>JASDDO010000010.1:247578129-252578129 GCA_030015575.1 Agapanthus africanus | reverse complement strand
GGCCTCTAGGGCATATACACTAACAATCTCCTACTTACACTAAGGCCATATACTGGCGTATCGAAGACCTATCATCTCGATTAGCCGCTCGAACTGAGTCTGGGGCAAGGCCTTGGTGAATGGATCTGCTGTGTTATCTTCTGAAGCAATCCTCCGAACCTCGATCTCCTGGCGATCCACGATCTCCCTGATCAGGTGATACCGCCTTAAGATGTGTCTGGATTTCTGATGGGACCTGGGTTCCTTCGCTAAAGCTATAGCCCCGTTGTTATCGCAATACTGAGGTATTGGGTCAACAATGGACGGAACCACCTGAAGTTCTCTCAAGAACTTCCTCATCCAGACAGCTTCTTTTGCGGCATCAGATGCAGCGATGTATTCTGCTTCCATAGTCAAGTCAGCAACGGTTTCCTGTTTGGAACTCTTCCAACACACCGCCCCTCCATTGAGGGTGAAGACAAAACCCGACATAGACTTGGAATCATCCTTGTCTCTCTGGAAGCTGGAGTCAGCAAAGGCCTTAATCTGGAGGTCTTTTCCGCCATACACCAAGAACATCTCCTTAGTCCTTCTCAGGTACTTGAGAATTTTCTTTACTGCTATCCAATGTTTCTCCCCAGGGTTTGACTGATACCTGCTTACCACACTCAGTGCATAAGCCACATCCGGTCTGGTACACAACATCGCATACATTATAGAGCCTACCGCAGAAGCGTAGGGTATAATAGACATGCGATCCCTCTCCAAATCAGTCTTGGGAGACATCTCATTGGAGAGGGTGATCCCGTGACAAGCCGGTAGATTACCGCGCTTGGAATCTTCCATACTGAATCTCTTCAGTATGGTGTCGATGTACCTGGACTGCGAAAGTCCTAATATCCTCTTGGATCTGTCACAGTAGATCCGGATACCCAGAATGTATGAGGCATCACCCAGGTCTTTCATGGAGAACCTGTGTGACAAGAACCCCTTGACAGATTGTAGCATAGGAATGTCATTTCCTATTAAGAGAATGTCATCCACGTATAAAACGAGGAATACTGCAGTTCTCGCTACAAATCTACAATAGATGCATGGTTCATCTGGATTTTTGATAAAGCCAAATTCCTTGACCGTCTCATCAAAACAGATGTTCCAACTCCGCGATGCCTGCTTCAGTCCATAAATGGACTTAAGCAACTTGCACACCTTTCCGCTGCTCCCACTCTGAATGAAACCCTCTGGCTGGTCCATATAGACACACTCATCTAAATGTCCATTTAGAAAAGCTGTCTTTATGTCCATCTGCCAAATCTCATAATCGTGGAAGGCAGCAATGGCAAGAAGGATTCGAATGGATTTCAGCATAGCTACTGGAGAAAAGGTTTCGTCATAGTCCAAACCAGGTCTTTGACGAAAACCCTTTGCAACCAGTCTAGCTTTATAGGTCTCAACCTGTCCATCTACACCAATCTTCCTTTTGAAGATCCACTTGCATCCTACGGGTTTTACCCCATCTGGAGCAATGTCCAACGTCCACACTTTGTTGGTGTACATGGACTCCATTTCGGTCCGCATTGCATCCATCCATTTTACCGAGTCGACATCTGAATGGCTTGCTGGAAGCTAGTAGGCTCATCACAATCTATAATGCAATCCTCTCTATCCCCGTCAATGAGAAAACCGTAGTATCTCTCGGGCGGATGAGACTGCCTACTACTCCTGCGGAGTGGCGTGGGAATGTCATGATCTTTCGAACCCTCTGGTTCTGCTAAGCTTTCAGTAATAGCTCGTGGTTCTGGAATTTCTTCCAGTTCTATTGCACTCCCACTGAGTTCTTTTTCTATGAACTGGTGTTCTAGAAAGTGGGCATGGCGAGAAACAAAAACCTTTTGTTCCTCTTCGCAATAGAAGCAATATCCCTTGGAGTTCTTTGGATATCCCACAAACTTGCACTGTACTGAGCGTGCCTCGAGCTTGTCCGCATGCTGCTTTTTTACAAAAACTGGACATCCCCATGTCTTAATGTGATTAAGATAGGGTCTCTTCCCACACCACATCTGATATGGTGTAGTAGGCACAGTCTTAGTTGGAACTCGGTTCAAAATGTATGCAGCTGATTCTAGCGCATATCCCCATAACGATCGCGGCAACTCAGTGTTACTTATCATGGACCGTACCATATCCAATAGGGTTCGGTTCCGTCTCTCCGATACACCGTTATGTTGCGGAGTGTATGGAGGAGTAAGCTGAGAGAGAATTCCATTCTCTTTTAAGTAACCCAGGAACTCGGCACTCAAGTATTCACCACCTCGATCAGATCTCAGTGCCTTGAAACTTTTGCCTGTTTGTTTTTCTTCTTCATTCTTATAGTCCTGGAACTTTTCAAAAGCTTCGGATTTATGCTTCATCAAGAAGACATGTCCGAACCTTGAGAAATCATCCGTAAAAGTAATGAAGTAAGAATAACCGCTTCGTGCATGTGTAGACATTGGACCGCACACGTCGCTGTGTACGAGTCCCAAGAGCTCGCTCGCTCTTACTCCGTGTCCAGTGAACGGATTCTTTGTCATCTTTCCTTTGAGACAGGATTGACAAGTTGCATACGATTGATATTCGAACGGATCTAAATATCCTTATGCATGTAAGTTAGTCAACCTTCTCTCATTGATGTGACCCAGTCTACAATGCCATAAGAAAGTTTTATTAATTTCTGGAGACTTTCTTTTGTGTGTATTCTGGACATTGAAAATCTGTGGTTGGTTTAAAATGAATATACCGTTGTTCAATGTACCTGACCCAATCAAAACTTGATTAAGGTGAATGTTCACTACATTACTTACAAATGCAAATTCATAACCTTCTTTAGATAATAAAGATACAGAAATGATATTACAGGTTGCATTTGGTACATAATAACAACTACGCAAAACCAAAAAGTGTCCATCTGACAATCCCAGGTGATAGTCCCCCACGGCCTCAGCATCCATGCTAGCACCGTTCGCAAATCTGAGGGTCATGTCACCTGCCTTCAAAACTCTACGCTTTCTCAACGCCTGCAAAGAATTACAGATATGAGATCCTGATCCGGTATCCAATACCCAGGAAGTAGAGTTTATTGATAGACAGTTTTCAATAACATACACACCTGAAGCTGAAGCTGCAACTCGCTTCAAATCCTGTGTTCTGGCTTTCCAAGCCTTGCAATCCTATTTCCAGTGACCACTTTTGTGACAATAGAAGCATTCTTCCTTCCCCACCAGCTTTCCCGCTATCTTTGTTGCTTTTCCTTTTCCCTTCGTAACCACTTTATCGACACCGCCTCTTGGTTTGGCGGGGGCTTTCTTCTTCTTACCCTTGGCTTTCGCCCTGGAACTAGACGAGGAATATCCTCCTACAAAAAAAGTGGATGTCTCCCTAACTTTCTGTAGGGTGCCCTCAGCACTCCTCAACATGTTCAGAAGTTCGAAAAGTTCAACCTCCTTTCCTTGCATGTTGAAGTTAAGAATAAACTGGGCGTAAGTGGAAGGAAGGGACTGGAGAATCAAATCAGTATATAGTTCATTCTCCAACGTGGTCCCAAGGTCCGCGAGCTCCTCAATGTAGCCAATCATCTTAAGCACGTGTTCCGCTACCGATGATCCGACGGCCAACCTTGTCGAAAACAAATTCTTCGACACTTCGTATCTTGCGATACGAGACTGCTCCCCATACAGTTCTTTTGTATGAAGAAATATGGACTCTAGGTCCATATTCTCGTGCCTCCTCTGATGTTAGTTGTCCATCGAGGCTAGTACGAGGCATCTGGCCTTCGCGCAATCTATTTCCCAGGTCTTGTAGATTTCCCTATCTACGACACTGGTTTTAGGACCTGGGACAGGGTGAGCTTTGGTGGTAAGGACATACCCCAACTTGTCGTAAGTGATTGCCATCTTGACATTCCTGAGCCAATCTTTGTAGTTTGGCCCTGTCAATATGTTTTTATCTAGTAATAACTTATGTCCGGTCATGTTGAATGGTCGCTGCAATTAGGAGAGAGAAAAGAAACACTTTAGCATGATGCTCTTGCAAGTTTAGAGTGGTTTTTAATTTGTCTAAACTGGATGGCTCCCACTGTCTCTCGAGTCCCTTCTCAAACCGTAAAGAAAGGATTAGTCAGGATCAATCCCACCGTACAATACTTGCTTAACCGTTCAGCCAGGCCAGTGTCGGTACTTCGAGGGAGGTTTTCCAACGCTTTAGCGAAGTTCCTTAATTAAGTAACCTCTTTTCCCTGTGGGCGTAGCCCCGCTAATACCTTTCTAGACACCTACTAAGTTTATAGCATTGATCGTTAAGTGAGAGTTTTCCCGAGGAGTAGCATATACTCACAGTAGGATCGGGATCCAAATATCATCGCGTGATAAAACCGAAGGAATCCTACCAGAATTATCACACTCCAAATGGTATGCAGCGCTAGCAAATTTCAGTACTTATGAAACTCCCGATGTGGATTTTTGCCCCATGCTCTTATGACCTTGACTTTGGCCAAAATATTATAAGTCACATGTCAAGTTCTACCCGTCATTCTCCTGGTTAATTTGGACCCACCCGTACCTACCCTTGACTTTGGCCAAAATGGCAGCACGACTGTCCCAAACCAACGCATCTATCTATGCTGCACATGAATACCCAATAGCTACCAATCACTATGCCTTGACTTTGGCCAAAATACATAGCTTGAATACTTTTTGACCATTCATGTGGAATGACGGAGGGCTACGAATGGTTTTGGCGAAACCGTGAACGTAGTGAACTTGATCTAATCGATGGAACGAGATAGCTTTTAAAAGGAGTGGTTCACGCTCCGCGTTTAAAAGTTTAGTTTTGAAAAGAACCGAGTGGTTTTCAAAGTGTTCCAATCGACTTTTACTTGGTTTATTTTCTTGCATTAGTTCTTTTAATGCGTCCCATCATTTAATCCTACCATTGCAGAAAACAACCAAAATATGACGTACGCTTATGCCATTCGCATTCGCTACGGGGCCCCGTCATCACCCGGTAGGTTACTTAACTAACGACAGAGCGGGGGCTGGGCTAGCGCGGCTGTAAAACATAAGCAACGCCTAAATAGTTATCATATATAAATATATAGCAATGATAGACATTACAGATCACAGATGAATACATTGGATATACTAGGAATCCGCAATCCGTTCGAGCCTGCAACGAAAAGCGGATTACACGGTCGCGGTGAATAGCCAATACCCCACCCAAGACCCCTACGGGTGCTGCAAACTACCCGCCAAGTACCCGAAGCGAAGCAACCTCCCTCAACACCGTGAGTAGGCCACTCGGCACTTCGAGATACCCGGTAGTTTGTGCACCCCCTCTATGGGTCTATCCTAGGAGCAAAAACAGTAAAAAGAATTATACAATGACGGCTACAACCCCGACCCGGTTGTGCGGGCAAAAAAATAATAATATTACATCAATTTACAAATTACAATGAATGAAAGAAAAAGCAACACTCATCTCACATCCACCCCGGCTTTTCACCCGCGACAGTCCAACATATTCATATACACATACCATCATCAAACACAGATCACAGATATGTATAACCCCGACTAATCGACATATAGCGATTAGCCGACGTTCAATACATATAAACATCACAGATATAACCATTTAGTCAAAGTGTATTGAAGTTCGAAAAAAAATACGGATTTATAGGCCCCCAAAAACAAATTTCTATTCTGGAAAATTTGGGCACATATAAACCATCTTAAAAATCCCAAAACCAAGCAAGAAATACACTGCACCAAACTCGACCCAGAGACGAGCCAAGACGGCCGCGGTTGCGCGGCAATAGCTTCCTATTGCCGCGGAACCGCGGCTCTTTGGTCGAGTTACTGGATCGTTTTTGGTGGCTTTCTTCACAAAATCCTGAGATGATTTTTGGAGTATGATTAATTTTGTTTTGAACAAAAAAAATTTTAACAGAAACTTAAGGTTTTGAAAACTCGGTTTTTCGATTTTTCCGATTCGAACTTCGATACACTTTACTACCTAGCTAGTTTATGTTTAGTTAGGCTCTGATACCACTGTAAGTCCATGTTGCCCACCCCGGTGCTTACGGGGAGACGGAAAACGGAATAAAAATCGAATTTTTATGACTTTAGGCAACATGGACTAGACAAAGAAGGATCTTTGCTAAACAAAAACAAGCTAAAGCTAACTAGAAACTAGCTAAGTGCTAGAAAGGTTATACCTTGGGCTTTATGTCCTTCTCTCCTTGCTCCTTGGAGTAGTGGAAGGAGGTCACCTTAGTCGTCTTCTCCCGTCAAAGAAAGATCCACCCTGAAAGCCTCAACCTTTGGCTTCAACTCCAAGCTAGAAGTAACTAGGGTGCAAGAAGTGCTAATCCTTGAACCCTAGATGAGAGTAGAGATTATCAAGAAAGGGTTTTTCTCAAGCTCAAGTGTTTCTCAACACATGAGAGGGGAGAGCTTGAGGGAGAGGAAGAACAAGAGAGAGAATGTGAAGAATAGAATGAGAGAATAATATGAAGCATTCTCTCATATATGTGAATTATTGTAATTAGATAATTAGTGAGATAATTGTCATGGCTTAATCAAGACATGACCATTATCATTTCATTATTAATGCAAATTGCAAGGATCAAAGAGCATCTTCTAAATGAAATGATGATGGTCAAAGTGTCAACCAAGGTCAACAAGTCAAGAAGGTCAAATGGTCAACAACCATAACCATGCACAATTATTAAACTAATATCAATTAACTATAATACACACATAAGCATTAGGGTTAATAAAATGACAATAGTCATTAACCCTAATCAAAGTCCTCTCCCTCTGTCTCAAGCAACTGTGCATACGCACCCGTATTCGTGATCCGAGGAACATGAATACAATGAGAAAAACCAATCCCAAATCATATACTAGGATCCGGCTTAAACCAAAGCCCGCTAGTATAAGCTGTCCAGACAGCAAACGTGCACAAGTGCGCGGATGTGAACGAACCCTGTCGCAAAACCATGCGACCTCTACTCATTTTGCCTAAAGGCAAATAGCTCTCTGTGTGGGACTCCAAAGACTCGACACTACGCTGGCAGTGGGTTTAACCACAGACCGCAAGCGGCACTAGCTGTAAGTAACGGTCCCCAGGTAGATGTCGATAAGAAGACTGACGAGGTGAACCCCATCTGAACTCCTACTGAGCCTGTATGTGACAGTCTCCGTACAATCCGGTCTGTTCGTCTGATACATCGCATGGCGGGCCTAGGGGGCGGAGAATGTCAGTCCACTAATAGCGGTACAAGTCGTGTCAGAGTGTAGCCCAGAACACCCTGAGATAACACTGGAAACCTACCAGTATATCTCGCTTGCCCTGGCCAGGGACTACTCGTGTAATGGCTCTCCTGGACACGGCGCGATGTCATCCCCCAATACCGGGAGAGACGAATCCTGTCTAACCGTCACTGCCTCCAAGTGCTTCGGGACTGCACCCAAAAACTACCTGTTTGCACGACTCCTTTGAGCCGTGGTAGGGTAGTAATCAAAGTGCAGTGGGAACACACTCGAGGCGAAGTGACAGTGTCAAGTCAGCGGACTAAGCTGTACTCATGTCACCTGGGAACTGATAACTGACGATAGGTATAATACCAACCAACAGTTCCCGACGAGTCCTGTCCAGTGTACTCGTAACCTAACGAGCACCCGCATACTATCTCAAGTACGACGTACTGACGGCTGTGGGACAGACCGTCTCCCACTCTGGGATGAGAAGCGTATACGCTAGTCTACTCCGGAGTATCGATGCCCTGTCTCGATAGTCCAACGACTAGGGACCTGTATAAGGATATGCTTATAGATCACCCAGCTCCCACGAGTGTGAGCGCCATCACAACGCTGGTAATCAAGCAAAGATCCTAAGGGCTCTACTAATATGTATATCAGCTATATGCTAAAAGAAACACATGCACATATTAAAGCAGAGACAAACCAAGTAGCATACTACCATTTCGAGCAAGATTGTATATACAACTGTGAATATCCCAAACTTCCATCAAGTAATATACAAACTAGTATGATACAGTAATGGCCTCTAGGGCATATACACTAACAGGTCCCACCTCCAGCGTCGCGGATAAAGAAATCCGTAAGACATGGGAGATCGATTGCGCGAAGGCCAAATGCCTCGTGCTTGCCTCGATGGACAACGAACATCAGAGGAGGCATGAGAATATGGACCTGGAGTCCATATTTCTCCATACAAAAGAACTGTATGGAGAGCAGTCTCGTATCTCAAGATACGAAGTGTCGAAGAAGCTATTTTCGGCAAGATTGGCCGTCGGATCATCGGTAGCGGAATACGTGCTTAAGATGATTGGCTACATAGAGGAGCTCGCGGACCTTGGGACCACGTTGGAGAATGAACTCTATACTGATTTGATTCTCCAGTCCCTTCCTTCCACTTACGCCCAGTTTATCCTTAACTTCAACATGCAGGGAAAGGAGGTTGAACTTTCCGAACTTCTGAACATGTTGAGGAGTGCTGAGGGCACCCTACAGAAAGGTAGAGAGACATCCACTTTGTTTATAGGAGGATCTTCCTCTTCTAGATCCAGGGCGAAAGCCAAGGGTAAGAAGAAGAAAGACCCCGCCAAACCAAGAGGCGGTGTCAGTAAAGTGGATACGAAGGGAAAGGGAAAGGCAACAAAGGTAGCGGGAAAGCTGGTGGGAAAGGAAGAATGCTTCAACTGTCACAAAAGTGGTCACTGGAAACAGGATTGCAAGGCTTGGAAGGCCAGAACACAGGATTTGAAGCGAGTTGCGGCTTCAGCTTCAGGTGTATATGTTATTGAAAACTGTCTATCAATAAACTCTACATCCTGGGTATTGGATACCGGATCAGGATCTCATATCTGTAATTCTTTGCAGGCATTGAGAAAGCGTAGAGTTTTGAAGGCAGGTGACATGACCCTCAGAGTTGCAAACGGTGCTAGCATGGATGCTGAGGCCGTGGGGGACTATCACCTGGGATTGTCGGATGGACACTTTTTGGTTTTGCGTAGTTGTTATTATGTACCAAATGCAACCTGTAATATCATTTCTGTATCTTTATTATCTAAAGAAGATTATGAATTTGCATTTGTAAGTAATGTAGTGAACATTCACCTTAAACAAGTTTTGATTGGGTCAGGTACATTGAACAACGGTATATACGTTTTAAACCAACCACAAATTTTCAATGTCTAGAATACACACAAAAGAAAGTCTCCAGAAATCAATAAAACTTTCTTATGGCATTATAGACTGGGTCACATCAATGAGAGATGGTTGACTAAGTTACATACAGAAGGATATTTGGATCCGTTCGAATATCAATCGTATGCAACTTGTCAATCCTGTCTCAAAGGAAAGATGACAAAGACTCCGTTCACTGGACATGGAGTACAAGCGAGCGAGCTCTTGGGACTCGTACACAGCGACGTGTGCGGTCCAATGTCTGCACATGCGCGAAGCGGTTATTCTTACTTCATTACTTTTACGGATGACTTTTCAAGGTACGGTTATGTCTTCTTAATGAAACATAAATCCGAGGCTTTTGAAAAATTCCAGGAATATAAGAATGAAGTAGAAAAACAAATAGGAAAAGTATCAAGGCACTGAGATCTGATCGAGGTGGTGAATACTTGAGTGCCGAGTTCCTGGGTTACTTAAAAGAGAATGGAATTCTCTCTCAGCTTACTCCTCCATACACTCCGCAACACAACGGTGTATCGGAGAGACGGAACCGAACCCTATTGGATATGGTACGGTCCATAATGAGTAACGCTGAGTTGCCGCGATCGTTCTGGGGATATGCGCTAGAATCAGCTACATACCTTTTGAACCGAGTTCCAACTAAGACTGTGCCTACTACACCATATCAGATGTGGTGTGGGAAGAGACCCTATCTTAATCACATTAAGACATGGGGATGTTTAGCTTTTGTAAAAAAGCAGCATGCGGACAAGCTCGAGGCACGCTCAGTACAGTGCAAGTTTGTGGGATATCCAAAGAACTCCAAGGGATATTTCTTCTATTGCGAAGAGGAACAAAAGGTCTTTGTTTCTCGCCATGCCCACTTTCTTGAACACCAGTTCATAGAAAAAGAAATAAGTGGGAGCGCAATAGAACTGGAAGAAATTCCGGAACTACGAGCTATTACTGAAAGCTTAGTAGAACCAGAGGGTTCGAAAGATCAGGACATTCCCACTCCACTCCGCAGGAGTAGTAGGCAGTCTCATCCGCCCGAGAGATACTACGGTTTTCTCATTGACGGGGATAGAGAAGATTGCATCATAGATTGTGATGAGCCTACTAGCTTCCAACAAGCCATTCAGAGCGTCGACTCGGTAAAATGGCTGGATGCAATGCGGACCGAAATGGTGTCCATGTACACCAACAAAGTATGGACGTTGGACATTGCTCCAGATAGGGTAAAACCCGTAGGATGCAAGTGGATCTTCAAAAGGAAGATTGGTGTAGATTGACAGGTTGAGACCTATAAAGCTAGACTGGTTGCAAAGGGTTTTCGTCAAAGACCTGGTTTGGACTATGACGAAACCTTTTCTCCAGTAGCTATGCTGAAATCCATTCAGATCCTTCTTGCCATTGCTGCCTTCCACGATTATGAGATTTGGCAGATGGACGTAAAGACAGCCTTTCTAAATGGACATTTAGAGTAGTGTGTCTATATGGACCAGCTAGAGGGTTTCATTCAGAGTGGGAGCAGCGGAAAGGTGTGCAACTTGCTTAAGTCCAGTTATGGACAGAAGCAGGCTTCGCTGAGTTGGAACATCTGTTTTGATGAGACGGTCAAGGAATTTGGCTTTATCAAAAATCCAGATGAACCATGCATCTATTGTAGATTTGTAGCGAGAACTGTAGTATTCCTCGTTTTATACGTGGATGACATTCTCTTAATAGGAAATGACATTCCTATGCTACAATCTGTCAAGGGGTTCTTGTCACACAGGTTCTCCATGAAAGACCTGGGTGATGCCTCATACATTCTGGGTATCCGGATCTACCGTGACAGATCCAAGAGCATATTAGGACTTTCACAGTCCAGGTACATCGACACCATACTGAAGAGATTCAGTATGGAAGATTCCAAGCGCGGTAATCTACCGGCTTGTCACGGGATCACCTTCTCCAAAGAGATGTCTCCTAAGACTGATTTGGAGAGGGATCGCATGTCTATTATACCCTACGCTTCTGCGGTAGGCTCTATAATGTATGTGATGTTGTGTACCAGACCAGATGTGGCTTATGCACTGAGTGTGGTAAGCAGGTATCAGTCAAACCCTAGGGAGAAACATTGGATAGCGGTAAAGAACATTCTCAAGTACCCGAGAAGGACTAAGGAGATGTTCTTGGTGTATGGCTGAAAAGACCTCCAGATTGAGGCCTTTGCTGACTCCAGCTTCCAGAGTGACAAGGATGATACCAAGTCCATGTCGGGTTTTATCTTCACCCTCAATGGAGGGGCGGTGTGTTGGAAGAGCTCCAAACAGGAAACTGTTGCTGACTCGACTATGGAAACGGAATACATCGCTGCATCTGATGCCGCAAAAGAAGCTGTCTGGATAAGGAAGTTCTTGAAAGAACTTCAGGTGGTTCCTTCCATTGTTGACCCAATACCTCTGTATTGCGACAACAACGGGGCTATAGCTTTAGCGAAGGAACCCAGATCCCATCAGAAATCCAGACACATCTTGAGGCGGTATCACCTGATCAGGGAGATCATGGATCGCCAGGAGATCGAGGTTCGGAGGGTTGCTTCAGAAGATAACACTGCAGATCCATTCACCAAGGCCTTGCCCCAGACTCAGTTCGAGCGGCTGATCGAGATGATAGGTCTTCGATATGCCAGTACATGGCCTTAGTGCAAGTGGAAGATTGTTAGTGTATATGTCCTAGAGGCCATTACTGTATCATACTAGTTTGTATATAACTTGATGGAAGCTTGGGATATTCACAGTTGTATATACAATCTTGCTTGAAATGGTAGTATGCTACTTGGTTTGTCTCAGCTTTAATATGTGCATGTGTTTCTTTTAGCATATCGCTGATATACATATTAGTAGAGCCTTTAGGATCTTTTCTTGATTACCAGCGTTGTGATGGCGCTCACACTCGTGGGGGCTGGGTAATCCATAAGCACATCCTTATACAGGTCCCTGGTCATTGGACTATCGAGACAGGGCATCGATACTCCGGAGTAGACTAGCGTTTGCGCTTCTCATCCCAGTGTGGGAGACGGTCTGTCCCACAGCCGTCAGTACGTCGTACTTGAGATAGTATACGGGTGCTCGTTAGGTTACGATTACACTGGACATGACTCGTCGGGAACTGTTGGTTGGTATTATACCTATCGTCGGTTATCAGTTCCCAGGTGACATGAGTACAGCTTAGTCCGCTGACTTGACACTGTCACTTCGCCTCGAGTGTGTTCCCACTGCACTTTGATTACTACCCTACCACGGCTCAAAGGAGTCGTGCAAACAGGTAGTTTTTGGGTGCAGTCCCGAAGCACTTGGAGGCAGTGACGGTTAGACAGGATTCGTCTCTCCCGGTATTGGGGGTTGACATCGCGCTGTGTCCAGGAGAGCCATTACACAAGTAGTCCCTGGCCAGGGCAAGCGAGATATACTGTTAAGTTTCCAGTGTTATCTCAGGGTGTTTTGGGCTACACTCCGACACGACTTGTACCGCTATTAGGGGACTGACGTTCACCGCCCCCCTAGGCCCGCCATGCGATGTATCAGTCGAACAGACCGGACTGTACGGAGACTGTCACATACAGGCTCAGTAGGAGTTCAGATTGGGTCATCTCGTCAGTCTTCTTATCGGCATCTACCTGGGGACCGTTACGTACAGCTAGTGCCGCTTGCGGTCTGTGGTTAAACCCACTGCCAGCGTAGTGTCGGGTCTTTAGAGTCCCACACAGAGAGTTATTCGTCTTTAGGAAAAATGAGTAGAGGTCGCATGGTTTTGCGAAAGGGTTCGTTCACATCCGCGCACTTGTGCACGTTTGTTGTCCGGACAGCTCATACTTGCGGGCTTTGGTTTAAGCCAGATCCTAGTATATGATTTGGGATTGGTTTTATCTCTTTGTATTCGTGTTCCTCGGATCACGAATACGGGTGCGTATGCACAGTTGATTGAGACAGAGGAAGAGGACTTTGATTAGGGTTAATGACCATTGTCATTTTATTAACCCTAATGTTTATGTGTGTATTATAATTAATAGATATTGGCTATATATATATATATATATAATTGTGCATGGTTAGGATTGTTGACATTTTGACCATACTTGACTTGTTGACCTTAGTTGACATGTTGACCATCATCATTCCATATAAAAGATACTTTTTGATCCTTGAAATTAGCATTAAATATGAAATGATAATGGTCATGTCTTGATTAATCATGACAATTATCTAGCTAATTATCTATTTTTATAATTCACACATATATGTGAGAATGGCTTATTATTCTCTCATTCTCTCATTTTACTTTCTCTCTCTTGCACTTCCTCTTCCTCAAGCTCACCCCTCTCATGTGTTGAGAAACACTTGAGCTTGAGAAAAACCTCTTCTTGATAATCTCTACTCTCATCTAGGGTTCTAGGATTAGCACTTCTAGCACCCTAGTTACTTCTAGCTTGGAGTTGAAGCCAAAGGTTGAGGCTTTCGGGTGGATCCTTCTTCGACGTGAGAAGACGACAAAGGTGATCCCTTTCTACTACTCCAAGGAGCAAGGAGAGAAGGACATAAAGCCCTAGGTATAACCAATCTAACATTTAGCTAGTTTCTAGTTAGCTTTAGCTAGTTTTTGTTTAGCAAAGATCCTCCTTTGTCTAGTCCATGTTGCCTAGAGAAGTAAAAATCCGATTTTTATTCCTTTTTCCGCCTCCCCGTAAGCACCGGGGTGGGCAACTTGGACTTACATGACGACCTCAGGTCGATGAACTAACCTGTACACATGTCACCAGGGAACTGCTATCTGACGCTAGGTATAAATACCAACAAGCAGGTTCCCGGCGAGTCCTGTCCGGTGTACTCATAACCCAATGAGCACCTGTATACATCTTAGGTGATCCAACTGACACCAGTGGCTTGTGAGACCGGCCACCGCCCCTCGTCGGGGTCTCGACTGTATACACTAGTCTACTCCGGAGTATCGATGTCCTGTCTCGAAACTCCGACGACTAGAGACCACAATTAAGGATGTGCTTATAGACTACCCAACTCTCACGTATATGATCGCCATCATACTGTTGGTAGTCAAGCAAGATCCTAAGGGCTCTATCAACGTGTAATAGTGATCAGTCACCTGAACCTGTACACGACTGATAAAGGCAAACCAGATAGCATACTATCATCTCGTGTAAGACTGTCCTACCAGTATAGGTCCTCCTCAATCATTGCAATCACGTACCTGCGATCCAATAATTGACTTTGAGGGCACTATATCCAACAATCTCCCACTTGCACTTAAGGCTAATTATTGCGATGTCGCATACTCACAGCCTGTGTGATACCGAGCATCCAACTCTTCTACTAATCAGTTTCACAAAGCCGTTTGTAAAACTCTTGTGTTCGAGAAATAGCCTCAGCGAGTGGATCCGCCCCGATGTTTCTTTCTATGTCTCTCTTAATCTCAAGTTTGCAGAGAATGACATCTCCCGAATTGAGTAATACCTGTCTTAGAATATGTCTGGATATCTGATGGGACCCAGTTCATACATGAACTCCAAATCCAATCTTCTTAGTCTGTATCGACAACTGAAACTAATCAGTGTCCAACACCATGCCTCCCACAGTATCCTCTTGGACCACCTGTCCATAATACTGCCCCTCGTCAGAGGGAAAACAATAACTCTGACAATCACTCTGTCATCCATGTCACCTTTGAAGCCTGGAATGATAACCGTCTCCCGAAGGAAGCTGCCGTTATCAAATCCCTAGAACATCCACTTATGTTCTAAAACTGCTTCCTTATGTTTCTCCAGGATTGGATTAATATAAACTTATCGCATCTAGTGCAAAAACAACATCTGGTTTGGTACTTGACATCTCACGATTGAATCAATTGCCTAAGCAAGTGATATGCCAATCATGCACATCCCTCTCCCCTTTAGTCTGTAAGACACCTTTAGAGAGGGTGACTCCATCACCTGCAGGTACACCACCATACCAGGAGTCATCTATTCTAAAATACCATTAGAATACTGTCAAAGTACCCATATTGGGAAACTACCCAAATCTAGATCTAAAACTATAGATCTAGTAACCAGAATGTCTGATATTATATCCATATCCTTTTTGTGGAGAAACAATTGTGTGACGACCACAGTATAACCGATCTTAGTATAGGAGTTTTACTTCCTACTCTGTGTATGTCATCTAAATACCAGGACATCACACCCTACTGCCTTCTTAACAGATCCATCCCCTATTCTGATGAAATCAAAGCCATGACTGTCATATCAAAATTAGATGATCTATCTCCGCTATAACTGCTCAAGTCTATAAATAGACATAAGCTACTTTCCCACTATGCTTCCGCTGCTCCCACTGACCACAACAACCCTCTGGCAGAATAATACATACGTGCACTTCTAAAGCTAGTTTAGAACGATACTATACTTAATCTCCTGTCGGGTCTCATAGTCTGGAACAACAGTAGTGTCAAGTCTGGGTAAACAAGAACCTCCCAGTCACCATCATTGAGGCTACCGGAGTACCTCTCGGGTGCCTGAGGTTACCCACCATATCTGCAGAGTGGCTAATGGAATGTCAAACCTGATTGAATCTTTAGATCCTATTAAATTTTCCGTAATCGTTTGCGGTTCTGGAATCACTTCCAGTTCAACCATACTCCCACTACTGTTTTATGAAAAAATCCATTTTACTAAAACTGTGGCGAGTCAAGAACAATATCACTATTGATCTTCCAGATGGTAGAAAGTCAACCCTCGACATAGCCCGGGTCAACCCAAAAACTGCCATTACAGAAACGTGCCTTGAGTTATCCAGAGTCTGGTTTTAAGTATAAGCTGGACAACACCCCGTACCTTAACATCGTTAAGATATGAACCATTCTATATCCAATATAGAAACTTTGGCACTTATTTAATTGGAACCAGATTCTAATCATGCAGCAGTCTCCAGTGCATATCAACTTAATGGAGAGAGGCTAATCAGTATTACTCAACTTAGGAATCCATCCAATTATGAGTAACCTGAAAGAGAAACAAGTTTCTCAAAACCATTACTATCATCTGAGTACCAATCACAAGTATCTACATCTTCGATCTCTTTGAAGAATCCCGATACGTGCGACATCTGGTTCTCTACTTTATTCTTATACCCACAACTTCTCAAAACTTAGACATTGTATTTCTACGAAACACTTGTCTAAAAACTAGAGAAGTCATAAGTAAACAGAATATAGTACGAGGACCTACACCTTTGTCCTGATGGACACTGGACAACATACAATACTCTGTATGAGTCCCCTGAGTCGAATAACTCAAAACCTGTGCATCGTAGGTTGAAAACTGTACTTATGGTTAAGAACTACTCCGCTGTTCAATGCTCCTTACCCAATCGTCAACTGATATAGCTAAATGTCACAGACATAATTTCAAAAAGTTGTATCTCACTTTATAAAAATAAACGTACAGATATATCATTTTGAAATTGGTGCACAACAACGGATACTCAAAACCAAATACATGCCGTCCGGCAAAAACCAAGGCGATTTCCTCAAATATCACCAATTTCAACGAATTCCGATATAATGAGGATGATCACCTAATTCCCAATAACTTACTCCCACTCATCATCTGTAAAACCATACAGATGTGAGAAATATACCTGGTAAATACATACCCTGGAGTAAGTATCTAATCAGGATATCAGTTTTCCTTTAACAATGCACGGTGAAACTGAAACATGAAAATGTTTCGTAGGGGTATCCTGGTATTCCTAGTAATGCCTCTTCCATAATCCAATTCATGACTATAACCGTATATTTCTTTGCCATCTCTCCAAATCCCTTTATTTGTCTTTAGTCGTTACCTTCTGTACACCATCGTTAGGCTAAATGGTTTTCTTCCTTCCCTACCATTCGACACCAGCCTATGGTTTGGAAGAAGACTATCCAGTAAGCATAATAGGTGTACTCTCCTAAACCAAGGAGTACTCGCAACTTGATAGAAGGTGATGATAAAAGACAACTGAATAATACCTTATTCTATTTCTCCCGAACTGGGAAAAAAGCAAAGGTGAAATAGGAGTGGCAATGAAGTACGCGGTTTGGTCGTGAATGATAGCCGTCGCAATTTACTTTGCCCTTTTTCTAATCCCTTTATTTTGTCTTTACTTATTGTCACGACCCGAAATTGGCACGTGACGGCCCTAATACTACGCAACGTCTACAGGCGTAACGCGGTAAAAGAAAGCCAAAACCCAGAAATCTAAACTATTAAAATACCAGAAAAGATAAGAAACATTGTTTAAAAGTTTTTGAAATCACAACCCAAATTCTTTAAAAGTCCAACTTTATTTCCTTTAAAATTTTGGCAGCACCTCCTTTATAAAAGCTAGCCCCAAAAATGGGTACAACATAAATATAAAGCAAAGCATCCCAAACGGGAGCAAATCCACGCCCAAAGGCGGAAAACAACCACCACAATAAATATACGACGCCGTAGCGAAGAAATAAGAGACAAAAGAAAGGAAACTGTATAAAAGACAACAAATCCAACATAATATACAACATCGTCCTCACCAAGTCTCTAAGTCAATATGAAAATAGTAGATGGAGAGTACAGGGATACAACGAATATACAGTACAACGAATAACCACAAAACCCACCTAAGCAAACTGCACACTGTGAGCTGATGCGGTATCCGTAGCAAAAGATGATAGATGAATAGCCAGCCTCGACTACTTTGGGGAACACTCTGTAACACCTGTAGCACAACGGGGGTGAGTTGCCAACTCATGAATAGTAAATAACATATGCAGGTAATCGCAAGAATGTGTTAGTGTATATGCCCTAGAGGCCATTACTATATTATACTAGTTTGTATATTACTTAATGGAAGCTTGGGATATTCACAGTTGTATATACAATCTTGCTCGAAATGGTAGTATGCTACTTGGTTTGTCTCTGCTTTAATATGTGCATGTGTTTCTTTTAGCATATTGCAGGTATACATATTAGTAGAGCCCTTAGGATCTTTGCTTGATTACCAGCGTTGTGATGGCGCTCGCACTCGTGGGAGCTGGGTAATCTATAAGCACATCCTTATAAAGGTCCTTGGTCGTTGGACTATCGAGACAGGGCATCGATACTCCGGAGTAGACTAGCGTATGCGCTTCTCATCCCAGTATGGGAGACGGTCTGTCCCACAGCCGTTAGTACCTCGTACTTGAGATAGTATGCGGGTGCTCGTTAGGTTACGAGTACACTGGACAGGACTCGACGGGAACTGTTGGTTGGTAATATACCTATCGTCAGTTATCAGTTCCCAGGTGACATGAGTACAGCTTAGTCCGCTGACTTGACACTGTCACTTCGCCTCGAGTGTGTTCCCACTGCACTTTGATTACTACCCTACCACGGCTCAGAGGAGTCGTGCAAACAGGTAGTATTTGGGTGCAGTCCCGAAGCACTTGGAGGCAGTGACGGTTAGACAGGATTCGTCTCTCCCGGTATTGGGGGTTGACATCGCGCTGTGTCCAGGAGAGCCATTACACGAGTAGTCCCTGGCCAGGGCAAGCGAGATATACTGGTAGGCTTCCAGTGTTATCTCAGGGTGTTCTGGGCTATACTCCGACACGACTTGTACCGCTATTAGGGGACTGACGTTCACAGCCCCCCTAGGCCCGCCATGCGATGTATCAGACGAACAGACCGGACTGTACGGAGACTGTCACATACAGGCTCAGTAGGAGTGCAGATGGGGTTCACCTCGTCAGTCTTCTTATCGACATCTACCTGGGGACCGTTACGTACAGCTAGTGCCGCTTGCGGTCTGTGGTTAAACCCACTGCCAGCGTAGTGTCGAGTCTTTAGAGTCCCACACAGAGAGCTATTCGCCTTTAGGCAAAACGAGTAGAGGTCGCATGGTTTTGCGACAGGGTTCGTTCGCATCCGCGCACTTGTGCACGGTTGCTGTCCGGACAGTTTATACTAGCGGGCTTTGGTTTAAGCCAGATCCTAGTATATGATTTGAGATTGGTTTTTCTCAGAGTATTCGTGTTCCTCGGATCACGAATGCGGGTGCGTATGCACAGTTGCTTGAGATTGAGGGAGAGGACCTTGTTTAGGGTTAATGACTATTGTCATTTTATTAACCCTATTGTTTTTGTGTGTATTATTGTTAATTAATAATTAGCTTAATTATTGTGCATGGTTGTTGTTGTTGACACTTTGACTTTGTTGACTTGTTGACCAAGTTGACAATTTGACCATGATCATTTCATTTGGAAGATGCTCTTTGATTCTTGCAATTTGCATTAATGATGAAATGATAATGGTCACCTCTTGATAAAACCATGACAATTTTCTTGCTAATTAATTAATTAAAATAACTCACACATATTAGTGAGAATGGCTCACTAATATTTCATTCTATCATATTCTTTCTCTCTCTTGCTCATCCTCTCCCTCAAGCTCTCTCCCTCTCATGTGTTGAGAAACAAAAAGCTTGAGAAAAACCTTCACTTGATCTTCTCTACTCACTTCTAGGGTTCAAGTCTTAGCATTTCTTGCACTCTAGTTACTCCTAGCTTGGAGTTGAAGCTAAAGGTCGAGGCTTTCGGGTGGATCGTTCTTTGACGGAAGGAGACAAGCAAGGTGAGGCCTTTCTACCATTCCGACGAGCAAGGAGAGAAGGAGTTCGAGCTCAAGGTATAACCTTTCTACAACTTTGTTAGTTGTTAGTATTCTTTAGCTAGTTTTAGTTTAGCAAAGATCCTCCAAGTCAAGGTCCATGTTGCCTAAGTCATTAAAATTCCGATTTTTATTATGTTTTCCGCCTCCCCGCAAGTACCGGGGTGGGGCAACGTGGACTTACAGTGGTATCAGAGCCTAACTAAACTCAAACTAGCTAGGTAGTGAAGTGTAACGAAGTTTCGAAACCGAAAATCCAAAAACCGAACTTTTGAAAAACCCTAGTTTCTGTTGAAATTTTTTCTGCTCAAAATAGAAAACTTTATATTTGTAAATTCATCTCAGGGTTTTTTATGAACACCCATGAAAAACGACACAGAGATTCATCCAAACCGCCGCCCTTCCGCCGCACGAGGTAGGCTCGTGCCGCGGAAGCGCCGCGGTTTGATGTCTTCTCTGCATCGTTTTTCGTGCAGTGTCTGTATGTGTTGATATTGGGATTTTTAGGATATATATTATATGCCCAGATTTTCCAGAACTAAAATTTACTTTTGGGGGCCTATAAATCCGTATTTTTCGGAACTTCACTACACTTTAACTACATCGGTTATATCTGTAATGCTTGCATGTATTGAACGTCGGCTAATCGCTATAAGACGATTAGTCGGGGTTATACATGATCTGTGATTGTTGTTGGTTTGTGGATATGAATGGATTGGATTGTCGCGGGTGAATGGCCGGGGTGGATGTGAGATGAGCGTTGTTTTTCTTTCATTCATTTGTAACATGTAAATTGATGTAATAATATTCTTTGTATGGCCGCACAACCGGGTCGGGGTTGTAGCCGTCATTGTATAATTCTTTTTACAGTTTTTTGCTCCTAGGATAGACCCATGGAGGGGGTGCACAAACTACCGGGTACTCGAAGTGCCGAGTGGCCTACTCACGGTGGTGAGGGAGGTTGCTTCGCTTCGGGTGCTTGGCGGGTAGTTTGCCGCACCCGTAGGGGTCTTGGGTGGGGTATTGGCTATTCACCGCGACCGTGTAATCCGCTTTGCGTTGCAGGCTCGAACGCATTGCGGATTCCTAGTATATCCAATGTATTCATCTGTGATCTGTAATGTCTATCATTGCTATATATTTATATATAATAACTATTTAGGCGTTGCTTATGTTTTACAGCCGCGCTAGCCCAGCCCCCGCTCTGTCGTTAGTTAAGTAACCTAACGGGTGATGACGGGGCCCCGTGGCGAATGCGAATGGCATAAGCGTACGTCATATTTTGGTTGTTTTCTGCAATGGTAGGATTAAATGATGGGACACATTAAAAGAACTAATGCAAGAAATAAACCAAGTAAAAGTCGATTGGAACACTTTGAAAACCACTCGGTTCTTTTCAAAACTAAACTTTTAAACGCGGAGCATGAACCACTCCTTTTAAAAGCTATCTCGTTCCATCGATTATATCAAGTTCACTACGTTCACGGTTTCGCCAAAACCATCCGTAGCCCTCCGTCGTTTCATATGAATATTCAACGGTATTCAAGCTGTGTTTGTTGGCCTTAGTCAAGGCACAGTGTTTGGTAGCTGGTGGGTATTCATATGTTGCATAGATAGAATGCGTTGGTTTGAGACAGTCGTATTGCCTTGTTGGCCATAGTCAAGGGTGGATACGGGTGGGTTCAAATTAACCTGGATAACGACGGGTAGAACTTGACATGTGACTTGTGACTTGTTGGCCTTAGTCAAGGTCATAAGAGCATGGGGCAAAAATCCACATCGGGAGTTTCATAAGTACTGAAACTTGCTAGATTTGCATACCATTTGGAGTGTGGTGATTCTGGTAGGATTCCTTCAGTTTCGTCACGCAATGATATTTGGATCCCGATCCTACTGTGAGTATATGCTACTCCTCGGGAAAACTCTCACTTAACGATCAATGCTATAAACCTAGTAGGTGCCTAGAAAGGTGTTAGCGGGGCTACGCCCACAGGGAAAAGAGGTTACTTAATTAAGGAACTTCGCGAAAGTGTTGGAAAACCTCCCTCGAAGTACCGACACTGGCCTGGCTGAACGGTTAAGCAAGTATTGTACGGTGAGAATGATCCCGGCTAATCCTTTTCTTTATGGTTTGAGAAGGGATTCGAGAAACAGTGGGAGCCATCCAGTTTAGACAAACTAAAAACCACTCTAAAACTTGCAAGAGCATCATGCTAAAGTGTTTCTTTTCTCTCTCCTAATTGCAGCGACCATTCAACATGACCGGACTTAAGTTACTGTTAGATAAAAATATATTGACAGGGCCAAACTACAAAGATTGGCTCAGGAATGTCAAGATGGCTATCACTTATGACAAGCTGGGGTATATACTTACCACCAAAGCTCCCCCTGTCCCAGGTCCCACCTCCAGCGTCGCGGATGTAGAAATCCGTAAGACATGGGAGATAGATTGCGCGAGGGCCAGATGCCTCGTACTAGCCTCGATGGACAACGAACATCAGAGGAGGCACGAGAATATGGACCTGGAGTCCATATTTCTCCATACAAAAGAACTATATGGGGAGCAGTCTCGTATCGCAAGATACGAAGTGTCGAAGAAGCTTTTTTCGGCAAGGTTGGCCGTCGGATCATCGGTAGCGGACCACGTGCTTAAGATGATCGGCTACATAGAGGAGCTCGCGGACCTAGGGACCACGTTGGAGAATGAACTCTATACCGATTTGATTCTCCAGTCCCTTCCTTCTACTTACGCCCAGTTCGTTCTTAACTTCAACATGCAAGGAAAGAAGGTTGAACTTGCCGAGCTTCTGAACATGTTGAGGACTGCTGAGGGCACCCTACAGAAGAGTAGGGAGACATCCACTTTGTTTGTAGGAGGATCTTCCTCTTCTAGGTCCAGGGCGAAAGCCAAGGGCAAGAAGAAGAAAGCCCCCGCCAAACCAAGAGGCGGTGTCGGTAAAGTGGATACGAAGGGAAAGGGTAAAGCAACAAAAGTAGCGGGGAAGATGGTGGGGAAGGAAGAATGCTTCTATTGTCACAAAAGTGGTCACTGGAAACAAGATTGCAAGGCTTGGAAAGCCAGAACACAGGATTTGAAGCGAGTTGCAGCTTCAGCTTCAGGTGTGTATGTTATTGAAAACTGTCTATCAATAAACTCTACATCCTGGGTATTGGATACCGGATCAGGATCTCATATCTTTAATTCTTTGCAGGCGTTGAGAAAGCGTAGAGTTTTGAAGGCAGGTGACATGACCCTCAGAGTTGCAAACGGTGCTAGCATGGATGCAGAGGCCGTGGGGGACTATCACCTGGGATTATCTGATGGACACTTTTTGGTTTTGCGTAGTTGTTATTATGTACCAAATGCAACCTGTAATATCATATCTGTATCTTTATTATCTAAAGAAGGTTATGAATTTGCATTTGTAAGTAATGTAGTGAACATTCACCTTAATCAAGTTTTGATTGGGTCAGGTGCATTAAACAACGGTATTTACATTTTAAACCAACCACAGGTTTTCAATATCCAGAATACACACAAAAGAAAGTCTCCAGATATTAATCAGGCTTTCTTATGGCATTGTAGACTGGGTCACATCAATGAGACACGGTTGACTAAGTTACATAAAGAAGGATACTTGGATCCGTTCGAGTATCAGTCTTATGCCACTTGTGAATCTTGTCTCATGGGAAAGATGACAAAGGCTCCGTTCACTGGACACGGAGAAAGGGCGAGCGAGCTCTTGGGACTCGTACACAGCGACGTGTGCGGTCCAATGTCTACACATGCGCGAAGCGGTTACTCTTACTTCATTACTTTTACGGATGATTTTTCAAGGTACGGTTATGTCTTCTTAATGAAACATAAGTCCGAGGCCTTTGAAAAGTTCCAGGAATATAAGAATGAAGTGGAGAAACAGACCGGCAAAAGTATCAAGATTCTAAGATCGGATCGAGGTGGGGAATACTTAAGTGCCGAATTCCTGAATTATTTAAAAGAGAATGGAATTCTCTCTCAGCTTACTCCTCCATACACTCCGCAACACAACGGTGTATCGGAGAGACGGAACCGAACCCTATTGGATATGGTACGGTCCATGATGAGTAAGGCTGAGTTACCGTGATCTTTTTAGGGTTATGCACTGGAAACAGCTGCACATCTCTTGAACCAAGTTCCTACTAAAACAGTGCCTACCACACCATATCAAATGTGGAGTGGGAAGAAACCCTGTCTTAAATCCTTTAAGACATGGGGATGTCCAGCTTTTGTAAAAAAGCAGCATGCGAACAAGCTCGAGGCACGCTCAGTGCAGTGCAAGTTTGTGGGATACCCAAAGAACTCCAAGGGGTATCTCTTCTATTACGCAGAGGAGCAAAAAGTCCTTGTTTCTCGTCATGCCCGCTTCTTGGAAACTGAGTTTTTAGAAAATCAGATAAGCGGGAGCGCAGTAGAACTGGAAGAGATTCCAGAACCACAAACCATTAATGAAAGCTTAGAGGAACCAGAGGGTTCGAAAGAACAGGACATTCCTATGCCACTCCGTAGGAGTAGTAGGCAGTCTCATCCGCCCGAGAGATACTACGGTTTTCTCATTGACGGGGATAGAGAGGACTGCATCCTAGATTGTGATGAGCCTACTAGCTTCCAGCAAGCCATTCAGAGCGTCGACTCGGTAAAATGGCTGGATGCAATGCGGACCGAGATGGTGTCCATGTACACTAACAAAGTATGGACGTTGGACATTGCTCCAGACGGGGTAAAACCCGTAGGATGCAAGTGGATCTTCAAAAGGAAGATTGGTGTAGATGGACAGGTTGAGACCTATAAAGCTAGACTGGTAGCAAAGGGTTTTCGTCAGCGACCTGGTTTGGACTATGACGAAACCTTTTCCCCAGTAGCTATGCTGAAATCCATTCGGATCCTTCTTGCCATCGCTGCTTTCCACGATTATGAGATTTGGCAGATGGACGTAAAGACAGCTTTTCTAAATGGTCATTTAGAGGAGTGTGTCTATATGGACCAGCCAGAGGGTTTCATTCAAGGTGGGAGCAGTGGAAAGGTGTGCAAGTTGCTCAAGTCCATCTATGGACTAAAGCAGGCATCGCGGAGTTGGAACATCTGCTTTGATGAGACGGTCAAAGAATTTGGCTTTATCAAAAATCCAGATGAACCATGCATCTATTGTAGATTTGTAGCGAGAACTGTAGTATTCCTCGTTTTATACGTGGATGACATTCTCTTAATAGGAAATGACATTCCTATGCTACAATCTGTCAAGGGGTTCTTGTCACACAGGTTCTCCATGAAAGACCTGGGTGATGCCTCATACATTCTGGGTATCCGGATCTACCGTGACAGATCCAAGAGGATATTAGGACTCTCACAGTCCAGGTACATCGACACCATACTGAAGAGATTCAGTATGGAAGATTCCAAGCGCGGTAATCTACCGGCTTGTCACGGGATCACCCTCTCTAAAGAGATGTCTCCCAAGACTGATTTGGAGAGGGATCGCATGTCTATTATACCCTACGCTTCTGCGGTAGGCTCTATAATGTATGCGATGTTGTGTACCAGACCGGATGTGGCTTATGCACTGAGTGTGGTAAGCAGGTATCAGTCAAACCCTGGGGAGAAACATTGGATAGCAGTAAAGAACATTCTCAAGTACCTAAGAAGGACTAAGGAGATGTTCTTGGTGTATGGCGGAAAAGACCTGCAGATTGAGGCCTTTCCTGACTCCAGCTTCCAGAGTGACAAGGATGATTCCAAGTCCATGTCGGGTTTTGTCTTTACCCTCAATGGAGGGGCGGTGTGTTGGAAGAGCTCCAAACAGGAAACCATTGCTGACTCGACTATGGAAGCGGAATACATCGCTGCATCTGATGCCGCAAAAGAAGCTGTCTGGATGAGGAAGTTCTTGAAAGAACTTCAGGTGGTTCCGTCCATTGTTGACCCAATACCTCTGTATTGCGACAACAACGGGGCTATAGCTTTAGCGAAGGAACCCAGGTCCCATCAGAAATCCAGACACATCTTAAGGCGGTATCACCTGATCAGGGAGATTGTGGATCGCCAGGAGATCGAGTTCCGGAGAGTTGCATCAGAGGATAACACAGCAGATCCATTCACCAAGGCCTTGCCCCAGACTCAGTTCGAGCGGCTGATCGAGATGATAGGTCTTCGATACGCCAGTACATGGCCTTAGTGCAAGTGGGAGATTGTTAGTGTATATGCCCTAGAGGCCATTACTGTATCATACTAGTTTGTATATTACTTAATGGAAGCTTGGGATATTCACAGTTGTATATACAATCTTGCTCGAAATGGTAGTATGCTACTTGGTTTGTCTCTGCTTTAATATGTGCATGTGTTTCTTTTAGCATATTGTAGGTATACATATTAGTAGAGCCCTTAGGATCTTTGCTTGATTACCAGCGTTGTGATGGCGCTCGCACTCGTGGGAGCTGGGTAATCTATAAGCACATCCTTATACAGGTCCCTGGTCGTTGGACTATCGAGACAGGGCATCGATACTCAGGAGTAGACTAGCGTATGCGCTTCTTATCCCAGTGTGGGAGACGGTCTGTCCCACAGCCGTTAGTACGTCGTACTTGAGATAGTATGCGGGTGCTCGTTAGGTTACGAGTACACTGGACAGGACTCGACGGGAACTGTTGGTTGGTAATATACCTATCGTCAGTTATCAGTTCCCAGGTGACATGAGTACAGCTTAGTCCGCTGACTTGACACTGTCACTTCGCCTCGAGTGTGTTCCCACTGCACTTTGATTACTACCCTACCACGGCTCAGAGGAGTCGTGCAAACAGGTAGTTTTTGGGTGCAGTCCCGAAGCACTTGGAGGCAGTGACGGTTAGACAGGATTCGTCTCTCCCGGTATTGGGGGTTGACATCGCGCTGTGTCCAGGAGAGCCATTACACGAGTAGTCCCTGGCCAGGGCAAGCGAGATATACTGGTAGGCTTCCAGTGTTATCTCAGGGTGTTCTGGGCTATACTCCGACACGACTTGTACCGCTATTAGGGGACTGACGTTCACCGCCCCCCTAGGCCCTCCATGCGATGTATCAGACGAACAGACCGGACTGTACGGAGACTGTCACATACAGGCTCAGTAGGAGTGCAGATGGGGTTAACCTCGTCAGTCTTCTTATCGACATCTACCTGGGGACCGTTACGTACAGCTAGTGCCGCTTGCGGTCTGTAGTTAAACCCACTGCCAGCGTAGTGTCGAGTCTTTAGAGTCCCACACAGAGAGCTATTCGCCTTTAGGCAAAACGAGTAGAGGTCGCATGGTTTTGCGACAGGGTTCGTTCGCATCCGCGCACTTGTACACGGTTGCTGTCCGGACAGTTTATACTAGCGGGCTTTGGTTTAAGCCAGATCCTAGTATATGATTTGAGATTGGTTTTTCTCAGAGTATTCGTGTTCCTCGGATCACGAATGCGGGTGCGTATGCACAGTTGCTTGAGATTGAGGGAGAGGACCTTGTTTAGGGTTAATGACTATTGTCATTTTATTAACCCTATTGTTTTTGTGTGTATTATTGTTAATTAATAATTAGCTTAATTATTGTGCATGGTTGTTGTTGTTGACACTTTGACTTTGTTGACTTGTTGACCAAGTTGACAATTTGACCATGATCATTTCATTTGGAAGATGCTCTTTGATTCTTGCAATTTGCATTAATGATGAAATGATAATGGTCACCTCTTGATAAAACCATGACAATTTTCTTGCTAATTAATTAATTAAAATAACTCACACATATTAGTGAGAATGGCTCACTAATATTTCATTATATCATATTCTTTCTCTCTCTTGCTCATCCTCTCCCTCAAGCTCTCTCCCTCTCATGTGTTGAGAAACAAAAAGCTTGAGAAAAACCTTCACTTGATCTTCTCTACTCACTTCTAGGGTTCAAGTCTTAGCATTTCTTGCACTCTAGTTACTCCTAGCTTGGAGTTGAAGCTAAAGGTCGAGGCTTTCGGGTGGATCGTTCTTTGACGGAAGGAGACAAGCAAGGTGAGGCCTTTCTACCATTCCGACGAGCAAGGAGAGAAGGAGTTCGAGCTCAAGGTATAACCTTTCTACAACTTTGTTAGTTGTTAGTATTCTTTAGCTAGTTTTAGTTTAGCAAAGATCCTCCAAGTCAAGGTCCATGTTGCCTAAGTCATTAAAAATCCGATTTTTATTATGTTTTCCGCCTCCCCGCAAGTACCGGGGTGGGCAACGTGGACTTACATCCGTTACGTTTAGCAGACCGCTTACGGCTTGTGGGTGTTTGATATGATCATCATCTGCTGCCGGCGTATTTACGAGTCTTTAGAGTCCTACACAGAGGTTTCCTGGCTCAAGCGAAACGAAATAGGAGCGCATATGAGATATGGGCGGGACCGAGAATAATGCGTGTATGTGATACCGTATTCTATTCTCGCGATGAATGTATCGAATGGTTATATGCGATATAACCTAGTTATCGAATCAAGGATTGATTCGATAAGCCGATACATATGATACTAGTCGGTTATATCCGATATGACCGGATCGTTAAATCAAGTGTTGATTTAATGATTTAGTGCATATTCATATATTTGATATATTACTTTGCGTTAACTAGTATTGGTTCACTTTAAAAGGATTTTCTCACTTGAATTGTACACATTGTATATGCGATATAGTTTTGTGCACATGTTTGTATCATGTTTGATGATACATGCTTACTTGGTTAAGTGTAAAGAATCAAACCATGGTTTAAGTTAATGATTAGGGTTTTGATTATTTATTCATTTATCTTTATTATTTATTCATTTTGGAAAAAGAAAAAGATAAATGAATGATTGAATGTTTTGTTTTTAGTTGAAGTTTCTTGAAACTTTGACTAAGTCACTCTTTTGTTCTTATGCTTAACCCTAACCATCCTTTTAACCATGGTCTTTTCTATACACTTAACTATAGTTGAAAGTATGATAAGTATTGATTTATTTTATCTAATTAATAAGACTTATCATATCTTTCTTCTTCTTCTTCAAGAGCTAGAAAAAAGAAAAGCTTTCTAGTTCAATGGCAACTTGAGAAAACAAGTGAGAAATCCAATTCTAAAGTGAACCCACTTCCTATTTCTTCATCTTCTACCTCTTGCCAAGTAGTATAGGGTGTTCTCTTCACAAGTTTCATGACTTGTTGAAGTGAGAGTTTGATCTTGTGGAGCTTCGACGTAGATCATCTTCGACATCGAAACCGACGACCAATTCCGCTCATTTTTCCGATGAAGCCGATGCTAGAGTCCGGGATTCAGTTTGGACAGCAAGGGGACTCCATCACTGAGCTTGGGAGGTGGAGGACCGGATCTACAAAGGTTGTAGTCACTTTCCTTTAGATACATTTCTGTTTACATGCTTGCTTTGCCTATACTTCTAGCCAACGATCCGTTCTAGGTTTTCTCGGCACCGTAATTTTTAGAAATTGGCATGTTTGATCACTTGCAAGACTTCATTTGAGTGCCTAGGAACCCTACAGTAATGTCCTAGTATTTGGATGACATACACTTTGTAGGGAGTGAAATTCCTAAACTACGATCGGTTATATTATGGTTGTCACACAATGGTTTCTCCACATAGGATATGGATATTATATCAGCCATTCTGGTTACTAGATCTATGGTTTTAGATCTAGATTTAGGTAGTTTCCCAATCTGGGTACTTTGACACTATTCTAAAGGTGTTTTAGAATGGTCGACTCCTGGTATGGTGGTGTACCTGCAGATGATGGAGTCACCCTCTCTAAAGGTGTCTTAAAGACTAAAGGGGAGAGAGATGTGCATGATTGGCATATCACTTGCTTAGGCAATTGAGTCAATCATGATATGTTAAGTACCACACCAGATATTGTTTTTGCACTAGATTCAATAAGTTTACATATTATTGTAACGTTTTAGAAATCGTTATGCGAATTTTTCCGTTTTAGGGTAAAATAGTCGGTATTTTCCGTTTTAACCCGATTGTGATCAAACTTCTGTATAAACTTGCCGGCACCTAGTTTAGCTAGAATAAAGCTAGTGCGCGGGCTTTGGGGGTCAATAGGAAGTTTTGTTCACATAGAATTTTTCCCTAATTAAATAATATTTTAATGCGTTATTTACGCACTTAATAAGTGGTATTTACATATTGGGCTTAGGTTAATTACTTCTAATAAGTACCTTGCTAATCTAATCACTAGAATTAGTTTAGAACCTTCTTTTTAATATCTAGATATTTTTTTGATGACTAATGGGTTTTTTTTAAAAGAAAAGAAAAGAATGAAATGGTGACATTTGCATTTAATGTAGCAATTAATGTTTTGTGCTAGATATTTCCTTGCAATTACACAAAACACCCCCCCCCCCATTTCAAATGGCCGAACCCCCCAAGTCTGCCCTAAATTTTTCCTTAGCTCTTTTGTTCATTCTTTTGCTCTCAAAACTCATCAAAAATCCTAAAATAAATCCACAAATTCCTAAATAAAATTAAACCATCAATTTCCCTTCACTATTCTAGCTTGGATCATCATTAAAAAAACATGGTTTTTGGAGGCTAAGATGATGGATCAAGTTGACCTTTTGTGTTCTTGAGAGGTATAATTTCTAATACAAATCTTTAATTTTGTTGTATTAAATCATTAAGTTAGCTAATTAATTGGTTATTATAGTTTTAATCTCTTGATTTATTCATTCATCATAATTTTTTTAGAAATTCAAGTTAGGGTTTAAACTTGATGAAGTGTTAAATGTAAATTGAAGATTTGGAAAACTTATTCTTGTGATAGAATGATAATTGTTGCTAATTCCTTATTTGACTAGCGAAGTTTTAGCTTACTAGGTTTTTGATAAAACTTAATTAAGCAAGTTTAAAAATATAGAGGTGGATTCGATAGCTTAGTTAAGCTATTTTAAAATGTTTGGAATCGCTAGAATTGTATTAGCTTGAGACTTGTGCAAAATATTGCGATAAGTTACTTACTAGGTTTCGGTGTATTTTCGATGTGGGTTCAATTGGTCGTTGCAAGGTTATATCTATTATATTCTCATATTTGATTGTGTTATGTTGCACGATCGGGACGATCGGAGTCTAGACTTGGTGTTGCGTAGTTTAGCGACCCTAGTTAGGGTTTTTGCCGATGTCGTGCGCGTTTAGTGCGCTAGGTGCGCAGTGTAATTTTCCGGGTGTTATCCTTGCGTTTCGTTATCTTTGCGTCGACGTAGGATATTTAGCTTATGTGATGTGTTTATGAAATTATAGTATCGCAAGCGGGGACTTCGGACGCTGCGAACAAGGGGAAGCAGGTGGTCGGATTTTCATAGCTTGAGACCATCGGTGAGTAGATTTAACATCTACGGGGAAATCGCATGTATGGCGTTATGCGTCGGGGCTGATATGATACGATAGCTGCATGTTATTGCATATTAGTTGAATTCATATGAACGTCATTGCATAGTATTACCTGTTGTACCTTGACTTGTAGCTATTGGACATGACACATTACTGATGGTTCATGTTGCACGAGCACTAATTTGTATGCTACTCCCACACCGTCAGTAATTGCCATGACATGCACAACCCACATACATATGTGATATTATAGTGGATAGGGATAATTGAGGTAGTGACTCTTATTCCATTTCACGTATATCTTGCTATAGCTACCTGTACATCATGCTTACATATTGACATGTACACCCACATATTTTGCTGCACTTGTTTTCGGAGGATTTGGGAACCGCATGATATATTTTAAAGCTGGATTTATTTAAAAGAGCGGTTTTTCCCTTGATATGCTCATATTGCTGTTTTATGTTGCATATATCAGTTTTCATGTGATTTATGGATTTAAGAACCGTGGGGGTATTTCAAGAAACTATGTATTGTTTGAAAACCCGGTTTCTCTTGATATGTAATTTCGATGCGTCCACCATGAGATTTCTCGGTTCTGAGATTGTGATAGATACCCGATGCGAGGAGTGAGTGGGCCGTTTGCGGGTACATGGTGGAGCCCGGTATGGTACCCCGGGGCAAGAAAGGTATGTCGATGGATTACCCGATAAGCCTGGCAGGGGATGTGCACTGCCTACCGGTGACAGTATTTGGACTCGGCGGTTATCTGGAGGATACCGACCGAAGTCATGAGATGGATTTAGGCCGACCATTCTGCCGGAGCGCGCGGGCCAATCCCGCAGAAGGAGTCTATTATACGAGGATTTACGTGTCGATGCTAGACACGGGTTTCATGAGGTTTCGAGTGTCGGTGTTAGACACTCAGGTTTCCATGATTTTTACGTATCGTCAATGGACATACGTGGTTGATATCCTCGTACACACACATATATATATACATACAGGTAAATTTTTTCATGATGTTTTGGGTGTCGATGTTAGACACTCAGGTTCCATGAGACTTACAGGATGTGAGGGCCGATCTGAGGATGCGGTGCCTGAGGATTTTGGGATTTGATGTGTCAGTAAGGGACACTGGTGTTTTCCCATGCTGATGATTTTTGCATGAGGTTTTATTATATCATCCCATACTCAGGATTATTTTGATATGCATTGCTTCATGTAGTTGTAGTACCCTGATGATGTGCCTTTACATGACTGTTGCATATTCATATTGCCATACTTATACTATCAGATTACATGTGATAGATTAATCGTTGTTCGTGCATACTTGCGGTTATAGTATGATGTTAATTACTATTCATGAGTTGGCAACTCACCCCCGTTGTGCCACAGTGTTTTGCAGGACATACCCTCAGAGTAGTTGCGGTAGGGCGTCTTATCATCTCTACTTTTGCGGATACCGCAACGGTTGGCTGTGAGGCCTTTGCTTTTAGGTGGGTTTGCGGTTATCCGTTTGTATATTGTATATATTTTTGTTGGATCTAGTATTCTCCATCTACCACTTCTTGTATTTGACTTAGAGACGAGTTGTGAGGATCTGGTGTTGTATTATTATTTTGGTGACTTTGGGTGCCGTGCTCGTGGGAGTCGGTCTTGTTGTAGAGTTTTACTTATTTTTGCAGTTTTCATTTATATTTCTTCGCTACGGCATCGTATTTATATCTTGTGGTGGTTGTCTCCGCCGTTAGGCGTGAGTTGCTCCCGTTTGGGATGCTTTATATTTATTCTATGTAGTACCCGTTTTCGGGGCTAGTTTTTACAAAAGAGGTGCTGCCGAAATTTTCAAAAAAGAAAACTAGAGTTAAAGATTTTACTTGAGATTTTCTGAATGTTTTAAACTATGTTTTTCTCCGCTAATCCAGTTTTGGGTGGTTTAGATTTCTGGGTTTCGGCTTACTTAAGTTGCGTACGCCTGTAGACGTTACGTAGTTTAAGTGCCGGTTACCGGCCTAACTTTTAGGTCGTGACAAAGTTGGTATCAGAGCGCTAGGTTTTACCTTTCAGAGTGTAGGATGACCTTGGTATGATGGAGTAGGTAGCTTAAACAGAGTAACGTAGCGTGTGTATGTTCCGCGGCATACTTACGACACGGTACTCCGCCTAAGTGACCTTAAAACTTATTGATTGAAATTCTTTCGTGATTTATATACATCCTTGCGATTCAATTTCCGTGTCCTTATTGAATCTTGTTTCAATTTCCAGCCTATATACCTCCGAAGACTATGAGGGCATAGAGAGCGGCCGCGAGGGCCGAGGTCAGAGTCGACTCGTCCGAGACGAGGACTGACCAGGGTGGTACGCCTATTGTACCGGAGCACATTGCTATGTTTGGGGCTGGTATGCAAGACCTACGCCAAATGATGGGGTCTTTAGTTAAGGCCATTCGAGCGCAGGGGCGGGCAGTTGTTCCACCCGTTGCAGGCGCCACGATGGTACCTACTGTTCCGGCAGTCGCAGCTACAGCTCCAGAGGTTATCACCGTGTCACTGACATAGTTCATGAGGCTGAGGCCTCCGGTTTTCACTGGCACAGATGTAGCCGAGAATCCGCAGTCGTTTATCGACCGGATGGCCAGGATTTTTCGTTCGCTCCGATGCTCCGACGCGAGATGGGTGGAGTTCACGAGCTTCCGTTTGGAGGGTCTGGCGCAGAAGTGGTGTGAGTCCTTGGAGAGGGGCAGAGCCGCAGGTCTTGCTCCTATGACCTGCTGAGTTTGTGACGGTTTTTCTCGCCCGTTTTCTTCCACCGAGCGTCAGGGATGCGCGAGCGCGCAGATTCGATTCGTTACGCCAAACTTCGGGGATGACGGTGTCGGAGTATGATGTGCTGTTTACCGAGCTGTCTGTGTATGCTCCATACTTGGTAGCGACTGAGGAGACGAGGGTGAAAAGGTTTGTTCGAGGCCCGCTTACCTAGTTGTTCCCTGCCATCAGTATTCAGCATTGTGACACGTATGCGGCAGCGGTGGATGCAGCCCTATTGGTGGAGGAGCGTCTTTCTGAGTCGTCGGTTGTTCCGGGACCGAAGAGGGCTCGTTCTGGTGTGCCAGCACAGAGACAGACTTTTAGATGCCGTGATAGATTCCGTACAGGTACTGGGGGTAGTGGAGGCTCGATACCAGGCTAGTTATTTAGCTCTTATCCCCAGGAGGGTCAGCGGTCTTCATCTGGATGTTACCGGTGGGGGAGTTTATATCATCGGGTTCGAGATTGTACTGAGACACATGAGGGCAAGGTAGCTGTACCCCAGGTTACCTTACCACCTTCTCCGCCTCAGAGAGCGTTGCCTCTTATGCTTATTGTTGCGCCGCGTCAGACTTCTGCTCAGAGAGGTCATGGCCGAGGTGGTTTTGTGCCGATAGGACGAGGTAGCGGAGGCAGAGGACAGCCAGTAGCCGGTAGAGGGCAGGCTCGGGTTTTTTCCTTGACTCACCAGGACGCGCAGGCGTCCAATGCCGTGGTTTCAGGTACCCTTTCTGTATGTTCTTTTGATGCTCATGTTCTTTTCGATCCGGGATCTACGCATTCGTATGTTTCTACGCACTTCATGCCGAGGTTAGGCCGAGAGTCGTGTTTGCTAGATCAGCCTCTTGTTGTGACTATTCCTATTGGCGAGTCGTTTGTTGCGCGACACGTGTTCTGGTCGTGTGTTGTATGTATAGGAGACAGAGATCTGTCAGTCGACTTGATCCTTCTTGAGATGTTGGAATTCAACGTTCTACTGGGCATGGACTGGTTAGCTACTTTCTACGCGTCCGTGGACTGCCGCGAGAAGACTATTAGGTTTTGTTTTCCCGGCGAGTCAGTGTTTGCTGTGCAGGGGGACCGTGGTGCCGCCCCTCACAATTTGATTTATGTCCTTTGCGCTAGTCGGCTTTTGAAGAGAGGATGTCGGGGATTCTTGGCTTTCATTCATGATACCAGAGCCACAGTGGAGCCGTTGGACCAGGTTCCTACCGTACGAGAGTTTCCCGACGTTTTCCAGATGAGTTACCTAGGATGCCGCCAGAGTGCGATATTGAGTTTTGCATTGATCTGATTCCTGGCACGGAGTCTATATCTATACCTCCTTATCGGATGGCTCCGGCAGAGCTTAGAGAGCTTAAAGATCAATTGCAAGAGTTGCTTGATAGGGGACTTGTATGTCCGAGTGTTTTGCCGTGGGGAGCTCCTGTTCTGTTCGTCAAGAAGAAGAACGGCAGTTTGAGGTTGTGTGTGGATTATCGTCAATTGAACCGAGTTACGATGCGGAATAGGTATCCTTTACCTCACATTGACGATTTATTTGATCAGCTCCAGGGTGCGAAACATTTTTCTAAGATTGATTTGCGTTCGGGTTGTCATCAGTTGCGGGTTCGGAATGATGACATTCCGAAGACTGCTTTTCGTATGCGCTATGGGCATTATGAGTTTCTGGTGATGTCGTTCGGACTCACCAATGCGCCAGCAGCGTTCATGGATCTGATGAACCGGATTTTCAGGCCGTTCCTCGACCAGTTTATTATTGTGTTTATTGATGACATACTGGTCTACTCTAGGAGTAGTGAGGAGCATGAGCAGCACTTGAGGATTGCTTTGCAGATTTTGAGAGAGCACCAGCTGTATGGTAAATTCTCAAAGTGCGCGTTTTGGATTGATCGAGTTGACTTCCTGGGTCATGTGGTGACTGGTGATGGTATTCTTGTGGACCCGAGGAAGATCGAGGATGTGCAGCTTTGGCCCAGACCTGTATCGGTGACTGAGGTCCGCGGCTTTTTAGGCTTAGCAGGTTATTATCGCCGTTTTGTGCAGGATTTCTCGAGTATCGCTGCACCGCTGATTGGACTGACCCGGAAGGGAGTTCCTTTTCTTTGGACTGATGCGTGCGAGCAGAGTTTTCAGCAGTTGAAGACTCGGTTGACAATAGCACCAGTTCTATCTTTGCCTTCTAGATCGGGCGGCTATGTTGTTTACTGTGATGCTTCTCGAGTGGGGCTCGGTTGTGTACTGATGCAGCATGATAGAGTGATTGCTTATGCTTCTAGGCAGCTGAAGAAGCACGAGCAGAATTACCCCACTCACGATCTTGAGATGGCCGCGGTGGTCTTTGCGTTGAAGATTTGGAGACACTACTTGTACGGAGAGTCGTGTCAAATCTTCATGGATCACAAGAGCTTGAATTACATCTTCCAGCAGCGGGATCTGAATCTGAGACAGCGCCGTTGGATGGAGCTAGTGAAGGATTATGATTGTGAGATCCTTTATCACCCGGGAAAGGCGAATGTGGTAGCTGATGCTTTGAGTCGTAAGCCCGGGGGTAGCTTGTCCCAGTTGAGCGCAGTTGAGCGACGGTCTTCTGCAGATTGGCAGCTCTTGTGTGATGGTAGAGTTCAGTTCGATTTCACTTCCACCGGGGGACAGCTTGCTCATGTCCGCGCCCGTCCACTACTTTTTGATCGTATCCGTGAAGCGCAGCCTAGTGATGACCGTTTGTCTGAGATTCTTGAGCTTGTTCGGCAGGGTAGAGTTTCGGAGTTCATGATTGATGCTCAGGGTGTGCTACGATGCGGGACTCGCTTGTGTGTACCAGATACTGATGGGTTGAGATGCGAGATCCTAGAGCAGGCACATCAGTCGGCCTTTAGCGTTCATACAGGTTCCACCAAGATGTACCGTGACTTGAGAGACTTTTACTGGTGGGAAGGGATGAAGCGCGATATTTCGGACTTCGTTTCGAGGTGCCTGACTTGTCAGCAAGTCAAGGCTAAGCATCAGAGACCGGCTGGAGAGTTGCAGCCTTTACCCATTCCGGAGTGGAAATGGGAGCAGATTTCCATGGACTTCGTTGTGGGTCTACCCAGGACCAGTCGAGGGTATGATTCCATTTTGGTGATTGTTGACCGGTTGATGAAAGCGGCTCACTTCCTTCCAGTGAAGACCACTTTCGGTTATGCTCAGTATGCTCAGTTGTACATAGATGAGATTGTGCGTTTGCACGGCGTTCCCACATTCATAGTATCCGACAGAGGCACCCAGTTTACTAGCCGTCTTTGGCAGAAGCTTCAGGAAGCTTTGGGTACCCGGTTGAGTTTTAGCACCGTTTTTCATCCACAGACCGATGGTCAGTCGGAGCGGACTATACAGACTCTGGAGGATATGCACCGTGCGTGTGTGCTTGATTTTGGTGGCAGTTGGGATCGTCACTTACCATTGATTGGGTTCTCCTACAACAACAGCTTTCAGGAGACTATTCAGATGGCACCTTTTGAGGCTTTGTACGGTAGGAAGTGTCGATCGCCAGTCTGTTGGACCGAACTCAGCGAGAGTAGGGTTTTGGGACCCCAGCTAGTTCAGGAGACTACGGAGAAGATCCAGCTGATTCAGGACAGGATGAGAGCAGCCCAGTGCAGGCAGAAGTCTTATGCCGACCGTCGTCATCGCAGACTTGAGTTCGCAGTGGGGGATCATGTATTCCTGAGGAATTCTCCGATGAAGGGCGTTATGCGATTTGGGAAGAGGGGGAAGCTCAGTCCCAGATTTGTAGGTCCTTTCGAGATCTTTGAGCGAGTGGGTTCTGTTGCTTATTGTTTGGCGCTCCCGCCTAGTTTTCCGGATGTTCACCCCGTTTTCCATGTGTCGATGCTTCGTAGATACCTTCATGACCTTTCTCACATGTTTCAGCATGAGATCGTTCAGCTTGAGCGTGATCTTTCGTTCATCGAGCAACCGGTAGTTATTTTGGATCGGCAGGTGAAGAAACTTCGGTCAAAGGTCTTGCCATCTGTGAAGGTTCTTTAGCGTAGCCCTACTAATGAGTAGATCACTTGGGAGGCCGAGAGCGAGATGCGCAAGAAATTCCCTCATCTCTTTGAAGGTACGCGTAGTTAAATTTTAATTCGGGGACCGAATTTCTATAAGGGGGAGATTGTAACGTTTTAGAAATCGTTATGCGAATTTTTCCGTTTTAGGGTAAAATAGTCGGTATTTTCCGTTTTAACCCGATTGTGATCAAATTTCTGTATAAACTTGCCGGCACCTAGTTTAGCTAGAATAAAGCTAGTGCGCGGGCTTTGGGGGTCAATAGGAAGTTTTGGTTCACATAGAATTTTTCCCTAATTAAATAATATTTTGATGTGTTATTTACGCACTTAATAAGTGGTATTTACATATTGGGCTTGGGTTAATTACTTCTAATAAGCATCTTGCTAATCTAATCACTAGAATTAGTTTAGAACCGTCTTTTTTAATATCTAGATATTTTTTTGATGACTAATGGTATTTTTTAAAAAAGAAAAGAAAAGAATGAAATGAAGGCATTTGCATTTAATGTAGCAATTAATGTTTTGTGCTAGATATTTCCTTGGAATTACACAAAACACCCCGCCCCATTTCAAATGGCCGAACACCCCAAGTCTGCCCTAAATTTTTCCTTAGCTCTTTTCTTCATTCTTTTGCTCTCAAAACTCATCAAAAATCCTAAAATAAATTCATAAATTCCTAAATAAAATTAAACCATCAATTTCCCTTCACTAATCTAGCTTGGATCATCATTAAAAAACATGGGTTTTGGAAGCTAAGATGATGGATCAAGTTGACCTTATGTGTTCTTGAGAGGTATAATTTCTAATAAAAATCTTTAATTTTGTTGTTTTAAATCATTAAGTTAGCTAATTAATTGGTTATTATAGTTTTAATCTCTTGATTTATTCATTCATCATAATTTTTTTAGAAATTCAAGTTAGGGTTTAAACTTGATGAAGTGTTAAATGTAAATTGAAGATTTGGAAAACTTATTCTTGTGATAGAATGATAATTGTTGCTAATTCCTTATTTGACTAGCGAAGGTTTAGCTTACTAGGTTTTTGCTAAAACTTAATTAAGCAAGTTTAAAAATATATAGGTGGTTTCGATAGCTTAGTTAAGCTATTTTAAGATGTTTGGAATCGCTAGAATTGTATTAGCTTGAGACTTGTGAAAAATATTGCGATAAGTTGCTTACTAGGTTTCGGTGTATTTTCGACGTGGGTTCAATTGGTCGTTGCGAGGTTATATCTATTATAATCTCGTATTTGATTATGTTATGTTGCACGATCGGGACGATCGGAGTCTAGACTTGGTGTTGCATAGTTTAGCGACCCTAGTTAGAGTTTCTGCCGATGTCGTGCGCGTTTAGTGCGCTAGGTGCGTGTAAGTCCACGTTACCCTTCCCGGTTCTTTCGGGCTTGCGGAAGTGGTGAAAAACGTTTTTTTCGGTGATGGTAACATGGACTCTAGAAACGGATCTTTGCTAAACAAACTATCTAACAACCTAACTAAGAGTTTAGCTACTAGGTTAAGGGTTATACCTAAACTTGAACTCCTTCTCTTTAACTCCTTGTGGTGGTCGGATCGGCCTCACCCCGTCGTCTCCTTGTGCTGAAGATGGATCCACCCGAAAGCTTCTACCTTTGGCTCCAACCTCAATCTAGAGGAAACTAGAATACTTGGCTTGCTAGACCTTGTACACTAGGATGAGTAGAGAAGTGTTTTTGGTTTTATCTCTATGGTTCTTGTTTCTCAACACATGAGACAATAGAACTATGAACTAGAGAGAGAGCAAGAGGAAGAGGGAGAGCTTGAGGATGAGAGAGAATACAAATGATAGAATGAGTAAGACTTTTTCCAACCATCCTCTTCATAATCCAAAATAATCATAACAAATAATAATAATTGAGTATTATGTAGTGGTTGTTATCATATCAAATGTCAATATCATTTCATGCATTAAATGCAATGTGTGAACAAACAAGCAAGCAAAAGTCTTTGCCATGAAATGATAGCCATTGTAATGATGATGGTCAACAGGTCCAACCTAGTCAACCGGTCAACCAAGTCAACAAGTCAACAAAGTCAACCTTTCAACCCAACCATGGCACAATAATACTTAATTAATATTATCATTAATCATATTTCTTATTCTCATTAGGGTTTAGCAAAAGTCAACAGTCAACAACCCTAATGAGAATCCTCTGCCTCTGTCTCCGTCAACCGTGCATACACACCCGCATCCGCGTTCCAAGGAACACGAATACAAACGAGATAAAACCAATCCCAAAACGTATACTAGGATCTGGCTTAAACCAAAGCCCGCTAGTAATAACTTCCTGGACACTAAACGTGTACAAGTGCACGGATGTGACCGAACCCTGTCGCAAAACATGCGACCTCTACTCTTTTGCCTAAAGGCGAATAGCTCTCTGTGTGGGACTCTAAAGACTCGACACTACACTGGCAGTGGGTTTAACTAAAGACCGCAAGCGGCACTAGCTGTGCGTAACAGCCCCCAGGTAGATGCCGATTAGAAGACTGACGAGGTGAAACCCATCTGAACTCCTACTGAGCCTGAATGTGACAGTCTCCGTACAGTCCGGTCTGTTCGTCTGAGATTATCGCATGGCGGGCCTAGGGAGCGGTAAACATCAGTCCCCTAATAGCGGTACAAGTCGTATCGGAGTGTAGCCCAGAACACCCTGAGATAACACTGGAAACCCACCAGTATATCTCGCTTGCCCTGGCCAGGGACTTTGTGTAATGTCTCTCCTAGACACAGCGCGATATCAACCCCCAATACCGGGAGAGACGAATCTTGTCTAACCGTCACTGCCTCCAAGTGCTTTGGGACTGCACCCAACTACTACCTGTTTACACGACTCCTTTGAGCCGTGGTAGGGTAGTAATCAAAATACAGTGGGAACACACTCGAGGCGAAGTGACAGTGTCAAGTCAGCGGACTAAGCTGTACTCATGTCACCTGGAAACTGATAACTGACGATAGGTATAGTACCAACCAACAGTTCCCGACGAATCCTGTCCAGTATACTCGTAACCTAACGAGCACCCGCATACTATCTCAAGTACGACGTACTGACGGCTGTGGGATAGACCGTCTCCCATGCTGGGATGAGAAGTGCATACGCTAGTCTACTCCGGAGTATCGATGCCCTGTCTCGATAGTCCTACGACCAGGGACCTGCATAAGGATGTGCTTGTGGATTACCCAGCCCCCACGAGTGTGACTGCCATCACAACGCTGGTAATCAAGCAAAGATCCTAAGGGCTCCACTAATGTGTAAAGGCGATATGCTATAAGAAACACATGCACACATTAAAGTAGAAACAAACCAAGTATCATACTACCATTTTGAGCAAGATTGTCTATACAAGGTGAATATCCCAAGCTTCCATTAAGTAATATACAAACTAGTATGATACAGTAATGGCCTCTAGGGCATATACACTAACAATCTCCCACTTGCACTAAGGCCATGTACTGACGTATCGAAGACCTATCATCTCGATTAACCGCTCGAACTGAGCCTGGGGTAAGGCCTTCGTGAGTGGATCAGCAGTGTTATCTTCTGTAGCAACTCTCCGAACCTCGATCTCCTGGCGACCCACGATCTCCCTGATCAGGTGATACCGCTTCAAGATGTGTCTGGACTTCTGATGGGACCTGGGTTCCTTCGCTAAAGCTATAGCCCCGTTGTTGTCGCAATACAGTGGTGTTGGATCAACAATGGACGGAACCACCTGAAGTTCTATTAAGAACTTCCTCATCCATACGGCTTCTTTTGCGGCATCAGCAGCAGCGATATATTCCGCTTCCATCTTCGAGTCAGCAACGGTTTCCTGTTTGGAACTCTTCCAACACACCGCCCCTCCATTGAGGGTAAAGACATAACCCGACATGGACTTGGAATCATTCTTGTCACTTTGGAAGCTGGAGTCAGCAAAGGCCTCGATCTGGAGGTCTTTTCCGCCATACACCAAGAACATCTCCTTAGTCTTTCTCAGGTACTTGAGAATGTTCTTTACCGCTATCCAGTGCTTCTCCCCAGGGTTTGACTGATACCGGCTTACCACACTCAGTGCATAAGCTACATCTGGTCTGGTACACAACATCGCATACATTATAGAGCCTACCGTAGAAGCGTAGGGTATAATAGACATTCGATCCCTTTCCAAATCAGTCTTTGGAGACATCTCTTTCGAGAGGGTGATCCCGTGACAAGCCGGTAGATTACCGCGCTTGGAATCTTCCATACTGAATCTTTTCAGAATGGTATCGATGTACCTGGACTGTGAAAGTCCTAATATCCTCTTGGATCTGTCACGATAGATCCGGATCCCCAGAATGTAAGAGGAATCACCCAGGTCTTTCATAGAGAACCTGTGTGACAAGAACCCTTTGACAGATTGTAGCATAGGAATGTCATTTCCTATTAAGAGAATGTCATCCACGTATTAAATGAGGAATACGACAGTTCTTGCTACAAATCTACTATAGATGCATGGTTCATCTGGATTTTTGATAAAGCCAAATTCTTTGACCGTTTCATCAAAACAGATGTTCCAACTCCGCGATGCCTGCTTTAGTCCATAGATGGACTTAAGCAACTTGCACGCCTTTCCGCTGCTCCCACTCTGAATGAAACCCTCTGGCTGGTCCATATAGACACACTCCTCTAAATTTCCATTTAGAAAAACGGTCTTTACGTCCATCTGCCAAATCTCATAATCGTGGAAGGCAGCAATGGCAAGAAGGATCCGAATGGATTTCAGCATAGCCACTGGAGAAAAGATTTCGTCATAGTCCAAACCAGGTTTTTGACGAAAACCCTTTGCAACAAGTCTAGCCTTATAGGTCTCAACCTGTCCATCTACACCAATCATCCTTTTGAAGATCCACTTGCATCCTACGAGTTTTACCCCATCTGGAGCAACGTCCAACGTCCATACTTTGTTGGTGTACATGGACTCTATTTCGGTCCGCATTGCATCCAGCCATTTTACCGAGTCAACACTCTTAATGGCCTACTGGAAGCTAGTCGGCTCATCACTATCAATGATGCAATCCTCTCTATCCCCGTCTATGAGAAAACCGTAGTATCTCGGGCGGATGAGACTGCCTACTACTCCTGCGGAGCGGCGTAGGATTGTCATGATCTTTCAAACCCTCTGGTTATACTAAGCTTTCAGTAATAGCTCGTGGTTCTGGAATTTCTTCCAGTTCTATTGCGCTCCCACTTATCTGATTTTCCAAAAGCTCAGTTTCCAAGAAGCAGGCATGACGAGAAACAAAAACCTTTTGTTCCTCTTCGCAATAGAAGAAATATCCCTTAGAGTTCTTTGGATATCCCACAAACTTGCACTGTACTGAGCGTGCCTCGAGTTTGTCCGCATGCTGCTTTTTGACAAAAGCTGGACATCCCCATGTCTTAATGTGCTTAAGATAGGGTTTCTTTCCACACCACATCTGATATGGTGTGGTAGGCACAGTCTTAGCTGGATTTATTTAAAAGAGCGGTTTTTCCCTTGATATGCTCATATTACTGTTTTATGTTGCATATATCAGTTTTCATGTGTTTTATGGATTTAAGAACCGTGGGGGTATTTCAAGAAACTATGTATTGTTTGAAAACCCGGTTTCTCTTGATATGATATTTCGATGCGTCCACCATGAGATTTCTCGGTTCTGAGATTGTTATAGATACCCGATGCGAGGAGTGAGTGGGCCGTTTGTGGGTACATGGTGGATCCCGGTATGGTATCCCGGGGCAAGAAAGGTATATCGATGGATTAGCCGATGAGCCTGGCAGGGGATGTGCACTGCCTACCGGTGACAGTATTTGGACTCGGCGGTTATCTGGAGGATACCGACCGAAATCATGAGATGGATTTAGGCCGACCATTCTGCCGGAGCGCGCGGGCTGATCCCGCAGACGGAGCCGATTATACGAGAATTTACGTATCGATGCTAGACACGGGTTTCATGAGGTTTCGAGTGTCGGTGTTAGACACTCAGGTTTCCATGATTTTTAGGTATCGTCAATGGACATACGTGGTTGATATCCTCATACACACACATATATATACATACAGCTAAATGTTTTCATGATGTTTTGGGTGTCGATGTTAGACACTCAGGTTCCATAAGACTTACAGGATGTGAGGGTCGATCTGAGGATGCGGTGCCTGAGGATTTTAGGATTTGATGTGTCAGTGAGGGACACTGGTGTTTTCCCATGCTGATGATTTTTGCATGAGGTTTTATTATATCATCCCACACTCAGGATTATTTTGATATGCATTGCTTCATGTAGTTGTAGTACCCTGATGATATGCCTTTACATGACTGTTGCATATTCATATTGCCATACTTATGCTATCAGATTACATGTGATAGATTAATCGTTGTTCGTGCATACTTGCGATTACAGTATGATGTTAATTACTATTCACGAGTTGGCAACTCACCCCCGTTGTGCCACAGTGTTTTGCAGGACTTACCCTCAGAGTAGTTGCGGTAGGGCCTCTTATCATCTCTACTTTTGCGGATACTGCTACGGTTGGCTGTGAGGCCTTTGCTTTTAGGTGGGTTTGCGGTTATCCGTTTGTATATTGTATATCTTTTTGTTGGATCTAGTATTCTCCATCTACCACTTCTTGTATTTGACTTAGAGACGAGTTGTGAGGATCTGGTGTTGTATTATTATTTTGGTGACTTTGGGTGCCGTGCTCGTGGGAGCCGGTCTTATTGTAGAGTTTTACTTCTTTATGCAGTTTTCATTTATATTTCTTCGATACGGCGTCGTATTTATATCTTGTGGTGGTTGTCTCCGCCGTTGAGCATGAGTTGCTCTCGTTTAGGATGCTTTATATTTATTCTATGTTGTACCCGTTTTCGGGGCTTGTTTTAAAAAGGAGGTGTTGCCGAAATTTTCAAGAAAGAAAACTAGAGTTAAAGATTTTACATGAGATTTTCCGAATGTTTTAAACAATGTTTTTCTCCGCTTATCCAGTTTTGGATGGTTTAGATTTCTGGGTTTCGGCTTACTTAAGTTGCGTACGCCTGTAGACGTTACGTAGTTTAAGTGGCGGTTACGGGCCTAATTTTTGGGTCGTGACATTAATCCAATCCTGGAGAAACGTTCGGAAGTAGTTTATGAACAGAAGAGGATTTTCTAGGGATTTGGTAACGGCAGCTTCCTTCGGGAGACGGTTATCATTCCAGGCTTCCAAGGTGACCTGAATGACAGACTGACTGTCAGAGTTATAGCTTTCCCTCATGACGAGGGACTGTAATTTTGGACAGGTGGTCCAAGCGGATACTGAGGAAGGCATGGTGCAGGATACTGATTAAATTCAGTGGACAATACAGTCTAAGAAGTTTGCTTGATTTGGAGTTCATATATGAACTGGGTCCCATCAGATATCTAGACATATTCTAAGACAGGTATTGCTCATTACGGGAGATGGTTTTCTCCGCAAACTTGAGATAAATAGAGACATAAAAGGAAACATTGGAGCGGATCCACTCACTGAGGCTATTTCTCGAACGCAATAGTTTTACAAACGAGCTTTGTGAAACTGATTAGTAGAGAAGTTGGGTGTTCGGTAACACATAAGCTGTGAGTATGCGACACCGCAATAGTTAGCCTTAAGTACAAGTGGGAGATTGTTGGCTATAGTGCCTTCAAGTCAATTATTGGATCGCAGGCACGTGATTGCAATAATTGAGGGAGGACCTATACCGGTAGAACAGTCTTACTCGAGATGATAGTATGTTATCTAGTTTGTCTTTATCATCGTGTACATACTTCAGGTGACACTACAGATCACTATTACATGTTGATAGAGCCCATAGGATTCATGCTTGACTACCAGCATGATGGCGATCATATACGTGAGAGTTGGTGTCACGGCCCGAAATATTAGCTCGTGACCAACACTTTGAATCACGCAACATCTAAAGGCGTAACGGAATTCAAGTAAGCTGAAACCCAGAAATCTAAACCTTTTTAAGAAAATAAAAGAGGTGCAGTTTTGAAATAAAGGTATAATGAAATCAAGTTTTCTTAATTGCATGGAAAAAGGGACATAATTAATGCAAGTGAAATTTGCTAGTTTGAAAACATGTTTCATCTTTTAAAAATTTGGGCAGCACCTCCTTTGTATTTTTTTTATCCAAAACCACAATACATGAAAATATAAAGGCATCCCCAAGCGGGAGCTAGCTCTTCGCCAACCGGCAGATCACAACCATGCAAGACAGTATATATAAGTATACGACGCCCAACGGCAAAGATCACCAAAAAAGATAAAGAATAAAGCAAGGCATAAATCCCCAAAAGCGAACATACAACCCATCGCTCAAATCTCGCTACTACAAGTCTTGCTAAGTATCATTTCTTATACAAATACTAGTTTCGATTGATGGAGTTGACTAGATACAATATGGAATATAGATACAAGAGTGGGTACGATACAAATGTTCCACCTACCAATGCAAAACATCCGAATGCAACTGTGTGCCAGCGAAGCCGCTACTGATCCATGCGATCAACCTGCAAGAACTGTGGCACAACGGGGGTGAGTTGCCAACTCGTGAATAGAAAAACATCTACAGGTAGAAATCGAATAAACAACGACTCCTAGGTCAACTATATCATAAAGGTAAAACTATGATATCTAGGGTAACCGGGTCTGTATATGTGCCAACCATGTAATCAACACCTATGTGTATGCGGATAACATCCAACCATATACTCAATGTATGTATGCATGTAAATATCATAAACGAGTCTGCATGAAAGTATGAGGATATAAATCAACGGTGTCCCTCGCGACACATCAAAATCATAGAACCTGGGTGTCCAACATCGACACCCGAAAACATCATGAAACCCGTGTCTAGCATCGACACGTAAATCCTCATATCTCGGGCTCCGTCAGTCCAGATCGGCCCATATCATCTCTCGACTCTGGTCGGTATCCTTTGGATATCCGCCGAGCCCAAATACTATCACCGGTAGGTAGTAGTCCCACTGCCAGGCTCACCGTCTGCAGCACAGCAATCCGTTCTCGCCCTGGGGTACCACACCAGGTCCACCATGTACCCGCAATCGGCCTCATCTAGCTCCTCGAATCTGGTTTCGTACGTCATACGTCTCAGAACCGAGAAAACACATGGTGGACGCACTGAAATATCATATCAAGAGAAACCGGGTTATTAAAACAGTACATGCTTTCTTTTGAAATGGCCACGGTTCTCAAATCCTGAAATCTCATGAAAACAACATATCTCAATGCATGTAATCATAAAGCATGATGTATGCGATATATAACAGAAATGTAAGCATATCCGTATATCATGAAACATGGAACAGTAATATGCACATATGGAGGGAAAACCGCTCTTTTAAATGGATCCAGTTTTTAAAATATAACATGCGGTTCCCAAATCTCCAAAATCGAATGCAATATCGTATACAGGTGCATATGTGTATATACGCAAGTATAGACGTACAAATGTGTATGTCCGCAAGTATGGGTGTACAATATGTATGTGCGCCAATATGGATGTACAAGTGGTATATACGCAAGTATGAGTGTACAATAAGTCATATCGTGATGCAGCAATCCTACTGTGTAGTGACATGGCAATTATCGATGATGAAGTGTGAGCCGGCAAAACTGTGTACGTGTAACATACGCAACATCGATAATGGTGCAGGTGTACTAGCACAGGTATAAGTAATGCAATGCGAATAACATGAATGCAGCATAAGGTAAATCATCAGCTAAAAGCTATAAGGTATACGTGTCTACAAGACCGAGTCGGTGAATCTATCAATCGGCATCCAGCCTCACAACATCGCATACGGTATAATCCGTCGTACGGCATCCTCTAGTCAAGGGTATGGATCAATCATCAAGTCAAACTCATCACGTACGGAAAATCATCGTACGGCGGCATTAAGCTATCAGAGATCCTATCAACCTATAAGACGAGGAAAGTACGGACCTAACGTCTCGTACGACATATCACACATGATTCACGATATTCTATATATATATTTATATACCTATGTCCCAGGTTTCATCCATAAAAATCTCATATCAGGGGAACCGGCAATCAATCATCTCAATCGACTCGCATCCGTATACCAACATATCACCAAATTCATAATATCGCATCGTACAATTCTTTTCATCACATTTATATCTCACATCGAGTCAAATTTTATATATACATTCTACCTTTACTATAAGCATAAGTATCTAATCTAACATACACACCCGAACCATACAAACAGTTTTTGAAAGTTGCGAATCGTAGTTTTGAAAGTAGGTGTTACGGTGTTTTTAAGGAAAAGATATCATTTGAAAATCCGTAACGTCTCTCAAGGTATTTGTTTAAGGGATGCATATGATTCTTCAGTTTAGAAATACGTATGGTTCGGATGACACATCTACGTCGGCTATCTAGTCCTATAGTACCCTAAACGGCAATATCGTCAAACATCATCCTCAAATCCCGTCATCACATATTAGCCGTATCATATCACTTCTAACTATTCTTTAGTTTCTAATATGGTTTCTATAGCTATCTTTTAATTCTAACCCTAGTTTGCTACTCTAGGTTTTCTTAACCAAATGCTACAAATCGGTTTCCACCAAAACATTGCGGGGCTGCTATACGCCATCCACCCGACTTCCCCCGTAGATATAGATCTACTCACCTTGATCCTCGATTGCCGAAGTCGATGACGCCACACTCCGTCGCCTCGGAATCCATGCGAGGGTACCTACAATAATTAACAATCGCAATCGCTATTAACATCAAGTCCGGAAACCAAAACGGCACACGGATCGCCTATAGGTCAGAACCTATAGCCCACTCATGCAAAACTAACCGATAACCCTATTCGTTGGCGTTCAAACGCTACACGATGGAATACAATGACAAATACCAAAACTCAAATTCAAAAACATCATGAAATATAAGGCAGCAACTCAAGAAAATGGTCCCTGATTTTACCCTAGGTCAAATTAGTCAATTCTGCACATATGGAGGGTCTAATTTACGGGAGATAAAGCCCTGGAACAAACATGGACCAAATCAACCCTACTCTGGCCGCAAATTGTGCCCAGAATGATTAAATCTGCGGCCTATAGATGGAGTTGGGGTCTTGGGTCTCTGTGGTAGCTTCCTGGGTGCCTGCATGTGTCACTGTGTTCGCTAAATAATTTTCCAGGTCCCCGAGTGTTAGCAGATTCCTAAATACCATCACAATTTTCACAATTTTCCGACTTCGATGAATCTAAAGTTTGTATAATGGTTTCTAACCTGGGTCTTGGCCAGTAAAAACAGTACTAGGGGTCTTATAACAGCAACTTCCATCACCACAACACAATCCAACCCTAATCCTTCTCTAGGAATCTCTAACTTCGCCATTACACATTTAAACCACTTTTAAACTAAACTAGAATACAAAGAACTAAAAACTACACTAAATGGAAGAAGATATACCTCATGGATGCAACTCAAGAAAAACCCTAGTTTGCCAATGTTGTCAAAATCCCACTTTTCTTGGTCCAATGTGTAGAGGAGAAGGAGGAGATCAACTTTAATGAAGGGGTTTAGGGTTTTGATGGAGTTTTTGAGATGATACCTTGGGTTGAAGGTGGTGGGAAGGTGAAGATGAAGAAGACGAAAAGAATTAGGAGGAAAAGAAATGAGGCAGCCCTTTCTCTCTCCTCACTTATTCTAACAATCTCTCACAATTAATTACCCTTTTACCCTTTTCATCTTCTTTTTCTTTTATTTAAAACCCAAATCACATAATACCCAAAAATAACACAAGAACACAACATGTAATCAAATATAACATGACATGGTGCACTAACCACGGAAAACTGTAGAAACACGGATTTTGCTTAATCGCGATTAGCAGTGCACTAATCGGGTTTTTATCCAAACTGCATATAATAAATTTTTAAAATGCCAAATCCTTTAAATATATTTTTAAATGAATAAATCATTTTAATTTCCATTTATTTCACAATTATCGGTATACATTTATACCCTTTTTCGAAAACCCCAATTTCGCAAATCGGGCGGTTTTCGAGAAATATACTATTTTAATATTAAATTCCAAAAATAATATTTTATATTTTCTGAAATGTTACAATCTTCCCCCCTTAAATAAATTCGGTCACCGAATTTAAATTTAAACCCCCAAAATCTAAAACATTTCAATAATCAGCTCAAATCGACGGGGCTCCGAAATCACGGAAGATACATAATAACACAACGCGTCAGTGCGCATGAAAACCAGTACAAAACTCAAAATCGAACTCCGTCAATTCTCACGCAATCATCTGATTTGCACGTATATCCTCAGAGTTACAATAGAGATACAGATCTCAAAATCCACTACTGAATCCAATATATACTAGTCAAATACATCTTTGGAAAACATTCAAGAACTGAATAAAACTCTTGCAAAAATCTTTTCTAAATCGCCGCGTGAATGCGTAACTCACGGCATAAGTGACGGACGCTCATTTTAAAATAATAATATATGTCCATATATGTTTTCCTAAATACACGTTCCGTCGTTTTCCAAATATCCCAAAAGGTTTTCCTTTAAAAACGTTCGTGTCGCTCACGGACGCGTAGGAAATAGCGAGACTATAGCTCTTTTTTCAAAAACCTCTTGGTAAACTTTAAATGCATGCAAGGTACTCGGGTACTGTCCTCAGATCAGTCTTGTTTGGCTCCTACATAATACAGTGCCCAACATGAAAACAAAGTGCTCAAAAGCAAAATCAGCCTTGAAAGGCGTATCCAACAATCACGCGCGTCCGGTGCGCACGGAAATCAAATCTAAATACAGGTGCTACGATATGCACAAAAGACAAAACTAAGTGCAACGGGTGTGCACGAAAGCATCTTTCCAGTGCAACAGGTGTGCACGACAACAACATCTGGGGCATCTATTGTGCACGAAAACAACATCTAGTGCATCAGATGCACGAAATACAGTCAATAACTCAAACGCGTAAAAGCAACACCGAATGCACCAAGGTGTATAAATCAAAAACATGTGCAACTATGTGCACAAAATCCGTATCAATGTACTGCAAGCACATGTGAGCTATACCGAGTGCAAAAATCAAATCATCCATATGAAATTCACGAAATCATAAACACATGCTACGAAGGTACAAAATCGACATCAAATGCAATAGATATGCACAAATCATAAATCAACACAACAGTGTATAAAATATATATATATCCAGCGCAATAACTATGCCCAAAAATGTAAATTCCCAGCAGGTGCAGCCATGGTGCACGAAAACCAATATCATGAAACCTAAACATCAAAACTCAAATCCAAGCGATATAAGCGTGATACTCGGATTACAAACGCAAATCGCAACAAATGACATTGAGGTACACCTCCTACAATGTCGAAAAAAGTATTTGTGCGCCTAAAAACTGGCAGAGCAAGAACATCCGCTTGCCTCCTGCTCACGGTCTGGCCTCCTCTGTCTCTGGGTCCTCATTTTCTCTGTGGATTACCAATCTCGCAATCCATCGGCTCAACAGCCCGGTCCGGTGTGCTAACGGAAATGATTCCGCTCTGGCACTTCTCTGGTCATCTCTCGGTCAATCATCATGACCACTCGTAAAGCAGCACGTCACTGGCGTCGGCCTCTGGTCCTCTGAATACGCGTGACACAACTGATCCTAGGTGAAAATCTCATCGCAGCAGTGTCCTGGAAGGAATCCTGCTCAAGGTCTCTTCTGATCTCGCCTATGCCGAACTGTACGGAGGCTGGTACTCTTACATAATCTGTTCTTGTTCTCTGGACATCTGCGTTCTCAGCACAATATTTCCTCGGGAACTGGCCGTATCCCAACGCCTCTGTATGCATATCAGATTTCTAATCTCAACGGGGAGTAAAAACCGCCCGTCCGCATCTCGCACAGAACTCTGGTTCCGCTCGTCTGTATCATCGTCCACCTTGACGTCACGCCATGCTATCTGCGTACTGCAACTGTTCTCGGCCACGGTCAATCCAAAGTCTCTTACACGGACTCGAAATCACGAACTCGGTATCTTCATCACTCTGTAGAAGATATCTAGCCGAACACGTACTCGGAAACTCGTCCCAACCATAGGAGGAATACTCTATACTCGTCCGTTCTCGATCAACTCACAACGCATCTGGGTGAGGTCCTCTATCTGAAGCTGGTCAGCTTGCCGATATCTTATCACATGATATCCGGACGACGTTAAACTCTTTGATCGAGTCATCGAAGTCCCATAATTTCCTGAAAGCTCAACACCTGAGCACAGTCTAAAAATATCTGGCACATACCACAATACCTCTGGACCAACCGTAGAAGGGCAAACTCAAGCCTCACTGATGGCACTGCTAAACTTCCGCAAACCCTAAGGTTCAAAAGCGGTTCCATGGTCATCATGTCGAGTTAGGGTTTCATTCTTCTAGAGGGTCCACATAATCACTTGCATGTTCCTCTGAACACTTTAAACTTGGGGAAAATGGGTTTCTGACACTCGCTCAAACTTTTTAGCTTCGCCTAGCCGACATGTGAATACCCTTCGTCTCTCAACTCGAGGTAAACTAGCTATCATCTGTCGCATCTCCGTCTGGAAGCTCCAGCGATCTCAGCTCGTAAGCTCTGAAAGCGATATCCTATCAATCTCAGCAACAGCTGGGTCATCTGTCTGCACGGTAGATGATATCACAGTCTCTGAGGTATGCTGTACATCAACAGTCCTCTAGCAACTGGAAGCTTTATCAATGGCCCGACCATCCGGTGCAAGACCAAACACTCGCCTCAACAGGAGGTCACAACACAATACTACATCGAGACGTTCCCAAGTCACCAGAAACACGATGGTCAGCCCTCGTACAAGACGAGCTCGCCCTGACCGCAACACTAGCAGCAGCTCAAACTGCGCTCAAACCATGGTGACAGGAACCTCAATCATGTATCGAAGAGAGCAGATCAACGGCAAGAAAAGAAACGACAGATCCAGAATGGATACATGATCATAACAAGGAACAGCATCAATGAGAGTATGATCACGGAAACGAATAGAATCAAGTATCTCAAATGGATGTATAATCAAGGGTACGAAGAGAATCGTAGATCTAGAAATATGTACATCCTAAGGTTTCTTAAGTGGAGTATCGGATCGTAAATATGCCACGGAACATACGTACGGTACGTCACTCTACTCAAGCTACCTACTCCATCAATCAGGGTAAACCTATGAAACGAAAGTTCAGGTCTAATACCCCCCCCCGGGTTCAATTCTAAGTTCCGTAAGGTCAAGCCTAGATTCCGAAATACATACCCGCCCTAGACTCCGCATAGTCAAACATAGACTCGAACAAAGGTTAAAGCTAGCGCTCTGATACCAACTTTGTCACGACCCGAAATATTAGCTCGTGACCAGCACTTTGAATCACGCAACGTCTAAAGGCGTAACAGAATTCAAGTAAGCTGAAACCCAGAAATCTAAACCTTTTTAAGAAAATAAAAGAGGTGAAGTTTTGAAATAAAGGTATAATGAAATCAAGTTTTCTTAATTGCATGGAAAAAGGGACATAATTAATGCAAGTGAAATTTGCTAGTTTGAAAACATGTTTCGTCTTTTAAAAATTTGGGCAGCACCTCCTTTGTATTTTTTTGATCCAAAACCACAATACATGAAAATATAAAGGCATCCCCAAGCGGGAGCTAGCTCTTCACCAACCGGCGGATCACAACCACGCAAGACAGTATATATAAGTATACAACGCCCAACGGCGAAGATCACCACAAAAGATAAAGAATAAAGCAAGACATAAATCCCCAAAAGCGAACATACAACCCATCGCTCAAATCTCGCTACTACAAATCTTGCTAAGTCTCATTTCTTATACAAATACTATTTTCGATTGATGGAGTTGACTAGATACAATATGGAATATAGATACAAGAGTGGGTAAGATACAAATGTCCCACCAACCAATGCAAAACACCCGAATGCAACTGTGTGCCAGTGAAGCCGCTACTGATCCATGCGGTCAACCTGCAAGAACTGTGGCACAACGGGGGTGAGTTGCCAACTCGTGAATAGAAAAACATCTACAGGAAGAAATCGAATAAACAACGACTCCTAGATCAACTATATCATAAAGGTAAAACCATGATATCTTGGGTGACCGGGTCTGTATATGTACCAACCATTTAATCAACACCTATGTGTATGCGGATAACATCCAACCATATACTCAATGTATGTATGCACGTAAATATCATAAACGAGTGTGCATGAAAGTATAAGGATATAAATCAACGGTGTCCCTCGCGACACATCAAAATCATGGAACCTGGGTGTCCAACATCGACACCAGAAAACATCATGAAACCCGTGTCCAGCATCGACACGTAAATCCTCATATCTCGGGCTTCGTCAGTCCGGACGGCCCATATCATCTCTCGACTCCGGTCGGTATCCTCCGGATATCCGCCGAGCTCAAATACTATCACCGGTAGGTAGTAGTCCCACAGCCAGGCTCACCGTCTGCAGCACAGCAATCCGTTCTCGCCCCGGGGTACCATACTGGGTCCACCATGTACCCACAATCGGCCTCATCTAGCTCCTTGAATCGGGTTTCACATGTCATACGTCTCAAAACAGAGAAAACGCATAGTGGACGCACTGAAATATCATATCAAGAGAAACCGGGTTTTTAAAACAGTACATGCTTTCTTTTGAAATAGCCACGGTTCTCAAATCCAGAAATCTCATGAAAACAACATATATCAATGCGTGTAATCATAAAGCATGATGTATGCGATATATAACAGAAATGTAAGCATATCCGTATATCATGAAACATGGAACAGTAATATGCACATATCGAGAGAAAACCGCTCTTTTAAATGGATCCAGATTATAAAATATATCATTCGGTTCCCAAATCTCCAAAATCGAATGCAATATCGTATACAGGTGCATATGTGTATATACGCAAGTATGGACGTACAAATGTGTATGTCCGCAAGTATGGGTGTACAATATGTATGTGCGCCAATATGGATGTACAAGTGGTATATACGCAAGTATAAGTGTACAATAAGTCATATCGTGATGCAGCAATCCTACTGTGTAGTGACATGGAAATTATCGATGATGAAGTGTGTAAGCCGGCAAAACTGTGTACGTGTAACATACGCATCATCGATAATGGTGCAGGTGTACTAGCACAGGTATAAGTAATGCAATGCGAATAACATGAATGCAGCATAAGGTAAATCATCAGCTAAAAGCTATAAGGTATACGTGTCTACAAGACCGAGTCGGTGAATCTATCAATCAGCATCCAGCCTCACAACATCGTGTACGGTATAATCCGTCGTACGGCATCCTCTAGTCAAGGGTATGGATCAATCATCAAGTCAAACTCATCACGTACGGAAAATCATCATACGGCGGCATTAAGCTATCAGGGATCCTATCAACCTATAAGACGAGGAGGGTACGGACCTAACGTCTCGTACGACATATCACACATGATTCACGATATTCTATATATATATATATATATATATATATATATACCTATGTCCCAGATCTCTTCCATAAAAATCTCATATCAGGGGAATCGGCAATCAATCATCTCAATCGACTCGCATACGTATACCAACATATCACCAAATTCATCATATCGCATCGTACAATTCTTTTCATCACATTTATATCTTACATCGAGTCAAATTTTATATATACATTCTACATTTACTATAAGCATAAGTATATAATCTAACATACACACCCGAACCATACAAACAGTTTTTGAAAGATGCGAATCGTAGTTTTGAAAGTAGGGGTTACGGTATTTTTAAGGAAAAGATATCATTTGAAAATCCATAACGTCCCGCAAGGTATTTGTTTAAAAGATGCATATGATTCTTCAGTTTAGAAATACGTATGGTTCGGATGACACATCTACGTCGGCTATCTAGTCATATAGTACCCTAAACGGCAATATCGTCAAACATCATCCTCAAATCCCGTCATCACATATTAGCCGTATCATATCACTTCTAACTATTCTTTAGTTTCTAATATGGTTTCTATAGCTATCTTTTAATTCTAACCCTAGTTTGCTACTCTAGGTTTTCTTAACCATATGCTACAAATCGGTTTCCACCAAAACTTTGCGGGGGTGCTATACGCCATCCACCCGACTTCCCCCGTAGATATAGATCTACTCACCTTGATCCTCGATTGTCGAAGTCGATGACGCTACGCTCCGTCATCACGGAATCCATGCGAGGGTACCTACAATAATAAACAATCACAATCGCTATTAACATCAAGTCCGGAAACCAAAACGGCACACGGATCGCCTATAGGTCAGAACCTATAGCCCACGCATGCAAAACCAACCAATAACCCTAGTCGTTGGCGTTCAAACGCCACTCGACGAAATACAATAACAAATACCAAAACTTAAATTCAAAAACATCGCGAAATACAAGGCAGCAACTCAAGAAAATGGTCCCAGATTTTACCATAGGTCAAATTAGTCAATTCTGCACATATGGAGGGTCTAATTTACTGGAGATAAAGCCCTAGAACAAAAATGGACCAAATCAACCCTACTCTGGCCACATATTGCAGCCAGAATGATTAAATCTGCGGCCTATAGGTGGAGTTGGGGTCTCGGGTCTCTGTGGTAGCTTCCGTGGTGCATGCATGTGTCACTGTGTTCGCTAAATAATTTTCCAGGTCCCCGAGTGTTAGCAGATTCCTAAATACCATCACAATTTTCACAATTTTCCGATATCGACGAATCTCAAGTTCGTATAATGGTTTCTAACCCGGGTCTTGGCCAGTAAAAACAGCACTAGGGGTCTTATAACAGCAACTTCCATCACCACAACACAATCCAACCTTAATCCTTCTCTAGAAATCTCTAACTTCACCATTACACACTTAAACCACTTTTAAACTAAACTAGAATACGAAGAACTAAAAACTATACTAAATGGAAGAAGATATACCTCATGGATGCAACTCAAGAAAAACCCTAGTTTGCCAATGTTGTCAAAATCCCAGTTTTCTTGGTCCAATGTGTAAAGGAGAAGGAGGAGATCAACTTTAATGAAAGGGGTTTAGGGTTTTGATGGAGTTTTTGAGATGATACCTTAGGGTGAAGGTGGAGGGAAGGTGATGATGAAGAAGATGAAAAGAAATGGGGAGGAAAAGAAATGAGGCAGCCCCTCTCTCTCTCCTCACTTATTCTAACTCTCTCTCACAATTAATTTCCCTTTTCATCTTCTTTTTCTTTTATTTAAAACCCAAATCACATAATACCCAAAAATAACACAAGAACACAACATGTAATCAAATACAACATGACATGGTGCACTAGCCACGGAAAACTGTAGAAACACGGATTTGGCTTAATCGCGATTAGCAGTGCACTAATCGGGTTTTTATCCAAACTGCATATAATAAATTTTTAAAATGATAAATCTTTTAAATATATTTTTAAATGAATAAATCATTTTAATTTCCATTTATTTCACAATTATCGGTATATATTTATACCCTTTTTCGAAAACCCCAATTTCGCAAATCGTGCGGTTTTCGAGAAATATATTATTTTAATATTAAATTCCAAAAATAATATTTTATATTTTCTGAAATGTTACGGTCGGGTGGTCTATAAGCACATCCTTAAATGTCCCTAGTAGTGGGAGTTTCGAGACTATGCATCGATACTCCAAGAGTAGACCAGTGTATACTGATCGAGACCCCGACGAGGGGCGGTTGCCGGTCTCACAAGCCATTGGTGTTAGTTTGTTCACCTAAGATATATACAGGTGCTCATTGGGTTATGAGTACACCGGACGGACTTGCCGGGAATATGCTGGTTGGTATTATACCTATTGTCAGATAGCAATTCCCTGGTGACATGTGTACAGGTTAGTATATCGACCTAAGATCGTCATTTGTCTCGTGTGAGTTCCCACTATGCTTTGATTACTTCCCTACTACGGCTCAAAGGAGTCGTACAAACAGGTTTTAGTTGGGTACAGTCCCGAGCCACATGGAGGTAGTGAGCGGATCGTCAAGTGATTCGTCTCTCCCGGTATTGGGAGTTGATGTCGCGGTGTGCACGGGTGGCAATCACCAGAAATCCTTGGCCATGGTAGTCGAAAATTATTGATTCGGATCAGTAGTTTCTGATGTGGTGATGGGCTTCATACCGACATTGAATATCAAGTTATTAGGGGTCTGATTTTATCCACCCCCTAGACTCGATATGCGATACTCATAGACGAACGGACCGGACTGTACGGATATTGTCACTGTCAGGCTCAGTAGGGGTTTCAGGATGAGTTTGCTCATCGGCCTCCCTTTTCGCACAATACCTGGGTAGCCGTTACGTACAGCTAGTGCCGCTGACGTGCTTATGGTTAAAACCCCTGCCAGCGTATTGACGAGTCTTTAGAGTCCCACACAGAGGGTTTCCCTGCTTTGGGCGAAACGATGTAGAGGCCATATGGTTTTACGGCAGGGTTCGATCACATACGTGTACTTGTGCACGGATGATGTTCGGACAGATAATACTAGTGGGCTTTGGTTTAAGCCGGATCCTAATATTATATTTGTTGGATTATTTTTTTCTCTTTGTATTCGTATTCTTCGGAATACGGATGCGAGTATGTATATACGGTTGAGGGGTATTCTTGTAATTTATTATAAGATTAATTTTAGAAGATTACACCTCATCATGGTTTAGACCTTTTTGGATTAAAAGGTTATTGAGGTGTAGGATGAGGAGTTTATTGCATATTTATGGCATGGCTAATTAGTGACCCATGGTTACTATTCTAGCATGCTTAAGGTTTTGTTTATTGTGAGATTATTGGTGATTTGAGATATTATGGTTGACTCTAGATATTTTAGTGGCATGGGATATTTTTATGGATAGCATCATTATTTATTGAATAATCTCACAACAAACAAAAGGTTAAGCTATTATTCAGTTCATTTTTTCTCTTTCTTGAGTGGCTCAAAACTCTCATCCTCATGGCATCTTCTTCTTCCTCTAGCTCCACCCAAACCCTCTCATGAGTTGAGAATCCTTGGGTGTCTTGAGACAAATTAATCCTTCATCACTCTCTACTTCATCTACGGTATCTAGAGTAGAGATCTAAGTGCCCTAGTTGCCTCGAATATGAGATTGGAGCTCGTTGCATAGACTCTCGGGTGGATCATCTTCGATGGAGGAAGACCGGAGATCAAGATTGATCAAGAAAGACCTTAGGAGCTTGGGATGATGGCTGAAGACCGAAGGAGACGGATCTATTCGGTATAACCACTCTAAACTCCTAGATTATAGATTTCTAATTAAGGGTTAATAGTAGATCCGGGTAAATGGTTGTGGTAGCGCTAAGTTTTGTAAATTTTTGTTCCGCATTTGGTCACGGATTGATGGCCGGGGCGCTGCCGTAACCCAACACATGACTCATCCAAATAATATCTCCACCTCATTTTCTACACCTCACTAAAAGATTTAACCCAAAAGGAAAAAGAAACCCTAATGAGGTGTCTCTTCTAGAAGCTTTCCCGAGAAATTACAAGAATGCCCCTCATCCATATATACATACCCGCATCCGCATTCCGAAGAATACAAATACAAAGAGAAGAAAATAATCCATCAATATAATACTAGGATCCGGCTTAAACCAAAGCCCGCTAGTATTATCCGCCCGATCATCATACGTGCACAAGTACACGTAAGTGATCGAACCCTATCGTAAAACCATACGGCCTCTACACCTTTTGCCCGGTGCAGGGAAACTCTCTGTGTGGGACTCTAAAGACTCGACACTATGCTGGCAGTGGGTTTAACCTCAAGCCGCAAGCGGTACTAGCTGCACGTAACGGCTACCTAGGTATGTGTCGATAAGAAGGCCGATGAGCTAACTCATCCGAACTCCTACTAACTCTATCTGTGAAAATCTATGTACAGTCCAGTCTTTTCGTCTAAGAGTATCGCATATCGGACCTAGGGGGCGGTAATCGTCAGACCCCTAATAGAGAAATAAGTCGTGTCGGAGTATAGCCCAAAACACCCTGAGAAACTACTGGAGTACCTACCAGTAAATCTCGCTTGCCTTGGCCAAGGACTTTGTGTAATGGCCTTCCGAACACAGCGCGATATCAACCCCCAATACCGGGAGAGACGAATCCTATCTAACCTCCACTGCCTCCAAGTGCTTCAGGACAGCACCCAACTGTTAGGAATATATATGCCCTAGAGGCCATTATTGTTGATATAGTGTATGCTTGAACTCAAAGCTAGCACCATCATGAAGCTTGAACACAAATAAGTGAGTAGGGTTACTTGCAGCTCTCGTAGGGGTCTAGGGATATGGGTTTGGCTATTCTTCACGACCTTGGAATCCATGTTTTATATTACTGGCTAAATTTAAAACACGGACATCCTAGTATATCCAATATTTCATATGTTGCTTCTGCTGCTTGGTCCTGTGATGTGATCATATAACTGCGTGAGACGAATGTGATATTATATATATGATATATAATAAACGTTGCTTGTGTTTTGCACCCGCGCTAGTCCATCCCCCGCTCTGCCGGTAGTTAAGTAACCTAACGGTGCATGACGGGGCCCAGTGGCGAATGCGGATGGCATAAGCGTACGTTCTATTTTCGTTTCACTTTTCTGTGATGTTTAGGAAACATTAAATGATGGGACTTCATTAATGAGATTAATGAAAAGAAAGAAACCTAAAGATATTGTAGAATCAAATTTTTAAATGGGGTAGCTCTAGTTCTTGCTTTGCATAGTGGTATTCTTTGATGAATATCCAGCACCTCATTCGATGAGGAAAGAGCCGAGATCCCTTCACCGGGAGTGACCTCTTTAGCGAAACTAGCAAATACTACAACTCACTCGGTTTTGTTTTAGATTGCTTCTCTAGTTCTTGCTTTGCATAGTGGTATTCCCGAATATCATGCACCTCATTCGATGAGGGAAGAGCCGAGATCCCTTCACCGGGAGTGACCACTTTAGAGAAACTAGCAAAATCCTCAAAAATACTCCTTTTTCAAAATCATTAGATTCTACGACGATATCAAGTTCATTACGCAAAAGGTTTTCTTAAAAACCTGTCGTAGCCCTCCGTCATTTCAGATAAGTACTATTTAGTATTCGTGCTGCGTTTGTTGGCCTTTGTCAAGGCGTAGTGTACGGTAGCTGATTAGTGCTTATCTGCAACCATATGATGCGAATGGATTAGGGTAGTCGTACGACCTTGTTGGACTTTGTCGAGGGTCGTACGGGTGTGTTTAATTCAATCAGGAAATGACGGGTTGAACTTGACTAGCGCCCTATGGTTTGTTGGCCTTTGTCAAGGTCATAGGACGTTAGGGGAAAAAACATTATTGGGAATTTCAAGTGTTGAAATTTGCAATGAGATTGCATACCTTCTATGAGATAGTTGGATCCCGATACCCACTGCGAGTAAGAGTTACTCCTGGGAGAGTTTTGCACTTTACAATTAGCTAATCCAGTAGGTGTCTAGAAAGGTGTCAATGGGGTCATGCCTCTAGAGAAACGAGGTTTATTTTAATTAGGTCTGTGCGAAAGCACGGGGAACCTCCCTCGGAGTACCGATACCTGCCTGGCCGAAAGATTGGCGAACCTGTAAGGTGTAATTAATCCCGGCTAATCTTACCTTTTAGGGTTTGAAAGAAGATTTGATAAAAACAGTGGGAGCCATCCTGATTAGATAAAAACCAATCTAATCTTGCAAAGAGCGCACGCAAAGTGATTATCTTTCTCTCTCTCCTGGTAGCGACCAATGACTTGTCTTAATCAAGATAATAATATCGATGTATTGACCGAACCTACTTATTATACTAGGCTAAGTTCTGCTCTATCTTATGATTGTCATAAGTCTGACCAAGGAATAGGGGAATATCCGGATTCCCACGCCACCCAAACGAAGAATAAGCATGTTGATGCATTGTCTTCGGGTATGTTCGTTACCAAGAACTGTTTCTCAGTTTACTCTACGTCCTGGGTATTGGATACCGGATTAGGATCCCATATATCTAATTTGTTACATGGGCTGCAGATAGGTAGAGAACTGGGAAAGGGTGATATGTCTCTAGTAGTAGGGAATAGTGCAATTGTTGCAGCTAAAGTAGTTGGCAAATATCACCTAGTGTTACCAACTGGTAATACATTGATTCTGAGCGACTGTTATTTCGTACCAAAAATATTGTGAATATTTTCCTAGATCAAGTGTTGATTGGGTAAGGTACGTTGTATAATAGTATACACGTTCTGCATCAAACCACAATTCTAAACGTACAGAACACACACAAGAGGAACAGTTCAGAAATGAACGAAATCTTCTTGTAGCATTGTAGACTGGGTCATATCGATGAAACAAGACTAGCTAAAGTTCCATAAGGATGCATATTTGAATCCGTTCGAATTTACATCTTATGAAACTTGCCAGTCATGTCTCAAAGGCTAGGTGACCAAATCTCCGTTTACTTGAAACAGAGAAAGAGCTACTGAACTCTTGGACAAATACATAGTGATGTATACGGTCCTATGTCTACACAATCCAGGAATTGTTCCGCGTAATTTATTACATTCACCGATGTTCTCTCAAGATACGGACATGTGTTCTTGTTGAAACACCAAATCTGAATCTTTTGAGAATTTCAAGGAATATAAGTACAAAGTTGAGAACCAGATGGGTAAAGGTATTCAAATCCTTCATTATGATCGGGGAGGAGAATACTTGAGCAACGGAATTCCGAGACTGCTTAAAAGAGAATGGGATTCTCTCTCAGATAACTCCTCCGTATACACCACAGCACAACGGTATATCGGGGTGGAGGAATCACACCCTATTAGATATGGTGCACTCTATGATGAGTACTGCTGAGTTACCTATTTCCTTTTGGGGATATACACTTGAGATAGTTGTATGCCTATTGAATAGAGTTCCAACCAAATCTGTTGCCTACCACTCCATATGAGATATGGAATGGGAAGAGTCCATCTCTTAAACGAGTTAAGATACGGGTTGTCCGGCCTATGTTGAAAAGCAAAATCCGGACAAGCTTGAGGCAAGGTCAGTTCTGTGCAAGTTTGTAGGATATCCCAAACATTTGCGAGGTTATATCTTCTACCACACCGAGGAACAAAAGGTGTTTTGTTTCTCGACATGCCACCTTTTTAGAAAAGGAATTTCTTGTGAAAGAAATTAGTGGCAAAGAGGTAGAACTGAAAGAAATCTAGTAGGGTTACTTATCCACCTGAGAGATACTACGGTTTCCTCATAGATGGTGGGAGCGAGGATTGCATCATGGAGATGATGACCAAACTAGTTTCGAGCAGGACATCACAAGTGGAGACTATGTGAAATGGCTGGATGCTATGCGATCTGAGATGGAATCCATGTACACCAGCAAAGTGTTGACTTTGCATGTTGCTCCTGAAAGGGTAAAACCCATCGGGAACAAGAAGATCTTTAAGAAAGATAATTTGGTGTAGATGGAAAAGTTGAGACTTTCAAAGCTAGAATTGAAGAAAAAGGTTTTCGTCTATGACCTGGTGTCGACTATGATGAAACCTTTTCTCATGTCGCTATGCTTAAGTCCATCAGGATCCTACTTGCCATTGATGCATACCATAACTACGAAATCTGGCAGACTGCACGTTAAAACCGCTTTTCTAAATGGTGATTTAGAAAGAGAGTGTGTATATGATACTGCCAGATGGCTTCGTAGACAGTGGGAGCAGCGGAAGCGTGTGCAAGCTGCTTGAATCCATCTACGGATTAAAGCAGACATCGCAGAGATGGAACATCTGTTTTGATGAAGCTGTCAAAGAGTTTGACTTCATCAAAAAGGTAGATGAACTATGTATATATAAGAAGGTTGTAGAGAGTATGGGTGTCTTCCTTGTATTGTACGCGGATGGCATACTCTTGATAGGAAAGGGTGTTCCTATGCTACACTCGGTCAAGATCTTCTTATCATACGTGTTCTCCATGAAAGATCTTGATGATGCCTCCTACATCCTGGGGATATAGATTTATAGAGATAGATCTAGACGGATTTGGGATTTTCCCAATCTAGGTACATAGACACCATACTAAAGGGGTTTAGTATGGATGATTCTAAGCGTGGTAATATACCCGCTTGTTCAGGAATCACTCTCTCCAAAGAGATGTCTTCCAAGACTGATTTGGAGAGGGCTCGCATACAAGGGATACCCTATGCTTCGGCAGCCGGGTAAATCATGTATACGATGTTGTGTACCAGACTGGATGTAGCTTGCTCACTAGGTGTAGTGAGTAAGTATCGAAAAGATCTTGGGGAAAACCACTGGAAAGCTGTGAAAAACATTCTTAAGTATTTGAGAAGGACTAAAGATATGTTCTTAGTGTATGGTAACGGTGAACTCCAGATGGAGTCCTTTACCAATTCAAGCTTCCATAGTGATAAGGACGACTGAAAGTCAGTCTCGGGTTTTGTCTTCACCCTCAGTGGAGGGACGGTATGTTGGAAGGGTTCCAAGCTATATACCGTAGCAGACTTGTTGATAAAGGCTAATTACATCGCTACCAACGATGCTGCCAAAGAGGTTATCTGGATTAATAAGTTCATAGGATGAACTTGGTTCCTACCATTGAGCATCCAATACCTTTGTATTGTGATGACAATGGATTTGTGGTTTTGGCCTAGGAACCCCAGTCCCGTCAGCGATCCAGACATATTCTTAGACAGTACCACCTGATTAGGGATATAGTTGATCTCCGGGAGATCGAGGTCAGGAGAGTTGACACAAAGGATAATACAGCGGATCCACTCACCGAGGCCATCCCCCAGATGCTATTCGAGAGACTTTTGGGATGTTGGGTATGAGATACTACAACAACTGGCCTTAGTGCAAGTGGGAGATTATTAGGAATATGTATGCCCTAGAGACCATTATTGTTGATATAGTGGATGCTTGGACATATATATAGAGGACTTTCTTGCTCGACATGATAGTATGCTATCAGGTTACCTTTATCTTAACATGTTGACTGGTATTCTTTACTGTCTTTCTCTCATATGTTGGTAAAGCCCTTAGGATATGTATTGGACTACCAGGATTATGATGAGATCATACTAGTGGGGCCATGGTGGTCCAAAAGTACATCCTTTAATCTGTTCCTAGTCAAGGGGATATTGAGATTAGGGCATCAATATTCCAGAGTAGACTAGTGCGTACGTTTCTTGTCCCATGGAGGGCGATGGTTGATCCCACAACCATTGATGTGTGATATCAAAGATTGTACACAGGTACTCATTAGAGAATGGGTACACTGAACGGACTCGCCGAGGACTCCTAGTTGGTAGTATACCTATCGTCAGATAGCAGTCCTCTTGTGACACTAGTACAGGTTAGTCTGTAGACCCGAGATCGTCATAGAGTCTTGTGTGGCTCCCACTGTGCTTTGATTTCCTCCCTACCACGCTCAAGAGGAGTTGTGCAAACAGGTGGATTTTGGGTACAGTCCTGAGTCACATGGAGGTAATGAGCGATAGGGGGTTCGTCTCTCCCGGTATTGGGGGTTGATGTTGCGCTATGCTCGATTGGTTGTAACTGGAAGTCTCTGGCCAGGGCTGCTGCTGAGATTTACTGATAAGTGATATCAGTAGTTTCTCGAACCATTATAGGCCAGACATCAGCATGACTTATCATATTACTGGGGTCTGACGTTTACCACTCCTAGACATGTTATGCGACATATCAGACGAAGAGACCGGACTGTAAGGTGGTGTTACTGATAGGCTTCATGGAGAGTATGGACAGGCTTGCTTGTTGATCTTCATATCGCTCAATACCCAGGTAGCCGTTACGTCCAGCTAGTACCGCTGAAAACTTGTAGGTGACTAATGTGATCATCACCTATTGCTGGCGTATTTATGAGTCTTTAGAGTCCCACACAGAAGTTCCCTGGTTCAAGCGAAACGAAGTAGGACACATATGTGATGTGTGTGGGCCTGATTAAATATATGTATGTGATACCGTATTGTAATCTGGCAGTTATCTGTTATCAGTTAAGTTATATGTGATATAACCAGATTATCGAATCAAGTGTTGATTTGATAATGTAATATACAGATAAATGATATTAGTCGGTCAATGTGATATAACCGGATTATTAAATCAAGTGTTGATTTAATAATGTGATATATATTATATTTGATATAATTATATCTTAACTAATATCATTAGCTCACTAAATATTTTCTTATATGTATTAATATATATATATGATATATATATATATGTAGCATGGCATGAATTCTATTTTGTGAAAATAGAAATGAGGTGGAAATTAGGAGCATGGATGAAGGCATGGGCTTTATTGTTTGTTTATTCATCTTGACTCACTATTCAAGCATGGTTGCAATTTTATATTGCTATTTTCCATGCTTGAATGAGTGGGGGTCAAAGGTTGCCATTCATTCACTTCATTCATTCAACACTTAGTCTTTTTTCAAGTGTTGCTCTCAACTTCTTCTTCCTCCTCTTCATGCATCAAGGTTCCAACCCCTCACATGAGATGTGAACCATGGAACCTTGAACACATACTAGTGAACAAACCAAATCCCCTACTTCACCATCCTACACTTGACAAGTGATCAAGTGTAGCATGTTTCCTACACTAAAGGAGTTTAGTGTATTGGAGGGACTTCGCGTGGATCATCTTCGGCACGAAGGTCATCGGAGGAAGCTCGTTCAAACCCTCAAGTGGAGCCTAGTGGAGTCGCGGGACTACTACACGGAGCATCTGAAGTGAAGGAATCGATCTACGAGGGTATAGCCATCTTCACTTCTCTTTAGTTTACTTTGTTATCAAACTTAAAACCCTAATCAACTAGCTAAAGATCTTGGATAGTATAGTGTAGCTTAGCACCTACAAAAATTTGAATTTGGCATGCTTGATGTCATTAGAACCTCATGGTGGTGCTAGCGTACACTGTCACCAACTACTACCTGTTTGCATGACTCCTTTGAGCCGTGGTAGGGTAGTAATCAAAGTACAGTAGGAACACACTCGAGGCGAAGTAGCAGTGTCAAGTCAACGGACTAAGCTGTACTCATGTCACCTGGGAACTGCTACCCGACGATAGGTATAATACCCACCAACAGTTCCCGATGAGTCCTATCCAGTGTACTCATAACCCAATGAGCGCATGCATACTATCTCCAGTACGACGTACTAATGGCTGTGGGATAGACCATCTCCCCGGCTGGGATGAGAAGCATATACACTAGTCTACTCTGGAGTATCGATGCCCCGTCTCGATAATCCTATGACTAGGGACCTGTATAGGATGTGCTTATAGACTACCCAGCCCCCACTAGTATGACTGCCATCACAACGCTGGTAATCAAGCAAAAGATCCTAAGGGATCTACCAATATGTATAAGCGATATGCTAAAAGAAACACATGCACATATTGAGTTAGAAACAAACCAGGTAGCATACTACCATTTCGAGCAAGACTGTTACTATATCCATGTATATCCCAAGCTTCTATTAAGTAATATACAAATCAGTATGATACAATAATGGCCTCAAGGGTATATAACACTAACAATCTCCCACTTGCACTAAGGTCATATATTGGCATATCGCAGACCTAAGATCTCGAATAGCCTCTCGAACTTTGTCTGAGGGATGGCCTTAGTGTAAGTCTACGCCAGCACCCCGGCCGTCAATCCGAGGCCAAATGCGGAATAAAAACTTTTCAAAATGGCTCTAACATAACCCTAAGAACCAGGATCGTGCCATTAACCGTAAACTAGTATATTGTAAAAGAGTTTGGAAAGATTATACCGATGGATCCTTGTCCTTCGGTCTTCAATCTCTGTGCCAAGCTCCTCGAGGCTGCTCCAACTAAGTTCGCTCTCCAATCTCGCTCATCGAAGTGGCTCCACATCGAGGATTCTTTATACGAGCTCCCACTTCTAAACCGAAGCAACTCGGACATCAAGTTTGCCAAAAGAGATGACCAAGATGAAGTAAAGATAGTGTGTGATTATTTTGTCTCAATCACCCTAGAATTCTCAACACATGAGAGGGATAGGGTGGAGGTGAAGAAGAAGCCATATGAAGTGAAATGTGAGCACAAAGTTTTGCCAAAGAATAAACCAACACCTAGGAAAATCAAGTGGCTGCTGCTATTGCTTTTTGTTGTATGGTATTTTGTGAGTGTGGCCTCCTTTCAAAAACAATCCCAGCACACCAAAATTTTCCACACAACCCTCACAAAATATCTCACTACAAAAAAACAATAAACAGTGAAGTATTGCTCAAGCCATAAATGCACCATGCCAAGACCCATGCTCAACTTTCCACCTCAACAAAAATATTAAACATTTACAAAACAAAATCCTAAATGTTTAATAATTTAAAAAGAAATGGAATCTTCAAAAGTAATATTGTAACGTATTACAAGAATGCCCCTCATCCGTATATACATACCCGCATCCGTATTCCGACTGAATACGAATACTACGAGACAAAAGTAATCCAACCAATCTAATACTAGGATCCGGCTTAAACCAAAGTCCACTAGTATGATCCGTCCGATCATGATCCGTGCATAAGTGCACGTATATGATCGAACCCTACCATAAAACCATACGGCCTCTACAACGTTTCGCCCGAACTTGGGAAACTTTCTGTGGGGGACTCTAAAGACTCATCAATACGCTGGTAGTGGGTTTAACTACAAGCACGTCAGTGGCACTAGCTGTACGTAACGGCTGCCCAGGTATTGAGCAAAAGGGAGGCCGATGAGCAAACTCATCCTGAAACCCTACTGAGCCTGTCAGTGACAATATCCGTACAGTCCGGTCCGTTCGTCTATGAGTATCGCATATCAGGCCTGGGGGGCTAGTAAACGTCAGACCGACAATAGCGGTATAAGTCGTGTCGGAGTGTAGCCCAGAAAACCCTGAGAAACTACTGGAATACCTACCAGTAAATCTCGCTTTCCCTGGCCAGGGACTTTGTGTAATGGCTCTCCAGACACAGCGCGATCTCACCCCCAATACCGGGAGAGACGAATCCCCTGCCGATCGGCTCACTGCCTCCATGTGGCTCGGGACTGTACCCAACTAAAACCTGTTTGCATGACTCCTTTGAGCCGTGGTAGGGTAGTAATCAAAGCACAGTGGGAATTCACACGAGACAAATGATGATCTCAGGTCGATAGACTAACCTGTACACATGTCACCAGGGAACTGCTATCTGACGATAGGTATAATACCTACTAGCATGTTCCCGGTGAGTCCGTCCGGTGTACTCATAACCTAATGAGCACCTGTATACGTCTTAGGTGAACCAACTGACACCAATGGCTTGTGAGACCGGACATCGCCCCTCGCCGGGTTCTCGATCCGTATACACTAGTCTACTCTCGGAGCATCGGTGCCCAGTCTCGAAACTCCCACGACTAGGGACACTTTAAGGGTGTGCTTATAGACTACCCAACTCTCACGTATATGATCGCCATCATACTGCTGGTAGTCAAGCAAGAATCCTATGGGCTCTATCAACATGTAATAGTGATCTATAATGTCACCTAAAGTATGTACATGATGATAAAGACAAACCAGATAGCATACTATCATCTCGAGTAAGACTGTCCTACCGGTATAGGTCCTCCCTCAATCATTGCAATCACGTGCCTGCGATCCAATAATTGACTTTGAGGGCACTATAGCCAACAATCTCCCACTTGCACTTAAGGATAATTATTGCGGTGTCGCATACTCACAGCCCGTGTGATACCGAACACCCAACTCCTCTACTAACCAGTTTCACAAATCTCGTTTGTAAAACTATTGCGTTCGAGAAATAGCCTCAGTGAGTGAATCCGCCCTGATGTTTCTTTCTATGTCTCTCTTTATCTCATGTTCGCGTAGAAAGCCATCTCCCGAAATGAGCAATACCTGTCTTAGAATATATCTGGATATCTGATGGGACCCATTTCATAAATGAACTCCAAATCCAGCAAACTTCTTAGACTGTATCGTCAACAGAATTTAATCAGTATCCTTCACCATGCCTCCCTCAGTATCCGCTTGGACCACTTGTCCAAACTACTGCCCCTCGTCAGAGGGAAAACTATAACTCTGACAGTCACTCTGTCATCCAGGTCACCTTGGAAGCCTGGAATGATAACTGTCTTCCAAAGGAGGCTATCGTTATCATATCCCTAGAACATTCACTTATGTTCTAAAACTGCTTCCGAATGTTTCTCCAGGATTGGATTAATATATCAACTGATTGCATCTAGTGCAAAAACAACAACTGGTGTGGTACTTGACATCTCATGATTGACTCAATTGCCTAAGCAAGTGATATGCCAATCATGCACATCCCTCTCCCCTTTAGTCTGTAAGACACATTTAGAGAGGGTGACTCCATCAGCTGCAGGTACACCACCATGTCAGGAGTCGTCCATTCTAAAATACCTTTAGAATACTGTCTAAGTACCCAGATTGGGAAACTACCCAAATCTAGATCTAGATCTAGTAACCAGAATGCCTGATATAATATCCATATCCTATATGGAGAAACCACTGTGTGACAACCACAGTATAACCGATCATGGTATAGGAATTTCATTTCCTACTCTGTGTATGTCGTCCAGATACCAGGACATCACACCCTACTACCTTCTTAACAGATCCATCCCCTATTCTGATGAAGTCAAAACCTATGAATGTCGCATCAAAAATAGATGATCTATCTCCGCTATATCTGCTTTAGTCTATAAATAGACATAAGCTACTTTTCCACTATGCTTCCGCTGCTCCCACTGACCACAACAACCCTCTGGCAGAATCATATACACATGCACTTCTAAAGCTAGTTTAGAACGATGCTATACTCATCCTCCTGCCGGGTCTCATAGTCTGGAATAGCAGTAATGGCATGTCTGGGTAAACAAGAACCTCCCTGTTACCATCCTTGAGGATACCGGAGTACCTCTAGGGTGCCTGAGGTTACCCACCATATCTGCGGAGTGGCTAATGGAATGTCAAACCTGATTGAATCTTTAGGTCCTATTAAATTTTCAATAATCGTTTGCGGTTCTGGAATCACTTCCAGTTCTACCATACCCCCACTACTGTTTTCTGAAAAAGTCCATTTTACTAAAACTGTGGCGAGTCAAGAACAATATCACTACTGATCTTCCAGATGGTAGAAAGTTAACCCTCGTCATAGCCCGGGTTAACCCACAAACAGCCATTACAGAAACGTGCCTTGAGTTATCCAGAGTCTGGTTTTAAGCATAAGCCGGACAACTCCATATACCTTAACATCGTTAAGATATGATCCATTCTATATACAATATAGAAACAGAGGCACTGATTTAATTGGAACCAGATTCAAATCATGCAGCTGTCTCCAGTGTATGTCAACTAAATAGAGATAGGCCGATCAGCATTACTCAACTTAGGAGTGCTTCCAATTATGAGTAACCTGAAAGAGAAACAAGTTTCTCAAAACCATTACTATCTACTGAATACCTAATACAAGTTTCTATATTTTCGATCATCTTGAAGAATCCTGATACTTGCAACACGTAGTTCTCTACTTTATTCTTATACCTATAACTTCTCAAAACTTGGACCTTGTATTTCTACGAAATACTTGTCTAAAATTGGAGAAGGCACAAGTAAACAGAATATAGTACGAGGACCAACCCCTCTGTCCTAATGGACACTGGACAATATACAATACTTTGTATAAGTCCCCTGAGTTTAATAACTCAAACCATGTGTGTTGTAGGTTGAAAACTGTACTATGGTTATGAAGAATTACACCGCTGTTGAATGCTCCTTACCTAACCATCAACTGATATAGGTAAATGTCATGGACATAATTTTAAAAAGTTATATCTCACTTTATATAAAATAAACGTACAGATATATCAGTTTCAAATTGGTGCATAACAACGAATATTCAAAACCAAATATTTGTCGTCCGGCAAAAACCTAGATGATTTCCTCAAATATCACCAATTACAACGAATCCCGATATAATGAGGATAATCACCCAATTCCTAATAACTTACTCCCACTCATCATCTGTAAAACCATACAGATGTGAGAAGCATACATGGTAAATACATACCCTGGAGTAAGTGTCTAATTAGGAAATCAGTTTTCTATTAACAACGCATGGTGAAACTAAAACATGAAAAAGTTTCGAAGGGGTATCCGGGTATTCCTAGTAATGCCTCTTCCATTATCCAGATTCATGACTGTAACCGTATATTTCCTTGCCATCTCTCAAATTCCCTTTATTTGTCTTTACTCATTACATTCTGTACACCCTCTTAGGCTAAATGGTTTTCTTCCTTCCCTACCGTTCGGCACCAGCCTATGGTTTGGAAGAAGACTATCCAATAAGCATAATAGGTATACTCTCCTAATCCTAGGAGTACTCGCAACCTGAGAGAAGGTAAAGATAAATGACAACTGAATAAACTTTATTCCTATTTCTCTTGAACCAGAATCCATCCCCGAACTGGAACAAGTTCCTTCGAGTTCGCATATAACAATGCGATGGATTTATCCAATGGAAATGGATGTTCGTAGTGATACGGGGTGTTCTGGAGAAATGCAAAGGTGAAGTAGGAGTGGCGATGAAATACGTGGTTTGGTCATGAATGATAGCAGTCGCATTTTACTTTGCCCTCTTTCAAATCCCTTTATTTGTCTTTACTTATTTAGGCTAATTGGTTTTCTTCATTCCCTACCTTTCGGCACCTGCCTATGGTTTGGACGAAGACTATCCAATAAGCGCAATAGGTGTACCCTCTCCTAATCCTAGGAGCCCTCACAACCTGAGAGAAGGTAAAAGGAAAAGACAACTGAATAATCCTATTCAATCTCTCCAGAACCAGAATCCATCCTCGAATCTGGAACAAGTTCCTTCGAGTTCGTATGTAACTATACGATGGATTTATCCAATGGAAGTGGATGTTCGTAGTGATACGGGGTGTTCTGGAGAAATGCAAAGGTGAAGTAGGAGTGGCGATGAAATATGCAAAGACAATCCAAAAGCCAGTGTTTTAAGAAAGTTCAGTTAACTTGGTCACTGAGTTATATTCTAGGGTCAGGCCATGGTCGCTGCCAAAGAGAGAGAGAAAAGAAACACTCTACATGCACTCTAACCTAGATTAGAAAGGTTAATCATTTTATCTAATCAGGAAATCTCCCACTATATCCTCAAATTCTCCTCCAAACCTGAAAGAAGAATTAGTCGGGATCACCCAAGGAGTAAACCAACTCATCAGTGGGAATCGGGATCCAACTATCATCGCATGATAACCTGATGGAATCCACTCAAGTTATCACACTCCAGAAGGTATGCGCATGCCTGGCAAGTTTCATGTATGTTTGAAACTCCCGATGTGATTTTTACCCCATGCTCTTATGACCTTGACGAAGGCCAACGAATCATAAGTCACATGTCAAGTTTGTAAGTCCACGTTGCCTACCCCGGTGCTTGCGGGGAGGCGGAAACGTTATGAAAATTCGGATTTTTACAACACTAGGCAACATGGACTATGTAAAGGAGGGATCTTTGCTAAACATAAACTAACTACCAAAGCTAAAAGAGTTAGCTACTCGGAAAAGGGGTTATACCTAAGTCTTGAAGTCCTTCTCTTCTTGCTCCTTGGAGTGAAAGAACGGGTTCTCCTTGTCGCCTTCTCTTGCCGAAGAAAGATCCACCCGAGGGCCTCTACCTTTGGCTCTAACCTCAAACTAGAAGTAACTAAGGTGCTTGGTGTGCTAAACCTAGAACCTTAGAAAGAGTAGAGAGTATTTTTGAAGGTTTTATCTCAAGCTCAAATGTTTCTCAACTCATGAGAGGGGAGAGCTAGAGAGAGAGGAAGAGGATGAGAGAGAATGAGAATGATAGAATGAGAAGAAATAAAACCAACCTTCTCACATATATGTGAATTATGATAAATAAATAATTAGCTAAAGATAATTGTTCTGGTTAATCATGAAATGACCATTATCATTTCACATTAAATACTTTTGCAAGAACCAAAGAGCATCTTTCATATGAAATGATGATGGTCAACTTGTCAACCTAGGTCAACAAGTCAAGTATAGTCAAATGGTCAACAACCCTAACCATACACAATTATAATTAACTAATATTAACAAATCATATTTCACACATAAACATTAGGGTTAAGAAAATGACAATGGTCATCAACCCTAATGAATGTCCTCTGCCTCTGCCTCAGTCAACTGTGCATACACACCCGTATCCGCGTTCCGATGAACACGAATACAATGAGATAAAACCAATACCAAATCATATACTAGGATCCGGCTTAAACCAAAGCCCGCTAGTATAAGCTGTCCGGACACCAAACATGCACAAGTGCGCGGATGTGAACGAACCCCGTCGCAAAACCATGCGACCTCTACTCATTTTGCCTAAAGGTGAATAACCCTCTGTGTGGGACTCTAAAGACTCGACAGTACGCTGGCAGTGGATTTAACCACAGACCGCAAGCGGCACTAGCTGTACGTAACGGTCCCCAGGTAGATGCCGATAAGAAGACTGACGAGGTAAACCCATCTGAACTCCTACTGAGCCTGAATGTGACAGTCTCCGTACAGGCCGGTCTGTTCGTCTAAGAGTATCGCATGGCGGGCCTAGGGGGCGGTAGACGTCAGTCCCCTACTAGCGGTACAAGTCATGTCGGAGTGTAGCCCAGAACACCTGAGATAACACTGGAAACCTACCAGTCTATCTCGCTTGCCCTAGCCAGGGACTTTGTGTAATGGCTCTCCTAGACACAGCGTGTTATCAACCCCCAATACTGGGAGAGAAGAATCTTGTCTAACCATCACTGCCTCCAAGTGTTTCGGGACTGCACCCAAAAACTACCTGTTTGCACGACTCCTTTGAGCCATGGTAGGGTAGTAATCAAAGTACAGTGGGAACACACTCGAGGCGAAGTGACAGTGTCAAGTCAACGGACTAAGCTGTACTCATGTCACCTGGGAACTGATAACTGACGATAGGTATAATACCAACCAACAGTTCCCGACGAGTCCCGTCCAGTATACTCGTAACCTAACGAGCACCCGCATACTATCCCAAGTACGACGTACTGACGGCTGTGGGACATACCGTCTCCCAAGCTGGTATGAGAAGCGCATACGCTAGTCTACTCCGGAGTATCGATGCCATGTCTCGATAGTCCTACGACTAAGGACCTGCATAAGGATGTGCTTGTGGATTACCCAGCACCCACGAGTGTTACTTCCATCACAACGCTGGTAATCAAGCAAAGATCCTAAGGTCTTTACTAATGTGTAAAGGCGATATGCTAAAAGAAACACATGCACACATTAAAGCAGAAACAAACCAAGTAGCATACTACTATATTGAGCAAAATTGTCAATACAAGGTGAATATCCCAAACTTCCATCAAGTAATATACAAACTGGTATGATACAGTAATGGCCTCTAGGGCATATACACTAACAATCTCCCACTTGCACTAAGGCCATGTACTGGCGTATCGAAGACCTATCATCTCGATCAGCCGCTCGAACTGAGTCTGGGTTAAGGCCTTCATAAATGGATCATCAGTGTTATTTTCCATAGCAACTCTCGGAACCTCGATCTCCTGGGGACCTACGATCTCCTTGATCAGGTGATACCGCCTCAAGATGTGTCTGGACTTCTGATGGGACCTGGGTTCCTTCGCTAAAGCTATAGCCCCGTTGTTGTCGCAATACAGAGGTACTGGATCAACAATGGACGAAACCTCCTGAAGTTCTGTTAGGAACTTCCTTATCCAGACGGTTTCTTTTGTGGCATCTGCAGTAGCTATATATTCCGCTTCCATTGTCGATTCAGCAACGGTTTCTTGTTTGGAACTCTTCCAACACACCGCCCCTCCATTGAGGGTAAAGACATAACCCGACATGGACTTGGAATCATCCTTGTCACTCTGGAAGCTGGAGTCAGCAAAGGCCTCGATCTGGAGGTCTTTTCCGCCATACACCAAGAACATCTCCTTAGTCCTTCTCAGGTACTTGAGAATGTTCTTTACCGCTATCCAGTGTTTCTCCCCAGGGTTTGACTGATACCGGCTTACCACACTCAGTGCATAAGCTACATCCGGTCGGGTACACAACATCGCATACATTATAGAGCCTACCGCAAAAGCGTAGGGTATAATAGACATGCGATCCCTTTCCAAATCAGTCTTGGGAGACATCTCTTTGGAGAGGGTGATCCCGCGACAAGCCGGTAGATTACCGCGCTTGGAATCTTCCATACTAAATCTTTTCAGTATGGTGTCGATGTAGCTAAACTGTGAAAGTCCTAATATCCTCTTGGATCTGTCATGATAGATCCGGATCCGCAGAATGTAAGAGGCATCACCCAGGTCTTTCATGGAGAACCTGTGTGACAAGAACCCTTTGACAGATTGTAGCATAGGAATGTCATTTCCTATCAAGAGATTGTCATCCACGTATAAAACGAGGAATACTACAGTTCTTGCTACAAATCTACTATAGATGCATGGTTCATCTGGATTTTTGATAAAGCCAAATTCTTTGACCGTCTCATCAAAACAGATGTTCCAACTCCGCGATGCTTGCTTTAGTCCTTAGATGGACTTAAGCAACTTGCACACCTTTCCGCTGCTCCCACTCTGAATGAAACCCTCTGGCTGGTCCATATAGACACACTCTTCTAAATTTCCATTTAGAAAAGTGGTCTTTACGTCCATCTGCCAAATCTCATAATCGTGGAAGGCGGCAATGGCAAGAAGAATCCGAATGGATTTCAGCATAGCCACTGGAGAAAAGGTTTCGTCATAGTCCAAACCAGGTCTTTGACGAAAACCCTTTGCAACAAGTCTAGCTTTATAGGTCCCAACCTGTCCATCTACACCAATCTTCCTTTTGAAGATCCACTTGCATCCTACGGGTTTTACCCCATCTGGAGCAACGTCCAACGTCCATACTTTGTTGGTGTACATGTACTCCATTTCGGTCCGCATTGCATCCAGCCATTTTACCGAGTCAACGCTCTGAATGGCCTGCTGGAAGCTAGTCGGCTCATCACTATCAATGATGCAATCCTCTCTATCGCCGTCTATGAGAAAACCGTAGTATCTCTCGGGCGGATGAGACTGCCTACTACTTCTGCGGAGCGGCGTAGGAATGTCCTGATCTTTCGAACCCTCTGGTTCTACTAAGCTTTCAGTAATAGCTCGTGGTTCTGGAATTTCTTCCAGCTCTATTGCGCTCCCACTTATCTGTTTTTCCAAAAACTGAGTTTCGAAGAAGTGGGCATGACGAGAAACAAAAACCTTTTGTTCCTCTTCTCAATAGAAGAAATATCCCTTGGAGTTCTTTGGATATCCCACAAACTTGCACTGTACTGAGCGTGCCTCGAGTTTGTCCGCATGCTGCTTTTTGACAAAAGCTGAACATCCCCATGTCTTAAGGTGATTAAGATAGGGTTTCTTCCCACACCACATCTGATATGGTGTAGTAGGCACAGTCTTTGTTGGAACTCGGTTCAAAAGGTATGAAGCTGATTCTAGTGCATATCCCCAGAATGATCGCGGTAACTCAGCGTTACTCATCATGGACCGTACCATATCCAATAGGGTTCGGTTCCGTCTCTCCGATACACCGTTATGTTGCGGAGTGTATGGAGGAGTAAGCTGAGAGAGAATTCCATTCTCTTTTAAGTAATCCAGGAACTCGGCACTCAAGTATTCACCACCTCGATCAGATCTCAGTATCTTGATACTTTTGCCTGTTTGTTTTTCTACTTCATTCTTGTATTCCTGGAATTTTCCAAAGGCTTCGGATTTATGTTTCATTAAGAAGACATATCCGTACCTTGAAAAGTCATCCGTAAAAGTAATGAAGTAAGAATAACCGCTTCGCGCATGCGTAGACATTGGACCGCACACGTCGCTGTGTACGAGTCCCAAGAGCTCGCTCGCTCTTACTTCGTGTCCAGTGAACGGAGTCTTTGTCATCTTTCCTTTGAGACGGGATTGACAAGTTGCATATGATTGATACTCGAACGGATCCAAATATCCTTCTGTATGTAACTTCGTCAACCTTCTCTCATTAATGTGACCCAGTCTACAATGCCATAAGAAAGCCTGATTTGTGTCCGGAGACTTTCTTTTGTGTGTATTCTGGACATTGAAAATATGTGGTTGGTTTAATATGTATATACCATTGCTTAATGTACCTGACCCAATCAGAACTTGATTAAAGTGAATGTTTACAACATTACTTACAAACGCAAATTCATAACCTTCTTTAGATATTAAAGATACAGAAATGATATTACAAGTTGCATTGGGTATAAAAAAGCAATTACGTAAAACCAAAACATGTCCATCTGACATTCCCAGGTGATAGTCCCCCACGGCCTCAGCATCCATGCTAGCTCCGTTTGCAACTTTGAGGGTCATGTTACCTGCCTTCAAAAACCTATACTTTCTCAATGCCTGCAAAGAATTATAGATATGAAATCCTGATCCGGTATCCAATACTCAGGAAGTAGAGTTTATTGATAGACAGTTTTCAATAACATACACACCTGAAGCTGAAACCGCAACTTGCTTCAGATCCTGTGTTCTGGCCTTCCAAGCCCTGCAATCTTTCTTCCAGTGTCCACTCTTGTGACAGTAAAAGCACTCTTCCTTCCCCACAAGCTTCCCCGCTACCTATGTTGCTTTTGCCTTTCCCTTCGTATCCACTTTACTAACACCGCCCCTTGGTTTGGCGGGGGTTTTCTTCTTCTTTCCCTTGGCTTTCGCCTTGGACCTAGAAGAGGAAGATCCTCTTACAAATAAAGTGGATATTTCCCTACCTTTCTGTAGGGTGCCCTCTGCACTCCTCAGCATGTTGAGGAGCTCTGAAAGTTCAACTTCCTTTTCTTGCAAGTTGAAATTCAGGATGAACTGGGCGTAAGTGGAAGGAAGGGACTGAAGAATCAAGTCCGTATAGAGCTCATTCTCCAACGTGGTCCCAAGGTCCACGAGCTCCTCTATGTAGCCAATCATCTTAAGCATGTGTTCCGCTACCGATGATCCGACGGCCAATCTGTAGGGTTCCTAGGCACACTAATGAGGTTCCACAAGGCATCTAACATGCCAAAATCAAATTTTTATGTGCCGAACAACCCTATGCAAGATCGTATACTAGAGGTAAGGCGAAACTAAAAGCAAGTTAACTACTTTAACTACAAGTGAAAGGGATTACAACCTTTGTAGATCCAGTCCTTCACTTCTAAAGCTCCGTGTTGACGTCCCTTCGCTGCGATCATCGGGATCCCGGACCCTAGCATTGGTTTCATCGGAGAAATGAGCGGGCTAGGTCGTTGACTTCGAGGCCGAAGATGATCTACGTCGGGGAGACTCAAACTCAAGCTATTCCTTCACTTGGTCAAAAACTTTGTGAAGAGAACACCCTATACTACATGGCAAGTAGTAGAGGATGAAGAAATAGGAAGTGGGCTCACTTTAGAATTGTTTTTCTCACACTTTTTCTCATGGCACCATTGGAGCTAGCAAGCTTTTTGATGAAGCTTGATGAAGAAGAAGAAGAAGAAGAAAGAAAGAATAAATAATAATATGAATACAAATGAAACTTATCCTTTTAATTATGGCACCATGGTTGAGTTAAGCCCTCATGCTTAACTCATGCAGAGAATTGACCAAGGTATTAGGTTAAAGGTTAGGTTAAAGAATTATCAAGAGAAATGACAAAAGAGTAGACTTTGTCAAAGTTTCTCCAAGCTTCTTCAAGCTTGACAACTTTGACCAAGTTTAATTCTTTTGTTAAATCTTAAGATAAAACAATAACCCTAATCTTAAACCTAATGTTGGTATAATTCTCATACACACATCTTGTATGTATCATCAAACATGATACAAACATATGTACACAAATATATATCATATATACACTTATGCACAAACTAGTGAGAAAACAAATCTTAAGTGAGCTAATACAAGCTAATGTAAAGTAATATATCAAATATATAATTATACATTAAATCAACACTTGATTTAACGATCCGGTCATAATGCATATAACCGACTAATATCTAGTGTATCAATGTATCGAATCAACACTTGATTCGGTAACCCGGTTATATCTCATATAACCGCCCGATGATACAAATCGCGAGAATAGAATACAGTATCACATACTGGTATTATTCTCGGTCCCGCACATATCTCATATGCGCTCCTATTTCGTTTCGCTTGAGCCAGGAAACCCCTGTGTAGGACTCTAAAGACTCGTCAATACGCCGGCAGTAGGTGGTGATCATATCAATCACCCACAAGCCGCAAGCGGTCTGCTAAACGTAACGGCCACCTGGGTATTGAGCGATCAGAAGATCATCGAGCAAGCCTGCTCACACTCCTGCGAATCCAACCAGTAACACTTACCGCACAGTCCGGTCTGTTCGTCTGATATGTCGCATATCTCGCCTAGGGGTGGTAAAACATCAGACCCCAGTAGCTTGATAAGTCATGCCGATGTAAGGTCCATAACAAGCATGAAACTACTGATAACACTTACCAGTAAATCAGCGCAACCTTGGCCAGGGATTTCCAGTTATGGCCAGTCGAGCATAGCGCAACATCAACCCCCAAAACCAGGAGAGACGAATCCCCTCCTATCGCTCATTGCCTCCATGTGAATCGGGACTATACCCAAAAACCACCTGTTTGCACGACTCAGTAGAGCCGTGGTAGGGTGGAAATCAAAGCACAGTGGGAGACATACAAGACTCTATGACGATCTCGGATCAACAGACTAAGCTGTACCAGTGTCACCAGAAAACTTCCATATGACGTAAAGTATAATACCATCTGGGAGTTCTCGGCGAGTCCGTTCAATGTACCCAGTCACCACTGAGCACCCGCATACCATCTCTGATGTCAAACACCAATGGATATGGGATCATCCATCGCCCATCATATGGGTCGAGAAGATATACGCTAGTCTACTCTGGAATATCGATGCCCAGTCTCGATATTCCCACGACTAGGAACATTGAAGGATGTACTCATTGACTACCCAGGCCCCACTAGTATGATCTACATCATAGTCCTGGAAGTCGAGTACACATCCTAAGGGCTTTATCAACATGTAATAAAGAGACAGCAAGTATACATGTTAAGATAAAGAGAAACCAGATAGCGTACTATCATGTCGAGCAAGAAAGTCCTACCTATATATGTCCCAGCATCCACTACAATATACATCTCATGTACAGTAATGGCCTCTACGGCATACATATAACTAACAATCTCCCACTTGCACTAGGGCCATCTGTAGCAGTGGTTGCAGTATCTCATACTCAACCATCCCATAAAAGTCTCTCTCTGGGAAAAGACCTTTGTGAGTGGATCCGCCGTGTTGTCCTCTGAGTCTACTCTCCTAATCTCGATCACCCTGGAGATCGACTATCTCCTTGATCAGGTGATGCTGCCTCAGAATATGTTTAGGTCACTGATGGGACCGGGGTTCCTGGGCCTGAGCCACACTTCCATTGTCACACAATGGTAGGAACCTAGTTCATCTCATGAACTAATATACACCCAAACTGCCTCTTTGGTAGTATCTTTGATAGCGATGTCACCAGCCTTTATCGTCTAGTTTGCCACGGTATCTAGCTTGGAACTCTTCCAACATACCGTCCCTCCACTGAGGGTAAATACAATGCCTGCGACTGACATTCAGTCGTCCTTATCACCCTGGAACCTTTCCAGTGATTCTCCCCAGGATCGATTGATACCATCTTACTACACTTAGTGAGAATCCTAATATCCATTTAGATTTATCTCATAGATCCAAAACCCATGATTTAGGAGGTATCTCTTTGATCCTATATGGAGAATCCATGTGATAAGAGGAGATTGACCGTGCGTAGCATAGGAAACTCTTTTCCTATCAAGAGTATGTTGTCCACGTACAATACGAGGATGACCACCTTACTCTCTACTACCTTTTTGTATATACAAGGTTCATCTACCATTTTGATGAAGTCAAACACTTTGACTACCACATCAAAACAGACGTTCCAACTCCGCGATGTCTGCTTTATCCTGTAAAGCAACTTGCACACGTTTCCGCTGCTCCCACTGTTTACGAAGCCCTCTGGCTGTGTACTTATAGACGCTCCCTTCTAAATCAGTATTTAGAAAAGCAGTCATGACACCCAACCGCCAGATATCGTAGTCATGGTATGTAGCCGTGGCAAGTAGGATCTGGATGGACTTAAGCACAGCCACTGGAAAAGGTTTCATCATTATCCACGCCTGGTCAATGACGAAAACCTTTAACAAGTCTAGCTTTGAAAGTCTCAACCTTTCCATCTACACCAAGTAATCTTCTCAAGATATACTTGCTCCTGATGGGGATTTAACCCTTCAGATATAGCATCGAAAGTCCATACTTTGTCGGTGTACATGGATTCCATCTCAGATCGCTAAGCATCCAGCCATTCTTACAGAGTCCCTACTCTTGATGGCCTGCTCGAAACTAGTTGGGTCATCATCTCATGATGCATTCCTCGCTCCCACTGTCATAAAGAAACCGAAGTATCTCTCAGATAGGTGAGGAACCCTACTAGATCGGCGGAGAGGCTAAGGTTCGTTGGAAACTATTGAATCCTTTGTTTCTACCAAATCATCAGCTGCAGTTTGTATAGATGGAACCATTCCAGTTCTACATAACAGACCTTGCCTCGAGCTTGTCTGGATTTTGCTTTTAGACATAGGCCGGACAACCCCAAATCTTAACCAACTTAAGATATGGGCTCTTCCCTTTCCATATCACATCTGAAGTGGTAGGCAACTGATTTGATTTGAACTCTATTCAATAGGTATGCAGCTTCTCAAGTGCATAACTCCCAAAAGGAAATAGGAAACTCAGTAGTACTCATCATAGAGCACACCATATCACATAGGGTGCTATTGCTCCGCCCTGATACACCAACGTGTTGTGGTGTATACGGAGGAGTAATGCTGAGAGAGAATCTTATTCTCCTTTAGAATAGTCCAGGAATCCCGTGCTCAAGTATTCTCCTCCCTGATCATATCATAGGACATAATACTTATACCTAGTTTCGGTTCTCTACTTCTAACTTATATTCGGTGATTATCTCAAAAGTTTCGGACTTGTGTTTCAACAGGAACATATGTCTAAATCTAGAGAGATCATCAGCGAATGTAATGAAGTACAAAGAACCAGTCCTGGCATGTGTAGACTGGGGACCTTTATACATCACTATGTATCAGTCCCAAGAGTTCACTAACTCTTTCTCTGTTTCCAGTAAACGGAGCTATGGTCATCTTATCTTTGTGACATGACTGGCAAGTTTCACAAGATGTAAATTTAAACAGATTTAAATATGCATCTAAATGTAACTTAGCTAGTCGGGTCGCATTGATATGATCTAGTCTACAATACCTCAAGAAGGATTCATTCATTTCTGAACTCTTCCTCTTGTGTGTATTCTGTACGTAAGGAACTGTAGTTTTATTTAGAATGTATATGCTTTTAGATAACGTGCCTGAACCGATCAACTATTGATATAGGAAATGTTCAAAACATTATCCAACAATACAAAATTATATCCTTCATTAGTAAATAAAGAGACTGATATGATGTTGTATATCAGGTTCGGTATCTAATAACATTCGTTCAGAATCAATGTATTTGGAAATACAGAGTGATAGTGACCAACAGACTTGGCTGCAACACTTGCACCGTTTTCTGTCTCATGAAACTTTTCACCCGTTCTCAGTTCTCTACCTTTCTGTAGCCTATGTAACAGATTATGTTGGAGATAGTGCCCTCAGAGTCAATTATTGGATCACAGGCACGTGATTGCAATGATTGAGGGAGGACCTATCCCGGTAGGACAGTCTTACTCGAGATGATAGTATGCTATCTGGTTTATCTTTATCATTGTGTACTGCTTTAGGTGACCTGACAGGTCGCTATTACATGTTGGTAGAGCCCCTAGGATTCTTGCTTGACTGCCAGCGGTATGAGGGCGATCATATACGTGGGAGCTGGTAGTCTATAAGCACATCCTTAAAAGGTCCCTAGTCGTGGGAGTTTTGAGACAGGGCATCGATTCTCCATAGTAGACTAGTGTATACAGTCGAGACCCCGACGAGGGGCGGTGGCCGGTCTCACAAGCCACTGGTGTCAGTTGGTTCACCTAAGATGTATACAGGTGCTCATTGGGTTATGAGTACACCGGACAGGACTCGCTGGGAACATGCTAGTTGGTCTTATACCTGATGTCAGATAGCAGTTCCCTGATGACATGTGTACAGGTTAGTTCATCGACCTGGGGATCGTCATTTGTCTCGTGTGAGTTCCCACTGTACTTTGATTACTACCTACCACGCTCAAAGGAGACGTGCAAACAGGTTTTAGTTGGGTACAGTCCCGAGCCACATGGAGGCAGTGAGCGGATCTTCAGGGGTTCGTCTCTCCCGGTATTGGGGGTGAGGTCGCGCTGTGTCTAGGAGAGCCATTACATGAAGTCCTTGGCCAAGGCAGGAGATTTACTGGTAGGTATTCCAGTAGTATCTCAGGGTGTTCTGGGCTACACTCCGACACGACTTGTACCGCTTTTGGGGGTCTGAGTTTTACCAACCCCCTAGGCCCGCCATGCGATGCTCATAGACGAACGGACCGGACTGTACGGATATTGTCACTGACAGGCTTGGTAGGGTGTCAGAATGAGTTCGCTCATCGACGTCCCTTTTGGTCAATAGCTGGTAGCCCGTCACGTATGGCTAATACCTCTGACGTGCTAGTGGTTAAATCCACAGCCATAGTATTGACGAGTCTTTAAAGTCCCCAACATTCAGTTACTCAAGTTTCGGGCGAAACGTTGTAGGGGCCATATGGAGATATGGCAGGGTTCGATCAGATACGTGCGGTATTGCACGGATCAGGATTGGACGGTTAGTACTAGAGGCCGTATGGATATATGGCAGGGTTCGATCAGATACATACGGTATTGCACAGATCAGGATCGGACGGATAATACTAGCGGGCTTTGGTTTAAGCCGGATCCTAATATAGTACAGTGTAGATTTTGTCTCATTGCATTTGTATTTCGGTCGGAATACAAATGCGGGTGTGTATACACAGTAGCGGGGTTTTCCTGTAATTTATTACGGGATCAGTTTTTGGAGTTGCCAGTTTGCTTTTCGTTTCGGCCATTTTCATTTGTATCTTTCATTGGCCGAAGATTGGTGGAGGAGGGCTTATTTGCATTTGTACAAATTAGCTATTTGGAGGGTTGTCTATGCATATTATTGTATCATGATACTTGCACCATCATTGCTTGACTTTCTTTAGTCATCATAGCTTGACTTTGGATGTGATGATGGGAGATGGTTGTTGAGTGTTGGACTTTGTTTCTTATGATTTCTTTTCATGATCAAAAATGATTCCCTCTTGCATTATTGTGTGACTCTTCCCCATTCACTCACTCTCCCCTCACCATTTTTGTCATGGCCGGCCACATTGGGGAGGGGCTGCCCATTTTTATTTGGTGTGGGATTTTTGTATCATTGGCTTGGAAAAATCCCCACAAGTTCCATCTCCAAACTACATCTCATTCATCCACCTCTATGGCAACTCCACTCAAACCCCAATGAGACATAGATCCCTATACTATTCTACAGCAAATCTTGGGCACGTCGACTCTCCAGCTTCGTGCCCGAGTTGCCTCGGTATAGAGGTGGGAGCCCGTAAAAGAAGCAGGCGACGTGGTGCCCTTCTGGCGAGGAGGTGGAGACCGGACATTCCGCGGGAGATCGGGACGACGGCGAGAAGACCGGAGGACACGGATCGCTCGGTATATCTCTCTTCCCCATCTTATAGTTAGCTAGGACTAGATTAATGGCACGATCCGGGTTTATAGTGCGCGGTGGTGCCGGTATTTGAAAAGTTAAAGTTTAGCATCGCTTCCGCATTCCGGCGTCGGATTGACGGCCGGGGCGCCGCCGTGCACTTACAGATTACATATGCGGGATCCTGATCTGGTATCTCATACTCAGGACGTAGAGGATACAGAGAAACAGTTCTTTGTAATGAACATACCCGAAGAAGATGCATCATCATGCACTTTCTTCGTTTGGGCGGCACGGGAAATCTTGTATTCCCCAATTTCCTGCTCTGTCTTATAACAATTATAAGTTGGAGCGGGACCAACGTTCCCCAGCTCAGTAAAACAAGCGGGTTCGGTCAATACATCCATATTATTATCTTGATTAAGGCGTGACATGGTCGCTACCTGGAAAGAGAGAGAAGAAAACACTCTGCGTGCGCTCTTGCAAGATTAGATTGGTTATATATTTTATCTAATCAGGATGGCTCCCACTGTTTTTATCAAATCTTCCTTCAAACCTTAAAAGGAAAGACTAGCCGGGATTAATTACACTCTACAAGTTCGCCAATCTTTCAGCCAGGCCAGTGCCGGTACTTTGAGGGAGGTTCCCCGTGCTTTCGCACAGACCTAATTAAAGTAAACCTCGTTTTCCCAGGGGCGTAACCCCGTTGACACCTTTCTAGACACCTACTTGATCAGCTAATTGCAAAGTGCAAAACTCTCCCAGGAGTAACAATTACTCGCAGTGGATATCAGGATCCAACTATCATATAGAAGGTATGCAATCTCATTGCAAATTTCAACACTTGAAACTCCCGATAAAGGTTTTTACCCCTAGCACTTATGACCTTAACTATAGTCAACAAATCATAAGCACTAGTCAAGTTCTACCCGTCATTTCGTGATTAATTAGACCCACTTACATGACCCTTAACTAAGGTCAACAAGGTCACGCGACTGTCCTAACTAATCGCATCATATGGGGTGTAGGAAGACATCACTTAGCTACCGTACACTGTGCCTTGACTATGGTCAACAAACACAGCACGAATACTAAGTACTCTACTTCCTAAAATGACGGAGGGTTGCGGATGGTTTTTACGAAAACCTTTAACGCTTTGAACTTGATCTCTTTACGGAATCAAATGGTTTAAAATGGAGTGTTTTTTAGGCTTTCACTAGTTTCGCTAAAGAGGTCACTCCCGGTGAAGGGATCTCGGCTCTTTCCTTGTCGAATGAGGTGCAGGATATTCACAATACCACTATGCAAAGCAAGAACTAGAAAAGCAGTCAAAAAACAAACCGAAGGTTGTAGCATCTGCTAGTTATCGCTAAAGAGGTCACTCCCGATGAAGAGATCTCGGCTCTTTCCTTATCGAATAAGGTGCTGGATGTTCTACAAGGAACACCGCTATCCAAAACAACAACTAGAGCTACCTAATTTTTGAAATTCGATTCCACAACATCTTTTAGTTTTATTTTCTTACATTAATCTCATTAATGAATGTCCCATCATTTAAGGCCACCTAAACATCACAGATAAATACAACGTACACTTATGCCATCCGCATTCGCCTCGATGTCCTGTCTGCACCATTAGGTTAGATAACTAACGGCAGAGCGGGGCAGGGCTAGCACGAGTGTAAAACATAAGCAACGTCTATATAATATATCATATATACTATATACAATATCTATCTGAACAAATCACATGATCACATCACAGATAACGCAGCAGAAAATATCATATGAAATATTGGATATACTAGGACGTCCGTGTTTTATTTTGAGCCTTTATAAAACACGGATTCCACGGTCGTGATGAATAGCCAATCCCACACCCGTAGACCCCTACGAGAGCGGCAAGCAACCCCACCAATTCTAGAGTTAGGAGACCCGGACTCGACTCCTCGAGATGGTCTCCCACTGAACCCTAGAACCCGGTTACTTGTGCTCCCCTCCTTGGGTCTATCCTAATGCGGAAAAGTAAATAATATACAACACTGGTGATATCAACCTCAACCCGGAAGTGCCCCAATAAAAGAATATTACATACATTTAATTTTACATGAATGAAAAAGAAAAACACTCATCTCACATAAAAAAAAAACCCGGCTATTCAAACACGAAGATCCAATATAACATATCCAGCAACACATAACATCACATGTCATCCACGTAAGTAAATATGCCCATCCCAATTGTCGTTGACATATAGAAACGAAACCGGCGATATCACATATTACACTTACGGTCGCAGAAAAGAAAGTGTAAAATTACAACAGTTGGAATCCGCAACCTCCTCAGACATCGCATGCCTAATCAAATGAATTCCTTAAATATCGCATGCCTAACAATTATAAACCCCGCATTCTAGTCTCAAAATCGAAAACTCTTTTCAATATTAAGTCGGGCAATTCAACAAGATTCCCGACATCCTGATCGAATGCTCGTCGCAAACTTTAGTAGACGGCCGCACCCCCGGATGCCGTCGACGAAGTGCACTAAGGCGAAACACCGCTGCCGCGAGCACCCGAATGGATGCTTTTGGCGACGGGGTTCTCCTACAGTCACTTGGTCGGGGCTATGGGGTGTAGCTGTCTATTAAGTTTACCCGGCGAGTATCCGCGTACGTAACGTGATTGCGACGGACTTTTGATCACATCAAAATCCCATGGCAACCGATCAAGCGAGACTAAACTGCTAGATTTATAATATTCAAATGTTGTTGATTCCAATTATTGTATCACATTCCAGATAAGTAGACAATGTTAAACTTTCCGATCGAATAATCAAACACCCAAGTTTTCCCGAAAAGCTCAACACTTGACGGGAGTTTAAAAAACATCCATTTCATGCCACAGTACCAACGGTCCAGCCGTAGAAGGGTCAAGCCAACGCCTCACATGTGGCACGCCGTACTGCCCCAAACCCTAAGGTTCAAAGGACAGTTCAAGACGGTCACATATTGAGTTAAGGTTTGTTGTCTTCTAGAGGGTCTATCGCGTTACTTGCACTACTTAGACGTTCTTAAACTACGGAAAAATCCAACACTTGGAAATTTTCCGGGTCGGGAAAAAGTGAGTTATTGATATCCGGTCGAACATTTTAACACGTTCTAAAATACCCGAAAAAAAAAATAAACAAAGTTAAATAATCCGATCGAATCATCTAGTCCCCAATACAACCCAGAAAACTCAACTCTTGAGCATAAATTAAAAATTCCCAGAAAACACAGGAATCACTCAAAGAAATTACTGTGCAAAATTCAAAGAATATTGTGACTGTACGGCCACGGAAGCGCCGCATGAGCTATGCTCATGCCGCGGTTCCGCGGCTCCTTGGTTGACTTATGATCACGTGCTGCACAGTAATCCCTATAAAACCGTGCTGAATTTTTTGGATATTTTTAATTTGGAAAAATCCACAGTTTCAGAAAATGTACAGAGAAGGGTATCGATTAGGGTTTCGGGATTCGATCGGCTTTCTAACTTCGTCTACACTTCGCCTAAAGCTCTAGCCTGGCTCTGATACCAATGTAGGGTTCTTAGGCACACTCATGAGGTTCCACAAGGCATCTAACATGCCAAAATCAAATTTTTATGTGCCGAACAACCCTATGCAAGATCGTATACTAGAGGTAAGGCGAAACTAAAAGCAAGTTAACTACTTTAACTACAAGTGAAAGGGATTACAACCGTTGTAGATCCGGTCCTTCACTTCTAAAGCTCCGTGTTGACGTCCCTTCGCTGCGATCAACGGGATCCCGGACCCTAGCGTTGGTTTCATCGGAGAAATGAGTGGGCTAGGTCGTTGACTTCGAGGCCGAAGATAATCTACGTCGGGGAGACTCAAACTCAAGCTATTCCTTCACTTGGTCAAAAACTTTGCGAAGAGAACACCCTATACTACATGGCAAGTAGTAGAGGATGAAGAAATAGGAAGTGGGCTCACTTTAGAATTGTTTTTCTCACACTTTTTCTCATGGCACCATTGGAGCTAGCAAGCTTTTTGATGGAGCTTGATGAAGAAGAAGAAGAAGAAGAAAGAATAAATAATAATATGAATAAAAATGAAACTTATCCTTTTAATTATGGCACCATGGTTGAGTTAAGCACTCATGCTTAACTCATGTAGAGAATTGACCAAGGTATTAGGTTAAGGGTTGGGTTAAAGAATTATCAAGAGAAATGACAAAAGAGTAGACTTTATCAAAGTTTCTCCAAGCTTCTTCAAGCTTGACAACTTTGACCAAGTTTAATTCTTTTGTTAAATCTTAAGATAAAACAATAACCCTAATATTAAACCTAATGTTGGTATAATTCTCATACACACATCTTGTATGTATCATCAAACATGATACAAACATATGTACACAAATATATATCATATATACACTTATGCACAAACTAGTGAGAAAACAAATCTTAAGTGGACTAATACTAGCTAATGTAAAGTAATATATCAAATATATAATTATACATTAAATCATTAAATCAACACTTGATTTAACGATCCGGTCATAATGCATATAACCAACTAATATCTAGTGTATCAATGTATCGAATCAACACTTGATTCGGTAACCTGGCTATATCTCATATAACCGCCCGATGATACAAATCGCGAGAATAGAATACAGTATCACATACTGGTATTATTCTCGGTCCCTCACATATCTCATATGCGCTCCTATTTCATTTCGCTTGAGCCAGGAAACCCCTGTGTAGGACTCTAAAGACTCGTCAATACGCCGGCAGTAGGTGGTGATCATATCAATCACCCACAAGCCGCAAGCGGTCTGCTAAACATAACGGCCACCCGGGTATTGAGCGATCAGAAGATCAACAAGCAAGCCTGCTCACACTCCTGTGAATCCAACCAGTAACACTTACCGCACAGTCCGGTATGTTCGTCTGATATGTCCCATATCTCGCCTAGGGGTGGTAAACGTCTGACCCCAGTAGCTTGATAAGTCATGCTGATGTAAGGTCCATAAGAAGCATGAAACTACTGATAACACTTACCAGTAAATCAGTGCAACTCTGGCCAGGGATTTCCAGTTATGGCCAGTCGAGCATAGCGCAACATCAACCCCCAATACCGGGAGAGACGAATCCCCTCCTATCGTTCATTGCCTCCATGTGAATCGGGACTGTACCCAAAAACCACCTGTCTGCACGACTCAGTAGAGCCGTAGTAGGGTGGAAATCAAAGCACAGTGGGAGACACACAAGACTCTATGACAATCTCGGGTCAACAGACTAAGCTGTACCAGTGTCACCAGAGAACTGCCATCTGACGTAAGGTATAATACCATCTGGGAGTTCTCGGCGAGTCCGTTCAGTGTACCCAGTCACCACTGAGCACCCGCATACCATCTCTGATGTCAAACACCAATGGATATGGGATCATCCATCGCCCATCACATGGGTCAAGAAGATATACGCTAGTCTACTCTGGAATATCGATGCCCCGTCTCGATATTCCCACGACTAGGAACATTGAAGGATGTACTCATTGACTACCCAGGCCCCACTAGTATGATCTACATCATAGTCCTGGAAGTCGAGTGCACATCCTAAGGGCTTTATCAACATATAATAGAGAGACAGCAAGTATACATGTTAAGATAAAGAACAACCAGATAGCGTACTATCATGTCGAGCAAGAAAGTCCTACCTATATATGTCCCAGCATCCACTACAATATACATCTTGTCACGACCCGAAATTGGCCCGTGACGGCCCTAATACTACGCAACGCCCTAAGACATAACGTAGTAAAAGAAAGCCAAAACCCAGAAATCTATACCAAGAAAATACGGAAAAGTTAATATAAGTTTTTGAAACACTTGAAATCGCAACCCAAATTCATTAAAAGTTCTACTTTCTTTCTTTAAAATTTTGGCAACACCCCCTTTTGTAAAAACTAGCCAAGATGAATACAATACAAATATACGACGCCGTAGCGAAAAAATAAAGACAATAGAGAGAAAGCTGTATATAGAAGACAACAAATCCACAAATAATATACATTATCGTCCTTACCAAGCCTCTAAATCATTAACATAATAGTAGATAGAGAGTACAAGATATAATGAATGTACAATACAAAATACAGATAACCACCAAAACCCACCTAAGCAAAATAGTACTGTGAGCTGATGCGGTATCTGTAGCAAAAGATGATAGCTGAATAGTGGAATAGCCTGCCTCGACTACTCTAGGGAACAACCTGAAACACCTGTGGCACAACGGGGGTGAGTTGCCAACTCGTGAATAGTAGATAACATATGCAGGTAATCGCAGGAATGTACGTACAGCATGAATCTAAGATATGCGATTACAGTAATAACATGTCATGTGAATGCAGAATAATAGAAAGTACACTAGTAGGTACAATCAATATGTGAAGCAATAATAACATGACAATAGTATGCGATAACTATGCAATAGGGATATGAGAATGCAAATATGCAGCTATCATGAAGGGTACACTAACAGGTACTCCTAATACATGGAACAGTGCATAAGTGAAAAGGTATGAGGTATGGAGTGAAATATGTCATCCCACGGAATCCTGTCATCGTGGTAAGATCACAACCCATCAAGACACTCAAATCCCAATTCCTCAAATCGGCCCCCACGTTGGGCTCTCACATCATATAAGTCTTACGTCTCCTCAATGTACACTATCGAGTAATCTCCTATATCCCGAATGTACAAATCAATAATCCTATATGTATGTCCAATCTCAATGAATCACCTGATATCCCAAGTCAAAGTCTCAAGTGAGATTCTAGCATCCTAAATATATATATATATATATATATATATATATATATATATGCAGAAATAAATATGATGGGGTCAATACACATATATTAGTGTCCCATTCCACTAATATTGGTGTAAGGATATATAATAATGGCTAAATCCCCTGTTATATATACAAAGGTATTTAAAAGAAATATCATGAAAACAATGTGCCAAACATCGACACAGAAATCCTGATAGGTACGTATCATACGCTGTCCCGAAAGTACGAGTGCCTAGCTCTGACCATCGCCTTTCGACGTATGCATACGTGCATGACTCCCAACGGTATCTCCATGATCCCCGCCGAGTCATCAGTACTGTCACCGGTAGGTACTAGCCCGCCTCCAAGCTCAATCGGTAAAATCAATCGATCTTCTTGCTGAGGGGAATCATACCGGGCCCCACCATGTACCCTCTACGGCCTCGACGCCTCCTCGTAGGGGTATATATAAATCAGAACCGATAAAGCTCATGGTGGCTGCGCAAATATCATATCAAGGAAACCGGGTTTTTCAATGTATGCATAATTTCATGAACTCCCACGGTTCCCAAATCCAGAAAACATCATCTAAAATCCCAATAAACAATGCGCAAATCCAGGAATAATATATGCGATATATCTGAAATAAGAGCATATAGATGAAAATGTATAGCTGGAACCATAAGTATGCGAAACCAATGAGGTACAGCTAAGTAACATCAGTAAAGGTAAATATGTAACTGCAACTGAATATGTGTGTAACATACAGGTATAGCAATGTATAGGTATCTACCTATAAGAACTGATGTCGTATACCCCCTGGGTATAAGTAGAATATGTAGGATACCCCCCCTCGGATATAAATAAAACATGAGTAAGGTATACCTGTAGCTGTATCGTAAGGTGTATATGTGCCTATCGCTAATGGTATGATACACTATAGGTATACCGATAAGCTAGATGTCCTGTGTGATAAGCAATATAATATCTATAATGGTTGGTGTGTGACATGGCAATTATTGACTGTGTGTGTGTAGCATACAATCCGTGCTCGTGCAACATGAACCGTCGATAATATATGCAGTGCCCTACGGCTACTAGTCACAGTACAACTATATCTAAGTAAATAGGGTAAAGGCGCAATTCTAACAATGACGTAGAATATGCGACAAGTATTTCAATCCTAGCCCAGACGCATAACGCCATGCGGGCGATTCCCCTGTAAATGTTAAATCTACTCACCTACGCTCCACGCTAGGTGAATCCTACCATCTGCTCCCCCCTGTAGCAGTGTCCGTAGTCCCCTCCTGCAAACCTGCAATTTAGACATGGAAATCATATATAAGCCAAATATTCCGCAAAACGCGATATCGAACCCAAACGAGAAACTCGCGTCGCGAACTAAACGCGCGCGTGCACGATACGCTAAAACGTGTGTGTACGCGTCTAAAACCATCGCGACACGCCGCGATACGCTGGATCACAGAACCCTCTCACGTATCGCGCGTATCACGCAAACACAACGAACACCAAATATGATATATTGCCCCAGATTTTCCTACAGGCCAAATCTTACAAAACTAGACATGCCAAAACACTACAATACACAGCAGAGTACCCTACCCAAAACCCCAAGACCTCAGACCCCTACATGGACGCAAATTGCGGCCAAAAGCATTAAATCTGGGGCCATGGTGTTGAATTTGGGGCTCGTGTTCTGGTTGTGGTATCTAGACCTAGTGAGCATGCCCCAGTTTTCATAATTTTGTTCTGAAGACCCCGGGTCTAAAGCAGATCACAGAAAGCTAATATATCGCATAAAAACGACAATTTTCACTAAAAAGGAAACCCTATGGTATTTTAGTGTAATCCAGGGTTAAGCTCTGTTAAGGTGACCGTAACAACACTTAAATGGATAGGGTTAACTAACACAATCATCATATAACCAAACTTCCACACAAAACACCATATCCTAGCACTAAACTAGCTATTTAATACTAATCGAAGCTAATCGATGCACAACTTAAGCAACTAGGGGATTGGGTTAAGAAGCATACCCTGTAGAACCCTAGAGAGCAGGAGAAGAAGTGTATAGAGGAGATGAGGGGTGGCTACAGCTGCTGGAGCTCCTGTTGCTACTGCCAAAAGCTGCCAATGCTGTTGCTGATGATGTTGTATGCTGCTGCTGCTGATGGATGCTTGCTTCTGCTGCTGCTGCTGCTGAATTGTTGCAGGTGAGAGTGTGTGTGTGTGAGAGTGTGAGAGAATGAGAGCAAGGAAATGAGAGGGAGAAACGAGAACAAACAACAAAGACCCCTTCTCATTCTCTCTCTTCATTAAATGGGCATGGCTCATGCCATGTTGCCCCATGCCCTCTCTCTCTCTCTCTTTCCCCTTTGGTCAACCATTCAACCAAAATAAAAAAATTCCATTTAAATTCATTTTTCAATTAATAATAACAACCATAACACTTAAAACCCAAAACACTTAAACAAAACATAAAACTAGATTAAGAGATGGTTAAACCCCAAATTAACACCCTAGTTAACATGCACAAGTGTGTGTGTGCCTAGAAAAATTCTAATAAAATACACATAAAATAGGATAAAATATTTGAAACTTAATTTGGTAAACTTTTTATTAAAAAACCATATATTAAAATATAAATAGCCACAAAACACATTCTAAGGTGTTACAATCTTCCCCACCCCACCCCACCCCTTAAAAGAAATTTGTCCCCGAATTTAAAAAAAATATACTGCTACGCGTACCTTCAAAAAGAAGATTACAACTCTCAAATCTCGCTCGCAGCCTCCCAAGTAACTATCTCACTATACGGCTATGACCAAGAAGACCCTCTACAGATAGCAAGACCCTTGACCGATGTTCCTCCACCTGCCGAGCCATTAACACAATTTGCTGCTGGTGAACGAAAGATCGCGTCTAAGCTAAAAGGTCTGTGCTAAATCATGTAAGAAAGGTCAAGAAGGTAATTGTAAAGTATCATCACAAGAAATACGGGGTGAAAATCCAATAATCTGGGCGGAAGTGCCAATTTAAAGGCAACGAAACTAACTCGCTTATAGGATCTCGAAAAGACCTACAATCCTGGGACAAGCTCCCCACAATCCAACACGTCATTCATCGGAAAAGTCTGTAGGAATACATGATCTGTCCCTGCGATCTCGAGTCTATGACCAACACAGTCGGCATAAGACCTCAGTTCGCAATGGACAATTTCCATCCTGACCTAAAACAACTGGACCATCTCCGAAGTCTCTAGACTAGCTGGGGTCCAAAGTCCTACTTACGCAGAGTCAGAAAAACAACAGACTGGTGATCGACACGACCTAACCCCTAAACCTAAAGGTGGCCAATTGGAGTGTCTCCTGATAACGGCTATCGAAGGAGAACCCTAACGATGGCGAGTGACGATCCCCAACTGCCGACAACAATCAACACAACACACAACTTTAACAAAAACAACTGAGCAAACTGAGTATAACCGGACGACAAGAATCTGAATGGAGCCACACCCTGACTAACCTAGGTAGACACCATAACGAAATTCATGGAGATCTTCTCCCACTTCTACTTCGGAACGGTTAAAGGTTGCAACTCTCCAGCCGGCCTCAGATGCTCAACCCAAACACACAACAAGACAGACACCTTGAAACGAAACCTGAAACTTCTCTTTACATCCCTGTCCACCCGTAACTATCTCACAAGTCACGTTAAATGTTGGTGGAACTTGAATGCATAGAGAGAGTTGACAGATGTTCATGTTCTAGGATTACACGTCTCTACGTGATAACATCAGGTACACCCACGCGTCCCTAACTTAGCACACTATGTCACAATTCAAGGACTTCGAATCATTACCCAGCCGAGTATGCTCAAGTATCTCTGACGAACGAGCATCGGCGGACAGTGTCTCACGAAAACGATTTAAGGAAAGTGGTCGGGCGCGGACATGAGCAAGCTGTCCCCTCCGTAGAGACGAACTTAAGTTGTACTCGACGATCACACAAGAACTGTAAATCTGCAGAAGACTATCACAACAATCCAAATCCGCTGCAGGAAGATGTACATTAAGCTATGGCGGTCCGTGAAAATCTGACATGACTCTCGAACAGATAGTGTCTCCAAATCTCCAACACAAAACCACCGCGGCCATCTCCAGATCATGAGTGGAATATCCTTCTCGTACTTCCTCCAAATATAGGGAAGCAAAAGCGATAACTCTATAGTGTCACCTCAGTACACACTCGAGCCCCACTCAAGAAACATTACAATTAAACAACAAAGTCGCCCGAACCAGAAAGCAAGGAAAGAACTGGTGCAGTTGTTAACGAAATCTCCAACTGCCGAAACTCCGCACACATGCCTCAGTCCACAGAAAAGAAACCTCCCTTCCGGTCCATTCAGTCGATGGTGCAGTATTACTCTAGCAATCCTGCATGAAACGGCGGTAAAAACCTGCTAAGCCCAACAATCTGCGGATCTCCGTCCTGCACACAAGTCTGGGCCTAAGCTGTACGGCCACGATCTCCCTCGGGACCATACAAAACTGTCTCCCATAGCTACAAGACCTAGGAGTCGACACAAGCAAGCCTGAAGAAACACTCCGAGAATCTAGCAACTGCTGGTGCTCTCCCAGTATCTGCATAACAAATCCTCAAGTGCTACTACTGTCCCTCAAGATACATTAAATAGACCAGAATGTCATAAATAACACAACAACACTGGTCGAGGAACGGCCTGAAGAAATCTGGTTCATCATATCTCCGAATGCTACTAGGGCATCAGTGAATCCAATGACTCACTAAAACACACAAAGCCCGTAGCACGCACAAGGCAGTCTTCGGAATGCCATCACTCCGAATCCGCAATAATGATGACCTGATCCCAAACAAACTTGGAAAATGTCTCGCACTGTGGAGCTGATCGAAGAAATCGTCACGGCGACGTAAAGGATACCTATCCGCACCGTAAGCCGGTTCAAGTAATGATCCGTCGATACACAACCTTAAACTGCCGTCTTTCTCCTTGACGAACAGAAATAGGAGCTCTCTAATGCGAAACACTCAGACGCACAAAACTCCCCAAACCACAACTCTGCAGCTGATCCTTAAGCTCCCTAAGCTTCGCCGGCTCATCCGGAACAACGTCGGAAAAACTCTCGCACGAATGGAACACCGGTCCAACAAACCCTCTGTGGCTACGGTATCACGAATGAATGCCAAGAATCCACGACATCTCCTCAGTAGCCGACTAGCGAAAAAGGCTGAATTCAAGCTGTGAGAGGCGGCACAACTATCCACCTGCACAACAAGAACTGACTTGCCGGGAAAAAAATTCCTGACTGTTTCCTCACGGTAGTCCACAGAAGCCTAGCACGTAGTTAACCAGTCCGTGCCTAGGAGAACGTCAAATCCAACATCTCTAGAAGGATCAAAACGATGGACGAATCTCTATCTCCTATCCAATTGGCACACAACTGAAATACGTGTCGCACAACAAAAGAATCGCTGACAGAAGTTAAAACAACAACTACGACTAATCTACCCAACCACGGTACAAGCATGAAAAACAAACGAATACATCAAAAGAACATGCGAAATAAGGATACCTGAAAACTCCGCATTGGACGTCTGCGCGTCCCGATGAGTAGAAGCAAACTCCTGTGTCTGCCCTCTACCTGCAACTGGATGAACTCCTCTGGTAGACTGAGCTCTCTGAGCAAATCTTCCACGTCCACGGCCTCTCTGAAAACGATCATGATGAGGTGCTAAGGAACAATCCCTGACGAAGTGCTGAAGGCTCCCGCATCAAAAACATCCACGCGCTGACGGTTGACCATCCTGGGGATGAGAGCTGAACGACTGTCCTCGTCCTAAGCCTCTGCTACTCCCGCGACGGCCACGAAATCTGTCTCGATGACCAAACCTCTGTCTCTGGGCTGGTACACTGGTACGAGTCCTCCACTGTCCTGGAATATATGCCTCGTCAACTGGAGCTGCAACCACTGGTGCTATGTAGGTGACGGACTGCTGCATACTGATCGTAAGTGACAACTGAGTAACAGGGGTGACAACCTCCTGTCGTAGCTCCCGAACGACATCAACCAATGAACTCATCGTCTGGCGGAAGTCCTGCATCTCTGCCAAAAGCCTATCAATAGTATATGTCGTAGGCTGATCCGTCTGCACCTGAGCATCTAGAGTGCCATCCTGGTTAGTACTCGTCTCACCCGAGCCAACTCTGACCTCGGTCCTCGCTGCATCACTCTGAGTCCCCATAGTCATCGGCGGCAAGGCTATAAATAGATATAAGATTCGATAAGAATAAGGAATCGAATCTCAAGGATATGAATCATCAAGGAAAGAATTTCAAAAATTTGTACTTAGGTCACATTAGGCGAAGTATCGCATCGTGGGTATGCTGCAGACATACGCACACTACGTTACTTTGCTTAAGCTACCTACTCTATCATACTAAGGTCATCCTACACTCCGAAAGGTAAAACCTAGCGCTCTGATACCAACTTTGTCACGACCCGAAATTGGCCCGTGACGGCCCTAATACTACGCAACGCCTTAAGACGTGACGTAGTAAAAGAAAGCCAAAACCCAGAAATCTAAACCAAGAAAATACGGAAAAGATAATATAAGTTTTTGAAACACTTGAAATCGTAACCCAAATTCTTTAAAAGTTCTAATTTCTTTCTTTAAAATTTTGGCAACACCCCCTTTTGTAAAAACTAGCCAAGATGAATACAATACAAATATACGACGCCATAGCGAAGAAATAAAGACAATAGAGAGAAAGCTGTATATAGAAGACAACAAATCCACAAATAATATACATTATCGTCCTCACCAAGCCTCTAGGTCAACAACATAATAGTAGATGGAGAGTACAAGATACAACGAATGTACAATACAAAATACAGATAACCACCAAAACCAACCGAAGCAAAATAGTATTGTGAGCTGATGCGGTATCTGTAGCAAAAGATGATAGCTGAATAGCGGAATAGCCTGTCTCGACTACTCTAGGGAACAACCTGAAACACCTGTGGCACAACGGGGGTGAGTTGCCAACTCGTGAATAGTAGATAACATATGCAGGTAATCGCAGGAATGTACGTACAGCATGAATCTAAGATATGCGATTACAGTAATAACTTGTCATGTGAATGCAGAATAATGGAAAGTACACTAGCAGGTACAATCAATATGTGAAGCAATAATAACATGACAATAGTATGCGATAACTATGCAATAGGGATATGAGAATGCAAATATGCAGCTATCATGAAGGGTACACTAACAGGTACTCCTAATACATGGAACAGTGCATAAGTGAAAAGGTATGAGGTATGGAGTGAAATATATCATCCCACGGAATCCTGTCATCGTGGTAGGATCACAACCCATCAAGACACTCAAATCCTAATTCCTCAAATCGGCCCCCACGTTGGGCTCTCACATCATATAAGTCTCACGTCTCCTCAATGTACAATATCGAGTAATCTCCTATATCCCGAATGTACAAATCAATAATCCTATATGTATGTCCAATCTCAATGAATCACCTGATATCCCAAGTCAAAGTCTCAAGTGAGATTCTAGCATCCTAAATATATATATATATATATATATGCAGAAATAAATATGATGGGGTCAATACACATATATTAGCGTCCCATTCCACTAATATTGGTGTAAGGGTATATATAACAACGGCTAAATCCCCTGTTATATATACAAAGGTATTTAAAAGAAATATCATGAAAACAATGTGCCAAACATCGACACAGAAATCCTGATAGGTACGTATCATACGCTGTCCCGAAAGCACGAGTGCCTAGTTCTGACCCTCGCCTTTCGACGTATGCATACGTGCATGACTCCCAACGGTATCTCCATGATCCCCGCCGAGTCATCGGTACTTTCACCGGTAGGTACTAGCCCGCCTCCAAGCTCAATCGGTAAAATCAGTCGATCTTCTTGCCGAGGGGAATCATACCGGGCCCCACCATGTACCCTCTACGGCCTCGACGCCTCCTCGTAGGGGTATATATAAATCAGAACCGATAAAGCTCATGGTGGCTGCGCAAATATCATATCAAGGAAACCGGGTTTTTCAATGTATGCATAATTTCATGAACTCCCGCGGTTCCCAAATCCAGAAAATATCATCTAAAATCCCAATAAACAATGTGCAAATCCAGGAATAAATATATGCGATATATATGAAATGCGAGCATATAGATGAAAATGTATAGCTGGAACCATAAGTATGCGAAACCAATGAGGTACAGCTAAGTAACATCAGTAAAGGTAAATATGTAACTGCAACTGAATATGTGTGTAACATACAGGTGTAGCAATGTATAGGTATCTACCTATAAGAACTGATGTCGTATACCCCCTGGGTATAAGTAGAATATGTAGGATACCCCCCCCCGGATATAAATAAAACATGAGTAAGGTATACCTGTAGCTGTATTGTAAGGTGTATATGTGCCTATCGCTAATGGTATGATACACTATAGGTATACCGATAAGCTAGATGTCCTGTGTGATAAGCAATATAGTATCTATAATGGTTGGTGTGTCACATGGCAATTATTGACGGTGTGTGTGTAGCATACAATCCGTGTTCGTGCAACATGAACCGTCGATAATATGTGCAGTGCCCTACGGCTACTAGTCACAGTACAACTATATCTAAGTAAATAGGGTAAAGGCGCAATTCTAATAATGACGTAGAATATGCGACAAGTATTTCAAAACTAGCCCAGACGCATAACTCCATGCGGGCGATTCTCCTGTAGATGTTAAATCTACTCACCTACGCTCCACGCTAGGTGAATCCTACCATCTGCTCCCCCTTTAGCAGTGTCCATAGTCCCCGCCTGCAAACCTGCAATTTAGACATGGAAATCATATATAAGCCAAATATTCCGCAAAACGCGATATCGAACCCAAACGAGAAACTCGCGTCGGGAACTAAACGCGCGCGTGCACGATACGCTAAAACGTGTGTGTACGCGTCTAAAACCATCGCGACACGCCGCGATACGCTGGATCACAGAACCCTCTCACGTATCGCGCGTATCGCGCAAATACAACGAACACCAAATACGATATATTGCCCCAGATTTTCCTACAGGACAAATCTTACAAAACTAGACATGCCAAAACACTACAATACACAGCAGAGTACCCTACCCAAAACCCCAAGACCCCAGACCCCTACATGGCCGCAAATTGCGGCCAAAAGCATTAAATCTGGGGCCATGGTGTTGAATTTGGGGCTCGTGTTCTGGTTGTGGTATCTAGACCTAGTGAGCATGCCCCAGTTTTCACAATTTTGTTCTGAAGGCCCCGGGTCAATAGCAGATCACAGAAAGCTAATATATTGCATAAAAACGACAATTTTCACTAAAAAGGAAACCCTATGGTATTTTAGTGTAATCCAGGGTTAAGCTCAGTTAAGGTGACACTAACAACACTTAAATGGATAGGGTTAACTAACACAATCATCATATAACCAAACTTCCACACAAAACACCATAACCTAGCACTAAACTAGCTATTTAACACTAATCGAAGCTAATCGATGCACAACTTAAGCAACTAGGGGATTGGGTTAAGAAGTATACCCTGCAGAACCCTAGAGAGCAGGAGAAGAAGTGTATAGAGGAGATGAGGGGTGGCTACAGCTGCTGGAGCTCCTGTTGCTACTGCCAGAAGCTGCTGATGCTGTTGCTGATGATGCTGTCTGCTGCTGCTGCTGATGGATGCTTGCTTCTGCTGCTGCTGCTGAATTGTTGCAGGTGAGAGTGTGTGTGTGTGAGAGTGTGAGAGAATGAGAGCAAGGAAATGAGAGGGAGAAACGAGAACAAACAACAAAGACCCCTTCTCATTCTCTCTCTTAATTAAATGGGCATGGCTCATGCCATGTTGCCCCATGCCCTCTCTCTCTCTCTCCCCCTTGGTCAACCATTCAACCAAAATAAAAAAATTCCATTTAAATTCATTTTTCAATTAATAATAACAACCATAACACTTAAAACCCAAAACACTTAAACAAAACATAAAACTAGTTTAAGAGATGGTTAAACCCCAAATTAACACCCTAGTTAACATGCACAAGTGTGTGTGTGCCTAGAAAAATTCTAATAAAATACACATAAAATAGGATAAAATATTTGAAACTTAATTTGGTAAACTTTTTATTAAAAAACCATATATTAAAATATAAATAGCCACAAAACACATTCTAAGGTGTTACACATCTCATGTACAGTAATGGCCTCTAGGGCATACATATAACTAACACAATCTCGCCGAAAACAGCTTTTTCGACACTTCGTATCTGGCGATACGGGATTGCTCTCCATACAGTTCTTTTGTATGGAGAAATATAGATTCGAGGTCCATATTCTCGTGCCTCCTCTGATGTTCATTGTCCATAGAGGCAAGCACGAAGCACTTGGCCTTCGCGCTGTCGATTTCCCAGGTCTTACGGATTTCCCTATCCGCGACGCTGGTTTTGGGACCTGGGACAGGGGGAGCTTTGGTGGTAAGAAGATACCCCAACTTGTCATAAGTGATTGTCATTTTGACATTCCTGAGCCAATCTTTATAGTTTGGCCCTGTCGGTATGTTTTTATCTAGAAGTAACTAAAGTCCAGTCATGATATTTGGTCGCTGCAATTAGGAGAGAAAGAAGAAATACTTTAGCATGATGCTCTTGCAAGTTTAGAGTGGTTTTTAATTTGTCTAAACAGGATGGCTCCCACTGTCTCTCGAATCCTTCCTCAAACTATAAAGGAAGAATTAGTCGGGATCAATCTCACCGTACAATTCTTGCTTAACCGTTCAGCCAGGCCAGTGTCGGTATTTCGAGGGAGGTTTTCCAACGCTTTCGCGAAGTTCCTTAATTAAGTAACCTCTTTTCCCTATGGGCGTAGCCCCGCTAACACCTTTCTAGACACCTACTTGGTTTATAGCATTGATCGTTAAGTGAGAAAGTTCCGGAGGAGTAGCATATACTCACAGTAGGATCGGGATCCAAATATCATTACGTGACAAAACTGAAGGAATCCTACCAGAATTATCATACTCCAAATGGTATGCAGCGCTAGCAAGTTTCAGTTTCTTTTGAAACTCCCGATGTGGATGTTTGCCCCATGCTCTTATGACCTTGACTTTGGCCAAAATATCATAAGTCACATGTCAAGTTCTACCCGTCATTCTCCAGGTTAATTTGAACCCACCCGTACCTACCCTTGAATTTGGCCAACATGGCAGTACGACTGTCCCAAACCAACACATCTATCTATGCTACACATGAATACCCAATAGCTACCAATCACTATGCCTTGACTTTGGCCAACATACATAGCTTGAATACTTATTGACCATTCATGTGAAACGACGGAGGGCTACGAATGGTTTTGGCGAAACCGTGAACGTAGTGAACTTGATATAATCGAAGGAACGAGATAGCTTTCAAAAAGGAGTGGTTCATGCTCCGCATTTAAAATTTGGTTTTGAAAAGAACCGAGTGGTTTTGAAAGTGTTCCAACGACTTTTACTTGGTTTATTTTTCTTGCATTAAATTTAATGTGTCCCATCAATTAATCCTACCATTGCAGAAAACAACGAAAATATGACGTACGCTTATGCCATCCGCATTCGCCACGGGGTCCCATCATCACCCGTTAGGTTACTTAACTAACGACAGAGCGGGGGCTGGACTAGCGCGGATGCAAAACATAAGCAACGCCTAAATAGATATCATATAGATATATATAAACATTCGTCACATGCAATGATAGCCATTCCAGATCACAGATGAACACATTGGATATACTAGGAATCCGCATTTCGTACGAGCCTGTAACGAAGAGCGGATTACACGGTCGCGATGAATAGCCAAACCCCACCCTAGACCCCTACGGGTGCGGAAAACTACCCGCCAAGTACCCGAAGCGAAGCAACCTCCCTCAACACCGTCAGTAGGCCACTCGGCACTTCGAGATACCCGGTAGTTTATGCACCCCACCTTGGGTCTATCCTAGGAGCAATAACAGTAAAAAGAAATTATACAATGACGGCTACAACCCTAACCCGGTTGCGCGGCCATACAAATAATATTACATCAATTTACATATTACAAGAATTGAAAGAATAAGATAACTCTCATCTCACAACCCCCCCCCCCGGCTATTCATCCGCGACAATCCAACGAATTCATATACACAAACCATCAACATTACAGATCACAGATATGTATAACCCCCACTAATCGACGTATAGCGATTAGCAGACGTTCAATACATATATCACATCACAGATATAACCCATTAGCCAAAGTGTAAAGAAGTTCGATCAAAAATACGGATTTATGACCACCCCAAAAACTAACTTGTTCTCTGGAAAATCTGGGCAGAAACAAACCATCCTAAAAATCCCAAAACAGAAACAGAAGAACACTGCAGGAAAAACGACCCACGGCCGAGTCAACTCGGCCGCGGATCCGCGGCAAGAGCATGCTCTTGCCGCGGTTCCGCGGTGAGTTGGTCGACTCGTTGGTTCGTTTTTCTTGGGTGTTCTGTAAAAATCCTGAGCCAATTTTTAGTGTATGATTTATTATTTTTAAAGCAGAAATAAAAATCGGCAGAAACTTAGGGTTTTTGAAAAGTGTTTTGCGATTTTTTCCGATCGAAGTTCTAGATACTTTGCTAACTAGTTCATTTGTGTTTAGCTAGGCTCTGATACCACTGTAAGTCCACGTTGCCCACCCCGGTGCTTGCGGGGAGGCGGAAACGTTATGAAAAATCGGATTTTTACAACACTAGGCAACATGGACTATGTAAAGGAAGGATCTTTGCTAAACATAAACTAACTACCAAAGCTAAAAGAGTTAGCTACTCGGAAAAGGGGTTATACCTAGGTCTTGAAGTCCTTCTCTTCTTGCTCCTTGGAGTGAAAGAACGGGTTCTCCTTGTCTTCTTCTCTTGCTGAAGAAAGATCCACCTGAGGGCCTCTACCTTTGGCTCCAACCTCAAACTAGAAGTAACTAAGGTGCTTGGTGTGATAAACCTAGAACCTTAGAAAGAGTAGAGAGTATTTTTGAAAGTTTTATCTCAAGCTCAAATGTTTCTCAACTCATGAGAGGGGAGAGCTAGAGAGAGAGGAAGAGGATGAGAGAGAATGAGAATGATAGAATGAGAAGAAATAAAACCAACCTTCTCACATATATGGGAATTATGATAAATAAATAATTAGCTAAAGATAATTGTGATGGTTAATCATGAAATGACCATTATCATTTCATATTAAATACTTTTGCAAGAACCAAAGAGCATCTTTCATATGAAATGATGATGGTCAACTTGTCAACCTAGGTCAACAAGTCAAGCATAGTCAAATGGTCAACAACCCTAACCATACACAATTATAATTAACTAATATTAATAAATCATATTTCACACATAAACATTAGGGTTAAGAAAATGACAATGGTCATCAACCCTAATGAAAGTCCTCTGCCTCTGCCTCAGTCAACTGTGCATACACACCCGTATCCGCGTTTCGAGGAACACGAATACAATGAGATAAAACCAATCCCAAATCATATACTAGGATCCGGCTTAAACCAAAGCCCACTAGTATAAGCTGTCCGGATACCAAACGTGCACAAGTGCGCGGATGTGAACGAACCCCGTCGCAAAACCATGCGACCTCTACTCATTTTGCCTAAAGGAGAATAACCCTCTGTGTGGGACTCTAAAGACTCGACACTACGCTGGCAGTGGGTTTAACCACAGACCGCAAGCGGCACTAGCTGTACGTAACGGTCCCCAGGTAGATGCCGATAAGAAGACTGACGAGGTAAACCCATCTGAACTCCTACTGAGCCTGAATGTGACAGTCTCCGTACAGTCTGGTCTCTTCGTCTAAGAGTATCGCATGGCGGGCCTAGGGGGCGGTAGACGTCATTCCCGTACTAGCGGTACAAGTCGTGTCGGAGTGTAGCCCAGAACACCTGAGATAACACTGGAAACCTATCAGTCTATCTAGCTTGCCCTGGCCAGGGACTTTGTGTAATGGCTCTCCTAGACACAGCGTGATATCAACCCCCAATACCGGGAGAGACGAATCATGTCTAACCGTCACTGCCTCCAAGTGCTTCGAGACTGCACCCAAAAACTACCTGTTTGCACGACTCCTTTGAGCCGTGGTAGGGTAGTAATCAAAGTACGGTGGGAACACACTCGAGGCGAAGTGACAGTGTCAAGTCAACGGACTAAGCTGTACTCATGTCACCTGGGAACTGATAACTGAAAATAGGTATAATACCAACCAACAGTTCCCGACGAGTCATGTCCAGTGTACTCGTAACCTAACGAGCACCCGCATACTATCCCAAGTACGACGTACTGACGGCTGTAGGACAGACCGTCTCCCAAGATGGGATGAGAAGCGCATACGCTAGTCTACTCCGGAGTATCGATGCCCTGTCTCTATAGTCCTACGACTAGGGACCTGCATAAGGATGTGCTTGTGGATTACCCAGCCCCCACGAGTGTGACTGCCATCACAACGCTGGTAATCAAGCAAAGATCCTAAGGGCTCTACTAATGTGTAAAGGCGATATGCTAAAAGAAACACATGCACACATTAAAGCAGAAACAAACCAAGTAGCATACTACTATATTGAGCAAGATTGTCAATACAAGGTGAATATCCCAAGCTTCCATCAAGTAATATACAAACTAGTATGATACAGTAATGGCCTCTAGGGCATATACACTAACAAAGTTCTACCCGTCATTGTCCAGGTTAATTTGAACCCACCCGTACTCGCCCTTGACGAAGGCCAACAAGGCTGTACGACTGTCCCAAACCAACGCATCTATCTATGCAACATAAAGGTAACAAGCAGTTACCATACACTATGCCTTGACGAAGGCCAACAAACATAGCATGAATACTAAGTGCTACCCGTCTAAAATGACGGAGGGCTATGAATGGTTTTTGGCGAAAAACCTTTAACGTAATGAACTTGATATCGTTGAAGGAACCTGATAGGTTTTTACAAAAATATAGTGGCGAAAACCTTTGCTAAAGAGGTCACTCCCGATGAAGGGATCTCGGCTCTTTCCCCGTAGAATGAGGTGCAGGATATTCCAAACTGAATACCACGATGCAAAGCAAAAGTTAATCGACTATGGTGAAGTTATTACCCTGACGTAAACTTCTGTCCAAGGGGTCACTCCCGGTGAAGGGATCTCGGCCCTTGCCTCGTCGAATGAGGTGCTGGATATTCATAACCGAATACCATTGTGCAAAACAAAAGAGAACGTCCTTGTAATAACAGCTTTTTGAAAATTGTTCCAACAACATCGAATAGGTTTGTTTTCATTGCATTGATCAGAATCAATGTAGTCCCATCAATTAATCACACCATAAAAGAACGAAAATATAATGTACGTATATGCCATCCGCATTCGCCACTGGGTCCCGTCATCACCCGTTAGCTTACTTAACTAACGACAGAGCGGGGACTGGACTAGCGCGGGTGTAAAACATATACAACATCTAATAGTATATATAACAATATATAATAATCGCTCCAGAAGTGATAAATGCAACATCACAGAAAAGTAATAAGCATCACAGAACAATACAGATAATCTGGGAGCCCTGGGTTTCCTTTGAGCCGCAACTGAAACCCGACGTTCCCCTGGTCGTGTGGATAGCCTGTGCAATGAAAACCTATACCCCTACAAGCGCGGCAAGTTACCCGCTAAAACCAGAAGCGAGGCAGCCCCCTTCAGCAAAGTGAATGGACCACCCAGCACTTCACGGAATCCGATAACTTGAGCACCCCACCTTGGGTCAACCTGTACCCCCTACGAGTGCGGCGAATAGCCCATCAATTCTAGAGTGAAGCCCCCTCCGTCTCAAATACATGAGATGCGGGACCGTTGCCCTCTAGAACCCGGCTATCCGTGCACTCCACCGCAGGGTAATCCCAGTACAGAAAAGAAAATATGTACAACGGGTACATCGACCTCAACCCGGTCGTGCCCCAAAAGAATAATATACAAACAGGCAGTGACGGCAGTCCATATGTCGGACGCTCACCCCGCGATATCAAATGTACAAATAATACTAAACTGTACTAACATTGCATCCAAGCTATCCACCACGACAATCCGTAACAACACAGCACAACACAGAACATCAACGTGAATGTCACGTTCGCAAACCCGTCTAAAGGAACTATAGAGATTAGACAAGTTATACCGATCAAATGACATTCACGGTCGCAGATAGAAATGTATGTACTGTAAACTTTAAACAATGTTAGAAAATATCGACTTCGAAATAACCCCCGAATAGCCCCAAACAACTAGATAAAACCATATCCAAACTGGGCTAAACAAACAACACCACTGCACTAACATTACAGAGACAAGACAACACCCAAAATACGAAGCCCAGAAGCCTCAACAAAACTGGCCTGCTCGGTTTTAACCCTAATGTGCTCGGCCAAAATACGGAGGAATGGGTTCGTGTTTGGGGTGAAGTCTAGTGGTCACTTAAGTAGTCTTCTGCAGTTGTTTAAATAATTTTTGAAGACACTTTTGAAATTGACAGAAACTGCAACGTTACGAGTGATGTTTCGGGTTGTTTCGGTTTCGATAGTTTAATATTATCTAAACCAACTAGTATGTGGTTAATGGTTTGGCTCTGATACCATGTAAGTCTATGCCAGCGCCTCGGCCGTCAATCCGAGGCCAAATGCGGAATAAAAACTTTTCAAAATGGCGCTAACGTAACCCTAAGAACCCGGATTATGCCATTAACCGTAAACTATTATACTGTAAGAGAGTTTGGAGAGATTATACCGATCGATCCATGTCCTTCGGTCTTCAATCTCTGCGCCAAGCTCCTCGTGGCTGCTCCAACGAAGTTCGTGTAGGGTTCCTAGGCACTCCCAAGAGGTCTCACAAGGCATCAAACATGCCAATTTCTAATTTTACGGTGCCGAGAAACCCTAGACTACGGATCGTTAACTAGATATATAGGCGAAGCAAGCATGTAATCGAATTAAATGCTAAGGGAAAGTGACTAGAACCTTTGTAGATCTGGTCCACCACTTTTTAAGCTCCGCGATGATCTCCCTCCGCTGTCCAAATCGAACCCATGACTCTAGCATTGGCATCATCGAAGAATGGGCGGGCTTGATCGTCGGTTCGATGCCGAAGATGATCTACGTCGAGGCATCACAAGAACAAGCTCCAACTTCACCAAGCCTTGAAAACTTATGAAGGAAACGCACTATACAACTTGGCAAGAGGTAGAGGATGAAGAAATAGGAAGTGGGTAGACTTTAGATTTGGATTTCTCACTCATTTTGGCTAGTTGCCATTGATGGTGCAAGCTTTCTTCAAGTTGGAGATGAAGAAGAAGATGATAAAGAATTATGATAAGTTCTTTATAATGAGATAAATAAATCAATACTTATCATATATTAACCCTTGGTTAGTTGTAGAGAATGGACCATGGTTAACTTGAATGGTTAGGGTTAAGGATGAGACAAGAATGGTGACTTGGTCAAAGTTTCAAGAAACTTCAACTAAAAACAAAACTAGCAACCATTCTTTTTCTCTTTATCTTTTTCTTTTGCCAAAATAAACAAAAAGAATAAATAAATGAATAAGTAAATAAAATGAAACCTTAACCATTCATATAACCATGGTCAATTCTTCACACTAACCCTAGCTTGCATGTATCATCAAACATGATACAATCTTGTGCACAAAAGTATATCACATATACAACTTGTGCATTTCAAGTGAGAAAATCCATTTAAAGTGAACCAATACTAGTTAATGCAAAGTAATATATCAAATATATAATTATACATTAAATCATTAAATCAACACTTGATTTAACGATCCGGTCATATCGCATATAACCGACTAGTATCCAATGTATCGGCTTATCGAATCAATCCATGATTCGATAACTAGGTTATATCGCATATAACTAATCGATACATTCATCGCGAGAATATAATACGGTATCATATACACGCATTATTCTCGATCCCGCACATATCTCATGTGCGCTCCTATTTCGTTTCGCTTGAGCCAGGAAACCTCTGTGTAGGACTCTAAAGACTCGTCAATACGCCGGCAGCGGATGATGATCATATCAAACACCCACAAGCCGCAAGCGGTCTGCTAAACGTAATGGCCACCCGGGTATTGAGCGATCAGAAGATCGATGAGCAAGCCCGCTCACACTCCTGTGAATCCAACCAGTAACACTTACCGTACAGTCCGGTCTGTTCGTCTGATATGTCGCATATCTCGCCTAGGGGTGGTAAACGTCAGACCCCAATAGCTCGATAAGTCATGCCGACGTGAAGTCCATGACATGTGTGAAACTACTGATAACTCTTACCAGTATATCACTACAACCCTGGCTAGGGATTTCCTGTTATGGCCAGTCGAGCATAGCGCAACATCAACCCCCAATAACGGGAGAGACGAATCCCCTCCTATCGCTCATTGCCTCCATGTGAATCGGAACTGTACCCAAAAACCACCTGTTTGCACAACTCAGTAGAGCCGTGGTAGGGTGGAAATCAAAGCACAGTGGGAGACACACAAGACTCTATGACGATCTCGGGTCAACAGACTAAGCTGTACCAGTGTCACCAGAGAACTGCCATCTGACGTGAGGTATAATACCATCTGGGAGTTCTCGGCGAGTCCGTTCAGTGTACCCAGTCTTCACTGAGCACCCGTATACCATCTTCGATGTCAAACACCAATGGATATGGGATCATCCATCGCCCATCGCATGGGTCGAGAAGATATACGCTAGTCTACTCTGGAATATCGTTGCCCCGTCTCGATATTCCCTCGACTAGGAACAATGAAGAATGTACTCATTGACTACCCAGGCCCCACTAGTATGATCTTCATCATAGTCCTGGAAGTCGAGTACACATCCTAAGGGCTTTATCAACATGTAATCAGAGAGACAGAAAGTATACATGTTAAGATAAAGAGCAACCAGATAGCGTACTATCATGTCGAGCAAGAAAGTCCTACCTATATATGTCCCAGCATCCACTACAATATACATCCAATGTACAGTAATGGCCTCTAGGGCATACATATAACTAACAATCTCCCACTTACACTAGGGCCATCTGTAGCAGTGGTTGCAGTATCTAATACTCAACCATCCCATATGAGTCTCTCTCTGGGAAAAGGCCTTCGTGAGTGGATCCGCCGTGTTGTCCTCTGAGTCTACTCTCCTAACCTCGATCAACCTGGAGATCAGCTATCTCCATGATCAGGTGATGCTTCCTCAGAATTTGTCTGGGTCACTGATGGGACCAGGGTTCCAGGGCCGAAGCCACACTTCCATTGTCATACAATGGCAGGAACCTAGTTCATCTTATGAACCAATATACATCCAAACTTCCTCTTTGGTAGTATCTTCAATAACGATGTTACCAGCCTTTATCGTCTAGTTTGCCATGATATCTAGCTTGGAAATCTTCCAACATACCGTCCCTTTACTGAGGGTAATGACAATGCCTGTGACTGACATTCAGTCGTCTTTATCACCCTGGAACTCTTCCAGTGATTCTCCCCAGGATCGATTGACACCATCTCACTTCATCTAGTGAGAATCCTAGCATCCAATTACATCTATCTCATAGATGAAAACTCAGGATTTAGGAGGTATCACTTTGATCCTTTTTGGAGAATCCTAGTGATAATTGGAGATTGACCGATCGTAGTATAGGAAACTCTTTTCCTATCAAGAGTATGTTGTCTACGTACAATACGAAGATGACCACCTTACTCTCTACTACCCTTTTGTATATACCAGGTTCGTCCTTTTGTATATACCAGGTTCGTCTACCATTTTGATGAAGTCAAACACTTTGACTATCACATCAAAACAGACGTTCCAACTCCGCGATGCCTGCTTCATTATGTAAAGCAACTTGCACACGTTTCCGCTGCTCCCACTGTTTACGAAGCCCTCTGGCTGTGTTCTTATAGACATTCTCTTCTAAATCATTATTTAGAAAAGTAGTCATGGCACCCAACCACCACATATCGCAGTCATGGTATGTAGCCGTGGCAAGTAGGATCTGGATGGACTTAAGCATATTCCATGGAAAAGGTTTCATCATTATCCGTGCCTGGTCGATGACGAAAACCTTTAACAAGTCTAGCTTTGAAAGTCTCAACCTTTCCATCTACACCAAGTAATCTTCTCAAGATATACTTGCTCTTGATGGGGATTTAACCCTTCAGATATAGCAACCAAAGTCCATACTTTGTTGGTGTATATGGATTCCATCTCAGATCGCTAAGCATCCAGCCATTCTTACAGAGTCCCTACTGTCGATGGCCTGCTTGAAACTAGTTGGGTCATCATCTCATGATGCATTCCTCGCTCCCACTGTCATCGAGAAACCGAGGTATCTCTCAGGCGGATGAGGAACACTACTAGATCGGCGGAGAGGCTGAGGTTCGTCGGGAACTATAGAATCCTTTGGTTCTGTCAAATCATCAACTGCAGTTTTGTATAGCTGGAACCTTTCCAGTTCTACAGAACTGATCCTGCCTCGATCTTGTCCGGATTTTGCTTTAAACATAGGCCGGACAACCCCAAATCTTAACTCGCTTAAGAGATGGGTTCTTCCCATACCATATCTCATATGGAGTGGTAGGCACTGATTTGATTCAAACCTAATTCAATAGGTATGCAGCTTCTCAAGTGCATAACCCCAAAAGGAAATAGGTAACTCAGTAATACTCATCATAGAGCACACCATATCTAATATTGTGCAATTGCTCCGCCCTGATACACCGTTGTGCTGTGGTGTATTCAGAGGAGTAACACTGAGAGAGAATCTCATTCTCCTTTAGAATAGTCCAGGAATTCTATGCACAAGTATTCTCCTCCCTGATCTTATCATAGGACATAATACTTATACCCGTATTTTGGTTCTCTACTTCTAACTTATATTCTGTGAATATCTCAAAAGGTTCGGACTTATGTTTCAACAGGAACATATGACTGAATCTTGAGAGATTATCAGAGAATATAATGAAGTATAAAGAACCAGTCCTGGCATGTGTAGACAGGAGACTTTACATACATCATTATGTATCAGTCCCAAGAGTTTACTAACTCTTTCTCTGTTTCTAATAAACAGAGCTATGGTCATCTAATCTTTGTGACATGACTGGCAAGTTTCACAAGATGTAAATTCAAACTGATTTAAATATGCATCTAAAATGTAACTTCAGCCAGTCGGGTCGCATTGATGTGACCTAGTCTACAATGCCTCAAGAAGGATTCATTCATTTCTGAACTCTTCCTCTTGTGTGTGTTCTGTATACTAGGAACTGGAGTTTGATTTAGAACTTCAATGCTTTTGGATAACGTACCTGAACCGATCAACTTTTGATATAGGAAATGTTCAAAACATTATCCATCAATACAAAATTATATCCTTTCTTTAGTAATAAAGAGACTGATATGATTTTGTATATCAGGTTCGGTATCTAATAGCATTTGTTCAGAATCAATGTATTCGTAATACAGGGTGACAGTGACCAACAGACCTGGCTGCAACACTTGCCCCGTTTTCTGTCTCATGAAACTTATCACCCGTTCTCAGTTTTTCTACCCTTTTGTAGCCCTATGTAACAGATTACATATCTGGGATCCTGATCCGGTATCATATACCCAGGATGCAGAGGATACTGAGAAACAGTTCTTTATAATGAACACACCCGAAGGAGATGCATCTCATGCACTTTCTTCGTTTGGGCGGCATGGGAATTATGGTATTCCCCTATTTCCTGCTCTGTCTTATAACAATTATAAGTTGGAGCGGGACCAACGTTCCCCAGCTCAGTATAACAAGCGGGTTCGGTCAATACAACCATATTATTATCTTGATTAAGGCGTGATATGGTCGCTACCTGGAGAGAGAGAGAAGAAAACACTCTGCGTGCGCTCTTGCAAGATCAGATTGGTTATATATTTTATCTAATCAGGATGGCTCCCACTGTTTTTATCAAATCTTTCTTCAAACCTTAAAAGGAAAGACTAGCCGGGATTAATTACACTCTACAAGTTCGCCAATCTTTCAGCCAGGCCAGTGTCGGTACTTTGAGGGAGGTTCCCCGTGCTTTCGCACGGACCTAATTACAGTAAAGTTGACACCTTTCTAGACACCTACTTGATCGGCTAATTGCAAAGTGCAAAACTCTCCCAGGAGTAACAATTACTCGCAGTGGGTATCGGGATCCAACTATCATATAGAAGGTATGCAATCTCATTGCAAGTTTCAACACTTGAAACTCCCGATAATGGATTTTACCCCTAGCACCTATGACCTTAACTATGGTCAACAAATCATAAGTACTAGTCAAGTTCTACCCGTCATTTCGTGATTAATTAGACCCACCCACATGATCCTTAACTAAGGTCAACAAAGTCACACGACTGTTCTAACTAATCGCATCATATGCGGTGTAGGAAGACATCACTTAGCTACCGTACACTGTGCCTTGACTATGGTCAACAAACACAGCACAAATACTAAGTACTCTACTTCCTAAAATGACGGAGGGTTGCGGCTGGTTTTTTTTATGAAAACCTTTAACGCTTTGAACTTGATCTCGTTGCGGAATCAAATGGTTTTTAAATGGAATGTTTTTGAGGCTTTTCTAGTTTTACTAAAGGGGTCACTCCCGGTGAAGGGATCGTCGGCCCTTTCCTCGTCGAATGAGGTGCGGGATATATCATATATATCACTGTGCAAAGCGGAAACTATAGAATCTATCAAAAGACAAACCGAGTGATGTAGCATCTGCCAGTTATTGCTAAAGGAGTCACTCCCGGTGAAGGGATCTCGGTCCTTTCCCTATCGAATAAGGTGCAGGATGTTCTATAATGAACACCGCGATGCAAAGCAAGAACTGTAGCTACCTGTTTTTATTTTGAAATTCGATTCCACTACATCAATTAGGTTTATTTTCTTTCATTAATCTCATTAATGAATATCCCATCAATTAAGTCCACCTAAACATCACAGATAAATATAACGTACACTTATGCCATCCGCATTCGCCTCGATGTCCCCTCGTGCACCGTTAGGTTAGGTAACTAACGGCAGAGCGGGGCAGGGCTAGCGCGGGTGTAAAACATAAGTAACGTCTATATAATATATCATATATACTATATACAATATCTGTCACAGAACATCACATGATCACATCACAGATAACGCAGCAGGAAAAACATATGAAATATTGGATATACTAGGACGTCCGTGTTTTCAATACGAGCCAGTATAAAACACGGATTCCACGGTCGTGATGAATAGCCAATCCCACACCCTTAGACCCCTACGAGAGCGACAAATAACCCTACCAATTCTAGGGTTAGGAGACCCGGACTCGACTCCTCGAGTTGGTCTCCCACTGGACCCCAGAACCCGGTTACTTGTGCTCCCCTCCTTGGGTCTATCCTAATGCAGAAAAGTAAATAATATACAAATAGTGACAACATCCGCAACCTGGAAGTGCCCCAATAAAAGAATATTACATACAAGTTTTTACATGAATGAAAATGAAAAACACGCATCTCACATAAAAACCCCCGGCTATTCAAACACGACGATCCAATATAACATATCCAGCAACACATAACATCACATGTCATCAACGTAAGTAAATATGTCCATCCCAATTGTCGTTGACATATAGCAACGAAACCGGCGATATCACATATTACACTTACGGTCACAGAAAAGAAAGTGTAAAACTACAACAGTTGGAATCCGCAACCTCCTCAGACATCGCATGCCTGACCAAATGAATTACTTAGACATCGCATGCCTAACAATTATAAACCCCGCATTTTAGTCTCAAAATCGAAAACACTTTTCAATATCAAGTCGGGCAATTCAACAGGATTCCCGACATTCTGATCGAATGCTCGTCGCAAACTTCAGTAGACGGCCGCACCCCCGACGCCGTCGACAAAGTGCACCAAGGCGGAACACCGCTACCGCGAGCACCCGAACGGATGCTTTCGGCGACGGGGTTCTCCTACAGTCACTTGGTCGGGTCTATGGAGTGAGGCTGTCTATTAAGTTTACCCAGCGAGTATCCGCATACGCTACGTGATTGCGATGGACTTTTGATCACATCAAAACTCCGTGGCAACCGATCAAATGAGACTAAAGTGCTATGTTTATAACATTCATTCAGTTATCACATAACTTTTGTGAATTCCAATTGTTGTATCACATTCCGGATAAATAGAAAATGCTAAACTTTTCGATCGAACAATCGAACACCCAAGTTTTCGCGATACAGCTCAACACATGAAATAAGTCTAACAACATTCAGTTCGTGCCTCAGTACCAACGGTCCAGCCGTAGAAGGGTCAAGCCAACGCCTCACATGTGGCACGCCGTACTGCCCCAAACCCGAAGGTTCAAAGGGCAGTTCAAGACGGTCACATAATCGAGTTAAGGTTTGTTGTCTTGTAGAGGGTCCATTGCGTTACTTGCACTACTTAGAACGTCGTTAAACTACGGAAAAATCCAACACTTGGAAATTTCCCGACAGGGGAAAAAGTGGGTATTTATATCCGGTCGAACTTTTTAACATATTCTGAAAATACCCGGAAAAGCACACCGACAAAATTAGACAATCCGATCGATACACTGAGTTCCCAATACAACCCAGAAAATAAAACTCTGGAATAAATATTAAAATATTCCCAGGAAAACCAACACCAGAATCTAGGAATTACTGTGCAAACAGTATTGCGCAATGTGATAATACGGCCGCGGAACCGCCGCAGAAGCCTTGCTTCTGCCGCGGTTCCGCCGCACTCTTGTCGAATCATGGACACGGGTTGCACAGTAATTCTTAGGATTACCTGCTGATTTTTCTGCATATTTTTAATTCTCAAAAATCCACGAATTTCAAAAAAGTCCAGAGAGCATGTTAAAGTCGGGGTTTTGGGTCGATCGGACTTCTAATTCCGTCAGGACTTCGCCTAAGGCTCTAGCTAGGTTCTGATACCACTGTAGGGTTCCTAGGCACTCCCAAGAGGTCTCACAAGGCATCAAACATGCCAATTTCTAATTTTACGGTGCCGAGAAATCCTAGACTACGGATCGTTAACTAGATATATAGGCGATGCAAGCATGTAATCGAATTAAATGCTAAGGGAAAGTGACTACAACCTTTGTAGATCCGGTCCACCACTTTTTAAGCTCCACGATGATCTCCCTCCGCTGTCCAAATCGAACCCATGACTCTAGCATTGGCATCATCGAAGAATGGGCGGGCTTGATCGTCGGTTCGATGCCGAAGATGATCTACTTCGAGGCATCACAAGAACAAGCTCCAACTTCACCAAGCCTTGAAAACTTGTGAAGGAAACACCCTATACAACTTGGCAAGAGGTAGAGGATGAAGAAATAGGAAGTGGGTAGACTTTAGATTTGGATTTCTCACTCATTTTGGCTAGTTGCCATTGATGAAGCTTTCTTCAAGTTGGAGATGAAGAAGAAGATGATAAAGAATTATGATAAGTTCTTTATAATGAGATAAATAAATCAATACTTATCATATATTAACCCTTGGTTAGTTGTAGAGAATGGACCATGGTTAACTTGAATGGTTAGGGTTAAGGATGAGACAAGAATGGTGACTTGGTCAAAGTTTCAAGAAACTTCAACTAAAAACAAAACTAGCAACCATTCTTTTTCTCTTTATCTTTTTCTTTTGCCAAAATAAACAAAAAGAATAAATAAATGAATAAGTAAATAAAATGAAACCTTAACCATTCATATAACCATGGTCAATTCTTCACACTAACCCTAGCTTGCATGTATCATCAAACATGATACAATCTTGTGCACAAAAGTATATCACATATACAACTTGTGCATTTCAAGTGAGAAAATCCATTTAAAGTGAACCAATACTAGTTAATGCAAAGTAATATATCAAATATATAATTATACATTAAATCATTAAATCAACACTTGATTTAACGATCCGGTCATATCGCATATAACCGACTAGTATCCAATGTATCGGCTTATCGAATCAATCCATGATTCGATAACTAGGTTATATCGCATATAACTAATCGATACATTCATCGCGAGAATATAATACGGTATCATATACACGCATTATTCTCGGTCCCGCACATATCTCATGTGCGCTCCTATTTCGTTTCGCTTGAGCCAGGAAACCTCTGTGTAGGACTCTAAAGACTCGTCAATACGCCGGCAGCGGATGATGATCATATCAAACACCCACAAGCCGCAAGCGGTCTGCTAAACGTAACGGCCACCCGGGTATTGAGCGATCAGAAGATCGACGAGCAAGCCCGCTCACACTCCTGTGAATCCAACCAGTAACACTTACCGTACAGTCCGGTCTGTTCGTCTGATATGTCGCATATCTCGCCTAGGGGTGGTAAACGTCAGACCCCAATAGCTCGATAAGTCATGCCGACGTGAAGTCCATGACATGTGTGAAACTACTGATAACTCTTACCAGTATATCACTGCAACCCTGGCCAGGGATTTCCTGTTATGGCCAGTCGAGCATAGCGCAACATCAACCCCCAATACCGGGAGAGACGAATCCCCTCCTATCGCTCATTGCCTCCATGTGAATCGGGACTGTACCCAAAAACCACCTTTTTGCACAACTCAGTAGAGCCGTGGTAGGGTGGAAATCAAAGCACAGTGGGAGACACACAAGACTCTATGACGATCTCGGGTCAACAGACTAAGCTGTACCAGTGTCACCAGAGAACTGCCATCTGACGTGAGGTATAATACCATCTGGGAGTTCTCGGCGAGTCCGTTCAGTGTACCCAGTCTTCACTGAGCACCCGTTTACCATCTTCGATGTCAAACACCAATGGATATGGGATCATCCATCGCCCATCGCATGGGTCGAGAAGATATACGCTAGTCTACTCTGGAATATCGTTGCCCCGTCTTGATATTCCCTCGACTAGGAACAATGAAGGATGTACTCATTGACTACCCAGGCCCCACTAGTATGATCTTCATCATAGTCCTGGAAGTCGAGTACACATCCTAAGGGCTTTATCAACATGTAATCAGAGAGACAGAAAGTATACATGTTAAGATAAAGAGCAACCAGATAGCGTACTATCATGTCGAGCAAGAAAGTCCTACCTATATATGTCCCAGCATCCACTATAATATACATCCAATGTACAGTAATGCCCTCTAGGGCATACATATAACTAACAGTTCGCTCTCCGATCTCGCTCGTAGAAGTGGCTCCACGTCGAGGATTCTTTATACGGGCTCCCGCTTCTAAACCGAAGCAACTCGGACATCAAGTTTGCCAAAAGAGATAACCAAGATGAAGTAGAGATAGTGTGTGATTACTTTATCTCAATCACCCTAGGATTCTCAACACAAGAGAGGAATAGGGTGGAGGTGAAGAAGAAGCCATATGAAGTGAAATGTGAGCACAAAGTTTTGCCAAAGAAAAAACCAACACCTAGGAAAATCTAGTGGCTGCTGCAATTGCTTTTTGTTTTATGGTATTTTGTGAGTGTGGCTTCCTTTCAAAAACAATCCCAGCACACCAAAATTTTCCACACAACCCTCACAAAATATCTCACAACCAAAAAACAATAAACAATGAAGTATGGCTCAAGCCATAAATGCACCATGCCAAGACCCATGCTCAACTTTCCACCTCAACAAAAATATTAAACATTTACAAAACAAAACCCTAAATGTTTAATACTTTAAAAAGAAATGGCATCTTCAAAAGTAATCTTGTAACGGATTATAAGAATACCCATCATCCGTATATACATACCCGCATCCGTATTCCGACTGAATACGAATACTACGAGACGAAAGTAATCCAACCAATATAATACTAGGATCCGGCTTAAACCAAAGTCCACTAGTATGATCCGTCCGATCATGATCCGTGCACAAGTGCACGTATATGATCGAACCCTGCCATAAAACCATACGGCCTCTACAACGTTTCGCCCGAACTTGGGAAACTTTCTGTGGGGGACTCTAAAGACTCGTCAATACGCTGGCAGTGGGTTTAACCACAAGCACGTCAGTGGCACTAGCTGTACGTAACGGCTGCCCAAGTATTGAGCAAAAGGGAGGCCGATGAGCGAACTCATCCTGAAACCCTACTGAGCCTGTCAGTGACAATATCCATACAGTCCGGTCCGTTCGTCTATGAGTATCGCATATCGGGCCTAGAGGGCTGGTAAACGTCAGACCCCCAATAGCGGTTTAAGTCGTGTCAGAGTGTAGCCCAGAACATCCTGAGAAACTACTGGAATACCTACCAGTAAATCTCGCTTGCCCTGGCCAGGGACTTTGTGTAATGGCTCTCCAGACACAGCGCGATCTCACCCCCAATACCGGGAGAGACGAATCCCCTGCCAATCCAGTCACTGCCTCCATGTGGCTCGGGACTGTACCCAACTAAAACCTGTTTGCATGACTCCTTTGAGCCATGGTAGGGTAGTAATCAAAGCACAGTGGGAACTCACACGAGACAAATGACGATCTCAGGTCGATAGACTAAACTGTACACATGTCACCAGGGAATTGCTATCTGACGATAGGTATAATACCAACTAGCATGATCCCGGCGAGTCCGTCCGGCGTACTCATAACCCAATGAGCACCTGTATACATCTTAGGTGAACCAACTGACACCAATGGCTTGTAAGACCGTCCATCGCCCCTCGTCGGGGTCTTGATCCGTATACACTAGTCTACTCTCGGAGTATCGATGCACAGTCTCGAAACTCCCATGACTAGGGACACTTTAAGGATGTGCTTATAGACTACCCAACTCTCACGTATATGATCGCCATCATATTGCTGGTAGTCAAGCAAGAATCCTATGGGCTCTATCAACATGTAATAGTGATCTATAATGTCACTTAAAGCATGTACACGATAATAAGGACAAACCAGATAGCATAATATCATCTCGAGTAAGACTGTCCTACCGGTATAGGTCCTCCCTCAATCATTGCAATCACGTGCCTGCGATCCAATAATTGACTTTGAGGGCACTATAGCCAACACTTGGTGAGTGGATGTGCAGTGTTGTTCTCCTAATCTACTCTCCTCACCTCGATCTCCCGGAGATCAACGATCTCCCTGATTAGGCGGTACCGCCTCAAGATATATCTGGATCTCTGATGGGACCTCGGTTCCTTCCCTAAAGCTATAGCGCCATTTGTTGTCACAATACTAAAGTATTGGATAAACAATGGAAGGAACCACCTGAAGTACAGTTAAGAACTCCCTCATCCAGACTGCCTCTTTTTCATCGTCTCATGCAGCAAACTACTCCGTTTCCATCGTCGAGTCTGCAACGGTGTCCTTCTTGGAGCTCTTCCAACAAACCTCCCCTCTATTAAGGGTAAAGACATAACCTGACATGGACTTGGAGTCTTTCTTATCACTCTGGAAGCTGGAGTCAGCAAAGGCCTCGATCTGGATGTCTTTTCCGCCATACACCAAGAACATCTCCTTAGTCCTTCTCAGGTACTTGAGAATGTTCTTTACTGCTATCCAGTGCTTCTTCCCTGGGTTCGACTGATACCGTCTTATCACGCTAGTGCGTAAGCAACATTTGGTCTGATACATAATATCGCATACATTATAGAGCCTACCGCAGAAGCGTAGGGTACAGATGTGATGCGAGCCCTTTCCAAATCAGTCTTAGGAGACATCTGTTTGGAGAAGGTGATTCCGTGACAAGCCGGTAGACTACCGTGCTTTGAATCGTCCATACTAAATATTCTCAGTATGGTGTTGATGTACCTTGACTGTGAAAGTCCCACCATCCTCTTTAATCTATCACGATAGATCTGGATCCCCATAATGTAGTTGGCATCACCCAGGTCAATCATGGATAACCTCTGTGACAAGAATTCTTTGACTCATTGTACTATAGGAATGTCATTTCCTATCAAGAGAATGTCATCCACGTACTAGACGAGGAATCCTATAGTTCTCGCTACAATCTTACTATAAATGCATGGTTCATCTGGATTTTTGATAAAGTCGAATTCTTGGACCGTCTCATCAAAACAGATGTTCCAACTCCACGATGCCTGCTTTAGTCCATAAATGGACTTAAGCAACTTGCACACTTTCCCGCTGCTCCTACTCTGATTGAAACCCTCTGGCTGATCCATATATACGCACTCTTCCAAATTACCATTTAGAAAAGCCATCTTTATGTCCATCTGCCAGATCTCATAATTTTGGAAGGCAGCAATGGAAAAAAGGATCTGAATGGATTTGAGCATAGCCACTGGAGAAAAGGTTTCATCATAGTCCAAACCAGGTCTTTGACGAAAACATTTTGTAACAAGTCTAGCCTTATAGGTTTCAACCTGTCCATCTACACCAATATTCTTTCTGAAGATCTATTTGCAGCCTACGGGTTTTATACCTTCTAGAGCAATGTTCAAAGTGCATACTTTGTTGGTGTACATGGACTCCATCTCGGTCTATATTGCATCCAGCCATTTTACCGAGTCATCGCTCTGAATGGCTTGCTGGAAGCTAGTTGGCTCATCATTATTAATGATGCAATCCTCTCTATCCCCGTCTATGAGAAACCGTAGTATCTCTTGAGCGGATGAGACTGCCTAATAGTCCTGCGGAGTGGCGCAGGGATGTCATGTTCTTTTGAAACCTCTGATTCTACCATAGTTTCAGTAATAGTTTGTGGTTCTGGAATTTCTTCCAGTTCTATTGCGCTCCCACAAGTTTCTTTTTCAAAAAATTGATTTTCTAAAAAGTGGGCATGACGAGAAACAAAAACCTTTTGTTCCTCTGCGTAATAGAAAAGATACCCCCTGGAGTTCTTTGGGTATCCCACAAACCTACACAGTACTGAGCGTGCCACGAGCTTGTCCGCATACTGCTTTTTGACAAAAGCTAGACATCCCCTATATCTTCAGATACTGAAGATAGGGTTTCTTCCCACTCCACATCTGATATGGTGTGGTAGGCACAGTCTTGGTAGGAACCTTATTCAAAAGATATGCAGCTGATTCTAGTGTATAACTTCAGAAGGATCGCGGTAACTCAGCGTTACTCCTCATGGAACGAACCATATCCAATAGGGTTCTGTTCCACCTTTCCGATATACAGTTGTGTTGTGGTGTGTATGGAGGAGTAAGCTGACAGAGAATTCCATTATCTTTTAAGTAATCCAGGAACTCGGTAATTAAGTATTCACTACATCAATCAGATCTTAGTGTCTTGATACTTTTGCCTGTTTGTTTTTCCACTTCATTCTTATATTCTCGGAATTTTTCAAAGGCCTCGGATTTATGCTTCATCAAGAAGATATGTCCTAACATAGAGAAATTATCCGTAAAAGTAATGAAATAGGAATAACCACTTCATGCATCTGTAGATATTGGACCACACACGTCGCTGTGTATGAGTCCTAAGAGCTCGCTCGCTCTTGCTCCGTGTCCAGTGAACGGAGTCTTTGTCATCTTTCCTATGAGACAAGATTGACAAGTTTCATAAGACTGATATTCGAATGGATCCAAATATCCCTCTCTATTTAACTTCGTCAACCGTGTTTCGTTGATGTGACCCAATCTACAATGCCATAAGAAAGCCTTATTTAATTCTGGAGACTTTCTTTAAGTGTGTTCTGGACGTTGAAAACCTGAGCTTGATTTAACACGTATTTACTGTCCTCTAGAGTACCTGACCTAATCAAACTTTGATTTAGGTGGATGTGGACCACATTGCTTACTAACTAGACTAGGTACACACAAACGGTTACGTAGAATCAATATATGTCCACTTGTCAATCCTAGGTGATATTCCCTACAGATACAGCATCCACGCTCATTCCATTAGCAACCCTGAGAGTCATATCACCTGCCCTGATAACTCTACGGTTTCTCAAAGCCTGTAATGAATTACAGATATGAGATCCTGATCCGGTATCTAGTACCCAGGAAGTAGAGTTAATTGATAGACTATTTTCAATCACAAACACACCCGAAGTCGAAGCCACAACGTGCTTCGGATCCTAGATTCTGGCTTTCCAAGCCCTGCATCCCTTCTGCCAATGCACTTTCCCGTAACAATAGGAACATCCCTCCTTACCTACTGTTAGCCCCGAAACTTTTGCCCTGCCCTTTCCCTCTACCTTATAGACACCGCCTATCGGCTTTGTGGAGGTCTTCTTCTTCTCACCCTTGGCTTTCTCCTTGGATCCAAAAGAGGAAGATTCCCCAATAAGCAGAGCGGATGTCTCCCTGGTTTCCTTCACGGTGCCCTCAACTGGAAATATTCCCCTGGGCGTAAGTAGAAGGTAGGGACTGTAGAATCAAGTCAGCATATGACTCATTCTTCAACGTGGTCCCCAGGTCCGTGAGCTTTTTAATATAGCTAGTCATTGTAAGGACGTGGTCCCCTACAGATGACCCGATAGCCAACCTTGCTTGAAGCAATTCCTTCAAGGTCTCATATCTTGCGATATGAGATTGCTCTCCATATAAATCTTTGTTATGGAGGAAGATGGAAACTAAGTCCATCTTCTCGTGCTGCCTCTAGTATACACCATCAACTGAGGCCAACACAAGGCACTTGGTATTCGCACTGTCTTTTTCTCTTGTCTTACGGATATCAACATCCGTGATGGTAGAAACTGGACCTGGGACGACGGGGGCTTGAGTAGTAATGAGGTGGTCCAGCTTGTCATAGGTAATGGACATATGGACAAACCTTTTCCAGTCAATATAGTATAACTCGGTCATTTTATTATCTATCTGTAACCTAATCTTTATCACCTGGTCACTGCAATTAGGAGAGAGAGAGAGGAAAACACTTAGCATGATGCTCTTGCAAGTTTAGATTGGTTTTTAATTTATCTAAACAGGATGGCTCCCAATGTTTCTCGAATCCTTCCTCAAACCATAAAAGAAGAATTAGTTAGGATTAATCTCACCGTACAATACTTGCTTAACCGTTCGGCCAGGCTAGTGTCGGTACTTCGAGGGAGGTTTTATGACGCTTTCGCGAAGTTCCATAATTAAATAATCTCTTTTCCCTAGACGCGTAGCCCCGTTAACACTGTTCTAGACACCTACTTGGTTTATAGCATTAATCGTTAAGTGAAAAATCTCCCGAGGAGTAGCATATACTCACAGTAGGATCGGGATCCAAATATCATTATGTGATAATCCTGAAGGAATCCTATCAACATTATCACACTCCAAATGGTATGCAGCACTAGAAAGTTTCAGTTTCCTTAGAAACTCCCGATGTGGATTTTTGCCCCATGCTGTTATGACCTTGACGAAGGCCAACAAATCATAAGTGACATGTCAAGTTCTACCCATCATTGTCCAGGTTAATTTGAACCCACCTGTATATACCCTTGACAAATTCCAACAAAGTAATACGACTGTCCCAAACCAACGCATTTATCCATACTACATATGAATATCCAGCAGCTACAAATCACTATGCCTTGGCGAAGGTCAACAAACATAGCTTGAATACTACTGAATATTCATATGAAATGACGGAGGGCTACGGATGGTTTTGGTGAAACCGTGAACGTAGTGAACTTGATATAATTGAAGGAACCTGATAGCTTTTAAAAGGAGTGGTTTAAGCTCCGCATTTAAAAGTCTGCTATTTTGAAAAAACCGAGTGGTTTTAAAATTTGTTCCAACGATTCAGCTTTGGTTTGTTTGCTTTGCATTAATGTAATGTAGTCCTATCATTTACACCTATCATCACAGAAAGAAACGAAAATATGACGTACGCTTATGCCATCCACATTCGCCACTGGGCCTCGTCTTATACCGTTAGGTTACTTAACTAACACCAGAGCTGGGGGCTGGACTAGCGCGGATGCAAAACATAAGCAACGTCTATTATATAGCATATATATAATAACCATTCGTCTCACGCAATAATAGACATTCCAGATCACAAATGAACATATTAGATATACTAGGAATTCCGCGTTTCGTTTAAGCCTGTAACGAAACACGGATTCCACGGTCGTAATGAATAGCCAAACCCCACCACAGACCCCTACGGTTGCGGCAAACTACCCGCCAAATACCCGAAGCGAAGCAACCTCCCTCAGTAACATGAGTAGGCCACTCAGCACTTCAAAGTATCCAGTAGTTTGTGCACCCCACCTTGGGTCTATCCTAGGAGCAGAAAATAATACAATGGTAGCTACAACCTCAACCCGGATGTGCCCCGCAAAATAATATTACTGTTAGTGATATGTATGCCCTAGAGGCCATTACTATACATACGATGTATATTGTAGTGGATGCTTTGACATATATATGGAGGACTTTCTTGCTCGACATGATAGTATGCTATCTGGATGCTCTTTATCTTAACATGTACACTGATTATCTCTATGTTACATGTTGATAAAGCCCTTAGGATGAGTACTTGACTACCAGGACTATGATGCAGATCATACTAGTGGGGACAGAGTAGTCGTTAAGTACATCCTTCAAATGTTCCTAGTCGTGGGTGTATCGAGACAGGGCATCGATATACCAAAGTAGACTAGCGTATAGCTTCTCGACCCATGTAGATGGGCGATGGATGATCCCTTATCCATTGGTGTTTGACATCAGAGATAGTATACGGGTGCTCAGTGGAGACTGGGTACACTGGACGGACTCGCCGAGAACTCCCAGATGGTATTATACCTCACGTCAGATGGCAGTTCTCTGGTGACACTGGTACAGGTTAGTCTGTAAACCCGAGATCGTCATAGAGTCTTGTGTGATTCCCACTGTGCTTTGATTTCCACCTTAACACGTTCAAGAGAACGTGCAAAACGGTGGCTTTTGGGTACAGTCCCGAATCACATGGAGGCAATGAGCGATAGGAGGGGTTTCGTCTCTCCCGGTATTGGGGGTTGATGTTGCGCTGTGCTCGATTGGCTATAACAGGAAGTCCTTGGCCAAGACTGCTTCAGAGATATACTGGTAAGTGTTATCAGTAGTTTCTCGACCCGTTATGAGCCTCACATCAGCACGACTTATCGAGTTACTAGGGTCTGACGTTTACCACCACTAGACGAGATATGAGACATATCAGACGAAGAGACCGGACTGTACGGTAGTGTTACTGATTGGATTCGCAGGAGTGTGAGCAAGCTTGCTTGTTGATCTTCTGATCGCTCAATACCCGGGTGGCCGTTACGTTTAGCATACCGCTTGCGGCTTGTGTGTTGGATATATGTATGTCCTAGAGGCCATTATGTGATAGTGGATGTATCTATACATGTATATATATATTCAGTTTGCATTCTTGCTCGACATGATAGTATGCTATCTAGTTCTTCTTTATCTGACATGTTTATTTGATCATGCTTCTATTCATTCATACATGCTGATAAAGCCCTGAGGATATCGGCTTGACTACTCTGATTATGATGGAGATCATACTAGTGAGACATCTATAGTCTATAAGCATATCATGGAACGTCCCTAGTCGAAGGTATATCGAGACAGGGCATTGATATACCAGAGTAGACTAGCGTATATGATACTAGACCCATACGATGGGCGATGAATGTTCCCACATTCATCGATGTTTGACATCAAGATCATATACGGGTGCTCAGTGGTGACTGGGTACACTGGATGGACTCACCGAGAACTCCTATATGGAATTATATCTATCGTCTGATAGTAGTTCTCAGGTGACACTGGTACAGGTTAGTCTGTAGACCCGAGATCGTCATAGAGCCTTGTGTGTTCTCCCACTGTACTTTGATTACCACCCTACCACGGCTCTACTGAGTCGTGCAAGCAGGTGGCCGTTGGGTACAGTCCCGAGACACACGAAGGCAATGAGCGATAGGAGGGGTTTCGTCTCTCCCGATATTGGGAGTTGATGCTGTGCTGTGCCCGACTGGTTATATCAGTAAGTCCCTGGCCAGGGCTGCTGAGATTTGCTGATAAGTGTTACCAGTAGCTTCTCGATCTGCTATAGACCATTCACCGGCACGACTTATTGAGTTATTGGGGTCGATGTGACCATCCCTAGGCTCGATATGCAGCATATCTGACGAAGAGACCGGACTGTACGGTAGTGTTGCCAGTTGGCTCGACGGGAGTTGTAGCAGGTTCGCTTGTTGTCTTCTGATCGCTCAATACCCGGGTGGCCGTTACGTTTAGCTGACCGCTTGCGGCTTGGGGGTGCTTGATATGATCATCACCCACTGTCGGCGTATTGACGAGTCTCAGAGTCCCACATAGGAGTTACCTAGTCCAGGCGAAACGTTGTGGTGCGCGTATGCGATATGCGCTTGGACCCGATTAAAATACGTGTATAGGATACCGTATATTAATTGGGCGGCTTGCTAATGGTCGGGTCGTATGTGATATGACCGGATTAGTGAATCAAGTGTTGATTTATCATTAGCTTCTCACTACAAATCCTATCTTGTTTATTTTGGATGTATGCATGCATGTATGCATTCATTCTTGTTCATGCACATATGGATGTGCATGCACACATGCATACATACATCACTTTATCATGGTTGCTTATACAATGAGAATGGTGGCAATATAAGAATCACACCATGGTTAATTTTATGGATTATTATTGGTTTTTTAAAATTAAAGCAAAAGGAAATGAAAATGGGTTAAATCATAAAAGGTTTCTACACTCTTCCTAACCTTACCATGCTCACCTACCTTTTAACCCATGGTTTATTTTCTTTTTGTGCTTTTAACTTTAATCCAATAATATCTTTAGAGTTAACCATGGTTGGATATGAGAAAGAGAAAATATATATGCTCATTTTTCTTTTTCTCTTTCAAGGGTTCCATTATTCTCTTCTTCAAAAAAAGACCACCATCTTCATCAACCTTGATGCTTTGCTCTCTACTTCTTTCAAGAGAGCAAAATACTCATAAAAATAGGATTTTGAAGTGAGATCATTAGCCACAACATCATTCTACTCAAGTTTAGCTAACTTGATTAGAGTGTTCTCTTTGTTTTTCAAAGTTGCAAGCTTGGGCGGGAAACTCGGGGTGGATCGTCGTGGACGTGAGAGGAGTACAAGCGGACCTTCTTCCAACACCTAAGAGTCTAAGGAGTCAAGCAAAAAGGGAGCTACAAAGGTTGTAGTCTCTAAACCCTAACTTTTATTAGCTTAAAGTTTTGTAACCTTAATTTTCTAGGATCGATTCCTTTGTGTGTTTGTTTAGCACAATAAAAACTTAAACTTTTGGACATGTGATGCTTCAAAACTCTTCATAGGGTACTAAACAAACCCTTCATTGGTATCAGAGCCGACCTAGAACATTAGGCGACGTTTTTACGAAGTGAAAACCCCGATCGGACAAAAATACGGTTTTTTTTTGGGTGCTCTCTCGAAAATTTTTTAAAACTGACCTTTTTCAGAATTAAAAATTCTCAAAAAAATAGAGCAGGTAAAGATAAGACAAACTGGAAAATTCGTGGCCATGAACAGTACTTTTGACCGCGGATCCGCGGCCATAAGAAGGGATCTTTTACTCCATTTTGCACAGTATTTTTCCTTACCTGCTACAGTATATTTTGAGTATGTTTAATCTGAATCTGCTGTTGAAAATTTCTGGAGATGGTTTTGGACTCGTCGTTTCGATCGGAATTTTCATTTCGTTTTCTTTTCCGGGTAAACTAGAAAGTATTGAAGTGTTTGAACGAATATCATTTGCTCGCTATTCACGGGGTTTAAATACTTTGGAGATAAGTGCAAGTCTTTTTGCGGTGGTCCCTCTAGAAGACAACAAACCTTAACTCGATTATGTGACCGTCTCGAACTGCCCTTTGAACTTTAGGGTTTGGGGCAGTACGGCGTGCCACATGTGAGGCGTTGGCTTGACCCTTCTACGGCTGGACCGCTACTACTGTGTCACACTCCGGATTTTTGAACCCTGCTCAAGTGTTGAGCTTTAGTGAATCTTGGGTGCTTGATCGTTCGTTCGAAAACTTTAATACTGTCTGTTTGTCTGGAATGCGATACAATATGTGGAATTCATGTAGTTGAGGCATGAAATACGAAATATGTGATATTTCGCATTTATGATGTCTAAAGAGAATCTGGATTCCAAATATTGTAGTTTTACACTTTCTTTTCTGTGACCGTAAGTGTAGTATGTACGATATCGCCGGTTTCGTTGCTATACATCAACGACAATCGGGGTACGCATACTTACTTACGTTGATGATATGTGATATTATGTGTTGCTGAGGTATGATGTGTAGGATTGTCGCGATCGAATAGCCGGGGGTTTTTTTGTGAGATGAGAGTTTTATATTTTCATTCATGTAAATTCAAATGTAATGTAATATTCTTTTATTTGGGGCACTTCCAGGTTGCGGTTGTGTCACCAGTGTTGTATATTATTTACTTTTCCGCATTAGGATGGACCCAAGGAGGGGAGCACAGGTGACCGGGTTCTGGGGTTCAGTGGGAGGCCATCTCGAGGAGTCGAGACCGGGTCTCCTAAACTCCAGGATGGGTAGGGTCACTTGCCGCTCTCGTAGGGGTCCAGGGTGTGGGCTTGGCTATTCATCGCGACTGTGGAATCCGTATTTTCTATTTTGGCTAAATACTAAATACAGACGTCCGAGGATATCCCACGTTATATCTATGTTTCTGCTGCCTGTGTTCTGTGATATCTGAGACGAATGACATATTATATATATGATATATAGTAGACGTTGCTTATGTTTTACACCCGCGCTAGTCCCGTCCCGGTATGCCGTTAGTTAAGTAACCTAACGGTGCATAACGGAACATTGCGGCGAATGCGGATGGCATAAGCGTACGTGTTATTTTCGTTTCTTTTCTGTGATTGGCTTAAGGACTTAAATGATGGGATTACATTAATGTGATTAATGTAAAGAAAATAAACCTAAAAATATGTTGTAGAATTGGATTTAAAAACTACTCGGCTATTTATGAAAAAGCTACATTTCAGAACTGCGGAGCTTAAGCCACTCCTTTTGAAAACTGTTTGATTCTACAACGATATCAAGTTCAAAGCGTTAAAGATTTTCTTAAAAATCATTCGCAACCCTCCGTCATTTTAGGAAGTAGAGTACTTAGTATTCGTGCTACGTTTGTTGACTTTAGTTAAGGCGTAGTGTACGGTAGCTAAGTGATGTCTTCCTACACTGCATATGATGCAGATTAATTAGGACATTCATGCGACTTTGTTGACCATAGTTAAGGGTCATATGGGTGGGTCTAATTGATCAAGAAATGACGGGTAGAACTTGACTGGTACTTATGATTTGTTGACCATAGTTAAGGTCATAAGTACTAGGGGTAAAAATTACATCGGGAATTTCAAGTGTTGAAATTTGCAATGAGATTGCATACCTTCCATGTGATGGTTGGATCCCGATCCCACTGTGGGCAATAGTTGCTCCTAGGAGAGTTTTACAGTTTACAATTAGCTAACTCATTAGGTGTCTAGAACGGTGTTAACGGGGCTCCGCCTCTGGGAAAACGAGGTTTACTCTAATTAGGTCCGTGCGAAAGCACGGGGAACTTCCCTCAAAGTACCGACACTGGCCTGGCTGAACGGTTAGCGAAGTTGTAGACTGTAATTAATCCTGGCTAGTTTTTCTTTTTAAGGTTTGAAAGAAAACTTGATAAAAAGCAGTGGGAAACATCGATTAGACAAGATAATAAACCAATCTAATCTGTGCAAGAGCTTTCGCTGAGTGTATTCTTTTCTCTCTCTTAATGGCAGATACCAATGACTGGACTTAAGCTTCTACTAGATAAGAACAAACTGAATGGGACCAACTATAAAGACTGGCTGAGGAATCTAAAGATCGCCTTGACTTATGATAAAGTATCATATGTCCTCACGACTTCAGCCCCGCCCGTCCCAGGCCCAAAGTCCTCAGTTGTGGACATTGAAGTCCGCAAGACATGGGACGCTGACTGTGCCACGGCAAAATGCCTCACGCTTGCATCGATGGACAACACACATCAAAAGCAGCACGAGGACATGGACATTCACGGGATATTGCTCCATACAAAGGAGTTGTATGGTGAGCAGTCCCGCGTATTACGATACGAAGCATCAAAGAAACTGTTTCAGATGCGGATGGCCCCTGGCACACCAGTAGCAGACCATGTTTTGAAGATGATAGCTCTTATAGAAGAGCTTGAGGGCCTCGGATGGACAATGGACAATGAACAATATATAGATATTATTCTGCAGTCCCTCCCCTCCACCTTTGCTCAGTTCATAGTGAACTTTAACATGCATGGCATGGAGAAGGAACTCCCTGAACTCCTTAATATGTTAAGGAGTGCAGAGAGCACTATGAAGTCAGCAAAGACTCCCGTTATGACTATTGGACAGTCTTCTTCTTCTCGCCCGAAAGCTAAGGCCAAGGGAAAGAAAAAGAAGAAACCCACTAATCCTAAGGGCGGAGTCAAAAAGGTGAAGGGAAAGTCCACAGCTGGAGACCCGGGGAAAGGCGAGTGTTTTCATTGCCACAAGACAGGACATTGGAAGCGCAATTGCACAGAGTACTTAAGTCTCAAGAAGAAGCATGGTGATGCTTCCGCTTCAGGTGCGTTTGTGACTGAAAACTGTTTTTCTATAAACTCTGCTTCCTGGGTATTGGATACCGGTTCAGGTTCTCACATTTGCAATTCTATGCAGGGGCTGAGAAATAGCAAGGTTTTGAAGACAGGTGACCATACTCTCCGCGTTGGAAATGGTTCCAATGTACATACAGTCGCAGTGGGAGAGTATCACTTGGGGTTGCCGTCTGGATGTATTTTGATTTTGAATCCATGTTATTTTGTACCAAGTATGCTATGTAATATAATATCCGTTTCTTTGTTGGACAATGAAGGATATAATTTTGTGTTGCAGAACAATGTTATGAACATTCACCTAAATCAAATGTTGGTTGGGTATGGTACGCTTAATAACGGAATATATGTCCTAAATCAACACACAGTTTTCAGTGTACAACACACTAATAAAAGAAAATTTTCAGAATTAAATGAAGCTTTTCTTTGGCACTGTAGACTTGGTCATATTAACGAAACAAGACTAAACAAGTTACATAAAGATGGATATTTAAACTCTTTTGAATATAAATCTTATGCGACTTGCCAGTCTTGTATCAAGGGTAAAATGACCAAAACTCCGTTTACCGGACACGGAGAAAGAGCTACTCAGCTCCTTGGCCTCATACATAGTGATGTATGTGGGCCAATGTCTACACAGGTTAGAGGCGGTTTTTCCTACTTCATTACATTCACCGACGATTTCTCAAGATTCGGTCATGTATTCTTATTAAAGCACAAGTCCGAAGCTTTCGAGAAATTCATTGAATATAAACAAGAAGTAGAAAAACAAACCGGCTTGAGTATTAAGATGCTTCGATCAGATCAAGGTGGTGAGTATCTCAGTACAGAATTTGCAAACTTCCTAAAAGAGAATGGGATTCTCTCTCAGCTCACTCCTCCTTACACACCACAGCACAACGGTGTGTCAGAACGACGGAATAGGACCCTATTAGATATGGTCCGGTCCATGATGAGTGACGCTGAGTTACCAGTCTCGTTTTGGGGGCATGCATTGGAGACTGCAGCATTTCTGCTAAACAGGGTTCCAACCAAAGCCGTGTCTACCACGCTATATGAGATATGGAATGGGAAGAGACCATCTCTTAAAAGAATTAAGATTTAGGGTTGCCCGGCCTATGTTAAAAAGCAGAATCCGGACAAACTCAAGACACGGTCAGTCATGTGTAACTTTGTGGGATATCCAAAGAATTCTTATGGATATCTGTTCTACCACAAAGAGGAACAAAAAGTGTTTGTTTCTCAGTATGCCACATTCTTGGAAAAAGAGTTTTTCACAGATAGAGATGATGGAAAGGTGGTAGATCTAGAAGAGGTTCTGGAGACACAAACTACAAATGACGATTTGGTTGAACCGGCTGTTGCAACAGAAACTGAAGAACCTCGGCCACTCCGTAGTTCTGGTAGGACTTCTCGCCCACCGGAGAGGTACTACGGTTTCCTCATTGATGGTGACAGAGAAGATTGCATCATGGAGATCCTACCAGTTTTCAGCAAGCTATCACGAGTGGTGACTCTGTGAAGTGGCTGGATGCCATGAGATCCGAAATGGAGTCTATGTACACCAACAAAGTATGGACTTTGGACTTTGGACGTTGTACCCCCTGGGGTAAAACCTGTAGGGTGCAAATGGATCTTTAAAAGAAAGATTGGTGTGGATGGGCAGGTAGAGACCTATAAGGCAAGACTTGTGGCGAAAGGTTTTCGTCAAAGACCAGGTTTGGACTATGACGAAACTTTTTCGCCTGTAGCCATGCTTAAATCCATTCGGATCCTACTTGCTATTGCTGCTCACTACGACTATGAAATCTGGCAGATGGACGTTAAAACAGCATTTCTAAATGGAGATTTAGAAAAATGCGTTTATATGGATCAGCCAGAGGGCTTCATTGACAGTGGGAGCAGCGAGAAAGCATGTAGATTGCTTAAATCCATATATGGGTTAAAGCAGGCATCTCGGAGTTGGAACATCTGTTTCGATGATGTCATCAAAGAGTTTGATTTCATCAAAAATCCAGATGAACCTTGTGTTTATAAGAAGGCTGTAGGAAGAGCTGTCACATTCCTCATATTGTACGTGGATGATATTCTTCTGATAGGAAATGATATTCCTATGCTACAGTCGGTCAAATCATTCTTATCACTAAGGTTCTCCATGAAGGACCTGGGTGATGCCACATACATCCTGGGCATAAGGATCTATAGGGATAGATCCAAAAAGTTATTGGGATTGTCCCAAACCAGGTACATCAACACCATCCTAAAAAGGTTTAGTATGGAAGACTCCAAGCGGGGTGCCTTACCCGCTTGCCATGGAGTCACTCTCTCCAAGGATTCTTGTCCAAAGACCGATGAAGAGAGAGCTCGCATGAGCATTATACCTTATGCTTCGGCAGTAGGATCTATAATGTATGCGATGTTATGTACACGCCCAGATGTAGCTTATGCACTTAGTGTTGTAAGCAGGTATCAATCCAACCCAGGGGAGAACCACTGGACAGCTGTGAAGAACATTCTTAAGTACTTACGAAGGACTAAAGAATTGTTCTTGGTGTATGGTAATACAGATCTCCAAATGGAGGCCTTTACCGATTCGAGCTTCCAGAGCGATAAGGATGACAGCAAATCTATCTCAGGGTTTGTATTTACCCTCAATGGAGGGGCGGTAAGTTGGAAGAGTTCCAAACAAGATACCGTTGCAGACTCTACGATGGAAGCTGAGTACATTGCTGCAAATGATGCCGCCAAGGAAGCCGTCTGGATGAAGAAGTTCGTCTCGGAGCTAGGAGTAGTTCCAACCATTATTGATCCAATACCTTTGTATTGTGACAATAATGGGGCGATGGCGTTAGCCAAGGAGCCCAGATCCCATCAGCGGTCCAGACATATCCTGAGGCGCTTTCATTTGATCCGGGAGATTGTAGATCGCCGCGAGATCGAGATTAAGAGAGTAGACACAAAGAACAACGCCACGGATCCACTCACCAAGGCCCTCCCTCAGCCACAGCATGAGCGACTTTTTGAGATGTTGGGTATGAGATACGCCAATAACTGGCCTTAGTGCAAGTGGGAGATTGTTGGATATATGTATGCCCTAGAGGCCATTATGTGATAGTGGATGTATCTATACATGTATATATATATTCAGTTTGCATTCTTGCTCGACATGATAGTATGCTATCTGGTTCTTCTTTATCTGACATGTTTATTTGATCATGCTTCTATTCATTCATACATGCTGATAAAGCCCTGAGGATATCGGCTTGACTACTCTGATTATGATGGAGATCATACTAGTGGGACATCTGTAGTCTATAAGCATATCCTGGAACGTCCCTAGTCGAAGGTATATCGAGACAGGGCATTGATATACCAGAGTAGACTAGCGTATATGATACTAAACCCATACGATGGGCGATGAATGTTCCCACATTCATCGATGTTTGACATCAAGATCATATACGGGTGCTCAGTGGTGACTGGGTACACTGGACGGACTCACCGAGAACTCCTATATGGAATTATATCTATCGTCGGATAGCAGTTCTCAGGTGACACTGGTACAGGTTAGTCTGTAGACCCGAGATCGTCATAGAGCCTTGTGTGTTCTCCCACTGTACTTTGATTACCACCCTACCACGGCTCTACTGAGTCATGCAAGCAGGTGGCCGTTGGGTACAGTCCCGAGACACACGAAGGCAATGAGCGATAGGAGGGGTTTCGTCTCTTCCGATATTGGGAGTTGATGCTGTACTGTGCCCGACTGGTTATATCAGTAAGTCCCTGGCCAGGGCTGCTGAGATTTGCTGATAAGTGTTATCAGTAGTTTCTCGATCTGCTATAGACCATTCACCGGCACGACTTATTGAGTTATTGGGGTCGACGTGACCATCCCTAGGCTTGATATGCAGCATATCTGACGAAGAGACCGGACTGTACGGTAGTGTTGCCAGTTGGCTCGACGGGAGTTGTAGCAGGTTCGCTTGTTGTCTTCTGATCGCTCAATACCCGGGTGGCCGTTACGTTTAGCTGACCGCTTGCGGCTTGGGGGTGCTTGATATGATCATCACCCACTGCCGGCGTATTGACGAGTCTTAGAGTCCCACATAGGAGTTACCTAGTCCAGGCGAAACGTTGTGGTGCGCGTATGCGATATGCGCTTGGACCCGATTAAAATACGTGTATAGGATACCGTATATTAATTGGGCGGCTTGCTAATGGTCGAGTCGTATGTGATATGACCGGATTAGTGAATCAAGTGTTGATTTATCATTAGCTTCTCACTACAAATCCTATCTTGTTTATTTTGGATGTATGCATTCATTCTTGTTTATGCACATATGGATGTGCATGCACACATGCATACATACATCACTTTATCATGGTTGCTTATACAATGAGAATGGTGGCAATATAAGAATCACACCATGGTTAATTTTATGGATTATTATTGGTTTTTTAAAACTAAAGCAAAAGGAAATGAAAATGGGTTAAATCATAAAAGGTTTCTACACTCTTCCTAACCTTACCATGCTCACCTACCTTTTAACCCATGGTTTATTTTCTTTTTGTGCTTTTAACTTTAATCCAATAATATCTTTAGAGTTAACCATGGTTGGATATGAGAAAGAGAAAATATATATGCTCATTTTTCTTTTTCTCTTTCAAGGGTTCCATTATTCTCTTCTTCAAAAAAAGACCACCATCTTCATCAACCTTGATGCTTTGCTCTCTACTTCTTTCAAGAGAGCAAAATACTCATAAAAATAGGATTTTGAAGTGAGATCATTAGCCACAACATCATTCTACTCAAGTTTAGCTAACTTGATTAGAGTGTTCTCTTTGTTTTTCAAAGTTGCAAGCTTGGGCGGGAAACTCCGGGTGGATCGTCGTGGACGTGAGAGGAGTACAAGCGGACCTTCTTCCAACACCTAAGAGTCTAAGGAGTCAAGCAAAAAGGGAGCTACAAAGGTTGTAGTCTCTAAACCCTAACTTTTATTAGCTTAAAGTTTTGTAACCTTAATTTTCTAGGATCGATTCCTTTGCGTGTTTGTTTAGCACAATAAAAACTTAAACTTTTGGACATGTGATGCTTCAAAACTCTTCATAGGGTGCTAAACAAACCCTTCATTGTGGGTGTTTGATATGATCATCACCTGCTGCCGGCGTATTGACGAGTCGTTAGAGTCCTACACAAGGGTTTTCTGGCTCAAGCGAAACGGAGTAGGAGCACATATGTGATATGTGCGGGGCCGAGATTGATATGAATATGAGATACCGTATTCTATTCTTGCGATTAGTGACATTGGTCGGTTATATACGATATAGCCGGGTTATCGAATCAAGTGTTGATTCGGTAAGTTGTTACACATGATATTAGTCGGTTATATGTGATATAGCCGGATTATTAAATCAAGAGTTGATTTGATAATCTAATGTATAATTATATATTAGATATATTACATTACATTAACTAGTATTAGCTCACTTATGATTTTTTTTCTCACTTGATGTGCACATTGTATATATGTGATATGTATATTTGTGTACATGTATTGTGTCATGCTTGATGATACATGCAAGATGGGTGTATGAGACTTATACCATGCAAGGGATGAATTAGGGTTTTGTTTATTTCTTAATATTTAATAAAAGAGAGAAAAACTTGGTTAATGTTGTCAAGCTAGGAAGAAGCTTGTAGAAACATTGACAAAGTCCACTCTTTTGTCATTTCTTAGGATACTAGTTAACCCAACCCTTAACCTTACACCTTGGTTAATTCTCTACATGAGTTAGGAATGAGGGCTTAACTCATCCATGGTTTCAATTATTCATTTGGATTAACTTATATGATGAGTTCATCTTCTTCTTCTTCTTCTTCTTCTTCTTCCAAAAAGTTTTCTAGCTTCAATGGAGGTATGGGAAATAATGTGAGAAAATCAATTCCAAAGTGAGCCCACTTCCTACTTCATCATCCTCTACTACTTGCCATTTAGTATAGGGTGTTCTCTTCACAAAGTTCTTGACCTAGTGAAGAAATAGCTTGGGTTAGTGTCTCCTCGACGTAGATCATCTTCAGCCTCGAAGTCATCGAAGCAAGCAAGTTCGATTCTTCATCGGAGCCTCTCTAGAGTCCGGAGTTCACGATCGCAGCGAAGGGACTACTACACAGAGCTATTGAAGTGAAGGACCGGTCTACAAAGGTTGTATTCCTTGCTCACTATACTTGCAAAGTGTTTGCATTTACTTTTCCGTCGATTTCTAGTTAACGATTCAAATTTAGGGTTAGCTAAAACGGCAAAAATTTGAATTTGGCATGGACGATGCCTCCTGAAACCTTGCTTCCGTCTTGGGTAACCCTTCGGTGGTATCAGAGACATGCTAGAAATTAATACGGATTTTGTTAGAATTACGAAACCGAAACTTGCAACGCGAAACTCAAGTTTCTGTCGTTTTTAAAAGTTGTTCAAAATTTTTTTTAAACAAGTACAGAATGATGTATGAGATATATCAAGAACACTGTGAAAATTTCAGGGGATTCCAAGAATTTTTGGCCGGCCACCACCATGATAATCTCGGCCAAATCCGAGCCCCCTCCCCTGAAATTTTTTGTGTTTTCCAGTGACTTTGATTTGATGTTTCAGTTGTTGTTTATTTTTGCTAATTTTGCATGTGATGTAATCTTAAACTATAAGAAATTCGGAGTGTTTCATATTCATAGTTTTAATATTATTTCGGGTTATTCACGTATTGTCTAGGCGAAGTTAAAAAGTTCGATCGAATGTCAAAAACCCATTTTTCCAAGTTTAACGTATTCGAAAAAACATGCAAGTGACTCCGTTGACCCTCTAGAAGAACAAAACCTTAACTCGATTATGTGGTTGTCAAAACTGCCACTGAACCCTAGGGTTTGTGGTATTTTAGCGTTGTCACATGTGAGGCGTTGGTTTGACCCTTCTACGGCTGGTTCATAGGTACTGTGGCATCTTCTGGGTATTACTAAAACTGTGCTCAAGTGTTGAGCTGTCAGGAAATTGTGGGACTTTGATGAATCGATCGAAAAGTTTAACGTCGTCCGGATATTATGTGATGGGATACAATTTTTGGAATCCACAAGTAATTATGAGATAACTAGTTTGAATGTTATAAATCTAGCAGTTTAGTCTCATTTGATCGGTTGCCACGGGATTTTGATGAGATTAAAAGTCTGTCGCAATCACGTAGTGTACGTGGATACTCGCCGGGTAAACATAATAGATAGCCATGCCCCATAGCCCCGACCAAGTGACTGTAGGAGAACCCTGTCTCCAAAAGCATCCGTTCGGGTGCTCGCGGCAGCGGTGTTCCGCCTTAGTGCACTTCGTCGGCGACATCGGGGGGTGCGGCCGTCTACTAAAGTTTCCGACGAGCATTCGATCAGGATGTTGGGAATCTTGTTGAATTGCCCGGCTAGATATTGAAAAGTGTTTTCGATATTGAGACTAAAATGCGGGGTTTATAATTGTTAGGCATGCGATGTCTAAGGAATTCATTTGGTTAGGCATGTGATGTCTAAGGTGGTTGCGGATTCCAACTGTTGTTGTTTTTCACTTTCTTTTCTGCGACCGTAAGTGTAATATGTGGTGTATCGACGATTTCATTGCTATACGTCAACGACAATTGGGATACGCATATTTACTTACGTTGATGACATGTGATGTTATGTGTTGCATGGATATGTTATATTGGATCGTCGTGTTTTGAATAGCCGGGGGTTTTATGTGAGATGAGAGTTTTTCATTTTCATTCATGTAAAATTCATTGTATGTAATATTCTTTTATTGGGGCACTTCCGGGTTGAGGATGATGTCACCATTGTATATTATTTACTTTTCCGCATTAGGATAGACCCAAGGCGGGGAGCACAAGTAACCGGGTTCTAGGGTCCAGTGGGAGACCATCTCGAGGAGTCGAGACCGGGTCTCCTAACTCTAGAATTGGTAGGGTTTCTTGCCGCTCTCGAAGGGGTCTAGAGGTGTGGGATTAGCTATTCATCACGACCGTGGAATCCGTGTTTTATACAGGCTTAATTTAAAACACGGAAATCCTAATATATCCAATATTTCATATGTTGTTTTCTGCTGCGGTATCTGTGATGTGATCATTTGATATATTGATGAGATGAATATAGGATATAGTATATGTGATATATTATATAGACGTTGCTTATGTTTTACACCCGCGCTAGCACTGCCCCGCTCTGCCGTTAGTTACCTAACATAACGGTGCACGAGGGGACATCGAGGCGAATGCGGATGGCATAAGCGTACGTTGTATTTATCTGTGATGTTTAGGTAACTTAAAATGATGGGACTTCATTAATGAGATTAATGAAATAAAAGAAACCTAAAGATATTGTGGAATCGAATTTTCAAAAACAGGTAGCTCTAGTTGTTGCTTTGCATAGCGGTATTCCTTGTAGAATATCCAGCACCTTATTCGATAAGGAAAGAGCCGAGATCCCTTTACCGGGAGTGACCTCTTTAGCAATAACTGGCAGATGCTACAACCCTCGGTTTTGTCTTTTGATTGCTTTTCTAGTTCTTGTTTTGCATAGCGGTATTTGTGAAATATCCTGCACCTCATTCGACGAGGAAAGAGCCGAGATCCCTTCACCGGGAGTGACCTCTTTAGCAAAACTAGCAAAGGCCTAAATGTAGCGTCTTGAAAAGTCGTTTTGGTGTTTTCCTGAAATCGGTGAAAATTCGGTATTTTTCCGAAAACCGTCTTTTTTTGTTATTTTGCAGTTTAGGACTAATTATACCTAAAATGGATAGGTAATTGCTTGTTTTTAGTAGCTAATGAGTTACTTATGAAATTTTGGTCATTTAAAATGTTTTCCCTATTTTTCAATTTTTTAATATTATTTTAAGCCGGTAAGAAAATACATTAATTTAGCGATAAATATAAATTTTTCCGGGATAATTTTAATCTTTAAAATTATGATAATTAAAATCTAATTGAAACATAAATTTTTAGTATTTTATTTTGATTTTTAACAAATTTTTATGATAGGAAACGAATTTATTGAATTTTAAGCTAAAACTTGCAATTTTTGACTTGTAGGGGGTCTTTTTGCATAAAATTTCTTTTGTAAAACCCCATTCACCCTCCCCTAACCCCTAGGCCGGCCCTACCTCAGTATCAAGCCCACAAAATTTTTCCCCATCTCATTTGAACAAAATGATATGATAAAGGGTTATTTTTATATTTATTTGAGGTAAGGGTATTATGGTAATATAAGAGAGTTGACTTGGACTTTTTTTCCCCACTTCCCCACACTTCTCCCCACTCCCTCACTGCTGAATTCCAGCAGAAAAAACAGCCCCAAAAATCTCCACTCTTCTTCCATCAAAGTTCATCCAAAATTTGCTCCAAAAATCCACAATTTATTCAAAATTCAAACCAAATCCTTCATCCATTCTTCTTAATCTTTCTTGCATGGATCTTGGATGCTAGGAGACCATGTTTGGAGTCAAAATTTCTTGCTAGATCTCTAGATCTAGAGGTATAATCCTTACCCATTTAAATTCTTTTGGTTGGATTTCTTTAATTGGGTTGTTTTAGTGTAAATATTAGTGTTAATTTCTAGTCTAGGTTTTAAAAGTTCATGGCTTGAAATTTTAATTAGGGTTTAGAAAACCATTAATTAGTTAATTAAGTTATTTTGTTATCTAGTTTTATGCAAACTTAATTTAAGAGATTACTTTGCTTAAGTGGACATCGATATGTGTTAAATTATGTTGTTCAAGTGTGAAATTGGATTTAATTGATGGTTATAAAAATCAAGAGAGGGTTGTTTATGGAAAAATATGATTTGAAGCATTGTAATGTGTTATAATTAATGTGATTGTGGTTAACTAGTTATGCGGTTACATGTTATACTAGGTTGTAATCCTTTTTGTCGCAAAACGGCGATGTTGCGCCGATTTTTGGAATGTTTGTGCTTACTAGTTTTGTTATAAAATTATGTGATGAATTATTTTGGATATCTTGATGATTGTGTTAGCTTATCCTATGACATTTAGGATGTGTGAGTGCGGTTTCTTTGAGTGGTCAGGTTTTAGTTTTGCCGGGCGACCAAATCGGCGATTTTTGGCAGTTTTTGCGATTTTCGCGTATGTTCCGCGCACCTTGTGCACGTTGTACCTAACTTGTGAACTATGGTATTTCCATTAGGGAATTGCGTCGTTCTTGATATGTAACCTTATGTCTTGTATTGATGTAAATTCCAGGTTCGGTCGCGGAGGCTTCGGATGCGGCACGAAAAGGGGAAGCGGTGATCGGACGTAGCTAGCTGAGGATTTCTGTGAGTAGATGTAACATCTACGGGGGACTATCGTTGGATGGTGCAAGCCGCCCGATAGTTTTAGTAACTTAAAAGATTCTTAGTAATGTTAGTAATTAGGGGTGTAATACTTGTATGATTATTTGCTGCATCCATGCATTATATTGACATATCTATGCGAAACCATTTTATAGGACACCTGCACCATTGCCAGGGTTTTTATATGCAGCACGAGCACTATTCATGCTTACACACACACCCTGGTAATTGCCATGCCACCACACTAGATAACCTTTAAATTTAAACCTTTTACTAATTGATACTTAAACTTATGCTATTGCCTTTAATTCCTTAAAATGAAACCGTAGGATTGCTATTCATGTGCATGTACTTCATCATATTAATTGTTCATGCTTAATCCATTAATCACACATCGCAACTTGATTATTGATACCATATGCATTCATTATCACTGATATATGCACTTATGAGGATTTCTTGAGATTTTATGATATTTCTGGATTTCGGAGGAAAGCCGCAAAATTTCTAAACTTATTATATTTTTACAATATGTAAATTGCGGTTTTCTAGTGATGTAAGTGTCGTCCACCATGAGTTTGCTGTGGTTTTGGAAATCCGTGTCGAGGAGTGGAGGAACCGTCACGGGTACATGGTGGGCCCGGTAAGGTACCCCGGGGCAAGAGGAATGTGGTGTTGACGTTGAGCCTGGCAGGGGACGGATTACCTACCGGTGACTGTTTGGGACGGCGGATATCCAGAGGATACCGACCGTGGCCGCTAGATGATGAGATATTGATATTTGAGATGGGTCAGCCGGACGGCTGAGGCCAGAGATACATTTATGAGATTTGAGACAGCTTTTGGGTGTCGTTGCTGGACACCGGTTCTCGTCGATTCTTTAAGTATTATGCTGGCATTCTAAAAGAGTTTCAAAAACAAAAAGAGATAAATGTTTCTTATATATACCTATTGAGACCTCAGATATTCATGTTGCATACATATTCGTACACTGATGTTGTATACACACCTGCTAGTGCACCCATTCATACCTGTATTTTAGATGCTAGGATGCTTGTGTGCATGCATACGATAGCCTTTGTAGGTGTTATTTATTACTCACGAGTTGGCAACTCACCCCCGTTGTGCCACAGTCTTTTGCAGGTCCGCTCCGTCAGTTCAGTAGCGGCGGGCGCACTTGTTCTTTTGCCTCTTTTGCCGGGGCTCGAGATTTTGCTCATAGGTGGGTTATGTTATTATTTTGTACCACCTTGTATATTCTTGTATCTAGTGTACTCCATCTACTATTTCTACCAGTTTTATTGTATATTGACCTAGAGATGAGACTGTAAGTTTTGTGGACTTTTATGCTGTATTTTGGGGTCGAGCTCACTTGAGTCGACATGCTGTTTTCTTATGCTTCATTATGATTATTATGCTTGTTGTCATTTTATATTGCGTGGGATTTGTGACCGCCTTGTGGCGAAGAGCTAGCTCCCGCTTGGGGATGCCCTATCTTGTTGGATTCATATATATTTTGTTGTACCCATTTTGGGGGCCAGTATTTACAAAGGAGACTCTGCCGAAATTTTCGGAAAAATTTGTATTGTTTTTGAAAAGGGTTTCACATGATTTATTTGATAAACTCGCTTTCAACTGATTGGGTTTTCTTCACTCTTTTGCTTATTTGGTTTTGTTTTCTGGGCTTTGGCTTACTTATTTTACGGACGTCTTGAGACGTTTCGTAAACTTAAGTGCCAGTCACGTTCCGTACCCTGCGGGTCGTGACAAAGTTGGTATCAGAGCGATAGGTTTTACCTTTTTGAGTGTAGGATGACCCTTGGTAGATGGAGTAAGTGACTTAAGCAGGGTAACGTAGCGTGCGTATGTCCGCGGCATACTTGCGATACGGTACTCTGCCTAAGTGACTTTAGGATATACTTGCTTGAAATTCCTTCTTCAATTCCGTGTATCCTATGGTTCTATTGCACTGTTCTTACTGTCCTGTTTCCTGTACCAGTCACTATGCCGCCGAAGGCTACGAGGGCACAGAGGGCTGCCTCCCGAGAGGAGATTCGAGCTGGCTCGTCCGAGACTAGGACTGAGCAGGGTGGTATGCCTACGCCGCAGGGACAGACCGATCCACCTTCCCCAGGTCGTATGGATAGGCTCGAGACTGGTATGGAGGAGTTGCGACAGATGATGGGAGGCATGCAGGAGCTACGTCAGATGGTAGGATCCCTAGTTGCAGCCATTCGTACACCGAGGCCGGATGACGTACCTACTACATCACAGACGACCATGATACCTGCTCCTACTACTACCACCGTGGCCTTTCCGGTTTCGCTACAGGATTTCATGAGGCTGAGACCTCCAGTATTCACCGACACCGAGGCAGCGGAGGACCCACAGACGTTCCTTGACAGTTTAGCCAGGATCTGCCGTTCGCTGAGATGTTCGGATGATCGATGGTAGAGCTTGCGAGTTTCCGACTAGAGGGTCTCGCGCAGACATGGTGGGAGTCAGTCTTGAGAGGTCGAGCTGCAGGTCTACCGCCTATGACTTGGGTCGAGTTTACAGTGGTCTTTCTAGCCCGTTTCCTCCCAGAGAGCGTTCGTGACGCCAGAGCTCGCAGCTTCGAGGCCTTAGTCAAGACACCTGGGATGACGGTGTCTGAGTATGACATCCAGTTTACGCAGTTATCCTGATATGCTCCGTATTTGGTGGATACCGAAGAGAAGATGGTGAAGAGGTTCGTACAGGGACTTGATGCCCAGCTGTTAGTCTACGCTAGCACCCCGGCAGTCTACAGACGCCAAATGCGGAACAAAAACTTTTTAACTGGTGCTATCGTATACTTTAACCCGGATCTGCCATTATTGCTAAACTAACAAACTGTAAAGAGTGTAGAAAGGTTATACCGAACGATCCGAGTCCTTCGTTCTTCAACCATCATCCCACGCTCCGTTGCGGCTGCTCCGATCTCATCGATCTCCGATCTCCTCGTCGAGGTGGCACCACATGATCGGTTCTTTAAACGGGCTCCCGCCTCTGACTCGAGGCAACTCGATCGTCAAGTTTGCTAAAAGAGACGACCAAGATTGATGTAGAGAATGAGTAGATGACTTTGTCTCACTTCGTCCAAATCCGTGGACGATCGGTAAATGAAGTTGCCGTGGAAATCGGGTGATGGAATGAAATGAACTGTGAATTCCATACACCCCAAAACTATCATATCTTTTCTAACCGATATGAAACCTCAAGTGAGAGTTCGAATGAGAGAATGAGGGCAAGCCATATATATATGAAGGAGGGAGGTGACCGTAGGAGCAAGTGGTGACAATAAGAGAAAGATATTATGAACAAATATCTTAACCAATCCAAAACACATTAAAGCAAATGGTGATTCATATAAACACCTCATCTAGCCATTAATGAAACCATTAATGCACTAATGAGTCATATGCCTCATCATCACTTCTAGAAGCTTCTAGAATGATGACTCACTCCATCTGAAGAAAAGATAAATCCGTCTTTAACAGAATGTTAAAAGACGGCTGATAGAAAACTGGAAACTGGCAACTTCCAAAAGTGATCCTGAAACGACTTTCAGGATAACCCCGAAACTGTATAAATATACCCGCATTTGTATTACGACCGAATACAAATGCAACTGAGACAAAGATATTATACCTACTCAATATAATACTCGGATCCGGCTTAAACCAAAGCCGACCAGTATTATCTGCCCGAAAACTGACACGTGCGTAAACGTACGTGCATTTTCCGAACCCTGCCATAAAACCATACGGCCTCTACAACGTTTCGCCCGAACTTGGGAAACTGTCTGTGGGGGACTCTAATGACTCGTCAGTACCCTGGCAGTGGGTTTAACCACAAACCGTCAGCGGCACTAGCTGTGCATAACGGCTGCCCATGGACTGACCTCAAGGGTGGCCGAGGAGCGAACTCAAGGGAGACCGATGAGCGAAATCCTCCGAAAACCCTACTGAGCCTAACAGTGACAATGTATATACAGTCCGGTCCGTTCGTCAATGAGTATCGCATATCTGCCTAGGGGGCTAGCAAGGTCAGACCCCCAATAGCAGTATAAGTCGCGTCGGAGTGAAGCCCAATAACACCCTGAGATACTACTGGAGTACCTACCAGTAAATCTCCTGCCACGGCCGTGGGCTTTGTGTAATGGCTCTCCTAGACACAGCACGATCTCGCCCCCAATATCGGGAGAGACGAATCCCCTGCCGATCCGCTCACGTGCCTCCATATGTCTCGGGACTGTACCCAAAAACTACCTGTTTGCACGACTCCTTTGAGCCGTGGTAGGGTAGAAATCAAAGCACAGTGGGAACTCACACGAGACAAATGACGACCTCAGGTCGATGAACTAACCTGTACACATGTCACCAGGGAACTGCTATCTGACGATAGATATAATACTAACTAGCAGATTCCCGGCGAGTCCTGTCCGGTGTACTCATAACCCAATGAGCACCTGTATACATCTTAGGTGATCCAACTGACACCAGTGGCTTGTGAGACCGGCCACCGCCCCTCGTCGGGGTCTCGACTGTACACACTAGTCTACTCCGGAGTATCGATGCCCTGTCTCGAAACTCCTACGACTAGGGACCTCAATTAAGGATATGCATATAAACTACCCAACTCTCACGTATATGATCGCCATCATACTGTTGGTAGTAAAGCAAGATCCTAAGGGCTCTATCAAAGTGTAACATGCAATCAGTCACCTGAACATGTACACGACTGATAAAGGCAAACCAGATAGCATACTATCATTTCGAGTAAGACTGTCCTACCGGGATGGGTCCTCCGCAATCATTGCAATCACTTACCTGCGATCCAATAATTGACTATGAGGGCACTATCACCAACAATCTCCCACTTGCACTCAAGGCTAATATTGCGATGTCGACTACTCACAGCCCGTGTGAAACCGAACATCCAACTCCTCTACTAATCAGTTTCACAAAGCCCGTTTGTAAAACTATTGTGTTCGAGAAATAGCCTCAGTGAGTGGATCCGCCTAGAAGTATCTTTCAATATCTCTCTAAATCTCAAGTTCGCGGAGAAAGCCATCTCCCGAATTGAGTAGTACCTGTCTTAGAATATGTCTGGATATCTGATGGGACCTTAGTTCATAAATGAACTCCATATCCAAACTTCTTAGACAGTATCGATCACTGAACCTAATCAGTATCGGGCATCTTGCTCCCCACAGTATCCTCTTGGACCACCTGTCCATAATACTGTCCCTCGTCAGAGGGAAAACTAAAAACTCTGACAATCACTCTGTCATCCATGTCACCTTTGAAGCCTGGAATGATAACCGTCTCCCGAAAGAGGCTGCCGTTATCAAATCCGTAGAACATGTACCAATGTTCTAAAACTGCTTCCTTATGTTTTTCCAGGATTGGATTAATACAAACTTATTGCATCTAGTGCAAAACTAACATTTGGTGTGGTACTTGACATCTCATGATTGACTCAATTGCCTAAGTAAGTGATCTGCCAATCATGCACATCCCTCTCCCCTTTAGTCTATACGACATCTTTAGAGAGGGTGACTCCATCACCTGCAGGTACACCACCATGCTAGGAGTCAACTATTCCAAAAACCATTAGAATATCTGTCAAAGTACCCACATTGGGAAACTACCCAAATCCAGATCTAAAACCATAGATCTAGAAACCAGAATGTCAAATATTATATCCATATCCTGTCTGGAGAAACAACTGTGTGACGACCACAGTACAACCGATCGTAGTATAGGAATTTTACATCCTATTCTGTGTATGTCATCCAGATACCATGACATCACAGCCTACTACCTTCTTAACTGATCCACCCCTTATTCTGATTGAAGTCAAACCCATGACTGTCATATCAAAATTAGATGATCTATCTCCGCTATAACTGCTCAAGTCTATAAATAGATATAAGCATCTTGCCCACTATTCTTCCGCTGCTCCCACTGACTACGACAACCCTCCTACCGGGTCTCATATCCTGGAACAACAGTAGTGTCAAGTCTGGGTAGATAAGAACCTCCCTGTCACCGTCCTTGAGCCTACCGAAGTACCTCTCGGGTGTCTGAGGTTACCTACCATACCGGCGGAGTGGCTATTGGAATGTCAAACCTGATTTAATATATATGTCCTATTAAATTTTCCGTAATCATTCGCGGTTCTGGAATCACTTCCAGTTCTACCATACTCCCACTACTGTTTTCTGAAAAAGATCCATTTTTACTAAAACTGTGGCGAGTCAAGAACAATATCACTATTGATCTTCCAAATGGTAGAATATCAACCCTCGTCATAGCCAGGGTCAACCCACAAACAGCCATTACAGAACCGTGCCCTGAGTTATCCAGTGTCTGGTTTTAAGCATAAGCTGGACAACTCCCCATACCTTAGTTTCTTTTAAGGTACGATCCATTCTATATCCAATACAGAAACTTTGGCACTTATTTAATTGGAACCATATTCGAATCATGCAGCTGTCTCCAGTGCATATCAACTTTAATGGAAAGAGGCTAATCAGCATTACTCAACTTAGGAATCCATCCAATTATGAGTAACCTGAAAGAGAAACACGTTTCTCAAAACCATCACTATCATCTGAATACCAATCACAAGAATCTACATCTTCGATCTCTTTGAAGAATCCCGATACTTGTGATACCTGGTTCTCTACTTTATTCTTATACCCACAACTTCTCAAAACTTAGACCTTGTATTTCTACGAAACACTTGTCTAAATACTAGAGAAGTTATAAGTAAACAGAATATAGTACGAGGACCTACCCCTTTGTCCTAAAGGACACTTGGACAACATACAATACTCTGTATAAGTCCGCTGAGTTGAACAACTCTAAACCTGTGCGTTGTAGGTGGAAAACTGTACCCTGGCAATTTCCTCAAATATCACCAATTACAACGAATTCCGATATAATGAGGATGATCACCTAATTCCCAATATCTTACTCCCACTCATCATCTGTAAAACCATACAGATATGAGAATGAAACCTGGTAAATACATACCCTTGGAGTAAGTGTCTAATCGGGAAAACAGTTTTTCTTTAACAATGCACTGAAACATGAAAATGTTTCGTAGGGGTATCCTGGTATTCATAGCAATGCCTCTTCCATAATCCAATTCATGACTTCAACCGTATATTTTATTGCCGTCTCTCCAAATCCCCTTTATTTGTCTTTAGTCGTTACCTTCTGTACACCATCGTTAGGCTAAATGGTTTTCTTCCTTCCCTACCGTTCGGCACCAGCCTATGGTTTGGAAGAAGACTATCCAGTAAGCATAATAGGTGTACCCTCCTAAACCAAGGAGTACTCGCATCTCGAGAGAAGGTGACGATAAAAGACAACTGAATAATACCTTATTCTTTTAAAGGTGAAATAGGAGTGGCGATGAAGTACGCGGTTTTGGTCGTGAATGATATCAGTCGCAATTTACTTTGCCCTCTTTCTAATCCCTTTATTTTGTCTTTACATGTTACCTTCTGCACACCCTACTTAGGCTAATTGGTTTTCTTCATTCCCTACCTTTCGGCACCAGCCTATGGTTTGGAATAAGACTATCCAATAGGCGTAATAGGTGTACTCTCCTAAACCAAGGAGCTCTCGCAACCTGAGAGAAGGTGATAATAAAAGACAACTGAATAAACCAATTCTATTTCTCCTGAACCTGGATCCATCCCCGAAGAAGTCCCTTCGAGTTCGTATATAACCATACGATGGATCTATCCAATGGAAGTGGATATCCGTAGTAATACGGGTGTTCTGAGAAATTCAAAGGGTAAAAGAAGGAGTGGCAATGACTTATGCAACTCAGAAAATCCAAAAGCCAGTATTTTAAGAAGGTTCGGTCAACCTGGTCACTGAGTCATAGTCTAGGGTCGGTCAAAGGTCGCTGCCAAAGAGAGAGAGAAAAGAAACACTCTGCGTGCACTCTAACCTAGATCAGAATGGTCATCATTTTATCTAATCCGGAAACCTCCCACTGTCCTGTCAAATTCTCCTCCAAACCTAAAGAAGAATCAATCGGGATCACCCGAAGAGTAAACCAACTCATCAGTGGGAATCGGGATCCAACTCTCATCGCATGATAACGTGATGGAATGCATCCACGTTACTCATACTCCAGATGGTATGCGCATACTTGGCAAGTTTCAGTTTCTTTAGAAACTCCCGATATAGTTTTTGCCCCATGCTCTTATGATCGTGACTAAGGGCCAGCCCACCATAAGTCACATGTCAAGTTCTTCCCATCATTATCTTGTTAATTTGAACCCACCCGTACTCGCCCTTGACTAAGGGCCAACAAGGCTGTACGACTGTCCCAAACCAACTCATCTATCTATGCAACATGTGAACACCCCAGCAGCTACCAATCACTATGTCCTAGCTAAGGGCTAGACCAACATAGCTTGAATACTACTGACCATCCATATGAAATGACGGAGGGCTACGGCTGGTTTTTGGCGAAAAACCTTTAGCGTAGTGAACTTGATATCGCTGAAGGAACCTGATAGCTTTTTAAAATATAGTGGCGAAAACCTTTTGCTAAAGAGGTCACTCCCGGTAAAGGGATCTCGGCTCTTTCCTCGTGGAATGAGGTGCAGGATATTCCACTGAATACCGCTATGCAAAGCAATATGTAATCGACTATAGTGAAGTTATTACCCTGACGCAAACTTCTGCCCAAGGGGTCAGTCCCGGTGAAGGGATATCAGCCCTTGCCCCGTCGAATGAGGTGCAGGATATTCCACTGAATACCGCTATGCATAACAAAAGGAAACGTCTTTGCAATAACACCTTTTAAATTAGTTCCAACAACTGTAAATTGGTTTGTTTTACTTTGCATTGATCAGAATCAACGCAGTCCCATCAATCAATCACACCAGAAAAGAACGAAAATAAAATGTACGTATATGCCATCCGCATTCGTCACTGGGTCCCGTCGTCACCCGTTAGGTTACTTAACTAACGACAGAGCGGGGACTGGACTAGCGCGGGTGTAAAACATATACAACATCTAATAGTATATAAACCAATATACATAATCGCTCCAGGCGTGATAATATGCAACATTACAGAAAAGTAATAAGCATCACAGAACAATACAGATATCTGGGATCCCCGAGTTTCACAGAGCCGCTGCTGAAACTCGACGTTCCCCTGTCGTGTGGATAGCCTGTGCAATGAAACCTAGACCCCTATGGGTGCGGCAAGTTACCCGCCAAAACCTGAAGCGAGGCAGTCCCCCACAGCACAGTGAATGGAACACCCGGCACTTCACGGAATCCGGTAAATTGAGCACCCCTCCTTGGGTCAACCTGTACCCCCTACGAGTGCGGCGAATAGTCTGCCAATTCTGAAGTGGGACCCCTCTGCCTCTCAAAGCCATGAGATGCGGACCCGTTGCCCTCCCGAACCCGGCTATCCGTGCACTCCGTCTCGGGGCAAAACCTAGTACAGTAATGAAAAATAGTACAATAGGTACATCGACCGCATCCTGGCCGTGCCCCAAAAGAATATTATACAACAGGCAGTGACGGCTGTCCACAAGTTGGACGCTCGCCCTGCAATATCAAATGTACAAATAAACTCAATCTGTACTACCATTGCACACTGCTATCCACCACGACAAATCCGCAACATCACAGCACAACACAGAACATCAACGCGAATGTCACGTTCGCAAACCCGTCTAAAAGAACTATAGCAATTAAACGCGGTTTACCGATCAAACGACATTCCCGGTCGGAGATATAATGTAAGCACTGTAAACTAACGTGTTTAAATTTCGATCGACCAAAGACCAAATTTCAAAAAGTGGGCCCCAAAGCTTACTGGTGAACAGTAACAAAATCTGGGCCAAAATTTTATATACCAAAAACCACAAAATCCCACCAAGAACCCACTGGAAAAATTTGGGGCCACGAGCTTACTGTTTGGCCGCGGAAGCGCGGTCAAACCATAGGTTTGACCGCGTTTCCGCGGCAGTCTCATCGAATCTCGTGCCCAAATTTCTACGTCGTTCTTAGAATTCCCTGCACGGATTTTTAAGACATCCAGAAATTAATTTCGACACCGTTTAAAATCAACAGAAACTGTCGTGCAAGGATTTTGTCGTTTTTGATTTTCGGTCGGATCGATATTTTGAGCGCGTTAGCACAAGTTAGTATAGCAAAATGGTTAGGCTCTGATACCACTGTTAGTCTACGCTAGCACCCCGGCAGTCTACAGACGCCAAATGCGGAACAAAAACTTTTTAACTGGTGCTATCGTATACTTTAACCCGGATCTGCCATTATTGCTAAACTAACAAACTGTAAAGAGTGTAGAAAGGTTATACCGAACGATCCGAGTCCTTCGTTCTTCAACCATCATCCCACGCTCCGTTGCGGCTGCTCCGATCTCATCGATCTCCGATCTCCTCGTCGAGGTGGCACCACATGATCGGTTCTTTAAACGGGCTCCCGCCTCTGACTCGAGGCAACTCGATCGTCAAGTTTGCTAAAAGAGACGACCAAGATTGATGTAGAGAATGAGTAGATGACTTTGTCTCACTTCGTCCAAATCCGTGGACGATCGGTAAATGAAGTTGCCGTGGAAATCGGGTGATGGAATGAAATGAACTGTGAATTCCATACACCCCAAAACTATCATATCTTTTCTAACCGATATGAAACCTCAAGTGAGAGTTCGAATGAGAGAATGAGGGCAAGCCATATATATATGAAGGAGGGAGGTGACCGTAGGAGCAAGTGGTGACAATAAGAGAAAGATATTATGAACAAATATCTTAACCAATCCAAAACACATTAAAGCAAATGGTGATTCATATAAACACCTCATCTAGCCATTAATGAAACCATTAATGCACTAATGAGTCATATGCCTCATCATCACTTCTAGAAGCTTCTAGAATGATGACTCACTCCATCTGAAGAAAAGATAAATCCGTCTTTAACAGAATGTTAAAAGACGGCTGATAGAAAACTGGAAACTGGCAACTTCCAAAAGTGATCCTGAAACGACTTTCAGGATAACCCCGAAACTGTATAAATATACCCGCATTTGTATTACGACCGAATACAAATGCAACTGAGACAAAGATATTATACCTACTCAATATAATACTCGGATCCGGCTTAAACCAAAGCCGACCAGTATTATCTGCCCGAAAACTGACACGTGCGTAAACGTACGTGCATTTTCCGAACCCTGCCATAAAACCATACGGCCTCTACAACGTTTCGCCCGAACTTGGGAAACTGTCTGTGGGGGACTCTAATGACTCGTCAGTACCCTGGCAGTGGGTTTAACCACAAACCGTCAGCGGCACTAGCTGTGCATAACGGCTGCCCATGGACTGACCTCAAGGGTGGCCGAGGAGCGAACTCAAGGGAGACCGATGAGCGAAATCCTCCGAAAACCCTACTGAGCCTAACAGTGACAATGTATATACAGTCCGGTCCGTTCGTCAATGAGTATCGCATATCTGCCTAGGGGGCTAGCAAGGTCAGACCCCCAATAGCAGTATAAGTCGCGTCGGAGTGAAGCCCAATAACACCCTGAGATACTACTGGAGTACCTACCAGTAAATCTCCTGCCACGGCCGTGGGCTTTGTGTAATGGCTCTCCTAGACACAGCACGATCTCGCCCCCAATATCGGGAGAGACGAATCCCCTGCCGATCCGCTCACGTGCCTCCATATGTCTCGGGACTGTACCCAAAAACTACCTGTTTGCACGACTCCTTTGAGCCGTGGTAGGGTAGAAATCAAAGCACAGTGGGAACTCACACGAGACAAATGACGACCTCAGGTCGATGAACTAACCTGTACACATGTCACCAGGGAACTGCTATCTGACGATAGATATAATACTAACTAGCAGATTCCCGGCGAGTCCTGTCCGGTGTACTCATAACCCAATGAGCACCTGTATACATCTTAGGTGATCCAACTGACACCAGTGGCTTGTGAGACCGGCCACCGCCCCTCGTCGGGGTCTCGACTGTACACACTAGTCTACTCCGGAGTATCGATGCCCTGTCTCGAAACTCCTACGACTAGGGACCTCAATTAAGGATATGCATATAAACTACCCAACTCTCACGTATATGATCGCCATCATACTGTTGGTAGTAAAGCAAGATCCTAAGGGCTCTATCAAAGTGTAACATGCAATCAGTCACCTGAACATGTACACGACTGATAAAGGCAAACCAGATAGCATACTATCATTTCGAGTAAGACTGTCCTACCGGGATGGGTCCTCCGCAATCATTGCAATCACTTACCTGCGATCCAATAATTGACTATGAGGGCACTATCACCAACACCAGCTATATCTTGCCATTGGCGTCCAGCACTACGGCACTTATTCAGCTGCTATGGATACGGCATTACGGATGGAGGCACGCATATCACAGACTTCGGCCGTTTCTGGGCCGAAGAGGATTCACACCGATGTACCGTCTCAGAGGCAGCGTGCCAGATTCTTCCCGAGAGATGGGCCTGGCAGAGGATTTGGACGGGGACAGTTATATGGTTCTTATCCCCAGGGACAGCAGCCGTCGCCAGGGTGTTTTGGGTGCGGGAGTCCGCATCATCTTGTCAGAGACTGTCCGGCGAGACGACAGGGAGCAGCGACAGTTCCGCATGTGACCCTACCACCATCACCACCCCCTCCTCAGAGAGCCCTACTTCCTACCACAGGTGATGCTCCACGCCAGTTAGGTGCATCCAGAGGCCGTGGACGCGGCGGTCCTGTTCAGAGAGGACGAGGAGGCAGAGGCCGAGGTCGAGGTCAGCCCGCTATCGGTGGAGGACAGGCCCGAGTTTTTGCTTTGACACCGCAGGATGCGCAGGCATCCAATGCCGTTGTGACAGGTACCTTGCCAGTTTGTTCTTTCGACGCACGGGTATTATTCGACCCAGGTTCCACACATTCGTACGTATCTACACACTTTGCACCGATGTTGGGCCGTGAGTCGTCGTCGTTAAATCAGGCGCTTGTTGTTGTTACTCCGGTAGGCGAGTCGTTTGTCGCTCGTTTTGTTTTTCGTTTGTGTTCCGTTCGTATCGGGGAGAGGGATTCATCAGTTGATTTGATACTCCTCGATATGTTGGACTTTGATGTGCTTCTGGGCATGAATTGGCTAGCCACTTGTTATGCTTCGGTGGACTGCCGTGAGAAGGCAGTCAGATTTAGCTTTCCGGGAGAGCCAGTCTTTGTTATTCGGGGAGACCGCAGTGTCACCCTTCCCAGCTTAATTTCGTCTCTTCGCGCTGGTCAGCTCTTACGGAAGGGATGTCAGGGATTCTTAGCGTGTATTTATGATACTCGAGCTGCAGAGGTTCCGTTAGACCGGGTCCCGATAGTTTGTGAGTTCCCTGATGTTTTCCCTGATGAGCTACCTGGGCTACCGCCTGAGCGCGATGTTGAGTTCTGCATTGATTTGATTCCCGGTTCGGGGCCTATTTCTATACCGCCTTATCGGATGGCCCCGGCAGAGCTTCGAGAGCTGAAGGATCAGTTGCAGGATTTGTTAGATAAGGGGCTTATTCGACCGAGTGTTTCTCCGTGGGGTGCTCCGGTCCTGTTTGTCAAGAAGAAGGATGGAAGTTTGCGCTTATGTATCGACTACCGCCAGCTGAACAAAGTTACCGTTCGGAACAGATATCCGTTGCCGCGCATTGATGATTTGTTCGACCAGCTTCAGGGTGCGGGGTATTTTTCGAGGATCGACTTGCGATCAGGATACCATCAGCTGTGAGTTCGACAGGAGGATATACCGAGGACAGCTTTCCGCACGCGCTACGGCCACTATGAGTTTTTTGTGATGTCGTTCGAACTCACCAACGCCCCAGCTGCATTCATGGATTTGATGAACCGTACATTCAGGCCGTATCTTGACTTGTTCATCATCGTGTTTATCGACGATATCTTGGTGTACTCCCGGAGCAGAGAGGAGCACGAGCAGCACTTGCGGATTACGTTACAGACTCTGAGGGAGCACCAGCTGTACGCGAAGTTCTCCAAGTATGCATTCTGGCTGGACAGCGTCGGATTCTTGGGTCACGTGGTTACGAGAGACGGCATTTGTGTGGACCCGAAGAAGATTGAGGCTGTTCAGCAGTGGCCCCGACCTACATCGGTTACTGAGATCCGTAGTTTTCTAGGCTTGGCGGTCTACTACAGGCGTTTTGTTCAGGACTTCTCCCGTATAGCTGCACCGTTGACCGGTTTGACCCCGAAGGGAGTTCCTTTCGTTTGGATAGAGGAGTGCGAGCGCAGTTTTCAGCAGCTACGGACTTGTTTGACTACGGCGCCGGTATTATCTTTGCCTTCGGGATCAGGCGGATTTGTTGTCTACTGTGATGCTTCGCGAGTGGGATTAGGATGCGTATTGATGCAGCATGGCCGGGTGATCGCTTATGCTTCTCGACAGTTGAAGAAGCATGAACAGAACTACCCCACTCATGATTTGGAGATGGTTGTAGTGGTCTTTGCACTGAAGATTTGGCGACATTACCTGTACGGCGAGTCGTGTCAGATATTCACCGATCATAAGAGCTTAAAGTACATATTTCAGCAGCGAGACCTGAACCTCAGACAGCGTCGTTGGATGGAGTTGGTGAAAGACTACGACTGCGAGATCTTATATCACCCCGGCAAGGCAAATGTGGTGGCAGATGCGTTGAGTAGGAGGCCCGGGGGTAGTCTATCCTTTTTGCGTGCAGTGCAGAGGCAGTCGTCAGCAGATTGGCAGATGTTATGCGACAGCCGAGTTGAGTTCGAGTTCACTCAGACAGGGGGACAGCTTGCGCATGTTCGTGCACGCCCACAGTTGCTTGACCGTATATATGAGGCACAGCGCAGTGACGACCGTTGCTCAGAGATCATGGCACAGATGGGACAGGGCAGATTTTTCGAGTTCGTGATTGACGATCAGGGGATTTTACGATATGGATCTAGACTGTGCGTACCAGATGCTGATGGATTGCGGCGCGACATTCTTGAGGAGGCACACCGATCAGTGTATAGTGTCCACCCCGGTTCCACCAAGATGTACCATGATATGAGAGAGACCTACTGGTGGGACTGGATGAAGAGGGACATTGCGGAGTTTGTATCGAGATGCTTGACTTGTCAGCAAGTCAAGGCCGAGTACCAGAGGCCCGCAGGAGAGCTACAGCCGTTACCCATTCCGGAGTGGAAATGGGAGCAGATTTCGATGGATTTCGTTGTGGGTCTACCCAGGACCAGTCGAGGGTATGACTCCATCTGGGTGATCGTAGATCGATTGACGAAAGCGGCTCACTTCCTACCAGTGAAGACCACTTTCAGCTTCGCTCGGTATGCTCAGCTCTCATCGACGAGATCGTGCGGTTGCATGGCGTACCGACTTGTATCGTGTCAGATCGAGGCACCCAGTTCACCAGCCGACTTTGGCAGAGACTTCAGGAGGCTTTGGGCACTCGTTTGAGCTTCAGCACAGCGTTTCATCCGCAGACCGACGGACAGTCAGAGCGGACCATTCAGACTCTCGAGGACATGCTCAGAGCGTGCGTTTTAGACTTCGGCGGTAGCTGGGATCGTCATTTACCTCTAGTGGAGTTCTCCTACAACAACAGCTTCCAGGATACTATTCAGATGGCACCTTTCGAGGCATTGTATGGGAGGAGATGCAGATCGCCCGTCTGTTGGACAGAGCTCAGCGAGAGTAGCATTTTGGGGCCGCAGCTTGTTGAGGAGACGACAGCGAAGATACAGTTGATCCGAGACCGGATGAGAGCGGCTCAGAGCAGGCAGAAATCCTATGCAGACAGGCGCCGTCGCAGATTAGAGTTCGCAGTTGGCGACCATGTTTTTCTGAAAGTCTCTCCGATGAAGGGCGTGATGCGTTTTAGGCGAAAAGGGAAGCTTAGCCCTAGATTCGTAGGTCCCTTCGAGATCCTTGAGCGTGTTGGCGCTGTTGCTTATCGTTTGGCTCTTCCTCCCAGCTTTCCCGATGTTCACCCCGTCTTCCATGTTTCGATGCTCCGCAAGTACCTTCACGACCCTTCGCATGCGATTCAGCACCCGACAGTCCAGCTAGAGCGCGACCTTTCTTTTGCAGAGCAGCCGGTAGCCATCCTGGATCGGCAGGTGAAGAAGTTGAGGTCGAAGATTATACCAACCGTCAAAGTCCTTTGGCGTAGCCCGAGCAGCGAGGAGGTTACCTGGGAGACCGAGGGCGAGATGAGGAAGAAATATCCCCATCTCTTTGAAGGTACGCGTAGTTATATTTTTTTAAATTCGGGGACCGAATTTCTTTAAGGGGGGAAGATTGTAGTGTCTTGAAAAGTCGTTTTGGTGTTTTCCTGAAATCGGTGAAAATTCGGTATTTTTCCGAAAACCGTCTTTTTTTGTTATTTTGCAGTTTAGGACTAATTATACCTAAAATGGATAGGTAATTGCTTGTTTTTAGTAGCTAATGAGTTATTTATGAAATTTTGGTCATTTAAAATTTTTTCCCTATTTTTCAATTTTTTAATATTATTTTAAGCCGGTAAGAAAATACATTAATTTAGCGGTAAATACAAATTTTTCCGGGCTAATTTTAATCTTTAAAATTATGATAATTAAAATCTAATTGAAACATAAATTTTTAGTATTTTATTTTGATTTTTAACAAATTTTTATGATAGGAAACGAATTTATTGAATTTTAAGCTAAAACTTGCAATTTTTGACTTGTAGGGGGTCTTTTTGCATAAAATTTCTTTTGTAAAACCCCATTCACCCTCCCCTCACCCCTAGGCCGGCCCTACCTCAGTATCAAGCCCACAAAATTTTTCCCCATCTCATTTGAACAAAATGATATGATAAAGGGTTATTTATATATTTATTTGAGGTAAGGGTATTATGGTAATATAAGAGAGTTGACTTGGACTTTTTTTCCCCACTTCCCCACACTTCTCCCCACTCCCTCACTGCTGAATTCCAGCAGAAAAAACAGCCCCAAAAATCTCCACTCTTCTTCCATCAAAGTTCATCCAAAATTTGCTCCAAAAATCCACAATTTATTCAAAATTCAAACCAAATCCTTCATCCATTCTTCTTAATCTTTCTTGCATGGATCTTGGATGCTAGGAGACCATGTTTGGAGTCAAAATTTCTTGCTAGATCTCTAGATCTAGAGGTATAATCCTTACCCATTTAAATTCTTTTGGTTGGATTTCTTTAATTGGGTTGTTTTAGTGTAAATATTAGTGTTAATTTCTAGTCTAGGTTTTAAAAGTTCATGGCTTGAAATTTTAATTAGGGTTTAGAAAACCATTAATTAGTTAATTAAGTTATTTTGTTATCTAGTTTTATGCAAACTTAATTTAAGAGATTACTTTGCTTAAGTGGACATCGATATGTGTTAAATTATGTTGTTCAAGTGTGAAATTCGATTTAATTGATGGTTATAAAAATCAAGAGAGGGTTGTTTATGGAAAAATATGATTTGAAGCATTGTAATGTGTTATAATTAATGTGATTGTGGTTAAGTAGTTATGCGGTTACATGTTAAACTAGGTTGTAATCCTTTTTGTCGCAAAACGGCGATGTTGCGCCGATTTTTGGAATGTTTGTGCTTACTAGTTTTGTTATAAAATTATGTGATGAATTATTTTGGATATCTTGATGATTGTGTTGGCTTATCCTATGACATTTAGGATGTGTGAGTGCGGTTTCTTTGAGTGGTCAGGTTTTAGTTTTGCCGGGCGACCAAATCGGCGATTTTTGGCAGTTTTTGCGATTTTCGCGTATGTTCCGCGCACCTTGTGCACGTTGTACCTAGCTTGTGAACTATGGTATTTCCATTAGGGAATTGCGTCGTTCTTGATATGTAACCTTATGTCTTGTATTGATGTAAATTCCAGGTTCGGTCGCGGAGGCTTCGGATGCGGCACGAAAAGGGGAAGCGGTGATCGGACGTAGCTAGCTGAGGATTTCTGTGAGTAGATGTAACATCTACGGGGGACTATCGTTGGATGGCGCAAGCCGTCCGATAGTTTTAGTAACTTAAAAGATTCTTAGTAATGTTAGTAATTAGGGATGTAATACTTGTATGATTATTTGCTGCATCCATGCATTATATTGACATACCTATGCGAAACCATTTTATAGGACACCTGCACCATTGCCAGGGTTTTTATATGCAGCACGAGCACTATTCATGCTTACACACACACCCTGGTAATTGCCATGCCACCACACTAGATAACCTTTAAATTTAAACCTTTTACTAATTGATACTTAAACTTGTGCTATTGCCTTTAATTCCTTAAAATGAAACCGTAGGATTGCTATTCATGTGCATGTACTTCATCATATTAATTGTTCATGCTTAATCCATTAATCACACATCGCAACTTGATTATTGATACCATATGCATTCATTATCACTGATATATGCACTTATGAGGATTTCTTGAGATTTTATGATATTTCTGGATTTCGGGGGAAAGCCGCAAAATTTCTAAACTTATTATATTTTTACAATATGTAAATTGCGGTTTTCTAGTGATGTAAGTGTCGTCCACCATGAGTTTGCTGTGGTTTTGGAAATCCGTGTCGAGGAGTGGAGGAACCGTCACGGGTACATGGTGGGCCCGGTAAGGTACCCCGGGGCAAGAGGAATGTGGTGTTGACGTTGAGCCTGGCAGGGGACTGATTACCTACCGGTGACTGTTTGGGACGGCGGATATCCAGAGGATACCGACCGTGGCCGCTAGATGATGAGATATTGATATTTGAGATGGGTCAGCCGGACGGCTGAGGCCAGAGATACATTTATGAGATTTGAGACAGCTTTTGGGTGTCGTTGCTGGACACCGGTTCTCGTCGATTCTTTAAGTATTATGCTGGTATTCTAAAAGAGTTTCAAAAACAAAAAGAGATAAATGTTTCTTATATATACCTATTGAGACCTCACATATTCATGTTGCATACATATTCGTACACTGATGTTGTATACACACCTGCTAGTGCACCCATTCATACCTGTATTTTAAATGCTAGGATGCTTGTGTGCATGCATACGATAGCCTTTGTAGGTGTTATTTATTACTCACGAGTTGGCAACTCACCCCCGTTGTGCCACAGTCTTTTGCAGGTCCGCTCCGTCAGTTCAGTAGCGGCGGGCGCACTTGTTCTTTTGCCTCTTTTGCCGGGGCTCGAGATTTTGCTCATAGGTGGGTTATGTTATTATTTTGTACCACCTTGTATATTCTTGTATCTAGTGTACTCCATCTACTGTTTCTACCAGTTTTATTGTATATTGACCTAGAGATGAGACTGTGAGGTTTGTGGACTTTTATGCTGTATTTTGGGGTCGAGCTCACTTGAGTCGACATGCTGTTTTCTTATGCTTCATTATGATTATTATGCTTGTTGTCATTTTATATTGCGTGGGATTTGTGACCGCCTTGTGGCGAAGAGCTAGCTCCCGCTTGGGGATGCCCTATCTTGTTGGATTCATATATATTTTGTTGTACCCATTTTGGGGGCCAGTATTTACAAAGGAGACTCTGCCGAAATTTTCGGAAAAATTTGTATTGTTTTTGAAAAGGGTTTTACATGATTTATTTGATAAACTCGCTTTCAACTGATTGGGTTTTCTTCACTCTTTTGCGTATTTGGTTTTGTTTTCTGGGCTTTGGCTTACTTATTTTACGGACGTCTTGAGACGTTTCGTAAACTTAAGTGCCAGTCACGTTCCGTACCCTGCGGGTCGTGACACTAAAAAACACTCAATTTTAAACCATTTGATTCTACAACGATATCAAGTTCATTACGCAAAGGGTTTTCTTAAAAACCCGTCGTAGCCCTCCGTCGTTTCAGATAAGTACTACTTAGTATTCGTGCTACGTTTGTTGACCATGTTAAGGCGTAGTGTGCGGTAGCTGATTAGTGATTATCTGCATAAGCATATGATGCGATTGGATTAGGGTAGTCGTGCGACTTTGTTAACCATGTTAAGGGTCGTACGGGTGGGTTTAATTCAATTAGGAAATGACGGGAACTTGGCTAGCGCTTATGATTTGTTGACCATGTTAAGGTCATAAGTCGCTAAGGGCAAAATATTATCCGGAATTGCAAGTGTTGAAATTTGCAATGAGATTGCATACCTTCTATGAGATAGTTGGATCCTGATACCCACTGCGAGTAAGAGTTACTCCTGAGAGAGTTTTACACATTACAATTAGCCGATCAAGTAGGTGTCTAGAAAGGTGTCAACGGGGTTACGCCCCTAGGAAAACGAGGTTTATTTTAATTAGTTCCGTGTGAAAGCACGGGGAACCTCCCTCAAAGTACCGGCACTGGCCTGGCTGAAAGATCGACGAACTTGTAGGGTGTAATTAATCCTGGCTAGTCTTTCGTTTTAGGGTTTGAAGGAAGATTTGACTAAAACAGTGGGAGCCATCCTGATTAGATAAAATAATAACCAATCTAATCTTGCAAGAGCATACGCTAAGTGTTTTCTTCTCTCTCTCTCCAGGTAGCGACCATGTCACGCCTTAATCAAGATAATAATACGGATGTATTGACCGAACCCGCTTGTTATACTACGCTAAGGAACGTTGGTCCCGCTCCAACTTATAAATGTTATAAGACCAAGCAGAAAATAGGGGATTACCAGAATTCCCATGCCGCCCAAACGAAGAAAGTGCATGATGATGCAACTTCTTCGGGTGTGTTCATTACCGAGAACTATTTCTCAGTATCCTTTACATCGTAGGTATGAGATACCGGATCAGGATCCCATATATGTAATCTGTTACATAGGCTACAGATAGGTAGATAACTGAGATCGGGTGATAAGTTTCAAGAGTTGGAAACGGTGCAAGTGTTGCAGCCAAGTATGTTGGCAGTTATCACCCTGTATTACCAAATACAATGATTCTGAACGAATGTTATTAGATACCGAACCTGATATACAATATCATACCAGTCTCTTTATTAGTAAAGAAGGATATAATTTTGTATTGTTGGATAATGTTTTGAACATTTCCTATATCAAGAGTTGATCGGTTCAGACACGTTATCTAAAAGCATATACGTTCTAAATCAAACTACAGTTCTTAACGAACAGAACACACACAAGAGGAAGAGTTCAGAAATGAACAAATCCTTCTTGAGGCATTGTAGACTAGGTCATATCAATGCGACCCGACTAGCTAAGTTACATTTAGATGCATATTTAAATCAGTTTGAATCTACATCTTGTGAAACTTGCCAGTCATATCACAAAGATAAGATGACCATAGCTCCGTTTATTGGAAACGAAGAAAGAGTTAGTGAACTCTTGGGATTGATACATGCTGATGTATGAAGGTCCCCTGTCTACACATGTCAGGACTGGTTCTTTGTACTCCATTACATTCACTGATGATCTCTCAAGATTCGGACATATGTTCCTGTTGAAACACAAGTCTGAAGCTTTTGAGAAATTCAAACAATATAAGTCAGAAGTAGAGAACCAAAATGGGTATAAGTATTATGTCCTTTGATGTGATCAGGGAGGTGAATACTTGAGCACGGAATTCCTAGACTATTCTAAAAGAGAATGAGATTCTCTCTCAGCATTACTCCTCCGTATACACCACAACATGTCGGTGTATCGGGGCGGAGCTGTCACGACCCGAAAGTACGGAACGTGACCGGCACTTAGATTACGAAGCGTCTAGAGGCGCCACGTGACCTAAGTAAGCCGAAGCCCAGAAATCTAAACCATAAAAGAAGAAAAAGAAGAAAAGAAAAGAAAACAAGTATAAAAACATCAGCAAATTTTACCAAAAATTTTGGCAGAGTCTCCTCTGTAAAAACTGGCCCCCAAACGGGTACAACAAGTATAATATGAATAAACAATAAAAAGCATCCCCAAACGGGTGCTAGCTCAACGCCAACAGGCGGAAACAACCACAACAAACACAATAATATACAACGCCAAAGGGCGAGGCTCAAAACTCAAAAGAAAACAAAACCACCAGATCAGAATAATGCATGCGCGACTCTAAGGTCAAAATAACAGACTGGTCCAATAAACTTATCAAGTAATACAAATGTGGTTGATGGAGCTTACTAGATACAAGTGAGTGAATAAAGTACAATGGTGGTTCGGATACAAGTGAACCAACCTACCGTGCAAGTCACCCTGAAAGAATAAATGTGCCAGCAAGCTGCCAGGGAAACCTGTACACCGAACCTGTAATAAAATTTGGCACAACGGGGGTGAGTTGCCAACTCGTGAGTAGAAGACATCTACGAAAAGAAATCGAATGCACGACGCTATCCTAGGTCATAATAATACACTACTAAGTCTCAAACCTCAAGTAATAGCAGGGTAACAATACGTATTAGTGCAGATACTCCGTGCTCGTGTCCGTGCCTCAAATAGTACTATGTCATATGAATGGATATGCATGCACCATGAATATAAAACAATCAATCCTGAAATCCAGATATATCTGTATAAGAAATCTTTAACTGTTATTATAGTAAAATGTGTATAGGAATCTGAAATCTCAATAATGAAATCCATGGAAATCCGTGTCAAGCATCGACACAAACATGTAAATCTCAAGTCTCATAGTCTCAATACCTCGGGCTCCGTCAGTCCGGATCGGCCCATATCACTAAATCTCACGACAACGGTCGGTATCCTCCGGATATTCGCCGCGCCAGACATCACCGGTAGGTAGCCTTCCCCTGCCAGGCTCATCGTCTACAACTCGATCTTCTTGTCCCGGGGTACCATACCGGGCCCACCATGTACCCGAGACGGTTCATCCACTCCTCGAATCGGGTCTCGAAATCCAACAGAAAACATGAAATACTCATGGTGGACGACTCATACATCACGAGAAAACCGCATCTTATTTAAAAAAGAGAAGAGGAGAAAGAGAGAAGTTTTTATATATTTTTGCGGTTTTTCCCCAAAAATCCAGAAATCTCATAGAAATCCAAATCTCAAAATCATGAGTAAGTATATGATAAGTGTCAGCATATGCCCATACTACTGTGCGATAACATGAAATATGAATGCATGAATATCTAAGTAATAAATATCATGTCTTATACTAATGTCAGAGAATAATCACAATATTATATCTGTCTAGTTGCTAACTGATTCTATCCATAAAAGACAATATGATCTAAAGTGTACGTGACATAGCAATTACCGATGATGATGTGTGTGAGCCGGCAAATAAGTGTGCGTGGAATATGCGCATCATCGGTAATAGTGCTGGTGTCCTAACAGGTAAAGTTTATACTGATTATAGCAACATATAAAAGAACATGCACCATGATGATTACAGTACGAATGTAAATACAGGTGTGCATTATCCACTCCTCTGCGAGATATGAGTACAACTACCACTATGTGAGTCGAACCTAAACCGGTGTCCATCTAATATCCTAAGGAACTAACCTAAGAAACTAGTCAATAAGAAACAAGCATCTACCTAAGGTCTGAACCAATATCTCTAATAGTCGGCGATCCCGCCTCAATAGCGTCGCGTACGTAGTACGGCATCCTCGAATCAAGAGTGCGGATCAATCATCATATCTAAGCCTCGTACGGTAAAATCCATCGTACGGTATCCCTATATCGGGGTACGGGTCAAGTATCTCCTAGGTGTCTCATTATTAGTAATGGGTCATCATCAACACATCTCATGATCAAGGTTCTAAACTGTGATCGCATACATCAATCATATATCATTGCCATCATGATAAGCATCATTAGTTTATCCTCAGAAATATCATGTCATATGTATCATATTGTGATTAAGTCATACTTATATGATATCGGCATCAGGTCACACCAATATAATGTCGTAATCAAGTTACACATATATCATATCGTGGTCAGTCACAAGTTACAGTCCGGGTACTATTCTAGCGTCCCATGTACATCAATATCACCACCACTCTTTATGATTTATATATATTCATGTTCATTATCTCATTCTCTAATGATTCCGCTAACACTTTAATACGACTGTATAGCCAAGAATTACGGCATCAAGCCCCGCTACATTGTTTCATCATTTCTCGGATATCATATCACATCAATGAATCACATATACGTGTTGTATATATGTGTATATACCTATACCTCGTTCTATATATATACATATACACGTATACCCCATGTCGATTTTCAGTGTGTGTGCGTGGGTGTGTTTCTATCTAAAACCTACGAACCTCTTCCAAGGTACTCATTCTCGGATATGGTTTTCCTAAATCAGTCTAGTCCAGCCTAGGGTCAATACTAGGGTCCTACTAGGGTCACATCTGATTTCCTAATGTCAATAAGTACCATTCCTATTCTACGTTGCGGGGGTGCTAAACGCCATCCACCCGACTTCCCCCCGTAGATATACATCTACTCACCTGGTCCATGTCTGCCGACGACGGTGTCGCCATCCTCCTCTTTATCGCCCGCAGTCCACTTGAAGGGTACCTAAACGCAAACATATAAATATTATCGTAAACCGAATCACATACAAAAGTCAAACGATACCAGGAACAAGCACAGGTTAAAACCTATGTCCCGTCCACGCAAAAGAACCAAATACCGCTCGATATCGGCGTACAAACTCCGATGGATCGAGATAACATCATCAAACAACTTGTAGTTTTAAAACACATTACTTATATTGTAAAACATGATCAATTTCATCGAAACACTAAAATCGATCAAATCGTCCGTTTTCGAAAAACCCGAAAATGCCAATTTACCGTTTTTCATCGAAACTTGACATTTAAATGAAACCAATGGTCATAAAACTCATTAAATAGCATTACTAGACTATACAAACCATTACTATATTTTTATTACACAATTTTACATTTATTTGAAATTTCTAGTTTGCAACTTTTAACAATTTTTAACATTTTTCAAGCAAAATACCACAATCCATCAAAAAACAAAAATTTGCATGAATTAATGTATTAAACCACAATTCATGATGATAATGATTTAATGAAACCATAAATTATATTTTTAATCTCCTTTATTTAGGAATTTTCAAAATCTAGTTTACAAAATAATAGCATTTTATTAGTATTTTCCAATTCTCAAAGAAATTTAGTGATCAAACTAAGTTTTTCTTTCCATATACATGCTAATACTCTCACTAAAACTACAATCTAATGATAGCAACTTTAATTGGAATTTTATATTACCCACAAACACATTTTAGAAAAATCTAGTTAGCTAATTTCCTTATTTAAAACAATTTTAAATGAAAATTTTACAATTTAAAAACCATGCAATATTTTCCAATTCTAAAAGTGTTAAACTAACTATTATAACCCTAATTAATTATTAAAAAGCCTAACTTGAATTTACAACCCTAACTTGCATTTTAAAAAAAACATAGAATTAATTCATTAAATCTAATTAAGCTTAAATGATCATCTAATAACAATAAATCAAAAGAAGGAAAATTATACCTCCAAATTGTGAAATCCAAACAAGAAATGAGCCTCCAAAATACATGCTTTCCCACTCCACAATCCATATAAAAAAGGGTAGAGAATAAAGGGTATGAAGAGATTAGGATTTTGTGTATTTTTTGTTGAATTTTTGATGTAATTTGATGGATTTTTGTGCAAAAATGAGGTGGGAAATGGGGGGGCAGCCATGGGAGGGTTGTGGCCGGCCTTGAGGGAGTGAGGGAGAGAAAGAAATGATTAAGGAAAAGTGTAGAAGTTTCAAGAGGAGAAATGTCACTTAAAGGTCTTTTCATGGTTTATTTAATTATTTATTTATTTGTTTACTATAGCAACTCAAGAAAGCTCTAGAAAATAGGAAAAATTTGCAAATAATTTTTGCATGATACATACTAAATTCTAACATGCCATGGTTCATTTTTACAAATTAAAACCATTTAAATTTGTAATTTACACTAATTTAGTGTAAAAAAGAAAGCTTATGTTAATATTTAAAATAATTAATTTAGGAAAAATTTTAATTAAACTAAAAATTTATAAGTAGCTAAATAAACACTATTTACTAGTAATTACATAATTAAATAGGTATTTTTGAATTTATAATGAAAAACAATTGCGGTTTGATTTTACGAAAAATATATTTTGCTTTACCGAAAATCATAAAATTCACTTAAACAATTTTATTCATTTAATTATTTATTTAATTATTTTTAAAACGTTACAATCTTCCCCCCTTTAAGAAATTCGGTCCCCGAATTTAAATTAAAACTCCCCCTCCAAATACTAAAACATTTAGCAAAACACTCAAATCGTCGGGGCTCCGAAATCATCAACACATAACAAAAATCAACTCCGTCAAGCATAACGCAATCATCGGAGTTATGGCGAGAATAAAATATCATAACCCAATATGAAAACCATTATAATATACATCAATCTATAACTTATATATAGTGTGCATCATAGTGAAACCGTACAAATATCCGGATAAGGAAATATGCAAACCTTTTTTTTTTGAAAATTGTCGTGTGATGCACGTGTCACGGCATAAGTAGCGGACGTTTATTTAAAAAAAATAACTATATATATATATATATATATATCTTTTATTTAACATACACGTCCCGCCTGGTTACTAAATCAAATAATAATGATTATGAAAATATACTGCTCAAACTGAAATCAATCCCAATCACATCAATAAAATATCATGTGCGTCCGGTGCGCACTGAAATCGAAACCAAATACAGATACCACGAATACACACAACAACAAAACTAAGTGCAACAGGTGTGCACCAAAAACATCTGTCAAGTGCAACGGGCATGCACGACTCAATATCAAGTGCATCTAATCTGCACAAAACCCCGATTTAGTGCATCTGGTGTGCACAAAATCGCATCAAGTACGCCAAGTATGCGCAAGAATCCTAATCAGGTGCACATGGTGCACGGAAACATACATCAATTATCAAAATCGAAATCACAGTACAAATGCATGAAAACTAGGTCGAAACATATATCAAAATCATGTGTAACCCATATGCACGAAATCAAATCAAAAATCTCAAAATATATAAAACCAAATCAAGTGTACTGGGTGTATACTAAACAACATCAATACAACAGATATATAAAACACAGATAGAATGAAGGTACACACAGGAAATACCATTCATAGAACAAAGTCCTCAAAATACAAAAATCCAATCAACGAAAATAGGAAATTCAAATCACTAAATCACAATCGTAAACACTATCGTCAATGTGCGTCTCTTTCCTCGGATGTCGGCTGCTTCAAACTCGTCTCTTCGTAGCTGTGCTGACTGCGCTACTAACGGCAATACTCATATCTAGAGTCTCCCACGTAGTCGATCCCTTCACTTGATATCCGGACTACATTAAACTTTTCGATCGATCCATCAAAATCCCATAATTCCCCGAGAGCTCAATACTCAAGTACAGCTTAAAAATATCCGGTACATACCCCAGCATCGATGATCCAGCCGTAGAAGGGAAAACCCAAGCCTCACTAATGTCACCGCGGAACTGCCGTAAACCCTAAGGTTCAAGGGCGTTCTCGTGGTCATTATGTCGAGTTAGGGTTTCATTCTTCTAGAGGGTCCATCGAAATACCTGCATGTTCTTCCGAATACTTTAAACTTGGGAAAATGATTTTCTGATAATTGTTCGAACCCTTTAATTTCATCCGGACGGCATGTGAATACCCTTCGTCCGCACGCTAAACAATGCTTCAATCCTCAAGAATAACCAATACTCTAATGGTTATCGCATTCGAGCCGCAGCTCCCTCTGCCCGTGCGCCCGTGGTAACAGAACCACCCCCCGACATCGACGAAGATAGATCAAAGGAACGAATGAAATACGGTGCAAACAAATGTACATCCTAAGGCTCCTTAAGCAGAGTAGCGTATCGTAAGTATGCCGCGGACCATACCCACAGTACGTTACTCTACCTAAATCGCCTACTCCATCAACCAAGGGTCACCTAGACTTATACCGGGTTAAACCTAGCGCTCTGATACCAACTTTGTCACGACCCGAAAGTACGGAACGTGACCGGCACTTAGATTACGAAGCGTCTAGAGGCGCCACGTGACCTAAGTAAGACGAAGCCCAGAAATCCAAACCATAAAAGAAGAAAAAGAAGAAAAGAAAAGAAAACAAGTATAAAAACATCAGCAAATTTTACCAAAAATTTCGGCAGAGTCTCCTCTGTAAAAACTGGCCCCCAAACGGGTACAACAAGTATAATATGAATAAACAATAAAAAGCATCCCCAAACGGGTGCTAGCTCAATGCCAACAGGCGGAAACAACCACAACAAACACAATAATATACAACGCCAAAGGGCGAGGCTCAAAACTCAAAAGAAAACAAAACCACCAGATCAGAATAATACATGCGCGACTCTAAGGTCAAAATAACAGACTGGTCCAATAAACTTATCAAGTAATACAAATGTGGTTGATGGAGCTTACTAGATACAAGTGAGTGAATAAAGTACAATGGTGGTTCGGATACAAGTGAACCAACCTACCGTGCAAGTCACCCTGAAAGAATAAATGTGCCAGCAAGCTGCCAGGGAAACCTGTACACCGAACCTGTAATAAAATTTGGCACAACGGGGGTGAGTTGCCAACTCGTGAGTAGAAGACATCTACGAAAAGAAATCGAATGCACGATGCTATCCTAGGTCATAATAATACACTACTAAGTCTCAAACCTCAAGTAATAGCAGGGTAACAATACGTGTAAGTGCAGATACTCCGTGCTCGTGTCAGTGTCTCAAATAGTACTATGTTATATAAATGGATATGCATGCACCATGAATATAAAACAATCAATCCTGAAATCCAGATATATCTGTATAAGAAATCTTTAACTGTTATTATAGTAAAATGTGTATAGGAATCTGAAATCTCAATAATGAAATCCATGGAAATCCGTGTCAAGCATCGACACAAACATGTAAATCTCAAGTCTCATAGTCTCAATACCTCGGGCTCCGTCAGTCCAGATCGGCCCATATCACTAAATCTCACGACAACGGTCGGTATCCTTCGGATATCCGCCGCGCCAGACATCACCGGTAAGTAGCCTTCCCCTGCCAGGCTCATCGTCTACAACTCGATCTTCTTGCCCCGGGGTACCATACCGGGCCCACCATGTACCCGAGACGGTTCATCCACTCCTCGAATCGGGTCTCGAAATCCAACAGAAAACATCAAATACTCATGGTGGACGACTCATACATCACGAGAAAACCGCATCTTATTTAAAAAAGAGAAGAGGAGAGAGAGAGAGAAGTTTTTATATATTTTTGCGGTTTTTCCCCAAAAATCCAGAAATCTCATAGAAATCCAAATCTCAAAATCATGAGTAAGTATATGATAAGTGTCAGCATATGCCCATACTACTGTGCGATAACATGAAATATGAATGCATGAATGTCTAAGTAATAAATATCATGTCTTATACTAATGTCAGAGAATAATCACAATATTATATCTGTCTAGTTGCTAACTGATTCTATCCATAAAAGACAATATGATCTAAAGTGTACGTGACATAGCAATTACCGATGATGATGTGTGTGAGCCGGCAAATAAGTGTGCGTGGAATATGCGCATCATCGGTAATAGTGCTGGTGTCCTAACAGGTAAAGTTTATACTGATTATAGCAACATATAAAAGAACATGCACCATGATGATTACAGTACGAATGTAAATACAGGTGTGCATTATCCACTCCTCTGCGAGATACGAGTACAACTACCACTATGTGAGTCGAACCTAAACCAGTGTCAATCTAATATCCTAAGGAACTAACCTAAGAAACTAGTCAATAAGAAACAAGCATCTACCTAAGGTCTGAACCAATATCTCTAATAGTCGGCGATCCCGCCTCAATAGCGTCGCGTACGTAGTACGGCATCCTCGAATCAAGAGTGTGGATCAATCATCATATCTAAGCCTCGTACGGTAAAATCCATCGTACGGTATCCCTATATCGGGGTACGGGTCAAGTATCTCCTAGGTGTCTCATTATTAGTAATGGGTCATCATCAACACATCTCATGATCAAGGTTCTAAACTGTGATCGCATACATCAATCATATATCTGTAAGTCGATGTACTACACCCCAATACTTGTGGGGAGGCGGAATTTTCAAAAACGAACTTGTTTAGTGAACGAACATCGACTAACCGCTTGAATCGAAGCTAAACTATAAATAACCAAACACAAAGTGTTTCTAAACTATTGTGTTTAGGGATTATACCTAATGAACCAACTCCTTCGTCTTTACGAACTCCTTGTTCTCCTCGGCCTTCTCGAAGTAGTAGACGATCCACCCGAGAGCAAAACTCCAAGCTTAGCCTCTAAACTTGAGGCAACTAACCTTCTTGGATTGCTAATCAAAGAAGATAGATTGAGATAGAGTGATGGTTATGGATTGTTTAGTCTTACTAACCCTTGTACTCAACTCATGAGAGGGGAGGATTAGTCTTTTGAAGAGAGAGAGCTTGAGGAGAGAGAATGTGTAGATAATAATGAGATGAGATTATTGAGTATCATAATAAATATGAAGCATTCTCTTTTATGAAGAAAAGAATAATACATGATGAATAAGCATGCTTCACAAATATCTAATGGTGATTCATTGCATGAGTCATTAAGCATTTATGATGCTTTAATGACATGAATGAATCACCCTCATGACTCACTAATCTCATTCATTGCATATGACACCTAAACCTCCTTAGTCACCACTTCTAGAAGCTTCTCGCACAATTACGAGAACGCCCCTCCAATCCGCAAAAATACGGAAAAACTTTAGACTGTAAAAATCCAATAACCGGATACCAGTAATTGGCTTAAACCAAAGCCGACTGGTAAAAACTGTCCGAAAGTCGTACGCGCGTAAACGCACGTATGCGTCCGAACCCTTGTCGTAAAACCATACGACCTCTATATCGTTTCGCCTGGAATAGGAAACTCTCTGTGTGGGACTCTAGAGACTCGACTACTACGCTGGCAGTGGGTTTAACCACAGACCGCAAGCGGCACTAGCTGTACGTAACGGTCCCCATGTAGTTGTCGATAAGAAGGCCGATGAGGAAACCCATCCGAACTCCTACTGAGTCTGATGTGACAATCTCCATACAGTCCGGTCCGTTAGTCCAAGACTATCGCATATCGGGCCTAGGGGGCGGCAAGCGTCAGTCCCCTAATAGCGGTATAAGTCGTGTCGGAGGGAAGCCCATTACACCCTGAGAAACTACTGGAACCTACCAGCAAATCTCGCTTGCCCTGGCCAGGGACTTTGCGTAATGGCTCTCTGACAAAGCGCGATATCTACTCCCAATACCGGGAGGGACGAATCCTGTCTAACCGCCACTGCCTCCAAGTGCTCGGGACTGCACCCAACTGCTACCTGTTTGCACGACTCCTTTGAACCGTGGTAGGGTAGCAATCTAAGAACAGTGGGACACACTCGAGGCGAAGTAGCAGTGTCAAGTCTGCGGACTATGCTGTACTCATGTCACCTGGGAACTGTTCACTGACGACTGGTATAAAACCAACCAACAGTTCCCTGTGAGTCCTGTCCGGTGTACCCGTAACCTAACGAGCACCTGTATACTATCTCCAGTACGACGTACTGACGGCTGTGGGACAGACCATCTCCCCAACTGGGATGAGAAGCGTACACACTAGTCTACTCCGGAGTATCGATGCTCTGTCTCGATAATCCAATGACTAGGGACCTGAATAAGGATGTGCTTATAGACTACCCAGCCCCCACTAGTGTGACTGCCATCACAACGCTGGTAGTCAAGCAAGATCCTAAGAGCTCTATCAATACGTACACTCACATATTAAGATAGAAAAACCAAGTAGCATACTACCATGTTTAGCAAGACTGTTATATACATGTGAATATCCCAAGCTTCCATTAAGTAATATACAAACTAGTATGATACAGTAATGGCCTTCTAGGGCATAAACACTAACAATCTCCCACTTGCACTAGGGCCATGTACTGGCATATCAAAGACCAATGATCTCGAGTAGCCTCTCGAACTGCGTCTGAGGTAGGGCCTTCGTGAATGGATCAGCAATGTTCTCTTCTGAAGCAACTCTCCGAACCTCGATCTCCTGACGATCAATGATCTCCCTGATCAGGTGATACCGCCTCAAGATGTTTCTGGACTTCTGATGGGACCTTGGTTCCTTCGCTAAAGCTATAGCTCCGTTGTTGTCGCAATACAGAGGTATTGGATCAACTATGGTAGGAACCACCTGAAGTTCTGTTAGGAACTTCTTCATCCAGACTGCTTCTTTTGCGGCATCGCAAGCAGCTATATACTCCGCTTCCATCGTCGAGTCAGCAACGGTGTCCTGCATGGAGCTCTTCCAGCACACCGCCCCTGCATTGAGGGTAAAGACATAACCCGACATGGACTTGGAATCGTCCTTATCACTCTGGAAGCCAGAATCAGCAAAGGCCTCCAACCTGAGGTCTTTTCCGTCGTAAACCAAGAACATCTCCTTAGTCCTCCTCAGGTACTTGAGAATGTTCTTTACTGCTCTCCAGTGGTTCTCCTCTGGGTCTGACTGATACCGGCTTACCACGCTTAGTGCGTAAGCTACATCTGGTCTGGTGCACAACATCGCATACATTATAGAGCCTACCGCAGAAGCGTAGTGTATAATAGACATGCGTTCCCTTTCCAAATCAGTCTTGGGAGACATCTCTTTGGAGAGGGTGATTCCGTGACAAGCCGGTAGATTACCGCGCTTAGAATCTTCCATACTGAATCTTTTCAGTACAGTGTCGATATACCTGGACTGCGAAAGTCCCAACATCCTCTTGGATCTATCACGATAGATCCGGATCCCCAGAATGTAAGAGGCATCACCCAGGTCTTTCATGGAGAACCTGTGTGACAAGAATCCTTTGACAGATTGTAGCATAGGAATGTCATTTCCTATCAATAGAATGTCATCCACGTACAAGACGAGGAATACGACACTTCTGGCTACAACTTTACTATATATGCACGGTTCATCTGGATTTTTGATAAAGTCATATTCTTTGACTGTCTCATCAAAACAGATGTTCCAACTCCGCGATGCCTGTTTTAGTCCATAAATGGACTTAAGCAGCTTGCATACTTTTCCGCTGCTCCCACTCTGATTGAAACCCTCTGGCTGATCCATATAGACGCTCTCTTCTAAATTTCCATTCAGAAAATCCGTCTTTACGTCCATCTGCCAGATTTCATAATCATGGAAGGCAGCAATAGCAAGAAGGACCCGAATGGATTTGAGCATAGCCACTGGAGAAAAAGTTTCGTCATAGTCCAAACCAGGTCTTTGACGAAAACCCTTTGCAACAAGTCTGGCCTTATAGGTTTCCACCTGTCCATCTACACTAATCTTTTTCTTGAAGATCCATTTGCATCCTATGGGTTTTACCCCATCTGGAGCAAAGTCCAAAGTCCATACTTTGTTGGTGTACATGGACTCCATTTCGGTCCGCATTGCATCTAGCCATCGTACCGAGTCGCCGCTCTGGATGGCCTGCTGGAAGTCAGTAGGTTCATCATCATCTATGATGCAATCCTCTCTATCCCCGTCTATGAGAAAACCGTAGTATCTCTCAGGCGGATGAGACGGCCTACTACTCCTGCGGAGGGGTGCGGGAATGTTCTGTTCTTCTTGAACCTCTGGTTCTACTAAACTTTCAGTAGCAGCTTGTGGTTCTGGTATTTCTTCCAGTTCTACTGCGCTCCCACTCTTCTGATTTTCTAAAAATTCAGTTTCTAAGAAGTGGGCATGACGAGAAACAAAAACCTTTTGTTCCTCTGCGTAATAGAAATAATATCCCTTGGAGTTCTTTGGATATCCCACAAGCTTACACTGTACTGAGCGTGCCTCGAGCTTGTCCGAATGCTGCTTTTTTACAAAAGATGGACACCCCCATGTCCTAAAATGTTTTAGACAGGGTTTCTTCCCACTCCACATCTGATATGGTGTGGTAGGCACAGTCTTGGTTGGAACCTGGTTCAAAAGATATGCCGCTGATTCTAGCGCATAACCCCAGAAAGATCGCGGTAACTCAGCATTACTCATCATGGATCGTGCCATATCCAATAGGGTTCGATTCCGTCTCTCCGATACACCGTTGTGCTGTGGAGTGTATGGAGGAGTAAGCTGAGAGAGAATTCCTTGCTCTTTTAGGTAACCTAGGAACTCGGCACTTAAGTATTCTCCACCTCGATCAGATCTCAGTGTCTTAATACTTTTGCCTGTTTGGTTTTCCGCTTCACTCTTGTATTCCAGGAATTTCTCAAAGGCCTCGGATTTATGCTTCATTAAGAAAACATATCCATACCTAGAGAAATCATCTGTAAAAGTAATGAAGTAGGAATAACCACCTCTCGCATGTGTAGACATTGGACCACATACATCGCTGTGTATGAGTCCTAAGAGCTCGCTCGCTCTTACTCCTTGTCCAGTAAATGGAGTCTTTGTCATCTTTCCTTTGAGACAAGATTGACAAGTGTCATAAGTTTGATATTCGAACGAGTCCAAATATCCTTCTCTATGCAATTTAGTCAACCTTCTCTCATTGATGTGACCCAGTCTACAATGCCATAAGAAAGCTTTATTTAAATCTGGAGACTTTCTTTTTAGTGTGTTCTGGACATTGAAAATTTGGAGTTGGTTTAAAACATATATGTCGTTATTTAGTGTACCTGACCCAATCAAACCATGATTAAGGTGGATGTTGACAACATCTCTTACAAACGTGAAATCATAACCTTTATTTGATAACAAGGAAACTGATATGATATTACACATTAAGCTTGGTACAAAATAACAGTTATGTAAAACCAAAATGTGTCCACTCGTCAATCCTAGGTGATAATCCCCGACGGACGCAGCTCCCACGCTAGCTCCGTTAGCAACCTTTAGGGTCATATCACCTTCCTTCAGCACTCTACGGTTTCTCAATGCCTGCAATGAATTGCAAATATGAGATCCTGATCCGGTATCCAATACCCAGGAAGTAGAGTTGATCGACAGAAAATTCTCAATTACAAACACACCTGAAGTCGAAGCCACAGCTTGCTTCGGTTCCTGGTTCTTGGCGTTCCACGCCTTGCAATCCTTCTTCCAGTGCCCTTTCCTGTGACAATGGAAGCACTCATCCTGGCTAACTACCGGTACTACAAACTTTTTCTTTCCCTTCCCTCCCACCTTACTAACACCTCCTCTAGGTCTGGGTGTGGCCTTCTTCTTCCTTCCTTTGGCCCTTGCCTTGGACCCGGAAGAAGATGTACCGCCAACAAACATAGCGGGTGTTTCCCTTGAATTCTTCAAGGTGCCCTCTGCACTCCTTAACATGTTCAGGAGTTCCGGAAGTTCAACTTCTTTTCTTTGAATGTTGAAGTTCAGGATAAACTGGGTGTAAGTGTGAGGAAGGGACTGGAGAATAAGGTCTGTATAGAGCTCATTATCCAAAGTCGTCCCAAGGTCTGCGAGCTCTTCAATGTAGCCGATCATCTTTAGGACATGTTCTCCTACCGATGACCCGACAGCCAACCTCGCTCGAAACAAGTTCTTAGAGGTCTCGTATCTTGCTATACGAGATTGCTCTCCATAAAGTTCCTTTGTATGGAGAAATATGCCATCAAGGTCCATATCCTCGTGCCTCCTCTGATGTTCATTGTTCATCGAGGCAAGCACGATGCACTTGGCTTTCGCGCAATCTAAATCCCAGGTTTTGCGGATTTCCTTATCCGCATTACTGAATTTGGGACCAGGGACATCAGGTGTCGTAGCGGTGAGGACGTACCCCAATTTGTCATAGGTCAAAGCCATTTTGACATTCCGCAGCCAATCTTTATAGTTTGGCCCTGTCAGTATATTTTTCTCTAAAAGTAACTTAAGTCCAGTCATTTTCAGGGTCGCTGCAATTAGGAGAGAGAGAAGAAAACTCTTTAGCATGATGCTCTTGCAAGTTTAGAGTGGTTTTTAGTTTATCTAAACTGGATGGCTCCCACTGTTTCTCGAATCCTTCCTCAAACCATAAAAGAAGAATTAGCCAGGACTATTCTCACCGTACAATACTTGCTTAACCGTTCAGCCAGGCCAGTGTCGATACTTCGAGGGAGGTTTTCCAACGCTTTCGCGAAGTTCCTTAATTAAATAACCTCTTTTCTCTGGGGGCGTAACCCCGCTGACACCTTTCTGGACACCTACTTGGTTTATAGCATTGATCGTTAAGTGACGAATATTCTGATAAGTAGTATATACTCACAGTAGGATCGGGATCCAAATATCATCATCTGATAATGTTGTAGGAATGCTACCAACATTCATCAAACTCAAAATGGTATGCATCTCTTTGCAAATTTCAGTTTCTTTAGAAATTCCCGATATAGATTTTTGCCCCATGTTCTTATAATCTTGACTAAGGGCCAAACAAATCATAAGTCACATGTCAAGTTCTGCCCATCATTATCCTGTTGATTTGAACCCATCCGTATATACTCTTGACTAAGGGCCAAACAAAGTAATACGACTGTCCCAAACCAACTCATCTATCTATGCAACAAATGAATACCCCAGCAGCTACCAATCACTATGTCTTGACTAAGGGCCAAACAAACATGGCTTGAATACTACTGACCATTCATAAGAAATGACGGAGGGCTACGACTGGTTTTGGCGAAACCGTGAACGTAGTGAACTTGATATAACCGAAGGAACCTGATAGCTTTTAAAAGGAGTGGTTAAGGCTCCGCATTTAAAAATATCTGTTTTAAAAATAACCGAGTGGTTTCTTTTAAATTGTTCCAACGATTTAAACTTGGTTTATTTTCTTTGCATTATAGATAATGTGTCCCATCATTAACCTATCATTGCAGAAAACAACGAAAATATGACGTCCTCTTATGCCATCTGCATTCGCCACTGGGTCCCGTCATCACCCGTTAGGTTACTTAGCTAACGACAGAGCGGGGACTGGGCTAGCGCGGGTGTAAAACATAAGTGACATCTAAAATAGCTACAATATATATAGATATTTTACATTCGTCTGATGCAATGATATACATTCCAGAACACAGATAAACTTTATTGGATTTGCAAGCAATCTGTATTTCTTTTGAGCCTGCAAGAAAAGACAGATTACACAGTTGTGATGAATAGCCGTTACCCCACCCAAGATCCCTATGGGTACGGCAAACTACCCACCCGGCAGTTTGTGTACCCCACCTTGGATCTGTCCTAGGAGCAAAAACAGTAAAATGAAATAATACAACGGTGGCTACAACCGCAACCTGGATGTGCCCCGCAAAATAATATTACAACAAATTACATTTACAACAGATGAATTAAATAATAACCCATTTCAAAACCCCGGCTATACACCACAACAGTCCAATACAGTTCATATGCACAAACAGATAAAATCCATTTCAGAAATGTGCAACCCCCTGCCAACTGACATACTAGCAGTTAGGGGAGGTTTACGAACACATTATACAATCACAGATATAATCCAATATGCAAATACTGTACAATTTCGATCGATTAAACACCATTAATATTGCTCCAATACTGCTCTGTAAAACTGAAACCTGAGCAAATATTAAATATTCCAGAAAATCCCAAATACTACAGAGAAGCAACACAGGAAATTTGGGTTCCTGACTCGGCAACTCGGCGGCGGAAGCGCGGCGGATCGGTGCGATCCGCCGCGGTTCCGCGGCCGCGTTGCCGATTCAGAAGCCCAAATTTCTTGGGTGTTCTTCTGGTGTCTTTTCAAGCTTTCTGAACTTCCCTGAAAAATTTTTGGACATCATTTTAAAATCGACAGAAACTTGATGTTTTTAGGGTTTTCCGGCTTCGTTTTTCCGTTCGAAATTCGTACAAATTTGCAATTAAGTTATTTATTGTTTAGCGAGGCTCTGATACCACTGTAAGTCGATGTACTACACCCCAATACTTATGGGGAGGCGTAATTTTCAAAAACGAACTTGTTTAGTGAACGAACATCGACTAACCGCTTGAATCGAAGCTAAACTATAAATAACCAAACACAAAGTGTTTCTAAACTATTGTGTTTAGGGATTATACCTAATGAACCAACTCCTTCGTCTTTACGAACTCCTTGTTCTCCTCGGCCTTCTCGAAGTAGTAGACGATCCACCCGAGAGAAAAACTCCAAGCTTAGCCTCTAAACTTGAGGCAACTAACCTTCTTGGATTGCTAATCAAAGAAGATAGATTGAGATAGAGTAATGGTTATGGATTGTTTAGTCTTAATAACCCTTGTACTGAACTCATGAGAGGGGAGGATTAGTCTTTTGAAGAGAGAGAGCTTGAGGAGAGAGAATGTGTAGATAATAATGAGATGAGATTATTGAGTATCATAATAAATATGAAGCATTCTCTTTTATGAAGAAAAGAATAATGCATGATGAATAAGCATGCTTCACAAATATCTAATGGTGATTCATTGCATGAGTCATTAAGCATTTATGATGCTTTAATGACATGAATGAATCACCCTCATGACTCACTAATCTCATTCATTGCATATGACACCTAAACCTCCTTAGTCACCACTTCTAGAAGCTTCTCGCACAATTACGAGAACGCCCCTCCAATCCGCAAAAATACGGAAAAACTTTAGACTGTAAAAATCCAATAACCGGATACCAGTAACTGGCTTAAACTAAAGCCGACTGGTAAAAACTGTCCGAAAGTCGTACGCGCGTAAACGCACGTATGCGTCCGAACCCTTGTCGTAAAACCATACGACCTCTATATCGTTTCGCCTGGAATAGGAAACTCTCTGTGTGGGACTCTAGAGACTCGACTACTACGCTGGCAGTGGGTTTAACCACAGACCGCAAGCGGCACTAGCTGTACGTAACGGTCCCCAGGTAGTTGTCGATAAGAAGGCCGATGAGGAAACCCATCCGAACTCCTACTGAGTCTGATGTGACAATCTCCATACAGTCCGGTCCGTTCGTCCAAGACTATCGCATATCGGGCCTAGGGGCAGCAAGCGTCAGTCCCCTAATAGCGGTATAAGTCGTGTCGGAGGGAAGCCCATTACACCCTGAGAAACTACTGGAACCTACCAGCAAATCTCGCTTGCCCTGGCCAGGGACTTTGCGTAATGGCTCTCTGACACAGCGCGATATCTACTCCCAATACCGGGAGGGACGAATCATGTCTAACCGCCACTGCCTCCAAGTGCTCGGGACTGCACCCAACTGCTACATGTTTGCACGACTCCTTTGAGCCGTGGTAGGGTAGCAATCTAAGAACAGTGGGACACACTCGAGGCGAAGTAGCAGTGTCAAGTCTGCGGACTATGCTGTACTCATGTCACCTGGGAACTGTTCACTGACGACTGGTATAAAACCAACCAACAGTTCCCTGTGAGTCCTGTCCGGTGTACCCGTAACCTAACGAGCACCTGTATACTATCTCCAGTACGACGTACTGACGGCTGTGGGACAGACCATCTCCCCAACTGGGATGAGAAGCGTACACACTAGTCTACTCCAGAGTATCGATGCTCTGTCTCGATAATCCAACGACTAGGGACCTGAATAAGGATGTGCTTGTAGACTACCCAGCCCCCACTAGTGTGACTGCCATCACAACGCTGGTAGTCAAGCAAGATCCTAAGAGCTCTATCAATACGTACACTCACATATTAAGATAGAAAAACCAAGTAGCATACTACCATGTTTAGCAAGACTGTTATATACATGTGAATATCCCAAGCTTCCATTAAGTAATATACAAACTAGTATGATACAGTAATGGCCTTCTAGGGCATAAACACTAACAATATCATTGCCATCATGATAAGCATCATTAGTTTATCCTCAGAAATATCATGTCATATGTATCATATTGTGATTAAGTCATACTTATATGATATCGGCATCAGGTCACACCAATATAATGTCGTAATCAAGTTACACATATATCATATCGTGGTCAGTCACAAGTTACAGTCCGGGTACTATTCTAGCGTCCCATGTACATCAATATCACCACCACTCTTTATGATTTATATATATTCATGTTCATTATCTCATTCTCTAATGATTCCGCTAACACTTTAATACGACTGTATAGCCAAGAATTACGGCATCAAGCCCCACTACATTGTTTCATCATATCTCGGATATCATATCACATCAATGAATCACATATACGTGTTGTATATATGTGTATATACCTATACCTCGTTCTATATATATACATATACACGTATACCCCATGTCGAGTTTCAGTGTGTGTGCGTGGGTGTGTTTCTATCTGAAACCTACGAACCTCTTCCAAGGTACTCATTCTCGGATATGGTTTTCCTAAATCAGTCTAGTCCAGCCTAGGGTCAATACTAGGGTCCTACTAGGGTCACATCTGATTTCCTAATGTCAATAAGTACCATTCCTATTCTACGTTGCGGGGGTGCTAAACGCCATCCACCCGACTTCCCCCCGTAGATATACATCTACTCACCTGGTCCATGTCTGCCGACGACGGTGTCGCCATCCTCCTCTTCATCGCCCGCAGTCCACTTGAAGGGTACCTAAACGCAAACATATAAATATTATCGTAAACCGAATCACATACAAAAGTCAAACGATACCAGGAACAAGCACAGGTTAAAACCTATGTCCCGTCCACGCAAAAGAACCAAATACCGCTCGATATCGGCGTAAAAACTCCGATGGATCGAGATAACATCATCAAACAACTTGTAGTTTTAAAACACATTACTTATATTGTAAAACATGATCAATTTGATCGAAACACTAAAATCGATCAAATCGTCCGTTTTCGAAAAACCCGAAAATGCCAATTTACCGTTTTTCATCGAAACTTGACATTTAAATGAAACCAATGGTCATAAAACTCATTAAATAGCATTACTAGACTATACAAACCATTACTATATTTTTATTACACAATTTTGCATTTATTTGAAATTTCTAGTTTGCAACTTTTAACAATTTTTAACATTTTTCAAGCAAAACACCACAATTCCATCACAAAACAAAATTTTGCATGAATTAATGTATTAAACCACAATTCATGATGATAATGATTTAATGAAACCATAAATTATATTTTTAATCTCCTTTATTTAGGAATTTTCAAAATCTAGTTTACAAAATAATAGCATTTTATTAGTATTTTCCAATTCTCAAAATAATTTAGTGATCAAACTAAGTTTTTCTTTCCATTTACATGCTAATACTCTCACTAAAACTACAATCTAATGATAGCAACTTTAATTGGAATTTTATATTACCCACAAACACATTTTAGAAAAATCTAGTTAGCTAATTTCCTTATTTAAAACAATTTTGAATGAAAATTTTACAATTTAACAACCATGCAATATTTTCCAATTCTAAAAGTGTTAAACTAACTATTATAACCCTAATTAATTATTAAAAACCCTAAATTGAATTTACAACCCTAACTTGCATTTTAAAAAAACATAGAATTAATTCATTAAATCTAATTAAGCTTAAATGATCATCTAATAACAATAAATCAAAAGAAGGAAAATTATACCTCCAAAATGTGAAATCCAAACAAGAAATGGGCCTCCAAAATACATGCTTTCCCACTCCACAATCCATATAAAAAAGGGTAGAGAATAAAGGGTATGAAGAGATTAGGATTTTGTGTATTTTTTGTTGAATTTTTGATGTAATTTGATGGATTTTTGTGCAAAAATGAGGTGAGAAATGGGGGGGGCAGCCATGGGAGGGTTGTGGCCGGCCTTGAGGGAGTGAGGGAGAGAAAGAAATGATTAAGGAAAAGTGTAGAAGTTTCAAGAGGAGAAATGTCACTTAAAGGTCTTTTCATGGTTTATTTAATTATTTATTTATTTGTTTACTATAGCAACTCAAGAAAGCTCTAGAAAATAGGAAAAATTTGCAAATAATTTTTGCATGATACATACTAAATTCTAACATACCATGGTTCATTTTTACAAATTAAAACCATTTAAATTTGTAATTTACACTAATTTAGTGTAAAAAATAAAGCTTATGTTAATATTTAAAATAATTAATTTAGGAAATTTTTTTAATTAAACTAAAAGTTTATAAGTGGCTAAATAAACACTATTTACTAGTAATTACATAATTAAATAGGTATTTTTGAATTTATAATGAAAAACAATTGCGGTTTGATTTTATGAAAAATATATTTTGTTTTACCGAAAATCATAAAATTCACTTAAACAATTTTATTCATTTAATTAATTATTTAATTATTTTTAAAACGTTACAGGAGCAATCACACCCTATATGATATGGTGTGCTCTATGATGAGTAATATTGAGTTGCCTATTTCCTTTTGGGAGTTATGTACTTGAGAAGCTACATACCTATTGAATAGGGTTCCAACCAAATCAGGTGCCTACCACTCCATATGTGATATGGTATAGGAAGAGCCCATCTCTTAAGGATGTTAAGATTTGGTTTTGTCCGGCCTATGTCTGAAAAGCAAAAATCGGACAAACTCGAGGCAAGGTCAGTTCTGTGGAAGTTTGTTGGATATCCCAAGCATTCGCAAGGGAATATCTTCTACCGCACCGAGGAACAAAAGGTGTTTTGTTTCTCAGCATGCCACCTTTTAGAGAAAAGGATTTCTTGTGAAGAAATTAGTGGTCATGAGGTAGAACTGGAAGAAGTTCCAGCTATACAAACTGCAGCTGATGATTTGGTAAACCCGGAGAATTCAATAGTTTCCAACGAACCTCGGCCTCTCCGCCAATCTGGTAGGGTTCCTTATCCACTTGAGAGATACTTCGGTTTCTCTATGACAGTGGGATCGAGAATTGCATCATGAGATGATGACCCAACTAGTTTTGAGCAGGCCATCAGGAGTGGGGACCCTGTGAGAATGGCTGGATGCTAAGCGATCTGAGTTGGAATCCATATATACCAACAAAGTGTGGACTTTGGTTGCTTTATCTGAAGGGTTAAATCCCCATCAGAAGCAAGTATATCTTGAGAAGATTACTTGGTGTACATGGAAAAGTTGAGACTTTCAAAGGTATGCTTAAGTCCATCCGAATCCTACTTGCCATTGCTACATACCATAACTACGATATCTGGCGGTTGGGTGTCATGACTGCTCTTCTAAATAGTGATTTAGAAGAGAGCGTCTATAAGTACACAGCCAGAGGGCTTCATAGACAGTGGGAGCAGCGGAAACGTGTGCAAGTTGCTTTATGGGTTAAAGCAGGCATCGCGGAGTTGGAACATCTGTTTTGATGTGGTAGTCAAAGAGTTTTACTTCATCAAAATGGTATATGAACCTTGTATATACAAAAGGGTAGTAGGGAGTATGGTGTGTAAGCCGACGTTAGACACCCCACAAGATGCGGGGAGGCGGAATAGGTAAAACAATCATTTTGTTTAAACTAACATCGACTAACTTTACGGATCTTTTCCAAACCCTAACTAACAACAACATAGGAGGGATTAGCTACTATGAAAGAAGATTATACCTAATGATCCAAGTCCTTCTTGTTCTCATTGACCACCTCCTCGTCGGCCTCCTTTTTGTGATAGAAGATCCACCCGAGAGCTACTTCTCCAAGCTTGACCTCTAACTTGAGGTAACTAGGTAACTAAGAGTGCTAATCAAAGCAACCTAGAGGATATAGAATAGGATTAGGGATCTATGAGTCTTACTAACCCTTGGATCTCAACACATGAGAGGTTAGGGTTAGTTCTTGAAGAGAGAGAGCTTGAGGAGAGAGAAGGTGAGAGTGAGAATCCTTTTGGAAAAATAACTCATGTTTGAATATATGAAGCATACGATATTATTAAATGAATAACAAATAACAATATCATCATGCTTCATTAACTCACCTAGTGATTCATCTCATGAGTCATTTAAATAATAAATGCATCATTAACTCTATGGATGAATCACACCATGAGTCATTAAACCAATTAATGCAAATGCCACCTAAGCCTCCAACTCATCAATCTTCTAGAAGTTTCTCGACAAATTACGAGAACGCCCCTTCCATCTGTGAAAACACGGAAATACTGAGACTGTATAAATCCAATAATCCAATACTAGAATCTGGCTTAAACCAAAGCCTACTAGTATAAACTATCCGAACATCGTACGTGCGTGAAAACACGTATGTGTCCGAACCCTGTCGTAAAACCATACGATCTCTATATCGTTTCGCCCGAAGCAGGGAAACTCTCTGTGTGGGACTCTAAAGACTCGACTACTACGCTGGCAGTGGCTTTAACCACAGACCGCAAGTGGCACTAGCTGTACGTAACGGTCCCCAGGTAGATGTCAATAAGAAAGCCGATGAGGAAACCCATCCGAACTCCTACTGAGCCTGATGTAACAATCTCCGTACAATCCGGTCTGTTCGTCTAGGACTATCGCATATCGGGCCTAGGGGGTGGCAACCGTCAGTCCCCTAAAAGCGGTATAAGTCGTGTCGGAGTGAAGCCCATTACACCTTGAGAAACTACTGGAAAACCTACCAGTAAATCTCGCTTGCCCTGGCCAGGGACTTTGCGTACTGGCTCTCCAGACACAGCGCGATATCAACTCCCAATATCGGGAGAGACGAATCCTGTCTAACCGCCACTGCCTCCAAGTGCTCAGGACTGCACCCAACTGCTACATGTTTGCACGACTCCTTTGAGCCGTGGTAGGGTAGCAATCTAAGAACAGTGGGAACACACTCGAGGCGAAGCAGCGGTGTCAAGTCTGCGGACTATGATGTATTCATGTCACCTGGGAACTGTTAACTGACGACGGGTATAATACCAACCAACAGGTCCCTGCGAGTCCTTTCCGGTGTACCCATAACCCAACGAGCACCTGTATACTATCTCCAGTACGACGTACTGATGGCTGTGGGACAGACCATCTCCCCAACTGGGATGAGAAGCGTACACACTAGTCTACTCCGTAGTATCGATGCCCTGTCTCGATAATCCTACGACTAGGGACCTGAAAAAGGATGTGCTTGTAGACTACTCAGCCCCCACTAGTGTGACCGCCATCACAACGCTGGTAGTCAAGCAAGATCCTAAGTGCTCTATCAATACGTACACACATATTAAGATAGATATAAACCAAGTAGCATACTACCATATTTAGCAAGACTGTTAATATAACTGTGAATATCCCAAGATTCCATTAAGTAATATACAAGCTAGTATGATAAAATAATGGCCCCTAGGGCATATACACTAACATGGTGGTGATCTTCGTATTGTACGTGGATGACATACTCTTGATAGGGAAGGAGTTTCTTATGCTACACTCAGTCAATCTCCTCTTATCATAAGGATTCTCCATATAGGATCAAGGTGATATCTTCTAAATCTTGGGTTTTGGATCTATGAGACAGATCTAATTGGATGTTAGGATTCTCACTAGGTGTAGTGAGATGGTATCAAACGATCCTGGGGAGAATCACTGGAAAATGATCCAGGGTGGTAAGGACGACTGAATGTCAGTCACAGGCATTGTCTTTACCCTCAGTGGAGGGACGGTATGTTGGAAGAGTTCCAAGGTAGATACCGTGGCAAACTAGACGATAATGGCTGGATACATCGCTACCTACGATGCTACCAAAGAAGCAGTCTAGGTGTATATAAGTTCATAAGATGAACTTCATTCCTACCATTGTGTGACAATGGAGTTGTGGCTAAGGCCTAGGAACCCCCGTCTCATCAGAGATCCAGACATATTCTTAGGCAGTATCACCTGATCATGGAGATGGTTGATCTCCAGGGAGATCAGGGTTAGGAGAGTAGACACAGAGGAGAACAGGGCGGATCCACTCACAAAGGCCTATTTCCCAGTAGAGACTTTTATGGGATGGTTGAGTATGAGATACTTCAACCACTGCTGATTATTAGGTATGAGATACTACAACAGATGGCCCTAGTGCAAGTGGGAGATTGTTAATGATATGTATGCCCTAGAGGCCATTACTGTACATACGATGTATATTTTAGTGGATGCTTGGACATATATATGGAGGACTTTCTTGCTCGGCATGATAGTATGCTATCTGGTTGCTCTTTATCTTAACATGTACACTGATTGTCTCTATATTACATGTTGATAAAGCCCTTAGGATGAGTACTTGACTACCAGGACTATGATGCAGATCATACTAGTGGGGACAGAGTAGTCGTTAAGTACATCCTTCAAATGTTCCTAGTCGTGGGTGTATCGAGACGGGGCATCGATATACCAGAGTAGACTAGCGTATAGCTTCTCGACCCATGTAGATGGGCGATGGATGATCCCTTATCCATTGGTGTTTGACATCAGAGATAGTATACGGGTGCTCAGTGGAGACTGGGTACACTGGACGGACTCGCCGAGAACTCCCAGATGGTGTTATACCTCACGTCAGATGGCAGTTCTCTGGTGACACTGGTACAGGTTAGTCTGTAGACCCGAGATCGTCATAGAGTCTTGTGTGATTCCCACTGTGCTTTGATTTCCACCTTACCACGTTCAAGAGAACGTGCAAAATGGTGCTTTTGGGTACAGTCCCGAATCACATGGAGGCAATGAGCGATAGGATGGGTTACGTCTCTCCCGGTATTGGGGGTTGATGTTGTGCTGTGCTCGATTGGCTATAACAGGAAGTCCTTGGCCAAGGCTGCTTCAGAGATATACTGGTAAGTGTTATCAGTAGTTTCTCGACCGGTTATGAGCCTCACATCGGCACGACTTATCGAGTTACTGGGGTCTGACGTTTACCACCCCTAGACGAGATATGCGACATATCAGACGAAGAGACCGGACTGTACGGTAGTGTTACTGATTGGATTCGCAGGAGTGTGAGAAGGCTTGCTTGTTGATCTTCTGATCGCTCAATACCCGGGTGGCCGTTACGTTTAGCATACCGCTTGCGGCTTGTGGGTGTTTGATATGATCATCACCTGCTGCCGGCGTATTGACGAGTCGTTAGAGTCCTACATAAAGGTTTCCTGGCTCAAGCGAAACGGAATAGGAGCACATATGTGATATGTGCGGGGCCGAGATTGATACGAGTTTGAGATACCGTATTCTATTCTCGCGATTAGTGACATTGGTCGGTTATATGCGATATAGCTGGGTTATCGGATTAAGTGTTGATTCGGTAAGTTGTTACATATGATATTAGTCGGTTATATGTGATATAGCCGGATTATTAAATCAAGAGTTGATTTGATAATCTAATGTATAATTATATATTAGATATATTACATTACATTAACTAATATTAGCTCACTTATGATTTTTTTTTCTCACTTGATGTACACATTGTATATATGTGATATGTATATTTGTGTACATGTATTGTGTCATGCTTGATGATACATGCAAGATGGGTGTATGAGACTTATACCATGCAAGGGTTGAATTAGGGTTTTGTTTATTTCTTAAGATTTAACAAAAGAGAGAAAGACTTGATCAATGTTGTCAAGCTTGGAAGAAGCTTGTAGAAATATTGACAAAGTCCACTCTTTTGTCATTTCTTAGGATATTAGTTAACCCAACCCTTAACCTTACACCTTGGTTAATTCTCTACATGAGTTAGGCATGAGGGCTTAACTCATCCATGGTTTCAATTATTCATTTGGATTAACTTATATGATGAGTTCATCTTCTTCTTCTTCCAAAAAGCTTTCTAGCTTTAATGGAGGTATGGGAAATAATGTGAGAAAATCAATTCCAAAGTGAGCCCACTTCCTACTTCATCATCCTCTACTACTTCCCATTTAGTATAGGGTGTTCTCTTCACAAAGTTCTTAACCTAGTGAAGAAATAGCTTGGGTTAGTGTCTTCTCGACGTAGATCATCTTTGGCCTTGAAGTCATCGAAGCAAGCATGTTCGATTCTTCATCGGAGCCTCTTTAGAGTTCGGAGTTCACGATCGCAGCGAAGGGACTACTACACGGAGCTTTAGAAGTGAAGGACCGGTCTACAAATGTTGTATTCCTTGATCACTATACTTGCAAAGTGTTTGCATTTACTTTTCCGTCGATTTCTAGTTAACGATTCAAAGTTAGGGTTAGCTAAAACGGCAAAAATTTGAATTTGGCATCGACGATGCCTCCCGAAACCTTGCTTCCGTCTTGAGTAACCCTTCAATTACATCACTTTACAATTTACATCGAATGAAAGAATGAAAACGCTCGTCTCACATCCCCCGGCTATTCATCCACGATGATCCAATAAGTTCATATACACAAACCAACATCACAGATATGTGCAACCCCCACTAATCGACGTATAGCGATTAGCAGACGTTCGACACATATATCACAACACAGATAAAACCCGATTAGCAAATAACTTAGAATTTCGATTGAAAACTATTTTCCGTGTCTACCCCAAATGCATACCAGCACTCAGATCATCATGGGTAGAAACCAAATATACAAGAAAACAACATACCCAGAATAAGAAACACTGTGCAAAAACGAGCCGACTCGGCCTTGAATCGGCCGCGGAACCGCGGCGAAACCCACCGTTTCGCCGCACTTCCGCAGTCTTCTTAGCGAGTCAGTGACTCGTTTTTCAACAGTGATCTTATAATTCCCTGCAATGAATTTTCATGCCTCTGAAATAATTTTTAGCACAGTTTTAAAAATAAACAGAAACTGGAGGGATCGGGTGTATGGTTTTCGAGTTTTCCGACGATTGAAGTTCTAATAACTTGTTAACAAGCTCGTAAAGGTTTAGTTAGGCCATAATACTATTGTAAGTCGATGTCGTGCACCCCGCGTGTTCGCGGGGAAGCGGAATATATAAAAAACGATTTTTCAAAGATCGCGACACCAACTTGAACTCCAGGATCGATACTAAACCCTAACTAGCTAACTTGCAATGAAGTTTAACTACTCGGAAAAAAGTTATACCTCACGATACCAAGTCTTTCAGGACTTCTTCGCTGTCCTCCACCTCTTCATCATCTTTAAGGATCGAAACGAATCGGGCAACCTCGACAGCCTCCTCGAGTCAAAGACGATCCACCCGAAAGTCTATAGTCCGAGCTCCCACCTCAAATCCAAGGTAACTACGGCCTCTAGTTCGCTAAACTAGAAGTCCTAGGTTGCGTAGAGTGAGAAGATGGAGTGATTTGTCTCTTGGAACCCTAGAATTCTCAACACATGAGAGGTTTAGGGTTTTGATGAAGAAGAAGGTCACTTGAGAAAATGAAAGAGGAGAAGAGAGTTGGGTGAAGCTTGACTTCTCATTTGTGATGAATAATGAACCATAAAGATAATTGATGAGATAATATCTCACAAAATATCTAGCATGGTTCACAAATATCTAATTTGTCAAGTGATGAGTCATGCCTCATCCAAATAATATCTCCACCTCATTTTCTACACCTCACTAAAAGATTTAATCCAAAAGGAAAAAGAAACCCTAATGAGGTGTCTTTTCTAGAAGCTTTCCCAAGAAATTATAAGAAAGCCTCTCATCCATATATACATACCCGCATCTGCATTCCGAAGAATACAAATACAAAGAGACGAAAATAATCCATCAATATAATACTAGAATCCGGCTTAAACCAAAACCCGCTAGTATTATCCGCCCGATCATCATACGTGCACAAGTACACGTAAGTGATCAAAGCCATGTCATAAAACCATACGGCCTCTACACCTTTTGCCCGGTGCAGGAAACTCTCTGTATGGGACTCTAAACACTAGACATTACGCTGGCAGTGGGTTTAACCACAAGCCGCAAGCGGTACTAGCTGCACGTAACGGCTACCCAGGTATGTGTCGATAAGAAGGCCGATGAGCTAACTAATTCGAACTCCTACTGAACCTATCTGTGACAATCTCCGTACAGTCCGGTCTGTTCGTCTAAGAGTATCGCATATCGGGCCTAGGGACGGTAATCGCCAGACCCCTAATAGCACAATAAGTCGTGTCAGAGTATAGCCCAAAACACCCTGAGAAACTACTGGAGTACCTACCAGTAAATCTCACTTGCCTTGGCCAAGGACTTTGTGTAATGGCCTTCCGAACACAGCGCGATATCAACCCCCAATACCGGAAGAGACTAATCCTATCTAACCGCCACTGCCTCCAAGTGCTTCGGGACTTCACCCAACTACTACCTGTTTGCACGACTCCTTTGAGCCGTGGTAGGGTAGTAATCAAAGTATAGTGGAAACACACTCGAGGCGAAGTAACAGTGTCAAGTCGACAGATTAAGCTGTACTCATGTCATCTGAGAACTGCTACCCGACGATAGGTATAATACCCACCAACAGTTCCCGACGAGTCATGTTCAGTGTACTCATAATCCAATGAGCACCTGCATACTATCTCCAGTACGACGTACTAATAGCTGTGGGACAGACCATCTCCCCTGCTGGGATGAGAAGCGTATACACTAGTCTATTCTGAAGTATCGATACCCCGTCTCGGTCTACCAATAATATGGAAAAGATTATGTTTTTTAGTATGCATGTCATTCTTTTTTCTTTTCAAATTAATGCTCCTATACAATTATGTGTGTTTATGGTTGTGATTTTTGAGCTATGATATATCAGTATATGAAGAAGAAAATTTTATACTGCTGTCTGAATTATAAAAAAGGCTAAATTGCAAGAAACCCTTTCACTTTTGCCCTGAAAGCAGAAAACCCTCATTAAATTCAAAAGCATGCTCCTTGCCTCCTGATGTTAACGGTGTTAGATGATTCCCTTATATTTCACTTACATGGTCTGCACGATACCTGCCACTTCCTAAAACCACCCCTCAGTATCAATTCGTAATATTTTTTATTAAGAAGAAAGAGTAACATTGCTTGACAAATCTGTCTCTTTTCAAAAAAGAAATATCTCTCTCTCTCTCTCTTTCTCTCTCTCTCTCTCTCGCTCACCCCCTCTTTCGATTTCACCAATCTCTTTCTCTCAAACATCAAAATCATATTCAAGTGTAAATCCATTCAATCATCCGATCTATTAGGGTTTCGGAATCAGAGATTGGAGATGGAAGTAACATATATAGAGATGGTGGTCAACTATGGTTTCGAAAATATGGGGATGCTTGCCCGATGGAGATTGCGGCTGCTTTGTAATTGCATTTCGGTGATTTAGTGTTGAACTGCAAAAGTTTTCTGTCCTAAAGATAAGTTTTTTAGCGTAAATTTCTACAAAATGGCAGTTTCTCTTCATACCTTGGAATTACACCATGGAGGGAAAGTTGTTCATATTCCTCAAAGGATTTACAGTGGAGGTGATGTAACCATGATCGATAATGTGGACTTGGATCTCATGTCAATATTGGAAATTGAAGGTCTTAGTGAAAATTTGGGTTATTTTAGAAGTGAATTTAAAATCCCCAATGCAAAATTCCTACATTGGAAATAGATGATTTAACGCTTCTTATTGACAGTGATAAAGCAGTTTTAAATATGTTTGAAGTTTATGAAGGTGTAGAGAGAGAGAGAGAGTGGTCTTATATATCGAGCATTTAGCCATACTTGACGATCACAATTATATTCAAGCATATGATGGGCGTAAGCAATCAGACAACCGAAATAAAAATGTTGTTGGTTGTGTCGATTCCAAGGGAAAGCATGTCGAATCTGATGCTGGCAGTAAGGTTGGGCATGTTGGCAGTGATGTTGCTAATGATGCAGGCAATGAAAGCGAGCATGATGGTATTGATGGTGATAATCATTTATCAAATGAGTCTGAGTATATTGCTACAAATGCTGCTACTAGCTCTTTTTGCGCTGCTACTAGAGAAACTACAAGAGGAAGATATGCGCGAGCGAGCCCTCAGTGGAGGATTTAATGGTGTTGCGCGCATTCAAGTTAACCTAGTTTACACCTTTCCTACACTTGTCCTAAACTATGTGGAGTTTTCTTCTGCTTAGCGTGACTTGTTCTTTAAAGCTGAACTTGGTTGTGATGTTATTTTGGTTATGCGGCAATTAACTAAGAGTTATTTTGGTATTGTATTTTGTTGCAGAATGTGATATTGTGTTCATCTTGGCCATATGATCTAGTATATGTAGTTGTGGAGATTAGTTGTGATATTTTGCATTTGAATATGCTAAAATATTTTTTAGAAACCAATCATATGGTTTTGCAGGAAAGTGGTGTGATGATTCTTGTTTCAGAAGCTCATATTGAATTTGCTAGGCTGTGTTATTTGTGTACTGATACTTGTGTCAGGGGAAAAAAAAGTTGGTGTGTTATTTGAATAGGAATAAAATATGTATCAAAAGGTTGTTTTAAGAAAGAAGTGTTGCTACAACTTTTTTAGCATGGGAGCTTCTCCTTCCTCCATTGCCTCCCTTGCCTCCCTTGCTTCTGTTCACCGACTACCGCTAACATCCAGCTTCCTCTTTTCCTCTTTCCATATCTGTCTTCCTATTCTTCTCTATCCCTTTGCACTTGATCAAAATCCTACCTTTAACCTGTAAGGGCTGGTTGTAGCGATGCTTCCAAAGGCTTATGAAGCATTCCTCTTTTAGGAAGAGCGTTGACAAGGTGAAATCAGGGCGGCTGTTGCGAAGGAATAATCGATCTCTCAAGCTCGTCCGTCGCACAACCAAATGACCCAGATATCAGGTTTTGAAGCTCAGGATGGCATCATTGGAATGCAAGGACTTTACATTTTTCTAAAAATAATGCTATATAATTTCACGCAAAACATTATTTCAGAAGCCATTGAGATTTCTCAAAAAGCTTTGAATATTGAGCTCATATACATCAAAAAATGGGTTATAAATTGAAAATATCTCACAAGGAATTTTGTGTAATCTTCATAGAGATTACAATATGATTTGCTTTTTTTAATACATATTTCACAATATTTCCCGAAATGAAGTCACAATACAACCATAATCTGAATCGATAAGAGCAACCGTCCCCATATTTCTGAATCGGTGAGAGCAACCGTCTTCAAATTTCTGAAAACCCTAGTTGATCATGATCTCTATAAATGACGCCTTCGGCCTCCAATCTCTGTTCCCCAAACCCTATTCTATTGAATAATTGAATATATTTGCATTTGAATATGTGAGTGAGTGAGAGAGAGAGAGATATATATTTGATTGAAAGCGAGAGAAGGATAGGTGTGGGGGAGGAATGATGAGATTTAAGGTTTGTCAAAAAATATTTCCAAGTAATACTGAGGGATAGTTTAGGAAAAAGCAGATCACGTGCGGCGCACGTAAGTAAAATATAACGGAAAATCTAACACCAATAACATGGGAGGAGTGCGGGTTTTTGAATTTAAGGGGGGGGGGGGGGGGGGTTTACTGCTATTGAGGCCAAAAGTGAGGGGGTTTCCTGCAATTTAGCCTATAAAAAACCCTTCTAGTAAATACAGAGCCATTTTTGGGCTGGTTATAAACTTCAAAATCCTTGCAATTTCTACTGATGTCTTTATCTTTTGATCAGTTTTATGTTTTAGTACTGCAGTATTTTGACTAAGTTAAGATTTTTATATATTCCTAATCGAAGCAGTGGAGATTTTTTTTAATAATTATTTGATAGAACTGAATATTTAATAAAAATTATTACAATATTTATTGTCCTGTAACAATTTAACCTGAAGAACCAACCTGTAAAAATTATTACAATATGTAGTTGTAAAAAATAGGCAAAGAGGGCTTTGTAAGCCAACCTGAAAAGGGTGGTATGCAGTTGTAAAAATGCAAATTAATGGAAAGGGGGGGATATGGAAGAGTAAGCTATAAGTTGATAATATAGCTTCTTAATCGTTCGAATGATTGTGGCTTAATAAATATTGCTAATACCATATTATTGTCCTTTAACACCTTTATGAAATAAAAGGGTACATACCAAAGTTTATGAAAAGATAATTCCTGTGCTGCTTATAGGTGCCTAAGCAAAATGGTGAGTGCAATAAAACGTCTTATATTTCTCGAAATCAATATTACCTTCCCGCATACATGCAGGCGTTCTTTTTTATTTTTTACACACACGATACCAAAGGAATCAAATTTTAGTTGAACTTCTGATCAATTTTCCTTGCAACAACTCTCCATACAAGAATACGCTTATTCTGTTATAAATCATGAGATCCTTATGTAACTAATAAAAAGTACATGGATAAAAATTTAACATCATTTAAATTGATAAAGAAATTCAATGATGACAGGAGGAATAAAAAAACACAAGCCTTTGTATATTACAGGCATACCTTTAAGCTTTTGATAAATCACATACGTAATGCAATCCAAGAAAAACATCTCCAACCTCATGGCAAGTAAACTATACATCAAACTTATCATAACATCCTTTTTGTTTCCCTCTTTTTAAGTTTTTACCATATTAGATTGAAGGAAAGAATTTGTTAAGATTGTAAGGCAGTGCATAGAATTCTTCGCTTCGTGTATCGGTTTTATAAGATATAAACTTTTCCCAGCAATGTGAACCTCTGTCTCTTCGCACGGCACTATCACCACGAAGCAAGGTGCAATCCAAGAAATAGGCAACAAAAGCCGCAACCGTCGCTGGCGAAGAAAATATCACATTCACAATATCATTGAACTGCAATGTACAAACCAAAAAAGATTCAGCATGCATTATCTTCATTACGGTGAAAAGGGGTCAGCATTATCTTTAATAGAGATGCAAGTAAAGAATAACAGAAGCTAACATGTATAAGGTGCAATATAAAGGAAATTTACTTCTACGGCAGTCAGAGCTTTACTCTGCACCGTTTCTTTGGATGATTGGTTTCAACATACCTTCTCCACAGTCTAAAATTATGAAAATCTTATGAAGTGGATGAAAAATTAATGGATTCAGCATACACAAAAATGCATGTGATTTTCTTGCGTTGAGTGGGTGCAGAATTAATGGTTTTTTTACTATTGAAAAAATATTATTACTGGATCATTCGAAGTATGAAATCACATGGAAAACCATCTACCGCTGCCAATCATCCAAGAAAAAAGCAGATTTTTGACTGCCAATTTATGAAAACTAAATTCTAAGACGCCTAATATCCATTTATTCTCAAAAAATATAGTATCTAAAGAATGTGTGAACACTATTTTCAAATAAATCAATGAACAAAAAAGGATTTGGCATGAAATAATATAAAAGCATACCGATTGTGAAGGGGTATGAACAGGTCCGTAACCAGCTACTAGCTCGTACTCTTTGAAATATTGCGGCACAGATAATCCCATGAACAAAGAAAACCCTAAAATGAACTTTGTCCTGAAACTGTTGAGATTGCAGAATTGGATAATACTAAGCCCTGCAGAAGCTGCTTGCAAAATACATGCCAGTTATATACACTAAATATGGTTTTGTTGTCACTAAAAATAAAATAAAATACGGTTTTGTTATTACCTTGAAAATGAACTAGAGAAAACAGCATCACTTTTAACTTTATTCTTTCTATTTATTCCAGGATACTTAAAAAATATTAATATGTGGTGGAAAACTAGGACTGAAAATAATTCATGCATTCCTTTCAAACAATAAATAATTCATGCATGCAATTTCTTAGTTTTTTACGGATATGGATGTCCGAAGCAAACAACATAATTACACATGTGTCATTTTAACAGAAAACACCAACGCCGGTGCAATAATTTTGACAATACTATTCTACTATACAGTATTCTGAATATATACCATTAATTTCAATTTGTCTACATTATTTGCACGTACATCAAAATAATAATAACTTATTGTGGTTAATTTATGACAAAAACAACTGCAGGAGTTGTACAGTACATGACTAATATATAACCCATATAATTTTGCTATGATCTTGCAATCAATAGAAAGTTAGTGAGTTATGTTTACAGATGAATGTGGTTGTTCTTGAAATAAATTTAAATTATTTATTAGTCCTAATGTAAATATCTGTCCACTCAAAGACTTACTTCCAGAGCACCATTGTTTTTTCATATTGACCACAAGGTGAAAATTGCTGCAAATATTCTATATTGATAATTTGCTTGACATATGATGAATTTCAGTGAGTCATATTAAAAGATATGCATTTGTTTAAAATATAAAACATTTATGACGACAAAATAAATTCAAGCCGGCATAACTTATGCAATATAACTTTCTATCCAAAGCCAGAGATCACTGGTTCGATTGCCAAAAAGGGTTGCATCCCGAAAAATAACATCGAAAAAGCACCCAAAAAAAGTTCTTGCCAAAATATACCCCTAGTATTTCAGAATACTTAATTATCTTGCCTTTTTTTCCTTTTCTAAATGGCATTTTCTGACCGCAGTACTGAAATAACTATAAAGAGGGAAAAACATGATTAAATACAAATCCATAATGAATATGGTAATATTGATTATAAGATGAGTATTATGGAAATAAACAACAACAAAGAAATTCAAATTGAGGATCGACAACAGGATTTTAGTTGCTATCCATCAATATAAGAGGCAGAATATAGTTTTACAACGCATCATTTGTACATTATCAAAGATTAGGGGGAATAATTCAATATTGAAGTCTTTCAAAAAAAAGGGAAGGGGGATATCAACTTTAATCCAGCCGATATACTATCAAATGCGAGCGCTAACGGCTTAAGAATATTTAATAAATCTGGTTGGAAACATAAGGCATCCTACTAGTAGTAAGAAAAAATTGTATCGAGGATTTGGTTAAATGAAATTTTAGCAAGTAGTTTTTTTCACTCCATAGTCTTGCAGAAATTGTGATGAGGTAGGAAAAACATTTTTAATTAGCTCATATTATTATTATTTTGTGATATTTAGTCATTGTTTTTTTAATGGGGATTGTTGATTGTTTAATGAGAAACCTAGAAGACCGCAAAGGATCCATAGTGTGCATAGAGTATATACATAAGATATAACATTGTAGGGTGTTTTTTTCGTAGAGACATAATGCCAAATCAAATATTGAGGCCGCCAAATTCTTGGGCCCACCTTAGCAAATAGCAAGGATGCCTATCTTTCTAGCTGCCCACAGGAGATAGGTGATGTAATTTTGCAGGCTCACACACCAAAAAAGAGCTTGATTTTGGCTCCACCATACAGCTTTCTTATATGTATACATATGGACACGTGTACATGTGTACATATGTCGACATGTGTACATATTTGTATATGTGTGTAAATAGAGTGAGAATCCTGAAGGCCAAAGCCTAAACTAAGCAATCCACGCACCTATATATAATTCAAGAATTTTGATGACCCGAACCGTTCATCTTGATCATAGATGCATCAAACTTCGTGAGTTTTTGAAATTGTTTACCCATAGATCTAACAAGTGCAAAATTAACATTTTCTCAATAATAGAGCATTTTTCATCTTTGGATCTATGAGTAAACAGTTTCTAAAGCGCATGAATTTAATCTTTGGATCTATGAGCGCATTTAAATGAAGAACACTGGAAAATTTCCATTAAAAATACATACCAGTATAGGCAAAAAGCACGCAGTATAGAGCAGCAAATATAGGCAGCGGTATAGAAGCAAATAGAGCTCCAAATTTTCCTGATTTTACCAATAGTACACATACCATATCAAGAAAACAAAACATGTAGGATATTGGATGATATATCTATGAAGAGCATTGAAATTTTTTAATTCCAAAGCTGTAACTGAGAAAAGGTACCTAGCACTGAGAAGAAAATCATGAACCCAGCAGCTATATGAATAACTCTTCTGCTTCCTACACGTGTCAATGCCAATAGACCTACATTTTCACTGTTCAAGGTAGATACTTTGTAAGGTATCTCATGTTTTTAGATTTCAATAATTTAGCTTTTCGAACCACAGGTTTGACAGGTTAATACACTGATGCCGACGAGCCATTTACAGTACCAAATATTCCATCCAACAATATTCCTATTCCCTGTGATTCATTAAGTTTACATGAGGAACAAAGATCAGCATTATAAAAATACGTAAATGATGAGAAAGGGAAGAATAAGTTATTACCTGCCACCCAACTCCTCGACTAAAAATGGAAGGGGGTACAGGCGTGGCACTTGCAAATCTTGCTGCAGCAATAAAGGTACCTGTTGACTGCAATTAGAAGAAAGGATATTTGAATTAGAATAGCAAAACTGAACCAACAATTGATCTGTAGTATATCGGTAGGAAACATTAGCTAGGCATATGTATAATGTCATCTTCATCATCTAAGCCTTTTTCCCATTCAAATGGGATCAACTATGAAACAAAGCTCATCTAAAAATTTAACAAAGTTTTACGACTAGTTGTGGACCAGACGTTAACCCTCTCCGAATAAGTGTCAAATTCTTAGTTTAGAAAACTATGATAAGATAAGGACTTATCATGGTCTTAGATGACCAGTTGGCATCCTCCATATTCTCCGGTGGAAGCTGAATCTCAAGAAACGAAAGCGGAATAGACAGTGCAAGCATTAGTTTGCGGATTACATACATCATTCTAATCATGAAACCGTCAGTTACTACTTCATGTTATCTCCATGCATCTAAGAGTAAATCATAATATCTATAAAGATCTCCCCCCCCCCCCCCCCCGCATCAAGTGGTCATTATATTGTGAATCAATAACAGTATTGATGGTGTACACAAAACTTATTTTGGGCATAGGTATCCAATGCGACTGCGATGCCAACAGAAAATTTTCTTTGTAGAGAGCATGTAAGCTGTGTTCTTTTGCTTGCCCACAAATTTCATCATTTGATCAAATACTAGTGCTGATAACATCTAATATCCGGTACTTTTTACTTGCAAAAACTAGAGGAAGAACTGTCTCTAATAATGCTTAATGAGCTGTTCATCCCTGCTTTCCTCTGATGTCCATGACGGTTTATGCCCTGTGACTATGATTCATTTATTTTCTTTTTCCTCTGATGCCTACCTCTATCATCAAGCTTTCCAAACTTCTCTATCTAGCATACTGGAGTTTAGATGATTCCATGACATTGAGAATACATCTCTTTATGTTAACATCGATCATCTTTTGGTAACCCGTAAACCCCACCAATAGATGGTCTGAACCAAATAGTCCAAGTTCAATCTGATTGACCGCTTCTGGGTACACAATTGGATACAAGATACAACCTAACAAATTTAGCACCCATTTCTCTACATTCATTTTTTTCCGGTGAATTTTTTTTGCAGGGCTGTTGCTAAGCTGGATTAGCAACAGCTAGTCTCCCTCCAAGTACGAGAAACTTTGCACATGGGCTGAAGGTTTTAACGTCTGGTTTAATAAGAACTGTAAGATTTTGACATATCTTTCGCACAATCATTGAAGTATGCATTTTTGCTCTGTACACTATCCATTTCGTCAGGAGAAGGTTGTGATGCTGACGGATGGATGGAATCATTTTTGTAATTTTAGTTGGCGATAGTCATTAATACACTCCAACATTCCAAATAAGGTTCCAAATCATTGTTTAAGGAGACACAAGAGGTATTACTTTGGATCACAATTGTACCTCCTAAATCGGCAGCTATAAAAGCAAAATAATATTTCCTTGAGATGAGTTATTAAATTTAGTAATGCCAAAAGAAGTACTTAGTATTTAATAGTGTTGAAAATCTAATTTTTATCTTACGCGGTTTGTTAGTCCGTCTTCTCTATCAATTTATGTCAAAGAAGCACACTTGTCTATGGCATATCCAAGGAACATTGATAAGATATGGTGTAAATTCTTGTTTTCTGTAAACTGATGATAAAGCAGAAATATAGATGCATGGGTAGATAGATGGATAGATCAATAGATATAGGCACCGCATATATCTCCCAGATATAGAACAAGAGAATACACATTTTGCAATATTGACATTATTCATAAATGAGTAGAACCAAAAGCAATAACTTGTCATGCAGACCTCAATAAGAGAAGCAAAAGAAGCAGCCATCATAGCAAAAGCATCACCAGCATGAAAAGTCGGGCTTCCCCATTGGAAAGGATAAGGAATTCTAAACCTGCAATTGAAAAATTAAAATACATATTTTTGTTCAAAAAGATAATAGAAATAAGACACATCACTTATCATTCATGAATAGAATTAATATTTTCATTAAGCAAAACTAATATTTGCCGACATCATGAAGTATTATTTTCAAAATTCTACTTGTGTCTATTGGTCATAGTTTCTTGAATCCTAAGGAGATATTGTAAATCTAATTTCTTCTGTTAATGGCAGAACAAATTAGATAAGGTACATTACACTAAAATACCCTTAGCAATCGCTGTTTTTCATTAAAATACCTTATACAGTTTAAATTACAGTGGTATATCTTGGACTTTGTTCGACTTTTTCACTATTAAAATCCTTTGTTTGCATTTTGTCCGGTTAGTTTTCCAGTGAAGTGGCTTTTTTAAAGACGAACTCCCCTACCTAAATGATGATTTGGCATTTATCTCTTCCCCTTCTCCCCTATCTTCCTGCCCTCTAACCTCTAGTCGGCCTCCTCCCCCTCCCTTCTCTCCCCCTTCCTTTACCCTTCCACCTCCCTTCTCCTCCACGGTTCCCACAAAAGGAAAAAAAGAAGAAAAAACTCCTCCACCTTGTCCGCCTCTTGTCGGCAGCCACCACCTCATCTTCCTCTCCCACCTGCCGCCCCACCCTCCCCTCCTCCAAAATCATTCTCGACCCCGCTGTTTCTACTAAATTCTACTTCTGCAGTCCCACCTCTCCTAGCTCTTCCATCCCATGGAAGGAATATTGGACGTGAAGGGGCAATAGCGTAAAACACAACTTTTAGTTAACATTGTGAGGCTATTTAGTTGTAACAGAGATTATTTAAGGCATTTTAGTGCAATTAACATTGTTTATGATATTTTAATGGAAAAATTAGATAGTCAAGGGTAATTTAGCTTAGTTTACCTAATAATATATGCAGACAGATTTCTGTAATTATTGATTCAATAAGAACATCTGATGAGCTTAACAGTGTACTGTTTTTCAAGAACAAAATTTTGACAGTATACTTCGGAAACTCGTTTGATACAAACACAGATTTATCTAAAACATCCTATCTATATAAGAAGATAATATCATAAGAACATGTCCATTAAAAGCTTAAGAATCTAAAACAACCTATTTATATAAGCCACTTTTATGGGAAAATTTACAATACAAAAATCAATGATAATAAAGGATACAGACAAATTAAATGCTGCAATCCCAATTGAGATAGAATTAATACCAGGGAGAACCAACTATAAGGCCTGCACGATCCGTGCGGCAATTAAATTGAGTCTCTGGATGCCGATGCTTATAGGCACCAGCTACAGTGAGAATATGCGCGTAAAGCCATATGATTGCAATTGTAAATATCACAGCATATCGATCAAAGATCCCTATCCTTATTATTGCAATCGATACATACTGCAGAAATTTCCCATAATCAGATCAATGCCTGGAGTAAATATAGAACTTGCAGTTGATAAAACCAAATGGTGCCAGTATAATTACCTGAGAAAAGAATATAAACAAGACAAGTGCTGGAAGGCCAATTTCAACACATCTCGCCAACTGCAAAATAGCAAAATAAAGTAGAGCATATTGACATGATATGAATGAGACAAGAGTTTTACGATAAATATCGATCATGATGGAGAATAAGGTGTACTCACTCCAGGGAATCCAACATAGAATAGACCAAGTCCAGCCAGAGTTACAATAGGCACCGCAGCAAGAGGGCTAAGATACCTGTTGCAATTTAAATAAACATGAATAAATTAACTGACTAATTTGTGTAGCACCATTCCTTGCTTTTATTGACCAACCCTCAGAAATTAACAGATAATAATCATTTAAGTTCTAACATTTACATTTAAGAAGTAGGTAAGATGCCATAGTACAACTCCTGCTTAATTTGAACCTTGGCTCTCCAAATTTCCTAACTACTCCTTAACCACCATACCAAACTCGTCCTCAGGGAAAATAGAACTAGACTGATATCTTTTGGTATCTTTCCATATATTGAACATAAATCATATAAAATAAGAAAAGGAGGACTTTATAAAATTCTTGCTTTTATCTTTCTTGTAAATTCTGCGAAAAACTTGCAATAAAAGGTTTGCCTCTCCAAAGCAGTACCAAAGCTATAATTAAGAAGCTAGAAGTTATTTTCCCCTGTAGTTGACCCTCATATGAAGCGAACCAGTAAACTTCAACATTAGAGAACTACTTCAGGAGCAATGCTCAATGTGTAAAATTAGTGAGGAAATTTAAGTAGGGTATAAAAAGGAAATTATATCAAAAGGAAAGAACTAAGTATCTAATCCTGGGTTCGCCATCTTTACCTATATCTAGAGGGAACAAAAACCATTTTATCCGCCTTTTCCCTATTATAGCATAACATATTATTCAGAATTTTGGGATAGACACTTTTGGAATAATTAATAAATGATCATAAGAATATGATATTTATATTGTTGGGACTAGTAATAAAACTGCATTTTACAAATAGTTCTTGCTAAATACTCAATGAGTAATAAATCTCATACTTCCCAAATTGTGATCAACATGATTCTGAACATTGAAACATTATAGCCCAAGAAACAAGGACAAAATATAACCAGTACTGCGATTTACCAAAGGATCACTCAGATGATTAGCACCCAATCAACACTACCAAAATTCACAAGAACATAATAATAATAAATAAAGATCAAAATTACCTCATAACAATCCTCCAAAATCCCAAGAACCCAAAAGCAATCTGCAAACTCGATCCTATGATGAGAGCCCCTTGTATGGCCCTCATAGTATGCTCAAATCTCTAATATACCAACCCAATAAAAAAAAATTAATAATCAAAAACACTCAAATTAAAATCAATTGAATCACAAAAACACAAAGGAGATTTTTTTTTTTTAAAACACCTCATATGGGTCTATAATGTAGGCAAATCTTTCGCTGAGAATAATCGAAATCGTCGGCAAAAGAAATGTGAATGATCCACCAATAACAGTAGGAAGCCTAGTACCAAAATAAGCCTGCAGAAATGTATTGATTCCTGCCACAAACAGCGTGGTTTGTATAACCTTTGCCTTTTCTTCCTGCAAATGTTTACAAATTTCAACACAAATTTAAAAAAAAGGAAAAAAAAACAATTTTAATTAAAAGCCATGGATGGATTCATCAAAGGGACTCACAAATCCACCACCCATTTGGGGGACAAGGAGAGTTGGGATCAAAACAATGGCGCCCAGCATCACAATGAAGTGCTGGAACCCAAGCACCATGGCCTCAGCTGCAAAATGGAAACACAGCGAGATGAAAAATGAGAAGAGAGAGAAAAAAGTTAAAAGATACAGATAGAGAGAGAAAGTTATAGGGACAAACGCCATGGAGGCGGGCTAGTGAGGCAGTAATCGACGCCGGGCAGCTGCTCTTTGATGGGATGAGGGGCAAAGTCGTCAACTTTGGCTGCCGCCATTCTTTTCTCTCTCTCTCTAGCTAGTTTCTCTCTCTAGAAAATGTTTGAGGGGATATTGCGAGCATGCGAGAGAGTAATGAGAAGAGAGGAAGAAGGGTGTGGGTGTAATTATATGGAGAAGAGAGAGAGAGAGAGAGAAGAAACGGTAGCAAGCGATCTTCTCTCTCTCACCCACTCTCTCTCTAAAATTTTAACGTTTGTTTTTTTTGTTTTAAATAAGGAGAATTACAAGGACCCAGAACTTGACTCCTTTGTAAACTTTTGGGATTTGTTTTGGAAATTAATTAAAACCTAATCTTATTTATATTAGGAAATAAATGTGATATAGTAGTAGTTAATCAAAATCTCCTTATATTACCGTTTGAAAATTAAGTACTATTGGTAGCCTAACAACTTTTATCTCTCTCTTTTCACTTATGCCTTACGAATTTTTTTTCACTAATTACGTAAAATTAAAAAATAAATGAATTTGACAGCAAAATACCGCTATTATTCAATATATAATGAATCAAGGAAATTTATTTCTACAATAATATACGAAGCTCTTTATAATCCTTTTATGAGTTGGTGAAAACCTGATTTCAGCACAGGCTCATAAGCCATTTTGATTAATATGACTTTGTACCATCTACGATATTATTAGTTCAATTCGAATTCCATGAATTCTTACACCAAGCTCTTTATCCGGACATGTAACTTTCATACACAATCAGCCTTGCTTCTTTGTATTCATTTACATCTTATGAGTCCTATTATGTGACTTGCACAAACCTCTCCTAACTAGCGTTTTTGGCACGTGCGTTGCATGTAATCATAGAAATTTTATTGATGAATTTTTTTATTAATTAGGTCCATCACACTTTTAAAATACAAATGAAGCACAATTTAATTATGTGCATCCCACTTCTAAAATAACAATGATGTAGCATTTAATTACATGTATTCCACATAAAACAATGGCGTTTTTTTGTTTGATTTTTCTGAATAAATAAAAAGTCACGTCACCCCAAAAAAAGATCCATGTTACCAATCAATTTCCACATTACCAATCAATTTCAAAATTAAATGATCCCTTTCATTTTTCCCTGTAATAGCAGATATTAAGATCCATAGCCTATCTATCCTGAATATGAAAAAAAATAAAACACATTTTCTATGTATGCATACACTTTTTTTATTCTCTTTTCATTCTTTATCGTTGAACTCACATCTCTTTCATACGTGCTAAGGAAATTTGATTTATAATTCCAAACATCTAGCCTTAGTGTGATATATGCAGGTGCTGAGATATTAGGCCAATAATAGTTTTTTATGAGAAAATATTTTTTCAATGAACAAGGTTAGCTTCAGCCACAACAACTGAGCCTTTTATCCCAAGCATATGGGGTAACCTAAATGAATCAACATGAGATTCACGCTGGGTCCCGCACATGAATCCGCCACCTCCACTCACTCCTATCGAACAATATACTTTCATTGAGGCGTTTGTCACGACCCGCAATTCGGCCCGTAACCGGCACTTAAACTACGTAACGTCTACAGGCGTACGTAACTTAAGTAAGCCGAAAACCCAGAAATCTAAACCACCCAAAACTGGATCAACGGAGAAAAACCTAGTTTAAAACATTTAGAAATTTACAATTTAAAATCTCTAACTCTAGTTTTCTTTCATAACAATATCGGCAGCACCTCCTTTATAAATCTAGCCCCGAAAACGGGTACAACACAGATAATATATATAACATCCCAAGTGGGAGAAAAATCACGTCCACCGGCGGAGACAAACACCACAACAAGTATACGACGCCAAAGCGAAGAAAAATCAAAGAAACGACTATAAAGGAAGTAAACATTTCCAAAATAACCGGCTTCTACGAGCACGGCTCCCAAAATCATCCAATATAATACAACACTGAAATCTCACAAGTCGTCTCTAAGTCATATACAACAGAGGTAGATGGAGAATCCTAGATCCAACAAAAGATATACAATACACAAAACGGATAACCGCAAACCCACCTAAAAGCAACGGCCTCACTGCCTATAGTAGCGGTATCCACAAAAGTAGTGATTGTTGGAGGTAGTGCCCTCAGAGTCAATTATTGGATCACAGGCACGTGATTGCAATGATTGAGGGAGGACCTATCCCGGTACGACAGTCTTACTCGAGATGATAGTATACTATCTGGTTTACCTTTATCATCGTGTACTGCTTTAGGTGACCTGACAGGTCGCTATTGCACGTTGATAGAGCCCCTAGGATTCTTGCTTGACTGCCGGCAGTATGAGGGCGATCATATAAGTGAGAGTTGGAGTCTATTAGCACATCCTTAAAAGGTCCCTAGTCGTGGGAGTTTCGAGACAGGGCATTGATTCTCCAGAGTAGACTAGTGTATACAGTCGAGACCCCGACGAGGGGCGGTGGCCGGTCTCACAAGCCACCGATGTCAGTTGGTTCACCTAAGATGTATACAGGTGCTCATTGGGTTATGAGTACACCGGACAGGACTCGCCGGGAACATGCTAGTTGGTCTTATACCTGACGTCAGATAGCAGTTCCCTGGTGACATGTGTACAGGTTAGTTCATCGACCTGGGGATCATCATTTGTCTCGTGTGAGTTCCCACTGTACTTTGATTACTACCCTACCACGGCTCAAAGGAGTCGTGCAAACAGGTTTTAGTTGGGTACAGTCCCGAGCCACATGGAGGCAGTGAGCGGATCTTCAGGGGTTCGTCTCTCCCGGTATTGGGGGTGAGGTCGCGCTGTGTCTAGGAGAGCCATTACACGAAGACCTTGGCCAAGGCAGGAGATTTACTGGTAGGTATTTCAGTAGTATCTCAGGGTGTTCTGGGCTACACTTCGACACGACTTGTACCGCTTTTGGGGGTCTGATTTTTACCAACCCCCTAGGCCCGACATGCGATGCTCATAGACGAACGGACCGGACTGTACGGATATTGTCACTGACAGGCTCAGTAGGGTGTCAGGATGAGTTCGCTCATCGACGTCCCTTTTAGTCAATAACTGGTGGCCCGTTACGTATTGGCTTATACCTCTGACGTGCTAGTGGTTAAATCCACAGCCATAGTATTGACGAGTCTTTAGAGTCCACCACACTTTCAGTTACTCAAGTTTTCGGGCGAAACGCTGTAGAGGCCGTATGGAGATATGGCAGGGTCCGATCAGATACGTGCGGTATTGCACGGATTAGGATCGGACAGTTTTGTACTAGTGGCCGTATAGTTATATGGCAGGGTTCGATCAGATACGTGCGGTATTGCACGGATCAGGATCGGACGGATATTACTAGCCGGCTTTGGTTTAAGCCGGATCCTAGTATAGTACAGTGTAGATTTTGTCTCATTGCATTTGTATCCGGACGGAATACAGATGCGGGTGTGTATGCACAGTATCGGGGTTTTTCTGTAATTTATTACGGGACCAGTTTTCTGGAGTTGCCAGTTTGCATTCCGTTCCGGCCGGTTTTCCTTTGTTCTTTCCCGGCCGGACTTCCTTTGTTCTTTCCCGGCCGGACTTTTCCGATGGAGGGTGTTATTTGCAAGTTTGGAAATAACACTTTGTGGAGGATTTATTTGCATAAGGTTTGATTATGAAAGCATCTTTGCTTTTCATGCATTTATTGTGAAATGAATGGATTTGAGGTTGATTTGAGTTTTGGTTATGATTATGTTTGGATGTGATCACCCTCCTCCTTTTACTACCATCACCTCCCTTCATGATTCATGATCTTTCCTCCACCATTTTCTAAGTGAGAAGGTTTTCATTAGAAAAGAGAGAAGAAGAAAAAAGAAGGAGAGAGCTTCATCTTTGAGAGAGTAGCATTCTTGATCTCATTTTTGATGCTAGAAAAATGCAAGCACCATTTTTCTTACCTTGATTCCTCCATCATCTACAAATGGCAACAAACCCCAAATGAGACCGGCATGCTCTACACTACATTCTAAAGCAAATCTTGGACGCGTCGGCTAGCCTACTTCGCGCCCGAGTTGCTTCGGTATTGAGGCGGGAGCCCGTAAAAGATGCAGACGATGTGGTGCCCTTCCGGCGAGGAGGCGACGACCGGAGATCCCGCGAGGAGATCGGAGTGGAGATGAAGACCGGAGGACTCGGATCAGTCGGTACATCTCTTCCCTTTCTTGTTAGTAGCTTAGACTTGTTAATGGTTACGATCCGGATGTTTAGTGCGCGGTGGTGCCGGTTTGCTAAGTCCGCAAAATTAAAGTTTATCACCGTTTCTGCATTTGGCCGTCGGATTGACGGCCGGGGCGCCGCCGTGCACTTACAGTGGTATCAGAGCCTCGCCATTAACTTCGTCTAGCTTCGTTTGATGTGTTTTTCAGTTCCGATCGATCAAAATTCCGAAAACCCAATTTTAGTTCACTTCAGTTTTCTGTTAAGATTTTTTGGTGTCCAAAATTTTTTCATGTTGCATAAAACTGATGTACAACAAATTCTAAGAATACTGGAAAAGTTCGATACAGTAAACCCTAACCTGGAGCGCGGAACCGCGGCCAAAACCCACTTGGAGCCGCGGTTCCGCCGCCGTATTGATTGTTCACTGTAACATATTTTTCCAGTGGGCTTCTGGGCTTATTTTGGGGGTTTTGGAATATTAAATTTGGGCCAAGAATTTCTGTGTGTGCTGCAGTATTGCTTTGGGGCCCACTTGTTAATTTTTGATCAATCGGAAAATTTTAAACACATTTTTCACAGTATTTACATTATATCTGCGACCGTGAATGTCACTCGATCGGTAAATCCCGTCTAACTGCTATAGCCCGGTTAGACGGATTTGCGAACGTGACTTTCACGTTGATGTTCTGTGTTTATGCTGTGATGTTGCGGATCGGTCGTGGGGGATAGCCTGGATGCAATGCTAGTACTGTATTGTTGTATTATGTACATTTGATATTGCAGGGCGAGCGTCCGACATATGAACTGCCGTCACTGCCTGTTTGTATTATTCTTTTGGGGCACGACCTGGTTGCGGTCGATGTACCCGGTGTATGTATATTTTACTTTCTGTACTAGGATTACCCCGCGGTGGGGTGCACGGATGGCCGGGTTCTAGAGGGCAACAAGCCCGCATCTCATGGCATTGGGACGGAGGGGGCTTCACTCTAGAATTGGCGGGCTATTCGCCACACTCGTAGGGGGTACAGGTTGACCCAGGAGGGGTGCCCAAGTTGCCGGATTCCGTGAAGTGCTGGGTGGTCCATTCACGGCGCTGAAGGGGGCTGCCTCGCTTCAGGTTTTGGCGGGTAACTTGCCGCGCCCGTAGGGGTCTAGGTTTTCATTGCACAGGCTATCCACACGACCAGGGGAACGTCGGGTTTCAGTAGTGGCTCTGTGAAACCCGGGGATCCCAGATATCTGTATTGTTCTGTGATGCTGTACATTTCTGTGATGTTGCATTTCTTATCACGCCTTGAGCGAAATATAATATATTGGTATATATATTAGTAGATGTTGTATATGTTTTACATCCGCGCTAGTCCAGTCCCCGCTCTGCCGTTAGTTAGCTAACCTAACGGGTGATGACGGGACCCAGTGGCGAATGCGGATGGTATATACGTACGTCAGTATATTTTCGTTCTTTGTGGTGTGATCAATTGATGGGACTGCGTTGATTCGGATCAATGCAAGTTAAACAAACATATTCTGATGTTGTTGGAACACTTTTCAAAAAGCTGTTATTGCAAAGGCGTTCTCTTTTGTTTTGCATCGTGGTATTCAGTTGGAATATCCTGCTCCTCAGTCGACGAGGCAAGGGCCAAGATCCCTTCACCGGGAGTGACCCCTTGGACAGAAGTTTACGTCAGGGCATTAACTTCACTATAGCCGATTACTTTTGCTTTGCATCGTGGTATTCATTTGGGATATCCTGCACCCCATTCTACGGGGAAAGAGCCGAGATCCCTTCACCGGGAGTGACCTCTTTAGTAAAGGTTTTCGTCACTATATTTTCTAAAAGGCTATCCGTTCCTTCAACGATATCAAGTTCATTACGTTAAAGGTTTTCGCCAGAAACCATTCGTAGCCCTCCGTCGTTTCATATGGGTAGTCAATAGTATTCAAGTTGTGTATGTTGGCCAAAGTCAAGGCACAGTGTTTGGTAGCTGTTGGGTATTCATATGTAGCATAGATAGATGCGTTGGTTTGGGACAGTCGTACTGCCATTTTGGCCAAAGTCAAGGGTATGTACGGGTGGGTTCAAATTAACCTGGAAAATGACGGGTAGAACTTGACATGTGACTTATGATATGTTGGCCAAAGTCAAGGTCATAAGAGCATGGGGTAAAAATCACATCGGGAGTTTCAAAAGTACTGAAACTTGCCAGATATGCGCATACCATCTGGAGTGTGATAACGTGAGTGGATTCCGTCACATTGTCATGCGATGAGAGTTGGATCCCGATTCCCACTGATGAGTTAGTTTACTCCTCGGGTGACCCCGACTAATTCTTCTTTCAGGTTTGGAGGAGAATTTGAGGTACAGTGGGAGGTTTCCAGATTAGATAAATTAGTAACCATTCTGATCTAGGATAGAGTGCACGCTGAGTGTTTCTTTTTCTCTCTCTCTCTGGCAGCGACCATAGACCCGACCCTAGACTATGACTCAGTGACCAAGTTGACCGAACCTTCTTAACACTGGCTTTTGGATTGTCAGAGTTGCAGACCTCATTGCCACTCCTACTTTTACCCTTTTCTCCAGGACACCCCGTATTACTACGAACGTCCACTTCCATTGGACAAAACCATCGTATGGTTAGATACGAACTCGAAGGAATTCGAGGATGGTTTCCGGTTCTGGAGAAAACGGATAGGATTATTCAGTTGTCTTTTCCCTTTTACCTTCTCTCAAGTTGTGAGTACTCCTTGGTTTAGGAGATAGTACACCTATTACGCAAATTGGATAGTTTTCTTCCAAACCATAGGCTGGTGCCGACTGGTAGGGAATGAAGAAGACCAATTAGCCTAAACGGTGTGCAGAAGGTATTAAGATTAAGACAAAGCAAGGGATTAGTAAGAGGGTAAAGTAAATTGCGACTGATATTCACGACCAAACCAAGTATTTTTTCGCCAATCCTAAATCACCTTTGTATTTCTCCAGGACACTCCGTATCACTACGAAGATCCACAGTTTATTTGGATACTCCATCGTATGGTTATATACGAACTCGAAAGGAACTTGTTCCAGTTCGGGGATGGATTCTGGTCCAGGAGAAATAGGAATAAGGTTTATTCGGTTGTCTTTTATCTTCACCTTCTCTCGCATTGCGAGTGCTCCTAGGATTAGGACAGTACACCCATTATGCTTATTGGATAGTCTTCTTCCTAACCATAGGCTGGTGCCGAACGGTAGGGAAGGAAGAAAACCATTTGACCTATGGGGTGTGCAGAAGGTAATGACTAAAGACATATAAAGGGATTTGGTGAGGTGGCAAAGAATTATACGGTTACAGTTGTGAATCTGGATAATGGATGAGGCATTACTAGGAATACCAGGATACCCCAACGAAACATTTCAATGTTTCAATTTCACTGTGTACTGTTAATGGAAAACTGATTCCCCGATTAAACACTTACTCCAGGGTATGTATTTACCAGGTATGATTCTCACATCTGTATGGTTTTACAGATGATGAGTGGGAGTAAGTTATTGGGAATTGGGTAATCATCCTCATTATATCGGGATTCGTTGTAATCGGTGATATTTGAGGAGATCATCTAGGCTGTTTGCCGGTCGGCAAATATTTGGTTTTGAATATCCGCTGTTGTGCACCAATTTCAAATTGATATATCTGTACGTCTATTTTCAAAGAGTGAGATATACCTTTTGATATTATGTCGATGACATTTACCTATATCAGTGGATGGTTAGGTAAGGAGCATTAAACAGCGGTGTAATTCTTCTTAACCATAGGTACAGTTTTCAACCTACGACACACAGTGAAAGAGTTGTTAGACTCAGCGGACTTATACAGAGTATTGTATGTTGTCCAGTGTCCATTAGGACAGAGGGGTTGGTCCTCTTACTATATTCTGTTTACTTTTAACTTCTCTAGTTCTTAGACATGTGTTTCGTAGAAACACAGGGTCTAAGTTTTGAGGAGTTATAGGTATTTGAATAAAATAGAGAACCAGGTGTAGCGAGTATCGGGATTCTTCAAAGTGATCGAAGATGTAGATACTTGTGTATGGTATTCAGTTGATAGTAATGATAAAGAGAAATTGCTTCTCTTTCAGGAAGCATTCCTAAGTTGAGTAACGCTGATCGGCCTCTCTCCATTTAGTTGACATGCACTGGAGACAGCTGCATGATTTGAATCTGGTTAAATTAAATCAGTGCCTCTGGTTCTATATTGGATATAGAACAGTTCATATCTTAACGATGTTAAGGTACGGGGAGTTGTCCGGCTTATGATTAAAACCAGACACTGGACAACTCAAGGCACGTTTCTGTAATGACAGTTTGTGGGTTGACCCAGGCTATGACGAGGGTTGACTTTCTACCATCTGGCAGATCAATAGAAATATTGTTCTAGACTCGCCACAGTTTTATTAAAAATGGATTTTTTCAAAAACAGTAGTGGGAGTATGGTAGAACTGGAAGTGATTCCAGAACCGCAAACGATTACTGAAGATTTGATATGGAACCTAAAGATTCAATCTGATTTGACATTCCATTGGCCACTCCGCAGATAAGGTGGGTAACTTCAGGCATCCGAGAGGTACTCCGGTAGCCTCAAGGACGGTGACAGGGAAGTTCTTGTTTACCCACACTTGCCATTGTTGTTGTTCCAGGCTGCGAGACCCGGCAGGAGGATGAGTATAGCGTCGTTCTAAACTTACTTTAGAAGTGCACGTCTATATGACTCTGCCAGAGGGTTGTCGTAGTCAGTGGGAGCAGCGGAAGCATTGGTGGACATCAGGCTTATGTCTATTTATAGACTAAAGCAGATGTAGCGGAGATAGATCATCTATTTCTGATGTGACAGTCATAGGTCTGACGTCATCAGAATAGGGGATGGATCTGTTAAGAAGGTAGTAGGAAGTGATATTCCTATACTACGATCGGTTATACTTTGGTCGTCACACAGTGGTTTCTCCACAAAGGACTTGGACATTATATCAGACATACTGGTTACTAGATCTATGGTTTTAGATCTAGATTTGGGTGGTTTCCCAATCAGGGTACTTTGACAGCATTCTAAGAGTATTTAGAATGGACGACTCCTGGCACGGTAGTGTACCTGCAGGTAATGGAGTCACCCTCTCTAAAGGTGTCTTATAGACTAAAGTAGAGAGGGATGTGCATGATTGGCAGATCACTTGCTTAGGCAATTGAGTCAATCATGAGATGTCAAGTACCACACCAGATGTTGTTCTTGCACTAGATGCAATAAGTTGACATTGATCCAATCCTGGAGAAACAGTCGGAAGCAGTTTTAGAACATAAGTGGATATTCTAGGGATATGATAACGACAGCCTCATTTGGGAGACAATTATCATTCCAGGCTTCCAAGGTGACATGGACGACAAGGAAGTTGTCAGAGTTATATTTTTCCTTCCGACGAGGGGCAGTATTTTGGACAGGTGGTCCAAGGCAAAACTGAGGGTGGCAAGGCGCAGGATACTGATTAAGTTCAGTTGACGATACAGTCTGAGAAGTTTGGATTTGGAGTTCATTTATGAGCTCGGTCCCATCAGACATCCAGACATTCTAAGACAGGTATTGCTCATTTCGGAAGATGGCTTTCTCCGCGAACTTGAGATATAGAGAGACATAGAAAGAAACATCTAGGCGGATCCACTCGCTGAAGCTATTCCTTGAACGCTATAGTTTCGCAAACGAGCTTTGTGAGACTGACTAGTAGAGGAGTTGGGTGTTCGGTATCACACGGGCTGTGAGTATGCGACATCGCAATAATTAGCCTTGAGTGCAAGTGGGAGATTGTTGGAGGTAGTGCCCTCAGAGTCAATTATTGGATCACAGGCACGTGATTGCAATGATTGAGGGAGGACCTATCCCGGTACGACAGTCTTACTCGAGATGATAGTATGCTATCTGGTTTACCTTTATCATCGTGTACTGCTTTAGGTGACCTGACAGGTCGCTATTGCACGTTGATAGAGCCCCTAGGATTCTTGCTTGACTGCCGGCAGTATGAGGGCGATAATATAAGTGAGAGCTGGAGTCTATTAGCACATCCTTAAAAGGTCCCTAGTCGTGGGAGTTTCGAGACAGGGCATCTGTCACGCCCCGCTTCCCAGAGTGCGCAAGATTTGGGCTCGTGACATAGCCAACCATGCTACCTGTGGGTAGGAAGTATCCATCCACAGTCACATTACGGTTGTACAGATATCAAGAACAGTAAAATAAACTAAACTAATACATGTCCAAATCCATAATAACAAGAATCAATAAACAATAAGTGCGGAAGCTAATGATCCAATACAATGAAATAACAGTATGTCCCATAATGCGGGCTCACATCTGGAATGAAATGACATAAATAAACTAAACTCTAAGAACTCACAGTTCAGCCGGCTGGCTGAAGTACTCCTGCTCGGTCGACGACAAAGGTACGGAATCTGGGCCATGCAAAACCCAGACGTCAGCGCGTCATGATATCAAGTATATAGCATAAACATGGTAATAAACAATGCAATCATGAACATGAATAAAGCAGTAATAAGAAGTGATAAGCAGGGTAATGTGCAGTGGTGACTAAACTGTTCTATCAGGTTTTCTACTCTATAGTCTTTGAAACCAATTGATGAATCGTCGATGTAACTCAATAGTATCCCGTACATACCCGGGATCACGGCCACAATATTCTCGGCGGCAGCCGAGACATGCCGTAAGGCACAGAAAGGAAAGTATCAGTATCCCGTACATACCCGGGACCACGGCCACAATATTCTCGGCTGAAACCGAGACATGCCGTATGGCACAGAAAGGAAGGTGTACACTCGGTATTACCCCGTACATACCCGGGATCACGGCCACAATATTCTCGGCTGAAACCGAGACATGCCGTAAGGCACAGAAGGAAGGTGTACACTCGGACGGTAGTGAACTGTCGAGTTACAAGTCAGGTTCATCTTTGATTTCCCCATACCCCCAAACTATGTATGTCAGTCAGGTATTCAGTAGTCAAGGTCTAATGCCAACACAAGTCAAGTAGAGGTAGGTCTGTCTGGATCGACAGCAGGAATGGTTAGGTCTGTCGGCATTAGGCACGAGATCAGGTAACAGGTCAGGTTACGTTCAACAGGTAGAGTCGATATGTACAGGGGTGTCATGTCCGGTATATCAGTACATGTGTCATGTGTATCAAGATCGGTCAATATGTAATGCAATCAGGTATAAGATGATAACAAGTATAGTAACAAATAATGAACGGTAGCAGGAAACAGTAAATAGCAATTATTATTCTATGTGAACACAGTGATGTTTGTATTCTCTTATTAATCCGGTTCACGCACCTTTGAGGTGCAAAAGCCACAAGACGAGCAATATCGATAATATGCGTAATGGAGTTACAGTATTTGAACTAAGTATAATAATTGCCTCATGAGAGGCTTAACAAAAGAAGTGAGGATGATCTAGCAATTTAGGCAAGGATGTGCCAGATTGGTTAATTAGTTAAGGGGTTGATTAAAAGCATACCGGTTAACTACAAGTAGCAACTACAATGGTTTAACATTACGGATGATTGTAATTGTCATCAAGTCGTGTGGTTATAACAGATAACATGATTATTAAGTTTGTAGCATGTTAAAGCAAGTATTCGGATACTTGCCTCGGCGGTTCCGCAACCGAAACACGGATGCGATGTCGGTAGAAACTGCGTTCTGGAAGCACGGGCCACGGATCGAGTCCCAACAGAAGTCACTGGAATCACACGGACCAGGGGGCTTCGCTGGAGCGTCGGGTTCGAACGACGGCACGGTCGGAATCCGGCAAAAGTCATCGGCAACGAAGTTAGCAACAATACGATATACGCAAACAACGACCAGCGAGGGGGATCCAGTACAAATGGAAAGATAGAGATGCTTACCGGGAGACACCAGGGGCAACCACGACGGCTCGACGGCGATGGGGCGCCGGCAGCGAGGAACAGTGGCGCGGCAAGGGTTTGAGGTGGCTGGCTGTTGCTGGAGACGATGGTGCTGGTAGTAGAGGAGGGCGGTGGTCTGTTCTGGTGATCAAGGGGAGAAGGAGGTGGTCGGAGGCAATGACGGCGATGATGGACGGCGAGTTTCCCGGCGATAGGGTGTTGGGTTGGTGTCGGGGAAGTTGGTGCAGGGTCGTCGGGAAGGGGAAGGAGGAGGTCTCGGGGGTGAGGAGGAGAAGAAGGTGAGGTCGAGAGTGGGACGATGATGGCGAGGGGGAGGCGACGTGACGGCGACGACGAGGCCCTGCAGGTTGGAGGTGAGGCCGGGCTGCGCGCAGGTGCGGGGAAGAGCGGGAGAGCGAGAGGAGGAGGGTGCTGTGAGGTCGACGGGATGGTGGCGGCGACGGCGAAGTCGCGGGGAAGTCGGCGGTGAGATCTCGATCCTAGGGTTAGGGTTTGGTGTGGGTTCGTCGCGAGGGATGCACTCGGGGAAGGCGGCTGTGCATGGGTGAAAAATATATAGAGAGTAAGAGAGAGAGAGAGTTGTTGAGATGGAGAGATTAGAGAGAGAAAGGGATAATTGGAGAGAGAGGGGGGAGGATACTGAGGGAAGAGAGAGAGAGAGATAGGGAATGGAGAGGTGGGGCCCACGAGCTCAGTAGGAGCTCGTGATTGGCCACGAGGATAGATAAAGGAAAATTTTATATGATTCTGCAGGTTTTAAAAGGTTTAGAATATATTTGTATAGTATAATAATTTTATATATATTAAATTGAAACGGGCCCTTTTTGGCGCGAAATGAAACATTTTCAAATCGCGCCCGGGTTGCGCCCAAATGTTCCAAATTCAAATTATAAGATTTTAAGCGGGTTCCAAATTTCGAAAATAGGTGTTTAAAGATTAAAATGCATGCCCCCAAGTCGGACACTTGCACGCGCGCGTAGTCGCCCAAACTTGCCCGTTTAGCCAAACGGAACGGAATCTCGACACGCGGACGCTACCACGCGACTAGTGGCGACGAGTAGGCTAACATGGACATCTTAAATTTCATTTTCGGAGTTAAAATTTGTTATGTGCCAAAATGACTTAACCGGGTAAAATTTAGCAATAACCACCAGAAAATCAGGAAAATTGGAAAGAGCAATAAATAGCCATTAACTAGTAATATACATAGTATTAGTGGGCTCGGGTGTTACATCATACCCAACTACAAAAGAATTTCGTCCTCGAAATTCCAAGAATACAAGATAACTAACTACTGGAAAGGGTGAGGGACTTTCTGCCGGATCTCGTCTTCTCGCTCCCAAGTGGATTCTCCATGCGATCGATTACTCCAAGAAACTAGCACAAGGGGGATAACCTTGTTCATAAGAACCTTTTCTCTTCGATCCTTGTTTCCGACTGGTCGCTCCTCAAAAGTCAGGTCTTCCCGAACGGTCAACTCCGAGTGATCCAAAACATGGGTCTCATCACGAACATACCTCCGTAGTTGAGACACATGAAACACATCATGAACTCCTGCTAATGACGATGGTAACGCCAACCGGTACGATACCTCCCCGACACGCTCCAATATCTCGAAGGGTCCAACGAATCGGGGACTAAGCTTTCCCCGACTTCCAAGGCGAATCACTCCTCTAGTCGGTGATATCTTCAGGAATACCAAATCACCCACGGCGAACTCTAGAGGTCTTCTTGACGTGTCGGCCCAACTCTTCTGTCTGTCTTGAGCTGCCTTCATATGCTTTCTGATTGTATTCACCTTCTCAACTGTCTGTACCACTAAATCTGGCCCTAGCAACCTTCGTTCACCCACATCGTCCCAACATACAGGTGAACGGCACTTACGACCATACAATGCTTCGAACGGGGCCATCTGAATTGTTGCTTGGAAGCTGTTGTTGTACGAAAACTCCACCAGGTGTAGATGATCTTCCCAAGAACCTTTGAAGTCTAACATGCAAGCCCTCAACATATCTTCAAGGGTCTGGATCGTTCTCTCTGATTGTCCATCAGTCTGGGGATGATAAGCTGTGCTGAACTTCAATCGAGTCCCCAAACCTTCTTGTAAACTCCTCCAAAAGTGTGACAAGAACCGAGTGTCCCGGTCGGACACGATGCTTACCGGTATTCCATGCAATCTGACAATCTCCTGCATGTACCGCTCTGCCAAAGTCTCTGTCGATTGACCAACCCGAAACGGAATAAAGTGAGCTGCCTTGGTCAACCGATCGACAATCACCCATACTGCATTGTTGCCCTTTGGACTCCGCGGTAAAGCCGTCACGAAATCCATGGTTATATGTTCCCACTTCCATTGAGGAATCGGAAGTGGTTGCAACAACCAGCAACCCTTTGGTGTTCAGCCTTGACTTGCTGACACACCAAGCACTTAGCCACGAAGCGAGCGATTTCCCGTTTCATACCTTCCCACCAGAAATGCTGTCGAATATCTCGGTACATCTTTGTCCCTCCTGGATGTACAGAGTAAGCTGAACTGTGTGCCTCCTTCATAAGCTCTTCACGCACATCTCCTTTTGGCACACACACACGGCTACCATACCTCAACGAACCATCTTCATGGATCAGTAGATCGGTTCGTAGTCCGGCTCCAACCTGCTCTCGAAACTTTTGCAGTCTAGGATCCTGATATTGCGCCGTTTTAATCTTCTCAACTAAGGACGATTGTACTTGTAACTGCATCAACTGTCCTGTAGCACGCGGTAGCACGACCTCCAAGTCAAATCTCCGAAAATCCGCAATGATCTCTCTCTGTGCAGTCAATATCAGAATTGCTGGTAACCGACTCAGCGCATCCGGCACGACGTTGACTTTTCCCGGATGGTACTTAAGATCAAGGTCATCGTTGGCCATCAGTTCCAACCATCTGCGTTGCCTCATGTTCAACTCCTTCTGAGTGAACACATTTCAAGCTCTTGTGATCCGTAAATACTTCAACTCTCTCGCCCAGAAGGTAGTGTCTCCAAATCTTCAGGGCGAGGATCAAGGCTGCAAGCTCTAAGTCATGAGTCGGATAGTTCTGCTCATGAGTTTTCAGCTGTCTCGATACGTAAGCGACGACTTTCCCCTTCTGCATCAACCACACCCCAATCCTTTTTCCAGATGCGTCGCTGTGAATCACCAGTCCTCCGGAATTGTCCGGTACGGTTAGGATAGGGGCGGTCATTGACCTCTGCTTCAACGTCTCGAAGGCCAACGCACATCCATCCGTCCAAACAACAACTGTACAATCTCTACCTTCCTTACTAGATATGATTTTCCCATTCCCAGTGTGTATGTTCCAGAAACTAGACAGGGTCGTGCAGGTGATCGAGTGTGTAGTTATAAATTTGGATGACATAAACAATGGGATGCTCCGAAATTAAGTAATGCCAAAGCGGGAAAACCATGAACGAGTAAATTACCTGAAACCGCTTCTCCTGATGCCTTGGCTTCCTCAGCCGTCAAAGTGAAAGCTCGACCCTGGTTGGGTCCTTGTGTCAGCTGCTTCTGCCCTTGGAACGGTCTCTGCGGAGGCTTCTGTATCTCATCTCTCGTGCGAAGCTTCGACGGACAAGCACTCACTGCGTGATCGGCTGCTCCACAAACCAGACAAAGTCCCAGTCTCCTTCGACAATCCTTTTGCATGTGGCCCGGTAAATTGCAGTAATTACAACTTATGCTCTTTCTTCGATCCACGACCACAGGCTTCTTCATTGGCGCTACACCTCGACGATCCACTGGAATACCCTTGCGCCCATGATCTCGGTTAGGTACAAATGTAGGCTTCCTGGCCGCAACTGCTGTCTGGTGAAGGTTCCCTTTCGATCCTGATAAACTCTGCTGCTCTCTGGCTGCCGTAAGAACCTGTGAGAAAGTGGTCAAACCCAGGGAGACAATCTGCCTCTGGATGTCCACATCCAAACTGCGCAAGAACCTTCGCGCCCTGTCTGCCTCCTTGGCGACTAAGGGTCCGGCGAAACGGCTGAGTCTCGTCCATTCCGCTGCGTGTACATCCACCGCTGCTCCATTTTGTTTCAGCCCAATAAATCTCTCCTCCATTTCCTCCCGTGCATTCCGCGGGAAGAACTTTTCAAAAAAACTTTTGGAGAAATCCGCCCAACTGATTGGCTTGGACAAGCGGGTCTCCTCCACGAGCCACCACTCTCGGGCGTAATCCACCAGCTGAATGCGCACCACATCAACCCTTTTATCTTCTGGGATCTGTGCCGCAATCAGTAAATTCTCCGTGTCCACAAGCCACTGCTCGGCGGGCAACGGCTCCTCCAAGCCAGTGAAAGTAGTAGGACCCAACCGTCTGAAATCTGTTACGGTCCCTACTCGGTCGACTGGCTTCGCTACAGCGGTGTTTACAGACTGCTGAATAGCCTGTAAACCCTCCTGAAATGAATCTGCTTGCTGCTGGATCAGCTCGGTTTGCCTCTTCTGATCTTCCAACATCCCGCGTATCACCCCCAACATGGCGGCTTCATCCACACGCCTCTGATACGTCTTGAAATTCTTATCTGCCATGGTCCTGAAATCAAAACAACAACATTAGCATGATGGTAGATTCAATATATAATTCAAGACTAGAACTCCAAGATACTTGAATAGAGTGCTGCATTGTAGCTATGCCGCGGTATCATAGCCGCAATTACTTAACTCCACCCAAGTCGCCTAAGTCCTAGAGATAACAAGAAGTTAGGTTTTCAAGTTTGACAATGCAAAGTAAGTTTGCATGTCGACATGATCCGGAAGAATGATTCAAGAACGGTAAACGGTCAAGGTGGCAGGACATGTTTCCTAATCACGGGTATTCTGATTTGTATATCGGGTGCGATACCCAACTACAAAAAGTCAACCCAATTAACCTATGGCTCTGATACCATAAAACCATGTCACGCCCCGCTTCCCAGAGTGCGCAAGATTTGGGCTCGTGACATAGCCAACCATGCTACCTGTGGGTAGGAAGTATCCATCCACAGTCACATTACGGTTGTACAGATATCAAGAACAGTAAAATAAACTAAACTAATACATGTCCAAATCCATAATAATAAGAATCAATAAACAATAAGTGCGGAAGCTAATGATCCAATACAATGAAATAACAGTATGTCCCATAATGCGGGCTCACATCTGGAATGAAATGACATAAATAAACTAAACTCTAAGAACTCACAGTTCAGCCGGCTGGCTGAAGTACTCCTGCTCGGTCGACGACAAAGGTACGGAATCTGGGCCATGCAAAACCCAGACGTCAGCGCGTCATGATATCAAGTATATAGCATAAACATGGTAATAAACAATGCAATCATGAACATGAATAAAGCAGTAATAAGAAGTGATAAGCAGGGTAATGTGCAGTGGTGACTAAACTGTTCTATCAGGTTTTCTACTCTATAGTCTTTGAAACCAATTGATGAATCGTCGATGTAACTCAATAGTATCCCGTACATACCCGGGATCACGGCCACAATATTCTCGGCGGCAGCCGAGACATGCCGTAAGGCACAGAAAGGAAAGTATTAGTATCCCGTACATACCCGGGACCACGGCCACAATATTCTCGGCTGAAACCGAGACATGCCGTAAGGCACAGAAAGGAAGGTGTACACTCGGTATTACCCCGTACATACCCGGGATCACGGCCACAATATTCTCGGCTGAAACCGAGACATGCCGTAAGGCACAGAAGGAAGGTGTACACTCGGACGGTAGTGAACTGTCGAGTTACAAGTCAGGTTCATCTTTGATTTCCCCATACCCCCAAACTATGTATGTCAGTCAGGTATTCAGTAGTCAAGGTCTAATGCCAACACAAGTCAAGTAGAGGTAGGTCTGTCTGGATCGACAGCAGGAATGGTTAGGTCTGTCGGCATTAGGCACGAGATCAGGTAACAGGTCAGGTTACGTTCAACAGGTAGAGTCGATATGTACAGGGGTGTCATGTCCGGTATATCAGTACATGTGTCATGTGTATCAAGATCGGTCAATATGTAATGCAATCAGGTATAAGATGATAACAAGTATAGTAACAAATAATGAACGGTAGCAGGAAACAGTAAATAGCAATTATTATTCTATGTGAACACAGTGATGTTTGTATTCTCTTATTAATCCGGTTCACGCACCTTTGAGGTGCAAAAGCCACAAGACGAGCAATATCGATAATATGCGTAATGGAGTTACAGTATTTGAACTAAGTATAATAATTGCCTCATGAGAGGCTTAACAAAAGAAGTGAGGATGATCTAGCAATTTAGGCAAGGATGTGCCAGATTGGTTAATTAGTTAAGGGGTTGATTAAAAGCATACCGGTTAACTACAAGTAGCAACTACAATGGTTTAACATTACGGATGATTGTAATTGTCATCAAGTCGTGTGGTTATAACAGATAACATGATTATTAAGTTTGTAGCATGTTAAAGCAAGTATTCGGATACTTGCCTCGGCGGTTCCGCAACCGAAACACGGATGCGATGTCGGTAGAAACTGCGTTCTGGAAGCACGGGCCACGGATCGAGTCCTAACAGAAGTCACTGGAATCACACGGACCAGGGGGCTTCGCTGGAGCGTCGGGTTCGAACGACGGCACGGTCGGAATCCGGCAAAAGTCATCGGCAACGAAGTTAGCAACAATACGATATACGCAAACAACGACCAGCGAGGGGGATCCAGTACAAATGGAAAGATAGAGATGCTTACCGGGAGACACCAGGGGCAACCACGACGGCTCGACGGCGATGGGGCGCCGGCAGCGAGGAACAGTGGCGCGGCAAGGGTTTGAGGTGGCTGGCTGTTGCTGGAGACGATGGTGCTGGTAGTAGAGGAGGGCGGTGGTCTGTTCTGGTGATCAAGGGGAGAAGGAGGTGGTCGGAGGCAATGACGGCGATGATGGACGGCGAGTTTCCCGGCGATAGGGTGTTGGGTTGGTGTCGGGGAAGTTGGTGCAGGGTCGTCGGGAAGGGGAAGGAGGAGGTCTCGGGGGTGAGGAGGAGAAGAAGGTGAGGTCGAGAGTGGGACGATGATGGCGAGGGGGAGGCGACGTGACGGCGACGACGAGGCCCTGCAGGTTGGAGGTGAGGCCGGGCTGCGCGCAGGTGCGGGGAAGAGCGGGAGAGCGAGAGGAGGAGGGTGCTGTGAGGTCGACGGGATGGTGGCGGCGACGGCGAAGTCGCGGGGAAGTCGGCGGTGAGATCTCGATCCTAGGGTTAGGGTTTGGTGTGGGTTCGTCGCGAGGGATGCACTCGGGGAAGGCGGCTGTGCATGGGTGAAAAATATATAGAGAGTAAGAGAGAGAGAGAGTTGTTGAGATGGAGAGATTAGAGAGAGAAAGGGATAATTGGAGAGAGAGGGGGGAGGATACTGAGGGAAGAGAGAGAGAGAGATAGGGAATGGAGAGGTGGGGCCCACGAGCTCAGTAGGAGCTCGTGATTGGCCACGAGGATAGATAAAGGAAAATTTTATATGATTCTGCAGGTTTTAAAAGGTTTAGAATATATTTGTATAGTATAATAATTTTATATATATTAAATTGAAACGGGCCCTTTTTGGCGCGAAATGAAACATTTTCAAATCGCGCCCGGGTTGCGCCCAAATGTTCCAAATTCAAATTATAAGATTTTAAGCGGGTTCCAAATTTCGAAAATAGGTGTTTAAAGATTAAAATGCATGCCCCCAAGTCGGACACTTGCACGCGCGCGTAGTCGCCCAAACTTGCCCGTTTAGCCAAACGGAACGGAATCTCGACACGCGGACGCTACCACGCGACTAGTGGCGACGAGTAGGCTAACATGGACATCTTAAATTTCATTTTCGGAGTTAAAATTTGTTATGTGCCAAAATGACTTAACCGGGTAAAATTTAGCAATAACCACCAGAAAATCAGGAAAATTGGAAAGAGCAATAAATAGCCATTAACTAGTAATATACATAGTATTAGTGGGCTCGGGTGTTACAGCATCGATTCTCCAGAGTAGACTAGTGTATACAGTCGAGACCCCGACGAGGGGCGGTGGCCGTTGTTGGAGATAGTGCCCTCAGAGTCAATTATTGGATCACAGGCACGTGATTACAATGATTGAGGGAGGACCTATCCCGGTAGGACAGTCTTACTCGAGATGATAGTATGCTATCTGGTTTACCTTTATCATCGTGTACTGCTTTAGGTGACATGACAGGTCACTATTGCACGTTGATAGAGCCCCTAGGATTCTTGCTTGACTACCGGCAGTATGAGGGCGATCATATACATGAGAGCTGGAGTCTATAAGCACATCCTTAAATGGTCCCTAGTCATAGGAGTTTCGAGACAGGGCATCGATTCTCCAAAGTAGACTAGTGTATACAGTCGAGACCCCGACGAGGGGCGGTGGCCGGTCTCACAAGCCACTGGTGTCAGTTGGTTCACCTAAGATGTATACAGGTGCTCATTGGGTTATGAGTACACCGGACAGGACTCGCCGGGAACATGCTAGTTGGTCTTATACCTGATGTCAGATAGCAGTTCCCAGGTGACATGTGTACAGGTTAGTTCATCGACCTGGGGATCGTCATTTGTCTCGTGTGAGTTCCCACTGTGCTTTGATTACTACCCTACCACGGCTCAAAGGAGTCGTGCAAACAGGTTGTAGTTGGGTACAGTCCCGAGCCACATGGAGGCAGTGAGCGGATCTTCGGGGGTTCGTCTCTCCCGGTATTGGGGGTGAGGTCGCGCTGTGTCTAGGAGAGCCATTACACAAAGACCTTGGCCAAGGCAAGAGATTTACTGGTAGGTATTCCAGTAGTATCTCAGGGTGTTCTGGGCTACACTCCGACACGACTTGTACCGCTTTTGGGGGTCTGACTTTTACCAACCCCCTAGGCCCGCCATGCGATGCTCATAGACGAACGGACCGGACTGTACGGATATTGTCACTGACAGGCTCCGTTGGGTGTCGGGGTGAGCTTCCTCATCGACGTCCCTTTTAGTCAATAGCTGGTGGCCCGTCACGTATTGGCTTATACCTCTGACGTGCTAGTGGTTAAATCCACAGCCATAGTATTGACGAGTCTTTAGAGTCCACCACACTTTCAGTTACTCAAGCTTTCGGGCGAAACGCTGTAGAGGCCGTATGGAGATATGGCAGGGTCCGATCAGATACGTGCGGTATTGCACGAATCAGGATCGGACGGTTTGTACTAGTGGCCGTATGGTTATATGGCAGCGTTCGATCAGATACGTGCGGTATTGTACGGATCAGGATCGGACGGATCTTACTAGCCGGCTTTGGTTTAAGCTGGTCCTAGTTTAGTACGGTGTAGATTTTGTCTCATTGCATTTGTATCCGGACGGAATACAGATGCGGGTGTGTATGCACAGTATGGGGTTTTCCTGTAATTTATTACGGGACCAGTTTTCTGGAGTTGCCAGTTTGCATTCCGTTCCGGCCGGTTTTCCTTTGTTCTTTCCCGGCCGGACTTTTCCGATGGAGGGGGTAATTTGCAGTTTTGCAAATTACACTTTGTGGAGGATTTATTTGCATAAGGTTTGATATGATGAGCATCTTGCTTTTCATGCATTTATGTGATTTGATGAGATTAGAAATGAAAAGAGGTTTGATGTTGATTTAGTGATGATTATGTTTTAGGTTGTGGTCACCACCTTTTGCTTCCTACACTCACCTCCCTCTTGCTATCATATTGTTTTTTGCTCCACCATTTTCATACTTCACTTGAGGAGAGGTTTTGGTTCATGGTTGAGAAAAAAAGAAAGAGAGAAAGAAAAGAGAAGAAGAGAGTTTCATCTTCATCCTTGAGAGTGTTTCATTTCATTGATCTCATTTCATGTTAAGAAAAATGCAAGCACCATTTTTCTTGTCTTGTTTCCTCCATCATCCACAAATGGCAACAAATCCCAAAAGAGACTATGATTCTACACTACACTTCCTACAGCAAATCTTGGACGCGTCGATTCGCCAGCTTCGCGCCCGAGTTGCCTCGGTATTGAGGTGGGAGCCCGTAAAAGTACCCGGCTTCGTGGTGCCCTTTCCGACGATGAGGCGACGACCGGAGTTCCCGCGAGGAGATCGGAGTGGAGATGAAGACCGGAGGACTCGGATCAGTCGGTACATCTCTAACCTATCTTGTTACTTAGCTTAGACTAGTTTAATGGCACGATCCGGGGTTTAGTGCGCGGTGGTGCCGGTTTGCTAAGTCCGCAAAATTTTAAGTTTACCACCGTTTCCGCGTTTGGCCGTCGGATTGACGGCCGGGGCGCCGCCGTGCACTTACAGTGGTATCAAAGCCTCGCCATTAACATAGTCTAGCTTGGTGTAATGTATTTTTCTGTTTCGATCGATCGAATGTTCCAAAACTGCATTTTAGTTCGAATCAGTTTCTGTTGAAAATTTTTGGTCTCGAAAAATTTTTCAGGTTGTAAAATATTGATGTACTGGAAAATCTAAGAGTTCTGTAAAAATTTGACGAAGTAACTCCACAGTGGGAGCGCGTAAGCGCCGCGAAAACCCGATTCCCGCGGCCCTTCCGCCGCGCACTATTCACATCACTTCACCAAATTTTTTCAGAGGCCTTCTGGGCTTAAAATATGGGTTTTGGAATATTAAAATTGGGCCCAGGATTTCTGTGAGTGCTACAGTTTTGATTGAGGGCCCACTTGTTAATTTTTGATCGATCGGATATTTTAAACACATTTTTCACAGTATTTACATTATATCTGCGACCGTGAATGTCACTCGATCGGTAAATCCGGTCTAACTGCTATAGCCCGGTTAGACGGATTTGCGAACGTGACTTTCACGTTGATGTTCTATGTTTATGCTGTGATGTTGCGGATCGGTCGTGGGGGATAGCCTGGATGCAATGCTAGTACAGTTGTGGTGGTATTATGTACATTTGATATTGCGGGGCGAGCGTCCGACATGTGGACTGCCGTCACTGCCTGTTTGTATTATTCTTTTGGGGCACGACCTGGTTGCGGTCGATGTACCCGTTGTATGTATATTTTACTTTCTGTACTAGGATTATCCCGCGGTGGGGTGCACGGATAGCCGGGTTCTAGAGGGCAACAAGCCCGCATCTCATGGCATTGAGACGGAGGGGGCTTCACTCTGGGATTGGCGGGCTATCCGCCGCACTCGTAGGGGGTACAGGTTGACCCAGGAGGGGTGCCCAAGTTACCGGATTCCGTGAAGTGCTGGGTGGTCCATTCACGGCGATGAAGGGGGCTGCCTCGCTTCAGGTTTTGGCGGGTAACTTGCCGCGCCCGTAGGGGTCTAGGATTTCATTGCACAGGCTATCCACACGACCAGGGGAACGTCGGGTTTCAGTAGTGGCTCTGTGAAACCCGGGGATCCCAGATATCTGTTTTGTTCTGTGATGCTGTACATTTCTGTGATGTTGCATTTTATTCACGCCTTGAGCGAAATATAATATATTGGTATATATATTAGTAGATGTTGTATATGCTTTTCATCCGCGCTAGTCCAGTCCCCGCTCTGCCGTTAGTTAGCTAACCTAACGGGTGATGACGGGACCCAGTGGCGAATGCGGATGGCATATACGTACGTCAGTATATTTTCGTTCTTTGTAGTATGATCAATGATGGGACTGCGTTGATTCGGATCAATGCAAGTTAAACAAACCTAATCTGATGTTGTTGGAACACTTTTCAAAAGGCTGTTATTGCAAGGACGTTCACTTTTGTTTTGCATCGTGGTATTCATTTGGAATATTCTGCTCCTCAGTCGACGAGGCAAGGGCCGAGATCCCTTCACCGGGAGTGACCCCTTGGACAGAAGTTTGCGTCAGGGCATTAACTTCACTATAGCCGATTACTTTTGTTTTGCATCGCGGTATTCATTTGGAATATCCTGCACCCCATTCTACGGGGAAAGAGCCGAGATCCCTTCACCGGGTGTGACCTCTTTAGCAACGGTTTTCGTCACTATATTTTTAAAAGCTATCCGTTCCTTCGACGATATCAAGTTCTTTACGTTAAAGGTTTTCGCCAGAAACCATTCGTAGCCCTCCGTCATTTCATATGGATAGTCAATAGTATTCAAGTTGTGTATGTTGGCCAAAGTCAAGGCACAGTGTTTGGTAGCTGTTGGTTATTCATATGCAGCATAGATAGATGCGTTGGTTTGGAACAGTCGTACTGCCATGTTGGCCAAAGTCAAGGGTATGTACGGGTGGATTCAAATTAACCTGGAGAATGACGGGTAGAACTTGACATGTGACTTATGATATGTTGGCCAAAGTCAAGGTCATAAGAGCATGGGGCAGAAATCCACATCGGGAGTTTCAAAAGTACTGAAACTTGCCAGATATGCGCATACCTTCTGGAGTGTGATACCGTGAGCGGATTCCGTCACGTTGTCATGCGATGAGAGTTGGATCCCGATTCCCACTGATGAGTTGGTTTACTCCTCGGGTGACCCCGACTAATTCTTCTTTCAGGTTTGGAGGAGAATTTGACGGTACAGTGGGAGGTTTCCTGATTAGATAAATTGGTAACCATTCTGATCTAGGATAGAGTGCACGCTGAGTGTTTCTTTTCTCTCTCTCTCTGGCAGCGACCATTGACTCGACCCTAGACTATGACTCAGTGACCAAGTTGACCGAACCTACTTAACACTGGCTTTTGGATTGTCAGAGTTGCAGACCTCATTGCCACTCCTACTTTTACCCTTTTCTCCAGGACACCCCGTATTACTACGAACGTCCACTTCCATTGGACAAAACCATCGTATGGTTATATACGAACTCGAAGGAATTTATTCGAGGATGGTTTCTGGTTCTGGAGAAAACGGATAGGATTATTCAGTTGTCTTTTCTTTTCACCCTCTCTCAGGTTGCGAGTACTCCTTAGTTTAGGAGTAGTACACCTATTATGCAAATTGGATAGTCTTCTTCCAAACCATAGGCTGGTGCCGACCGGTAGGGAATGAAGAAAACCAGTTAGCCTAAACGGTGTACAGAAGGTATAAAGTTCAGGCAAAGCAAGGGATTAGTAAGAGGGCAAAGTAAATTGCGACTGCTATTCACGACCAAACCAAGTATTTATTCGCCAATCCTAAATCACCTTTGTATTTCTCCAGGACACTCCGTATCACTACGAAGATCCCATTTTATTGGATAATCCATCGTATGATTATATACGAACTCGAAAGGAACTTGTTCCAGTTCGGGGATGGATCCTGGTTCAGGAGAAATAGGAATAAAGTACATTCAGGTGTCTTTTATCTTCACCTTCTCTCGCATTGCGAGTGCTCCTAGGATTAGGACATTACACCCTTTATGCTTTTTGGATAGTCTTCTTCCAAACCATAGGCTGGTGCCGAACGGTAGGGAAGGAAGAAAACCATTTGGCCTAAAGGGGTGTACAGAAGGTAATGACTAAAGACATATAAAGGGATTTGGAGAGGTGGCAAAGAATTATACGGTTATAGTTGTGAATCTGGATAATGGTAGAGGCATTACTAGGAATACCAGGAAACCCCAACGAAACATTTCAATGTTTCAGTTTCACTGTATACTGTTAATGGAAAACTGATTTCCCGATTAGACACTTACTCCAGGGTATGTATTTACCAGGTATGATTCTCACATCTGTATGGTTTTACAGATGATGAGTGGGAGTAAGTTATTGGGAATTGGGTGATCATCTTCATTATATCGGGATTCGTTGTAATCGGTGATATTTGAGGAGATCATCTGGGATGTTTGCCGGTCGGCAAATATTTGGTTTTGAATATCCGCTGTTGTGCACCAATTTCAAATTGATATATCTGTACGTCTATTTTCATAGAGTGAGATATACCTTTTGATATTTTGTCGATGACATTTACCTATATCAGTGGATGGTTAGGTAAGGAGTATTGAACAGCGGTGTAATTCTTCTTAACCATAAGTACAGTTTTCAACCTACGACACACAGTGAATGAGTCACTAGACTCAAGGGACTTATACAGAGTATTGTATGTTGTCCAGGGTCCATCAGGACAGAGGGGTTGGTTCTCGTACTATATTCGGTTTACTTTTAACTTCTCTAGTTCCTTGACATGTGTTTCGTAGAAACACAGGGTCTAAGTTTTGAGGAGTTATAGGTATTTGAATAGAGTAGAGAACCAGGTATAGCAAGTATCGGGATTCTTCAAAGTGATCGAAGATGTAGATACTTGTGTATGGTATTCAGTTGATAGTAACGATAAAGAGAAATTGCTTCTCTTTCAGGTTACTCATAATTGGAAGCATTCCTAAGTTGAGTAACGCTGATTGGCCTCCTTCCATTTAGTTGACATGCGCTGGAGACAGCTGCATGATTTGAATCTGGTTCAATTAAATCAGTGCCTCTGTTTCTATATTGGATATAGAACAGTTCATATCTTAACGATGTTAAGGTACGGGGAGTTGTCCGGCTTATGATTAAAACCAGACTCTGGATGACTCAAGGCACGTTTCTGTAATGGTTGTTTGTGGGTTGACCCAGGCTATGACGAGGGTTGACTTTCTACCATCTGGATGAACAATAGCAATATTGTTCTAGACTCGCCACAGTTTTGATTAAAAATGGATTTTTTCAGAAAACAGTAGTGGGAGTATGGTAGAACTGGAAGTGATTCCAGAACCACAAACGATTACTGAAGATTTGATAAGGAACCTAAAGATTCAATCTGGATTGACATTCCATTGGCCACTCCGCAGTTTTGGTGGGTAACTTCAGGCACCCGAGAGGTACTACGGTAGCCTCAAGGACGGTGACAGGGAAGTTCTTGTTTACCCACAATTACCATTGCTGTTGTTCCAGGCTGCGAGACCCGGCGGGAGGATGAGTATAGCGTCGTTCTGAACTCGCTTCAGAAGTGTACGTGTATATGACTCTGCCAGAGGGTTGTCGTAGTCAGTGGGAGCAGCGGAAGCATTGGTGGACAGGTAGCTTATGTCTATTTATAGACTAAAGCAGTTTTATCGGAGATAGATCATCTATTTCTGACGTGACAGTCATGGGTTTGACGTCATCAGAATAAGGGATGGATCTGTTGAGAAGATAGTAGGAAGTGATATTCCTTTACTACGATCGGTTATACTTTGGTCGTCACACAGTGTTTTCTCCACAAAGGACTTGGACATTATATCAGACATACTGGTTACTAGATCTATGGTTTTAGATCTAGATTTGGGTGGTTTCCCAATCAGGGTACTTAGACAGCATTCTAAGGGTATTTAGAATGGACGACTCCTGGCACGGTAGTGTACCTGCAGGTAATGGAGTCACCCTCTCCAAAGGTGTCTTACAGACTAAAGGGGAGAGGGACGTGCATGATTGGCAGATCACTTGCTCAGGCAATTGAGTCAATCGTGAGATGTCAAGTACCACACCAGATGTTGTTCTTGCACTAGATGCAATAAGTTGACAATAATCCAATCCTGGAGAAACGGTAGGAAGCAGTTTTAGAACATAAGTGGATGTTCTAGGGATATGACAATGACAGCCTCATTAGGGAGACAGTTATCATTCCAGGCTTCCAAGGTGACATGGACGACAGGGTGATCGTCAGAGTTATAGTTTTCCTTCTGACGAGGGGCAGTATTTTGGACATGTGATCCAAGGCAATACTGAGGGTGGCATGGCGCAGGATACTGATTAAGTTCAGTTAACAATACAGTCTAAGAAGTTTGGATTTGAAGTTCATTTATGAGCTATGTCCCATCAGACATCCAGACACATTCTAAGACAGGTATTGCTCATTTCGGGAGATGGGTTTCTCCGCGAACTTGAGATATAGAGAGACATAGATAGAAACATCTAGGCGGATCCACTCACTGAGGCTATTCCTCGAACGCAATAGTTTCGCAAACAAGCTTTGTGAGATTGACTAGTAGAGGAGTTGGGTGTTCGGTATCACACGGGCTGTGAGTATGCGACATCGCAATAATTAGCCTTGAGTGCAAGTGGGAGATTGTTGGAGATAGTGCCCTCAGAGTCAATTATTGGATCACAGGCACGTGATTACAATGATTGAGGGAGGACCTATCCCGGTAGGACAGTCTTACTCGAGATGATAGTATGCTATCTGGTTTACCTTTATCATCGTGTACTGCTTTAGGTGACATGACAGGTCACTATTGCACGTTGATAGAGCCCCTAGGATTCTTGCTTGACTACCGGCAGTATGAGGGCGATCATATACGTGAGAGCTGGAGTCTATAAGCACATCCTTAAATGGTCCCTAGTCATAGGAGTTTCGAGACAGGGCATCGATTCTCCAAAGTAGACTAGTGTATACAGTCGAGACCCCGACGAGGGGCGGTGGCCGGTCTCACAAGCCACTGGTGTCAGTTGGTTCACCTAAGATGTATACAGGTGCTCATTGGGTTATGAGTACACCGGACAGGACTCGCCGGGAACATGCTAGTTGGTCTTATACCTGACGTCAGATAGCAGTTCCCAGGTGACATGTGTACAGGTTAGTTCATCGACCTGGGGATCGTCATTTGTCTCGTGTGAGTTCCCACTGTGCTTTGATTACTACCCTACCACGGCTCAAAGGAGTCGTGCAAACAGGTTGTAGTTGGGTACAGTCCCGAGCCACATGGAGGCAGTGAGCGGATCTTCGGGGGTTCGTCTCTCCCGGTATTGGGGGTGAGGTCGCGCTGTGTCTAGGAGAGCCATTACACAAAGACCTTGGCCAAGGCAGGAGATTTACTGGTAGGTATTCCAGTAGTATCTCAGGGTGTTCTGGGCTACACTCCGACACGACTTGTACCGCTTTTGGGGGTCTGACTTTTACCAACCCCCTAGGCCCGCCATGCGATGCTCATTGATGAACGGACCGGACTGTACGGATATTGTCACTGACAGGCTCAGTTGGGTGTCGGGGTGAGCTTCCTCATCGACGTCCCTTTTAGTCAATAGCTGGTGGCCCGTCACGTATTGGCTTATACCTCTGACGTGCTAGTGGTTAAATCCACAGCCATAGTATTGACGAGTCTTTAGAGTCCACCACACTTTCAGTTACTCAAGCTTTCGGGCGAAACGCTGTAGAGGCCGTATGGAGATATGGCAGGGTCCGATCAGATACGTGCGGTATTGCACGAATCAGGATCGGACGGTTTGTACTAGTGGCCGTATGGTTATATGGCAGCGTTCGATCAGATACGTGCGGTATTGTACGGATCAAGATCGGACGGATCTTACTAGCCGGCTTTGGTTTAAGCTGGTCCTAGTTTAGTACGGTGTAGATTTTGTCTCATTGCATTTCTATCCGGACGGAATACAGATGCGGGTGTGTATGCACAGTATGGGGTTTTCCTGTAATTTATTACGGGACCAGTTTTCTGGAGTTGCCAGTTTGCATTCCGTTCCGGCCGGTTTTCCTTTGTTCTTTCCCGGCCGGACTTTTCCGATGGAGGGGGTAATTTGCAGTTTTGCAAATTACACTTTGTGGAGGATTTATTTGCATAAGGTTTGATATGATAAGCATCTTTGCTTTTCATGCATTTATGTGATTTGATGAGATTAGAAATGAAAAGAGGTTTGATGTTGATTTAGTGATGATTATGTTTTAGGTTGTGGTCACCACTTTTTGCTTCCTACACTCACCTCCCTCTTGCTATCATATTGTTTTTTGCTCCACCATTTTCATACTTCACTTGAGGAGAGGTTTTGGTTCATGGTTGAGAAAAAAAGAAAGAGAGAAAGAAAAGAGAAGAAGAGAGTTTCATCTTCATCCTTGAGAGTGTTTCATTTCATTGATCTCATTTCATGTTAAGAAAAATGCAAGCACCATTTTTCTTGTCTTGTTTCCTCCATCATCCACAAATGGCAACAAACCCCAAAAGAGACTATGATTCTACACTACACTTCCTACAGCAAATCTTGGACGCGTCGATTCGCCAGCTTCGCGCCCGAGTTGCCTCGGTATTGAGGTGGGAGCCCGTAAAAGTACCCGGCTTCGTGGTGCCCTTTCCGACGATGAGGCGACGACCGGAGTTCCCGCGAGGAGATCGGAGTGGAGATGAAGACCGGAGGACTCGGATCAGTCGGTACATCTCTAACCTATCTTGTTACTTAGCTTAGACTAGTTTAATGGCACGATCCGGGGTTTAGTGCGCGGTGGTGCCGGTTTGCTAAGTCCGCAAAATTTTAAGTTTACCACCGTTTCCGCGTTTGGCCGTCGGATTGACGGCCGGGGCGCCGCCGTGCACTTACAGGCCGGTCTCACAAGCCACTGGTGTTAGTTGGTTCACCTAAGATGTATACAGGTGCTCATTGGGTTATGAGTACACCGGACAGGACTCGCTGGGAACATGCTAGTTGGTCTTATACCTGACGTCAGATAGCAGTTCCCTGGTGACATGTGTACAGGTTAGTTCATCGACCTGGGGATCGTCATTTGTCTCGTGTGAGTTCCCACTGTACTTTGATTACTACCCTACCACGGCTCAAAGGAGTCGTGCAAACAGGTTTTAGTTGGGTACAGTCCCGAGCCACATGGAGGCAGTGAGCGGATCTTCAGGGGTTCGTCTCTCCCGGTATTGGGGGTGAGGTCGCGCTGTGTCTAGGAGAGCCATTACACGAAGACCTTGGCCAAGGCAGGAGATTTACTGGTAGGTATTCCAGTAGTATCTCAGGGTGTTCTGGGCTACACTCCGACACGACTTGTACCGCTTTTGGGGGTCTGATTTTTACCAACCCCCTAGGCCCGACATGCAATGCTCATAGACGAACGGACCTGACTGTACGGATATTGTCACTGACAGGCTCAGTAGGTTGTCAGGATGAGTTCGCTCATCGACGTCCCTTTTAGTCAATAGCTGGTGGCCCGTTACGTATTGGCTTATACCTCTGACGTGCTAGTGGTTAAATCCACAGCCATAGTATTGACGAGTCTTTAGAGTCCACCACACTTTCAGTTACTCAAGTTTTCGGGCGAAACGCTGTAGAGGCCGTATGGAGATATGGCAGGATCCGATCAGATACGTGCGGTATTGCACGGATCAGGATCGGACAGTTTTGTACTAGTGGCCGTATAGTTATATGGCAGGGCTCGATCAGATACGTGCGGTATTGCACGGATCAGGATCGGACGGATATTACTAGCCGGCTTTGGTTTAAGCCGGATCCTAGTATAGTACAGTGTAGATTTTGTCTCATTGCATTTGTATCCGGACGGAATACAGATGCGGGTGTGTATGCACAGTATCGGGGGTTTTCTGTAATTTATTACGGGACCAGTTTTCTGGAGTTGCCAGTTTGCATTCCGTTCCGGTCGGTTTTCCTTTGTTCTTTCCCGGCCGGACTTTTCCGATGGAGGGTGTTATTTGCAAGTTTGCAAATAACACTTTGTGGAGGAATTATTTGCATAAGGTTTGATTATGAAAGCATCTTTGCTTTTCATGCATTTATTGTGAAGTGAATGGATTTGAGGTTGATTTGAGTTTTGGTTATGATTATGTTTGGATGTGATCACCCTCCTCCTTTTACTACCATCACCTCCCTTCATGATTCATGATCTTTCCTCCACCATTTTCTAAGTGAGAAGGTTTTCATTAGAAAAGAGAGAAGAAGAAAAAAGAAGGAGAGAGCTTCATCTTTGAGAGAGTAGCATTCTTGATCTCATTTTTGATGCTAGAAAAATGCAAGCACCATTTTTCTTACCTTGATTCCTCCATCATCTACAAATGGCAACAAACCCCAAATAAGACCGGCATGCTCTACACTACATTCTACAGCAAATCTTGGACGCGTTGGCTAGCCTACTTCGCGCCCGAGTTGCCTCGGTATTGAGGCGGGAGCCCGTAAAAGATGCAGACGATGTGGTGCCCTTCCGTCGAGGAGGCGATGACCAGAGATCCCGCGAGGAGATCGGAGTGGAGATGAAGACCGGAGGACTCGGATCAGTCGGTACATCTCTTCCCTTTCTTGTTAGTAGCTTAGACTTGTTAATGGTTATGATCCGAATGTTTAGTGCGCGGTGGTGCCGGTTTGCTAAGTCCGAAAAATTAAAGTTTATCACCGTTTCCGCATTTGGCCGTCGGATTGACGGCCGGGGCGCCGCCGTGCACTTACAGTGATGATAAGCTGCCCTGCCGCGACTACTCAGAGGGTAAGTCCTGCAAAACACTGTGGCACAACGGGGGTGAGTTGCCAACTCGTGAATAGTAATTAACATCATACTGATAATCGCAAGTATGCACTAACAGCAATGATCAATAACATGTGAACTGGTAGCATGAGTATGACAATATGAATATGCAACTATCATGATCAAGGTATACCGCCAGGGTACTATATCTACATGAATCATATGCATATCAACTGAATACTGAGTGCGGGATAGTAAATAATCTCATGCACAAATCATAAGCATGGAAAACACGGTATAACTCAACAACACCCAAATCCCCAAATACTCAGATCGGCCCTCAGATCGGCCCTCAAATCCTGTACGTCTCATGAAACCTGAGTGTCAAACATCGACACTCGAAAACATCATGAAAACCAGTGCCTATCATCAACACGTCAATACCCGTATCCATACGTTCCTCGAAACACAAGTATCCCTCTTCGACACTTATATTCCATGCATCGGTCTTCCTGATATCCATACGTTCCTCGAAACCCAAGTATCCCTCTTCGACACTTGCATTCCACGTATCGGTCTGTCAAACTCCATATATCTCTCGGAATGTAAGTGCCCAACATCGACACTTGAAATTCCCATGTCGCATGAAAACATCGAAATGAGCATATCACGGAAAAAGTTCACTAACCAATGCATCAAATCATTAAATACATCATACAGTTTCCAAAAATCCAAATCCAGAATACATATATATACAGCGTCCCATACCACCGATATATATGCTATGAAAACAAATCATGTAACAATAGTAAAGTATATGTGCGAACGAGTAGGTATAGTATGGCATATATATGAGCATGTAAGTATACAGGTATGCTATATGTCATATGCACTATCGCACAAGTATAACTGTTTCAATGTCGCTAACCAATGGCAAGGTATATAAATGAGCATTTGTATTGTGCGTGTCATGGCAATTACCAACAGTGTGTGTGTAGCATATCATTGGTGCTCGTGCAACATGGACTGTCGATAATAGTGCAGTGTACAACAGGTACAGTATCATGCACAACAAGTAACTATATGCAATGTGAATCATGCAATATCTCTATATGAGCAAATAAACATACGGCTAATATTATATCATGTTTAGCCCCGACGCTTAGCGCCATACGGGCGATTCCCCGTAGATGTTAAATCTACTCACATGTGGTCTTCAGCTATGAAAATCCGACCACCTGCTACCCTTTGTTCACAGCGTCTGAAGTCCCCGCTTGCGACGCTATAATTTCACAAACACAAGAAATAATGCGAACATCTCAGAAGCAATAAAAAATAACGTAAACTACGTATATAAAACACACCTACACACTAAACCCACTCACGAGTACACGCCAAGTGCAAACACGCGTAACGATACCTCAATACCAAACTGAGTACATCGCAGCACGACACACGACTCGTGTCGCAACACGTATCACGTGAAAACAACACAATAGATTATAGGTAATCGATCCCAGATTTTGCATACTGCATTTACTAATTAAATAAACAGTACCAAACAACCCAAAACAACAGCAGACAACTACCACAGAAGACCCTACCCCAACCCTCATCTATTCGGCCGACGTCGCCGGCCCTCTCCTTAGGGCTCGCCGGCCCAAACCGGTGGGGTGGCCTCCGTCTCTCAGGTGGTGTCTCAGGTCCACCTGCACATCTCTCTGAAGTTGTTTAAATAAACACTCAATTTCCTATGTCACAGCAGGTATAGAAACTCTAAAAAGACACTGAAAACCCGATATCGCCTCAATCGATATAAACTACGTTCTACGCAACAACCAACGATCAAAACCATATAAAAACTATAATTTAACAGTAGAGGGAATATACCTAACAACTTTGCTCACAACTTTTAGCTTTCCCTAGCTCCAAGTGATCAAAGAAGCAAGAAATCCAAAGCTTTTGGTATTTTGTGAATATTTTAGGATTTTTTGAGGATTTTTGTGATAGAATTTGATAAAATATGAGAAAGGAATTGATCAAGGCAGTAGAGGGAGTGGGAATCTCGGCCAAGGGGATAAGGGAGTGTTTTGTGAGGAATTTCCAAGCAATTTCCTATCATTAATGCATTCATACACACATACACACACATGCATGCATCTACTCATTTCTTTTCTTTTAAAATCCTAGATTTATTCTAGTCCACACATTAAATCCCTAGGTGAAGTGAGAAGGATTTTCTTAACTCAATTAATTTTAAAGAAAAGATCGCAAACAGAAATTTTCCCAAAATTTGAATACCGCATTAAAATAATATTAAAAATTGGGAAAAATCAAATTGAACCAAAACGTCCCATATACTCCCAAAGCTCGCGCACTAGCTTTATTTTAGCTAAACAAGGTACTGGCAAGTCTATATGGTCGTTGTTCACAGTCGGGTAAAAACGGAAAATACCGACAAACTTACCCTAAAACGGACAAATTCGCATAACGATTTCTAAAACGTTACAATCTCCCCCCCTTATAGAAATTCGGTCCCCGAATTAAAATTTCATACTAAGCGTACCTTCAAAAAGATGAGGGAATTTCTTCCGCATCTCACTCTCGATCTCCCAAGTGATCTCCTCACCAGTAGGACCACGCCATAGAATCTTCACAGAAGGCAAGTCTTTAGACCGAAGTTTCTTCACCTGCCGATCCAAAATAACTATCGGCTGCTCGGTGAACGAAAGATCACGCTCAAGCTGAATGGTCTCGTGCTGAATCATATGAGAAGGATCATGAAGGTATCTACGAAGCATCGACACATGAAAAACGGGGTGAACATCTGGAAAACTAGGCGGGAGTGCTAAACGATAAGCAACAGAACCCACTCGCTCAAGGATCTCGAAAGGACCTACAAATCTGGGACTGAGCTTCCCTTTCTTCCCAAATTGCATAACGCCCTTCATCGGAGAAATCTTCAGGAATACATGATCTCCCACTGCGAACTCAAGTCTGCGACGACGACGGTCGGCATAAGACTTCTGCCTGCACTGGGCTGCTCTCATCCTGTCCTGAATCAGCTGGATCTTCTCCGTAGTCTCCTGAACAAGCTGGGGTCCCAAAACCAAACTCTCACTAAGCTCGGTACAACAGACTGGCGATCGACACTTCCTACCATATAAAGCCTCAAAAGGTGCCATCTGAATAGTCTCCTGAAAGCTGTTATTGTAGGAGAACTCAATCAACGGCAAGTGACGATCCCAACTGCCCCCAAAATCAAGCACACATGCACGGAGCATATCCTCCAGAGTCTGAATAGTCCGCTCCGTCTGACCATCGGTCTGCGGATGAAAAGCGGTGCTAAAACTCAATCTGGTACCCAAAGCTTCCTGAAGCTTCTGCCACAGACGGCTAGTAAACTGAGTACCTCTGTCGGATACTATGCATGTGGGAACACCGTGCAAACGCACAATCTCATCTATATAAAGCTGAGCGTACTGAGCATAGCCGAAAGTGGTCTTCACTGGAAGGAAGTGAGCTGCTTTCGTCAACCGGTCTACAATAACCCAAATGGAGTCATACCCTCTACTAGTCCTGGGTAGACCCACAATGAAGTTCATGGAAATCTGCTCCCATTTCCACTCCGGAATGGGTAAGGGCTGCAACTCTCCAGCCGGTCTCTGATGCTCAGCCTTGACTTGCTGACAAGTCAGGCACCTCGAAACGAAGTCCGAAATATCACGTTTCATCCCTTCCCACCAATAGAAGTCTCTCAAATCTCTGTACATCTTGGTGGAACCTTGTCACGACCCAAGAATGGCCCGTGACGGCCCTAATACTACGCAACGCCTAAAGACGCAACGTAGTAAAAGAAAGCCAAAACCCAGAAATCTAAACCATAAAAATACGGAAAAGATAATATAAGTTTTGAAACATTTGAAATCGCAACCCAAATTCTTTAAAAGTCTCACTTTCTTTCTTTAAAATTTTAGCAACACCCCATTTTTTTATAAAGACTAGTCAATATGAGTACAACAGAAGAATAAGGACAGTAGAGAAAAGCTGAATATATAAAGACATCAAATCCACCATAATACACACTACGTCCTCACCAAGTCTCTACGTCAATAATACAACAGTAGATGGAGAGTACAATACAACGAAGGTACAAAATATAATACAGATAACCGTCTAACCCACCTATGCAAAATAGTACTGTAAGCTGATGCGGTATCTGTAGCAAAAGATGGTAGCTGGATAGCTGGATAGGGGAATAGCCTGCCTCGACTACTCAGGGAAAAAACCTGAAACACCTGTGGCACAACGGGGGTGAGTTGCCAACTCGTGAATAATATAAAACATATTCAGGTAATCGCAGGAATGTACGTACAGCATGAATCTAAGATATGCGATTACAATAATAATATACCCTGAAATGCTGAAATAGGGAGAGTACACTAGCAGGTACAATCAATATATGAAGCAATGATGGCATGATAGTAGTATGCAATGTATATGCAGTAGAGATATGAGAAAGTAAATATGCAACTATCATAAGGGTACACTACAAGTACTACCAATATATGAATCTGTGCATAAGATAGGTAATGGTGAGGTATAGGGTGGAATATGTCATTTTCCACGGAAACCTGACGTCGTGGTAGGATCACAATCCATCAAGATACTCCAATCCCAAATCCTCAAACCAGGCCCCACATTGGGCACTCACATCAAATAAGTCTCACATCTCCTCAATGTACAATGTCGAGTAATCTCCTATATCCCGAATGTACAAGTCACCAATCACATAGGTATATCCAATGTCTAAGTCCCAATGGATCACCTAGTATCCCAAGTCCAATCTTAAGTAGGTTCTAGCATCCTAAAGGTAAATATATATACAGAAATGAATATGATGGGGGCAATACACATATATTAGCGTCCCATTCCACTAATATTGGTGTAAGGGTATATATAACAACGGCTAAGTCCCCTGTTATATATACAAAAAGGGGGTTAAAGAAATATCATGAAACCGTGTGCCAAGCATCGACACAGAAATCCTCGTATATGGGGCTCCGTCAGTCCGGACAGCCCACGGGGTCCGTCTGCAGTGTCGGCCCTCGGCCTCGACAGTACAGGTCATCCCGCATCCACCTCTCTACTCTAGCCAGTAGCCTCCAGACAACTGCCAGGTCCAAACAATCACCGGTAGGTACTCGCCCGCCTCCAGGCTCAATCGGCAAACCCATCGATCTTCTTGCCGAGGGGAACCATACCGGGCCCCGCCATGTACTCTCATACGGCAACCACACCTCGTATGGAGTAGGTAATCAGCACCGATAAAACTCATGGGGGACGCTCGAAATATCATATCAAGGAAACCGGGTTGTTACATGTATGCATAATTTCATGAACTCCCGCGGTTCCCAAATCCCGAAAACATCATATGAACTCCAGATAAACAATGCATAAATACAGGAATAGATGTATGCGATATATCTGAATGCGAGCAGGTAAACACAAGTATATAGCTGAACCAGATGTATGCAATATATCTGAATGCGAGCAGGTAAACACAAGTATATAGCTGAACCAGATGTATGCAATATATCTGAATGCGAGCAGGTAAACACAAGTATATAGCTGAACCAGATGTATGCAATATATCTGAATGCGAGCAGGTAAACACAAGTATATAGCTGAACCAGATGTATGCAATATATCTGAATGCGAGCAGGTAAACACAAGTATATAGCTGAACCAGATGTATGAAATATCAAGATGAGGTACAGCTACGTCTAGGTATCTACCTATAGGAACTGATGTCGTATACCCCCCTGGGTATAGTAACATATGTAGGAAATCCCTCCCGGTATAAGTAAAATATGTAGGAGGTATACCTGTAGCTGTATCGCAAGTGAAAATATACCTATCACTGAAGGTATGATACACTATAGGTATACCGATAAACTAGATGTCAGGTGGGTCAAGCAATGGTTGCTATAAGGGGTAGTGTGTGACATGGCAATTATTGACGGTGTGTGTGTAGCATGCAATCCGTGCTCGTGCATCATGAACCGTCAATAATGTGTGCAGTGTCCTACGGCGGCTAGTCACAGTATATAGCTATATCTAAGGAAATGCAGTAAGTCGTAATTCTACAATGACGTAGAATATGCGACAGGAAATTGAATCCTAGCCCAGACGCATAACGCCATGCGGGCGATTCCCCTGTAGATGTTATATCTACTCACCTAAACTCCACGCTGGATGAATCCTATCACCTGCTTCCCCTGTAGCTGTGTCCGTCTGCAAACCTGCAAGTACGACAAGAAATCACATATAAGTCAAATATCTCGCGAAACGCGATATCGAATCGAAACGAGAAATTCGCGTCGCGAACTAAACGCGCGGGTCCACGATACGCTGAATCGTGTGTGTACGCGTCTAAAACCATCGCGACACACCGCGATACGCTGGATCACAGAACCCACTCACGTATCGCGCGTATCGCGCAAACACAACTAAACACAAAAGCGACATATTGTCCCAGATTTTCTTACAGGTACAATATTACAAAACTAGACATACCAATGATCTAGAAAACACTGCAGAGTACCCTACCCAAAACCCCAACACCCATGCTCCCCACTGGGCCGCAAATTGCGGCCAAAACCAGGAAATTGGCGGCCAGAGTTAGGAGTTTGGGGGTCGTCTTCTGTTGGTGTATCCTAGACCTAGGTATCATGTCCCAGTTTTCCCAATTTTTACCTGAAGGCATCGGGTCTAAAGCAGATCACAGATATCACAAAAATCACTTTAAAAACACCAATTTGCACAATTAAGAAAACTTATGGTATTTTAGTGTAATCTGGCTATTCCTCAGTTGAAGTGGCCTTGTTAACACTTAAATATACTAGGTTAGCTAACACAAACATCAATTTACTACAATATCTCACAAAACCCCAAAACTAGCACTAAACTAGCTAATTTAGCACTAATCGAATCAATCGATGCACAACTAAGCAAACCATGCAATAGGGTTAAGGAAATATACCCACTGAACCCTAGAAGGCAGGTGAAGGTGCGGAGAAGAGCTCCTGCGAGAGCTGGGGTCCCTGTTGCTGTTGCTGCTGCTGCTGCCTGCTACTGCTGCTTCTGTTGTTGCTGCTATTGTTGCTGTTGCTATTGTTGTTGAGGTGATGATGATGATGATGTCTGCAGCTGCTGCTGCTGCTTCTGAAGCTTGCTGCTTCTCTCTCTCTCTCTCTCTGCAGTGAGTGTGTGTGTGTGTGTGTTCTTGAGAGAGTGAGTGAAAAGAGAGGAAATGAGTGAGAAATGAGAGAAAAACTAAAACCCCCTCCCATTCTCTTTCTCTCCCCTCATTTAAAGAGCATGGCATGAGCCATGTTACCCATGCTCTCTCCCTCTCTCTCTCCCCCAAAGTCAACATTCAACCATGATAAAATCCCTTTTTAAATTCATTTTAAATGAAAATAACCATGACACTATTAAACCCAAAGCACTTAAACAACAAATTAAAAACTTAAAGAGAAAGGATTAATCTATCATGCTTGCCAAACATGGTCTAATCCCATCTCTAAACCCTAGTTGTCATGCACAAGTGTGTGTGTGCCTAATAAAATTCTAATAAAATATTCAATAATTAGGATAAAATATTTAAAACTTAATTTGGTAAACTTTTTATTAAAAACAATATATTAAAATATAATTAGCTACAAAACACATTCTAAGGTGTTACAAACTTGGATGAACGCTAAAGGCCGACTGATGTGCCTGCTCTAGGATCTCGCGTCTCAACCCATCAACATCTGGTACACACAAGCGAGTCCCGCATCGTAGCACACCCTGGTCATCAATCATGAACTCCGAAACTGTACCCTGTCGAACAAGCTCAAGAATCTCAGACAAACGAGCATCACTGAGTTGCGCCTCACGAATACGATCAACAAGTAGTGGACGGGCGCGGACATGAGCAAACTGTCCCCCAGTGGAGGTGAACTCGAACTGCACTCTACTATCGCACAAGAGTTGCCAATCTGCAGAAGACTGACACTGAACGGCGCTCAACTGGGACAAGCTACCCTCGGGCCTACGACTCAAAGCATCAGCTACCACATTTGCCCTGCCCGGGTGATAAAGGATCTCACAATCATAATCCTTTACTAGCTCCATCCATCGGCGCTGTCTCAGGTTCAGATCTCGCTGCTGGAAGATGTACTTCAAACTCTTATGATCCGTGAAGATCTGACACGTCTCTCCATACAAGTAGTGCCTCCAGATCTTCAACGCAAAGACTACCGCTGCCATCTCAAGATCGTGAGTGGGGTAATTCTGCTCGTGCTTCTTCAGCTGCCTAGAAGCATATGCAATCACCCTATCATGCTGCATCAAAACACAGCCGAGCCCACTCGAGAAGCATCACAAAACACAACGTAGCCTCCCGATCCAGAAGGTAAAGAAAGAACTGGTGCTGTCGTCAACCGAGTCTTCAACTGCTGAAAACTCTGTTCGCACGCATCAGTCCAGAGAAAAGGAACCCCCTTCCGGGTCAGTCCAGTCAGCGGTGCAGCGATACTCGAAAAATCCTGCACAAAACGGCGATAATAACCAGCTAAGCCCAAAAAGCTGCGGACCTCAGTCACCGATACAGGTCTGGGCCAAAGCTGTACAGCCTCAATCTTTCTCGGGTCCACAAGAATACCATCACTAGTCACCACATGACCCAGGAAGTCAACTCTATCAAGCCAAAATGCGCACTTTGAGAATTTAGCATACAGCTGGTGCTCTCTCAATATCTGCAAAGTAATCCCCAAGTGCTGCTCATGCTCCTCTCGACTCCTAGAGTAAACCAGTATGTCATCAATAAACACGATAATGAACTGGTCGAGGAACGGCCTGAAAATCTGGTTCATCAGATCCATGAACGCTGCTGGCGCATTGGTGAGTCCGAACGACATCACCAAAAACTCATAATGCCCATAGCGCGTACGAAAAGCAGTCTTCGGAATGTCATCATTCCGAACCCGCAACTGATGATAACCCGAACGCAAATCAATCTTCGAAAAATGTTTCGCACCTTGGAGCTGATCAAATAAATCGTCAATGCGGGGTAAAGGATACCTGTTCCGCACCGTCACACGGTTCAACTGACGATAATCCACACATAGCCTCAAACTGCCGTCCTTCTTCTTGACGAACAGAACAGGAGCTCCCCACGGAGAAACACTCGGACGCACAAGTCCCAAATCAAGCAACTCTTGCAATTGATCTTTAAGCTCTCTAAGCTCTGCCGGAGCCATCCGATAAGGCGGTATAGAAATAGGCTCCATGCCAGGAATCAGATAAATGCAAAACTCAATATCGCGCTCTGGCGGCAACCCAGGTAACTCATCAGGAAAAACATCGGGAAACTCTCGCACGGTAGAAACCTGTTCCAACAACTCCACTGTGGCTCCAGTATCATGAATGAACGCCAAGAATCCCCGACATCCTCTCCTCAAAAGCCGACTAGCGCACAGAACAGAAATCAAACTGTGAGGGGCGGCTCTATGGTCCCCCTGCACAACAAACACTGACTCGCCGGGAAAACAAAATCTAACTGTCTTCTCGCGGCAGTCCACGGACGCATAGCAAGTAGCTAGCCAATCCATGCCCAACAGAACGTCGAAGTCCAACATCTCAAGAAGGATCAAGTCGACGGACAGATCTCTGTCCCCAATATGGACGACACAAGATCGAAACACATAACGCGCAACAAACGACTCTCCCACAGGAGTAGTCACGACCAGCGGCTGATCCAGCAAGCACGACTCTCGGCCTAACCTCGGCACGAAGTGCGTAGAAACATATGAATGCGTGGATCCCGGATCAAAAAGAACATGCGCATCAAAAGAACATACAGAAAGAGTACCTGAAACCACGGCATTGGACGCCTGAGCGTCCTGGTGAGTCAAGGCAAAAACCCTAGCCTGTCCTCTACCGGCTACTGGCTGTCCTCTGCCTCTGCCACCACGACCTCTCGGTACAAAACCTCCGCGACCACGACCTCGCTGAACAGGAGTCTGACGCGGCGCAACTACAGGAATAAGAGGCAACGCTCTCTGAGGTGGAGAAGGTGGTAAGGTAACCTGCGGTATAGCTGGCTCGTTCACACGCGGCTCCGCACAATCTCGAACCCGATGACCCAAACTACCGCACCGGTAACATCTAGAAACAAACTGCCGATCATCCTGAGGGTAAGAACCAAAAAGCCGACCTCGTCCTGAACCACCACTATCAGAACGAAAACTGTCTCGACGTCTAAACGCCCGCCTCGCTGCCGGATCACCAATACGAACTCTCTTCGGTTCCGGAGCAACTGATGACTCAGCTAGACGCTCCTCTACCAAAAGAGCCGCATCCACCGCTGCCGCATACGTGTCACAATGCTGAATGCTGATGGCTAAGAATATCTGGGTAAATAGGCCTCGAACAAACCTCTTCACCCTCATCTCCTCAGTCGCCACCAGGTATGGAGCATACACCGACAGCTCAGTAAACAATACATCATACTCCGACACCGTCATCCCCGGCGTCTGACGTAAAGACTCAAATCTGCACGCTCGCGCATCCCTGACGCTCGGTGGAAGGAAACAAACAAGAAAAGGCGTCACAAACTCAGCCCAGGTCATAGGAGCAAGACCAGCGGCTCTGCCCCTCTCCAACGACTCACACCACTTCTGGGCCATACCCTCCAGACGAAAACTGGCAAACTCTACCCATCTCTCGTCGGAACATCGGAGTGAGCGACAAATCCTGGCCATCCGGTCGATGAACGACTGCGGATCCTCAGTAACATCTGTGCCCGTAAACACCGGAGGTCTCAACCTCATGAAATCTGTCAACGACACAGCAATAACCTCCGGAGCAGAAACTGCGACTACCGGAACCGTAGGTACCATCGTGGCCTCCGCAGCGGGTGGAACAACTGCCTGCCCCTGCGCTCGGATGGTCTCTACCAAAGTCCCCACAATCTGGCGCAGCTCCTGCATACCAGCTCCAATCATAGCGATGTGCTCCGGTACAACAGGCGTACTACCCTGGTCAGTCCTCGCCTCAGACGAGTCAACTCTGACCTCGGCCCTCGCGGCCGCTCTCTGAGCCCTCGTAGTCTTCGGCGGCATATGGGCTGGAAATTGAAACAAGATTCGATAAGGAAACGGAAATCGAATCACAAGATGTATATCAATCACGGAAGGAATATTAACCAATAAGTCCTAAGGTCACTTAGGCGGAGTACCGTGTCGTAAGTATGCCGCGGAACATACACACGCTACGTCACTCTGCTTAAGCTACCTACTCCATCATACCAAGGTCATCCTAAACTCCGAAAGGTAAAACCTAACGCTCTGATACCAACTTTGTCACGACCCGCAATTCGGCCCGTAACCGGCACTTAAACTACGTAACGTCTACAGGCGTACGTAACTTAAGTAAGCCGAAAACCCAGAAATCTAAACCACCCAAAACTGGATCAACGGAGAAAAACCTAGTTTAAAACATTTAGAAATTTACAATTTAAAATCTCTAACTCTAGTTTTCTTTCATAACAATTTCGGCAGCACCTCCTTTATAAAACTAGCCCCGAAAACGGGTACAACACAGATAATATATATAACATCCCAAGTGGGAGAAAAATCACGCCCACCGGCGGAGACAAACACCACAACAAGTATACGACGCCAAAGTGAAGAAAAATCAAAGAAACGACTATAAAGGAAGTAAACATTTCCAAAATAACCGGCTTCTACGAGCACGGCTCCCAAAATCATCCAATATAATACAACACTGAAATCTCACAAGTCGTCTCTAAGTCATATACAACAGAGGTAGATGGAGAATACTAGATCCAACAAAAGATATACAATACACAAAACGGATAACCGCAAACCCACCTAAAAGCAACGGCCTCACTGCCTATAGTAGCGGTATCCACAAAAGTAGTGATGATAAGCTGCCCTGCCGCGACTACTCAGAGGGTAAGTCCTGCAAAACACTGTGGCACAACGGGGGTGAGTTGCCAACTCGTGAATAGTAATTAACATCATACTGATAATCGCAAGTATGCACTAACAGCAATGATCAATAACATGTGAACTGGTAGCATGAGTATGACAATATGAATATGCAACTATCATGATCAAGGTATACCGCCAGGGTACTATATCTACATGAATCATATGCATATCAACTGAATACTGAGTGCGGGATAGTAAATAATCTCATGCACAAATCATAAGCATAGAAAACACGGTATAACTCAACAACACCCAAATCCCCAAATACTCAGATCGGCCCTCAGATCGGCCCTCAAATCCTGTACGTCTCATGAAACCTGAGTGTCAAACATCGACACTCGAAAACATCATGAAAACCAGTGCCTATCATCGACACGTCAATACCCGTATCCATACGTTCCTCGAAACACAAGTATCCCTCTTCGACACTTATATTCCACGCATCGGTCTTCCTGATATCCATACGTTCCTCGAAACCCAAGTATCCCTCTTCGACACTTGCATTCCACGTATCGGTCTGTCAAACTCCATATATCTCTCGGAATGTAAGTGCCCAACATCGACACTTGAAATTCCCATGTCGCATGAAAACATCGATATGAGCATATCACGGAAAAAGTTCACTAACCAATGCATCAAATCATTAAATACATCACACAGTTTCCAAAAATCCAAATCCAGAATACATATATATACAGCATCCCATACCACCGATATATATGCTATGAAAACAAATCATGTAACAATAGTAAAGTATATGTTCGAACGAGTAGGTATAGTATGGCATATATATGAGCATGTAAGTATACAGGTATGCTATATGTCATATGCACTATCGCACAAGTATAACTGTTTCAATGTCTCTAACCAATGGCAAGGTATATAAATGAGCATTTGTATTGTGCGTGTCATGGCAATTACCAACAGTGTGTGTGTAGCATATCATTGGTGCTCGTGCAACATGGACTGTCGATAATAGTGCAGTGTACAACAGGTACAATATCATGCACAACAAGTAACTATATGCAATGTGAATCATGCAATATCTCTATATGAGCAAATAAACATACGGCTAATATTATATCATGTTTAGCCCCGACGCTTAGCGCCATACGGGCGATTCCCCGTAGATGTTAAATCTACTCACATGTGGTCTTCAGCTATGAAAATCCGACCACCTGCTTCCCTTTGTTCGCAGCGTCTGAAGTCCCCGCTTGCGACGCTATAATTTCACAAACACAAGAAATAATGCGAACATCTCAGAAGCAATAAAAAATAACGTAAACTACGTATATAAAACACGCCTACACACCAAACCAACTCACGAGTACACGCCAAGTGCAAACACGCGTAACAATACCTCAATACCAAACTGAGTACATCGCAGCACGACACACGACTCGTGTCGCAACACGTATCACGTGAAAACAACACAATAGATTATAGGTAATCGATCCCAGATTTTGCATACTGCATTTACTAATTAAATAAACAGTACCAAACAACCCAAAACAAGAGCAGACAACTACCACAGAAGACCCCACCCCAACCCTCATCTATTCGGCCGGCGTCGCCGGCCCTCTCCTTAGGGCTCGCCGGCCCAAACCGATGGGGTGGCCTCCGTCTCTCAGGTGGTGTCTCAGGTCCACCTGCACATCTCTCTGAAGTTGTTTAAATAAACACTCAATTTCCTATGTCACAGCAGGTATAGAAACTCTAAAAAGACACTAAAAACCCGATATCGCCTCAATCGATATAAACTACGTTCTACGCAACAACCAACGATCAAAACCACATAAAAACTATAAATTAATAGTAGAGGGAATATACCTAACAACTTTGCTCACAACTTTTAGCTTTCCCTAGCTCCAAGTGATCAAAGAAGCAAGAAATCCAAAGCTTTTGGTATTTTGTGAATATTTTAGGATTTTTTGAGGATTTTTGTGATAGAATTTGATAAAATATGAGAAAGGAATTGATCAAGGCAGTAGAGGGAGTGGGAATCTCGGCCAAGGGGATAAGGGAGTGTTTTGTGAGGAATTTCCAAGCAATTTCCTATCATTAATGCATTCATACACACATACACACACATGCATGCATCTACTCATTTCTTTTCTTTTAAAATCCTAGATTTATTCTAGTCCACACATTAAATCCCTAAGTGAAGTGAGAAGGATTTTCTTAACTCAATTAATTTTAAAGAAAAGATCGCAAACAGAAATTTTCCCAAAATTTGAATACCGTATTAAAATAATATTAAAAATTGGGAAAAATCAAATTGAACCAAAACGTCCCATATACTCCTAAAGCTCGCGCACTAGCTTTATTTTAGCTAAACAAGGTGCTGGCAAGTCTATATGGTCGTTGTTCACAGTCGGGTAAAAATGGAAAATACCGACAAACTTACCCTAAAACGGACAAATTCGCATAACGATTTCTAAAACGTTACAGCGTTTGACAACCATATCTTTTTGTATCACCTCTATCCATGTTTTCTTCGATCTCCCCTTTCGCCCTTTTGACATTGCATATATCGAATGTATTCATTCGTGGAACCGGTGCTTCGATACGTTTGCGTTGCACATGAACAAACTATCGTGGCCGATTTTTCCGCATCTTCTCCTCCACAGGTGCTACACCAACTTTTGCACGAATATTCTCATTTCGCATCATATCTTTTCTAGTGTTACCACATATCCAACGAAACATGCGCATTTTCTCTATGTGCATCTTCTGTGTATGATGTGTTTTAGGAGCCCAACATTCTATACCATTGTAACATTTTGAAAATTATAAATATTATTTTATAATTTAAATAAGTATATTATGGGTTTTTACGAAAATAATACCGAGTATGGATTTGGGATTTTCGGATTGGTATTCATATATATATTTATTTTAGAATCTGGAAAATGTGAGATATATAGCATGAACTATGTTTTGGAAACGATATGGGATTTTTATGATATTGCAAGATCATTAGAGAGAGAGAAAAGAAATGGAATATGTTAAGCTTGTTACACCCTCATTCATATTCTAACACAAATATCCTAAACTTCAACACTCATATTATTATGTTAACTCTTTCTCTCTCTCTCATTCCCTCATAATATTTCTCTCTTCTCCAAAATATCTTCTCTTCCAAAATATCCCTTTTCTCTTCAACCCAAATGATAAGTCTAGTTTTCCCCTTCATTAAAATCATGGATCTTGCCAAGTTTGCTCACTAGATCTATCAAGACTTCAAGTTTGGCCACTACAACTCCAAAGAGCTTCAAGAAGACTTCCATAGAGCTTGGATCTCTCTTTTCCTCCAACCAATTTGGTAAACATCCCATTTTTACCAAATTATCATAGCTCTTGCCATGTTAACTTTGTATATCACGCAAAAAGTCACACTTTTGTGGATTCAAGTCTTGAAAAATTGGGGTTTTATGTGATTTACTAGTAGTGGTGAGGTACAGGTGGTTTACTTAATAACTATTACTTGGTTTAAGAAAGTTAAATGTATTTAGATGCATGGATTGCTGATTGAAAAGTGTTTGGTTGTTTTAAAAATTAAGATTTCATGAAGTTTTGATGTTCAAATAACTACTGGTACTATTTGAGACCTATGGAAAAAATAAAATAAAAGAATGGTTTTTTGGAGCTTGTTAGAGAACCCAGAGATAACCATAGAAACCCGAGCCCCTAATCTGTATCTTAGGTAGACCCAAAATTGCCCAAGGCGGGCCTGGGCGGCCCAAGTGTGGAATTAGGGTGTGGGGTTTTGCCAGTAGCTCATAAACTTGCTAATTTGACCTTTTTGATACATCTTTTTCGCCGAGATTTCATATAGCAAAATTTGAAAGTGTTTTAAGTTGAGATTCGACGATATTTTAAGCTTTTAAACTTTGGTTCTTGGATTTCTATATCTTGACTTAGTCGTTCGATATTTATACGTCGACGCCAGAAGTATTTTGTCGTATTTAGTATATGTTGGCCATAAGCTTTAACCTATGTGCGTTTTGTTGGTAGCGTCGTTTTCGATTTAAATTTTCATGCGGTTGCGTTGTGATTTCGATTGTATATTCGATCGTGAGGACTTTCGAGACGATAAGGATGGACAAGACGGTTGTAGGTTTCGACCAACTCGAGGAGCGTCGGTGAGTAGATTTATATATACGGAGGAAGTCGGGTAGATGACGTATAACAGCCCTGCAACTAAACCAAATAAAACGCATATTAATCGACATAATCCGTATTACATATACTTAGCCTATAACTATATTTCTAGTCTATAATGATATACTAGGAATGTAACGCTTTAGAAATCGTTTAGGTTAATTATATGTTAATTAGTGGTATAGCACGTGTTTTCCGTAAAATCTAGTTATAATTATTTTTCCAAATAAACTTAAATGTAATTATTTTATTTATGTAATTGCTTATTTTATTGGTATTAGTTAGTTAATTATTTAATTATTGTTTATTTAATTATTTCCTTATTTATTAAGCATTAAATATTATTTTAACAAGCACATACACACTAATCTTGTGTTAACCCTAGGTTAATAATATGTTGATCAAGTTTTAAGTAGCCATGACAACTTAACAATATTTTTGATAACATGTTCTTTCTTTCATTTTCAAATGGTTCTAGAATTCTCTTTAAAATGAAAATGAAAAAGAAAATATGAAATTAGTCATGGTGCATTTAATGCATGGCATGTGGATGCCATGGCTTGGGGTTTCTCTCTCTTTCACTAGATCTTTCTTCACCTTATTCCCTTCTCTTTTTCTTCTCCTTCTTCTCCCTTGCTAAACCTCTCTACCTCATCTAAAACCCTAACCAAATCAACACAAATCCACCACTAATAATTTCTAAAATCCAAATCCAAGCCTTTTAAGTGTTTCCTTTAAGCAAGTTTCCTTTTTGGTGGCTATCTTTCAAGTTAGGGTTTTTCTTCACCTCTTGGTAAGGTATGAAACCAAATTCCCTTCTTGTTTTCACTAATCCTTGCTTTAATTAGTATTTATTAGATGCAAGCTTAGATTTTTTTTAAAAGAAAGGGTTAGTATAAGTTTAGGGGTTTTGATGATTTATTAGGGTAGTTAGGAGTAGATTAACATCTAATAGTCTTACTAATCCATCAAATTGCACTAAAATACCATAATGTTTAAATTAATGTCTAATTACCGTTATAGTTTAAATTAGTGTTCTTTTGTGATCTGCTCTTAAGCCCGTGGTTACAGAATAAAGTTGCAATTATTGTGAGATGCTTATAGGACCTAGATTACACCATCGAAGCACGAGCCCCCAAATCAAACTTTGGGCCTCAGATTTCGGTATTCTGGACGCAAATTGCGGCCATAGTTGGGACCTGGGTGTCGGGGTTTGTGTGGTTAGTGTCTTCTGTATAGTTTAGGTCTTTGGTGGATGCAACTTTTTCTATTTTCACTCGAATCAAAATCTGGAACAGTTTTACCTTAAAATCGACGTTTTGTTAATGTGCGATACGGACAATTCGATTTCAGATTCGGCTTTTGCTGTGTATAACAGCCCTTATGAATGGTCTCAGATGTTGTAGCTTGCGTTTAGCGCGTCTAGTTTTCACGTATATAACTTGCAAGCGTTGGATTCTTTCGTTTAGTTATTGTTTCGCGTTTTGTCGAATTTCTCGCGTCATGTATTATACTTGTGCGATTCTAGGATCGGGTGCGAAGATGTCGGATGCGGCAAGGAAAGGAAAAGCAGTAGCCGGATTCGATTAGCCGAGTCATTCCGGTGAGTAGATGTACACATCTATGAGGGAATCGTATGGATGGCGCGAAGCGCCCGATAGATAGAATTTAGTTATAATTCTTGTGTTTCATATGCGCATATCATGATCATGTCGCTTTTGCATCTTCATATACATTGATATTATCACCTAGAACACTTGCACCTTACCAATGGTTCATGCCACACGTGCACTAATTATGTGAACACACACGCCATTGGAAATTGCTTTGTCACGAACACTGTTGTAACATTTTGAAAATCGTTTCGGTGAAATTTCGAAAAAAACGGTAAAATAAGGGGGTTTTCTGTAAAAAGCCAAAATACAAATATCTTTATTATAAAATTAAATATACATATTCTAGCTATGAAATTGCTAGTATTTGGTGTTTATTGAGCCACTGGTGAAATTTCAAATTTTCTGAAAATTTTTCCGAAATTAATTATTTTAATATTATTTTAAGCCGTCAGTAATACATTTAATTAGGGAAAATTACAAATTGGAATGAGTTGAAACAAATTTTGTGCATCATAACACATTAAACAAAATTTTATCATGTGGGTTTTGAAATGAAATGGTTTGCCAAAACGGTATAGAAAATATCGAAGAAAAAGGCTTAAATAGTGAATTTAGTGTTAATGGATGTTTGGGGGTATAGTATTTATCATTTTCCATCACTCCACACCCATACCCACACTCACACACCACCATTTATCCTTTTTCTTGGCTGAATCCAGCAGCCCCTCTCTCAATCTTTTCCCCACTTGTGTTGCAAAAGAAAAGAAAAGAAAAGAAAAGAAAAGAAAAAGGAAATGTAGAAATGAGAGTGGACTTTGACTAGGTTGACTAGATGTTATCTTTCCCCACCTCACTCTCTCTCCTCTTCCCTCAATTTCAGCCGAGCCCTCCCATTTCCTGCACCACCAACAGCCCCTCTCTCTCCCTCTCTCATTTTGCATCAAAAATTCATCAAAATACCTCAAAAATCAAGCTAAAATCCGACTCCTACCCATTTTCTCTCATCTCCTTTAGCATGGATTTTGGTGAAAAGTTTTCATTTTGGAGGCCAAGATTTTGGTGCTAGGTTCATGATAGATCTCTTGAAATTGTGAGGTATAAACCTTGACCTTTTGTTAAATTGTTGCTAAATACTTTAGTCTAGCTTAATTATAAGTTTATTTATGGTTTTATTATGTGTTTGAAAATTCAAGAGAGTGGGTTGTGATCAAGTTAGGGTTTGTAGTGTTTGATCATGGTTTTAATGGGTAGATTAGCATGTTAATTGAATGCAAAACCCAAATTGGTTACTAGTTGCTATTTGTTAGTCTAAAATTTTGCTAATTGTGTTAATTTGGTTAACTAGGTTTTGGGAATTTAATTAATCAATTGGGATAAAAATCTAATTTGGGTATCCATGGTATTATTAACATTTTAAATTGTATTTTAATATTTTAGATCATGAAAATCCAAACTAAATTGTTGTTTATGCATTTTTGCTAAAATGGTTGAAATTTGGGTAAAATTGCAAACTAGTTTTTTTGAACGTATATAGTTTGATGAGATTAAATTATGGTTATGGGTTATATGACTTATTTAAGTTATTTAATAAGTATTATGGCCGCTAGAATTGTTTAAACGTCGAGTTTTGTACTAAAACGGGAAATTTTGCTTGCTAGTTTTTCGGAAAAACGGCTTTTAAAGTGAATTTGGGGTTTTTGTGAGTTTTAACCTATTTTATATTAAAATTAGTGTTCGTGAATGTGCAAATGAGTGTATTTGGGTTTTTCTCGATGGTCTGGCGTTTGTACGCCGATGTCGAGGGTTTTTGGGTTGATTTGTGGAAGCAACCATAGGTTTTGACCTATGTGGGATTCGTGTGTCGTTTTGGTCATGAGTCGGATTTTAATGCGATACGATGCGTTGTGATATGTAGGTACCCCCATGTGGATGTAACATTTTCAAAAAAGATAAAATATTAATTTTGGGAATTTTTATAATTTAATATTATTTTATTGAATATTTTAATATTTTGGTATTATTAAATGTAAATAAATAGGAAAAATTTGAGAAAAATTATGGAAAATTCTAAAATAGGGTAAATTAGAAAATTATGACATTTTAAAGTTTTTGTGATTAGTTTGACACTAATTTAGTGCTAATCGCGATTAAAAATCGCTAATCGGTTTTTAGCATTTTTGAGCAAAACATGCACATATCACTTTTTTCTACACTTGTGCATTTTTCTTGCCATGGTTTCTCATTTGGGTTTACTATTTATGTGAGAAGGATTTTGAGAGAAAAGAAAAGGAAAAGAAAAGAGAGAAGGATTAAAGAATGGAGGGTTGGTGAGAAAGAGAGGTATGGGGCATCATTGACTAAAACCCTTAGCCATTTCCCCCCCCTCATTTCTCTCCCTCTCCCTTTGCTTGCTGCTGCTGCTTCTTCCTCCCCCCTTCCTCCACCTTCAAACCCTCAAATCATCTCAAAAACTACACCAAAACCACACCAAAACCACACATCCACTTCATTAAAATTGTGCACAAGCTCAAGACCTTCATGATGGACCAAGAAAGCTTGGATTTTGGCCACTAGGGACAACTCAAGAAAATTCTTGAGTTGCCAAATGAGGTAAGTTCTGGATTATTAGTTTAATTCTAGCATTCCTCACACCCCCATGTTAAGATTGAATCGATATTTTTTGATATTGCGGACTTGTGGATAACCTAGTTAGGGTTTGAGGGAAATTGGTGTTGTATTGTGAAATTGAGGTTAGTAGAGGTTATACCATCATCCTAGTGTATGAATTGGAACCCAAAACCTGAAGCTTAAACCAGAATACGGATTTTAGAAACCGATATCGGGGAAATTATGGAATCTGTGAAGGTTAATTTGAATCTGCTATCATACGAGACACCTGAAAATAAAATTGAGTGGAAAGTGAGATGTGCAGGCACCAGAGAACCATCACCCCAAACCCTAGCTCCCCACTCCAAAGTGAGGCTGCCGATTTTCCCATTCTGGCCGCAATTTGCGACCAGAGCAGAGGGGATTTGCCTCGTTTTGCGTGCATGCCCCCATTTCCTCTATTCTTGGCCCAGGGTACTTCTAGTTTTGACTGATTCCATCTAGAGTAAAATCTGGGACATATATCCTAAGTTGCTATTTTGGATTCGTGTTTCCGTATTCCGTATTTTTGATTCTGCAATTGTGGATTGTGTTTTGCCTCGACTATTTGGCGTTTATACGACGATATAGAGGATTTATTGATGGTTTTGAAGGCGTGCCATAGGTTCTCACCTATAGGCCCCTTATCGTATCGTTTGGGTTTCGTGTGCCGTTTTAGCTTTGATTTGGTTTTAATGCGCATATACGATATTTTGATATGTAGGTACCCATGAAGACTTCGGGACGACAAGCAAATGCGTGGTGACGTCCGCAAATGATGATGCAAGGTGAGTAGATTATATCTACAGGGGGAAGTCGAGTGGATGGCGTATAGCACCCCCGCAGTCCGTAGATAGTATACTATGTAGTTTATTTACGTGGTAGTTGTAGGGTGTTATGGTTAATTAGAGATAGAAATAACTAGCGTAATTCCTAGTTGCGAGCTCTAGGATAGAGGTACACAGGCACGCACAACCTTGCATATTCATTATACTTGTACTGTGTTTGATGCTATGGGATGACTTTGGAGATGAGTCGATGATGTGGGCTTTGTGCCGCGAGATCGGTGATTTGATATGATTCATATTTGGGATATGACTTGTGATTCTTGCGGGCTTGGGATGTGTGTTTACCCCCGCATGCATACTTTATTGATGGTATCGATTTGTACTAGACATAGAGTAGTACCCCAGATTATATGATCGGATGATAGTGATACCTGTTATGTGATGAGATAGTGAGATGTTGACCCGTACCCAGCTATTGGGATGCCGTACGATGATTTACCGTACGATATTGAGGATAGATCCGCACTCATAACTCGAGGATGTCCTACGTTATATTATTGAGGCGGGATCACCGACTAGTACATCTATATATATCGACTCAGATTTAGGTGGTTTCCACACCTACCCCTCCTGATTGACCTGATACTTAGATCTGTAGTCTGCATAGTAGATTCTTCACTGTGGTGTTGACTATTTGATTTCCGCATATTCATGCTATTTGCATTGCTGGCATATGTTTATTGCTATATTATTATCATGCTGTTAGGACACCAGCACCATTATCGATGATGCGTATGTTCCACGTACACTATTTGCCGGCTCACACACTTCATCATTGATAATTGCCATGCCACTACACTGTAGTACTGTTGCATGACTTCTGATATGATTACCTTTCTTTACATGTCGCATACATCATGGATTAATTGCATAGCACATCGCATTGGATTTACTTCTTGATGTTGGATTTTCATGTGATTTCTGATTTTGAGGACCGTGGGATTATTTAAGAAAGGATGCTCTATTTTGAAAAACCCGGTACCTCGTGATATGATATTTTGGTGCATCCACCACGCGTTTTCTCGGTGCTGAGACGTGTGCTTGAAACCTGATTCGAGGCGTGGATGATCCGTTTGCGGGTTCGTGGTGGGCCCGGTATGGTTCCCCTCGGCAAGATGATCGATGAGTTTTGCCGATTGAGCCTGGAGGCGGGCGAGTACCTACCGGTGATTGTATTTGAGCTCGGCGGATATCTGGAGGATACCGACCGGAGTTGAGAGATGGGCGTACTGCCGGGGCCGAGGGCCGATTCCGCAGACATAGCCCGCGGGCCGATCCGGACTGACGGAGCCCGATGGATGAGGATTTATGTGTCGATGCTAGGCACGGGTTTCATGATGTCTTTCCATGATTTTGTTTATATCCTCATATTGCATACATGATGCTTATTGTCATTGGGTGACGGGTGGACGGGTTCCACATATATACAGACATGGATCATATACAGACTGGATTTACACTGATCATACTTCATTTGTATATATAACAGGGTATGAGGGCGCTGTTATATATACCCTTACACCAATATTAGTGGTATGGGACGCTAATATATGTGTATTGATATCCTTGATACTTCATCATATTTACTTCATGCAGACATACCCTATACTGATGACATGTTATTATCTGAGTACTTGGCACTATATACCTGTTTAGATGTTGCTTTGCCACCTTATCATGTATCATGCTTATTCCTTGAGGTTTATTACTGATTGTTGACCTAGGATTATGTCTTGCATTCGGTTTCTGCTTGTAGATATTTTCTATTCACGAGTTGGCAACTCACCCCCGTTGTGCCACAGTTCTTGCAGGTTTTGCCGCACAGGTTCCTTTGCGGCATTTCTGGCACATTGCTTCCTTGAGGGTGAATTGCATTTGGTAGGTGGTTTCTTTTGCATCAAGAACCACCATTGTACTTATATTATTCATTGTATCTAGAATTTCCATCAACCAAAATTGTATATTGTTTCAGACTCAGACTTTAGTGATGTATTATTCGACCTTAGAGTCGCGCTTAGCAGTATTGCGGTTTTCTTGTTTTTTTTGAGTTCTTTTGGTTTGACCCTCGCCGTTTGGCGTTGTATATTATATTGCATGTGTGGTTGTGACCGTCAATTGACGAAGAGCTAGCTCCCGCTTGGGGATGCCTTTATCATTGCGTATATTGTTATCCTTGTTGTACCCCATTCGGGGCCAGTTTTACAAAAGAAACTCTGCCGAAATTTTTAGAAAAGACTTTACTGTTTTAAAATGCATATTCGGCTTAGTTATTTAAAAACCTTGATTTCAAACATGTATTTCTTCACTTCTTTAAACCAGTTTCTTTACTTATTCTTAAAAATGGTTTTAGATTTCTGGGCTTTTGGCTTACTTGGATCAGATGGAGTCCTATAGACTTCATATGGTTCAAGGGCCAGTCACGTGCTCTTTCGGGTCGTGACAGTGGACTTCGAGACGGCAAGCAAGCGCGTGGCGACGTCGGCACCGGCGAGCGAGGACCAGGTGAGTAGATTTATATCTACGGGGAGAAGTCGGGTGGATGGCGTATAGCAACCCCGCAGTCCGTAGTGGTGTATACGGATGCGTATACACACCAACAATTATATGTTATTTGGGATTAATAACGATGTTTAGGATGGATATTGGTGTGTTGGATTATTTTAGTGTTGCGAACCCTAGGGTAGTGTTGCACTACACATACACACATACATACTTGCATACATTCCTATTTATATGTGCTCATGGGATTCTTTAAAGTTATGTGTTCACATGGGTATGGGACTATGTGTTCACATACGGATTTGAGGATGATACTTGGGATTGAGCTGAGTCGATGAGATTTGTTTTGTGGTTGTGATATCGGTGATATGGCAGGATTCGTACTTGAGGTACGTCCTGGTGTTATAGCGGATCTTGGGGCGGCGATACGGGTGAATAGTGTTATAAATAAAATGGTCGACATGTGATCATGATATGAGGCATGATATGCTAGGATATTGATATTAGGCCGTATCGGGCGATGTATACCCCTTGATGATGATATGTGCTGACGATATCGGTTTGTACGAGATTGTCGATCAGTAGTCAGATCATGAGTATATTGAGGATATTAGTATTGTACTAGACATAGGTCAGTACCCTAGACTATGATCTTGGATAAAGAGGATACCAGAGGAATAGTGTGAGGAATATGATATTGACCCGTACCCAGATTTGGGGATGCCGTACGACGGATTTACGTACGAGCTATATCTTGATGATTGATCCGTACTCTTGACTTGGGATGTCTGATTGTAGATATGGTATCGGATATGATATTATTGAGGCGGGATCACCGACTAATATATATACATGTATGTATATGGATCGACTCAGATGTTAGGCGGTTTCCTTACCTGTTGTCCAGCTTGTTAGCTTAGCCCTTTTAGTTTAGTTTAGTTGTTAGATTAGATTCGATTCTTACCTATTTCAAAAACTAACGAATTGTGGGTATTTTAAAAGACAGCCCAAGGGATCCTACGGATATTTCAAAAGACGTATCTTTTCATAAAAACACCGTAGCCCCTATTTTCAAAACCCCATTATTCGGGTTATTTCAAAAGGCACCATTTGTAGGGCTTATATTAGATTAATGCAGATTAGTTATAGTTGCGTCTAGTATTCAGCTCCCGCTCATTATTGTGGTTCGCTTCGCATCGCATGCTTATATTATGTTTCATACTCCATTATTGATATCATGCTGTTAGGACACCAGCACCATTACCGATGATGCGTATGTACCACGTACACTTACTTGACGGCTCACACACATCTTCATCGGTAATTGCCATATCACGTACACCTTAGAAAATATTATTGCTTGACATAGCCTGTTAGCTAATAGTTTAGACATGATATTAGTGTACTTTCCTCATATGTTAGTTTAGACATCGTAGTTATTACCTGCTACTTCATGCATACTGTTATTCATTGTTATGCCACATTCATGGATTCTCATGCATATATTCACTATTTTACGTGTTATTGAGGTTTTGGATTCGGATTTCCATGAGATTTTCTGGATTTGGAGGAAAACCGCAAAAACATAAATAAACCTTTTCTCTCTTTTAAAATAAAAAGTGCGGTTTTCCCATGATGTATGAGTCGTCCACCATGAGTTTGCTGATGGATTTCGAGACCCGATTCGAGGAGACGGATGAACCGTTTCGGGTACATGGTGGACCCGGTAAGGTACCCCGGGGCAAGAAGCGCGTGATGCTGACGATGTGAGCCTGGCAGGGGAGCACTACCTACCGGTGATTTTACCCGACGCGTCGGATATCCGGAGGATACCGTCGTGGTCTTAAGATGGATGGTAGGGGCCGGTCTGGACTGACGGCGCCCTAGATATTGTGATTGAGACATTGAGATTTCGAGATATTGAGGTACAGAGACTGTGATACAGAGATATCGAGATATTGAGGTACAGAGACTGTGATACAGAGATATCGAGATATTGGGATTACGTTTTGTGCCGATGCTAGGCACTGTTTTATGCTGATTTCATTATGATACCTCATTTTAAAAATACAAAGGAAATCTCACTAAATTATGAAAACAATTCTTCATTTATATGTATTCTGTTTCCATGCATTCGTACCTCATTCATATGATATATTGCTACCTGAGGCACTGACACGGGCACATGAGATTACACTCGGGTTAGATATTTACCCTAGCCTTGTTATAGGTTGCATGTTATATATATAATTGAGGATATATTTGATCTTTGACCTAGGTTGCGTTATTTATGCGATTTCTTTTCGTAGATGTTTTTCTATTCACGAGTTGGCAACTCACCCCCGTTGTGCCCCAGTTTCTTGCAGGATTGCCGTTCAGGTTTCATTACGGCTTTGCGGGCATAGTTTCCTTCGGGTGATTTGCTAGTAGGTGGGTTTACTTGTATCGTACCCCCATTATATATCTTGTATATCATTATTCTGTTGTATCTAGAAGTTCCATCAACCAAACATGTATTTATTTTTGAGATAGAGACCAGTGATGTTATTCATTCGACCTTAGAGTCGCGCGTTATATTTCTGTGGTTTTCTTGTGGTTTTGAGTTTCCTTTTGAGTTTTGATCCTCGCCCTTGGCATTGTATATTATATTGCTTGTGTGGTTGTGACCGTCGATTGACGAAGAGCTAGCTCCCACTTGGGGATGCCTTTTTATTGATTTCGTATACTATTCATGTTGTATCCCGTTTGGGGGCCAGTATTTACAAAGGAGACTCTGCCGAAATTTTCAGGAAATATTTGATGTTTTTAAAAACGCATAATTCGGCTTATGCTGTTAAAACTACTTGATTTAAATTGGTTTTCCTTCACTCTACTACTTTTCTTGGTTTGGATTTCTGGGTTTTCGGTTTACTTAGATTACGTACGCCTCGAGACGTTTCGTAGTTTAAGTGCCGGTCATGTTCCGTACTTTCGGGACGTGACAAAGTTGGTATCAGAGCGTTAGGTTTACCTTCGGAGCATAGGATGACCCTTGGTTGATGGAATAGGTGACTAAAGTAGAGTGACGTACCGTAGGTATGTTCCGCGGCATATTTACGATACGCTACTCCACTTAAGAAGCCTTAGGATGTACATTTCTTTGCTCAGTATTATATTCATTCCGATCTATTCTCATCAATACCAGTTTTGGTTTTGCTGCCTCGATTACGGGCAGGGAGAGCTACAGCTAGAGTTGCGGTCAGCACGAGCTCGTCACGAACAAGGACTGACCAGGGCTAAATTCCGGCGACACACGATTGCGGAGATGTGACTTTTTACCGTGTTTCCGCGCCACGAGCGTTTGGCGGATCGCCTTTATGAGATTTCTCGGACGTGCCGATCAGTATCAGAGGATTGGGCCACTGACAGAGGCCAGCCAGATTTTGATGACCATTGGTGTGTTGCTTATTCATGATGGTCAAGGCACTGTTCAGCGTGCAGACGAGCGAGCCAGTTATTGCTGCGAACGACGAGATATTGCCCTAGATGCCGGCGTTAGTGCAGAACGAGTTGTACTAAGAGATGATAGAAGGTCGCTAGTCATCGAGGATGAAAGACTAGGACATGTGGATCGTTCGCCTACCCCGATGCGAGGTCATCAGATAGATTGATTCCAGCTAGAGACGACTTCACGCGGAGACGTTGGGAGTCGACAGAGACGATCGAATGTCAGAAACCTATTATTCCAAGTTTAAAGTAGTCGGAAAGACATGCAGGCAATTCTATGGTCCCTCTAGAAGAATGAAACCCTAACTCGACTTAATGACGTGTGAAAGCCTTTGAACCTTCGGATTTGCGGCAGTTCTACGGCGCCATTAGTGAGGCTTGGGTTTGCCCTTCTACGGCTGGACCACCGATGCTGTGGTATGTACTCGATACTATTAAACTGTGCCCAAGATGTTGAGCTCTTGGGGGATTATGAGGTTTTGACGACTCGATCGGATGGCTCGACTTAATTCGGATGCTAGGTGGTGAGATGCATTTCTTGGGAGACTCCAGGTACGAGGATAGCCGTTGGAGCTCAGTCCATGCAGCCGCGATGAGACGAGTCCGAAGCAGTCGACATTAGAGAAAAGTAGAGTAAGAGGTTCGTACAAGATCTGGATATGATGACGTTCCACTCCGCCGACATCAGAGATGCGATGCACATGCCGAGGCATTGTACTTGGATATACCTTCCAGAAGCAGTCGTGATGAGTATACAGCCGTTCCGGAGCAAGAAGCAGATGTAGTAAAGGGCGATGACTTCCGGGCAGTTAGGCAGAGACGAGACTTGCATGAGACCTTGAGCAGGAATCCTTCCAGGCCACTGATGCAATGATATTTTCACCCAGGATCAGATGTGTCACGTGCATTCAGAGAGCCAGAGGCCGACGCCAGTGATATGCTGCCTTGACAGGGCCGATGAGCCGATGGATCGTGAGATTGGTAATCCACGGAGAAGACTTGGACCCAGGAGTGGTCATGTTACGCACACCAGCAGGCCAAGGTTCATGATCATCGACGAGACGTCCCACTAGTGACCGCGACAGTTGGCCCGAGATTCTTAGAGGATACACTTGAGCGGTACTATTCCGCCATTATTGATTTCGATGTTTTGGGTGATTTATTCTTATGATGATGATTGAGGATTTATGATCTTTGCACAGTGTTGCCCTTGATATAGTTTTCGTGCTTTGGTTTCACATGTTTGTGATTTTACGGTTTTAGACATTTGAGTTGATTTTGTGCGTATGCACGCACACGATTTGGTTTTTGCACTCGGTATAGTTCATATATGCTTGCAGTGCAGTGTTACGTATGTTATGCATTTAGATGCCCTGGACTTCGATTTCGATGGTGATGTTCGATATTTGTTTTGTGCACCTTGTGCACCTGATTGGATTTTGCGTATATTCGGCACTTGATATTGGATTTCATGATTTCGTGCACGATGGATGCACCTGATTTGGATTTTCGCGCATGTTGGGCGCATGTTTTGAAGTGTGATTTTGGTGCACACCAGATGCACTAAATCGAGATTGTTCGTGCATGTCAGATGCACCTGATTTTGCTGTCAGGCACACATGTTGCCTACGACAGATGTTTCGTGCACACCCGATGCACCTGGATGTTGTTTCTGTGCATATGTATGGCACATATTTAGGTTTTGATTTCCGTGCGCACCAGACACACGTAGTATGCATACACGTATTTTGGGATTGATTTTTCTTATAGAGCAGTACGTTTTTATGATATTGCTATGTGTTTTCGTACTGAGCAGGACTAGTCAGAGGACAGTACCCGAATATATTTTACATGTATAGTTTCGAGTTATATCATATTGGTTTTGCTTTGGATTTGGTATTGATGTCTTCCCCATGACTCCGATGATTGCGGGATGCTTGACGGAGTTCTGATTTGAGTTATATGCTCATTTTTCATGCGCATGCGTTGCGCTACGATTTGTTTTATATATTTATGATTTCGGAGCCCCGGCGATTTGATGGTTTTGGCTGAAATATTTTAGTATTTGGGGGAAGTTTTAATTTAAATTCGGGGACCGAATTTCTTTAAGGGGGGAAGATTGTAACGTTTTGAAAATCGTTTCGGTGAAATTTCGAAAAAAACGGTAAAATAAGGGGGTTTTCTGTAAAAAGTCAAAATACAAATATCTTTATTATAAAATTAAATATACATATTCTAGCTATGAAATTGCTAGTATTTGGTGTTTATTGAGCCACTGGTGAAATTTCAAATTTTCTGAAAATTTTTCCGAAATTAATTATTTTAATATTATTTTAAGCCGTCAGTAATACATTTAATTAGGGAAAATTACAAATTGGAATGAGTTGAAACAAATTTTGTGCATCATAACACATTAAACAAAATTTTATTATGTGGTTTTTGAAATGAAATGGTTTGCCAAAACGGTATAGAAAATATCGAAGAAAAATGCTTAAATAGTGAATTTAGTGTTAATGGATGTTTGGGGGTATAGTATTTATCATTTTCCATCACCCCACACCCATACCCACACTCACACACCCACATTTATCCTTTTTCTTGGCTGAATTCAGCAGCCCCACCCTCAATCTTTTCCCCACTTGTGTTGCAAAAGAAAAGAAAAGAAAAGAAAAATGAAATGTAGAAATGAGAGTGGACTTTGACTAGGTTGACTAGATGTTATCTTTCCCCACCTCACTCTCTCTCCTCTTCCCTCAATTTCAGCCGAGCCCTCCCATTTCCTGCACCACCGACAGCCCCTCTCTCCCCCTCTCTCATTTTGCATCAAAAATTCATCAAAATACCTCAAAAATCAAGCTAAAATCCAAATCCGACTCCTACCCATTTTCTCTCATCTCCTTTAGCATGGATTTTGGTGAAAAGTTTTCATTTTGGAGGCCAAGATTTTGGTGCTAGGTTCATGATAGATCTCTTGAAATTGTGAGGTATAAACCTTGACCTTTTGTTAAATTGTTGCTAAATACTTTAGTCTACCTTAATTATAAGTTTATTTATGGTTTTATTGTGTGTTTGAAAATTCAAGAGAGCGGGTTGTGATCAAGTTAGGGTTTGTAGTGTTTGATCATGGTTTTAATGGGTAGATTAGCATGTTAATTGAATGCAAAACCCAAATTGGTTACTAGTTGCTATTTGTTAGTCTAAAATTTTGCTAATTGTGTTAATTTGGTTAACTAGGTTTTGGGAATTTAATTAATCAATTGGGATAAAAATCTAATTAGGGTATCCATGGTATTATTAACATTTTAAATTGTATTTTAATATTTTAGATCATGCAAATCCAAACTAAATTGTTGTTTATGCATTTTTGCTAAAATGGTTGAAATTTGGGTAAAATTGCAAACTAGTTTTTTTGAACGTATATAGTTTGATGAGATTAAATTGTGGTTATGGGTTATATGACTTATTTAAGTTATTTAATAAGTATTATGGCCGTTAGAATTGTTTAAACGTCGATTTTTGTACTAAAACGGGAAATTTTGCTTGCTAGTTTTTCGGAAAAACGGCTTTTAAAGTGAATTTGGGGTTTTTGTGAGTTTTAACCTATTTTATATTAAAATTAGTGTTCGTGAATGTGCAAATGAGTGTATTTGGGTTTTTCTCAATGGTCTGGCGTTGTACGCCGATGTCGAGAGTTTTTGGGTTGATTTGTGGAAGCAACCATAGGTTTTTGTAAGTCTACGCTAGCGCCCCGGCAGTCTACAGACGCCAAATGCGGAACAAAAACTTTTTAACTGGCGCTATCGTATACTTTAACCCGGATCTGCCATTATTGCTAAACTAACATACTGTAAAGAGTGTAGAAAGGTTATACCGAACGATCCGAGTCCTTCGTTCTTCAACCATCATCCCACGCTCCGTTGCGGCTGCTCCGATCTCGTCGATCTCCGATATCCTCGTCGAGGAGGCACCACATCGACGATTCTTTAAACGAGCTCCCGCCTCTGACTTGAGGCAACTCGATCGTCAAGTTTGCTAAAAGAGATGACCAAGAATGATGTAGAGATTGAGTAGATGACTTTGTCTCACTTCGTCCAAGTCCGTGGACGATCGGTAAATGAAGTTGCCGTGGGAATTGGGTGATGGAATGAAATGAACTGTGAAATTCCATACACCCCAAAATCTATCATATCTTTTTAAGTGAAACCTCAAGTGAGATCGATCAAGAGAGGAGGGGGAAGGGGCCGGCCATATATATAGAATGAGGAGGGTGAGTGTAGGAGCAAAGGTGGTGACTATAAGAGAAAAGCTTCTCACAAAAGATCTTAACCAAAACAAGAATCATTAAAGCTAAAGCATGACTCACATAAACACCTCATCAAGTCATTAATGCAACCATTAATGTCAAGATGACTCATTAGCCACTTCATCACTTCTAGAACCTTCTAGAATGATGACTCACTCTTATCTGAAGAAAAGATAAATCCGTCTTTAACCGAATGTTAAAAGGCGGCTGATAGAAAACTGGAAACTGGCAACTTCCAAAAGTGATCCTGAAACGACTTTCAGGATAACCCCGAAACTGTATAAATATACCCGCATTTGTATTACGACCGAATACAAATGCAACTGAGACAAAGATATTATACCTACTCAATATAATACTCGGATCCGGCTTAAACCAAAGCCGACCAGTATCATCTGCCCGAAAAATAACACGTGCGTAAACGCACGTGCATTTTCCGAACCCTGCCATAAAACCATACGGCCTCTACAACGTTTCGCCCGAACTTGGGAAACTGTCTGTGGGGGACTCTAATGACTCATCAGTACCCTGGCAGTGGGTTTAACCACAAACCGTCAGCGGCACTAGCAATGCGTAACGGCTGCCCATGGACTGACCTCAAGGGATGCCGATGAGCGAACTCATCCGGAAAACCCTACTGAGCCTAACAGTGACAATGTATATACAGTCCGGTCCGTTCGTCTATGAGTATCGCATATCTGCCTAGGGGGCTAGCAACGTCAGACCCCCAATAGCAGTATAAGTCGTGTCGGAGTGTAGCCCAATAACACCCTGAGATACTACTGGAGTACCTACCAGTAAATCTCCTGTCATGGCCGTGGGCTATGTGTAATGGCTCTCCTAGACACAGCACGATCTCGCCCCCAATACCGGGAGAGACGAATCCCCTGCCGATCCGCTCACGTGCCTCCATATGGCTCGGGACTGTACCCAAAAACTACCTGTTTGCACGACTCTTTTGAGCCGTGGTAGGGTAGAAATCAAAGCACAGTGGGAACTCACACGAGACAAATGACGACCTCAGGTCGATGAACTAACCTGTACACATGTCACCAGGGAACTGCTATCTGACGATAGATATAATACTAACTAGCAGATTCCCGGCGAGTCCTGTCCGGTGTACTCATAACCCAATGAGCACCTGTATACATCTTAGGTGATCCAACTGACACCAGTGGCTTGTGAGACCGGCCACCGCCCCTCGTCGGGGTCTCGACTGTACACACTAGTCTACTCCGGAGTATCGATGCCCTGTCTCGAAACTCCCATGACTAGGGACTATAATTAAGGATATGCGTATAAACCACCCAACTCTCACGTATATGATCGCCATCATACTGTTGGTGGTAAAGCAAGATCCTAAGGGCTCTATCAAAGTGTAACATGTAATCAGTCACCTGAACATGTACACGACTGATAAAGGCAAACCAGATAGCATACTATCATCTCGAGTAAGATTGTCCTACCGGTATAGGTCCTCCGCAATCATTGCAATCACGTACCCGCGATCCAATAATTGACTATGAGGGCACTATCTCCAACAATCTCCCACTTGCACTCAAGGCTAATTATTGCGATGTCGACTACTCATAGCCCGTGTGAAACCGAACATCCAACTCCTCTACTAATCAGTATCACAAAGCCCGTTTGTAAAACTATTGTGTTCGAGAAATAGCCTTAGTGAGTGGATCCGCCTAGAAGTTTCTTTCTAAATCTCTCTTAATCTCAAGTTTCGCGGAGAAAGCCATCTCCCGAATCGAGTAATACCTGTCTTAGAATATGTCTGGATATCTGATGGGACCTAGTTCATAAATGAACTCCAAATCCAAAATTCTTAGACTGTATCGATCACTGAACCTAATCTGTATCCGGCACCATGCCTCCCACAGTATTCTCTTGGACCACCTGTCCATAATACTGTCCTTCTTCGTCAGAGGGAAAACTATAACTCTGACAATCACTCTGTCATCCATGTCACCTTTGAAGCCTGGAATGATAATCATCTCCCGAAGGAGGCTGCCGTCATCAAATCCGTAGAACATGTATTTATGTTCTAAAACTGCTTCCTTATGTTTCTCCAGGATTGGATTAATACAAACTTATTGCATCTAGTGCAAAAACAACATCTGGTGTGGTACTTGACATCTCATGATTGACTCAATTGCCTAAGCAAGTGATCTGCCAATCATGCCCTTCCCTCTCCCCTTTAGTCTGTAAGACACCTTTAGAGAGGGTGACTCCATCACCTGCAGGTACACCACCATGCTAGGAGTCATCTATTCTAAAAACCATTAGAATACTGTCAAAGTACCCACATTGGGAAACTACCCAAATCCAGATCTAAAACCATAGATCTAGAAACCAGAATGTCAAATATTATATCCATATCCTGTCTGGAGAAACAACTGTGTGACGACCACAGTACAACCGATCGTAGTATAGGAATTTTACTTCCCATTCTGTGTATGTCATCCAGATACCATGACATCACACCCTACTACCTTCTTAACAGATCCATCCCTTATTCTGATTGAAGTCAAACCCATGACTGTCACATCAAAATTAGATGATCTATCTCCGCTATAACTGCTCAAGTCTATAAATAGATATAAGCATCTTGCCCACTATGCTTCCGCTGCTCCCACTGACTACGACAACCCTCCTACCGGGTCTCATAGCCTGGAACAACAGTAGTGTCAAGTCTTGGTAGATAAGAACCTCCCTGTCACCGTCCTTGAGGCTACCGAAGTACCTCTCGGGTGTCTAAGGTTACCCATCAAATCTGCGGAGTGGCTATTGGAATGTCAAACCTGATTGAATATATGGTCCTATTAAATTTTCTGTAATCGTTCGCGGTTCTGGAATCACTTCCAGTTCTACCATACTCCCACTACTGTTTTCTGAAAAAGATCCATTGTACTAAAACTGTGGCGAGTCAAGAACAATATCACTATTGATCTTCCAAATGGTAGAATATCAACCCTCGTCATAGCCAGGGTCAACCCACAAACAGCCATTACAGAAACGTGCCCTGAGTTATCTAGAGTCTGGTTTTAAGCATAAGCTGGACAACTCCCCGTACCTTAACATCTTTTAAGGTACAAACTATTCTATATCCAATATAGAAACTTTGGCACTTATTTAATTGGAACCAGATTCAAATCATGCAACTGTCTCCAGTGCATATCAACTTTAATGGAAAGAGGCTAATCAGCATTACTCAACTTAGGAATCCATCCAATTATTAGTAACCTGAAAGAGAAACACGTTTCTCAAAACTATTACTATCATATGAATACCAATCACAAGAATCTACATCTTCGATCTCTTTGAAGAATCTAGATACTTGTGATACCTGGTTCTCTACTTTATTCTTATACCCACAACTTCTCAAAACTTAGACCTTGTATTTCTACGAAACACTCGTCTAAATACTAGAGAAGTTATAAGTAAACAGAACATAGTACGAGGACCTACCCCTTTGTCCCGAAGGACACTTGGACAACATACAATACTCTGTATAAGTCCGCTGAGTTAAACAACTCAAAACCTGTGCGTCATAGGTTGAAAACTGTACCCTGGCGATTTCCTCAAATATCACCAATTACAACGAATTCCGATATAATGAGGATAATCACCTAATTCCCAATATTTTACTCCCACTCATCATCTGTAAAACCATACAGATATGAGAATGAAACCTGGTAAATACATATCCTTGGAGTAAGTGTCTAATCGGGAAAACAGTTTTTCTTTTAACAATGCACTGAAACATGAAAATATTTCGTAGGGGTATCCTGGTATTCATAGTAATGCCTCTTCTATAATCCAATTCATGACTTCAACCGTATATCTCTTTGCCATCTCTCCAAATCCCCTTTATTTGTCTTTAGTCGTTACCTTCTGTACACCATCGTTAGGCTAAATGGTTTTCTTCCTTCCCTACCGTTCGACACCAGCCTATGGTTTGGAAGAAGACTATCCAGTAAGCATAATAGGTGTACCCTCCTAAACCAAGGAGTACTCGCATCTCGAGAGAAGGTGATGATAAAAGACAACTGAATAATACCTTATTCTTTTAAAGGTGAAATAGGAGTGGCGATGAAGTACGCGGTTTTGGTCGTGAATGATATCAGTCGCAATTTACTTTGCCCTCTTTCTAATCCCTTTATTTTGTCTTTACATATTACCTTCTGCACACCCTACTTAGGCTAATTGGTTTTCTTCATTCCCTACCTTTCGGCACCAGCCTATGGTTTGGAATAAGACTATCCAATAAGCGTAATAGGTGTACTCTCCTAAACCAAGGAGCTCTCGCAACCTGAGAGAAGGTGATAATAAAAGACAACTGAATAAACCAATTCTATTTCTCCTGAACCTGGATCCATCCTCGAAGAAGTCCCTTCGAGTTCGTATATAACCATACGATGGATCTATCCAATGGAAGTGGATATCCGTAGTAATACGGGTGTTCTGAGAAATTCAAAGGGTAAAAGAAGGAGTGGCAATGACTTATGCAACTCAGACAATCCAAACGCCAGTATTTTAAAAAGGTTCGGTCAACCTGGTCACTAAGTCATAGTCTAGGGTCGGTCAAAGGTCGTTGCCAAAGAGAGAGAGAAAAGAAACACTCTGCGTGCACTCTAACCTAGATCAGAATGGTTATCACTTTATCTAATCCGGAAACCTCCCACTGTCCTGTCAAATTCTCCTCCAAACCTAAATAAGAATTAATCGGGATCACCCGAAGAGTAAACCAACTCATCAGTGGGAATCGGGATCCAACTCTCATCGCATGATAACGTGATGGAATGCATCCATGTTACTCATACTCCAGTTGGTATGCGCATACTTGGCAAGTTTCAGTTTCTTTAGAAACTCCCGATATGAGTTTTGCCCCATGCTCTTATAACCTTGGCTTTGGTCAAAGTGTCATAAGTCACATGCCAAGTTCTATCCGTCACTATCTTGTCAATTTGAACCCACCCGCACATGCCCCTGACTGGCCAATCGGCAGAACGACTGTCCCAAACTAACTCATCTATCTATGCAACAATTGAATACCCAGCAGCTACCAAACACTATGCCTTAACTTTGGCTAAAATACATAGCTTGAATACTACTGAATACCCAAAAGAAGTGACAGAGGGCTACGGCTGGTTTTTGGCGAAAAACCTTTAACGTAGTGAACTTGATATCGCTGAAGGAACCTGATAGCTTTTTAAAATATAGTGGCGAAAACCTTTTGCTAAAGAGGTCACTCCCGGTAAAGGGATCTCGGCTCTTTCCTCGTGGAATGAGGTGCAGGATATTCCACTGAATACCGCTATGCAAAGCAACATGTAATCGACTATAGTGAAGTTATTACCCTGACGCAAACTTCTGTCCAAGGGGTCGGTCCCGGTGAAGGGATATCGGCCCTTTCCTCGTCGAATGAGGTGCAGGATATTCCACTGAATACCGCTATGCATAACAAAAGAAAACGTCTTTGCAATAACACCTTTTAAATTTGTTCCAACAACTGCAAATAGGTTTGCTTTACTTTGCGTTGATCAGAATCAACACAGTCCCATCATTTAATCACACCAGAAAAGAACGAAAATAAAATGTACGTATATGCCATCCGCATTCGTCACTGGGTCCCGTCATCACCCGTTAGGTTACTTAACTAACGACAGAGCGGGGACTGGACTAGCGCGGGTGTAAAACATATACAACATCTAATAGTATATAAACCAATATACAATAATCGCTCCAGGCGTGATAATATGCAACATTACAGAAAAGTAATAAGCATCACAGAACAATACAGATAATCTGGGATCCCCGGGTTTCACAGAGCCGCTGCTGAAACCCGACGTTCCCCTGTCGTGTGGATAGCCTGTGCAATGAAACCTAGACCCCTACGGGTGCGGCAAGTTACCCGCCAAAACCTGAAGCGAGGCAGCCCCCTACAGCATAGTGAATGGACCACCCAGCACTTCACGGAATCCGGTAATCTTGGGCACCCCTCCTTGGGTCAACCTGTACCCCCTACGAGTGCGGCGAATAGTCTGCCAATTCTAGAGTGGGACCCCTCTGCCTCTCAAAGCCAAGAGATGCGGACCCGTTGCCCCCCAGAACCCGGCTATCCGTGCACTCCGTCTCGGGGCAAAACCTAGTACAGTAATGAAAAATAGTACAATAGGTACATCGACCACAACCTGGTCGTGCCCCAAAAGAATATTATACAACAGGCAGTGACGGCTGTCCACAAGTTGGACGCTTGCCCCGCAATATCAAATGTACAAATAAACTCAAAACTGTACTACCATTGCACACTGCTATCCACCACGACAAATCCGCAACATCACAGCACAGCACAGAACATCAACGTGAATGTCATGTTCGCAAACTCGTCTAAAAGAACTATAGCAATCAGACGCGGTTTACCGATCAAATGACATTCCCGGTCGGAGATATAATGTAAGCACTGTAAACTAACGTGTTTAAATTTTGATCGACCAAATATCAAAAAGTGGGCCCCACGACTTACTGGTGAACAGTAACAAAATCTGGGCCAAAACGATATTTATCAAAAACCACAAAATCCAACAGAGAACCCACTGTACAAATTTGGGAGCATGAGCTCACCAAGTGGCCGCGGATGCGCGGTCAAACCATGGGTTTGACCGCGTTTCCGCGGCGATTTGGTGGGGTCACGAGCCCAAATTTTGTCGTCGTTCTAATAAAACCCTGCACAGTATTCTGAGATGTGTAGAAAAATTTTAGGAGGCCATTTAAAATCAACAGAAACTGTCAAGTTGTAATTTTGCAATTTTCGATTTCCGGTTCGATCGATGTTTTAAATGCGTTAGCACAAGTTAGTATAGCAAAATGGTTAGGCTCTGATACCACTGTAAGTCTACGCTAGCGCCCCGGCAGTCAACAGACGCCAAATGCGGAACAAAAACTTTTTAACTGGCGCTATCGTATACTTTAACCCGGATCTGCCATTATTGCTAAACTAACATACTGTAAAGAGTGTAGAAAGGTTATACCGAACGATCCGAGTCCTTCGTTCTTCAACCATCATCCCACGCTCCGTTGCGGCTGCTCCGATCTCGTCGATCTCCGATATCCTCGTCGAGGTGGCACCACATCGACGATTCTTTAAACGGGCTCCCGCCTCTGACTTGAGGCAACTCGATCGTCAAGTTTGCTAAAAGAGACGACCAAGAATGATGTAGAGATTGAGTAGATGACTTTGTCTCACTTCGTCCAAGTCCGTGGACGATCGGTAAATGAAGTTGCCGTGGGAATTGGGTGATGGAATGAAATGAACTGTGAAATTCCATACACCCCAAAATCTATCATATCTTTTTAAGTGAAACCTCAAGTGAGATCGATCAAGAGAGGAGGGGGAAGGGGCCGGCCATATATATAGAATGAGGAGGGTGAGTGTAGGAGCAAAGGTGGTGACCATAAGAGAAAAGCTTCTCATAAAAGATCTTAACCAAAACAAGAATCATTAAAGCTAAAGCATGACTCACATAAACACCTCATCAAGTCATTAATGCAACCATTAATGTCAAGATGACTCATTAGCCACTTCATCACTTCTAGAACCTTCTAGAATGATGACTCACTCTTATCTGAAGAAAAGATAAATCCGTCTTTAACCGAATGTTAAAAAACGGCTGATAGAAAACTGGAAACTGGCAACTTCCAAAAGTGATCCTGAAACGACTTTCAGGATAACCCCGAGACTGTATAAATATACCCGCATTTGTATTACGACCGAATACAAATGCAACTGAGACAAAGATATTATACCTACTCAATATAATACTCGGATCCGGCTTAAACCAAAGCCGACCAGTATCATCTGCCCGAAAAATAACACGTGCGTAAACGCACGTGCATTTTCCGAACCCTGCCATAAAACCATACGGCCTCTACAACGTTTCGCCCGAACTTGGGAAACTGTCTGTGGGGGACTCTAATGACTCGTCAGTACCCTGGCAGTGGGTTTAACCACAAACCGTCAGCGGCACTAGCAATGCGTAACGGCTGCCCATGGACTGACCTCAAGGGATGCCGATGAGCGAACTCATCCGGAAAACCCTACTGAGCCTAACAGTGACAATGTATATACAGTCCGGTCCGTTCGTCTATGAGTATCGCATATCTGCCTAGGGGGCTAGCAACGTCAGACCCCCAATAGCAGTATAAGTCGTGTCGGAGTGTAGCCCAATAACACCCTGAGATACTACTGGAGTACCTACCAGTAAATATACTGCCACGGCCGTGGGCTATGTGTAATGGCTCTCCTAGACACAGCACGATCTCGCCCCCAATACCGGGAGAGACGAATCCCCTGCCGATCCGCTCACGTGCCTCCATATGGCTCGGGACTGTACCCAAAAACTACCTGTTTGCACGACTCTTTTGAGCCGTGGTAGGGTAGAAATCAAAGCACAGTGGGAACTCACACAAGACAAATGACGACCTCAGGTCGATGAACTAACCTGTACACATGTCACCAGGGAACTGCTATCTGACGATAGATATAATACTAACTAGCAGATTCCCGGCGAGTCCTGTCCGGTGTACTCATAACCCAATGAGCACCTGTATACATCTTAGGTGATCCAACTGACACCAGTGGCTTGTGAGACCGGCCACCGCCCCTCGTCGGGGTCTCGACTGTACACACTAGTCTACTCCGGAGTATCGATGCCCTGTCTCGAAACTCCCACGACTAGGGACCACAATTAAGGATATGCGTATAAACCACCCAACTCTCACGTATATGATCGCCATCATACTGTTGGTGGTAAAGCAAGATCCTAAGGGCTCTATCAAAGTGTAACATGTAATCAGTCACCTGAACATGTACACGACTGATAAAGGCAAACCAGATAGCATACTATCATCTCGAGTAAGATTGTCCTACCGGTATAGGTCCTCCGCAATCATTGCAATCACGTACCCGCGATCCAATAATTGACTATGAGGGCACTATCTCCAACAGTTTTGACCTATGTGGGATTCGTGTGTCATTTTGGTCATAAGTCGGATTTTAATGCGATACGATGCGTTGTGATATGTAGGTACCCCCATGTGGACTTCGAGACAGCAAGCAAGCGCGTGGCGACGTCGGCACCGGCGAGCGAGGACCAGGTGAGTAGATTTATATCTACGGGGAGAAGTCGGGTGGATGGCGTATAGCACCCCCGCAGTCCGTGGTGGTGTATACGGAGGCGTATACACACCAAAAATTATATGTTATTTGGGATTAATAACGATGTTTAGGATGGATATTGGTGTGTTGGATTATTTTAGTGTTGCGAACCCTAGGGTAGTGTTGCACTACACATACACACATTCATACTTGCATACATTCCTATTTATATGTGCTCATGGGATTCTTTATAGTTATGTGTTCACATGTGTATGGGACTATGTGTTCACATACGGATTTGAGGATGATACTTGGGATTGAGCTGAGTCGATGAGATTTGTTTTGTGGTTGTGATATCGGTGATATGGCAGGATTCGTACTTGAGGTACTTCCTGGTGTTATAGCGGATCTTGGGGCGGCGATACGGGTGAATAGTATTATAAATAAAATGGTCGACATGTGATCGTGATATGAGGCATGATATGCTAGGATATTGATATTAGGCCGTATCGGGCGATGTATACCCCTTGATGATGATATGTGCTGAAGATATCGGTTTGTACGAGATTGTCGATCAGTAGTCAGATCATGAGTATATTGAGAATATTAGTATTGTACTAGACATAGGTCAGTACCCTAGACTATGATCTTGGATAAAGAGGATACCAGAGGAATAGTGTGAGGAATATGATATTGACCCGTACCCAGATTTGGGGATGCCGTACGACGGATTTACGTACGAGCTATATCTTGATGATTGATCCGTACTCTTGACTTGGGATGTCTGATTGTAGATATGGTATCGGATATGATATTATTGAGGCGGGATCACCGACTAATATATATACAGGTATGTATATGGATCGACTCAGATGTTAGGCGGTTTCCTTACCTGTTGTCCAGCTTGTTAGCTTAGCCCTTTTAGTTTAGTTTAGTTGTTAGATTAGATTCGATTCTTACCTATTTCAAAAACTAACGAATCGTGGGTATTTTAAAAGACAGCCCAAGGGATCCTACGGATATTTCAAAAGACGCATCTTTTCATAAAAACACCGTAGCCCCTATTTTCAAAACCCCATGATTCGGGTTATTTCAAAAGGCACCATTTGTAGGACTTATATTAGATTAATGCAGATTAGTTATAGTTGCGTCTAGTATTCTGCTCCCGCTCATTATTGTGGTTCGCTTCGCATCGCATGCTTACATATGTTTCATACTCCATTATTGATATCATGCTGTTAAGACACCAGCACCATTACCGATGATGCGTATGTACCACGTACACTTACTTGCCGGCTCACACACATCTTCATCGGTAATTTCCATGTCACGTACACCTTAGAAAATATTATTGCTTGACATAGCCTGTTAGCTAATAGTTTAGACATTATATTAGTGTACTTGCCTCATATGTTAGTTTAGACATTGTAGTTATTACCTGCTACTTCATGCATACTGTTATTCATTGTTATGCCGCATTCATGGATTCTCATGCATATATTCACTATTTTACGTGTTATTGAGGTTTTGGATTCGGATTTCCATGAGATTTTCTGGATTTGGAGGAAAACCGCAAAAACATAAATAAACCTTTTCTCTCTTTTAAAATATAAAGTGCGGTTTTCCCATGATGTATGAGTCGTCCACCATGAGTTTGCTAATGGATTTCGAGACCCGATTCAAGGAGACGGATGAACCGTTTCGGGTACATGGTGGACCGGGTAAGGTACCCCGGGGCAAGAAGCGCGTGATGATGACGATGTGAGCCTGGCAGGGGAGCACTACCTACCGGTGATTTTACCCGACGCGTCGGATATCCGGAGGATACCGTCGTGGTCTTGGGATGGATGGTACGGGCCAGTCTGGACTGACGGCGCCCTAGATATTGTGATTGAGACATTGAGATTTTGAGATATTGAGGTACAGAGACTGTGATACAGAGATATCGATATATTGGGATTACGTTTTGTGCCGATGCTAGGCACTGTTTTATGCTGATTTCATTATGATACCTCATTTTAAAAATACAAAGGAAATCTCACGAAATTATGAAAACAGTTCTTCATTTACATGTATTCTATTTCCATGCATTCATACCTCATTCATATGATATATCGCTACCTGAGGCACTGACACGGGCACATGAGATTACACTCGGGTTAGATATTTACCCTAGCCTTGTTATAGGTTGCATGTTATATATATAATTGAGGATATATTTGATCTTTGACCTAGGTTGCGTTATTTATGCGATTTCTTTTCGTAGATGTTTTTCTATTTACGAGTTGGCAACTCACCCCCGTTGTGCCCCAGTTTCTTGCAGGATTGCCGTACATGTTTCATTACGGCTTTGCGGGCATAGTTTCCTTTGGGTGATTTGCTAGTAGGTGGGTTTACTTGTATCGTACCCCCATTATATATATTGTATATCATTATTCTGTTGTATCTAGAAGTTCCATCAACCAAACATGTATTTATTTTTGAGATAGAGACCAGTGATGTTATTCTTTCGACCTTAGAGTCGCGCGTTATATTTCTGTGGTTTTCTTAGGGTTTTGAGTTTCCTTTTGAGTTTTGATCCTCGCCCTTGGCGTTGTATATTATATTGCTTGTGTGGTTGTGACCGTCGATTGACAAAGAGATAGCTCCCGCTTGGCGATGCCTTTTTATTGATTTCGTATACTATTCATGTTGTATCCCGTTTGGGGGCCAGTATTTACAAAGGAGACTCTGCCGAAATTTTCAGGAAATATTTGATGTTTTTAAAAACGTATAATTCGGCTTATGCTATTAAAACTACTTGATTTAAATTGGTTTTCCTTCACTCTACTACTTTTCTTGGTTTGGATTTCTGGGTTTTCGGTTTACTTAGATTACGCACGCCTCGAGACGTTTCGTAGTTTAAGTGCCGGTCATGTTCCGTACTTTCGGGACGTGCCAACTGTAGAACTTGCTTAATAACCGATGACTTGCATTGCATCAGGATTGATATGTAGTGTTATAGTCATATATCTCATTTCATCATCATTCATATATAGTCTTCTAGTCATACAGCTCATTGCATCATTAGTGACATTATGGACATTCATCGTCATCTACAAATTCATTTATTGTGATTTTCTTGGAGGATTCCGTATTCATGAGATTCCTGGATTTGGGGAAATCCGCAAGAATTTTATAAAACTTATTATCATTTTAAATTGCAAGTTGCGGTTATCTCGTGATATGATATGTGTGGCGTCCACCATGAGTTTTCTCGGTTCTTAAGCCACGCGTGTACACATACCCGATTCAAGGAGTGAGAGGAACCATCTACGGGTACATGGTGGACCCGGTGCGGTACCCTGGGACAAGAAGGCCGTATAAAGAGACGTTGAGCCTGGCAGGGGAGCACTACCTACCGGTGATTATTGACCCGGCGGTCATCCGGAGGATACCGACCGGAGTCATTTGATTTGACAGATTTGAGGGCCGATCTGAGAGACGACTACCGATATATATATATATATATATATATATATATATATATATATATATATATTGTGTCGATGCTTGACATGGATTTCTGTCGATTTCATTGATGATACTCCAAATTTTTTTTAATACTAAAATTTTTACGAAGAAAAGGACAAGGATTTTCTCATACCGGATATATCCAGATTTCGTGTTGGATCATTCATTCTTATCTCATTCATACTAGTACATTCGCATCTTAGTCATATACATAGGTTGTGACGCCTTTGCGTGCATGCTTGTGATAGCCTCATTAGATGTTACTTACTAATCACGAGTTGGCAACCCACCCCCGTTGTGCCACAGTGTCTTGCAGGACCGACACGTCAGCCTAGTAGCGGCGGGCGCACTTCTTCCTCTACTTACGCTTGTTCCATTTCTTGAGGGCCTTGCTTGTAAGTGGGTTGTGAGGATATTCTTTTATTCACCTAGCGTGGAGCGTAGGTGAGTAGATTTAACATCTACAGGGGAATCGCCCGCATGGCGTTATGCGTCTGGGCTAGGATTCAAATACCTGTCGCATATTCTACGTCATTATTAGAATTGCGCCTTTACCTTATTTCCTTGATGTAGTTGTACTGTGACTAGCAGCCGTAGGACAGTGCACATATTATTGACGGTTCATGTTGCACGAGCACGGATTGTATACTACACACACACCGTCAATAATTGCCATGTCACACACAACCCTTTATAGATACTTTATTGCTTATCATACTTGACATCTAGCTTATCGGTATACCTATAGTGTATCTTACCATTAGTGATAGGTATATCTACACCTTGCGATACAGCTACGGGTATACCTTGCACATATTTTACTTATACCGGGGGGATATCCTACATATTCTATTTATACCCAGGAGGGTATAAGACATCTTTTACTTATAGGTAGACACCTATACTTAGCTGTACCTTATTGATTTCGCATACATCTGGTTTCATCTACATATTTTCATTTATATGCTCGCATTTCAGATATATCGCATATATGTATTCCTGGATTTGCGCATTGTTATTTTGATTTCACATGATGATTTCTGGATTTGGGAACCGCGGGAGTTCATGAAATTATGCATACATTGAAAAACCTGGTTTCCTTGATATGATATTCGCGCAGCCACCATGAGATTTATCGGTTCTGATTGTATACTCCATACGAGGTGTGGTTGCCATATGAGGGTACATGGTGGGGCCCGGTATGGTTCCCCTCGGCAAGAAGATCGATGGATGTTGCCGATTGAGCCTAGAGGCGGGCGAGTACCTACCGGTAACAGTACTGATGACTCGGCGGGGATCATGGAGATACCGTTGGGAGTCATGTACGTATGCATACGTCGAAAGGCGAGGGTTAGAGCTAGGCACTCGTGCTTTCGGGATAGCGTATGATACGTGATCAGGATTTCTGTGTCGATGCTTGGCACATGATTTTCATGATATTTCTTTAACACCTTTCTATATATAACAGGGTATTTAGCCGTTGTTATATATACTCTTACACCAATATTAGTGGAATGGGACGCAAATATATGTGTATTGCCCCCATCATACTTATTTCTGTATATATTTACCTTTAGGATGTTAGATTCTTACTTGAGATTTGACTTGGGATATTAGGTGATTCATTGAGATTGGATATTGGACATACCTATGTGATTACTGATTTGTACATTCGGGATATAGGAGATTACTCGATATTATACATTGAGGAGATGTGAGACTTATATGATGTGAGAGCCCAATGTGGGGGCTGATTTGAGGAATTGGGATTTGAGTGTCTTGATGGATTGTGATCCTACCACGATAACAGGATTCCGTGGATGACATATTTCACTCCATATCTCGTACCTTTTCACTTATGCACTGTTCCATGTTTTAGGAGTACCTGTTAGTGTACCCTTCATGATAGCTGCATATTTGCCTTCTCATATCCCTATTGCATAGTTATTGCACACTATTGTCATGTTATTATTGCTTTACATATTGATTGTACCTTCTAGTGTACTTTTCATTATTCAGCATTTGCATGACATGTTATTACCGTAATCGCATATCTTAGATTCATGCTGTACGTACATTCTTGCGATTACCTGCATATGTTATCTACTATTCACGAGTTGGCAACTCACCCCCATTGTGCCACAGGTGTTTCAGGTTGTTTCCCAGAGTAGTCGAGGCAGTCTATTCCGCTATTCAGCTATCATCTTTTGCTACAGATATCGCATCGACTCACAGTTTACTATTTTTGCTTAGGTGGGTTGGATGATTATCTGTATTTCATATTGTAAATTCGTTGTATCTTATACTCTCCATCTACTATTATGTTGTTGACTTAGAGACTTGGTGAGGTCGATATTGTATATTATTGTGGATTTATTGTCTTTTATATACAGCTTTCTCTCTATTGTCTTTATTTCTTCGCTACGACGTCGTATTTTGTGTTGTATTCATCTTGGCTAGTTTTTACAAAAAGGGGGTGTTGCCAAAATTTTAAAGAAATAAAGTGGGACTTTTAAAGAATTTGGGTTGCGATTTCAAATGTTTCAAAAACTTATATTATCTTTTCCGTATTTTTATGGTTTAGATTTCTGGGTTTTGGCTTTCTTTTACTACGTTACGTCTTAGGGCGTTGCGTAGTACTAGGGCCGTCACGGGCCAATTTCGGGTCGTGACACATAGCAATTATCGATGATGAAGTGTGTGAGCCAACCAATCTGTGTAATTGTAACATACGCATCATCGATAATGGTGTAGGTGTGCTAGCACAGGTATATGGAATGCAATGAGAATGGCATGAACGTAGCATAAGTAAATCGTCAGCTAAATGCTATAAGGTATACGTATCTAACATGACCGAGTCGGTGAATCTATCAATCGGCATCCATCCTCACAACATCACGTACGGTATAATCCATCGTACGACATTCTCTAGTCAAGGGTACGGATCAATCATCATAAAACTCATAACGTACGGTAAATCATCGTACGGTGACATTAACAATTGGGGATCCTATCAACCTATATGACAATGAGGGTATGGACCTAATGTCTCGTACGACATATCATTCATGATTCACAACATCATATCTATCTATATACCCACATCCCAGTTCACATCCATAACAATCTCATATCAGGGGACCGGCAAGGGTATCAATCATCTCATATCGACTCGCATCCGTATACCAACATATCAATCAAGTCATCATATCACATCGTATATCCCTTTCATCACTTTAAGCCATCTTACATCAAGTCAATTTTATATATACATTCTACCTTATACATCAAATGTCATGCTACTCTAAAATTCATACTTTTCTAGTACAACTACATATCTATAAGTCGTGATTAACATTCACTTTTCATATCCCTAATCTTTCATCTCATATCTCGATATATATATATATATATATATATATATATTCAATCACTCATATCATCTCTAACTATCTTTTTAACCATATCCCTAGTTTTCTAATATAGGTTTCTACGACTGTATCCTATAGATCGGTTTCCATTTATAACTTGCGGGGGTGCTATACGCCATCCACCATGTAAGTCCATGCTACCTCTCCCGGTACTTTCGGGCATGCGGAATTTGACGAAAAACAATTTTCTAGAGGTGGTAACATGGACTCAAAACCGGATCTTTGTTAAACATCTAACTAACAACCTAACTAGGAGTTGTTAACTACTCGGTTAGGGGGTTATACCTTTCTTTCTTGAACTCCTTCGTCTTCAAGCTTCGATGGTTGTCCGGATCGGCTTCACCCCGTCGTCTCCTTGCGCCGAAGATCGATCCACCTCGAAAGCTTCTACCTTTGGCTTCTTCTTCGATCTTTGAAGAAAACTAGTTCACTTGGTTTGCTAAACCTTGTGAACTAGAGTGAGTAGAGAAGAGTGAGTTGGGATTTTCTCTATGGTTCTTGGTTCTCAACACATGAGACAAGTGAACCATAGATTAAAGAGAGGGAGAGCAAGAGGAAGAAGATGAGAGCTCAAGAACACAAGAGAGAATCTGAAAATGATAGAATGAGAAAGACTTTTCTCTCTTGGCTCTCATAATCCAAAGCCATCATCACAAAAATAGTAATCAAGTATTGTGTAAATGGTTTAAGCTACAATAGCCATATCATTTCATGCACTCATTTCTCACAAGAGAAACAAGCAAGTAAAAAGTCTTTGCCATGAAATGATAGCCATTGTCATCATGATGGTCAACTAGTCCAACCTAGTCAACTGGTCAACAAAGTCAACAAGTCAACAAATTCAACCCCTCAACAACCATGTCACCATAATACTTAATTAATATTATTGTTAATTACATATTATATTCTCATTAGGGTTGAGCAAAAAGTCAATAGTCAACAGTCAACAGTCAACAGTCAACAACCCTAATGAGAATCCTCTGCCTCTGTCTCTCCGTCAACTGTGCATACACACCCGCATCCGTGTTCCGAGGAACACGAACACATATTGGATAAATCCAATCCCAAAACGTACACTAGGATCTGGCTTAAACCAAAGCCTGCTAGTGTTAACTGTCCGGACACTGTACGTGCACAAGTGCACGGATGTGACCGAACCCTGTCGCAAAACCATGCGACCTGTCGCAAAACCATGCAACCTCTACTCTTTTGCCTAAAGGCGAATAGCTTTCTGTGTGGGACTCTTAAGACTCGACACTACGCTGGCAGTGGGTTTAACCACAGACCGCAAGCGGCACTAGCTGTGGGTAACGGTCCCCAGGTAGAAGCCGACAAGAAGACTGACGAGGTGAAACCCATCTGAACTCCTACTGAGCCTGAATGTGACAATCTCCGTACAATCCGGTCTGTTCATCTGATACATCGCATGGCGGGCCTAGGGGGGCTGTAAACGTCAGTCCCCTAATAGCGGTACAAGTCGTGTCGGAGTGAAGCCCAAAACACCCTGAGATAACACTGGAAGCCTACCAGTATATCTCGATTGCCCTGTCCAGGGACTACTCGTGTAATGGCTCTCCTAGACACAGCGCGATGTCAACCCCCCAATACCGGGAGAGACGAATCCTGTCTAACCGTCACTGCCTCCAAGTGCTTCGGGACTGCACCCAACTACTACCTGTTTGCATGACTCCTTTGAGCCATGGTAGGGTAGTAATCAAAGTACAGTGGGAACACACTCGAGGCGAAGTGACAGTGTCAAGTCAGCGGACTAAGCTGTACTCATGTCACCTGGGAACTGATAACTGACGATAGGTATAGTACCAACCGGTCAGTTCTCGACGAGTCCTGTCCAGTGTACTCGTAACCTAACGAGCACCCGTATACTATCTCCAGTACGACGTACTGATGGCTGTGGGACAGACCATCTCCCATACTGGGATGAGAAGCGCATACGCTAGTCTACTCCGGAGTATCGATGCCCTGTCTCGATAGTCCTGCGACTAGGGACCTGCATAAGGATGTGCTTATAGATTACCCAGCCCCCACTAGTGTGACTGCCATCACAACGCTGGTAATCAAGCAAAGATCCTAAGGGCTCCACTAATGTATATAGGTGATATACTAAAATAAACACATGTACACATTGAAGTAGAAACAAACCAAGTAGCATACTACTATATTGAGCATGATTGTTTATACAAGGTGAATATCCCAAGCTTCCATTAAGTAATATACAAACTAGTATGATACAGTAATGGCCTCTAGGGCATATACACTAACAATCTCCCACTTGCACTAAGGCCATGTACTGGCGTATCGAAGACCTATCATCTCGATCAGCCGCTCGAACTGAGTCTGGGGCAAGGCCTTGGTGAATGGATCTGCAGTGTTATCTTCTGAAGCGACCTTCCGAACCTCGATCTCCTGGCGATCCACGATCTCCCTGATCAGGTGATACCGCCTCAAGATGTGTCTGGATCTCTGATGGGACCTGGGTTCCTTCGCTAAAGCTATAGCCCCGTTGTTGTCGTAATACAGAGGTATTGGATCAACAATAGACGAAACCACCTGAAGTTCTTTCAAGAACTTCCTCATCCAGACAGCTTCTTTTGCGGCATCAGATGCAGCGATGTATTCCGCTTCCATCGTCGAGTCTGCAACGGTTTCATGTTTGGAACTCTTCCAACACACCGCCCCTCCATTGAGGGTAAAGACAAAACCCGACATGGACTTGGAATCATCCTTATCACTCTGGAAGCTGGAGTCAGCAAAGGCCTCGATCTGGAGGTCTTTTCCGCCATACACCAAGAACATCTCCTTAGTCCTTCTCAGGTACTTGAGAATGTTCTTTACCGCTATCCAGTGTTTCTCCCCTGGGTTTGACTGATACCGGCTTACTACATTCAGTGCATAAGCTACATCCGGTCTGGTACACAACATCGCATACATTATAGAGCCTACCGCAGAAGCGTAGGGTATAATAGACATGCGATCCCTTTCCAAATCAGTCTTGGGAGACATCTCTTTGGAGAGGGTGATCCCGTGACAAGCCGGTAGATTACCACGCTTGGAATCTTCCATACTGAATCTTTTCAGTATGGTGTCGATGTACCTGCACTGCGAAAGTCCTAATATCCTCTTGGATCTATCACGATGGATCCGGATCCCCAGGATGTAAGAGGCATCACCCAGGTCTTTCAGGAGAACCTGTGTGACAAGAACCCCTTGACAGATTTTAGCATAGGAATGTCATTTCCTATTAAGAGAATGTCATCCACGTATAAAACGAGGAATACTACAGTTCTCGCTACAAATCTACTATAGATGCATGGTTCATCTGGATTTTTGATAAAGCCAAATTCCTTGACCGTCTCATCAAAACAGATGTTCCAACTCCGCGATGCCTGCTTTAGTCCGTAAATGGACTTAAGCAACTTGCACACCTTTCCGCTGCTCCCACTCTGAATGAAACCCTCTGGCTGGTCCATATAGAAACACTCCTCTAAACTTCCATTTAGAAAAGCGGTCTTTACGTCCATCTGCCAAATCTCATAATCGTGGAAGGCAGCAATGGCAAGAAGGATCCGAATGGATTTCAGCATAGCTATTGGAGAAAAGGTCTCGTCATAGTTCAAACCAGGTCTTTGACGAAAATCCTTTGCAACCAGTCTAGCTTTATAGGTCTCAACCTGTTCATCTACACCAATCTTCCTTTTGAAGATCCACTTACATCCTACGGGTTTTACCCCGTCTGGAGCAATATCCAACGTCCATACTTTGTTGGTGTACATGGACTCCATTTCGGTCCGCATTGCATCCAGCCATTTTACCGAGTCGACGCTCTGAACGGCTTGCTGGAAGCTAGTAGGCTCATCATAATCTATGATGCAATCCTCTCTATCCCCGTCTATGAGAAAACCGTAGTATCTCTCGGGCGGATGAGACTGCCTACTACTCCTGCGGAGCGGCGTAGGAATGTCCTGTTCTTTTGAACCCTCTGGTTCCACTAAGCTTTTAATAATAGTCTGTGGTTCTGGAATTTCTTCCAGTTCTACTGCGCTCCCACTAATTTCCTTTTCTAAGAACTGGTGTTCTAGAAAGTGGGCATGACGAGAAACAAAAATCTTTTGTTCCTCTTCACAGTAGAAGAAATATCCCTTGGAGTTCTTTGGATATCCCACGAACTTGCACTGTACTGAGCATTCCTCGAGCTTGTCCGCATGCTGCTTTTTGACAAAAGCTGGACTTCCCCATGTCTTAATATGATTAAGATAGGGTCTCTTCCCACACCACATCTTATATGGTGTAGTAGGCACAGTCTTAGTGGGAACTCGGTTCAAAAGGTATGCAGCTGATTCTAGTGCATACCCCCAGAATGATCGCGGTAACTCAGCGTTACTCATCATGGACCGTACCATATCCAATAGGGTTCGGTTCCGTCTCTCCGATACACTGTTATGTTGCGGAGTGTATGGAGGAGTAAGCTGAGAGAGAATTCCGTTCTCTTTTAAATAGTCCAGGAACTCGGCACTCAAGTATTCTCCACCTCGATCCGATCTTAGAATCTTAATACATTTGCCGGTTTGTTTTTCTACTTCATTCTTATATTCCTGGAATTTTCCAAAGGCTTCGGACTTATGTTTCATTAAGAAGACATAACTGTACCTTAAAAAGTCATCCGTAAAAGTAATGAAGTAAGAATAACCGCTTCGCGCATGTGTAGACATTGGACAGCACACGTCGCTGTGTACGAGTCCCAAGAGCGAGCTCGCTCTTACTCCGTGTCCAGTGAACGGAGTCTTTGTCATCTTTCCTTTGAGACAGGATTGACAAGTGGCATATGATTGATATTCAAACGGATTCAAATATCCTTCTGTATGTAACTTCGTCAACCTTCTCTCATTGATGTGACCTAGTCTACAATGCCATAAGAAAGTCTGATTTATTTCCGGAGACTTTCTTTTTTGTGTATTCTGGACATTGAAAATCTGTGGTTGGTTTAATACGTATATACCATTGCTCAATGTACATGACCCAATCAAAACTTGATTAAGGTGAATGTTTACAACATTACTTACAAACGAAAATTCATAACCTTCTTTAGAAACCAAAGATACAGAAATGATATTACAAGTTGCGTTGGGTACAAAAAAGCAATTACGTAAAACCAAAACGTGTCCATCTGACATTCCCAGGTGATAGTCCCCCACGGCCTTAGCATCCATGCTAGCTCCGTTTGCAACTTTGAGGGTCATGTCACCTGCCTTCAAAACCCTACGGTTTCTTAACGCCTGCAAAGAATTACAGATATGAGATCCTGATCTGGTATCCAATGCCCAGGAAGTAGAGTTTATTGAAAGACAGTTTTCAATAACATACACACCTGAAGCTGAAGCCGCAACCTGCTTCAATTCCTGTGTCCTGGATTTCCAAGCCCTGCAATCATTCTTCCAGTGTCCTTTCTTATGACAATGGAAGCATTCTTCTTTATCCACAAGCTGCCCCGCTTTCTTTGTTGCCTTTGCCTTTCCCTTCGTATCCACTTTACTAACACCGCCCCTTGGTTTGGCGGGGGCTTTCTTCTTCTTTCCCTTGGCTTTCGCCTTTGACCTAGATGAGGAAGATCCTCCTACAAACAAAGTGGATGTTTCCCTACCTTTCTGTAGGGTGCCCTCTGCGCTCCTCAGCATGTTGAGGAGTTCTGAAAGTTCAACTTCCTTTTCTTGTAAGTTGAAGTTCAGGATAAACTGGGCGTAAGTGGAAGGAAGGGACTGGAGAATCAAGTCCGTATAGAGCTCATTCTCCAACGTGGTCCCAAGGTCCGCGAGCTCCTCAATGAAGCCAATCATCTTAAGCACGTGTTCCGCTACCGATGATCCGATGGCCAACCTTGCCGAAAATAACTTCTTCGACACTTCGTATCTTGCGATACGAGACTGCTCTCCATACAGTTCTTTTGTATGGAGAAATATGGACTCGAGGTCCATATTCTCGTGCCTCCTCTGATGTTCGTTGTCCATAGAGGCAAGTACGAGGCACTTGGCCTTCGTGCTATCAATCTCCCAAGTCTTACGGATTTCCTTATCCGCGACGCTGGAGGTGGGACCTGGGACAGGGGGAGCTTTGGTGGTAAGAAGATACCCCAGCTTTTCGTAAGTGATTGCCATTTTGACATTCCTGAGCCAATCTTTATAGTTTGGCCCTGTCAGTATGTTTTTATCTAGAAGTATCTTAAGTCCAGTCATGTCGATTGGTCGCTGCAATTAGGAGAGAGAAGAAGAAACACTCAGCATGATGCTCTTGCAAGTTTAGAGTGGTTTTTAGTTTGTCTAAACAGGATGGCTCCCACTGTTTCTCGAATCCCTCCTCAAACCAAAAAGGAAGAATTAGTCAGGATCAATCTCACCGTACAATACTTGCTTAACCGTTCAGCCAGGCTGGTGTCGGTACTTCGAGGGAGGTTTTCCAACGCTTTCGCGAAGCTCCTTAATTTAAGAACCTCTTTTCCCTGGGGGCGCAGCCCCGCTAACACCTTTCTAGACACCTACTAGGTTTATAGCATTGATCGTTAAGTGAGAAATTTCCTGAGGAGTAGCATATACTCACAGTAGGATCGGGATCCAAATATCATCGCGTGACGAAACTGAAGGAATCCTACCAGAATCATCACACTCCAAATGGTATGCAACACTAGCAAGTTTCAGTTCTTTTGAAACTCCCGATGTGGATTTTTTCCCCATGTTCTTATGACCTTGACTTTGGCCAAAATATCATAAGTCACATGTCAAGTTCTGCCCGTCATTATCCAGGTTAATTTGGATCCACCCGTACCTACCCTTGACTTTGGCCAAAATGGCAGTACGACTGTCCCAAACCAACGCATCTATCTATGCTACACATGAATACCCAATAGCTACCAATCACTATGCCTTGACTTTGGCCAACATACATAGCTTGAATACTATTAACTATTTATGTGAAACGACGGAGGGCTACGAATGGTTTTGGTAAAACCGTGAACGTAGAGAACTTGATATAATCGATGGAACGAGATAGCTTTTAAATGGAGTGGCTCAAACTCCGTATTTTAAAAGTTTGTTTTGAAAAGAACCGAGTGGTTTTTCGAAAGTGTTCCAACGACTTTTACTTGGTTTATTTTCTTGCATTAGTTCTTTTAATGCGTGATATTCTTGCATTAGTTCTTTTAATGCGTCCCATCATTTAATCCTACCATTGCAGAAAACAACCAAAATATGACGTACGCTTATGCCATTCGCATTCGCCACGGGGCCCCGTCATTACCCGTTAGGTTACTTAACTAACGACAGAGCGGGGGCTGGGCTAGCACGGCTGTAAAACATAAGCAACGCCTAAATAATATCATATATAGATATACATTGCAATGATAGCCATTTCAGATCACAGATGAACACACTGGATATACTAGGAACCCGCAATTCGTACGAGCCTGTAACGAAAAGCAGATTACACGGTCGCGGTGAATAGCCAATACCCCACCCAAGACCCCTACGGGTGCGGCAAACTACCCGCCAAGTACCCGAAGTGAAGCAACCTCCCTCAACCCCATGAGTAGGCCACTCGGCACTTCGGCATTCCCGGTAGTTTGTGCACCCCCTCCATGGGTCTATTCTAGGAGCAAAAACAGTAAAAAGAAATTATACAATGACGGCTACAACATCGACCCGGTTGTGCGGCCATACAAATAATTATTACATCAATTTACAAATTTACATGAACTGAAAGAAAAGAAAACTCTCGTCTCACAACCCCCGGCTATTCACCCGCGACAATCCAATGAATTCATATACACAAACCAATAACATTACAGATCACAGATTTGTATACAACTAATCGACATATAGCGATTAGCAGACGTTCAATACAAATATCACATCACAGAAAAACCCGTCAGCTTAAGTCTTTTAGAAGTTCGATTAAAAATACGGATTTATAGGCCCCAAACAAAAAATTTTCGTTCAGGAAAATCTGGGCTGAAAAAACATATACCAAAATTCCCAAAATACCCCACTGAATATACTGTAGCAAAGAAAATCCAGAGAGGAGCCAATACGGCCGCGGAACCGCGGCAATAGCAAGCTATTGCCGCGTTTCCGCGGCGCTTTGATGGGATCAGAGGACCGTCTTTCTACAGTATACTCTAAAAACCCTGAGTCGATTTTTGAAGCATGATTTATTACTTTTACAGCACTTTGAAAATCGACAGCAAGTTTAAAATCCGGGTGTATTTCGCGACTTTTTCTCCGATCGAATTTCTAATTACTTTGCTAACATGTTAGATAGAGTTTAACTAGGCTCTGATACCACTGTAAGTCCATGCTACCTCTCCCGGTACTTTCGGGCATGCGGAATTTGACGAAAAACAATTTTCTAGAGGTGGTAACATGGACTCAAAACCGGATCTTTGTTAAACATCTAACTAACAACCTAACTAGGAGTTGTTAACTACTCGGTTAGGGGGTTATACCTTTCTTTCTTGAACTCCTTCGTCTTCAAGCCTCGATGGTTGTCCGGATCGGATTCACCCCATCGTCTCCTTGCGCCGAAGATTGATCCACCTCGAAAGCTTCTACCTTTGGCTTCTTCTTCGATCTTTGAAGAAAACTAGTTCACTTGGTTTGCTAAACCTTGTGAACTAGAGTGAGTAGAGAAGAGTGTGTTGGGATTTTCTCTATGGTTCTTGGTTCTCAACACATGAGACAAGTGAACCATAGACTAAAGAGAGGGAGAGCAAGAGGAAGAAGATGAAAGCTCAAGAACACAAGAGAGAGAATGAAAATGATAGAATGAGAAAGACTTTTCTCTCTTGGCTCTCATAATCCAAAGCCATCATCACAAAAATAGTAATCAAGTATTGTGTAAATGGTTTAAGCTACAATAGCCATATCATTTCATGCACTCATTTCTCACAAGAGAAACAAGCAAGTAAAAAGTCTTTGCCATGAAATGATAGCCATTGTCATCATGATGGTCAACTAGTCCAACCTAGTCAACCGGTCAACAAAGTCAACAAGTCAACAAAGTCAACCCCTCAACAACCATGTCACCATAATACTTAATTAATATTATTGTTAATTACATATCATATTCTCATTAGGGTTGAGCAAAAAGTCAATAGTCAACAGTCAACAGTCAACAGTCAACAGTCAACAACCTTAATGAGAATCCTCTGCCTCTGTCTCTCCGTCAACTGTGCATACACACCCGCATCCGTGTTCCGAGGAACACGAACACATACTGGATAAATCCAATCCCAAAACGTACACTAGGATCTGGCTTAAACCAAAGCCCGCTAGTGTTAACTGTCCGGACACTGTACGTGCACAAGTGCACGGATGTGACCGAACCCTGTCGCAAAACCATGCGACCTGTCGCAAAACCATGCGACCTCTACTCTTTTGCCTAAAGGCGAATAGCTTTTTGTGTGGGACTCTAAAGACTCGACACTACGCTGGCAGTGGGTTTAACCACAGACCGCAAGCGGCACTAGCTGTGCGTAACGGTCCCCAGGTAGAAGACGACAAGAAAACTGACGAGGTGAAACCCATCTGAACTTCTACTGAGCCTGAATGTGACAATCTCCGTACATTCCGGTCTGTTCGTCTGATACATCGCATGGCGGGCCTAGGGGGGCGGTAAACGTCAGTCCCCTAATAGCGGTACAAGTCCTGTCGGAGTGAAGCCCAAAACACCCTGAGATAACACTGGAAGCCTACCAGTATATCTCGATTGCCCTGGCCAGGGACTACTCGTGTAATGGCTCTCCTAGACACAGCGCGATGTCAACCCCCAATACCGGGAGAGACGAATCCTGTCTAACCGTCACTGCCTCCAAGTGCTTCGGGACTGCACCCAACTACTACCTGTTTGCACGACTCCTTTGAGCCGTGGTAGGGTAGTAATCAAAGTACAGTGGGAACACACTCGAGGCGAAGTGACAGTGTCAAGTCAGCGGACTAAGCTGTACTCATATCACCTGGGAACTGATAACTGACGATAGGTATAGTACCAACCGGTCAGTTCCCGACGAGTCCTGTCCAGTGTACTCGTAACCTAATGAGCACCCGTATACTATCTCTAGTACGACGTACTGATGGCTGTGGGACAGACCATCTCCCACACTGGGATGAGAAGCGCATACGCTAGTCTACTCCGGAGTATCGATGCCCTGTCTCGATAGTCCTGCGACTAGGGACCTGCATAAGGATGTGCTTATAGATTACCCAGCCCCCACTAGTGTGACTGCCATCACAACGCTGGTAATCAAGCAAAGATCCTAAGGGCTCCACTAATGTGTATAGGTGATATACTAAAATAAACACATGTACACATTGAAGTAGAAACAAACCAAGTAGCATACTACTATATTGAGCAAGATTGTTTATACAAGGTGAATATCCCAAGCTTCCATTAACTAATATACAAACTAATATGATACAGTAATGGCCTCTAGGGCATATACACTAACACACCCGACTTCCCCCGTAGATATAGATCTACTCACCTTGATCATTGCTTGACGAAGTCGATGAAGCCATGCTCCGTCGCCTCGGAATCCATGCGAAGGTATCTACAATAAATGCACAATCGCAATCGCTATTAACATCAAGTCCGGAAAACCAATACGGCACACGGTGCGCTCATAGATTAGAACCTATAGCCTATGCCTGCAAAACAATCAAACAACCCTTGTTGTTGACGTACAAACGCCCAACAACCAAATACAAATCTAAACATCAAAACAAAACATTCCAAAATCCAGAAAACATAACCAAAAACCACTCACAACAGCTCCCAGATTCTCTCTCACGTAAAATGGGATTAAACTAGCAAGTATAGGGTGTTGTATATAGAGTGAATGAGCTACTGAACCAACCTAGACACCAAACACCCACATTTGGCCGGCCACACTACCCAAAAATCAGGAGAGCTCGGCCAGAACTGCTCTATTTGTGGGTGATCTCCTATTGGTCTAACTAGGTCTCTGGTATGGTTTGTTTTTCTCAAAATTACCCCAAGTTGCTCCAGATTCCCTGTAGGCCACTAAAATGCCATAAAACCGATACATGTAATTCATAAGTCTGTATTCTCTGTTCTAGGCCAGTAAAAACACAACTCAAGTCTTGTAACAGCCACTACATCACCATAACACAACTCAAACCCTAATCCTTCTCTTCGAATTTCTAAACATCACAATCCAAAACGATTTACTCTAAAGTACTATAGGATGCTAAGAAACTAAAAACTAACTAATTGAAAAGAATTATACCTCATTTGGGCAACGCAAGAAAAACCCTAGAAGTCTAAAGTCTCCAAAATCCAACTTTGATTGGTTCATTGTGTTGAGGGTGAAGTGGGGATCAACTTTTTTGAAGGGAGTATAGGGTTTTGATGAAGATTTTGAGATAGGTCATGAGGTAGAGGTGGAGGGAGATGAGTTGAAGAAGATTAAGGAAACAATGGGGAAAAGGAATGATGGCAGCCCCCCTCTCTCCTACTTTCACTCTCTCTTATTCTCACCCTCTCAAGTCCATGCTTCACACTCTCTCTCTCCAATTATTCTCCTTTTAACCCTTTTATCTTTTTCTCACAAAAATACACATAATACCTATAAAACAAAACAAATGCAACAACATGCAACAAAATGCAACATGACATGGTGCACTAGCCATGGAAAACTGTAGAAACACGGATTTTGCTTAATCGCGATTAATAGTGCACTAATTGATTTTTATTCAAACTGCATATAATTAATTATATAAATGCCAAATCCAATAAATATATTTTTAAATGAATAAATCATTTTAATCTCCAATTATTTCATAATTATTGGTATATATTTATACCATTTTACGAAAACCCCAATTTTGCAAATCAGGTAGTTTTCGCGAAATATATTATTTTAATATTAAAATCCAAAAATAATTTTTTATATTTTCTGAAATGTTACAATCTTCCCCCTTTAAAAAAAATTCGTTCCCCGAATTTAAATTTAAACCCTCAAATGCTAAAACATTTCAATAATCAACTCAAATCAACGGGGCTCCGAAATCACGGAAGATATAGAAATACTACAGCGCATCGCGTGCGCCTGAAAATGAGTATGAAACTCAAAATCGAACTCCGTCAAGCGTCACGCAAATCATCAGATTTGCACGCATATCATCGAAGTTACAATGGAGATACAGATCTCGAAATTCATTACTGAAATCCAGTATACTGTCATGACCCGAAATGACACGTGACTGGCCCTTGAATCATATGAAGTCTATAGGACCCCATCTAATTCAAGTAAGCCAAAAACCCAGAAATCTAAAACCATTTTAGGTAAGAAGAAACTTATTTTAAAACGAGTGGTTTTAATAGCATAAGACGAATTATGCATTTTTAAAACATCAAGTCTTTTCTGAAAATTTCGACAGAGTTTCCTTTGTAAATACTGGCCCCGAACGGGGTACAACATGATAAAAGCATATAAAATGATAAAAGGCATCCCCAAGCGGGAGCTAGCTCTTCGTCAATCGACGACCACAGCCACGTAAGCAATATAATATACAATGCCGAAAGGCGATGATCAAAACTCAAAAGAAAACTCAAAACATCAATGAAAACCATAATGATACAACGTGCGACTCTAAGGTCGAAAGAATAAACAAGTTTGGTCTTCTAAGTCTAATAAATAATACAGTCTGGTTGATGGAGTTTAACTAGATACGACTGAAATAAATAATATACAATAGTGGTCACGATGCAAGTGAGTCCACCTACCAAAGCAAATCATCCGGAAAAGGACAGTGTGCCAGCAAAGTCGCAACGAACCTGTACGGCAAAACCTGGAAGAAACTGTGGCACAATGGGGGTGAGTTGTCAACTCGCGAGTAGAAAACATCACAGAGCAGAAATCGTATGGTATGACTCATCCTAGGTCAATACGATCAGTAATATATATCCTCAATATGATAAAGTCTGAAGCATGCTAAGTTGGCAAGGGTAAACATCTATACAAAAGTGTAATACCAAGTACTCGTGTCAGTGCCTCAGGTAACAACATATCATAAGTATGAGGTATGATCAATGTAATCAACATGAATCAGTGTCAACTATATCATGAAGTCTATAAGTATATGGATATCATCCAACTATGAAATCAATGTCTGTATGCATATGGATCTCGTCCACGGGTCAACCAATGACACAGCAACATCATGCACGTAAATAACATAAAAAGCATATGCATGAAAGTATGAGGATATAAATCAACGTGTGTCCCTCGCGACATATCAAAATCATGGAACCTGAGTGTCCAGCATCGACACTCGAAACATCATGAAACCCGTGCCCAGCATCGGCACGAAAATCCTCATATATCTCAGGCTCCGTATCATCTGCCGGATCAGCCCGCGGGCTCCGGCAGTACGGATCGGCCTATATCCATCTCATGACTCCGGTCGGTATCTTCCGGATAACCGCTATGTCCAAATACTATCATCGGTAGGTAGTGCTCCCCTGCCAGGCTCACCGTCTAATAATACGAGTCTTCTCGCCCCGGGGTACCTCACCGGGTCCGCCATGTACCCGCAGACGGTGCCTACCGCTCCTCGAATCAGGTTTCACATGCCACTCTCAGAATCGAGAAAACACATGGTGGACGCACTGAAATATCATACCAAGAGAAACCGGGTTTTTAAACAATACATACTTCCTTTTGAAATAGCCACGGTTTTCAAATCCAGAAATCTCATGAAAACAACACATCTCAATGCGTAGAATCATAAGGTATGATGTTTGACATATAATAGAAATGTAAGCACATCCGTATCTCATATAACATGGAACAATACTATGCACATATCAAGGGAAAACCTCTCTTTAAAATGAATCCAGTTTTTAAAATATATCTTGCTGTTCCCAAATCTCCAAAATCAAGCCAGAATCATCTATGTATGTGCAAATATGTATGTATGCAAGTATGGGTGTACAATATGTATGTACTCAAGTATGGGTGTACAATATGTATGTACGCAAGTATGTCATGCAAGGAGTCATATCCTGATACAACAATCCTACCGTGTAGTGACATGACAATTATCGGTGATGAAGTGTGTGAGCCGGTAAGCAGGTGTACGTGGAGCATACGCATCATCGGTAATGGTGCTGGTGTCTTGACAGTATGGGCTTAATATAACATAAATCATAAGTATATAAGCATGCAATGCGCTAATAACAACATGAATATATGGAGATAGAAGGTAAATGCAACAATAAGGAATCTAAATTAGTTATACGAGTCATACAGTTTTTCATTTGAAATCACACGAATCGTGGTGTTTGGAAAAATAGAGGCTACGGTGTTTTTTAAGAAACAAAGGTACGTCCTTTGAAATATCCGTAGAATCCATTGGCATGTCTTTAAAATACTTACGATTCGTTAGTTTTGAAATAGGTATGACTCGAGTCTAGTCTAGCATCTACAAGTAACTACAGGACTAAACTAACAAGCAAATCAAAAAGGTAAGGAAGACCACCTAGGTCTGAGTCGATACATAGAAATATAATTGTCGGTGATCCCGCCTCAATAGTATCACATACGATACAATATATAACATGACATCCTCGAGTCAAGAGTGCGGATCTATCATCAATATATATCTCGTACGGTAAATCCATCGTACGGCATCCTTAATCTGGGTACGGGTCGAATCTCACATTTATCTCATCAATTATCTGGTATCCTTATCATCATATCTCATGAACTGGGGGTACTGATCTAAGTCTAGTACAAACTTGTGACGCTTTGAAAATCGTTTCGGTGAAATTTCGAAAAATCGGTAAGATAAGGGGGTTTTCTGTAAAAAAGTCAAAATGCAAATATCTTATTATAAAAATTAAATATACATATTCTAGCTATGTAATTGCTATTATTTGGTGTTTATTGAGCCGCTGGTGAAATTTCAAATTTTCTGAAAAAATATTATTTTATTATTATTTTAAGCCGTCACTAATACATTTAATTAGGGAAAATTACAAATTGGAATGAGTTGAAACAAATTTTGTGCATCATAAAACATTAAATAAAATTTTATCATGTGGTTTTTGGAACGAAATCATTTGCCAAAACGGTTTAGAAATTATTGAAGAAAAAAGGCTTTTTTTCGGTAAAATTAGTGTTAATGGGAATTGGGGTATAACATTTATCATTTTTCTTCACCCATACACCCATAACTCACCCTCTCTCCCTCTCCCCATGTGGCCGATCCCACCATGACAGCCCTCCCCCTCTCTCTCTCCAAATCACAAAGAAAAGAGAAGAAAAGAAAAGAAAATGATAGAAAATGGTGGACTTTGACTTTTTCCACTTTCTTCACCTCACTCTCTCTCCTCCCTCACCCATTACCCACCCCCATGACGGCTGAAACCTGCACATTTTAGCAGCCCTCCCCTCACATTCCTCATCTCATCTCTTCTCCAAAAAAATTCACAAATTTTTTTTCATGAAAAATCAACTAAAACTCAAAACCGAAATCCAACTCCTACCCATTATTTATTTGCCTATCTAGCATGGAATTTGGGAGCAAGAGAGCAATTTGGGAGGCTTAGATCCTTGCTATATCTCTAATTGGGAGGTATAAATCTTAACCCATGTCTTAATTGTTGGTTAATTACTCCAATTTAACTAAATTTGGTGTTTAATTTGTGTGTATATTGCAAACTTGAATTGTGGGGTTAATGGTTATATGTGAGATTAAAATCAAGATAGGGTTTTATCACATCATTAAGGTTGCCATGAGTAGATTTACATGTTAATTCTTGCTAAAACCTAATCTAGTTACTAATTTCAAAATTTGTTAGTTGGAAATTGTGATAAATGTGCTTTTTGCTAACTAGTTTTTTTTGAAATTGTTTTATATTGGGATTAAAATCTAAATTAAGGTTTCATGTCATTATTAATATTATAATGAGTGGTTTAATGATTTTGGATCATGCAAAACCAAGCTTAATTGATGAATTGTGAATTTTGCTTTAAAAGGTGTTAAAAATTGATATTTTTGCAAACTAGGATTTTGGAAATTATGCAAATTTATGAGATTAAATTATGGAAATGTTTTTTATGACTAATTTAAGATATTTAATAAGTATTATGGACGCTACATTTGTTTAAACATTTTGTTTTGTACAAAAACGGCGAATTATGCTTGCTAGATTTTCGGAAAAAATGGCTTTTAAAGTGAATTTGGGGTTCTTGTGAATTTTAAGCTATTTTATATTATAATTAGTGCTTGTGATTGTACAAATGAGTGTGTTTAGGTTTTTCTCGATGGTTTGGCGTTTGTACGCCGACGTCGAGGGTTTTTGGGTTGATTTGTGAAAGCAGCCATAGGTTTTGACCTATGTGGGACGTTTTGGTCATGAGTCGGATTTTAATGCGATATGGTGCGTTATGATGTGTAGGTACCCCATGTGGACTTCGAGACGACAAGCAAGCGCGTGGCGACGTCGGCACCGGCGAGCGAGGACCAGGTGAGTAGATTTATATCTACGGGGAGAAGTCGGGCGGATGGCGTATAGCACCCCCGCGGTCCGTGGTGATGTATACGGATGCGTATACACACCAACAATTATTATATGTTATTGGGATTAATAACGATGTTTAGGATGGATATTGGTGTGTTGGATTATTTTAGTGTCGCGAACCCTAGGGTAGTGTTGCACTACACATACACACATACATACTTGCATACATTCCTATTTATATGTGCTCATGGGATTCTTTATAGTTATGTGTTCACATGGGTATGGGACTATGTGTTCACATACGGATTTGAGGAGGATACTTGGGATTGAGCTGAGTCGATGAGATTTGTTTGTGGTTGTGATCTCGGTGATATGGCAGGATTCGTACTTAAGGTACGTCCTGGTGTTATAGCGGATCTTGCGGCGGCGATACGGGTGAATAGTATTATAAATAAATGGTCGACATGTGATCGTGATATGAGGCATAATATGCTAGGATATTGATATTAGGCCGTATCGGGCGATGTATACCCCTTGATGATGATATGTGCTGACGATATCGGTTTTTACGAGATTGTCGATCAGTAGTCAGATCATGAGTATATTGAGGATATTTGTATTGTACTAGACATAGGTCAGTACCCTAGACTATGATCTTGGATAAAGAGGATACCAGAGGAATAGTGTGAGGAATATGATATTGACCCGTACCCAGATTTGGGGATGCCGTACGATGGATTTACGTACGAGCTATATCTTGATGATTGATCCGCACTCTTGACTTGGGATGTCTGATTATAGATATGGTATCGGATATGATATTATTGAGGCGGGATCACCGACTAATATATATACAGGTATGTATATGTATCGACTCAGATGTTAGGCGGTTTCCTTACCTGTAGTCTAGCTTGAAGCGTAGCCCTTTAGTTTAGTTAGTTGTTAGATTAGATTCGGTTCCTACCTATTTCAAAGCTTACGAATCGTGCGTAATTTTAAAGACAGCCTAAGGGATCCTACGGATATTTCAAAAAACGTATCTTTTCTTAAAAACACCGTAGCCCCTATTTTCAAAACCCCACGATTCGTGTTATTTCAAAAAGCACCATTGTAGGACTTATATTAGGTTAAAACAGATTAGTTATCGTTGCGTCTAGTATTCAGCTCCCGCTCATTATTGTTGTTTGCTCCGCATCACATGCTTATATTATGCTTCATATTCTACTGTTGATATCTTGTGGTTAGGACACCAGCACCATTACCGATGATGCGTATGTACCACGTACACTTACTTGCCGGCTCACACACATCTTCATCGGTAATTGCCATGTCACGTACACCTTAGAAAATATTATTGCTTGACATAGCCTGTTAGCTAATAGTTTAGACATGATATTAGTGTACTTGCCTGATATGTTAGTTTAGACATTGTAGTTATTACCTGCTACCTCATGCATACTGTTATTCATTGGTATGCCGCATTCATGGATTCTCATGCATATATTCACTTTTTACGTGCTATTGAGGTTTTGGATTTGGATTTCCATGAGATTTTCTGGATTTGGGGAAAACCGCAAAACATATACAAACTTCTTCTTTCTCTTTTTAAATAAAAAGCGCGGTTTTTCCCATGATGTATGAGTCGTCCACCATGAGTTTGCTGATGGATTTGGAGACCCGATTCGAGGAGTTGGATGAACCGTTTCGGGTACATGGTAGACCCGGTAAGGTACCCCGGGGCAAGAAGCTCGTGGTGATGACGATGAGCCTGGCAGGGGGAAACTACCTACCGGTGATTTTACCCGACGCGTCGGATATCCGGAGGATATCGTCGTGGTCTTGAGATGGATGGTATGGGACGGTCTGGACTGACGGCGCCCTAGATATTGAGATTGAGACATTGAGATTTCGAGATATTGAGGTACTGAGATTTGATGATACAGGCCAGTCCGGACGGCCGGAGCCTGAGGTTTTGAGACATTGAGATTTATGTTTTGTGTCGATGCTAGACACTGTTGATGCTGATTTCATTTATGATACCTCATTTTAAAAATACAAAGGAAATCTCACTAATTTTTGAAAACAGTTTCTTCATTTACATGTATTCTGTTTTCATGCATTCATACCTCATTCATATGATATATTGCTACCTGAGGCACAGACACGGCCACATGAGATTACACTCGGGTTAGATATTTACCCTAGCCTTGTTATAGGCTGCATGTTATATACATTTTTGATGATATATTATGATCATTGACCTAGGTTGCGTTATTTATGCGATTTCTGTGCGTAGATGTTTTTCTACTCACGAGTTGGCAACTCACCCCCGTTGTGCCCCAGTTTCTTGCAGGTGTTGCTGTACGGATTTCATTACGGCTTTGCGGGCACGGTTTCTTTTCGGGTGACTTGCTAGTAGGTGGGTTTATTGTATCTTACCCATCATTATACCTTGTATATTATATTTCAGTTGTATCTAGAAGTTCCATCAACCAAACTTGTATTTTTTTGAGATAGAGACCGGTAATGTTATTCTTTCGACCATAGAGTAGCATGTTATATTTCTTGAGTTTCTTGCTGGTTGAGTTCCATTTCTGTTGTGATCCTCGCCTTTAGGCGTTGTATATTATGTTGCATACAGGTTGATTTGATATGGTTCTTCCTATTCTCTACTACTTCTCTTGGTTTGGATTTCTGGGTTTCGGCTTACTTAGCATACGTACGCCTTGAGACGTTCGTAGTCTAAGTGCCGGTCATGTTCCGTACTTTCGGGTTGTGACAAAGTTGGTATCAGAGCGTTAGGTTTTTACCTTAGGAGTATAGGATGACCATTGGTTGATGGAATAGGTGACTAAAGTAGAGTGACGTACCGTTGGTATGTTCCGCGGCATATTTACGACACGTCACTCCATTTAAGGAGCCTTAGGATGTACATTTTTTTTTCAGTATCATATTCCTTCCTGATCTAGCCTCATCGGTATCAGTTATGGTTTTGCTGCCACGATTACGGGCAGGGAGAACTACGGTTAGAGTTGCGGTCAGCATGAGCTCGTTACGAACAAGGACTGACCAGAGCATTATTCCAGAGACACACGTTTGCAGAGATGTGTCTTGATTGTGTTTTGCGCCACGAGCATTTGATGGATCGCTGTATGAGATTACTTGGACATGCCGATCAGCACTAGAGGATTGAGCCACTGACAGAGGCCAGCCAGATACTGATGATCGTTGATGTATTGCTCATTCATGATGATTGAGGCACTGTTCAGCGTGCAGACGAGTGAGCCAGTTATTGCTGCGAACGACAGGATTTTGCCCAGATGTTGGAGCTATTGAAGTATGAGATTGTACTAAGAGATTATAGGAGATCACTAGTCACCGAGGATGAATGACTAGGATATGTGGATTGTTCGCTACCCCGTTGCGAGGTCATCAGATAGATTGATTCCAGCTAGAGACGACTTCACGCGGAGACGTTGAGAGTCGACAGAGATGATCGAATGTCAGTAACCTATTATTCCAAGTTTAAAGTATTCGGAAAGACATGCAGGCAATTCTATGGTCCCTCTAGAAGAATGAAATCCTAACTCGACTTAATGACCGTGTGAAAGCCTTTGAACCTTAGGGTTTGCGGCAGTTCTGCGGCGCCATTAGTGAGGCTTGGGTTTGCCCTTCTACAGCTGGACCACCGATGCTGTGGTATGTACTCGATACTATTATACCATACCCAAGATGTTGAGCTCTTGGGGGATTATGAGGTTTTGACGACTCGATCGGATGGCTCGACTTAATTCGGATGCTAGATGGTGAGATGCAATTCTTGGAAGACTCCAGATACGAGGATAGCCGTTGGGTGCTCAGTCCATGCAGCCACGACCAGACGAGTCCGAAGCGGTCGACATTAGAGAAAAATGGAGTAAGAGGTTCGTACACGATCTGGATATGATGACGTTCCCCTCCGCTGACATCAGAGATGCGATGCGCATACCGAGGCATTGTTATTGGATATACCTTACAAAAAGAGTCGCGCTGAGTATGCAGCCGTTACGAAGCAAGAAGCAGACATGGTAAGGAAGATGACTCCTGGACATTTGGCAGAGATGAGACTTGGAAGAGATCTTGAGCAGGATTCCTTCGAGGACACTGCTGCAATGATACTTGCACCCAGGATCAGATGTGTCACGTACATTCAGAGAGCAAGAGGCCGACGCCAGTAATATGCTGTCTTATGAGTGGTCGCGATGATTGACCAAGAGATGACCAGAGAAGTGCCAGAACGGAATCGTCCCCGTTAGCACACCTGACAGGGCCGATGAGCCGATGAACCGAAAGATTGGTAATTCACAGTGAAGACCTTGACCCAGGAGTGGTCATGGTTACGCATGCCAGCAGGACAGAGTTCATGATCATCGACGAGACGTCCTACTAGTGACCGCGACGGTTGGCCGAGATTCTTAGAGGATGCGCTTGAGCAGTACTATTCCGCCATTGTTGATTACGATGTTTTGGGTGATTTATTCGTATGATTTGATTTTGATGATTGAGGATTTACGATCTTTGCACAGTGTTGCACTTGATATCGTTTTCGTGCTTCAGTTTCACATGTTTGTGATTTTACGATTTTAAACAGTTGAGTTGGTTTTGTGCGTATGCATGCACACGATTTGGTTCCTGCACTCTGTATAGTTTATATATGCTTGCAGTGCAGTGATACGCCTTTTGCGCACTTAGATGCACTGGACTTCGATTTTGATGGTGATACTCGATATTTGTTTTGTGCACCTTGTGCACCTGATTGATTTTGCGCACGTTCGGCGCTTGATATTGGATTTCATGATTTCATGCACGATGGATGCACCTGATTTGGATTTTTAGTGCCTGTTGGGCGCCTGTTATGAGATGCGATTTGGTGCACACCAGATGCACTAATTCGAGATTTTTCGTGCATGTCAGATACACCTGATTTTGCTGTCAGGCACACACGTTGCCTACGACAGATGTTTCGTGCACACCCGATGCACTTAGATGTTGTTTCTGTGCGCATGTATGGCATATTCATGGATTTTGATTTCTGTGCGCACCAGACGCACGTAGAATTCATGTGCATATTTTGGGGATTGATTTCGTATAGAGCAGTACGTTTTTATGATATTGCTATGTGTTTTCGTACTGAGCAGGACTAGTCAGAGGACAGTACCTGAATATATTTTGCATGCATTGATAGTTATTGAAGGGATTTCCAAAAAGCGAGCTATAGCCTCAGTATTTACCTACGTGTCTGATATGACACGAAATGTTTAAAACAAGGAGACCCTTCTAAATTGTTTCCAAAACGGCGGAACGTACATTTCAAACAAAGGTATATATGTATATAGTTATTTTCTTATGATAGACGTCCGCCACTGTGCAGTGTTATACGCGTTGCACAGCGACTTAAAGAGATTTGGCATGCATTTCCTTCAGATACTTACAGATATAGATTCGATATTTACAGGTATAGTTTCGAGTTATGTCATATTGGTTTTGATTTGGATTTGGCATTGATGTCTTCTCCATGACTCCGATGATTGCGGGATGCTTGACGGAGTTTTGATTTGAGTTATATGCTCATTTTTCAAGCGCATGCACTGCGCTACGATTTGTTTTATGTATTTACAATTTCGAAGCCCCGACGACTTGATGGGTTTTCTTAGATGTTTTAGTATTTGGGGGAGTTTGAATTTAAATTCGGGGACCGAATTTCTTTAAGGGGGGAAGATTGTGATGCTTTGAAAATCGTTTCGGTGAAATTTCGAAAAATCGGTAAGATAAGGGGGTTTTCTGTAAAAAAGTCAAAATGCAAATATCTTATTATAAAAATTAAATATACATATTCTAGCTATGTAATTGCTATTATTTGGTGTTTATTGAGCCGCTGGTGAAATTTCAAATTTTCTGAAAAAATATTATTTTATTATTATTTTAAGCCGTCACTAATACATTTAATTAGGGAAAATTACAAATTGGAATGAGTTGAAACAAATTTTTTGCATCATAAAACATTAAATAAAATTTTATCATGTGGTTTTTAGAATGAAATCATTTGCCAAAACGGTTTAGAAATTATTGAAGAAAAAAGGCTTTTTTTTCGGTAAAATTAGTGTTAATGGGAATTGGGGTATAACATTTATCATTTTTCTTCACCCATACACCCATAACACACCCTCTCTCCCTATCCCCATGTGGCCGACCCCACCATGACAGCCCTCCCCCTCTCTCTCTCCAAATCACAAAGAAAAAAGAAGAAAAGAAAAGAAAATGATAGAAAATGGTGGACTTTGACTTTTTCCACTTTCTCCACCTCACTCTCTCTCCTCCCTCACCCATTACCCACCCCCATGATGGCTGAAACCTGCACATTTCAGCAGCCCTCCCCTCTCATTCCTCATCTCATCTCTTCTCCAAAAAAATTCACAAAAATTTTTTCATGAAAAATCAACTAAAACTCAAAACCGAAATCCAACGCCTACCCATTATTTATTTGCCTATCTAGCATGGATTTTGGGAGCAAGAGAGCAATTTGGGAGGCTTAGATCCTTGCTATATCTCTAATTGGGAGGTATAAATCTTAACCCATTTCTTAATTTTTGGTTAATTACTCCAATTTAACTAAATTTGGTGTTTAATTTGTGTGTATATTGCAAACTTGAATTGTGGGGTTAATGGTTATATGTGAGATTAAAATCAAGATAGGGTTTTATCATATCATTAAGGTTGCCATGAGTAGATTGACATGTTAATTCTTGCTAAAACCTAATCTAGTTACTAATTTCAAAATTTGTTAGTTGGAAATTGTGATAAATGTGCTTTTTGCTAACTAGTTTTTTTGAAATTGTTTTATATTGGGATTAAAATCTAAATTAAGGTTTCATGTCATTATTAATATTATAATGAGTGGTTTAATGATTTTGGATCATGCAAAACCAAGCTTAATTGATGAATTGTGAATTTTGCTTTAAAAGGTGTTAAAAATTGATATTTTTGCAAACTAGGATTTTGGAAATTATGCAAATTTATGAGATTAAATTATGGAAATGGTTTTTATGACTTATTTAAGATATTTAATAAGTATTATGGACGCTACATTTGTTTAAACATCTTGTTTTGTACAAAAACGGCGAATTGTGCTTGCTAGATTTTCGGAAAAAATGGCTTTTAAAGTGAATTTGGGGTTCTTGTGAATTTTAAGCTATTTTATATTATAATTAGTGCTTGTGATTGTACAAATGAGTGTGTTTAGGTTTTTCTCGATGGTTTGGCGTTTGTACGCCGACGTCGAGGATTTTTGGGTTGATTTGTGAAAGCAGCCATAGGTTTTAACCTATGTGGGACGTTTTGGTCATGAGTCGGATTTTAATGCGATATGGTGCGTTATGATGTGTAGGTACCCCATGTGGACTTCGAGACGACAAGCAAGCGCTTGGCGACGTCGGCACCGGCGAGCGAGGACCAGGTGAGTAGATTTATATCTACGGGGAGAAGTCGGGCGGATGGCGTATAGCACCCCCGCGGTCCGTGGTGTTGTATACGGATGCGTATACACACCAACAATTATTATATGTTATTGGGATTAATAACGATGTTTAGGATGGATATTGGTGTGTTGGATTATTTTAGTGTCGCGAACCCTAGGGTAGTGTTGCACTACACATACACACATACATACTTGCATACATTCCTATTTATATGTGCTCATGGGATTCTTTATAGTTATGTGTTCACATGGGTATGGGACTATGTGTTCACATACGGATTTGAGGAGGATACTTGGGATTGAGCTGAGTCGATGAGATTTGTTTGTGGTTGTGATCTCGGTGATATGGCAGGATTCGTACTTAAGGTACGTCCTGGTGTTATAGCGGATCTTGCGGCGGCGATACGGATGAATAGTGTTATAAATAAATGGTCGACATGTGATCGTGATATGAGGCATAATATGCTAGGATATTGATATTAGGCCGTATCGGGCGATGTATACCCCTTGATGATGATATGTGCTGACGATATCGGTTTCTACGAGATTGTCGATCAGTAGTCAGATCATGAGTATATTGAGGATATTAGTATTGTACTAGACATAGGTCAGTACCCTAGACTATGATCTTGGATAAAGAGGATACCAGAGGAATAGTGTGAGGAATATGATATTGACCCGTACCCAGATTTGGGGATGCCGTACGACGGATTTACGTACGAGCTATATCTTGATGATTGATCCGCACTCTTGACTTGGGATGTCTGATTATAGATATGGTATCGGATATGATATTATTGAGGCGGGATCACCGACTAATATATATACAGGTATGTATATGTATCGACTCAGATGTTAGGCGGTTTCCTTACCTGTAGTCTAGCTTGTAGCGTAGCCCTTTAGTTTAGTTAGTTGTTAGATTAGATTCGGTTCCTACCTATTTCAAAGCTTACGAATCGTGCGTAATTTTAAAGACAGCCTAAGGGATCCTACGGATATTTCAAAAAACGTATCTTTTCTTAAAAACACCGTAGCCCCTATTTTCAAAACCCCACGATTCGTGTTATTTCAAAAGGCACCATTGTAGGACTTATATTAGGTTAAAACAGATTAGTTATCGTTGCGTCTAGTATTCAGCTCCCGCTCATTATTGTTGTTTGCTCCGCATCACATGCTTATATTATGCTTCATATTCTACTGTTGATATCTTGTGGTTAGGACACCAGCACCATTACCGATGATGCGTATGTACCACGTACACTTACTTGCCGGCTCACACACATCTTCATCGGTAATTGCCATGTCACGTACAACTTAGAAAATATTATTGCTTGACATAGCCTGTTAGCTAATAGTTTAGACATAATATTAGTGTACTTGCCTTATTTGTTAGTTTAGACATTGTAGTTTTACCTGCTACCTCATGCATACTGTTATTCATTGTTATGCCGCATTCATGGATTCTCATGCATATATTCACTTTTTACGTGCTATTGAGGTTTTGGATTTGGATTTCCATGAGATTTTCTGGATTTGGGGAAAACCGCAAAACATATACAAACTTCTTCTTTCTCTTTTTAAATAAAAAGCGCGGTTTTTCCCATGATGTATGAGTCGTCCACCATGAGTTTTCTGATGTATTTGGAGACCCGATTCGAGGAGTTGGATGAACCGTTTCGGGTACATGGTGGACCCGGTAAGGTACCCCGGGGAAAGAAGCTCGTGGTGATGACGATGAGCCTGGCAGGGGGAGACTACCTACCGGTGATTTTACCCGACGCGTCGGATATCCGGAGGATACCGTCGTGGTCTTGAGATGGATTGTAGGGGCCGGTCTGGACTGACGGCGCCCTAGATATTGAGATTGAGACATTGAGATTTCGAGATATTGAGGTACTGAGATTTGATGATACAGGCCAGTCCGGATGGCCGGAGCCTGAGGTTTTGAGACATTGAGATTTATGTTTTGTGTCGATGCTAGACACTGTTGATGCTGATTTCATTTATGATACCTCATTTTAAAAATACAAAGGAAATCTCACTAATTTATGAAAACAGTTTCTTCATTTACATGTATTCTGTTTTCATGCATTCATACCTCATTCATATGATATATTGCTACCTGAGGCACAGACACGGCCACATGAGATTACACTCGGGTTAGATATTTACCCTAGCCTTGTTATAGGCTGCATGTTATATACATTTTTGATGATATATTAGGATCATTGACCTAGGTTGCGTTATTTATGCGATTTCTGTGCGTAGATGTTTTTCTACTCACGAGTTGGCAACTCACCCCCGTTGTGCCCCAGTTTCTTGCAGGTGTTGCCGTACGGATTTCATTACGGCTTTGCGGGCACGGTTTCTTTTCGGGTGACTTGCTAGTAGGTGGGTTTATTGTATCTTACCCATCATTATACCTTGTATATTATATTTCAGTTGTATCTAGAAGTTCCATCAACCAAACTTATATTTTTTTGAGATAGAGACCAGTAATGTTATTCTTTCGACCATAGAGTAGCATGTTATATTTCTTGAGTTTCTTGCTGGTTGAGTTCCATTTCTGTTGTGATCCTCACCTTTAGGCGTTGTATATTATGTTGCATACAGGTTGATTTGATATGGTTCTTCCTATTCTCTACTACTTCTCTTGGTTTGGATTTCTGGGTTTCGGCTTACTTAGCATACGTACGCCTTGAGACGTTCGTAGTCTATGTGCCAGTCATGTTCCGTACTTTCGGGTTGTGACAAAACTGATACCATCTGCATATATATGCGTGTAATGAAAACACACGCCTAAAGGCCCGCTAAAATCTCATGTCGTATCTCACAATACGAAACAAAACATATCACCGATCTCATGGCATCATGCCCAAATCTCATCGACTCATCTCCAAGTACCATATACTATCCTCATCATCCTTGTATATGTGTATGTATATGTATATACGTAGTCCCATACCTATGTGTGTGTGTATATACATATCCCCATATACGCACAAGTTAACCAAAGTAAGCATGCGTGTGCGTGTGGGTGTAAACCTTATTCTAGGGTTCGCGACTAAACTAACTAATGACACTATCATCCAATTTCACTAAAGTTATCCATGACTCCCAAAGTCTATCTAGATACATCATAATCTCATAATAAACATATAAATATATCCATATAATATACACCATACACTACACTACGAACTGCGGGGGTACTATACGTCATCCACCCGACTTCCCCCGTAGATATATATCTACTCACCTGATCCTTTGCTTGCCGATGTCGCCACGCGCTTGCTCGTCTTTCAATTCCCCTCAAGGGTATCTACACATCACACGTAGTGTCATGAATCGAAATCACACACGAAAACCAAATCGGCACACGTATCCTTCACAGGTCAAAACCTATAGCTTATGCCTGCAAAACCACCAAACAACCCCTGTCGCTGACGTACAAACATCAGACGACGGAACACAAAATCAAATACCAAATCCTAAATTAAAACAAAGTCGCAAAACAATGCAGCAACTCAAGAAAATGGTCCCAGATTTTACCCTAAGTGAAATTAGCCAATTTTGCACATATGGAGGGTCTAATTTACTGAAGATAAATCCATGGACCAAGCACGAACCAATTTGGAAGTACCAAGGCCGCAATTTGCGGCCCAAATGATTAAATCTGTGGCCTGGGTAGGGGGTTTTAGGCTCTGGTCTTCAGGGTAGCTTATAGGTTGCCTGCATGACTCACAGTAATCGCTAAATAACTTTTAGGGTCCCCGGGTGTTAGAAGATATCAATTTCCCTTCACAAATTCCAGGAAAATACGGTATCGGGGTTTCTGGTTTCGTGTCGCTGGGTTCTAGTCTATGGTTTAGCCCACTATGCAATCCCTACAGGGGTCTAAGGTCATTACTAAGCCACAATTTGTAACGCCTTGGAATTCGTTTAGGATGTTTTCTCGTTAATTAGCTATTGTGCGTGTCTTTCATAAAAACGGATATCTTATTTTCCTTCTTGGCTAGTGGAAATTGTGTTGTGAAGTGTTTATATAGATATATTATATATATTTATAGGGTTTACTAATTATATTTAGTCGTGTTACCCTAGTTGGGAAATTTTCATTTGTAGTGTACACTTGCACACTAAGCACAATTTTCCTTGACCTAGGCTAAAAGAGTTAGCATGTTAACCATTTCTTGTCATTCTTGCATGGTTCATGGTTATTTTCCCCACCCTTTTATCAAAAACAAAACCCTTTTTAAATTGCAAATTTGAGTTAGAATATGAGAGCATGGTGTTAGGTGAGAAGGGTTGACTTTTGACCCCATTTCCTTTCCTTCTCTCTCTTCTCCTCACTTCAGAAATTCTGCCAAATTTCCAGCAGAAAAACCCCAACTTCTCTTTATATTTTCCTTTCCTTTTCACTTCTCTTTGATCTCCATACAAATCCTACACAAAAACCACTCATTTTCATCATAAAACCTTGGAAAAAAATGAGCTGTTGAGGTGTTTGGAGGTGGATCTGCACACTTGAGGAAAAAGCTGGAACTTTGGTGTTTTATAAGGTCTTTTGAAGGTATATAGCTCATATTTAACACTCCTTTTCATAACTTGTAGTAATTTTAGCAAAATATCACTTTTTGTGCATTGTTTTGTGCTATGGAAGGGATTTTGTGGTGATATGTTAAAATTTGCATTTTTATGGCTCAATTAGCTTAGTAATGAGTTGTTAGTGTGATTTTAGACTTGTGTTTGTTTCAGATTTCAGAAAAATACCATAATGTATCATTTTAGTGCAAAGTGTAGTTTTTAACTAGAATATAGGGTTCTGTAGGTTTTGCTACTACCCGAGATGTTTCAGAATGAAATTGGAATTACTGTAGCATACACAGAGGGTATAGAGTGTACACACCAAACCCGGGAGCCCACCCCCTACCCAGGCCGCCAGAAAAATCATTCTGGCCACAATTTGCGGCCAGATGGGAGATTTGATGGTTAGGGTCTTAGTGGTTGGTGTCTGCTGATATTTGGGGTTTTATGGTATATATTTTTGTAATATCAATTCTGTATAAAAATCTGGAGGTGAATACCTGTTTTCTCGTATTTTAACTTTCGCGACACGCGTGATACGTGTATGTGGGTTTGGGGTTTCTGCGTATCGCGACGCGTTAGAGTGGCTTCAGGCGCGTAATCACACGTTTTAGCGTATCGCGCACACGCGCGCTTGGTTCACGACGCGAGTTACTAGTTTGGCTTTAATGTCATGTTTGTGTGACTTCGAGCTTATGTATGATATACTGTGTAATTCTAGGTTCGCAGGCGAGTACGACGGACGCCGCGCAGAAGGGGAAACAAGTTGTCGGCTATACCTAGTGAGAGACTACGGTGAGTGGATTTAACATCTACGGGGATATCGTCCGCATGGCGTTCTACGTTAGGGCTGATAAGACCTTATAGCTACATTTCCATACATTGACTGTTCATGGCTATTATTTAGTGCATACCGTATTCCCTGCTATATGTATATAAACTAGAATTGATAGAACACCCACCATTACTAACGGTTCAAGTTGCACGGGCACTATCCTGCATGTTACACACACACCGTTAGTAATTGCCATATATATCACATATATTCACCCTTGGACACATATACATCGCACATCCATACCTATACCCATATTCATATGTTACATATATGGATGATATTGACTTAATTTAAAACTAAGGGACCACAAGCGGTATTTTCAAAACGGGATCTTTTAAAAGAGCGGTTCTCCCTTTCTTTTACCCTTAGTGTCATACGACACATTGCATGGATTTACGCATTGGATTTGATTTATGTGATTTCTGGATTTGGGAACCGGAGTACTATTTTAAGAAAACACGCACTGTTTAAAACCCAAGTTTCCCTTGATATGATATTTTGGTGCATCCACCATGAGTTTTCTCGGTTCCAGAGAGCTTGTGTGAGTATACTCGATTCGAGGAGAGGTAGGCACCGACTGCGGGTACATGGTGGACCCGGTACGGTATCCCGGAGCGAGAAGACTCGTATTGTTAGACGGTGAGCCCGACGAAGGGACTACTACCACCGGTGATTGGTTGTACCTGGCACTTATCCGGAGGATACTGACCAGAGTCGAGAGATGGATGCGGGATGATCCGTACTGCTGGGGCCGAGGGCCGATTCCGCAGACGGAGCCCGTGGGATGATCCGGACTTACGGAGCCCGATATATATGAGGATTTACATGTCGATGCTGGACACGAGTATTTTATGATATTTTGGGTGCCGATGTTGGGCACTCGTGATTCTCAGAGATTTACAGGATTTATGGGCCGAAGAGAGTCGCCGGAAATGACAGTGGCAGAATATGATGTGTTGTTCACAGAGCTGTCTATTTATGCTCCGTACCTAGTGGCGACTGAGGAGATGCGAGTCAAGAGATTTGTCCTAGGCTGGCTTACCCCGCTATTCCTTGCGATCAGCTCCCAACATTATGAGACCTATGCCGCAGCGGTAGACGCATCCCTATTAGTCGAGGAGCGCCTTACTGAGACTTCGGTAGTTCCAGAGCCGAAGAGGGTTCGTACTAATATAGCAGCTCAGAGACATCCATTCAGACGCCGTGATAGACGTGGTACAGGTGGCAGAGACTCGGGGCGAGGTCAGATGTTTAGCTCATACCCCCAGGAGGGTCAGCAGTCGTCCCGTGGATGTTTTGGTTGTGGTAGTCTTCATCATCGCGTCAGAGATTGTACCGAGACACGCAGGAGGGAGCCAGCCGTACCTCATGTCACACTTCCACCTTCTCCACCCCAGAGGGCGTTACCGGTTGTACCCACGGTTGCTCCGCGTCCGACCTATGCACAAAGAGGCCGTGGTTGCGGAGGGTTTGTTCATAGAGGGCGAGGCGGTCGAGGCAGAGGACAGCCAGCCACCGGCAGAGCACAGCCAGTTGCAGGTGGAGGACATGCATGAGTTTTTGCCTTGACACACCAGGACGCGCAGGCGTCCAATGCGGTGGTTTCAGGTATCCTTCCAGTATGTTTTGTTGATGCACACATGTTGTTCGATCCCGGATCCACGCACTCGTACGTATCCACACACTTTGTGCCGAGTTTGGGTAGAGAGTCTGGGTTGCTTGATCAGCCGCTTGTTGTGACCACTCCGGTGGGGGAGTCATTTGTTGCTAGGCACGTGTTCCGATCCTGCACCGTCTGTATTGGCGAGAGAAAGTTGCCTGTCGACTTGATCTTTCTTGAGATGTTGGACTTTAACGTTCTTTTGGGCATGGATTGGTTAGCCACGTGCTATGCTTCTGTGGACTGCCATGAGAAGACAGTTAGATTTTGTTTTCCCGGCGAGTCGGTTTTTATTGTATTGGGGGACCGTGGTGCCGCCCCTCATAGTTTGATTTCTTTTTTTCGCGCTGGACAGCTTTTGAGGAAGGGATGTCAGGGATTTCTCGCCTATGTTTACGATACTAGAGCTACAGAGGTTCCGTTGGATCAGGTTCCGGTTGTTAGCGAGTTCCCTGATGTGTTCCCTGACGAGCTTTTTGGGCTACCGCCCGAGCGTGATATTTCTTTCTGTATTGATTTGGTTCCTGGCGCGGGGCCTATTTCTATACCGCCTTATCGGATGGCCCCAGCGGAACTTCGAGAATTGAAGGGTCAGTTGCAAGATTTGCTGGACAAGGGACTTATTCGACCCAGTGTTTCTCCTTGGGGTGCTCCAGCCCTGTTTGTCAAGAAGAAGGACGACAGTATGCGTTTGTGTATCGACTACCGCCATCTGAACAGGGTTACAGTGCGGAACACGTATCCTTTGCTACGCATCGACGATTTGTTCGACCAGCTCCATGGGGCAGGATACTTTTCGAGGATCGATTTGAGATCAGGCTACCATCAGCTGTGGGTTCGATAGGAGGACATTGCTAGGACAGCTTTCCGCACGCGCTACGGCCATTACGAGTTTCTGGTGATGTCGTTCGGACTCACCAATGCGCCAGCAGCATTTATGGACTTGATGAACCGTATTTTCCGTCCGTATCTTGATCTGTTCATCATAGTATTCATTGACGATATTCTGGTGTATTCTCGGAGTAGAGAGGAGCACGAGCAGCACCTGCGGATTACACTGCAGACCTTGAGGGAGCATCAGCTTTTCGCTAAATTCTCCAAGTGTGCTTTCTGGTTGGACAGCGTAGACTTCTTGGGGCATGTGATTACACGAGATGGTATATGTGTAGACCCGAGGAAGATCGAGGTCGTTCGGAGTTGGCCTAGACCCACGTCAGTGATGGAGGTTCGCAGCTTTCTAGGGCTGGCAGGCTACTACAGGCGATTCGTGCAGGACTTTTCTCGCATTGCTACACCTTTGACCGGGTTGACCCGGAAGGGAGTTCGTTTCGATTGGACGGAGGAGTGTGAGCACAGTTTTCAGCAGCTACGGGCTCTGCTGACTACGACACCAGTGCTATCTTTGCCTTCAGGATCAGGCGGATTTGTGGTCTACTGTGATGCTTCACGAGTGGGGCTATGGTGCATTTTGATGCAGCATGACAGAGTGATCGCGTATGCTTCGCGGCAATTAAAGAAACATGAACAGAACTACCCCACTCACGATTTGGAGATGGCTGCAGTGGTCTTTGCACTTAAGATCTGGCGACATTACCTATATGGCGAGTCGTGCCGGATATTCACGGATCATAAGAGCTTAAAGTATATATTCCAGCAGCGAGACCTGAACCTTAGACAGTGCCGATGGATGGAGTTAGTGAAGGATTATGATTGCGAGATCTTGTACCACCCGGGAAGGGCTAATGTAGTGGCGGATGCTTTGAGCAGGAGGCCCGGGGGTAGTCTATCTTGTTTGAGCGCAGTACAGAGGCAGTCGTCGGCAGATTGGCAGATTTTATGCGACAGCAGGGTACAGTTCGAGTTTACGCCGATCGGAGGACAGATTGCGCATGTTCGTGCACGCCCACAGTTGCTTGACCGTATACATGAGGCACAATACAGTGATGACCGATGTTCAGAGATCAAGACACAGATTGGACAGGGAAGATTTTCTGAGTTCGTGATCGATGACCAGGGGATACTACGATTTGGGACTAGGCTGTGCGTACCAGATGCCGAGGGACTGCGGCGTGAGATTCTTGAGGAGGCGCATCGCTCGGTGTACAGTGTTCATCCAGGTTCCACCAAGATGTACCACGATATGAGAGATGTTTACTGGTGGGACGGTATGAAGAGGGACATTGCAGATTTCGTGTCAAGATGCCAGACTTGTCAGCAAGTCAAGGCCGAGCACCAGAGGCCCGCGGGAGAGCTACAGCCGTTGCCTATTCCGGAGTGGAAATGGGAACAGATTTCTATGGACTTCATTGTAGGTCTACCCAGGACTAGTCGAGGGTATGACTCCATCTGGGTGATCGTGGATCGTTTGACGAAAGCGGCTCACTTCCTACCGGTGAAGACGACTTTCGGATTTGCTCAGTATGCCCATATTTACATTGACGAAATTGTACGACTGCACGGAGTTCCGACATGTATCGTGTCCGACATAGGCACCCAGTTTACCAGCTGACTATGGCAGAGGCTCAGGAGGCTTTGGGCACTCGTTTGAGTTTCAGCACAGCATTTCATCTGTAGACCGACGGACAGTCAGAGCGGACTATTCAGACTCTCGAGGACATGCTCAGAGCATGCGTATTAGACTTCGGAGGTAGCTGGGATCATCATTTAGCCTTAGTAGAGTTCTCCTACAATAACAACTACCATGAGACCATTCAGATGGCACCGTTTGAGGCTCTTTATGGGAGGAGATGCAGATCGCCCACCTGTTGGACCGAGCTCAGTGAGAGCAGTATCTTAGGGCCCCAGATTGTTGAGGAGACGAGCGCGAAGATCCAGTTGATTTGCGATAGGATGAGAGCAGCCCAGAGTAGGCAGAGATCTTATGCGGACCGTCGACGGCGCAGACTTGAGTTTTTTGTTGGTGATCATGTTTTCTTGAGGGTCTCCACAATGAAAGGTGTGATGAGATTTGGGAAGAAGGGGAAGCTTAGTCCCAGATATGTGGTCCCCTTCGAGATCCTCGAGCGTGTTGGTGCGGTTGCGTATCGGTTAGCCCTTCCGCCCAGTTTTCCAGATGTGCACCCCGTATTTCACGTTTCGATGCTCCGCAGATATCTTCATGATCCTTCGCATGAGATTCAGCACCCGACGATCCAGCTTGAGCGTGACCTTTCCTATGCAGAGCAGCCGGTGATGATTTTGGATCGACAAGTGAAGAAATTGAGGTCGAAAGAGATACCGTCTGTCAAGGTACTTTGGCGTGGTCAGAGCAGCGAGGAGGTCACTTGGGAGACCGAGAGCGAGATGAGGAAGAGGTATCCCCATCTTTTCGAAGGTACATGTAGTTAGATTTTTAAATTCGGGAACTGAATTTCTTTAAGGGGGTAGATTGTAACGCCTTGAAATTCGTTTAGGATGTTTTCTCGTTAATTAGCTAGTGTGCGTTTCTTTCATAAAAACGGATATCTTATTTTCCTTCTTGGCTAGTGGAAATTGTGTTGTGAAGTGTTTATATAGATATATTATATATATTTATAGGGTTTACTAATTATATTTAGTCGTGTTACCCTAGTTGGGAAATTTCCATTTGTAGTGTACACTTGCACACTAAGCACAATTTTCCTTGACCTAGGCTAAAAGAGTTAGCATGTTAACCATTTCTTGTCATTCTTGCATGGTTCATGGTTATTTTCCCCACCCTTTTATAAAAAAAAAACCCTTTTTAAATTGCAAATTTGAGTTAGAATATGAGAGCATGGTGTTAGGTGAGAAGGGTTGACTTTTGACCCCATTTCCTTTCCTTCTCTCTCTCCTCTCCTCACTTCAGAAATTCTGCCAAATTTCCAGCAGAAAAACCCTAGCTTCTCTTTATCTTTTCCTCTCATTTTCACTTCTCTTTGATCTCCATACAAATCCTACACAAAAACCACTCATTTTCATCACAAAACCTTGGAAAAAAATGAGCTGTTGAGGTGTTTGGAGGCGGATCTGCACACTTGAGGAAAAAGCTGGAACTTTGGTGTTTTATAAGGTCTTTTGAAGGTATATAGCTCATATTTGACACTCCTTTTCATAACTTGTAGTAATTTTAGCAAAATATCACTTTTTGTGCATTGTTTTGTGCTATGGAAGGGATTTTGTGGTGATATGTTAAAATTTGCATTTTTATGGCTCAATTAGCTTAGTAATGAGTTGTTAGTGTGATTTTAGACTTGGGTTTGTTTCAGATTTCAGAAAAATACCATAATGTATCATTTTAGTGCAAAGTGTTGTTTTTAACTAGGATATAGGGTTCTGTAGGTTCTGCTACTACCCGAGATGTTTCAGAATGAAATTAGAATTACTGTAGCATACACAGGGGGTATAGAGTGCACACACCAAACCCGGGAGCCCACCCCCCTACCCAGGCCGCCAGAAAACTCATTCTGGCCACAATTTGCGGCCAGATGGGAGATTTGTGGGTTGGGGTCTTGGTGGTTGGTGTCTGCTGTATTTGGGGTTTTATGGTATATATATTTATGTAATATCAATTCTGTATAAAAATCTAGAAGTGAATACCTATTTTCTCGTATTTTAACTTTCACGACACGCGTGATACGTGTATGTGGGTTTGGGGTTTCTGCGTATCGCGACGCGTCGGAGTGGCTTCATGCGCGTAATCACACGTTTTAGCGTATCGCGCACACGCGCGCTTGGTTCACGACGCGAGTTACTAGTTTGGCTTTAATGTCATGTTTGTGTGACTTCGAGCTTGTGTGTGATATACTGTGTAATTCTAGGTTCGCAGGCGAGTACGACGGATGCCGCGCAGAAGGGGAAACAAGTTGTCGGCTATACCTAGCGAGAGACTACGGTGAGTGGATTTAACATCTACGGGGATATCGCCCGCATGGCGTTCTACGTCAGGGCTGATAAGACCTTATAGCTACATTTCCATACATTGACTGTTCATGGCTATTATTTAGTGCATACCGCATTCCCTGCTATATGTATATAAACTAGAATTGATAGAACACCGCACCATTACTAACGGTTCAAGTTGCACGGGCACTATCCTGCATGTTACACACACACCGTTAGTAATTGCCATATATATCACACATATTCACCCTTGGACACATATACATCGCACATCCATACCTATACCCATATTCATATGTTACATACATGGATGATATTGACTTAATTTAAAACTAAGGGACCGCAAGCGGTATTTTCAAAACGGGATCCTTTAAAAGAGCGGTTCTCCCTTTCTTTTACCCTTAGTGTCATACGACACATTGCATGGATTTACGCATTGGATTTGATTTATGTGATTTCTGGATTTGGGAACCGGAGTACTATTTTAAGAAAACACGCACTGTTTAAAAACCCGGTTTCCCTTGATATGATATTTTGGTGCGTCCACCATGAGTTTTCTCGGTTCCAGAGAGCTTGTGTGAGTATACAAGATTCGAGAAGAGGTAGGCACCGACTGCGGGTACATGGTGGACCCGGTACGGTACCCCGGGGCGGGAAGACTTGTATTGTTAGACGGTGAGCCCGGCGGAGGGACTACTACCTACCGGTGATTGGTTGGACCTGGCAGTTATCCGGAGGATACTGACCAGAGTCGAGAGATGGATGCGGGATGATCCGTACTGCTGGGGCCGAGGGACGATTCCGCAGACGGAGCCCGTGGGCTGATTCGGACTTACGGAGCCCGATATATATGAGGATTTACGTGTCGATGCTGGACACGAGTATTTTATGATATTTTGGGTGCCGATGTTGGGCACTCGTGATTCTCAGAGATTTACAGGATTTGAGGGCCGAGGAGAGTGCCGGCGCCTGAGTTGATTTGGGATTTGGGTGCAGTTTTGGGCACCGATTATTTTCCACGATTGATATTCCGTGTTGATGTTGTTTATCCCATGCTCAGCATTGATTATCATGTATCTCATCCTGTAGTTATTTTACCTGACAGAGCATTTGCATGATTATTGCACCTACTGCTTGTCGCATATAGATTTACCTGCTGGCATATGATAGATTATCGCAGTACGTGCATGCTCGCGATTACCTTTATATGTTATCTCTATTCACGAGTTGCAACTCACCCCCGTTGTGTCACAGTATTTGCAGGTTGCCCCTCAGAGTAGTCGCGGCAGGCTGCCCTTTTTGCATCTTTTGGCTACAGATACCACTACAGTTGGTGCGAGTGCTATTTTGCTATTAGGTGGGTTGCGGTATCTGGTTACTTTTATTGTACACACTTTTGTATCTAGTATTCTCCATCTACTATATATGTACTTGACTTAGAGACAGTGTGAGGACGATGGTGTATATATTTATGCAGTTATTATCTGTGATGTTCTTATTTATTTCCCATTCTTCGCTACGGTGTCGTATATTACTCTTGCGATGTTGTTTACCGCCGTTGGGCGTGTTTGCTCCCGTTTGGGGATGATTTATTTCATGATATATCTTGTCACTTGTATCCTGTGTTATACCCGATTTCGGGGTTACTTTTACAAAGGAAATACTGCCAAAATTATTAAAAGGATAACTTAACTTTAAAAGAACTTTATTGAGCTAATTATGGTTTTCTAAATGTTTTAATTAAATGTTTTCAACACTCACTACTATTTAATGGTTTTGATTTCTGGGTTTCGTCTTACTTAGTCGCGTTACGCCTGTAGACGTTACGTGGTTAAGTGCCGGTCACGGGCCAAACTATCGGGTCGTAACACAATTTCACCTTTGGAACCCTAAGCTTAACTTGGAATTTTCAAAGTTCGCTAAACTACACAATATCGATTCTAAACTTGTATGGATACTTAAGGAATTGAAATAATTTTCTATTGGTGCAGAAATTAACTCATTTGGCAACTTAAGAAAATTCTTGAGTTGCCCCAAGTCTTCAAAATCCGATTTTTCTTGGTCCAAAGTGTTTTTATTGAGCTTGTGCAAGTTTTTAATGAAGTGGGGATGATGTTTTGGGTTATTTTAGATGATGAAATGATGAGTTAGAGGGGGGAGGGAGAGAAGGCAGCAGCCATATGAGAGGGGAGAGGAGAAATGAAGAGGAAATAATGAAGGAACAAAGACCATGGTCCAAGGTTGACCCCCTCACCTCTCTCTCTCTCTCTCTCATGCCCATACCCAATAGTTTATCATTTTCCTTTTTCTTTTGTTTTCTTCTCTTTTTGTTTTAAAATTTAAAACCATGCATGCTAAGAAGAAAGGAACCATGAAAGAAAATGTAACAAGAGTAATTTGACATGGTGCATGTCAAGTGCACAATTCCGGCTTAATACACGATTAGCGATATTTAATCGCGATTAGCATTAAAAGTGAATATAATTACTCATAAAAATTCATAATTTGCTTAATTCATTTAAAACATCCTCATTTCAGTAATTTCTATTATTTTCCAAAATTTTCCCTAATTTATCGGTATTTAATTATACCGCATTATCAAAATATCCATAATATTTATTATTTAATTATAAAAATTCCCAAAAATAATATTTTATTTTTCTGAAATGTTACAGTCTTCCCCCCTTAAAGAAATTCCGTCCCCGAATTTAAATTTAAACCCCTCAAATACTAAAACATTTCAGTAGAAAGGCCAAGTCGTCGGGGCTCCAAAATCATAAATACCTAAAACACATTGTAGCGCAATGCATGCGCATGTAAACGAGTATATAAACCAAACATCAAAATCAAAATCAAAACTCCATCAAGCATCCCGCAATCATCGGAGTTATGGTGAAGACACCAAGGTCAAAGCCTAATACGAAAACCAACATGATATACATCAAAACTATACATGTAAACATCTGAAGGAAATGCATGCCAAACCTTTTTACGTTGCTGTGTGATGCGCATAACACTGCACAGTGGCGAACGTCTATTGTAAGAAAATAACTATATATATATATATATCCTTTGTTTGATATGCACGTCCCGCCATTTTGAAAAATAATTTTAGTAGGGTTTCCTTTGTTAAATGTTTTGTGTCATCTCGGACATGTAGGTAAATACTGAGACTATAGCTCTTTCTTTGGAAATCCCTTCGATAATTATCAATGTATGCAAAATACATTCAGGTACTGTCCTCGGACTAGTCCTGCTCAGTACATAAACAAATAGTAAATATCATAAAAACGTACTGCTCCATAAGAAATAAATCCCAGAATCTGCATAAGAATGCCTCGTGCTTCTGGTGCGCACGAAAATCAAAATCCATGAATGTGCCATACATGTGCACAGAAACAATGGGTGTGCACGGAAACACCTGTCAAGGGCAACGTGTGTGCCTGACAGCAAAATCAGGTGCATCTGATATGCACGAAGAATCTCGATTTAGTGCATCTGGCGTGCACCAAAATTGCATCAAGCGCCCAAGTATGCCCAAGAATCCAAGTCAAGTGCACAAGGTGCATGAAAACAATATCGAATATCACAATTGAAATCGACGGTATACAACACATTTCAATCCAAATCCAAATCAGGTATACCGTGATATATAATCTCACAACTATGTGCATCAGTGTGCACGAAATCACATCAAAATACTAAGGTGCATGAAACTATGCCGAAAGCATAAATCAAATCATATCCATACCATAGGCATGAAATCAAAATCAACATCTCGAATGACATCAATCGACGTCATGGGCAACTGTGGTGCACAAAATATCAATCATGCAAATAAATCGCACAAAATATCGAAATAAAAAATGACGGAAATAGTCCCTCTCTAGCACATCCTCTAAAGATCTCTGGCCAACTGTCATGGTCACTCATAACATATTTCGTCGACAATGCCGAACACTGGCCTGCTGGGTGTGCGCCATATGACCGCTCCTGGGTCTAAATATTCTCGTATAGTATTCCAGAAAGGACTTGTCGGGTCTCTCCCGATCTCGTTTCTGCTGAAATGCCCGGAAGCTATCATCCCTTATAAGATCTATTTCTTGTTCCAGAACGGCTGCATACTCATCACGACTCCTTCTGGAAGATATATTCATGTACAACGCCTCTGCATGCGCATCACATCTCTGATGTCAGCGGAGTGGAACGTCCTCTCATCAATATCTCGTACGAACCTCTTACTCCTCTTTCTCTAATGTCGACTGCTTCGGACTCGTTTCTTCATGGCTGCATGGACTGCGCTCCAACGGCTATACTCGTATCTGGAGTCTCCCAAGCAATGTATCCCATCATATGGTATCCGAATGACGTTGAACCTTACGATCGATTTGTCAAGGTTCCTTAATCCCCCAAGAGCTCAATCATCTTGGGTACAGTTTAATAGTATCGAGTACATGCCACAGTACCTATGGACCAGCCGTAGAAGGGCAAACCCAAGCCTCATCAATGGCACCGCGGAACTGCTACAAACCATAAGGTTTCAAAGCGTTCTCATGGTCATTATATCGAGTTAGGGTTTCATTCTTCTAGAGGGTCCACGAGATTACTTTCATGTTTCTCCGAATACTTTAAACTTGGAAAAATGGGTTCCTGACATTCGATCGTCTTCTATCGTCTCCCAACATACCTGCGTGAAGTCGTCTCTAGCTGGAATCAATCAATCTGATGACCTCGCATCGGGGTAGGCAACGAATCACATGTCCTAGTCCTTCCTCCTTAGGTGACTAGCGATCTTCTATCATATCTCTAAGCATAACTCGTGCAGCAATAGCTCCAAACATCTGGGGCGATATCTCGTCAGTCGCAGCAACAACTGAATCATTCGTCTACACGCTGAACAGTGCCTCAATCATCAATATAATCGGTGCATTGATGGTCATCACATTTTGGCTGGCTTCTAGCAGTAGCCTGATCCTCTGGTGCTGATCTGCACGTCCGATAAATCTCGTAAAAGCGATCCATCAAACGCTCATGGCGCGAAAACACAATAAAACGATGCCTCTATGCAATCGTATGTCCCTGGAATCACGCCCTGGTTAGTCCTCATTCGTGATGAGCTCATGCTGACCGCAAATTTAGCCATAGCTCTCTCTACTCGTGTAATCGTGGCAGCAAAAACCATAACCAATAATGATGAGGATAGATCATAGGAATGAATATAATGCTGTGCAAGGAAATGTACATCCTAAGGCTTCTTAAGCGGAGTAGCGTATCGTAAGTATGCCGCGGAACATACACACGGTACGTCACTCTCCTTAAGTCACCTACTCCATCAACCAAGGTCATCCTACGTGACGAAATTTCGAGTCTAATACCCCCTTGACTAAGTCTAAGTTCCGTAAGGTCAAGCCTAGATTTCGTATATGTACAAACGCCGTAGGCTCGACATAGTCAAACATAGACTCGAACCAAGGTTAACCTAGCGCTCTGATACCAACTTTGTCACGACCCAAAATGGCACGTGACTGACCCTTGAATCATTTGAAGTCTATAGGACCCCATCTAATTCAAGTAAGCCAGAAACCCAGAAATCTAAAACCATTTTAGGTAAGAAGAAACTTATTTTAAAACGAGTGGTTTTAATAGCATAAGCCGAATTATGCGTTTTTAAAACATCAAGTCTTTTCTGAAAATTTCGGCAAAGTTTCCTTTGTAAATACTGGCCCCGAACGGGGTACAACATGATAAAAGCATATATAATAATAAAAGGCATCCCCAAGCTGGAGCTAGCTCTTCGTCAATTGACGGTCACAACCACGCAAGCAATATAATATACAACACCGAAGGGCGACGATCAAAACTCAAAAGAAAACTCAAAACATCAATGAAAACCATAATGATACAACGCGCGACTCTAAGGTCGAAAGAATAAACAAGTTTGGTCTTCTAAGTTTAATAAATAATACAGTCTGGTTAATGGAGTTTACTAGATACAACCGAAAAAAATAATATACAATGATGGTCATGATGCAAGTGAGTCCACCTACCAAAGCAAATCATCCGGAAAGGGACTGTGTGCCAGCAAAGCCGCAACGAACCTGTACGGCAAAACCTTTAAGAAACTGTGGCACAACGGGGGTGAGTTGCCAACTCATGAGTAGAAAACATCACAGAGCAGAAATCGTATGGTATGACTCATCCTAGGTCAATACGATCAATAATATATATCCTCAATATGATAAAGTCTGAAGCATGCTAAGGTGGCAAGGGTAAACATCTATACAAAAGTGTAATACCAAGTGCTCCTGTCAGTGCCTCAGGTAACAACATATCATAAGTATGAGGTATGATCAATGTAATCAACATGAATCAGTGTCAACTATATCATGAAGTCTATAAGTATATGGATATCATCCAACTATGAAATCAATATCTGTATGCATGTGGATCTCGTCCACGGGTCAACCAATGACACAACAACATCATGCACGTAAATAACATAAAAAGCATATACATGAAAGTATGAGGATATAAATCAACGTGTGTCCCTTGCGACACATCAAAATCATGGAACTTGAGTGTCCATCATCGACACTTGAAACATCATGAAACCCGTGCCCAGCATCGGTACGTAAATCCTCATATATCTCAGGCTCCGTATCATCTGCGGGATCGGCCCGCGGGCTCCGGCAGTACGGATCGACCTATATCCATCTCGTGACTTCGGTCGGTATCCTACAAATAACCGCCAGGTCCAAATACTATCACCGGTAGGTAGTGCTCCCCTGCCAGGCTCACCGTCTAACAATATGAGTCTTCTCACCCTGGGGTACCTCACTGGGTCCACCATGTACCCGCAGACGGAGCCTACCGCTCCTCGAATCGGGATTCACATGCCACTCTCAGAACCGAGAAAACACATGGTGGACGCACTGAAATATCATATCAAAAGAAACCGGGTTTTTAAACAATACAAACTTCCGTTTGAAATAGCCACGGTTCTCAAATCCAGAAATCTCTTGAAAACAACATATCTCAATGCGTAGAATCATAATGTATGATGTATGCGACATATAACAGAAATGTAAGCACATCCGTATCTCATATAACATGGAACAATACTATGCACATATCAAGGGAAAACCGCTCTTTAAAATGAATCCAGTTTTTAAAATATATCTTGCGGTTCCCAAATCTCCAAAATCATGACAGAATCATCTATGTTTGTGCAAATATGTATGTATGCAAGTAAGGGTGTACAATATGTATGTACTCAAGTATGGGTGTACAATATGTATGTACGCAAGTATGTCATGCAAGGAGTCATATCCTGATGCAACAATCCTACCGTGTAGTGACATGGCAATTATCGATGATGAAGTGTGTGAGCCGGCAAGCAGGTGTACGTGGAGCATACGTATCATCGGTAATGGTGCTGGTGTCCTGACAGCATGGGCTTAATATAATATAAATCACAAGTATATAAGCATGCAATGCGCTAATAACAACATGAATATATGGAGATAGAAGGTAAATGCAACAATAAGGAATCTACATTAGTTATACGAGTCATACAGTTTGTCATTTGAAATCACACGAATCGTGGTGTTTGGAAAAATAGGGGCTACGGTGTTTTTTAAGAAAAAAGGTACGTCCTTTGAAATATCCGTAGAATCCATTGGCATGTCTTTAAAATACTCACGATTCGTTAGTTTTGAAATAGGTATGACTCGAGTCTAGTCTAGCATCTACAAGTAACTACAGGACTAAACTAACAGGCTAATCAAAAAGGTAAGGAAGACCACCTAGGTCTGAGTCGATACATAGAAATATAATGTCGACGATCCCGCCTCAATAGTATCACATACGATACAATATATAACATGACATCCTCGATAGGCCGATACATAGGATACTAGTATCATATCAAGGATTGATTCGATAAGCCGATACATAGGATACTAGTCGGTTATGTGTGATATGACCGGATCGTTAAATCAAGTGTTGATTTAATGATTTAATGTATAATTATATATTTGATATATTACTTTGCATTAACTAGTATTGGTTCACTTTAAATGGATTTTCTCACTTGATGTGCAAGTTGTATATGTGATATACTTTTGTGCACATGTTTGTATCATGTTTAATGATACTTGCTCATTTGGTTAAGTGTAAAGAATTAAACCTTGGTTAAGTAAATGGTTAGGGTTTTTATTTATTCATTCTTTTATCTTTTTAATTTGGATTCAAAAGAAATGGCAAAAGAAAACAAAATGGTTGCTTTCATTCTTGAAGCTTGTTGAAGCTTCATGAAGCTTTGACCAAAGTGACCATTTTGTCTTCATGCTTAACCCTAACCATTCATCTAACCTTAGTCAATTCTCTACACCTAACCATGGTTTACATTATGATAAGTATTCATTTTCTTTTTCATTTTAAACACTTATCATAATCATCTTCATCTTCTTCTTCTTCATGAGATAAAGAAAAAGCTTGCCACCATTAATGGCATGTTGAGCAAAAGTGTGAGAAATCAAATTCTAAAGTGAACCCACCTCCTATTTCTTCACCCTCTACCTCTTCCCAAGTAGTATAGGGTGTTTTTCTTCACAATTTTCACAACTTGGTGAAGTTGGAGCTTGATCTTGTGTAACCTCGACGTAGATCATCTTCGGCATAGTACCCGACGACTAGTCCGCTCATTTCTCCGATGAAGCCGATGCCAGAGTCCGAGATCCGACTTGGACAGCGGGAGGACGTCTACGTAGAGCTAGGGAAGTGGAGAACCGGATCTACAAAAGTTGTAGCTTCTCACTTTTAGTTAAGTCGTTAACTAGTTTCCTGTTTCGCCTAAAATTCTAGTTAACGATCCGTATTAGGGTTTCTCGGCACTCATAAAATTTGAAATTGGCATGGTTGATGCCTTGTGAGACTTCATTAGCGTGCCTAGGAACCCTACAGTGGTATCAGAGACTAGCTAGAGCCTTAGGCGAAGTGTAGACGACGTTTGAAACCCGATCGAACCCGAAACCCTATTTTTTCCACGCTCTCTGGACTTTTTCTAAAAACTGGGTTTTTTCCAGATTAAAAATGCTTAAAAAATTCAGCAGGGAATTCTAAGAATTACGGTGCAAAATTTACCTCATGAAGCCTCTATAGCGCGGCGGAACAGCGGCAGAAGCCTGGCTCCTGCGGCGGTTCCGCGGCCACTTGATAGGATTTGCCTCAAAACCTTGCACAGTAATTCCTAGTTGATGATACTGAGTTTTATGGGAATTTTTAATTTGACTCAATAGTTGAGTGTTCTGGGATTGCATTGGGAATCGTAGATTCGATCAGATTATCAAGCTTTGTCTATGTGTTTTTCCAGATAATTTTGGAATATGTTAAAAAGTTCGACCGGATGTAAATACCCAATCTTTCCCCTGCCGGAAAATTTCCAAGTGTTGGATTTTTCTGTGGTTTAAGGACGTTCTGAGTAGTGTAAGTAACGCGATGGTCCCTCTAGAAGTCAATAAACCTTAACTCGATTATGTGACCGTCTTGAACTGCCCTTTGAACCTTCGGGTTTGGGGCAGTACGGCGTGCCACATGTGAGGCGTTGGCTTGACCCTTCTACGGCTGGACCGTTGGTGCTGAGGCATGAAGTGAATGTCTTTGAACCTATTTCATGTGTTGAACGGTTTCGGGAAAACTTGGGTGTTCGAATGTTTGATCGGAAAGTTTAATATTTTCTATATATCCGGAATGGGATACAATAATTGGAATTCACAAACAGTTATGAGATAACTGAATGAATGTTATAAATCTAGCGGTTTAGTTTCACTTGATATTGAAAAGAGTTTTCGATGATGAGACTAAAATGCGGGGTTTATAATTGTTAGGCATGTGATGTCTAAGTATTTCATTTGATTAGGCATGCGATGTCTAAAGAGGTTGCGGATTCCAACTGTTGTAGTTTTACACTTTCTTTTCTGTGACCGTAAGTGTAGTATGTCGATATCGCCGGTTTCGTTGCTATACGTCAACGACAATTGGGGTATGCATACTTACTTACCTTGATGATATGTGATGTTATGTGTTGCTGGTTATGTTATATTGGATCGTCGTGTTCGAATAGCCGGGGGTTTTTATGTGAGATGAGTGTTTTTTCATTTTAATTCATGTAAAAACTTGTATCTAATATTCTTTTATTGGGACACTTCCAGGTAGCGGAAGATGTCACCGTTGATGTAAATTATTTACTTTTTCGCATTAGGATAGACCCAAGAAGGGGAGCACAAGTAACCGGGTTCTAGGGTCCAGTGGGAGACCATCTCGAGGAGTCGAGTCCGGGTCTCCTAACCCTAGAATTGGTAGGGTTGCTTGTCGCTCTCGTAGGGGTCTAGGGGTGTGGGATTGGCTATTCATCACGACCGTGGAATCCGTGTTTTATACTGGCTCGTATTGAAAACACGGACGTCCTAGTATATCCAATATTTCATATGATATTTTCTGCTGCGATATCTGTGAAGTGATCATTTGATATGTTTTGATGGATACAGTATATAGTATATATGATATATTATATAGACGTTACTTATGTTTTGCACCCGCACTAGCCCTGCCCTGCTCTGTCGTTAGTTACCTAACCTAACGGTGCACGAGGGGACATCGAGGCGAATGCGGTTGGCATAAGTGTACGTCGTATTTATCTGTGATGTTTAGGTGACTTAAATGATGGGACTTCATTAATGTGATTAATGAAAGAAAAGAAACCTAAGATGTTGTAGAATCAAATTTTAAATAAAACAGGTAGCTACAGTTCTTGCTTTGCACAGCGGTATATGTGATATATCCTGCACCTTATTCGATGAGGAAAGGACCGAGATCCCTTCACCGGGAGTGACTCCTTTAGCAATAACTGGCAGATGCTACACAATCGGTTTGTCTTTTGATTGCTTCTATAGTTTCTGCTTTGCACCATGATATATATGATATATCCAGCACCTCATTCGACGAGGAAAGGGCCCACGATCCCTTCACCGGGAGTGACCCCTTTAGCAAAACTAGAAAAGCCTCAAAATCACTCCATTTCAAAACTTCATTTGATTCTACAATGATATCAAGTTCATTACGCAATAGGTTTTCAGAAAAAGCTGTCGTAGCCCTCCGTCATTTCAGATAAGAACTGTTTAGTATTCGTGCTGCGTTTGTTGGCCTTTGTCAAGACGTAGTGTGCGGTAGCTGAATAGTGCTTATCTGCTTATGCATGTGATGCAGATTGTTTCAGGGTAGTCGTACGACCTTGTTGGCCTTTGTCAAGGGTCGTGCGGGTGGGTTTGATTCAATCAAGAAATGATGGGTTGAACTTGACTAGCATCCTGTGATTTGTTGGCCTTTGTCAAGGTCATAGGAAGCTAGGGGCAAAATATTATCGGGAATTTCAAGTGTTGAAATTTGCAATGAGATTGCATACCTTCTATGAGATAGTTGGATCCCGATACCCACTGCGAGTAAGAGTTACTCTTGGGAGAGTTTTACACATTACAATTAGCCGATCAAGTAGGTGTCTAGAAAGGTGTCAACGGGGTTATGCCTCTGGGAAAACGTGGTTTACTTTAATTAGGTCCGTGTGAAAGCACGGGGAACCTCCCTCAAAGTACCGACACTGGCCTGGCTGAAAGATCGACGAAGTTGTAGGGTGTAATTAATCCCGGCTAGTCTTTCCTTTTAGGGTTTGAAGGAAGATTTGATAAAAACCAGTGGGAGCCATCCTGATTAGATAAGATAATAACCAATCTGATCTTGCACGAGCATACGCTAAAGTATTTTCTTCTCTCTCTCTCCAGGTAGCGACCATGTCATGCCCTAATAAAGATAATAATATGGATGTATTGACCGAACCCGCATGCTATACTTTGCTGGGGAACGTTGGTTCCGTTCTTTCTTATAAGAGTTATAGGAATGAACAGGACATAGGGGAATACCAGGATTCCCATGCCACCCGAATGAAGAGAGTACATGATGATGCATTTTCTTCGGGTGTGTTTGTTACAGAGAACTGTTTCTCCATTTGCTCCACGTCCTGGGTATTAGATACCGGGTCAGGATCCCATATATGTAATCAGTTACATGGGCTCAGGAAAGGTAGAGAACTTGGAGAAGGTGATAAAGACATTAAAGTTGGAAATGGTGCAATTGTTGCAGCTAAGACTGTCGGGGAATATCACCTTGCATTACCAACTGGTAATACATTGGTTCTGAACGAATGCTATTACATGCCGAACCTGATATGCAACATTATATCGGTTTCTTTATTGAGTAAAGAGGGATATAATTTTGTATTACAGGACAATGTTATGAACATTTTCCGTAACCAAAAGTTGGTTGGATCAGGCACGTTGTACAATGGCATTTATGTTCTAAATCAATCAACAGTTCTGAGCATAACAAACACACACAAGAGGAAGAGTTCAGAACTGAACGAATCCTTCTTGTGGCATTGTAGACTCGGTCACATCAATGCGACACGACTGGCTAAGTTGCATAAGGATGGATATTTAAATCCGTTTGAATTTTCATCTTATGACACTTGCCAGTCATGTCTCAAAGGCAAGATGACCAAGACTCCGTTTACGGGACACGGAGAAAGAGTTACCGAACTCTTGGGACTGATACATAGTGATGTATGCGGTCCTATGTCTACACATGCCAGGGATGGTTCTTCGTACTTCATTACATTCACTGACAATCTTTCTAGATTCGGATATGTGTTCCTGATGAAACACAAATCAGAAGCTTTTGAGAAATTTAGAGAATATAAACAAGAAGTCGAAAACCAAACCGGAAAAAGTATTAAAATCCTTCGATCTGATCGAGGAGGTGAATACTTGAGCAATGAATTCCTGAACTTCCTAAAAGAGAATGGGATTCTCTCTCAGCTGACTCCTCCATATACACCACAGCACAACGGTGTATCAGAACGGAGGAACCACACCCTATTAGATATGGTGCGTTCTATGATGAGCACAGCTGAGTTACCTATTTCCTTCTGGGGATATGCGCTGGAAACAACAGCATACCTATTGAATCAAGTTCCAACTAAATCTGTACCTACCACACCATATGAGATATGGAGTGGGAAGAGACCATGTCTTAAACGAGTTAAGATATGGGGTTGCCCGGCCTATGTCAAAAAGCAAAATCCGGACAAACTCGAGGCACAGTCAGTTCTATGTAAGTTTGTGGGATATCCCAAATATTCACATGGATATCTTTTCTACCATGCAGAGGAACAAAAAGTGTTTATTTCTCGACATGCCACCTTTTTAGAAAAGGAATTTCTTGAAAAAGAAATTAGTGGCAAAGTGGTAGAGCTGGAAGAGGTTCCAGATACACAAACCGTAACTGAAGATTTAGTGGAACCAGAAGATTCAGTGGCTCCCAATGAACCTCAGCCTCTCCGCCGATCTAGTAGGGTTCCTCGCCAACCTGAGAGATACTACGGTTTTCTCATGGATGGTGGGAGCGAGGATTGCATCACGGAGGATGATGACCCAACTAGCTTCGAGCAGGACATCACGAGTAGGGACTCAGTGAAATGGCTGGATGCTATGCGGTCCGAGATGGAATCCATGTACACCAACAAAGTATGGACTTTGGAAGTTGCTCCTGAAGGGGTAAAACCCATTGGGAGCAAGTGGATCTTCAAGAAGAAACATGGTGTAGATGGGAAAGTGGAGACTTTCAAAGCTAGACTTGTTGCAAAGGGTTTTCGTCAAAGACCAGGTGTGGACTATGACGAAACCTTTTCTCCAGTGGCTATGCTTAAATCCATCCGGATCATGCTTGCCATCGCTGCATATCATGACTACGAAATCTGGCAAATGGATGTTAAGACCGCCTTTCTAAATGGTGATTTAGAAGAGTGCGTGTACATGACTCAGCCAGAGGGCTTCGTAGACAGTGGGAGCGGCGGGAAGGTGTGCAAGCTGCTTAAATCCATTTATGGATTAAAGCAAGCATCGCGGAGTTGGAACATCTACTTTGATTTCGTTATCAAAGAGTTTGATTTCGTCAAAAACCCAGATGAACCTTGTATCTACAAGAAGGTGGCAGAGAGTAAGGTTGTCTTCCTCGTATTGTACGTGGACGACATACTCTTGATAGGAAATGATATTCCTATGCTGCAATCGGTCAAGCTCTTCTTATCACAAAGATTCTCAATGAAATATCTTGGTGATGCCTCCTGCATATTGGGAATTAGGATCTATAGAGATAGATCCAAACGGATATTGGGATTGTCCCAATCCAGGTACATTGACACCATACTAAAGAGGTTTAGTATGGAAGAATCCAAGCGTGGGAACTTGCCCACGATCTCTGGAGTCACTCTCTCCAAAGAGATGTCTCCCAAGACTGATTTGGAGAGAGCTCGCATGCAAGGGATACCCTATGCTTCGGCTGTAGGCTCTATCATGTACGCGATGCTATGTACCAGACTCGATGTAGAATACTCACTAAGTGTAGTGAGCAGGTATCAAGCTGATCCTGGAGAGAGTCACTGGACAGCTGTGAAGAGCATTCTCAAGTACTTATGAAGGACTAAAGAGATGCTCTTGGTGTATGGTAACAGAGAACTCCAAGTGGAGTCCTTTACCGATTCGAGCTTCCAGTGTGATAAGGACGACTCTAAGTCGCAGTCGGGATTTGTCTTTACCCTTTATGGAGGGGCGGTTAGCTGGAAGAGTTCTAAGCAGGAAACCGTGGCAGACTCGACGATGGAGGCTGAATACATCGCTGCCAACGATGCTGCTAAAGAGGCTGTCTGGATCAAGAAGTTCATTACTGAACTTGGAGTGGTTCCATCCATTGAGCATCCAATACCTTTGTATTGCGATAACAATGGAGCGGTGGCTTTGGCCAAGGAACCCAGGTCCCATCAGCGATCCAGGCATATTCTGAGGCGATATCACCTGATCCGGGAGATAGTTGATCGCCGGGAGATCGAGGTCAGGAGGGTTGACACGAAGAATAACATGGTGGATCCATTCACGAAGGCCATTCCCCAGATACAGTTTGAGAGACTCTTCGGGATGCTCGGTATGCGATACTACAGCAGCTGGCCCTAGTGCAAGTGGGAGATTGTTAGTTGTATGTATGCCCTAGAGGCCAGTATTGTACAGATGATGTATATTATATTGGATGCTTGGACATATATAGAGATGACTTTCTTGCTTGATATGATAGTATGCTATCTGGTTGCTCTTTATCTTAACATGTACACTTGTCTCTTTAAACTGTCTTATAGTTACATGTTGGTAAAGCCCTTAGGATGTGTACTTGACTACCTGGACTATGATGCAGATCATACTAGTGGGGGCATGGTAGTCTATAGGTACATCCTTCAAGGTCCCTAGTCGTGGGTGTATCGAGACGGGGCATCGATATACCAGTGTAGACTAGCGTATACGCTTCTCGACCCATAAGATGGGTGATGGATGATCCCATATCCATTGGTGTTTGACATCAGAGATGGTATACGGGTGCTCAGTGGAGACTGGGTACACTGGACGGACTCGCCGAGAACTCCCAGATGGTATTATACCTCACGTCAGATGGCAGTTCTCAGGTGACACTTGTGCAGGTTAGTTTGTAGACCCGAGATCGTCATAGAGTCTTGCGTGATTCCCACTGTGCTTTGATCTCCACCTTACCATGTCCATGAGGGCGTGCAAAATGGTGGTCTTTGGATACAGTCTCGAGTCACATGGAGGCAATGAGCGATAGGAGGGGTTTCGTCTCTCCCGGTATTGGGGGTTGATGTTGCGCTGTGCTCGATTGGCCGTAACAGGGAAGTCCCTGGCCAGGGCTGATCAGAAATTTGCTGGTAAGTGTTACCAGTAGTTTCTCGACCTGTTATGAGCCTCACATCGGCACGACTTATCGGTTACTGGGGTCTGACGTTTACCACCCCTAGACATGATATGCGGCATATCAGACGAACAGACCGGACTATACGGTAAGTGTTACTAGTTGGATTCACAGGAGTGTGAGCGGGCTAGCTCGTCGATCTTCTGATCGATCAATACCCGGGTGGCCGTTACGTTTAGCAGACCGCTTGCGGCTTGTGGGTGATTGATATGATCATCATCTGCTGCCGGCGTATTGACGAGTCTTTAGAGTCCTACACAGAGGTTTCCTGGCTCAAGCGAAACGAAATAGGAGCGCATATGAGATATGTGCAGGACCGAGAATAATGCATGTATGTGATACCGTATTCCATTCTCGCGATGAATGTATCGATTGGTTATATGCGATATAACCTAGATATCGAATCAAGGATTGATTCGATAAGCCGATACATAGGATACTAGTCGGTTATGTGCGATATGACCGGATCGTTAAATCAAGTGTTGATTTAATGATTTAATGTATAATTATATATTTGATATATAACTTTGCATTAACTAGTATTGGTTCACTTAAAATGGATTTTCTCACTTGATGTGCAAGTTGTATATGTGATATACTTTTGTGCACATGTTTGTATCATGTTTAATGATACTTGCTCATTTGGTTAAGTGTAAAGAATTAAACCTTGGTTAAGTAAATGGTTAGGGTTTTATTTATTCATTCTTTTATCTTTTTAATTTGGATTAAAAAGAAATGGCAAAATAAAACAAAATGGTTGCTTTCATTCTTGAAGCCTGTTGAAGCTTCATGAAGCTTTGACCAAAGTGACCATTTTGTCTTCATGCTTAACCCTAACCATTCATCTAACCTTAGTCAATTCTCTACACCTAACCATGGTTTACATTATGATAAGTATTCATTTTCTTTTTCATTTTAAACACTTATCATAATCATCTTCATCTTCTTCTTCTTCATGAGATAAAGAAAAAGCTTGCCACCATTAATGGCATGTTGAGCAAAAGTGTGAGAAATCAAATTCTAAAGTGAACCCACCTCCTATTTCTTCACCCTCTACCTCTTGCCAAGTAGTATATGGTGTTTTTCTTCACAAGTTTCACAACTTGGTGAAGTTGGAGCTTGATCTTGTGTAACTTCTACGTAGATCATCTTCGTTATAGTACCCGACGACTAGTCCGCTCATTTCTCCGATGAAGCCGATGCTAGAGTCCGAGATCCGACTTGGACAGCGGGAGGACGTCTATGTGGAGCTAGGGAAGTGGAGAACCGGATCTACAAAGGTTGTAGCTTCTCACTTTTAGTTAATTCGTTAACTAGTTTCCTGTTTCGCCTAAAATTCTAGTTAACGATCCGTATTAGGGTTTCTCGGCACTCATAAAATTTGAAATTGGCATGGTTGATGCCTTGTGAGACTTCATTAGCGTGCCTAGGAACCCTACACAAACAACCCGTGCCGCTGACGTACAAACATCAGACGACGGAACACAAAATCAAATACCAAATCCCAAATTAAAACGAAGTCGTAAAACAATGCAGCAACTCATGAAAATGGTCCCAGATTTTACCCTAAGTGAAATTAGCCAATTTTGCACATATGGATGGTCTAATTTACTGAAGATAAAGCCATGGACCAAGTACGAACCAATTTGGAAGTACCAAGGCCGCAATTTGCGGCCCAAATGATTAAATCTGGGACCTGGGTAGGGGGTTTTGGGCTCTGGTCTTCAGGGTAGCTTCTAGGTTGCCTGCATGACTCACTGTAATCGCTAAATAATTTTTAGGGTCCCGGGTGTTAGCAGATATCAATTTCCCTTCACAAATTCCAGAAAAATACGGTATCGGGGTTTCTGGTTTCTTGTCGCTGGGTTCTAGTCTATGGTTTATCCCATTATGCAATCCCTACAGGGGTCTAAGGTCATTACTAAGCCACAATTTCACCTTTGGATTCAAATCAAAACCCTAAGCTTAACTTGGAATTTTCAAAGTTCGCTAAACTACACAATATCGATTCTAAACTTGTACGGATACTTAAGGAATTGAAATACTATTCTAATGGTGCAGAAATTAACTCATTTTGGCAACTCAAGAAAATTCTTGAGTTGCCCCAAGTCTTCAAAATCCGATTTTTCTTGGTCCAAAGTGTTTGTATTGAGCTTGTGCAAGTTTTTAATGAAGTGGGGATAATGTTTTGGGTTGTTTTAGATGATGAAATGAGGAGGTAGAGGGGGGAGGGAGAGAGGGCAGCAGCCATATGAGAGGGGAGAGGAGAAATGAAGAGGAAATAATGAAGGAACAAAGGCCATGGTCCAAGGTTGACCCCCTCACTTCTCTCTCTCCCTCTCTCTCTCTCGCATGCCCATACCCAATAGTTTATCATTTTCCCTTTTCTTTTGTTTTCTTCTCTTTTCTTTTAAAATTTAAAACCATGCATGCTAAGAAGAAAGGAACCATGAAAGAAAATGTAACAAGTCTAATTTGACATGGTGCATGTCATGTGCACAATCCCGACTTAATACACGATTAGCGATATTTAATCGCGATTAGCATTAAAAGTGAATATAATTACTCATAAAAATTCATAATTTTCTTAATTCATTTAAAACATCCTCATTTCAGTAATTTCTATAATTTTCCAAAATTTCCCCCCCAATTTATCGGTATTTAATTATACCGCATTATCAAAATATCCATAATATTTATTATTTAATTTTAAAAATTCCCAAAAACAATATTTTATTTTTCTGAAATGTTACATATACACTAGTCAAATACTATTATACATATATAGTACGCATCCTTGAAAATCTTCTAAAACTGACTAAAACACATGCAAAATCTTTTCTGAATCGCCGTGTGATGCGTAACTTACGGCACAAGTGATGGACGCTCATTCGTAAAGTAATAAATATATGTTCATATTGTAGGGTTTCTAGGCACTCTTGTGAAGGTTCAAAAGGCATCAAAGATGCTCGGATAAAAATTTAGACGTGCCGAACAACCAAAGCCGGGATCTTTGCTAGATTATTAGGGTTTAACAAGCAAGAAGATAACTTTTATCTAAGTGTGAGGGATTACAACCTTTGTAGTCCGCTCCTTCACTTCACAAGCTCGGAGTAGAAGTCCCTTTGCCGCGATCCACGTTCTCCCGGACTCATGAGAGGCTCCACGACTCGAACGATCCATGCTAGCTCGAAGTATTCCAAATCTCCGATGATCTACCTTGAAGTTGCTGCGACTCAAGCTTTCTCACTCTAAAGAGATGAACACACTAATCTCATGGGCTAGATGAGATGAGGATGAGAGAGTAGAAATTTTGCTTTCTTTTTAAATCATTTTCTCATATTTATTCATCACATAAAGAAATATCAAGTGAGCTTTCTTTAAGAGAGAAGAAGAAGATGATAATGGAAAAGCTAATAAGAATAATAATAATCCTTTTGTGATGAATAGAATATAAACCATATGATTGAATTGTAAACCATGGTCAAGGATGAGTGGTCAAGATTTTGTAGAGAAATAACTAGAGTTAGGGTTTGGTTAGGTTTAGAAATGTGTCATCCATAAATATCTAAACAATGACAAAATAAATAGCTTCTAGAAGGTGCATGAAGCAACTAACCCTAATTAAACCCTAACCTCAATTAATCATCCTTAAACATGTTTAACAATTAATCATATCATGTCATAATAATATATATCACATATATATTATATATTTGCAACAAAAGAAAATAATACAATTAACATATATCGTATATATATCAATGTATCATCCAGTAAGAAAATGAAATAATAAAGCGAGCCAATATTAGATAATGTAATAATATATCATATATATTATTATACATTAAATCATCGAATCAACACTTGATCCGACGATCCGGCTATATCGAATATTACCGACTAATATATCATGTACCGATTCATCGAATCAACACTTGATCCGATGTCCCGGTTCATTTCTAAATATCGCGAGAATATAATACGGTATCCCATATCGCATTATTCTCGGTCCTGCACATATCACATATGTGCCTCTACTCCGTTTTTCCTGAGCCAAGAAACCTCTGTGTAGGACTCTAAAGAATCGTCAATACGCCGGTAGCAGGTGATGATCATATCAAACACTCACAAGCTGCAAGCGGTCAGCTAAACGTAACAGCCACCCAGGTATTGAGCGATCAGAAGATCAACAAGCTAGCCTGTGCGTTCTCCTGTGAATCCGATCAGTAACACTCCCGTACAGTCCGGTCTGTTCGTCTGATATGTCGCATATCAAGTCTAGGGGTGGTATACGTCATACCCCAGTAACCGATAAGTCGTGTTGATGTATGGCTCATAACGGGTCGAGAAACTACTAGTAACACTTACCATTAAATCTCTATATCAGCCCTGGCCAGGGACTTCCAGTTATAGCCAATCGAACACAGCACAACATCAACTCCCTATACCGGGAGAGACGAATCCCCTCCTATCGCTCATTGCCTCCATGCGATTCGGGACTGTACCTAAAAGCCACCGTTTTGCACGCCCTCTTGGACGTGGTAAGGTGGAAATCAAAGCACAGTGGGAATCACACAAGACTCCATGACGATCTCGGGTCTACAGACTACCCTGTACCTATGTTACCGGAGAACTGCCATCTGACGTGTGGTATATCACCATCTGGGAGTTCTTGGCGAGTCCGTCCAGTGTTCCCAGTCTCCACTGAGCACCCGTACACCATCTCTGATGTCTAACACCGATGGATATGGGATCATCCATCGCCCATCATATGGGTCAAGATGCGTATACGCTAGTCTACTCTGGTGTATCGATGCCCTGTCTCGATATACCCTCGACTAGGAACAATTATAGGATGTACTCATCGACTACCGTGGCCCCACTAGTATGATCTCATCATAGTCCCAGTAGTCGAGTACAGATCCTAAGGGCTTTATCAACATGTGAGAGTAAAATAGTAAACCAATACAAGTCAACATGTTAAGATAAAGTGAAACCAAATAGCATACTATCATGACGAGCAAGAAAGTCATCTCTATATATAACCAAGCATCCATTATAATATACATCATATGTACAACAATGGCCTCTAGGGCATATACATAACTAACAATCTCCCACTTGCACTAAGGCCAGCTGCTGTAGTATCGCATACGTAGCATCCCGAATAATCTCTCAGACTGTATCTGGGGAATAGCCTTCGTGAATGGATCCGCAGTGTTGTCCTTCGTATCTACTCTCCTGACCTCGATCTCCCGGCGATCAACTATCACCCTGATCAGGTGATACCGCCTCAGAATATGTCTGGACTTCTGATGGGACCTGGGTTCCTTGGCCAAAGCCACAGCTCCATTGTTATCGCAATACAGAGGTATTGGATGCTCAATGGATGGAACCACACCAAGTTCACTAATGAACTTCTTGATCCAAACAGCCTCTTTGGCAGCATCGTTGGCAGCGATGTATTCAACCTCCATCGTCGAGTCTGCAACGGTATCCTGTTTGGAACTCTTCCAACATACCGCCCCTCCATTGAGGGTAAAGACAAAACCCGAATGCGACTTAGAGTCGTCCTTATCACTTTGGAAGCTGGAATCGGTAAAGGACTCCACCTGGAGTTCTCCATTACCATACACCAAGAACATCTCCTTAGTCCTTCGTAAGTACTTGAGAATGTTCTTCACAGCTGTCCAGTGACTCTCTCCAGGATCTGCTTGATACCGACTCACTACACTTAGTGAGTATGCTACATCGGGTCTGGTACATAGCATTGCATACATGATAGAGCCTACTGCCGAAGCATAGGGTATCCCTTGCATGCGAGCTCCCTCTAAATCAGTCTTGGGAGACATCTCTTTGGAGAGAGTGAGTCCAAAGATCGTGGGTTGGTTCCTGCGCTTGGATTCTTCCATACTAAACCTCTTTAGTATGGTGTCAATGTACCTGGATTGGGACAATCCCAGTATCCGTTTAGATCTATCTCTATAGATCATGATTCCCAATATGCAGGAGGCATCACCTAGATCTTTCATTGAGAATCTCTGTGATAAGAAGAGCTTGACTGATTGCAGCATAGGAATATCATTTCCTATCAAGAGTATGTCATCCACGTACAATACGAGGAAGAATACCTTACCCTCTGCTACCTTCTTATAGATACAAAGTTCATCTATATTTTTGATGAAGTCAATCTCTTTGACTACAACATCAAAACAGATGTTCCAACTCCGCGATGCTTGCTTTAACCCATAAATGGATTTAAGCAGCTTGCACACCTTTCTGCTGCTCCCACTATCTACGAAGCCCTCTGGCTGAGTCATGTACACGCACTCTTCTAAATCACCGTTTAGAAAGGCGGTCTTAACATCCATTTGCCAGATTTCGTAGTCATGGTATGCAGCAATGGCAAGTAAGATCCGGATGGACTTTAGCATAGCCACTGGAGAAAAGGTTTCGTCATAATCCACACCTGGTCGTTGACGAAAACCCTTTGCTACAAGTCTAGCTTTGAAAGTCTCAACTTTTCCATCTACACCAAATTTCTTTTTAAAGATCCACTTGCTCCCAATGGGTTTTACCCCTTCAGGAGCATTTTCCAAAGTCCATACTTTGTTGGTGTACATGGATTCCATCTCAGATCGCATTGCATCCAGCCATTTCACAGAGTCACCACTCGTGATGGCCTGCTCAAAACTAGTCGGTTCATCATCATCCATGATGCAATCCTCGCTTCCACCATCAATGACAAAACCGTAGTATCTCTCAGGTGGACGAGAAACCCTATTAGATCTGCGGAGAGGCTGGGGTTCGTCGGGTACTACTGAATCCTCTGGTTCCACTAAATCATCTGTTGTAGTTTGTGTCGCTGGAACCTCTTCCAGTTCTACCTCATTGCTATCAATTTCTTTCATAAGAAAACCCCTTTCTAAAAAGGTGGCATGTCGAGAAACAAACACTTTTTGTTCCTCGGAGTGGTAGAAGATATACCCTCGCGAATGTTTGGGATATCCAATAAACTTACATAAAACAGATCTTGCCTCGAGCTTGTCCGGATTTTGTCTTTTGACATAGGCTGGACAACCCCATATCTTAATATACATAAAAGATGGTCTCTTCCCTTTCCATATCTCATATGGAGTGGTAGGCACTGATTTGGTAGGAACCATATTCAATAGATGTATGGCTGTTTCAAGCGCATACCCCCAGAAGGAAATAGGTAACTCAGCCTCGCTCATCATAGAGTGCACCATATCTAATAGGGTGCGATTCCTCCGCTCAGATACACCGTTGTGCTGTGGTGTATAAGGAGGAGTAAGCTGAGAGAGAATCCCATTCTCTTTTAGATAATCTAGGAACTCACCGCTTAAGTATTCACCTCCTCGATCAGATCGAAGAATCTTAATACTTTTGCCCGTTTGGTTCTCTACTTCGTGCTTATATTCTCTGAATTTCTCAAAAGCTTCAGACTTGTGTTTCATCAGAAACACATGTCCGTATCTAGAGAGGTCGTCAGTGATTGTAATGAAGTAGGAAGAACCGTTCCTGGCATGCGTAGACATGAGACCACAAACATCACTATGTATCAGTCCTAAGAGTTCAGTAACTCTTTCTCCGTGTCCACTAAACGGAGCTTTGGTCATTTTTCCTTTGAGACATGAATGGCAAGTATCATAAGATGATAATTCGAACGGATTCAAATAACCATCCTTATGTAACTTAGCCAGTCGTGTTGCATTGATATGACCAAGTCTACAATGCCACAAGTAGGATTCGTTCATATCTGAACTTTTCCTCTTGTGTGTGTTTTGTATATTCAGGACTGTATTCTGATTTAGAATGAATATGCCATTATGTAACGAGCCTGATGCAATCAACTTTTGATCTAGGAATATGTTCATAACATTATCCTTTACTACAAAATTATATCCTTCTTTACTTAATAAAGAAACTGATATAATGTTGCACATCATGTTCGGTATATAATAACACTCATTCAGAATCAGTGTATTACGACTTGGTAATACAAGGTGATATTCGCCAACTTCTTTGGCTACAATACTTACACCGTTCCCTACTTGAACGGAATGATCACCTTTTCCCAGTTCTCTACCTTTACGTAGCCCATGTAACTGTTTACATATATGGGATCCTGATCCGGTATCTAATACCCAGGACGTAGGGTGAACTGAGAAACAGTTCTCAATAACTAACACACCTGAAGAAGATGCATCAACATGCATGTTCTTTTGGGCGGCGTGAGAATCCAGATATTCTCCTGTTTCCTGTTCAGTCTTATAACTCTTATAAGAAAGAACGGGTCCAACGTTCCCTTGCTCAGTACAATAATCGGGTTCAGTCAATACATCAATATTATTATCTTGATTATGGCCTGACATGGTCGCTACCTGGAGAGAGAGAGAAGAAAACACTTTAGTGTATGCTCTTGCAAGATTAGATTGGTTATTATCTTATCTAATCAGGATGTCTCCCACTGTTTTTATCAAATCTACCTTAAAACCCTAAAAGGTAAGATTAGCCGGGATTAATTACACCCTACAATTTCATCAATCTTTCAGCCAGATCAGTGTCGGTACTTTGAGGGAGGTTCCTCGTGCTTTCGCACGGACCTAATTAAAGTAAACCTCGTTTTCCCAGAGGCGTAACCTCGTTAACACTTTTCTAGACACCTACTTGAATGACTAATTGTCCTGTGTAAAACTCTCCCAGGAGTAACTCTTACTCGCAGTGGGTATCGGGATCCAACTATCTCATAGGAGGTATGCAATCTCATTGCAAATTTCAACACTTGAAATTCCCGATAAAACTTTTACCACTAGCGTCCCATGACCTTGACGAAGGCCAAACTACTCATAGAGCGCTAGTCAAGTTCAACCCGTTCATTTCTTGATTGAATTAAACCCACCCGTACGACCCTTGACGAAGGCCAAACTACGCCGTACGAATACCCTAATCCAATCGCATCGTATGCTGACAGATAAGTACTAGTTAGCTACCGTACACTACGCCTTGACGAAGGCCAAACTACCGTAGCACGAATACTAAGTAGTATTTATCTGAAATGACGGAGGGTTACGCAGGTTTTCAGAAAAAACCCTGAGCGTATTGAACTTGATATCGTCGTAGAATCATGTAATTTTTGAAAAGGAGTGTTTTTGAGGCTTTTCTTAGTTTCGCTAAAGGGGTCACTCCCGGTGAAGGGATCGTCGGCCCTTTCCTCATCGAATAAGGTGCAGGATATATCATATATACCGCTGTGCAAAGCAAAACACTAAAAGCAATCAAAAGACAAATCGCGTTTTGTAGCATCTGCCAGTTTTGCTAAAGGAGTCACTCCCGGTGAAGGGATCTCGGTCCTTTCCTCATCGAATAAGGTGCAGGATATATCATATATATCACCGTGCAAAGCAAAACTGTAGCTACCCTTTTTATAAAGTTTTGATTCTACAACATCTTTAGGTTTCTTTTCTTTTATTAATCTCATTAATAAAAATTCCATCAGTTTATGCTTCCTAAGCATCACAGAAGAAACGAAAGCAGTAATATTTATATATCAGCATATATATATATAGTATAAGCATTCGTCTCAGGCAGTAATATGATCTCATCACAGAATATTGTAGCAGAAGAACATATATGAAATATTGGATATACTAGGACGTCCGTGTTTTTAATACGAGCCTGTATAAAACACGGATTCCACGGTCGCGACGAATAGCCAAACCCACATCCCAAGACCCCTACGAGAGCGGCAAGTAACACTGCCAATTCTAGGGTTAGGAGACCCGGTTTCGACTCCTCGAGATGGCCTCCCATTGGACCCTAGAACCCGGTTACTTGTGCTCCCCTCCTTGGGTCTACCTAATGCGGAAAAGTAAATAATATACACTGGTGACAGCAACCGCAACCTGGAAGTGCCCCAAATAAAAGAATATTACATTACAAATGAATTTTACATGAATGAAAAATAAAAACCCTCATCTCACATAAAACCCCCGGCTATTCTGATCGCGACGATCCAATATAACATATCACAGCAACACATAATATCTCATATCATCAACGTAAGTAAATATGCGCATCCCAATTGTCGTTGACATATAGCAACGAAACCGGCGATATCACATATTACACTTACGGTCACAGAAAAGAAAGTGTAAAACTACAATATTTGGAATCCACAATCACTTTAGACATCGTAAATCCGAAATATCACATATTCCGCATTTCATGCCTAACTCTATGAATTCCACATATTGTATCACATTCCAGATAAATAGACAGTATTAAACTTTCCGAACAGATAATCAAACACCCAAAATTTCCCAAAGTGCTCAACTCTTGAGCGGAGTTCAAATAATCCCAGAATATGTCACAGTACCGGTGATCCAGCCGTAGAAGGGTCAAGCCAACGCCTCACATGTGGCACGCCGTACTGCCCCAAACCCGAAGGTTCAAAAGGCAGTTCAAGACGGTCACATAATCGAGTTAAGGTTTGTTGTCTTATAGAGGGTCCACCGCTTAACTTGTACAATTTTTCGAAAGATTTAAACCCAGTAAAAATTCAACGCTTGAAAGTTTGCCGTACCGGGAAATAGTAAGTTAATGATATCCGTTCAAATAATTTAACAGTTTCTAAATATCCGGAAAGAAATACGAACAAAAAAAATTCCGATCGAATCTACTTTTACAAAACAAACCCCCGAATTTTAAACACCTGAAACAGATTAAAAATACCCAAAAAAGTCAACAAGTACCTACGGTTATTACCAGGAAGCCACGTGTCGCCAATCGATCAATCCGCCGCGGAACCGTCGCGCAAGCAAGCTTGCGCCGCGCTTCCATGGCCGTTTGATCGAATTGGGGGCTCGGGCTTCTTGGTAATTCTTAGAATTCCCTGCTGATTTTTTTTACATATTTTTAATTCAAAAAAATCCCAAAATTTAAAAAATTTCCACAGAGGGGTCTTTTTGCGTCGTTTCGGGTTCGATCGGAGTTTTAACTTCGTAAACACATCGCCTAATGCTCTAGCTAGGCTCTGATACCACTGTAAGGTTCCTAGGCACTCTTGTGAAGGTTCAAAAGGCATCAAACATGCTCGGATAAAAATTTAGACGTGCCGAACAACCCAAAGCCGGGATCTTTGCTAGATTATTAGGGTTTAACATGCAAGAAGATAACTTTTATCTAAGTGTGAGGGATTACAACCTTTGTAGTCCGCTCCTTCACTTCATAAGCTCCGAGTAGAAGTCCCTTTGCCGCGATCCACGATCTCCCGGACTCATGAGAGGCTCCACGACTCGAACGATCCATGCTAGCTCGAAATATTCCAAATCTTCGATGATCTACCTTGAAGTTGCTGCGACTCAAGCTTTCTCACTCTAAAGAGATGAACACACTAATATCATGGGCTAGATGAGATGAGGATGAGAGAGTAGTAATTTTGCTTTCTTTTTAAATCATTTTCTCATATTTATTCATCACATAAAGAAATATCAAGTGAGCTTTCTTTAAGAGAGAAGAAGAAGATGATAATGGAAAAGCTAATAAGAATAATAATAATCCTTTTGTGATGAATAGAATATAAACCATATGATTGAATTGTAAACCATGGTCAAGGATGAGTGGTCAAGATTTTGTAGAGAAATAACTAGAGTTAGGGTTTGGTTAGGTTTAGAAATGTGTCATCCATAAATATCTAAACCATGACAAAATAAATAGCTTCTAGAAGGTGCATGAAGCAACTAACCCTAATTAAACCCTAACCTCAATTAATCATCCTTAAACATGTTTAACAATTAATCATATCATGTCACAATAATATATATCACATATATATTATATATTTGCAACAAAAGAAAATAATACAATTAACATATATCGTATATATATCAATGTATCATCCAGTGAGAAAATGAAATAATAGAGCGAGCCAATATTAGATAATGTAATAATATATCATATATATTATTATACATTAAATCATCGAATCAACACTTGATCCGACGATCCGGCTATATCGAATATTACCGACTAATATATCATGTACCGATTCATCGAATCAACACTTGATTCGATGTCCCGGTTCATTTCTAAATATCGCGAGAATGTAATACGGTATCCCATATCGCATTATTCTCGGTCCTGCACATATCACATATGTGCCTCTACTCCGTTTTTCCTGAGCCAAGAAACCTCTGTGTAGGACTCTAAAGAATCGTCAATATGCCGGTAGCAGGTGATGATCATATCAAACACCCACAAGCTGCAAGCGGTCAGCTAAACGTAACAGCCACCCAGGTATTGAGCGATCAGAAGATCAACAAGCTAGCCTGTGCGTTCTCCTGTGAATCCGATCAGTAACACTCCCGTACAGTCCGGTCTGTTCGTCTGATATGTCGCATATCAAGTCTAGGGGTGGTATACGTCAGACCCCAGTAACCGATAAGTCGTGTCGATGTATGGCTCATAACGGGTCGAGAAACTACTAGTAACACTTACCAGTAAATCTCTATATCAGCCCTGGCCAGGGACTTCCAGTTATAGCCAATCGAACACAGCACAACATCAACTCCCTATACCGGGAGAGACGAATCCCCTCCTATCGCTCATTGCCTCCATGCGATTCGGGACTGTACCTAAAAGCCACCGTTTTGCACGCCCTCTTGGACGTGGTAAGGTGGAAATCAAAGCACAGTGGGAATCACACAAGACTCTATGACGATCTCGGGTCTACAGACTACCCTGTACCTATGTCACCGGAGAACTGCCATCTGACGTGTGGTATATCACCATCTGGGAGTTCTCGGTGAGTCCGTCCAGTGTACCCAGTCTCCACTGAGCACCCGTACACCATCTCTGATGTCTAACACTGATGGATATGGGATCATCCATCGCCCATCATATGGGTCAAGATGCGTATACGCTAGTCTACTCTGGTGTATCGATGCCCTGTCTCGATATACCCTCGACTAGGAACAGTTATAGGATGTACTCATCGACTACCGTGGCCCCAATAGTATGATCTCATCATAGTCCCAGTAGTCGAGTACAGATCCTAAGGGCTTTATCAACATGTGAGAGTAAAACAGTAAACCAATACAAGTCAACATGTTAAGATAAAGTGAAACCAAATAGCATACTATCATGACGAGCAAGAAAGTCATCTCTATATATAACCAAGCATCCATTATAATATACATCATATGTAGAACAATGGCCTCTAGGGCATATACATAACTAACACATATAGGTTTTGCTAAAATATTCGTTCCACTCTTTTTAAAATAACCCAAAAGGTTTTCCTTTGTAAATGCTCGTGTCGCTCACGGACACGTAGGAAATAGCGAGACTATAGCTCTTTTTTGAAAATCTATTGTTAAACTTTTAATGCATATAAAGTACTCAGGTACTGTCCTCAGATCAGCCATGTCTGGCCACTATATAATATAGTGCCCATCATGAAAACAAAGTGCTCAAGAGCAAAATCAGCCTCGAAAGGCGTATCCAATAATCTCGTGCGTCTGGTGCGCACGGAAATCAAAACTAAATACAAGTGCTACGAATGTGCACAAACGAAAAACTAGGTGCAATGGGTGTGCACTAAAGAATCTGTCCAGTGCAACGGGTGTGCACGACAACAATATCAAGTGCATATAGAGTGCACGAAAATCTCAACCCAGTGCAACTAATCATGCACGAAGGAAAATCCCAATCGAGTGCATCCGGTGTGCACAAAATCACATCTCATATCATGCGCCCAACATGCGCGAAAATCCAAATCAAGTGCATCCGTCATGCACGAATGAAATCTAAATTAAGTGCATCCCACATGCACGAATAAAATCTAAATTAAGTGCATCCAATATGCACGAATAAAATCTAAATCAAGTGCATTCAACATGCACGAATAAAATCTAAATCAAGTGCATTCAACTTGCACGAATAAAATCTAAATCAAGTGCATCCAATGCGCACAAAATCCAATACCAAGCGCCTAATATGCGCAAAAATCCAACCCAAGCACGTTAAGTCCAAATAAATGTACAGTGCGGTAAAGCGCACGAAAAACGAACGTCAAGTGCAACGCGCACGAAAACATAAGTCTGGCGAACAAATGCTCAAATATATAAATCGGGTGCAACCAAGGTACGGAGTATAAATCTAGTGCGACAAATGCACGAAATACCCATCCGGTGCAACAAATGTACGAAATGAAAATCTAGTGCAACAAATGCACGAAATACAAATCCAGTGCATCCAGTGCACGAAATACAAATCCAGTGCATCCAGTGCACTAAATACAAATCCAGTGCATCCAGTGCATTAAATATAAATCCAGTGCATCCGGTGCACGAAATACAAATCCAGTGCAACAAATGCAGCGTAAAAACCTAGTGCAACAAATGCACAAAATACAAATCGGGTGCACTTGAATGCATATAAAAATAACACCGAGTGTACCAAGGTGTATAAAGATCAACAACGTGTGCAACAACGTGTGCAACTATGTGCACAAAACACATGTCAATGCATTGCAAGCACATGGGAGCTATACCGAGTGCAAAAATCAAATCGAGTGCGTACCACATACACAAAATCAAATCAACCGTATGAAATCTACGAAATCGTACGCATGTGCAGCCAAAGCACCAAAACCGATCTCAAGTGCAATAAATATGTACAAATCATAAACCAACACAACGGTGTATAAAACATATATCAAGTGCAATGACTATGCACAAAAATGTAAATACCCAGTAAGGGCTGCCATGGTGCACGAAAACAATATCATGAACTAAATCATAAAAACTCAAATCCAAGCGATATAAGCGTGATACTTGGAGCAAAAACGCAAATCGCAACAAATGACATTGAGGTACACCTCCTACAATGTCGAAAAATATCGGTGCGCCCAAAACTGGCAGAGCAAGAACATCCGCCTGCCTCCTGCTCACGGTCTGGCATCCTCTGTCTCCGGGTCCTCATTTCTCTGTGGATTACCAACCTCGCAATCCATCGGCTCATCGGCCAGGTCAGGTGTACTAACGGAAACGATTCCGCTCTGACACTTCTCTGGTCATCTCTCGGCCAATTAGTATGACCACTCATAAAGAAGCACGTCACTGGTGTCGGCCTCTGGTCCTCTGAATACACGCCACACATCTGATCCTTGGTGCAAATCTTATTGCAACAGTGTCCTGAAAGGAACCTGCTCAGGGTCTCTTCCAATCTCGCCTATGCCGAACTATACGGAGGCTGGTACTCTTGCATAATCTTTTCTTGTTTTCTGGACATCTGCATTCTCAGCACAGCATTTTCTCGGGAACTGGCCGTATTCCAACGCCTCACTATATACTTCTGATCTCTAATCTCAACGGGGAGTAACCACAGCTCGTTAACATCTCGCACGAACCTCCTGTTCCACTCGTCTATATTATCGTCCACTTCGACGTCACATCATGCTATCTGTGTACTGCAATGGTTCTCAGCTACAGTAAATCCGGAATCTCTCACACGGACTCGAAATTACGAACTTGGTATCTTCATCACTCTGTAGAAGATATCTATCCGAACATGTCCTCGGGAACTCGTCCCAACCATCAGAGGAATACTCAATACTCGTCCGTTCTTGATCAACTCACAACGCATCTGGGTGAGGTCCTCTATCCAAAGCTGTTCCACTTACTGATCTCCTATCGGATCATCCAACGAACAACGTCATCTCTGGATCTATTTACTCTAGATCTGAGTAAGATTCTCCACACTGGAAATCTTCAACTCAACTGGGCCTGCGTCGGCGCATCAAATCTGACGAATCACCTTCGTCTCTCAACTTAGGATAGACTAACTATCATTTGTCGCATCTCTGCCTGGAAGCTCCAGCGATCTCAGCTCATAAGCTCTGGAAGAGACATCCCATCAACCTCAGCAACAGCTGGGTCATTTGTCTGCAAGGTAGATGACATCACGGTTTCCGAGGTAGGCTGTACGTCAACAGTCCTATCACAACAGGCAGTCTCTAGAAATGGCCCGGTCATATGGTGCAAAACCGAACACTCGCTTCAAACAAGAGGTCACAACCTAAACACTAACTCGAGACGTTCCCACATCACCAGAAAACATGACGGTCAGTCCTCGTCCATGACGAGCTCGCCCTGACCGCATCACTAGCAGCAGCTCAATCTGCGCTCACACCATGGTGACGGGAACCTCAATCAAGTATCGAGGAAAACAGATCAAAGGAATGAAAGGAATCAAAAAATCCAGAATGGATACATGATCATAAGGAGGAACAGAATCACTGAGAGTATGATCATGGAAACGAATAGAATCAAGGATCTCAAATGGATGTTTACTCATGGGGACGAAGAGAATCACAGATCTCAAAATATGCACATCCTAAGGTTTTTTAAGTGGAGTATCATATCGTAAATATGCCGCGGAACATACATACGGTACGTCACTCTACTCAAGCTACCTACTCCAATAATCAGGGTCAGCCTATGAAACGAAAGTTCGGGTCTAATACCCCCTGTTCAAGTCTAAGTTCCGTAAGGTCAAGCCTTGGTTCCGAAATATTTACGCCCCAGACTCCACATAGTCAAACTTAAAATCAAACCAAGGTTAAACCTAGCGCTCTGATACCAACTTTGTCACGATCCGAAATTTAGTTCGTGACCGGCACTTAAATCACGCAACGTCTAAAGGCGTAACGTAATTCAGGTAAGCCGAAACCCAGAAATCTAAACCTTTTAAAGAAAATAAAAGAGGTGAAGTTTTTAAATAAAGGTATGTTGAAATCAAATGTTTTCTTAAATGCATAGAAAAGGGAACATGAAAAATGCAAGTTTATTTTACTAGTTGAAAAACATGTTTCGTCTTTTTAAAAATTTGGGCAGCACCTCCTTTGTATATTTTTATCCAAAACCATAAATACATGATGATAATAAAGGCATCCCTAAGCGGGAGCTAGCTCTTCGCCAATCGGTGGATTCACGACCACGCAAGTCATAAATAAGTATACGACGCCCAACAGCGAAGATCAACACAAGAATAATGAATAAAGCAAGACATCAACCCAAAAAGCGAACATAAACCCTCGCTCTATGTCTCGCAACCACAAGTCTCACTAAGTCTTACTACTTATACAAATACTAGTTTCTGATTTGATGGAGTTAACTAGATACAACATGAATAATAAATAAAATAGTGGTACGATCCAACATGTACCACCTACCAAAGCAAGTCACCCGAATGCAAGCTGCGTACCAACGATGCCGCTACCGATCCATGCGGTCAACCTGCAAGAACTGTGGCACAACGGGGGTGAGTTGCCAACTCGTGAGTAGAAAACATCATCACGTAGAAATCGAATAAACAACGATTCCTAGGTCAACTATATCATAAAGGTAATACTATGATATCTAGGGTGACCGTAACTGTAACTATGTGCCAACAGTATACTAAATGCCCATCTGCATGTGGATATCATCCAACCATATAATCAATGCCTGAATGCATGTGGATCTCATCCAACAATATCATGCATGTAAATATCATAAAAGCATATGCATGAAAGTATGAGGATATAAATCAACGTGTGTCCCTCGCGACACATCAAAATCATGGAACCTGAGAGTCCAGCATCGTCACTCGAAATATCATGAAACCCGTGTCCAACATCGACACGTAAATTGTCATATCTCGACTCCGTCTGCGGGATCGGCCCGCGGGCTCCGGCAGAACGGGTTGTCCCATATTCATCTCATAACTCCGGTCGGTATCCTCCGGATAACCGCCGAGTTCAAATACTATCACCGGTAAGTAGTAGTCCCTCTGCCAGGCTCATCGTCTACTGCACAACCATCCATTCTCGCCCCGGGGTACCATACCGGGTCCACCATGAACCCGCAAATGGATCATCCAACTCCTCGAATCGGGGTTCACATATCACACGTATTAGAACCGAGAAAACGCACGGTGGACGCACTGAAATATCATATCAAGAGAAACCGGGTTTTAAAAACAATACATACTTTCTTTTGAAATAACCACGGTTCTCAAATCCAGAAATCTCATGAAAATAGCATATCTCAATGCGTATAATCATAAAGCATGATGTATGTGACATATGACAGAAATGTAAGCATATCCGTATATCATGCAACATGGAACAGTGATGTGACAATATCAATATATCATACGACATATCGTAATGATGTGAACATAGCAAATAAATCATGCAAGGAGTCATATCATGATACAACAATTCTACTGTGTAGTGACATAGCAATTATCGATGATGAAGTGTGTGAGCCGGCCAATCTGTGTAAGTGTAACATACGCATCATCGATAATAGTGTAGGTGTACTAGCACAGATATATGGAATGCAATGAGAATGGCATGAACGTAGCATAAGTAAATCATCAGCTAAATGCTATAAGGTATATGTATCTAACATGACCGAGTCGGTGAATCTATCAATCGGCATCCAGCCTCAAAACATCACGTACGGTATAATCCATCCTACGACATCCTCTAGTCAAGGGTACGGATCAATCATCATAAAACTCATCACGTACGGTAAATCATCGTACGACGACATTAACAATTGGGGATCCTATCAACCTATATGACAATGAGGGTACGGACCTAATGTCTCGTACGGCATATCACTCATGATTCACAACATCATATCTATCTATATACCTACATCCTAGGTCACATCCATAACAATCTCATATCAGGGGACCGGCAAGGGTATCAATCATCTCATATGGACTCGCATCCGTATACCAACATATCAATCAAGTCATCATATCACATCGTATATTCTTTTCATCGCATTAAGTCATCTTACATCAAGTCAATTTTATATATACATTCTACCTTATACATCAAATGTCATGCTACTCTAAAACTCATACCTATTCTAGTGCAACTACATATCTATAAGTCATGATTCACATTCACTTTTCATATCCATAAGCTTTCATCTCATATCTCAATATATATATTCAATCACTCATATCATTTCTAACTATCTTTTTAACCATATCCCTAGTTTTCTAATCTAGGTTTCTACGACTGTATCCTATAGATCGGTTTCCATTTATAACTTGCAGGGGTGCTATACGCCATCCACCCGACTTCCCCCGTAGATATAGATCTACTCACTTTTATCCTTGCTTGCCGAAGTCGATGACGCCATGCTCCATCGCCTCGGAATCCACGCGAAGGTACCTATAATAAATACACAATCGCATTCGCTATTAACATCAAGTCCGGAAAACCAATATGGCACACAGTGCGCTCATAGGTTAGAACCTGTAGTCTACGCCTGCAAAACAATCAAACAACCCTTGTTGTTGATGTACAAACGCCCAACAACCAAATACAAATCTAAACATCAAAACCAAACATTCCAAAATATGGAAAACATAACCAAAAACCACTCACAACAGCTCCTAGATTCTCTCTCAGGTAAAATTGGATTAAACTAGCAAGTATATGTAGGGTTACTAGGCACTCTAACAAGGGTTAAGGAAACATCAAACATGCCCGTTTAAAATTTTAGCCGTGCCGAATAACCCTAAACAAGACCGTTGCTAGAAAATTAGGGTTTAATATGCTAGTAAACTACGTTTACAACTAAGTGAACACGAAATACAACCTTTGTAGATCGGTCCTTCACTTCTATAGCTCCTTGTTGAAGTCCCTTCGCTGCGATCGTGGTTCCCCCGGACCCTTGCATGGCTTCACGAGGCGAAAAATGCGTCCTTGCTTGAAGTCTTCGAGGCCGAAGATGATCTACGTCGAGGGGATGCCAACTCAAGCTTCTACTTCACTAACTTGAGAATTAGTGAAGCAAACACCCTAAACTAAAGTGCTAGTATAGTAGAGGATGGAGAAATAGGAAGTGGATTCTCTTTAGAATTTTATTTCTCACAATCTTTCTCACTTTGGATCAAACCCTAGCAAGCTTTCTCTTTTTATCAATGAAGAAGAAGAATAAAAGAAAGAAATGAGGATAATGATCAAGTGAGAAAGGTAACCATGGTGAGTGAGTATCATATACTAACTCTTGTAGAGACATAACCATGGCTAATCTAAATGGTTAGGTTAATAAAAAATCTAAGGTGAAGACAAAGGTAGTGGACTTTGTCAAAGCAAAGCAAGCTTCTACAAGATTCATGCTCTTTCCAAAATTTCACCAATTTTGTAATTACCTTAAATAATTATAACCCACCATAAAAATAGAATGGTGTATGTCTTGTACACCCATGTCATGTGTATCATCAACCATGATACTAAAATAAAACACATTTTAATATATATCACATATATATTAAAGTTGTGTTCATGTGAGAAAAAACCTAAAGTGAACAAGTGTTAGTAAATGTAAACTAGTATATCTAATATACAATTATACACTTAATTATTAAATCAACACTTGACTTAGTAATCTGGTCATATCTCATATAACTGACTAACATCCATTGTATCGACTTATCGAATCAACACTTGATTCGATAACCCGGCTATATCATATATAACCGACCGATACAAAAAGTCGCGAGAATAGAATACGGTATCACAGACACGCATTATTCTCGGTCTCGCACATATCACATATGCGCTCCTATTTCGTTTTTCCTGAGCCAGTAAAACCTCTATGTAGGACTCTAAAGACTCGTCAATACGCCGGCAGTAGGTGATGATCACATCAAACTGTAAGTTTACGGTAGCGCCCCGGCCGTCTACAGACGCCAAATGCGGAACAAAAACTTTTTAACTGGCGCTATCGTATACTTTAACCCGGATATGCCATTATTGCAAAACTAACAAACTGTAAAGAGAGTAGAAAGGTTATACCGAACGATCCTAGTCCTTCGTTCTTTAACCATCATCCCACGCTCCGTTGCGGCTACTCCGATCTCTTTGATCTCCGATCTGCTCGTCCAGGTGGCACCACGTCAACGATTCTTTAAACGGGCTCCCGCCTCTGACTCGAGGCAACTCGGTCGTCAAGTTTGCTAAAAGAGACGACCAAGATTGATGTAGAGAATGAGTAGAAGACTTTGTCTCGTTACGTCCAAAGCTATGGACGAACGGTTAATGAAGTTGCCAATTGATTCGGGTGATGGAATGAAATGAGCAATGAAATTTCCATACACCCCAAAACTATCATAATCTTTTCTACAACCATCAAGTAAGAGTGAGAGAGAGGGGGAAGGGGGCCGACCATCATATATAGGTGGGGGGGTGAGTGTAGGAGATGGAAGGTAAGCATAAGGATAAATAACTAGTGTGAACACAAATAAATATCTAGTGTGAACACAAATAAATATCTAGTGTGAACACAATAAATGCACCATGAGTCACAAAACACCTCACCGCTTCTAGAACCTTCTAGAAGCATCCACACTCTTCCAAAGAAAAGATAAATCCTTCTTTAACTGAATGTTAAAAGATGGCTGATAGAAAACTGGAAACTGACAACTTCCAAAAGTGATCCCGAAACGAATTTCAGGATAACCCCGTAACTGTATAAATATACCCGCATTTGTATTACGACCGAATACAAATGCAACCGAGACAAAGATATTATATCTACTCAATATAATACTCGGATCCGGCTTAAACCAAAGCGGACCAGTATCATCTGCCCAAAATCTGACACGTGCGTAAACGCACGTGCATTTTTCGAACCCTGCCATAAAACCATACGGCCTCTACAACGTTTCTCCCGAACTTGAGAAACTGTCTGTGGGGGACTCTAATGACTCGTCAGTACCCTGGCAGTGGGTTTAACCACAAACCGTCAGCGGCACTAGCTATGCGTAACGGCTGCCCATGGACTGACCTCAAGGGAGGCCGATGAGCGAACTCATCCGGAAATCCTACTGAGCCTAACAGTGACCATGTATATACAGTCCGGTCCGTTCGTCAATGAGTATCGCATATCTGCCTAGGGGGCTAGTAACGTCAGACTCCCAATAGCAGTTTAAGTCGTGTCGGAGTGTAGCCTAATAACACCCTGAGATACTACTGGAGTACCTACCAGTAAATCTCCTGCCACGGCCGTGGGATTTGTGTAATAGCTTTACTAGACACAGCACGATCTCGCCCCCAATACCGGGAGAGACGAATCCCTGCCGATCCGCTCACGTGCCTCCATGTGGCTCGGGACTGTACCCAAAAGCTACCTGTTTGCACGACTCCTTTGAGCCGTGGTAGGGTAGAAATCAAAGCACAGTGGGAACTCACACGAGACAAATGACGACCTCAGGTCGATGAACTAACCTGTACACATGTCACCAGGGAACTGCTATCTGACGATAGGTATAGTACTAACTAGCATATTCCCGGCGAGTCCTGTCCGGTGTACTCATAACCCAATGAGCACCTGTATACATCTTAGGTGATCCAACTAGCACCAGTGGCTTGTGAGACCGGTCACCGCCCCTCGTCGTGGTCTCGACTGTATACACTAGTCTACTCCGGAGTATCGATGCCCTGTCTCGAAACTCCCACGACTAGGGACCACAATTAAGGATATGCATATAAACCACCCAACTCTCACGTATATGATCGCCATCATACTGTTGGTAGTAAAGCAAGATCCTAAGGTCTCTATCAAAGTGGAACATGTAATCAGACACCTGAACATGTACATGACTGATAAAGACAAACCAGATAGCATACTATCATCTCGAGTAAGACTGTCCTACCGGTATAGGTCCTCCGCAATCATTGCAATCATGTACCTGCGATCCAATAATTGACTCTGAGGGCACTATCTCCAACAATCTCCCACTTGCACTTAAGGCTAATTATTGCGATGTCGACTACTCACAGCCCGTGTGAAACCGAACATCCAACTCCTCTACTAATCAGTTTCACAAAGCCCGTTTGTAAAACTATTGTGTTCGAGAAATAGCCTCAGTGAGTGGATCCGCCTAGATGTTTCTTTATATCTCTCTCTTAATCTCAAGTTCGTGGAGAAAGCCATCTCCCGAATCGAGTAGTACCTGTCTTAGAATATGTCTGGATATCTGATAGGACCTAGTTCTTAAATGAACTCTAAATCCAAACTTCTTAGACTGTATCGATCACTGAACCTAATCAGTATTCTGCACCATGCCTCCCACAGTATCCTCTTGGACCACCTGTCTATAATACTGTCCCTCGTCAGAGGGAAAACTATAACTCTGACAATCACTCTGTCATCCATGTCACCTTTGAAGCCTGGAATGATAACCGTCTCCCGAAGGAGGCTGCCGTCATCAAATCCGTAGAACATGCACTTATGTTCTAAAACTACTTCCTTATCTTTCTCCAGGATTGGATTAATACAAACTTATTGCATCTAGTACAAAAACAACATCTGGAGTGGTACTTGACTTCTCATGATTGACTCAGTTTCCTAAGCAAGTGATCCGCCAATCATGCCCATCCCTATCCCCTTTAGTCTGTAAGACACCTTTAGAGAGGGTGCCTCCATCACCTGCAGGTACACCACCATGCCAAGAGTCCTCTATTCTAAAAACCATTAGAATACTGTCAAAGTACCCACATTGGGAAACTACCCAAATTCAGATCTAAAACCATAGATCTAGAAACCAGAATGTCAAATATTATATCCATATCCTGTCTGGAGAAACAACTGTGTGACGACCACAGTACAACCGATCGTAGTATAGGAATTTTACTTCCTACTATGTGTATGTCATCCAAATACCATGACATCACACCCTACTACCTTCTTAACAGATCCATCCCCTATTCTGATTGAAGTCAAACCCATGACTGTCACATCAAAAATAGATGATCTATCTCCGCTATAACTTCCCAAGTCTATAAATAGACATAAGCTACTTGCCCACTATGCTTCCGCTGCTCCCACTGACTACGACAACCCTCCTACCGGGTCTCATAGCCTGGAACAATAGTAGTGTCAAGTCTGGGTAAGCAAGAACCTCCCTGTCACCATCCTTGAGGCTACTGGAGTACCTCTCGGGTGTCTGAGGTTACCCATCATATCTGCGGAGTGGCTAATGGAATGTCAAACCTGATTGAATATATAAGTCCTATTAAATTTTCCGTAATCGTTCGCGGTTCTGGAATCACTTCCAGTTCTACCATACTACCACTACTTTTTCTGAAAAAGATCCATTTTACTAAAACTGTGGCGAGTTAAGAATAATATCACTATTGATCTTCCAAATGGTAGAATATCAACCCTCGTCATAGCCAGGGTCAACCCACAAATAGCCATTACAGAAACGTGCCCTGAGTTATCCAGAGTCTGGTTTTAAGCATAAGCTGGACAACTCCCCGTACCTTAACATCTTTTAAGGTATGAACCATTCTATATCCAATATAGAAACTTTGGCACTTATTTAATTGGAACCAGATTCAAATCATGCAGCTGTCTCCAGTGCATATCAACTTAATGAAAAGAGTCTAATCAGCATTACTCAACTTAGGAATCCATCCAATTATGAGTAACCTGAAAGAGAAACAAGTTTCTCAAAACCATTACTATCATCTGAATACCAATCAAAAGAATCTACATCTTCGATCTCTTTGAAGAATCCCGATACTTGTGACACCTGGTTCTCTACTTTATTCTTATACCCACAACTTCTCAAAACTTAGACCTTGTATTTCTACGAAACACTTGTCTAAAAACTAGAGAAGTCATAAGTAAACAGAACATAGTACGAGGACCTACCCCTTTATCCTGATGGACACTTGGACAACATACAATACTCTGTATAAGTCCGCTGAGTTGAACAACTCAAAACCTGTGCTTCGTAGGTGGAAAACTGTACCCTCGCGATTTCCTCAAATATCACCAATTACAACGAATTCCGATATAATGAGGATGATCACCTAATTCCCAATAACTTACTCCCATTCATCATCTGTAAAACCATACAGATAAGAGAATGAAACCCGGTAAATACATACCCTTGGAGTAAGTATCTAATCGGGAAAACAGTTTTCCTTTAACAATGCACTGAAACATGAAAATGTTTCGTAGGGGTATCTTGGTATTCCTAGTAATGCCTCTTCCATAATCCAATTCATGACTTCAACCGTATATTTTATTGCCATCTCTCCAAATCCCTTTATTTGTCTTTAGTCGTTACCTTCTGTACACCATCGTTAGGCTAAATGGTTTTCTTCCTTCCCTACCGTTCGGCACCAGCCTATGGTTTGGAAGAAGACTATCCAGTAAGCATAATAGGTGTACCCTCCTAAACCAAGTAGTACTCACAACTTGAGAGAAGGTGATGATAAAAGACAACTGAATAATACCTTATTCTTTTAAAGGTGAAATAGGAGTGGCGATGAAGTACGCGGTTTGGTCGTGAATGATAACAGTCGTAATTTACTTTGCCCTCTTTCTAATCTCTTTATTTTGTCTTTACATATTACCTTCTGCACACCCTACTTAGGCTAATTGGTTTTCTTCATTCCCTACCTTTCGGCACCTGCCTATGGTTTGGAATAAGACTATCCAATAAGCGTAATAGGTGTACTCTCCTAAACCAAGGAGCCCTCGCAACCTGAGAGAAGGTGATAATAAAAGACAACTGAATAAACCAATTCTATTTCTCCTGAACCTGGATCCATCCTCGAAGAAGTCCCTTCGAGTTCGTATATAACCATACGATGGATCTATCCAATGGAAGTGGATGTCCGTAGTAATACGGGTGTTCTGAGAAATGCAAAGGGTAGAAGAAGGAGTGGCAATGACTTATGCAACTCGGACAATCCAAAAGCCAGTATTTTAAGAAGGTTTGGTCAACTTGGTCACTGAGTCATAGTCTAGGGTCGGTCAAAGGTCGCTGCCAAAGAGAGAGAGAAAAGAAACACTCTGCGTGCACTCTAACCTAGATCAGAATGGTTATCACTTTATCTAATCAGGAAACCTCCCACTGTCCTGTCAAATTATCCTCCAAACCTCAAGAAGAATCAATCGGGATCACCCGAAGAGTAAACCAACTCATCAGTGGGAATCGGGATCCATCTCTCATCGCATGATAACGTGATGGAATGCATCTACGTTACTCATACTCCAGAATGCATGCGCATACATGGCAAGTTTCAGTTTCTTTAGAAACTCCCGATATGATTTTTGCCCCATGCTCTTATAACCTTGGCTTTGGTCAAAATGTCATAAGTCACATGCCAAGTTCTACCCGTCACTATCTTGTCAATTTGAACCCACCCGCACATGCCCCTGGCATTGGCCAAATGGCAGAACGACTGTCCCAAACCAACTCATCTATCTATGCAACAAATGAATACCCAGCAGCTACCAAACACTATGCCTTAACTTTGGCTAAAATGCATAGCTTGAATACTACTGAATACACAAAAGAAATGACGGAGGGCTACGGCTGGTTTTTGGCGAAAAACCTTTAACGTAGTGAACTTGATATCGCTGAAGGAACCTGATAGCTTTTTAAAATATAGTGGCGAAAACCTTTTACTAAAGAGGTCACTCCCGGTGAAAGGATCTCGGCTCTTTCCTCGTGGAATGAGGTGTAGGATATTCCACTGAATACCGCGATGCAAAGCAACTTGTAATCGACTATAGTGAAGTTATTACCCTGACGCAAACTTCTGCCCAAGGGGTCAGTCCCGGTGAAGGGATATCGGCCCTTGCCCCGTCGAATGAGGTGCAAGATATTCCACTGAATACCGCTATGCAAAACAAAAGGAAACGTCTTTGCAATAACACTTTTTAAATTTGTTCCAACAACTGCAAACAGGTTTGTTTTCCTTTGCATTGATCAAAATCAACGCGGTCCCATCAATCAATCACACCAGAAAAGAACGAAAATAAAATGTACGTATATGCCATCTGCATTCGTCACTGGGTCCCGTCATCACCCGTTAGGTTACTTAACTAACGACAGAGCGGGGACTGGACTAGTGCGGGTGTAAAACATATACAACATCTAATAGTATATAAACCAATATACAATAATCGCTCCAGGCGTGATAATATGCAACATTACAGAAAAGTAATAAGCATCACAGAACAATACAGATAATCTGGGATCCCCGGGTTTCACAGAGCCGCTGCTGGAACCCGACGTTCCCCTGGTCGTGTGAATAGCCTATGCAATGAAACCTAGACCCCTACGGGTGCGGCAAGTTACCCGCCAAAACCTCAAGCGAGGCAGCCCCCTACAGCAAAGTGAATGGACCACCCTGCACTTCACGGAATCCGGTAGCTTGAGCACCCCTCCTTGGGTCAACCTGTACCCCCTACGAGTGCGGCGAATAGTCTGCCAATAAAAGAGTGAGGCCCCTCTGCCTCTCAAAGCCATGAGATGCGGACCCGTTGCCCTTCACAACCCGGCTATCCGTGCACTCCGTCGCGGGGTAAAACCTAGTACAGAAATGAAAAATAGTACAACAGGTACATCGACCGCAACCTGGACGTGCCCCAAAAGAATATTATACAACAGGCAGTGACGGCAATCCACAAGTTGGACGCTCTCCCTGCAATATCAAATGTACAAATAAATCCAAACTGCACTAGCATTGCACACTGCTATCCACCACGACAAATCCGCAACATCACAGCACAACACAGAACATCAACGCGAATGTCACGTTCGCAAACCCGTCTAAAAGAACTATAGCAATCAGACGCGGTTTACCGATCAAATGACATTCCCGGTCGGAGATATAATGTAAGTACTGTAAACTAACATGTTTAAATTTCGATCGACTAAATATCACGAAGTGGGCTCCACGAACATCTGTTGAACAGTAACAAAATCTGGGCCCAAAAGATATATACCAAAAACCTCAAATTCCAACATAGAAGCTACTGTGCAAAGTTGGGGGCATGATCTCACAGAATGGCCGCGGATGCGCGGTCAAACCATAGGTTTGACCGCGATTCCGCGGCAGTCTTGTCGAATCATGTGCCCAAATTTGTACGGTGTTCTTAGAAAACCCTGTACAGAATTCTGTGATATGTAAAATAATTTTTGGAACCCTTTAAAAATCAACAGAAACTGTGAATGGAAATTTTGCGGTTTTCGATATCCGGTTCGATCGATGTTTTAAACGCGTTAGCACAAGTTAGTAAAGCAAAATGGTGAGGCTCTGATACCACTGTAAGTCTACGGTAGCGCCCCGGCCGTCTACAGACGCCAAATGCGGAACAAAAACTTTTTAACTGGCGCTATCGTATACTTTAACCCGGATCTGCCATTATTGCTAAACTAACAAACTGTAAAGAGAGTAGAAAGGTTATACCGAACGATCCTAGTCCTTCATTCTTTAACCATCATCCCACGCTCCGTTGCGGCTGCTCCGATCTCTTCGATCTCCGATCTGCTCGTCCAGGTGGCACCACGTCAACGATTCTTTAAACGGGCTCCCGCCTCTGACTCGAGGCAACTCGGTCGTCAAGTTTGCTAAAAGAGACGACCAAGATTGATGTAGGGAATGAGTAGAAGACTTTGTCTCGTTACGTCCAAAGCTATGGACGAACGGTTAATGAAGTTGCCAATTGATTCGGATGATGGAATGAAATGAGCAATGAAATTTTCATACACCCTAAAACTATCATAATCTTTTCTACAACCATCAAGTGAGAGTAAGAGAGAGGGGGAAGGGGGCCGGCCATCATATATAGGTGGGGGGGTGAGTGTAGGAGAGGGAAGGTAACCATAAGGATAAATATCTAGTGTGAACATAAATAAATATCTAGTGTGAACACAAATAAATATCTAGTGTGAACACAATAAATGCACCATGAGTCACAAAACACCTCACCGCTTCTATAACCTTCTAGAAACATCCACACTCTTCCAAAGAAAAGATAAATCCGTCTTTAACCGAATGTTAAAAGACGGCTGATAGAAAACTGGAAACTGGCAACTTCCAAAAGTGATCCCGAAACGAATTTCAGGATAACCCCGTAACTGTATAAATATACCCGCATTTGTATTACGACCGAATACAAATGCAACTGAGACAAAGATATTATATCTACTCAATATAATACTCGGATCCGGCTTAAACCAAAGCCGACCAGTATCATCTGCCCAAAATCTGACACGTGCGTAAACGCACGTGCATTTTCCGAACCCTGCCATAAAACCATACGGCCTCTACAACGTTTCTCCCGAACTTGGGAAACTGTCTGTGGGGGACTCTAATGACTCGTCAGTACCCTGGCAGTGGGTTTAACCACAAACCGTCAGCGGCACTAGCTATGCGTAACGGCTGCGCATGGACTGACCTCAATGGAGGCCGATGAGCGAACTCATCCGGAAACCCTACTGAGCCTTACAGTGACCATGTATATACAATCCGGTCCGTTTGTCAATGAGTATCGCATATCTTCCTATGGGGCTAGTAACGTCAGACCCCCAATAGCAGTATAAGTCATGTCGGAGTGTAGCCGAATAACACCCTGAGATACTACTGGAGTACCTACCAGTAAATCTCCTGCCACGGCCGTGGGATTTGTGTAATAGCTCTCCTAGAAACAGCACGATCTTGCCCCCAATACCGGGAGAGACGAATCCCCTGCCGATCCGCTCACGTGCCTCCATGTGGCTCGGGACTGTACCCAAAAGCTACCTGTTTGCACGACTCCTTTGAGCCGTGGTAGGGTAGAAATCAAAGCACAGTGGGAACTCACACGAGACAAATGACGACCTCAGGTCGATGAACTAACCTGTACACATGTCACCAGGGAACTGCTATCTGACGATAGGTATAGTACTAACTAGCATATTCCCGGCGAGTCCTGTCCGGTGTACTCATAACCCAATGAGCACCTGTATACATCTTAGGTGATCCAACTAGCACCAGTGGCTTGTGAGACTGGCCACCGCCACTCGTCGGGGTCTCGACTGTATACACTAGTCTACTCTGGAGTATCGATGCCCTGTCTCGAAACTCCCACGACTAGGGACCACAATTAAGGATATGCATATAAACCACCCAACTCTCACGTATATGATCGCCATCATACTGTTGGTAGTAAAGCAAGATCCTAAGGGCTCTATCAAAGTGTAACATGTAATCAGTCACCTGAACATGTACACGACTGATAAAGTCAAACCAGATAGCATACTATCATCTCGAGTAAGACTGTCCTACCAGTATAGGTCCTCCGCAATCATTGCAATCACGTACCTGCGATCCAATAATTGACTCTGAGGGCACTATCTCCAACACAAACACCCACAAGCCGTCAGCGGTACTAGCTGGACGTAACGGCTACCCAGGTATTGAGCGATCAGAAGATCAGCAAGCAAGACCGCTCCAACTCCTGTAAAAGCCTGCCGGTAACACTTCCTGTACAGTCCGGTCTCCTCGTCTGATATGTCGCATATCAAGTCTAGGGGTGGTAAACGTCAGACCCCAACAACCGATAAGTCGTGTCGATGTGAGGCTCATAACGGGTCAAGAAACTACTAGTAACACTTACCAGTAAATCTCTATATCAGCCCTGGTCAGGGACTTCCCTGTTATGGCCAATCGAGCACAGCGCAACATCAACCCCCAATACCGGGAGAGGCGAAATCCCTCCTATCGCTCATTGCCTCCATGTGACTCAGGACTGTACCCAAAAACCACCGTTTTGCACGCCCTCATGGACGTGGTAAGGTGGAAATCAAAGCACAGTGGGAATCACACAAGACTCTACGACGATCTCGGGTCTACAGACTAACCTGCACAAGTGTCACCAGAGAACTGCCATCTGACGTGAGGTATAATACCATCTGGGAGTTCTCGGCGAGTCCGTCCAGTGTACCCAGTCTCCACTGAGCACCCGTATACCATCTCTGATGTCAAATACCAATGGATATGGGATCATCCATCACCCATCTCATAGGTCGAGAAGCGTATACGCTAGTCTACACTGGTATATCGATGCCCCGTCTCGATACACCTACGACTAGGGACCTTGAAGGATGTACTTATGGACTACCATGTCCCCACTAGTATGATCCACATCATAGTCCAGGTAGTCAAGTACATATCCTAAGGGCTTTACCAACATGTAACTATAAGACAGTATAAAGAGACAAGTATACATGTTAAGATAAAGAGCAACCAGATAGCATACTATCATGTAGAGCAAGAAAGTCCTCTCTATATATGTCCAAGCATCCAATATAATATACATCATCTGTACAATACTGGCCTCTAGGGCATACATACAACTAACAGTATTGGGTGTTGTATATGGAGTAAATGAGCTACTGAACCAACCTAGACACCAAACACCCACATTTGGCCGGCCACACTACCCAAAAATCCGACAAGCTTGGCCAGAATTGCTCTGTTGGTGTTCGTCTTTTCATGGTGATCTCCTATTGGCCTAAGTAGGTCTCTGGTATTGTTTGTTTTTCTCAAAATTACACCAGGTCGCTCCAGATTCCCTATAGGCCACTAAAATGCCACAAAACCGACACGGGTAATTCCCAAGTCTGTATTCTCTGTTCTAGGCCAGTAAAAACACCACTCAAGTCTTGTAACAGCCACTACATCACCACAACACAACTCAAACTCTAATCCTTCTCTTAGAATTTCCAAACATCACAATCCAAAACGATTTAACTCTAAACTACTATAGGATGCTAAGAAACTAAAAAATAACTAAATGAAAGGAATTATACCTCATTTGGGCAACTCAAGAAAAACCCTAGAAGTCCAAAGTCTACAAAATCCAACTTTGATTGGTTCATTGTGTTGAGGGTGAGGTGGGGATCAACTTTTATGAAGGGAGTATAGAGTTTTGATGAAGATTTTGAGATGGGTCATGAGGTAGAGATGGAGGGAGATGAGTTGAAGAAGATGAAGAAAACAATGGGGAAAAATGAATGATGGCAGCCCCCCCTCTCTCCTATCCTCACTCTTTCTTATTCTCACCCTCTCAAGTCCATGCTTCACACACTCTCTCTCTCTCTCCAATCATTCTCCATTTAACCCTTTTCTCTTTTTCTCACAAAAATACACATAATACCCATAAAATAACACAAATGCAACAAAATGCAACATGACATGGTGCACTAGCCATGAAATAGTGTAGAAATACGGATTTGGCTTAATCGCGATTAGTAATGCACTAATCGATTTTTATTCAAACTGCATAAAATTAATTATAAAAATGCCAAATCCAATAAATATATTTTTAAATGAATTAATCATTTTAATCTCCAATTATTTCACAATTATTGGTATATATTTATACCATTTTACGAAAATCCTAATTTCGCAAATCGGGTAGTTTTCGCGAAATATATTATTTTAATATTAAAATCCAAAAATAATGTTTTATATTTTCTGAAATGTTACAGGTAGGAAACAGATTTGGTCGGAACTCTATTCAATAGGTACGCATCTTCTCAAGTGCATGTCCCTGAAAGGAAATAGGCAACTTAGCAGTACTCATCATAGAGCGCACCATATCTCATAGGGTGCGACTCCTCCACCCCGATATACCGTTGTGCTGTGGTGTATACGGAGGAGTAAGCTGAGAGAGAATCTCATTCTCTTTTAAATAGTCTCGGAATTCCATGCTCCAGTATTCTTCTCCCCGATCATATCGAAGGAGTTGAATACCTTTACCCATCTGGTTCTTAAACTCGTACTTATATTCCTTGAAATTCTCAAAAGATTCAGTTTTGTGTTTCAATAAGAACACATGTCCGTATCTTGAGAGAACATCGGTGAATGTAATAAAGTACGTGGAACCATCCCTAGCATATGTAGACATACGACCGCATACATCACCATGTATCTATCGAAGAGTTCAGTAGCTCTTTCTCTGTTTCCAGTAAACGGAGATTTGGTCACCTGGTCCTTGAGACATGACTGTCAAGTTTCATAAGATGTAAATTCGAACGGATTCAAATATGCATCCTTATGGAACTTTAGCTAGTCTTGTTTCATCGATATGACCCAGTCTACAATGCCACAAGAAGACTTCGTTCATTTCTGAACTGTTCCACTTGTGGCTATTCTGTACGTTTAGAACTGTAGTTTGATTCAGAACATGTACACTGTTATACAATGTATCTTACCCAATAAACACTTGATTTAGGAAAACATTCACAATATTATTGGTACGAAATAACAGTCGTTAAGAATCAATTTATTACCTGTTGGTAACACCAGGTGATATCTGCCAACTGCTTTGGCTGCAACAATTGCACCATTCTCTACTACTAGAGGCATATCACCCTTTCCCAGTTCTCCACCTATCTTATAGCCCATGTAAAAAATTACATGTGTGGGATCCTGATCCGGTATCCAATACCCAGGACGTAGAGGTAACTGAGAAACAGTTCATAGTTACGAACACACCCGAAGACAATGCATCAACATGCTTATTCTTCGTTTGGGTGGCATGGGAATCCGAATATTCCCCTATTCCTTGCTCAGACTTATGACAATCATAAGGTAGAGCGGAACCTAGCCTAGTATAATAAGCAGGTTCGGTTAATACATCCGTATTATTATCTTGATTAAGGCATTTCATTGGTCGCTACCAGGAGAGAGAGAAAGGTAATCACTTTACGTGCGCTCTTTGCAAGATTAGATTGGTTATTATCTATCTAATCAGGGTGGCTCCCACTGTTTTTATCAAATCTTTATTCAAACCCTAAAAGGCAAGATCAGCCGGGATTAATTACACCCTACAGGTTCGCCAATCGTTCGGCCAGGCAGGTATCGGTACTCCGAGGGAGGTTCCCCATGCTTTCGCACGGACCTAATTAAAATAAACCTCGTTTTCCAAGAGGCATAACCCCGTTGACACCTTTCTAGACACCTACTGGATTAGCTAATTGTAAAGTGCTAAACTCTACCAGGAGTAACTCTTACCCGCAGCGGGTATCGGGATCCAACTATTATATAGAAGGTATGCAATCTCATTGCAAATTTCAACACTTGAAATTCCCGATAATGGTTTTTACCCCTAGCCACTTATGACCTTAACATAGTCCACAAATCATAAGCACTAGTCAAGTTCAACCTGTCATTTCTTGATTGGATTAAACCCACCCGCACGACCCTTAACATAGTCAACAAAGCCGTACGACTACCCTAATCCAATCGCATCATATGGTTACAGTTAAGCACTAATTAGCTACCGCACACTATGCCTTAACATAGTCAACAAACGTAGTACGAATACTAAAATAGCACTTATCTGAAATGACGGAGGGCTACGCAGGTTTTTAAGAAAACCATGAGCGTAATGAACTTGATATTGTTGTAGAATCTAGTGATTTTGAAAAGGAGTGTTTTTTAGTCTTTTGCTAGTTTTGCTAAAGAGGTCACTCCCGGTGAAGGGATCTCGGCTCTTTCCTCATCGAATGAGGTGCAGGATATTCATGAATACCACTATGCAAAGCAAGAACTAGAGAAGCAATCAAACGAAAAAACCGAGTGGGTTGTAGCATTTGCTAGTTTCGGTAAAGATGTCACCCCCGATGAAGGAATCTCGGCTCTTTCCACATCGAATGAGGTGCTGGATATTCATCAAGGAATACCACTATGCAAAGCAAGAACTAGAGCTACCATTTTTGAAAATTTGATTCTACAACATCTTTTGGTTTCTTTCTTTTCATTAATCTCATTTATGAAGTCCCATCAATTAATGTTTCTTAAACATTTCAGAAAAATGAAACGAAAATAGAACGTACGCTTATGCCATCCGCATTCGCCACTAGGCCCCGTCATGCACCGTTAGGTTACTTAATTACCGGCAGAGCGGGGGCTGGACTAGCATAAGTGCAAAACATAAGCAACGTTTATTATATATCATATATATAATAGTACATTCGTCTTACGTAGTTATATGATCAACATCATAGAATCAAGCAGCCGAAGCAATATATGAAATATTGGATATACTAGGATGCCCGTGTTTTAAATTTAGCCAGTAATGTAAAACATGGATTCCACGGTCGTGATGAATAGCCAAACCCACATCCCTAGACCCCTACGAGAGCGACAAGTAACCCTGCCAATTCTAGAGTTAGGAGACCCGATCTCAACTCCTTGAGATGGTCTCCTACTGGATTCTAGAACCCGGTTACTTGTGCTCCCCGCCTTGGGTCTATTCTAATGCGGAAAAGTAAATAATATACAAAAATGGTGACATCATCCTCAACCCGGAAGTGCCCCAATAAAAGAATATTACATACATATTTTACATGAATGAAAATAAAAACTCTCATCTCACATAGAACCCCCCATCTATTCTTTCACGACGATCCAATAAATCATATCAACAGCAACACATGATATCACATATCATCAACATAAACAAATAAGCGTATCCCTAAAAATTGTTGACATATAGCAACGAGATTGGGATACCCCATATATTACACTTACAGTCGCAGAATAGAAATTGAAAAACTACAATGATTAGAATCCGTAATATCCTTAGACATCATAAACCCGGAATATCTCATATTCCGAATTTCATGCCTAACTTATAAAACTTGCATTTTAGTCTCAAATTGAAAACTCTTTTCAATTGGTTGTCGGATAAATCAACAAGATTCCCGACTTAGTGATCGTGTACAATACGCAATTGCGACGGAGTTTTGATCCGAATCAAAACTTCGTGGCAATCGATCAATTGAGACTAAACGGCTAGGTTTACAATATACTAACTAGTTTTCATAAAACTAATTAATTCGGATTCTAATGATTGTATCACACATCACAAAGCTTGTAATGTAACCATGACATTAGAATTCCGCACGCCACTAGCAAACTAAACTAATTTTTCCAAGACATAAAAAATCCAGTGAGCTAAAGTTCCAAAATGATCGTTTTAAGCCAATCCGGGAGTTGAAACGAACTTGAAACCGGCCCGAATCTTCGCGGAGGCGAAGATCCAAAAATTAATTATCGAATGGGGGGCCTTAGGAGGGGTACCCACCTACCGGGGTCACCTCGAAGTGGCCCCTAGGGGAAGGCAGACCCCAGAGCACCCAATTGGGGTGCTCTCGGGTCACCCACCCCAAAGGCCGCCTTGTGGTGGTCTTGGGGTGTGGGTCCGGCCTCTGGTCCCCCCGGGGTGTCCCCAGGGTGCTCACTCTCCACCCCGCGGCTTCTCGGTTCAAACCGTAAGCCCGCGGGGGTATGCAAACAACTCAAAACATCACTTTGGAAACTGTTTTTATCGGCAGTTTTTGCGCGAAAAAAACAGTGTGAACACACAGGACTCGCAGGGAACTGTTGGTTGGTACTATACCCATCGTTAGTTAACAGTTCTCAGGTGACATGAGTACAGCTTAGTCCGTCGACTTGACACTGCTGCTTGGCCTCAAGTGTGTTCCCACTGTTCTTAGATTACTACCCTACCGTGGCTCTATTGAGTCGTGAAAACAGGTAGTAGTTGGGTGCAGTCCCGAAGCACTTGGAGGCAGTGGCGGTTAGATATGATTCGTCTCTCCCGATATTAAGGGTTGATATCGCGCTGTGTTCGGAACGCCATTACACAATGTCCCTGGCCAGGGCAAATGAGACTTACTGGTAGGTACTCCAGTAGTTTCTCAGGGTGTTTTGGACCATACTCAGACATGACTTATACCGCTATTAGGGGACTGACGTTTACCGCCGCCTAGGCTCGATATGCGATACTCTTAGACGAACAGACCGGACTGTGCGGAGATTGTCATATTCAGGCTCAGTAGGAGTTCGGATGGGTTTTCCTCATCGGCCTTCTTATCGACATCTACCTGGGGACCGTTACGTACAGCTAGTACCGCTTGTGGCCTGTGGTTAAACCCACTGCCAGCATAGTGTCGAGTCTTTAGAGTCCCACACAGAGGGTTGTTCACCTTTGGGGGATATGAGTAGATGTCGTATGGTTTTACGATAGGGTTCGTTCATATACGCGCACTTGTGCGTGTTCGGTGTTCGGGCAGTAGATACTAGTGGGCTTTGGTTTAAGGCGGATCCTAGTATTGGATTTTGGATTGGTTTAGTCTCATTGTATTCATGTTTCTTCGGAACACAGATGCGGGTATGTATGTTCAGTTGACAGAGGCAGAGAGGGAGACAGCTCATTAGGGTTTTGACCATTGACTTGATCAAAACTATAATGAGAAGGAGGAAATTGATTAATAGTTTTAATTAGAGATAATTGTATCATGGCTAATGTTGGTTTGACCATTTGACTTGTTGACCCATGTTAACTTAGATATTTTTGTTAAGCATGAGATATTTTCTTTGAGCATGCTTAGCATTAAATGTGACACGATAATGGTCAAATCAATGCACCATCACAATTATCTTAATTAATATTATTATTATCATATTTCCTCATATGAGAGTTTTATCCTCTCATTTTCATATTATCTTTCTCTCTCATGGTTTGCTCTCTCCTCTTCCTCTCTCAAAGCTTTAATCTTTCATGGGTTGAAAATCAAAAGCTTTTGAGATTAAACCACCAAAATACTTCTTTACTTACTCCAGGGTTCTTAGTCTAGCAAGCCAAGCACTCTAGTTACTTCATTGTTGAGGTAGGAGCTCAAGGTGGAGGCATTCGGGTGGATCTTCTTCGATATAGAGAAGCCGATGTGTCACGCCCCGCTTCCCAAAATACGGAATACGAGGGGTAGACAAGGCCAGCCATGCTCCTACGGTCAAGGAAAAGTCCTGCCGTAGTCACACTTCGGCTTCTAGTTTATCATGGTAAACAGTAAATGATGCGCAGGTAATGAGAAATGCAGTAACTGAAAGAAACAATATAAAGACTGACCTGAAGTGGAACAAACGAAAGTAACTCGGAATGGCAAGCCAAGAAGTCTGTGATGCACTGATCCAGGCTAAATCTTCTCCTCACACTGACCATGCATACTCAGGTCGTCAGAGCGACACAATAGCAATATAATATATATATAATCAAGCAACAGTTCTAACAGTGGTAGTAGATATGAATCACAGTAAATCAATGACAGCATGTATATGAATGTGCAGTAATCAACGCAGCGGAACAGTAAAGCAGTATAACGATATGTCACGTATGTCAACACAGTATAAAAGTAATATAATTGCCAGTGTCCCTATCAGTCTCTAAGTCTCACTGTACAGGTCACTATGCCTATCGCCAGTCCAAGTGTGAGAGTCAACCACTCGCGAGTGTCCTCCACCCAAGGGTAGAACCCAAGGGCAAGGGACCACGGGCCCAATATGTAACAAGAATATCACGGTGTATATATCACATACCCTGTAAATCTCCATATAACTCCCTAAATATATAAGCCGGCATGGGACTCCCGAGATTCTGTTGAACTCACACTTAAACTACCCCACACCCCGTGGTCTACATCAAACGCTAACCATCACCCTAAATACTAATCGATCCGTGACAAGTCTGCGCGAGAACTGGAGGCAGGACCTCCATCAAGCACGTCCCGACTAATACCTAAGATAAATGGCAGTGTCGGATGCCTTATCTGTGACACCCGTGCAAGCACTTCCATAAGTGTCCCATACCACTTATAGTTACACGTACACGCATCCCACAGACGTCGACAATGCAATAGAATAATAGGTCACTGATTGTGTACAAGTACGTATCACTTTCACTTAATCACGAATACACGAACACTGACGTACTTGCCACAATCATCGCTAGAAACTAACACTGGGTAAATGCACGATATCACTAGGTTATCACTACAATGTTATGGGCATGATATGATGCGTGAACAGTATATGAACATGATCAAGATGTCATAAAAACAGTAGTCTATCACTTGCATGATTTATCATGAAATATACGTGTAAATTTTAGCGAAATTATAAACAGGTAGTAATTAGTATGTTCAGTTGTCCATCCATAGAATTTTGTTTCAAGCCAATCGGGTTCCGGGATCAATAGTTATAACCATTTCATTTTAAGCGCTCGCGGCTGGAAATCCGGTTTCAGAATCAGAAGTCCGTTTCGCAACGCATTTTAATCCCAGTTGGGATCAGATTTTAGCGACGCTACAGTTGGATGAATTCTAGGGTTTTCAGAAAGGTTTTCAACGAAACAGACGGATCTTCAATCGCATCTGCACGTCGGGAGATATACAATGTTTACTATTAATATGTCAATTCTGATTCTGTCGGGACTGTTATGCGTCCCGATCTTTTAAATTACAGAATAAATAGTAAATGATAACGAAACAGGATGAAACTAATTGTTTTCTCTAGCTAACAGATTCACCTATAAATAACAGTGGAGTTCAGAAACTTACAAGTTAAGGAAATCCTGTGGCACCCAATACGGAACAGCAAGCAACGACTGGAGTCGCTCTGGACTGCAGTCCAGAGTCGCACTCCGATCCAAATATCATCACAATTTAAGTACAGGAATGTCCGGAAACTGGTATAGGGTTAAAGTTCGTCGAGTTGGCTTCGATTTTAGCCCTCGAACGCACCATTCTAATATATATACAATTTGTGATGAATTTATTTGTTTTCAGGTACGAGGAAATTATAGTTTTAATGGCTTACTTGGGGGTATCAATTTTAGTCGTTAGCAGTCATATTATCAAACGAAATTTGCACAAGATGTTCATCACACTAAGGGACAATAAGAACAATCTGGTTCCGTCAAATTTGATAATGATTTTCTAAGAGGACAAGCATCGAACAGTTGTATCGAATAATTTAACGGAAAGGTAAAGCATAATTTATATACGATGTTAATTTGTAACATAGATAGAATAGCATGAAGCAAGAAGAGAACTTTCCTGGAGGTGCACGGCAGCGAGGTACAGTACGGGCGCACGACGAACTGCCACGACGACGGCAGCGGGTGAGCTCGGGCAGTGAGGCTCGTCGGTGTCATAGGGGTGTCTGCGGTGATCGAAGCTTTTATGGCGGGGCTGCTGTGAATTCGGGTGGCCAGTGATGTACGGAGGAGCTGAAGGTCGCCGGTGTAGCTCAGGCGGTGGCACGTCGGATGTGGCAGCGAGTGCCCGTCAGCGTTGATGGTGGAGTTGTCGGTGTGGTGAGTTTGGGAGAAGATGAATGGTGTGTTGCTGAGATACTTGGAGGAGAGGAGGGAGTAATGTAAGTGGGTGAGAGAGGGAAAGAATGGAGGGAGAGAGAGAGCTGAGAGTTAGAGAGAGAGAGGGACAGTGAGGAGGAGAGAGAGAATGAGAGAGAGAGAGTTACAGAGAGAGAGGGTTTAGAGAGAGAGAGAGAGAGATGAGATATGAGATTAGAGAGTGAAAGAGAGGAATTGAGAAGGAGTGATGAGATGCAGGGGAGAGAGGTTGCGTGAGGAAAAGGAGAAGCTCGGGGTGACGAGGCTGACGGTGGTGGTCGGGAAGGAGAGGGGTGCCCGGAGGTGGCTCGACGTTGGGTCGGGTTGTGTGTCGCGGGGAAAAACTTAGTGGCGGCTGAATGTGCAGGGCTTGGGGAGGAGGTGAGGTAGAGAGATCGAGGGGGATGTGAGGTGGCGACTGAGATGCCAGCTATGATACCAACGGCGACGTGGAGCTCGTGGGCGCGGGTATGGGTTCGAGATGAGGAGAGGGAAGGAGAAGAATGGGAAAAAAGAGAGAGAACGTGGGGGAAGAGAGGTAGGGAAGATGAGGGAATCGTGAGGGGGCACGTTGTGAGGTAACGGTGCTGCGAGTAGGCGCGGGCGAGGGCGGAGGAGGCGGGTCGCGGGGAGCAGGGAGCGGGAAATGCGGGGTAGCCGTTGGGGGAGAAGGGAATATGAGGGATCGGGTCGGGTCTGGTGATGAGGGAGCGGGCCGGAGAGCGTGGGCCGGGCCCGTTTGAGAAAAATATATTTTAAATGGGAAAAATATAAGGGGATGGGCCAGGAGAGTGGGCTGGGATAATTCTTTTTTTTTTGGTAACATAATTTTAAATAGATATAGAAAGGGCTGGGCCGGGAATTAAAAGAGGTGAATGGATAGAATTTAAAGGAAGTGGGCCGGAAGGATAAATGTCTTAATTTAAATTTGATTTTTGTTGTTGGATTGGGGATGTGGGCTGAGTGAGAAAAGATTTAGTTTTGGGTTTGGAGTTTTGTTTTATAAAAAAATTTAGATTAGGTTTATAAGAAAATAATTGAGTGGCTGAGGGAATTTGCTGGGCTCGGAAAGATCATTATACAAGAGGGAAATTCTAAAGGGCCAGCTGGGTGTGGGCTAACAATTAAATAAAAGAATTAAGGGAAATGGAAAAATTAGGGTTTAGAAGAAAATCAAATAAAATTCACAAATAACAACTCTATAGAGGCTGGGTATTACATCATAACCCCGTTACAAAAATTTCGTCCTCGAAATTTAAAATAAACAATAATTTATACAAATATAGGCAAAAGCAATTATATTTTAAACTAACACGTAATGCTTTACTAGAAATAGGCAGATAACGAATTTTGAAAGTTTATATATGTAAGAACAACTTACAAAAGTATAAGTCTAAATAAATATAAGGTATGAACAACTACAAAAGCAACATATATGTACATAAGAATATCAATAATAACAATAATGAACAGTGATATTCGAGGCGTACTCGACAAAATCGAAACTGAATTATATGCGCATGCAGGTATATAAAAAATAATACATCAGAAATAGTAAGTATAAGGCACAAACATGATAATAGTAACCATAGGCACAATACTCGAACATGAAGCAACGACAAATAAATAGGGAAGGATTAGCCGGTAGGTTAAAATATTTTAGGGTAAGGTATCAACAAAAATAGATTTAAAATATTTTAGAAAACTGGTATAGCGAAATTAAGAAGCATAGACCCAAAAGTATGTGCGGGTAAGGTTGCTCTACAGAAATAAGAATAGTAATAATGCACTTAAAATACATAAAACGGAGTAATCAATAACACGTACTCTTCGATAAATGCAAAATACTAAAACTACATTTTAAAACAATAGTGCCCCTAAATATAGTTGGGGTAACAGGGAAAAGCACAAGTATGTCTAGGCCTAAGTAGGGTAGAGATCACAATGGGATGTGGCTGATACAAGAGTCGAAGCGTGACGGCTTTAGGCTAAAGATTAAGAAAATTGGGATCGGGTCAGCACAGAAAGTAAGGATGAACAACAAAAGAATACAAAAGGAAAAGTGTGGGGGAAACAACAGTTGGTACAACACGCGAATCAAAATTTGAAGAGTTAGTGAAGTCTCACAGGAACTGTTCTCCTCCCAGAAAGACCTTAAACGGGGCGCAGACGAGGGATGAAGGGTGGCTCATTCCAAGGATCAGGGTGCGGTACTTTCTAATCGAAACGAGGGTGAAAACTATACAATGAGTAGGGGTGGACAGTCAGGGAACTCAGCAGAACAAACAAATGGATAAGGGCAATAAACAAGTATCAAGCGAATCAATAATCAAAAGGTTTACGAATTCAGATGATTTATTTCATTCAAGAAAATTTGAAACAAGGCGTTCCCAAAGGCGAAAAGTGGCCCTAAACAATACACATTTTATTTGGCCAAAAAGACAACATCAAAAAGTATTCCATCAGTCACGGTTGTGGAGATTCAGCAAGTTGCGGTAGGCTCGCGCACTCAGGTAGGGGCGTCCATTTCCATAGCACCTCGTAGGTACCTCTATTGGAAGTCCTTCCACCACAGGATCTTAGTCTTCTGGTCCTTCTTCCTTGGATAGAGCTTCTTCAGCGAGATCCGATTCCATGTGATTTTCTTCTTCTGGATTTTCTTCCACGGGGTCTTCCTCCGCTGGGTTTTCTTCTATCGGTTCTTCCTCGGGGTCTTCCTCTATCGGTCTTCCTCTATAGGGTTCTCTTCAGGATCTCCTTCTTCTTCGTCAGAATCAGCTATCATGTCAAACTCTGGGACGGCTGCTCCTTCGTTCTCTGAATCATCGTTTTCGAAGTTGACCTGGGGATCATTGACCTCATCATCGGAACTCGTCAGTGTGTGATCTAAGGAAATGCATGACTGTGCATCCTCGTCTAGATGCGGCGCTGCTCCAGGGTGGGCCATGGCCTGAAAAGAGAAGTCATGATTAGACAGTGGAATACATCAAGGAAAGCTCAGGGTATGAAATATAGGAAAATGTGCGGTTGCAGGAACTGAAAGATCAGAATGAAAATACTTTGATAAGGAATAGAATTTGACATAGAGAAAGCATGAGAATGATACATGTATTATGATTCAAATTTTATTTCATTCAACTAAAAGTTCGACGGATACAACGGTTCAAATGGAAGGAAATGTTTATAAGTGTATGACAACATAATACTGAAATTGGAAAACATAAAATTCTTCTTTGACTGCCAGAACACTGCATCATCGTTACGCGAGTTGAATCCTGTGTTGGGTCCGCTTTATCCTCGAAATTCGAACTAGGTAGAAATCCTCACTTGGCAGCAGTGGAGAGTGTGGACAAGTTTCCTCCTTGTAGTTCTTTCCTTTCTGGACAACCGTTGATGAGATGTTTGTCGGAAACGCATATCAGACATTTCCCTTGGGCACGGCGACAATCCTTCTGAAGATGTTCTGGCCTCTTACAATATCCACAGCAAGGGTTCTTCTGATGCTTCTGTTGACGCTTCATCTTCTTCTCTTTTCCTCGTCCAATAGAGATCCCTTTATGATAGGAGACTCCCGCTGGGGTCTGACTCACCTGTCTCCCCAGCCCTTCAGCTAATAAGTCGTTTGTTCGCTCCTGGGCTTCCTTTAAACCTTGCAGTACACTAAGGATCTCAACAGTCTGATTCTGAGGAGTGGGTATAGACGAAGAGTCGTTGAAAGACATGATCCTGAGACAACAATATTGAGAATGATATAAGTCATAAGCTAAACGAATCAGAATATGATATGGATAGGACAAAGATTCAAGAATATCAAAGATGATGAATTTATTACAAGTGGGGAATCAACTGTATGACTTTAAGTCACTTGAATGGAGTACGGTAGTGCAATTGCAACCACGTAACCTTGTCAAGTCACCCGAAACCATAGCGAATGGATAGCTGAACACACGATATGAATATGGATCAAGAATGACAAGTTTACAATCTAGACCGAGGGATGTCTTAGATTGCCAAACTGTACACGGAAAACTGCAATCCCAATCGATGCAAAACCTGGGCTCTGATACCAACTAAACCATGTCACGCCCCGCTTCCCAAAATACGGAATACGAGGGGTAGACAAGGCCAGCCATGCTCCTACGGTCAAGGAAAAGTCCTGCCGTAGTCACACTTCGGCTTCTAGTTTATCATGGTAAACAGTAAATGATGCGCAGGTAATGAGAAATGCAGTAACTGAAAGAAACAATGTAAAGACTGACCTGAAGTGGAACAAACGAAAGTAACTCGGAATGGCAAGCCAAGAAGTCTGTGATGCACTGATCCAGGCTAAATCTGCTCCTCACACTGAGCATGCATACTCAGGTCGTCAGAGCGACACAATAGCAATATAATATATATATAATCAAGCAACAGTTCTAACAGTGGTAGTAGATATGAATCACAGTAAATCAATGACAGCATGTATATGAATGTGCAGTAATCAACGCAGCGGAACAGTAAAGCAGTATAACGATATGTCACGTATGTCAACACAGTATAAAAGTAATATAAATGCCAGTGTCCCTATCAGTCTCTAAGTCTCACTGTACAGGTCACTAAGCCTATCGTCAGTCCAAGTGTGAGAGTCAACCACTCGCGAGTGTCCTCCACCCAAGGGTAGAACCCAAGGGCAAGGGACCACGGGCCCAACATGTAACAAGAATATCACGGTGTATATATCACATACCCTGTAAATCTCCATATAACTCCCTAAATATATAAGCCGGCATGGGACTCCCGAGATTCTGTTGAACTCACACTTAAACTACCCCACACCCCGTTGTCTACATCAAACGCTAACCATCACCTTAAATACTAATCGATCCGTGACAAGTCTGCACGAGAACTGGAGGCAGGACCTCCATCAAGCACGTCCCGACTAATACCTAAGATAAATGGCAGTGTCGGATGCCTTATCTGTGACACCCGTGCAAGCACTTCCATAAGTGTCCCATACCACTTATAGTTACACGTACACGCATCCAACAGACGTCGACAATGCAATAGAATAATAGGTCACTGATTGTGTACAAGTACGTATCACTTTCACTTAATCACGAATACACGAACACTGACGTACTTGCCACAATCATCGCTAGAAACTAACACTGGGTAAATGCACGATATCACTAGGTTATCACTACAATGTTATGGGCATGATATGATGCGTGAACAGTATATGAACATGATCAAGATGTCATAAAAACAGTAGTCTATCACTTGCACGATTTATCATGAAAAATACGTGTAAAGTTTAGCGAAATTATAAACTGGTAGTAATTAGTATGTTCAGTTGTCCATCCATAGAATTTTGTTTCAAGCCAATCGGGTTCCGGGATCAATAGTTATAACCATTTCATTTTAAGCGCTCGCGGCTGGAAATCCGGTTTCAGAATCAGAAGTCCGTTTCGCAACGCATTTTAATCCCAGTTGGGATCAGATTTTAGCGACGCTACAGTTGGATGAATTCTAGGGTTTTCAGTAAGATTTTCAACGCAACAGACGGATCTTCAATCTCATCTGCACGTCGGGAGATATACAATGTTTACTATTAATATGTCAATTCTGATTCTGTCGGGACTGTTATGCGTCCCGATCTTTTAAATTACAGAATAAATAGTAAATGATAACGAAACAGGATGAAACTAATTGTTTTCTCTAGCTAACAGATTCACCTATAAATAACAGTGGAGTTCCGCAACTTACAAGTTAAGGAAATCCTGTGGCACCCAATACGGAACAGCAAGCAACGACTGGAGTCGCTCTGGACTGCAGTCCAGAGTCGCACTCCGATCCAAATATCATCACAATTTAAGTACAGGAATGTCCGGAAACTGGTATAGGCTTAAAGTTCGTCGAGTTGGCTTCGATTTGAGCCCTCGAACGCACCATTCTAATATATATACAATTTGTGATGAATTTATTTGTTTTCAGGTACGAGGAAATTATAGTTTTAATGGCTTACTTGGGGGTATCAATTTTAGTCGTTAGCAGTCATATTATCAAACGAAATTTGCACAAGATGTTCATCACACTAAGGGCCAATAAGAACAATATGGTTCCGTCAAATTTGATAATGATTTTCTAAGAGGACAAGCATCGAACAGCTGTATCGAATAATTTAACGGAATGGTAAAGCATAATTTATATAAGATGTTAATTTGTAACATAGATAGAATAGCATGAAGCAAGTAGAGAACTTGCCTGGAGGTGCACGGCAGCGAGGTACAGTACGGGCGCGCGACGAACTGGCACGATGACGGCAGCGGGTGAGCTTGGGCAGTGAGGCTCGTCGGCGTCATAGGGGTGTCTGCGGTGATCGAAGCTTTTGATGGCGGGGCTGCTGTGAATTCGGGTGGCCAGTGATGTACGGAGGAGCTGAAGGTCGCCGGTGTAGCTCAGGCGGTGGCACGTCGGATGTGGCAGCGAGTGCCCGTCAGCGTTGATGGTGGGGTTGTCGGTGTGGTGAGTTTGGGAGAGGATGAATGGTGTGTTGCTGAGATACTTGGAGGAGAGGAGGGAGTAATGTAAGTGGGTGAGAGAGGGAAAGAATGGAGGGAGAGAGAGAGCTGAGAGTTAGAGAGAGAGGGACAATGAGGAGGAGAGAGAGAATGAGAGAGAGAGTTACAGAGAGAGAGGGTTTAGAGAGAGAGAGAGAGAGATGAGATATGAGATTAGAGAGTGAAAGAGAGGAACTGAGAAGGAGTGATGAGATGCAGGGGAGAGAGGTTGCGTGAGGAAAAGGAGAAGCTCGGGGTGACGAGGCTGACGGTGGTGGTCGGGAAGGAGAGGGGTGCCCGGAGGTGGCTCGACGTTGGGTCGGGTTGTGGGTCGCGGGAAAAACTTGGTGGCGGCTGAATGTGCAGGGCTCGGGGAGGAGGTGAGGTAGAGAGACCGAGGGGGATGTGAGGTGGCGACTGAGATGCCGGCTATGATACCAACGGCGACGTGGCCCTCGTGTACGCGGGTATGGGTTCGAGATGAGGAGAGGGAAGGAGAAGAATGGGAAAAAAGAGAGAGAACGTGGGGGAAGAGAGGTAGGGAAGATGAGGGAATCGTGAGGGGGCACGTTGTGAGGTAACGACGCTGTGAGTAGGCGCGGGCGAGGGCGGAGGAGGCAGGTCGTGGGGAGCAGGGAGCGGGAAACGCGGGGTAGCCTTTGGGGGAGAAGGGAATATGAGGGATCGGGTCGGGTCTGGTGATGAGGGAGCGGGCCGGAGAGCGTGGGCCGGGCCCGTTTGAGAAAAATATATTTTAAATGGGAAAAATATAAGGGGATGGGCCAGGAGAGTGGGCTGGGATAATTCTTTTTTTTTTGGTAACAGAATTTTAAATAGATATAGAAAGGGCTGGGCCGGGAATTAAAAGAGGTGAATGGATAGAATTTAAAGGAAGTGGGCCGGAAGGATAAATGTCTTAATTTAAATTTGATTTTTGTTGTTGGATTGGGGATGTGGGCTGAGTGAGAAAAGGTTTAGTTTTGGGTTTGGAGTTTTGTTTTATAAAAAAATTTAGATTAGGTTTATAAGAAAATAATTGAGTGGCTGAGGGAATTTGCTGGGCTCGGAAAGATCATTATACAAGAGGGAAATTCTAAAGGGCCAGCTGGGTGTGGGCTAACAATTAAATAAAAGAATTAAGGGAAATGGAAAAATTAGGGTTTAGAAGAAAATCAAATAAAATTCACAAATAACAACTCTAAAGAGGCTGGGTATTACACGATGAGAAGGAGCTATCTACATCATTCCAAGGAGCTCACAATAAGGAGAATAAGGAGTTCAAGACCAAGGTATAATCATCTAACCTAGTAGTTAAAACTCTAAGTTAGTTTGTTAGTTATTGTTTAGCAAAAATCCTAATGCATAGTCTATGTTACCTTGTGATAAAAATTCGAATTTTACTCTTTCCGCCTCCCCGTAAGTACCGGGGTGGGTATCATGGACTTACAGTGGTATTAGAGCCTAGCTAAACAACAACTAATATTTTAGCAAAGTCTTTAGAACTTCTATCCCGGAAAAATCGCAATATACATAAAAAATTTATGTTTTCTGCCGATTTTTAAAACAGGTCTAAAAATATTTTCATAGACCTGAAAAATACGTGCTGGATTTTTTAGGGACACCCAAGAAAAACGAGCTCATGACTCGGTCAGACTGCCGCGGAAGCGCGGAGAAATCATGCGTTTCGCCGTGGATCCGCGGCCGAGTCGACTCGGAGTCAACTCGTTTTTCCTGCAGATTGTCCAGCTTGATGTTTTGTGATTTTTCAGATACTTTGTTTCTGCCCAGATTCCTTTGAGTACAGTGTTGTATTTGGGGTAGTTTCAAATTTGAATATCGATCGAAATTATGTAAACTTTAGCTGATCGGATTATATCTTTGATGTGATATATGTATTGAACGTCTACTAATCGCTATACGTCGATTAGTGGGGGTTGTACATATCTGTGATCTGTGTTATTGGTTTGTGTATATGAACTTGTTGGATTGTCATGGATGAATAGCCGGGGATGTGAGTTGAGTGTTTTTCTTTTTTTTCATTCGATGTAAATTGTAAATTGATGTAATGTTATATTTGGGTCGCACATCCGGGTTGAGGATGTAGCTGCCATTGTATATTATTTCTTTTACTGTTTTCTGCTTCTAGGATAGACCCAAGGTGGGGTGCACAAACTACCGGGTACTTTGAAGTGCCGAGTGGCCTACTCACTTTGTTGAGGGAGGTTGCTTCACTTCGGGTATTTGGCTGGCAGTTTGCCACACCCGTAGGGGTCTAGGGTGGGGTTTTGGTTATTCATCACGATCGTGTAATCCGTCTTTCGTTGCAGGCTTGAATGAAACGCGGATTCCTAGCATATCCAATGTGTTCATCTGTGATCTGGAATGACTATCATTGCATCTGAAGAATGTATATATCTAAATTTGATATCTAGTAGACGTTGCTTATGTTTTACATCCGCGCTAGTCCAGCCCCCGCTCTGTCGTTAGTTAAGTAACCTAACGGGTGATGACGGGGCCCAGTGGCGAACGAGGATGGCATAAGCGTACGTTATATTTTCGTTGTTTTCTGCAATGGTAGGATTAATTGATGGGACATCATTAAATAAATGCAAAGAAAACAAACCAAAGTTGAATCGTTGGAACAATTTCAAAAATACTCGGTTTTTTCAAAACAGCAAAACTTTTAAATGCGGAGCTTAAACCACTCCTTTTAAAAGCTATCATGTTCCTTCAATTATATCAGGTTCACTATGTTCACAGTTTCGCCAAAACCATTCGTAGCCCTCCGTCATTTCATATGAATAGTAAATAGTATACAAGCTATATTTGTTGGCCAAAGTCAAGGAATAGTAATTGGTAGCTGTTGGATATTCATATGAAGCATATATAGATGCGTTGGTTTGGAACAGTCGTACTGCTTTGTTGGCCAAAGTCAAGGCTATGTACGGGTGGGTTCAAATTAACCTGGAGAATGACGGGTGGAACTTGACATGTGACTTATGATTTGTTGGCCAAAGTCAAGGTCATAAGAGCATGGGGCAAAAATCCACATCGGGAGTTTCTAAAAAAACTGAAACTCGCTAGTGTTGCATACCATTTGGAGTGTGATAATTTTGGTAGGATTCCTTCAACTTTATCACACGATGATATTTGGATCCCGATCCTACTGTGATTATATGCTACTCCTCGGGAGATTTTTTCACTTAACGATTAATGCTATAAACCAAATAGGTGACTAGAAAGGTGTTAGCGGGGCTACGCCCACAGGAAAAAGAGGTTATTTAATTAAGGAACTTCGTGAAAGTGTCGTAAAACCTCCCTCGAAGTACCGACACCGGCTTGGCTGAACAATTAAGCAAGTATTGTACGGTGAGATTAATCCTGACTAATTCTTCTTTTATGGTTTGAGGAAGGATTCGAGGAATAGTGGGAGCCATCCTGTTTAGACAAACTAAAAACCACTCTAAACTTGCAAGAGCATCATGCTAAAGTGTTTCTTCTCTCTCTCCTAATTGCAGCGACCAAACAACATAACGGGCCTTAAGTTATTACTAGATAAAAACATACCGACAGGGCCAAACTATAAAGATTGGTTCAGGAATGTCAAAACGGCAATCACTTATGAACAGTTGGGGTATCTCCTTACCACTAAGGCCCCCGCCGTCCAAGTCCAGAATCCAGCATCGCGGATAAGGAAATCCGTAAGACCTGGGAGATTGACTGCGCGAAGGCCAAGTGCCTCGTGCTTGCCTCTATGGACAATGAACATCAGAGGAGGCACGAGAATATGGACCTTGAATCCATATTTCTCCATACTAAGGAACTATATGGAGAGCAATCCCGTATCGCAAGATACGAGACCTCGAAGAAACTGTTTTCAGCGAGGTTGGCCGTCGGATCATCTGTAGGGGAACACGTCCTTAAGATGATTGGCTACATTAAGGAGCTCGCGGACCTTGGGACTACGTTAGAGAACGAGCTGTACACAGACTTGATTCTCCAGTCCCTTCCTTCCACTTACGCCCAGTTTATCTTGAATTTTAATACTCTAGGTAAAGAAGTTGAACTTCTGGAACTCCTCAACATGTTGAGGAGTGCAGAGGGCACCCTGCAGAAAGCAAGGGAAACACACACTCTGTCTGTTGGTGTTATTTCCTCTTCTAGGTCCAAGGCGAAAGCCAAGGGAAAGAAGAAGAAATCCCCTACCAAACCGAGAGGAGGTGTTAGTAAGGTGGAAGCCAAGGGGAAGGAAAAAGTGGCGGGACCAACAGTGGGGAAAGAAGAATGCTTCTATTGTCATAAGAAAGGACACTGGAAGAAAGATTGCAGGGCTAGGAAGGCCAAGAACCATGACCCGAAGCAGGTTGTGGCTTCGGCTTCAGGTGTGTATGTAATTGAAAACATTCTGTCAATCAACTCTACTTCCTGGGTATTGGATACCGGATCAGTATCTCATATCTGTAATTCTTTGCAGAGGTTGAGAAGCCGTAGAATTTTGAAGGCGGGTGATATGACTCTCAGAGTTGCGAATGGAGCAAGCATGGATGTTGTGTCCGTAGGGGATTATCACTTAGGATTGACTACTGGACATGTTTTAGTTTTACGCAACTGTTATTTTGTACCCAGATCGACTTGTAATATCATATCTGTATCTTTAATGTCTAAATACGGTTATGATTTTGCATTTGTAAGCGATGTCGTAAACATCCACCTTAATCATGGCTTGATTGGGTCAGGTACATTAAGCAACGGTATATACGTATTAAACCAACCGTATATTTTCAATATCCAGAATACACACAAAAGAAAGTCTCCAGAATTAAATCATGCTTTCTTATGGCATTGTAGACTGGGTCACATCAATGAAACAAGGTTAACTAAGTTACATAAAGAAGGATATTTGGATCCGTTCGAATAGCAATCTTATGTAACTTGTCAATCATGTCTCAAAGGAAAGATGACAAAGACTCCATTTACTGGACACGGAGTAAGAGCGAGCGAGCTCTTGGGACTCATACACTGCGACGTGTGTGGTCTAATGTCTAGACATGCAAGAAGTGGTTTCTCCTATTTCATTACTTTTACGGATGATTTCTCCAGGTATGGACATGTCTTCTTGATGAAGCATAAATCCGAGGCCTTTGAAAAATTCCAGGAGTATAAGAATGAAGTGGAAAAATAGACTGGCAAAAGTATCAAGACACTGAGATCTGATCGAGGTGGTGAATACTTAAGTGCCGAGTTCCTGGATTACCTAAAAGAGAATGGAATTCTCTCTCAGCTTACTCCTCCATACACACCACAGCACAACGGTGTATCGGAAAGACGGAACCGAACCCTATTGGATATGGTACGTTCCATGATGAGTAATGCTGAGTTACCGCGATCTTTCTGGGGTTATGCACTAGAATCAGCTGCATATCTTTTGAACCGGGTTCCTACTAAGTCTGTGCCTACCACACCATATCAGATGTGGAGTAGGAAGAAACCCATCTTAAACAATTTAAGACATGGGGATGTCCAGCTTTTGTTAGAAAGCAGCATACGGACAAACTCGAAGCACGTTTAGTACAGTGCAAGTCTGTGGGATATCCAAAGAACTTTAAGGGATATTGTTTCTATTACGCAGAGGAACAAAAAGTATTTGTTTCTCGTCATGCCTGCTTCTTGGAAACTGAATTTTTAGAAAATCAAATAAGTGGGAGCGCAATAGAACTGGAAGAAATTCCAGAACCACAAGCTATTACTGAAAACTTGGTGGAACCAGAAGTCTCAAAAGAATAGGACATTCCCGCACCTCTCCGCAGGAGTAGTAGGCTTTCTCATCCACCTGAGAGATACTACGGTTTTCTCATTGATAATAATGAGCCGACTAACTTCCAGCAGGCCATTCAGAGCGCTGACTCGGTAAGATGGCTGGATGCAATGCGGACCGAGATGGAGTCCATGTACACCAACAAAGTATGGACTTTGGACATTGCTCCAGAAGGGGTAAAACCCGTAGGCTGCAAATGGATCTTCAGAAAGAAGATTGGTGTAGATGGACAGGTTGAGACCTATAAGGCTAGACTTGTTGCAAAAGGATTCCGTCAAAGACCCGGTCTGGACTATGACGAAACCTTTTCTCCAGTGGCTATGCTAAAATCCATTCGGATCCTTCTTGCCATTGTTGCCTTCCACTATTATGAGATTTGCAGATGGACGTAAAAACCGCTTTTCTAAATGGAAATTTAGAAGCGTGTGTCTATATGGACCAGCCAGAAGGTTTCATTCAGAGTGGGAGCAACGGAAAAGTGTGCAAGTTGCTTAAGTCCATTTATGGACTAAAGCAGGCATCGCGGAGCTGGAACATCTGTTTTGATGAGACGGTCAAAGAATTTGACTTTATCAAAAATCTAGATGAACTGTGTATTTATAATAAGATTGTAGCATGAACTGTTGTATTCCTCGTCTTGTACGTGGATGACATTCTCTTGATAGGAAATGACATTCCTATGCTACAATCTGTCAAAGGGTTCTTATCACACAGGTTCTCCATGAAAGACCTGGGTGATGCCTCTTTCATTCTGGGGATCCAGATCTATCATGATAGATCTAAGAGGATGTTGGGACTTTCGCAGTCCAGGTACATCGACACTATATTGAAGAGATTCGGTATGTAAGATTCCAAGCGCGGTAATTTACCGGCTTGTCACGGAATCACCCTCTCCAAAGAGATGTCTCCCAAGACTGATTTGGAAAGGGATCGCATGGCTATTATACCCTATGCTTCTGCGGTAGGCTCTATAATATATGTGATGTCATGTACCAGACCAGATGTAGCTTATGCACTGAGTGTGGTAAGCCGGTATCAGTCAAACCCTAGGGAGAAGCACTGGATAGCGGTAAAGAACATTCTCAAGTATCTGAGAAGGACTAAGGATATGTTCTTGGTTTACGGCGGAAAAGACCTCCAGATCGAGGCCTTTGCCGACTCCAGCTTCCAGAGTGACAAGGATGACTCTATAACCATGTCGGGCTATGTCTTTACCCTCAATGGAGGGGCGGTATGTTGGAAGAGTTCCAAACAGGAAACTGTTGCTGACTCGACGATGGAGGCGGAGTATATCGCAGCTTCTGATGCCGCAAAAGAAGCAGTCTGGATGAGGAAGTTCTAACAGAACTTCAGGTGGTTCCGTCCATTGTTGATCCAATACATCTGTATTGTGACAACAATGGGGCTATAGCTCTAGCAAAGGAACCCAGGTCCCATCAGAAGTCCAGACACATCTTGAGGCGGTATCACCTGATCAGGGAGATCATGGATCGCAGGGAGATCGAGGTTCGGATGGTTGCTACAGAGGATAAAACTGCAGATCCATTCACAAAGGACATTCTTCAGACGCAGTTCGAGAGGCTATTCGAGATGATAGGTCTGCGATATGCCAGCACATGGCCTTAGTGCAAGTGGGAGATTGTTAGTGTGATATGCCCTAGAGGCCATTATTGTATAGTACTAGTTTGTATATTACATTTTGGAAGCTTGGGATATATACACGGATTTATGACAGTCTTGCTCGATGTAGTAGTATGCTACTTGGTTTGTATCTATCTAAATATGTGTATGTGTTTCTTTTGATATATCGCTAATACATATTGATAGAGCCCTTAGGATCTTTGCTTGACTACCAGCGTTGTGATGGCAGTCTCACTAGTGGGGGCTGGGTAGTCTTCAAGCACAACCTTATACAGGTCCCTAGTCATGGGATTATCGAGACAGGGCATCGATACTCCAGAGCAGACTAGTGTATACGCTTCTCATCCTAGGAGGGGAGATGGTCTATCCCACAACCATCAGTACGTCGTACTGGAGATAGTTTACAGGTGCTCGTTAAGTTATGAGTACACTGGACAAGACTCGCAGGGAACTGTTGGTTGGTACTATACCTATCGTTAGTTAACAGTTCCCAGGTGACATGAGTACAGCTTAGTCCGTCGAATTGACACTGCTGCTTCGCCTCAAGTGTGTTCCCACTGTTCTTAGATTACTACCCTACCACGGCTCTATTGAGTCGTGCAAAAAGGTAGTAGTTGGGTGCAGTCCCGAAGCACTTGGAGGCAGTGGCGGTTAGATAAGATTTGTCTCTCCCGATATTGGGGGTTGATATCGCGCTGTGTTCGGAACGCCATTACACAAAGTCCCTGGCCAGGGCAAGTAAGACTTACTGGTAGGTACTCTAGTAGTTTCTCAGGGTGTTTTGGACCATACTCAGACACGACTTATACCGCTATTAGGGGACTGACGTTTACCGCCGCCTAGGCTCGATATGCGATACTCTTAGACGAACAGACCGGACTGTGCGGAGATTGTCACATTCAGGCTCAGTAGGAGTTCGGATGGGTTTTCCTCATCGGCCTTCTTATCGACATCTACCTGGGGACCGTTACGTACAGCTAGTACCGCTTGTGGCCTGTGGTTAAACCTACTTCCGGCGTAGTATCGAGTCTTTAGAGTCTCACATAGAGGGTTGTTCACCTTTGGGCGACATGAGTAGATGTCGTATGGTTTTACGACAGGGTTCGTTCATATACGCGCACTTGTGCGTGTTCGGTGTTCGGGCAGTAGATACTAGTGGGCTTTGGTTTAAGGCGGATCCTAGTATTGGATTTTGGATTGGTTTAGTCTCATTGTATTCGTGTTTCTTCGGAACACGGATGCGGGTATGTATGTATAGTTGACAGAGGCAGAGAGGGAGACACCTCATTAGGGTTTTGACCATTGACTTGATCAAAACCATAATGAGAAGGAGGAAATTGATTAATAGTTTTTATTAGAGATAATTGTATCATGGCTAATGTTGGTTTGACCATTTGACTTGTTGACCCATGCTGACTTAGATATTTTTGTTAAGCATGAGATATTTTCTTTGAGCATGCTTAGCATTAAATGTGACATGATAATGGTCAAATCAATGCACCATCACAATTATCTTAATTAATATTATTATTATCATATTTCCTCATATGAGAGTTTTATCCTCTCATTCTCATATTATTTTTCTCTCTCATGGTTTGCTCTCTCCTCTTCCTCTCTCAAATCTTTAATCTTTCATGAGTTGAAAATCAAAAGCTTTTGAGACTAAACCACCAAAATACTTCTCTACTCACTCTAGGGTTCTTAGTCTAGCAAGCCAAGCACTCTAGTTACTTCATTGTTGAGGTAGGAGCTCAAGGTAGAGGCATTCGGGTGGATCTTCTTCGATATAAAGAACCCGGTGAGGAGGAGCTATCTACATCATTCCAAGGAGCTCACAACAAGGAGAAGGAGTTCAAGACCAAGGTATAATCATCTAAACTAGTAGTTAAAACTCTAAGTTAGTTTGTTAGTTATTGTTTAGCAAAGATCCTAATGTATAGTCTATGTTACCTTATGATAAAAATTTGATTTTTACTCTTTCTGCCTCCCCGTAAGTACCGGGGTAGGTATCATAGACTTACAGCCGTTACATACAGCTAGTGCCGCTGACGTGCTTGTGGTTAAACCCACTTCCAGTGTATTAACGAATCTTTAGAGTCCCACACAGAAGGTTTCCCTGCTTCGGGCGAAACGTTGTAGAGGCCGTATGGTTTTATGGCAGGGTTCGATCATATACGTGCACTTGTGCACGGATCATGATCGGACAGATAATACTAGTGGGCTTTGGTTTAAGCCGGATCGTAGTATTATATTGTTGGATTATTTTCGTCTCGTTGTATTCGTATTCAATCGGAATACGGATGCAGGTATGTATATACAGATGAGGGGTATTCTTGTAATTCGTTAAAAGATTACTTTAGATAATGCCATTTCTTTTTGTGTGATAAACATTTAGGATAAATGTTTATTGATATGGAAAGTGTGACTCATTTTTTTTGCCTTCATTCATGCATGTGCACTTGGTGACTCATGGTGTTGAGTCATGAGGTGATTCATGGTGACATGGATGGTTTTGTTTTGGATAACATATTTGTGTGACATATTTTGGGGTTGTGAGAAGGCTGTTCTTTATTAGTCAGGATTTTCTTGAGTTGCTTTTTCTCACAACAAAAATACAACACACAAAAAGCTTAAGCCATTTTCTTCACTTGCTTTTTCTTGAGCTCACACTCTTCACCTCTTGGCATCTTCTTCTACCTCCACCCCTACATGTCTCATGTGTTGAGAAACCTAGGGTGTATTGAGACAAAGTAATCATACACATTCTCTACTTCATCTTGTCTATCTTGGCTAGCAAACTAGATACTCGAGTTGCTTCGGTTTTGAGGTCGGAGCTCGTATTACATACTCTCGAGGTGGATCGTCTTCGATGGGGGAGACCAGAGATCAAATTTGATCGAGGAAGCCGCGAGGAGCTTGGGACAGAGGTTGAAGACCGAAGGACTCGGATCGTTCGGTATAACCTCTCTAAACTCCTTTTTCATAGAACTAGTATAGGGTTAATGGTACGATCCAGGAATCGGGTTCCGTTAGCGCCAGTTTTTAAAAGTTTTTGTTTCGCATTTGGTCACGGATTAATGGCCGGGGCGCTGGCGTAATCCAACATGGTATCAGAGCCAACCCATTAACCACATACTAGTTGATTTAGACGATGTTAAAGTATCAAAACCGAAACAACTCCGAAACAATACCGACTTGTATTCCATTCTCTGTCGAATTTTATTTGGTCTTCTAAAATTTTTTAAGCAGCTGCAGAAGACTACTCTGGAGACAAATAGAGCACACACCAAACACGAGCCCCTAATTCAACTTTTGACCCAGCCAAATAAGGAAAAATTCCAGCCTGGCCGGTTTTTATATTGAACCGGGACTTCGTTTTTGGGGTGTGGTTTAGACTCTGGAATATTGGTTAAGTGGTTTTGCTAGTTTAGCCCAGTTTGGATATGGTTTTATCTATTAGTTTGGGGGCTATTTGGTGTAAGTGCACGGCGGCGCCCCGGCCGTCAATCCGAGGCCAAAATGCGGAAACGATACTTTTACGAAACTTTTTAAACCGGCACCACCGCGCACTATAAACTCGGATCGGGCTATTAACCTAATCCTAGCAAACTAGAGAAGGGGTAGAGAGATATACCGAGCGATCCGTTTCTTTCGGTCTTCTCGTCGTCGTTCCAATCTCCCCGCGGAATCTCCGGTCTTCATCTCTTCGTCGGAAGGGCAACACATCGCCGGATTCTTTTATGGGCTTCCACCTCTGGACCGAGGAAACTCGGGCACGAAGTTGGCGAGTCGACGTGTCCAAGAATACTGTAGATGAAGTGTAGAAGCTTTTGTCTCAAAGGGGTTATGAAGTTGCCATTTTTGGTGGAGGTGAAGGAATAAGCTTGGGAGATGAACAAAAGGATTTTTGCAAGCAAATGAGAACCAATTTTTCCTCTCCAAAATTTTTTGGACAGCCCTCATCTTGTGGCCGGCCTCTTGATTGGAGAAAATGAGAGAGAGCAAAATCAAGAGGGAGGGAGTGGATGAATAATCATGCAAGAGAGAGAAAGTGATAATCATGAAGAATAATGATCACAACCAAATCTCCACACCAACACCTAATCATATCAAGTCATGATGAACAAATGAAGTCAATGCAAGCTACAACCATCATGAAACTACTACTAGCAAATAACACCCTCCACTAAACAAATTTGCATGCTTGCAAATAACCCCCTCTCCACCAATTTTCAGCCAAAGAAAGAAACAAAGGAAAATGGCCGTAACGGAATGCAAACTGGCAACTTCAAAAAACTGATCCTGTAATAAATTACAGGAAAACCCCGCGACTGTATATATATACCCGCATTTGTATTGCGACCGAATACAAATGCAATGAGACAAAATCTACACTGTATAATATTAGGATCCGGCTTAAACCAAAGCCCGCTAGTATTATCCGTCCGATCATGATCCATGCAATACCGCACGTATATGATCGAACCCTGCCATATCTCCATATGGCCTCTACGGCGTTTCTCCCGAAACTTGAGAAAACGGTCTGTGGGGGACTCTAAAGAGTCGTCAATACTTTGGTTATGGATTTAACCACTAGCACGTCAGAGGTATTAGCCATACGCGGGCTACCAAGTATTGACCAAAATGGACGTCGATGAGCGAACTCATCCTGACACCCTACTGAGCCTGTCAGTGACAATATCCGTACAGTCCGGTCCGTTTGTCTATGAGCATCGCATGGCGGGCCAAGGGGGTTGGTAAAAGTCAGACCCCCAAAAGCGGTACAAGTCGTGTCGGAGTGTAGCCCAGAACACACTGGAATACCTAACAGTAAATCTCCTGCCTTGGCCAAGGACTTCGTGTAATGGCTCTTCTAGACACAGCGCGACCTCACCCCCAATACCGGGAAAGACGAACCCCTGAAGATCCACTCACTGCCTCCATGTGGCTCGGGACTGTACCCAACTAAAACCTGTTTGCACGTCTCCTTTGAGCGTGGTAGGGTAGTAATCAAAGTACAGTAGGAACTCACACAAGACAAATGACGATCTCAGGTCGATGAACTAACCTGTACACATGTCATCAGGGAACTGCTATCTGACGTTTGGTATAAGACCAACTAGCATGTTCCCGGCGAGTCCTGTCCGGTGTACTCATAACCCAATGAGCACCTGTATACATCTTAGGTGAACCAACTGACACCAGTGGCTTGTGAGACCGGCCACCGCCCCTCTTCGGGGTCTCGACTGTATACACTAGTCTACTATGGAGTATCGATGCCCTGTCTCGAAAACTCCCACGACTAGGGACCATTTAAGGATGTGCTTATAGACCCCAGCTCCCACGTATATAATCGCCATCATACTGCTGGCCGTCAAGCAAGAATCCTAAGGGCTCTATCAACGTGCAATAGTGACCTGTAATGTCACCTGAAACAGTACACGATGATAAAGATAAACCAGATAGCATACTATCATCTTGAGTACGACTGTCGTACCGGCATAGGTCCTCCATCAATCATTGTAATCACGTGCCTGTGATCCAATAATTGACTCTGAGGGAACTATGTCCAACATTTAGGGTGTTTCGAACTTGATATTTCTAACACTGTTTAAAGTTTTACAGTACATACATTACTATCTGCGACTGTGAATGTCATTAGAGCCGTACAACTTGTCTAATTGCTATAGTTCTTTTAGACGGGTTTGCGAACATGACATTTACGTTGATGTTCTGTGTTGTGCTGTGTTGTGGCGGAATCATCGTGGTGGATTGCTTGGGTACAATGTTAGTACAGTTTAGTTTCATTTGTACATTTGATATCGCGGGGCGAGCGTCCAACATGTGGACTGCCGTCACTGCCTGCTTGTATATTATTTATTGGGGGCACGACCGGGTTGAGGTCGATGTCACCGTTGTACATATTGTTTTCTTTTCTGTACTAGGATTACCCCACGGTGGAGTGCATGGTGTAAGTCGATGTGCAACACCACACGAGTTGCGGGGAGGCGGAAATATGAAAAACGATCTTGTTCTTTAAGCATACATCGACTAACCGAAGATCTTTGCTATACGATAATTAACAACAACCATAGAAGTTCTTAGCAACTATGTAAAGAGATTATACCTAGTGAATCGTGTCCTTCGTCTTTTCGATCTCTACATCCTCCTCGGCCTCCTCTAAGTGATAGATGATCCACCCGAGAACCCTAATCCAAGCTTCACCTCCAAACTTGAGGTAACTAAGTTTCTCAAGTTGCTAATCAAAGGAACTTAGATCATATAGAGTTAGGTTATGGATTGTTTAGTCTATTCTAATCCATGATCTCAACTCATGAGTGGTAGGATTAGAGTTTGAAGAGAGAGTGAGCTTAAGGAGAGAGAAGGTGAAGAAGATAATGATAATGATATTGTTTCTCACTTGAATATATGAAGCATAATGAATAAACATATAAATGAATAAATGTGATTATTCATCATGCTACATTAATTCAATATGAGTGATTCACTATGTGAGTCATTAAGCATATAATAATGCATTAATGACATGATGAATCACACAAAATGAGTCACAATATCATTTAATGATAATGCCACCTAAACCCTCAAGTCACCATGCTTCTAGAAGCTTCCCGTATAATTACGAGAACGCCCCTCCTATCCGTGAAAACATGGAAAAACATTAGAATGTATAAATACGACAACCTGATACTAGAATCTGGCTTAAACCAAAGCAGTCTAGTAAAAACTGTCCCAATGTCGTACGTGCGTTTAAACACATATGCGTCCGAACCCTTATCGTAAAATCGTACGACCTCTATATCATTTCGCCTGGAGTTGGGAAATCCCTGTGTGGGACTCTAAAGACTCGACTACTATGCTGGCACTGGGTTTAACCATAGACCACAAGCAGCACTAGCTGTACGTAACGGTCCCCAGGTAGATGTCGTTAAGAAGGCCGATGAGGAAACCCATCCGAACTCCTACTGAGCCTCTCCGTGACAATATTTTCCCGGTCCGGTCTGTTCGTCTAAGAGTATAGCATGTATGGTCTAGGGAGGTGGTAAACGTCAGACCCCTAATAACCGTACAAGTCATGTCGGCATGGCTCAAGACCATCCGAGAATCTACTGATCAGTCCATCAGTAATTCTCAATCAGCCCTGGCCAGGGAGTTATGGTAATGACCAACCGATCACCGTGCGATATCAATTCCCTATACCAGGGAAGACGAATCCCTAATAGTCGCTCACTGCCTCCACGTGGCTCAGGACTGTGCCCAACTAAAACCTGTTTGCACGACTCCATTGAATCGTGGTAGGGTAGTAATCAAAGCACAATGGGAACTCACACGAGACAAATGACGACCTTAAGTCAACGGACTATCTGCACACATGTCACCTGAGAACCGCTATCTAACGTTAGGTATAAATACCATCTAGTCAGTTCTCGGCGAGTCATGTCCGGTGTACTCACACTCAGTGAGCATCTGTATACAATCTTAGGTGCACATCACCAATGGCTGCGGGACCAATCCATCGCCCCTCGTCAGGGTCTAGATAAGTGTAACACATGAGGTCAGGGTTAGTAGTGATTAAGTGTTAATGTGGGGTTTTTGGGAAAAAGTTTACCAAAAACGGATTTCTTATAAACTATCTGCTTTTGTGGTTATTTTGTGGAATTTTATCTCAACCACCCACACTTGTGCACGATAGCCAGGGGTAAGATTAGGGTATGCCATATCTTGAGCTTGTGATTCGTTGTGCTAAGTTAACCATGGTGGTCTAAACTTCCTTGTTTTGTTTGGTGTTGATTGAGGGGTTGTAGTTTTAATTTGGTTTAAGGTTGGGGTTGTCTTAAGGGGAGGTTATGATGGGCCTTGATTGTTTCACACTTCCTTCTTTTCAAAATCTCGTTTGCCTCTCAAACTCATCTTATATACACACACACACCAGCAATTTTCAGCTGATTTCAGCCAGCCAGAATCAGCATCAGCAGCTGATTTAGCCCATCATTATCACCAGCACAATCTCCTGCTCAATTTCAGCAACAAATCTGCATAGCATCAGCCCCCCCAACCCTATGCAGCTGCTACAGCCACCCTAACACCAGAAAGTCCACTTAACCTGCTACAAATTCCACACCAGCCCCAAGACTTCAGCCATTTAATCATTTGTGCACTTCATCCTTCAAAATTCTGCAGACAACAAGCAGCAACAGCTGCTACTTCAGCCCTCAACCCCATACCACACCACACACCACTCCACACCACACCACACACCACCTCATACCACATCATACACCACCTCACACCACACCAGCAACACCATACAACAACAACAGCAACATTTTCCAGCAAGCAACAGCAACAGCAAACCCATTTTTTTGCATCAGCATCAGCACCAGTTGCACCAGCTTGGATTCCAGCAGCTCCAGTTCACCACAGCAGCACCTAACCTCTTCTTCTTCTCCTTCTTCCATGTTGCAAGGTTCTTAGAGGGTATAACTCCTAAACTTTTCCCATATTATGTAGATTAGGTGCTTGATTAGCTAGTTGTTGCGATAAACAGAATTTTATTGCTAGAATGGGTAGTAATGCTAGATTTAGCCATTTTAGAGTGTTTGTAGCTTTATGAACTCTCCTTGGTGTTAACTAATCTGTTTAAGCCTAGTAGTATCATTAAAATTGGATGGTTAGCCTAATTTGCTAAAATTTCGATAATCTAGCTTAATCGTTGTCCATATCATGCTTAGTAGTGATATTAGGTGTTTTATGTAGTTTTTGAGCAAAGTGAGAATTTCGTTAGCTAGAATAACCTTCTTAGGTCCTAGTGAGGCCAGTCAACCAGAGAAATTCCCCAGATTTCATGTAAACACCCGATTTACCCGACTTGGCGTATTTTAGCAGATTTAGTGACTTTTAACCTCTATTGGGATCTGCTATTAATAGGTACTTGATCTAGATTAGCAAACAAGACTAAATTAGTATGCAGGGTTTTCTGGAGTTTTTAGTGGGACCCGAACCCCTTTGGCCGGGATTTGGCCGGCGGCCTCCTCTTCCCCGACCGGCGACGCCGGTCTCCTGTGTGAGATGAGTGTGTGTGTTTGTGTGGGTAGGGGTCTGTGAGCATTTTACGTAGAGTGGCATTGTTTATTTGTTAAGTTTGGCCCTGGAGCAAAATCTGGAACTAGTTACGTGTTTTCGATGTTTTTAAACTTGTGCGACACGCGCGTGATACACGTGATTCTGTGGCGCGCTGCGCGACACAGCGTGTCAGTTCTGATTCTGGTAGGTTTGTGCGCGTCGCGTCGTGTGCTCACGCGTTTGGTTTCATGCACGCGTTTCCTTTGTCGATATATCACGTTTTGCAGAATTTCTTCTTATATGGTGACTCATGTGAATTCTAGGTTCGCCGGCAGGAACTTCAAGCGCGGCTGAAAAGGGAAAACAGGTGGTCGGACACACTTAGCACAGGACCACGGGTGAGTAGATTTAACATCTACGGGGGACAATCGTTTGGATGGCGCGAGTCGCCCGATAGATTTTAGTAGACTTGGTATTACTGGTAGAATTGGAGTAAAAATGATAAAACTTGCATGATAATTGCTGTTGTCAGTATCTATATGATGTTCCATATACGCAGATTCATTATAGGACACATGCACCATTACCAGGTTTAATATGTTCCACGAGCACTATTTATGTGGACACCCCCCCTGGTAATTGCCATGTCACGACACTAAATAACTTTAAATCTGAAACATGTTAACTACCTAGAAATGTGACATTGAAATATGTATTTAAATTGATACCATAAGCATTCATAAATATCGGCATATGCATTTATGATAATTTTGTGAGATTTATGATATTTCTGGATTTCGGGGGAAAGCCGCAAGATTTCAACTGATAATTGTTAAAAATATAAAAGCTGCGGTTTTCTAGTGATGTAAAGTGTCGTCCACCATGAGTTGCTGTGGTTTTTGAGACCCGTTTCGAGGAGGTGGATGAACCGTCTCGGGTACATGGTGGGCCCGGTATGGTACCTCAGGGCAAGAAGATCGCAGATGATGGCGTTGAGCCTGGCAGGGGACGGATTACCTACCGGTGATTTCATTTGGCACGGCGGATATCCAGAGGATACCGACTGTGGTCGCTGGATTGAGATATGGATTTTGATGTGGATCAGCCGGATGGCTGAGGCCAGAGATATTGGACATGGATATATGAGATTTGGACGGTTTTGAGGTGTCGTTGCTAGACACGGATTTTACATGTTTTTCCTGGATATTATTACTGATGTTTAAAAAGGGGAGTTTCAAAACAAAGGAAGAATAATTCTCATACACACTTGATTGTATTTTCATGTGGTATATATACCTGTTATTACCTCCATGTGACATATATACTTGCTAGTATACTGTTGATGCATACACACCTGCTAGTACATGTAGCTATACCTGTTTTAGGGATGCCAGGACACTTGTGTGCATGCATACGATAGCCTTAGTAAATGTTATCTATTACTCACGAGCTGGCAACTCACCCCCGTTGTGCCACAGCTTTTCTGCAGGTCCATTCCGTCAGCACTGTAGCGGCGGATACCTTTGCTTCATTTGTACTTCTTGCCTGGACTAGAGGCTTTTGCTCATAGGTGGGTTATTATCAGTTTGTACCACCTTATATATGCTCATTGTATCTAGAGTACTCCATCTACAGTTTCTACCGTTTCTACAGTTCTACTGTTTCTACTGTTGTTACTATTACTACTATTGCCACTACTGCTACTATCAGTTCAGTTGTACCTGTTTTATTCGGATGACTGTATTGTTAGTGTTTATGCCCTAGAAGGCCATTACTGTATCATACTAGCTTGTATATTACTTAATGGAAGCTTGGGATATTCACATGTATATAACAGTCTTGCTAAACATGGTAGTATGCTACTTGGTTTTTCTATCTTAATATGTGAGTATACGTATTGATAGAGCTCTTAGGATCTTGCTTGTCTACCAGCCTTGTGATGGCAGTCACACTAGTGGGGGCTGGGTAGTCTACAAGCACATCCTTATTCAGGTCCCTGGTCGTTGGATTATCGAGACAGAGCATCGATACTCCGGAGTAGACTGGTGTGTACGCTTCTCATCCCAGTTGGGGAGATGGTCTGTCCCACAGCCGTCAGTACGTCGTACTGGAGATAGTATACAGGTGCTCGTTAGGTTACGGGTACACCGGACAGGACTCACAGGGAACTGTTGGTTGGTTTGATACCAGTCGTCAGTGAATAGTTCCCAGGTGACATGAGTACAGCGTAGTCCGCAGACTTGACACTGCTACTTCGCCTCGAGTGTGTCCCACTGTTCTTAGATTGCTACCCTACCACGGCTCAAAGGAGTCGTGCAAAAAGGTAGCAGTTGGGTGCAGTCCCGAGCACTTGGAGGCAGTGGCGGTTAGATAGGATTCGTCCCTCCCGGTATTGGGAGTAGATATTGTGCTGTGTCAGAGAGCCATTACGCAAAGTCCCTGGCCAGGGCAAGCGAGATTTGCTGGTAGGTTCCAGCAGTTTCTCAGGGCGTAATGGGCTTTACTCCGACACGACTTATACCGCTATTAGGGGACTGACGCTTGCCGCCCCCCTAGGCCCGATATGCGATAGTCTTGGATGAACGGACCGGACTGTATGGAGATTGTCACATCAGACTCAGTAGGAGTTCGGATGGGTTTTCTCATCGGCCTTCTTATCGACAACTACCTGGGGACCGTTACGTACAGCTAGTGCCGCTTGCGGTCTGTAGTTAAACCCACTGCCAGCGTAGTAGTCGAGTCTCTAGAGTCCCACACAGAGAGTTTCCTACTCCAGGCGAAACGATATAGAGGTTGCATGGTTTTGCGACAAAGGGTTCGGACGCATACGTGCGTTTACGCGCGTACGACTTTCGGACAGTTTTTACCAGTCGGCTTTGGTTTAAGCCAGTTACTGGTATCCGGTTATTGGATTTATACAGTCTAAAGTTTTTCCGTATTTTTACGGATCGGAGGGGCATTCTCGTAATTACTCGAGAAGCTTCTAGAAGATGTGACTAAGGAGGTTTCTTTTGGATAAGAAAGTGAGTCATGGTGGTGATTCATTCATTTCATTAATGCACATTTATTGCTTAATGACTCATGCTAATGAATCACCACTAGATATTTTATGAAGCATGCTTATTCATTTCCATTATTCATTATTGTTAAAAAGAAAATGCTTCATAATATATTATGATACACTCTCTCTCCTCTCATTATCTTATCTCACATTCTCTCTCCTCAAGCTCTCATCTTCAAACCCTAATCCTTAATCCTCATGTGTTGAGATCAAAGGATTAGTTAGACTAAACAATCCATAACCTTCACTCTATATCATCCTTTCATCTTTGATTAGCAATCAAAGTTGATTAGTTACCTCAAGTTAGAGGTTTAGCTTGGTGTTTTGCTCTCGGGTGGATCGTCTACTACCTAGAGAAGGTCGAGGAGAACAAAGGAGGACACAAAGAAGAAGGACCGGTTTCATTAGGTATAATCCCTAATCACAAGTGAAATGAAACTCTTAGAATACGGTTATTTATAGTTTAGCTTCGATTCAAGCAGTTAGTCGATGTTCGTTGTTTAAACTTGATAAGTTTTGAAAATTCCGCCTCCCCACAAGTACTGGGGTGAAGTACATCGACTTACAGTGGTATCAGAGCCTCGCTAAACACTAAATAACTTAATCGCAAATTTGTACGAATTTCGAACGGAAAAACGAAACCGGAAAACCCTAAAAAATACTAGTTTCTGTCGAATTTAAAACGATGTCAGAAAATTTTTCAGGTGTGTTCAGAGAGCTAGAAAGGAGTCCAGGAGAACACCCAAGAAATTCGAGCCCATGAATCGGCAACTCGGCCGCGAAAGCGCGGCGGATCGGTGGGATCCGCCGCCCTTCCGCGGCGCTTTGGCCGAGTCATGGACTCGTCTTTCTTGTGTGGGTCCCCTGTGACATTTGGGGTTTTCTGGAATATTTAATTATTGCTCAGGTTACTGTTTAACAGAGCAGATTTTGGAGCAATATTGATGTTGTTTATTCGATCGAATTGTACAGTATTTGCGTATTGTATTATATCTGTGATTGTTTAATGTGTTCGTAAACCTCCCCTAACTGCTAGTATGTCGGTTGGCAGGGGGTTGCACATTTCTGAAATGGTTATATCTGTTTGTGCATATAAACTGTATTGGACTGTTGTGGTGTATAGCCGGGGTTTGCAATGGGTTATTGTTTAATTCATTTGTTGTAAATGTAATTTGTTGTAATATTATTTTTGCGGGGCACTTCCAGGTTGCGGTCGTAGCCACCGTTGTATTATTTCATTTTACTGTTTTTGCTCCTAGGACTGACCCAAGGTGGGGTACACAGACTGCCGGGTGGGTAGTTTGCCGTACCCGTAGGGGTCGAGGGTGGGGTAAACGGCTATTCATCACAACTGTGTAATCTGTCTTTTCTTGCAGGCTCAAAAGAAATACAGATTGCTTGCAAATCCAATATTGTTTATCTGTGTTCTGGAATGAATATCATTGCGTCAGACGAATGTAAAATATCTATATTTATGATAGCTATTTAGACGCCACTTATGTTTTACACCCGCGCTAGCCCAGCCCCCGCTCTGTCGTTAGTTAAGTAACCTAACGGGTGATGACGGGACCCCGTGGCGAATGCGGATGGCATAAGAGGACGTTGTATTTTCGTTGTTTTCTGCAATGATAGGTTAATGATGGGACGCATTATCTATAATGCAAAGTAAAATAAACCAAAGTTTAAATCGTTGGAACAATTTAAAAGAAACCACTCGGTTATTTTTAAAACAGATATTTTTAAATGCGGAGATTTAACCACTCCTTTTAAAAGCTATCAGGTTCCTTCGGTTATATCAAGTTCACTACGTTCACGGTTTCGCCAAAACCAGTCGTAGCCCTCCGTCATTTCTTATGAATGGTCAGTAGTATTCAAGCTATGTTTGTTTGGCCCTTAGTCAAGACATAGTGTTTGGTAGCTGCTGGGGTATTCATTTGTTGCATAGATAGATGAGTTGGTTTGGGACAGTCGTATTACTTTGTTTGGCCCTTAGTCAAGAGTATACGGATGGGTTCAAATCAACAGGATAATGATGGGCAGAACTTGACATGTGACTTATGATTTGTTGGCCCTTAGTCAAGATCATAAGAGCATGGGGCAAAAACTTATATCGGGAATTTCTAAAGAAACTGAAATTTGCAAAGAGATGCATACCATTTGGAGTTTGATGAATGTTGGTAGGATTCCTTCAACATTATCATACGATGATATTTGGATCCCGATCCTACTGTGAGTATATGCTACTTATCAGGATATTCGTCGCTTAACGATCAATGCTATAAACCTAGTAGGTGTCCAGAAAAGTGTCAGCGGGGTTACGCCCCCAGAGAAAAGAGGTTATTTAATTAAGGAACTTCACGAAAGCGTTGGAAAACCTCCCTCGAAGTATCGACACCGGCCTGGCTGAACGGTTAAGCAAGTATTGTACGGTGAGAATAGTCTTGGCTAATTCTTCTTTTATGGTTTGAGGAAGGATTCGAGAAACAGTGGGAGCCATCCAGTTTAGATAAACTAAAAACCACTCTAAACTTGCAAGAGCATCATGCTAAAGAGTTTTCTTCTCTCTCTCCTAATTGCAGCGACCCTGAAAATGACTGGACTTAAGTTACTTTTAGAGAAAAATATACTGACGGGGCCAAACTATAAAGATTGGCTGCGGAATGTCAAGATGGCTTTGACCTATGACAAACTGGGGTACGTCCTCACCGCTACAGCACCTGCTGTCCTTGGTCCCAAATCCAGCAATGCGGATAAGGAAATCCGCAAAACCTGGGATTTAGATTGCGCGAGAGCCAAGTGCATCGTGCTTGCCTCGATGAACAATGAACATCAGAGGAGGCACGAGGATATGTCCCTAGATGGCATATTTCTCCATACAAAGGAACTTTATGGAGAGCAATCTCGTATAGCAAGATACGAGACCTCTAAGAAACTGTTTCGAGCGAGGTTGGCTGTCGGGTCATCGGTAGGTGAACATGTCCTACAGATGATCGGCTATATTGAAGAGCTCGCGGACCTTGGGACGACTTTGGATAATGAGCTCTATACAGACCTTGTTCTCCAGTCCCTTCCTCCCACCTACGCCCAGTTTATCCTCAACTTCAATCTTCAAGGAAAAGAAGTTGAACTTGCGGAACTCCTGAACATGTTAAGGAGTGCAGAGGGCACCTTGCAGAAGGCAAGGGAAACACCCGCTATGTTTGTTGGCGGTGCATCTTCTTCCAGGTCCAAGGCTAGGGCCAAAGGAAGGAAGAAGAAGGCCGCACCCAGACCTAGAGGAGGTGTTAGTAAGGTGGGAAAGAAGGGAAAGAAAAAGTTTACAGCACCGGTAGTTGGCCTGGATGAGTGCTTCCATTGTCACAGGAAAGAGCACTGGAAGAAGGATTGCAAGGCGTGGAACGCCAAGAACCAGGAACCGAAGCAAGCTGTGGCTTCGACTTCAGGTGTGTTTGTAATTGAGAATTGTCTGTCAATCAACTCTGCTTCCTGGGTATTGGATACCGGATCAGGATCTCATATTTGCAATTCATTGCAGGCACTGAGAAACCGTAGAGTGCTGAAGGAAGGTGATATGATCCTCAGGGTTGCTAACGGAGCTAGCGTGGGAGCTGCGTCCGTCGGGGATTATCACCTAGGATTGACGAGTGGACACATTTTGGTTTTACATAACTGTTATTTTGTACCCAGCTTAACGTGTAATATCATATCAGTTTCCTTGTTATCAAATAAAGGTTATGATTTCACGTTTGTAAGAGATGTTGTCAACATCCACCTTAATCATGGTTTGATTGGGTCCGGTACTCTAAATAACGGCATATATGTGTTAAACCAACTCCAAATTTTCAATTTCCAGAACACACTAAAAAGAAAGTCTCCAGATTTAAATAAAGCTTTCTTATGGCATTGTAGACTGGGTCACATCAATGAGAGAAGGTTGACTAAGTTGCATAGAGAAGGATATTTGGACACGTTCGAATATCAAACTTATGACACTTGTCAATCTTGTCTCAAAGGAAAGATGACAAAGACTCCATTCACTGGACAAGGAGTAAGAGCGAGCGAGCTCTTAGGACTCATACACAGCGATGTATGCGGTCCAATGTCTACACATGCGAGAGGTGGTTATTCCTACTTCATTACTTTTACAGATGATTTCTCTAGGTATGGATATGTTTTCTTAATGAAGCATAAATCAGAGGCCTTTGAGAAATTCCTGGAATTCAAGAGTGAAGCGGAAAACCAAACAGGCAAAAGTATTAAGACACTAAGATCTGATCGAGGTGGAGAATACTTAAGTGCCGAGTTCCTAGGTTACCTAAAAGAGAAAGGAATTCTCTCTCAGCTTACTCCTCCATACACTCCACAGCACAACGGTGTATCGGAGAGACGGAATCGAACCCTATTGGATATGGTACGATCCATGATGAGTAATACTGAGTTACCGCGATCTTTCTGGGGTTATGCGCTAGAATCAGCGGCATATCTTTTGAACCAGGTTCCAACCAAGACTGTGCCTACCACACCATATCAGATGTGGAGTGGGAAGAAACCCTGTCTAAAACATTTTAGGACATGGGGGTGTCCAGCTTTTGTAAAAAAGCAGCATGTGGACAAGCTCGAGGCACGCTCAGTACTGTGTAAGCTTGTGGGATATCCAAAGAACTCCAAGGGATATTATTTCTATTACGCAGAGGAACAAAAGGTTTTTGTTTCTCGTCATGCCCACTTCTTAGAAACTGAATTTTTGGAAAATCAGAAGAGTGGGAGCGAAATAGAACTGGATGAAATTCCAGAACCACAAACTGCTACTGAAAGTTTGGTAGAACCAGAGGTTCAAGAAGAACAGAACATTCCCGCACCCCTCCGCAGGAGTAGTAGGCCGTCTCGTCCGCCTGAGAGATACTACGGTTTTCTCATTGACGGGGATAGAGAGGATTGCATCATAGATGATGATGAACCTACTGACTTCCAGCAGGCCATCCAGAGCGGCGACTCGGTACGATGGCTAGATGCAATGCGGACCGAAATGGAGTCCATGTACACCAACAAAGTATGGACTTTGGACTTTGCTCCAGATGGGGTAAAACCCATAGGATGCAAATGGATCTTCAAGAAAAAGATTGGTGTAGATGGACAGGTGGAAACCTATAAGGCTAGACTTGTTGCAAAGGGTTTTCGTCAAAGACCTGGTTTGGACTATGACGAAACTTTTTCTCCAGTGGCTATGCTCAAATCCATTCGGGTCCTTGTTGCTATTGCTGCCTTCCATGATTATGAAATCTGGCAGATGGACGTAAAGACGGCTTTTCTGAATGGAAATTTAGAAGAGAGCGTCTATATGGATCAGCCAGAGGGTTTCAATCAGAGTGGGAGCAGCGGGAAAGTATGCAAGCTGCTTAAGTCCATTTATGGACTAAAGCAGGCATCGCGGAGTTGGAACATCTGTTTTGATGAGACAGTCAAAGAATATGACTTTATCAAAAATCCAGATGAACCGTGCATATATAGTAAAGGTGTGGCCAGAAGTGTCGTATTCCTCGTCTTGTACATGGATGACATTCTATTGATAGGAAATGACATTCCTATGCTACAATCTGTCAAAGGATTCTTGTCACACAGGTTCTCCATGAAAGACCTGGGTGATGCCTCTTACATTCTGGGGATCCGGATCTATCGTGATAGATCCAAGAGGATGTTGGGACTTTCGCAGTCCAGGTATATCGACACTGTACTGAAAAGATTCAGTATGGAAGATTCTAAGCGCGGTAATCTACCGGCTTGTCACGGAATCACCCTCTCCAAAGAGATGTCTCCCAAGACTGATTTGGAAAGGGAACGCATGTCTATTATACCCTACGCTTCTGCGGTAGGCTCTATAATGTATGCGATGTTGTGTACCAGACCAGATGTAGCTTACGCACTAAGCGTGGTAAGCCGGTATCAGTCAGACCCAGGGGAGAAACACTGGATAGCAGTAAAGAACATTCTCAAGTACCTGAGGAGGACTAAGGAGATGTTCTTGGTTTACGGCGGAAAAGACCTCAGGTTGGAGGCCTTTGCTGATTCCGGCTTCCAGAGTGATAAGGACGATTCCAAGTCCATGTCGGGTTATGTCTTTACCCTCAATGGAGGGGCGGTGTGCTGGAAGAGCTCCAAGCAGGACACCGTTGCTGACTCGACGATGGAAGCGGAGTATATAGCTGCTTGCGATGCCGCAAAAGAAGCAGTCTGGATGAAGAAGTTCCTAACAGAACTTCAGGTGGTTCCTACCATAGTTGATCCAATACCTCTGTATTGCGACAACAACGGAGCTATAGCTTTAGCGAAGGAACCAAGGTCCCATCAGAAGTCCAGACACATCTTGAGGCGGTATCACCTGATCAGGGAGATCATTGATCGTCAGGAGATCGAGGTTCGGAGAGTTGCTTCAGAAGAGAACATTGCTGATCCATTCACGAAGGCCCTTCCTCAGATTCAGTTCGAGAGGCTACTCGAGATCATTGGTCTACGATATGCCAGTACATGGCCCTAGTGCAAGTGGGAGATTGTTAGTGTTTATGCCCTAGAAGGCCATTACTGTATCATACTAGCTTGTATATTACTTAATGGAAGCTTAGGATATTCACATGTATATAACAGTCTTGCTAAACATGGTAGTATGCTACTTGGTTTTTCTATCTTAATATGTGAGTATACGTATTGATAGAGCTCTTAGGATCTTGCTTGTCTACCAGCCTTGTGATGGCAGTCACACTAGTGGGGGCTGGGTAGTCTACAAGCACATCCTTATTCAGGTCCCTGGTCGTTGGATTATCGAGACAGAGCATCGATACTCCGGAGTAGACTGGTGTGTACGCTTCTCATCCCAGTTGGGGAGATGGTCTGTCCCACAGCCGTCAGTACGTCGTACTGGAGATAGTATACAGGTGCTCGTTAGGTTACGGGTACACCGGACAGGACTCACAGGGAACTGTTGGTTGGTTTGATACCAGTCGTCAGTGAACAATTCCCAGGTGACATGAGTACAGCGTAGTCCGCAGACTTGACACTGCTACTTCGCCTCGAGTGTGTCCCACTGTTCTTAGATTGCTACCCTACCACGGCTCAAAGGAGTCGTGCAAACAGGTAGCAGTTGGGTGCAGTCCCGAGCACTTAGAGGCAGTGGCGGTTAGATAGGATTCGTCCCTCCCGGTATTGGGAGTAGATATCGTGCTGTGTCAGAGAGCCATTACGCAAAGTCCCTGGCCAGGGCAAGCGAGATTTGCTGGTAGGTTCCAGCAGTTTCTCAGGGTGTAATGGGCTTTACTCCGACACGACTTATACCGCTATTAGGGGACTGACGCTTGCCGCCCCCCTAGGCCCGATATGCGATAGTCTTGGATGAACGGACCGGACTGTATGGAGATTGTCACATCAGACTCAGTAGGAGTTCGGATGGGTTTTCTCATCGGCCTTCTTATCGACAACTACCTGGGGACCGTTACGTACAGCTAGTGCCGCTTGCGGTCTGTGGTTAAACCCACTGCCAGCGTAGTAGTCGAGTCTCTAGAGTCCCACACAGAGAGTTTCCTACTCCAGGCGAAACGATATAGAGGTTGCATGGTTTTGCGACAAAGGGTTCGGACGCATACGTGCGTTTACGCGCGTACGACTTTCGGACAGTTTTTACCAGTCGGCTTTGGTTTAAGCCAGTTACTGGTATCCGGTTATTGGATTTATACAGTCTAAAGTTTTTCCGTATTTTTACGGATCGGAGGGGCATTCTCGTAATTACTCGAGAAGCTTCTAGAAGATGTGACTAAGGAGGTTTCTTTTGGATAAGAAAGTGAGTCATGGTGGTGATTCATTCATTTCATTAATGCACATTTATTGCTTAATGACTCATGCTAATGAATCACCACTAGATATTTTATGAAGCATGCTTATTCATTACCATTATTCATTATTGTTAAAAAGAAAATGCTTCATAATATATTATGATACACTCTCTCTCCTCTCATTATCTTATCTCACATTCTCTCTCCTCAAGCTCTCATCTTCAAACCCTAATCCTTAATCCTCATGTGTTGAGATCAAAGGATTAGTTAGACTAAACAATCCATAACCTTCACTCTATATCATCCTTTCATCTTTGATTAGCAATCAAAGTTGATTAGTTACCTCAAGTTAGAGGTTTAGCTTGGTGTTTTGCTCTCGGGTGGATCGTCTACTACCTAGAGAAGGTCGAGGAGAACAAAGGAGGACACAAAGAAGAAGGACCGGTTTCATTAGGTATAATCCCTAATCACAAGTGAAATGAAACTCTTAGAATACGGTTATTTATAGTTTAGCTTCGATTCAAGCGGTTAGTCGATGTTCGTTGTTTAAACTTGATAAGTTTTGAAAATTCCGCCTCCCCACAAGTACTGGGGTGAAGTACATCGACTTACATGTATATTGACCTAGTTGTGAGATTGTGAGACTTGAGGATTTATTTATGATGTATCTGGGTCGAGCTCACTCGAGTCGACATGTTATTCCTCATGCACTGATTTCTTCGATATTCTGCTGGAAATTTTGGAATAAGGGTAAATTGATTAGGTAATGAGGTAAATGCTTAAATTAATTGGTTTTTCCTTCACTCTAAAAAAATCTTATTTGGTTTTGTATTCTGGGCTTCGGCTTACTTAGTATACGGACGCCTTGAGACTTTTCGTAACTTTAGTGCCGGTCGCGTTCCGTACTTTGCGGGTCGTGACAAAGTTGGTATCAGAGTGATAGGTTTCACCTTTCTGAGTGTAGGATGACCCTTAGTAGATGGAGTAAGTGACTTAAGCAGGGTAGCGTGGCGTACGTATGTCCGCGGCATACTTGCGTTGCGGTACTCCGCCTAGGTGACTTTAGGATATACTTGCTTGAAATTCCTTCTTTAATTCCGTGTATCCTACGATCTTATTCTTGTTCCTGTACCAGCTACTATGCCGCCAAAAACTACCAGAGCACAGAGGGCTGCCGCCCGAAACGAGATTCGAGCTGGCTCATCCGAGACTAGGACTGAGCAGGGTAGTATGCCTACACCGCAGGAACAAACCGATCTGCCTTTCCCAGGCCGTGTGGATAGGCTGGAGACTGGTATGGAGGAGTTGCGACAGATGATGGGGAGTATGCAGGAGCTACGTCAGATGGTAGGAACCCTAGTTACAGCCGGTCGTGCACCGAGGCCGGAGGACGTACCTGCTACATCCCAGACCACTATGATACCTGCTTCTACTACTACCACCGCAACCATCCCGGTTTCGCTACACGAGTTCATGAGGCTGAGACCTCCAGTTTTTATGGGTACCGATGCAGCAGAGGACCCGCAGACGTTCCTTGACAGCTTGGCCAGGATTTGCCGTTCGCTGAGATGTTCCGATGATCGCTGGGTAGAGCTTGCGAGTTTCCGACTAGAGGGTCTCGCACAGATATGGTGGGAGTCCGTTCTGAGAGGTCGAGCTATAGGTCTATCGTCCATGACCTGGACCGAGTTCACAGCAGTTTTTCTTGCCCGTTTCCTCCCGGAGAGCATTCGCGACGACAGAGCTCATAGTTTCGAGGCCTTGGTCAAGACATCGGGGATGACGGTATCTGAGTATGACGTCCAGTTTACACAATTGTCCCGATATGCTCCGTATCTAGTGGATACCGAAGCGAAGAGGGTAAAGAGGTTTATACAGGGACTGGATGCCCAGTTATATCTTGCCATTGGTGCCCAGCATTTCGATACCTATTCGACAGCTATGAATACAACATTGCGGATGGAGGCACGTATTTCAGCGACTTCGGCCATTACCGGGCCGAAGAGGATTCGTACTGGCACGCCAGATCAGAGACATCATGCCAGATTCCTTCCGCGAGATAGGACCGGCAGAGGATTTGGACGAGGTCATCTATATGGATCGTATACACAGGGACAGCAGTCGTCGCCAGGATGCTTTGGGTGCGGGAGTCTGCACCATCGTGTTAGAGACTGTCCAGCAAGGCGACAGGGAGCGACGACCGTTCCGCATGTGACTCTACCACCATCACCGCCCCCTCCTCAGAGAGCCCTACTTCCTGCCACAGGCGATGCTCCACGCCAGTTAGGTGTACCCAGAGGCCGTGGACGTGGCGCACCGATCCAGAGAGGACGAGGAGGCAGAGGCCGAGGCCGAGGTCAGCCCGCTATCGGAGGAGGTCAGGCCCGAGTTTTTGCATTAACACCCCAGGATGCGCAGGCATCCAATGCCGTCGTTACAAGTACTCTATCAGTTTGTTCTGTTGATGCACGCGTGTTATTTGATCCCGGATCCACGCACTCTTATGTTTCCACACACTTTGTACCGAGTTTGGGTAGAGAGTCCGGTTTGCTTGATCAGCCACTTGTTGTGACCACTCCTATAGGAGAGTCCTTTGTTGCTAGGCACGTGTTCCGATCCTGTACCGTTCGTATTGGCAAGCGAGAGCTGCCTGTCGACTTGATCCTTCTAGAGATGTTGGACTTCGACATTTTTTTGGGCATGGATTGGTTAGCCACGTGCTACGCGTCTGTAGACTGCCGTGAGAAGACAGTTAGATTTTGTTTTCCCGACGAGTCGGTTTTTGTTGTGAAGGGGGACCGTGGTGCCGCCCCTCACATGTTGATTTCTTCTCTTCACGCTGACCAGCTATTGAGGAAGGGATGTCAGGGATTCTTGGCTTATGTCAGTGATACTAGAGCTACAGATGTTCCGTTGGACCAGGTCCCGGTTGTTTGTGAGTTCCCTGATGTTTTCCCTGATAAGCTTCCTGGACTGCCGCCTGAGCGCGATGTCGAGTTCTGTATTGATTTAATTCCTGGCTCGGGACCTATTTCTATACCGCCTTATCGAATGGCCCCGGTGGAACTTGGAGAATTGAAGGTTCAGCTGCAAGAATTGTTAGATAAGGGACTTATTCGACCTAGCGTTTCACCATGGGGTGCTCCGGTCCTGTTTGTCAAGAAGAAGGACGGAAGTTTACGCTTATGTATCGACTACCGCCAGCTGAACAAGATTACCGTACGGAACAGATATCCGTTGCCACGCATTGACGATTTGTTCGACCAGCTACAGGGTGCGGGTTATTTTTCAAGGATCGACTTACGATCAGGATATCACCAACTGCGAGTCCGACAGGAGGATGTACCGAAGACAGCTTTCCGTACACGCTATGGCCACTATGAATTTTTGGTGATGTCGTTCGGACTCACCAACGCCCCAGCTGCATTCATGGATTTGATGAACCGTACATTTAGGCCGTATCTTGACTTGTTCATCATCGTGTTCATCGACGATATTTTGGTGTATTCCCGGAGCCGAGAGGAGCACGAGCAGCATTTGCGGATTACTTTGCAGACCTTGAGGGAACACCAGCTTTTTGCAAAATTTTCCAAGTGTGCATTCTGGTTGGACAGCGTCGGATTCTTAGGTCACGTGATTACGAGGGATGGCATATGTGTGGACCCGAAGAAGATCGAGGCCGTCCAGCAGTGGCCCAGACCGACATCGGTTACGGAGATCCATAGTTTTCTAGGCCTTGCAGGCTACTACAGGAGATTTGTACAGGATTTCTCCCGCATTGCTGCACCTTTGACAGGTCTGACCCGGAAGGGAGTTCCTTTTGTTTGGACGGAGGAATGCGAGCGCAGTTTTCAGCAGCTGCGGACGTGTTTGACTACGGCGCCAGTATTATCTTTGCCTTCGGGATCAGGCGGATTTGTGGTCTACTGTGATGCTTCGCGAGTAGGGCTAGGATGTGTATTGATGCAGCATGACCGGGTGATCGCATATGCTTCTCGGCAATTGAAGAAGCATGAACAGAACTACCCTACTCATGATCTGGAGATGGCTGCAGTGGTCTTTGCACTGAAGAATTGGCGACATTACCTATATGGCGAGTCGTGCCAAATATTCACAGACCACAAAAGCTTAAAATACATATTTCAGCAGCGATATCTGAACCTCAGACAACGTCGTTGGATGGAGTTGGTGAAGGACTATGACTGCGAAATCTTATACCACCCGGGCAAGGCAAATGTAGTAGCGGATGCTCTGAGCAGGAGGCCCGGGGGTAATCTATCTTATATGTGCGCAGTGCAGATACAGTCGTCGGCAGATTGGCAGGTTTTATGCGATAGCCGAGTTGAGTTCGAGTTCACTCCAACAGGGGGACAGCTCGCGCATGTTCGTGCACGCCCACAGTTGCTTGACCGTATATATGAAGTACAGCGCAGCGATGACCGTTGTTCAGAGATCATAGCACAGATGGGACAGGGCAAATTTTCCGAGTTCGTGGTTGATGAACAGGGAATTTTACGATTTGGATCTAGGCTGTGCGTACCAGATACTGAGGGATTGCGGCGCGATATTCTTGAAGAGGCACACCGATAGGCGTATAGTGTCCACCCCGGTTCTACCAAGATGTACCATGATTTGAGAGAGACCTACTGGTGGGACGGAATGAAGAGGGACATCGCAGAGTTCGTATCGAGATGCCTGACTTGTCAGCAAGTCAAGGCCGAGCACCAGAGGCCAGCAGGAGGCTTTGGGCACTCGTTTGAGCTTCAGCACGGTATTTCATCCGCAAACCGACGGACAGTAAGAGCGGACCATTCAGACTCTCGAAGACATGCTTCGAGCGTGTGTTTTAGACTTCGGAGGTAGCTGGGATCGTAATTTACCTCTAGTAGAGTTCTCCTATAACAACAGCTTCCAGGATACTATTCAGATGGCACCTTTCGAGGCGTTGTATGGAAGAAGATGTAGATCGCCCGTTTGTTGGACCGAGTTGAGCGAGAGCAGTATCTTCGGGCCACAGATCGTGCAGGAGACGACCGAGAAAGTGCAGCTAATTCGAGATCGGATGAGGGCAGCCCAGTGCAGGCAGAAATCGTATGCAGACAGGCGCCGTCGCAAATTAGAGTTCGCAGTTGGCGACCATGTTTTTCTGAGAATCTCTCCGATGAAGGGCGTGATGCGTTTTGGGCGAAAGGGGAACCTTAGCCCTAGATTCGTAGGTCCCTTCGAGATTCTCGAGCGTGTCGGTGCTGTTGCGTATCGTTTAGCTCTTCCACCTAGTTTTTCAGATGTTCATCCCGTTTTCCACGTATCGATGCTACGCCGTTATCTTCATGACCCTTCCCACGCGATTCAGAATCAGACAGTTCAGCTCGAGCCCGACCTTTCGTTCACCGTGCAGCTAGTTGAGATATTAGATCGGCAAGTGAAGAAACTCCGATCAAAGGTCCTGCCGTCCGTAAAAGTTCTTTGGCGCAGCCCGAGCAGCTAAGAGATCACTTGGGAGGCCGAGGGAAAAATGCGGACGAAATTCCCTCATCTTTTTGAAGGTATGCGTAGTTATATATTTTAAAATTCGGGGACGAATTTTCTTAAGGGGGGAAGACTGTAACACATGAGGTCAGGGTTAGTAGTGATTAAGTGTTAATGTGGGGTTTTTGGCAAAAAGTTTACCAAAAACGGATTTCTTATAAACTATCTGGTTTTGTGGTTATTTTGTGGAATTTTATCTCAACCACCCACACTTGTGCACGATAGCCAGGGGTAAGATTAGGGTATGCCATATCTTGAGCTTGTGATTCGTTGTGCTAAGTTAACCATGGTGGTCTAAACTTCCTTGTTTTGTTTGGTGTTGATTGAGGGGTTGTAGTTTTAATTTGGTTTAAGGTTGGGGTTGTCTTAAGGGGAGGTTATGATGGGCCTTGATTGTTTCACACTTCCTTCTTTTCAAAATCTCGTTTGCCTCTCAAAACTCATATTATACACACACACACACCAGCAATTTTCAGCTGATTTCAGCCAGCCAGAATCAGCATCAGCAGCTGATTTAGCCCATCATTATCACCAGCACAATCTCCTGCTCAATTTCAGCAACAAATCTGCATAGCATCAGCCCCCCCAACCCTATGCAGCTGCTACAGCCACCCTAACACCAGAAAGTCCACTTAACCTGCTACAAATTCCACACCAGCCCCAAGACTTCAGCCATTTAATCATTTGTGCACTTCATCCTTCAAAATTCTGCAGACAACAAGCAACAACAGCTGCTACTTCAGCCCTCAACCCCATACCACACCACACACCACTCCACACCACACCACACACCACCTCATACCACATCATACACCACCTCACACCACACCAGCAACACCATACAACAACAACATAAACATTTTCCAGCAAGCAACAGCAACAGCAAACCCATTTTTTTGCATCAGCATCAGCACCAGTTGCACCAGCTTGGATTCCAGCAGCTCCAGTTCACCACAGCAGCACCTAACCTCTTCTTCTTCTCCTTCTTCTTTGTTGCAAGGTTCTTAGAGGGTATAACTCCTAAACTTTTCCCATATTATGTAGATTAGGTGCTTGATTAGCTAGTTGTTGCGATAAACAGAATTTTATTGCTAGAATGGGTAGTAATGCTAGATTTAGCCATTTTAGAGTGTTTGTAGCTTTATGAACTCTCCTTGGTGTTAACTAATCTGTTTAAGCCTAGTAGTATCATTAAAATTGGATGGTTAGCCAAATTTGCTAAAATTTCGATAATCTAGCTTAATCGGTGTCCATATCATGCTTAGTAGTGATATTGGGTGTTTTATGAAGTTTTTGAGCAAAGTGAGAATTTCGTTAGCTAGAATAACCTTCTTAGGTCCTAGTGAGGCCAGTCAACCAGAGAAATTCCCCAGATTTCATGTAAACACCCGATTTACCCGACTTGGCGTATTTTAGCAGATTTAGTGACTTTTAACCTCTATTGGGATCTGCTATTAATAGGTACTTGATCTAGATTAGCAAACAAGACTAAATTAGTATGCAGGGTTTTCTGGAGTTTTTAGTGGGACCCGAACCCCTTTGGCCGGGATTTGGCCGGCGGCCTCCTCTTCCCCGACCGGCGACGCCGGCCTCCTGTGTGAGATGAGTGTGTGTGTTTGTGTGGGTAGGGGTCTGTGAGCATTTTACTTAGAGTGGCATTGTTTATTTGTTAAGTTTGGCCCTGGGGCAAAATCTGGAACTAGTTACGTGTTTTCGATGTTTTTAAACTTGTGCGACACGCACGTGATACACGTGATTCTGTGGCGCGCTGCGCGACACAGGGTGTCAGTTCTGATTCTGGTAGGTTTGTGCGCGTCGCGTCGCGTCGTGTGCTCACGCGTTTGGTTTCATGCACGCGTTTCCTTTGTCGATATATCACGTTTTGCAGAATTTATTCTTATATGGTGACTCATGTGAATTCTAGGTTCGCCGGCAGGAACTTCAAGCGCGGCTGAAAAGGGAAAACAGGTGGTCGGACACACTTAGCACAGGACCACGGGTGAGTAGATTTAACATCTACGGGGGACAATCGTTTGGATGGCGCGAGTCGCCCAATAGATTTTAGTAGACTTGGTATTACTGGTAGAATTGGAGTAAAAATGATAAAACTTGCATGATAATTGCTGTTGTCAGTATCTATATGATGTTCCATATACGCAGATTCATTATAGGACACATGCACCATTACCAGGTTTTATATGTTGCACGAGCACTATTTATGTGGACACCCCCCTGGTAATTGCCATGTCACGACACTAAATAACTTTAAATCTGAAACATGTTAACTTCCTAGAAATGTGACATTGAAATAAGTATTTAAATTGATACCATAAGCATTCATAAATATCGGCATATACATTTATGATAATTTTGTGAGATTTATGATATTTCTGGATTTCGGGAGAAAGCCGCAAGATTTCAACTGATAATTGTTAAAAATATAAAAGCTGCGGTTTTCTAGTGATGTAAAGTGTCGTCCACCATGAGTTGCTGTGGTTTTTGAGACCCGTTTCGAGGAGGTGGATGAACCGTCTCGGGTACATGGTGGGCCCGGTATGGTACCTCGAGGCATGAAGATCGCAGATGGTGGCGTTGAGCCTGGCAGGGGACGGATTACCTACCGGTGATTTCATTTGGCACGGCGGATATCCAGAGGATACCGACTGTGGCCGCTGGATTGAGATATGGATTTTGATGTGGATCAGCCGGATGGCTGAGGCCAGAGATATTGGACATGGATATATGAGATTTGGACGGTTTTGAGGTGTCGTTGCTAGACACGGATTTTACATGTTTTTCCTGGATATTATTACTGATGTTTAAAAAGGGGAGTTTCAAAACAAAGGAAGAATAATTCTCATACACATTTGATTGTATTTTCATGTGGCATATATACCTGTTATTACCTCCATGTGACATATATACTTGCTGTATACTGTTGATGCATACACACCTGCTAGTACATGTAGCTATACCTGTTTTAGGGATGCCAGGACACTTGTGTGCATGCATACGATAGCCTTAGTAAATGTTATCTATTACTCACGAGCTGGCAACTCACCCCCGTTGTGCCACAGCTTTTCTGCAGGTCCATTCCGTCAGCACTGTAGCGGCGGATACCTTTGCTTCATTTGTACTTCTTGCCTGGACTAGAGGCTTTTGCTCATAGGTGGGTTATTATCAGTTTGTACCACCTTATATATGCTCATTGTATCTACAGTACTCCATCTACAGTTTCTACCGTTTCTACAGTTCTACTGTTTCTACTGTTGCTACTACTACTACTGTTGCCACTACTGCTACTATCAGTTCAGTTGTACCTGTTTTATTCGGATGACTGTATATTGACCTAGATGTGAGATTGTGAGACTTGAGGATTTATTTATGATGTATCTGGGTCGAGCTCACTCGAGTCGACATGTTATTCCTCATGCACTGATTTCTTCGATATTCTGCTGGAAATTTTGGAATAAGGGTAAATTGATTAGGTAATGAGGTAAATGCTTAAATTAATTGGTTTTTCCTTCACTCTAAAAAAATCTTATTTGGTTTTGTATTCTGGGCTTCGGCTTACTTAGTATACGGACGCCTTGAGACGTTTCGTAACTTAAGTGCCGGTCGCGTTCCGTACTTTGCGGGTCGTGACAATATGTACACACTAGTCTACTCTGGAGTATCGATGCCCAGTCTCGATACTCCTGCGACCAGGGACATCTAAGAATGTGCCTATTGACTATCCAGCTCCCATAAGTATGACTGCCATCACAACACCTGTAGTCAGGCAAACACCCTATGGGCTTTATCAACATGTTTATAAATACAAAGTAAAATATATCACACGTTAAGATAAAGTCAAACCAAATAGCGTACTATCATATTAAGCAAGATTGTCATGTACATACATATCCCTAGCATCCTATACAATGAAGGCCTCTAGGGCATATATATCCAACAATCTCCCACTTGCACTAAGGCCTATAATTGGTGCAATGAGTACCCACTGTCTGCACTAGATCCAGTTGCTGGCGTACCGCATGCCCAACATCTTAAACAGTCTTTCGAACTGGACTTGAGGGATGGCCTTGGTGAATGGATCTGCCGTGTTGTCTTTTGTGTCCACTCTCCGTACCTCGATCTCCTGACGATCCACGATCTCTCTGATCAGGTGAAACCGCCTTAAGATATGCCTGGATTTCTGATGGGACCTTGGTTCCTTCGCTAATGCTATAGCCCCATTGTTATCACAATACAAAGGTATTGGATTGGCAATGGACAGAACTACCTGAAGTTCAGAGATGAACTTCCTCATCCAGACAGCCTTTTTTGCGGCTTCACTAGCAGCTATATACTCAGCCTCCATAGTTGAGTCTGCGACGGTATTCTGTTTGGAACTTCTCCAACATACCGCCCCTCCATTGAGGGTAAACACAAAACCCGAAATGGATTTAGAATCATCTTTTTCACTTTGGAATCCGGAGTCGGTAAAAGCCTCAACTTGGAGGTCCCCATTACCGTAAATCAAGAATATCTCCTTAGTCCTTCTCAAATACTTGAGAATGTTCTTTACCGCTATCCAATGCTTCTCACCTGGGTCAGACTAATACCTGCTTACTACACTAAGTGCGTAAGCTACATCTGGTCTGGTACATAACATCGCATACATTATAGATCCTACTGCCGAAGCGTAGGGTATAATGCCCATGCGAGCCCTCTCTTCATCAGTCTTTGGAGACATCTCTTTGGAGAGGGTGATCCCGTGACAAGCGGGTATATTACGGCGCTTGGAATCTTCCATACTAAATCTCTTTAGTATAGTGTCAATATACCTGGACTGTGAAAGTCCCAACATTCTATTGGATCTATCACGATAGATCTTAATGCCCAGAATGTAGGTTGCATTTCCCAAGTCTTTCATGTTGAATTTCTGTGATAAGAAGAGCTTTACTGATTGTAGCATAGGGATATCATTCCCTATTTGTAGTATGTCGTCGACGTACAAAATGAGGAAGACTACTGCTCCTTCTACAATCTTCCTATAAATACATGGTTCATCTACATTTTTGATAAAGTCAAATTCTTTGACTGTTTCATCAAAGCAGATGTTCCAACTTTGCGATGCTTGCTTTAATCCATAGATGGATTTAAGCAACTTGCACACTCTTCCGCTGCTCCCACTGTCTAAGAAACCTTCTGGTTGATCCATGTAAACACTCTCTTCTAAATGTCCATTTAGAAAAGCTGTTTTTACGTCCATCTGCCAGATTTCATAGTCATGGAAGGAATCAATGGCAAGCAGGATCCGAATGGATTTAAGCATAGGTACAGGTGAAAAGGTTTCATCATAGGCCAATCCTGGTCTTTAACGAAAACCTTTTGCAACGAGTCTAGCTTTGTAGGTTTCCACTTGTCCAAGTGCACCAATCTTCTTTTTGAAGATCCATTTGCATCCAACTGGTTTCACCCTAGGAGGAGCAACTTCTAAAGTCCATACTTTATTGGTGTACATGGATTCCATTTCGGATCTCATAGCATCCAGCCACTTCACCGAGTCAATACTCGTGATAGCCTGCTGAAAACTAGTAGGCTTATCATCATCGATGATGCAATCCTCTCGATCCCCATCTAGAAGAAAACCATAGTATCTTTCAGGAGGATGAGAAAGCCTACTAGATCTGCGTAGTGGCATTGGTTCGTCGGGTTCTATTGAAACCTGAGATTCCACTATGTCCTCGGCAGCAGTTTGAGGTTCTGGAATTTCTTCCAGCTCTACCGCGCTCCCACTAATTTCTTTTGCAAGAAATTCGCTTTCTAAGAAGACAATGTGGCGAGCGACAAACACCTTTTGTTCTTCAGTGTGGTAGACCATGTACCCCCTTGAATGTTTGGGGTATCCTACAAACTTGCACAAAACCGATCGTGCCTCGAGCTTGTCCGGACTATGCTTTTTAGCATATGCCGGACACACCCATATCTTGATATACTTGAGATATGGTCTCTTCCCGCTCCATATTTCATATGGAGTGGTAGGCACAGACTTAGTTGGAACTCTATTCAATAAGTATGCTGCTGATTCTAGAGCAAAACCCCAGAAGGAAAGTGGCAACTCAGCACTACTCATCATTGATCGCACTATATCTAATAGCGTGTGATTCCTCCTTTCTGATACACCATTATGCTGAGGTGTATAAGGTGGAGTAAGCTGAGAGAGAATTCCATTCTCTTTTAAGCAATCAAGTAAACTGGTACTCAAGTATTCTCCACCTCGATCAGATCGAAGTGTCTTGATGCTTTTACCAGTATGTTTCTCTACTTCATTTTTATACTCCTTAAACTTTTCAAAGGCCTCGGATTTATGTTTCATTAAGAACACATGTCCATACCTAGAGAAGTCATCAGTAAAAGTAATGAAGTAGGAGTGACCGCTTCTCGCATGCGTAGACATTGGACCACATACATGATTGACAAGTTGCATATGATGAATATTCAAACGGATCTAAATATCCATCTTTATGTAACTTAGTTAACCTTGTTTCGTTTATATGACCAAGTCTACAATGCCATAGAAAGGCTTGGTTTGAATCTGGAGCCTTTCTTTTAAGCGTGTTTTGAATATTGAAAATTCGAGGTTGATTAAGTATGTATATGCCGTTTTCCAGTGTGCCATACCCAATCAGTTCTTGATTTAGGAGAATGTTCATGACATTTCTTTCAAGCGCAAAATTATATCCTTCATTAGATAACAAAGATACTGATATAATATTACACAACATACCGGGAATACAAAAACAGCTGTACAACACCAAAATGTGCCCACTAGTCAACCCTAGGTGATATTCCCCTATTGCAATAGCATCTACATGCATTCCATTGCCCATCCGGAGAGTTATATCACCTGTCCCCAGTACTCTACTATTTCTCAGATCCTGCAATGAATTACAGATGTGAGAACCAGAACCGGTATCAAGTACCCATGATGTAGAGTTTACTGAAAGACAATTTTCGATTACGAATACACCTGAAGCAGAAGCAACAGCTTGCTTCTTGTCCTTGGCTTTGAAGGCCATACAATCCTTCTTCTAGTACCCTTGCTTGTGACAATAAAAGCATTCGTTTATATCCACCTTCACCCTTCCTACTTTGTTCGTTCCCTGCACCTTCTTTGTTGGATATATGTATGCCCTAGAGGCCATTATGTGATAGTGGATGTATTTATACATGTATATATATATACATGTATATATATACATACATGTATATATATATATATTCAGTGTACATTCTTGCTCGACATGATAGTATGCTATCTGGTTATTCTTTATCTGACATGTTGTTTTGACCATGCTTTTATTCATTCATACATGTTGATAAAGCCCTAAGGATATTGACTTGACTACTGTGATTATGATAGAGATCATACTAGTGGGACATCGGTAGTTTATAAGCATATCCTAGAATGTCCCTAGTCGTAGGTATATCGAAACGGGGCATCGATATACCAGAGTAGACTAGTGTATATGACACTAGACCCATATGATGGGCGATGAATGTTCCTACATTCATCGATGTTTGACATCGAGATCGTATACGGGCGCTCAGTGGTGACTGGGTACACTGGACGGACTCGCCGAGAACTCCTATATCGAATTATATCTATCGTCGGATAGCAGTTCTCAGGTGACACTGGTGCAGGTTAGTCTGTAGACCCGAGATCGTCATAGAGTCTTGTGTGTTCTCCCACTATACTTTGATTACCACCATACCATGGCTCTACTGAGTCGTGGAAACAGGTGGCCGTTGGGTACAGTCCCGAGACACACGAAGGCGATGAGCGATAGGAGGGGTTTCATCTCTCCCGGTATTGGGAGTTGATGCTGTGCTGTGCTCGACTGGCTATTGTTGGTTGTATGTATGCCCTAGAGGCCAGTATTGTACAGATGATGTATATTATATTGGATGCTTGGACATATATAGAGATGACTTTCTTGCTCGATATGATAGTATGCTATCTGGTTACTCTTTATCTTAACATGTACACTAGTCTCTTTATACTGTCTTATAGTTAAATGTTGGTAAAGCCCTTAGGATGTGTACTTGACTGCCTGGACTATGATGCAGATCATACTAGTGGGGACATGGTAGTCCATAAGTACATCCTTCAAGGTCCCTAGTCGTGGGTGTATCGAGACGGGGCATCGATATACCAGAAAAGACTAGCGTATACGCTTCTCGACCCATGTGATGGGCAATGGATGATCCCATATCCATTAGTGTTTGACATCTGAGATGGTATACGGGTGCTCAGTAGAGACTGAGTACACTGGACGGACTCGCCGAGAACTCCTAGATGGTATTATACCTCACGTCAGATGGCAGTTCTCAGGTGACACTTGTACAGGTTAGTCTGTAGACCCGAGATCGTCATAGAGTCTTGTGTGATTCCCACTGTGCTTTGATCTCCACCTTACCACGTCCATGAGTGCGTGCAAAACGGTGGTCTTTGGGTACAGTCCCGAGTCACATGGAGGCAATGAGCGATAGGAGGGGTTTCGTCTCTCCCGGTATTGGGGGTTGATGTGGAGCTGTGCTCGATTGGCCGTAACAGGGAAGTCCCTGGCCAGGGCTGATCAGAGATTTGCTGGTAAGTGTTACCAGTAGTTTCTCCACCCGTTATGAGCCTCACATCGGCACGACTTATCGGGTTATTGGGGTCTGACGTTTACTACCCCTAGACTTGATATGCGACATATCAGACGAACAGACCGGACTGTACGGTAAGTGTTACTGATCGGATTCGCCGGAGTGTGAGCGAGCTAGCTCGTCGATCTTCTGATCGCTCAATACCCGGGTGGCCGTTACGTTTAGCAGACCGCTTGAGGCTTGTGGGTGCATGATAGGATCATCATCTGCTACCGGCGTATTGACGAGTCTTTAGAGTCCTACACAGAGGTTTCCTGGCTCAAGCGAAACGAAATAGGAGCGCATATGAGATATGTACGGGACCGAGAATAATGCGTGTATGTGATACCGTATTTGATTCTCGCGATTAATGTTTCGATTGGTTATATAAGATATGACCTAGTTATCGAATCATTGATTCGATAAATCGATGCATTGAATACTAGTCGGTTATGTGCGGCATGACCGGATCATTGAATCAAGTGTTGATTTAATGATTTAATGTATAATTATATATTTGATATATTACTTTGCATTAACTAGTATAGGTTCACTTTAAACGGATTTTTCTCACTTGATTTGCACATTGTATATGTGATATATTTTTGTGCACCTTTTTGTATCATGTTTGATGATACTTGATCATATGGTTAAATGAATAGAATTAAACCATGGTTATTTTTTAATTAGGGTTTCACATATTTATTTATTCATTTATTTGTTTATTTATGTGGATAAATTCAAGATGAGAATGGTGGCAATTCTTGTTTTATGTTGAAGCTTCTTGAACCCTTGACTTTTGCAACCATTCTTGTCATCTTACTTAACCCTAACCAACTTAATTCACCATGGTTTATTCTCTACACTTAACCTTAGTCAAGTTATGATAAGTATTGAATTGATTTATTCATTTTAACATAAGACTTATCATAACTAGCTCATCTTCTTCTTCTTCTTCAAGCTTGCTACATCAATGGCAACTTGAGTTTTAGTGAGAGAAATCCAAATCTAAAGTGAACCCACCTCCTATTTCTTCATCCTCTACCTCTTGCCAAGTGGTTTTGGGTGTTTTCTTCACAAGTTTCACTACTTGGTGAAGTCGGAGCTTGAACTAGTGCAACCTCGACGTAGATCGTCTTTGACACGAAGCCGACGATCTTGCTCGCCCGTTTTCCGATGAAGCCGACGAATGAGTCGAGGATTCATGATGGACAGCGAGGGCATGACTACGTGGAGCTAAGGAGGTGGAAATCCGGATCTACAAAGGTTGTAGCATCTTAACCTATAGTTAAATAGTTAACTAGTTTTCCGTTTCGCCTAGACATCTAGCAACGATCCGTTAACTAGGGTTTCTCGGCACCATAATTTTTAAAAATGGCATGTTTGATTCCTTGTGAGACCTCTATAGGGTGCCTAGGAACCTTTCACTGGTATCAGAGCCTAGCTAGAGCCTTAGGCGAAGTCTAGACGGAATTTGAAATCCGATCGAACCGAAACCCTACCCGGAATATGCTCTCTGGACTTTTTCCGAAAATGCGGATTTTTGTGTATTAAAAATGCCTAAAAAATTCAATAAATAATTATAAGAATTACTGTGCAAACTCAGGCGAAAGATTCATCTAAACGGCGGCGGAACCGCGGCAGAAGCCCAGCTTCTGCGGCGGTTCCGTGGTCTCCTGGTGACGTCATCACATATTTTCTGCACAGTAATTCCTATTTAATTATTCTGGATTTTCTGGGAATATTTAAAATTTATTCCAGAGTTGAATGTTCTGGGTTGTTTTGGGGATTCGATTGTTCGATCGGATTATCAGATTTTGTCTATGTTGATTTCCGGATAATTTTAGAATATGTTAAAAAGTTCGACCGGATATAAATACCCAATTTTTCCCCTGTCGGGAAATTTCCAAGTGTTGGATTTTTCCGTAGTTTAACGACGTTCTAAGTAGTGCAAGGAACACGATGGACCCTCTAGAAGACAACCAACCTTAATTCGATTATGTGACCGTCTTGAACGGCCCTTTGAACCTTCGGGTTTGGGGCAGTACGGCGTGCCACATGTGAGGCGTTGGCTTGACCCTTCTACGGCTGGACCGTCGGTACTGAGGCACGAACTGAATGTTGTTAGACTTATTTCATGTGTTGGACTGTATTGGGAAAACTTGGGTATTCGACTGTTCGATCGGAAAGTTTAACATTTTCTGTTTATCTGGAATGTGATACAATAATTGGAATTCACAAACAGTTATGAGATAACTGAATGAATGTTATAAATTTAGCAGTTTAGTCCCATATGATATTGAAAAGAGTTTTCGATAATGAGACTAAAATGCGGGATTTATATCTGTTAGGCATGTGATGTCTAAGTATTTCATTTGATTAGGCATGCGATGTCTGAAGAAGTTGCGGATTCCAATTGTTGTAGTTTTACACTTTCTTTTCTGTGACCGTAAGTGTAGTATGCAGATATCGCCAGTTTCGTTGCTATACGTCAACGACAATTGGGGTATGCATACTTACTTACGTTGATGACATGTGATGTTATGTATTGCTGGATATGTTATATTGGATCGTCGTATTCGAATAGCCGGGGGTTTTTATGTGAGATGAGTGTTTTTCATTTTCATTCATGTAAAAACTTGTATGTAATATTCTTTTATTTGGGGCACATCCAGGTAGCGGAAGATGTCACCTTTTGTATATTATTTACTTTTCCGCATTAGGATAGACCCAATGAGGGGAGCAGAAGTAACCGGGTTCTGGGGTCCAGTGGGAGACCAACTCGAGGAGTCGAGTCCGGGTCTCCTAACCCTAGAATTGGGAGGGTTGCTTGCCGCTCTCGTAGGGGTCTAGGGGTGTGGGATTGGCTATTCATCACGACAGTGGAATCCGTGTTTTATACTGGCTCGTATTGAAAACACGGACGTTCTAGTATATCCAATATTTCATATGTTACTTCTGCTGCATATCTGTGATGTGATTCTGTGATGGATATAGTATATAGTATATATGATATATTATATAGACGTTACTTATGTTTTACACCCGCGTTAGCCCTGCCCTGCTCTGTCGTTAGTTACCTAACCTAACGGTGCACGAGGGGACATCGAGGCGAATGCGGATGGCATAAGTGTACGTCATATCTATCTGTGATGTTTAGGTATTTAAATGATGGGACTTCATTAATGTGATTAATGAAAGATAAGAAACCTAAGATGTTGTGAAATCGAATTTTAAAATAAAACAGGTAGCTACAGTTCTTGCTTTGCACAGCGGTATATATGATATACCCCGCACCTTATTCGATGAGGAAAGGACCGAGATCCCTTCACCGGGAGTGACTCCTTTAGCAATAACTGGCAGATGCTACAGACTCGGTTTGCTTTTGACTGCTTTTGGGTTTTTGCTTTGCACAGCGATATATATGATATATCCCGCACCTCATTCGACGAGGAAAAGACCGAGATCCCTTCGCCGGGAGTGACTCCTTTAGCAAAACTAGAAAAGCCTCAAAATCACTCCATTTCAAAACTTCATTTGATTCTACAACGATATCAAGTTCATTACGCAATAGGTTTTCAGAAAAACCTGCGTAGCCCTCCGTCATTTCAGATAGGTTACATATAGTATTCGTGCTACATTTGTTGGCTTTCGTCAAGGTGTAATGTGCGGTAGCTATGTGCTGTTTATCTGCTGCATATGATGCGACTGGATTAGGGTAGTCGTACGGCTTTGTTGGCTTTCGTCAAGGGTCGTGCGGGTGGGTTTGATTCAGTCAAGAAATGTACGGGTTGAACTTGACTAGCGGGCTGTGATTTGTTGGCTTTCGTCAAGGTCATAGCACGCTAGGGGCAAAAGCATTATCGGGAATTTCAAGTGTTGAAATTTGCAATGAGATTGCATACCTTCTATGAGATAGTTGGATCCCGATACCCACTGCGAGTAAGAGTTACTCCTGGGAGAGTTTTACACATTGCAATTAGCTGATCAAGTAGGTGTCTAGAAAGGTGTTAACGAGGTTACGCCTCTGGGAAAACGAGGTTTACATTAATTAGGTTCGTGCGAAAGCACGGGGGACCTCCCTCAAAGTACCGACACTGGCCTGGCTGAAAGATTGGCGAACTTGTAGTGTGTAATTAATCCCGGCTAGTCTTTCCATTTAGGGTTTGGAGGAAGATTTGATAAAAAGAAGTGGGAGCCATCCTGATTAGATAATATAATAACCAATCTGATCTTGCAAGAGCATACGCTAAAGTGTTTTCTTCTTTCTCTCTCCAGGTAGCGACCAGTTCATGCCTTAATCAAGATAATAATATGGATGTATTGACCGAACCCGCATGTTATACTGTGCTGGGGAAAGTTGGTTCCGTTCTTTCTTATAAGAGTTATAGGAATGAACAGGATATAGTGGAATACCAGGATTCCCTTGCCACCCGAATGAAGAAAGTACATGATGATGCATTTTCTTCGGGTGTGTTCGTTACTGAGAACTGTTTCTCCATTTGCTCTACGTCATGGGTATTAGATACCGGGTCGGGATCCCATATATGTAATCAGTTACATGGGCTAAGGAAATGTAGAGAACTTGGAGAAGGTGATAAAGACATTAGAGTTGGAAATGGTGCAATTGTTGCAGCTAAGACTGTCGGGGAATATCATATTGTATTACCAACTGGTAATACATTGGTTCTGAACGAATGCTATTACATGCCGAACCTGATATGCAACATTATATCGGTTTCTTTATTAAGTAAAGAGGGATATAATTTTGTATTACAGGACAATGTTATGAACATCTTCCTTAGCCAAAAGTTGGTTGGATCAGGCACGTTATGCAATGGCATTTATGTTCTAAATTAATCAACAGTTCTGAGCATAACAAACACACACAAGAGGAAGAGTTCTGAACTCAATGAATCCTTCTTGTGGCATTGTAGACTGGGTCACATCAATGCGACACGACTAGCCAAGTTGCATAAGGATGGATATTTGAAACCTTTCGAATTTTCATCTTATGACACTTGCCAGTCATGTCTCAAAGGCAAGATGACCAAAACTCCGTTTACGGACACGGAGAAAGAGTTACCGAACTCTTGGGACTAATACATAGTGATGTATGTGGTCCCATGTCTACACATGCCAGGGATGGTTCTTCGTACTTCATTACATTCACTGACGATCTTTCAAGATACGGACATGTGTACTTAATAAGACACAAGTCTGAAGCTTTTGAGAAATTTAGAGAATATAAACAAGAAGTCGAAAACCAAACCGGAAAAAGTATTAAAATCCTTCGACCTGATCGAGGAGGTGAATACTTGAGCAATGAATTCCTGGACTTCCTAAAAGAGAATGGGATTCTCTCTCAACTGACTCCTCCATATACACCACAGCACAACGGTGTATCAGAACGGAGAAACCGCACCTTATTAGATATGGTGCGCTCTATGATGAGCACAACTGAGTTACCTATTTCCTTCTGGAGGTATGCGCTTGAGACAGCCATACATCTATTGAATATGGTCCCCACCAAATCTGTGCCTACCACTCCATATGAGATATGGAAAGGGAAGAGACCAAGTCTTAACTATGTTAAGATATGGGGTTGTCCAGCCTATGTCAAACGACAAAATCCGGACAAACTCGAGGCACGGTCTGTTCTATGCAAATTTGTAGGATATCCCAAGAATTCTCAAGGGTATATCTTCTACCACCCTGAGGAACAAAGAGTGTTTGTTTCTCGGCATGCCACCTTTTTAGAAAAGGAATTTCTTGAAAAAGAGATTAGTGGTCATGAGGTAGAACTGGAAGAGGTTCCAGCTGCAGAAGCTACAACAGAAGATCTGGTGGAACCAGAGGATTCCGTAGTTCCCGATGAACCCCAGCCTCTCCGCCGATCTAGTAGGGTTTCTCGTCCACCAGAGAGATACTACGGTTTTCTCATTGACGGTGGAAGCGAGGATTGCATCATGGAGGATGATGACCCAACTAGCTTCGAGCAGGCCATCACGAGTGGGGACTCAGTGAAATGGCTGGATGCTATGCGGTCCGAGATGGAATCCATGTACACCAACAAAGTATGGACTTTGGAAGTTGCTCCTGAAGGGGTAAAACCCATTGGGAGCAAGTGGATCTTCAAGAAGAAACTTGGTGTAGATGGGAAAGTGGAGACTTTCAAAGCTAGACTTGTAGCAAAGGGTTTTCGTCAAAGATCAGGTGTGGACTATGACGAAACCTTTTCTCCAGTGGCTATGCTTAAATCCATCCGAATCATGCTTGCCATCGCTGCATATCATGATTACGAAATCTGGCAAATGGATGTTAAGACCGCCTTTCTAAAAGGTGATTTAGAAGAGTGCGTGTACATGACTCAGCCAGAGGGCTTCGTAGACAGTGGGAGCAGCGGAAAGGTGTGCAAGCTGCTTAAATCCATTTATGGATTAAAGCAAGCATCGCAGAGTTGGAACATCTGCTTTGACGTCGTTATCAAAGAGTTTGATTTCGTCAAAAACCCAGATGAACCTTGTATCTACAAGAAGGTGGCAGAGAGTAATGTTGTCTTCCTCGTATTGTACGTGGACGACATACTCTTGATAGGAAATGATATTCCTTTGCTGCAATCGGTCAAGCTCTTCTTATCACAAAGATTCTCAATGAAAGATCTTGGTGATGCCTCCTGCATATTGGGAATTAGGATCTATAGAGATAGATCCAAACGGATTTTGGGATTGTCCCAATCCAGGTACATTGACACCATACTAAAGAGGTTTAGTATGGAAGAGTCCAAGCGTGGGAACTTACCCACGATCTCTGGAGTCACTCTCTCCAAAGAGATGTCTCCCAAGACTGATTTGGAGAGAGCTCGCATGCAAGGGATACCCTATGCTTCGGCAGTAGGTTCTATCATGTATGCGATGCTATGTACCAGACCCGATGTAGCATACTCACTAAGTATAGTGAGCAGGTATCAAGCTGATCCTGGAGAGAGTCACTGGACAGCTGTGAAGAGCATTCTTAAGTACTTGCGAAGGACTAGAGATATGTTCTTGGTGTATGGTAACGGAGAACTCCAAGTGGAGTCCTTTACCGATTCGAGCTTCCAGAGTGATAAGGACGACTCTAAGTCGCAGTCGGGCTTTTTCTTTACCCTTTACGGAGGGGCGGTTAGCTGGAAGAGTTCCAAGCAGGAAACCGTGGCAGACTCGACGATGGAGGCTGAATACATCGCTGCCAAAGAGGCTGTCTGGATCAAGAAGTTCATTACTGAACTTGGAGTGGTTCCATCCATTGAGCATCCAATACCTTTGTATTGCGATAACAATGGAGCAGTGGCTTTGGCCAAGGAACCCAGGTCCCATCAGCGATCCAGGCATATTCTGAGGCGGTATCACCTGATCCGGGAGATAGTTGATCGCCGGGAGATCGAGGTCAGGAGAGTTGACACGAAGAACAACACGGCGGATCCACTCATGAAGGCCATTCCCCAGATACAGTTTGAGAGACTCTTCGGGATGCTCGGTATGCGATACTACAGCAGCTGGCCCTAGTGCAAGTGGGAGATTGTTGGTTGTATGTATGCCCTAGAGGCCAGTATTGTACAGATGATGTATATTATATTGGATGCTTGGACATATATAGAGATGACTTTCTTGCTCGATATGATAGTATGCTATCTGGTTACTCTTTATCTTTACATGTACACTAGTCTCTTTATACTGTCTTATAGTTACATGTTGGTAAAGCCCTTAGGATGTGTACTTGACTGCCTGGACTATGATGCAGATCATACTAGTGGGGACATGGTAGTCCATAAGTACATCCTTCAAGGTCCCTAGTCGTGGGTGTATCGAGACGGGGAATCGATATACCAGAGTAGACTAGCGTATACGCTTCTCGACCCATGTGATGGGCGATGGATGATCCCATATCCATTAGTGTTTGACATCTGAGATGGTATACGGGTGCTCAGTGGAGACTGAGTACACTGGACGGACTCGCCGAGAACTCCCAGATGGTATTATACCTCACGTCAGATGGCAGTTCTCAGGTGACACTTGTACAGGTTAGTCTGTAGACCCGAGATCGTCATAGAGTCTTGTGTGATTCCCACTGTGCTTTGATCTCCACCTTACCACGTCCATGAGGGCGTGCAAAACGGTGGTCTTTGGGTACAGTCCCGAGTCACATGGAGGCAATGAGCGATAGGAGGGGTTTCGTCTCTCCCGGTATTGGGGGTTGATGTTGCGCTGTGCTCAATTGGCCGTAACAGGGAAGTCCCTGGCCAGGGCTGATCAGAGATTTGCTGGTAAGTGTTACCAGTAGTTTCTCGACCCGTTATGAGCCTCACATCGGAACGACTTATCGGGTTATTGGGGTCTGACGTTTACCACCCCTAGACTTGATATGCGACATATCAGATGAACAGACCGGACTGTACGGTAAGTGTTACTGATCGGATTCGCAGGAGTGTGAGCGGGCTAGCTCGTCGATCTTCTGATCGCTCAATACCCGGGTGGCCGTTACGTTTAGCAGACCGCTTGCGGCTTATGGGTGCATGATATGATCATCATCTGCTACCGGCGTATTGACGAGTCTTTAGAGTCCTACACAGAGGTTTCCTGGCTCAAGCGAAACGAAATAGGAGCGTATATGAGATATGTGCGGGACCGAGAATAATGCGTGTATGTGATACCGTATTTGATTCTCGCGATTAATGTTTCGATTGGTTATATGAGATATGACCTAGTTATCGAATCATTGATTCGATAAATCGATGCATTGAATACTAGTCGGTTATGTGCGACATGACCGGATCATTGAATCAAGTGTTGATTTAATGATTTAATGTATAATTATATATTTGATATATTACTTTGCATTAACTAGTATAGGTTCACTTTAAACGGATTTTTCTCACTTGATTTGCACATTGTATATGTGGTATATTTTTGTGCACCTTTTTGTATCATGTTTGATGATACTTGATCATATGGTTAAATGAATAGAATTAAACCATGGTTATTTTGTAATTAGGATTTTGCATATTTATTTATTCATTCATTTGTTTATTTATGTAGATAAATTCAAGATGAGAATGGTGGCAATTCTTGTTTTATGTTGAAGCTTCTTGAACCCTTGACTTTTGCAACCATTCTTGTCATCTTACTTAACCCTAACCCACTTAATTCACCATGGTTTATTCTCTACACTTAACATTAGTCAAGTTATGATAAGTATTGAATTGATTTATTCATTTTAACATAAGACTTATCATAACTAGCTCATCTTCTTCTTCTTCTTCAAGCTTGCTACATCAATGGAAACTTGAGTTTTAGTGAGAGAAATCCAAATCTAAAGTGAACCCACCTCCTATTTCTTCATCATCTACCTCTTGCCAAGTGGTTTTGGGTGTTTTCTTCACAAGTTTCACTACTTGGTGAAGTCGGAGCTTGAACTAGTGCAACCTCGACGTAGATCGTCTTTGACACGAAGCCGACGATCTTGCTCGCCCGTTTTCCGATGAAGCCGACGAATGAGTCGAGGATTCATGATGGACAGCGAGGGCATGGCCACGTGGAGCTAAGGAGGTGAAAATCCGGATCAACAAAGGTTGTAGCATCTTAACCTATAGTTAAATAGTTAACTAGTTTTCCGTTTCGCCTAGACATCTAGCAACGATCCGTTAACTAGGGTTTCTCGGCACCATAATTTTTAAAAATGGCATGTTCGATGCCTTGTGAGACCTCTATAGGGTGCCTAGGAACCTTTCAGCTATATCAGTAAGTCCGTAGCCAGGGCTGTTGAGATTTGCTGATAAGTGTTATCAGTAGTTTCTCGATATGTTATAGACCTTTCATCGGCACGACTTATTGAGTTATTGGGGACGACGTTACCATCCCTAGACTCGATATGCAGCATATCTGACGAAGAAACCGGACTGTACGGTAGTGTTGCCGGTTGGCTCGACGGGAGTTGTAACAGGTTCGCTTGTTTTCTTCTGATCCTCAATACCCGGGTGGCCGTTACGTTTAGCTGACCGCTTGTGGCTTAGGGGTGCTTGATATGATCATCACCCACTGCCGGCGTATTGACGAGTCTTAGAGTTCCACAAAGGAGTTACCTAGTCTAGGAGAAACGTTGTGGTGCGCATATGCGATATGTGTGTGGGCCCGGTTAAAATGCGCATATGAGATGCAGTATATTAATCGGGCGGCTTGCTTTTGGTCGGGTCGTATGTGATATGACCGGGTTGATAAATCAAGTGTTGATTTATCATTTAACCATTAGCTTTTCACTTAAAATCCTTTCTTGTCTTTATGCATGCATGTATGCACTCATTCTCATTCATGCACATGGGATGTGCATGCACACATACATGCATACATAAAGGTTATCATGGTTGTATATATAGGAGATGGTGGCAATATAAGACTCACACCTTTGTAAAATATTTATGGATATTATTTATTTGGAAAAAGAAAATTGAAATGGAAATTGTTTCATGGTTTATTGCTTTGACCTTACATTAACCCTTTGACTAACCATGATCTAATTTCTATGGTCATTTCTTTCCCAAACAAAATATCTAAGATATTTTACAACCATGGTTAAAGATGAGAGAGTGAAAATATATATTTTCATTTTTCTCATTTTTATTAGCAAGCTTATCATTATCTTGAGCTTAGAAAGCCATCATCTTCTTCCTCCTTTCGCTCTTGCTCTCTAGTTATTTCAAGTAAGTAAAAGAGAAATCAAGATAGGATTTTGAAGTGAGAAAAACAACCACAACACCATTCTACACTAGTCTTGCCCATTAGTGGAGAGTGTTAGCTTCCATTTTCTTTCTTGATCTTGTGAAGTTGCAAGCTTGGACAAAGCGGGTTCCGGGTGGATCATCATGGACCTAGAGGAGTTCAAGCGTACCTTTTCCAAACCCCAAGTAGCCGAGGAGTCTAGCGTAGGGAGCTACAAAGGTTGTACTCTCAAAACCCTAACCTTTCCTACTTGTGATGATGTCAAGTTTAAGAAACCCTAAAATTTCTAGTGATGATTCTTTGTATGTTCACTTAGCACCTTAAAAATTTATTTTGAGACATGTGATGAATCCGAACCCTTCATGAGGTGTTAGGTAAACCTAACATTCTTGATCCCACCCTTCGGTTTGGTGGCTTTCATCTTCTTCTTCCCTTTAGCTTTCGCTTTAGATTTAGAAGAGGATGATTGGCCAACATACAGAACGGGGGTCTTCTCCTTTTTCAAGGAGGTCTCTGCTACCCTCAACATGTTGAGGAGCTTTGGAAGATCAGCTTCCATTTCATGCTTGTTGAAGCTTAGCACGAACTGAGATAAGGTGTGGGGAAGGGGCTGCAAAATCAAGTCGATATACAAATCATTCTCTAGAACGCATCCCAGGTTTGCGAGTTCTTCAATGAGGCTGATCATTTTGAGGACGTGCTCTCCTACAGGCGATCCTGGAGCTAACCTCATATGGAAGAGTTTCCTTGAGGTCTCGTACCTCGCGATACGGGAGTGCTCTCCATACAATTCCTTGCAATGGAGAAAGATGGATATAATATCCATACTCTCGTGCTGTTTCTGGAGTTCATTGTTCATGGACGCCAGCACGATACACTTAGCTCGCTCACAGTCTAGATCCCAGGTTTTGCGAACTTCCTTGTCCACAACTGAGGAATCTGGTCCTGGGATAAGGGGAGGAACAGCGGTGGTAACATATGCTACTTTGTCATAAGTCAGTGCAATGTTGACGTTCCTTAGCCAATCTTTATAGTTCTGCCCGGTCAGTATATTTTTTTCAAGTACTAGTTTTAGTCCTGTCATGGTAGCTGCCAGAGAGAGAGAAAAGAAAACACTCAGCATATGCTCTTGCAAGTTTAGATTGGTTATCAATTTATCTAAAAAGGATGGCTCCCACTGTTTCCTCAAATCCTTCTTCAAAACCTAAAAGAAGAACTAGTCAGGATTTAATCACACGTCACAATACTTGCTTAACCTTTCAGCCAGGCCGGTGTTGGTACTTCGAGGGAGGTTTTCCAACGCTTTCGCGAAGTTCCTTAATTAAATAACCTCTTTTCCCTGGAGGCGTAGCCCCTCTAACACCTTTCTGGACACCTACTTGGTTTATAGCATTGATTGTTAAGTGAGAAAATTTCCCGAGAGTAATCCTACTCATCAGTGGGATCGGGATCCAACTATCATTGCATGATGCACTAGATGGAAGCCACTCTAGTCACCACACTCCAGAAGGTAAGCTAAATCTGCAAGTTTCCTTTATGTTTGAAACTCCCGATATGATTTTTACCCCAAGCTCTTATGACCTTGACATAGGCCAACAAATCATAAGACGCAAGTCAAGTTCTACCCGTCGTTGTCCTGATTAATTTAGGTACATCGTACATGCCCTTGATGTAGGCCAACAAGGCTGTACGTCTGTCCTATAGTAATGCATCTATCTGTGCAACAAATAAGCAAAACACACTGCTACCATACACTATGCCTTGACGTAGGCCAACAAGCATAGCATGAATCCGATGTGCTGTCTATTTGAAACGACGGCGGGTTACGGCTGGTTTTTGGCAAAAAACCGTTAACGTAGTGAACTTGATATGATCGAAGGAACCATGATATCCTTTATTTAAAAAAGGAGTGGTTTAAGCTCCGCATTTAAAATTTGCTATTTGAAGAAAACCGAGTGGTTTTGAAATTGTTCCAACGATTCAGTTTAGGTTTTATTTTCTTTGCATTAAAAATAATGCGTCCCATCATTAACCTATCATTACCGATAACAACGAAAATACAACGTCCTCTTATGCCATCCGCATTCGCCACGGGGTCCCGTCATCACCCGTTAGGTTACTTAACTAATGGCAGAACGGGGGCTGGGCTAGCGCGGGTGTAAAACATAAGTGACGTCTAAATAGCTATCATATATAGATATTGAACATTCGTCAGACGCAATAATAGGCATTCCAGATCACAAATGAACTTTATTGGATATACAAGCATTCCGCGTTTCTTTTGAGCCTGCAACGAAAGACGGATTACACAGTTGTGATGAATAGCCATTACCCCATCCCAGACCCCTACGGGTACGGCAAACTACCCGCCAAGTACCCGAAGTGAAGCGGTCTCCCTCAACGACGTGAGTAGGCCACTAAACACTTCAAAATACCCGGTAGTTTGTGCACCCCACCTTGGGTCTATCCTAGGAGCAAAAACAGTAAAAAGAAATAATACAACGGTGGCTACAACCGCAACCTGGATGTGCCCCGCAAAAAAATAATACAATTTAATACAATTACATCGAATGAATTAATACAATAACCTATCACAAAACCCCGGCAAATCATCACAACAAACCAATGCAGTTCATAATCACAAATAGTTAAAACATTACATATATGTGCAACCCCCTGCCAACCATCATACTAGCAGTTAGGGGAGGTTTACGAACACATAAAACAGTTCACAGATATAGTCAAACAAGCAAATATCGTATAATTTCGATCGATCAAACACATTAGATTCTACTCCAAAACTTCTCTGTAAATCTGAAACTTGAGCAGAAAATAAATCATTCCAGAAAAGACAAAACATCACAGAAGATTCACAGGGAAAAACTGGGCTGAATCGGCTCCAACTCGGCCGCGGATCCGCGGCGGATCGGTGGTATCGGCCGCGGTTCCGCGGCTCAGTGGTCGATTCAGGAGCCTATTTTTTTCCTGTGTTCTTATAATTTCATGTAGGTTATTCTGGAGGTCCCTGAAAAATTTTTAGGCCTCATTTTAAAATCGACAGAAACAATGTGATATCCGTGTATTTTCCAGTTCGTTTTGCGTTCGACATTCATACGAGTTTGCAAATGAGTTAATTATTGTTTAGTGAGGCTCTGATACCACTGTAAGTCGATGTGCAACACCCCACGAGTTGCGGGGAGGCGGAAATATGAAAAACGATCTTCTTCTTTAAGCATACATCGACTAACCGAAAATCTTTGCTAAACGATAATTAACAACAACCATTGAAGTTCTTAGCTACTTTGTAAAGAGATTATACCTAGTGAATCGTGTCCTTCATCTTCTCGATCTCTACGTCCTCCTCGGCCTCCTCTTGATATATGATCCACCCGAGAACCCTAATCCAAGCTTCACCTCCAAACTTGAGGTAACTAAGTTTCTCTAGTTGCTAATCAAAGGAGCTTAGATCATATAGAGTTAGGTTATGGATTATTTAGTCTATTCTAATCCTTGATCTCAACTCATGAGTGGTAGGATTAGAGTTTGAAGAGAGAGTGAGCATGAGGAGAGAGAAGGTGAAGAAGATAATGATAATGATATTGTTTCTCACTTGAATATATGAAGCATAATGAATAAACAAATAAATGAATAAATGTGATTATTCATCATGCTACATTAATTCAATATGAGTGATTCACTATGTGAGTCATTGAGCATTTAATAATGCATTAATGACATGATGAATCACACAAAATGAGTCACAATATCATTTAATGATAATGCCACTTAAACCCTCAAGTCACCATGCTTCTAGAAGCTTCCCGTATAATTACGAGAACGCCCCTCCTATCCGTGAAAACACGGAAAAAAATTAGACTGTATAAATCCAATAACCTGATACTAGAATCTGGCTTAAACCAAAGCAGTCTAGTAAAAACTGTCCGAATGTCGTACGTGCGTTTAAACACGTATGCGTCCGAACCCTTGTCGTAAAACCGTACGACCTCTATATCGTTTTGCCTGGAGTTGGGAAATCTCTGTGTGGGACTCTAAAGACTCGACTACTACGCTGGCATTGGGTTTAACCACAGACCGCAAGCGGCACTAGCTGTACGTAACGGTCCCCAGGTAGATGTCGATAAGAAGGCCGATGAGGAAACCCATCCGAACTCCTACTGAGCCTGTCCGTAACAATATCCGCGCGGTTCGGTCTGTTCGTCTAAGAGTATCGCATGTATGGTCTAGGGAGGTGGTAAACGTCAGACCCCTAATAACTGTACAGGTCGTGTCGGCATGGCTCAAGACCATCCGAGAATCAACTGATCAGTCCGTCAGTAATTCTCAATCAGCCTTGGCCAGGGACTTATGGTAATGACCAACCGATCACCGTGCGATATCAACTCCCTATACCGGGAGAGACGAATCCCTAACAGTCGCTCACTGCCTCCACGTGGCTCGAGACTGTGCCCAACTAAAACCTGTTTGCACGACTCCTTTGAACCGTGGTAGGGTAGTAATCAAAGCACAGTAGGAACTCACACAAGACAAATGACGACCTTAAGTAAACAGACTATCTGCATACATGTCACCTAAGAACTGCTATCTGACGTTAGGTGTAAATACCATCCAGTCAGTTCACGGCGAGTCCTGTCCGATGTACTCATACCCAGTGAGCATCTGTATACAATCTTAGGTGCACATTCCCAATGGCTGCGGGACCAATCCATTGCCCCTCGTCAGGGTCTAGATATGTATACACTAGTCTACTCTGGAGTATCGATGCCCAGTCTTGATACTCCTATGACCAGGGACATCTAAGGATGTGCCTATTGACTATCCAGCTCCCACAAGTATGAATGCCATCACAACGCCGGTAGTCAGGCAAACACCCTATGGGCTTTATCAACATGTTTATAAATACAAAGTAAAATATATCACACGTTAAGATAAAGTCAAACCAAATAGCGTACTATCATATTAAGCAAGATTATCATGTACATACATATCCCTAGCATCCTATACAATGAAGGCCTCTAGGACATATATATCCAACACATGGATAGCCGGGTTCTACAGGGCAATGGGCCTGCATCTCATGGCATTGAGATGGAGGGGGCCTCACTCTAGAATTGGCGGGCTATTCGCCGCACTCGTAGGGGGTATAGGTTGACCCTAGGAGGAGTTCTCAAGTTACCGGATTCCGTGAAGTGCCGGGTGGCCCATTCACTTTGATGAAGGGGGTTGCCTCGCTTTTGGTTTTGGCGGGTAACTTGTCGCACTCGTAGGGGTCTAGGTTTTCACTACACAGGCTCTCCACACGACTAGGGGAACGTCGGGTTTCAGTTGCGGCTCAAAGGAAACCCGGGGCTCCCAGATTATCAGTATTGTTCTGTGATGCTTATCGCTTATCTGTGATGTTGCATTAATCATGCCTGGAGCGATTATTATATATTTATATATATATACTAGTAGATGTTGTATATGTTTTGCACCCGCGCCAGTCCAGTCCCCGCTCTGTCATTAGTTAAGTAACCTAATGGGTGATGACTGGGCCCAGTGCCGAATGCGGATGGCATATACGTACATCATATTTTCATTCTTTTCTGGGGTGATTAATGGATGGGCCTGTGTTGATTCTGATCAATGCAAGGAAAACTGACCTATATGATGTTGTTGGAACAGTTTTCAAAAGCTATTATTACAAGGACGTTTTCTTTTGTTTTGCCCAGAGGTATTCAGTTATGAATATCCAACACCTTATTCCACGAGGCAAGGGCCGAGATCCCTTCATCGGGAGTGACCCCTTGGCCAGAAGTTTGCGTCAGGGTAATAACTTTACTATAGTCGATTACCTTTTGGCTTTGTATCGAGGTATTCAGTTGGGAATATCCTGCACCTCATTCCACGAGGAAAGAGCCGAGATCCCTTCACCGGGAGTGACCTCTTTAGCAAAGGTTTTCGCCACTATATATTTGTAAAGCTATCCGGTTCCTTCAACGATATCAAGTTCATTACGTTAAAGGTTTTTCGCCAAAAACCATTTGTAGCCGTCCGTCATTTCAGACGGGTATCACTTAGTATTCATGCTATGTTTGTTGGCCTTCGTCAAGGCATAGTGTATGGTAGCTATTGTTAGTTATATGTATGCCGTAGAGGCCATTATTGTACATATGAAGTATATTATAGTGGATGCTGTAAGTCGACGTTAGACTCCCCAAATGATGCGGGGAGGCAGAATAGGTAAAACAATCATTTTGTTAAAACTAACATCGACTAACTTTATGGATCTTTGCCAAACCCTAACTAACAACAACATAGAAGTCATTAGCTACTATGAAAGATGATTATACCTAATGAATCAAGTCCTTCTTGTTCTCTTTGATCACCTCCTCGTCTGCCTCCTTGATGTTGTTAGTTATATGTATGCCCTAGAGGCCATTACTGTACATTGGATGTATATTGTAGTGGATGCTGGGACATATATAGGGAGGACTTTCTTGCTCGACATGATAGTATGCAATCTGGTTACTCTTTACCTTAACGTGTACACAGATTGTCTATCAATTACATGTTGGTAAAGCCCTTAGGATGTGTACTTGACTACCTGGACTATGATGCGGATCATACTAGTGGGGACATGGTAGTCCATAAGTACATCCTTCAAAGTCATTAGTCGTGGGTGTATCGAGATGGGGCATCGATATACCAGAGTAGACTAGCGTATGCCTTCTCGACCCATTCAGATGGGCGATGGATGATCCCATATCCATTGGTGTTTGACATCGGAGATGATATACGGGTGCTCAGTAAAGACTGGGTACACTGGACGGACTCGCCGAGAACTCCCATATGGTATTATACCTTACGTCAGATGGCAGTTCTCTGGTGACACTGGTACAGAGTAGTCTGTTGACCCGAGATCGTCATAGAGTCTTGTGTGGTTCCCACTGTGCTTTGATTTCCATCTTACCACGTCCAAGAGGGCGTGCAAAACGGTGGTTTTTGGGTACAGTCCCGAATCACATGGAGGCAATGAGCGATAGGAGGGGATTCGTCTCTCCTGGTATAAGGAGTTGATGTTGCGCTGTGTTCGATTGGCTATAACCGGAAATCCCTGGCCAGGGTTGCTGAGATTTACTGGTAAGTGTTACCAGTAGTTTCTCGAACAGTTATAGAACTCATATCGACACGACTTATCGAGCTATTGGGGTCTGACGTTGACCACCCCTAGGCAAGATATGCGACATATCAGACGACGAGACCGGACTGTACGGTAGTGTTACTGGTTGGATTCACTGGAGTGTGAGCGGGCTTGCTCGTCGATCTTCTGATCGCTCAATACCCGGGTGGCCGTTACGTTTAGCAGACCGCTTGCGGCTTGTAGGTGTTTGATATGATCATCACCCGCTGCCGGCGTATTGACGAGTCTTTAGAGTCCTACACAGAGGTTTCCGGGCTCAAGCGAAACGAAATAGGAGCGCATATGAAATATATGCGGCACCGAGAATAATGCGTGTATGTGATACCGTATTCCATTCTCGCGATGAATGTATCGAATGGTTGTATGCTATATAACCTAGTTATCGATTCAAGCGTTGATTCGATAAGTCGATACATTGAATACTAGTCGGTTATGTTCGACATGACCGGATCATTGAATCAAGTGTTGATTTAATGATTTAATGCATAATAATATATTTGATATATTACTTTGCATTAACTAGTATCGGTTCACTTTAAATGGATTTTCTCACTTGAAGTTCACAAGTTGTATATGTGATATACTTTTGTGCACTTGATTGTATCATGTTTGATGATGCATGCTTACTTGGGTTTGTGTAAAGAATTATACCATGGTTAAGTTAATGATTAGGGTTTTGTTTATTTGATTTACTAATTTATTTATTTATTTCTTTTCATTTATATATAGAAAAGAAATGAAATGATGGCTCATTTTGGCAAAAGAAAAGAAATGGTGGCTTGCTTTGTTTTACATTGAAGCTTCATGAAGGTTTGATAAAGTCCACCATTTTTGTTTCATGCCTAACCTAACCATTGACCTAACCCTAGTTTATTCTCTACACTTGACCATGGTTATTATTATGATAAGTATTCTTTTTCATTTCCTTTTTAATTAACTTATCATAAGATTATCTTGATCTTCTTCTTCTTCATCTTCAACATTGAAGAAAGCTTTCTACCAACAATGGTGGAATGTGAAAATGAGTGAGAAATCCAATTCTAAATTGAACCCGCTTCCTATTTCTTCATCCTCTACCTCTTTCCAAGTAGTAGAGTGTGTTTCCTTCACAAGTTTTCTTGACTTGGTGAAGTTGGAGCTTGATCTAGCGATGCCTCGATGTAGATCATCTTCGGCATCGTCGTCGATGACCTAGCCCGCTTCTTCTCCGATGAAGCCGATGCTAGAGCCCGGGATTGCATTTGGACAGCGGAGAGGAATTCATCACGGAGCCGTGGAGGTGGAGGACCGGATCTACAAAGGTTGTATATCCGTACTCTTAGTTAAAGTAGTTAACTAGTTGCTTTGTCGCCTAGAAATCTAGCCAACGATCCGCAGTCTAGGGTTTCTCGGCACCGTTATTTTTGAAATTGGCATGGTTGATGCCTTGTGAGACCTCTTGAGAGTGCCTAGGAACCCTACATTGGTATCAGAGCCTAGCTAGAGCCTTAGGCGATGCGTAGACGCAGTTTGAAGTCCGATCGAACCAAAATCCGAACCCGTAACATGCTCTCTGGACTTTTTCTAAAAACTGGGTTTTTTCCATATTAAAAATTCTTAAAAAATTCAGCACGGAATTCTAAGAATTACGATGCAAAACTTTCCGAGTGAGGCTGCTACAGTGCGGCGGAACCGCGGCAGAAGCTTGGCTTCTGCGGCGGTTCCGCGGCCAATATGTCTTGTCACTGGTTAATTGTTGCACAGTAATTCTTGTTTTCAGATGTTGAGTTTTCTGGGAATTTTTAAAATTTATTCAAGAGTTGAATTTTCTGGGGTTGTTTTGGGGATTCGGTGTTTCGATCGGAGTATCAGATTTTGTCTATGTGGCTTTCCGGATAATTTTTGAATATGTTAAAAAGTTCGACCGGATATAAATACCCAATTTTTCCCCTGTCGTGAAATTTCCAAATGTTGGATTTTTCCGTGGTTTAAAGACGTTCTAAGTAGTGCAAATAACTCGATGGACCCTCTAGAAGACAACAAACCTTAACTCGATTATGTGACCGTCTTGAACTGACCCTTGAACCTTCGGGTTTGGGGCAGTACGGTGTGCCACATGTGAGGCGTTGGCTTGACCCTTCTACGGCTGGACCGTTGGTCTGAATGTTTTTAGACTTGTTTCATGTGTTGATCTGTATCGGGAAAACTTGGGTGTTCGATTGTCCGATCGGAAAGTTTGACATTTTCTATTTATCCGGAATGTGATACAATAATTGGAATTCACAAGTAGTTATGAGATAACTGAATGAATGTTATAAATCTAGCGGTTTAGTCTCACTTGATCGGTTGCCACGAAATTTTGATGTGATCAAAAGTCCGTCGCAATCACGTAGCGTACGCGGATACTCGCCGGATAAACTTAATAGACAGCCTCGCCCCATAGCCCCGACCAAGTGACTGAAGGAGAACCCCGTCGCCGAAAGCATCCGTTCGGGTGCTTGCGGCAGCGGTGTTCCGCCTTGGTGCACTTCGTCGACGGTATCGGGGGTGCGACTGTCTACTGAAGTTTGCGATGAGCATTCGATCAGGATGTCGGGAATCTTGTTGAATTGCCCGACTTGAAATTGAAAAGAGTTTTCGATAAATGAGACTAAAATGCGGGGTTTATAATTGTTAGGCATGCGATGTCTAAGTAATTCATTTGGTCAGGCATGCGATGTCTGAGGAGGTTGCGGATTCCAACTGTTGTAGTTTTACACTTTCTTTTCTGTGACCGTAAGGGTAATGTGTGATATCGCCGGTTTCGTTGCTATATGTCAACGACAATTGGGATGCGCATATTTACTTACGTTGATGACATGTGATGTTATGTGTTGCTGAATATGTTATATTGGATCGTCGTGTTTGAATAGACGGGGTTTTTTATGTGAGATGAGTGTTTTTCATTTTCATTCATGTAAAAACTTGTATGTAATATTCTATTATTGGGGCACTTCCAAGTTGTGGAAGTTGTCACCCCTTGTATATTATTTACTTTTCCGCACTAGGATAGACCCAAGGAGGAGGACACAAGTAACCGGGTTCTGGAGTCCAGTGGGAGACCAACTCGAGGAGTCGAGGCCGGGTCTCCTAACTCTAGAATTGGTAGGGTTGCTTGCCGCTCTCGTAGGGGTCTAGGGGTGTGGGTTTGGCTATTCATCACGACCATGGAATCCGTGTTTTATACTGGCTCGTATTGAAAACACGGACGTCCTAGTATATCCAATATTTCATATGATTCTTCTGCTGCGATATCTGTGATGTGATCATGTGATGTTCTGTGATAGATACAGTATATAGTATATATGATATATTATATAGGCGTTACTTATGTTTTACACCCGCGCTAGCCCTGCCCCGCTTTGCCGTTAGTTACCTAACCTAACGGTGCACGAAGGGACATCGAGGCGAATGCGGATGGCATAAGTGTACGTCGTATTTATCTGTGATGTTTAGGTACTTAAATGATGGGACTTCATTAATGTTATTAATGAAATAAAAGAAACCTAAGATGTTGTAGAATCGAATTTCAAAATAAAACAGGTAGCTACAGTTCTTGCTTTGCACAGCGGTATATGTGATATATCCTGCACCTTATTCGATGAGGAAAGGACCGAGATCCCTTCACCGGGAGTTACTCCTTTAGCAATAACTGGCAGATGCTACACACTCGGTTTGTCTTTTTGATTGCTTTTAAGAGTTCTTCTTTGCACAGTGATATATATGATATATCCCGCACCTCATTCGACGAGGAATGGACCGACGATCCCTTCACCGGGAGTGACTCCTTTAGCAAAACTAGAAAATCCTCAAAAACACTCCATTTCAAAATTCATTCGATCCTACAATGATATCAAGTTCATTACGCAATAGGTTTTCAGAAAAACCTGTCGTAGCCCTCCGTCATTTCAGATAAGTAGTAGTTAGTATTCGTGCTGCGTTTGTTGGCCTTTGTCAAGGCGCAGTGTGCGGCAGCTAACTGGTGCATATCTGCTTATGCATATGATGCAGATTGGGTTAGGGTAGTCGTGCGACCTTGTTGGCCTTTGTCAAGGGCCGTGCGGGTGGGTTTAATTCAATCAGGAAATGACGGGTTGAACTTGACTAGCATCCTATGATTTGTTGGCCTTTGTCAAGGTCGTAGGAGGTTAGGGGCAAAATATTATCGGGAATTTCAAGTGTTGAAATTTGCAATGAGATTGCATACCTTCTATGAGATAGTTGGATCCCGATACCCGCTGCGAGTAAGAGTTACTCCTGGGAGAGTTTTACACATTACAATTAGCCGATCAAGTAGGTGTCTAGAAAGGTGTTAACGAGGTTAAGCCTCTGGGAAAACGAGGTTTACATTAATTAGGTTCGTGCGAAAGCACGGGGGACCTCCCTCAAAGTACCGACACTGGCCTGGCTGAAAGATTGGCGAACTTGTAGTGTGTAATTAATCCCGGCTAGTCTTTCCTTTTAGGGTTTGAAGGAAGATTTGATAAAAAGCAGTGGGAGCCATCCTGATTAGATAAAATAATAACCAATCTATTCTTGCAAGAGCATACGCTGAGTGTTTTCTTCTCTCTCTCTCCTGGTAGCGACCATATCACGCCTTAATCAAGATAATAAAAACGGATTATTGACCGAACCCGCTTGTTATACTGAGCCGGGGAACGTTGGTCCCGCTCCAACTTATAATTGTTATAAGACAGAGCAGGAAATAGGGGAATACCAGATTTCCCATGCCGCCCAAACGAAGAGAGTGCATGCCGATGCATCATCTTCGGGTGTGTTCATTACAAAGAACTGTTTCTCAGTATCCTCTGCATCCTGGGTATATGATACCGGATCAGGATCCCAGATATGTAATCTGTTACATAGGGCTATAAAAGGGTCGAAAAACTGAGAACGGGTGATAAGTTTCATGAGGCAGAAAACGGGGCAAGTGTTGCAGCCAAGTCTGTTGGTCACTGTCACCCTGTATTACCAGAATACATTGATTCTGAACGAATGTTATTAGATACCGAACCTGATATACAAAATCATATCAGTTTCTTTATCAGTAAAGAAATGATAAAATTTTGTATTGTTGGATAATGTTTTGAACATTTCCTATATCAAAAGTTGATCGGTTCAGGCACGTTATCTAAAAGCATTAATGTTCTAAATCAAACTACAGTTCTTAGTATATGGAACACACACAAGACGAAGAGTTCAGAAATGAACGAATTCTTCTTGAGGCATTGTAGACTAGGTCATATCAATGCGACCCGACTGGCTAAAGTTACTTTTAGATGCATATTTAAATCAGTTTGAATTTACATCTTATGAAACTTGCCAGTCATGTCACAGAGATAAGATGACCATAGCCCTGTTTATTGGAAACAGAGAAAGAGTTAGTGAACTCTTGGGACTGATACATGATGATGTATGTAAGGTCTCTTGTCTACACATACCAGGACTGATTCTTTATACTTCATTATATTCTCTGATAATCTCTCAAGATTCAGTCATATGTTCCTGTTGAAACATGAGTCCGAACCTTTTGAGATATTCACAGAATGTAAGCGAGAAGTAGAGAACCAAAATACGGGTAAAAGTATTATGTCCTTTGATGAGATCAAGGAGGAGAATACTTGTGCATAGAATTTCTGGACTATTCTAAAGGAGAATGAGATTCTCTCTCAGCATTACTCCTCCGTATACACCATTGCACGATGGTATGTCGAGGCGGAGCAGATACACCCTATTTGATATGGTGTGCTCTATGATAAGTACTACTGAGTTACCTTTTTCCTTAGGGGGTTATGCGCTTGAGAAGCTGCATACCTATTGAATAGGGTTCCAATCAAATCAGTTGCCTACCATTTCATATGTGATATGGAAAGGGAAGAGCCCATGTCTTAAGCTAGTTAAGATTTGGGGTTGTCCGGCTTATGTCTAAAAGCAAAATCCGAACAAGCTCGAGGCAAGGTCTGTTATGTACAACTAGAAATGTTCCAGCTATACAAACTGCAGCTGATGATTTGACAGAACCAAAGGATTCAGTAGATACCAACGAACCTCAGCCTCTCCGCCGATCTAGTAGGGTTCCTCACCCACCTGAGAGATACTTCGGTTTCTCTATGACAGTAGGAGCGAGGATTGCATCATGAGATGATGACCCAACTGGTTTCGAGCTGGCCATCAGGAGTAAGACTCTGTAAGAATGGCTGGATGCTTAGCGATCTGAGATGGAATCCTCATACACCAACAAAGTATGGACTTTGGTTGCTATATCTGAAGGGTTAAATCCCCATCAGGAGCAAGTATATCTTGAGAAGATTACTTGGTGTACATGGAAAAGTTGAGACTTTCAAAGCTAGACTTGTTAAAGGTTTGCATCATTGACCAGGCGTGGATAATAATGAAACCTTTTCAGTGCCTATGCTTAAGTCCATCCAGATCCTACTTGCCACGGCTACATACCATGACTACGATATCTGGTGGTTGGGTGTCATGACAGCTCTTCTAAAATGATGTTTTGGAAGAGAGCGTCTATAAGTACACAGCCAGAGGGCTTCGTAAACAGTGGGAGCAGCGGAAACGCGTGCAAGATGCTTTATAGGATAAAGCAGGCATCGCGGAGTTGGAACGTCTGTTTTGATGTGTTAGTCAAAGAGTTTGACATCATCAAAATGGTAGATGAACCTTGTATTAACAAAAAGGTAGTAGAGAGTTTTGTAGCGATCCTCGTAGAGTACGTGGATGACATACTCTTGATAGGGAAAGAATTTCCTATGCTACGCTCGATCAATCTCCGCTTATCACAATGATTCTCCACATAGGATCAAAGTGATACCTACTAAATCCTGGATTTTGGATCTATGAGATAGATCTAATTGGATGTTAGAATACTCACTAGTTGTAGTGAGATGGTATCACTCGATCCTGGGGAGAATCACTGGAAGGGTTCCTGGGTGATAAAGAAGACTGAATGTCAGTCACAGGCATTGTCTTTACCCTCGGTAAAGGGACGGTATGTTGGAAGAGTTGCAAGCTAGATACCGTGGCATACTAGACGATAAAGGCTGGATACATCGCTACTTAAGATGCTACCAAAGAGGCTGTCTGGGTGTATATTAGTTCATGAGATGAACTTAGTTCCTCCCATTGTGTGACAATGGAGTTGTGGCTTATGCCAAGGAACGCAGGTCCCATCAGTGATCCAGACATATTCTAAGGCAGTATCACCTGATCATAGAGATGGTTGATCTCTAAGGGATCGTGGTTAGGAGAGTAGACTCAGAGGACAACACGGCGGATCCACTCACGAAGGCCTATTCTCAGAGAGAGACTTTTAAGGGATGGTTGAGTATAAGATACTACAACCACTGCTATCAGATGGCCCTAGTGCAAGTGGGAGATTGTTAGTTATATGTAAGCGCTAGAGGCCATTACTGTACATTGGATGTATATTGTAGTGGATGCTGGGACATATATAGGGAGGACTTTCTTGCTCGACATGATAGTATGCTATCTGGTTACTCTTTACCTTAACGTGTATACAGATTGTCTCTCAATTACATGTTGGTAAAGCCCTTAGGATGTGTACTTGACTACCTGGACTATGATGCGGATCATACTAGTGGGGACATGGTAGTCGATAAGTACATCCTTCAAAGTTCCTAGTCGTGGGTGTATCGAGATGGGGCATCGATATACCAGAGTAGACTAGCGTATGCCTTCTCGACCCATTCAGATGGGCGATGGACGATCCCATATCCATTGGTGTTTGACATCGGAGATGATATACGGGTGCTCAGTAGAGACTGGGTACACTGGACGGACTCGCCGAGAACTCCAAGATGGTATTATACCTTACGTCAGATGGCAGTTCTCTGGTGACACTGGTACAGAGTAGTCTGTTGACCCGAGATCGTCATAGAGTCTTGTGTGGTTCCCACTGTGCTTTGATTTCCATCTTACCATGTCCAAGAGGGCATGCAAAACGGTGGTTTTTGGGTACAGTCCCGAATCACATGGAGGCAATGAGCGATAGGAGGGGATTCGTCTCTCCCGGTATAGGGAGTTGATGTTGCGCTATGTTCGATTGGCTATAACCGGAAATCCCTGGCCAGGGTTGCTGAGATTTACTGGTAAGTGTTACCAGTAGTTTCTCGAACAGTTATAGACCTCATATCGACACGACTTATCGAGCTATTGGGGTTTGACGTTTACCACCCCTAGGCAAGATATGCGACATATCAGATGACGAGACCGGACTGTACGGTAGTGTTACTGGTTGGATTCACTGGAGTGTGAGCGGGCTTGCTCGTCGATCTTCTGATCGCTCAATACCCGGGTGGGCGTTACGTTTAGTAGACCGCTTGCGGCTTGTAGGTGTTTGATATGATCATCACCTGCTGCCGGCGTATTGACGAGTCTTTAGAGTCCTACACAGAGGTTTCCTGGCTCAAGCGAAACGAAATAGGAGCGCATATGAGATATGTGCGGGACCGAGAATAATGCGTGTATGTGATACCGTATTCCATTCTCGCGATGAATGTATCGAATGGTTGTATGCTATATAACCTAGTTATCGATTCAAGCGTTGATTCAATAAGTCGATACATTGAATACTAGTCGGTTATGTTCGACATGACCGGATCATTGAATCAAGTGTTGATTTAATGATTTAATGCATAATAATATATTTGATATATTACTTTGCATTAACTAGTATCGGTTAACTTTAAATGGATTTTCTCACTTGAAGTTCACAAGTTGTATATGTGATATACTTTTGTGCACTTGATTGTATCATGTTTGATGATGCATGCTCACTTGGGTTTGTGTAAAGAATTATACCATGGTTAAGTTAATGATTAGGGTTTTGTTTATTTGATTTACTAATTTATTTATTTATTTCTTTTCATTTATATATAGAAAAGAAATGAAATGGTGGCTCATTTTGGCAAAAGAAAAGAAATGGTGGCTTGCTTTGTTTTACATTGAAGCTTCATGAAGGTTTGATAAAGTCCACCATTTTTGTTTCATGTCTAACCTAACCATTGACCTAACCCTAGTTTATTCTCTACACTTGACCATGGTTATTATTATGATAAGTATTCTTTTTCATTTCCTTTTTAATTAACTTATCATAAGATTATCTTGATCTTCTTCTTCTTCATCTTCAACATTGAAGAAAGCTTTCTACCAACAATGGTGGAATGTGAAAATGAGTGAGAAATCCAATTCTAAATTGAACCCACTTCCTATTTCTTCATCCTCTACCTCTTGCCAAGTAGTAGAGTGTGTTTCCTTCACAAGTTTTCTTGACTTGGTGAAGTTGGAGCTTGATCTAGCGATGCCTCGACGTAGATCATCTTCGGCATCGTCGTCGATGACCTAGCCCGCTTCTTCTCCGATGAAGCCGACGCTAGAGCCCGGGATTGCATTTGGACAGCGGAGAGGACTTCATCACGGAGCCATGGAGGTGGTGGACCGGATCTACAAAGGTTGTATATCCGTACTCTTAGTTAAAGTAGTTAACTAGTTGCTTTGTCGCCTAGAATTCTAGCCAATGATCCGTAGTCTAGGGTTTCTCGGCACCGTTATTTTTGAAATTGGCATGGTTGATGCCTTGTGAGACCTCTTGAGAGTGCCTAGGAACCCTACAGATGTGATAGAAGATCCACCCGAGAGCTACTTCTCCAAAATTTAACCTCTCACTTGAGGTAACTAGGTTGCTATTAGTGCTAATCAAAGTAACCTAGAGGATATAGAATAGGATTAGGGATCTATTAGTCTTGCTAACCCTTGGATCTCAACACATGAGAGGTTAGGGTTAGTTCTTTGAAGAGAGAGAACTTGAGGAGAGAGAAAGTGAAAGTAATAATGAAATGAATTATGTCTCATTTGTGATATATGATGAAGCATAAAGAATATCAAATAATACATTATTTGATATTAACAACCATGCTTCATTTAATACTACAATGAATCATCTTATGAGTCATTAAGCAATAAATGCTTCATTAACTTATTTGATGATTCATCTCATGAGTCACTAATCTATTTAATGCATATAACACCTAAGCTCTCCACCTCATCAATCTTCTAGAAGCTTCTCGACAAATTACGAGAATGCCCCTCCCATCCGTGAAAACACGGAAATACTGAGACTGTTTAAATCCAATAATCCAATACTAGAATCTAGCTTAAACCAAAGCCTGCTAGTATAAACTGTTCGAACATCGTACGTTCGTAAAAACACGTATGTGTCCGAACCCTGTCGTAAAACCATACTACCTCTATATCATTTCGCCCGAAGCAGGGAAACTCTCTGTGTGGGACTCTAAATACTCGACTACTATGATAGCAGTGGGTTTAACCACAGGCCGCAAGCGGTACTAGCTGTACGTAACGGTCCCTAGGTAGATGTCGATAAGAAGGTCGATGAGGAAACCCATCCGAACTCCTACTGAGCCTGATATGACAATCTCTGTACAGTCCGGTCTGTTCGTCTATGACTATCGCATATCAGACCTAGGGGGGCGGCAAGCGTCAGTCCCCTAAAAGCGGTATAAGTCATGTCGGAGTGAAGCCCATTACACCTTGAGAAGCTACTGGAAATCCTACCAGTAAATCTCGTTTGCCCTGGTCAGGGACTTTGCGTAATGGCTCTCCAAACACAGCGCGATATCAACTCCCAATACCGGGAGAGGCGGATCCTATCTAACCGCCACCGCCTCTAAGTGCTTCGGGACTGCACCCAACTGCTACCTGTTTGCACGACTCCTTTGAGCCGTGGTAGGGTAGCAATCTAAGAATAGTGGGAACACACTCGAGACGAAGCAGCAGTGTCAAGTCTGCGGACTATGTTGTACTCATGTCACGTGGGAACTGTTAACTGACGACACGTATAATACCAACCAACAGTTCCCTGCGAGTCCTGTCCGGTGTACCCGTAACCCAACGAGCACCTATCTACTATCTCCAGTACAACGTACTAATGGCTGTGGGACAGACCATTTCCCCTGCTGGGATGATAAGCGTACACACTAGTCTACTCCAGAGTATCGATGCCCTGTCTCGATAATCCTATGACTAGGGACCTGAAAAAGGATGTGCTTGTAGACTACCCAGCCCTACTAGTGTGATTGCCATCACAACGCTGGTAGTCAAGCAAGATCCTAAGGGCTCTATCAATATGTATTCTCGATATGCTAACATATACATATATTAAGATAGATACAAACCAAGTAGCATACTACCATGTTTAGCAAGACTGTTAATATAACTGTGAATATCCCAAGCTTCCATTAAGTAATATACAAGCTAGTATGATGCAATAATGGCCCCTAGATTATATACACTAACAATCTCCCACTTGCACTAGGGCCTTGTACTGGCATATCGAAGACCTATCATCTCGAGTAGCCTCTCGAACTGAATCTGAGGTAAGGCCTTAGTGAATGGATCTGCACTGTTCTCCTCTGTAGGAACTCTCCGGAACTCGATCTCCTGGCGATCTATGATCTCCCTGATCTGGTGATACCACCTTAAGATGTGTCTGGACTTCTGATGGGACCTGGGTTCCTTCGCTAAAGCCATAGCTCCGTTGTTGTCGCAATACAGCGGTATTGGATCAACAATGGTAGGACCCACCTGAAGTTCTGTTAGGAACTTCTTTATCCAGACCGCTTCTTTTGCGGCATCGCAAGCAGCGATATACTCCGCTTCCATCGTCAAGTCAGCAACGGTGTCCTGCTTGGAACTCTTCCAGCACACCGCCCCTCCATTGAGGGTAAAGACATAACCTGACATGGACTTGGAGTCATCCTTGTCACTCTGGAAGCTGGAATCAGCAAAGGCCTCGATCTTGAGGTCTTTTCTACCGTAAACCAAGAACATCTCCTTAGTCCTTTTCAGGTACTTGAGAATGTTCTTTACTGCTATCCAGTGCTTCTCCCCTGGGTCTGACTGATACCTTCTTACCACGCTCAGTGCGTAAGGTACATCTGGTCTGGTGCACAACATCGCATACATTATAGAACCTACCACAGAAGTGTAGGGTATAACTGACATGCGATCCCTTTCCAAATCAGTCTTGGGAGACATCTCTTTGGATAGGGTGATTCCGTGACAAGCCGATAAATTACCGCGCTTAGAATCTTCCATACTGAATCTTTTCAGTATAGTGTTGATATACCTGGACTGTGAAAGTCCCAACATCCTCTTGGATCTATCACGATAGATCCGTATTCCCAGAATGTAAGAGGCATCACCCAGGTCTTTCATGGAGAACCTGTTTGTCAGGAATCCTTTGACAGATTGTAGCATAGGAATGTCATTTCCTATCAAGAGAATGTCATCCACGTACAAGACGAGGAATACGACAGTTCGTGCTACAATTTTACTATATATAAATGGTTCCTCTGGATTTTTTATAAAGTCATATTCTTTGACCGTTTCATCAAAACAGTTGTTCCAACTCTGCGATGCCTGCTTCAGTCCATAAATGGACTTAAGCAACTTGCACACTTTCCCGCTGCTCCTACTCTGATTGAAACTTTCTGGTTGATCCATATAGACGCACTCTTCTAAATTACCATTTAGAAAAGCTGTCTTTACATCCATCTTCCAGATCTCATAATCATGGAAGGCAGCAATGGCAAGAAGGATCCGAATGGATTTGAGCAAAGCCACTGGAGAAAAAGTTTCATCATAGTCCAAACCAGGTCTTTGACGAAAACCCTTTGCAACAAGTCTAGCCTTATAGGTTTCCACCTGTCCATCTACACCAATCTTTTTCTTGAAGATCCATTTGCATCCTATGGGTTTTACCCCATCTGGAGCAAAGTCCAATGTCCATACTTTGTTAGTGTACATGGACTCCATCTCGGTCCGCATTGTATCCAGTCATCTTACTGAGTCGCCGCTCTGGATGGCCTGCTGGAAGCTAGTAGGTTCATCATTATAAATGATGCAATCTTCTCTATCCCTGTCTATGAGAAAACCGTAGTATCTCTCACGTGGATGAGACGGCATACTACTCCTGCGGAGGGATGCGGGAATGTCCTGTTCTTCTTGAACTTCTGGTTCTACCAAACTTTCAGTAGTAGTTTGTGGTTCTGGAATTTCTTCCAGTTCTATTGCGCTCCCACTTGTTTCCTTTTCTAAAAATTGCTGTTCTAGAAAATGGGCATTACGAGAAACAAAAACATTTTGTTCCTCTGCGTAATAGAAGAAATACCCTTTGGAGTTCTTTGGATATCCTACAAAATGACACACTGATCGTGCCTCGAGTTTGTCCGCATGCTGCTTTTTAACAAAAGCTGGACATCCCTATATCTTCAGATGCTGAAGATAGGGTTTCTTCCCACTCCACATCTGATATGGCGTGGTAGGCACAGTCTTGGTAAGAGCTCTGTTCAAAAGATATGCTGCTGATTCTAGCGCATAACTCCAGAAAGATCGCGGTAACTCAGCATTACTCATCTTGAAACGTACCATATCCAATAAGGTTCGATTCCTTCTCTCCGATACACCGTTGTGCTGTGGAGTGTATGGAGGAGTAAGCTGAAAGAGAATTCCTTTCTCTTTTAGGTAACGAAGGAACTCGGCACTTAAGTATTCACCACCTGAATCAGATCTCAGTGTCTTGATACTTTTGCTGGTTTGGTTTTCTACTTCATTCTTATATTCTTGGAATTTCTCAAAGGCCTCAGATTTATGTTTCATTAAGAAAATGAATCCATACCTAGAGTAATCATCCGTAAAAGTAATGAAATATGAAATACCACCTCTTGCATGTATAGACATTGGACCACATACATCGCTGTGTATGAGTCCTAAGAGCTCGCTCGCTCTTACTCCATGTCCGGTGAATGGAGTCTTTGTCATCTTTCCTTTGAGACATGATTGACAAGTGACATAAGATTTATATTCGAACGGATCCAAATATCCTTCTCTATGTAACTTAGTTAAGCTTGTCTCATTGATGTGACCTAGTCTACAATGCCATAAGAAATCCTTATTTAAATCTGGTTTCTTTTTAGTGTGTTCTGGACATTGAAAATCTGTAATTGGTTTAACACATATATACCGTTATCTAGTGTACCGGACCCAATCAAACCATGATTAAGGTGGATGTTAACAACATCGCTTACAAACGTGAAATCATAACCTTCTTTAACGATACTGATATGATATTACATGTTAAACCGGGTACACAAAAACAATTATGCAAAACCAAAATATGTCCACTCGTCAATCCAAGGTGATAATCCCCTACGGACACAGCACCCACGCTAGTTCTGTTAGCAACCTGGAGGGTCATATCACCAACTTTCAGCACTCTACGGTTTCTCAGTGTCTGCAATAAATTGCATATATGAGATCCTGATCCGGTATCCAATACCCAGGAAGTAGAGTTGATTGACAGACAATTTTCAATTACAAACACACCTGAAGTCGAAGCCACAACTTGATTCGGTTCCTGGTTCTTGGCAATCCAAGCTTTGCAATCTTTCTTCCAATGGCCTTTTCTATGACAGTGGAAGCACTCGTCCTTTGCCACTATTGGCATCGCAACCTTTGCCTTTCCCTTAGCTCCCACCTTACCAACACCACCTCTTGGTTTGGTAGCGGCCTTCTTCTTCCTTCCTTTGGCCCTTGCCTTGGACCTGAAAGAGGAAGCACCGCGAACAAACATAGTGGGTGTTTCCCTTGCTTTCTACAAGGTGCCCTCTGCACTCCTCAACATGTTAAGGAGTTCTGGAAGTTCAACTTCTTTTCCTTGAATATTGAAATTCAGAATAAACTGGGCATAGGTGGAAGGAAGGGACTGAAGAACCAAGTCTGTATAGAGCTCGTTCTCTAAAGTCGTCCCGAGGTTCGCGGGCTCTTCTATATAGCCAATCATCTTTAGGACATGTTCTCCTAAAGATGATCCGACGGCCAGCCTCGACTGAAACAAGTTCTTCGAGGTCTCGTATCTAGCTATACGAGATTGCTCTCCATACAGATCCTTTGTGTGGAGAAATATGGATTCAAGTTCCATATCCTCGTGCCTCCTCTGATGTTCATTATTCATAGAGGCAAGCACGATGTATTTGGCCTTCACGCAATCTAACTCCCAAGTCTTGTGGATTTTCTTATCCGCAATACTGGATTCTGGACCAGGGACAGCAGGTACCTTAGCAGTAAGGACATACCCCAATTTGTCATAAGTCAAAGCCATCTTAACATTCCGGAACCAATCTTTATAATTTGGCCCTGTCAAAATATTTTTATCTAATAGTAACTTAAGGCCTGTCATGTTCTGGGTCGCTGCAATTGAGAGAGAGAGGGAACACTTTAGCATGATGCTCTTGCAAGTTTAGAGTGGTTTTTAGTTTATCTAAACTGGATGGCTCCCACTGTTTCCCGAATCCCTCCTCAAACCAAAAAAGAAGAACTAGTCTGGACTATTCTCACCGTACAATACTTGCTTAACCGTTCAGCCAGGTCGGTGTCGGTACTTCGAGGGAGGTTTTACGATGCTTTCGCGAAGTTCCTTAATTAAATAACCTATTTTCTCTAGGGGCATAACCCCGCTGACACCTTTCTCGACACCTACTTGGTTTATAGCATTGATCGTTAAGTGACGAATCTCCTGATGAGTAGCGGATACTCACAGTAGGATCGGGATCCAAATATCATCGTGTGATAAAGCTGAAGGAATCCTACCAAAATTATCACACTCGATATGGTATGCATCTCTTTGCAAATTCCAGTTTCTTTAGAAATTCCCGATATAAATTTCTGCCCCATGCTCTTATAACCTTGGCGTTGGTCAAAATGTCATAAGTCACATGTCAAGTTCTACCCATCATTATCTTGTTAATTTGAACCCATCCGTACATACCCCTGACGTTGGCTAAATGATAATACGACTGTCCCAAACTAACTCATCTATCTATGCAACAAATGAATACCCATCAGCTACCAAACACTATGCCTTGGCGTTGGTCAAAATACATAGCTTGAATACTACTGAATACCCAAATGAAATGACGGAGGGCTACGAATGGTTTTGGCGAAACCGTGAACGTAGTGAACTTGATATGACCGAAGGAACCTGATTGCTTTTTAAAAGGAGTGGTTAAAGCTCCGCAATTAAAAAATATCTTCTGTTTGAAAATAATCGAGTGGTTTCTTTTAAACTGTTCCAACGATTCAACATTGGTTTATTTTCTTTGCATTAATATATTGCGTCCCATCAATTAACCTATCATTGTAGAAAACAACAAAAATACAACGTCCTCTTATGCCATCCGCATTCGCCACTGGGCCCCGTCATTCACTCGTTAGGTTACTTAACTAACGACAGAGCGGGGGCTGGGCTAGCGCGGGTGTAAAACATAAGTGACGTCTAATAGCTATCATATATAGATATTATACATTCGTCAGACGCAATAATAGTCATTCCAGATCACAAATGAACATATTGGATTTTTTACGAAACCGCATTCTTTTTGAGCCTGCAAAGAAAGACGGATTACACAGTCGCGATGAATAGCCAAAACCCCACCCTAGACCCCTACGGGTACGGCAAACTACCCGCCTAGTACCCGAAGTGAAGCGGTCTCCCTCAACAACGTGAGTAGGCCACTAAACAGTTCAAAGTACCCGGTAGTTTGTGCACCCCATCTTAGGTCTATCTTAGGAGCAAAAAACAGTAAATGAAATAATGCAACGGTGGCTACAACCTCAACCCGGATGTGCCCCGCAAAATAATATAACAACAATTTACAAATTACATTTGAATGAAAGAAACACTCATCTCACATCCCCGGCTATCCATTCATGACTATCCAACAAGTCCATATTCACAAACCAGTAAAAACCATTACAGATATGTGCAACCCCCTGCTAACCGACATACTAGCAGTTAGGGGAGGTTTACGAACACATTAAACAATCACAGATATAATCAAGTTAGCCAAACATCTTAGAATTTCGATCAAGCAAACATAAATGATTCTACTCCAAATAATTCTCTGTGCACCTGAAACCTGAGCAGAAACAAAACATCCCAGAAAATACAACATCAACACAGAAGAGTTACTGGGCAAATTTGGGCTGACTCGGCTTCAACTCGGTCGCGGATCCACGGCGGATCGCTTGGATCGGCCACTGTTCCGCGGCGGTTTGGCCGAGTCACGATCCTAAATTTCTCCAGTAACCTTATAATTCCCTGCTTGTATTTTTAAGGGTCCCTGAAAAATTTTTAGACCCCGTTTTAAAATCGACAGAAACTTGGTTAAAATGATGTTTTTTCGGGTTCGTTTTGCGATCGAATTTCTAACAACTTTGCTAACAAGTTAGTTATGGTTTAGCGAGGCTCCGATACCACTGTAAGTCGACGTTAGACACCCCACATGATGCGGGGAGGCGGAATAGGTAAAACAATCATTTTGTTAAAACTAACATCGACTAACTTTACGGATTTTTGACAAACCCTAACTAACAACAACATAGAAGTCATTAGCTACTATGGAAAGATGATTATACCTAATGAATCAATTCCTTCTTGTTCACTTTGATCACTTCCTCGTCGGCCTCCTCGATCTGATAGAAGATCCACCCGAGAGCTACTTCTCCAAGCTTTAACCTCTCACTTGAGGTAACTAGGTTGCTATGAGTGCTAATCAAAGTAACCTAGAGGATATAGAATAGGATTAGGGATCTATTAGTCTTGCTAACCCTTGGATCTCAACACATGAGAGGTTAGGGTTAGTTCTTTGAAGAGAGAGAGAGCTTGAGGAGAGAGAACGTGAAAGTAATAATGAAATGAATTATGTCTCATTTGTGATATATGATGAAGCATAAAGAATATCAAATAATACATTATTTGATATTAACAACCATGCTTCATTTAATACTACAATGAATCATCTTATGAGTCATTAAGCAATAAATGCCTCATTAACTCATTTGGATGATTCATCTCATGAGTCACTAATCCATTTAATGCATATAACACCTAAACTCTTCACCTCATCAATCTTCTAGAAGCTTCTAGACAAATTATGAGAATGCCCCTCCCATCCGTGAAAACACGGAAATACTTAGACTGTTCAAATCCAATAATCCAATACTAGAATCTGGCTTAAACCAAAGCCTGCTAGTATAAACTGTCCAAACATCGTACGTGCGTAAAAACACGTATGTGTCCGAACCCTATCGTAAAACCATACGACCTCTATATCGTTTCGCCCGAAGCAGGGAAACTCTCTGTGTAGGACTCTAAAGACTTAACTACTACGATGGTAGTGGGTTTAACCACAGGCCGCAAGCGGTACTAGCTGTACGTAACGGTCCCCAGGTAGATGTCGATAAGAAGGCCGATGAGGAAACCCATCTGAACTGCTACTGATCCTGATGTGACAATCTCCGTACAGTCCAGTCTGTTCGTCTATGACTATCGCATATCGGGCCTAGGGGGCGGCAAGCGTCAGTCCCCTAAAAGCGGTATAAGTCGTGTCGGAGTGAAGCCCATTACACCTTGAGAATCTACTGGAAATCCTACTAGTAAATCTCGTTTCCCCTGGCCAGGGACTTTGCGTAATGGCTCTCCAAACACAGCGCGATATCAACTCCCAATACCGGGAGAGACGAATCCTATCTAACCGCCACTGCCTCCAAGTGCTTCGGGACTGCACCCAACTACTATCTGTTTGCACGACTCCTTTGAGCCATGGTAGGGTAGCAATCTAAGAACAGTAGGAACACATTCGAGACGAAGCAGCAGTGTCAAGTCTGCGGACTATGCTGTACTCATGTCACCTGGGAACTGTTAACTGACGACGAGTATAATACCAACCAACAGTTCCCTGCGAGTCATGTCCGGTGTACCCATAACCCAATGAGCACCTGTATACTATCTCCAGTACAACGTACTAATGTTTGTGGGACAGACCATTTCCCCTGCTGGGATGAGAAGCGTACATACTAGTCTACTCCGGAGTATCGATGCCCTGTCTCGATAATCCTACGACTAGGGACCTGAAAAAGGATGTGCTTGTAGACTACCCAGCCCCCACTAGTGTGACTGCCATCACAACACTGGTAGTCAAGCAAGAGCCTAAGGGCTCTATCAATATGTATTCTCGATATGCTAACATATACACATATTAAGATAGATACAAACCAAGTAGCATACTACCATGTTTAGCAAGACTGTTAATATAACTGTGAATATCCCAAGCTTCCATTAAGTAATATACAAGCTAGTATGATACAATAATGGCCCCTAGGGCATATACACTAACAGATGCTTGGACATATATAGAGAGGAATTTCTTGCTTGACATGAAAGTATGCTATCTGGTTGTATTTTGTCTTAACATGTAGACTTGTATTGTGATACTGTCTTGCTCTCACATGTTGATAAAGCCCTTAGGATGTGTACTTGACTACCAGGACTATGATGGAGATTATACTAGTAGGGCCAAGGTAGTCCACAAGTACTTCCTTTAATTTTTCCTAGTCAAGGGTGTATCGAGACAGGGCATCGATATTCCAGAGTAGACTAGCGTTTACGCTTCTTGACCCATATGATGGGCGATGGATGATCCCACATCCATTAGTGTTTGATATCAAAGATGGTATAAGGGTGCTCAGTGGAGACAGGGTATACTGAACGGACTCGCCGAGAACTCCTAGTTGGTATTATATCTATCGTTAGATAGCAGTTCTTTGGTGACACTAGTATAGGTTAGTCTGTAGACCCGAGATCATCATAGAGCCTTGTATGATTCCCACCGTGCTTTGATTTCCACCTTACCACGTTCAAAAGAACATGCAAAATAGTGGCTTTTGGGTACAGTCTCGAGTCACATGGAGGCAATGAGCGATAGGAGGGGATTCGTCTCTCCCGGTATTGGGGATTGATGTTGCGCTGTGCTCGATTGGCCATAACAGGAAGTCCCTGGCCAGGGTTGATACAGAGATTTACTGGTAAGTGTTATCAGTAGTTTCTCGACCCGTTATGAGCCTCACATCGGCACGACTTATCGTTATTGGGGTCTGACGTTTACCACCCCTAGACTAGATATTCGACATATTTGACGAAGAGACCGGACTGTACGGTAGTGTTACCGACAGGCTTTACAGGAGTATGAGTAGGCTTGCTTGTTGATCTTCTGATCGCTCAATACCCGGGTAGCCGTTACGTCCAACTAGTACCGCTGACGGCTTGTGGGTGCCTGATATGATCATCACCTACTGCCGGCGTATTGACGAGTCTTTAGAGTCCTACACAGAGATTTACTGGCTCAGGCAAAACGAAGTAGGAGCACATATGTGATATGTGCGGGATCAAGATTAATACGAGTATGTGATACCGTATTCTATTCTCGCGATTTATGATATCGGTCGGTTATATGAGACATAGCCGGGTTATCGAATCAAGTGTTGATTCGATAAGTTGATACAAATAATATTAGTCGGTCATATGAGATATAGCCGGATTATTAAATCAGGTGTTGATTTAATGATTTAATGTATAATTATATATTTGATATATTAATTTACATTAACTAATATTAGCTCACTTAAGCATTTCTTTTCTCACTTATGTATTTAATATATATATTTGATATATATTAATTGTATTTCTTTTTGTGTCATGCTTGATGATACATCCTACATGGGTGTATGAGACTCACACCATGCTCATGATAATGTAAGGTTTATTTATTAAAGTAAATCCAAATTAGTTAGAAATTAGTCACATGGGTGAAGTTTGTGGAAGCTTGTGGACCCATTGACTTAGTCCACCAGTTTTGTCTTACCTTAGATATTTATTAACCTAACCATTATCTAAACCCATGGTATAGTCTCTACATGAGTTATATGAGATATATCTCACCTATGGTTGCCATAACATTATTGGCTTCATCTTCTTCATCAACAAGAGAAAGCTATCTAGGTTTTAGAGAGGTGAGGAAAATTAGTGAGAAAAAGATTTCTAAAGTGAGCAAAAATCCCACTTCATCATCCTCTACTAAATTAGCCATTTAGTTTAGGGTGTTAGATTCACTAATCCCTAATTAGTGAAGAGATAGCTTGGGTTGGTGTCTCCTCGACGTAGATCATCTTCGACCTCGAAGACTTCGTTCAAGCTTGTTCCTTTCATCTCGTGGAGCCATTCTATAGTCCGGAAGATCACTACTTGGAGCGAAAGGACTACTACACGGAGCTATTGAAGTGAAGGACCAGTCTACAAAGGTTGTATTCTATATTCACTTAGATGTAAAGTTGTTTACATGTTGTATTGTTTAATTCTCTAGTTAAGATTCTAGAGTTAGGGTTGTTTAGCATGGCAAATTTTTGAAAATGGCATGGACGATGCCTCCCGAAACCTTGCTGTCTTGATAGGCATTCCTACAGTGATATCAGAGCCAAGCTAGAGAATTAGACAATATTTATAGAATTACGAAACCGAAACAACTTCGAAACACTCGAAACCATAACCTAGTTTCTGTCGAAATTTTTAAGTCGTCGAAAATTATTTTAAGCATCTGCAAAATGTTATATGAGATGTAACTGTAAGTCTACGCTAGCGCCCCGGCAGTCTACAGACGCCAAATGCGGAACAAAAACTTTTAAACTGGCGCTATCGTATACTTTAACCCGGATCTGCCATTATTGCTAAACTAACAAACTGTAAAGAGTGTAGGAAGATTGTACCGAACGATCCGATTCCTTCGTTCTTCAACCATCATCCCACGCTCCGTTGCGGCTGCTCCGATCTCGTCGATCTCCGATATCCTCGTCGAGGTGGCACCACATGATCGGTTCTTTAAACGGGCTCCCGCCTCTGACCCGAGGCAACTCGATCGTCAAGTTTTCTAAAAGAGACGACCAAGATTGATGTAGAGAATGAGTAGATGACTTTGTCTCACTTCGTCCAAGTCCGTGGACGATCGGTAAATGAAGTTGCCGTGGAAATCGGGTGATGGAATGAAATGAACTGTAAATTCCATACACCCCAAAACTATCATATCTTTTCTAACCGAATGAAACATCAAGTGAATCGAGAGCAATTCCGAGAGAGAGAGGGGCCGGCCACCTTATAAGGAAGGGGGGGTGACCGTAGGAGGAGGGAGGTGACCATAAACCAAAAGCTTCTCACTAAAAAATCTTTAGCCAAAACAAAATGCATTAATGAAAATGGATGAGTCATTTAGAAACATTGAACTAAAAACCCTAGTCACCAAAAGCTTTAATGACACCATTAATGCCTAATGAGTCATGAAGCCAAGTCATCGCCCTAGTCACCATATCTAGAAACTTCTAGAAGCACGACTCATCATATCTGAAGAAAAGATAAATCCGTCTTTAACAGAATGTTAAAAGACGGCTGATAGAAAACTGGAAACTGGCAACTTCCAAAAGTGATCCTGAAACGAATTTCAGGACAACCCCGAAACTGTATAAATATACCCGCATTTGTATTACGACCGAATACAAATGCAACTGAGACAAAGATATTATACCTACTCAATATAATACTTGGATCCGGCTTAAACCAAAGCCGACCAGTATTATCTGCCCGAAAACTGACACGTGCGTAAACGCACGTGCATTTTCCCAACCCTGCCATAAAACCATACGGCCTCTACAACGTTTCGCCCGAACTTGGGAAACTGTCTATGGGGGACTCTAATGACTCGTCAGCACCCTGGCAATGGGTTTAACCACAAACCGTCAGCGGCACTAGCAATGCGTAACGGCTGCCCACGGACTGACCTCAAGGGTGGCCGATGAGCGCACTCATCCGGAAAACCCTACTGAGCCTAACAGTGACAATGTATATACAGTCCGGTCCGTTCGTCAATGAGTATCGCATATCTGCCTAGGGGGCTAGTCACGTCAGACCCCCAATAGCAGTATAAGTCGTGTCGGAGTGAAGCCCAATTACACCCTGAGATACTACTGGAGTACCTACCAGTAAATCTCCTGCCATGGCCATGGACTTTATGTAATGGCTCTCCTAGACACTGCACGACCTGGCCCCCAATACCGGGAGAGACGAATCCCCTGCCGATCCGCTCACGTGCCTCCATATGGCTCGAGACTGTACCCAAAAACTACCTGTTTGCACGACTCCTTTGAGCCGTGGTAGGGTAGAAATCAAAGCACAGTGGGAACTCATACGAGACAAATGACGACCTCAGGTCGATGAACTAACCTGTACACATGTCACCAGGGAACGGCTATCTGACGATAGATATAATACTAACTAGCAGATTCCCGGCGAGTCCTGTCCGGTGTACTCATAACCCAATGAGCACCTGTATACATCTTAGGTGATCCAACTGTCACCAGTGGCTTGTGAGACCGGCCACCTCCCCTCGTCGGGGTCTCGACTGTACACACTAGTCTACTCCGGAGTATCGAAGCCCTGTCTCGAAACTCCCACGACTAGGGACCACAATTAAGGATATGCATATAAACTACCCAACTCTCACGTATATGATCGCCATCATACTGTTGGTAGTAAAGCAAGATCCTAAGGGCTCTATCAAAGTGTAACATGCAATCAGTCACCTGAACATGTACACGACTGATAAAGGCAAACCAGATAGCATACTATCATCTCGAGTAAGACTGTGCTACCGGGATAGGTCCTCCGCAATCATTGCAATCACGTACCTGCGATCCAATAATTGACTATGAGGGCACTATCTCCAACAATCTCCCACTTGCACTCAAGGCTAATATTGCGATGTCGACTACTCACAGCCCGTGTGAAACCGAACATCCAACTCCTCTACTAATCAGTTTCACAAAGCCCGTTTGTAAAACTATTGTGTTCGAGAAATAGCCTCGGTGAGTGGATCCGCCTAGAAGTATCTTTCTTTATCTCTCTTAATCTCAAGTTCGCGGAGAAAGCCATCTCCTGAATTGAGTAATACCTGTCTTAGAACATGTCTGGATATCTGATGGGACCTTAGTTCATAAATGAACTCCATATCCAAACTTCTTAGACAGAATCGATCACTGAACCTAATCAGTATCGGGCACCTTGCTTCCCACAGTATCCTCTTGGACCACCTGTCCATAATACTGTCCCTCTTCGTCAGAGGGAAAAACTAAAACTCTGACAGTCACTCTGTCATCCACGTCACCTTTGAAGCCTGGAATGATATCCGTCTCCCGAAAGAGGCTGCCGTTATCAAATCCGTAGAACATGCACTTATGTTCTATAACTGCTTCTATATGTTTCTCCAGGATTGGATTAATACAAACTTATTACATCTAGTGCAAAACCAACATTTGGTGTGGTACTTGACATCTCATGATTGACTCAATTGCCTAAGCAAGTGATCTGCCAATCATGCACATCCCTCTCCCCTTTAGTCTATACGACACCTTTAGAGAGGGTGACTCCATTACCTGCAGGTACACTACCATGCTAGGAGTCAACTATTCTAAAAACCCATTAGAATATCTGTCAAAGTACCCACATTGGGAAACCACCCAAATCTAGATTTAAATCCATAGATCCAGAAACCAAAATGTCAAATATTATATCCATGTCCTATCTGGAGAATCAACTGTGTGACGACCACAGTACAACCGATCGTAGTATAGGAATTTTACTTCCCACTCAGTGTATGTCATCCAGATACTATGACATCACACCCCACTACCTTCTTAACTGATCCATCCACTATTCTGATTGAAGTCAAAACCATGACTGTCACATCAAAATTAGATGATCTATCTCCGCTATAACTGCTCAAGTCTATAAATAGATATAAGCATCTTGCCCACTATGCTTCCGCTGCTCCCACTGATTTTGACAACCCTCCTACCGGGTCTCATATCCTGAAACAACAGTAGTGTCAAGTCTGGGTAGATAAGAACCTCCCTGTCACCGTCCTTGAGCCTACCGAAGTACCTCTCGGGTGTCTGAGGTTACCTACCATTCCTGCGGAGTGGCTATTGGAATGTCAAACTTGATTGAATGTATAGGTCCTATTAAATTTTCCGTAATCGTTCGCGGTTCTGGAATCACTTCCAGTTCTACCATACTCCCACTACTGTTTTCTGAAAAAGATCCATTTTACTAAAACTGTGGCGAGTCAAGAACAATTACACTATTGATCTTCCAAATGGTAGAATATCAACCCTCGTCATAGCCAGGGTCAACCCACAAACAGCCATTACAGAAACGTGCCCTGAGTTATCCAGTGTCTGGTTTTAATCATAAGCTGGACAACTCCCCGTACCTTAATTTCTTTTAAGGTACGAACTATTCTATATCCAATATAGAAAGTTTGGCACTTATTTAATTGGAACCATATTCAAATCATGCAGCTGTCTCCAGTGCAAATTAACTTAATGGAAAGAGGCTAATCAGCATTACTCAACTTAGGAATCCATCCATTTATGAGCAACCTGAAAGAGAAATACGTTTCTCAAAACCATCACTATCATCTGAATACCAATCACAAGAATCTACATCTTCGATCTCTTTGAAGAATCCCGATACTTGTGATACCTGGTTCTCTACTTTATTCTTATACCCACAGCTTCTCAAAACTTAGACCTTGTATTTCTACGAAACACTCGTCTAAATACTAAAGAAGTTATAAGTAAACAGAACATAGTACGAGGACCTACCCCTTTGTCCTGATGGACACTTGGACAATATACAATACTCTGTATAAGTCCGCTGAGTTGAACAACTCAAAACCTGTGCGTTGTAGGTGGAAAACTGTACCCTGGTGATATCCTCAAATATCACCAATTACAACGAATTCTGATATAATGAGGATGATCACCTAATTCCCAATATCTTACTCCCACTCATCATCTGTAAAACCATACAGATATGAGAATGAAACCTGGTAAATACATACCCTTGGAGTAAGTGTCTAATCGGGAAAACAGTTTTTCTTTAACAATGCACTGAAACATGAAAATGTTTCGTAGGGGCATCCTGGTATTCATAGCAATGCCTCTTCCATAATCCAATTCATGACTTCAACCGTATATTTTATTGCCATCTCTCCAAATCCCTTTATTTGTCTTTAGTCGTTACCTTCTGTACACCATCGTTAGGCTAAATGGTTTTCTTCCTTCCCTACCGTTCGGCACCAGCCTATGGTTTGGAAGAAGACTATCCAGTAAGCATAATAGGTGTACCCTCCTAAACCAAGGAGTACTCACATCTCGAGAGAAGGTGATGATAAAAGACAACTGAATAATACATTATTCTTTTAAAGGTGAAATAGGAGCGGCGATGAAGTACGCGGTTTTGGTCGTGAATGATATCAGTCGCAATTTACTTTGCCCTCTTTCTAATCCCTTTATTTTGTATTTACATATTACCTTCTGCACACCCTACTTATGCTAATTGGTTTTCTTCATTCCCTACCTTTCGGCACCAGCCTATGGTTTGGAATAAGACTATCCAATAAGCGTAATAGGTGTACTCTCCTAAACCAAGGAGCTCTCGCAACCTGAGAGAAGGTGATAATAAAAGACAACTGAATAAACCAATTCTATTTCTCCTGAACCTTGATCCATCCCCGAAGAAGTCCCTTCGAGTTCGTATATAACCATACGATGGATCTATCCAATGGAAGTGGATATTCGTAATAATACGGGTGTTCAAAGAAATTCAAAGGGTAGAAGAAGGAGTGGCAATGACTTATGCAACTCAGACAATCCAAAAGCCAGTATTTTAAGAAGGTTCGGTCAACCTGGTCACTGAGTCATAGTCTAGGGTCGGTCAAAGGTCGCTGCCAAAGAGAGAGAGAGAAAAGAAACACTCTGCGTGCACTCTAACCTAGATCAGAATGGTCATCACATTATCTAATCCGGAAACCTCCCACTGTCCTGTCAAATTCTCCTCCAAACCTAAAGAAGAATCAATCGGGATCACCCGAAGAGTAAACCAACTCATCAGTGGGAATCAGGATCCAACTCTCATCGCATGATAACGTGATGGAATGCATCCACGTTACTCATACTCCAGAAGGTATGCGCATACTAGGCAAGTTTCAGTTTCTTTAGAAACTCCCGATATAGTTTTTACCCCATGCTCTTATAACCTTGGCGTTAGGTCAAAATGTCATAAGTCACATGCCAAGTTCTACCCATCACTATCTTGTTAATTTGAACCCACCCGCACATGCCCTTGGCGTTAGGTCAAAATGGCAGAACGGCTGTCCCAAACCAACTCATCTATCTATGCAACAATTGAATACCCAGCAGCTACCAAACACTATGCCTTGGCGTTAGGTCAAAATACATAGCTTGAATACTACTGAATACCCAAAAAAAGTGACGGAGGGCTACGACTGGTTTTTGGCGAAAAACCTTTAGCGTAGTGAACTTGATATCGCTGAAGGAACCTGATAGGTTTTTAAAATATAGTGGAGAAAACCTTTTGCTAAAGAGGTCACTCCCGGTAAAAGGATCTCAGCTCTTTCCTCGTGGAATGAGGTGCAGGATATTCCACTGAATACCGCTATGCAAAGCAACTTGTAATCGACTATAGTGAAGTTATTACTCTGACGCAAACTTCTGCCCAAGGGGTCAGTCCCGGTGAAGGGATATCGGCCCTTGCCCCGTCGAATGAGGTGCAGGATATTCCACTGAATACCGCTATGCATAACAAAAGAAAACGTCTTTACAATAACACTTTTTAAATTTGTTCCAACAACTGTAAACAGGTTTGTTTTTACTTTGCGTTGATCAGAATCAACGCAGTCCCATCAATCAATCACACCAGAAAAGAACGAAAATAAAATGTACGTATATGCCATCCGCATTCGTCACTGGGTCCCGTCATCACCCGTTAGGTTACTTAACTAACGACAGAGCGGGGACTGGACTAGTGCGGGTGTAAAACATATACAACATCTAATAGTATATAAACCAATATACAATAATCGCTCCAGGCGTGATAGTATGCAACATTACAGAAAAGTAATAAGCATCACAGAACAATACAGATAATCTGGGATCCCCGAGTTTCACAGAGCCACTGCTGAAACTCGACGTTCCCCTGTCGTGTGGATAGCCTGTGCAATGAAACCTAGACCCCTACGGGTGCGGCAAGTTACCCGCCAAAACCTGAAGCGAGGCAGTCCCCCACAGCATAGTGAATGGAACACCCGGCACTTCACGGAATAGTCTGCCAATTCTGAAGTGGGGCGAATAGTCTGCCAATTCTGAAGTGGGGCCCCTCCTTGGGTCAACCTGTACCCCCTACGAGTGCGGCGAATAGTCTGCCAATTCTGAAGTGGGGCCCCTCTGCCTCTCAAAGCCATGAGATGCGGACCCGTTGCTTTCCCGAACCCGGCTATCCGTGCACTCCGTCTTGGGGTAAAACCTAGTACAGTAATGTAAAATAGTACAATAGGTACATCGACCGCAACCTGGTCGTGCCCCAAAAGAATATTATACAACAGGCAGTGATGGCAGTCCACATGTTGGACGCTCGCCCCGCAATATCAAATGTACAAATAAACTCAAACAGCACTACCATTGCACACTGCCATCCACCACGACAAATCCGCAACATCACAGCACAACACATAACATCAACGCGAATGTCACGTTCGCAAACCCGTCTAAAAGAACTATAGCAATCAGACGCAGTTTACCGATCAAATGACATTCCCGGTCGGAGATATAATGTAAGCACTGTAAACTAACGTGTTTAAATTTCGATCGACCAAAGACCAAATATCAAAAAGTGGGCCTCACTGCTTACTGGTGAACAGTAACAAAATCTGGGCCAAAATGATATATATCAAAAACCCCAAAATCCAACACAGAACCTACTGACAAAATTTGGGAGCACGTGCTCCCCACTTGGCCGCGGTTGCGCGGCCAAACCATGGGTTTGGCCGCCCTTCCTCGGCAGCTTGGAGGGATCACGACTCCAAATTTTGTCGTGGTTCTTAGATATGCCTGCACGGATTTTTAAGATATACAGAAATGAATTTTGAGACCGTTTAAAATTAACAGAAACTGTCGGCTTGGATTTTTGCAGTTTTCGATTTTCGGTCGGATCGATGTTTTAAACGCGTTAGCACAAGTTAGTATAGCAAAATGGTGAGGCTCTGATACCACTGTAAGTCTACGCTAGCGCCCCGGCAGTCTACAGACGCCAAATGCGGAACAAAAACTTTTAAACTGGCGCTATCGTATACTTTAACCCGGATCTGCCATTATTGCTAAACTAACAAACTGTAAAGAGTGTAGGAAGATTGTACCGAACGATCCGATTCCTTCGTTCTTCAACCATCATCCCACGCTCCGTTGCGGCTGCTCCGATCTCGTCGATCTCCGATATCCTCGTCGAGGTGGCACCACATGATCGGTTCTTTAAACGGGCTCCCGCTTCTGACCCGAGGCAACTCGATCGTCAAGTTTGCTAAAAGAGACGACCAAGATTGATGTAGAGAATGAGTAGATGACTTTGTCTCACTTCGTCCAAGTCCGTGGACGATCGGTAAATGAAGTTGCCGTGGAAATCGGGTGATGGAATGAAATGAACTGTAAATTCCATACACCCCAAAACTATCATATCTTTTCTAACCGAATGAAACATCAAGTGAATCGAGAGCAATTCCGAGAGAGAGAGGGGTCGGCCACCTTATAAGGAAGGGGGGGTGACCGTAGGAGGAGGGAGGTGACCATAAACCGAAAGCTTCTCACTAAAAAATCTTTAGCCAAAACAAAATGCATTAATGAAAATGGATGAGTCATTTAGAAACATTGAACTAAAAACCCTAGTCACCAAAAGCTTTAATGACACCATTAATGCCTAATGAGTCATGAAGCCAAGTCATCGCCCTAGTCACCATATCTAGAAACTTCTAGAAGCACGACTCATCATATCTGAAGAAAAGATAAATCCGTCTTTAACAGAATGTTAAAAGACGGCTGATAGAAAACTGGAAACTGGCAACTTCCAAAAGTGATCCTGAAACGAATTTCAGGACAACCCCGAAACTGTATAAATATACCCGCATTTGTATTACGACCGAATACAAATGCAACTGAGACAAAGATATTATACCTACTCAATATAATACTTGGATCCGGCTTAAACCAAAGCCGACCAGTATTATCTGCCCGAAAACTGACACGTGCGTAAACGCACGTGCATTTTCCCAACCCTGCCATAAAACCATACGGCCTCTACAACGTTTCGCCCGAACTTGGGAAACTGTCTATGGGGGACTCTAATGACTCGTCAGCACCCTGGCAGTGGGTTTAACCACAAACCGTCAGCGGCACTAGCAATGCGTAACGGCTGCCCACGGACTGACCTCAAGGGTGGCCGATGAGCGCACTCATCCGGAAAACCCTACTGAGCCTAACAGTGACAATGTATATACAGTCCGGTCCGTTCGTCAATGAGTATCGCATATCTGCCTAGGGGGCTAGTCACGTCAGACCCCCAATAGCAGTATAAGTCGTGTCGGAGTGAAGCCCAATTACACCCTGAGATACTACTGGAGTACCTACCAGTAAATCTCCTGCCATGGCCATGGACTTTATGTAATGGCTCTCCTAGACACTGCACGACCTGGCCCCCAATACCGGGAGAGACGAATCCCCTGCCGATCCGCTCACGTGCCTCCATATGGCTCGAGACTGTACCCAAAAACTACCTGTTTGCACGACTCCTTTGAGCCGTGGTAGGGTAGAAATCAAAGCACAGTGGGAACTCATACGAGACAAATGACGACCTCAGGTCGATGAACTAACCTGTACACATGTCACCAGGGAACTGCTATCTGACGATAGATATAATACTAACTAGCAGATTCCCGGCGAGTCCTGTCCGGTGTACTCATAACCCAATGAGCACCTGTATACATCTTAGGTGATCCAACTGTCACCAGTGGCTTGTGAGACCGGCCACCGCCCCTCGTCGGGGTCTCGACTGTACACACTAGTCTACTCCGGAGTATCGAAGCCCTGTCTCGAAACTCCCACGACTAGGGACCACAATTAAGGATATGCATATAAACTACCCAACTCTCATGTATATGATCGCCATCATACTGTTGGTAGTAAAGCAAGATCCTAAGGGCTCTATCAAAGTGTAACATGCAATCAGTCACCTGAACATGTACACGACTGATAAAGGCAAACCAGATAGCATACTATCATCTCGAGTAAGACTGTGCTACCGGGATAGGTCCTCCGCAATCATTGCAATCACGTACCTGCGATCCAATAATTGACTATGAGGGCACTATCTCCAACAGTAACATGAACACTGGACAAACACGAACCCAATTGGCTGGATTTAACCTGGCGACATGCAACAAAAATCCGTCTTGGCCGGCCCCCTCTTGTCTTCTTGGGTTCGTTTTCGTTCGGTGTTCTGGTCTCTGGGTTTTGGTGTTTCAGGTGTTTCTTGTTTTTACTGAAATTACATGAGATGTTAACTTTCTCTAAAGGCAATTCAGAGTGTTTCGTAGTCGTAATTCTAAACATTGTTTCGGGTTATTTAGACGGCGTTTAAAAGTTCGAACGGATATCAAATACCCACTTTAACCCTCGCCGGAAAATTTTCCAAGAGTTGAATTTTTTCAAAGTTAAAGAACATTCAAATATCATGCAAGTGATTCGATAGACCCTCTAGAAGAACGAAACCCGAACTCGATTCTGTGACCATAAGAACCGCCGCCAAACCCTAGGGTTTGCGGTAGTTCCGCGGCGCCATAGGTGAGGCAAGGGTTGACCTTTCTACGGTTGGTTCATAGGTACTGTGGCATGTTCTGAGTATTTTTAAACTGCGCTCAAGTGTTGAGCTTTTTGGGAAATTTTGGGTGTTTTTTTATTCGATCGGAATGTTTAACATCGTCTAATTATTTGTGGAATGCAATACAATATGTGGAATTCATATAGTTAGGCATGAAATCCGAAGTATGTGATATTTCGGGTTTATGATGTCTAAGGTGATTGTGGATTCCAAATGTTAAATTTTGACATTTTCTTTTCTGCGATCGTAAGTGTAATATGTGGCGTATCGCCGGTTTCGGTGCTATTTGTCAAAGACAATTGGGATATGCATATTTACTTACGTTGATGACATGTGATGTTATGTGTTGTTGTGATATGTTATATTGGATCGTCGTGTTTTGAATAGCCAGGGGTTTTATGTGAGATGAGAGTTTTTATTTTCATTCATGTAAAATTCATTGTATGTAATATTCTTTTATTGGGGAACTTCCGGGTTGAGGATGGTGTCACTATTGTTGTATATTATTTACTTTTCCGCATTAGGATAGACCCAAGGAGGGAAGCACAAGTAACCGGGTTCTAGAGTCCAGTGGGAGACCATCTCGAGGAGTCGAGACCGGGTCTCCTAATTCTAGAATTTGTTATTTATATGTATACCCTAGAGGCCATTACTGTACATAGGATGTATATTGTAGTGGATGCTGGGACATATATAGGGAGGACTTTCTTGCTCGACATGATAGTATGCTATCTCGTTACTCTTTACCTTAACGTGTACCTTGATTGTCTCTCTGTTACATGTTGGTAAAGCCCTTAGGATGTGTACTTGACTACCTGGACTATGATGCGGATCATACTAGTGGGGACATGGTAGTCCATAAGTACATCCTTCAAAGTCCCTAGTCGTGGGTGTATCGAGACGGGGCATCGATATACCAGAGTATACTAGCGTATACCTTCTCGACCCATACAGATGGGCGAAGGATGATCACATATCCATTGGTGTTTGACATCGGAGATGATATACGGGTGCTTAGTAGAGACTGGGTACACTGGACGGATTCGCCGAGAACTCCCAGATGGTATTATACCTCACGTCAGATGGCAGTTCTCTGGTGACACTGGTACAGAGTAGTCTGTTGACCCGAGATCGTCATAGAGTCTTGTGTGGTTCCCACTGTGCTTCGATTTCCATCTTACCACATCCAAAAGGGCGTGCAAAACGGTGGTTTTTGGGTACAGTCCCGAGTCATATGGAGGCAATGAGCGATAGGAGGGGATTCGTCTCTCCCGGTATAGGGAGTTGATGTTGCGCTGTGTTTGATTGGCTATAACAGGAAATCCCTGGCCAGGGTTGCTGAGATTTACTGGTAAGTGTTACCAGTAGTTTCTCGAATTGTTATAGACCTCATATCGACACGACTTATCGAGCTATTGGGGTCTGACGTTTACCACCCCTAGGCAAGATATGCGACATATCAGACGATCAGACCGGACTGTACGGTAGTGTTACTGGTTGGATTCACTGGTGTGTGAGCGGGCTTGCTCGTCGATATTCTGATCGCTCAATACCCGGGTGGCCGTTACGTTTAGCAGACCGCTTGCGGCTTGTGGGTGCTTGATATGATCATCATCTGCTGCCGGCGTATTGACGAGTCTTTAGAGTCCTACACAGAGGTTTCCAGGCTCAAGCGAAACGAAATAGGAGCGCATATGAGATATGTGCGGGACCGAGAATAATGCGTGTATGTGATACCATATTTCATTCTCGCTATCAATGTGTCGAATGGTTGTATGCGATATAACCTAGTTATCGAATCAAGGATTGATTCGATAAGCCGATACATTGTATACTAGTCGGTTGTGTGCGACATGACCGGATCATTGAATCAAGTGTTGATTTAATGATTTAATGATTTAATGCATAATTATATATTTGATATATTACTTTGCATTAACTAGTATTGGTTCACTTTAAATGGATTTTCTCACTTGGATTGTGCACATTGTATATGTGATATACATTTGTACATTTGATTGTATCATGTTTGATGATACATGCTAATTTGGTTAAGTGTATAGAATTAAACCATGGTTAACATAATGATTAGGGTTTTGCTTTTTCATTTAATCATTTGTTTATTCATTTTGGATATTAATGAAAGCATAAAAGAAAAGAAAAATGGTTTCTTTATTTCATTTTCTTTCATGAAGCTTTTTGAAGCTTCATGAAGCTTTGACCAAAGTGACCACTTTGTCTTTATCTTTAACCCTAACCATTAATCTAACCTTAGTTAATTCTCTACACTTGACCATGGTAGATTATGATAAGTATTCTTTTATTTTGTATTTTCTAAATAACTTATCATAATATCATCTTCTTCTTCTTCATCTTCTTCAAAGAAGAAAGCTTTCTTCATCAATGGTGGATTGATGAAACAAGTGAGAAATCCAATTCTAAAGTCTACCCACTTCCTATTTCTTCATCCTCTACCTCTTGCCAAGTAGTAGAGTGTGTTTCCTTCACATGTTATCATGGCTTGGTGAAGGTGGAGCTCGATCTAGTGATGCTTCGACGTAGATCATCTTCGGCACGTCGTCGACGACTTAGCCCGTCCATTCTCCGATGAAGCGAACGCGAGAGTCCAAGATCGGATTTGTACAGCGGAGATGACTTCTTCATGGAGCTATGGAGGTGGACAAACGGATCTACAAAGGTTGTATTTCCGTATCTTATAGTTAAGTGTTAACTAGTTAGCTTTTTCGCCTAGATTTCTAGCCGACGATCCGTAGTCGGGTCTCTCGGCACCTAGATTTTTTGAAACGGGCATGTTCGATGCCTTGTGAGACCTCATTAGGATGCCTAGGAACCCTACAGTGGTATCAGAGCCTAGCTAGACCGTTAGGCGAAGTCTAGACGGATTTTGAACTCCGAACGAACCCGAAATCCTAACACACCCATGCTCTCTGTCCAATTTTCAAAAACAGGGATTTTTCAGTATTAAAAATATGCAGAAAAACATGCAGGAATATCTAAGAGTTACTGTGAAGTCGTGTGCCCTAATTCCATTAAAGCGCCGCGTTTCTGCGGCACGAGCATGGCTCGTGCGGCGGAAGCGCGGCCTGTTTGTCGTTTTGTGAAGTGTTGGTTGCACAGTAACTCCTATTTAACAGTACTGGTTTTCCTAGGTATTTTTAATATTTTTTCAAGAGTTGAATTTTTCTGGGTTGTTTTGAGGATTCGAATGTTCGATCGGATTATCAAATTTTGTCTGTGTGGCATTCCGGATAAATTTTAGAATATGTTAAAAAGTACGACCGGATATAAATACCCAATTTTTCCCCTGTCGTGAAATTTCCAAGTGTTGGACTTTTCCGTAGTTTAACGACATTCTAAGTAGTGCAGGTAACGCGATGGACCCTCTAGAAGACAACAAACCTTAACTCGATTATGTGACCGTCTTGAACTGCCCTTTGAACCTTCGGGTTTGGGGCAGTACGGCGTGCCACATGTGAGGCGTTGGCTTGACCCTTCTACGGCTGGACCGTTGGTACTGAGGCACGAACTCAATGTTGTTAGACTTATTTCATGTGTTGATCTGTATCGGGAAAACTTGGGTGTTTGAATGTTCGATCGAAATGTTTAACATTTTCTGTTTATCTGGAATGGGATACAATAATTGGAATTCACAAAAGTTATGTGATAAATGAATGAATGTTATAAACATAGCACTTTAGTCTCACTTGATCGGTTGCCACGGAATTATGATGTGATCAAAAGTCCGTCGCAATCACGTAGCGTACGCGGATATTCGCCGGGTAAACTTAATAGACAGCCTCACTCCATAACCCCGACCAAGTGACTGTAGGAGAACCCCGTCGCCGAAAGCATCCGTTCGGGTGCTCGCGGCAGCGGTGTTCCGCCTTGGTGCACTTCGTCGACGGTATCGGGGGTGCGGCCGCCTACTAAAGTTTACGACGAGCATTCGGTCAGATTTTCGGGAATCTTGTTGAATTACCCGACTTGATATTGAAAAGTGTTTTCGATAATGAGACTAAAATGCGGCGTTTATAATTGTTAGGCATGCGATGTCTAAGTAATTCATTAGGTCAGGCATACGATGTCTGAGGAGGTTGCGGATTCCAACTGTTGTAGTTTTACACTTTCTTTTCTATGACCGTAAGTGTAATATGTGATATCGCCGGTTTCGTTGCTATATGTCAACGACAATTGGGATGCGCATATTTACTTACGTTGATGACATGTGATGTTATGTGTTGCTGGATATGTTATATTGGATCGTCGTGTTCGAATAGCCGGGGGTTTTATGTGAGATGAGTGTTTTTCATTTTCATTCTTGTAAAAACTTGTATGTAATATTCTTTTATTTGGGGCGCTTCCAGGTTGCGGAAGTTGTCACCTTTTGTATATTATTTACTTTTCCGCACTAAGATAGACCCAAGGAGGAGGGCACAAGTAACCGGGTTCTGGAGTCCAGTGGGAGACCAACTCGAGGAGTCGAGTCCGGGTCTCCTAACTCTAGAATTGGTAGGGTTGCTTGCCGCTCTCGTAGGGGTCTAGTGTAAGTCAATGTAGTACACCCCAGTACTTGTGGGGAGGCGGATTTTACAAAAACGATCAAGTTTAAACAACGAACATCGACTAACCGCTTGAATCGAAGCTAAACAAATAATAACCGAACACATAGCTATACTAAACTATAGTGTTAAGGGATTATACCTAACGAAACTAGTCCTTCGTCTTTGTGTCCACCTTTGTTCTCCTCGACCTTCTCTAGGTAGTAGACGATCCACCCGAGAGCGAAACTCCAAGCTAAACCTCTAACTTGAGGTAACTAATCAACTTTGATTGCTAATCAAAGATGAAAGGATGATGTAGAGTAAAGGTTATGGATTGTTTAGTCTAACTAATCCTTTGATCTCAACACATGAGGATTAAGGATTAGGGTTTGAAGATGAGAGCTTGAGGAGAGAGAATATGAGATAAGATAATGAGAGGAGAGAGAGTGTATCATAATATATTATGAAGCATTTCTTTTTAACAAAAATGAATAATGGAAATGAATAAGCATGCTTCATAAAATATCTAGTGGTGATTCATTAGCATGAGTCATTAAGCAATAAATGCGCATTAATGAAATGAATGAATCACCACCATGACTCACTTTCTTATCCAAAAGAAACCTCCTTAGTCACATCTTCTAGAAGCTTCTCGGGTAATTACGAGAACGCCCCTCCGATCCGTAAAAATACGGAAAAACTTTAGACTGTATAAATCCAATAACCGGATACCAGTAACTGGCTTAAACCAAAGCCGACTGGTAAAAACTGTCCGAAAGTCGTACGCGCGTAAACGCACGTATGCGTCCGAACCCTTTGTCGCAAAACCATGCAACCTCTATATCGTTTCGCCTGGAGTAGGAAACTCTCTGTGTGGGACTCTAGAGACTCGACTACTACGCTGGCAGTGGGTTTAACCACAGACCGCAAGCGGCACTAGCTATACGTAACGGTCCCCAGGTAGTTGTCGAAAAGAAGGCCGATGAGAAAACCCATCCGAACTCCTACTGAGTCTGATGTGACAATCTCCATACAGTCCGGTCCGTTCGTCCAAGACTATCGCATATCGGGCCTAGGGGGGCGGCAAGCGTCAGTCCCCTAATAGCGGTATAAGTCGTATCGGAGTGAAGCCCATTACACCCTGAGAAACTACTGGAACCTACCAGCAAATCTCGCTTGCCCTGGCCAGGGACTTTGCGTAATGGCTCTCTGACACAGCACGATATCTACTCCCAATACCGGGAGGGACGAATCCTGTCTAACCGCCACTGCCTCCAAGTGCTCGGGACTGCACCCAACTGCTACCTGTTTGCACGACTCCTTTGAGCCGTGGTAGGGTAGCAATCTAAGAACAGTGGGACACACTCGAGGCGAAGTAGCAGTATCAAGTCTGCGGACTACGCTGTACTCATGTCACCTGGGAACTGTTCACTGACGACTGGTATCAAACCAACCAACAGTTCCCTGTGAGTCCTGTCCGGTGTACCCATAACCTAACGAGCACCTGTATACTATCTCCAGTACGACGTACTGACGGCTGTGGGACAGACCATCTCCCCAACTGGGATGAGAAGCGTACACACTAGTCTACTCCGGAGTATCGATGCTCTGTCTCGATAATCCAACGACCAGGGACCTGAATAAGGATGTGCTTGTAGACTACCCAGCCCCCACTAGTGTGACTGCCATCACAACGCTGGTAGACAAGCAAGATCCTAAGAGCTCTATCAATACGTATACTCACATATTAAGATAGAAAAACCAAGTAGCATACTACCATGTTTAGCAAGACTGTTATATACATGTGAATATCCCAAGCTTCCATTAAGTAATATACAAGCTAGTATGATACAGTAATGGCCTTCTAGGGCATAAACACTAACAATCTCCCACTTGCACTAGGGCCATGTACTGGCATATCGTAGACCAATGATCTCGAGCAGCCTCTCGAACTGAATCTGAGGAAGGGCCTTCGTGAATGGATCAGCAATGTTCTCTTCTGAAGCAACTCTCCGAACCTCGATCTCCTGACGATCAATGATCTCCCTGATCAGGTGATACCGCCTCAAGATGTGTCTGGACTTCTGATGGGACCTTGGTTCCTTCGCTAAAGCTATAGCTCCGTTGTTGTCGCAATACAGAGGTATTGGATCAACTATGGTAGGAACCACCTGAAGTTCTGTTAGGAACTTCTTCATCCAGACTGCTTCTTTTGCGGCATCGCAAGCAGCTATATACTCCGCTTCCATCGTCGAGTCAGCAACGGTGTCCTGCTTGGAGCTCTTCCAGCACACCGCCCCTCCATTGAGGGTAAAGACATAACCCGACATGGACTTGGAATCGTCCTTATCACTCTGGAAGACGGAATCAGCAAAGGCCTCCAACCTGAGGTCTTTTCCGCCGTAAACCAAGAACATCTCCTTAGTCCTCCTCAGGTACTTGAGAATGTTCTTTACTGCTATCCAGTGTTTCTCCCCTGGGTCTGACTGATACCGGCTTACCACGCTTAGTGCGTAAGCTACATCTGGTCTGGTACACAACATCGCATACATTATAGAGCCTACCGCAGAAGCGTAGGGTATAATAGACATGCGTTCCCTTTCCAAATCAGTCTTGGGAGACATCTCTTTGGAGAGGGTGATTCCGTGACAAGCCGGTAGATTACCGCGCTTAGAATCTTCCATACTGAATCTTTTCAGTACAGTGTCGATATACCTGGACTGCGAAAGTCCCAACATCCTTTTAGATCTATCACGATAGATCCGGATCCCCAGAATGTAAGAGGCATCACCCAGGTCTTTCATGGAGAACCTGTGTGACAAGAATCCTTTGACAGATTGTAGCATAGGAATGTCATTTCCTATCAATAGAATGTCATCCACGTACAAGACGAGGAATACGACACTTCTGGCCATGACTTTACTATATATGCACGGTTCATCTGGATTTTTGATAAAGTCATATTCTTTGACTGTCTCATCAAAACAGATGTTCCAACTCCGCGATGCCTGCTTTAGTCCATAAATAGACTTAAGCAGCTTGCATACTTTCCCGCTGCTCCCACTCTGATTGAAACCCTCTGGCTGATCCATATAGACGCTCTCTTCTAAATTTCCATTCAGAAAAGCCGTCTTTACGTCCATCTGCCAGATTTCATAATCATGGAAGGCAGCAATAGCAAGAAGGACCCGAATGGATTTGAGCATAGCCACTGGAGAAAAGGTTTCGTCATAGTCCAAACCAGGTCTTTGACGAAAACCCTTTGCAACAAGTCTAGCCTTATAGGTTTCTACCTGTCCATCTACACCAATCTTTTTCTTGAAGATCCATTTGCATCCTATGGGTTTTACCCCATCTGGAGCAAAGTCCAAAGTCCATACTTTGTTGGTGTACATAGACTCCATTTCGGTCCGCATTGCATCTAGCCATCGTACCGAGTCGCCGCTCTGGATGGCCTGCTGGAAGTCAGTAGGTTCATCATCATCTATGATGCAATCCTCTCTATCCCCGTCTATGAGAAAACCGTAGTATCTCTCAGGCGGATGAGACGGCCTACTACTCCTGCGGAGGGGTGTGGGAATGCTCTGTTCTTCTTGAACCTCTGGTTCTACCAAACTTTCAGTAGCAGCTTGTGGTTCTGGAATTTCTTCCAGTTCTATTTCGCTCCCATTTGTATCCTTTTCTAAAACTTGTTGTTCTAGAAAATGGGCATTACGAGAAACAAAAACCTTTTGTTCCTCTGCGTAATAGAAGCAATATCCCTTGGAGTTCTTTGGATATCCTACAAGCTTACACAGTACTGATCGTGCCTCGAGCTTGTCCACATGCTGCTTTTTTACAAAAGCTGGACATCCCCAAATTCTTATATACTGAAGATAGGGTTTCTTCCCACTCCACATCTGATATGGTGTGGTAGGCACAGTTTTGGTTGGAACTCTGTTCAAAATATATGCCGCTGATTCTAGCGCATATCCCCAGAAAGATCGCGGTAACTCAGTATTACTCATCATGGATCGTACCATATCCAATAGGGTTCGATTCCGTCTCTCCGATACACCGTTGTGCTGTGGAGTGTATGGAGGAGTAAGCTGAGAGAGAATTCCTTTCTCTTTTAGGTAACCTAGGAACTCGGCACTTAAGTATTCTCCACCTCGATCAGATCTTAGTGTCTTAATACTTTTGCCTGTTTGGTTTTCCGCTTCACTCTTGAATTCCAGGAATTTCTCAAAGGCCTCTGATTTATGCTTCATTAAGAAAACATATCCATACCTAGAGAAATCATCTGTAAAAGTAATGAAGTAGGAATAACCACCTCTCGCATGTGTAGACATTGGACCACATACATCACTGTGTATGAGTCCTAAGAGCTCGCTCGCTCTTACTCCTTGTCCAGTAAATGGAGTCTTTGTCATCTTTCCTTTGAGACAGGATTGACAAGTGTCATAGGTTTGATATTCGAACGTGTCCAAATATCCTTCTCTATACAACTTAGTCAACCTTCTCTCATTGATGTGACCCAGTCTATAATGCCATAAGAAAGCTTTTAAATCTGGAGACTTTCTTTTCAGTGTGTTCTGGACATTGAAAATTTGGAGTTGGTTTAACACATATATGCCGTTATTTAGAGTACCGGACCCAATCAAACCATGATTAAGGTGGATGTTGACAACATCTCTTACAAACGTGAAATCATAACCTTTATTTGATAACAAGGAAACTGATATGATATTACACGTTAAGCTGGGTACAAAATAACAGTTATGTAAAACCAAAATGTGTCCACTCGTCAATCCTAGGTGATAATCCCCGACGGACGCAGCTCCCACGCTAGCTCCGTTAGCAACCCTGAGGATCATATCACCTTCCTTCAGCACCCTACGGTTTCTCAGTGCCTGCAATGAATTGCAAATATGAGATCCTGATCCGGTATCCAATACCCAGGAAGCAGAGTTGATTGACAGACAATTCTCAATTACAAACACACCTGAAGTCGAAGCCACAGCTTGCTTCGGTTCCTGGTTCTTGGCGTTCCACGCCTTGCAATCCTTCTTCCAGTGCCCTTTCCTGTGACAATGGAAGCACTCATCCAGGCCAACTACCGGTGCTGTAAACTTTTTCTTTCCCTTCTTTCCCACCTTACTAACACCTCCTCTAGGTCTGGGTGCGGCCTTCTTCTTCCTTCCTTTGGCCCTAGCCTTGGACCCGGAAGAAGATGCACCGCCAACAAACATAGCGGGTGTTTCCCTTGCCTTCTGCAAGGTGCCCTCTGCACTCCTTAACATGTTCAGGAGTTCCGCAAGTTCAACTTCTTTTCCTTGAAGATTGAAGTTGAGGATAAACTGGGCGTAGGTGGGAGGAAGGGACTGGAGAACAAGGTCTGTATAGAGCTCATTATCCAAAGTTGTCCCAAGGTCTGCGAGCTCTTCTATGTAGCCAATCATCTGTAGGACATGTTCACCTACCGATGACCCGACAGCCAACCTCGCTCGAAACAATTTCTTTGAGGTCTCGTATCTTGCTATACGAGATTGCTCTCCATAAAGTTCCTTTGTATGGAGAAATATGCCATCTAGGGACATATCCTCGTGCCTCCTCTGATGTTCATTGTTCATCGAGGCAAGCACGATGCACTTGGCTCTCGCGCAATCTAAATCCCAGGTTTTGCGGATTTCCTTATCCGCATTGCTGGATTTGGGACCAAGGACAGCAGGTGCTGTAGCGGTGAGGACGTACCCCAGTTTGTCATAGGTCAAAGCCATCTTGACATTCCGCAGCCAATCTTTATAGTTTGGCCCCGTCAGTATATTTTTCTCTAAAAGTAACTTAAGTCCAGTCATTTTCAGGGTCGCTGCAATTAGGAGAGAGAGAAGAAAACTCTTTAGCATGATGCTCTTGCAAGTTTAGAATGGTTTTTAGTTTATCTAAACTGGATGGCTCCCACTGTTTCTCAAATCCTTCCTCAAACCATAAAAGAAGAATTAGCCAAGACTATTCTCACCGTACAATACTTGCTTAACCGTTCAGCCAGGCTGGTGTCGATACTTCGAGGGAGGTTTTCCAACGCTTTCGCGAAGTTCCTTAATTAAATAACCTCTTTTCTCTGGGGGCGTAACCCCGCTGACACTTTTCTGGACACCTACTAGGTTTATAGCATTGATCATTAAGTGACGAATATCCTGATAAGTATCATATACTCACAGTAGGATCGGGATCCAAATATCATCGTCTGATAATATTGTAGGAATGCTACCAACATTCATCAAACTCAAAATGGTATGCATCTCTTTGCAAATTTCAGTTTCTTTAGAAATTCCCGATATAAGTTTTTACCCCATGCTCTTATGACCTTGGCGTTGGTCAAAATGTCATAAGTCACATGTCAAGTTCTACCCATCATTATCTTGTTAATTTGAACCCATCCGTATATATCCCTGACGTTGGCCAAATGATAATACGACTGTCCCAAACCAACTCATCTATCTATGCAACAAATGAATATCCAGCAGCTACCAAACACTATGCCATGCTGCATAGCTTGAATACTACTGAATACCCAAATGAAATGACGGAGGGCTACGACTGGTTTTGGCGAAACCGTGAACGTAGTGAACTTGATATAACCGAAGGAACCTGATAGCTTTTAAAAGGAGTGGTTAAGACTCCGCATTTTAAAAATATCTGTTTTAAAAATAACCGAGTGGTTTCTTTTAAATTGTTCCAACGATTTAAACTTTGGTTTATTTTACTTTGCATTATAGATAATGCGTCCCATCATTAACCTATCATTGCAGAAAACAACGAAAATACAACGTCCTCTTATGCCATCCGCATTCGCCACGGGGTCCCGTCATCACCCGTTAGGTTACTTAACTAACGACAGAGCGGGGGCTGGGCTAGCGCGGGTGTAAAACATAAGTGGCGTCTAAATAGCTATCATAAATATAGATATTTTACATTCGTCTGACGCAATGATATTCATTCCAGAACACAGATAAACAATATTGGATTTGCAAGCAATCTGTATTTCTTTTGAGCCTGCAAGAAAAGACAGATTACACAGTTGTGATGAATAGCCGTTACCCCACCCTCGACCCCTACGGATACGGCAAACTACCCACCCGGCAGTCTGTGTACCCCACCTTGGGTCAGTCCTAGGAGCAAAAACAGTAAAATGAAATAATACAACGGTGGCTACGACCGCAACCTGGAAGTGCCCCGCGAAAATAATATTACAACAAATTACATTTACAACAAATGAATTAAACAATAACCCATTGCTAACCCCGGCTATACACCACAACAGTCCAATACAGTTTATATGCACAAACAAATATAACCATTTCAGAAATGTGCAACCCCCTGCCAACCGACATACTAGCAGTTGGGGGAGGTTTACGAACACATTAAACAATCACAGATATAATCCAATACGCAAATACTGTACAATTCGATCGAATAAACAACATCAATATTGCTCCAAAATCTGCTCTGTTAAACAGTAACCTGAGCAATAATTAAACATTCCAGAAAACCCAAAACACCACAGGGGACTCACCCAAAAAAAAACGAGTTCCTGACTCGTCAACTCGGCCGCGGTTGCGCGGCGGATCGGTGGGATCCGCCGCCCTTCCGCGGCACTGTAGACGAATCAGAAGCCCAAATTTTTTGGGTGTTCTCCTGTGGTCATGTCAAGCTCTCTGAACACACCTGAAAAATTTTCTGACTTGATTTTAACTTCGACAGAAACTTGACAGAATTAGGGTTTTGCGGCTTTGTTTTTCCGTTCGAAATTCGTACAAATTTGCAACTAGGTTATTTATTGTTTAGCGAGGCTCTGATACCACTGTAAGTCGATGTAGTACACCCCAGTACTTGTGGGGAGGCGGATTTTACAAAAACGATCAAGTTTAAACAACGAACATCGACTAACCGCTTGAATCGAAGCTAAACAAATAATAACCGAACACATAGCTATACTAAACTATAGTGTTAAGGGATTATACCTAACGAAACTAGTCCTTCGTCTTTGTGTCCTCCTTTGTTCTCCTCGACCTTCTCTAGGTAGTAGACGATCCACCCGAGAGCGAAACTCCAAGCTAAACCTCTAACTTGAGGTAACTAATCAACTTTGATTGCTAATCAAAGATGAAAGGATGATGTAGAGTAAAGGTTATGGATTGTTTAGTCTAACTAATCCTTTGATCTCAACACATGAGGATTAAGGATTAGGGTTTGAAGATGAGAGCTTGAGGAGAGAGAATATGAGATAAGATAATGAGAGGAGAGAGAGTGTATCATAATATATTATGAAGCATTTCTTTTTAACAAAAATGAATAATGGAAATGAATAAGCATGCTTCATAAAATATCTAGTGGTGATTCATTAGCATGAGTCATTAAGCAATAAATGTGCATTAATGAAATGAATGAATCACCACCATGACTCACTTTCTTATCCAAAAGAAACCTCCTTAGTCACATCTTCTAGAAGCTTCTCGGGTAATTACGAGAACGCCCCTCCGATCCGTAAAAATACGGAAAAACTTTAGACTGTATAAATCCAATAACCGGATACCAGTAACTGGCTTAAACCAAAGCCGACTGGTAAAAACTGTCCGAAAGTCGTACGCGCGTAAACGCACGTATGCGTCCGAACCCTTTGTCGCAAAACCATGCAACCTCTATATCGTTTCGCCTGGAGTAGGAAACTCTCTGTGTGGGACTCTAGAGACTCGACTACTACGCTGGCAGTGGGTTTAACCACAGACCGCAAGCGGCACTAGCTGTACGTAACGGTCCCCAGGTAGTTGTCGAAAAGAAGGCCGATGAGAAAACCCATCCGAACTCCTACTGAGTCTGATGTGACAATCTCCATACAGTCCGGTCCGTTCGTCCAAGACTATCGCATATCGGGCCTAGGGGGGCGGCAAGCGTCAGTCCCCTAATAGCGGTATAAGTCGTGTCGGAGTGAAGCCCATTACACCCTGAGAAACTACTGGAACCTACCAGCAAATCTCGCTTGCCCTGGCCAGGGACTTTGCGTAATGGCTCTCTGACACAGCACGATATCTACTCCCAATACCGGGAGGGACGAATCCTGTCTAACCGCCACTGCCTCCAAGTGCTCGGGACTGCACCCAACTACTACCTGTTTGCACGACTCCTTTGAGCCGTGGTAGGGTAGCAATCTAAGAACAGTGGGACACACTCGAGGCGAAGTAGCAGTATCAAGTCTGCGGACTACGCTGTACTCATGTCACCTGGGAACTGTTCACTGACGACTGGTATCAAACCAACCAACAGTTCCCTGTGAGTCCTGTCCGGTGTACCCGTAACCTAACGAGCACCTGTATACTATCTCCAGTACGACGTACTGACGGCTGTGGGACAGACCATCTCCCCAACTGGGATGAGAAGCGTACACACTAGTCTACTCCGGAGTATCGATGCTCTGTCTCGATAATCCAACGACCAGGGACCTGAATAAGGATGTGCTTGTAGACTACCCAGCCCCCACTAATGTGACTGCCATCACAACGCTGGTAGACAAGCAAGATCCTAAGAGCTCTATCAATACGTATACTCACATATTAAGATAGAAAAACCAAGTAGCATACTACCATGTTTAGCAAGACTGTTATATACATGTGAATATCCCAAGCTTCCATTAAGTAATATACAAGCTAGTATGATACAATAATGGCCTTCTAGGGCATAAACACTAACATCTAGGGGTGTGGGTTTGGCTATTCATCGCGACCGTGGAATCCGTGTTTTATACTGGCTCGTATTGAAAACACGGACGTCCTAGAATATCCAATATTTCATATGATTATTCTGCTGCGATATCTGTGATGTGATCATGTGATGTTCTGTGATAGATACAGTATATAGTATATATGATATATTATATAGACGTTACTTATGTTTTACACCCGCGCTAGCCCTGCCCTGCTCTGCCGTTAGTTACCTAACCTAACGGTGCACGAGGGGACATCGAGGCGAATGCGGATGGCATAAGTGTACGTCGTATTTATCTGTGATGTTTAAGTACTTAAATGATGTGACATCATTAATTAGATTAATGAAATAAAAGAAACCTAAGATGTTGTAGAATCGAATTTCGAAAATTAAAACAGGTAGCTACAGTTCTTGCTTTGCACAGCAGTATATGTGATATATCCTGCACCTTATTCGATAAGGAAATGACCGAGATCCCTTCACCGGGAGTGACTCCTTTAGCAATAACTGGCAGATGCTACACACTCGGTTTGTCTTTTGATTGCTTTTAAGTGTTTCTGCTTTGCACAGTGATATATATGATATATCCCGCACCTCATTCGACGAGGAAAGGACCGACGATCCCTTCACCGGGAGTGACTCCTTTAGCAGAACAAGAAAAGCCTCAAAAGCACTCCATTTTAAAATCATTTGATTCTACAACGATATAAAGTTCATTACGCAAAGGGTTTTCTTAAAAACCTGACGTAGCCCTCCGTCATTTCAGATAAGTAATAGTTAGTATTCGTGCTGCGTTTGTTGACTCAGTCAAGGCTTAGTGTGCGGTAGCTGATTACTATTTATCTGCTTATGCATATGATGCATATTGGATTAGGGTAGTCGTGCGGCCTTGTTGACTCAGTCAAGGGTCGTGCGGGTGGGTTTAATTCAATCAGGAAATGACGGGTTGAACTTTACTTACGGTCTATGGTTTGTTGACTCAGTCAAGGTCATAGATCGCCTGGGGCAAAAGATTATCGGGGATTTCAAGTGTTGAAATTTGCAATGAGATTGCATACCTTCTATGAGATAGTTGGATCCCGATACCCGCTGCGAGTAAGAGTTACTCCAGGGAGAGTTTTACACATTACAATTAGCCGATCAAGTAGGTGTCTAGAAAGGTGTCAACGGGGTTACGCCTCTGGGAAAACGAGGTTTACATTAATTAGGTCCGTGCGAAAGCACGGGGAACCTCCCTCAAAGTACCGACACTGGCCTGGCTGAAAAATTGGCGAACTTGTAGTGTGTAATTAATCCCGGCTATTCTTTCCTTTTAGGGTTTGAAGGAAGATTTGATAAAAAGCAGTGGGAGCCATCCTGATTAGATAAAATAATAACCAATCTATTCTTGCAAGAGCGCACGCTGAGTGTTTTCTTCTCTCTCTCTCCTGGTAGCGACCATATCACGCCTTAATCAAGATAATAAAACGGATTATTGACCGAACCCGCTTGTTATACTGAGCTGGGGAACGTTGTTGCCGCTCCAACTTATAATAGTTATAAGACAGAGCAGGAAATAGAGGAATACCAAGATTCCCATACCGCCCAAACGAAGAGAGTGCATGCTGATGCATCATCTTCGGGTGTGTTCATTATACAGAACTGTTTCTCAATGTCCTTTTCGTCCTGGGTATATGATACCGGATCAGGATCCCAGATATGTAATCTGTTACATAGGGCTACAGACAGGTAAAGAACTGAGAACGGGTGATAAGTTTCATGAGGCAGAAAACGGGGCAAGAGTTGCAGCCAAGTCTGTCGGTCACTGTCACCCTGTATTACCAATACATTGATTCTGAACGAATGTTATTAGATACCGAACCTGATATACAAAAATATATCAGTTTCTTTATTAGTAAAGAAATGATAAAATTTTGTATTGTTGGATAACGTTTTGAACATTTCCTATATCAAAAGTTGATCGGTTCAGGCACGTTATCTAAAAGCATTAATGTTCTAAATCAAACTACAGTTCCTAGTATACAGAACACACACAAGAGGAACAGTTCAGAAATGAACGGATCCTTCTTGAGGTATTGTAGACTAGGTCATATCAATGCGACCCGACTAGCTAGAGTTACATAAAGATGCATATTTAAATTAGTTTGAATTTACATCTTGTGAAACTCGCCAGTAATGTCACAAAGATAAGATGACCACAGCTCTGTTTATTGGAAACAGAGAAAGAGTTAATGAACTCTTGGGATGATACATGTTGATGTATGTAGGTCCCCTGTCTACACATGCCAAGACTGGTTCTTTATACTTCATTATGTTCTCTGATGATCTCTTTAGATTCAGACATATGTTCCTGTTGAAACACAAGTCCGGACCTTTTGAGATATTCATGGAATATAAGTTAGAAGTAGAGAACTAATACGAGTATAAGTATTATGTCCTTTGATGGGATCAGGGAGGAGAATACTTGAGCACGGAATTCCTGGACTATTCTAAAGGAGAATGAGATTCTCTCTCGGCATTACTCCTCCGAATACACCATAGCACGATGGTATATCGGGGCGGAGCAGATACACCCTATTTGATAAGGTGTGCTCTATGATGAGTACTACTGAGTCACCTTTTTCCTTTGGGGGTTTTGCACTTGAGAAGCTGCATACCTATTGAATTAGGGTTCGAATCAAATCAGATGCCTACCACTTCATATTTGATATGATAAGGGAAGAGCCCATGTCTTAAGCTAGTTAAGATTTGGGGTTGTCCGGCCTGTGTCTAAAAGAAAAATCCGGACAAGCTCGAAGCAAGGTCTGTTATGTAGAACTGGAAGTGTTCCAGCTATACAAACTAAAGCAGATGATTTGGTAGAACTAAAGGATTCGATAGTAACCAACGAACCTCAGCCTCTCCGCCGATCTAGTAGGGTTCCTCACCTACCTGAGAGATACTTCGGTTTCTCTATGATAGTGGGAGCGAGGATTGCATCATGGGATGATGACCCAACTAGTTTCGAGCTGGCCATCAGGAGTGAGACTCTGTAAGAATGGCTGGATGTTTAGCGATCTGAGATGGAATCCATGTACAACAGCAAAGTATGGACTTTGGCTGCTATATCTGAAGGGTTAAATCCCCATCAGGAGCAAGTATATCTTGAGAAGATTACTTGGTGTACTTGGAAAGGTTGAGACTTTCAAAGCTAGACTTGTTAAAGTGATTCGTCATTGACCAGGCATGGATAATGATGAATCCTTTTCCAATACCTATGCTTAAGTCCATCCAGATACTACTTGCCACGGCTACATACCATGACTACGATATCTGGCGGTTGGGTGCCATGACTGCTTTTCTAAATGATGATTTAGAAGAGTGCGTCTGTAAGTACACAGCCGGAGGGCTTCGTAAACAGTGGGAGCAGCGGAAACATGTGCAAGATGTTTTATCTGATAAAGCAGGCATCGCGGAGTTGGAACGTCTGTTTTGATGTAATAGTCAAACAGTTTGACATCATCAAAATGGTAGATGAACCTTGTATAAACAAAAAGGTAGTAGGGAGTATGGTGGTGATCCTCGTAGAGTACGTGGATGACATACTCTTGATATGAAAGGTGTTTCCTATGCTACGCTCATTCAATCTCCGCTTATCGCAATGATTCTCCATATAGGATCAAAGTGATACCTCCTACATCCTGGTTTTTGGATCTATGAGATAGATCTAATTGGATGTTAGGACACTCACTAGAAGTAGTGAGATGGTATCAATCGATCCTGGGGAGAATCACTGGAAGTGTTCCAGAGTGATAAAGATGACTGAATGTCAGTCGCAGGCATTGTCTTTACCCTCAGTAAAGGGACGGTATGTTGGAAGAGTTCCAAGCTAGATACCGTGACATACTAGACGATAAAGGCTGGATACATCGTTACTTAAGATGCTACCAAAGAAGATGTTTGGGTGTATATTAGTTCATGAGATGAACTACGTTCCTACCATTGTGAGACAATGGACTTGTGGCTTACGCCAAGGAACGCCGGTCCCATCAGTGATCCAGACTTATTCTAAGGCAGTATCACCTGATCATGGAGATGGTAGATCTCCAAGGTGATCGAGGCAAGGAGAGCAGACTTAGAGGATAACGCAGCGGATCCACTCATGAAGACCTATTCCCAGAGAGAGACTTTCATGGGATGGTTGAGTATGAGATACTACGACCACTGCTACAGATGGCCCTAGTGCAAGTGGGAGATTGTTAGTTATATGTATGCCCTAGAGGCCATTACTGTACATAGGATGTATATGTAGTGGATGCTGGGACATATATAGGGAGGAATTTCTTGCTCGACATGATAGTATGCTATCTGGTTACTCTTTACCTTAACGTGTACATTGATTGTCTCTCTGTTACATGTTGGTAAAGCCCTTAGGATGTGTACTTGACTACCTGGACTATGATGCGGATCATACTAGTGGGGACATGGTAGTCCATAAGTACATCCTTCAAAGTCCCTAGTCGTGGGTGTATCGAGACGGGGCATCGATATACCAGAGTAGACTAGCGTATACCTTCTCGACCCATACAGATGGGCGATGGATGATCCCATATCCATTGGTGTTTGACATCGGAGATGATATACGGGTGCTCAGTAAAGACTGGGTACACTGGACGGACTCGCCGAGAACTCCCAGATGGTATTATACCTCACGTCAGATGGCAGTTCTCTGGTGACACTGGTACAGAGTAGTCTGTTGACCCGAGATCGTCATAGAGTCTTGTGTGGTTCCCATTGTGCTTTGATTTCCATCTTATCACGTCCAAGAGGGCGTACAAAACGGTGGTTTTTGGGTACAGTCCCGAGTCACATGGAGGCAATGAGCGATAGGAGGGGATTCGTCTCTCCCGGTATAGGGAGTTGATGTTGCGCTGTGTTCGATTGGCTATAACAGGAAATCCCTGGCCAGGGTTGCTGAGATTTACTGATAAGTGTTACCAGTAGTTTCTCGAATTGTTATAGACCTCATATCGACACGATTTATCGAGGTATTGGGGTCTGACGTTTACCACCCCTAGGCAAGATATGCGACATATCAGACGATCAGACCGGATTGTACGGTAGTATTACTGGTTGGATTCACTAGAGTGTGAGCGGGCTTGCTCGTCGATCTTCTGATCGCTCAATACCCGGGTGGCCGTTACGTTTAGAAGACCGCTTGCGGCTTGTGGGTGCTTGATATGATCATCATCTGCTGCCGGCGTATTGACGAGTCTTTAGAGTCCTACACAGAGGTTTCCTGGCTCAAGCGAAAACGAAATAGGAGCGCATATGAGATATGTGCGGGACCGAGAATAATGCGTGTATGTGATACCGTATTTCATTCTCGCGATCAATGTGTCGAATGGTTGTATGCGATATAACCTAGTTATCGAATCAAGGATTGATTCGATAAGCCGATACATTGTATACTAGTCGGTTGTGTGGGACATGACCGGATCATTGAATCAAGTGTTGATTTAATGATTTAATGCATAATTATATATTTGATATATTACTTTGCATTAACTAGTATTGGTTCACTTTAAATGGATTTTCTCACTTGGATTGTGCATATTGTATATGTGATATACATTTGTACATTTGATTGTATCATGTTTGATGATACATGCTAATTTGGTTAAGTGTATAGAATTAAACCATGGTTAACTTAATGATTAGGGTTTTGCTTTTTCATTTAATCATTTGTTTATTCATTTTGGATATTAATGAAAGCATAAAAGAAAAGCAAAATGGTTTCTTTATTTCATTTTCTTTCATGAAGCTTTTTGAAGCTTCATGAAGCTTTGACCAAAGTGACCACTTTGTCTTTATCTTTAACCCTAACCATTAATCTAACCTTAGTTAATTCTTTACACTTGACCATGGTAGATTATGATAAGTATTCTTTTATTTTGTATTTTCTAAATAACTTATCATAATATCATCTTCTTCTTCTTCAAAGAAGAAAGCTTTCTTCATCAATGGTGGATTGATGAAACAAGTGAGAAATCCAATTCTAAAGTCCACCCACTTCCTATTTCTTCATCCTCTACCTCTTGCCAAGTAGTAGAGTGTGTTTCCTTCACAAGTTATCATGGCTTGGTGAAGGTGGAGCTCGATCTAGTGATGCTTCGACGTAGATCATCTTCGGCACGTCGTCGACGACTTAGCCCGTCCATTCTCCGATGAAGCGAACGCGAGAGTCCAAGATCGGATTTGTACAGCGGAGATGACTTCTTCATGGAGCTATGGAGGTGGACAAACGGATCTACAAAGGTTGTATTTCCGTATCTTATAGTTAAGTGTTAACTAGTTAGCTTTTTCGCCTAGATTTTTAGCCGACGATCCGTAGTCGGGTCTCTCGGCACCTAGATTTTTTGAAACGGGCATGTTCGATGCCTTGTGAGACCTCATTAGGATGCCTAGGAACCCTACAGAATTGGTAGGGTTGCTTGCCGCTCTCGTAGGGGTCTAGGGATGTGGGTTTGGTTATTCATCGTGACCGTGGAATCCGTGTTTTATACTGGCTTAATTTAAAACATGGAATTCCTAGTATATCCAATATTTCATATGTTATTTTCTGATGCTGATATTTTGTGATGTGATCATTTTATATGCGTGAGACGAATGATTTATTATTATATATATGATATATAATAAATGTTGCTTATGTTTTGCACCCGCACTAGTCCCGCCCCGCTATGCCGTTAGTTATGTAACCTAACGGTGCATAACGGGACACTGTGGCGAATGCGGATGGCATAAGCGTACGTTGTATTTTCGTTTCTTCTGTGATGCTTAGGAAGCATAATTGATGGGACTTCATTAATGAGATTAATGAAAAAGAAAGAAACCTAAAAGATGTTGTAGAATCAAATTTTCAAAAAGGGTAGCTCTAGTTTTTTTTTTTGCATAGCGGTATTTGTTCAGTTGATAAAGCTGCACATTTGTATTACATTTTTCCTACCATTTTCATATTAAAAAGGGACTTTATTATAATATATTATACATATGAGGGTTTATGTGTAAAAACACCATTTTCCATGTGTTAATATATTTTAATTAGTATTTGGTAGGAAAATGTATGCAAATAATATTATTGATCTAATCCTAGTAGAACAAAGTCTACTAAAATCTTATTTGAGTTGTTGTGCAGAATATTTCCAAGTTGTGCAGAATTTTCAAGGCTAGAATCAAGCAAATCAAGTTGTTGAAGAAATCTTGCCAAATTAAGAAGCAAAACTTGGAGACCAAGTCTGGAAGCTACCGAGAGAAGATTTCTTAATTCTAAAGGTGCCTTGGATTGCCAAATGTCACAATCAGAAAGCCCAAGAAAACTGACAAAGTGATCTTCACCATTGAGCGTGGATCCGCGGCCAAACCCACCCTTAGGCCGCGGATCCGCCGCAATTAGCGGGAATCAGAGCACAATATTTTTTGGGCGTAAATCTATGCTGAATTTTACCAAGTTTCCAACTACAAGATTCTGGCTTTGCACTATAAAAAGGCACCGAGAGCCTCTTGGAAAAGGTATCAAGCCGACGCGATCACGAAGCCCCAGACGCTCACGTATCCAGGCTGATCATCAACTGTTCGTCTACCTCCTTGGAAGAGATCGAGAAGCAAACTAGTCTTTGTAATCATTTTCTAAGGAATCAAAGTGTAGATTGTTCAAGTTGATTAATAAAGGTAGTTCTTTTTCTTATTCTATTTCTTTGTAATTTAATTATGCATTTTCTCTCCATCTCTTTTTCTCCCAACATGCGCGAGTAATTCTCCGCTTGTTAGGGTTCGTAGGATTAGGGTAGGCTAATGGACGACGAACATCCCTAAACCCTTTTTAAGTCCTATAAAGTTTATGAACTTTATCAAAAGAATCATTAACATCCTAATCGGGCGCGCTAGCAATTCTTTGCTAGTTCCGACCGCGATTAGAGATTAGATTAATGATTGTTTTGGTAAAGGCTAGATATGAACGGAGTTCCGTGTCGAGATAAGGGTTAAGAGTGGGATTCCTTTTCCCTCCAGAAACCTTAATCTACACGCATCACCGTCGTTCTAGTTATAAATCTATTAATGGATAAAAAGGGTAACTTTTAATTAATCGTCCATGATTACAAAATCCTAACGAACCCTACAAGCCCTCTTATTATATTAATTACATCTTTAAAATAATCTAGATCTATATTTTACATTCTTGTTTAACGTAGATCTAGAAACCATTCTATAAAATTTTTTATCCCTCCTCTCTTCCTCAACACATCTAAAGTAAAAGTAAAAGGTTCCACGTTTCCCAGAGGACGACCCGTACTCACCTCGGTCTAGCTACACACGACACCGTTGTTGATTGCGGTTACTTTAACTACAAAAACACTTTTTTGAATCAATCAAATGGCACCGTTGCCGGGGAAACATGCGTAATTTTTTATTTTTACTATTTGTGTTGAATTCTTAGACGAGTCATATCATTATTAAAACAAAACTGCAAATTGTATATTTAACGATTATTGTGTGTATTTTTGCGAGGAAATCTGGAGTTACGGACTTGAGGAAACAGGAGATCTAGGGTTCACACTTCTCTGGTAAGATTCTAACTCCCTTCTCTCTCCTCTAAAATTCAATAAAATCTATTTTCTACAGGATTCTTTGTAAAATATCGCCGCTCAAAAAACTTTTTGCAAAGTTTTGTTTTTCGGTTTGTTTTTGCATATTTTAATACGAATCTTTAAGGGGCAAGGACCAAATCAAGATTAGGTGGGGATTTCATCACCCTTCCTAAGCCCCACAAATCACAAACCGAGCATCTGCATCAACCCTACATTAATTTAAAAAATATCTAGACCAGACTCTAAGGACTGTCGAGCTCAATAAGGACAGAGGAAGGTCGTGGGTAATCTATCGTTTATCCGCATTATTTTTGTAGTGCCTAGGCAAGTGTGTCGAAGGCTAGTGGTTTTTAATTAGGCCCACGACGTGGTTCCTTCCCACTTACCTGGCACTTACCTGGCTACAAGGGTAGTACGGAGGCGGTAGAGGATTTATCCTGCGGCTTGTCCTTTGGAAGTCTAGGAGCGGTCTAGAGACTGGACCTAGGTAACCATAGTTCTAGGGTTGTGCATTTTTTGTGATTTGTCTAAATCCGTCTTTTTATTAAAACAAACCAATTACTTTCTCTCCTTTTTCCCTTCCCCCTTCTTCTCTTCTTATAATGGGTGACCTAAACAGAAGAACACTTGCCGAACTTTGCTGTCCACAACCAGATATCTCTTGTTTTTGAAATCCCTTCGGTATACCATCCGGCTTTTCCATGTCCTTAAGAGACCATATAGAACAAGCAGGAAGAAACAGTTGGCCACCTCAGTCTAGGTCTTATCAACCGTATCCTAATCCTACACCTGTTTCAGTTCATACCCAGAGTGAGGAAGCCCCTAGACGAATGTCCATTGCTGAGCACATAGCTAGGTCTAGAGGCCAAAGTTTCAACCCGGACCAATATCAACCATCACCACCACTGTCCGGAGAAGAGTTTGATATGCGGTTTGTATATAGCCAACCAACCAACCCATATCAATATTCTTCTTATCATAATATTGATCCTACTCCTACCCAAGTTCAGCAACCATTCTGTTCCTATCAATCCAATCCGACTTTTCCACCTACTCTAGACAGTTCTTCTAATCAGTCATTTAGGAGTTTTAATTATCCACAGGAATTTCAATCTTATACTGAAACCCCTTATCAACCCAAGACTAGTCTGGAGCAGACATTAGAAAAATTTATGGAACTGACGAATCAAATTATGAAGGATTTGCGTAGTAAGACAAAACTGTACACCCTTCCTAATCAAACCTCCCCATTCCAAACTGAACTCCACAACTCCAGTTTCATAGATTCATCAAGTACAATGTCTGATAAGTTGTGTGACTTTGTAGTGTTTGATTTACCCAACTGTGAAGGGCCCCTTTCAAGTGAAACCATACCCAACCCTTGTGATCTTTACACCTCCACTCTTGAACCAAAACTGATTGAAAACCATACTTTTGATGAAGAGTTTGAGAATTTTACCCTTCACTTGAATGAGGTGATTGACGTTGGGGATATTTTGATTGATGAACCCGAAATTTTGGATGATCTTATCCCACCAATTCATCAATTCTTTTCACTTCCTTATGGTCATCATCTTGAGCCTTTAATTCTTTCCGAATCCCAAATATGTCTTGAAATTGATGATAAAGGTATACCCGAAGATCAGATCGAAATACAGCCTCCATCTTCCATATCTGGTTCAGCAACACTCGACACACCAATTTTTTTACCCATTTCACCTTCTACTTTCTCCGGTTCTTCTTCTGTTCCTATAGTTTCAGTGAGTTTTGATAAATCACAATCCGTTAATTCAAGTTCAAGAATACCAGAAATTCAACTTGATTTGGATATTTTTGAAAAAGAGGTAGATGCATTTTTCGAGTACTCTACCTCAGTGATTTTTTATGAATCAAGTAGAATAAATTCTGGCATAAAACTCTTTGACAGCAAAATGTTTGTAACACCCGAGCCCAATAATACTACTTATATTGCTAGTTGAGGGTCATGTATTGCTCATTTCCAATTATTCTGTTTTTCTGGGGTTTATTGCTAAATTTTAACCGGTTAAGTCATTTTGGCACATAACAAATTTTAACTCCTAAAATGAAATTAAAAGTGTCCATGTTGGTCTACTCGTCGCCACTAGTCGCGTGGTAGCGTCCGCGCGTCGAGATTTTATCCCGTTCGGCGAAACGGGCAAGTTTGGACGACTACGCGCGCGTACAAGTGTCCGACTTGGGGGCATGCATTTTAATCATAAAACATTTCATTTTAAAATTTGAAACTCGCTTAAAATCATATTATTTGAATTTCAAATGTTTGGACCCGACCCGAGCGTGTTTTGAAGTAGATTTGTATTTGTCAAAATCTCAAAACGGACTAATATTATATTCTTTATATATTATAAACTATTAATATAATTCTTAACTAAAATATTATTTTATCCCTATTTACCTAACTACTTATTTCCCTAACTGTTAGATTTTTTTATATTTTTATATATTAGTATTTAACTAAACAAATCAAACTACTCTCTCTCTCTCTCTCCCTAAAATATATTTAGTTTACACGTGAATCTCTCTCTCTCTCCTACACTCTTTCTCTCTCCCCCTCATATATATATTTTTCCCACTTCATATATTTTGAGAACGCAAACACAGATAACCCATCGAGAGAACCTAGCGAGCCTAACCCTAGCCGGCCTCACCGTCACCGCCGCAGCCCTGACGCCGGCGCCAACCTCACCGTCACCCTCGCCTCCTCCTCCTCGTATCACCCACATCCTCTTTGCATGTGCCCACGCAGCCACCTGAGCACTTCACTGCAGTTCCCCGCGACTTCCCTGTGCTGCCTGAATCGTCGCCGGCGACCCATGCGCCGCCCCTGGCCATCGTCGACGAGCCCCAACCACCTCTAGACACCTATAGGTATGCCCCTCCATCTTTCCCTTCCTTTTATCTTCTTCAAGAATTGAACAGCGGCTGGAGTTTTACAGATCGCCGGAGAACGCGTCGTCGACCCTCGTCGACGTCACCCGCGCCACCTCCGACCACCTCTTTTCCCCCTCGATCACCAGAGCCGACCACCACCCTTCTACTCACTGCAGCACCCTCTTTCCAGCGAACTCAGGATTTCCAGCCATCGTTGTTCACCGTCGCTGCCTCGCCGGCATCCCATCGCCGTCGAGCCCGCCGGGGTTACCCCTGGTGTCTCCCGGTAAGCCTTCCTCATCTTTCCTTTTGTGCAAATCCCCCCGCTGATCGCATTAAGTTTATCGTGTGTTGCTAACTCGTTGCCGTGTTTTTGCCGGAATCCGACCGTGCCGTCTTGGCGAACCCGACGCTCCAGCGAAGTACCCTGGTCCGTGTGGTCCCGCTGTTCGCCGTTTGGGTGTACACCGTATCGCGCCCGTACCGTGCACCAGATCGCGCTGCAGACCGTGACCGTATCGCGCCCGTACCGTGCAAAAGATCGCGCTGCAGACCGTGACCGTATCGCGCCCGTATCGCGCACCAGACCGCGCCGCAGATCGCGTCCGTATCGCTCACCAGACCGCGCCGCAGATCGCGTCCGTATCGCGCACCAGACCGCGCCGCAGATCGCGTCCGTACCGCGCAGCAGATCGCGCCTGGACCCAGTACCGTGTCGCACCGTTTCACACACCGTATCGTGACTTGTGCATCAGGCCGCCTGCATCTCGACCCTTGTTCTGAGGCAAGTATTACTTGCTACATGCTATGTTAGACTAATTAAGTATACTTGACTCCTAAAACCTGTTAATATTAACTAGTGTTGTTACCTTGCTCAATTGGACGGAATATTATATATATCGTGATACGTAATCTGAACCGTATTTTGCTACTGTAACCCTAATAACCAAACTACCAGTTAATCATTTTGCTACTTAAAGGACAATAATTGTACACATATACAGCTTTATTACGTTCTGTTACTGATTTTGCACTACCCAGTGATTATTGCACCCCAAGGGTGCTTGAACCTGTTAATAAGAGAATACAAAACAATCATCGTGTTTACATGGAATAATATGGTTTTTTACTGTTTCCTGCTGCTGTTCATTATTTGATTGCATACCTGTTGTGAGCACATACCCGATTGCACTACATATTGGCCTGACCCTGCTACACATGACATATACATACATACCAACTCATCTTGTTGTACCATGACATTACTTGTTTCATGATTTCATGCCTAATGCCGACAAACCCGACCATCCCTGCTGTCTATCCAGACAGACCTACTCTTACCGGATTTTGTGTTGGCATTAGTCCTTGACTACTGAATACCTGACCTGACATACATAGCTTGGGGGTATGGGGAAACCAAAGATGAACCTGACTTGTAACTCGACAGTTTACTACCGTTCGAGTGTACACATTCCATTCTGTGCCTAACGGCATGTCTCGGTTTCAGCCGGGAATATTGTGGCCGTGATCCCGGGTATGTACGGGGTAATACCGAGTGTACACTTTCCTATTCTGTGCCTAACGGCATGTCTCGGTTTCAGCCGGGAATATTGTGGCCGTGATCCCGGGTATGTACGGGGTAATACCAAGTGTACACTTTCCTATTCTGTGCCTAACGGCATGTCTCGGTTTCAGCCGAGAATATTGTGGCCGTGGTCCCGGGTATGTACGGGATACTAACACTTTCCTATTTCTGTGCCTAACGGCATGTCTCGGCTGCCGCCGAGAATATTGTGGCCGTGGTCCCGGGTATGTACGGGATACTATTGGGTTACATCGACGATTCATCAATTGGTTTCAAAGACTATAGAGTAGAAACCTGATAGGACAGTTTAGTCACCATTGCACATTACCCTGCTTGTTATTTCTTATTACTGCTTTATTCATGTTCATACTTGCATTGCTTATTACCATGTTTATACTATATACTTGATGTCATGACGCGCTGACGTCTGGGTTTTGCATGGCCCAGATTCCGTACCATTGTCGACGACCGAGCAGGAGTACTTCAGCCAGCAGGCTGAACTGTGAGTCCTCAGGGTTTAGTTTATTTATTTCATTTCATTTCCAGATGTGAGCCCGCATTATGGGACGTACCGTTTATTCATTGTATTGGATCATTAGCTTCCGCACTTATTGTTTATTGATTCTTGTTATTATGGATTTGGACATGTATTAGATTATTTTTTTTATCTTGTTCTTGATATCCTTACAACCGTAATGTGACTGTGGATGGATACTTCCTACCCACAGGTAGCATGGTTGGCTATGTCACGTGCCCAAGCTTGCGTACTCTGGGAAGCGGGGCATGACAATGTTCAATCACACCATTGATAAAAGTTTTGAAGAACTTTTTGCTGACGAACTTGAATTTTTAAACAATACGGATTTTGTGATTGATCAATCTCCACCTATAGAGGTTGAACCGTCACCATTCCTTCTTCCTAATCATTCACATTCCTCCTCATTCTTTCTTTTCTCTAAATTCAAACCCTTTCCTGACCACCTCTTATCCCTTCCCCACTTTTTCTTGACTCGATACAACACATTCTTCCACCAACCTATACGATATACTGATAAAATCTTTGAATGGTTGGTGTTGACTTTTGGTCTTTGTAAAGTCTTACTTTGACCAAATGACTCACCCCCTCTTAAAATGCTTCGTATTGTCTAACTCATGTTTGAGGGGAGATATATTTTTGGCTCTTGATCATAACTTTTGTCCTCAAATTTGTGAGCCAAAAATAAGTTTGGGGGAGGATTTTCACTTTCATATATTCTTTCCCCCATTAATAATTTCCTCCCAAGTCTACAGGTTTGTCAGCTTAACAGATGACATCAGTGAGGACACTGCTGTAAACAGGTTTGGGGGAGGTTTGTGCTTATTTACACATCAATTTACATCATATTTTGTATAAGCACAACATTTTCAAAAATTTAAAAAAAAAATTATAACAAAAGAGTAGAAAGTGAAAAATTACATCCAAAAGATAGGAATAATTTAAGAAAACCAAGAAAATTAGAAGTTTTCTTACACGAACTGGTAATAAGTAGTTATGAGCTGTTGTCCCAAGGGTTAGTAAAATGAAGGAAGTCACTAATCTGAGGATAAAAATAAGTCTCAAAAATAGTTTCTATTCTGGAAGCCAAATATTTGAATGTTGATACCCTACAATATGCACCTACACACGTCTTGAAACTCGGGATAGTAGAGGATACCTTGAAATGCTCTTGTCTAAAAGCCAAAGTATGAAGAAAATAAAAAAAAATGATGAAGAAAATATAAAAATGGTGAAAAGAAAAATGAACACTGGTTTTGTTATCGCCAAGGCAGCAATAAAAAAATATAGCGAGGGTGCCTCTTCACCTAGTGCCCTAAGGCCAACTGGTCTGGGAGTCACTACTAAGCCTTAGGTGGTGCAAGACGAGGAAAATATTATCACCAAAACATTAAGCACATGAGTAATCGGTCGGTTAGTACCTCAAGAAGTATTAACGGTCGCATGAAAATGTGTGAGCAAATCTAAGTATTCATCAAATTAAAAAGTACTAAGGTAGATGGATAAGAGTATGATAGCTTGAATTGAATTCTCTGAGTGTAGGGATGACCATTTCACACACGTAGGGGTATATGATCAATGTTTGGATGAAAGGTAGGAATGAAGAATAAAGACGATGTTTTATTGAGGGATAATGTGATTTCTAACATCTTTTCATGACTATTAAGATAGGGCTCATGACAACTGAAAAGCTGGCATAGTTGGAAACTCTTCTTTTCAAAGTATTTCTTTTATGGTTCTTGTCTTTATATGTAAATTTCACCATCTTTCTTTTGTTATTGGATTTTGTGGGTGTAATCCGCTGAAAACCCTCAGGAGACAACACTCCTCCTACTAGGGACACCTAGAGGTTTAACGGCTTGTTGCACAAGCTCAGTGCAATCGTGTCTGCCTACGAAAGTGTGTTTAGTTTTTATCCTTTCTTTTTCTCCTCTTAAATAAACTAGTTTGCTCGGGACGATCAAAGATAAGTTTGGGGGTATTTGTTCAGTTGATAAAACTGCACATTTGTATTACATTTTTCCTACCATTTTCATATTAAAAAGGGACTTTATTATAATATATTATACATATGAGGGTTTATGTGTAAAAACACCATTTTCCATGTGTTAATATATTTTAATTAGTATTTGGTAGGAAAATGTAAGCAAATAATATTATTGATCTAATCCTAGTAGAACAAAGTCTACTAAAATCTTATTTGAGTTGTTGTGCAGAATATTTCCAAGTTGTGCAGAATTTTCAAGGCTAGAATCAATCAAATCAAGTTGTTGAAGAAATCATGCCAAATTAAGAAGCAAAACTTGGACACCAAGTCTGGAAGCAACTGAGAGAAGATTTCTTAATTCTAAAGGTGCCTTGGATTGCCAAATGTCACAATCAGAAAGCCCAAGAAAACTGACAAAGTGATCTTCACCATAGAGCGTGGATCCGCGGCCAAACCCACCCTTGGGCCGCGGATCCACCGCAATTAGAGGAATCAGAGCACAATATTTTTTGGGCGTAAATCTATGCTGAATTTTACCAAGTTTCCAACTACAAGATTCTGGTTTTGCACTATAAAAAGGCACCGAGAGCCTCTTGGAAAAGGTATCAAGCCGACGCGATCACGAAGCCCCAGACGCTCACGTATCCAGGCTGATCATCAACTGTTCGTCTACCTCCTTGGAAGAGATCGAGAAGCAAACTAGTCTTTGTAATCATTTTCTAAGGAATCAAAGTGTAGATTGTTCAAGTTGATTAATAAAGGTTGTTCTTTTTCTTATTCTATTTCTTTGTAATTTAATTATGCATTTTCTCTCCATCTCTTTTTCTCCCAACATGCGCGAGTAATTCTCCGCTTGTTAGGGTTCGTAGGATTAGGGTAGGCTAATGGACGATGAACATCCCTAAACCCTTTTTAAGTCCTATACAGTTTATGAACTTTATCAAAAGAATCATTAACATCCTAATCGGGCGCGCTAGCAATTCTTTGCTAGTTCCGACCGCGATTAGAGATTAGATTAATGATTGTTTTGGTAAAGGCTAGATATGAACGGAGTTCCGTGTCGAGATAAGGGTTAAGAGTGGGATTCCTTTTCCCTCCAGAAACCCAAATCTACACGCATCACCGTCGTTCTAGTTATAAATCTATTAATGGATAAAAAGAGTAACTTTTAATTAATCGTCCATGACTACTAAATCCTAACGAACCCTACAAGCCCTCTTATTATATTAATTACATCTTTAAAATAATCTAGATCTATATTTTACATTCTTGTTTAACGTTGATCTAGAAACCATTCTATAAAATTCTTTATCCCTCCTCTCTTCCTTAACACATCTGAAGTAAAAGTAAAAGGTTCCACATTTCCCAGAGGACGACCCGTACTCACCTCGGTCTAGCTACACGCGACACCGTTATTGATTGCGGTTACTTTAACTACAAAAACACTTTTTTGAATCAATCAGTATTCCTTGTAGAATATCCAGCACCTCATTCGATGAGGAAAGAGCCGAGATCCCTTCACCTGGAGTGACCTCTTTAGCGAAACTAGCACATGCTACAACCCCCTCGGTTTTGATTATGATTTCTTTTTAGTTCTTGCTTTGCATAGCGGTATTCCTTGTAGAATATCCAGCACCTTATTCGATAAGGAAAGAGCCGAGATCCCTTCACCGGGAGTGACCTATTTAGCGAAACTAGTAAAAGCCTAAAAAACACTCCTTTTCAAAATCACTTGTTTCTACAACAATATCAAGTTCATTACGCAAAAGGTTTTCTTAAAAACCTAACGTAGACCTCCATCATTTCAGATAAGGACTATTTAGTATTCGTGCTGTGTTTGTTGACCTTGTCAAGGCATAGTGTACGGTAGCTGATTAGTGCTTATCTGCTAAAGCATGAGATGCGATTGGATTAGGGTAGTCGTGCGGCCTTGTTGACCTTGTCAAGGGTCCTGCGGGTGGGTTTAATTTAATCATGAAATGTACGGGTTGAACTTGACTTGCGATTTATGGTTTGTTGACCTTGTCAAGGTTATAGATCGCTTGGGGCATAATATTATTGGGAATTTCAAGTGTTGAAATTTGCAATGAGATTGCATACCTTCTATGAGATAGTTGGATCCCGATACCCACTGCGAGTAAGAGTTACTCCTGGGAGAGTTTTACACATCACAATTAGCTGATCAAGTAGGTGTCTAGAAAGGAGTGAACGGGGTTACTGTTAGTTATGTATATGCCCTAGAGGCCATTATTGTACATATGATGTATATTATAGTGGATGCTTGGATATATATAGAGAGGACTTTCTTGCTCGACATGATAGTATGCTAACTGGTTGCTCTTTGTCTTAATATGTAGACCTGTATTATGATGTTGTCTAGCTCTCACATGTTGATAAAGCCCTTAGGATGTATAATTGACTACTAGGACTATGATGGAGATCATACTAGTGGGGCCAGGGTAGTCCACAAGTAAATCCTATAATTATTCCTAGTCGAGGGTGTATCGAGATAGGGTATCGATACTCAAGAGTAGACTAGCGTATATGCTTCTTGACCCATATGATGGGCGATGGATGATCCCACATCCATTGGTGTTTGATATCAAAGATGGTATACGGGTGCTTGATTGATCGTTCTTTCGTGTGTATGGAAAATGTTTCACAACCAAAGAAATTTATACCGCAATCAATTAACGATGTCGATGTAGCGCGTTAATGAATACGGATCGTCCACTGAGATGTGTCTTTTGATCGATCTTGTTTTAGATGAGTCGAAATGAAAAGATAAAAGAAATTGCAAGAAAATTGATTCAAGATTTGTGAGTTTTGATTTCAAGAAACATCAAGAAAATTAAAGATCTAGAATCAAGAATCAAGAAATGTCCCAATCAATTTAGTTATCAAGATTTGAAGAATAGCTTGTAGGATCCGATTGAGTTAATAGCTAATGATGAATCTAATAATTCCTAATCTTATCTATTGATAATTTGTAACTAGATTGAAGATTATGAATGAAGATTAGGGATCAATTGGAGAAACTAGCGTTTCTCCTTCACTATCCCTTATCTTTTCAATCATGATCATTCGGATCTAGCCTCTAGCAAAGAAAATCACCGATTGTTTGATCCTTAATTTGCAACGAAATAATCAAGAAGTTATTTCGCTCCAAATTAGGTCATCAACGATTCTTTTTGCTAAGGTTCACAAATCTCATAAAAATTAAGAATTAGTATTAAGATTTGATCATCTTTAGATCTATCAATTCTCTCGGATCCTCCATAAGCGGAGAATTTACTCAAGCATCATGAAAATAAATGAATTAAAGATCAAGAAGTTTCACATCATAAGAATGTAAAGAAAACAAGAATTTCAATTATCACCTTTATTAAATCGACGACTAATTACACATTTCCTCAATTTGAGGTTACAAGATGTTTCTCTCGATCACTCCTTTTCAAGAGGTAACTAGATCCGTGAAATTTCGCTCCGCTCAATCTCCGTGAGTCGCGGATCGTCGTGGATCTCTTGCTCGAATGAAGATTGGCTTCGCGGATAAATGATCGATGGTTTCTTGCTTGAATTGCTTCTCAAAATGATCTTGATTTGGCTTTTTATTTTGGATTTGGGCTAGGGTTTTGGATCAAGTTGTGTCACTCAACTTGTGGAAATTTGGTTCAATGTTCAACCCTAATTGTGTAACCTTAAGACCCTAGATCTAGATCTCTTTTTATAACCACTGCATTTGAATCTTCCCTCCAAAGCTAGGTTGTTAGAGAGAGTCTTCTAGAAGAAGTTTGTTGGAGGGAATATTCTAGAATAAGGTATATTCTAGGATAAGGTTGTTAGGCCGAGCCTTCTGGATAAAGCCACGTGGTCTTTGGGAGTCTTCTGGAAGCTGAGGCCGTTATGATAAGCCACGTGGAGGAATTTGAGATGCTGACGTGTCCAACTAGCCGCGGATCCGCGGCGGATCGGCCAACTCGGCCGCGGATCCGCGGCCAAGTTGTGGGATCAGTGCCTGAAATCTTCTATAGTGTTTGGTGTATTCTTTTGGGTCTTCATGGGATTTCTGGAATCTTTTTATTCTTTCTTGTTTACTTCCAGATTCTCATTCTTCGACCTGATGTATTTTTATCAGCACTTTTAGCTGTTCCAACTCTTTTACCTGAAGAATTTCCTGCACACAGTCTCGAGACAAAGATTGATATATACAAATCAATGCAATTAGTAATAAGAACGTAATTTCCCTTTAAATTGTCGATTATAACTATTACACAGGTTATTTGGTATTTTCCAGATAAATTCGTAATCTGTGTTATATTCACAATAAACACCCTTATATGATTGATATGAGTAGGGAAATTGTCGTGTTAAGAATGCAATATTTTCGACTGATCAAATTCCCCCAAACTTAATTTTGGTCTTCTCGAGAAAACATCTTTTATTCAAGAGAAGGAGAAAATAAAAGTAAAACTAATTAGCACATTTTCGTAGGCAACACGATTGCATTGAGCATATGCAACAAGCCTTTAAACCTCTAGGTGTCCCTAGTAGGAGGAGTGTTGTCTCCTGAGGGTTTTCAGCGGATTGCACCCACAAAATCCCATAATAAAAGGAAGACCATGAAAGTTACATATAAAGATAAGAATTGTAAAAGAAAGACTTTGAAAATTAGAGTTTCCAACTACACTAGCTTTTCGGTTGTTATGAGCCCTATCTTAATAGTCATGAAAAGATGTTAGAAATCACATCATCCTTCAATAAAACATTGTCTTTATTCTTCTTTCCTATCTTTCATCCAAACATCGATCATATACCCCTACGTGTGTGTAAAGGACATCCCTACACTCGGAGAATTCAGTTCAAGCTATCATACTCTTGTCCATCTTCCTCAGTACTTTTTAATTAATATTTAGATGGATTTGCTCACACATTTTTCATGCGACCGTTAATACTTCATGAGGTACTAACCGACCGATTACTCATGTGCTTGCTGATTAGATGTATTTAATATTTTCCTCGTCTTGCAACACCTAAGGCTTAGCAGTGACTCCCAAACCAGTTGGTCTAAAGCACTAGGTGATAAAGCACCCTCGCTATATTTTTTTTATTGCAGCCTTAGTGATAACAAATCCAGTGTTCATTTTTCTACACCATTTTATATTTTATGATTTATTTTTAATTTCCTTCATACTTTGGCTTTTAGACGAGAGCATTTCAAGGTATCCTCTACTATCCCGAGTTTCAAGACGTGTGTAAGTGCGTATAGTCGGGTATTAACATTAAAATGTTTGGCTTCAAGAATAGGAACTATTTTTCAGACTTATTTTTATCCTCAGATTAGTGACATCTTTCATCTTACTAACCCTTGGGACAACGGCTCATAACTACTTATTACCAGTTCATTTAAGAAAACTTCTAACTTTCTTGGTTTTAATAAATTTTTCAAATCTTTTGAATGTAATTTTTCACTTTCTAATCTTTTATTATCTTATTTATGTACAATTTTTTTTGTTTTGTGCTTATGCAAAGTATGATGCAAAATGATGCGCAAATAAGCACAAACCTTCCCCAAACTTGTTTTCAACAGTGTCCTCACTGTTGTCTTCTGATAAAGCTCAAAAAACCTGTAAGCTTTGGAGGACAATTTATTAACGGAGGCAATAAATATGATCGTGAAAATCCTCCCCCAAACTTATTTTTGGCTCACAATTTTGAGGACAACTTTTATTTTCAAGAGCCAAAAATATACCCCCCCAAACTTGAGTTAAACAATGTTATCCCTTTAAAAATCACAAGAGGGGGGTTAAGTGAATGGTCAATGCCAAGCCTTGCAAAGGCCGAAGGTCAACACCAACCATTCGAAGATTTTATCAGGAAAACGCACCGGTTGGTGGAAGAACATGTTGTAGAGAGTCAGGAAGTAGTGGGGAAGAGATAAGTGGTGTGATGGAATGGATTTGCGTCTCATTCTGGAGAGACGACACAGTGATTGTGATGGATAACTCGCATTCTTGTGAATGATACGAAGAAGGGGTGGAGGTTCAATTTCTTTGTTTTGGAGATGATTCATCTCAACACCGGTGTCTGCTAAGAATGCAAGTCTATCAGCAAAACTTTTATCGATATCCCGAAGAATAATGTGATTGGAAAGAATGGGATGATACAAAGACTCCATGAAAAGTTCATCATCGACGTTAGATGTTGACCCGTACAACTCGAAAGAAGGGTCCATATGTATATGATACATATCAGGGTCAAACAACAACGTATAAAGGAAGTCTGGATCTGTATCGTGAAGCTGATCAAATTCGCTGCTGTCGACATCCATTAATTCGACAGAACATACTCGAGCATGAGGATCGGAGGGTTGACTTCCCAACTTGTAAATGTTGAGCTCAATTGACCTATTCCTGAAAGATAGGTTCATACAGCCGTTTCGACAATTGATTGCAGCGTTGGAAGTAGCCAAAAAGAGTCGACCGAGAATCACCGGAATTTGGTTCCATGGGTTCACTACAGGCTGTGTATCAAGAACAATAAAGTCCACAGGGAATACAAATTCCCCGATTTTTATCAACACATCCTCAAGTTCACCCGTAGGTTTGGTTATTGATCGGTCAGCCATCTGGAGAGTTATGTTCGAGGGCTTTAACACTCCGATACCTAGTTGCTCATAGAATAAATATGGAAGCAAGTTAACACTAGCGCCAAGGTCAAGTAGAGCACGGTTAATGTGTTTATCCCCAATAGAAATAGAAATAGTAGGATAGCCAGGGCCCTTACGTTTCCTTGGTAATTGTTGGGGAAAAGCTGTGTCTACAGTACTCGACATGAACACTTTTTTCCGCACTTGAGTCTTCCTGTTCCTAGTGCACAAGTTATTTAGAATTTTTTCATAGGACGGAACTTGTTGTATAGCATCTAGGAGAGGGATATTGATGTTAACTTGCTTAAACATGTCCACAAGCTTCTCCATTTGGGCATTAGGTTTGTTGGGCCTCAACTTATCTGGAAATGGAGCTTTATCAATCAGCGTTGGGTCCATCATTTGTGGAGAAGTTTGTGGGGGGTGGGATGGATGAAGTGGGTGGAGGGTTCAAGCCTTGGGAAAAATGGAGAACAGGCTCGTCAGAAGAAGAAGGTAAATTGGATGAAATAGGGTAAAAAGTAGAAGTGGGAGTGGAAGTGGAAGTGGAAGCCGGGGTGTTAATGATCAATTCATCATTATCAATTTGTTCACCCACATGATTGTCTAGCACTTTTCCAGATCTCAACGTGGTAAGCGCATTCACATTAGTGTAATGTGAAGGTCCAGGATTAGGTAAAGGTTGAGCTGGAAGATTCCCTTTCTCTCTAGCACTCATTTCGGCTTTCAGTTGTGCAATTTGTACTTCCATCGATTTAATAATCTCACCTTGGGAGGCGGAGGTTTTCTTTATATCATCGATAAAAGATTTAAAATCAACCGACATTTGAATAGAATTTGTCAGAAGCAAACTCATGGTTTGTTCAAGTGCAGAGGTGTTATTGGTACCGGCAGAAAAAGGATCAAAGTTGTTGGCCGGGTTTTGAAAATTTTGTGGTTGGTAGGGGTGCTGACTCATTTGTTGTTGTTGCTGTTGTGGTGGAGGGACCCATTGAAAGTTATTCTGGTTTGGATTCGTGTATTGAGTTTTGTGTTGGATCCAAGAAAGATCAGGGTGATTCCTCCAATCTTGATTATATGAGGAAGAAGAAGGATCGTTTCTAGGTTGTTGCTGAAATGCAGCATTAGTATGACCTTGAAACGGTACATTCAAAGGACATTCTTCCGTCAAATGTGATGGATTGGAACAACAACTACACACGGTTTTGGGAAGTGTGTATTGGTTTAGGGAGGCTGAAGAGATTTTGTTTTCTATAGCGTCGAGTTTCCTTTGTGTTGCGGCCATTTCGGCTCTCATTATGACGGAAACATCGAGCTGATTGATATCTTCCCTAGGTGATGGTGGTCTAACACTTTCCCATTGTAATGTGTTTTGAGCTAAATCTTCTAGGTATTTCCAAGCTTCAACATCATCTTTAGACAGGAATTGACAATGACACATGGTTTCAAGCATCTATTTTGTCGTGAAATCAATACCCTTATAGATAATTCGACACAGATCCCATCTAGGGATTCCATGATGAGGACACTGAATAAGAAGATCCTTGAACCGTTTAAAGCATTTTCAAAATGGTTCATTGGGAAGTTGGGTAAATTTGAAGATTTCACTCCGAACATGGGCGGTCTTATGATTGGGATAAAATTTCTTAAGGAATGCTGCAACAAATTCATCCCATTTTGAAATAGAATGTGCGGGTGTGTTATAAAGCCACTTCTCGGCTAAATCGCACAAAGTGAATGGGAGAAGACGTAAACGCAGAGCATCCAAAGACAGTTGTGACGTTCCAATCATTGCACATACATTTTCGAATTTGGAGATAAAAACGTATGCGTCTTCAGAATCAAGACCGTGAAATTTGGGTAACAGTTTGATAAATTGGGGGTTGATTTCAAAATTTTCCCCGTTGGCAGGTGGAATAGAAAGACAGGTGGGAAGGGGAACACATGTAGGATAGCATCTCTCTTGGAGGGTTCTGCGCATCTACGTGCGGTGGTAGAGTGTTGTTAAAGTTTGATGGAAATCCGTCCATCACCGTCGTGGTGGGTGGTGGGAAAGAAGACGAAGAATTACCGACTCTAGCGTCGATAAATGAAACGCGGACAAAACGGGAAATAGAATCCCGTGTCCAGCCTAACATGTGCTAAACGGTTGTAGCACAAGTGGCAGCGTTGGTGATAATTAGAGGAAAAGTTGGTTGGTGTTTGTTTTGAAATATATGGGTTTTGAAAAATCAAATCACAAAAAAATGCACACTCCACCCTAGATTTAATGGTCACATAGGTCAAGTCTCTAGACCGCTCCTAGACTTCCAGAAGACAAGTCGCAAGATAGATCCTCTACTGCCTCTTTGTCCCTTCTGTAGCCAGGTAAGTGGGAGGTTCCCCACTACGTAAGTAGTGGGCCTAATTAAGTAACCACTTGCCTTAGACACACTTGCCTTAGACACCACAAAAGTAACGCGGATAAGCAATAGATTACCCATGACCTTCTTCTGTCCTAATTGAGCGCGATGGTCCTTAGAGTCTTGTCTAGATATTTTTTAGTTAATGAGGGTGATACGGATGCAAGTTTGTGATTTTTGGGGCTTAGGAAGGGTGATGAAATCCCCACCTAATCTGAATTTGGTCTTTTCCCCTTAATTTCCGTATGAAAATATGCAAACAACCAAAATCAACACACGCAACAAAATTTTCTTTTAGCGGCGCTGCGAATTTTTGCAAAGAATCCTGCAGAAAATGGTTATTGGACAAGATCAGAGAGAAGATAAGAAAGTCAGAGATATACCTGAGAAATCTGGAGAACTGAATCGCCTAAACGGCGGCGGAACCGCCGCAAAAACCAACCATTGGCCGCGGATCTGCGGTAGGAAGGAGGAACTAGGGTTTCGAAATTATTCTTTGGCTTCTTTGCCTCCTCTGGAATTTGCAGAACTTCTCTGAATCTTGATCACACTGCTACAATGATTCCAGATTCCCTCGCAAAAATTCACAACCAATCGTTAAGCGCTTGATGCGATTTTGATCTAAAAATTCTGATGGAATAATAATTTTTCAACTCAAATAACAACAACGAACAAAATAGCACACATCCCCGCCAACGGCGCCATTTGATTGATCGTTCTTTCGTGTGTATGGAAAATGTTTCACAACCAAAGAAATTTATACCGCAATCAATTAACGGTGTCGATGTAGCGTGTTAATGAATACGGATCGTCCACTGAGATATGTGTTTTGATCGATCTTGTTTTAGATAAGTCGAAATGAAAAGATAAAAGAAATTGCAAGAAAATTGATTCAAGATTTGTGAGTTTTGATTTCAAGAAACATCAAGAAAATTAAAGATCTAGAATCAAGAATCAAGAAATGTCCCAATCAATTTAGTTATCAAGATTTGAAGAATAGCTTGTAGGATCCGATTGAGTTAATAGCTAATGATGAATCTAATAATTCCTAAACTTATCTATTGATAATTTATAACTAGATTGAAGATTAGGGATCAATTGGATAAACTAGGGTTTCTCCTTCACTATCCCTTGTCTTTTCAATCATGATCATTCGGATCTAGCCTCTAGCAAAGAAAATCACCGATTGTTTGATCCCTAATTTGCAACGAAATAATCAAGAAGTTATTTCGCTCCAAATTAGGTCATCAATGATTCTTTTTGCTAAGGTTCACAAATCTCATAAGAATTAAGAATTAGTATTAAGATTTGATCATCTTTAGATCTATCAATTCTCTCGGATCCTCCACAAGCGGAGAATTTACTCAAGCATCATGAAAATAAATGAATCAAAGATCAAGAAGTTTCACAATACAAGAATGTAAAGAAAACAAGAATTTCAATTATCACTTTTATTAAATCGACGACTAATTACACATTTCCTCAATTCGAGGTTCAAGATGTTGCTCTCGATCGCTCCTTTTGAAGAGGTAACTAGATCCGTCGAATTTCGCTCCGCTCGATCTCCGTGAGTTGCGGATCGTCGTGGATCTCTTGCTCGGATGATGATTGGCTTCGCGGATAAAGGATCGATGGTTGCTTGCTTGAATTGCTTCTCAAAATGATCTTGATTTGTCTTTTGATTTTAGATTTGGGCTAGGGTTTTGGATCAACTTGTGTCACTCAACTTGTGGAAATTTGGTTCAATGTTCAACCCTAATTGTGTAACCTAAAAACCCTAGATCTAGATCTCTTTTTATAACCACCTCATTTGAATCTTCCCTCCAAACCTAGGTTGTTAGAGAGAGTCTTCTAGAAGAAGTTTGTTGGAGGGAATATTCTAGAATAAGGTATATTCTAGGATAAGGTTGTTAGGCCGAGCCTTCTGGATAAAGCCTTGTGGTCTTTGGGTGTCTTCTTGAAGCTGAGGCCGTTATGATAAGCCACGTGGAGGAATTTGAGATGCTGACGTGTCCAACTAGTCGCGGATCCGCGGCGGATCGGCCAATTCGGCCGCGGATCCACGGCCAAGTTGTGGGATTAGTGCCTGAAATCTTCTATAGTGTTTGGTGTATTATTTTGGGTCTTCATGGGATTCCTGGAATCTTTTTATTCTTTCTTGTTTACTGCCAGATTCTCATTCTTCGACCTGATGTATTTTTATCAGCACTTTTAGCTGTTCCAGCTCTTTTACCTGAAGAATTTCCTGCACACAGTCTCGAGACAAGGCTTTATATATACAAATCAATGCAATTAGTAATAAACACGTAATTTCCCTTTAAATGTCGATTATAACTATAACACAGGTTATTTAGTAATTTCCAGATAAATTCGTAATTCGTGTTATATTCACAATAAACACCTTTATATGATTGATATGAGTAGGGAAATTGTCGTGTTAAGTGTCACGACCCGAAATAGCCTGTGACTGGCACTTGAATCATATGAAGTCTATAAGACCCCATCTAATCCAAGTAAGCTAAAAGCCCAGAAATCTAAAACCATTTTAAGGAGTAAAATAAAGAAAAACTGGTTTTAAGAAGTAAAGAAAACATGTTTTCAAATCAAGTTTTTAAATAAGTAGGCCGAATATGCATTTTTTTAAAATCACATATCTTTTCTGAAAATTTCGGCAGAGTTTCCTTTGTAAATACTGGCCCCGAACGGGGTACAACATAAATAATATATATGCAATGATAAAAGGTATCCCCAAGCGAGAGCTAGCTCTTCATCAATCGACAGTCACAACCACGTAAGCAATAATATACAACGCCGAAGGGCGAGGATCAAAACTCAAAGGAAAACTCAAATAGCATGAAAAGCGTAATACTACAACGCGCGACTCTAAGGTCGAAATAATACATAACTGGTTTCTAAGTCTGAAACAATATACAAGTTTTTGTGTTTGGTTGATGGAATTACTAGATACAACTGAATAATACATGTACAATGGTGGTTCTGATACAAAAGAACCCACCAACAAAAGCAAGTCACCCATATGGAAGCAGTGTGCCAGAAAAGCCGCAATGAAACCTGTACGGCAAAACCTGTAAGAACTGTGGCACAACGGGGGTGAGTTGCCAACTCGTGAATAGAAGATATCTACAAGTAGAAATCGCATCCATGACCTAATCCAAGGTCAATACGATCAGATATATATAAACCTCAAATAAATAAGTCTGAAGCATGATAAGGTGGCAATATAACATCTAAACATGTATGTAGTGCCAAGTGCTCGTGCCAGTGCCTCAGGTAATAACATGTCATGAAGTCTATAAGTATGTGGATATCATCCAACTATGTGATCAATGTCATCAATGTCAACTATATCAGGTAATCTATGAGTATGTGGATATCATCCAACTATGTGATCAATGTCATCAATGTCAACTATATCAGGAAATCTATGAGTATGTGGATATCATCCCACTATGTAATCAATGTCTGTTTGTATATGGATCCCGTCCACCTGTCACCCAATGACAGTAAGCATCATGCATGTAAATATCATAAAGCATATGCATGGAAGCATGAGGATATAATCAAAATCATGGAACCTGAGTGCCTAGAATCGACACTCGAAAACATCATGAAACCTGTGCCTAGCATCGGCACGTAAATCCTCATCTATCAGGCGCTGTCACCATGACTGGCCCTGATAGGTACGCATCATACGCTATCTCGAAATCTAGAGTGCCCAGCTTCGACCCTCGAATTCCGATGTATCCATACGTACATAACTCCGGTCGGTATCCCCACGATAACCGCTGAGTCCAAATACTATCACCGGTAGGTAGTACTCCCCTGCCAGGCTCACCGTCTATCATATACGAGTCATCTTACCCCGGGGTACCTCACCGGGTCCACCATGTACCCGCAGACGGTGCCTACCGCTCCTCGAATCGGGTTTCACATTCCACTCTCAGAACCGAGAAAACATATGGTGGACGCACTGAAATATCATATCAAGGGTAACCGGGGTTTTTTTTAAAACAATATATATATTCTCTTTTAAAATACCCACGGTTCCCAAATCCAAAAATATCATGGAAACAACATATCTCAATGCGTCAAATCAAAAGCATGATGTATGCGACATAACCAAAATGTAAGCATATCAGTATATCATGCAACATGGAGTAGAAATATGCACATAATTAGGGAAGACCGCTTATTTAAAATGAATCAGTTTTTAAAAGTATCTTGCGGTTCTCAATCTGCGAGTCAAGCCAGAATCATCTATGTATGCGCAATATGTAAGTGTACAAGTATAAGTGTGCTACAGGTAGGTGCACAAGTAGGAGTGTACAATATGTGAGTACACGAATATGAATGTACAATAGGTATGTGCACGAGTATGGGTGTATGCTATGTAGGTACACGAGTATGAATGTACAATAAATATGTGCACAGGTATCGGTGTACAATCTGTGAGTACACGAATATGAATGTACAATAGGTATGTGCACGAGTATGGGTGTACTCTATGTAGGTACACGAGTATGAATGTACAATAAATATGTGCACATGTATGGGTGTACAATAGGTGAGTACACGACTATGAATGTACAATAGGTATGTGCACAAGTATGGGTGTATGCTATGTAGATACACGAGTATGAATGCAACAGTACTATAATGTAGTGACATGGCAATTATCGATTATGGAGTGTGTGAGCCGGCAAATAGTGTACGTGGAACATACGCATCATCGATAATGGTGCTGGTGTCCTAACAGCATGGTGGTAATATAGCAATAAACACAAGTAATGCGATGCAAATAATATGAATATGCGGAATCAAAGGATTAACGCAATAGTGAAGAATCTACATCAGTATGTAAGTGTCATGCAGTTTTGCCATTTGAAATAAGACGAATCGGGGTTTTTAGTAAAATAAGGGCTACGGTGTTTTTAACAAAAAATGCGCCTTTTGAAATTATCTGTAGAATCCCTTTTTGCCTATCTTTAAAATATTCCCGGTTCGTTAGTTTTTAAATAGGTATGTCTCGGGTTTAGTCTAATGTCTACTAAGGAATCTACAGACGTAACTAACAGGCTAAGCAGGAGAGGTATGGAAACCACCTACATCTGAGTCGATATATATCTATATATCTATCTATCTATCTATATATATATATATATATATATATATATATAGTCGGTGATCCCGCCTCAATAGTATCACGTACGATACAGTATATCATATGACGTCCTCGAGTCATGAGTGAGGATCTATCATCAATATAAAGCTCGTACGGTAAATCGTCGTACGGCATCCCAATAGCTGGGTACGGGTCAATATCATAATTGTCTCATCAATTATCTGGTATCCTTATCATCATATCACATGATCTGGGGTACTGATCTAAATCTAGTACAAATCGATACCATCTATATAAATATAAGTGCGTGTGTGAAACACACGTCTAAAGGCCCGCTAACAATCACATGTCGTATCCTAAATACGAATCACATCATATCACCGATCTCGTGGCACTATGCCCAATGTCATCGACTCATCTCAAAATATCATCCGCTATCCGCATCATCAATGTATAAGTATAGCAATAAGTACGTGTGTGCGTGTGGGTGCAAACCTGCTCTAGGGTTCTGATTTGGTCTCAAAAACTATCTATTACCGCAATCAAGAACGGCGTCGCTTTGCAGCTAGCCGGTGAGTACGGGTCGGTCCACAGGGATGTTGTAAATTTCCTAATCGCACTTACGAGTTAATTCTAAACGGTGTGAATGGATTAATTAAATCTAAAAACTAAATTAATCTAGCGCAATTGAATTAAAGATCTAACTATCTAAGTAGGGCAAGGAATTAAATTTAATCTAGGGCAGAGAATGAAAAATTACCTAGGGAAAGAATTGAAATTACCTACTTACTTTACAGATGGCTCTCTCCAAACATCAACACAAGACTTGTCAGATCTGAATTTCTGAAATGAAAAGAGGCATCGATGCTCTCCAAAAGAAATCTAAATTTTATTGATAAAAAGATGCATAGGGAGGCTTAGCCTTTACAATGATTTAGAGTTCCTATTTATAGAGGATAGGAAACCCTAGGTTACAATTGATTCGCATGTCTACATTTACCAAAATATCCTTAGGAAGACCTAGTCAAAGTAGACTCCAAGCTTTGGTAAAATTTTATGTCTCTGTCTCTTTAAAAGGAAGTATTGGGCCTTGAAATTTCCTTTATTGACTCTTCTGTCTTTGGGCTTCCTTATTTATTTGGTTCTTTTATTAAAATAGCTTATATGTTTCTTCCAGATTTCCAGTGAATAATTGCGGTGGACTTTTAACCGTTTGCATTGTAATCTTGGACCTTGCATTGCCTTGTACTTTGTGAATTTTATCTTTGATATAGGCTTGATCAAGAGTCTTCTGTTTGTTGGTCAAAGTCCACTTTTGCATCGTCTTTTCATCGTTTTCACTGTTTTCTGTCTAAGATCCTGTAACCTGTAATATGTAGTAGACATGCGTCAAAAGCACCTGTTTATTTATAAAACGTATAAGAATGGGGAATATAATAATACAATATTATGGTGTGAACAAATACGCCCAAACTTATCTTTTGCTCGTCCTCGAGCAAACTTATTTTTTATTCTCTACAAAAAACCTAACCGCACTTTCGCAGGGAAACGCGATTGCACTGAGCTCGTGCAACAAGCCGTTAAACCTCTAGGTGTCCCTACTAGGAGGAGTGTTGTCTCCTGAGGGTTTTCAGTGGATACTACCCACAAAATCCTATCAATTTGGCTTTTTCGACTTTAATTCTCCAATTAGGGTTTCTAACAAGGAATTCTATAATCGTCGACTTGCAAATTATCCACCCATATTCTTCACTCTTCCTTATCATTTAACTTAAGATTATATATGTTCTATAGACTTACTTAGCTTTCGGTCTCTTAAGTTTTCCTTCTAGGGTTCCATCTCCACTTAGGAATTTCTATCAACCCTACTAAAGATACAAGTTCTATTCTTCATTCCTTTCTCTTATCTAAACTCCAATCACATATCCCTACGTGTGTGTATAAGTCACCCCAACACTTGGAAATTCAAATCAAGCAATCATACCCTTGTCCGTTGTCTAAAGTACTTATTAATTGGTGAATTTTTAATTGAATTTTGCTTACACATCCTTCATGCGACCGTTAATACTTCTTGAGGTACCAACGACCGATTACAAAATGCGTTTGCACTTTTAAAGCGTAATTCCTAGTCTTGCAACACCTAAGGCTTTAGCAGTGACTCCCAAACCAGTTGGTCTAAGGCACTAGGTGATGAAGCACCCTCGCTGAATATTTTTCTATTTTTGCAGCCTTAAGTAATCACAAAAACCAGTGGTCATTTGTTTTTCTTTATTCACATTTTTTTTTCATTTCCTTCGTACTAAGGACTTTAGACAAGAGCATTTCAAGGTCTCTTCTACTATTCCAAGTTTCAAGGTGCGTGATTGTGCAAATTGTAGGGTATACATTTTCAGAATCTAGACTTAAGCTAAGAAATATTTTTCAAACTTATACTCTAATAAGAACATCAATACTTTTCCTTTGTTTCAACTTAGCCCAAGAAGTGAACTCAAAATTTGCCTATTTCTAAATAAACTACAAAGACATATACTTTCTACCTTTAAACTTTAAGGACGGTTATTTTTAGGGTTTTTAATTTACTAAGTCTAAGATCTAGTTTTTCCTAGCCAGTTAACCTATTTGTCAAACTCAAGTCAATTAGGCCAAAATTGAATACAATAATTTTTATAATTTTTGAAATTTTTATAGGTTTTCAAATAAATATGCAAATGCAAAAATATACATATGAATGCGAAGGAAGAAGACGTACCGAGCATACCCCCAAACTTAAACTTGACAGTGTCCTCACTGTCATGCCACACCAAGAGGGTCAAAATGCCGGCACTCCCCTGTTTATTTATTTATAATTTTTTATTTTTTTATTTTTTTTTTGAATTTTTAAAATATTTTTTATAGAAAAAGAAAACAAAAAATATATGTACATATATACAACAAGATTCCCCCCAAACTTAAGCTTGGCCTTACTCAAGCCAAAGGTTAGCACCAACCATTCAAAAATCTTATCGTGGTAATGGTCGAGTTGGTGAAAGAATGGAGTGGAAAGATAAGAAATGAGAAGCACACGAGACCGAATTGGAAGAAGATTGGAATATGGTCTCGGCGGAGGAGAAGAATGGCGGAAAAGAGAAAGAAGTGGAGTACGAACTTGAGGGTGTAAATCGAGTGAATAAATGAGCGCAATTTGTGATGAACGATGTGTTAAAAGTGATTGTGCTAATCTATCAACTCGTCGTGAAATGGGGTCAAATCCATCAAGATTCGCAAGAAGGCATGGGTACGCCGAACTTGGTATTGGAGATGAAAGCGTAACGGTCTCTTGTAAGGTCGGAACGATAGGAAGGACGAAAGGGAGTGAATTAGGGATAGTCTCATTCTCACCGTAGTAAACTTTCTCGAACTGGAAAGATTCCATCAATGGTTCGAAACGACTATAAGCAACCGAGTCTGATGGTTCAACTAACTTATCTGAAAATTCAAAGGACTCAAACTCGGGCGGTGAGACATCAACATCGTCCGAAAAAGTGAAACACTCGTAAGTGTTATCGGCTGGGAGAACTGTGTCAGATTCAAAGGAAAATTTTTCAACCTCACAGTCTTCAAGCGTGATCTTGTGCGTGGTCAGAACGATGGAAAGGAGGGAGGGTGATATAACAGTTAAAGGTTCAGGAGGATGAATTGGAAAATCCGACATATCAAACAAAAATGGTTCAACCACAATATTATCCTCAAGACTCTCCTCAATACTATCCTCATAAGTCTCCTTAATAGTTAACCCATCCATGCCATTATCATCAAAATCAAGACGCATATGAAGTTCGGGAGAAACATCTAATGACTCGGGATGATGAATTGGACATAAAATTTCAATCAAATCTACTGGTTCATCATCCAAAAAATTCCCGACGTCTATATCCTCAATCAAGTGAAAATCAATATTTTCTGACACCTCATCAAAAGCATGGATATTTATCGATTTAGGTTCTTGAGTGGAGGTGTAAGGGTCAAACGGATTAGGCGTGGTTTCACTCGAAAGGGGTTCCTCACAATCTGGCAAATCAAGCACTACAAAGTCACACAACTCGTTAGATGTTTTATTTTCAACTGGTGAACTATTTGGGGCAATCGATGGAAAACCGGAGTTGTGGGTTTCAATTGGATAAGGGTAGGTCTGATTTGGGAATGTGTAGAACTCACTCGCTCCTCTCAAATTCTCCCTCTATCCAACCGCCTCCTCATACATTGAACAATTTGGAGCTAGTGGAAAACTAGCTACCGGTTCACTAGGTTGTATAAGGGCGGCTACGGACACATCCACATTCCTAATCATTTTGTTTGTTGCTAAAATATAAGCCTCCAACGACTCTTCCAAACTAGACTTGGGTGGTGAGGGGGTTTCGGTAAAAGATTTGAAATTGTTTGGATATGTGAAACTCCCAAAAGGCTGTGTAGAAACAGTGTCTAGTGACGGTGGGAAAGTCGGGTAGGACTGGCAGGAAGTGGGTGGTTGGACAGGGGTAGGGTCAACATGTGGATAAAAATGTGAATAGTATTGTGGATCCCTAAAACTAGATGAGTGGAGAGGGGTGAAAGATCGGCTACGAGATTGAGCAATATGCTCAGCAATGGACATCGGTTTAGGAGTTATAGCAGGACTTGAAAAAGTGGTATCAACATATGAAGGTGGTGAAGGTTGACACAAAGTGGGTTGCAAAGTCGAACTGTTTCTCCTAGACGCTTCTATTTGATCTTTCAAAGAAATTTTGGGCACGGAGGGATCTTCCTTAAATCGACCGAAACAATTGACGTACAAGGCAAAGTTAGGTTCGGGATACTAAAGTTCGGCAAGAGATTTATGATGTGGGGTACCCATGATAGAAGAAAGGGGAGAAGAAAGAAGGTTGGATGGTGCAAGGATTTCTTAGAGACAAAAGTTGCAAGTCTTTTTTTTTTAAATTTTTTTTTCCTTTTTCCTTTTTCTCTTTATTTAGAACTGTTTGCAAAAAGATTTTCGAGAAAAGAGCTAAGACACACTTTCGATCAACCAAAAATGCACAATCAGGCCTAGATCTAGGGTCACCTTGGTCAGCTAGACAGCTCCTAACTGTTCCAAAGTGCTAGAGATAGGACCTCAAATCGCCTCTTCACCGCCAATTGCGGCCAGGGAAGTGCCAGGTAAGTGGGAGGCCCCCGCTACAAGTAGAGGTCCTAATTAAGTAACCACTTGCCTTAGACACACTTGCCTAGACACCGAAAAGTCAGGTTAGGATAAACGGTCGATGCCTATAACTAGTCCTCTGTCATATTGAGCTCGAAGTCCTTAGGGCTGAGTCTAGTATTTTTTAATTAAGAATGGTCAATGCAAATGCCTTATGTGATTTCTGGGGTCCTGGGAAGGGTGATGAAATCCCCACCCAATCTGAATTGGTCAAAAGCCCCTTAAAATCCAATTAAAGATATGCAAAACAGTAAATCACTTGCAATCAAATCTTTTTTATTTTATGCGCGGCACAAAGAATCCTGTACAAGATTTGTTATTTGGAAAGAGAAAGATTTTTTTAAGCGCAAAGAATCCTGCAGGAGATTTTTCAGATGATATATCGGAGATTTGCAGAGGAGGAGAGAGAAAACTCACAGAGATTTACAGTGGCGGAACTATTTTTTTTTTGGGTACTAGGCCGCCGCGGTTCCGCGGTCAGAAGGCGCTGTTGCAGCGGTTCCACGGCAGATTTTTTATTTATTTTTACACGTCACCAGATCGCCGCGGTTCTTCTTGTTGACTTAGTCCTCCAAATTTCTTCTGTTGTCTGTTGTGATATTCCTCTGTTTGTTCGGATTTGATATTTGCTGTTTTGATCTCTGGAGATTTCCAGATCCGAACTTGATTGTAGATCCTGCAAAATTCAAACAAAGATACCCTTCACAACATAACAAAATGATAAATTTTTATATTTTTTGTGATTTTCCAGTTTTTATGTTTTTTTTAATTTAATATTAACCCGAAATTGCAAAAAGAAAATAACATGCCATCCCCGGCAACGACGCCATTTGATTTGGTCTCAAAAACTATCTATTACCGCAATCAAGAACGACGTCGCTTTGCAGCTAGCCGGTGAGTACGGGTCGGTCCACAGGGATGTTGTGAATTTCCTAATCGCTCTTACGAGTTAATTCCAAACGGTGTGAATGGATTAATTAAATCTAAAAACTAAATTAATCTAGGGCAATTGAATTAAAGATCTAACTATCTAACTAGGGCAAGGAATTAAATTTAATCTAGGGCAGAGAATGAAAAATTACCTAGGGCAAGAATTGAAATTACCTACTTACTTTACAGATGGCTCTCTCCAAACATCAACACAAGACTTATCAGATCTGAATTTCTGAAATGAAAAGAGGCATCGATGCTCTCTAAAAGAAATCTAAATTTTATTGATAAAAAGAGGCATATGGAGGCATAGCCTTTACAATGATTTAGAGTTCCTATTTATAGAGGATAGGAAACCCTAGGTTACAATTGATTCGCATGTTTACATTTACCAAAATATCGTTAGGAAGACCTAGTCAAAGTAGACTCCAAGCTTTGGTAAAATTTTATGTCTCTGTCTCTTTAAAAGGAAGTATTGGGCCTTGAAATTTCCTTTGTTGACTCTTCTACCTTTGGGCTTCCTTATTTATTTAGTTCTTTTATTAAAATAGCTTCTTTGTTTCTTCCAGATCTCTAGTGAATAATTGCGGTGGACTTTTAACCGTTCGCTTTGTAATCTTGGACCTTGCATTTGTTAGTTATATGTATGCCCTAGAGGCCATTACTATACATAGGATGCATATTATAGTGGATGCTTGGACATATCTAGGGATGACTTTCTTGCTCGATATGATAGTATGCTATCTGGTTACTCTTTACCTTAATGTGTACACTGATTGTCTCTCTGTTACATGTTGGTAAAGCCCTTAGGATGTGTACTTGACTACCTGGACTATGATGTGGATCATACTAGTGGGGACATGGTAGTCCATAATTACATCCTTCAAGGTCCCTAGTTGTGGGTGTATCGAGACAGGGCATCGATATACCAGAGTAGACTAGCGTGTACCTTCTCGACCCATATAGATGGGCGATGGATGATCCCATATCCATTGGTGTTTGACATCAGAGATGATATACGGTTGCTCAGTATAGACTGGGTACACTGGACGGACTCGCCGAGAACTCCCAGATGGTATTATACCTCATGTCAGATGGCAGTTCTCTGGTGACACTGGTACAGGTTAGTTTGTAGACCCGAGATCGTCATAGAGTCTTGTGTGATTCCCACTGTGCTTTGATTTCCATCATACTACGTCTAAGAGGGCGTGCAAAAAGGTGGCTTTTGGGTACAGTCCCGAATCACATGGAGGCAATGAGCGATAGGAGGGGTTTCGTCTCTCCCGGTATAGGGAGTTGATGTTGCGCTGTGCTCGATTGGCCATAACAGGAAGTTCTTGGCCAAGGCTGCTTTAGGGATTTACTGGTAAGTGTTACCAGTAGTTTCTCAACCCGTTATGAGCCTCATATCGACACGACTTATCGAGTTATTGGGGTCTGACGTTTACCACCCCTAGACGAGATATGCGACATATCAAACGAATAGACCGGACTGTACGGTAGTGTTACTAATTGGATTCACAGGAGTGTGAGCAATCTTGCTTGTTGATCTTCTGATCGCTCAATACCCGGGTGGCCGTTACGTTTAGCTGACCGCTTGCGGCTTGTGGGTGTTTGATATGATCATCACCTATTGCCGGCGTATTGACGAGTCTTTAGAGTCCTACACAGGGGTGTCCTGGCTCAAGCGAAATGAAATAGGAGCGCATATGAGATATGTGCGGGACCGAGAATAATACCAGTATGTGATACCATATTCTATTCTCACGATTTGTGACATTGATCGGTTGTATGCTATATAGCCGGGTTATCGGATCAAGTGTTGATTCGATAAGTTGTTACTATTGATATTAGTCGGTTATATGCAATATGACCGGATCGTTAAATCAAGTGTTGATTTAATGATTTAATGTATAATTATATATTTGATATATTACATTACATTAACTAGTATTGGTTCACTTAAGATTGATTTTCTCACTTGATTGTGCACATTGTTTATATGTGATATATGCAAGTGTACATGTTTGTATCATGCTTGATGATACAAACAAGTTGTGTGTATGAGACTTATACCAAATCAAGGTTAAATTAGGGTTTACTATTTTCCTAATAAATAACAAAAGAGTGAGACTTTGGTCAAAGTTATCAAGCTTCATGAAGCTTGAAGAAACTTTGACAAAGTCAAATCTTTTGTCATTTCCTTAAGATATTAGTTAACCCAACCCTTAACCTAATGCTTTGGTTAATTCTCTAGATGAGTTAAGCATGAGAGCTTAACTCAACCATGGTGCCATAATTAAAAGGATAAGTTTCATTTTATTCTATGATTCTTTTCTTCTTCTTCTTCAACATCAAGCTCCACAAAAGCTTGCTAGCTCCAATGGTGCCATGAGAAAAAGAGTGAGAAATCCAATTCTAAAGTGAACCCACTTCCTATTTCTTCATCCTCTACTACTTGCCATGTAGTATAGGGTGTTCTCATCACAAAGTTTATGACCAAGTGAAGGAATAGCTTGAGTTTGAGTCTCCCCGACGTAGATCATCTTTGGCCTCGAAGTCAACGACCTAGCCCGCTCATTTCTCCGATGAAACCAACGCTAGGGTCCGGGATCCCGATGATCGCAGCGAAGGGACGTCAACACGGAGCTATTGAAGTGAAGGACCGGATCTACAAAGTTTGTAATCCCTTTCACTTACTAGTAAAGTAGTTTACTAGTTTTTCGTTTCACCTAATCTCTAGTTAACGATCTTGCATAGAGTTGTTAGGCACATAAAAATTTGAATTTGGCATGGTAGATGCCTTGTGGAACCTCTTGAGTGTGCCTAGTAACCCTACAGCAATGCCTTGTACTTTATGAATTTTATCTTTGATGTAGGCTTGATCAAGAGTCTTCTGTTTGTTGGTTAAAGTCCACTTTTGCATCGAATTTTCATCGTTTTCACTGTTTTCTGTCCAAGAACCTGTAACCTGTAATAGGTAGCAGACATGCATCAAAAGCACCTGTTTATTTATAAAACGAATAAGAATGGGGAATATAATAATACAATATTATGGTGTGAACAGGTTTGCGACTAGGAACTACACTAGTTTACTTCCAACCCTAATCTATCTATAGTACACCTAACTGTAAGTACACGGTAGCGCCCTGGCCGTCTAATAGACGCCAAATGCGGAACAAAAACTTTTACAACTGGCGCTATCGCGTACTATAACACGGATCTGCCATTAAAGCTAAACTAACTAACTACAAAGTGGGTAGAAATGTTATACCGAACGATCTGAGTCCTTCGGTCTTCAACCATCATCCCACGCTTTGTTGCGGCTGCTCCGATCTCCTGTATCTCCAGTCTTCTCGTCCAGGTGGCACCACGTCGATGGATCTTTAAACGGGCTCCCGCCTCTGAACCGAGGTAACTCGATCATCAAGTTTGCTAAAAGAGATGACCAAGGTTGATGTAGAGAATGAGTAGAACACTTTGTCTCGTTACGTACAAAGGTATGGACGAACGGTTAATGAAGTTTCCTTTTGAAACTGTGATGGAATGAAATAATCTTTGAAATTTCCATACAACAAAACTATAACTTTTTTTCCAAAATGATCCATATCATTTCACCAAGAGGGAGCCGGCCATATTTGTAGAGGGGGGAGGTGAGTGTAGGAGGATAAATGGTGACCATAAGAATAAATGAAGGAGTGAGTCATATTAATACATCATGAAACCATTAAATGCAAACATGAATCACTAACCTAGTCACCATTCAATTAATGCAACAAATGAGTCACTAGCCACCTCATCATCCTAGTCATCATCTAGAAACTTCTAGAACCATGACTCACCCAAGAAAAGATAAATCCGCATTTAACCGAATGTTAAATACGGGTGATAGAAAACTGGAAACTGACAAAGATATTATATCTACACAGTATAATACTCGTATCAGGCTTAAACCAAAGCCTACCAGTATTATCTGCCCGAAATATGACACGTGCGAAAATGCACGTGCATTTTCCGAACCCTGCCATAAAACCATACGGCCTCTAGAACGTTTCGCCCGATTTTCGGAAACTGTCAGTGGGGGACTCTAATGACTCATCAACACACTGCCACTGGGTATAACCTTTAGCACGTCAGAGGTACAAGTTGTACGTAACGGTTGCTTAAGTATTAATTGGAAGGGAAGCCGACGAGCAAACTCATCCAAAAACCATACTGAGCCTGACAGTGACAGTATACATATAGTCCGGTCCGTTCGTCTATGAGTATCGCATATCGGCCTAGGGGCTGGTAACGTCAGACCCCCAATAGCGGTATAAGTCGTGTCAGAGAGTAGCGCAGAACACCCTGAGATACTACTGGAGTACCTACCAGTAAATCTCCTGCCTCGGCCGAGGGCTTTGTGTAATGGCTCTCCTAGACAAAACGCGATCTCACCCCCAATACCGGGAGAGACGAATCCCCTGCCGATCCGCTCACTTGCCTCCATGTGGCTTGGGACTGTACCCAAAAAAGACCTGTTTGCACGACTCCTTTGAGCCGTGGTAGGATAGAAATCAAAGCACAGTGGGAACTCACACGAGACAAATGACGACCTCAGGTCGATGAACTAACCTGTACACATGTAACCAGGGAACTGCTATCTGACGCTAGGTATAATACCAACCAGCAGGTTCCCGGCGAGTCCTGTCCGGTGTACTCATAACCCAATGAGCACCTGTATACATCTTAAGTGAACCAACTAACACCAATGGCTTGTGAGACCATCCACGGCCCCTCGTCGGGGTCTCGACTGTATACACTAGTCTACTATGGAGTATCGATGCCCTGTCTCGAAACTCCCACGACTAGGGACACTTTAAGGATGTGCTTACAGACCCCAGCTCCCACGTATATGATCGCCATCATACTTCTGGCAGTCAAGCAAGAATCCTATGGGCTCTATCATCATGCAATAGTGAACTAAAGCATGTATACGATGATAAAGACAAACCAGATAGCATACTATCAACTCGAGTAAGACAGTCATATCGGTATAGGTCCTGTCTTAATCATTGCAATCACGTACCTGCGATCCAATAATTGACTTTGAGGGCACTATATCCAACAATCACCCACTTGCACTTAAGGCTAATTATTGCGATGTCGCATGCTCACAGCCTGTGTGATACCGAACATCCAACTCCTCTACTAATCAGTTTCACAAAGCCCGTTTGAAAAACTATTGTGTTCGAGACATAGCCTCAGTGGGTGGATCCTCCCTGATGTTTCTTTCTATGTCTCTCTTAATCTTAAGTTCGCGGAGAAAAACATCTCCCGAATCGAGTAATACATGTCTTAGAATATGTCTGGATATCTGATGAGACCTAGTTCATAAATGTACTTCAAATTCAAAATTCTTAGACGGTATCGATAACTGAACCTAATCAGTATCCAGCACCTTGCCTCCCACAGTATCATCTTGGACCACCTGTCCATAATACTATCCCCCGTCAGAGGGAAAACTATAACTCTAACAATCACTCTGTCATTCATGTCATCTTTGGAGCCTGGAATGATAACCGCCTCCCGAAGGAGGCAGACGTCATCAAATCCTTAGAACATTCACTTATGTTCTAAAAACTGCTTCCTTATGTTTCTCCAAGATTGGATTAATATTAATTTATCGCATCTAGTGCGAAAACAACATCTGGTGTGGTACTTGACTTTTCACGATTGACTCTGTAAGACACCTTTAGAGAGGGTGACTCCATCACCTGCAGGCACACCACCATGCCAGAACTCATCTATTCTAAATACCTTTAGAATTCTGTCAAAGTACCCCGATTGGGAAACTACCCAAATCTAGATCTAATACCATAGATCTAGTAACCAGAATGTCTGATATTATATCCATATCCTTTGTAGAGAAACAACTGTGTGACGACCTTAGTACAATCGATCGTAGTATAGGAATTTTACTTCCTACTCTGTGTATGTCATCCATATACCATGACATTACACCCTACTACCTTCTTAACAGATCCATCCTCTATTCTGATGAAGTCAAAGCCATGACTTTCATAACAAAAATAGATGATCTTTCTCCGCTATATGTGCGCTAGTCTATAAATAGACATAAGCTACTTGCCCACTATGCTTCCGCTGCTCCCACTGACTACGACAACCCTCTGGCAGAATAATATCTACGTACACTTCTAAACCTAGTTTAGAACGCCGTTATACTTATCCTCTTGCCGGGTCTCATAGTCTGGAACAACAGTAGTGTCAAGTCTGGGTAAACAAGAACCTCCCTGTCACCGTCCTTGAGGTTACCGGAGTACCTCTCGGGTGTCTGAGGTTACCCACCATATCTGCGGAGTGGCTATTGGAATGTCAAACTTGATTGAATATATAGGTCATATTAAATTTTTCGTAATCGTTTGCGGTTCTGGAATCACTTCCAGTTCTACCATACTCCCACTACTTTTTTCTGAAAAAATCCATTTTACTAAAACTGTGGCGAGTCAAGAACAATATCACTATTGATCTACCAGATGGTAGAAAATCAACCCTCGACTTAGCCCGGGTCAACCCACAAACTGCCATTATAAAAACGTGCCTTGAGTTATCCAGAGTCTGGTTTTAATCATAAGCCGGACAACTCCCCGTATCTTAACATCGTTAAGATATAAACCATTCTATATTCAATATAGAAATAGAGGCACTAATTTAACTGAAACCAGATTCAAACCATGCAGCTGTCTCCAGTGCATATCATCTTAATGAAGAGAGGCTAATCGGCATTACTCAACTTAGGAATACATCCAATTATGAATAACCCGAAAGAGAAACTAGTTTCTCAAAAACCATTACTTGAATACCAATCACAAGAATCTACATCTTCGATCTCTTTTAAGAATCTCGATACTTGCGATACTTGGTTCTCTACTTTATTCTTATACCCACAACTTCTCAAAACTTAGACATTGTATTTCTACGAAACACTTGTCTAAAAACTAGAGAAGTCACAAGTAAACAAAATATAGTACGAGGACCTACCCTTTTTCCTGACGGACACTGGACAACATACAATACTCTGTATAAGTCCGCTGAGTTTGAATAACTCAAAACCTGTACATCGTAGGTTGAAAAACTGTACCCAGGCGATTTCCTCAAATATCACCAATTACAACGAATTCCGATATAATGAGGATGATTACCCTATTCCCAATAACTTACTCCCACTCATTATCTGTAAAACCATACAGATATGAGAATGAAAACTGGTATATACATACCCTGGAGTAAGTATCTAATCGGGAAAACATTTTTCCTTTAACAATGCACTGAAACATGAAAATGTTTCTTAGGGGTATCCTGGTATTTCTAGTAATGCCTCTTCCATAATCCAATTCATGACTTTAACCATATATTTCAATGCCATCTCTCCAAATCCCTTTATTTGTCTTTAGTCGTTACCTTCTCTACACCATTGTTAGGTTAAATGGTTTTCTTCCTTCCCTACCGTTTGGCACCAGCCTATGGTTTGGAAGAAGATTATCCAGTAAGCATAATAGGTGTACTCTCCTAATCCTAGGAGTACTCGTAACTTGAGAGAAGGTGATGATAAAAGACAACTGAATAATACCTTATTCTATTTCTCCCGAACTGGGAAAAAAGCAAAGTTGAAATAGGAGTAGCGATGAAGTACGAGATTTGGTCGTGAATTATAGCATTCGCAATTTACTTTGCCCTCTTTCTAATCCCTTTATTTTGTCTTTAGTTATTACCTTCTGTACACCCTACTTAAGCTAATTGGTTTTCTTCATTCCCTACCGTTCGGCACCTGCCTATGGTTTGAAATAAGACTATCCAATAAGCGTAATAGGTGTACCCTCCTAAACCAAGGAGCCCTCGCAACCTGAGAGAAGGTGATAATAAAAGACAACTGAATAAAAACTTATTCTATTTCTCCTGAACCTGGATCCATCCTCGAAGAAGTCCTTCGGGTTCGTATATAACCATATGATGGATCTATCCAATGGAAGTGGATGTCCGTAGTAATACGGGGTGTTCTGAGAATTGCAAAGGGTAAAAGAAGGAGCGGCAATGACTTATGCAACTCGGACAATCCATAAGCCAGTATTTTAAGAAGGTTCGGTCAACTTGGTCACTGAGTCAAAGTCTAGGGTCGGTCAATGGTCGCTGCCAAAGAGAGAGAGAGAGAAAAGAAACACTCTGCGTGCACTATAACCTTGATCAGAATGGTTATCACTTTATCTAATCAGGAAACCTCCCACTGTAATCTCAAATTCTCCTCCAAACCTGAAAGAAGAATTAGTCGGGATCAACCGAAGAGTAAACCAACTCATCAGTGAGAATCGGGATCCAACTATCATCGCATGATAACTTGATGGAAGCCACTCAAGTTATCACACTCCAGATGGTATGCGCATGCCTGGCAAGTTTCAGTTTCTTTAGAAACTCCCGATATGATTTTTACCTCATGCTCTTATGACCTTGACTTTGGCCAACAAATCATAAGTCACGTGTCAAGTTCTACCCGTCATTATCCAGGTTAATTTGAACCCACCCGTACATACCCTTGACTTTGGCCAACAAGGTAATACGACTGTCCCAAACCAACGCATCTATCTATGCAACAGATGAATATTCAGCAACTACCAAACACTATGCCTTGACTTTGGCCAACAAACATAGCTTGAATACTACTGACTATCCATAATAAATGACGGAGGGCTACGGCTGGTTTTTGGCGAAAAACCTTTAACGTAATGAACTTGATCTCGTTGAAGGAAACTGATAGCTTTTTATAAAAATATAGTGGCGAAAACCTTTTGCTAAAGAGGTCACTCCCGGTGAAGGGATCACGGCTCTTTCCTCGTGGAATGAGGTGCAGGATATTCCAACTGAATACCGCGATGCAAAGAAACTTGTAATCGACTATATTGAAGTTATTACCTTGACGTAAACTTTTGCCCAAGGGGTCAATCCCGGTGAAGGGATCTCGGCCCTTGCCTCGTCGAATGAGGTGCATGATATTCTAACTGAATATAGCTATGCAAAACAAAAGGAAACGTCTTTGTAATAACACTTTTTAAAATTTGTTCCAACAACATTAAATATAGGTTTGTTTTACTTTGCATTGATCAGAATCAACGCATTCCCATCAATCAATCACACCAGAAAAGAATGAAAAATAAAATGTACGTATATGCCATCCGCATTTGCCACTAGGTCCCGTCATCACCCGTTAGGTTACTTAACTAACGACAGAGCGGGGACTGGACTAGCGCGGGTGTAAAACATATACAACATCTAATAGTATATATACCAATATACAATAATCGCTCCAGGCGTGATAATATGCAACATTACCGAAAAGTAATAAGCATCACAGAACAATACAGATAATCTGGGATCCTCGGGTTTCACAGAGCCGCTGCTGAAACCCGACGTTCCCCTGTTCTTGTGGATAGCCTGTGCAATGAAACCTAGACCCCTACGGGTGCGGCAAGTTACCCGCCAAAACTTGAAGCGAGGCAGCCCCCTACAGCAAAAAGAATGGACCACCCGGCACTTCACGGAATCCGGTAACTTGAGCACCCCTCCTTGGGTCAACCTGTACCCCCTACGAGTGCGGCGAATAGTTTGCCAATTCTAGAGTGAGGCCCCTCTGCCTCTCAAAGCCATGAGATATGGACCCGTTGCCCTCCAGAACCTGGCTATCCGTGCACTCCTTCGTGGGATAAACCTAGTACAGAAATAAAAATATGTACAACGGGTACATCGACCTTAGCCCGGTCGTGCCCCAAAAGAATATTATTCAAACAGGCAGTGACGAGAGTCCACATGTTGGACGCTCGCCCCGCAATATCAAATGTACAAAAAAAATCAAATTTCACTACCATTGCACACTGCTATCCACCACGACAAATCCGCAACATCACAGCACAATACAGAACATCAACGCGAATGTCACGTTCGCAAATCCGTCTAAAAGGACTATAGCAATTAGACGCAATTTACCGCTCGAATGACATTCCTGGTCGGAGATATAATATAAGTACTGCATACTAACAAGTTTAAAATTTCGATCGACAAAACTTTCCGAAGTGGGCCCTACGTACATCTGCTGTATAGTAACAAAATCTGGGCCCAAAAGAACAGTACCATAAACCACAATTTCCCATGAAGAACTTACTGTAGAAAATTGGAGTACCAATCTCACACAACGGCGGCGGATCCGCGGTGGTACTGTGGAGTTGGGCCACGAAATTTCACCAGTATTCTAATAAAAGCCTGCTCGTTTTTCTATAGTGCTTAAAACAATTTTTAGACCCTTTTTAAAATCGACAGAAACTTTAACATTGAAAATTGTGATTTTGGAAATTCGGTTCGATCGATGTTTTTAAACGCGTTAGCACAAGTTAGTATAGCTTAATGGTGAGGCTCTGAAACCACTGTAAGTACACGGTAGCGCCCCGGCCGTCTAACAGTCGCCAAATGCGGAACAAAAACTTTTACAATTAGCGCTATCGCGTACTATAACCCGGATCTGCCATTAAAGCTAAACTAACTAACTACAAAGTGGATAGAAATGTTATACCGAACGATCCGAGTCCTTCGGTCTTCAACCATCATCCCACGCTTTGTTGCGGCTGCTCCGATCTCCTGAATCTCCAGTCTTCTCGTCCAGGTGGCACCACTTCGATAGATCTTTAAATGGGCTCCCGCCTCTGAACCGAGGCAACTCGATCATCAAGTTTGCTAAAAGAGATGACCAAGATTGATGTAGAGAATGAGTAAAACACTTTGTCTCGTTACGTCCAAAGCTATGGACGAACGGTTAATGAAGTTTCCTTTTGAAACTGTGATGGAATGAAATAATCTTTGAAATTTCCATACACCAAAATTATATCTTTTTTTCCAAAATGAACCATATCATTTCACCAAGAGGGGGCCGGCCATATTTGTAGAGGGGGGAGGTGAGTGCAGGAGGATAAATGGTGACCATAAGAATAAATGAAGGAGTGAGTCATATTAACACATCATGAAACCATTAAATGCAAACATGAATCACTAACCTAGTCATTAACCTAGTCACCATTCAATTAATGCAACAAATGGGTCACTAGCCACCTCATCATCCTAGTCATCATCTAGAAACTTCTAGAACCATGACTCACCCAAGAAAAGATAAATCCGCATTTAACCGAATGTTAAATACGGGTGATAGAAAACTGGAAATTAGCAACTTCCAAAAGTGATCCTGAAACGAATTTCAGGATAACCCCGTAACAGTATAAACATACCCGTATTTGTATTACGACCGAATACAAATGCAACTGAGACAAAGATATTATATCTACAAAGTATAATACTCGGATCCGGCTTAAACCAAAGCCTACCAGTATTATCTTCCCGAAATATGACACATGCGAAAACGCACGTGCATTTTCTGAACCCTGCCATAAAACCATACGGCCTCTACAACGTTTCGCCCGAACTTGGGAAACTGTCTGTGGGCGACTCTAATGACTCATCAACACACTGGCACTGGGTATAACCTCTAGCACTTCAGAGGTACAAGCTGTACGTAACGGTTGCCTATGTATTGATTGGAAGGGAAGCTGACGAGCGAACTCATCCAAAAACCCTACTGAGCCTGACAGTGACAATATACATACAGTCCGGTCTGTTCGTCTATGAGTATCGCATATCGGCCTAGGGGGCTGGTAACGTCAGACCCCCAATAGCGGTATAAGTCGTGTCAGAGAGTATCCCAGAACACCCTGAGATGCTATTGGAGTACCTACCAGTAAATCTCCTGCCTCGGCCGAGGGCTTTGTGTAATGGCTTTCTTAGACACAGCGCGATCTCACCCCCAATACCGGGAGAGATGAATCCCCTGCCGATCCGCTCACTTGCCTCCATGTGGCTCGGGACTGTATCCAAAAAAGACCTGTTTGCACGACTCCTTTGAGCCGTGGTAGGGTAGAAATCAAAGCACAGTGGGAACTCACACGAGACAAATGACGACCTCAGGTCGATGAACTAACCTGTACACATGTCACCAGGGAACCGCTATCTGACGCTAGGTATAATACCAACTAGCAGGTTCTCGGCGAGTCCTGTCCGGTGTACTCATAACCCAATGAGCACCTGTATACATCTTAGGTGAACCAACTAACACCAATGGCTTGTGAGACCGGCCACCGCCCCTCGTCTGGGTCTCGACTGTATACACTAGTCTACTCTGGAGTATCGATGCCCTGTCTCGAAACTCCCACGACTAGGGACACTTTAAGGATGTACTTACAGACCCCAGCTCCCACGTATATGATCGCCATCATACTGCTGGCAGTCAAGCAATAATCCTATGGGCTCTATCATCATGAAATAGTGAACTAAAGCATGTATACGATGATAAAGACAAACCAGATAGCATACTATCATCTCGAGTAAGACAGTCATATCGGTATAGGTCCTGTCTCAATCATTGCAATCACGTACCTGCGATCCAATAATTGACTTTGAGGGCACTATATCCAACACTAACACATCTCAAATATCCACGACACTATAAGCTATCATGATTATATATTTATATACTATACTAATCACGGAATGCGGGGGTGCTATACGCCATCCACCCGACTTCCCCCTGTAGATATAATCTACTCACCTGTATCCTGCGTCTCAGTGTCGATGCCTCCTTCATCTTCTTCATCGTCTCGGATCGCCGTGGGGGTACCTACATATCACACGTATCGCATCGCATCAAAACCAAATCGAAGCTTAAAACGACACGCGAAAACCAACACGATACGCTAAAAGGCCTATAGTTTAGATGCTATGGTTAGCCTTCGCTAAACAACCCGAAATCACTCGATATAGACGTAAAAACGTCACACGATCGAGATAACACACAAATACCAAAATCTGGAAATCAAAATACGCAAAACCGAAACTAAATTCAAAGCAGCAACCCAAGAAAATGATCCCAGATTTCGTATCAGGCCAAATAAAGGCAAGCAAACAAGTCTAGAGTGATGTATAGGGTGTATGCGACCTACAGTAGAAGCCTGGACCCTACCCTACACTAAGTGGCCGAACCCCCTACAGTGAAAACCGGCCTGGACGGCCCAGGGTACTCCAGTGGTGTTCTTCAGGCTACAGGGTGCTCCTAAGGTCTCAAATGGGCCTCTGAACTTGTTTATTTTTCCAGTAAACGTCCCGGTCCATTCCAGATTTCTCTGCACACTCTAAGTCATCACAAACCGACATGAAAGTCTCGTAATTCCGTATTTTTGGGTTTCAGGTTTTGCTAGGTTAGGGTTTTAGTCAATATTGGTTCTAAGGTCACCATTAGAGTCCAATTGCATAGCCACAACTCAAATTTACCCTAACCCTCTCTAAATTTGTCCAAAGTGCACAAAACTTACACAAAACGACACTAAACTTTAAAAGAGGCTAAATCACTTGAAATGCTACAACAATTGTGAAAGAATTACCTCCATAGAGACTCATGAATCTTCCCACAGCACCAAAACACCATCTTTCTTGGTCCATTCTAAAGCTTGTGAGCTTGTGCACACTTTTTGTGAAATCGAAATGGGGTTTCAGGGTTGCATTCATGGTGGATCTAGGCTTGAATAGGGAGGAGGACGAAGAGGGAGGGGGCAGCAGCAGCACAAGGAAAGGGGAGATTGAAATGGAATGGGGAAATGATGGGAGTGTGGTTCAAAAGGTGAAGGTTGACCTAGTCTTTCTCTCTCTTCATGATGATACCATTTCCTTTTTCCTTTTCTTTTCCTTCTCACTCAAATAGTAAACCCAAAACACCCATGGTAGGAAAAATGTAAAACAAGTCCAAAAATGATATGTGCATGTTTTGAACAAAAAGCCAAAAATCCGATTTGCGATTTTTAATCGCGATTAGCACTAAATTAGCATATAAATGCTCCTAAAAACTTTAAAATGACAAAATCCTATAGAATACATTTTTTTTGAATTTTCCATAATTTTTCAAAAATTTTCCCATTTATCGGTATTTAATTATAAATTTAATATTAAAATAATCAATAAACTAATATTAAATTAAAAAAATTCCTAAAATAATATTTTATTATTTTGAAATGCTACATTATGAATGCAATATTTTCGACTGATCAGTGCTCAGTGGTGGCTGTGTACACTGAACGGACTCTCCGAGAACTCCTAGTTGGTATTATACCTATCGTTAGATAGCAGTTCTCTGGCGACACTGGTACAGACCCGAGATCGTTATAGAGTTGTGTGATTCCAACTGTGCTTTGATTTCCACCTTACCACGTTAAAGCGAACATACAAAACGGTGGCTTTTGGGTACAGTCCCGAATCACGTGGATGCAATGAGCGATAGGAGGGGTTTCGTCTCTCCCGGTATTGGGGGTTGATGTTGCGCTGTGTTCGATTGGCTATAACAGGAAGTCCCTGGCCAGGGCTTGTTCGGTTTTTTCTGCGCCCCATCCATCTTTCAGTGGCCAAATGCGGAACAAAAACTTTAAAAACTTTGGAGCAAACAAAACCCGAATAAGATCGAACCAAATACCCTATACTAGCAAACATGCAAAGAGGAGTTTAGAGATGGTTATACCGATCGATCCATGTCCTTCGGTCTTCAACTTCTGTCCAAGCTCTTCGCGACTTCCCCGATGTAGTTCGATCTCCGGTCTCCCTTCGTCGAAGAAGATCCACGTCGAGGGTTCTTTATACGGGCTCCCGCTTCAAAAACCGAAGCAACTCGAGTAACTAGTTTGCTAGCCTAGGTGCCCAAGATAAAGTAGAGATAGTGTGTGATTACTTTGTCTCAAAACACTCTAGGATTGTCAACTCATGAGAGGGATAGAGTGGAGGTTGAAGAAGAAGCCATTGATGGAAGTTGTGAGCTCAAGAAAAAGCAAGTGAAAAAAATGAGCTTGCTTATTGTGTGAGATATATTGTGAGAGGTCTCAAAATACAACTCAAGACTAATCCATGCTACAAGTGGCCGCCCTCTCTCTCTCCACACATTAATCCTACACAATAAATCAATAATGAAATAGACATGGCACAAGAAAACACACCATGAGTCACCAAAATTGCACATGCCACATTCAATGCTCTAGGTCAAAACTTGCATTCACAATTTCCACATAATTAAACATTAAACTAAATGTTTAATCAAAAAGAGAATGGAAACTTCTAAAGTAAACTCATAGCGGATCACAAGAATACCTCTCATCTGTATATACATGTTAGTTATATGTATGCCCTAGAGGCCATTACTGTACATACGATGTATATTATAGTGGATGCTTGGACATATATAGGGAGGACTTTCTTGCTCGACATGATAGTATGCTATCTGGTTTCACTTTATCATAACACGTACTCTGATTGTCTCCATGTTACATGTTGATAAAGCACTTAGGTTGAGTACTTGACTACTAGGACTATGATGCAGATCATACTAGTGGGGGCAGTGTAGTCGTTAAGTACATCCTTCAAATGTTCCTAGTCATAGGTGTATCGAGACAGGGTATCGATATACCAGAGTAGACTAGCGTATAGCTTCTTGACCCATGTAGATGGGCGATGGATGATCCCATATCCATTGGTGTTTGACATGAGAGACAGTATACGGGTGCTCAGTGGAGACTGGGTATAGTGGACGGACTCGCCGAGAACTCCCAGATGGTATTATACCTCACGTCAGATGGCAGTTCTCTGGTAACACTGGTACAGGTTAGTCTGTAGACCCGAGATCGTCATAGAGTCTTGTGTGATTCCCACTGTGCTTTGATTTCCATCATACCACGTCCAAGAGGGCGTGCAAAACGGTGGCTTTTGGGTACAGTCCCGAGTCACATGGAGGCAATGAGCGATAGGAGGGGTTTCGTCTCTCCCGGTATAGGGAGTTGATGTTGCGCTGTGCTCGATTGGCTATAACAGGAAGTCCTTGGCCAAGGCAGCTTCAGAGATATACTGATAAGTGTTATCAGTCGTTTCTCGACCCGTTATGAGCCTCATATCGACACGACTTATCGAGTTACTGGGTCTGACGTTTGCCACCCCTAGACGAGATATGTTACATATCAGACGAAGAGACTGGACTGTACGATAGTGTTACTGATTGGATTCGCAGAAGTGTGAGCAGGCTTGCTTGTTGATCTTTTGATCGCTCAATACCCGGATGGCCGTTACGTTTAGCAGACCGCTTGCGGCTTGTGGGTGTTTAATATGATCATCACCTACTGCCGGCGTATTGACGAGTCTTTAGAGTCTTACACAAGGGTTTCCTGGCTCAAGCGAAACGGAGTAGGAGCACATATGTGATATGTACAGGACCGAGATTGATACGATATGAGATACCGTATTCTATTCTCGCGATTCGTAAGATTGATCGGTTGTATGCGATATAGCCGGGTTATCAGATCAAGTGTTGATTCGATAAGTTGTTACACATGATATTAGTCGGTTATAGCCGGATTATTAAATCAAGAGTTGATTTAATAATTTAATGTATAATTATATATTTGATATATTACATTACATTAACTAGTATTATCTCACTTATGATTTGTTTTCTCACTTTATTGTGCACTTTGTTTATATGTGATATATGCAAGTGTACATGCATTGTGTTATGGTTGATGATACATGTTATATGGGTGTATGAGACTTATACCATGATTAGGGTTAAGATTAAGGTTTTTATTTTATCTTAAGATTTAACAAAATAGCAAGACTTAGTCAAAGTTCTCAAGCTTGGAAGAAGCTTTGAGAAACATTGACAATGTCCACTCTTTTGTCATTTCCTTAGATATTCCTTAACCCAACCCTTAACCTTAGACCTTGGTTAATTCTCTACATGAGTTAAGCATGAGGGCTTAACTCAACTATGGGTGAATAATTCAATTGGATAAGTTTTCATTTGGATGAATTATTCATTCTATCTTCTTCTTCTTCACCAAGCTCCATGAAAAGCTTGCTAGCTCTAATGGTGCCATGAGAAAAAGTGTGAGAAAATCAATTCTAAAGTGAGCACACTTCCTACTTCATCATCCTCTACTACTTTCCATGTAGTATTGGGTGTTCTCTTCACAAAGTTCATGACCTAGTAAAGAAATAGCTTGAGTTAGTGTCTCCCCGACGTAGATCATCTTCGGCCTCGAAGTCTTCGAAGCAAGCACGTTCATTTCTTCGACATAGCCTCTCTAGAGTCCGGAGCTTGAGATCGCAGCGGAGGGGACTACTACACGGAGCTATTTGAAGTGAAGGACCGGTCTACAAAGGTTGTATTCCCGCTCTCTTTATATATTGCAAAGTGTTTGCATAGTTTATTCCGTATATTTCTAGTTAACGATCTAGTTTAGGGTTGGCTAAAATGGCAAATTTTTAATTTGGCAGGGACGATGCCTCCCGAAACCTTGCTGCCGTCGTAGGTAACCCTTCAGTGGTATCAGAGCCATGCTAGAAATAAATACGGATTTTGTTAGAATCACGAAACCGAAACAACTCCGAAACTGAAACACGAAATCTGTATTTTCTGTCGATTTTAAAAGTTGTCAAAATTTTTTTTAAACAAGTACAGAGTGATGTATGGGATATATAATGAACACACACGAATTTCAGGGCATTCTGAGAAAATTAGGCCGGCCACCATATGCCCCATATCGGCCCAATTCCGAGCACCCCCCCCTGAAAATTTTTGTGTGTTCCAGTGACTTCATTTTAATGTCTCAGGTGTTGTTTGTTTTTGCTAATTTTGCATGTGATGTGAAATTACACTATAAGCAATTCGGAGTGTTTCGTATTCGTATTTTTAACATTGTTTCGGGTGTTTCACATATTGTCTAGACAATGTTAAATAGTTCCATCGAATGTCAAAAACCCATTTTTCCAAGTTTAACATATTCGGAAAAATATGCAAGTTATTCTTTGGACCCTCTAGAAGAATGTAAACCTTAACTCGATTATGTGGCCGTCAAAACCACTACTTGAACCCTAGGGTTTGTGGTAGTTTGGCGTTTCACATGTGAGGCGTTGGTTTGACCTTTCTACGGCTGGTTCATAGGTACTGTGGCATTTTCTGGGTATTATTAAAACAATGCTCAAGTGTTGAGCTGTCGGGAAATTGTTGGACTTTGATGAACCGATCGAAGGGTTTAACTTCGTCTGGATATTATGTTATGGGATACAATATTTGGAATCCACATGTAGTTATGAGATAACTAATTTGAATGTTATAAATCTAGCAGCTTAGTCTCATTTGATCGGTTGCCACAGGATTTTGATATGATCAAAAGTCTGTCCCAATCACGTAGCATACGCGGATACTCGCCGGGTAAACTTAATAGATAGCCACACCCCATTGCCTCGACCAAGTGACTAACCCCGTCGCCAAAAGCATCCGTTCGGGTGCTCGCGGCAGCAATGTTCCGCCTTAGTGCACTTCGTCGACGGCATCGGGGGGTGCGGCCGTCTACTAAAGTTTCCGATGAGAATTCGATCAGGATGTCAGGAATCTTATTGAATTTCCCGACTAGATATTGAAAAGTGTTTTCAAGATCGAGACTAAAATGTGGGGTTTGTAATTGTTAGGCATGCGATGTCTAAGGAATTCATTTGGTTAGGCATGCGATGCCTAAGGTGGTTGGGGATTCCAATTGTTGTAGTTTTTCATTTTCTTTTCTGCGACCGTAAGTGTAATATGTGGTGTATCGCCGGTTTCGGTGCTATAAGTCAATGATAATTGGGATAAACATATTTACATACGTTGATGACATGTGATGTTATGTGTTTCTTGGATATGTTATATTGGATCGTCGTAAAAGAATAGCCGGGGGTTTTATGTGAGATGAGAGTTTTTCTTTTTCATTCATGTAAAATTCATTGTATGTAATATTCTTTTATTGGGGCACTTCCGGGCTGAGGATGATGTCACCATTGTATATTATTTACTTTTCCGCATTAGCATAGACCCAAGGTGGGGAGCACAAGTAACCGGGTTCTAGGGTCCAGTGGGAGACCATCTCGAGGAGTCGAGACCGGGTCTCCTAACTCTAGAATTGGTAGGGTTGCTTGACGCTCTCGTAGGGGTCTAGGGGTGTGGGATTGGCTATTCATCACGACCGTGGAATCCGTGTTTTATACAGGCTTAAAATAAAAACACGGAAATTCTAGTATATCCAATATTTCATATGTTGTTTTTCTGCTGCGTTATCTATGATGTGATCATGTGGGGATGCTAGGCACTCTAATAAGGTTCTACAAAGCATCAACCATGCCCGATTAAAAATTTAGCCGTGCCGAACAACCCTAACCAAGATCTTTAAACTAGAGATTACGCGAAAACAAGCATGCTAAAAACTTTAACATCTAAGAGTTTGGGATTACAACCTTTGTAGTCCGGTCCTTCACTTCATAAGCTCCGTATTGTGGTCCCTTCGCTGCGATCATCAAGTTCCGGACTGTCGAGAGGCTCCACGAAGAGAAAGATGCAAGCTTGCTTCCGATCTTCGATAACAAAGATGATCTACCTTGAAGTTTCATTAACACAAGCTCTCACTCACTAAAGATGTGAACACCCTCATCTAAATGGCAAAGATAGACGAGGATGATGAAGTAGAATTTTAGCACTCATTTGTTTTCTTATTCTCACTCACTTTCATCACAAAAATCAAAGCAAGAATGCTTTTCAAAGCTTAAGCAAGAAGAAGAATAGTAATCCTTTTGTGATGAATAATGAAAGTAATGATAAGGTTAGAAATGCAACTATGGTTCAAGTAACCTTTGTAGAGATTTAACTAAGGTTAAAGGTTTGGTTGGGTTAAACAAATATCTTGCAAAATATCAAAACAAATATCTTTGCACAAAACAAAACAAAACCTTCTAGAAGGTTCTAGAAAAGATTAACCCAAATCAAACCCTAACCATGTTTAATCTTCACTAAATATGTTGCATTAATAACCCTAACATGTTACAATATTATATATCACATATACAATATTTATTGTAACAAAATAAAATAATACAATTAACATATGTCGCATATATATCAATGTATTACCCGAGTGAGAAAAAGAATCTTTTAGTGAGCTTATATTAGTTAATATAATTTAACATATCAAATATATAATTATACATTAAATTATTGAATCAACACTTTATCCGACAATCCGGCTATATCGCATATAATCGACTAATATATCATTTACCGATTCATCGAATCAACACTTGATCCGATGACCCGGCTGATATCAAATATCTCGAGAATAGAATACGGTATCTCATATCGCATTATCCTCGGTCCTGCACATATCACATATATGCCCCTACTCCGTTTTGCCTGATTCAAGAAACCTCTGTGTAGGACTCTAAAGAATCGTTAATACGCCGGCAGTAGGTGATGATCATATCAAACACCCACAAGCTGCAAGCGGTCAGCTAAACGTAACAGCCACCCAGGTATTGAGCGATCAGAAGATCAAAAAGCAAGCCTGTACATTCTTCTGCGAATCCAATCAGTAACACTCTCGTACTGTCCGGTCCCGTCGTCTGATATGTCGCATATCTCGCCTAGGGGTGGTAAACGTCAGACCCCAGTAGCTTGATAAGTCGTGTCGATATGAGGTCTATAACAGTTCGAGAAATTACTGGTAACACTTACCAGTAAATCTCAGCAACCCTGGCCAGGGATTTCCAGTTATAGCCAATCGAATACAGCGCAACATCAACTCCTTATACCGGGAGAGACGAATCCCCTCCTATCGCTCATTGCCTCCATGTGATTCGGGACTGTACCCAAAAGCCACCTTTTTGCACGCCCTCTTGGACGTGGTATAATGTAAATCAAAGCAAAGTGGGAATCACACAAGACTCTATGACGATCTCAGGTCAACAGACTACTATGTACCAGTGTCACCGGAGAACTGCCATCTGACGTGAGGTATAATACCATCTGGGAGTTCTCGGTTAGTCCGTCCACTGTACCCAGTCTCCACTGAGAACCCATACACCATCTTTGATGTCAAAACACCGATGGATATGGGATCATCAATCGCCCATCATATGGGTCAAGATGCGTATACCCTAGTCTACTCTGGTGTATCGATGCCCTGTCTCGATACACCCTCGACTAGGAACAGTTATAGGATGTACTCGTCGACTACCGTGGCCCCACTAGTATGATCTCATCATAGTCCCAGTAGTCGAGTACATATCCTAAGGGCTTTATCAACATGTAACATAAAGACAATCAGAGTACATGTTAAGATAAAGTACAACCAGATAGCATACTATCATGTCGAGCAAGAAAGACCTCCCTATATATGTCCAAGCATCCATTACAATATACATCATATGTACAGTAATGGCCTCTATGGCATACATATAACTAACAACCTCCCACTTGCAGTAGGGCCATCTATTGTGGTATCACATACCCAACAATTAGCTGTGGTTGAAGTATTTCATACTCAACCATCCCATAAAAGTCTCTACTGGGAAAAAAGGCCTTTGTGAGTGGATCCACGCTGTTGTCCTCTATGTCTACTCTCCTAACCTCGATCTCCCTGGAGATCAATCGTCTCCATGATCAGGTGATACTGCCTAAGAATTATATCTGGATATCTGATGGGATGGGGGGTGCCTTGGCATAAGCCACAACTCCATTGTCACACAATGGTTGGAACGAAGTTCATCTCATGAACTTATATATCCAGACTGCCTCTTTGGTAGCATCCTTGGTAACGATGTATCTTTCCTTTAATCATCTAGTAAGTCACGGTATCTAGCTTGGAACTCTTCCAACATACCGTCCCTCCACTCAGGGTAAAGACAATGCCTGTGACTGACATTCAGTCGTCCTTATCACCGTGGAACCTTTTCCAATGATTCTCCCCAGGATCATTGATACCATATCACTACAACTAGTGAGAATCCTAACATCCAATTAGATCTATCTCATAGGTCCAAAACCCAGGATTTAGGAGGTATCACTTTGATCCTTTATGGAGAATCCTTGTGATAAGCGGAGATTGACCGAGCGGAGCATAGGAAAACTCTTTCCCTATCAAGAGTATGTCATCCACGTACTCTACGAGGATCACCACCATACTCCCTACTACCTTTTTGTATATACAAGGTTCATCTACCATTTGGATGAAGTCAAACTCTTTGACTATCACATCAAAACAGATGTTCCAACTCCGCGATGCCTGATTTATCTCATAAAACAACTTGCACACGTTTCCGCTGCTCCCACTATCTACGAAGCCCTCTGGCTGAGTACTTATAGACGCTCTCTTCCAAATCATCATTTAGAAAAGCGGTCATGACACCCAACCGCCAGATATCGTAGTCATGGTATGTAGCCGTGGCAAGTAGGATCCGGATGGACTTAAGCATAGCTTTGAAAGTCTTAACTTTTCCATGTACACCAAGTAATCTTCTCAAGATATACTTGCTCTTGATGGGGATTTAACCCTTCAGATAAAGCAACCAAAGTCCATACTTTGTTGGTGTATAAGGATTCCATCTTAGATCGCTAATCATCCAGTCATTCTTACAGAGTCCCACTCCTGATGGCCAGCTCGAAATAAGTTGGGTCATCATCTCATGATGTAATCCTCGCTCCCACTGTCATAGAGAAACCGAAGTATCTCTCAGGTTGGTGAGGAACCCTACTAGATCGGCAGAGAGGCTGAGGTTCGTTGGAAACTATTGAATCCTTTGGTTCTACCAAATCATCAGCTGCAGTTTGTATAGATGGAACTCTTTCCAGTTCTACCTCATAGCCAATAATTTCTTCACAAGAAATTCCCTTTCACAAAGGTGGCATGCTGAGAAACAAAACATCTTTTGTTCCTAGGTTAGGTAGAAGATATTCCCTTGCGAATGCTTGGGATATCCAACAAACTTCCACAGATCTGACTTTGCCTCGAGCTTGTCCGGATTTTGCTTTTAGACATAAGCTGGACAACCCCAAATCTTAACTTACTTAAGATATGGGCTCTTCCCATTCCATATCACATATGAAGTGGTAGGCATCATGGTATGATTGGAACCCTATTCAATAAGTATGCAACTTCACAAGTGCAAAACTCCCAAAAGGAAAATAGGAAACTCAGTAGTACTCATCATAGAGCGCACCATATTAAATAGGGTGTGATTTCTCCGCCCCGATACACCGACGAGCTGTGGTGTATACGGAGGAGTAAGGCTGAGAGAGAATCTCATTCTCCTTTAGAATAGTTCAGGAATTCCGTGCTCAAGTATTCTCCTCCTTGATCTCATCAAAGGACATAATACTTATACCCGTTTTTGGTTCTCTACTTCTAACTTATATTCTGTGAATATCTCAAAAGTTTCGGACTTGTGTTTCAACAGGAACATATGTCTAAATCTTGAGAGATCATCAGAGAATGTAATGAAGTACAAAGAACCGGTCCTGGCATGTGTACTTATGGGATCTTACATACATCATCATGTATCAATCCCAAAAGTTCACTAACTCTTTCTCTGTTTCCAATAAACAGAGCTGTAGTCATCTTATCTTTGTAACATGACCGGCAAGTTTCACAAGATGTAAATTCAAACTAATTTAAATATGCATCTAAATGTAACTTTCGCTAGTCGTGTCACATTGATATGACCTAGTCTATAATACCTCAAGAAGGATCTGTTCATTTCTGAACTCTTCCTCTTGTGTGTGTTCTGTATACTAAGAACTGTAGTTTGATTTAGAACGTCAATGCTTTTAGATAACATGCCTGAACCGATCAACTCTTGATATAGAAAATGTTCAAAACATTATCCAACAATACAAAATTATATCCTTCTTTACTAATAAAGAGACTGATATGATGTTGTATATCAGGTTCGGTATCTAATAACATTCGTTCAGAATCAATGTATTTGCTAATACAGGGTGATAGTTACCAACAGACTTGGCTGCAACACTTGCACCGTTTCTATCTTATGAAACTTATCACTCGTTCTCAGTTCTCTACCTATCTGTAGCCCATGTAACAAATTACATTTGCGAGATCCTGATCCGGTATCTCATACCCAGGATGTAAAGGATACTGAGAAACAGTTCTCTGTAATGAACACATCCGAAGATGATGCATCAACATGCACTTTCTTCGTTTGTGTTAGTGTATATGCCCTAGAGTCCATTACTGTATCATACTAGTTTGTATATTACTTAATGGAAGCTTGGGATATTCACCTTGTATATACAATCTTGCTCAAAATAGTAGTATGCTACTTGGTTTGTTTCTACTTCAATCTGTACATGTGTTTATTTTAGTATATCGCCAATACACATTAGTGGAGTCCTTAGGATCTTTGCTTGATTACCAGCGTTGTGATGGCAGTCACACTAGTAGGGCTGGGTAATCTATAAGCACATCCTTATGCAGGTCCCTGGTCGCAGGACTATCGAGACAGGGCATCAATACTCCGGAGTAGACTAGCGCATGCGCCTCTCATCCCAGTGAGGGAGACGGTCTGTCCCACAGCCGTCAGTACGTCGTACTTGAGATAATATGCGGGTGCTCGTTAGGTTACGGGTACACTGGACAAGACTCGTCGGGAACTGACAAGTTGGTATTATGCCTATCGTCAGTTATCAGTTCCCAGGTGACATGAGTACTGCTTAGTCCGCTGACTTGACACTGTCACTTCGCCTCGAGTGTGTTCCCACCGCACTTTGATTACTACCCTACCACGGCTCAAAGGAGTCGTGCAAACAGGTAGTAGTTGGGTGCAGTCCCGAAGCTCTTGGAGGCAGTGACGGTTAGAAAGGATTCGTCTCTCTCGGTATTGGGGGTTGACATCGCGCTGTGTCTAGGAGAGCCATTACACGAGTAGTCCCTGGCCAGGGGAAACGAGATATACTGGTAGGCTTCCAGTGTTATCTCAGGGTCTTTTGGGCTTCACTCCGACATGACTTGTACCGCTATTGGAGGACTGACGTTTACCGCCCCCTAGGCCCGCCATGCGATGTATCAAACGAACAGACCAGACTGTACAGAGAATGTCACATTCAGGCTCAGTAGGAGTTCAGATGGGTTTCGCCTCGTCAGTCTTCTTGTCGGCATCTACCTGGGGACCATTACGCACAGCTAGTGCACTTGCGGTCTGTGGTTAAACCCACTGCCAGTGTAGTGTCGAGTCGTTAGAGTCCCACACAGAAAGCTATTCGCCTTTAGGCAAAAGAGTAGAGGCCGCATGGTTTTGCGACAGGTCGCATGGTTTTGCGGCAGGGTTCGGTCACATCCGTACACTTGTGCACGTACAGTGTCCGGACAGTTTACACTAGCAGGCTTTGGTTTAAGCCAGATCCTAGTGTACCTTTTGGGATTGGTTTTATCCAGTATGCATTCGTGTTCCTCGGAACACGGATGCGGGTGTGTATGCACAGTTGACGGAGAGACAGAAGCAGAGGATTCTCATTAGGGTTGTTGACCGTTGACTATTGAATTTTTTCTCAACCCTAATGAGAATATGATATGTGATTAACAAATATATTAATTAAGTATTATGGTGACATGGTTGTTGAGGGATTGACTTTGTTGACTTGTTGACTTTTGTTGACTTGTTTACTTTGTTGACCGGTTGACTAGGCTTGACTAGTTGACCATCATGATAACTATAGCTATCATTTCATGGCAAAGACTTTTGCTTGCTTGCTCTTTTGTGCAAAATGAGTGCATGAAATGATATGGCTATGGTTGCTTAAACCATCACATAATACTTGATTGATATGAGGTTTTATGATTGTTTTGGATTATGAGAGCCAAATGAGAAAAGTCTTCTCTCATTCTTTCATGCTCATTCTCTCTCTTGTTCTTGAGCTCTCATCTCCTCCTCTTGGTCTCCGTCTCTTGACTCTATGGTTCACTTGTCTCATGAGTTGAGAACAAAGAACCATAGATAAAATCCCATACAAACTCTTCTCTACTCACTCTAGTTCACAAGGTTTAACAAACCGAGTGAACTAGATTCTTCAAAGTTCGAAGAAGGAGCCAAAGGTTGAAGTTTTCAGGTGGATCTATCTTCGGCGCAAGGAGACAACGGGGAGAAGCCGATTCGGACGATCATCGAAGCTTGAAGATGAAGGAGTTCGAGAAAAAGAAAGGTATAACCCCCTAACCGAGTAGTTAGCAACTCGTAGTTAGGTTGTTAGTTAGATGTTTAACAAAGATCCGGGTTTTAAGTCCATGTTACCACCTCTAAGAAAATCGTTTTTTATCAAATTCCGCATGCCCGAAAGTACCGGGAGAGGTAGCATGGAATTACAGTGGTATCAGAGCCTAGTTAAACTCTATCTAACATGTTAGCAAAGTAGCTAGAAGATCGATCAAAGAAAAGTCGCAAAACGAACCCGAGAATGTCTAGTTTCTGCCGATTTTTATTCTGTTCAAAAGTTGATAATTTTCATCTTAAAAATCGGCTCAGGCTTTTGTTTGAATAACCACCAAATTTGGTCCCACGAACGATTCAAAGCGCCGCGCAAACGCGGCGGGAGCACGCTCCCGCCGCGGTTCCGCGGCCGAGTTGACTCGGTCGGGGTCCAAATTTGGTGCAGTGTATTTCTGGGGTTGTTTTGGGATTTTTGGAATATGTATTTTCTGCCCAGATTTTCCAGAACGAAAATTTTGTATTTGGGGCCTATAAATCCGTATTTTTGATCGAACTTCTAAAAGACTTATGCTGACGGGTTTTTCTGTGATGTGATATTTGTATTGAACGTCTACTAATCGCTATATGTCGATTAGTGGGGGTTATACAAATCTGTGATCTGTAATATTGCTGGAATGTGTATATGAATTCATTGGATTGTCGCGGGTGAATAGCCGGGGGTTATGAGACGAGAGTTTTCTTTTCTTTCAATTCATGTAAATTTGTAAATTGATGTATTAATTATTTGTATGGCCGCACAACCGGGTCGGGGTTATAGCCGTCATTGTATAATTTCTTTTTACTGTTTTTGCTCCTAGGATAGACCCATAGTGGGGGTGCACAAACTACCGGGTATGCCGAAGTGCCGAGTGGCCTACTCACGGAGTTGAGGGATGTTGCTTCGCTTCGGGTACTTGGCGGGTAGTTTGCCGCACCCGTAGGGGTCTTGGCTATTCACCGCGACCGTGTAATCTGCTTTTCGTTACAGGCTCGTACGAATTGCGGGTTCCTAGTATATCCAATGTGTTCATCTGTGATCTGAAATGTCTATCATTGCAATATATCTATATATGATATTATTTAGGCGTTGCTTATGTTTTACAGCCGCGCTAGCCCAGCCCCCGCTCTGTCGTTAGTTAAGTAACCTAACGGGTAATGACAGGGCCCCGTGGCGAATGCGAATGGCATAAGCGTACGTCATATTTTGGTTGTTTTCTGCAATGGTAGGATTAAATGATGGGACGTATTAAAAGAACTAATGCAAGAATATCATGCATTAAAAGAGCTAATGCAAGAAAATAAACCAAGTAAAAGTCGTTGGAACACTTTCGAAAATCCACTCGGTTCTTTTCAAAACTAACTTTTAAAATGCGGAGCTTGAGCCACTCCTTTTAAAAGCTATCTTGTTCCATCGACTATATAATGTTCACTACGTTCACGGTTTCGCCAAAACCATTCGTAGCCCTCCGTCGTTTCACATAAATAGTCAATAGTATTCAAGCTATGTATGTTGGCCAAAGTCAAGGCATAGTGATTGGTAGCTATTGGGTATTCATGTGTAGCATAGATAGATGCGTTGGTTTGGGACAGTCGTACTGCCATTTTGGCCAAAGTCAAGGGTAGGTACGGGTGGATCCAAATTAACCTGGAGAATGACGGGTAGAACTTGACATATGACTTATGATATTTTGGCCAAAGTCAAGGTCATAAGAGCATGGGGCAAAAATCCACATCGGGAGTTTCATAAGTACTGAAACTTGCTAGATTTGCATACCATTTGGAGTGTGATGATTCTGGTAGGATTCCTTCAGTTTCGTCACGCGATGATATTTGGATCCCGATCCTACTGTGAGTATATGCTACTCCTCGGGAAATTTCTCACTAAACGATCAATGCTATAAACCTAGTAGGTGTCTAGAAAAGTGTTAGCGGGGCTACGCCCCCAGGGAAAAGAGGTTATTTAATTAAGGAACTTCGCGAAAGCGTTGGAAAACCTCCCTCGAAGTACCGACACCAGCCTGGCCGAACGGTTAAGCAAGTATTGTACGGTGAGATTGATCCTGACTAATTCTTCCTTTTTGGTTTGAGGAGGGATTCGAGAAACAGTGGGAGCCATCCTGTTTAGACAAACTAAAAACCACTCTAAACTTGCAAGAGCATCATGCTGAGTGTTTCTTCTTCTCTCTCCTAATTACAGCGACCAATCGACATGGCTGGACTTATGTTACTTCTAGATAAAAACATACTGACAGGGCCAAACTACAAAGATTGGCTCAGGAATGTCAAGATGGCAATCACTTACGACAAGCTGGGGTATCTTCATACCACCAAAGCTCCCCCTGTCCCTGGTCCCACTTCCAGCGTCGCGGATAAGGAAATCCGTAAGACTTTGGAGATTGATAGCGTGAAGGCCAAGTGCCTCGTACTTGCCTCTATGGACAATGAACATCAGAGGAGGCACGAGAATATGGACTTAGAATCCATATTTCTTCATACAAAAGAACTGTATGGAGAGCAATCTCGTATCGCAAGATACGAAGCGTCGAAAAAGTTATTTTCGGCAAGGATGGCCGTCAGATCATCAGTAGCAGAACACGTGCTTAAGATGATCGGCTACATTGAGGAGCTCGCGGACCTAGGGACCACATTGGAGAGTGAGCTCTATACGGACTTAGTTCTCCAGTCCCTTCCTTCCACTTACGCCCAGTTTATACTGAACTTCAACTTACAAGAAAAAGAAGTTGAACTTTCAGAGCTCCTCAACATGCTGAGGAGCGCAGAGGGCACCCTGCAGAAAGGTAGGGAAACATCCACTTTGTTTGTAGGAGAATCATCTTCTTCTAGGTCCAAGGCGAAAGCCAAGGGAAAGAAGAAGAAAGCTCCCGCCAAACCAAGAGGCGGTATTAGTAAAGTGGATACGAAGGGAAAAGCTAAAGCAACAAAGAAAGCGGGGAAGCTTGTGGATAAGGAAGAATGCTTCTATTGTCATAAGAAAGGACACTGGAAGAATGATTGCAGGGCATGGAAGGCCAGAACACAGGAATTGAAGCAGGTTGCAGCTTCAGCTTCAGGTGTGTATGTTATTGAAAACTGTCTTTCAATAAACTCTACTTCCTGGGTATTGAATACCGGATTAGGATCTCATATCTGTAATTCTTTGCAGGCGTTGAGAAACCGTAGGGTTTTGAAGGCAGGTGACATGACCCTCAGAGTTGCGAACGGAGCTAGCATGGATGCTAAAGCCGTGGGGGACTATCACCTGGGAATGTCAGATGGACATGTTTTGGTTTTGCGTAATTGCTTTTTTGTACCCAACGCAACTTGTAATATCATTTCTGTATCTTTAGTTTCTAAAGAAGGTTATGAATTTGCGTTTGTAAGCAATGTTGTAAACATTCACCTTAATCAAGTTCTGATTGGGTCAGGTACATTGAGTAATGGTATATACGTATTAAACCAACCACATATTTTCAATGTCCAGAATACACACAAAAGAAAGTCTCCGGAAATAAATCAGACTTTCTTATGGCATTGTAGACTAGGTCACATCAATGAGAGAAGGTTGACAAAGTTACATACAGAAGGATATTTGAATCCGTTCGAATATCAATCGTATGCCACTTGTCAATCCTGTCTCAAAGGAAAGATGACAAAGACTACGTTCACTGGACACGGAGTAAGAGCGATTGAGCTCTTAGGACTCGTACACATCGACGTGTGCGGTCCAATGTCTATACATACGCGAAGCGGTTATTCTTACTTCATTACTTTCCGGATGACTTTTCAAGGTACGGTTATGTCTTCTTAATGAAATATAAGTCTGAAGCCTTTGGAAAATTCCAGGAATATACGAATGAAGTAGAAAAACAAACCGGCAAAAGTATTAAGATTCTAAGATCGGATCGAGGTGGAGAATACTTGAGTGCCGAGTTCCTGGACTATTTAAAAGAGAACGGAATTCTCTTTCAGCTTACTCCTCCATACACTCCGCAACATAACGGTGTATTGGAGAGACGGAACAGAACCTTATTGGATATGGTACGGTCCATGATGAGTAACGCTGAGTTACCGCGATCATTCTGGGGGTATGCGCCAGAATCAGCTGCATACCTTTTGAACCGAGTTCCCACTAAGACTGTGCCTACTACACCATATGAGATATGGTGTGGGAAGAGACCCTATCTTAATCACATTAAGACATGGGGAAGTCCAGCTTTTGTCAAAAAGCAGCATGCGGACAAGCTCGAGGCACGCTCAATACAGTGCAAGTTTGTGGGATATCCAAAAAACTCCAAGGGATATTTCTTCTACTGCGAAGAGGAACAAAAGGTTTTTGTTTCTCGTCATGCCCACTTTCTAGAACACCAGTTCTTAGAAAAGGAAATTGGTGGGAGTGCAGTAGAACTGGAAGAAATTCCAGAACCACAGACTATTACTGAAAGCTTAGTGGAACCAGAGGGTTCAAAAGAACAGGACATTCCTACGCCGCTCCGCAGGAGTAGTAGGCAGTCTCATCCGCCTGAGAGATACTACGGTTTTCTCATAGACGGGGATAGAGAAGATTGCATCATAGATTATGATGAGCATACTAGCTTCCAGCAGGCCGTTCAGAGCGTTGACTCGGTGAAATGGCTGGATGCAATGCGGACCGAAATGGAGTCCATGTACACCAACAAAGTATGGACGTTGGACATTGCTCCAGACGGGGTAAAACCCGTATGATGCAAGTGGATCTTCAAAAGGAAGATTGGTGTAGATGGACAGGTTGAGACCTATAAAGCTAGGCTGGTTGCAAAGGGTTTTCGTCAAAGACCTGGTTTGGACTATGATGAGACCTTTTCTCCAGTAGCTATGCTGAAATCCATTCGGATCCTTCTTGCCATTGCTGCCTTCCACGATTATGATATCTGGCAAATGGACGTAAAGACGGCTTTTCTAAATGGAAATTTAGAGGAGTGTGTCTATATGGACGAACCAGAGGGTTTCATTCAGAGTGGGAGCAGCGGAAAGGTATGCAAGTTGCTTAAGTCCATCTATGGACTAAAGCAGGCATCGCGGAGTTGGAACATCTGTTTTGATGAAACGGTCAAGGAATTTGGATTTATCAAAAATCCAGATGAACCATGCATCTATTGTAGATTTGTAGCGAGAACTGTAGTATTCCTCGTTTTGTACGTGGATGACATTCTCTTAATAGGAAATGACATTCCTATGCTACAATCTGTCATGGGGTTCTTGTCACACAGGTTCTCCATGAAAGACCTGGGTGATTCCTCATACATCCTGGGGATCCGGATCCATCGTGATAGATCCAAGAGGATATTAGGACTTTCACAGTCCAGGTACATCGACACCATACTGAAAAGATTCAGTATGGAAGATTCCAAGCGCGGTAACCTACCGGCTTGTCACGGGATCACCCTCTCTAAAGAGATGTCTTCCAAGACTGATTTGGAGAGGGATCACATGTCCATTATACCCTACGCTTCTGCGGTAGGCTCTATAATGTATGCGATGTTTTGTACCAGACCGGATGTAGCTTATGCACTGAGTGTGGTAAGCCGGTATCAGTCAATCCCTGGGGAGAAACACTGGATAGCAGTAAAGAACATTCTCAAGTACCTCAGAAGGACTAAGGAAATGTTCTTGGTGTATGGCGGAAAAGACCTCCAGATCGAGACCTTTGCTGACTCCAGCTTCCAGAGTGACAAGGATGATTCCATGTCCATGTCGGGTTTTGTCTTTACCCTCAATGGAGGGGCGGTGTGTTGGAAGAGTTCCAAACAGGAAACCGTTGCAGACTCGACGATGGAAGCGGAATATATCGCTGCATCTGATGCCGCAAAAGAAGCTTTCTGGATGAGGAAGTTCTTGAAAGAGCTTCTGGTGGTTCCGTCCATTGTTGATCCAATACCTCTGTATTGCGACAACAATGGGGCTATAGCTTTAGCGAAGGAACCCAGGTCCCATTAGAGATCCAGACACATCTTGAGGCGGTATCACCTGATCAGGGAGATCGTGGATCGCCAGGAGATCGAGGTTCGGAGAGTCGCTCCAGAAGATAACACTGCAGATCCATTCACCAAGGCCTTGCCCCAGACTCAGTTCGAGCGGCTGATCGAGATGATAGGTCTTCGATACGCCAGTACATGGCCTTAGCGCAAGTGGGAGATTGTTAGTGTATATGCCCTGGAGGCCATTACTGTATCATACTAGTTTGTATATTACTTAATGGAAGCTTGGGATATTCACCTTGTATATACAATCTTGCTCAAAATAGTAGTATGCTACTTGGTTTGTTTCTACTTCAATGTGTACATGTGTTTATTTTAGTATATCGCCTATACACATTAGTGGTGTAAGTCTACGCTAGCGCCCCGGCAGTCTACAGACGCCAAATGCGGAATAAAACTTTTTAACTTGGCACTATCGTATACTTTAACCCGGATCTGCCATTATTGCTAAACTAACAAACTGTAAAGAGTGTAGGAAGATTGTACCGAACGATCCGAGTCCTTCGTTCTTCAACCATCATCCCACGCTCCGTTACGGCTGCTCCGATCTCGTCGATCTCCGATATCCTCGTCGAGGTGGCACCACATGATCGGTTCTTTAAACGGGCTCCCGCCTCTAACTCGAGGCAACTCGATCGTCAAGTTTGCTAAAAGAGACGACCAAGATTGATGTAGAGAATGAGTAGATGACTTTGTCTCACTTCGTCCAAATCCGTGGACGATCGGTTAATGAAGTTGCCGTGGAAATCGGGTGATGGAATGAAATGAACCGTGAATTCCATACACCCCAAAACTATCATATCTTTTCTAACCGATGAAATCAACAACCATGAGAGAGAGAGAGGGGCCGGCCTCTTATAGTGAAGAGGGAGGTGACCGTAGGAGAGGGGGGGTGACCATATGATAAATATCATGAAGAAATATCAAGCATAAAGATCTTTAGCTAAACAAGAAATGGTTAAAATCAAAGCATGACTCAAATTAACATAGTCATCACTTAATAAATGCACCATTAAAGCCAAGATGACTCATTAGCCACTTCATCACTTCTAGAAGCTTCTAGAATGATGACTCACTCATATCTGAAGAAATGATAAATCCGTCTTTAACCGAATGTTAAAAGACGGCTGATAGAAAACTGGAAACTGGCAACTTCCAAAAGTGATCCTGAAACAACTTTCAGGATAACCCCGAAACTGTATAAATATACCCGCATTTGTATTACGACCGAATACAAATGCAACTGAGACAAAGATATTATACCTACTCAATATAATACTCGGATCCGGCATAAACCAAAGCCGACCAGTATCATCTGTCCGAAAATCGACATGTGCGTAAACGCACGTGCATTTTCCGAACCCTGCCATAAAACCATACGGCCTATACAACGTTTCGCCCGAACTTGGGAAACTGCCTGTGGGGGACTCTAATGACTCGTCAGCACCCTGGCAGTGGGTTTAACCACAAACCGTCAGCGGCACTAGCTATACGTAACGGCTGCCCATGGACTGACCTCAAGGGTGGCCGAGTAGCAAACACAAGGGAGACCGATGAGCGAACTCCTCCGAAAACCCTACTGAGCCTAACAGTGACAATGTATATACAGTCCGGTCCGTTCGTCAATGAGTTTCGCATATCTGTCTAGGGGGCTAGCAACGTCAGACCCCCAATAGCAGTATAAGTCGTGTCGGAGTGAAGCCCAATTACACCCTGAGATACTACTGGAGTACCTACCAGTAAATCTCCTGCCATGGCCATGGACTTTGTTTAATGGCTCTCCTAGACACAGCACGACCTCGCCCCCAATACCGGGAGAGACGAATCCCCTGCCGATCCGCTCACGTGCCTCCATATGGCTCGGGACTGTACCCAAAAGCTACCTGTTTGCACGACTCCTTTGAGCCGTTGTAGGGTAGAAATCAAAGCACAGTGGGAACTCACACGAGACAAATGATGACCTCAGGTCGATGAACTAACCTGTACACATGTCACCAGGGAACTGCTATCTGACGGTAGATATAATACTAACTAGCAGATTCCCGGCGAGTCATGTCCGGTGTACTCATAACCCAATGAGCACCTGTATACATCTTAGGTGATCCAACTGACACCAGTGGCTTGTGAGACCGGCCACCGCCCCTCGTCGGGGTCTCGACTGTACACACTAGTCTACTCCGGAGTATCGATGCCCTGTCTCGAAACTCCCACGACTAGGGACCACAATTAAGGATATGCATATAAACTACCCAACTCTCACGTATATGATCGCCATCATACTGTTGGTAGTAAAGCAAGATCCTAAGGGCTCTATCAAAGTGTAACATGCAATCAGTCACCTGAACATGTACACGACTGATAAAGGCAAACCAGATAGCATACTATCATCTCGAGTAAGACTGTCCTACCGGGACAGGTCCTCCGCAATCATTGCAATCACGTACCTGCGATCCAATAATTGACTATGAGGGCACTATCTTCAACAATCTCCCACTTGCACTCAAGGCTAATATTGCGATGTCGACCACTCACAGCCCGTGTGAAACCGAACATCCAACTCCTCTACTAATCAGTTTCACAAAGCCCGTTTGTAAAACTATTGTGTTCGAGAAATAGCCTCAGTGAGTGGATCCGCCTAGAAGTATCTTTCTATATCTCTCTTAATCTCAAGTTCGCGGAGAAAGCCATCTCCCGAATTGAGTAATACCTGTCTTAGAACATGTCTGAATATCTGATGGGACCTTAGTTCATAAATGAACTCCATATCCAAACTTTTTAGACTGAATCGATCACTGAACCTAATCAGTATCGGGTACCTTGCTTCCCACAGTATCCTCTTGGACCACCTGTCCATAATACTGTCCCTCTTTGTCAGAGGGAAAAACTATAACTCTGACAATCACTCTGTCAACCATGTCACCTTTGAAGCTTGGAATGATAACCGTCTCCCGAAGGAGGCTGCCGTCATCAAATCCGTAGAACATGTACTTATGTTCTAAAACTGCTTCCCTATGTTTCTCCAGGATTGGATTAATACAAACTTATTGCATCTAGTGCAAAACCAACATTTGGTGTGGTACTTGACATCTCATGATTGACTCAATTGCCTAAGCAAGTGATCTGCCAATCATGCACATCCCTCTCCCCTTTAGTCTGTAAGACACCTTTAGAGAGGGTGACTCCATCACCTGCAGGTACACCACCATGCTAGGAGTCAACTATTCCAAAAACCATTAGAATAACTGTCAAAGTACCCACATTGGGAAACCACCCAAATCTAGATCTAAAACCATAGATCCAGAAACCAGAATGTCTAATATTATATCCATATCCCGTCTGGAGAAACAACTGTGTGACGACCATAGTACAACCGATCGTAGTATAGGAATTTTACTTCCTACTCTGTGTATGTCATGCAGATACCATGACATCACACCCTACTACCTTCTTAACTGATCCATCCCCTTTTCTGATTGAAGTCAAACCCATGACTGTCACATCAAAATTAGATGATCTATCTCCGCTAAAACTGCTCAAGTCTATAAATAGATATAAGCATCTTGCCCACTATGCTTCTGCTGCTCCCACTGACTACGACAACCCTCCTACCGGGTCTCATAGCCTGGAACAACAGTAGTGTCAAGTCTTGGTAGATAAGAACCTCCCTGTCACCGTCCTTGAGCTTACCGAAGTACCTCTCGGGTGTCTGAGGTTACCCACCTTATCTGCGGAGTGGCTATTGGAATGTCAAACCTGATTGAATGTATAGGTCCTATTAAATTTTCCGTAATCGTTCGCGGTTCTGGAATCACTTCCAGTTCTACCATACTCCCACTACTGTTTTCTGAAAAAAAAAAATCTATTTTTACTAAAACTGTGGCGAGTCAAGAGCAATATCACTATTGATCTTCCAAATGGTAGAATATCAACCCTCATCATAACCAGGGTCAACCCACAAACAACCATTACAGAATCGTGCCCTGAGTTATCCAGTGTCTGGTTTTAATCATAAGCTGGACAACTCCCCGTACCTTAATTTCTTTTAAGGTACGATCCATTCTATATCCAATACAGAAACTTTGGCACTTATTTAATTGGAACCAAGATTCAATCCATGCAGCTGTCTCCAGTGCATATCAATTTAATGGAAAGAGGCTAATCAGCATTATTCAACTTAGGAATCCATCCAATTATGAGTAACCTGAAAGAGAAACACGTTTCTCAAAACCATTACTATCATCTGAATACCAATCACAAGAATCTACATCTTCGATCTCTTTGAAGTATCCCGATACTTGTGATACCTGGTTCTCTACTTTATTCTTATACCCACAACTTCTCAAAACTTAGACCTTGTATTTCTACGAAACACTCGTCTAAATACTAGAGAAGTTATAAGTAAACAGAACATAGTACGAGGACCTACCCCTTTGTCCTAATGGACACTTGGACAACATACAATACTCTGTATAAGTCCGCTGAGTTAAACAACTCAAAACCTGTGCGTCGTAGGTAGAAAACCGTACCCTGGCGATTTCCTCAAATATCACCAATTACAACGAATTCCGATATAATGAGGATGATCACCTAATTCCCAATATCTTACTCCCACTCATCATCTGTAAAACCATACAGATATGAGAATGAAACCTGGTAAATACATACCCTTGGAGTAAGTGTCTAATCGGGAAAACAGTTTTTCTTTAACGATGCACTGAAACATGAAAATGTTTCGTAGGGGTATCCTGGTATTCATAGCAATACCTCTTCCATAATCCAATTCATGACTTCAACCGTATATTTTATTGCCATCTCTCCAAATCCCTTTATTTGTCTTTAGTCGTTACCTTCTGTACACCATCGTTAGGCTAACTGGTTTTCTTCCTTCCCTACCGTTCGGCACCAGCCTATGGTTTGGAAGAAGACTATCCAGTAAGCATCATAGGTGTACCCTCCTAAACCAAGGAGTACTCGCATCTCGAGAGAAGGTGACGATAAAAGACAACTGAATAATACCTTATTCTTTTAAAGGTGAAATAGGAGCGGCGATGAAGTACGCGGTTTTGGTCGTGAATGATATCAGTCGCAATTTACTTTGCCCTCTTTCTAATCCCTTTATTTTGTCTTTACATATTACCTTCTGCACACCCTACTTAGGCTAATTGGTTTTCTTCATTCCCTACCTTTCGGCACCAGCCTATGGTTTGGAATAAGACTATCCAATAAGCGTAATAGGTGTACTCTCCTAAACCAAGGAGCTCTCACAACCTGAGAGAAGGTGATAATAAAAGACAACTGAATAAACCAATTCTATTTCTCCTGAACCTGGATCCATCCCCGAAGAAGTCCCTTCGAGTTCGTATATAACCATACGATGGATCTATCCAATGGAAGTGGATATCCGTAGTAATACGGGTGTTCTGAGAAATGCAAAGGGTAAAAGAAGGAGTGGCAATGACTTATGCAACTCAGACAATCCAAAAGCCAGTATTTTAAGAAGGTTCGGTCAACCTGGTCACTGAGTCATAGTCTAAGGTCGGTCAAAGGTCGCTGCCAAAGAGAGAGAGAGAAAAGAAACACTCTGCGTGCACTCTATCCTAGATCAGAATGGTCATCACTTTATCTAATCCGGAAACCTCCCACTGTCCTGTCAAATTCTCCTCCAAACCTAAAGAAGAATCAATCGGGATCACCCGAAGAGTAAACCAACTCATCAGTGGGAATCGGGATCCAACTCTCACCGCATGATAACGTGATGGAATGCATCCACGTTACTCATACTCCAGAAGGTATGCGCATACTTGGCAAGTTTCAGTTTCTTTAGAAACTCCCGATATCATTTTTGCCCCATGCTCTTATAACCTTGGCGTTGGTCAAAATGTCATAAGTCATATGCCAAGTTCTACCCGTCACTATCTTGTCAATTTGAACCCACCCGCACATGCCCTTGACGTTGGCCAAAATGGCAGAACGACTGTCCCAAACTAACTCATCTATCTATGCAACAATTGAATACCCAGCAGCTACCAAACACTATGCCTTGGCGTTGGTCAAAATACATAGCTTGAATACTACTGAATACCCAAAAGAAGTGACGGAGGGCTACGGCTGGTTTTTGGCGAAAAACCTTTAGCGTAGTGAACTTGATATCGCTGAAGTAACCTGATAGCTTTTTTAAAATATAGTGGCGAAAACCTTTTGCCAAAGAGGTCACTCCCGGTAAAGGGATCTCGGCTCTTTCCTCGTGGAATGAGGTGCAGGATATTCCACTGAATACCACTATGCAAAGCAACTTGTAATCGACTATAGTGAAGTTATTACCCTGATGCAAACTTCTGTCCAAGGGGTTGGTCCCGGTGAAGGGATATCGGCCCTTGCCCCGTCGAATGAGGTGCAGGATATTCCACTGAATACCGCTATGCATAACAAAAGGAAACGTCTTTGCAATAACACCTTTTAAAATTGTTCCAACAACTCAAACAGGTTTGTTTTGCTTTGCATTGATCAGAATCAATGCAGTCCCATCAATCAATCACACCAGAAAAGAACGAAAATAAAATGTACGTATATGCCATCCGCATTCGTTACTGGGTCCCGTCATCACTCGTCAGGTTACTTAACTAACGACAGAGCGGGGACTGGACTAGCGCGGGTGTAAAACATATACAACATCTAATAGTATATAAACCAATATACATAATCGCTCCAGGCGTGATAATATGCAACATTACAGAAAAGTAATAAGCATCACAGAACGATACAGATATCTGGGATCCCCGAGTTTCACAGAGGCGCTGCTGAAACTCGACGTTCCCCTGTCGTGTGGATAGCCTGTGCAATGAAACCTAGACCCCTACGGGCGCGGCAAGTTACCCGCCAAAACCTGAAGCGAGGCAGTCCCCACAGCATAGTGAATGGAACACCCGGCACTTCACGGAATCCGGTAAATTGAGCACCCCTCCTTGGGTCAACCTATACCCCCTACGAGTGCGGCGAATAGTCTGCCAATTCTGAAGTGGGGCCCCTCTGCCTCTCAAAGCCATAAGATGCGGACCCGTTGCTTTCCCGAACCCGGCTATCCGTGCACTCCGTCGCGGGGTAAAACCTAGTACAGTAATGAAAAATAGTACAATAGGTACATCGACCGCAACCTGGCCGTGCCCTAAAAAGAATATTATACAACAGGCAGTGACGGCAGTCCACAAGTTGGACGCTCGCCCCGCAATATCAAATGTACAAATAAACTCAAACTGTACTACCATTGCACACTGCTATCCACCACGACAAATCCGCAACATCACAGCACAACACAGAACATCAACGCGAATGTCACGTTCGCAAACCCGTCTAAAAGAACTATAGCAATCAGACGCGGTTTACCGATCAAATGACATTCCCGGTCGGAGATATAATGTAAGCACTGTAAACTAACGTGTTTAAATTTCGATCGACCAAAGACCAAATTTCAAAAAGTGGGCCCCACTGCTTACTGGTGAACAGTAACAAAATCTGGGCCAAAACTTTATATACCAAAAACCCCAAAATCCCACAAAGAACCAACTGACAAAATTTGGGAGCACGTGCTCCCCACGTGGCCGCGGTTGCGCGGCCAAACCATGGGTTTGGCCGCCCTTCCGCGGCTACTTGGAGGGATCACGACCCCAAATTTTGTCGTGGTTCTTAGAATTCCCTGCACAGATTTTTAAGACATCCAGAAATAAATTTTGAGACCGTTTAAAATTAACAGAAACTGTCGGGATTGAATTTTTTTGATTTTTGCAATTTTCGATTTCCGGTCGGATCGATATTTTAAACGCGTTAGCACAACTTAGTATAGCATAATGGTTAGGCTCTGATACCACTGTAAGTCTACGCTAGCGCCCCGGCAGTCTACAGACGCCAAATGCGGAATAAAACTTTTTAACTTGGCGCTATCGTATACTTTAACCCGGATCGGCCATTATTGCTAAACTAACAAACTGTAAAGAGTGTAGGAAGATTGTACCGAACGATCCGAGTCCTTCATTCTTCAACCATCATCCCACGCTCCGTTGCGGTTGCTCCGATCTCGTCGATCTCCGATATCCTCGTCGAGGTGGCACCACATGATCGGTTCTTTAAACGGGCTCCCGCCTCTAACTCGAGGCAACTCGATCGTCAAGTTTGCTAAAAGAGACGACCAAGATTGATGTAGAGAATGAGTAGATGACTTTGTCTCACTTTGTCCAAATCCGTGGACGATCGGTTAATGAAGTTGCCGTGGAAATCGGGTGATGGAATGAAATGAACCGTGAATTCCATACACCCCAAAACTATCATATCTTTTCTAACCGATGAAATCAACAACCATGAGAGAGAGAGAGGGGCCGACCTCTTATAGTGAAGAGGGAGGTGACCGTAGGAGAGGGGGGTGACCATATGATAAATATCATGAAGAAATATCAAGCATAAAGATCTTTAGCTAAACAAGAAATGGTTAAAATCAAAGCATGACTCAAATTAACATAGTCATCACTTAATAAATGCACCATTAAAGCCAAGATGACTCATTAGCCACTTCATCACTTCTAGAAGCTTCTAGAATGACGACTCACTCATATCTGAAGAAAAGATAAATCCGTCTTTAACCGAATGTTAAAATACGGCTGATAGAAAACTGGAAACTGGCAACTTCCAAAAGTGATCCTGAAACAACTTTCAGGATAACCCCGAAACTGTATAAATATACCCGCATTTGTATTACGACCGAATACAAATGCAACTGAGACAAAGATATTATACCTACTCAATATAATACTCGGATCCGGCTTAAACCAAAGCCGACCAGTATCATCTGTCCGAAAATCGACACGTGCGTAAACGCACGTGCATTTTCCGAACCCTGCCATAAAACCATACGGCCTCTACAACGTTTCGCCCGAACTTGGAAAACTGCCTGTGGGGGACTCTAATGACTCGTCAGCACCCTGGCAGTGGGTTTAACCATAAACCGTCAGCGGCACTAGCTATGCGTAACGGCTGCCCATGGACTGATCTCAAGGGTGGCTGAGGAGCGAACTCAAGGGAGACCGATGAGCGAACTCCTCCGAAAACCCTACTGAGCCTAACAGTGACAATGTATATACAGTCCGGTCCGTTCGTCAATGAGTATCGCATATCTGTCTAGGGGGCTAGCAACGTCAGACCCCCAATAGCAGTATAAGTCGTGTCGGAGTGAAGCCCAATTACACCCTGAGATACTACTGGAGTACCTACCAGTAAATCTCCTGCCATGGCCATGGACTTTGTGTAATGGCTCTCCTAGACACAGCACGACCTCGCCCCCAATACCGGGAGAGACGAATCCCCTGCCAATCCGCTCACGTGCCTCCATATGGCTCGGGACTGTACCCAAAAGCTACCTGTTTGCACGACTCCTTTGAGCCGTGGTAGGGTAGAAATCAAAGCACAGTGGGAACTCACACGAGACAAATGACGACCTCAGGTTGATGAACTAACCTGTACACATGTCACCAGGGAACTGCTATCTGACGGTAGATATAATACTAACTAGCAGATTCCCGGCGAGTCCCGTCCGGTGTACTCATAACCCAATGAGCACCTGTATACATCTTAGGTGATCCAACTGACACCAGTGGCTTGTGAGACCGGCCACCGCCCCTCGTCGGGGTCTCGACTGTACACACTAGTCTACTCCGGAGTATCGATGCCCTGTCTCGAAACTCCCACGACTAGGGACCACAATTAAGGATATGCATATAAACTACCCAACTCTCACGTATATGATCGCCATCATACTGTTGGTAGTAAAGCAAGATCCTAAGGGCTCTATCAAAGTGTAACATGCAATCAGTCACCTGAACATGTACACGACTGATAAAGGCAAACCAGATAGCATACTATCATCTCGAGTAAGACTGTCCTACCGGGACAGGTCCTCCGCAATCATTGCAATCACGTACCTGCGATCCAATAATTGACTATGAGGGCACTATCTCCAACAAGTGGAGCCCTTAGGATCTTTGCTTGATTACCAGCGTTGTGATGGCAGTCACACTAGTGGGGCTGGGTAATCTATAAGCACATCCTTATGCAGGTCCCTGGTCGCAGGACTATCGAGACAGGGCATCGATACTCCGGAGTAGACTAGCGCATGCGCCTCTCATCCCAGTGTGGGAGACGGTCTGTCCCACAGCCGTCAGTACGTCATACTTGAGATAGTATGCGGGTGCTCGTTAGGTTACGGGTACACTGGACAGGACTCGTCGGGAACTGACTAGTTGGTATCATGCCTATCGTCAGTTATCAGTTCCCAGGTGACATGAGTACAGCTTAGTCCGCTGACTTGACACTGTCACTTCGCCTCGAGTGTGTTCCCACTGCACTTGGATTACTACCCTACCACGGTTCAAAGGAGTCGTGCAAACTGGTAGTAGTTGGGTGCAGTCCCGAAGCTCTTGGAGGCAGTGACGGTTAGACAGGATTCGTCTCTCCCGGTATTGGGGGTTGACATCGCGCTGTGTCTAGGAGAGCCATTACACGAGTAGTCCTTGGCCAGGGCAAACGAGATATACTGGTAGGCTTCCAGTGTTATCTCAGGGTGTTTTGGGCTTCACTCCGACACGACTTGTACCGCTATTGGGGGACTGACGTTTACCGCCCCCTAGGCCCGCCATGCGATGTATCAGACGAAAAGACCGGACTGTACGGAGAATGTCACATTCAGGCTCAGTAGGAGTTCAGATGGGTTTCGCCTCGTCAGTGCCTGGGGACCGTTACGCACAGCTAGTGCCGCTTGCGGTCTGTGGTTAAACCCACTGCCAGCGTAGTGTCGAGTCTTTAGAGTCCCACACAGAAAGCTATTCGCCTTTAGGCAAAAGAGTAGAGGTCGCATGGTTTTGCGACAGGTCGCATGGTTTTGCGGCAGGGTTCGGTCACATCCGTGCACTTGTGCGCGTACAGTTTCCGGACAGTTTACACTAGCGGGCTTTGGTTTAAGCCAGATCCTAGTGTACCTTTTGGGATTGGTTTTATCCAGTATGCATTCGTGTTCCTCGGAACACGGATGCGGGTGTGTATGCACAGTTGACGGAGAGACAGAGGCAGAGGATTCTCATTAGGGTTGTTGACCGTTGACAGTTGACTATTGACTTTTTGCTCAACCCTAATGAGAATATGATATGTGATTAACAATTATATTAATTAAGTATTATGGTGACATGGTTGTTGAGGGATTGACTTTGTTGACTTGTTGACTTTTGTTGACTTGTTGACTTTGTTGACCGGTTGACTAGGCTTGACTAGTGGACCATCATGATAACTATAGTTATCATTTCATGGCAAAGACTTTTGCTTACTTGCTCTTTTGTGCAAAATGAGTGTATGAAATGATATAGCTATGGTTGCTTAAACCATCACATAATACTTGATTGATATGAGGTGTTATGATTGTTTTGGATTATGAGAGCCAAATGAGAAAAGTCTTCTCTCATTCTTTCATGCTCATTCTCTCTCTTGTTCTTGAGCTCTCATCTCCTCCTCTTGCTCTCCCTCTCTTGACTCTATGGTTCACTTGTCTCATGAGTTGAGAACCAAGAACCATAGATAAAATTCCATACAAACTCTTCTCTACTCACTCTAGTTCATAAGGTTTAGCAAACCGAGTGAACTAGTTTCTTCAAAGTTCGAAGAAGGAGCCAAAGGTTGAAGCTTTCAGGTGGATCTATCTTCGGCGCAAGGAGACGACGGCGAGAAGCCGATTCGGACGACCATCTAAGCTTGAAGGCGAAGGAGTTCGAGAAAAAGAAAGGTATAACCCCCTAACCGAGTAGTTAGCAACTCGTAGTTAAGTTGTTAGTTAGATGTTTAACAAAGATCCGGGTTTTAAGTCCATGTTACCACCTCTAAGAAAATCGTTTTTTATCAAATTCCGCATGCCCGAAAGTACCGGGAGAGGTAGCATGGACTTACAGTTTGGATGGCACGGGAATTCTGGTAATCCCCTATTTCCTGCTCTGTCTTATAACAATTATAAGTTGGAGCAGGACCAACGTTCCTCAGCTCAGTATAACAAGCGGGTTCGGTCAATACATACGTATTATTTTCTTGATTAAGGCGTGATATGGTCGCTACCTGGAGAGAGAGAAGAAAACACTCAGCGTATGCTTTTGCATGATTAGATTGGTTATCTAATATATCTAATCAGGATGTCTCCCACTGTTTTAGTCAAATCTTTCTTCAAATCCTAAAAGGAAAGACTTGCCGGGATTAATTATACACTACAAGTTCGCCAATCTTTCAGCCAGGCTAATGCCAGTACTTTAAGAGAGGTTCCCCGCGCTTTCGCACGAACCTAATTAAAGTAAACCTCATTTTCCCACGGGCGTAACCGCGTTAACACCTTTCTAGACACCTACTTGATCGGCTAATTGTAATGTGTAAAACTCTCCCAGGAGTAACTCTTACTCGCAGCGGGTATCGGGATCCAACTATCTCATAGAAGGTATGTAATCTCATTGCAAATTTAAACACTTGAAATTCCCAATAATATTTTAACCCTAGCAGCTATATGACCTTAACATAGTCAACAAATCATAAGTGCTAGTCAAGTTCAACCCGTCATTTCCCGATTGAATTAAACCCACCCGCACGACCCTTAACATAGTCAACAAATTCGCACGACTACCCTAATCCAATCGCATCATATGCGTATACAGATAAGCACTAATTAGCTACCGCACACTACGTCTTAACATAGTCAACAAACGTAGCACGAATACTAACTAGTACTTATCTGAAATGGCGGAGGGCTACGACAAGTTTTTAAGAAAACCCTTTGCGTAATGAACTTGATATCGTTGTAGAATCGAGTGGTTTTTAATGGAATGTTTTTGAGGCTTTTTCTAGTTTTGCTAAAGAAGTCACTCCCGGTGAAGGGATCTGATGGAGATAGTGCCCTCAGAGTCAATTATTGGATCACAGGCACGTGATTGCAATGATTGAGGGAGGACCTATTCCGGTAGGACAGTTTTACTCAAGATGATAGTATGCTATCTGGTTTACCTTTATCATCGTGTATTGCTTCAGGTGACCTTACAGATCACTATTGCACGTTGATAGAGCCGATAGGATTCTTGCTTGACTGCCAGCAGTATGAGGGCGATCATATACGTGAGAGCTGGTAGTCTATAAGCACATCCTTAAATGGTCCCTAGTCGTAGGAGTTTCGAGACAAGGCATCGATACTCCAGAGTAGACTAGTGTATACAGTCGAGACCCCGACGAGGGGCGGTGGCCGGTCTCACAAGCCACTGGTGTCAGATGGTTCACCTAAGATGTATACAGGTGCTCATTGGGTTATGAGTACACCGGACAGGACTCGCCGGGAACATGCTAGTTGGTCTTATACCTGACGTCAGATAACAGTTCCCTGGTGACATGTGTACAGGTTAGTTCATCGACCTGAGGATCGTCATTTGTCTCGTGTGAGTTCCCATTATACTTTGTTTACTACCCTACCACGCTCAAAGGAGACGTGCAAACAGGTTTTAGTTGGGTGCAGTCCCGAGCCACATGGAGGCAGTGAGCAGATCTTCAGGGGTTCGTCTCTCCCGGTATTGGGGGTGAGGTCGCGCTGTGTCTAGGAGAGCCCTTATACGAAGACCTTGGCCAAGGCAGGAGATTTACTGGTAGGTATTCCAGTAGTATCTCAGGGTGTTTTGGGCTATACTCCGACACGACTTATACCGCTTTTGGGGTTCTGACTTTTACCAATCCCCTAGGCCCGCCATACGATGCTCATAGACGAACGGACCGGACTGTACGGATATTGTCACTGACAGGCTTAGTAGGGTGTCAGGATCAGTTCGCTCATCGACGTCCCTTTTGGTCAATACCTGGTAGCCCGTTACGTATAGGCTAATTCCTCTGACGTGCTAGTGGTTAAATCCAAAAGCAAAGTATTGACGAGTCTTTAGAGTCCCCCACAGACCAGTTTCTCAAGTTTCGGACGAAACGCTGTAGAGGCCGTATGGAGATATGGCAGGGTTCGATCAGATACGTGCGGTATTGCACGGATCATGATCGGACGGATAATACTAGCAGGCTTTGGTTTAAGCCGGATCCTAGTATTGTACAGTGTAAATTTGTCTCATTGCATTTGTATTCGGTCGGAATACAAATGCGGGTATGTATATACAGTAGCGGGGGTTTCCTGTAATTCATTACGGGATCAGTTTTCTGAAGTTGCCAGTTTGCTTTCCTTTTCGGCCATATTTCTTTGTATCTTTCATTGGCTGAAGATTGGTAGAGGAGGGCTTATATGCATTTGTGCAAATTAGCAATTTGGAGGGTTTTCATTGCATATTATTGCTTCATGATGGTTGCACCCTCATTTGACTTTCCTTGGATAATCATTGCTTGACTTTCTTATTCATCATGGTTTACTTTTGGAGTCATCATGTTTGATGATGATGTTTGGTGATGATGGAGGGTTATGGTTGATGGAGTGTTTGGATTAGTTTGTGATTATTTCTTTTGTTAATAATAACCTTTTCTCTCTCTTGATTATTTGACACATCCATATTCATTTGGCCACATACACTCCTCTCATTCTCACCTTGCCATGGCCGGCCATTCCCTAGTAGGGGCTGTCCAAATTGTTAGTGGTGGGATTTTGGTTCTCTTCATGTTTGCAAAATCCCAAAGTTCATCTCCAAAAGTTCATTCCTTCTCCACCACTAAATGGGCAACTTCCACAACTCCAAAGAGACATAGAGTTCTACGTACATTCTACAGCAATTCTTGGGCACGTCGGCTCGCCAACTTCGTGTCCGAGTTTCCTCGGTCCAGAGGTGGGAGCCCATAAATGAACTCGGCGATGTGGTGCCCTTCCGACGAGGAGATGAAGACCGGAGATTCCGTGGGGAGATCGGGACGACGACGAGAAGACCGAAGGACATGGATCGCTCGGTATATCTCTCTACCACTTCTCTAGTTAGCTAGGACTAGATTAATGGCCCGATCCGGGATTTTTGTGTGCGGTGGTGCCGGTTTACAAGTTTGTAAAAAGTTTCGTTTCCGTATTCCGGCGTCTGATCGACGGCCGGGGCGCCGCCGTGCACTTACAGTGGTATCAGAGCCACGCCATTAACCTAGTCTAGCTTGGTCTAATGTGTTTACACTTTCGATCGAACAAAATTCCAAAACCCGCGTTTTCAAAAACATTAGTTTCTGTCGAAATATTTTTGGATCGAAAATTTTTTCAGGTTGTTGCAGAATGATGTGTAGGGAATTATAAGCGCTCTGTAAAATTTTGGTCGTGTGACGTCATCATCCCACCGCGGAACCGCGGCCAAACCCATGCTTGGGCCACGGTTCCACCGCCATATTTACTGTTCATTGCACCAAACTTTTACAGAGAGCTTCTGAGTTAAAAGTGAGGTTTTTGGAATGTTCTTTTTGGACCCAGAATTTCTTTAAGTGCTACAGTAGTGCTTGGGGGCCTACTTAGGAAAATTTGATCGATCGAAAATTTTAAACACATTAGTTCACAGTATTTACATTATATCTGCGACCGTGAATGTCACTCGATCGGTAAATCCTGTCTAACTGCTCTAGCCCGGTTAAACGGATTTGCGAACGTGACATTCACGTTGATGTTCTGTGTTGTGATGTGATGTTGTGGATTGGTCGTGGGGGATAGCCTGGATGCAATGCTAGTACAGTTTTGGTTGTATTATGTACATTTGATATTGCGGGGCGAGCGTCCGACATGTGGACTGCCGTCACTGCCTGTTTGTATATTATTCTTTTGGGGCACGACCGGGGTGAGGTCGATGTACCCGTTGTATGTATATTTTTACTTTCTGTAATAGGATTACCCCAAGGTGGGGTGCACGGATAGCCGGGTTCTAGAGGGCAACGGGCCCGCATCTCATGGCGTTGAGACGGAGGGGGCTTCACTCTAGAATTGGCGGGCTATTCACCGCACTTGTAGGGTGTACAGGTTGAACCAGGAGGGGAGCCCAAGTTACCGGATTCCGTGAAGTGCTGGGTGGTCCATTCACGTTGCTGATGGGGGCTGCCTTGCTTCAGGTTTTGGCTGGTAACTTGCCGCGCCCGTATGGGTCTAGGATTTCATTGCACAGGCTATCCACACGACCAGGGGAACGTCGGGTTTCAGTAGCAGCTCTGTGAAACCCGGGGATCCCAGATATCTGTATTGTTCTGTGATGCTTATTACATTTCTGTGATGTTGCATTTTATCACGCCTTGAGCGAAATATTATATATTGATATATATACTAGTAGATGTTGTATATGTTTTGCATCCGCGCTATTCCAGTCCCCGCTCTGTTGTTAGTTAAGTAACCTAACGGGTAATGACGGGACCCAGTGGCGAATGCGGATGGCATATACGTACATCATTATTTTCGTTCTTTATTGGTGTGATCAATTGATGGGACTGCGTTAATTCGGATCAATGCAAGCTAAACAAACCTATTCTGATGTTGTTGGAACATTTTTCAAAAAGCTGTTATTGCAAGGACGTTCACTTTTGTTTTGCACAATGGTATTTAGTTGGAATATCCTGCACCTCAGTCGACGAGGCAAGGGCGGAGATCCCTTCACCGGGAGTGACCCCTTGGACAGAAGTTTGCGTCAGGGTAATAACTTCACTATAGCCGATTACTTTTGCTTTGCATCGTGGTATTCAGTTGGAATATCCTGCACCTCATTCTATGGGGAAAGAACCGAGATCCCTTCACCGGGAGTGACCTCTTTAGCAAAGGTTTTCATCACTATATTTTTAAAAACTATTCGGTTCCTTCAACGATATCAAGTTCATTACGTTAAAGGTTTTCGCCAGAAACCATTCATAGCCCTCCGTCGTTTCATATGGATAGTCAATAAGTATTCAAGCTGTGTATGTTGGCCAAAGTCAAGGCACAGTGATTGGTAGCTATTGGGTATTCATATGCAGCATAGATAGATGCGTTGGTTTGGGGCAGTCGTACTACTATTTTGGCCAAAGTCAGGGGTATGTACGGGTGGGCTCAAATTAACCTGGAGAATGACGGGTAGAACTTGACATGTGACTTATGATATGTTGGCCAAAGTCAAGGTCATAAGAGCATGGGGTAAAAATCACATCGGGAGTTTCTAAAGAAACTGAAACTTGCCAGATATGCTCATACCTTCTGGAGTGTGATAACGTGAGCGGATTCTGTCACGTTATCATGCGATGATAGTTGGATCCCGATTCCCACTGATGAGTTGGTTTACTCCTCGGGTGACCCCGACTAATTCTTCTTTCAGGTTTGGAGGAGAATTTGAGGTTACAGTGGGAGGTTTCCAGATTAGATAAATTGGTAACTATTCTGATCTAGGTTAGAGTGCACGCTGAGTGTTTCTTTTCTCTCTCTCTTTGGCAGCGACCATTAACCTGACCCTAAGACTATGACTCAGTGACCAAGTTGACCGAACCTTCTTTAACACTGGCTTTTTGGATTGTCAGAGTTGCAAACCTCATTGCCACTCCTACTTTTACCCTTTTCTCCAGGACATCCTGTATTACTACGAACGTCCACTTCCATTGGACAAAACCATCGTATGGTTATATACGAACTCGAAGGAATTTATTCGAGGATGGTTTCCGGTTCTGGAGAAAACAAATAGGACTATTCAATTGTCTTTACCTTTTACCTTCTCTCAGGTTGCGAGTACTCTTTGGTTTAGGAGGTAGTACACCTATTACGCAAATTGGATAGTCTTCTTACAAACCATAGGCTGGTGCCGAATGGTGGGGAATGAAGAAAACCAATTAGCATAAACGATGGTGTGCAGAAGGTATTAAGTAAAGACATATCAAGGGATTAGTAAGAGGGCAAAGTAAATTGCGACTGATATTCACGACCAAACCAGGTATTTCATTACCACTCCCACTTCACCTTTGTATTTCTCCAGGACACTCCGTATCACTATGAAGATCCACAGTTTATTGGATACTCCATCGTATGGTTATATACGAACTCGAAAGGAACTTGTTCCAGTTCGGGGATGGATTCTGGTTCAGGAGAAATAGGAATATGGTTTATTCGGTTGTCTTTTATCTTCACATTCTCTCGCATTGCGAGTGCTCCTAGGATTTGGACAGTACACCCATTATGCTTATTGGATAGTCTTCTTCCAAACCATAGGCTGGTGCCGAACGGTAGGGAAGGAAGAAAACCAATTGGCCTAAAGGGTTGTGCAGAAGGTAATGACTAAAGACATATAAAGGGATTTGGAGAGATGGCAAAGAAATATACGGTTACAGTTGTGAATCGGATAATGGAAGAGGCATTATTAGGAATACCCGGATACCCCATCGAAACATTTCAATGTTTCAGTTTCACTGTGTACTGTTGAAAGAAAACTGATTTCCCAATTAGTCCTTACTCTAGGGTATGTATTTACCAGGTATGATTCTCACATCGGTATGGTTTTACAGATGATGAGTGGGAGTAAGTTGTTGGGAATTGGGTGATTAACTTCATTATATCGAGATTCGTTGTAATCGGTGATATTTGAAGAAATCGCCTGGTTTGTTTGCCGGACGGCAAATTTTTGGTTTTGAATATCCGCTGTTATGCACCAATTTCAAATTGATATATTTGTACGTCTATTTTTATAGAGTGAGATATACCTTTTTGAAATTATGTCCATGACATTTACCTATATCAGTGGATGGTTAGGTAAGGAGCATAAAACAGCGGTGTAATTCTTCTTAACCATAAATACAGTTTTCAACTTACAACTGTCACGACCCGAAAGTACGGAACATGACCGGCACTTAAACTACGAACGTCTCGAGGCGTACGTAATCTAAATAAACCGAAAACCCAGAAATCCAAACCAAGAAAGATGTAGAGTGCAGGAAAACCCAACTTAAAGTAAGTAGTTTCAATAGCATAATCCGAATTAGGCGGTTTTAAAAACATCAAAAATTTACCGAAAATTTCGGAAGAGTCTCCTTTGTAAATACTGGCCCCCAAATGGGATACAACATGAATAGTATACGAAATTAATAAAAAGGCATCCCCAAGCGGGAGCTAGCTCTTCGTCAATCGACGGCCACAACCACACAAGCAATATAATATACAACGCCAAGGGCGAGGATCAAAATTCAAAAGGAAACTCAAAAACCACAAGAAAACCACAGAAATACAACGCGCGACTCTAAGGTCGAAAGAATAAATATCACTGGTCTCTATCTCAAATAAATACATGTTTGGTTGATGGAACTTCTAGATACAACAGAATAATAATATACAAGATATAAAATGGGGGTAAGATACAAGTAAACCCACCTACTAGCAAATCACCCGAAGGAAACTATGTCCGCAAGCCGTAAAGAAACCTGTACGGCAAACCTACAAGAAACTGGGGCACAACGGGGGTGAGTTGCCAACTCGTGAATAGAAAAATATCTACGCACAGAAATCGCATAAATAACGCAATCTAGGTCAATGATCATAATATATCCTCAAATATATGAATAACACGTAGCCTATAACAAGGTTAGGATAAATATCTAACCCGAGTGTAATCTCATGTGCCCGTGTCAGTGCCTCAAGTAGCAATATATCATATGAATGAGGTATTAATACATGATAACAGAATACATCTAAATGAAGAACCGTTTTCATAATTTAGTGAGATTTCCTTTGTATTTTTAAAATGAGGTATCATAATGAAATCAGCATAAAACAGTGCCTAGCATCGGCACAAAACGTAATCCCAATATCTCGATATCTCTGTATCACAGTCTCTGTACCTCAATATCTCGAAATCTCAATGTCTCAATCACAATATCTAGGGCGCCGTCAGTCCAGACCGGCCCCTACCATCCATCTCAAGACCACGACGGTATCCTCTGGATATCCGACGCGTCGGGTAAAATCACCGGTAGGTAGTCCTCCCCTGCCAGGCTCACATCGTCATCATCACGCGCTTCTTGCCCCGGGGTACCTTACCGGGTCCACTATGTACCCGAAACGGTTCATCTGTCTCCTCGAATCGGGACTCGATATCCATCAGCAAACTCATGGTGGACGACTCATACATCACGGGAAAACCGCACTTTTTATTTTAAAAGAGAGAAAAGGTTTATTTTTGTTTTTGGCGGTTTTCCTTCAAATCCAGAAAATCTCATGGAAATCCGAATCCAAAACCTCAATAACACGTAAAATAGTGAATATATGCATGAGAATCCATGAATGCGGCATAACAATGAATAACAGTATGCATGAAGTAGCAGGTAATAACTACAATGTCTAAACTAACATATAAGGCAAGTACACTAATATCATGTCTAACTATTAGCTAACAGGCTATGTCAAGCAAATATTATTTTCTAAGGTGTACGTGACATGGCAATTACCGATGAAGATGTGTGTGAGCCGGCAAATAAGTGTACGTGGTACATACGCATCATCGGTAATGGTGCTGGTGTCCTAACAGCATGATATCAATCATGGAGTATGAAACATAAAATAAGCATGCGATGCGAAGCGAACCACAATAAGGAGCGGGAGCTGAATACTAGACGCAACTATAACTAATCTGCATTAATCTAATATAAGTCCTACAAATGATGCCTTTTGAAATAACACGAATCATGGGGTTTTGAAAATAGGGGCTACGGTGTTTTTATGAAAAGATACGTCTTTTGAAATATCCGTAGGATCCCTTGGGCTGTCTTTTAAAATACCCACGATTCGTTAGTTTTTGAAATAGGTAAGAATCGAATCTAATCTAACAACTAAACTAAACTAAAGGGCTAAGCTGATCAGCTGGGCTACAGGTAAGGAAACCGCCTAACATCTGAGTCGATACATATACATACCTGTATATATATTAGTCGGTGATCCCGCCTCAATAATATCATATCCGATACCATATCTATAATCAGACATCCCAAGTCAAGAGTGCGGATCAATCATCAAAATATAGCTCGTACGTAAATCCGTCGTACGACATCCCCAAATCTGGGTACGGGTTAATATCATATTCATCACACTATTCATCAGGTATCCTCTTTATCCAAGATCATAGTCCAGGGTACTGACCTATGTCTAGTACAATACTAATATCATCAATATAGTCATGATCTGACTACTGATCGACAGTCTCGTACAAACCGATATCACAACCACAAAACAAATCTCATCGACTCAGCTCAATCCCTAGTATCGTCCTCATATCCGTATATGAACACATAGTCCCATACCCATGTGAACACATAACTATAAAGAATCCTATGAGCACATATAAATAGGAATGTATGCAAGTATGTATGTGTGTATATGTAGTGCAACACTACCCTAGGGTTCGCAACACTAAAGTAATCCAACACACCAATATCCATCCTAAACATCGTTATAAATCCCAAATAACATATAATAAATTGTTGTTGTGTATACGCATCCGTATACACCACCACGGACTGCGGGGGTGCTATACGCCATCCACCCGACTTCTCCCCGTAGATATAAATCTACTCACCTGGTCCTCGTTCGCCGGTGCCGACGCCGCCACGCGCTTGCTTGTCGTCTCGAAGTCCACATGGGGTACCTACATATCATAAGGCACCATACCGCATTAAAATCCGATTCATGACCAAAACGACGTACGAATCCCACATAGGTCAAAACCTATGGTTGCTTTCGCAAATCGACCCAAAAACCCTCGACGTCGGCGTACAAGCGCCAAACCATCGAGAAAACTCCCAACACACTCATTTGTACAATTACAAGCACTAATTATAATATAAAATAGCTTAAAATTCACAAAAACCCCAATTTCACTTAAAAAGTCATTTTTCCGAAAATCTAGCAAGCACAAATCACCGTTTTAGTACAAAACTAGATGTATAAATGAACCTAGCATCCACAATATTCACTAAATATCATAACAAAGTCATATAAACCATTCCTATAATTTATTCTCATCAATTGGCATAAATTCCAAAATCCTAGTTTGCAGAAATATCAATTTTTAACACCTTTTAAAGCAAAATTCACAATTCAACAATTAAGCTTGGTTTTGCATAACCTAAGATATTAAACCACTCATAATAATGTTAATGATGTCATAAAAACATAATTACATTTTTAACCCAATTATTTAACCAATTTTAAATAGCTAGTTAGCAAATTAGCGTAATTATCATAATTTTTAAACTAACAATTAACAACTAGCTACTAACATTGTTTTAGCAAGCTATAAGAGCCTAATACATTACACAACCATACACCAATTTCACAAAACCCTAACTTGCATTCTAACCCTTTCTGGAATTTTATAACTAACAAAATCCAACCCAAACTATACATGAAACACTAAATTAGCACTAATTTGAAGCCCAAAAAGCAAGTTAAACTCTTAGATTTGGTTTGTATAAAACACTAGATAGCAAAATAGAATAATTAACTTAATAATGGTGTGCTAAAAACCCTAGTTTAACTCAAACCATTCTCTTGAAGATCCTAGATGAAAATAACACCAATATTAACACTAAAACAACTAATTTAAAGAAATCTAACCATAAGAATTTAAATGGGTAAGAATTATACCTCTAGATCTAGAGATCTAGCAAGAAATTTTGACTCCAAAGATGGCCTCCTAGCATCCAAAATCCATGCAAGAAAGGTTAAGAAGAATGGATGAAGGATGGGCTTGAAATTGTGAAGTTTAAATGGAATTTTGATGGAATTTTGATGAGTTTAGAAGAAAAATGAGAGGGGAAATTTTGGGGCTGTTCATTGCAGGAATTTCGGCTGAGGAGGGAGTGGGGAGAGGTGTGGGGGAGTTGTGGAAAATAATCCAAGTCAAAGCCCCTCCCAAATTACCATTATACCCCCACCTACTTTACTATATATAAAAACCTTATTTTAACTCATTTCTCACATGATTTAAGGTCAAATAGAGGGAAATAAAATTCTTGGGCTGCTACAATAGTGTGGGGCCGGCCAAGGGGAGTGAGGGTGAGTGTGAGAGACTTTACAAAAAAATTCTATGCAAAAAGACCCCCCACAATACCATATTTGTAAGTTTTAGTTCAAAATAACTATATTTTTGTTTTCCATAAAATAAATCAATTAAAACTTGAAATAAAATACTAAAAAATTATATTACAACTAGATTTTAATTAACATGATTTTAAATATTAAAATTAGCCCATTTAAATTTGTATTTATCGCTAATTTAATGTATTTTCTTACCAGCTTAAAATAATATTAAAATAATTAATTTCGGAAAAAATTTCAGAAAATTTGAAATTTCAGCAGTGGCTCAATAAACACTAAATACTAGCAATTACATAGCTAGAATATGTATATTTAATTTTATAATAAAGATATTTGCATTTTGACTTTTTACAGAAAACCCCCTTATTTTACCGTTTTTTCGAAATTTCACCGAAACGATTTTCCAAACGTTACCACGACACACAGGAATTGAGTTATCAGACTCAAGGGACTTATACAGAGTATTGTATGTTGTCCAGTGTCCATTAGGACAGAGGGGATGGTCCTCGTACTCTATTCGGTTTACTTATGACTTCTCTAGTTTTTAGACAAGTGTTTCGTAGAAACACAAGGTCCGAATTTTGAGAAGTTATAGGTATATGAATAAAGTAGAGAACCAGGTATTGCAAGTATCGGGATTCTTCAAAGTGATCGAAGATGTAGATACTTGTGTATGGTATTCAGTTGATAGTTAAGAGAACTTGCTTCTCTTTTAGGTTACTCATAATTGGAAGTACTCCTAAGTTGAGTAACGCAGATAGGCCTCTTTCCATTTAGTAGATATGCACTGGGGAAAGCTGCATGATTTGAATATGGGTCAATTAAATCAGTGCCTCTGGTTCTATATTTGATATAGAACAGTTCATATCTTAACGATGTTAAGGTACGGGGAGTTGTCCGGCTTATGCTTAAAACCAGACTCTGGATAACTCAAGGCGCGTTTCTGTAATGGCTGTTTGTGGGTTGACCCAGGCTATGACGAGGGTTAACTTTCTACCATCTGGAAGATCAATAGCGATATTGCTCTAGACTCGCCACAGTTTTAATAAAATGGATTTTTTCAGAAAACAGTAGTGGGAGTATGGTATAACTGGAAGTGATTCATGAACCACAAACGATTACTGAAGATTTGATAAGAACCTAAAGATTCAATCTTGTTTGACATTCCATTGGCCACTCCGCAGATACGGTGGGTAACCTCAGACACCCGAGAGGTACTCCGGTAGCCTCAAGGACGGTGACAGGGAGGTTCTTGTTTACCCAGACTTGCCATTGCTGTTGTTCCAGACTGTGAGACCCGGCAGGAGGATGAGTATAGCGTCGTTCTAAACTAGCTTTAGAAGTGTACGTCTATATGACACTGCCATAGGGTTGTCGTAGTCAGTGGGAGCAGCGGAATCATTGGTGGACGGGTGGCTTATGTCTATTTATAGACTAAAGCAGATATAGCGGAGATAGATCATCTATTTCTGATGTGACAGTCATAGGTTTGACTTCATCAGAATAGGGGATGGATCTGTTGAGAAGGTAGTAGGGTGTGATGTCCTGGTATTTGGATGACATAGACAGAGTAGGAAGTGAAATTCCTATACTACGATCGGTTATATTTTGGTTGTCACAGAGTGGTTTCTCCGCATAAGAATTGGATGTTATATCAGACATTCTGGTTACTGGATCTATGGTTTTAGATCTAGATTTGGGTAGTTTCCCAATCAGGGTACTTAGACGGCATTCTAGAGGTGCTTTAGAATGGACGACTCCTGGCATGGTGGTTTACCTGCAGGTGATGGAGTCACCCTCTCTAAAGGTGTCTTACAGACTAAAGGGGAGAGGGATGCACATGATTGGAAGATCACTTGCTTAGGCAATTGTGTCAAACATGAGATGTCAAGTACCACACCAGATGTTGTTTTTGCAGTGGATGCAATAAATTGATATTGATCCAATCCTGGAGAAACGAACGGAAGCAGTTTTAGAACATAAGTGGATATTCTAGGGATATGATAACAACAGCCTCTTTTAGGAGACGATTATCATTCCAGGCTTCCAAGGTGACATGGATGACAGAGAGGTTGTCAGAGTTATAGTTTTCCTTTTGACGAGGGGCAGTATTTTGGACAGGTGGTCCAGGTGGATACTGAGGGAAGGATGGCGCAGGATACTGATTATGTTCAGTTGACGATACAGTCTAAGAAGTTTGGATTTGGAGTTCATTTATGAGCTAGGTCCCATCAGATATCTAGACATATTCTAAGACAGGTATTGCTCATTTCAGGAGATGGATTTCTTCGCGAACTTGAGATTTAGAGAGACATAGAAAGAAACATCAAAGCGGATCCACTCGCTGAGGCTATTCCTCGAACGGAATAGTTTCACAAACGGGTTTTGTGAGACTGACTAGTAGAGTAGTAGGGTGTTCGGTATCACACGGGCTGTGAGTATGCGACATCGCAATAATTAGCTTTGAGTGCAAGTGGGACATTGTTGGAGATAGTGCCCTCAGAGTCAATTATTGGATCACAGGCACGTGATTGCAATGATTGAGGGAGGACCTATTCCTGTAGGGGAGTCTTACTCAAGATGATAGTATGCTATCTGGTTTACCTTTATCATCGTGTACTGCTTCAGGTGACCTTACAGGTCACTATTTCACGTTGATAGAGCCCCTAGGATTCTTGCTTGACTGCCAGCAGTATGAGGGTGAACATATACGTGAGAGCTGGTAGTCTATAAGCACATCTTTAAATGGTCCCTAGTCGTAGGAGTTTCGAGACATGGCATCGATACTCCAGAGTAGACTAGTGTATACAGTCGAGACCTCGACGAGGGGCGGTGGCCGGTCTCATAAGCCACTGGTGTCAGATGGTTCACCTAAGATGTATACAGGTGCTCATTGGGTTATGAGTACACCGGACAGGACTCGCCGGGAACATGCTAGTTGGTCTTATACCTGACGTCAGATAGCAGTTCCCTGGTGACATGTGTACAGGTTAGTTCATCGACCTGAGGATCGTCATTTGTCTCGTGTGAGTTCCCACTGTACTTTGATTACTACCCAACCACGCTCAAAGGAGACGTGCAAACAGGTTTTAGTTGGGTGCAGTCCCGAGCCACATGGAGGCAGTGAGCGGATCTTCAGGGGTTCGTCTCTCCCGGTATTGGGGGTGAGGTCGCGCTGTGTCTAGGAGAGCCCTTAAACGAAGACCTTGGCTAAGGCAGTAGATTTACAGGTAGGTATTCCAGTAGTATCTCAGGGTGTTCTGGGCTATACTCCGACACGACTTGTACCGCTTTTGGGGGTCTGACTTTTACCAACCCCCTAGGCCCGCCATGCGATGCTCATAGACGAACGGACCGGAGTGTACGGATATTATCAGTGACAGGCTCAGTAGGGTGTCAGGATGAGTTCACTCATCGACGTCCCTTTTGGTCAATACCTGGTAGCCCGTTACGTATAGGCTAATACCTCTGACGTGCTAGTGGTTAAATCCACAACCAAAGTATTGACGAGTCTTTAGATTCCCCACAGACCAGTTTCTCAAGTTTCGGACGAAACGCTGTAGAGGCCGTATGGAGATATGGCAGGGTTCGATCAGATACGTGCGGTATTGCACGGATCATGATCGGACGGATAATACCAGCAGGCTTTTGTTTAAGCCGGATCCTAGTATTGTATAGTGTAGATTTGTTTTGTTGCATTTGTATTCGGTCGGAATACAAATGCTGGTATGTATATACAGTAGCGGGGGTTTCCTGTAATTCATTACGGGATCAGTTTTCTGAAGTTGCCAGTTTGCTTTCCGTTTCGGCCATTTTTCTTTGTATCTTTCATTGGCTGAAGATTGGTGGAGGAGGGCTTATTTGCATTTGTGCAAATTAGCAATTTGGAGGGTTGTCTTTGCATATTATTGCTTCATGATGTTGCACCCTCATTTGACTTTCCTTGGATAATCATTGCTTGACTTTCTTATTCATCATGGTTTACTTTTGGAGTCATCATGTTTGATGATGATGTTTGGTGATGATGGAGGGTTATGGTTGATGGAGTGTTTGGATTAGTTTGTGATTATTTCTTTTGTTAATAATAACCTTTTCTCTCTCTTGATTATTTGAGACACCCATATTCATTTGGCCACATACACTCCTCTCATTCTCACCTTGCCATGGCCGGCCATTCCCTAGTAGGGGCTGTCCAAATTGTTAGTAGTGGGATTTTGGTTCTCTTCATGTTTGCAAAATCCTAAAGTTCATTCCTTCTCCTCCACTAAATGGGCAACTTCCAGAACCCCAAAGAGACATAGAGTTCTACGTACATTCTAGAGAAATTCTTGGGCACGTCGGCTAGCCAACTTCATGCCCGAGTTGCCTCGGTCCAGAGGTGGGAGCCCGTAAAAGAACCCGGCGATGTGGTGCCCTTTCGACGAGGAGATGAAGAACGGAGATTCCGTGGGGAGATCGGGCCGACGATGAGAAGACCGAAGGACACGGATCGCTCGGTATATCTCTCTACCCCTTCTCTAGTTAGCTAGAACTAGATTAATGGCCCGATCCAGGATTTTTGTGCGCGGTGGTGCCGGTTTACAAGTTCGTAAAAAGTTTCGTTTCCGCATTCCTGCGTCGGATCGACGGCCGGGGTGCCGCCGTGCACTTACAGGATCGTCGGCTCTTTCCTTATCGAATAAGGTGCAAGATATTTCACAAATATCACTATGCAAAGTAAAAATTATATAAGCAATCAAAAGACAAACCGAGTATGCAGCATCTTCTAGTTTCGCTAAAGAGGTCACTCCCGGTGAACGGATCTCGGCACTTTCCTTATCGAATAAGGTGCTGGATGTTCTACAAGGAACACCGCTATGCAAAGCAAGAACTAGAGCTACCAGTTTTTATACAAGTTTCTACAACATCTTTAGATTTCATTTATTTCATTAATCCCATTAATGAAGTCATATTTTATTATGCTTCACAAGCAACACATTTGAAACGATATCTGCAATATAACATATATCTCATATATATAATATAAACATTCATCTCAGGCAGTAATATGATCTCATCACAGAACATTGCAGCAGAAGAAACATATATGAAATATTGGATATACTAGGATGTCCATTTTTTTAATACGAGCCTGTATAAAACACGGATTCCACGGTCGCGATGAATAGACAAACCCACATCCCTAGACCCCTACGAGAGCGGCAACCAACACTGCCGATTCTAGGGTTAGGAGACCTGGTCTCGACTCCTCGAGATGGTCTCCCACTGGACCCTAGAACCCGGTTACTTGTGCTCCCCGCCTTGGGTCTACCTAATGCGGAAAAATAAATAATATACATTGGTGACATCATCCTCAGCCCGGAAGTGCCCCAATAAAAGAATATTACATACAAATGAATTTTACATGAATGAAAAAGAAAAACTCTCATCTAACATTAAACCCCCGGCAATTCAAAACGCGACGATCCAATATAACATATCACAGCAACGCATAATATCACGTATCATCAACGTAAGTAAATATGCGTATCCTAGTTGTCGTTGATGTATAGCAATGAAACCGGCGATACACCACATATTACACTTATGGTCGAAGAAAAGAAAGTGTAAAACTACAACATTTGGAATCCACAATCTCTTTAGACATCGTAAATCCGAAATATCACATACTTCGCATTTCATGCCTAACTCTATGAATTCCACATATTGTATCACATTCTAGATAAATAGACAGTGTTAAACTTTCCAATCGAATAATCAAACACCCAAGTATTCCCAAAGAGCTCAACACTTGAAATTAGTTTAATAACATCCATCACATGCCACAGTACCCATAGTCCATCCGTAGAAGGGTCAAGCCAACGCCTCACATGTGGCAACGCCGTACTGCCCCAAACCCTAAGGTTCAGAGGCAGTTCAAGACGATCACATAATTGAGTTAAGGTTTGTTATCTTCTAGAGGGTCCACCGTGCTACTTGCACGACTTAGAACGTTCTTAAACTACGGAAAAATCCAACGCTTGGAAATTTTCCGGCAGGGGAAAAAGTGAGTTATTGATATCCGTTCGAACTTTTTAACACGTTCTAAAAATGACCCGGACAAAACTAAACGAAGTTATTCTTTCCGATCGAATCAACGAGCTCCCATTTCAACCCAGAAAACTCAACACTTGAGTGGAATTAAAAATTCAATAATGAAAAAGAACCCAGGAATAATACTGTGATGCAGTGGGCCCCAACGACACTGTTCGGTCGCGAAACCGCCGTCACGTGCGTGGTTTGGCCGCGGTTCCGCGGTTACGTGATCGTATTGGTGGTCCGTACTTCACAGTAATTCTTAGATTTTCCTGCTTATTTTTTTGAGCATTTTTAATATGGAAAAATCAACAGTTTTGAAAAATTTCCAGAAACTAGGGTTTTACGGGTATTCGGAGTTCGATCGTACTTTAAATTTCGCTCAGACTTCGCCTAAAGCTCTAGCTTGGCTCTGATATCATTGTAGGGATGCTAGGCACTCTAATAAGGTTCTACAAGGCATCAACCATGCCCAATTAAAAATTTAGCCGTGCCAAACAACCCTAACCAAGATCTTTAAACTAGAGATTAGGCGAAAACAAGCATGTTAAACACTTTAACATCTAAGAGTTTGGGATTACAACCTTTGTAGTTCGGTCCTTCACTTCATAAGCTCCGTGTTGTGGTCCCTTCACTGCGATCATCATGTTCCGGACTGTCGAGAGGCTCCATAAAGAGAAAGATGCAAGCTTGCTTCCGATCTTCGATAACAAAGATGATCTACCTTGAAGTTTCATTAACACAAGCTCTCACTCACTAAAGATGTGAACACCCTCATCTAAATGGCAATGATAGATGAGAATGATGAAGTAGGATTTTAGCTCTCATTTGTTTTCTTATTCTCACTCACTTTCATCACAAAAATCAAAGTACGAAAGCTTTTCAAAGCTTAAGCAAGAAGAAGAAGAATAGTAATCCTTTTGTGATGAATAATGAAAGTAATGATAAGGTTAGAAATGCAACCATGGTTCAAGTAACCTTTGTAGAGATTTAACTAAGGTTAAAGGTTTGGTTGGGTTAAACAAATATCTTGCAAAATATCAAAACAAATATCTTTGCACAAAACAAAACAAAACCTTCTAGAAGGTTCTAGAAAAGATTAATCCAAATCAAACCCTAACCATGTTTAATCTTCACTAAACATGTTTCATTAATAACCCTAACATGTTACAATATTATATATCACATATACAATATTTATTGTAACAAAATAAAATAATACAATTAACATATATCGCATATATATCAATGTATTACTCAAGTGAGAAAAAGAATCTTTTAGTGAGCTTATATTAGTTAATGTAATTTAATATATCAAATATATAATTATACATTAAATTATCGAATCAACACTTGATCCGACAATCTGGCTATATCGCATATAGCCGAATAATATATCATTTACCGATTCATCGAATCAACACTAGATCCGATAACCCGGCTGATATCAAATATAGCGAGAATAGAATACGGTATCTCATATCGCATTATCCTCGGTCCTGCACATATCACATATGTGCCCCTACTCCGTTTTTCCTGAGTCAAGAAACCTCTGTGTAGGACTCTAAAGAATCGTCAATACGCCGGCAGTAGGTGATGATCATATCAAACACCCACAAGCTGCAAGCGGTCAGCTAAACGTAACTGCCACCCAGGTATTGAGCGATCAGAAGATCAACAAGCAAGCCTGTACATTCTTCTGCGAATCCAATCAGTAACACTCCCGTACAGTCCGGTCTCGTCATCTGATATGCCGCATATCTCGCCTAGGGGTGGTAAACGTCAGACCCCACTAGCTTGATAAGTCGTGTCGATATGAGGTCTATAACAGTTCGAGAAACTACTGATAACACTTAGCAGTAAATCTCAGCAATCCTGGCCATGGATTTCCAGTTATAGCCAATCGAACACAGCGCAACATCAACTCCCTATACCGGGAGAGACGAATCCCCTCCCATCGCTCATTGCATCCATGTGATTCGGGACTGTACCCAAATGCCACCTTTTTGCACGCCCTCTTGGACATGGTATGATGGAAATGAAAGCACATTGGGAATCACACAAGTCTCTATAACGATCTTGGGTCAACAGACTACTATGTACCAGTGTCACCGGAGAACTGCCATCTGACGTGAGGTATAATACCATCTGAGAGTTCTCGGCGAGTCCGTCCAGTGTACCCAGTCTCCACTGAGCACCCGTACACCATCCTTGATATCAAAACACCGATGGATATGGGATCATCCATCGCCCATCATATGGGTCAAGATGCGTATACGCTAGTCTACTCTGGTGTATCGATGCCCTGTCTCGATACACCCTTGACTAGGAACAGTTATAGGATGTACTCATCGACAACCGTGGCCCCACTAGTATGATCTCATCATAGTCCCAGTAGTCGAGTAAATATCCTAAGGGCTTTATCAACATGTAACATAGAGACAATCAAAGTACATGTTAAGATAAAGTACAACCAGATAGCATACTATCATGTCGAGCAAGAAAGTCCTCCCTATATATGTCCAAGCATCCATTACAATATACATCATATGTACAGTAACGGCCTCTAGGGCATACATATAACTAACAGATCATTTGATATGTTGAGATGGATACAGGATATAGTATATGCGATATATTATATAGACGTTGCTTATGTTTTACACCCGCGCTAGCACCGCCCCGCTCTGCCGTTAGTTACCTAATCTAACGGTGCACGAGGGGACATCGAGGCGAATGCGGATGGCATATGCGTATGTTGTATTTATCTGTGATGTTTAGGTAACTTAAAATGATGGGACTTCATTAATGAGATTAATGAAATAAAAGAAACCTAAAGATATTATGGAATCGAATTTTCAAAAACAGGTAGCTCTAGCTGTTGCTTTCTATAGCGGTGTTCCTCGTAGAACATCCAGCACCTTATTCGATAAGGAAAGAGCCGAGATCCCTTCACCGGGAGTGACCTCTTTAGCAATAACTGGCAGATGCTACAACCCACGGTTTGTCTTTTGATTGTTTTTCTAGTTCTTGCTTTGTACAGCGGTATTTGTGAAATATCCTGCACCTTATGCGATAAGGAAAGAGCCGACGATCCCTTCACCGGGAGTGACCTGTTTAGCAAAACAAGCAAAAGCCTCAAAAACACTCCATTTAAATCATTTGATTCTACAACGATATCAAGTTCATTAAGCAATGTGTTTTCTTAAAAACCTGTCGTAGCCCTCCGACATTTCAGATAAGTCCTACTTAGTACTCGTGCTACGTTTGTTGACCTCCGTCAAGGCATAGTGTGCGGTAGCTGACGAGTATTTATCTGCTTATACATATGATGCAGATAGGATTAGGGTAGTCGTGCGGCCTTGTTGACCTCCGTCAAGGGTCATGCCTATAGGTGGGTTTAATTCAATCAGGAAATGACGGGTTGAACTTGACTAGTAGCCTATGGTTTGTTGATCTCCGTCAAGGTCATAGGAAGCTAGGGGTAAAATATTATTGGGAGTTTCAAGTGTTGAAATTTGCAATGAGATTGCATACCTTCTATGAGACAGTTGGATCTCGATACCCACTGCCAGTAAGAGTTACTCCTGGGAGAGTCACATTACAATTAGCCGATCAAGTAGGTGTCTAGAAAGGTGTCAACGGGGTTACTCCTCTGGGAAAATGAGGTTTATTTTAATTAGGTCCGTTTGAAACTATGGGGAACCTCCCTCAAAGTACCGGCACTGGCCTAACTGAAAGATTGGCGAACTTGTAGGGAGTAATTAATCCCGGCTAGTCTTTCCTTTTAGGGTTTGAAGGAAGATTTGACTAAAACAGTGGGAGCCGTCCTGATTAGATATATTGATAACCAATCTAATCTTGCAAGAGCATACGCTGAGTGTTTTCTTCTCTCTCTCTCCAGGCAGCGACCATGTCACGCCTTAATCAAGATAATAATACGGATGTATTGATCGAACCCGCTTGTTATACTGCGCTAAGGAACATTGGTTCCGCTGCAACTTTTAATTGTTATAAGACAGAGCAGGAAATAGGGGATTACCAGAATTCCCGTGCCGCCCAAACGAAGAAAGCACATGATGATGTATCTTCTTCGGGTGTGTTCATTATAGAGAACTGTTTCTCAGTATCCTTTACGTCCTGGGTATGAGATACCGGATCAGGATCCCGCATATGTAATCTGTTACATGGGCTACAAATAGGTAGAGAACTGAGAACGGGTGATAAGTTTTAAGAGTTAAAAATGGTGCAATTGTTGCAAACCAAGTCTGTTGGCAGTTATCACCCAGTATTACCAAATACATTGATTCTGAACGAATGTTATTAGATACCGAACCTGATATACAACATTATATCAGTCTCTTTATTGAGATAAAGAAGGATATAATTTTGTATTGTTGGATAAGGTTTTGGACATTTCCTATATCAAGAGTTGATCGGTTCAGGCATGGTATCTAAAAGCATATACATTCTAAATCAAACTACAGTTTTTAATGTATAGAACACATACACGAGGAAGAGTTCAGAAATGAACGAATCCTTCTAGAGGCATTGTAGACTAAGTCATAGCAATGCGACCCGACTCGCTAAGTTACATTTAGATGCATATTTAAATCTGTTTGAGTTTACATCTTGTGAAACTTGCCAGTCATGTCACAAAGATAAGATGACCATAGCTCCGTTTATTGGAAACAGAGAAAGAGTTAGTGAACTCTTGGGATTGATACATGCTGATGTATGCAAGTCCCCAGTCTACACATGCCAGGATCGGTTCTTTTTACTTCATTACATTCCTTGATGATCTCTCATGATTCGCACATGTGTTCCTGTTGAAACACTGGTCTGAACCTTTTGAGATATTCGTAGAATATAAGTTAGAAGTAGAGAACCACAATGGGTATAAGTATTATGTCCTATGATGTGATCATGGAGGAGAATACTTGAGCACAGAATTTTTGGATTATTCTAAAGGAGAATGAGATTCTCTCTCAACATTACTCCTCCATATACACCACAGCACGTTGGTATATCGTGGCGGAGCAATCGCACCCTATGTGATATGGTGTGCTCTATGATGAGTACTACTGAGTTGCCTATTTCCTTTTGGGGGCCATGCACTTATGAAGCTGCATACCTATTGAATAGGGTTCCAATCAAATCAAGTGCCTAACACTCCATATATGATATGGTATGAGAAGATCCTATCTCTTAAGGATGTTAAGATTTGGGGTTGTCCGGCCTATGTCTAAAAGAAAAATCCGGACAAGCTCGAGGCAAGGTCAGTTCTGTGGAAGTTTATTGGATATCCCAAGCATTGGAAATGGAATATCTTCTACCACTCTGAGGAGCAAAAGTTGTTTTATTTCTCAGCATGCCACCTTTTGGAAAGGGAATTTCTTGTGAAGAAATTAGTACTCATGAGGTAGAACTGGAAAGAGTTCCAGCAATACAAACTGCAGCTGATGATTTTATAAACACAGAGGATTCAATGGTTTCCAACGAACCTCAGCCACCCCGCCGATCAGGTAGGGTTCCTCACCCACCTGATGTAGGGTTACTAGGCACATTAACAAGGCTCTACAAGGCATCGACCATGCCAAAATTAAAAAATTTATGTGCCGAACAACTTTAAGCTAGATAGTATACTAGAGATTAGGCGAATAAATTAGCAAGTAAACAACTTTACTCTAAGGGGATGCGATATACAACCTTTGTAGATCGGTCCATCACTTCTTTAGCTCCTTGATGAAGTACCTTCACTGCGATCGTGGTTCTCCCGGGCCCTTGCATGGCTTCACGAGGCGAAAAGTGCGACCTTGCTTGAAGTCTCCGAGGCCGAAGATGATCTACGTAGAGGGAATTCCGACTCAAGCTCCTACTTCACTAACTAGAGAATTAGTGAAGCAAACACCCTATACTAAAGTGCTAATCTAGTAGAGGATGGAGAAATAGGAAGTGTGTTCTCTTTGGATTTTTGTTTCTCACAATCTATCTCACTTTTTCAAAACCCTAGCAAGCTTTTTCTCTTGCTCAATGAAGAAGAAGATGATGAACTAAAGAAAAGAAAATGAGGATAATGATCAAGTGAGAATGCTAACCATGGTAAGTGAGTATGATATACTAACTCATGGTGGGACATAACCATGGCTAAGTCAAGTTGGTTAGGTTAATAAAAATCAAAAGAAAAACAAATTAAGTGGACTTTGTCAAAGCATCCAAAAGCTTCTACAAGCTTCATGCTTATGACATAAGCTTCACTAATTTGTAATTACTTTAAATAAATATGAACCACCATCCAAAATAGTATGGTGTATGTCTTGCACACCCATGTATAGTGTATCATCAACCATGATACAAAAGAAAATACTTTTAATATATATATATCACACACATATATATATATATATATATATATTCAAGTGTTCTTGTAAGAAAAAACCTAAAGTGAACAAGTGTTAGTAAATGTAAATTAGTATATCTAATATACAATTATAAACTTAATTATTAAATCAACACTTGAGTTAATAATCCGGTCATATCTCATATAACCGACTAACATTCATCGTATCGTCTTATCGAATCAACACTTGATTCGATAACCCGGTCATATCATATATAACCGACCGATACAAGAAGTCGCAAGAATAGAATACGGTATCACATACACGCATTATTCTCGGTCCCGCACATATCACATATGCGCTCCTATTTCGTTTTTCCTGAGCCAGTAAAACCTCTATGTAGGACTCTAAAGACTCGTCAATACGCCGGCTGTAGGTGATGATCACATCACGCAGCCACAAGCCATCAGCGGTACTAGCTGGACGTAATGGCTACCCGGGTATTAAGCGATCAGAACATCAGTAAGGAAGCCTTCTCCAACTCCTGTAAAAGCCTGCCGGTAACACTTCCCGTACAGTCCGGTCTCCTCGTCTGATATGTCGCATATCAAGTCTAGGGGTAGTAAACGTCAGACCCTAATAACCGATAAGTCATGCTGATGTGAGGATCATAACGGGTCGAGAAACTACTGGTAACACTTACCAGAAAATCTCTAAATCAGCCCTGGCCAGGGACTTCCCTGTTATAGCCAATCGAGCACAGCGCAACATCAACCCCCAATACCGGGAGAGACGAAACCCCTCCTATCGCTCATTTCCTCCATGTAACTCGGGGCAGTACCCAAAAACCACCGTTTTGCATGCCCTCATGGACGTGGTAAGGTGGAAATCAAAACACAGTGGGAATCAAACAAGACTCTATGATGATCTCGGGTCTACAGACTAACCTGCACAAGTGTCACCAGAGAACTGCAATCTGACGTAAGGTATAATACCATCTGGGAGTTCTCGGCGAGTCCGTCCAGTATACCCAGTCTCCACTGAGCACCCGTATACCATCTCTGATGTCAAACACCAATGGATATGGGATCATCCATCGTCCATCTCATGGGTCCAGATGCGTATACGCTAGTCTACACTGGTATATCGATGCCCCGTCTCGAAACACCCACGACTAGGGACCTTGAAGGATGTACTTATGGACTACCATGTCCCCACTAGTATGATCTGCATCATAGTCCAGGTAGTCAAGTACACATCGTAAGGGCTTTACCAACATGTAACTATAAGACAGTATAAAGAAACAAGTATACATGTTAAAGTAAAGAGCAACCAGATAGCATACTATCATATCGAGAAAGAAAGTCCTCTCTATATATGTCCAAGCATCCAATATAATATACATCATCTGTACAATACTGGCCTCTAGGGCATACATACAACTAGCAATCTCTCACTTGCACTAGGGCCAGCTGCTGTAGTATCGCATACCGAGCATCCCGAAGAGTCTCTCAAACTGTATCTGGGGAATGGCCTTCGTGAGTGGATCCGCAGTGTTGTTCTTCGTGTCAACCCTCCTGACCTCGATCTCCCGGCGATCAACTATCTCCCGGATCAGGTGATACCGCCTCAGAATATGCCTGGATCGCTGATGGGACCTGGGTTCCTTGGCCAAAGCCACCACTCCATTGTTATCGCAATACAAAGGTATTGGATGCTCAATGGATGGAACCACTCCAAGTTTAGTAATGAACTTCTTGATCCATACAGCCACTTTGGCAGCATCGTTGGCAGCGATGTATTCAGCCTCCATCGTCGAGCCTGCCACGGTTTCCTGCTTGGAACTCTTCCAGCTAACCGCCCCTCCGTAAAGGGTAAAGACAAATCCTGACCGCGACTTAGAGTCGTCCTTATCACTCTGGAACCTCGAATCGGTAAAGGACTCCACTTGGAGTTCTCCGTTACCATACACCAAGAGCATCTCTTTATTCCTTCGCAAGTACTTGAGAATGCTCTTCACAGCTGTCCAGTGACTCTCTCCAGGATCAGCTTGATACCTACTCACTACACTTAGTGAGTATGCTACATCGGGTCTGGTACATAGCATCGCGTACATAATAGAGCCTACTGCCGAAGCATAGGGTATCCCTTGCATGCGAGCTCTCTCCTAATCAGTCTTGGGAGACATCTCCTTAGAGAGAGTGAGCCCTGAGATCGTGGGTAAAAACCCACATTTGGGCTCTTCCATACTAAACCTCTTTAGTATGGTGTCAATGTACCTGGATTGGGACAATCCCAATATCCGTTTAGATCTATCTCTATAGATCCTAATTCCCAATATGCAGGAGGCATCTCCAAGATCTTTCATTGAGAATCTTTGTGATAAGAAGAGCTTGACCGATTGCAGCATAGGAATGTCATTTCCTATCAAGAGTATGTCGTCCACGTACAATACGAGGAAGACAACCTTGCTCTCTGCCACCTTCTTGTAGATACAAGGTTCATCTACGTTTTTGACGAAATCAAACTCTTTGATAACGACGTCAAAGCAGATGTTCCAACTCCGCGATGCTTGCTTTAATCCATAAATGGATTTTAAGCAGCTTGCACACCTTCCCGCTGCTCCCACTATCTACGAAGCCCTCTGGCTGAGTCATGTACACGCACTCTTCTAAATCGCCGTTTAGAAAGGCGGTCTTAACATCCAATTGCCAGATTTCGTAGTCATGATATGCAGCGATGGCAAGCATGATCCGGATGGATTTAAGCATAGCCACTGGAGAAAAGGTTTCGTCATAGTCCACACCTGGTCTTTGACGAAAACCCTTTGCAACAAGTCTAGCTTTGAAAGTCTCCACTTTCCCATCTACACCAAGTTTTTTCTTGAAGATCCACTTGCTCCCAATGGGTTTGACCCCTTCAGGAACATCTTCCAAAGTCCATACTTTGTTGGTGTACATGGATTCCATCTCGGACCGCATGGCATCCAGCCATTTCACTGAGTCCCCACTTGTGATGGCCTGCTCGAAGCTAGTTGGGTCATCATCAACCATGATGCAATCCTCACTCCCACCATCCATGAGAAAACCGTAGTATCTCTCAGGTGGGTGAGGAACCCTACTAGATCTACGGAGTGGCTGGGGTTCATCGGGAACTACTGAATCCTCTGGTTCCACTAAATCTTCTGTTGCAGCTGGAACCTCTTCCAGTTCTACCTCATGACCACTAATTTATTTTGCAAGAAATTCCTTTTCTAAAAAGGTCTCATGCCGAGAAACAAACACCCTTTGTTCCTCAGTGTGGTAGAAGATATACCCTTGAGAATTCTTGGGATATCCTACAAATTTGCATAGAACAGACCGTGCCTCGAGTTTCTCTGGATTTTGTCGTTTGACATAGGCTGGACAACCCCATATCTTTACATAGTTAAGACATGGTCTCTTCCCTTTCCATATCTCATATGGAGTGGTAGGCACAGATTTGGTGGGGGCCATATTCAATAGATGTATGGCTGTCTCTAGCGCATACCCCAAGAAGGAAATAGGTAACTCAGCTGTGCTCATCATAGAGCGCACCATATCTAATAGGGTGCGGTTCCTCCGTTCAGATACACCGTTGTGCTGTAGTGTATATGGAGGAGTCAGCTGAGAGAGAATCCTTTTCTCTTTTAGGAAGTCCAGGAATTCATTGCTCAAGTATTCACCTCCTCGATCAGATCGTAGGATTTTAATACTTTTTCCGGTTTGGTTCTCGACTTCTTGTTTATAGTCTCTAAATATCTCAAAAGCTTCAGACTTGTGTCTTATCAATAACACATGTCCGTATCTTGAGAGATCGTCAGTGAATGTAATGAAGTACGAAGAACCATCCGTAGCATGTGTAGACATGGGACCGCATACATCACTATGTATCAGTCCCAAGAGTTCGGTAACTCTTTCTCCGTGTCTTGTAAACGGAGTTTTGTTCATCTTACCTTTGAGACATGACTGGCAAGTGTCATAAGATGAAAATTCGAACGGTTTCAAATATCCATCTTTGTGCAACTTAGCTAGTCGTGTCGCATTGATGTGACCCAGTCTACAATGCCATAAGAAGGATTCGTTCAGTTCTGAACTCTTCCTCTTGTGTGTGTTTGTTATGCTCAGAACTGTTGATTGATTTAGAACATAAATGCCATTGCACAACGTGCCTGATCCAACCAACTTTTGGTTTAGGAAAATGTTCATAAAATTATCCTGTAATACAAAATTATATCCCTCTTTACTCAACAAAGAAACCGATATAATGTTGCAAATCAGGTTCGGCATGAAATAGCATTCGTTCAGAATCAATGTATTACCACTTGGCAATACAAGGTGATATTCCCAGACGGTTTTAGCTGCAACAATTGCACCATTTTCAACCCTTATGTCTCTATCACCTTCTCCAAGTTCTCTACCTTTCCTAAGCCCATGTAACTGATTACATATATGGGATCCTGACCCGGTATCCAATACCCACGACGTAGAGCATATGGAGAAACAGTTCTTTGTAACGAACAAACCCGAAGAAAATGCATCAACATTTACTTTCTTCATTCGGGTGGCATGGGAATCCTGGTATTCCCCTATATCCTGTTCAGTCCTATAACTCTTATAAGAAAGAATGGAACCAACGTTCCCCAGCACAGTATAACATACGGGTTCGGTCAATACATCCATATTATTATCTTTATTAAGGCATGATATGGTCGCTACCTGGAGAGGGAGAGAGAAGAAAACACTTTAGCGTATGCTCTTGCAAGATCAGATTGGTTATTATCTTATCTAATCAGGATGGCTCCCACTATTTTTATCAAATCTTCCTTCAAACCCTAAAAGGAAAGACTAGCCGGGATTAATTACACCCTACAACTTCGCCAATCTTTCAGCCAGGCCAGTGTCGGTATTTTGAGGGAGGTTCCCCGTGCTTTCGCACGAACCTAATTAAAGTAAACCTCGTTTTTCCAGAGGCGTAACCCCGTTGAGACCTTTCTAGACACCTACTTGATCGGCAAATTGTCTTGTGTAAAACTCTCCCGGGAGTAACAATTATTCGCAGTGGGTATCGGGATCCAACTATCTCATAGAAGGTATGCAATCTCATTGCAAATCTCAACACTTGAAATTCCCAATAATATTTTGCCCCTAACGTGCTATGACCTTGACGAAAGCCAACAAACCATAGCCCCCTAGTTAAGTTCAACCCGTACATTTCTTGATTGAATTAAACCCACCCGCACGACCCTTGACGAAAGCCAACAAAGCCGTACGACTACCCTAATCCAATCGCATCATATGCAGCAGATAAGTAGTATATAGCTACCGCACACTACACCTTGACGAAAGCCAACAAATGCAGCACGAATACTATATAAAACTTATCTGAAATGACGGAGGGCTACGACAGGTTTTTCTGAAAACCTATTGCGTAATGAACTTGATATCGTTGTAGAATCATGTGAATTTTGAAATGAAGTGATTTTGAGGCTTTTATTAGTTTTGCTAAAGAGGTCACTCCCGGTGAAGGGATCTCGGCTCTTTCCTTATGGAATAAGGTGCAGGATATATCATATACATCACTATGCAAAGAAAAACTCCAAAAGCAGTCAAAAAGCAAACCGACTGTTGTAGCATCTGCCAGTTTTACTAAAGAGGTCACTCCCGGTGAAGGGATCTCGGCTCTTTCCTCATCGAATAAGGTGCAGGGTATATCATATATACCGCTATGCAAAGCAAAACTGTAGCTACCCTTTTTATTTGAAAATTTGATTCTACAACATCTTTTAGGTTTCTTTTCTTTCATTAATCACATTAATGAAGTCCTATCATTTAAGTCACCTAAACATCATAGATAAATACGACGCACACTTATGCCATCCGCATTCGCCTCGATGTCCCCTCGTGCACCGTTAGGTTAGGTAACTAACGGCAGAGCAGGGCAGGGCTAGCGCGGGTGTATAACATAAGTAACGCCTATATAATATATCATATATACTATATACAGTATTTATCACAGCACATCAAATGATCACATCACATATATCGCAGCAGAAGAAACATATGAAACATTGGATATACTAGGACATCCGTGTTTTATTTTGAGCCTCTATAAAACACGTATTCCACGGTTGCGACGAATAGCCAAACCCACACCTCTAGACCCCTACGAGAGTGGCAAGCAACCCTACCAATTCTAGAGTTAGGAGACCCGGACTCGACTCCTCGAGTTGGTCTCCCACTGGACTCCAGAACCCGGTTACTTGTGCTCTCCTCCTTGGGTCTATGCTAGTGCGGAAAAGTAAATAATATACAAAAGGTGACATTAACCTCATCCCGGAAGTGCCCCAATAAAAGAATATTACATACATTTTATTTTACATGAATGAAAATAAAAACTCTCATCTCACATAAAACCCCCCGGCTATTCAAAACGTGATGATCCAATATAACATATCCAGCAGCACATAACATCACATGTCATCAACGTATGTAAATATGCGCATCCTAATTTTCGTTGACATATAACAACGAAACCGGTGATATCACATATTACACTTACAGCCACAGAAAAGAAAGTGTAAAACTACAACATTTGGAATCCACAATCTCTTTAGACATCGTAAATCCGAAATATCACATATTTCGCATTTCATGCCTAATTGTATGAATTCCACATATTCTATCACATTCCAGATAAATAGATAGTATTAAACTTTCCGATCGAATAATCAAATACCCAAGATTTCCATAATAGCTCAACACTTGAGCGGAGTTCAAAAATTCCAGAATACGTCACAGTAGCAACGGTCCAGCCGTAGAAGGGTCAAGCCAACGCCTCACATGTGGCACGCCGTACTGCCCCAAACCCTAAAGTTCAAAGGGCAGTTCAAGATGGTCACATAATCGAGTTAAGGTTTGTTGTCTTCTAGAGGGTCCATCGCATCACATGCACGTTTTTCCGAAAGATTTAAACCCGAGAAAAAGTCAACACTTGAATATTTTTCATGCCGGGAAAAATTGAGTTAATGATATCTGTTCGAACATTTTAACACTTACTAAATTATCTGGAATAACAGAACAAAATTAAATTCCCCGATCGAATCGATGATTACAAAATGAACCCCTGAATACTCAACACCTGAGTCAAATTTAAATATCCCATAAAAATTCAACAGAAGAATTAAACATTACTGTGCAAACAGAATAACCTATTGTCACTGTACTGCCGCGGTTCCGCGGCACAAGCAGGGATTTGCCGCGGAACAGCGGTCGTCCGTACGGTTCAGGTGATCGTTTTGCATAGTAATGCTTAGAAAACCCTGCTGAATTTTTTTATGTATTTTTAATTCAAAAAAATCACAGATTTGAAAAAATGTACAGAGAGAGTTTCATTTTGTAGTATTCGGGTTCGTTCGGAGTTTTAACTTTGTTAACACATCGCCTAATGCTCTAGCTAGGCTCTGATACCACTGTAGGGTTACTAGGCACATTAACAAGGCTCTACAAGGCATCGACCATGCCAAAATTAAAAAAATTTATGTGCCGAACAACCTTAAGCTAGATCGTATACTAGAGATTAGGCGAATAAATTAGCAAGTAAACAACTTTACTCTAAGGGGATGCGATATACAACCTTTGTAGATCGGTCCTTCACTTCTTTAGCTCCTTGATGAAGTCCCTTCGCTGCGATCGTGGTTCTCCCGGACCCTTGCATGGCTTCACGAGGCGAAAGGTGCGACCTTGCTTGAAGTCTCCGAGGCCGAAGATGATCTACGTCGAGGGAATTCCGACTCAAGCTCCTACTTCATTAACTAGAGAATTAGTGAAGCAAACACCCTATATCTAGTAGAGGATGGAGAAATAGGAAGTGGGTTCTCTTTGGATTTTTGTTTCTCACAATCTATCTCACTTTTTCAAAACCCTAGCAAGCTTTTTCTCTTGCTCAATGAAGAAGAAGATGATGAACTAAAGAAAAGAAAATGAGGATAATGATCAAGTGAGAATGCTAACCATGGTGAGTGAGTATCATATACTAACTCATGGTGGGACATAACCATGGCTAAGTCAAGTTAGTTAGGTTAATAAAAATCTAAAGAAAAACAAATTAAGAGGACTTTGTCAAAGCATCCAAAAGCTTCTACAAGCTTCATTCTTATGACATAAGCTTCACTAATTTGTAATTACTTTAAATAAATATTAACCACCATCCAAAATAGTATGGTGTATGTCTTGCACACCCATGTATAGTGTATCATCAACCATGATACAAAAGAAAACGCTTTTAATATATATATATATATATATCACACACACACACACACATATATATATATTCAAGTGTTCTTGTGAGAAAAACCCTAAAGTGAACAAGTGTTAGTAAATGTAAATTAGTATATCTAATATACAATTATACACTTAATCATTAAATCAACACTTGAGTTAATAATTCGGTCATATCTTATATTACCGACTAACATTCATCGTATCGTCTTATCGAATCAACACTTGATTCGATAACCCGGTCATATCAAATATAACCGACCGATACAAGAAGTCGCGAGAATAGAATACGGTATCACATACACGCATTATTCTCGGTCCCGCACATATCACATATGCTCTCCTATTTCGTTTTGCCTGAGCCAGTAAAACCTCTATGTAGGACTCTAAAGACTCGTCAATACGCCGGCAATAAGTGATGATCACATTACGCACCCACAAGCCGTCAGCGGTACTAGCTGGACGTAACGGCTACCCGGGTATTGAGCGATCAGAAGATCAGCATGCAAGCCCGCTCCAACTCCTGTAAAAGCTTGCCGGTGACACTTCCCGTACAGTCCGGTCTCCTCGTCTGATATGTCGCATATCAAGTCTAGGGGTGGTAAACGTCAGACCCCAATAACCGATAAGTCGTGCCGTTGTGAGGCTCATAACGGGTCGAGAAACTACTGGTAACACTTACCAGCAAATCTCTAAATCATCCCTGGCCAGGGACTTCCCTGTTACGGCCAATCGAGCACACCGCAACATCAACCCCCAATACCGGGAGAGACCAAACCCCTCTTATCGCTCATTGCCTCCATGTGACTCGGGACTATACCCAAAAACCACCATTTTGCATGCCCTCATGGACGTGGTAAGGTGGAAATCAAATCACAGTGGGAATCACATAAGACTCTATGACGATCTCGGGTCTACAGACTAACCTGCACAAGTGTCACCAGAGAACTGCCATCCGACGTAAGGTATAATACCATCTGGGAGTTCTCGGCGAGTCCGTCCAGTGTACCCAGTCTCCACTGAGCACCCGTATACCATCTCTGATGTCAAACACCAATGGATATGGGATCATCCATCGCCCATCTCATGGGTCGAGATGCGTATACGCTAGTCTACACTGGTATATCGATACCCCGTCTCGATACACCCACGACTAGGGACCTTAAAGGATGTACTTATGGACTACCATGTCCCCACTAGTATGATCCGCATCATAGTCCAGGTAGTCAAGTACACATCCTAAGGGCTTTACCAACATGTAACTATAAGACAGTATAAAGAGATAAGTATACATGTTAAAGTAAAGAGCAACCAGATAGCATACTATCATATCGAGCAAGAAAGTCCTCTCTATATATATCCAAGCATCCAATATAATATACATCATTTGTACAATACTGGCCTCTAGGGCATACATACAACTAACACCTGAGAGATACTTCGGTTTTTGTCTATGACAGTGGGAGCGAAGATTGCTCATGAGATGATGAACCAACTAGTTTCGAGCAGGCCATCAGGAGTGGGGACTCTGTGAGAATGGCTGGATGCTATGCGATCTGAGATGGAATCCATTTACACCAACAAAGTATGGACTTTGGTTGCTTTATCTGAAGGGTTAAATCCCCATCAAAGCAAATATATCTTGAGAAGATTACTTGGTGTACATGGAAAAGTTGAGACTTTCAAAGCTATGCTTAAGTCCATCCAGATCCTACTTGCCATTGCTGCATACCGTGACTACGATTTCTGGCGGTTGGGTGTCATGACTGCTTTTCTAAATGATGATTTAGAAGAATGAGTCTATAAGTACACAACCAGAGGGCTTCGTAAACAGTGGGAGCAGTGGAAACGTGTGCAAGTTTCTTTATGGGATAAAGCAGGCATCGCGGAGTTGGAACATCTGTTTTGATGTGGTAGTCAAAGAGTTTGACTTCATCAAAATGGTAGATGAACCTTGTATATACAAAAAGGTAGTAGGGAGTATGGTGGTGATCCTCGTATAGCACGTGGATGGCATACTCTTGATAGGGAAGGAGTTTCCTATGCTACGCTCGGTCAATCTCCTCTTATCACAAGGATTCTCCATATAGGATCAAGGTGATACCTCCTAAATCCTGGGTTTTTGGATCTATGAGATAGATCTAATTGGTTGTCAGAATTCTCACTATGTGTAGTGAGATGGTATCAAACGATCCTGGGGAGAATCACTGGATAGAATTCAGGGTGGTAAGGTTGACTGAATGTCAGTCACAGGTATTGTCTTTACCCTCGGTAGAGGGACGGTATGTTGGAAGAGTTCCAAGCTAGATACCGTAGCATACTAGACGATAAAGGGTGGATACATTGCTACCAAGGATGCTACCAAAGAAATAGTCTGGATGTATATAAGTTCATAAGATGAACTTCGTTCCTACCATTGTGTGACAATGGAGTTGTGGCTTTGGCCTAGGAACCCCCGTCCCATCAGAGATCCAGACATATTCTTTGGAAGTATCACCTGATCATGGAGATGGTTGATCTCCAGGGAGATCGAGGTTCGGAGAGTAGACACAGAGGACAACAACGCGGATCCACTCACAAAGTCCTATTTCCAAGGAGTGACTTTTATAGGATGGTTAAGTATGAGATACTTCAACCACTGCTGATTGTTGGGTATGAGATACTACAACAGATGGCTCTAGTGCAAGTGGGAGATTGTTAGTTATATGTATTCTCTAGAGGCCATTACTGTACATACAATGTATATTGTAGTGGATGCTTGGACATATATAGGGAGGACTTTCTTGCTTGACATGATAGTATGCTATTTGGTTGCACTTTATCATAACATGTACTCTGATTGTCTCTATGTTACTTGTTGATAAAGCCCTTAGGATGAGTACTTGACTACAGGGACTATGATGCAGATCATACTAGTGGGGACAATGTAGTCGCTAAGTACATCCTTCAAATGTTCCTAGTCGTAGGTGTATCAAGACAGGGCATCGATATACCAGAGTAGACTAGCGTATAGCTTCTCGACCCATGTAGATGGGCGATGGATGATCCCATATCCATTGGTGTTTGACATCAGAGACAGTATACCGGTGCTCAGTGGAGACTGGGTACACTGGACGGACTCGCCGAGAACTCCCAGATGGTATTATACCTCACGTTAGATGGCAGTTCTCTGGTGACACTGGTACAGGTTAGTCTGTAGACCCGAGATCGTCATAGAGTCTTGTGTGATTCCCACTGTTCTTTGATTTCCATCATACCACATCCAAGAGGGCATGCAAAACGGTGGCTTTTGGGTACAGTCCTGAGTCACATTGAGGCAATGAGCGATAGGAGGGGTTTCGTCTCTCCCGGTATAGGGAGTTGATGTTTCGCTGTGCTCGATTGGCTATAATAGGAAGTCCTTGGCCAAGGCAGCTTCAGAGATATACTGATAAGTGTTATCAGTAGTTTCTCGACCCGTTATGAGCCTCATATCGACACGACTTATCGATTTACTGGGGTCTGACGTTTACCACCCCTAGACGAGATATGCGACATATCAGACGAAGAGACCAGACTGTACGGTAGTGTTACAGATTGGATTCGCAGGAGTGTGAGCAGGCTTGCTTGTTGATCTTCTGATCGCTCAATACCCGGGTGGCCGTTACGTTTAGCAGACCACTTGCGGCTTGTGGGTGTTTGATATGATCATCACCTACTGCCGGCGTATCGACGAGTCTTTAGAGTCCTACACAGGGGTTTCCTGGCTCAAGCGAAACGGAGTAGGAGCACATATGTGATATGTGCGGGACCGAGATTGATACGATATGAGATACCGTATTCTATTCTCTCGATTCGTAACATTGATCGGTTGTATGCGATATAGCCGGGTTATCGGATGAAGTGTTGATTCGATAAGTTGTTACACATGATATTAGTCGGTTATACCCAGATTATTAAATCAAGAGTTGATTTAATAATTTAATGTATAATTATATATTTGATATATCACATTACATTAACTAGTATTAGATCACTTATGATTTGTTTTCTCACTTTATTTTGCACTTTGTTTATATGTGATATATGCAAGTGTACATGCATTGTGTCATGGTTGATGATACATGTTAGATGGGTGTATGAGACTTATACCATGATTAGGGTTAAGATTAGGGTTTTTATTTTATCTTAAGATTTAACAAAAGAGCAAGACTTAGTCAAAGTTCTCAAGCTTGGAAGAAGCTTTAAGAAACATTGACAAAGTCCACTCTTTTGTCATTTCCTTAGATATTCCTTTACCCAACCCTTAACCTTAGACCTTGGTTAATTCTCTACATGAGTTAAGCATGAGGGATTAACTCAACCATGGGTGAATAGTTCATTTGGATAAGTTTTCATTTGGATGAATTATTCATTCTATCTTCTTCTTCTTCTTCACCAAGCTCCATGAAAAGCTTGCTAGCTCTAATGGTGCCATGAGAAAAAGTGAGAGAAAATCAATTCTAAAGTGAGCCCACTTCCTACTTCATCAACCTCTACTACTTGCCATGTAGTATAGGGTGTTCTCTTCACAAAGTTCATGACCTAGTGAAGGAATAGCTTGAGTTAGTGTCTCCCCGACGTAGATCATCTTCGGCCTCGAAGTCTTCGAAGCAAGCGCGTTCATTTCTTCGACAGAGCCTCTCTAGAGTCCAGAGCTTGAGATCGCAGCGGAGGGGACTACTACACGGAGCTATTTGAAGTGAAGGACCGGTCTACAAAGGTTGTATTCCCGCTCTCTTTATATATTGCAAAGTGTTTTCATAGTTTATTCCGTATATTTCTAGTTAACAATTTAGTTTAGGGTTAGCTAAAAGGGCAAATTTTTAAGTTGGCATGGACGATGCCTCCCGAAACCTTGCTGCCGTCGTAGGTAACCCTTCAATACATACCCGCATCCGTATTCCTACTGAATACGAATACTACGTGACGAAAATAATCCAACAATCTAATACTAAGATCCGGCTTAAACAAAGCCCACTAGTATGATCCGTCCGATCATGATCCATGCATAAGTGCACGTATATGATCGAACGCTGCCATAAAACTATACGGCCTCTACAACGTTTCGCCCGAACTAGGGACACTCTCTGTGCGGGACTCTAAAGACTCGTCAATACGCTGGCAGTTGGTTTAACCACAAGCACGTCAGTGGCACTAGCTGTACGTAACGGCTGCCCAAGTATTGAACGAATGGGAGGCCGACGAGCGAACTCATCCTGAAACCCTACTGAGCCTGACAGCGACAATATCCATACAGTCCGGTCCGTTCGTCTATGAGTATCGCATATCGGGCCAAGGGGATGGTAAATGTCAGACACCCAATAGCGGTATAAATCGTGTCAGAGTGTAGCCCAGAACACCTTGAGAAACTACGGGAATACCTACCAGTAAATCTCACTTCCCCTTGCCAGGGACTTTGTGTAATGGATCTCCAAACACAGCGCGATATCACCCCAAATACCGGGAGAGACGAATCCCTGCCGATCCGCTCACTGCCTCTATGTGGCTCGGGACTGTACCCAACTAAAACTTGTTTGCACGACTCTTTTGAGCCATGGTAGGGTAGTAATCAAAGCACAGTGGGAACTCACACGAGAAAAATGACGATCTCAGGTCGATAGGCTAACCTGTACACATGTCACCAGGGAACTGCTATCTGACGATAGGTATAATACCAACTAGTATGTTCCCGGTGAGTCCGTCCGGTGTACTCATAACCTAATGATCACCTGTATACATCTTAAGTGAACCAACTGACACCAATGGCTTGTGAGACCGGCCATCGCACCTTGTCGGGGTCTCGATCCGTATACACTAGTCTTCTCTCGGAGTATCGATGCCCAGTCTCGTAACTCCCACGACTAGGGACACTTTATGGATGTACTTATAGACTACCCAACTCTCACGTATATGATCGCCATCATACTGCCGGTAGTCAAGCAAGAATCCTATGGGCTCTATCGACATGTAATAGTGATCTGTAATGTCACCTGAAGCATGTACATGATGATAAAGATAAACCAGATAGCATACTATCATCTCGAGTAAGACTGTTCTACCGGTATAGGTCCTCCTCAATCATTGCAATCACGTGCCTGCGATCCAATAATTGACTTCATGGAACTATAACCAACAATCTCCCACTGCACTTAAGGCTAATTATTGCGATGCCGCATACTCACAGCCCGTGTGATACCGAACACCCAACTTCTCTACTGATCAGTCTCACAAAGCCTGTTTATGAAACTCTTGCGTTCGAGAAATAGCCTCAGTGAGTGGATCCGCTATGATGTTTCTTTCTATGTCTCTCTTTATCTCAAGTTCGCGGAGAAAGCCATCTCCCGAAATGAGCAATACCTGTCTTAGAATATGTCTGGATATCTGATGGGACCCAGTTCACAAAAGAACTCCAAATCCAGCAACCTTCTTAGACTGTATTGTCAACTGAATTTAATTAGTATCCTGCGTCATGCCTCCCTCAGTATCCGCTTGGACCACCTGTCTAAACTACTGCCCCTCTAAAGAAGGAAAACTAAAACTCTGACAATCACTCTGTCATCTAGGTTACCTTGGAAGCCTGGAATGATAACCGTCTCCAGAAGGAGGCTGCCGTTATCAAATCCCTAGAACATCCACTTATGTTCTAAACTGCTTCCGAATGTTTCTCCAGGATTGAATTAATATAAACTTATTGCAGCTAGTGCAAAACAATATCTGGTGTGGTACTTGACATCTCATGATTGACTCAATTGCCTAAGCAAGTGATATGCCAATCATGAACACCCCTCTTCTCTTTAGTCTGTAAGACACCTTTAGAGAGGGTGACTCCATCACTTGCAGGTACACCACCATGCCAGGAGTCATCCATTCTAAAACACTTTTAGAATGCTGTCTTAGTACCCAGATTGGGACACTTCCTAAATCTATATCTAGAACCATAGATCTAGTGACCAGAATGCATAATATTATATCCATATCCTATGTGGAGAAACTACTGTGTGAAAACCACAGTATAACCGATTGTAGGATAGAAATTTTACTTCCTATAAAGCGCATGTCATCCAAATAGTAGGCATCACACCCTACAAATTTCTTAACAGATCCATCTCCTATTCTGATGAAGTCAAAGTCCATGACTGTCACATCAAAATTAGATGATCTATCTCCACTATATTTGCTTTAGTCTATAAATGGACACAAGCAACTTGTCCACTACGCTTCTGCTGCTCCCATTGACTACAACAACCATCTGGCAGAGTCATATACACGTGCACTTCTAAAACTAGTTTAGAACGACGTTATACTCATCCTCCTGCCGGGTCTCATAGTCTGGAACAACAGTAGTGTCAAGTCTGGGTAAACAAGAACCTCCCTGTCACCGTTTTTTAGAATACCGAAGTACCTCTCGGGCGCCTGAGCTTACCCACCATATCTGTGGAGTGGCTAATGGAATGTCAAACCTGATTGAATCTTTTGGTCCAATTAAATTTTCAGTAATCGTTTGCGGTTTTGGAATCTCTTCCAGTTCTACCATACTCCCATTACTGTTTTCTGAAAAAAATCCATTTTACTAAAACTGTGGCGAGTCAAGAACAATATCACTATTGATCTTCCAGATGGTAGAAAGTTAACCCTCGTCATAGCCCGGGTTAACCCACAAACTGCCATTACAGAAACGTGCCTTGAGTTGTCCAGAGTCTGGTTTTATGTATTGTTGGATATAGTGCCCTCAGGGTCAATTATTGAATCGCAGGCACGTGATTGCAATGATTGAGGGAGGACCTATACCGGTAGGACAGTCTTACTCGAGAACTTTGTATACTATCTGGTTTGTCTTTATCATCGTGTACAATTCACTATTACACGTTGATAGAAAATAGTATACTATCTGGTTTATCTTTATCATCATGTACTGCTTTAGGTGATGGTACAGATCACTATTGCACGTTGATAGAGCCCTTAGGATTCTTGCTTGACGACCAGCAGTATGTGTAACATTTCAGAAAAATATAATATTATTTTGGGAAAATTATGGACAAAAATTATGGAAATTCAAAAAAAAAATGTTATTTAGGGGTAATTGTGTTAATGTAGGGTTTTTGGTAAAAAGTTTACCAAAACGGCTTTCAAATATTTTATCTGGTTTTATTGATATTTTATCGGATTTTTATCTGGACTGCACACACATGTGCATGGTAGCTAGGGTTGAACCATGCTAGGATGACCATGGTGGTCTAACCATTTGGTTATGTTAATTAGTTTTAACCTAAGGGATTTGGCCTTGTCTAAGGGTGATTAAGGTTAGTTGACCTTGTGCAGGGAGAAAGTGAGCCATGATGGCTTATGGGTGCTAGCATGTGTTAAGAGGGGGAGAGAGAGGTGTCTAGGGGGTGCCATGATCAATATCATTCTATATTACCCTTTGTGCTCTTCACACCCCCCACTCACATCTTCTAACTCTCTCTCACACTCACACCCTGCATCAGCAACAGCACCTGATGAAACAGCTTCAGCCCCCAATCTTTCATCAGCACATCCCAGCAGCAGCTGCATCAGGTCCCTTCACCAACACATCAGCCCCCTAGCTACTGCTACAAGCTGTAACATCAGCCACCTACACACTCACATCAGCCCCTACAACAGCTACAGCAGCTGCAGCCACTAGCCCCACACCTATACACCCCTATCAACATTTCAGCCCCATTGCATCAGCATCTGCAGCAACAGCAGTAACTTCATTCAAAACAACACCAACCCTCAGCAACAGCAAAAAACAGCTGTTAAGAAAATAGCTTCAGCCCAATTTCTTCACATCAGCAACCCAACACCATAAACACTACCACAACACCCAAAAACATCAGCAGCATCAGCTGCAGTGGAAACAGCAGCAGTAGCAGCAACCATACACTTGAGGCTGCTACAGGGCACTTCAGCAGCAACACTCATTCCTCCATCTTCCCTTCTCCTTCATTCTAGGACCCTTAAGGTATAATCTTGCAACCCAAACTCCTATCTTGTTAAGTTATAGTTGTTAAGACTGAAATTTAGTATTATATTTGTGATCTAGTGCTAGTTTTAGTGAATTTGAGTGAGGTTTGGCCAAGAGGTGGTTTTGATGGTTGGTATAACCTTATTAGGTGTATTTGAGACCAGTTTAACCAAGATTTTCCCCAGATTCCAGCAAAATACCAGATTTGTTATACTTGGCGTAATTTAGCGATTTTGTCGGCTTTTGGACCTTTCTGGAAACTGCTATCAACCCGGACCTCCTAAAATAAAATTGACTTGGCAGTAGGCTGTTCAGGCACCCTGGAACCATCACCCAAAGCCCTAGCCCCTAACACCCATACCAGGCCGCAGATATATCCTTTCTGGCCGCAATTTGCGGCCAGACCAGGGTGAAACTGTATCGTTTTGCGTGCACAGCCCTATTTCATGTAAACTTGACCCCTGGTATGTCTAGTTTCGACTGATTCCAGTTAGGGTAAAATATGGGTTGACTTTCTTGAGTTTGCGTATGATTTACGACTTTTTTTAGCATGGGTTTTAGTATTCGATGTTTCGTTTCCATCGGGTGGCGTTTGGACGTCAACGGCAGTGGATATTGGCTGTGTTTGCACGCAAGGCGATAGGTTTTTACCTATTGGCATAACGTGAACCATTTTGGTTTCCGATATGGTTTTCATGTGTTTTAGCGTGTGATATCCTTGTAGGTACCCCACATGGCGTCGAGGCGTTGGAGATCCAAATGGCGACATCGGTACCGGCACGCATAAAGAAAGGTGAGTAGATTTATATCTACGGGGAGAAGTCGGGTGGATGTCGTATAGCACCCCCGCAATTCGTCGTGATGTATACGGATGAGTATACACACTTACATTTAATATATGTTGTTTGGGATTAATTATTGATATTAAGATGGATATCGGTGTGTTGGATTGATAAAGGTTACGGAACCCTAGAGTAGTGGGTGCACTACACAGACATATGCACACTTACATACTTGCATATACCCTTATTTCATATGTGGTTATGGGATTCTATATAGTTATGTGTTCACATGGGTATGGGACTAGGTGTTCACATATGGATTTGAGGATGATACTTGGGTTTGAGTTGAGTCGATGATATTGATCCGAGATTATGATTTTCGGGAATATGGTAGAATTCATATTTGAGATACGTCGTGATGCTTTAGCGGATTTCGGGATAATGATGTCATAGGAATAGTGATATATATTAAATGATCGACATGTGATTATGATACGAGATAGGATATGATATGATATGAGATGACAATATATTTATGATAGGCCGCCTTGAGCGTTGTTTACTCCTTAAAATGAAATGTGCTGATGATATCGCTTCATACGAGACTGTTGATCAGTAGTCAGATCATGATGATAGTGATGATGTTAGCTTTATACTAGACGTAGGTCAGTACCCAGATTATGATATGTGATATTGAGAATACTAGATGTGTTGCGCCACGGCAGCGCCCCGGCCGTCTATCCGAGGCCAAAATGCGGAATCAAAAATTTTCCTTACTCGGAAACCGGCGATACCGCGGACAATGAAAACCCGGATCGTTTACCATTAACCTAATGCTAGCAATCAAGAGAGGGGAAGAGAAGTATACCGAGTGATCCGAGTCCTCCGGTCTTCTCTTCATCGTCCCGATCTCCCGCGGAAAGTCTTGTCTCCATATCGTCGCCTCCTCGCCGGAAAGGGCACCACATCGTCTGCGTCTTTTACGGGCTCCTGCCTCAATACCGAGGCAACTCGGGCATGAAGCCGGCAACTCGACATGCTCAAGATATACTGTAGAATGTGTAGTGTAGAGGCTATGTCTCATTTGGGGTTTGTTGCCATTTGAAGATGATGGAGGAAATGAGATAAGAAAAATGGTGCTTGCATTTTTCTAGCATGAATGAGATCAAGAAAGAAACTCTCAAGAATGAAGCTCTCTTCTTCTTCTTCTCTCTTTCTTTTTCCTCTCCTTCTCACTTCAACAAAAATGGTGGAGAGAATGAAACATAATGCAAAGGGAGGTGAGTGGAGGAGAAAAAGAAAGGTGACCATATCCAAACATTATCATTACAAACTTTCTTATCAATCCTAATCTTTCTAATCTCATAAAGCAAGGAAAAGACTTAGAAAGGATCTCATCATGAAAAGCTATCATGATGCCACCAATATGCAAGATACCCCCTCCCCAAAAGTAATTTGCAAAACTGCAAATTACCCCCTCCATCGGAAAAGTCCGGCCGGGAAAGAACAAAGGAAAACCGGCCGGAACGGAATGCAAACTGGCAACTCCAGAAAACTGGTCCCGTAATAAATTACAGGAAAACCCCGATACTGTGCATACACACCCGCATCTGTATTCCGACCGGATACAAATGCAATGAGACAAAATCTACACTGTACTAAACTAGGATCGGCTTAAGCCAAAGCCGGCTAGTAAAATCCGTTCGATCCTGATCCGTGCAATACTGTACGCATCTGATCGAACCCTGCCATATAACTATACGGCCACTAGTACAAAACTGTCCGATCCTGATCCGTGCAACACCGCACGTATCTGATCGGACCCTGCCATATCTCCATACGGCCTCTACAGCGTTTCGCCCGAAAGCTTGAGTAACTGAAAGTGTGGTGGACTCTAAAGACTCGTCAATACTATGGCTGTGGATTTAACCACCAGCACGTCAGAGGTATTAGCCAATACATGACGGGCCACCAGCTATTGACCAAAAGGGACGTCGATGAGCGAACTCATCCTGACACCCTACTGAGCCTGTCAGTGACAATATCCGTACAGTCCGGTCCGTTCGTCTATGAGCATCGCATGTCGGGCCTAGGGGGTTGGTAAAAGTCAGACCCCCAAAAGCGGTACAAGTCGTGTCGGAGTGTAGCCCAGAACGCCCTGAGATACTACTGGAATACCTACCAGTAAATCTCTTGCCTCGAACGAGGGCTTTGCGTAATGGCTCTCCTAGACACAGCGCGACCTCACCCCCAATACCGGGAGAGATGAACCCCTGAAGATCCGCTCACTGCCTCCATGTGGCTCGGGACTGTACCCAACTAAAACCTGTTTGCACGACTCCTTTGAGCCGTGGTAGGGTAGTAATCAAAGTACAGTGGGAACTCACACGAGGCAAATGACGATCCCCAGGTCGATGAACTAACCTGTACACATGTCACCAGGGAACTGCTATCTGACGTCAGGTATAAGACCAACTAGCATGTTCCCGGCGAGTCCTGTCCGGTGTACTCATAACCCAATGAGCACCTGTATACATCTTAGGTGAACCAACTGACACCAGTGGCTTATGAGACCGGCCACCGCCCCTCGTCGGGGTCTCGACTGTATACACTAGTCTACTCTGGAGAATCGATGCCCTGTCTCGAAACTCCCACGACTAGGGACCTTTTAAGGATGTGCTTATAGACCACCAGCTCTCACGTATATGATCGCCATCATACTGCCGGCAGTCAAGCAAGAATCCTAGGGGCTCTATCAGCGTGTAATAGTGACCTGTAAGGTCACCTGAAGCAGTACACGATGATAAAGGTAAACCAGATAGCATACTATCATCTCGAGTAAGACTGTCCTACCGGGATAGGTCCTCCCTCAATCATTGCAATCACGTGCCTGTGATCCAATAATTGACTCTGAGGGCACTATCTCCAACAATCTCCCACTTGCACTCAAGGCTAATTATTGCGATGTCGCATACTCACAGCCCGTGTGATACCGAACACCCAACTCCTCTACTAGTCAGTCTCACAAAACCCATTTGCGAAACTATTGCGTTCGAGGAATAGCCTCAGTGAGTGGATCCGCAGGATGTTTCTTTCTATGTCTCTCTATATCTCAAGTTCGCGGAGAAAGCCATCTCCCGAAATGAGTAATACCTGTCTTGGAACGTCTGGATGTCTGATGGGACCTAGTTCATAAATGAACTCCAAATCCAGACTTCTAAGACTGTATCGTCAACTGAACTTAATCAGTGTCCTGCGCCAGGCCTTTCCCTCAGTATCCACCTGGACCACCTGTCCAATATACTGCCCCTCGTCAGAAGGAAAACTATAACTCTGACAACCTCCTTGTCGTCCATGTCACCTTGGAAGCCTGGAATGATAACTGTCTCCCAAATGAGGCTGCCGTTATCATATCCCTAGAACATCAACTTATGTTCTAAAACTGCTTCCGACCGTTTCTCCAGGATTGGATCAATATCAACTTATTGCATCTACTGCAAGAACAACATCTGGTGTGGTACTTGACATCTCATGATTGACTCAATTGCCTAAGCAAGTGATCTGCCAATCATGAGTATCCCTCTCCCCTTTAGTCTATAAGACATCATTAGAGAGGGTGACTCCATCAACTGCAGGTGCACTACCGTGCCAGGAGTCGTCCATTCTAAACACTCATAGAATGCTGTCAAGGTACCCAGATTGGGAAACCACCCAAATCTAGATCTAAAACCATAGATCTAGTAACCAGTATGTCTGATATAATATCCAAGTCCTGTGTGGAGAAACCACTGTGTGACGACCAAAGTATAACCGATCGTAGTATAGGAGTTTCTTTTCCTACTCAGTGTATGTCATCCAAATACCAGGATATCACACCCTACTACCTTCTCAACAGATCCATCCCCTATTCTGATGACGTCAAACCTATGACTGTCACATCAGAAATAGATGATCTATCTCCGCTACATCTGCTTTAGTCTATAAATAGACATAAGCCTGATGTCCACCAATGCTTCCGCTGCTCCCACTGACTACGACAACCCTCTGCCAGAGTCATATAGACGCGCACTTCTAAAACTAGTTTAGAACGACGCTATACTCATCCTCCTGCCGGGTCTCGCAGCCTGGAACAACAACAATGGCAAGTGTGGGTAAATAAGAACTTCCCTGTCACCGTCCTTGAGGCTACCGGAGTACCTCTCGGGTGCCTAAAGTTACCCACCTTATCTACGGAGTGGCTAATGGAATGTCAAATCAGATTGAATCTTTAGGTTCCTTATCAAATCTTCAGTAATTGTTTGCGGTTCTGGAATCACTTCCAGTTCTACCATACTCCCACTACTTTTTCTGAAAAAATCCATTTTTAATAAAAACTGTGGCGAGTCTAGAACAATATTGCTATTGTTCATCCAGATGGTAGAAAGTCAACCCTCGTCATAACCTGGGTCAACCCACAAACAGCCATTACAGAAACGTGCCTTGAGTTGTCCAGTGTCTGGTTTTAATCATAAGCCGGACAACTCCCCGTACCTTAACAATGTCAAGATATGAACTGTTCTATATCCAATATAGAAACAGAGGCACTGATTTAATTGAACCAGATTCAAATCATGCAGCTGTCTCCAGTGCATGTCAACTAAATGGAAGGAGGCCGATCAGCGTTACTCAACTTAGGAATGCTTCCAATTATGAGTAACTTGAAAAAGAAGCAATTTCTCTTTATCATTACTATCAACTGAATACCATACACAAGTATCTACATCTTCGATCACTTTGAAGAATCCCGATACTTGCAATTCCTGGTTCTCTACTTTATCCAAATACCTATAACTTCTCAAAATTCGGACCCTGTGTTTCTACGAAACACTTGTCTAAAAACTAGAGAAGTCATAAGTAAACTGAATATAGTACGAGGACCAACCCCTCTGTCCTGATGGACGCTGAACAACATACAATACTCTGTATAAGTCCCTTGAGTCTGATAACTCATTCACTGTGTGTCGTAGGTTGAAAACTGTACTTATGGTTAAGAAGAATTACACCGCTGTTTAATGCTCCTTACCTAACCATCCACTGATATAGGTAAATGTCGTAGACATAATATCAAAAGGTATATCTCACTCTATGAAAATAGACGTACAGATATATCAATTTGAAATTGGTGCATAACCGCGGATATTCAAAACCAAATAATTGCCGTCCGGCAAACAACCCAGGTGACTTCCTCAAATATCACCGATTACAACGAATCCCGATATAATGAGGATGATCACCCAATTCCCAATAACTTACTCCCACTCAGCATCTGTAAAACCATACAGATGTGAGAATCATACCTGGTAAATACATACCCTGGAGCAAGTGTCTAATCAGGAAATCAGTTTTCTTTTAACAGTACATAGTCGAACTGAAACATTGAAATGTTTCGATGGGGTATCCTGGTATTCCTAGTAATGCCTCTTCCATTATCCAGATTCACAACTGTAACCGTATAATTCTTTGCCACCTCTCCAAATCCCTTTATATGTCTTTAGTCATTACCTTCTGCACACCCTTTTAGGCCAAATGGTTTTCTTCCTTCCCTACCGTTCGGCACCAGCCTATGGTTTGGAAGAAGACTATCCAAAAGGCATAAAGGGTGTACTGTCCTAATCCTAGGAGCACTCGCACCGCGAGAGAAGGTGAAGATAAAAGACACCTGAATGTACTTTATTCCTATTTCTCCTGAACCAGAATCTATCCCCGAACTGGAACAAGTTCCTTTCGAGTTCGTATATAACCATACGATGGAGTATCCAATAAACTGTGGATCTTCATAGTGATACGGAGTGTCCTGGAGAAATACAAAGGTGATTTAGGATTGGCGAAGAAATACTTGGTTTGGTCGTGAATATCAGTCGCAATTTACTTTGCCCTCCTACTAATCCCTTGCTTTGTCTTAACTTAATACCTTCTGCACACCATCGTTATGCTAATTGGTTTTCTTCATTCCCCACCGTTCGGCACCAGCCTAAGGTTTGGAAGAAGACTATCCAATTTGCGTAATAGGTGTACTACTCCTAAACCAAGGAGTACTTGCAACCTGAGAGAAGGTAAAAGGAAAAGACAACTGAATAGTCCTATCCGTTTTCTCCAGAACCAGAAACCATCCTCGAAGTCCTTCGAGTTCGTATATAACCATACGATGGTTTTGTCCAACGGAAGTGGACGTTCGTAGCAATACGGGGTGTCCTGGAGAAAAGGGTAAAAGTAGGAGTGGCAATGAGGTCTGCAACTCTGACAATCCAAAAGCCCGTGTTAAGTAGGTTCGGTCAACTTGGTCACTGAGTCATAGTCCAGGGTCGGGTCAATGGTCGCTGCCAAGAGAGAGAGAAAAGAAACACTCAGCGTGCACTCTAACCTAGATCAGAATGGTTATCACTTAGTCTAATCTGGAAACCTCCCACTGTACCTCAAATTCTCCTCCAAACCTGAAAGAAGAATTAGTCGGGGTCACCCGAGGAGTAAACTAACTCATCAGTGGGAATCGGGATCCAACTATCATCGCATGATAACTTGACGGAATCCACTCAAGTCACCACACTCCAGAAGGTATGCGCATGCCTGGCAAGTTTCAGTTCTTTTGAAACTCCCAATATTTGTTTTTACCCCTAGGACCCAAGTGACCTTGACAATGCCAACAAATCAAAGAGTCCTAGTCAAGTTCTACCCGTCATTATCTTGATTGCGTTAAACCCACCCGTACGAGTCCTTGACAATGCCAACAAGACCGTACGACTGTCCTAACCAATCCACTTATCCATGTGACAGAAAAGCATTACATAGCTACCGAACACTACGCCACGGCAATGCACGACAAACACAGCACGAATACTAAGTAACACTAATCTGAAATGACGGAGGGCTACGACTGGTTTTTGGCGAAAAACCTTTAACGTAATGAACTTGATATCGTTGAAGGAACTGGATAACCTTTTAGAAAATATAGTGACGAAAACCTTTACTAAAGAGGTCACTCCCGGTGAAGGGATCTCGGCTCTTTCCCCGTAGAATGAGGTGCAGGATATTCCAACTGAATACCACGATGCAAAGCAAAAGTAATCGGCTATAGTGAAGTTAATGCCCTGACGCAAACTTCTGTCCAAGCGGTCACTCCCGGTGAAGGGATCTCGGCCCTTGCCTCGTCGACTGAGGAGCAGGATATTCCAAATGAATACCACGATGCAAAACAAAAGTGAACGTCCTTGCAATAACAGCCTTTTGAAAAATGTTCCAACAACATCAGAATAGGTTTGTTTATCTTGCATTGATCCGAATCAACGCAGTCCCATCAAATGATCACACCAATAAAGAACGAAAATAATGATGTACGTATATGCCATCCGCATTCGCCACTGGGTCCCGTCATCACCCGTTAGGTTACTTAACTAACGACAGAGCGGGGACTGGACTAGCGCGGATGCAAAACATATACAACATCTACTAATATATATACCAATATATTATATTCGCTCAAGGCGTGATAAGAATGCAACATCACAGAAATGTACAACATCACAGAACAAAACAGATATCTGGAAGCCCTGGGTTTCACAGAGCCGCTGCTGAAACCCGACGTTCCCCTGGTCGTGTGGATAGCCTGTGCAATGAAATCCTAGACCCCTACGGGCGCGGCAAGTCACCCGCCAAAACCTGAAGCGAGGCAGCCCCCTTCAGTACCGTGAATGGACCACCCAGCACTTCACGGAATCCGGTAACTTGGGCACCCCTCCTGGGTCAACCTGTACCCCCTACGAGTGCGGCGAATAGCCCGCCAATCCTAGAGTGAAGCCCCTTCCGTCTCAATGCCATGAGATGCGGGCCCGTTGCCCTCTAGAACCCGGCTATCCATGCACCCCTCCGCGGGGTAAACCTAGTACAGAAAGTAAAATATACATACACCGGGTACATCGACTGCAACCAGGTCGTGCCCCAAAAGAATAATACAAACAGGCAGTGACGGCAGTCCACATGCCGGACGCTCGCCCCGCAATATCAAATGTACATAATACAACAAAACTGTACTAACATTGCATCCAGGCTATCCCCCACGACCGATCCGCAACATCATAGCATAAACATAGAACATCAACGTGAAAGTCACGTTCGCAAATCCGTCTAACCGGGCTATAGCAGTTAGACCGGATTTACCGATCAAGTGACATTCACGGTTGCAGATATAATGTAAATACTGTGAAATAATGTGTTTAAAATATCCGATCGATCAAACAATTAACAAGTGGGCCCCCAACCAATACTGTAGCAGTTACAGAAAACCTGGGCCCAAATTTAATATTCCAAAACCCACAAAATTATCCCAAAAGACCACTGTAAAATTTTGACCAAGTGAAGACTCCAGAGTGCGGCGGAACCGCGGCCCAATGGGGGGTTTGGCCGCGGTTCCGCGCTAAAGCAGTCGACTGAAATTGTCGAATTTTACAGTGGTCTTATAATATCATGTACATCAGTTTTCTACAACCTGAAAAATTTTATTGACACCAAAAAATTCCAACAGAAAACTGATGCAAAGGAAAATGTGGTTTTTGGGATTTTGGTCGATCGGAAATGCAAAACACATTAGAACAAGCTAGGTAAGGTTAATGGCGTGGCTCTGATACCATGTTGCGCCACGGCAGCGCCCCGGCCGTCTATCCGAGGCCAAAATGCGGAATCAAAAATTTTCCTTACTCGGAAACCGGCGCTACCGCGGACAATGAAAACCCGGATCGTTTAACATTAACCTAATGCTAGCAATCAAGAGAGGGGAAGAGAAGTATACCGAGTGATCCGAGTCCTCCGGTCTTCTCTTCATCGTCCCGATCTCCTGCGGAAAGTCTTGTCTCCATATCGTCGCCTCCTCGCCGGAAAGGGCACCACATCGCCTGCGTCTTTTACGGGCTCCCGCCTCAATACCGAGGCAACTCGGGCATGAAGCCGGCAACTCGACATGCTCAAGATATACTGTAGAATGTGTAGTGTAGAGGCTATGTCTCATTTGGGGTTTGTTGCCATTTGAAGATGATGGAGGAAATGAGATAAGAAAAATGGTGCTTGCATTTTTCTAGCATGAATGAGATCAAGAAAGAAACTCTCAAGAATGAAGCTCTCTTCTTCTTCTTCTCTCTTTCTTTTTCCTCTCCTTCTCACTTCAACAAAAATGGTGGAGAGAATGAAACATAATGCAAAGGGAGGTGAGTGTAGGAGAAAAAGAAAGGTGACCATATCCAAACATTATCATTACAAACTTTCTTATCAATCCTAATCTTTCTAATCTCATAAAGCAAGGAAAAGACTTAGAAAGGATCTCATCATGAAAAGCTATCATGATGCCACCAATATGCAAGATACCCCCTCCCCAAAAGTAATTTGCAAAACTGCAAATTACCCCCTCCATCGGAAATGTCCGGCCGGGAAAGAACAAAGGAAAACCGGCCGGAACGGAATGCAAACTGGCAACTCCAGAAAACTGGTCCCGTAATAAATTACAGGAAAACCCCGATACTGTGCATACACACCCGCATCTGTATTCCGACCGGATACAAATGCAATGAGACAAAATCTACACTGTACTAAACTAGGATCGGCTTAAGCCAAAGCCGGCTAGTAAAATCCGTTCGATCCTGATCCGTACAATACTGCACGCATCTGATCGAACCCTGCCATATAATTATACGGCCACTAGTACAAAACTGTCCGATCCTGATCCGTACAATACCGCACGTATCTGATCGGACCCTGCCATATCACCATACGGCCTCTACAGCGTTTCGCCCGAAAGCTTAAGTAACTGAAAGTGTGGTGGACTCTAAAGACTCGTCAATACTATGGCTGTGGATTTAACCACCAGCACGTCAGAGGTATTAGCCAATACATGACGGGCCACCAGCTATTGACCAAAAGGGACGTCGATGAGCGAACTCATCCTGACACCCTACTGAGCCTGTCTGTGACAATATCCGTACAGTCCGGTCCGTTCGTCTATGAGCATCGCATGTCGGGCCTAGGGGGTTGGTAAAAGTCAGACCCCCAAAAGCGGCACAAGTCGTTTCGGAGTGTAGCCCAGAACGCCCTGAGATACTACTGGAATACCTACCAGTAAATCTCCTGCCTCGGCCGAGGGCTTTGCGTAATGGCTCTCCTAGACACAGCGCGACCTAACCCCCAATACCGGGAGAGACGAACCCCTGAAGATCCGCTCACTGCCTCCATGTGGCTCGGGACTGTACCCAACTAAAACCTGTTTCCACGACTCCTTTGAGTCGTGGTAGGGTAGTAATCAAAGTACAGTGGGAACTCACACGAGGCAAATGACGATCCCCAGGTCGATGAACTAACCTGTACACATGTCACCAGGGAACTGCTATCTGACGTCAGGTATAAGACCAACTAGCATGTTCCCGGCGAGTCCTGTCCGGTGTACTCATAACCCAATGAGCACCTGTATACATCTTAGGTGAACCAACTGACACCAGTGGCTTATGAGACCGGCCACCGCCCCTCGTCGGGGTCTCGACTGTATACACTAGTCTACTCTGGAGAATCGATGCCCTGCCTCGAAACTCCCACGACTAGGGACCTTTTAAGGATGTGCTTATAGACCACCAGCTCTCATGTATATAATCGCCATCATACTGCCGGCAGTCAAGCAAGAATCCTAGGGGCTCTATCAGCGTGTAATAGTGACCTGTAAGGTCACCTGAAGCAGTACACGATGATAAAGGTAAAACATATAGCATACTATCATCTCGAGTAAGACTGTCCTACCGGGATAGGTCCTCCCTCAATCATTGCAATCACGTGCCTGTGATCCAATAATTGACTCTGAGGGCACTATCTCCAACAAGATGAATGATATGATGAATGTGATATTGACCTGTACCCAGATTTGGGGATGCCGTACGACGGATTTACGTACGAGCTGTAATTGATGTTCGATCCGCACTCTTGTCTTGGGGATAACCGATTAAAGAAATACGGTATCGGATGTGATATTATCGAGGCGGGATCACCGACTATATGTATATATATGTATCGACTCAGAGATTAGGCGGTTTCCCTTACCTACTGTTAGCTTTAGCTCAACTTTATAGTGGTGTTGCTATACGACTCTTATGTCATTAGTTGCAGTTTAGTTATTCTGGTATTTGGTATTCAGCTTCCGCTTATTATTATTGTTGTTCTGCGTCGCATACTTATTGTGATTCATATTCTATTGTTGACATCATACTGTTAGGACACCAGCACCATTACCGATGATGCGTATGTACCATGTACACTTACTTGCCAGTTCACACACATCTTCATCGGTAATTGCCATGTCACTACACAGTGGTATTATTGCTGCAGGATATGACCCTTGTATGTTCATACTATTATTCCATGTTGCATGATATACTGTTATACTTGCACTTCATTGATATGTCACATACATCATGTTTTCTGATTATGCGCATTGAGATATGTTGTTCTATGATATTTCTGGATTTGGGAACCGTGGGTATTTCGAAGAGATTATGTACTTGTTATAAAAACCCGGTTACCCCTGATATGATATTTCAGTGCATCCACCATGTGTTTTCTCGGTGCTGAGAGCGACATGTGAAACCTAATTCGAGGAGGCGGATGAGGCCGATTGCGGGTACATGGTGGGCCCGGTGCGGTACCCGGGGAAAGAGGATCGCAGATGATGGCGTTGAGCCTGGCAGGGGAGCACTACCGACCGGTGATTTTACCCGACGCGTCGGATATCCGGAGGATACCTTCGTGGTCTTGAGACTGATGGTAGGGGCCGGTCTGGATTGACGGCGCCCTAGATATTGAGGTACAGAGACATTGAGATATTGAGATTGAGGCTATGTTTTGTGCCGATGCTGGGTACAGGTTTCATGATGTTTTCCTTGATTTTACTATATCCTCATATTTACATGCATGATGCTTATTGTCATTGGGTGACATGTGGATGGGATCCATATATATACAGACATTGATCACATACAGACTTGATTTCATTGATCATACTTCATATGTATATATAACAGGGGATGAGGACGCTGTTATAAATGCCCTTACACCAATATTAGTGGAATGGGACGCTAATATATGTATATTGATATCATTTTAAAAACTTCATCATACTTTTCATGCATTCATACATCATCCATATGATACATTGCTACCTAAGGCACTGGCACGGGCAAATGGGATTACTTTTTGGGTTAGATAGCTACCCTAGTCATGGTTATAGAATGCTGGTTATATACTTGAGGATTGTATATTATGATCGTATGACCTAGGATTGCGTCATACATGCGATTTTCTGTTCGTAGATGTTTTCTATTCACGAGTTGGCAACTCACCCCCGCTGTGCCCCAGTTTCTTGCAGGTGTTGCCGTACGGGTTCCATTACGGCTTTGCTGTCACAGCTTCTTCAGGTGACTTGCTAGTAGGTGGGTTATTTGTATCATACACATCATTATACTTTGTATATTATATTTCAGTTGTATCTAGAAGTTCCATCAACCAAATATGTACTTATTTGAGATAAAGACCAGTATTGATCATTCTTTCGACCTTAGAGTCGCACGTTATATTTCTCTGGGTTTCATGCTGTTGAGTCCCCTTTTCTATTGTGATCCTCGCCTTTAGGCGATGTATATTATGTTGCAAACTGGTTGATTTACATATGGTTTTTCCTCCACTCCACTACTTTTCTTGGTTGGATTTCTGGGCTCGGCTTACTTAGAGCACGTACGCCTTGAGACGTTCGTAGCCTAAGTGCCGGTCATGTTCCGTACTTTCGGGTCGTGACAAAGTTGGTATCAGAGCTTAGGTTTTACCTTCGGAGCATAGGATGACCCTTGGTTGATGGAACAGGTGACTAAAGTAGAGTGACGTACCGTGGGTATGTCCGCGGCATATTTACAACACGCCACTCCACTTAAGAAGCCTTAGGATGTACATTTCCTTGTTCAGTATTATATTCCTTCCTGATCTAGCCTCATCGGTACCAGTTATGGTTTTGCTGCCACTATTACGGGCAGGGAGAGCTACGGCTAGAATTGCGGTCAGCATGAGCTCGTTACGAACGAGGACTGACCGAGGCGTAATTTCGGGTGACACACGATTGTAAAGATGTGTCTTTTTACTGTGTTTCGCGCTACGAGCGTGGATGGATTGCTGTATGAGATTACTCGGACGTGCAGATTAGCACCAGAGAATTGAACCACTGACAGAGGCCAGCCAGATTGTGATGACCGTTGATGTATGGCTTATTCATGACGATTGAGGCGCGGTTCAGCGTGCATACGAGTGAGCCCGTTATTGCTGCGAACGACGAGATATCGCCCCAGATGTTGGAATTATTGCGGTACGAGTGTACTAAGAGATGATAGAAGGCCGCTAGTCACCAAGGATGAATGACCAGGACATGAGGATCGTTCGCTACCCCGATGCGAGGTCATCAGATAGATTGATTCCAGCTGAGACGACTTCACGCGGAGACGTTGAGAGTCGACAGAGACGATCGGATGTCAGAAACCTATTATTCCAAGTTTAAAGTATTCGGGAAGACAGGCAGGCAATTCTATGGTCCCTCTAGAAGAATGAAACCCTAACTCGACATAATGACCGTGTGAAAGCCTTTGAACCTTAGGGTTTGCGGCAGTTCTGCGGCGCCATTAGTGAGGCTTGGGTTTGCCCTTCTAAGGCTGGACCACCGATGCTATGGTATGTACTCAATACTATTATACTGTACCCAAGATAATGAGCTCTTGGTGGATTATGAGGTCTTGACAAATCGATCGGATGGCTCGACTTTATTTGGATGCTAGATGGTGAGATGCACTTCTTGGGAGACTCCAGATACGAGGATAGCCGTTGGAGCTCAGCCCATGCAGCCACGACGAGACGAGTCCGAAGCAGTCGACATTAGAGGAAAATGGAGTAAGTGGTTTGTACAAGACTTAGATAAGATGACGTTCCACTCCGCCAACACCAGAGATACGATATGCATGCCGAGGCATTGTACTGAATATACCTTCCAGAAGGAGACGCGATGAGTATGCAGTCGTTTCGGAGCAGAAACAGATATAGTAAAGGACGATGACTCCCGGAAAATTGGCAGAGACGAGATTTGGAAGCGACCTTGAGCAGGATTCCTTCTAGGACACTACTGCAATTATATTTGCATCCAGAATCAGATGTGTCACGTGCATTCAGAGAGCCAGAGGCCGACGCCAGTAACATGTTGCCGGTCATGACCATAGGATGCTAGTCAAGTTCAACCCGTCATTTCTTGATTGAATTAAAACCACCCGCACGACCCTTGACAAAGGCCAACAAGGTCGTACGACTATCCTAACCCAATCTGCATCATATGCATAAGCAGATAAGCACTGGTCAGGTACCGCACACTACGCCTTGACAAAGGTCAACAAATGCAGCACGAATACTAACTACTACTTATCTGAAATGGCGGAGGGCTACGACAGGTTTTTCTGAAAACCTATTGCGTAATGAACTTGATATCGTTGTAGAATCAAATAATTATAAAATGGAGTGTTTTTGAGGCTTTTGCTAGTTTCGCTAAAGAGCTCACTCCCGGTGAAGGGATCTCGGCTCTTTCCTCGTCGAATGAGGTGCAGGATATATCACATATATCACTATGCAAAGCAAAAAATCCTAAAGCAATCAAAAGACAAACTGAGTGTTGTAGCATCTGCCAGTTATTGCTAAAGGGGTCACTCCCGGTGAAGGGATCTCGACCTTTTCCTTATCGAATAAGGTGCAGGATGTTCTACAAGGAACACCGTTATGCAAAGCAAGAACTGTAGGTACCTTGTTTTTCAAAATTCGATTCCACAACATCTTTTATGTTTCTTTTCTTTCATTAATCATATTAATGAAGTCCCATCATTTAAGTCACCTAAACATCACAGATAAATACGACGTACGCTTATGCCATCCGCATTCGCCTCGATGTCCCCTCGTGCACCGTTAGGTTAAGTAACTAACGGCAGAGCGGGGCAGGGCTAGCGCGGGTGTAAAACATAAGTAACGTCTATATAATATATCATATATACTATATACAGTATCTATCAACACATATCAAATGATAACATCATAGATATCGCAGCAGAAGAAACATATGAAACATTGGATATACTAGGACGTCCGTGTTTTATTTTGAGCCTCTATAAAACACGGATTCCACGGTCGCGATGAATAGCTAAACCCACACCCCTAGACCCCTACGAGAGCGGCAAGCAACCCTTTCAATTCTAGGGTTAGGAGACCCGGTCTCGACTCCTCGAGATGGTCTCCCACTGGACCCTAGAACCCGGTTACTTGTGCTCCCCGCCTTGGGTCTACCTAATGCGGCAAAGTAAATAATATACAAATGGTGACATCATCCTCATCCCGGAAGTGCCCCAATAAAAGAATATTACATACAATGAATTTAACATGAATGAAAATAAAAACCCCCATCTCACATAAAACCCCCGGCTATTCAAAAACGCGACGATCGAATATAACATATCCAGCAACACATAACATCACATGTCATCTATGTAAGTAAATATGCGCATCCCAATCGTCGTTGACATATAGCAACGAAAACGGCGATATCACATATTACACTTACGGTCGTAGAAAAGAAAGTGTAAAACTACAACAGTTGGAATCCGCAACCTTCTTAGACATCGCATGCCTAACCAAATGAATTCTTTAGACATCGCATGCTTAACAATTATAAACCCTGCATTTCAGTCTCTTTATTGAAAACTCTTTTCAATACCAAGTCGTGCAATTCAACAAGATTCCCGACATGCTGATCGAATGCTCGTCGCAAACTTTAGTAGACGGCCTCACCCCCGGATGCCGTCGACGAAGTGCACTAAGGAGGAACACCGCTGCCGCAAGCACCCGAACGGATGCTTTTGGCAACGGGGTTCTCCTACAGTCACTTGGTCGGGGCTATGGGGCATGGCTGTCTATTTAGTTTACCCGGCGAGTACCCGCGTACGCTACGTGATTGCGACGGAATTTTGATCGCATCAAAATTCCGTGGCATCCGATCAATTGAGACTAAACTGCTATGTTTATAACATTCAAATTAGTTATCTCATAACTACTTGTGGATTCCAAATATTGTATCACATTCCAGATAAATAGACAATGTTAAACTTTCCGATCGAGTAATCAAACACCCAAGTTTTCCTTAATAGTTCTCAACACTTGAAATTAGTTTAAAAACATCCATCACATGCCACAGTACCAGTGGTCCAGCCGTAGAAGGGTCAAGCCAACGCCTCACATGTGGCAACGCCGTACTGCCCTAAACCCCAAGGTTCAAAAGGCAGTTCAAGACGGTCACATAATCGAGTTAAGATTTGTTTTCTTCTAGAGGGTCCATTGCGTAACTTGCACGATTTAGACGTTCTTAAGCTACGGAAAAATCCAACACTTGGAAATTTTCCGGCGGGGGAAAAAGTGAGTTATTGATATCCGTTCGAACATTTTAACACGTTCTAAATTATCCGGAAAAAGCACTAAATTAAATTTTACGATCGAATCAACGAATACAAAATAATCCCTAGAGCACTCAACACTTGAGTCAGATTAAAAATACCCAGAAGAATGTAAATGTACCTACGGATATTACTGCACAAAACACTAACCCTAATTCCACTATTCCGCCGCGGAACCGCCGCGCAAGCAAGATATTGCCGAGGTTCCGCGGCGCTTTGGTGGAATTGGGATGTCGTGTTTTACAGTAACTCTTAGAATTCCCTGCAGATTTTTTGAGTATTTTTAATGCAGAAAAAATCACATTTTTACAAAATTTCTAGAGAGGGGGTCTAGTTCGATATATGGGGGTTCGATCGGAGTTTTAACTTCGTATACACGCCGCTTAATGTTCTAGCTAGACTCTGATACTACTGTAGGGTTCCTAGGCACTCTAACAAGGTTCTACTAGGTATCTACCATGCCCGATTAAAATTTTAGCCGTGCCGAACAACCCTAAACAAGATCTTTGCAAGATTATTAGGGTTTCAAATGCAAGTAAATACCATTTACGACTAAGTGAATACGAAATACAACCTTTGTAGATCGGTCCTTCACTTCATATGCTCCTTGTAGTAGTCCCTTCACTGCGATCATCATGCTCCCGGACTCTCGGACGGCTCCATAAGAAGATAGCAACGGTATTGCTTGAAGTCTTCGAGGCCGAAGATGATCTACGTCGAGGGACTACGAACTCAAGCTTCTACTTCACTAACTAGAGAATTAGTGAAGCAAACACCCTAAACTAAAGTGCTAGTCTAGTAGAGGATGATGAAATAGGAAATGGGTACACTTTAGAAATTTTTTTCTCACTATATTTCTCTCTTTTTATCAAACCCTAGCAAGCATTTGAAGGACGAAGAAGATGAGCTCAAAAATGAGAATGAAAAACTAATCAAGAGAGAGAGAGAGAGAGCTAACCATGGGTGAGTAGGTATCATATACTAACTCATGTAGAGATATAACCATGGCTAATTATAGTGGTTAGGTTTATAAAATCCTAAGTAAAACAAAACTATTGGACTTTGGTCAATGCACTCACAAGCTTCATGAAGCTTCATACACTTGAACAATTATCCACTAATTTTGTATTTACTTTGTATATTAAAACCCCACCAATATAATTATAATGGTATATGTCTCATACACCCATGTAGAGTGTATCAACAACCATGATACAAAATGAACACAAATAAATATATATCACATATATATTAAGTTGTGCACAAGTGAGAAAAACAAATGCTTAAGTGAACCAATGTTAGTTAATGTAAATTAGTATATCACATATAAAATTATACACTAAATTATTAAATCAACACTTGACTTAATAGTCCAGTTATATCACATATAACCGACTAACATTCAATGTATCGACTTATCGAATCAACCCTTGATTCGATAACCTGGTTATATCGCATATAACCGATTGATACAAACATCACGAGAATTGAATACGGTATCACATACTCTCATTATTCTCGGTCCCGCACATATCACATATGCACTCCTATTTCGTTTTGCCTGAGCCAGTAAAACCTCTATGTAGGACTCTAAAGACTCGTCAATACGCCGGCAGTAGGTGATGATCATATCAAGCACCCACAAGCCGTCAGCGGTACTAGCTGGACGTAACGGCTACCCGGGTATTGAGCGATCAGAAGATCAGCGAGCAAGCCCGCTCCAGCTCTTGCAAAAAGCCTGACGGTGACGGTACTGTATAGTCCGGTCTCCTCGTCTGATATGTCGCATATCAAGTCTAGAGGTGGTAAACGTTAGACCCCAATAACCGATAAGTCATGCCGATATGAGGCTCATAACGGGTCGAGAAACTACTGGTAACACTTACCAGTAAATCTCTAAACCAGCCCTGGCCAGGGACTTCCCTGTTATGGCCAATCGAGCATAGCGCAACATCAACCCCCAATACCGGGAGAGATGAAACCTCTCCTATCGCTCATTGCCTCCATGTGACTCAGGACTGTACCCAAAAACCACCGTTTTGCATGCCCTCTTGGATGTGGTAAGGTGGAAATCAAAGCACAGTGGGAATCATACAAGACTCTATGACGATCTCGGGTCTACAGACTAACCTGTACCAGTGTCACCAGAGAACTGCTATCTGACGTAAGGTATAATACCATCTGGGAGTTCTCGCCGAGTCCGTCCAGTGTACCCAGTCTCCACTGAACACCCGTATATCATCTCTTATGTCAAACACCAATGGATATGGGATCATCCATCGCTCATCTACATAGGTCGAGAAGGTATACGCTAGTATACTCTTGTATATCGATGCCCCGTCTCGATACACCCACAACTACGGACCTTGAAGGATGTACTTATGGACTACCATGTCCCCACTAGTATGATCCTCATCATAGTCTAGGTAGTCAAGTACACATCCTAAGGGCTTTACAACATGTAACAGAGAGACAATCAGTGTACACGTTAAGGTAAAGAGTAACCAGATAGCATACTATCATGTCGAGCAAGAAAGTCCTCCTTATATATGTCCAAGCATCCACTACAATATACATCTCATGTATAGTAATGGCTTCTAGAGCATACATATAACTAACATCGGGAACATGCTAGTTGGTATTATACCTCACGTCAGATAGCAGTTCCCTGGTGACAAGTGTACAGGTTAGTTCATCGACCTGAGATCGTCATTTGTCTCGTGTGAGTTCCCATTGTACTTTGATTACTGCCCTACCATGGTTCAAAGGAGTCGTGCAAACATGTTTTAGTTGGGCACAATCCCGAGCCATATGGAGGCAAGTGAGCGTATCGGCAGGGGTTTCGTCTCTCCCGGTATTGGGGTTGAGATCGCGCTGTGTCTAGGAGAGCCATTACACGAAGCCCTCGGCCGAGGCAGGAGATTTACTGGTAGGTATTCCAATAGTATCTCCGGATGTTCTGGGCTACACTCCGACACGACTTGTACCGCTTTTGGTGGTCTGACTTTTACCAGCCCCCTAGGCCCGACATGCGATACTCATAGATGAACGGACCGGACTGTACGGATATTGTCTCTGACAGGCTCAGTAGGGTGTCAGGACGAGTTCACTCATCGACATCCCTTTTGGTCAATACTTGGTAGCCCGTTACTTATAGCCAGTACCTCTAACGTGCTGGTGGTTAAATCCACAGCCAAAATATTGACGAGTCTTTAGAGTTCCCCACAGACAGTTTCTCAAGTTTCGGGCGAAACGTTGTAGAGGCTGTATGATATATGGCAGGGTTCGATCATATACGTGCGGTATTGCACGCATCATGATCGGGCGGATCATATTAGTGGACTTTGGTTTAAGCCGGATCCTAGTATTAGATTTGTTGGATTACTTTAGTCTCGTCGCATACGCATTCAGTCGGAATGCGGATGGAGGTATGTATATACAGGTGAGGGGTATCTTTGTGATCCATTACGAGTTTACTTTAGATGTTGCCGTATCTTTTTATTGTTGCAAACATTAGGATTAATGTATGCTAATGGAAATTATGAGCTAGAATTCATCATGACATGCATTAAATGTGACATGGACACATTGGTGACTCACGGTCTCTTTAGTGTGTAAATGTCACATTATGAGATTGATGTGTGTTAATATGATGAGAAGAGAGAGAGGGGTTGCCTAAGGTGAGCTCTCATATTATTTTTCTTCTTACTCTCTCTCTTTTTATCATAGCAAGAACAAAAGAAAAAGAGAGAGCCTCTTCTTCTTCTTCTTCCTCTAGCTCATTATCTCCATCAATGGCTTCATCTCTAACCTCCATCCAAGTTAATGGATGTAAGAGACAAAGTGATCACAAACATTCTCTACAACACCTTGGACACGTCGGCTAGCACACTTCGTGCCCGAGTTGCTTCGGATAAAGTGGGATCCCGTAAAAAGACTCGTAGATGTGGTGCCCTTTCCGACGAGGAGATCGAGACCGAAGATGCCGCGAGGAGCTTGGGATGGTGGCCAAAGACCGAAGGACACGGATCGATCGGTATAGCCTTTCTATCCCTTCTCTTTGCTAGTTGTAGGTTAATGGTTCGATCCGGGTTTTAAGCATACGATAGCGCCGGTTTTCAAGTTAAGAAAAATTTTCGTTCCGCAATTTGGCCTCGGAAAGACGGCCGGGGCGCTACCGTAGTCTTACATGGTATCAGAGCTATGCCATTAACCTTTACTAGCTTGCTCTAACGTATTTAGAACTTCGATCAGACAAAAATTCCGAAACCGTGATTTCAAAATATGCAGTTTTTGTCGAAAATATTTTGTTGTCAAAAACTTATTTGGTGTATCGCAGAAATTCGTGCAGGCTTTTCTAAGATTACTGTGAAAATTTGGTAGCATGATGTTACTGTTCCACCGCGGAACCGCGGCCTTACCTATGCTTTGGGCGCGGTTCCGCCGCTACTCTGTCTCTTCTGTACACCAAATTTTAGACAGTGATCTTTGACTTGGAATTGGGGTTTCTGGTATTTTTATTTTGGGCCCAGATTTATTTGAGTACTGGGTATTGTGCTTGGGGCCTACTTCGGGAAATTTTGTCGATCGAAAATTTAAATATGTTAGTTCACAGTATTTACAATATATCTGCGACCGTGAATGTCATTTGATCGGTAAATCCTGTCTAATTTCTATAGCCCTTTTAGATGGATTTGCGAACGTGACATTCACATTGATGTTCTGTGTTGTGCTGTGATGCGGATTTATCGTGGTGGATAGCCTGGTTGCAATGGTAGTACAGTTTGATTGTATATGTACATTTGATATTGCGGGGCGAGCGTCCGACATGTGTACTGCCGTCACTTCCTGTTTGTATATTATTCTTTTGGGGAACGACCGGGCTGTGGTCGATGTACCCGTTGTATATTTTACTTTCTGTACTAGGATTACCCCGCGGTGGGGTGCACGGATAGCCGGGTTCTAGAGGGCAACGGGCTCGCATCTCATGGCTTTGAGACGGAGGGGGCTTTACTCTAGAATTGGCGGGCTATTCGCCGTACTCGTATGGGGTAAAGGTTGACCCAAGGAGGGATGCTCAAGTTACTGGATTTCGTGAAGTGCTGGGTGGTCCATTCACGTTGTTGAAGGGGGCTGCCTTGCTTCAGGTTTTGGCGGGTAACTTGCCGCGCCCGTAGGGGTCTAGGATTTCATTGCACAGGCTATCCACACGACCAGGGGAACGTCGGGTTTCAGTTGCGGCTCAAAGGAAACCCGGGGATGCCAGATATCTGTATTGTTCTGTGATGCTTATTACTCTCTGTGATGTTGCATTTTATCACGCCTTGAGCGAATATTATATATTGATATATATACTAGTATATGTTGTATATGTTTTACACCCGCGCTAGTCCAGTCCCCGCTCTGTCGTTAGTTAAGTAACCTAACGGGTGATGACGGGACTCAGTGGCGAATGCGGATGGCATATACGTACATCGTATTTCGTTCTTTATTAGTGTGATTAATTGATTGGACGGCATTGATTCGGATCAATGCAAGCTAAACAAAGCTATTCTGATGTTGTTGGTACATTTTTTTAAAGAAAAGCTGTTATTACAAGGACGTTCTCTTTTGTTTTGCACAGTGGTATTCAGTTGGAATATTCTGAACCTCAGTCGACGAGGCAAGGGCCGAGATCCCTTCACCGGGAGTGATCCCTTGGACAGAATTTTGCGTCAGGGTAATAACTTCACTATAGCCGATTGCCTTTTTGCTTTGCATCGTGGTATTCAGTTGGAATATCCTGCACCTCATTCTACAAGGTAAGAGCCAAGATCCCTTCACCGGGAGTGACCTCTTTAGCAAAGGTTTTCGCCACTATATTTTTTATAAAAAGCTATCCGGTTCCTTCAACGATATCAAGTTCATTACGTTAAAAGGTTTTTCGCCAAAAACCTGTCGTAGCCCTCCGTCATTTCAGATTAGTATTGCTTAGTATTCGTGCTACATTTGTCGTGCATTGCCTAGGCGTAGTGTTCGGTAGCTCTGTAATACTTTTTTGTCGCAGGGATATGTGGATTGGTTAGGACAGTCGTACGGTTTTGTTGGCATTGTCAAGGACTCGTACGGGTGGGTTTAACGCAATCAAGATAATGACGGGTTGAACTTGACTAGGACTCTTTGATTTATTGGCATTGTCAAGGTCACTTAGGTCCTAGGGGTAAAAACATACATCGGGAGTTTCTAAAGAAACTGAAACTTACCAGGCATGCGTATACCTTCTGGAGTGTGATAATGTGTGTGGCTTCCATCACGTTATTATGCGATGATAGTTGGATCCCGATTCCCACTGATGAGTTGGTTTACTCCTCGGGTGATCCTGACTAATTCTTCTTTCAGGTTTGGAGGAAAATTTGAGGTTACAGTGGGAGGTTTCCTGATTAGATAAAGTGATAACCATTCTGATCTAGGTTAGAGTGCACGCTGAGTGTTTCTTTTCTCTCTCTCTTTGGCAGTGACCATGGCCCGACCCTTGACTATAACTCAGTGACCAAGTTGACCGAACCTTTTTATAACACTGGCTTTTGGATTGTCAGAGTTGCATACCTCATTGCCACTCCTACTTTTACCCTTTTTTCCAGAACACCTCGTATTATTACGAACGTCCACTTCCATTGGATAAAACCATCGTATGGTTATATACGAACTCGAAGGAACTTATTCGAGGATGGTTTCCGGTTCTGGAGAAAACGAATAGGACTATTCAGTTGTCTTTTCCTTTTACCTTCTCTCAGGTTGCAAGTGTTCCTTGGATTAGGACAGTACACCTATTACGCTTATTGGATAGTCTTCTTCCAAACCATAGGCTGGTGCCGAATGGTAGGGAAGGAAGAAAACCATTTAGCCTAAAAGGTGTACAGAAGGTATTGAGTAAAGACAAATAAAAGGATTAGTAAAAGGGCAAAGTAAATTGCGACTGCTATTCACGACCAAACCAAGTATTTCACTGCCACTCCTACTTCACCATTGTATTTCTCCGGAACACCCTGTATCATTACGAAGATCCACAGTTTATTGGATACTCCATCGTATGGTTATATACGAACTCGAAGGAACTTGTTCCAGTTCGGGGATGGATTCTGGTTCAGGAGAAATAGGAATAAGGTTTATTCAGTTGTCTTTTATCTTCACCTTCTCTCAGGTTACGAGTACTCCTAGGATTAGGAGAGTACACCCATTATGCTTATTGGATAGTATTCTTCCAATCCATAGGCTGGTGCCGAATGGTAGGGAGGGAAGAAAACCATTTAGCCTAAAGGGGTGTGCAGAAGGTAATGACTAAAGACATATAAAGGGATTTGGAGAGATGGCAAAGAAATATACGGTTACAGTTATGAATCTGATAATGGAAGAGGCATTACTAAGAATACCAGGATACCCCTTCGAAACATTTACATGTTTCAGTTTCACTGTGTACTGTTAAAAGAAAACTGATTTCCCAATTAGTCCTTGCTCCAGGGTATGTATTTACCAGGTTTGATTCTCACATCTGTATGGTTTTACAGATGATGTGTGGGAGTAAGTTATTGGGAATTGGGTGATCATCCTCATTATATCGGGATTCGTTGGAATTGGTGATATTTGAGGAAATCACCTGGGTTGTTTGCCGGACGACAAATATTTGGTTTTGAATATCCGATATAATACACCATTTTCAAATTGATATATCTTTACGTTTATTTTTATAAGGTGAGATATAACTTTTTGAAATTATGTCTATGACATTTACCTATATCAGTGGATGGTTAGGTAAGGAGCATTAAACAACGGTGTAATTCTTCTTAACCATAAGTACAGTTTCAACCTACGACACACAGGGAATGAGTTATTAGACTCAGGGGACTTATACAGAGTATTGTATGTTGTCCAGTATCCATTTGGACAGAGGGGTTGGTACTCGTACTATATTCTGTTCACTTGTGACTTCTCTAGTTCTTAGACATGTGTTTCGTAGAAATGCAAGGTCTAAGTTTTGAGAAGTTATAGGTATAAGAATAAAGTAGAGAACCAGGCGTTGCAAGTATCAGGATTCTTCAAGGTGATCGAAGATGTAGATACTTGTGTATGGTATTCAGTTGATAGTAATGATTAAGAGAACTTGCTTCTCTTTGAGGTTACTCATAATTGGAAGCACTCCTAAGTTGAGTAATGCTGATCGGCTTATCTCCATTTGGTTGACATGCACTGGAGACAGCTGCATGATTTGAATCTGGTTCCAATTAAATCAGTGCCTCTGTTTCTATATTGGATATAGAACGGTTCATATCTTAACGATGTTAAGGTACGTGGAGTTTTCCGGCTTATGCTTAAAACCAGACTCTGGATAACTCAAGGCACGTTTTTGTAATGGCTGTTTGTGGGTTGACTCGGGCTATGACGAGGGTTGACTTTCTACCATCTGGAAGATCAATAGTGATATTGTTCTTGACTCGCCACAGTTTTAATAAAAATGAAATTTTTTTTCCAGAAAACAGTAGTGGGAGTATGGTAGAACTGGAAGTGATTCCAGAACCGCAAACGATTACTGAAAATTTAATAAGAACCTAAATATTCAATCTGGTTTGACATTCTATTGGCCACTTCGCAGATATGGAGGGTAACCTCAGGCACCCGAGAGGTACTCCGGTAGCCTCAAGGACGGTGACAGGGAGGTTCTTGTTTACCCAGACTTGCCATTACTGTTGTTCCAGACTGTGAGACCCGGCAGGAGGATGAGTATAGAGTCGTTCTGAACTAGCTTTAGAAGTGCACATGTATATGACTCTGCCAGAGGGTTGTCGTAGTCAGTGGGAGCAGCGGAATCATAGTGGACAAGTGGATTATGTCTATTTATAGACCAAAGCAAATATACCAGAGATAGATCATCTATTTCTTATGTGACAGTCATAGGTTTGACTTCATCAGAATAGGGGATGGATCTGTTGAGAAGGTAGTAGGGTGTGATGTCCTGGTAATTGGATGACATACACAGAGTAGGAAGTGATATTCTTATACTACGATCGGTTATACTTTGGTTGTCACATAGTGGTTTCTCCACATAGGATGTGGATATTATATCAGATATTCTGGTTACTAGATCTATGGTTTTAGATCTAGATTTGGGAAGTTTCCCAATCCGGGTACTTTGACAGCATTCTAAAGGTGTTTTAGAATGGACGACTCCTGGCATGGTGGTGTACCTGCGGGTGATGGAGTCACCCTCTCTAAAGGTGTCTTACAGACTAAAGTGGGAGGGATGTGCATGATTGGCAGATCACTTGTTTAGGCAATTTAGTCAATCATGAGATGTCAAGTACCACACCAGATATTGTTTTTGCACTAGATGCAATAAGTTGATATTAATCCAATCCTGGAGAAACATTCGGAAGCAGTTTTAGAACATAAGTGGATGTTCTAGGGATATGATAACGACATCCTCCTTCGGGAGACGATTATCATTCCAGGCTTCCAATGTGACCTGGATGATAGGGTGACTGTCAGAGTTAGTTTTCCCTCAGACGAGGGGCAGTAGTTTGGACAGGTGGTCCAAGGGGATACTGAGGGAGGCATGACACAGGATACTGATTAAGTTCAGTTGATGATACAGTCTAAGAAGTTTGGATTTGGAGTTCATTTATGAGTTAAGTCCCATCAGATATCCAGACGTATTCTAAGACATGTATTGCTCATTTCGGGAGATGGGTTTCTCCGCGAACTTGAGATAAAGAGAGACATAGAAAGAAACATCAGAGCGGATCTACTAGCTGAGGCCATTCCTCGAACGCAATAGTCTCACAAACGGGCTTTGTGAGACTGGTTAGTAGAGGAGTTGGATGTTCGGTATCACACTGGCTGTGAGTATGCAACATCGCAGTAATTAGCCTTGAGTGCAAGTGGGAGATTGTTGGATATAGTGCCCTCAGAGTCAATTATTGAATCGCAGGCACGTGATTGCAATGATTGAGGTAGGACCTATACCGGTAGGACAGTCTTACTCGAGAGCTTTGTCGACTATCTGGTTTGTCTTTATCATCGTGTACAGTTCACTATTACACGTTGATAGAAAATAGTATACTATCTGGTTTATCTTTATCATCGTGTACTGCTTTAGGTGATGGTACAGATCACTATTGCATGTTGATAGAGCCCTTAGGATTCTTGCTTGACGACCAGCAGTATGATGGAGATCATATACGTGGGAGCTGGGTCTATAAGCACATCCTTAAAGTGGTCCTTAGTCGTGGGAGTTTCGAGACTGGGCATTGATACTCCATTAGTAGACTAGTGTATACAGTCGAGACCCCGACGAGGGGCGGTGGCCGGTCTCACAAGCCATTGGTGTCAGTTGGTTCACCTAAGATGTATACAGGTGCTCATTGGGTTATGAGTACACCAGACAGGACTCGCCAGGAACATGCTAGTTGGTATTATACCTGACGTCAGATAGCAGTTCCCTGGTGACATGTGTACATGTTAGTTCATCGACCTGAGATCGTCATTTGTCTCGTGTGAGTTCCTACTGTACTTTGATTACTACCCTACCACGGTTCAAAGGAGTCGTGCAAACAGGTTTTAGTTGGGTACAGTCCCGAGCCACATGGAGGCAAGTGAGAGTATCGGCCGGGGTTTCGTCTCTCCCGGTATTGGGGGTGAGATCGCGCTGTGTCTAGGAGAGCCAATACACGAAGCCCTCGGCCGAGGCAGGAGATTTACTGGTAGGTATTCCAGTAGTATCTCAGGGTGTTCTGGGCTACACTCCGACACCACTTGTACCGCTTTTGGGGGTCCGACTTTTACCAGCCCCCTAGGCCCGACATGCGATACTCATAGACGAACGGACCGGACTGTACGGATATTGTCACTGACAGGCTCAGTAGGGTGTCAGGATGAGTTCGCTCATCGACCTCCCTTTTGGTCAATACTTGGTAGCCCGTTACGTATAGCTAATACCTCTGACGTGCTAGTGGTTAAATCCACAGCCAAAGTATTGACGAGTCTTTAGAATCACCCACAGACATTTTCTCAAGTTTCGGGCGAAACGTTGTAGAGGCCGTATGATATATGGTAGGGTTCGATCATATACGTGCGATATTGCACACATCATGGTCGGGCGGATCATACTAGTGGGCTTTGGTTTAAGCCGGATCCTATTATTAGATTTGTTAGATTACTTTAGTCTCGTCGCATTCGCATTCAGTCGGAATGCGGATGGAGGTATGTATATATAGGTGAGGGGTATACTTGTGATCTGTTACGAGTTTACTTTAGATGTTGCCGTATCTTTTTATTGTTGGAAACATTTGGATTAATGTTTGCTAATGGAAATTATGAGTTAGAATTCATCATGACATGTATTAAATGTGACATGGACACATTGGTGACTCATGGTCTCTTTTAGTGTGTAAATGTCACATTATGAGATTGATGTGTGTTAGTATGATGAGAAGAGAGAGAGAGAGGGGCAGCCTAAGGTGAGCTCTCATATTATTTTTCTTCTTACTCTCTCTCTCTCTCTTTTTATCACAGCAAGAACAAAAGAAAAAGAGAAAGCCTCTTCTTCTTCTTCTTCCTCTAGCTCATTATGTCCATCAATGGCTTCATCTCTAACCTCCATCCAAGTCAATGGAAGCAAGAGACAAAGTGATCACAAACATTCTCTACAACACCTTGGACACGTCGGCTAGAACACTTCGTGCCCGAGTTGCTTCGGATGAAGCGGGAGCCCGTAAAAAGACTCGTAGATATGGTGCCCTTTCCGACGAGGAGATCGAGACCGGAGATGCCGCGAGGAGCTTGGGATGGTGGCCAAAGACCGAAGGACACGGATCGATCGGTATAACCTTTCTATCCCTTCTCTTTTTTGCTAGTTGTAGGTTAATGGTTCGATCCGGGTTTTAAGCATACGATAGCGCCGGTTTTCAAGTTAAGAAAAATTTTCGTTCAGCATTTTGGCCTCGGAAAGACAGCCGGGGGCGCTACCATAGTCTTACAAGCATAAGTTGGACAACTCCATATAGCTTAACATCGTTAAGATATGAACCATTCTATATACAATATAGAAACAGAGACACTGATTTAGTTGGAACCAGATTCAAATCATGCAGCTGTCTCAAGTGCATGTCAACTAAATGGAGAGAGGCCGATCAACATTACTCAACTAGGAGCGCATCCAAATATGAGTAACCTGAAAGAGAAGCAAGTTCTCAAAACCATTACTCTCAATTGAATACCAAACACAAGTATCTACATCTTCGATCACCTTGAGGAACCCTGATACTTGCAACACATGGTTCTCTACTTTAATCTTGTACCTATAACTTCTTAAAACTTGGACCTTGTATTTCTATGAAACATGTGTCTAAAACTTGAGAAGTCACAAGTAAACAGAAAATAGTACGAGGACCAACCCCTCTGTCCTAATGGACACTGGACAACATACAATACTTTGTATAAGTCCCCTGAGTTTAATAACTCATACCCTGTGCGTCGTAGGTTGAAAAATGTACTTATAGTTAAGAAGAATTACACCGCTGTTTAATGCTTCTTACCTAACCATCAACCGATATAGGTAAATGTCATGGACATAATTTCAAAAAGTTATATCTCACTTTATAAAATAAACGTACAGATATATCAATTTGAAATTGGTGCATAACAACGGATATGCAAAACCAAATATTTGCCTTCTGGCAAAAACCCAGGCGATTTCCTCAAATATCACCAATTACAACGAATCCCGATATAATGAGGATGATCACCTAATTCCTAATAACTTACTCCCGCTCATCATCTGTAAAACCATACAGACGTGAGAATCATATCTGGTAAATACATACCCTGGAGTAAGGATCTAATTAGGAAGTCAGTTTTCTATTAACAACGCATAGTGAAACTGAAACATGAAATGGTTTCGAAAGGGTATCTGGGTATTCCTAGTAATGCCTCTTCCATTATCCAGATTCATGAGTGTAACCGTATATCTCCTTACCATCTCTCCAAATCCCTTTATTTGTCTTTACTCACTACCTTTTGTACACCACCCTTAGGCTAAATAGTTTTCTTCTTTCCTTACCGTTCGGCACCAGCCTATGGTTTGGAAGAAGAATATCCAATAAGCGTAATATGTGTACTCTCCTAATCCTAGGAGTCCTCGCAACCCGAGAAAAGGTAAAGATAGAAGACAACTGAATAATCCTTATTCTATTTCTCCTGAACCAGAATCCATCCTCGAACAGGAACAAGTTCCTTCGAGTTCGTATATAACCATACGATGGGTTATCCAATAACTGTGGATCTTCATAGTGATACGGGGTGTTCTGGAGAAATTCATAGGTGAAATAGGAGTGGCGATGATATACGCGGTTTGGTCGTGGATCATAACAGTCGCAATTTACTTTGCCCTTTTTCTAATCCCTTTATTTGTCTTTACTTATTACCTTCTGTAAACCATACTTAGGCTAATTGGTTTTCTTCCTTCCCCACCTTTCGGCACCTGCCTATGGTTTGGAATAAGACTATCTAATAGCGCAATAGGTGTACCCTCTCCTAATCTTAGGAGCCCTCACAACCTGAGAGAAGGTAAAAGGAAAAGACAACTGAATATTCCTATTCATTATCTCTAAAACCAGAAACCATCCTCGAATTTGAAACAAGTTTCTTCGAGTTCGTATGTAACTATACGATGGTCATATCGAATAAATTTGGATCTTCGTAGTGATACGGAATGTTCCGGAGAAAAGCAAAGGGTAAAAGTAGGAGTGGCAATGAAGTATGCAACTCTGACAATCCAAAAGCCAGTGTTTTAAGAAAGTTCGGTTAACTTGGTTACTGAGTTATAGTCTAGGGTCGGGACATGGTCGCTGCCAAAAAGAGAGAAAAAAACACTTTACGTGCACTCTAACCTAGATCAGAATAGTTAATCACTTTATCTAATCAGATTGTCTCCCACTGTATCCTCAAATTCTCCTCCAAACCTGAAAGAAGAATTAGTCGGGATCATCTAAAATCACCTGAGGAGTAAACCAACTCATCAGTGGGTATCGGGATCCAAATATCATCGCATGATAACCTGATGGAATCCACTCACGTTATCACACTCCAGAAGGTATGCTCATGCCTGGAAAGTTTCCTGTATGTTTGAAACTCCCGATGTGATTTCTACCCCATGCTCTTACAACCTTGACTAAGGCCAACAAATCATAAGTCACATGTCAAGTTCTACCCGTCATTGTCCAGGTTAATTTGAACCCACCCGTACTCGTGCTTGACTAAGGGCCAACAAGGCTGTACGACTGTTCCAAACCAACGCATCTATCTATGCAACAGAAAAGTAACAAATAGCTACCATACACTATGCCTTGACTAAGGCCAACAAACATAACATGAATACTAAGTGCTACCCGTCTGAAATGACGGAGGGCTACGAATGGTTTTTGGCGAAAAACCTTTAACGTAATGAACTTGATATCGTTGAAGGAACCGGATAGCTTTTTACAAATATATAGTGGAGAAAACCTTTGCTAAAGAGGTCACTCCCGGTAAAGCGATCTCGACTCTTTCCTCGTAGAATGAGGTGCAGGATATTCCAACTGAATACTGCAATGCAAAGCAAAAAGTAATCGACTCTAGTGAAGTTATACCGTGACGCAAACTTCTGCATAAGGGGTAACTCCCGATGAAGGGATCTCGGCCCTTGCTTCGTCGAATGAGGTGATGGATATTCATAATCGAATACCGCTGTGCAAAACAAAAGAAAATGTCCTTACAATAACAGTTTTTTGAAAATTGTTCTAACAACATCGAATAAGTTTGTTTTCCTTGCATTGATCTGAATCAATGCAGTCCCATCAATTAATCACACCAGAAAAGAAAGAAAATATGATGTACGTATATGCCATCCGCATTTGTCACTGGGTCCCGTCATCACCCGTTTGGTTACTAAACTAACGACAGAGCGGGGACTGGACTAGCGCGGCTGTAAAACATATACAACATCTACTAGTAAATATAGCAATATATAATAATTGCTCCAGGTGTGATAAATGCAACATCACAAATAAGTAATAAGCATCACAGAACAATACAGATAATCTGGGAGCCCCGGGTTTCCTTTGAGCCGCAAGTGAAACCCGACGTTCCCCTGGTCGTATGGATAGCCTGTGCAATGAAAACCTAGAACCCTACGAGCACGGCAAGTTATCCGCCAAAATCAAAAGTGAGGCAGCCCCCTTCATCAAAGTGAATAGGCCACCCGACACTTCACGGAATCCGATAACTTGAGCACCCCACCTTGGGTCAACCTGTACTGCCTATGAGTGCGGCGAATAGCCCGCCAATTCTAGAGTGAGGCCCCCTCCGTCTCAATGCCATAAGATGCGGGCCCGTTTCCCTCTAGAACCCGGCTATCCGTGCACTCCATCGTGGGGTAATCCTAGTACAGAAAAGAAAATATGTACAACGGTGACATCGATCTCAACCCGGTCGTGCCCCAAAAGAATAATATACAAACAGGCAGTGACGGCAGTCCACATGTCGGACACTCGACCTGTGATATCAAATGTACAAATAAAACTAAACTATACTATAATTGCACGTAAGCTATCCACCACGACGAATCCGCAACAACCATAACAAGATTTATCCACAGAAACAAGTAACCGAATCATGTGTGTAACCCCGTCTAATTGAGCATATAGCAATTAGACAAAGTTACCAACACATCCATGCATGAAAACGAAGTCACGATATTAGAATTCCAAAACACAATTAGCGCACATCCCAAATATACTAAGGATCAAAAACAAAGTGCACTAAACATCCAAAAAAGTCAAGTTTTGAGCAAATTCGGAGGTCCGAATCAAAACGAAAACACGCCCGAACTGTCGCGGGGAGTTAGAGCATGAAATTAACTATGAGTCAGGGGCCCTACAGGGGGTACCCCACCCCCGAGGCCACCACGAGGTGGCCAGAGGGTGAGGCAACCCGAAACTGCCCATGCAGGGGCAGTTTCGGGTCCCCACCCCCAAGACCACCATGTGGTGGTCTTGGGGAGTGGGCCCAGCCATTCGGTCCCCCCTGAGGTCTCCCTAGGGTGCCCACGCAGCATCCCGAGGCTTCTCGGTTCAAACCGAGAGCCCGCGAGGTATGCAAACATCTCAAAACTCAAAAATTCGGGACTGTTTTTTCGACAGTTTTCGATGCCCGAAAAAACGTGAATTCTAATGTCGTAACTAGCTAGTTTAAGGTGTTTCGGTGGCTCTGATACCATGTTGGGTTTTGCCGGCGCCCCGGACATCTTTTCGTCGCCAAATGCTGAACAAAAATTTTAAAAACTTTGGCACAAACAAAACCCGCACAAGATCGAACCAAATACCCTATACTAGCAAACATGCAAAGAGGAGTTTAGAGATGGTTATACTGATCGATCCTTGTCCTTCGGTTTTCAACATCTGTACAAGCTCGTCGCGACTGCCCCGATGTAGTTCGATCTCCGGTCTCTCTTCGTCGAAGAAGATCCACGTCGAGGGTTCTTTATACGGGCTTCCGCTTCAAAAACCGAAGCAACTCGAGCAACTAGTTTGCTAGCCTAGGTGCCCAAGATGAAGTAGAGATAGTGTGTGATTACTTTGTCTCAAAACACTATAGGATTCTCAACTCATGAGAGGGATAGAGTGGAGGTTGAAGAAGAAGCCATTGATGGTAGTTGTGAGCTCAAGAAAAAGCTAGTGAAAAAAATGAGATTGCTTATTGTGTGAGATATATTGTTAGAGGTCTCAAAATACAACTCAAGACTAATCCATGCCACAAGTGGCTTCCTTCTCTCTCTCCACACATTAATCCCACACAATAAATCAATAATGAAATAGACATGGCACAAGAAAACACGCTATGAGTCACCAAAAATGCACATGCCACATTCAATGCCGTATGTCAAAACTTGCACTCACAATTTCCACATAATTAGACATTAAACTAAATGTTTAATCAAAAAGAGAATGACAACTTCTAAAGTAAACTCGTAACGGATCACAAGAATACCCCTTATCTTTATTTACATACCCGCATCCGTATTCCGACTGAATACGAATACTACGAGACGAACATAATCCGACAATCTAATACTAGGATCCTGCTTAAACCAAAGCCCACTAGTACGATCTGTCCGATCATGATCCATGCACAAGTGCACGTATAAGATCGAACCCTGCCATAAAACCATATGGCCTCTACAATGTTTCGCACGAACTAGGGAAACCCTTTGTGTGGGACTCTAAAGACTCGTCAATACACTGGAAGTGGGTTTAACCACAAGCACGTCAGTCGCACTAGCTGTATGTAACGGCTTCCCATGTACTGAGCGAAAGGTAGGCCGACGAGCGAACTCATCCTGAAACCCTACTGAGCCTGACAATGACAATATCTGTATAGTCCGTCCATTCGTCTATGAGTATCGTATATCGGGCCTAGGGGGATGGTAAACGTTAGACCCCCAATAGCGGTATAATTCGTGTCAGAGTGTAGCCCAGAACACCCTGAGAAACTACGGGAATACCTACCAGTAAATCTCACATGCCCTGGCCAGGGACTTTGTGTAATGGCTCTCGAAACACAGCGCGATATCACCCCCAATACCAGGAGAGACGAATCCCTGCCGATCCACTCACTGCCTCCATGTGGCTCAGGACTGTACCTAACTAAAACCTGTTTGCACGACTCCTTTGAGCCGTGGTAGGGTAGTAACCAAAGCACAGTGGGAACTCACACGAGATAAATGGCAATCTCAGGTCGATAGACTAACCTGTACACATGTCACCAGGGAACTGCTATCTGACGATAGGTATAATACCAACTAGCATGTTCCCGGCGAGTTCGTCCAGTGTACTCATAACCCAATGAGCACCTGTATATGTCTTAGGTGAACCAACTGATACCAATGGCTTGTAAGACCGGACATCGCCTTTCGTCGGGGTCACGATCCGTATACACTAGTCTACTCTCATAGTATCGATGCCCAGTCTCGAAACTCCCACGACTAGGGACACTTTAAGGATGTGCTTATAGACTACCCAACTCTCACGTATATGATCGCCATCATACTACTGGTACTCAAGCAAGAATCATATGGGCTCTATCAACATGTAATAGTGATCTGTAATGTCACCTGAAGCATGTACATGATGATAAAGACAAACCAGATAGCATACTATCATCTCGAGGAAGACTGTTCTACCGGTATAGGTCCTCTCTCAATCATTGCAATCACGTGCCTGCGATCCAATAATTGACTTGAGCACACTATAGCCAACAGGGCTGATATGGAGATCTACTAGTAAATGTTATCAGTAGTTTCTCGACCCGTTATGAGCCTCATATCGGCATGACTTATGGGTTACTGGGGTCTGACGTTCACCACCCCTAGACTGGATATGCGACATATTAGACGAAGAGACCGGACTGTACGGTGGTGTTACTGACAGGATTACAGGAGTATAAGCAGGCTTGCTTGTTGATCTTCTGATCGCTCAATACCTGGGTAGCCGTTACGTCCAGCTAGTACCGCTGACAGCTTGTGGGTGTTTGATATGATCATCACCTACTGCCGGCGTATTGCCGAGTCTTAAAGTCCCACAAAGGAGTTTCCTAGCTCAGGAGAAATGATGTGGTGTGCATATAAGATATGCGCGGGAGCTCGATTAAATGCGTGTATATGATACCGTGTTTTAATCGGGCGTTTTCTATTGGTCGGGTCGTATGAGATATGACCGGTTTATTAAATCAAGTGTTGATTTAATATTGACTTTTAGCTCACTTATTCAATACCTTTTCTATTTGGATGTATGCATGAATGTATGCATGTATACATGTTGATGTGAATGCACACATACATGCATACATGTGTCATGGTTGTTGATACAAAGAAGATGGCAATGTAAGACTCACATGGTAAATACATATGTATATATATTCATTATTAAGAAAAAGAAAATGATTAAATCATGGTTGAATATTCCACTTCACTATTCTTTACTTGACCTAAGTTTTGACCATGGTTTAATTTCCTTTGTTCTTTAACTCACAAATGAAAATATCTAGATATTTATTGACCATGGTTACAAGTGAGTGTGACTCTCTTTTATATTTTTCATTTTCACATTTATCTTAAGGATTATCATTATCACAAAAGAGCTCAAGCTATCCATCTCCTTCTTCTTCCTCCTTCATGCTCTCTTGAGTTTTCTTTTGAGTGAGGAGTATAAAAACAAAGGGTTTTGAAGTGAGAATAGAAACCACATCATCATTCTACACTAGTCTAGCCCATTAGAGTATATTGTTTGCTCCACTTCTTCATAGATCAAGAGAAGCTAGGAGCTTGAGCAAAGGAACTCCGGGTGGATCGTCGTGGACTTGGAAGGATTCAAGCTAGCCGGTTCAAACTCTAGGAGATCCAAGGAGTCACAAGAGGAGGTCAACAAAGGTTGTATTTCTTCTCACTTAGTGTTAGACACTACATAGTATGTGATACTATAAGTTGTAACTCTAACTTTCTAGTTCGATTCATGGTTGGAATTGTTTAGCACCCCCAAAATTTTAATATAGCATGTGTGATGCAACCCAAACCCTAAGCAAGGTGGTAAGGAATCCCTACAGTGGTATCAGAGCCAAGCTAGAAACTTAGACGATGTTAAATATTACGAAACCGAAAAAACTACGAAAAATACGGATTTCTGGAACCCTAGAATCTGCTCTCTGTCGATTTTAAAATGGTCTCTAAAAATTATTTTAGCAACTGCAGAAGATTGTATGTGATACATATAGAACACAGATGAAAAATGAGGCCAATCCATCGGATTTCACCCGAGCACATGCTCATAAAAACCGAGCAGGCCGGTCCAGAATGCTCCAAAATGCCTCGTTTTTCTTCTGTGCTTTGGTGTGTAGGTTTTAGGGTTTAGGTATTGTTTGTTTAGCCTAAAATTTAATGTGATGTTAATTTTGATTAGGGGCTAATTCGTAGTGTTTCGTAGTCGTAATTTGAACATTGTTTTCGTAACTTGGACGACGTTTAACAGTTTGAACAAATATCACACACCACCTCATTACTCTCGCTTGAAATTTTCAAGTGTTGGAATTTCCCAAGTTGAACATATTCGGAATATCGTGCAAGTATCCCTATGGACCCTCTAGAAGAACATAACCCTAAATCGATCCGATGACCATGGAACCTCGGCCAAACCTTAGGGTTTGCCGTAGTCCTGTGGCGCCATAGGTGAGGAAAGGGTTGACCCTTCTACGGTTGGTTTATAGACACTGTGGCACGTTTTTGGGTATCTTAACTTTTCTCAAGTGTTGAGCTCTCGGGGTAATTTGTGGGTGTTTGTTGATTCGATCGAAACGTTTAACATCATCTAGATTTATGTGGAATGTGATAAAATATATGGAATTCATATAGTTAGGCATGAAATCCGAAGTATGTGATATTTCGGGTTTATGATGTCTAAGATGATTATGGATTCCAAATTTTGTAGTTTGACATTTTCTTTTCTGCGACCGTCAGTGTAATATGTGGTGTATCACCGGTTTTGTTGCTATATGTCAACGACAATTGGGATACGCATATTTACTTACGTTGATGACATATGATGTTATGTGTTGTTGTGATATGTTATATTGGATCTGTTGGGGTAAAAATTTACACCCCGGTTGACCGAGTCAAAGTCAGGGTCAACCCCCAAGTCAAGCGGGCCCACGCCCAGGTCAAGCGGGCCCACGCCAAAGTTGAGCCCGCGGCCGCCTCCCCCATGCCAACAACAAAATCATGTAATAAATAATTTTTATGTAATTTTTTATGCTTTAATGTATGCAAAATGGGCATAAAGCCAATTTTTTGTAAGCCCATGGTTTATGTGCAAAAATGAAATGGCACATGAGCCATGGGATAGGCAAAATGCCATTTTGTGAAGCCCAAGGAGCTATATGTAAATATGTAAGCCTATAAAAGGCAACATGATGATGAATAAAGAACACTTTCCATTCCCCAAAAAAAAACTAGGGTTCTTTGTGCCTCCTGCTCCTTCTCCAAGGTTCTAAACCTTCTCATTTCTTTTGAATTAAATCAAGAGTTTTACTCTTTCTTTTCCAAAACTAAGTAGCTTTCCACCACAAAACCCATAAAGGGGAACTCAGATCTCCCATCAGATCTCAAAAAGGAGTGATTTTTAAAATGTCCAACTTCTTGATCTTCAAGATCCGGCCAAACAACAGGAGGAAGAAGAAGAACCCCCCATCATCAGCTTCAAAATATCCTAGGAGTTTAACTCCATATATATATATATATAATAAATATTTTCTTTTTTTGAAGCATAGCATCTGGTTCTAGGCTAAAAGCCTCCTTTTCTCGCCGGCGCTCAAGCGCAGAGCGCCCGCGTGCCGACACGTGGCGCGCTTGCGCTCAGGCGCTCAGCGCTCGAGCGCAAAGTTCCCACGTGCCGACACGTGGCGCGTTTGCACTACAGCGCCCTGCGCTCAAGCGCAAAGCGCCCACGTGTTGACACGTGGCGCGCTTGCGCTCGAGCGCAAGTCGCCCTGGTGCCGACACATGGCGCGCTTGCACTCCAGCGCAAGCGCTCGAGCGCAAGTCGCCCCGGTGCCGACACGTGGCGCGCTGGCGCTCGAGCGCAAGCGCTCGAGCGCAAGTCGCCCCAGTGCCGACACGTGGCGCGCTTGCGCTCGAGCGCTCAGGCGCAAGTCGCCCCCGTGCCGATACGTTGCACGCTTGCGCTCAAGCGCCCAGCGCCCAGCGCTGAAGCGCAGGTCGCTCCCGTGCTGACACGTGGCGCGCGTGCGCTCGAGCGTCAGGCGTTGAAGCGCAAAGCGCCCACGTACTGACACGTGGCACGCTTGAGCTCAAGCGCCCAGCGCCCAAGTGCAGAGCGCCCAAGCGCAGAGCGTCCACGTGCCGACAAGTGGCACTCTAGCGCCTGAGCGCACAACACCTAAGCGCACATTACCTAAGCGCACAGCGCTAGAGGCGCTGGCCCCCACGCAACCTTTGGATGTTTTTTCCCCCTTTTTATATATATATATATATACATATATATATATATATATATATATATATATATATATATATATATATGCATATGCGTGGCCTCCGATTAGCGGGACCCCCGTAAAAACTCTGCGTGGCTTCCGATATATCCAAACCCCCCTTTCAAAACACAACACACGTACACCGCACATTGAGTTCGTATGACCAGTTTAACCCGTTAATCGGAGGTTCCCTCGCCCCAAAGGCGAGGGGTAATTAACCGCAGCTTAGTCCGCGGCTGCCGAAGATTTGGATCCCCACAATCAATAAACCCCGGCCTACCCCAGACTGGAGGAATCTGTAGTATGCCTGACAAGCGCGCGCGTATTCCCATCTCAATGGTGTGACGAAAAACACCCTACAGATTCTGGCACGCCCGGTGGGACAAATCTCTCTTCCCATATTTCGGGTTAAGCATTTATGCGAACTCAATCATTATACATACCTGTATTTATACTAAAATAATGCTCTTTCATGCAGATTTTCAAACAATCACCTTCCGACGATGTCTTCGATGATGAACTCAGCTCCCGTCTCATACACGATGAAGATAGACTCCAGGACGGTCCTTCCGGCCAGTCTCGGGCGATAATGGGAGGAGCCGTTGCTACCATTCGGCTCTATTATGTTCATGCCTGTTGGCGCCATCCCGGCTCCTCAAGCCCCAGTGGCGGACAAACCGGTCTCGAAAGGCAGGAGACCAAATGTGGTGGTCGCGAGGGCACCTCAGCCCAAGCGCAAGTCGTTGTCTGAACGACTTTCCTTGGCCCCAGCTGGGGGCAAAGCCATCAACACCATCAAAGCTACAACGCATCCCGAGCAAGCTCCAGCGGTGCCCTTGACCACTGCTCGATCGGGGGTCTTCTCTAAGCTCCCCTACGATCAACTCACAATGGCTTCCCGGGTAGTGGATGCCCGCCAAGCCTTCAAAATCGAGAAGCTGAGGGAGAAAAGGCTCAGATATAGAGCCAACAAAAGGGCTAGGGCACCTGCCAGGCTAAACCTCATGAGGTTCTAAGAACAGGGTTACCCCGCCAAAGATGAGGGGATGGTTGAATGTGTTATCCACACCGTCTACGTGGTGGGCACGCGCAGCAAGAGCAAGGACGAGGCCACCACATCTGAAATCCAATCTGGCTTGAATGTGGTTGCCACTTCCCAAGAAAAGCCGCCTTCGCTGGATGATGAAAACCCTCTCGACGAGGCTGATAGGCAGAGAGAGCCCTCAATTCATGAGGAGTCAGGCTCGGAAAGCGAAGATGAGCCAACATTCCGTCGTAAGACCGCAGAACAGCAACTTCTCCAAGAGCTCCGAAAGCAGCTCAGAAGCAAAGACAAAGAGATGGCCAAGCTCTACTCGAAGATCGACGACTTGACAAATGTCGTCTTACAGCTTACGGCCTAACTTGCCTCTCAGCCACCCAATCAGGCGCAAGGCTCTCATGAACCGGGGAACGATGTCCCGAAACAGGCGACGCCCGTTCCCTCAAATCCAAAAGTGGGCGCACCGCATGAAAATCAGTCGCATCCTATCTTGGGAAATGTCTTGGCTACCGATGACAGTAGCCCGCTAACTCAGGATCAAATCATGGATTTGGTTGCCAGCAAAGTCAAAACATTGGTGGCCGAAGCCGAAGCGCAAAAAGATATCAGCAGTAGTGGGAGACCATATCCTGCTCAGTATGATCTGGTAGAATTTCTTAGCGGCTATATCATCCACAAATTTGGAAGATTCGATGGGACAGGAAATGCGAATCAGCACATCGCCCACTTCAAAGCCTCATGCGGGAATACTGGGGGCAACGATGCGCTTCTCCTCCGCCAGTTCGTTAATAGCTTGATCTATGTTGCTTTCGACTGGTACGCGAGCATACCGGATGGCTCCGTTACTACTTTCGTCCAATAGGTCCTGGAGAAACCGAAAGGACGATAATCGCAAAGGCGGAAACTCCGATGATTCTGAATCTTTCAACACTTCGGCTAACCGAAATAAGCAAGGGATGAGCGGGCTTAGCGCCAACCAGCCTCGGAAGCCAATGTTCGGAGAGGGAGGAGAATCTCCACTGAAAGAGAGGCTGGATAAGGTCTATTCCTTCAGAAGGGACAAAATCCGTAAAATATTCAAAGAAGCCCTGAAGAACGGTCTACAACTACCGGAGTCAAAAAGACCGCAGGAAGCGAATAGGACCGACGACCCCGAATACTGCCCCTATCACAGAGTGATAGGTCATGCCATTGAGGACTGCTTCGTCTTCAAAGATTGGGTCGAAAAGCAATACAAGGCAGGAGAGATAGAACTGTCCAAAGGCGTGCTAGTAAACAGTCAAGATGCGACCGCCAATTTCATACAAACGGAGACCGAAGTTCTTCGTGAAACTGATTCTCTCAGACATCTGCCTTTCTCTGAAAACAATCGACCACCACGTCATTAAACTGGGAACAGTCGACCTCTAAGTCGTTAAAACTGGGAATGTAAAAAAATGTAAATAAACAAAAGAAATGTGTAAATAAAAGAAAAATAAATAAAGCCGAAATGATGGGGAAACTCGCAATAAAAATCAGCGAGAAAAAATAAAAATGAAAATAAAGCTGAAAAGATGGGGCAACCACGAATAAAAGCCGAAATGATAGGGCAATCGCAATCTTCGCGATAAGAAAAGCTGAAATGATAGAGCAATCGCGGTAAAAAAAAACAACAACAAAAAAAAAAAACAACGGCGAATGATGAGTCGCTCCTGGTACCATATTCCAGTGCAGTGATGCAGACGCCAACCAAAATCCAATTTCCCAAAATTCTCCCAACCCTACGGCCAGTCCCCGAATTGACTACTGTATACAATCCACGGGATCAAATAATTCTCATCATAGCCATGCCCCATCGTAATCACCAGTTACGCGGCCAGTCTCCGCCTTTGGAATTATGCTCCATTGAGAAGACCCACTCATGTGTCCTCACGATACATGAGGAAAGCAAACTTTTATGGGATCTTTATGACTCACAAAGGAAAAACACACATAGGAGTCCTCACGACTCCTAAGGAGAAAATACACCTGCGGGATCCTTACGACTCGTAGGGAGAAAATGCTTTTATGGGACCCTCACAGCCCATAAAATTGAAAAGCTTTAGGTGACAGGGACCTAAACCTGTCTCCTAAGCCATCGCTCCCCAATCCCTAAGTGGCGAATGATGAGTCGCTCCTGGTACCATATTCCAGTGCAGCGATGCAGACGCCAACCAAATTCCAAACTTAAATCCCAAGCGGTGAATGATGAGTCGCTCCTGGTACCATATTCCAGTGCAGCGATGCAGACGCCAACCAAATTCTAAATCCCATGTCCCAATGGCGAATGATGAGTCGCTCCTGGTACCATATTCCAGTGTAGCGATGAAGACGCCAACCAAATTCCAAATCCCATACCCCAAGTGGCGAATGATGAGTCGCTCCTGGTACTATATTCCAGTGCAGCGATGCAGACGCCAACAAAGTCCCGAAATTCTTACGGCCCTACGGTCTGGATCATACATCCTGCAAAACCGTATACAATCCACGGGCATAAAACAATCCCAATCTTTCCAAAAAAAATAAAATAAAAATAAAAAAAAGGTATGTCCACAAGGAAAATGGGCACGGATGAAAACCCAAAAGGGCTCCGTGAGTAAAAACAGCAGGACTGCCGGCGAGTTTGTGAAAACCCGAAAGGGCGCAAACTCGTGAGAAAGAGATGAAATGCACTCATAAGGTCCTCTCGACTTTGTGACGAGAAAATTCCCGTGTGAGATCCTTACGACTCACAAAGGAGTGACACACTTGGGAGTCCCCACGTCTCCCAAGGAGAAAATACACTTACGGGATCCTTACGACCTGTAGGGAGAAAATGCTTTGTGAGACCCTTACGGCTCACAAAGTCGAAAAGTCTTAGGCGATAGGGACCTAAAACCTATCTCCTGATCCATCGTTTCCTAATAAGCAAACGCAAATGATGATTCGCTCCTGGCACCATATTCCAGTGTAGCGATGCTGATGCCAAACAAAAAAAAAACAATTCCCAAATCCTCTCATGACAAATGATGATCCGCTCCTGGTACCATATTCCAGTGTAGCGATACTGATGTCAACCCAAATCAAATCAAACCAACAACCTCTACGGAGGAATCATGCTCCGCCCAGAATTTACCCCGTGTCGAAATTATGCTTCGCCTTAGGATATCTACCTTCCCTGCCGGAATTATGCTCCGCCTCGGAATTAAATCAACCAATAGGCTCTGTGTCGGAATTATGCTTCGTCTCAGAATGCACCCTGTGTCGAAATGATGCTTCGCCTCGGTGTACCTTCCTTCCCTGTCGGAATTATGCTTCGTCTCGGAATCAACCAACGACCTCCTCGTCGGAATCATGCTCCGCCTCGGAATCAAGTCAACCAGCAAGCTCTGCGTCGGAATTAAGCTTCGTCTCCGAATGCACCCCGTGTTGAAATGATGCTTCGCCTCAGTGTACCTGCCTTCCCTGTCAAAATTATGTTTCGCCTCGGGATCAAGTCAACCAACAAGCTCTACGCCGGAATCATGCTCCGTCTCAGAATGTACCCCGGGTCGAAATCATGCTTCGCCTCGGAGTATATGCCTTCCTCGTCGGAATTATGCTTCGCCTGGGAATAAACCTCTGCATCGAAATTATGCTTCTGTCAGAATATCCGCCGCGCTTCGGAATGATGCCCCGAATCCTGGAATTATACTCCGCCCATCGGAATGATGCTCCGAACCGTGGAATTATGCTCCGCTCTTCGGAAAGATGCTCCGAACTCTGGAATCATGCTCCGCCCTTCGGAATGATGCTCTGAATCCTTGAATCATGCTCCGCCCTTCGGAAAGATGCTCCGAACCCTGGAATTATGCTCCGTTCTTCGGAAAGATGCTCTGAACTCTGGAATCATGTTCCGCCCTTCGGAATGATGCTCTGAATCCTGGAATTATGCTCCACTCTTCGGAAAGATGCTTCGAACTATGGAATCATGCTCAGCCCTTCGGAACGATGCTCCGAACCTTGGAATTATGCTCCGCCCTTCGGAACGATGCTCCGATCTCTGGAATCATGCTCCGCCCTTCGGAACGATGCTCCGAACCCTGGAATTATGCTCCGCTCTTCGGAAAGATGCTCCGAACTCTGGAATCATGCTCCGCCCTTCGGAATGATGCTCCGAATCCTGGAATTATGCTCCGCTCTTCGGAAAAATGCTCCGAACTCTGGAATCATGCTCCGCCCTTCGGAATGATGCTCCGAATCCTAGAATTATGCTCCGCTCTTCAGAAAGATGCTCCGAACTCTGGAATCATGCTCCGCCCTTCGGAATAATGCTCCGAATCCTGGAATCATGCTCCGCCCTTCGGAATCATGCTCCGAATCCTAGAATCATGCTCCGATCATCGGAATGATACTCCGATCTCTGGAATTATGCTCCGCCCTTCGGAACGATGCTCCGAACCCTGGAATTATGCTCCCCCCTACGGAATGATGCTTCGATCTACGGAATTATGCTCCGCGAATCAGAATGATGCTCCGTTCCACGGGAATCATGTTCCCCGGGATGATGCTCCTCCCCAGGAATGATGTTCTACCTCGAAGTCCAACTTTAAGATCCATCAATTTCATGCACACAACTCAAATGTGCGGTGTGCATTTATTGATGGGGGGAACTTTGTTGGGGTAAAAATTTACACCCCGGTTGACCGAGTCGAAGTCAGGGTCAACCCCCAAGCTAGGTGGGCCCAAGCCCATGTCAAGCGGGCCTATGCCAAAGTCGAGCCCGCGTCCAGCCTCCCCCATGCCAACAACAAAATCATGTAATAAATAATTTTTAGGTAATTTTTTATGCATTAATGTATGCAAAATGGGCATAAAACCAATTTTTTGTAAGCCCATGGCTTATGTGCAAAAATGAAATGGCACATGAGCCATGGGATAGGCAAAATGCCATTTTGTGAAGCCCAAGGGACTATATGTAAATATGTAAGCCTATAAAAAGCAATATGATGATGAATAAAGAACACTTTCCATTCCCCAAAAAAAAAACTAGGGTTCTTTGTGCCTCCTGCTCCTTCTCCAAGGTTCTAAACCTTCTCATTTCTTTTGAATTAAATCAAGAGTTTTACTCTTTCTTTTCCAAAACTAAGTAGCTTTCCACCACAAAACCCACAAAGGGGAACTCAGATCTCCCATCAGATCTCAAGAAGGAGTGATTTTTAAAATCTCCTACTTCTTGATCTTCAAGATCCAGCCAAACAACAGGAGGAAAAAGAAGAACCCCCTTTCATCAGCTTCGAAACATCCTAGGAGTTTAACTCCATATATATATATAATACATATTTCCTTTTTTTGAAGCATAGCTTCTGGTTCTAGGCTAAAAGCCTCCTTTTCTCGCCGGTGCTCAAGCGGAGAGCGCCCGCGTGCCGACACATGGCGCGCTTGCGCTCAAGCGCTCATCACTCGAGCGCAAAACGCCCACGTGCCGACACGTGGCGCGTTTGCACTACAGCGCCCTGTGCTCAAGCGCAAAGCGCCCACGTGCCGACACGTGGCGCGCTTGCGCACAAGCACAAATGCTCGAGCGCAAGTCGCTCCAGTGCCGACACGTGGCGTGCTTGCGCTCAAGCGCAAGCGCTCGAGCGCAAGTCGCCCCGGTGCCGACATGTGGCGCGCTGGCGCTCGAGCGCAAGTCGCCCCCGTGCCGACACGTGGCGCACTTGCGCTCAAGCGCAAGCGCTCAGGCGCAAGTCGCCCCCGTGCCGACATGTGGCACGCTTGCGCTCAAGCGCCCAGCTCTCAATCGCAAGTCGCTCCCATGCCGACACGTGGCGCGCTTGCGCTCGAGCGTCAGGCGCTGAAGCGCAAAGCGCCCACGTATCGACACGTGGCGCGCTTGCGCTCAAGTGCCCAGCGCTCCAGCGCAGAGCACCCACGTGCGGACACGTGGCACTCTAGCCCCTGAGCGCACAGCACCTAAGAGCACAGCGCTCGAGGCGCTGGCCCCCACGCAATTTTTGGATGTCTTTCCCCCCTTTTTATATATATATATATATATATATATAGATATATGCATATGCATACATATGTACACATACACATACTCCACGACACTGCCCCTGTTAGAAAAACTCTGCGTGGCTCCCGATATATCGAAACCCCCCTTTCAAAACACAACACACGTACACCGCACATTGAGTTCGCATGACCAGTTTAACCCGTTAATCGGAGGTTCCCTCACCCCAAAGGCGAGAGGTAATTAACGACAGCTTAGTACACGGCTGCCGGAGATTCGGATCCCCACAATCAATAAACCCCGGCCTACCCCAGGCAGGGGGAATCTGTAATACGCCTGACAAGCGCGCGCGTATTCCCATCTCAATAGGGTGACGAAAAATACCCTACAGATTCTGGCACGCCCGGTGGGACAAGTCTCTCCACCCATATTTCGGGTTAAGCATTCATGCGAACTCAATCATTATACATACCTGTATTTATACTAAAATAATACTCTTTCATGCAGATTTTCAAACAATCACCTTCCGACGATGTCTTCGATGATGAACTAAGCTCCTGTCTCCTACACGATGAAGATAGACTCCAGGACGGTCCTTCCAGCCAGTCTCGGGCGACATTGGGAGGAGCCGCTGCTACCATTCGGCTCTATTATGTTCATTCCTGTTGGCGCCATCCCGGCTCCTCAAGCCCCGGTGGCGGACAAACCGATCTCGAAAGGCAGGAGACCAAATATGGTGGTCGTGAGGGCACCTCAGCCCAAGCGCAAGTCGGTGTCTGAAAGAATTTCCTTGGCCCCAGCTGGGGGCAAGGCCATCAACACCAACAAAGCTACAACGCGTCCCGAGAAAGCTCCAGCGATGCCCTGACCACTGCTCGATCGGGTGTCTTCTCTAAGCTCCCCTCTGATCAACTCACAATGGCTTCCCGGGTAGTGGATGCCCGCCATGCCTTCAAAATCGAGAAGCTGAGGGAGAAATGGCTCAGATATAGAGCCAACAAAAGGGCTTGGGCTCCTGCCAGGCTAAACCTCATGAGGTTCGAAGAACAGGGTTACCCCGCCAAAGATGAGGGGATGGCTGAATGTGTTATCCACACTGTCTACGTGGTGGGCACGCGCAGCAAGAGTAAGGACGGGGCCACCTGTTCATACCAGAATATTGCATTTTATACCGCCCATTCTTACGCTCGTTTGGTTATAGGCAGGTGCTTTTAATCAGTGTTTGCTACATATTTACAGGGTACTGGTTCTCAGCTCTAGACAGTGAAATTCATAGAAAAGTACGTCAAATTCCGGATTACTGCCAACAACAGATAAAACACGGGTCTCCGCTCTCTATCCGTATGTTGCCACACACCAGTTTAAGGGACAAAATGGCAAATCGATGTCATTTTCGTGCACAAAGCTCAATGTCAACACAAGATCCAACATATCTACGCGGAGCTCGAGGAAATCTTGGCAAAAGATCCACATCACATCACCTTTTGATCTACTGAAATTCTGGAAGAAATGGGAAAAGTTTCTGAGAAAAAGTCTTATACCACACTGAAGAGTACTAAAAACTAGGGAAAACGACCAAATTTCATGGCCTGACTCCTCTAAACGGCCGCGGTTCCTCGGCATAAGCGCGCTTAGGCCGCGGAAACGCGGCCATTTAGTCTCCTCTCGTTTTCGTTTTTCAGGAGCATGTTGGTCTTTTCTTGTAGGGGCAGATTCTTGCCGTAGGTTTCCAGTTCCCTTCCTATAAATACCCCAGAACTTGCCAAGCTTTTGGTGTTAACTTCTTATGCCTCTTTTGTAGGATTTAGTGTAGTTTAGTCTTCTTTCTTCTTCTTCATTCTTTTCTCCATGAAAATTGTAGTGAGAGCTTTTTGAGTGGAAGATCAATGAAGATGAGGGTTTTGTATCATTCTCTTTTGTTTAACTTCCTCTTGAGATCCTTGCTTTCTCTTGATCTTTCAACCTCTTCATTGAGCTTGAAAGTTTAAGGGTTTGTTATTGATTTCAAGGGTTGTATCTTCTTATGGAATTAGTGCTTCATTTCACATGAGTTCTTTACCCTTCTCTTGATCTTGCAACCTCTTGATTGAGCTAGCAAGTTTAAGGGTTGGATATTGATCCCATACTTGTCTTGAGTTCTAGTGTTCTTGTAATTATTTTCTTGCTTATTTCTTTCTTGCTTTTTATTACTTGCTTTACATTCATGCTTTACTTTCTTGCACTTTAAATTCCATGCCCTTACTTACTTGTAATCTTTTCTTTTCTTTGTTCTTTTTGTTCTCTCTTTTTGGTTCATTTTTGTGAATGATTGTAATTATCGTTGTTAAGAACAAATACGGTATTGTAAGTTAATGTTTCTTTGCTCATTTCCTTTTCCCGTTATTTTCCATTGAACTCCGCCCAAACGTTACGCAAGCGCTCCGTTAGGCACCCTACCCTACCAAGGTAACGGTGATTCCTAACCGCGACTGGTTGCGTTCGGTTTGGCCGGAGGCGAAAGCAAGAGACAAGAACGGAAGGACAAGGGTAAATAAGCCGGATTCCACGAATACCGTGCCTAAATCCCCTAATCCACGTTGTTTCCGATTGCTCTAGCTTCAATTGGTCAAGACTCGTCTCAAAGGTTTTGAGTACGGATTTCTTTAGCTTACAATTTCGTATCTTTTTCTTAACAACTTCGTACTTGCATATAAAACACATAGGTTAGTTTGAAAAAACACATACAAATTCTTTATTGACTCGTCTAAAACTCGAACGGACATACAACTATCTCCCTGTGGATCGACCCGTGCTCAACCGGCTAGCTGCATAGCGACACCGTCCTGATCGCGGTTATAACTTTAGAACTTTGAACATCCGACACGCTTTAGGCGTGCGATCAAATGGCGCCGTTGCCGGGGAGACGGTAATGTATTTTCTTTCTTGTTATTCGGGTTAATATTCTTTTTGTATATATTTATAAATATAAAAAAAAATTGATAATTTTTGTGAGCAAGTCTGCAGATTTTTGCGGATTTGCAAACGGCGATTGTGGGAGCAAAGTGTGCATTCAAGGCTAAGGTGATTGCAAAGTACAGTGCCAAAGATCCGGGTAGTTTGACCCGCGCAAGCGAACTTTTCAAGCTTACCGGATTTGATTCAACGGGGGTTTCCTAACCCAAAAACGTAACGGTACGTACTTTACTAACACCTTCTTCTCAAATCCGACGCATCCAATATACTATTCTTTGCAGGATTCTTTGCAAAGTCGCTAGCAAACGCTAAAAATTGACTAACCCGTATTTGTTGCAGTGTCGTCCTTAAACTAAAAAACGATTGTTTGATTCTTTATAGAATTTTTATTGAATTGCGCATTGCATACATTAATACGGACTTAAGGGCAAGCGAACCCCACAATATACCGTAAAGGATTTCATCACTTTTTCCGTGGCCCACAAATCATGAACTTGAGCATAACGTTTATTCGCACAAATTTTAAAAGAAATTAGACTTTAAGCCTTAAGGACTTCGCGCTCACTAGGAGAAGTTAACTGTGTTTAGAACCTCGCTTAACGGTATATTGTTTACGGGGTGTCTAGGAAAGTGTTAACGGCGAAACCGCCAAAAGAGAAAGGGTTATTTAATTAAGGAACTTCGCGAAAGCGTTGGAAAAACTCCCCTTATCTCTGCACTTACCTGGCCTCGTGATCAGTGTATCTTGAGCCCGTTTCTCGACACAGTTTTACTTCGACAATCAAGTTCTGGAGCAGGTCTAGTTGACCTAGGAGAACCCTAGAACGATTAGGTGTGTGGTATTTTTGTGTCGTGATTGTTTTTGTCCATATTCTTTTTTGTGTGTATATTTCATTCTTTTGTTAATAGCTAACTAAAAAAAAATATCACATTCTTTTTCCCCTTCTTTTCTCTGCCTTTCTTTCTTTCTCTCTTCATATCATGGGTACACCACCTCGCAAAACTCTTGCCGAACTTTGGTACCCACAACCAAACATTACTTCTTACGGTTCTTGCTTTGGCCGAACTTCGAACGATCCATCCATGCCAAAAATTTCATTGAGAGATCGGATAGACGCGTCTAGGACAAACAATTTGATTCCGCAATCCACTTCGTATCAACCATTTCAAACATTCACCCCTTCTTACGTTGATACCCCTTCTTCGAGTCATGTTGCAACTCCAAGACCTATGTCTATTGCAGAACGTATTGAACAATCTCGTAGCCGATCTTTCACTCCTGTCACCACTTCAAATTCTTGGGATCAACAATTTCATTCACCTTCTTATCCAAATGTTGATCCTACCCCTGTCCAACCATTTAATTCCTACCAGTCCTACCCAACTTTTGCACCTTCCCTAGACATTGCTTCTACACAGCCGTTTGGGAATTTTCAGTATCCATACAACTTTGAATCTTTTACTGAAACCCCTTCACAACCCATGTCTAGTCTGGAACAGTCATTGGAAGACTTTAGGGCAGCGTCAAGCCAACAGATGATGGATTTGAATGCGTCCATGGCCGCCCTCATACAACCTAGTGACCCGGTAGCTAGTTTTCAACTAGCTCCAAATTTTTTAATGTATGAAGAGGCGGTAGGACAGGCTGAGAATTTGAGTGGAGAGAGTGAGATGTACCCCCTTCCGAATCAAGCCTACCCAATTCATCTTGATTCCCACAACTCCGGTTTTGAATATCTATCTTGTGTTTCAACCGATTCATTGATTACAGATAGAACAGATAATGAGTTGTGTGACTTCGTAGTGTTTGATTTACCTGATTGTGAAGGGTCCCTTCCAAGTGAAACCAATCCCAATCCTTTTGACCTCTACACCTCCATCTTAGAACCAAAATCGATTGAAATCCATGCTTTTGATGAGGTGTCTGAGAATATTGATTTTCACTTGATTCAGGATATTGACGCTGGGAATATTTTGGACGATGAACCCATAGATTTGGCTGAGTTTGTCTCTTCAAATCATCATCCCGAGTCATTAAATGTTTTTCCCGAACCCCATATGCGTCTTGATTTTGATGAAAATTGCATGGATAAGATGAATTTTGAGGAGAATTTTGAGGATAGTTTTGAGGATGAACCAGTTTTGCTTGATGAGTCGGATTTTCCAATTCATCCTGTCCCTGTCATTGCCTGTGTACACCCTCCTGAACCTTTACCCGATACCCTTCCTCAATCACTTCCGCCTACCCTTTCCATCGTTCCGACCATGCAAGAAACCGTATCATTTTCACTTCCTGTGTCTGGTTTACCAAGTTCGACGTACCCATGGTTTCTCACGAATTCTGAGGGATTTGACCCCATTTCTCGACGGGTTAATAGATCAGCACAATCTCTTTTTACACATCGGTCATCACAAATTGTGCTAATTTATTCGCTCCATTTCCACGCTCAACTTCGTATTCCACTTCTTTCTCCCATCCGCCATTCTTCTCATATACCAAGACCGTATCCCACTTCTCTCTCCATACGGTCTCGCGTATTCTCTATTTCTTACCTCTCCGCATTCTTTCACCAACCAGCACATTATGGAGACAAAATCTTTGAATGGTTGGTGCTCACTTTTGGCCTGTGTAAGGCCTTGTATAGCTTGATACCGTTCTTTCCCCCCTAATCCTGAACTTCAACGCTTAGCAGTGGAAACACTGTTTTACTTAAGTTTGGGGGGGGGACACTTTTTTTGTATATATTTTTGTTTTCCTTTTTGTTTTGTATATAATTTGTTTTTAGGGAGAGCGCCGACAATTTTGACCCTCTTGGTATAGCCTGACAGTGAGGGCACTGTCAAGTTTAAGTTTGGGAGTGTGCTCGGTAAGCTTTCTTCCTTCGCATTCATTTGTATATTTTGCATTTGCATACTTTATTAAAAACCCAAAAAAATCGAAAATTTTCCAAAAATATAAAAAATTTGTCGTCAAGTTAGCTAATAGGGTAACTTAGATTTTTATTCTGAAAGTTTAGTTGATATGTTAGAAATAACTAAATTCTAGGCTTAGGAATTGAAAATCCTAAAAATAACCCTCATTCTGTCTAACTTTGGTAAGTATACGTCCTTATAGTTTTTTTTGAGAAATAGGTAATCTTGAGTTCAGTTCTTGAGTTAAGTCAAGATTAAGGAAAAGTATTGAAGCTCTACCGAAGGTTAAGTCTGAAAAATAGTTTCTTTTCTTGAGTTCAAATTTAGAAAGTATATACCCTACAACTGCACTTACACGCACCTTGAAACTTGGGATAGTAGAGGATACCTAGAAATACTCTTGCCTGAAAGCCTAGTATGAAAGAAAAAACGGTATTTAAAGCTAAACACCAAAAGAGCATATTAAAAAATATATCCGGTCTTGAAAAAGAAAAAGAAAAAGAAAAATAGAATAAAGTCAAGACCTGGAAACTGCTATTTACGTTTTAAAGTTCACACATTCAGTAATCGGTCGTTAGTGCCTCAAGAAGCATTAATAGTCACATGAAAGGTGTGTGAGCAAATCCGTCCATCCTTAATGAAAAGAAGTAGTATTATGTATTAGGGCAAGGGTACTATAGCTTGAATTGAATTCTCGAGTGTAGGGGTGCAAATTTACACACACGTAGGGGTATACAATCGATGTTTGAAAAAAAGATAGAAATGAAGAATAAGACTTATGTTTTCTGTAAAGTTGATAAAAAAATCCCTGATTTGAGACCACACGCTTTAGAAGGAAAACTCAGGAGAACCAACATCTTTCTAAACTTTTTTGGAACGTATAGGATCCAAGGTTAAATAGATAGGAGGTGTGAAAAATAAGAGTTGAATATTTCTAACTTAGGAAGATAGAGTTTCTAATGTAAATACTAAACTGTAGGAGTAGAATCGATGTTAACTTATGAACTCGCCTGACGGGATTTTGTGGGTAGTATCCGCTGAAAACCCTCAGGAGACAACACTCCTCCTACTAGGGACACCTAGGGGTTTAACGGCTTGTTGCACGTGCTCAGTGCAATCGCGTTCCCTGCGAAAGTGTGGTTAGGACTTTTTTGTTAATAATTGGTTTTGCTCGGGACGAGCAAAAGTTAAGTTTGGGGGTATTTATTCATACCAGAATATTGCATTTTATACCGCCCATTCTTACGCTCGTTTGGTTATAGGAAGGTGCTTTTAATCAGTGTTTGCTACATATTTACAGGATACTGGTTCTCAGCTCTAGATAGTGAAATTCATAGAAAAGTAAGTCAAATTCCGGATTACTGCCAACAACAGATAAAACACGAGTCTCCGCTCTCTATCCGTATGTTGCCACACACCAGTTTAAGGGACAAAATGGCAAATCGATGGCATTTTCGTGCACAAAGCTCAATGTCAACACAAGATCCAACATATCTACGCGGAGCTCGAGGAAATCTTGGCAAAAGATCCACATCACATCACCTTTTGATCTACTGAAATTCTGGAAGAAATGGGAAAAGTTTCTAAGAAAAAGTCATATACCACATTGAAGAGTACTAAAAACTAGGGAAAACCACCAAATTTCATAGCCTAACTCCTCTAAACGGCCACGGTTCCTCGGTATAAGCGCTTAGGCCGCGGAACCGCGGCCATTTAGTCTCCTCTCGTTGTCGTTCAGGGGCATGTTGGTCTTTTCTTGTAGGGGCAGATTCTTGCCCTAGGTTTCTAGTTCCCTTCCTATAAATACCCGAGAACTTGCCAAGCTTTTGGTGTTAACTTCTTATGCCTCTTTTGTAGGATTTAGTGTAGTTTAGTCTTCTTCTTCTTCTTCATTCTTTTCTCCATGAAAATTGTAGTGAGAGCTTTTTGAGTGGAAGATCAATGAAGATGAGGGTTTTTGTATCATTCTCTTTTGTTTAACTTCCCCTTGAGATCCTTGCTTTCTCTTGATCTTTCAACCTCTTCATTGAGCTTGAAAGTTTAAGGGTTTGTTATTGATTTCAAGGGTTGTATCTTCTTATGGAATTAGTGTTTCATTTCACATGAGTTCTTTACCCTTCTCTTGATCTTGCAACCTCTTGATTGAGCTTGCAAGTTTAAGGGTTGGATATTGATCACATGCTTGTCTTGAGTTCTAGTGTTCTTGTAATTATTTTCTTGCTTATTTCTTTCTTGCTTTTTATTACTTGCTTTACATTCATGATTTACTTTCTTGCACTTTAAATTCCATGCCCTTACTTACTTGTAATCTTTTCTTTTCTTTGTTCTTTTTGTTCTCTCTTTTTGGTTCGTTTTTGTGAATGATTGTAATTATCGTTGTTAAGAACAATACGGTATTGTAAGTTAATGTTTCTTTGCTCATTTTCTTTTCCCGTTATTTTCCATTGAACTCCGCCCAAACGTTACGCAAGCGCTCCGTTAGGCACCCTACCCTACCAAGGTAACGGTGATTCCTAACCGCGACCGGTTGCGTTCGGTTTGGCCAGAGGCGAAAGCAAGAGACAAGAACGGAAGGACAAGGGTAAATAAGCCGGATTCCATGAATACCGTGCTTAAATCCCCTAATCCACGTTGTTGCCGATTGCTCTAGCTTCAATTGGTCAAGACTCGGCTCAAAGGTTTTGAGTACGGATTTCTTTAGCTTACAATTTAGTATCTTTTTCTTAACAACTTCATACTTGCATATAAAACACATTGGTTATTTTTAAAAAACACATACAAATTCTTTATTGACTCGTCTAAAACTCGAACGGACATATAACCATCTCCCTGTGGATCGAACCGTGCTCAACTGGCTAGCTGCATAGCGACACCGTCCTGATCGCGGTTATAACTTTAGAACTTTGAACATCCGACACGCTTTTGGCGTGCGATCACCACCACATCTCAAATCCAATCTGGCTTGAATGTGGTTGCCACTTCCCAAGAACAGCCTCCTCCGCTGGATGATGAAAACCCTCTCGACGAGGCTGATAGGCAGAGAGAGCCCTCAATTCATGAGGAGTCAGGCTCGGAAAGCGAAGATGAGCCAATTTTCCGTCCTAAGACCGCAGAACAACAACTTCTCCAAGAGCTCCGAAAGCAGCTCAGAAGCAAAGATAAGTAGATGGCCAAGCTCTACTCAAAGATCGACGACTTGAGTGCAAGCGCGCCATGTGTCGGCACCGGGGCGACTTGCGCTCGAGCGTTTGTTCTTGAGCGCAAGCGCGCCACGTGTCGGCACGCGGGCGCTCTGCGCTTGAGCGCCGGCGAGAAAAGGAGGCTTTTAGCCTAGAACCAGAAGCTATGCTTCAAAAATAGGAAATATTTATTATATATATATATATATATATATATATATATATATATATATGGAGTTAAACTCCTAGGATGTTTTGAAGCTGATGAAGGGGGGTTCTTCTTCTTCCTCCTGTTGTTTGGCCGGATCTTGAAGATCAAGAAGTAGGAGATTTTAAAAATCACTCCTTTTTGAGATCTGATGGGAGATCTGAGTTCCCCTTTGTGGGTTTTGTGGTGGAAAGCTACTTAGTTTTCGAAAAGAAAGAGTAAAACTCTTGATTTAATTCAAAAGAAATGAGAAGGTTTAGAACCTTGGAGAAGAAGCAGGAGGCACAAAGAACCCTAGTTTTTTTTTGGGAATGGAAAGTGTTCTTTATTCATCATCATGTTGCCTTTTATAGGCTTACATATTTACATATAGCCCCTTGAGCTTCACAAAATGGCATTTTGCCTATCCCATGGCTCATGTGCCATTTCATTTTTGCACATAAGCCATGGGCTTACAAAAAATTGGCTTTATGCCCATTTTGCATACATTCATGCATAAAAAATTACATAAAAATTATTTATTACATGATTTTGTTGTTGGCAAGGGGGAGGCTGGACGCGGGCTCGACTTTGGCATGGGCCTGCTTGACCTGGGCTTGGGCCCACCTAGCTTGGGGGTTGACCCTGACTTTGACTCGGTCAACCGGGGTTTAAATTTTTACCCCAACAGGATCGTCGTGTTTTGAATAGCCGGGGGTTTTATGTGAGATGAGAGTTTTTATTTTCATTCATGTAAAATTCGTTGTATATAATATTCTTTTATTGGGGCACTTCCGGGTTGAGGATGATGTCACCATTGTTGTATATTATTTATTTTTCCGCATTAGTATAGACCTAAGGAGGGGAGCACAAGTGACCGGGTTTTAGGGTTCAGTGGGAGGCCATCTCAATGAGTCGAAACCGGGTCTCCTAAACTCTAGAATTGGTAGGGTCACTTGCCGCTCTCGTAGGGGTCTAGGGGTATGGGCTTGGCTATTCATCGCGACCGTGGAATCCGTATTTTCTATTGTTGGCTAAATACAAAATACAAACCTCCTAGAATATCCTATATTTTCATATGTGCTTTTGCTGTTGATATTCTGTGATGTGATCACTTTATATGCTAAGACGAATGGTATTATATATATGATATATAATAAATGTTGCTTATGTTTTGCTCTCGCGCTAGTCCCGCCCCGCTATGCCGTTAGTTAAGTAACCTAACGGTGCATAACGGGACACTGTGGCGAATGCGGATGGCATAAGCGTACGTTGTATTTTCGTTTCATCTGTGATTCTTAGGAAGCATAAATGATGGGACTTCATTAATGATATTAATGAAAGAAAAGAAAATTAAAAGATGTTGTAGAATCAAATTTTCAAAAAGGATAGCTCTAGTTTTTGCTTTGCATAGCGGTATTCCTTGTAGAATATCCATCACCTTATTCGATAAGGAAAGAGCCGAGATCCCTTCACCGGAAGTGACCTCTTTAGAGAAACTAGTAGATGCTACAACTCACTAGGATTTGTTTTTGGTTTCCTCTATAGTTCTTGCTTTGCACAATGGTATTTGTGAAATATCATGCACCTTATTCGATAAGGAAAGAGCCGAGATCTCTTCACCGAGAGCGACCTCTTTAGTGAAACTAATAAAAGCCTAAAAAACACTCCGTTTCAAAATCACTTGTTTCTACAACGATATCAAGTTCATTACGCAAAAGGTTTTAATAAAAACCTAACGTAGCCCTCCGTCATTTCAGATAAGTAATATTTAGTATTCTTGCTACGATAGTTTGTCCTCCGTCAAGGCGTAGTGTATGGTAGCTTATCAGTACTTATCTGTAGCATGAGATACGATTGGATTAGGGTATTCGTACGACGTTGTTTGGCCTTCGTCAAGGGTCGTGCAGGTGGGTCTAATTCAATCAGGAAATGACGGGTTGAACTTGACTAGCGCCCTATGGGTAGTTTGGCCTCCGTCAAGGTCATAGGACGCTAGGGGTAAAAAGTATTATCGGGAATTTCAAGTGTTGAAATTTGCAATGAGATTGCATACCTTCTATGAGATAGTTGGATCCCGACACCCACTGCGAGTAAGAGTTACTCCTGGGAGAGTTTTACACATGACAATTAGCCGATCAAGTAGGTGTCTAGAAAGGTGTTAATGGGGTTAAGCCCCTGGGAAAACGAGATTTATTTTAATTAGGTCCGTGCGAAAGCACGAGCAACCACCCTCAAAGTACCGACACTGGCCTGGCTGAAAAATTGGCGAATTTGTAGGGTGTAATTAATCCCGGCTAGTCTTACCTTTTAGGGTTTGAAGGAAGATTTGATAAAAACTGTGGGAGCCATCATGATTAGATAAGATAATAACCAATCTAATCTTCCAAGAGCATACGCTAAAGTGTTTTCTTCTCTCTCTCTCCAGGTAGCGACCATATCAGGCCTTAATCAAGATAATAATATGGATGTACTGACTGAACCCGCTTGTTATACTGAGCAGGGGAACGTTGGTTCCGTTCTTTCTTATAATTGTTATAAGACTGAGCAGGAAATAAGGGAACATCCAGATTCCCACGCCACCCATACGAACAATAAGCATGTTGATGTATCTTCTTTGGGTGTATTAGTTACCGAGAACTGTTTCTCAGTTCACTCTACGTCCTGGGTATTAGATACCGAATAAGGATCCAACATATGTAATATGTTGCATGGGCTACGGAAAGGTAGAGAACTGGGAATGTGTGATCATTCCGTAAGAGTAGAGAATGGTGCAAATTTTGCATCCAAAGCAGTTGGCGAATATCATCTTGTATTACCAAATAGTAATATATTGATTCTGAACGAATGCTATTACATTCCGACCCTGATATGAAATCTTATATTGGTTTCTTTATTAAGCAAAGAAGGATATAATTTTGTAGTACAGGATAATGTTATGAACATCTTCCTGAATCAAAAGTTGATTGGATCAGGCACGTTAAATAATGGCATATACGTTCTAAATCAAACCACAGTTCTTAATATACAAAACACAAACAAAAGGAAGAGTTCAGAAATGAACGAACCCTTCTTGTGGCATTGTAGACTAGGTCATATCAATGCGACACGACTAGCTAAGTTACATAAGGATGGATACTTGAATCCGTTCGAATTTTCATCTTATGACACTTGCCAGTCATGTCTCAAAGGCAAAATGACCAAAACTCCGTTTAAAGGACACGGAGAAAGAGTTACGGAACTGTTCGGACTGATATATAGTGATGTATATGGTCCTATGTCTACACATGCCAGGAATGGTTCATCGTACTTCATTACATTCACTGGCGATCTCTCAAGATACGGATATGTGTTCCTGATGAAATACAAGTCTGAAGCTTTTGAGAAATTCAAAGAATATAAGCATGAAGTCGAGAACCAAACGGGTAAAAGTATTAATATCCTTCGATCTGATCGAGGAGGAGAATACTTAAGCAATGAGTTCCTGGACTATTTAAAAGAGAATGGGATTCTCTCCCAGCTTACTCCTCCATATACACCATAGCACAACGGTGTATCGGAGGGGAGGAATCGTACCCTATTAGATATGGTGCGCTCTATGATGAGCACCGCTGAGTTACCTATTTCCTTATGGGGTCATGCGTTTGAGACAGCAGCATACCTATTGAATAGAGTTCCAACCAAATCAGTGCCTACCACTCCATACGAGATATGAAATGGGAAGAGATAATATCTTAATTTTATTCAGATATGGGGTTGTCCGGCCTATGTGAAGACACAAAATTCGGACAAGCTCGAGACAAGATCTGTTCTGTGCAAGTTTATTGGATATCCCAAACATTCGCGAGGGTATATCTTCTACCACTCCGAGGAACAAAAGGTGTTTGTTTCTCGACATGCCACCTTTTTAGAAAAGGGTTTTCATATGAAAGAAATTAGTGGCAATGAGGTAGAACTGGAAGAAGTTCCATCTACACAAACTGCCACAAAAGATTTGGTAGAACCACAGGATTCAGTAGTTCCCATCGAACCCCGCCACTTCGCCGATCTAGTAGGGTTCCTCATCCACCTGAGAGATACTACGGTTTTCTCATTGATGGTGGGAGCAAGGATTTCATCATGGAAGATGATGACCCAACTAGCTTCGAGCAGGCCATCATGAGTGGGGACTCTGTGAAATGGCTGGATGCAATGCGATCTGAGATGGAATCCATGAACACCAACAAAGTATGGACTTTGGAAGTTGCTCCTGAAGGGGTAAAACCTATTGGGAGCAACTGGATCTTTAAGAAGAAACTTGGTGTAGATGGAAAAGTTGAGACTTTCAAAGCTACACTAGTTGCAAAAGGTTTTCGTCAATGACCAGGTGTGCATTATGATGAAACCTTTTCTCCCGTGGCTATGCTTAAGTCCATCCGGATCCTACTTTCCATTGCTTCATACCTTGACTACGAAATATGGCAAATGGATGTTAAGGCTGCCTTTCTAAATGGTGATTTAGAAGAGTGCGTGTACATGACTCAGCCAGAGGGCTTCGTAAACAGTGGGAGTAGCGGAAAGGTGTGCAAGCTGCTTAAATCCATCTACGGGTTAAAGCAGGCATCGCGGAGTTGGAACATCTGTTTTGATGTGGTAGTCAAAGAGTTTGACTTCATCAAAAACGTAGATGAACCTTGTATATACAAGAAGGTGGCAGAGAGTAAGGTTGTCGTCCTCGTATTATACGTGGATAACATACTCTTGATAGGAAATGATGTTCTTATGCTGCACTCGATCAATCTCTTCTTATCACTTAGATTCTCAATGAAAGATCTAGGTGATGCCTCCTACCTCTTGGGGATTAAGATCTATAGAGATAGATCTAAACGGATACTGGGATTGTCCCAATCCAGGTACATTGACACCATACTAAAGAGGTTTAGTATGGAAGAATCCAAGCGTGGGAATTTTCCCATGATCATAGGACTCACTCTCTCCAAAGAGATGTCTCCCAAGACTAATTTGGAGAGAGCTTGCATGAAAGGGATACCCTATGCTTCGGCAGTAGGCTCTATCATGTTCGCGATGCTATGTACCAGACCCGATGTAGCATACTCACTAAGTGTAGTGAGTAGGTATCAAGAAGATCCTGGAGAGAGTCACTTGACAGCTGTGAAGAACATTCTCAAGTACTTGAGAAGGACTAAAGAGATGTTCTTGGTGTATGGTAACGGTGAACTCCAAGTAGAGTCCTTTACCGATTCGAGCTTCTAGAGGGATAAGGAAGACTCTAAGTCACACTCGGGATTTGTCTTTACCCTAAATGGAGGGGCAGTTTGTTGGAAGAGTTCCAAACAGGAAACCGTGGCAGACTCGACGATGGAGGCTAAATACATAGCTGCCAACGATGCTGCCAAAGAGGCTGTCTGGATGAAGAAGTTCATAAACGAACTTGGAGTGGTTCCGTCCATCGAGCATCCAATACCTTTGTATTGTGATAACAATGGAGCAGTGGCTTTGGCCAAGGAACCCAGGTCCCGTCAGAAATCCAGGTATATTCTGAGGACGTATCACCTGATTTGGGAGATAGTTGATCGCCGGGAGATCGAGGTCAGGAGAGTTGACACGAAGAACAACACTGCGGATCCACTTACAAAGGCCATACCCCAGATAAAATTTAAGAGACTCTTCGGGATGTTGGGTATGAGATACTACAACAACTGGCCTTAGTGCAAGTGGGAGATTGTTAGTTATGTATATGCCCTAGAGGACATTATTGTACATATGATGTATATTATAGTGGATGCTTGGATATATATAGAGAGGACTTTCTTGCTCGACATGATAGTATGCTATCTGGTTGCTCTTTGTCTTAACATGTAGAGTTGTATTATGATACTGTCTAGTTCTCACATGTTGATAAAGCCCTTAGGATGTATACTTGACTACTAGGACTATGATGGAGATCATACTAGTGGGGCCAGCGTAGTCCACAAGTACATCCTATAATTATTCCTAGTCGAGGGTGTATCGAGACAGGGCTTCGATACTCCAGAGTAGACTAGTGTATACGTTTCTTGACCCATATGATGGGCGATGGATGATCGCACATCCATTGGTGTTTGGCATCAATGATGGTATACGGGTGCTCAGTGGTGACTGGGTACACTGAAGGGACTCGCCACGAACTCCTAGTTGGTATTATACCTATCGTCAGATAGCAGTTCTCTAGTGACACTGGTACATGTTAGTCTGTAGACTCGAGATATTCATAGAGTCTTGTATGATACCCACTGTGCTTTGATTTCCACCTTACCACGTTCAAAAGAACGTGAAAAATGGTGGCTTTTGGGTAAAGTCTCGAATCACATGGAGGCAATGAGCGATAAGAGGGGTTTCGTCTCTCCCGGTATTAGGGGTTGATGTTGCGCTGTGTTCGATTGGCTATAACAAGAAGTCCTTGGCCATGGCTGATATGGAGATCTACTGGTAAATGTTATCATTAGTTTCTCGACCCATTATGAGCCTCACATCGGCACGACTTATCGGTTACTGGGGTCTGACGTTCACCACCCCTAGACTGGATATGCGATATATGAGACGAAGAGACCGGACTGTACGGTAGTGTTACTGACAGAATTTACAGGAGTATGAGCAGGCTTGCTTGTTGATCTTCTGATCGCTCAATACCCGGGTAGCTGTTACATCCAGCTAGTACCGCTGACGGCTTGTGGGTGTTTGATATGATCATCACCTACTGCCGGCGTATTGACGAGTCTTAGAGTCCCACAAAGGAGTTTCCTAGCTCAGGCGAAATGATGTGGTGTGCATATGAGATATGCGCGGGATCTCGATTAAATGCGTGCCTATGATACCGTGTTTTAATCGGGCGTTTTCTTTTGGCCGGGCCGTATGAGATATGACCGGTTTATTAAATCAAGTGTTGATTTAGTATTGACTTTTAGCTCACTTATTCAAAACCTTTTCTATTTAGATGTATGCATGAATGTATGCATGTATACATGTTGATGTGAATGCACACATACATGCATACATGTGTCATTGTTGTTGATACAAAGAAGATGGCAATGCAGGACTCACACGGTAAATATATATGTAGATATATTCATTATTGAGAAAAAGAAAATGATTAAATCATGGTTGAATATTCCACATCACTATTCTTTACTTGACCTAAGTTTTGACCATGGTTTAATTTCCTTTGTTCTTTAACTCACAAATTGTCACGACCCGAAATTGGCACGTGACGGCCCTTAAACTACGCAACGTCTACTGGCATAACACAATTTAAGTAAGCCGAAAATCCAGCAATCTATACCATCAAAAGTAGTAAGTGATAAGAACAATGTTTAAACTTTTGAAAATATCGAGTACAAATTTTTTAAAGTCCAATTTTAGTTTCATAAAAATTTTGGCAGCACCTCCTTTGTAAAAACTAACCCTAAAAATGGGTACAACATAAATATAAGTAAAGCATCCCCAACAGGAGCAAAATCCACGCCCAAAGGCGGAAACAACCACCACAACAGATATACGACGCCGTGGCGAAGAAATAAAAGACGATATATGTAAAATTGCATAAAAGACATCCAAGTCACCAAAATATACAATATCGTCCTCACATCTCGTCTCTAAGTCAATACATGAGAATGGTAGATGGAGAGTACAAGGTACAAAGATAAACAAAGAGCATCATCGGATAACCGCAAAACCCACCTATAGCAAAACTGCACGCAGTCAGCCGAAGCGGTATCCGCTGCAAAAGATGATATGATAGGTAGAAGCCCTGCCTCGACTACTGTGAAGAACAACCTGGAAACCCTATGGCACAACGGGGGTGAGTTGCTAACTCGTGAATAGTAAATAACATATGCAGGTAATCGCAAGTATGCACGTACAACGCGAATCTAAAACATGCAAGCTGATAGCAATAAATGGCCATATGTATGCAACAGTCATGAAAGGTACTCTATCAGGTACTACAAATACATGAACAATAAATGGAAATATGTATATGCAACAGTCATGAAAGGTACTCTATCGGGTACTACTAATACATGAAGCAATGCATATAAAATAATGCGGAGTATGGAATAAAACATGTCATCCTCACGGAATCCTAACCTCGTGGCAGGACCAAAGTCCAACAAGACAATCATAAATCCTAAATTTCCACAAATCAGCCCCCAAATTTGGCCCTCATATCCTGTAAGTATCATATATCCTGAGTGTCAATATCAAGTAAATCTTATATAAGCAGTATCCAATATCGAGTATGTTTCATGAAACCTGAGTGTCCTACATCTACACCCAAAAACATCATGAAAACAAGTGTCTAGCATCGACACAAAATACTCAAATCTGAGGCGCCATCACCTGGGACCGGCACTCCTGTGTCATGTACGTACATCCTATGAACCTGGGTAAGCACCACCCGAAATCTGCAAGACATGTGCGTACATAACCTCGATCGGTATCCCCCAGATATACGTCGAGTCCAAATACTATCACTTGTTGGCACACGACCCCAGCCAGGCTCATCGGCATGTACCGTCGATCTTCTTGCCCCGGAGAACCAACAGGGTTCCACCATGTACCCGCATACGGCCCACGACACCTCCTCGCATGGGGTATATATAAGCTCAGAACCGAGAAATCTCATGGTGGAAGCTGAAATATCATATCAAGAGAAACCGGGTTTTCAAATAATGCATAATTTCATGAAACAACCACGGTCCTCAAATCCAGAAAACATCAAGTAATGAATAAGTATAACTGCATGAATCAATACATATATATTAGCGTCCCATTCCACTAATATATACATACATACATATATATATATATATATATACATACATATATATATATATGCATATATAACAACGTCCCATTCCACTGTTATGTATACTTAGGAGTAAAAATATCAGAGAATATTATATGAAATCCATGAATTTAATATATGCAACATTAAACAGTAATATGAGCATATAAAGGAAAAACCTCTATTTAACTGCAACAAGTTAATATATATATATATATCATGCGGTTTCTAATTTCTCCAAGTCTATACCACATCAAATAAAGATGAATATGTAGCTATAGCCAGGTATGCGTAACCATGTCGGTATAGAAAGATATGTGTATCTACCTATCAATAGTGATGTAATACCCTCCAGGTATATGTATAAGTATGTATGCAAGATGTACATATAGCTATGTCTCATATGTGTATATACTTATCCCTAATGGTACAATACCATATAGGTATATGGGTAACTAGTATGTAAGCATGTCAAGGCATATGTGTAAGCATGTTGGTATACAGGTATGCTATATGTAATATGCAAAAGGAAAATAAGGATCATTTCTAACTGTCCTTAAGAAATACAGTATCACATATGTATAGGTGTTGTGCGTGTCATGACAATTATCGACGGTATGTGTGTAGCATACAATTAGTGCTCGTGAAACATGAACCGTCAATAATGGTGTTGAGTCTCATTAATACTAAGTCCATGCACATTAGGAAATGAGATATGCAACAAAGGTACACATGCACCATCAATATCCGTATACATCTAACTAATAGTCATATTATTTAATCTAGCCCAGACACACAACGCCATGCGGGAGATTTCCCTGTAGATGTTAAATCTACTCACTAACAATCCTGGCTAAGTAAAGCCAACCACTCGCTTTTCCTTCTTCGCAGCGCCCGAAGTCCCCGCCTGCGATCCTGTAAACATATAACAATATAACAAGTGTATATTAGCAATCGACCAATAACACGTACCAACTACACTTGACCGATGCACCAACTCCAACATACTCTCAAGTGTCCGTCTAGTGGCTAACGCGCGTAGCGACACTACGAAACCAACTCAAGAGCAAAAACACGAATGACATCGGCACAACCCTAGCTAGGAACGTTAAACGACACAACCATCAAGCCTAGACCCAGATCGTACCGATCGCGCATTCACAACACAATAAATAACGTGGAATCTAATATAAATAACGTCGCAACGTCAAAAGAAACCCACGCCTAAACTATCCGGAAATCTAGTAAGCAACATATATCATTTTAGCTCAAAACTACAAGTTTTTACCAAAACTAGAAATCACAAACATCACTATATAGCATGATTAAACCATCCAAACCGTTACTAGAATTTTAACCTCACCTAATTAGGATTTAGTAAAAGTCTAGTTTGTAATTAAGATAATTATACAATTAGGAAAATATCATTTAACAAACTAGCAACTAGGTTAAGTTTTCATTTGATTAAACATCACAATTAACCATTACCACCAACAAAACCCTAACTTGATAAACAAAAACCCTTGCTAGAAATTCTAAATATGAAATTAAAAGCTTTAAATTAACAACTAATAAGCAAATTAATGATTTAAAACAAGAATTAAGCACCAGGGTTAGGGTTATATACCTCCAAATTGATTCAAAAACTTGCAACAAAACACCAAATCTAAGCTTCCAAAATGAAGTCATCCATGATGATCCAAGCTTGATTTGTGAAGAGGAATGATGGGTTTTGATTTCTCATTGAGTTTGTGGAATAAAAAGATGAATTTTGATGATTTATTTGAGCTTGAATGAGTTGAAATGTGGTGAAATCATCAAAGGGGCAGCAAAGATAAAGGTTCGGCCATGGGGAAAGAAGTGGGTTTTGTGATTAAGTGTTAAAAATCTAGAAGAAAACCAATTAAAGCTCATTAATGCAAATGCCACATCTTAAAACAATTCATTTTCTAATTAAATTTTCATTTAAAACCAAAAAATATCTAGATATTTAGGATGGATAATTTCAAGATGGATTAGTGCTAATCTAGTGATTAACTTAGCATAGATTCACTTTAGCAATAATTAACCCAAGCAAAAATGTAATTACCACTAATAAAGTCCACAAAAAACAACTTAAAAAAATTTAATTAAGGAAAATTATTAAAATTCACAAAATTTACAAGTGGCTTACAAAAACCCGCAAACTAGCAATAATCTAGCTAAACTAGGTGCAGTGAATTCTATACTGCAAAAAGATCGCTTGTAGGTTTTACGGAAAAACACAATTTATTTTACCTAAAAATGGAAAATTACCAAAACGATTCCAAAACGTTACAATCTTACCCCCTTAAAGAAATTCGGTCCCCGAATTTAAAATTCTCACTAAGCGTACCTTCAAAGAGATGAGTACAAAACTCCCAAATCTCGCTCGCAGCCTCCCAAGTGATCACCTCACTATACGTCTACGCCAAAGAACCTTCACGTGTAGCAAGACCCTTGACCGAAGTCCCTCCACCTGCCGATCCATTAAAACTATCGGCTGCTGGTGAACGAAAGATCGCGTCCAAAAGAATGGTCTGGTGCCGAATCATGTGAGAAAGGTCATGAAGGTATTTGCGAAGTATCGACACAAGGAATATGGGGTGAATACTCAAAAATCTGGGCGGAAGTGCCAAATTATAGGCAACGGAACTAACTCGCTCGAGGATCTCAAAGGACCAACAATCTGGAACTAAGCTTCCCAAAACTCAACACTCCATTTCATCGGAAAGATCCATAGGAATACATGATCTCGCTCTGCGAACTCAAGTCTGCGACCACCACGGTCGGCATAAGACTTCTGTCTGCACTGGGCTGCTCTCATCCTGACCTGAATCAACTGGATCTTCTCTGTAGTCTCATGACTAGCTGGGGTCCAAAAATCCTACTCTCACAGAGTCAGAAAAACAGACTGGCGATCGACACGACCTACCAAACAAAACTTAAAGGTTACCAATTGGAAAGTCTCCTGATAACTGCTATCGAAGGAGAAGCCTAACAATGGAAAGTGACGATCCCAACCGCCAACAACCAATTAGCATGTACGCACAAGCATATCCTCTAAAGTCTGTATAGTCCTCTCTGTCTAACCATCAGCCAACGGATGGAATGCGGAGCTAAAGCTCAACCAGTACCTAAGGCTTCCTGAAGCTTCTGCCAAAGACGGCTAGCGAACGGGGTACCTCTATTGGATACAACGCATGAAGGAACTCCGTGCAAACACACAAACTTAACAAAGAACAACTGAGCATAACCGGAAAACAAACACCCAAATGGAGTCACACCCTGTCTAAACCTGGGTAGACACCACAATGAAATTCATGGAGATCTGCTCCCATTCCCACTCCGGAACGGTTAAAGATTGCAACTCTCCAGCCGGTCTCAGATGCTCAACCTTTGCTCGCAACAAGTCAGACACCTCAAAACGAAATCCGAAACTTCACTCTTCATCCCTGCCCACCCGTAACTAACTCTCAAGTCATGTTACATCTTGGTGGCACATCGAGTGAACACAGAAAGCTGACTGATGTTCATGCTCTAGGATTTCGCGTCTCTACCCATCAGTATCAGGTACACACAAACGCGTCCCTAAACGTAGCACACCCTAGTCACAAATCAAGGACTCCGAATCTTTACCCTGCCGAACATGCTCATGTATCACAGACAACGAGCATCGGTGGGCTGTGACTCACGAAAACGATTAAGTAAAAGTGGACGGGCGCGGACATGAGCAAGTTGTCCCTTTAGTAGAGGCGAACTTAAGCTATACTCAACGATCGCACAAGAACTGAAAATCTGAAGAAGACTGTCTCAGAACTGTGCACAACTGGGACAAGCTAACCCGGGCCTACGACTCAAGCATCTGCTACCACAATCGCCTTGCCATGGGTAATAAATGATCTCACAATCACAATCCTTTACAAGCTCCATCCAACCGCGATGTCTCAACAATCAAAACCCGCTGCAGGAAGATGTACATTAAGCTCTGGTGGTCCATGAAAATCTGACACGACTCTCCACACAAGTAGTGTCCCAAATCTTCAACGCACGACCATCGCGGCAAATCTCCAGATCAGGAGTGGGATAATCCTGCTCGTATTTCCTCCAACTGTCGGGAAGCAAAAGCGATAACTCAATCATGCTACATCAGTACACAATCGATCCCCACTAGCGAAACATCACAGTAAACAACAAAGTCGCCCGATCAAAAAGAAAAGATAGAACTGGTGCAGTCATCAACCGAGTCTTTAACTGCTGAAAACTCCGCACGCATGCCTCATTCCAAGAAAAGGAACCTCCTTCCCGGTCAGTCCAGTCAACGGTGCAGCGATACACAAACAATTCTGCACGAAACAGCTCTAAAAACCTGCTAAGCCAAAAACTGCGGACAACTGTCCCCGTTGCAAGTCTGGGCCAAGCTGTATGACCTCGATCTTCCTCGGGTCCATACGAATACCGTCTCCCGTAACTACAAGACCTAGGAGTTCAACATAATCAAGCCAGAAGGAACACTCCGAGAATTTAGCAAACAGCTGGTGCTCTCCCAATGTCTCCAAAGCAAATCCTCAAGTGCTGCTCCTGTTCCTCACGACTCTTGGAAAATGCCAGAATGTCATCAATAACACAACAATAAACTGTTCGAGGAACGGCCTGAAGACTAAGTCATATCAATGCGACCCGACTGGCTAAAGTTACATTTAGATGCATATTTAAATCAGTTTGAATTTACATCTTATGAAACTTGCCAGTCATGTCACAAAGATTAGATGACCATAGCTCTGTTTATTGGAAACAGAGAAAGAGTTAGTAAACTCTTGGGATTCATACATAGTGATGTATGTAAGGTCTCATGTCTACACATACCAGGACCGGTTCTTTGTACTTCATTACATTCTCTGATAATCTCTCAAGATTCAGACATATGTTCCTGTTGAAACACAAGTCCGAAATTTTTGAGATATTCACAGAATATAAGTTAGAAGTAGAGAACCAAATTACGGGTATAAGTATTATGTCCTATGATGGGATCAGGGAGGAGAATACTTGTGCATAGAATTCTTGGACTATTCTAAAGAAGAATGGGATTCTCTCTCAGTGTTACTCTTCTGAATACACCACAGCACAATGGTGTATCAGGGCGGAGCAATCGCACCCTATATGATATGGTGCGCTCTATGATGAGTACTACTGAGTTACCTATTTTCTTTTGGGGGTTGTGCACTTGAGTAGCTGCATACCTATTGAATTAGATTCCAATCAGATCAATGCCTACCATTCTATATAAGATATGGTATGGGAAGAGCCCATCTCTTAAGTAAGTTAGGATTGTCCGGCCTATGTCAAAAGCAAAATCCGGACAAGATCGAGGCAAGGTCAGTTCTGTAGAACTGGAAAGGTTCCAGCTATACAAAACTGCAGCTGATGATTTGACAGAACCAAAGGATTCAATAGTCCCCGACGAACATCAGCCTCTCCGCCGATCTGGTAAGGTTTCTCATCCCCCTGAGAGATACTTTGGTTTCTCGATGACAGTGGGAGTGAGGATTCCATCATGAGATGATGACCCAACTAGTTTCAAGCAGGCCATCAAGAGTAGGGACTCTGTAAGAATGGCTGGAAGCTTAGCGATCTGAGATGGAATCCATGTACACCAACAAAGTATGGACTTTGGTTGCTATATCTGAAGGGTTAAATCCCCATCAGAAGCAAGTATATCTTGAGAAGATTACTTGGTGTAGATGGAAAAGTTGAGACTTTCAAAGCTAGACTTGTTAAAGGTTTTCGTCATCGACCAGGCGTGGATAATGATGAAACCTTTTTCCAGGGACTATGCTTAAGTCCATCCAGATCCTACTTGCCATTGCTACATATCATGACTATGATATCTGGTGGTTGGGTGTCATGACTACTTTTCTAAATAATAATTTAGAAGAGAACGTCTATAAGAACACAGCCAGAGGGCTTCGTAAACAGTGGGAGCAGCGGAAACATGTACAAGTTGCTTTACAGAATAAAGCAGGCATCGCGGAGTTGGAACCTATGTTTTGATATGGTAGTCAAAGTGTTTGACTTCATCAAAATGGTAGATGAACCTTGTATATACAAAAGGGTAGTAGAGAGTAAGGTGGTGATCCTCGTATTGTACGTGGACAACATACTCTTGATAGGAAAAGAGTTTCCTATACTACACACGGTCAATCTCCTCTTATCACAACGATTCTCCAAATAGGATAAAGATGATACCTCCTAAATCCTGGGATTTGGATCTATGAGATAGATCTAAATGGATGTTAGGATTCTCACTAGTTGTAATGGGATGGTATCAGTTGATCCTGGGGAGAATCACTAGAAAAGTTCCAGGGTGATAAGGACGACTGAATGTCAGTCGCAGGCATTGTCTTTACCCTCAGTAGAGGGACAGTATGTTGGAAGAGTTCCAATCTAGATACCGTGGCAAACTAGACGATAAAGGCTGGTAACATCGCTATTAAAGATACTACCAAAGAGGCAGTTTGGGTGTATATTAGTTCATGAGATGAACTAGGTTCCTACCATTGTGTGACAATGGAAGTGTGGTTTTGGCCCAGGAACCCTGGTCCCATCAGGGACCCAGACACATTCTGAGGCAGCATCACCTGATCATGGAGATAGTTGATCTCCAGGGTGATCGAGGTTAGGAGAGTAGACTCAGAGGACAACACGGCGGATCCACTCACAAAGGCTTTTTCCTAGAGAGAGACTTTTATGGGATGGTTGAGTATTAGATACTACAACCACTGCTACAGATGGCCCTAGTGCAAGTGGGAGATTGTTAGTTATATGTATGCCCTAGAGGCCATTACTGTACATAGGATGTATATTGTAGTGGATGCTGGGACATATATAGATAGGACTTTCTTGCTCGACATGACAGTACGCTATCTGGTTGCTCTTTATCTTAACATGTATACTTGCAGTCTCTCTATTACATGTTGATAAATCCCTTAGGATGTGTGCTCGACTTCCAGGACTATGATGTAGATCATACTAGTGGGGCCTGAGTAGTCCATGAGTACATCCTTCAATGTTCTTAGTCATGGGAATATCGAGACGGGGCATCGATATTCCAGAGTAGACTAGCGTATATCTTCTCGACCCATGTGATGGGCGATGGATGATCCCATATCCATTGGTGTTTGACATCAAAGATGGTATGCGGGTGCTCAGTGATGACTGGGTACACTGAACGGACTCGCTAAGAACTCCCAGATGGTATTATACCTCACGTCAGATGGCAGTTCTCTGGTGACACTGGAGCAGCTTAGTCTGTTGACCCGAGATCGTCATAGAGTCTTGTGTGTCTCCCACTGTGCTTTGATTTCCACCCTACCACGGCTCTACTGAGTCGTGCAAATAGGTGGTTTTTGGGTACAGTCCCGATTCACATGGAGGCAATGAGCGATAGGAGGGGATTCGTCTCTCCCGGTATTGGGAGTTGATGTTGCGCTATGCTCGACTGGCCATAACTGGAAATCCCTGGCCAGGGTTGCAGTGATTTACTGGTAAGAGTTATCAGTAGTTTCACGCTTGTTATGGACCTTACATCGGCATGACTTATCAAGCTATTGGGGTCTGACGTTTACCACCCCTATGCGAGATATGCGACATATCAGACGAACAGACCGGACTGTACGGTAAGTGTTACTGGTTGGATTCACAGGAGTGTGAGCGGGCTTGCTCGTTGATCTTCTGATCGCTCAATACCCGGGTGGCCGTTACGTTTAGTAGACCGCTTGCGGCTTGTGGGTGTTTGATATGATCATCACCTACTGCCGGCGTATTGACGAGTCTTTAGAGTCCTACACAGAGGTTTCCTGGCTCTAGCGAAACGAAATAGGAGCACATATGAGATATGTGCAGGACCGAGAATAATACCAGTATGTGATATTGAATTCTATTCCTGCGATTTGTATCATCGGACGGTTATATAAGATATAGCCAGGTTACCGAATCAAGTGTTGATTTGATATATTGATACACTTGATATTAGTCGGTTATCTGCAGTATGACCGGATCATTAAATCAAGTGTTGATTTAATGATTTAATGTATAATTATATATTAGATATATTACTTTACATTGACTAGTATTGTTCACTTAAGATTGATTATCTCACTTGATTGTGCACATTGTATATATAATATATGTTTGTGCACTAGTTTGTATCATGTTTGATAATACATGCAAACTTGGGTGTGTGTATGCTTTAAACCATGTTTAGGTTAATGGTTAGGGTTTTAACTTATTTATTTTATTTTATTTATTTATTATCGCAAGAAATAAAATGGTGGCTTTCTTTGGTTTTTACTTGAAGCTTCATGAAGCTTTGAAAAGTCTTGACCATTTTGTTTTTTCCCTTAACCTACCATTACACCTAAACCCTAGTTTATTCTCTACATGTGTTAACCTCACCCATGGTTGCATTATGATAAGAATCACTTGATTTATTATTTTCAAGATAATTCTTTTTACTTCTTCTTCTTCATCTTCTTCATGAAGTGAAGAAACCATTCTTGAAAATTTCCAAGTGATGAAATCAAGTGAGAAATCCAAATCCAAAGTGAACCCATTTCCTATTTCTTCATCCTCTACCACTTGCCATGTTGTATAGGGTGTTTTCTTCACAAGTTTCATGACTTAGTGAAGATGGAGCTTGAGTTTGAGTTGCCTCGACGTAGATCATCTTCGGCATCAAAGTCAACGACCTAGCCTGATCATTTCTTCGACGAAACCATCGCTAGAGTCCGGGATCCCGATGATCGCAGTGTAGGGACGTCATCACGGAGCTAAAGAGGTGGAGGACCGGATCTACAAAGGTTGTAGTCACTTTCACTTGTAGTTAAACTGTTAACTTGCTTAGTATCGCCTTACCTCTAGTATCGATCATGCTTAGGGTTTCTCGGCACTTGATAAAAATTTGATTTTGGCATGGTTGATCAGTTGTAGAACCTCATGGGTGTGCCTAGGAACCCTACACTATATTCTGTTTACTTGTGACTTCTTCAGTTTTACACAAGTATTTCGTAGAAATGCAAGGTCCATATTTTGAGAAGTTATAGGTACAAGAATAAAGTAGAGAACCATGTGTTGCAAGTATCGGTATTCTTCAAGGTGATCGAAGATTTAAATACTTGTGTTTGGTTTTCAGTTGATAGTAATAGTTTTGAGAACTTGCTTCTCTTTCAGGTTATTCATATTTGGATGCTTTCCTAGTAGAGTAATGATGATCGGCCTCTTTCCATTAGGTTGACATCCACTGGAGACAGCTGCATGATTTGAATCTGGTTCCAATTAAATTAGTGCCTCTGTTTCTATATTGTATATAGAATGGTTCATATCTTAACGAGGTTAAGGTATATGGAGTTTTCCGGCTTATGCTAAAAACCAGACTCTGGAAAACTCAAGACACGTTTCTGTAATGGCAGTTTGTGGGTTATCCTCTGTAGGGTTCCTAGGCACTCTCAAGAGGTCTCACAAGGCATCAACCATGCCCCTTACAAAAATTACGGTGCCGAGAAACCCTAGACTACGGATCGTTAGCTAGATGTCTAGGCGAAAGATCAAACTAGTTAACAAATTAACTAAGTGAACGGAAATACAACCTTTGTAGATCCGGTCCTCTACCTCCATAGCTCCGCAATGAAGTCTCTTCGCTGTCCAAGTCGAACCCCAGGCTCTTGCGTCGGCTTCATCGGAGAATGGACGGGCTAGGTCATCGACGACGATGCCGAAGATGATCTACGTCGATGCATCACAAGATCAAGCTCCAACTTCACCAAGTCAAGAAACTTGTGAAGAAAACACACTATACTACTTGGCAAGAGGTAGAGGATGAAGAAATAGGAAGTGGGTAGACTTTAGAATTGGATTTCTCACTTGTTTCATCAATCCACCATTGATGAAGTCAAGCTTCTTCATGTGAAGAAGATGAAGAAGAAGAAGATAATGTTATGATAAGTTATTAGAATAGAATAGAAAATCAATACTTATCATAATTTTAACTATAGTTATGTGTAGATAATTGACCAAGGTTAAAGGAATGGTTAGGGTTAAGCATGAAGTCAAGAATGGTTACAAAGTCAAAGTTTCATGAAGCTTCAACTAAAAACAAAGAAAGCCACCATTCTCTTTAAAATCTTTTCCAAATAAATCAATCAATAAATAAAAGATAAAGCAAAACCCTAATCATCATCTTAACCATGGTTTAATTCTATACACTTAACCAAAGAAGCAAGTATCATCAAACATGATACAAACTTGTGCACAAAAAATATATCATATATACAATGTGCACAAACAAGTGAGAAAATCCATTTAAAGTGAACCAATACTAGTTAATGCAAAGTAATATATCAAATATATAAATATGCATTAAATCATTAAATCAACACTTGATTCAATGATCCGGTCATGTCGTACATAACCGACTAGTATACAATGTATCGGCTTATCGAATCAACGCTTGAATCGATAACTAGGTTATATCGCATACAACCATTCGACACATTGTTCGCGAGAATGAAATACGGTATCACATACACGCATTATTCTCGGTCCCGCACATATCTCATATGCGCTCCTATTTCGTTTCGCTTGAGCCAGGAAACCTCTGTGTAGGACTCTAAAGACTCGTCAATACGCCGGCAGCAGATGATGATCATATCAAGCACCCACAAGCCGCAAGCGGTCTGCTAAACATAACGGCCATCCGGGTATTGAGCGATCAGAAGATCAACGAGCAAGCCTGCTCACACTCTAGTGAATCCAACCAGTAACACTACCGTACAGTCCGTTCTCGTCGTCTGATATGTCGCATATCTTGCCTAGGGGTGGTAAACGTCAGACCCCAATAGCTCGATAAGTCGTGTCGATATGAGGTCTATAACAGTTCGAGAAACTACTGGTAACACTTACCAGTATATCTCAGCAACCCTGGCCAGGGATTTCCGGTTATAGCCAATCGAACACGGCGCAACATCAACTCCCTATACCGGGAGAGACGAATCCCCTCCTATCGCTCATTGCCTCCATGTGATTCGGGACTGTACCCAAAAGCCATCGTTTTGCATGCCCTCTTGGACGTGGTAAGGTGGAAATCAAAGCACAGTGGGAATCACACAAGACTCTATGACGATCTCGGGTCAACAGACTACTCTGTACCAGTGTCACCAGAGAACTGCCATCTGACGTGAGGTATAATACCATCTGGGAGTTCTCGGCGAGTCCGTCCAGTGTACCCAGTCTCCACTGAGCACCCGTACATCATCTCCGATGTCAAACACCAATGGATATGGGATCATCCATCGCCCATCTGTATGGGTCGAGAAGGTATACGCTAGTCTACTCTGGTATATCGATGCCCCGTCTCGATATACCCAAGACTAGGGACTTTGAAGGATGTACTTATGGACTACCATGTCCCCACTAGTATGATCCGCATCATAGTCCAGGTAGTCAAGTACACATCCTAAGGGCTTTAACAACATGTAACAGAGAGACAATCAGTATACACGTTAAGGTAAAGATCAACCAGATAGCATACTATCATGTCGAGCAAGAAAGTCCTCCCTATATATGTCCCAGCATCCACTACAATATACATCCTATGTACAGTAATGGCCTCTAGGGCATACATATAACTAACAATCTCCCACTTGCACTAGGTCCATCTGTAGCAGTGGTTGTAGTATCTCATACTCAACCATCCCATAAAAGTCTCTCTCTGGGAATAGGCCTTCGTGAGTGGATCCGCCGTGTTTTCCTCTGAATCTACTCTCCTGACCTCGATCGCCTGGAGATCAACCATCTCCATGATCAGGTGATACTGCCTTAGAATATGTCTGGATCACTGATGGGATGGGGGTTCCTGGCATATGCCAGAACTCCATTGTCACACAATGGTAGGAACTAAGTTCATTTTATGAACTAATATCCATCCAAACAGCCTCTTTGGTAGCATCTTAAGTAGCGATATATCCAGCCTTTATCGTCTAGTATGCCACGGTATCTAACTTGGAACTCTTCCAACATACCGTCCCTTTACTGAGGGTAAAGACAATGCCTGCGACTGACATTCAGTCGTCTTTATCACCCTGGAACACTTCCAGTGATTCTCCCCAGGATCGATTGATACCATCTCACTACTGCTAGTGAGTATCCTAACATCCAATTACATCTATCTCATAGATCCGAAATCCAGGATTTAGTAGGTATCATTTTGATCCTATATGGAGAATCATTGTGATAAGCAGAGATTGACTGAGCGTAGCATAGGAAACTCCTTCCCTATCAAGAGTATGTCATCCACGTACTCTATGAGGATCACTACCATACTCCCTACTACCTTTTTGTTTATACAAGGTTCATCTACCATTTTGATGATGTCAAACTCTTTGACTAACACATCAAAACAGACGTTCCAACTCTGCGATGCCTGCTTTATCAGATAAAACATCTTGCTCACGTTTCCGCTGCTCCCACTGTCTACGAGGCCCTCTGGCTGTGTACTTATAGACACACTCTTCTAAAACATCATTTAGAAAAGGAGTCATGGCACCCAACCGCCAGATATCGTAGTCATGGTATGTAGCCGTGACAAGTAGGATCTGGATGGACTTAAGCATAGGTACTGGAAAAGGTTTCATCATTATCCACGCCTGGTCAATGACGAAAACCTTTAACAAGTCTAGCTTTGAAAGTCTCAACTTTTCCATTTACACCAAGTAATCTTCTCAAGATATACTTGCTCCTGATGGGGATTTAACCCTTCAGATATAGCAACCAAAGTCCATACTTTGTTGGTGTATAAGGATTCCATCTCAGATCGCTAAGCATCCAGCCATTCTTACAGAGTCTTACTCCTGATGGCCAGCTCGAAGCTAGTTGGGTCATCATCTCATGATGCAATCCTCGCTCCCACTATCATAGAGAAACCGAAGTATCTCTCAGGTGGGTGAGGAACCCTACTAGATCGGCGGAGAGGCCGAGGTTCGTTGGAATCTACTGAATCCTTTGGTTCTACCAAATTATCTGCTGTATTTTGTATAGCTGGAACCTTTCCAGTTCTACATTACAGACCTTGCCTCTAGCTTGTCCGGATTTGGCTTTTAGACATTAGCCGGACAACCCCAAATCTTAACTAGCTTAAGACATGGGCTCTTCCCTTTCCATATCACATATGAAGAGGTAGGCAACTGATTTGATTGGAACCCTATTCAATAGGTATGCAACTTCTCAAGTGCATAACCCCCTAAGGAAAAAGGTAACTCAGTATTACTCATCATAGAGCACACCATATCAAATAGGGTGTATCTGCTCCGCCCCGACATACCATCGTGTAATGGTGTATACGGAGGAGTAATGCTGAGAGAGAATCTCATTCTCCTTTAGAAAATTCCAAGAATTCCGTGGTCAAGTATTCTCCTCCTTGATCTCATCATAGGACATAATACTTATACCCGTATTTTGGTTCTCTACTTCTAACTTATATTCTGTGAATATCTTAAAAGGTTCGGACTTGTGTTTCAACAGGAACATAGGTCTGAATCTCGAAAAATTATCAGAGAATGTAATGAAGTAAAAAGAACCGGTCTTGGTATGTGTAGACAGGGGACTTACATACATCAACATGTATCATCCCAAGAGTTCACTAACTCTTTCTCTGTTTTCAATAAACAGAGCTATGGTCATCTTATCTTTGTGACATGACTGGCGAGTTTCACAAGATGTAAATTCAAACTAATTTAAATATGCATCTATATGTAACTCCAGCTAGTCGGGTCGCATTGATATGACCTAGTCTACAATACCTCAAGAAGGATCCGTCCATTTCTGAACTCTTCCTCTTGTGTGTGTTCTGTATATGAAGAACTGTAGTTTGATTTTGACCATTAATGCTTTTAGATAACGTGCCTGAACTGATCAACTTTTGATATAGGAAATGTTCAAAACATTATCCAACAACACAAAATTTTATCGTTTCTTTACTAATAAAGAGACAGATATGATTTTGTATATCAGGTTCGGTATCTAATAACATTCGTTAAGAATCAATGTATTACAATACAGGGTGACAGTGACCAACAGACTTGGCTGCAACTCTTGCCCCGTTTTCTGCCTCATGAAACTTATCACCCGTTCTCAGTTTTTCTACCCTTTTGTAGCCCTATGTAACAGATTACATATCTGGGATCCTGATCCGGTATCATATACCCAGGATGCAGAGGATACTGAGAAACAGTTCTGTATAAGGAACACACCCGAAGATGATGCATCAGCATGCACATTCTTCGTTTGGGTGGCACGGGAATTCTGGTAATCCCCAATTTCCAGCTCTGTCTTATAACAATTATAAGGTGGAGCGGGACCAACGTTCCCCAGCTCAGTATAACAAGCGGGTTCGGTCAATATTCCGTATTATTATCTTGATTAAGGCGTGATATGGTCGCTACCTGGAGAGAGAGAGAAGAAAACACTCAGCGTGCGCTCTTGCAAGAATAGATTGGTTATTATTTTATCTAATCAGGATGGCTCCCACTGCTTTTTATCAAATCTTCCTTCAAACCCTAAAAGGAAAGACTAGCCGGGATTAATTACACACCACAAGTTCGCCAATCTTTCAGCCAGGCCAGTGTCAGTACTTTGAGGGAGGTCCCCCGTGCTTTCGCACGAACCTAATTAATGTAAACCTCGTTTTCCCAGAGGCGTAACCTCGTTAACACCTTTCTAGACACCTACTTGATCGGCTAATTGTAATGTATAAAACTCTCCCAGGAGTAACAATTACTCGCAGCGGATATCGAGATCCAACTATCTCATAGAAGGTATGCAATCTCATTGCAAATTTCAACACTTGAAATTCCAGATAATATTTTGCCCCTAGCAGCTATATGACCTTAACATAGTCAACAAATCATAAGTGCTAGTCAAGTTCAACCCGTCATTTCCCGATTGAATTAAACCCACCCGCACGACCCTTAACATAGTCAACAAAGTCGCACGACTACCCTAATCCAATCACATCATATGCTTATGCAGATAAGCACTAATTAGCTACCGCACACTACGCCTTAACATAGTCAACAAACGTAGCACGAATACTAACTAGGACTTATCTGAAATGACGGAGGGCTACGACAGGTTTTTCTGTAAACCTATTGCGTAATGAACTTGATATCGTTGTAGAATCAAATGATTTTTGAAATGGAGTGTTTTTGAGGCTTTTCCAGTTTTTCTAAAGGAGTCACTCCCGGTGAAGGGATCATCGGTCCTTTCCTCGTCGAATGAGGTGCGGGATATATCATATATATCACTGTGCAAAGCAGAACTCTTAAAAGCAATCAAAAGACAAACCGAGTGTGTAGCATCTGCCAGTTATTGCTAAAGGAGTCACTCCCGGTGAAGGGATCTCGGTCCTTTCCCTATCGAATAAGGTGCAGGATATATCGTATATACCGCTGTGCAAAGCAAAAACTGTAGCTACCTGTTTTATTTTGAAATTCGATTCTACAACATCTTTAGGTTTCTTTTCTTTCATTAATCACATTAATGAAGTCCCATCATTTAATGTACCTAAACATCACAGATAAATACGACGTACACTTATGCCATCCGCATTCGCCTCGATGTCCCTTCGTGCACCGTTAGGTTAGGTAACTAACGGCAGAGCGGGGCAGGGCTAGCGCGGGTGTAAAACATAAGTAACGTCTATATAATATATCATATATACTATATACTGTATCTATCACAGAACATCACATGATCACATCACAGATATCGCAGCAGAAGAAACATACGAAATATTGGATACACTAGGACGTCCGTGTTTTCAATACGAGCCAGTATAAAACACGGATTCCACGGTCGTGATGAATAGCCAAACCCACACCCCAAGACCCCTACGAGAGCGGCAAGCAACCCTACCAATTCTAGAGTTAGGAGACCCGGACTCGACTCCTCGAGTTGGTCTCCAACTGGACTCCAGAACCCGGTTACTTGTGCCCTCCTCCTTGGGTCTATCCTAGTGCGGAAAAGTAAATAATATACAAACGGTGACATCTTCCGCAACCTGGAAGTGCCCCAAATAAAAGAATATTACATACAAGTTTTTTACATGAATGAAAATGAAAAACACTCATCTCACATAAAAACCCCCGGCTATTCAAACACGACGATCCAATATAACATATCCAGCAACACATAACATCACATGTCATCAACGTAAGTAAATATGCGCATCCCAATTGTCGTTGACATATAGCAACGAAACCGGCGATATCACATATTACACTTACGGTCACAGAAAAGAAAGTGTAAAATTACAACAGTTGGAATCCGCAACCACCTCAGACATCGCATGCCTGACCAAATGAATTGCTTAGACATCGCATGCTTAACAATTATAAACCCCGCATTTTAGTCTCAAAATCGAAAACTCTTTTCAATATCAAGTCGGGCAATTCAACAAGATTCCCGACATCCTGATCGAATGCTCGTCGCAAACTTTAGTAGGCGGCCGCACCCCCGATACCGTCGACGAAGTGCACCAAGGAGGAACACCGCTGCCGCGAGCACCCGAACGGATGCTTTCGGCGACGGGGTTCTCCTACAGTCACTTGGTCGGGGCTATGGGGTGTAGCTGTCTATTAAGTTTACCCGGCGAGTATCCGCGTACGCTACGTGATTGCGACGGACATTTGATCACATCAAAATTCCGTGGCAACCGATCAAGTGAGACTAAACTGCCATGTTTATGACATTCATTTAGTTATCTCATAACTTATTGTGAATTCCAATTATTGTATCACATTCCGGATAAATAGAAAATGTTAAACTTTCCGATCGAACAATCGAATATCCATGTTTTCCCGATACAGATCAACACATGAAATAAGTCTAACAACATTCAGTTCGTGCCTCAGTACCAATGGTCCAGCCGTAGAAGGGTCAAGCCAACGCCTCACATGTGGCACGCCGTACTGCCCCAAACCCGAAGGTTCAAAGGGCAGTTCAAGACGGTCACATAATCGAGTTAAGGTTTGTTGTCTTCTAGAGGGTCCATCGAGTTACTTGCACTACTTAGAACGTCTTTAAACTACGGAAAAATCCAACACTTGGAAATTTCCCGACAGGGGAAAAAATGGGTATTTATATCCGGTCGAACTTTTTAACATATTCTAAAATTTATCCGGAAAACATATAGACACAGTTTGATAATCCGATCGAATATACGAAGTCCCAACAGTACCCCAGAAAACTCAACTGTTGAGTAAATATTAAAAATTTCCAGAAGACTCGGCACTTCAAGACATGAATTACTGTGCAAGCCACGTGGTGTAACTCAACAAAGTGGCCGCGGAACCGCCGCGAATCCCATGGTGGGGGCCGCGGTTCCGCGCCTCTTTAATCGAGTTAGCATCACGTGCTTCACAGTAACTCATACAATTCCCTGCTGAATTTTTTGGCAATTTTTAATCTGGAAAAAGCCCAGTTTTTAGAGAAATTCCAGAGAGCTATTTTGGGGTTAGGTTTTCGGTTCGTCCGGCTTTCAAACTCCGTCTAGACTTCGCCTAAGTGTCTAGCTAGGCTCTGATACCACTGTAAGGTTCCTAGGCACTCTCAAGAGGTCTCACAAGGCATCAACCATGCCCATTACAAAAATTACGGTGCCGAGAAACCCTAGACTACGGATCGTTAGCTAGATGTCTAGGCGAAAGATCAAACTAGTTAACAAATTAACTAAGTGAATGGAAATACAACCTTTGTAGATCCGGTCCTCTACCTCCATAGCTCCGCAATGAAGTCTCCTCGCTGTCCAAGTCAAACCCCGGGCTCTTGCGTCGGCTTCATCGGAGAATGGATGGGTTAGGTCATCGACGACGATGCCGAAGATGATCTACGTCGAGGCATCACAAGATCAAGCTCCAACTTCACCAAGTAAAGAAACTTGTGAAAAAAACACACTCTACTACTAAGCAAGAGGTAGAGGATGAAGAAATAGGAAGTGGGTAGACTTTAGAATTGGATTTCTCACTTGTTTCATCAATCCACCATTGATGAAGTTAAGCTTCTTCATGTGAAGAAGATGAAGAAGAAGAAGATAATGTTATGATAAGTTATTAGAATATAATAGAAAATCAATACTTATCATAATTTTAACCATAGTTATGTGTAGAGAATTGACCATGGTTAAAGGAATGGTTAGGGTTAAGCATGAAGTCAAGAATGGTTACAAAGTCAAAGCTTCATGAAGCTTCAACTAAAAACAAAGAAAGCCACCATTCTCTTTAAAATCTTTTCCATATAAATCAATCAATAAATAAAAGATAAAGCAAAACCCTAATCATCATCTTAGCCATGGTTTAATTCTATACACTTAACCAAAGAAGCAAGTATCATCAAACATGATACAAACTTGTGCACAAAAAATATATCATATATACAATGTACACAAACAAGTGAGAAAATCCATTTAAAGTGAACCAATACTAGTTAATGCAAAGTAATATATCAAATATATAAATATGCATTAAATCATTAAATCAACACGTGATTCAATGATCCGGTCATGTCGCACACAACCGACTAGTATACAATGTATCGGCTTATCGAATCAACGCTTGAATCGATAACTAGGTTATATCGCATACAACCATTCGACACATTGTTCGCGAGAATGAAATACGGTATCACATACACGCATTATTCTCGGTCCCGCACATATCTCATATGCGCTCCTATTTCATTTCGCTTGAGCCAGGAAACCTCTGTGTAGGACTCTAAAGACTCGTCAATACGCCGGCAGCAGATGATGATCATATCAAGCACCTACAAGCCGCAAGCGGTCAGCTAAACGTAACGGCCACCCGGGTATTGAGCGATCAGAAGATCGACTAGCAAGCCTGCTCACACTCCAGTGAATCCAACCAGTAACACTACCGTACAGTCCGGTCTCGTCGTCTGATATGTCGCATATCTTGCCTAGGGGTGGTAAACGTCAGACCCCAATAGCTCGATAAGTCGTGTCGATATGAGGTCTATAACAGTGCGAGAAACTACTGGTAAAACTTACCAGTGTATCTCAGCAACCCTGGCTAGGGATTTCCGGTTATAGCCAATCGAACACGGCGTAACATCAACTCCCTATACCGGGAGAGTCGAATCCCCTCCTATCGCTCATTGCCTCCATGTGATTCGGGACTGTACCCAAAAGCCACCGTTTTGCACGTCCTCTTGGACGTGGTAAGGTAGAAATTAAAGCACAGTGGGAATCACACAAGACTCTATGACGATCTCGGGTCAACAGACTACTCTGTACCAGTGTCACCAGAGAACTGCCATCTGACGTGAGGTATAATACCATCTGGGAGTTCTCGGCGAGTCCGTCCAGTGTACCCAGTCTCCACCGAGCACCCGTACATCATCTCCGATGTCAAATACCAATGGATATGGGATCATCTATCGCCCATCTGTATGGGTCGAGAAGGTATACGCTAGTCTACTCTGGTATATCGATGCCCCGTCTCGATATACCCACGAATACGGACTTTGAAGGATGTACTTATGGACTACCATGTCCCCACTAGTATGATCCACATCATAGTCCAGGTAGTCAAGTACAAATCCTAAGGGCTTTACCAACATGTAACAGAGAGACAATCAGTATACACGTTAAGGTAAAGATCAACCAGATAGCATACTATCATGTCGAGCAAGAAAGTCATCCCTATATATGTCCCAGCATCCACTACAATATACATCCTATGTACAGTAATGGCCTCTAGGGCATACATATAACTAACATCCTGGGCTATGACGAGGGTTAAATTTCTACCATCTGGAAGGTAAATAGTGATATTTGTTGGGTTTATCTAACACCTAGTCTAGGGTTTGGTAGCATCACACATGCTACTTTAAAATTTTAGAGAGGTGCTAAGAAAACTATGAATCATAACTACAATATTTAGGGTAACATGCAAAGTATCATATACTAATAAGAAACTATCCCTAAGTGAAGAAATTACAACCTTTGTAGACCTTCCTTGGTGACTCCTTGGACCTTTGAGAGTATGGAACGGATCGCTAGAGGCCTTCCTCGTCCACGATGATCCACCCGAAGTCCCTTTGCCCAAAGCTCCTTGCTTTACTTGATCTTTCAAAGAAGTGTAGCAAACACCCTACACAAATGGGCTAGATGTGTATAGAATGATGAGGTGCTTTGTATTCTCTAATCAAAACCCTTTCTTTTTTACTACCTCACTCAAAGAAAATCTCAAGAGAGAGAGGAAGAAGAAGATAATGGAAAAACATGAGCTCAAAGTGTTTTGTGATGAATATATTAGTGTATATGCCCTAGAGGCTATTACTGTATCATACTAGTTTGTATATTACTTAATGGAAGATTGGGATATTCACAGTTGTATAGAAAATCTTGCTCAAAATGGTAGTATGCTACTTGGTTTGTTTCTATTTTAAAATGTGCATGTGTTTCTTTTAGCATATCGTTTATACATATTAGTAGAGCCCTTAGGATCTTTGCTTGATTACCAGCGTTGTGATGGCAGTCACACTTGTGGGGGCAGGGTAATCTATAAGCACATCCTTATACAGGTCCCTGGTCGTAGGACTATCGAGACAGGGCATCGATACTCTGGAGTAGACTAGCGTATGCGCTTCTCATCCCAGCAGGGGAGACGGTCTGTCCCACAGCCGTCAGTACATCGTACTTGAGATAGTATGTGGGTGCTCGTTAGGTTACGAGTACACTGGACAGGACACGTCGGGAACTGTTAGTTGGTACTATACCTATCGTCAGTTATCAGTTCCCAGGTGACATGAGTACAGCTTAGTCCGCTGACTTGACACTGTCACTTCGCCTCGAATGTGTTCTCACTGTACTTTGATTACTACCCTACCACGGCTCAAAGGAGTCGTGCAAACAGGTAGTAGTTGGGTGCAGTACCGAAGCATTTGGAGGCAGTGACGGTTAGACAGGATTCGTCTCTCCCGGTATTGGGAGTTGATATCGCGCTGTGTCAAGGAGAGCTATTACACATAGTCGTCCCTGGCCAGGGCAACCGAGATATACTGGTAGGTTTCCAGTGTTATCTTATGGTGTTCTGGGCTACACTGTGACACGACTTGTACCGCTATTAGAGGACTGCCGTTTAACGCCCCCTAGGACTTTGATTGGTCATTTCTTTGTGTGTCGGTTTAAGAAAATGTATAGAATCACAATCAAAGTATTATATTTGACCGCAATCAATTACGGTGTCAGTTGTAGATCGTAAGCGAGTGCGGATCGTCCACAGGTATTGTGCGATTCGTTTTTATATTTGATTTGTTTGAATTGAAAAGTTAATAAAAAAGAAAACAAAACATGATTCAAGATTTTATCGACTGATTCAGGTGTCACTAATCTAATCAAAAATCAAGAAAATTACAAACAATCGAGAATCGGGTTTCGATGATATTTCCAACCAAATGTCAAGAATCTAACTGAGGCTCGTAGGAATCGATCGGATCTATAGATGTGATGTAATATCAAGATTTCATGTTCTTGTCCTTCGAAAAATTGATACAAGATCGATGATGATCGACGAGAGTTGGGGCTTTCTCGTGAAACTAGGGTTTCATCATTTAACCCTTGTTCTTTCGTCGATATCATTCACATTCTAGCCTCTAACAATTTCAAGAAACAATCGTAACTCCCCAATTTTGAGCGATATTAATCAAGAAAGCATCGCAACGAACTGGGTTGTCGGTTCTTGAACTTGCTAGGGTTTACAAAACTCGTAGGACTCAAGAATCGATTTAAGATATATTACATCATCATTCTATTGATCGTCGCGACTCCTCGACGAGCGGAGTATTACTCAAACATCACAACAAGAATTACAACTAGAAATTTAGATCGAATCATGATGCAAGAATTTAAAGAAAACAAGATAAAAGAATATCACCTTTTATTTATATCAACAATTTGATTACAGTCGCTCAAGAACTACAAGAGGAAGAACTAAATTGTCGATCTGGCGTTGCTTTTCTCCGTGAGTCGTGGATCGGCTTGGATCACTTGCTCTGTTGAAGATCGGCTCTGCTCATAAAAGGTTGCAAGGATTCTTACTTGATGGGGTACTCAGGATCTTGGCTTTTGATTGGAATTAGGGTTAGGGTTTCACACAAGCCTTGTCACTAGACTTATGGAAGAAGAAGATGAAGAAAGAGAGTGAATGGATCTAGATTGATACTAAAATTGGGGATTCGATTTACAAGTGAGCCTAGGGTCTTATTTATAGATCTCCCAAACCCTAAGCCTTGAGTTTAAAATAGAAGTTCCCTCCAAAAGTTTGTTGAAGACTTCTAGAAGTAGTTAGTTAGGCTTAGCTTAGGGTTTAAGCTAGGGTTTAAGGAGAAGTTTCTAGAATACATGGCTAGTTTAGTGTAGATTCAAGGGTTTGCTGATCTGGCAGAAGCTTCTGGGGCTTTCTGGAAATTGTTGTGTCATTCTGAGCTGTACACACTGAGATAGGAGTTATGGTGCAAAATTGGGTTGATGAAGAGGCAAGTCCACCGCGGAACCGCGGCACAAGGAGGCTTAGGCCGCAGTTCCGCGGCCATTTGGGCTCCTTGAGGCTTCAACTTTCTTGTGTTGGCTTCTTATGTCTTCAGGTGCATTCTCTGACATGTTTAATCTCTGCATGCACTTTAGATCAATACCAGATTCCAAATCCTTGAGTTGACGTATCTTTTAGCAGTGTTGTCCTGTAAATTTTGACCGATCTTCTGATTTTCCTGCACGGACATCGAAACACGGATTGCGATATATAGAAATGATGCCATGCTATGAAATGCAGTCAATTTCCCTAGAAATTCCGGTTTTAAGGCCTAACACATGTAATCTGATATTTTGCGACAGATTTGCTAATATGTGAAATATGAATGCTGAACACTTCTATATGAATGCAAATGATGAGGAAATTGCCGGCTAAAAGATGCAATATTTTCAACTAATCAAATTCTCCCAAACTTAATTTCGATCGTCTCGAGCGAACTGTTTTATTAAAAAGAGAAGGAGAAAATAAAGAAAGAGAAAAAACTAACTAGCACACTTTCGTAGGCAACACGATTGCACTGAGCATGTGCAACAAGCCTTTAAACCTCTAGGTTTCTCTAGTAGGAGGAGTGTTGTCTCCTGAGGGTTTTCAGCGGATTGCACCCACAAAATCCAATAATAAAAGAAAGATCATGAATATTACATTTAAAGACAAGAATTGTAAAAGAAAAGCTTTGAAAATTAGGGTTTCCAACTATGCTAGCTTTTCGGTTGTCATGAGCCCTATCTTAATGGTCATGAAAAGATATTAGAAATCACGTCCTCCCTCAATAAAACATCATCTTATTCTTCATTCCTATCTTTCTTCCAAACATCGATCATATAACCCTGCGTGTGTGTAAAGACATCCTTACACCCGGAGAATTCAATTCAAGCTATCATACTCTTGCCCATCAGCCTCAGTACTTTTTAATTAATGAATATTTAGATGAGATTGCTCACACACTTTCATGCGACCGTTAATACTTCTTGAGGTACTAACAGACCGATTACTCATGTGCTTGCTTACTTGGTGTATTTTCCTCGTCTTGCACCACCTCAGGCATAACAGTGACTCCCAGACCAGTTGGCCTTAGGGCACTAGGTGAAGAGGCACCCTCGCTATACATTTTTTTATTGCCCTTGGTGATAACATAACCAGTGTCCATTTTTCTCACCACTTTAGATTTTCTTTATTCACTTTTTTTTCCTTTTTATTTCCTTCATACATCGGCTTTAAGACAAGAGCATTTCAAGGTATCCTCTACTATCCCAGGCTTTAAGACGTGTGTAAGTGCGAATAGCAGGGTATCAACGTTCAAAATGTTTGGCTTCCAGAATAGAAACTATTTTTCAGACTTATTTTTATCCTCAGATTAGTGACGTCTTTCATCTTACTAACCCTTGGGACAACGGCTCATAACTACTTATTACTAGTTCGTATAAGAAAACTTCTAATTTTCTTAGTTTTCTTAAATTTTTCTAATCTCATGGATGTAATTTTTCACTATCTAAACTTTCATTATTTTATTTATGTACAAAAAAGTTTAAATATTAAAATTATTTTTATACTTGAAAATTTTAAATTTTTTTGGATTTTGAAATTTTTTAAATTTTTATGGATTTTAGAAGAAATGTTTTGTGTTTATGCAAATGATATGCAAATGATGCAAAAATGAGCACAAACCTCCCCCAAACTTGTTTTCAACAGTGTCCTCACTGTTGCCAACTGCTAGATCTACAAAACCTTTAAGTCTGGGAGAATTATTAGTGGGGGCAAAATATATAAGTGAAGAACTTCTCCCAAACTTACTCTTTTCACTCACCTCCATTCAAAAGATGATGCAATGATATACTGGATATGAAGGTGAGATGGAGGAATTTTAATCCAAATAAACTGACTCCTGCAAGAACAGGAGCTCCTCCGTGGGGTCAGTGGAAAAATACGGCTTTAGTCTATGTCCATTCACTTTGAAAAAGGTGCCGTTTTTAACATTTTCTACTTCTACTGCCCCGTGTGGGTATACAGACCGCACAACAAAAGGTCCCTTCCATCGAGATCGGAGCTTACCCGCGTGAAGGTGTAATCGTGAATCATAAAGAAGGACTTGTTGAGCAGGAGAAAATGTTTTCCTCAAAATGTTTTTATCGTGAAAAACCTTGGTCCTATTCTTTACAATTACAGCGTTATCATAAGCTTCATCACGGAGTTCGCTTAGCTCATTTAGTTGCAACATCCGAAAGTTGCAAGCTTGGTTTAGATCAAAATTTATTTCCTTAATAGACCATAATGCTTTATGCTCTATCTCGACAGGTAAATGACATGCTTTCCCAAACACTATCCTATATGGAGACATCCCTAGGTCGGTTTTAAATGCAGTTCGGAATGCCCAAAGAGCATCCGTCAGTTTGGTCGACCAGTCTTTTCTATTTTTAGCAACAGTTTTCTCCAGGATAAGTTTGATTTGTCTGTTTGAGATTTCAGCCTGCCCGCTTGTTTGGGGATGATAGGGTGTAGAAAGTCGGTGGTTGATTGAGTATTTCCGCATCAGAGTCTCGAAAGACCTGTTGCAGAAATGTGTCCCATTATCGCTAATAATAGCGCGTGGGTGTCCAAATCGCGAAAAGATATTCTCTTTCAAGAACTTAATGACAACTTTCCTGTCATTAGTGCGACATGGAATGGCGTCAACCCACTTTGAGACATAATCAACTGCCAGCAGTATGTACAAATTCCCAAAGGAGCTGGGAAAAGGACCCATAAAATCAATGCCCCAAACATCGAATATTTCAACAACCAGAATGGGTTGCTGAGGCATTTCATTCCTCTGGGAGATTCTACCCATGTACTGACATTGTGTGCAGGTTTTGCAATAGTCAAATGCGTCCTTGAATAAGGTCGGCCAATAAAATCCACATTGCAAAACCTTTTCCGCCATCTTTTTAGGACCAAAGTGACCCCCACAGGCCTCATCATGACAAAAAGAAAGAACACTCTTGAACTCTTCTTTCGGGACACACCGGCGGATGATCTGATCAGGACAATACTTAAACAAGTATGGATCGTCCCAGTAAAAGTGTTTTACTTGGGATTAAAAGCGGTATTTGTCCTGTTTTGACCAATCGCTGCGTATAAGTCCCGTGACAAGATAGTTCACAATATCCCTGAACCATGGTTCATTGGATACGCTCAAGAGTTGTTCGTCAGGGAACGAATCATTGATCGGAAGGGTCACAGGGGAAGAAGAGATGCGTGAAAGATGGTCAGCTACTACATTTTCACATCCTTTCTTATCTTTGATTACAAGATCGAATTCTTGTAACAGAAGGATCCAACGTATTAGTCGACCTTTTGCATCTTTCTTCGCCAGAAGATGTTTTAAGGCGGAATGGTCCGTGTACACAACTATAGGTGAGCCAATTAAGTAAGGCCTGAATTTTTCTAATGCAAATACAACCGCTAAAAGTTCTTTTTCTTTGGTTGTATAATTGATTTGTGCATCATTCAGGGTATTACTTGCATAGTATATCACGTGTGGCATCTTTTCGATGTGCTGTCCTGAGACTGCACCTACTGCAAAATCAGATGCATCACACATCAGCTCAAAGGGGTAGTCCCAGTTTGGTGATGATAAAATGGGGGCTGAAGTGAGTGAGTGTTTAAGTGAGTCGAAAGCTGTCTCGCAGTCCGAGTCAAAATGGAAGGTCGTATCCTTGGCCAGGAGAAGAGTTTAAGGTCTAGCAATTTTGCTAAAGTCCTTAATGAATCTCCTATAAAAGCCCGCATGGCCAAGCAAAGATCGAATATCTTTGACGCTTTTGGGATGAGGGAGGTTTTGAATGACATCTATCTTAGCTCTGTCAACCTCAATGCCTTTCTGTGAAATAACATGTCCAAGAACAATTCCTTCTTGGACCATAAAATGGCATTTTTCCCAGTTCAAAGTCAAGTTTTTCTCTTTGCAACGAGTAAGAACAGCGTCAAGATTCGCTAGGCAATCAGAAAAAGAGTCTCCAAAAATCGAGAAGTCGTTCATAAAGATCTCCAGAAAATTCTCTACCATATCAGAGAATATCCCCATCATACACTGCTGAAAGGTAGCGGGAGCATTGCAAAGGGCATGCGACTGTAAGCAAAGGTACCAAAAGGACAAGTAAAAGTGGTTTTATCTTGATCCTTTTTGGCGATGGGGACCTGATTATAGCCTGAGTATCCGTCCATAAAACAATAATGCTCTCGTCCCGCTAAGCGTTCCAGCATTTGATCAATGAATGGTAGAGGAAAGTGGTCTTTCCTCGCGGCAGCATTGAGTTTTCTATAATCGATACATACACGCCACCCAGTTTGGGTGCGTGTCTGAATCAACTCATTTGCCTCATTGGTTATAACAGTGATGTCGGATTTCTTAGGAACGATATGTATAGGACTTACCCATTGGCTATCGGAGATGGGGTATATAATACCATTATCTAAGCATTTGACGATCTCTTTCATTACTGCTTCCTTCATGACGAGATTCAACCGTCTCTGTGGTTCTCGGGTTGGTCTGGCATCATCCATCATATGTATATGATGTTCAACTATCAAGGGACTAATCCCTTTGATGTCCGCCATACTCCAACCAAACGCCTCTTTGTTAGATCTCAATACCGATAAAAGTGCATTCTCTTGCTCTAATGCTAGAGAAGCAGATATTATAACCGGTAAAGACTCCTTCTCACCTAAATAAGCATATTTCAGATGAGACGGTAAAATTTTGAGATCTAATTCGGGCGGAGAAATGATAGAAGGAGGGATCATTGAGTGATTTTTGGATTTACAAATAAGCTCAGAGCCTGTGAAAGATACAGACTCGGGTGGAGAAAAGTCAAGAGTGCAGGACTCAAGTGTAGGTAAAGTGTCCTCACTAAGATCTTGTGTAAATTCAAACAGAGATGTGGTAATGTCGTCGAGATCAGTAAAGCAAAGTTCCTCAGCTCCGCAACTATCGGGAGCGATCTCATGGACATAGCAGACATCTAAAATATGAGCAGAGGGTTCTGATGGCTGACTTCCAACCTTGTAGATGTTTAGTTCAATGGTCATATTTCCAAATGATAAGTTCATTGAACCGTTTCTAAAGTTTATAACAGCGTTGGAAGTGGCAAGGAAAGGACGACCCAGAATCACCGGAATTTGGCCCCGGGGGTTTGCTACAGGGTGTGTGTCGAGCACAATGAAGTCTACAGGGAAAACAAATTCCCCGACCTTAATCAACACATCCTCTAGTTCACCCCTTAGTTTGGTGATTGAACGGTCTGCCATTTGGAGAGTGCAGTGAGCAGGTTTCAGCTCTCCAATCCCTAATTGCTCATATACAGAATATGGAAGTTGGTTAACACTTGCGCCGAGGTCTAAAATAGCACGATTTATGTTTTTACCCCCAATAGAAATCGATATTGTAGGACATCCTGGGTCCTTTCGTTTCTTAGGTAGCTGGGGGATAAAAGCAGTGCTGATATTATTAGACATAAAGACCTTCTTCGGCACTTGAGTCTTCCTCTTTCTAGTGCATAAGTCCTTAAGAATTTTCGCATAAGCGGGGACTTGTTGAATAGCATCTAGGAGAGGGATATTGATGTTAACCTGTTTGAACATTTCTATAATTTTCTCCATATGAGGACTCGTTCTATTACCCCTTAACCGATTCGGGTAAGGAGCTTTCGCAATAAGCGTCGGGTCCATCATAGGAGAAGGAAGAGGGGGTAGACGAGGTCCCAAAAGAGGTGTGGGGACCGTCTGTGGAGAACTATAAGGGTTGGGTTGAGGTGTCGAGCCTAGTGGGAAATGGAGAATAGGCTCGCGAGAAGGAGGTGTGGTAGAAGAAGAAGGATCAGAATTAGAAGTGTGTGTGTGAGGAAGGGTCTCAGCCGGGGTGTTAATATGATTTTCAATATCATCAATACCTTCCCTGACATGATTGTTCAGCACTCTTCCCGATCTCAACGTTGTGACGGCATTAACATTGTAATGCCCAGGATTCAGTAGGGGTTGATAGGGAAGTTTCCCTTTTTCTCTCGCACTCATTTCGGCTTTAAGGCATGCTATTTCAGCTTCCATTGATCTGATACTCTCAGCTTGAGACGCTGAGTTTTTCTTTATCTCACTGACGGAAGATCTAACCTCAGTCGAAACCTCTATGAAATTTGATAAAAGTGATTTCATGGTTTGAGTGAATTGAGAGAATTCGTCGGAACAGAACAACTGCATAGGATTAGACTGTGCAGGATTGTTGACCTGATTTTGGAAGTTTTGTGACTGGTAGGGGTGCTGAGTGATTTGAAGTGGGTGCTGTTGTGGTGGAGGAAGAGCCCTTTGAAAATTATTCGTGTTTGGAACCGTGTTTTGAGATTGGTTTTGGTTCCAAGCGAAATTCGGGTGATTCCTCCAACCCTGATTATATGTGGAAGAATATGGATCGTTTCTAGGTCGTTGAAATGCGGCATTAGTATGCTCATGACCTTGAAACGGACATTCTTCCGTCAAGTGAGACGGATCAGAACAACAACAACATACGGTTTTGGGGAGCGACATTGGGTTTAGGGAGGCTGCAGAAAATTTGTGTTCCATAGCATCGAGCTTCTTTTGCATTGCTGCCATCTCAGCTCGAACACCTATGGATACATCTATTTGGTGTACGCCACCCCTATTCAATGGTTGGGTTACACTCTCCCACTGTAGTGATTTTTCAGCGAACTCTTCTAAATACTTCCACGCTTCCCCATCATCCTTAGTCATAAAAGTACCTTGACACATGTTTTCAAGGCTCTGTTTAGTGTTTGGGTTAATGCCCTCATAAATGATTCGGCACAATTCCCATCTCGGGATGCCGTGATGAGGACACTGAACCAATAGATCCTTGAAACGTTCAAAGCATTTAGACAATGGTTCAGTAGGGAGCTGGGAAAATTGATTCAGTTCGCTACGGATTCGAGCTGTCTTTTGTATGGGGTAAAATTTCTTAAGGAATGCAGCGACGAATTCTTCCCAATTCGTAATAGAGTGTGCGGTAGTGTTATAAAGCCACTTCTCGGCTATATCGCACAATATAAATGGAAGAAGTCGTAGACGCATCGCATCCACTGAAAGTTGTGACGTACCCATCATTGCGCATACGTTTTCAAATTTGGTGATGAAAACGTAAGCGTCCTCAGTCTCGAGTCCATGGAATTTGGGTAAAAGATTGATTTATTGGGGTTTAGTCTCAAAGTTATCCCCATTGGCTGGTGGTGTAGATAAGCAGGTCGAAAGAGGACCTCGCAGTGGATAGCACCTCTCCTGGAGAGAGATGCGGGGTGGATTCTGCGCACCAACGGACGGCGGCAGATTAGTGGAAAAGAAGTTCGATGGAGGTGGATCCATCGGTGTAGGTGTGGTAGTGGGTAATGAAGAAGTAAATGGAGAAATATCGACTTCGGAGTCGATAAAGGATACGCGGACTAAACAAGCACTAGAATCCCGTGTCCAACCTATCTTGTACTATAAAGGGTTAGTACAAGTGGCAGCATGGCTTATAATTAGGGGTAATGAATGCGGCGTTTGCTTTGAAAAAGGGACGGAATTTTTTGAAAAAATGATGCGACACAACAAATGCAGCACACAAAACCCTAGAATCTAGTGGTCACCTAGGTCCGATCTCTAGACCGCTCCTAACTGCCAGAAAACAAGTCGCAGGATAGAATCCTCCACTGCCTCTTTGTTCCCCTGTGGCCAGGTAAGTGCCAGGTAGGTGGGAAGGTACTCCACTACGTAAGTAGTGGGCCTAATTAATAACCACTAGCCTTCGACACACTTGCCTAGACACCACAAGAAAACGCGGATAAGCAATGAATTACCCACGGCCTTCTTCTGTCCAAAGTGAGCGCGACGGTCCTTAGAGTCATCTCTATATTTCTTTTAGTTAATTGGGGTAAATGCGGACGCAAGTTTTGCGATTTTCGGGGCCTAAGAAGGGTAATGAACTCCCCACCTAATTTGGATTTGGCCGTGCCCCTTAATATCCGTATTTAGAATGCAAACAACCAAGAAACAAAAACACGCACAAATTTAATTTTGCAATTTGCGAGCTGCGATTATTTGCAAAGAATCCTGCAGAAAATTATTAGTTGGAGCTAAAAAGAGGAGATAGGAGAAGGTAAGAAGCTTACAGAGAAAAAATGGTACAGTGATCCCTCAAGGAGACCGCGGTTCCGCCCCATATGGGTCTTCTTGCCGCCCTTCCGCGGTCGAAAAATGTGATCTCTTGAAACGAAAATTTGCAGAATGCTCCTGATCACTTCCCTAGTCCTCTGGAATTTTCCAAAAAATTTCTTCAATTTCCAAACAGCTCCAGATTTCCTTGCAATGAACCACAACAAATCGTTTAGGGTTTGCACGAATTTTGATTACAAAAATTACAATGGAATAAATCTTTAATTCAAACTTTTAATATGAAACGAATTAGCGCGCGATCCCCGGCAACGGCGCCATTTGATTGGTCATTTCTTTGTGTGTCGGTTTAAGAAAATGTATAGAATCACAATCAAAGAATTATATTTGACCGCAATCAATTACGGTGTCAGTTGAAGATCGTATGCGAGTGCGGATCGTCCACAGGGATTGTGCGATTCGTTTTTATATTTGATTTGTTTGAATTGAAAAGTTAATCAAAAAGAAAACAAAACATGATTCAAGATTTTATCGATTGATTCATGTGTCACTAATCTAATCAAGAATCAAGAAAATGATAAACAATCGAGAATCGGGTTTCGATGATATTTCCAACCAAATGTCAAGAATCTAAATGAGGCTCGTAGGAATCGATCAGATCTATAGATGTGATGTAATCTCAAGATTTCATGTTCTTTTCCTTCGAAGAATTGATACTAGATCGATGATGATCGACGAGAGTTAGGGCTTTCTCGTGAAACTAGGGTTTCATCATTTAATCCTTGTTCTTTCGTCGATATCATTCACATTCTAGCCTCTAACAATTTCAAGAAACGATCGTAACTCCCCAATTTCGAGCGATATTAATCAAGAAAGCATCGCAACGAACTGGGTTGTTGGTTATTGAACTTGCTAGGGTTTACAAAACTCGTAGGACTCAAGAATCGATTTAAGATATATTACATCATCATTCTATTGATCGTCTCGACTCCTCGACGAGCGGAGTATTACTCAAACATCACAACAAGAATTACAACTAGAAATTTAGATCGAATCATGATGTAAGAATTTAAAGAAAACAAGATAAAAGAATATCACCTTATATTTATATCAACAATTTGATTACAGTCGCTCAAGAACTACAAGAGGAAGAACTAAAATGTCGATCCGGCGTTGCTTTTCTCCGTGAGTCGTGGATCGGCTTGGACCACTTGCTCTGTTGAAGATCGGCTCTGCTCATAAAAGGTTGCAAGGCTTCTTGCTTGATGGGGTACTCGGGATCGTGGCTTTTGATTGGAATTAGGGTTAGGGTTTCACACAAGCCTTGTCACTAGACATGTGGAAGAAGAAGATGAAGAAAGAGAGTGAATGGATCTAGATTGATACTAAAATTGGGGATTCGATTTACAAGTGAGCCTAGGGTCTTATTTATAGATCTCCCAAACCCTAAGACAAGAGTTTAAAATAGAAGTTCCCTCCAAAAGTTTGTTGAAGACTTCTAGAAGTAGTTAGTTAGGCTTAGCTTAGGGTTTAAGCTAGGGTTTAAAGAGAAGTTTCTAGAATACAACGCTAGTTTAGTGTAGATTCAAGGGTTTGCTGATCTGGCAGAAGCTTCTGGGGCTTTCTGGAAATTATTGTGTCATTCTGAGCTGTACACACTGAGATAGGAGTTAAGGTGCAAAATTGGGTTGATGAAGAGGCAAGTCCACCGTGGAACCGCGGCACAAGGAGGCTTAGGCCGCGGTTCCGCGGCCATTTGGGCTCCTTAGGGCTTCAACTTTCTTGTGTTGGCTTCTTATGTCTTCAGGTGCATTCTCTGACATGTTTAATCTCTGCATGCACTTTATATCAATACCAGATTCCAAATCCTTTAGTTGACGTATCTTTTAGCAGTGTTGTCCTGTAAATTTTGACCGATCTTCTGATTTTCCTGCACGGACTTCGAAACACGGGTTGCGATATATAGAAATGATGTCATGCTATGAAATGCAGTCAATTTCCCTAGAAATGCCGGTTTTAAGGTCTAACACATGTAATCTGATATTTTGCGACAGATTTGCTAATATGTGAAATATGAATGCTGAACACTTATATATTAATGCAAATGATGAGGAAATTGCCGGCTAAAAGTTGCAATATTTTCGACTAATCAGCCCTCCATGCGATATTCTCAGACGAACAGACTGGACTGTACAGAGATTGTCACATTCCGGCTCAGTAGGAGTTCGGATGGGTTTCACCTCATCAGTCTTCTTATCGGCATCTACCTGGGGGCCGTTATGCACAGCTAGTGCCGGTTGCGGTCTGTGGCTAAACCCACTACCAGTGTAGTGTCGAGTCATTAGAGTCCCACACAGAGAGCTATTCGCCTTTTGGCAAAACGAGTAGAGGTCGCATGGTTTTGCGACAGGGTTTGGTCTCATCCGCGCACTTGAGCACGTTTGGTGTCCGGGCAGTTATTACTAGCGGGCTTTGGTTTAAGCCAGATCCTAGTATACGTTTGGTATTGGTTTTATCTCGTTTGTATTCGTGTTCCTCGAAACACGGATGTCGGTGTGTATGCACAGTTGACAGAGACAGAGGCAGAGGATCTCTTTGTATTCGTATTCCTCGAAACACGGATGCGGGTGTGTATGCACAGTTGACAGAGACAGAGGCAGAGGATTCTCATTAGGGTTGTTGACTGTTGACTTTTTCTAAACCCTAATGAGAATAGGAAATATGATTAATAATAATATTAATTAAGTATTATTGTGCCATGGTTGGGTTGAAAGTTTGACTTTGTTGACTTATTGACTTTGTTTACCGGATGACTAGTTTGGACTTGTTGACCATCATCATTGCATGGCTATCATTTCATGGCTATGACTTTTGCTTGCTTGTTGTTGTTTACAAAATGAGTGCATGAAATGATAATGCCATTGACATGAACCATCACAAATACTTAATTATTGTTATTATCATGATTATTTTGTTTTTTGAGAGCATGGTTGTAAAAAGTATTATTGATTTTCTATCATATTGATTCTCTCTCATCCTCAAGCTCTCTCTTCCTCTTGCTCTTGCTCTTCCTCTTGCTCATGGTTCTATTGTTTCATGAGTTGAGAAACAAGAACCATAGAGATAAAACCCAAAAAACTTCTCTACTCATCCTAGTGTACAAGGTCTAGCAAGCCAAGTATTCTAGTTTCCTCTAGATTGAGGTTGGAGCCAAAGGTAGAAGCTTTCGGGTGGATCCATCTTCAGCACAAGGTGACGACGAGGTGAGGCCAATCCGACCACCACAAGGAGTCGAAGAGAAGGAGTTCAAGTTAAGGTATAACCTCTAACATAGTAGTTAATCTCTTAGTTAGGTTGTTGGATAGTTTGTTTAGCAAAAATACGGTTCTAGAGTCCATGTTACCATCACCGAAAAATCGTTTTTCACCGCTTCCGCAACCCCGAAAGAACTGGGGACGGGTAACGTGGACTTACAGTGGTATCAGAGCCTGGCTAAACACTATCTAACATGTTAGCAAAGTAACTAGAAGTTCGATCGGAGAAAAAAATCACAAAACATGCCCGAAATTTTAACTTTCTGCCGATTTTTATTTCTGTTCAAAAAATAATTAATCTTACACTAAAAATCGGCTCAGGGTTTTTAAAGAAAACAGGAGAAAATTGGTCCACTAACTCGGTCAAAGCGCCGCGGAACCGCGGCACGAGCTTGCTCCTGCCGCGGATCCGCGGCCGAGTTGACTCGGCTGTGGGTCAATTTTCCTGCAGTGTTTTTATAGGGGTATTTTGGGATTTTTACAATATGTTTTTTCTGCCCAGATTTTCCAGAATGCAAATTTGTGTTTTGGGGTGGTTACAAATGTTAGTTATATGTATGCCCTAGAGGCCATTACTGTACATAGGATGTATATTGTAGTGGATGCTTGGATATATATAGGGAGGACTTTCTTGCTCGACATGATAGTAAGCTATCTGGTTGCTCTTTACCTTAACGTGTACACTGATTGTCTCTCTGTTACATGTTGGTAAAGCCCTTAGGATGTGTACTTGACTACCTGGACTATGATGTAGATCATACTAGTGGGGACATAGTAGTTCATAAGTACATCCTTCAAGGTCCCTAGTTGTGGGTGTATCGAGACGGGGCATCGATATACCAGAGTAGACTAGCATATACCTTCACGATCCATACAGAAGGGCGATTGATGATCCTATATCCATTGGTGTTTGACATCAGAGATGATATACGGGTGCTCAGTGGAGAATGGGTACACTGGACGGACTCGCCGAGAACTCCCAGATGGTATTATACCTTACGTCAGATGGCAGTTCTCTGGTGACACTGGTACAGGTTAGTCTGTAGACCCGAGATCGTCATAGAGTCTTGTGTGATTCCCACTGTGCTTTGATTTCCACCTTACCAGGTCCAAGAGGGCGTGGAAAACGGTGGCTTTTGGGTACAGTCCCGAATCACATGGAGGCAATGAGCGATAGGAGGGGATTCGTCTCTCCCGGTATAGGGAGTTGATGTTGCGCTGTGTTCGATTAGCTATTACCGGAAATCGCTGGCCAGGGTTGCTGAGATTTACTGGTAAGTGTTACCAGTAGTTTCTCGAACTGTTATAGACCTCATATCGACACGACTTATCGAGCTACTGGGGTCTTAGTTTACCACCCCTAGGCAAGATATGCGACATATCAGACGAACAGACCGGACTGTACGGTAAGTGTTACTGGTTGGATTCACAGGAGTGTGAGCGGGCTTGCTCGTTGATCTACTGATCGCTCAATATCCGGGTGGCCGTTACGTTTAGAAGACCGCTTGCGGCTTGTACGTGTTTGATATGATCATCACCTGCTGCCGGCGTATTGACGAGTCTTTAGAGTCCTACACAGAGATTTCCTGGCTCAAGCGAAACGAAATAGGTGCGCATATGAGATATGTGCGGGACCGAGAATAATAACAGTATGTGATACTTTATTCTATTCTCGCGATGAATGTATCGATTGGTTGTATGCGATATAACCTAGTTATCGAATCGAGGATTGATTCGATAAGTCGATACATTGGATATTAGTCGGTCATATGCGATATGATCGGATCGTTAAATCAAGTGTTGATTTAATGATTTAATGTATAATTATATATTTGATATATTACTTTACATTAACTAGTATTGGTTCACTTAAGATTGATTATCTCACTTGAATGTGCACATTGTATATATGATATATGTTTGTGCACTAGTTTGTATCATGTTTGATGAGACATGCAAACTTGGGTGTGAGTTTACTTTAATCTATGATTAGGTTAATGGTTAAGGTTTGATTTATTTATTTATTTACTTTATTCATTTTGGCAAAGAATAAAATGGAGGCATGCTTTGTTTTATCCATGAAGCTTCATGAAGCTTTGAAAGTCTTTGCTATTTTGTCTTTTGCCTTAACCTAACCATTTAAACCTAAACCCTAGTTTATTCTCTACACAAGTTAACTCACCCATGGTTGCTATATGATAAGTATTCACTTGAATTTTATTTTCAAGAATTCATAATTTCATTTTCCTTCTTCTTCTTCAAGTGAAGAAAAGAAAAGCTTTCTTGAAATTTCCAAGTGATGAATCCAAGTGAGAAATCCAAATCTAAAGTGAACCCACCTCCTATTTCTTCATCCTCTACCACTTGCCATGTTGTATAGGGTGTTTTCTTCACAAGTTTCATGAGCTAGTGAAGATGGAGCTTGAGTTAGAGTTGCCTCGACATAGATCATCTTCGGCATCGAAGTCAACGACCTAGCCCGCTCATTTCTCCGACGAAACCATCGCTAGAGTCCGGGATCCCGGTGATCGCAGCGAAGGGACGTCATCACGGAGCTAAAGAAGTGGTGGACCGGATCTACAAAGGTTGTATTTCCATTCACATAGTAGTTAAGTTGTTAACTAGCTTGTGTTTTCGCCTAATCTCTAGTCAACGATCTTGCATAGGATTCTTAGGCATATGAAAAATTTAGAATTGGCCATAGTTGATGCCTTGTGGAACCTCTTGAGTATGCCTAGGAACCTTACAGTGGTATCAGAGCCTAGCTAGAGCTTTAGGTGAAGTGTAGACGATGTTAGAAATCCAAACGAATCCCGAAACCCTAACTTAAACCACTCTCTGGACATTTTCTGGAATTTTGGATTTTTGTGAATTAAAAATATGCAGAAAAATCAGTAGGGTTTTCTAGGAGTTACTGTGCAAAACGAGCGCTTAAATCAATCAAAGCGCCGTGGAACCGTGGCACGAGCATGGCTCGTGCGGCGGTTCCGCGGCCATACTGTTGCTTCTTTTGTCAAGTTTTGCACAGTAATTTATTTCTGGAGTTTCTGTGTTTTCTGGGATGTTTTAAATTTTACTCAAGAGTTGAGTTTTCTGGGTTGTATTGGGGACTCGGTGTTTCGATCGGGAAGTCTAATTTCGTCTATGTGTTTTTCCGGGTAATTTTAGAATATGTTAAAAAGTTCGACCGGATATAAATACCCACTTTTTCCCCTGCCGGAAAATCTCCAGGTGTTGGATTTTTCCGTGGTTTAAAGACGTTCTAAGTAGTGCAAGTAACGCGATGGACCATCTAGAAGACAACAAACCTTAACTCGATTATGTGACTGTCTTGAACTGCCCTTTGAACATTAGGATTTGGGGCAGTACGGCGTGCCACATGTGAGGCGTTGGCTTGACCCTTCTACGGCTGGACCATTGGTACTGAGGCATGAAGTGAATGTTTTTTAAACTTATTTCATGTGTTGAGCTGTTTCGGGAAAACTTGGGTGTTTGACTGTTCGATCGAAAAGTTTAACATTTTCTATTTATCTGGAATGTGATACAATATTTGGAATCCACAAGTAGTTATGAGATAACTGAATGAATGTTATAAACATAGCACTTTCGTCTCACTTGATCGGTTGCCACGGAATTTTGATGCGATCAAAAGTCTGTCACAATCACGTAGCGTGCGCGGATACTCGCCGGATAAACTTAATAGAAAGCTACACCCCTTAGCCCCGACCAAGTGACTGTAGGAGAACCCCGTCGCCGAAAGCATCCGTTCGGGTGCTCGCGGTAGCGGTGTTCCGCCTTGGTGCACTTCGTCGACGGTATAGGGGGTGCGGCCGTCTACTAAAGTTTGCGACGAGCATTCGATCAGAATGTCGGGAATCCTGTTGAATTGCCCGACTTGATATTGAAAAGTGTTTTCGATAATGAGACTAAAATGCGGGGTTTATAAATGTTAGGCATGTGATGTCTAAGGAATTCAGATGGTTAGGCATGCGATGTCTAAAGAGGTTGCGGATTCCAACTGTTGTAGTTTTACACTTTCTTTTCTGTGACCGTAAGTGTAATATGTGATATCGCCGGTTTCGTTGCTATATGTCAACGACAAGTGGGATACGCATGTTTACTTACGTTGATGACATGTGATGGTATGTGTTGCTGGATATGTTCTATTGGATCGTCGTGTTTGAATAGCCGGGGGTTTTTATGTGAGATGAGTGTTTTTCATTTTCATTCATGTAAAAAAACTTGTATGTAATATTCTTTTATTTGGGCACTTCCAGGTTGCGGAAGTTGTCACCATTTGTATATTATTTACATTTCCGCACTAGGATAGTCCCAAGGAGGAGGGCATAAGTAACCGGGTTCTGGAGTCCAGTGGGAGACCAACTCGAGGAGTCGAGTCCGAGTCTCCTAACTCTAGAATTGGTAGGGTTGCTTGCCGCTCTCTTAGGGGTCTAGGGGTGTGGGTTTGGCTATTCATCGCGACCGTGGAATCTGTGTTTTATACTGGCTCGTATTGAAAACACGGACGTCCTAATATATCCAATGTTTCATATGTTTCTTCTGCTGCGATATCTGTGAAGTGATCATTTGATGTTCTGTGATAAATACAGTATATAGTATATATGATATATTATATAGACGTTACTTATGTTTTACACCCGCGCTAGCCCTGCCCCGCTCTGCCGTTAGTTACCTAACCTAACGGTGCACGAGGGGACATCGAGGCGAATGCGGATGGCATAAGTGTACGTCGTATTTATCTGTGATGTTTAGGTACTTAAATGATGGGACTTCATTAATGTGATTAATGAAAGAAATGAAACCTAAAAGATGTTGTGGAATCGAATTTTCAAAAACAGGTAGCTACAGTTCTTGCTTTGCATCGCGGTGTTCCTTGTAGAACATCCTGCACTTTATTCGATAGGGAAAAGGCCGAGATCCCTTCACCGGGAGTGACCCCTTTAGCAATGACTGGCAGATGCTATACCCCTCGGTTTTTCTTTTGATTGCTCCTATAGTTATTGCTTTGCACAGCGGTATATATGATATATCCTGCACCTTATTCGAAGAGGAAAGGGCCGACGATCCCTTCACCGGGAGTGACCCCTTTAGCAAAACTAGAAAAGCCTAAAAAACACTCCATTTTTAAAATTATTTGATTCTACAACGATATCAAGTTCATTACGCAATAGGTTTTCAGAAAAACCTGTCGTAGCCCTCCGTCATTTCAGATAAGTAGTAGTTAGTATTCGTGCTGCGTTTGTTGGCCTTTGTCAAGGCGTAGTGTGCGGTAGCTAACTGGTGCTTATCTGCTTATGCATATGATGCAGATTGGGTTAGGGTAGTCGTGCAACCTTGTTGGCCTTTGTCAAGGGTCGTGCGGGTGGGTTTAATTCAATCAGGAAATGACGGGTTGAACTTGACTAGCATCCTATGGTTTGTTGGCCTTTGTCAAGGTCATAGGAGGTTAGGGGAAAATTTATCGGGAATTTCAAGTGTTGAAATTTGCAATGAGATTGCATACCTTCTATGAGATAGTTGGTTCCCGATACCCACTGCGAGTAATTGTTACTCCTGGGAGAGTTTTACACATTACAATTAGCCGATCTAGTAGGTGTCTAGAAACGTGTCAACGGGGTTACGCCTCTGGAAAAATGAGGTTTACTGTAATTATGTCCGTGCGAAAGGACAGGGAACCTCCCTCAAAGTACCGACACTGGCCTGGCTGAAAGATTGGCGAACTTGTAGCGTGTAATTAATCCCGGCTAGTCTATCCTTTTAGGATTTGAAGGAAGATTTGATAAAAACAGTGCGAGCCATCCTGATTAGATAAAATAAATAACCAATCTAATCTTGCAAGAGCGCATGCAAAGTGTTTTCTTCTCTCTCTCTCCAGATAGCGACCATGTCACGCCTTAATCAAGATAATAATACGAATGTATTGACCGAACCCGCTTGTTATACTGAGCTGGGGAACGTTGGTCCCGCTCTAACTTATAATTGTTATAAGATAGAGCAGGAAATAGACGAATACCAGAATTCCTATGCCGCCGAAACGAAGAAAGTGCATGTTGATGCATCATCTTCGGGTGTGTTCGTTATAAAGAACTGCTTCTCAGTATACTCTACGTCCTGGGTATTTGATACCGAATCAGGATCTCAGATATGTAATCTGTTACATAGGGCTACAGAAAGGTAGAGAATTGAGAACCGGTGATAAGTTTCATGAGACAGAAAATGGTGCAAGTGTTGCAACCAAGTCTGTTGGTCACAGTCACCCTGTATTCCAAATACATTGATTCTAAACGAATGTTATTAGATACCGAACCTGATATACAAAATCATATCAGTCTCTTTGTTAGTAAAGAAATAATAAAATTTTGTATTGTTGGATAATGTTTTGAACATTTCCTATATCAAAAGTTGATCGGTTCAGGCACGTTATCTAAAAGCATTGATGTTCTAAATCAAACTACAGTTCCTAGTATACAGAACACACACAAGAGGAAGAGTTCAGAAATGAACGAATCCTGCTTGAGGCATTGTAGACTAGGTCATATCAATGCGACCCGACTGGCTGAAGTTACATTTAGATGCATATTTAAATTAGTTTGAATTTACATCTTGTGAAACTTGCCAGTCATGTCACAGAGATAAGATGACCGTAGCTCCGTTTACTGGAAACAGAGAAAGAGTTAGTGAACTCTTGGGATGATACATGTTGATGTATGTAGGTCCCCTGTCTACACATGCCAAGACCGGTTCTTTGTACTTCATTACATTCTCTGATGATCTCTTTAGATTCAGACATATGTTCCTGTTGAAACACAAGTCCGAACCTTTTGAGATATTCACAGAATATAAGTTAGAAGTAGAGAACCAAAACGGGTATAAGTATTATGTCCTTTGATGTGATCAAGGAGGAGAATACTTTAGCACAGAATTCCTGGACTATTCTAAAGGAGAATGAGATTCTCTCTCAGCATTACTCCTCCATATATACCACAGCACGTCGGTGTATTGGGGCCAAGCACTCACACCCTATATGATGAGGTGTGCTCTATAATGAGTACTACTGAGTTGCCTATTTCCATTGAGGGAGTTATGCACTTGTGAAGTTGCATACCTATTGAATAGGGTTCCGATCAAATCAGTTGCCTACCACTTCATATGAGATATGGAAAGGGAAGAGTCCATCTCTTAAGATTTGGGGTTGTCCAGCCTATGTCTAAAAAGCAAAATCCGGACAAGCTCGATGCAAGATCTGTTATGTAGAACTGGAAATGTTCCGGCTATACAAACTGCAGCTGATGATTTGGAAGAACCAAAGGATTCAATAGTCCCCGACGAACCTCTGCCTCTCCGCCGATCTGGTAGGGTTCCTCATCCGCCTGAGAGATACTTTGATTTCTCTATGACAGTGGGAGCGAGGAATGCATCATGAGATGATGAACCAACTAGTTTCGAGCTGGACATCAAGAGTGGGACTCTGTAAGAATGGCTGGATGCTTAGCGATCTGAGATAGAATCCTTATACACCAACATAGTATGGACTTTGGTTGCTATATCTGAAGGGTTAAATCCCCATCAGGAGCAAGTATATCTTGAGAAGATTACTTGGTGTAGATGGAAAAGTTGAGACTTTCAAAGCTAGACTTGTTAAAGGTTTTCATCATCGACCAGGCGTGGATAATGATGAAACCTTTTTCCAGTGGGTATGCTTAAGTCCATCCAGATCCTACTTGCCACGGCTACATACCATGACTACGATATCTGGCGGTTAGGTTCCATGACTGCTTTTCTAAATGATGTTTTAGAAGAGTGCGTCTATAAGTACATAGCCAGAGGGCCTCGTAGACAGTGGGAGCAGCGGAAACGTGTGCAAGATGTTTTATGTGATAAAGCAGGCATCGCGAAGTTGGAACGTCTGTTTTGATGTGTTTGTCAAAGAGTTTGACATCATCAAAATGAGATGAACCTTGTATATACAAAAAGGTAGTCGGGAGTATGGTGGTGATCCTCGCTGAGTACGTGGATGACATACTCTTGATAGAGAAGAAGTTTCCTATACTACGCTCGGTCAATCTCCGCTTATCACAATGATTCTCCATATAGGATCAAAGTGATACCTACTAAATCCTGGGTTTTGGATCTATGAGATAGATCTAATTGGATGTTAGGATACTCACTAGTTGCAGTGAGTTGGTATCAATCGATCCTGGAGAGAATCACTGGAAAGGATCCATGGTGATAAGGATGACTGAATATCAGTCACAGGCATTGTCTTTACCCTTGGTAAAGGGACGGTATGTTGGAAGAGTTCCAAGCTAGATACCGTGGCATACTAGACGATAAAGGCTGGATACATCGCTACCAAAGATGCTACCAAAGAGTCAGTCTGGATGTATATTTGTTCATGAGATGAACTTAGTTTCTCCCATTGTATGACAATGGAGTTGTGGCTATATGCCAAGGAACGTCCGTCCCATCAGTGATCCAGACATATTCTAAGGCAGTATCACCTGATCATGGAGATGGTTGATCTCCAAGGAGATCGAGGTTAGGAGAGAAGACTCAGAGGACAACACGGCGGATCCATTCACAAAGGCCTTTTCCCAGAGAGAGACTTTTATAGGATGGTTGAGTATGAGATACTGCAACCACTACTACAGATAGCCCTAGTGCAAGTGGGAGATTGTTAGTTATATGTATGCCCTAGAGGACATTACTATACATAGGTTGTATATTGTAGTGGATGCTTGGACATATATAGGGAGGACTTTCTTGCTCGACATGATAGTATGCTATCTGGTTGCTCTTTACCTTAACGTGTACACTGATTGTCTCTCTGTTACATGTTGGTAAAGCCCTTAGGATGTGTACTTGACTACCTGGACTATGATGCAGATCATACTAGTGGGGACATGGTAGTTCATAAGTACATCCTTCAAGGTCCCTAGTCGTGGGTGTATCGAGACGGGGCATCGATATACCAGAGTAGACTAGCGTATACCATATCGATCCATACAGATGGGCGATGGATGATCCCATATCCATTGGTGTTTGACATCAGAGATGATATACGGGTGCTCAGTGGAGACTGGGTCCACTGGACGGACTCACCGAGAAGTCCCAGATGGTATTATACCTTACGTCAGATGGCAGTTCTCTGGTGACACTGGTGCAGGTTAGTCTGTAGACCCGAGATCGTCATAGAGTCTTGTGTGATTCCCACTGTGCTTTGATTTCCACCATACCATGTCCAAGTGGGCGTGCAAAATGGTGGATTTTGGGTACAGTCCCGAATCATAAGGAGGCAATGAGCGATAGGAGGGGATTCGTATCTCCCGGTATAAGGAGTTGATGTTGCGCTGTGTTCGATTGGCTATAACCGGAAATCCCTGGCCAGGGTTGCTGAGATTTACTGGTAAGTGTTACCAGTAGTTTCTCGAACAGTTATAGACCTCATATCAACATGACTTATCGAGCAACTGGGGTCTGACGTTTACCACCCCTAGGCAAGATATACGACATATCAGACGAACAGACCGGACTGTACGGTAAGTGTTACTGGTTGGATTCACAGGAGTGTGAGCGGGCTTGCTCGTTGATCTTCTGATCGCTCAATACCCGGGTGGCCGTTACGTTTAGAAGACCGCTTGCGGCTTGTGGGTGTTTGATATGATCATCACCTGCTGCCGGCGTATTTACGAGTCTTTAGAGTCCTACACAGAGGTTTCCTGGCTCAAGAGAAACGAAATAGGAGCGCATATGAGATATGTGCGGGACCGAGAATAATAACAGTATGTGATACTGTATTCTATTCTCGCGATGAATGTATCGATTGGTTGTATGCGATATAACCTAGTTATCGAATCGAGGATTGATTCGATAAGTCGATACATTGGATATTAGTCGGTCATATGCGATATGACCGGATCGTTAAATCAAGTGTTGATTTAATGATTTAATGTATAATTATATATTTGATATATTACTTTACATTAACTAGTATTGGTTCACTTAAGATTGATTATCTCACTTGAATGTGCACATTGTATATATGATATATGTTTGTGCACTTGTTTGTATCATGTTTGATGATACATGCAAACTTGGGTGTGTGTTTACTTTAAACTATGATTAGGTTAATGGTTAGGGTTTGATTTATTTATTTATTTACTTTATTCATTTTGGCAAAGAATAAAATGGAGGCATGCTTTGTTTTATCCATGAAGCTTCATGAAGCTTTGAAAGTCTTTGCCATTTTGTCTTTTGCCTTAACCTAACCATTTAAACCTAAACCCTAGTTTATTCTCTACACAAGTTAACTCACCCATGGTTTCTATATGATAAGTATTCACTTGAATTTTATTTTCAAGAATTCATAATTTCATTTTCCTTCATCTTCTTCAAGTGAAGAAAAGAAAAGCTTTCTTGAAATTTCCAAGTGATGAATCCAAGTGCGAAATCCAAATCTAAAGTGAACCCACCTCCTATTTCTTCATCCTCTACCACTTGCCATGTTGTATAGGGTGTTTTCTTCACAAGTTTCATGAGCTAGTGAAGATGGAGCTTGAGTTAGAGTTGCCTCGACGTAGATCATCTTCGGCATCGAAGTCAACGACCTAGCCCGCTCATTTCTCCGACGAAACCATCGCTAGAGTCCGGGATCCCGGTGATCGCAGCGAAGGGACGTCATCATGGAGCTAAAGAAGTGGTGGACCGGATCTACAAAGGTTGTATTTCCATTCACATAGTAGTTAAGTTGTTAACTAGCTTGTGTTTTCGCCTAATCTCTAGTCAACGATCTTGCATAGGATTCTTAGGCACATGAAAAATTTAGAATTGGCCATGGTTGATGCCTTATGGAACCTCATGTGTGTGCCTAGGAACCCTACAACAAATCCGTATTTTGATCGAACTTCTATAGACATTGGCTAATGGGTTATATCTGTGATGTGATATATATATTGAACGTCTGTTAATCGCTATACGTCGTTTAGTGCGGGTTATACATATCTATGATCTGTAATGTTGCTGGTATGTATATATGAATTCGATGGATTGTCGCGGATGAATAGACGGGGGTTGTGAGATGAGAGTTTTCTTTACTTTTCATTTGATGTAATATGTAATTGATGTAATATTATTTTTATGGCCGCACATCCGGGATGAGGTTGTAGCCGCCATTGTATATTATTTCTTTTACTGTTTTTGCTCCTAGGATAGACCCAAGGTGGGGTGCACAAACTACCGGGTACCTTGATGTGCCGAGTGGCCTACTCACGTTGTTGAGGGAGGTTGCTTCACTTCGGGTATTTGGCGGGTACTTTGCCGCACCCGTAGGGGTCTAGGGTGGGGTATTGGCTATTCATCGCGACCGTGTAATCCGCTTTTCGTTACAGGCTCGTACGAAATACGGATTCTTAGTATATCCGATGTGTTCATGTGTGATCTGGAATGGCTATCATTGCATCTGACGAATTGTTAGGTTTACCTAGCACCCTATGCGAGGTTTGGAAGCATCACATGTCACAAAGATTCAGTTTTTAGAGTGCTAAGTGAACACACAAAGAATCATTCCTAGAAAATTAGGGTTTCATAACTTTAAACCACACCAAAAGTAACAAAGGCTAGGGTTTTGAGAGTACAACTTTTGTAGCTCCCTATGCTAGACTCCTTGGCCACTTGAGAGTTGTAAAACGGTTAGCTTGAGGTCTTCTAGCATCCACGACGATCGACCCGAAGCTCTTTTGTCCAAGCTCGCAACTTCACTTTATCAAGAGAAAGAAATGAAGCTAACACTCTAAACAAGTGGGCAAGACTTGTGTAGAATGGTGTTGTGGTTCTTTTTCTCACTTCAAAATCCTATCTTGTTGAGTATTTTGCTCACTTGAGAGATCTAAATAGCAAAAGAGCAAGGTTGAAGAAGATGATGGCTTTTTAAGAAGAAGAGAAAAAGATAATCTCATTAAAGAAAAATAGAAAATATATGTATATATATTTTTCACTTCTCATCTCAAACCATGGTTAAATGATAAAGATATTATTTTATTTTAGCTAAAACATAAAAGGAAAGTTAAAAGTAGGTGAGCATGGTTAGGTCAAAGAAGCGTGTAGAAACAAACCATGAATTATCCTTTCCTTTTTCATTTTGTTTTAAAACAAATAGAAATAATTATCCATATAAATAACCAGGGTGTTAGTCTTATATTGCCACCATTTTCTATGTATATACAACCATGATAGAATGATGTATGTATGCATGTGTGCATGCACATCCATATGTGCATGAACAAGAATGAATGCATACATGCATGCATACATCCAAAAGGACAAGAAAGGATTTCTAGTGAGAAGCTAATGGTTAAATGATAAATCAACACTTGATTTATCAACCCGGTCATATCACATACGACCCGACCAAAAGCAAGCCGCCCGATTAATATACGGTATCTCATACGCGCATTTTAACCGGGTCCATGCGCATATCGCATACGTGCACCACAACGTTTTGCCTGGACTAGGTAACTCCTATGTGGGACTCTAAGACTCGTCAATACGCTGGCAGTGGGTGATGATCATATCAAGCACCCCCAAGCCGCAAGCGGTCAGCTAAACGTAACGGCCACCCGGGTATTGAGCGATCAGAAGAAGACAAGCAAACCTGCTATAACTCCCGTCGAGCCAATCGGCAACACTACCCATGCAGTCCGGTCTCCTCGTCTGATATGTCGCATATCAAGTCTAGGGGTAGTAAACGTCAGACCCCAATAACTGATAAGTCTTGCCGATGTGAGGCTCATAACGGGTCGAGAAACTACTGGTAACACTTACCAGTAAATCTCTAATCAGCCCTGGCCAGGGACTTCCCTGTTACGGCCAATCGAGCACAGCGCAACATCAACCCCAAATACCGGGAGAGACGAAACCCCTCCTATCGCTCATTGCCTCCATCTGACTCGGGACTGTACCCAAAAACCACCGTTTTGCACGCCCTCATAGACGTGGTAAGGTGGAAATCAAAGAACAGTAGGAATCACATAAGACTCTATGACGATCTCGGGTCTACAGACTAACCTGCACAAGTCTCACCTGAGAACTGCCATCTGACGTGAAGTATAATACCATCTGGGAGTTCTCGGCGAGTCTGTCCAGTGTACCCAGTCTCCACTGAGCACCCGTATACCCTCTCAGATGTCAAACACCAATGGATATGGGATCATCCATCGCCCATCTCATGGGTCGGGAAGCGTATACGCTAGTCTACACTGGTATATCGATGCCCCGTCTCGATACACCCACGACTAGGGACCTTGAAGGATGTACTTATGGACTACCATTTCCCCACTAGTATGATCCGCATCATAGTCCAGGTAGTCAAGTACACATCCTAAGGGCTTTACCAACATGTAACTATAAGACAGTATAAAGAGACAAGTATACATGTTAAGATAAAGAGCAACCAGATAGCATACTATCATATCGAGCAAGAAAGTCATCTCTATATATGTCCAAGCATCCAATATAATATACATCATCTGTACAATACTGGCCTCTAGGGTATACATACAACTAACAATCTCCCACTTGCACTAGGGCCAGCTGCTGTAGTATCGCATTCCGAGCAACCCGAAGAGTCTGTCAAACTGTATCTGGAGAATGGCTTTCGTGAGTGGATTTGCTGTGTTATTCTTCGTGTCAACCCTCCTGACCTCGATCTCCCGGCGATCAACTATCTCCCGGATCAGGTGATACCGCCTCAGAATATGCCTGGATCGTTGATGGGACCTGCGTTCCTTGGCCAAAGCCACCGCTCCTTTGTTATCGCGATACAAAGGTATTGGATGCTCAATGGATGGAACCACTCCAAGTTCAGTAATGAACTTCTTGGTCCAGACAGCCTCTTTGGCAGCATCGTTGGCTGCGATGTATTCAGCCTCCATCGTCGAGTCTGCCACGGTTTCCTGCTTGGAACTCTTCCAGCAAACCGCCCCTCCGTAAATGGTAAAGACAAATCCCGACTACGACTTAAAGTCGTCCTTATCACTCTGGAAGCTCGAATCGGTAAAGGACTTGTAACACCTTAGAATGTTTTTTGTAGCTAATTATATTTTAAAATGTGGTTTTTAATAAAAAGTTTACCAAATTAGTTTTTAAATATTTTATCCTAATTATTGAGTATTTTATTATATTTTTGTTAGGCACACACACACTTGTGCATGTTAACTAGGAGGTATTTAGTGGTTTAACCATTGCTTAATTTAGTGTTAAGGTTGTATTAGGTGTTTTGGGTTTAATAGTGTTATGGTTGCTATTAAGAATTAAAAATGATTTTAAAAAGGGTTTTAAAATAGAGTTTTGAATAATTGTTTTGTGTTGACTTTGAGAGAGAGAGAGAGAGATGTGGGCATGGTGCATTATGGTGTTGACCATACCTCATTTATGAGGGAAGAGAAAGAGAATGGGAGGGGGTTTTGGTTCCTCACTCATTCCTCTCTCATTCCTCTCTTTTCTTTCAACTCTCTCAAACACACACACACACACTCACTGCACAGAGAGAGAGAGAAGCAGGATCAGCAGCAGCAGCAGCTGCCCCAGCGGCAACAATAACCCAACAATAACTACAACAACAGCCACAGCAACATCAACTACAACATCATCATCATCATCATATGCAAAAGCAGCAGCAGCAGTTGCAGCAACACCAGAGGCAGCAGCAATTGCAACAGCAAGCAGCAGCAGGAGGAGTCCCAGCACTTGCCCGAGCTCTCACCTCCTCCATACACCTTGTCACCAGCTTCTAGGATCCCATAGGGTATATTTTCTAAACCCTATTGCTTGTTTGTGTAGCTTGTGTGCTAATTGATTCGATTAGTGCTAATTTAGCTAGTTTAGTGCTAGTTTTGGGGTTTTGTGAGATATTGTGGTAAAGTGTTGATTGTGTTAGCTACTTTAGCTAAATTGAGTGCTAATAAGGCCACCTCAACTGAGAAATCCCCAGATTACACTAAAATACCATAAGTTTTCTAATTAGTGTTTTTAAGGTGAGAATTGTGACATCTGTGATTTTCTGTTACCCCGGGTGACTTCAGGATAAAATTGAGTGGACCCCAGCCTACTAGTAACATCCTGACCCCACCACCAGAGCACGACCCCCTAATTCCCAACCCAGGCCGCCAAATCCTTCTTTTTGGCCGCCAATTGCGGCCCAGAGGGGGAATTGGGTGTTGGGGTTTTGGTGTAGGGTTTCCTGATGTGTGTCTAGATCTTTGGTATGTCTAGTTTTGTAATATCTTACCTGTGGGAAAATCTGGGACTATATGTCGCTTTTGTGTTTAGTTGTGTTTGCGCGATACGCGCGATACGTGAGTGGGTTCTGTGATCCAGCGTATCGCGGCGTGTCGCGATGGTTTTTAGACGCGTACACACACGATTCAGCGTATCGTGCACACGCGCGTTTAGTTCGCGACGCGAGTTTCTCGTTTCGATTCGATATCGCGTTTCGCAGGATTTTTGGCTTATATGTGATATTCATGTCGTATTTACAGGTTTGCAGGCAGGAGCTACGGACACTACTACAGGGGGAGCAGATGATAGGACTCACCCAGCGTGGAGTTTAGGTGAGTAGATATAACATCTACAGGGGAATCGCCCGCATGGCGTTATGCGTCTGGGCTAGGATTCAAATTCCTGTCGCACATTCTACGTCATTGTAGAATTGCGCATTTACTGCATTTCCTAGATATAGCTATATACTGTGACTAGCAGCCGTAGGACACTGCACACATTATTGACGGTTCATGTTGCACGAGCACGGATTGCATGCTACACACACACCGTCAATAATTGCCATGTCACACACTACCCCTTATAGCTACCATTGCTTACCACACTTGACATCTAGTTTATCGGTATACCTATAGTGTATCATACCTTTAGTGATAGGTATATTTTCACTCGCGATACAGCTACAGGTATACCTCATACATATTTTACCTATACCGGGAGGGATTTCCTACATATGTTACTATACCCAGGGGGGTATACGACATCAGTTCCTATAGGTAGATACCTATACTTTGCTACACCTGCATGTTAGATACATATTTAGTTGTTGTCGCATATTCACATTTACTGATGTTACTTAGCTGTACCTTATCATGATTTCGCATACATCTGGTCCAGTTATATACTTGTGTTTACCTGCTCGCATTCAGATATATCTCATATATTTATTCTTGGATTACGCATTGTTTTATCTGGATTTTATATGATGTTTTCGGGATTTGGGAACCGCGGGAGTTCATGAAATTATGCATACATGAACAACCCGGTTTCCTTGATATGATATTTCGAGCGTCCCCCATGAGTTTTATCGGTGCTGATTACCTACTCCATACGAGGTGTGGTTGCCGTATGAAAGTACATGGCGGGGCCCGGTATGGTTCCCCTCGGCAAGATGATCGATGGGTTTGCCGATTGAGCCTGGAGGCGGGCGAGTACCTACCGGTGATTGTTTGGACCTGGCAGTTGTCTGGAGGCTACTGGCCAGAGTAGAGAGATGGATGCGGGATGACCTGTACTGTCGAGGCCGAGGGCCGACACTGCAGACGGACCCCGTGGGCTGATCCGGACTGACGGATGCCCCATATACGAGGATTTCTGTGCCGATGCTTGGCACATGGTTTCATGATACTTCTTTAACCCCCTTTTTGTATATATAACAGGGGATTTAGCCGTTGTTATATATACCCTTACACCAATATTAGTGGTATGGGACGCTAATATATGTGTATTGCCCCCATCATATTTATTTCTGTACATGTATATATATCTTTAGGATGTTAGATTCATATTGAGATTGGACTTGGGATACTAGGTGATTTCATTGGGACTTGGACATTGGATATACCTATGTGATTGGTGATTTGTACATTCGGGATATAGGAGATTACTCGACACTGTACATTGAGGAGATGTGAGACTTATTTGATGTGAGTGCCCAATGTGGGGCCTGGTTTGAGGATTTGGGATTGGAGTATCTTAGTGGATTGTGATCCTGCCACGACGTCAGGTTTCCGTGGAAAATGACATATTCCACCCTACACCTCACCATTTCCTATCTTATGCACAGATTCATATATTGGTAGTACTTGTAGTGTACCCTTATGATAGTTGCATATTTGTTTTCTCATATCTCTATCGCATAGATATTGCATACTACTATCATGCCATCATTGCTTCACATATTGATTGTACCTGCTAGTGTACTCTCCTTATTTCAGCATTGCATGATATATCATTATTGTAATCGCATATCTTAGATTCATGCTGTACGTACATTCCTGCGATTACCTGCATATGTTTTATACTATTCACGAGTTGGCAACTCACCCCCGTTGTGCCACAGGTGTTTCAGGTTTTTCCCCAGAGTAGTCGAGGCAGGCTATTCCCCTATCCAGCTATCCAGCTACCATCTTTTGCTACAGATACCGCATCAGCTCACAGTACCATTTTGCATAGGTGGGTTAGACGGTTATCTGTATTATATTTTGTACCTTCGTTGTATTGTACTCTCCATCTACTGTTGTATTATTGACATAGAGACTTGGTGAGGACGTAGTGTGTATTATGGTGGATTTGGTGTCTTTATATATACAGCTTTTTCTCTACTGTCCTTATTCTTCTGTTATATTCATATTGACTAGTCTTTATAAAAATGGGGTGTTGCTAAAATTTTAAAGAAAGAAAGTAAGACTTTTAAAGAATTTGGATTGCGATTTCCACTGTTTCTAAACTTATATTATCTTTTCCGTATTTTTATGGTTTAGATTTCTGGGTTTTGGCTTTCTTTTACTACGTTGCGTCTTTAGGCGTTGCGTAGTATTAGGGCCGTCACGGGCCATTTTTAGGTCGTGACAGGACTCCACTTGGAGTTCTCCGTTACCATACACCAAGAGAATCTCTTTAGTCCTTCGTAAGTACTTGAGAATGCTCTTCACAGTTGTCCAGTGACTCTCTCTAGGATCAGCTTGATACCTACTCACTACACTTAGTGAGTATGCTACATCGGGTCTGGTACATAGCATCGCGTACATGATAGAGCCTACAGCCGAAGCATAGGGTATCCCTTGCATGCGAGCTCTCTCCAAATCAGTCTTGGGAGACATCTCTTTGGAGAGAGTGACTCCAGAGATCGTGGGTAAGTTCCCACGCTTGGACTCTTCCATACTAAACCATTTTTGTATGGTGTCAATGTACCTAGACTGGGACAATCCCAATATCCTTTTAGATCTATCTCTATAGATCCTGATTCCCAATATGCAGGAGGCATCACCTAGATCTTTCATTGAGAATCTTTGTGATAAGAAGAGCTTGACCGATTGCAGCATAGGAATATCATTTCCTATCAAGAGTATGTCGTCCACGTATAATACGAGGAAGACAACCTTACTCTCTGCCACCTTCTTGTAGATACAAGGTTCATCTACGTTTTTGACGAAATCAAACTCTTTGATAACGACGTCAAAGCAGATGTTCCAACTCTGCGATGCTTTCTTTAATCCATAAATGGATTTAAGCAGCTTGCACACCTTCCCGCTGCTCCCACTATCTACGAAGCCCTCTGGCTGAGTCATGTACTCGCACTCTTCTAAATCACCGTTTAGAAAGGCGGTCTTAACATCCATTTGCCAGATTTCGTAGTCATGATATGCAGCGATGGCAAGCATGATCTGGATGGATTTAAGCATAGCCACTGGAGAAAAGGTCTCGTCATAGTCCACACCTGGTCTTTGACGAAAACCCTTTGCAACAAGTCTAGCTTTGAAAGTCTCCACTTTCCCATCTACACCAAGTTTTTTCTTTAAGATCCACTTGCTCCCAATGGGTTTTACCCCTTTAGGAGCATCTTCCAAAGTCCATACTTTGTTGGTGTACATGGATTCCATCTCGGACCGCATTGCATCCAGCCATTTCACTGAGTCCCCACTCGTGATAGCCTGCTCGAAGCTAGTTGGGTCATCTTCCTCCATGAAGCAGTCCTCGCTCCCACCATCCATGAGAAAACCGTAGTATCTCTCAGGTGAGTGAGAAACCCTACTAGATCGGCGGAGTGGTTGGGGTTCATCGGGAACTACGGAATCCTCTGGTTCCACCAGATCTTCTGTTGCAGCTTTTGTAGCTGGACCTCTTCCAGTTCTACCTCATGACCATTAATCTCTTTTACAAGAAATTCCTTTTCTAAAAAGGTAGCATGCCGAGAAACAAATACTCTTTGTTCCTTAGTGTGGTAGATGATATACCCTTGTGAATTCTTGGGATATCCTATAAATTTGCATAGAACAGACTGTGCCTCGAGTTTGTCCGGATTTTGTCATTTGACATAGGCTGGACAACCCTATATCTTAACATAGTTAAGACATGGTCTCTTCCCTTTCCATATCTCATATGGAGTGGTAGGCACAGATTTGGTGGGGACCATATTCAGTAGATGTATGGCTGTCTCTAGCGCATACCCCCAGAAGGAAATAGGTAACTCAGCTGTGCTCATCATAGATCGCACCATATCTAATAGGGTGCGGTTCCTCCGTTCTGATACACCGTTGTGCTGTGGTGTATATGGAGGAGTCCGCTGAGAGAGAATCCCATTCTCTTTTAGGAAGTCCAGGAATTCATTGCTCAAGTATTCACCTCCTCGATCCGATCGTAGGATTTTAATACTTTTTCCGGTTTGGTTCTCGACTTCTTGTTTATATTCTCTAAATTTCTCAAAAGCTTCAGACTTGTGTCTTATCAAGAACACATGTCCGTATCTTGAGAGATCGTCAGTGAATGTAATGAAGTATGAAGAACCATCCCTAGCATGTGTAGACATGGGACCGCATACATCACTATGTATCAGTCCTAAGAGTTCGGTAACTCTTTCTCCGTGTCCCGTAAACGGAGTTTTGGTCATCTTGCCTTTGAGACATGACTGGCAAGTGTCATAAGACGAAAATTCGAACGGTTTCAAATATCCATCCTTATGCAACTTAGCTAGTCGTTTCGCATTGATGTGACCTAGTCTACAATGCCACAAGAAGGATTCGTTCAGTTCTGAACTCTTCCTCTTGTGTGTGTTTGTTATGCTCAGAACTGTTGATTGATTTAGAACATAAATGCCATTGCACAACGTGCCTGATCCAACCAACTTTTGGTTAAGGAAAATGTTCATAACATTATCCTGTAATACAAAATTATATCACTCTTTACTCAACAAAGAAACCGATATAATGTTGCATATCAGGTTCGGTATGTAATAGCATTCGTTCAGAATCAATGTATTACCAGTTGGCAATACAAGGTGATATTCACCGACGGTTTTAGTTGCAACAATTGCACCATTTCCAACCCTTATGTCTTTATCACCTTCTCCAAGCTCTCTACCTTTCTTAAGCCCATGTAACTGATTACATATATGGGATCCTGACCCGGTATCTAATACACAGGACGTAGAGCAAATGGAGAAACAGTTTTCTGTAACGAACACACCCGAAGAAAATGCATCATCATGTACTTTCTTCTTTCGGGTGGCATGGGAATCCTGGTATTCCCCTATGTCATGTTCAATCCTATAACTCTTATAAGAAAGAACGGAACCAACGTTCCCCAGCACAGTATTGTAGGGTTCCTAGGCACTCTCAAGAGGTCTCACAAGGCATCAACCATGCCAATTTCTAAAAATCTAGGTGCCGAGAAAACCGACTACGGATCGTTGGCTAGAAATCTAGGCGAAAATGAAATCTAGTTAACAACTTAACAAAAAGGAAACGGAAATACAACCTTTGTAGATCCGGTGCTCCACCTCCATAGCTCCGCAACGAAGTCCCCTCGCTGTCCTAGTGAATTCCCGGGCTCTAGCGTCGGCTTCATCGGAGAATAGGCGAGCTAGGTCGTCAATGTCCATGCCGAAGATGATCTACGTCGAGGCATCGCTAGATCAAGCTCCACCTTCACCAAGCCATGAAAACTTGTGAAGGAAACACCCTATACTACTTGGCAAGAGGTAGAGGATGAAGAAATAGGAGTTGGGTTCACTTTAGAATTGGATTTCTCACTCTATTCATCAATCCACCATTGATGAAGTGAAGCTTTCTTCATGGAATATGATGAAGAAGAAGAAGAAAGTGTTATGATAAGTTATCCTAAAATGAAAAGAATAATGAATTCTTATCATAATAGAACCATAGTTAGGTGTAGAGAATTAATTAGGGTTAAGTGGAATGGTTAGGGTTAAGGATGAGACAAAGTGGTCACAAAGTCAAAGTATTCATGAAGCTTCATGAAAGAACAAAGAATGCCATAATTTTATCATTTCCTTTTCTTTTTCCAAAAGAATAAATAAATGAATAAAATGAATAAGCAAATAATAAACCCTAACCATTTCATTAACCAAGGTTTAATTCTTTATACTTAACCAATTTTACATGCACCATCAAACATGATACAAGCATGTGCACAAAATCATATCACATATATAATGCGCACATCCGAGCGAGAAAATCCATTTAAAGTGAACCGATACTAGTTAATGCAAAGTAATATATCAAATATAATTATGCATTAAATCATTAAATCAACACTTGATTTAATGATCCGGTCATATCGCATATAATCGACTAATATATACAGTAACAACTTATCGAATCAACACTTGATCCGATAACCCGGCTATATCGCATATAACCGATCAATGTCCCAAATCGCGAGAATCGAATATAGTATCACATACTGGTATCATTCTCGGTCCCGCACATATCTCATATGCGCTCCTATTTCGTTTTGGTTGAGCCAGGAAACCTCTGTGTAGGACACTAAAGACTCGTCAATACGCCGGCAGCAGATAATGATCATATCAAGCACCCACAAGCCGCAAGCGGTCTGCTAAACGTAACGGCCACCCGGGTGTTAAGCGATCAGAAGATCGACGAGCAAGCCCGCTCACACTCCAGTGAATCCAACCAGTAACACTACCGTACAGTCCGGTCTGATCGTCTGATATGTCGCATATCTCGCCTATGGGTGGTAAACGTCAGACCCCAATAGCTCGATAAGTCGTGTCGATATGAGGTCTATAACAATTCGAGAAACTACTGGTAACACTTACCAGTAAATCTCAGCAACCCTGGCCAGGGATTTCCTGTTATAGCCAATCGAACACAGCGCAACATCAACCCCCTATACCGGGAGAGACGAATCCCCTCCTATCGCTCATTGCCTCCATGTGACTCGGGACTGTACCCAAAAACCACCGTTTTGCACGCCCTCTTGGACGTGGTAAGATAGAAATCAAAGCACAGTGGGAACCACACAAGACTCTATGACGATCTCGGGTCAACAGACTACTCTGTACCAGTGTCACCAGAAACTGCCATCTGACGTAAGGTATAATACCATCTGGGAGTTCTCGGCGAGTCCGTCCAGTGTACCCAGTCTCTACTGAGCACCCGTATATCATCTCCGATGTCAAACACCAATGGATATGGGATCATCCATCGCCCATCTGTATGGGTCGAGAAGGTATACGATAGTCTACTCTGGTATATCGATGCCCCGTCTCGATATACCCACGACTAGGGACATTGAAGGATGTACTTATGGACTACCATGTCCCCACTAGTATGATCCGCATCATAGTCCAGGTAGTCAAGTACACATCCTAAGGGCTTTACCAACATGTAATAGAGAGACAATCAGTGTACACGTTAAGGTAAAGTACAACCAGATAGCATACTATCATGTCGAGCAAGAAAGTCCTCCCTATATATGTCCCAGCATCCACTACAATATACATCCAATGTACAGTAATGGCCTCTAGGGCATACATATAACTAACAATCTCCCACTTGTACTAGGGCCATCTGTAGCATTGGTTGCAGTATCTCATACTCAACCATCCCACAAAAGTCTCTCTCTGGGAATAGGCCTTCGTGAGTGGATCAGCCGTGTTGTCCTCTGAGTCTACTCTCCCAACCTCGATCCTTTAGAGATTAACCATCTCCATGATCAAGTGATACTGCCTTAGAATATGTCTGGATCACTGATGGGACCTGCGTTCCTTGGCATAAGCCACAACTCCATTGTCACACAATGGGAGGAACATAGTTCATCTCATGAACCAATATACACCCAAACAGCCTCTTTGGTAGCATCTTAAGTAGCGATGTATCCTGCCTTTATCGTCTAGTATGTCACGGTATCTAGCTTGGAACTCTTCCAACATACCGTCCCTTTACTGAGGATTAAGACAATGCCTGTGACTGACATTCAGTCGTCTTTATCACCCTGGAACACCTCCAGTGATTCTCCCCAGGATCGATTGATACCATCTCACTACTACTAGTGAGATTCCTAACATCCAATTAGATCTATCTCATAGATCCAAAATCCAGGATTTAGTAGGTATCACTTTGATCCTATATGGAGAATCAGAATGATAAGCGGAGATTGATCGAGCGTAGCATAGGAAACTCCTTCCCTATCAAGAGTATGTCATCCACGTACTCTACGAGGATCGTCACCATACTCCCTACTACCTTTTTGTTTATACAAGGTTCATCTACCATTTTGATGATGTCAACTTCTTTGACTTATCCATCAGAACAGATGTTCCAACTCCGCGATGCCTGCTTTATCCTATAAAGCATCTTGTACACGTTTCCGCTGCTCCCACTGTCTACGAGGCCCTCTGGCTGTGTACTTATAGACGCACTTTTCTAAAACATCATTTAGAAAAGCAGTCATGACACCCAACCACCATATATCGTAGTCATGGTATGTAGCCGTGGCAAGTAGGATCTGGATGGACTTAAGCATAGGTACTGGAAAAGGTTTCATCATTATCCACGCCTGGTCAATGACGAAAACCTTTAACAAGTCTAGCTTTGAAAGTCTCAACTTTTCCATTTACACCAAGTAATCTTCTCAAGATATACTTGCTCCTGATGGGGATTTAACCCTTCAGATATAGCAACCAAAGTCCATACTTTGTTGGTGTATAAGGATTCCATCTCAGATCGATAAACATCCAGCCATTCTTACAGAGTCCCACTCTTGATGGCCAGTTCGAAACTAGTTGTGTCATCATCTCATGATGCATTCCTCGCTCCCACTGTCATAGAGAAACCGAAGTATCTCTCAGGTGGGTGAGAAACCCTACTAGATCGGCGGAGAGGCTGAGGTTCGTTGCTAACTATTGAATCCTTTGGTTTCATCAAATCTTCTGCTGTAGTTTGCATAGCTGGAACCTTTCCAGTTCTACATTACAGACCTTGCCTCGAGCTTGTCTGGATTTTGCTTTTAGACATAGGCCGGACAACCCCAAATCGTAAGGAACTTAAGATATGGGCTCTTCCCTTTCTATATCACATATGAAGTGGTAGGAAACTGATTTGATTTGAACCCTATTCAATAGGTATGCAACTTCATAAGTGCATAACTCCCTAAAGGAAATAGGTAACTCAGTAGTACTCATCATAGAGCGCACCATATCAAATAGGGTGTGATTGCTCCGCCCCGATACAACGTTGTGCTGTGTTGTTTTCGGAAGAGTAATGCTGAGAGAGAATCTCATTCTCCTTTAGAATAGTCCAGGATTTCCGTACTCAAGTATTCTCCTCCTCGATCACATCAAAGGACATAATACTTATACCCGTATTTTGGTTCTCTACTTCTAACTTATATTCTGTGAATATCTCAAAAGGTTCGGACTTATGTTTCAACAGGAACATACGTCTGAATCTTGAGAGATCATCAGAGAATGTAATGAAGTACAAAGAACCGGTCTTGGCATGTGTAGACAGGGGCCCTTACATACATCAACATGTATCATCCTAAGAGTTTACTAACTCTTTCTCCGTTTCCAATAAACAGAGCTGTGGTCATCTTTTCTTTGTGACATGACTGGCAAGTTTCACAAGATGTAAATTCAAACTGATTTAAATATGCATCTAGATGTAACTTCAGCTAGTCGGGTCGCATTGATATGACCTAGTCTACAATACCTCAAGAAGTATTCGTTCATTTCTGAACTCTTCCTCTTGTGTGTGTTTCGTATACTAAGAACTGTAGTTTGATTTAGAACATCAATGCTTTTAGATAACGTGCCTGATCCGATCAACTTTTGATATAGGAAATGTTCAAAACATTATCCAACAATACAAAATTTTATCATTTCTTTACTAATAAAGAGAGTGATATGATATTGTATATCAGGTTCGGTATCTAATAACATTCGTTCAGAATCAATGTATTCTGGTAATACAGGGTGACAGTGACCAACAGACTTGGCTGCAACTCTTGCCCCGTTTTCTGTCTCATGAAACTTATCACCCGTTCTCAGTTCTTTACCTATCTGTAGCCCATGTAACAGATTACATATCTGGGATCCTGATCCGGTATCACATACCTAGGACGTAAAGGACATTGAGAAACAGTTCTGTATAATGAACACACCCGAAGATGATGCATCAGCCTGCACTCTCTTCGTTTGGGCGGCACGGGAAATCTGGTAATCCCCAATTTCCTGCTCTTTCTTATAACAATTATAAGTTGGAGCGGGACCAACGTTCCCCAGCTCAGTATAACAAGCGGGTTCGGTCAATAATCCGTATTATTATCTTGATTAAGGCGTGATATGGTCGCTACCAGGAGAGAGAGAGAAGAAATCACTCAGCGTGCGCTCTTGCAAGATCAGATTGGTTATTATTTTATATAATCAGGATGGCTCCCACTGCTTTTTATCAAATCTTCCTTCAAACCCTAAAAGGAAAGACTAGCCGGGATTAATTGCACACTACAAGTTCGCCAATCTTTCAGCCAGGCCAGTGTCGGTACTTCGAGGGAGGTCCCACGTGCTTTCGCACGAACCTAATTAATGTAAACCTCATTTTCCCAGAGGCATAACCCCGTTGACACCTTTCTAGACACCTACTTGATCGGCTAATTGTAATGTATAAAACACTCCCAGGAGTAACTCTTACTCGCAGCGAGTATCGGGATCCAACTATCTCATAGAAGGTATGCAATCTCATTGCAAATTTCAACACTTGAAATTCCCGATAATATTTTACCCCTAGCGTCCTATGACCTTGACGGAGGCCAAACTACCCATAGTCCGCTAGTCAAGTTCAACCCGTCATTTCCTGATTGAATTAAACCAACCCGCACGACCCTTGACGGAGGCCAAACAACGCCGTACGAATACCCTAATCCAATCGCATCATATGCTAGCAGATAAGCACTAGTTAGTTACCGTACACTACGCCTTGACGGAGGCCAAACAACCGCAGCACGAATACTAACTAGTACTTATCTGAAATGACGGAGGGCTACGACAGGTTTTTCTGAAAACCTATTGCGTAATGAACTTGATATCGTTGTAGGATCGAATGAATTTTGAAATGGAGTGTTTTTTAGGCTTTTCTAGTTTTGCTAAAGGAGTCACTCCCGGTGAAGGGATCGTCGGTCCTTTCCTCGTCGAATGAGGTGCGGGATATATCATATATATCTCTATGCAAAGCAGAACTCTTAAAAGCAATCAAAAGGCAAACCGAGTGTGTAGCATCTGCCAGTTATTGCTAAAGGAGTCACTCCCGGTGAAGGGATCTCGGTCCTTTCCTTATCGAATAAGGTGCAGGATATATCACATATACCGCTGTGCAAAGCAAGAACTGTAGCTACCTGTTTTATTTTGAAATTCGATTCTACAACATCTTAGGTTTCTTTTATTTCATTAATCACATTAATGAAGTCCCATCATTTAATTACCTAAACATCACAGATAAATACGACGTACACTTATGCCATCCGTATTCGCCTCGATGTCCCCTCGTGCAACGTTAGGTTAGGTAACTAACGGCAGAGCAGGGCATGGCTAGCGCGAGTGTAAAACATAAGTAACATCTATATAATATATCATATATACCATATACAGTATCTATCACAGAACATCACATGATCACATCACAGATATCGCAGCAGAAGAAACATATGAAATATTGGATATAATAGGACGTCCGTGTTTTCAATATGAGCCAGTATAAAACACGGATTCCACTGTCGCGATGAATAGCCAAACCCACACCCCTAGACCCCTACGAGAGCGGCAAGCAACCCTACCAATTCTGGAGTTAGGAGACCCGGACTCGACTCCTCGAGTTGGTCTCCCACTGGACTCCAGAACCCGGTTACTTGTGCCCTCCTCCTTGGGTTTATCCTAGTGCGGAAAAGTAAATAATATACAAAAGATGACATCTTCCGCAACCTGGAAGTGCCCCAATAAAAGAATATTACATACAAGTTTTTACATGAATGAAAAAGAAAAACACTCATCTCACATAAAAACCCCCGGCTATTCAAACACGACGATCCAATATAACATATCCAGCAACACATAACATCACATGTCATCAACGTAAGTAAACATGCGCATCCCAATTGTCGTTGACATATAGCAACGAAACCGGCGATATCACATATTACACTTACGGTCATAGAAAAGAAAGTGTAAAACTACAACAGTTGGAATCCGCAACCTCCTCAGACATCGCATGCCTGACCAAATGAATCACTTAGACATCGCATGCCTAACAATTATAAACCCCTCATTTTAGTCTCATTATCGAAAACACTTTTCAATATCAAATCGGGCAATTCAACAAGATTCCCGACATCCTGATCGAATGCTCGTCGCAAACTTTAGTAGACAGTCGCACCCCCGATAACGTCGACGATGTGCACCTAGGCAGAACACCGCTACCGGGAGCACCCGAACGGATGCTTTCGGCGACGGGGTTCTCCTACAGTCACTTGGTCGGGTCTATGGAGTGAGGCTGACTATTAAGTTTACCCGGCGAGTATCCGTGTATGCTACGTGATTGCGACGGACTTTTGATCACATCAAAATTCCGTGGCAACCGATTAAGTGAGACTAAACTGCTATGTTTATAATATTCATTCAGTTATCTCATAACTTATTGTGAATTCCAAGTATTGTATCGCATTCCAGATAATTAGAAAATGTTAAACTTTCCGATCGAACAATCGAACACCCAAGTTTTCCCGATACAGATTAACACATGAAACAAGTCTAAAAACATTCAGTTCGTGCCTCAGTACCAACGGTCCAGCCGTTGAAGGGTCAAGCCAACGCCTCACATGTGGCACGCCGTACTGCCCCAAACCCGAAGGTTCAAAGGGCAGTTCAAGACGGTCACATAATCGAGTTAAGGTTTGTTGTCTTCTAGAGGGTCCATCGAGTTACTTGCACTACTTAGAATGTCGTTAAACTACGGAAAAATCCAACACTTGGAAATTTCCCGACAGGGGAAAAATTGGGTATTTATATCCGGTCGAACTTTTTAACATATTCAAAAAAATTATCCGGAAAGCCACACAGACAAAATTTGATAATCCGATCGAACATTCGAATCCCCAAAACAACCCTGAAAATTAAAACTCTGGAAAAAATATTAAAAATACCCAGGAAAACCAGCACTGTTAAATAGGAGTTACTGTGCAAACTTCAACTCATAACACGACAAACAGGCCGCGGATCCGCCGCACGAGCCATGCTCGTGCCGCGGAAACGCGGCTCTTTAATGGAATTAGGGCATCGAAATTTACAGTAACTCTTAGATATTCCTGCTGATATTTCTACATATTTTTAATACTGAAAAATCCCTGTTTTTAGAAAAAGTCCAGAGAGCCATTTTGAGTTGGGGTTTCGGGTCGATCGGACTTCAAACTCCATCCAAACTTCGCCTAAGGCTCTAGCTAGGCTCTGATACCACTGTAGGGTTCCTAGGCACTCTCAAGAGGTCTCACAAGGCATCAACCATGCCAATTTCTAAAAATCTAGGTGCCGAGAAAACCGACTATGGATCGTTGGCTAGAAATTTAGGCGAAAATGAAATCTAGTTAACAACTTAACAAAAAGGAAACGGAAATACAACCTTTGTAGATCCGGTGCTCCACCTCCATAGCTCCTCAATGAAGTCCCCTCGCTGTCCTAGTGAATTCCCGGGCTCTAGCGTCGGCTTCATCGGAGAATAGGCGAGCTAGGTCGTCGATGTCCATGCCGAAGATGATCTACGTCGAGGCATCGCTAGATCAAGCTCCACCTTCACCAAGCCATGAAAAATTGTGAAGAAAACACACTATACTACTTGGCAAGAGGTAGAGGATGAAGAAATAGGAGTTGGGTTCACTTTACAATTGGATTTCTCACTCTATTAATCAATCCACCATTGATGAAGTGAAGCTTTCTTCATGGAAGAAGATGAAGAAGAAGAAGAAAGTGTTATGATAAGTTATCCTAAAATGAAAAGAATAATGAATTCTTATCATAATAGAACCATGGTTAGGTGTCGAGAATTAATTAGGGTTAAGTGGAATGGTTAGGGTTAAGGATGAGACAAAGTGGTCACAAAGTCAAAGTATTCATGAAGCTTCATGAAAGAACAAAGAATGCCATCATTTTATCATTTCCTTTTCTTTTTCCAAAAGAATAAATAAATGAATAAAATGAATAAGCAAATAATAAACCCTAACCATTTCATTAACCAAGGTTTAATTCTTTATACTTAACCATTTTTACATGCACCATCAAACATGATACAAGCATGTGCACAAAATCATATCACATATATAATGCGCACATCCGAGCGAGAAAATCCATTTAAAGTGAACCGATACTAGTTAATGTAAAGTAATATATCAAATATATAATTATGCATTAAATCATTAAATCAACACTTGATTTAATGATCCGGTCATATCGCATATAACCGACTAATATCTACAGTAACAACTTATCGAATCAACACTTGATCCGATAACCCGGCTATATCGCATATAACCTATCAATGTCACAAATCGCGAGAATCGAATACAGTATCACATACTGGTATCATTCTTGGTCCCGCACATATCTCATATGCGCTCCTATTTCGTTTTGCTTGAGCCAGGAAACCTCTGTGTAGGACTCTAAAGACTCGTCAATACGCCGGCAGCAGATGATGATCATATCAAGCACCCACAAGCCGCAAGCGGTCTACTAAACGTAACGGCCACCCGGGTATTGAGCGATCAGAAGATCGACGAGCAAGCCCGCTCACACTCCAGTGAATCCAACCAGTAACACTACCGTACAGTCCGGTCTGATCGTCTGATATGTCGCATATCTCGCCTAGGGGTGGTAAACGTCAGACCCCAATAGCTCGATAAGTCGTGTCGATATGAGGTCTATAGCAATTCGAGAAACTACTGGTAACACTTACCAGTAAATCTCAGCAACCCTGGCCAGGGATTTCCTGTTATAGCCAATCGAACACAGCGCAACATCAACCCCCTATACCGGGAGAGACGAATCCCCTCCTATCGCTCATTGCCTCCATGTGACTCGGGACTGTACCCAAAAACCACCGTTTTGCACGCCCTCTTGGACGTAGTAAGATGGAAATCAAAGCACAGTGGGAACCACACAAGACTCTATGACGATCTCGGGTCAACAGACTACTCTGTACCAGTGTCACCAGAGAACTGCCATCTGACGTAAGGTATAATACCATCTGGGAGTTCTCGGCGAGTCCGTCCAGTATACCTAGTCTCTACTGAGCACCCGTATATCATCTCCGATGTCAAACACCAATGGATATGGGATCATCCATCGCCCATCTGTATGGGTCGAGAAGGGATACGCTAGTCTACTCTGGTATATCGATGCGCCGTCTCGATATACCCACGACTAGAGACATTGAAAGATGTACTTATGGACTACCATGTCCCCACTAGTATGATCCGCATCATAGTCCAGGTAGTCAAGTACACATCCTAAGGGTTTTACCAACATGTAATAGAGAGACAATCAGTGTACACGTTAAGGTAAAGTACAACCAGATAGCATACTATCATGTCGAGCAAGAAAGTCCTCCCTATATATGTCCCAGCATCCACTACAATATACATCCAATGTACAGTAATGGCCTCTAGGGCATACATATAACTAACAAGTATAACATGCGGGTTCGGTCGATACATCCATATTATTATCTTGATTAAGGCATGACATGGTCGCTACCGGGAGAAAGAGAGAAGAAAACACTTTAGCGTATGCTCTTGCAAGATCAGATTAGTTATTATCTTATCTAATCAGGATGGCTCCCACTGTTTTTATCAAATCTTCCTTCAAACCCTAAAAGGAAAGACTAGCCGGGATTAATTACACCCTACAACTTCGCCGATCATTCAGCTAGGCCAGTGTCAGTACTTTGAGGGAGTTTCCCCATGCTTTCGCGTGGACCTAATTAAAGTAAATCTCGTTTTCCCAGAGGCGTAACCCCGTTGACACCTTTCTAGACACCTGCTTGATCGGCTAATTGTCCTGTGTAAAACTCTCCCGGGAGTAACAATTACTCGCAGTGGGTATCGGGATCCAACTATCTCATAGAAAATATGCAATCTCATTGCAAATTTCAACACTTGAAATTCCCGATAATATTTTGCCCCTAACGTTCTATGACCTTGACGAAAGCCAACAAACCATAGCCCGCTAGTCATGTTCAACCCGTACATTTCTTGACTGAATTAAACCCACCCGCACGACCCTTGACGAAAGCCAACAAAGCCGTACGACTACCCTAATCCAGTCGCATCATATGCAGCAGATAAGCAGCATATAGCTACCGCACACTACACCTTGACGAAAGCCAACAAATGTAGCACGAATACTATATACAACTTATCTGAAATGACGGAGGGCTACGACAGGTTTTTCTGAAAACCTATTGCGTAATGAACTTGATATCGTTGTAGAATCTAGTGAATTTTGAAATGGAGTGATTTTGAGGCTTTTATTAGCTTTGCTAAAGAGGTCACTCCCGGTGAAGGGATCTCGGCTCTTTCCTCATCGAATAAGGTGCAGGATATATCATATATATCACTATGCAAAGCAAAACTCCAAAAGTAATCAAAAGCAAACCGAGTGTTGTAGCATCTGCCAGTTTCGCTAAAGAGGTCACTCCCGGTGAAGGGATCTCGGCTCTTTCCTCATCGAATAAGGTACGGGATATATCATATATATCGCTATGCAAAGCAAAACTGTAGCTACCCTTTTTATGAAAAATTTGATTCAACAACATCTTTTAGGTTTCTTTTCTTTCATTAATCACATTAATGAAGTTCCATCAATTAAGTCACCTAAACATCACAGATAAATACGATGTACACTTATGCCATCCGCATTCGCTTCGATGTCCCCTCGTGCTCCGTTAGGTTAGGTAACTAACGACAGAGCAGGGCAGGGCTAGTGCGGGTGTAAAATATAAGTAACGTCTATATAATATATCATATATACTATATACTGTATCCATCACAACATTTCAAATGATCACATCACAGATATCGCAGCAGAAACATAGATATAATGTGGGATATGCTAGGACGTCCATATTTAGTATTTAGCCAACAATAGAAAATACGGATTCCACAGTCACGATGAATAGCCAAGCCCACACCCTGGACCCCTACGAGAGTGGCAAGCGACCCTACCAATTCTGGAGTTTAGGAGACCCGGTCTCGACTCCTCGAGATGGCCTCCCGCTGAACCCCAGAACCCGGTCACCTGTGCCCCCCTCCTTGGGTCCATCCTAATGCGGAAAAAAAAATAATATACAACACTGGTGGCATCAACCTCAACCCGGATGTGCCCCAAATAAAAGAATATTACATTTGAATTTACATGAATGAAAATATAAAACTCTCATCTCACATAAAAAAACCCCGGCTATTCAATCGCGACAATCCTGCACATCATATCTCAGCAACACATAATATCATATATCATCAACGTAAGTAAGTATGCGTACGCCAATTGTCGTTGATGTATAGCAACGAAACCGGCGATATCGACTTACTACACTTACGGTCACAGAAAAGAAAGTGTAAAACTACAATATTTGGAATCCACATACTCTTTAGACATTGTAAATGCGAAATATCACATATTTCGTATTTCATGCCTAACTATATGAATTCCACATATTGTATCACATTCCATATAAATAGACAGTATTAAAGTTTGACCAAATACCCAAAATTCCCTAAAGCTCAACACTTGAGCGGAGTTCAAAAACCCGGAGTGTGACATAGTAGTAGCGGTCCAGCCATAGAAGGGTCAAGCCAACGCCTCACATGTGGCACGCCGTACTGCCCCAAACCCTAAGGTTCAAAAGGTAGTTCAAGACGGTCACATAATCGAGTTAAGGTTTGTTTTCTTCTAGAGGGTCCACCACAAAACTTGCACGTATTTCCGAAAGATTTAAACCCCGTGAAAAAGTGAGTTAATGATACTCGTTCGAACTTTTTAATACTTTCAAAGTTACCCCGAAAAAACACGAAATTCAAATTCCGATCGAATCATAGAATTTAAAGCAATCTCCAGAACATACAGCACTAAATTCAGATTAAAAATACCCCAAAAAATATACAAGCAAACAAAACAGTTACTGTACAAAAACGACACAATAATTCATCCGTATGGCCGCGGAACCGCGACCCAAGCAGGCTCTTGCCGCGGTTCCGCGGTGGAATGTACTGTTCATGGCATCGTATTTTACAGTTGTCCTTAGATTTACCTGCTGAATTTTTTGCATATTTTTAATTCTGGAAAATAACAGTTTTCAAAAAATGTTCAGAGAGTGTCCCGAAAATCCGTATTTCGGTTCGATCGGAGTTTTTACTTCGTTAAAGTGTCTCCTAATGTTCTAGGTCGGCTCTGATACCATTGTTAGGTTTACCTAGCACCCTATGAGAGGTTTGGAAGTATCACATGTCACAAAGATTCAGTTTTTAGAGTGCTAAGTGAACACACAAAGAATCATTCCTAGAAAATTAGGGTTTCATAACTTTAAACCACACCACAAGTAACAAAGGCTAGGGTTTTGAGAGTGCAACCTTTGTAGCTCCCTATGCTAGAATCCTTGGCCACTTGAGAGTTGTAAAACGGTTAGCTTGTGGTCTTCTAGCGTCCACGACGATCCACCCGAAGCTCCTTTGTCCAAGCTTGCAACTTCACTTTATCAAGAGAAATAAATGAAGCTAACACTCTAAACAAGTGGGCAAGACTTGTGTAGAATGGTGTTGTGGTTCTTTTTCTCACTTCAAAATCCTATCTTTTTGAGTATTTTGCTCACTTGAGAGATCTAGAGAGCAACAGAGCAAGGTTGAAGAAGATGATGGCTTTTTAAGAAGAAGAGAAAAAGATAATCTCATTGAAGAAAAATAGAAAATATATGTATATATATTTTTCACTTCTCATCTCAAACCAAGGTTAAATGATAAAGATATTATTTAATTTGAGTTAAAATATAAAAGGAAAGTTAATCCATGGTTAAAAGTAGGTGGGCATGGTTAGGTCAAAGAAGAGTGTAGAAACAAACCATGAATTATCCTTTTCTTTTTCATTTTGTTTTAAAAAAAATAGAAATACTTATCCATATAAATAACCAAGGTGTGAGTCTTATATTGCCACCATTTTCTATGTATATACAACCATGATAGAATGATGTATGTATGCATTTGTGCATGAACATCCATATGTGCATGAACAAGAATGAATGCATACATGCATGCATACATCCAAAAAGGACAAGAAAGGATTTCTAGTGAGAAGCTAATGGTTAAATGATAAATCAACACTTGATTTATCAACCCGGTCATATCACATACGACCCGACCAAAAGCAAGCCGCCCGATTAATATACGGTATCTCATACACGAATTTTAACTGGGTCCATGCGCATATCGCATACGCGCACCACAACGTTTCGTCTGGACTAGGTAACTCCTTTGTGGGACTCTAAGACTCGTCAATACGCCGGCAGTGGGTGATGATCATATCAAGCACCCCTAAGCCGCAAGCGGTCAGCTAAACGTAACGGCCACCCGGGTATTGAGCGATCAGAAGAAGACAAGCAAACCTGCTACAACTCCCGTCGAGCCAATCGGCAACACTACCAGTGCAGTCCGGTCTCCTCGTCTGATATGTCGCATATCAAGTCTAGGGATGGTAAACGTCAGACCCCAATAAACGATAAGTAATGCCGATGTGAGGCTCATAACGGGTTGAGAAACTACTGGTAACACTTACCAGTAAATCTTTAATCAGCCATGGCCAGGGACTTTCCTGTTACGGCCAATCGAGCATAGCGCAACATCAACCCCCAATACAGGGAGAGACGAAACCCCTCCTATCGCTCATTGCCTCCATGTGACTCGGGACTGTACCCAAAAACCACCGTTTTGCACGCCCTCATGGATGTGGTAAGGTGGAAATCACATAAGACTCTATGACGATCTCGGGTCTACAGACTAACGTGCACAAGTGTCACCTGAGAACTGCCATCTGACGTGAGGTATAATACCATCTGGGAGTTCTCGGCGAGTCTGTCCAGTGTACCCAGTCTCCACTGAGCACCCGTATACCCTCTCTGATGTCAAACACCAATGGATATGGGATCATCCATCGCTCATCTCATAGGTCGAGAAGCGTATACGCTAGTCTACACTGGTATATCGATACCCCGTCTCGATACACCCACGACTAGGGACCTTGAAGGATGTAGTTATGGACTACCATGTCCCCACTAGTATGATCCGCATCATAGTCCAGGTAGTCAAGTACACATCCTAAGGGCTTTACCAACATGTAACTTTAAGACAGTATAAAGAGACAAGTATACATGTTAAGATAAAGAGCAACCAGATAGCATACTATCATATCGAGCAAGAAAGTCATCTCTATATATGTCCAAGCATCCAATATAATATACATCATCTGTACAATACTGGCCTCTAGGGCATACATACAACTAACACGAATGTATATATCTATATATAATATATATTTAGGCGTTGCTTATGTTTTGCATCTGCGCTAGTCCAGCCTCCGCTCTGTCGTTAGTTAAGTAACCTAACGGGTAATGACGGGGCCCCATGGCGAATGCGGATGACATAAGCGTACGTCATATTTTCATTTTTTTCTGCAATAGTAGGATTAAATGATGGGACGCATTAAAATTAATGCAAGAAAATAAACCAAAGTTAAAGTCGTTTGAACAATTTCAAAACCACTCGGTTTCTTTTCAAAAACAACTTTTAAACGTGGAGCTTAAGACACTCCTTTTAAAAGCTATCAAGGTTCCATCGATTATATCAAGTTCACTACGTTCACGGTTTCGCCAAAACCATTCGTAGCCCTCCATCATTTCAGTTAAATATTCGGTAGTATTCAAGCTATGTATTTTGACCTACGCTAAGGCATAGTGATTGGTAGCTGCCGGATATTTATCTGTAGCATAGATAGATGCGTTGGTTTGGGACAGCCGTACTACCATTTTGGCCTACGTCAAGGGTATGTACGGGTGGGTTCAAATTAACCTGGATAATGATGGGCAGAACTTGACATGTGCTTTATGATATTTTGGCCTACGTCAAGGTCATAAGAGCATGTGGCAAAAATCCACATCAGGAGTTTCTAAAGAAACTGAAACTTGCTAGTGCTGCATACCATTTGGAGTGTGATGATTTTGGTAGGATTCCTTCAGTTTTGTCACGCGATGATATTTGGATCCCGATCCTACTGTGAGTATATGCTACTCCTCGGGAAATTTCTCGCTTAACGATCAATGCTATAAACCAAGTAGGTATCTAGAAAGGTGTTAGCGGGGCTACACCCCCAGGGAAAAGAGGTTATTAAATTAAGGAACTTCGCGAAAGCGTTGGAAAACCTCCCTCGTAGTACCGACACTGGCCTGGCTGAACAGTTAAGCAAGTATTGTACGGTGAGATTGATCCCGACTAATTCTTCTTTTTTGGTTTGAGGAGGAATTCGAGAAACAGTGGGAGCCATCCTGTTTAGGTAAAATTAAAAACCAATCTAAACTTGCAAGAGCATCATGCCGAGTATTTTCTTCTCTCTCTCTTAATTGCAGCGACCCAGTGACCACACATAGGTTACATCTAGATAATAAAATGACTGAATCTGACTGTTATGATTGGCAAAGGTCTGTCCAGATGTCCATTGCCCATGACAAGCTGGGACACCTCATAACTAATCAAAACCCTGCCGTCTCAAGACCAGTTTCCCCTGTTACGGATAGTGATATCCGTAAGACATCGGAAAAAGCTTGTGCGAAAGCCAAGTGCCTCGTGTTAGCCCCAGTTGATGGTGCATACCAGAGGCAGCACGAGAAGATGGACTTAGTTTCTATCTTCCTCCATAACAAAGATTTATATGGAGAGAAATCTCGTATCGCAAGATATGAGACCTCGAACAAATTGCTTCAAGCGAGGTTGGCTATCGGGTCATCTGTAGGGGGAAACGTCCTTACAGAGACCAGCTATCTTGAGCTCACGGACCTGAAGACCATGTTGAAGAACGGGTCAAATACTGACTTAATTCTACAGTCTCTGTCCTCTACCCTGAAGGAAACCAGGGATGTGGAAGGAAAGAGAAGGACAAAAGTTTCGGGACTGGATGTAGTAAAAGAGGGACGTTCCTATTGTTAAACGTTGGCAGAAGGATTGCAGGGTTAGCAAAGCCAGTAGCCAGGAATGGAAGCATGTTGTGGCTTCGGCTTCGGGTGTGTTTGTAATAGAGAACTGTATGTCGGTTAACCCTACTTCCTGGGTATTGGATACCGGATCAGGATCTCATATCTGTAATTCGTTACAGGCTCTGAGAAACCGTAGGGTTATCAAGATAGGTGATATGACTCTCAGGGTTTCTAACGGAATGAGCATGGACGCTGAATCCGTAGGGGAATATCATCTTTGACTGACAACTGGGCAGATATTGATTTTGCATAACTGTTTGTATGTACCAGGTGTGACTTGTAATATCATATCTGTATCCTTACTTTCTAAGGATGGATATGATTTTACTTTTTTAAGCGATATGGTCCACATCCACCTAAATCAAGTTCTTATTGGGTCAGGTACATTAAATAACGGGATATACGTATTGAATCAAGCTCAGATTTTCAGTGTCCAGAACACACTTAAAAGAAAGTCTCCAGAATTAAATCAGGCTTTCTTATGGCATTGTAGACTGGGTCACATCAATGAGAGAAGGTTAACGAAGTTACATACAGAAGGATATTTGAACCCGTTCGAATATCAATCATATGAAACTTGTAAATCCTGCCTCAAAAGAAAGATGACAAAGACTCCGTTTACTGGACACGGAGTAAGAGCGAGCGAGCTCTCAGGGCTCGTATACAGTGATGTGTGCGGTCCAATGTCTACAAATGCGCGAAGCGGTTATTCTTACTTCATTACTTTTACGGATGATTTTTCAAGGTTCGGGCATGTATTCTTAATGAAGCATAAACCTGAAGCCTTTGAAAAATTCCAGGAATATAAGAATGAAGTAGAAAAACAAACAGGAAAAAGTATCAAGACACTGAGATCTGATCGAGGTGGTGAATACTTGAGTGCCGAGTTCCTGGATTACCTAAAAGAGAATGGAATTCTCTCTCAGCTTACTCCTCCATACACTCCACAACATAACGGTGTATCGGAGAGACGGAACCGAACCCTATTGGATATGGTGCGTTCCATGATGAGCAACGCTGAGTTACCCCGATCATTCTGGGGATATGCACTAGAATCAGTTGCATATCTTTTGAACCGAGTTCCAACTAAGATTGTGCCTACCACACCATATCAGATATGGAGTAGGAAGAAACCCTATTTTCAATATCTGAAGATTTGGGGATGTCCAGCTTTTGTCAAAAAGCAGCATGCGGACAAACTCAAGGCACGCTCAGTACAGTACAAGTTTATGGGATACCCAAAGAACTCCAGGGGGTTTCTTTTCTATTACGCAGAAGAACAAAAGGTCTTTTTCTCTCGTAATGCCCACTTTCTAGAACATCAGTTCTTAGATAAAGAAATAAGTGGGAGCGCAATAGAACTCAAAGAAATTCCAGAACCACAAACTATTACTGAAAGCTTAGTAGACCGGAGGGATTAAAAGAACAGGACATTCCTACGCCGCTCCGCAGGAGTAGTAGGCTGTCTCATCCGCCCGAGAGATACTACGGTTTTCTCATAGACGGGGATAGAGAGGATTACACTATGGATTATGATGAGCCTACTAGCTTCCAGCAAGCCATTCAGAGCGGTGACTTAGTAAAATGGCTGGATGCAATGCGGACCGAGATGGAGTCCATGTACACCAACAAAGTTTGGACTTTGGACTTTGCTCCAGAAGGGGCAAAACCTGTAGGCTGCAAATGGATCTTCAGAAAGAAGATTGGTGTAGATGGGCAGGTTGAAACCTATAAAGCTAGGCTTGTTGCAAAGGGTTTTCGTCAAAGACCTGGTTTGGACTATGACGAGACCTTTTCTCCAGTAGCTATGCTCAAATCCATTCGGATCCTTCTTGCCATTGCTGCCTTCCATGATTATGAGATCTGGCAGATGGACGTAAAGACGGCTTTCCTAAATGGTAATTTGGAAGAGTGCGTCTATATGGGTCAGCCAGAGGGATTCATTCAGAGTGGGATGAGCGGTAAAGTGTGCAAGTTGCTCAAGTCCATCTATGGACTGAAGCAAGCATCGCGAAGTTGGAACATCTGCTTTGATGATACTGTCAAGGAATTCGACTTTGTCAAAAACCCAGATGAACCATGCATTTACAGTAAGATTGTAGGGAGAACTGTGGTATTCCTCGTCTTGTACGTGGATGACATTCTCCTAATAGGAAATGATATTCCTATGCTACAGTCAGTCAAAGGATTCTTGTCATTGAGGTTCTCCATGAAGGACCTTGGCGATGCCAACTACATTCTGGGGATCCAGATCTATCGTGATAGATCTAAGAGGATGTTGGGACTTTCACAGTCCAGGTACATCGACACCATACTGAAACGATTCAGTATGGAAGATTCCAAGCGCAGTAATCTACCGGCTTGTCACAGAATCACCCTCTCCAAAGAGATGTCTCCCAAGACTGATTTGGAAAGGGCTCGCATGTCATCTATACCCTACGCATCTGCAGTAGGCTCTATAATGTATGCGATGTTATGTACCAGACCAGATGTAGCATACGCATTAAGCATTGTAAGCCGGTATCAGTCGGACCCATGAGAGAAACACTGGATAGCAGTAAAGAACATTTTAAAGTACCTGAGAAGGACTAAGGAAATGTTCTTGGTGTATGGCGGAAAAGACCTCCAGATCAAGGTCTTTACTGACTCCAGCTTCCAGAATGACAAGGATGACTCCAAGTCCATGTCAGGTTATGCTTTACCCTCAATGGAGGAGCGGTTTGCTGGAAGAGTTCCAAGCAGGAAACCGTTGCTGACTCAACTATGGAAGCGAAGTACATAGCTGCTTGCGATGCCGCAAAGGAAGCTGTCTGGATGAAGAAGTTCCTCATGGAGCTTCAGGTGGTTCCTACCATTGTTGATCCAATACAACTGTATTCTGATAACAACGGTGCTATAGCATTAGCGAAGGAACCCAGGTCGCATCAGAAGTCCAGGCACATTTTGAGGCGGTACCACCTGATCAGGGAGATCGAGGTGAAGAGAGTAAATTCAGAAGATAACACTGTAGATCCACTCATGAAGGCCTTACCCCAGACACGGTTCGAGCGGCTGATCGAGATGATAGGTCTTCGATACGCCAGTACACGGTCTTAGTGCAAGTGGGAGATTGTTAGTGTATATGCCCTAGAGGCCATTACTGTATCATACTAGTTTGTATATTACTTAATGGAAGCTTGGGATATTCACAGTTGTATAGACAATCTTGCACAAAATGGTAGTATGCTACTTGGTTTGTTTCTACTTTAATATGTGCATGTGTTTCTTTTAGCATATCGCTTATACATATTAGTAGAGCCCTTAGGATCTTTTCTTGATTACCAGCGTTGTGATGGCAGTCACACTTGTGGGGGCTGGGTAATCTATAAGCACATCCTTATACAGGTCCCTAGTCGTAGGACTATCGAGACAGGGCATCGATACTCCGGAGTAGACTAGCGTATGCGCTTCTCATCCCAGCAGAGGAGACGGTCTGTCCTACAGCCGTCAGTACGTTGTACTTGAGATAGTATGCAGGTGCTCATTAGGTTATAAGTATACTGGACAGGACTCGTCGGGAACTGTTGGTTGGTTCTATACCTATCGTCAGTTATCAGTTCCCAGGTGACATGAGTACAGCTTAGTCCGCTGACTTGACACTATCACTTCGCCTCGAATGTGTTCCCACTGTACTTTGATTACTACCCTACCACGGCTCAAAGGAGTCGTGCAAACAGGTAGTAGTTGGGTGCAGTCCCGAAGCATTTGGAGGCAGTGACGGTTAGACAGGATTCGTCTCTCCCGGTATTGGGAGTTGATATCGCGCTGTGTCAAGGAGATCCATTACACATAGTCGTCCCTGGCCAGGGCAAGCGAGATATACTGGTAGGTTTCCAGTGTTATCTCATGGTGTTTTGGGCTACACTCCGATACGACTTGTACCGCTATTAGGGGACTGACGTTTACCGCCCCCTAGGCTCGCCATGCGATATTCTCAGATGAACAGACCGGACTGTATGGAGATTGTCACATTCAGGCTCAGTAGGAGTTCGGATGGGTTTCACCTCATCAGTCTTCTTATCGGCATCTACCTGGGGTCCGTAACGCACAGCTAGTGCCGCTTGCGGTCTGTGGTTAAACCCACTGCCAGCGTAGTGTCGAGTCTTTAGAGTCCCACACAGAGAGCTATTCGCCTTTGCGCAAAATGAGTAGAGGTCGCATGGTTTTGCGACAGGGTTCGGTCTCATCCGTGCACTTGAGCACGTTTGGTGTCCGGGCAGTTATTACTAGCGGGCTTTGGTTTAATCCAAATCCTAGTATATGTTTTGGGATTGGTTTTATTTAGTTTGTATTCGTGTTCCTCGGAACACGGATGCCGGTGTGTATGCACAGTTGACAGAGACAGAGGCAGAGGATCTCTTTGTATTCGTGTTCCTCGGAACACGGATGGGGGTGTGTATGCACAGTTGACAGAGACAGAGGCAGAGGATTCTCATTAGGGTTGTTGACTGTTGACTTTTATAAACCCTAATGAGAATAGGAAATATGATTAATAATAATATTAATTAAGTATTATTGTGCCATGGTTGGGTAGAAAGTTTGACTTTGTTGACTTGTTGACCGGTTGACTAGTTTGGACTTGTTGACCATCATCATTGCATGGCTATCATTTCATGGTTATGACTTTTACTTGCTTGTTGTTGTTTACAAAATGAGTGCATGAAATGATAATGCCATTGACATGAACCATCACAAATACTTAATTATTGTTATTATCATGATTATTTTGTTTTTTGACAGCATGGTTGTAAAAAGTATTATTCATTTTCTATCATATGGATTCTCTCTCATCCTCGAGCTCTCTCTCTTCCTCTTGCTCTATCTCTTGCTCTTCCTCTTGCTCATGGTTCTATTGTCTCATGAGTTGAGAAACAATAACCATAGAGATAAAAACCTAAACACTTCTCTACTCATCCTAGTGTACAAGGTCTAGCAAGCCAAGTATTCTAGTTTCCTCTAGATTGAGGTTGGAGCCAAAGGTAGAAGCTTTCGGGTGGATCCATCTTCGGCACAAGGAGACAACGAGGTGAGGCTGATCCGACCACCATAAGGATTCGAAGAGAAGGAGTTCGAGTTAAGGTATAACCCCTAACATAGTAGTTAATCTCTTAGTTAGGTTGTTAGATAGTTTGTTTAGCATAGATCCGGTTCTAGAGTCCATGTTACCGTTACCGAAAAATCGTTTTTTACCGCTTCCGCAACCCCGAAAGAACCAGGGACGGGTAACGTGGACTTACAGAATAATGAGATGAGAATGAATAATCAATATTAAAACATTCTCTCCTTAAACCATTGTTAGTAATTATCTAGATATTTTCTATTGAGTTTAAAAGCCAAAAGAAAACTAACTCATGGTTAATAGTTAGGTGAAGTTTAGACAAAAGAAGATAAACATTAACCATGAGTGAATTATCTCTTCTTTAACTCAATATAAATAAATATATACATATTTACAACCTTGTGAGTCTTGCATTGCCACCATATGTGTATCAACAACCATGATACAATGTATGTATGTATGTGTCAATGCACATCATCATGTGCATACATGCATGCATACATCAACAAAGAAAAGAGTTTAATAAAGAATTAATCTAAAAGTCAAATGTTAAATCAAAACTTGATTTAACAAACCATTCATATCACATATGACCCGACCAGTAGAAAAACGCCCGATTAATATACGGTATCACATACTCGCATTTAATCGGGTCCCTGGGCATATCTCATATGCAGACCACATCTTTTCGCCTGAGCTAGGAAACTCCTGTGTGGGACTCTAAGACTCGTTAATACGCCGGCAGTAGGTTATGATCATATCAAACACCCACAAGCCACAAGCGGTCAGCTAAACGTAACGGCCACCTGGGTATTGAGCGATCAGAAGAAAACCAGCGAAGCTATCAAAACTCCCGTCAAGCCAACTGGCAATACTTACCGTACAGTCCGGTCTCTTCGCCAGCGAAGCTATCAAAACTCCCGTCAAACCAACTGGCAATACTTACCGTACAGTCCGGTCTCTTCGTCAGATATGCAGCATATCGAGTCTAGGGATGGAATCGTTGACCCAATAACTCAATAAGTCATGCCGGTGTATGGCTCATAACAGATCAAGAAACTACTGATAACACTTATCAGTAAATCTCAGCAGCCCTGGCCAGGGACTTCCTGTTATAGCCGATCGAGCATAGCACAACATCAACCCCCAATACCGGGAGAGACGAAACCCTTCCTATCGCTTATTGCCTCTATGTGCCTCGGGACTGTACCCAAAGTCCACCTGTTTACACGACTCAGTAGAGCCGTGGTAGGGTGGAGATCAAAGTACAGTGGGAGGACACACAAGACTCTATGACGATCTTAGGTCTACAGACTAACCTGTACCAGTGTCACCTGAGAACTTCTATCCGACGATAGATATAATACCACATAGAAGTTCTCAGCGAGTCCGTTCAGTGTACCCAGTCTCCACTGAGCACCCCTATACAATCTTTGGTGTCACCACACCAGATGGATATGGGATCATCCATTGCCCATCAAATGGGACAAGAATAGGATACGCTAGTCTACTCTGGAATATCGATACCCCATCTCGATACACCCACGACTAGGAACAGTTCAAGGATATGCTCATAAACTACACGTGTCCCACTAGTATGATGCGCAGCATAGTCATAGTAGTCAAGCAAATATCCTGTGGGCTTTATCAACATGTACTAAATGAATAAGATGCATGATCAAATGAACATGTCAAGATAAAGTAAAACAGATAGCATACTATCATGTCGAGCAAGAAATTCATCTATATACATATATACATGTCCAATCATCCACTATACATATAATGCCCTCTAGGGCATACATATATCCAACAATCTCCCACTTGCACTAAGGCCAATTATTGGCGTATCTCATACCCAACATCTCAAAAAGTCGCTCATGCTGCGGCTGTGGAAGGGCCTTGGTGAATGGATCTGCGGTGTTATTCTTTGTATCTACTCTCCGAATCTCGATCTCATAGAGATCTACTATCTCCCGGATCAAATGATATCGCCTCAGGATGCGTCTGGACTTCTGATGGGTCCTTTGTTCTTTGGCTAACTCCATAGCCCCATTATTATCACAATACAATGGTATTGGATCAACAATGATTGGAACTAATCCTAGTTCCGCGATGAACTTCCTCATCCAGACGGCTTCCTTGGCAGCATCATTTGTAGCAATATACTCAGCTTCCATCGTGGAGTTTGCAACGGTATCTTGTTTGGAACTCTTCCAGCTAACCGCCCCTCCATTGAGGGTAAATACAAACCCTGAGATAGATTTGCTGTCATCCTTATCACTTTGGAAGCTGGAATCGGTACAGGCCTCCATTTGGAGATCCCCATTACCATACACAAAGAACAATTCCTTAGTCCTTCGCAAGTACTTAAGAATGTTCTTCACTACTATCCAATGTTTTTCCCCTGGGTTGGATTGATACCTGCTTACTACAGCTAGTGCATAAGTTACACCAGGGCGAGTACATAACATCGCATACATTATAAATCCTACGGCTGAATCGTAGTGTATAATGTTCATGCGAGATCTCTCTTCATCAGTCTTCGGACAGAAGTCCTTAGAGAGAGTGATTCCATGACAAGCGGGCAAGGCACCATGCTTAAAATCTTCCATACTAAAGCTTTTTTGGATGGTGTCAATGTACTTTGATTGGGACAATCCCAATAACCTCTTGGATCTATCTTTATAGATCCTTATGCCTAAAATGCAATAGGCAGCACCCGGGTCCTTCATGGAGAACCTTTGTGATAAGAATAATTTGACCGATTGTAGCATAGGAATATCATTTTCTGTCAGGAGAATGTCATCTACGTACAATACGAGGAATGTGACAGTACTCCCTACAATCTTCTTATAAATGCATGGTTCATCTGTATTTTTAGCGAACTCAAACTTTTTGATTGTATCATCAAAACAGATGTTCCAGCTCTGGGAGGCCTGCTTTAATCCATAAATGGATTTAAGCAACCTACATGCCTTCCAGCTGCTCCCACTGTCAATGAAGCCCTCTGGCCGATCCATATAAACGCATTCTTCTAAATCACCATTTAGAAATGCAGTTTCAACGTCCATCTTCTAGATTTCATAGTCATAGTAAGAAGCAATAGCAAGTAGGATCCGAATGGATTTAAGCATTGCTACTGGAGAGAAAGTTTCATCATAGTCCAATCCTAGTCTTTGACGAAAATCTTTCGCTACAAGCCTTGCTTTATAGGTCTCCACCCGTCCATCTATACCAATCTTTCTCTTAAAGATCCATTTGCACCCTACGGGTTTTATCCCAGGAGGTGCAACGTCCAAAGTCCGTACTTTGTTGGTATACATGGACTCCATTTTTGATCTCATGGCTTCCAGCAACTTCACCGAGTCACCACTCGTGATAGCTTGCTGAAAACTAGTAGGGTCATCATCATCCATGATGCAATCCTTTCTATCACCATCTATGAGAAACCCAAAGTATCTCTCTGGTGGGGGAGAAGTTCTACTAGATCTCCGGAGCGGCTGAGGTTCTTGAAGTTCTGCTGCAACATCAGTTTCAACCAATTCGTCTTGAGTAATTTGTGTCTCTAGAACCTCTTTTAGTTCTACCACATTGACATCATCACCTTTTGTAAAAATCTCATTTTCTAAAAATGCGGCATGTTGAGAAACAAATACCTTTTGTTCCTCCTTGTGGTAGAATAGATATCCATATGAATGTTTTGGATATCCCACAAATTTACACATGACCGATCGTGTCTCGAGTTTGTCTGGATTCTGCTTTATGACAAAAGCCTGACAACCCCATATCCTAACTCTTTTAAGAGACGGTCTCTTTCCATACCATATCTCATATGGAGTGGTAGACACGGTCTTTGTTGGAACCCTGTTTAACAGATACATTGCTGACTCCAATGCATGTCCCCAAATGGAAAGCGGTAACTCAGCATCACACATCATGGACCGTACCATATCTAATAGGGTACGATTCCTCCGTTCTGACACACCGTTGTGCTGTGGTGTGTAAGGAGGAGTGAGCTGAGAGAGAATCCCATTATCTTTTAAAAAGTCTGAAAACTCTGTACTCAAATACTCTCCACCTCGATCTGATCGAAGTTTCTTGATGCTCCAGCCTGTTTGTTTTTCTACTTCAAGTTTATACTCCTTGAATATCTCGAAAGCTTCGAATTTTTGCTTTAATAAAAACACGTGTCTGAATCTTGAGAAATTATCAGTAAAAGTAATGAAGTATGAAAAACCGCCTCTAGCATGTATAGACATTGGTCCGCATACATAACTATGTATGAGGCTTAAGAGTTCCACAGCTCTTTCTCCGTGTCCAGTAAACGGAGTTTTGGTCATTTTACCTTTGATACAGGACTGACAAGTCGCATAATATTTATATTCAAAAAGATTCAAATATCCATCTTTATGTAGCTTGTTTAGTCTTGTTTCATTAATATGACCAAGTCTACAATACCAAAGAAAAGCATCATTTATATCTGGAAACTTTCATTTATTAGTATGTTGTATATTGAAAACTGTGTGTTGGTTCAGGACGTAAATGCCGTTATTTAGTGTACCATACCCAATCAACTGTTGATTCAAGTTAATGTTCATAACATTATTCTGCAACACAAAATGATATCCTTCATTGTCCAATAAAGAAACGGATATTATATTACATAGCATACTTGGTTCATAATTACATGGGTTCAAAACCATAATATAACCCGAAGACAACCCTAGATGATACTCTTCTATGGATACACCATGTATATTGGAACCATTTCCAACCCGCAGAGTATGGTCTCCAGTCTTCAAAACTCTATTATTTCTCAATTTCTGCATACAATTGCAGATGTGAGAAGCAGAACCAGTATCTAATACCCAAGATGTAGAATTTATTGAAAAATATTTTTCAGTTACAAACACACCTGAAGCGGAAGCATCAACATGCTTCTTCTTCTTGAGATCAGCAAGATACACAGTACAGTTGCGTTTCCAATGTCCTGACTTGTGGCAGTAAAAACATTCTCGTTTTCCACTTCCTTCGGCCCCAGATTTGTCTTTCCCCTTCGCCTTTTTAACTCCACCTTTCGGTTTGATGGGTTTCTTTTTCTTCTTTCCCTTGGCCATGGCTTTTGGGACGGAAGAAGAAGATGGCCCAGCAAGCAGAGCGGGAGTTTTCGATGTCTTAAGCGTGCTCTCTGCACTTCTCAACAGGCAATGATTTCTCCAAATCGTTCATATTGAAATTCACAATGAAAGACTGCAGAACAATATCTGTATATTGCTCATTATCCATGGTCCATCCCAGTTCCTCAAGTTCTTCTATAAGACCAATCATCTTCAGAACATGATCTCCTACTGATGTGCTAGGGGCTATCCGCATCTGAAACAACTTACGAGATGCCCTGTATCGTAAAGTCCGAGATTGCTCTTCATACAATTCCTTTGTATGAAGAAAGATGGATTGAACATCCATCTTCTTGTGCTGTTTCTGATGGATAACGTCCATATAAGCAAGCGCGAGGCACTTGGCCATGTTGCAATCAATATCCCATGTTTTTCGGATCTCCCTATCCGAAACAGATGGTTCAGGTCCTGGGACGGGTGGGGCTTTGGTAGTGAGGACATATGATACTTTATCATATGTGAGTGCAATGTTCAAGTTCCTCAACCATTCTTTATAATTCGGTCCTGTCAGTTTATTTTTCACTAAAAGAAGCTTAAGTCCTGTCATCGGTATCTTCCATTAGGAGAGAGAAAAGAATACACTCAGCGAAATCCTCTTGCAAAGAATTAGATTGTTTATTATCTTATCTAATCGATGTCTCCACCTGCTTTAATCAAATTTTCTTTCAAAACCTGAAAAGAAAACTAGCCAGGATTAATTACATTCTACAGTTTCGCTAACCGGTCAGCCAGGCTAGTCTCGGTACTTTGAGGGAGGTTCCCCGTGCTTTCGCACGGACCTAATTTAAATAAATCTCGTTTTCCCAGAGGTCAAACCCCATTTTCCCAGAGGTCAAACCCCGTTGACACCTTTCTAGACACCTACTGGATTAGCTAATTGTAAAGTGCAAAACTCTCCTGGTAGTAACTCTTACTCACAATGGGATCGGGATCCAACTATCATATAGATGGAATGCAATCTCATTGCAAATTTCAACTCTTGAAACTCCCGATATGGATTTTACCCCTAGCTTCTTATGACCTTGGCTATAGTCAACATATCACAAGCACTAGTAAAGTTCTACCCGTCATTTCGTGATTAACCAGACCCACCCATATGACCCTTGACTATGATCAACATAATCACATGAATGTCCTAACTGATCACATCATATGCTTTGTAGGAAGACATCACTTAGCTACCGTACACTACGCCTTGACTATGATCAACATACGTAGCACGAATACTAAGTACTCTGCTTCTGTCACGACCCAAAGTTCGGCCCGTGACTGGCACTTAACCATGTAGCGTCTACAGGCGTAACGAGATCAAGTAAGCCGAAACCTAGAATTCAAAACCATTAAAAGTAGTGAGTGTTGAAAACGTTTAGAAAACTCGATTAAAATCTTTAAAGTATAAGTTATTTTCTTAAAAATTTCGGCAGCACCTCCTTCGTAAAAACTAGCCCCGAAAACGGGTACAAGACATGATATAAGTAAAATGACTGATAAAAAGAATAAAACATCCCCAAACGGGAGCAATTACGCCCAACGGCGGAACAACCACCACAAGAATAAAATACGACGCCATAGCGAAGAAATGAGCAATATAAGTGAAAACATCATAAAAGATAAAACTGCATAAATAAAGACGGCTCACACGAGCTCGACATCCAGAGTACAAAATAATATACAACATCGTCCTCACAACTGGTCTCTAAGTCAATACATAAAATAGTGGATGGAGAGTACTAGATACAATAGAGTGTACAAAATGGAAATAAACGGATACCGCAAACCCACCTATCAGCAAAACGGCTCACACGCTACTGCAGTGGTATCCATAGCAAAAAGATACAAAGAGGTAGCCCTGCCGCAACTACTCTGAGGGTCGACCTGCAAACACTGTGGCACAACGGGGGTGAGTTACCAACCCGTGAATAGTAAATAACATATAAAGGTAATCGCAGGTAAGCACCTACCGCTATACTCTAACATGTGCAACTGATGACATCAATATGGTAATCTGGGTATGCAATAATCATGCAAGGTACTCTATCAGGTACTACAACTAAATGATGCAATGCATATCAATGAATACTGAGAATGGGATAAAATATCATCTACACGAATCATCATCGTGGAAAAATACCCGGTGTCCACCAATACACCCCAAATCCCATTAACTACTCAGGCGCCGTCAATGTAATCGGCCCCCATATCCTGTAAATATCATGGAAAACATGAGTGCCCAACATCTGCACTCGAAAATGTCATGAAATACTTGTGTCCATCATCGACACGCAAATCCTCATATATCGGGCTCCGTCAGTCCGGATCGGCCCATGGGCTCCGTCTGCGGAATCGACCCTCGGCCCCGGCAGTACGAGTCGGCCCGTATCCATCTCTCGACTCTGGTCAGTATCCTCCGGATAACCGCCAGGTCCAACCAATCACCGGTAGGTAGTAGTACCTCTGCCAGGCTCACCTTCTACTGCACAACAAATCCGTTCTCGCCCCGGGGTACCATACCGGGTCCACTATGTACCCACAATCGGCCTCATCCAGCTCCTCGAATCGGGTTTCACATGTCACACGTCTCAGAACCGAGAAAACGCATGGTGGACGCACTGAAATATCATATCAAGTGAAACCGGGTTTTCAAAACAGTACATATTTCTTTAAACTAGTACCACGGTTCTTAAATCCAGAAATCTGAGGAAATCCAAAACTCAATTCGTAAATCCATGCAATGTGTCGTATGCCACATAAAATCGTACTAAGAGTAAAAAGGGAAAACCGCTCTTTTAAATGGATCCAGTTTTGAAAATATTTCATGCGGTCCCCATTTTTCTAGAAATCAAAGCCAGCATCATCCATGTATGTGAAATATGTATGTATGTAGGTATGGATGTGCAAGTGGATATAAACGCAAGTATGAGTGTACCAATGTATATGTGCACCACTATGGATATATAATATGTATGTGCGCAATATGGATGTATCAATGTATATGTGCACCAATATGGATATGCAATGTGTATGTGCGCAATATGGATGTATCAACGTATATGTGCACCAATATGGATATACAATGTATATGTCCGCAAGTATGGATGTATCAATGTATATGTGCACCAATATGGAAATACAATGTGTATGTGCGAAAGTATGGATGTATCAATGTATATGTGTACGAATATGGATATACAATGTGTATGTGCGCAAGTATGGATGTATCAATGTATATGTGCACCAATATGGATATACAATGTGTATGTGCGCAAGTATGGATGTATCAATGTATATGTGCACCAATATGGATATACGTTGTGTATGTGCGCAAGTATGGATGTATTAATGTATATGTGCACCAATATGGATATACAATGTGTATGTGCGCAAGTATGGATATATCAATGTATATGTGCACCAATAAGGATATGCAGCTACAATATCCTATCAAGCCCCGACGCATAGCGCCATACGGGAGATTTTCCCGTAGATGTTAAATCTACTCACAGTGATCTAGATCTACGTGTATCCGACCACCTGCTTTCCCTTCTACGCGGCGTCCGAAGTCCCCACCTGCGAACCTAGAATTTACACATGCAACACACATAAGGCAAAATCCTGCAAAAACGCGATATCAAGATTATACGAGAAACTAGCGTCGCAAGCTAAACGCGTGTGTATACGTCAAGAACCTCCCCGATACGCTGTGACACACCGTAACACGCTGTAACATACAGCATCACCAAACCCATCTCGTAACGTACGTGTCGCATAAGTCACAGAACACTAATTACGGGTAAATGGTCCCAGGTTCTTACCTGGAACAAAACTAAGAAAATAAACAACACCAAACACAGCCAAACACACATAGACACCTCCCTGCACAGCACCAACCTCCAAATCCACTAGGAGGCCGGCGAGCTCGGATGGGGATGGCATCTCGCCGGAATTTTGGGGGTGAAACGAGCACAAAAACCTTCACAATACTCTAAAAACCCTGCACAGCATTCTGTATATGTTTGCTAAAAAGGAAAATAACTACAGATATAGCAGATACCCGGCATCCTATAACTTTGTTTAAAAACGTTTTAAAAACACTAATTTGGTAAATTAGGGTACATTTGAGTAATCAGATGAAAATGCTTTGATTAAGTGGCACCAACAACACATAATATAGTTAATCTAACCATTAAAACCCTAGCTTAACTTAATCTCCACCCAAACCACCAATGATCACCAAAAACCTACAAAACATTAAAACTAGCTATACTATCCCAGATTTAGCCAACTGTTAAAACCCAAAAACCAAACAAAACCATGCACTCAAAAATCACTTCAGATAGCTACCCACCAAGTTACAATCCCAAACTCCCCACGACGGCCGATCTCGCCGGAATTGGGCCCCACGTCGCCGTCCAAAACCGCTCAGGTTGGGCTCGAACTTTGGGTATCTACTCAAGTTAGCTAGCAATACACTACTACATTGTTTGGCTTTATCAGAAAGTCTCGGGGTCACAGCAAATAACGGTAGCACCAAAACGACACTAAAAACACGATATCGGTACCAAACTACGACTTTAAGGTTCTAAACTGAAGCTACAATGTAACACAACATAAATACTAGCTAATTAACAGTTAAGGGTTTATACCTATACCGACTTGCTCCAAAATCCAAGCTTTCCTAGCTCCATGGGTTAACTTGGGGTGTAAGATCAATTTTTGTGAAAGAAGTGATGAATTTTGATGAGGTGAGGTGGGGATCTTGAAGAAATTGGGTTGAGGTTTGATGAAGGGGGCTGAAGTGTTCAGCCAAGGGAGAGAGAGAAGAGCAAAAATAATGAAGGAAAGAAATGGATTTGAAAAAGAATAGAGAGAGAGTGAGAGGGGGGTTAGGGGACAAAGCATGGCACGTTCTCTCTCCTCATTTAATGCCAAGCATGCTTTGTCTCCTCTCTCTCTCTTCCTCCTTCTCTAAGTCAACCCCAAAAGGAAATTTAAAAGTTTTTTTTGAACTAAAACACTTAATTTAAATACCTATTTATCTAATGAAATGGTTAAGGCACCATGGCTACTAAGCATGGTTAAACCCCAAAATTAGCCCTAGGTTTACATGCACATGTGTGTGCAAGCCCAATTTAAATTCTAATAAAATATTCATTAATTTTTATAAATTATTTATAAACTATTTGGGTAAACCTTTTTACTAAAAACCATATTTCTTTTAATTAACCACTAAGCGCATTCTAAGGTGTTACAATCTTCCCCCGTTAAAGAAATTCGTCCCCGAATTTAAAATTTTTACTAGGCATACCATCAAAGAGATGAGGGAATTTCTTCCGTATCTCACCCTCGGCCTCCCAAGTGATCTCTTCACCATTCGGGCTATGCCAAAGAACCTTCACAGATGGCAAGACCTTTGATCGAAGTTTCTTCACCTGCCGGTCCAATATCACTACTGGCTGTTCGGTGAACGAAAGATCGCGCTCAAGCTGAACGGTCTGGTGATGAATCATATGAGAAAGGTCATGAAGGTATCTGCGAAGCATCGACACATGTAATATGGGGTGAACATCCGGAAAGTCGGGTGGAAGAGCCAAACGATATGCAACTGCGCCCACTCGGTCGAGGATATCGAAGGGACCTATAAATCTGGGTCTAAGCTTCCCTTTCCGCCCATATCTCATCACGCCCTTCATCAGAGAGACCCTCAGAAAAATATGATCGCCAACGGCGAACTCGAGTCTGCGACGGCGTCTGTCAGTATACGATTTCTGCCTACTCTGGGCTGTCCTCATCCTGTCTTGAATCAACTGTATCTTCTCGGTCTTCTCATGTACGATCTGCGGCCCCAAAATACTGCTCTCGCTGAGCTGTCCAACAGACGGGCGATCGACATATCTTCCATATAAAGCCTCAAAAGGTGCCATCTGAATCGTATCCTGGAAGCTATTGTTATAGGAGAACTCTACCAAGGGCAAACAGCGGTCCCAGCTGCCACCAAAATCTAGAATACAAGCTCGAAGCATGTCCTCAAGAGTCTGAATAGTTCGCTCTGACTGGCCGTCTGTCTGGGAATGAAATGCTGTGCTGAAACTCAAGCGGGTGCCTAAAGCCTCCTGAAGTCTCTGCCATAGTCGGCTGGTGAACTGGGTGGCTCGGTCGGACACGATACAAGTCGGGACGCCATGCAATCGTACAATCTCATCGATGTAAATCTGGGCATACTGAGCAAATCCGAAAGTCGTCTTCACCGGCAAAAAGTGAGCCACTTTCGTCAATCGATCCACGATCACCCAAATGGAGTCGTACCCTCGACTAGTACTGGGTAGACCCACAATGAAGTCCATAGAAATCTGCTTCCATTTTCACTCCGGAATGAGCAATGGCTGTAGCTCTCCCGTGGGCCTCTGGTGCTCGGCCTTGACTTGTTGACAAGTCAGGCATCTGGAAACGAAGTCTGTGACGTCCCTCTTCATTCCGACCCACCAATAAACTTCTCTCAGATCTTGGTACATCTTGGTGGAATCGGGATGAACACTGTACACCGATCGATGTGCCTCCTCGAGAATCTCATGCCTCAGTCCCTCAGAATCTGGTACGCACAGTCGAGTCCTAAATCGCAGTACCCCCTGATCATTGATCACGAACTCGGAGTCTCTTCCCTGTCTAACCTGATCTCTGAAAGACGGTCATCACTGGGCTGCGCCTCATGAATACGGTCAAACAACTGTGGACGTGGATGGATATGCGCAAGCTGTCCCCCGGTCGGAGTAAACTCGAACTGCACTCGGCTGTCGCATAAAGTCTGCCAATCTGCCGATGACTGCCTCTGCACTGCGCTCAAACAAGATAGACTACCTCCGGGCCTCCGACTCAAAGCATCCGCCACTACATTCTCCTTACCCAGATGATAAAGGATCTCGCAATCGTAGTCCTTCACTAGCTCCATCCAATGACGCTATCTCAAGTTCAGGTCTCGCTGCTGAAATATGTACTTCAAGCTCTTATGGTCCGTGAATATCTGGCATGCCTCGCCGTATAGGTAATGTCTCCAGATCTTGAGTGCTAACACCACTGCAGCCATCTCTAAATCGTGAGTGGGGTAGTTCTGTTCGTGTTTCTTCAGCTGCCGAGAAGCATACGCGATAACCCTGTCGTGCTGCATTAATACGCACCCTAGCCCCACTCGAGAAGCGTCACAATAGACCACAAATCCGCCCGACCCCGAAGGCAATGATAACACAGGCGAGGTAGTCAAACGAGTCTGCAACTGCTGAAAGCTATGCTTGCACGCCTCTGTCCTAACAAAAGGAACTCCCTTCCGGGTCAACCCGGTCAACGGTGCAGCAATACGGGAGAAGTCCTGAATGAATCATCGGTAGTAGCCGGCCTGGCCTAGGAAGCTGCAGATCTCTGTAACTGATGCTGGTCTGGGCTAATATTGAACGACCTCAATCTTCTTCAGGTCCACACATATACCATCTCGCGTAATCACGTGACCTAAGAAATCTACGCGGTCAAGCCAAAACGCGCACTTGGAGAATTTCGCGAACAGCTGGTGCTCCCTCAAAGACTGCAATGTGATCCGCGGGTGCTGCTCATGCTCCGCTCAACTCCGTGAATAAACTAAAATGTCGTCAATAAACACGATGATGAACAAATCAAGATACGGCCTGAAAATGCAGTTCATCAAGTCCATAAACGCGGCTGGGGCATTGGTGAGTCCGAACGACATCACCAAAAACTCATACTGCCCGTAACGTGTGCGAAAAGCCATCCTCGGAATTTCCTCCTGCCGAACCCGTAACTGATGGTAGCCTAATCGCAACTCAATCCTCGAAAAGTATCCCGCACCCTGAAGCTAGTCGAACAAGTCATCGATACATGGTAAGGGATATCTGTTCCGTACGGTAACCCTGTTCAGCTGGCGGTAATCAATACACAAGCGCAAATTGCCGTTATTCTTCTTGACGAACAGGACTGGAGCACCCCAAGGAGACACACTAATTCGAATAAGCCCTTTATCCAGCAAATTTTGCAACTGACCTTTCAACTCTCTAAGCTCCGCCGGGGCCATCCGATAAGGCGGTATGGAAATAGGCCCCGTGCCGGGAATCAAGTCAATGCAGAAAACAATATCACGCTCAGGCGGTAGCCCAGGCAGCTCGTCAGGGAAAACATCAGGGAACTCACTAATAATCGGGACCTGGTCCAAAGGAACCTCTGCAGCTCTGGTATCGCAAACATAGGCTAGAAATCCCTGACATCCCTTCCTCAAAATCTGTCCAGCGCGAAGAGACAAAATCAAACTGTGAGGGGCGACACCACGGTCCCCCTGCACAACAAAAACCGACTCGCCGGGAAAGCAAAACCTAACTGTCTTCTCGCGGCAGTCCACAGACGCATAGCACGTGGCTAACCAGTCCATGCCCAAGAGAATGTCGAAGTCCAACATCTCAAAAAGGATCAAGTCGACAGACAACTCTTTCGCCAATACGGACAATGCAAGACCGGAACACATGTCTAGCAACAAACGACTCGCCCACAGGAATGGTCACAACAAGCGGCTGATCAAGCAAACAAGACTCTCTGCCTAAACACGGCACGAAGTATGTGGAAACGTACGAGTGCGTAGACCCCGGATCGAACAACACGTTTGCGTCAAAAGGACATACAGAAAGAGTACCTGAGACTACTGCTGTCACGACCCGAAATTGGCACGTGACGGCTCTAATACTACGTAACGCCTAAAGACGTAACGCAGTAAAAGAAAGCCAAAACCCAGAAATCTAAACCATGAAAATACGGAAAAGATAATAAAAGTTTTGAAACATTTGAAATCACAACCCAAATTCTTTAAAAGTCCCACTTTCTATATTTAAAATTTTAGCAACACCCCTTTTGTAAAAACTGGCCCAAAGGCGGAAAACAATCCACATCACAAATATACGACGCCGTATCGAAGAAATAAAGACAATAGAGAATAAGCTATATATAAGACAACAAAGCACAAATAGTACACAATTCGTCCTCACCAAGTCTCTAAGTCAACAACATAATAGTAGATGGAGAGTACAAGATACAACGAATGTAAAATATGAAATACAGATAATCATCCAACCCACCTAAGCAAAAATAGTATACTGTGAGCTGATGCGGTATCTGTAGCAAAAGATGATAGATGAATAACTGAATAGCCTGCCTCGACTACTCTGGGGAACACCCTGCAATACCTGTGGCACAACGGGGGTGATTTGCCAACTCGTGAATAGTAGATAACATATGCAGGTAATCGCAGGAATTTATGTACAACATGAATCTAAGATATACAATTTACAGTAATAACAGGTCATGTGAATGCAGAATAATGGAAAGTACACTAGCAGGTACAATCAATATGTGAAGCAGTAATAACATGACAGTAGTATGCAATAACCATGCAATAGGGATATGAGAATGTAGATATGCAACAATCATGAAGGGTACAATAACAGGTACTCCTAATACATGGAACAGTGCATAAGTGAAAAGGTATGAGGTATGGAGTGAAATATGTCATCCCACGGAATCCTGTCATCTTGGTAGGTGTTCAGTTGATAAAATTGCACATTTAATATGACATTTTTCCTACTATTTCTATATAATGAAAGGTGTTTATTATAATATATGATACATTTGAAGTTTTATCAGTAAAAATACTATTTTCATGTGTTTATATATTATAATTAACATTTGGTAGGAAAAAGTAAGTATATATTATCCATGTAACATTTGGCCCAATTAAATATGCATACCTTATTAAATACCTTTGACCAATTCTTAATGGTTAAGTTAATATCTCAATATAACAAACACTACTAAATATTATTTGTTGAGATATTGTGCAGAATTTGCAGGGCTAAAATCAAGGAAATCAAAGTTGGCAAAACAAACCTACCTGATTAAGAAAGTAAACTAAAGAAATAAATTCTGGCAGTGACGTAGAAAAGATTTTCAGTTTCCAGAGATTCAAAAGATCACCACGTGTCACCAGAAGAAGCCACAAGAAATTTAAGGCCAAGATCCCACCATAAGACCGCGGATCCGTGGTTAAACCCATCCAACGGCCGCGGTTTCGCCGCACTTTAAGTGAGTTGGGATTTTGGATTTTTTTGGTTAGAATCATAACAACTAGTTTCCAAATTAGGAAGCTAGGATTCTGGCTCTGGGAGTATAAATAAGGACCGAGAGCCTCTTGGAAAAATCATCAAGCCGACGAGATCACGAAGCCCCAGACGCTCACGCATCCAGGCTGATCTTCAACTGTTCATCTACCTCCTTAGAAAGATCGAGAAGCAAATCAAGTTTTGTAATCATTTTCTACGGAATAAAGTGTAGATTGTTCAAGTTGAATAATAAAGGTAGTTATTTTGCATTTTACATTATGTTTTCCCTCTCTGTCTTTTCATCTTCTTCTCCCAGCATGCGCGAGTAATTCTCCGCTTGTTAGGGTTCGTAGGATTAGGGTAGGCTAATGGATGATGAACATCCCTAAACCCTTTTTAAGTCATATAAAGTTTATGAACTTTATCAAAAGAATCATTAACATCCTAATCGGGCGCGCTAACAATTCTTTGTTAGTTCCGACCGCGATTAGAGATTAGATTAATGATTATTTTGGTAAAGGCTGGATATGAACAGAATTCCGTGTCGAGATAAGGGTTAAGAGTGGGATTCCTTTTCCCTCCAGAAACCCTAATCTACACGCATCACCGTCGTTCTAGTTTTAAATCTATTAAAGGATAAAAAGGGTAACTTTTAATTAATCGCCCATAACTACTAAATCCTAACGAACCCTACAAGTACCCTTCTTATATTAACTTACATCCATAAATAATCTAGATCTATATTCTGCATTAGTGCTTAACGTAGATCTAGAAACCATTCTACAATATTCTTTATCCCTCCTCTCTTCTTCAACACATCTAAAGTAAGAGTAAAAGATTCAACGTTTCCCTGAAGACGACCCATACTCATCTCGGTCTAGCTACGCGCGCCACCGTTATTTATTGCGGTTATTCTAAAAACACTTTTTCACATCAATCAAATGGCACCGTTGCCGGGGAGACGTGCGTAATTTTTTATTCTTACTATTTGTGTTGAATTCTTAGATGATTCATATCATTATCATAAACAAAACTGCAAATTGTATATTTAACGATTTGTGTATGAATTTTGCGAGGGAATCTAGAGTCACGGACTTGAGGAAACATGAGATCTAGGGTTTCACACTTCTCTGGTATCTTTCTTAACTCCTTTTCTCTCCTCTCAAATCCAATAAAATCTATTTTCTGCAGGATTCTTTGCAAAATATCGCCGCTCAAAAATCTTTTTGCAAAGTTTTCTTTTGCGGTTTGTTTTTGCATATTTTAATACAGATTTTTAAGGGGCAAGACCAAATCCAGATTAGGTGGGGATTTCATCACCCTTCCTAAGCCCCACAAATCACAAACCGAGCATCTGCATCAACCCTACATTAATTTAAAAAATATCTAGACCAGACTCTAAGGACTGTCGCGCTCAATAAGGACAGTGGAAGGTCGTGGGTAAACTATCGCTTATCCGCATTACTTTTGTGGTGACTAGGCAAGTGTGTCCAAGGCGAGTGGTTACTTAATTAGGACCACTACTTTTGTAGTGGGGAGCCTCTCACTCACCTGGCACTTACCTGGCTACAAGAGTAGTAAAGAGGCGGTGGAGGATTTATACTGTGGCTTGTCCTTTGGAAGTCTAGGAGCGGTCTAGAGACTGACCTAAGTAACCTTAGTTTCAGGGTTGTTTGTGCATTTTTGTGTGATTTGTCTAAATCCGTCATTTTTCAAAACAAACCAATTATTTTCTCCCCTTTTTACCCCTTCCCCCTTCTTCTCTTCTTATAATGGGTGACCTAAACAGAAGAACACTTGCCGAGCTTTGCTGTCCACGACCTGATATCTCTTGTTTTCGTAATCCCTTCGGTATACCGTCCGGCTCTTCCATGTCCTTAAGAGATCATATAGAACAAGCAGGAAGAAACAGTTGGCCACCTCAGTCTAGGTCTTATCAACCGCATCCTAATCCTACACCTGTTTCAGTTCATACCCAGAGTGAGGAAGCCCCTAGACGAATGTCCATTGCTGAGCACATAGCTAGGTCTAGAGGCCAAAGTTTCAACCCGGACCAATATCAACCATCACCACCACTGTCCGGAGAAGAGTTTGATATGTGGTTTGTGGCATATAAGATGTTTGTTGAAAATAGCCAACCAACCAACCCATATCAATATTCTTCTTATCATAATATTGATCCTACTCCTACCCAAGTTCCGCAACCATTCTATTCCTATCAATCCAATCCGACTTTTCCACCTACACTAGACAGTTCTTTTAATCAGTCATTTGGGAGTTTTAATTATCCAGAGGAATTTCAATCTTATACTGAAACCTCTTATCAACCCAAGACTAGTCTGGAGCAGACATTAGAAAAATTTCTGGAACTGTCGAACCAAATTAGGAAGGATTTGGGTAGTAAGACAGAACTGTACACCCTTCCTAATCAAACCTCCTGTTTCCAAACTGAAATCCACAACTCCAGTTTCATAGATTCATCAATTACACCAAATAGAATGTCTGATAAGTTGTGTGACTTTGTAGTGTTTGATTTACCCGATTGTGAAGGGTCCATTTCAAGTGAAACCATACCCAACCCTTGTGATCTCTACACCTCCACTCTTGAACCAAAACTGATTGAAAACCATACTTTTGATGAGGTGTTTGAGAATTTTAACCTTCACTTGAATAAGGTGATTGACGTTGGGGATATATTGATTGATGAACCTGAAATTTTGGATGATTTTGTCCCACCAATTCATCAAATCCTTTCACTTCCTTGTGGTCATCATCTTGAGCCTTTAATTCTTCCCGAACCCCAAATATGTCTTGAAGTTGATGATAATGGTATACCCGAAGATCAGACCGAAATACAGCCTCCATCTTCCACATCTGGTTCAGCAACACTCAACACACCAATTTGTTTACCCATTTCACCTTCTACTTTCTCCGGTTCTTCTTTTGTTCCTATAGTTTCAGTAAGTTTTGATAAATCACAATCCGTTAATTCAAGTTCAATAATACCAAAAATTCAACTTGATTTGGATATTTTTGAAAATGAGGTAGATGAGTTTTTCGAGTCCTCTACCTCAATAATTTTTGAATCAAGTAGGATAAATTCTGGCACAAAACTCTTTGACAGCAAAATGTTCAATCACACCATTGATAAAAGTTTTGAAGAACTTTTTGCTGACGAACATGAATTTTTAAACAATACGGATTTTGTGATTAATCAATCTCCACCTATAGAGGTTGAACCGTCACCATTCCTTCTTCCTAATCATTCACATTCATCCTCATTCTTTCTTTTCTCTAATTTCAAACCCTTTCCAGACAACCTCTTATCCCATCCCTATTTTTTCTTGACTCGATACAACACATTCTTCCACCAACCTATACGATATACTGATAAAATCTTTGAATGGTTGGTGTTAACTTTTGGTCTTTGTAAAGTCTTAGTTTAACCAAATGACTCATCCCCTCTTAAAATGCTTCGTATTGACTCACTCATGTTTGAAGGGGGTATATTTTTGGCTCTTGATCATAACTTTTGTCCCCAAATTTGTGAGCCAAAAATAAGTTTGGGGGAGGATTTTCACTTTTATATATTCTTGGCCCCATTAATAATGTCCCCCCAAGCTTACAGGTTTTTGTGTTCCAGCAGACAGCAACAGTGAGGACACTGTTGAAAACAGGTTTGGGGAAGGTTTGTGCTTATTTACGCGATACTTTGCATTATACTATATATAAGCGCAAAATTTTTTTGATAATAAAAGAATAGAAAGTGAAAAATTATATATGAAAGATAAGAATGGTTTAAGAAAACCAAGAAAATTAGAAGTTTTCTTAAACGAACTAGTAATAAGTACTTATGAGCTGTTGTCCCAAGGGTTAGTAAGATGAAGGAAGTAACTAATCTGAGGATAAAAATAAGTCTGAAAAATAGTTTCTATTCTGGAAACCAAACATTTGAATGTTGATACCGTACTATATGCACTTACACATGTCTTGAAACTCGGGATAGTAGAGGATACCTTGAAATGCTCTTGTCTAAAAGCCAAAGTATGAAGGAAATAATAAATGAAGAAAATAAAAATGGTGAAAAGAAAAATGAACACTGGTTTTGTTATCGCCAAGGCAGCAATAAAAAAATATAGCGAGGGTGCTTCATCACCTAGTGCCCTAAGGCTAAATGGTCTGGGAGTCACTGCTAAGCCTTAGGTGGTGCAAGACGAGGAAAATATTATCACTTAATCAGCAAGCACATGAGTAATCGGTCGGTAGTACCTCAAGAAGTATTAACGGTCGCATGAAAATGTGTCAGCAAATCTAAATATTCATCAAGTTAAAAAAGTACTGAGGTAGATGGACAAGAGTATAATAGCTTGAATTGAATTCTCCGAGTGTAGGGATGTCCATTTCACACACGTAGGGGTATATGATCGATGTTTGGATGAAAGATGGGAATGAAGAATAAAAACGATGTTTTATTGAGGGATGATGTGATTTCTAACATCTTTTCATGACTATTAAGATATGGCTCATAACAACTGAAAAGCTAGTGTAGTTGGAAACTCTTATTTTCAAAGTCTTTCTTTTATGGTTCTTATCTTTATATGTAAATTTCACCATCTCTCTTTTATTATAGGATTTTGCGGGTGTAATCCGTTGAAAACCCTCAGCAGACAACACTCCTCATATTAGGGACACCTAGAGGTTTCACGGCTTGTTGCACGTGCTCAGTGCAATCGTGTTTGCCTACGAAAGTGTGCTTAGTTTTCTCCTTTCTTTTTTCTCTTTCTCTTGAATAAACAAGTTTGCTCGGGACGGTCAAAGATAAGTGTCACGACCCGAAAGTACGGAACATGACCGGCACTTAAACTACGAACGTCTCAAGGCGTACGTATTCTAAGTAAGCCGAAAACCCAGAAATCCAAACCAAGAAGAGTAGTAGAGAGTAGGAAAACCATTTTAAATAAGTAGTTTTAATAGCATAAGCCGAATTATGCATTTTTAAAAAAAACATCAAATGTTTCCTGAAAATTTCGGCAGAGTCTCCTTTGTAAATACAGGCCCCCAAACGGGATACAGCATGAATAGTATACGGAATCAAAAAAAAGGCATCCCCAAGCGGGAGCTAGCTCTTCGTCAATCGACGGTCACAACCACACAAGCAATATAATATACAACGCCAAGGGCGAGGTCAAAACTCAAAAGGAAACTCAAAACAGCAAGAAATCCATAGAAATACAACGCGCGACTCTAAGGTCGAAAGAATAAACATCACTGGTCTCTATCTCTGAAATAAATACATGTTTGGTTGATGGAACTTCTAGATACAACAGAGTAATAATATACAAGTTATATAATGGGGGGTACGATACAAGTAAACCCACCTACTAGCAAATCACCCGAAGGAAACTATGCCCGCAAAGCCCTAAAGAAACTTGTACGGCGAAACCTGCAAGAAACTGGGGCACAACGGGGGTGAGTTGCCAACTCGTGAATAGAAAAACATCTACGAAAAGGAATCGCATGTATGACGCAATCCTAGGTCATACGATCAATATATATATAATCCTCAAATAAAAATAACCAGCAGCCTATAACAAGGCTAGGGTAAATATCTAACCCGAGTGTAATCTCATGTGCCCGTGTCTGTGCCTCAGGTAGCAATATATCATATGAATGAGGTAGGGATGCATGAAAACAGAATACATAAAAATGAAGAACTGTTTTCATAATTTAGTGAGATTTCCTTTGTATTTTTAAAATGAGGTATCATAATGAAATCAGCATAAAACAGTGCCTAGTATCGGCACAAAACATAATCCCAATATCTCGGTATCTCTGTATCACGGTCTCTGTACCTCAAAATCTCGAAATCTCAATATCTAGGGTGCCGTCAATCCAGACCGACCCCTACCAACCATCTCAAGACCACGACGGTATCCTCCGGATATCCGACGCGTCGGGTAATATCACCGGTCGGTAGTGCTCCCCTGCCGGGCTCAACGTCAACAACACATTCCTCTTGCCCCGGGGTACCGCACCGGGCCCACCATGTACCCGAAACGGTTCCTCCACTCCTCGAATCGAGTCTCAAAATCCATCAGCAAACTCATGGTGGACGACTCATACATCATGGGAAAACCGCACTTTTTATTTTAAAAGAGAAAAGAGGTTTATTTATGTTTTTGCGGTTTTCCCCCAAATCCAGAAAATCTCATGGAAATCCAAATCCAAAACCTCAATAACACGTAAAATAGTGAATATATGCATGAGAACCCATGAATGCGGCATAACAATGAAAAACATTATACATGAAGTAGCAGGTAATAACTACAATATCTAAACTATTAGCTAACAGACTATGTCAAGCAATAATATTTTCTAAGGTATACGTGACATGACAATTACCGATGAAGATGTGTGTGAGCCGGCAAGTAAGTGTACGTGGTACATACGAATCATCGGTAATGGTGCTGGTGTCCTAACAGCATGATATCAATAATGGAGTATGAAACATAATATAAGCATGCGATGCGAAGCGAACCACAATAATGAGCGGGAGCTGAATACTAGACGTAACTATAACTAATCTGCATTAATCTAATATAAGTCCTACAAATGGTGCCTTTTGAAATAACACAAATCATGGGGTTTTGAAAATAGGGGCTACGGTGTTTTTATGAAAAGATACGTCTTTTGAAATATCCGTAGGATCCCTTGGGCTGTCTTTTAAAATACCCACGATTCGTTAGTTTTTGAAATAGGTAAGAATCGAATCTAATCTAACAACTAAACTAAACTAAAGGGCTAAGCTAACAAGCTGGACTATAGGTAAAGAAACAACATAACATCTGAGTCGATATATATACATACCTGTATATATATTAGTCGGTGATCCCGTCTCAATAATATCATATCCGATATCATATCTATAATCAGACATCCCAAGTCAAGAGTGCGGATCAATCATCAATATACAGCTCGTACGTAAATCCGTCGTACGGCTTCCCAAATCTGGGTACGAGTCAATATCACATTCATCATACTATTCATCTGGTATCCTCTTTATCAAATATCATCATCTGGGTACTGACCTATGTCTAGTACAATTCTAACATCATTACTATAATCAAGATCTAACTACTGATCGACAGTCCAGTATAGATCGATATTATCCTCATATATCATCACCAGAGTATACATCGCCTAAGGTGGTCTATCACGAGTATCCTGTCATATCATATCCCATCGTATATCATAATCACATGTCGATCACATAATATATATGTCGCTATTACTATGGCATCATCATTCCCAAAATCCTCTAAACTATCAAGGTGTATCTTAATTATGAATTTTATCATATCACCGACATCATGATCTCACATCAAACCATCGACTCACATCGATCCTATGTATCATCCTCAAATCCGTAATAAACACATAAACCCAAACCCATGTGAACATATATCCATAACGAATTCCATAACCATATATGAAATGAGGATGTATGCAAGTATGTATATGTGTGTATGTGTAAGTGTAGTGCACCCACTACCTAAGGTTCCGTAACCATGCACCAATCCATCACCAATATCCATCTTAAATCATCAATAATAAATCCCAACAACATATAATAAATTGTTGGTGTGTATACGCATCCGTATACATCACCACGGACTGCGGGGGTGCTATGCGCCATCCACCCGACTTCTCCCCGTAGATATAAATCTACTCACCTTGATATGTGTGCCGGTGCCGATGTCGCCGTTTGCATCTCCAACGCTCCGACGCCACGTGGGGTACATACAAGAATATCACATGCTAAAACACATGAAAATCACATCGAAAACCAAAATGGTGCATACTACGCCCATAGGTAAAAACCTGTGACCTTGTGTGCAAACACTGCCAATATCCACTGTCGTCGACGTCCAAACGCCACCCGACAGAAACGAATCACCAAATACCCAAAATCCGTATGAAAACACGTCGTAAATCGTACGCCAACTCATGAAAATGAACCCAGATTTTATCCTAACAGGAAACAGTCAAAACTGGACATACCGGGGGTCAATTTTACATGAAAAGGGGCTGTGCACGCAAAACGAGGCAGTTTTACACTGCTCTGGCCGCAAATTGCGGCCAGGAGGGTTAAATTTTCGGCCGGGACTTTGATGTGATGGCTAGGGCTTTGGGTAGGGGTTCCAGGGTGCCTGCACAGCTCTCTGCCAAGTCAATTTTTCTCTAGGAGGCCTCGGGTTGCTCCAGATTCCAGAACACCTTCACAGATCACACAAACCGACATGAAAAGTTCCATAATTCCGTATTTTTGGGTTTCAGGTTGTGCTAGTCTAGTGTTTTGGTCAAAATAGGGTCTAAGGTCACCATTTAAGTCCAATTGCATAGCCACAACTCAAGTTTACCCTAACCCTCTCTAGGGTTTTCCAAAGTGTATAAAACCTCGACAAAACAACACTAAACTTTAAAAGAGGCTAAATCACTTGAAATACTACAATATTTGTGAAGGGATTACCTCATTAGAGACTCAAGAATCTTCCCACAGCTTGTGAGCTTGTGCACACTTTTTGTGAAATGAGGGCAGGGTTTTGGTGTAGTTTGTGAGATGATTTGGGGCTTGAAGTGAGGAGGAAGATGAAGTGTAGGAGCAGCAGCCGCAATGGAGAGGGAAATGGTGAAGGAAATGAAGGATAAAGCCAAGTCAAAGCAACCCCTCACTCTCTCTCTCTCTCACCCATACCTAATATAATATTCCATTCTCTTTCTCTTTTTCTTTACCTTTTCTTTAATTCCTTCTCACTCAAATAGTGATCCCAAAATAAAACCATGGCAAGAAAAATGTAACACAAGTCCAAAAATGATATGTGCAAGTTTTGCACAAAAAACCAAAAAAATCTGATTAGCGATTTTTAATCGCGATTAGCACTAAATTAGTATATAAATGCTCATAAAAACTTAAAAATGACTAATTTTCATAGAATACATAATTTTTGAATTTTCCATATTTTTTTCAAAATTTTTCCCATTTATCGATATTTAATTATAAATTTAATATTAAAATAATCAATAAAATAATATTAAATTATAAAAATTCCTAAAAATAATATTTTATTATTTTGGAATGTTACAATCTTCCCCCCTTAAAGAAATTCGGTCCCCGAATTTATATTTAAACCCCCAATTTCTAAAACATTTCAATAAGAAGTCCAAGTCTTCGGGGCTCCGAAATCATCAATACATAAAACGCATCATAGCGCGATGCATGCGCATGAGTAATGAGAAGATAACTAAAAAAACAAAACTCCGTCAAGCATCCCGCAATCATCGGAGTCATGGTAAAGACACAAATGTCAAATCCAATACAAAATCAATATGATACAACTCGAAACTATACACGTAAATATCTGAAGTAAATGCATGCCAACTCTTTTTAAGTTGCTGTGCGATGCGCATAACACTGCACAGTGGCGGACGTCTTTATCAGAAAATAGCCATATACTTATATATCTTTTGTTTAGTATGCACGATCCGCCGTTTTTGAAAACAATTTGGAAGGGTTCCCTGTTTTAAACGTTTTCGTGGCATATCAGACACGTATGTAAATAATGAGACTATAGCTCGCTTTTGGAAATCCCTTTGAAATCTATCAATGCATGCAAAATATATTCAGGCACTGTCATCTGATCAGTCCTGCTCAGTACGAAAACCAATCGCAATATCATGAAATTGTACTGCTTCATAAGAAATCGGTCCCAAAAAGTGCATATGAAAACCCTGTGCGTCCGGTGCGCACGGAGATCAAAATCCATGAATGTGCACAAAAACAACATCAAGGTGCAACGGTTGTGCACACAACTTTGGTCATAGGCATCGTGTGTGCCTGACCGCAAAATCAGGTGCATCTGACATGCACGAAAATTCCGATTTAGTGCATCTGGTGTGTGCACCAAATCGCATCTCATAGCAGGCGCCCAACATGCGCTAAAAATCCAAACCCGGTGCATCCATCATGCATGAAATCATGAAATCCAATATCGAGTGTCGAACATGCACAAAATCCAATCAGGTGCACAAGGTGCACAAAACAAATATCGAGTATCACAATCGAAATCGAAGTCCAGTGCATCTAAGTGCACAAAAGGCGTATCACTGCACTGCAAGCATATATAAACTATACAGAGTGCAGGAACCAAAACGTGTGCGTGCATACGCACAAAATCAACTCAAATATCTAAAACCGTAAAATCACAAGCATGTGAAACCAAAGCATGAAAACGATATCAAGTGCAAAACTGTGCAAAGATCGTAAATCCTCAATCATCAAAATCAAATCATGCGACTAAATCACCCAAAAGATCGAAATCAATAATGGCGGAATAGTACCGCTCAAGCGCATCCTCCAGGAATCTCGGGCCAACTGTCGCGGTCACTAGTGGGACGTCTCGTCGATGATCATGAACTCTGGCCTTCTAGTGTGCGTAACAATGACCACTCCTGGGTCAAGGCCTTCACTGTGAATTACCAATCTCTCGGTCCATCGGCTCATCGGCCCTGTCAGGTGTGCTAACGGGGATGATCCCGTTCTGGCACTTCTCTGGTCATCTCTCGGTCAATCATCGCGACCACTCGTCAAGCAGCATGTCACTGGCGTCGGCCTCTGGCTCTCTGAATGCACATGACACATCTAATCCTGGGTGCAAATATCATTGCAGCAGTATCCTGGAAGGAATCCTGCTCAAGGTCTCTTCCAAGTCTCGTCTCTGCCTAACTGTCCAGAAGTCATCGTTCTTTACTATATCTGTTTCTTGTTCCGGAACAACTGCATACTCACCGCGACTCCTTCTGGAAGGTCTATCCAAGTACAATGCCTCGGCATGCGTATCGCATCTCTGATGTCGGCGAAGTAGAACGTCATCTTATCAATATCTCGTACGAACCGCTTACTCCACTTTTCTCTAAGGTCGACCGCTTCGGACTCGTCTCGTCGTGGCTGCATGGACTGAGCTCTAACGGCTATCCTCGTATCGGGAGTCTCCCAAGAAGTGCATCTCACCACTTAGCATCCGAATTAAGTCGAGCCATCCGATCGATTTGTCAAAACTTCTTAATCCCCCAAGAGCTCCATATCCTGGGCACAGTTTAATAGTATCGAGTACATACCACAGCATTGGTGGTCCAGCCGTAGAAGGGCAAACCCAAGCCTCATTAATGGCGCCGAGGAACTGCCGTGAACCCTAAGGTTCAAAGGCTTTCACACGGTCATTAAGTCGAGTTAGGGTTTCATTCTTCTAGAGGGACCATAGAATTGCCTACATGTCTTTCCAAGTACTTTAAACATGGAATAATAGGTTCCTGACATTTGGTCGTCTCTGTCGACTTTCAACGTCTCGGCGTGAAATCGTATCTAGCTGGAATCAATCTATCTGATGACCTCGCATCAGGGTAGCGAACGATCCACATGTCCTAGTCATTCATCCTCGATGACTAACGACCTTCTATCATCTCTTAGTACAACTTGTACTGCAATAACTCCAACATCTGGGGTGATATCTCATCGTTCGCAGCAATAACAGGCACACTCGTCTGCTCGCTGAACCGTGCCTCAATCATCATGAACAAGCAATACACCAACGGTCATCAAAATATGGCTGGCCTCTGTCAGCGGCTCAGTCATCTGGTGCTGATTTACACGTCCGAGTAATCTCATACAGCGATCAATCCCACGCTCGTGGCGCAAAATACAAACAAAAGACACACCTCTGCAATCATGTGTCGCCGGAATCACGCCCTATTCAGTCCTCGTTCGTGACGAGCTCATGCTGACCGCAACTCTAGCCGTAGCTCTCCTTGCCTGTAATCTTGGCGGCAAAACCATAACTGGTACCGATGTAGCTAGATCAGGAATGAATATGATACTGAGCAAAGAAATGTACATCCTAAGGCTCCTTAAGTGGAGTGGCGTGTCGTAAATATGCCGCGGAACATACACATGGTACGTCACTCTACTTTAGTCACCTATTCCGTCAACCAAGGGTCATCCTACGCTCCGAAGGTAAAACCTAACGCTCTGATACCAACCTTGTCACGACCCGAAAGTACGGAACATGACCGGCACTTAAACTACGAACGTCTCAAGGCGTACGTATTCTAAGTAAGCCGAAAACCCAGAAATCCAAACCAAGAAGAGTAGTAGAGAGTAGGAAAACCATTTTAAATAAGTAGTTTTAATAGCATAAGCCGAATTATGCATTTTTAAAAAAAACATCAAATGTTTCCTGAAAACTTCGGCAGAGTCTCCTTTGTAAATACAGGCCCCCAAACGGGATACAGCATGAATAGTATACGGAATCAAAAAAAAGGCATCCCCAAGCGGGAGCTAGCTCTTCGTCAATCGACGGTCACAACCACACAAGCAATATAATATACAACGCCAAGGGCGAGGTCAAAACTCAAAAGGAAACTCAAAACAGCAAGAAATCCATAGAAATACAACGCGCGACTCGAAGGTCGAAAGAATAAACATCACTGGTCTCTATCTCTGAAATAAATACATGTTTGGTTGATGGAACTTCTAGGTACAACAGAGTAATAATATACAAGTTATATAATGGGGGGTACGATACAAGTAAACCTACCTACTAGCAAATCACCCGAAGGAAACTATGCCCGCAAAGCCGTAAAGAAACCTGTACGGCGAAACCTGCAAGAAACTGGGGCACAACGGGGGTGAGTTGCCAACTCGTGAATAGAAAAACATCTACAAAAAGGAATCGCATGTATGACGCAATCCTAGGTCATACGATCAATATATATATAATCCTCAAATAAAAATAACCAGCAGCCTATAACAAGGCTAGGGTAAATATCTAACCCGAGTGTAATCTCATGTGCCCGTGTCTGTGCCTCAGGTAGCAATATATGATATGAATGAGGTAGGGATGCATGAAAACTGAATACATATAAATGAAGAACTGTTTTCATAATTTAGTGAGATTTCCTTTGTATTTTTAAAATGAGGTATCATAATGAAATCAGCATAAAACAGTGCCTAGCATCGGCACAAAACATAATCCCAATATCTCGGTATCTCTGTATCACAGTCTCTGTACCTCAAAATCTCAAAATCTCAATATCTAGGGTGCCGTCAATCCAGACCGGCCCCTACCATCCATCTCAAGACCACGACGGTATCCTCCGGATATCCGATGCGTCGGGTAATACCACCGATCGGTAGTGCTCCCCTGCCGGGCTCAACGTCAACAACACATTCCTCTTACCCCGGGGTACCGCACCGGGCCCACCATGTACCCGAAACGGTTCCTCCACTTCTCGAATCGGGTCTCGAAATCCATCAGCAAACTCATGGTGGACGACTCATACATCATGGGAAAACCGCACTTTTTATTTTAAAAGAGAGAAAATGTTTATTTATGTTTTTGCGGTTTTCCCCCAAATCCAGAAAATCTCATGGAAATCCGAATCCAAAACCTCAATAACACGTAAAATAGTGAATATATGCATGAGAATCCATGAATGCGGCATAACAACGAAAAACAGTATGCATGAAGTATCAGGTAATAACTACAATGTCTAAACTATTAGCTAACAGACTATGTCAAGCAATAATATTTTCTAAGGTGTACGTGACTTGGCAATTACCGATGAAGATGTGTGTGAGCCGGCAAGTAAGTGTACGTGGTACATACGAATCATCGGTAATGGTGCTGGTGTCCTAACAGCATGATATCAATAATGGAGTATGAAACATAATATAAGCATGCGATGCGAAGCGAACCACAATAATGTGCGGGAGCTGAATACTAGACGCAACTATAACTAATCTGCATTAATCTAATATAAGTCCTACAAATGGTGTCTTTTGAAATAACACAAATCATGGGGTTTTGAAAATAGGGGCCACGGTGTTTTTATGAAAAGATACGTCTTTTGAAATATCCGTAGGATCCCTTGGGCTGTCTTTTAAAATACCCACGATTCGTTAGTTTTTGAAATAGGTAAGAATCGAATCTAATCTAACAACTAAACTAAACTAAAGGGCTAAGCTAACAAGCTGGACTATAGGTAAAGAAACCACCTAACATCTGAGTCGATATATATACATACCTGTATATATATTAGTCGGTGATCCCGCCTCAATAATATCATATTCGATATCATATCTATAATCAGACATCCCAAGTCAAGAGTGCGGATCAATCATCAATATACAGCTCGTACGTAAATCCGTCGTACGGCATCCCAAATCTGGGTACGGGTCAATATCACATTCATCATACTATTCATCTGGTATCCTATTTATCAAATATCATCATCTGGGTACTGACCTATGTTTAATACAATTCTAACATCATTACTATAATCAAGATCTAACTACTGATCGACAGTCTAGTATAGATCGATATTATCCTCATATATCATCACCAGAGTATACATCGCCTAAGGTGGCCTATCACGCGTATCCTGTCATATCATATCATATCATATCCCATCGTATATCATAATCACATGTCGATCACATAATATATATGTCGCTATTACTATGGCATCATTATTCCCAAAATCCTCTAAACTATCAAGGTGTATCTTAATTATGAATTTTATCATATCACCGACATCATGTTCTCACATCAAACCATCGACTCACAATGATCCCATGTATCATCCTCAAATCCGTAATAAACACATAAACCCAAACCCATGTGAACACATATCCATAACGAATTCCATAACCATATATGAAATGAGGATGTATGCAGTATGTATATGTGTGTATGTGTAAGTGTAGTGCACCCACTACCTAAGGTTCCGTAACCATGCACCAATCCATCACCAATATCCATCTTAAATCATCAATAATAAATCCTAACAACATATAATAAATTGTTGGTGTGTATACGCATCCGTATACATCACCACGGACTGCGGGGGTGCTATGCGCCATCCACCCGACTTCTCCCCGTAGATATAAATCTACTCACCTTGATATGTGTGCCGGTGCCGATGTCGCCGTTTGCATCTACAACGCTCCGACGCCACGTGGGGTACCTACAAGAATATCACATGCTAAAACACATGAAAATCACATCGGAAACCAAAATGGTGCATACTACGCCCATAGGTAAAAACCTGTGACCTTGTGTGCAAACACTGCCAATATCCACTGTCGTCGACGTCCAAACGCCACCCGACAGAAACAAATCACCAAATACCAAAAATCCATATGAAAACACATCGTAAATCGTACGCCAACTCATGAAAATGAACCCAGATTTTATCCTAACAGGAAACAGTCAAAACTGCACATACCGGGGGTCAATTTTACATGAAAAGGGGCTGTGCACGCAAAACGAGGCAGTTTTACACTGCTCTGGCAGCAAATTGCGGCCAGGAGGGTTAAATTTGCGGCCGGGACTTTGATGTGGTGGCTAGGGCTTTGGGTAGGGGTTCCAGGGTGCCTGCACAGCTCTCTGCCAAGTCAATTTTTCTCTAGGAGGCCTCGGGTTGCTCCAGATTCCAGAACACCTTCACAGATCACACAAACCGACATGAAAAGTTCCGTAATTCCGTATTTTTGGGTTTCAGGTAGTGCTAGGCTAGTGTTTTGGTCAAAATAGGGTCTAAGGTCACCATTTTAGTCCAATTGCATAGCCACAACTCAAGTTTACCCTAACCCTCTCTAGGGTTTTCCAAAGTGTATAAAACCTCGACAAAACGACACTAAACTTTAAAAGAGGCTAAATCACTTGAAATACTACAATATTTGTGAAGGGATTACCTCAATAGAGACTCAAGAATCCTCCCACAGCACCAAAACACCAACTTTCTTGGTCCATTCTAAAGCTTGTGAGCTTGTGCACACTTTTTGTGAAATGAGGGTAGGGTTTTGGTGTAGTTTGTGAGATGATTTGGGGCTTGAAGAGAGGAGGAAGATGAAGTGTAGGAGCAGCAGCAGCAATGGAGAGGGAAATGGTGAAGGAAATGAAGGATAAAGCCAAGTCAAAGCAACCCCTCACTCTCTCTCTCTCTCTCACCCATACCTAATATAATATTCCATTCTCTTTCTCTTTTTCTTTTCCTTTTCTTTAATTCCTTCTCACTCAAATAGTGATCCCAAAATAAAACCATGGCAAGAAAAATGTAACACAAGTCCAAAAATGATATGTGCAAATTTTGCACAAAAAACCAAAAAAATCTGATTAGCGATTTTTAATCGTGATTAGCACGAAATTAGTATATAAATGCTCATAAAAACTTAAAAATGACTAATTTCCATAGAATACATAATTTTTGAATTTTCCATATTTTTTTCAAAATTTTTCCCATTTATCGATATTTAATTATAAATTTAATATTAAAATAATCAATAAAATAATATTAAATTATAAAAATTCCTAAAAAAATATTTTATTATTTTGGAATGTTACAATAAGTTTGGGGGTATTTGTTCGGTTGATAAAACTGCATATTTAATATGACATTTTTCCTACTATTTCTATATAATGAAAGGTGTTTATTATAATATACGATACATATGAGGGTTTATCTGTAAAAATACTATTTTCATGTGTTTATATATTATAATTAACATTTGGTTAGAAAAAGTAAGTATATATTATCCATGTAACATTTGGCCCAATTAAATATGCTTACCTTATTAAATACCTTTGACCAATTCTTATTGGTTAAGTTAATATCTCAATATAACAAACTCTACTAAATATTATTTGTTGAGATATTGTGCAGAATTTGCAGGGCTAAAATCAAGGAAATCAAAGTTCGCAAAACAAACCTACCTAATTAAGAAAGTAAACTAAAGAAATCAATTATGGCAGCGACGTAGAAAAGATTTTCAGTTTCCAGAGATTCAAAAGATCACCACGTGTCACCAGAAGAAGCCACAAGAAATTTAAGGCCAAGATCCCACCATAAGACCGCGGATCCGCGGTCAAATCCATCCAACGGCCGCGGTTTCACCGCACTTTAAGGGAGTTGGGATTCTAGATTTTTTTGGTTAGAATCGTAACAACTAGTTTCCAAATTAGGAAGCTAGGGTTCTGGCTCTGGGACTATAAATACGGACCGAGAGCCTCTTAGAAAAATCATCAAGCCGACGAGATCACGAAGCCCCAGACGCTCACGCATCCAGGCTTATCATCAACTGTTCATCTACCTCCTTAGGAAAGATCGAGAAGCAAATCAAGTTTTGTAATCATTTTCTACGGAATAAAGTGTAGATTGTTCAAGTTGATTAATAAAGGTAGTTATTTTGCATTTTACATTATGTTTTCCCTCTCTGTCTTTTCATCTTCTTCTCCCAGCATGCGCGAGTAATTCTCCGCTTGTTAGGGTTCGTAGGATTAGGGTAGGCTAATGGATGATGAACATCCCTAAACCCTTTTTAAGTCCTATAAAGTTTATGAACTTTATCAAAAGAATCATTAACATCCTAATCGGGCGCGCTAATAATTCTTTGTTAGTTCCAACCGTGATTAGAGATTAGATTAATGATTATTTTGGAAAAGGCTAGATATGAACGGAGTTCCGTGTCGAGATAAGGGTTAAGAGTGGGATTCATTTTCCCTCCAGAAACCCTAATCTACACGCATCACCGTCGTTCTAGTTTTAAATCTATTAAAGGATAAAAAGGGTAACTTTTAATTAATCGTCCATAACTACTAAATCCTAACGAACCCTACAAGCCCCCTTCTTATATTTACTTACATCCATAAATAATCTAGATCTATATTCTGCATTAGTGCTTAACGTAGATCTAGAAACCATTCTACAATATTCTTTATCTCTCCTCTCTTTTTCAACACATCTAAAGTAAGAGTAAAAGATTCAACATTTCCCTGAGGACGACCCGTACTCATCTCGGTCTAGCTACGCGCGACACCGTTATTGATTGCGGTTATTCTACAAACACTTTTTCACATCAATCAGTAGGATCACAATCCATCAAGACACTCAAATCCCAATTTCTCAAATCATCCCCCAAGTTGGGCTCTCACATCATATAAGTCTCACATCTCCTCATTGTACAATATCGAGTAATCTCCTATATCCCAAATGTACAAATCAGTAATCCCATATGTATGTCCAATAGCCAATCTCAATGAATCACCTATTATCCCAAATCAAATCTCAAGTAGAATTCTAACATCCTAAAGGTATATATTTGCAGAAGTAAATTTGATGGGGTCAATACACATATATCAGCGTCCCATTCCACTAATATTGGTGTAAGGGTATATATAACAACGGCTAAATCCCCTGTTATATATACAAAGGTGTTTAAAGGAAATATCATGAAAACAATGTGCCAAGTATCGACACAGAAATCCTGATAGGTACGTATAACACGCTATCCCGAAAGCACGAGTGCCTAGCTCTGACCTTCGCCTTTCGACGTATGCATATATGCATGAATCCCAACGGTATCTCCATGATCCCCGCCGAGTCATTGGTACTGTCACCGGTAGGTACTAGCCTGCCTCTAGGCTCAATCGGCAAAATCCATCGATCTTCTTGCCGAGGGGAACCATACCGGGCCCCACCATGTACCCTGATACGACAACCACACCTCGTATGGAGTATATAATCAGAACCGATAAATCTCATGGTGGCTGCGCAAATATCATATCAAGGAAACCGGGTTTTTCAATGTATGCATAATTTCATGAACTCCCGCGGTTCCCAAATCCAGAAAACATCATGTAAAATCCAAATAACAATGCGCAAATCCAGGAATAAATATATGCGATATATCTGAAATGCGAGCATATAAATGAGAATATGTAGCTGAAACCAGATGTATGCGAAATCATTAAGGTACAGCTGAGTAACATCAGTAAAGGTAAATATGTAACTGCAACTGAATATGTGTGTAACATACTGGTGCAGCAATGTATAGGTATCTACCAATAAGAACTGATGAAGTATACCCCCTCCGAGTATGAGTGGAATAGGTGAGTAAGGTATATCGGTAACTAAATGTTCAAAGTGATAAGTAATGTGAATCGATGTCGTAAAGTCCCTAACCAAGCAATATGATATCTATAATGGTTTGGGTGTGACATGGCAATTATTTACGGTGTGTGTGTAGCATACAATGTAGGGTTACTTGGCACACTAACAAGGCTCTATAAGGCATCGACCATGGCAAAATTAAACTTTTATGTGCCGAACAACCCTAGGCAAGATCGTATACTAGAGTTTAGGCGAAACTAAAAGCAAGAAAACAACTTTACTCTAAAGGGATACGAAATACAACCTTTGTAGATCGGTCCTTCACTTCTTTAGCTCCTTGATGAAGTCGTTTCGCTGCGATTGTGGTTCTCCCGGACCCTTGCATGGCTTCACGAGGCGAAAGGTGCGACCTTGCTTGAAGTCTCCGAGGCCGAAGATGATCTACGTCGAGGGAATTCCGACTCAAGCTTCTACTTCACTAACTTGAGAATTAGTTAAGCAAGCACCCTATACTAAAGTGCTAGTCTAGTAGAGGATGGAGAAATAGGAAGTGAGTTCTCTTTAGAATTTGTTTTCTCACAAGCTTTCTCACTTTGGATCAAACCCTAGCTAGCTTTTTCTTTTGCTCAATGAAGAAGAAGAAGATGATGAACAAAAGAAAAGAAAATGAGGATAATGATCAAGGGTGTAGGCTAACCATGGTGAGTGAGTATCATATACTAACTCATGGTGAGACATAACCATAGCTAAGTGTAAATGGTTAGGTCAATAAAAATCTAAAGTAAAACAAAACTAGTGGACTTTTTCGAAGCATCCACAAGCTTCTACAAGCTTTATGCTTATGAAAAAATTCCACTAATTTGTAATTACTTTAAATAAATATAAACCACCATTTAAAGATAGAATGGTGTAAGTCTTACACATCCATGTCTAGTGTATCAACAACCATGATACAAAAATATAACACATTTTAATATATATCATATATATAGTAAAGATGTGTTAATGTGAGAAAAATCCTAAAGTGAACAAGTGTTAGTAAATGTAAATTAGTATATCTAATATACAATTATACACTTAATTATTAAATCAACACTTGACTTAATAATCCGGTCATATCTCATATAACCGGCTAACATTCATTGTATCGACTTATCGAGTCAACACTTGATTCGATAATCCGGCTATATCATATATAACCGACCGATACAAAAAATCGCAAGAATAGAATACGGTATCACATACACGCATTATTCTCGGTCCCGCACATATCATATATGCGCTCCTATTTCATTTTGCCTGAGCCAGTAAAACCTCTATGTAGGACTCTAAAGACTCGTCAATACGCCGGCAGTAGGTGATGATCACATCACACACCCATAAGCCGTCAGCGGTACTAGCTGGACGTAACGGCTACCCGGGTATTGAGCGATCAGAAGATCAGCAAGCAAGCCCGATCCAACTCCTGTAAAAGCCTGCCGGTAACACTTCCTGTACAGTCCGGTCTCCTCGTCTGATATGTCGCATATCAAGTCTAGGGGTGGTAAACGTCAGACCACAATAACTGATAAGTCGTGCCGATGTGAGGCTCATAACCAGTCGAGAAACTACTGGTAACACTTACCAGTAAATCTCTAAATCAGCCCTGGAGAGGGACTTCCCTGTTACGGCCAATCGAGCACACCGCAATATCAACCCCCAATACCGGAAGAGACGAAACCCCTCCCATCGCTCATTGCCTCCATATGACTCGAGACTGTACCCAAAAACCACCGTTTTGCACGCCCTCATGGACGTGGTGTTAGTTATGTATATGCCCTAGAGGCCTTTGTTGTACATATGATGTATATTATAATGGATGCTTGGTTATATATAGAGAAGACTTTCTTGCTCGTCATGATAGTATGCTATTTGGTTTCACTTTATCTTAACATGTTGACTTGTATTGGTTTACTTTTTTACTCTCACATGTTGATAAAGCCCTTAGGACTTGTACTCGACTACTGGGACTATGATGAGATCATACTAGTGGGGCCGCGGTAGTCGATGAGTACATCCAATAACTGTTCCTAGTCGAGGGTATATCGAGACAGGGCATCGATACACCAGAGTAGACTAGCGTATATGCATCTTGACCCATATGATGGGCGATGGATGATCCCATATCCATCGGTGTTAGACATCATAGATGGTGTACGGGTGCTCAGTGGAGACTGGGTACACTGGACGGACTCGCCGAGAACTCCCAGATGGTGATATACCACACGTCAGATGGCAGTTCTCCGGTGACACAGGTACAGGGTAGTCTGAAGACCCGAGATCGTCATAGAGTCTTGTGTGATTCCCACTGTGCTTTGATTTCCACCTTACCACGTCCAAGAGGGCGTGCAAAACGGTGGCTTTTGGGTACAGTCCCGAATCACATGGGGGCAATGAGCGATAGGAGGGGATTCGTCTTTCCCGGTATAGGGAGTTGATGTTGTGCTGTGTTCGATTGGCTATAACTGGAAGTCCCTGGCCAGGGCTGATACAGAGATTTACTGGTAAGTGTTACTAGTAGTTTCTCGACCCGTTATGAGCCACACATCGACACGACTTATCGGTTACTGGGGTCTGACGTATACCACCCCTAGACTTGATATGCGACATATCAGACGAACAGACCGGACTGTACGGGAGTGTTACTAATCGGATTCACAGGAGAACGCACAGGCTAGCTTGTTGATCTTCTGATCGCTCAATACCTGGGTGGCTGTTACGTTTAGCTGACCGCTTGCAGCTTGTGGGTGTTTGATATGATCATCACCTGCTACCGGCGTATTGACGATTCTTTAGAGTCCTACACAGAAGTTTCTTGGCTCAGGCGAAACGGAGTAGAGGCACATATGTGATATGTGCAGGACCGAGAATAATGCGATATGGGATACCGTATTATATTCTCGCGATATTTAGAAATGAACCGGGTCGTCGGATCAAGTGTTGATTCGATGAATCGGTACATGATATATTAGTCGGTAATATTCGATATAGACGGATCGTCGGATCAAGTGTTGATTCGATGATTTAATATATAATAATATATATGATATATTATTATATTAACTAATATTGGCTTGCTTTATTATTTCATTTTCTCAGTGGATGATACATTGATATATATGCGATATATGTTAATTGTATTATTTTCTTTTGTTGCAAATATATAATATATATGTGATATATATTATTGTGACATGATATGATTAATTGTTAAACATGTTTAAGGATGATTAATTGAGGTTAAGGTTTGATTAGGGTTGGATGCTTCAAGTTCCTTCTAGAAGATTTCTTTCTTTTGTCATTACAAAGATCTTTTGTGATGACACATTCTAAACTTAACCAAAACCTAACCCTAGTTGTTTCTCTACACATTCTCATCCATTCATCCTTGACCATGGTTTGCATATCAATCATATACTTTATTTTCTATTCATGACAAAAGATTTAATTCATATTATGATTTCCATTATCTTCTTCTTCTTCTTCTTCTTCTTGAAGAAGCTCTCTTGAAAATCCTTATGTGATGAAAGATTATGAGAAAATGATATAAAAAGAAAGCTAAATCACTACTCTCTCATCCTCATCTCATCTAGCCCTTGGGATTAGGGTGTTCTTCTATTTTGAGTGAGAAAGCTTGAGTCGAAGCAACTTCAAGGTAGATCATCGGAGATTTGGATTACGACAAGCTAGAATGGATTGTTCGAGTCGTGGAGCCTCTCATGAGTCCGGGAGATCGTGGATCGCGGCAAAGGGACTTCTACTCGGAGCTTGTGAAGTGAAGGAGCGGATTACAAAGGTTGTAATCCCTCACACTTAGATAAAAGTTATCTTATTGCATGTTAAACCCTAATAATCTAGCAAAGATCCCGGCTTTGGGTTGTTCGGCACGTCTAAAATTTAATCCCGGCATGTTTGATGCCTTAAGAACCTTCACAAGAGTGCCTAGGAACCCTACAGTGGTATCAGAGCCTAGCTATAGCATTAGGCGATGTGTTTACGAAGTTAAAACTCCGATCGAACCCGAAACGACGAAACTTGACCCCTCTCTGGAAATTTTTTAAATTTTGGGATTTTTCTGAATTAAAAATATGTAAAAAAATCAGCAGGGAATTCTAAGAATTACCATGAAACACGTGCCCACAATTCGACAAACGGAGCGCGGATCCACGGCAGAAAGAGGGTTCTCACGGCGGTTCCGCGGCGTCGCTGTAGGATTGGGACACGTGGCTTCATGGTTTTAACCGTAGGTACTTGCTGACCATTCTGGATATTTTTATTCTGTTCCAGGTGCTCAAAATTCTGGGGTTTGTTTTGTAATAGTAGACTCGATCGGAAATTTTAAATTCGTATTTCTTTCCGGATATTTAGAAACTGTTAAACTATTTGAACGGATATCATTAACATACTGTTTCCCGGTACGGCAAACTTTCAAGTGTTGAAATTTATTCGGGTTTAAATCTTTCGGGAAAATTGTACAAGTTAAGCGGTGGACCATCTAGAAGACAACAAACCTTAACTCGATTATGTGACCGTCTTGAACTGCCTTTTGAACCTTCGGGTTTGGGGCAGTACGGCGTGCCACATGTGAGGCGTTGGCTTGACCCTTCTACGGCTGGATCACCGGTACTGTGACATATGTAAGTCCATATTGCGACCCCCGGTGCTTACGGGGAGGCGGAAACGGTATAAAAAACGAATTTTTATCGCAAGAGGCAACATGGACTAAACATGGTCGGGATCGTTGTCTAAACTTGAACTAGTATACTAGCTAAAGAGAGTTAGCTACTATGGAAGATGGTTATACCTAACTTGAACTCCTTCTTCTTCAAACCTTGTAGAGGTTGATGGTTCTCTTTACGTCGCCTTCTCCCGTCGAAGATGGATCCACCTCGAAGGTTCGTCTTTGGGCTCTTCCTCGATCTTTGAGTGAACTAGGGTTTCCGGTTTGCTAAACCATCATCCTAGAATGAGTAGAGAGAGATTAGGGTTTGCTTTTTTATCTAAAGAGAATGATTCTCAACACATGAGAAGGTTTCTCTTTTCAAGAGGAAGAAGAAGATGAAAATGAGGAGAGAGAGAGGTTATGATAGAATGAGCTCAATTATTTCTTCTTGCAACCATATTGCAAAAAGAAATGAATTATCTAAATGATAATAATGGAAATAAGAATAGTTGATGGTAAATATGGAATGACCACTATCATACCTCTTTTAATGAAGTGTAAGCATGAATCAAGGAAGACTTTCATGGCATGAAAGTGGTCAATGGTCAACAAGTCAACCAAGGTCAACAAGTCAACAAGAACAACCATAACAAAATTCTCATTTAATTATTATTATTAATAGATAATATATAAATCCATTAGGGTTTGGAAAATGATAACTGTCAACTGTGCATACGCACCCGATCCGAAACCCTAATGAAAAACCTCATTCTCCGCCTCAAGCAACTGTGCATACACACCTGCATTCTCGTTCCGAGGAACAAGAATACCAAGATATAAAAGCAACCCCCAAAACATACACCAGTATCTGGCTCAAACCAGAGCCTGCCAGTATAATCCGTCCGGACTCCAAACGTGCACAAGTGCGCGGATGAGAACGAACCCTGTCGCAAAACCATGCGACCTCTACTCTGTTTTGCCCAGAGGCGAATACCCTCTGTGTGGGACTCTAAAGACTCGACACTACGCTGGCAGTGGGTTTAACCACAGACCGCAAGCGGCACTAGCTGTGCGTAACGGTCCCCAGGTAGATGCCGACAAGAAGGCTGACGAGGTAAAACCCCATCTGAACTCCTACTGAGTCTGAATGTGACATTCTCCGTACAGTCCGGTCTGTTCGTCTGATACATCGCATGGCGGGCCTAGGGGGCGGTAAAACGTCAGTCCCCCAATAGCGGTACAAGTCGTGTCGGAGTGAAGCCCAAAACACCCTGAGATAACACTGGAAACCTACCAGTATATCTCGCTTGCCCTGGCCAGGGACTACTCGTGTAATGGCTCTCCTAGACACAGCGCGATGTCAACCCCCAATACCAGGAGAGACGAATCCTGTCTAACCGTCACTGCCTCCAAGTGCTTCGGGACTGTACCCAACCACCACCTGTTTGCACGACTCCTTTGAGCCGTGGTAGGGTAGTGATCAAAGTGCAGTGGGAACACACTCGAGGCGAAGTGTCAGTGTCAAGTCAGCGGACTAAGCTGTACTCATGTCACCTGGGAACTGATAACTGACGATAGGTATAATACCAACCTGTCAGTTCCCGACGAGTCCTGTCCAGTGTACTCGTAACCCAACGAGCACCCGTATACTATCTCCAGTACGACGTACTGATGGCTGTGGGACAGACCATCTCCCACACTGGGATGAGAAGCGCATACGCTAGTCTACTCCGGAGTATCGATGCCCTGTCTCGATAGTCCTACGACTAGGGACCTGTATAAGGATGTGCCTATAGATTACCCAGCCCCCACTGGTGTGACTGCCATCACAACGCTGGTAATCAAGCAAAGATCCTAAGGGCTCCACTAATGCGTATAAGTGATATACTGAAATAAACACAAGTACACATTGAAGTAGAAACAAACCAAGTAGCATACTACTATATCGAGCAAGATTGTTTATACAAGGTGAATATCCCAAGCTTCCATCAAGTAATATACAAACTAGTATGATACAGTAATGGCCTCTAGGGCATATACACTAACAATCTCCCACTTGCACTAAGGCCATGTACTGGCGTATCGAAGACCTATCATCTCGATCAGCCGCTCGAACTGAGTCTGGGGTAGGGCCTTGGTGAATGGATCTGCAGTGTTCTCTTCTGAAGCAACCCTCCGAACCTCGATCTCCTTGCGATCCACGATCTCCCTGATCAGGTGATACCGCCTCAAGATGTGCCTGGATCTCTGATGGGACCTGGGTTCCTTTGCTAAAGCTATAGCCCCGTTGTTGTCGCAATACAGAGGTACTGGGTCAACAATGGACGGAACCACCTGAAGTTCTTTTAAGAACTTCCTTATCCAGACAGCTTCCTTTGCGGCATCAGATGCAGCGATGTATTCCGCTTCCATAGTCGAGTCTGCAACGGTTTCCTGTTTGGAACTCTTCCAACACACCGCCCCTCCATTGAGGGTAAAGACAAAACCCGACATGGACTTGGAATCATCCTTGTCACTCTGGAAGCTGGAGTCAGCAAAGGCCTCAATCTGGAGGTCTTTTCCGCCATACACCAAGAACATCTCCTTAGTCCTCCTCAGGTACTTGAGAATGTTCTTTACCGCTATCCAATGTTTCTCCCCAGGGTTTGACTGATACCGGCTTACCACACTCAGTGCATAAGCTACATCCGGTCTGGTACACAACATCGCATACATTATAGAGCCTACCGCAGAAGCGTAGGGTATAATAGACATGCGATCCCTCTCCAAATCAGTCTTGGGAGACATCTCTTTAGAGAGGGTGATCCCGTGACAAGCCGGTAAGTTACCGCGCTTGGAATCTTCCATACTGAATCTTTTCAGTACGGTGTCGATGTACCTGGACTGTGAAAGTCCTAATATCCTCTTGGATCTATCACGATGGATCCGGATCCCCAGGATGTAAGAGGCATCACCCAGGTCTTTCATGGAGAACCTTTGTGACAAGAAACCCTTGACAGATTGTAGCATAGGAATGTCATTTCCTATTAAGAGAATGTCATCCACGTATAAAACAAGGAATACTACAGTTCTCGCTACAAATCTACTATAGATGCATGGTTCATCTGGATTTTTGATAAAGTCAAATTCCTTGACCGTCTCATCAAAACAGATGTTCCAACTCCGCGATGCCTGCTTTAGTCCATAGATGGACTTAAGCAACTTGCACACCTTTCCGCTGCTCCCACTCTGAATGAAACCCTCTGGCTGATCCATATAGACACACTCCTCTAAATTTCCATTTAGAAAAGCGGTTTTTACGTCCATCTGCCAAATCTCATAATCGTGGAAGGCAGCAATGGCAAGAAGGATCCGAATGGATTTCAGCATAGCCACTGGAGAAAAGGTTTCGTCGTAGTCCAAGCCAGGTCTTTGACGGAAACCCTTTGCTACAAGTCTAGCTTTATAGGTCTCAACCTGTCCATCTACACCAATCTTCCTTTTGAAGATCCACTTGCATCCTACGGGTTTTACCCCGTCTGGAGCAAAGTCCAACGTCCATACTTTGTTGGTGTACATGGACTCCATTTCGGTCCGCATTGCATCCAGCCATTTTACCGAGTCAATGCTCTGAACGGCCTGCTGGAAGCTAGTAGGCTCATCATAGTCTATGATGCAATCCTCTCTATCCCCGTCTATGAGAAAACCGTAGTATCTCTCGGGCGGATGAGACTGCCTACTACTTCTGCGGAGCGGCATAGGAATGTCCTGTTCATTTGAACCCTCTGGTTCCATTAGGCTTTCAGTAATAGTCTGTGGTTCTGGAATTTCTTCCAGTTCTACTGCGCTCCCACTTGATTCTTTTTCTAAGAACTGATGTTCTAGAAAGTGGGCATGACGAGAAACAAGAACTTTTTGTTCCTCTTCGTAGTAGAAAAGATATCCCTTGGAATTCTTTGGATATCCCACAAACTTGCACAGTACTGAGCGCGCCTCGAGCTTGTCCGCATGCTGCTTTTTAACAAAAGCTGGACTTCCCCAAGTCTTAATGTGACTGAGATGGGGTCTCTTCCCACACCACATCTCATATGGTGTAGTAGGCACAGTCTTAGTAGGAACTCGGTTCAAAAGGTACGCAGCTGATTCTAGCGCATACCCCCAGAATGATCGCGGTAACTCAGCGCTACTCATCATGGATCGTACCATATCCAATAGGGTCCGGTTCCGTCTCTCCGATACACCGTTGTGTTGCGGAGTGTATGGAGGAGTAAGCTGAGAGAGAATCCCATTCTCTTTTAAGTAATTCAGGAACTCGGCACTTAAGTATTCTCCACCTCGATCCGATCTTAGAATCTTGATACTTTTGCCGGTTTGTTTTTCTACTTCATTCTTAAATTCCTGGAATTTTTCAAAAGCTTCGGACTTATGTTTCATTAAGAAGACATAACCGTATCTTGAAAAATCATCCGTAAAAGTAATGAAGTAAGAATAACCGCTTCGTGCATGTGTAGACATTGGACCGCACACGTCGCTGTGTACGAGTCCCAAGAGCTCGCTCGCTCTTACTCCGTGTCCAGTGAACGGAGTCTTTGTCATCTTTCCTTTGAGACAGGATTGACAAGTGGCATATGATTGATATTCGAACGGATCCAAATATCCTTCTGTATGTAACTTAGTCAACCTTCTCTCATTGATGTGACCCAGTCTACAATGCCATAAGAAAGTCTGATTAATATCTGGTGACTTTCTTTTGTGTGTATTCTGGACATTGAAAATCTGTGGTTGGTTTAATACGTATATACCATTGCTCAATGTACCTGACCCAATCAGAACTTGATTAAGGTGAATCTTAACAACATTACTTACAAACGCAAATTCATAACCTTCTTTAGAAACCAAAGATACAGAAATGATATTACAAGTTGCGTTGGGTACAAAAAAGCAATTACGCAAAACCAAAACATGCCCATCTGACATTCCCAGGTGATAGTCCCCCACGGCTTTAGCATCCATGCTAGCTCCGTTCGCAACTCTGAGGGTCATGTCACCTTCCTTCAAAAACCTACGGTTTCTCAACGCCTGCAAAGAATTACAGATATGAGATCCTGATCCGGTATCCAATACCCAGGAAGTAGAGTTTATAGAAAGACAGTTTTCAATAACATACACACCTGAAGCTGAAGCCGCAACCTGCTTCAGTTCCTGTGTCTTGGCCTTCCAAGCCCTGCAATCTTTCTTCCAGTGTCCACTCTTATGACAATAGAAGCATTCTTCCTTTCCAACAAGCTTCCCCGCAATCTTTGTTGCCTTTTCCTTTCCCTTCGTACCCACTTTACTAACACCGCCTCTTGGTTTGGCGGGGGCTTTCTTCCTCTTTCCCTTGGCTTTCGCCTTGGACCTAGAGGAAGAAGATCCTCCTACAAACAAAGCGGGTGTTTCCCTACCCTTCTGTAGGGTGCCCTCTGCGCTCCTCAGCAGGTTGAGGAGTTCTGAAAGTTCAACTTCCTTTTCTTGCAAGTTGAAATTCAGTATGAACTGGGCGTAAGTGGATGGAAGGGACTGGAGGATTATATCCGTGTAGAGTTCACTGTCCAACGTGGTCCCAAGTTCCGCGAGCTCCTCAGTGTAGCCAATCATCTTAAGCACGTGGTCCGCTACCGATGATCCGACGGCCAACTTTGTCGAAAACAACTTCTTCGACACTTCGTATCTAGCGATACGAGACTGCTCTCCATACAGTTCTTTTGTATGAAGAAATATGGATTCCAAATCCATATTCTCGTGCCTCCTCTGATGTTCGTTGTCCATCGAGGCAAGTACGAGGCACCTGGCCTTCGCGCTGTCAATCTCCCAAGTCTTACGGATTTCCTTATCCGCGACGCTGGAGGTGGGACCTGGGACGGGGGGAGCTTTGGTGGTAAGAAGATACCCCAGCTTGTCGTAAGTGATTGCCAACTTGACATTCCTGAGCCAATCTTTGTAGTTTGGCCCTGTCAATATGTTTTTATCTAGAATCAACTTAAGTCCAGTCATTTCGATTTGGTCGCTGCAGGGGGGAGAGAAGAAACACTTTAGCACGATGCTCTTGCAAGTTTAGAATGGTTTTTAATTTGTCTAAACAGGATGGCTCCCACTGTCTCTCGAATCCCTCCTCAAACCACAAAGGAAGAATTAGCCGGGATCAATCCCACCGTACAATACTTGCTTAACCGTTCAGCCAGGCCAGTGTCGGTACTTCGAGGGAGGTTTTCCAACGCTTTCGCGAAGTTCCTTAATTTAAGAACCTCTTTTCCCTGGGGGCGTAGCCCCGCTAACACCTTTCTAGGCACCTACTAGGTTTATAGCATTGATCGTTTAGTGAGAAATTTCCCGAGGAGTAGCATATACTCACAGTAGGATCGGGATCCAAATATCATCGCGTGACGAAAATGAAGGAATCCTACCATAATCATCACACTCCAAATGGTATGCAAATCTAGCAAGTTTCAGTACTTATGAAACTCCCGATGTGGATTTTTGCCCCATGCTCTTATGACCTTGACTTTGGCCAAAATATCATAAGTCACATGTCAAGTTCTTCCCGTCACTTTCCAGGTTAATTTGGATCCATCCGTACATACCCTTGACTTTGGCCAAAATGGCAGCACGACTGTCCCAAACCAACGCATCTATCTATGCTACACATGAACACCCAATAGCTACCAATCACTATGCCTTGACTTTGGCCAAAATACATAGCTTGAATACTACTGCCTATTCATGCGAAGCGACGGAGGGCTACGAATGGTTTTGGTGAAACCGTGAACGTAGTGAACTTGATATAATCGATGGAACGAGATAGCTTTTAGAAGGAGTGGCTCAAGCTCCGCATTTAAAAGTTAGTTTTGAAAAGAACCGAGTGGTTTTTCGAAAGTGTTCCATCGACTTAAACTTGGTTTATTATCTTGCATTAGTTCTTTTAATGCGTGATATTCTTGCATTAGTTCTTTTAATGCGTCCCATCATTTAAATCCTACCATTGCAGAAAATAACCAAAATATGACGTACGCTTATGCCATATGCATTCGCCACGGGGCCCCGTCATCACCCGTTAGGTTACTTAACTAACGACAGAGCGGGGGCTGGGCTAGCGCGGCTGTAAAACATAAGCAACGCCTAAATAGAAAGCAATGATAGACATTACAGATCACAGATGAATACATTGGATATACTAGCAATCCGCATTTCTTTCGAGCCTGAAACGAAAAGCGGATAACACGGTCGCGGTGAATAGCAAATACCCCACCCAAGACCCCTACGGGTGCGGCAAACTACCCGCCAAGTTCCCGGTAGTTTGTGCACCCCACCATGGGTCTATCCTAGGAGCAAAAACAGTAAAAAGAATTATACAATGACGGCTACAACCCCGACCCGGTTGTGCGGCCAAACAAATAATATAATTACATCAATTTACATTTACAAATGAATGAAAGAAAAACAAAAGCTCATCTCACATCCAACCCCGGCTATTCACCCGCGACAGTCCAACACATTCATATACACATTCCAGCACATTACAGATCATGTATAACCCCGACTAATCGACTTATAGCGATTAGTCGACGTTCAATACATGCAAACATCACAGATATAACCAATATAGCCAAAGTGTAGTGAAGTTCGGAAAAATACGGAATTATAGGACCCCAAAAGGAAATTTCTTTTCTGGAAAATCTGGGTACATATAATATATCTCAAAAATCCCAAAACCAAAACCTACAGACACTGCACGAAAATCGAGGCGCAGAAGAGGACAAAGCGCGGCGGTTCCGCGGCACGAGCCTACCTCGTGCCGCGGATGCGCGGCGCTTTGAGCTCCAAACTGGATCGTTTTTCATGTGTGTTTTTAGAAAACCCTGAGATGATTTTACAAATATAAATTTTTTCATTTTGAGCCAAAAAAATTTCAACAGAAACTCAGGTTTTAGAAAAATACGGTTTTTGGGTTTTTGCGGTTTCGAACTTCGTTACACTTCACTACCAAGCTAGTTTAAGTTTAGTTAGGCTCTGATACCACTGTAAGTCCATATTGCGACCCCCGGTGCTTACGGGGAGGCGGAAACGGTATAAAAAACGAATTTTTATCGCAAGAGGCAACATGGACTAAACATGGTCGGGATCGTTGTCTAAACTTGAACTAGTATACTAGCTAAAGAGAGTTAGCTACTATGGAAGATGGTTATACCTAACTTGAACTCCTTCTTCTTCAAACCTTGTAGAGGTTGATGGTTCTCTTTACGTCGCCTTCTCCCGTCGAAGATGGATCCACCTCGAAGGTTCGTCTTTGGGCTCTTCCTCGATCTTTGAGTGAACTAGGGTTTCCGGTTTGCTAAACCATCATCCTAGAATGAGTAGAGAGAGATTAGGGTTTGCTTTTTTATCTAAAGAGAATGATTCTCAACACATGAGAAGGTTTCTCTTTTCAAGAGGAAGAAGAAGATGAAAATGAGGAGAGAGAGAGGTTATGATAGAATGAGCTCAATTATTTCTTCTTGCAACCATATTGCAAAAAGAAATGAATTATCTAAATGATAATAATGGAAATAAGAATAGTTGATGGTAAATATGGAATGACCACTATCATACCTCTTTTAATGAAGTGTAAGCATGAATCAAGGAAGACTTTCATGGCATGAAAGTGGTCAATGGTCAACAAGTCAACCAAGGTCAACAAGTCAACAAGAACAACCATAACAAAATTCTCATTTAATTATTATTATTAATAGATAATATATAAATCCATTAGGGTTTGGAAAATGATAACTGTCAACTGTGCATACGCACCCGATCCGAAACCCTAATGAAAAACCTCATTCTCCGCCTCAAGCAACTGTGCATACACACCTGCATTCTCGTTCCGAGGAACAAGAATACCAAGATATAAAAGCAACCCCCAAAACATACACCAGTATCTGGCTCAAACCAGAGCCTGCCAGTATAATCCGTCCGGACTCCAAACGTGCACAAGTGCGCGGATGAGAACGAACCCTGTCGCAAAACCATGCGACCTCTACTCTGTTTTGCCCAGAGGCGAATACCCTCTGTGTGGGACTCTAAAGACTCGACACTACGCTGGCAGTGGGTTTAACCACAGACCGCAAGCGGCACTAGCTGTGCGTAACGGTCCCCAGGTAGATGCCGACAAGAAGGCTGACGAGGTAAAACCCCATCTGAACTCCTACTGAGTCTGAATGTGACATTCTCCGTACAGTCCGGTCTGTTCGTCTGATACATCGCATGGCGGGCCTAGGGGGCGGTAAAACGTCAGTCCCCCAATAGCGGTACAAGTCGTGTCGGAGTGAAGCCCAAAACACCCTGAGATAACACTGGAAACCTACCAGTATATCTCGCTTGCCCTGGCCAGGGACTACTCGTGTAATGGCTCTCCTAGACACAGCGCGATGTCAACCCCCAATACCAGGAGAGACGAATCCTGTCTAACCGTCACTGCCTCCAAGTGCTTCGGGACTGTACCCAACCACCACCTGTTTGCACGACTCCTTTGAGCCGTGGTAGGGTAGTGATCAAAGTGCAGTGGGAACACACTCGAGGCGAAGTGTCAGTGTCAAGTCAGCGGACTAAGCTGTACTCATGTCACCTGGGAACTGATAACTGACGATAGGTATAATACCAACCTGTCAGTTCCCGACGAGTCCTGTCCAGTGTACTCGTAACCCAACGAGCACCCGTATACTATCTCCAGTACGACGTACTGATGGCTGTGGGACAGACCATCTCCCACACTGGGATGAGAAGCGCATACGCTAGTCTACTCCGGAGTATCGATGCCCTGTCTCGATAGTCCTACGACTAGGGACCTGTATAAGGATGTGCCTATAGATTACCCAGCCCCCACTGGTGTGACTGCCATCACAACGCTGGTAATCAAGCAAAGATCCTAAGGGCTCCACTAATGCGTATAAGTGATATACTGAAATAAACACAAGTACACATTGAAGTAGAAACAAACCAAGTAGCATACTACTATATTGAGCAAGATTGTTTATACAAGGTGAATATCCCAAGCTTCCATCAAGTAATATACAAACTAGTATGATACAGTAATGGCCTCTAGGGCATATACACTAACAACATATTCTGGGATTATTTGAACTCCGCTCAAGAGTTGAGCACTATGGGAAATTTTGAGTGTTTGATTATCTGTTCGGAAAGTTTAATACTGTATATTTATCTGGAATGTGATACAATATGTGGAATTCATAGAGTTAGGCATGAAATGCGGAGCATGTGATATTTCGGATTTACGATGTCTAAAGTGATTGTGGATTCCAAATATTGTAGTTTTACACTTTCTTTTCTGTGACCGTAAGTGTAATATGTGATATCGCCGGTTTCGTTGCTATATGTCAACGACAATTGGGATGCGCATATTTACTTACGTTGATGATATGAGATATTATGTGTTGCTGTGATATGTTATATTGGATCGTCGCGTTCAGAATAGCCGGGGGTTTTATGTGAGATGAGGGTTTTTATTTTCATTCATGTAAAATTCATATGTAATGTAATATTCTTTTATTTGGGGCACTTCCTGGTTGCGGTTGCTGTCACCAGTGTATATTATTTACTTTTCCGCATTAGGTAGACCCAAGGAGGGGAGCATAAGTAACCGGGTTCTAGGGTCCAGTTGGAGGCCATCTCGAGGAGTCGAGACCGGGTCTCCTAACCCTAGAATTGGCAGTGTTACTTGCCGCTCTCGTAGGGGTCTTGGGATGTGGGTTTGGCTATTCGTCGCGACCGTGGAATCCGTGTTTTATACAGGCTCGTATTGAAAACACGGACGTCCTAGTATATCCAATATTTCATATATGTTCTTCTGCTGCAATGTTCTGTGATGAGATCATATTACTGCCTGAGACGAATGCTTATACTATATATATATGTTGATATATAAATATTACTGCTTTCGTTTCTTCTGTGATGCTTAGGAAGCATAAGCTGATGGGATTTTTATTAATGAGATTAATAAAAGAAAAGAAACCTAAAGATGTTGTAGAATCAAAAACTTTATAAAAAGGGTAGCTACAGTTTTGCTTTGCACAGTGATATATACGATATATCCTGCACCTTATTCGATGAGGAAAGGACCGAGATCCCTTCACCGGGAGTGACTCCTTTAGCAAAACTGGCAGATGCTACAAAACGCGGTTTGTCTTTTGATTGCTTTTAGTGTTTTGCTTTGCACAGCGGTATATATGATATATCCTGCACCTTATTCGATGAGGAAAGGGCCGACGATCCCTTCACCGGGAGTGACCCCTTTAGCGAAACTAAGAAAAGCCTCAAAAACACTCCTTTTTCAAAACTTCACTCGATTCTACGACGATATCATGTTCATTACGCTCAGGGTTTTCTGAAAAACCTGCGTAGCCCTCCGTCATTTCAGATAGATATTATTTAGTATTCGTGCTACGCTTGTTGGCCTGCGTCAAGGCGTAGTGTGCGGTAGCTAACTAATATATATCTGTTTATGCATATGATGCAGATTCAATTAGGGTAGTCGTGCGACTTTGTTGGCCTGCGTCAAGGGTCGTGCGGGTGGGTTTAATTGAATCAAGAAATGACGGGTTGAACTTGACTAGCGCACTATGGTTTGTTGGCCTGCGTCAAGGTCATAGGATGCTAGGGGTAAAAGCATTATCGGGAATTTCAAGTGTTGAAATTTGCAATGAGATTGGATACCTCCTATGAGATAGTTGGATCCCGATACCCACTGCGAGTAAGAGTTACTCCTGGGAGAGTTTTACACAGGACAATTAGTCATTCAAGTAGGTGTCTAGAAAAGTGTTAACGAGGTTACGCCTCTGGGAAAACGAGGTTTACTAATTAGGTCCGTGCGAAAGTACGGGGAACCTCCCTCAAAGTACCGACACTGATCTGGCTGAAAGATTGACGAAATTGTAGGGTGTAATTAATCCCGGCTAATCTTACCTTTTAGGGTTTTAAGGTAGATTTGATAAAAACAGTGGGAGACATCCTGATTAGATAAGATAATAACCAATCTAATCTTGCAAGAGCATACGCTAAAGTATTTTCTTCTCTCTCTCTCCAGGTAGCGACCATTTCAGGCCATAATCAAGATAATAATATGGATGTATTGACTGAACCTGATTATTGTACTGAGCAAGGGAACGTCGGACCCGTTCTTTCTTATAAGAGTTATAAGACTGAACAGGAAACAGGAGAACATCTGGATTCTCACGCCGCCCAAAAGAACATGCATGTTGATGCATCTTCTTCAGGTGTGTTAGTTATTGAGAACTGTTTCTCAGTTCACCCTACGTCCTGGGTATTAGATACCGGATCAGGATCCCACATATGTAAATTGTTACATGGGCTGCGTAAAGGTAGAGAACTGGGAAAAGGTGATCATTCCGTTCAAGTAGGGAACGGTGCAAGTATTGTAGCCAAAGCAGTTGGCGAATATCACCTTGTATTACCAAGTCGTAATACACTGATTCTAAATGAGTGCTATTATATACCGAACATGATGTGCAACATTATATCAGTTTCTTTATTGAGTAAAGAGGGATATAATTTTGTAGTACAGGATAATGTTATGAACATATTCCTAGATCAAAAGTTGATTGCATCAGGCTCGTTACATAATGGCATATTCATTCTAAATCAGAATACAGTCCTCAATATACAAAACACACACAAGAGGAAAAGTTCAGAAGTGAACGAATCCTACTTATGGCATTGTAGACTTGGTCATATCAATGCGACACGACTGGCTAAGTTACATAGAGATGGTTATTTGAATTCGTTCGAATTATCATCTTATGATACTTGCCATTCATGTCTCAAAGGAAAAAAGACCAAAGATCCGTTTAGTGGACACGGAGAAAGAGTTACCGAACTCTTAGAACTGGTACATAGTGATGTATGTGGTCCCATGTCTACGCATGCCAGGAACGGTTCTTCCTACTTCATTACATTCACTGACGATCTCTCAAGATTCGAATATGTGTTCCTGATGAAACACAAGTCTGAAGCTTTTGAGAAATTCAGAGAATATAAGCACGAAGTAGAGAATCAAACGGGTAAAAGTATTAAGATTCTTCGATCTGATCGAGGAGGTGAATACTTGAGCGGTGAGTTCCTAGATTATCTAAAAGAGAATGGGATTCTCTTTCAGCTTACTCCTCCTTATACACCACAGCACAACGGTGTATCGGAACGAAGGAATCGGACCCTATTAGATATGGTACGATCTATGATGAGCGAGGCTGAGTTACCTATTTCCTTCTGGGGGTATGCGCTTGAGACAGCGATACATCTATTGAAGATGGTTCCTACCAAATCAGTGCCTACCACTCCATATGAGATATGGAAAGGGAAGAGACCATCTCTTAAATATGTTAAGATATGGGGTTGTCCAGCCTCTGTCAAAAGACAAAATCCGGACAAACTCGAGGCAAGATCAGTCTTATGTAAGTTTGTAGGATATCTCAGAAATTCACAAGGGTATATCTTCTACCACCCCGAGGAACAAAAGGTGTTTGTTTCTCGACATGCTACTTTCTTAGAAAAAGGTTTTCTTATGAAAGAAATTGATGGCAATGAGGTAGAACTGGAAGAGGTTCCAGCAACACAAACTACAACAGATGATTTAGTGGAACCAGAGGATTCAATAGTACCCGACGAACCCCAGCCTCTCCGCAGATCTAGTAGGGTTTCTCATCCACCTGAGAGATACTACGGTTTTCTCATTGATGGTAGAAGCGAGGATTGCATCATGGATGATGATGACCCGACTAGTTTCGAGCAGGCCATCACGAGTGGAGACTCAGTGAAATGGCTGGATGCAATGCGATCTGAGATGGAATCCATGTACACCAACAAAGTATGGACTTTGGAAAATGCTCCTGAAGGGGTAAAACCCATTGGGAGCAAGTGGATCTTTAAAAAGAAATTTGGTGTAGATGGAAAAGTTGAGACTTTTAAAGCTAGCCTTGTAGCAAAAGGTTTTCGTCAAAGACCAGGTGTGGACTATGACGAAACCTTTTCTCCAGTAGCTATGCTTAAGTCCATCCGGATCTTACTTGCTATTGCTGCATATCATGACTACGAAATCTGGCAAATGGATGTTAAGACCGCCTTTCTAAACAGTGATTTAGAAGAGTGCGTGTACATGACTCAGCCAGAGGGCTTCGTAGATAGTGGGAGCAGCGGAAAGGTGTGCAAGCTGCTTAAATCCATTTATGGGTTAAAGCAAGCATCGCGAAGTTGGAACATCTGTTTTGATGTTGTAGTCAAAGAGTTTGACTTCATCAAAAATATAGATGAACCTTGTATCTATAAGAAGGTGGCAGAGGATAAGGTAGTCTTCCTCGTATTGTACGTGGATGACATACTCTTGATAGGAAATGATATTCTTATGCTGCAATCAGTCAAGCTCTTCTTATCACAGAGATTCTCGATGAAAGATCTAGGTGATGCCTCCTGCATATTGGGAATCATGATCTATAGAGATAGATCTAAACGGATACTGGGATTGTCCCAATCCAGGTACATTGACACCATACTAAAGAGGTTTAGTATGGAAGAATCCAAGCGTGGGAACCAACCTACGATCTCTGGACTCACTCTCTCCAAAGAGATGTCTCCCAAGACTGATTTGGAGAGAGTTCGCATGCAAGGGATACCCTATGCTTCGGCAGTAGGCTCTATCATGTATGCGATGCTATGTACCAGACCCGATGTAGCATACTCACTAAGTGTAGTGAGTCGGTATCAAGCAGAACCTGGAGAGAGTCATTGGACAGCAGTGAAGAACATTCTCAAGTACTTACGAAGAACTAAGGAGATGTTCTTGGTATATGGTAATGGAGAACTCCAGGTGGAGTCCTTTACCGATTCCAGCTTCCAAAGCGATAAGGACGACTCTAAGTCGCATTCGGGCTTTGTCTTTACCCTCAATGGAGCGGCGGTATGTTGGAAGAGTTCCAAACAGGATACCGTTGCAGACTCAACGATGGAGGCTGAATACATCGCTGCCAACGATGCTGCCAAAGAGGCTGTCTGGATCAAGAAGTTCATTAGTGAACTTGGTGTGGTTCCATCCATTGTGCATCCAATACCTCTGTATTGCGATAACAATGGAGCTGTGGCGTTAGCCAAGGAACCTAGGTCCCATCAGAAGTCCAGACATATTCTGAGGCGGTATCACTTGATCAGGGAGATAGTTGATAGCCGGGAGATCGAGGTCAGGAGAGTAGATACGAAGGACAACACTGCGGATCCATTCACGAAGGCTATTCCCCAGATACAGTTTGAGAGATTATTCGGGATGCTGGGTATGCAATACTACAGCAGCTTGTCTTAGTGCAAGTGGGAGATTGTTAGTTATGTATATGCCCTAGAGGCCATTGTTGTACATATGATGTATATTATAATGGATGCTTGGTTATATATAGAGAAGACTTTCTTGCTCGTCAGGATAGTATGCTATTTGGTTTCACTTTATCTTAACATGTTGACTTGTATTGGTTTACTGTTTTACTCTCACATGTTGATAAAGCCCTTAGGACTTGTACTCGACTACTGGGACTATGATGAGATCATACTAGTGGGGCCGCGGTAGTCGATGAGTACATCCTATAACTGTTCCTAGTCGAGGGTATATCGAGACAGGGCATCGATACACCAGAGTAGACTAGCGTATACGCATCTTGACCCATATGATGGGCGATGGATGATCCCATATCCATCGGTGTTTGACATCATAGATGGTGTACGGGTGCTCAGTGGAGACTGGGTACACTGGACGGACTCGCCGAGAACTCCAAGATGGTGATATACCACACGTCAGATGGCAGTTCTCCGGTGACACAGGTACAGGGTAGTCTGAAGACCCGAGATCGTCATAGAGTCTTGTGTGATTCCCACTGTGCTTTGATTTCCACCTTATCACATCCAAGAGGGCGTGCAAAACGGTGGCTTTTGGGTACAGTCCCGAATCACATGGGAGCAATGAGCGATAGGAGGGGATTCGTCTCTCCCGTTATAGGGAGTTGATGTTGTGCTGTGTTCGATTGGCTATAACTGGAAGTCCCTGGCCAGGGCTGATATAGAGATTTACTGGTAAGTGTTACTAGTAGTTTCTCGACCCGTTATGAGCCACACATCGACACGACTTATCGGTTACTGGGGTCTGACGTATACCACCCCTAGACTTGATATGCGACATATCAGACGAACAGACCGGACTGTACGGGAGTGTTATTGATCGGATTCACAGGAGAACGCATAGGCTAGCTTGTTGATCTTCTGATCGCTCAATACCTGGGTGGCTGTTACGTTTAGCTGACCGTTTGCAGCTTGTGGGTGTTTGATATGATCATCACCTGCTACCGGCGTATTGACGATTCTTTAGAGTCCTACACAGAAGTTTCTTGGCTCAGGCGAAACGGAGTAGAGGCACATATGTGATATGTGCAGGACCGAGAATAATGCGATATGGGATACCGTATTATATTCTCGCGATATTTAGATATGAACCGGGTCGTCGGATCAAGTGTTGATTCGATGAATCGGTACATGATATATTAGTCGGTAATATTCGATATAGCCGGATCGTCGGATCAAGTGTTGATTCGATGATTTAATATATAATAATATATATGATATATTATTATATTAACTAATATTGGCTTGCTTTATTATTTCATTTTCTCAGTGGATGATACATTGATATATATGCGATATATGTTAATTGTATTATTTTCTTTTGTTGCAAATATATAATATATATGTGATATATATTATTGTGACATGATATGATTAATTGTTAAACATGTTTAAGGATGATTAATTGAGGTTAAGGTTTGATTAGGGTTGGATGCTTCAAGTTCCTTCTAGAAGCTTTCTTTCTTTTGTCATTACAAAGATCTTTTGTGATGACACATTCTAAACTTAACCAAACCCTAACCCTAGTTGTTTCTCTACACATTCTCATCCATTCATCTTTGACCATGGTTTGCATATCAATCATATACTTTATTTTCTATTCATGACAAAAGGATTTAATTCATATTATGATTTCCATTATCTTCTTCTTCTTCTTCTTGAAGAAGCTCTCTTGAAAATCCTTATGTGATGAAAGATTATGAGAAAATGATATAAAAAGAAAGCTAAATCACTACTCTCTCATCCTCATCTCATCTAGCCCTTGGGATTAGGGTGTTCTTCTCTTTTGAGTGAGAAAGCTTGAGTCGAAGCAACTTCAAGGTAGATCATCGGAGATTTGGATTACGACAACCTAGAATGGATCGTTCGAGTCGTGGAGCCTCTCATGAGTCTGGGAGATCGTGGATCGCGGCAAAGGGACTTCTACTCGGAGCTTGTGAAGTGAAGGAGCGGACTACAAAGGTTATAATCCCTCACACTTAGATAAAAGTTATCTTATTGCATGTTAAACCCTAATAATCTAGCAAAGATCCCGGCTTTGGGTTGTTCGGCACGTCTAAAATTTAATCCGGGCATGTTTGATGCCTTAAGAACCTTCACAAGAGTGCCTAGGAACCCTACACGTGGTACGGTGGAAATCAAAGCACAGTGGGAATCACACAAGACTCTATGACGATCTCGGTTCTACAGACTAACCTGCACAAGTGTCACCAGAGAACTGCCTTCTGACGTGAGGTATAATACCATCTGGGAGTTCTCGGCGAGTCCGTCCAATGTACCCAGTCTCCCCTGAGCACCCGTATACCATCTCTGATGTCAAACACCAATGGATATGGGATCATCCATCGCCCATCTCATGGGTCGAGAAGCGTATACGCTAGGCTACACTTGTATATCGATGCCCCGTCTCGATACACCCACGACTAGGGACCTTGAAGGATGTACTTATGGACTACCATGTCCCCAATAGTATGATCTGCATCATAGTCCAGGTAGTCAAGTACACATCATAAGGGCTTTACCAACATGTAACTATAAGACAGTATAAAGAGACAAGTACACATGTTAAGATAAAGAGCAACCAGATAGCATACTATCATATCGAGCAAGAAAGTCCTCTCTATATATGTCCAAGCATCCAATATAATATACATCATCTGTATAATACTGGCCTCTAGGGCATACATACAACTAACAATCTCCCACTTGCACTAGGGCCAGCTGCTGTAGTATCGCATACCAAGCATCCCGAAGAGTCTCTCAAACTGTATCTGGGGAATGGCCTTCTTGAGTGGATCCGCAGTGTTGTTCTTCGTGTCAACCCTCCTGACCTCGATCTCCCAGCGATCGACTATCTCCCGGATCAGGTGATACCTCCTCAGAATATGCCTGGATCGCTGATGGGACCTGGGTTCCTTGGTAAAAGCCACCGCTCCATTGTTATCGCAATACAAAGGTATTGGATGCTCAATGGATGGAACCACTACAAGTTCAGTAATGAACTTCTTGATCCAGACAGCCTCTTTGGCAGCATCGTTGGCAGCGATGTATTCAGCCTCTATCGTCGAGTCTGCCACGGTTTCCTGCTTGGAACTCTTCCAGCTAACCACCCCTCCATAAGCGTAAAGACAAATCCCGACTGCGACTTAGAGTCGTCCTTATCACTCTGGAAGCTCGAATCGGTAAAGGAATCCACTTGAAGTTCTCCATTACCATACACCAAGAGCATCTCTTTAGTCCTTCGTAAGTACTTGAGAATGCTCTTCACAGCTGTCCAGTGACTCTCTCCAGGATCAGCTTGATACCTACTCACTACACTTAGTGAGTATGCTACATCGGGTCTGGTACATAGCATCGCGTACATGATAGAGCCTACAGCCGAAGCATAGGGTATGCCTTGCAAGCGAGCTCTCTCCAAATCAGTCTTGGGAGACATCTCTTTGGAGAGAGTGAGCCCTGAGATCGTGGGTAACAACCCACGTTTGGACTCTTCCATACTAAACCTCTTTAGTATGGTGTCAATATACATGGATTGGGACAATCTCAATATCCTTTTAGATCTATCTCTATAGATCATAATTCCCAATATGCAGGAGGCATCACCAAGATCTTTCATTGAGAATCTTTGTGATAAGAAGAGCTTGACCGATTGCAGCATAGGAATGTCATTTCCTATCAAGAGTATGTCGTCCACGTACAATACGAGGAAGACAACCTTACTCTCTGCCACCTTCTTGTAGATACAAGGTTCATCTACGTTTTTGACGAAATCAAACTCTTTGATAACGACGTCAAAGCAGATGTTCCAACTCCACGATGCTTGCTTTAATCCATAAATGGATTTAAGCAGCTTGCACACCTTCCCGCTGCTCCCACTATCTACGAAGCCCTTTGGCTGAGTCATGTACACGCACTCTTCTAAATCACCGTTTAGAAAGGCGGTCTTAACATCCATTTGCCAGATTTCGTAGTCATGATATGCAGCGATGGCAAGCATGATCCGGATGGATTTAAGCATAGCCACTGGAGAAAAGGTTTCGTCATAGTCCACACCTGGTCTTTGACAAAAACCCTTTGCAACAAGTCTAGCTTTGAAAGTCTCTACTTTCCCAACTACACCAAGTTTTTTCTTGAAGATCCACTTGCTCCTAATGGGTTTTACCCCTTCAGGAGCAACATCCAAAGTCCACACTTTGTTGGTGTACATGGATTCCATCTCGGACCGCATTGCATCCAGCCATTTCACTGAGTCCCCACTCGTGATGCCTGCTCGAAGCTAGTTGGGTCATCATCAACCTGTTATTTATGTATATGCCCTAGAGGCCATTGTTGTACATTTGATGTATATTATAATTGATGCTTGGTTATATATAGAGAAGACTTTCTTGCTCGTCATGATAGTATGCTATTTGGTTTCACATTATCTTAACATGTTGACTTGTATTGGTTTACTGTTTTACTCTCACATGTTGATAAAGCCCTTAGGATCTGTACTCGACTACTGGGACTATGATGAGATCATACTAGTGGGGCCGCGGTAGTCGATGAGTACATCCTATAACTGTTCCTAGTCGAGGGTATATCGAGACAGGGCATCGATACACCAGAGTAGACTAGAGTATACGCATCTTGACCCATATGATGGGCGATGGATGATCCCATATCCATCGGTGTTTGACATCAGAGATGGTGTACGGGTGCTCAGTGGAGACTGGGTACACTGGACGGACTCGCCGAGAACTCCCAGATGGTGATATACCACACGTCAGATGGCAGTTCTCCGGTGACACAGGTACAGGGTAGTCTGAAGACCCGAGATCGTCATAGAGTCTTGTGTGATTCCCACTGTGCTTTGATTTCCACCTTACCACTTCCAAGAGGGCGTGCAAAACGGTGGCTTTTGGGTACAGTCCCGAATCACATGGAGGCAATGAGCGATAGGAGGGGATTCGTCTCTCCCGGTATAGGGAGTTGATGTTGTGCTGTGTTCGATTGGCTATAACTGGAAGTCCCTGGCCAGGGCTGATATAGAGATTTACTGGTAAGTGTTACTAGTAGTTTCTCAACCCGTTATGAGCCACACATCGACACGACTTATCGGTTACTGTGGTCTGATGTATACCACCCCTAGACTTGATATGCGACATATCAGACGAACAGACCGGACTGTACGGGAGTGTTACTGATCGGATTCACAGGAGAACGCACAGGCTAGCTTGTTGATCTTCTGATCGCTCAATACCTGGGTGGCTGTTACGTTTAGCTGACCGCTTGCAGCTTGTGGGTGTTTGATATGATCATCACCTGCTACCGGCGTATTGACGATTCTTTAGAGTCCTACACAGAGGTTTCTTGGCTCAGGCGAAACAGAGTAGTGGCACATATGTGATATGTGCAGGACCGAGAATAATGCGATATGGGATACCGTATTATATTCTCGCGATATTTGGATATGAATCGGGTCATCGGATCAAGTGTTGATTCGATGAATCGGTACATGATATATTAGCCGGTTATATTCGATATAGCCGGATCGTCGGATCAAGTGTTGATTCGATGATTTAATATATAATAATATATATGATATATTATTATATTAACTAATATTGGCTTACTATATTATTTCATTTTCTCAGTGGATGATACATTGATATATATGCGATATATGTTAATTGTATTATTTTCTTTTGTTGCAAATATATAATATATATGTGATATATATTATTGTGACATGATATGATTAATTGTTAAACATGTTTAAGGATGATTAATTGAGGTTAAGGTTTGATTAGGCTAGGATGCTTCAAGTTCCTTCTAGAAGCTTTCTTATTTTGTCATTCTTAAGATATTTAGAATGACACATTCATTTAACCTAACCAAACCCTAACCCTAGTTGTTTCTCTACTTGTTCTAATCCAATCATCCTTGACCATGGTTAATAATTCAATCATATGTTTCTTTCTATTCATCACAAAAGGTTTTTAATCTCATTAATAATTTTCCATTAGCTTCTTCTTCTTCTCTCTTGAAAAGCTTGCTAGAAAATCTTGAAGTGATGAAAGATTATGAGAAAATGATATAAAAAGAAAGCTAAATCACTACTCTCTCATCCTCATCTCATCTAGCCCTTGGGATTAGGGTGTTCTTCTCTTTTGAGTGAGAAAGCTTGAGTCGAAGCAACTTCAAGGTAGATCATCGTAGATTTGGATTACGACAAGCTAGAATGGATCGTTCGAGTCGTGGAGCCTCTCATGAGTCCGGGAGATCGTGGATCGTGGCAAAGGGACTTCTACTCGGAGCTTGTGAAGTGAAGGAGCGGACTACAATGGTTGTAATCCCTCACACTTAGATAAAAGTTATCTTATTTCATATTAAACCCTAATAATCTAGCAAAGATCCCGGCTTTGGGTTGTTCGGCACGTCTAAAATTTAATCCGGGCATGTTTGATGCCTTAAGAACCTTCACAAGAGTGTCTAGGAACCCTACAGTGGTATCAGAGCCTAGCTAGAGCATTAGGCGATGTGTTTACGAAGTTAAAATTCCGATCGAACCTGAAACGGACAAAATGGACCCCTATCTGGAAATTTTTTAAATTTTGGGATTTTTCTGAATTAAAAATATGTAAAAAAATCAGCAGGCAATTCTAAGAATTACCATGAAACACGTGCCCACAATTCCACCATACAAGCGTGGATCCGCGGCATTAACTAGGTTATCGCGGCGGTTCAGCGGCCTAACTGTAGGATTGGGACACGTGGATTTGATGGTAATGACCGTAGGCACTTGCTGATGGTTCTGGATATTTTTAATCTGTCTTAGGTGTTTATAAAATCTGGGGTTTATTTTGTAATCGTAGATTCGATCGGAATATTTAAATTCGTATTTCTTTCCGGATATTTAGAAACTGTTAAACTGGTTGAACGGATATCATTAACCCACTTTATTCCGGCACGGCAAACTTTCAAGCGTTGAATTTTTATTGGGTTTAAATCTTTCGGAAAATTGTACAAGTTAAGCGGTGGACCCTCTAGAAGACAACAAACCTTAACTCGATTATGTGACCGTCTTGAACTGCCTTTTGAACCTTCGGGTTTGGGGCAGTACGGCGTGCCACATGTGAGGCGTTGGCTTGGCCCTTCTACGGCTGGATCACTGGTACTGTGACATATTCAGGGATTATTTGAACTCCGCTCAAGAGTTGAGCACTTCGGGAAATTTTGGGTGTTTGATTATCTGTTCAAATAGTTTAATACCGTATATTTATCTGGAATGTGATACAATATGTGGAATTCATAGAGTTAGGCATGAAATACGAAGTATGTGATATTTCGGATTTACGATGTCTAAAGTGATTGTGGATTCCAAATATTGTAGTTTTACACTTTCTTTTCTGTGACCGTAAGCGTAGTATGTGGTGTATCGCTGGCTTCGTTGCTATACATCAACGACAATCGGGATACGCATACTTGCTTACGTTGATGATATGAGATATTATGTGTTGCTGTGATATGTTATATTGGATCGTCGCGATCAGAATAGCCGGGGGTTTTATGTGAGATGAGGGTTTTTATTTTCATTCATGTAAAATTCATTTGTAATATAATATTCTTTTATTTGGGGCACTTCCAGGTTGCGGTTGCTGTCACCAGTGTATATTATTTACTTTTCCGCATTAGGTAGACCCAAGGAGGGGAGCATAAGTAACCGGGTTCTAGGGTCCAGTGGGAGGCCATCTCGAGGAGTCGAGACCGGGTCTCCTAACCCTAGAATTGGCAGTGTTACTTGCCGCTCTCGTAGGGGTCTTGGGATGTGGGTTTGGCTATTCGTCGCGACCGTGGAATCCGTGTTTTATACAGGCTCGTATTGAAAACACGGACGTTCTAGTATATCCAATATTTCATATATGTTCTTCTGCTGCAATGTTCTGTGATGAGATCATATTACTGCCTGAGACGAATGCTTATACTATATATATATGCTGATATATAAATATTACTTCTTTCGTTTCTTCTGTGATGCTTAGGAAGCATAAGCTGATGGGATTTTTATTAATGAGATTAATAAAAGAAAAGAAACCTAAAGATGTTGTAGAATCAAAACTTTATAAAAAAGGGGTAGCTACAGTTTTGCTTTGCACAGTGATATATACGATATATCCTGCACCTTATTCGATGAGGAAAGGACCGAGATCCCTTCACCGGGAGTGACTCCTTTAGCAAAACTGGCAGATGCTACAAAACGCGGTTTGTCTTTTGAATGCTTTTAGTGTTTTGCTTTGCACAGCGGTATATATGATATATCCTGCACCTTATTCGATGAGGAAAGGGCCGACGATCCCTTCACCGGGAGTGACCCCTTTAGCGAAACTAAGAAAAGCCTAAAAAACACTCCTTTTCAAAAACACATGATTCTACGACGATATCAAGTTCATTACGCTCAGGGTTTTCTGAAAAACCTGCGTAGCCCTCCGACATTTCAGATAGGTAATACTTAGTATTCGTGCTACGTTTGTTGGCTTTCATCAAGGCGTAGTGTGCGGTAGCTAATTATTACTTATCTGTTACATATGATGAGATTGGGTTAGGGTAGTCGTGCGGCTTTGTTGGCTTTCGTCAAGGGACGTACGGCTGGGTTTAATTCAATCAAGAAATGTTCGGGTTGAACTTGACTAGCGCACTATGGTTTGTTGGCTTTCGTCAAGGTCATAGGATGCTAGGGGTAAAAAAATATTATCGGGAATTTCAAGTGTTGAAATTTGCAATGAGATTGCATACCTCCTATGAGATAGTTGGATCCCGATACCCACTGCGAGTAAGAGTTACTCCTGGGAGAGTTTTACACAGGACAATTAGTCATTCAAGTAGGTGTCTAGAAAAGTGTTAACGAGGTTACGCCTCTGGGAAAACGAGGTTTACTAATTAGGTCCGTGCGAAAGCACGGGGAACCTCCCTCAAAGTACCGACACTGATCTGGCTGAAAGATTGACGAACGGCTAATCTTACCTTTTATGGTTTGAAGGTAAATTTGATAAAAACAGTGGGAGACATCCTGATTAGATAAGATAATAACCAATCTAATCTTGCAAGAGCATACGCTAAAGTGTTTTCTTCTCTCTCTCTCCAGGTAGCGACCATTTCAGGCCATAATTAAGATAATAATATGGATGTATTGACTGAACCTAATTATTGTACTGAGCAAGGGAACGTTGGACCCATTCTTTCTTATAAGAGTTATAAGACTGAACAGGAAACAGGAGAATATCTAGATTCTCACGCCGCCCAAAAGAACATGCATGTTGATGCATCTTCTTCAGGTGTGTTAGTTATTGAGAACTGTTTCTCAGTTCACCCTACGTCCTGGGTATTAGATACCGGATCAGGATCCCACATATGTAAACAGTTACATGGGCTACGTAAAGGTAGAGAACTGGGAAAAGGTGATCATTCCGTTCAAGTAGGGAACGGTGCAAGTATTGTAGCCAAAGCAGTTGGCGAATATCACCTTGTATTACCAAGTCGTAATCCACTGATTCTAAATGAGTGCTATTATATACCGAACATGATGTGCAACATTATATCAGTTTCTTTATTGAGTAAAGAGGGATATAATTTTGTAGTACAGGATAATGTTATGAACATATTTCTAGATCAAAAGTTGATCGCATCAGGCTCGTTACATAATGGCATATTCATTCTAAATCAGAATACAGTCCTAAATATACAAAACACACACAAGAGGAAAAGTTCAGATATGAACGAATCCTTCTTGTGGCATTGTAGACTTGGTCATATCAATGCGACACGACTGGCTAAGTTACATAGAGATGGTTATTTGAATCCGTTCGAATTATCATCTCATGATACTTGCCATTCATGTCTCAAAGGAAAAATGACCAAAGCTCCGTTTAGTGAACACGGAGAAAGAGTTACCGAACTCTTAGGACTGATACATAGTGATGTATGCGGTCCCATGTCTACGCATGCCAGGAACGGTTCTTCCTACTTCATTACATTCACTGACGATCTCTCTAGATACGGACATATGTTTCTGATGAAACACAAGTCTGATGCTTTTGAGAAATTCAGAGAATATAAGCACGAAGTAGAGAACCAAACGGGCAAAAGTATTAAGATTCTTCGATCTGATCGAGGAGGTGAATACTTAAGCGGTGAGTTCCTAGATTATTTAAAAGAGAATGGGATTCTCTCTCAGCTTACTCCTCCTTATACACCACAGCACAACGGTGTATCTGAGCGGAGGAATCGCACCCTATTAGATATGGTGCGCTCTATGATGAGCGAGGCTGAGTTGCCTATTTCCTTCTGGGGGTATGCGCTTGAGACAGCCATACATCTATTGAATATGGTTCCTACCAAATCAGTGCCTACCACTCCATATGAGATATGGAAAGGGAAGAGACCATCTCTTAAGTATGTTAAGATATGGGGTTGTCCAGCCTATGTCAAAAGACAAAATCCGGACAAACTCGAGGCAAGATCTGTCTTATGTAAGTTTGTAGGATATCCCAAGAACTCACAAGGGTATATCTTCTACCACACTGAGGAACAAAAGGTGTTTGTTTCTAAACATGCCATCTTTTTGGAAAAGGAATTTCTTGCAAAAGAAATTAATGGCAATGAGGTAGAACTGGAAGAGGTTCCAGCAACACAAACTATAACAGAAGACTTGGTAGAACCAGAGGATTCGGTAGTACCCGATGAACCCCAGCCTCTCCGCCGATCTAGTAGGGTTTCTCGTCCACCTGAGAGATACTACAGTTTTCTCATTGATGGTGGAAGCGAGGATTGCATCATGGATGATGATGAACCGACTAGTTTCGAGCAGGCCATCACGAGTGGTGACTCTGTGAAATGGCTGGATGCAATGCGATCTGAGATGGAATCCATGTACACCAATAAAGTATGGATTTTAGAAAATGCTCCTGAAGGGGTAAAACCCATTGGGAGCAAGTGGATTTTTAAAAAGAAATTTGGTGTAGATGGAAAAGTTGAGTCTTTCAAAGCTAGACTGGTAGCAAAGGGATTTCGTCAACGAACAGGTGTGGACTATGACGAAACCTTTTCTCCAGTAGCTATGCTTAAGTCCATCCGGATCTTACTTGCCATTGCTGCATATCATGACTACGAAATCTGGCAAATGGATGTTAAGACCGCCTTTCTAAACGGTGATTTAGAAGAGTGCGTGTACATGACTCAGCCAGAGGGCTTCGTAGATAGTGGGAGCAGCGGAAAGGTGTGCAAGCTGCTTAAATCCATTTTTGGGTTGAAGCAAGCATCGCGGAGTTGGAACATCTGTTTTGATGTTGTAGTCAAAGAGTTTGACTTCATCAAAAATATAGATGAACCTTGTATCTATAAGAAGGTAGCAGAGGGTAAGGTTGTCTTCCTCGTATTGTACGTGGATGACATACTCTTGATAGGAAATGATATTCCTATGCTGCAATCAGTCAAGCTCTTCTTATCACAGAGATTCTCAATGAAAGATCTAGGTGATGCCTCCTGCATATTGGGAATCATGATCTATAGAGATAGATCTAAACGGATACTGGGATTGTCCCAATCCAGGTACATTGACACCATACTAAAGAGGTTTAGTATGGAAGAATCCAAGCGTGGGAATCAGCCCACGATATCTGGACTCACTCTCTCCAAAGAGATGTCTCCCAAGACTGATTTGGAGAGAGCTCGCATGCAAGGGATACCCTATGCTTCGGCAGTAGGCTCTATCATGTATGCGATGCTATGTACCAGACCCGATGTAGCATACTCACTAAGTGTAGTGAGTCGGTATCAAGCAGATCCAGGAGAGAGTCATTGGACAGCAGTGAAGAACATTCTCAAGTACTTACGAAGGACTAAGGAGATGTTCTTGGTGTAAGGTAACGGAGAACTCAAGGTGGAGTCCTTTACCGATTCCAGCTTCCAAAGTGATAACGACGACTCTAAGTCGCATTCGGGTTTTGTCTTTACCCTCAATGGAGGGGCGGTATGTTGGAAGAGTTCCAAACAGGATACCGTTGCAGACTCAACGATGGAGGCTGAATACATCGCTGCCAACGATGCTGCCAAAGAGGCTGTCTGGATCAAGAAGTTCATTAGTGAACTTGGTGTGGTTCCATCCATTGAGCATCCGATACCTCTGTATTGCGATAAAAATGGAGCTGTGGCTTTGGCCAAGGAACCCAGGTCCCATCAGAAGTCCAGACATATTCTGAGGCGGTATCACTTGATCAGGGAGATAGTTGATCGCCGGGAGATCGAGGTCAGGAGAGTAGATACGAAGGACAACACTGCGGATCCATTCACGAAGGCTATTCCCCAGATACAGTTTGAGAGATTATTCGGGTTGCTAGGTATGAGATACTACAGCAGCTGGCCATAGTGCAAGTGGGAGATTGTTAGTTATGTATATGCCCTAGAGGCCATTGTTGTACATTTGATGTATATTATAATGGATGCTTGGTTATATATAGAGAAGACTTTCTTGCTCGTCATGATAGTATGCTATTTGGTTTCACTTTATCTTAACATGTTGACTTGTATTGGTTTACTGTTTTACTCTCACATGTTGATAAAGCCCTTAGGATCTGTACTCGACTACTGGGACTATGATGAGATCATACTAGTGGGGCCGCGGTAGTCGATGAGTACATCCTATAACTGTTCCTAGTCGAGGGTATATCGAGACAGGGCATCGATACACCAGAGTAGACTAGCGTATACGCATCTTGACCCATATGATGGGCGATGGATGATCCCATATCCATCGGTGTTTGACATCAGAGATGGTGTACGGGTGCTCAGTGGAGACTGGGTACACTGGACGGACTCGCTGAGAACTCCCAGATGGTGATATACCACACGTCAGATGGCAGTTCTCCGGTGACACAGGTACAGGGTAGTCTGAAGACCCGAGATCGTCATAGAGTCTTGTGTGATTCCCACTGTGCTTTGATTTCCACCTTACCACGTCCAAGAGGGCGAGCAAAACGGTGGCTTTTGGGTACAGTCCCGAATCACATGGAGGCAATGAGCGATAGGAGGGGATTCGTTTCTCCCGGTATAGGGAGTTGATGTTGTGCTGTGTTCGATTTGCTATAACTGGAAGTCCCTGGCCTGGGCTGATATAGAGATTTACTGGTAAGTGTTACTAGTAGTTTCTCGACCCGTTATTAGCCACACATCGACACGACTTATCGGTTACTGGGGTCTGACGTATACCACCCCTAGACTTGATATGCGACATATCAGACGAACAGACCGGACTGTACGGGAGTGTTACTGATCGGATTCACCGGAGAACGCACAGGCTAGCTTGTTGATCTTCTGATCGCTCAATACCTGGGTGGCTGTTACGTTTAGCTGACCGCTTGCAGCTTGTGGGTGTTTGATATGATCATAACCTGCTACCGGCGTATTGACGATTCTTTAGAGTCCTACACAGAGGTTTCTTGGCTCAGGCGAAACAGAGTAGTGGCACATATGTGATATGTTCAGGACCGAGAATAATGCGATATGGGATACCGTATTATATTCTCGCGATATTTGGATATGAATCGGGTCATCGGATCAAGTGTTGATTCGATGAATCGGTACATGATATATTAGCCGGTTATATTCGATATAGCCGGATCGTCGGTTCAAGTGTTGATTCGATGATTTAATATATAATAATATATATGATATATTGTTATATTAACTAATATTGGTTTACTATATTATTTCATTTTCTCAGTGGATGATACATTGATATATATGCGATATATGTTAATTGTGTATTTTCTTTTGTTGCAAATATATAATATATATGTGATATATATTATTGTGACATGATATGATTAATTGTTAAACATGTTTAAGGATGATTAATTGAGGTTAAGGTTTGATTAGGCTAGGATGCTTCAAGTTCCTTCTAGAATCTTTCTTATTTTGTCATTCTTAAGATATTTAGAATGACACATTCATTTAACATAACCAAACCCTAACCCTAGTTGTTTCTCTACTTGTTCTCATCCAATCATCCTTGACCATGGTTAATAATTCAATCATATGTTTCTTTCTATTCATCACAAAAGGTTTTTAATCTCATTAATAATTTTCCATTAGCTTCTTCTTCTTCTCTCTTGAAAAGCTTGCTAGAAAATCTTGAAGTGATGAAAGATTATGAGAAAATGATATAAAAAGAAAGCTAAATCACTACTCTCTCATCCTCATCTCATCTAGCCCTTGGGATTAGGGTGTTCTTCTCTTTTGAGTGAGAAAGCTTGAGTCGAAGCAACTTCAAGGTAGATCATCGTAGATTTGGATTACGACAAGCTAGAATGGATCGTTCGAGTCGTGGAGCCTCTCATGAGTCCGGGAGATCGTGGATCGCGGCAAAGGGACTTCTACTCGGAGCTTGTGAAGTGAAGGAGCGGACTACAAAGGTTGTAATCCCTCACACTTAGATAAAAGTTATCTTATTGCATATTAAACCCTAATAATCTAGCAAAGATCCCGGCTTTGGGTTGTTCGGCACGTTTAAAATTTAATCCGGGCATGTTTGATGCCTTAAGAACCTTCACAAGAGTGCCTAGGAACCCTACACAACCATGTTGCAATCCTCGCTCCCACCATCCATAAGAAAACCGTAGTATCTCTCATGTGGGTGAGGAACCCTACTAGATCGGCGGAGAAGCTGAGGTTCGTTGGGAACTACCGAATCCTCTGGTTCCACTAAATCTTCAGTTGCAGTTTGTGTATCTGGAACCTCATCCAGCTCTACCACTTTGCCACTAATTTCTTTTACAAGAAATTCCTTTTCTAAAAAGGTGGCATGTTGAGCAACAAACACTTTTTTTTCCTCACTGTGGTAGAAAAAATACCCATATGAGTTATTTGGATATCCCACAAACTTGCAAAGAACTGACCGTGCCTCGAGTTTGTCCGGATTTTGTCTTTTGACATAGACCGGACAACCCTATATCTTAACTCGTTTAAGATATGGTCTCTTCCCACTCCATATCTCATATGGTGTGGTAGGTACAGATTTAGATAGAACTTGATTCAATAGGTATGCTACTGTCTCCAGCGCATACCCCCAGAAGGAAATTGGTAACTCAGCTGTGCTCATCATAGAGCGCACCATATCTAATAGGGTGTGGTTCCTCCGTTCCGATACACCGTTGTGTTGTGGTGTATATGGAGGAGTCAGCTGAGAGAGAATCCCATTCTCTTTTAGGAAGTCCAGGAATTCATTGCTTAAGTATTCACCTCCTCGATCAGATCGAAGGATTTTAATACTTTTCCCGGTTTGGTTCTCGACTTCTTGTTTATATTCGCTAAATTTCTCAAAAGCTTCTGATTTGTGTTTCATCAGGAACACATATCCGAATCTAGAGAGATCGTAAGTGAATTTAATGAAGTACGAAGAACCATTCCTGGCATGTGTAGACATGGGGCCGCATACATCACTATGTACCAGTCCCAAGAGTTCTGTAACTCTCTCTCCGTGTCCCGTAAACGGAGTTTTGGTCATCTTGCCTTTGAGACATGACTGGCAAGTGTCATAAGATGAAAATTCAAACGGATTTAAATATCCATCCTTATGCAACTTAGCTAGTCGTGTCGCATTGATGTGACCCAGTCTACAATGCCACAAGAAGGATTCGTTCATTTCTAAATTTTTCCTCTTGTGTGTGTTTGTTATGCTTAGAACTGTTGATTGATTTAGAACATAAATGCCATTGCACAACGTGCCTGATCCAACCAACTTTTGGTTAAGGAAAATGTTCATAACATTATCCTGTAATACGAAATTATATCCCTCTTTACTCAACAAAGAAACCGATATAATGTTGCATATCAGGTTCGGCATGAAATAGCATTCGTTCAGAATCAATGTATTACAAGTAGGCAATACAAGGTGATATTCCCCGACGGTTTTAGCTGCAACAATTGCACCATTTCCAACCCTTAGGTCTTTATCACCTTCTCCAAGTTCTCTACCTTTCCTAAGCCCATGTAACTGATTACATATATGGGATCCTGACCCGGTATCTAATACCCAGGACGTAGAGCAAACGGAGAAACAGTTCTCTGTAACGAACACACCCGAAGAAAATGCATCAACATGTACTTTCTTCATTCGGGTGGCATGAGAATCCTGCTATTCCCCTATATCCCGTTCAGTCCTATAACTCTTATAAGAAAGAACGGAACCAACGTTCCCCATAACAGTATAACATGTGGGTTCGGTCAATACATCCATATTATTATCTTGATTAAGACATGATATGGTCGCTACCTGGTGAGAGAGAGAAGAAAACACTTTAGCGTATGTTCTTGCAAGATCAGATTGGTTATTATTTTATCTAATCAGGATGGCTCTCACTGTTTTTATCAAATCTTCCTTCAAACCCTAAAAGGAAAGACTAGCCGGGATTAATTACACCCTACAACTTCGCCAATCTTTCAGCCAGGCCAGTGTCGGTACTTTGAGGGAGGTTCCCCATGCTTTCGCACGGACCTAATTAAAGTAAACCTCATTTTCCCAGAGGCGTAACCCCGTTGACACCTTTCTAGACACCTACTTGATCGGCTAATTGTGCTATGTAAAACTCTCCCGGGAGTAACAATTACTCACAGTGGGTATCGGGATCCAACTATCTCATAGAAGGTATGTAATTTCATTGCAAATTTCAACACTTGAAATTCCCGATAATATTTTGCCCCAAACGATCTATGACCTTGACAAGGTCAACAAACCATAGACCGTAAGTCAAGTTCAACCCGTCATTTCTTGATTGAATTAAACCCACCCGCACGACCCTTGACAGGGTCAACAAGGTCGTACGACTACCCTAAAACAATCTGCATCATATGCATAAACAGATAAATACTGGTCAGCTACCGCACACTACGCCTTGACAAGGTCAACAAACGCAGCACGAATACTAAGCAGGACTTATCTGAAACGACGGAGGGCTACGACAGGTTTTGCTGAAAACCTATTGCGTAATGAACTTGATATCATCGTAGAATCATGTGAATTTTGAAATGGAGTGATTTTAAGGCTTTTATTAGTTTTGCTAAAGAGGTCACTCCCGGTGAAGGGATCTCGGCTCATTCCTTATGGAATAAGGTGCAGGATATATCATATACATCACTATGCAAAGCAAAACTCCAAAAGCAATCAAAAGCAAACCGAGTGTTGTAGCATCTGCCAGTTTTGCTAAAGAGGTCACTCCCGGTGAAGGGACCTCGGCTCTTTCCTCATCGAATAAGGTGCGGGATATATCATATATATCGCTATGCAAAGCAAAACTGTAGCTACCCTTTTTGAAAAATTTGATTCTACATCTTTTAGGTTTCTTTTCTTTCATTAATCAAATTAATGAAGTCCCATCATTTAAGTCACCTAAACATCACAGATAAATACGACGTACACTTATGCCATCCGCATTCGCCTCGATGTCCCCACGTGCACCGTTAGGTTAGGTAACTAACGGCAGAGCGGGGAAGGGCTAGCGCGGGTGTAAAACATAAGTAACGCCTATATAATATATCATATATACTATATACAGTATTTATCACAGCACATCAAATAATCACATCACAGATAACGCAGCAGAATAAACATATGAAACATTGGATATACTAGGACGTCCGTGTTTTATTTTGAGCCTCTATAAAACACGGATTCCATGGTCGCGATGAATAGCCAAACCCACACCCCTAGACCCCTACGAGAGCGTCAAGCAACCCTACCAATTCTAGAGTTAGGAGACCCGGACTCGACTCCTTGAGTTGGTCTGCCACTGGACTCCAGAACCCGGTTACTTGTGCTCTCCTCCTTTGGTCTATCCTAGTGCGGAAAAGTAAATAATATACAAATGGTGACATCGACCTCATCCCGGAAGTGCCCCAATAAAAGAATATTACATACATTTAATTTTACATGAATGAAAATAAAAATTCTCATCTCACATAAAAAACCCCGGCTATCCAAAACGCGACGATCCAATATAACATATCCAGCAACACATAACATCACATGTCATCAACGTAAGTAAATATGCACATCCCAATTGTCGTTGACATATAGCAACGAAACCGGCGATATCACATATTACACTTATGGTCACAGAAAAGAAAGTGTAAAACTACAACATTTGGAATCCACAATCTCTTTAGACATCGTAAATCCGAAATATCACATACTTCGCATTTCATGTCTAACTGTATGAATTCCACATATTGTATCACATTCCAGATAAATAGACAGTATTAAACTTTCCGATCGAATAATCAAATACCCAAGATTTCCATAATAGCTCAACACTTGAGCGGAGTTCAAAAATTCCAGAATACGTCACAGTAGCAACGGTCCAGCCGTAGAAGGGTCAAGCCAACGCCTCACATGTAGCACGCCGTACTGCCCTAAACCCTAAGGTTCAAAGGGCAGTTCAAGACGGTCACATAATCGAGTTAAGGTTTGTTGTCTTCTAGAGGGTCCATCGCATCACATGGACGTTTTTCCGAAAGATTTAAACCCGAGAAAAATTCAACACTTGAATGTTTTTCGTGCCGGGAAAAATTGAGTTAATGATATCCGTCCGAACATTTTAGTACTTTCTAAATTATCCGGAATAACATAACAAAATTAAATTCTCCGATCGAATCGAGGATTTCAAAATAAACCCCAAAATACTTAACAGTTGAGTTAATTTAAAAATACCCAGAAAATTCAAATAAAAGAAAAAGCAATTACAGTGGAAAAATTATGGCATGTGCCCTCTGTACGGCCGCGGAACCGCAGCTCAAGTAGGGTACGGCCGCGGTTCCGCGGTGGATTATACTGTTCATCATCTCGTTTTGCACTCTAATTATTTACCTGCTGATTTTTTTTGGCATTTTTAATTCTGAAAAAACCCGGATTTGAAAAAATGTCCAGAGAGGGGTTGATTTTGACGTGTACGGGTTCGTTCTGACTTTTAACTTCATTAACATATCGCCTAATGCTCTAGCTAGGCTCTGATACCACTGTAGAGTTACTTGGAACACTAAAAAGTCTCTACAAGGTATCGACCATGCCAAAATTAAATTTTTATGTGCCGAACAACCCTAAGCAAGATCGTATACTAGAGTTTAGGCGAAATTAAAAGCAAGAAAACAACTTTACTCCAAAGGGATACGAAATACAACCTTTGTAGATCGGTCCTTCACTTCTTTAGATCCTTGATGAAGTCCCATCGCTGCGATCGTGGTTCTCCCGGACCCTTGCATGGCTTCACGAGGAGAAAGGTGCGACCTTGCTTGAAGTCTCCGAGGTCGAAGATGATCTACGTCGAGTGAATTCCGACTCAAGCTTCGATTTGACTAACTTGAGAATTAGTGAAGCAAACACCCTATACTAAAGTGCTAGTCTAGTAGAGGACGGAGAAATAGGAAGTGGGTTCTCTTTAGAATTTGTTTTCTCACAAGCTTTCTCACTTTGGATCAAACCCTAGCTAGCTTTTTCTTTTGCTCAATGAAGAAGAAGATGATGAACAAAAGAAAAGAAAATGAGGATAATGATCAAGTGTGTAGGCTAACCATGGTGAGTGAGTATCATATACTAACTCATGGTGAGACTGTTAGTGTATATGCCCTAGAGGCCATTACTGTATCATACTAGTATGTATATTACTTAATGGAAGCTTGGGATATTCACAGTTGTACAGACAATCTTGCTCAATATAGTAGTATGCTACTTGGTTTGTCTCTGCTTTAATGTGTACTTGTGTGTTTATTTATATCACCTATATGCATTAGTAGAGCCCTTTGGATCTTTGCTTGATTACCGGCATTGTGATGGCGATCACACTTATAGGGGCTGGGTAATCTACAAGCACATCCTTATACACGTCCCTAGTCGTGGGAGTACCGAGATAGGGCATAGATACTCCGGAGTAGACTAGCGTATGCGCTTCTCATCCCAGCACGGGAGACGGTCTGTCCCACAGCCGTCGGTACGTCGTACTTGAGATAGTATGCGGGTGCTCGTTGGGTTACGAGTACACTAGACAGGACTCGTCGGGAACTGATGGTTGGTATTATACCTATCATCAGTTATCAGTTCCCAGGTGACATGAGTATAGCTTAGTCCGCTGACTTGACACTGTCACTTCGCCTCGAGTGTGTTCCCACTGTTCTTTGATTGCTACCCTACCACGGCTCTACTGAGTCGTGCAAACAGGTAGTAGTTAGGAGCAGTCCCGAAGCACTTGGAGGCAGTGACGGTTAGACAGGATTCGTCTCTCCCGGTATTGGGGGTTGACATCGCGCTGTGTCTAGGAGAGCCATTACACAAGTAGTCCCTGGCCAGGGCAAGCGAGATGTACTGGTAGGTTCCAGTGTTATCTCAGGGTGTTCTGGGCTTCACTCCGACACGACTTGTACCGCTATTAGGGGACTAACGTTTACCGCCCCCCCTAGGCCCGCCATGCGATGTATCAGACGAACAGACCGGACTGTACGGAGATTGTCACATACAGACTCAGTAGGAGTTCGGATGGGTTTACCTCATCGACCTTCTTATCGACATCTACCTGGGGACCGTTACGTACAGCTAGTGCCGCTTGCGGTCTGTGGTTAAACCCACTGCCAGCGTAGTGTCGAGTCTTTAGAGTCCCACACAAAGAGTTTCCCTGCACTGAGCGAAACGTGTAGAGGCCGTATGGTTTTACGGCAGGGCTGCGATCACTTACGTACACTTGTGTGCGTGTGGTGTTCGGGCAGGCAATACTAGTGGGCTTTGGTTTAAGCCGGATCCTAGTATTGCATGGATGGATTTGTTTTGTCTTCTGCGCATCCACATTCTATGGAATACGGATGCAGGTGTGTATGCACAGTTTTCCGGAGCGATGAAGGAGGAGGTGCCTCATTAGGGTTTTGGCAGTTGGTTCGGCCAAAACCGCTATGTGGCAGGCTCATTAGGGTTTTGACAGTTGATTTGGTCAAAACCATTTTGAGGCGGACTCATTAGGGTTTCGACAGTTCGTTTGGTCAAAACCATTATGAGCCGGGGACATTATTTACTAATCCTTTCATTGATAATTTTGTTATGGCTAATTACATTGACCATTTGACCATCTTGACTTTGTTGACCATTTGACCAAAGTTGACTTGGATCTTCTTAGAAGATCTAAAGTATTCTTTGGTTTTCTTTTTCTTTAGTTATGATAATGGTCATGTCATTTGTAGCCATCACCTTTATCTTGATGGGATTAGTAATGATAATGTTTGTGCATTATTGCAACCATGGTTAGGTTTTCTCTTGGTTAATCTTTTCATTTGCTCATTCTCATTCTCTCTCTTGAAATGAGAAGCTCCATGGTTGCTAACCTTCCTCCTTCTTATTCCTCCTCTTGTTTTGATCTTTTGATCTCATGTGTTGAGAAATAAAGATTTCACAAAGACAAAGCCATCCCTTCATCACTTCTACACAACCTAGGGCTTTTAGATTAGCTATCTCCTTGCCCTAGTTACCTCGGCTCGAGGTGGAGCTCGGTGTACATCTCTCGGGTGTATCGTCTTCGACTCAAGGAGGCCGCGGAGGTGACCGAAGTCCGGATCAACCATTGAGCAAACAAAGAGAAGAACAACAAGGAGGGAAGAACAACAAGAAGAGAAGGAGTTCAAGTTGAGGTATAACCCCTAACCGAGTATATAACATCTCATGTTAGGTAGCTAGTGTATTGTTTAGCAAAGATCCGGCTTTTACGGTCTATGTTACAAAGTTTAGAAAAAAATTTGTTTTACCGTTTCCGCAACCCCAAAAGTACCGGGAGAGGTAACGTGGACCTAACATAGGTATCAGAGCCTAACTAAACATAAACTAGCTTGGTAGTGAGGTGTATCGAAGTTCGAAACGGAAAAATCAAAAAAACCGAGTTATAAAAACCTGAGTTTCTGTTAAAATATTTTCTGGTCAAAACAAAATTTGTTATACTCCAAAAATCATCTCAGGGTTTTTAAAAGAAAGCCACCAAAAACGAGCCAGCAACTCGACCAAAGCGCCGCGTTTCCGCGGCAATAGCAAGCTATTGCCGCGGAACCGCGGCCATCTTGGTGAGTCACTGGGTCGTTTTTAGTGCAGAGTGTTTCTGACTTGGTTTTAGGATTTTTAAGATGGTTTAAATGTGCCCAGATTTGCCAGAATAGAAATTTGTTTTTGGGGGCCTATAAATCCGTATTTTTCCGAACTTCAATATAATTTGACTATAAAGGTTATATCTGTGATGTTCTTATGTATTGAACGTCGGCTAATCGCTATATGTCGATTAGTCGGGGTTATACATATCTGTGATCTGTGATTGTTGTTGATGGTTTGTGTATATGAACTCGTTGGATTGTCACGGATGAATAGCCGGGGTGGATGTGAGATGAGAGTTTCTTTTTCTTTCATTCATGTAATATATTTGTAAATTGATGTAATATTATTTGTATGGCCGCACAACCGGGTCGGGGTTGTAGCCGTCATTGTATAATTCTTTTTACTGTTTTTACTCCTAGGATAGACCCATGGAGGGGGTGCACAAACTACCGGGTATCTCGAAGTGCCGAGTGGCCTACTCATGGCATTGAGGGAGGTTGTTTCGCTTCGGGTACTTGGCGGGTAGTTTGCCGCACCCGTAGGGGTCGTGGGTGGGGTTTTTGGCTATTCATCGCGACCGTGTAATCCGCTTTTCGTTGCAGGATTGAACGAATCGCGGGTTCCTAGTATATCCAAAGTGTTCATCTGTGATCTGAATTGGCTATCGTTGCAGTATATCTATATATAATAACTATTTAGGCGTTGCTTATGTTTTACAGCCGCGCTAGCCCAGCCCCCGCTCTGTCGTTAGTTAAGTAACCTAACGGGTGATGATGGGGCCCCGTGGCGAATGCGAATGGCATAAGCGTACGTCATATTTTGGTTGTTTTCTGCAATGGTAGGATTAAATGATGGGACGCATTAAAAGAACTAATGCAAGAAAATAAACCTAAAAGTCGTTTTTGGAACAATTTTTCAAAAAGCTGTTATTGCAAGGACGTTCATTTTTGTTTTGCATCGCGGTATTCGGTTGTGAATGCCCAGCACCTCAGTCGACGAGGCAAGGGCCGAGATCCCTTCATCGGGAGTGACCCCTTGGACAAAAGTTTGCGTCAGGGTAATAACTTCACTATAGTCGATTATGCTTGCTTTGCATCGAGGTATTCAGTTTGGAATATCCTGCACCTCATTCGACGAGGAAAGAGCTGAGATCCCTTCACAGGGAGTGACCTCTTTAGCAAAAGTTTTCGCCATTATATTTTCAAATAGACTACCAGGTTCCTTCAACGATATCAAGTTCATTACGTTAATGGGTTTTTCGCCAAAAACCCAGCCGTAGCCCTCCGTCATTTCTTACAAGTAACACTTAGTATTCGTGCTGCGTTTGTTGACTCCGTCAAGGCGTAGTGTACGGTAGCTAAGTGTTGCTTGTTTGTATCGGTATATGGGATTGATTAGGACAGTCGTATAACCTTGTTGACTCCGTCAAGGGTTATGCGGGTGGGTTTAATGCAATCCAGATAATGACAGGTTGAACTTGACTAGGACTCTTTTATTTGTTGACTCCGTCAAGATCACTTGGGTCCTAGGGGAAAAAACCACATCGGGAGTTTCAAAAGAACTGAAACTTGCAGATTTAGCATACCTTCTGGAGTGTGGTGACTAAAGTGGATTCCATCTAGGTTATCACATAATGAAAGTTGGATCCCGATCCCACTGATGAGTTGGTTTACTCTCGGGAGATTATTTCACTTAACGATCAATGCTATAAACCTAGTAGGTGTCTAGAAAGGTGTTAGCGGGGCTACACTCCCAGGGAAAAGAGGTTCTTTAATTAAGGAACTTCGCGAAAGCGTTGGAAAACCTCCCTCGAAGTACCGACACTGGCCTGGCTGAAAGGTTAAGCAAGTATTGTGACGTGAATTAAAACCCGGCTAGTTCTTCTTTTAAAAAGGTTTTAAGAAGAATTTGAGGAAACAGTGGGAGACATCTTGGTTAGATAAATTAATAAACCAATCTAATCTTGCAAGAGCATACACTGAGTGTTTCTTTTCTCTCTCTCCAGGCAGCAACCTTTTCACGCCCTAATCAAGATAATAAAATGTATCACTTGACCGATCCAAATTCTTATTCGGGACTGGGGAAAGTTGGTTCAGCTCTAACTTGTGACAACAGTCATGAGAATGGGAAAGGGGATTGTATGGATTTCCAGGATACCGAGTTGAAGGAGAAGCATGGTTTTGCATCTACTTCAGGTGTTCTTGTAATTGAGAACTGTTTTACGGTCAGCCCTACCTCCTGGGTACTGGATACCGGATCAGGATCTCACATCTGTAATTTATTACAGGGACTGAGAAAAAGTAAGAAAGTTGCACCTGGTGATATGTCGCTCAGAGTAGCGAACGGAGCACAAGTTAATGCGGCAGCCGTCGGTGAATATCACCTAGTATTGCCAAATGGCAAGACTATGATTTTGAACGATTGCTACTATGTACCCTCCATGGTTTGCAACATCATATCAGTTTCTTTACTCGATAAAGATGGATATAACTTTGTTCTTGAAAAGAATATCATGAACATTTGCCTTCATAAGGTACTGGTTGCAGAGGGTACACTGTGTAATGGTATCTACGTTCTAAATCAGAATACAGTTCTCAATATACAAAACACACGCAAGAGGAAGAATTCAGTTACGAATGAATCCTACTTGTGGCATTGTAGGCTTGGTCATATCGGAGAGAAAAGACTGAGTAAGTTGCATAAAGATGGACTCTTGAATACGTTCGAGTTTTCATCTTATGAAACTTGTCAGTCTTGTCTCAAAGGAAAGATGACCAAATCTCCGTTCACCGGACATGGAGAAAGAGCAAGATAGCTCTTGGGACTCATACACAGTGATGTGTGTGGTCCGATGTCTATACATGCAAGGGGTGGGTTCTCATACTTCATCACATTCACTGATGATCTCTCTAGGTTCGGATATGTGTATCTGATGAAACACAAATCTGAAGCTTTTGAGAAATTCAAGGAATTCAGAAAGGAAGTAGAGAACCAGATTGGCAAAAGTATCAAGATCCTCCGGTCTGACAGGGGAGGGGAGTACTTAAGCACGGAATTCCTAGATTACTTAAAAGAGAATGGTATTATCTCTCAGCTTACTCCTCCTTATACACCACAGCACAACGGTGTTTCGGAGCGGAGGAATCGTACCCTATTGGATATGGTTCGCTCCATGATGAGTAGTGCTGAGTTGCCTCTTTCATTTTGGGGACATGCGCTTCAGACAGCAGCGTACCTATTGAACTATGTTCCATCCAAATCAGTGCCTAAGACCCCATATGAAATATGGAATGGAAGAAATCCGTATCTTAAGCGATTTAAGATATGGGGTTGTCCGGCCTATATGAAAACACAGAAACCGGACAAGTTAGAGGCACGGTCAGTTCTCTATAAATTTGTGGGATATCCTAAAGACTCACTAAGATATCTGTTCTACCACACTGAGGAACAGAAGGTGTTTGTATCTCGCCACGCTACCTTCTTAGAAAGAGAGTTTCTTGCAAAAGAAGCTAATGGGAGTTCGGTAGAACTGGAAGAAATTCAGCGACCACAAAATGTAACTGAAAATTTGGAGGAACCGCTAGATTCTATGACCCCAAACGAACCTCAGCCACTCCACAGATCTGGTAGGATTTCTCATCCGCCCGAGAGATACTACGGTTTTCTCATTGACGGGGATCGAGAGGATTGCATCTTGGAAGAAGATGACCCTACCAGTTTCAGGCAGGCCATTATCAGTAGGGACTCTGATAAGTGGCAGGAAGCAATGCAATCCGAAATGGAGTCCATGTACGCCAATAAAGTGTGGACCTTGGATATTTCTCCACCTGGGGTAAAACCCGTTGGATGCAAATGGATCTACAAAAAGAAACTTGGTGTAGATGGGCAGGTGGAAACCTATAAAGCTAGACTCGTTGCAAAAGGTTTTCGTCAAAGACCTGGTTTGGACTATGACGAGACTTTTTCTCCGGAGGCTATGCTCAAATCCATTCGGATCCTACTTGCCATTGCTGCCTTCCATGACTATGAAATCTGGCAGATGGATGTTAAGACGGCTTTCCTAAACGGTTGTTTGGAAGAGTGCGTTTACATGGATCAACCAGAAGGTTTCGTAGACAGTGGGAGCAGCGGAAGGGTGTGCAAGTTGCTTAAATCCATTTATGGATTAAAGCAGGCATCGCGGAGCTGGAACATCTGTTTTGATGAGGCAATCAAGGAATTTGATTTCATTAAGAACGAAGATGAACCCTGTGTATATAAGAAGATTGTAGGACGAACTGTCTTATTCCTAGTCTTGTACGTGGACGACATTCTTTTGATAGGAAATGATATTCCTATGCTACAATCGGTCAAGCTATTTTTGTCACAAAGGTTCTCCATGAAGGACCTGGGTGATGCCTCGTACATTCTGGGGATCAAGATCTATAGAGATAGTTCCAAGAGACTACTGGGACTTTTGCAGTCCAGGTACATAGAGACCGTACTAAAGAGATTTAGTATGGAGGGTTCCAAGCACGGTAACATACCCGCATTGCATGGAATTACCCTCTCCAAGAAGATGTCTCCTAAGACTGACGAGGAGAGGGTTCGCATGAGCACTATACCCTACGCTTCGGCGGTAGGATCTATAATGTATGCGATGCTATGTACAAGACCAGATGTAGCTTACGCGTTGAGCGCGGTAAGCCGGTATCAGTCAGACCCAGGGGAGGACCACTGGACAGCAGTGAAGAACATTCTCAAGTACCTAAGAAGGACTAAGGAGATGTTCCTGGTTTACGGTAATGGAGACCTCAGGGTCAAGTCCTTTACCGATTCAAGCTTCCAGAGTGTCAAAGATGACAGCAAGTCCGTCTCGGGTTTTGTGTTTACCCACAACGGAGGGGCGGTATGTTGGAGGAGTTCCAAGCAGGATACCGTCGCAGACTCGACGATGGAGGCTGAATACATTGCTGCAAGCGATGCCGCAAAAGAGGCGGTCTGGATAAAGAAGTTCATTAGTGAACTTCAGGTGGTTCCGTCCATTGTTGACCCAATACCTTTGTATTGCGATAACAATGGGGCTATAGCTTTAGCGAAGGAACCAAGGTCCCATAAAAAATCCAGGCACATCTTAAGGCGGTATCACCTGATCAGGGAGATCATTGATCGACAGGAGATCGAGGTGCGGAGAGTGGACACAAAGGACAACACTGCGGACCCATTCACGAAGGCTTTACCCCATACTCAGTTCGAGCGGCTGATCGAGATGATAGGTCTTCGATACGCCAGTACATGGCCTTAGTGCAAGTGGGAGATTGTTAGTGTATATGCCCTAGAGGCCATTACTGTATCATACTAGTATGTATATTACTTAATGGAAGCTTGGGATATTCACAGTTGTACAGAAAATCTTGCTCAATATAGTAGTATGCTACTTGGTTTGTCTCTGCTTTAATGTGTACTTGTGTATTTATTTATATCACCTATACGCATTAATAGAGCCTTTTGGATCTTTGCTTGATTACCGGCGTTGTGATGGCGATCACACTCGTGGGGGCTGGGTAATCTACAAGCACATCCTTATACACGTCACTAGTCGTGGGAGTACCGAGATAGGGCATCGATACTCCGGAGTAGACTAGCGTATGCGCTTCTCATCCCAGCACAGGAGACGGTCTGTCCCACAGCCGTCGGTTCATCGTACTTGAGATAGTATGCGGGTGATCGTTGGGTTACGAGTACACTGGACAGGACTCGTCGGGAACTGATGGTTGGTATTATACCTATCGTCAGTTATCAGTTCCCAGGTGACATGAGTAAAGCTTAGTCCGCTGACTTGACACTGTCACTTCGCCTCGAGTGTGTTCACACTGTTCTTTGATTGCTACCCTACCACGGCTCTACTGAGTCGTGCAAACAGGTAGTAGTTGGGAGCAGTCCCGAAGCACTTGGAGGCAGTGACGGTTAGACAGGATTCGTCTCTCCCGGTATTGGGGGTTGACATCGCGCTGTGTCTAGGAGAGCCATTACACAAGTAGTCCCTGGCCAGGGCAAGCGAGATGTACTGGTAGGTTCCAGTGTTATCTCAGGGTGTTCTGGGCTTCACTCCGACACGACTTGTACCGCTGTTAGGGGACTAACGTTTACCGCCCACCTAGGCCCGCCATGCGATGTATCAGACGAACAGACCGGACTGTACGGAGATTGTCACATACAGACTCAGTAGGAGTTCGGATGGGTTTACCTCATCGGCCTTCTTATCGACATCTACCTGGGGACCGTTACGTACAGCTAGTGCCGCTTGCGGTCTATGGTTAAACCCACTGCCAGCGTAGTGTCGAGTCTTTAGAGTCCCACACAGAGAGTTTCCCTGCACTGAGCGAAATGTATAGAGGTCGTATGGTTTTACGGCAGGGCTGCGATCACTTACGTACACTTGTGTGCGTGTGGTGTTCGGGCAGGAAATACTAGTGGGCTTTGGTTTAAGCCGGTTCCTAGTATTGCATGGATGGATTTGTTTTGTCTTCTGCGCATCCGCATTCTACGGATTACGGATGAAGGTGTGTATGCACAGTTTTCCGGAGCGATGAAGGAGGAGGTGCCTCATTAGGGTTTTGGCAGTTGGTTCGGCCAAAACCGCTATGTGGCAGGCTCATTAGGGTTTTGACAGTTGATTCGGTTAAAACCATTTTGAGGCGGACTCATTAGGATTTCGACAGTTCGTTTGGTCAAAACCATTATGAGCCGGGGACATTATTTACTAATCCTTTCATTGATAATTTTGTTATGGCTAATTACATTGACCATTTGACCATCTTGACTTTGTTGACCATTTGAACAAAGTTGACTTGGATCTTCTTAGAAGATCTAAAGTATTCTTTGGTTTTCTTTTTCTTTAGTTATGATAATGGTCATGTCATTTGTAGCCATCACCTTTATCTTGATGGGATTAGTAATGATAATGTTTGTGCATTATTGCAACCATGGTTAGGTTTTCTCTTGGTTAAGCTTTTCATTTGCTCATTCTCATTCTCTCTCTTGAAATGAGAAGCTCCATGGTTGCTAACCTTCCTCCTTCTTCTTCCTCCTCTTGTTTTGATCTTTTGATCTCATGTGTTGAGAGATAAAGATTTCACAAAGACAAAGCCATCCCTTCATCACTTCTGCACAACCTAGGGCTTTTAGATTAGCTATCTCCTTGCCCTAGTTACCTCGGCTCGAGGTGGAGCTCGGTGTACATCTCTCGGGTGGATCGTCTTCGACTCAAGGAGGCCGCGGAGGTGACCGAAGTCCGGATCAACTATTGAGCAAACAAAGAGAAGAACAACAAAAAGAGAAGAACAACAAGGAGTGAAGAACAACAAGAAGAGAAGGAGTTCAAGTTGAGGTATAACTCCTAACCGAGTAGATAACATCTCATGTTAGGTAGCTAGTGTATTGTTTAGCAAAGATCCGGCTTTTACGGTCCATGTTACAAAGTTTAGAAAAAATTTTGTTTTACCGTTTCCGCAACCCCGAAAGTACCGGGAGAGGTAACGTGGACCTAACAGAGACATAACCATAGCTAAGTGTAAATGGTTAGGTCAATAAAAATCTAAAGTAAAACAAAACTAGTGGACTTTTTCAAAGCATCCACAAGCTTCTACAAGCTTTATGCTTATGAAAAAATTCCACTGATTTGTAATTACTTTAAATAAATATAAACCACCATTTAAAGATAGAATGGTGTAAGTCTTACACATCCATGTCTAGTGTATCGACAACCATGATACAAAAATATAACACATTTTAATATATATCATATATATAGTAAAGATGGGTAAATGTGAGAAAAACCCTAAAGTGAATAAGTGTTAGTAAATGTAAATTAGTATATCTAATATACAATTGTACACTTAATTTTTAAATCAACACTTGACTTAATAATCCGGTCATATCTCATATAACCGGCTAACATTCATTGTATCGACTTATCGAATCAACACTTGATTCGATAACCCGGCTATATCATATATAACCGACCGATACAAAAAATCGCGAGAATAGAATACGGTATCACATACACGCATTATTCTCAGTCCCGCACATATCACATATGCGCTCCTATTTCGTTTTAGATGAGCCAGTAAAACTTCTATGTAGGACTCTAAAGACTCGTCAATACGCCGGCAGTAGGTGATGATCACATCACACACCCACAAGCCGTCAGCGGTAGTAGCTGGACGTAACGGCTACCCGGGTATTGAGCGATCAGAAGATCAGGAAGCAAGCCCGCTCCAACTCCTGTAAAAGCCTGCCGGTAACACTTCCCGTACAGTCCGGTCTCCTCGTCTGATATGTTGCATATCAAGTCTAGGGGTGGTAAACGTCAGACCCTAATAACCGATAAGTCGTGCCGATGTGAGGCTCATAACGGGTCGAGAAACTACTGGTAACACTTACCAGTAAATCTCTAAATCAGCCCTGTCCAGGGACTTCCCTGTTACGGCCAATCGAGCACAGCGCAACATCAGCCCCCAATACCGGGAGAGACGAAACCCCTCCTATCGCTCATTGCCTCCATGTGACTCGGGACTGTACCCAAAAACCACCATTTTGCACGCCCTCATGGACGTGGTAAGGTGGAAATCAAAGCACGGTGGGAATCACACAAGACTCCATGACGATCTCGGGTCTACAGACTAACCTGCACAAGTGTCACCAGAGAACTGCCATCTGACGTGAGGTATAATACCATCTGGAAGTTCTCGGCGAGTCCGTCCAGTGTACCCAGTATCCACTGAGCACCCGTATACCATCTCTGATGTCAAACACCAATGTATATGGGATCATCCATCGCCCATCTCATGGGTCGAGAAGCGTATACGCTAGTCTACACTGGTATATCGATGCCCCGTCTTGATACACCCACGACTAGGGACCTTGAAGGATATACTTATGGACTACAATGTCCCCACTAGTATGATCCGCATCATAGTCCAGGTAACCAAGTACACATCCCAAGGACTTTACCAACATGTAACTATAAGACAATATAAAGAGACAAGTACACATGTTAAGATAAAGAGCAACCAGATAGCATACTATCATATCGAGCAAGAAAGTCCTCTCTATATATGTCCAAGCATCCAATATAATATACATCATCTGTACAATACTGGCCTCTAGAGCATACATACAACTAATATACAATCCATGCTCATGCAACATGAACAGTCAATAATATGTGCAGTTTCCTACGGCTGCTAGTCACAGTACCATTATATCTAATAAATAGGGTATGGCGCAATTCTAACAATGACGTAGAATATGCAACAAGTATTAGAATCCTAGCCCAGACGCATAACGCCATGCGGGCGATTCCTCTGTAGATGTTAAATCTACTCACCAGCGCTCCATGCTAGACGAATCCTACCATCTGTTTTCCCCTGTAACTACGTCCGATGTACTCTCCTGCAAACCTGAAAATGAGACAAGAAACCCATATATAAGTCAAATATCTCTCAAAACGCGATATCGAACCCAAACGAGAAACTCGCGTCGAGAACTAAACGCCCGTGTGCACGATACGCTAAAACTACCGCGACACGCCGCGACACGCCGCGACACGCTGCGACACGCGGGATCATAGAACCCACTCACGTATCACGCGTATCGCGCAAACACAACGAACTAGAAATACGATATATTGTCCCAGATTTTCCTACAGATCAAATCTCACAAAACTATACATGCCAAAACCCTAGAAAACACCGCAGAGAACCCTAGCCAAGACCCCAAGACCTAACACCACATCATGGCCGCAATTTGCGGCCAATATGATTAAATCTGCGGCCTCAAATAAGAGTTAGGGTCTCATGTTCTGGTGGTATAATCTAGACCTATTGTGCATGCTCCTGTCTTTTCAATTTTATCCTGAAGGCCCCGGGTCAATAGCAGATCACAGATTGCCAAAATATCGCAATAAAACACCAATTTTGCACAAAACACAAACCCTATGGTATTTTAGTGAAATCAGGGTTAATTCTAAGTTAAAGTAACCCTAAAAACACTAAAATAGGCTAGGTTAACTAACACAATCATCACTTGGTCAACATCTCACACAAATCACCATAATTTAGCACTAAACTAACTTTAAAAGCAAACCGAAGCTAATTTTGCATACAAGCTAGGAAAAAGGGAAATTGGGTTCAGAAAATATACCCTATAGTACCCTAAGAAGCAAGAGAAAGAGTGGATGGAGGAGATGAGGGCTTGCTGCAGTTGCTGGGGCTCCTGTTGCTGCTGCCAGAAGCTGCTGCCACTGCTGTCAGCTGATGCTGCTGCTACTGATGCTGCTTCTGGAGCTGCTGCTTGCTCCTCTGCTGCTGCTGGAGCTACTGTGGGTGTGTGTGTGTGAGAGTGTGAGAGAATGAGAGAAAAGAATATAAGAGGGAGAAATGAGAGCAACACAAAACCCCTCCCCTTCTCACTCTCTCTCATCATTAATGAGGCATGGCTTGAGCCATATTGCCCATGCCCTCTCTCTCTCTCTCAAATTCAACACTTCAAACCAATTAAAAACCCTTTTAATTATAACAACCATGCACACTTAAAACCCATAACACTTAAACAATTTATAAAACTAGATTAGGGAAAATGGTTAGCTAACCATGATTGCTAATCATGGTTAACCCCAAATTACAACCCTTGTAATCATGCACAAGTGTGTGCAAGCCTAGGAAAAATCAAATAAAATATTCATTAAATGGGATAAAATAATTGGAAATCATTTTGGTAAACTTTTTATTAAAAACCATATATTAAAATATAATTAACCACAAAACACATTCTAAGGTCTTACAATCTCCCCCCTTAAAAGAAATTCGTCCCCGAATTTAAAAATATACTACTACGCGTACCTTCAAGAAGAAGATTACAACTCTCAAATCTCGCTCGCAGCCTCCCAAGTGGTTAACTCACTATACGGCTACGTTCAAGAAAACCCTTCACAGATGGCAAGACCCTTGACCGATGTTTCTCTGCCTGCCAAGCCATTAACACAATTGGCTGCTGGCGAACGAAAGATCGCGTCTAAGCTAAATGGTCTGGTGCCAATCATGTAAGAACGGTCATGATGGTAATCGTAAAGTATTAATATAAGGAAAACGGGGTGAATACTCAATAATCTGGGTGGAAGTGCTAAATTAAAAGCAACAAAACTAACCCGCTTATAGGATCTCAAAAGGACCTAAAATCCTGGGACAAGCTTCCCAAAATCCAACACGTCATTCATCGAAAAAATCCGCAGGAATACATGGTTTGCCACTGCACACTTAAGTCTACGACCAACACGGTCGGCAAAAGACCTCTATTGCACTGGCTACAATTCTCATCCTGACCTGAATCAATTGGATCATCTCCGAAGTCTCTAGACATAGCTGGGGTACAAAATCCTACTTACGCAGTGTCAGAAAACAACAGACTGGTGATCGACACGACCTAACCCCTAAACCTGAAGGTTGCCAATTGGAGTGTCTCCTGATAACAGCCATCAAAGGAGAACCCTAACGATGGCGAGTGACGATCCACAACCGCTGACAACAATAACACAAACGCACAACTTAACAAAGAACAACTGAGCAAACTGAGTAAAATCGGACGACAAGAATCCGAAAGGAGTCACACCATGACAAACCTGGGTAGACACCATAATGAAATTCATGGAGATCTGCTCCCACTCCTACTTCGGAACGGAAAAAGGTTGCAACTCTCCAGCCGACCTCAGATACTCGACCCAAGCACACAAAAGACAGACACCTTGAAACGAACCATGAAACTTCTCTTTATATCCCTGTCCACCCGTAACGATCTCACAAGTCACGTCAATGTTGGTGGAACTTGAATGAATATAGAGAGTTGACAGATGTACCTGCTCTAGGATTGCACGCCTCTACCCGATGATATCAGGTACACAAACGCGTCCCTAACTTAACACACCATTGTCACAAATCACGGACTCCAAATCATTACCCAGCCGAATATGCTCAAGTATCTCTGACGAACGAGCATCGGCGGGCAGTGTCTCGCGAAAGCGATTTAAGAAAAGTGGTCGGGCACGGACATGAGCAAGCTGTCCCCTCCGTAGAGACGAACTTAAGCTGTACTCGACGATCGCACAAGAACTGTAAATCTGCATAAGACTATCAAAACAATCAAAATCCGCTGCAGGAAGATGTACATTAAGCTCTGGTGGTCCGTGAAAATCTGACACGAATCTCGAACAAGTAGTGTCTCCAAATCTCCAACGCAAAACCACCACGGCCATCTCCAGATCATGAGTGGAATATCCTTCTCGTACTTCCTCCAAATGTAGGGAAGCAAAAGCGATAACTCTATAGTGTCACCTCTGTACACACTCGAGCCCACTCAAGAAACATTACAGTTAAACAACAAGGTCACCTGAACCAGAAACCAAAGGAAGAACTGATGCAGTTGTTAACAGAATCTTCAACTGCTAAAATCTCCGCACACATGCCTCAGTCCAAAGAAAGGAACCTCTCTTCCAGTCAATTTAGTCGACGGTGCAGCACTACTCTTGTAATCCTGCACGAAATGGTGGTAAGAACCTGCTAAGCCCAAAAATCTGCGGACCTCCGTCCAGCACACAAGTCTGGACCTAAACTACACGGCCACGATCTCCCTCGGGACCATACAAAACCGTCTCCCGTGACTACAAGACCTAGGAGTCAACACAAACATGCCTGAAGGAACACTCCGAGAATCTTGCAACCGCTGGGACGCTCCCAGTATCTGCATAACAAATCCTCAAGTGTTACTCCTGTCCCTCGAGACACATTAAATAGACCAGAATTTCGTAAATAACACAACAATAACTGGTCGAGGAACGGCCTGAAGAAATCTGGTACATCACATCTACAAATGCTGCTAGGGCATCAGTGAATCCAATGACTCACCAAAACACACAAAGCCCGTAGCACACACAAGGCAGTCTTCGGAAAGCCATCACTCCAAACCCGCAATAATGATGACCTGATCCCAAACAAACTTAGAAAATGTCTCGAACTGTAGAGCTGGTCGAAGAAATCATCAATGAGAGGTAAAGGATACCCATCCGTATCGTAAGCCGGTTCAATTAATGATCCGTCGATACACAACCTTAAACTGCCTTCTTTCTCCTTGACGAACAGAAATAGGAGCTTCCAAAAGCGAAACACTCAGACGCACAAAACTCCCCAAACCACAACTCTGCAGCTGATCCTTAAGCTCCCTAAGCTTTGCCGGCTCATCCGGAACAACGTCGGAAAACTCTCGCACGAAAGGAACACTGGTCTAACAACCCTCTGTGGCTACGGTATCACGAATGAATGCCAAGAATCCACGACATCTCCTCAAAAGCCGACTAGCTAAAAAGGCTGAATTCGAGCTGTGAGAGGCGGCACAACTATCCACCTGCACAACAAGAACTGACCTGCCGGGGAAACCAAACCTGATTGTTTCCTCAATGTAGTCCACAGACGCCTAGCACGTAGCTGACCATTCCGTGCCCAGGAGAACGTCAAATCCAACATCTCTAGAAGGATCAAAACGACGGACGAATCTCTATCTCCTATCCGATTGGCAGACAACTGAAATACGTGTCGCGCAACAAAAGAATCGCTGACAGAAGTTAACACAACAAACGGCTAATCTACCTAACATGATACAAGTAAGAAAAACAAACGAGTACATCAAAGAACATACGAATTAAGGATACCTGAAAACTCTGCATTGGACGCCTGCGCATCCCGATGAGTAGGAGCAAACTCCTGTGTTTGCCCTCTACCCGCAACTGGCTGAACTTCTCTGGTAGACCGACTCCTCTGAGAGAACCTTCCATGTCCACGGCCTTTCTGAGTACGATCATGATGAGGTGCTAAGGAACAATCCCCGACGAAGTGCTGAAGGCTTCCGCATCGAAAGCATCCACGCGCTGACTGCTGACCCTCCTGGGGATGAGAACCGAACGACTGTCCTCGTCCTAAGCCTCTGCTACTCACGCGACGGCTACGAAATCTTTCTCGATGACCAAACCTCTGTCTCTGGGATGGTACACTGGTACGAGTCCTCCACTGTCCTGGAACTCTCAGTGTCTCTGGAATAGGTGCATCGTCAACTGGAGCGGCAACCACTGGTACTATGTAGGTGACGGACTGCTGCATGCTGATCGTATGTGACAACTGAATAACAGGGGTGACAACCTCCTGTCTTCGCTCCCGAACGACATCAACCAATGAACTCATCGTCTGGCAGAAGTCCTGCATCTCTGCCATAAGTCTATCGATAGTATATGTCGTAGGCTGATCCGTCTGCACCTATGCAACTAGAGTGCCATCCTGGTCAGTACTCGTCTCACCCGAGCCAACTCTGACCTCGGCCCTCGCTGCATCATTCTGAGTCCCCATAGTCATCGGCGGCAAGGCTAAAATAGATATAAGATTCGATAAGAATAAGAAAATCGAATCGAAAGGATATGAATCATCAAGGAAAGAATTTCAAGCAAATTTGTACTTAGGTCACTCAAGGAGAAGTACCGCATCGTGGGTATGCTGCAGACATACACACGCTACGTTACTCTGCTTAAGCTACCTACTCAATCATACTAAGGTCATCCTACACTCCGAAAGGTAAAACCTAGCGCTCTGATACCAATTTTGTCATGACCCGAAATTGGCACGTGACGGCCCAAATACCACGCAACGCCTAAAGACGTAACGCAGTAAAAGAAAGCCAAAACCCAGAAATCTAAACCATGAAAATACGGAAAAGATAATAAAAGTTTTGAAACATTTGAAATCACAACCTAAATTCTTTAAAAGTCCCACTTTCTATATTTAAAATTTTAGCAACACTCCTTTTGTAAAAACTGGCCAAAGGCGGAAAACAACCCACATCATAAATATACGACGCCGTAGCGAAGAAAAAAAGACAATAGAGAATAAGCTGTATATAAGACAACAAAGCACAAATAGTACACAATATCGCCATCACCAAGTCTCTAAGTCAACAACATAATTGTAGATGGAGAGTACAATATACAACGAATGTACAATATGAAATACAGATAATCATCCAACCCACCTAAGCAAAAATTGTATACTGTGAGCCGATGTGGTATCTGTAGCAAAAGATGATAGGCGAATAGCTGAATAGCCTGCCTCGACTACTCTGGAGAACACCCTGCAATACCTGTAGCACAACGGGAGTGAGTTGCCAACTCGTGAATAGTAGATAACATATGCATGTAATCGCTGGAATGTACGTACAGCATGAATCTAAGATATACAATTTATAGTAATAACAGGTCATGTGAATGCAGAATAATGGAAAGTACACTAGCAGGTACAATCAATATGTGAAGTAGTAATAACATGACAGTAGTATGTAATAACCATGCCATAGGGATATGAGAATGTAGATATGCAACAATCATGAAGGGTACACTAACAGGTACTCCTAATACATGGAAGAGTGCATACGTGAAAAGGTATGAGGTATGGAGTGAAATATGTCATCCCACGGAATCCTGTCATCGTGGTAGGATCACAATCCATCAAGACACTTAAATCCCAATTCCTCAAATCAGCCCCCAAGTTGGGCTCTCACATCATATAAGTCTCACATCTCCTCAATGTACAATATCGAGTAATCTCCTATATCCCGAATGTAAAAATCAGTAATCCCATATGTATGTCCAATATCCAATCTCAATGAATCACATAATATCCCAAATCAAATCTCAAGTAGAATTCTAACATCCTAAAGGTATATATTTGCAGAAATAAATATGATGGGGTCAATATACATATATTAGCGTCCCATTCCACTAATATTGGTGTAAGGGTATATATAACAACGGCTAAATCCCCTGTTATATATACAAAGGTGTTTAAAGGAAATATCATGAAAACAATGTGCCAAGTATCGACACAGAAATCCTGATAGGTACGTATCATACGCTATCCCGAAAGCACGAGTGCCTAGCTCTGACCCTCGCCTTTCGACGTATGCATACGTGCATGACTCCCAACGGTATCTCCATGATCCCCGCCGAGTCATTGGTACTGTCACCGGTAGGTACTAGCCCGCTTCCAGGCTCAATCGGCAAAATCCATCGATCTTCTTGCCGAGGGGAACCATACCGGGCCCCACCATGTACCCTCATACGGCAACCACACCTCGTATGGAGGATATAATCAGAACCGATAAATCTCATGGTGGCTGCGCAAATATCATATCAAGGAAACCGGGTTTTTCAATGTATGCATAATTTCATGAACTCCCGCGGTTCCCAAATCCAGAAAACATCATGTAAAATCCAAATAACAATGCGCAAATCCAGGAATAAGTATATGTGATATATCTGAAATGCGAGCATATAAATGAGAATATGTAGCTGAAACCAGATGTATGCGAAATCCTTAAGGTACAGCTAAGTAACATCAGTAAAGGTAAATATGTAACTGCAACTGAATATGTGTGTAACATACAAGTATAGTAATGTATAGGTATCTACCCATAAGAACTGATGAAATATACCCCCTCCGGGTATGAGTGGAATAGGTGAGTAAGATATATCGGTAACTAAATGTTCAAAGTGATAAGTAATGTGAATCGATGTCGTAAAGTCCCTAACCAAGCAATATGATATCTATAATGGTTTGTGTGTGACATGGCAATTATTGACGGTGTGTGTGTAGAATACAATCCGTGCTCGTGCAACATGAACGGTCAATAATATGTGCAGTGTCCTACGGCTGCTAGTCAAAGTACCATTATATCAAATAAATAGGTTAAGGCGCAATTCTAACAATGACGTAGAATACGCAACAAGTATTGGAATCCTAGCCCAGACGCATAACGCCATGCGGGCGATTCCCCTGTAGATGTTAAATGTACTCACCAGCGCTCCACGCTTGGTGAATCCTACCATCTGTTTCCCCCTATAACTGCGTCCGATGTACTCGCCTGCAAACCTGAAAATGAGACAAGAAACACATATATAAGCCAAATATCTCGCAAAACGGGATAACGAACCCAAACGAGAAACTCGCGTCGCGAACTAAACGCGCGTGTGCACGATACGCTAAAACTACCGCGACACGCTGGATCACAGAACCCACTCACGTATCACGCGTATCGCGCAAACACAACGAACTAGAAATACGATATATTGTCCCATATTTTCCTACAGATCAAATCTCATAAAACTATACATGCCAAAACCCTAGAAAACACTGCAGAGAACCCTAGCCAAGACCCCAAGACCTAACACCCCCTCATGGCCGCAATTTGCGGGCAATATGATTAAATATGCGCCCTCAAATAGGAGTTAGGGTCTCGTGTTCTGGTGGTGTAATCTAGACCTAGTGTGCATGCTCCTGTCTTCTCAATTTTATCCTGAAGGCCCCGGGTCAATAGCAGATCACAAATTGATAAAATATCGCAATAAAACACCAATTTTGCACAAAACACAAACCCTATGGTATTTTAGTGAAATCTGGGTTAATTCTCAGTTAAAGTTACCCTAACAACACTAAAATAGGCTAGGTTAACTAACACAATCATCACTAGGTCAACATCTCACACAAATCACCATAATTTAGCACTAAACTAACTTTAAAAGCAAACCGAAGCTAATTTTGCATACAAGCTAGGAAAAGGGAAGTTGGGTTCAGAAAATATACCCTATGGTACCCTAAGAAGCAAGAGAAAGAGTGGATGGAGGAGATGAGGGCTTGCTGCAGTTGCTGGGGCTCCTGTTGCTGCTGCCAGAAGCTGCTGCCACTACTGTCTGCTGATGCTGCTGCTACTGTTGCTGCTTCTGGTGCTGCTGCTTGCTCCTCTGCTGCTGCTGGAGCTGCTGTGGGTGTGTATGTGTGAGAGTGTGAGAGAATGAGAGAAAATAATATGAGAGGGAGAAATGAGAGCAACATAAAACCCCTCCCCTTCTCACTCTCTCTCATCATTAATGAGGCATGGCTTGAGCCATACTGCCCATGCCCTCTCTCTCTCTCTCAAAGTCAACACTTCAAACCAATTAAAAACCCTTTTAATTATAACAACCATGCACACTTAAAACCCATAACACTTACATAATTTATAAAACTAGATTAGGGAAAATGGTTAGCTAACCATGATTGCTAATCATGGTTAACCCCAAATTACAACCCTAGTAATCATGCACAAGTGTGTGCAAGCCTAGGAAAAATCTAATAAAATATTCATTAAATGGGATAAAATAATTGGAAATCATTTTGTTAAACTTTTTATTAAAAACCATATATTAAAATATAATTAACCACAAAACACATTCTAAGGTGTTACAACTGCATTAGGACGCCAGCGCGTCCTGATGTGTCAAGGAGAATACCCGTGCCTTTCCTCTACCTGTGACTGGCGGTCCCCTACTGGCAACTGGCTGTCCTCTGCTGGCAACTGGCTGTCCTCTGCCTTGGCCACCTCGTCCTCTCTGAGAAAACCCTCCGCGGCCACGACCTCTCTGTGCATAAGTCTGACGCGGAGCAATAGCAGGTGCAAGCGGCAACGCCCTCTGAGGTGGAGATGATGGTAAGGTGACATGCGGTACTGCTGCCTCGCCCTTAGGTGGCTCCGGACAGTCTCGAACACGATGATAAGTTCTCCCACACCGGAAACATCCAGATGATGACCGCTAACCCTCCTGGGGATAAGAACTGAACAACCGGCCTCGCCCCAAGTCTTTGCTACCTGCAAGGCGTCTGTCGCGGCGCCTAAATGGATGTCTCTGTGCTGATGTATCAGTACGAACCCTCTTCGGTCTCCGAACTACCGAAGTCCCGGCAAGACGCTCCTCGACTAAAAAGGCTGCATCTACGGCTGCTCCATAGGTATCACAATGTTGTGCGCTGATGGTGAGAAACAACAGGGTAAGCAATTCTCGAACAAACCTCTTGATCTGCATCTCCTCAGAAGCTACCAAATACGGGGCATACATAGATAGCTCTGTAAACTGTACGTCGTACTCTACCACCGTCATCCCTGTAGTCTGGCGTAGCGAATCGAAACTGCGCGCTCGAGCATCCCTGACGCTCTGTGGAAGAAAGCGGGCAAGAAATACCATCACAAACTCAGCCCAGGTCATGGGAGGAAGACCTGCTGCTCTTCCCTTCTCTACCGACTCGCACCACTTCTGCGCAAAACCTTCCAGGCGAAAGCTCGCGAACTCCACCCATCTCGCATCTGAGCATCTAAGTGAACGAAATATCAGGGCCATCCTATCGATAAATGACTGCGAGTCCTCGGCTGCATCGGTGCCTGTGAAGACTGGAGGCTTCGGCCTCATGAACTCAGATAACGACACCGCGATCACCTCTGTAGCTGCCGGTGCAACTGCCTGAACTGTAGGTACCATCATGGTCCCCGTAGCAGGTGGGAAAACCTCCTGTCTCTGCGCTCGAATGGCCTCAACTAATGACCCCATCATCTGGCGCATCTCCTGCATACCGGCCCCTAGCATAGCAATATGGTCGGTCGAAGGGGGAACAGTCTGCTCCGGTACAACGGGTGTACCTCTCGGGCCAGTCCTGGTCTCAGATGAGTCAACTCTAATCTCGTCTCTCGCAGCTTCTCTCTACGCCCTCGTAGTCTTCGACGGCATAATGGCTGGAAATGTAATAAGATTCGATCAGAATACGGAAATCGAATCATAAGAATTTATATAATCACGGAGGAATTTCAACCAATAGGTCCTAAGGTCACTTAGGCGGAGTACCGTGTCGTGAGTATGCCGTGGAACATACACATGCTGCGCCACTCTGCTTCAGCTACCTACTCCATTATACCAAGGTCATTCTATACTCCGAAAGGTAAAACCTACGCTCTGATACCAACTTTGTTACAACCCAAAGTTCGGCTCGTGACCGGCACTTAACCACGTAGCGTCTACAGGCGTAACGCGATCAAGTAAGCCGAAACCCATAATTCAAAACCATTAAAAGTAGTGAGTGTTGAAAACATTGATTTAAAACCTTTAGAAAACTCGAGTAAAATCTTTAAAGTTTAAGTTATTTTCTTAAAAATTTCGGCAGCACCTCCTTTGTAAAAACTAGCCCCGAAAACGGGTACAAGACATGATATAAGTAAAATGACTGATAATAAGAATAAAACATCCCCAAACGGGAGCAATTATGCCCAACAGCGGAAACAACCACCACAAGAATAATATACGACGTCGTAGCGAAGAAATGAGCAATATAAGTGAAAACGGTATAAAAGATAAAACTGCATAAATAAAGCCGGCTCACACGATCTCGACATCCAGAGTACAAAATAATATACAACATCGTCCTCACAACTGGTCTCTAAGTCAATTCATAAAATAGTGGATGGAGACTACTAGATACAATAGAGTGTACAAAATGGAAAATAAATGGATACTTCAAACCCACCTATCAGCAAAACGGCTCACACGCTACTGCAGTGGTATCCGTTGCAAAAAGATACAAAGAAGTAGCCCTGCCGCAACTACTCTGAGGGTCGACCTGCAAACACTGTGGCACAACGGGGGTGAGTTTCCAACTCGAGAATATTAAATAACATATAAAGGTAATCGCAGGTATGCACGTGCTGCTATACTCTAACATATGCAACTGATGACATCAATATGGTAATCTGGGTATGCAATAATCATGCAAGGTACTCTATCAGGTACTACAATTACATGATGCAATGCATATCAATGAATACTGAGAATGGGATAAAATATCATCTACACGAATCATCATCGTGGAAAAATACTCGGTGTCCACCAATACACCCCAAATCCCAATAACTACTCAGGCGCGGTCAATGTAATCGGCCCTCATATCCTGTAAATCTCATGGAAAACATGAGTGCTCAACATCGACACTCGAAAATGTCACGAAATACTCGTGTCCATCATCGATACGCAAATCCTCATATATCGGGCTCCGTCAGTCCGGATCGGCCCATGGGCTCCATCTGCGGAATCGGCCCACGGCCCCGGCAGAACGGGTCGGCCCGTATCCATCCCTCGACTCTGGTCAGTATCCCCCGGATAACCGCCAGGTCCAACCAATCACTGGTAGGTAGTAGTCCCTCTGCCAGGCTCACTGTCTACTGCACAACAAATCCGTTCTCGTCCTGGGGTACCATACCGGGTCCACCATGTACTCGTAATCAGCCTCATCCAGCTCCTCGAATCGGGTTTCACATGTCACACGTCTCCGAACCGAGAAAACACAAGGTGGACGCACTGAAATATCATATCAAGAGAAACCGGGTTTTCAAAATAGTGCATACTTTCTTAAAATAATACCACGGTTCTCAAATCCAGAAATCAGAGAAATCCAAAACTCAATGTGTAAATCCATGCAATATGTCGTATGCCACATAAAATCGTACTAAGAGTAAAAAGGGAAAACCGCTCTTTTAAATGGATCCAGTTTTGAAAATATCTCATGCGGTCCCCATTTTTCTAGAAATCAAAGCCAGTATCATCCATGTATGTGAAATATGTATGTATGTAGGTATGGATGTGCAAGTGGATATAAACGCAAGTATGAGTGTACCAATGTATATGTGCACCACTATGGATATACAATGTGTATATGCGCAATATGGATGTATCAATGTATATGTACACCAATATGGGTATGCAATGTGTATGTGTGCAATATAGATGTATCAACGTATATGTGCACCAATATGGATATACAATGTGTATGTGCACAAGTATGGATGTATCAATGTATATGTGCACCAATATGGATATACAATGTGTATGTGGGCAAGTTTGCATGTATCAATGTATATGTGCACCAATATGGATATACAATGTGTATGTGCGCAAGTATGGATGTATCAATGTATATGTGCACCAATATGGATATAAAATGTGTATGTGCGTAAGTATGGATCTATCAATGTTTATGTGCACCAATATGGATATACAATGTGTATGTGCGCAAGTATGGATGTATCAATGTATATGAGCACCAATATGGATATACAATGTGTATGTGCGCAAGTATCGATGTATCAATGTATATGTGCACCAATATGGATATACAATGTGTATGTGCGCAAGTATGGATGTATCAATGTATATGTGCACCAATATGGATATGCGGCTACAATATCCTATCAAACCCCGACGCATAAAGCCATACGGGCGATTTCTCCGTAGATGTTAAATCTACTCACAGTGATCTCGATCTACGTGTATCCGACTACCTACTTCCCCTTCTTCGCGGCGTCCGAAGTCCCCGCCTACGAACCTAGAATTTACACAAGCAACACACATAAGACAAAATCCTGCAAAAACACCATATCAAGATTATACGAGAAACTAGCGTCGCAAGCTAAACGCGTGTGTATACGTCAAGAACCTCCCCGATATGCTGTGACACACCGGAACACACTGTGACACACAGCAACACCAAACCCATCTCGTAATGTACGTGTCGCGTAAGTTACAAAACACTAATTACGGGTAAATTGTAGGGTTACTAGGCACACTAACAAGGCTCTACAAGGCATCAACCATGCCGGATAAAAAATTTAGCCGTGCCGAATAACTCGAAACGAGATCGTTAACTAGATATTAGGCGATCACAAGCAAGTAAATCACATTTACACTAAGGGAATATGTAATACAACCTTTGTAGATCGGTCCTTCACTTCTTAAGCTCCCTGATGTAGTCCCTTCGTTGCGATCATCGGCTCCCGGACTCTCGGACAGCTCCATGAGAAAGTTGCAACTGTATTGCTTGAAGTCTTCGAGGCCGAAGATGATCTACGTCGAGAGAATACGGACTCAAGTTCTATTTCACTAACCAAAGAATTAGTGAAGCAAACACCCTAAACTAAAGTGCTGGTCTAGTAGAGGATGGTAAGATAGGAAATGGGTACACTTTAGAATTTGATTTCTCACTTTGTATCTCTCTCTTCATTAAACCCTAGAAAGAAAATCAAGGAGGAAGAAGATGAACTCCAAATGAATATGAAGAATGATCAAGAGAGAGAATGAGCTAACCATGGTGAGTGAGTATCATATACTAACTCATGTAGAGACATTACCATAGCTAATCATAGTGCTTAGGTTAACTAATATCATAAGTAAAACAAAACTAGTGGACTAAGTCAAATGCAAAGATAAGCTTCATGAAGCTTCATGCATGTGTGCTTTATCCACTAATTTTGTATTTACTTTATATATTAAAAACCTAATACTATAATAAGTATGGTATAAGTCTTATACACCCATGATATTTGTATCAACAACCATGATACAAATAAGAACACAAATAAATATATATATCACATATATATATTAACTTGTGCAAAAGTGAGAAAAACAAATGCTTAAGTGAACCAATGTTAGTTAATGTAAATTAGTATATCACATACACAATTATACACTAAATTATTAAATCAACACTTGACTTAATAATCCGGTTATATTATATATAACCGACTAACATACAATATATCGATTTATCGAACCAACCCTTGATTCGATAACTTGGTTATATCGCATATAACCGATCGATAAAATCATCGCGAGAATAGAATACGGTATCACATACTCGCATTATTCTCGGTCCCGCATATATCACATATGCGCTCCAATTTCGTTTTGCCCGAGCCAGTACAACCTCTATGTAGGACTCTAAACACTCGTCAATACGCCGGCAGTAGGTGATGATCATATCAAGCACCCACAAGCCGTCAGCGGTACTAGCTGGACATAACGGCTACCCGGGTATTGAGCGATCAGAAGATCAGCAAGCAAGCCCGCTCCAACTACTGCAAAAAGCCTGACAGTGACACTACCGTACAGTCCGGTCTCCTCGTCTGATATGTCGCATATCAAGTCTAGGGGTGGTAAACGTCAGACCCCAATAACCGATAAGTCATGCCGATATGAGGCTCATAACGGGTCGAGAAACTACCGGTAACACTTACCAGTAAATCTCTAAACCAGCCCTGGCCAGGGACTTCCCTATTATGGCCAATCGAGCATAGCGCAACATCAACCCCCAATACCGGGAGAGACGAAACCCCTCCTATCGCTCATTGCTTCCATGTGACTCGGGATTGTACCCAAAAACCACCGTTTTGCACGCCCTCTTGGACGTGGTAAGGTGGAAATCAAAGCACAGTGGGAATCACACAAGACTCTATGACGATCTCGGGTCTACAGACTAACCTGTACCAGTGTCACCAGAGAACTGCCATCTGACGTAAAGTATAATACCATCTGGGAGTTCACGGCGAGTCCGTCCAATGTACCCAGTCTCTACTGAGCACCCGTATATCATCTCTGATGTCAAACACCAATGGATATGGGATCATCCATCGCCCATCTGTATGGGTCGAGAAGGTATACGCTAGTCTACACTGGTATATCGATGCCCCGTCTCGATACACCCACGACTAGGGACCTTGAAGGATGTACTTATGGACTACCATGTCCCCACTAGTATGATCCGCATCATAGTCCAGGTAGTCAAGTACACATCCTAAGGGCTTTACCAATATGTAACAGAGAGACAAACAGTATACACGTTAAGGTAAAGTGTAACCAGATAGCATACTATCATGTCGAGCAAGAAAGTCCTCCCTATATATGTCCAAGCATCCACTATAATATACATCACATGTATAGTAATGGCCTCTAGGGCATACATATAACTAACAATCTCCCACTTGCACTAGGGCCATTTGATAACAGTGGTTGTAGTATCTCATACTCAACCATCCCATAATAGTCTCTCTCTGGGAAAAAGCCTTTGTGAGTGGATCCGCCGCGTTGTCCTCTGAGTCTACTCTCCTGACCTCGATCCCCTGGAGATCAACCATCTCCATGATCAGGCGACACTGCCTTAGAATATGTCTGGATCACTGATGGACGGGCGTTCCTTGGCAAAAGCCACAACTCCATTGTCTCACAATGGTAGGAATGAAGTTCATCTCATAAACTATTATACACCCAGACTTCCTATTTGGTAGCGATGTATCTAGCCTTTATCGTCTAGTATGCCACGGTAACTAGCTTGGAACTCTTCCAACATACCGTCCCTTTACTGAGGGTAAAGACAATGCCTGTGACTGACATTTAGTCGTCCTTATCACCCTGGAACCCTTCCAGTGATTCTCCCCAGGATCGATTGATACAATCTCACAACAACTAGTGAGAATCCTAACATCCAATTACATCTATCTCATAGATCAAAACTCAGAATTTAGGAGGTATCATTTTGACCCTATGTGGAGAATCATTGTGATAAGCGGAGATTGACCGAGCGTAGCATAGGAAACTCCTTCCCCATCATGAGTATGTCATCCACGTACACTACAAGGATCACCACCATACTCCCTACTACCTTTTTGTTTATAAAAGGATCATCTACCATTTTGATGATGTCAAACTCTTTGACTAACACATCAAAACAGACGTTCCAACTCCGCGATGCCTTCTTTATCATATAAAACATCTTGCACACGTTTCCGCTGCTCCCACTGTCTACGAAGCCCTCTGACTGTGTACTTATAGACTCTCTCTTCTAAAACATTATTTAGAAAAGTAGTCATGACACCCAACCGCCAGATATCGTAGTCATGCTATGTAGCCGTGGCAATTAGGATCTGGATGGACATAAGTATAGCTACTTAGAAAAGGTTTCATCATAATCCATACATGGTCAATGATGCAAACCTTTAACAAGTCTAGCTTTGAAAGACTCAACTTTTCCATGTACACCAAGTAATCTTCTCAAGATATACTTGTTCCTGATGGGGATTTAACCCTTCAGATAAAGCAACCAAAGTCCATACTTTGTTGGTGTTTAAGGATTCCATCTTAGATCGCTAAGCATCTAGCCATTCTTACAGAGTCCCACTCCTGATGGCCTGCTCGAAACTAGTTGGGTCATCATCTCATAATGCAATCCTCGCTCCCACTGTCATAGAGAAACCAAAGTATCTCTCAGGTTGGTGAGGAACCCTGCTAGATCGGCGGAGAGGCTGAGGTTCGTTGGAAACTATTGAATCCTTTGGTTTTACCAAATCATCAGCTGCAGTTTGTATAGCTGGAACCTTTCCAGTTCTACATAACAGACCTGGCCTCGAGCTTGTCTGGATTTTGCTTTTAGACACAGTCCGGACAACCCCAAATCTTAGCAAACTTAAGATATGGGCTCATCCCTTTCCATATCTCATATGAAGTGGTAGGAAACTGATTTGATCGGAACCCTATTCAATCGGTATGCAACTTCATAAGTGCATAACTTCCAAAAGGAAATAGGTAACTCAGTAGTACTCCTCATACAGCACACCTTATCATATAGGGTGTGATTGCTCCGCCCCGATACACCAACGTGCTGTGGTGTATGCGGAGGAATAATGCTGAGAGAAAATCTCATTCTCCTTTAGAATAATCCAGGAATTCCGTGCTCAAGTATTCTCCTCCTTGATCGCATCAAAGGACATAATATTTATACCCGTTTCGGTTCTCTACTTCTAACTTATATTCTGTGAATATCTCAAAAGGTTCGGACTTGTGTTTCAACAGGAACATATGTCTGAATCTTGAGAGATTATCAGAGAACGTAATGAAGTACAAAGGACCAGTCTTGGCATGTGTAGACATGGGACCTTCATACATCAACATGTATCATCCAAAGAGTTCACTAACTCTTTCTCTGTTTCTAATAAACGGAGCTATGGTCATCTTATCTCTGCGACATGACCGGCAAGTTTCACAAGATGTAAATTCAAACTAATTTAAATATGCATCTTTATGTAACTTCAGCTAGTCGGGTCGCATTGATATGACCTAGTCTACAATACCTCAAGAAGGATTCGTTCATTTCTGAACTCTTCCTCTTGTGTGTGTTCTGTATACCAAGAACTGTAGTTTGATTTAGAACGATAATGCTTTTAGATAACGTGCCTGAACCGATCAACTTTTGATATAGGAAATGTTCAAAACATTATCCAACAATACAAAATTATATCCTTTCTTTACTAACAAAGAGACAGATATGATGTTGTATATCAGGTTCGGTATCTAACAACATTCGTTCAGAATCAATGTTTTTTGGTAATACAGGGTGATAGTGACCAACAGACATGGCTGCAACCCTTGCACCGTTTTCTATCTCATGAAACTTATCACCCGTTCTCAGTTCTCTATCTATCTGTAGCCCATGTAACAGATTACATATGCGGGATCCTGATCCGGTATCACATACCCAGGACGTAAAGGATACCGAGAAACAGTTCTCTATAATGAACACACCCGAAGATGATGCATCAGCATGCACTTTCTTCGTTTGGGCGGCACGGGAATTCTGGTAATCCCCAATTTCCTGCTCTGTCTTATAACAATTATAAGTTGTAGCGGGACCAATGTTCCCCAGCTCAGTATAACAAGCGGGTTCGGTCAATATATCTGTTTTATTATCTTGATTAAGGCATGATATGGTCGCTACCTGGAGAGAGAGAGAAGAAAATGTTGGAGATAGTGCCCTCATAGTCAATTATTGGATCGCAGGTACGTGATTGCAATGATTGCGGAGAACCTATACCGGTAGGACAATCTTACTCGAGATGATAGTATGCTATCTGGTTTGCCTTTATCAGTCGTGTATATGTTCAGGTGACTGATTACATGTTACACTTTGATAGAGCCCTTAGGATCTTGATTTACCACCAACAGTATGATGGTGATCATATACGTGAGAGTTGGTTGGTTTATACGCATATCCTTAATTGTGGTCCCTAGTCGTGGGAGTTTCGAGACAGGGCATCGATACTCCGGAGTAGACTAGTGTGTACAGTCGAGACCCCGACGAGGGGAGGTGGCCGGTCTCACAAGTGTTGGAGATAGTGCCCTCATAGTCAATTATTGGATCGCAGGTACGTGATTGCGATGATTGCGGAGGACCTATCCCGGTAGGACAGTCTTACTCGAGATGATAGTATGCTATCTGGTTTGTCTTTATCAGTCGTGTACATGTTCAGGTGACTGATTGCATGTTACACTTTGATAAAGCCCTTAGGATCTTGCTTTACTACCAACAGTATGATGGCGATCATATACGTGAGAGTTGGGTAGTTTATATGCATATCCTTAATTGTGGTCCCTAGTCGTGGGAGTTTCGAGACAGGGCATCGATACTCCGGAGTAGACTAGTGTGTACAGTCGAGACCCCGACGAGGGGCGGTGGCCGGTCTCACAAGCCACTGGTGTAGTTGGATCACCTAAGATGTATACAGGTGCTCATTGGGTTATGAGTACACCGGACAGGACTCGCCGGGAATCTGCTAGTTAGTATTATATCTACCGTCAGATAGCAGTTCCCTGGTGACATGTGTACAGGTTAGTTCATCGACCTGAGGTCGTCATTTGTCTCGTGTGAGTTCCCACTGTGCTTTGATTTCTACCCTACCATGGCTCAAAGGAGTCGTGCAAACAGGTAGTTTTTGGGTACAGTCCCGAGCCATATGGAGGCACGTGAGCGGATCGGCAGGGGATTCGTCTCTCCCGGTATTGGGGGCGAGATCGTGCTGTGTCTAGGAGAGCCATTACACAAAGCCCACGGCCGTGGCAGGAGATTTACTGGTAGGTACTCCAGTAGTATCTCAGGGTGTTATTGGGCTTCACTCCGACGCGACTTATACTGCTATTGGGGGTCTGACCTTGCTAGCCCCCTAGGCAGATATGCGATACTCATTGACGAACGGACCGGACTGTATATACATTGTCACTGTCAGGCTCAGTAGGGTTTTCGGAGGAGTTCTCTCATCGGTCTCCCTTGAGTTCGCTCCTCGGCCACCCTTGAGGTCAGTCCATGGGCAGCCGTTACGCATAGCTAGTGCCGCTGACGGTTTATGGTTAAACCCACTGCCAGGGTGCTGACGAGTCATTAGAGTCCCCCACAGACAGTTTCCCAAGTTCGGGCGAAACGTTGTAGAGGCCGTATGGTTTTATGGCAGGGTTCGGAAAATGCACGTGCGTTTACGCACGTGTCAGTTTTCGGGCAGTTAATACTGGTCGGCTTTGGTTTAAGCCGGATCCGAGTATTATATTGAGTAGGTATAATATCTTTGTCTCAGTTGCATTTGTATTCGGTCGTAATACAAATGCGGGTATATTTATACAGTTTCGGGGTTATCCTGAAAGTCGTTTCAGGATCACTTTTGGAAGTTGCCAGTTTTCAGTTTTCTATCAGCCGTCTTTTAACATTCTGTTAAAGACGGATTTATCTTTTCTTCAGATGGAGTGAGTCATCATTCTAGAAGGTTCTAGAAGTGATGAAGTGGCTTAGTGACTCATCTTTGCATTAATGGTTCTTTAATGTCAAAGCATGACTAGGTTATTAAGGTTCAATGTTTCTTATGACTCATTCTTTTGCATTAAGTGTTATGATAACTATGAAGGATATGGTCACCACTTGAACCCTCCTACACTCACCTCCCTCCTTTGATATATATAGCCTCCTCTCTCTCTCTCTTAGAGTGACTCTCTCACTTGAGTTTTCATTCGGTTAGAAAAGATATGATAGTTTTGGGGTGTATGGAATTCACAGTTTATTTCATTCCATCACCCGATTTCCACGGCAACTTCATTAACCGATCGTCCACGGATTTGGACGAAGTGAGACAAAGTCATCTACTCATTCTCTACATCAATCTTGGTCGTCTCTTTTAGCAAACTTGACGATCGAGTTGCCTCGAGTCAGAGGCGGGAGCCCGTTTAAAGAACCGATCATGTGGTGCCACCTCGACGAGGAGATCGGCGATTGACGAGATCGGAGCAGCCGCAACGGAGCGTGGGATGATGGTTGAAGAACGAAGGACTCGGATCGTTCGGTATAACCTTCCTACACTCTTTACAGTTTGTTAGTTTAGCAATAATGGCAGATCCGGGTTAAAGTATACGATAGCGCCAAGTTAAAAGTTTTTGTTCCGCATTTGGCGTCTGTAGACTGCCGGGGCGCTAGCGTAGACTTACAGTGGTATCAGAGCCTAACCATTTTGCTATACTAACTTGTGCTAACGCGTTTAAAACATCGATCCGACCGAAAATCGAAAACTGCCAAAAATATCATTTTCCTTACTTGACAGTTTCTGTTGTTTTTAAACGGTGTCGAAATTGATTTCTGGATGTCTTAAAAATCAGAGCAGAGAATTATAAGACCCACGACGAAATTTGGAGTCGTGACTCCTCCAAGTTGCCGCGGAAGGGCGGCCAAACCCATGGTTTGGCCGCGCTTCCGCGGCCATGTGAGGAGCACGTGCTCCAATTTTTTTCCAGTGGGTTCTTGGTGGGATTTTGGGGTTTTTGGTATATAAATTTTTGGCCCAGATTTTGTTACTGTTCACCAGTAAGCTTTGGGGCCCACTTTTTGAAATTTGGTCTTTGGTCGATCGAAATTTAAACACGTTAGTTTACAGTGCTTACATTATATCTCCGACCGGGAATGTCATTTGATCGGTAAACGGCGTTTAACTGCTATAGTTCTTTTAGACGGGTTTGCGAACGTGACATTCGCGTTGATGTTCTGTATTGTGCTGTATTGTTGCGGATTTGTCGTGGTGGATAGCAGTGTGCAATGATAGTACAGTTTGAGTTTATTTGTACATTTGATATTGCGGGGCGAGCGTCCAACTTGTGGACAGCCGTCACTGCCTGCTGTATAATATTCTTTTGGGGCACGACCAGGATGCGGTCGATGTACCTATTGTACTATTTTTCATTACTGTACTAGGTTTTGCCCCGAGACGGAGTGCACGGATAGCCGGGTTCTGGGGGGCAACGGGTCCGCAGCTCATGGCTTTGAGAGGCAGAGGGGTCCCACTTCAGAATTGGCAGACTATTCGCCGCACTCGTAGGGGGTACAGGTTGACCCAAGGAGGGGAGCCCAAGATTACCGGATTCCGTGGAGTGCTGGGTGGTCCATTCACTATGCTGTAGGGGGCTGCCTCGCTTCAGGTTTTGGCGGGTAACTTGCCGCACCCGTAGGGGTCTAGGTTTCATTGCACAGGCTATCCACACGACAGGGGAACGTCGAGTTTCAGCAGCGGCTCTGTGAAACTCGAGGATCCCAAATATCTGTATTGTTCTGTGATGCTTATTACTTTTCTGTAATGTTGCATATTATCACGCCTGGAGCGATTATGTATATTGGTTTATATACTATTAGATGTTGTATATGTTTTACACCCGCGCTAGTCCAGTCCCCGCTCTGTCGTTAGTTAAGTAACCTAACGGGTGATGACGGGACCCAGTGACGAATGCGGATGGCATATGCGTACATTTTATTTTCGTTCTTTTCTGGTGTGATTGATTGATGGGACTGCGTTGATTCTGATCAATGCAAAGTTAAACAAACCGGTATACAGTTGTTGGAACAATTTAAAAAGTGTTATTACAAAGACGTTTCCTTTTGTTATGCATAGCGGTATTCAGTGGAATATCCTGCACCTCATTCGACGGGGCAAGGGCTGATATCCCTTCACCGGGACTGACCCCTTGGGCAGAAGTTTGCGTCAGGGTAATAACTTTACTATAGTCGATTACATGTTGCTTTGCATAGCGGTATTCAGTGGAATATCCTGCACCTCATTCCACGAGGAAAGAGCCGAGATCCCTTTACCGGGAGTGACCTCTTTAGAAAAAGGTTTTCGCCACTATATTTTAAAAAGCTATCAGGTTCCTTCAGCGATATCAAGTTCACTACGCTAAAGGTTTTTCGCCAAAAACCAGCCGTAGCCCTCCGTCACTTCTTTTGGGTATTCAGTAGTATTCAAGCTATGCATTTTAGCCAAAGTTAAGGCATAGTGTTTGGTAGCTGCTGGGTATTCAATTGTTGCATAGATAGATGAGTTAGTTTGGGACAGTCGTTCTGCCGATTGGCCAAAGTCAGGGGCATGTGCGGGTGGGTTCAAATTGACAAGATAGTGATGGGTAGAACTTGGCATGTGACTTATGACATTTTGACCAAAGCCAAGGTTATAAGAGCATGGGGCAAAAACTATATCAGGAGTTTCTAAAGAAACTGAAACTTGCCGAGTATGCGCATACCTTCTGGAGTATGAGTAACGTGGATGCATTCCATCACGTTATCATGCGATGAGAGTTGGATCCTGATTCCCACTGATGAGTTGGTTTACTCTTCGGGTGATCCCGATTGATTCTTCTTTAGGTTTGGAGGAGAATTTGACAGGACAGTGGGAGGTTTCCGGATTAGATAAAATGATGACCATTCTGATCTAGGTTAGAGTGCACGCAGAGTGTTTCTTTTCTCTCTCTCTCTTTGGCAGCGACCTTTGACCGACCCTAGACTATGACTCAGTGACCAGGTTGACCGAACCTTCTTAAAATACTGGCTTTTGGATTGTCCATGTTGCATAAGTCATTGCCACTCCTTCTTTTACCCTTTGCATTTCTCAGAACACCCGTATTACTACGGATATCCACTTCCATTGGATAGATCCATCGTATGGTTATATACGAACTCGAAGGGACTTCTTCGGGGATGGATCCAGGTTCAGGAGAAATAGAATTGGTTTATTCAGTTGTCTTTTATTATCACCTTCTCTCAGGTTGCGAGAGCTCCTTGGTTTAGGAGAGTACACCTATTACGCCTATTGGATAGTCTTATTCCAAACCATAGGCTGGTGCCGAAAGGTAGGGAATGAAGAAAACCAATTAGCCTAACTAGGGTGTGCAGAAGGTAATATGTAAAGACAAAATAAAAGGATTAGAAAGAGGGCAAAGTAAATTGCGACTAATATCATTCACGACCAAAACCGCGTACTTCATCGCCGCTCCTATTTCACCTTTAAAAGAATAAGGTATTATTCAGTTGTCTTTTATCATCACCTTCTCTCGAGATGCGAGTACTCCTTGGTTTAGGAGGGTACACCTATTATGCTTACTGGATAGTCTTCTTCCAAACCATAGGCTGGTGCCGAACGGTAGGGAAGGAAGAAAACCATTTAGCCTAACGATGGTGTACAGAAGGTAACGACTAAAGACAAATAAAGAGGATTTGGAGAGATGGCAATAAAATATACGGTTGAAGTCATGAATTGGATTATGGAAGAGGCATTGCTATGAATACCAGGATACCCCTACGAAACATTTTCATGTTTCAGTGCATTGTTAAAGAAAACTGTTTTCCCGATTAGACACTTACTCCGAGGGTATGTATTTATCAGGTTTCATTCTCATATCTGTATGGTTTTACAGATGATGAGTGGGAGTAAGATATTGGGAATTAGGTAATCATCCTCATTATATCGGAATTCGTTGCAATTGGTGATATTTGAGGAAATCGCCAGGGTACAGTTTTCCACCTACAACGCACAGGTTTTGAGTTGTTTAACTCAGCGGACTTATACAGAGTATTGTATGTTGTCCAAGTGTCCATCAGGACAAAGGGGTAGGTCCTCGTACTATGTTCTGTTTACTTATAACTTCTCTAGTATTTAGACAAGTGTTTCGTAGAAATACAAGGTCTAAGTTTTGAGAAGTTATGGGTATAAGAATAAAGTAGAGAACCAGGTATCACAAGTATCGGGATTCTTCAAAGAGATCGAAGATGTAGATTCTTGTGATTGGTATTCAGATGAAAGTGATGGTTTTGAGAAACGTGTTTCTCTTTCAGGTTACTCACAATTGGATGGATTCCTAAGTTGAGTAATGCTGATTAGCCTCTTTCCATTAAAGTTGATATGCACTGGAGACAGCTGCATGATTCGAATATGGTTCCAATTAAATAAGTGCCAAAGTTTCTGTATTGGATATAGAATGGATCGTACCTTAAAAGAAACTAAGGTATGGGGAGTTGTCCAGCTTATGCTTAAAACCAGACACTGGATAACTCAGGGCACGGTTCTGTAATGGCTGTTTGTGGGTTGACCCTGGCAATGACGAGGGTTGATATTCTACCATTTGGAAGATCAATAGTGATATTGTTCTTGACTCGCCACAGTTTTAGTAAAAATGGATCTTTTTCAGAAAACAGTAGTGGGAGTATGGTAGAACTGGAAGTGATTCCAGAACCGCGAACGATTACGGAAAATTTAATAGGACATATATATTAAATCAGGTTTGACATTCCAATAGCCACTCCGCCGGTATGGTAGGTAACCTCAGACACCCGAGAGGTACTTCGGTAGGCTCAAGGACGGTGACAGGGAGGTTCTTATCTATCCAGACTTGACACTACTGTTGTTCCAGGTTATGAGACCCGGTAGGAGGGTTGTCGTAGTCAGTGGGAGCAACGGAAGCATAGTGGGCAAGATGCTTATATCTATTTATAGACTTGAGCAGTTATAGCGGAGATAGATCATCTAATTTTGATGTGACAGTCATGGGTTTGACTTCAATCAGAATAGGGGATGGATCAGTTAAGAAGGTAGTAGGGTGTGATGTCATGGTATTTGGATGACATACACAGAGTAGGAAGTAAAATTCCTATACTACGATCGGTTGTACTGTGGTCGTCACACAGTTGTTTCTCCAGACAGGATATGGATATAATATTTGACATTTTGGTTTCTAGATCTATGGTTTTAGATCTGGATTTGGGTAGTTTCCCAATGTGGGTACTTTGACAGATATTCTAATGGTTTTTGGAATAGTTGACTCCTAGCATGGTGGTGTACCTGCAGGTGATGGAGTCACCCTCTCTAAAGGTGTCGTACAGACTAAAGAGGAGAGGGATGTGCATGATTGGCAGATCACTTGCTTAGGCAATTGAGTCAATCATGAGATGTCAGGTACCACACCAAATGTTGGTTTTGCACTAGATGCAATAAGTTTGTATTAATCCAATCCTAGAGAAACATAAGGAAGCAGTTTTAGAACATAAGTACATGTTCTACGGATTTGATGACGGCAGCCTCCTTCGGGAGACGATTATCATTCCAGGCTTCAAAGGTGACGTGGAGGACAGAGTGACTGTCAGAGTTTTAGTTTTTCCCTCTGACGAAGAGGGACAGTATTATGGACAGGTGGTCCAGGAGGATACTGTGGGTAGCATGGTGCCGGATACTGATTAGGTTCAGTGATCCATACAGTCTAAGAAGTTTGGATATGGAGTTCATTTATGAACTAAGGTCCCATCAGATATCCAGACATGTTCTAAGACAGGTATTACTCAATTCGGGAGATGGCTTTCTCCGCGAACTTGAGATTTAGAGAGATACAGAAAGAAACTTCTAGGCGGATCCACTCACTGAGGCTATTTCTCGAACACAATAGTTTTACAAACGGGCTTTGTGAAACTGATTAGTAGAGGAGTTGGATGTTCGGTTTCACACGGGCTGTGAGTAGTCGACATCGCAATATTAGCCTTGAGTGCAAGTGGGAGATTGTTGGAGATAGTGCCCTCATAGTCAATTATTGGATCGCAGGTACGTGATTGCGATGATTGCGGAGGACCTATCCCGGTAGGACAGTCTTACTCGAGATGATAGTATGCTATCTGGTTTGTCTTTATCAGTCGTGTACATGTTCAGGTGACTGATTGCATGTTACACTTTGATAAAGCCCTTAGGATCTTGCTTTACTACCAACAGTATGATGGCGATCATATACGTGAGAGTTGGGTAGTTTATATGCATATCCTTAATTGTGGTCCCTAGTCGTGGGAGTTTCGAGACAGGGCATCGATACTCCGGAGTAGACTAGTGTGTACAGTCGAGACCCCGACGAGGGGCGGTGGCCGGTCTCACAAGCCACTGGTGTAGTTGGATCACCTAAGATGTATACAGGTGCTCATTGGGTTATGAGTACACCGGACAGGACTCGCCGGGAATCTGCTAGTTAGTATTATATCTACCGTCAGATAGCAGTTCCCTGGTGACATGTGTACAGGTTAGTTCATCGACCTGAGGTCGTCATTTGTCTCGTGTGAGTTCCCACTGTGCTTTGATTTCTACCCTACCACGGCTCAAAGGAGTCGTGCAAACAGGTAGTTTTTGGGTACAGTCCCGAGCCATATGGAGGCACGTGAGCGGATCGGCAGGGGATTCGTCTCTCCCGGTATTGGGGGCGAGATCGTGCTGTGTCTAGGAGAGCCATTACACAAAGCCCACGGCCGTGGCAGGAGATTTACTGGTAGGTACTCCAGTAGTATCTCAGGGTGTTATTGGGCTTCACTCCGACGCGACTTATACTGCTATTGGGGGTCTGACCTTGCTAGCCCCCTAGGCAGATATGCGATACTCATTGACGAACGGACCGGACTGTATATACATTGTCACTGTCAGGCTCAGTAGGGTTTTCGGAGGAGTTCTCTCATCGGTCTCCCTTGAGTTCGCTCCTCGGCCACCCTTGAGGTCAGTCCATGGGCAGCCGTTACGCATAGCTAGTGCCGCTGACGGTTTGTGGTTAAACCCACTGCCAGGGTGCTGACGAGTCATTAGAGTCCCCCACAGACAGTTTCCCAAGTTCGGGCGAAACGTTGTAGAGGCCGTATGGTTTTATGGCAGGGTTCGGAAAATGCACGTGCGTTTACGCACGTGTCAGTTTTCGGGCAGTTAATACTGGTCGGCTTTGGTTTAAGCCGGATCCGAGTATTATATTGAGTAGGTATAATATCTTTGTCTCAGTTGCATTTGTATTCGGTCGTAATACAAATGCGGGTATATTTATACAGTTTCGGGGTTATCCTGAAAGTCGTTTCAGGATCACTTTTGGAAGTTGCCAGTTTTCAGTTTTCTATCAGCCGTCTTTTAACATTCTGTTAAAGACGGATTTATCTTTTCTTCAGATGGAGTGAGTCATCATTCTAGAAGGTTCTAGAAGTGATGAAGTGGCTTAGTGACTCATCTTTGCATTAATGGTTCTTTAATGTCAAAGCATGACTAGGTTATTAAGGTTCAATGTTTCTTATGACTCATTCTTTTGCATTAAGTGTTATGATAACTATGAAGGATATGGTCACCACTTGAACCCTCCTACACTCACCTCCCTCCTTTGATATATATAGCCTCCTCTCTCTCTCTCTTAGAGTGACTCTCTCACTTGAGTTTTCATTCGGTTAGAAAAGATATGATAGTTTTGGGGTGTATGGAATTCACAGTTTATTTCATTCCATCACCCGATTTCCACGGCAACTTCATTAACCGATCGTCCACGGATTTGGACGAAGTGAGACAAAGTCATCTACTCATTCTCTACATCAATCTTGGTCGTCTCTTTTAGCAAACTTGACGATCGAGTTGCCTCGAGTCAGAGGCGGGAGCCCGTTTAAAGAACCGATCATGTGGTGCCACCTCGACGAGGAGATCGGCGATTGACGAGATCGGAGCAGCCGCAACGGAGCGTGGGATGATGGTTGAAGAACGAAGGACTCGGATCGTTCGGTATAACCTTCCTACACTCTTTACAGTTTGTTAGTTTAGCAATAATGGCAGATCCGGGTTAAAGTATACGATAGCGCCAAGTTAAAAGTTTTTGTTCCGCATTTGGCGTCTGTAGACTGCCGGGGCGCTAGCGTAGACTTACAACAAGCCACTGGTGTCAGTTGGATCACCTAAGATGTATACAGGTGCTCATTGGGTTATGAGTACACCGGACAGGACTCGCCGGGAACCTGCTAGTTGGTATTATACATATCGTCAGATAGCAGTTCCCTGGTGACATGTGTACAGGTTAGTTCATCGACCTGAGGTCGTCATTTGTCTCGTATGATTTCCCACTGTGCTTTGATTTCTACCCTACCACGGCTCAAAGGAGTCATGCAAACAGGTAGCTTTTGGGTACAGTCCCGAGCCATATGGAGGCACGTGAGCGGATCGGCAGGGGATTCGTCTCTCCCGGTATTGGGGGCGAGGTCGTACTGTGTCTAGGAGAGCCATTACACAAAGTCCATGGCCATGGCAGGAGATTTACTGGTAGGTACTCCAGTAGTATCTCAGGGTGTTATTGGGCTTCACTCCGACATGACTTATACTGCTATTGGGGGTCTGACGTTACTAGCCCCCTAGGCAGATATGCGATACTCATAGACGAACGGACTGGACTGTATATACATTGTCACTGTTAGGCTCAGTAGGGTTTCTGGATGAGTTCGCTCATCAGCCTCCCTTGAGGTCAGTCCATGGGCAGCCGTTACGCATTGCTAGTGACGCTGACGGTTTGTGGTTAAACCCACTGCCAGGGTACTGACGAGTCATTAGAGTCCCCCACAGACAGTTTCCCAAGTTCGGACGAAACGTTGTAGAGGCCGTATGGTTTTATGGCAGGGTTCGGAAAATGCACGTGCGTTTACGCACGTGTTATTTTTCGGGCAGATGATACTGGTCGGCTTTGGTTTAAGCCGGATCCGAGTATTATATTGAGTAGGTATAATATCTTTGTCTCAGTTGCATTTGTATTCGGTCGTAATACAAATGCGAGTATATTTATACAGTTACGGGGTTATCCAGAAAGTCGTTTCAGGATCACTTTTGGATGTTGCCAGTTTCCAGTTTTCTATCAGCCGTCTTTTAACATTTGGTTAAAGCCGGATTTATCTTTTCTTGGATGAGAGTGACTCAGTGTTCTAGAAGGTTCTAAAGAGGGTGACAAGGATTGGTGAGTCATTAGTGCATTAATGGAGTCATTAATGCAATGGTGACTAAGGGTTTAGATTCATTGTATCTTTGTGACTCATTGTTTTTCATTAATGATCAAGATAAGCTTCATCCTCTTATGGTCACCACTTCCCTCCTACACTCACCCCCCCTCTTGTTATAAGTGGCCGGCCCCCTCCTCTCTCTCTCACTTACTTGAGGTTTCACTTGAAAAGATTATGATAGATTTTGGGGTGTATGGAATTCACAGCTCATTTCATTCCATCACCCGATTCCCTCGGCAACTTCATTAACCGATCGATCACGGTTTTAGACGAAGTGAGACAAAGTCATCTACTCCTTCTCTACATCATTCTTGGTCGTCTCTTTTAGCAAACTTGACGACCGAGTTGCCTCAAGTCAGAGGCGGGAGCCCGTTTAAAGAATCGTCGACGTGGTGCCACCTCGACGAGGAGATCGGAGATCGACGAGATCGGAGCAGCCGCAACGGAGCGTGGGATGATGGTTCAAGAACGAAGGACTCGGATCGTTCGGTATAACCTTTCTACACTCTTTACAGTTTGTTAGTTTAGCAATAATGGCAGATCCGGGTTAAAGTATACGATAGCGCCAGTTAAAAAGTTTTTGTTCCGCATTTGGCGTCTGTAGACGGCCGGGGCACTAGCGTAGACTTACAGTGGTATCAGAGCCTCACCATTTTGCTATACTAACTTGTGCTAACGCGTTTAAAACATCGATCGAACCGAAAATCAAAAATCGCAATTTTTCAATTTTACAGTTTCTGTTAATTTTCAAACTGGTCCAAATGTCATTTTGACCATACCAGAAAATCAAGCAGGGTTTTTTAGGAATACTGCAGAAATTCGACAAAGTGATTCGACTGTTCCGCCGCGGATCCGTGGCCCAAGCATGGGTTTGGCCGCGGATCTGCCGCAGGAAAGTGACATCACTCTGCCAATTTTCTACAGTGCATTCTATGCTGGAAATTGGGGTTTTTGGTATATATCGTTTGGGCCCAGGTTTTGTTACTGTTCTACAGATGTTCGTGGGGCCTACTTTGTGATATTTGGTCGATCGAAATTTAAACATGTTAGTTTACAGTGCTTACATTATATCTCCGAACGGGAATGTCATTTGATCGGTAAACCGCGTCAGATTGCTATAGTTCTTTTTAGACGGGTTTGCGAACGTGACATTCGCGTTGATGTTCTGTATTGTGCTGTGATGTTGCGGATTTGCCGTGGTGGATAGCAGTGTGCAATGGTAGTACAGGTTGAGTTTATTTGTACATTTGATATTGCGGGGCGAGCGTCCAACTTGTGGACTGCCGTCACTGCCTGTTGTATAATATTCTTTTGGGGCACGACCAGGTTGCGGTCGATATACCTATTGTACTATTTTTCATTACTGTACTAGGTTTTACCCGGCGACAGAGTGCACGGATAGCCGGGTTCTGGAGGGCAACGGGTCCGCATCTCATGGCTTTGAGAGGCAGAGGGGCCCCACTCTAAAATTGGCAGACTATTCGCCGCACTCGTAGGGGGTACAGGTTGACCCAAGGAGGGGTGCCCAAGATTACCGGATTCCATGGAGTGCTGGGTGGTCCATTTACTATGCTGTAGGGGGCTGCCTCGCTTCAGGTTTTTGCGGGTAACTTGCCGCACCCGTAGGGTTCTAGGTTTCATTGCACAGGCTATCCACACGACAGGGGAACGTCGAGTTTCAGCAGCGGCTCTGGGAAACTCGGGGATCCCAGATTATCTGTATTGTTCTGTGATGCTTATTACTTTTCTGTAATGTTGCACATTATCACGCCTGGAGCGATTATTGTATATTGGTTTATATACTATTAGATGTTGTATATGTTTTACACCCGCGCTAGTCCAGTCCCCGCTCTGTCGTTAGTTAAGTAACCTAACGGGTGATGACGGGACCCAGTGACGAATGCGGATGGCATATACGTACATTTTATTTTCGTTCTTTTCTGGTGTGATTAATTGATGGGACTGCGTTGATTTTGATCAATGCAAAGTAAAACAAACCTGTTTGGATGTTGTTGGAATAAATTTAAAAAGTGTTATTGCAAAGACGTTTCCTTTTGTTTTGCATAGCGGTATTCAGTGGAATATCCTGCACCTCATTCGACGGGGCAAGGGCCGATATCCCTTCACCGGGACTGACCCCTTGGGCAGAAGTTTGCGTCAGGGTAATAACTTCACTATAGTCGATTACATGTTGCTTTGCATCGCGGTATTCAGTGGAATATCCTGCACCTCATTCCACGAGGAAAGAGCCGAGATCCCTTCACCGGGAGTGACCTCTTTAGCAAAGGTTTTCGCCACTATATTTTATAAAAAGCTATCAGGTTCCTTCAACGAGATCAAGTTCATTACGTTAAAGGTTTTTCGCCAAAAACCAGCCGTAGCCCTCCGTCGTTTCTTATAGATGGTCAGTAATATTCAAGCTATGTTTGTTGGCTTTCGTCAAGGCATAGTGTTTGGTAGTTGCTGTGGTATTCATTTGTTGCATAGATAGATGTGTTGGTTTGGGACAGTCGTATTACCTTGTTGGCTTTCGTCAAGGGTATGTACGGGTGGGTTCGAATTAACAAGATAATGACGGGCAGAACGTGACATGTGACTTATGATTTGTTGGCTTTCGTCAAGGTCATAAGAACATAAGGTAAAAATCTTATCGGGAGTTTCTAAAGAAACTGAAACTTGCCAGGCATGCGCATACCTTCTGGAGTGTGATAACGCGAGTGGATTCCGTCACGTTATCATGCGATGAGAGTTGGATCCCGATTCCCACTGATGAGTTGGTTTACACTTTGGGTGATCCCGATTGATTCTTCTTTCTGGTTTGGAGGAGAATTTGACAGGACAGTAGGAGGTTTCCGGATTAGATAAAGTGATGACCATTCTGATCTAGGTTAGAGTGCACGCAGAGTGTTTCTTTTCTCTCTCTCTCTTTGGCAGCGACCTTTGACCGACCCTAGACTATGACTCAGTGACCAGGTTGACCGAACCTTCTTAAAATACTGGCTTTTTGGATTGTCTGAGTTGCATAATTCATTGCCACTCCTTCTTTTACCCTTTGAATTTCTCAGAACACCCGTATTACTACGGATATCCACTTCCATTGGATAGATCCATCGTATGGTTATATACGAACTCGAAGGGACTTCTTCGAGGATGGATCCAGGTTCAGGAGAAATAGAATTGGTTTATTCAGTTGTCTTTTATTATCACCTTCTCTCAGGTTGCGAGAGCTCCTTGGTTTAGGAGAGTACACCTATTACGCTTATTGGATAGTCTTATTCCAAACCATAGGCTGGTGCCGAAAGGTAGGGAATGAAGAAAACCAATTAGCCTAAGTAGGGTGTGCAGAAGGTAATATGTAAAGACAAAATAAAGGGATTAGAAAGAGGGCAAAGTAAATTGCGACTGTTATCATTCACGACCAAAACCGCGTACTTCATCGCCACTCCTCTTTCACCTTTAAAAGAATAAGGTATTATTCAGTTGTCTTTTATCATCACCTTCTCTCAAGATGCGAGTACTCCTTGGTTTAGGAGGGTACACCTATTATGCTTACTGGATAGTCTTCTTCCAAACCATAGGCTGGTGCCGAACGATAGGGAAGGAAGAAAACCATTTAGCCTAACGATGGTGTACAGAAGGTAACGACTAAAGACAAATAAAGGGGATTTGGAGAAATGGAAAAGAGATATACGGTTGAAGTCATGAATTGGATTATGGAAGAGGCATTGCTATGAATACCCGGATACCCCTACGAAACATTTTCATGTTTCAGTGCATTGTTAAAGAAAAACTGTTTTCCCGATTAGACACTTACTCCAAGGGTATGTATTTACCAGGTTTCATTCTCATATCTGTATGGTTTTACAGATGATGAGTGGGAGTAAATTATTGGGAATTAGGTGATTATCCTCATTACATCGGAATTCGTTGTAATTGGTGATAGTTGAGGAAATCGCTAGGGTACAGTTTTCAACCTACGACGCACAGGTTATGAGTTGTTTAACTCAGCGGACTTATACAGAGTATTGTATGTTCTCCAAGTGTCCATCAGGACAAAGGGGTAGGTCCTCGTGCTATGTTCTGTTTACTTATAACTTCTCTAGTATTTAGACAAGTGTTTCGTAGAAATACAAGGTCTAAGTTTTGAGAAGTTGTGGGTATAAGAATAAAGTAGAGAACCAGGTATCACAAGTATCGGGATTCTTCAAAGAGATCGAAGATGTAGATTCTTGTGATTGGTATTCAGATGATAGTGATGGTTTTGAGAAACGTGTTTCTCTTTCAGGTTACTCATAATTGGATGGATTCCTAAGTTGAGTAATGCTGATTAGCCTCCTTCCATTAAGTTGATATGCACTGGAGACAGCTGCATGATTTGAATCTAGTTCCAATTAAATAAGTGCCAAAGTTTCTATATTGGATATAGAATAGATCGTACCTTAAAAGATGTTAAGGTACGGGGAGTTGTCCAGCTTATGCTTAAAACCAGACTCTGGATAACTCAGGGCACGTTTCTATAGTGGCTGTTTGTGGGTTGACCCTGGCTATGACGAGGGTTGATATTCTACCATTTGGAAGATCAATAGTGATATTGTTCTTGACTCGCCACAGTTTTAGTAAAATAGATCTTTTTCAGAAAACAGTAGTGGGAGTATGGTAGAACTGGAAGTGATTCAAGAACCGCGAACGATTACGGAAAATTTAATAGGACCTATACATTCAATCAGGTTTGACATTCCAATAGCCACTCCGCAGATATGGTAGGTAACCTCAGACACCCGAGAGGTACTCCAGTAGCCTCAAGGACGGTGACAGGGAGGTTCTTATCTACCAAGACTTGACACTACTGTTGTTCCAGGCTATGAGACCCAGTAGGAGGGTTGTCGTAGTCAGTGGGAGCATCGGAAGCATAGTGGGCAAGTAGCTTATATCTATTTATAGACTTGAGCAGTTATAGCGGAGATAGATCGTCTAATTTTGATATGACAGTCATGGGTTTGACTTCAATCAGAATAGGGGATGGATCTGTTAAGAAGGTAGTTGGGTGTGATGTCATGGTATCTGGATGACATACACAGAGTAGGAAGTAAAATTCGTATACTACGATCGATTGAACTGTGGTCGTCACACAGTTGTTTCTCCAGACAGGATATGGATATAATATTTGACATTCTGGTTTCCAGATCTATGGTTTTAGATCTAGATTTGGGTAGTTTCCCAATGTGGGTACTTTGACAGTATTCTAATGGTTTTTAGAATAGATGACTCCTAGCATGGTGGTGTACCTGCAGGTGATGGAGTCACCCTCTCTAAAGGTGTCGTATAGACTAAAGGGGAGAGGGATGTGCATGATTGGCAGATCACTTGCTTAGGCAATTGAGTCAATCGTGAGATGTCAAGTACCACACCAGATGTTGTTTTTGCACTAGATGCAATAAGTTTGTATTAATCCAATCCTGGAGAAACATAAGGAAGCAGTTATAGAACATAAGTACATGTTCTACGGATTTGATGACGGCAGCCTCTTTCGGGAGACGATTATCATTCCAGGCTTCAAAGGTGACATGGATGACAGAGTGATTGTCAGAGTTATAGTTTTCCCTCTGACGAGGGACAATATTATGGACAGGTGGTCCAAGAGGATACTGTGGGTGGCATGGTGCCGGATACTGATTAGGTTCAGTGATCGATACAGTCTAAGAAGTTTGGATTTGGAGTTCATTTATGAACTAGGTCCCATCAGATATCCAGACATATTCTAAGACAGGTATTACTCGTTTCGGGAGATAGCTTTCTCCGCGAACTTGAGATTTAGAGAGATATAGAAAGAAACTTCTAGGCGGATCCACTCACTGAGGCTATTTCTCGAACACAATAGTTTTACAAACGGGCTTTGTGAAACTGATTAGTAGAGGAGTTGGATGTTCGGTTTCACACGGGCTGTTAGTAGTCGACATCGCAATAATTAGCCTTGAGTGCAAGTGGGAGATTGTTGGAGATAGTGCCCTCATAGTCAATTATTGGATCGCAGGTACGTGATTGCAATGATTGCGGAGGACCAATACCAGTAGGACAATCTTACTCGAGATGATAGTATGCTATCTGGTTTGCCTTTATCAGTCGTGTACATGTTCAGGTGACTGATTACATGTTACACTTTGATAGAGCCCTTAGGATCTTGCTTTACCACCAACAGTATGATGGCGATCATATACGTGAGAGTTGGTTGGTTTATACGCATATCCTTAATTGTGGTCCCTAGTCGTGGGGGTTTCGAGACAGGGTATCGATACTCCGGAGTAGACTAGTGTGTACAGTCGAGACCCCGACGAGGGGCGGTGGCCGGTCTCACAAGCCACTGGTGTCAATTGGATCACCTAAGATGTATACAGGTGCTCATTGGGTTATGAGTACACCGGACAGGACTCGCCGGGAACCTGCTAGTTGGTATTATACATATCGTCAGATAGCAGTTCCCTGGTGACATGTGTACAGGTTAGTTCATCGACCTGAGGTCGTCATTTGTCTCATATGAGTTCCCACTGTGCTTTGATTTCTACCCTACCACGGCTCAAAGGAGTCGTGCAAACAGGTAGCTTTTGGGTACAGTCCCGAGCCATATAGAGGCACGTGAGCGGATCGGCAGGGGATTCGTTTCTCCCGGTATTGGGGGAGAGGTCGTACTGTGTCTAGGAGAGCCATTACACAAAGTCCATGGCCATGGCAGGATATTTACTGGTAGGTACTCCAGTAGTATCTCAGGGTGTTATTGGGCTTCACTCCGACACGACTTATACTGCTATTGGGGGTCTGACGTTACTAGCCCCCAAGGCAGATATGCGATACTCATAGACGAACGTACCGGACTGTATATACATTGTCACTGTTAGGCTCAGTAGGGTTTCTGGATGAGTTCGCTCATCAGCCTCCCTTGAGGTCAGTCCATGGGCAGCCGTTACGCATTGCTAGTGCCGCTGACGGTTTGTGGTTAAACCCACTGCCAGGGTACTGACGAGTCATTAGAGTCCCCCACAGACAGTTTCCCAAGTTCGGGCGAAATGTTGTAGAGGCCGTATGGTTTTATGGCAGGGTTCGGAAAATGCACGTGCGTTTACGCACGTGTTATTTTTCGGGCAGATGATACTGGTCGGCTTTGGTTTAAGCCGGATCCGAGTATTATATTGAGTAGGTATAATATCTTTGTCTCAGTTGCATTTGTATTCGGTCGTAATACAAATACGGGTATATTTATACAGTTACGGGGTTATCCTGAAAGTCATTTCAGGATCACTTTTGGAAGTTGCCAGTTTCCAGTTTTCTATCAGCCGTCTTTTAACATTTGGTTAAAGACGGATTTATCTTTTCTTGGATGAGAGTGACTCAGTGTTCTAGAAGGTTCTAGAGAGAGTGACAAGGATTGGTGAGTCATTAGTGCATTAATGGAGTCATTAATGCAATGGTGACTAAGGGTTTAGATTCATTGTATCTTTGTGACTCATTGTTTTTCATTAATGATCAAGATAAGCTTCATCCTCTTATGGTCACCACTTCCCTCCTACACTCACCCCCCTCTTGCTATAAGTGGCCGGCCCCCTCCTCTCTCTCTCACTTACTTGAGGTTTCACTTGAAAAGATTATGATAGATTTTGGGGTGTATGGAATTCACAGCTCATTTCATTCCATCACCCGATTCCCTCGGCAACTTCATTAACCGATCGTCCACGGTTTTGGACGAAGTGAGACAAAGTCATCTACTCCTTCTCTACATCATTCTTGGTCGTCTCTTTTAGCAAACTTGACGACCGAGTTGCCTCAAGTCAGAGGCGGGAGCCCGTTTAAAGAATCGTCGACGTGGTGCCACCTCGATGAGGAGATCGAAGATCGACGAGATCGGAGCAGCCGCAATGGAGCGTGGGATGATGGCTAAAGAACGAAGGACTCGGATCGTTCGGTATAACCTTTCTACACTCTTTACAGTTTGTTAGTTTAGCAATAATGGCAGATCCGGGTTAAAGTATACGATAGCGCCAGTTAAAAAGTTTTTGTTCCGCATTTGGCGTCTGTAGACGGCCGGGGCGCTAGCGTAGACTTAAAGAAAAAACTCAGCGTATGCTCTTGCAAGATCAGATTGGTTATTATTTTATCTAATCAGGATGGCTCCCACTGTTTTTATCAAATCTTCCTTCAAACCCTAAAAGGAAAGACTAGCCGGGATTAATTACACCCTACAACTTCGCCAATCTTTCAGCCAGGCCAGTGTCGGTACTTTGAGGGAGGTTCCCCGTGCTTTCGCACGGACCTAATTAAAGTAAACCTCGTTTTCCCAGAGGCGTAACCCCGTTGACACCTTTCTAGACACCTACTTGATCGGCTAATTGTAATGTGTAAAACTCTCCCAGGAGTAACAATTACTCGCAGTGGGTATCGGGATCCAACTATCTTATAGAAGGTATGCAATCTCATTGCAAATTTCAACACTTGAAATTCCCGATAATATTTTGCCCCTAGCGTCCCATGACCTTGACGGAGGTCAACAAACCATAGGCTACTAGTCAAGTTCAACCCGTCATTTCTTGATTGAATCAAACCCACCCGCACGACCCTTGACAGAGGTCAACAAGGTCGTACGACTACCCTAATTCAATCTGCATCATATGCATAAATAGATAAATACTAGTTAGCTACCGCACACTACGCCTTGACGGAGGTCAACAAATGTAGCACGAATACTAAGTAGGACTTATCTAAAATGACGGAGGGCTACGACAGGTTTTTCTGAAAACATATTGCGTAATGAAGTTGATATCGTTGTAGAATCAAATGATTTTAAAATGGAGTGTTTTTAGGCTTTTACTAGTTTCGCTAAAGAGGTCACTCCCGGTGAAGGGATCTCGGCTCTTTTCTCGTCAAATGAGGTGCAGGACATATCATATATATCACTGTGCAAAGCAAGAACTAGAAAAGCAATCAAAAGACAAAACCGAGGGGTGTAGCATCTGCCAGTCATTGCTAAAGGGGTCACTCCCAGTGAAGGGATCTCGGCCCTTTCCTTATCGAATAAGGTGCAGGATGTTCTACAAGGAACAATGCGATGCAAAGCAAGAACTGTAGCTACCTGTTTTAGAAAATTCGATTCCACAACATCTTTTAGGTTTATTTTCTTTCATTAATCATATTAATGAAGTCGAATCATTTAAATCACCTAAACAACACAGATAAGTACGACGTACACTTATGCCATCCGCATTCGCCTCGATGTCCCCTCGTGCACCATTAGGTTAGGTGACTAACAGCAGAGCGGGGCAGGGCTAGCTGTCACGACCCAAAGTTTGGCCCGTGATCGGCACTTAACCACGTAACGTCTACAGGCGTAACGCGACTAAGTGAACCGAAAACCAAGAAAATAAACCAGTAAAAGTATAGAGTGTTTTAAGTTTTTAAAATGGAAGCATTTAGAAGTGATAAGAAATCTTTAGTAAACAATCACCAAGATAGCAATATACGACGCCGTAACGAAGATCAAGAGTAACAAGTGGGAACATCACAGATAGAATAAACTGCATAAGTTAGTCGGCTCACAACGAGCTCGACACCAGAATACAAATAATCTACATCATCGTCCTCACACTGTCTCTAAGTCAAGTACATATATGGTAGATGGAGATTACTAGATACAAAAGTGTATACAATAAAAGTAACCAGATACCACAACCAACCTAACAGTAAAACAGCTCATGCACCAACTGTAGTGGTATCTGTAGCCAAAAGATGTCAGAAAGCAGCCTGCCGCGACTACTCCAAGGGAAACCTGCAAATATTGTGGCACAACGGGGGTAAGTTGCCAACTCATGAATAGAGATAAGATATAAAGGTAATCGCGAGCATGCACATACTGCACTCCTCTATCATATGCCAACAGATGATATCAAAGCGTGATAAGCAATATGTGCAATAATCATGCAAGTGCTCTATCAAGAAATATAACTACAGGATGAGATACAATAATAAATGCTGAGCATGGGCAATATAACATCTACACGGAATGTCAACGTGGAATATATAATCGGTGTCCATCAATGCACCCAGATCCCCCAAATAGCTCAGGCGCAGGCATTCTCATCGGCCCTAATCCTGTAAATCTCTGAGAATCGCGAGTGCCCAACATCGGCACCCAAATATCATAAGTACTCGTGTCCAGCATCGACACGCAAATTCTCATCCATCGGGCCCCGTCAGTCCGGGTCAACCCACGGGCTCCGTCTGCGGTATCGGCCCTCGGCCCTGGCAGTACGGATCATCCCGCATCCATCTATCGACTCTGATCAGTAACCTCTGGATAACTGCCAGGTCCAACCAATCACCGGTAGGTAGTAGTCCCTCTTCCAGGCTCACCGTCTACTACACAGCGAAACCGTTCTCGTCCCGGGGTACCATACCGGGTCCACCATGTACCCGTAATCGGCCTCATCCAGCTCCTCGATTCGGGTTCACATATATCACTCTAGCACCGAGGAAACACATGGTGGACGCACCGAAATATCATATCAAGGGAACCGGATTTTTAAATGATTACATATTTGAAATAGCCACGGTTCCCAAATCTAGAAATCAAATGTAATCCAAACCAATATGCAAGTCAATGTGAGGTGATATGTGCATCAAGTATGAATATAATGTCTAGTCACATAAAAGATGAGCTACAGCATAATGATCATGGAAATTCTACAGTGTGAGTGTCATGGCAATTACTAACGGTGTGTGTGTAACATGCAGGATAGTGCTCGTGCAACATGAACCGTTAGTAATGGTGCAGTGTTCTATCAATTCTAGTTTATATCCATATAACAGGGAATGCAGTATGCGCTAAATAGTAGCCATGAACAGTCAATGTATGTAAATGTAGCTATAAGGTCCTATCAGCCCTGACGTAGAACGCCATGCGGGCGATATCCCCGTAGATGTTAAATCTACTCACCGTAGTCTCTCGCTAGGTAGAGCCAACGACTTGTTTCCCCTTCTGCGCGGCGTCCGCCGTACTCGCCTGCGAACCTAAAATTACACAATATATCACACATAAGCTCAAAGTCACATAAACACGGCATTAAAGCCGAACTAGTAACTCGTGTCGTGAACCAAGCGCGCGTGTGCGCGATACGCTAAAACGTGTGATCACGCACCTGAAGCTATCCTGACACGTCGCGATACGCAGCACAACCCAAACCCACACATGTATCACGTGTGTCGTGAAGATTTAAAATACGGAAAATAGGGTAATAGGTCCCAGATTTTGATACAGAATGAGTTTTATAAAAATAAATATACCATAATACTCCACACAGCAGCAGACACCCATCACCCAAACCCCAACCCACAAATCCCTCATCTAGCAGCAATTTGCGGCCAGAAGTCTTTTTCCGGCGGCCTTGGTTGGGAGGTGGGCCCCTGGGTTTGGTGTGTGTACTCCATACATACTGTGTATATCCCAGTAATTACAATTTTATTCTGAAACACCCCGGGTAGTAGCAGTTTCAACAGAACCCAATTTCAAGTTAAAAAAATCACACTTTGCACTAAAATGATACTTTAGGGTATTTTTCTGAAACCTGAAACAACCCCATGTCTAAAACTATACTAATATCACATTACCAAGCTAATCAAGCCATAAAAAGTTAATTTTTATCACAACCTCACTAAATCCCTTTATATAGCACAAAACATGCATAAAATGTGATATTTTGCTAGAAATACTACAGGTTATGTAAAAGGGGTGCTGAGGGTGAGTTAATACCTTCAAAACACCGTATGAAACAACAAAAATCCCTGCTTTTTCCTCAAGTGTGCAGATCCACCACCAAACACCTCAAAAGCTCATCTTTTTTCCATGGTTTGTGAAGGAAAAGTGTTGATTTGAGTAGGGTTTGAATGAGGGTTTAATGAAAAATGAAAAGAGAAGAGAAAAATGGAGAAAATGGTGTTGTTGGTGCTTCTTTTCCTGCTGGAGCTCAGAAGTGAGGGAAAGAGAGAGAAAAGAGAGAGAAGCAAAGGTCAAACAAAGTCAAATCCCATACCTAACCACCATACCTTCATTTCTATTTGAATTTGAATTATAAAAAGGGGTTTTTGACTTGTTTAATTGGGTGGGATAAATAAAACCATGCAAGAAAAGAAAAAGGGTTAAGATGATACATTTCTCATCTAGTTTCAAAAAAACTAAGTGTGCATGTGTGCTCCTAACACAAAAATTCACACTTAGGGTAAACCCGACTAAAAATAATTTACAACCCTATGAACACATATATAATAACACGCACAATTACTAATTATCATGAAAAATATTCTAATGGAAATTTCAAAGTGTTACAATCTACCCCCCTTAAAGAAATTCGGTCCCCGAATTTAAAAATCTAACTATACATACCTTCAAAAAGATGGGGATACCTCTTCCTCATCTCGCTCTCGGTCTCCCAAGTGACCTCCTCGCCACTCTGGCCACGCCAAAGTACCTTGACTGACGGTATGTCCTTCGATCTAAATTTCTTCACTTGTCGATCCAAGATCATCACCGGCTGCTCTGCATAGGAAAGGTCACGCTCAAGCTGGATCGTCGGGTGCTGAATCGCATGCGAAGGATCATGAAGATATCTGCGGAGCATCGAAACGTGAAATACCGGGTGCACGTCTGGAAAACTGGGCGGAAGGGCTAATCGATATGCAACCGCACCAACATCCTCGTGGATCTCGAAGGGGCCCACATATCTGGGACTAAGCTTCCCCTTCTTCCCAAACCTCATCACGCCTTTCATTGGGGAGACCCTCAAGAAAACATAATCACCAACAGAAAACTCAAGTCTGCGCCGACGACGGTCCGTATAAGATCTCTGCCTACTCTGGGCTGCTCTCATCCTATCGTGAATCAACTGGATCTTCGCGGTCGTCTCCTCCAGAATCTGCAGCCCTAAGATACTGCTCTCGCTGAGCTCCGTCCAACAGGAGGGCGATCAACATCTCCTCCCATAAAGAGCCTCAAACGGTGCCATCTGAATGGTCTGCTGGTAGCTGTTGTTATAGGAGAACTCCACTAAGGGCAAATGATGATCCCAGCTACCTCCGAAGTCTAATACGCACGCTCTGAGCATGTCCTCGAGAGTCTGAATAGTCCGCTCTGACTGTCCGTCGGTCTGCAGATGAAATGCTGTGCTCAAACTCAAGCGGGTGCCCAAAGCCTCCTGAAGCCTCTGCCATAGTCGGCTGGTAAACTGGGTGCCTCTGTCGGACACAATATATGTCGGAACTTCGTGCAGTCGTACAATCTCATCAATGTAAATCTGGGCATATTGAGCAAATCCGAAAGTCGTCTTCACCGGTAGGAAGTGAGCCGCTTTCGTCAAATGATCCACGATCACCCAGATGGAGTCATACCCTCGACTAGTCCTGGGTAGACCCATAATAAAGTCCATAGAAATCTGTTCCCATTTCCACTCCGAAATGGGCAACGGCTGTAGCTCTCCCGCGGGCCTCTGATGCTCAGCCTTGACTGCTGACAAGTCAGGCATCTCGACACGAAATCTGCGATGTCCCTTTTCATCCCATCCCACCAGTAAACATCTCTCAAATCGTGGTACATCTTGGTGGAACCTGGATGAACACTATACACCGATCGATGTGCCTCCTCGAGAATCTCACGCGCGGTCCCTCAGCATCCGGTATGCACAATCTAGCCCCAAATCGTAGTATCCCCTGATCATCAATCACGAACTCGGAAAATCTGCCCTGTCCCATCTGTGTCCTGATCTCTGAACAGCGGCCATCACTGTGCTGTACCTCATGTATACGGTCAAGCAACTGTGGGCGTGCACGAACATGCGCAATCTTTCCTCCGATCGGCATAAACTCGAACTGTACCCGGCTATCGCATAAGATCTGCCATCTGCCGACGACTGCCTCTGCACTGTGCTCAAACAAGATAGACTACCATTAGGCCTCCTGCTCAAAGCATCCGCCACTACATTCGCCCTGCCCGGGTGATACAAGATCTCACAATTGTAGTCCTTTACTAACTCCATCCATCGGCGCTGTCTAAGGTTCTGGTCTCGCTGCTGGAATATATACTTTAAGCTCTTGTAGTCAGTGAATATCTGGCATGACTCTCCATACAGATAATGTCGCCAGATCTTAAGTGCAAAGACCACTGCAGCCATCTCCAGATCATGAGTGGGGTAATTCTGTTCATGTTTCTTTAATTGCCGCGAAGCATACGCGATCACCCTGTCATGCTGCATCAAAACGCACCCTAGCCCAACTCGTGAAGCGTCACAGTATACCACAAATCCGCCTGATCCTGAAGGCAATGATAGCACCGGTGTCGTAGTCAGTAGAGCCCGTAGCTGCTGGAAACTGTGCTCACACTCCTCCGTCCAATCGAAGCGAACTCCCTTCCGGGTCAATCCAGTCAAAGGTGTAGCAATGCGAGAGAAGTCCTGCACGAATCTCCTGTAATATCCTGCCAGCCCTAGAAAGCTGCGAACCTCCGTCACTGACGTGGGTCTAGGCCAACTCCGAACTGCCTCGATCTTCCTCGGTTCTACACATATACCATCTCGTGTAATCACGTGCCCCAAGAAGTCTACGCTGTCTAGCCAGAATGCACACTTTGATAATTTGGCGAAAACCTGATGCTCCCTTAAGGTCTGCAGTGTAATCCGCAGGTGCTGCTCGTGCTCCTCTCTACTCCGAGAATACACCAAGATATCGTCAATGAATACTATGATGAACAGATCAAGATACGGCCGGCAAATACGGTTCATCAAGTCCATGAATGCTGCTGGCGCGTTCGTGAGTCCGAACGACATCACTAAAAACTCATAATGGCCGTAGCGCGTGCAGAAAGCTGTCCTAGAAATGTCCTCCTTTCGAACCCGCAGCTGATGGTAGCCTGATCGCAAATCGATCCTCGAAAAGTATCCTGCCCCCTGAAGCTGGTCGAACAAATCGTCGATGCGTGGCAAAGGATACCTGTTCCGCACTGTCACCATGTTCAGCTGGCGGTAGTCGATACACAAACGCATACTGCCGTCCTTCTTCTTGACAAACAGGACTGGAGCACCCCACGGAGAAACACTGGGTCGAATAAGTCCCTTATCCAGCAAATCTTGCAACTGACCCTTTAATTCTCTAAGTTCCGCCGGGTCCATCCGATAAGGCGGTACAGAAATAGGCCCCGTGCCAGGAACCAAATCAATACAGAAAGAAATATCATGCTCGGGCGGTAGCCCAGGAAGCTCGTCAGGGAACACATCAAGGAACTCGCTAACAACCGGAACCTGATCCAGAGGAACCTCTGTAGCTCTAGTATCACAAACATAGGCGAGAAATCCCTGACATCCCTTCCTCAAAAGCTGTCCAACGCGAAAAGAAGAAATCACACAGTATGGGGCGGCACCACGGTCCCCCAACATGACAAAAACCGACTCGCCGAGAAAACAAAATCTAACTGTCTTCTCACGGCAGTCCACAGAAGCATAGCACGTGGCTAACCAATCCATGCCCAAAAGAACGTCGAAGTCCAACATCTCGAAAAGGATCAAATCGATAGGCAACTCTCTCTCTCTCCAATACAGACGGTATAGGATCGGAACACGTGTCTAGGAACAAACGACTCTCCCATAGGAGTAGTCACAACAAGCGGCTGGTCAAGCAAACCGGACTCTCTACCCAAACTCGGCACAAAGTGTGTGGATACGTACGAGTGCGTGGATCCGGGATCGAATAACACGTGTGCATCAACCAAACATACCGGAAGGATACCTGGGACCACCGCATTGGACGCCTGCACGTCCTGATGCGTCAAAGCAAAAACTCGCGCATGTCCTCCACCTGCAACTAACTGTCCTCTGCCGGCCGCTGGCTGCCCTCTGCCTCGGTCACCTCGTCTTCTATGAACAAATCCTCCGCGACCACGACCTCTCTGTGCATGCGTCTGACGCGGAGTAACAGTAGGTACTATCGGCATTTCCGTCAGGGGTGGTGAAGGTGGTAATGTGACATGCGGTGCTGCCGCCTCACTCCGGGGTACCTCCGGACCATCTCTCACACGATGATAAGAGATCCCGCAATGGTAACATCCCGATGATGGTCGCTGACCCTCTTGGGGATAGGAGCTAAACAATCGGCCTCGCCTCGAATCTCTGCCACCTGCAAAGTTCCTGTCACGACGCCGAAAAGTTGTCTCTGCACTGATGTATCCGCATGAACTCTCTTCGGCTCTGGGACTGCCAAAGTCTCAGCAAGGCGCTCCTCAACCAATAAGGCTGCATCTACAGCTGCTGCATATGTCTCGTAGTGCTGCTCGCTAATTGCAAGGAACTGTGGTGTGAGCAAGCCTCGGGCAAATCTCTTAACTCACATCTCTTCAGTAGCCACTAGGTACGGAGCATAAACTGATAGCTCGGTGAACAGGACACATACTCTGCTACTGACATCTCTGGAGTCTGACATAAGGACTCGAACCTGCGTGCTCTAGCATCTCTGACACTCAGGGGAAGAAAGCGGGCAAGGAATAGCGCCACGAACTCTGTCCAGGTCATAGGAGGAAGACCTGCTGCTCTACCCTTCTCGACCGATTCGCACCATTTCTGCGCAAGACCTTCCAGGCGAAAGCTCGCAAACTCAACCCACCTCGCATCTGCACATCTAAGTAAATGACATATCCGCGCCATCCTATCAATGAAAGACTGTGGGTCCTCGGCCACATCGGTGCCTGTGAAGACCGGAGGCTTCAGCCTCATAAACTCTGACAGCGATACTGTAATAACCTCTGTAGTCGCAGGTGCAACTTCCTGCACTATGGGTACCACCGCGGTCTCTGCAACGGGTGGAACTACCTCTGGTCGCTGCGCTCTAAGTGTCTCAACTAGAGATCCCATCATCTGGCGCATCTCCTGCATACTGGATCCTATCGTCTGGCGCATCTCCTGCACACCTGCCCCTAACATGGCAATCTGATCTGTCACGGCAGGAACAGCCTTCTCGGGCACAACCGGTGTACTACCAGGATCAGTCCTCGTCTCGGACGAGTCAACTCGAATCTCGGCCCTCGCGGCCGCTCTCTGCGCCCTCGTAGTCTTTGGCGGCATAAGTGCTGAAAGGAACAATAGGATTCGATAAGGATACGGAAATCGAATCGTAAGAATGTATATACTCAAGAAGGAATTTAAATCAACAAGTTCTAAGGTCGCTATGGCGGAGTACCGTGTCGTGAGTATGCCGCGGAACATACGCATGCTACGCCACTCTGCTTCAGCTACCTACTCCGTCATACCAGGGTCATCATAGGAACACTCCGAAAGGTAAAACCTACGCTTTGATACCAACTTTGTCACGACCTAAAGTTTGGCCCGTGACCGGCACTTAACCACGTAACGTCTACAGGCGTAACACGACTAAGTGAACCGAAAACCCAGAAAACAAACCAGTAAAAGTATAGAGTGTTTTAAGTTTTTAAAATGGAAGCATTTAGAAGTGATAAGAAATTTTTAGTAAACAATCACCAAGATAGCAATATACAACGCCGTAGCGAAGATCAAGAGAAACAAGTGAGAACATCACAGATAGAATAAACCGCATAAGTATGTCGGCTCACAACAAGCTCGACACCAGAATACAAATAATATACATCATCGTCCTCACACTGTCTCTAAGTCAAGTACATATATGGTAGATGGAGATTACTAGATACAAAAGTAACCAGATACCACAACCCACCTAACAGCAAAACAGCTCACGCACCAACTGTAGTGGTATCTTTAGCAAAAAGATGTCATAAAGCAGCCTGCCGCGACTACTCTAAGGGCAACCTGCAAATACTGTGGCACAACGGGGTTGAGTTGCCAATTCGTGAATAGACATAACATATAAAGGTAATCGCGATCATGCACGTACTGCGCTACTCTATCATATGCCAACAGATGATATCATTGCGTGATAAGCAGTATGTGCAATAATCATGCAAGTGCTCTATCAGGTAATATAACTACAGGATGAAGTACAATAATAAATGCTGAGCATGGGCAATATAGCATCTACACGGAATGTCAACGTGGAATATATAATCGGCGTCCATTAATGCACCCAGATCTCCCAAATAGCTCAGGCGCCGGCACTCTCATCGGCCCTCTAATCCTGTAAATCTCTGAGAATCGCGAGTGCCCAACATCGGCACCCAAATATCATAAGTACCCGTGTCCAGCATCGACATGCAAATCCTCATCCATCAGGCCCCGTCAGTCCGGGTCAGCCCACGGGCTCCGTCTGCGGTATCGACCCTCGGCCCCGGCAGTACGGATCATCCCGCATCCATCTATCGACTCTGATCAGTATCCTCCGGATAACTGCCAGGTCCAACCAATCACCGGTAGGTCGTAGTCCCTCTGCCAGGCTCACCGTCTACTACACAGCGAAACCGTTCTCGCCCTGGGGTACCTTACCGGGTCCACCATGTACCCGTAATCGGCCTCATCCAGCTCCTCGATTCGGGTTCACATATATCACTCTAGCACCGAGGAAACACATGGTGGACGCACCGAAATATCATATCAAGAGAACCGGGTTTTTAAATGATTACATATTTGGAATAGCCACGGTTCCCAAATCCAGAAATCACATGTAATCCAAACTAATATGCAAGTCAATGTGAGGTGATATGTGCATCAAGTATGAATATCATGTCTAGTCACATAAAAGATGAGCTACAGCATAATGATCGTGGAAATTCTACAGTGTGAGTGTCATGGCAATTACTAACGGTGTGTGTGTAACATGCAGGATAATGCTCGTGCAACATGAACCGTTAGTAATGGTGCAATGTTCTATCAATTCTAGTTTATATCCATATAACAGGAAATGCAGTATGCACTAAATAGTAGCCATGAACAGTCAATGTATGTAAATGTAGCTATAAGGTCCTATCAGCCCAGACATAGAACGCCATGCGGGCGATATCCTCGTAGTTGTTAAATCTACTCACCGTAGTCTCTCGCTAGGTATAGCCAACGACTTGTTTCCCCTTCTGCGCGGCGTCCGCCGTACTCGCCTGCGAACCTAGAATTACACAATATATCACACATAAGCTCAAAGTCACATAAACACGGCATTAAAGCCGAACTAGTAACTCATGTCGTGAACCAAGCGCGCGTGTGCGCGATACGCTAAAACGTGTGATCACGCACCAGAAGCTAACCTGACGCGTCGCGATACGCAGCACAACCCAAACCCACACACGTATCACGTGTGTCGCGAAGATTTAAAATACGGAAAATAGAGTAATAGGTCCCAGATTTTGATAGGGAAAGAGTTTTATAAAAATAAATATACCATAATACTCCACACAGCAGCAGACACCCATCACCCAAACCCCAACCCACAAATCCCTCATCTGGCCGAAATTTGCGGCCAGAATTCTTTTTCCAGCGGCCTTGGTTGGGAGGTGGGCCCCCGGGTTTGGTGTGTGCACTCCATACATGTCACGACCCGAAATTACGAATCATGACCGGCACTTAGACTACGAACGTCTCAAGGCGCACGTATTCTAAGTAAGCCGAAACCCAGAAATCCAAACCAAGAGAAGTAGTAGAGTGTAGGAAAAACCATACCAAATCAACCTGTATGCATCATAATATACAACGCCTAAAGGCGAGGATCTCAACAGAAATGAAACTCAACCAGCAAGAACCTATCCAAATATAACACGCGACTCTAAGGTCGAAATAATAAACATCACTGGTCTCTATCTCAAATAAGTACATGTTTTGGTTGATGGAAATTCTAGATACAACTGAAATATAATATACAAAGTATAATGATGGGTAAGATACAATAAACCCACCTACTAGCAAGTCACCCGAAAGGTACAGTGCCCGTAAAGCCGTAATGAAATCTGTACGGCAGCACCTGCAAGAAACTGGGGCACAACGGGGGTGAGTTGCCAACTCGTGAGTAGAAAAAGATCTACGAACAGAAAATCGCATGTATGACGCAATCTAGGTCATACGATCATAATATATATAATCCTCAAATATATAATCAGTAATCTCTAACCATGTTTAGGGTAAATATCTAACCCAAGTGTAATCCCATATGCCTGTGCCAGTGCATCAGGTGGCAATATATCATATGAATGATGTATGAATGCATGAAACAGAATGCATGTACTGAAGAAAACTGCTTTTGTAACTTTGTGAGATTTCTGTATTTATAAAATGAGGTATCACGATGAAATCAGTATAAAACAGTGCCTAGCATCGGCACAAAACATAAGTCTCAGTATCTCGATACCTCTGTATCACAATCTCTGTATCTCAATATCTCGAAATCTCAATGTCTCAATCATAAAAACTAGGGCGCCGTCAGTCCAGATCGGCCCCTACCATCCATCTCATGACTACGACGGTATCCTCCGGATATCCGACGTGTCGGGTAATATCACCGGTAGGTAGTGCTCCCCTGCACAGGCTCAACGCCATCATCTGCGATCTTCTTGCCCCGGGGTACCGCACCGGGCCCACCATGTACCCGAAACGGTTCATCCGCCTCCTCGAATCGGGTCTCGAAATCCATCAGCAAAACTCATGGTGGACGACTCGAACATCAAGGAAAAACCGCATTTTTATTAAAAAGAGAAAGCAGTTTACATATATGTTTTGCGGTTTTCCTCCAAATCCAGAAAATCTCATGGAAACTCGAATCCAATCATCAATAGCATGTGAAATCATGAATATAAGCATGAGAATCCATGAATGCATCATATAGTGAATAACAGCATGCATGAAGTGACAGGTAATAACTACAATGTCAAGCTGGTATATATGGCAAGTACACTAATATCATGTCACTACTAGCTAACAAGCTAAATCAGGCAATAATATTCTCTAAGTGTACGTGACATGGCAATTACCGATGAAGATGTGTGTGCGACAGCAAATAAGTGTACGTGGTACATACGCATCATCGGTAATGGTGCTGGTGTCCTAGCAGCATGATATCAATAATAGAATATGAATCATAACAGTATGCGATGCAGAGCAACAATAAATATAAGCGGGAGCTGAAATACTGAACACCATGTTCGTTAAACTGCATCTAATGTCATAAAGGTCATATAGCTACCCTACTATAAGGCTGAGCTAAAGCTAGTAGTAGGTAAGGGAAACCGCCTAACCTCTGAATCGATACATATAAATATACATATATAGTCGGTGATCCCGCCTTGATCATATCACATCCGATACCATATCTCTATAATTGGTTATTCCCAAGTCAAGTAGGAGGATCAAACATCAAAATATAGCTCGTACGTAAATCCGTCGTACGGCCTCTCCAATCTGGGTACGGGTCAATATCACATTCGTCCTATCATTCATCCGGTATTCACTTTATCAAATATCGTAATCTGGGTACTGACCTGTGTCTAGTACAATGATAACATCGTCACTATAGTTATGATTTGACTACTGATCGACAGTCTCGTATAAATCGATATCATCATCATATATCATCACAAGGAGTGTACCCCGCCCAAGGCGGCCTATTATAATTATCCTGTCATATCATATCCTATCTCGTACATGTCGATCATTTATATATATCACTATTCCTGTGACATCATTATCCCGAAATCCGCTGAAGCATCCCGACGTATCTCAGATATGAATTCTACCATATCCCCGATATCATAACCTTGGATCAAATATTAACGACCCATCTCAATCCCATGTATCATCCTCAAATCTGCATGTGAACGCATAGTCACATACTCTTGTGAACACATATCTATATAGGATCCCATAACCACATATGAAATAAAGATGTTTGCAAGTATGAGTGTGTATAGGTATGTGTAGTGCTCCCACTATCTAGGGTCCGCAATACTAAATCATCAAGTCCACCAATTATCCATCCTAAACATCGGTAATTTCCTAAACAACATAAAATGATTGAAAGTGTGTATACGCATCCGTATACATCACTACGGACTGCGGGGGTGCTATACGCCATCCACCCGACTTCTCCCCGTAGATATAAATCTACTCACCTAGTTATGTGTTCCGGTGCCGATGTCGCCATTTGCATCTCCAACGCTTCGACGTCGCGTGAGTACCTACAAGGATATCACATGCTAAAACTCATAAAAATCACATCGGAAACCAAAATGGTGCACACTACGCCCATAGGTAAAAACCTGTGACCTTGTGTGCAAACACTGCCAAAATCCACTGTCGTTGACGTCCAAACGCCACCCGACAGAAACGAATCACCAAATAACAAAACTTAAATCTATAAACATTATGAAAAACATGGCAGCAACCCAGAAAAGTGGTCCCAGATTTCTGTTCAGGTCAAAGCATGGCAATTAAACAACTCTGGGGTGATGTACAGGATATATATGACCTACCGAAGCAAATTAGGCACCTAACTTAACAGTGGGGCCGGCGAGCACCTAACTTAACAGTGGGGCCGGCGACATCCCCCTAAAACCAGACGAGGCCGGCCCTAACATGGATTTAGGCTCTCGTCTTCAGTGGATGGTCTCCTAGTGGTCTAAATAGGCTCGTGGTATTGTTTATTTTCCCCGTAATGACCCCGGATCACTCCAGATTCACCTGCACGCCATATATCCTTACAAACCGACATGAAAAGTTCTGTTTTGGGTTCCATGTTTGAAATGTGTCCAATCTGGGTTAGATCTATGCTTAACTGATATCCACAGCTCCTAATAAAGTTATACCAACAATCAAAACCATCCCTCGGTCAAATCTCACTCATTTTGCCGAAACTAGCACCAATTCACGTAATAACACGAATTTCCGCTAAACAACTATAACTTGGCAAGAAAAGAGTTTGGATTGCGAGATTATACCTCGAGGGGGTCCTAGGAGGAAGGAGAAGGGAAGATGAAGGAAGGAGGAGGGTGTAGTTGCTGGTGGTGTGCTGCTACAGCTCCAATTGTTGCAGTTCTTGGCTGAAAAGATGTTGCTGCTGTTGTTGTGGGTTCTTGGCTGATGTTGCTGCTGTTGTTGTGGGTTCTTGGCTGATGTTGCTGCTGCATGAACTTTTCTTTCTTTGTTGCAGAGCAGCAGCTACTACTGTGGCTTATGAGGTTGGGGAGGTGTGGTGCTGTTGCCAGGAAATGGGGCTGAAATGTGACTGATCTTATGCCAGGAAATGGGGCTGAATCAGTGCTGATATAGCAACTGATGCTAGTGGCTGAAATGTAGGTGTAGGGTTGGCTGATTTTCAGCTATTGTGGCTGAAAGTATTGACAATGGGTGCATATGTATGGGGCTATGGTGCTAGGGGGGTAGCTGCAGCTGTCGTAGCTGTTGTAGGGGTTGGTGAGAGTGTGTAGGTGGCTGATGTGATAGCTTGTAGCAGTAGCTAGGGGGCTGATAGATTTGTTTCAGCTGAAATCATGGCTGAAATGAGTGTGTAAGTCAGCTATGGTGGGCTGAAAATGTTGAGGGTAGGCTGAAGTGATGATTTAGGTGTTGGACTAAGGGGGTTAGGGGCTGATTTTTTTTGGAATTGTTACAGTCTTCCCCCCTTAAAGAAATTCGGTCCCCGAATTTTAAATTTAAACCTCCCAATTCTAAAACATTTCAAATAAATGTCCAAGTCAACGGGGCTCCGAAATCATCAATACATAAAAGGCATCATAGTGCAATACATACGCATGAGTAACGAGCAGATAACTCGAAGTGAAAACTCCGTCAAGCATCCCGCAATCATCGGAGTCAAGGTGAAAACACGAATGCCAAATCCAAAGCAAAACCGATATTCTATAAATCGGAATTATACATGTAAATATCGAATCTGTACATGTAAATATCTGAAAGGAATGCATGCCAAATTCTTTAAGTCTATGTGCAATGCGCATAACACTGCACAGCGGCGGACGTCTCTATAAGAAAATAGCCATATACGTATATATCTTTTGTTTAATATGCACGATCCACCATTTTGAAAACAATTTAGAAGGGTTCCCTGTTTTAAACGTTTCGTGTCATATCGGACACGTATGTAAATAATGAAACTATAGCTTGCTTTTGGAATCCCTTTGAAATCTATCAATGTATGCAAAATATACCCAGGCACTGTCATCTGACCAGTCCTGCTCAGTACGAAAACAAATCACATCAACACAAAAAATGTACTGCTCCATAAGAAATCAGTCCCAAAATGTGCATATAAAAACCCTGTGCGTCCGGTGCGCACGGAAATCAAAATCCATACATGTGCCAAGCAGGTGCACAAAACGACATCAAGGTGCAACGGGTGTGCACGCAACTTCTGTCATAGGCAACGCGTGTGCCTGACCGCAAAATTAGGTGCATCTGACATGCCCGAAAAATCTCGATTTAGTGCATCTGGTGTGCACCAAATCTCATCTCATAACATGCGCCCAACATGCTCTAAAAATCCAAATCCGGTGCATCCATCATGCACGAAATCATGAAATCCAATATCGAGCATCACCATCGAACTCGAAGTCCAGGGCATCCAAGTGCACAAAATATATGTCACTGCACTGCAAGCATATGTAAACTATGCAGAGTGTAAAAACCAAATCATGTGCATATATACACACGAAATCAACTCCAATGTCTAAAACCCCATAAAATCACAAACATGTGAAACCAAGGCACGAAAACGATATCAAGTGCAACAACTGTGCAAAAATCGTAAATCATCAATCATCAAAATCAAATCATGCGAATAAATCACCCAAAATACCAAAATCAAGAATGGCGGAATAGTTCCGCTCAAGCGCATCCTCCAAGAATCTCTGGCCAACTGTCGTAGTCACTCATAGCATGTCTCGTCGACGATCCTGAAATCTGGCCTGCTGGTGTGCATAACATGACCACTCCTGGGTTCAAGCCTTTTCTGTAGATTACCAATCTCACGATCCATCGGCCCTGTCAGGTGTGCTAACGGGGACGATTCCGTTCTGGCACCTTTTCTGGTCATCTCTCGGCCAATCATCGCGACCACTCGTAAAGCAACATGTCACTGGCGTCGGCCTCTGGCTCTCTGAATGTACGTGACACATCTGATCCTGGGTGCAAGTATCATTGCAGCAGTGTCCTGGAAGGAATCCTGCTCAAGGTCTCTTCCAAGTCTCATCTCTGCCAATTGTCCGGAAGTCATCGTCCTTTACAATATCTGCTTCGTGTTCCGGAACGGCTGCATACTCATCGCGACTTCTTCTAGAAGGTATATCCAGTCACAATGCCTCGGTATGCGCATCGCATTTCTGATGTCGGCGGAGTGGAACGTCATCTCTTCTAGATCTGGAACGAACCTCTTACTCCAATTTCCTCTAATGTCGACTGCTTCGGACTCGCCTCGTCGTGGCTGCATGGACTGAGCTCCAACGGATATCCTCGTATATGGAGTCTCCCAAGAAATGCATCTCACCACCTAACATCCGAATTAAGTCAAACCATTCGATCGATTTGTCAAAATCTCATAATCCTCCAAGAGCTCAACATCGTGGGTACAGTATAATAGTATCGAGTACGTACCACAGCATCGGTGGTCTAACCGTAGAATGGCAAACCCAAGTCTCACTAATGGCGCCGCAGAACTGCCGTAAACCCTAAGGTTCAAAGGCTTTCACACGGTCATTAAGTCGAGTTAGGGTTTCATTCTTCTAGAGGGTCCATAGAATGGCCTGCATGTTTTTCCGAATACTTTAACTGGGAATAATAGGTTACTGTCATTCGATCGTCTCTGTCGACTCTCAACGTCTCCGCGTGAAGTCGTCTCTAGCTGGAATCAATCTATCTGATGATCTCGTATCGGGGTAGCGAATGATCCACATGTCCTAGTCATTCACCCTCGGGGACTAGCTATCTTCTATCATCTCTTAGTACCACTCGTACTGCAATAGCTCCAACATCTGGGCGATATCCTGTCGTTTGCAGCAAAACTAGCTCGCTCGTCTGCACGTTGCGCCGTGCCTCAATCATCATGAATGAGCAATACATCAACGGTCATCAAAATCTGGCTGTCCTCTATCAGTGGCTCTATCCTCTGGTGCCAATCCGCACGTCTGAGTAATCTCATACAGCGATCCATCCAACGCTCGTGGCATAAAGCACAATCAAAAGACACATCTCTACAATAATGTGTCGCCAGGCTCACGCCCCGGTCAGTCCTCGTACGTAACGAGCTCATGCTGACCGCAACTCTTAGCCGTAGATCTCCCTGCCCGTAATCGTGGCAGCAAAACCATAACTCGTACCGATGAAGCTAGATCAGGAATGAATATGATACTGAACAAGGAAATACACATCCTAAGGCTTCTTAAGTGGAGTGGCGCATCGTAAATATGCCGCGGACATACCATGGTACGTCACACTACTTTAGTTACCTATTCCATCAACCAAGGGTCATCCTATACTCCGAAGGTAAAACCTGGCTCTGATACCAACTTTGTCACGACCCGAAATTACGAATCATGACCGGCACTTAGACTACGAACGTCTCAAGGCGCACGTATTCTAAGTAAGCCGAAACCCAGAAATCCAAACCAAGAGAAGTAGTAGAGTGTAGGAAAAACCATACCAAATCAACCTGTATGCATCATAATATACAACGCCTAAAGGCGAGGATCTCAACAGAAATGAAACTCAACCAGCAAGAACCCATCCAAATATAACACGCGACTCTAAGGTCGAAATAATAAACATCACTGGTCTCTATCTCAAATAAGTACATGTTTTGGTTGATGGAAATTCTAGATACAACTGAAATATAATATACAAAGTATAATGATGGGTAAGATACAATAAACCCACCTACTAGCAAGTCACCCGAAAGGTACAGTGCCCGCAAAGCCGTAATGAAATCTGTACGGCAGCACCTGCAAGAAACTGGGGCACAACGGGGGTGAGTTGCCAACTCGTGAGTAGAAAAAGATCTACGAACAGAAAATCGCATGTATGACGCAATCTAGGTCATACGATCATAATATATACAATCCTCAAATATATAATCAGTAATCTCTAACCATGTCTAGGGTAAATATCTAACCCAAGTGTAATCCCATATGCCTGTGCCAGTGCATCAGGTGGCAATATATCATATGAATGATGTATGAATGCATGAAACAGAATGCATGTACTGAAGAAAACTGCTTTTGTAACTTTGTGAGATTTCTGTATTTATAAAATGAGGTATCACGATGAAATCAGTATAAAACAGTGCCTCGCATCGGCACAAAACATAAGTCTCAGTATCTCGATACCTCTGTATCACAATCTCTGTATCTCAATATCTCGAAATCTCAATGTCTCAATCATAAAAACTAGGGCGCCGTCAGTCCAGATCGGCCCCTACCATCCATCTCATGACTACGACGGTATCCTCCGGATATCCGACGTGTCGGGTAATATCACCGGTAGGTAGTGCTCCCCTGCACAGGCTCAACGCCATCATCTACGATCTTCTTGCCCCGGGGTACCGCACCGGGCCCACCATGTACCCGAAACGGTTCATCCGCCTCCTCGAATCGGGTCTCGAAATCCATCAGCAAAACTCATGGTGGACGACTCGAACATCAAGGAAAAACCGCATTTTTATTAAAAAGAGAAAGCAGTTTACATATATGTTTTGCGGTTTTCCTCCAAATCCAGAAAATCTCATGGAAACTCGAATCCAATCATCAATAGCATGTGAAATCATGAATATAAGCATGAGAATCCATGAATGCATCATATAGTGAATAACAGCATGCATGAAGTGACAGGTAATAACTACAATGTCAAGCTGGTATATATGGCAAGTACACTAATATCATGTCACTACTAGCTAACAAGCTAAATCAGGCAATAATATTCTCTAAGTGTACGTGACATGGCAATTACCGATGAAGATGTGTGTGCGACAGCAAATAAGTGTACGTGGTACATACGCATCATCGGTAATGGTGCTGGTGTCCTAGCAGCATGATATCAATAATAGAATATGAATCATAACAGTATGCGATGCAGAGCAACAATAAAAATAAGCGGGAGCTGAAATACTGAACACCATGTTCGTTAAACTGCATCTAATGTCATAACGGTCATATAGCTACCCTACTATAAGGCTGAGCTAAAGCTAGTAGTAGGTAAGGGAAACCGCCTAACCTCTGAATCGATACATATAAATATACATATATAGTCGGTGATCCCGCCTTGATCATATCACATCCGATACCATATCTCTATAATTGGTTATTCCCAAGTCAAGTAGGAGGATCAAACATCAAAATATAGCTCGTACGTAAATCCGTCGTACGGCCTCCCCAATCTGGGTACGGGTCAATATCACATTCGTCCTATCATTCATCCGGTATTCACTTTATCAAATATCGTAATCTGGGTACTGACCTGTGTCTAGTACAATGCTAACATCGTCACTATAGTTATGATTTGACTACTGATCGACAGTCTCGTATAAATCGATATCATCATCATATATCATCACAAGGAGTGTACCCCGCCCAAGGCGGCCTATTATAATTATCCTGTCATATCATATCCTATCTCGTACATGTCGATCATTTATATATATCACTATTCCTGTGACATCATTATCCCGAAATCCGCTGAAGCATCCCGACGTATCTCAGATATGAATTCTACCATATCCCCGATATCATAACCTTGGATCAAATATTAACGACCCATCTCAATCCCATGTATCATCCTCAAATCTGCATGTGAACGCATAGTCACATACTCTTGTGAACACATATCTATATAGGATCCCATAACCACATATGAAATAAAGATGTTTGCAAGTATGAGTGTGTATAGGTATGTGTAGTGCTCCCACTATCTAGGGTCCGCAATACTAAATCATCAAGTCCACCAATTATCCATCCTAAACATCGGTAATTTCCTAAACAACATAAAATGATTGAAAGTGTGTATACGCATCCGTATACATCACTACGGACTGCGGGGGTGCTATACGCCATCCACCCGACTTCTCCCCGTAGATATAAATCTACTCACCTAGTTATGTGTTCCGGTGCCGATGTCGCCATTTGCATCTCCAACGCTTCGACGTCGCGTGAGTACCTACAAGGATATCACATGCTAAAACTCATAAAAATCACATCGGAAACCAAAATGGTGCACACTACGCCCATAGGTAAAAACTTGTGACCTTGTGTGAAAACACTGCCAAAATCCACTGTCGTTGACGTCCAAACGCCACCCGACAGAAACGAATCACCAAATAACAAAACTTAAATCTATAAACATTATGAAAAACATGGCAGCAACCCAGAAAAGTGGTCCCAGATTTCTGTTCAGGTCAAAGCATGGCAATTACACAACTCTGGGGTGATGTACAGGATATATATGACCTACCGAAGCAAATTAGGCACCTAACTTAACAGTGGGGCCGGCGAGCACCTAACTTAACAGTGGGGCCGGCGACATCCCCCTAAAACCAGACGAGGCCGGCCCTAACTTGGATTTAGGCTCTCGTCTTCAGTGGATGGTCTCCTAGTGGTCTAAATAGGCTCGTGGTATTGTTTATTTTCCCCGTAATGACCCCGGATCACTCCAGATTCACCTGCACGCCATATATCCTTACAAACCGACATGAAAAGTTCTGTTTTGGGTTCCATGTTTGAAATGTGTCCAATCTGGGTTAGATCTATGCTTAACTGATATCCACAGCTCCTAATAAAGTTATACCAACAATCAAAACCATCCCTCGGTCAAATCTCACTCATTTTGCCGAAACTAGCACCAATTCACGTAATAACACGAATTTCCGCTAAACAACTATAACTTGGCAAGAAAAGAGTTTGGATTGCGAGATTATACCTCGAGGGGGCCCTAGGAGGAAGGAGAAGGGAAGATGAAGGAAGGAGGAGGGTGTGGTTGCTGGTGGTGTGCTGCTACAGCTCCAATTGTTGCAGTTCTTGGCTGAAAAGATGTTGCTGCTGTTGTTGTGGGTTCTTGGCTGATGTTACTGCTGCATGAACTTTTCTTTCTTTGTTGCAGAGCAGCAGCTACTACTGTGGCTTATGAGGTTGGGGGGGTGTGGTGCTGTTGCCAGGAAATGGGGCTGAAATGTGACTGATCTTATGCCAGGAAATGGGGCTGAATCAGTGCTGATATAGCAACTGATGCTAGTGGCTGAAATGTAGGTGTAGGGTTGGCTGATTTTCAGCTATTGTGGCTGAAAGTATTGACAATGGGTGCATATGTATGGGGCTATGGTGCTAGGGGGGTAGCTGCAGCTGTCGTAGCTGTTGTAGGGGTTGGTGAGAGTGTATAGGTGGCTGATGTGATAGCTTGTAGCAGTAGCTAGGGGGCTGATAGATTTGTTTCAGCTGAAATCATGGCTGAAATGAATGTGTAAGTCAGCTATGGTGGGCTGAAAATGTTGAGGGTAGGCTGAAGTGATGATTTAGGTGTTGGACTAAGGGGGTTAGGGGCTGATTTTTTTTGGAAATGTTACAATACATACTGTGTATATCCCAGTAATTACAATTTTATTCTGAAACACCCCGGGTAGTAGCAGTTTCAACAGAACCCAATTTCAAGTTAAAAAAATCACACTTTGCACTAAAATGATACTTTAGGGTATTTTTCTGAAACCTGAAACAACCCCAAGTCTAAAACCACACTAATATCACTTTACCAAGCTAATCAAGCCATAAAAAGTTAATTTTTATCACAACCTCACTAAATCCCTTTATATAGCACAAAACATGCATAAAATGTGATATTTTTCTAGAAATACTACAAGTTATGTAAAAGGGGTGCTAAGGGTGAGTTAATACCTTCAAAACACCTTATGAAACACCAAAAATCCCTGCTTTTTCCTCAAGTGTGTAGATCCACCACCAAACACCTCAAAAGCTCATCTTTTTTCCATGGCTTGTGAAGGAAAAGTGTTGATTTGAGTAGGGTTTGAATGAGGGTTTAATGAGAAATGAAAAGAGAAGAGAAAATGGAGAAAATGGTGTTGTTGCTGCTTCTTTTTCTGCTGGAGCTCAGAAGTGAGGGGAAGAGAGAGAAAAGAGAGAGAAGCAAAGGTCAAACAAAGTCAAATCCCATACCTAGCCACCATACCTTCATTTCTAATTGAATTTGAATTATAAAAATGGGGTTTTGACTTGTTTAAATGGGTGGGATAAATAAAACCATACAAGAAAAGAAAAAGGGTTAACATGATACATTTCTCATCTAGTCTCAAAAAAACTAAGTGTGCATGTGTGCTCCTAACACAAAAATTCACACTTAGGGTAAACCCGACTAGAAATAATTAACAACCCTATGAACACATATATAATAACACGCACAATTACTAATTATCACGAAAAACATTCTAACGGAAATTTCAAAGTGTTACACTAGCGCGGGTGTAAAACATAAGTAACGCCTATATAATATATCATATATACTATATACAGTATTTATCACAGAACATCAAATGATCACATCACAGATATTGCAGCAGAAGAACCATATGAAACATTGGATATACTAGGAGGTCCGTGTTTTATTTTGAGCCTCTATAAAACACGGATTCCACAGTCGCGATGAATAGCCAAACCCACACCCCTAGACCCCTACGAGAGCGGCAAGCATCCCTACCAATTCTAGAGTTAGGAGACCCGGACTCGACTCCTCGAGTTGGTCTCCCACTGAACTCCAGAACCCGGTTACTTGTGCTCTCCTCCTTGGGTCTATCCTAGTGCGGAAAAGTAAATAATATACAAAAGGTGACATCAACCTCATCCCGGAAGTTCCCCAATAAAAGAATATTACATACATTTAATTTTACATGAATGAAAATAAAAACACTCATCTCACATAAAATACCCCGGCTATTCAAAACGCGACGATCCAATATAACATATCCAGCAACACATAACATCACATATCATCAACGTAAGTAAATATGCGCATCCCAATTGTCGTTGACATATAGCAACGAAACCGGCGATATCACATGTTACACTTACGGTCGCAGAAAAGAAAGTGTAAAACTACAACAGTTGGAATCCGCAACCTCCTTAGACATCGCATGCCTAACAATTATAAACCCTGCATTTTAGTCTCTATATCGAAAACACTTTTCAATATCAAGTCGGGCAATTCAACAAGATTCCCGATATTCTGATCGAATGCTCGTCGCAAACTTTAGTAGACGGCCGCACCCCCGGATGCCATCAACGAAGTGCACTAAGGCGGAACACCGCTGCCGCGAGCACCCGAACGGATGCTTTCGGCGACGGGGTTCTCCTACAGTCACTTGGTCGGGGCTATGGGGCGTGGCTACCTATTAAGTTTACCCGGCGAGTATCCGCGTACGCTACGTGATTGCGACGGAATTTTGATCGCATCAAAATTCCGTGGCAACCGATCATATGAGACTAAACTGCTATGTTTATAACATCCAAATCAGTTATCTCATAACTACTTGTGGATTCCAAATATTGTATCACATTCCAGATAAATAGACAATGTTAAACTTTCCGATCGAATCATCAAACACCCAAGTTTTCCCAAATATATCTCAACACTTGAGGGGAGTTTAATAACATCCATCACATGCCACAGTACCAATGGTCCAGCCGTAGAAGGGTCAAGCCAACGCCTCACATGTGGCACGCCGTACTGCCCCAAACCCTAAGGTTCAAAGGGCAGTTCAAGACGGTCACATAATCGAGTTAAGGTTTGTTGTCTTCTAGAGGGTCCATCGCGTAACTTGCACGATCTAGACGTTCATAAACAAACGGAAAAATCCAACACTTGGAAATTTTCCGGGTCGGGAAAAAGTGAGTTATTGATATCCGTTCGAACTTTTTAATACTTTCTAAATATCCGGAAAACCCAACGAAATTAAATATTCCGATCGAATCAACGAATACAAAATAAACCCCAAAACTACTCAACACTTGAGTCAGATAAAAATACCCATAAAAAATCAGTAAATTAAATAGGAACATTACTGTGCAAAAGGACAACGGTGACGTCACCTTATGGCCGCGGAACCGCCATACGAGCAATGCTCGTGCCGCGGAACCGCCGTGCTTTGGGAGCCAAATGTTGTCGTTTTGCACAGGTGTCCTTTTAATTGCCTGGTGATTTTTTTAAGGATTTTTAATTCAGAAAAATCCCATATTTTAAAAAATGTACAGAGAGGGGTTTAAAGTGTCGTTTCTGGGTTCGATCGGGGTTTTAACTTCGTAAACACATCGCCTAATTAGGATGTTAATGATTCTTTTGATAAAGTTCATAAACTTTATAAGACTTAAAAAGGGTTTAGGGATGTTCATCATCCATTAGCCTACCCTAATCCTACGAACCCTAACAAGCGGAGAATTACTCGCGCATGTTGGGAGAAAGAGGGATGGAGAGAAAATGCATAATTAAACTACGAAGAAATAGAATAAGAAAAAGAACTACCTTTATTAATCAACAATATTCATTACACTTTGATCCTTAGAAAATGATTACAAAGACTAGCTTGCTTCTCGATCTCTTCCAAGGAGGTAAACGAATAGATGATGATCAGCCTGGATGCGTGAGCCGTCTTGGACTTCGTGATCGCGTCGACTTGATGAATTTTCCAAGAGGGTCTCGGTCCTTATTTATACTCCAAAAGCCAGAAATTTAGATGCCTAATTTAGGGAATAGCAGTTATGATCCAGCCTCAAAATTTCCAGCCCCTAACTCTTCAACTACACGGCATATCCACGGCATCAAGGGGCTCATGCCGCGGATCCGCAGCCTGATGATCAGCTCCGTTGATCAAACTTCTAGGGCTGGCTCGTTGTGACATGTGGCGATCCTTGGAACCTTCAGAATTTGGAAATCTTTTCTTTTCTTCTGCCAGAATTGATTCCTTAATTTTGATTTCTTAATTAGGCAGGTTACCTTTAACAACTTGATTTCTTTGATTTTAGACCTGAAAATTCTGCACAACAACTCATCAAATAATATTTAGTAGACTTAGTTCTACTAGGATTAGGTCAATAATATTATATACATTTTCCTACCAAATGCTAATTATAATATATCAACACATGGAAAATAGTATTTTTACAAATAACCCCTCATATGTATGATATATTATAATAAAGACCTTTTTAAATATGGAAATTGTAGGAAAAATGTAATAATAAATGTACAGTTTAATCAACTGAACAATCCACTACGCTCCTCATCACGGTATAATTATAGTAATTTAGCATGTGTGTGCGTGTGGGTGTAAACCTATTCTAGGGTTCGTGACTAGGAATTTCACTAGTTTACTTCTACGCCCTAATCTAACTATAGTACACCTAATCCTATCTCCAATTTCCACGACACATTATAACTACCATAAATAGTATATATATATATACTATACTAATATCGAACTGCGGAGGTGTTATACGCCATCCACCCGACTTCCCCCGTAGATATAATCTACTTACCTGATCTTCATTTTTCGACGTCGCCACGCGCTTGCTACTTGTCCTGAAGTCTTCATGGGGTACCTACACATCAACGTATCGTAAATGCATATTAAAACCAAATCAAAACTAAAACGACACGCTTACATGCCTATAGGTGAGAACTATAGGTGTGCTTTCAAAACCATCAAACGGCCCTCGATCTCGTCGTGCAAATGTCAAGTGATCGAGGTAAAACACAGATATATAAATCCAGAATTCAAATATGGAATACGGACACTGGAATCAAAACAGCAACTAGAGAAAAGGGTCCCAGATTTCACCCTAGGTCAAATTGGACAATTTTGCACATGCCAGGGGTCTAATCTACTGATAAGGGGGCACCAACACCAAAACGAGATAATTCCTCAATGGTCTGGCCGCAATTTGCGGCCAGAAAGCATTTATTTGCGGTCAAGGAAGGGAGATAGGGGCTGGGGTCTTGTTGATAGCCTCCGGGGTGCCTGCACATCTCACTGTCAATCCAAAATAATTTTCAGAGTCTCGGTGTGATAGCAGATCTCATATAACCTTCACAGATTTCACAAATCTTCCGATATCGGTTTCTAAATCTGTATTCCGGGTTTCAAGTCTCAGGTTTGGGTCTCAAATCTAGCACTAAGGTGTTTGTATGACCTCTACTGAGCTTAATTTCACAGCAAAACCCAAAATTCCCTCAAACCCTAACTAGGTTTTCCTAAATCCACAAAATCACACGATATCGATTCTAATCTAGAATGGGGGTATAAGTAATACAAAACTAAGCTAATGGTCAAGAAAAATACCTCATTTGGCAACTCAAGAATTTTCTTGAGTTTCCCCAAGTGGCCAAAATCCTTTCTTTCTTGGTCCAAAATGCTTCTCTTGAGCTTGTGCACCTTTTTAGTGAAATGAAGATAGGGTTTTGAGTTTGTTTTTGAGATAATTTGAGGAGGTGAAGAGGGGAGGGAGAAGGAGCAGCAACAGCAGCAGGGAGTTGAGGAAGAGGGTGAGAAATGAGTGTTGGAATGAAGGGAATGGCTAAGTCTTTGGTCAAAGGAAACTCCCCCTTTCTCTCTCTCACCCATACTTCATATTTTATTCCTTTCTCTTTTATTTTCTCTTTCCCTCTAAATCCTTCTCACATCAATAGTAGACCCAAAGAACCATGGTAGAAAATGCACAACTGTAATAAAAAGATATGTGCATGTTTTGCACAAAACACCCCCAAAATCCGATTAGCGATTTTTAATCGCGATTAGCACTAAATTATCATGTAATTAATCATAAGAACTTAAAAATGGAATAATTCTCTAAAATACCCTATTTTAGAATTTTCCATAATTTTTCCAAAATTTTTCCCATTTATCTGTATTTAATTATACCGAAATATTAAAATATTCATTAAAATAATATTAAATTATAAAAATTCCCAAAAATAATTTTTTGTTCAATGTTACAAAATCATAAGCAACGCTTATTATATATCATATATATATAATAATAATCCATTCATCTCAGATACTAAGTAATCTCATTACAGAATATCAACAGCAGAAGCACATATGAAAATAAAAGGATATCTAGGAGGTCCGTATTTTGTATTTAGCCAACAATAGAAAATACGGATTCTACGGTCGCGATGAATAGCCAAGCCCACATCCGTAGACCCCTACGAGAGCGGCAAGTGACCCTGCCAATTCTAGAGTTTAGGAGACCCGGTCTCGAAGCCTCGAGATGGCCTCCCACCAAACCCTAGAACCCGGTCGCTTGTGCTCCACTCCTTGGGTCCATCCTAATGCGGAAAAGTAAATAATATACAATAATGGTGACATCATCCTCAACCTATAAGTGGCCCAAATGAATGAATATTACATACAATTGATATTATTACATGAATGAAAATAAAGACTCTCATCTCACATAAAACCCCCGGCTATTCGATCGCGACAATCCTGCAGATCATATCTCAGCAACACATAATATCTCATATCATCAACGTAAGCAAGTATGCGTATCCCGATTGTCGTTGATGTATAGCAACGAAACCGGCGATACACCACAAACTACACTTACGATCGCAGAAAAGAAAGTGAAAAACAACAGTTGCAATTATCACATTCACAAATATCATGACGATGTTAAACGTTTCGATCGAATCAACTAGCATCCACAAATTATCCCGAGAGCTCAACACTTGAGCAATGTCAAAATACTCAAAAACGTGCCACAGTGTCTATGGACCAGCCGTAGAAGGGGTTAACCAACGCCTCACCCATGACACCACGGAACTACGAAAAACCCTAAGGTTCGATCGCGGTTCCGTGGGCATAGAATTGAGTTAAGGTTATTATATTCTTCTAGAGGGGCCATAGGGATACTTGCACGACTATTGAATATAATCAACTTAGGAAAATTACAACACTTGAAAATTTTCAGCGGGGTACTTTATGTGGGGTTCAAAATTCGTTCGAACTGTTAAACATAGTCTAGGTTACCAATACAGTGTTAGAATATACGACTATGAAACACTAAGAATTAGCCCTTGATCAAAATAAACATCACATGAATATTTGGGCTAAATAAACAATACCTGAAACCCCAAAATATACAGATTAGAGAACTGTGTGAAAACGAAGCAAGAAGGAGGCAGGGAGGCCGAGCTCGCCGGCCATGGTGCCTATGTGCTCGGGTCAAATCCGAACTGGGGCGTCCGTATTCACACCGTGTTCTAGTTACATCAAATTCAAGCTTCTGCAGCTGTTTAAATAATTTTAAAACGACTTTTAAAAAAATTTCTAGAGAGCAAATTAGGGTTTCATAATATTGTATTTTCGGAGTCGATTTCATTTTCATAACTGTTTTAACACCATGTCTAAAATTCTAGCTTGGCTCTGATACCACTGTTGGGTTTACCTAGCACCTAGTCTAGGGTTTGGAAGCATCACACATGCTACTTTAAAATTTTAGAGAGGTGCTAAGCAAACTAACCATGAATCATAACTAGAATATTTATGGTAACATGCAAAGTATCATATACTAATAAGAAACTATCACTAAGTGAAGAAATTACAACCTTTGTAGACCTCCCTTGGTGACTCCTTGGACCTTTGAGAGTATGGAATGGATCGCTAGAGGCCTTCCTCGTCCACGATGATCCACCCGAAGTCCCTTTGCCGAAAGCTCCTTGCTTTATTTGATCTTTCAAAGAAGTGTAGCAAACACCCTACACAAATGGGCTAGATGTCTGTAGAATGATGAGGTAGTTTGTATTCTCTAATCAAAACCCTTTCTTTTTTACTATCTCACTCAAAGAAAATCTCAAGAGAGAGAGGAAGAAGAAGATAATGGCAAAACTAGAGCTCAAAGTGTTTTGTGATGAATAATGAGATGAGAATGAATAATCAATATTAAAACATTCTCTCCTCAAACCATGGTTAGTAATTATCTAGATAATTTCTATTGAGTTTAAAATCCAAAAGAAAACTAACTCATGGTTAATAGTTAGGTGAAGTTTAGTCAAAAGAAGATAAATATTAACCATGAGTGAATTATCTCTTCTTTAACTCAATATAAATAAATATATACATATTTACAACCATGTGTGTCTTGCATTGCTACCATATGTGTATCAACAACCATGATACAATGTATGTATGTATGTATGTGTCCATGCACATCATTATGTGCATACATGCATGCATACATCAACAAAGAAAAGGGTTTAATAAAGAATTAACCTAAAAGTCAAATGTTAAATCTACACTTGATTTAACAAACCGGTCATATCACATACGACCCGACCAATAGGAAAATGCCCTATTAATATACGGTATCACATACTAGCATTTAATCGGGTCCCTGCGCATATCTCATATGCACACCACATCTTTTCGCCTGACCTAGGAAACTCCTGTGTGGGACTCTAAGACTCGTCAATACGCCGGCAGTAGGTGATGATCATATCAAACACCCACATGCCGCAAGCTTTCAGCTAAACGTAAAGGCCACTCGGGTACTGTGCGATCAGAAGAAAACCGGCGAAGCTGTCAAAACTCCCGTCGAGCCAACTGGCAATACTTACCGTACAGTCCGGCCTCTTCGTCAGATATACTGCATATCGATTCTAGGGTTGGAATCGTCGACCCCAATAACTCAATAAGTCATGCCGGTGTATGGCTCATAACAGATCGAGAAACTACTGATAACACTTATCAGTAAATCTCAGTAGCCCTGGCCTGGGACTTCCTGTTATAGCCGATCGAGCATAGCACAACATCAACCCCCAATACCAAGAGAGACAAAAGCCCTCCTATCCCTCATTTCATCCATGTGCCTCGGGACTGTACCTAAAGTCCACCTGTTTGCATGACTCAGTAGAGCCGTGGTAGGGTGAAGATCAATGTACAGTGGGAGGACACACAAGACTCTATGACGATCTTAGATCTACAGACTAACCTGTACCAGTGTCACCTGAGAACTTCTATCCGACGATAGATATAATACCATATAGGAGTTCTCGACGAGTCCGTTTCAGTGTACCTAGTCTCTACTGAGCACCCGTATACAATCTTTGGTGTCACCACACCAGATGGATATGGGATCATCCATCGCCCATCAAATGGGACAAGAATGGTATATGCTAGTCTACTCTGGAATATTGATGCCCCGTCTCGATACACCGACGACTAGGAACAGTTCAAGGATATGCCCATAAATTACACGTGTCCCACTAGTATGATCCGCATCATAGTCGTAGTAGTATAAGCAAATATCCTGTGGGCTTTATCAACATGTACTAAATGAATAAGATGCATGATCAAATGAACATGTCAAGATAAAGTAAACCAGATAGCATACTATCATGTCGAGCAAGAAAGTCATCTATATACATATATACATGTATTGGCGAGACTTTAGAATCCCACACAGAGAGTTTCCATGCTTCTGGCGAAACGTTGTAGATGCCGTATGGTTTTATGGGAGGGTTCGATCATATACGTGCATTTGTGCACGGATCATGATCCGACGGATAATACTAGTAGGCTTTGGTTTAAGCCGGATCCTAGAATTATATTGTTGGATTATTTTCGTCTCGTTGTATACATATTCAGTCGAAATACGAATGCAGGTATTTATATACGGATGAGGGGTATTCTTATAATTCGTTACAAGATTACTTTAGATAATGCCATTTCTTTTTGTGCGATAAACATTTAGGTTAAATGTTTATTGATGTGGAAAGTGTGACTCATTGTTTTTGCTTTCATTCATGCATGTGCACTTGGTGACTCATGGTGTTGAGTCATGAGGTGATTCATGATGACATGGATGGTTTTGTTTTGGCTAAGATATTTGTGTGAGATATTTTGGGGTTGTGAGAAGGCAGTTCTTTATTAGTGAGGATTTTCTTAAGTTACTTTTTCTTACAACAAAAATACAACACACAAAAAGCTTAAGCCATTTTCTTCACTTGCTTTTTCTTGAGCTCACACTCTTAACCACTTGGCATCTTCTTCTACCTCCACCCAACATGTCTCATAGGTTGAGAAACCTAGGTTATATTGACAAAGTAATCACACACACTCTCTACTTCATCTTGGTTATCTAGGCTAGGAAACTAGATACTCGAGTTGCTTCGGTTTTAAGGTCGGAGCCCGTATTACAAACTCTCTAGGTGGATCATCTTCGATGGGGGAGACTGGAGATCAAACTTGATCGAGGAAGCCGCGAGGAGCTTGGGACAGAGGTTGAAGACCGAAGGACTCAGATCGTTCGGTATAACCTCTCTAAACTCCTTTTTCATAGACTAGTATATGGTTAATGGTATGATCCGGGGATCGGGTTCCGTTAGCGCCAGTTTTTAAAAGTTTTTGTTCTGCATTTAGTCACGGATTGATGGACGGGGCGCTGGCGTAACCCAACACCTATATGTCCCTCAGCAGCTACTTTTTACGCATACCCTATCCAGAGGACTATAACCCGCCGTAACACCTTCCGGTCTCGGGACACCCTGGAGGGAAGAGCCTATGCTTCGCCACACTGTCACACAGTGAGAACCCCCATAGGTCGACATCCAATTCCTAGTAGCTCTAATACTATGAAAGTCGACCCTAGCACCATCATCAGGTTCTAAGTGGCATCAAGCATGCCAAATTCAAAATTTTATTGGTGCTAAGCTAGACTATATGTCACGCCCCGCTTCCCAGTATACGGGCAGAGGACGTGATGAGGCCGCTACGTATTTATTCTGGAGTAAACACGCTAAGCGTGTCTAAGCAATATAAAATGTAATGTACACAATAGACACGATATAAATGAACAACCACTTTATTTATTAATATTCTTTTTAGAATACATCTGAAAAGTAAATACATGGAATGGAAAGCAATGCCTAAACAGTGGCATAACAGAAATGGAAAATACAGAATGTAAATGTGTACAAGGAATCTAAAGCTCTGGGTCGAAAGCTAGCTGGTCCAAATCCTCACTGGTGGGCTCGATCTCCAGTGAGTCCGAATCACATGACGACATTTCAAAGAAAGGAAAGAGAATGTCGTCAGCGAACAAATTGCTCGGTAAGTCCCATAAATAGTCAAGAATGGAATAGACAGAATAGAGTATATATTGTTATAATGTTGTATTTAGTGTTAACGCTATTGTTTGTAGCTTGGTACAGAAGAGGCTAGTGTATACGAGAGGAGTCTCACTAGACCAGAAACCACGGTATATGGAATACAAGGAACTGTTCAACCACAGTACAACGGCAATTGAATTCTGGTTAGGTGTCTTAATGGTTGCCGTCTCGTGCCACTTCTAACACCTTCCGTACCAATCTACCCTTTATAAATCCCGCGATGTCTTGATTGTATTATTTGCATTGTATTGTCTTGATTTATATAGATGGATGACTTGCCGAAACCATGATATCAGTAAATGGATGTAACTGGAGAATCATGTAGATGGATGTATATCCATGGTTCGGTTCAGTCAATATAGATTTAATATATATACGTATTCATATTGAATTGTAGTTTTGTAATTCCATACATGAATCATATTCAGGTCAGATTGATTATATTGAGACTTAGTCTGAGTTAGACAATTAGAAAAGAAATTGAAGTCTTGAATTATGTTTTGGTGCTATCGGTAACTGCTGCACATGGACGACAGGATTTGTGTCTTTTTCAAAAACAATTACCGTGTTGATAACACCGTTTGTTAAGTTGTCTACCTTAAATAGGCAAGCACCCATATCTCTGGCTCCCTGAGGCTCAAGAGACTGGTCCCGCTTAAACCTATGTTTACAAGGGTTCTTATTGTAATTTAGTATAACTTGAGGGGGTTTTATATAAAAATGGTTTTGCTATAGTTTCAAAATACACCTCATGTATTTTATTATCATCTTTAGAGTTTTCATGGATGTATATTTTATCAATGTGACATTTCTAGTGAATAAAACCTAATTTCATAATATATGGTATTTATTTGTAATATTGGAATTATATGGTATTTTCTTGTAAATGAGATGCTTTTCTTGTATTTTGGAAATGTGGAATATTATAAATATAAAAATAGTTATTTTGATATTAATTACATATAAATTTATTTATTAAAAATATAAGTTTTATTTATAATAGAAATCACATTTTCTAATGGAAATTGTATTTTAAATCTTTCGAGATCGTATGTTCCTTGCGGATGTCTGCATCTCACTCTACTAGGCCCGATGATGTGCGATAATCCGCACCATACCGAACGGGTTCCCCAAAATGGGTTATAGAGACGCAATTGCAAAGATTTGTTAAAATACACTTCTTGTAGAAAAATGTTTTAATAGTTGAAGGTAGTTATATGTAAAGTCGTATTTTCCGAATCTATGTTACCAAATTCCATCATGCTATGTTAGATATGTGTGTTGTTAGGAGGTAGGTCATTACCTCATGAACTATCTATAGGTATAACTAGGAATTATGATGGTTTATGTCGAAACTAAATTATATGACATTTTTCTGAAAAAGTATAATAAAAGTTACAAAAATAATTAGTTTGATGTGCAACTTGTTTTATTAAGTTTGTTAATGTTTATTAGTCAACATATAAGTTCGTTAAGGAAAAGTGTAGTTTTTAAAGAAAACCGAATCGGAAGTCGGACTAACTCCGCTTCCGTCGGGTTTTAGTTTTGAATATTTTTAGGATAGAGAAAAGATGACGAAGTAGGGACTTACTGGATGATTGGCTAGAGGAGAGAAAGAGGAAGTGGTGGGAGTTGCCGGTGCGTCGTTTCGTCATCGGAAACTCCTTGATTTGTCGCCGGAAGTTCGTCGGAGCTTCGCCCTTTGCTAACTCCACTTGGATACAAAAGACTTGGGAATTTTCTTGAGAGTTTGGGCAAGGATTTGGGAGTGAGGAGGGGTGATTTGAGGGTGGTATTTATTGGAAAAATTAGGGTAGTGAAAGGGTGTATTAAAAATTTGTATTAAAATGGATTAAATGTGTGTTTTAATATGCTCTGTAAATGTACAAGAAAAATAAATAATACAGGAGTTATGGGGGAGTCAAAGAGTCGCCAGGGTTGAAAAAATTTTGGGTTTGGACCGAGTTGGACCGGTGGCGCCGGCTAAGTCAGCGAGTTTGCCGGCCCGAGTCACCGAGTCGGGGGCTCGTATTTGTACCACGTGTCCCTGACGCTTGGTCTAGCCTCGTGTGCATGTTTATTTAGGCTGTGACTCTTGGTTTTATGGGTTGTGCATGTGTAGACTATTGGGCTTCTAAAAGATTAAAAGAATTTTAAATAAAAAGAATGTGTAGCTGATGGGATTTGAACTCTGGTGCTTTGGTTCAGCAGTGCAAGGTCTTACCAATGAGCTACAAGCTCCTTCTTGCTGTTCAAAAGTAAATCAAATTCTTATAGTACTCACAGGAATTGTAAATACCCTAAGTATACATTAACTTTAAATGAATTTTATGTACACTGAATTGGGAGTTGTTACAGTCTACCCTCCTTACAAAAATTTCGTCATCGAAATTTACATTTTTATTTTAAGGACTAGTTTACAATTAGGTGAGGATATCTTGCACGCATCTCGTCTTCTCTTTCCCATGTTGATTCTCCTAGAGTGTCTTTTCTCCACATTACTCGAACCAAGTTGACTTCCTTGTTCCGAAGTGACTTCACTTTCCTGTCCAGGATCTCAACAGGTTGCTGCTCATAAGATAAGTCAGGCTTTACAGTGAGCTCGGAATGATCGAGAATATGGCTGGGGTCACCCACATACCTTCTAAGTTAGGATATGTGGAACACATTGTGCACTCTTTCTAATGAAGGTGGAAGTGCCAAGCGATAAGCCACTTCACCAACTCGTTCGAGTATGTCGAACGGTCCAATGTACCTTGGACTTAGCTTACCCCGTGTTCCAAATTGAATCACTCTATGGTTGGGAGATATCTTCAAGAATACATGTTCTCCCGGCTGGAACTCCAAATGACGTCGCTTCGCATCAGCCCAGTGCTTCTGTCGATCTTGAGCTATGCACATTCTTTCCCTGATAGTACGAACTACGTCAACAGTTTCTACTATCATCTCAGGCCCAAGAAATTCCCTATCACCGATGTCGTCCTAACTTAATGGCGATCGACACTTCCTTCTATAAAGCGCTGAAAAAGGTGCCATTCTGATGCTTGCTTGGTAGCTGTTGTTGTATGAAAACTACACAAGATGTAGGTGATCTTCCCATGATCCTTCGAAGTCTAACATACACGCTCTGAGCATATCTTCCAATATCTGAATAGTTCACTTAGACTGACCATCTATTTGTGGATGAAAAGCTGTGATGAAGTTCAGACTTGTTCCCAAGCTCGCTTGCAGACTTTGCCAAAATTGTGATCGGAACATGATGTCACGATCGGAGACAATGCAGACCGGTACTCCATGAAGTATCACGATTTCCTTAATGCACTTCTTTGCTAATGTCTTAGTTGATTGGCCAACTCGAAATGGGATGAAGTGAGCCGACATCGTGAATCGATCCACAATAACCCATACCGCATCGTTACCATTTGTGCTGCGAGGAATTGCAGTCACAAAATCCATTGTGATGTGTTGTTACTTCCATTCTTGGATAGGTAACGGTTGAAGTAGTCCAGCAGTCCTGTGATGTTTAGCCTTTACTTGCTGACACACCAAGCATTTAGCGACGCTTCTGGCTACTTCACGTTTAATTCTATGCCACCACTAATTTTGATGCAGATTTTTGTACATCTTTGTACCTCCAGGGTGTACTGAATAAGGAGAGCTGTGAGCTTCTTTCATTAACTTTTCTCGAACAGAACCTTTTGGTACACACAATCTACTGCCGTACCTCAAAGATCCGTCTTCATGGATGATGAAGTCTGTTCTGAGTCCATTCTCTACTTGTTCTCTGATCTTTTGCAACTTAGCATCATTTGCTTGAGTTGCTTTGATCTGATTGACAATGGTAGATTGAACTTGTAAATTCATCAAGCTTGAAGCGTTATCTGGCATGACTACTTCAATCTCCATCTGATGCAAATCTTGTTGAAGCTTCCACTGGGCGGTGAGATTCAATGCTAATGGTTGGCGACTAAGGGCATCAGGTACCACATTCACCTTCCCTGGGTGATCTTGCAGGTTGATGTCGAAATCCGCCATGAGTTCTAACCATCGTCTCTGCCTCATATTCAACTCCTTCTGAGTAAACACATATTTCAGACTCTTGTGATCTGTGTATATGTTCACTCGCTCACCAAGACGATAATAGCGCCAAATCTTAAGAGCAAAGATAACGGCTGCCAACTCCAAATCATGCGTCGGGTAATTGGGTTCATGAATTTTCAGCTGTCTTGAAGCATAAGCCACAACCTTACCTTACTGATGTAGAACACATCCTAATCCCTTACTGGATGCATCGCAATGCACTTTAAAAACTTTAGTTTGGTCCGGTATGATGAGAATAGGCGCTGATGTCAACCTTGACCTGAGTTCTACGAAAGCTTGTTCGCATGCTTCTGACCACACAAAGCCTTAATCTTTACGTGTGAGCTTGGTCAGGGGTGTTGCTATCTTAGAAAAGCCTTCAATGAACCTTTTGTAATATCTAGCTAGACCCAAGAAACCTCGAACTTCCTTCACTGACTTTGGTGTCTTCCATTCGCTTACTGCTGAAACTTTCGCTGGATCCACAGAGATTCCTTCGCCTGATACAATATGTCCGAGGAAACCAACTTGATTTAGCCAAAATTCGCATTTGCTATACTTGGCGTGGTGTTGATGTTGTCGTAGAGTTTCCAGGATAATTCGTAGGTGCTCGGCATGTTCTTTCCGACTCTTAGAATACACCAGGATGTCGTCGATGAAGATGACAATGAACCTTTCCAAGTACTCTCAGAAAACTTGATTCATCTGGTTCATGAATATTGCCGGTGCGTTGGTCACTCCAAATGGCATCACAAGAAATTCGTAATGACCATAGCGAGTTCTGAATGCTGTTTTATGAATATCAGTTTCCTTGACCTTCACCTGATGATAACCTGAACGAAGATCTAACTTGGAGAAAACACAACGTCCACTTAGCTGATTGAACAGATCATTGATATGCGGTAGCGGATACTTGTTCTTTATTGTTACTTCGTTCAAGGCTCTATAATCGATGCACATTCTGTATGAACCTTCCTTCTTCTTCACAAGCAGTACTGGTGATCCCCAACTTGAAGTGCTGGGACGAATCCATCCTTTCGCCAATAATTCGTCCAACTGAGTTCGGACTTCCTTCAAACCTTCCGGACTTAATCGATACGGTGATTTGATCACCGGTTGTGCTCCTGGAATTAAATCAATGCTGAATTCAAGAGCTCGATCGGGAGGCAAACCTGATATATCGTCAGGAAACACATCGTCGAACTCTCGAACCACTTCTGGCTTTGATCCTTCCTCCGCTTGAATTGCTGCAATTACTGCCTTCTTTGGTTTCGCCTTTTAAGTACTTGGCTCCGGTTTACGGTCTCCACTATTGAAATAAAAAACCGGATGCTCTGGAATCTCGAATACTACCATCCTTTGACGACAGTCAATGGTAGCATAAAATGTTTCAAGCCAATCTATACCTAGAACCACATCGAAGTTCGGTATGTCCACCACTTTTAAGTCAGCATAGAATTCTCTGCTACAGACGACTACTTCACACAAGCTGTATCCCATTGTTGCCTTTAGAACGCCATTTCCTGAACAGTCATTCCAGCTGGATACAAGCGGTGTGACTGGTATCGCATGAGTTCAGACGAACCGTCGCGACATAAAGCAATGAGATGCTCCAGTATCGAATAGTGCTAGTGCAGGAAGTGAGCCCACTAAGATTGTACCTAAGGTATGTGGGATATGTTTTAGGTATAGGAAAAAATATGTAAGTATGTGTTAAGACTGAAAGAAAAGCTTGAGAAGAAAGGGTTACCAGTGATGACTTGGCCAGTGGCCTCAGATTTTTCCACGGTCATCCTGAAATCCTGTCGCAGTGGTACATTTATCCTGGCCGGAGGAGCATTCCTCTGAACGTTCCTTTGAGCTTGATGGAACTGACGAGGAGGAGGTGCAGTCGGTGGTCCTCTAGGTGGTAGAGCAGGGAGAGCGAGTCTTGGAGCAGGTGCCTGAAGGGCTGGTCTCTGCTGGTAAGTGATTGCTGACCTGGGTGCAGCAATTAGGTTGTGTCTTCGAGGACAAGACCCAATATCATGAGTAGCTGAGCCACAGACTAAGCAAAGACGGTTGGCTCACCGGCAGTCTTTCGCCAAATGTACATCTCTCCTGCAGTAGGTACAAAAGGCTGGCCTGAGTCGGTTGATTGGTACTCCCGGTCTCTTAGGCATAAATGGTGGCCTTGATGAGGCTCCTCCTGCTATCTGGGTGGCAGGGCGCTTAACTTCAGCAGATTGAGATCTGCCCCTCATCATTACCACTGCCTCATAACGGCGGGAAGCTTTCAGAGCCGATTCATGGGTTAGAAAATCTCCTGTGGCTAATGCAGCCTGGATCTCCGGATCTAACCCTTGTTGAAATCGACGGGCTCTGATCTCATCCGTCAGTATCAAGTGTGCCGCAAATCTGTTAATGTATTGTGTTAGCTGTGTAGTAGGTGATTTATTGAAAAATCAAATTTTTGAAACATATCTTACCGACTGAGCATGGTGAACTCAGCATCGTATTCATCCACTGATTTGGTCCACATCGAACCCTGTTGTAAGTGGATGAACTGCTGTTCCATGTCGAATGTGGCAGTCTCAGGGAAGTACTTCGCGTCAAACATATCGCGAATGGTCCTCCATTCGATAAGCTGAGTGAGATGGCTTTCTTTCTCCTTCCACCAGACCCGTGCATTGTCCGTGAGCTGCAACTTCGCAACACGAACCCAAGCTATCTCTGGCACTTATGCCATTGCCAGATCATCTTCAATGCTTTGAGCTCATTCCTCCGCTTCTAGAGGGCTCTCTTTTCCTGAGAACTTCTTGGGGTTCAAGGCCCTGAATTGTTTCACCCCAGGTGCTTCTGCCTTTGGTCGGTTCATCAGGATAGAAGTTTGTTGCTGTTGTCCTTCCAGGAGGCTACGGATTGCCTCAAGCAGAACCGTCTGCTCATTGATCGGAGCAGTGGCGGCAGGTGTGAGTGGTAGTGGTGGGGGAGTATTGTTGACATTCGTGCTGGTGTTGTTTGGTGAATCCATAACCTTGAAAGAAAAATTTGGGTTAAGACAGATTCAAAGTATATGAAATTGTAAGATTCAAGCAATATGAATTGTAAAAAATGTTTTTAGTTGCTGGTTCTTGTGTTATATTGCTTAGGTTGTCCACGCAGAACTGAACTGCATAGTAAGGTTCCATACAGCTCTCACCTGCATGGTCCACCAACAAAACCTGTCATGCCCCGCTTCCCAGTATACGGGCAGAGGACGTGACGAAGCCGCTACGTATTTACTCTGAAGTAAACACGCTAAGCGTATCTAAGCAATATAAAATGTAATGTACACAAGAGACAAGATATAAATGAACAACAACTTTATTTATTAACATTTTTTTTACAATACATCTGAAAAGTAAATACATGGAATGGAAAGCAATGCCTAAACAGTGGTATAACAGAAATGGAAAATACAGAATGTAAATGTGTACAAGGAATCTAAAGCTCTGGGTCGAAAGCTAGCTGGTCCAAATCCTCGCTGGTGGGCTCGATCTCTAGTGAGTCCGAATCACCTGAAGACATTCCAAAGAAAAGAAACAGAATGTCGTCAGCGAATAAATCGCTCGGTAAGTCCCGTAAATAGACAAGAATTGAATAGACAGAATAGAGTATATATTGTTATAATGTTGTATTTAGTGTTAACTCTGTTGTTTGTAGCCTGGTACAGAAGAGGCCAGTGTATACGAGAGGAGTCTCACTAGACCAAAGACTACGGTATATGGAGTACAAGGAACCGTTCAGCCACGGTTCAACGGCAATTGAATTCAGGTTTGTTGTCTTTATGGTTGCTGTCTCGTGACACTTCTAACACCTTCCGTACCAATCTACCCCTTATAAACCCCACGATGTCTTGATTGTATTGTATTGTCTTGATTTATATAGATGGGTGAATTTCCGGATCCATGATATCAGTAAATGGATGTAACTGGAGAATCATGTAGATGGATGTATATCCATGGTTCGGTTCGGTCAATATAGATCGAATAGATTGAATAGATTGAATATATATATGGATTTATATTGAATTGTAGTTTTGTAATTTCATACTTGAATCATATTCAAGTCAGATTGATTATATTGAGACTCAGTCTGAGTCAGACAATTAGAAAAGAAATTGAAGTCCTGAATTATGTTTTGGTGCTATCGGTAACTGCTGCACATGGACGGCAGGATTTGTGTCTTTTTCGAAGACAATTACCGTGTTGATAATACCGTTAGTTAAGTTGTCTACCTTAAATAGGCAAGCACCCATATCTCCGGCTCCCTGAGGCTCAAGAGACTGGTCCCGCTTAAACCTATGTTTACTAGGGTCCTTATTGTAATTTAGTATAACTTGAAGGGGTTTTATGTAAAAATAGTTTTGTTATAGTTTCAAAATACACCTCAAGTATTTTATTATCGTATTTAGAGTTTTCATGAATGTATATTGTATCAATGTGACATTTCTAGTGAATAATACCTAATTTCATAATATATGGTATTTGTTTGTAATATTGGAATTGTATGGTATTTTCTTGTAAATGAGATGTTTTCATGAATTTTGGAAATGTGGAATATTATAAATATAAAAAATATATATTTTGATATTAATTATATATATATATATATTTATTAAAAATTTATGTTTTATTAATAATAGAAATCACATTTTCTAAAGAAAATTGTATTTTAAATCTTTTGAGATCGTATGCTCCTTGCGGAGGACTGCATCTCACTCTACTAGGCTCGAGGATATGCGATAATCCGCACCATACCGAACGAGTTCCCCAAAATGGGTTGTAGAGGCGCAATTGCAAAGATTTGTTAAAATACACTTCTTGTAGAAAAAAAGGTTTTAATAATTGAAGGTAGTTATATGTAAAGTCGTATTTTCCGAATTTATGTTCCCAAATTCCATTGTGCTATGTTAGATATGTGTGTTGTGAGGAGGTAGATCATTACCTCGTGAACTATTTATAGGTATAACAAGGAATTATGATGGTTTATGTCGAAACTAAATTTTATGGTATTTTTCTGAAAAAGTATAATAAAAGTTACAAAAATGATTAGTTTGATGTGCAACTTGTTTTATTAAGTTTTTTAATGTTTATTAGTCAACATATGAGAGTATGGTTTTATTTCGTTAAGGAAAAGTGTAGTTTTTAAAGAAAACCGAATCGGAAGTCGCACTAACTCCGCTTCCGTCGGCTTTTAGTTTTGAATGTTTTTAGGATAGAGAAAAGAGGAAGAAGTAGGGACTTACTGGATGATTGGACAGAGGTGAGAGAGAGAGGAAGATGTGGGAGTTTCCTGTGCATCGTTTCGTTGTCGGAAACTCCTTGAGTCGTCGGCGGAAGTTCGTCGGAGCTTCGCTCTTTGCTAACTCCACTTGCACACAAAAGACTTGGGAATTTTCTTGAGAGTATGGGCAGGGATTTGGGAGTGAGGAAGGATGATTTTAGGGTGTTATTTATAGGAAAAATTAGGGTTTTAGGGTAGTGAAAGGGTGTATTAAAAATTTGTATTAAAATGGATTAAATGTGTGTTTTAATGTGCTCTTTAAATGTGCAGGAAAAAAATACATGAGTTATGGGGAGGGGGGTCCAAGAGTCGCTAGGGTTGAAGAAATTTTGGGTTTGGACGTAGTTGGACCGTCGGTGGCGGCCAAGTCAGCGAGTTCGCTGGCCCGAGTCACCGAGTCGGGGGCTCGTATTTGTGCCACGTGTCCCTGACGCATGGTCTAGCCTCGTATGCATGTTTATTTAGGCTGTGACTCTTGGTTTTACGGGTTGTGCACGTGTAGACTATTGGGCTTCTAAAAGATTAAAAGAATTTTAAATAAAACGAATGTGTGGCTGATGGGATTTGAACTCTGGTTCTTTGGTTCATCAGTGCAAGGTCTTACCAATGAGCTACAAGCTCCTTCTTGCTGTTCAAAAGTAAATCAAATTCTTATAGTACTCACAGAAATTGTAAATACCCTAAGTATACATTAACTTTAATTGAATTTTATGTACACTGAATTGGGAGTTGTTAAACTATACAAGATCATTGCTAGAATATTAGGGTTTTCTATAAAACCATCAACAAGGGAAAGAGGATATACCAACGTAGATCGAGTCCTTCACTTTACATGCTCCGTGTAGTATTCTCACGACTCCACTTGGCTCCACTTGAGGCTTTGGATGAACTTCCTCCGATGACCTTCGTGCCGAAGATATCCACGCGAAGTCCCTCCAACTCAAGATACCTCTACACTAAACTCTTTAGCGTAGTAAACACGCTACACTCAATCGCTAGTCATGTGTAGGATGGTGAAGTAGGGGATGTTAATAGCTCAAAAGTTTGTGTTCAAGCTTCATGGTTCACATCACATGTGAGGGTTGAAGCTTGAACTATAGAAATTGAGGAAGAAGAAGCTAGAAAACAACCATGGAAGCAACTCAAGAAAATGGATATGTGTTGAGAATGAGCAAAGAATGAATGACAACTCTTGACTCCCACTCATTCAAGCATGGAATTTTGCAATATAAAATTGCAACCTTGCTTGAATAGTGGGTCAAGATGAATAAACAAATATAAATCCCATGCTTACAACCATGCTCACATTTTCCACCTCATTTCTAATTTTCTCAAAAATAGAAATTCAAGCCATGATTCATTATATATATATATATATGTCTTATATATTAATATATATATATATAATGGAAGAATAATTAGTGAGCTAATGATATTAGTTAAGATATAATTATATCACATATAATATATATTACATTATTAAATCAGCACTTGATTTAATAATCCTGTTATATTACATATGACCGACTAATATCATTTATCTGTATATCATATTATCAAATCAACACTTGATTCGACAATCTGGTTATATCACATATAACCGAACCGATAACAGATAACTGCCAGATTACAATACGGTATCACATACAAGTATTTAATCAGGCCCTCACATATATCACATATGTGTCCTACTTCGTTTCTCTTGAACCAGGGAACTTCTGTGTGGGACTCTAAAGACTCGTCAATACGCCAGCAGTAGGTGATGATCACATCAGTCACCTACAAGCCGTCAGTGGTACTAGCAGGACCTAACGGCTTCCCGGATATTTAGCGATATGAAGATCAACAAGCAAGTTCGTCTATAGTCTCCATGAAGCTTATCAGTAACACTACCATACAGTCCGGTCTCTTTGTCTGATATGTCACATATCATGTCTAGGGGTGGTAAACGTCAGACCCCAGTAACGTGATAAGTCATGCCGATGTCTGACCAATAACGGTTCGAGAAACTACTGATAACACTTATCAGTAAATCTCATAAGCAGCCCTGGCCAGGGACTTCCAGTTATAGCCAATTGAGCATAGCGCAACATCAACCCCCAATATCGGGAGAGACGAAACCCCTCCTATCGATCATTACCTCCATGCGACTCGGGACTGTACCCAAAATCCACTTGTTTGCACGTCTCATTTGATCGTGGTAGGGAGGAAATCAAAGCACGATGGGAGCCGCACAAGACTCTTTGACGATCTCGGGTCTACAGACTAACCTTTACCAGTGTCACCGGAAGACTGCTATCTGACGATAGGTATACTGCCACATAGTAGTCCTTAGCGAGTCCTATTGGGTGTACCCATTCTCCATTGAGCACCTGTGTACAATCTTTGATGCCACACACCAATTATTGTGGGATCAACCATCTCCCTCTAAGGGACAAGAAACGTACACATTAGTCTACTCTGGAATATCTATGCCCTAGTGTCGATATTCCTACGACTAGGAACTGATTAACGGATGTACTTTTGGACCACCCTGGCCCCACTAGTATGATCTCATCATAATCCTGGTAGTCAATACATCTCCTATGCGCTTTATCAACATGTAAGAGACAGGCAGTATACATACCAGTCTACATGTTAAGATAAAGGTAACCTGATAGCATACTATCATGTCAAGCAAGAAAGTCCTCTATATATATGTCCAAGCATCCACTATATCGGCCTCTAGGGCATACATATTCCTAACAGATCCGCAGACATTCCTCGACAGGATGGCCAGGATTTGCCGTTCGCCGAGATGTTCTGATGAGAGATCGCTTGAGCTTGCGAGCTTTCGTCTAGAGGGTCTTGCTCAGACGTGGTGCAAATCAGTAGAGAGAGGCCAAGCTGCAGGTCTACCCTCTATGACCTGGGATAAGTTCACGGCGGTGTTTCTTGCTCGTTTTCTTCCGAAGAGTGTCAGGGATGCTCGATCCTATAGTTTCGAGTCTTTACGCAAGACTCCTGGGATGACCGTGTCCGAGTACGACATTCAGTTTACTCAGTTGTGCAAATATGCTCCTTACCTGGTGGACACTGAAGAAAATCGCATAAAGAGATTCATACGAGACCTTAATACGCAGCTGTTTCATTCAATCGGCGCCCAGCACTTTGACACATATGCATCAGCGATAGATGCAGCTATTCTAGTGGAGGAGCGTATTTCTGAGACCACGGTGCCAAAGAGGATTCGTATAGGTATATCAGCTCCAGAGCGTTTAGGCAGAGGCCGTGGCGGATTCTTTTTAGGCCGTGGTGTTGGTCGAGGCATTATGCGAGGCCAGTTATTCAGCTCTTATTTACCGGATCAGCAGCAGTTGCCTGGATGTTTTCGATGTTGGAGTCCGCATCACAGTGTTAGACATTGTCCCGTGAGGCACCAGGGCGGGGCGACAGTTCCACAGATTGCCTTACCACATTCAACCCCCTCTTTCGAGAGCCTTACCTCCTAACCTGGTGTTGCTCCACACCAGGCCGATGCTCCGAGAGGCCGTGGTCGTGGCGGTCTGGTTCAAAGAGGACGAGGTGGCAGAGGCAGAGGACAGCCGGTTACTGGTGGAGGACAGGCCCGAGTGTTTGCTTTGACTCCTCGGGATACGCGGGCATCCAATGTCGTTGTGACATTTACTCTTCTAGTGGGTTCTTTCGACGTACGCGTATTGTTCGATCCAGGTTCCATGCATTCTTACATATCTACACACTTTGTACCGAGGTTAGGCCGAGTGTCGTCTTTACTTGATCTGCCGCTTGTTGTGATTACTCCCGTAGGAGTGTCTTTTATTGCTCGGCATGTATTTCGATCTTGTTCCGTTCGTATCGGAGATAAGGATTCTTTTGTTGATTTGATTCTCCTCGACATGTTATACTTCAACATTCTTCTGGGCATGGACTGGTTAGCCACTTGTTATCCGTCTGTGAACTGCCGTGAGAAGGCGGTCTGATTTAGTTTTCCGGGTGAGCCAGTTCCGGTGGTTCAGGGAGACCGTAGTGCCACCCTTCCTAGTTTGATTTCCGTCCTTCGCCCTAGTCGTCTCTTGAGGAAAGGATGTCAGGGATTTTTGGCGTATGTTCGTGATGCTAGAGCCGCAGAGTTCCCATTAGACCAGGTCCCGATTGTGAGGGTGTTTCCCGATGTCATTCCGGACGAGCTGCCTGGATTGCCGCCAGAGCGCGATATCGAGTTCTGCATTGATTTGATCCCCGGCATGGGGCCTATTTCTATACCGCCTTATCGGATGGCCCCGGTGGAGCTTAAAGAGCTGAAAAATCAGTTGCAAGATTTGCTGAAGAAAGGGCTTATTCGTCCGAGTGTGTCACCTTGGGGCACTCCTATTATGTTCGTCAAGAAGAAGGATGGCAGCATGAGATTATGCATCGATTATCGTCAGTTGAATCGGGTTACTACACGGAATAGATATCCCCTACCTCGCATTGACGATTTGTTTGATCAGCTCCAGGGTGCAGGACATTTCTTGAAGATTGACTTGCGGTCGGGTTATCACCAGTTGCGGGTTCGGAATGATGACATTCCGAAGACTTCTTTTCATAAATGCTACAGGCATTATTAGTTCTTGGTGATGTCGTTCGGGCTCACTAATTCCCCAGCAGCGTTTACGGGCTTGATGAACCGCATATTTAAGCATTTTCTCGACCAGTTCATTATCGTGTTCATTGATGACATTCTAGTATACTCCCGGAGTCGAGAGGAGCACGAGCAGCATTTGAGAATCACGTTGCAGGCTTTGAGGGAGCACCAGCTATTGGCCGAGTTCTCCAAGTGCACCTTCTGGCTTGATAGTGTTGACTTCTTGGGCCACGTGGTTATGAGAGATGGCATACGTGTGGACCCGAAGAAAATCGAGGCCGTGCAGCATTGGCCTAGACCTGTATCAGTACAGAGATTCGCAGCTTCTTGGGTTTGGCCGGGTACTAACGACGCTTTGTTCAGGATTTTTCTCGTATCGCTGCACCGCTGACCGGGTTGACCCGGAAGGGAGTTCCTTTTTTTTGGACCGAGGCCTGCGAGCAGTGTTTTCAGCAGTTGAAGACTCGTTTGACGACTGCACCAGTATTATCTTTGCCTTCAGGGTCAGACGGCTTTGTTGTCTATTGAGATGGTTCTCGAGTGGGGCTAGGCTGTATGTTGATGCAGCACGGTAAGGTCGTCGCTTATGCTTCCCGGCAGTTGAAGAAGCACGAGCATAATTATCCCACTCACGACTTAGAGATGGCCGTGGTGGTTTTTGCACTTAAGATTTGGAGGCATTACTTATACGGCGAGTCGTGCCAAATAGTCATGGACTACAAGAGCTTAAAATACATATTTTAGCAGCGAGATTTGAATTTGAGGCAGCGCCGTTGGATGGAGCTCGTGAAGGACCATGACTGCGATATTCTTTATCATCCGGGAAAAGCGAATGTTGTGGCAGATGCTTTGAGTAGGAGGCCTGGAGGTAACTTGTCGTATGTGAGCGCAGTCGAGAGACAGTCTTCCGCAGATTGGAAGATTCTATGTGACAGCCGAGTACAGTTTGAGTTTACTTCGACCGGAGGACAGCTTGCTCATGTATGGGCCCATCCACTATTACTTGATCGCATTCGGGAGGCACAGTTCGACGATGCTCGTTTGTTAAAGATCATGGTGCAGGTTCGGCAGGAAAGAGGTTTAGAGTTTGTGATTGATGACCAGGGACTACTACGATTTGGGACTTGACTGTGTGTGCCAGATTCCAAGGGGCTGAGATGCAAGATCTTAGAGGAGGCTTATCAGTCAGGATACAGTGTTCATCCGGGTTCCACCAAGATATATCATGACTTGAGAAATGTCTACTGGTGGGAAGGGATGAAGGGAGATGTCGCAGATTTCGTTTCGTGATGCCTGACTTACCAGCAAGTCAAGGCCGAGTATCAGAGGCCGGCAGGAGAGCTACAACCTTTGCCCATTCCGGAGTGGAAATGAGAGCAGATCTCTATGGATTTCATCATGGGTCTACCAAGGACCAGTCAAGAGTATGACTCTATTTGGGTGATCGTAGACCGGTTGACGAAAGCGGCTCACTTTCTGCCAGTGAAGATCACTTTCGGATTCGCTCAGTATGCTCAGATATATATCGATGAGATTGTGAGACTACATGGCGTTCTGACATGCATTTTGTCCGACAGAGGCACTCAGTTCACTAGCCACCTTTGGCAGAAACTTCAGGAGGTTTTGGGCACCCGATTGAGTTTCAGTACAGCTTTCCATCCGCAGACCGACGGTTAGTCAGAGCGGACCATACAGACTCTTAAGGATATGCTCCGAGCATGTGTTCTAGATTTCGGTGGCAGTTGGGATCGTCACTTGCCCTTGATAGAGTTCTCGTACAATAACATCTTTTAGGAGACGATTCAGATGGCACCTTTCGAGGCATTATTTGGGAGGAGATGTCGATCACCAGTTTGTTGGACATAGCTCAGTGAGAGCGGTATCTTAGGACCACAGCTTGTGCAGGAGACGACATAGAAGATCCAGTTGATTCGGGATAGGATGAGAGCGGCCCAGAGCAGGCATAAATCTTATGCAGATAGACGTTGTTGCAGACTTGAGTTCGCCATAGGTGACCATGTTTTCTTGCGGGTTTACCCAATGAAGGGCTTGTTGAGATTCAGAAAGAAAGGGAAGCTTAGTCCCAGATATATGGATCCCTACGAGATTCTCGAGCAAGTCGGTGCAGTTGCTTATCGTCTGGCTCTTCCACCAAGTTTTACAGATGTTCACCCAGTGTTTCACGTATCGATGCTCCGCAAGTACCTTCATGACCCCTCTCACGCGATTCAGTATCAGACGATCCAGCTGGAGCGCGATCTTTCTTTCACCGAACGGCCGGTAGTCATTCTAGATCGGCAGGTGAAGAAACTGAGGTCAAAGGTCTTACTGTCTGTGAAGCTTCTTTGGCGTGGCCCGAACAGCGAAGAGGTCACCTGGGAAGCCGAGGACGAGATGCGGAAGAATTTTCCCCATCTCTTCGAAGGTACGCATAGTTAGATTTAAATTCGGGGACCGAATTTTTTTAAGGGGGAAGATTATAACGATTTAATAATCATTTAGGTTAATTATATGTTAATTAGTGGTATAACACGTGTTTTCCGTAAAACCTAGTTATAATTAATTTTCTAAATAAACTTAAATGTAACTATTTTACTTATGTAATTGCTTATTTTATTGGTATTAATTAGTTAATTATTTAATTATTTCCTTATTTATTAAGCTTTAAATATTTTTTTAACAAGCACACACACGCTAATCTTGTGTTAACCCTATGTTAACAATATGTTGATCAAGTTTTAAGCAACCATGACAACTTACCAAAATTTTTGGTAACATGTTCTTTCTTTCATTTTCAAATGGTTCTAGAATTCTCTTTAAAATAAAAATGAAAAATAAAATGTGAAATTAGTCATGGTGCATTTAATGCATGGCATGTAGGTGCCATGGCTTAGGGTTTCTCTCTCTTTCTCTAGATCTTTCTTCACCTCATCCCTTTCTCTTTTCCTTCTCCTTCTTCTCTCTTGCTAAACCACTCTACCTTATCTAAAACCCTAACCAAATCAACACAAATCCACCACTAATAATTTTTAAAATCCAAATCCAAGCCTCTTTAAGTGTTTCCTTCAAGCAAGTTTCCTTTTTGGTGGCTATATTTCATGTTAGAGTTTTTCTTCAGCTCTTGGTAAGATATGAAACCAAATTCCCTTCTTGTTTCACTATTCCTTACTTAAATTAATATTTATTAGATGTTTAAGTGGGTTTTAATGCAAGCTTAGAATTTTTTAAAAGAAAGGCTTAGTATATGTTTAGGGATTTTGATGATTTATTAGGGTAGTTAGGAGTAGATTAACGTCTAATAGTCTTACTAATCCATCAAATTGCACTAAAATACCATAATGTTTAAATTAATGTCTAATTACCGTTTTTTGTTTAAATTAGTGTTCTTTTGTGATCTACTCTTAAGCCCGTGGTTACAGAATAAAGTTGCAATTATTGTGAGATGCTTATAAGACCTAGATTACACCATCGAAGCACAAGCCCCCAAATTAAACTTTGGGCCGTAGATTTTGGTGTTCTTGCCGCAAATTGTGGCCAGAGTTGGGACCTTGGTGTCGGAGTTTGTGTGGTTAGTGTCTTCTGTATAGTTTAGGTCTTTGATGCATGCAACGTTTTCTATTTTCAGTCGAATCAAAATCTGGAACAGTTTTATCTTAAAATCGATGTTTTGTTAATGTGCGATACGGACGATTCGATTTCAGACTCGGCGTTTGCTGTGTATAACAGCCCTTAAGAATGGTCTCAGATGTTGTCGCTCTCGTTTAGCGCATCTAGTTTTCACGTATATAACTTGCAAGCGTTGGATTCTTTCATTTAGTTATTGTTTCGCGTTTTGTCGAATTTCTCGCCTCATGTATTATACTTGTTCAATTGTAAGATCGGGTGTGGAGACGTCGGATACGGTAAGTGTTGGAGATAGTGCCCTCAGAGTCAATTATTGAGTCACAGGCACGTGATTGCAATGATTGAGGGAGGACCTATCCCGGGAGGACAGTCTTACTCGAGATGATAGTACGCTATCTGGTTTACCTTTATCATCGTGTACAGCTTTAGGTGACCTGACAGGTCGCTATTACACGTTGATAGAGCCCCTGGGATTCTTGCTTGACTGCCAGCAGTATGAAGGCGATCATATAAGTGAGAGCTGTAGTCTATAAGCACATCCTTAAAAGGTCCCTAGTCATAGGAGTTTCGAGACAGGGCATCGATTCTCTAGAGTAGACTAGTGTATACAGTTGAGACCCCGACGAGGGGCGGTGGCCGGTCTCACAAGCCACTTGTGTCAGTTGGTTCACCTAATATGTATACAGGTGCTCATTGGGTTATGAGTACACCGGACAGGACTCGCCGGGAACATGCTAGTTGGTCTTCTACCTGACGTCAGATAGCAGTTCCCAGGTGACAAGTGTACAGGTTAGTTCATCGACCTGGGGATCGTCATTTGTCTCGTGTGAGTTCCCACTGTGCTTTGATTACTACCCTACCACGGCTCAAAGGAGTCGTGCAAACAGGTTTTAGTTGGGTACAGTCCCGAGCCACATGGAGGCAGTGAGCGGATCTTCGGGGGTTCGTCTCTCCCGGTATTGGGGGTGAGGTCGCGCTGTGTCTAGGAGAGCCATTACACGAAGACCTTGGCCAAGGCAGGAGATTTACTGGTAGGTATTCCAGTAGTATCTCAGGGTGTTCTGGGCTACACTCCGACACGACTTGTACCGCTTTTGGGGGTCTGACTTTTACCAACCCCCTAGGCCCGACATGCGATGCTCATAGACGAACGGACCGGACTGTACGGATATTGTCACTGACAGGCTCAGTAGGGTGTCAGGATGAGTTCGCTCATCGACGTCCCTTTTAGTCAATTGCTGGTGGCCCGTTATGTATTGGCTTATACCTCTGACGTGGTAGTGGTTAAATCCACAGCCATAGTATTGACGAGTCTTTAGAGTCCACCACACTTTCAGTTACTCAAGCTTTCGGGCGAAACGCTATAGAGGCCGTATGGAGATATGGCAGGGTCCGATCAGATACGTGCGGTATTGCACGGATCAGGATCGGACAGTTTGTACTAGAGGCCGTATGGTTATATGGCAGGGTTCGATCAGATACGTGCGGTATTGCACGGATCAGGATCGAACGGATATTACTAGCCGGCTTTGGCTTAAGCCGGTCCTAGTTTAGTACAGTGTAGATTTTGTCTCATTGCATTTGTATCCGGACGGAATACAGATGCGGGTGTGTATGCACAGTATCGGGGTTTTCCTGTAATTTATTACGGGACCAGTTTTCTGGAGTTGCCAGTTTGCATTCCGTTCCGGCCGGTTTTTTCTTTGTTCTTTCCCGGCCGGACTTTTCCGTTGGAGGGTGTTATTTGCAAGTTTGCAAATAACACTTTGTGGTGGACTTATTTGCATAAGGTTTGATATGATAAGCATCTTTGCTTTTCATGCATTTATTGTGATTAGAAATGAAGTGAGGTTTGATTTGCTTTAGTTATGATTATGTTTGGATGTGGTCACCCTCCTCCTTTTACTACGATCACCTCACTTCATGCTTCTTATTCTTTCTCCACCATTTCTAAGTTGATAGTTTTTTCATGGTTGAAGTGAGAAGGAGAAAAGAGAAGAAGAGAGCTTCATCTTCATCTTTGAGAGAGTAGCATTCTTGATCTCATTTTTGATGCTAGAAAAATGCAAGCACCATTTTTCTTACCTTGTTTCCTCCATCATCCACAAATGGCAACAAACCCCAAAAGAGACTATGATTCTACACTACACTTCCTACAGCATATCTTGGGCGCGTCGGGTAGCCTACTTCGCGCCCGAGTTGCCTCGGTATTGAGGTGGGAGCCCGTAAAAGCTACAGGCGATGTGGTGCCCTTCCGGCGAGGAGGCGACGACCGGAGTTCCCGCGAGGAGATCGGAGTGGAGATGAAGACCGGAGGACTCGGATCAGTCGGTACATCTCTAACCTATCTTGTTACTTTGCTAGATCTAGTTTAATGGCACGATCCGGGGTTTAGTGCGCGGTGGTGCCGGTTTGCTAAGTCCGCAAAATTAAAATTTATCACCGTTTCCGCGTTAGGCCGTCGGATTGACGGCCGGGGCGCCGCCGTGCACTTACAGTGGTATCAGAGCCTCGCCATTAACTTCGTCTAGCTTCGTTTGATGTGTTTTTCAGTTCCGATCGATCAAAATTCCGAAAACCCATTTTTAGTTCACTTCAGTTTTCTGTTAAGATTTTTTGGTGTCCAAAATTTTTTCAGGTGACAGAAAAGTGATCTACCAAAAGATATAAGAATTCTGCAAAAATACGATATAGTGATTCCTCTGTCAGAGCGCGGAACCGCGGCGTAAACCCCCACTTGGCCGCGGTTCCGCCGCACTGTAGCTTGATCATGTTATCATATTTTTCCAGTTTCTTTCTGGGGAGAAATTAGGGGTTTTGGAATATTAAAATTGGGCCAATTATTTCTGTGACTGCTGCAGTATTGGTTTGGGGCCCACTTGTTAATTTTTGGTCAATCGGAAAATTTTAAACACATTTTTCACAGTATTTACATTATATCTGCGACCGTGAATGTCACTCGATCGGTAAATCCGGTCTAACTGCTATAGCCCGGTTAGACGGATTTGCGAACGTGACTTTCACGTTGATGTTTTGTGTTTATGCTGTGATGTTGCGGATCGGTCGTGGGGGATAGCCTGGATGCAATGCTAGTACAGTGCTGTTGTATTATGTACATTTGATATTGCGGGGCGGGCGTCCAACATGTGGACTGCCGTCACTGCCTGTTTGTATTATTCTTTTGGGGCACGACCTGGTTGCGGTCGATGTACCCGGTGTATGTATATTTTACTTTCTGTACTAGGATTACCCCGCGGAGGAGTGCACGGATAGCCGGGTTCTAGAGGGCAACAAGCCCGCATCTCATGGCATTGGGCTGAAGGGGGCTTCACTCTAGGATTGGCGGGCTATTCGCCGCACTCGTAGGGGGTACAGGTTGACCCAGGAGGGGTGCCCAAGTTGCCGGATTCCGTGGAGTGCTGGGTCGTCCATTCACGGCGCTGAAGGGGGCTGCTTCGCTTCAGGTTTTGGCGGGTAACTTGCCGCGCCCGTAGGGGTCTAGGTTTTCATTGCACAAGCTATCCACACGACCAGGGGAACGTCGGGTTTCAGTAGTGGCTCTGTGAAACCCGGGGATCCCAGATATCTGTATTGTTCTGTGATGCTGTACATTTCTGTGATGTTGCATTTCTTTTCATGCCTTGAGCGAAATATAATATATTGGTATATATATTAGTAGATGTTGTATATGTTTTTCATCCGCGCTAGTCCAGTCCCCGCTCTGTCGTTAGTAAGCTAACCTAACGAGTGATGACGGGACCCAGTGGCGAATGCGGATGGCATTTACGTACGTCAGTATATTTTCGTTCTTTGTGGTGTGATTTATTGATGGGACTGCGTTGATTCGGATCAATGCAAGTTAAACAAACCTATTCTGTTGTTGGAACACTTTTCAAAAAGCTGTTATTGCAAGGACGTTCACTTTTGTTTTGCATCGTGGTATTCATTTGGAATATCCTGCTCCTCAGTCGACGAGGCAAGGGCCGAGATCCCTTCACCGGGAGTGACCCCTTGGACAGAAGTTTGCGTCAGGGCATTAACTTCACTATAGCCGATTACTTTTGCTTTGCACCGTGGTATTCAGTTGGAATATCCTGCACCCCATTCTACAGGGAAAGAGCCGAGATCCCTTCACCGGGAGTGACCTCTTTAGTAAAGGTTTTCGTCACTATATTTTCTAAAAAGCTATCCGTTCCTTCAACGATATCAAGTTCTTTACGTTAAAGGTTTTCGCCAGAAACCATTCGTAGCCCTCCATCATTTCGGATAAATATTCGGTAGTATTCAAGCTATGTATTTTGACCTCACGCCAAGGCATAGTGATTGGTAGCTGCCGGATATTTATCTGTAGCATAGATAGATGCGTTGGTTTGGGACAGTCGTACTACTATTTTGGCCTACGTCAAGGGTATGTACGGGTGGGTTCAAATTAACCTGGAAAATGATGGGTAGAACTTGACATGTGACTTATGATATTTTGACCTCACGCCAAGGTCATAAGAGCATGGGGCAGAAATCACATCGGGAGTTTCAAAAGTACTGAAACTTGCAAGATATGCGCATACCTTCTGGAGTGTGATACCGTAAGCGGATTCCGTCACGTTATCATGCGATGAGAGTTGGATCCCGATTCCCACTGATGAGATGGTTTACTCCTCGGGTGACCTCGACTAATTCTTCTTTCAGGTTTGGAGGAGAATTTGAGGTACAGTGGGAGGTTTCCAGATTAGATAAATTGGTAACCATTCTGATCTAGGATAGAGTGCACGCTGAGTGTTTCTTTTCTCTCTCTCTGGCAGCGACCTTTGACCCGACCCTAGACTATGACTCAGTGACCAAGTTGACCGAACCTACTTAACACTGGCTTTTGGATTGTCAGAGTTGCAGATCTCATTGCCACTCCTACTTTTACCCTTTTCTTCAGGACACCCCGTATTACTACGAACGTCCACTTCCATTGGACAAAACCATCGTATGGTTAGATACGAACTCGAAGGAATTCGAGGATGGTTTCCGGTTCTGGAGAAAACGGATAGGACTATTCAGTTGTCTTTCCTTTTCACCTTCTCTCAGGCTGCGAGTACTCCTTGGGTTAGGAGTAGTACACCTATTACGCAAATTGGATAGTCTTCTTACAAACCATAGGCTGGTGCCGACCGGTAGGGAATGAAGAAAACCAGTTAGCTTAAACGGTGTACAGAAGGTATTAAGTTCAGACAAAGTAAGGGATTAGTAAGAGGGCAAAGTAAATTGCGACTGCTATTCACGACCAAACCAAGTATTTCTTCGCCAATCCTAAATCACCTTTGTATTTCTCCAGGACACTCCGTATCACTACGAAGATCCCATTTTATTGGATACTCCATCGTATGGTTAAATACGAACTAGAAAGGAACTTGTTCCAGTTCGGGGATGGATTCTGGTCCAGGAGAAATAGGAATAAGGTTTATTCGGTTGTATTTTATCTTCACCTTCTCTCGCATTGCGAGTGCTCCTAGGATTAGGACAGTACACCCATTATGCTTATTGGATAGTCTTCTTCCAAACCATAGGCTGGTGCCGAACGGTAGGGAAGAAAGAAAACCATTTGGCCTAAGGGGTGTGCAGAAGGTAATGACTAAAGACATATAAAGGGATTTGGAGAGGTGGCAAAGAATTATACGGTTATAGTTGTGAGTCTGGTTAATGGATGAGGCATTACTAGGAATACCAGGATACCCCAACAAAATATTTCAATGTTTCAGTTTCACTGTGTACTGTTAATGGAAAACTGATTTCCTGATTAGACACTTACTACAGGGTATGTATTTACCAGGTATGATTCTCACATCTGTATGGTTTTTCAGATGATGAGGGGGAGTAAGTTATTGGGAATTAGGTGACCATCCTCATTATATCGGGATTCGTTGTAATTGGTGATATTTGAGGAAGCCACCTGGGTTGTTTTGCCGGTCGGCAAATATTTGGTTTTGAATATCCGTTGTTATGCACCAATTTCAAATTGATATATCTGTATGTCTATTTTCATAGAGTGAGATATACCTTTTGATATTATGTCGATGACATTTACCTATATCAGTGGATGGTTAGGTAAGGAGCATTAAACAGCGGTGTAATTCTTCTTAACCATAAGTACAGTTTTCAACCTACGACACACAGTGAAAGAGTTATTAGACTCAGTGGACTTATACAGAGTATTGTATGTTGTCCAGTGTCCATTAGGACAGAGGGGTTGGTCCTCATACTATATTCTGTTTACTTTTAACTTCTCTAGTTCTTAGACATGTGTTTCGTTGAAACACAGGGTCTATGTTTTGAGGAGTTATAGGTATTTGAATAGAGTGGAGAACCAGGTGTAGCAAGTATCGGGATTCTTCAAAGTGATCGAAGATGTAGATACTTATGTATGGTATTCAGTTGATAGTAATGATAAAGAGAAATTGCTTATCTTTCAGGTTACTCATAATTGGAAGCATTCCTAAGTTGAGTAACGCTGATCGGCCTCTCTCCATTTAGTTGACATGCACTGGACACAGCTGCATGATTTGAATCTGGTTCAATTAAATCAGTGCCTCTGGTTCTATATTGGATATAGTACAGTTTATATCTTAACATTGTTAAGATACGGGGAGTTGTCCGGCTTATGATTAAAACCAGACACTGGACAACTCAAGGCACGTTTCTGTAATGGCTGTTTGTGGGTTGACCCAGGCTATGACGAGGGTTGATTTTCTACCATCTGGCAGATCAATAGAAATATTGTTCTAGACTCGCCACAGTTTATTAAAAATAGATTTTTTCAAAAACAGTAGTGGGAGTATGGTAGAACTGCAAGTGATTCCAGAACCGCAAACGATTACTGAAGATTTGATAAGGAACCTAAAGATTCAATCTGATTTGACATTCCATTGGCCACTCCGCAGATAAGGTGGGTAACTTCAGGCACCCGAGAGGTACTTCGGTAGCCTCAAGGACGGTGACAGGGAAGTTCTTGTTTACCCACACTTGCCATTGTTGTTGTACCAGGCTGCGAGACCCGGCAGGAGGATGAGTATAGCGTCGTTCTAAACTAGCTTTAGAAGTGCACGTCTGTATGACTCTGCCAGAGGGTTGTCGTAGTCAGTGGGAGCAGCAGAAGCATTGGTGGACATCAGGCTTATGTCTATTTGGACTAAAGCAGATGTAGCGGAGATAGATCATCCATTTCTGATGTGACAGTCATGGGTTTGACGTCATCAGAATAGGGGATGGATCTGTTGAGAAGGTAGTAGGAAGTGATATTCCTATACTACGATCGGTTATACTTTGGTCGTCACACTGTGGTTTCTCCACAAAGGACTTGGACATTATATCAGACATACTGGTCATTAGATCTATGGTTTTAGATCTAGATTTGGGTGGTTTCCCAATCTGGGTACTTAGACAGCATTCTAAGAGTATTTAGAATGGACGACTCCTGGCACGGTAGTGTACCTGCAGGTAATGGAGTCACCCTCTCTAAAGGTGTCTTATAGACTAAAGTAGAGAGGGATGTACATGATTGGCAGATCACTTGCTTAGGCAATTGAGTCAATCATGAGATATCAAGTACCACACCAGATGTTGTTCTTGCACTAGATGCAATAAGTTGATATTGATCCAATCCTGGAGGAACAGTCGGGAGGCAGTTATCATTCCAGGCTTCCAAGGTGACATGGACGACAAGGAGGTTGTCAGAGTTGTAGTTATCCTTCTGACGAGGGGCAGTATTTTGGACAGTTGGTCCAAGGCAATACTGAGGGTGGCATGGCGCAGGATACTGATTAAGTTCAATTGACGATATAGTCTAAGAAGTTTGGATTTGGAGTTCATTTATGAGCTAGGTCCCATCAGACATCCAGACATTCTAAGACAGGTATTGCTCATTTCGGGAGATGGCTTTCTCCGCGAACTTGAGATATAGAGAGACATAGAAAGAAACATCAAGGCGGATCCACTCACTGAGGCTATTCCTCGAACGCAATAGTTTCACAAACGGTTTTTGTGAGACTGACTAGTAGAGGAGTTATGTGTTCGGTATCACACGGGCTGTGAGTATGCGACATCGCAATAATTAGCCTTGAGTGCAAGTGGGAGATTGTTGGAGATAGTGCCCTCAGAGTCAATTATTGGGTCACAGGCACGTGATTGCAATGATTGAGGGAGGACCTATCCCGGGAGGACAGTCTTACTCGAGATGATAGTACGCTATCTGGTTTACCTTTATCATCGTGTACAGCTTTAGGGGACCTGACAGGTTGCTCTTACACGTTGATAGAGCCCCTGGGATTCTTGCTTGACTGCCAGCAGTATGAGGGCGATCATATAAGTGAGAGCTGTAGTCTATAAGCACATCCTTAAAAGGTCCCTAGTCGTAGGAGTTTCCAGACAGGGCATCGATTCTCCAGAGTAGACTAGTGTATACAGTTGAGACCCCGACGAGGGGCGGTGGCCGGTCTCACAAGCCACTGGTGTCAGTTGGTTCACCTAAGATGTATACAGATGCTCATTGGGTTATGAGTACACCGGACAGGACTCGCCGGGAACATGCTAGTTGGTCTTATACCAGACGTCAGATAGCAGTTCCCAGGTGACATGTGTACAGGTTAGTTCATCGACCTGGGGATCGTCATTTGTCTCGTGTGAGTTCCCACTGTGCTTTGATTACTACCCTACCACGGCTCAAAGGAGTCGTGCAAACAGGTTTTAGTTGGGTACAGTCCCGAGCCACATGGAGGCAGTGAGCGGATCTTCGGGGGTTCGTCTCTCCCGGTATTGGGGGTGAGGTCGCGCTGTGTCTAGGAGAGCCATTACATGAAGACCTTGGCCAAGGCAGGAGATTTACTGGTAGGTATTCCAGTAGTATCTCAGGGTGTTCTGGGCTACACTCCAACACGACTTGTACCGCTTTTGGGGGTCTGACTTTTACCAACCCCCTAGGCCCGACATGCGATGCTCATAGACGAACGGACCGGACTGTACGGATATTGTCACTGACAGGCTCAGTAGGGTGTCAGGATGAGTTCGCTCATCGACGTCCCTTTTAGTCAATTGCTGGTGGCCCGTTACGTATTGGCTTATACCTCTGACGTGCTAGTGGTTAAATCCACAGCCATAGTATTGACGAGTCTTTAGAGTCCACCACACTTTCAGTTACTCAAGCTTTCGGGCGAAACGCTGTAGAGGCCGTATGGAGATATGGCAGGGTCCGATTAGATACGTGCGGTATTGCACGGATCAGGATCGGACGGTTTGTACTAGTGGCCGTATGGCTATATGGCAGGGTTCGATCAGATACGTGCGGTATTGCACGGATCAGGATCGAACGGATATTACTAGCCGGCTTTGGCTTAAGCCGGTCCTAGTTTAGTACAGTGTAGATTTTGTATCATTGCATTTGTATCCGGACGGAATACAGATGCGGGTGTGTATGCACAGTATCGGGGTTTTCCTGTAATTTATTACGGGACCAGTTTTCTGGAGTTGCCAGTTTGCATTCCGTTCCGGCCGGTTTTTTCTTTGTTCTTTCCCGGCCGGACTTTTCCGTTGGAGGGTGTTATTTGCAAGTTTGCAAATAACACTTTGTGGAGGACTTATTTGCATAAGGTTTGATATGATAAGCATCTTTCCTTTTCATGCATTTATTGTGATTAGAAATGAAGTGAGGTTTGATTTTCTTTAGTTATGATTATGTTTGGATGTGGTCACCCTCCTCCTTTTACTACGATCACCTCCCTTCATGCTTCTTATTCTTTCTCCACCATTTCTAAGTTGATAGTTTTTTCATGGTTGAAGTGAGAAGGAGAAAAGAGAAGAAGAGAGCTTCATCTTCATCTTTGAGAGAGTAGCATTCTTGATCTCATTTTTTATGCTAGAAAAATGCAAGCACCATTTTTCTTAACTTGTTTCCTCCATCATCCACAAATGGCAACAAACCCCAAAAGAGACTATGATTCTACACTACACTTCCTACAGCATATCTTGGGCGCGTCGGGTAGCCTACTTCGCTCCCGAGTTGCCTCGGTATTGAGGTGGGAGCCCGTAAAAGCTACAGGCGATGTGGTGCCCTTCCGGCGAGGAGGCGACGACCGGAGTTCCCGCGAGGAGATCGGAGTGGAGATGAAGACCGGAGGACTCGGATCAGTCGGTACATCTCTAACCTATCTTGTTACTTTGCTAGATCTAGTTTAATGGCACGATCCGGGGTTTAGTGCGCGGTGGTGCCGGTTTGCTAAGTCCGCAAAATTAAAGTTTATCACCGTTTTTGCGTTTGGCCGTCGGATTGACGGCCGGGGCGCCGCCGTGCTCTTACAGTAAGGAAAGGAAAAGGAGTAGCCAGATTCGATGAGCCGAGTCATTCCGCTGAGTAGATGTACACATCTATAGGGGAATCGCACGGATGGCGCGAAGCGCCCGATAGATAGGATTTAGTTATAATTCTTGTGTTTCATATGCGCATATCATCCTCATGTCGCTTTTTCAATTTCATATACATTGATATTATAACCTAGGACACTTGCACCTTACCAATGGTTCATACCGCATGTGCACTATTTATGTGAACACACACGCCATTGGAAATTGCTATATCACGAATACTGTAGATATTGCTTAATAACCGATGACTTGCATTGCATCAGGATTGATATGTAGTGTTATAGTCATATAACTCATTTTATCATCATTCATATATAGTCTTCTAGTCATACATCCCATTGCATCATTAGTGACATTATGGACATTCATAGTCATCTATATATTCATTTATTGTGATTTTATTGGAGGATTCTGTATTCAGAAGATTCCTGGATTTGGGGAAAACCGCAAGAATTTTATAAAACTTATTATCATTTTATATTTCAAGTTGCGGTTTTTTCGTGATATGATGTGTGTGGCGTCCACCATGAATTTTCTCGGTTCTTGAGCTACGCGTGTACACATACCCAATTCGAGGAGTGAGAGGAACCGTCTGCGGGTACATGGTGGACCCGGGGAAGTACCCCATGGAAAGAAGGCCGTATAGAAAGACGTTGAGCTTGGCAGGGGAGCACTACCTACCGGTGATTATTGACCCGCGGTCATTCGGAGGATACCGATCGGAGTCGTGTGATTTGACAGATTTGAGGGCCGATCTGAGAGACGGCTACCGAGATATTGATATATATATTGTGTTGATGCTTGACACGGATTTCTATCGATTTCATTGATGATACTCCAGTTTTTTTTAATATTAAAATTTTTATGAAGAAAAGGACAAGGATTTTCTCATACCAGATATATCCAGATTTCATATTGGATCATTCATTCTTATCGCATTCATACTAGTACATTCGCATCTTAGTCATATACATAGGTTGTGACACATTTGCGTGCATGGTTGTGATAGCCTTATTAGATGTTAGTTACTACTCACGAGTTGGCAACTCACCCCCGTTGTGCCATAGTGTCTTGCAGGACCGACCCGTCAGCATAGTAGCGGCGGGCGCACTTCTCCCTCTACTTTCTCTTGTTCCAGCTCTTGAGGGCCTTACTTGTAGGTGGGTTGTGAGGATATTCTTTTGTTCCCGCCATGTATATTTATTTTGTATCTAGTATACTCCATCTACCATTTTTGTATATTGGACCTAGACTGTAAGACTGTGAGGCCTGTTTTTTTGGTATCTGGTGTCGAGCTCGTGTGAGCCGACTTTCATGCCTTCTTATTCTTGCTTTTATTTGGTTTTTCATATTATTATGATATATCTTTCCTGTGGATGTGTTCCGCCATTTGGGCAAAGAACTAGCTCCCGCTTGGAGATGCCTTTATACATTGCTTATATATTTTCATGTTTTCTACCCGCTTGGGGCCAGTTTTTACAAAGGAGACTCTGCCGAAATTTTCAGAAAAACTGGATGCTTTTAAAATGATTTTGATTCAACTCTTTTGTCAAAAAACAATCTTTTAATTTAAGTTTCCTTCACTCTAATTCATTAAACGGTTTAGAGTTCTGGGCTTTGGCTTACTCAGATTACGCTACTCCTCTAGACGTTGTGTGATTTAAGTGCCAGTCTCGTTCCACATATTTGGGTCGTGACAAAGAACTTGTATACGAACTCCTATACTTAATTTATAACGATAAGTTTTTGATAGTTCGTAAGCTAGATACTTAATCTATAAGTCATAACTATTAGGCTATATATATATATATATATTGTTTTGTGCCGTATGCGACTAGATATTCGTACTATATCGATTGGATGATTGGTTGATATCGTACGATGGAGATTTCGTACGGGATGTGTTGAGGATAGATTGCTGAATGCGGCCGATATTTATTTGATCCGTGAAATCATGCTAAATCTCGATTGGGATATTATAACATGCTAGAGCTATACTCTTTTTAAAACCCAACGATCTGTTTCTTACTTTTAAATGATAATGTTAAGTATGCGATGCAAATTTCAAATGAATACCCATTTCAAAAAACACCATAGCCTCCTTATTTTCAAAACAAAGTTTCGTTCTATGTTAAACTAAACCGTATAGCTCATATGTAATTATCTGTTTTAACGCTTGTTCACGTAACGATTATTTACTCTATATACGCTCGCGCTTCGAGTACTTTAGATACACTACATTTATACCACTACTTCTAATTACCTTCGTATGTGAATTTGTAATTGCCAGGCTTATATGAATACACTGATGGAACACTTCACAACTACTAATGATTTCTATGTTGAATAAATAATAGACTCGCATGTTACACTACACATCATTGGTAATGCCATGATACATGCTGCTTTTCACATAAGCTGGACATCCCTTTCCAAAGGGATGTCTCCCAATATGTGCATGTGTTTTTCTCTCAAAGAGATGCGTGATCCAAAGAGATGTAATATTATTTTGCGGTGATATTCTCCTGTATTCTTTACATCATCTAGGAATGTCATTTTCCAACGCTTGCGGCGTCTCTGCTGTTATGAGAGCTCATTCTCTTTTCTATGCAAAAACTTCACTAGATTTTTCCTCAAGTGTTCTTCTTCTACCTGTAGCCTTTCATGTCTCATGAGTTGAGAAACCTAAGGCTATGATAGACAAACCATTCCATCTATATTCTCAACATCATCTAGGTCATCTAGTGTAGCGAACTAGGTGCCTTAGTTACTTCAGATTTGAGTTGGGAACTCGATCTACAGACTCTCGGGTGGATCGTCTTTGACATGAGATGACCGACAAGGAGGCTCGATCCAAACGGTCCATGAAGCCTATGACGAGGAGAAGGATAGCGACAAGAAGAATCGAGGGACTTGAAATCATGAGGTATAAACTTCTTTCCGAGTAGTCAAGCTCATACAAGTTTGCTAGTTAGGATTTAGCATCGATCCTGGAGTTCAAGTTGTTGTTGCGAGCTTTGTAAAAATCATTTTTTAAATATTCCGCCTCCCCGCGAACCCGCGGGGTGTGCGACATCGACTTATAGGCTGTAGGATTTTCATGGTAAAATATACCCATGTCGATATTAATACTATCTATTATGACTTCATTATATATATGATCGATTGATATATCCGTGTAATACGATATTGCATAACTACTAATGATTATCATGCTGCACGATCACATACGCGTATATTACACTATACATCATTAGTATTTCCATGACACAGTAGAATTGTTGGAGATAGTGCCCTCAGAGTCAATTATTGGATCACAGGCACGTGATTGCAATGATTTAGGGGAGGACCTGTCCCAGTAGGACAGTCTTATTCAAGATAATAGTATGCTATTTTGTTATCTTTATCATCGTGTACTACTTTAGGTGACTTTACGAGTCGCTATTACACGTTGATAGAGCCCCTAGGATTCTTGCTTGACTACCAGCAGTATGAGGGCGATCATATACGTGAGAGCTGGAGTCTATAAGCACATCCTTAAAAGGTCCCTAGTCGTGGGAGTTTCGAGATAGGGCATCGATACTCCGGAGTAGACTAGTGTATACAGTCGAGACCCCGACAAGGGGCGGTGGCCGGTCTCACAAGCCACTGGTGTCAGTTGGTTCACCTAAGATGTATACAGGTGCTCATTTCGTTATGAGTACACCGGACAGGACTCGCCGGGAACCTGCTAGTTGGGCTTATACCAGACGTCAGATAGCAGTTCCCTGGTGACATGTGTACAGGTTAGTTCATCGACCTGGGATCGTCATTTGTCTCGTGTGAGTTCCAACTGTGCTTTGATTACTACCCTACCACGGCTCAAAGGATTCATGCAAACAGGTTTTAGTTGGGTACAGTCCCGAGCCACATGGAGGCAGTGAGCGGATCTGCAGGGGTTCGTCTCTCCCGGTATTGGGGGTGAGGTCGCGCTGTGTCGAGGAGAGCCAGAACATGAAAAGTCCTTGGCCAAGGCAGGAGATTTGCTGGTAGGTATTCCAGTAGTATCTCAGAGTGTTCTGGGCTGCACTCCGACACGACTTGTACCGCTTTTGGGGGTCTGACTTTTACCAACCCCCTAGGCCCGCCATGCGATGCTCATAGACGAACGGACCGGACTGTACGGATATTGTCACTGACAGGCTCAGTAGGGTGTCAGGATGAGTTCGCTCATCGACGTCCCTTTCAGTCAATACACGGTAGCTCGTTACGTATTGGCTTATACCTTTGACTTGCTAGTGGTTAAATCCACAACCAAGGTATTGACGAGTCTTTAAAGTCCACTACACTCAGTTACTCAGGTTTCGTGCGAAACGCTGTAGAGGCCGTATGGAGATATGGCAGGGTTCGATCAGATACGTGCGGTATTTCACGGATCATGATCGGATGGTTTCTACTAGCCGGCTTTGGCTTAAGCCGGATCCTAGTATTAGATAGTGTAGTTTTGTCTCTTTGCATTTGTGTTCAGTGGGAATACAAATGCGGGCATGTATTTGCAGTAGCGGGGTTTTCCTGTAATTTATTACGGGATCGGTTTTCTGGAGTTGCCAGTTTGCATTCCATTCCGGCCGGTTTTCTTTTATTCTTTCACGGCCGGACTTTTTGGTGGAGGGGGTTAATTGCAAGTTTGCAATTAACTTATTTGATGAGGGCTTTCATGCATATGTGAGGCATCATGAGTGTTCTTTCATGATGAGATTCCTTTTTAATCAACTCATTGCTTTTCATATGATGGTGCTTTGTTATGATGAGATTTGAAATTGGTTGTGACAATTATTCATTTTTTCCCCACTTGGAAATTGATGGGCCGGCCACTGTTCAAGAAGGGGTGTGGTTTATTTGTGTGGGAAAAATTCCCTTCATGCTATTTTCGTGGGTCCCCCCCTTTTTAGTTGCGAGTGTGCTGTTGTTTAAGAAGTGGGAATTTCCTTATGTTTGTTTTTTTTGATTAATACATACAACCCACCATTTGATTTATGGGCCGGCCACAGATTGGAAAAAGAGGGTAGTGCTCATTTTATGTGTGGGATTGATCCATCTGATTTTGATGCTTCTATGCTTGCTAAAAATCCAAACTTCTCTCCTTCATTTTTCATTCTCCACCTCCACCATCATCCAGGCAACTTGATAACCCCAAAAGAGACATAATATTCTACACTAGTCTACCGCATCCCTTGGACGCGTCGGCTAGCCAACTTAACGCCCGAGTTGCCTCAGTCAAGAGATGGGAGCCCGTAAAAGATTCCGGCTACGTGGTGCCCTTTCCGACGAGAAGCTGACGGACGGAGATTCCGCGGGAGATCGGAGTGGAGACGAAGACCGAAGGACACGGATCGCTTGGTATGGCTTCTCTACTCTTTTCTAGTTTGCTAGTAGCTAGGTTAATGGCCCGATCCGGGTGAAAAGTGCGCGGTGGTGCCGGTTGCAAGTTTTTTGCAAAGTTTTTGTTTCCGCGTTTCCGGCGTGGGATCGACGGCCGGGGCGCCCCCGTGGACTTACATTGGTATCAGAGCCACGCCATTTATCTCGCCTAGCTTGCTCTTGTATGTTTAGTACTCGATCGAACAAAATCCCCAAAAACCGTATTTTCCTACGCTTCAAGTTTCTGTCGATTTTATTTTGTCTCGGAAAATTTTTCAGTACATTGCAGAAACATGAGCAGTGAATTTTAATAACTCTGGAAAAATTTGGTCTTGTGATGCTTCAGGATGACCGCGGAAACGCGGCCAAACCCCTGGTTTGGCCGCGGTTCCGCGGTGGAAAGAACTCCTTGCTGTGCAAAATTTTTCCAGAGGGCTTTTTACTTGGAAATAGGGGTTTTGGGATATTTTCTTTGGGCCCAGATTTTCTGTAAGTGCTACAGTACTGCTTGGGGCCCACTAGATAAAATTTGTTCGATCGGATATTTTAAACATGCCAGTTCACAGTTTTTACATTATATCTGCGACCGTGAATGTCACTTGATCGGTAGATCCTGTCTACTGCTATAGCCCGGTTAGACGGATTTGCAAACGTGACATTCACGTTGATGTTCTGTGTATTGCTGTGTTGTTGCGGATCGGTCGTGGGGGATAGCCTGGTTGCAATATCAGTACAGTTCTGTTTTATATGTACATTTGATATTGCGGGGAGAGCGTCCGACATGTGGACTGCCGTCACTGCTTGTTTGTATTATTCTTTTGGGGCACGACCAGGTTGCGGTCGATGTACCCGTTGTATGTATATTTTGCTTTCTGTACTAGGATTACCCCGCGGAGGGGTGCACGGATAGCCGGGTTCTAGAGGGCAATAAGCCCGCATCTCATGGCGTTGAGACGGAGGGGGCTTTACTCTAGAATTGGCGGGCTATTCGCCGCACTCGTAGGGGGTATAGGTTGACCCAGGAGGGGTGCCCAAGTTGCCGGATTCCGTGAAGTGCTGGGTGGTCCATTCACGTTACTGAAGGGGGCTGCCTCGCTTCAGGTTTTGGCGGGTAACTTGCCGCGCCCGTAGGGGTCTAGGTTTTCATTGCGCAGGCTATCCACATGACCAGGGGAACGTCAGGTTTCAGCAGCGGCTCTGTGAAACCCAGGGATCGCAGATATCTGTATTGATCTATGTTGCTATACATTTCTGTGTTGCTGCATTTTTATCACGCCTTGAGCGAAAATTATATATTATATATATACTAGTAGACGTTGTATATGTTTTTCATCCGCGCTAGTCCAGTCCCCGCTCTGTCGTTAGTTAGCTAACCTAACGGGTGATGACGGGACCCAGCGGCGAATGTGGATGGCATATACGTACGTCAGTATATTTTCGTTCTTTGTGGTGTGATCAATTGATGGGACTGCGTTGATTCGGATCAATGCAAGATAAACAAACCTAATCTGATGTTGTTGGAACACTTTTCAAAAAGCTGTTATTGCAAGAGCGTTCTCTTTTCTTTTGCACAGTGGTATTCGGTTATGAATATCCAGCTGCTCAGTCGACGAGGCAAGGGCCGAGATCCCTTCACCGGGAGTCACCCCTTGGACAGAAGTTTGCGTCAGGGCAATAACTTCACTATAGCCGATTACTTTTGCTTTGCATCGTGGTATTTATTTGGAATATCCTGCACCTCATTCTACGGGGAAAGAGCCGAGATCCCTTCACCGGGAGTGACCTCTTTAGCCAAGGTTTTCGTCACAATATTTTTAAAAGCTATCAGTTCCTTCAACGATATCAAGTTCATTACGTTAAAGGTTTTCGCCAGAAACCATTCGTAGCCCTCTGTCGTTTCATATGGATAGTTAATAGTATTCAAGCTGTGTATGTTGGCCAAAGTCAAGGCACAGTGTTTGGTAGCTGTTGGGTATTCATATGCAGCATAGATAGATGCGTTGGTTTGGGACAGTCGTACTGCCATTTTGGCCAAAGTCAAGGGTAGGTACGGGTGGGTTCAAATTAACCAGGAAAATGACGGGTAGAACTTGACATGTGACTTATGATATGTTGGCCAAAGTCAAGGTCATAAGAGCATGGGGTAAAAATCCACATCGGGAGTTTCAAAAGAACTGAAACTTGCCAGATATGAGCATACCTTCTGGAGTGTGATAACGTGAGCGGATTCCGTCACGTTATCATGCGATGATAGTTGGATCCTGATTCCCACTGATGAGTTGGTTTACTCCTCGGGTGATCCCGGCTAATTCTTCTTTCAGGTTTAGAGAAGAATTTGAGTGACAGTGGGAAGTTTCCAGATTAGATAAAGTGATAACCATTCTGATCTAGGTTAGAGTGCACGCTGAGTGTTTCTTTTCTCTCTCTCTCTTTGGCAGCGACCATTGACCCGGCCCTAGACTATGACTCAGTGACCAAGTTGACCGAACCTACTTAACACTGGCTTTTGGATTGTCAGAGTTGCAAACCTCTTTGTCACTCCTACTTTTACCCTTTTCTCCGGGACACCCCGTATTACTACGAACGCCCACTTCCATTGGACAAAACCATCGTATGGTTATATACGAACTCGAAGGACTTCGAGGATGGTTTCTGGTTCTGGAGAAAACGGATAGGACTATTCAGTTGTCTTTTCTTTTCACCTTCTCTCAGGTTGCGAGTACTCCTTGGTTTAGGAGTAGTACACCTATTACGCAAATTGGATGGTCTTCTTCCAAACCATAGGCTGGTGCCGACTGGCAGGGAATGAAGAAAACCAGTTAGCCTAAACGGTGTACAGAAGATATTAAGTTCAGACAAAGCAAGGGATTAGTAAGAGGGCAAAGTAAAGTGCGACTACTATTCACGAACAAACCAAGTATTTCTTCGCCAATCCTAAATCACCTTTGTATTTCTCCAGGACACTCCGTATCACTACGAAGATCCCAAGTTTATTGGATAATCCATCGTATGGTTATATACGAACTCGAAAGGAACTTGTTCCAGTTCGGGGATGGATCCTGGTTCAGGAGAAATAGGAATAAAGTACATTCAGGAGTCTTTTATCTTCACCTTCTCTCGCGTTGCGAGTGCTCCTAGGATTAGGACAGTACCCCCTTTATGCTTATTGGATAGTCTTCTTCCAAACCATAGGCTGGTGCCGAACGGTAGGGAAAGAAGAAAACCATTTGGCCTAAAGGGGTGCACAGAAGGTAATGACTAAAGATATATAAAGGGATTTGGAGAGGTGGCAAAGAATTATACGGTTATAGTTGTGAATCTGGATAATGGAAGAGGCATTACTAGGAATACCAGGATACCCCATCGAAACATTTCAATGTTTCAGTTTCACTGTGTACTGTTAAAAGAAAACTGATTTCCCAATTAGACACTTACTCCAGGGTATGTATTTACCAGGTTGGATTCTCACATCTGTATGGTTTTACAGATGATGAGTGGGAGTAAGTTTTTGGGAATTAGGTGATCATCCTCATTATATCGGGATTCGTTGTAATTGGTGATATTTGAGGAAGCCACCTGGATTGTTTGCCGGTCGGCAAATATTTGGTTTTGAATATCCGTTGTTGTGCACCAATTTCAAATTGATATATCTGTACGTCTATTTTTATAAAGTGAGACATACCTTTTTGAAATTATGTCTATGACGTTTACCTATACCAGTGGATGGTTAGGTAAGGAGCATTGAACAGCGGTGTAATTCTTCATAACCATAGTACAGTTTTCAACCTACGACACACAGTGAATGAGTCGCTAGACTCAAGGGACTCATACAGAGTATTGTATATTGTCCAGTGTCCATTAAGACAGAAGGGTTGGTTCTCGTACTATATTCTGTTTACTTATGACTTCTCTAGTTCTTAGACATGTGTTTCGTAGAAATGCAAGGTCTAAGTTTTGAGAAGTTATAGGTATAAGAATAAAGTAGAGAACCAGGTGTTGCAAGCATCGGGATTCTTCAAAGCGATCGAAGATGTAGATACTTGTACATGGTATTCAGTTGATAGTAGTGGTTAAGAGAACTTGCTTCTCTTTCAGGTTACTCATAATTGGAAGCATTCCTAAGTTGAGTAACGCTGATCGGCCTCCTTCCATTTAGTTGACATGCACTGGAGACAGCTGCATGATTTGAATCTTGTTCAATTAAATCAGTGCCTCTGTTTCTTTATTGGATATAGAACAGTTCATATCTTGACATTGTTAAGGTACGGGGAGTTGTCCGGTTTATGCTTAAAACCAGACTCTGGATAACTCAAGGCACGTTTCTGTAATGGCTGTTTGTGGGTTGACCCGGGCTATGCAGAGGGTTGATATTCTACCATCTGAAAGATCAATAGTGATATTGTTCTTGACTCGCCACAGTTTTAATAAAATGGATTTTTTCAGAAAACAGTTGTGGGAGTATGGTAGAACTGGAAGTGATTCCAGAACCGCAAACAATTACTGAAGATTTGATAAGAACCTAAAGATTCAATCTGGTTTGACATTCCATTGGCCACTCCGCAGATATGGTGGGTAACCTCAGGCACTCGAGAGGTACTTCGGTATGCTCAAGGACGGTGGCAGGGAGGTTCTTGTTTACCCAGACTTGCCATTGCTGTTGTTCCAGACTGTGAGACCCGGCAGGAGGATGAGTATAGAGTCGTTCTAAACTAGCTTTAGAAGTGCATGTCTATATGACTCTGCCAGAGGGTTGTCGTAGTCAGTGGGAGCAGCGGAAGCATTGGTGGATATCAGGCTTATGTCTATTTATAGACTAAAGCAGATATAGCAGAGATAGATCATCTATTTCTGATGTGACAGTCATAGGTTTGACTTCATCAGAATAGGGGATGGATCTGTTAAGAAGGTAGTAGGGTGTGATGTCCTGTTATTTGATGACATACACAGAGTAGGAAGTGATATTCCTATACTACGATCGATTATACTTTGGTCGTCACACAGTGGTTTCTCCACACAGGACTTGGATATTATATCAGACATTCTGGTCACTAGATCTATGGTTTTAGACCTAGATTTGGGTGGTTTCCCAATCTGGGTACTTTGACAGCATTCTATGAGTATTTAGAATGGACGACTCCTGGCACGGTAGTATACCTGCAGGTGATGGAGTCACCCTCTCTAAAGGTGTCTTACAGACTAAAGGGGAGAGGGATGTGCATGATTGGCAGATCACTTGCTCAAGCAATTGAGTCAATCATAAGATGTCAAGTACCACACCAGATGTTGTTCTTGCAGAAGGTGCAATAAGTTGATATTGATCCAATCCTGGAGAAACAGTCGGAAGCAGTTTTAGAACATAAGTTGATGTTCTAGGGATATGATAACAGCATTCTCCTTCGGGAGACAGTTATCATTCCAGACTTCCAAGGTGACCTGGAAGGCAGAGTGGTTGTCAGAGTTATAGTTTTCCCTCTGACGAGGGGCAGTATTTTGGACAGTTGGTCCAGGTAGATACTGAGGGAAGGTAAGGCGCAGGATACTGATTAAGTTCAGTTGACGATACAGTCTAAAAAGTTTGGATTTAGAGTTCATTTTTGAGCTAGGTCCCATCAGACATCCAGACACATTCTAAGACAGGTATTGCTCATTTCGGGAGATAGTTTTCTCCACGAACTTGAGATAGAGAGAGACATAGAAAGGAACACCAGAGCGGATCCACTCACTGAGGCTATTCCTCGAACGCAATAGTTTCGCAAACGAGCTTTGTAAGACTGACTGGTAGAGGAGTTGGGTGTTCGGTATCACACAGGCTGTGAGTATGCGACATCGCAATAATTAGCCTTGAGTGCAAGTGGGAGATTGTTGGAGATAGTGCCCTCAGAGTCAATTATTGGATCACAGGCATGTGATTGCAATGATTGAGGGGAGGACCTGTCCCAGTAGGACAGTCTTACTCAAGATGATAGTATGCTATTTTGTTATCTTTATCATCGTGTACTGCTTTAGGTGACTTTGCGAGTCGCTATTACACGTTGATAGAGCCCCTAGGATTCTTGCTTGACTACCAGCAGTATGAGGGCGATCATATACGTGAGAGCTGGAGTCTATAAGCTCATCCTTAAAAGGTCCCTAGTCGTGGGAGTTTCGAGATAGGGCATCGATACTCCGGAGTAGACAAGTGTATACAGTCGAGACCCCGACGAGGGGCGGTGGCCGGTCTCACAAGCCACTGGTGTCAGTTGGTTCACCTAAGATGTATACAGGTGCTCATTGGGTTATGAGTACACCGGACAGGACTCGCCGGGAACCTGCTAGTTGGGCTTATACCAGACGTCCGATAGCAGTTCCCTGGTGACATGTGTACAGGTTAGTTCATCGACCTGGGATCGTCATTTGTCTCGTGTGAGTTCCCACTGTGCTTTGATTACTACCCTACCATGGCTCAAAGGAGTCGTGCAAACAGGTTTTAGTTGGGTACAGTCCCGAGCCACATGGAGGCAGTGAGCGGATCTGCAGGGGTTCGTCTCTCCCGGTATTGGGGGTGAGGTCGCGCTGTGTCGAGGAGAGCCAGAACTTGAAAAGTCCTTGGCCAAGGCAGGAGATTTGCTGGTAGGTATTCCAGTAGTATCTCAGGGTGTTCTGGGCTGTACTCCGACACGACTTGTACCGCTTTTGGGGGTCTGACTTTTACCAACCCCCTAGGCCCGCCATGCGATGCTCATAGATGAACGGACCGGACTGTACGGATATTGTCACTGACAGGCTCAGTAGGGTGTCAGGATGAGTTCGCTCATCGACGTCCCTTTCAGTCAATACCCGGTAGCTCGTTACGTATTGGCTTATACCTCTGACTTGCTAGTGGTTAAATCCACAACCAAGGTATTGACGAGTCTTTAGAGTCCACCACACTCAGTTACTCAGGTTTCGGGTGAAACGCTGTAGAGGCCGTATGGAGATATGGCAGGGTTCGATCAGATACGTGCGGTATTGCACGGATCGTGATCGGACGGTTTCTACTAGCCGGCTTTGGCTTAAGCCGGATCCTAGTATTAGATAGTGTAGTTTTGTCTCTTTGCATTTGTTTTCAGTGGGAATACAAATGCGGGCATGTATTTGCAGTAGCGGGGTTTTCCTGTAATTTATTACGGGATCGGTTTTCTGGAGTTGCCAGTTTGCATTCCGTTCCGGCCGGTTTTCTTTTATTCTTTCACGGTCGGACTTTTTGGTGGAGGGGGTTAATTGCAAGTTTGCAATTAACTTATTTGATGAGGGCTTTCATGCATATGTGAGGCATCATGAGTGTTCTTTCATGATGAGATTCCTTTTTAATCAACTCATTGCTTTTCATATGATGGTGCTTTGTTATGATGAGATTTGAAATTGGTTGTGACAATTATTCCTTTTTTCCCCACTTGGAAATTGAGGGGTCGGCCACTGTTCAAGAAGGGGTGTGGTTTATTTGTGTGGGAAAAATTCCCTTCATGCTATTTTCGTGGGTCCCCCCCTTTTTAGTTGCGAGTGTGCTGTTGTTTAAGAGGTGGGAATTTCCTTATGTTTGTTTTTTTTTATTAATACATACAACCCACCATTTGATTTATGGGCCGGCCACAGATTGGAAAAAGAGGGTAGTGCTCATTTTATGTGTGGGATTGATCCATCTAATTTTGATGCTTCTATGCTTGCTAAAAATCCAAACTTCTCTCTTTCATTTTTCATTCTCCACCTCCACCATCATCAAGGCAACTTGATAATCCCAAAAGAGACATAGTATTCTACACTAGTCTACCGCATCCCTTGGACGCGTCGGCTAGCCAACTTCACGCCCGAGTTGCCTCAGTCAAGAGGTGGGAGCCCGTAAAAGATTCCGGCTACGTGGTGCCCTTTCCGACGAGAAGTTGACGGACGGAGATTCCGCGGGAGATCGGAGTGGAGACGAAGACCGAAGGACATGGATCGCTTAGTATGGCTTCTCTACTCTTTTCTAGTGTGCTAGTAGCTAGTTTAATGGCCCGATCCGGGTGAAAAGTGCGCGGTGGTGCCGGTTGCAAGTTTTTTGCAAAGTTTTTGTTTCCGTGTTTCCGGCGTTGGATCGACGGCCGGGGCGCCCCCGCGGACTTACAAGAACTGCCATGCTTTACGTGTTTTAGTTATCCATGCTAGCATGCTTGATACTTGTTGATTTTGATATAAGAATACTGCTGCTATGCATATTCGTATATGATTGTTGCCAATTGTGGTAAAGATGAATCATGTAAGTGTTCTTCGGTGTTTCATGTTTTTCATGGATTTGAGAAGCCGCGGCGTGCTTTAATAAAATTTGCGTATGTTTTAAAATGTGGTTTTCTTTTGATATGATGATTTGACGTCCACCATGAGTTTTCTTGGTATTTATGATATGATAATTATCCGAAATCGAGCGAAGGGTTAACTGATTACGGATACATGGTGGACCCGGTACGACTCCGAGGGGCAAGAAGTCTGTAGTGTTAGTGATATATGCCCTATAAGACATTATTGTATCATACAGGTTTGTATATTACATATTGGAAGCTTGGGATATACATGAATATAGTAACAGTCTTGCTCAAAATGGTAGTATGCTACCTGGTTTGTTTCTACCTCAATATGTGCATGTGTTTCTTTTAGCATATTGCTTATACATATTGGTAGAGCCCTTAGGATCTTTGCTTGATTACCAGCGTTGTGATGGCAGTCACACTAGTGGGAGCTGGGTAGTCTATAAGCACATCCTTAGTCATAGGATTATCGAGATGGGGCATCGATACTCCAGAGTAGACTAGTGTATATGCTTCTCATCCCAGCAGGGGAGATGGTCTGTCCCACAGCCATTAGTACGCCGTACTGGAGATAGTATGCAGGTGCTTATTGGGTTATGGGTACACTGGACAGAACTCACAGGGAGCTGCTGGTGGGTATTATACCTATCGTCGGGTAGCAGTTCCCAGGTGACATGAGTACAGCTTAGTCCGTCGACTTGACACTGTTACTTCGCCTCATGTGCGTTCCCACTGTTCTTAGATTGCTACCCTACCATGGCTCAAAGGAGTCATGCAAACAGGTAGTAGTTGGGTGCAGTCCCGAAGCACTTGGAGGCAGTGGCAGTTAGATAGGATTCGTCTCTCCCGGTATTGGGGGTTGATATTACGCTGTGTTCGGAAAGCCATTACACAAAGTCCCAGACCAGGGTAAGCGAGATTTACTGGTAGGTACTCCAGTAGTTTCACAGGGTGTTTTGGGTTATACTCTGACACGACTTATTGCACTATTAGGGGTCTGATGGCTACCGCCCCTAGGCCCGATATGCGATACTCTTACACGAACGGACCGAAATGTATGGAGATTGTTACAGATAGGCTCAGTAGGAGTTCGGATGAGTTTGCTCATCGGCCTTCTTATCGACAGATACCTAGTTAGCCGTTACGTGCAGCTAGTACCGCTTACGTGCTTGTGGTTAAACCCACTGCCAGCATAGTGTCTAGTCTTTAGAGTCCCACACAGATGGTTTCCCTGCATCGGGCAAAAGATGTAGTGGCCGTATGGTTTTACGGCAGGGCTTCGATCACATACGTGTACTTGTGCACGTATGATGTTCGGGCGGATAATACTAGTGGGCTTTGGTTAAAGCCAGATCCCAGTATTATATTGATGGATTATTTTTGTCTCTTTGTATTCGTATTTTTCGGAATACGGAAACGGGTATGTATATACGAATGAGGGGCATTCTTGTAATTTACTTAAGATTGCTTCTAGAATAAGACACCTCATTTTGTATTTAATCTTTTGATTAAAAGATAAATGAGGTGGAGGTATGAGGTGGAAGATTTCATTAAATGAGGCATGCCTCTTTAGTGACTCACTGGGTGATTCATGAAGCATGCTTGATATTTTGGTGAGATATTTATCTTATGCATTATTGGTATGCTTCATTATTCATCGTAAACTAGCCATCTCATTTATAATGTTGATTCTACACTCTCACTTCCTCAAGCTCCCCTTCTTCTTCCTCTAACCCTAAATGTCTCATGTGTTGAGAAACCTAGGGTGTTTAGAGAAAAACTAATCCATCTTCACTCTCTACATCATCAAGGACATCTAGTTTAGCGACTAGGTGCCTTAGTTACCTCAGATTTGAGGTTGAAGCTTGGACTATAGACTCTCAAGTGGATCGTCTTTGACTTGAGAGGACCGACGAGGAGGCCCGATCTGTGTACGATCCGAGGAGCCTATGACGAGGAGGAGGACAACAAGAAGACCCGAAGGACATAGTTCTGTGAGGTATAACATTCTATCCGAGTAGTTAACCTTATACAGTTTAGCTAGTTAGGGTTTAGTATCAATCCTGGAGTTCAAGTCGGTGTTGCGAAGCCCGTAAAAATCATTTTTTCCGTATTCCGCCTTCCCACGAACCCGCGGGGTGTGCGATATCGAATTACAGTGGTATCAGAGCCTACTAAACCTTAACTAACAGTTTAGACAACGTGTAAAACTACGAAACTGAAATAACTCCGAAACATCGAAACGTAGATCCAAGTTTCTGTTAAATTTTTCGGAGGCTCAAAATTTTTTTTAAACAATTGCAGAGTGCTCTTTTAGTTGTTATATGAACAACATAGAAAAACGAGCCAAGAATTCCTCAATATGGCCGGCCAAATAGCCATTTTTCCCGGCCTCGCCGGCCCCATGAAGGAATCGTGTGTCATGTTTCGTTTGGTGTTCTGGTCACGTGGATTTAGGGTTTTAGGTGGTGTTTGATTTTGCCAAGTTTGCATATACTATTATCTTTTGGTTATGGCAATACAGAGTATTTCGAAGTTGCAGTTTTAACGTCGTTTAAAGTTTCAGTTTGTTACATGTGTTCTTAAACTTCCGCTAATAGCTATATGTCGGTTAGTTGGGGGTTGCACATATCTGTGATGTTGGTTTGTGGATATGGAATATTGGATCGTCGTGGATGAATAGCTGAGGGATGTGAGAAGAGTTTTTTCTTTCTTTCATTCGATGTAATTGTAAAGTGATGCAATATTATTTTGCGGGGCACATCCGGGTTGAGCTTGTAGCCACCGTTTTATTATTTCTGTTACTGTTTTCTGCTTCTAACATAGACCCAAGGTGGGGTGCATTGTAACATTTGAGTAAAACAAAATATTATTTTTGGGAATTTTTATAATTAAATAATAATATATTGAATATTTTAATAAGGCGGTATAATTAAATACCGATAAATTGCGAAAAATTTGGAAAATTATAGAAATTACTAAAAAGAAGGTGCTTTATGTTATTTATGCAAATTATGAAATCTTACGATTTATTATACACTATTTTAATGCTAATCGCGCTTAAATATCGCTAATCTTGCATTTAACGTGTTTTGTGCACATGACATGCACAGGTCATTTTTAACACTTGTGTTACGTTTGTTTCATAGCTTTTCTTTAAAATTCTTCATGCTTGGTTTGAAATTTAAAGAGAAGAGAAAAGATAACAAAAGAAAAAGAAAAGAAAAGAAAAATGAATTAAGAAATGGGGTATGGGCATGAGAGAGAGTGTGAGGGGTCTTCATTGAGCATGGCCTTTGTTTATCATTCTTCACTTCATCTTTCCCACTCCCTCATCCATCATGGCTGCTGCCCCCATCTCCATCCTCCACTACAACCCTCAAATCTGTTAGTTATATGTATGCCCTAGAGCCCATTACTGTACATACGATGTATATTGTAGTGGATGCTAGGACATATATAGGGAGGACTTTCTTGCTCGACATGATAGTATGCTATCTGGTTGTACTTTATCTTAACATGTACTCCGATTGTCTCTATGTTACATGTTGATAAAGCCCTTAGGATATGTACTCGGCTACTGGGACTATGATGAGATCATACTAGTGGGACCACGGTAGTCGACGAGTACATCCTATAACTGTTCCTAGTCGAGGGTGTATCGAGACAGGGCATCAATGCACCAGAGTAGACTAGAGTATACGCATCTTGACCCATATGATGGGAGATGGATGATCCCATATCCATCGGTGTTTGACATCAAGGATGGTGTACGGGTGCTCAGTGGAGACTGAGTACACTGGACGGACTTGCCGAAAACTCCCAGATGGTATTATACATCACGTCAGATGACAATTCTCCGGTGACACTGGTACAGAGTAGTCTGTTGACCCGAGATCGTCATAGAGTCTTGTGTGATTCCCACTGTGCTTTGATTTCCATCATACCAGGTCCAAAAGGGCGTGCAAAAAGGTTGCTTTTGGGTACAGTCCCGAATCACATGGAGGCAATGAGCGATAAGAGGTGATTCGTCTCTCCCGGTATAGGGAGTTGATGTTGCGCTGTGTTCGATTGGCTATAACCGGAAATCCCTGGCCAGGGTTGCTGAGATTTACTGGTAAGTGTTATTAGTAGTTTCTCGAACTGTTATAGACCTCATATCGACACGACTTATCAAGCTACTGGGGTCTGACGTTTACCACCCCTAGGCGAGATATGTGACATATCAGACGACAAGACTGGACTGTACGGGAGTGTTGCTGATTGGATTCACAGGAGAATGTACAGGCTTTCTTGTTGATCTTCTGAGCGCTCAATACCTGGGTGGCTGTTACGTTTAGCTGACCGCTTGCAGCTTGTGGGTGTATGATATGATCATCACCTACTGTTGGCGTATTGACGATTCTTTAGAGTCCTACACAGAGGTTTCTTGGCTCAGGCAAAACGGAGTAGGAGCACATATGCGATATGTGCAGGACCGAAGATAATGCGGTATGTGATACCGTATTGGATTCTCGCGATATGAGATATCGGCCGGGTATATGCGATATAGCCGGGTCATCGTATTAGTCGGTTATTTGTGAAATAGCCGGATTATCGGATCAAGTGTTGATTCGATAATTTAATGTATAATAATATATATGATATATTAAATTACATTAACTAATATTAGCTCACTAAAAGATTCATTTTCTCACGGGATAATACATTGATATATATGCGATATATGTTAATTGTATTATTTTCTATTTTTAAAAAATATATTGTATATGTGATATATAATATTGTAAGATGTTAGGGTTACAAATTTAACAGTGGATTAGGGTTTAAACTTGGTTAGGGTTTGGATTAGGGTTAGCTTTTGCATGAAGCTTCCATGAAGCTTCATGAAGCTTTGACTTTGTGGTTGCTTGATATTTTTGTGAGATATTATGTTAACCTAATCCAAACCATTAACTCTAGTTAACTCTCTACAAGGGTTAACTCTTTTCATGCTTAACCCTTGGTTAGATTTGTAACCAATACAATAATTCATTGTTCATCACAAAAGGATTAAGTTATCATCTTCATTCATCTTCTTCTTACTTGAGTTCCTTTTTGAAATAGCTTTCTTTTGTGATGAAAGTGAGTGATAAAAAGATTATAAATGAGAGCAAAAATCCTACTTCATCATCCTCATCTACCCTTGCCATTTAGATGAGGGTGTTCACTTCATTTTATGAGTGTTAGCTTGTGTTAATGAAACTTCAAGTTAGATCATCTATGTTATCGAAGATCGGAAGCAAGGTTGCATCATTCTCTTCGTGAACCCTCTCGAGAGTCCGGAACACGATGATCGCAGCGAAGGGACCTCAACACGGAGCTTAAGAAGTGAAGGACCGGATCTACAAAGGTTGTAATCCCTCACACTTAGTGTTAAAGAGTTTAACATGCTTGTTTTCGCCTAATCTCTAGTTTAAAGATCCGGCTTCGGGTTGTTCGGCACGGCTAAAATTTTAATCGGGCATGGTTGATGCCTCGTAGAACCTTGTGAGCATGCCTAGCAATCCTACAGTGGTATCAGAGCCAAGCTAGAGTTTTAGGCGAAGTCGGAGCGAAGTTTAAAGTCCGATCGAACCCGGAAACCCCGATGTTTACCCCACTCTGGACAATTTTCAAAAAGTTGATTTTTTATGAATTAAAAATGCTCAGAAAAATAATCAGGAAAAAGTAAGAATTACTGTGAAGTACGGTCCACTAAGTCAATATTTTGACCACGGAACCGCGGCCAAACCAAGGGTTTGGCGGCGGTTCCGCGGCCAAAATTTGGACTTAGTCCCTGGAATTTCATGAATTTATTCTTAGGTCCTTTCTTGGCAATTTGTTCTGGGAATTTTTTAATTCCACTCAAGTGTTGAATTTTCTAGGGTTGTATTGGGGACTCGTTGTTTCGATCAGATAATTTAACTTTGTTTAGTTTGTCCGGGTAATTTTTAGAAACTGTTAAAAAGTTCGAACGGATATCAATAACTCACTTTTTCCCCTGTCGGAAAATTTTTCAAAAGTTGGATTTTTTCTCGAGTTTAAGAACGTTCTAAGTCGTGCAAGTAACGTGGTGGACCCTCTAGAAGACAACAAACCTTAACTCGATTATGTGACCGTCTTGAACTGCCTCTAAACCTTAGGGTTTGGGGCAGTACGGCATGCCACATGTGAGGCGTTGGCTTGACCCTTCTACGGTTGGACCATTGGTACTGTGGCATGTGATGGATGTTTTAAAACTGATTTTCAAGCGTTGAGATATATTGGGGAAATCTTGGGTGTTTGATTATTCGATCGGAAAGTTTGACATTGTCTATTTATCTGGAATGTGATACAATATTTGGAATCCCCAAATAGTTATGAGATAACTGATTTGAATATTATAAACATAGCAGTTTAGTCTCAGATGATCAGTTGCCACGGGATTTTGATGCGATCAAAAGTCCGTCACAATCACATAGCGTACGCGGATACTCGCCGGGTAAACTTAATAGACAGCCACGCCCCATAGCCCCGACCAAGTGACTGCAGGAGAACCCCGTCGCCAAAAGCATCCATTCGGGTGCTCGCGGCAGCGGTGTTCCGCCTTAGTGCACTTCGTCGACGGCATTGGGGGTGCGGCCGTCTACTAAAGTTTGCGACGAGCATTCGATCAGGATGTCGGGAATCTTGTTGAATTGCCCGACTAGATATTGAAAAGAGTTTTCGATAATGAGACTAAAATGCGGGGTTTATAATTGTTAGGCATGCGATGTCTAAGGAATTCATTTGGTTAGGCATGCGATGTCTATAGAGGTTGCGGATTCCAACTGTTGTAGTTTTACACTTTCTTTTCTGTTACCGTAAGCGTAGTATGTGGTGTATCGCCGGCTTCGTTGCTATACATCAACGACAATCGGGATACACATACTTGCTTACGTTGATGATATGAGATATTATATGTTGCTATGATATGTTATATTGGATCACCGCGTTCTGAATAGGCGGGGGTTTTATGTGAGATGAGAATTTTTCTTTTTCATTCATGTAAAATTCAATTGTATGTATTATTCTTTTATCGGGGCACTTCCGGGCTGAGGATGATGTCACCGTTGTATATTATTTACTTTTCCGCATTAGGTAGACCCAAGGCGGGGAGCACAAGTAACCGGGTTCTTGGGTCCAGTGGGAGACGATCTCGAGGAGTCGAGACCGGGTCTCCTAACCCTAGAATTGGCAGTGTTGCTTGTCGCTCTCGTAGGGGTCTAGGGATGTGGGTTTGGCTATTCATCGCGACCGTGGAATCCGTGTTTTATACAGGCTCGTATTGAAAACATGGACATCCTAGTATATCCAATATTTCATATATGTTCTTCTGCTGCAATGTTCTGTGATGAGATCATATTACTGCCTGAGACGAATGTTTATATTATATATATGAGATATATATTATATATTGTTGATTTCGTTTCATATCTGATGCTTTTGAAGCATATTAAAATGGGACTTCATTAATGAGATTAATGAAATAAAAGAAACCTAAAGATGTTGTATAAACTTGTTTAAAAACTGGTAGCTCTAGTTCTTGCTTTGCACCGCGGTGTTCCTTGTAGAACATCCTGCACCTTATTCGATAAGGAAAGGGCCGAGATCGCTTCACCGGGAGTGACCCCTTTAGCAATAACTGGCTGATGCTACACCCCTCGGTTTGTCTTTTGATTGCTTTTTGGAGTTTTTGCTTTGCATAGTGATATATATGATATATCCTGCACCTTATTCGATGAGGAAAGGGCCGACGATCCCTTCACCGGGAGTGACCCCTTTAGCAAAACTAGAAAAGCCTCAAAAATACTCCATTTAAAATCACTCGATTCTACAACGATATCAAGTTCATTACGCAAAGGGTTTTCTTAAAAACCTGTCGTAGCCCTCCGTCATTTCAGATAAATACTGGTTAGTATTCGTGCTGCGGTAGTTTGGCCTCCGTCAAGGCATAGTGTACGGTAGCTAACTAATGCTTATCTGCTAGCATGTGATGCGATTGGATTAGGGTATTCATACGGCATTGTTTGGCCTCCGTCAAGGGTCGTGCGGGTGGGTTTAATTCAATCAGGAAATGACGGGTTGAACTTGACTAGCGGACTATGGGTAGTTTAGCCTCCGTCAAGGTCATAGGATGCTAGGGGAAAAATATTATCGGGAATTTCAAGTATTGAAATTTGCAATGAGATTGCATACCTTCTATGAGATAGTTGGATCCCGATACCCGCTGCGAGTAAGAGTTACTCCTGAGAGAGTTTTACACATTACAATTAGCCGATCAAGTAGGTGTCTAGAAAGGTGTTAACGGGGTTACGCCTCTGGGAAAACGAGGTTTACTTTAATTAGGTTCGTGCGAAAGCACGGGGGACCTCCCTCAAAGTACCGATACTGGCCTGGCTGAAAGATTGGCGAACTTGTAGCGTGTAATTAATCCCGGCTAGTCTTTCTTTTTAGGGTTTGAAGGAAGATTTGATTAAAACAGTGGGAGACATCCTGATTAGATATATTAGATAACCAATCTAATCTTGCAAGAGCATACGCTGAGTGTTTTCTTCTCTCTCTCTCCAGGTAGCGACCATATCACGCCTTAATCAAGATAATAATACGGATGTATTAACCGAACCCGCTTGTTATACTGAGCTGGGGAACATTGGTCCCGCTCCAACTTATAATTGTTATAAGACAGAGCAGGAAATTAGGGAATACCAGATTTCCCGTGCCGCCCAAACGAAGAAAGTGCATGCTGATGCATCATCTTCGGGTGTGTTCATTACATAGAACTGTTTCTCAGCATCCTTTACGTCCTTGGTATGAGATACCGAATCAGGATCCTGCATATGTAATCTGTTACATGGGTTACAGATAGGTAGAGAACTGAGAACGGGTGATATGTTTCATGAGATAGAAACAGTGCAAGTGTTGCAGCCAAGTCTGTTGGTCACTATCACCCTGTATTACTAGAATATATTAATTCTGAACTAATGCTATTAGATACCGATCCTGATATACAACATCATATCAGTCTCTTTATTAGTAAAGAAGTATATAATTTTGTATTGTTGGATAATGTTTTGAACATTTCCTATATCAAAAGTTGATCGGTTCAGGCACGTTATCTGAAAGCATAGACGTTCTAAATCAAACTACAGTTCTTAGTATACAGAACACACACAAAAGGAAGAGTTCAAAAATGAACGAATCCTTCTTGAGGCATTGTAGACTAGGTCATATCAATGCGACCCGACTAGCTAAGTTACATTTAGATGCATATTTAAATCTGTTTGAATTTACATCTTGTGAAACTTGCCAGTCGTGTCACAACGATAAGATGACCATAGCTCTGTTTATTGGAAACAGAGAAAGAGTTAGTGAACTCTTGGGATTGATACATCATGATTATTGAAAGTCCCCTGTCTACACATGCCAAGACCGGTTCTTTGTACTTCATTACATTCTCTGATGATCTCTCAAGATTCAGACATATATTCGTGTTGAAATACAAGTCCGAACCTTTTGAGTTATTCACAAAATATAAGTTAGAAGTAGAGAACCAAAATACGGGTAAAAGTATTATGTCCTTTGATGTGATCAAGGAGGAGAATACTTGAGCACGGAAATTCTGAACTATTCTAAAGGAGAATGAGATTCTCTCTCAGCATTACTCCTCCGTATACACCATAGCACGATGGTATATCGGGGCGGAGCAATAGCACCCTATGTGATATGGTGTGCTCTATGATGAGTACTACTGAGTTTCCTATTTTCCTTTTGGGAGTTATGCACTTGAGAAGCTGCATACCTATTGAATAGGGTTTAAATCAAATCAGTTGCCTGCCACTTCATATGTGATATGAAAAGGGAAGAGCCCATATCTTAAGTTTGTTAAGATTTAGGGTTGTCCGGACTATGTCTAAAAGAAAAATCCGGACAAGCTCGAGGCAAGGTCTGTTATGTAGAACTGGAAAGGTTCCAGCTATACAAATTTCAGCAGATGATTTGGTAGAACCGAAGGATTCAATAGTAACCAATGAACCTCAGCCTCTCCGCCGATCTAGTAGGGTTCCTCACCCACCTGAGAGATACTTCGGTTTCTCTATGACAGTGGGAGCGAGGAATGCATCATGAGATGATGACCCAACTAGTTTCGAGCTGGCCATCAGGAGTGGGGCTCTGTAAGAATGACTGGATGCTTAGTGATCTGAGATGGAATCCTTATACACCAACAAAGTATGGACTTTGGTTGCTTTATCTGAAGGGTTAAATCCCCATCAGGAGCAAGTATATCTTGAGAAGATTACTTGGTGTACATGGAAAAGTTAAGACTTTCAAAGCTATACTTAAGTCCATCCAGATCCTACTTGCCACGGCTACATACCATGACTACGATATCTGGCGGTTGGGTGTCATGACTACTTTTCTAAATGATGTTTTAGAAGAGAGCGTCTATAAGTACACAGCCAGAGGGCTTCGCAGTCAGTGGGAGCAGCGGAAACGTGAGCAAGATGTTTTATGTGATAAATCAGGCATCGCGGAGTTGGAACATCTGTTTTGATGTGGTAGTCAAAGAGTTTGACTTCATCAAAATGGTAGATGAACCTTGTATATACAAAAAGGTAGTAGGGAGTATGGTGGTGATCCTCGTAGAGTACGTGGATGACATACTCTTGATAGGGAAGGAGTTTCCTATGCTACGCTCGGTCAATCTCTGCTTATCACAAGGATTCTTCATATAGGATCAAAGTGATACCACATAAATCCTGGGTTTTTGGATCTATGAGATAAATCTAATTGGATGTTAGGATACTCACTAGTTGTAGTGAGATGGTATCAATTGATCCTGGGGAGAATCACTGGAAAGGTTCCAGGGTGATAAGAACGACTGAATGTCAGTCGCAGGCATTGTCTTTACCCTCAGTGGAGGGATGGTATGTTGGAAGAGTTCCAAGCTAGATACCGTGACATACTAGACGATTAAAGTCAAGATACATCGTTACAAAAGATTCTACCAAAGAGGCAGTCAGGATATCTATAAGTTCAGGAGATGAACTTTGTTCCTACCATTGTGTGACAATGGAGTTGTGGCTTTTGCCTAGGAACTACCGTCCCATCAGAAATCCAGATATAATTCTTAGGCGGTATCACCTAATCATGGAGATGGTTGATCTCCAGGGAGATCGAGGTTAGGAGAGTAGACACAGAGGACAACAGCGCGGATCCACTCACGAAGGCCTTTTTCCCAGTAGAGACTTTTATGGGATGGTTGAGTATGAGATACTTCAACCGCAGCTAATTGTTGGGTATGTGATACCACAACAGATGGACCTAGTGCAAGTGGGAGATTGTTAGTTATATGTATGCCCTAAAGGCCATTACTGTACATACGATGTATATTGTAGTGGATGCTAGGATATATATAGGGAGCACTTTGTTGCTCGACATGATAGTATGCTATCTGATTGTACTTTATCTTAACATGTACTCTGATTGTCTCTATGTTACATGTTGATAAAGCCCTTAGGATATGTACTCGACTACTGGGACTATGATGAGATCATACTAGTGGGGCCATGGTAGTCGACGAGTACATCCTATAACTGTTCCTAGTCGAGGGTGTATCGAGACAGAGCATCAATGCACCAGAGTAGACTAACGTATACACATCTTGACCCATATGATGGGCGATGGATGATCCCATATCCATCGGTGTTTGACATCAAGGATGGTGTACGGGTGCTCAGTGGAGACTGGGTACACTGGACGGACTCGCCGAGAACTCCCATATGGTATTATACATCACGTCAGATGGCAGTTCTCCGGTGACACTGGTACAGAGTAGTCTATTGGCCCAAGATCGTCATAGAGTCTTGTGTGATTCACACTGTGCTTTGATTTCCATCATACCACGTCCAAGATGGCGTGCAAAAAGGTGGCTTTTGGGAACAGTCCCGAATCATATGGAGGCAATGAGCGATAGGAGGGGATTCGTCTCTCCCGGTATAGGGAGTTGATGTTGCGCTGTGTTCGATTGGCTATAACCGGAAATCCCTGGCCACGGTTGCTAAGATTTACTGGTAAGTGTTATCAGTAGTTTCTTGAACTGTTATAGACCTCATAACGACACGACTTATCGAGCTACTGGGGTCTGACGTTTACCACCCCTAGGCGAGATATGCGACATATCAGACGACGAGACCGGACTGTACGGGAGTGTTACTGATTGGATTCACAGGAGAATGTACAGGCTTGCTTGTTGATCTTCTGAGCGCTCAATACCTGGGTGGCTGTTACGTTTAGCTGACCGCTTGCAGCTTGTGGGTGTATGATATGATCATCACCTACTGCCGGCGTATTGACGATTCTTTAGAGTCCTACACAGAGGTTTCTTGGCTCAGGCAAAATGGGGTAGGAGCATATATGTGATATATGCGGGACCGAGGATAATGCGGTATGTGATACCGTATTGGATTCTCGCGATATGAGATATCGGCCGGGTATATGCGATATAGCCGGGTCATCGTATTAGTCGGTTATTTGTGGAAATAGCCGGATTATCGGATCAAGTGTTGATTCAATAATTTAATGTATAATAATATATATGATATATTAAATTACATTAACTAATATTAGCTCACTAAAAGATTCATTTTCTCACAGGATAATACATTGATATATATGCGAAATATGTTAATTGTATTATTTTCTATTGTTACAAAATATATTGTATATGTGATATATAATATTGTAACATGTTAGGGTTACAAATTTAACAATGGATTAGGGTTTAAACATGGTTAGGGTTTGGATTAGGGTTAGCTTTTGCATGAAGCTTCATGAAGCTCTGACTTTGTGGTTGCTTGATATTTTTGTGAGATATTATGTTAACCCAATCCAAACCATTAACTCTAGTTAACTCTCTACAAGGGTTAACTCTTTTCATGCTTAACCCTTGGTTAGATTTGTAACCAATACAATAATTCATTGTTCATCACAAAAGGATTAAGTTATCATCTTCATTCATCTTCTTCTTCCTTGAGTTCCTTTTTGAAATAGCTTTCTTTTGTGATGAAAGTGAGTGAGAAAAAGATTATAAATGAGAGCAAAAATCCAACTCCATCATCCTCATCTACCCTTGCCATTTAGATGAGGGTGTTCACTTCATTTTATGAGTGTTATCTTGTGTTAATGAAACTTCAAGGTAGATCATCTATGTTATCGAAGATCGGAAGAAAAGTTGCATCATTCTCTTCGTGAACCCTCTCGAGAGTCCAGAACACGATGATCACAGCGAAGGGACCTCAACACGGAGCTTAAGAAGTGAAGGACCGGATCTACAAAGGTTGTAATCCCTCTCACTTAGCGTTAAAGAGTTTAACATGCTTGTTTTCGCCTAATCTCTAGTTTAAAGATCCGGCTTCGGGTTGTTCGGCACGGCTAAAATTTTAATCGGGCATGGTTGATGCCTCGTAGAACCTTGTAAGCGTGCCTAGCAACCCTACAGAATCACCATTAAAAATTCATCCTGAGTTCTTCCCCACTTCATAAAAAGCATGCACAAGCTCACAAGCAACACTTTGGACTAAGAAAGTTTGCATTTTGGGCACTTGGGCAACTCAAGAAGATCCTTGAGCTGCCAAATGCGGTAATCCTTTCACAAATTGTATAGTATTTGCATTCCTTTAGCTTCTAGTGTAGTTAAAATCGATTTGGCGAAGTTTAGTGAACTTTCGGAATTTCTAGAGAGGGTTAGGGTTAATTTGAGTTGTGTTAGTGTAATTGGGCTTTAGTGATGACCTTAAACCCTCCTAAGTGTTAGAAACCCGGACAAAACCGATACAAACCCAAAATACTGGAACAGAAACTTTCCATGTCGGTTTGTGAGGTAATAGAGGGTGCAAGGAAATCTGGGATAGCCTGGGAGTTTTACCGGAAAAATAAAGAACTCTAGAGACCCAATTGGACTACTAAGCACCCACTATAGAAGTACGAGACCCCAACCCCCCTACAAAACTGAGGAGGCTAGATTTTCATAGGGAGTGGCCAGCCACTTGGTGGGTGAGGGTGCCCAGGTTGCCCCCATAGCTCATATACACCCTATATATCACCCCAGTATTGTTTACTTACTTTGTTTTCACCTTAAACAGAATCCGGGAGCACATTAGAGTGTTTTTGGCTATGTTTTCTGTATTTTGGAATGTTTGGTTTTGATATTTGTATTCGTATTTAGTTGTTGGATGTTTGTACACTAACGACTAGGGATGATTGGTCATGTTTTGCATGCGAGACTATAGGTTTTGACCTATGAACGATACGCGTGCCGATTTGGTTTTCGTGCGCTATTTCCATTTACGATGTCTTGTGGTGTACATGTAGGTACCCTCGAGTGAGTTGGAGAAACAAGGAGGGGCGTGGTGACATCGATATCAGCAAGCAAGAGAAGGTGAGTAGATCTATATCCGCGGGGTAAGTCGGGTGGATGGCGTATAGCACCCCCGCAAAGTTTTGGTGGAAACCGATTTGTAGCATATGGTTAAGAAAACCTAGAGTAGCAAACTAGGGCTAGAATTAAAAGATAGCTATAGAAACCATATGAGAAACTAAAGAATAGTTAGAAGTGATATGATACGGTTAATATGTGATGACGGGATTTGAGGATGATGTTTGATGATATTGCCGTTTAGGGTACTATAGGACTAGATAGCCGACGTAGATGTGTCATCCGAACCATACATATTTCAAAACAGAAGAATCGTAGGCATCCTTTAAAAAAATACCTTGAGGGACGTTACGGATTTTCAAATGATATCTTTGCCTTAAAAACACCGTAACCCCTACTTTCAAAACTACGATTCGCTTCTTTTAAAAACTGATTGTATGGTTCGGGGGTGTATGTTAGATTATATACTTATGCTTATGGTAAAGGTAGAATGTGTATATTTATAACATTTGATTCGATGTGAGATATAAATGTGATGAAAAGAATATACGATGTGATATGATGACTTGGTGATATGTTGGTATACGGATGAGAGTCGAATGAGATGATTGATACCTTGTCGGTCCCCTGATATGAGATTGTTGTGGATGTGACTTGGGGCAAAGGTACATAGATATATATATTTATATATGTGGTGAATCATGTGTGATTGTCGTACGAGACGTTAGGTCCGTACCCCGCATTGTCTCATAGGGTGATAGGATCCCTATTGGTTTAATGCCGCCGTACGATGATTTTATACTGTACGTGATGTTGTGACTTGATGATTGATCCATACCCTTGACTAGAGGATACCGTACGATGGATTATACCGTACGTGATGTTGTGAGGCTGGGTGCCGATTGATAGATTCACCGAGTCGATCATGTTAGATATGTATACCTTGTAGCTTTTAGCTGACATATTACCTTATGCTGCATTTCATGCTATTCTCATTGCATCATATATGTTTACATGTGCTAGTACACCTGCACCATTATCGATGATGCGTATGTTACACTTACACAGATTGGCCGGCTCACACACTTCATCATCGATAATTTCCATGTCACTACATAGTAGGATTGCTGCATCATGATATGACTCTTCCCATAACTTACTTGTGTATATAACAACTTGGACATTCATATTGGCACACATACATATTGTACACTCATACTTGCGTATATACCCACTTGTACATACATATTGTACATCCATACTTGCGTACATACACATATGCACCTTTATACGATATTGCCTTCGATTTTGGAGATTTGGGAACCGCATGATATATTTTAAAACTGGATTCATTTAAAAGAGCGGTTTTCCCTCGATATGTGCATATTACGGTTCCATGTTACATGATATACGGATATGCTCACATTTCTGTCATATTTCGCATACATCATACTTTATGATTACACGCATTGAGATATGTTGTTTTCATGAGATTTCTGGATTTGAGAACCGTGGCTATTTCAAAAGAAAGCATGTACTGTTTTAAAAACCCGGTTTCTCTTGATATGATATTTTAGTGCGTCCACCATGCGTTTTCTCGGTTCTGAGACGTGTGACATTTGAAACCCGATTTGAGGAGTAGGATGATCCGTTTGCGGGTACATGGTGGACCCGGTATGGTACCCCGAAGCGAGATAGAGATTTTGTGTGGATGATGATGAGCCTGACATGGGAGCACTAACTACCGGTGATAGTATTTGGGCTTGGCGGATATCCGGAGGATACCGACCGGAGTCGAGAGATAATATGGGCCGATCCGGACTGACGGAGCCCGTGGGCCGATCTGGACTGACGGAGCCTGAGATATGAGGATTTACAAGTCGATGCTGGACACGGGTTTCATGATGTTTTCGAGTGTCAATGTTGGACACTCAGGTTCAATGATTTTGATGTGTCGTGAGGGACACACATTGATTTATATCCTCATACTTTCATGCATATTCTTTTATGATATTTCATGCATGATATTGTTGTGTCATTGGTTGACACGTGGACGAGATCCACATGCATACATCATTGATTATATGGGTGGACGAGATCCACATGCATACATACCTTGTGTATATTGTTGGATTATATCCGCTTACATATAGGTATTGATTACATTGTTGGCACATATGATGACCCGGTCACCCTAGATATCATAGTATTACCATTATTATATAGTTAACCTAGGAGTCGTTGTTTATTCGATTTTCTACTTGTAGATGTTTTTTACTCACAAGTTGGCAACTCACCCCCGTTGTGCCGCAGTTTCTTGCAGGTTTTGCCGTACAGGTTTCGTTGCGGTTTTCTGGCACACTGCTTCCTTTCCGAGTGATTGCTTTGGTAGGTGGGTTCACTCGCATCGTGACCACCATTGTACTTATTTATTTCAGTTGTATCTAGAAACTCCATCAACCAGACTTGTATGTTTATTTCATACTTAGACAACCAGTTGTTATTATTTCGACCTTAGAGTCGCGCGTTGTATTATTATGGTTTTCTTGATGATTTGAGTTTCCTTTTTGAGTTTTGATCCTCGCCCTTCGGCGTTGTATATTATATTGCTTGCGTGGTTGTGACCGTCGATTGACGAAGAGCTAGCTCCCGCTTGGGGATTCCTTTTATCATTGATGTATATATTATTCTTGTTGTACTCCGTTTGGGGCCAGTTTTTACAAAGGAAACTCTGCCGAAATTTTCAAAAAAGACTTGATGTTTTAAAAAAACGCAAAATTCGGCTTATGCTATTAAAACCACTTGCTTTAAAACAAGTTTTTCCTTCAATTATTATTTAAAATGGTTTTAGATTTCTGGGCTTTTGTCTTACTTGAATTAGATGTGGTCCTATAGACTTCATATGATTCAAGTGCCAGCCACGAGCTAATATTTCGGGTCGTGACAAAGTTGGTATCAGAGAGCTAGGTTAATCTTGGTTCGAGTCTAGGTTTGACTATGCGGAGCCTAGGGTGTTTGTATATATATAGAATCTTGGCTTGACCTTAAGGAACTTAGACCTAGTCGAGGGGGTATTAGACCCGAACTTTTGTCACGTAGGTTGACCTTGGTTGATGGAGTAGGTGACTTAAGGAGAGTGACGTACCGTGTGTATGTTCTGTGACATACTTACGATACGCTACTCCGCTTTAGAAGCCTTAGGATGTTTGTTCATCACAGAATACTACATTTCAATACCGCTCATTCGTTATCTGTTTTGTTATATATCGGTACTATTAACCGATGTTTGCTCAGTAATACAGATTACAGGTGTCCGTGACAAAATACTAGAAATACATCCAGAATCACGGATATATCATTTGTGAGCCAACACTGCAACCAGAACTGGAAGCCGACCGATATCCCAAGAGTTATTTTGCAAACAAGTGTGTGCGCAATATTTTGGTCCAACACATAGCATGTGTACACACTAACTCTTGGAGGTTGGACCATGGACCTAGGGAGGCTGCCATGACACACTCAAGTGGGCTAGAGCAAGTGGGCATGAGGTGATATGGGTGTGAAATGCATTTATTGCAAAAAGTAATGATGTGATTTGTATCTACCAAGTTCCCTCCAATTCCTGGTGCACCACAAGTTCAAAACTGACTAAGCAAACAACACCAGAGGCATTCTGGGGATAACAAAAGACAACCACCGCAATATGGGACCCACCCTTCGGAATTGACCCGAGCACTTCCCAATGAAAACCGGCCAGGCCGGCCCCACCTCTTCCTGTGGGCCCCATCCACTCACAGTGGCTTCCATGCTGCCATTTGGTCCTTATTTTATTGTTTGCTTAATCCCTTTTCTTGCCTATAAAAGCAGACCATGGGGCAGAGGTTCAAGGGTCATTCTTTAGTCTCACTTTTATCCAAGTTTTATCATTCTTCTTCCAAGTTTTATTTTTTAGTTCTTGTACATAGCTAATCCCCCTTGGGCTCTCTACCTTTACTTGATCTTGCAACCTCTTCATTGAGCTTGCAACTTTAAGCTTTGGTTATTGATCTCAAGGGGTTGTATCATTCTTGAAGATTAATAAAAGCTCTCTCTTTTAGCTTCATTTCACATGAGTTCTTTGCCTCTTCTTGATCTTGCAACCTTTTAATTGAGCTTTCATGTTTATGATTAGGTTATTGAACCCATGGCTTGTATTTGGTTCTATGGTTCTTAGTAGTTTCTTTCTTGCTTTTTATTTCTTGCCCTTTACATTCATGCTTTACTTACTTGCAATTTATTAACATGTCATTTACATTCTTGTAATGCTTTTCTTTTCTTTGTTTATCTTCACTTTTGTTCTTTCTTTTTGGTTTGTTTTGTGAATGGTTGTTAATATGGTGTTGTTAGGAATAAATACGATATTGTAAGTTAAGGTTTCTTTGCTCATTTCCTTTTCCCGTATTTTCCATTGAACTCCGTCCAAACGTTACGCAAGCGCTCCGTTAGGCACCCTACCCTAACAAGTTAACGGTGATTCCTAACCGCGATCGGTTGCGTTTGGTTTGGCCGGAGGAGAAAGCAAGAGACAAGAACAGACGGACAAGGGTCAATAAGTCGGATTCCACGAATACCGTGCTTAAGCACCCTAATCCACGTTGTTGCCGATTGTTCTAGCTTCAATCGTTAAGTTCGTCTCAAAGGTTTTATTGCGGATTCCGTAGCTTACACTTTTTGTATCTTTTCCTAACAACTTTATAATTGCATATAACACATAGGTTAGATTTGAACAATTCTGTCCTCGCGCATTAACTCGTTACGACAAGAACGTAAAACGCTCCGTCTCCCTGTGGATCGACCCGTACTCAACCGGCTAGCTGCAAAGCGACACCGTCTTGATTGCGGTTAACTTAAACTCTTTCAATCAAATGGCGCCGTTGCCGGGGAGACGGTAACGTTTTTATTTTTGTTCTTTCGGGTTAATCATTGTACATCTCACTTATACAACTAACCTTATTTTCAAAACAACATAAAAATTTCAAAAAACACCAAAACCAAAATAAAAACTAACCAAACTAACCATTTTTGTTCTCTGGAAATTGGACCTGCTTACACTCTGGGATTAAACTAAAAAACTAAACAATACCAGTGAGATAGTTGTAGAACAGTGGGATCACAGAAGAAGTTTGGAGCCCAAACTCCGAGGGAAAACCGGCGACCACCGCTTAAATTCGAGCTCGCCGGCCCTATTGCCTCCTTTTGCCTCCAAACTTTCCTCTGTGCTCCATTGTTCTATATTTGTTCCATTTTTATTGTTAATTTTTTCTAATTTTTAGTGTGCAGGTATTTGGGCAATCGTATCATTTTTCCGCACTAATATCCATTTTTCCGACATTTGCAGATTTTGCGGAATTGCGAACGGCAATTGTGGGGGGCAAAGTGTACATTCCAAGCTAAGGTGATTACGACGTATAGTGCCAAAGATCCGGGTAGTTTGACCCGCGCAAGAGAACATTTCAAGCTATTCGGATTTAACTTCAACGGGGGTTTCTAAACCCGAAAACTTATCGATACGTACTTTGTTAACACCTTATTTCTCAAATCCGATGCATCCACTATAATATCTTTGCAGGATTCTTTGCAAGTTCGCTACCAAATGCTAAAAACGACTAACCCGTATTTTTTGCAGTGCCGTGCTTAATATAAAAAATGATTATTTGATTCTTTATAGAATTTTTATTGAATTGCGCATTGCATACATTAATACGAACTTAAGGGCAAGCGAACCCCACAACATACGATAAAGGATTTCATCACCTTTTCCGTGTCCCACAAATCACGAACTTGAGCATAACGTTTACCCTCACAAATTTTAGAAGAAATTAGACTTTAAGCCTTAATGACTTCGCGCTCACTAGGAGAAGTTAACTGTGTTTAGAATACCGCTTAACGGCATATCGTTTACGGAGTGTCTAGGAAAGTGTTCACGGCGAAACTGCCAAAAGAGAAAGGGTTATTTAATTAAGGACCTTCGCGAAAGCGTCAGAAAACCTCCCCTTATCTCTGCACTTACCTGGCCTCGTGATCAGTATATCTTGAGCCCGTTTCTCAACACAGTTTTACTTCGACAATCAAGTTCTTGAGCAGGTCTAGTTGACCTAGGTGAACCCTAGACCGATTAGGTGTGCGGTATTTTTGTGTCGTGATTGTTTTTGTCTAGATTCTTTTTTGTATATTTCATTCTTTTGTTCATAACTAACTAAAAAAAAATAGTAATAAAAATCACATTCTTTTTCCCTTCCTTTTCTCTTCCTTTCTTTCTTTCTCTCTTCATATCATGGGTACCCCGCCTCGAAAAACTCTTGCCGAACTTTGGTACCCACAACCAGACATTACTTCCTACGGTTCTTGCTTTGGCCAAACGTCGAACGATCTATCCATGCCCAAAATTTCTTTGAATGATCGGATAGACGCGTCTAGGACTACCAATTGGACTCCGCAATCTACCTTGTATCAACCATTTCAACCTTCACCACCTTTTTACGTTGATACCCCTTTTGAGAGTCCAGTTGTAACTCCAAGACCTATGTCTATTGCAGAAAAAATCGAACAATCCCGTAGCCGATCTTTCACTCCGTTCACCACTGCGAATTCTTTGGATCAACAATTCCATTCACCTTCTTATCCGTATGTTGATCCTACCCATGTCCAACCATTCATTTCCTATCCATCCTACCCAACTTTTGCACCCTCCCTAGACATTACTTCTGAACACCCTTTTGGGAGTTTCCAGTATCGAAACAACTTCGTATCTTTTACTGAAACCCCTTCACAACCCATGTCCAGTCTGGAACAGTCATAGGAAAACTTTCGGGTAGAGTCATACCAACAGATGATGGATTTGAATGCATCCATGGCCGCCCTCATACAACCTAGTGACCAGGTAGGTAGTTTTCAACTAGCTCCACATTTTCCAATGTATGATAAGGCGGTAGGACAGGCTGAGAATTTGAGTGGAGAGAGTGAGCTGTATACCCTTCCAAATCAAACCTACCCGTTTCAACTTGAATCCCACAACTCCGGTTTTGAATGTCTATCTAGTGTTCCAAACGATTCATCGATTGAAACAGATAATGAGTTGTGCAACTTTGTAGTGTTTGATTTTCCCGATTGTGAAAGGTACCTTTCGAGTGAAACCACACCCAATTCTTTTGACCTCCAAACCTCCAACTTAAAGACAAAATTGATTGAAATCCATGCTTTTGATGAGGTGTCTGAGAATATTGATTTTCACTCGATTGTGGATATTGACGCAGGGAATATTTCGGATGATGAACCCGCATATTTGGATGAGTTTTTCTCTCCAATTCATCATCCCGAGTCATTAACTATTTTTCCCGAACTCCATTTGCGTCTTGATTTTGATGAAATTTGCATGGATAAGCTGAATTTTGAGGAAAATTTTGAGGAAATTTTTGAGGATGAACCAGTTTTTCTTGATTAGTCGGATTTTTCAATTCATCCTATCCCCTTCATTGACTGTGTACACCCTCCGGAACCTTTAACCGATAACCTTCCTCAACCACTTCCCTCCATCCTTTCCATCGTTCCGACCTTGCAAGACACCATATCAATTTCGTTTCTTATGTCTGGTTTACCAAGTTCGGCGTACCCATGTTTTCTTACGAATCTTGAGGGATTTGACCCAATTTCTCGACGGGTTGATAGATTAGCACAATCGCATTTTACAAATCGGTCATCACAAATTGTGCTAATCTATTCACTCCATTTCCACCCTCAAGTTCGTACACCACTCCTTTCTCCCCTCCGCCATTCTTCTTCTCATATACCGAGACCGTATACCACCTCTATTCACATACGGTCTCGCGTATTCTTCATTTCTTTCCTCACCATATTCTTTCACCAATCTGCACATTATAGAGATAAAATCTTTGAATGGTTGGTGCTCACTTTTGGCCTGTGTAAGGCCTTGTATAGATCCATACTATTCTCTCCCCCCTAACTCTGAACTTTACTGCTTAACAGTGGAAACACTGTTTCACTTAAGTTTGGGGGGAACCTTTTTGTGTATATATTTCTGTTTTGCTTTTTGTTTTGTATAAAATTTTCTTTTAGGGAGCGCCGGCAATTTTGAACCCCTTGGTGTAGCCTGACAGTGAAGGCACTGTCAAGTTTAAGTTTGGGGGTGTGTTTGGTAAGCTTTCTTCCTTCACATTCATTTGTATATTTTGCATTTGCATACTTATTTTAAAATCCAAAAAAAATCGAAATTTTCTCCAAAAATATAAAAAATTGTCTTTATGTTAGCTAATAGGGTAACTTTGATTTTATTCCGAAAGCTTAGTTGATACGTTAGAAATAACTAAATTTTAGGCTTAGAAATTGAAAACCCTAAAAATAACCCTCTTTCTTTTAAATTTTGGAAAGTATACGTCCTTACAGTTTTTTTTGAGAAATAGCTAATCTTGAGTTTGGTTCTTAAGTTATGTCAAGATGAAGGGAAAGTATTGAGGCTTTACTGAAGGATAAATCTGAAAAATAGTTTCGATTCTTGAGTCCAAATTTAGAAAGTATATACCCTACAAACTGCACATACACGCACCTTGAAACTTGGGATAGTAGAGGATACCTAGAAATACTCTTGCCTGAAAACCTAGTATGAAAGAAAAAACAGTAATTAAAGCTAAACACCAAAAGAGCATCAGTGAAAAAATATATCCGGTCTTGAAAAAGAAAAATAAAGAAAAAAATTAAAAATAAATAAAGTCAAGACCTGGAAACTGTTATTTACGCTTTAAGCACACGCATTCAGTAATCGGCCGTTAGTGCCTCAAGAAGCACTAATAGTCGCATGAAAGATGTGTGAGCAACACCGTCCATCATTAAATGAAAAGAAGTAGTATTAGGTATTAGGGCAAGGGTATTATAGCTTGAATTGAATTCTTGAGTGTAGGGGTGCAAATAAACACACACGTAGGGGTATACAATCGATATTTGGAGGAAAGATAGAAATGAAGAATAAGACTTATGTTTTCTGTAAGGTTGATAAAAATCCCTGATTTGAGACCGCGCTTTAGAATGAAAACTCAGGAGATAACAACATCTTTCTAAACTTTTTTTGAACGTATAAGATCTAAGGTTAAATAGACAAGAAGTGTGAAAAATAAGGGTAGGATATTTCTAACTTAGGATGATAGAATTTCTAACTTAGATACTAAACTGTAGGAGTAGAATCAATGTTAACTTATGAAACTAGCTTGACGGGATTTTGTAGGTAGTATCCGATGAAAACCCTCAGGAGACAACACTCTTCCTACTAGGGACACCTAGAGGTTTAACGGCTTGTTGCACGTGCTCAGTGCAATCGCGTTCCCTGCGAAAGTGAGGCTAGTATTTTGTTTTGTTTTGCTCGGGACGAGCAAAAGATAAGTTTGGGGGTATTTGTTCATCACAGAAAACTGCATTTCAGTACCGCTCATTCGTTATCTGTTTTGTTATATATCGGTACTATTAACCGGTGTTTTCTCAGTAATACAGATTACAGGTGTCCATGACAAAATGCTAGAAATACATCCAGAATCACGGATATATCATTTGTAAGCCAACACTGCAGCCAGAACTGGAAATCGACCGATATCCTAAGAGTTTTTTTGCAAACAAGTGTGTGCATAATATTTTGGTCCAACACATAGCATGTGTAGACACTAACTCTTAGAGCTTGGACCATGGACCTAGGGGGCTGCCTTGACATACTCAAGTGGGCTAGAGCAAGTGGGCATGAGGTGATATGGGTGTGGCATGCATTTATTGCAAAAAGTAGTGATGTGATTTGTATCTACCAATTTCCCTCCAATTCCTGGTGCACCACAAGTTCAAAACTGACAATGCAAACAACACCAAAGACATTCTGGGGACAACAAAAGACCACCACTGCAATATGTGACCCACCCCTCGGAATTGACCCGAGCACTTCCCAATGAAAACCGGCCAGGCCGGCCCTACCTCTTTCTGTGGGCCCCAACCTCTCACAGTGGCTTCCAAGCTACCATTTGGTCCTTATTTTATTGTTTGCTTAATCCATTTCTCGCCTATAAAAGCAGACTATGGGGCAAAGGTTCAAGGGACATTCTTTAGTCCCACTTTTGTCCAAGTTTTATCATTCTTCTTCCAAGTTTTCTTTTTTAGTTCTTGTAAATAGCTGATCCCCCTTGAGCTCTCTACCTTAACTTGATCTTGTAACCTCTTCATTGAGCTTGCAAGTTTAAGCTTTGGTCATTGATCTCAAGGGGTTGTATCATTCTTGAAGATTAATAAAAGTTCTCTCTTTTGTGTTTCATTTCACATGAGTTCTTTGCCTCTTCTTGATCTTGCAACCTCTTAATTAAGCTTGCAACTTTAAGGTTAGGTTATTGAACCCATGGCTTGTATTTGGTTCTATGGTTCTTAGTAGTTTCTTTCTTGCTTTTTATTTCTTGCCCTTTACATTCATGCTTTACTTACTTGCAATTTATTACCATGTCATTTACATTCTTGTAATTCTTTTCTTTTCTTTGTTTATCTTCTCTTTTGTTCTCCCTTTTTGGTTTGTTTTGTGAATGGTTGTTAATATGGAGTTGTTAGGAATAAATACGATATTGTAAGTTATGGTTTCTTTGCTCATTTCCTTTTCCCGTATTTTCCATTGAACTCCGTCCAAACGTTACGCAAGCGCTCCGTTAGACACCCTACCCTACTAAGATAACGATGTTTCCTAACCGCGATCGATTGCGTTCGGTTTGGCCGGAGGCGAATTCAAGAGACAAGAATGGACGGACAATGGTCAATAAGCCGGAATCCACGAATACCGTGCTTAAGCACCCTAATCCACGTTGTTGCCGATTGTTCTAGCTTCAATCGTTAAGTTCGGCTCAAAGGTTTTAGTGTGGATTCCTTAGCTTACACTTTTTGTATCTTTTCCTAACAACTTTATACTTGCATATAACACATAGGTTAGATTTCAACAATTCCGCCCTCGCGCATTAACTCGTTACGACAAGAACGTAAAACGCTCCGTCTCCCTGTGGATCGACCCGTGCTCAACCGGCTAGCTGCAAAGCGACACCGTCTTGATTGCGGTTAACTTAAACTCTTTCAATCAATGTACATTTCCTTGCACAGCATTATATTCATTCATGATATATCCTCATCGATATCAGTTTATGGTTTTGCCGCTACAATCACACGGGCATAGAGAGCTACGGCAAGAGTTGCGGTAAGCAGGAGCTCGTCACGGACGAAGACTGACCAGGGCGTGATTCCAGGGAAATATGATTGCATAGAGGCGTCGTTTTATTGTGTTTTCGCGCCATGAGCGTTTGATGGGTCGCTTTTACGAGATTAATCGGACGTGCAGATCAGCACCATAGGATTGAGCCACTGATAGAGGCCAGCCAGATTTTTTATGACGGTCAATGCACAGATTATTATTGATGATTGAGGCACTGTTCAGCGTGTAGATGAATAAGCCAGTTGTTGCTGCGAATGACGAGATATCGCCCCAGATGTTTGGAGCTATTGCAGCACGAGTTTATACGTAGAGAAGTGATAGAAGGTCGCTAGTCACCCGAGGATGAATGACTAGGACATGTGGTTCGTTCGCTTACCCCGATGCGAGGTCATCAGATTGATTGATTCCAGCTTGAGAAGACTTCACACAGATACGTTGGGAGTCGATAGAGACGATTGAATGTCAGAAACCCATTTTCCAAGTTTAATATATTTCGAGAAAATGCAAGTAATTCTACGGACCCTCTAGAAGAATGAAACCTAACTCGACATAATAACCATGTGAAAGCCTTTGAACCTTAGGGTTTGCGGCAGTTCCGCGGTGCCATTAATGAGGCTTGGGTTTGTCCTTCTACGGTTGGTCCATAGGTGCTGTAGCATGTACTCGATATTATTAAACTGTACTCAAGATGTTGAGCTCTTGGGGGATTTTGAGGTTTTGACGAATCAATCGAAAGGTTCGACTTCATTCGGATATCATGTGATGGAATGCATTGCTTGAGAGACTCCAGATACGAGTATAGCCGTTGGAGCGTAGTCCGTGAAGCCACGAAGAGACGATTCCGAAGCAGTGGACAATAGAGAAAAGTCAAGTAAGAGCTTCGTACGAGATCTTGATGAGATGACGTTCCACTCCGCCGACATCAGAGATGTGATACGCATGCAGAGGCGTTGTATATGGATATATCTTCCAAAAGGAGTCGCGATGAGTATTCAGCCGTTTCGGAACAAGAAACAGATTTAATAAAAGACGATGATCTCTGGGTAGTTCGGCAGAAACGAGATTTGGGAGAGACCTCGACAGGACCTTTCTAAAATATTATACGAGAAGACTTGGACCCAGGAGTGGTCATTTTACGCACACCTAGCAGGCCTGAGTTTGGCACCGTCGATGAGACATGTTATGAGCGACCACGACAGTTGGCCAGAGATTCTTAGAGGATGTGCTTGAGTGGGACTATTCCACCATACTTGATTTCAGTATTTTGGGCGATCTATTCGCATGATTGAGTTTTGATGACTGAGTTTCATGATATTTGTTTTCGTGCACCATGGTTGCACCTACTGGGTATTTATATTTTGTGCATAGTTATTACACTTGAGATATTCTTTATACACCGTTGTGTTGATTTATGATTTGTGCACAGTTATTACGCTTGATATCGTTTTTGTGCATTGGTTGCACATGTTTATGATTTCATGGATTTCATACAGCTCGGTTGATTTTGTGCATATGGTACGCACTCGATTTGGTTTTTGCGCTCGGTATAGTTCGCATATGCTTGTAGTGTATTGATACGTAATTTTTGCACTACAGTTGCACAGGACTTCGATTTAATGTCATTTGAGATACTGATTTTAATTTCATGCCTAGGGCATGCATATGATTTGACTTATGCTTTCGGCATAGTTTTCATGCACTTTTAGTATTTGATTTGCTTTTGTGCATGCTGATGGACATGGTTATGAGATTATATACCACGGTATACCTAATTTGGATTTGGGTTGAAATGTGTTGTATACTGTCGATTTTGATTGTGATACTCGAAATTTGTTTTGTGAACCTGATTGGATTCTTGGGCATATTTGACGCGCTTGGACTAGAATTTGCGCGTGTTCGACGCTTGATATTGGATTTCGTGATTTCATGCATGTTAGATGCATATGATTTAGATTTTATTCGTGCATGATGGATGCACCTGGTAAGGATTTTCGCGCATGTTGGGCGCATGATATGAGATGCGATTTTGGTGCACACCAGATGTACTAAATCAGGATTCTTTGTGCATATCAGATGCACCTGATATTGCTGCCAGGCACACCATTGCCTCTGACAGGTGTTTCGTGCACACCCGTTGCACTTAGATGTTGTTTCTGCCCACATGTTTGGCACATTTATGGATTTCGATTCCCGTGCTCACCAGACGCACGCGACATTCTTATGGACATTTTGGGATTTATTTCTTATGGAGCAGTACGTTTTTATGATATTTACTATTTGTTTTCATACTGAGCAGGACTAGTCATAGGACAGTAGCTAGATGTATTTTGCATGCATTGACAGTTATCGAAGGGATTTCCGAAGAAAGAGCTATAGTCTCAGTATTTACCTACGTGTCCGAGATGACACAAAAACTTTAACAAGGAGACCCTTCTAATTTATTTTCTCAAAAAAGGCGGGACGTGTATGTTAAACAAAGGATATATGTAGATATACATATAGTTATTTTCTTATAATAGACGTCCGCCACGGTGCAGTGTTACGCGCATCGCACAGCGACTTAAGAGGTTTGGCATGCATTTCCACTTGAGAGGTTTGGCATGCATTTCCTTCTGATGTTTACATGTATAGTTTTGATGTTTGCATGTATAGTTTTGATGTTTATCATGTTGATTTTCGTATTGGATTTGACATTTGTGTCTTCGCAATAACTCCGATGATTGCGAGATGCTTGACGGAGTTCTGATTTTGATCTTGGGTTATATGCTTGTTTTTCATGTGCATGCATTGCGCTACGAAATGTTTTAGTATTTGAGGCGTTTAAATTTAAATTCGGAGACCGAATTTCTTTAAGGGGGGAAAATTGTAACATTTCAGAAAAATAAAATATTATTTTTGGGAATTTTTATAATTAAATAATAATATATTGAATATTTTAATAAGGCGGTATAATTAAATACCGAAAAATTGGGAAAATTTTAAAAACTTTTAGAAATTACAAAAAAGAGGGTGCTTTATGTGATTTATGCAAATTATGAAATTTTACGATTTATTATACACTGTTTTAATGCTAATCGCGCTTAAATATCGCTAATCTTGCATTAAACGTGTTTTGTGCACATGACATGCACATGTCATTTTTAACACTTGTGTTACATTTGTTTCATGGCTTTTCTTTAAAATTCTTCATGCTTGGTTTGAAATTTAAAGAGAAGAGAAAAGATAACGAAAGAAAAAGAAAAGAAAAGAAAAATGAATTAAGAAATGGGGTATGGGCATGACAGAGAGTGTGAGGGGTCTTCATTGACCATGGCCTTTGTTTATCATTCTTCAATTCATCTTTCCCACTCCCTCATCCTTCATGGTTGCTGCCCCCATCTCCCTCCTCTACTACAACCCTCAAATCACCATAAAAAATTCATCCAAAGTTCATCCCCACTTCACAAAAAGCATGCACAAGCTCACAAGCAACACTTTGGACCAAGAAAGTTTGCATTTTGGGCACTTGGGCAACTCAAGAAGATTCTTGAGTTTCCAAATGAGGTAATCCTTTCACAAATTGTGTAGTATTTGGATTCTTTTAGCTTCTATTGTAGTTGAAATCGATTTGGCGAAGTTTAGTGAACTTTGGGAATTTCTAAAGAGGGTTAGGGTTAATTTGAGTTGTGTTAGTGTAATTGGGCTTTTGTGATGACCTTAAACCCCCTAAGTGTTAGAAACCCGGACCAAACAGATACAAACCCAAAATACTGAAAACAGAAACTTTCCATGTCGGTTTGTGAGGTAATAGAGGGTGCAGGGAAATCTGGGATAGCCTGGGAGTTTTACTGGAAAAATAAACAACTCTAGAGACCCAATTGGACCACTAAGCACCCACTGTAAAAGTACGAGACCCTAACCCCCCTACAAAACCGAGGAGGCCGGATTTTCATGGGGAGTGGCCGGCCACTTGGTGGGTCAGGGTGCCAAGGTTGCCCCCATAGCTCATATACACCCTATATATCACCCCAGTATTGTTTGCTTACTTTGTTTTCACCTTAAACAAAATCTGGGAGCACATTAGAGTGTTTTTGGCTATGTTTTCCGTGTTTTAGAATGTTTGGTTTTGATATTTGTATTCGTATTTAGTTGTTGGATGTTTGTACACCAATGACTAGGGATGGTTGGTCGTGTTTTGCATGCGAGACTATAGGTTTTGACCTATGAACGATACGCGTGCCGATTTGGTTTTCGTGCGCTATTTCCATTTACGATGTCTTGTGGTGTACATGTAGGTACCCCCGAGTGAGTTGGCGCAACAACGAGGGGCGTGGCGACATCGACATCGACATCGGCAAGCAAGAGCAGGTGAGTAGATCTATATCTACGGGGGAAGTCGGGTAGATGGCGTATAGCACCCCCGCAAAGTTTTGGTGGAAACCGATTTGTAGCATATGGTTAAGAAAACCTAGAGTAGCAAACTAGGGTTAGAATTAAAAGATAGCTATAGAAACTATATGAGAAACTAAAGAATAGTTAGAAGTGATATAATACGGCTAATATGTGATGACGGGATTTGAGGATGATGTTCGACGATATTGCCGTTTAGGGTACTATAGGACTAGATAGCGGACGTAGATGTGTCATTCGAACCATACGTATTTCTAAACTAAAGAATCGTATGCATCCTTTAAACAAATACCTTGAGGGACGTTACATATTTTCAAATGATATTTTTGCCTTAAAAACACCATAACCCCTACTTTTAAAACTACGATTTGCTTCTTTTAAAAACTGATTGTATGGTTCGGGGGTGTATGCTAGATTAGATACTTATGCTTATGGTAAAGGTAGAATGTGTATACTTATAACATTTGATTGGATGTGAGATATAAAGGTGATGAAAAGAATATACGATGCGATATGATGACTTGGTGATATGTTGGTATACGGATGAGAGTCGAATGAGATGATTGATACCTTGTCGGTCCCCTGATATGAGATTGTTGTGGATGTGACCTGGGACATAGGTACATAGATATATATATTTATATATGTGGTGAATCATGTGTGATTGTCGTACGAGACGTTAGGTCCGTACCCTTCATTGTCGCATAGGGTGATAGGATCCCTATTGGTTTAATGCCGCCGTACGATGATTTATACCGTACGTGATGTTGTCACTTGATGATTGATCCATACCCTTAACTAGAGGATGCCGTACGATGGATTATACCATTCGTGATGTTGTGAGGCTGGGTGCCGATTGATAGATTCACCGACTCGGTCATGTTAGATATGTATACCTTGTAGCTTTTAGCTGACATATTACCTTATGCTGCATTTCATGCTATTCTCATTGCATCATATATGTTTACCTGTGCTAGTACACCTGCACCATTATCGATGATGCGTATGTTACACTTACACAGTTTGACCGGCTCACACACTTCATCATCGATAATTGCCATGTCACTACACAGTAGAATTGCTGCATCATGATATGACTCTTCGCCTAACTTACTGGCGTATATACCCACTTGTACATTCATATTGGGGAACATACATATTGTACACTCATACTTGCGTATATACCCACTTGTACATAGATATTGTACATCCATACTTGCGTACATACACATATGCACCTTTATACGATATTGCCTTCGATTTTGGAGATTTTGGAACCGCATGATATATTTTAAAACTGGATTCATTTAAAAGAGCGGTTTTCCCTTGATATGTGCATATTACTGTTCCATGTTGCATGATATATATATATGCTTACATTTCTGTCATATATCGCATACATCATGCTTTATGATTACACGCATTGAGATATGGTGTTTTCATGAGGTTTCTGGATTTTAGAACCGTGGCTATTTCAAAAGAAAGCATGTACTATTTTAAAAACCCGGTTTCTCTTGATATGATATTTCAGTGCGTCCACCATGCGTTTTCTCGATTCAGAGACGTGTGACATGTGAAACCTGATTCGAGGAGGAGGATGATCGGTTTGCGGGTATATGGTGGACCCGGTATGGTACCCCGGGGCGTGAGAGAGATTTTGTGTGGATAACGATGGGCTTGACAGGGGAGCACTACCTACCGGTAATAGTATTTTGGCTCGGCGGATATCCAGAGGATACCGACCAGAGTCGAGAGATGATATGGGCCGATCCGGACCGACGGAGCCCGTGGGCTGATCCGGACTGACGGAGCCCGAGATATGAGGATTTACGTGTCGATGCTGGACAAAGGTTTCATGATTTTTTCGAGTGTCGATGTTGGACACTCAGGTTCCATGATTTTGATGTGTCGCGAGGGACACACGTTGATTTATATCCTCATACTTTCATGCATATTCTTTTATGATATTTCATGCATGATATTGTTGTGTCATTGGTTTGTTAGTTATATGTATGCCCTAGAGGCCATTACTGTACATTGGATGTATATTGTAGTGGATGCTGGGACATATATAGGGAGGACTTTCTTACTCGACATGATAGTATGCTATCTGGTTGCTCTTTACCTTAACGTGTACACAGATTGTCTCTCTATTACATGTTGGTAAAGCCCTTAGGATGTGTACTTGACTACCTGGACTATGATGCGGATCATACCAGTGGGGACATAGTAGTGTATAAGTACATCCTTCATGGTCCCTAGTCGTGGGTGTATCGAGACGGGGCATCGATATACCAGAGTAGACTAGCGTATACCTTCTCGACCCATACAGATGGGCGATGGATGATCCCATATCCATTGGTGTTTGACATCAGAGATGATATACGGGTGATCAGTAGAGACTGGGTACACTGGACGGACTCGCCGAGAACTCCCAGATGGTATTATACCTTACGTCAGATGGCAGTTCTCTGGTGACACTGGTACAGAGTAGTCTGTTGACCCGAGATCGTCATAGAGTCTTGTGTGGTCCCACTGTGCTTTGATTTCCATCTTACCACGTCCAGGAGGGCGTGCAAAACGGTAGTTTTTGGGTACAGTCCCGAGTCACATGGAGGCAATGAGCGATAGGAGGGGATTCGTCTCTCCCGGTATAGGGAGTTGATGTTGCGCTGTGTTCGATTGGCTATAACCGGAAATCCCTGGCCAGGGTTGCTGAGATATACTGGTAAGTGTTACCAGTAGTTTCTCGAACTGTTATAGACCTCATATCGACACGACTTATCGAGCTATTGGGGTCTGGCGTTTACCACCCCTAGGCAAGATATGCGACATATCAGACGACGAGACCGGACTGTACGGTAGTGTTACTGGTTGGATTCACTGGAGTGTGAGCGGGCTTGCTCGTCGATCTTCTGATCGATCAATACCCGGGTGGCCGTTACGTTTAGCAGACCGCTTGCGGCTTGTAGGTGTTTGATATGATCATCACCGGCTGCCGGCGTTTTGACGAGTCTTTAGAGTCCTACACAGAGGTTTCCTGGCTCAAGAGAAACGAAATACGAGCGCATATGAGATATGTGCGGGACCGAGAATAATGCGTGTATGTGATACCGTATTCCATTCTCGCGATGAATGTATCGAATGGTTGTATGATATGTAACCTAGTTATCGATTCAAGCGTTGATTCGATAAGTCGATACATTGAATACTAGTCGGTTATGTTCGACATGACCGGATCATTGAATCAAGTGTTGATTTAATGATTTAATGCATAATTATATATTTGATATATTACTTTGCATTAACTAGTATCGGTTTACTTAAGATGGATTTTCTCACTCGCCTGTGCACATTGTATATGTGATATATTTTGTGCACTTGATTGTATCATGTTTGATGATATATGATAGCTAGGGTTTGTGTAAAGAGTTAAACCTTAGTTAAGTAAATGGTTAGGGTTTTGATATATTTATTAATTCTTTTATCTTTTAATTTTTATTAAAAAGATAAGAGATAAAGAAAATAAAAGGTTGCTTTTCTTCATGAAGCTTGTTGAAGCTTCATGAAGCTTTGACCGAAGAAACCTTTTGTCTTCATCTCATTAACCCTAACCATTCATTGAACTATAGTTAGCTCTCTACACTTTACCATGGTTACAATTATGATAAGAATTCATTTTTCTTTTCTATTCTTATTCTTATCATAATGCTTATGATATTATCTTCTTCTTCTTCTTCATCTTCTTCAAAGAAGAAAAGCTTGCTTCATCAATGGTGATTGATGATAAAGAGTGAGAAATCCAATTCTAAAGTCTACCCACTTCCTATTTCTTCGTCCTCTACCTCTTGCCAAGAAGTAGAGTGTGTTTTCTTCACAAGTTTCTTGACTTGGTGACGTTGGAGCTTGATCTAGTGATGCCTCGACGTAGATCATCTTCGGCACAAAGCCGACGAACTTGCCCGCCCATTTCTCCGATGAAGCCGACGCTAGAGCCCGGGTTTCCATTTGGACAGCGAGGATACTTCATTGCGGAGCTATGGAGGTGGAGGACCGGATCTACAAAGGTTGTATTTCCGTTCCCTTAGTAAAGTAGTTTACTAGTTGCATCTTTCGCCTAGACATCTAGCCAACAATCCGTAGTCTAGGGTTTCTCGGCACCGTATTTTTGAAATTGGCATGGTTGATGCCATGTGAGACCTCTTGAGAGTGCCTAGGAACCCTACAGTGGTATCAGAGCCTAGCTAGGGCCTTAGGTGAAGTCTAGACGATGTTTGAAACCCGATCGAACCGAAAACCCAACCCGGAAAATGCTCTCTGTACTTTTTCTAAAATCGTGGTTTTTTCCAGATTAAAAATATGCAGAAAAACCGGCAGGGATATCTAAGAGCTACGGTGAATTTTGATGACCTAATTCCATCATTCCGCCGCGGTTCCGCAGCACGCGCATGGCTCGTGCGGCGGATCCGCGGCCGTTTTGTCGTATTGTTCATCGAAATTTGCACCATAATCAATAATTGTCAGTGTTGTTTTTCCTGGGAATATTTTAATGTTTATTCCAGAGTTTTATTTTCTGGGTTGTTTTGGGGATTCGAATGTTCGACCGGATTATCAAATTTTGTTTGTGTGGCTTTCCGGATAAATTTTAGAATATGTTAAAAAGTTCGACCGGATAAAAATACCCAATTATTCCCCTGTCGGGAAATTTCCAAGTGTTGGATTTTTCCGTTGTTTAAAGACATTCTAAGTAGTGCAAGTAACGCAATGGACCCTCTAGAAGACAACAAACCTTAACTCGATTATGTAACCGTCTTGAACTGCCCTTTGAACCTTCGGGTTTGGGGCAGTACGGCGTGCCACATGTGAGGCGTTGGCTTGACCCTTCTACGGCTGGACCGTTGGTACTGAGGCGCGAACTGAACGTTTTTAGACTTGTTTCATGTGTTGATCTGTATCGGGAAAACTTGGGTGTTTGAATGTTCGATCGGAAATTTTAACATTTTCTAATTATCTGGAATGTGATACAATAATTGGAATCAACAAATAGTTATGAGATAACTGAATGAATGTTATAAACACAGCAGTTTAGTCTCACTTGATCGGTTGCCACGGAATTTTGATGTGATCAAAAGTCCGTCGCAATCACGTAGCGTACGCGGATACTCGCCGGATAAACTTAATAGACAGCTACACCCCTTAGCCCCGACCAAGTGACTGTAAGAGAACCCCGTCGCCGAAAGCATCCGTTCGGGTGCTCGCGGCAGCGGTGTTCCGCTTTGGTGCACTTCGTCGGCGGCATCGGGGGTGCGGCCGTCTACTGAAGTTTGCGACGAGCATTCGATCAGGATTTTCGGGAATCTTGTTGAATTGCCCGACTTTATATTGAAAAGAGTTTTCGATAATTGAGACTAAAATGCAGGGTTTATAATTGTTAGGCATGTGATGTCTAACTAATTCATTTGATTAGGCATGCGATGTCTAAAAAGATTGCGGATTCCAACTGTTGTAGTTTTACACTTTCTTTTCTGTGACCGTAAGTGTAATATGTGATATCGCCGGTTTCGTTGCTATATGTAAACGACAATTGGGATGCGCATATTTACTTACGTTGATGACTTGTGATGTTATGTGTTGCTGGATATGTTATATTGGATCGTCGTGTTTGAATAGCCCGGGGGTTTTTATGTGAGATGAGTGTTTTTCATTTTCATTCATGTAAAAACTTGTATGTAATATTCTTTTATTGGGGAACTTCCAGGTTGCGGAAGTTGTCACCCGTTGTATATTATTTACTTTTCCGCACTAGGATAGACCCAAGGAGGAGGGCACAAGTAACCGGGTTCTGGAGTTCAGTGGGAGACCAACTCGAGGAGTCGAGTCCGGGTCTTCTAACTCCAGAATTGGTAAGGTTGCTTGCCGCTCTCGTAGGGGTCTAGGGGTGTGGGTTTGGCTATTCATCACGACCGTGGAATCCGTGTTTTATACTGGATCGTATTGAAAACACGGACGTCCTAGTATATCCAATATTTCATATATTTCTTCTGCTGCGATATCTGTGATGTGATCATGTAATGTTCTGTGATAGATACTGTATATAGTATATATGATATATTATATAGACGTTACTTATGTTTTACACCCGTGCTAGCCCTGCCCCGCTCTGCCGTTAGTTTCCTAACCTAACGGTGCACGAGGGGACATCGAGGCGAATGCGGATGGCATAAGTGTACGCCGTATTTATCTGTGATGTTTAGGTACTTAAATGATGGGACTTCATTAATGTGATTAATGAAAGAAAAGAAACCTAAAGATGTTGTAGAATCGAATTTCAAAATAAAACAGGTAGCTACAGTTCTTGCTTTGCACAGCGGTATATATGATATATCCTGCACCTTATTCGATAAGGAAAGGACCGAGATCCCTTCACCGGGAGTGACTCCTTTAGCAATAACTGGCAGATGCTACACACTCGGTTTGTCTTTTGATTGCTTTTAAGAGTTTTTGCTTTGCACAGTGATATATATGATATATCCCGCACCTCATTCGACGAGGAAAGGACCGACGATCCCTTCACCGGGAGTGACTCCTTTAGCAAAACTAGAAAAGCCTCAAAAACACTCCATTTTAAAATCATTTGATTCTACAACGATATCAAGTTCATTACGCAATAGGTTTTCAGAAAAACCTATCGTAGCCCTCCGTCATTTCAGATAAGTTGTATATAGTATTCGTGCTGCATTTGTTGGCTTTCGTCAAGGTGCAGTGTGCGGTAGCTATATGCTGCTTATCTACTAGCATACGATGCGATTGGATTAGGGTAGTCGTGCGGCTTTGTTGGCTTTCGTCAAGGGTCGTGCAGGTGGGTTTAATTCAATCAAGAAATGTACGGGTTGAACTTGACTAGCGGGCTATGGTTTGTTGGCTTATGTCAAGGTCATAGCACGTTAGGGGCAAAATATTATCGGGAATTTCAAGTGTTGAAATTTGCAATAAGATTGCATACCTTCTATGAGATAGTTGGATCCTGATACCCGCTGCGAGTAAGAGTTACTCCTGGGAGAGTTTTACACATGTTGATGTATGTAGGTCCCCAGTCTACACATGCCAAGACTGGTTGTTTGTACTTCATTACATTCTCTGATAATCTCTCAAGATTCAGACATATGTTCCTGTTGAAACACAAGTCTGAACCTTTTGAGATATTCACAGAATATAAGTTAGAAGTAGAGAACCAATACGGGTATAAGTATTATGTCCTTTGATGTGATCAAGGAGGAGAATACTTATGCACGGAAATCCTGGACTATTCTAAAGGAGAATGAGATTCTCTCTCAGCATTACTCCTCCGGATACACCATAGCACGTTGGTATATCGGGGCGGAGCAGTAACACCCTATATGATAAGGTGTGCTCTATGATGAGTACTTCTGAGTTACCTATTTCCTTTTGGGGGTTATGCACTTATGAAGCTGCATACCTATTGAATATGGTTGAAATCAAATCAGTTGTCTACCACTCCATATGAGATATGGAAAGGGAAGAGCCCATATCTTATGTTAGTTAAGATTTGGGGTTGTCCGGCCTATGTCTAAAAGGAAAATCCGGACAAGCTCGAGGCAACGTCTGTTATGTAGAACTCGAAACGTTCCAGCTATACAAACTGCAGCTGATGATTTGGTAGAACCGAAGGATTCAGTAGATTCCAACGAACCTCAGCTTCTCCGCCGATCTAGTAGGGTTCCTCACCCACCTGAGAGATACTTAGGTTTCTCTATGACAGTGGGAGTGAGGAATGCATCATGAGATGATGACCCAACTAGTTTTGAGCTGGCCATCAAGAGTGGGACTCTGTAAGAATGGCTGGATGCTTAGCGATCTGAGATGGAATCCTTATACACCAACAAAGTATGGACTTTGGTTGCTATATCTGAAGGGTTAAATCCCCATCAGGAGCAAGTATATCTTGAGAAGATTACTTGGTGTAGATGGAAAAGTTGAGACTTTCAAAGCTAGACTTGTTAAAGGTTTTCGTCATCGACCACGCGTGGATAATGATGAAACCTTTTCCAGTGCCTATGCTTAAGTCCATTCAGATCCTACTTGCCACGGCTACATACCATGACTACGATATCTGGTGGTTGGGTGTCATGACTGCTTTTCTAAATGATGTTTTAGAAGAGTGCGTCTATAAGTAGACAGCCAGAGGGCTTCGTAAACAGTGGGAGCAGCGGAAACGCGTGCAAGTAGTTTTATGTGATAAAGAAGGCATCGCGGAGTTGGAACATCTGTTTTGATGAGTTAGTCAAACAGTTTGACATCATCAAAATGGTAGATGAACCTTGTATATACAAAAAGGTAGTAGAGAGTATGGAAGTGATCCTCATAGAGTACGTGGATGACATACTCTTGATAGGGAAGGAGTTTCCTATGCTACGCTCGATCAATCTCCGATTATCACAATGATTCTCCACATAGGATCAAAGTGATACCTACTAAATCCTAGGTTTTGGATCTATGAGATAGATCTAAATGGATATTAGGACACTCACTAGTTGTAGTGAGATGGTATCAGTTGATCCTGGGGAGAATCACTGGAAGTGTTCCAGGGTGATAAAGACGACTGAGTGTCTGTCACAGGCATTGTCTTTACCCTCAGTAAAGGGACGGTATGTTGGAAGAGTTTCAAGCTAGATACCGTGGCATACTAGACGATACAGGCTGGATACATCGCTACTTATGTTGCTACCAAAGAGGCTGTTTGGGTGTATATAGGTTCATGAGATGAACTACGTTACTACCATTGTGAGACAATGGAGTTGTGGCTTATGCCAAGGAACGAAGGTCCAATCAGTGATCCAGACATATTCTAAGGCAGTATCACTTGATCATGGAGATGGTTGATCTCTAAGGGATCGAGGTTAGGAGAGTAGACTCAGAGGACATCACGGCGGATCCACTCACGAAGGCCTATTCCCAGAGAGAGACTTTTATGGGATGGTTGAGTATGAGATACTACAACCACTGCTATAGATGGCCCTAGTGTAAGTGGGAGATTGTTAGTTATATGTATGCCCTAGAGGCCATTACTGTACATTGGATGTATATTGTAGTGGATGCTGGGACATATATAGGGATGACTTTCTTAATCGACATGATAGTATGCTATCTGGTTGCTCTTTACCTTAACGTGTACACAGATTGTCTCTCTATTACATGTTGGTGAAGCCCTTAGGATGTGTACTTGACTACCTGGACAATGATGCGGATCATACCAGTGGGGACATGGTAGTCTATAAGTACATCCTTCAAGGTCCCTAGTCGTGGGTGTATCGAGACGGGGCATCGATATACCAGAGTAGACTAGCGTATACCTTCTCGACCCATACAGATGGGTGATGGATGATCCTATATCCATTGGTGTTTGACATCAGAGATGATATACGGGTGCTCAGTAGAGACTGGGTACACTGGACGGACTCGCCGAGAACTCCCAGATGGTATTATACCTTACGTCAGATAGCAGTTCTCTGGTGACACTGGTACAGAGTAGTCTGTTGACCCGAGATCGTCATAGAGTCTTGTATGGTTACCACTGTGCTTTGATTTCCGTCTTACCACGTCCAAGAGGGCGTGCAAAACGGTGGTTTTTGGGTACAGTCCTGAGTCACATGGAGGCAATGAGCGATAGGAGGGGATTGGTCTCTCCCGGTATCGGGAGTTGATGTTGCGCTGTGTTCGATTGGCTATAACCGGAAATCCCTGGCCAGGGTTACAGAGATATACTGGTAAGTGTTACCAGTAGTTTCTCGAACTGTTATAGACCTCATATCGACACGACTTATCGAGCTATTGGGGTCTGACGTTTACCACCCCTAGGCAAGATATGCGACATATCAGACGACGAGACCGGACTGTACGGTAGTGTTACTGGTTGGATTCACTGGAGTGTGAGCGGGCTTGCTCGTCGATCTTCTGATCGCTCAATACCCGGGTGGCCGTTACGTTTAGCAGACCGCTTGCGGCTTGTAGGTGTTTGATATGATCATCACCTGCTGCCGGCGTATTGACGAGTCTTTAGAGTCCTTGTTAGTGTTTATTCCCTAGAAGGCCATTACTGTATCATACTAGCTTGTATATTACTTAATGGAAGCTTGGGATATTCACATGTATATAACAGTCTTGCTAAACATGGTGGTATGCTACTTGGTTTTTCTATCTTAATATGTGAGTGTACGTATTGATAGAGCTCTTAGGATCTTGCTTGTCTACCAGCGTTGTGATGGCAGTCACACTAGTGGGGGCTGGGTAGTCTACAAGCACATCCTTATTTAGGTCCCTGGTCGTTGGATTATCGAGACAGAGCATCGATACTCCGGAGTAGACTGGTGTATACGCTTCTCATCCCAGTTGGGGAGATGGTCTGTCCTACAGCCGTCAGTACGTCGTACTGGAGATAGTATGCAGGTGCTCGTTAGGTTACGGGTACACCGGACAGGACTCACAGGGAACTGTTGGTTGGTTTGATACCAGTCGTCAGTGAACAGTTCCCAGGTGACATGAGTACAGCGTAGTCCGCAGACTTGACACTGCTACTTCGCCTCGAGTGTGTCCCACTGTTCTTAGATTGCTACCCTACCACGGCTGAAAGGAGTCGTGCAAACAGGTAGCAGTTGGGTGCAGTCCCGAGTACTTGGAGGCAGTGGCGGTTAGAAAGGATTCGTCCCTCCCGGTATTGGGAGTAGATATCGTGCTGTGTCAGAGAGCCATTACGCAAAGTCCCTGGCCAGGGCAAGCGAGATTTGCTGGTAGGTTCCAGTAGTTTCTCAGGGTGTAATGGGCTTCCCTCCGACACGACTTATACCGCTATTAGGGGACTGACGCTTGCCGCCCCCCTAGGCCCGATATGCGATAGTCATGGACGAACGGACCGGACTGTATGGAGATTGTCACATCAGACTCAGTAGGAGTTCGGATGGGTTTTCTCATCGACCTTCTTATCGACAACTACCTGGGGACCGTTACGTACAGCTAGTGCCGCTTGCGGTCTGTGGTTAAACCCACTGCCAGCGTAGTAGTCGAGTCTCTAGAGTCCCACACAGAGAGTTTCCTACTCCAGGAGAAACGATATAGAGGTTGCATGGTTTTGCGACAAAGGGTTCGGACGCATACGTGCGTTTACGCGTGTACGACTTTCGGACAGTTTTTACCAGTCGGCTTTGGTTTAAGCCAGTTACTGGTATCCAGTTATTGGATTTTTACAGTCTAAAGTTTTTCCATATTTTTGCGGATTGGAGGGGCGTTCTTGTAATTGTACGAGAAGCTTCTAGAAGATGTGACTAAGGAGGTTAAGGTGACATAAGCTTTGGATAAGATTAGTGAGTCATGAGGGTGATTCATCATGGTCATTAATGCATCATAAATGCTTAATGACTCATGTTAATGAATCACCTCTTTTCATTTATGAAGCATGCTTATTCATTTCTATTATTGATTTATTCTATAATAAGAATGCTTCATAATATATTATGATACACTCTCTCTCATCTCATAATCTCATCTCACATTCTCTCTCCTCAAGCACACATCTTCAAGTGACTAATCCTTAATCCTCATGTGTTGAGATCAAAGGTTTAGTTAGACTTAAGCATCCATTACCTTCACTCTATATCATCCTTTCTTCTTTGATTAGCAATCAAAGTAGATTAGTTACCTCAAGTTAGAGGTGTAGCTTGGTGTTTTGCTCTCGGGTGGATCGTCTACTACCTAGAGAAGGTCGAGGAGAACAAAGGAGGACACAAAGACGAAGGACCGTTTTCATTAGGTATAATCCCTTAACACTATAGTTTAGTATAGCTATGTGTTCGGTTATTATTTGTTTAGCTTCGATTCAAGCTGTTAGTCGATGTTCGTTCTTTAAACTTGATCGTTTTTGAAAATTCCGCCTCCCCATAAGTACTGGGGTATACTACATCGACTTACAGTGGTATCAGAGCCTCGCTAAACACTAAATAACTTAATTGCAAATTTGTACGAATTTCGAACGAAAAATCGAAGCCGGAAAACCCTAAATATTATCAGTTTCTGTCGAACTTAAAATGAAGTCCAAAAATTTTTCAGGTGTGTTCAGAAAGTATGAAATGAGTCCAGGAGAACACCCACGAAATTTGAGCCAATGATTCGACTAAAGAGCCACGGAAGGGCGGCGGATCCCACCGATCCGCCGCGCTTCCGCGGCCGAGTTGCCGAGTCATGGGCTCGTCTTTCATGGGTGGGTCCTATCTGGTGTTTGGGGTTTTCTGGGATATTTAATTATTGCTCAGGTTTTGGTTTAACAGAGCAGATTTTGGAGCAATATTGATGTTGTTTAATCGATCAAAATTGTACAGTATTTGCATATTGGATTATATCTGTGATTGTTTAATGTGTTCGTAAACCTCCCCTAACTGCTAGTATGTCGGTTGGCAGGGGGTTGCACATTTCTGAAATGGTTATATCTGTTTGTGCATATAAACTGTATTGGACTGTTGTGGTGTATATCCGGGGTTAGCAATGGGTTATTGTTTAATTCACTTGTTGTAAATGTAATTTGTTGTAATATTATTTTTGCGGGGCACTTCCAGGTTGCGGTCGTAGCCACCGTTGTATTATTTCATTTTACTGTTTTTGCTCCTAGGACTGACCCAAGGTGGGGTACACAGACTACCGGGTGGGTAGTTTGCCGTACCCGTAGGGGTCGAGGGTGGGGTAACGGCTATTCATCACAACTGTGTAATCTGTCTTTTCTTGCAGGCTCAAAACAAATACAGATTGCTTGCAAATCCAATATTGTTTATCTGTGTTCTGGAATGAATATCATTGCGTCAGACGAATGTAAAATATCTATATTTATGATAGCTATTTAGACGCCACTTATGTTTTACACCCGCGCTAGCCCAGCCCCCGCTCTGTCGTTAGTTAAGTAACCTAACGGGTGATGACGGGACCCCGTGGCGAATGCGGATGGCATAAGAGGACGTTGTATTTTCGTTGTTTTCTGCAATGATAGGTAAATGATGGGACGCATTATCTATAATGCAAAGTAAAACAAACCAAAGTTTAAATCGTTGGAACAATTTAAAATAAACCACTCGGTTATTTTTAAAACAGATATTTTTTAAATGCGGAGTTTAACCACTCCTTTTAAAAGCTATCAGGTTCCTTCGGTTATATCAAGTTCACTACGTTCACGGTTTCGCCAAAACCAGTCGTAGCCCTCCGTCATTTCTTATGAATGGTCAGTAGTATTCAAGCTATGTTTGTTTGGCCCTTAGTCAAGACATAGTGATTGGTAGCTGCTGGGGTATTCATTTGTTGCATAGATAGATGAGTTGGTTTGGGACAGTCGTATTACTTTGTTTGGCCCTTAGTCAAGAGTATACGGATGGGTTCAAATCAACAGGATAATGATGGGCAGAACTTGACATGTGACTTATGATTTGTTGGCCCTTAGTCAAGATCATAAGAGCATGGGGCAAAAATCTATATCGGGAATTTCTAAAGAAACTGAAATTTGCAAAGAGATGCATACCATATTGAGTTTGATGAATGTTGGTAGCATTCCTACAACATTATCAGACGATGATATTTGGATCCCGATCCTACTGTGAGTATATGATACTTATCAGGATATTCGTCACTTAACGATCAATGCTATAAACCTAGTAGGTGTCCAGAAAAGTGTCAGCGGGGTTACGCCCCCAGAGAAAAGAGGTTATTTAATTAAGGAACTTCGCGAAAGCGTTGGAAAACCTCCCTCGAAGTATCGACACCAGCCTGGCTGAACGGTTAAGCAAGTATTGTACGGTGAGAATAGTCCTGGCTAATTCTTCTTTTATGGTTTGAGAAAGGATTCGAGAAACAGTGGGAGCCATCCAGTTTAGATAAACTAAAAACCACTCTAAACTTGCAAGAGCATCATGCTAAAGAGTTTTCTTCTCTCTCTCCTAATTGCAGCGACCCTGAAAATGACTGGACTTAAGTTACTTTTAGAGAAAAATATACTGACGGGGCCAAACTATAAAGATTGGCTGCGGAATGTCAAGATGGCTTTGACCTATGACAAACTGGGGTACGTCCTCACCGCTACGGCACCTGCTGTCCCTGGTCCCAAATCCAGTAATGCGGATAAGGAAATCCGCAAAACCTGGGATTTAGATTGCGCGAGAGCCAAGTGCATCGTGCTTGCCTCGATGAATAATGAACATCAGAGGAGGCACGAGGATATGTCCCTTGATGGCATATTTCTCCATACAAACGAACTTTATGGAGAGCAATCTCGTATAGCAAGATACGAGACCTCTAAGAAATTGTTTCGAGCGAGGTTGGCTGTCGGGTCATCGGTAGGTGAACATGTCCTACAGATAATTGGCTATATAGAAGAGCTCGCAGTCCTTGGGACGACTTTGGATAATGAGCTCTATACAGACCTTGTTCTCCAGTCCCTTCCTCCCACCTACGCCCAGTTTATCCTCAACTTCAATCTTCAAGGAAAAGAAGTTGAACTTGCGGAACTCCTGAACATGTTAAGGAGTGCGGAGGGCACTTTGCAGAAGGCAAGGGAAACACCCGCTATGTTTGTTGGCGGTTCATCTTCTTCCGGGTCCAAGGCTAGGGCCAAAGGAAGGAAGAAGAAGGCCGCACCCAGACCTAGAGGAGGTGTTAGTAAGGTGGGAGGGAAGGGAAAGAAAAAGAAAGCAGTACCGATAGTTGGTCAGGATGAGTGCTTCCATTGTCACAGGAAAGGGCACTGGAAGAAGGATTGCAAGGCGTGGAACGCCAAGAACCAGGAACCGAAGCAAGCTGTGGCTTCGACTTCAGGTGTGTTTGTAATTGAGAATTGTCTGTCGATCAACTCTACTTCCTGGGTATTGGATACCGGATCAGGATCTCATATTTGCAATTCATTGCAGGAACTGAGAAACCGTAGAGTGCTGAAGGAAGGTGATATGATCCTCAGGGTTGCTAATGGAGCTAGCGTGGGAGCTGCGTCCGTCGGGGATTATCACCTAGGATTGACGAGTGGACACATTTTGGTTTTACATAACTGTTATTTTGTACCCAGCTTAACGTGTAATATCATATCAGTTTCCTTGTTATCAAATAAAGGTTATGATTTCACGTTTGTAAGAGATGTTGTCAACATCCACCTTAATCATGGTTTGATTGGGTCCGGTACTCTAAATAACGGCATATATGTTTTAAACCAACTCCAAATTTTCAATGTCCAGAACACACTAAAAAGAAAGTCTCCAGATTTGAATAAAGCTTTCTTATGGCATTGTAGACTGGGTCACATCAATGAGAGAAGGTTGACTAAGTTGCATAGAGAAGGATATTTGGACTCGTTCGAATATCAATCTTATGACACTTGTCAATCTTGTCTTAAAGGAAAGATGACAAAGACTCCATTCACTGGACAAGGAGTAAGAGCGAGCGAGCTCTTAGGACTCATACACAGCGATGTATGTGGTCCAATGTCTACACATGCGAGAGGTGGTTATTCCTACTTCATTACTTTTACAGATGATTTCTCTAGGTATGGATATGTTTTCTTAATGAAGCAAAAATCAGAGGCCTTTGAGAAATTCCTGGAATTCAAGAGTGAAGCGGAAAACCAAACAGGCAAAAGTATTAAGACACTAAGATCTGATCGAGGTGGAGAATACTTAAGTGCCGAGTTCCTAGGTTACCTAAAAGAGAAAGGAATTCTCTCTCAGCTTACTCCTCCATACACTCCACAGCACAACGGTGTATCGGAGAGACGGAATCGAACCCTATTGGATATGGTACGATCCATGATGAGTAATGCTGAGTTACCGCGATCTTTCTGGGGTTATGCGCTAGAATCAGCGGCATATCTTTTGAACCAGGTTCCAACCAAGACTGTGCCTACCACACCATATCAGATGTGGAGTGGGAAGAAACCCTGTCTAAAACATTTTAGGACATGGGGGTGTCCAGCTTTTGTAAAAAAGCTGCATGTGGACAAGCTCGAGGCACGTTCAGTACAGTGTAAGCTTGTGGGATATCCAAAGAACTCCAAGGGATATTATTTCTATTACGCAGAGGAACAAAAGGTCTTTGTTTCCCGTCATGCCACCTTCTTAGAAACTGAATTTTTAGAAAATCAGAAGAGTGGGAGTGAAATAGAACTGGAAGAAATTCCAGAACCACAAGCTGCTACTGAAAGATTGGTAGAACCAGAAGTTCAAGAAGAACAGAACATTCCAGCACCCCTCCGCAGGAGTAGTAGGCCGTCTCATCCGCCTGAGAGATACTACGGTTTTCTCATAGAAGGGGATAGAGAGGATTGCATCATAGATGATGATGAACCTACTGACTTCCAGCAGGCCATCCAGAGCGGCGACTCGGTACGATGGCTAGATGCAATGCGGACCGAAATGGAGTCCATGTACACCAACAAAGTATGGACTTTGGACTTTGCTCCAGATGGGGTAAAACCCATAGGATGCAAATGGATCTTCAAGAAAAAGATTGGTGTAGATGGACAGGTGGAAACCTATAAGGCTAGTGTCACGACCCGCAGGGTACGGAACGTGACTGGCACTTAAGTTTACGAAACGTCTAAAGACGTCCGTAAAATAAGTAAGCCAAAGCCCAGAAAACAAAACCAATTAAGCAAAGAGTGAAGAAAACCCAAACATTTGAAAGCAAGTTTATCAAATAAGTCATATAAAACCCCTTTTTAAAAACAATACCAATTTTTCCGAAAATTTCGGCAGAGTCTCCTTTGTAAATACTGGCCCCCAAAAATGGGTACAACAAGAATATATGTAAAACCAACAAATAAGGCATCCCCAAGCGGGAGCTAGCTCTTCGCCATAAGGCGGTCACAAATCCCACGCAATATAAATGACAACAAGCATAATAAAGCATAAGGAAGCATGAAAAAGTAGCATGTCGGCTCAAGTGAGCTCGACCCCAAAATACAGCATAAAATCCACAAACCTCACAGTCTCATCTCTAGGTCAATATACAATAATCTGGTAGAAACAGTAGATCGAGTACACTAGATACAAAGAATATACAAGTGGTACAAAATGATAACATAACCCACCTATGTGCAAATCTCGAGTCCAGGCAAAATAGGCAGAAGAAGCAAACGCACCCGCCGCTACTGTACTGACGGGGCGGACCTGCAAAAGACTAGGGTACAACGGGGGTGAGTTGCCAACTCGTGAGTAATAAATAACATCTACAAAGGCTATCGTATGCATGCATACAAGCATCCTAGCATCTATAATACAGGTAAGGTAGGACATAATGGCAAGTATGTATGCAATATGGATATACTAGCAGGTATTATACAGCATCAGTGTACGAATATGTATGCAACATGAGTATCTGAGGTCTCAATAGTATATATATATAAAAATATTTTTATCTCTTTTTGTTTTTGAAACTCTTTTAGAATGCCAGCATAATATCAAAGAATCGACGAGAACCGGTGTCCAGCAACGACACCTAAAAGCTGTCTCAAACCTCATAAATGTATCTCTGGCCTCAGCCGTCCGGCTGACCCATCTCAAATATCAATATCTCATCATCTAGTGGCCACGGTCGGTATCCTCTGGATATCCGCCGTCCCAAACAGTCACCGGTAGGTAATCCGTCCCCTGCCAGGCTCAACGTCATCACCACATTCCTCTTGCCCCGGGGTACCTTACCGGGCCCACCATGTACCCGTGCCGGTTCCTCCACTCCTCGACACGGATTTCCAAATCCACAACAAACTCATGGTGGACGACACTTACATCACTAGAAAACCGCAATTTACATATTTTAAAAAATATAATAAGTTTAGAAATTTTGCGGCTTTCCCCCGAAATCCAGCAATATCATAAAATCTCAAGAAATCCTCATAAGTGCATATATCAATGATAATGAATGCATATGGGGTCGATAATCAAGTTGCGATGTGTAACTTAATGGATTAGGTATGAGCAATTAATATGGAGAAGTACATGCACATGAATAGCAATTCTACGGTTTCATTTTAAGGAATTAAAAACAATAGCACAAGTTTAAGTATCAATTGGTAAAAGGTTTCAATTAAAGGTTATCTAGTGTGGTGGCATGGCAATTACCAGGGTGTGTGTGTAAACATGAATAGTGCTCGTGCTGCATATAAAAACCTGGTAATGGTGCATGTGTCCTACAATTGAGTTTGCGTACATGGATATAACATATTGATCTAATTGCAGCAATTATCATGCCAGTATTATTATTCTAATGTCACAAGTGATTATCCAATTTACTATTTTCCAGTTTACTAAATCTATCGGGCGACTTGCGCCATCCAAACGATCGTCCCCCGTAGATGTTAAATCTACTCACCGGAATCCCTGGCTAGCTGTGTCCAATCACCGCCTTTCCCCTTCGCGCCGCGTCTGACGTTTCCGCGACCGAACCTGGAATTTACATCAGTACCAAATATAAGGTTACATATCAAGAACGACGCAAAACCCCAACGAAACAACTAAAGTTCGCTAGCTAGGTACAACGTGCACAAAGTACGCGGAACACACGCGAAAATCGCAAAATCTGCCAAAAAACGCCGATTTGGGTCGCCCGGCGAAACTAAAACCCGACTACCCAAAAAACCGCACTCACGCATCCTAAAAGTCGTAGGACAAGCCATTACAATCATCAAGATACCAAAAATAATCCATCACATAATTTATATAAAAAATCTAGTAAGCAGATACATTCCAAAAATCGGTGCAACGTCGCCGATTTGCGACAAAACGACTACAATCTAGCATACTCACCCAAGCACACTACAAGCAATCCACACACACTAATTATAACACAACAACAATGATTCCAATCCCATTTTCCATAAACAACCATTCTTGAATTCATAACTTAGCAATTTCCAAATCCATTTCCACACTTGAAAGCATAATTTAACACAACAAAAGCCTACTTAAGAAAATTAACCTCTTAGGTTAGGTTAGCAAAATACTAGATAACAATTTAGGTTCAAACAACTAAATAATTTCTTCTAAAACTTAATCAACTCACTAATCTTGTTTCACAAACCATTACCAAACCTAAACCCTCTCTTGAAAATTTAAAACAACAATTTCACCCTTCTAAAATTAACTAATTTAGCAAAATTGAAAACTATATCAACAAGATAACTATATGGATTAGTTAAATAACAACTAGATTAACTATAAAACAATCTAATTAAGTATTATAGCTACAAAACCCTAGCTAAAATTTTCAAGCAAAACCTAAGAAACTAGATTAAACTACACTAAATTAACACTAAACCATACAACATAAGAAATTTAAACAAAAGAATTTAACATGATAGAAATTATACCTCTTGATCTATGGATCAAGCAAGAAAATTTTCTCCAATTGATGGCCTCAACACCAAGGTCTAAGCAAGAATGGCTAAGGATAATGTTAGCATAAGGATTTTTGTTTGGATTTTTGAATTAAATCATGGATTTTGATGTATTTCTTGAAGAAATTGAAGAAAAATGAAAAGAAAAGAGAGGAAGAAGAGGGTGTGCAGGAATTTCGGCCAGAGGAGGAATGGGGGAGGGTGTGGGCAAGTGGGGAAAGTCATGGTCAAGTCCACAAAAGTCAATGTATCATACTTTATCCATTATATTTAAATTAATTCAAAAAACTATCAAATTTCAACTCAAGAAGCAACTCAAGAAATGAGGCCAGAAATTTCTGGTCTCACACAAGGTGGGGCTGTCCTAGGGCTGAGGAAAAAGATAGAGGAGTTTTACAAAAGAAATTTTATGCAAAAAGGCCCACTACAACTCAAAAATTGCAAGTTTTAGCCCAAAATTCAATAAATTCGTTTCAAATCATAAAAATTTGTTAAAAATCAAAATAAATTACTGAAAATTCATGTTATCACTAGATTATAATTATCATAATTTTAGAGATTAAAATTAGCCCGGAAAAATTTGTATTTATCGCTTATTTAATGTATTTTCTTACCGGCTTAAAATAATATTAAAAAATTGAAAAATAGGGAAAAATTTTTAAATGACCAAAATTTCATAATTAACTCATTAGCTACTAAAAACAAGCAATTACCTATCCATTTTAAGTATAATTAGCCCTAAACTGCAAAATAACAAGAAAGACGGTTTTCGGAAAAACACCGAATTTTCACCGAATTTCAGGAAAACACCAAAACGACTTTTCAAGACGCTACAATCTTCCCCCCTTAAAGAAATTCGGTCCCCGAATTTAAAAAATATAGCTACGCGTACCTTCAAAGAGATGGGGATATTTCTTTCTCATCTCGCCCTCGGTCTCCCAGGTAACCTCCTCGCTGCTCGGGCAACGCCAAAGGACCTTGACGGTTGGTATAATCTTCGACCTCAACTTCTTCACCAGCCGATCCAGGATGGCCACCGGCTGCTCTGCAAAAGAAAGGTCGCGCTCTAGCTGGACTGTCGGGTGCTGAATCGCATGCGAAGGGTCGTGAAGGTACTTGCGGAGCATCGAAACATGGAAGACGGGGTGAACGTCGGGAAAGCTGAGAGGAAGAGCCAAACGATATGCAACAGCGCTAACCCGCTCGAGAATCTCGAATGGACCTATGAATCTAGGGCTAAGCTTTCCCTTTCGCCCAAAACGCATCACGCCCTTCATCGGGGAGACCTTCAGAAAAACATGGTCGCCAACTGCGAACTCTAATCTGCGACGGCGCCTGTCTGCATACGATTTCTGCCTGCTCTGAGCCGCTCTCATCCGGTCTCGGATCAACTGTATCTTCGCTGTCGTCTCCTCAACAAGCTGCGGCCCCAAAATGCTGCTCTCGCTGAGCTCTGTCCAACAAACGGGCGATCTTCATCTCCTCCCATACAATGCCTTGAAAGGTGCCATCTGAATCGTATCCTGGAAGCTGTTGTTGTAGGAGAACTCCACTAGAGGTAAATGACGATCCCAGCTACCACCAAAGTCTAAAACGCACGCTCTGAGCATGTCCTCGAGAGTCTGAATGGTCCGCTCTGACTGTCCGTCGGTCTGCGGATGAAACGCTGTGCTGAAGCTCAAACGAGTGCCCAAAGCCTCCTGGAGTCTCTGCCAAAGTCGGCTGGTGAACTGAGTGCCTCGATCTGACACGATACAAGTCGGTACGCCATGTAGTCGCACGATCTCGTCAATATAGAGCTGAGCATACTTAGCGAAGCTGAAAGTCTTCTTCACTGCAAGGAAGTGAGCCGCTTTCGTCAATCTTTCCACGATCACCCAGATGGAGTCGTGCCCTCGACTGGTCCTGGGTAGACCCACAACGAAATCCATCGAAATCTGTTCCCATTTCCACTCTGGAATGGGTAACGGCTGTAGCTCTCCTGCGGCCTCTGGTGCTCGGCCTTGACTTGCTGACAAGTCAGGCATCTCGAAACGAACTCCGCAATGTCCCTCTTCATCCCGTCCCACCAGTAGGTCTCTCTCATATCATGGTACATCTTGGTGGAACCGGGGTGGACACTATACACTGATCGGTATGCCTCCTCGAGAATGTCGCGCCGTAATCCATCATCATCTGGTACGCACAGTCTAGATCCATATCGTAAAATCCCCTGATCGTCAACCATGAACTCGGAAAATCTGCCCTGTCCCATCTGTGCCATGATCTCTGAGCAACGGTCGTCACTGCGCTGTGCCTCATATATACGGTTAAGCAACTGTGGGCGTGCACGAACATGCGCGAGCTGTCCCCCTGTCTGAGTGAACTCGAACTCAACTCGGCTGTCGCATAACATCTGCCAATCTGCTGACGACTGCCTCTAAACTGCGCGCAAAAGGATAGACTACCCCCGGGCCTCCTACTCAACGCATCTGCCACCACATTTGCCTTGCCGGGGTGATATAAGATCTCGCAGTCGTAGTCTTTCGCCAACTCCATCCAACGACGCTGTCTGAGGTTCAGGTCTCGCTCCTGAAATATGTACTTTAAGCTCTGGTGATCGGTGAATATCTGACACGACTCTCCGTATAGGTAATGTCGCCAAATCTTCAATGCAAAGACCACTGCAGCCATCTCCAAATCATGAGTGGGGTAGTTCTGTTCATGCTTCTTCAACTGCCGAGAAGCATAAGCGATCACCCGGCCATGCTGCATCAAAACGCATCCTAATCCCACTCGCGAAGCATCACAGTAGACAACAAATCCGCCTGATCCCGAAGGTAAAGATAATATCGGCGCCGTAGTTAAACAAGTCCGTAGCTGCTGAAAACTGCGCTCGCACTCCTCTGTCCAGACGAAAGGAACTCCCTTCCGGGTCAAACCGGTCAACGGTGCAGCCATACGGGAGAAGTCCTGAACAAAACGCCTGTAGTAGCCCGCCAAGCCTAGAAAACTACGGATCTCAGTAACCGATGTAGGTCGGGGCCACTGCTGAACAGCCTCAATCTTCTTCGGGTCCACACAAATGCCGTCTCTCGTAACCACGTGACCCAAGAATCCGACGCTGTCCAGCCAGAAAGCACACTTGGAGAACTTCGCGAACAGCTGATGCTCCCTCAGAGTCTGTAACGTAATCCGCAAGTGCTGCTCGTGCTCCTCTCTGCTCCGGGAGTACACCAAGATATCGTCGATAAACACGATGATGAACAAGTCAAGATACGGCCTGAATGTACGGTTCATCAAATCCATGAATGCTGCTGGGGCGTTGGTGAGTCCGAACGACATCACCAAAAACTTGTAGTGGCCGTAGCGCGTGCGGAAAGCTGTCCTCGGTATATCCTCCTGTCGAACTCGCAGCTGATGGTATCCTGATCGCAAGTCGATCCTCGAAAAATACCCCGCACCCTGAAGCTGGTCGAACAAATCATCAATGCGCGGCAACGGATATCTGTTCCGAACGGTAACTTTTTTCAGCTGGCGGTAGTCGATACATAAGCGCAAACTTCCATCCTTCTTCTTGACAAACAGGACCGGAGCACCCCACGGAGAAACACTAGGTCGAATAAGCCCCTTATCCAACAAATCTTGCAACTGATCCTTCAGCTCTCGAAGCTCTGCCGGGGCCATCCGATAAGGAGGTATAGAAATAGGCCCCGAACCGGGAATCAAATCAATGCAGAACTCAACATCGCGCTCAGGCGGTAGCCCAGGTAGCTCATCAGGGAAAACATCAAGGAACTCACAAACTACCGGGACCCGGTCTAACGGAACCTCTGCAGCTCGAGTATCACAAACAAACGCTAAGAATCCCTGACATCCCTTCCGCAAGAGCTGACCAGCGCGAAGAGAAGAAATTAAGCTGGGAAGGGTGACACTGCGGTCTCCCTGAATAACAAGGACTGGCTCTTCCGGAAAGCTAAATCTGACTGCCTTCTCACGGCAGTCCACCGAAGCATAACAAGTGGCTAGCCAATCCATGCCCAGAAGCACATCAAAGTCCAACATATCGAGGAGTATCAAATCAACTGATGAATCCCTCTCCCCGATACGAACGGAACACAAACGAAATACAAACCGAGCGACAAACGACTCGCCTACCGGAGTAACAACAACAAGCGGCTGATCTAACGACGACGACTCACGGCCCAACATCGGTGCAAAGTGTGTAGAGACGTACGAATGTGTGGAACCTGGGTCGAATAATACCCGTGCGTCGAAAGAACAAACTGGCAAGGTACCTGTCACAATGGCATTGGATGCCTGCGCATCCTGCGGTGTCAAAGCAAATACTCGGGCCTGTCCTCCACCGATAGCGGGCTGACCTCGACCTCGGCCTCTGCCTCCTCGTCCTCTCTGAACAGGACCGCCGCGTCCACGGCCTCTGGGTGCACCTAACTGGCGTGGAGCATCGCCTGGGGTAGGAAGTAGGGCTCTCTGAGGAGGGGGTGGTGATGGTGGTAGGGTCACATGCGGAACTGTCGCTGCTCCCTGTCGTCTCACCGGACAGTCTCTGACAAGATGGTGCAGACTACCACACCAAAAACATCCTAAACATGGCTGCTGATCATATGGGTGAAGGCGATATAACTGGCCCCTAAAGAATCCAGCACGGCCTCTGCGAACCCTCCTAGGTGCTAACATATCAGTGCGAATCCGACTCGGTCTCGAAACGACTGCAGGGGGAGTAATATCCGATCTCTGTGCTCGATTGACCTCTACTAACGATTCCACCATCTGTCGTAACTCCTGCATGCCTCCGATCATCTGTCGCAGCTCCTCCATACCGGACTCAAGCCTATCCATACGGCCTGGGGAAGGTGGATCGGTCTGTCCCTGCGGCGTAGGCATACCACCCTGCTCAGTCCTAGTCTCGGACGAGCCAGCTCGAATCTCGTCTCTGGCGGCAGCCCTCTGTGCCCTCGTAGCCTTCGGCGGCATAGTGACTGGTACAGGAAAACGGATAGTAAGGACAGTGCAATAGGATCATAGGATACACGGAATTGAAGAAGGAAATTTCCAAGCAAGTATCCTAAAGTCACTTAGGCGGAGTACCGTATCGTAAGTATGCCGCGGACATACGCACGCTACGTTACCCTGCTTAAGTCACTTACTCTATCTACCAAGGGTCATCCTACACTCACAAAGGTAAAACCTATCGCTCTGATACCAACTTTTTCACGACCCGCAGGGTACGGAACGTGACTGGCACTTAAGTTTACGAAACGTCTAAAGACGTCCGTAAAATAAGTAAGCCAAAGCCCAGAAAACAAAACCAATTAAGCAAAGAGTGAAGAAAACCCAAACATTTGAAAGAAAGTTTATCAAATAAGTCATATAAAACCCCTTTTTAAAAACAATACCAATTTTTCCGAAAATTTCGGCAGAGTCTCCTTTGTAAATACTGGCCCCCAAAAATGGGTACAACAAGAATATATGTAAAACCAACAAATAAGGCATCCCCAAGCGGGAGCTAGCTCTTCGCCATAAGGCGGTCACAAATCCCACGCAATATAAATGACAACAAGCATAATAAAGCATAAGGAAGCATGAAAAAGTAGCATGTCGGCTCAAGTGAGCTCGACCCCAAAATACAGCATAAAATCCACAAACCTCACAGTCTCATCTCTAGGTCAATATACAATAATCTGGTAGAAACAGTAGATGGAGTACACTAGATACAAAGAATATACAAGTGGTACAAAATGATAACATAACCCACCTATGAGCAAATCTCGAGTCCAGGCAAAATAGGCAGAAGAAGCAAACGCACCCGCCGCTACTGTACTGACGGGGCGGACCTGCAAAAGACTAGGGCACAACGGGGGTGAGTTGCCAACTCGTGAGTAATAAATAACATCTACAAAGGCTATCGTATGCATGCACACAAGCATCCTAGCATCTATAATACAGGTAAGGTAGGACATAATGGCAAGTATGTATGCAATATGGATATACTAGCAGGTATTATACAGCATCAGTGTACGAATATGTATGCAACATGAGTATCTGAGGTCTCAATAGTATATATATATAAAAATATTTTTATCTCTTTTTGTTTTTGAAACTCTTTTAGAATGCCAGCATAATATCAAAGAATCGACGAGAACCGGTGTCCAGCAACGACACCTAAAAGCTGTCTCAAACCTCATAAATGTATCTCTGGGCTCAGCCGTCCGGCTGACCCATCTCAAATATCAATATCTCATCATCTAGTGGCCACGGTCGGTATCCTCTGGATATCCGCCGTCCCAAACAGTCACCGGTAGGTAATCCGTCGCCTGCCAGGCTCAACGTCATCACCACATTCCTCTTGCCCCGGGGTACCTTACCGGGCCCACCATGTACCCGTGCCGGTTCCTCCACTCCTCGACACGGATTTCCAAATCCACAACAAACTCATGGTGGACGACACTTACATCACTAGAAAACCGCAATTTACATATTTTAAAAAATATAATAAGTTTAGAAATTTTGCGGCTTTCCCCCGAAATCCAGCAATATCATAAAATCTCAAGAAATCCTCATAAGTGCATATATCAATGATAATGAATGCATATGGTGTCGATAATCAAGTTGCGATGTGTAACTTAATGGATTAGGCATGAGCAATTAATATAGAGAAGTACATGCACATGAATAGCAATTCTACGGTTTCATTTTAAGGAATTAAAAGCAATAGCACAAGTTTAAGTATCAATTGGTAAAAGGTTTCAATTAAAGGTTATCTAGTGTGGTGGCATGGCAATTACCAGGGTGTGTGTGTAAACATGAATAGTGCTCGTGCTGCATATAAAAACCTGGTAATGGTGCATGTGTCCTACAATTGAGTTTGCGTACATGGATATAACATATTGATCTAATTGCAGCAATTATCATGCCAGTATTATTATTCTAATGTCACAAGTGATTATCCAATTTACTATTTTCCAGTTTACTAAATCTATCGGGCGACTTGCGCCATCCAAACGATCGTCCCCCGTAGATGTTAAATCTACTCACCGGAATCCCTGGCTAGCTGTGTCCAATCACCGCCTTTCCCCTTCGCGCCGCGTCTGACGTTTCCGCGACCGAACCTGGAATTTACATCAGTACCAAATATAAGGTTACATATCAAGAACGACTCAAAACCCCAACGAAACAACTAAAGTTCGCTAGCTAGGTACAACGTGCACAAAGTACGCGGAACACACGCGAAAATCGCAAAAACTGCCAAAAAACGCCGATTTGGGTCGCCCGGCGAAACTAAAACCCGACTACCCAAAAAACCGCACTCACGCATCCTAAAAGTCGTAGGACAAGCCATTACAATCATCAAGATACCAAAAATAATCCATCACATAATTTATATAAAAAATCTAGTAAGCAGATACATTCCAAAAATCGGTGCAACGTCGCCGATTTGCGACAAAACGACTACAATCTAGCATACTCACCCAAGCACACTACAAGCAATCCACACACACTAATTATAACACAACAACAATGATTCCAATCCCATTTTCCATAAACAACCATTCTTGAATTCATAACTTAGCAATTTCCAAATCCATTTCCACACTTGAAAGCATAATTTAACACAACAAAAGCCTACTTAAGAAAATTAACCTCTTAGGTTAGGTTAGCAAAATACTAGATAACAATTTAGGTTCAAACAACTAAATAATGTCTTCTAAAACTTAATCAACTCACTAATCATGTTTCACAAACCATTACCAAACCTAAACCCTCTCTTGAAAATTTAAAACAACAATTTCACCCTTCTAAAATTAACTAATTTAGCAAAATTGAAAACTATATCAACAAGATAACTATATGGATTAGTTAAATAACAACTAGATTAACTATAAAACAATCTAATTAAGTATTATAGCTACAAAACCCTAGCTAAAATTTTCAAGCAAAACCTAAGAAACTAGATTAAACTACACTAAATTAACACTAAACCATACAACATAAGAAACTTAAACAAAAGAATTTAACATGATAGAAATTATATCTCTTGATCTATGGATCAAGCAAGAAAATTTGCTCCAATTGATGGCCTCAACACCAAGGTCTAAGCAAGAATGGCTAAGGATAATGTTAGCATAAGGATTTTTGTTTGGATTTTTGAATTAAATCATGGATTTTGATGTATTTCTTGAAGAAATTGAAGAAAAATGAAAAGAAAAGAGAGGAAGAAGAGGGTGTGCAGGAATTTCGGCCAGAGGAGGAATGGGGGAGGGTGTGGGCAAGTGGGGAAAGTCATGGTCAAGTCCACAAAAGTCAATGTATCATACTTTATCCATTATATTTAAATTAATTTCAAAAACTATCAAATTTCAACTCAAGAAGCAACTCAAGAAATGAGGCCAGAAATTTCTGGTCTCACACAAGGTGGGGCTTTCCTAGGGCTGAGGAAAAAGATAGAGGAGTTTTACAAAAGAAATTTTATGCAAAAAGGCCCCCTACAACACAAAAATTGCAAGTTTTAGCCCAAAATTCAATAAATTCGTTTCAAATCATAAAAATTTGTTAAAAATCAAAATAAATTACTAAAAATTCATGTTATTACTAGATTATAATTATCATAATTTTAGAGATTAAAATTAGCCCGGAAAAATTTGTATTTATCGCTTATTTAATGTATTTTCTTACCGGCTTAAAATAATATTAAAAAATTGAAAAATAGGGAAAATTTTTTAAATGACCAAAATTTCATAATTAACTCATTAGCTACTAAAAACAAGCAATTACCTATCCATTTTAACTATAATTAGCCCTAAACTGCAAAATAACAAGAAAGACGGTTTTCGGAAAAACACCGAATTTTCACCGAATTTCAGGAAAACACCAAAACGACTTTTCAAGACGCTACAGCTAGACTTGTTGCAAAGGGTTTTCGTCAAAGACCTGGTTTGGACTATGACGAAACTTTTTCTCCAGTGGCTATGCTCAAATCCATTCGGGTCCTTCTTGCTATTGCTGCCTTCCATGATTATGAAATCTGGTAGATGGACGTAAAGACGGCTTTTTTGAATGGAAATTTAGAAGAGAGCGTCTATATGGATCAGCCAGAGGGTTTCAATCAGAGTGGGAGCAGCGGGAAAGTATGCAAGCTGCTTAAGTCTATTTATGGACTAAAGCAGGCATCGCGGAGTTGGAACATCTGTTTTGATGAGACAGTCAAAGAATATGACTTTATCAAAAATCCAGATGAACCGTGCATATATAGTAAAGTTGTGGCCAGAAGTGTCGTATTCCTCGTCTTGTACGTGGATGACATTCTATTGATGGGAAATGACATTCCTATGCTACAATCTGTCAAAGGATTCTTGTCACACAGGTTCTCCATGAAAGACCTGGGTGATGCCTCTTACATTCTGGGGATCCGGATCTATCGTGATAGATCCAAGAGGATGTTGGGACTTTCGCAGTCCAGGTATATCGACACTATACTGAAAAGATTCAGTATGGAAGATTCTAAGCGCGGTAATCTACCGGCTTGTCACGGAATCACCCTCTCCAAAGAGATGTCTCCCAAGACTGATTTGGAAAGGGAACGCATGTCTATTATACCCTACGCTTCTGCGGTAGGCTCTATAATGTATGCGATGTTGTGTACCAGACCAGATGTAGCTTACGCACTGAGCGTGGTAAGCCGGTATCAGTCAGACCCAGGGGAGAAACACTGGATAGTAGTAAAGAACATTCTCAAGTACCTGAGGAGGACTAAGGAGATGTTCTTGGTTTATGGCGGAAAAGACCTCAGGTTGGAGGCCTTTGCTGATTCCGGCTTCCAGAGTGATAAGGACGATTCCAAGTCTATGTCGGGTTATGTCTTTACCCTCAATGGAGGGGCGGTGTGCTGGAAGAGCTCCAAGCAGGACACCGTTGCTGACTCGACGATGGAAGCGGAGTATATAGCTGCTTGCGATGCCGCAAAAGAAGCAGTCTGGATGAAGAAGTTCCTAACAGAACATCAGGTTGTTCCTACCATAGTTGATCCAATACCTCTGTATTGCGACAACAACGGAGCTATAGCTTTAGCGAAGGAACCAAGGTCCCATCAGAAGTCCAGACACATCTTGAGGCGGTATCACCTGATCAGGGAGATCATTGATCGTCAGGAGATCGAGGTTCGGAGAGTTGCTTCTGAAGAGAACATTGCTGATCCATTCACGAAGGCCCTTCCTCAGATTCAGTTCGAGAGGCTACTCGAGATCATTGGTCTACGATATGCCAGTACATGGCCCTAGTGCAAGTGGGAGATTGTTAGTGTTTATGCCCTAGAAGGCCATTACTGTATCATACTAGCTTGTATATTAATTAATGGAAGCTTGGGATATTCACATGTATATAACAGTCTTGCTAAACATGGTAGTATGCTACTTGGTTTTTCTATCTTAATATATGAGTGTACGTATTGATAGAGCTCTTAGGATCTTGCTTGTCTACCAGCGTTGTGATGGCAGTCACACTAGTGGGGGCTGGGTAGTCTACAAGCACATCCTTATTTAGGTCCCTGGTCGTTGGATTATCGAGACAGAGCATCGATACTCCGGAGTAGACTGGTGTATACGCTTCTCATCCCAGTTGGGGAGATGGTCTGTCCCACAGCCGTCAGTACGTCGTACTGGAGATAGTATGCAGGTGCTCGTTAGGTTACGGGTACACCGGACAGGACTCACAGGGAACTGTTGGTTGGTTTGATACCAGTCGTCAGTGAACAGTTCCCAGGTGACATGAGTACAGCGTAGTCCGCAGACTTGACACTGCTACTTCGCCTCGAGTGTGTCCCACTGTTCTTAGATTGCTACCCTACCACGGCTCAAAGGAGTCGTGCAAACAGGTAGCAGTTGGGTGCAGTCCCGAGTACTTGGAGGCAGTGGCGGTTAGAAAGGATTCGTCCCTCCCGGTATTGGGAGTAGATATCGTGCTGTGTCAGAGAGCCATTACGCAAAGTCCCTGGCCAGGGCAAGCGAGATTTGCTGGTAGGTTCCAGTAGTTTCTTAGGGTGTAATGGGCTTCCCTCCGACACGACTTATACCGCTATTAGGGGACTGACGCTTGCCGCCCCCTAGGCCCGATATGCGATAGTCATGGACGAACGGACCGGACTGTATGGAGATTGTCACATCAGACTCAGTAGGAGTTCGGATGGGTTTTCTCATCGACCTTCTTATCGACAACTACCTGGGGACCGTTACGTACAGCTAGTGCCGCTTGCGGTCTGTGGTTAAACCCACTGCCAGCGTAGTAGTCGAGTCTCTAGAGTCCCACACAGAGAGTTTCCTACTCCAGGCGAAACGATATAGAGGTTGCATGGTTTTGAGACAAAGGGTTCGGACGCATACGTGCGTTTACGCGCGTACGACTTTCGGACAGTTTTTACCAGTCGGATTTGGTTTAAGCCAGTTACTGGTATCCGGTTATTGGATTTTTACAGTCTAAAGTTTTTCAGTATTTTTGCGGATTGGAGGGGCGTTCTCGTAATTGTACGAGAAGCTTCTAGAAGATGTGACTAAGGAGGTTAAGGTGACATAAGCTTTGGATATGATTAGTGAGTCATGAGGGTGATTCATCATGGTCATTAATGCATCATAAATGCTTAATGACTCATGTTAATGAATCACCTCTTTTCATTTATGAAGCATGCTTATTCATTTCTATTATTGATTTGTTCTATAATAAGAATGCTTCATAATATATTATGATACACTCTCTCTCATCTCATAATCTCATCTCACATTCTCTCTCCTCAAGCTCTCATCTTCAAGTGACTAATCTTTAATCCTCATGTGTTGAGATCAAAGGTTTAGTTAGACTTAAGCATCCATTACCTTCACTCTATATCATCCTTTCTTCTTTGATTAGCAATCAAAGTAGATTAGTTACCTCAAGTTAGAGGTGTAGCTTGGTGTTTTGCTCTCGGGTGGATCGTCTACTACCTAGAGAAGGTCGAGGAGAACAAAGGAGGACACAAAGACGAAGGACCGTTTTCATTAGGTATAATCCCTTAAAACTATAGTTTAGTATAGCTATGTGTTCGGTTATTATTTGTTTAGCTTCGATTCAAGCGGTTAGTCGATGTTCGTTCTTTAAACTTGATCGTTTTTGAAAAATCCGCCTCCCCATAAGTACTGGGGTATACTACATCGACTTACAGTCCTACACAGAGGTTTCCTGGCTCAAGCGAAACGAAATAGGAGCGCATATGAGATATTTGCGGGACCGAGAATAATGCTTGTATGTGATACCGTATTCCATTCTCGCGATGAATGTATCGAATGGTTGTATGCTATGTAACCTAGTTATCGATTCAAGCATTGATTCGATAAGTCGATACATTGAATACTAGTCGGTTATGTTCGACATGACCGGATCATTGAATCAAGTGTTGATTTAATAATTTAATGCATAATTATATATTTTATATATTACTTTGCATTAACTAGTATCGGTTTACTTAAGATGGATTTTCTCACTCGCCTGTGCACATTGTATATGTGATATATTTTGTGCACTTGATTGTATCATGTTTGATGATATATGATAGCTAGGGTTTGTGTAAAGAGTTAAACCTTAGTTAAGTAAATGGTTAGGGTTTTGATATATTTATTAATTCTTTTATCTTTTAATTTGTACTAAAAAGATAAGAGATAAAGAAAACAAAAGGTTGCTTTTCTTCATGAAGCTTGTTGAAGCTTCATGAAGCTTTGACCGAAGAAACCTTTTGTCTTCATCTCATTAACCCTAACCATTCATTGAACTATAGTTAGCTCTCTACACTTTACCATGGTTACAATTATGATAAGAATTCATTTTTCTTTTCTATTCTTATTCTTATCATAATGCTTATGATATTATCTTCTTCTTCTTCATCTTCTTCAAAGAAGAAAAGCTTGCTTCATCAATGGTGATTGATGATAAAGACTGAGAAATCCAATTCTAAAGTCTAACCACTTCCTATTTCTTCATCCTCTACCTCTTGCCAAGAAGTAGAGTGTGTTTTCTTCACAAGTTTCTTGACTTGGTGAAGTTAGAGCTTGATCTAGTGATGCCTCGATGTAGATCATCTTCGGCACAAAGCCGACGAACTTGCCCGCCCATTTCTCCGATGAAGCCGACGCTAGAGCCCGGGTTTCCATTTGGACAGCGAGGATACTTCATTGCGGAGCTATGGAGGTGGAGGACCGGATCTACAAAGGTTGTATTTCCGTTCCCTTAGTAAAGTAGTTTACTAGTTGCATCTTTCTCCTAGACATCTAGCCAACGATCCGTAGTCTAGGGTTTCTCGGCACCGTATTTTTGAAATTGGCATGGTTGATGCCTTGTGAGACCTCTTGAGAGTGCCTAGGAACCCTACATGGTTGACACGTGGACGAGATCCACATGTATACATACATTGATTATATGGGTGGACGAGATCCACATGCATACATACCTTGTTTATATTGTTAGATTATATCGGCATACGTATAGGTATTGATTATATTGTTGGCACATATGATGACCCGGTCACCCTAGATATCATAGTATTACCTTTATGATATAGTTGACCTAGGAGTCGTTGTTTATTCGATTTTCTACTTGTAGATGTTTTCTACTCACGAGTTGGCAACTCACCCCCGTTGTGCCGCAGTTTCTTGCAAGTTTTGCCATACAGGTTTCATTGCGGTTTTCTGGCATACTACTTCCTTTCCGGGTGATTGCTGTAGTAGGTGGGTTCACTCGCATCGTGACGACCATTGTACTTATTTATTTCAGTTGTATCTAGAAACTCCATCAACCAGACTTATATGTTTATTTCAGACTTAGACAACCAGTTGTTATTATTTCAACCTTAGAGTCGCTTGTTTTATTATTATGGTTTTCTTGATGATTTAAGTTTCCTTTTTGAGTTTTGATCCTCGTCCTTCGACGTTGTATATTATATTTCTTACGTGGTTGTGATCGTCGATTGACGAAGAGCTAACTCCCGCTTGGGGATGCCTTTTATCATTGATGTATATATTATTCTTGTTGTACCCCGTTTGGGTCTACTTTTTACAAAGGAAACTCTGCCGAAATTTTCAGAAAAGACTTGATGTTTTAAAAAAAACGCATAATTCGACTTATGCTATTAAAACCACTTGCTTTAAAACAAGTTTTCCTTCAATTATTATTTAAAATGGTTTTAGATTTCTGGGCTTTTGGCTTACTTGAATTAGATGTGGTCCTATAGACTTCATATGATTCAAGTGCCGGTCACGAGCTAATATTTCGGGTCGTGACATGCACAAACTACCGGGTTCTTCGAAGTGCCGTGTGGCCTACTCATTTTACTGAGGGCGGCTGCTTCACTTCGGGAATTTGGCGGGTAGTTGGCAACACCCGTAGGGGTCTAGGGTAGGGTTTGGCTATTCATCACGACCGTGGAATCCGTCTTTCGTTACAGGCTTAAACGAAACGCGGAATTCCTTGTATATCTATTATGTTCATCTATGATCTGGAATGCCAATTATTGCGTAAGATGAATGGATATCGACCATGCCGTTTTACCAAAAATTGGCGTGCTAAAGAACCCTAACCTAGAATCTTAACTAGAGAATTAGACGAATCAAGAATGTAAACATCTTTACATCTAAGTGAACAAGGAATACAACCTTTGTAGACCGGTCCTTCACTTCAATAGCTCCGTGTAGTAGTCCTTTCGCTCCAAGTAGTGAACTCCTGGACTCTAGAATGGCTCCACAAGATGAAAGGAACAAGCTTGCTAGAAGTCTTCGAGGCCGAAGATGATCTACGTCGAGGAGACACCAACTCAAGATACCTCTTCACTAATATGGAATTAGTGAAGCAAACACCCTAACCTAAATGACTAGTCTAGTAGAGGATGATGAAGTAGGATTTTTGCTCACTTTAGAAATATTTTTCTCACTCATTTTCTTCCCCTCCAAAAAGCTAGAGAGCATGAGGAAGGAGATGAAGAAAAGCAACCATGGAAAAATTCAAGTGTAGAATGGCAACCATGGGTGAGTTAATATCATATACTAACCCTTGTAGAGACTAAACCATGGCTAATCATAATGGTTGGGTTAATAAATATCTTATGTAAAACAAAACTAGTGGACTAAGTCAATGGTTCTACAAGCTTCCACTAAACTTAAGCATGTGACTAATTTCCAACTAATTTGATTTACTTTAATAAAAAAAAAAACCTTACATTATTATAAGCATGGTGTGAGTCTTATACACCCATGTATCATGTAGAATCAAGCATGACAGAAAAGAGTGTACATTAATATATATCATATATATACTAAATGCACAAGTGAGAAAAAAGAAATGCTTAAGTGAGAAAATATTAGTTAATGTAAATTAATATATCACATATATTATTATACATCAAATTATTAAATCAACACTTGATTTAATAATCCGACTATATCATATATAACCGACTAATATCATATGTATCAACTTATCGAATCAACACTTGATTCGATAACCCGGCTATATCACATATAACCGACCGATATCACATATTGCAAGAATAGAATGCGGTATCACATACGCGCATTAATCTCGGTCCCGCACATATCACATATGTGCTCCTACTTCGTTTCGCCTAAGCCAGGAAACCTCTGTGTAGGACTCTAAAGACTCATCAATACGCCGGCAGTAGGTGGTGATCATATAAGTCACCTACAAGCTGTCAGCGGTCTGCTAAACGTAACGGCCACCCGGGTATTGAGCGATAAGAAGATCAACAAGCAAGTCTGCTCATACTCCTGCGAATCCAATCAGTAACACTACCGTACAGTCCGGTCTCTTCGTCTGATATGGCGCATATCTCAGCCAGGGGTTGGTAAACGTCAGACCCCAATAGCCCTGATAAGTCATGCCGATATGAGCAATATAATGATTCGAGAAACTACTGATAACACTTACAAGTAGATCTCAGCAACCCTGGCTAAGGATTTCCTGTTATGGCCAATCGAGCATAGCGCAACATCAACCCCCAATACCGGGAGAGACGAAATCCCCTCCTATCGCTCATTGCCTCCATGTGACCCGGGACTGTGCCCAAAATCCACCGTTTTGCATGATATTTTGAACGTGGTAAGGTGGAAATCAAAGCACGGTGGGAATCACACAAGTCTCTATGACGATCTCGGGTCGAAAGACTAACCTGTACCAGTGTCACCAGAGAACTGCTATCTGACTATAAGTATAATACCATTTAGGAGTTCTCGGCGAGTCCGTTAAGTGTACCCAGTCTCCACTGAGAACCTGTATGCCTTCTCTGATGTCAAACACCAGTGGATATGGGATCATCCATCGCCCATCATATGGGTCAAGAAGTGTATACGCAAGTCTACTCTGGAATATCGATACCCCGTCTCGATACTCCCACGACTAGGAACATTTGAAGGATGTACTTACCGACTACCCTCGCCCCACTAGTATGGTCTGCGTCATAATACTGGTAGTCAAGTACTCATCCTAAGGGCTTTATCAACATGTAATAGAGAGACAATAAGTGTACATGTTAAGATAAAGAGCAACCAGATAACATACTATCATGTCGAGCAAGAACGTCCTCCGTATATATGTCCAAGCATCCACTATAATATACATCACATGTATAATAATGGCCTCTAAGGCATACATATAACTAACAATCTCACACTTTCACTAAGGCCATTTGTTGTAGTATCTCATACTCAACGCCCCATAAAAGTCTCTATAGGGAAAGGCCTCTGTGAGTGGATCCGCCGTGTTATCCTTCGCGTCAACTCTCCTTACCTCGATCCCTTGGAGATCAACCATCTTTCTGATAAGGTGATACTGTTCTCAAAATATGTCTGGATCGCTGATGGGAACGGGGTTTCTAGGCCAAAGCCACAACTCTATTGTTGTCACAATAACAGTTATTGGATGCTCAATGGTAGGAACTATGTTCATCTCATGAATAAGAAATATCCAGACATCCACTTTGGTAGTATCGTTGGTAGCAATGTATTCAGCCTTAATCGTCTAGTTTGCCAGGGTATTTAGCTTGGAACTCTTCCAACATACCGTCCCTCCACTGAGCGTAAAGGCAAAGCCTATGACTGACTTTCAGTCGTCCTTATCACTCTGGGAGCTGGAATTGGTAAAGGACTCCCACTGGAGTTCACCGTTACCAAACACCAAGAACATTTCTTTAGTGCTTCTCAAGTACTTAGGAATGTCCTACACAGCTATCCAGTGATTTTTGCAAGATTCGATTGATTCCTAATCACTACACCTAGCGAGTTAGCTACATCTGGTCTGGTACACAACATCGCATACATGCTAGAGCTTTTTGTCGAAGCATAGGGTATCCCTTGTATCCGAGTGTTAGTGATGTATGCCTTGGAGTCCATTATTGTACCATACTGGTTTGTATATTACTTAATGGAACCTTGGGATATTCACAGTTGTATTGACAGTCTTGCTCAAAATGGTAGTATGCTACTTGGTTTGTTTCTACTTCAATATGTGCATGTGTTTCTCTTAGCATATCGCTTATACATATTAGTAGAGCCCTTAGGATCTTTGCTTGATTACCAGCGTTGTGATGGCAGTCACACTAGTGGGGGCTGGGTAATCTACAAGCACATCCTTATACAGGTCTATAGTCGTAGGATTATCGAGATGGGGCATCGATACTCCGAAGTAGACTAGTGTATATGCTTCTCATCCCAGCAGGGGAGATTGTCTATCCCACAGCCATTATTACGTCGTATTGGGGATAGTATGCAGGTGCTCTTTAGGTTATGAGTACACTGGACAGGACTCGTAGGGAACTGTTGGTGGGTATTATACCTATCGTCGGGTAGCAGTTCCTAGGTGACATGAATACAGCTTAGTCCGTCGAATTGACACTGCTACTTCGCCTCGAGTGTGTTCCCACTGTACTTTGATTACTACCTTACCACGGCTCAAAGGAGTCGTGCAAACAGGTAGTAGTTGAGTGCAGTCGCGAAGCACTTGGAGGCAGTGGCGGTTAGATAGGATTCGTCTCTCCCGGTATTGGGGGTTGATATCGCGCTGTGATTGGAGAGCCATTACACAAAGTCCCTGGCCAGGGCAAGAGAGATTTACTGGTAGGTATTCCAGTAGTTTCTCAGGGTGTTCTGAGCTACACTTCGGCATGACTTATTGCGCTATTTGGAGTCTGACGATTACCGCCCCTAGGCCCGATATGCGTTACTCTTAGACGAACAGACCGTATTGTACGGAGATTGTTACATGCAGGCTCAGTAGGAATTCGGATGGGTTTCCTCATCATCCTTCTAATCGATAGATACCTGGGTAGCCGTTACGTGCAGCTAGTATCGCTTGCGGCTTGTGGTTAAACCCACTGCCAGCGTACTATCGAGTCTTTAGAGTCCCACATAGAGAGTTTCCCTGCATCGGGAAAAAGATGTAGAGGCCGTATGGTTTTACGGCAGGGCTTCAATCACGTACGTACATTTGTGCGCGTATGATGATCGGGCAGGTAATACTAGTGGGCTTTGGTTTAACCCGGATCCTAGTATTATATTGATGGATTGTTTTCGTCTCTTTGTATTCGTGTTCTTCGGAATGCGGATACGGGTATGTATATACGGATGAGGGCCGTTCTCGTTATTACTCGGGAAAGCTTCTAGAAGAGGACAACTATTAGTGTTTGGATTCTTTTGGGGATTAAAAAAAATGGGTGGAGAAATGAGGTGGATTGTGAGCATTGAACCTAGCATGTCTACTTGGTGACTCACTCACTCGACAAATTAGATATTTGTGAATCTTGTTAGTTATTTTGTGGTGAGATATTTATCTCCAAAATATCATATTTGCTTCACTCATATTTTTGGACAGCCAAGCATTCTTCAAAGCACACAACTCCTCTCTCATTTCTCAAGTCTTCTTCTATTCTCATATAAACCCTAATTGTCTCATGAGTTGAGAAACCTAGGGTTCCAAGAGACAAAGTATTCCATCATCACTCTCTACATCACCTAGGACATCTAGTCTAGCAAGCTACTTTCCCCAGTTACCTCGGAGTTGAAGTTGGAGCTCGGACTATAGACTCTCGGGTGGATCGTCTTTGACTCGAGGAAGCCGACGAGAAAGCCATGATCCGTAACGATACTTAGAGCCTATGATGACGAGGAGGACAGCGACTAAAAGACCCAAAGGACTTGGTTTCATGAGGTATAACTTTCATCCGAGTAGTTAATCCTCACACAATATTTGTTAGCTAGGGTTTAGCCTCGATCCTGGAGTTTAAGTCCGTGTTGCGAGCTCTGAAAAATTGTTTTTTACAAATTCAGCCTCCCCGCGGACACGTGGGGTGCGCGACATGGACTTACAGTGGTATCAGAGCCTGTAGGGTTGCTAGGCACGCGCACAAGGTTCTACGAGGCATCAACCATGCCCGATTCAAAATTTAGCCGTGCCGAACAACCCGAATACGGAACTTTAAACTAGAGATTAGGCGAAAAACTACATGCTAAACACTTTAACACTAAGTGAGAGGGATTACAACCTTTGTAGATCGGGTCCTTTACTTCATATGCTCCGTGTTGTGGTCCCTTCGCTGCGATCAACGGGATCCGGACACTCGAGAGGTTCCACGAAGAGAAAGACGCAAGCTTTGCTTCCGATCTTCGATACTATGATGATCTACCTCGAAGTTTCTTTAACACAAGCTAACACTCATGAAATGATGTGAACACCCTCATCTAAATGGCAAGGGAAGATGAGGATGATGAAGTAGGAATTTTGCTCTATTTATTTATCTTTTTCTCATATTTATTCATCACCTTTGGAAAAACAAGCAAGCTTTTCCATGGAAGAATGAAGGAGGAAGAAGATGATAAATCATTTGTGATGAATAGAAAGAATGTTATCATAATCATTTATGCAACCATGGTTCACTTAACCATTGTAGAGAGTTTACTAGGGTTAGGGTTTGGGTTGGGTTAAGTGTGAGTCATGGATAAAGATCAACACAAATATCTTTATCATGACAAAGTAAAAGCTTCTAGAATCAACTAGAAGGTTTAACCCTAATCCAAACCCTAATCATGTTTAAACTCCTCTAATCATGTTGCATTAATAATTATAATATGTTAGAATACTATATATCACATATACAATATTTATTGTAACAAAATAAAATAATACATTTAACATATATCGCATATATATCAATGTATTACCCGAGTGAGAAAAAGAATCTTTTAGTGAGCAAATATTAGTTAATGTAATTTAATATATCAAATATATTATTATACATTAAATTATCGAATCAACACTTGATCCGAAAATCCGGCTATATCTCATATAACCGACTAATATTTATCCGTACTGATTCATCAAATCAACACATGATCCGATGACCCGGCTGATATCAAATATCGCGAGAATATAATACGGTATCACATATCGCATTATCCTCGGTCCCGCACATATCACATATGTGCTCCTACTTCGTTTTGCCTGAGTCAAGAAACCTCTGTGTAGGACTCTAATGAATCGTCAATACGCCGGCAGTAGGTGATGATCATATCAAACACCCACAAGCTGCAAGCGGTCAGCTAAACGTAACAGCTACCCAGGTATTGAGCGCTCAGAAGATCAACAAGCAAGCCTGTAACTTCTCCTGTGAATCCAAACAGTAACACTCCCGTACAGTCCGGTCTTGTCGTCTGATATGTCGCATATCTCGCCTAGGGGTGGTAAACGTCAGACCCCAGTAGCTCGATAAGTCGTGTCGATTTGAGGTCTATAACAGTTCGAGAAACTACTGATAACACTTACCAGTAAATCTCAGCAACCCTGGCCAGGGATTTCCGTTTATAGCCAATCGAACACAGCACAACATCAACTCCCTATACCGGGAGAGACGAATCCCCTCCTATCGCTCATTGCCTCAATGTGATTCGTGACTGTACCCAAAGCCACCTTTTTGCACGCCCTCTTGGACGTGGTATGATGGAAATCAAAGCACACTGGGAATCACACAAGACTCTATGACGATCTCGGGTCGACAGACTACTCTGTACCAGTGTCACCGGAGAACTGCCATCTAACGTATGGTATAATACCATCTGGGAGTTCTCGGCGAGTCCGTCCAATGTACCCAGTCTCCACTGAGCACCCGTACACCATCCTTGATGTCAAACACCGATGGATATGGGATCATCTATCGCCCATCATATGGGTCAAGATGCGTATACGCTAGTCTACTCTGGTGTATCGATGCCCTGTCTCGATACACCCTCGACTAGGAACGGTTATAGGATGTACTCGTCGACTACCGTGGCCCCACTAGTATGATCTCATCATAGTCCCAGTAGTCGAGTACATATCCTAAGGGCTTTATCATCATGTAATTTAGAGACAATCAGAGTACATGTTAAGATAAAGTACAGCCAGATAGCATACTATCATGTCGAGCAAAAAAGTCCTCCCTATATATGTCCTAGCATCCACTACAATATACATCGTATGTACGGTAATGGCCTCTAGGGCATACATATTACTAACAATCTCCCACTTGCACTAGGGCCATCTGTTATGGTATCGCATACCCAACAATTAGCTGCGGTTGAAGTATCTCATACTCAACCATCCCATAAAAGTCTCTATTGGGAAAAAGGCCTTTGTGAGTGGATTCGCGCTGTTGTCCTCTGTGTCTACTCTCCTAACCTCGATCTTCCTGGAGATCTACCATCTCCATGATCAGGTGATACTGCCTAAGAATTATATCTGGATTCCTGATGGGACGTTAGTTCCTTGGCTGAAGCCACAACTCCATTGTCACACAATGGTAGGAACAAAGTTCATCTTATGAACTTATATACTTATCCAGACTTTCTCATTGGTAGTATCCTTGGTAACGATGTATCTTGCCTTTAATCGTCTAGTATGTCACGGTATCTAGCTTGGAACTCTTCCAACATACCGTCCCTCCACTGAGGGTAAAGACAATGCCTGCGACTGACATTCAGTCGTCCTTATCACCCTGGAACCATTCCAGTGATTCTCCCCAGGATCGATTGATACCATCTCACTACAACTAGTGAGTATCCTAACATCCAATTAGATCTATCTCATAGATCCAAAACCTAGGATTTAGTAGGTATCACTTTGATCCTATTTGGAGAATCCTTGTGATAAGCGGAGATTGACCGAGCGTAGCATAGGAAACTCCTTCCCTATCAAGAGTATGTCATCCACGTACTCTACGAGGATCACCACCATACTCTTTACTACCTTTTCGTATATACAAGGTTCATCTACCATTTTGATGAAGTCAAACTCTTTGACTACCACATCAAAACAGATGTTCCAACTCCGCGATGCCTGTTTTAACATATAAAACATCTTGCACACGTCTCCGCTGCTCCCACTGACTACGAAGCCCTCTGGCTGTGTACTTATAGACGCTATCTTCTAAATCATCATTTAGAAAAGCAGTCATGACACCCAACCACCAGATATCGTAGTCATGGTATGTAGCCGTGGCAAGTAGGATCTGGATGGACTTAAGCATAGATCCTTAGAAAAGGTTTCAACATAATCCATACCTGGTCTATGATGCAAACTTTTAACAAGTCTAGCTTTGAAAGTCTCAACCTTTCCATGTACACCAAGTAATCTTCTCAAGATATACTTGCTCCTGATGGGAATTTAACCCTTCAGATAAAGCACCCAAAGTCCATACTTTTTTGGTGTATAAGGATTCCATCTCAGATCGCTAAGCATCCAGCCATTCTTACAGAGTCGCACTCCTGATGGCCAGCCCGAAACTAGTTGGGTCATCATCTCATGATGCAATCCTCGCTCCCACTGTCATAGAGAAACCAAAGTATCTCTCAGGTGGGTGAGGAAACCTACTAGATCGGCGGAGTGGCTGAGGTTTGTTGGAAACTATTGAATCCTTTGGTTCTACCAAATCATCAGCTGCAGTTTGTATAGCTGGAACCTTTCCAGTTCCACATAACAGACCTTGCCTTGAGCTTGTCCGGATTTTGCTTTAAGACATAGGCCGGACAACCCCAAATCTTAACAAACTTAAGATATGGGCTCTTCCCTTTCCATATCACATATGAAGTGGTAGGTAACTGATTTGATTTGAACCCTATTCAATAGGTATGCAGCTTCTCAAGTGCATAACTCCCAAAAGGAAATAGGCAACTCAGTAGTACTCATCATAGAGCACACCATATCACATAGGGTGTTATTGCTCCGCCTCGATATACCATCGTGCTATGGTGTATACGGAGGAGTAATGCTGAGAGAGAATCTCATTCTCCTTTAGAATAGTCCAGGAATCCCGTGCTCAAGTATTCTCCTCCTTGATCACATCATAGGACATAATACTTATACCTGTATTTTGGTTCTCTACTTCTAACTTATATTCTGTGAATATCTCAAAAGGTTCGGACTTATGTTTCAACAGGAACACATGTCTGAATCTTGAGAGATTATCAGAGAACGTAATGAAGTAAAAAGGAACCGATCTTGGCATGTGTAGACAGGGGACTTTCATACATCAGCATGTATCAATCCCAAAAGTTCACTAACTCTTTCTCTGTTTCCAACAAACAGAGCTGTGGTCATCTTATCTTTGTGACATGACCGGCAAGTTTCACAAGATGTAAATTCAAACTAATTTAAATATGCATCTATATGTAACTTCAGCCAGTCGGGTCGCATTGATATGACCTAGTCTACAATGCCTCAAGAAGGATTCGTTCATTTCTGAACTCTTCCTCTTGTGTGTGTTCCGTATACTAAGAACTGTAATTTGATTTAGAACGTCAATGCTTTTAGATAACGTGCCTGAACCGATCAACTCTTGATATAGGAAATGTTCAAAATATTATCCAACAATACAAAATTATATCCTTTCTTTACTAATAAAGAGACTGATATGATTTTGTATATCAGGTTCGGTATCTAATAACATTTGTTCAGAATCAATGTATTCCGGTAATACAGGGTGAAAGTGACCAACAGACTTGGCTATAACACTTGCACCGTTTTCTGTCTCATGAAACTTATCACCCGTTCTCAGTTCTTTACCTATCTGTAGCCCATGTAACAGATTACATATGCGGGATCCTGATCCAGTATCACATACCCAGGACGTAAAGTATACTGAGAAACAGTTCTCTGTAATGAACACTCCCGAAGATGATGCATCAGCATGCACTTTCTTCGTTTGGGCGGCACGGGAAATCTGGTATTCCCCAATTTCCTGCTCTGTCTTATAACAATTATAAGTTGGAGCAGGACCAACGTTCCCCAGCTCAGTATAACAAGCGGGTTCGGTCAATATATCCGTTTTATTATCTTGATTTAAGGCGTGATATGGTCGCTTTCTGGAGAGAGAGAGAAGAAAACACTCAGCGTATGCTCTTGCAAGATTAGATTGGTTATCTAATATATCTAATCAGGATGTCTCCCACTGTTTTGATCAAATCTTCCTTCAAACCATAAAAGGAAAGACTAGCCGGGATTAATTACACGCTACAAGTTCGTCAATCTTTCAGCCAGGCCAGTGTCGGTACTTTGAGGGAGGTCCCCCGTGCTTTCGCACGAACCTAATTAATGTAAACCTCGTTTTCCCAGAGGCGTAACCCCGTTAACACCTTTCTAGACACCTACTTGATCGGCTAATTGTAATGTGTAAAACTCTCCCAGGAGTAACTCTTACTCACAGCGGGTATTGGGATCCAACTATCTCATAGATGGTATGCAATCTCATTGCAAATTTCAACACTTGAAATTCCCAATAATATTTTGCCCCTAGCGTCCTATGACCTTGACGAATGCCAAACTACTCATAGTCCGCTAGCCAAGTTCAACCCGTACATTTCTTGATTGAATTAAACCCACCCGCACGACCCTTGACGAATGCCAAACAACGCCATACGAATACCCTAATCCAATCGCATCATCTGCTAGCAGATAAGCACTAGTTAGCTACCGTACACTACGCCTTGACGAATGCCAAACTACCGCAGCACGAATACTAACTAGTACTTATCTGAAATGACGGAGGGCTACGCAGGTTTTTCAGAAAACCCTAAGCGTAATGAACTTGATATCGTTGTAGAATCGAGTGATTTTAAATGGAGTGTTTTTGAGGCTTTTCTAGTTTTGCTAAAGGAGTCACTCCCGGTGAAGGGATCGTCGGTCCTTTCCTCGTCGAATGAGGTGCGGGATATATCATATATATCACTGTGCAAAGCAAGAACTATAGAAGCAATCAAAAGACAAACCGAGTTTGTAGCATCTGCCAGTTATTGCTAAAGGAGTCACTCCCGGTGAAGGGATCTCGGTCCTTTCCTTATCGAATAAGGTGCTGGATGTTCTACAAGGAACACTGCTATGCAAAGCAAGAACTGTAGCTACCAGTTTTTATAAACAAGTTTCTACAACATCTTATGTTTCTTTTATTTCATTAATATCATTAATGAAGTCCCATTTTAATATGCTTCTCAAGCATCACTTTTGAAACGAAATCTGCAATATAACATATATCTCATATATATAATATAAACATTCGTCTCAGGCAGTAATATGATCTCATCACAGAACATTGCAGCAGAAGAACATATATGAAATATTGGATATACTAGGACGTCCGTGTTTTCAATACGGGCCAGTATAAAACACGGATTCCACGGTCGCGATGAATAGCCAAACCCACATCCCTAGACCCCTACGAGAGCGGCAAGTAACTCTGCCAATTGTAGGGTTAGGAGGCCCGGTCTCGACTCCTCGAGATGGTCTCCCACTGGACCCTAGAACCCGGTTACTTGTGCTCCCCTCCTTGGGTCTACCTAATGCGGAAAAATAAATAATATACAACGGTGACATCTTCCGCTACCTGGAAGTGCCCCAATAAAAGAATATTACATACAAATGAATTTTACATGAATGAAAAAGAAAAACTCTCATCTCACATAAAACCCCCGGCTATTCAAACGCGACGATCCAATACAACATATCACAGCAATACATAATATCTCATATCATCAACGTAAGCAAGTATGCGTATCCCGATTTTCGTTGATGTATAGCAACGAAGCCGGCGATACACCACATACTACGCTTACGGTCACAGAAAAGAAAGTGTAAAACTACAACAGTTGGAATCCGCAACCTCCTTAGACATCACATGCCTAGCCAAATGAATTCCTTAAACATCACATGCCTAACAATTATAAACTCCGCATTTTAGTCTCATTATCGAAAACTCTTTTCAATATCAAGTCGGGCAATTCAACAAGATTCCCGACGTCCTGATCGAATGCTCGTCGCAAACTTTAGTAGACGGCCGCACCCCCAGATGCCGTCGACGAAGTGCACTAAGGCGGAACACCGCTGCCGCGAGCACCCGAACGGATGCTTTCGGCGACGGGGTTCTCCTACAGTAACTTGGTCGGGGCTATGGGGCGTAGCTGTCTATTAAGTTTACCCGGCGAGTATCCGCGTACGCTACGTGATTGCGACGGACTTTTGATCACATCAAAATTCCGTGGCAACCGATCATTTGAGACTAAACTGCTATGTTTATAATATTCAAATTAGTTATCTCATAACTACCTGTGGATTCCAATTATTGTATCACATTCCAGATAAATAGAAAAAGTTAAACTTTCCGATCGAATCATCAAGCACCCAAGATTTCCCCAATATATCTCAACTCTTGAAATCAGTTTAAAACGTCCATTACATGCCACAGTAACAATGGTCCAGCCGTAGAAGGGTCAAGCCAACGCCTCACATGTGGCACGCCGTACTGCCCCAAACCCTAAGGTTCGAAGAGAAGTTCAAGACGGTCACATAATCGAGTTAAGGTTTGTTGTCTTCTAGAGGGTCCACCGAGTTACTTGCATGACTTAGAACATTCTTAAACAGTAGAAAAAATCCAACTTTTGAAAAATTTTCCGACAGGGGAAAAAGTGTGTTATTGATATCCGTTCGAACTTTTTAACAGTTTCTAAAATTATCCGGACAAAACTAAACAAAGTTATAATATCCGATCAAAACTTTAAGTCCCCAATACAACCTGTATAATTCAACAGTTGAATAAAAAAAAATAAAAATTTCCAGAAAATACAACACTAACAAATAGGAGTTACTGTGGAAAGCACGTGCGCAGAGTCGATCACGTGGCCGCGGAACCGCCGCGCATGCGGGGGTGGGGCCGCGGTTCCGTGGCTCTTTGAACGACTTACGCTCACGTGCTTCACAGTAACTCTTATAATTACCTGCTGTAATTTTTTGATATTTTTAATATGGAAAAATCCCATTTTTTAGAAAATTTCCAGAGAGCATGTTTTATCGGGGTTTCGGGTTTCGATCGGACTTTAAACTTCGTTCAGACTTCGCCTAAAGCTCTAGCTTGGCTCTGATACCACTGTAGGGTTGCTAGGCACGCGCACAAGGTTCTACGAGGCATCAACCATGCCCGATTCAAAATTTAGCCGTGCCGAACAACCCGAATACGGAACTTTAAACTAGAGATTAGGCGAAAAACTACATGCTAAACACTTTAACACTAAGTGAGAGGGATTACAACCTTTGTAGATCGGGTCCTTCACTTCATATGCTCCGTGTTGTGGTCCCTTCGCTGCGATCATCGGGATCCGGACTCTCGAGAGGTTCCATGAAGAGAAAGACGCAAGCATTGCTTCCGATCTTCGATACTATGATGATCTACCTCGAAGTTTCTTTAACACAAGCTAACACTCATGAAATGATGTGAACACCCTCATCTAATTGGCAAGGGAAGATGAGGATGATGAAGTAGGAATTTTGCTCTATTTATTTATCTTTTTTCTCATATTTATTCATCACCTTTGGAAAAACAAGCAAGCTTTTCCATGGAAGAATGAAGGAGGAAGAAGATGATAAATCATTTGTGATGAATAGAAAGAATGTTATCATAATCATTTATGCAACCATGGTTCACTTAACCATTGTAGAGAGTTTAATAGGGTTAGGGTTTGGGTTGGGTTAAGTGTGAGTCATGGATAAAGATCAACACAAATATCTTTATCATGACAAAGTAAAAGCTTCTAGAATCAACTAGAAGGTTTAACCCTAATCCAAACCCTAATCATGTTTAAACTCCTCTAATCATGTTGCATTAATAATTATAATATGTTACAATACTATATATCACATATACACTATTTATTATAACAAAATAAAATAATACATTTAACATATATCGCATATATATCAATGTATTACCCGAGTGAGAAAAAGAATCTTTTAGTGAGAAAATATTAGTTAATGTAATTTAATATATCAAATATATTATTATACATTAAATTATCGAATCAACACTTGATCCGACAATCCGGCTATATCTCATATAACCGACTAATATTTATCCGTACCGATTCATCGAATCAACACTTGATCCGATGACCCGGCTGATATCAAATATCGCGAGAATATAATACGGTATCACATATCGTATTATCCTCGGTCCCGCACATATCACATATGTGCTCCTACTTCGTTTTGCCTGAGTCAAGAAACCTCTGTGTAGGACTCTAAAGAATCGTCAATACGCCGGCAGTAGGTGATGATCATATCAAACACCCACAAGCTGCAAGCGGTCAGCTAAACGTAACAGCTTCCCAGGTATTGAGCGCTCAGAAGATCAACAAGCAAGCCTGTAACTTCTCCTGTGAATCCAAACAGTAACACTCCCGTACAGTCCGGTCTCGTCGTCTGATATGTCGCATATCTCGCCTAGGGGTGGTAAACGTCAGACCCCAGTAGCTCGATAAGTCGTGTCGATTTGAGGTCTATAACTGTTCGAGAAACTACTGATAACACTTACCAGTAAATCTCAGCAACCCTGGCCAGGGATTTCCGGTTATAGCCAATCGAACACAGCACAACATCAACTCCCTATACCGGGAGAGACGAATCCCCTCCTATCGCTAATTGCCTCCATGTGATTCGGGACTGTACCCAAAAGCCACCTTTTTGCACGCCCTCTTGGACGTGGTATGATGGAAATCAAAGCACAGTGGGAATCACACAAGACTCTATGACGATCTCGGGTCGACAGACTACTCTGTACCAGTGTCACCGGAGAACTGCCATCTGACGTATGGTATAATACCATCTGGGAGTTCTCGGCGAGTCCGTCCAGTGTACCCAGTCTCCACTGAGCACCCGTACACCATCCTTGATGTCAAACACCAATGGATATGGGATCATCCATCGCCCATCATATGGGTCAAGATGCGTATACGCTAGTCTACTCTGGTGTATCGATGCCCTGTCTCGATACACCCTCGACTAGGAACGGTTATAGGATGTACTCGTCGACTACCGTGGCCCCACTAGTATGATCTCATCATAGTCCCAGTAGTCGAGTACATATCCTAAGGGCTTTATCAACATGTAATATAGAGACAATCAGAGTACATGTTAAGATAAAGTACAGCCAGATAGCATACTATCATGTCGAGCAAGAAAGTCCTCCCTATATATGTCCTAGCATTCACTACAATATACATCGTATGTACAGTAATGGCCTCTAGGGCATACATATTACTAACAAAGCCTACTAAACCATAGCTAACAGTTTATACGAAGTTTAAAACTACGAAACCGAAATAACTCCGAAACACGAAACCAAAGATCCAAGTTTTTGTTGAATTTTTACGAGCCTCTAAATTTTTTTTAAACAATTTCAGAGTGCTCCCTTGCTTGTGAAATGAACACAAAATGAAAACGAGGCAATTTTACTATAGAATGGACGGCCACATTAGGAAAATTCCCGTTGTCACCGGTTTTGTAATGGTAGAATTTCTTGAGTTTTGTTCCGTGTTCAAGTCACTTGGATCTAAGGTCTCAGGCGTTTCTTATTTTTGCCAATTTTAGATATATTGTTATCTTTTCCTGTGGCAATACGGGGTGTTTCGAAGTCACAGTTTTAACGCCGTTTAACAAGTTTCAAGTTGTGATATATGTGTTTGGAAACGTCGACTAATTGATATACGTCGATTAGTCGGGGTTGCATATATTTATGTTGTTGTTCTTGTGGTTTGTGTATATGAACTTGTTGGATCGTCATGGATGAATAGCCGGGGGGTGTGAGATGCGGGTTTTTCATTCTTTCATTCGATGTAATATTGTAAAGTGATGTAATATTATTTTGCGGGGCACATCCGGGTTGAGCTTGTAGCCACCGTTGTATATTATTTCTTTTACTATTTTCTGCTCCTAGGATAGACCCAAGGTGGGGTGCACAAACTACCCAGTACTTTGAAGTGCCGAGTGGCCTACACACTTTGATGAGGGAGGTTTCTTCACTTTGGGTATTTGGCAGGTAGTTTGCCGCACCCGTAGGGGTATGGGGTGGGGTTTGGCTATTCATCACGACCGTGGAATCCGTCTTTCGTTACAGGCTTGAACGAAACACCGAATTCCTAGTATATCTAATATGTTCATCTGTGATCTGGATTGCCTATTATTGCGTGAGACGAATGGTTATAATTTATATTACATATATTAGACGTTGCTTATGTTTTTCACCCACGCTAGCCCTGCCCCCGCTCCGTCGTTAGTTAAGTAACCTAACGGGTGATGACGGGGCCCCGTGGTGAATGCGGATGGCATAAGCGTACGTTGTATTTTCGTTGTGTTCTGTAATGGTAGGTTAATTGATGGGACCACATTACATTAATGCAAAGAAAACAAAACAAAGCTGAATCGTTGGAACAAATTTTAAAACCACTCGGTTATTTTAAAACAGCAGACTTTTTAATGCGGTGCTTAAACCACTCCTTTTAAAGCTATCAGGTTCCTTCGATTATATCAAGTTCACTACATTCATGGTTTTGCCAAAACCATTCATAGCCCTCCGTCATTTCATATGAATAGTCAGTAGTATTCAAGCTATGTTTGTTGGCCTTCGTTAAGGCATAGTGATTGGTAGCTGCCGGATGTTCATATGTAGCATAGATAGATGCGTTGGTTTGGGACAACCGTATTACTTTGTTGGCCTTCGTTAAGGGTATATACGGGTGGGTTCAAATTAACCTGGACAATGATAGGTAGAACTTGACATGTGACTTATGATTTGTTGGCCTTCGTCAAGGTCATAAGAGCATGGGGCAAAATTCCACATCGGGAGTTTCTAAAGAAACTGAAACTTGCTAGTGCGGCATATCATTTGGGGTTTGATAATGTTGGTAGGATTCCTTCCGCACTATCACACAATGATATTTGGATCCCGATCCTACTGTGAGTATCTGCTACTCCTCGGGAGATTTTTTCAGTTAACGATCAATGCTATAAACCAAGTAGGTGTCTAGAACAGTATTAGCGGGGCTACGACTCCAGGGAAAAGAGATTATTTAATTATGGAACTTCGCGAAGGCGTCGTAAAACCTCCCTCGAAGTACCGACACTAGCCTGGCCGAACGGTTAAGAAAGAATTGTATGGTGAGATTAATCCTGACTAATTCTTCTTTTATGGTTTGAGGAAGGATTCGAGACACAGTGGGAGCCATCCTGTTTAGATAAATTAAAAACCAATCTAAACTTGCAAGAGCATCATGCTAAGTGTTTTCTTCTCTCACTCTTAATTGCAGCGACCCAGTGACCAAGACTAGGTTACATCTAGATAATAAAATGACTGAATCTGACTATAATGACTGGCAAAGGTCTGTCCAGATGTCCATTGCCTATGACAAGATGGGACACCTCATTACTACTCAAGCCCCTGCCGTCCCAGGTCCAGTTTCCACCGTCGCGGATATTGATATCCGTAAAACATCGGAAAGAAACAGTGCAAATGCCGAGTACTTCGTGTTAGCCTCAGTAGATGGTGTAAACCAGAGGCAGCACGAGAAGATGGACTTAGCTTCCATATTCCTCCATAAAAAAGATTTATATGGAGAGCAATCTCATATCGCAAGATATGAGACCTCGAAGGAATTGCTTCAAGTGAGGTTGGCTATCAGGTCAACTGTAGGGGACAATATCCTTATGATGACTAGTTATATTGATGAGCTCACGGACCTGGAGACTACGTTGGGAAACGGGTCATATGCTGACTTGTTTCTACAGTCCCTACCATCTACTTTTGCCCAGGGGAAGAAAGTTATACTTCCAGTTGAGGGCACCCTGAAGGAAACCAGGGTGACACCTACTCAGCTTTTTGGGGAATCTTCCTCTTCTGCATCCATGGCGAAAGCAAAGGGTGAGAGGAAGAAGACCCCCACAAAGCCGATATACGGTGTCAGTAAGGTAGAAGGACACGAAAAGGAAAATGTTTCTGGGCTAACAGTAGGGAAGGAGGGATGCTCCTATTGTCACGGGAAAGGGCATTGACAGAGGATTGCATGGCTTGGAAAGCCAGAATCCAGGATCCGAAGCATGTTTGTGCTTCGACTTCGGGTGTGTTTGTAATAGAAAACTGTAAGTCAATTAACTCTACTTCTTAGGTACCATATACCGGATCAGGGTCTCATATATGTAATTCATTACAGGCTTCGAGATACCGTAGAGTTATCAAGGTAGGTGATATGACTCTCAGAGTTGCTAACGGAATGAGCGTGGACGCTGAATCCGTAGGGGAATATCTTCTTGGATTGACAAGTGGGCATATATTGATTATACGTAACTGTTTGTGTGTACCTAGTCTAGCTTGTAATATCATATATGTTGTTAGTGTATATGCCGTAGGGGCCATTAATGTATCATACTAGTTTGTATATTACTTAATGGAAGCTTGGGTATTCACAGTTGTATTAAACAGTCTTGCTCAACATAGTAGTATGCTACTTGGTTTATTTCTATCTTAATATGTGTATATGTTTCTTTTATCATATCGCGAATACAAATTGATAGAGCCCATAGGATCATGCTTTACTACCAGCGTTGTGATGGCAGTCACACTAGTGGGGGCTGGGTAGTCTACAAGCACATTATTTTTCAGGTCCCTAGTCATAGGATTATCGAGACTGGGCATCTATACTCCAGAGTAGACTAGTGTATACGCTTCTCATCCCAGCAGGTGAAATGGTCTGTCCCACAGCTATTAGTACGTTGTACTAGAGATAGTATGCAGGTGCTCGTTGGGTTACGGGTACACCGGACAGGACTCACAGGGAACTATTGGTTGGTATTATACCCGTCGTCAGTTAATAGTTCCCAGGTGACATGAGTACAGCATAGTCCATAGACTTGACACTGCTGCATCGCCTCGAGTGTGTTCCCACTGTTCTTAGATTGCTACCCTACCACGGCTCGACTGAGTCATGCAAACAGGTAGCAGTTGGGTGCAGTCCCGAAGCACTTGGAGGCAGTGGCGGTTAGATAGGATTCGTCTCTCCCGGTATTGGGGGTTGATTGTTGGAGATAGTGCCCTCAGAGTCAATTATTGGATCACAGGCACGTGATTGCAATGATTGAGGGGAGGACCTGTCCCAGTAAGACAGTCTTACTAAAGATGATAGTATGCTATCTGGTTTACCTTTATCATCGTGTACACTATTGCACGTTGATAGAGCACCTAGGATCCTTGCTTGACTACCAGCAGTATGAGGGTGATCATATACGTGAGAGCTGGAGTCTATAAGCACATCCTTAAAAGGTCCCTTGTCGAGGGAGTTTCGAGACAGGGCATCGATTCTCCAGAGTAGGCTAGTGTATACAGTCGAGACCCCGACGAGGGGCGGTGGCCGGTCTCACAAGCCACTGGTGTCAGTTGGTTCACCTAAGATGTATACATGTGCTCATTGGGTTATGAGTACACCGGACAGGACTCGCCGGGAACCTGCTAGTTGGGATTATACCAGACGTCAGATAGCAGTTCCCTGGTGACATGTGTACAGGTTAGTTCATCGACCTGAGATCGTCATTTGTCTCGTGTGAGTTCCCACTGTGCTTTGATTACTACCCTACCACGGCTCAAAGGAGTCGTGCAAACATGTTTTAGTTGGGTACAGTCCCGAGCCACATGGAGGTAGTGAGCGGATCTGCAGGGGTTCGTCTCTCCCGGTATTGGGGGTGAGGTCGCGCTGTGTCGAGGAGAGCCAGAACATGAAAAGTCCTTGGCCAAGGCAGGAGATTTGCTGGTAGGTATTCCAGTAGTATCTCAGGGTGTTCTGGGCTGCACTCCGACATGACTTGTACCGCTTTTGGGGGTCTGACTTTTACCAACCCCCTAGGCCCGCCATGCGATGCTCATAGACGAACGGACCGGACTGTACGGATATTGTCATCGACGGCCGGGGCGCCCCCGCGGACTTACATTCGTATCAGAGCCACGCCATTAACCATGCCTAGATTGCTCTAGTGTGTTTATAACTCGATCGAACAAAAATCCCCAAAAACCGTATTTTCTAATGCATGTGTTCTCTGTTGAAATTTTTCAAGCTCTAAAATTTTTTCAGGTCATTGCAGAAAGACATGCAAGAAATTCTAAGAATTCTGGGAAAATACGGTTCAGTGATTCCTTACTTCGACTACGGAAACGCGGCCAAGCCCCTGGTCTGGCCGCGGTTCCGCGGTGGGTAAGTGGGATCATTGCACCATATTTTTCCAGTGGGCTTTTGAATATGAAATAGGGGTTTTGGGATATTAATTTTGGGCCCAGATTTTCTGTAAGTGCTACAGTATTGCTTGGGGCCCACTTTGATAAAATTTGTTCGATCGGATATTTTAAACATGCTAGTTCACAGTATTTACATTATATCTGCGACCGTGAATGTCACTCGATCGGTAAATCCAGTCTATCTGCTATAGCCCTTTTAGACGGATTTGCGTACGTGACATTCACGTTGATGTTCTGTGTATTGCTGTGTTGTTGCGGATCGGTCGTGGGGGATAGCCTGGATGCAATGTTAGTACAGTTCTGTTTTATATGTACATTTGATATTGCGGGGCGAGCGTCCGACATGTGGACTGCCGTCACTGCCTGGTTGTATTATTCTTTTGGGGCACGACCAGGTTGCGGTCGATGTACCCGGTGTATGTATATTTTACTTTCTGTACTAGGATTACCCAGCGGAGGGGTGCACGGATAGCCGGGTTCTAGAAGGCAACGGGCCCGCATCTCATGGCGTTGAGACGGAGGGGGCTTAACTCTAGAATTGGCGGGCTATTCGCCGCACTCGTAGGGGGTACAGGTTGACCCAGGAGGGGTGCCCAAGTTACCGGATTCCGTGAAGTGCTGGGTGGTCCATTCACATTGCTGAAGGGGGCTGCCTCGCTTCAGGTTTTGGCGGGTAACTTTCCACGCCCATAGGGGTCTATGATTTCATTGCACAGGCTATCCATACGACCAGGGGAACGTCGGGTTTCAGCAGCGGCTCTGTGAAACCCGGGGATCCCAGACATCTGTATTGATCTGTGTTGCTATACACTTCTGTGTTGCTGCATTTTTTTCACGCCTTGAGAGAAAATTATATATTGTATATATATACTAATAGATGTTGTATATGTTTTTCATCCGCGCTAGTCCAGTCCCCGCTCTGCCGTTAGTTAGCTAACCTAACGGGTGATGATGGGACCCAGTGGCGAATGCGGATGGCATATACGTACGTCAGTATATTTTCGTTCTTTTTGGTGTGATTAATTGATGGGACTGCGTTGATTCGGATCAATGCAAGATAAACAAACCTATTCTGATATTGTTGGAATACTTTTCAAAAAGCTGTTATTGCAAGGACGTTCACTTTTGTTTTGCACAATGATATTCAGTTGGAATATCCTGCTCCTCAGTCGACGAGGCAAGGGCCGAGATCCCTTCACCGGGAGTGACCCCTTGGACAGAAGTTTGCGTCAGGGCGATAACTTCACTATAGCCGATTACTTTTGCTTTGCATCGTGGTATTCAGTTGGAATATCCTGCACCTCATTCTATGGGGAAAGAGCCGAGATCCCTTCACCGGGAGTGACCTCTTTAGCAAAAGGTTTTCGTCACTATAATTTTAAAAAAAGCTATCAGTTCCTTCAACGATATCAAGTTCTTTACGTTAAAGGTTTTCGCCAGAAACCATTCGTAGCCCTCCGTCATTTCATATGGATAATCAATAGTATTCAAGCTGTGTTTGTTGGCCATAGTCAAGGCACAGTGTTTGGTAGCTATTGGGTGTTCATATGCTGCATAGATAGATGCGTTGGTTTGGGACAGTCGTATAGCCTTGTTGGCCCTAGTCAAGGGCTTGTACAGGTGGGTTCAAATCAACCTGGACAATGACGGGTAGAACTTGACATGTGACTTATGATTTGTTGGCCTTAGTCAAGGTCATAAGAGCATGGGGTAAAAATCCACATCGGGAGTTTCAAAGGAACTGAAACTTGCCAGATATGCGCATACCTTCTGGAGTGTGATAGCGTGAGCGGATTCCGTCACGTTATCATGCGATGAGAGTTGGATCCCGATTCCCACTGATGAGTTGGTTTACTCCTCGGGTGATCCCGGCTAATTCTTCTTTCAGGTTTAGGGAAGAATTTGACGTTACAGTGGGAGGTTTCCAGATTATATAAAGTGATAACCATTCTGATCTAGGTTAGAGTGCACGCTGAGTGTTTCTTTTCTCTCTCTCTTTGGCAGCGACCATTGACCTAACCATAGACTATGACTCAGTGACCAAGTTGACCGAACCTACTTAACACTGGCTTTTGGATTGTCAGAGTTGCAAACCTCTTTGCCACACCTACTTTTACCCTTTTCTCCGGGACACCCCGTATTACTACGAACGTCCACTTCCATTGGACAAAACCATCGTATGGTTATATACGAACTCGAAGGACTTCGAGGATGGTTTCTGATTCTGGAGAAAACGGATAGGACTATTCAGTTGCCTTTTCCTTTTACCTTCTCTCTCAGATTGTGAGTACTCCTTGGCTTAGGAGATAGTACACCTATTACGCAAATTAGATAGTCTTATTCCATACCATAGGCAGGTGCCGACCGGTAGGGAATGAAGAAAGCCAATTAGCCTAAATGGTGTACAGAAGGTATTAAGTTCAGACAAAGCAAAGGATTAGTAAGAGGGCAAAGTAAATTGCGACTGCTATTCACGACCAAACCAAGTATTTCTTCGCCAATCCTAAATCACCTTTGTATTTCTCCAGGACACTCCGTATCACTACGAAGATCCCGGTTTATTGGATAATCGATCGTATGGTTATATACGAACTCGAAAGGAACTTGTTCCAGTTCGGGGACGGATCCTGGTTCAGGAGAAATAGGAATAAAGTACATTCAGGTGTCTTTTATCTTCACCTTCTCTCGCGTTGCGAGTGCTCCTTGGATTAGGACAGTACACCCTTTATGCTTATTGGATAGTCTTCTTCCAAACCATAGGCTGGTGTCGAACGGTAGGGAAAGAAGAAAACCATTTGGCCTAAAGGGGCGTGCAGAAGGTAATGACTAAAGACATATAAAGGGATTTGGAGAGGTGGCAAAGAATTATAAGGTTACAGTCGTGAATCTGGATGATGGAAGAGGCATTACTAGGAATACCAGGATACCCCATCGAAACATTTCAATGTTTCAGTTTCACTGTGTACTGTTAATAGAAAACTGATTTCCCAATTAGACACTTGCTCCAGGGTAAGTATTTACCAGGTATGATTCTCACATCTGTATGGTTTTACAGATGATGAGTGGGAGTAAGTTATTGGGAATTAGGTGATCATCCTCATTATATCGGGATTCGTTGTAATTGGTGATATTTGAGGAAGTCACCTGGGTTGTTTGCCGGTCGACAAATATTTGGTTTTGAATATCCGTTGTTATGCACCAATTTCAAATTGATATATCTGTCCGTCTATTTTTATAGAGTGAGACATACCTTTTTGAAATTATGTCTATGACATTTACCTATACCAGTGGATGGTTAGGTAAGGAGCATTGAACAACGGTGTAATTCTTCTTAACCATAAGTACAGTTTTCAACCTACGACACACAGTGAATGAATCACTAGACTCAGAGGACTTATACAGAGTATTGTATATTGTCCACTGTCCACTAGGACAGAGGGGTTGGTCCTCGTACTGTATTCTGTTTACTTATGACTTCTCTAGTTCTTAGACAGGTGTTTCGTAGAAACACAGGGTCGAAGTTTTGAGAAGTTATAGGTATAAGAATAAAGTAGAGAACCAGGTATTGCAAGTATCGAGATTCTTCAAGGTGATCGAAGATGTAGATACTTGTATATGGTATTCAGTTGATAGTAATGGTTAAGAGAACTTGCTTCTCTTTCAGGTTACTCATAATTGGAAATATTCCTAAGTTGAGTAACGCTGATCGGCCTCCTTCCATTTAGTTGACATGCACTGGAGACAGCAGCATGATTTGAATCGGGTTCAATTAAATCAGTGCCTCTGTTTCTATATTGGATATAGAACAGTTGATATCTTGACATTGTTAAGATACGGGGAGTTGTCCAGCTTATGCTTAAAACCAGACTCTGGATAACTCAAGGCACGTTTCTGTAATGGCTGTTTGTGGGTTGACCCGGGCTATGCAGAGGGTTGATATTCTACCATCTAGAAGATCAATAGTGATATTGTTCTTGACTCGCCACAGTTTTAATAAAATGGATTTTTTTCAGAAAACAGTAGTGGGAGTATGGTAGAACTGGAAGTGATTCCAGAACCGCAAACGATTACTGAAGATTTGATAAGAACCTAAAGATTCAATCTGGTTTGACATTCCATTGGCCACTCCGCGGATAAAGTGCGTAACCTCAGGTACCCGAGAGATACTTCGGTAGCCTCAAGGACGATGGCAGAGTGGCTGTCAGAGTTATAGTTTTCCCTCTGACGAGGGGCAGTATTTTGGACAGTTGGTCCAGGTGGATACTGAGGGAAGGCATGGCGCAGGATACTGATTAAGTTCAGTTGACGATATAGTCTAAGAAGTTTGGATTTGGAGTACATTTATGAGTTAGGACCCATCAGACATCCAAACATATTCTAAGACAGGTATTGCTCATTTCGGGAGATGGCTTTCTCCGCGAACTTGAGATAGAGAGAGACATATAAAGAAACACCAGAGCGGATCCACTCACTGAGGCTATTCCTCGAACGCAATATTTTCGCAAACGAGCTTTGTGAGACTGACTAGTAGAGGAGTTGGGTGTTCGGTAACACACGGGCTGTGAGTATGCGACATCGCAATAATTAGCCTTGAGTGCAAGTGGGAGATTGTTGGAGATAGTGCCCTCAGAGTCAATTATTGGATCACAGGCACGTGATTGCAATGATTGAGGGGAGGACCTTCCCCAGTAGGACAGTCTTACTCAAGATGATAGTATGCTATCCGGTTTACCATTATCATCGTGTACTGCTTTAGGTGACCTTACAGGTCACTATTGCACGTTGATAGAGCCCCTAGGATCCTTGCTTGACTACCAGCAGTATGAGGGCGATCATATACGTGAGAGCTGGAATCTATAAGCACATCCTTAAAAGGTCCCTAGTCGAGGGAGTTTCGAGACAGGGCATCGATTCTCCAGAGTAGGCTAGTGTATACAGTCGAGACCGCGACGAGGGGCGGTGGCCGGTCTCACAAGCCACTGGTGTCAGCTGGTTCACCTAAGATGATACAGGTGCTCATTGGGTTATGAGTACACCGGACAGGACTCGCCGGGAACCTGCTAGTTGGGATTATACCAGACGTCTGATAGCAGTTACCTGGTGACATGTGTACAGGTTAGTTCATCGACCTGAGATCGTCATTTGTCTCGTGTGAGTTCCCACTATGCTTTGATTACTACCCTACCACGGCTCAAAGGAGTCGTGCAAACAGGTTTTAGTTGGGTACAGTCCCGAGCCACATGGAAGCAGTGAGCGGATCTGCAGGGGTTCGTCTCTCCCGGTATTGGGGGTGAGGTCGCGCTGTGTTGAAGAGAGCCAGAACATGAAAAGTCCTTGGCCAAGGCAGGAGATTTGCTGGTAGGTATTCCAGTAGTATCTCAGGGTGTTCTGGGCTGCACTCCGACACGACTTGTACCGCTTTTGGGGGTCTGACTTTTACCAACCCCCTAGGCCCGCCATGCGATGCTCATAAACGAACGGACCGGACTGTACGGATATTGTCACTGATAGGCTCAGTAGGGTGTCAGGATGAGTTCGCTCATCGACGTCCCTTTTGGTCAATACCTGGTGGCCCGTCACGTATTGGCTTATACCTCTGACGTGCTAGTGGTTAAATCCACAGCCATAGTATTGACGAGTCTTTAGAGTCCACCACACTCAGTTACTCAAGTTTCGGGCGAAACGCTGTAGAGGCCGTATGGAGATATGGCAGGGTTCGATCAGATACGTGCGGTATTGCACGGATCGTGATCGGACGGTTTTTACTAGCCGGCTTTGGCTTAAGCCGGATCCTAGTATTTGATAGTGTAGTTTTGTCTCTTTGCATTTGTGTTTAGTGGGACTACAAATGCGGGCATGTATTTGCAGTAGCGGGGTTTTCCTATAATTTATTACGGGATCAGTTTTCTGAAGTTGCCAGTTTGCATTCCGTTCCGGCCGGTTTTTCTTTGTTCCTTCACGGCCGGACTTTTCGTTGGAGGGGGTTAATTGCAAGTTTGCAATTAACTTATTTGGAGGGGTTTTCTTGCTTATTTGTGGCATCATGATTGTTTATTCATCATGATATCCTTTTTTGGTCTTTTCCTTTGCTTTCATTATGATGAGCTTTGATTTGAAATGGATATGGCTTTTTCTTTTCTCATGTTCATATATTCCTTCCTTGCATTATTTTTGAAAGATAACCTACACCCATTTCCTAGGGGAGGCCGGCCACTTTTGGAGGGGTGAGAATGAGAGAGCTTCATTTGTGTGTGAAACATTATCTTCATTTCATGCCTTGGAAAAATTGAGAGCTCCATTTTTCCGTCTCTCACGTTCATTCCTTTCCTCCAAACATCATGGAAACTTCATGAAACCCCAAGAGACATGGCTACTACACTATTCTATAGCATGCCTTGGACGCGTCGGCTAGCCAACTTCGCGCCCGAGTTGCCTCGGTCAAGAGGCGGGAGCCCGTAAAAGATTCCGTCTACGTAGTGCCCTTTCCAACGAGACGATGATGGACGGAGATTCCGCGAGAGATCGGAGTGGAGATGAAGACCGAAGGACACGGATCGCTTGTTATAACTTCTCTACTCTTTTCTTGTTTGCTAGTTAGCTAGGTTAATGGCCCGATCCGGGTAAAAAGTGCGCGGTGGTGCCGGTTGCAAGTTTTGCAAAGTTTATGTTTCCGTGTTTCTGGCGTCGGATCGACGGCCGGGGCGCCGCCGCGGGCTTACATTGATATCGTGCTGTGTTTGGAGAGCCATTACGCAAGGTCCTTGGCCAGGGCAAGCGAGATTTACAGGTAGGTTTTCCAGTAGCTTCTCAAGGTGTAATGGGAATCACTCCAACACGACTTATACCGCTTTTAGGGGACTGACGCTTGCCGCCCCCTAGGCCCGATATGCGATAGTCTTAAACGAATAGACCGGACTGTATGAAGATTGTCACATCAGGCTCAGTAGGAGTTCGGATGGGTTTTCTCATCGACCTTCTTATCGACATCTACCTTGGGACCATTACGTACAGCTAGTACCGCTTGTGGCCTCTGGTTAAACGCACAGCCAGCGTAGTGACGAGTCTTTAGAGTCCCACACAGAGAGTTTCCCTGCTTCAGGCGAAACGATATAGAGGTCGTATGGTTTTACGACAGGGTTCGGACATATACGTGTACTTGTGCACGTATGATGTTCGGACAGATTATAATAGCAGGCTTTGGTTTAAGCCAGATTCTAGTATTGGATTATTGGATTTATGCAGTCCCAGTATATCCGTGTTTTTCTTAAATACGAATGGGAGGGGCATTCTAGTATTTAGTCGAGAAGCTTCTAGAAGAAAGGTGACTCATTTAGTTTTAATTCATTTATGAATTAAACTAAATGAGGTGGAGAGGTGATTTGTTATTTGCATTAAATGTTTTAATGACTCATGAGATGATTCATCCAAAGTGAGTTAATGAAACATGGTTGATATTATTATTTGGATAATTATCATGCTTCATATATTCTAAAATGAGTTATTAATTCATATCATTCATACATACACACACTCTCTCCTCAAGCTCTCCTCTTCTTCAACCTAACCCTAATCCTCTCATTTGTTGAGATCCCAAGGGTTAGAAAGACTAATAGAACTTTAATCCACTTCTATATCTTCTAGGTCACTTGGATTAGCAATCCTAGCCACTTAGTTACCTCAAGTTAGAGGTTAAAGCTTGGAGAAGGAACTCTCGGGTGGATCTTCTATTACATCGAGGAGGCCGACGAGGATGTGAACAACAAGAACAAGAAGGACTAGTATCTTGAGGTATAATCATCTATCATAGTAGTTTAGCACTTCTACGTAGTTTGTTAGTTAGGGTTTAGCAAAGATCCGTAAAATTAGTCGATGTTACCTTAAACAAAATGATTGTTTTACCTATTCCGCCTCCTCGCATCTTGTGGGGTGTGTAATGTCGACTTACAATGGTATCAGAGCCTAGCTAAACCATAACTAACATGTTAGCAAAGTCTTTAGAATTTCGATCGCAAAATAATCCCGAAAAAACGACGTTTTCACCATGTTTCTGCCGATTTTAAATTGGGGTCTAAAAATTTTTCAGGGACCCTTAAAAATACATGCAAGATTTTTAAAGAATTGTGAAGAAATTTTGGATCGTGACTCACCCAAACAACCGCGGAACCGCGGCCGATCCAAGCGATCCGTCGTGGATCCGCGGCCGAGTTGACGCCGAGTCAACCCAAATTTGCTCAGTTATTCTTCTGTGTTGATATTGTGTTTTCTGGGATGTTTTGTTTCTGCTCAGGTTTTATGTGCACAGATAATTGTTTGGAGTAGATTCATATGTGTTGTTTGATCGAAATTCTAAGAACTTTGGCTAACTGGATTATATCCGTGTTCTGTTTAATGTGTTCGTAAACCTCCCCTAATTGCTAGTATGTCGGTTGACAGGGGGTTGCACATTTCTGTAATGGTTACTTTATGTTTGTGGATATGAACTTATTGGATTTTCGTGAATGGATAGCCGTGGATGTGAGATGAGCGTTTCTTTCATTCAAATGTAAATTGTAATTTGTTGTAATATTCTTTTGCGGGGCACATCCGGGTTGAGGTTGTAGCCACCGTTGTATTATTTCATTTACTATTTTCTGCTCCTAGGATAGACCCAAGGTGGGGTGCACAAACTACCGGGTACTTTGAAGTGCTTAGTGGCCTACTCACGTCGTTGAGGGAGACCGCTTCACTTCGGGTACTTGGCGGTAGTTTGCCGTACCCGTAGGGGTCTAGGGTAGGGTTGGCTATTCATCACGACTATGTAATCCGTGTTTCATAACAGGCTCAAAGGAAATGCAGATTCCTAGAATATCCAATATATACATCTGTGATCTGGAATGCCTATTATTGCGTCTGACGAATGTACAATATCTATATATGATATCTAGTAGGCGTTGCTTATGTTTTGCACCCGCGCTAGCCCAGCCCCCGCTCTGTCGTTAGTTAAGTAACCTAACGGGTGAATGATGGGGCCCAGTGACGAATGCAGATGGCATAAGCGGACGTTGTATTTTCGTTGTTTTCTGTAATGATAGGTTAATTGATGAGACACATTATATTAATGCAAAGAAAATAAATCAAAGTTGAATCGTTGGAACAATTTAAAAGAAACCACTCGGTTGTTTTTAAAACAACAGATTTTTAATTGCGGAGCTTAAACCACTCCTTTTAAAAGCTAGCAAGTTCCTTCGATCATATCAAGTTCACTACGTTCACGGTTTCGCCAAAACCATTTGTAGCCTTCCGTCATTTCATTTGGGTATTCAGTAGTATGCAAGCTATGTATTTTGACCAACGCCAAGGCATAATGTTTGGTAGCTGCTGGGTATTCATCTGTTGCATAGAAAGATGAGTTGGTTTGGGACAGTCGTACTGCCATTTGGCCAACGTCAGGGGTATGTATGGGTGGGTTCAAATTAACAAGATAATGATGGGTAGAACTTTGCATATGACTTATGACATTTTGACCAACGCCAAGGTCATAAGAGCATGGGGCAAAAATCCACATCGGGAGTTTCTAAAGAAACTGAAACTTGCTAGAGTTGCATACCATTTAGAGTGTGATAATTTTGGTAGGATTCCTTCAGCTTTATTGCACGATGATATTTGGATCCCGATCCTACTGTGAGTATATGCTACTCATCGGGAGATTCTTTCACTTAACGATCAACGCTATAAACCAAGTAGGTGTCGAGAAAGATGTCAGCGGGGCTACTCCCCCAGGGAAAAGAGGTTATTTAATTAAGGAACTTCGTGAAAGCGTCGTAAAAGCTCCTTCGAAGTACCGACACCGGCCAGGCTGAACGGTTAAGCAAGTATTGTACAGTAAGAATAGTCCTGACTAGTTCTTCTTTTTTGGTTTGAGGAAGGATTCGAGAAACAATGGGAGCCATCCTGTTTAGATAAACTAAAAACCACTCTAAACTTGCAAGAGCATCATGCTAAAGTGTTTTCTTCTCTCTCTCCTAATTGCAGCGACTAGAACATGACGGGCCTTAAGTTATTATTAGATAAAAATATTTTGACAGGGTCAAACTATAAAGATTGGTTCCGGAATGTCAAGATGGCAATTACCTATGACAAATTTGGGTATGTCCTTACTACTAAAGCCACTCCCATCCCAGGTCCAGAATCCAGTGTCGCGGATAAGGAAATCCGCAAGACCTGGGAGATAGACTGCGCGAAAGCCAAATGCATCGTGCTTGCCTCTATGAATAATGAAAATCCGAGGAGGCACGAGAATATGGACCTTGAATCCATATTTCTCCACACCAAGGAACTGTATGGAGAGCAATCTCGTATAGCTAAATACGAGACCTCGAAGAACTTGTTTCGGTCGAGGCTGGCCGTCGGATCATCTATAGGAGAACATGTCCTTAAGATGATTGGCTATACTGAAGAGCTCGCGGACCTCGGGACAACATTAGAGAACGAGCTGTATACAGACTTGGTTCTTCAGTCCCTTCCTTCCACCTACGCCCAGTTTATCTTGAATTTCAATATTCAAGGTAAAGAAGTTGAACTTCTATAACTCCTTAACATGTTGAGGAGTGCAGAGGGCACCTTGCAGAAAGCAAGAGAAACACCCACTGTGTTTGTTCGTGGTGCTTCCTCTTCCAGGTCCAAGGAAAGAGCCAAAGGATGGAAGAAGAAGGCCGCTACCAAACCAAGAGGTGGTGTTGGTAAGGTGGGAGTCAAGGGAAAGGAAAAGATTGAGGTGCCGATAGTAGCAAAGGACGAGTGCTTCCACTGTCGTAGGAAAGGGCATTGGAAGAAGGATTGCAAAGCTTGGATTGCCAAGAACCAGGACCCGTGGAAAGTTGTGGCTTCGTCTTCAGGTGTGTTTGTAATTGAAAATTGTCTGTCAATCAACTCTACTTCCTGGGTATTGGATAATGGATCAGGATCTCATATATGCAATTCATTGCAGGCACGGAAAAGCCGTAGAGTACTGTAAGGCTGGTGATATGACCCTCCAGGTTGCTAACAGAGCGAGCGTGGATGCATTGTCCGTAGGGGATTATCACCTTGGATTGACGAGTGGACATATTTTTGTTGGAGATAGTGCCCTCAGAGTCAATTATTGGATCACAGGCATGTGATTGCAATGATTGAGGAAGGACCTATCCCGGTAGGACAGTCTTACTCAAGATGATAGTATGCTATCTGGTTTATCTTTATCATCGTGTACTGCTTTAGGTGACCTTACAAGTCGCTATTGCACGTTGATAGAGCCCCTAGGATTCTTGCTTGACTGCCAGCAGTATGAGGGCGATCATATACGTGGGAGCTGGGGTCTATAAGCACATCCTTAAAAGGTCCCTAGTCGTGGGAGTTTCGAGACAGGGCATCGATACTCCAGAGTAGACTAGTGTATACAGTCGAGACCCCGACGAGGGGAGGTGGTCGGTCTCACAAGCCACTGGTGTCAGTTGGTTCACCTAAGATGTATACAGGTGCTCATTGGGTTATGAGTACACCGGACAGGACTCGCCGGGAACCTGCTAGTTGATATTATACCTGACGTCAGATAGCAGTTCCCTGGTGACATATGTACAGGTTAGTTCATCGACCTGAGATCGTCATTTGTCTCGTGTTAGTTCCCACTGTGCTTTGATTACTACCCTACCACGCTCAAAGGAGACATGCAAACAGGTTTTAGTTGGGTACAGTCTCGAGCCACATGGAGGCAGTGAGCGGATCTGCAGGGGTTCGTCTCTCCCGGTATTGGGGGTGAGGTCGCGCTGTGTCTAGGAGAGCCAGTACATGAAAGTCCTTGGCCAAGGCAGGAGATTTACTGGTAGGTATTCCAGTAGTATCTCAGGGTGTTCTGGGCTACACTTCGACACGACTTGTACCGCTTTTGGGGGTCTGACTTTTACCAACCATAGGCCCGCCATGCGATGCTCATAGACGAACGGACCGGACTGTACGGATATTGTCACTGACAGGCTCAGTAGGGTGTCAGGATGAGTTCGCTCATCGACGTCCCTTTTGATCAATACCTGGTAGCCCGTTACGTATTGGCTAATACCTCTGACGTGCTAGTAGTTAAATCCACAACCAAAGTATTGACGAGTCTTTAGAGTCCCCCACAGACCAGTTTCTCAAGTTTCGGGCGAAACGCTGTAGAGGCCGTATGGAGATATGGCAGGGTTCGATCATATACGTGCGGTATTGCGCGGATCGTGATCGGACAGAGTTTCCTAGAGGGCTTTGTTTTAAGCCGGATCCTAGTATTGTATTGTGTAGATTTTGTCTCTTTGCATTTGTATTCAGTGGGAATACAAATGCGGGCATGTATATGCAGTCATGGGGTTTTCATGTAATTTATTACGGGATCAGTTTTCTGAAGTTGCCAGTTTGCATTCCGTTCCGGCCCGTTTTCCTTTGTTCCTTCACGGCCGGATTTTTCTGATGGAGGGGCTAATTTGCAAGTTCGCAAATTAGCTAAGTGGAGGGTTGTATGTGGCTTTTGGCTTATCATGATAATTCAAAGCATCTTTGCTTTTTCTTTAATCATGGTTTTGCATTTAATGTGATGAGATTGTGATGAGAGTTGATTTGGATCTTTGAAGTAAGACTTGCTTTTGGATGTGGTCACCTCTTTTGATTCCTACTCTCACCTCCCTTCATGTTTTCATTTTTCCCTCCACCATTTTATCAAAGAGGGGCCGGCCACTTTGGGAGAAAGAGAAGGGCTTCATTTTTTTGCATGAGGGAAAATCTATCATCTCATTTTTGCTTGCTTGCAAAAATTCCTAACATCTCTCCAAAGTTCTTTCATTCCTCCATCATGTCAACTTCACAATCCCAAATGAGATAATGGTTTCTACACTAGTCTACAGCATTCCTTGGACACATCGGCTAGCCAACTTCGCGCCCGAGTTGCCTCGGTCCAGAGGTGGGAGCCCGTAAAAGAATCCGGCGATGTGTTGTCCGTTTCGACGAGGAGGCGACGACCGGAGATTCCGTGAGGAGATCGGAGTGGAGACGAAGACCGAAGGACACGGATCGCTTGGTATAGCTTCTCTACTCATTTTCTTGTTTGCTAGAGTTAGGTTAATGGCCCGATCCGGGATTTTTGTGCGCGGTGGTTCTGGTTTCTAGTTGTTAGAAAGTTTTCGTTTCCGCATTCCGGCGTCGGATTGACGGCCGGGGCGCCGCCGTGCACTTACATTAGTATCAGAGCCACGCCATTAACCTAGTCTAGCTTGCTCTAGTATGTTTAAAGCTTCGATCGAACAAAAATCCCAAAAACCGTATTTTCTAGTGCACAAGTTTCTGTCGATTTTTTTTAGCTCTAAAAATTTTTCAGTACATTGTAGAAATAAGTGTAGGGAATTCTAAGCACTCTGGGAAAATTCGATGCAATGATTCCTCAGTACGACCGCGGAAACGCGGCCAAACCCCTTGTTTGGCCGCGGTTCCGTGGTGAGAAAGTGTTATCTTTGCACCAAATTTTCACAGTAGGCTTCTGACATGAGAATAGGGTTTTTGGAATGTTCTGTTTGGGCCCAGATTTTCTGTGAGTGCTACAGTAGTGCTTGGAGCCCACTTCGGTATATTTGATCGATCGAAAATTTTAAACATGTTAGTTCACAGTATTTACATTATATCTGCGACCGTGAATGTCATTTGATCGGTAAATCCTGTCTAACTGCTATAACCCGGTTAGACGGATTTGCGAACGTGACATTCACGTTGATGTTCTGTGTTGTGCTGTGATGTTGCGGATTGGTCATGGGGATAGCCTGGATGCAATGCTAGTACAGTTTTGGTTGTATTATGTACATTTGTTATTGCGGGGCGAGCGTCCGACAAGTGGACTGCCATCACTGCCTGTTTGTATATTATTCTTTTGGGGCACGATCGGGTCGAGGTCGATGTATCCGTTGTTTGTATATTTTACTTTCTGTACTAGGATTACCCCACTGAGGGGTGCACGGGTAGCCGGGTTCTAGAGGCCAACGGGCCCGCATCTCATGGCTTTGAGACGGAGGGGGCTTCACTCTAGAATTGGCGGGCTATTCGCCGCACTCGTAGGGGGTATATGCTGACCCAGGAGGGGTGCCCAAGTTACCGGATTCCGTGAAGTGCTGGGTGGTCCATTCACGTTGCTGAAGGGGGCTGCCTCGCTTCAGTTTTTGGCGGGTAACTTGCCGCGCCCGTAGGGGTCTAGGATTTCTTTGCACAGGCTATCCACATGACCAGGGGAACGTCGGGTTTCAGTAGCGGCTCTGTGAAACCCGGGGATCCCAGATATCTGTATTGTTCTGTGATGCTGGTTACATTTCTGTGATGTTGCATTTTATCACGCCTTGAGCGAATATTATATATTGATATATATACTAGTAGATGTTGTATATATTTTTCATCCGCGCTAGTCTAGTCCCCGCTCTGTCGTTAGTTAAGTAACCTAACGGGTGATGACGGGACCCAGTGGCGAATGCTGATGGCATATACGTACATCATTATTTTCGTTCTTTATTGGTGTGATCAATTGATGAGACTGCATTGTTAGTTATATGTATGCCCTAGAGGCCATTACTGTACATAGGATGTATATTGTAGTGGTTGCTGGGACATATATAGGGAGGACTTTCTTGCTCGACATGATAGTATGCTATCTGGTTACTCTTTACCTTAACGTGCATACCGATTGTCTCTCTGTTACATGTTGGTAAAGCCCTTAGGATGTGTGCTTGACTATCTGGACTATGATGCGGAACATACTAGTGGGGACATGGTAGTCCATAAGTACATCCTTCAAAGTCCCTAGTCGTGGGTGTATCGAGATGGGGCATCGATATACCAGAGTAGACTAGCGTGTACCTTCTCGACCCATACAGATGGGCGATGGATGATCCCATATCCATCGGTGTTTGACATCAAAGATGATATACGGGTGCTCAGTAGAGACTGGGTACACTGGACGGACTCGCCGAGAACTCCCAGATGGTATTATACCTTACGTCAGATGGCAGTTCTCTGGTGACACTGGTACAGAGTAGTCTGTTGACCCGAGATCGTCATAGAGTCTTGTGTGGTTCCCACTGTGCTTTGATTTCCATCTTACCACGTCCACGAGGGCGTGCAAAATGGTGGTTTTTGGGTACAGTCCCGAATCACATAGAGGCAATGAGCGATAGGAGGAGATTCGTCTCTCCCGGTATAGGGGGTTGATGTTGCGCTGTGTTCGATTGGCTATAACCGGAAATCCCTGGCCAGGGTTGCTGAGATTTACTGTTAAGTGTTACCAGTAGTTTCTCGAACTGTTATAGACCTCATATCGACACGACTTATCGAGCTATTGGGGTCTGACGTTTACCACCCCTAGGCGAGATATGCGACATATCAGACGACGAGACCGGACTATACGGTAGTGTTACTGGTTGGATTCACTGGAGTGTGAGCGGGCTTGCTCGTCGATCTTCTGATCGCTCAATACCCGGGTGGCCGTTACGTTTAGCAGAACGCTTGCGGCTTGTGGGTGTTTGATATGATCATCACCTGCTGCCGGCGTATTGACGAGTCTTTAGAGTCCTACACAGAGATTTCCTGGCTCAAGCGAAACGAAATAGGAGCGCATATGAGATATGTGCGGGACCGAGAATATTGCGTGTATGTGATACCGTATTCCATTCTCACGAAGAATGTATCGAATGGTTATATGCGATATAACCTAGTTATCGAATCGAGGGTTGATTCGATAAGCCGATACATTGAATACTAGTCGGTTATATGCGATATGACCGGATCGTTAAATCAAGTGTTGATAATGTATAATTATATATTTGATATATTACTTTGCATTAACTAGTATTGGTTCACTTTAAATGGATTTTCTCACTTCGTTGTACAAGTTGTATATGTGATATACTTTTTGTACAATTGTTTGTATCATGTTTGATGATACATTCTTATTTGGTTAAGTGTATAGAATTAAACCATGGTTAACTTAATGATTAGGGTTTTGCTTTTTCATTTAATTATTTGTTTATTCATTTTGGATATTAATAAAAGCATAAAAAGAAAAGCAAAATGGTTTTTTATTTTATTTTCTTTCATGAAGCTTTTTGAAGCTTCATGAAGCTTTGACCAAGTGACCATTTTGTCTTGTTCTTTTAACCCTAACCATTCTTATAACCTTAGTTAGTTCTCTACACTTGACCATGGTTTATTATATGATAGGTATTATTTTCTTTTAACTTATCATATCATTGTCTTCATCTTCTTCTTCTTCTTCACTTGAAGAAAGCTTCACTTCATCAATGGTGATTGATGAAAATGAGTGAGAAATCCAATTCTAAAGTCTACCCACTTCCTATTTCTTCATCCTCTACCTCTTGCCAAGTAGTAGAGTGTGTTTCCTTCACAAGTTTTCTTGACTTGGTGAAGTTGGAGCTTGATCTAGCGATGCCTCGACGTAGATCATCTTCGGCATCGCCGTCGATGACCTAGCCCCCTTTTTCTCCGATGAAGCCGACGCTAGAGCCCGGGATTTGAAATGGACAGCGTGGAGACTTCATTGCGGAGCTATAGAGGTGGAGAAACGGATCTACAAAGGTTGTATTTCCATTCTTTATTAGTAAAGTTGTTTACTAGTTATTGTTATCGCCTATATATCTAGCCAACGATCCGTAGTCTAGGGTTTCTCGGCACCGTATTTTTGAAATTGGCTTGGTTGATGCCTTGTGAGACCTCTTGGAAGTGCCTAGGAACCTTACAGTGGTATCAGAGCCTAGCTAGAGCCTTAGGTGAAGTCTAGACGACGTTTGAAATCCGAACAAACTTCGAAACCCATTCCCAAAATGATCTTTGGAAATTTTCTAAAATTTTGGATTTTTGTCAATTAAAAATATGCAGAAAAATAAGCAGGGTGTTATTTGAATTACTGTGAAATACGAGGGCCTAAATCGACTTTTCCACCGCGGAACCGCGGCACATGCTAGGCATGTACGGCGGTTCCGCGGCCGTACTATTCCCTTGTCTGATGATTTCTGCACAGTAACTCATATAATTTAATGCTATATTTTCTGGGGTATTTTTATTGTGACTCTACAGAAGAGTATTCTGGGGTACGATTGGGAATCAAAGATTCGATCGGATTATCAAATTTCGTCTTTGTGTTTTTCTGGATGACTTTAGAATATGTTAAAAAGTTCGACCGGATATAAATACCCAACTTTTCCCCTGCCGGAAAATATCCAAGTGTTGGATTTTTGTGTGGTTTAAGGACGTTCTAAGTAGTGCAAGTAACGCGATGGTCCCTCTAGAAGACAACAAACCTTAACTCGATTATGTGACCGTCTTGAACTGCCCTTTGAACCTTCGGTTTTGGGGCAGTACGGCGTGCCACATGTGAGGCGTTGGCTTGACCCTTCTACGGCTGGACCGTTGGTACTGAGGCATGAAGTGAATGTCTTTGAACCTATTTCATGTGTTGAACGGTTTCGGGAAAACTTGGGTGTTCGAATGTTCGATCGGAAAATTTAATATATCCTATTTATCCGGAATGGGATACAATAATTGGAATTCACAAACAAGTTATGAGATAACTGAATGAATGTTATAAACATAGCAGTTTAGTCTCACTTGATTGGTTGCCACGGAATTTTGATGTGATCAAAAGTCCGTCGCAATCATGTAGCGTACGCGGATACTCGCCGGGTAAACTTAATAGACAGCCTCACTTCATAGCCTCGACCAAGTGACTGTTGGAGAACCCCGTCGCCGAAAGCATCCGTTCGGGTGCTCCCGGTAGCGGTGTTCCGCCTTGGTGCACTTTGTCGACGGTATTGGGGGTGCGGCTGCCTACTAAAGTTTGCGACGAGCATTCGATCAGATTTTCGGGAATCTTGTTGAATTGCCCGACTTGATATTGAAAAGTGTTTTCGATAATGAGACTAAAATGCGGGGTTTATAATTGTTAGGCATGCGATGTCTAAGGAATTCATTTGATTAGGCATGCGATGTCTATGCAGGTTGCGGATTCCAACTGTTGTAGTTTTACACTTTCTTTTCTGTTACCATAAGTGTAATATGTGATATCGCCGGTTTCGTTGCTATATGTCAACGACAATTGGGATGCGCATATTTACTTACGTTGATGACATGTGATGTTATGTGTTGCTGGATATGTTATATTGAATCGTCGTGTTTGAATAGTCGGGGTTTTTTTATGTGAGATGAGTGTTTTTCATTTTCATTCATGTAAAAACTTGTATGTAATATTCTTTTATTGGGGCACTTCCAGGTTGCGGAAGTTGTCACCCTTTGTATATTATTTACTTTTCAGCACTAGGATAGACCCAAGGAGGAGGGCACAAGTAACCGGGTTCTGGAGTCCAGTGGGAGACCAACTCGAGGAGTCGAGTCCGGGTCTCCTAACTCTAGAATTGGTAGTGTTGCTTGCCACTCTCGTAGGGGTCTAGGGGTGTGGGTTTGGCTATTCATCACGACCGTGGAATCCGTGTTTTATACTGGCTCGTATTGAAAACACGGACGTCCTAGTATATCCAATATTTCATATGTTTCTTCTGCTGCGATATCTGTGATGTGATCATGTGATGTTCTATGATAGATACAGTATATAGTATATATGATATATTATATAGCCGTTACTTATGTTTTACACCCGTGCTAGCCCTGCCCCGCTCTGCCGTTAGTTACCTAACCTAACGGTGCACGAGGGGACATCGAGACGAATGCGGATGGCATAAGTGTACGTCGTATTTATCTGTGATGTTTAGGTAACTTAAATGATGGGACTTCATTAATATGATTAATGAAATAAATGAAACCTAAGATGTTGTAGAATCGAATTTCAAAATAAAACAGGTAGCTACAGTTCTTGCTTTGCACAGCGATATATGTGATATATCCTGCACCTTATTCGATGAGGAAAGGACCGAGATCCCTTCACCAGGAGTGACTCCTTTAGCAATAACTGGCAGATGCTACACACTCGGTTTGTCTTTTGATTGCTTTTAAGAGTTTTTTCTTTGCACAGTTATATATATGATATATCCCGCACCTCATTCGACGAGGAAAGGACCGACGATCCCTTCACCGGGAGTGACTCCTTTAGCAAAACTAGAAAAGCCTCAAAAGCACTCCATTTTTAAAATCTTTTGATTCTACAACGATATCAAGTTCATTACGCAATAGGTTTTCAGAAAAACATGTCGTAGCCCTCCGTCATTTCAGATATGTACTGGTTAGTATTCGTGCTGCGTTTGTTGACCTCTGTCAAGGCGTAGTGTGCGATAGCTGATTAGCGCTTATCTGCATAAGCATATGATGTGATTGATTTAGGGTAGTCGTGCGACCTTGTTGACCTCTGTCAAGGGTCGTGCGGGTGGGTTTACTTCAATCAAGAAATGAAGGGTTGAACTTGACTAGCAGCCTATGGTTTGTTGACCTCTGTCAAGGATATAGGACGCTAGGGGCAAAATATTATCGGGAATTTCAAGTGTTAAAATTTGCAATGAGATTGCATACCTTCTATGAGATAGTTGGATCCCGATACCTGCTGCGAGTAAGAGTTACTCCTGGGAGAGTTTTATACATTACAATTAGCCGATCAAGTAGGTGTCTAGAAAGGTGTTAACGAGGTTACGCCTCTGGGAAAACGAGGTTTAAATTAATTAGGTCCGTGCGAAAGCACGTGGCACCTCCCTCAAAGTACCGACACTGGCCTGGCTGAAAGATTGGCGAACTTGTAGTGTGTAATTAATCCCGGCTAGTCTTTCCTTTTAGGGTTTGAAGGAAGATTTGATAAAAAGCAGTTGGAGCCATCCTGATTAGATAAAATAATAACCAATCTGATCTTGCAAGAGCGCACGCAGAGTGTTTTCTTCTCTCTCTCTCCTGGTAGCGACCATATCACGCCTTAATCAAGATAATAATACGGAATATTGACCGAACCCGCTTGTTTTACTAAGCTGGGGAACGTTGGTCCCGCTCCAAATTATAACTGTTATAAGACAGAGCAGGAAATTGGGGAATACCAGATTTCCCGTGCCGCCCAAACGAAGAAAGTGCATATGATGCATCTTCTTCGGGTGTGTTCATTACAAAGAACTGTTTCTCAGTATCCTCTGCATTCTGGGTATATGATACCGGATCAGGATCCCAGATATGTAATCTGTTACATAGGGCTACAAAAGGGTAGAAAAACTGAGAACTGGTGATAAGTTTCATGAGACAGAAAACGGGGCAAGAGTTGCAGCCATGTCTGTCGGTCACTGTCACCCTGTATTACCAATATATTGATTCTGAACGAATGTTATTAGATACCGAACCTGATATACAAAATCATATCAGTCTCTTTATTAGTAAAGAAATGATAAAATTTTGTATTGATGGATAATGTTTTTAACATTTCCTATATCAAAAGTTGATCGGTTCAGGCACGTTATCTAAAAGCATTGATGTTCTAAATCAAACTACAGTTCTTAGTATACAGAACACACACAAGAGGAAGAGTTCAGAAATGAACGGATCCTTCTTGAGGCATTGTAGAGTAGGTCATATCAATGCGACCCGACTGGCTGAAATTACATTTAGATGCATATTTAAATCAGTTTGAATTTACATCTTGTGAAACTTGCCAGTCATGTCACAAAGATAAGATGACCTTAGCTCTGTTTACTGGAAACAGAGAAAGAGTTAGTGAACTCTTGGGATTGATACATGTTGATGTATGGAAGGTCCCCTGTCTACACATGCCAGGACTGGTTCTTTATACTTCATTACGTTCTCTGATGATCTCTTTAGATTCAGACATATGTTCCTGTTGAAGCATAAGTCCGAACCTTTTGAGATATTCACAGAATATGATTTAGAAGTAGAGAACCAAAATACGGGTATAAGTATTATGTCTTATGATGAGATCAAGGAGGAGAATACTTGAGCACGGAATCCTGGACTATTCTAAAGGAGAATGAGATTCTCTCTCGGCATTACTCCTCCGAATACACCATAGCACGATGGTATGTCGGGGCGGAGCAGATACACCCTATTTGATATGGTGTGCTCTATGATGAGTACTACTGAGTTACCTTTTTCCTTTGGGGGTTATGCACTTGAGAAGCTGCATACCTATTGAATTAGGGTTCGAATCAAATCAGTGCCTACCACTTCATATGTGATATGGAAAGGGAAGAGCCCATGTCTTAAGCTAGTTAAGATTTAGGGTTGTCCGGCCTATGTCTAAAAAGCAAAATCCAGACAAGCTCGAGGCAAGGTCCGTTATGTAGAACTGGAAGTGTTTCAGCTATACAAACTGCAGCTGATGATTTGATAGAACCAAAGGATTCAATAGATTCCAACGAACCTCAGCCTCTCCGCCGATCTAGTAGGGTTCCTCACCCACCTGAGAGATACTTCGGTTTCTCTATGACAGTGGGAGCGAGGATTGCATCATGAGATGATGACCCAACTAGTTTCGAGCTGGCCATCAGGAGTGTGACTCTGTAAGAATGGCTGGATGCTTATCGATCTGAGATGGAATCCTTATACACCAACAAAGTATGGACTTTAGTTGCTATATCCGAAGGGTTAAATCCCCATTAGGAGCAAGTATATCTTGAGAAGATTACTTGGTGTAAATGGAAAAGTTGGGACTTTCAAAGCTAGACTTGATAAAGGTTTTCGTCATTGACCAGGCGTGGATAATGATGAAACCTTTTCCAGTACCTATGCTTAAGTCCATCCAGATCCTACTTGCCACGGATACATACCATGAATACGATATCTGGTGGTTGGGTGTCATGACAGCTTTTCTAAATGATGATTTAGAAGAGAGCTTCTATAAGTACACAGCCAGAGGGCCTCGTAGACAGTGGGAGCAGCGGAAACGTGTGCAAGATGCTTTATAGGATAAAGCAGGCATCGCGGAGTTGGAACATCTGTTTTGATGAAGTAGTCAAAGAGTTTGACATCATCAAAATGGTAGATGAACCTTGTATATACAAAAAGGTAGTAGGGAGTATGGTGGTGATCCTCGTAGAGTACGTGGATGACATACTCTTGATAGGGAAAGAGTTTCCTATGCTACGCTCGATCAATCTCCGCTTATCACAATGATTCTCCACATAGGATCAATGTGATACCTACTAAATCATAGATTTTGGATCTATGAGATAGATCTAATTGGATGTTAGAATACTCACTAGTTGTAGTGAGATGGTATCAGTTGATCCTGGGGAAAATCACTGGAAGTGTTCCAGGGTGATAAAGACGACTGAATGTCAGTCACAGGCATTGTCTTTACCCTCAGTAAAGGGACGGTATGTTGGAAGAGTTCCAAGCTAGATACCGTGACATACTAGACGATAAAGGCAGGATACATCGCTACTTAAGATGCTACCAAAGAGGCTGTTTGGATATATATTGGTTCATGAGATGAACTAGGTTCCTACCATTGTGTGACAATGGAGTTGTGGCTTATGCCAAGGAACGCAGGTCCCATCAGTGATCCAGACATATTCTAAGGAAGTATCACTTGATCATGGAGATGGTTGATCTCTAAGGGATCAAGGTTAGGAGAGCAGACTCAGAGGATAACACGGCGGATCCACTCACGAAGGCCTATTCCCATTGAGAGACTTTTATGGGATGGCTGAGTATGAGATACTTCGACCACTGCTACAGATGGCCCTAGTGCAAGTGGGAGATTGTTAGTTATATGTATGCCCTAGAGGCCATTACTGTACATAGGATATATATTGTAGTGGATGCTGGGACATATATAGGGAGGACTTTCTTGCTCGACATGATAGTATGCTATCTGGTTGCTCTTTACCTTAACGTGTATACCGATTGTCTCTCTGTTACATGTTGGTAAAGCCCTTAGGATGTGTACTTGACTATCTGGACTATGATGCGGATCATACTAGTGGGGACATGGTAGTCCATAAGTACATCCTTCAAAGTCCCTAGTCGTGGGTGTATCGAGATGGGGCATCGATATACCTGAGTAGACTAGCGTGTACCTTCTCGACCCATAGAGATGGGCGATGGATGATCCCATATCCATCGGTGTTTAACATCAGAGATGATATACGGGTGCTCAGTAGAGACTGGGTACACTGGACGGACTCGCCGAGAACTCCCAGATGGTATTATACCTTACGTCAGATGGCAGTTCTCTGGTGACACTGGTACAGAGTAGTCTGTTGACCCAAGATCGTCATAGGGTCTTGTGTGGTTCCCACTGTGCTTTGATTTCCATCTTACCACGTCCAAGAGGGCATGCAAAATGGTGGTTTTTGGGTACGGTCCCGAATCAAATGGAGGCAATGAGCAATAGGAGGGGATTCGTTTCTCCCGGTATAGGGGGTTGATGTTGCGCTGTGTTCGATTGGCTATAACCGGAAATCCCTGGCCAGGGTTGCTGAGATTTACTGGTAAGTGTTACCAGTAGTTTCTCGAACTGTTATAGACCTCATATCGACACGACTTATCGAGCTATTGGGGTCTGACGTTTACCACCCCTAGGCGAGATATGCGACATATCAGACGACGAGACCGGACTGTACGGTAGTGTTACTGGTTGGATTCACTGGAGTGTGAGTGGGCTTGCTCGTCGATCTTCTGATCGTTCAATACCCGGGTGACCGTTACGTTTAGCAGACCGCTTGCGGCTTGTGGGTGTTTGATATGTTCATCACCTCTGCTGGCGTATTGACGAGTCTTTAGAGTCCTACACAGAGGTTTCCTGGCTCAAGCGAAACGAAATAGGAGCGCATATGAGATATGTGCGGGACCGAGAATAATGCGTGTATGTGATACCGTATTCCATTCTCGCGAAGAATGTATCGAATGGTTATATGCGATATAACCTAGTTATCGAATCGAGGGTTGATTCGATAAGCCGATACATTGAATACTAGTCGGTTATATGCGATATGACCGGATCGTTAAATCAAGTGTTGATTTAATGATTTAATGTATAATTATATATTTGATATATTACTTTGCATTAACTAGTATTGGTTCACTTTAAATGGATTTTCTCACTTCGTTGTACAAGTTGTATATGTGATATACTTTTTGTACAATTGTTTGTATCATGTTTGATGATACATGCTTATTTGGTTAAGTGTATAGAATTAAACCATGGTTAACTTAATGATTAGGGTTTTGCTTTTTCATTTAATTTTTTGTTTATTCATTTTGGATATTAATAAAAGCATAAAAAGAAAAGCAAAATGGTTTCTTTATTTTATTTTCTTTCATGAAGCTTTTTGAAGCTTCATGAAGCTTTGACCAAGTGACCATTTTGTCTTGTTCTTTTAACCCTAACCATTCTTATAACCTTAGTTAGTTCTCTACACTTGACCATGGTTTATTATATGATAAGTATTATTTTCTTTTAACTTATCATATCATTATCTTCATCTTCTTCTTCTTCTTCACTTGAAGAAAGCTTCACTTCATCAATGGTGATTGATGAAAATGAGTGAGAAATCCAATTCTAAAGTCTACCCACTTCCTATTTCTTCATCCTCTACCTCTTGCCAAGTAGTATAGTGTGTTTCCTTCACAAGTTTTCTTGACTTGGTGAAGTTGGAGCTTGATCTAGCGATGCCTCGACGTAGATCATCTTCGGCATCGTCGTCGATGACCTAGCCCCCTTTTTCTCCGATGAAGCCGACGCTAGAGCCCGGGATTTGAAATGGACAGCGAGGAGACTTCATTGCGGAGCTATGGAGGTGGAGAAACGGATCTACAAAGGTTGTATTTCCGTTCTTTATTAGTAAAGTTGTTTACTAATTATTGTTATCGCCTATATATCTAGCCAACGATCAGTAGTCTAGGGTTTCTCGGCACTGTATTTTTGAAATTGGCATGGTTGATGCCTTGTGAGACCTCTTGGAAGTGCCTAGGAACCCTACATGCATTGATTCGGATCAATGCAAGCTAAATACACCTATTCTGATGTTGTTGGAACATTTTTCAAAAAGCTGTTATTGCAAGGACGTTCTCTTTTGTTTTGCACAGTGGTATTCAGTTGGAATATCCTGCTCATCAGTCGACGAGGGAAGGGCCGAGATCTCTTCACCGGGAGTGGCCCCTTGGACAAAAGTTTGCGTCAGGGCAATAATTTCACTATAGCCGATTACTTTTGCTTTGCATCGTGGTATTCAGTTGGAATATCCTGCACCTCATTTTACGGGGAAAGAGCCGAGATCCCTTCACCGGGAGTGACCTCTTTAGCAAAGGTTTTCGTCACTATATTTTTTTTAAAAAAGCTATCAGGTTCCTTCAACGATATCAAGTTCATTACGTTAAAGGTTTTTCGCCAGAAACCATTCGTAGCCCTCCGTCATTTCAGGAAGGTAGCACTTAGTATTCATGCTATGTATGTTGGCCTTTGTCAAGGCATAGTGTTTGGTAGCTATTTGTTACTTTTCTGCAGCATAGATAGATGCGTTGGTTTAGGACAGTCGTACTACTATTTTGTCCTTCGTCAAGGGTATGTACGGGTGGGTTCAAATTAACCTAGACAATGACGGGTAGAACTTGAAATGTAACTTATGATATATTGGCCTTCGTCAAGGTCATAAGAGCATGGGGCAAAAATCCACATCGGGAGTTTCTAAAGAAACTGAAACTTGCCAGATATGTGCATACCTTCTGGAGTGTGATAACGTGAGTGGATTCCGTCACTTTATCATGCGATGATAGTTGGATCCCGATTCCCACTGATTAGTTGGTTTACTCCTCGGGTGATCCCGACTAATTCTTCTTTTGGGTTTGGAGAAGAATTTGAGGTTACAGTGGGTGGTTTCCTGATTAGATAAAGTGATAACCATTCTGATCTAGGTTAGAGTGCACGCTGAGTGTTTCTTTTCTCTCTCTCTTTGGCAGCGACCATTGACCCGACCCTAGACTTTGACTCAGTGACCAAAATTAACCGAACCTTCTTAAACATTGGCTTTTTGATTGTGAGAGTTGCAAACCTCATTGCCACTCCTGCTTTTACCCTTTTCTCCAGGACACCCCGTATTACTACGAACGTCCAATTCCATTGGACAAAACCATCGTATGGTTATATATGAACTCGAAGGAATTTATTCGAGGATGGTTTCCGGTTCTGGAGAAAACGAATAGGACTATTCAGTTGTCTTTTCCTTTTACTTTCTCTCAGGTTGCGAGTACTCCTTGGTTTAGGAGATAGTACACCTATTATGCAAATTGGATAGTCTTCTTCCAAACCTTAGGCTGGTGCCGAACGGTGGGGAATGAAGAAAACTAATTAGCATAACGATGGTGTACAGAAGGTATTAAGTAAAGACATATCAATGGATTAGTAAGAGGGCAAAGTAAATTGCGACTGCTATTCACGACCAAACCAAGTATTTCTTTACCACTCCCACTTCACCTTTGTATTTCTCCAGAACACTCCGTATCACTACGAAGATCCACAGTTTATTTGGACACTCCATCATATGGTTATATACGAAGTCGAAAGGAACTTGTTCCAGTTCGGGGATGGATTCTGGTCCAGGAGAAATAGGAATAAGGTTTATTCGGTTGTTTTTTATCTTCACCTTCTCTCGCATTGCGAGTGCTCCTAGGATTAGGACAGTATACCCATTATGCTTATTGGATAGTCTTTTTCCAAACCATAGGCTGGTGCCGAACGGTAGGGAAGGAAGAAAACCATTTGGCCTAGGGGTGTACAGAAGATAATGACTAAAGACATATAAAGGAATTTTGAGAGATGGTAAAGAGATATACGGTTACAGTTGTGAATCTGGATAATGGAAGAAGAATTACTAGGAATACCGGGATACCCCATCGAAACATTTCAATGTTTCAGTTTCACTGTATACTGTTAAAAGAAAACTGATTTCCCAATTAGACACTTGCTCCAGGGTATGTATTTACGAGGTATGATTCTCACATCTGTATGGTTTTACAGATGATGAGTGGGAGTAAGTTATTGGGAATTAGGTGATCATCCTCATTATATCAGAATTCGTTGTAATTGGTGATATTTGAGGAAATCGCCTGGGCTGTTTGCCGGACGGTAAATATTTGGTTTTGAATATCCGTTGTTATGCATCAATTTCAAATTGATATATCTGTACGACTATTTTTATAGAGTGAGATATACCTTTTTGAAATTATGTCTATGACATTTACCTATATCAGTGGATGGTTAGGTAAGGAGCATTGAACAGCGGTGTAATTCTTCTTAACCATAAGTACAGTTTTCAACCTACGACACACAGTGAATGAGAAATTGGACTCAGGGGATTTATACAGAGTATTGTATGTTGTCCAGTGTCCATTAGGACCGAAGGGTTGGTCCTCGTACCATATTCTATTTACTTATGACTTCTCTAGTTCTTAGACATGTATTTCGTAGAGATACAAGGTCCAAGTTTTGAGAAGTTATAGGTATAAGAGTAAAGTAGAGAACTAGATGTTGCAAGTATCGGGATTCTTCAAGGTGATCGAAGATGTAGATACTTGTGCATGGTATTCAGTTGATAGTAATGATTAAGAGAACTTGCTTCTCTTTCAGGTTACTCATAATTGGAAGCACTCCTAAGTTGAGTAATGCTGATCGACCTCTTTCCATTTAGTCGACATGCACTTGAGACAGCTGCATGATTTGAATCTGGTTCAATTAAATCAGTGCCTCTATTTCTGTATTGGATATAGAACAGTTCATATCTTGACATTTATAAGATACGGGGAGTTGTCCGGCTTATGCTTAAAACCAGACTCCAGATAACTCAAGGCACATTTTTGTAATGGCTGTTTGTGCACTCGTTCGACTTAAAACCCTATCGTTCACTTTGTTAACTTGCCTCGCCGTTCCGCTTCGCTTCACTGACTTGGCGAGGTGCGCCCTCAATCGCCGGGGACTCGCCCGGGCTATGACGAGGGCTGACTTTCTACCATCTGGAAGATCAATAGTAATATTGTTCTAGACTCGCCATAGTTTTAACAAAAATGGATTTTTTCAGAAAACAGTAGTGGGAGTATGGTAGAACTGGAAGTGATTCCAGAACCGCAAACGATTACCGAAGATTTGATAAGAACCTAAAGATTCAATCTGGTTTGACATTCCATTAGCCACTCCGCAGATATGGTGGGTAACCTCAGGCGCTCGAGAGGTACTTCGGTATGCTCAAGAACGGTGGCAGGAAGGTTCTTGTTTACCCAGAATTGCCATTGCTGTTGTTCCAGACTGTGAGACCCGGCAGGAGGATGAGTATAGCGTCGTTCTAAACAAGATTTAGAAGTGCACGTGTATATGACTCTGCCAGAGGGTTGTCGTAGTCAGTGGGAGCAGCGGAAGCATTGGTGCACAAGTGGCTTATGTCTATTTATAGACTAAAGCAGATATAGCGGAGATAGATCATCTATTTCTGATATGACAGTCATAGGTTTGACTTCATCAGAATAGGGGATGGATCTGTTAAGAAGATAGTAGGGTGTCATGTCCTGATATTTGGATGACATCCACAGAGTAGGAAGTGATATTCCTATACTACGATCGGTTATACTTTGGTTGTCACACAGTAGTTTCTCCACATTGGACTTGGATATAATATCAAGACATTCTGGTTAGTAGATGTATAGATCTAGATTTGGGTGGTTTCCCAATCAGGATACTTAGACAGCATTCTAAGAGTATTTAGAATGGACGACTCCTGACATGGTGGTGTACCTGCAGGTAATGGAGTCACCCTCTCTAAAGGTTTCTTACGGACTAAAGGGGAGAGGGATGCGCATGATTGGCAGATCACTTGCTTAGGCAATTGAGTCAATCATGAGATGTCAAATACCACACCATATATTGTTTTTGCAGTAGGTGCAATAAATTGATATTGATCCAATCTGGAGAAACCATCGGAAGCAGTTTTAGAACATAAATAGATGTTCTAGGGATTTGATAACGGCAGCCTCTTTTAGGAGACGATTATCATTCCAGGCTTCCAAGGTGACCTGGATAACAGAGTGTCTGTCAGAGTTATAGTTTTCCCTCTGACAAGGGGCAGCATTTTGGACAGGTGGTCCAGGTGGATACTGAGGAAAGGATGGCACAGGATACTGATTAAGTTCAGTTGACGATACAGTCTAAGAAGTTTGGATTTGGAGTTCATATATGAGCTAGGTCCCATCAGACATCCAGACATATTCTAAGACATGTATTGCTCATTTCGGGAGATGGGTTTCTCCGCGAACTTGAGATAAAGAGAGACATAGAAAGAAACACCACAGCGGATCCACTCACTGAGGCTATTCCTCGAACGTAATAGTTTCACAAATGAGCTTTGTGAGACTGACTAGCAGGGGAGTTGGGTGTTCGGTACCACACGGGCTGTGAGTATGCGACATCGCAATAATTTGCCTTGAGTGCAAGTGGGAGATTGTTGGCGATAGTGCCCTCAGAGTCAATTATTGGATCACAGGCACGTGATTGCAATGATTGAGGGAGGACCTATCTCGGTAGGACAGTCTTATTCAAGATGATAGTATGCTATCTGGTTTATCTTTATCATCGTGTACTGCTTTAGGTGACCTTACGAGTCGCTATTGCACGTTGATAGAGCACCTAGGATTCTTGCTTGACTGCCAGCAGTATGAGGGCGATCATATACGTGGGAGCTGGGGTCTATAAGCACATCCTTAAAAGGTCCCTAGTCGTGGGAGTTTTGAGACAGGGCATCGATACTCCAGAGTAGACTAGTGTATACAGTCGAGACCCCGACGAGGGGCGGTGGTCGGTCTCACAAGCCACTGGTGTCAGTTGGTTCACTTAAGATGTATACAGGTGCTCATTGGGTTATGAGTACACCGGACAGGACTCGCCGGGAACCTGCTAGTTAGTATTATACCTGACGTCAAATAGTAGTTCCCTGGTGACATGTGTACAGGGTAGTTCATCGACCTGAGATCGTCATTTGTCTCGTGTGAGTTCCCATTGTGCTTTTATTACTACCCTACCACGCTCAGAGGAGACGTGCAAACAGGTTTTAGTTGGGTGAGGTCGCGCTGTGTCTATGAGAGCCAGTACATGAAATTCCTTGGCCAAGGCAGGAGATTTACTGGTAGGTATTCCAGTAGTATCTTAGGGTGTTCTGGGCTACACTCCGACACGACTTGTACCGCTTTTGGAGGTATGACTTTTACCAACCCCCTAGGCCCGCCATGCGATGCTCATAGACGAACGGACCGGACTGTACGGATATTGTCACTGACAGGCTCAGTAGGGTGTCAGGATGAGTTCGCTCATCGACGTCCCTTTTGGTCAATACCTGGTATCCCGTTACGTATTGGCTAATATCTCTGACGTGCTAGTGGTTAAATCCACAACCAAAGTATTGACGAGTCTTTAGAGTCCCCCACAGACCAGTTTCTCAATTTTCGGGCGAAACGCTGTAGAGGCCGTATGGAGATATGGCAGGGTTCGATCAGATACGTGCGGTATTGCGCGGATCGTGATCGGGCAGATTTTACTAGCGGGCTTTGTTTTAAGCCGGATCCTAGTATTGTACAGTGTAGATTTTGTCTCTTTGCATTTGTATTCAGTGGGAATACAAATGCGGGCATGTATATGCAGTCACGGGATTTTCCTGTAATTTATTACGCGATCAGTTTTCTGAAGTTGCCAGTTTGCATTCCGTTCCGGCCAGTTTTCCTTTGTTCCTTCACGGCCGGATTTTTCTGATGGAGGGGCCAATTTGCAAGTTCGCAAATTAGCTAAGTGGAGGGTTATATATGGCTTTTGGCTTATCATGATAATTCAAAGCATCTTTGCTTTTTCTTTAATCATGGTTTTACATTTAATGTGATGAGATTTTGATGAGAGTTGATTTGGATCTTTGAAGTGAGACTTGCTTTTGGATGTGGTCACCTCTTTTGATTCCTACTCTCACCTCCCTTCATGTTTTCATTTTTCCCACAACCATTTTATCAAAAAGGGGCCAGCCACATTGGCAGAAGGATAGGGGCTTCAGTTTTTTGCATGAGGGAAAATCTATCATCTCATTTTTGCTTGCTTGCAAAAATTCCTAACATCTCTCCAAAGTTCTTTCATTCCTCCATCATGGCAACTTCACAATCCCAAATGAGACAATGGTTTCTACACTAGTCTACAGCATTCCTTGGACGCGTCGGCTAGCCAACTTCGCGCCCGAGTTGCCTTGGTCCAGAGGTGGGAACCCGTAAAAGAATCCGACGATGTGGTGTCCGTTTCGACGAGGAGGCGACGACCAGAGATTCCGTGCGAAGATCGGAGTGGAGGCGAAAACCGAAGGACACGGATCGCTTGGTATAGCTTCTCTACTCCTTTTCTTGTTTGCTAGAGTTAGGTTAAATGCCCGATCCGGAATTTTTGTACACGGTGGTGCCGGTTTCTAGTTGTTAGAAAGTTTTCGTTTCCGCATTCCGGCGTCGGATTGACGGCCGGGGCGCCGCCATGCACTTGCAATTTTGGTTTTGTGCAACTGTTTTTGTGTACCTAGTTTAACGTGTAATATCATATCAGTATCATTGTTATCAAAAGAAGGTTATGATTTCACGTTTGTAAGCGATGTTGTTAACATCCACCTTAATCATGGTTTGATTGGGTCCGGTGCACTAGATAACGGTATATATGTGTTAAACCAATTGCAGATTTTCAGTGTCCAGAACAGACTAAAAAGAAGGTCATCAAATATAAATCAGTCTTTCTTATGGCATTGTAGACTAGGTCACATCAATGAGATAAGGTTAACTAAGTTACATAGAGAAGGATATTTGGATCCGTTCGAATATCAATCTTATGCCACTTGTCAATCATGTCTCAAAGGAAAGATGACAAAGACTCCATTCACTGGACATGGTGTAAGAGCGAGCGAGCTCTTAGGACTCATACACAGCGATGTATGTGGTCCAATGTCTACGCATGCAAGAGGCGTTTTTTTATATTTCATTACTTTTACGGATGATTACTCTAGGTATAGATTCATTTTCTTGATGAAACTTAAATTCGAGGCCTTTTAGAAATTCCGAGAATATAAGAATGAAGCAGAAAACCAAACCGGCAAAAGTATCAAGACACTGAGATCTGATCGAGGTGGTGAATACTTAAGTGCCGAGTTCCTGGGTTACCTAAAAGAGAATGGAATTCTCTCTCAACTTACTCCTCCAAACACTCCACAACACAACAGTGTATCGGAGAGACGGAACCGAACCCTATTAGATATGGTACGTTCCATGATGAGTAATGCTGAGTTACCGTGATCTTTCTGGGGTTATGCACTCGAATCAGCTGCATATCTTTTGAACAGGGTTCCTACCAAGACTGTGCCTACCACACCATATCAGATGTGGAGTGGGAAGAAACCTTATCTTCAGTATCTAAAGATATGGGAATGTCTAGCTTTTGTTAAAAAGCAGCATGCGGACAAACTCGAGGCACGATTAGTACAGTGTAAGTTTGTGGGATATCCAAAGAACTCCAAAGGGTATTTTTTTCTATTACGTAGAGGAACAAAAGGTTTTTGTTTCTCGTAATGCCCATTTTCTAGAACAGCAGTTTTAAGAAAAGGAAACAAGTAGGAGCGCAATAGAACTGGAAGAAATTCCAGAACCACAAATTACAACTGAAAGTTTGGTAGAGCCAGAAGTTCCAGAAGAACATGACATTCCCGCACCCCTCCGCAGGAGTAGTAGGCCGTCTCATCCGCCAGAGAGATACTACGGTTTTCTCATAGACGGGGATAGAGAAGATTGCGTCATTGATAATGATGAACCTACTAGCTTCCAATAGGCCATCCAAAGCGGCGACGCAGTAAGATGGCTGGATGCAATGCGGACCGAGATGGAGTCCATGTATACCAACAAAGTATGGACTTTGGACTTTGCTCTAGATAGGGTAATGTTAGTGTATATGCACTAGGGGCCATTATTATATCATACTAGCTTGTATATTACTTAATGGACGCTTGGGATATTCACAGTTATATTAACAGTCCTGCTAAACATGGTAGTATGCTACTTGGTTTTATCTATCTTAATATGTGTACGTATTGATAGTGCCCTTAGGATCTTGCTTGACTACCAGCGTTGTGATGGCAGTCACACTAGTGGGGGCTGGGTATGTTAGTTATATGTATGCCCTAGAGGCCATTACTGTACATACGATGTATATTGTAGTGGATGCTAGGACATATATAGGGAGGACTTTCTTGCTCGACATGATAGTATGCTATCTGGTTGTACTTTATCTTAACATGTACACTGATTGTCTCTATAATACATGTTGATAAAGACCTTAGGATATGTACTCGACTACTGGGACTATGATGAGATCATACTAGTGGGGCCACGGTAGTCGACGAGTACATCCTATAACCGTTCCTAGTCGAGGGTGTATCGAGACAGGGCATCGATACACCAGAGTAGACTAGCGTATACGCATCTTGACCCATATGATGGGCGATGGATGATCCCATATCCATCGGTGTTTGACATCAAGGATGGTGTACGGGTGCTCAGTGGAGACTGGGTACACTGGACGGACTCGCCGAGAACTCCCAGATGGTATTATACCATACGTCAGATGGCAGTTCTCCGGTGACACTGGTACAGAGTAGTCTGTTGACCCGAGATCTTCATAGAGTCTTGTGTGATTCCCACTGTGCTTTGATTTCCATCATACCACGTCCAAGAGGGCGTGCAAAAAGGTGGCTTTTGGGTACAGTCCTGAATCACATGGAGGCAATGAGCGATAGGAGGGGATTCGTCTCTCCCGGTATAGGGAGTTGATGTTGTGCTTTGTTCGATTGGCTATAACCGGAAATCCCTGGCCAGGGTTGTTGAGATTTACTGGTAAGTGTTATCAGTAGTTTCTCGAACTGTTATAGACCTCATATCGACACGACTTATCGAGCTACTGGGGTCTGACGTTTACCACCCCTCGGCGAGATATGCAACATATCAGACGACGAGACCGGACTGTACGGGAGTGTTACTGTTTGGATTCACAGGAGAAGTTACAGGCTTGCTTGTTGATCTTCTGAGCGCTCAATACCTGGGTAGCTGTTACGTTTAGCTGACCGCTTGCAGCTTATGGGTGTTTGATATGATCATCACCTACTGCCGGCGTATTGACGATTCTTTAGAGTCCTACACACAGGTTTCTTGACTCAGGCAAAACGGAGTAGGAGCACATATGTGATATGTGCGGGACCGAGGATAATTCGATATATGATACCGTATTATATTCTTGCGATATTTGATATCAGCCGGGTCATCGGATCAAGTGTTGATTCGATGAATCGGTACGGATAAATATTAGTCGGTTATATGCGATATAGCCGGATTGTCGGATCAAATGTTGATTCGATAATTTAATGTATAATAATATATTTGATATATTAAATTGCATTAACTAATATTTGCTCACTAAAAGATTCTTTTTCTCACTCGGGCAATACATTGATATATATGCGATATATGTTAATTGTATTATTTTATTTTGTTACGATAAATATTATATATATGATATATAATATTGTAACATGATATGATAAATAATGCAACTTATTTAGTGGAATTTAAACATGATTAGGGTTTGGATTAGGGTTAAACTTTCTAGATGTTTCTAGAAGGTTTTCTTTTTGTTTTGTGAAAGATATTTGTGTGTGACTCATTCTTAACTCAACCCAAACCCTAACCCTTGGTTAAATCTCTACAATGGTTAAGTGAACCATGGTTGCATAATTGATCATTATCTCCTTTTCCTATTCATCACAAAAGGATAATTCTATTATTATTCATCATCTTCTTCTTTCACTCTTCATGAAAAAGCTTGCTTGTTTTTTTCCAAAGTGATGAATAATTGTGAGAAAAATATAAATAAAGAGAGCAAAAATCCTACTTCATCATCCTCATCTTCCCTTGCCATTTAGATGAGGGTGTTCACATCATTTCATGAGTGTTAGCTTGTGTTAAAGAAACTTCAAGGTAGATCATCTTAGTATCGAAGATCGGAAGCAAAGGTTGCGTCTTTCTCTTCGTGGAACCTCTCGAGAGTCCGGATCCCGATGATCGCAGCGAAGGGACCACAACACGGAGCATATGAAGTGAAGGACCGGATCTACAATGGTTGTAATCCCTCTCACTTAGTGTTAAAGTGTTTAGCATGCTTGTTTTCGCCTAATCTCTAGTTTAAAGTTCGTATTCGGGTTGTTCGGCACGGCTAATATTTAAATCGGGCATGGTTGATGCCTCGTAGACCCTTGTGCGCGTGCCTAGCAACCCAACAGGGTAGTCTACAAGCACATCCTTTTCAGGTCCCTAGTCGTAGGATTATCGAGACAGGGCATCGATACTCTGGAGTAGAGTACTGTGTACGCTTCTCATCCCAGTTGGGGAGATGGTCTGTCCAACAGCCATCAGTACGTTGTACTGGAGATAGTATACAGGTGCTCGTTGGGTTACGGGTACACCGGACAGGACTCACAGGGAACTGTTGGTTGGTATTATACCCGTCGTCAGTTAACAGTTCCCAGGTGACATGAGTACAGCATATTCCGCAGACTTGACACAGCTACTTCGCCTCGAGTGTGTCCTACTGTTCTTAGATTGCTACCCTACCACGGCTCAAAGGAGTCGTGCAAACAGGTAGCAGTTGGGTGCAGTCCCGAGCAATTGGAGGCAGTGACGGTTAGACAGGATTCGTCTCTCGCGGTATTGGGAGTTGATATCGCGCTGTGTCAGAGAGCCGTTACGCAAAGACCCTGGCCAGGGCAAGCGAGATTTACTGGTAGGTTTTCCAGTAGTTTCTTAAGGTGTAATGGGCTTCGCTCCTACACGACTTATACCGCTTTTAGGGGACTGACGCTTTCCGCCCCCTAGGCCCGATATGCGATAGTCCTAGACGAACAGACCGGACTGTACGGAGATTGTCACATCAGGATCAGTAGGAGTTCGGATGGGTTTCCTCATCGGCCTTCTTATCGACATCTACCTGGGGACTGTTACGTACAGCTAGTGCCGCTTGCGACCTGTCGTTAAACCCACTGCCAGCGTAGTAGTCGATTCTTTAGAGTCCCACAAAGAGAGTTTCCCTGCTCCCGTCGAAACGATATATAGGTCGTATGGTTTTACGACAAAGGTTCGGACGCATACGTGTATAAACGCACGTACGATGTTCGGACAGTTTTTACTAGCCGGCTTTGGTTTAAGCCAGATTCTAATATCGGATTATTGGATTTATACAGTCTAAAGTTTTTTCGTGTTTTCATGGATAGGAGGGGCATTCTCGTAATTTGGCGGGATGCTTCTAGAAGGATGATGACTTGGGGGTTAAGGTGGCATAAGCATTTATTGATTTAGTGACTCATTTGTGTGATTCATTCATGTAGTTAATGGTGCATTAAATGGCTAATGACTCATGAGATGAATCACACATAATGAATAAATGAAGCATGATGATAAATCATTTGATTTATTTATTTGATAAATCATTATGCTTCATATATTCAGGATAAGTTATTATTTCATGATCATTCTCATCCTCACCTTCACTCTCCTCAAGCTCTCTCTCTTCAAACCCTAATCCTACCCTCTCATGTGTTGAGATCAAGGATTAGCAAGACTAATTAATCCATATCCATACTCTATATCACCTAGGTGACTTTGATTAGCAACTAGAGAAACCTAGTTACCTCAAGATTAGAGGCAAAGCTTGGAGTAGAAGCTCTCGGGTGGATCGTCTATTACATAGAGGAGGCCGACGATGAGGTGGATAACTAGAAGAAGAAGGACACAGTTCATTAGGTATAATCTTCTTCCATAGTAGTTAACAACTCCTATGTTAGTGTTAGTTATAGTTTAGCAAAGATCCTTTCGGTTAGTTGATGTTGCTTCAAACAAAATGATTGTTTTTCTTATTTCCGCCTCCCCGCAAGTCGTGGGATGTACAACATCGACTTACAGTGGTATCAGAGCCTCGCTAAACAATAAATAACTTATTAGCAAAGTCATTAGAATTTCGAACGGAAAACGAACCGGAAAAAACATTGAAATCACCAAGTTTCTGTCGAATTTAAAATGAGGTCTAAATTTTTTTCAGGGACCTCTAAAATTACAAGCAGGGAATTATAAGACTGTCACGACCCGAAAGTACGGAACATGACCGGCACTTAGACTACGAAACGTCTCGAGGCGTACATAATCTAAGTAAGCCGAAAACCCAGAAATCCAAACCAAGAACAGTAGTAGAGTGAAGGAAACCAATTTAAAATCAAGTAGTTTTAATAGCATAAGCCGAATTATGCGGTTTTAAAAATATCAAATATTTCCTGAAAATTTCGGCAGAGACTCCTTTGTAAATACATGCCCCCAAACGGGATACAACATGAATAGTATACGAAATCAAAAAAAAGGAATCCCCAAGCGGGAGCTAGCTCTTCGTCAATCGACGGTCACAACCACACAAGCAATATAATATACAACGCCAAGGGCGAGGATCAAAACTCAAAAGGAAACTCAAAACAACAAGAAATCCAAAGAAATATAACGCGCGACTCTAAGGTCGAAAGAATAACATCACTAGTCTCTATCTCAAAATAAATACATGTTTGGTTGATGGAATTTACTAGATACAACTGAATAATAATATACAATGTATAATGATGGGTACGATACAAATAAACCCACCTACTAGCAAGTCACCCGAAAGAAGCAGTGCCAGCAAAGCCGTAATGAAACCTATACGGCAAAACCTGCAAGAAACTGTGGCACAACGGGGGTGAGTTGCCAACTCGTGAGTAGAAAAACATCTACGAACAGAAACCGCATGAACAACGCAATCCTAGGTCAACGATCATAATATATCCTCAAATATATATAACATGCAGCCTAACAACGATTAGGGTAAATATCTAACCCGAGTGTAATCCCCGTGTCAGTGCCTCAGGTAGCGATATATCATATGGATGATGTATGAATGCATGAAACAGAATGCATGTACTGAATAAAACTACTTTCATAAATAAGTGAGATTTCTGTATTTTAAATAGGAGGTACCATAAATGAAATCAGCATAAAACAGTGCCCAGCATCGACACAAAACAAGTATCCAAATATCTCGATATCTCTGTGTCACAATCTCTGTACCTCAATATCTCAAAATCTCAATGTCTCAATCACAATATCTAGGGTGCCGTCAGTCCAGACCGGCCCCTACCATCCATCTCAAGACCACGACGGTATCCTCCGGATATCCAACGCGTCGGGAAAAATCACCGGTCGGTAGTGTTCCCCTGCCAGGCTCAACGTCAACAACACGATCCTCTTGCCCCGGGGTACCGCACCGGGCCCACCATGTACCCGAAACGGTTCCTCCACTCCTCGAATCGGGTCTCGAAATCCATCAGCAAACTCATGGTGGACAACTCATACATCATGGGAAAACCACACTTTTTATATTAAAAGAGAGAAAAGGTTTGTTTATGTTTTTGCTGTTTTCCTCCAAATCCAAGAAATCTCATGAAATCAGAATCCAAGTCATCAATAGCATGTAAACAGTGAATATAGGCATGAGAATCCATGAATGCGACACAACAGTGAATAATAACATGCATGAAGTAGTAGGCAATAACTACAATGTCTAACTATTAGCTAACAACCTATGTCAAATGAAATAGTATTTTCTAAAGTGTTCGTGACATGGCAATTACCGATGAAGATGTGTGTGAGCCGGCAAGGAAGTGTACGTGGTACATACGCGTCATCGGTAATGGTGCTGGTGTTTTAACAACATGATATTAATAATAGGATATGAATCATAATATAAGCATGCGATGCGGAGCGAAAAACAATAATGAGCGGGAGCTAAATACTAAACAATGGTGCCCTTTGAAATAACACGAATCGTGGGGTTTTGAAAATAAGGGCTACGGTAGTTTTAATAAAGGATACGTCTTTTGAAATATCCGTAGATACCTTGACCTGTCTTTTAAAATACCCACGATCCGTTAGTTTTGAAATATGTAGAAATCTAGTCTAGTCAGACAACTACACAAAACTATACGACTGAACTAAAGGTAAAGAAACCGCCTAGCATCTGATTCGATACATATATGAATATATATTAGTCGGTGATCCCGCCTCGATACTATCAATCCGATACCATATCTATAATCAGATATTCCCAAGTCAAGAGTGCGGATCAATCATCAATATATAGCTCGTACGTAAATCCGTCGTACGGCATCCCAAATCTGGGTACGGGTCAATATCACATTCATCACATTGTTCATCTGGTATCCTCTCTATCAAATATCATAATCCGGGGTACTGATCTACGTCTAGTACAATATTGATACCGCCTAAGTAAGCATGCACGTGTGTGAAACACTACGTCAGGGACCCGCTACAACGTCATGTCGTATCTCAAATACGAACCCTGCCATATCACCGATCTCACGGCCTCAAATCAAATCTCATCGACTCATCTCAAATCCCAAGTACTATCCTCATCATCCATGCATGTGTATATGAATGTATATATGCATAGTCCCATAACCACACATATATACATATATACACATCCCCATCTACGCACAAGAAAGTAATGTATGCAAGTCTGTTTGTGCATATGTGGGTATAACAACTACTCTAGGGTTTGGCAACTAACCCAAAGCTAATCCATGAACACATAATCATAACATGAATAAACATTCTCGTATCATAAAATACCTATATAAACATATATATATATATATATGAACTACACTACGGACTGCGGGGGTGCTATACGCCATCCACCCGACTTCTCCCCGTAGATATAAATCTACTCACCTGGTCCTCGCCCGCCGGTGCCGACGTCGCCACGCGCTTGCTTGTCGTCTTGAAGTCCACATGGGGGTACCTACATATCATAACACACCATATCGCATTAAAATCCGACTCATGACTAAAACGATACACGAATCCCACATAGGTCAAAACATATGGTTGCTTTCACGAATCAATCCAAAAACCCTCGACATCGGTGTACAAACGCCGATTGATCAAGAAAAACACCAAACGTACCAATCATGGCTTCACAAATCATTAATTATATATGAAATAAGGTTTAACTCATCAAAACATTAAAATCAAACAAATCGTTTTATTTTCCAAAACCTAGTTAACACAAATTCCCATTTCGGTTCAAAACTTGATGTTTTCACTGATCTACAATTTTTAGTGATATTAAATGGCCAAAATGCTCATTAAATTACATAATTAGGTCATACAAATCACTTTCACAAATTAATCTCATCAATTTGTATAAATTCCAAATTCCTAGTTTGCAAAAATACCGATTTTAACTCTTTTTAATGCAAAATTCACAATTCACCAATTAAGCTTGGTTTTGCATAACCTAAGATATTAAACCACTCATAATAATGTTAATGATGTCATAAAAAACATAATTACATTTTAATCTCAATTATATAGGAATTTCACTAAAACCTAGTTTGCAATTTCTAAAAATTACAACAATTTAAATTTAACCCTTTGCAACTAGCAACTAAATTAGTTTTAGCATAACATTAATATGTCAATTACATCACATAAACATAATCTCACAACACAAAATACCATTTTGAATTCAAACCCCTCTCTTGAATTTTAAATCATGCACTTAGAACTAATTAAAATCCTAATTAAACATTTAATTAAGCTAAGCTAAAGCAATTAACAACAATTTAACTAAAAGGTTAGAATTATATACCTCATGATCAAGAGATCAAATATGAAAATCAAAGACTCTAAAATGCCCACTTGTTCCCTAGATCCATGCAAGTTGGGCTAATGATAAATGGGTAGGGATTAGATTTGGATTTTAGCTTGATATTTGTGGATTTTTGAAGCATTTTGGATGATTTTTTTGATGGAAACAAAGAGAGGAGAAGAGGGGAAAGGGGTTGCTGTTGGGATTGCAGGTTTCGGCCAGAAATGGGGGGGATTGGGTGAGGGAGGAGAGAGAGTGAGGTGAAGAATGTAACATCTAGTCAAAGTCCACTCTTTTTCTATCATTTTCTATTCTTTTCTTTTCTTTTCTTTTGAAAAAAGAAGTGATTGGAGAGAGGGAGAGGGGGAGGGTTGTCATGGTGGGGCCGGCCACATGGGGAGAGGGAGAGAGGGTGAGGTGTGGGTGTGTGGGTTATGAAAAAGATAAATATATTACCCCAATTCTCATTAACACTAATTTCACCGAAAAAGCCTTTTTCTTCGATATTTTCTAAACCGTTTTGGCAAATCATTTCATTTCAGAAACCATATGATAAAATTTTATTTAATGTGTTATGATGCAAAAAATTTGTTTCAACTCATTCCAATTTGTAATTTTTCCTAATTAAATGTATTAGTGACGGCTTAAAATAATATTAAAAGAATTAATTTCGGAAAAATTTTCAGAAAATTTGAAATTTCACCCGTGACTCAATAAACACCAAATACTAGCAATTACATCGCTAGAATATTTATATTTAATTTTATAATAAAAATATTTGTATTTTGACTTTTTACAGAAAACCCACTTATTTTACCGTTTTTTCGAAATTTCACCGAAACGATTTTCAAAACGTTACAATCTTCCCCCCTTAAAGAAATTCGGTCCCTGAATTTAAATTAAAACCCCCCCCAAATACTAAAATATTTCAGCCAAAACCAACAAATCGCCGGGGTTCCGAAATCATAAATACATAAAACGCATCATAGCGCAGTGCATGCGCATGAGTAATGAGCAGATAACTCGAAATCAAAACTCCGTCAAGCATTCCGCAATCATCGGTGTCAAGGTGAAGACACGAATGCCAAATCCAAAGCAAGACCGATATGCTATAAATCGGAACTATACATGTAAATATCAGGAGGAAATGCATGCCAAATCTTTTAAGTCGCTGTGCAATGCGCATAACACTGCACAGTGGCGGACGTCTATCATAAGAAAATAACTATATACATATATACCTTTGTTTGAAAGGTACGTTCCGCCGTTTTGGGAAACACTTTAGAAGGGTTTCCTTTTTTTTAAAAACGTTTCGTGTCATATCAGACACGTACGTAAATACTGAGAATATAGCTCGCTTTTTGGAAAACCCTTCGATAACTATCAATGCATGCAAAATATATTCAGGTACTGTCCTCTGACTAGTCCTGCTCAGTACAAAAACTCATAGCAATCATCATAAAAACGTACTGCTCCATAATAAATCAATCCCAAAATATGCATATGAATACTACGTGCGTCTGGTGCGCACGGAAATCAAAATCCATGAATGTGCCATACATGCGCGCAGAAACAATATCTAAGTGCATCGGGTGTACACGGAACATCTGTCAATGGCAACAGGTGTGCCTGACAGCAAAACAGGTGCATCTGACATGCACGAAGAATCTCGATTTAGTGCATCTGGTGTGTACCAAAATCGTATCTCAAAACATGCGCTCAACATGCGCGAAAATCCAATTCAGGTGCATCCATCATGCACGAAATCATGAAATCCAATATCAAGCGCCGAACATGCGTAAAATCAAATCAGGTGCACAAGGTGCATAAAACAAACATCGAGTATCACAATCGAAATCGAAGTCCAGTGTATCTAAGTGCACAAAATGCGTATCACTGCACTGCAAGCATATGTGAACTATACCGAGTGCAAAAACCAATTCGTATGCATACATACGCACAAAATCAACTCAACAGTATGAAACCCATAAAATCATAAACATGCGAAACCAGGGCACGAAAATTATATCAAGTGCAACAACAGTGCAAAAATCGTAAATACTCAGTAGGTGCAACCATGGTACATGAAAAGCAAATATCATGAAACTCAATCATCAAAATCAGTCATGCGAATAGATCGTCCAAAATATCGAAATCAAATATGGCGGAATAGTCCCGCTCAAGCATATCCTCCAAGAATCTCTGGCCAACTGTCGTGGTCACTCATTGCATGTCTCATCGACGATCCTGAACTCTGGCCTGCCGGTGTGCATAACTTAACCACTCCTGGGTCCAAGTCTTCTCTTAATTTATTCCAGAAAGGTCCTATCGAGATCTCTCCCAAATCTCGTCTCTGCCGAACTGTCCAGAAGTCATCGTCCCTTACTAGATCCGTTCTCGTTCCGGATTGGCTGCATACTCATCGCGACTCCTTCTGGAAGGTATATCCAAGTACAATTCCTCGGCATGCGTATCGCATCTCTGATGTCGGTGGAGTGGAACGTCATCTTATCCAGATCATGTACGGACCTCTTTACTCCACTTTCTTTAATGTCGACTACTTCGGACTCGTCTCGTCATGGATGCATGGACTGAGCTCCTACGGCTATCCTCGTATCTGGAGTCTCCTAAGAAATGCATCTCACCACCTGGCATCCGAATGAAGTCGAACCATCCGATCGATTTGTCAAAACCACATAATCCCCCAAGAGCTCAACACCTTGGGTGCAGTTCAATAGCATCGATGGTCCAGCCGTAGAAGGGCAAACCCAATCCTCACTAATGGCGCCACGGAACTACCGCAAACCCTAAGGTTCAAAGGCTTTCACACGGTCATTAAGTCGAGTTAGGGTTTCATTCTTCTAGAGGGTCCATAGAATTGCCTACATGCCTTTCCGAATACTTTAAACTTGGAATAATAGGTTGCTGACATTCAATCGTCTTTGTCAACTCTCAACGTCTCCGCGTGAAGTCGTCTCTAGCTGGAATCAATCTATCTGATGACCTCGCATCGGGGTAGGCGAACGAATCACATGTCCTGGTCATTCATCCTCGGTGACTAGCGACCTTTTATCATCTCTTAGTATAACTCGTACCGCAATAGCTCCAACACCTGGGCGATATCTCGTTGTCCGCAGCAACAACTGGCTCACTCGTCCGCACGCTGAATAGTGCCTCAATCATCATGAGTAAGCAATACACCAACGGTCATCAAAATCTGGCTGGCCTCTGTCGGTGGCTCAATCCTCTAGTACTGATCTGGACATCCAAGTAATCTCATACAGCGATCCATCCAACGCTCGTGGCGCGAAAGCACAATCAAAAGACACATCTCTATAATAGTGTGTCGTCGGAATTATGCTCTGGTCAGTCCTCATTCGTAATGAGCTCGTGCTGACCGCAACTCTAGCCGTAGCTTTCCCTGCCCGTAATCATGGCAGCAAAACCATAACTGGTACTGATGAGGCTATATCAGAATGAATATAATACTGAGCAAGGAAATGTACATCCTAAGGCTCCTTAAGTAGAGTGGCGTGTCGTAAGTATGCCGCGGAACATACCCACGGTATGTCACTCTACTTTAGTCACCTATTCCATCAACCAAGGGTCATCCTACGCTCAGAAGGTAAAACCTAACGCTCTGATACCAACTTTGTCACGACCCGAAAGTACGAAACATGACCGGCACTTAGACTACGAAACGTCTTGAGGCGTACGTAATCTAAGTAAGCCGAAAACCCAGAAATCCAAACCAAGAACAGTAGTAGAGTGAAGGAAACCAATTTAAAATCAAGTAGTTTTAATAGCATAAGCCGAATTATGCGGTTTTAAAAACATCAAATATTTCCTGAAAATTTCGGCAGAGTCTCCTTTGTAAATACAGGCCCCCAAACGGGATACAACATGAATAGTATACGAAATTAAAAAAAAAAGGCATCCCCAAGAGGGAGCTCGCTCTTCGTCAATCGACGGTCACAACCACACAAGCAATATAATATACAACGCCAAGGGCGAGGATCAAAACTCAAAAGGAAACTCAAAACAACAAGAAATCCACAGAAATATAACGCGCGACTCTAAGGTCGGAAGAATAACATCACTAGTCTCTATCGCAAAATAAATACATGTTTGGTTGATGGAATTTACTAGATACAACTGAATAATAATATACAATGTATAATGATGGGTACGATACAAATAAACCCACCTACTAGCATGTCACCCGAAAGAAGCAGTGCCAGCAAAGCCGTAATGAAACTTGTACGGAAAAACCTGCAAGAAACTGTGGCACGACGGGGGTGAGTTGCCAACTCGTGAGTAGAAAAACATCTCCGAACAGAAACCGCATGAACAACGCAATCCTAGGTCAACGATCATAATATATCCTCAAATATATATAACATGCAGCCTAACAATGATTAGGGTAAATATCTAACCCGAGTGTAATCCCCGTGTCAGTGCCTCAGGTAGCGATATATCATATGGATGATGTATGAATGCATGAAACAGAATGCATGTACTGAATAAAACTACTTTCATAAATCAGTGAGATTTCTGTATTTTAAATAGGAGGTACCATAAATGAAATCAGCATAAAACAGTGCCCAGCATCGAGACAAAACAAGTATCCAAATATTTCGATATCTCTGTGTCACAATCTCTGTACCTCAATATCTCAAAATCTCAATGTCTCAATCACAATATCTAGGGTGCCGTCAGTCCAGACCGGCCCATACCATCCATCTCAAGACCACGACGGTATCCTCCGGATATCCGACGCGTCGGGAAAAATCACAGGTAGGTAGTGCTCCCCTGCCAGGCTCAACGTCAACAACACGATCCTCTTGCCCCGGGATACCGCACCGGGCCCACCATGTACCCGAAACGGTTCCTCCACTCCTCGAATCGGGTCTCGAAATCCATCAGCAAACTCATGGTGGACGACTCATACATCATGGGAAAACCGCACTTTTTATTTTAAAAGAGAGAAAAGGTTTATTTATGTTTTTGCGGTTTTCCTCCAAATCCAAGAAATCTCATGAAATAAGAATCCAAGTCATCAATAGCATGTAAACAGTGAATATAGGCATGAGAATCCATGAATGCGACACAACAGTGAATAATAACATGCATGAAGTAGCAGGCAATAACTACAATGTCTAACTATTAGCTAACAACCTATGTCAAATGAAATAGTATTTTCTAAAGTGTTCGTGACATGGCAATTACCGATGAAGATGCGTGTGAGCCGGCAAGTAAGTGTACGTGGTACATACGCGTCATCGGTAATGGTGCTGGTGTCCTAACAGCATGATATTAATAATAGGATATGAATCATAATATAAGCATGCGATGCGGAGAGAACAACAATAATGAGCGGGAGTTAAATACTAAACAATGGTGCTCTTTGAAATAACACGAATCGTGGGGTTTTAAAAATAAGGGCTACGGTGATTTTAATAAAGGATACGTCTTTTGAAATATCCGTAGATCCCTTGACCTGTCTTTTAAAATACCCACGATCCGTTAGTTTTGAAATAGGTAGAAATCTAATCTAGTCTGACAACTACACTAAACTATACGACTGAACTAAAGGTAAGGAAACCGCCTAGCATCTGAGTCGATACATATATGAATATATATTAGTCAGTGATCCCGCCTCGATACTATCAATCCGATACTATATCTGTAATCAGATATTCCCAAGTCAAGAGTGTGGATCAATCATCAATATATAGCTCGTACGTAAATCCGTCGTACGGCATCCCAAATCTGGGTACGGGTCAATATCACATTCATCACATTGTTCATCTGGTATACTCTTTATTAAAGATCATAATCCGGGTTACTGATCTACGTCTAGTACAATACTGATACCGCCTAAGTAAGCATGCACGTGTGTGAAACACTACGTCAACGACCCGCTATAACGTCATGTCGTATCTCAAATACAAACCCTGCCATATCACCGATCTCACGGCCTCAAATCAAATCTCATCGACTCATCTCAAATCCCAAGTACTATCCTCATCATCCATGCATGTGTATATGAATGTATATATGCATAGTCCCATAACCACGCATATATACATATATACACATCCCTATCTACGCACAAGACAGTAATGTAAGCAAGTCTGGGTGTGCATTTGTGGGTATAACAACTACTCTAGGGTTTGGCAACTAACCCAAAGCTAATCCATGAACACATAATCATAACAAGAATAAACATTCTCGTATCATAAAATACCTATATAAACATATATATATGAACTATACTACGGACTGCGGGGATGCTATACGCCATCCACCCGACTTCTCCCCGTAGAAATAAATCTACTCACCTGGTCCGCGCTCGTCGGTGCCGACGTCGCCACGCGCTTGCTTGTCATCTCGAAGTCCACATGGGGATACCTACATATCATAACGCACCGTATCGCATTAAAATCCGACTCATGACTAAAACGATACACGAATCCCACATAGGTTAAAACATTTGGTTGCTTTCACGAATCAATCCAAAAACCCTCGACATCGGCGTACAAACGCCGATTGATCAAGAAAAACACCAAACGTAACAATCATGGCTTCACAAATCATTAATTATATATGAAATAAGGTTTAACTCATCAAAACATTAAAATCAAACAAATCGTTTTATTTTCCAAAACCTAGTTAACACAAATTCCCATTTCGGTTCAAAACTTGATGTTTTCACTGATCTACATTTTTTAATGATATTAAATGGCCAAAATGCTCATTAAATAACATAATTAGGTCATACAAATCACTTTCAAAAATTAATCCCTTCAATTTGTATAAATTCCAAATTCCTAGTTTGCAAAAATACCGATTTTAACACTTTTTAAAGCAAAATTCACAATTCACCAATTAAGCTTGGTTTTGCATAACCTAAGATATTAAACCACTCATAATAATGTTAATGATGTCATAAAAAACATAATTACATTTTAATCTCAATTATATAGGAATTTCACTAAAACCTAGTTTGCAATTTCTTAAAATTACAACAATTTAAATTTAACCCTTTGCAACTAGCAACTAAATTAGTTTTAGCATAACATTAATATATCAATTACATCACATAAACATAATCTCACAACATAAAATACCAATTTGAATTCAAACCCCTCTCTTTTATTTTAAATCATGCACTTAGAACTAATTAAAAACCTAATTAAACATTTAATTAAGCTAACCTAAAGCAATTAACAACAATTTAACAAAAAGGTTAGAATTATACCTCATGATCAAGAGATCAAATATGAAAATCAAAGACTCTAAAATGCCCACTTGTTCTCTAGATCCATGCAAGTTGGGCTAATGATAAATGGGTAGGGATTAGATTTGGATTTTAAGTTGATTTTTGTGGATTTTTGAAGCATTTTGGATGATTTTTTTGATGGAAACAAAGAGAGGAGAAGAGGGGAAAGGGGTTGCTGTTGGGATTGCTGGTTTTGGCCAGAAATGGGGGGGATTGGGTGAGGGAAGAGAGAGAGTGAGGTGAAGAAAGTAACATCTAGTCAAAGTCCACTCTTTTTCTATCATTTTCTATTCTTTTCTTTTCTTTTCTTTTGAAAGAAGAAGTGATTGGAGAGAGGGAGAGGGGGAGGGTTGTCATGGTGGGGCCGGCCACATGGGGAGAGGGAGAGAGGGCGAGGTGTGGGTGTATGGGTTATGAAAAAGATAAATGTATTACCCCAATTCCCATTAACACTAATTTCACCGAAAAAGCATTTTTCTTCGATATTTTCTAAACCGTTTTGGCAAATCATTTCATTTCAGAAACCACATGATAAAATTTTATTTAATATGTTATGATGCAAAAAATTTGTTTGAAGTCATTCCAATTTGTAATTTTTCATAATTAAATGTATTAGTGACGGCTTAAAATAATATTAAAATAATTAATTTCGGAAAATTTTTCAGAAAATTTGAAATTTCACCAGTGACTCAATAAACACAAAATACTAGAAATTACATCGCTAGAATATGTATATTTTATTTTATAATAAAAATATTTTTATTTTGACTTTTTACAGAAAACCCCCTTATTTTACCGTTTTTTCGAAATTTCACCGAAACGATTTTCAAAACGTTACAAAGACAACTGGAGAAATTAGGGTTCCTGAATCGGCCAACGCGCCGCGGAACCGCGGCCGATCCAAGAGATCGACCGCGGATCCGCGGCCGAGTTGGGGCCGAGTCAGCCCAAAATTCCCCATAACTCTTCTGTGATGTTTTTGTTCTTCCTGGAATGTTTAGTTTCTACTCAAGTCTCAAGTGCACAGAAAAGTTTTTGTAGCAGAATCTATTGTGTTTGCTCGATCGAAATTATACGATGCTTGGCTAATTATATTATATCTGTGAATTGTATAATGTGTTCGTAAACCTCCCCTAACTGCTAGTATGTCGGTTGGCAGGGGGTTGCACATTTCTGTGATGATTTTACTGTTTGTGATTATGAACTTGATTGGATTGTTGTGATGATTAGCCGGGGTTTGAGATGGGTTTCTATATTCATTCATTCGGTGTAATTGTAATATGTTGTAATATTATTTTGCGGGGCACATCCAGATTGCGGTTGTAGCCACCGTTGTATTATTTCATTTTAGTGTTTTTTTTTCCTAGGATAGACCCAAGATGGGGTGCACAAACTACCGGGTACTTTGAAGTGTTTAGTAGCCTACTCACGTTGTTGAGGGAGACCGCTTCACTTCGGGTACTTGGCGGGTAGTTTGCCGTACCCGCAGGGGTCTAGGGTGGGGTAATGGCTATTCATCACAACTGTGTAATTCTTCTTTCGCTGCAGGCTCAAAGGAAACGCGGATTGCTTGTATATCCAATAATGTTCATCTATGATCTGGAATGACTATTATTGCGTCAGACGAATGTACAATATCTATATATGATAGCTATTTAGACGTCACTTATATTTTACACCCGCGCTAGCCCATCCCCCGCTTTGTCGTTAGTTAAGTAACCTAACGAGTGATGACGGGACCCAGTGGCGAATGCGGATGGCATAAGAGGACGTTGTATTTTCATTGTTTTGTGCAATGATAGGTTAATGATGGGACGCATTATTTTAATGCAAAGAAAATAAACCAAAGTTGAATCGTTGGAACAGTTTAAAAGAAATCACTCGGTTATTTTTAAAACAGAAGATATTTTAATTGTGGAGCTTTAACCACTCCTTTTAAAAGCTATCAGGTTCCTTCGGTCATATCAAGTTCACTACGTTCACTGTTTCACCAAAACCATTCGTAGCCCTCCGTCATTTCATTTGGGTATTTAGTAGTATTCAAGCTATATATTTTGACCTAACGCCAAGTCATAGTGTTTGGTAGCTGCTGGGTATTCATTTGTTTCATAGATAGATGAGTTAGTTTGGGACAGTCGTATTATCATTTTGGCCGAACGTCAAGGATATGTATGGATGGGTTCAAATTAATAAGATAATGATGGGTAGAACTTGACATGTGACTTATGACATTTTGACCTAACGCCAAGGTCATAAGAGCATGGGGCAAAAATTTATATCGGGAATTTCTAAAGAAACTGAAATTTGCAAAGAGATGCATACCATTTGGAGTTTGATGAATGTTGGTAGGATTCCTTCAGCATTATCACACGATGATATTTGGATCCCGATCCTACTGTGAGTATATTCTACTCATCAGGAGATTCGTCACTTAACGATCAATGCTATAAACCAAGTAGGCGCCGAAAAAGGTGTCAGCGGGGCTACGCCCACAGAGAAAAGAGGTAATTTAATTAAGGAACTCCGTGAAAGCGTTGGAAAACCTCCCTCTAAGTACCGACACCGGCCTGGCTGAAAGGTTAAGCAAGTATTGTACAGTGAGAATAGTCCTGACTAGTTCTTCCTTTTTTGTTTGAGAAGGGATTCAGAAAACAGTGGGAGCCATCCAGTATAGATAAACTAAAAACCACTCTAAACTTGCAAGAGAATTATGCTAAAGTGTTCTCTCTCTCTCTCCTAATTGCAGCGACCCAGAATATGACTTGCCTTAAGTTACTATTAGAGAAAAATATATTGACAGGGCCAAACAATAAAGATTGGCTGCGGAATGTGAAGATGGTTTTGACCTATGACAAATTAGGATATGTCCTTACCGCTAAGGCACCTGCTGTCCCTGGTCCCAAATCCAGTAATGCGGATAAGGAAATCAGCAAAACCTGGGAGTTAGATTGCGCGAGGGCCATGTGCATCGTGCTTGCCTCGATGAATAATGAACATCAGAGGAGGCACGAGGATATGGATCTTGATGTCATATTTCTCCGTACAAAGGAACTTTTGTTAGTTGTATGTATGCCCTAGAGGCCAGTATTGTACAGATGATGTATATTATATTAGATGCTTGGACATATATAGAGATGACTTTCTTGCTCGATATGATAGTATGCTATCTGGTTGCTCTTTATCTTAACATGTACACTTGTCTCTTTAAACCGTCTTATAGTTACATGTTGGTAAAGCCCTTAGGATGTGTACTTGACTACCTGGACTATGATGCAGATCATACTAGTGGTGGCATGGTAGTCTATAGGTACATCCTTCAAGGTCCCTAGTCGTGGGTGTATCGAGACGGGGCATCGATATACCAGTGTAGCCTAGCGTATACGCTTCTCGACCTATGAGATGGGCGATGGATGATCCCATATCCATTGGTGTTTGATATCAGAGATGGTATACGGGTGCTCAGTGGAAACTGGGTACACTGGACGGACTCGCCGAGAACTCCCAGATGGTATTATACCTCACGTCAGATGGCAGTTCTCAGGTGACACTTGTGCAGGTTAGTCTATAGACCCGAGATCGTCATAGAGTCTTGTGTGATTCCCACTGTTCTTTGATCTCCACCTTACCACGTCCATGAGGGCGTGCAAAATGGTGGTCTTTGTGTACAGTCCCGAGTCACATGGAGGCAATGAGCGATAGGAGAGGTTTCGTCTCTCCCGGTATTGGGGGTTGATGTTGCGCTGTGCTCGATTGGCCATAACAGGGAAGTCCTTGGCCAGGACTGATCAGAGATTTGCTGGTAAGTGTTACCAGTAGTTTCTCGACCCGTTATGATCCTCACATCGGCACGACTTATCGGTTACTGGGGTCTGACGTTTACCACCCCTAGACTTGATATGCGACATATCAGACGAACAGACCGGACTGTACGGTAAGTGTTACTGGTTGGATTCACAGGAGTGTGAGCGGGCTAGCTCGTCGATCTTCTGATCGCTCAATACCCGGGTGGCCGATACGTTTAGCAGACCGCTTGCGGCTTGTGGGTGCTTGATATGATCATCATCTGCTGCCGGCGTATTGACGAGTCTTTAGAGTCCTACACAGAGGTTTCCTGGCTCAAGCGAAACGAAATAGGAGCGCATATGATATATGTGCAGGACCGAGAATAATGCGTGTATGTGATACCGTATTCCATTCTCGCGATGAATGTATCGATTGGTTATATGCGATATAACCTAGATATCGAATCAAGGATTGATTCGATAAGCCGATACATAGGATACTAGTCGGTTATATGCGATATGACCGGATCATTGAATCAAGTGTTGATTTAATGATTTAATGTATAAATATATATTTGATATATTACTTTGCATTAACTAGTATTGGTTCACTTTAAATGGATTTTCTCACTTAATGTGCAAGTTGTATATGTGATATACTTTTATGCACATGTTTGTATCATGTTTGATGATACTTGCTCATTTGGTTAAGTGTAAAGAATTAAACCTTGGTTAAGTAAATGGTTAGGGTTTTTATTTATTCATTCTTTTATCTTTTTAATCTGGATTAAAAAGAAATGTCAAAAGAAAACAAAATGGTTGCTTTCTTTCTTGAAGCTTGTTGAAGCTTTATGAAGCTTTGACCAAAGTGACCATTTTGTCTTCATGCTTAACCCTAACCATTCATCAAACCTTAGTCAATTCTCTACAACTAACCATAGTTCATATTATGATAAGTATTCATTTCTTTTGGATTTTTAATACTTATCATATCTTTACCTCTTCTTCATCATCTTCATCAAGAAGGAAAACTTGTCTTCATCAATGGCATCTTGAGCAAAAGTGTGTTAAATCCAATTCTAAAGTGAACCCACCTCCTATTTCTTCACCCTCTACCTCTTGCCAAGTAGTATAGGGTGTTTTCTTCATAAGTTTCACAACTTGGTGAAGTTGGAGCTTGATCTTGTGTAACCTCGACGTAGATCATCTTCGGCACGAAGCCGACGATCTTGCCCGCCCATTTCTCCGATGAAGCCGATGCTTGAGTCCGGGATTCGAGACGGACAGCGAGAGGACGTCTACGTGGAGCTAAGGAAGTGGAGAACCGGATCTACAAAGGTTGTAGCCTCTTTCTTATAGTTAAGATGTTAACTAGTTTCTTTTTTTTGCCTAAAATTCTAGTCGACGATCCGTATTAGGTTTTCTCGGCACTCATAAAATGATAAATTGGCATGGTTGATGCCTTGCGAGACCTCTATTGTGTGCCTAGGAACCCTACAGTGGTATCAGAGCCTAGCTAGAGCCTTAGGCGAAGAGTAGACGACGTTTAAAATCCGAACGAATCGAAACCCTAATCCCAAACTTGCTCTCTGGACTTTTTCTAAAAACTGGGTTTTTTCCATATTAAAAATGCTTAAAAAATTCAGCAGGAAGTTCTAAGAATTACGGTGCAAAATTGGACAAATGATGCCTCTAACATGCAGCGGAACCGCAGCATAAGCCTAGCTTATGCGGCGGTTCCGCGGCGAAATGATGACGTCAGCCCTCCAAATTTGCACAGTAATTCCTATTTTACAGTGCTGAGTTTTATGGGAATTTTTAATATTTATTCAAGAGTTAAATTTTCTGGGGTGTTTTGGGAGTTCGCAGATTCGATCGGATTATCAGTCTTTGTCTATGTGGTTTCCGGATAATTTTAGAACATGTTAAAATATTCAACCGGATGTAAATACCCAATCTTTCCCCTGCCGGAAAATATCCAAGTGTTGGATTTTTCTGTGGTTTAAGGACGTTCTGAGTAGTGCAAGTAACGCGATGGTCCCTCTAGAAGACAACAAACCTTAACTCGATTATGTGACCGTCTTGAACTGCCCTTTGAACCTTCGGGTTTGGGGCAGTACGGCGTGCCACATGTGAGGCGTTGGCTTGACCCTTCTACGGCTGGACCGTTGGTATTGAGGCATGAAGTGAATGTCTTTGAACCTATTTCATGTGTTGGACGGTTTTGGGAAAACTTGGGTGTTCGAATGTTCGATCGGAAAATTTAATATTTTCTATTTATCCGGAATGGGATACAATAATTGGAATTCACAAACAGTTATGAGATAACTGAATGAATGTTATAAATCTAGCGGTTTAGTTTCACTTGATATTGAAAAGAGTTTTCGATAATGAGACTAAAATGCGGGGTTTATAACTGTTAGGCATGTGATGTCTAAGTATTTCATTTGATTAGGCATGTGATGTCTAAAAGGGTTGTGGATTCCAACTGTTGTAGTTTTACACTTTCTTTTCTGTGACCGTAAGTGTAGTATGTCGATATCGCCGGTTTCGTTGCTATACGTCAAAGACAATTGGGGTATGCATACTTACTTACGTTGATGACATGTGTTGTTATGTGTTGCTGGATATGTTATATTGGATTGTCGTGAATGAATAGCCGGGGGTTTTTATGTGAGATGAGTGTTTTTCATTTTCATTCATGTACAAACTTATATGTAATATTCTATTATTTGGGGCACTTCTAGGTTGCGGAAGTTGTCACCTTTTGTATATTATTTACTTTTCCGCATTAGGATAGACCCAAGGAGGGGAGCACAAGTAACCGGGTTCTAGGGTCCAGTGGGAGACCATCTCGAGGAGTCGAGTCCGGGTCTCCTAACCCTAGAATTGGCAGGGTTGCTTGCCACTCCGTAGGGTTCTAGGGGTGTGGGATTAGCTATTCATCACGACCGTGGAATCCGTGTTTTATACTGGCTCGTATTGAAAACACGGACGTCCTAGTATATCCAATGTTACATATGTTTCTTCTGCTGCGATATATGTGATGTGATCATGTGATGTTCTGTGATAGATACAGTATATAGTATATATGATATATTAAATAGACATTACTTATGTTTTGCATCCGCACTAGCCATGCCCTGCTCTGTCGTTAGTTACCTAACCTAACGGTGCACGAGGGGACATCCAGGCGAATGCGGATGGCATAAGTGTACGTCGTATTTATCTGTGATGTTTAGGTGACTTAAATGATGGGACTTCATTAATGTGATTAATGAAAGAAAAGAAACCTAAGATGTTGTAGAATCAAATTTTAAACAAAACAGGTAGCTACAGTTCTTGCTTTGCATAACGGTATATATGATATACCTAGCACCTTATTCGATGAGGAAAGGACCGAGATCCCTTCACCGGGAGTGATTCCTTTAGCAATAACTGGCAGATGCTACACACTCAGTTTGACTTTTGATTGCTTCTATAGTTTCTGCTTTGCACAGTGATATATATGATATATCCCGCACCTCATTCGACGAGGAAAGGGCCGGCGATCCCTTCACCGGGAGTGTCCCCTTTAGCAAAACTAGAAAAGCTTCAAAATCACTCCATTTCAAAACTTCATTTTGATTCTACAACGATATCAAGTTCATTACGCTCATGGTTTTCAGAAAAACCTGCGTAGCCCTCCGTCATTTCAGATAAGTACTACTTTGTATTCATGCTGCGGTAGTTTGGCCTCCGTCAAGGCATAGTGTATGGTAGCTAACTAGTGCTTATCTGCCAGCATATGATGCGATTGGATTAGGGTATTCGTACGGCGTAGTTTGGCCTCCGTCATGGATCGTACGGGTGGGTTTAATTCGATCAAGAAATGACGGGTTGAACTTGACTAGCGCCCTGTGGATAGTTTGGCCTCCGTCAAGGTCATAGGACGCTAGGGGCAAAAGTATTATCGGGAATTTCAAGTGTTGAAATTTGCAATGATATTGCATACCTTCTATGAGTTAGTTGGATCTCGATACCCACTGCGAGTAAGAGTTACTCCTGGGAGAGTTTTACACATTGCAATTAGCTGATCAACTAGGTGTCTAGAAAGGTGTCAACGGGGTTACGCCTATGGGAAAACGAGGTTTACATTAATTAGGTTCGTGCGAAAGCACGGGGGACCTCCCTCAAAGTACCGACACTGGCCTGGCTGAAAGATTGGCGAACTTGTAGTGTGTAATTAATCCCGGCTAGTCTTTCCTTTTAGGGTTTGAAGGAAGATTTGATAAAAACCAGTGGGAGCCATCCTGATTAGATAAGATAATAACCAATCTGATCTTGCACGAGCTTACGCTAAAGTGTTTTCTTCTCTCTCTCTCCAGGTAGCGACCATGTCATGCCCTAATCAAGATAATAATATGGATGTATTGACCGAACCCGCATGTTATACTGTGCAGGGGAACGTTGAACCCGTTCTATCTTATAAGTGGTATGAGAATGAACAGGAAACATGAGAATATCTGGATTCTCACACCGCCAAAACGGAGAACATGCTTGTTGATGCATCATCTTCGGGTGTGTTTGTCATTGAGAACTGTTTCTCAGTTCACCCTACGTCCTGGGTATTAGATACCGGATCAGTATCCCACATATGTAAGATGTTACATGGGCTGCGGAAAGGTGGAGAACTGGGAAAAGGTGATCATTCCGTTCAAGTTGGGAATGGAGCAAATGTTGCAGCCAAAGCAGTTGGCGAATATCACCTAGTATTACCAAGTGGTGATACACTGATTCTAAATGAATGCTATTATATACCGAACATGATGTGCAACATTATATCAGTTTCTTTATTAAGTAAAGAAGAATATAATTTTGTAGTAAAGGATAATGTTATGAACATATTCGTAGATCAAAAGTTGATTGCATCAGGCTCGTTGTATAATGGCATATTCATTCTCAATCAAAATACAGTCCTCAATTTACAAAACACACACAAGAGGAAGAGTTCTGAACTGAACGAATCTTTCTTGTGGCATTGTAGACTGGGTCACATCAATACGACACGACTAGCTAAGTTGCATAAGGATGGATATTTAAATTCGTTTGAATTTTCATCTTATGACACTTGCCAGTCATGTCTCAAAGGCAAGATGACCAAAACTCCGTTTACTGGACACGGAGAAAGAGTTACCGAACTCTTGGGACTAATACATAGTGATGTATGCGGTCCCATGTCTACACATGCCAGGGATGGTTCTTCGTACTTCATTACATTCACTGACGATCTCTCTAGATTCGGATATGTGTTCCTGATGAAACACAAATCAGAAGCTTTTGAGAAATTTAGAGAATATAAACAAGAAGTAGAGAACCAAACGGGCAAAAGTATTAAGATCCTTCGATCTGATCGAGGAGGAGAATACTTAAGTAACGAATTCAGAGATTATCTAAAAGAGAATGGGATTCTCTTTCAGCCTACTCCTCCTTATACACCACAGCACAACGGTGTATCGGAGCGGAGAAATCGCACCCTATTAGATATGGTGCGCTCTATGATGAGTGCAGCTGAGTTACCTATTTCCTTCTAGGGATATGCACTGGAGACTGCTGCATACCTATTGAATAGAGTTCCAACCAAATCAGTGCCTACCACTCCATATGAGATATGGAATGGCAAGAGACCATGTCTTAATTTTATTCAGATATGGGGTTGTCCGGCCTATGTTAAAACAGAAAATCCGGACAAGCTCGAGGCAAGGTCTGTTCTATGTAAGTTTGTTGGATATCCCAAACATTCGCGAGGGTATATCTTCTACCACTCCGAGGAACAAAAAGTGTTTGTTTCTCGACATGCCACTTTCTTAGAAAAGAGTTTTCTTATGAAACAGACAAGTAGCATTGAGGTAGAACTGGAAGAGGTTCCAGCAACACAAACTATAACAGAAGACTTGGTAGAACCAGAGGATTCAGTAGTACCCGACGAACCCCAGCCTCTCCGCCGATCTAGCAGGGTTTCTCGTCCACCTGAGAGATACTACGGTTTTCTCATTGACGGTGGAAGCGAGGATTGCATCATGGAGGATGATGACCCAACTAGCTTCGAGCAGGCCATCACGAGTAGGGACTCAGTGAAATGGCTGGATGCTATGCGGTCCGAGATGGAATCCATGTACACCAACAAAGTATGGACTTTGGATGTTGCTCCTGAAGGGGTAAAACCCATTGGGAGCAAATGGATCTTCAAGAAAAAACTTGGTGTAGATGGGAAAGTGGAGACTTTCAAAGCTAGACTTGTTGCAAAAGGTTTTCGTCAAAGACCAGGTGTGGACTATGATGAAACCTTTTCTCCAGTGGCTATGCTTAAATCCATCCGGATCATGCTTGCCATCGCTGCATATCATGACTACGAAATCTGGCAAATGGATGTTAAGACCGCCTTTCTAAACGGTGATTTAGAAGAGTGCGTGTACATGACTCAGCCAGAGGGCTTCGTAGACAGTGGGAGCAGCGGGAAGGTGTGCAAGCTGCTTAAATCCATTTATGGATTAAAGCAAGCATCACGGAGTTGGAACATCTGCTTTGACGTCGTTATCAAAGAGTTTGATTTCGTCAAAAACCCAGATGAACCTTGTATTTACAAGAAGGTGGCAGAGAGTAAAGTTGTCTTCCTCGTATTGTACGTGGACGGCATACTCTTGACAGGAAATGATATTCCTATGCTGCAATCAGTCAAGCTCTTCTTATCACAAAGATTCTCAATGAAAGATCTTGGTGATGCCTCCTGCATATTGGGAATTAGGATCTATAGAGATAGATCCAAACGGATATTGGGATTGTCCCAATCCAGGTACATTGACACCATACTAAAGAGGTTTAGTATGGAAGAATCCAAGCATGGGAACTTGCCCACGATCTCTGGAGTCACTCTCTCCAAAGAGATGTCTCCCAAGACTGATTTGGAGAAAGCTCGCATGCAAGGGATACCCTATGCTTCGGCTGTAGGCTCTATCATGTACGCGATGCTATGTACCAGACCCGATGTAGCATACTCACTAAGTGTAGTGAGCAGGTATCAAGCTGATCCTGGAGAGAGTCACTGGACAGCTGTGAAGAGCATTCTCAAGTACTTACGAAGGACTAAAGAGATGCTCTTGGTGTATGGTAACGGAGAACTCCAAGTGGAGTCCTTTACCGATTCGAGCTTCCAGAGTGATAAGGACGACTCTAAGTCGCAGTCGGGATTTGTCTTTACCCTTTACTTAGGGCGGTTAGCTGGAAGAGTTCCAAGCAGGAAACCGTGGCAGACTCTACGATGGAGGCTGAATACATCGCTGCCAACGATGCAGCTAAAGAGGCTGTCTGGATCAAGAAGTTCATTACTGAACTTGGAGTGGTTCCATCCATTGAGCATCCAATACATTTGTATTGCGATAACAATGGAACGGTGGCTTTAGCCAAGGAACCTAGGTCCCATCAGAGATCCAGGCATATTCTGAGGGGATATCACCTGATCCGGGAGATAGTTGATCGCCGGGAGATCGAGGTCAGGAGGGTTGACACGAAGAATAACACGGCGGATCCACTCACGAAGGCCATTCCCCAGATACATTTTGAGAGACTCTTCGGGATGCTCGGTATGCGATACTACAGCAGCTGGCCCTAGTGCACGTGGGAGATTGTTAGTTGTATGTATGCCCTAGAGGCCAGTATTGTACAAATGATGTATATTATATTGGATGCTTGGACATATATAGAGATGACTTTCTTGCTCGATATGATAGTACGCTATCTGGTTGCTCTTTATCTTAATATGTACACTTGTCTCTTTAAACTGTCTTATAGTTACATGTTGGTAAAGCCCTTAGGATGTGTACTTGACTACCTGGACTATGATGCAAATCATACTAGTGGGGGCATGGTAGTCTATAGGTACATCCTTCAAGGTCCCTAGTCGTGGGTGTATCGAGACGGGGCATCGATATACCAGTGTAGACTAGCGTATACGCTTCTCGACCCATGAGATAGGCGATGGATGATCTCATATCCATTGGTGTTTGACATCAGAGATGATATACGGGTGCTCAGTGGAGACTGGGTACACTGGACGGACTCGCCGAGAACTCCCAGATGGTATTATACCTCACGTCAGATGGCAGTTCTCAAGTGACACTTGTGCAGGTTAGTCTGTAGACCCAAGATCGTCATAGAGTCTTGTGTGATTCCCACTGTGCTTTGATCTCCACCTTACCACGTCCATGAGGGTGTGAAAAACGGTGGTCTTTGGGTACAGTCCCGAGTCATATGGAGGCAATGAGCGATAAGAGGGGTTTCGTCTCAACCGGTATTGGGGGTTGATGTTGCGCTGTGCTCGATTGGCCGTAACAGGGAAGTCCCTGGCCAGGGCTGATCAGAGATTTGCTGGTAAGTGTTACCAGTAGTTTCTCGACCCGTTATGAGCCTCACATCGGCACGACTTATCGGTTACTGGGGTCTGACGTTTACCACCCCTAGACTTGATATGCGACATATCAGACGAACAGACCGGACTGTACGGTAAGTGTTACTGGTTGGATTCACAGGAGTGTGAGCGGGCGAGCTCGTCGATCTTCTGATCGCTCAATACCCGGGTTGCCGTTACGTTTAGCAGACCGCTTGCAGCTTGTGGGTGCTTGATATGATCATCATCTGCTGCCGGCGTATTGACGAGTCTTTAGAGTCCTACACAGAGGCTTCCTGGCTCAAGCGAAACGAAATAGGAGCGCATATGAGATATGTGCAGGACTGAGAATAATGCGTGTATGTGATACCGTATTCCATTCGTGCGATGAATGTATCGATTGGTTATATGCGATATAACCTAGATATCGAATCAAGGATTGATTCGATAAGCCGATACATAGGATACTAGTCGGTTATATGCGATATGACCGGATCATTGAATCAAGTGTTGATTTAATGATTTAATGTATAATTATATATTTGATATATTACTTTGCATTAACTAGTATTGGTTCACTTTAAATGGATTTTCTCACTTAATGTGCAAGTTGTATATGTGATATACTTTTATGCACATGTTTGTATCATGTTTGATGATACTTGCTCATTTGGTTAAGTGTAAAGAATTAAACCTTGGTTAAGTAAATGGTTAGGGTTTTTATTTATTCATTCTTTTATCTTTTTAATTTGGATTAAAAAGAAATGGCAAAAGAAAACAAAATGGTTGCTTTCTTTCTTGAAGCTTGTTGAAGCTTCATGAAGCTTTGACCAAAGTGACCATTTTGTCTTCATGCTTAACCCTAACCATTCATCTAACCTTAGTCAATTCTCTACACCTAACCATAGTTCATATTATGATAAGTATTCATTTCTTTTGGATTTTTAATACTTATCATATCTTTTCTTCTTCTTCATCATCTTCATCAAGAAGGAAAGCTTGTCTTCATCAATGGCATCTTGAGCAAAAGTGTGTTAAATCCAATTCTAAAGTGAACCCACCTCCTATTTCTTCACCCTCTACCTCTTGCCAAGTAGTATAGGGTGTTTTCTTCACAAGTTTCACAACCTGGTGAAGTTGGAGCTTGATCTTGTGTAAACTCGAAGTAGATCATCTTCGGCACGAAGCCGACGACCTTGCCCGCCCATTTCTCCGATGAAGCCGATGCTTGAGTCCGGGATTCGAGACAGACAACGAGAGGACGTCTACGTGGAGCTAAGGAAGTGGAGAACCGGATCTACAAAGGTTGTATCCTCTTTCTTATAGTTAAGATGTTAACTAGTTTCTTTTTTTCGCCTAAAATTCTAGTCGACGATCCGTATTTGGTTTTCTTGGCACTCATAAAATGATAAATTGGCATGGTTGATGCCTTGCGAGACCTCTATTGTGTGCCTAGGAAGCCTACAAATTTATGGAGAGCAATCTCGTATAGCAAGATACGAGACCTCAAAGAACTTGTTTCAGGCGAGGTTGGCTGTCGGATCATCTGTAGGAGAACATGTCCTAAAGATGATTGGCTATATAGAAGAGCTCGCAGAACTTGGGACGACTTTGGAGAACGAGCTCTATACAGACTTGATTCTCCAGTCCCTTCCTTCCACCTACGCCTAGATTATTCTGAATTTCAACATTCAAAGAAAAGAAGTTGAACTTCCAGAACTCCTTAACATGTTGAGGAGTGCAGAGGGCACCTTGCAGAAAGCAAGGGATATACCTGCTATGTTTGTTCGCGGTGCTTCTTCTTCCGGGTCCAAGGCTAGGGCCAAAGGAAGGAAAAATAAAGCCTCCACCAAACCTAGAGGAGGTGTTAATAAGGTGGGAGCGAAGGGAAAGAAAAAGATTGTGGTGCCAGTAGTGACCAAGGATGAGTGCTTCCATTGTGATAGGAAAGGGCACTGGAAGAAAGATTGCAAGGCGTGGAACGCCAAGAACAAGGAACCGAAGCAAGCCGTGGCTTCGACTTCAGGTGTGTGTGTGTAATTGAGAATTGTCTGTCAATCAACTCTACTTCCTGGGTATTGGATACCGGATCAGGATCTCATATATTCAATTCATTGCAGGCACTAAGAAACCGTAGAGTGCTGAAGGTTGGTGATATGACCCTCCAGGTTGCTAACGGAGCTAGTGTGTGAGCTGTGTCCGTAGGGGATTATCACCTGCGATTGACGAGTGGACATATTTTGGTTTTACATAACTGTTTTTGTGTAACTAGTTTAACGTGTAATATCCTATCAGTTTCCTTGTTATCAAATAAAGATTATGATTTCACGTTTGTAAGCGATGTTGTTAACATCCACCTTAATCATGGTTTGATTGGGTCCGGTACACTGGATAACAGTATATATTTCTTAAACCAATTACAGATTTTCAATGTCCAGAACACACTAAAAAGAAAGTCTCCAGATTTAAACAAGGCTTTCTTATGGCATGTAGACCAGGTCATATCAATGAGACACGGTTAACTAAGTTACATAGAGAAAGATATTTGGATTCGTTCGAATATCAAACTTATGCCACTTGTCAATCAAGTCTCATAGGAAAGATGACAAAGACTCCATTCACTGGACATGGAGTAAGAGCGAGCGAGCTCTTCGGACTCATACACAGCGATGTATGTGGTCCAATGTCTACACATGCAAGAGGTGGTTTTTCCTATTTCATTACTTTTACGGATGATTACTCTAGGTACGTATTCTTTTTTCTGATAAAACATAAATCCGAGGCTTTTGAGAAATTCCAAGAGTATAAGAATGAAGTAGAAAACCAAACCGGCAAGAGTATCAAGACACTGAGATCTGATCGAGATGGTGAATACTTAAGTGCCGAGTTCCTAGGTTACCTAAAAGAGAAATGAATTCTCTCTCAGCTTACTCCTCCATACACTCCACGGCATAACGGTGTATCGGAGAGACGGAATCGAACCCTATTGGATATGGTACGTTCTATGATGAGTAATGCTGAGTTACCGTGATCTTTCTGGGGTTATGCGCTAGAATCAGCAACATATCTTTTGAACATAGTTCCTACCAAGACTGTGCCTACCACGCCATATCAGATGTGGAGTGGGAAGAAACCTTATCTTCAGTATCTAAAGATATGGGGATGTCCAGCTTTTGTTAAAATGCAGCATGCGGACAAACTCGAGGCACGATTAGTACAGTGTAAGTTTGTGGGATATCCAAAGAACTCCTGGGGGCATTATTTCTATTACGTAGAGGAACAAAAGGTTTTTGTTTCTCGTAATGCCCATTTTCTAGAACATCAGTTTTTAGAAAAGGAAACAAGTGGGAGCGAAATAGAACTGGAAGAAATTCCAGAACCACAAACTACTACTGAAAGTTTGGTAAGACCAGTAGTTCAAGAAGAATAGGACATTCCCGCACCCCTCCGCAGGAGTAGTAGGCCATCTCATCCGCCTGAGAGATACTACAGTTTTCTCATAGATGGGGATAGAGAGGATTGCGTCATTGATGATGATGAACCTACTAGCTTCCAGCAGGCCATCCAGAGCGGGGACTCGGTACGATGGCTAGATGCAATGCGGACCGAAATGGAGTCCATGTACACCAACAAAGTATGGACTTTGGACTTTGCTTCAGGTGGGGTAAAACCCATATGATGGAAATGGATCTTCAAGAAAAAGATTGGTGTAGATGGACAGGTGGAAACCTATAAGGCTAGACTTGTTGCAAAGGTTTTTCGTCAAAGACCTGGTTTGGACTATGACGAGACTTTTTCTCCAGTGGATATGCTCAAATCCATAGGGGTCCTTCTTGCTATTGCCGCCTTCCATGATTATGAGATCTGGCAGATGGACGTAAAGATGGCATTTCTAAATGGAAATTTGGAAGTGTGCGTCTATATGGATCAGCCAGAAGGTTTCAATCAGAGTGGGAGCAGCGGGAAAGTGTGCAAGTTGCTTAAGTCCATTTATGGACTAAAGCAGGCATCGCGGAGTTGTAGGGTTCCTAGGCACTCTTATGAAGGTTCATAAGGCATCAAACATGCCCGAATAAAATTTTAGATGTGCCGAACAACCCAAAGCCGGGATCTTTGCTAGATTATTAGGGTTTAACATGCAAGTAAACATCTTTACTACTAAGTGTGAGGGATTACAACCTTTGTAGTCCGCTCCTTTGCTTCATAAGCTCCGAGTAGAAATCCCTTCGCCGCGATCCACGATCTCCTGGACTCAAGAGAGGCTCCACGACTCGAACGATCCATGATAGCTTGTCGTATTCCTTTTCTCCGATGATCTACGTCGAAGTTGCAATAGCTCAAGCTCTCTCACTCTAATGAGGTGAACACCCTAATATAATGGGCTAGATTAGATGAGGATGATGGAGTAGTATTTATGCTTTCTTTTTATATCATTTTCTCATAAGAAATCATCACAAAAGAAATAACCAGTGAGCTCTTTTCAAAACTCAAGAGAGAAGAAGATGAAGAATAATGAGAATCATCCTTTTGTGATGAATAGTAGATAAGAATATATGATTGATTATGGAACCATGGTCAAGGATGATAGGATTAACCTATGTAGAGAATAAACTAGAGCTAGGGTTTGGTTAGGTTAAGAATGAGTCATCGATAAGTATCAACCATAATATCTTAACCAAGACAAAAGGAAATCCTTCTAGAATGAGAAAGAAGGAGCTAACCCTAATCAAACCCTAATCTCTTTTTATCATCACTAAACATATTTCATAATAAATCATATCATGTCACAATAATATATATCACATTTATATTATATATTTGCAACAAAAGAAAATAATATAATTAACATATATCGCATATATATCAATATATTAATCCGGTGAGAAAATGAAATAATAAAGTGAGCCAATATTAGATAATGTAATACAATATATCATATATATCATTATACATTAAATCATCGAATCAACACTTGATCCGACGATCCGGCTATATCGAATATAACCGACTAATATCTCATGTACCGATTCATCGAATCAACATTTGATCCGATGACCCGGTTCATATCTAAATATCGCGAGAATATAGTACGGTATCACATATCGCATTATTCTCGGTCCTGCACATATCACATATGTCCCTCTACTCCATTTTGCCTGAGCCAAGAAACCTCTGTGTAGGACTCTAAATAATCGTCAATACGCCGGTAGCAGGTGATGATCGTATCAAACACCCACAAGCTGCAAGCGGTCAGCTAAACGTAACAGCCACCCAGGTATTGATTGATCAGAAGATCAACAAGCTAGCCTGTCAGTTCCCCTGTGAATCCAATCTGTAACACTCCTATACAGTCCAGTCTGTTCGTCTGATATGTCGCATATCAAGTCTAGGGGTGGTATACGTCAGACCCCAGTAACCGATAAGTCGTGTCGATGTGAGGATCATAACAGGTCGAGAAACTACTGGAAACACTTACCAGTATATCTCTATATCAGCCCTGGCCAGGGACTTCCAGTTATAGCCAATCGAACACAGCACAACAGCAACTCCCTATACCGGGAGAGACGAATCCCCTCCTATCGCTCATTACCTCCATGTGATTCAGGACTGTACCAAAAAGCCACCGTTTTGCACGCCGTCTTCGACGTGGTAAGGTGGAAATCAAAGCACAGTGGGAATCACACAAATCTCGGGTCTACAGACTACGTTGTACCAGTGTCACCGGAGAACTGCCATCTGACATGTGGTATATCACCATCTGGGAGTTCTCGGCGAGTCCGTCCAGTGTACCCAGTCTCCACTGAGCACCCGTACACCATCCTTGATGTCAAACACCGATGGATATGGGATCATCCATCGCCCATCATATGGGTCAAGATACGTATACGCTAGTCTACTCTGGTGTATCGATGCCCTGTCTCGATACACCCTCGACTAGGAACAGTTATAGGATGTACTCATCGACTACCGTGGCCCACTAGTATAATCTCATCATATTCCCAGTAGTCGAGTACAGATCCTAAGGGCTTTATCAACATGTTAGAGAAAGACAGTAAACCAGTACAAGTCAACATGTTAAGATAAAGTGAAACCAAATAGCATACTATCATGACGAGCAAGAAAGTCCTCTCTGTATATATCCAAGCATCCATCATAATATATATCATATGTACAACAATGGCCTCTAGGGCATATACATAACTAACAATCTCCCACTTGCATTAAGGCCAGCTGCTGTAGTATCTCATACCTAGCATCCCGAATAATCTCTCAAACTGTATTTAGGGAATGGCCTTCGTGAGTGGATCCGCAGTGTTGTCCTTCGTATATACTCTCCTGACCTCGATCTCCCGGCGATCAACTATCTCCCTGATCAGGTGATACCGCCTCAGAATATGTCTGGACTTCTGATGGGACCTGGGTTCCTTGGCTAAAGCCACAGCTCCATTGTTATCGCAATACAGAGGTGTTGGATGCTCAATGGATGGAACCATACCAAGTTCACTAATGAACTTCTTAACCCAGACAGCCTCTTTGGCAGCATCGTTGGCAGCGATGTATTCAGCCTCCATCGTCGAGTCTGCAACGGTATCCTGTTTGGAACTCTTCCAACATACCGCCCCTCCATTGAGGGTAAAGACAAATCCTGAGTGCAACTTAGAGTCATCCTTATCACTTTAGAAGCTGGAATCGGTAAAGGACTCCACCCGGAGGTCTCTGTTACCATACACCAAAAACATGTCTCTAGTCCTTCGCAAGTACTTGAGAATGTTCTTCACAGCTGTCCATTGACTCTCTCCAGGATCTTCTTGATACTGGCTCACTATACTTAGTGAGTATGCTACATCGGGTCTGGTACATAGCATCGCATACATGATAGAGCCTACTGCCGAAGCATAGGGTATCCCTTGCATGCGAGCTCTCTCCAAATCAGTCTTTGGAGACATCTCTTTGGGGAGAGTGAGTCCAGAGATCGTGGGTTGGTTCCCACGCTTGGATTCTTCCATACTAAACCTCTTTAGTATGGTGTCAATGTACCTGGATTGGGAGAATCCCAATATCCGTTTAGATCTACCTTTATAGATCATGATTCCCAATATGCAGGAGGCATCACCTAGATCTTTCATTGAGAATCTTTGTGATAAGAAGAGCTTGACTGATTGCAGCATAGAAATATCATTTCCTATCAAGAGTATGTCATCTACATACAATACGAGGAAGACAACCTTACTCTCTGCTACCTTCTTATAGATACAAGGTTCATCTATATTTTTGATGAAGTCAAACTCTTTGACTACAACGTCTAAATAGATGTTCCAACTCCGCAATGCTTGCTTTAACCCATAAATGGATTTAAGCAGCTTGCACACCTATCCGCTGCTCCCACTATCTACGAAGCCCTCTGGCTGAGTCTTGTACACCCACTCTTCTAAATCACCATTTAGAAAGGCGGTCTTAACATCCAATTGCCAGATTTCGTAGTCATGGTATGCAGCAATGGTAAGTAAGATCCGGATGGACTTAAGCATAGCCACTGGAGAAAAGGTTTCGTCATAATCCACACCTGGTCGTTGACGAAAACCCTTTGCTACAAGTTTAGCTTTGAAAGTCTCAACTTTTCCATCTACACCAAATTTCTTTTTAAAGATCCACTTTCTCCCAATGAGTTTTACCCCTTCAGGAGCATTTTCTAAAGTCCATACTTTATTGGTGTACATGGATTCCATCTCAGATCACATTGCATCCAGCCATTTTACAGAGTCACCACTCGTGATGGCCTGCTCGAAACTAGTTGGGTCATCATCTTCCATGATGCAATCCTCGCTTCCACCATCAATGAGAAAACCATAGTATCTCTCAGGTGGACGAGAAACCCTACTAGATCGGCGGAGAGGCTGGGGTTCGTCGGGTACTACTGAATCTTCTGGTTCCAATAAATCATCAGTTGTAATTTGTGGCGCGGAACCTCTTCCAGCTCTACCTCTTTGCCACTAACTTCTTTTGCAAGAAATTCCATTTCCAAAAAGGTGGCATGTTGAGCAACAAACACTTTTGTTCCTCAGCGTGGTAGAAAAAATATCCTTGAGAATTCTTTAGATATCCCACAAATTTGCAAAGAACTGATCGTGCCTCGAGTTTGTCCCGATTTTGCCTTTTGACATAGGCCGGACAACCCCATATCTTAACTCGTTTAAAATATGGTCTCTTCCCACTCCATATCTCATATGGTGTGGTAGATACAGATTTAAACGGAACTAGATTCAATATGTATATGGCTGTCTCAAGCGCATACCCCCAGAAGGAAATAGGTAACTCAGTTTCGCTCATCATAGAGCGCACCATATCTAATAGGGTCCGATTCCTCCGTTCCGATACACCGTTGTGCTGTGGTGTATAAGGAGGAGTAAGCTGAGAGAGAATCCCATTCTCTTTTAGATAATCCAGAAAATCATTGCTCAAGTATTCTCCTCCTCGATCAGATCGAAGGATCTTAATACTTTTGCCCGTTTGGTTCTCTACTTTGTGCTTATATTCTCTGAATTTCTCAAAAGCTTCAGACTTGTGTTTCAACAGGAACACATGCCCGTATGTAGAGAGATCGTCAGTGAATGTAATGAAGTAGGAAGAACCGTTCCTGGCGTGTGTAGACACGGGACCGCATACATCACTATGTACCAGTCCTAAGAGTTCTGTAACTCTTTCTCCGTGTCCACTAAACGGAGCTTTGGTCATTTTTCTTTTGAGACATGAATGGCAAGTATCATAAGAAGATAATTCGAATAAATTCAAATATCCATTTTTATGTAACTTAGATAGCCGTGTCTAATTGATATGGCCAAGTCTACAATGCCACAAGAAGGATTCGTTCATTTCTGAACTTTTCCTCTTGTGTGTGTTTTGTATATTGAGGACTGTATTTTGATTGAGAATGAATATGCCATTATGTAACTAGCCTGATGCAATCAACTTTTAATTTAGGAAGATGTTCATAACATTATCCTGTACTACAAAATTATATCCTTCTTTACTTAATAAAGAAACTGTTATAATGTTGCACATCATGTTCGGTATATAATAGCACTCATTCAGAATCAGTTTATTATGACTTGGCAATACTAGGTGATATTCGCCAACTGCTTTGGCTGCAATACTTGCACCATTCCCTACTTGAACGGAATGATCACCTTTTCCTAGTTCTGTACCTTTCCGTAGCCCATGTAACAATTTACATATATGGGATCCTGATCCGGTATCTAATACCTAGGACGTAGGGTGAACTGAGAAACAGTTCTCAATAACTAACACACCTGAAGAAGATGCATCAACATGCATATTCTTATGGATTGTTTGACAGTCGGCAAGTATTTGGTTTTGAATATCCGCTGTTATGCACCAATTTCAAATCGATACATCTGTACGTCTATTTTCATAGAGTGAGATATACCTTTTTGAAATAATGTCTATGACATTTACCTATATCAGTGGATGGTTAGGTAAGGAGCATTAAACAGCGGTGTAATTCTTCATAACCATAGTACAGTTTTCAACCTACGACACACAGTGAATGAGTTATCAGACTCAAGGGGCTTATACAGAGTATTGTATGTTGTCCAGGGTCCATCAGGACAGAGGGGTTGGTCCTCGTACTATATTCGGTTTACTTATGACTTCTCTAGTTTTTAGACAGGTGTTTCGTGGAAACACAGGGTCCGAATTTTGAGAAGTTATAGGTATTTGAATAAAGTAGAGAACCAGGTGTAGCAAGTATCGGGATTCTTCAAAGAGATCGAAGATGTAGATACTTGTGTATGGTATTCAGTTGATAGTAATGGTTAAGAGAACTTGCTTCTCTTTCAGGTTACTCATAATTGGAAGCATTCCTAAGTTGAGTAACGCTGATAGGCCTCCTTCCATTTAGTTGACATGCACTGGAGACAGCTGCATGATTTGAATCTGGTTCAATTAAATCAGTGCCTCTGGTTCTATATTGGATATAGTACAGTTCATATCTTAACGATGTTAAGGTACGGGGAGTTGTCCGGCTTATGATTAAAACCAGACACTGGACAACTCAAGGCACGTTTCTGTAATGGCTGTTTGTGGGTTGACCCAGGCTATGACGAGGGTTGATTTTCTACCATCTGGAAGATCAATAGTGATATTGTTCTAGACTCGCCACAGTTTTATTAAAAATGGATTTTTTCAGAAAATAGTATTGGGAGTATGGTAGAACTGGAAGTAATTCCAGAACCACAAACGATTACTGAAGATTTGATAGGAACCTAAAGATTCAATCTGATTTGACATTCCATTGGCCACTCCGCAGATAAGGTGGGTAACTTCAGGCACCCGAGAGGTAGTCCCGTAGCCTCAAGGACGGTGACAGGGAAGTTCTTGTTTACCCACACTTGCCATTGCTGTTGTTCCAGACTGTGAGTCCCGGCAGGAGGATGAGTATAGCGTCGTTCTAAACTAGTTTTAGAAGTGTACGTGTATATGACTCTGCCAGAGGGTTGTCGTAGTCAGTGGGAGCAGCGGAAGCATTGGTGGACAGGTAGCTTATATCTATTTATAGACTAAAGCAGATATAGCGAAGATAGATCATCAATATCTGATGTGACAGTCATAGGTTTGACTTCATCAGAATAGGGGATGGATCTGTTGAGAAAGTAGTAGGGTGTGATGTCATGGTATTTGGATGACATACACAGAGTAGGAAAATAAATTCCTATACTACGATCGGTTATACTTTGGTCGTCACACAGTGGTTTATCCACATAGGACTTGGACATTATATCAGACATACTGGTTACTAGATCTATGGTTTTAGATCTAGATTTGGGTGGTTTCCCAATTAAGGGTAATTAGACAGCATTCTAAGAGTATTTAGAATGGACGACTCCTGGCATGGTAGTGTACCTGCAGGTAATGGAGTCACCCTCTCTAAAGGTGTCTTACAGACTAAAGGGGAGAGGATGTGCATGATTGGCAGATCACTTGCTCAGGAAATTGAGTCAATCATGAGATGTCAAGTACCACACCAGATGTTGTTCTTGCACTAGATGCAATAAGTTGACATTGATCCAATCCTGGAGAAACAGTCGGAAGCAGCTTTAGAGCATAAGTGGATGTTCTAGGGATATGATAACGACAGCCTCATTCGGGAGACAGCTATCATTCCAGTCTTCCAAGGTGACCTGGACGACAAGGAGGTTGTCAGAGTTATAGTTTTTCCTTCTGACGAGGGGCAGTATTTTGGACAGGTGGTCCAAGGCAATACTGAGGGAGGCATGGCGCAGGATACTGATTAAGTTCAGTTGAAGATACAGTCTAAGAAGTTTGGATTTGGAGTTCATTTATGAGCTAGGTCCCATCAGACATCCAGACACATTCTAAGACAGGTATTGCTCATTTCGGGAGATGGGTTTCTCCACGAACTTGAGATATAGAGAGACATAGAAAGAGACAAAAAGGCGGATCCACTCACTAAGGCTATTCCTCGAACGCAATAGTTTCGCAAGCGAGCTTTGTGAGACTGACCAGTAGAGGAGTTGGGTGTTCGGTATCACACGGGCTGTGAGTATGCTACATCGCAATAATTAGCCTTGAGTGCAAGTGGGAGATTGTTGGAGATAGTGCACTCAGAGTCAATTATTGGATCACAGGCACGTGATTGCAATGATTGAGGGAGGACCTATCCCGGTAGGACAGTCTTACTCAAGATGATAGTATGCTATCTGGTTTACCTTTATCATCGTGTACTGCTTTAGGTGACCTGACAGGTCGCTATTACACGTTGGTAGAGCCCCTAGGATGCTTGCTTGACTACCAGCAGTATGAGGGCGATCATATACGTGAGAGCTGGCAGTCTATAAGCATATCCTTAAAAGGTCCCTAGTCGTGGGAGTTTCGAGACAGGGCATCGATACTCCAGAGTAGACTAGTGTATACAGTCGAGACCCCGACGAGGGGCGGTGGCCAGTCTCACAAGCCACTGGTGTCAGTTGGTTCACCTAAGATGTATACAGGTGCTCATTGGGTTATGAGTACACCGGACAGGACTCGCCGGGAACAAGCTAGTTCGTCTTATACCTGACGTCAGATAGCAGTTCCCAGGTGACTTGTGTACAGGTTAGTTCATCGACCTGGGGATCGTCATTTGTCTCGTGTGAGTTCCCACTGTACTTTGATTACTACCCTACCATGCTCGAAGGAGACGTGCAAACAGGTTTTTGTTGGGTACAGTCCCGAGCCACATGGAAGCAGTGAGCTGATCTTCATGGGTTCGTCTCTCCCGGTATTGGGGGTGAGGTCGCGCAGTGTCTAGGAGAGCCATTACACGAAGCCCTCGGCCGAGGCAGGAGATTTACTGTTTGGTATTCCAGTGGTATCTCAGGGTGTTCTGGGCTACACTCTGACACGACTTGTACCGCTTTTGGGGGTCTGACTTTTACCAACCCCTTAGGCCCGCCATGCGATTCTCATAGATGGACGGACCGGACTGTACGGATATTGTCACTGACAGGCTCAGTAGGGTGTCAGGATGAGTTCGCTCATCGACGTCCCTTTTGGTCAATAGCTGGTGGCCCGTCATGTATGGCTAATACCTCTGACGTGCTAGTGGTTAAATCCACAGCTATAGTATTGACGAGTCTTTAGAGTCCACCACACATTCAGTTACTCAAGCTTTCGGGCGAAAAGCTGTAGAGGCCGTATGGAGATATGGCACGGTTCGATCAGATACGTGCGGTATTGCACGGATCAGGATCGGACGGTTAGTACTAGAGGCCGTATGGAGATATGGCATGTTTCGATCAGATACGTGCGGTATTGCACGGATCAGGATCAGACGGTTAGTACTAGAGGCCGTATGGGTATATGGCAGGGTTCGATCAGATACGTGCGGTATTGCACGGATCAGGATCGAACGGATATTACTAGCCGGCTTTGGTTTAAGCCGGATCCTAGTATAGCACAGTGTAGATTTTGTCTCATTGCATTTGTATTTCGGTCGGAATACAGATGCGGGTGTGTATACACAGTATCGGGGTTTTCCTGTAATTTATTACGGGACCATTTTTCTGGAGTTGCCAGTTTGCTTTCCGTTTCGGCCATTTTCATTTGTATCTTTCAATGGCCGAAGATTGGTGGAGGAGGGCTTATTTGCATTTGTGCAAATAAGCAATTTGGAAGGGGGTCTTTGCATATTTTTGTATCATGATACTTGCACCATCATTGCTTGACTTTCTTTAGTCATCATGGCTAGTCTTGTAGTGTCATGATGGCATCACCTTTTGGTGATGATGATGGATTATGTTGGTTGTATGAGTGTTGGAGTTTCTTTGTGATCATTTCTTTGCATGATAGCCTTTTCTCTCTCTCCCTTGGATTATAATTTAGGCTACCCCATTTTTGAGACCCTCTCTCTCTCTCATTCTCTCCATTCCACAATAGTGGCCGGCCAATTTTTGCAGGGGGGATTTTGGTTCTCTTCATGCAAGAAAAATCCCCAAGTTCATCTAGAAAAAGTTCACATCTCAAACCTCCACCATATGGCAACTATCTCAACCCCAAATGAGACACAAGTTCCACACTACATTCTACAGCAAATCTTGGGCACGTCGACTCGCCAGCTTCGTGCCCTAGTTGCCTCGGTATAGTGGCGGGAGCCTGTAAAAGAAACAGGCGACGTGGTTCCCTTCCGACGAGGAGGTGGAGACTGGAGATTCCGAAGGAGATCTGGACGACGACGAGAAGACCGGAGGATACGGATCGCTCGGTATATCTCTTTTCCCCATCTTGTTGTTAGCTAGGATTATTTAATGGTACGATCCGGGTTTTTAGTACGCGGTGGTGCCGGTTCAAGAAAATTTAAAGTTAACCATCGCTTCCGCATTTGGCCTCGGGATGGAGGCCGGGGCACCGCCGTGCACTTACAGTGGTATCAGAGCCTCGCCATTAAAATAGTCTAGCTTTATCTAATGTGTTTTACACTTCCGATCGAATAAATGTTCCGAAAACCCAATAACACATGCATCAGTTTTCTGTTGATTTTTTTTCTGGCTCGAAATTTTTTTCAGGTTGTTGAATAGTGATGTACTGGAAGTTCTAAGCATTCTGTAGAAATTCGATACAGTAACTCGACAATAGGAGCGTGGAACCGCGGCCAAACCCCCCTTGGGCCGCGGTTCCGCCGCACATTGATGTCCTTGCTGTATCAAATTTCTGAAGTTGCTTTCTGGGTTGAAAATAGGGTTTTTGAAATATTAATTTTGGGCCCAGAATTTCTTGATGTGCTACAGTAGTACTTGGGGCCCACTTGCTAAAATTTGATCGATCGGATATTTTAAACACATAAGTTCACTGTATTTACATTATATCTGCGACCGTGAATGTCACTTGATCGGTAAATCCAGTCTAACTGCTTTAGCCCGGTTAGACGGATTTGCGAACGTGACTTTCACGTTGATGTTCTGTGTTATGCTGTGATGTTGCGGATTGGTCGTGGGGGATAGCCTGGATGGAATGCTAGAACAGTTTTGTTGTACTATGTACATTTGATATTGCGGGGCGAGCGTCCGACATGTGGACTTCCGTCACTTCCTGTTTGTATTATTATTTTGGGGCACGACCAGGTTGCGGTCGATGTACCCGTTGTATGTATATTTTACTTTCTGTACTAGGATTACCCCAAGGTGGGGTGCACGGATAGCCGGGTTCTAGAGGGCAACGGGCCCGCATCTCATGGCATTGAGACGGAGGGGGCTTCACTCTAGGATTGGCAGGCTATTCGCCGCACTCGTAGGGGGTACAGGTTGACCCAAGAGGGGTGCCCAAGTTACCGGATTCCGTGAAGTGCTGGGTGGTCCATTCACGGTGCTGAAGGGGGTTGCCTCGCTTCAGGTTTTGGCGGGTAACTTGCCGCGCCCGTAGGGGTCTAGGATTTCATTGAACAGGCTATCCACACGACCAAGGGAACGTCGGGTTTCAGTAGTGGCTCTGTGAAACCCCGGGATCCCAGATATCTGTATTGTTCTGTGATGCTGTACATTTCTGTGATGTTGCATTTTATCACGCCTTGAGCGAATATAATATATTGGTATATATATTAGTAGATGTTGTATATGTTTTACATCCGCGCTAGTCCAGTCCCCACTCTGTCCTTAGTTAGCTAACCTAACGGGTAATGACGGGGCCCAGTGGCGAATTCGGATGGCATATACGTACATCAGTATTTTCGTTCTTTGTGGTGTGATCAATTGATGGGACTGCGTTGATTCGGATAAATGCAAGTTAAAAACAAACCTAATCTGATGTTGTTGGAACACTTTTGAAAAAGCTGTTATTGCAAGGACGTTTTCTTTTGTTTTGCATCGTGGTATTCAGTTGGAATATCCTGCTCCTCAGTCGACGAGGAAAGGGCCGAGATCCCTTCACCGGGAGTGACCCCTTGGACAAAAAGTTTGCGTCAGGGCATTAACTTCACTATAGCCGATTACTTTTGCTTTGCACCATGGTATTCAGTTGGAATATCCTGCACCTCATTCTACGGGGAAGGAGCCGAGATCCCTTCACCGGGAGTGACCTCTTTAGCAAAGGTTTTCGTCACTATATTTTTAAAAGCTATCCGTTCCTTCAACGATATCAAGTTCATTACGTTAAAGGTTTTCGCTAGAAACCATTCGTAGCCCTCCGTCATTTCAGTTAAATATTCGGTAGTATTCAAGCTATGTATTTTGACCTCACGCCAAGGTATAGTGATTGGTAGCCGCCGGGTATTTATCTGTTGCATAGATAGATGCGTTGGTTTGGGACAGTCGTACTACTATTTTGGCCTACGTCAAGGGTATGTACGGGTGGGTTCAAATTAACCTGGATAATGACGGGTAGAACTTGACATGTGACTTATGATATTTTGACCTCACGCCAAGATCATAAGAGCATGGGGTAAAAATCACATCGGGAGTTTCTAAAGAAACTGAAATTTGCCAGATATGTGTATACCTTCTGGAGTATGATGACGTGAGCGGATTCCGTCACATTATCATGTGATGATAGTTGGATCCCGATTCCTACTGATGAGTTGGTTTACTCCTTGGGTGATCCCGACTAATTCTTCTTTTAGGTTTGGAGGAGAATTTAACGGTACAGTGGGAGGTTTCCAGATTAGATAAATTGGTAACCATTCTAATCTAGGTTAGAGTGCACGCTGAGTGTTTCTTTTCTCTCTCTCTATGGAAGCGACCATTGACCCGACCCTAAGACTATAACTAAGTGACCAAGTTAACCGAACCTTCTTAAACACTGCTTTTGGATTGTCAGAGTTGCTAACCTCATTGCCACTCCTACTTTTATCCTTTTCTCCAGGACACCCCGTATTACTACGAACGTCCACTTCCATTGGATAAAACCATCGTATGGTTATATACGAACTCGAAGGAATTTATTCGAGGATGGTTTCTGGTTCTGGAGAAAACGGATAGGACAATTCAGTTGTCTTTTCCGTTTACCTTCTCTCAGGTTGCGAGTACTCCTTGGTTGAGGAGATAGTACACCTATTACGCAAATTGGATAGTCTTCTTCCAAACCTTAGGCTGGTGCCGAACGGTGGGGAATGAAGAAAACCAATTAGCATAACGATAGTGTGCAGAAGGTATTAAGTTAAGACAAAGCAAGGGATTAGTAAGAGGGCAAAGTAAATTGCGACTGCTATTCATGACCATACCAAGTATTTCTTCGCCAATCCTAAATCACCTTTGTATTTCTCCAGGACACTCCGTATCACTACGAAGATCCACAGTTTATTGGATACTCCATCGTATGGTTATATACGAACCCGAAAGGAACTTGTTCCAGTTCGAGGATGGATTCTGGTTCAGGAGAAATAGGAATAAGGTTTATTCGGTTGTCTTTTATCTTCACCTTCTCTCGCATTGCGAGTGCTCCTAGGATTAGGATAGTACACCCATTATGCTTATTGGATAGTCTTCTTCCAAACCATAGGCTGGTGCCGAACGGTAGGGAAGGAAGAAAACCATTAGGCCTGAAGGGGTGTACAGAAGGTAATAACTAAAGACATATAAAGGGATTTGGAGAGGTGGCAAAGAATTACACGGTTACAGTTGTGAATATTGATAATGGAAGAGGCATTACTAGGAATACCGGGATACCCCGTCGAAACATTTCAATGTTTCAGTTTCACTGTGTACTGTTAAAGGAAAACTGATTTCCCAGTTCGACACTTGCTCCAGGGTATGTATTTACCAGGTATGATTCTCACATCTGTATGGTTTTACAGATGATGAGTGGAAGTAAGCTATTGGGAATTGGGTGATCATCCTCATTATATCGGGATTCATTGTAATCGGTGATATTTGAGGAAATCACCTGGGTTGTTTGCCAGTCGGCAAGTATTTGGTTTTGAATATCCGCTGTTATGCACCAATTTCAAATCGATACATCTGTACGTCTATTTTCATAGAGTGAGATATACCTTTTTGAAATAATGTCTATGACATTTACCTATATCAGTGGATGGTTAGGTAAGAAGCATTAAACAGCGGTGTAATTCTTCATAACCATAGTATAGTTTTCAACCTACGACACACAGTGAATGAGTTATCAGACTCAAGGGACTTATACAGAGTATTGTATGTTGTCCAGGGTCCATCAGGACAGAGGGGTTGGTCCTCGTACTATATTCGGTTTACTTATGACTTCTCTAGTTTTTAGACAGGTGTTTCGTGGAAACACATGGTCCGAATTTTGAGAAGTTATAGGTATTTGAATAAAGTAGAGAACCAGGTGTAGCAAGTATCGGGATTCTTCAAAGAGATCGAAGATGTAGATACTTGTGTATGGTATTCAGTTGATAGTAATGGTTAAGAGAACTTGCTTCTCTTTCAGGTTACTCATAATTGAAAGCATTCCTAAGTTGAATAACGCTGATAGGCCTCCTTCCATTTAGTTGACATGCACTGGAGTCAGCTGCATGATTTGAATCTGGTTCAATTAAATCAGTGCCTCTGGTTCTATATTGGATATAGTACAGTTCATATCTTAACGATGTTAAGGTACGGGGAGTTGTCCGGCTTATGATTAAAACCAGACACTGGACAACTCAAGGCACGTTTCTGTAATGGATGTTTGTGGGGTGACCCAGGCTATGACGAGGGTTGATTTTCTCCCATCTGGAAGATCAATAGCGATATTTTTCTAGACTCGACACAGTTTTATTAAAAATGGATTTTTTCAGAAAACAGTAGTGGGAGTATGGTAGAACTGGAAGTAATTCCAGAACCACAAACGATTACTGAAGATTTGATAGGAACCTAAAGATTCAATCTGATTTGACATTCCATTGGCCACTCCGCAGATAAGGTGGGTAACTTCAGGCACCCAAGAGGTACTCCGTTAGCCTCAAGGACGGTGACTGGGAAGTTCTTGTTTACCCACACTTGCCATTGCTGTTGTTCCAGACTGTGAGACCCGGCAGGAGGATGAGTATAGCATCGTTCAAAACTAGTTTTAGAAGTGTACGTGTATATGACTCTGCCAGAGGGTTGTCGTAGTCAGTGGGAGCAGCGGAAGCATTGGTGGACAGGTAGCTTATGTCTATTTATAGACTAAAGCAGATATAGCGGAGATAGATCATCAATTTCTGATGTGACAGTCATAGGTTTGACTTCATAAGAATAGGGGATGGATCTGTTGAGAAGGTAGTAGGGTGTGATGTCATGGTATTTGGATGACATACACAGCGTAGGAAAAGAAATTCCTAAACTACGATCGGTTATACTTTGGTCGTCACACGGTGGTTTCTCCACATAGGACTTGGACATTATATCAGACATACTGGTTACTAGATCTATGGTTTTAGATCTAGATTTGGGTGGTTTCCCAATTAAGGGTACTTAGACAGCATTCTAAGAGTATTTAGAATGGACGACTCCTGGCATGGTAGTGTACCTGCAGGTAATGGAGTCACCCTCTCTAAAGGTGTCTTATAGACAAAAGGGGAAAGGATGCAAGTCCATGCTACCTCTCCCGGTACTTTCGGGCATGCGGAATTTGATAAAAAACGATTTTCTTAGAGGTGGTAACATGGACTTAAAGCCTGGATCTTTGTTAAACATCTAACTAACAACCAAACTACGAGTTGCTAACTACTCGGTTAGGGGGTTATACCTTTCTATTTCTCGAACTCCTTCGTCTTCAAGCCTCGATGGATGTCCGGATCGCCTTCACTCCGTCGTCTCCTTGCGCCGAAGATAGATCCACCTCGAAAGCTTCTACCTTTGGCTTCTTCTTCGGTCTTTGAAGAAACTAGTTCACTTGGTTTGCTAAACCTTGTGAACTAGAGTGAGTAGAGAAGAGTTTGTATGGGATTTTATCTATGGTTCTTGGTTCTTAACTCTTGAGACAAGTGAACCATAGAGTCAAGAGAGGGAGAGCAAGAGGAAGAAGATGAGAGCTCAAGAACAAGAGAGAGAATGAGTATGAAAGAATGAGAGAAGACTTTTCTCATTTGGCTCTCATAATCCAAAACAATCATAACACATCATATCAATCAAGTATTATGTGATGGTTTAAGCAACCATAGCCATATTATTTCATGCACTCATTTTGCACAAAAGAGCAAGCAAGCAAAAGTCTTTGCCATGAAATGATAGCTATGGTTATCATGATGGTCAACTAGTCAAGCCTAGTCAACCGGTCAACAAAGTCAACAGGTCAACAAAAGTCAACAAGTCAACAAAGTCAACAACTCAACAACCATGTCACCATAATACCTAATTAATATAATTGTTTATCACATATCATATTCTCATTAGGGTTGAGCAAAAAGTCAATAGTCAACTGTCAACGGTCAACAACCCTAATGAGAATCCTCCGCCTCTGTCTCTCCGTCAACTGTGCATACACACCCGCATCCGCGTTCCGAGGAACACGAATACAAACTGGATAAATCCAATCTCAATACATACACTAGGATCTGGCTTAAACCAAAGCCCGCTAGTGTTTACTGTCCGGACACTGTACGTGCACAAGTGCACGGATGTGACCGAACCCTGTCGCAAAACCATGCGACCTGCCGCAAAACCATGCGACCTCTACTCTTTTGCCTAAAGGCGAATAGCTTTCTGTGTGGGACTCTAAAGACTCGACACTACGCTGGCAGTGGGTTTAACCACAGACCGCAAGCGGCACTAGCTGTGCGTAACGGTCCCCAGGTAGAAGCCGACAAGAAGAATGACGAGGTGAAACCCATCTGAAATCCTACTGAGCCTGAATGCGACAATCTCCGCACAGTCCGGTCTGTTCGTCTGATACATCGCATGGCGGGCCTAGGAGGCGGTAAACGTCAGTCCCCTAATAGCGGTACAAGTCGTGTCGGAGTGAAGCCCAAAACACCCTGAGATAACACTGGAAGCCTACCAGTATATCTCGATTGCCCTGGCCAGGGACTATTCGTATAATGGCTCTCCTAGACACAGCGCGATGTCAACCCCCAATACCGGGAGAGACGAATCCTGTCTAACTGTCACTGCCTCCAAGTGCTTCGGGACTGCACCCAACTACCACCTGTTTGCATGACTCCTTTGAGCCGTGGTAGGGTAGTAATCAAAGTACAGTGGGAACACACTCGAGACGAAGTGACGGTGACAATTCAGCGGACTAAGCTGTACTCATGTCACCTGGGAACTGATAACTGACGATAGGTATAATACCAACCGGTCAGTTCCCGACGAGTCCTGTCCAGTGTACTCGTAACCTAACGAGCACCCGCATACTATCTCCAGTACGACGTACTGATGGCTATGGGACAGACCATCTCCCACACTAGGATGAGAAGCTCATACGCTAGCCTACTCCGGAGTATCGATGCCCTGTCTCGATAGTCCTGCGACTAGGGACCTGTATAAGGATGTGCTTATAGATTACCCAGCCCCTACTAGTGTGACTGCCATCACAACGCTGGTAATCAAGCAAAGATCCTAAGGGCTCCACTAATGTGTATAGGTGATATACTAAAATAAACACATGTACACATTGAAGTAGAAACAAACCAAGTAGCATAATACTATATTGAGCAAGATTGTTTATACAAGGTGAATATCCCAAGCTTCCATTAAGTAATATACAAACTAGTATGATACAGTAATGGCCTCTAGGGCATATACACTAACAATCTCCCACTTGCACTAAGGCCATATACTGGCGTATCGAAGACCTATCATCTCGATCAGCCGCTCGAACTGAGTCTGGGGCAAGGCCTTGGTGAATGGATCTGTAGTGTTATCTTCTGAAGCGACTCTCCGAACCTCGATCTCCTGGCGATCCACGATCTCTCTGATCAGGTGATACCGCCTCAAGATGTGTCTGGATCTCTGATGGGACCTGGGTTCCTTCGCTAAAGCTATAGCCCCGTTGTTGTCCCAATACAGAGGTATTGGATCAACAATGGACGGAACCACCTGAAGTTCTTTCAAGAACTTCCTTATCCAGACAGCTTCTTTTGCGGCATCAGATGCAGCGATGTATTCCGCTTCCATCATCGAGTCTTCAACGGTTTCCTGTTTGGAACTCTTCCAACACACCGCCCCTCCATTGAGGGTAAAGACAAAACCCGACATGGACTTGGAATCATCCTTGTCACTCTGGAAGCTGGAGTCAGCAAAGGCCTCGATCTGGAGGTCTTTTCCGCCATACACCAAGAACATCTCCTTAGTCCTTCTCAGGTACTTGAGAATGTTCTTTACCGCTATCCAGCGTTTCTCCCCTGGGTCTGACTGATACCGGCTTACCACACTGAGTGCATAAGCTACATCCGGTCTGGTACACAACATCGCATACATTATAGAGCCTACCGCAGAAGCGTAGGGTATAATAGACATGCGATCCCTCTCCAAATCAGTCTTGGGAGACATCACTTTAGCGAGGGTGATCCCGTGACAAGCCGGCCGGTTACCGCGCTTGGAATCTTCCATACTTAATCTTTTCAGTATGGTGTCGATGTACCAGGATTGTGAAAGTCCTAGTATCCTCTTGGATCTATCACGATGGATCCGGATCCCCAGGATGTATGAGGCATCACCCAGGTCTTTCATGGAGAACCTGTGTGACAAGAACCCCTTGACAGATTGTAGCATAGGAATGTCATTTCCTATTAAGAGAATGTCATCCACATATAAAACGAGGAATACTACAGTTCTCGCTACAAATCTACTATAGATGCATGGTTCATCTGGATTTTTGATAAAGCCAAATTCCTTGACCGTCTCATCAAAACAGATGTTCTAACTCCGCGATGCCTGCTTTAGTCCGTAAATGGACTTAAGCAACTTGCACACCTTTCCGCTGCTCCCACTCTGAATGAAACCCTCTGGCTGGTCCATATAGACACACTCCTCTAAATTTCCATTTAGAAAAGCTGTCTATATGTCCATCTGCCAAATCTCATAATCGTGGAAGGCTGCAATGGCAAGAAGGATCCGAATGGATTTCAGCATAGCTACTGGAGAAAAGGTCTCGTCATAGTCAAAACCAGGTCTTTGACGAAAACCCTTTGCAACCAGTCTAGCTTTATAGGTCTCAACATGTCCATCTACACCAATCTTCCTTTTGAAGATCCACTTGCATCCTACGGGTTTTACCCCGTCTGGAGCAACGTCCAACGTCCATACTTTGTTGGTGTACATAGACTCCATTTCGGTCCGTATTGCATCCAGCCATTTTACCGAGTCAACGCTCTGAACGGCCTGCTGGAAGCTAGTAGGCTCATCATAATCTTTGATGCAATCATCTCTATCCCCGTCTATGAGAAAACCGTAGTATCTCTCCGGCGGATGAGACTGCCTACTACTCCTGCGGAGCGGCGTAGGAATGTCCTGTTCTTTTGAACCCTCTGGTTCCACTAAGCTTTCAGTAATAGTCTGTGGTTCTGGAATTTCTTCAAGTTCTACTGCGCTCCCACTAATTTCCTTTTCCAAGAACTGGTGTTCTAGAAAGTGGGCATTACGAGAAACAAGGACTTTTTGTTCCTCTGCGTGGTAGAAAAGATACCCCCTGGTGTTCTTTCGGTATCCCACAAACTTGCACAGTACAGAGCGTGCCTCGAGCTTGTCCGCATGCTGCTTTTTGACAAAAGACGGACATCCCCAGATCTTCAAATATTGAAGATAGGGTTTCTTCGCACTCCATATTTCATATGGTGTGGTAGGCACAGTCTTAGTCGGAACTCGGTTCAAAAGGTATGCAGCTGATTCTAGCGCATACCCCCAGAATGATCGCGGTAACTCAGTGTTACTCATCATGGACCGAACCATATCCAATAGGGTTCGGTTCCGTCTCTCCGATACACCGTTATGTTGCAGAGTGTATGGAGGAGTAAGCTGAGAAAGAATTCCGTTCTCTTTTAAATAATCCAGGAACTCGGCACTCAAGTATTCTCCACCTCGATCCGATCTTAGAATCTTAATACTTTTGCCGGTTTGTTTTTCTACTTCATTCTTATATTCCTGGAACCTTCCAAAGGCTTCAGACTTATATTTCATTAAGAAGACATAACCGTACCTTGAAAAGTCATCCGTAAAAGTAATGAAGTAAGAATAACCGCTTCGCGCATGTGTAGACATTGGACCGCACACGTCGCTGTGTACGAGTCCCAAGAGCTCGCTCTCTCTTACTCCGTGTCCAGTAAACGGAGTCTTTGTCATCTTTCCTTTGAGACAGGTTTGACAAGTGGCATACGATTGATATTCGAACGGATTCAAATATCCTTCTGTATGTAACTTCGTCAACCTTCTCTCATTGATGTGATCCAGTCTACAATGCCATAAGAAAGTCTGATTTATTTCCGGAGACTTTCTTTTGTGTGTATTCTGGACATTGAAAATCTGTGGTTGGTTTAATACGTATATACCATTGCTCAATATACCTAACCCAATCAAAACTTGATTAAGGTGAATGTTTACAACATTACTTACAAACGCAAATTCATAATCTTCTTTAGAAACTAAAGATACAGAAATGATATTACAAGTTGCGTTGGGTACAAAAAAGCAATTACGCAAAACCAAAACATGTCCATCTGACATTCCCAGGTGATAGTCCCCCACGGCTTTAGCATCCATGCTAGCTCCGTTCGCAACTCTGAGGGTCATGTCACCTACTTTCAAAACACTACGGTTTCTCAACGCCTGCAAAGAATTACAGATATGAGATCCTGATCCGGTATCCAATACCCAGGAAGTAGAGTTTATTGAAAGACAGTTTTCAATAACATACACACCTGAAGCTGAAGCTGCAACCTGCTTCAATTCCTGTGTCCTGGCTTTCCAAGCCCTGCAATCATTCTTCCAGTGACCTTTCTTATGACAATAGAAGCATTCTTCCTTATCCACAAGCTTCCCCTCTATTTTTGTTGCTTTAGCTTTTCCCTTCGTATCCACTTTACTAACACCGCCTCTTGGTTTGGCGGGGGCTTTCTTCTTCTTTCCCTTGGCTTTCGCCTTGGACCTAGAAGAAGATGATCCTCCTACAAACAAAGTGGATGTTTCCCTACCTTTCTGTAGGGTGCCCTCTGCGCTCCTCAGCATGTTGAGGAGCTCTAAAAGTTCAACTTCTTTTTCTTGTAAGTTGAAGTTCAGTATGAACTGGGCGTAAGTGGAAGGAAGGGACTGGAGAATCAAGTCCGTATAGAGCTCGTTCTCTAACGTGTTTCCAAGTTCCGTGAGCTCCTCAATGAAGCCAATCTTCTTAAGCACGTGTTCCGCTACCGATGATCCGATGGCCAACCTTGCCGAAAATAACTTTTTCGACACTTCGTATCTTGCGATACGAGATTCCACTCCATACAGTTCTTTTGTATGGAGAAATATGGATTCAAGGTCCATATTCTCATGCCTCCTCTGATGTTCATTGTCCATTGAGGCAAGTACGAGGCACTTGGCCTTCGCGCTATCAATCTCCCAGGTCTTACGGATTTCCTTATCCGCGACGCTGGAGGTGGGACTTGGGACAGGGGGAGCTTTGGTGGTAAGAAGATACCCCAGCTTGTCGTAAGTGATTGCCATTTTGACATTCCTGAGCCAATCTTTGTAGTTTGGCCCTATCAGTATGTTTTTATCTAGAAGTAACTTAAGTCCAGTCATTTCAATTGGTCGCTGCAATTAGGAGAGAGAAGAAGAAACACTTAGCATGATGCTCTTGCAAGTTTAGAGTGGTTTTTAGTTTGTCTAAACAGGATGGCTCCCACTGTTTCTCGAATCCCTCCTCAAACCAAAAAGGAAGAATTAGTCAGGATCAATCTCACCGTACAATACTTGCTTAACCGTTTGGCCAGGCTGGTGTCGGTACTTCGAGGGAGGTTTTCCAACGCTTTCGTGAAGTTCCTTAATTTAAGAACCTCTTTTTCCTGGGGGCGTGGCCCCGCTAACACCTTTCTAGACACCTACTAGGTTTATAGCATTGATCGTTAAGTGAGAAATTTCCCGAGGAGTAGCATATACTCACAGTAGGATCGGGATCCAAATATCATCGCGTGACAAAACTGAAGGAATCCTACCAGAATCATCACACTCCAAATGGTATGCAACACTAGCAAGTTTCAGTTCTTTTGAAACTCCCGATGTGGATTTTTGCCCCATGCTCTTATGACCTTGGCGTGAGGTCAAAATGTCATAAGTCACATGTCAAGTTCTTCCCATCATTATCCAGGTTAATTTGAATCCACCCGTACCTACCCTTGACGTAGGCCAAAATAGAAGAACGGCTGTCCCAAACCAACGCATTCTATCTATGCAACAGATAAATATCCGGCAGCTACCAATCACTATGTCTTGGCGTGAGGTCAAAATACATAGCTTGAATACTACCGAATATTTAACTGAAATGATGGAGGGCTACGAATGGTTTTGGCAAAACCGTGAACGTAGTGAACTTGATTTAGTCGATGGAATGAGATAGCTTTTAAATGGAGTGGCTCAAACTCCGCATTTTAAAAGTTTGTTTTGAAAAGAACCGAGTGGTTTTTCGAAAGTGTTCCAACGACTTTTACTTGGTTTATTTTCTTGCATTAGTTCTTTTAATGCGTGATATTCTTGCATTAGTTCTTTTAATGCGTCCCATCATTTAAACCTACCCTTGCGGAAAACAACCAAAATATGACGTACGCTTATGCCATTCGCATTCGCCACGGGGCCCCGTCATTACCCGTTAGGTTACTTAACTAACGACAGAACGGAGGCTGGGCTAGCGCGGCTGTAAAACATAAGCAACGCCTAAATAATATCATATATAGATATATTGCAATGATAGACATTTCAGATCACAGATGAACACATTGGATATACTAGGAACCTGCAATTCGTACGAGCCTGTAACGAAAAGCAGATTACATGGTCGCGGTGAATAGCCAATACCCCACCCAAGACCCCTACGGGTGCGGCAAACTACCCGCCAAGTACCCGAAGCGAAGCAACCTCCCTCATCCCCGTGAGTAGGCCACTTGGCACTTCGGCATACCCGGTAGTTTGTGCACCCCATCCATGGGTCTATCCTAAGAGCAAAAACAGTAAAAAGAAATTATACAATGACGGCTACAACCCCGACCCGGTTGTGCGGCCATACAAATAATTATTACATCAATTTACAAATTTACATGAATTGAAAGAAAAGAAAACTCTCGTCTCACAACCCCCGGCTATTCACCCGCGACAATCCAATGAATTCATATACACATTCCAACAACATTATAGATCACAGATTTGTATAACCCCCACTAATCAACATATAGTGATTAGTAGACGTTCAATACAAATATCACATCGCAGAAAAACCCGTCAGCTTAAGTCTTTTAGAAGTTCGATCAAAAATACGGATTTTCAGGACCCCAATTCGTTCTGGAAAATCTGGGCAGAAAATATATATTCCAAAAATCCCAAAACAACCCCATAAAAACATTGCACCAAACTTGGACCTCGGCCGAGTCAACTCGGCCGCGGATCCGCGGCGGGAGCGTGCTCCCGCAGCGTTTCCGCGGCGCTTTGACTCGATCGTTGGACCAAATTTGGTGGGTGATCACACAAAAGCCTGAGCCGATTTTTAAGATAAAATTTATCAACTTTTGAACAGAATAAAAATCGGCAGAAACTTGAAAATCTCGGGTTCGTTTCGTGACTTTTCTTTGATCGATCTTCTAGCTACTTTGCTAACATGTTAGATAGAGTTTAACTAGGCTCTGATACCACTGTAAGTCCATTCTACCTCTCCCGGTACTTTCGGGCATGCGGAATTTGATAAAAAACGATTTTCTTAGAGGTGGTAACATGGACTTAAAGCCGGATCTTTATTAAACATCTAACTAACAACCTAACTACGAGTTGCTAACTACTCGGTTAGGGGGTTATACCTTTCTATTTCTCGAACTTCTTCGTCTTCAAGCCTCGATGGATGTCCGGATCGCCTTCACTCCGTCGTCTCCTTGCGCCGAAGATAGATCCACCTCGAAAGCATCTACCTTTGGCTTCTTCTTCGGTCTTTGAAGAAACTAGTTCACTTGGTTTGTTAAACCTTGTGAACTAGAGTGAGTAGAGAAGAGTTTGTATGGGATTTTATCTATGGTTCTTGGTTCTCAACTCATGAGACAAGTGAACCATAAAGTCAAGAGAGGGAGAGCAAGAGGAGGAAGATGAGAGCTCAAGAACAAGAGAGAGAATGAGTATGAAAGAATGAGAGAAGACTTTTCTCATTTGGCTGTCATAATCCAAAACAATCATAACTCATCATATCAATCAAGTATTATGTGATGGTTTAAGCAACCATAGCCATATCATTTCATGCATTCATTTTGCACAAAAGAGCAAGCAAGCAAAAGTCTTTGCCAGGAAATGATAGCTATGGTTATCATGATGGTCAACTAGTCAAGCCTAGTCAACCGGTCAACAAAGTCAACAGGTCAACAAAAGTCAACAAGTCAACAAAGTCAACAACTCAACAACCATGTCACCATAATACCTAATTAATATAATTTTTAATCACATATCATATTCTCATTAGGGTTGAGCAAAAAGCCCGCTAGTCAACTGTCAACGGTCAACAACCCTAATAAGAATCCTCCGCCTCTGTCTCTCCGTCAACTGTGCATACACATCCGTATCCGCGTTCCGAGGAACACGAATACAAACTGGATAAATCCAATCCCAATACATACACTAGGATCTGGCTTAAACCAAAGCCCGCTAGTGTTTACTGTCCGGACACTGTACGTGCAAAAGTGCACGGATGTGACCGAACCCTGTTGCAAAACCATGCGACCTGCCGCAAAACCATGCGACCTCTACTCTTTTGTCTAAAGGCGAATAGTTTTCTGTGTGGGACTCTAAAGACTCGACACTACGCTGGCAGTGGGTTTAACCACAGACCGCAAGCGGCACTAGCTGTGCGTAACGGTCCCCAGGTAGAAGCCGACAAGAAGACTGACGAGGTGAAACCCATCTGAACTCCTACTGAGCCTGAATGTGACAATCTCCGTACAGTCCGCTCTGTTCGTCTGATACATCGCATGGCGGGCCTAGGGGGCGGTAAACGTCAGTCCCTTAATAGCGGTACAAGTCGTGTCGGAGTGAAGCCCAAAACACCCGGAGATAACACTGGAAGCCTACCAGTATATCTCGATTGCCCTGGCCAGGGACTACTCGTGTAATGGCTCTCCTAGACACAGCGCGATGTCAACCCCCAATACCGGGAAAGACGAATCCTGTCTAACCATCACTGCCTCCAAGTGCTTCGGGACTGCACCCAACTACCACCTGTTTGCACGACTCCTTTGAGCCGTGGTAGGGTAGTAATCAAAGTACAGTGGGAACACACTCGAGATGAAGTGACAGTGTCAAGTCAGCGGACTAAGCTGTACTCATGTCACCTGGGAACTGATAATTGACGATAGGTATAATACCAACCGGTCAGTTCCCGACGAGTCCTGTCCAGTGTACTCGTAACCTAACGAGCACCCGCATACTATCTCCAGTACGACGTACTGATGGCTGTGGGACAGACCATCTCCCATACTAGGATGAGAAGCGCATACGCTAGTCTACTCCGGAGTATCGATGCCCTGTCTCGATAGTCCTGTGACTAGGGACCTGTATAAGGATGTGCTTATAGATTACCCAGCCCCTACTAGTGTGACTGCCATCACAACGCTGGTAATCAAGCAAAGATCCTAAGGGCTCCACTAATGTGTATAGGTGATATACTAAAATAAACACATGTACACATTGAAGTAGAAACAAACCAAGTAGCATACTACTATATTGAGCAAGATGGTTTATACAAGGTGAATATCCCAAGCTTCCATTAAGTAATATACAAACTAGTATGATACAGTAATGGCCTCTAGGGCATATACACTAACAGAGGATGTGCATGATTGGCAGATCACTTGCTCAGGAAATTGAGTCAATCATGAGATGTCAAGTACCACACCAGATGTTGTTCTTGCACTAGATGCAATAAGTTGACATTGATCCAATCCTGGAGAAACAGTCGGAAGCAGCTTTAGAGCAAAAGTGGATGTTCTAGGGATATGATAACGACAGCCTCATTCGGGAGACAGTTATCATTCCAGGCTTCCAAGGTGACCTTGACTACAAGGAGGTTGTCAGAGTTATAGTTTTTCCTTCTGACGAGGGGCAGTATTTTGGACAGGTGGTCCAAGGCAATACTGAGGGAGGCATGGCGCAGGATACTGATTAAGTTCAGTTGACGATACAGTCTAAGAAGTTTGGATTTGGAGTTCATTTATGAGCTTGGTCCCATCAGACATCCAGACACATTCTAAGACAGGTATTGCTCATTTCGGGAGATGGGTTTCTCCGCGAACTTGAGATATAGAGAGACATAGAAAGAGACATCAAGGCGGATCCACTCACTAAGGCTATTCCTCGAACGCAATAGTTTCGCAAGCGAGCTTTGTGAGACTGACCAGTAGAGGAGTTGGGTGTTCGGTATCACACGGGCTGTGAGTATGCGACATCGCAATAATTAGCCTTGAGTGCAAGTGGGAGATTGTTGGAGATAGTGCTCTCAGAGTCAATTATTGGATCACAGGCACGTGATTGCAATGATTATGGGAGGACCTATCCCGGTAGGACAGTCTTACTCAAGATGATAGTATGCTATCTGGTTTACCTTTATCATCGTGTACTTCTTTAGGTGACCTGACAGGTCGCTATTACATGTTGGTGGAGCCCCTAGGATTCTTGCTTGACTACCAGCAGTATGAGGGCGATCATATACGTGAGAGCTGGCAGTCTATAAGCATATCCTTAAAAGGTCCCTAGTCGTAGGAGTTTCGAGACAGGGCATCGATACTCCAGAGTAGACTAGTGTATACAGTCGAGACCCCAACGAGGGGCGGTGGCCAGTCTCACAAGCCACTGGTGTCAGTTGGTTCACCTAAGATGTATACAGGTGCTCATTGGGTTATGAGTACACCGGACAGGAGTCGCCGGGAACATGCTAGTTGGTCTTATACCTGACGTCAGATAGGAGTTCCCAAGTGACATGTGTACAGGTTAGTTCATCGACTTGGGGATCGTCATTTGTCTCGTGTGAGTTCCCACTGTACTTTGCTTACTACCCTACCACGCTCAAAGGAGACGTGCAAACAGGTTTTAGTTGGGTACAGTCCCGAGCCACATGGAGGCAGTGAGCGGATCTTCAGGGGTTCGTCTCTCCTGGTATTGGGGGTGAGGTCGCGCTGTGTCTAGGAGAGCCATTACACGAAGCCCTCGGCCGAGGCAGGAGATTTACTGGTAGGTATTCCAGTAGTATCTCAGGGTGTTCTAGGCTACACTCTGACACGACTTATACCGCTTTTGGGGGTCTGACTTTTACCAACCCCTTAGGCCCGCCATGCGATGCTCATAGACGTACGGACCGAACTGTACGGATATTGTCACTGAAAGACTCAGTAGGGTGTCAGGATGAGTTCATTCATCGACGTCCCTTTTGGTCAATAGCTGGTGGCCCGTCATGTATGGCTAATACCTCTGACGTGCTAGTGGTTAAATCCACAGCCATAGTATTGACGAGTCTTTAGAGTCCACCACACATTCAGTTACTCAAGCTTTCGGGCGAAAAGCTGTAGAGGCCGTATAGAGATATGGCACGGTTCGATCAGATACGTGCGGTATTGCACGGATCAGGATCGGACGGTTAGTACTAGAGGCCGTATGGAGATATGGCACGGTTCGATCAGATACGTGCGGTATTGCACGGATCAGGATTAGACGGTTAGTACTAGAGGCCGTATGGGTATATGGCAGGGTTTGATCAGATACGTACGGTATTGTACGGATCAGGATCGAATGGATATTACTAGCCGGCTTTGGTTTAAGCCGGATCCTAGTATCGTACAGTGTAGATTTTGTCTCATTGCATTTGTATTTCGGTCGGAATACAGATGCGAGTGTGTATACACAATATCGGGGTTTTCCTGTAATTTATTACGGGACCAGTTTTCTGGAGTTGCCAGTTTGCTTTCCGTTTCGGCCATTTTCATTTGTATCTTTCAATGGCCGAAGATTGGTCGAGGAGGGCTTATTTGCATTTGTGCAAATAAGCAATTTGGAAGGGGGTCTTTGCATATTTTTGTATCATGATACTTGCACCATCATTGCTTGACTTTCTTTAGTCATCATGGCTAGTCTTGTAGTGTCATGATGGCCTGACCTTTTGGTGATGATGATGGATTATGATGGTTGTATGAGTGTTGGAGTTTCTTTGTGATCATTTCTTTGCATGATAGCCTTTTCTCTCTCTCCCTTGGATTATGATGTAGGCTACCCCATTTTTGAGACCCTCTCTATCTCTCATTCTCTCCATTCCACAATAGTGGCCGGTCAATTTTTGGAGGGGGGATTTTGGTTCTCTTCATGCAAGAAAAATCCCCAAGTTCATCTAGAAAAAGTTCACATCTCAAACCTCCACCATATGGCAACTATCTCAACCCCAAATGAGACACAAGTTCCATACTACATTCTACAGCAAATCTTGGGCACGTCGACTCGCCAGCTTCGTGCCCGAGTTGCCTCGGTATAGAGGAGGGAGCCCGTAAAAGAAACAGGCGACGTGGTGCCCTTCCGACGAGGAGGTGGATACTGGAGATTCCGAAGGAGATCGGGACGACGACGAGAAGACCGGAGGACACGGATCGCTCGGTATATCTCTCTTCCCCATCTTGTTGTTAGCTAGGACTAGTTAATGGTACGATCCGGGTTTTTAGTGCGCGGTGGTGCCGGTTCAAGAAAATTTAAAGTTAACCATCGCTTCCGCATTTGGCCTCGGGATGGAGGCCGGGGCGCCGCCGTGCACTTACATAATTGTCCTGTGTAAAACTCTCCCAGGAGTAACTCTTACTCGCAGTGGGTATCGGGATCCAACTATCTCATAGGAGGTATGCAATCTCATTGCAAATTTCAACACTTGAAATTCCCGATAATATTTTGCCCCTAGCGATCTATGACCTTGACTAAGTCAACAAACCATAAATCGCAAGTCAAGTTCAACCCGTACATTTCCCGATTGAATTAAACCCACCCGTACGACCCTTAACTGAGTCAACAAGGCCGTGCGAATCCCCTAATCTAATCGCATCTCATGTTTTAGCAGTTAAACACTATTTAGCTACCGTACACTATGCCTTGACTAAGTCAGCAAACATATCACGAATACTAAATAATATCTATCTGAAATGACGGAGGGCTACGCAGGTTTTTCAGAAAAACCATGAGCGTAATGAACTTGATATCGTTGTAGAATCAAGTGAAATTTTGAAATAGAGTGATTTTGAGGCTTTCATTAGTTTTGCTAAAAAGGTCACACCCGGTGAAGGGATCTCGGCTCTTTCCCCATCGAATAAGGTGTAGGATATATCATATATATCGCTATGCAAAGCAAAACTCTAAAAACAATCAAAAGACAAACCGAGTTTTGTAGCATCTGCCAGTTTCGCTAAAGAGGTCACTCCCGGTGAAGGGATCTCGGCATTTTCCTCATCGAATAAGGTGCAGGGTATATCATATATACCGCTATGCAATGCAAAACCGCAGCTACCCTTTTTATAAAGTTTTGATTCTACAACATCTTTTAGGTTTCTTTTCTTTTTATTAATCTCATTAATAAAATCCCATCAGCTTATGCTTCCTAAGCATCACAGAAGAAACGAAAGCAGTAATATTTATATATCAGCATATATATATATATATAGTATAAGCATTAGTCTCAGGCAGTAATATGATCTCATCACAGAACATTGCAGCAGAAGAACATATATGAAATATTGGATATACTAGGACGTCCGTGTTTTCAATACGAGCCTGTATAAAACACGGATTCCACGGTCTCGATGAATAGCCAAACCCACATCCCAAGACCCCTACGAGAGCGGCAAGTAACACTGCCAATTCTAGGGTTAGGAGACCCGGTCTCGACTCCTCGAGATGGTCTCCTACTGGACCCTAGAACCCGGTTACTTGTGCTCCCATCCTTGGGTCTACCTAATGCGGAAAAGTAAATAATATACAACGATGACATCATCCTCATCCCGGAAGTGCCCCAATAAAAGAATATTACATACAAATGAATTTTACATGAATGAAAATAAAACCCCCATCTCACATAAAACCCACGGCTATTCAGAACATGACGATCCAATATAACATATCACAGCAACACATAATATCACATATCATCAACGTAAGTAAGTATGCATACACCGATCGTCATTGTCGTATAGCAACGAAAACCCGCAATACAACTACATACTACACTTACGGTCACAGAAAAGAAATTGTAAAACTACAATATTTGGAATCCATAATCACTTTAGACATCGTAAATCCGAAATATCACATACTTCGCATTTCATGCCTAACTCTATGAATTCCACATATTGTATCACATTCCAGATAAATAGACAGCATTAAACTTTTCGAACAGAGAATCAAATACCCAAAATTTCCTAAATAGCTCAACGCTTGAGCGGAGTTCAAATAATCCCAGAATATGTCACAGTACCAGTGATCCAGCCGTAGAAGGGTCAAGCCAACGCCTCACATGTGGCACGCCGTACTGCCCCAAACCCTAAGGTTTAGAGGTAGTTCAAGACGGTCACATAATCGAGTTAAGGTTTGTTGTCTTCTAGAGCGTCCACCGTGTTACTTGTACAATTTTTCCGAAAGATTTAAACCCGAAAAAAATTCAACACCTGAAAGTTTTTCGATATCCGTTCGAACATTTTAACAGTTTCTAAACATCCGGAAATAATAATGAATTTAAATTTTCCGATCGAATCAACGATTATAAAATAAACCCTAGAACACTCAACACTTGAGTCAGATTAAAAATACCCAGAAAATATAAAATACAGATACTGATATTACTGTAGAAAAACTAAGACCCAAATCCACATTCCCACCGCGGATCCGCGGCCCAAGCGCGGTACGGCCGCGGTTCCGCGATGGTATGTACGGATTGTGGGGTTACTAGGCACGCGCACAAGGGTGTACGAGGCATCAACCATGCCCGATTAAAATTTTAGCCGTGCCGAACAACCCGAAGCCGGATCTTTAAACTAGGGTTTAGGCGAAAACTAACATGTTAAACTTTTTAACACTAAGTGAGAGGGATTACAACCTTTGTAGATCCGGTCCTTCACTTCATAAGCTCCGTGTAGATGTCCCCATCGCTGCGATCGTGAACTCCGTACTCTAGAGAAGCTTCACAAGAAGAACGAACGTGCTTGCTTCGATGACTTCGAGGCCGAAGATGATCTACGTCGGGGAGACACTAACTCAAGCTATTCCTTCACTAGGTCATAAACTTTGTGAAGAGAACACACTCTACTACATGGCAAGTGGTAGAGGATGAAGAAGTAGGAAGTGGGCTCACTTTAGAATTGATTTTCTCACACTTTTTCACATGGCACCATTAAAGCTAGCAAGCTTTTCATTGAGCTTGATGAAGAAGAAGAAGAAGAAAGAATAATATATCATCATATGAAAACTTATCCTCTCAATAATGTAACCATGGGTGAGTTAAGCTATCATGCTTAACTCATGTAGAGAATTAACCAAAGAATGAGGTTAAGGGATGGGTTAACTAAATATCCATAAGAATGACAAAAGAGTTGACTTTGTCAATATTTCCACAAGCTTCATGAAAGCGTAAGAACTTTGACAAAGTCTTTCTCTTTTGTTATTCTTAAGATATAAACAAAACCCTAATCTTTGTCCTAATCTTGGTATAAGTCTCATACACCCATCTTTGATGTATCATCAAGCATGATACAATCATATGTACACAAATATATATCACATATACACTTTTGCACAAAGTAGTGAGAAAATAAATCTTAAGTGAGCTAATACTAGTTAATGCAATGTAATATATCAAATATATAATTATGCATTAAATTATTAAATCAACTCTTGATTTAATAACCCGGCTATAACCGAAAAATATTATGTGTAACAACTTATCGAATCAACACTTGATCCGATAACCCGGCTATATCGCATACAACCGATCAATGTCACGAATCGCGAGAATAGAATATAGTATCTCATATCGTATTAATCTCGGTTACGCACATATCACATATGTGCTCCTACTCCATTTCGCTTGAGCCAGGAAACCCCTGTGTAGGACTCTAAGGACTCGTCAATAGCCGGCAGTAGGTGATGATCATATCAAACACCCACAAGCCGCAAGCGGTCTGCTAAACGTAACGGCCACCCGGGTATTGAGAGATCAGAAGATCAACACGCAAGCCCGCTAGTTCTCCTGCGAATCCAATCAGTAACACTACCGTACAGTCCGGTCTCGTCGTCTGATATGTCGCATATCTCGCCTAGGGGTGGTAAACGTCAGACCCCAGTAGCTCGATAAGTCATGTCGATATGAGGTCTATAACAGTTCGAGAAACTACTGATAACACTTACCAGTAAATCTCAGCAACCCTGGCCAGGGATTTCCGGTTATAGCTAATCGAACACAGCGCAACATCAACTCCCGATACCGGGAGAGACGAATCCCCTCCTATCGCTCATTTCCTCCATGTGATTCGGGACTGTACCCAAAAGCCACCTTTTTGCACGCCCTCTTGGACGTGTTATGATGGAAATCAAAGCATAGTGGGAATCACACAAAACTCTATGACGATCTCGGGTCAACAGACTACTCTGTACCAGTGTCACCGGAGAACTGCCATCTGGCGCGAGGTATAATACCATCTGGGAGTTCTCGGTGAGTCCGTCCAGTGTACCCAGTCTCCATTGAGCACCCGTACACCATCCTTGATGTCAAACACCGATGGATATGAGATCATCCATCGCCCATCATATGGGTCAAGATGCGTATACGCTAGTCTATTCTGGTGCATTGTTGCCCTGTCGATACACCCTCGACTAGTAACAGTTATAGGATGTACTCGCCGACTACCGTGGCCCCACGAGTATGTTCTCATCATAGTCCCAGTAGTTGAGTACATATCCTAAGGGCTTTATCAACATGTAACATAGAGACAATCAGAGTACATGTTAAGATAAAGTACAACCAGATAGCATACTATCATATCGAGTAAGAAAGTCCTCCCTATATATGTCCAAGCATCCATTACAATATACATCGTATGTACAGTAATGGCCTCTAGGGCATACATATAAGTAACAATCTCACACTTGCACTAGGGCCATCTGTTGTGGTATCACATACCCAATAATTAGCTGCGGTTGAAGTATTTCATACTCAACCATCCCATAAAAGTCTCTACTGGGAAAAAGGCCTTCGTGAGTGGAACCGCGCTGTTGTCCTCTGTGTCTACTCTCCTAATCTCGATCTCCCTGGAGATCAACCATCTCCATGATCAGGTTATACTGCCTAAGAATTATATCTGGATTTCTGATGGGACGGTAGTTCCTTGGCTAAAGCCACAACTCCACTGTCACGCAATGGTAGGAACGAAGTTCATCTCATGAACTTATATATATCCAGACTGCCTCTTTGGTAGCATCCTTGGTAACGATGTATCTTGCCTTTAATCGTCTAGTATGTCACGGTATCTAGCTTGGAACTCTTCCAACATACCGTCCCTCCACTGAGGGTAAAGACAATGCCTGTGACTGACATTCAGTCGTTCTTATCACCCTGTAACCTTTCCAGTGATTCTCCCCAGGATCGATTGATATCATCTCACTACAACTAGTAAGAATCCTAACATCCAATTAGATCCATCTCATAGATCCAAAAACCCAGCATTTAGGAGGTATCACTTTGATCCTATATGGAGAATCGTTGTGATAAGCGGAGATTGACCGAGCGTAGCATAGGAAACTCCTTCCCTATCAAGAGTATGTCATCCACATACTCTACGAGGATCACCACCATACTCCCTACTACCTTTTTGTATATACAAGGTTCATCTACCATTTTGATGAAGTCAAACTCTTTGACTACCACATCAAAACAGATGTTCCAACTCAGCGATACCTGTTTTATCATATAAAACATCTTGCACACGTTTCCGCTACTCCCACTGTCTACGAAGCCCTCTGGCTGTGTACTTATAGACGCTATATTCTAAAACATCATTTAGAAAAGCATTCATGACACCCAACCACCAGATATCGTAGTCATGGTATGTAGCCGTGGCAAGTACGATCTGGATGGACTTAAGTATAGCTTTGAAAGTCTCAACTTTTCCATGTACACCAAGTAATCTTCTCAAGATATACTTGCTCCTGATGGGGATTTAACCCTTCAGATAAAGCAACCAAAGTCCATACATTGTTGGTGTATAAGGATTCCATCTCAGATCACTAAGCATCCAGCCATTCTTACAGAGTCTCACTCCTGATGGCCAGCTCGAAACTAGTTGGGTCATCATCTCATGATGCAATCCTCGCTCCCACTGTCATAGAGAAACCGAAGTAATTCTCAGGTGGGTGAGGAACCCTACTAGATCGGCGGAGAGGCTGAGATTCATTGGAAACTACTGAATCCTTTGGTTCTACCAAATCATCAGCTGCAGTTTGTATAGCTGGAACTACTTCCAGTTTTACAGAGCTAACCTTGCCTCGAGCTTGTCTGCATTTTGCTTTTAGACATAGGCCGGACAACCCCAAATCTTAACAAACTTAAGATATGTGCTCTTCCCTTTCCATATCACATATGAAGTGGTAGGCAACTGATTTAATTTGAACCTTATTCAATAGGTATGCAGCTTCTCAAGTGCATAACTCCCAAAAGGAAATAGGAAACTCAGTTGTACTCATCATAGAGCACACCATATCACATAGGGTGCTATTGCTCCGCCCCGATATACCATCGTGCTATGGAGTATACGGAGGAGTAACGCTGAGAGAGAATCTCATTCTCCTTTAGAATAATCCTGGAATTCCGTGATCAAGTATTCTCCTCCTTGATCTCATCAAAGGACATAATACTTATACCCGTTGTTGGTTCTCTACTTCTAACTTATATTCTGTGAATATCTCAAAAGGTTCGGACTTGTGTTTCAACAGGAACATATGTCTAAATCTTGAGAGATCATCAGAGAATGTAATGAAGTACAAAGAACCGATCTTGGCATGTGTAGACAGAGGACCTTCATACATCAGCATGTATCAATCCCAAGAGTTCACTAACTCTTTCTCTGTTTCCAATAAACGGAGCTGTGGTCATCTTACCTCTGTGACATGACCGGCAAGTTTCCCAAGATGTAAATTTAAACTCATTTAAATATGCATCTAAATGTAACTTCAGCTAGTCGGGTCGCATTGATATGACCTAGTCTACAATGCCCCAAGAAGGATTCGTTCATTTCTGAACTTTTCCTCTCCTGTGTGTTCTGTATACTAAGAACTGTAGTTTGATTTAGAACGTCAATGCTTTTAGATAACGTTCCTGAACCGATCAACTCTTGATATAGGAAATGTTCAAAACATCATCCAACAATACAAAATTATATCCTTCTTTACTAATAAATAGACCGATATGATTTTGTATATCAGGTTCGGTATCTAATAACATTCGTTCAGAATCAATGTATTCTGGTAATACAGGATGACAGTGACCAACAGACTTGGCTGCAACACTTGCACCATTTTCTGTCTCATGAAACTTATCACCCGTTCTCAGTTCTCTACCTTTCTGTAGCCCATGTAACAGATTACATATGCGGGATCCTGATCCGGTATCTCATACCCAGGACGTAAAGGATACTATGAGACAGTTCTCTGTAATAAACAGACCCGAAGATGATGCATCAGCATGCACTTTCATCGTTTGGGCGGCACGGGAAATCTGGTATTCCCCAATTTTCTGCTCTGTCTTATAACAATTATAAGTTGGAGCGGGACCAACGTTCTCCAGCTCAGTATAACAAGCGAGTTCGGTCAATATATCCGTATTATTATCTTGATTAAGGCATGATATGGTCGCTACCTGGAGAGAGAGAGAAGAAAACACTCAGCGTATGCTCTTGCAAGATTAGATTGGTTATCTAATATATCTAATCAGGATGTCTCCCACTGTTTTAATCAAATCTTCCTTCAAACCCTAAAAGGAAAGACTAGCCGGGATTAATTACACGCTACAAGTTCGCCAATCTTTCAGCTAGGCCAGTGTCGGTACTTTGAGGGAGGTTCCCCGTGCTTTCGCACGGACCTAATTAAAGTAAACCTCGTTTTTCCAGAGGCGTAACCTCATTAACACCTTTCTAGACACCTACTTGATCGGCTAATTGTAATGTGTAAAACTCTCCTAGGAGTAACTCTTAGTCACAGCAGGTATCGGGATCCAACTATCTCATAGAAGGTATGCAATCTCATTACAAATTTCAACACTTGAAATTCCCAATAATATTTTGCCCCAAGCGATCTATGACCTTGACTGAGTCAACAAACCATAGACCGCAAGTAAAGTTCAACCCGTCATTTTCCGATTGAATTAAACCCACCCGCACGACCCTTGACTGAGTCAACAACGCCGCACGACTACCCTAATCCAATCGCATCATATGCTTTGCAGATAAGCACTAATCAGCTACCGCACACTACGCCTTGACTGAGCCAACAAACGCAGCACGAATACTAACTATTACTTATCTGAAATGATGGAGGGCTACGACAGGTTTTTAAGAAAACCTTTTGCGTAATGAACTTTATATCGTTGTAGAATCAAGTGATTTTAAATGGAGTGTTTTTTAGGCTTTTCTAGTTTTGCTAAAGGGGTCACTCCCGGTGAAGGGATCGTCGGCCCTTTCCTCATCGAATAAGGTGCAGGATATTTCACGAATATCACTATGCAAAGCAAGAACTATAGAAGCAATCAAAAGACAAACCGAGTTTGTAGCATCTGCTAGTTTCACTAAAGAGGTCACTCCCGGTGAAGGGATCTCGGCTCTTTCCTTATCGAATAAGGTGTTGGATGTTCTACAAGGAACACCGCTATGCAAAGCAAGAACTAGAGCTACCAGTTTTTAAACAAGTTTCTACAACATCTTAGGTTTCTTTTATTTCATTAATCTCATTAATGAAGTCCCATTTTAATATGCTTCACAAGCATCAGATATGAAACGAAATCAACAATATATAATATATATCTCATATATATAATATAAACATTCGTCTCAGGCAGTAATATGATATCATCACAAAACATTGCAGCAGAAGAACATATATGAAATATTGGATATACTAGGACGTCCGTGTTTTCAATACGAGCCTATATAAAACACGGATTCCACGGTCGCGATGAATAGCCAAACCCACATCCCTTGACCCCTACGAGAGCGACAAGCAACACTGCCAATTCTAGGGTTAGGAGACCCGGTCTCGACTCTTCGAGATGGTCTCCCACTGGACCCTAGAACCCGGTTACTTGTGCTCCCCGCCTTGGGTCTACCTAATGCAGAAAAGGAAATAATATACAACGGTGACATCATCCTCAACCCGGAAGTGCCCCATTAAAAGAATATTACATACAAATGAATTTTACATGAATGAAAAAGAAAAACTCTCATCTCACATAAAACCCCCGGCTATTCAAAACCGCGACGATCCAATATAACATATCACAGCAACACATAATATCTCATATCATCAACGTAAGCAAGTATGCGTATCCCGATTGTCGTTGATGTATAGCAACGAAGCCGGCGATACATCACATACTACGCCTACGGTCACAGAAAAAAAAGTGTAAAACTACGACAGTTGGAATCCGCAACCTTCTTAGACATCGCATGCCTAACCAAATGAATTCCTTAGACATTGCATGCCTAACAATTATAAACCCCGCATTTTAGTCTCATTATCGAAAACTCTTTTCAATATCAAGTCGGGAAATTCAACAAGATTCCCGACATCCTGATCGAATGCTCGTCGCAAACTTTAGTAGATGGCCGCACCCCCGGATGCCGTCGACAAAGTGCACTAAGGCGGAACACCGCTGCCGCGAGCACCCGAACGAATGCTTCTGGCGACGGGGTTCTCCTACAGTCACTTGGTCGGGGCTTTGGGGCGTGTCTGTCTATTAGTTTACCCGGCGAGTATCCGCGCACGCTACGTGATTACGACGGACTTTTGATCACATCAAAATTCCCTGGCAACCGATCTTCTAAGACTAAACAGCTAGATTTATAAAATTCAAATTAGTCATCTCATAACTCTTTGTGGATTCCAAATATTGTATCACATTCCAGATAAATAAACAATGTTAAACTTTCCGATCGAATAATCAAACATCCAAGATTTCCCCAATATATCTCAACACTTGAAATCAGTTTAAAAACATCCATCACATGCCACAGTACCAATGGTCCAGCCGTAGAAGGGTCAAGCCAACGCCTCACATGTGGCACGCCGTACTGCCATAAACCCTAAGGTTCAGAGGTAGTTCAAGACGGTCACATAATCGAGTTATGGTTTGTTATCTTTTAGAGGGTCCATCGCATTACTTTCATGACTTAGAACGTTCTTAAACAACGGAAAAATCCAACACTTGGAAATTTTCTGGGTCGGGAAAAAGTGAGTTATTGATATCCGGTCGAACTTTTTAACACTTTCTAAAATTACCCGGAAAAACATAAACGAAATTAAATAGTCTGATCGAATCAACGAGTCCCCAATACAACCTAGAAAACTCAACACTTGAGTGGAATTAAAAAATTCCCAGAAGAATCAACAAGTACCAACGGTTATTACTGTGCAAAAACTAACAATTAATTCCCAGGTATGGCCGCTGAACCGCCGCCAATAACCTAGTTTGGCCGCGGTTTCGCGGCGCTTTGAGCGATTCAGAGTGTCGTTTTGCACAAGTGTCCATATAATTCCCTGCTAATTTTTTTAAGGATTTTTAATTTGGAAAAAATCACATTTTCAGAAAATGTCCAGATAAGGGTTCGGATTAGGGTTTCATGTTTCGATCAGACTTTAAACTTCGCTTACACTTTTCCTAAAGCTCTAGCTTGGCTCTGATACCACTGAGGGTTGCTAGGCACGCGCACAAGGGTCTATGAGGCATCAACCATGCCCGATTAAAAATTTAGCCGTGCCGAACAACCCGAAGCCGGATCTTTAAACTAGGGTTTAGGCGAAAACTAACATGTTAAACTTTTTAACACTAAGTGAGAGGGATTACAACCTTTGTAGATCCGGTCCTTCACTTCATAAGCTCCGTGTAGATGTCCCCATTGCTGCGATCGTGAACTCCGGACTCTAGAGAAGCTTCACAAGAAGAACGAACGTGCTTCCTTCGATGACTTCGAGGCCGAAGATGATCTACGTTGGGGAGACACTAACTCAAGCTATTCCTTCACTAGGTCATAAACTTTGTGAAGAGAACACACTCTACTACATGGTAAGTGGTAGAGGATGAAGAAGTAGGAAGTGGGCTCACTTTAGAATTGATTTTCTCACATTTTTTCTCATGGCACCATTAAAGCTAGCAAGCTTTTCATGGAGCTTGATGAAGAAGAAGAAGAAGAAAGAATAATATATCATCATATGAAAACTTATCCTCTCAATAATGTAACCATGGGTGAGTTAAGCTATCATGCTTAACTCATGTAGAGAATTAACAAAAGCATGAGGTTAAGGGATAGGTTAACGAAATATCCATAAGAATGACAAAAGAGTAGACTTTGTCAATGTTTCCACAAGCTTCATGAAAGCTTAAGAACTTTGACAAAGTCTTTCTCTTTTGTTATTCTTAGGATATAAACAAAACCCTAATCTTTATCCTAATCTTGGTATAAGTCTCATACACCCATCTTTGATGTATCATCAAGCATGATACAATCACATGTACACAAATATATATCACATATACACTTATGCACAAAGTAGTAAGAAAATAAATCTTAAGTGAGCTAATACTAGTTAATGCAATGTAATATATCAAATATATAATTATGCATTAAATTATTAAATCAACTTTTGATTTAATAACCCGGCTATAACCGACTAATATTATGTGTAACAACTTATCGAATCAACACTTGATCCGATAACCCGGCTATATCGCATACAACCGATCAATGTCACGAATCGCGAGAATAGAATACGGTATCTCATATCGTATTAATCTTGGTCCCTCTCATATCACATATGTGCTCCTACTCCGTTTCGCTTGAGCCAGGAAACCCCCGTGTAGGACTCTAAAGACTCGTCAATACGCCGGCAGTAGGTGATGATCAAATCAAACACCCACAAGCCGCAAGCGGTCTGCTAAACGTAACAGCCACCCGGGTATTAAGCGATCAGAAGATCAACAAGCAAGCCCGCTAGTTCTCCTGCGAATCCAATCAGTAACACTACCGTACAGTCCGGTCTCGTCATCTGATATGTCGCATATCTCGCCTAGGGGTGGTAAACGTCAGACCCCAGTAGCTCGATAAGTCGTGTCGATATGAGGTCTATAACAGTTCGAGAAACTACTGATAACACTTACCAGTAAATCTCAGCAACCCTGGCCACGGATTTCCAGTTATAACCAATCGAACACAGCGCAACATCAACTCCCTATACTGGGAGAGACGAATCCCCTCCTATCGCTCATTACCTCCATGTGATTCGGGACTGTACCCAAAAGCCACCTTTTTGCACGCCCTCTTGGACTTGGTACGATGGAAATCAAAGCACAGTAGGAATCACACAAGACTCTATGACGATTTCGGGTCAACAGACTACTCTGTACCAGTGTCACTGAAGAACTACCATCTGACGTGAGGTATAATATCATCTGGGAGTTCTCGGCGAGTCCGTCTAATGTACCCAGTCTCCACTGAGCACCCGTACACCATCCTTGATGTCAAACACCGATGGATATGGGATCATCCATCGCGCATCATATGGGTCAAGATGCGTATGCGCTAGTCTACTCTGGTGCATCGATGCCCTGTCTCGATACACCCTCGACTAGGAACAATTATAGGATGTACTCGGCGACTACCGTGGCCCCACTAGTATGATCTCATCATAGTCCTAGTAGTCGAGTACATATCCTAAGGGCTTTATCAACATGTAACATAGAGACAATCAGAGTACATGTTAAGATAAAGTACAACCAGATAGCATACTATCATGTCGAGCAAGAAAGTCCTCCCTATATATGTCCAAGCATCCATTACAATATACATCGTATGTACAGTAATGGCCTCTAGGGCATACATATAACTAACACGGATTGGTGACACGTTTTTCACAATAATATTTATATTTCCCTGCTGAATTTTTTAGGAATTTTTAATTCTGAAAAATCACAGTTTTTAGAAAAAGTCCAGAGAAGGGTTAAAATCGTCGTATCGGAGTTCGTTCGGAGTTTTAACATCGTAAACACGTCGCTTAATGCTCTAGCTAGTCTCTGATACCACTGTAGGGTTCCTAGGAACTCTTGTGAAGGTTCATAAGGCATCAAACATGCCCGAATAAAATTTTAGATGTGCCGAACAACCCAAAGCCAGGATCTTTACTAGATTATTAGGGTTTAACATGCAAGTAAACATCTTTACTACTAAGTGTGAGGGATTACAGCCTTTGTAGTCCGCTCCTTTGCTTCATAAGCTCCGAGTAGAAGTCCCTTCGCCGCGATCCTCGATCTCCCGGACTCAAGAGAGGCTCCACGACTCGAATGATCCATGATAGCTTGTCGTATTCCTTTTCTCCGATGATCTACGTCGAAGTTGCAATAGCTCAAGTTCTTCACTCTAATGAGGTGAACACCCTAATCTAATGGGATAGATTAGATGAGGATGATGGGGTAGTATTTATTATTTCTTTTTATATCATTTTCTCACAAGAAATCATCACAAAAGAAATAACTAGTGAGCTCTTTTCAAAACTAAAGAGAGAAGAAGATGAAGAATAATGAGAATCATCCTTTTATGATGAATAGTAGATAAGAATATATGATTGATTATGGAACCATGGTCAAGGATGATAGGCTTAACCTTTGTAGAGAATAAACTAGAGTTAGGGTTTGGTTGGGTTAAGAATGAGTCATGGATAAGTATCAACCATAATATCTTAACCAAGACAAAAGGAAATCCTTCTAGAATGAGCAAGAAGTAGCTAACCCTAATCAAACCCTAATCTCTTTTTATCATCACTATACATGTTTCATAATAAATCATATCATGTCACAATAATATATATCACATATATATTATATATTTGCAACAAAAGAAAATAATACAATTAACATATATCACATATATATCAATGTATTAATCCGGTGACAAAATGAAATAATAAAGCGAGCCAATATTAGATAATGTAATACAATATATCATATATATCATTATACATTAAATCATTGAATCAACACTTGATCCGACGATCCGGCTATATCGAATATAACCGACTAATATCTCATGTACCGATTCATCGAATCAACACTTGATCCGATGACCCGGTTCATATCTAAATATCGCGAGAATATAGTACGGTATCACATATCGCATTATTCTCGGTCCTGCATATATCACATATATTCCTCTACTCCATTTTGCCTGAGCCAAGAAACCTTTGTGTAGGACTCTAAAGAATCGTCAATACGCCGGTAGCAGGTGATGATCATATCAAACACCCACAAGCTGCAAGCGGTCAGCTAAACGTAACAGCCACCCAGGTATTGATCGATCAGAAGATCAACAAGCTAGCCTGTCCGTTCTCCTGTGAATCCAATCAGAAACACTCCTGTACAGTCCGGTCTGTTCGTCAGATATGTCGTATATCAAGTCTAGGGGTGGTATACGTCAGACCGCAGTAACCGATAAGTCGTGTCGATGTGAGGCTCATAACAGGTCGAGAAACTACTGGTAACACTTACCAGTATATCTCTATATCAGCCCTGGCCAGGGACTTCCAGTTATAGCCAATCGAACACAGCACAACATCAACTCCCTATACTGGGAGAGACGAATCCCCTCCTATCGCTCATTGCCTCCATGTGATTCGGGACTGTACCCAAAAGCCACTGTTTTGCATGCCCTCTTGGACGTGGTAAGGTGGAAATCAAAGCACAGTGGGAATCACACAAGACTCTATGACGATCTCGGGTCTACAGACTACGTTGTACCAGTGTCACCGGAGAACTGCCATATGACATGTGGTATATAACCATCTGGGAGTTCTCGGCGAGTCCGTCCAGTGTACCCAGTCTCCACTGAGCACCCGTACACCATCCTTGATGTCAAACACCGATGGATATGGGATCATCCATCGCCCATCATATGGGTCAAGATGCGTCTACGCTAGTCTACTCTGGTGTATTGATGCCCTGTCTCGATACACCCTCGACTAGGAACAGTTATAGGATGTACTCATCGACTACCGTGGCCCCACTAGTATGATCTCATCATAGTCCCAGTAGTCGAGTACAGATCCTAAGGGCTTTATCAACATGTGAGAGAAAGACAGTAAACCAGTACAAGTCAACATGTAAAGATAAAGTGAAACCAAATAGCATACTATCATGACGAGCAAGAAAGTCATCTCTGTATATATCCAAGCATCCATCATAATATACATCATATGTACAATAATGGCCTCTAAGGCATATACATAACTAACAGGAGTTGGAACATCAGTTTTGATGAAACGGTCAAAGAATATGACTTTATCAAAAATCCAGATGAACCATGTATATATAGTAAAATTGTAGCACGAATTGTCGTATTCCTCATCTTGTACGTGGATGACATTCTATTGATAGAAAATGACATTCCTATGCTACAATCTGTCAAAGTATTCTTGTCACACAGGTTCTCCATGAAAGACCTGGGTGATGCCTCTTACATTCTGGGGATCCGTATCTATCGTGATAGATCTAAGAGGATGTTGGGACTTTCGCAGTCCAGGTATATCAACACTATACTGAAAAGATTCAGTATGGAAGATTCTAAGCGCCGTAATTTACCGGCTTGTCATGGAATCACCCTATCCAAAGAGATGTCTCCCAAGACTGATTTGGAAAGGGATCGCATGTCAGTTATACCCTACGCTTCTGCGGTAGGCTCTATAATGTATGCGATGTTGTGCACCAGACCAGATGTAGATTACGCACTGAGCGTGGTAAGCAGGTATCAGTCAGACCCAGGGGAGAAGCACTGGATAGCAGTGAAGAACATTCTCAAGTACCTGAGAAGGACTAAGGAGATGTTCTTGGTTTACGGTGGAAAACACCTCAATCTCGAGGCCTTTGCTTATTCCGGCTTCCAGAGTGATAAAGATGACTCCAAGTCCATGTCAGGTTAGGTCTTTACCCTCAATGGAGGGGCGGTGTGGTGGAAGAGCTCCAAGCAGGACACCGTTGCAGACTCGGCGATGGAAGCGGAGTATATTGCTGCTTGTGATGCCGCAAAAGAAGCGGTCTGGATGAAGAAGTTCCTAACATAACTTCAGGTGGTTCCTACCATTGTTGATCCAATACCGCTGTATTGCGACAACAATGGAGCTATAGCTTTAGCGATGGAACCCAGGTCCCATCAGAAGTCCAGACACATCTTAAGGCGGTATCACCTGATCAGGGAGATCGTAGATCACCGGGAGATCGAGGTTCAGAGAGTTGCTACAGAGGAGAACATTGTTGATCCATTCACAAAGGCCTTACCTCAGATTCAGTTCGAGAGTCTACACAAGATCATCGGTCTTCAATATGCCAGTACATGGATCTAGTGCAAGTGGGAGATTGTTAGTGTATATGCTCTAGGGGCCATTATTGTATCATACTAGCTTGTATATTACTTAATGGAAGCTTGGGATATTCACAGTTATATTAACAGTTTTGCTAAACATGGTAGTACGCTACATGGTTTTATCTATCTTAATATGTGTACGTATTGATAGAGCCCTTAGGATCTTGCTTGACTACCAGCGTTGTGATGGCATTCACACTAGTGGGGGCTGGGTAGTCTACAAGCACATCCTTTTTCAGGTCCCTAGTCGTAGGATTATCGAGACAGGGCATCGATACTCCGGAGTAGAGTAGTGTGTACGCTTCTCATCCCAGTTGGGGAGATGGTCTGTCCCACAGCCATCAGTATGTTGTACTGGAGATAGTATACAGGTGCTCGTTGGGTTACGGGTACACCGGACAGGACTCGCAGGGAACTGTTGGTTGGTATTATACCCTTCGTCAGTTAACAGTTCCCAGGTGACATGAGTACAGCATAGTCCGCAGACTTAACACTGCTACTTCACCTCGAGTGTGTCCCACTGTTCTTAGATTGCTACCCTACCACGGCTCAAAGGAGTCGTGCAAACAGGTAGCAGTTGGGTGCAGTCCAGAGCACTTTGAGGCGGTGGCGGTTAGACAGGATTCCTCTCTCCCGGTATTGGCGGTTGATATCGCGCTGTGTCAGAGAGCCATTACAGAAAGTCCCTGGCCAGGGCAAGAGAGATTTACTGGTAGGTTTTCCATTAGTTTATCAAAGTGTAATGGGCTTCGCTCCGACACGACTTATACCGCTTTTATGGGACTGACGCTTGCCGCCCTCCTAGGCCCGATATGCGATAGTACTAGACGAATTTAGGATATATGTATGCCCTAGAGGCCATTATATGATAGTGGATGTATTTATACATGTATATACATATTCAGTATACATTCTTGCTCGACATGATACTATGCTATCTGGTTCTTCTTTATCTGACATGTTGATTTGATCATGCTTTTATTCATTCATACATGTTGATAAAGCCCTGAGGATAGGCTTGACTACTGTGATTATGATGGAGATCATAGTAGTGGGACATCTGTTGTTTATAAGTATATCCTAGAATGTCCCTAGTCATAGGTGTATCGAGACGGGGCATCGATATACCAGTGTAGACTAGCGTATATGATACTAGACCCATTTGATGGGCAATGGATGTTCCCACATTCATCGATGTTTGACATCGAGATCGTATACGGGTGCTCAGTGGTGACTGGGTACACTGGACGGACTCACCGAGAACTCCTATATGGAATTATAAGAGTTCTCGGTGAGTCCGTCCAGTGTACCCAGTCACCACTGAGCACCCGTATACGATCTCGATGTCAAATATCGATGAATGTGGGAACATCCATTGCCCATCAAATGGGTCTAGTATCATATACGCTAGTCTACACTGGTATATCGATGCCCCGTCTCGATACACCTACGACTAGGGACATTCTAGGATATGCTTATAAACTACAGATGTCCCACTAGTATGATCTCCATCATAATCACAGTAGTCAAGCCTATATCCTCAGGGATTTATCAACATGTATGAATGAATAAAAGTATGATCAAATCAACATGTCAGATAAAGAAGAACCAGATAGCATACTATCATGTCGAGTAAGAATGTACACTGAATATATATATACATGTATAAATACATCCACTATCATATAATGGCCTCTAGGGCATACATATATCCTACAATCTCCCACTTGCACTAAGGCCAGTTATTGGCGTATCTCATACCCAACATCTCAAAAAGTCGCTCATGCTGCGGCTGAGGGAGGGCCTTGGTGAGTGGATCCGCGGCGTTATTCTTTGTGTCTACTCTCTTAATCTCGATCTCGCGGCGATCTACAATCTCCCGGATCAAATGAAAGCGCCTCAGGATGTGTCTGGATCGCTGCTGGGACCTGGGCTCCTTGGCTAACGCCATAGCCCCATTATTATCACAATACAATGGTATTGGATCAATAATGGTTGGAACTACTCCTAGCCCCGAGTCGAACTTCCTCATCCAGACGGCTTCCTTGGCGGCATCATTCGCAGCAATTTACTCAGCCTCCATCGTAAAGTCTGCAACGGTATCCTGTTTGGAACTCTTCTAACTTACCGCCCCTCCATTGAGGGTAAATACAAACCCAGAGATTGATTTGTTGTCGTCCTTATCGCTCTGGAAGCTCGAATCGGTAAAGGCCTCCATTTGGAGATCTCCATTACCATACGCCAAGAACAATTCTTTAGTCCTTCGCAAGTACTTAAGAATGTTCTTCACAGCTATCCAGTGATTCTCCCCTGGGTTGGATTGATACCTGCTTACAACACTAAGTGCATAAGCTACATCTGGGCGTGTACATAACATTGCATACATTTTAGATCCTACTGCTGAAGCATAGGGTATAATGCTCATGCGAGCTCTCTCCTCATCGGTCTTTGGGCAAGTGTCCTTGGAGAGAGTGACCCCATGGCAAGCGGGTAAGGCACCCCGATTGGAGTCTTCCATACTAAACCTTTTTAGGATGGTGTTAATGTACCTGGTTTGGGACAATCCCAACAGCCTCTTGGATCTATCCCTATAGATCCATATGCCCAGGATGTATATGGCATCACCCAGCTCCTTCATGGAGAACCTTAGTGATAAGAAAGATTTGACCGACTGTAGCATAGGAATATCATTTCCTATCAGAAGAATGTCATCCACGTACAATACGAGGAATGTGACAGCTCTTCCTACAGCCTTCTTATAAATACAAGGTTCATCTGGATTTTTGATGAAATCAAACTCTTTGATAACATCATCGAAACAGATGTTCCAACTCCGTGATGCCTGCTTTAACCCATATATGGATTTAAGCAATCTACATGCTTTCCCACTGCTCCCACTGTCAATGAAGCCCTCTGGCTGATCCATATAAACGCATTCTTCTAAATCTCTATTTAGAAATGCCGTTTTGACGTCCATCTTCCAGATTTCATAGTCGTAGTGAGCAGCAATAGCATGTAGGATCCGAATGGATTTAAGCATGGCTACGGGCTAAAAAGTCTCGTCATAGTCCAAACCTGGTCTTTGACGAAAACCCTTCGCCACAAGTCTTGCCTTATAGGTCTCTACCTGCCCATCTACACCAATCTTTCTTTTAAAGATCCATTTGCACCCCACAGGTTTTACCCCAGCGGGTACAACGTCCAAAGTCCATACTTTGTTGGTGTACATAAACTCCATTTCGGATCTCATGGCATCTAGCCACTTCACAGAGTCACCACTCGTGATAGCTTGCTGAAAACTGGTAGGATCATCATCCTTCATGATGCAGTCTTCTCTGTCACCATCAATGAGGAAACCGTAGTACCTCTTCGGTGGGCGAGAAGTCCTACCAGACCTACGGAGTGGCTGAGGTTCCTCAGTTTCTATTGCAACAGCCGGTTCAACCAAGTCGTCATTTGTAGTTTGTGTCTCTAGAACCTCTTCTAGATCCACCACATTGCCATCATTTTTATCTGTAAAAAACTCTTTTTCCAAGAATGTGGCATGCTGAGAAACAAACACCTTTTGTTCCTCCTTGTGGTAGAAAAGATATCCATAATAGTTCTTTAGATATCCCACAAAATTACACATGACTGACCGTGTCTCGAGTTTGTCCGGATTCTGCTTTTTAAAATAGGTCGGGCAACGCCAAATCATAATTTTCTTAAGAGTTGGTCTCTTCCTATGCCATATCTCATATGGCGTGGTAGACACGGTTTTGGTTGGGACCCTGTTCAGTAGAAACGCTGCAGTCTCCATTGCGTACCCCTAAAATGAGACGGGTAACTCAGCATCACTCATTATGGAACGGATCATATCTAATAGGGTCCTATTCAGTCATTCAGACACACCGTTGTGCTGTGGTGTGTAAGGAGGAGTGAGTTGAGAGAGAATCCCATTCTCTTTTAGGAAGTTTGCAAATTCTGTACTGAGGTACTCCTCACCTCGATCTGATCGAAGCATCTTGATACTCAAGCCGGTTTATTTTTCTACTTCTTGTTTATATTAAGTGAATTTCTCGAAAGCTTCGGATTTTTGCTTTAATAAAAATACATGACCGAATCTTGAGAAATCGTCAGTGAAAGTAATGAAGTAAGAAAAACCGCCTTTAGCCTGAGTAGACATTGGCCCACATACATCACTATGTATGAGTCCTAGGAGCTCGGTAGCTCTTTCTCCGTGTCCGGTAAACGGAGTTTTGGTCATTTTACCCATGATACAAGACTAGTAAGTCACATAAGATTTATATTCAAAAAGGTTTAAATATCCATCTTTGTGTAACTTGTTTAGTCTTGTTTTGTTAATATGACCAAGTCTACAGTGCCAAAGAAAAGCTTCATTTATTTCTGAATGTTTTCTTTTATTAGTGTGTTGTATGCTGAAAACTGTGTGTTGATTTAGGACGTATATCCCGTTATTAAGTGTACCATACCCAACCAACATTTGATTCAGGTGAATGTTCATAACATTGTTCTGCAATACAAAATTATATCCTTCATTGTCTAACAAAGAAACAGATATTTATAGTTATTTGTATGCCCTAGAGGCCATTACTGTACATAGGATGTATATTGTAGTGGATGCTGGGACATATATAGGGAGGACTTTCTTGCTCGACATGATAGTATGCTATCTGGTTACTCTTTACCTTAACGTGTGCACTGATTGTCTCTCTGTTACATGTTGGTAAAGCCCTTAGGATGTGTACTTGACTACCTGGACTATGATGCGGATCATACTACTGGGGACATGGTAGTCCATAAGTACATCCTTGAAAGTCCCTAGTCGTGGGTGTATCGAGATGGGGCATCGATATACCAGAGTAGACTAGCGTATACCGTCTCGACCCATACAGATGGGCGATGGATGATCCCATATCCATTGGTGTTTGACATCAGAGATGATATACGGGTGCTCAGTAGAGACTGGGTACACTGGACGGACTCGCCGAGAACTCCCAGATGGTATTATACCTTACGTCAGATGGCAGTTCTCTGGTGACACTGGTACAGACTAGTCTGTTGACCCGAGATCGTCATAGAGTCTTGTGTGGTTCCCACTGTGCTTTGATTTCCATCTTACCACGTCCAAGAGGGTATGCAAAACGGTGGTTTTTGGGTACAGTCCCGAGTCACATGGAGGCAATGAGCGATAGGAGGGGATTTGTCTCTCCCGGTATAGGGGGTTGATGTTGCGCTGTGTTCGATTGGCTATAACAGGAAATCCCTGGCCAGGGTTGCTAAGATTTACTGGTAAGTGTTACCAGTAGTTTCTCGAATTGTTATAGACCTCATATCGACACGACTTATCGAGCTATTGGGGTCTGACGTTTACCACCCCTAGGCAAGATATGCGACATATCAGACGATCAGACCGGACTGTACGGTAGTGTTACTGATTGGATTCACTGGAGTGTGAGCGGGCTTGCTCGTCGATCTTCAGATCGCTCAATAACCGGGTGGCCGTTACGTTTAGCAGACCGCTTGCGGCTTGTGGGTGTTTGATATGATCATCATCTGCTGCCGGCATATTGACGAGTCTTTAGAGTCCTACACAGAGGTTTCCTGGCTCAGGCGAAACGAAATAGGAGCGCATATGAGATATGTGCGGGACCGAGAATAATGCGTGTATGTGATACCGTATTTCATTCTCGCGATCACTGCGTCGGATGGTTGTATGCGATATAACCTAGTTATCGATTCAAGCGTTGAATCGATAAGCCGATACATTGAATACTAGTCGGTTGTGTGCGACATGACCGGATCATTGAATCAAGTGTTGATTTAATGATTTAATGCATAATTATATATTTGATATATTACTTTGCATTAACTAGTATCGGTTCACTTTAAATGGATTTTCTCACTTGGATTGTGCACATTGTATATGTGATATACATTTGTACATTTGATTGTATCATGTTTGATGATACATGATAGTTTGGTGTATGGATTAAACAGTGGTTGGTCAATGGTTAGGGTTTCTTTTGCTTCATTTATTCATTTATTTATCCATTTTGTTTATTTTAGCAAAAGAAAATAATGAAGAGATAATGGTGGCTTTCTTTGTTTGTTTATGAACCTTCATGAAGGTTTGACCAAAGTGACCATTTTGTCTTCATGTCTTAACCCAACCATTCACTAACCCTTGTTAATTCTCTACACCTAACTATGGTTTGATTATGATAAGAATGATTATTCTTTTCTATTCTTTAATTCTTATCATAACATTTATCATCTTCTTCTTCATCTTCTTCAAAGAAGAAAACCATTCTTCATCAATGGTGATTGATGAAAACAAGTGAGAAATCCAATTCTAAAGTCTACCCACTTACTATTTCTTTATCCTCTACCTCTTGCCAAGTAGTAGAGTGTGTTCTCTTCACAAGTTTCTTGACTTGGTGAAGTTGGAGCTTGATCTAGCGATGCCTCGACGTAGATCATCTTCGGCACGAAGCCGACGACCTTGCCCGCCCATTTCTCCGATGAAGCCGACACTAGAGCCCGGATTTTGATTTGGACAGCGGAGAGGACTTCATCACGGAGCCGTGGAGGTGGAGAACCGGATCTACAAAGGTTGTATTTCCGTTTATCTTATAGTTTAGTTGTAAACTAGCTTCTTTCGCCTAGATTTCTAGCCAACGATCCGTAGTCGGGTTTCTCGGCACCTAGATTTTTTGAAATTGGCATGGTTGATGCCTTGTGAGACCTCTAGTGTGTGCCTAGGAACCCTACAGTGGTATCAGAGCCTAGCTAGAGCCTTAGGCGAAGTCTAGACGGAATTTGAACTCCGATCGAATAAAAACCAAAACCCTAAAATTGCTCTCTGTACTTTTTCTAAAATCGTGGATTTTTCCAAATTAAAAATATGCAGAAAACTCAGCAGGGAATTCTATGAATTACGGCGCAAAAATTATTGCATGAACAGTGCCATCTGCGGCGGAACCGCGGCATAAGCCTCCTTAGGCGGCAGTTCCGCGGCAGGAAGATGACGTCAGCGCTACTGGTTTGCGCAGTAATTAATTATTTCAGAAGCTGAGTTTTATGGGTATTTTTTATATTTATTACAGAGTTTAATTTTCTGGGGTGTTTTAGAGCTTTGATGTTTCGACCGGATTGTCAAATTTCGTCTTTGTGCATTTCCGGATAATTTTTGAATTTGTTAAAAAAGTTCGACCGGATATAAATACCCAATTTTTCCCCTGTCGGGAAATTTCCAAGTGTTGGATCTTTCCGTAGTTTAAAGACGTTCTAAGTAGTGAAAGTAACTAGATGGACCCTCTAGAAGACAACAAACCTTAACTCGATTATATGACCGTCTTGAACTGCCCTTTGAACCTTCGGGTTTGGGGCAGTACGGCGTGCCACATGTGAGGCGTTGGCTTGACCCTTCTGCGGCTGGACCGTTGGTACTGAGGCACGAACTGAATGTTTTTAGACTTGTTTCATGTGTTGATCTGTATCGGGAAAACTTGGGTGTTCGATTGTTCGATCGAAAAGTTTAGCATTTTCTATTTATCCGGAATGTGATACAATAATTGGAATTCACAATAAGTTATGAGATAACTGAATGAATGTTATAAACATAGTAGTTTAGTCTCACTTGATCGGTTGCTACGGAATTTTGATGTGATCAAAAGTCCGTCGCAATCACGTAGCGTACGCGGATACTCGCCGGGTAAACTTAATAGACAGCCTCACCCCATAACCCCGACCAAGTGACTGTTGGAGAACCCCGTCGCCGAAAGCATACGTTCGGGTGCTTGCGGCAGCGGTGTTCCGCCTTGGTGCACTTCGTCGACGGCGTCGGGGGTGCAGCCGCCTACTAAAGTTTGCGACGAGCATTCGATCAGGATGTCGAGAATCTTGTTGAATTGCCCGACTTGATATTGAAAAGTGTTTTCGATAATGAGACTAAAATGCAGGGTTTATAATTGTTAGGCATGCGATGTCTAAGTAATTCATTTGGTCAGGCATGCGATGTCTGAGGTGGTTGCGGATTCCAACTGTTGTAGTTTTACACTTTCTTTTCTGTGACCGTAAGTGTAATATGTGATATCGCCGGTTTCGTTGCTATATGTCAACGACAATTGGGATGCGCATATTTACTTACGTTGATGACATGTGATGTTATGTGTTGCTGGATATGTTATATTGGATTGTCGTGTTCGAATAGCCGGGGGTTTTTATGTGAGATGAGTGTTTTTCATTTTCATTCATGTAAACACTTGTATGTAATATTCTTTTATTGGGGCACTTCCAAGTAGCGGAAGTTGTCACCTTTTGTATATTATTTACTTTTCCGCACTAGGATAGACCCAAGGAGGAGGGCACGAGTAACCGGGCTTTGGAGTCCAGTGGGAGACCAACTCGAGGAGTCGAGTCCGGGTCTCCTAACTCTAGAATTGGTAGGGTTGCTTGCCGCTCTCGTAGGGGTCTAGGGGTGTGGGTTTGGCTATTCATCACGACCGTGGAATCCGTGTTTTATACTAGCTCGTATTGAAAACACGGACGTCCTAGTATATCCAATATTTCATATGATTCTTCTGCTGCGATATCTGTGATGTGATCATGTGATGTTCTGTGATAGATACAGTATATAGTATATATGATATATTATATAGGCGTTACTTATGTTTTACACCCGCTCTAGCCCTGCCCCGCTCTGCCGTTAGTTACCTAACCTAACGGTGCACGAGGGGACATCGAGGCGAATGTGGATGGCATAAGTGTACGTCATATTTATCTGTGATGTTTAGGTACATTAAATGATGGAACTTCATTAATATTGAAATAAAAGAAACCTAAGATGTTGTAGAATCGAATTTCAAAATAAAACAGGTAGCTACAGTTCTTGCTTTGCACATCGGTATATATGATATATCCTGCACCTTATTCGATGAGGAAAGGACCGAGATCCCTTCACCGGGAGTGACTACTTTAGCAATAACTGGCAGATGATACACACTCGGTTTGTCTTTTGATTGCTTTTAAGAGTTTTTGCTTTGCACAGTGATATATATGATATTTCCCGCACCTCATTCGACGAGGAAAGGACCGACGATCCCTTCACCGGGAGTGACTCGTTTAGCAAAACTAGAAAAGCCTCAAAAACACTCAATTTCAAAATTCATTCGATCCTACAACGATATCAAGTTCATTACGCAATAGGTTTTCAGAAAAACCTGTCGTAGCCCTCCGTCATTTCAGATAAGTACTAGTTAGTATTCGTGCCGCGGTTGTTTGGCATGCGTCAAGGCGTAGTGTACGGTAGCTAACTAGTGCTTATCGCTAGCATACGATGCGATTGGATTAGGGTATTCGTACGGCGTTGTTTGGCATGCGTCAAGGGTCGTGCGGGTGGGTCTAATTCAATCAAGAAATGTACGGGTTGAACTTGACTAGCGGACTATGGGTTGTTTGGCATGCGTCAAGGTCATAGCACGCTAGGGGCAAAATATTATCGGGAATTTCAAGTGTTGAAATTTGCAATGAGATTGCATACCATCTATAAGATAGTTGGATCCCGATACCCGCTGCGAGTAATTGTTACTCCTGGGAGAGTTTTATACATTACAATTAGCTGATCAAGTAGGTGTCTAGAAAGGTGTCAACGAGGTTACGCCTCTGGGAAAACGAGGTTTACATTAATTAGGTTCGTGCGAAAGCACGGGGGACCTCCCTCAAAGTACCGACACTGGCCTGGCTGAAAGATTGGCGAACTTGTAGTGTGTAATTAATCCCGGCTAGTCTTTCCTTTTAGGGTTTGAAGGAAGATTTGATAAAAAGCAGTGGGAGCCATCCTGATTAGATAAAATAAAAACCAATCTATTCTTGCAAGAGCGCACGCTGAGTGTTTTCTTCTCTCTCTCTCCAGGTAGCGACCATATCACGCCTTAATCAAGATAATAATACGGATTATTGACCGAACCCGCTTGTTATACTGAGCTGGGGAACGTTGGTCCCGCTCCAACTTATAATTGTTCTAAGATCGAGAAGGAAATTGGGGAATACCAGATTTCCCGTGCCGCCCAAACGAAGAGAGTGCATGCTGATGCATCATCTTCGGGTGTGTTCATTACAAAGAACTGTTTCTCAGTATCCTCCGCATCCTGGGTATTTGATACCGGATCAGGATCCCAGATATGTAATCTGTTACATAGGGCTACAAAAGAGTAGAAAAACTGAGAACAGGTGATAAGTTTCATGAGGCAGGAAACGGGGCAAGAGTTGCAGCCAAGTCTGTTGGTCACTGTCACCCTGTATTATAATATATTGATTCTGAACGAATGTTATTAGATACCGAACCTGATATACAAAATCATATCGGTCTCTTTATTAGTAAAGAAAGGATATAATTTTGTATTGTTGGATAATGTTTTGAACATTTCCTATATCAAAAGTTGATCGGTTCAGGCACGTTATCTAAAAGCATTGATGTTCTAATTCAAACTACAGTTCTTAGTATATAGAACACACACAAGAGGAAGAGTTCAGAATTGAACCATTCCTTCTTGAGGTATTGTAGACTAGGTCATATCAATGCGACCCGACTAGCTGGAGTTGCATTTAGATGTATATTTAAATCAGTTTGAATTTACATCTTGTGAAACTCGCAAGTCATGTCACAAAGATAAGATGACCATAGCTCTGTTTATTGGAAACAGAGAAAGAGTTAGTGAACTCTTGGGATGATACATGTTGATGTATGTAGGTCCCCTGTCTACACATACCAAGACCGGTTCTTTGTACTTCATTACATTCTCTGATAATCTCTCAAGATTCAGACATATGTTCCTGTTGAAACACAAGTCCGAACCTTTTGAGATATTCACAGAATATAAGTTAGAAGTAGAGAACCAAAATACGGGTATAAGTATTATGTCCTATGATGAGATCAGGGAGGAGAATACTTGAGCACGGAAATCCTGGACTATTTTAAAGGAAAATGAGATTCTCTCTCAGAATTACTCCTCTGTATACACCATAGCACGATGGTATATCGGGGCGGAGCAGATACACCCTATTTGATATGGTGTGCTCTATGATGAGTAATACTGAGTTACCTTTTTCCTTTTGGGAGTTATGCACTTATGAAGCTGCATACCTATTGGATTAGGGTTCTAATCAAATCAAAGCCTACCATTTCATATGTTATGGAAAGGGAAGAGCCCATGTCTTAAGCTAGTTAAGATTTGGGGTTGTCCGGCCTATGTCTAAAAAGCAAAATCCGGACAAGCTCGAGGCAAGGTCCGTTATGTAGCACTGGAAGTGTTTCAGCTATACAAACTACAGCGGATGATTTGGTACAACCAAAGGATTCAGTAGATACCAACGAACCTCAGCCTCTCCGCCGATCTAGTAGGGTTCCTCACCCACCTGAGAGATACTTCGGTTTCTCTATGACAGTGGGAGCGAGGATTGCATCATGAGATGATGACCCAACTAGCTTCGAGCTGGCCATCAGGAGTGAGACTCTGTAAGAATGGCTGGATGCTTAGTAATCTGAGATGGAATCCATGTACACCAGCAAAGTATGGACTTTGGCTGCTATATCTGAAGGGTCAAATCCCCATTAGGAGAAAGTATATCTTGAGAAGATTACTTGGTGTAGATGGAAAAGTTGAGACTTTCAAAGCTAGACTAGTTAAAGGTTTTCGTCATTGACCAGGCGTGGATAATGATGAAACCTTTTCCAGTACCTATGCTTAAGTCCATCCAGATACTACTTGCCACGGCTACATACCATGACTACGATATCTGGCGGTTGGGTGCCATGACTCCATTTATAAATGATGTTTTAGAAGAGTGTGTCTATAAGTACACAGCCAGAGGGCCTCGTAGACAGTGGGAGCAGCGGAAACGTGAGCAAGATGCTTTATCTGATAAAGCAGGCATCGCGGAGTTGGAACGTCTGTTTTGATGTGTTAGTCAAAGAGTTTGACATCATCAAAATGGTAGATGAACCTTGTATAAACAAAAAGATAGTAGGGAGTATGGTAGTGATCCTCGTAGAGTACGTGGATGACATACTCTTGATAGGGAAGGAGTTTCCTATGCTACGCTCAGTCAATCTCCGCTTATCACAATGATTCTCCATATAGGATCAAAATGATACCTACTAAATCCTGGATTTCGGAACTATGAGATAGATCTAATTGGATGTTAGGATACTCACTAGCAGTAGTGTGATGGTATCAATCGATCCTGGGGAGAATCACTGGAAGTGTTCCAGGGTGATAAAGACGACTGAATGTCAGTCACAGGCATTGTCTTTACCCTCAGTAAAGGGACGGTATGTTGGATGAGTTCCAAGCTAGATACCGTGACATACTAGACGATAAAGGCAGGATACATCGCTACTTAAGATGCTACCAAAGAGGCTGTTTGGATGTATAATGGTTCATGAGATGAACTACGTTCCTACCATTGTGAGACAATGGAGTTGTGGCTTATGCCTAGGAACGCCGGTCCCATTAGTGATCCAGACTTATTCTAAGGCAGTATCACCTGATTATGGAGATGTTTGATCTCCAGGTTGATCGAGGCAAGGAGAGCAGACTTAGAGGATAACGCAGCGGATCCACTCACGAAGGCCTATTCCCAGAGAGAGGCTTTTATGGGATGGTTGAGTATGAGATACTACAACCACTGCCAAAGATGGCCCTAGTGAAAGTGGGAGATTGTTAGTTATATGTATGCCCTAGAGGCCATTACTGTACATAGGATGTATATTGTAGTGGATGCTGGGACATATATTGGGAGGACTTTCTTGCTCGACATGATAGTATGCTATCTGGTTACTCTTTACCTTAACGTGTGCACTGATTGTCTCTCTGTTACATGTTGGTAAAGCCTTTAGGATGTGTACTTGACTACCTGGACTATGATGTGGATCATACTAGTGGGGACATGGTAGTCCATAAGTACATCCTTGAAAGTCCCTAGTCGTGGGTGTATCGAGATGGGGCATCGATATACCAGAGTAGACTAGCGTATACCGTCTCGACCCATACAGATGGGCGATGGATGATCCCATATCCATTGGTGTTTGACATCAGAGATGATATACGGGTGCTCAGTAGAGACTGGGTACACTGGACGAACTCGCCGAGAACTCCCAGATGTTATTATACCTCACGTCAGATGGCAGTTCTCTGGTGACACTGGTACAGAGTAGTCTGTTGACCCGAGATCGTCATAGAGTCTTGTGTGGTTCCCATTGTGCTTTGATTTCCATCTTACCACGTCCAAGAGGGCGTGCAAAACGGTGGTTTTTGGGTACAGTCCCGAGTCACATGGAGGCAATGAGCAATAGGAGGGGATTCGTCTCTCCCGGTATAGGGGGTTGGTGTTGCGCTGTGTTCGATTGGCTATAACAGGAAATCCCTGGCCAGGGTTGCAGAGATTTACTGGTAAGTGTTACCAGTAGTTTCTCGAATTGTTATAGACCTCATATCGACACGACTTATCGAGCTATTGGGGTCTGACGTTTACCACCCCTAGGCAAGATATGTGACATATCAGATGATCAGACCGGACTGTACGGTAGTGTTACTGGTTGGATTCACTGGAGTGTGAGCGGGCTTGCTCGTCGATCTTCAGATCGCTCAATACCCGGGTGGCCGTTACGTTTAGCAGACCGCTTGCGGCTTATGGGTGTTTGATATGATCATCATCTGCTGCCGGCGTATTGACGAGTCTTTAGAGTCCTACACAGAGGTTTCCTGGCTCAAGCGAAACGAAATAGGAGCGCATATGAGATATGTGCGGGACCGAGAATAATGCGTGTATGTGATACCGTATTTCATTCTCGCGATCAATGTGTCGGATGGTTGTATGCGATATAACCTAGTTATCGATTCAAGCGTTGAATCGATAAGCCGATACATTGAATACTAGTCGGTTGTGTGCGACATGACCGGATCATTGAATCAAGTGTTGATTTAATGATTTAATGCATAATTATATATTTGATATATTACTTTGCATTAACTAGTATTGGTTCACTTTAAATGGATTTTCTCACTTGGATTGTGCACATTGTATATGTGATATACATTTGTACATTTGATTGTATCATGTTTGATGATACATGATAGTTTGGTGTATGGATTAAACCATGGTTGGTCAATGGTTAGGGTTTCTTTTACTTCATTTATTCATTTATTTATCCATTTTGTTTATTTTAGCAGAAGAAAATAATGAAGAGATAATGGTGGCTTTCTTTGTTTGTTTATGAACCTTCATGAAGGTTTGACCAAAGTGACCATTTTGTCTTCATTTCTTAACCCAACCATTCACTAACCCTTGTTAATTCTCTACACCTAACTATGGTTTGATTATGATAAGAATGATTATTCTTTTCTATTCTTTAATTCTTATCATAACATTTATCATCTTCTTCTTCATCTTCTTCAAAGAAGAAAACCATTCTTCATCAATGGTGATTGATGAAAACAAGTGAGAAATCCAATTCTAAAGTCTACCCACTTCCTATTTCTTCATCCTCTACCTCTTGCCAAGTAGTAGAGTGTGTTCTCTTCACAAGTTTCTTGACTTGGTGAAGTTGGAGCTTGATCTAGCGATGCCTCGACGTAGATCATCTTCGGCACGAAGCCGACGACCTTGCCCGCCCATTTCTCCGATGAAGCCGACACTAGAGCCCGGATTTTGATTTAGACAGCGGAGAGGACTTTATCACGGAGCCGTGGAGGTGGAGAACCGGATCTACAAAGGTTGTATTTCCGTTTATCTTATAGTTTAGTTGTAAACTAGCTTCTTTCGCCTAGATTTCTAGCCAACGATCCGTAGTCGGGTTTCTCGGCACCTAGATTTTTTGAAATTGGCATGGTTGATGCCTTGTGAGACCTCTAGTGTGTGCCTAGGAACCCTACAGATATTATATTACAAAGCATACTTGGTACAAAATAACATGGGTTCAAAACCAATATACACCCAGATGGCAACACCAAGTGATACTCTCCCGCTGCGACTGTATGTACATTGGAACCATTTCCAACGCGAAGAGTATGGTCACCTGTCTTCAAAACCTTGCTATTTTCTCAGCCCCTGCATAGAATTGCAAATGTGAGAACCTAAACCGGTATCTAATACCCAGGAAGCAGAGTTTACTGAAAAACAGTTTTCTGTCACAAACACACCTGAAGCGGAAGCATCCCCATGCTTCTTCTTGAGATTTAAGTACTCGGTATAGTTGCGCTTCCAATGTCCTGTTTTGTGGCAATGAAAACATTCACCTTTCCCCGATTCTCCAGCTTTGGACTTGTCCTTCCCCTTAACCTTTTTAACTCCACCTTTAGGATTGGTAGGCTTCTTCTTTTTCTTTCCCTTGGCTTTAGCTTTTGGGAGAGAAGAGGAAGATTGCCCAACACTCAAAACGGGAGTTTTCACTGATTTCAGTGTGCTCTCTGCACTCCTAAACATATTAAGGAGTTCAGGTAGTTCCCTCTCCATGTTGTGCATGTTGAAGTTAACTATGAACTGAGCAAAGGTGGAGGGGAGGGACTGCAGAATAATATCCGTATATTGTTCATTGTCCATTGTCCATCCAAGGTCTTCAAGCTCTTCTATGAGAGCTATCATCTTCAGAACATGGTCTCCTACTGATGTGACATGGGCCATTCGCATCTGAAACAATTTCTTTGATGCTTCGTATCGTAATACGCGGGATTGATCTCCATACAACTCCTTTGTATGGAGAAATACGACTTGAATGTCCATATTCTCATGCTTCTTTTGATGTGTGTTGTCCATCGATGCAAGCGCAAGGCATTTGGCTGTGGCACAATCAACTTCCCATGTCTTGCGGACTTCTTTGTCCGCAACTGAGGATTTTGGACCTGGGACGGGCGGGGCTGAAGCCGTGAGGACATATGATACTTTATCATAAGTCAAGGCTATTTTCAGATTCCTCAGCCAATCTTTATAATTGGTCCCATTCAGTTTATTTTTATCTAGTAGAAGCTTGATTCCAGTCATTGGTATCAGAGCCGACCTAGAACTTTAAGCGATGCTTTAGCGAAGTTAAAACTCCAATCGAACAAAAAAATACGGATTTTCCACCCACTCTGGACATTTTTTGAAACTATGTTATTTTTAGAATTGAAAATACGTTAAAAATGCAGCAGGCAAATCTAAGCAATACTGTAAAAAACGAAGCAATGAACAGTACTTGCCACCGCGGAACCGCGGCCATAGCTTGCTTGGGCTGCGGCTCCGCGGCCGTACAGAGGTATCATTGGCTCGTGTTTATACAGTAGTGTGCCTACCTGCTTGTATACATTTTTGGGTATGTTTAATCTGATTCAAGTCTTGAATGTTCTGGGGATGGTTTTGGATTCGGTGATTCGATCGGAATTTTAATTTCGTGCCTTTTTCGGATAATTTAGAAAGTATTAAAAAGTTCGAACGGATATCATTAACTCACTTTTTCCCGGCACAAAAATTTTCAAGTGTTGAATCTTTTATCGAGTTTAAATCTTTCGGAAATACGTGCAAGTTTTGTGGTGGACCCTCTAGAAGACAACAAACCTTAACTCGATTATGTGACCGTCTTGAACTGCCTTTTGAACCTTAGGGTTTGAGGCAGTACGGCGTGCCACATGTGAGGCGTTGGCTTGACCCTTCTACGGCTGGACCGCTACTACTGTGACACATTCCGGGTATTTTGAACTCCGCTCAAGTGTTGAGATTTAGGAAATTTTGGGTATTTGATTATTCGATCGAAATGTTTAATACTGTCTACTTATCTGGAATATGATACAATATGTGGAATTCATATAGTTTGGCATGAAATGCAAAGTATGTGATATTTTGGATTTACGATGTCTAAAAAGAATGTGGATTCCAAATATTGTAGTTTTACACTTTCTTTTCTGTGACCGTAAGTGTAGTATGTCGCTTATCGCCGGTTTTGTTGCTATACATCAACGACAATCGGGGTACGCATACTTACTTACGTTGATGATATATGATGTTATGTGTTGCTGAGATATGATGTGCAGGATTGTCGCGATTGAATAGCCGGGTTTTTTTTATGTGAGATGAGAGTTTTATTTTCATTCATGTAAAATTCAAATGTAATGTAATATTCTTTTATTTGGGGTACTTCCGGGTTGAGGTTGCTATCACCAGTGTTGTATATTATTTACTTTTCCGCATTAGGATAGACCCAGGAGGGGAGCATAAGTGACCGGGTTCTGGAGTTCAGTGGGAGGCCATCTTGAGGAGTCGAGACTACGTCTCCTAAACTCCAGGATTGGTAGGGTCGCTTGCCGCTCTCGTAGGGGTCTAGGGGTGTGGTCTTGGCTATTCATCGCGACTGTGGAATCTGTATTTTCTATTGTTGGCTAAATACTAAATACGGACGTCCTAGTATATCCCACATTATATCTATGTTTCTGCTGCCTGTGTTCTGTGATATCTGAGACGAATGATATATTATATATGAGATATATAGTAGACGTTGCTTATGTTTTACACCCGCGCTAGTCCCGTCCCGGTATGCCGTTAGTTAAGTAACCTAATGGTGCATAACGGAACATTGCGGATGGCATAAGCGTACGTTGTATTTTCGTTTCTTTTCTGTGATTGGCTTAAAGACTTAAATGATGGGACTACATTAATGTGATTAATGTAAAGAAAATAAACCTAAAAAGATGTTGTAGAATCGGATTTGAAAACCACTCGGCTCTTTATGAAAAATCTATATTTCAAAACTGCGGAGCTCAAGCCACTCCTTTTGAAAACCATTTGATTCTACGACGATATCAAGTTCAAAGCGTTAAAGATTTTATTAAAAATCATCCGCAACCCTCCGTCAATTTAGGAAGAAGAGTACATAGTATTCGTGCTACGTTTGTTGACCTTAGCCAAGGCGTAGTGTACGGTAGCTAAGTGATGTCTTCCTATCGTCGAATAGCAGTTCTCAGGTGACACTGGTGCAGGTTAGTCTGTAGACCCAAGATCGTCATAGAGTCTTGTGTGTTCTCCCACTGTACTTTGATTACCACCCTACCACGGCTCTACTGAGTCATGCAAACAGGTGGCCGTTGGGTACAGTCCCGAGACACACGAAGGCAATGAGCGATATGAGGGGTTTCGTCTCTCCCGGTATTGGGAGTTGATGCTGTGCCATACTCGATTGGCTATATCAGTAAGTCCCTGGCCAGGGCTGTTGAGATTTACTGATAAGTGTTATCAGTAGTTTCTCGATCTGTTATAGACCTTTCATCGGCACGACTTATTGAGTTATTGGGGTCGACGTTACCATCCCTAGACTCGATATGCAGCATATCTGATGAAGAGACCGGACTGTACGGTAGTGTTGCCGGTTGGCTCGACGGGAGTTGTAGCAGGTTCGCTTTTTTTTCTTCTGATCGCTCAATACCAGGGTGGCCGTTACATTTAGCTGACCGCTTGCGGCTTGTAGGTATTTGATATGATCGTTACCTACTGCCGGCGTATTGACGAGTCTTTGAGTCCCACAATGAAATTACCTAGCTCAGGCGAAAAGATGTGGTGTGCATATGAGATATGCGCGGGGACCCGATTAAATACGGATATGTGATACCGCATATTAATCGGGCATTTTCTATTGGTCAGGTCGTATGTGATATGACCGGTTTGTAAAATCAAGTGTTGATTTAACAAATGACTTTTAGATTAATTATTTAATCAAACTCTTTTTCTATTTTTGTATGCATGCATGTATGCACATGATGATGTGCATGAATACATACAGACATACTGTGTATCATGGTTGTTGATACAAGTTTGGTGGCAATGCAAGACTTACATTATAGAATTATCTATTTATTTTTCATTTTGTAAAAAGGAAAGGATAATTCACAAGAGATTAAAGTTCATCATCTTTGACCATGCATCAACCACTTATTAACCTTGAGTTAATTATCCTTTTACCTTTTAACTCACTTTGAAAAAGATCTAGATAATTCTAACTATGGTTGAAGTGAGAAGGGATTAAGATATATTATTCTCTTCTCACTTCAATTATTATTCACTCTCTCATTTTTTTTCCTTATGTGAGAAAAAGCTTAGCCATCATCTTCTTCTTCCTCTCTTGATAATTTTCTTTAAGTGTGGTTGATAAAAGAAAGAGTTTTGATTATAGAAAAATAAACACATCATCATACTACACACATCTAGCCGGTTTGTGTAGGGTGTTTACTCTACTCCAATGATACATCGAGTAAAGCAAGGAGCTTTGGAAAAAGGAGCTTCGGGTGGATCGTCGTGGACATTAGAAGACCTCAAGCGAACCTTTTTCCAACCCTCAAGTGGCCAAAGAGTCTAGCGTAGGGAGCTACAAAGGTTGTACTCTCAAAACCCTATCCTTTGTTACTTATGATGTTGTTCAAGTTTTGAAACCCTAATTTTCTAGTGATGATTCTTTGTATGTTCACTTAGCACCTTAAAAATTTAATTTTGAGACATGTGATACTTCCAAACCATTCATTAGGTGCTAGGTAAACCTAACAACGAACAGACCGGACTGTACGGAGATTGTCACATCAGGCTCAGTAGGAGTTCGGATGGGTTTCCTCATCGGCCTTCTTATCGACATCTACCTGGGGACCGTTACGTACAGCTAGTGCCACTTGCGGTCTGTGGTTAAACCCACTGCCAGCGTAGTAGTCGAGTCTTTAGAGTCCCACACATAGAGTTTCCCTGCTCCAGGCAAAACGATATAGATGTCGTATGGTTTTACGACAAGGGTTCGGACACATACGCGTTTAAACGCACGTACGATGTTCGGACAGTTTTTACTAGCCCGCTTTGGTTTAAGCCAGATTCTAGTATCGGATTATTGGATTTATACAGTCTAAAGTTTTTCCGTGTTTTCACGGATAGGAGGGGCGTTCTCGTAATTTGGCGGGAAGCTTCTAGAAGGATGATGACTTGGGGGTTAAGGTAGCATAAGCATTTATTGATTTAGTGACTCATTTGTGTGATTCATTCATGTAGTTATTGGTGCATTAAATGGCTAATGACTCATGAGATGAATCACTCATAATGAATAAATGAAGCATGATGATATATTATTTGATTTATTTATTTGATAAATCATTATGCTTCATATATTCAAGATAAGTTGTTATTTCATGATCATTCTCATCTTCACCTTCTCTCTCCTCAAGCTCTCTCTCTTCAAACCCTAATCCTACCCTCTCATGTGTTGAGATCAAGGATTAGCAAGACTAATTAACCCATATCCATACTCTATATCATCTAGGTGACTTTGATTAGCAACTAGAGAAACCTAGTTACCTCAAGATTAGAGGCAAAGCTTGGAGTAGAAACTCTCGGGTGGATCATCTATTACATAGAGGAGGCTGACGAGGAGGTGGATAACGAGAAGAAGTAGGACACAGTTCATTAGGTATAATCTTCTTCCATAGTAGTTAACAACTCCTATGTTAGTGTTAGTTATAGTTTAGCAAAGTTCCTTTCGGTTAGTCGATGTTGCATCAAACAAAATGATTGTTTTTCATATTTCCGTCTCCCCGCAAGTCGTGGGATGTACAACGTCGACTTACAGGTAAAACCCATAGGATGCAAGTGGATCTTCAGGAAGAAGATTGGTGTAGATGGACAGGTGGAAACCTATAAGGCTAGACTTGTTGCAAAGGGTTTTCGTCAAAGACCTGGTTTGGACTATGACGAAACTTTTTCTCCAGTGGCTATGCTCAAATCCATTCAAATCCTTCTTGCCATTGCCGCCTTCCATGATTATGAGATTTGGCAGATGGACGTAAAGACGGCTTTTCTAAATGGTAATTTAGAAGAGTGCGTCTATATGGATCAGCCAGAAGGTTTCAATCAGAGTGGGAGCAGTGGGAAAGTGTGCAAATTGCTTAAGTCCATTTATGGACTAAAGAAGGCAACGCGGAGTTGGAACATCTGTTTTGATGAAATGGTCAAAGAATATGACTTTATCAAAAATCCAGATAAACCATGTATATATAGTAAAATTGTAGCACGAACAGTCGTATTCCTCGTCTTGTACGTGGATAACATTCTCTTGATAGGAAATGGCATTCCTATGCTACAATCTGTCAAAGGATTCTTGTCACACAGGTTCTCCATGAAAGACCTGGGTGATGCCTCTTACATTATGGGGATCCAGATCTATCGTGATAGATCTAAGAGGATGTTAGGACATTCGCAGTGTAGGTATATCAACACTATACTGAAAAGATTCAGTATGGAAGATTCTAAGCGCGGTAATTTACCGGCTTGTCAAGGAATCACCCTATCCAAAGAGATGTCTCCTAAGACTGATTTGGAAAGGGATCGCATGTCAGTTATACCCTACGCTTCTGTGGTAAGCTCTATAATGTATGCGATGTTGTGCACCAGACCAGATGTAGCTTACGCACTGAGCGTGGGAAGCCGGTATCAGTCAGTCTCAGAGGAGAAGCACTGGATAGCAGTAAAGAACATTCTCAACTACCTGAGAAGGACTAAGGATATGTTCTTGGTTTACAGTGGAAAAGACCTCCGGATCGAGGCTTTTGCTGACTCCAGCTTCCAGAGTGACAAAGATGACTCCAAGTCCATGTCAGGTTATCTCTTTACCCTCAATGGAGGGGCGGTGTGCTGGAAGAGTTCCAAGCAGGACACCATTGCTGACTCGATGATGGAAGCGGAGTATATAGCTGCTTGCGATGCCGCAAAAGAAGCAGTCTGGATGAAGAAGTTCCTAACAGAACTTCAGGTGGTTCCTACCAATGTTGATCCAATACCGCTGTATTGTGACAACAACGGCGCTATAGCTTTAGCGAAGGAACCCAGGTCCCATAAAAAATCCAGACACATCTTGAGGCGGTAGCACCTGATCAGGGAGATCATAGATCGCCGGGAGATTGAGGTCCGGAGAGTTGCTACAGAGGAGAATACTGCAGATACATTCACAAAGGCCTTACCTCAGACGCAGTTCGAGAGGCTATTCAAGATGATAGGTCTTCGATATGCCAGTACATGGACCTAGTGCAAGTAGGAGATTGTTAGTGTATATGCCCTAAGGGCCATTAATGTATCATACTAGTTTGTATATTATTTAATGGAAGCTTAGGATATTCACAATTGTATTAAACAGTCTTGCTCAACATAGTAGTATGCTACTTGGTTTATTTCTATCTTAATATGTGTATATGTTTCTTTTATCATATCGCGAATATATATTGATAGAGCCCATAGGATCTTGCTGTACTACCAGCGTTGTGATGGCAGTCACACTAGTGGGGACTGGGTAGTCTACAAGCACATCCTTTTTCAGGTCCCTAGTAGTAGAATTATCGAGACTGGGCATTGATACTCCAGAGTAGACTAGTGTATACGCTTCTCATCCCAGCAGGGGAAATGGTATGTCCCACAGCCATTAGTACGTTGTACTAGAGATAGTATGCAGGTGCTCGTTTGGTTACGGGTACACCGGACATGACTCGCAGTGAACTGTTGGTTGGTATTATACCCGTCGTCAGTTAACAATTCCCAAGTGACATGAGTACAGCATAGTCCGTAGACTTGACACTGCTGCTTCGCCTCGAGTGTGTTCCCACTGTTCTTAGATTGCTACCCTACCATGACTAGACTGAGTCGTGCAAACAGGTAGCAGTTGGGTGCAGTCCCGAAGCACTTGGAGGCAGTGGCGGTTAGATAGGATTCGTCTCTCCCGGTATTCGGGGTTGATATCGCGCTGTGTTTGGAGAGCCTTTACGCAAGGTCCCTGGTGTAAGTGCACGGCGGCGCCCCGGCCGTCAATCCGACGGCCAAATGCGGAAATGGTGATAAACTTTAATTTTTTTTTTGCGGACTTAGCAAACCGGCACCACCGCGCACTAAACCCCCGGATCGAATCATTAACAAGTCTAAGCTACTAACAAGAAAGGGAAGAGATGTACCGATTGATCCGAGTCCTCCGGTCTTCATCTCCACTCCATTCTCCTCACGGAATCTCCGTCTGTCTCCTCCTCGTCGGAAAGGGCACCACATCGCCTGCATCTTTTACGGGCTCCCGCCTCAATACCGAGGCAACTCGGGCGCGAAGTCGGCTAGCCGACGGGTCCAAGATTTGCTGTAGAATGTGTAGTGTAGAGGCTATGTCTCATTTGGGTTTGTTGCCATTTGAAGATGATGGAGGAAACAAGATAAGAAAAATGGTGCTTGCATTTTTCTTAACATGAAAAGAGATCAAAATGCTACCCTCTCAAAATTGAAGCTCTCATCTTCTCTTCTCTCAAATGTGTTCCACCATCTCCAAATGAGAATGGTGGAGGAAAGAATACAAAAACCACAACCTTAGAAGGAAGGTAATGGTAGTAAAAGTAAGGGGTGACCATAGCCAAACATCATGATAACAAAACTCATATCAAACTCTAATCACCTTTAAGTGATGTAAAGAGAATCAAATGATGGTGGAAAAGAAAAGAAGCCATCATAATCAATCATCTCACAAATAAACCCTCCACAAAATGTTATTTGCAAACTTGCAAATAACCCCTTCCATCAGAAAAGTCCGGCCGGGAAAGAACAAAGGAAAACCGGCCGGAACGGAATGCAAACTGGCAACTCCAGAAAACTGGTCCAGTAATAAATTACAGGAAAACCCCGATACTGTGCATACACACCCGCATCTGTATTCCGACCGGATACAAATGCAATGAGACAAAATCTACACTGTACTAAACTAGGATCCGGCTTAAACCAAAGCCGGATAGTAAAATCTGTCCGATCCTGATCCGTGCAATACCGCACGAATATGATCGAACCCTGCCATATAACAATACGGCCTCTAGTACTAACCGTCCGATCCTGATCCGTGCAATACCGCACGTATCTGATCGGACCCTGCCATATCTCCATACGGCCTCTACAGCGTTTCGCCCGAAAGCTTGAGTAACTGAAAGTGTGGTGGACTCTAAAGACTCGTCAATACTATGGCTGTGGATTTAACCACTAGCACGTCAGAGGTATAAGCCAATACGTGACGGGCCACCAGCTATTGACCAAAAGGGACGTCGATGAGCGAACTCATCCTGACACCCTACTGAGCCTGTCAGTGACAATATCCGTACAGTCCGGTCCGTTCGTCTATGAGCATCGCATGTCGGGCCTAGGGGGTTGGTAAAAGTCAGACCCCCAAAAGCGGTAAAAGTCGTGTCGGAGTGTAGCCCAGAACACCCTGAGATACTACTGGAATACCTACCAGTAAATCTCCTGCCTTGGCCAAGGACTTTTCATGTTCTGGCTCTCCTAGACACAGCGCGACCTCACCCCCAATACCGGGAGAGACGAACCCCTGAAGATCCGCTCGCTGCCTCCATGTGGCTCGGGACTGTACCCAACTAAAACCTGTTTGCACGACTCCTTTGAGCCCTGGTAGGGTAGTAATCAAAGCACAGTGGGAACTCACACGAGACAAATGACGATCCCCAGGTCGATGAACTAACCTGTACACATGTCACCTGGGAACTGCTATCTGACGTCAGGTATAAGACCAACTAGCATGTTCCCGGCGAGTCCTGTCCGGTGTACCCATAACCCAATGAGTACCTGTATACATCTTAGGTGAACCAACTGACACCAATGGCTTGTGAGACCGGCCACCGCCCCTCATCGAGGTCTCGACTGTATACACTAGTCTACTCTGGAGTATCGATGCCCTGTCTCGAAACTCCTACGACTAGGGACCTTTTAAGGATGTGCTTATAGACTACCAGCTCCCACGTATATGATCGCCCTCATACTGTCGGTAGTCAAGCAAGAATCCTAGGGGCTCTATCAACGTGCAATAGCGACATGTCAGGTCACTTAAAGCAGTGCACGATGATAAAGGTAAACCAGATAGCATACTATCATCTCGAGTAAGACTGTCCTACCGGGATAGGTCCTCTCTCAATCATTACAATCACGTGCCTGTGATCCAATAATCGACTCTGAGGGCACTATCTCCAACAATCTCCCACTTGCACTCAAGGCTAATTATTGCGATGTCTCATACTCACAACCCATGTGATACCGAACACCCAACTCCTCTACTAGTCAGTCTTACAAAGCTCGTTTGCGAAACTATTGCGTTCGAGGAATAGCCTCAGTGAGTGGATCCGCTCTGATGTTTCTTTCTATGTCTCTCTATATCTCATGTTCGCGGAGAAAACTATCTCCCGAAATGAGCAACCTATCTTAGAATGTCTGGATGTCTTATGGGACCTAGCTCATAAAAGAACTCCAAATCCAAACTTCTTAGACTGTATCGTCAACTGAACTTAATCAGTATCCTGCGCCATGCCTCCCTCAGTATCACCTTGGACCATCTGTCCAAAATACTGCCCCTCGTCAGAAGGATAACTATAACTCTGACAACCTCCTTGTCGTCCAGGTCACCTTGGAAGCCTGGAATGTTAACTGTCTCTCGAATGAGGCTGTCGTTATCATATCCCTAGAACATCCACTTATGTTCTAAAACTGCTTCCGATTGTTTCTCCAGGATTGGATCAATATCAACTTATTGCACCTACTGCAAGAACAACATCTGGTGTGGTACTTGACATCTCATGATTGACTCAATTGCCTAAGCAAGTGATCTGCCAATCATGAACATCGCTCTCCCCTTTAGTCTGTAAGACACCTTTAGAGAGGGTGACTCCATCACCTGCAGGTATACTACCGTGCCAGGAGTTGTCCATTCTAAATACTCATAGAATGCTGTCCAAGTGCCCAGATTGGGAAACTACCCAAATCTAGATCTAAAACCATAGATCTAGTAACCAGTATGTCTAATGTAATGTCCAAGTCCTATGTGAAGAAAACACTGTGTGACGACCAAAGTATAACCGATCGTAGTATAGGAATATCACTTCCTACTACCTTCTCAACAGATCCATCCCCTATTCTGATGACGTCAAACCTATGACTGTCACATCAGAAATAGATGATCTATCTCCGCTACATCTGCTTTAGTTTATAAATAGACATAAGCCTGATGTCCACCAATGCTTCCGCCGCTCCCACTGACTATGACAACCCTCTGGCAGAGTCATATAGACGTGCACTTCTAAAGCAAGTTTAGAACGATGCTATACTCATCCTCCTGCCGGGTCTCGCAGCCTGGAACAACAACAATGGCAAGTGTGGGTATACAAGAACTTCCCTATCACTGTCCTTGAGGCTACCGAAGTACCTCTCGGGTGCCTGAAGTTACCCACCTTATCTGCGGAGTGGCCAATGGAATGTCAAACCAGATTGAATCTTTAGGTTCCTTATCAAATCTTCAGTAATCGTTTGCGGTTCTGGAATCACTTCCAGTTCTACCATACTCCCACTACTGTTTTCTGAAAAATCCATTTTTAATAAAACTGTGGCGAGTCTTGAACAATATTTCTATTGATCTCCCAAATGGTAGAAAATCAACCCTCGTCATAGCCTGGGTCAACCCACAAACAACCATTACAGAAACGTGCCTTGAGTTATCCAGAGTCTGGTTTTAATCATAAGCCGGACAACTCCCCGTACCTTAACAATGTTAAGATATGAACTGTACTATATCCAATATAGAACCAGAGCCACTGATTTAATTGAACCAGATTCAATTCATGCAGCTATCTCCAGTGCATGTCAACTAAATGGAGAGAGGCCGATCAGCATTACTCAACTTAGGAATACTTCCAATTATGAGTAACCCGAAAGAGAAGCAAGTTCTCTTAATCATTACTATCAACTGAATACCATACACAAGTATCTACATCTTCGATCACTTTGAAGAATCCCGATACTTGCAATATCTGGTTCTCTACTTTATTCAAATACCTATAACTTCTCAAAATTCGGACCCTGTGTTTCTACGAAACACTTGTCTAAAAACTAGAGAAGTCATAAGTAAACCGAATATAGTACGGGGACCAACCCCTCTGTCCCGATGGACCCTGGACAATATACAATACTCTGTATAAGTCCCCTGAGTCTAGTGACTCATTCACTGTGTGTCGTAGGTTGAAAACTGTACTTTTGGTTAAGAAGAATTACACCGCTGTTCAATGCTCCTTACCTAACCATCCACTGATATAGGTAAATGTCATCGACATAATATCAAAAGGTATATCTCACTCTATAAAAATAGACGTACAGATATATCAATTTGAAATTGGTGCACAACAGCGGATATTCAAAACCAAATATTTGCCGACCGGCAAACAACCCAGGTGGCATCCTCAAATATCACCAATTACAACGAATTCCGATATAATGTGGATGATCACCCAATTCCCAATAACTTACTCCCACTCATCATCTATAAAACCATACAGATGTGAGAATCATACCTGGTAAATACATATCCTGGAGTAAGTGTCTAATCGGGAAATCAGTTTTCCATTAACAGTACACAGTGAAACTGAAACATTGAAATGTTTCGTTGGGGTTTCCTGGTATTCCTAGTAATGCCTCATCCATTATCCAGATTCACAACTGTAACCGTATAATTCTTTGCCACGTCTCCAAATCCCTTTATATGTCTTTAGTCGTTACCTTCTGTACACCCCTTTAGGCCAAATGGTTTTCTTCCTTCCCTACCGTTCGGCACCAGCCTATGGTTTGGAAGAAGACTATCCAAAAAGCATAAAGGGTGTACTGTCCTAATCCTAGGAGCACTCGCAACGCGAGAGAAGGTGAAGATAAAAGACACCTGAATGTACTTTATTCCTATTTCTCCTGAACCAGGATCCATCCCCGAACTGGAACAAGTTCCTTTCGAGTTCGTATATAACCATACGATGGATTATCCAATAAACTGGGATCTTCGTAGTGATACGGAGTGTCCTGTAGAAATACAAAGGTGATTTAGGATTGGCGAAGAAATACTTGGTTTGGTCGTGAACGGCAGTCGCAATTTTCTTTGCCCTCTTACTAATCCCTTGCTTTGTCTTAATCTTAATACCTTCTGCACACCATCGTTATGCTAATTGGTTTTCTTCATTCCCCACTGTTCGGCACCAGCCTAAAGTTTGGAAGAAGACTATCCAATTTGCGTAATAGGTGTACTATCTCCTAAACCAAGGAGTACTCACAACTTGAGAGAAGGTAAAAGGAAAAGACAACTGAATAATCCTATCCGTTTTCTCCAGAACCGGAAACCATCCTCGAATAAATTCCTTCGAGTTCGTATATAACCATACGATGGTTTTGTCCAATGGAAGTGGAAGTTCGCAGTAATACGGGGTGTCCTGGAGAAGAGGGTAAAAGTAGGAGTGGCAATGAGGTTAGCGACTCTGACAATCCAAAGGCCAGTGTTAAGAAGGTTCGGTCAACTTGGTCACTGAGTCATAGTCTTAGGGTCGGGTCAATGGTCGCTGCCAGTGAGATAGAGAAAAGAAACACTCAGCGTGCAATCTATCCTAGATCAGAATGGTTATCACTTTTTCTAATCAGGAAACCTCCCACTGTACCTCAAACTCTCCTCCAAACCTGAAAGAAGAATTAGTCGGGGTCACCCGAGGATTAAACCAACTCATCAGTGGGAATCGGGATCCAACTATCATCGCATGATAACGTGACGGAATCCGCTCACTCTATCACACTCCAGAAGGTATGCGCATATCTGGCAAGTTTCAGTTCTTTTGAAACTCCCGATGTGATTTCTGCCCCATGCTCTTATGACCTTGACGAAGGTCAACAAATCATAAGTCACATGTCAAGTTCCACCCGTCATTGTCCAGGTTAATTTGAACCCACCCGTACAAGCCCTTGACGAAGGTCAACAAGGCTATACGACTGTCCCAAACCAACACATCTATCTATGCAGCAGAAAGGCAACAAGCAGCTACCATGCACTATGCCTTGACGAAGGTCAACAAACATAGCATGAATACTACGTGCTACCCATCTGAAACGACGGAGGGCAACGAATGGTTTCTGGCGAAAACCTTTAACGTAATGAACTTGATATCGTTGAAGGAACGGATAGCTTTTTAGAAAATATAGTGACGAAAACCTTTACTAAAGAGGTCACTCCCGGTGAAGGGATCTTGGCTCTTTCCCCGTAGAATGGGGTGCAGGATATTCCAAATGAATACCACGGTGCAAAGCAAAAGTAATCGGCTATAGTGAAGTTAATGCCCTGACGCAAACTTCTGTCCAAGGGGTCACTCCCGGTGAAGGGATCTCGGCCCTTGCCTCGTCGACTGAGGAGCAGGATATTCCAAATGAATACCGCGATGCAAAACAAAAGTGAACGTCCTTGCAATAACAGCTTTTTGAAAAGTGTTCCAAGAACATCAGAATAGGTTTGTTTAAACTTGCATTGATCCGAATCAACGCAGTCCCATCAATTGATCACACCACAAAGAACGAAAATATACTGATGTACGTATATGCCATCCGCATTCGCCACTGGGTCCCGTCATTACCCGTTAGGTTAGCTAACTAACGACAGAGCGGGGACTGGACTAGCGCGGATGTAAAACATATACAACATCTACTAATATATATACCAATATATTATATTCGCTCAAGGCGTGATAAAAATGCAACAACACAGAAATATACAGCATCACAGAACAATACAGATATCTGGGATCCCCGGGTTTCACAGAGCCGCTACTGAAACCCGACGTTCCCCTGGTCGTGTGGATAGCCTGTGCAATGAAATCCTAGACCCCTACGGGCGCGGAAAACCTGAAGCGAGGCAGCCCCCTTCAGCGCCATGAATGGACCACCCAGCACTTCACGGAATCCGGTAACTTGGGCACCCCTCCTGGGTCAACCTGTACCCCCTACGAGTGCGGCGAATAGCCCGCCAATTCTAGAGTGAAGCCCCCTCCGTCCCAATGCCATGAGATGCAGGCTTATTGCCTTCCAGAACCCAGCTATCCGTGCACTCCTCCGCGGGGTAATCCTAGTACAGAAAGTAAAATATACATACAACGGGTACATCGACCGCAACCAGGTCGTTCCCCAAAATAATAATACAAACAGGCAGTGAGGGCAGTCCACATGTCGGACGCTCGCCCCGCAATATCAAATGTACATAATACAACCACAACTGTACTAGCATTGCAAACAGGCTATCCCCCACGACCGATCTGCAAAATCACAGCATAAACATAGAACATCAACGCGAAAGTCACGTTCACAAATCCGTCTAACCGGGCTATAGCAGCTAGACAGGATTTACCGATCGAGTGACATTCACGGTCGCAGATATAATGTAAATACTGTGAAAATGTGTTTAAAATTTTCCGATTGACCAAAAATTAACAAGTGGGCCCCAAACCAATACTGCAGCACTCACAGAAATTCTTGGCCCAAATTTAATATTCCAAAACCCCTAAAATTAGCCCAGAAGACCACTGGAGAAATTAGACACACTGACCCACCAAGACTGCGGCGGAACCGCGGCAACAAGGGGGGTTCTGCCGCGGTTCCGCGCTACACTTGGGAGATCAGTGTCTCGTATTTCTCCATAGGTCTTAGAATTTCCAGTACATTAGTTTTCTACAACCTGAAAAATTTTTCGAGCAAGAAAAAATTCAACAGAAAACTGATGTGAGGAAAAATGTAGTTTTTAGAATTTTGGTCGATCGGAATTGAAAAACACATCAAACAAAGCTAGACGAAGTTAATGGCGAGGCTCTGATACCACTGTAAGTGCACGGCGGCGCCCCGGCCATCAATCCGACGGCCAAATGCGGAAACGGTGATAAACTTTAATTTTTTTTTTGCGGACTTAGCAAACCGGCACCACCGCGCACTAAACCCCCGGATCGAACCATTAACAAGTCTAAGCTACTAACAAGAAAGGGAAGAGATGTACCGATTGATCCGAGTCCTCCGGTCTTCATCTCCACTCCATTCTCCTCACGGAATCTCCGTCTGTCTCCTCCTCGTCGGAAAGGGCACCACATCGCCTGCATCTTTTACGGGCTCCAACCTCAATACCGAGGCTACTCGGGCGCGAAGTAGGCTAGCCGACGCGTCCAAGATTTGCTGTAGAACGTGTAGTGTAGAGGCTATGTCTCATTTGGGTTTGTTGCCATTTGAAGATGATGGAGGAAACAAGATAAGAAAAATGGTGCTTGCATTTTTCTTAACATGAAAAGAGATCAAAATGCTACCCTCTCAAAATTGAAGCTCTCATCTTCTCTTCTCTCAAATGTGTTCCACCATCTCCAAATGAGAATGGTGGAGGAAAGAATACAAAAACCACAACCTTAGAAGGAAGGTAATGGTAGTAAAAGCAAGGGGTGACCATAACCAAACATCATGATAACAAAACTCATATCAAACTCTAATCACCTTTAAGTGATGTAAAGAGAATCAAATGATGGTGGAAAAGAAAAGATGCCATCATAATCAATCATCTCACAAATAAACCCTCCACAAAATGTTATTTGCAAACTTGCAAATAACCCCCTCCATCAGAAAAGTCCGGCCGGGAAAGAACAAAGGAAAACCGGCCGGAACGGAATGCAAACTGGCAACTCCAGAAAACTGGTCCCGTAATAAATTACAGGAAAACCCCGATACTGTGCATACACACCCGCATCTGTATTCCGACCGGATATAAATGCAATGAGACAAAATCTACACTGTACTAAACTAGGATCCGGCTTAAACCAAAGCCGGCTAGTAAAATCCGTCCGATCCAGATCCGTGCAATACCGCACGAATCTGATCGAATCCTGCCATATAACAATACGGCCTCTAGTACTAACTGTCCGATCCTGATCCGTGCAATACCGCACGTATCTGATCGGACCCTGCTATATCTCCATACGGCCTCTACAGCGTTTCGCCCGAAAGCTTGAGTAACTTAAACTGTGGTGGACTCTAAAGACTCGTCAATACTATGGCTGTGGATTTAACCACTAGCACGTCAGAGGTATAAGCCAATACGTGACGGGCCACCAGCTATTGACCAAAAGGGACGTCGATGAGCGAACTCATCCTGACACCCTACTGAGCCTGTCAGTGACAATATCCGTACAGTCCGGTCCGTTCGTCTATAAGCATCGCATGTCGGGCCTAGGGGGTTGGTAAAAGTCAGACCCCCAAAAGCGGTACAAGTCGTGTCGGAGTGTAGCCCAGAACACTCTGAGATACTACTGGAATACCTACCAGTAAATCTCCTGCCTTGGCCAAGGACTTTTCATGTTCTGGCTCTCCTAGACACAGCGCGACCTCACCCCCAATACCGGAAGAGACGAACCCCTGAAGATCCGCTCACTGCCTCCATGTGGCTCGGGACTGTACCCAACTAAAACCTGTTTGCACGACTCCTTTGAGCCGTGGTAGGTTAGTAATCAAAGCATAGTGGGAACTCACACGAGACAAATGACGATCCCCAGGTCGATGAACTAACCTGTACACATGTCACCTGGGAACTGCTATCTGACGTCAGGTATAAGACCAACTAGCATGTTCCCGGCGAGTCCTGTCCGGTGTACTCATAACCCAATGAGCACCTGTATACATCTTAGGTGAACCAACTGACACCAATGGCTTGTGAGACCGGCCACCGCCCCTCGTCGGGGTCTCGACTGTATACACTAGTCTACTCTGGAGTATCGATGCCCTGTCTCGAAACTCCTACGACTAGGGACCTTTTAAGGATGTGCTTATAGACTACCAGCTCCCACGTATGATCGCCCTCATACTGCCGGTAGTCAAGCAAGAATCCTAGGGGCTCTATAAACGTGCAATAGCGACATGTCAGGTCACTTAAAGCAGTGCACGATGATAAAGGTAAACCAGATAGCATACTATCATCTCGAGTAAGACTGTCCTACCGGGATAGGTCCTCCCTCAATCATTACAATCACGTGCCTGTGATCCAATAATCGACTCTGAGGGAACTATCTCCAACACCTGGCCAGGGCTGTAAGTGCACGGCAGCGCCCCGGCCATCTGAACGAGGCCAAAATGCGGAAACAAAAATTTTTCTTTAAACAGAAACCGGCGCTACCGCGCACTATAAATCCGGATCGGACCATTAACCTACTACTAGCTAACTAGAGAAAGGGTAGAGAGCTATACTGAGCGATCCGTGTCCTTCGGTCTTCGGCCACCATCCCGATCTCCCCGCGGCATCTCCGGTCTCGATCTCCTCGTCGGAAAGGGCACCACATCACCGAGTCTTTTTACGGGCTCCCACCTCTGAACCGAGGCAACTCGGACACGAAGTTGGCAAGCCGACGTGTCAAAGATTGCTGTAGACTGAGGGTAGAATGGTTTTTCTCGAAGGGTTATTTGAAGTTGCCATTTGGAAGTCTAGGTGGAGGGATGAACATTGAAATGGTGCTATGGGATTTTGTGTGAGCAAAAAAGATAAAAATCCCACTCTCAATTTTTTGGACAGCCCCTTCCTCTTGTGTGGCCGGCCATGAGTGGTGAAGGGAGAGAGACAATAATCCAAGGAAGAGAAAAGGGTGATCATGATGAAATATGTCACACCAAAAAGTCCAACTCCAAAACCCATCACTCAACCCATCATAGCAAGCAATGATGAACAAAAAGAAGTCAATGGAAGCTAGAACCATCATGAATCTATCATCAAAAAAACAACCCTCCATATTGCTAATTTGCACATTTGCAAATAAGCCCCTCCCATCAATATTCAGCCAAGGAAAGAAACAAAGGAAAATGGCCGAAGCGAAATACAAACTGGCAACTTCAAAAAGCGATCTGGTAACAAATTACCGGATAACCCTGCGACTGTATATACATACCCGCATTTGTATTCCGACCGAATACAAATGCAATGAGACAAAATCTACACTGTACAATACTATGATCCGGCTTAAACCAAAGCCCGCTAGTATTATCCGTCTGATCATGATCCGTATAATACCGCACGTATATGATCGAACCCTGCCTTATAACCATACGGCCTCTACAGCGTTTCGCCCGAAACTTGAGAAACTATCTGTGGGGGACTCTAAAGACTCGTCAATACTTTGGCTGTGGATTTAACCACTAGCACGTCAGAGGTATTAACCGTATGTAATGGGCTACCAGGTATTGACCAAAAGGAAGTCGATGAGCGAACTCATCCTGACACCCTACTGAGCCTGTCAGTGACAATATCCGTACAGTATGGTCCGTTCGTCTATGAGCATCGCATGGCGGGCCTAGGGGGTTGGTAAAAGTCAGACCCTCAAAAGCAGTACAAGTCGTGTCGGAGTGTAGCCCAGAACACCCTGAGATACTACTGGAATACCTACCAGTAAATCTCCTGCCTTGGCCAAGGACTTCGTGTAATGGCTCTCCTAGACACAGCGCGACCTCACCCCCAATACCGGGAGAGATGAACCCCTGCAGATCCGCTCACTGCCTCCATGTGGTTCGGGACTGTACCCAACTAAAACCTGTTTGCACGACTCCTTTGAGCCGTGGTAGGGTAGTAATCAAAGTACAGTAGGAACTCACACGAGACAAATGATGATCTCAGGTCGATGAACTAACCTGTACACGTGTCACCAAGGAACTGCTATCTGACGTCAGGTATAAAACCAACTAGTATGTTCCCGGCGAGTCCTGTCCGGTGTACTTATAACCCAATAAGCACCTGTATACATCTTAGGTGAACCAACTGACACCAGTGGCTTGTGAGCCCGGCCACCGCCCCTCGCCGGGGTCTCGACTGTATACACTAGTTTACTCTGGAGTATCGATGCCCTGTCTCGAAAACTCCCACGACTAGGGACCTTTTAAGGATATGCTTATAGACCCCAGCTCCCACATATATGATCGCCATCATACTGCTGGCCGTCAAGCAAGAATCCTAAGGGCTCTATCAACGCGCAATAGTGACCTGTAAGGTCACCTAAAGCAGCACACGGTGATAAAGATAAACCAGATAGCATACTATCATCTTAAGTAAGACTGTCCTATCGGTATAGGTCCTCCCTCAATCATTGCAATCACGTGCCTGTGATCCAATAATTGACTCTGAGGGCACTATATCCAACAAGGGCAAGCGAGATTTACTCGTAGGTTTTCCAGTAGCTTCTCAAGGTGTAATGGGCTTCACTCCAACACGACTTAAACCGCTTTTAGGGGACTGACGCTTGTTGCCCCTAGGACCGATATGCGATAGTCTTAGACGAACAGACCGGACTGTACGAAGATTGTCACATCAGGCTCAGTAGGAGTTTAGATGGGTTTCCTCATCGACCTTCTTATCGACATCTACCTGGGGACCAGTACGTACAGCTAGTACCGCTTGTGGCCTGTGGTTAAACCCACTGCCTGCGTAGTGTCGAGCCTATAGAGTCCTACACAGAGAGTTTCCCTGCTTCAGGCGAAACGATTTAGAGGTCGTATGGTTTTACGACAGGGTTCGGACATATACGTGTACTTGTGCACGTATGATGTTCGGACAGATTATACTAGCAGGCTTTGGTTTAAGCCAGATTCTAGTATTGGATTATTGGATTTATGCAGTCCCAGTATATCTGTGTTTTTCGTAAATACGGATGGGAGGGTCATTCTCGTAATTAGTCGAGAAGCTTCTAGAAGAAAGGTGACTCATTTAGTTTTAATTCATTTATGAATTAAACTAAATGAGGTGGAGAGGTGATGTGTTATTTGCCTTAAATGTTTTAATGACCCATGAGATGATTCATCCAAATTGAGTTAATGAAGCATGGTTGATATTATTATTTGGATAATTATCATGCTTCATATATTCTAAAATGAGTTATTAATTCATATCATACACACATACATACTCTCTCTCCTCTTCTTCAACCTAACCCTAATCCTCTCATGTGTTGAGATCCCAAGGGTTAGAAAGACTAATAGATCCTTAATACACTTCTATATCTTTTAGGTCACTTGGATTAGCAATCCTAGCCACTTAGTTACCTCAAGTTAGATGTTAAATCTTGGAGAAGGAACTCTCGGGTGGATCTTCTATTACATCAAGGAGGCCGACGAGGAGGTGAACAACAAGAACAAGAAGGACTAGTATCTTAAGGTATAATCATCTATCATAGTAGTTTAGCACTTCTAGATAGTTTGTTAGTTAGGGTTTAGCAAAGATCCGTAAAGTTAGTCGATGTTACCTTAAACAAAATGATTGTTTTACCTATTCCGCCTCCTCGCATCTTGTGGGGTGTATAATGTCGACTTACATATGTATCCTTACTTTCTATGGAAGGATATGCTTTTACATTTGTAAGCGATGTGGTCCACATCCACCCAAATCAAGTTTTGATTGGGTAAGGTATATTAGATAACGGTATATACGTATTAAATCAAGCTCAGGTTTTCAGTGTCCAGAACACATTTAAAAGAAAGTCTCTGGAACTAAATCAGGCTTTCTTATGGCATTGTAGACTAGGTCACATCAATGAAACACGGTTGACGAAGTTACATAGATAGGGATATTTGGATCCGTTCGAATATCAGTCTTATGAAACTTGTTAATCTTGTCTCATGGGAAAGATGACAAAGACTCCGTTTACTGGACATGGAGTAAGAGCGAGCGAGCTCTTGGGACTCATACACATTGATGTGTGTGGCCCAATGTCTACACATGCGCGAAGTGGTTATTCATACTTCATTACTTTTACGGATGATTTCTCTAGGTATGGACATGCCTTCTTGATGAAGAATAAATCCGAGGCCTTTGAGAAATTCCGGGAATATAAGAATGAAGTGGAAAACCAAATAGGCAAAAGTATCAAGACACTAAGATCTGATCGAGGTGGTGAATACTTGAGTGCCGAGTTCCTGGATTACCTAAAAGAGAATGGAATTCTCTCTCAGCTTACTCCTCCATACACGCCACAACACAATGGTGTATCGAAAAGGCGGAACAGAACCCTATTGGATATGGTTCGTTCAATGATGAGTAAGGCTGAGTTGTTGCGATCCTTCTGGAGATATGCACTAGAATCAACTGTATATCTTTTGAACCAGGTTCCTACTAAGTCAGTGCCTACCACACCATATCAGATGTGGAGTGGGAAGAAACCCTGCCTTAAACACTTTAAGACATGGGGATGTCCGGCTTTTGTCAAAAATTAGCATGCGTACAAGCTCGAGGCACGCTCAGTACAGTGTAAGTTTGTGGGATACCCAAAGAACACCAAGGTGTATTTTTTCTATTACGCAGAGGAGCAAAAGGTCTTTGTTTCTCGTCATGCCGCTTCTTGAAAACTGAATTTTTAGAAAATCAGATAAGTGGGAGCGCAATAGAACTGGAAGAAATTCCAGAACCACAAGCTATTACCGAAAGCATGGTAGAAGCAGAGGTTTCAAAAGAACTGGACGTCCCCGCGCCACTCCGCAGAACTAGCAGGCAGTCTTATCCGCCTGAGAGATACTACGGTTTTCTCATAGACGGGGATCGAGAGGATTGCATCATTGACAATGATGAGCCTACTTGCTTCCAGCAAGCCATTCAGAGCGGTGACTCGGTAAAATGGTCGGATGCAATGCGGACGGAAATGGAGTCCATGTACACCAACAATGTTTGGACTTTGGACAATGCTCCAGAAGGGGTAAAACCCGTAGGCTGTAAATGGATCTTCAGAAAGAAGATTGGTGTAGATGGACAGGTTGAAACTTATAAGGCAAGACTTGTTGCAAAGGGTTTTCGTCAAAGACCTGGTTTGGAATATGATGAAACCTTTTCTCCAGTGGCTATGCTTAAATCCATTCGGATCATTCTTGCCATTGCTGCCTTCCATGATTATGAGATCTGATAGATGGACGTAAAGACGGCTTTTCTAAATGGTAATTTGGAAGAGTGCGTCTATATGGATCAGCCAGAGAATTTCATTCAGAGTGGGAGCAGCGGGAAAGTGTGCAAGTTGCTTAAGTCCATTTATAGACTAAAGCAGGCATCGCGGAGTTGGAATATCTGTTTTGATGATGCTGTCAAAGAATTCGACTTTATCAAAAATCCACATGAACCATGCATATATAGTAAGATTGTAGGGAGACCTGTGGTATTCCTCGTCTTGTACGTGGATGACATTATCTTAATAGGAAATGACATTCCTATGCTAAAGTCAGTGAAAGGATTCTTGTCACAGAGGTTCTCCATGAAGGACCTGGGTGATGCCTCCTACATTCTGGGGATCCAGATCTATCGTGATAAATCTAAACGGATAGTTGGACTTGCACAGTCAAGGTACATCAACACCATACTGAAATGATTCAGTATGGAAGATTCAAAGCGCGGTAATCTACCGGCTTGTCACGGAATCACCCTCTCCAAAGAGATGTCTCCAAAGACTGATTTGGAAAGGGCTCGCATGTCAACTATACCCTACGCATTGGCAGTAAGCTCTATAATGTATGCGATGTTCTGTACCAGACCAGATATAACATACGCATTGAGCGTTGTAAGCCGGTATCAGTCAAACCCAGGTGAGAAGCACTGGATAGCAGTAAAAAACATTCTCAAGTACCTGAGAAGGACTAAGGAGATGTTCTTGGTGTATGGAGGAAAAGACCTCCATATCGAGGCCTTTGCTGACTCTAGCTTCCAGAGTGACAAGGATGACTCCAAGTCCATGTCGGGTTATGTCTTTACCCTCATTAGAGGGGCGGTCTGTTGGAAGAGCTCCAAGCAGGACACCGTTGCTGACTCGAAAATGGAAGCGGAGTACATAGCTGCTTGCGATGCCGCAAAAGAAGCAATCTGGATGAAGAAGTTCCTCACAGAGCTTCAGGTGGTTCCGACCATTGTTGATCCAATACCTCTGTATTGTGACAACAACGGCGCTAAAACATTAGCGAAGGAACTCAAGTCCCATCAGAAGTCCAGACACATTTTGAGGCGGTACAACCTGATCAGGAAGATCGTAGATCGCCGGGAGATCGACGTGAGGGGAGTAGATACCGAGAATAACACTGCATATCCACTCACAAAGGCCATCTCTCAGACACAGTTCGAGCGGCTGATCGAGATGATAGGTCTGCGATACACCAGTACATAGCCCTAGTGCAAGTGGGAGATTGTTAGTGATGTTTGCCCTAGAGGCCATTATTGTATCATACTGGTTTGTATATTACTTAATGGAAGCTTGGGATATTCAGAGTTATATTGACAGTCTTGCTCAAAATGGTAGTATGCTACTTGGTTTGTTTCTACTTTAATATATGCATGTGTTTCTTTTAGCACATCGCTTATACATATTAGTAGAGCCCTTAGGATCTTTGCTTGATTACCAGCGTTGTGATGGCATTCACACTAGTGGGGGCTGGGTAATCTACAAGCACATCCTTATACAGGTCCCTAGTCATAGGATTTTCGAGACGGGGTATCGATACTCCAGAGCAGACTAGTTTATACACTTCTCATCCCAGTAGGGGAGATGGTCTGTCCCACAACCATTAGTACATCGTACTGGGGATAGTTTGCTGGTGCTCATTAGGTTATGAGTACACTGGACAGGACTCGTAGGGAACTGTTGTTGGGTATTATACCTATCGTCGGGTAGCAGTTCCCAGGTGACATGAATACAGCTTAGCCCGTCGACTTGACACTGCTACATCGCCTCGAGTGTGTTCCCACTGTACTTTGATTACAACCCTACCACGGCTCAAAGGAGTCGTCCAAACATGTAGTAGTTGGGTGCAGTCGTGAAGAACTTGGAGGCAGTGGCGGTTAGATAGGATTCGCCTCTCCCGGCATTGGGGGTTGATATCGCGCTGTGTTTGGAGAGCCATTACAAAAAGTCCTTGTCCCGGGAAAGCGAGATTTACTGGTAGGTATTCCAGTAGTTTCTCAAGGTGTTCTGAGCTAAAGTCCGGCACGACTTATTGCGCTATTAGGGGTCTGACGATTACCGCCCCCTAGGCCCGATATGCGATACTCTTAGACGAACAGACCGGACTGTACGGAGATTGTCACATGCAGGCTCAGTAGGAGTTCAGATGGGTTTTCTCATCGGCCTTCTTATCGACAGATACCTGGGTAGTTGTTACGTGTAGCTAGTACCGCTTGCGGCTTGTGGTTAAACCCACTGCCAGCGTACTGTCGAGTCTTTAGAGTCCCACATAGAGAGTTTCCCTGCATCGAGTAAAACATGTAGAGGCCGTATGGTTTTACGGCAGGGCTTCGATCAAGTACGTACATTTGTACGCGTATGATGATCGGGCAGGTAATACTAGTGGGCTTTGGTTTAAGCCTGTTAGTTATATATATGCCCTAGAGGCCATTGTTGTACATTTGATGTATATTATGATGGATGCTTAGATATATACAGAGAGGACTTTCTTGCTCGTCATGATAGTATGCTATTTGGTTTCACTTTATCTTAACATGTTGACTTGTATTGGTTTACTGTCTTTCTCTCACATGTTGATAAAGCCCTTAGGATCTGTACTCGACTACTGGGATTATGATGAGATCATACTAGTGGGGCCACGGTAGTCGATGAGTACATCCTATAAATGTTCCTAGTCGAGGGTATATCGAGACAGGGCATCGATACACCAGAGTAGACTAGCGTATACGCATCTTGACCCATATGATAGGCGATGGATGATCCCATATCCATCGGTGTTTGACATTAAATATGTAGTACGGGTGCTCAGTGGAGACTGGGTACACTAGACGGACTCGCCGAGAACTCCCAGTTGGTGATATACCACACGTCAGATGGCAGTTCTCCGGAGACACTGGTACAGGGTAGTCTGAAGACTCGAGATCGTCATAGAGTCTTGTGTGATTCCCACTGTGCTTTGATTTCCACCTTACCACGTCCAAGAGGGCGTGCAAAACGGTGGCTTTTGGGTACAGTCCCGAATTACATGGAGGCAATGAGCGATAGGAGGGGATTCGTCTCTCCCGGTATTGGGAGTTGATGTTGTGCTGTGTTCGATTGGCTATAACTGGAAGTCCCTGGCCAGGGCTGATATAGAGATTTACTGGTAAGTGTTACTAGTAGTTTCTCGACCTGTTATGAGCCTCACATCGACACGACTTATCGGTTACTGGGGTCTGACGTTTACCACCCCTAGAATTGATATGCGACATATCAGACGAACAGACCGGACTGTACGGGAGTGTTATTGATTGGATTCACAGGAGAACGCACAGGCTAGCTTGTTGATCTTCTGATCGCTCAATACCTGGGTGGCTGTTATGTTTAGCTGACCGCTTGCAGCTTGTGGGTGTTTGATATGATCATCACCTGCTACCGGCGTATTGACGATTCTTTAGAGTCCTACACAGAGGTTTCTTGGCTCAGGCGAAACGGAGTAGAGGCACATATGTGATATGTGCAGGACCGAGGATAATGCGATATGAGATACCGTATTATATTCTCGAGATATTTTGATATGAATCGGGACATCGGATCAAGTGTTGATTCGATGAATCGGTACATGATATATTAGCCGGTTATATTCGATATAGCCGGATCGTTGGATCAAGTGTTGATTCGATGATTTAATGTATAATAATATATATGATATATTGTATTACATTATCTAATATTGGCTCACTTTATTATTTCATTTTCTCACTGGATTAATACATTGATATATATGCGATATATGTTAAATGTATTATTTTCTTTTGTTGCAAATAAATAATATATATGTGATATATATTATTGTGACATGATATGATTTTTTATTAAACATGTTTAAGGATGATTAAATAGGATTAGGGTTTGATTAGGGTTAACTTCTTCTTGCACATTCTAGAAGCTTTTCCTTTTGTCTTGGTTAAGATATTATGGTTGATACTTATCCTTAACCTAACCAAACCCTAACTCTAGTTTATTCTCTACAACTTCTTAGCCACTCATCCTTGACCATGGTTGATATATCAATCATATAGATTTCTTTTCTATTCATCCCAAAAGGATTTATCATTTCCATTATCATCTTCTTCTCTCTTGAGTTAAAAAGAAAAAGCTTACTAGAAATTCCATTTGTGATGATAAATTGTGAGAAAGTGAATTAAAAAGAAAGCATAAATACTACTCCCTCATCCTCATCTCATCTAGCCCATGAGCTTAGGGTGTTCATCTCTATAGAGTGAGAAAGCTTGGTTTTTTGCAACTTCGACGTAGATCATCGGAGATTCGGAACACTTCAAGCTAGCATGGACCGTTCGAGTCGTGGAGCCTCTCTTGAGTCCGGGAGATCGTGGATCGTGGCAAAGGGAATTCTACTCGGAGCTTGTGAAGCAAAGGAGCGGACTACAAAGGTTGTAATCCCTCACACTTAGATAAAAAGTTGTTATCTTGCATGCTAAACCCTAATAATCTAGCAAAGATCCCGTCTTTAGGTTGTTCGGTACATGTAGAATTTTATTCGGGCATGTTTGATGCTCTATGAACCTCCACTAGTGTGCCTAGGAACCTTACGGTGGTATCAGAGCCTAGCTAGAGCCTTAAGCGATGTGTTAACGAAGTTAAAACTCCGATCGAACCCGAACCGACGAAAATAACCCCCTCTCTTGAATTTTTTTAAAATCTGGATTTTTTCTGAATTAAAAATACCTAAAAAATACAGCAGAGAAAAATAAGAATTACTGTGAAATTCGAGCCATTGATCCGTACAAACGACCGTGGAATCGCGGCCATTCCTGCTTGCGCCGCGGTTCCGCGGCAGTACTGTTCGATTTGACATTTTTGTTTTTACAGTAATTCTTTATTTGTGCTTATTTAGTTTCTGGAATTTTTATTTTGACTCAAAGGTTAGGTGATCTGGGGTTTGTTTTGTAATAGTAGATTCGATCGGAATATTTAAATTCGTTTTTATTTTCGGATATTTAGAAACTGTTAAACAATTTGAACGGATAACATTAACCCACTTTATCGCGGAACGACAAACTTTCAAGTGTTGAATTTGTATTGGGTTTAAATCTTTCGGAAAAATTGTACAAGTTAAGCGGTGGTGTCACGACCCAAAATTGGCCCATGACGGCCCTAATACTACGCAACGCCTAAAGACGCAACGTAGTAAAAGAAAGCCAAACCCAGAAATCTAAACCATGAAAAATATGGAAAAGATAATATAAGTTTTGAAACAATTGAAATCGCAACCCAAATTCTTTAAAAGTCTTACTTTCTTTCTTTAAAATTTTAGTAACACCCCCTTTTTGTAAAGACAAGTCAAGATGAATGCAACACAAAAATAATGACAGTAGAGAAAAAGATGTATATAAAAGACATCAAATCCACAATAATACACATAACGTCCTCACCAAGTCTCTATGTCCACAAATACAATAGTAGATGGAGAGTACAAATACAACAAATATACAATATGAAATACAGATAACCATCTAACCCACCTAAGCAAAATGGTACTGTGAGCTGATGCGGTATCAGTAGCAAAAGATGGTAGCTGGATAGCTGAATAGAGGAATAGCCTGCCTCGACTACTCTGGGGAACAGCCTGAAACACCTGTGGCACAACGGGGGTGAGTTTCCAACTCGTGAATAGTATAAAACATATGCAGGTAATCGCAGGAATGCACGTACAACATGAATCTAAGATATGCGATTACAATAATAATATGTTATGCAATGCTGAAATAAGGAGAGTACACTAGCAGATACAATCAATATGTGCAGCAATAATAACATGACAATAGTATGCAATAACTATGCAATAGAGATATGAGAAAGCAAATATGCAACTATCATAAGGGTACACTACAAGTACTACCAGTATATAAATCTGTGCATAAGGTAGGTAAGGGTGAGGTATAGGGTGAAACATGTCATTTCCCACGGAAACCTGACGTCGTGGCAGGATCACAATCCAACAAGATACTCCAATCCCAAATCCTCAAATCATCCCCTACATTGGGCGCTCACGTCATATAAGTCTCACATCTCCCCAATGTACAATATCGAGTAATCTCCTATATCCCGAATGTACAAATCAGCAATCACATAGGTATGTCCAATATCCAATCCCAATGAATCACCTAGTATCCCAAGTCCAATCTCAAGTAAGAATCTAACATCCTAAAGGTAAATATATATGGAAATAAGTATGATGGGGGCAATACACATATATTAGCGTCCCATTCCACTAATATTGGTGTAAGGGTATATATAACAACGGCTAAATCCCCTGTTATATATACAAAAAGGGGTTAGAGAAATATAATGAAAACAGTGTGCCAAGCATCGGCACAGAAATCCTCGTATATCGGGCTCCGTCAGTCCGGATCAGCCCACGGGGTCCGTCTGCGGTATCGGCCCTCGGCCCCGACAGTACAGATCCTCCCGCATCCATCTCTCGACTCTGGCCAGTAGCCTCCGGACAACTGCCAGGTCCAACCAATCACCGGTAGGTACTCGCCCGCCTCCAGGCTCAATCGGCAAACCCATCGATCTTCTTGCCGAGGGGAACCATACCGGGCCCCACCATGTACTCTCATACGGCAACCACACCTCATATGGAGTATATAATCAGCACCGATAAAACTCATGGGGGACGCTCAAATATCATATCAAGGAAACCGGGTTGTTCCATGTATGCATAATTTCATGAACTCCCGCGGTTCCCAAATCCCGAAAACATCGTATAAAATGCAGATAAACAATGCGCAAATCTAGGAATAAATGTATGCGATATATCTGAATGCGACCAGGTAAACAAAAGTATATAGCTGAACCAGATGTATGCGAAATCAAGATAAGGTACAGCTAAGTAACATCAGTAAATGTAAATATGCGACAGCAACTGAATATGTGTCTAACATACAGGTGAAGCAATGTATGGGTATCTACCTATAAGAACTGATGTCGTATACCCCCTGGGTATAAGAAGAATATGAATAAGATATCCCCCGGTATAAGTAACATATGTAGAAGGTATATCTGTAGCTGTATCGCAAGGTGAAAATATACCTATCACTAAAGGTATGATACACTATAGGTATACCGATAAGCTAGATGTCACGTGTGGTAGGCAATAGTAGCTATAAGGGGTAGTGTGTGACATGGCAATTATTGACGGTGTGTGTGTAGCATACAATCCGTGCTCGTGCAATATGGACCGTCAATAAAATGTGCAGTGGCCTACGGCTGCTAGTCACAGTATAACTACCTCAAGGAAATAAAATAATGCGCAATTCTACAATGACGTAGAATGTGCGACAGGTATTTGAATCCTAGCCCAGACGCATAACGCCATGCGGGCGATTCCCCTGTAGATGTTAAATCTACTCACCTACACTCCACGCTAGGTGAATCCTACCATCTGCTCCCCCTGTAGCCGTGTCCATAGTCCCTGCCTGCAAACTTGCAAATACGACATGGAAATCATATATAAGCCAAATATCCCGCAAAATGCGATATCGAACCAAAACGAGAAACTCGCGTCGCGAACTAAACGCGCGTGTGCACGATACGCTGAATCGTGTGTGTACGCGTCTAAAACCATCGCGACACGCCGCGATACGCTGGATCACAGAACTCACTCACGTATCGCGCGTATCGCGCAAACACCACGAACACCAAAAACGGTATTTGATCCCAGATTTTCCTATAGGTCAAATCTTACAAAACTAGACATGCCAAAACACTACACTACACATCAGAGAACACTACCCAAAACCCCAAGACCCTACCCCCCCTTCCTGGCCGCAAATTGCGGCCAGAATGATGAAATCTGCGGCCCGGTTTAGGAGAGGGTGGCTCGTGTTTTGGTTGTGGTATCTAGACCTAGTGTACATGCCCCAGTTTTCTCAATTTTGTTCTGTAGGGTTCGGGTCAAAAGCAGATCACAGATATCTAATAAAACACTTTAAAAACACTAATTTGCACAAAATAGAAACCTTTTGGTATTTTAGTGAAATCGGGGGAATTCTCAGTGTGAGTGACCCTACTAACACTAAATTAACCTAAGGTAGCTAGCAAAATCAACAATTTATCACCACTTCTCACAATTCACCAAAACTAGCACCAAACTAGCTAATTTAACACTAATCGAGCTAATTAACACATAAGCTGGCAATAAGGGGAATTTGGTTCAGCAATTATACCCTAAAGACCCCCAAGAAGCAGGTGAAGAAGTGAAAGGAGCTGCTGTAGGTTGCTGGAGCTCCTGTTGATGCTGCTGTTGCTTGCCTCTGCTGCTTCTACTGCTTGCTGTTACTTCTGCTGCTTCTTCTGCTACTCCTTCTACTTCTGCTGCTGTTGCTGTCTTGTTGTTGTTGTTGATGTTGAAGCTGCTACTGCTGCTCCTGCTGATGATGATGATGTCGTTGCTGATGGTGAGGATGCTGCTGCCACTGCTGTAGGTGTGTGTGTGTGATGAAGCTGCTGCTGCTATTGTTGCTGTTGTTGTTGTTGTTGTAGCTGATGATGATGATGTTGCTGATATTGTTTGCTGGGGCAGCTGCTGCTGAAGGGTGTGTGAGTGAGTGAGAGAAGGAAAATGAGAGGGAGAATGAGTGAACAACAATGACCCCTCCCCCTTCTCACTCTCTTTCCTCACTAATGAAGCATGGTCACACCATGCTCCCATGCCCTCTCTCTCTCACACAAAGTCAAACCAAACCAAATATTTAAAACCTTTTCCAAATTCCTTTTCATTTTAAAACCATCACTACTAATTACAACCATAACACTTAAACAATATTAAAACTAGGTTAGGGAGAAATGGTTAGTTAACCATGGTTGCTAATCATGGTTTAACTCCAAAAACAACCCTAGTTTACATGCACAAGTGTGTGTGTGCCTAACAAAAATCTAATAAAATACACAATAATTAGGATAAATTATTTAAAACTTAATTTGGTAAACTTTTTATTAAAACCACACATTAAAATATAATAAGCTACAAAACACATTCTAAGGTGTTACAATCTCCCCCCTTAAAAGAAATTCGTCCCCGAATTTTAAAATATACTGATACGCGTACCTTCAAAGAGAAGATTACTACTCCCAAATCTCGCTCGCAGCCTCCCAAGTGATTTCTCACTATACGGCTACGTCCAAGAAAAAAAACCCTTCACAGATGGCAAGACCCTTGACCGACGTCTTTTCCACCTGCCGAGCCATTAACACACATGGCTGCTGGTGAACGAAAGATCGCGTCCAGCTAAATGGTCTGGTGCCAAATCATGTGAGAAAGGTCAAGAAGGTAATTGTAAAGTATAATCACAAGGAATACGGAGTGGAAATCTAATAATCTGGGCGGAAGTGCCAAATTAAAGGCAACGAAACTAACTCGCTTATAGAATCTCAGAAGGACCTAAATCCTGGGATAAGCTTCCCAAAATCCAACACGTCGTTCATCGGAAGGTCCGTAGGAATACATGATTTGCCACTGCGCACTCAAGCCTGCGACCAGCACAGTCGCATAAGACATCAGTTGCAATGGACAATTCTCATCCTGACCTGAACACAACTGGACTATCTCCGAAGCTCTAGACTAGCTGGGGTCTAAGGTCCTACTTACGCGGAGTCAGAAGAAGGACAGGCAGGTGATCGACACGACTTAACCCCTAAGCCTAAGGGTGGCCAATTGGAGTGTCTCCTGATAACAGCTATCGAAGGAGAACCCTAACGATGGCGAGTGACAATCCCAACTGCTGACGAAAAAAAACAAAACAAACACCCAACTTAACAAACACAAATGAGCACCTTGAGTACAACCGGACGACAAGAATCCGAATGGATTCATACCCTGACTAAACTTGGGTAGAAACCATAACGAAATTTGTGGAGATCTGCTCCCATTCCTACTTCGGAACGGTAAAAGGTTGCAACTCTCCAGCCGCCTCAGATGCTCGACCCAAGCACACAACAAGACTGACACCTTGAAACGAAACCTGAAACTTCCCCTTACATCCCTGTCCACCCGTAACTATCTCACAAGTCACGTTAAATGTTGTTGGAACTTGAATGCAAACTGAGAGTTGACAGATGTGCATGTTCTAGGATTACACGTCTTTACCTGATGAAACCAGGTATACAAACGCATCCCTAACTTAGCACACCATTGTCATAAATCAAGGTCTCCGAATCATTACCCAGCCGAGTATGCTCAAGTATCTCTGACGTACGAGCTTCGACGGGCGGTGTCTCGCAAAAACGATTTAAGGGAAGTGGTCGGGCGTGGACATGAGCAAGCTGTCCCCTCCGTAGAGGCGAACTTAAGCCATACTCAACGATCACACAAGAACTGTAAATCTGCAGGAGACTAACACAACAATCAAAATCCGCTGCAGGAAGATGTACCTTAAGCTCTAGTGGTCCGTAGAAAATCGGACACGACTCTCGAACATATAGTGTCTCCAAATCTCCAACACAAAACCACCGCGGCCATCTCCAGATCATGAGTAGAATATCCTCCTCGTACTTCCTCCAAATGTAGGGAAGCAAAAACGATAACTCTATAGTGTCACCTCAGTACACAATCGAGCCCACTCAAGAAACACTACAGTTAAACAACAAAGTCGCCCGAACTAAAAGCAAAGAAAAACTGATGCAGTTGTTAACTGAATCTTCAACTGCTGAAAACCCCGTACACATGCCTCAGTCCAAAGAAAAGAAACCTCCTTTTGGTCAAATCAGTCGACGGTGCAGCACTACTTTAGCAATCCTGCATGAAACGGCGGTAAAAACCTGCTAAGACCAACCATCTGCGGATCTCCGTCCTGCACACAAGTCTGGGCCTAAGCTGTACGGCCACGATCTCCCTCGGAACCATACGAAGCCGTCTCCCATGACTACAAGACCGAGGAGTCAACACAAACAAGCCTGAAGAAACACTCCGAGAATTTAGCAACTGCTGGTGCTCTCCCAGCATCTGCATAACAAATCCTCAAGTGCTACTCCTGTCCCTCAAGACACATTAAGTAGACCAGAGTGTCGTAAATAACAAAACAACCACTGGTCGAGGAACGACCTGAAGAAATCTGGTTCATCACATCTACGAATGCTGCTATGACAACAGTGAATCCAACGACTCACAAAAACACACAAAGCCCGTAGCATGCACAAGGCAAACTTCGGAATGACGTCACTCCGAATCCGCAATAATGATGACCTGATCCCAAACACACTTAGAAAATGTCTCGCACTCTGGAGCTGATCGAAGAAATCGTCACGGCGAGGTGAAGGATACCCATCCGCACCATAAGCCGGTTCAATTAACGATCCGTCCATACGCAACCTCCAACTGCCATCTTCCTTCTGGATGAACAGAAATAGGAGTTTCCAAAAGTGAAACACTCAGACGCACAAAACTCCCCAAACCACAACTCTGCAGATGATCCTTTAAGCTCCCTCAGCTTCGCCGGCCCATCAGGAGCAACGTTGGAAAAACTCTCGCACGAAAGGAACCCGGTCCAACAGTCCCACTGTGGCTCCGGTATCACGAATGAACGCCAAGAATCCACGACATATCCTCAGTAGCCGACTAGAGAAAAAGGCTGAATTCAAGCTGTGAGAGGCGGCACAACTATCCACCTGCACAACAAGAACTGACTTGCCGGGGAAAACAAACCCTAACTTTCTTCCACACGGTAGTCCACAGACGCCTAGCACGTAGTTAACCAGTCCGTGCCCAGGAGAACGTCAAATCCAACACCTCAAGAAGGATCAAAACGACGGACGAATCTCTATCTCCTATCCGCTTGGCACAATACTGAAATACGTGTCGCGCAATAAAAGGATCGCTGACAGAAGTTTAAACAACTACTACTAATCTACCCAACAACGGTACAAGCAAGAGGACAACGAATACATCAACAGAACATATAAATCAAGGGTACCTGAAAACTCCACATTGGACGTCTGCGCGTCCCGATGAGTAGAAGCAAACTCATGTGTACGCCCTCTACTCGCAGCTGGATGAACTCCTCTGGTAGACTGAGCCCTCTGAGCAAATCTTCCACGTCCACGGCCTCTCTGAAAATGGTCATGACGAGGTGCTAAGGAACAATCCCTGACGAAGTGCTGAAGGCTCCCGCTTCGAAAACATCCACGTGCTGACTACTGACCATCCTGGGGATGAGAGCTGAACGACTGCCCTCGTCCTAAGCTTCTACTACTCCCGCGACGGCCATGAAATCTGTCTCGACGACCAAACCTCCGTCTCTGGGCTGGTACATTGGTACGAGTCCTCCACTGTCCTGGAACCCTCTGAGCCTCTGGAATATGCGCCTCGTCAACTGGAGCTGCAACCACTGGTGCTGTGTAGGTGACGGACTGTTGCATGATGACCGTAAGGGACAGCTGAGTGACAGGGGTGACAACCTCCTGTCGTAGCTCCCAAACGACGTCAACTAAAGAACTCATCGTCTGGCGGAACTCCTGCATCTCTACCAAAAGTCTATCCATGGTATAGGTCGTAGGCTGATCCGTCTGCACCTATGCAACTAGAGTGCCATCCTGGTCAGTACTCGTCTCACCCGAGCTAACTCTGACCTCGGCCCTCGCTGCATCGCCCTGAGTCCCCATAGTCATCGGCGGCAAGGCTAAATAGATATAAGATGAGATTCGATAAGAATGAGGAAATCGAATCTCAAAGATATGAATCATCAAGGAAGAAATGTCAAGCAAATTGTACTTAGGTCACTTAATGCAAAGTACCGCGTTGTGGGTATGCTGCAGACATACACACACTACGTTACTCTGCTTAAGCTACCTACTCCATCATACTAAGGTCATCCTACACTCCGAAAGGTAAAACCTAACGCTCTGATACCAACTTTGTCACGACCCAAAATTGGCCCGTGACGGCCCTAATACTACGCAACGCCTAAAGACGCAACGTAGTAAAAGAAAGCCAAACCAAGAAATCTAAACCATGAAAAATACGGAAAAGATAATATAAGTTTTGAAACAATTGAAATCGCAACCCAAATTCTTTAAAAGTCTTACTTTCTTTCTTTAAAATTTTAGTAACACCCCCTTTTTGTAAAGACAAGTCAAGATGAATGCAACACAAAAATAATGACAGTAGAGAAAAAGCTGTATATAAAAGACATCAAATCCATAATAATACACATAACGTCCTCACCAAGTCTCTATGTCCACAAATACAATAGTAGATGGAGAGTACAAATACAACAAATATACAATATGAAATACAGATAACCATCTAACCCACCTAAGCAAAATGGTACTGTGAGCTGATGCGGTATCTGTAGCAAAAGATGGTAGCTGGATAGCTGAATAGAGGAATAGCCTGCCTCGACTACTCTGGGGAACAGCCTGAAACACCTGTGGCACAACGGGGGTGAGTTGCCAACTCGTGAATAGTATAAAATATATGCAGGTAATCGCAGGAATGCACGTACAGCATGAATCTAAGATATGCGATTACAATAATAATATGTTATGCAATGCTGAAATAAGGAGAGTACACTAGCAGATACAACCAATATGTGGAGCAATAATAACATGACAATAGTATGCAATAACTATGCAATAGAGATATGAGAAAGCAAATATGCAATTATCATAAAGGTACACTACAAGTACTACCAGTATATGAATCTGTGCATAAGGTAGGTAAGGGTGAGGTATAGGGTGGAACATGTCATTTCCCACGGAAACCTGACGTCGTGGCAGGATCACAATCCAACAAGATACTCCAATCCTAAATCCTCAAATCAGCCCCCACATTGGGAGCTCACGTCATATAAGTCTCACATCTCCCCAAAGTACAATATCGAGTAATCTCCTATATCCCGAATGTACAAATCAGCAATCACATAGGTATGTCCAATATCCAATCCCAATGAATCACCTAGTATCCCAAGTCCAATCTCAAGTAAGAATCTAACATCCTAAAGGTAAATATATATGGAAATAAGTATGATGGGGGAAATACACATATATTAGCGTCCCATTCCACTAATATTGGTGTAAGGGCATATATAACAACTGCCAAATCCCCTGTTATATATACAAAAAGGAGTTAGAGAAATATCATGAAAACAGTGTGCCAAGCATCGGCACAGAAATCCTCGTATATCGGGCTCCGTCAGTCCGGATCAGCCCACGGGGTCCGTCTGCGGTATCGGCCCTCGGCCCCGACAGTACAGATCCTCCCGCATCCATCTCTCGACTCTGGCCAGTAGCCTCCGGACAACTGCCAGGTCCAACCAATCACCGGTAGGCACTCGCTCGCCTCCAGGCTCAATCGGCAAACCCATCGATCTTCTTGCCGAGGGGAACCATACCGGGCCCCACTATGTACTCTCATACGGAAACCACACCTCGTATGGAGTATATAATCAGCACCGATAAAACTCATGGGGGACGCTCAAATATCATATCAAGGAAACCGGGTGGTTCCATGTATGCATAATTTCATGAACTCCCGCGGTTCCCAAATCCCGAAAACATCATATAAAATCCAGCTAAACAATGCGCAAATCCAGGAATAAATGTATGCGATATATCTGAATGCGAGCAGGTAAACAAAAGTATATAGCTGAACCAGATGTATGCGAAATCAAGATAAGGTACAGCTAAGTAACATCAGTAAATGTAAATATGCGACAACAACTGAATATGTGTCTAACATACAGGTGAAGCAATGTATGGGTATCTACCTATAAGAACAGATGTCGTATACCCCCTGGGTTTAAGAAGAATATGAATAAGATATCCCCCGGTATAAGTAACATATGTAGGAGGTATATCTGTAGCTGTATCGCAAGGTGAAAATATACCTATCACTAAAGGTATGATACACTATAGGTATACCGATAAGCTAGATGTCACGTGTGGTAGGCAATAGTAGCTATAAGGGGTAGTGTGTGACATGGCAATTATTGACGGTGTGTGTGTAGCATACAATCCGTGCTCGTGCAATATGGACCGTCAAAAATATGTGCAGTGGCCTACGGCTGCTAGTTACAGTATAACTACATCAAGGAAATAAAGTAAATGCGCAATTCTACAATGACGTAGAATGTGCGACAGGTATTTGAATCCTAGCCCAGACGCATAACGCCATGCGGGCGATTCCCCTGTAGATGTTAAATCTACTCACCTACACTCCATGCTAGGTGAATCCTACCATCTGCTCCCCCTGTAGCCGTGTCCGTAGTCCCTGCCTGCAAACCTGCAAATACGACATGGAAATATATATAAGCCAAATATCCCGCAAAACGCGATATCGAACCAAAACGAGAAACTCGCGTCGCGAACTAAACGCGCGTGTGCACGATACGCGGAATCGTGTGTGTACGCGTCTAAAACCATCGCGACACGCCGCGATACGCTGGATCACAGAACTCACTCACGTATCGCGCGTATCGCGCAAACACCACGAACACCAAAAACGGTATTTGATCCCAGATTTCCCTATAGGTCAAATCTTACAAAACTAGACATGCCAAAACACTACACTACACATCAGAGAACACTACCCAAAACCCCAAGACCCTGCCCCCCCTTCCTGGCCGCAAATTGCGGCCAGAATGATGAAATCTGCGGCCCGGTTTGGGAGAGGGTGGCTCGTGTTTTGGTTGTGGTATCTAGACCTAGTGTACAAGCCCCAGTTTTCTCAATTTTGTTCTGTAGGGTTCGGGTCAAAAGCAGATCACAGATATCCAATAAAACACTTTAAAAACACTAATTTGCACAAAATAGAAACCTTATGGTATTTTAGTGAAATCGGGGGAATTCTCAGTGTGAGTGACCCTACTAACACTAAATTAACCTAAGGTAGCTAGCAAAATCAACAATTTATCACCACTTCTCACAATTCACCAAAACTAGCACCAAACTAGCTAATTTAACACTAATCGAGCTAATTAACACATAAGCTGGCAATAAGGGGAATTGGGTTCAGCAATTATACCCTAAAGACCCCCAAGAAGCAGGTGAAGAAGTGAAAGGAGCTGCTGTAGGATGCTGGAGCTCCTGTTGATGCTGCTGTTGCTTGCCTCTGCTGCTTCTACTGCTTGCTGTTGCTTCTGCGGCTTCTTCTGCTACTGCTTTTACTTCTGTTGTTGTTGCTGTCTTGTTGTTGTTGTTGATGTTGAAGCTGCTACTGCTGCTCCTGCTGATGATGATGATGTCGTTGCTGATGGTGAGGATGCTGCTGCTACTGCTGTAGGTGTGTGTGTGTGATGAAGCTGCTGCTGCTATTGTTGTTGTTGTTGTTGTTGTTGTTGTTGTAGCTGATGATGATGATGTTGCTGATATTGTTTGCTGGGGCAGCTGCTGCTGAAGGGTATGTGAGTGAGTGAGAGAAGGAAAATGAGAGGGAGAATGACTGAACAACAATGACCCCTCCCCCTTCTCACTCTCTTTCCTCACTAATGAGGCATGGTCACACCATGCTCCCATGCCCTCTCTCTCTCACACAAAGTCAAACCAAACCAAATATTTAAAACCTTTTCCAAATTCCTTTTCATTTTAAAACCATCACTACTAATTACAACCATAACACTTAAACAATATTAAAACTAGGTTAGGGAGAAATGGTTAGTTAACCATGGTTGCTAATCATGGTTTAACTCCAAAAACAACCCTAGTTTACATGCACAAGTGTGTGTGTGCCTAACAAAAATCTAATAAAATACACAATAATTAGGATAAATTATTTAAAACTTAATTTGGTAAACTTTTTATTAAAACCACACATTAAAATATAATAAGCTACAAAACACATTCTAAGGTGTTACATGTGGACCCTCTAAAAGAAAACAAACCTTAACTCGATTATGTGACCGTCTTGAACTGCCTTTTGAACCTTTGGGTTTGGGGCAGTACGGCGTGCCACATGTGAGGAGTTGGCTTGACCCTTCTACGACTGGATCACTGGTACTATGACATATTCTGGGATTATTTGAACTCCGCTCAACTGTTGAGCACTTTGGGAAATTTTGGTTATTTGATTATCTGTTCGAAAAGTTTAATACTGTCTATTTATCTGGAATGTGATACAATATGTGGAATTCATAGAGTTAGGCATGAAATGCGAAGTATGTGATATTTCGGATTTACGATGTGTAAAGTGATTGTGGATTCCAAATATTGTAGTTTTACACTTTCCTTTCTGTGACCGTAAGTGTAGTATGTAGTTGTATTGCCGGTCTTCGTTGCTATACATCGGCGACGATCGGTGTATGCATACTTACTTACGTTGATGATATGCGATATTATGTGTTGCTGAGATATGATGTGCAGGATTGTCGTGATTGAATAGCCGTGGGTTTTATGTGAGATGAGAGTTTTATATTTTCATTCATGTAAATTCAAATGTAATGTAATATTCTTTTATTTTGGGCACTTCCAGGTTGAGGTTGATGCCACCAGTGTTGTATATTATTTACTTTTCCGCATTAGGATGGACCCAAGGAGGGGAGCACAGGTGACCGGGTTATGGGGTTCAGTAGGAGGCCGTCTCGAGGAGTCGAGACCGGGTCTCCTAAACTCCAGAATTGGTAGGGTCGCTTGCCGATCTCGTAGGGGTCCAGGGTGTGGGCTTGGCTATTCATCGCGACAGTGGAATCCGTATTTTCTATTGTTGGCTAAATACTAAATACGGACGTCCTAGTATATCCCACATTATATCTATGTTTCTGCTGCGATATCTGTGATGTGATCATTTGATATGTTCTGATGGATACAGTATATAATATATATGATATATTATATAGATGTTACTTATGTTTTACACCCGCACTAGCCCTGCCCTGCACTGTCGTTAGTTACCTAACCTAACGGTGCATGAGGGGACATCGAGTCGAATGCGGATGGCATAAGTGTACGTCGTATTTATCTGTGATGCTTAGGAAGCATAAGCTGATGGGATTTTATTAATGAGATTAATAAAAAGAAAAGAAACCTAAAGATGTTGTAGAATCAAAACTTTATAAAAAAGGTAGCTACAGTTTTGCTTTGCACAGTGATATATATGATATATCCTGCACCTTATTCGATGGGGAAAGAGCCGAGATCCCTTCACCAGGAGTGACCTCTTTAGCGAAACTGGCAGATGCTACAAAACGCGGTTTGTCTTTTGAATGCTTTTAGTGTTTTGCTTTGCACAGCGGTATATATGATATATCCTGCACCTTATTCGATGAGGAAAGGGCCGACGATCCCTTCACCGGGAGTGACCCCTTTAGCGAAACTAAGAAAAGCCTCAAAAACACTCCTTTTCAAAAACACTTGATTCTACGACGATATCAAGTTCATTACACTCAGGGTTTTCTGAAAAACCTGCGTACCCCTCCGTCATTTCAGATAGAGACTAGTTAGTATTCGTGCTGCGTTTGTTGACCTTAGCCAAGGCGTGGTGTACGGTAGCTAATTAGTATTTATCTGCTAAAACATGAGATGTGATTGAGTTAGGGTAGTCGTGCGACTTTGTTGACCTTAGCCAAGGGTCGTACGGGTGGGTTTAATTTAATCAGAAAATGACGGTTTGAACTTGACTAGCGCTTATGATTTGTTGACCTTAGCCAAGGGTCGTACAGGTGGGTTTAATTCAATCAGGAAATGACGGGTTAAACTTGACTAGCGCTTATGATTTGTTGACCTTAGCCAAGGTCATATGTTGCTAGGGGTAAAAGCATTATCGGGAATTTCAAGTGTTGAAATTTGCAATGAGATTGCATACCTCCTATGAGATAGTTGGATCCCGATACCCACTGCGAGTAAGAGTTACTCCTGGGAGAGTTTTACACAGGACAATTAGTCGGTCAAGTAGGTGTCTAGAAAAGTGTTAACGGGGTTACGCCTCTGGGAAAACGAGGTTTACTTTAATTAGGTCCGTGCGAAAGCACGGGGAACCTCCCTCAAAGTACCGACACTGATCTGGCTGAAAGATTGATGAAATTGTAGTGTGTAATTAATCCCGGCTAATCTTACCTTTTAGGGTTTGAAGGTAGATTTGATAAAAACAGTGGGAGACATCCTGATTAGATAAGATAATAACCAATCTAATCTTGCAAGAGCATACGCTAAAGTGTTTTCTTCTCTCTCTCTCCAGGTAGCGACCATGTCAGGCCATAATCAAGATAATAATATGGATGTATTGACTGAACCCGCTTATTATTCTGAGCAGGGAAACGTTGGACCCGTTCTTTCTTATAAGAGTTATAAGACTGAACAGGGAATAAAAGAATATCTAGATTCTCAAGCCGCCCAAAAGAACATGCATGTTGATGCATCTTCTTCAGGTGTGTTAGTTATTGAGAACTGTTTTTCAGTTCATCCTACGTCCTGGGTATTAGATACCGGATCAGGATCCCACATATGTAAATTGTTACATGTGCTATGTAAAGGTAGAGAACTGGGAAAAGGTGATCATTCCGTTCAAGTAGGGAACGGTGCAAGTATTGCAGCCAAAGCAGTTGGCGAATATCACCTTGTATTGCCAAGTCGTAATACACTGATTCTAAATGAGTGCTATTATATACCGAACATGATGTGCAACATTATATCAGTTTCTTTATTAAGTAAAGAAGGATATAATTTTGTAGTAAAGGATAATGTTATGAACATATTCCTAGATCAAAAGTTGATTGCATCAGGCTCGTTACATAATGGCATATTCATTCTAAATCAGAATACAGTCCTTAATATACAAAACACACACAAGAGGAAAAGTTCAGAAATGAACGAATCCTTCTTGTGGCATTGTAGACTTGGTCATATCAATGCGACACGACTGGCTAAGTTAAATAAAGATGGTTATTTGAATCCGTTCGAATTATCATCTTATGATACTTGCCATTCATGTCTCAAAGGAAAAATGACCAAAGCTCCGTTTAGTGGACACGAAGAAAGAGTTACCGAACTCTTAGGACTGGTACATAGTGATGTATGCGGTCCCATATCTACGCATGCCAGGAACGGTTCTTCCTACTTCATTACATTCACTGACGATCTCTCAAGATTCGGATATGTGTTCCTAATGAAACACAAGTCTGAAGCTTTTGAGAAATTCAGAGAATATAAGCACGAAGTAGAGAATCTAACGGGCAAAAGTATTAAGATTCTTCGATCTGATCGAGGAGGTGAATACTTAAGCAATGAGTTCCTAGATTATCTAAAAAAGAATGGGATTCTCTCTCAGCTTACTCCTCCTTATACACCACAGCACAACGGTGTATCGGAGCGGAGGAATCGCACCCTATTAGATATGGTGCGCTCTATGATGAGTACAGCTGAGTTATCTATTTCCTTCTGGGGGTATGCGCTGGAGACAGCCATATAACTATTGAATAGAGTTCCAACTAAATTTGTGCCTACCACTCCATATGAGATATGGAATGGAAAGAGACCATCTCTTAAAAGAGTTAAGATATGGGGTTGTCCGGCTTATGTTAAAAAGCAAAATCCGGACAAACTCGAGGCACGATCAGTTCTTTGTAAGTTTGTAGGTTATCCAAGCAATTCATATGGATATCTATTCTACCACAGTGAACAACAAAAGGTGTTTGTTGCTCAACATGCCACCTTTTTAGAAAAGGAATTTCTTACAAAAGAAATTAGTGGCGATGAGGTAGAGCTGGAAGAGGTTTCAGCAACACAAACTACAACTAAAGATTTAGTGGAACCAGAGGATTCAGTAGTACCCGACGAACCCCAGCCTCTCCGTCGATCTAGCAGGGTTTCTCATCCGCCTGAGAGATACTACGGTTTTCTCATTGATGGTGGAAGCGAGGATTGCATCTTGGAAAATGATGACCTGACTTGTTTCGAGCAGGCCATCACGAGTGGTGACTCTGTGAAAATGGCTGGATGCAATGCGATTTGAGATGGAATCCATGTACACCAATAAAGTATGGATTTTGGAAAATGCTCCTGAAGGGGTAAAACCCATTGGGAGCAAGTGGATTTTTAAAAAGAAATTTGGTGTATATGGAAAAGTTGAGACTTTCAAAGCTAGACTTGTAGCAAAGGGTTTTCGTCAACGACCAGGTGTGGATTATGACGAAACCTTTTCTCCAGTGGCTATGCTTAAGTCCATCCGGATCTTACTTGCCATTGCTGCATACCATTACTACGAAATCTGGCAAATGGATGTTAAGACCGCCTTTCTAAACGGTGATTTAGAAGAGAGCGTGTACATGACTCAGCCACAGGGCTTCGTAGATAGTGGGAGCAGCGGAAAGGTGTGCAAGCTGCTTAAATCCATTTATGGGTTAAAGCAAGCATCGCGGAGTTAGAACATCTATTTTGATGTTGTAGTCAAAGAGTTTGACTTCATCAAAAATATAGATGAACCTTGTATCTATAAGAAGGTAGCAGAGGGTAAGGTTGTCTTCCTCGTATTGTACGTGGATGATATACTCTTGATAGGAAATGATATTCCTATGCTGCAATCACTCAAGCTCTTCTTATCACAGAGATTCTCAATGAAAGATCTAGGTATTGCCTCCTGCATATTGGGAATCATGATCTATAGAGATAGATCTAAACGGATACTGGGATTGTCCCAATCCAGGTACATTGACACCATCCTAAATAGGTTTAGTATGGAAGAATCCAAGCGTGGGAACCAACCCACGATCTCTGGACTCACTCTCTCCAAAGAGATGTCTCCCAAGACTGATTTGGAGAGAGCTCGCATGCAAGGGATACCCTATGCTTCGGCAGTAGGCTCTATCATGTATGTGATGCTATATACCAGACCCGATGTAGCATACTCACTAAGTGTAGTGATTCGGTATCAAGCAGATCCTGGAGAAAGTCACTGGACAGCTGTGAAGAACATTCTCAAGTACTTGTGAAGGACTAGAGACTTGTTCTTGGTGTATGGTAACGGAGAACTCCGGATGGAGTCCTTTACCGATTCCAGCTTCCAAAGTGATAAGGAAGACTCTAAGTCGTATTCGGGTTTTGTCTTTACCCTTAATGGAGGGGCGGTATGTTGGAAGAGTTCCAAACAGGATACCGTTGCAGACTCGACGATGGAGGCTGAATACATCGCTGCCAACGATGCTGCCAAAGAGGCTGTCTGGTTGAAGAAGTTCATTAGTGAACTTGGTGTGGTTCCATCCATTGAACATCCAATACCTCTGTATTGCGATAACAATAGAGCTGTGGCTTTGGCCAAGGAACCCAGATCCCATCAGAAATCCAGACATATTCTGAGGCGGTATCACCTGATCAGGGAGATAGTTGATCGCCGGGAGATCGAGGTCAGGAGAGTAGATACGAAGGACAACACTGCGGATCCACTCACGAAGGCCATTCCTCAGATACAGTTTGAGAGATTATTCGTGATGCTAGGTATGAGATACTACAACAGCTGGCCTTAGTGCAAGTGGGAGATTGTTAGTTATGTATATGCCATAGAGGCCATTGTTGTACATTTGATGTATATTATGATGGATGCTTAGATATATACAGAGAGGACTTTCTTGCTCGTCATGATAGTATGATATTTGGTTTCACTTTATCTTAACAGGTTGACTTGTATTGGTTTACTGTCTTTCTCTCACATGTTGATAAAGCCCTTAGGATCTGTACTCGACTACTGGGATTATGATGAGATCATACTAGTGGGACCACGGTAGTCGATGAGTACATCCTATAAATGTTCCTAGTCGAGGGTATATCGAGACAGGGCATCGATACACCATAGTAGACTAGCGTATACGCATCTTGACCCATATGATGGGCGATGGATGATCCCATATCCATCGGTGTTTGACATCAAGGATGATGTACGGGTGCTCAGTGGAGACTGGGTACACTGGACGGACTCGCCGAGAACTCCTAGTTGGTGATATACCACACGTCAGATGGCAGTTCTCCGGTGACACTGGTACAGAGTAATCTGAAGACCCGAGATCGTCATAGAGTCTTGTGTGATTCCCATTGTGCTTTGATTTCCACCTTACCACGTCCAAGAGGGCATGCAAAACGGTGGCTTTTGGGTACAGTCCTGAATTATATGGAGGCAATGAGCGATAGGAGGGGATTCGTCTCTCCCGGTATAGGGAGTTGATGTTGTGCTGTGTTCGATTGGCTATAACTGGAAGTCCCTGGCCAGGGCTGATATAGAGATTTATTGGTAAGTGTTACTAGTAGTTTCTCGACCTGTTATGAGCCTCACATCGACACGACTTATCGGTTACTGGGGTCTGACATTTACCACCCCTAGAATTGATATGCGACATATCAGACGAACAGACCGGACTGTACGGGAATGTTACTGATTGGATTCACAGGAGAACGCACAGGCTAGCTTGTTGATCTTCTGATTGCTCAATACCTGGGTGGCTGTTACGTTTAGCTGACCGCTTGCAGCTTGTGGGTGTTTGATATGATCATCACCTGCTACCGGCGTATTGACGATTCTTTAGAGTCCTACACAGAGGTTTCTTGGCTCAGGCGAAACGGAGTAGAGGCACATATGTGATATGTGCAGGACCGAGGATAATGCGATATGAGATACCGTATTATATTCTCGAGATATTTTGATATGAATCGGGACATCGGATCAAGTGTTGATTCGATGAATCGGTACATGATATATTAGCCGGTTATATTCGATATAGCCAGATCGTTGGATCAAGTGTTGATTCGATGATTTAATGTATAATAATATATATGGTATATTGTATTACATTATCTAATATTGGCTCACTTTATTATTTCATTTTCTCACTGGATTAATACATTGATATATATGCGATATATGTTAAATGTATTATTTTCTTTTGTTGCAAATATATAATATATATGTGATATATATTATTGTGACATGATATGATTTATTATTAAACATGTTTAAGGATGATTAAATGGGATTAGGGTTTGATTAGGGTTAGCTTCTTCTTGCATATTCTAGAAGCTTTTCCTTTTGTCTTGGTTAAGATATTATGGTTGATACTTATCCTTAACCTAACCAAACCCTAACTCTAGTTTATTCTCTACAACTTCTTAGCCACTCATCCTTGACCATGGTTGATATATCAATCATATAGATTTATTTTCTATTCATCCCAAAAGGATTTATCATTTCCATTATCATCTTCTTCTCTCTTGAGTTAAAAAGAAAAAGCTTACTAGAAATTCCATTTGTGATGATAAATTGTGAGAAAGTGAATTAAAAAGAAAGCATAAATACTACTCCCTCATCCTCATCTCATCTAGCCCATGAGATTAGTGTGTTCATCTCTATAGAGTGAGAAAGCTTGGTTTTTTGCAACTTCGACGTAGATCATCGGAGATTCGGAACACTTCAAGCTAGCATGGACCGTTCGAGTCGTGGAGCCTCTCTTGAGTCCGGGAGATCGTGGATCGCGGCAAAGGGACTTCTACTCGGAGCTTGTGAAGGGAAGGAGCGGACTACAAAGGTTGTAATCCCTCACACTTAGATAAAAAGTTTTTATCTTGCATGCTAAACCCTAATAATCTAGCAAAGATCCCGTCTTTGGGTTGTTCGGCACATGTAGAATAATATTCGGACATGTTTGATGCTCTATGAACCTTCACTAGTGTGCCTAGGAACCTTACAAAGCCGGATCCTAGTATTATATTGATGTATTGTTTTCGTCTTTTTGTATTCGTGTTCTTTGGAATGCGGATGCGATTATGTATATACGGATGATGGGCGTTCTCGTTATTACTCGGGAAAGCTTCTAGAAGAGGACAACTATTAGGGTTTGGATTCTTTTTGGGATTAAAACAAATGGGTGGAGAAATGAGGTGGATTGTGAGCATTGAACCTAGCATGGCTACTTGGTGACTAACTCACTCGAAAAATTAGATATTTGTGAAGCTTGTGAGTTATTTTGTGGTGAGATATTTACCTCCAAAATATCATATTTGCTTCACTCATTATTTTTGGGCAGCCAAGCTTTCTTCAAAGCACAAAACTCCTCTCTCATTTCTCAAGTCTTCTTCTATTCTCATATAAACCCTAATTGTTTCATGAGTTGAGAAACCTAGGGTTCCAACAGACAAATTATTCCATCTTCACTCTCTACATCACCTAGGCCATCTAGTCTAGCAAGCTACTTACCATAGTTACCTCGGAGTTGAGGTTGGAGCTCGGACTATAGACTCTAGGGTAGATCGTCTTTAACTCGAGGAAGCCGATGAGGAAGCCATGATCCGTAATGATCCTTGGAGCCTACGATGACGAGGGGGACAACGACTAAAAGACCCGAAGGACTTGGTTTCGTGAGGTATAACTTTCATCCGAGTAGTTAATCCTCACACAATATTTGTTAGCTAGGGTTTAGCATCGATCCTGGAGTTTAAGTTCGTGTTGCGAGCTTTGAAAAATCGTATTTTGCCAATTCCGCCTCCTCGCGGACACGTGGGGTGCACGACATGGACTTACAGTGAGCTCTCTCTAAATCAGTCTTGGAAGACATCTTTTTGGAGAGAATGATTACTGAGTAAGTAGGCGAACCACCATGCTTAGAATCCTCCATATTAAACCCCTTTAGTATGGTGTTTATGTACCTGGATTTTGGACCTTCCCAACATCCACTTAGATCTATAACCATAGATCATAATCCACAAGATGTAGTAGGTATCATCCAGATCTTCCATTGAGAATCCTCGTGATAAGAGGAGCTTGACCGAGTGTAGCACCGAAAACCATTTCCTATCAAGAGTATGTCATCTACGTACAATACGTGGAAGACAACCTTACTCTCTACAACCTTCTTGTATATACAAGGTTCATCTACCTTTTTGATGAAGTCAAACTCTTTGACTGCTACATCAAAACAGATATTCCAACTCCGCGATGCGTGCTCTAATACTGATGGACATAAGTATAGCTACTGGAGAAAAGGTTTTATCATAAACCACACCTGGTTAATGACGATAGCCTTTAACTACAAGTCTAGCTTTGAAAGCCTCGACTTTTCCATTTACACCAAGAATCTTCTCAAGACCCGCTGTTCCCGATGGGTTTTACCCCTTCAGGTGAAACATTCAAAGTCATACTTTGTTGGTGTACATGGATTCCATCTTTGATCGCATAGCATCCAGCCATTTCACTGAGTCCCCACTCGTGATGGCCGGCCTGAACCTGGTTGGGTCATAATCTACCATGATGCAATCCTCGCTCCCACCGTCATCGAGGAAACCGTAGTATCTCTCAGGTGGATGAGGAACCCTAACAGATTCGCGGAGAGGCTGAGGTTCATCGGATACTATTGAATCCTTTGGTTTACCAAATCATCAGCTGTTAGTTTGTCCAGCTGGAACTCCTTCCAGTTCTACCTCATGACCACTAATTTCTTCATAAGAAATTCCTTTTCTAAAAAGGTGGCATGCTGAGAAAAAAAACACCTTTTGCTCCTCAGTGTGGTAGAAGATATTCCCTCGTAAATGTTTGGGATATCCAACAAACTTATACAAAACTGACCTTGCCTCGAGCTTGTCTGGATTTTTCTTTTCAACATAGGCCGAACAACCCCTTATCTTAACTTGTTTAAGACATGGTCTCTTCCCATTCCATATCTCATATTGAGTGGTAGGCACTGATTTGGATAGAACCTCATTCAATAGGTATGCAACTTCTCAAGTGCATAACTCCAAAAGGAAACAAGCAACTCAGCAGTACTCATCATAGAGCGCACCATATCTCATAGGACGCGACACCTCCGCCCCGATACACCGTTGTGCTGTGGTGTATACGAAGGAGTAAGCTGAGAGAGAATCCCATTCTCTGTTTAGAAAATCCAGGAACTCCATGCCCAATTATTCCCTTCTCCGATCATATCGAAGGACTTAATACTTCTACCCGTCTGGTTCTTAAACTCTACGCTTATATTCCTCGAATTTCTCAAAAGATTCAGACTTGTGTTTCAACAGGAATATACGTCCGAATCTTGAAAGATGGTTGAATATAATGAAGTACGAGGAACCGGCCCGGGCATTTGTAGACATAGGACCGAATACATCATCATGTATCCATCCCAAGAGTTCAATAACTCTTTCTCTGTTTCCAGTAAATGGAGTATTGGTCATTTTACCTTTGAGATGAGACTGGAAAGTATTATAAAAATAAAATTCGAACAGATTCTCATATTCATACTTATGTAAGTTAGCTGGTCATGGCGCATAGATATGACCTAGTCTACAATGCCACAAGAAGGATTCGTTCATTTCTGAACTATTCCTCTTGTGTGTGCTCTACATACTTTGAACTGTGGTTTGATTTAGAACTTATATGCCATTACATAACGTGCCGGATCCAATCAACTCTTTGATTAAGGAAAGTGTTCACAACATTATCCTCCAATACAGAATTATATCCTTCTTTAACTCAATAAAGAATTAAATGTAATGTTGTATATGTAGGGTTGCTAGGCACGCGCACAAGGGTCTACGAGGCATCAACCATGCTCGATTAAAAATTTAGCCGTGCCGAACAACCCGAATACGGAACTTTAAACTAGAGATTAGGCGAAAACAAGCATGCTAAACATTTTAACACTAAGTGAGAGGGATTACAACCTTTGTAGATCCGGTCCTTCACTTCATATGCTCCGTGTTGTGGTCCCTTCGCTGCGATCATCGGGTTCCGGGCTCTCGAGAGGTTCCACGAAGAGAAATACGCAACATTTGCTTCCGATCTTCGATACTAAGATGATCTACCTCGAAGTTTCTTTAACACAAGCTAATACTCATGAAATGATGTGAACACCCTCATCTAAATGGCAAAGGAAGATGAGGATGATGAAGTAGGATTTTTGCTCTCTTTATTTATATTTTTGTTACATTTATCCATCACAAAATCAAAGCAAGAAACCATTTTCTAGCAAAGAAGAAGAAGGAAGAAGATGATGAATAATGAATATCCTTTTGTGATGAATAGGAAAATAATAATATGATAGAATTATGCAACCAAGGTTCAAACTAACCCTTGTAGAGATTTTACTAGGGTTAAAGGTTTGGTTAGGGTTTTGGAAATATCTAGCATAATATCTTAACAAAGACAAAGAAAGAAAACATCTAGAATCTTCTAGAAAGCCTTAACCCTAATCAAACCCTAACCATGTTTAATCTCTACTAAACAAGTTGCATTATTTATCATATCATGTTACAATATTATATATCACATATACAATATTTATTGCAACAAAATAAAATAATACATTTAACATATATCGCATATATATCAATGTATTACCCAAGTGAGAAAAAGAATCCTTTAGTGAGCAAATATTAGTTAATGTAATTTAATATATCATATATATTATTATACATTAAATTATCGAATCAACACTTGATCCGACAATCCGGCTATATCGCATATAACCGGCTAATATTTATCCGTACCGATTCATCGAATCAACACTTGATCCGATGACCCGGTTGATATCAAATATCGCGAGAATAGAATACGGTATCACATATCGCATTATCCTCGGTCCCGTACATATCACATATGTGCACCTACTCTGTTTTGCCTGAGTCAAGAAACCTCTGTGTAGGACTCTAAAGAATCGTCAATACGCCGGCAGTAGATGATGATCATATCAAACACCCACAAGCTGCAAGCGGTCAGCTAAACGTAACAGCCACACGGGTATTGAGCGCTCAGAAGATCAACAAGCAAGCCTGTAACTTCTCCTATGAATCCAAACAGTAACACTCCCGTATAGTCCGGTCTCGTCGTCTGATATGTTGCATATCTCGCCTAGGGGTGGTAAACGTCAGACCCCAGTAGCTCGATAAGTCGTGTCGATTTGAGGTCTATAACAGTTCAAGAAACTACTGATAACACTTACCAGTAAATCTCAGCAACCCTGGCCAGGGATTTCCGGTTATAGCCAATCGAACACAGCACAACATCAACTCCCTATACCGGGAGAGAAGAATCCCCTCCTATCGCTCATTGCCTCCATGTGATTCGGGACTGTACCCAAAAGCCCCCTTTTTGCACGCCCTCTTGGACGTGGTATGATGGAAATCAAAGCACAGTGGGAATCACACAAGACTCTATGACGATCTCGGGTCAACAGACTACTCTGTACCAGTGTCACCGGAGAACTGCCATCTGACGTATGGTATAATACCATCTGGGAGTTCTCGGCGAGTCCTTCCAGTGTACCTAGTCTTCACTGAGCACCCGTACACCATCCTTGATGTCAAACACCGATGGATATGGGATCATCCATCGCCCATCATATGGTTCAAGATGCGTATACGCTAGTCTACTCTGGTGCATCGATGCCCTGTCTCGATACACCCACGACTAGGAACAATTATAGGATGTACTCGTCGACTACCGTGGCCCTACTAGTATGATCTTATCATAGTCCCAGTAGTCGAGTACATATCCTAAGGGCTTTATCAACATGTAACATAGAGACAATCAGAGTACATGTTAAGATAAAGTACAACCAGATAGCATACTATCATGTCGAGCAAGAAAGTCCTCCCTATATATGTCCTAGCATCCACTACAATATACATCGTATGTACAGTAATGGCCTCTAGGGCATACATATAACTAACAATCTCCCACTTGCACTAGGGCCATCTGTTATGGTATCGCATACCCAACAATTAGCTGCGGTTGAAGTATCTCATACTCAACCATCCCATAAAAGTCTCTACTGGGAAAAAGGCCTTTGTGAGTAGATCCGCGCTATTGTCCTCTGTGTCTACTCTCCTAACCTCGATCTCCCTGGAGATCAACCATCTCCATGATCAGGTGATACTGCCTAAGAATTATATCTGGATTTCTGATGGGACGGTAGTTCCTTGGCTGAAGCCACAACTCCATTGTCACACAATGGTAGGAACGAAGTTCATCTTATGAACTTATATATATCCAGACTTCCTCTTTGGTAGCATCTTTTGTAAAGATGTATCTTGCCTTTAATCGTCTAGTATGTCACGGTATATAGCTTGGAACTCTTCCAACATACCGTCCCTCCACTGAGGGTGTAGACAATGCCTGCGACTGACATTCAGTCATCCTTATCACCCTGGAACCCTTCCAGTGATTCTCCTCAGGATCAATTGATACCATCTCACTACAACTAGTGAGTATCCTAACATCCAATTAGATTTATCTCATAGATCCAAAACCCTGGATTTAGGAGGTATCGCTTTGATCCTATATGGAGAATCCTTGTGATAAGCGGAGATTGACCGATCGTAGCATAGGAAACTCTTTCCCTATCAAGACTATGTCATCCACGTACTCTACGAGGATCACCACCATACTCTCTACTACCTTTTCGTATATACAAGGTTCATCTACCATTTTGATGAAGTCAAACTCTTTGACTACCACATCAAAACAGATGTTCCAACTCCGCGATGCCTGTTTTATCATATAAAACATCTTGCACACGTTTCCGCTGCTCCCACTGTCTACGAAGCCCTCTGGCTGTGTACTTATAGACGCTCTTTTCTAAAACATCATTTAGAAAAGCAGTCATGATACCCAACCACCAGATATCGTAGTCATGGTATGAAGCCGTGGAAAGTAGGATCTGGATGGACTTAAGCATAGATCCTTAGAAAAGGTTTCAACATAATCCATACCTGGTCTATGATGCAAACCTTTAACAAGTCTAGCTTTGAAAGTCTCAACTTTTCTATGTACACCAAGTAATCTTCTCAAGATATACTTGCTCCTGATGGGGATTTAACCCTTCAGATAATGCAACCAAAGTCCATACTTTGTTGGTGTATAAGGATTCCATCTCAGATCGATAAGCATCCAGCCATTCTTACAGAGTCCCACTCCTGATGGCCAGCTCGAAACTAGTTGGGTCATCATCTCATGATGCAATCCTCGCTTCCACTGTCATAGAAAAACAAAAGTATCTCTCAGGTGGGTGAGGAACCCTACTAGATCGGCGGAGAGGCTGAGGTTCGTTGGAAACTATTGAATCCTTTGGTTCTACCAAATCATCAGCTGTAGTTTGTATAGCTGGAACATTTCCAGTTCTACATAACAGAACTTGTCTCGAGCTTGTTCGGATTTTGCTTTTAGACATAGGCCGGACAACCCCAAATCTTAACCAACTTAAGATATGGGCTCTTCCCTTTCCAAATCACATATGAAATGGTAGGCAACTGATTTGATTTGAACCCTATTCAATAGGTATGCAACTTCACAAGTGCATAACTCCTAAAAGGAAATAGGAAACTCAGTAGTACTCATCATAGAGCACACCATATCACATAGGGTGCTTTTGCTCCACCCCGATACACCGACGTGCTGTGGTGTATACGGAGGAGTAATGCTGAGAGAGAATCTCATTCTCCTTTATAATAGTCCAGGAATTCCGTGCTCAAGTATTCTCCTCCTTGATCACATCAAAGGACATAATACTTTTTCCCGTATTTTGGTTCTCTACTTCTAATTTATATTCTGTGAATATCTCAAAAGGTTCGGACCTGTGTTTCAACAGAAACATATGTCTGAATCTTGAGAGATTATCAGAGAATGTAATGAAGTACAAAGAACCGATTTTGGCATATGTAGACAGGGGACCTTCATACATCAGCATGTATCAATCCCAAAAGTTCACTAACTCTTTCTCTGTTTCCAATAAACAGAGCTGTGGTCATCTTATCTTTGTGACATGACCGGCAAGTTTCACAAGATGTAAATTCAAACTAATTTAAATATGCATCTAAATGTAACTTCAGCCAGTCGGGTCGCATTGATATGACCTAGTCTACAATGCCACAAGAAGGATTCATTCATTTCTGAATTCTTCCTCTTGTGTGTGTTCCGTATATTAAGAACTGTAGTTTGATTTAGAACATCAATGCTTTTAGATAACGTGCCTGAACCGATCAACTATTGATATAGGAAATGTTCAAAACATTATCCAACAATACAAAATTATATCCTTTCTTTACTAATAAAGAGACTGATATGATTTTGTATATCGGTCCGGTATCTAATTACATTTGTTCAGAATCAATGTATTCTGGTAATACAGGGTGATAGTGACCAACAGACTTGGCTGCAACACTTGCACCGCTTTCTGCCTCATGAAACTTATCACCCGTTCTCAGTTCTCTACCTTCCTGTAACCCATGTAACATATTACATATACGGGATCCTGATCCAGTATCACATACCCAGGACGTAAAGGATACTGAGAAACAGTTCTCTGTAATGAACACACCCGAAGATGATGCATCAGCATGCACTTTCTTCGTTTGGGCGGCACGGGAAATCTGGTATTCCCCAATTTCCTGCTCTGTCTTATAACAATTATATGTTGGAGCGGGACCAACGTTCCCCAGCTCAGTATAACAAGCGGGTTCGGTCAATATATCCGTTTTATTATCTTGATTAAGGCATGATATAGTCGCTACCTAGAGAGAGAGAGAAGAAAACACTCAGCGTATGCTCTTGCAAGATTAGATTAGTTATCTAATATATCTAATCAGGATGTCTCCCACTATTTTAGTCAAATCTTCCTTCAAACCCTAAAAGGAAAGACTAGCCGGGATTAATTACACGCTACAAGTTCGCCAATCTTTCAGCCAGGCCAGTGTCGGTACTTTAAGGGAGGTCCCCCGTGCTTTCGCACGAACCTAATTAATGTAAACCTCGTTTTCCCAGAGGCGTAACCCCGTTAACACCTTTCTAGACACCTACTTGATCGGCTAATTGTATTGTGTAAAACACTCCCAGGAGTAACTCTTACTCGCAGCGGGTATCGGGATCCAACTATCTCATAGAAGGTATGCAATCTCATTGCAAATTCCAACACTTGAAATTCCCGATAATATTTTGCCCCAAGCCTCCTATGACCTTGACAAAGGCCAACAAACCATAGGCTGCTAGTCAAGTTCAACCCGTCATTTCTTGATTGAAGTAAACCCATCCGCACGGCCCTTGACAAAGGCCAACAAGGTCGCACGAGTACCATAATCCAATCTGCATCATATGCATAAGCAGATAAGTACTATTCAGCTACCGCACACTATGCCTTGACAAAGGCCAACAAACGCAGCACGAATACTAACTAGTACTTATCTGAAATGACGGAGAGCTACGACAGGTTTTTAAGAAAACCCTTTGCGTAATGAACTTGATATCGTCGTAGAATCAAGTGATTTTAAATGGAGTGTTTTTGAGGTTTTTCTAGTTTTGCTAAAGGGGTCACTCCCGGTGAAGGGATCGTCGGCCCTTTCCTCATCGAATAAGGTGCAGGATATATCATATATACCGCTGTGCAAAGCAGAAACTATAGAAGCAATCAAAAGACAAACCGAGTTTGTAGCATCTGCCAGTTATTGCTAAAGGAGTCACTCCCGGTGAAGAGATCTCGGTCCTTTCCTTATCGAATAAGGTGCTGGATGTTCTACAAGGAACACCGCTATGCAAAGCAAGAACTGTAGTTACCAGTTTTTATAAACAAGTTTCTACAACATCTTAGGTTTCTTTTATTTCATTAATCTAATTAATGAAGTCCCATTTTAATATGCTTCACAAGCATCACTTTTTGAAACGAAATCTGCAATATAACATATATCTCATATATAATATAAACATTTGACTCAGGCAGTAATATGATCTCATCACAGAACATTGCAGCAGAAGAACATATATGAAATATTGGATATACTAGGACGTCCGTGTTTTCAATACGAGCCTGTATAAAACACGGATTCGACGGTCGCGATGAATAGCAAAACCCACATCCCTAGACCCCTACGAGAGCGGCAAGTAACACTGCCAATTCTAGGGTTAGGAGACCCGGTCTCGACTCCTCGAGATGGTCTCCCACTGGACCCTAGAACCCGGTTACTTGTGCTCCCCTCCTTGGGTCTACCTAATGCGGAAAAGTAAATAATATACAACGGTGCCATCTTCCGCTACCTGGAAGTGCCCCAATAAAAGAATATTAAATGAATTTTACATGAATGAAAAAGAAAAAACTCTCATCTCACATAAAACCCCCGGCTATTCAAACGCGACAATCCAATACAACATATCACAGCAACACATAATATCTCATATCATCAACGTAAGCAAGTATGCGTATCCCGATTGTCGTTGATGTATAGCAACGAAGCCGGCGATACACCACATACTACGCTTACGGTCACAGAAAAGAAAGTGTAAAACTACAACAGTTGGAATCCGCAACCTCCTTAGACATCGCAAGCCAAACCAAATGAATTCCTTAGACATCGCATGCCTAACAATTATAAACCCCGCATTTTAGTCTCATTATCGAAAACTCTTTTCAATATCAAGTCGGGCAATTCAACAAGATTCCCGACGTCCTGATCGAATGCTCGTCGCAAACTTTAGTAGACGGCCGCACCCCGATACCGTCGACGAAGTGCACCAAGGCGGAACACCGCTACCGGGAGCACCCGAACGGATGCTTTCGGCGACGGGGTTCTCCTACAGTCACTTGGTCGGGGCTATTGAGTGAGGCTGTCTATTAAGTTTATCCGGCGAGTATCCGCGTACCCTACGTGATTGCGACAGACTTTTGATCACAACAAAATTCCGTGGCAACCGATCATCTGAGACTAAACTGCTATGTTTATAATATTCAAATTAGTTATCACATAACTACCTGTGGATTCCAATTATTGTATCACAATCCAGATAAATAGAAAAAGTTAAACTTTCCGATCGAATCATCAAACACCCAAGATTTCCCTAATATATCTCAACACTTGAAATCAGTTTAAAAACGTCCATCACATGCCACAGTACCAATGGTCCAGCCGTAGAAGGGTCAAGCCAACACCTCACATGTGGCACGTCGTACTGCCCCAAACCCTAAGGTTCAAAAGGCAGTTCAAGACGGTCACATAATCGAGTTAAGGTTTGTTGTCTTCTAGAGGGTCCATCGAGTTACTTGCACGACTTAGAACATTCTTAAACAGTAGAAAAAATCCAACTTCTGAAAAATTTTCCGACAGGGGAAAAAGTGAGTTATTGATATCCGTTCGAACTTTTTAACAGTTTCTAAAAGTTATCCGGACAAGCACATAAAAAAGATCTAATACTCCGATCTAAACATCGAATCCCCAAAATAACCTCAGAAAATTCAACTCTTGAACAAATATTAAAAATTCACAGAAAATCCAGCATAATTAAATAGAAGTTACTGTGCAAATACGAGTTGATGACGTCACGTTTTCGCCGCGGAACCACCGTAGAAGGCATGCTTCTGCGGCGGTTCCGCCGCGAGATTTACTGTTCCTCAAAAAATGTTTGTACCGTAATTCTTAGAATTCCCTGCTAAATTTTTTACGAATTTTTAATTTGGAAAAATCCACGTTTTTAGAAAAAGTCCAGAGAGCTATTTTGGGTTCGGGTTTTGATTCGATCGGACATCAAATTCCGTCTACGCTTCGCCTAAAGCTCTAGCTTGGCTCTGATACCACTGTAGGGTTGCTAGGCACGCGCACAAGGGCCTACGAGGCATCAACCATGCCCGATTAAAAATTTAGCCGTGCCGAACAACCCGAATACGGAACTTTAAACTAGAGATTAGGCGAAAACAAGCATGCTAAACATTTTAACACTAAGTGAGAGGGATTACAACCTTTGTAGATCCGGTCCTTCACTTCATATGCTCCGTGTTGTAGTCCCTTCGCTGCGATCATCAGGTTCCGGGCTCTCGAGAGGTTCCACGAAGAGAAAGACGCAACCTTTACTTCCGATCTTCGATACTAAGATGATCTACCTCGAAGTTTCTTTAACACAAGCTAATACTCATGAAATGATGTGAACACCCTCATCTAAATGGCAAAGGAAGATGAGGATGATGAAGTAGGATTTTTTCTCTCTTTATTTATATTTTTCTCACATTTATCCATCACAAAATCAAAGCAAGAAACCATTTTCAAGCAAAGAAGAAGAAGGAAGAAGATGATGAATAATGAATATCCTTTTGTGATGAATAGGAAAATAATAATATGATAGAATTATGCAACCAAGGTTCAAACTAACCCTTGTAGATATTTTACTAGGGTTAAAGGTTTGGTTAGGGTTTTGGAAATATCTAGCATAATATCTTAACAAAGACAAAGAAAGAAAACATCTAGAATCTTCTAGAAAGCCTTAACCCTAATCAAACCCTAACCATGTTTAATCTCTACTAAACAAGTTGCATTATTTATCATATCATGTTACAATATTATATATCATATATACAATATTTATTGCAAAAAAATAAAATAATACATTTAACATATATCGCATATATATCAATGTATTACCCGAGTGAGAAAAAGAATCTTTTAGTGAGCAAATATTAGTTAATGTAATTTAATATATCATATATATTATTATACATTAAATTATCGAATCAACACTTGATCCGACAATCCGTCTATATCGCATATAACCGGCTAATATTTATCCGTACCGATTCATCGAATCAACACTTGATCCGATGACCCAGTTGATATCAAATATCGCGAGAATAGAATACGGTATCACATATCGAATTATCCTCGGTCCCGCACATATCACATATGTGCTCCTACTCCGTTTTGCCTGAGTCAAGAAACCTATGTGTAGGACTCTAAAGAATCGTCAATACGCCGGCAGTAGATGATGATCATATCAAACACCCACAAGCTGCAAGCGGTAAGCTAAACGTAACAGCCACCCGGGTATGAGCGCTCAGAAGATCAACAAGCAAGCCTGTAACTTCTCCTGTGAATCCAAACAGTAACACTCCCGTACAGTCCGGTCTCGTCGTCTGATATGTTGCATATCTCGCCTAGGGGTGGTAAACGTCAGACCCCAGTAGCTCGATAAGTCGTGTCGATTTGAGGTCTATAACAGTTCGAGAAACTACTGATAACACTTACCAGTAAATCTCAGCAACCCTGGCCAGGGATTTCTGGTTATAGCTAATCGAACACAGCACAACATCAACTCCCTATACCGGGAGAGACGAATCCCCTCCTATCGCTCATTGCCTCCATGTGATTCGGGACTGTACCCAAAAGCCACCTTTTTGCACGCCCTCTTGGATGTGGTACGATGGAAATCAAAGCACAGTAGGAATCACACAAGACTCTATGACGATCTCGGGTCAACAGACTACTCTGTACCAGTGTCACCGGAGAAATGCCATCTGACGTATGGTATAATACCATCTGGGAGTTCTCGGCGAGTCCGTCCAGTGTACCCAGTCTTCACTGAGCACCCGTACACCATCCTTGATGTCAAACATCGATGGATATGGGATCATCCATCGCTCATCATATGGGTCAAGATGCGTATACGCTAGTCTACTCTGGTGCATCGATGCCCTGTCTCGATACACCCACGACTAGGAACAATTATAAGATGTACTCGTCGACTACCGTGGCCCCACTAGTATGATCTCATCATAGTCCCAGTAGTCGAGTACATATCCTAAGGGCTTTATCAACATGTAACATAGAGACAATCAGAGTACATGTTAAGATAAAGTACAACCAGATAGCATACTATCATGTCGAGCGAGAAAGTCCTCCCTATATATGTCCTAGCATCCACTACAATATACATCGTATGTACAGTAATGGCCTCTAGGGCATACATATAACTAACAGTATATCATGTTCGGTATGTAAAAACATTCTTTCAGAATCAATGTATTTACCATTTGGTAATACAAGGTGATATCTGCCAACTGATTTGGCTGCAACAATTGCACCATTCTCTAATACTTAGAGACATATCACCCAATCCCAATTCTCTACCTTTCGTATCCCATGTAACAGATTACATATATGAGATCCTGATCCGGTATCTCATACCTAGGACGTAGAGGATACTGAGAAATAGTTCTCGGTAACGAACATACCGGAAGAATTTGCATCAATATGCTCTTTCTTCATTTTGGGTTGCGTGGGAATCTGGAAATTCCCCTATTTCCTGCTCGGACTTATAACGATTATAAGATAGAGCGGAACCAACGTTCCCCAGCTCAGTATAATAAGCAGGTTCGGTCAATACATCCATATTATTATCTTGATTATGGCGTGACATGGTCTCTACCATGAGAGAGAAGAAAACACACTGCGTATGATCTTGCAAGATCAGATTGATTATTATTTTATCTAATTAGGATGGCTCCCACTGCTTTTATCAAATCTTCCTTCAAACCCTAAAAGGTAAGACTAGCCGGGATTAATTACACCTTACAAGTTCTCCAATCTTTTCGTCCAGGCAAGTGTCGGTACTTTAAAGGAGGTTCCCCGTGCTTTCGCATGGACCTAATTAAAATAAACCTCATTTTCCGAGGGGCGTTACCCCGTTAACACCATTCTAAACACCTACTTTGTTCGGTTAATTGTAATGTGTAAAACTTTCCCAGGAGTAACTCTTACTCGCAGTGGGTATCGAGATCCATCTATCTCATAGAAGGTATGCAATCTCATTGCAAATTTCAACACTTGAAATTCCCAATAATATTTTGCCCCTAGCGTCCTACGACCTTGACACAGGCCAACAAACCATAGTCCGCTAGTCAAGTTCAACCCGTACATTTTATGATTGAATTAAACCCACCCGCACGACCCTTGACGCAGGCCAACAAAGTCGCATGACTACCCTAATCCAATCGCATCGTATGCAGCAGATAAGCACTAAATAGCTACCGCACACTACGCTTTGACGCGGGCCCACAAACGAAGCACGAATACTAAGTAGTACTTATCTGAAATGTCGGAGGGCTACGACAGGTTTTTAAGAAAACCTTTTGCGTAATGAACTTGATATCCTTGTAGATGTTGGATATAGTGCCCTCAAAGTCAATTATTAGATTGTAGGCACGTGATTGCAATGATTGAGGGAGGAGTTATAGGTAGGACAGTCTTACTCGAGATGATAGTATGTTATCTGGTTTGTCTTATCATCGTATACATGCTTTAGGTGACATTACAGATCACTATTACACGTTGATAGAGCCCTTAGGATTCTTGCTTGACTGCCAGCAGTATGATGACGATCATATACGTGAGAGTTGGGTAGTCTATAAGCACATTCTTAAAGTGTCCCTAGTCATGGGAGTTTCGAGACTGGGCATCGACACTCCATGAGTAGACTAGTGTATACGGATCGAGACCCCGATGAGGGGCAGTAGATGGTCTCATAAGCCATTGGTGTCAGTTGGTTCACCTAAGACATATACAGGTGCTCATTAGGTTATGAGTACACCGGACGGACTCGCCAGGAACATGCTAGTTGGTGTTATACCTATCTTCAGATAGCAGTTCCCTGGTGACATGTGTACAGGTTAGTCTATCGACCTGAGATCGTCATTTGTCTCGTGTAGGTTCCCACTGTGCTTTGATTGCTACCCTACCATGGCTCAAAGGAGTCATGCAAACAGGTTTTAGTTGGGTGCAGTCCCGAGCTACATGGAGGCAGTGAGCGGATCGGCAGGGGATTCGTCTCTCCCGGTATTGGGGGTGAGATCGCGCTGTGTCTGGAGAGCCATTACACGAAGTCCTTGGCCAAGGCAAGTGAGATTTACTGGTAGGTATTCCAGTAATATCTCAGGGTGTTCTGGGCTACACTCCGACACGACTTATACCACTTTGGGGGGTCTGATATTTACCAGCCCCTAGGCCCGATATGCGATACTCATAGAAGAACGGACCGGACTTTATGGATATTGTCATTGACAGGCTCAGTAGGGTTTCAGGATGAGTTTGCTCATCAGCCTCCCTTTTGGTCAATACCTCGGCAGCCGTTACGCACAACTAGTGCCACTGACGTGCTAGTGGTTAAATCCACAGCCAATGTATTGACGAGTCTTTAGAGTCCCCCACAGATAGTTTCCCAAATTTCGGGCGAAACGTTATAGAGGCTGTATGGTATTATGGAATGGTTCGATCATATACGTGCACTTGTGCACGGATCATGATCGGACGGATCATACTAGTGGGGTTTGGTTTATACCAGATCCTAGTATTAAATTTGTTGGATTACTTTAGTCTCATCATATTTGCATTCAGTCGGAATGCGGATGCAGGTATGTATATACATGTGAGGGGTATCCTTGTGATCGGTCACGAGTTTACTTTAGATGTTGCCGTATCTTTTTGTTGGACTAAACATTTGGATTAATGTTTGGATGGTGGAAATTGTGAGTGGAAGTCATCATGAAGAGGCACAATCAATTAGGTGACACATGGTCTCTTTTTTGGTGCAAATGTCACATAATTGATTAATGTGTTGAAATGAGAGGTGGAGAGAGAATGGACAGCAAAAACTCTTAGGGTTGGTCTTGAGATTATTCACAAGTGCTCTCATTTTTCATTGGAACACAAGAGAAAGAAAATCCTCTTTTCTCTTTCTTCCTCTAGCTCACTACTTCCACCATGGCATCATCTTCAACTTCCATCCATACACTCTCATGTGTTGAGAATCAATGGATGCTTGAGACAAAGTTATCACACATTCTCTACATCACCTTGGACATGTCGACTGGCAAACTTCATGTCCGAGTTGCTTCGGTTTGAAGCGGGAGCCCGTAAAAAGTCTTCTAGATGTGGTGCCCTTCCGACGAGAAGACCGAAGATCGGAGATGCCCCGAGGCGCTAGGGATGGTGGCTAAAGACCGAAAGACACGGATCGATCGGTATAGCTTTTCTAACCCTTCTCTAGTTGCTAGTTTAGCGTTAATGGTTCGATCCGGATAAAGGTTAAGGTAGCGCCAAGTTTTGAAAAGTTTTTGTTCCGCATTTGGCCTCGAATTTGATGGCCGTATGATTGATAGAAATTTTGCGTGCGTTTTTGAAATCAAAGTTTTAAGAATTACCACAATCAATAATGGTGTCGCTTGGTAACTAACCGGTTGAGTACGGGTCGGTCCATAGGGAAATCGTGTTCTTTTCTTATTGTTCTTACGAGTTAAGTCCTATTTGTGGTAGGTTTTGATTTTTATAAAAATTGAAATTGAATTTGATTTGGATTAAAACCTTGCTAGGGTTAGGATTAGGATAGTTTGGAAAGGTAATTCTACTCACCGCTTTCTTTGCCTTAATTGAGAACATAGGTGTTAGGGTAATAATTAACAAAGGGGATTAGCACGATTAGGAAGAAACTTCGTTTCTTCCTTTTGGTCCTTGTCCGTCCTTTCTTAATTCTTAGCCCTAACCTCTATCTAAATCAACCACGACCAGTCAAACTAGGGAATCACCGGTTTATCGTAGGATAGGGTGCCGTAGTGAGCGGTGGGTAATTGATTTACATAGAGTCCGAATTTAAAATATTAAATGGGAAAGAAAGGAGTGAGAGATTTCCATCTCTCAATCCTACCCAATCCTAACCATAACAAGTGAGGAACTACTCACTCATTAAGGATGTTATGATGAAATTCATTTTTATAATTTTCATTTTAAGAAACTAATTAAATTGCAAATAAATAAGACAGGTAAAAAAATATAAAGAAATAAAATTGCAATTACCAAGAACACAAGATAAAAAAAATAACTTAATTTATTGATGCACTCCTGACGATTACAAATGAATTGAAATTTAATCTAGAATTTAAAATAGGCATGCCCTTAAAGAGGCTGTAGGCTTTCCTGTTTATAGATAGGAGAAACCCTAGGGTTTACATCTGATCCACATCTAAAATTGCAAGACTACCCTAAGAAGCCTGGTCAACGCACCAACACCCACCGACAAGCTGCACCGACACGTGCTCAGCACGGCCGCGGAACCGCAGCCATAAGCCTTGTTTGGCCGCGGTTCCGCGGCCGTTTGATGGGCACTTGGGCTCATTTCTACTGTGATGCTTCAAGTTGCTTTTTCCTTCTGTTTTGTTCACATGGTTCTTCAAAATCTTTTCTAGTTTCTTCCAGATTTCCAACAGTGCAGAATTTGTGGACTTTTACCGTTTGCTTCGCGTTGCAGTCTTGATCTTGTGCTGCCCTTGTACTTTGTGTATTGAACTGTTTGCTGATATTCGTTTGTTCCTCGAACTGGTAGGCGGCATCTTTCAGATTCATCTATTTGTTGGTCGTAGTCTCACATTTGTAGCGTCTTTTCACCATTTTCACTGTATTGTTCCGAGAACCTGTAACCTGAAACTATTTAGCAGACATGGATCAAAAGCACCTATTTATTTGTAAAATGATTAAGAATGGGGAATATAATAATGGAAAATTATGATATGAACAAATACCCCCAAACTTATCTTTTGCTCGTCCCGAGCAAAACCAATTTATTCTCAAAAAAACCTAACCTCACTTTCGCAGGGAATCGCGATTGCACTGAGCTCGTGCAACAAGCCATTAAACCTCTACGTGTCCCTAGTAAGAAGAGTTTTGTCTCCTGAGGGTTTTCAGCGGATACTACCCACAAAATTCAATCAATTTGGCCTATTGACTTTCATTCTTCAATTCGGTGTTCTAGCAAGAAATTCTATTATCTTTAACTTAGAAATCATCAACCCGTATTTTTCACACTCACTTATCATTTAACTTAAGATCGTATATTATCTGTAATTTATTTAGCTTTCAGCATCTTTTAAATTTTCCTTCTAAGGTTTCATCACAACTTAGGAATTTTTATCATCTCTACTGAAGGTATAAGCCCAGTTTTTCATTCCTATATCTCATCCAAACCCTAATCATATACTCCTACGTGTGTGTATGTATCACCCCTACACTTGGAAATTCAATTCTAGTTATCATACTCTTGTCCATCGTCCAAAATACTTTTAGTTGGTGAATTTTTAGATTAAGTTGCTCACACATCCTTCATGCGACCGTTAATACTTCTTGAGGTACTAACGAACGATTACAAAATGTGTTCCCGCATTAAGTCGTAATTCATCGTCTTGTAATACCTAAGGCTTTAGCAGTGACTCCCAAATCAGTTGGTCTAAGGCACTAGGTGATAAAGCACCCTCGGTATATATTTTTTTATTTATGTAGCCTTAAGTGATTACAAAACCAGTGTTCATTTTTTTATATCTCTTTATTCACACTTGTACTTTTTATTTTATTTTCCTTAATAACAAGGATTTTAGACAAGAGCATTTCAAGGTATCCTCGACTATTCCAAGTTTCAAGGTGCGTGTATGTGAGAGTTTGTAGGGTATATATTTTCAGAATTTAGACTTAAGGTTTGGAATTATTTTTCAGACTTACACTTCAATAAGAAATTTCAATACGTTTCCTTTATTTTGACTTGGCCCAAGAATTGAACTCAAAATTTGCCTATTTCTAAATAATCTACAAGGGCATATATTTTGTACGGTTAAACTTTAAGAAAGGTTATTTTCCGGGTTTTTTAATTTACTAAATTTAGTATCTAGTTATTCCATACTATTCAACCGTCATGTTAAACTTCAATCAAATATGGCCAAAATTGAATTTTTCAATTCTTAAAATTTTTAAAATTTTTCAATTTTTATTTGGTTTTTTTATATATATTATTTTGTATTTTCATTTTATAATTTTTTTATAAAGATGCAATGCGGAATTAAATATGCAAAGAAAGAAAAAACAAATATGTACAAAAAAAATAAAAATATGCAATGCAAAGATAACTATTTACAAACCACCTCCACCCCCAAACTTACTAAAAGCAGTGCCCTCACTGCTCGTTCCCTCGCCGTCCCCTTGAATGTGAACGGGAGCGTTCCTCTCTCGCCAGCAGCGTAGATACGCCATGTTCAATCTCTGTCACTCGGTGATCCAAGTTGGTCACCATCCCCACCAAATTATCAATCCCCCTAGTGGCTCTTCTAAGAAGACGTTCATGTTTTATAGGGGAAAGCTCTTCCCCGCTCGCGGTCGAGCTGGAGCTGGGTGTTCTGGCGGGTACATGTTCGGTCGGTTCTCTTTGCGACCATACATCAGTTAGGCGGGTATAGGACATAGATACGCCCTCGATAAGAGGCCTAATGGGTATACCTCCATGCATGTAAAACTCAAATTTCTCCACGGGGAGGAAATAGCGACAAAGTTGTGTCACTAACATAGGGCATGGATAATTTGCAGTCCTTTTGCCAGCACTAATTGAAATAAGTAAAACCGTGCACATGTCAAATCTAGGGTTCTTAGTCATTGAGGTGTGCACGATATGAAGAGAAAGGGTGAAAATGTGGTATTATGTGAACTGCCAAAAATGTTGTTTTGTGACCAACGGCACACGGTTAATACATTGGCGAAAAGGGTTCTAACTTGTATGCCCTTCCTAGGTTCCTTGAACAGTCATTACCCATTAAGGGTAAGTAGTCTTCAAATTGAAACGGTTGGTCGTGAACAGGTAGCCTAGGATTTAAAGTGTCTTCATGGATGAAGTCCTTGATAATGATTATTTCCCTATCGCCCCAAAGTAATTTAATAAAACCGTATTATGCTAGGCAACCTTCCTCCATGCACTCGTAAAAACGAGTGACTAGATCTGAAAGGGAGTAGTCATTGGGATGATTGTAAATTAAAAAATTCCACCCTCTCCATGTGATTTCATCAGCAAAATAACTTCCGTATATTGTGTGTGAAAAGATTTGTGAAAAATCACGTTCTAACTGTATAGTTGGTGCCATTATAGAGATTGCAGATCTTATAAAAAAATTTAACAGAGAGGACAAAGAGATGCAAACCTCCTCTAAAAGATTCAAAGGGAGAAGATACCAAGATGCTGTGGATGCGCGGCTGAATAGGGGCTTGGGCGGCGGAAGCGCGGCTCACTGGAGGGATCTGCTTGCTCTGGCTGCTGCGGCGGCTAGGGTTTGTAGAGAGGAGTATTTTAGGGTTTGTAAAAATAGAGAGGGGTCGGGTTTTATTTATAGGGGAAATGTGTTGGTTATTTGCAAAAAACTCCTCATAAAAAGAGGAAATTATTTGTAAATAATTTTTTTTATTAAAACTGGAAATTTACAAAAATACCCCAATTTTTTCTTCTTCAAATTTTCATCATTTTTTAATTTTGTTTTTATATAATTACAAGTGATACATACCCCCAAACTTGTTTAAAAACAGTGTTTTGGCTAGATAATCGAATTTTAGAGGTAGATGGAGGAAGATCAGTCAATGTATATCCGCTTCTGCAAAAACATGAGCTCCTCCGAAGGGTCCGTAGTGAAGAACGGTTTAAGTCGATGTCCGTTCACTTTAAATAGTGAACCGTCCTCCGGGTTTTCTAGATCGACCGCACTGTGCGGATATACGGTGCGTATAAAAAATGGCCCTTTCCATCGAGATCGGAGCTTCCCGGGATGGAAGTGCAATCGCGTGTCGTAAAGTAAAACCTGTTGAACAGGTTTGAAAGTTTTGCGCTTAAGGTGCTTATCGTGAAACACCTTTGTTCTGTTTTTAACGACTACTGCGTTCTCGTAGACTTCATCCCGCAACTCGTTCAATTCAACTGCAGCTTTCTATTGCTGCCCCCATCTCCTAGAGATAAATTCAACTCTTTTATTGCCCAAAATACTTTATGCTCAATTTCAACAGGAAGGTGGCAAGCCATTCCATAAATAAGCCTATATGGAAACATGCCAAGATTGGTCTTAAAGGCAGTTCGGAATGCCCAAAGGGCATCAATAAGTTTTAACGACCAATCTTTACGGTTTTTGGAAACCGTTTTCTCCAATATCTGTTTAATCTGCCGATTTGAAACCCCGGCTTGCCCACAAGTTTGACGATGATAGGGCGTTGACAGCTTGTGAGTAATGGAGTATTTCCGCATTAAAGACTCAAAAGTCCTATTACAAAAGTGAGATCCATTATCACTGATAATCGCGCGAGGATGCCCAAACCGAGAAAAGATGTTTTCTTTTAGAAATCTAACGACAACCTTGCTGTCATTAGTTCGGCTGGGCACAGCGTCGACCCATTCAGAAACATAGTCAACAGCAAGTAGAATATACATGTTCCCAAAGGAATTGGGAAATGGTCCCATAAAGTCTATTCCCCAAACATTAAAAACATCAACAACCAATATTGGTTAGAGCGGCATTTCATTTCTCCTAGATATCCGGCCCAAGCGTTAGCATCGGGAGCATGTCTTGCAGTACTCATATGCGTCTTTAAAAAGTTGTGGCCAGTAGAAATGTTTTCTTTTAGATCTTTTCTGCTGTCTTTTTAGGGCTAAAATGCCCGCCACACGCTTGATCGTGGAAAAAAGACAGCACGCTCATAAACTCGTTGTCGGGGACACACCGACGAATGATTTGGTCGGAACAGTATTTGAAGAGATACGGTTCATCCCAGTAAAAATGTTTTACTTGGGACTGGAATCGGAGTTTGTCCTGATTCGACCAATCAGTAGGTATAAGTCTGGTGGCCAAATAATTTACAATATCTGTGAACCAAGGTTCACATGACACAGTTAAGAGCTGCTTATTTGGGAAAACGTCTGTTATACGAATTTGAAGCATTGGCGAAGAAGGAATGCGTGAAAGATGGTCGGCGACTATGTTTTCACATCCTTTCTTATCTCTGATGACAAGATCGAATTCTTGTAGTAGGAGGATCCAACGTATAAGCCGAGATTTAGCATCCTTCTTCGCAAAAAGATGGCGAAGAGATGAGTGGTCAGTGTAAACGATGACTGGAAAGCCGATTAAATAGGGCCTGAACTTTTCGAGTGCAAACACAACAGCTATGAAATCTTTTTCGGTTGTTGTGTAATTTAATTGGGCCTCATTCAATGTCCGGCTAGCGTAATAAATTACATGCGGCGTTTTGTTAATGTGTTGTCCAAGGACAGCACCAATGGAAAAATCAGATGCATCGCACATAAGTTCAAATGGGTGCGTCCATTCAGGAGATGAAAGAATAGGAGTGGAAGTAAGCGAGTTTTTCAAAGACTCGAACGCCTTCATACAGCTCGAGTCGAAATCAAAAGTAGTGTCCTTGGCCAACAAAAGGGTCAAGGGTCTAGCAATCTTGCTAAAATCCTTGATGCACCGTCTATAGAAACTGGCATGGCCAAGGAAGGCTCTAATTTCTTTGACGCACTTGGGAGGAGGAAGATTAGAAATAACTTCAATCTTAGCCTTATCTACCTCAATGCCATTTTGCGAGATGATATGTGCTAAGACAATACCTTCTCGCATCATAAAGTGGCATTTCTCCCAATTTAGAGTAGGATTCTTATCCTTACAATGGGTAAGGACTGCGTCTAAATATAGCAAACACTCATCAAAGGAGTCGCCGAAAATGGAGAAATAATCTATGAAGATCTCCAAGAATTTTTCAACCATGTCTGAAAAAATTCCCATCATACACCGCTGAAAAGTAGCGGGTGCATTGCACAACCCAAAGGGAATGCGAAGGTAAGCAAACGTACCAAACGGACAAGTGAATGTGGTCTTGTCTTAGTCCTTTTCGGCGATGGGAATTTGATTATAGCCGGAGTAGCCATCCAAAAAGCAATAAAAGTCATGCTCAGCCAATCGTTCTAGAATTTGGTCAATAAATGGTAACAGAAAGTGGTCTTTCCGTGTCGCGGCGTTGAGTTTTCTATAATCGATGCATACTCACCACCCAGTTTGGGTGCGAGTAGGTATTAACTCATTCGCCTTATTAGGTATGACCGTTATGCCCGATTTCTTTGGGACAACGTGAATGGGGCTAACCCACTGGCTATCAGAGATAGGGTAAATGATACCACTATCTAAACATTTTACAATCTCCTTTTTAACAGCCTCCTTCATGATTGGGTTGAGGCGTCTCTGTGGATCCCTTGCTGTCTTGGCATCATCCATCATATGAATAGATGTTCAACAATGAAGGGACTTATCCCCTTGATGTCCTCCATAGTCCAGCTAAAAGCTTGCCGATTATTTTGTAAGACTGTTAAAAGGGCTCTCTCTTGCTCGGGGGCTAGAGAGGCCGATATGATAACAGGAAGGGTCTCATTCTCACTTAAGTAAGCGTATTTAAGGTGAGACGGCAATAGCTTGAGTTCGAGTTTTGGAGGCGAAACAATTGAAGGTAAAATTGGTGAAACTTTCTCAAACTCGAAGGATTCCAATAGTGCTTCGAAGTGAGTGTAAGCAACCGTGTCGGATGGTTCAGCTAACTCATCCGAAAATTTTAAGGATTCGAACTCGGGTGGTGATTCTTCAAAATCGTTCGAAAAAGTAAAACACTCGTAATCGTTATCGGGTGTGAAAGTTGTGTCAGAATCAAGGTGGAACGCAATATTGGCGTCAAAATTGTTGTGATCGAACAAAAAAATTTCGAGCTCACAGTCCTCCTGAGTGATCTCTTGGATCGAGAAAACATCAAGTATATTAGCATTAGGCTTTGAGGGTTGATTCCCCAACTTAAAAATGTTGAGCTCAACTGTCATGTTTCTAAAAGATAGGTTCATCGAACCATTTCGACAATTGATCACCGCATTAGAAGTTGCATGGAATAGTCGACCAAGTATCACCGGAATTTGACTCCAGGGGTTAGCTACAGGCTGTGTGTCCATAACAATGAAATCAACGGGGAATATGATGCCCCCTACTTTAATCAACACATCCTCTAACTCACCCCTAGGATGGGTGATGGATCGGTCGGCCATTTGGAGAGTACAATGTGTGGGTTTCAACTCTCCAACGCCTAATTGCTCATATACTGAATAGGGAAGCAGGTTAACACTGGCACCAAGATCTAATAGTGCGCGATTGATGTTCTTATCCCCAATAGTTATTGAAATTGTAGGACAGCCGGGGTCCTTTTGCTTTTGAGGTAAAGGTTGGGTAAGAGCATCACTCACTACATTAGCCAAGAAAACTTTCTTGGGTACCTGTGATTTCCTATTTTTGGTGCATAAGTCCTTCAAGATGTTAGCGTAAGAAGAGACTTGTTGGATTGCATCCAAGAGGGGAATGTTAATGTTAAGCTGTTTAAATAACTCCACAATCTTCTCCATTTGTGGACTTGGTTTATTGGATCTCAACCTGTTTGGAAATGGAACATTTTGAAAAAAAATTAAGTCCAATGTTTGTGGAGTAGATTGCGGCGTTGGAACGGATCCCAGTGTTGGTGTTTTCGTGAAGTGAGATGTGGGCCCGTTCGGAGTAGTAGAAGAAGTAGAGCCTTGTGAAGAATGAAGAACAGGCTCTGACGATGAAGAAGATGAAGAAGAAGAAGCGGCGGCCGGGGTGTCAACATTAATTCCAACATTATTATGCAACACTCTTCCAGATCTCAACGTAGTCACAGCACTCACATTATGATTTTGTTGTTCATGAGAAACATATGTATTTTGTGTGTGACCAGGATTTGGCAGTTGTTGAGATGGAAGTTTCCCCTTTTCTCGCTCGCTTAGAGCAGCATTCTTCAATTGTTTTGATGCTCTGATCATGTGAAGCAGTGTGTTGTACCAAAGACCGAATGGAAGACTGGATGCTTGCTGAGTATTGCGTAGATTGTTTTAAAAACGCATCCAGACTTCGTTCTAGCGAGGGAACCTTATCGTTGTTTGGCTGAAAAAAATTGTTTTGAGGATAAGGATTGTTTGGTACAAAATTGTTGTTTTGGTAAGGTTGGGGTTGGAAAGGTTGATGATATTAAGTTTGTTGAGGGGCTTGTTGTTGTGGAGGAGGCCTTTGAAAATTGTTATTACCTTGGAATTGTTGTTGATTTTGATTCCAAACAAAATTTGGGCGGCTCCTCCAACCAGGATTATAAGTTGAAGAGTATGGATCATTTCTTTGTCTTTGCTTAAAGGCAGCATTGACTTGATCCTGTCCTTGAGCAGGTGGATTGTAAGGACACTCTTCAGTAAGATGTGATGGATCCGAACAACAAGCGCATATAGTGCGAGTGGGTAAAGCAGGGGCAGGAGAAGGTGATGAGAATTTGCTCTCAACTGCTTCTAGCTTTTTCGTGAGTGCAGCCATTTCGGCCTTCATTGCAATTGACATATCAAGTTGATGTATGGCTGCCCTAGACTGACCTGATGAAGTAGATGAAGTGGCCTGTCTAGTGCTTTCCCACTGAAGTGTTTGTTCAGCAAGATCATCGAGAAATTGTAAAGCTTCCTCGCTTGATTTGGTTTGAAAGTGACCTTGACAAATGGTTTCCAGCAACTGCTTAGTTGTTGGGTTCAGCCCCTCGTATAAAGTTTGGCAAAGTTGTCATTTCTCAATACCGTGGTGAGGGCACTATACAAGAAGGTCCTTAAATCGTTCGAAACACTTCCAAAAAGGTTCGGAAGGATGCTGGGAAAAATGGTTAATTTCATTTCTAATTCTCGCGGTCTTGTGGTGTGGATAAAACTTTTTAAGAAAAGCCTTAACAAACTCTTCCCAATTTTTAATGGAATGTGATGCCATACTATATAGCCACTTTTCAGCTAGGTCACATAATGTGAAGGGAATGACTCGTAGCCTTATAGCATAATCGGACAGTTGGGTGGTCTTCTTGCGCAAACATTTTGGAATTTTTTAATGAAGATATAAGCAACTTCAGATTCCAGCCCGTGAAATTTGGGCAACATATTGATGAAGTGGGGCTTAATTTCAAAGTTATCCCCATTAGGCGGTGGAAGTGAATGACAAGTAGGAAGTGCGGTGCGGGTGGGATAGAAAAGATCCTTGAGCGCGATTCGTTGGGGCGCTTCAACAGGAGGTAAAGGATTGTTAGGATGGAATCCCGACATCTCCTTTGAAGATGAAGGTAAAGAAGTGGAGGGAATTTCGACATCGGAGTCGAACACGTCGTCAGTTGGAACTAACGAGACACGGACTAAACGGGCACTAGTGTCCCTAGTCCAACTGGACATACACTAAATGAGGTGTAGTTTAGTCAAAAAGCAGAAGGTTAGGGTAAGAAAACGTCAATGAGAGAATGTGGGTGCAAGTTGGGTGCTATGGACTTTTAGCGAAAAATGGCAAGTTTTTGTAAAAATTTTCTTTTTTTTATATAGAGATTTGTGTGCAAAGATTTGTATGGAATTAATTTCAATCAACCACAGTTAAACATGCACAATCAAGCCTAGATCTTGGGTCTCCTAAGTCAACTAGACTGCTCCTAACTGGTCCGAAGCAACAAGTTGTGAGATATCCCTCAAATCACCTCTTCACCGCCAATTGTGGCCAGGTAAGCACAAGTAAAGAAAGGAGGGAACCGCTCACGAATCACCGTAAGACGGGCCTTTTAAAATTACCTTTCCCACTTGTCTAGCCTAGGCACCACAAAGTCAGGTTTAGATAAACGGCCGATTGCCCACAACCTTCCTTTGTCCTAATGAGAGCGACAGTCCTTATTGGCTGAGTCTAAATATTTTTTTATTACCTAGAGGGTTGATGCATATGCTTTTTTTATTTTTGGGGTCCTAGGAAGGGTAATGAAATCCCCACCCAATCTGGATTGGTGTTATAGCCCCTTAAAAGTTCGTTTAAAAATGCAAAGCAGTAAACACACAAAAATCCAAAACACTTGCCAAAAATTTTTCTTTTTATTTCCGGCGCAAAGAATCCTGCACAAGATTGATTTATTGGAAAGGGAGAAGAAGTTTTTGTGCAAAGAACCCTGCAGGAAAATTTTTCAGTAGAGATCAGGGGGTTACAAAGAAGACAAGAAATACTCACAGAGGGATTTGAAGGGCTGACGTCAGCAAGTAGCCGCGGATCCGCGGTCAAATGCACCAAACTGCGGCAGTTCCGCGGTCGATTCGTTGGTTCAATCCTCCAAAATTCTTCTGTTGTTTGTTGTGGTTCTCCTATGTCTGTTCAGATCTTCTGTTTGCTGTTTTGTTCACTGGTTTTTTTCCGGATCTGAATTTGTCATTATTCCTTTCCTGCGCAATTCACACAAAAACCCTTCAAAAAATACCAAGATGATATATTTTTTTTCAGTTTTTATGATTTTTTCAATTTTAATTAACCCGAAATTACAAAATAGAAATAACTACCGTTTTCCCGGTAACGACGCCATTTGATCGATTGAAATTTTGCGTGCGCTTTTGAAATCAAAGTTTTAAGAATTACGACAATCAATAACGGTGTCGCTTGGTAGCTAACCGGTTGAGTACGGGTCGGTCCACGGGGAAATCGTGTTCTTTTCTTATTGTTCTTACGAGTTAAGTCTTATTTGTTGTAGGTTTTGATTTTTATAAAAACTGAAATTGAATTCGATTTGGATTAAAACCTTGCTAGGGTTAAGATTAAGTTAGTTTGGAAAGGTAATTCTACTCACCGCTTTCTTTGCCTTAATTAAGAACATAGGTGTTAGGGTAATAATTAACAAAGGGGATTAGCGCGATTAGGAAGAAACTTCGTTTCTTCCTTTTGGTCCTTGTTCGTCCTTTCTTAATTCTTAGCCCTAACTTCTATCTAAATCAACCACGACCGGTCTAACCATGGAATCACCGCTATCTCATAGGATAGGGTGCCGTTGTGAGTGGTCGGTGATTGATTTACATAGAGTCCTAATTTAAAATATTAAACGGGCAAGAAAGGAGTGAGAGATTTCCATCTCTCAATCCTACCCAATCCTATCCATAACAAGTGAGGAACTACTCACTCATTATGGATGTTATGATGAAATTCATTTTTATAATTTTCTTTTTAAGAAACTAATTAAATTGCAAATAAATAAGAAAGGTAAAAATAATGCAGAGAAATAAAATTGCAATTACGAAGAACACAAGATTAAAAAATAACTTACTTTATTGATGCATTCTTGACGATTACAAATGACTTGAAATTTAATCTAGGATTAAAAAAAGGCATGCCCTTAAAGAGGCTGTAGGCTTTCCTATTTATAGATAGGAGAAACCCTAGGATTTACATCTGATCCACATCTTAAATTACAATACTACCCTAAGAAGCCTGGTCAACACACCGACACCCACCGACAAGATGCACCGACACATGCTCAGCACGGCCGCGGAACCGCGGCCATAAGCCTTGTTTGGCCACGGTTCCGCGGCCGTTTGATAGGCTCTTGGCCTCATTTCTTCTGTGATACTTCAAGTTGCTTTTTCCTTCTGTTTTCTTCACTTGGTTCTTCAGAATCTTTTCTAGTTTCTTCCAGATTTCCAACAGTGCAGAATTTGTGGACTTTTACCATTTGCTTCGCGTTGAAGTCTTGAATATTGTGCTGCCCTTGTACTTTGTGTATTGAACTGTTTGCTGATATTCGTTTGTTCTTCGAACTAGTAGGAGGCATCTTTTAGATTCATCTATTTGTCGGTCGTAGTCTCACATTTGTAGCGTCTTTTCACCATTTTCACTGTATTGTTCCGAGAACCTGTAACCTGCAACTATTTAGCAGATATGGATCAAAAGCACCTATTTATTTGTGAAATCATTAAGAATGGGGAATATAATAATGCAAAATTATGATATGAACACCGTAACCCAACATGGTATCAGATCCACGCCATTAACCTTTACAAGCTTGTTTTAACGTGTTTAAAACATCGATCGATCGAAATTTCCGAATCGTATTTTCATTTCAGTGTGCTTGCTGTCGAATTTCAAAGTTGTTAAAATTATTTTAGGCATCTTAAAAATACATGCAGGCATAACTAAAGCTACAGAAAACGTTTGGAGACCTAACGCCAAAATTCCACCGCGGAACCGCCGCGATGTTGCATTTGGCGGCCCTTCCGCGGCCCTTTTTGGGCTACAGTGCCCCAAATTTTTTCTGGGTCTTTAGTTCATGGAAATATGATTTTTGTGATATATAGTTTTTTCCCAGATTCATTTGAGTGCTGGATTTGCACTTGGGGCCCACTTCGGGATGTTTTGTTGATCGGAATTTTAAATACGTTAGTTTACAATACTTACATTATATCTGCGACCGTGAATGTCATTAGAGCGGTATAACTCGTCTAATTGCTATATGTCCTTTTAGACGAGTTTGCGAACATGACATTCACGTTGATATTTTGTGTTGTGCTGTGATGTTGCGGATTTGTCGTGGTGGATGGCTTAGGTGCAATGTTAGTACAGTTTAGTTTCATTTGTACATTTGATATCGCGGGGTGATCGTCCGACATGTGGACTGCCGTCACTGCCTGTTTGTATATTATTCTTTTGGGCCACGACCGGGTTGAGATCGATGTCACCGTTGTACATATTTTCTTTTCAGTACTAGGATTATCCCGTGGTGGAGTGCACGGATAGCCGGGTTCTAGAGGGCAACGGGCCTTCATCTCATGGCTTTGAGACGGAGGGGGCTTCACTCTAGAATTGGCGGGCTATTCTCCGCACTCATAGGATGTACAGGTTGGCCCAAGGTGGGGTGCTCAAGTCACCGGATTCCGTGAAGTGCTGGGTGGTCCATTCACTTTGCTGAAGGGGGCTGCCTCGATTCCGGTTTTGTCGGGTAAATTGCCGCACTCGCAGGGGTCTATGTTTCATTGCACAGGCTATCCACACGACCAGAGGAACGTCAGGTTTCATTTGTGGCTTAAATGAAACCCGGGGGTCCCAGATTATCTGTATTGTTCTGTGATGCTTATTACTTTTCTGTGATGTTGCATTTATCAAGCCTTGAGCGATTAATGTATATTGATATATATACTAGTAGATGTTGTATATGTTTTACACCCGCGCTAGTCCAGTCCTCGCTCTGTCGTTAATTAAGTAACCTAACGGGTGATGACGGGACCCAGTGGCGAATGCATATGGCATATACGTACATTTTATTTTCGTTCTTTTCTGGTGTGATTAATTGATGGAACAATTTTCACAGAGATGTTGTTGGAACAATTTCACAGAGATTCGGATCAATGCAAGGAAAATAGACCTATTCGATGTTGTTGGAAATTTTTTCAAAAAGATGTTATTGCATGGACGTTCTCTTTTGTTTTGCACAGACGTATTCGGTTATGAATATGCAGCACCTCATTCGACGAGGCAAGGGCCGAGATCCCTTCATCGGGAGTGACCCCTTGGGCAGAGGTTTTCTTCAGGGTAATAACTTCACTATATTCGATTACTTTTTGCTTTGCATCGCGGTATTCAGTTGGAATATCCTGCACCTCATTCTACTGGAAAAGAGCCGAGATCCCTTCACCGGGAGTGACCTCTTTAGCAAAGGTTTTCACCACTATATATTTATACAAAGCTATGCAGTTCCTTCAACGATATCAGGTTCATTACGTTAAATGTTTTTCGCCAAAAACTAGTCGTAGCCCTCCGTCATTTCATTCGGGTGGTACCTAGTATTCGTGCTGCGTTTGTTGGCCTTTGTCAAGGCGTAGTGTGCGGTAACTAGATATTGCTTGTTTGTTGCATTGAGTTGCGATTATCTAGGACAGTCGTATAACCTTGTTGGCCTTTGTCAATGGTTTGTGCGGGTGGGACTAGAGTAATCCAGAATAATGACGGGTTGAACTTGACATGTGGTTTATGATTTGTTGGCCTTTATCAAGGTCATAAACCGCTTGGGGTAAAAACACACATCGGGAGTTTCTAAAGAAACTGAAACTTGCCAGGCATGCGCATACCTTCTGGAGTTTGATGACTTGAGTAGATTCCATCAGGTTATCATGCGATGATAGTTGGATCCCGATTCCCACTGATGAGTTGGTTTACTCCTCGGGTGATCCCGACTAATTCTTCTTTCAGATTTGGAGGAGAATTTGAGGAAACAGTGGGAGACATCCTGATTAGATAAAGTGATTAACCATTCTGATCTCGGTTAGAGTGCACGCTGAGTGTTTCTCTTCTCTCTCTCTCTTGACTGCGACCATGTCCTGACCCTAGACTATAACTCAGTAACCAAGTTGACCGAACTTTCTTGAAACACTGGCTTTTGGGTTGTCTGAGTTTCATACAACATTACCACTCCTTCTTTTACCCTTTGCTTTTCTCCAGAACACCCCGTATCGCTATGAATATCCACTTCCATTGGAAAAATCCATCGTATGGTTATATTCAAACTCGAAGAAGCTTGTTCCAGATTCGAGGATGGATTCTGGTTTTAGAGAGATTGAATAGAACTATTCAGTTGTCTTTTCCTTTTTACCTTCTCTCAGGTTGTGAGGCCTCCTAGGATTAGGAGAGGGTACACCTATTGCGCTTATTGGATAGTCTTCTTCCAAACCATAGGCTGGTGCCAAAAGATAGGGAATGAAGAAAACCAATTAGCCTAAGTTTGATGTACAATAGGTAATAAGTAAAGACAAATAAATGGATTAGAATGAGGGCAATGTAAACTGCGACTGCTATCATTCACGACCGAACCACGTATATCATCGCCACACCTTTTTCACCTTTGTATTTCTCCAGAACACCCGTATCACTACGAAGATCCACAGTTTATTGGATAATCCATCGTATGGTTATATACGAACTCGTAGGAACTTGTTCCAGTTCGGGGATGGATTCTGGTTAAGGAGAAATAGAATAAGGTTTATTCAGTTGTCTTTTATCATCACCTTCTCTCAAGTTGCGAGTATTCCTAGGATTAGGAGGGTACACCTATTATGCTTATTGGATAGTCATCTTCCAAACCATAGGCTGGTGCCAAACGGCAGGGAATGAAGAAAACCATTTAGCCTAAGAGGGTGTACATAAGGAAATGAGTAAAGACAAATAAAGGGATTTGGAGAGATGGCAAAGAAATATACGGTTATAGTCATGAATCTGGATAATGGAAGAGGCATTACTAGGAATACCCGGTTACCCCTACAAAACATTTTCATGTTTCAGTTTAACTATGCGTTGTAAATAGAAAACTGATTTCCCGATTAGATACTTACTCCAGGGCATGTATTTACCAGGTATGATTCTCACATCTGTATGGTTTTACAAATAATGAGTGGGAGTAAGTTATTGGGAATTAGGTGATCATCCTCATTATATCGGAATTCATTGTAATTGGTGATATTTGAGGAAATCACCTGGGTACGGTTTTCAACCTACGACGCACAGGGTTTGAGTTATTCAACTCAAGTTACTTATACAAAGTATTGTATGTTGTCCAGTGTCCATTAGGACAAAGGGGTTGGTCCTCGTACTATATTCTGTTTACTTGTGACTTCTCTAGTTTTTAGACAAGTGTTTCGTAGAAATACAAGGTCTAAGTTTTGAGAAGTTATAGGTACACGAATAAAGTAGAGAACCATGTGTTGCAAGTATCGGGATTCTTCAAGGTGATCGAAGATGTAGTTACTTGTGTTGGGTATTCAGTTGATAGTAATGGTTTTGAGAACTAGTTTCTCTTTCAGGTTACTCATATTTGGATGCACTCCTAAGTTGAGTAATGTTGATTGACTTTTCTCCATTTAGTTAACATGCACTGGAGACAGCTGCATGATTTGAATCTGGTTCCAATTAAATCAGTGCCTCTGTTTCTATATTGTATATAGAATGGATCATATCTTAACGATGTTAAGGTATATGGAGTTGTTCGGCTTATGCTTAAAACCAGACTCTGGATAACTCAAGGCACGTTTCTGTAATGGCAGTTTTTGGGTTAACCCAGGCTATGAAGAGGGTTGATTTTCTACTATCTGGATGATATTGTTCTTGACTCGCCACAGTTTTAGCAAAATGGATTTTTTCAGAAAACAGTAGTGGGAGTATGGTAGAACTGGAGGTGATTCCAGAACCACAAATGATTACAGAAATTTAATAGAACCTAAAGATTCAATCAGTTTTCACATTCCATTATCCACTCCGCAGATATGGTGGGTAACCTCAGGCACCCGAGAGGTACTTCGGTATCCTCAAGGACGGTGATAGAGAGGTTCTTGTTTACCCAAACTTGACACTACTATTATTTCAGACTATGAGACCCGGCAGGAAGATGAGTATAGCGTCGTTCTAAACTAGCTTTAGAAGTGCACGTGTATATGACTCTGCCAGAGGGTTGTCATAGTCAGTAGGAGCAGTGAAAGTATAGTGGACAAGTAGCTTGTGTCTATTAATAGACTAAAGCAGATATAGCGGAGATAGATCATCTATTTTTGATGCAAAATTCATAGGTTTTGACTTCATCAGAATAGGGGATGGATCTGTTAAGATAGTAGTAGGGTGTGATGTCCGGGTATTTGGATGACATACACATAGTAGGAAGTGAAATTTCTATACTATTGTCGGTTATACTTTGGTTGTCACATAGTGGTTTCTCCACATAGGATTTGGATATTATATCAGGCATTCTGGTTACTAGATCTATGGTTTTAGATCCAGATTTGGGAAGTGTTCCAATCTGGGTACTTAGACAGCATTCCAAAGGTGTTTTAGAATGGACGACTCCTGGCATGATGGTGTACCTGCAGGTGATGCAGTCACCCTCTCTAAAGGTGTCTTACAGACTAAAGTGGAGAGGGATGTGCATGATTGGCATATCACTTGCTTAGGCAATTGAGTCAATCATGAGATGTCAAGTACCACACCAGATGTTGTTTTTGCACTATATACAATAAGTTGAGATACTAATCCAATCCTGGAGAAACGTTCGGAAGCAGTTTTAAAACATAAGTGAATGTTCTAGGGATATGATAACGATTGCCTCCTTTGGGAGACAGTTATCATTCCAGGCTTCCAAGGTGACCTGGATGACAGAGTGACTATCAGAGTAATAGGTTTCCCTCTGACGAGGGGCAGTAGTTTGGATAGGTGGTCCAAGCGGATTCTGAGGGAGGCATGGCACAGGATACTGATTAAGTTCAGTTGTCGATACAGTCTGAGAAGTTTGCTGGATTTTGAGTTCACCTGTGAACTCGGTCCCATCAGATATCCAGACATATTCTAAGACAGGTATTGCTCATTTCGGGAGATAGCTTTCTCCGCGAACTTGAGATAAAGAGAGACATAGAAAGAAACATCAGGGCGGATCCACTCACTGAGGCTATTTCTCGAACGCAGTAGTTTTACAAACGAGCTTTGTGAAACAGATTAGTAGAGGAGTTGGATGTTCGGTATCACACGGGATGTGAGTATGCAACATCACAATAATTAGCCTTAAGTGCAAGTAGGAGATTGTTGGATATAGTGCCCTCAAAGTCAATTTTTGGATCACAGGCACGCGATTGCAATGATTGAGGGAGGACCTATACCGGTAGGACAGTCTTACTCGAGATGATAGTATTCTATCTGGTTTGTCTTTATCATCGTGTACAAGCTTTAGGTGACATTACAGATCACTATTACACGTTGATAGAGTCCTTAGGATTCTTGCTTGACTGCCAGCAGTATGATGTCGATCATATACGTGAGAGTTAGGTAGTCTATAAGCACATCCTTAAAGTGTCCCTAGTCGTGGGAGTTTCGAGACTGGGCATCGTGTCACGACCCGAAAGTACGGAACGTGACCGGCACTTAAATTATGAAGCGTCTAGAGGCGCAACGTAATCTAAGTAAGCCGAAGCCAAGAAATCTAAACCATAATAAATGAAGAAGTAAAGGAAAACATATAGGAAAACAAGTTTAAAAGCAACATCAAATTTTCTCAAAAATTTCGGCAGAGTCTCCCTTGTAAAAGCTGGCCCCAAACGGGTACAAACGAGTATAATATATACAAACAATAAAAAAAAAGGCATCCCCAAGCGGGAGCTACCTCTACGCCAACAAGCGGAAAAAACCACACAATGCATAATAATATACAACGCCAAAGGGCGAGGCTCAAAACTCAAAAGAAAGCAAATCCACCAGATACCATAATAATACAAGCGCGACTCTAAGGTCGAAATAAATAACTGGTCCTTTAAACATATCAAGTAATACAGGTTTAGTTGATGGAGCTTACTAGATACCAATGAAATAATAAAAGTACAACGGCGGTCCTGATACAAGTGAACCAACCTATCGTGCAAAATCACCCTGAATGAAATGATGTGCCAGCAAACTGCCAAGGAAACCTGTACATCGAACCTCTAATAAAATTTGGCACAACGGGGGTGAGTTGCCAACTCATGAGTAGAAGACATCTACGAAAAGAAATCGAATGCACGACGCTGTCCTAGGTCATAATAATATACTAATATGTCACTAATCATTTAGTAATGGCAGGGTAATAAACTACGTGTAAGTACAAATGCTCCGTGCTTGTGTCAGTGCCTCAAATAGTAATATGTCCTGTGAATGAGTATGCACGCACCATGAATGTAAAACAATCAATCTGAATTCTGGATATATCTGTATAAGAAATCTGAAAATATCATCTATGAAATCTATAGAAAACCGTGTCAAGCATCGACACAAAACATGTAAATCTCAAGTCTCAATACCTCATAGTCTCAATATCTCATAGTCTCAATATCTCGGGCTCCGTCAGTCCGGATCGGCCCATATCATCAAATCTCACGACAACGATCGGTATCCTCCGGATATCCGCCGCGCCAGACATCACCGGTAGGTAGCTTTCCGCTGCCAGGTTCATCGTCTACAACTCGATCTTCTTGCCCCGGGGTACCATACCGGGCCCACCATGTACCCGAGACGGTTCATCCACTCCTCGAATCGGGTCTCGAAATCCAACAGAAAACATGAAATCTCATGGTGGACGACACATACATCACGAGAAAACTGCAACTTACATTTTTAAAAAGAGAGGAGGAGAGAGAGAGGTTTTTATATATATTCTTGCGGTTTTCCCCAAAATCCAGAAATCTCATAGAAATCCAAAATCCCAAAATCATGAGTAAGTAAATGATAAGTATCGGCATAAGCCCCACAATACTGCATGATAACATGAAAATGTGAATGCATGAAATGTCTAAGAATAAATGCAATGTCTAGACTAACACCTGAGAGTAATCACAATATTATATTGATCTAGCCTCTAGCTGATTCTATCAATAAAAGATAATATATTCTAAAGTATACGTGACATAGCAATTACCGATGATGATGTGTGTGAGCCGACAATAAGTGTACGTGGAATATACGCATCACGGTAATGGTGCTGGTGTCCAAACAGGCAGAGTTTCATACTGATTAAAGAAACATACGTATGAACATGCAACATGATGATTACGGCCTGAATGTAAAGACGAATGTGTATTAACCACTCACTTGTAATATACATGTCTAACTATAACTATATAACTCGAGCCTAAACTAGTATCTATCTAACCCCCTAAGGTGTAAGTCCACGTTGCGACCCCCGGTTCTTACGGGGAGGCGGAAACGGTATAAAAATCAAATTTTTAGCGCAAGGGGCAACATGGACTAAGCAAAGTCGGGATCTTTAACTAAACTAAAACTAGCATACTTGCTAAAGAGATTTAGCTACTCGGATGAAGATGGTTATACCTAAACTTGAACTCCTTCTTCTTCAAACTTTTGTAGAGGTTGATGGTTCTCTTCTAGTCGCCTTCTTCCGTCGAAGATGGATCCACCTCGAGGGTTCGACCTTTGGGCTCTTTCTCGAACTTGAAGTGAACTAGAATCTCCGGCTTGCTAAACCCTTGATCCTAGAGTGAGTAGAGAGTGTCTAAGGGGTGCTTTTCTTTTTAAAGAGAGGGATTCTCAACACATGAGAAGGGTTCTCTTTTGCTAGAGGAAGAAGAAGATGAAGTGAGGAGAGAGAAGCTAAATGAGATAATGAGCTCTTTTTCTTTTGCAACCATAACATAAAGCAAAAGAATTATCTAATTAATAATAAAAATGAAAATGAAATAGTTGATGGAAGGTTTAGGAATGACCATTATCATTTCAAACATTAAATGTTTTGCAAAAATCAAAAAGCATCTTGCTTTTGTAATGATGATGGTCAAAACTTCAACCATGGTCAACAAGTCAACCATGGTCAACTAGTCAACAAAAACCAACCATGACACAATTTCATTTTATTAATATTATTAATTGATATAACATAAATCCATTAGGGTTTGGAAAAAGACGACTGTCAACTGTGCATACGCACCCGTTCCGAAACCCTAATGAAAGTCATCTTCCTCCTCCTCAAATAACTGTGCATACACACCTGCATTCTTGTTCCGAGGAACATGAATACTGAGAGATAAAAGCAACCCCAAAACATATACCAGTATCCGGCTCAAACCAGAGCCCGCTGGCAATATCCGTCCGGACTCCAAACGTGCACAAGTGCGCGGATGAGAACGAACCCTGTCGCAAAACCATGCGACCTCTACTCTGTTTTGCCCAGAAGCGAATACCCTCTGTGTGGGACTCTAAAGACTCGACACTACGCTGGCAGTGGGTTTAACCACAGACCGCAAGCGGCACTAGCTCTGCGTAACGGTCCCCAGGTAGATGTCGACAAGAAGGCTGACGAGGTGAAACCCCATCTGAACTCCTACTGAGTCTGAATGTGACAGTCTCCGTACAGTCCGGTCTGTTCGTCTGATACATCGCATGTCGGGCCTAGGGGGCGGTAAAACGTCAGTCCCCTAATAGCGGTACAAGTCGTGTCGGAGTGAAGCCCAAAACACCCTGAGATAACACTGGAACCTACCAGTATATCTCGCTTGCCCTGGCCAGGGACTACTCGTGTAATGGCTCTCCTAGACACAGCGCGATGTCAACCCCCAATACCGGGAGAGACGAGTCCTGTCTAACCGTCACTGCCTCCAAGTGCTTCGGGACTGCACCCAACCACCACCTGTTTGCACGACTCCTTTGAGCCGTGGTAGGGTAGTGATCAAAGTGCAGTGGGAACACACTCGAGGCGAAGTGCCAGTGTCAAGTCAGCAGACTAAGCTGTACTCATGTCACCTGGGAACTGATAACTGACGATAGGTATAATACCAACGTGTCAGTTCCCGACGAGTCCTGTCCAGTGTACTCGTAACCCAACGAGCACCCGTATACCATCTCCAGTACGACGTACTGATGGCTGTGGGACAGACCATCTCCCACACTGGGATGAGAAGCGCATACGCTAGTCTACTCGGGAGTATAGATGCCCTGTCTCGATAGTCCTGCGACTAGGGACCTGTATAAGGATGTGCTTATAGATTACCCAGCCCCCACTAGTGTGACTTCCATCACAACGCTGGTAATCAAGCAAAAGATCCTAAGGGCTCCACTAATGCGTATAAGTGATATAGTAAAATAAACACAAGTACACATTGAAGTAGAAACAAACCAAGTAGCATACTACTATATTGAGCAAGATTGTTTATACAAGGTGAATATCCCAAGCTTCCATTAAGTAATATACAAACTAGTATGATACAGTAATGGCCTCTAGGGCATATACACTAACAATCTCCCACTTGCACTAAGGCCATGTACTGGCGTATCGAAGACCTATCATCTCGATCAGCCGCTCGAACTGAGTCTGGGGTAGGGCCTTGGTGAATGGATCTGCATTGTTCTCTTCTGAAGCAACCCTCCGAACCTCGATCTCCTTGCGATCCACGATCTCCCTGATCAGGTGATACCGCCTCAAGATGTGCCTGGATCTCTGATGGGACCTGGGTTCCTTCGCTAAAGCTATAGCCCCGTTGTTGTCGCAATACAGAGGTATTGGGTCAACAATGGACGGAACCACCTGAAGTTCTTTTAAGAACTTTCTCTTCTAGACAGCTTCTTTTGCGGCATCAGATGCAGCAATGTATTCCGCTTCCATAGTCGAGTCTGCAACGGTTTCCTGTTTGGAGCTTTTCCAACACACCGCCCCTCCATTGAGGGTAAAGACAAAACCCGACATGGACTTGGAATCATCCTTATCACTCTGGAAGCTGGAGTCAGCAAAGGCCTCGATCTGGAGGTCTTTACCGCCATACACCAAGAACATCTCCTTAGTCCTTCTCAGGTACTTGAGAATGTTCTTTACCGCTATCCAGTGTTTCTCCCCAGGGTTTGACTGATACTGGCTTACCACACTCAGTGCATAAGCTACATCCGGTCTGGTACACAACATCGCATACATTATAGAGCCTACCGCAGAAGCGTAGGGTATAATAGACATGCGATCCCTCTCCAAATCAGTCTTGGGAGACATCTCTTTAGAGAGGGTGATCCCGTGACAAGCCGGTAGGTTACCGCGCTTGGAATCTTCCATACTGAATCTCTTCACTATGGTGTCGATGTACCTGGACTGAGAAAGTCCTAATATCCTCTTGGATCTATCACGATGGATCCGGATCCCCAGGATGTACGAGGCATCACCCAGGTCTTTCATGGAGAACCTGTGTGACAAGAACCCCTTGACAGATTGTAGAATAGGAATGTCATTTCCTATTAAGAGAATGTCATCCACGTATAAAACGAGGAATACTACAGTTCTCGCTACAAATCTACTATAGATGCATGGTTCATCTGGATTTTTGATAAAGCCAAATTCCTTGACCGTCTCATCAAAACAGATGTTCCAACTCCGCGATGCCTGCTTTAGTCCATAGATGGACTTAAGCAACTTGCACACCTTTCCGCTGCTCCCACTCTGAATGAAACCCTCTGGCTGATCCATATAGACACACAACTCTAAATTTCCATTTAGAAAAGCGGTCTTTACGTCCATCTACCAAATCTCATAATCGTGGAAGGCGGCAATGGCAAGAAGGATCCGAATGGATTTCAGCATAGCCACTGGAGAAAAGGTTTCGTCATAGTCCAAGCCAGGTCTTTGACGGAAACCCTTTGCTACAAGTCTAGCTTTATAGGTCTCAACCTGTCCATCTACACCAATCTTCCTTTTGAAGATCCACTTGCATCCTACGGGTTTTACCCCGTCTGGAGCAATGTCCAACGTCCATACTTTGTTGGTGTACATGGACTCCATTTCGGTCCGCATTGCATCCAGCCATTTTACCGAGTCAACGCTCTGAACGGCCTGCTGGAAGCTAGTAGGCTCATCATAATCTATGATGCAATCCTCTCTATCCCCGTCTATGAGAAAACCGTAGTATCTCTCGGGCGGATGAGACTGCCTACTACTCCTGCGGATCGGCGTAGGAATGTCCTTTTCTTTCGAACTCACTGGCTCTTCCAAGCTTTCAGTAATAGCTTGTGGTTCTGGAATTTCTTCCAGTTCTATTGCGTTCCCACTTATCTGGGTTTCTAAAAACTCAGTTTCCAAGAAGCGGGCATGTTGAGAAACAAGGACCTTTTGTTCCTCAGCGGAATAGAACAGATACCCCCTGGAGTTCTTTGGGTATCCCACAAACTTGCACTGTACTGAGCAAGCCTCGAGCTGTCCGCATGCTGCTTTTTTACAAAAGCTGGACATCCCCATATCTTAAGGTACTTAAGACAGGGTTTCTTCCCACTCCACATCTGATATGGAGTGGTAGGCACAGTCTTGGTGGGAGCCTTGTTCAAGAGATATGCAGCTGCTTCTAGTGCATAGCCCCAGAAAGATCGCGGTAACTCAGCCTTACTCATCATGGAACGAACCATATCCAATAGGGTTCGATTCCTCCTTTCCGATACACCGTTATGTTGCGGAGTGTATGGAGGAGTACGCTGAGAGAGAATTCCATTCTCTTTTAAATAGTCCAGGAACTCGGCACTCAAGTATTCTCCACCTCGATCCGATCTTAGAATCTTAATACTTTTGCCTGTTTGTTTTTCAACTTCATTCTTGTAATCCCGAAATTTCTCAAAGGCCTCGGATTTGTGCTTCATTAAGAAGACATGTCCATACCTAGAGAAATCGTCTGTGAAAGTAATGAAGTATGAATAACCGCTTCGCGCATGTGTAGACATTGGACCACACACGTCACTGTGTATAAGTCCCAAGAGCTCGCTCGCTCTTTCTCCGTGTCCAGTGAACGGAGTCTTTGTCATCTTTCCCATGAGACAAGATTCACAAGTGGCATAAGACTGATACTCGAACGGATCCAAGTATCCTTCTTTATGTAACTTAGTCAACCGTGTCTCATTGATGTGACCCAGTCTACAATGCCATAAGAAAGCCTGATTAATATCTGGATACTTTCTTTTGTGTGTATTCTGGACATTGAAAATCTGTGGTTGGTTTAATACGTATATACCATTGCTCAGTGTACCTGACCCAATCAGAACTTGATTAAGGTGAATGTTTACAACATTACTTACAAACGCAAATTCATAACCTTCTTTAGAAACTAAAGATACAGAAATGATATTACAAGTTGCGTTGGGTACAAAAAAGCAATTACGCAAAACCAAAACATGCCCATCTGACATTCCCAGGTGATAGTCCCCCACGGCTTTAGCATCCATGCTAGCTCCGTTCGCAACTCTGAGGGTCATGTCACCTGCCCTCAAAAACCTACGGTTTCTCAACGCCTGCAAAGAATTACAGATATGAGATCCTGATCCGGTATCCAATACCCAGGAAGTAGAGTTTATAGAAAGACAGTTTTCAATAACATACACACCTGAAGCTGAAGCCGCAACCTGCTTCAGTTCCTGTGTCCTGGCCTTCCAAGCCCTGCAATCTTTCTTCCAGTGTCCACTCTTGTGACAATAGAAGCATTCCTCTTTACCCACAAGCTTCCCCGCAATCTTTGTTGCCATTTCTTTTCCCTTCGTACCCACTTTACTAACACCGCCTCTTGGTTTGGCGGGGGCTTTCTTCCTCTTTCCCTTGGCTTTCGCCTTGGACCTGGAGAAAGAAGATCCTCCTACAAACAAAGCGGGTGTATCCCTACCCTTCTGTAGGGTGCCCTCTACTCTCCTCAGCATGTTGAGGAGTTCTGAAAGTTCAACTTCCTTTTCTTGCAAGTTGAAATTCAGTATGAACTGGGCGTAAGTGGATGGAAGGGACTGGAGAATTATATCCGTATAGAGTTCACTGTCCAACGTGGTCCCAAGTTCCGCGAGCTCCTCAGTGTAGCCAATCATCTTAAGCACGTGGTCCGCTACCGATGATCCGACGGCCAACTTTGTCGAAAATAACTTCTTCGACACTTCGTATCTTGCGATACGAGACTGCTCTCCATACAGTTCTTTTGTATGAAGAAATATGGATTCCAAATCCATATTCTCGTGCCTCCTCTGATGTTCGTTGTCCATCGAGGCAACTACGAGGCACCTGGCCTTCGCGCTGTCAATCTCCCAAGTCTTACGGATTTCCTTATCCGCGACGCTGGAGGTGGGACCTGGGACGGGGGGAGCTTTGGTGGTAAGAAGATACCCCAGCTTGTCGTAAGTGATTGCCAACTTGACATTCCTGAGCCAATCTTTGTAGTTTGGCCCTGTCAATATGTTTTTATCTAGAAGTAACTTAAGTCCAGTCATTTCGATTTGGTCGCTGCAGGGGGGAGAGAAGAATCACTTTAGCACGATGCTCTTGCAAGTTTAGAATGGTTTTTAATTTGTCTAAACAGGATGGCTCCCACTGTCTCTCGAATCCCTCCTCAAACCATAAAGGAAGAATTAGTCGGAATCAATCCCACCGCACAATACTTGCTTAACCGTTCAGCCAGGCCAGTGTCGGTACTTCGAGGGAGGTTTTCGAACGCTTCCGCGAAGTTCCTTAATTAAATAACCTCTTTTCCCTGGGGGCGTAGCCCCGCTAACACCTTTCTAGACACCTACTAGGTTTATAGCATTGATCGTTTAGTGAGAAATTTCCCGAGGAGTAGCATATACTCACAGTAGGATCGGGATCCAAATATCATCGCGTGATGAAACTGAAGGAATCCTACCAGAATCACCACACTCCAAATGGTATGCAAATCTAGCAAGTTTCAGTACTTATGAAACTCCCGATGTGGATTTTTGCCCCATGCTCTTATGACCTTGACGAAGGTCAACAAATCATAAGTCACATGTCAAGTTCTGCCCGTCATTTTCCAGGTTAATTTGAACCCACCCGTATATACCCTTGACGAAGGTCAACAAGGCAACACGACTGTCCCAAACCAACGCATCTATCTATGCTACATATGAACGCCCAACAGCTACCAAACTTTATGCCTTGACGAAGGTCAACAAACATAGCTTGAATACTATTGAATATTCATACGAAACGACGGAGGGCTACGAATGGTTTTGGCGAAACCGTGAACGTAGTGAACTTGATATAATCGATGGAACGAGATAGCTTTTAAAAGGAGTGGCTCGAGCTCCGCATTTAAAAGTTAGTTTTGAAAAGAACCGAGTTGTTTTTCGAAAGTGTTCCAACGACTTTAACTTGGTTTATTATCTTGCATTAGTTCTTTTAATGCGTGATATTCTTGCATTAGTACTTTTAATGCGTCCCATCATTTAATTCCTACCATTGCAGAAAACAACCAAAATATGACGTACGCTTATGCCATTCGCATTCGCCACGGGGTCCCGTCATCACCCGTTAGGTTACTTGACTAACGACAGAGCGGGGGCTGGGCTAGCGCGGCTGTAAAACATAAGCAACGCCTAAATAGAAAGCAATGATAGACATTACAGATCACAGATGAATACATTGGATATACTAGCAATCCGCAATCCTTACGAGCCTGCAACGAAAAGCGGATTACACGGTCGCGGTGAATAGCCAAATACCCCACCCAAGACCCCTACGGGTGCGGCAAACTACCCGCCAAGTACTCGGCAGTTTGTGCACCCTCTCCATGGGTCTATCCTAGGAGCAAAAAGAGTAAAAAAGAATTATACAATGACGGCTACAACCCCGACCCGGTTGTGCGGCCAAACAAATAATAATTATTGTAAGTGCACGGCGGCGCCCCGGCCGTCGATCCGAAGGCCAAACGCGGAAACGGTGGTAAACTTTAACTTTTGCGGACTAAGCAAACCGGCACCACCGCGCACTAAACCCCGGATCGTGCCATTAAACTAGTCTAAGCTACTAACAAGAAAGGGAAGAGATGTACCGACTGATCCGAGTCCTCCGGTCTTCATCTCCACTCCGATCTCCTCGCGGGATCTCCGTCCGTCTCCTCCTCGTCGGAAAGGGCACCACATCGCCTGTAGCTTTTACGGGCTCCTACCTCAATACCGAGGCAACTCGGGGGCGAAGCTGGCGAATCGACGCGTCCAAGATTTGCTGTAGGAAGTGTAGTGTAGAGTGATAGTCTCTTTTGGGGTTTGTTGCCATTTGTGGATGATGGAGGAAACAAGGTAAGAAAAATGGTGCTTGCATTTTTCTTGGCATGGAATGACATCAAGAATGAAAACCTCTCTCAAAGATGAAGCTCTCTCTTCTTCTCTTTTCTTCTTCTCACTTTTCTAATGAAAACTCTCATAACAAAAAAAAAATGGTGGAAGAAGGAATTATGAAGCAACCATGATCAAATCCAAGAAGGAGAGTGAGTGTAGGATAAAGCAAGTGGTGACCTTAACCAAAAACATAATCATCACAAAACTACACATCAATCCTAATCCTTTCTTATCACAATAAAGCATGAAAAGCAAAGATGCTTATCATATCACACCTTATGCAATAAAACCCCCAACCATGTGTTATTTGCAAACTTGCAAATAACACCCTCCATCGGAAAAGTCCGGCCGGGAAAGAACAAAGGAAAACCGGCCGGAACGGAAAGCAAACTGGCAACTCCAGAAAACTGGTCCCGTAATAAATTACAGGAAAACCCCGATACTTTGCATACACACCCGCATCTGTATTCCGTCCGGATACAAATGCAAAGAGACAAAATCTACACTGTACTATACTAGGATCGGCTTAAACCAAAGCCGGCTAGTAAAATCCGTTCGATCCTGATCCGTGCAATACCGCACGTATCTGATCGAACGCTGCCATATAACTATACGGCCACTAGTACAAACCGTCCGATCCTGATCCGTGCAATACCGCACGTATCTGATCGGACCCTGCCATATCTCCATATGGCCTCTACAGCGTTTCGCCCGAAAGCTTGAGTAACTGAAAGTGTGGTGGACTCTAAAGACTCGTCAATACTATGGCTGTGGATTTAACCACTAGCACGTCAGAGGTATAAGCCAATACGTGACGGGCCACCAGCTATTGACCAAAAGGGACGTCGATGAGGAAGCTCACCCCGACACCCAACTGAGCCTGTCAGTGACAATATCCGTACAGTCCGGTCCGTTCGTCTATGAGCATCGCATGGCGGGCCTAGGGGGTTGGTAAAAGTCAGACCCCCAAAAGCGGTACAAGTCATGTCGGAGTGTAGCCCAGAACACCTTGAGATACTACTGGAATACCTACCAGTAAATCTCCTGCCTTGGCCAAGGTCTTCGTGTAATGGCTCTCCTAGACACAGCACGACCTCACCCCCAATACCGGGAGAGACGAACCCCCGAAGATCCGCTCACTGCCTCCATGTGGCTCGGGACTGTACCCAACTACAACCTGTTTGCACGACTCCTTTGAGCCGTGGTAGGGTAGTAATCAAAGCACAGTGGGAACTCACACGAGACAAATGACGATCCCCAGGTCGATGAACTAACCTGTACACATGTCACCTGGGAACTGCTATCTGACGTCAGGTATAAGACCAACTAGCATGTTCCCGGCGAGTCCTGTCCGGTGTACTCATAACCCAATGAGCACCTGTATACATCTTAGGTGAACCAACTGACACCAGTGGCTTGTGAGACCGGCCACTGCCCCTCGTCGGGGTCTCGACTGTATACACTAGTCTACTCTGGAGTATCGATGCCCTGTCTCGAAACTCCCACGACTAGGGACCTTTTAAGGATGTGCTTATAGACTCCAGCTCTCACTTATATGATCGCCCTCATACTGCTGGCAGTCAAGCAAGAATCCAAGGGGCTCTATCAACGTGCAATAGCGACATGTCAGGTCACCTAAAGCAGTACACGATGATAAAGGTAAACCAGATAGCATACTATCATCTTGAGTAAGACTGTCCTACCGGGATAGGTCCTCCCTCAATCATTGCAATCACGTGCCTGTGATCCAATAATTGACTCTGAGGGCACTATCTCCAACAATCTCCCACTTGCACTCAAGGCTAATTATTGCGATGTCGCATACTCACAGCCCGTGTGATACCGAAACACCAAACTCCTCTACTTGTCAGTCTCACAAAACTCGTTTCTGAAACTATTGCGTTCGAGGAATAGCCTCAGTGAGTGGATCCGCTCTGATGTTTCTTTCTATGTCTCTCTATATCTCAAGTTCGCGGAGAAAGCCATCTCCCGAAATGAGCAATACCTGTCTTTGAATGTATCTGGATGTCTGATGGGACATAGCTCATTAATGAACTCCAAATCCAAACTTCTTAGACTGTATCGTCAACTGAACTTAATCAGTATCCTGCGCCATGCTACCCTCAGTATTGCCTTGGACCACCTGTCCAAAATACTGCCCCTCGTCAGAGGGAAAACTATAACTCTGACAACCTTCTTGTCGTCCATGTCACCTTGGAAGCCTGGAATGATAACTGTCTCATGAATAAGGTTGTCGTTATCATATCCCTAGAACATCCACTTATGTTCTAAAACTGCTTCCGACTGTTTCTCCAGGATTGGATTAATGTCAACTTATTGCATCTAGTGCAAGAACAACATCTGGTGTGGTACTTGACATCTCATGATTGACTCAATTGCCTGAGCAAGTGATCTGCCAATCATGCACGTCCCTCTCCCCTTTAGTCTGTAAGACACCTTTGGAGAGGGTGACTCCATCACCTGCAGGTACACTACCGTGCCAGGAGTCGTCCATTCTAAATACTCTTAGAATGCTGTCAAGTACCCTGATTGGGAAACCACCCAAATCTAGATCTAAAACCATAGATCTAGTAACCAGTATGTCTGATATAAAATCCATTTCCTTTGTGGAGAAACCACTGTGTGACGACCAAAGTATAACCGATCGTAGTATAGGAGTTTCCTTTCCTACTTTGTGTATGTCATCCAAATACCATGACATCACACCCTACTACCTTCTCAAAAGATCCATCCCCTATTCTGATGAAGTCAAACCCATGACTGTCACGTCAGAAATAGATGATCTATCTCCGCTACATTTGCTTTAGTCTACAAATAGACTTAAGCTATCTGTCCACCAATGCTTCCGCTGCTCCTACTGACTACGACAACCCTCTGGCAGAGTCATATACACGTACAGTTCTGAAGCCAGTTCAGAACGACGCTATACTCATCCTCCTGCCGGGTCTCGCAGCCTGGAACAACAACAATGGCTAGTGTGGGTATACAAGAACTTCCCTGTCACCGTCCTTGAGGCTACCGAAGTACCTCTCGGGTGCCTGAAGTTACCCACCTTATCTGCGGAGTGGCCAATGGAATATCAAATCAGATTGAATCTTTAGGTTCCTTATCAAATCTTCAGTAATCGTTTGCGGTTCTGAAATTACTTCCAGTTCTACCATACTCCCACTACTGTTTTCTGAAAAAATCCATTTTTAATAAAACTGTGGTGAGTCTAGAACAATACTGCTATTGTTCATCCAGATGGTAGAAAGTTAACCCTCGTCATAGCCTGGGTCGACCCACAAACAGCCATTACAGAAACGTGCCTTGAGTTGTCCAATGTCTGGTTTTAAGCATAAACCGGACAACTCCCCATACCTTAACATCGTTAAGATACGAACTGTTCTATATCCCATATAAGAACAGAGGCACTGATTTAATTGAACCAGATTCAAAACATGCAGCTGTCTCCAGTGCATGTCAACTAAATGGAAGGAGGCCGATCAGCGTTACTCGGCTTAGGAATGCTTCCAATTATGAGTAACCCGAAGGAGAAGCAAGTTCTCTTAATCATTACTATCAACTGAATACCATACACAAGTATCTACATCTTCGATCACTTTGAAGAATCCCGATACTTGCTACACCTGGTTCTCTACTCTATTCAAATACCTGTAACTCCTCAAAACTTAGACCCTGTGTTTCAACGAAACACATGTCTAAGAACTAGAGAAGTTAAAAGTAAACAGAATATAGTATGAGGACCAACCCCTCTGTCCTAATGGACACTGGACAACATACAATACTCTGTATAAGTCCACTGAGTCTAAAAACTCTTTCACTGTGTGTCGTAGGTTGAAAACTGTACTTATGGTTAAGAAGAATTACACCGCTGTTTAATGCTCCTTACCTAACCATCCACTGATATAGGTAAATGTCATCGACATAATATCAAAAGGTATATCTCACTCTATGAAAATAGACGTACAGATATATCAATTTGAAATTGGTGCATAACAGCGGATATTCAAAACCAAATATTTGCCGACCGGCAAACAACCCAGGTGGCATCCTCAAATATCGCCAATTACAACGAATTCCGATATAATGAGGATGATCACCCAACTCCCAATAACTTACTTCCACTCATCATCTGTAAAACCATACAGATGTGAGAATCAAACCTGGTAAATACATACCCTGGAGCAAGTGTCCAATCGGGAAATCAGTTTTTCCATTAACAGTACACAGTGAAACTGAAACATTGAAATGTTTCGTTGGGGTTTCCTGGTATTCCTAGTAATGCCTCATCCATTATCCAGATTCACAACTGTAACCGTATAATTCTTTGCCACCTCTCCAAATCCCTTCATATGTCTTTAGTCATTACTTTCTGTACACCCCTTTAGGCCAAATGGTTTTCTTCCTTCCCTACCGTTCGGCACCAGCCAATGGTTTGGAAGAAGACTATCCAAAAAGCATAAAGGGTGTACTGTCCTAATCCTAGGAGCACTCGCAACGCGAGAGAAGGTGAAGATAAAAGACACCTGAATGTACTTTATTCCTATTTCTCCTGAACCAGGATCCATCCCCGAACTGGAACAAGTTCCTTTCGAGTTCGTATATAACCATACGATGGATTATCCAATAAAATGGGATCTTCGTAGTGATACGGAGCGTCCTAGAGAAATACAAAGGTGATTTTAGGATTGGCGAAGAAATACCTGGTTTGGTCATGAATATCTGTTGCAATTTACTTTGCCCTCTTACTAATCCCTTGCTTTGTCTTAACTTAATACCTTCTGCACACCATCGTTATGCTAATTGGTTTTCTTCATTCCCCACCGTTCGACACCAGCCTAAGGTTTGGAAGAAGACTATCCAATTTGCGTAATAGGTGTACTATCTCCTAAACAAGGGAGTACTCGCAATGAGAGAAGGTGAAAAGAAAAGACAACTGAATAATCCTATTCGTTTTCTCCAGAACCGGAAACCATCCTCGAATAAATCCCTTCGAGTTCGTATCTAACCATACGATGGTTTTGTCCAATGGAAGTGGACGTTCGTAGTAGTACGGGGTGTCCTGGAGAAAAGGGTAAAAGTAGGAGTGGCAATGAGGTTTGCAACTCTGACAATCCAAAAGCCTGTGTTTAAGAAGGTTCGGTCAACTTGGTCACTGAGTCAAAGTCTTAGGGTCGGGTCAATGGTCGCTGCCAAAGAGAGAGAGAAAAGAAACACTCAGCGTGCACTCTAACCTAGATAAGAATGGTTACCAATTTATCTAATCTGGAAACCTCCCACTGTACCTCAAATTCTCCTCCAAACCTGAAAGAAGAATTAGTCGGGGTCACCCGAGGAGTATACCAACTCATCAGTGGGAATCGGGATCCAACTCTCATCGTATGACAACGTGACGGAATCCGCTCACGGTATCACACTACAGAAGGTATGCGCATATCTGGCAAGTTTCAGTTCTTTTGAAACTCCCGATGTGATTTCTGCCCCATGCTCTTATGACCTTGGCGTGAGGTCAAAATATCATAAGTCACATGTCAAGTTCTACCCGTCATTATCCAGGTTAATTTGAATCCACCCATACATACCCTTGACGTAGGCCAAAATAGTAGTACGACTGTCCCAAACCAACGCATCTATCTATGCAACAGATAAATACCCGGCAGCTACCAATCACTATGCCTTGGCGTGAGGTCAAAATACATAGCTTGAATACTACCGAATATTTAACTGAAATGACGGAGGGCTACGAATGGTCTCTGGCGAAAACCTTTAACGTAATGAACTTGATCTCGTTGAAGGAACGGATAGCTTTTAAAAAATATAGTGACGAAAACCGTTGCTAAAGAGGTCACTCCCGGTGAAGGGATCTCGGCTCTTTCCCCGTAGAATGGGGTGCAGGATATTCCAAATGAATACCGCGATGCAAAGCAAAAGTAATCGGCTATAGTGAAGTTAATGACCCGATGCAAACTTTTGTCCAAGGGGTCACTCCCGGTGAAGGGATCTCGGCCCTTGCCTCGTCGACTGAGGAGCAGGATATTCCAACTGAATATCACGATGCAAAACAAAAATGAACTTCCTTGCAATAACAGCTTTTTGAAAAAGTGTTCCAACAACATCAGATTAGGTTTGTTTAACTTGCATTGATCCGAATCAACGCAGTCCCATCAATTAATCACACCACAAAGAACGAAAATATACTGACGTACGTATATGCCATCCGCATTCGCCACTGGGTCCCGTCATCACTCGTTAGGTTAGTTTACTAACGACAGAGCGGGGACTGGACTAGCGCGGATGAAAAACATATACAACATCTACTAATATATATACCAATATATTATATTTCGCTCAAGGCGTGAAAAGAAATGCAACATCACAGAAATGTACAGCATCACAGAACAATACAGATATCTGGGATCCCCGGGTTTCACAGAGCCACTACTGAAACCCGACGTTCCCCTGGTCGTGTGGATAGCCTGTGCAATGAAATCCTAGACCCCTACGGGCGCGGCAAGTCACCCGTCAAAACCTGAAGCGAGGCAGCCCCTTCAGCTCCGTGAATGGACCACCCAGCACTCCACGGAATCCGACAACTTGGGCACCCCTCCTGGGTCAACCTGTACCCCCTACGAGTGCGGCGAATGGCCCGCCAATCCTAGAGTGAAGCCCCCTCCGTCCCAATGCCATGAGATGCGGGCTTGTTGCCCTCTAGAACCCGGCTATCCGTGCACTCCACCGCGGGGTAATCCTAGTACAGAAAGTAAAATATACATACACCGGGTACATCGACCGCAACCAGGTCGTGCCCCAAAAGAATAATACAAACAGGAAGTGACGGCAGTCCACATGTCGGACGCTCGCCCCGAAATATCAAATGTACATAATACCACAACACTGTACTAGAATTGCATCCAGGCTATCCCCCACGACCGATCCGCAACATCACAGCATAAACATAGAACATCAACGTGAAAGTCACGTTCGCAAATCCGTCTAACCGGGCTATAGCAGTTAGACAGGATTTACCGATCGAGTGACACTCACGGTCGCAGATATAATGTAAATACTGTGAAAAATGTGTTTAAAATATCCGATCGATCAAAAATTAACAAGTGGGCCCTCAATCAAAACTGTAGCACTCAGAGAAATCCTGGGCCCAATTTTAATATTCCAAAACCCATATTTTAAGCCCAGAAGGCCTCTGAAAAAAAATGGTGAAGTGATGTGAATAGTGCGCGGCGGAAGGGCCGCGGGAATGGGGTTTTCGCGGCACTTCCGCGCTCCCACTGTGGAGTTACTTCGTCAAATTTTTACAGAACTCTTAGATTTTCCAGTACATCAATATTTTACAACCTGAAAAAATTTTCGAGACCAAATATTTTCAACAGAAACTGATGCGAACTGAAATGCAGTTTTGGAACATTCGATCGATCGAAACAGAAAAACACATTACACCAAGCTAGACTATGTTAATGGCGAGGCTTTGATACCACTGTAAGTGCACGGCGGCGCCCCGGCCGTCGATCCGACGGCCAAACGCGGAAACGGTGGTAAACTTTAACTTTTGCGGACTAAGCAAACCGGCACCACCGCGCACTAAACCCCGGATCGTGCCATTAAACTAGTCTAAGCTACTAACAAGAAAGGGAAGAGATGTACCGACTGATCCGAGTCCTCCGGTCTTCATCTCCACTCCGATCTCCTCGCGGGATCTCCGTCCGTCTCCTCCTCGTCGGAAAGGGCACCACATCGCCTGTAGCTTTTACGGGCTCCTACCTCAATACCGAGGCAACTCGGGCGCGAAGCTGGCGAATCGACGCGTCCAAGATTTGCTGTAGGAAGTGTAGTGTAGAGTGATAGTCTCTTTTGGGGTTTGTTGCCATTTGTGGATGATGGAGGAAACAAGGTAAGAAAAATGGTGCTTGCATTTTTCTTGGCATGGAATGAGATCAAGAATGAAAACCTCTCTCAAAGATGAAGCTCTCTCTTCTTCTCTTTTCTTCTTCTCACTTTTCTAATGAAAACTCTCATAACAAAAAAAAAATGGTGGAAGAAGGAATTATGAAGCAACCATGATCAAATCCAAGAAGGAGAGTGAGTGTAGGATAAAGCAAGTGGTGACCTTAACCAAAAACATAATCATCACAAAACTACACATCAATCCTAATCCTTTCTTATCACAATAAAGCATGAAAAGCAAAGATGCTTATCATATCACACCTTATGCAATAAAACCCCCAACCATGTGTTATTTGCAAACTTGCAAATAACACCCTCCATCGGAAAAGTCCGGCCGGGAAAGAACAAAGGAAAACCGGCCGGAACGGAAAGCAAACTGGCAACTCCAGAAAACTGGTCCCGTAATAAATTACAGGAAAACCCCGATACTTTGCATACACACCCGCATCTGTATTCCGTCCGGATACAAATGCAAAGAGACAAAATCTACACTGTACTATACTAGGATCGGCTTAAACCAAAGCCGGCTAGTAAAATCCGTTCGATCCTGATCCGTGCAATACCGCACGTATCTGATCGAACGCTTCCATATAACTATACGGCCACTAGTACAAACCGTCCGATCCTGATCCGTGCAATACCGCACGTATCTGATCGGACCTTGCCATATCTCCATATGGCCTCTACAGCGTTTCGCCCGAAAGCTTGAGTAACTGAAAGTGTGGTGGACTCTAAAGACTCGTCAATACTATGGCTGTGGATTTAACCACTAGCACGTCAGAGGTATAAGCCAATACGTGACGGGCCACCAGCTATTGACCAAAAGGGACGTCGATGAGGAAGCTCACCCCGACACCCAACTGAGCCTGTCAGTGACAATATCCGTACAGTCCGGTCCGTTCGTCTATGAGCATCGCATGGCGGGCCTAGGGGGTTGGTAAAAGTCAGACCCCCAAAAGCGGTACAAGTCGTGTCGGAGTGTAGCCCAGAACACCTTGAGATACTACTGGAATACCTACCAGTAAATCTCCTGCCTTGGCCAAGGTCTTCGTGTAATGGCTCTCCTAGACACAGCGCGACCTCACCCCCAATACCGGGAGAGACGAACCCCCGAAGATCCGCTCACTGCCTCCATGTGGCTCGGGACTGTACCCAACTACAACCTGTTTGCACGACTCCTTTGAGCCGTGGTAGGGTAGTAATCAAAGCACAGTGGGAACTCACACGAGACAAATGACGATCCCCAGGTCGATGAACTAACCTGTACACATGTCACCTGGGAACTGCTATCTGACGTCTGGTATAAGACCAACTAGCATGTTCCCGGCTAGTCCTGTCCGGTGTACTCATAACCCAATGAGCACCTGTATACATCTTAGGTGAACCAACTGACACCAGTGGCTTGTGAGACCGGCCACCGCCCCTCGTCGGGGTCTCGACTGTATACACTAGTCTACTCTGGAGTATCGATGCCCTGTCTCGAAACTCCCACGACTAGGGACCTTTTAAGGATGTGCTTATAGACTCCAGCTCTCACTTATATGATCGCCCTCATACTGCTGGCAGTCAAGCAAGAATCCAAGGGGCTCTATCAACGTGCAATAGCGACATGTCAGGTCACCTAAAGCAGTACACGATGATAAAGGTAAACCAGATAGCATACTATCATCTTGAGTAAGACTGTCCTACCGGGATAGGTCCTCCCTCAATCATTGCAATCACGTGCATGTGATCCAATAATTGACTCTGAGGGCACTATCTCCAACAATTATTACATCAATTTACATTTACAATGAATGAAAGAAAAACAAGAGCTCATCTCACATCCACCCCGGCTATTCACCCATGACAGTCCAACACATTCATATACACATTCCAATATCAAACACAGATCATGTATAACCCCGACCAATCGTCTTATAGCCATTAGCCGACGTTCAATACATGCAAGCATCACAGATATAACCATCATAGTCAAAGTGCAGTGAAGTTCGGAAAAAATACGGAATTATAGGGCCCCAAAAGTAAATTTCTGTTCTGGAAAATCTGGGCACATATAATATATTTTAAAAATCCAAAAACCAACACAGACACACACTGCACGAAAAACGATGCAGAGAAGACAACAAACGGCGGCGGTTCCGCGGCACATGCCTACCTCGTGCCGCGGAACCGCGGCGGTTTGAACGAAACAGTGGATCGTTTTTCATGGGTGTTCAAACAAAACCCTGAGCCGGATTTAGGAGTATAAAAATTTTCATTTAGAGCAGAAAAAAATTCAACAGAAACTTAGGGTTTTAGTTTTTCTGGTTTTGTGATTTTTCGGTTCCGAACTTCGTTACACTTCACTACCAAGCTAGTTTAAGTTTAGTTAGGCTCTGATACCACTTTAAGTCCACGTTGCGACCCCCGGTTCTTACGGGGAGGCGGAAACGGTATAAAAATCAAATTTTTAGCGCAAGGGGCAACATGTACTAAGCAAAGTCGGGATCTTTAACTAAACTAAAACTAGCATACTTGCTAAAGAGATTTAGCTACTCGGATGAAGATGGTTATACCTAAACTTGAACTCCTTCTTCTTCAAACTTTTATAGAGGTTGATGGTTCTCTTCTTGTCGCCTTCTTCCGTCGAAGATGGATCCACCTCGAGGGTTCGACCTTTGGGCTCTTTCTCGAACTTGGAGTGAACTAGAATCTCCGGCTTGCTAAACCCTTGATCCTAGAGTGAGTAGAGAGTGTCTAAGGGGTGCTTTTCTTTTTAAAGAGAGGGATTCTCAACACATGAGAAGGGTTCTCTTTTGCTAGAGGAAGAAGAAGATGAAGTGAGGAGAGAGAAGCTAAATGAGATAATGAGCTCTTTTTCTTTTGCAACCATAACATAAAGCAAAAGAATTATCTAATTAATAATAAAAATGAAAATGAAATAGTTGATGGAAGGTTTAGGAATGACCATTATCATTTCAAATATTAAATGTTTTGCAAGAATCAAAAAGCATCTTTCTTTTGTAATGATGATGGTCAAAACTTCAACCATGGTCAACAAGTCAACCATGGTCAACTAGTCAACAAAAACCAACCATGACACAATTTCATTTTATTAATATTATTAATTGATATAACATAAATCCATTAGGGTTTGGAAAAAGACGACTGTCAACTGTGCATACGCACCCGTTCCGAAACCCTAATGAAAGTCATCTTCCTCCTCCTCAAATAACTATGCATACACACCTGCATTCTTGTTCCGAGGAACATGAATACTGAGAGATAAAAGTAACCCCAAAACATATACCAGTATCCGTCTCAAACCAGAGCCCGCTGGCAATATCCGTCCGGACTCCAAACGTGCACAAGTGCGCGGATGAGAATGAACCCTGTCGCAAAACCATGCGACCTCTACTCTGTTTTGCCCAGAGGCGAATACCCTCTGTGTGGGACTCTAAAGTCTCGACACTACGCTGGCAGTGGGTTTAACCATAGACCGCAAGCGGCACTAGCTGTGCGTAACGGTCCCCAGGTAGATGTTGACAAGTAGGCTGACGAGGTGAAACCCCATCTGAACTCCTACTGAGTCTGAATGTGACAGTCTCCGTACAGTCCGGTCTGTTCGTCTGATACATCGCATGTCGGGCCTAGGGGGCGGTAAAACGTCAGTCCCCTAATAGCGGTACAAGTCGTGTCGGACTGAAGCCCAAAACACCCTGAGATAACACTGAAACCTACCAGTATATCTCGCTTGCCCTGGACAGGGACTACTCGTGTAATGGCTCTCCTAGACACAGCGCGATGTCAACCCCTAATACCGGGAGAGACGAATCCTGTCTAACCGTCACTGCCTCCAAGTGCTTCGGGACTGCACCCAACCACCACCTGTTTGCACGACTCTTTTGAGCCGTGGTAGGGTAGTGATCAAAGTGCAGTGGGAACACACTCGAGGCGAAGTGCCAGTGTCAAGTCAGTGGACTAAGCTGTACTCATGTCACCTGGGAACTGATAACTGATGATAGGTATAATACCAACCTGTCAGTTCCCGACGAGTCCTGTCCAGTGTACTCGTAACCCAACGAGCACCCGTATACCATCTCCAGTACGACGTACTGATGGCTGTGGGACAGACCATCTCCTACACTGGGATGAGAAGCGCATACGCTAGTCTACTCCGGAGTATCGATGCCCTGTCTCGATTGTCCTACGACTAGGGACCTGTATAAGGATGTGCTTATAGATTACCCAGCCCCCACTAGTGTGACTGCCATCACAACGCTGGTAATCAAGCAAAAGATCCTAAGGGCTCCACTAATGCGTATAAGTGATATAGTAAAATAAACACAAGTACACATTGAAGTAGAAACAAACCAAGTAGCATACTACTATATTGAGCAAGATTGTTTATACAAGGTGAATATCCGAAGCTTCCATTAAGTAATATACAAACTAGTATGATACAGTAATGGCCTCTAGGGCATATACACTAACATAAGGAACTAAACCTAAGAAACCAGTCGATAAGAAATAAGAGTCCACCTAAGGTCTTAGTCCATATCTCTAATAGTCGGCGATCCAGCATCAATAGCGTCACGTACGTAGTACGGCTTTCTCGAATCAAGAGTGCGGATCAATCATCACATCTATGCCTCATACGGTAAAATCCATCGTACGACATCCCAATATCGGGGTATGGTCAAGTATCACCCACGTATCATCATTCGTTTAATATCATCGTCAAATAATGTCATGATCAAAGGTACTGTACTGTAATCGCATACATCCCAATATCATCAATCATATATCATTGCCAGCATAAATACACATCGTCAATTTATCCTCAGAAATATCATGTCACCTATATCATATCATGATTAAGTCATACTTATATCATATCGTAATCAAATCACACATATATCATAGCGTGATTCAGTCATAGGTTACAGTCCGGGTTCTATTTTAGAGTCTCATGTACCTCAATATTATCATTACCTATTTTTGTTTATGTACACACGTCCATTATCTAATTTTCTAATGATCCGCTAACATCATAATACAACTGTATAGCCAAAAGATCACGGCATCAAGCCCAGTAATATTGTTTCATCCCCGTGTATCATATCACATCCTCATATCACATATACATATTGTGTATGTATATATACCTGCACATAGTCGTATATATATATACACATACACATATACACCAAGTCACGTCTCTGTGTGTGTGCGTGTGTGTGTCTACCTGAAACCCACTAATCTCCTCCAAGATATTCATCCTCTGATAAGGTCTTTCTAAATCAGTCTAGTCCAACCTAAGGTCATTAGTAGGGTCCTACTCACCAAGAATCTAAGGTCACGTCTGGCTTCCTAATGACAATAAGTAATATTCCTATTCTACGTTTGCGGAGGTGCTAAATGCCATCCTCCCGACTTCTCCCGTAGATATACATCTACTCACCTAGTCCATGTCTGCCGAAGACGGTGTCGACATCCTCTTCTTCATCGTCCGCAGTCCACGTGAGGGGTACCTTAATGAACTTGAGATCCAACATGCAACTTGACCTTCAAAATAGTCTCTTGCTCCAAGGATTTTAAGATAGAATGATCAAAGAATAATGGTAAAAGGTTAATTAAGAATTTAATAGGATTTGTGTTGATACTAGCATGGATTTTGTATTAATTTTGAGAAGGAATTAGATGGGAATGAGAGAGAGATGTAGCAGCAGCAGGAAGCAAGGGGAGGGTCAAAATTTTTGAGGGGAGGAAAAGAGTGGGGGTATGTGTATGTCTAGAGTTGTGTAGAAGCTTCAAAGTTAACACCTCCTTTTTAACTCTTTTTCTTTTTCTAACCAATTAATTTCCTACCCTTTAATTTCTTTAAGTGGAGAAGTAAAGAAGGTGGCAGTATTGGGCTTGGCCCAGTTGGTGGGCATGAAATTTCAAGTGAACAAAAAACCCCTTCCAAGTATTACAATTTCACCCCACATCAAATTTAAATTTTCACCCTAATATTTTCTTTTCTATTTTAATTTCTTTTTCCTAATTTTCTAGAACCATCTTAGCAACCCATTTTATTTCAAATACCACATGTTTCCTTTTGTTTAATGTGTTATGATGCACAAAATTTGTTCCAACTCATTCCAATTTGTAATTTTCCCTAATTAAATATATTAGTGACGGCTTAAAATAACATTAAAATAATTAATTTCGGAAATTTTTTCAGAAAATTTGAAATTTCACCAGTGGCTCAATAAACACCAAATACTAGCAATTACATAGCTAGAATATGTATATTTAATTTTAAAATAAAGATATTTGTATTTTTACTTTTTACAGAAAACTCCCTTACTTTACCGATTTTCCGAAATTTCACCAAAACGATTTTCAAAACATTACACATTGATACTCCATGAGTAGACTAGTGTATACGGATCAAGACCCCAACGAGGGGCCGTGGCTGGTCTCACAAGTCATTGGTGTCAGTTGGTTCACCTAAGACGTATACAGGTGCTCATTGGGCTATGAGTACACCGGACGGACTCGCCGGGAACATGCTAGTTGGTGTTATACCTATCGTCAGATAGCATTTCCCCGGTGACATATGTACAGGTTAGTCTATCGACCTGAGATCGTCATTTGTCTCGTGTGAGTTCGCAGTGTGCTTTGATTACTACCCTACCACGGCTCAAAGGAGTCGTGCAAATAGGTTTTAGTTGGGTACAGTCCCGAGCCACATGGAGGCAGTGAGCAGATCGGCAGGGGATTCGTCTCTCCCGGTATTGGGGGTGAGATCGCGCTGTGTCTGGAGAGCCATTACACGAAGTCCTTGGCCAAGGCAAGTGAGATTTACTGGTAGGTATTCCAGTACTATCTTAGGGTGTTCTGGGCTACACTCCGATACGACTTATACCGCTTTTGGAGGTCTGACATTTACCAGCCCCTAGGACCGATATGCGATACTCATAGACGAACGGACCGGACTGTGCGGATATTTTTACTGACAGGCTCAGTAGGGTTTCCGGATGAGTTCGCTTATCAGCCTTCCTTTTGGTCAATACCTCGGCAGCCGTTACGCACAGCTAGTGCCACTGACATGCTAGTGGTTAAATCCACAGCCAATGTATTGACGAGTCTTTAGAGTTCCCCACAGATAGTTTCCCAAGTTTCGGGCTAAACGTTGTAGAGGCCGTATGGTATTATGGCATGGTTCGATCATATACGTGCACTTGTGCACGGATCATGATCGGACAGATCATACTAGTGGGCTTTGGTTTCAGCCAGATCCTAGTATTAAATTTGTTGGATTACTTTAGTCTCATCGCATTTGCATTAAGTCGGAATGCTGATGCAGCTATGTATATACAGATGAGGGGTATCCTTGTGATCCGTCACGAGTTTACTTTAGATGTTGCCGTATCGTTTTGTTGGACTAAACATTTGGATTAATGTTTGGATGGTGGAAATTCTGAGTGGAAGTCATCATGAAGAGGCACAATCAATTAGGTGACTCATGGTCTCTTTTTTGATGCAAATGTCACATAATTGATTGATTAATGTGTTGAAATGAGAGGTGGAGAGTGAATAGACAGCCACAACTCTTGGGGTTGCTCTTGAGATTATTCACAAGTGCTATCATTTTTCATTAGAACACAAGAGAAAGAAAAACCTCTTCTTCTCCTTCTTCCCATAGCTCACTACTTCCACCATGGCATCATCTTCAAGCTCTATCCATACACTCTCATGTGTTGAGAATCAATGGATGCTTGAGACAAAATTATCACACACATTCTCTACATCACCTTGGACATGTCGGCTGGCAAACTTCATGTCCGCGTTGCTTCGGTTTGAAGCTGGAGCCCGTAAAAAGTCTTTTAGATGTGGTGCCCTTCCGACGAGGAGACCGGAGATCGGAGATGCCGTGAGGAGCTAGGGATGGTGGCTAAAGACCAAAGGACACGGATCGATCGTTATAGCTTTTCTAAACCTTCTCTAGTTGCTAGTTTAGCGTTAATGGTTCGATCCGGGTAAAGGTTAAGGTAGCGCCAAGTTTTGAAAAGTTTTTGTTCCGCATTTGGCCTCAGATTTGAAGGCCGGGGCGCTGCCGTAACCCAGCAGTAGAATCGAGTGATTTTGAAAAGGAATGTTTTTTAGGCTTTTACTAGTTTTGCTAAAGAGGTCACTCACGGGGAAGGGATCTCGGCTCTTTCCTCATCGAATAAGGTGCTGGTTATTTCACAAATACCACTACGCAAAGCATGAACTAAAAAAGAAATCAAAAGACAAAACCGAGTGGGTTATAGCATCTGCTAGTTTCGCTAAAGAGGTAACTGCCGGTGAAGGGATCTCGGCTCTTTCCTCATTGAATGAGGTGCTGGATATTCTACAAGGAACACCGCTATGCAAAGCAAGAACTAGAGCTACCAATTTTTAAAACAAGATTCTACAACATCTTTAGGTTTCTTTTATTTCATTAATCTCATTAAAGAAGTCCCATCAATTATGCTTCCTAAGCATCACAGAAGAAACGAAAGCAGCAATATTTATTATATATCATATATATAATATAAGAATTCGTCTCTTCATATAAAGTAATCACATCACAGAATATCAGCAGCAGAAGAACACATATGAAATATTGGATATACTAGGAATTCCGTGTTTTAAATTAAGCCAGTAAAAACGCGGATTCCACGGTAGTGATGAATAGCCAAACCCACATCCCTAGACCCCTACGAGAGCGTCAAGCAACCCTACCAATTCTAGAGTTAGGAGACCCGGACTCGACTCCTCGAGATGGTCTCCCACTGGACTTTAAAACCCGGTTACTTGTGCTCTCCACCTTGGGTCTATCCTAATGCGGAAAAGTAAATAATATACATCAATGGTGACATCATCCTCAACCCGGAAGTGCCCCAAGAAAAGAATATTACATACAAGTTTTTACAAGAATGAAAATGAAAAACTCTCATCTCACATAAAAAAAAACCCGGCTATTTAAGCACGACGGTCCAATATAACATATCACAGCAACACATAACATCACATGTCATCAACGTAAGTAAATATGCGTATCCCAATTGTCGTTGACATATAGTAAAGAAACCCGAGATACACCACATATTACACTTACGGTCGCAGAAAAGAAAGTGAAAACTACAACAATCGGAATTCGCAACCACCTTAGACATCATAAACCCAATAAATCACATACTTTGAATTTCATGCCTAACCAAATGAATTCCTTAGACATCACATGACTAACAATTATAAACCCCGCATTTTAATCTCGATATTGAAAACACTTTTCAAAAACCAGTCGGGTAATTCAACAAGATTCCCGACAACCTGATCGAATGCTCGTCGGAAAGTTTAGTAGACGGCCGCACTCCCGATGCCATCGACGAAGTGCACTTAGGAGGAACACCGCGGCCGTGAGCATCCGAACGGATGCTTTTGGCGATGGAGTTCTCCTACAGTCACTTGGTTGGGGCTATGGGGCATGGCAATCTAGTAAGGTTACCCGGCGAGTATCCGCGTACGCTACGTGATTGCGACAGACTTTTGATCCACATCAAAATCCCGTGGCAACCGATTACTTGAGACTAAATTGCTAGATTTATAAAATTCAAATTAGTTTTCACAAAACTAAATATTGTGGATTCCAAGTATTATATCACAATTATAGATAGCTAGACGATGTCAAACTTTTTAATCGAATCAACAAACACCCAAAATTTCCCAGAGTGCTCAACACTTGAGCGCAGTTTAAAAATACCCAGAACATGCCATCACACCTATGGACCAACCGTAGAAGGGTCAACCCTTGCCTCACCTATGGCGCCGCGGAACTACCATAAACCCTAGGGTTTGGTGGCAGTTTTGACGGTCACAGAATCGAGTTAGGGTTTCGTTCTTCTAGAGGGTCCATAGAATTACCTTCATGATTTTCTGAAGATTTTAAACTTGGAAAAATCCAACTCTTGGAAAATTTCCAGTGACGGAGAAAATGGGTTATTGATATCCGTTCGAACTTTTTAACGTCATCTAAATTACCCGAAATGATGTTTGAATTACGACTAAGAAACACTCTGAATTGCCTTTACAGAAATATAACATCACATGCAATATCAGTAAAAACAAGCAACACCTGAAACACCAAAGCCCAGAGACTAGAACACCGACCTAAAACGAACCCTAAATGAGCTTAGAAACCGGTGGGGCCGGTACTGTAGCAACATGTAGCCGGACCAATTCCGGCCAGAGGAGCTCGTTTTCGTCTGGTGTTCATGTTACATCTCATGCAACATTCTTGAGTTGCATAAAAAATTTTTTAGACACTCTGAATGTTTCGACAGAAACTTGGTTTCTGTTTCGAGTGTTTCGGAGTTGTTTCTTTTTCGTAATTCTACAAACATCATCTAATTCTCTAGCATGTCTCTGATACCATGGTAGGGTTCCCTTGGGTCGCTGCTGGGTTTCGGGAGGCATTGACCATGCCGTTTTACAAAAATTTGGCACGCTAAAGAACCCTAACCTAGAATTTTAACTAAAAAATTAGACGAATCAAGAATGTAAACATCTTTACATCTAAGTGAACAAGGAATACAACCTTTGTAGACCGTTCCTTCACTTCAATAGCTCCGTACAGTAGTCCCTTCGCTTCAAGTAGTGAACTCCCGGACTCTAGAAAGGCTCCACAAGATGAAAGGAACAAGCTTGCTAGAAGTTTTCGAGGCCGATGATGATCTATGTCGAGGAGAAACCAACTCAAGATACCTCTTCACTAATATGGAATTAGTGAAGCATGTTGGATTACGGCAGCGCCCCGGCCATCAAACCGTGGCCAAATGCAGAACAAAATTTTCTAAACTGGAGCTACAATGACCCGATGCCTAGATCTACCCTAAACCCTATACTAGCAATATGTAAAACTAGGAGTTAGAAGGTTATACCGAGTTTATCCATGTCCTTCCGTCTTGAACCATCATCCCAAGCTCCTAGAGGCTCCTTAATCGAATTTGGTTGCCGGTCTTCCTCCATCTACGATGATCCGCCTGAGGGAAACGACGCAAGCTCCAGCCTCGTCAAGCGAGGCAACCGACGCTCCAAGGTTGCTAGCAATGAAGAGTGGAGGTGTAGGAATGTGTCACTATAATTTTTCTCTCATCACAAATGCTCCAAGACCAACTCAAGATGATGAAGAGGAGGTGAGGAAACCAAGTGGCATGAGCAACTAAAGAAAGTGCTAAACTTTCTCCAAGTGAGAAAAATGAGAGTGTGGAAGTTATGAAGTAAGTAAAGAAAATGAAAATGAGCAAGCCATAAGAGAAGTGGCTGCCCCCCTCTCTCTCTCAATTATGCACACAAAATATCTCATTTCATTTTCCAAATAAACAAATGTGAACTATACCTCTCTACATGCCATCACCCATGCTCATGCCAACTCACCTTCCACCTCATTTCCATAATTGATTTTCTAAAAAGAAAATTAATAATGAGGTGGCCATCTTCTAGAAGCTATTCCGAATAAATACGGAATACTTCCCGGTATACGTATCTAAATACATATACGCGTATTCATACAAAAATACGAATAGCCAAGAAAGAAAATGAATAATGAAAAATAATACTAGAATACATATATATAAATTATTAAGTCAAAACCTGATTTAATAATCCGGCTTAATCTTAAACCGCTAGTATTATCAACCGTCCGATTAAAGTCAGTGCATCCTGTAGACATATTTAATCGGACACCAGTATGCATCAACATACGTCATCTACACCATATCGCCTGAACCGTGAAAACCCTCTATGTGGGACTCTAAAGAATCGTCAATACGCTGGCAGTGGGTTTAACCACAAGCACGTCAGCGGCACCAGCTATACGTAACGGCTACCCAGGTATTGAGCGAAAAGAAGGCCGACGAGCAAACTCATCCAAACCCCTACTGAGCCTGACAGTGACAATATCCGTGTAGTCTGGTTCATTCGTCTAAGAGTATCGAATATCGAGTCTAGGGGGGTGGATAAAGTCAGACCCCTAACAACGCGACATTTATTGTCGGTATGAAACCCATCATCATATGAGAAACTCTCGATCCTAGATCGGTAATTCTTGTCCACCCCGGCCGAGGATTTCTGGTGATGGTCATCCGTGCACAACGCGACATCAACCCCCAATACCGAGAGAGAGGAATCCCTGACGATCCGCTCACTGCCTCCATGTGGCTCGGGACTGTACCCAACTAAAACCTGTTTGCACGACTCCTTTGAGCCGTGGTAGGGTAGTAATCAAAGCACTGTGGTAACTCACACGAGACAAATGACGATCTTAGGTCAACAGACTAACCTGTACACATGTCACATGGGAACTGCTATTTGACAATAGGTATAATACCAACTAGCAGGTTCCCGGCGAGTCCGTCCAGTGTACTCATAACCCAATGAGCACCTGTATACTATCTTAGGTGAACAAACTAACACCAATGGATTGTGAGACCTGGACACCGCCCCTCGTCGGGGTCTCGATCAGTATACACTAGTCTACACTGGAGTATCGATGCCCAGTCTCGAAACTCCCACAACTAGGGACATTTAAGGATTTGCTTATAGACCCCCAGCTCCCACATATATGATCGCCATCATAATGCTGGTAATCAAGCAAGAATCCTATGGGCTCTATCAATATGTAATAGTGATCTGTTATACCACCTGAAGCATGTACATGATGATAAAGACAAACCAGATAGCATACTATCATTTCAAGTAAGACAGTTCTACCGGTATAGGTCGTCCCTCAATCACCGCAATCGCGTGCCTGGGATTCAATAATTGACTTGAGGGCACTATAGCCAACAAAGCAAACACCCTAAACTAAATGGCTAGTCTAGTATAGGATGATGAGGTAGGATTTTTGCTCTCTTTAGAAATATTTTTCTCACTCATTTTCTTCATCTCCCAAAAAGCTAGAGAGCTTGAGGAAGGAGATGAAGAAAAGCAACCATGGAAAAATTCAAGTGTAGAATGGCAACCATGGATGAGTTAATATCATATACTAACCCTTGTAGTGACTAAACCATGGCTAATCATAATGGTTGGGTTAATAAATATCTTAAGTAAAACAAAACTAGTGGACTAAGTCAATGGTTCTACAAGCTTCCACTAAGCTTAACCATGTGACTAATTTCGAACTAATTTGATTTACTTTAAATAAATAAAACCTTAAATTATTATAAGCATGGTGTGAGTCTTATACACCGATGTAGCATGTAGCATCAAGCATGACATAAAAGAGTGTACATTAATATATATCACATATATACTAAATGCACATGTGAGAAAAAAACAAATGCTTAAGTGAGCAAATATTAGTTAATGTAAATTAATATATCACATATATAATTATACATCAAATTATTAAATCAACACTTTATTTAATAATCCGGCTATATCACATATAACTGACTAATATCATATGTATCAACTTATCGAATCAACACTTGATTCGATAACCCGGCTATATCACATATAACCGACCGATATCACATATCGCGAGAATAGAATGCAGTATCACATACGCGCATTAATCTCGGTCCCACACATATCACATATGTACTCCTACTTCGTTTCTCCTAAGCCAGGAAACCTCTGTGTAGGACTCTAAAGACTCGTCAATACGCCGGCAGTAAGTGGTGATCATATCAGTCACCCACAAGCCGTCAGCAGTCTGCTAAACGCAACGGCCACCTGGGTATTGAGCGATCAGAAGATCAACAAGCAAGCCTGCCCATACTCCTGTGAATCCAATCAGTAACACTACCGTACTGTCCTGTCTCTTCGTCTGATATGTCGCATATCTCAGCCTGGGGGTTGTAAACGTCAGACCCCAATAGCCCTGATAAGTCATGCCGATATGAGGCCTGTAATGATTCGAGAAACAAAAGATAACACTTACCAGTAGATCTTAGCAACCCCGTCCAGGGATTTCCTGTTATGGCCAATCGAGCATAGCGCAACATCAACCCCCAATACCGGGAGAGACGAAATCCCCTCCTATCGCTCATTGCCTCCATGTGACTCGGGACTGCACCGAAAAACAACAGTTTTGCACGATCTCTTGAACGTTGTAAGGTGGAAATCAAAGCACAGTGGGAGTCGCACAAGACACAATGGCGATCTCGGGCCGACAGACTAACCTGTACCAGTGTCACCAGAGAACTGCTATCTGACGATAGGTATAATATCATCTAGGAGTTCTCGGCGAGTTCGTTCAGTGTACCCAGTCTCCACTGAGCACCCGTATACCTTCTCTGATGTCAAACACCAATAGATGTGGGATCATCCATCGCCCATCATATGGGTCAAGAAGCGTATACGCTAGTCTACTATGGAATATCGATGCCCGGTCTCGATACTCCCACGACTAGGAACATTTGAAGGATGTACTTACCAACTACCCTCACCCCATTAGTACGATCTGCATCATAATCCTGGTAGTCAAGTACTCATCCTAATGGCTTTATCAACATGTAATAGAGAGACAATAAGTATACATGTTAAGATAAAGAGCAACCAGATAGCATACTATCATATCGAGTAAGAAAGTCCTCTCTATATATGTCCAAGCATCCACAATAATATACATCACATGTATAATAATAGCCTCTAGGGCATACATATAACTAACAGTCCATTATCTATGACAAGCTGGGCCATCTCCTTACTATTAATGCCCCCGTCGTCTGTCACGACCAAAAATTTGGCACGCGACCGGCATTTAAACCACGTGACGTCAACAGGCGTAACGCAATTTAAGTAAGACGAAAACCCAGAAATCTAAACCATCAAAAGTAGTAAGTGATAAAAGCATTGTTAAAAACATTTGGAAATCTCAAGTAAAAATCTTTAAACTTATGTTTATTTTCTTAAAAATTTCGGCAGCACCTCCTTTGTAAAAACTTGCCCCGAAACGGGTACAAACATAACATATAAATAAAGCATCACCAAACGGGAGCAAATCACGCCCAAAGGCGGAAACAACCACCACAAGTATATATACGACGCCGTAGCGATGAAATAGACAATATAAATGAAAAATAGCATAAAGAGGTAAAACTACATAATAAAGGCCGGCTCACACGAGCACGATACCCAGAGTCACAAAATATACAATATCCGTCCTCACAAACTAGTCTCTACGTCAATAAATGAAAGTGGTAGATGGAGAGTACTAGATACAATGAGATATACAATGAACATAAACGGATAACCGCGAACCCACCTATAGCAAAAAGGCTCAAAGCCAACCGTAGAGGTATCCGCCGAAAAAGATACAATAAGAAGCCCTGCCGCGACTGCTCTAAGGGTCAAGCCTGTAAAATACTGTGGCACAACGGGGGTGAGTTGCCAACTCGTGAATAGTAATTAATATCGTACAGATAATCAAAGGTATGCATGTACAGCGATAATCTATCACATGAAATCTGATAGCATAAATATGGTAATATGGATATGCAACAATCATGAAAGGTACTCTAACAGGTACTACAAATACATGAAGCAATGCATATCAAATGAATGCTGAGTATGGGATAAAACATATCATCATCAATGAATCATTATCGTGGAAAAACCGGTGTCCATCAACAACACCCCAAATCCCAATATCTCAGGCGCCGTCACTCTGATCGGCCCTCATATCTGTAAATCTTATGGAACCTGAGTGCCCAACATCAGCACTCGAAATATCATTAAAACTCGTGTATAACATCGACACGCATATCCACATAACTCGGGCTCCGTCAGACCGGATCGTCCCATGGGCTCCGTTAGTTCGGATCGGCCCATATCCATCTGACGACTTCGGTCGGTATCCTCCGGATAACCGCCAAGTCCAACCAATCACCGGTAGGTAGTAGTCCCTCTGCCAGTCTCATTGTCTACTGCACAACATCCCTTTCTTGCCCCGGGATACCATACCAGGTCCACCATGAACCCGCAAACGGATCATCCAGCTCCTCGAATTGGGTTTCTAATACAAGTCTCAAAACCGAGAAAAATCATGGTGGACGCACTGAAATATCATATGAAGAGAAACCGGGTTTTCTAAACAATGCATAGTTTCCTGAAATATCCCCACGGTTCTCAAATCCATAAATCACATGAAATCCATATCTCAATGCGTAAATCCATGAAATTGTAAGTCCATGATACCCACCCCGGTACTTACGGGGAGGCAGATAGAGTAAATATCGAATTTTTATCACAAGATAACATAGACTATGCATTAGGATCTTTTCTAAACAATAACTAACAAACTAACTTAGAGTTTTAACTACTAGGTCAGATGATTATACCTTGGTCGTGAACTCCTTCTTCTCCTTGTTGTGAGCTCCTTGGAATGATGGAGATAGCTCCTTTACACCGGCTTCTCTATATCGAAGAAGATCCACCAGAACGCCTCTACCTTGAGCTCCTACCTCAACAATGAAGTAACTATAGTCCTTGGCTTGCTAGACTAAGAACCCTAGAGTGAGTAGAAAAGTATTTAGGCTTTTTAGTCTCAAAAGCTTTTGATTTTCAACTCATGAAAGATTAAAGCTTTGAGAGAGGAAGAGGAGAGAGCAAACCATGAGAGAGAAATATAATATGTGAATGAGAGGATAAAACTCTCATATGAGGAAATATGATAATAATATTATTAATTAGGATAATTGTGATGGTGCATTGATTTGACCATTATCATGTCACATTAAATGCTAAGCATGCTCAAAGAAAATATCTCATGCTTAACAAAAATATCTAAGTCAACATGGGTCAACAAGTCAAATGGTCAAACCAACATTAGCCATGAGACAATTATCTCTAATTAAAACTATTAATCAATTTCCTCCTTCTCATTATGGTTTTGATCAAGTCCATGGTCAAACCCCTAATGAGGTGTCTCCCTCTCTGCCTCTGTCAACTTTACATACATACCCGCATCCGTGTTCCGAAGAAACACGAATACAATGAGACTAAAGCAATCCAAAATCCAATACTAGGATCCGGATTAAACCAAAGCCCACTAGTATCTACTGCCCGAACACCGAACACGTACAAGTGTGCGTATATGAACGAACCCTGTCGTAAAACCATACGACATCTACTCATATCGCCCAAAGGTGAACAACCCTCTGTGTAGGACTCTAAAGACTCGACACTACGCTGGCAGTGGGTTTAACCATAGGCCACAAGCGGTACTAGCTGTACGTAACGGTCCCCAGATAGATGTCAATAAGAAGGCCGATGAGGAAAACCCATCCGAACTCCTACTGAGCCTGAATGTGACAATCTCCGTACAGTCCGGTCTATTCGTCTAAGAGTATCACATATCAGGCCTAGGGGGTGGTAAACATCTGTCCCCTAATAGCGGTATAAGTCGTGTCGGAGTACGGTCCAAAACACCTTGAGAAACTACTGGAGAACCTACCAGTAAGTCTCACTTGCCCTGGCCAGGGACTTTGTTTAATGGCGTTCCGAACATAGCGCGATATCAAACCCCAATAACGGGAGAGAAGAATCCTATCTAACCGCCACTGCCTACAAGTGCTTCAGGACTGCACCCAACTACTACCTATTTGCACGACTCAATATAGCCGTTGTAGGGTAGTAATCTAAGAACAGTGGGAACACACTTGAGGCGAAACAGCAGTGTCAAGTCGACGGACTAAGCTGTACTCATGTCACCTAGGAACTTTTAACTGACGATAGGTATAGTACCAACCAACAGTTCCCAGCGAGTCCTGTCCAGTGTACTCGTAACCTAACGAGCACCTGCATACTATCTCCAGTACGACGTACTGATGGCTGTGTGACAGACCATCTCCCCTCTTAGGATGAGAAGCGTATACACTAGCCTACTCTGGAGTATCGATGCCCTATCTCGATAATCCCACGACTAGGGACCTGTATAAGTGTGTGCTTGTAGACAACCCGGCCCCCATTAGTATGACTGCCATCACACGCTGGTAGTCAAGCAAAGATCCTAAGGGCACTATAAATATGTATTAGCGATATGTCAAAAGAAACACATACACATATTTAGATAGATACAAACCATGTAGCATACTACTATATCGAGCAAGATTGTTATAAATCCGTGTATATATCTCAAGCTTCCAAAATGTAACATACAAACTAGTACATACTATAATGGCCTCTAGGGCATATCACGTAACAATCTCCCACTTGCACTAAGGCCATGTGCTGGCATATCGCAGACCTATCATCTCGAATAGCCTCTCGAACTGCGTCTGAGGAATGGCCTTTATGAATGGATATGCAGTGTTATCCTCTGTAGCAACCCTCCGAACCTCGATCTCCCGGCGATCTATGATCTCCCTGATTAGGTGATACCGCCTAAAGATATATCTGGACTTCTGATGGGACCTGGGTTCCTTTGCTAAAGCTATAGCCCCGTTGTTGTCATAATACAGAGGTATTGGATCAACAATGGACGGAACCACCTGAAGTTCTGTTAAGAACTTCCACATCCAGACTGCTTCTTTTGCAGCATCAGAAGCTGCGATATACTCCGCCTCCATCGTCGAGTCAGCAACGGTTTCCTATTTGAAACTCTTCCAACACACCGCCCCTCCATTGAGGGTAAAGACATAGCCCAACATGGATTTGGAGTCATCCTTGTCACTCTGGAAGCTGGAGTCAGCAAAGGCCTCGATCTGGAGGTCTTTTTCGCCGTAAACCAAGAACATATCCTTAGTCCTTCTTAGATACTTGAGAATGTTCTTTACCGCTATCCAGTGCTTTTCCTCAGGGTTTGACTGATACCGGCTTACTACACTCAGTGCATAAGCTACATATGGTCTGGTACACAACATCGCATACATTATAGAGCCTACCGCAGAAGCGTAGGGTATAATAGCTATGCGATCCTTTTCCAAATCAGTCAGTCTTGGGAGACATCTCTTTGGAGAGGGTAATTCCATGACAAGCCGGTAAATTACGGCGCTTGGAATCTTTCATACTGTATCTCTTTGGTATGGTGTCGATGTACCTGGACTGCGAAAGTCCCAACATCCTCTTAGATCTACCACGATAGATCTGGATCCCCAGAATGTAAGAGGCATCACCCAGGTCATTCATGGAGAACCTGTGTGACAAGAACCCTTTGACAGATTGTAGCATAGGAATGTCATTTTCTATCAAGAGAATGTCATCCATGTACAAGACGAGGAATACAATAGTTCGTGCTACAATCTTACTATAAATACACGGTTCATCTGGATTTTTGAAAAAGTCAAATTCTCTTACCGTCTCATCAAAACAGATGATCTAGCTCCGTGATGCCTGCTTTAGTCCATAAATGGACTTAAGCAACTTGCACACTTTTCCGTTGATCCCACTCTGAATGAAACCCGGCTGGTCCATATAGACACACTATTTTAAATTTCCATTTAGAAAAGCGGTCTTTACGTCCATCTGCCAAATCTCATAATCGTGGAAGGTAGCAATGGCAAGAAGGATCCGAATGGATTTGAGCATAGCTACTGGAGAAAAGGTTTCATCATAGTCCAGACCAGGTCTTTGACGGAATCCTTTTGCAACAAGTATAGCCTTATAGGTTTCAACCTGTCCATCTTCACCAATCTTCTTTCTGAAGATCCATTTGCAGCCTACGGGTTTTACCCCTTCTGGAGCATTGTCCAAAGTCTATACTTTGTTGGTGTACATGGACTCCATCTCGGTCCGCATTGCATCCAGCCATCTTACCGAGTCAGCGCTCTGAATGGCATGCTGGAAGTTAGTCGGCTCATCATTATCAATAATGCAGTCCTCTATATCCCCGTCTATGAGAAAACCGTAGTATCTCTCAGGTGAATGAGAAAGCCAACTACTCCTGCGGAGAGGTGCGTGAATGTCCTGTTCTTTTGAGACTTCTGGTTCTACCAAGCTTTCAGTAATAGCTTGTGGTTCTGGAATTTCCCCCAGTTCTATTGCGCTCCCACTTATATGATTTTCTAAAAATTCAGTTTCCAAGAAGCAGGCATAACGAGAAACAAATACCTTTTGTTCCTCTGCGTAATAGAAAAAATATCCCTCAAAGTTCTTTGGATATCCCACAAACTTGCACTGTACTGAGCGTTCCTCGAGTTTGTCCGTATGCTGCTTTCTAACAAAAGATGGACATCCCCATGTCTTAAAGTGTTTAAGATAGGGTTTCTTCCCACTCCACATCTGATATGGTGTAGTAGGCACAGACTTAGTAGGAACCCGGTTCAAAAGATATGCACTGATTCTAGTGCATAACCCTAGAAAGATCGCGGTAACTCGGCATTACTCATCATGGAACATACCATATCTAATAGGGTTCGGTTCCGTGTTTCCGATACACCGTTGTGCTGTGGTGTGTATGGAGAAGTAAGCTGAGAGAGAATTCCATTCTCTTTTAGGTAATCCAGGAACTCGGCACTTAAGTATTCACCACCTCGATCAGATCTCAGTATCTTGATACTTTTGCCGGTCTGTTTTTCCACTTCATTCATATACTCCTGGAATTTTTCAAAGGCCTCGGATTTATGCTTCATCAAGAAGACATGTCCATACCTGGAGAAATCATCCGTAAAAGTAATGAAATAGGAGAAACCACTTCTTGAATGTGTAGACATTGGACCACACACATTACTGTGTATGAGTCCCAAGAGCTCGCTCGCTCTTACTCCGTGTCCAGTAAATGAAGTCTTTGTCATCTTTCCTTTGAGACATGATTAACAAGTTGCATAAGATTGATATTCGAACTGATCCAAATATCGTTCTTTATGTAACTTAGTTAACCTTATTTCATTGATATGACCCAGTCTACAATGCCAAAAGAAAGCATGATTTAATTCTGGAGACTTTCTTTTGTGTGTATTCTGGATATTGAAAATCCGCGGTCGGTGTAATATGTATATACCGTTGCTTAATGTACCCGACCCAATCAAGCCATGATTAAGGTGGATGTTTACGACATCGCTTACAAATGCAAAATCATAACCTTCTTTAGACATTAAAGATACAGATATAATATTACAAGTCGATCTGGGTACAAAATAACGGTTGCGTAAAACCAAAACATGTCCAGTAGTCAATCCTAAGTAATAATCCCCTACGGACATAGCATCCATGCTTGCTCCATTCGCAACTCCGAGGGTCAAATCACCCGCCTTCAAAACTGTACGGCTTCTCAACCCTTGAAAAGAATTATAGATATGAGTTCCTGATCTGGTATCCAATACCCAGGAAGTAGAGTTGATTGACAGATAGTTTTCAATTCCATACATACCTGAAGCCGAAGCCATAACCTGCTTCGGGTCCTGGTTCTTGGCCTTCCAAGCCCTGCAATCTTTCTTCCAGTGTCCTTTCTTATGACAATAGAAGCATTCTTCTTTCCCCACTATTGGTCCCGCCACTTTTTCCTTCCCCTTGGCTTTCACCTTACTAACACCTCCTCTCGGTTTGGTGGGGGATTTCTTCTTCTTTCCCTTGGCTTTCGTCTTGGACCTAGAAGAGGAAATAACACCAACAGACATAGTGTGTGTTTCCCTTACTTTCTTCAGGGTGCCCTCTGCACTCCTTAACAAGTTGAGGAGTTCCGGAAGTTCAACTTCTTTACCTAGAATATTAAAATTCAAGATAAACTGGGCGTAGGTGGAAGGAAGGGACTGGAGAATCAAGTCTGTGTACAGCTCGTTCTCTAACGTGGTCCCAAGGTCCGCGAGCTCCTCAATGTAGCCAATCATCTTAAGGACGTGTTCCCCTACAGATGATTCGACGGCCAACCTCGCTGAAAACAGTTTCTTCGAGGTCTCGTATCTTGCGATACGGGATTTCTCTCCATATAGTTCCTTAGTATGGAGAAATATGGATTCAAGATCCATATTCTCGTGCCTCTTCTGATGTTCATTGTCCATAGAGGAAAGCACGAGGCATATGACCTTCACGCAGTCAATCTCCCAGGTCTTACAGATTTCCTTATCCGCGACACTGGATTCTGGACCTGGGATGGCGGGGGCCTTAGTGGTAAGGAGATACCCCAACTTGTCATATGTAATTTACGTTTTAACATTCCTGAACCAATCTTTATAGTTTTGCTCTTTCAGTATGTTTTTATCTAGTAATAACTTAAGGCCCGTCATGTTGTTTGGTCGCTGCAATTAGGAGAGAGAGAAGAAACACTTTAGCATGATGCTCTAGCAAGTTTAGAGTGGTTTTTAGTTTGTCTAAACAGGATGGCTCCCACTGTTCCTCGAATCCTTCCTCAAACCATAAAAGAAGAATTCGTCAGGATTAATCTCACCGTACAATACTTGCTTAACCGTTCAGCCAGGCCGGTGTCGGTACTTCGAGGGTGGTTTTACGATGCTTTTGCGAAGTTCCTTAATTAAATAACCTCTTTTCCCTATGGGCGTAGCCCCGCTAACACCTTTCTAGTCACCTACTTGGTTTATAACATTGATCATTAAGTGAAAAAATCACCCGAGGAGTAGCATATACTCACAGTATGATCGGGATCCAAATATCATCGTGTGATAAAGTTGAAGGAATCCTACCAAAATTATCACACTCCAAATGGTATGCAACACTAGAAAGTTACAGTTTCTTTAGAAACTCCCGATATGGATTTTTGCCCCATGCTCTTATGAGCTTGACTTTGGTCAACAAATCATAAGTCACATGTCAAGTTCCACCCATCATTCTCCAGGTTAATTAGAACCCACCCGTACATATGTTAGTTATATGTATGCCCTAGAGGCCATTACTGTACATAGGATGTATATTGTTGTGGATGCTGGGACATATATAGGGAGGACTTTCTTGCTCGACATGATAGTATACTATCTGGTTGCTCTTTACCTTAACGTGTACACAGATTGTCTCTCTATTACATGTTGGTAAAGCCCTTAGGATGTGTACTTGACTACCTGGACTATGATGCGGATCATACTAGTGGGGACATGGTAGTCCATAAGTACATCCTTCAAAGTCCCTAGTCGTGGGTGTATCGAGACGGGGCATCGATATACCAGTGTAGACTAGCGTATACCTTCTCGACCCATACAGATGGGCGATGGATGATCCCATATCCATTGGTGTTTGACATCAGAGATGATATACGGGTGCTCAGTAGAGACTGGGTACACTGGACGGACTCGCCGAGAACTCCCAGATGGTATTATACCTTACGTCAGATGGCAGTTCTCAGGTGACACTGGTACAGAGTAGTCTGTTGACCCGAGATCATCATAGAGTCTTGTGTGGTTCCCACTGTGCTTTGATTTCCACCTTAACACATCCAAGAGGGCATGCAGAACGGTGGTTTTTGGGTACAGTCCCGAGTCACATGGAGGCAATGAGCGATAGGAGGGGATTCGTCTCTCCCGGTATAGGGAGTTGATGTTGCGCTGTGTTCGATTGGCTATAACCGGAAATCCCTGGCCAGGGTTGCTGAGATTTATTGGTAAGTGTTACCAGTAGTTTCTCGAATTGTTATAGACCTCATATCGACACGACTTATCGAGCTATTGGGGTCAGACGTTTACCACCCCTAGGCGAGATATGCGACATATCAGACGACGAGACCGGACTTTACGGTAAGTGTTACTGGTTGGATTCACAGGAGTATGAGCGGGCTTGCTCGTCGTTCTTCTGATCACTCAGTACCCGGGTGGCCGTTACGTTTAGCAGACCGCTTGCGGCTTGTGGGTGTTTGATATGATCATCATCTGCTGCCGGCGTATTGACGAGTCTTTAGAGTCCTACACAGAGGTTTCCTGGCTCAAGCGAAACGAAATAGGAGCGCATATGAGATATGTGCGGGACCGAGAATAATGCGTGTATGTGATACCGTATTCCATTCTCGTGATAAATGTATCGATTGGTATATGCGATATAACCTAGTTATCGAATCAAGGATTGATTCGATAAGCCGATACATAGGATACTAGTCGGTTATATACGATATGACCGGATCGTTAAATCAAGTACTGATTCAATGATTTAATGCATAATTATATATTTGATATATTACTTTCCATTAACTAGTATTGGTTCACTTTAAAAGGATTTTCTCACTTGATGTACACAACTTGTATATGTGATATACTTTTGTGCACTTGTTTGTATCATGTTTGATGATGCATGCTCACTTGGGTTTGTGTAAAGAATTATACCATGGTTAAGTTAATGATTAGGGTTTTGTTTATTTGATTTACTTATTTGTTTATTTATTTATTTTCATTTATATTTGGAAAAGAAATGAAATGGTGGCTCATTTTGGACTTTTCTTTTGAAGCTTCATGAAGCTTTGAATGGTTTGACCATTTTGACTCTTTTCTTAACCCTAACCATTCACTTGAACCATAGTTGATTCACTACACAAGTTATCTTGACCATGGTTTGAATATGATAAGTATTCATTTTTCTTTTCCATTTTAATTAATACTTATCATATTCTATCATCTTCTTCCTCTTCTTCTTCTTCATGAAGAAACCTTGCTCCATCAATGGCAACTTGAGCAAATGAGTGAGAAATCCAATTCTAAGGTGAACCCACCTCCTATTTCTTCATCCTCTACCTCTTTCCATGTAGTACAGGGTGTTTTCTTCACAAGTTTCTTGACTTGGTGAAGTGGGAGCTTGATCTTGTGATGCCTCGACGTAGATCATCTTCGGCATCGAAGTCGACGACCTAGCCTGCCCATTTCTCCGATGAAGCCAATGCTAGAGTCATGGATTCGATTTGGACAGCGGAGAGGACTTCATCACGGAGCCGTGGAGGTGGAGGACCGGATCAACAAAGGTTGTATTTCCGTTCACTTAGTTAATTTGTTAACTAGTTGCTTTTGTCGCCTGAAATTTAGTTAATGATCTAGTCTAGGGTTTCTCGGCACATGTAATTTTTGAAATTGGCATGGTTGATGCCTTGTGAGACCTCATTAGCGTGCCTAGAACCCTACAGTGGTATCAGAGCCTAGCTAGAGCCTTAGGCGAAGCGTAGACGGAGTTTGAAGTCCGATCGAATCAAAACCCTAACCCGAATATGCTCTCTGGACTTTTTTCAAAAACTGGGTTTTTTCCAGATTAAAAATTACTAAAAAATTCAGCAGGGTCTTAGTTGAATCACTGTGAAATTCGAGGGGCTAACTCATCTAAAGCGCGACGGAACCGCGGCATAAGCATGCCTTATGCGGCGATTCCGCGGCCATATGATGACGTCAGCCCTCCATTTTTGCACAGTAATTTGTCTCTTCAGGTGCTGGATTTTCTGGGAATTTTTAATATTTATTCAAGAGTTGAATTTTCTGGGGATGTTTTGGGGATTCGGTGTTTCGATCGGAGTATCAGATTTTGTCTATGTGGCTTTCCGGATAATTTTTGAATATGTTAAAAAGTTCGACCGGATGTAAATACCCACCTTTTCCCCTGTCGGAAAATTTCCAAGTGTTGGATCTTTCCGTTGTTTAACGACGTTCTAAGTAGTGCAAGTAACGCGATGGTCCCTCTAGAAGACAACAAACCTTAACTCGATTATGTGACCGTCTTGAACTGCCCTTTGAACCTTCGGGTTTAGGGCAGTACGGCGTGCCACATGTGAGGCGTTGGCTTGACCCTTCTACGGCTGGACCATTGGTACTGAGGCACGAAATGAATGTTTTTAGACTTATTTCATGTGTTGAGCTGTATCGGGAAAACTTGGGTGTTCGACTGTTCGATCGAAAAGTTTAACATTTTCTATTTTATCCGGAATGTGATACAATACTTGGAATTCACAAAGAGTTATGAGATAACTGAATGAATGTTATAAACATAGCAGTTTAGTCTCACTTGATCGGTTGCCACGGAATTTTGATGTGATCAAATGTCCGTCGCAATCACGTAGCGTACGCGGATACTCGCCGGGTAAACTTAATAGACAGCCTCACTCCATAACCCCGACCAAGTGACTGTAGGAGAACCCCGTCGCCGAAAGAATCCGTTCGGGTGCTCCCGGTAGCGGTGTTCCGCCATGGTGCACTTCGTCGACGGTATCGGGGGTGCGACCGTCTACTAAAGTTTGCGACGAGCATTCGATCAAAATGTCGGGAATCTTGTTGAATTGCCCGACTTGATATTGAAAAGAGTTTTCGATTTTGAGACTAAAATGCGGGGTTTATAATTGTTAGGCATGCGATGTCTAAGTATTTCATTTGATTAGGCATACGATGTCTAAAGAGATTGCGGATTCCAACTGTTGTAGTTTTACACTTTCTTTTCTGTGACCGTAAGTGTAATATGTGATATCGCCGGTTTCGTTACTATATGTCAACGACAATTGGGATGCGCATATTTATTTACGTTGATGACATGTGATGTTATGTGTTGCTGGATATGTTATATTGGATTGTCGTGTTTGAATAGCCGGGGGTTTTTATGTGAGATGAGTGTTTTTCATTTTCATTCATGTAAAAACTTGTATGTAATATTCTTTTATTGGGGCACTTCCAGGTTGCGGAAGTTGTCACCGTTGTTGTATATTATTTACTTTTCCGCACTAGGATAGACCCAAGGAGGAGGGCACAAGTAACCGGGTTCTGGAGTCCAGTGGGAGACCAACTCGAGGAGTCGAGTCCGGGTCTCCTAACTATAGAATTGGTTGGGTTGCTTGCCGCTCTCGTAGGGGTCTAGGGGTGTGGGTTGGGCTATTCATCACGACCGTGGAATCCGTGTTTTATACTGGCTCGTATAGAAAACACGGACGTCCTAGTATATCCAATATTTCATATGTTTCTTCTGCTGCGATATCTGTGATGTGATCATGTGATGTTCTGTGATAGATACAGTATACAGTATATATGATATATTATATAGACGTTACTTATGTTTTACTCCCGCGCTAGCCCTGCCCCGCTCTGCCGTTAGTTACCTAACCTAACGGTGCATGAGGGGACATCGAGGCGAATGCGGACGGTATAAGTGTATGCCGTATTTATCTGTGATGTTTAGGTAATTTAAATGATGGGACTTCATTAATGAGATTAATGAAATAAAAGAAACCTAAGATGTTGTAGAATCGAATTTTAAAATAAAACAGGTAGCTACAGTTCTTGCTTTGCACAGCGGTGTATATGATATATCCTGCACCTTATTCGATAAGGAAAGGACCGAGATCCCTTCACCGGCAGTGACTCCTTTAGCAATAACTGGCTGATGCTACAACACTCGGTTTGTCTTTTGATTGCTTTTAAGAGTTCTGCTTTGCACAGTGAGATATATGATATATCCCGCACCTCATTCGACGAGGAAAGGACCGACGACCCCTTCACCGGGAGTGACTCCTTTATCAAAACTAGAAAAGCCTCAAAAACACTCCATTTCAAAATTCATTCGATCGTACAACGATATCAAGTTCATTACGCAATAGGTTTTCAGAAAAAACTGTCGTAGCCCTCCGTCATTTCAGATAAGTTGTATATAATATTCGTGCTGTATTTGTTGGCTTTCGTCAAGGTGCAGTGTGCGGTAGCTATATGCTGCTTATCTGCAGCATACGATGCGATTGGATTAGGGTAGTCGTGCGGCTTTGTTGGCTTTCGTCAAGGGTCGTGCGGGTGGGTTTAATTCAATCCAGAAATGACGGGTTGAACTTGACTAGCGGGCTATGGTTTGTTGGCTTTCGTCAAGGTCATAGCACGTTAGGGGCAAAATATTATCGGGAATTTCAAGTGTTGAAATTTGCAGTGAGATTGCATACCTTCTATGAGATAGTTGGATCCCGATACCCGCTGCGAGTAAAAGTTACTCCTGGGAGAGTTTTATACATTACAATAAGCCGATCAAGTAGGTGTCTAGAAAGGTGTCAACGGGGTTACGCCTCTAGGAAAACGAGGTTTACATTAATTAGGTTCGTGCGGAAGCATGGGGGACCTCCCTCAAAGTACCGACACTGGCCTGGCTGAAAGATTGGCGAACTTGTAGTGTGTAATTAATCCCGGCTAGTCTTTCCTTTTAGGGTTTGAAGGAAGATTTGATAAAAAGCAGTGGGAGCCATCCTGATTAGATAAAATAATAACCAATCTATTCTTGACAGAGAGCACGCTGAGTGTTTTCTTCTCTCTCTCTCCATGTAGAGACCATATCACGCCTTAATCAAGATAATAATACGGATATTGACCAAACCCGCTTGTTATACTGAGCTGGGGAACGTTGGTCCCGCTCCAACTTATAATTGTTATAAGACAGAGCAGGAAATTGGGGAATACCAGATTTCCCGTGCCGCCCAAACGAAGAGAGTGCATGCTGATGCATCATCTTCGGGTGTGTTCATTACAAAGAACTGTTTGTCAGTATCCTCCGCATCCTGGGTATATGATACTGGATCAGGATCCCAGATATGTAATCTGTTACATTGGGCTGCAAAAAGGTAGAAAAACTGAGAACGGGTGAAAAGTTTCATGAGGCAGAAAATGGGGCAAGTGTTGCAGCCAAGTCTGTTGGTCACTGTCACCCTGTATTACCAATACATTGATTCTGAACGAATGTTATTAGATACCGAACCTGATATACAAAATCATATCAGTCTCTTTATTAGTAAAGAAATGATAAAATTTTGTATTGATGGATAATGTTTTGAACATTTCCTATATCAAAAGTTGATCGGTTCAGGCACGTTATCTAAAAGCATTTATGTTCTAAATCAAACTACAGTTCTTAGAATAAAGAACACACACAAGAGGAAGAGTTCAAAAATGAACGAATTCTTCTTGAGGTTTTGTAGACTAGGTCATATCAAAGCGACCCGACTAGCTCAAGTTACATTTAGATGCATATTTAAATCAGTTTGAATTTACATCTTGTGGAACTTGCAGTCATGTCACAAAGATAAAATGAACAGAGCTCTGTTTATTGGAAACAGAGAAAGAGTTAGTAAACTCTTGGGACAGATACATGATGATGTATGCAAGGTTCCCTGTCTATACATGCCAGGACCGGTTCTTTTACTTCATTACGTTCTCTGATGATCTTTCCTGATTCAGACATATGTTCCTCTTGAAACACAAGTCCGAACCTTTTAAGATATTCACAGAATATAAGTTAGAAGTAGAAAACCAAAATGAGGGTATAAGTATTATGTCCTATGATGAGATCAAGGAGGAGAATACTTGAGCACGGAATTACTGGATTATTCTAAAGAAGAATGAGATTCTCTCTCAGCATTACTCCTCCGAATACACCATAGCACGATAGTATACCGGGACGGAGCAATCACACCCTATATGATAAGGTGTGCTCTATGATGAGTACTACTGAGTTACCTTTTTCCTATTGGGTGTTATGCACTTAAGAAGTTGCATACCTATTGAATATGGTTCCAACCAAATCAGTTGCCTACCGCTTCATATGTGATATGGAAAGGGAAGAGCCCATATCTTAAGTTAATTAAGATTTGGGGTTGTCCGGCCTATGTCTAAAAAACAAAATCCGGACAAGCTCGAGGCAAGATTTGTTATGTAGAACTGGAAATGTTCCAGATATACAGACTGCAGCTGATGATTTGATAGAACCAAAGGATTCAGTAGAATCAAACGAACCTCAGCCTCTCCGCCGATCTAGTAGTGTTCCTCACCCACCTGAGAGATACTTCGGTTTCTCTATGACAGTGGGAGTGAGGAATGCATCATGAGATGATGACCCAACTAGTTTCGAGCTGGCCATCAGGAGTGGGACTCTGTAAGAATGGCTGGATGCTTAGCGATTTGAGATGGAATCCTTATACACCAACAAAGTATGGACTTTGGTTGCTGTATCTGAAAGGTTAAATCCCCATCAGGAGCAAGTATATCTTGAGAAGATTACTTGGTATAGATGGAAAAGTTGAGACTTTCAAAGATAGACTTGTTAAAGGTTTTCGTCATCGACCAGGCGTGGATAATGATGAAACCTTTTTCCAGTGACTATGCTTAAGTCTATCCAGATCCTACTTACCACGGCTACATACCATGACTACGATATCTGGCGGTTGGGTACCATGACTGCTTTTCTAAATACTGATTTAGAAGAGAACGTCTATAAGTACACAGCCAGAGGGCCTCGTACACAGTGGGAGCAGCGGAAACGTGTGCAAGATGTTTTATAGGATAAAGCAGGCATCGCGGAGTTGGAACGTCTGTTTTGATGAAGTAGTCAAAGAGTTTGACATCATCAAAATGGTAGATGAACCTTGTATAAACAGAAAGGTAGTAGGGAGTATGGTGGCAATCCTCGTAGAGTACGTGTATGACATACTCTTGATACGGAAGGAGTTTCCTATGCTACGCTCGATCAATCTCCGCTTATCACAATGATTCTCCACATAGGATCAAAGTGATACCTACTAAATCCTGAATTTTGGATCTATGAGATAGATCTAAGTGGATGTTAGGATACTCACTAGTTGTAGTGAGATGGTATCAGTTGATCCTGGGGAGAATCATTGGAAGGGTTCCAGGGTGATAAAGAAGACTGAATGTCAGTCACAGGCATTGTCTTTACCCTCAGTAAAGGGACGGTATGTTGGAAGAGTTCCAAGCTAGATACCGTGGCATACTAGACGATAAAGGCAGGATACATCGCTACTAAAGATGCTACGAAAGAGGCTGTTTGGGTGTATATTGGTTCATGAGATGAACTATGTTCCTCCCATTGTGTGACATTGGAGTTGTGGCTTATGCTAAGGAACGCAGGTCCCATCAGTGATCCAGACATATTCTAAGGCAATATCACCTGATCATGGAGATGGTTGATCTCCAGGGTGATCGAGGTTTGGAGAGTAGACTCAGAGGACAACACGGCGGATCCACTCACGAAGGCCTATTCCGAGAGAGAGACTTTTATGGGATGGTTGAGTATGAGATACTACAACCACTGCTACAGATGGCCCTAGTGCAAGTGGGAGATTGTTAGTTATATGTATGCCCTAGAGGCCATTACTGTACATAGGATGTATATTGTAGTGGATGTTGGGACATATATAGGGAGAACTTTCTTGCTCGACATGTTAGTATGCTATCTGGTTGCTCTTTACCTTAACATGTACACAGATTGTCTCTCTATTACATGTTGGTAAAGCCCTTAGGATGTGTACTTGACTACCTGGACTATGATGCGGATCATACTAGTGGGGACATGGTAGTCCATAAGTACATCCTTCAAAGTCCCTAGTCGTGGGTGTATCGAGACGGGGCATCGATATACCAGTATAGACTAGCGTATACCTTTTCGACCCATACAGATGGGCGATGGATGATCCCATATCCATTGGTGTTTGACATCAGAGATGATATACGGGTGCTCAGTAGAGACTGGGTACACTGGACGGACTCACCGAGAACTCCCAGATGGTATTATACCTTACGTCAGATGGCAGTTCTCTGGTGGCACTGGTACAGAGTAGTCTGTTGACCCGAGATCGTCATAGAGTCTTGTGTGGTTCCCACTGTGATTTGATTTCCACCTTACCACGTCCAAGAGGGCATGCAAAACGGTGGTTTTTAGGTACAGTCCCGAGTCACATGGAGGCAATGAGCGATAGGAGGGGATTCGTCTCTCCCGGTATAGGGAGTTGATGTTGCGCTGTGTTCGATTGGCTATAACCGGAAATCCCTGGCCAGGGTTGCTGAGATTTACTGGTAAGTGTTACCAGTAGTTTCTCGAACTGTTATAGACCTCATATCGACACGACTTATCGATCTATTGGGGTCTGACGTTTACCACCCCTAGGCGAGATATGCGACATATCAGACGACGAGACCGGACTGTACGGTAAGTGTTACTGGTTGGATTCACAGGAGTGTGAGCGGGCTTGCTCGTCGTTCTTCTGATTGCTCAGTACCCGGGTGGCCGTTACGTTTAGCAGACCGCTTGCGGCTTGTGGGTGTTTGATATGATCATCATCTGCTGCCGGCTTATTGACGAGACTTTAGAGTCCTATACAGAGGTTTCCTGGCTCAAGCGAAACGAAATAGGAGCGCATATGAGATATGTGCGGGGCAGAGAATAATGCATGTATGTGATACCGTATCCCATTCTCGCGATAAATGTATCGATTGGTATATGCGATATAACCTATTTATCGAATCAAGGATTGATTCGATAAGCCGATACATAGGATACTAGTCGGTTATATACGATATGACCGGATCGTTAAATCAAGTATTGATTCAATGATTTAATGCATAATTATATATTTGATATATTACTTTGCATTAACTAGTATTGGTTCACTTTAAAAGGATTTTCTCACTTGATGTACACAACTTGTATATGTGATATACTTTTGTGCACTTGTTTGTATCATGTTTGATGATGCATGCTCACTTGGGTTTATGTAAAGAATTATACCATGGTTAAGTTAATGATTAGGGTTTTGTTTATTTGATTTACTTATTTATTTATTTATTTCTTTTCATTTATATTTGGAAAAGAAATGAAATGGTGGCTCATTTTGGACTTTTCTTTTGAAGCTTCATGAAGCTTTGAATGGTTTGACCATTTTGTCTCTTTTCTTAACCCTAACCATTCACTTGAACCATAGTTGATTCTCTACACAAGTTATCTTGACCATGGTTTGAATATGATAAGTATTCATTTTTCTTTTCCATTTTAATTAATATTTATCATATTCTATCATCTTCTTCCTCTTCTTCTTTTTCATGAAGAAACCTTGCTCCATCAATAGCAACTTGAGCAAATGAGTGAGAAATCCAATTCAAAAGTGAACCCACCTCCTATTTCTTCATCCTCTACCTCTTGCCAAGTAGTATAGGGTGTTTTCTTCACAAGTTTCATGACTTGGTGAAGTGGGAGCTTGATCTTGTGATGCCTCGACGTAGATCATATTCAGCATCGAAGTCGACGACCTAGCCCGCCCATTTCTCCGATGAAGCCAATGCTAGAGTCATGGATTCGATTTGGACAGCGGAGAGGACTTCATCATGGAGCCGTGGAGGTGGAGGACCGGATCTACAAAGGTTGTATTTCCGTTCACTTAGTTAATTTGTTAACTAGTTGCTTTTGTCGCCTAAAATTTAGTTAACGATCTAGTCTAGGGTTTCTCGGCACATGTAATTTTTGAAATTGAATTGGTTGATGCCTTGTGAGACCTCATTAGCATGCCTAGGAACCCTACAACATACCCTTGAATTTGGCCAACAAAGCAGTACGACTGTCCCAAACCAACACATCTATCTATGCTTCATATGAATATCCAACAGCTACCAATCACTATGCCTTGACTTTGGCCAACAAACATAGCTTGAATACTATTGACTATTCATATGAAATGACGGAGGGATACGAATGGTTTTGGCAAAACCGTGAATGTAGTGAACTTGATATAATCGAAGGAACATCATAGCTTTTAAAAGGAGTGGTTTAAGCTCCCCATTTAAAAGTTTTGCTGTTTGAAAAAACCGAATATTTTTGAAATTGTTCCAACGATTCAAATTTGGTTTGTTTACTTTGCATTTATTTAATGTTGTCCCGTTAATTAATCGTACCATTGCAGAAAAAATGAAAATATAACGCACGCTTATGCCATCCGCATTTGCCACTGGGCTCCGTCATAACCTGTTAGGTTACTTAACTAACGACAGAGCGGGGGCTGGACTAGCGCGGATGTAAAACATAGGCAACGTCTACTAGATATCAAATATAGATATATTCATTCATCAGATGCAATGATAGTCATTCCAGATCACAGATGAACACATTGGATATGCTAGGAATCCGCGTTTCGTTCAAGCCTGCAACGAAAGACGGATTACACGGTCGTGATGAATAGCCAAAACCCCACCCTAGACCCCTACGGGTGCGGAAAACTACCCGCCAAATACCCGAAGTGAACCAACCTCTCTCAACAAAGTGAGTAGGCCACTCTGCACTTCAAAGTGCCCGATAGTTTGTGCACCCCACCTTAGGTCTATCCTAGGAGCGTAAAAAAAATAATATACAATGGCGGCTACATCCTCATCCCGGATGTGCGACCCAAATATAATATTACATCAATTTACAATTTACATCGAATGAAAAAAGAAAAACACTCATCTCACATCCCCGGCTATTCATCCACGACAATCCAACAAGTTCATATACACAAACCAATAACATAGATCACAGATATGTACAACCTCCACTAATAGATGTATAGCGATTAGTAGACGTTCAATACATATATCACATCATAGATATAATCCGATCAGCTAAAGTTTACAGAATTTCGATCGATATTCAAATTTGAAACTACCCCAAATACAACACTGATCTCAAAGGAATCTGGGCAGAAACAAAGTATCTGAAAAATCACAAAACATCAAGCTGGACAATCTACAGGAAAAATGAGTTGACTCCGAGTCGACTGGGCCGCTGATCCGCGGCGAAACGTATGGTTTCGCCATGCTTCCGCGGCAGTCTGACCGAGTCACGAGCTCGTTTTTCTTGGTTGTCCCTAAAAAAACCTGCACGTATTTTTCTGGTCTATATCATGTCACATTAAATGCTAAGCATGCTCAAAGAAAATATCTCATGCTTAACAAAAATATCTAAGTCAACATGGGTCAACAAGTCAAATGGTCAAACCAACATTAGCCATGAGACAATTATCTCTAATTAAAACTATTATTCAATTTCCTCCTTCTCATTATGGTTTTGATCAAGTCAATAGTCAAAACCCTAATGAGGTATCTCCCTCTCTGCCTCTGTCAACTGTACATACATACCCGCATCCGTGTTCCGAAGAAACACGAATACAATGAGACTAAACAATTCAAAATCCAATACTAGGATCTGGCTTAAACCAAAGCCCACTAGTATCTTCTGCCCGAACACCGAACACGCACAAGTGCGCGTATGTGAACGAACCCTGTCGTAAAACCATACGACATCTACTCATATCGCCCAAAGGTGAACAATCCTCTGTCTGGGACTCTAAAGACTCGACACTACGCTGGCAGTGGGTTTAACCACAGGACACAAGCGGTACTAGCTGTACGTAACGGCCCCCAGGTAGATCTCGATAAGAAGGCCGATGAGGAAAACCCATCCGAACTCATACTGAGCCTGAATGTGACAATCTCCGTACAGTCCGGTCTGTTCGTTTAAGAGTATCGCATATCGGGCCTAGGAGGGCGGTAAACATCAGTCCCCTAATAGCGGTATAAGTCATGTCGGAGTACGGTCCAAAACACCCTGAGAAACTACTGGAGTACCTTCCACTAAGTCTCACTTGCCCTGGCCAGGGACTTTGTGTAATGGCATTCCGAGCATAGCCCGATATCAACCCCCAATACCGGGAGAGACGAATCCTATCTAACCGCCACTGCCTCCAAGTGCTTCGAGACTGCACCCAACTACTACCTGTTTGCACGACTCAATAGAGCCGTGGTAGGGTAGTAATCTAAGAACAGTGGGAACACACTTGAGGCAAAGCAGCAGTGTCAAGTCGACGGACTAAGCCGTACTCATGTCACCTGGGAACTGTTAACAGACGATAGGTATAATACCAACCAACAGTTCCCAGCGAGTCCTGTCCAGTGTACTCGTAACCTAACGAGCACATGCATACTATCTCCAGTACGACGTACTGATGGTTGTGGGACAGACCATCTCCCCTCCTGGGATGAGAAGCGTATACACTAGTCTACTCTGGAGTATCGATGCCCTGTCTCGATAATCCCATGACTAGGGACCTGTATAAAGATGTGCTTGTAGACTATCCAACCCCCACTAGTGTGACTGTCATCACAACGCTGGTAGACAAGCAAAGATCCTAAGGGCTCTATCAATATGTAATAGCGATATGTCAAAAGAAACACATACACATATTTAGATAGCTACAAACCAAGTAGCATACTACTATATCGAGCAAGACTGTCATAAATCCGTGTATATATCCCAAGCTTCCAAAATGTAATATACAAACTAGTACAATACAATAAGGGTCTCTAAGGCATATCACACTAACAGAAATATGATGTATGCAATATAAAACCGTAATATAAGCATATCAAGGGAAAACGGCTCTTTTAAATGAATCCAGTTTTTAAATATATCATGCGGTTCCCAATTTCTCCAAAATCAAATGCAACATCATATAAGGGTATACATGTAGCTATGTATGCACGATGCATTTCATAAGCGCAATAGAACAAGAATCAATGTCTCAATGTCAATAACAATACAATACCGCATATGTGTATAGGTTGTGTGTGTCATGGCAATTACCGACGGTGTGGATGTAGCATACAATTTAGTGCCCGTGCAACATGAACCGTCAGTAATGGTGCAGTGTCCACTAGGTACTAAGTCAAGGCACAACAAGTAATGGTATGCAATGATGCTCCTGAAAAATCAACATATATGAATATAAACATGCATCTATAATATCATATCTATCCCAGACGTATTACGCCATACAGGTGATTTCCCTGTAGATGTTAAATCTACTCACCGATAATCTCGAGCTAGGCAAATCCGACCTCCTGCTTCCCTTTCTTCATAGCGTCCGAAGTCCCCTCACTCGCTCCTAATATCACACAAAACATAGCAAGTGTAACTTAGAAATCGACAAATAATATGTACAAACTACGTTTAAATCGACACACCGACCCCAACAACCTCTCAAGTGCTTGCTTAATGCCTAACGAGTGTAGCGACAATCTAAAACAACCCTGAATGCAGCAAGCTACACAAACAACGCAAACCGTGTCATATATCGTAACGCGCGTAGTTGAAATACTAAAATACTAACTAAGTGTTCCCAGATTTTTCATACTGTCAATACCTAAAAATCTAGCAGTACCAAACACTCTAAAACAACTGCAGACAGCTACCCATAAAAACACAACACTCCAGTCCCCTACACGGCCGAGCTCGCCGGATTTTACCCACGTGTCGCCGGCCAAAATAGGTCTGGTGGGGTTCGTGCTTCAGGTAATATTCAGGGCCTCTAGTACAACACCACTACATCGCTAGATTTTCCAGTAAACACTCGTGGTCATAGCAGATTACAGACACCCCAAAAAGACACTAAAAATACGATACGAGCCCAAAAATATATCTTTATCGTTCTAAACAGCGACTACTAAGCTACACAATAATATAAGAACCTAATTAACAGTTTAAAGGTCATTACCTATCCACACTTGCACAAAATCCTAGCTTTCCATGGTCGCAGTGATCCTAATGGCTTAATCATGACTTGTGAAGGGTTTTAGTGGAATTTAGTGAAGATTTGGTTTGGGTTTGTGAGGATTTGGGTTAGGGTTTCAGTTTTAGGGTGTGAGTCTAGTGTATGAGCCATGCCTCTCTCTTCTCTCTCCTCATTTAATGCAAGCCATGCTTGCCCTATGCTCATCATGCCCCCCCTCTGTCTCTCTCTCTCTCTCTTCCTCTCTCAAGTCAACCAAATTTCAAAACCTTTTTTATTTTAAAACCAACTAATTTAATTAATTAAATATAACTTAAAGAAATGAGGTTAAGGTGTCATGGCTACTTAAGCATGGTTAACCCTAATTAACCCTAGGTTAGCATGCACAAGTGTGTGCAAGCCTAAAATAAAAAATAATAAAATATTAATTAATTTTTATAAAATATTTGAAAACTATTTTGGTAAACTCTTTACTAAAAATCTGCATTATCGCTTAATTAACACTAATCGCATTCTAAGGTGTTACAATCTTCCCCCTTAAAGAAATTTGTCTCCGAATTTAAAAATCTTACTATGCGTACCTTCAAAGAGATGAGCGAATTTCGTCCGCATCTCGCTCTCGGCCTCCCAAGTGACCTCTTCGCTATTCGGGCCATGATTGGTTCGAAAGAGTGTTTTTGTAGTTAACCGCAATCAGAACGGTGTCGCGCGTTGCTAGACCGAGATGAGTACGGGTCGTCCTCTGGGAAACATGGAACCTTTTGCTTTTACTTTAGATGTGTTGATAAAGAGAGGAGGAATAAAGAATTTTATAGAAAGATTTCTAGTTCTACGTTAAACAAGAATGTCAAATATAGATCTAGATTATTTTAAGATATAATTAATATAATAAGAGGGCTTGTAGGGTTCGTTAGGATTTAGTAGTTATGGACGATTAATTAAAAGTTACCCTTTTTATCCATTAATAGATTTAGAACAAGAACGACGGTGATGCGTGTAGATTAGGGTTTCTGGAGGGAAAAGGAATCCCACTCGTAACCCTTATCTCGACACGGAACTCCGTTCATATCTAGCCTTTACCAAAACAATCATTAATCTAATCTCTAATCGCGGTCGGAACTAACAAAGAATTGCTAGTGCGTCCGATTAGGATGTTAATGATTCTTTTAATAAAGTTCCTAAACTTTATAGGACTTAAAAAGGGTTTAATTATTTTCATCGTCCATTAGCCTACCCTAATCCTACGAAACCTAACAAGCGGAGAATTACTCGCGCATGTTGGGAGAAGAAAATGAAAAGAAAGAGAGAGAAAACATAATGTAAAAAAAACAATTAAATAAAATAACTACCTTTATTAATCGACTTCTTCAAACTACACTTTTAATCCATAGAAAATGATTACAACTAGTTGCTTCTTGATCATTCCTAAGGAGGTAATCGAACAGTCGATGATCAGCCTGGATGCGTGAGCGTCGGGAGCTTCGTGATCTCTTCGGCATGATGACTTTTCCAAGAGGCTCTCGGTGCCCTTTTATAGTGCAAAGCCAGAATCTTATTGTTGAAAACTTGATAAAATATAGATTTGATTCACCTTAAAAAATATTGCACTCTAACTCCACAATATTGCGGCGGATCCGCGGCAAATGGGGACTAAGGCCGCGGATCCGCGGCCAACGGGTGAGATCTCTTGATCAAAATTCTTGTGCTTGCATCTTGTGACATGTGGCAATCCTAGGGACCTTCATAATTAAGAAATCTTCTCTCGGTTGCTTCCAGACTTGGTCTCCAAGTTTTGCTTCTTAATTTGGCAAGATTTCTTCAACAGCTTGATTTCTTTGATATATTCTGCATAACAACTTGGAAAATTCTGCACAACAACTCAAATAAGATTTTAGTAGACTTTGTTCTACTAGGATTAGGTCAATAATATTTGCATACATTTTCCTACCAAATGATAATTAAAATATATTAACACATAGAAAATAATGTTTTTACACATAAACCCTCATATGTATAATATATTATAATAAAGTCCTTTTTTAATATGAAAATGGTAGGAAAAATGTAATACAAATGTGCAGTTTTATCAACTGAACAAATACCCCCAAACTTATCTTTGATCGTCCCGAGCAAACTAGTTTATTTAAGAGGAGAAAAAGAAAAAGAGAAAACTAAGCACACTTTCGTAGGCAGACACGATTGCACTGAGCACGTGCAACAAGCCGTTAAATCTCTAGGTGTCCCTAGTAGGAGGAGTGTTGTCTCCTGAGGGTTTTCAGCAGATTACACCCACAAAATCCAATAACAAAAGAAAGATGGTGAAATTTACATATAAAGACAAGAACCATAAAAGAAAGGCCTTGAAAAGAAGAGTTTCCAACTATACTAGCTTTTCAGTTGTCATGAGCCCTATCTTAATAGTCATGAAAAAATGTTAGAAATCACATCATCACTCAATAAAACATTGTCTTTATTCTTCATTCCTACCTTTCATCTAAACATTGATCATATAACCCCACGTGTGTGTAAATAACATCCCTACACTCGGAGAATTCAATTCAAGCTATCATACTCTTGTCCATCTACCTTAGTACTTTTTAATTTGATGAATATTAAAGATTTGCTCACACATTTTCATGCGACCGTTAATACTTCTTGAGGTACTAACCGACCAATTACTCATGTGCTTGCTGATTTGGTGATAATATTTTCCTCGTCTTGCACCACCTAAGGCTTAGCAGTGACTCCCAGACCAGTTGGCCTTAGGGCACTAGGTGAAGAGGCACCCTCGCTATATTTTTTTATTGCTGCCTTGGTGATAACAAAACCAGTGTTCATTTTTCTTTTCACCATTTTTATATTTTCTTCATCATTTTTTTTTATTTCCTTCATACTTTGGCTTTTAGACAAGAGCATTTCAAGGTATCCTCTACTATCCCGGGTTTCAAGACGTGTGTAGGTGCATATTGTAGGGTATCAATATTCAAATATTTGGCTTCCAGAATAGAAACTATTTTTCAGACTTATTTTTATCCTCAGATTAGTGACTTCCTTCATTTTACTAACCCTTGGGACAACAGCTCATAACTACTTATTACCAGTTCGTTTAAGAAAACTTCTAATTTTCTTGGTTTTCTTAAATTATTCCTATCTTTTGGATGTAATTTTTCACTTTCTACTCTTTTGTTATAAAAAAAAAATTTAATGCCCAGTGTCAAAGATAATACAGTGAATACAAACCTCTCCCCAAACCTGTTTTCAGCAGTGTCCTCACTGATGTAGCCTTTTGGGAATATGGACCTGTATACTAAGGGAGAGATACAAGGGGTAAAATAATAGTTAAATGATAAATTCCCCCAAACTTATTCTTTGACACGCACAGATATTCAATCAAATCCATTTTTACTCACCTCCATTCTTAAAATGAGAAAATGTTAAAAAAATATGGAGGTGAGGTGGAGGAAATTTAGTTTTGATAAGCCTGTAAAAACAGGAGCTCCTCCGCGGGGTCAGCAGAAAAATACGGTTTTAATCTATGCCCGTTTACTTTAAAAATCGAACCGTTTTTCAAATTTTCGACTTCAACTGCCCCGTGCGGGTGTACATACCGCACCACAAAAGGTCATTTCCAACGAGATTTAAGCTTACCCGGATGAAGATGGAGACGGGAATCGTAAAGAAGGACTTGTTGCCCCGATGTGAAGGTTTTTCTAGAAAGATTTTTATCGTGGAACACTTTAGTCCTATTCTTTGCTATCACCGAATTATCGTAAGCTTCATCGTGGAGTTCGCTTAGCTCATTCAATTGCAGCTTCCGATAGCTGCCTGCATGATCAAGATCAAAATTAAGCTCTTTAATAGCCCGCATTGCCTTATATTCAATCTCATCAGGGAGGTGACATGCCTTCCCAAACACAAGGCGGTATGGAGACATACCAAGATCGGTCTTATAAGCGGTGCGAAATGCCCAAAGAGCATCCGTCAATTTGGTTGACCAATCTTTACGGTTCTTAGAAACCGTCTTCTCCAATATCTGTTTGATCTGCCTATTTGAGATGTCAGCCTGCCCGCTTGTTTGGGGATGATAGGGCGTAGAAAGTTTGTGAGTGATTGAATATTTCCGCATCAAGGCCTCAAAAGACCTATTGCAGAAATGTGTCCCGTTGTCGCTAATGATAGCGCGAGGGTGTCCGAATCGCGAGAAGATGTTTTCTTTAAGGAACTTAATGACAACTTTGTTGTCATTAGTGCGACACGGTATAGCTTCCACCCACTTCGAGACATAATCAACCGCTAACAAGATATATAGATTCCCAAAGGAGTTGGGAAAATGGCCCATAAAATCAATACCCCAAACATCAAATATTTCCACAACCAATATAGGTTGGAGCGGCATCTCGTTCCTTCGTGAAATCCGACCCAAATGCTGACATCGCGGACAAGTTTTGCAATGTTCAAATGCATCTTTAAATAATGTTAGCCAATAAAAGCCACATTGCAAAACTTTCTCCGCCGTTTTTCGAGGTCCAAAGTGACCGCCGCATGCCTGATGTAACATTTTCAAAAATATAAAATATTAATTTTGGGAATTTTTATAATTTAATATTATTTTAATATTAAATGCAAATAAATAGGAAAAATGTTAGAAAAATTTTGAAAAATTATGGAAAATTCTAAAATAGGGTAAATTAGTGAATTATGACATTTTTAAGTTTTTGTGATTAGTTTGACACTAGTTTAGTGCTAATCGCGATTAAAATCGCTAATTGGGTTTTTCGGCAGTTTTGTGCAAAACTTGCACATATCACATTTTCTACACTTGTGTATTTTCTTGCAATGGATTTCCTTTGGGGTTACTATTCTCATGAGAAGGTTTAGGGATTTAGAGAAAGGGAAAAGAAAAGAAAAGAAAAAGGAAATGATGAGGGTAGGTGAGAGAGAGAGAGAGGTGGACCTTTGACCTTGTACCCTTGGCCATACCCCTTCATTCTTCATCATTCTCCCCCTCTCCCACTCCTCTTGCTGCTGCTGCCCTTCCTCATCTTCCCTCCCCTCTTCAAGCCATGAAAACACCTCTAAAACTACCCCAAAATCCTATGTTGGTTTCACAAAAAAGATGCGCAAGCTCGAGATCTACAAGATGGACCTAGAAAGCTTGGATTGTGACCACTTGGGGCAACTCAAGAATTTTCTTGAGTTGCCAATTGAGGTAATTTCTGAATCATGATCTTAGTTTTAGCATTTCCTATACCCCTATGCAAGTTTAGAATCGATATCGGGTGAATTTGTGGACTTGGTGAAAACTAGTTAGGGTTTGAGGGAATTGTGAGTTGTGATGGGTATTTTGAGTTCAATGGAGATCGTATGAACACCCTAGAGCTAGAAACCCAGCCCAATCCCATTGGAAACCAAGAATACGGAATTTCGGGACTTTATGACGGTTTGGGTGTGCAGGAAAATCTGGAGTATACTAGGACATTTCTAGACAAAGTCAACAATACCAGAGACCTAATTGGGACCACATGAGACCACCCTACGAAGATGAGCCACATTGGGCATCGGGAGGCCGGCGAGGCCGGCCAAACAGTAGATGTGGCCGGCCCATTTGTGGTGAAAACTCCCCATTTTGCTTCTGTACCTCATATTTACCCTGCATAGCACCCTGGAGTTGTTGATTTGATCTAGTTTGGCCTGAGATGAAATCTGGGATCATTTTCTCAAGTTGCAGCTTTGAATTTGGGTTTGGTTTTGCGTGTTTTGAATTCAAGATTTTGGTATTATTGTGTTATCTCGATCGTGTGACGTTTGTACGTCTATATCGAGTGATTTCGAGTTGTTTTGCAAAGGCTAACCGTAGGTTCTAACCTATAAGCCTTTTGGCGTGTCGTATCGGTTTTAGCGTATCGTATTGGATTTAGTGTGTCGTTTTAAGTATTGAATTGGTTTTGATGCGATGCGATACGTGTGATGTGTGTAGGTACACCGCGACGATCCGAGGCGATGTGGAAGATGACGGAGACATCGACACCGAAACACAGGATTCAAGTGAGTAGATTATATCTACAGGGGGAAGTCGGGTGGATGGCGTATAGCACCCCCGCAGTCCGTAGATAGATTATTATGCAGTTATTATGGTTATAGGTGTACTATGGATAGTTTAGGGTTAGCAGTGACTAGTGTAGTCATAGTCGCGAACCCTAGGATAGAATTACACCTATATACACATACCTTTGTATATCACTTATACTTGCACTGTGTTTGATCATATGGGATGACTTTGGAGATGAGTCGATGGTGTGGGCTTGGTGCCCTGGGATCGGTGATTTGATACGATTCACATGTGGGATATGACTTGTGATTCTTGCGGGCTTGGGATATGTGTTTACCCCCGCATGCATTCTTACTGATGGTATCGTTTTGTACTAGACATAGAGTAGTACCCCAAGACTTTATGATCTGATGATACTGATACCTGTTATGTGATGAGACAGTGAGATGTTGACCCCTACCCAGCTTTTGGGAATGCCGTACGATGATTTACCGTACGAGCTGATATTGATGATAGATCCGCACTCATAGCTAGAGGATATCTTACGATATGACATTGAGGCGGGATCACCGACTATATATCTACATTTATACATTGACTCAGATTTAGGTGGTTTCCACACCTACCCCTCCTGATTCGACCTGATACTTAGATGTAGTTTGCATAGTAGATACTTCACTCTGCTGTTGATTACTAGGTTTCCGCATATTCATACTATTCGCATTGCTGGCATATGTTCATTTCCATGTTATTATCATGCTGTTAGGACACCAGCACCATTATCGATGATGCGTATGTTTCACATACACTATTTGCCGGCTCACACACTTCATCATCGATAATTGCCATGTCACTACACAGTAGTACTATTACATTCGTGATATGATGCTTCCTTTGACATATGCGCATTCTTATTCCATGTTGCATGACTTCCGATATGATTACTCTCTTTACATGTCGCATATATCATGGATTGATTGCATAGTACATCGCATTGGATTTACTGCAGGATGTTGGATTTTCATGTGATTTCTGGTTTTTGAGGACCGTGGGGTTATTTAAGAAAAGAGGCACTTTATGAAAACCCGGTACCTCGTGATATGATATTTCGGTGCGTCCACCACGCGTTTTCTCGGTGCTGAGACGTGTGCTTGAAACCCGATTCGAGGAGGTGATGTACCGTTTGCGGGTTCGTGGTGGGCCCGGTACGGTTCCCCTCGACGAGATGATCGATGGGTTATGCCGATTGAGCCTGGAGGCGGGCGAGTACCTACCGGTGATTTTACCTGAGCTCGGCGGATATCCGGGGGATACCGCCTGGAGCCGAGAGATGGGCATACTGCTGGGGCCGACGGGCCGATATCCGCAGACGGAGCCAAGAGATGGACATGGGTTGACTCATACTGCCGGGGCCGAGGGCCGATATCCACAGACGGAGCCCCATACGGATGAGGATTTACGTGTCGGTGTTTGGCACGGGTTTCATGATGAGTTTTCCATGATTTTGGTTATATCCTCACATTGCATACATGATGCTTACTGTCAGTGGGTGACAGGTGGACGGGTTCCACATATATACAGACTTGGTTCATATACAGACTGGATTTACACTTATCTTACACCAATATTAGTGGTATGGGACGCTAATATATGTGTATTGATATTATTGATATTTCTTCATTGATACTTCATGCAGACATACCTTACACTGATGACATGTTGTTACCTGAGTACCTGGCACTATATACATGATTAGATGTAACCTTGACACCTTATTACACTCAGATGTACTCTTGTGGATATTGTACTGATCGTTGACTTAGGATTATATCTTGCATTCGATTTATCCTTGTAGATGTTTCTATTCACGAGTTGGCAACTCACCCCCGTTGTGCCACAGCTCTTGCAGGTTATGCCGTACAGGCTCTATTGCGGCATTTCTGGCACACTACCTTCTTGCGGGTGATTTGCTTTGGTAGGTGGATTCTTTCGTATCAGGAATCACCTTTGTATTTATTTATTTCATTGTATCTAGAAATTGTCCATCAACCAAAACTTGTATATTCTTTCAGACTCCGAGACAGTGTTGTATTATTCGACCTTAGAGTCGCGCTTAGTAGTATTGCGGGTTTCTTGCTGCTTTTGAGTTTTCTTTTGGTTTTGATCCTCGCCACTTGGCGTTGTATATTATCATATCATTGCGTGGTTGTGACCGTCGATTGACGAAGAGCTAGCTCCCGCTTGGGGATGCCTTTATCATTTTATATATTGTTATTCATGTTGTACCCCATTCGGGGCCAGTTTTACAAGAGAAACTCTGCCGAAATTTTAAGAAAAGACTTTATTGTTTTCAAAACGTACCTTCGGCTTAGTTATTTAAAAACCTTGATTTCAAACCTGTATTTCTTCACTTCTTTAAACCAGTTTTCTTTATTTATTCTTCAAAATGGTTTTAGATTTCTGGGCTTTTGGCTTACTTGGATCAGATGGAGTCCTATAGGCTTCATATGGTTCAAGTGCCAGTCACGTGCTCTTTCGGGTCGTGACAAAGTTGGTATCAGAGCGCTAGGTTGACCTTGGTTCGAGTTTAAGTTTGACTATGTGGAGCCTAGGGAGTTGTTTATATACGGAACTTAGACTTGGTCGAGGGGGTGTAAACCCGAACTTTCGTCGTGTCAGGATGACCCTTGGTTGATGGATTAGGTGACTAAAGTAGAGTGACGTACCGTTGGTATGTTCCGCGGCATACTTACGACACGCCACTCCGCTTAAGGAACCTTAGGATGTACATTTGTTTTGAGATCAGAGATTTTCTTTATATCCAGGGTTATACATCCATTTGAGATCCCCGATTCTATTAGTTTCATGATCATACCTTCATTGATGCTGTTCCTTCCTATGATCATGTATCCACTTTGGATCTGTTGTTTCCCTTCTTGCCATTGATGTGCTCTCTTTGATACTCGATTGAGATTCCTGTCACCATGTTTGAGCGCAGTTTGGGCTGCTGCTAGGGTTACGGCCGGTGTGAGCTCGTTTGGTACGAGGGCCGACCATTGTGTTTTCTGGTGACATGGGAACGTCTCGAGTTAGTGTTGGTATTTGTGACCTCTAGTGGAGGCGAGTGCTTGGTTTTGCACCGGATGATCGTGCCATTGTTAGAGCTGCCAGTTGAGAGAGGACTGTTGATGTACAGCATACCTCAGGGATTGTGATGTCGGCGACCGTGCAGACCGATGTACCAGCTGTTGCTGAGATTGACGGGATGTTGCTTTCGGAGCTTACGAGCTGAGATTGCTGTGGCTTTCAGGCAGTTATGCGACTGATGATAGCTAGTTTACCCGATTGGAGAGACGAAGGTGATTAGTCCGATTTTGCGCCAGAGCGGGCCCAGTTGAGTTGAAGATTTCCAGTGTGGAGAGTCTTACTCAGATCTAGAGCAGGCTGATTCAGAGATGACCGCTTATGTATTGCCTTTCCTCGGGGATTGAGGCTTTGTTCGGCGTACAGGCATATGAGCCAGTTGTTGCTGCAAATGATGAGATATCGCCCAGATGATTGGAGCTACTGCGGCATGAGCATGTTCTTAGAGAGATGATAGCGAGTTGCTAGTCACCGAGGATGAATGACTAGGACGTGTGGTGAGTTCGCTTACCCCGATGCGAGTCATCAGGCGGATTGATTCCAGCTAGAGACGACTTCACGCAGGTTCGTTGAGAGTCAATAGAGACGATCGAATGTCAGGAGCCTATTTTCCAAGTTTAAAGTATACGGAAAGACATGCAGGTGATTCTATGGACCCTCTAGAAGAATGAAACCCTAACTCGACTTAATGACCGTGTGACAGCCTTTGAACCTTAGGGTTTACGGCGGTTCCGCGGCGCCATTAGTGAGGCTTGGGTTTGCCCTTCTACGGCTAGACCACCGACGCTGTGGCATGTACTCGATACTATTAAACTGTACCCGAGATGTGAGCTCTTGGGGGATTATGAGGATCTGACGAGTCGATCGGATGGTTTGGCATCTTTCGGATATCGTGATGGGAAACTGCTTGGGAGACTCCAGATGCGAGCATAGCCGTCGGAGCGCAGTTCGTGTAGCCGTGATGAGACGAGTCCAAATCAGTTGGCACTGACGCAGAGTGAAGAAAAGAGTTCGTACGAGATTTCGACGAGATGACGTCCCACTCCGCTGATATTAGAGATGTGATACACACCCCGAGGCGTGGTATATGGATATATCTTCCAGAAAGAAGCGCGATGAGTATGCAGCCGTTCCGGAATGAGCTTTAGCTTCAGCATTGGATGATGACTTCCGGGCATTTCGGCAGGATTGAGATTTGTGAAAGGAACCTCGACAGGACCTTTCTGGAGTACGATACGAGAAGACCTAGACCAGGAGTGGTCGTGTTGCGCATACCCAGCAGGGCAGAGTTCAGCGTTGTCGACAAGGTAGTTGACCAAGTTCGGATAAAGGAACTTAACCAGATGCGTTGCGAATTGATCAAGGACGGACGAGTGATGAGTTTTCCTTCGATGGTTGGAACGTGTTCCCGAGGACCAGTTCGACCTGACATCTGCTACAGAGTGATGAAGCTACAGAGTACGCGATTTCGAGTCCGTGTGAGAGACTTCAGATTGACCGTGGCCGAGAACAGTGCAGTGCATAGTAGCTTGGCATGACGTCTTAGTGGACGATGATAGAGACAGTTGGAACAAGATGTTCGTGCGAGACACTGACGAGCTGTCATTGCTTTCCGTTGAGATTAGAGACCTGATTTGCTTACAGAGACGTTGGGATGTGACCAGTTTCTGAGAAAATATTGTTATGAGGACACAGGTGTCTTTTGAGCGAGAAGAGGTTGTGCAGGAGAGCCAGCCTCCGTTTGGTTCGGCATAGGCATGATTGGAAGAGATCTTGAGCAGGATTCTTCCAGGACGTTGCTGCAACGATGTTTGCACCCAGGATCAGATGTGTGACGTACATTCAGAGAGCCAGAGGCCGACACCAGTGATATGCTGCCTTACGAGTGGTCGTGAGGTTTGACCGAGAGGTGACCAGAGAAGTGCCAGAACGGAATCATCCCCGTTAGCACACCTGACAGGGCCGATGAGCCGATTGACCGCGTGATAGGTAATCCGCAGAGAAGATAAGGACCCAGAGAGTCAGAGGACGCCAGACCGTGAGCAAGTGGTACGTAGATATCCTGTGCTGCTAGCAGTGGATTGCACCGACTCCTTCTCGACCTTGAAGGAGGAACTACCGAAGACGGTATTTATGATTTGTGATTTGGTGATTCGATTATCACGTATCCGTCATTTTGGATTTCGGTATTTTGGGTGTTCTGTTTGCATGATTTAGTTTTGGTGACTGAGTTTCATGATATGGGTTTCATGCACCCATTGGATATTTATATATTTCGCGCAGAGTTTTCATGCATTTTAGTGTTATGCTTGATTCGTGCACGCTGATGCACACGATTGTGAGATTTTCCTTTGAAGTACACCTGATTTTGGTTTGAGACGCATTTTATCGTTGATTTTGACCCGGATTTTGATGGTTGGTTTTGCACTCCGTGCTGGTGATGTGCTTTACACCTATTCGATGTTTGTTATTGGATTTCGTGATTCCGTGCATGTTGAGTGCGCAGGGTTTAGATTTTTATTCGTGCACGATGGATGCACAGATTTGGATTTTCGCGCGTGTTGGGCGCATGTTATTTAGATACGATTTTGGTGCGCACCCGATGCACTAAATCGAGATTTCTTCGTGCATGTTAGATGCACCGGACCTTGGCTGTCAGGCACATACGTTGCCCATGACAGAGGTTTTGTGCACACCCGTTGCACCTAGATGTTGTTTGTACATCTGTTTGACACAGTTATGGATTTTTTATTTCCGTGCGCACCAGACGCACAGGCTTGTGTTATGTGCATTTTTGGGATTATTTCCTTTTGGAGCAGTACTTTTTATGATGTTGGATTTTTTCTTTCATGCTGAGCAGGACTAGTCAGTGGACGGTACCTGGATTTACTTTTGCATGCTTTTGCATCAGCTACTTACATGTAGGGATTGGATGTCTACATGTGTAGTTTCGATCTATATCATATCGGTTTTGTATTGGATTTGACATTGTGTCTTTACCTCGACTCCGATGATTGCGAGATGCTTGACGGAGTTTTGCTTTTGAGTTATCTGCTCACTTTTCATGCGCATGCATTGCGCTGTGATGTTCTATGTGTTGATATTTTCGGAGCCCCGACAAATGGATTATTACTGAAATTGTTTTTAGTATTGGGGGTTTAAATTTAAATTTGGGGACCGAATTTCTTTAAGGGGGGTAGATTGTAACATTTTCAAAAATATAAAATATTAATTTTGGGAATTTTTATAATTTAATATTATTTTATTGATTATTTTAATATTAAATGCAAATAAATAGGAAAAATGTTAGAAAAATTATGAAAAATTATGGAAAATTCTAAAATAGGGTAAATTAGTGAATTATGACATTTTTATGTTTTTGTGATTAGTTTGACACTAGTTTAGTGCTAATCGCGATTAAAATCGCTAATTGGGTTTTTCGGCAGTTTTGTACAAAACTTGCACATATCACATTTTCTACACTTGTGTATTTTCTTGCAATGGATTTCCTTTGCGGTTACTATTCTCATGAGAAGGTTTAGGGATTTAGAGAAAGGGAAAAGAAAAGAAAAGAAAAAGGAAATGATGAGGGTAGGTGAGAGAGAGAGAGAGAGGTGGACCTTTGACCTTGTACCCTTGGCCATACCCCTTCATTCTTCATCATTCTCCCCCTCTCCCACTCCTCTTGCTGCTGCTGCCCTTCCTCATCTTCCCTCCCATCTTCAAGCCATGAAAACACCTCTAAAACTACCCCAAAATCCTATGTCGGTTTCACAAAAAAGATGCGCAAGCTCGAGATCTACAAGATGGACCTAGAAAGCTTGGATTGTGACCACTTGGGGCAACTCAAGAATTTTCTTGAGTTGCCAATTGAGGTAATTTCTGAATCATGATCTTAGTTTTAGCATTTCCTATACCCCTATGCAAGTTTAGAATCGATATCGGGTGAATTTGTGGACTTGGTGAAAACTAGTTAGGGTTTGAGGGAATTGTGAGTTGTGATGGGTATTTTGAGTTCAATGGAGATCGTATGAACACCCTAGAGCTAGAAACCCAGCCCAATCCCATTGGAAACCAAGAATACGGAATTTCGGGACTTTATGTCGGTTTGGGTGTGCAGGAAAATCTGGAGTATACTGGGACATTTTTAGACAAAGTCAACAATACCAGAGACCTAATTGGGACCACATGAGACCACCCTACGAAGACGAGCCACATTGGGCATGGGGGGCCGGCGAGGCCGGCCAAACAGTAGATGTGGCCGGCCCATTTGTGGTGAAAACTCCCCATTTTGCTTCTGTACCTCATATTTACCCTGCATAGCACCCTGGAGTTGTTGATTTGATCTAGTTTGGCCTGAGATGAAATCTGGGATCATTTTCTCAAGTTGCAGCTTTGAATTTGGGTTTGGTTTTGCGTGTTTTGAATTCAAGATTTTGGTATTATTGTGTTATCTCGATCGTGTGACGTTTGTACGTCTATATCGAGTGATTTCGAGTTGTTTTGCGAAGGCTAACCGTAGGTTCTAACCTATAAGCCTTTTGGCGTGTCGTATCGGTTTTAGCGTATCGTATTGGATTTAGTGTGTCGTTTTAAGTATTGAATTGGTTTTGATGCGATGCGATACATGTGATGTGTGTAGGTACACCGCGACGATCCGAGGCGATGCGGAAGATGACGGAGACATCGACACCGAAACACAGGATTCAAGTGAGTAGATTATATCTATAGGGGGAAGTCGGGTGGATGGCGTATAGCACCCCCGCAGTCCGTAGATAGATTATTATGCAGTTATTGTGGTTATAGGTGTACTATGGATAGTTTAGGGTTAGCAGTGACTAGTGTAGTCATAGTCGCGAACCCTAGGATAGAATTACACCTATATACACATACCTTTGTATATCACTTATACTTGCACTGTGTTTGATCATATGGGATGACTTTGGAGATGAGTCGATGGTGTGGGCTTGGTGCCCTGGGATCGGTGATTTGATACGATTCACATGTGGGATATGACTTGTGATTCTTGCGGGCTTGGGATATGTGTTTACCCCCGCATGAATTCTTACTGATGGTATCGTTTTGTACTAGACATAGAGTAGTACCCCCAGACTTTATGATCTGATGATACTGATACCTGTTATGTGATGAGACAGTGAGATGTTGACCCCTACCCAGCTTTTGGGAATGCCGTACGATGATTTACCGTACGAGCTGATATTGATGATAGATCCGCACTCATAGCTAGAGGATATCTTACGATATGACATTGAGGCGGGATCACCGACTATATATCTACATTTATACATTGACTCAGATTTAGGTGGTTTCCACACCTACCCCTCCTGATTCGACCTGATACTTAGATGTAGTTTGCATAGTAGATACTTCACTGTGCTGTTGATTACTAGGTTTCCGCATATTCATACTATTCGCATTGCTGGCATATATTCATTTCCATGTTATTATCATGCTGTTAGGACACCAGCACCATTATCGATGATGCGTATGTTTCACGTACACTATTTGCCGGCTCACACACTTCATCATCGATAATTGCCATGTCACTACACAGTAGTACTATTACATTCGTGATATGATGCTTCCTTTGACATATGCGCATTCTTATTCCATGTTGCATGACTTCCGATATGATTACTCTCTTTACATGTCGCATATATCATGGATTGATTGCATAGTACATCGCATTGGATTTACTGCTGGATGTTGGATTTTCATGTGATTTCTGGTTTTTGAGGACCGTGGGGTTATTTAAGAAAAGAGGCACTTTATGAAAACCCGGTACCTCGTGATACGATATTTCGGTGCGTCCACCACGCGTTTTCTCGGTGCTGAGACGTGTGCTTGAAACCCGATTCGAGGAGGTGATGTACCGTTTGCGGGTTCGTGGTGGGCCCGGTATGGTTCCCCTCGGCGAGATGATCGATGGGTTATGCCGATTGAGCCTGGAGGCGGGCGAGTACCTACCGGTGATTTTACCTGAGCTCGGCGGATATCCGGGGGATACCGCCTGGAGCAGAGAGATGGGCATACTGCTGGGGCCGATGGGCCGATATCCGCAGACGGAGCCCAGAGATGGACATGGGTTGACTCATACTGCCGGGGCCGAGGGCCGATATCCGCAGACGGAGCCCCATACGGATGAGGATTTACGTGTCGGTGTTTGGCACGGGTTTCATGATGAGTTTTCCATGATTTTGGTTATATCCTCACATTGCATACATGATGCTTACTGTCAGTGGGTGACAGGTGGACGGGTTCCACATATATACAGACTTGGTTCATATACAGACTGGATTTACACTTATCTTACACCAATATTAGTGGTATGGGACGCTAATATATGTGTATTGATATTATTGATATTTCTTCATTGATACTTCATGCAGACATACCTTACGCTGATGACATGTTGTTACCTGAGTACCTGGCACTATATACATGATTAGATGTTACCTTGCCACCTTATTACACTCAGATGTACTCTTGTGGATATTGTACTGATCGTTGACTTAGGATTATTTCTTGCATTCGATTTATCCTTGTAGATGTTTCTATTCACGAGTTGGCAACTCACCCCCGTTGTGCCACAGCTCTTGCAGGTTATGCCGTACAGGCTCTATTGCGGCATTTCTGGCACACTACCTTCTTGCTGGTGATTTGCTTTGGTAGGTGGATTCTTTCGTATCCGGAATCACCTTTGTATTTATTTATTTCATTGTATCTAGAAATTGTCCATCAACCAAAACTTGTATATTCTTTCAGACTCCGAGACAGTGTTGTATTATTCGACCTTAGAGTCGCGCTTAGTAGTATTGCGGGTTTCTTGCTGCTTTTGAGTTTTCTTTTGGTTTTGATCCTCGCCACTTGGCGTTGTATATTATCATATCATTGCATGGTTGTGACCGTCGATTGACGAAGAGCTAGCTCCCGCTTGGGAATGCCTTTATCATTTTATATATTGTTATTCATGTTGTACCCCATTCGGGGCCAGTTTTACAAGAGAAACTCTGCCGAAATTTTAAGAAAAGACGTTATTGTTTTCAAAACGTACCTTCGGCTTAGTTATTTAAAAACCTTGATTTCAAACCTGTATTTCTTCACTTCTTTAAACCAGTTTTCTTTATTTATTCTTCAAAATGGTTTTAGATTTCTGGGCTTTTGGCTTACTTGGATCAGATGGAGTCCTATAGGCTTCATATGGTTCAAGTGCCAGTCACGTGCTCTTTCGGGTCGTGACACCTGATCATGACAAAATGATAACACGCTCTTGAATTCATCGTTAGGTACACACCTGCGAATGATTTGATCGGAACAATACTTGAATAGATATGGTTCATCCCAGTAAAAATATTTTACTTGGGATAAAAACCGAAGTTTGTCTTGTTTCGACCGATCGCTAGGTATAAGTCCCGTCGCAAGATAGTTCACGATATCCACGAACCAAGGTTCATAGGATACATTCAAGAGTTGTTCGTCGGGAAATGAGTCATTTATCGGCACGGTCACAGTTGGCGAAGAAGTGATGCGTGAAAGATGTTCGGCTACAACGTTTTCACATCTACTCTTGTCTTTGATAACAAGATCAAATTCTTGTAACAATAGGATCCAACGTATTAGCCTGGCCTTTGCATCCTTCTTTGTTAAAAGATGTCGTAGGGCGGAGTGATCTGTGTAAACCACAATAGGCGAGCCAATCAAGTAGGGTCTGAATTTCTCTAATGCAAATACAACTGCCAAGAGTTCTTTCTCGGTAGTTGTGTAATTTATTTGTGCATCATTCAAGGTCCTACTTGCATAGTAAATTACATGTGGCATCTTATCAATATGCTGTCCCAAGACAACACCAATAGCAAAATTTGATGCGTCACACATAAGCTCGAACGGGTGGTTCCAATCCGGAGATGATAGAACGGGGGCTGTAGTGAGTGATTCTTGAAGCGATTCAAAAGCATCCTCACAATCCGAATCGAAGTGAAATGTAGTGTCCTTGGCCAATAGAAGGGTTAAGGGTCTAGCAATTTTGCTAAAGTCCTTAATAAATCTCCTATAAAATCCTGCATGGCCAAGGAAGGATCGTATATCTTTGACACGGTTGGGATGAGGGAGGTTATGAATGACATCTATTTTAGCTCTGTCAACCTCAATGCCTTTTCGTGAAATTATATGTCCAAGTACAATACCTTCTTGGACCATAAAATGGCATTTTTCCCAATTCAAAGTTAAGTTCTTATCCTTACAGCGGGTAAGAACAGCGTCAAGATTACGAAGGCAGTCCTCAAAGGAGTCAATGGAGAAATCGTCCATAAAAATTTCTAGAAAATTTTCCACCATATCTGAAAATATCCCCATCATGCACCGCTGAAATGTAGCGGGAGCGTTGCATAACCCAAAGGGCATGCGTCTATAAGCAAAAGTTCCGAAAGGACAAGTAAAAGTGGTTTTATCTTGATCCTTTTCGGCGATGGGGGCCTGGTTGTAACCAGAGTATCCGTCCAAGAAACAGTAGTACTCGTGTCCTGCTAATCGTTCCAACATCTGGTCAATGAAAGGTAGAGGGAAGTGATCTTTCCTCGTCGCGGCATTGAGTTTCCTGTAATCGATACATACGCGCCATCCAGTTTGGGTGCGTGTTTGGATTAACTCATTAGCCTCATTAGTGATGACCGTGATGCCAGACTTTTTAGGGACCACATGAATTGGACTTACCCATTGACTATCAGATATGTGGTAAATTATTCCACTATCAAGGCACTTGACGATTTCTTTCTTTACCGCCTCCTTCATAACCGGATTTAACCGTCTTTGTGGATCTCGGGTTGGTTTGGCTTCATCCATCAGATGTATGTGATGTTCAACAATTAAGGGACTAATCCCTTTGATGTCGACCATTGTCCAACCAAATGCTTGCCGATTCGATCTCAACACTGCCAAAAGTGCATTCTCTTGCTCTATGGCTAGAGAAGTGGATATAATTACTGGCAAAGTCTCATTCTCTCCTAAATATGCATATTTAATATGAGAAGGTAGCGGTTTGAGATCTAGAATTGGCGGAGAGACAATAGAAGGAGGGGTAACGGAATGATATTCGGACTCTTTAAGAGGTTCAAAACTTGCATAAGATATTGACTCGGAAAGTGCTGCTGACTTTTGCAACGAGTCAACGGGTTCAATCTTGCATAAGATATTGACCCGGAAAGTGCTGCTGACTTTTGCAATGAGTCAACGGGTTCAATCTCAAGGTCGGACTCATTGAACATATCCTCACTGTGAAGTGGTGCAAGATCAAACGATGTCTCATTAATGTTTTCGAGAACATCAAAGCAAAGTTCCTCATCCATGCAGCTTTCAGGAGCTATCTCGTGGATAGAACAAACATCCAGCAAATGAGCAGAAGGTTCTGATGGCTGACTTCCTAGCTTGTAAATATTAAGCTCAATTGTCATTTTCTCGAAGGATAGGTTCATAGAACCGTTATGACAATTAATCACAGCGTTAGAAGTTGCTAGGAAGGGTCGACCAAGTATCACCGGGATTTGATTGCGTGGGTTTGCCACAGGTTGTGTATCTAAAACAATAAAGTCCACGGGAAATATGAATTCCCCGACTTTAATTAACACATCCTCTAGTTCGCCCCGAGGTTTGGTGATAGATCGGTCTGCCATTTGGAGAGTACAATGGGCGGGTTTTAACTCTCCAATTCCTAACTGCTCGTATACTGAATAAGGAAGCAAGTTGACGCTAGCGCCTAGATCGAGTAAAGCACGATTTATATTTTTACCCCCAATAGAAATAGAGATTGTAGGACAGCCGGGGTCCTTACGTTTCTTTGGTATTTGTTGGGTAAAAGCTGTGCTAACATTACTCGTCATGAAAACCTTTTTAGGCACTTGAGTTTTTCTCTTCCTAGTGCATAAGCCTTTAAGGATTCTTGCATAAGATGGGACTTGTTGAATAGCATCTAGGAGAGGAATATTCACGCTAACTTGCTTAAACATTTCCACAATTTTTTCCATTTGCGGGTTAAGTCGGTTGGCCCTCAATCGGTTTGGAAATGGAGCTCGATCAATAAGTTTTGGGTCCAACGTTTGTGGAGAAGACTGTGGCGACGGATTCGATCCCAAAATTGGAGTGGGCATCGACTTAGATAGATTTGGCGAAATGTTCGAGCCTTGGGGAAAACGGAGAATAGGCTCGGATGAAGGTGGGAGACTAGACGAATTAGGGGAAGAAGAAGAAGAAGAAGGGGTATCAAATGTGTCACTATCATCAATTTGCTCACCCACTTGGTTATTCAGCACTCTCCCCGATCTCAACGTAGTAATGGCATTCACATTATGACTTTGTGAATAGCCAGGATTCGGTAGGGGTTGAGATGGGAGTTTCCCTTTCTCTCTCGCACTCATTGCGGCATTTAACTGTACGATTTGGTTTTCTATTGATTTAATACTCTCACCGTGGGAGGAGGAGTTTTTCGTTAGGGTATCAATAGAAGACCTTATCTCAGCCGAATTTTGCATGGATTGTTTCTTGAACATATCCAAAGTTTGTGCAAGTGAGTTGTCAGTACCGGTCACTTGTGGTGTAGAAATGTTGGCCGGATTTTGGAAATTATGTGACTGAAAGGGGGGTTGATTCTGTGGTTGTGGTTGCTGTGGAGGAGGTCTTTGATAATTACTTTGTTGGTTTTGATTCCAAGCAAAATTAGGATGATTCCTCTATCCTTGATTATATGTGGAAGAATAAGGATCATTTCTAGGTCGCTGCTGAAAAGCAGCATTAGCTTGAAACGATGCATTCATAAGACATTCTTCCGTTAAGTGTGAAGGATCCGAACAGCAACCACAGACAGTCTTGGGAAGCGTGACCTGATTTAGGGAGAATGTTGAGAACTTGTTTTCAATAGCATCAAGTTTCTTCTGTATCGCTGCCATTTCGGCTTTCACTGCGATAGAAACATCGAGATGGTGAATACCTCCCTTAGTTGAAGGTGGTCTTACGCTTTCCCACTGTAATGTGTGTTCAGCAAGGTCTTCCAGATATTTCCATGCTTCACCGTCATCTTTAGACATGAAATTGCATTGACACATTGTTTCAAGCATCTGCTTTGTCGCTGGATTAATGCCCTCATATATAATCCGACATAAATCCCATCTTTGTATTCCGTGATGGGGGCATTGGACAAGGAGATATTTGAAACGTTCAAAGCACTTCCAAAATGGTTCATTGGGAAGCTGGGTGAACTGGTTGATCTCGCTCCTAACATGTGCAGTCTTATGATTTGGGTAAAACTTCTTAAGAAATGCTACGACGAATTCATCCCAATTAGTGATAGAGTGTGCGGCAGTATTATAAAGCCATTTTTCTGCCAAGTCGCACAGTGTGAATGGGAGAAGACGTAAGCGCATAGCATCTAAGGTCAATTATGAAATACCCATCATTGCACATACGTTTTCGAATTTGGTGATGAAAACGTACGTGTCTTCCGATTCAAGCCCGTGAAATTTGGGCAGCAGATTGATATAGTGGGGTTTAATCTCGAAATTATCCCCGTTAGGTGGTGGAAGAGATAGACAAGTAGGAAGAGGACCACGAATAGGATAGCATCTCTCTTGGAGAGAGATGCGCGGTGGATTCTGCTCACCTGCGGGCGGTGGCAGCGTGGTGTTATAATTAGATGGAGTGCCGTCCATCACGGTCAATGTGGTGTGTGGTGGTGGAAAAGAAGATGAAGAAGTACCGACTTCGGCGTCGATAGCAGGAACGCGGACAAGACGGGCACTAGGATCCCGTGTCCAGCCGAGCATGCACTAAGCGGGTTTAGTGCAAGTGGCAGCGTGTGTGTGATTTTAAAATTGGCTTGTTTTGAAAAAGTGGGACTCAAGACAAATCTCCCTAATATGCACAAGCAACCCTAGAGCTAAGGTTACCTAGGTCCAGTCTCTAGACCGCTCCTAGACTTCCACAGGACAAGCCGCAGGATAAATCCTCTACCGCCTCCGTACTACCCTTGTAGCCAGATAAGTGCCAGGTAAGTGGGAAGGAACCACGTCGTGGGCCTAATTAAAAACCACTAGCCTTTGTCACACTTTCCTAGGCACTACAAAAGTAATGCGGATAAACGATATATTACCCACGACCTTCCTCTGTCCTTATTAAGCGCGACAGTCCCTAGAGTCTGGTCTAGATATTTTTTAAATTAATGAAGGGTTGATCTATATGCTCGGTTTGTGATTTGTGGGGCTTAGGAAGGGTGATGAAATCCCCACCTAATCTTGATTTGGTCTTTGCCCCTTAGAAATCCGTATTAAATATGCAAAACAAAACCAATCACAAAACTTTTGCAAAAAGATTTTTGAGCGGCGCAATTTTGCAAAGAATCATGCAGAAAATAGATTTTATTGGATTTGAGGAGAGAGAGAAGGAGTTGAGAAAGATACCAGAGAAGATTTATTCCCTAATTCCTCCAACTTGCCGCGGTTCCGCCGCAGAACGGGTGCTTTTGCCGCGGTTCCGCCGCGTGGCAGAAGGAACAGTTGATGAAATTTTTTGTATGGCCTTTTGGGCTCCTCTGGATCTCTAAAAATGTCTCTGTTTCCTGTTTTCCTCAATTCTGTGACTCCAGATCTCCTTGCAAAAATCCACGCACAAATAGTTAAATATGCAATTTGCAGTTTTGTTTTAATAATGATATGGCTCGTCTAAGAATTCAACACAAATAGTAAAAATAAAAAATTACGCACGTATCCCCGGCAACGGCGCCATTTGATTGGTTCGAAAGAGTGTTTTTATAGTTAACCGCAATTAGAACGGTGTCGCGCGTAGCTAGACCGAGATGAGTACGGGTCGTTCTCTGGGAAACGTGGAACCTTTTGCTTTTAGTTTAGATGTGTTGAGAAAGAGAGGAGGAATAAAGAATTTTATAAAAAGATTTCTAGATCTACGTTAAACAAGAATGTCAAATATGGATCTAGATTATTTATGATGTAATTAATATAATAAGAGGGCTTGTAGGGTTCGTTAGGATTTAGTAGTTATGGACGATTAATTAAAAGTTACCCTTTTTATCCATTAATAGATTTAGAACTAGAACGACGGTGATGCGTGTAGATTAGGGTTTCTGGAGGGAAAAGGAATCCCACTCGTAACCCTTATCTCGACACGGAACTCCGTTCATATCTAGCCTTTACCAAAACAATCGTTAATCTAATCTCTAATCGCGGTCGGAACTAACAGAGAATTGCTAGTGCGCCCGATTAGGATGTTAATGATTTTTTTGATAAAGTTCCTAAACTTTATAGGACTTAAAAAGGGTTTAATTATTTTCATCGTCCATTACCCTACCCTAATCCTACGAACCCTAACAAGCGGAGAATTACTCGCGCATGTTGGGAGAAGAAGATGAAAAGAAAGAGAGGGAAAACATAATGTAAAAAAAACAATTAAATAAAATAACTACCTTTATTAATCGACTTCTTCAAACTACACTTTTAATCCATAGAAAATGATTACAACAAGTTGCTTCTCGATCTTTCCTAAGGAGGTAATCGAACAGTCGATGATCAGCCTGGATGCGTGAGCGTCGGGAGCTTCGTGATCTCTTCGGCTTGATGACATTTCCAAGAGGCTCTCGGTGCCCTTTTATAGTGCAAAGCCAGAATCTTATTGTTGAAAACTTGGTAAAATATAGATTTGATTCACCCCAAAAAATATTGCACTCTAACTCCACAATATTGCGGTGGATCCGCGGAAAATGGAGGCTAAGGCCGCGGATCCGCGGCCAACGGGTGAGATCTCTTGATCAAAATTCTTGTGCTTGCATCTTGTGACATGTGGCAATCTTAGGAACCTTCATAATTCAGAAATCTTCTCTCGGTTGCTTCCAGACTTGGTCTCCAAGTTTTGCTTCTTAATTGGGCAAGATTTCTTCAACAGCTTGATTTCTTTGATATATTCTGCATAACAACTTGGAAAATTCTGCACAACAACTCAAATAAGATTTTAGTAGACTTTGTTCTACTAGGATTAGGTCAATAATATTTGCATACATTTTCCTACCAAATGATAATTAAAATATATTAACACATGGAAAATAATATTTTTACACATAAACCCTCATATGTATAATATATTATAATAAAGTCCTTTTTTAATATGAAAATGGTAGGAAAAATGTAATACAAATGTGCAGTTTTATCAATTGAACAAGCCACGCCAAAGAACCTTCACAGATGGCAAGACCTTTGACCGAAGTTTCTTCACCTGCCGATCCAATATAACTACCGGCTGCTCGGTGAACGAAAGATCGCGCTCTAACTGAACGGTCTGGTGCTGAATCATGTGAGAAGGGTCATGAAGGTATTTGCGAAGCATCGATACATGGAATGCGGGGTGAACATCCGAAAAACTTGGTGGAAGTGCCAAAAGATAGGCAACGGTACCAACTCGCTCAAGGATCTCGAAAGGACCTACAAATCTAGGACTAAACTTCCCCTTCTTCCTAAATCTCATCACGTCTTTCATCGGAGAAATCCGTAGGAATACATGATCCCCCACTGCGAACTCGAGCCTGCGACGACGACGGTCGGCATAAGACTTATGTCTGCACTGGGCTGCTCTCATCCTATCCTGAATCAACTGGATCTTTTCCGTAGTCTCTTGAACTAGCTGGGGTCCCAAAATCCTGCTTTCGCTGGGTTCGGTCCAACAGACTGGCGATCGACACTTCCTACCATACAAAGCCTCAAAAGGTGCCATCTGAACCGTCTCCTGATAACTGTTATTGTAGGAGAAGGCAAGTGACGATCCCAACTGCCACCAAAATCAAGCACGCACGAATGAAGCATATCCTCCAGAGTCTGTATAGTCCGCTCTGACTGACCATCGGTCTGCGGATGGAAAGCGGTGCTTAAAACTCAATCGGGTACCCAAGGCTTCCTGAAGCTTCTACCAAAGACGGCTAGTGAACTGGGTGCCCCTGTCGGATACAATGCATGTGGGAACGCCGTGCAAACGCACAATCTCATCAATGTACAACTGAGCATACTAAGCATAACCGAAAGTAGTCTTCACTGGAAGAAAGTGAGCCGCTTTCGTCAACCGGTCAACAATCACCCAAATGAAGTCATACCCTCGACTGGACCTGGGTAGACCCACAACGAAATCCATGGAGATCTTTTCCCATTTCCACTCCGGAACGGGTAAAGGCTGCAATTCTCCTGCCGGTCTCTGATGCTCAGCCTTGACTTGCTGACATGTCAGGCACTTCGAAACGAAATCCGAAACATCACTCTTCATCCCTTCCCACCAATAGATATCTCTCAAGTCACGGTACATCTTGGTGGAATCTGGGTGAACACTAAAAGCTGACTGATGTGCCTGCTCTAGGATCTCGCGTCTCAACCCATCGGTATCAGGTACACACAAACGAGTCCCAAAACATAGCACACCCTGGTCATCAATCAGGAACTCCGAATCTCGACCCTTCCGAACATGCTCAAGAATCTCAGACAAACCGGCATCGGCGGGCTGTGCCTCACGAATACGATCAAGTAGAAGTGGACGGGCGCGGACATGAGCAAGCTGTCCCCCAATGGGAGTGAACTCAAACTGTACTTTGTTGTTGCACAAGATCTGCCAATCTGCAAAAGACTACCTCTGAATTACGCACAACTTGGACAAGCTACCCCCGGGCCTACGACTCAAAGCATCGTCTACCACATTCGTCTTTCCCGGGTGATAAAGGATCCCACAATCATAATCCTTCATAAGCTCCATCCAACGACGCTGTCTCAAATTCAGATCCCGATGCTGGAAGATGTACTTTAAGCTCTGGTGGTCCGTGAAAATCTGACACGACTCCCCATACAAGTAGTGTCTCCAAATCTTAAGCGCAAAGACCATCGCGGCCATCTCAACATCATGAGTGGGATAATTCTGCTCGTGCTTCTTCAACTGCCAAGAAGCATAAGCGATAACTCTATCATGCTACATCAATACACAACCGATCCCCACTCGAGAAGCATCACAGTAAACGACAAAGCCGCCCGATCCAGAAGACAAAGATAAAACTGGTGCAGTCGTCAACCGAGTCTTCAACTGCTGAAAAATCAGCTCGCATGCCTCAGTACAAAGAAAATGAACTCCCTACCTGGTCAGTCCGGTCAGCGGTGCAGCGATACTCGAGAAGTCCTGCATGAAACGGAGGTAATAACCAGCTAAGCCCAAAAAGTTGCGGACCTCTATCACTGATACAGGTCTCGGCCAAAGCTGTACGAACTCGATCTTCCTCGGGTCCACACGAATACCATCTCCCGTAACCACATGACCAAGGAAGTCAACACTATCAAGCCAGAAGGAAAACTTCGAGGATTTAGCAAACAGCTGATGCTCTCTCAATGTCTGCAAAGCAATCCTCAAGTGCTGCTCATATTCCTCTCGACTCTTGGAATAAACCAGAATGTCATCAATAAACACAATAATAAACTAGTCGAGGAACGGCCTGAAAATCCGGTTCATCAAATCCATGAACGTTGCTAGGGTATTGGTGAGTCCGAACGACATCACCAAAAACTCATAATGCCTGTAGCGCGTACGAAAAGCAGTCTTCGGAATGTCATCATTTTGAACCCGCAGCTAATGATAACCTGATCTCAAATCAATCTTGGAAAAATGTCCCGCACCCTGGAGCTGATCAAACAAATCGTCAATGCGAGGTAAAGGATACCTATTCCGCACCGTCACTCGGTTCAATTGAAGATAATCAATGCACAACCTCAAACTGCCGTCCATATTCTTGACGAACAGAACAGGAGCTCCCCAAGAAGAAACACTCGGACGTACAAGTCCCCTATCAAGAAACTCTTGCAACTGATCCTTAAGCTCCTTAAGCTCCACTGGGGCCATCCGGTAAGACGTTAAAGAAATAGGCCTCGTGCCGGGGATCAAATCAATGCAAAACTCAATCTCACGCTCTGGCGGCAATCTAGGTAACTCATCAGGAAAAACGTCGGGAAACTCTCTCACGATAGGATCTTGGTCCAACGAATCTACGGAGGCTCCGATATCATGAATGGAAGCCAAGAATACCCGAGTTCCCCTCCTCAAAAGCGGACTAGCGCAAAGGGCTGAAATCAAACTGTGAGGGGCGGTACCACGGTCCCCCTGCACAACAAGAACTGACCCTCCGGGAAAACAAAACCTGACTGTCTTCTCGCGGTAGTCCAAGGACGCGTAGCAAGTAGCAACCAGCCCATGCCCAGGAGAACGTCGAAGTCCTACATCTCAAGAAGGATCAAGTCGATGAATGAATCTCTATCTCTAATACGAACAGCACACGACCGAAACACGTGTCGCTCAACAAACGACTCGCCAAAAGGAGTAGTCACGACAAGAGGATGATCTAGCAAACACGTCTCTCGTCCGAATCTCGGCACGAAGTGTGTAGACACATACGAGTGCGTAGATCCCGGATCAAACAATACGTGTGCATCAAAAGAACATACTGAAAGAGTACCTGAAATCACTGCGGTGGACGCCTGCGCATCCTAATGAGTCAAAGAAAATACTCATGCCTGCCCTCTACCTGCAACTGGCTGCCCTCCGCCTCTGCCACCCCGTCCTCTCTGAACAAACCCTACGCGGCCACGACCTCTTTGAGCATAAGTCTGACGCGGAGCAACAACAGGCGCAAGAGGAAACGCTCTCTGAGGTGGAGAAGGTGGTAAGGTAACATGCGATACGGCTGCCTCGTCCTCACGTGGCTCAGTACAATCTCTAACTCGATGATAGAAACTCCCGCACCGGAAATATCTAGACGATGACTGCTGACCCTCCTAGGGATAAGATCTAAACAATTGGCCTCGTCCCAAGCCTCTGCTACTCCTACGACCTGAACGAAATCTGTCACGGCGTCTAAACATCTGTCTCCGGGCTGATACACCAGTACGAACCCTCTTCGGTTCCGGAACGACCGAAGTCTCGGAAAGACGCTCCTCAACTATTTGGGCTGCGTCCACTGCGGCTGCATATGTGTCACAATGTTGTGCGCTGATAGCGAGGAACAACTGGGTAAGCAAGCCCCGCACAAATCTCTTGATCCGCATCTCCCCAGTGTCCACCAAATATGGATCATACACAGATAGCAGGGTAAACTGCACATCGTACTCTGCCACCGTTATATCCGGAGTCTGGCGTAACGACTCAAAACTGTGAGCTCGAGCATTCCTGACGCTTTGCGGAAAAAAATAGGCTAGAAAAACCGTCACGAACTCAGCCCAGGTCATAGGAGAAAGACCTGCGGCTCCGCCCCTCTCCAATGACTCGCACCAAGACTGGGCAAGACCCTCCATACAAAAACTCGCGAACTCTACCCATCTCGCGTCGGAGCATCTTATTGAACGACAGATTCTGGCCATCCGATCGATAAACGACTGCGGATCCTCAGCTGCATCTGTGCCGGTGAAAACCGGAGGCTTCAGCCTCATGAACTCAGATAACGATACGGTAATAACCTCCATAGCTGCAAGTACGACTGCCTGAACCGTTTGCACCATCACGGTCCCCGTAACAGGTGGGACAACCTCCTGTCGCTGCGCTCGACTGGCCTCAACTAACGACCGCATCATCTGGCGCAAATCCTGCATCCCAGCCTCTAGCCTAGTAATACGACCCAGCGAAGGTGGATCAACCTGCTCCTACACAACAGGCGTACCTCCATGGTCAGTCATCGTCTCCGACGAGCCAACTCTGACATCAGCTCTCGCGGCCGCTCTCTGCGCCCTCGTAGTCTTCGGCGGCATAATGGCTGGAAATGAAAACAGGATTCGATAAGAACACGGAAATCGAATCACAAGGATGTATATAATCACGGAAGGAATTTCAACCAATAAGTCCTAAGGTCACTTAGGCGGAGTACCGTGTCGTAAGTATGACGCGGAACATACACACGCTACGTCACTCTGCTTAAGCTACATACTCCATCATACCAAGGTCATCCTACACTCCGAAAGGTAAAACCTAGCGCTCTGATACCAACTATGTCACGACCCAAAATTTGGCACGTGACCGGCACTTAAACCATGTGACGTCAACAGGCGTAACACAATTTAAGTAAGCCGAAAACCCAGAAATCTAAATCATCAAAAGTAGTAAGTGATAAAAGCATTGTTAAAAACATTTGGAAATCTCAAGTAAAAATCTTTAAACATAAGTTTATTTTCTTTAAAATTTTGGCAGCACAGCCTTTGTAAAAACTAGCCCCGAAACGAGTACAAACATAAGATATAAATAAAGCATCCCCAAACGGGAGAAAATCACGCCCAAAGGCGAAAACAACCACCGCAAGAATATATACGACGCCGTAGCGAAGAAATAGACAATATAAATCAAAAACAACATAAAGAGGTAAAACTACATAATAAAGGCCGGCTCACACGAGCACGGCACCCAGAGTCACAAAATATACAATATGCGTCCTCACAAACTCGTCTCTAAGTCAATACATGAAAGTGGTAGATGGAGAGTACTAGATACAATGAACATAAATGGAAAACAGCGAACCAACCTATAGCAAAATGGCTCAAAGCCAATCGTAGCGGTATCTACTGAAAAAGATACAATAAGAAGCCCTGCCGCGACAACTCTGAGGGTCAAGCCTGCAAAACACTATGGCACAACATGGGTGAGTTTCCAACTCGTGAATAGTAAGTAATATCGTACAGATAATCGCAGGTATGCACGTATAGCGATAATCTATCGCATGCAATCTGATAGCATAAATATGGTAATATGAATATGCAACAATCATGAAAGGTACTTTATCAGGTACTACAAATACATGAAGCAATGTATATCAAATGAATGCTGAGTATGGGATAAAATATATCATCATCATCATGGAAAAACCGGTGTCCATCAACGACACCCCAAATCCCAATACCTCAGGCGCCGTCACTCTGATCGGCCCTCAAATCTGTAAATCTCATGGAATCTGAGTGCCCAACATCGACACTCGAAACATCATGAAACTCGTGTCCAACATCGACACGCAAATCCACATAACTCGGGCTCCGTCAGTCCGGATCGGCACACGGGCTCCGTCAGTCCGAATCGGCCAATATCCATCTCACGACTACGTTCGGTATCCTCCGGATAACCGCCAGGTCCAACCAATCACCGGTAGGTAGTAGTCCCTCTGTCAGGCTCATCGTCTACTGCACAACATCCCTTTCTTGCCCCGGGGTACCATACCGGGTCCACCCTGAACCCGCAAACGGATCAACCGGCTCCTCGAATTGGGTATCTAACACAAGTCTCAGAACCGAGAAAACTCATGGTGGACGCACTGAAATATCATATCAAGAGAAACCGGGTTTTCAAAACAATGCATACTTTCTTGAAATATCCCCACGGTTCTCAAATCCATGAATCACATGAAATCTGTATCTCAATATGAAATATGATATATGCAACATAAAACCGTAATATGAGCATATCAAGGGAAAACCGCTCTTTTAAGTGAATCCAGATTTTAAATATATCATGCGGTTCCTAATTTCTCTAAAATCAAATGCAACATCATATAAGGGTGTACATGTAGCTATGTATGCACGATGCATTTCATAAGCGCAAAAGAACAAGAATCAATGTCTCAATGTCAATAACAATACAATACCGCATATATGTATAGGTTGTGCGTGTCATGGCAATTACCGACGGTGTGGGTGTAGCATACAATTTAGTGCTCATGCAACATGAACCGTCAGTAATGGTGCAGTGTCCAGTAGGTACTAAGTCAAGGCACAACAAGTAATGGTATGTAATGATGCTCATGCACAATCAACATATATTAATATAAACATGCGGCTATAATATCATATCTAGCCCTGACGCATAACGCCATACGGGCGATTTCCCCGTAGATGTTAAATCTACTCACTGATGATCTCGAGCTAGCTAAATCCGACCACCTGCTTCCCTTTCTTTGTAGCGTCCGAAGTCCCCGCACTCGCTCCTAATATCACACAAAACATAGCAAGTGTAACTTAGAAATCGACCAATAATACGTACAAACTACGTTTAAGTCGACGCACTAACTCCAATAACCTCTCAAGTGCTCGCTTAGTGGCTAACGTGTGTAGCGACAATCTAAAACAACCCTAAGTGCATACTAGCTAAATGTCCCCAGATTTTTCAAACTGTCAATACCTAAAAATCTAGCAGCACCAAACACCCTAAAACAACTGCAGACAGCTACCCACAAAAACACAACACCCCAGTCCCCTACACAGCCGAGCTCGCCGGATTTTACCCACGTGTCGCCGTCCAAAATAGGTCAGGTGGGGTTCGTGCTTCAGGTAAATATTCAGGGCCACTAGTACAACACCACTACATCGCTAGATTTTCCAGTAAACACTCATGGTCATAGCAGATTATAGACACCCCAAAAAGACACTAAAAATACGATACGAGCCCAAAACTATATCTTTATCATTCTAAACAGCGACTACTAAGCTACACTACAATATAAGAACCTAATTAACAATTTAGAGGTCAATACCTATCCACGCTTGCTCAAAATCCTAGCTTTCCATGTTCCAAGTGATCCTAATGGCTTAATCTTGACTTGTGAAGGGTTTTAGTGGGGTTTAGTGGAGATTTGGTTTGGGTTTGTGAGGATTTGGGTTAGGGTTTCAGTTTGAGGGTGTGAGTTTAGTGTATGAGCAATGCCCCCCTCTTCTCTCTCCTCATTTAATGCAATCCATGCTTGCCCCATGCTCATCATGCCCTCTCTCTCTCTCTCTCTCTTCCTCTCTCAAGTCAACCAAATTTCAAAACCCTTTTTATTTTAAAACCAACTAATTTAATTAATTACATATAACTTAAAGAAATGAAGTTAAGGTGCCATAGCTACTTAAGCATGGTTAACCCTAATTAACCCTACGTAAACATGCACAAGTGTGTGCAAGCCCGAAATAAATAAAAATAAAATATTAATTAATTTTTATAAAATATTTGAAAACTATTTTGGTAAACTCTTTACTAAAAATCTGCATTATCGCTTAATTAACACTAATCGCAGTCTAAGGTGTTACACCGTCCAAGGTCCTTAAAGAAACTGAAACTTTCTAGTGTTGCATACCATTTGGAGTTTGATAATGTTGTAGGATTCCTTCAGCATTATCACACAATAATATTTGGATCTGGATCCTACTGTGAGTATCTGCTACTCCTCGGGAGATTTTTTCTCTTAACGATCAATGCTATAAACTAAGTAGGTGTCTAGAACGGTGTTAGCAGGGCTACGCCTCCAGGGAAAAGAGGTTATTTAATTAAGGAACTTCGCGAAAGCGTCGTAAAACCTCCCTTGAAGTACCGACACTAGCCTGGACGAACGGTTAAGCAAGAATTTTATGGTGAGATCAATCATGACTAATTCTTCTTTCTTGGTTTGAGGAAGGATTCGAGAAACAATGGGAGCTATCCTATTTAGATAAATTAAAAACCAATCTAAATTTGCAAGAACGTCATGCTGAGTGTATTCTTCTCTCTCTCCTAATTGGACCAACCAGGTGACCAGATTAGGTTACATATAGATAATAAAATGACAGAGTTATACTATATTGACTGGCAAAAGTTTGTCCAGATGTTCATTACCTATGACATGCTGGACCACTTCATTACTACTCATACCCCCCGCTGTCCCAGGTCCAGTTTCCACCGTCGCGGATGTTGATATCCGTAAGATAAAGGAAAAGGACAGTGCGAATGCCAAGGGCCTCAGTTGATGGTGTATACCAGAGGCAGCACGAGAAGATGGACTTAGTTTCCATCATCTTCCATAACAATGTTTTAAATGGAGAGCAATCTCATCTCGCAAGATATGATACCTCGAAGGAATTGCTTCAAACGAGGTTGGCTGTCGGGTCATCTGTAGGGGACCACGTCCCTACAATGATTAGCTATATTAAATAGCTCACGGCCCTGGAGACCATGTTGGAGAAACAAGTCAAGTACTGACATAATTCTACTGTCCCTACCTCCTACTTACGCCCAGGGGAAGAAAGTTATACTTCCAGTTGATGGCACCCTGAAAGAAACCGGGGAGACACCCGCTCTGGTTATGGGAGAATCTTCCTCTTCTGGATCTAAGGCAGATGCCAAGGGTGAGAAGAAGAAGACCTCCACAAAGCCGATAAGCGGTGTCCGTAAGGTAGAAGAAAAGGGAAGGGCAAAAGTTTCGGGGTTAACAGTAGGGAAGGAGGGATGTTCCTATTGTTACGGGAAAGGGCATTGGCAGAAGGAATGCAGGGCTTGGAAAGACAGAATCCAGGATCCGAAGCATGTTGTGGCTTCGACTTCGGGTGTGTTTATGATTGAAAACGGTTTGTCAATTAACTCCACTTCCTGGGTACTAGATACCGGATCATGATCTCATATCTGTAATTCATTACAGGCTTTGAGAAACCGTAGAGTTATCAGGCAGGTGATATGACTCTCAGGGTTACTAACGGAATGAGCGTGGACGCTGTATCCGCAGGGTATATCACCTAGAATTGACAAGTGGGCAGATATTGATTCTACGTAACTGTTTGTGTATACCAAGTCTAGTTTGTAAGCGATGCGGTTCACATCCACCTAAATCAAAGTTTGATTGGGTCAGGTACACTAGAGGACAATATATATTGAATCAAGCTCAGGTTTTCAAATGTCCAGAACACACTTAAAAGAAAGTCTCCAGAATTAAATATGGCTCTCTTAAGGCATTGTTGACTGGGTCATATCAATGAAACACGGTTGACGAAGTTACACAGAGAGGGATATTTGGATCTGTTCGAATATCAGTCTTATGCAACTTGTCAATCTTGTCTCATAGGAAAGATGACAAAGACTTCGTTCACTGGACACGGAGTAAAAGCAAGTGAGCCGTTGGGACTCATACACAGCGACGTGTGTAGTTCAATATCTACAGATGCACGAAGTGGTTATTCCTATGTCATTACTTTTACAGATAATTTCTTTAGGTTAGGACATGTCTTCTTGTGAAAGCATAAATCCAAACCCTTTGAAAAATTCCGGGAATATAAGAATGAAGTTGAAAAAAAAACAGGCAAAAGTATCAAGACACTGAGATCTGATCGACGTGGTGAATACTTAAATTGCCGAGTTCCTGGATTACCTAAAAGAGAATGGAATTCTCTCTAAGCTTAATCCTCCAAACACACCATAACACAACGGTGTATAGGAAAGGCGGAACAGAACCCTATTGGATATTTTTCGTTCCATGATGAGTAACACTGAGTTGCCGCGATTCTTCTGAAGTTATGCACTAGAATAAACTACATATCTTTTGAATAAGGTTCCTAACAAGATTGTGCCTACCACACCATATCAGATGTAGAGTGGGAAGAAACCCTATCTTCAGTATCTGAAGATATAGGGATGTCCAGCTTTTGTTGAAAAGCAGTATGAAGACAAGCTCGACACACGCTCAGTACTGTGTAAGTTTGTGAGATACCTAAAGAAATCTAGGGGGTATCTTTCCTATTACGCAGAGGAACAAAAGGTTTTTGTTCCTCGTCATGCACATTTTTTTGGAAAATCATTTTTTAAAAGGAAATAGTGAGAGTGCAACAGAACTGGAAGAAATTCCAGAACCACAAACTATTACTGAAAGTACGGTAGAACCAGAGGTTTCAAAAAAACCGGACATCCCTACGCCAATCCGCAGGACTAGTAGGCAGTCTCATCCTCCCGAGAGATAGTACGGTTTTCTCATATACGGGGATCGAGAGGATTGCATCATTAACAATGATGAGCCATCCAGCTTCTAGTAAGTTATTCAGAGCGGTGACTCGGTAAAATGGCTGGATGCAATACGGACCGAAATGGAGTCCATGTACACCAACAAAGTATGCACTTTGAATATTGCTCCAGAAGGGGTAAAACCCGTAGGATGAAAATGGATCTTCAGAAAGAAGATCGGTGTAGATAGATAGGTTGAAACCTATAAGGCGAGACTTGTTGCAAAAGGTTTTCATTAAAGACCTGGTTTGGACCATGATGAAACCTTTTCTCGACTGTCTATGCTCAAATCCATTTGGATCCTTCTTTCCATTGCAGCCTTCCAAGATTTTGAGATCCGGCAGATGGACGTAGAGATGGCTTTTCTAAATGGTGATTTGGAAGAGTGTGTCTATATGGATCAGCCAGAGGGTTTCAATTAGAGTCGGAGCAGCGGGACAGTGTGCAAGTTGCTTAAGTCCATTTATGGACTAAAGCAGGCATCATGGAGTTGGAACATCTGACAGTCAAAGAATTCCACTTTATCAAAAATCCAGGTGAACCATGCATTTATAGTAAGATTGTAGCAAGAACTGTGGAATTCCTCGTTGAGTACGTGGATGACATTCTCTTGATAGGAAATGACATTCCTATGCTACAATCAGTGAAAGGATTCTTGTTACAGAGGTTCTCCATGAAAGACCTGGGTGATACCAACTACATTCTGCGGATCTAGATCTATCGTGATAGATCAAAGAGGATGGTGGGACTTTCACAGTCAAGGTAAAACAACACCATACTGAAAATATTTAGTATGGACGATTCTAAGCGCGGTAGTCTACCGGCTTATCACGGAATCACCCTCTCCAAAGAGATGCCTTCCAAGATTGATTTGGAAAGGGCTCGCATGTAGATTATACCCTACGCTTCTGCGGTAGGCTCTATAATGTATGCGATGTTGTGTACCAGACCAGATGTAGCTTACGCACTGATCGTGGTAAGCCGGTATCAGTCAAACCAAAGGGAGATGTACTGGGAAGCAGTAAAGAACATTCTCATGTACCTGAGAAGGACTAAGGAGATGTTCTTGGTCAATGGCGGAAAAGGACCTCCAGATAGAGGCCTTTGCTAACTCCAGCTTCCAGAGTGATAAGAATGACTCCAACCCAATATTGGGTTATGGCTTTACCCTCAGTTGAGGGGCGGTTTGTAGGAAGAGCTCCAAGCAGGACACCGTTGCAGACTCGACGATGGAAACGTAGTAGTTCGCTGCATGAGACGCCGCAAAAGAGGCAGTCTGGATATGGAAATTCTTAACTGAACTTCGCGTGGTTCCTTACATTGTTGGTCCTATACTTTAGTATTGTGACAACAACGGCGATATAGCTTTAGGGAATGAACCAAGGTCCCATAAGAGAAACAAACATATCTTGAGGCAGTACCACCTGATCAGGGAGATCGTTGATCCCTAAGAGATCGAGGTGAGGAAAGTAGATACGGAGAACAACACTGCAGATCCACTAACAGAGGCCATTCCTCAGACAGTGTTCGAGAGGCAATTTGAGATCTTCGGCCTATGATATACCAGTATATGGCCTTAGTGCAAGTGGGAGATTGTTAGTAATAGATTCCCTTGAGGCCATTATTGTATCATATTGGATTGTATATTACTTAATAGAAGCTTGGGATTTACACAGATATAGTAACATTCTTGCTCAAAATGGTAGTATGCTACCTGATTTGTTTCTACCTCAATATGTGCATGTGTTTCTTTTAGCATATCTCTTAAACATATTGGTAGAGCCCTTAGGATTTTTGCTTGATTACCAGCGTTGTGATGGCAGTCACACTAGTGGGGCTGGGTAATCTATAAGCACATCCTATACAGGTCCCTAGACATAGGATTATCGTGACGAAGCATCGATACTCCACAGTAGACTAGTGTATACGCTTCTCATCCCAGCAGGGGAGATGGTTTGTCCCACAGCCATTTGTACGTCGTACTGGAGATAGTATGTAGGTGTTCATTAGGTTATGAGTACTGTTGGGTTACGGCAGTGCCCCGGCCGTCAATCCGAGACCAAATGCGGAACAAAAACTTTTCAAAACTGGCGCTACCACAACCAATCACCCGGATCGAACCATTAACCATTAACTAGCAAACTGTAAAGAGAGTTCAGAGATTATACCGATCGATCCGTGTCCTTCGGTCTTCAATCTCCATCCCTTGCTTGTCGCGGTTGCCCCAACTAACTTCGCTCTCCGGTCTCTCTTGTCGATGTGGCACCACATCAAGGAATCTTTATACGGGCTCCCGCTTCAAACCGAAGCAGCTCGGACATGAAGTTTGCTAACCGACATGTCCAAGGTGAAGTAGAGATAGGTGTGATTACTTTGTCTCATGACACTCTAGGATTCTCAACACATGAGAGGGATAGAGTGGAGGTTGAAGAAGAAGCCATTGATGGAAGTTGTGAGCTCAAGAAGAAAGCTAGTGAAGAAGAAAAGCTTGCTTATTGTGTTGGGATGAAAAATGTAAGAGCTCTTGATCATAATCTCAAGACCAAGCCCCACTCATAGTGGTTGCCCTCTCTCTCCTCACACATCATTTCCACATAATAATCAAACAAGAGATTAGATATGGCACAAAAAATAACGCCATGAATCATCAACAAAACATATGCCACATTTAATGCTCAAGATCATGACTAGAACTCACAATTTCCACTTAATAAACTTTAAAACCAAAAGTTTAAAACAAAAAATAGAATAGCATTTTCTAAAGTAAACTCGTGACGGATCACAAGAATACCCCTCACCTGTATATACATACCTGCATCCGTATTTCGACTGAATACGAATGCAATGAGACTAAAGTAATCCAACAAATCTAATACTAGGATTCGGCTTAATCCAAAGCCCACCAGTATGATCCGTCCGATCATGATCCGTGCATAAGTGCACGTATATGATCGAACCCTGCCATAAAACCATACGGCCTCTACAACGTTTCGCCCGAACTTGGGAAACTTTTTGTGGGGGACTCTAAAGACTCGTCAATTCGCTGGCAGTGGGTTTAACCACAAGCACGTCAGGGGTACTAGCTGTACGTAATGGCTGCCCATGTATTGAGCGAAAGGGAAGCTGACGAGCGAACTCATCCTGGAACCCTACTGAGCCTATATGTGACAATCTCCGTACAGTCCGGTCTGTTCGTCTATGAGTATCGCATATCGGGCCTAGGGGGATGGTAAAAGCCAGACACCCAATAGCGGTATAAGTCGTGTCGGAATGTATACCAGAACACCTTGAGAAAATACTGGAATACCTACCGGTAAATCTCACTTGCCTTGGCTAAGGACTTTTTATAATGGCTCTCCAGACACAGCGCGATATCAACCCCCAATACCGGGAGAGACGAATCCTGTCTAACCGCCACTGCCTCCAAGTGCTTCAGGACTGCACCCAACTACTAGCTGTTTGCACGACTCCTTTGAGCCGTGGTAGGGTAGCAATCAAAGAACAGTGGGAACACACTTGAGGCAATGTAGCAGTGTCAAGTCAACGGACTAAGCTGTACTCATGTCACATGGGAACTGCTCCTGACGATAGGTATAGTACCAATTAGCAGTGCCCCTACTAGTCCGTCCGGTGTACTCATAACCCAATGAGCACCTGTATACTATCTTAGGTGAACCAACTGACACCAATGGCTTATGAGACCGGCCATCGCCCTTCGTCGGGGTCTCAATCCGTATACACTAGTCTACTATCGGAGTATCGATGCCCAGTCTCGAAACTCCTAGGACTAGGGACAGTTTAAGGATGTTTTTCTAGACTACCCAACTCTTACGTATATGATCACCATCATACTGCTGGTAGTCAAGCAAGAATACCATGGGCTCTATCAACGTGTATTGGTGATCTGTATTGTCACCTGAAGCATGTAAATGATGATAAAGACAAACCAGATAGCATACTATCATCTCGAGTAAGACTGTTCTACCGATATAGGTCCTCCCTCAATCATTGCAATCACATGCCTGTGATCCAATAATTGACTTGAGGGCACTATAGCCAACAATCTCCCACTTGCACTTAAGGCTAATTATTGCGATGTCGCATACTCACAGCCCGTGTGATACCGAACACCGAACTCCTATACTAATCAGTTTCACAAAGCTCGTTTGTGAAACTATTGCGTTCGAGAAATAGCCTTAGTGAGTGGATCAGCTCTGATGTTTCTTTCTATGTCTCTCTCTCAAGTTCGCGGAGAAAGCCATCTCCCGAAATGAGCAATACCTGTCTTAGAATATGTCTGGATATCTGATGGGATCTAGTTCATAAATGAACTCCAAATCTAGCAAACTCTTTAGACTGTATCGTCAACTGAATTTAATAAGTATCCTGCACCATGCCTCCCTCAGTATCCGTTTGGACCACCTGTCCAAACTACTGCCCCTCCCAGCGGAAAGTCTATAACTCTGACAGTCACTCTGTCATCCAGGTCACCTTGGAAGCCTGGAATGATAACCGTATCCCGAAAGAGGCTGCTATTATCATATCCCTAGAACATCCACTTATGTTCATAAACTGCTTCCGAACGTTTCTCCAGGATTGGATTAATATATATAAACTTATTGCATCTTGTGCAAAAACAACATCTGGTGTGGTACTTGACATCTCATGATTGACTCAATTGCCTAAGCAAGTGATATGCCAATAATGCACATCCCTCTCCCCTTTAGTCTGTAAGACACCTTTAGAGAGTGTGACTCCTTCACCTGCAGGTACACTACCATGCCAGGAGCCATCCATTCTAAAATACTTTTAGAATACTGTCAAAGTATCCAAATTGAGGCACTTCCCAAATCTAGATCTAAACCCATAGATCTAGTAACCAGAATGTCTTATATTATATCCATATCCTATGCGGAGAAACCACTGTGTGACAACCATAGTATAACCGATCGTAGTATAGGAATTTCACTTCCTACAATGTGCATGTCATCCAAATATCCGGATATCACACCCTACTACCTTCTTAACAGATCCATCTCCTATTCTGATGAAGTCAAAACCTATGACTGTCAAATCAAAAATAGATGATCTGTAGCGTCTTGAAAAGTCGTTTTGGTGTTTTCCTGAAATTCGGCGAAAATTCGGTATTTTTCCGAAAACCGTCTTTTTTGTTATTTTGCAGTTTAGGGCTAATTATACCCAAAATGAATAGGTAATTGCTTGTTTTTAGTAGCTAATGAGTTACTTATTAAATTCTGGTCATTTAAAAAAATTTCCCTATTTTTCAATTTTTTAATATTATTTTAAGCCGGTAAGAAAATACATTAAGTTAGCGATAAATACATATTTTTCCGGACTAATTTTAATCTTTAAAATTATGTTAATTAAAATCTAGTTGTAACATAAATTTTTAGTATTTTATTTTATGTTTTTACTAATTTTTATTATGGAAAACAAAAATATAATTAATTAAACTTAAGCTTGCAAATATGAATTTGTGGGGGGCCTTTTTGTTTGTTTTCTTTTTTACAACCTCTCACATTTTCCCTTTTCTTCCATGGGCCGAGCCCACCTGCAGGATTCCTCCCCTCCATTTGCTCCATTTCATTTTATATGATGAATGTTATGGTTGGATTTTTTTACATTAATTAAAGTTGGTGTTGACTTAGAAAGGAAAAGAAATAACACTAGTACACACAAACACTCCCCCCCATTCCCTTGCTTCCGAAACCTGCTCCCCCTCCCCTTCATCTCTTTTCTTTTCCTTTTCTTCAAAATTCTTCAAGTTTAATTCAAAAAAATTTGCAATTTAAAGCTTACAAAATAAACCCATCCTTCATCTTTCTTTTCCTTCACCTCCCTAGCTTGGATCTTGATGCTTTGAGGCCATCATTTGAAGCAAATTTATTCTTGCTAGGTATCTTGTTGAGGTATAATTTCTTGCTAATTAAATTCTTTTGATTAAGTTTCTTAAGTTAAATTGTTGTTGTGTTAATTTAGTGTAGTTCTAATCTAGTTTTTTTTTCCTTAGGTTATGGTTGAAAAATTAAACTAAGGTTCTTGAAACCATTATTAGGTTAATTAAATTAGTTTGCTATCTAGTTCCTATACAACCTAATCTAAGAGGTTACCTTGTTATGTGGTCTTTAAACTATGCTAATTTACTAAATTTTAAAAGTGTGATTTTGGTTGTAAATTGTTGTTTTAGGAAATTTCAAGAAAGGGTTTATGTATGGAAAATGGGTTTTGAAGCATGATAAATGAGTTGAATTTATGTGATTGTGGCTAACTAGTTGTGTGGTTGGATATTTGTGTTGGATTGTGATAACCGTATCGCTAATTTTCGATATTTGCACCAAAATTGTAAGTTTTGTGCTTACTAGGTTTTTATTAAAATTAAATGGTGAATTATTTGTGATACCTTGGGGATATTTTTAGCATCTCCTATGACGTTTAGGATGCGTGAGTGCAGATTTTTGAGTAGTCGGGTTTTAGTTTTGCCGGGCGACCAAATCGGCGATTTTTAGCAGTTTTTGCGATTTTCGCGTATGTTCCGCGCACCTTGTGCACGTTGTACCTAGCTAGTGAACATTAGTATTTTCGTTTGGGTTTTACGTCGGTCTTGATAGGTAACCTTATATTTGGTATTGATGTAAATTCCAGGTTCGGTCGCGGAGACGTCAGACGCGGCACGAAAGGGGAAAGCGGTGATTGGACACAGCTAGCCAGGGATTCCGGTGAGTAGATGTAACATCAACGGGGGACAATCGTTGGATGGCGCAAACCGCCCGATAGTTTTAGTAACTTACAAGATTCTTAGTGATGTTAGTAATTAGGGGTGAAATACTTATATGATTATTTGCTGCATCCATGCATTATATTGACATACATATGCGAAACCATTTTATAGGACACCTGCACCATTGCCAGGCTTTTTTTATGCAGCACGAGCACTATTCATGCTTACACACACACCCCGGTAATTGCCATGCCACCACACTAGATAACCTTTAAATTGAAACCTTTTAATAATTGATACTTAAACTTGTGCTATTGCCTTTAATTCCTTAAAAATGAAACCGTAGGATTGCTACTCACGTGCATGTACTTCATCATATTAATTGTTCATGCCTAATCTATTAATCACACATCGCAATTTGGTTATTGATACCATATGCATTCATTATCATTGATATATGTACTTATGAGGATTTCTTGAGATTTTATGATATTTCTGGATTTCGAGGGAAAGCCGCAAAATTTCTAAACTTATTATATTTTTAAAACATGTAAATTGCGGTTTTCTAGTGATGTAAGTGTCGTCCACCATGAGTTTGCTGTGGTTTTTGAGACCCGTTTCGAGGAGTTGGATGAACCGTCTCGGGTACATGGTGGGCCCGGTAGGGTATCCCGGGGCAAGAAGCTCGTGGTGCTGACGATGAGCCTGGCAGGGGACGGATTACCTACCGGTGACTTCATTGGGCACGGCGGATATCCAGAGGATACCTACCGGGGCCGCGAGAGGTTGAGACATTGATATTGAGATGGGTCAGCCGGATGGCTGAGGCCAGAGACACTATGACATGGATTTATGAGATTTGAGACAGCTTTTAGGTGTCGTTGCTGGACACCGGTTCTCGTCGATTCTTTGAGTATTATGCTGGCATTCTAAAAGAGTTTCAAAAACAAAAAGAGATAAAATGTTTCTTATATATACCTATTGAGACCTCAGATATTCATGTTGCCTACATATTAGTACACTGATGTTGTATACACACCTGCTAGTGCATCCAGTCATACCTGTATTTTAGATGCTAGGATGCTTTTGTGCATGCATACGATCGCCTTTGTAGATATTATTTATTACTCACGAGTTGGCAACTCACCCCCGTTGTGCCACAGCCTTTGCAGGTCCGCTCCGTCAGTACAGTAGCGGCGGGCGCACTTGTTCTTTTGCCTCCTTTGCCTGGACTCGAGGTTTTGCTCCTAGGTGGGTTATATCATTATTTTGTACCACCTTGTATATTCTTTGTATCTAGTACACTCCATCTACTGTATCTACCAGCATTATTTTATATTGACCTAGAGATGAGACTGTGAGATTTGTAGACTTTTATGCTGTATTTTGGGGTCGAGCTCACTTGAGTCGACATGCTGTTTTTCTTATGCTTCATTTTGATTATTTTGCTTGTTGTCATTTTATATTGCGTGGGATTTGTGACCGCCTTGTGGCGAAAAGCTAGCTCCCGCTTGGGGATGCCCTATTTTGTTGGATTCATATATATTTTTGTTGTACCCATTTTGGGGGACAGTATTTACAAAGGAGACTCTGCCGAAATTTTCGGAAAAATTGGTATTGTTTTTAAAAAGGGTTTTACATGACTTATTTGATAAACTCGCTTTCAATTGATTGGGTTTTCTTCACTCTTTTGCTTAATTGGTTTTGTTTTCTGGGCTTTGGCTTACTTATTTTACGGACGTCTTTAGACGTTTCGTAAACTTAAGTGCCAGTCACGTTCCGTACCCTGCGGGTCGTGACAAAGTTGGTATCAGAGCGACAGGTTTTACCTTTTTGAGTGTAGGATGACCCTTGGTAGATGGAGTAAGTGACTTAAGCAGGGTAACGTAGCGTGCGTATGTCCGCGGCATACTTACGATACGGTACTCCGCCTAAGTGACTTTAGGATGTACTTGCTTGAAAATTCCTTCTTTAATTCCGTGTATCCTATAATCCTATTGCATTGTTCTTACTATCCGTTTTCCTGTAACAGCCACTATGCCGCCGAAGGCTACGAGGGCACAGAGGGCTGCCGCCAGAGACGAGATTCGAGCTGGCTCGTCCGAGACTAGGACTGAGCAGGGTGGTATACCTATGCTGCAGGGACAAACTGATCCACCTTCCCCAGGCCGTATGGATAGGCTCGAGACTGGTATGGAGGAGTTGCGACAGATGATGGGAGGCATGCAGGAGCTATGTCAGATGGTAGGATCCCTAGTTGCAGCCAGTCGTACATCGAGGCTGGATGACGTACCTACTACATCACAGACGACCATGATACCTGCTCCTACTACTACCACCGTGGCCATTCCGGTTTCACTATAGGATTTCATGAGGCTGAGACCTCCAGTATTCACCGGCACCGAGGTAGCGGAGGACCCACAGACATTCCTTGACAGTTTAGCCAGGATCTGCCGTTCGCTGAGATGTTCGGATGATCGATGGGTAGAGCTTGCGAGTTTCCGCCTAGAGGGTCTCGCGCAGACATGGTGGGAGTCAGTCTTGAGAGGTCGAGCTGCAGGTCTGCCGCCTATGACTTGGGTCGAGTTTACAGCGGTCTTTCTAGCCCGTTTCCTTCCAGAGAGCGTTCGTGACGCCAGAGCTCGTAGCTTCGAGGCCTTTGTCAAGACACCTGGGATGACGGTGTCTGAGTATGACATCCAGTTTACACAGTTATCCCGATATGCTCAGTATTTGGTGGATACCGAGGAGAATATGGTGAAGAGGTTCGTACAGGGACTTGATGCCCAGCTATATCTTGCCATTGGCGCCCAGCACTACGACACTTATTCAGCCGCTATGGATACGGCATTGCGGATGGAGGCACGCATATCACAGACTTCGGCCGTTTCTGGGCCGAAGAGGATTCGCACCGATGTACCGTCTCAGAGGCAGCGCGCCAGATTCTTCCCGAGAGATAGGCCTGGCAGAGGATTTGGATGGGGACAGTTATATGGTTCTTATCCCCAGGGACAGCAGCCGTCGCCAGGGTGTTTTGGGTGCGGGAGTCTGCACCATCTTGTCAGAGACTGTCCGGCGAGACGACAGGGAGCAGTGACAGTTCCGCATGTGACCCTACCACCATCACCACCCCCTCCTCAGAGAGCCCTACTTCCTACAACCGGCGATGCTCTATGCCAGTTAGGTGCACCCAGAGGCTGTGGATGCGGCGGTCCTGTTCAGAGAGGACGAGGAAGCAGAAGCCGAGGTCGAGGTCAGCCCGCTATCGGTGGAGGACAGGCCCGAGTTTTTGCTTTGACACCGCAGGATGCGCAGGCATCCAATGCCGTTGTGACAGGTACCTTGCTAGTTTGTTCTTTCGACGCGTGGGTATTATTCGACCCAGGTTCCACACATTCGTACATCTCTACACACTTTGCACCGATGTTGGGCCATGAGTCGTCATCGTTAGATCATCCGCTTGTTGTTGTTACTCCGGTAGGCGAGTCGTTTGTCGCTCATTTTGTATTTCGTTTGTGTTCCGTTCGTATCGGGGAGAGGGATTCATCATTTGATTTGATACTCCTCGATATGTTGGACTTTGATGTGCTTCTGGGCATGGATTGGTTAGCCACTTGTTATGCTTCGGTGGACTGCCGTGAGAAGGCAGTCATATTAAGATTTCAGGGAGAGCCAGTCCTTGTTATTCAGGGAGACCGCAGTGTCACCCTTCCCAGCTTAATTTCGTCTCTTCGCGCTGGTCAGCTCCTGCGGAAGGGATGTCAGGGATTCTTAGCGTATATTTGTGATACTCGAGCTGCAGAGGTTCCGTTGGACCGGGTCCCGGTAGTTTGTGAGTTCCCTGATGTTTTCCCTGATGAGCTACCTGGGCTACCGCCTGAGCGCGGGGTTGAGTTCTGCATTGATTTGATTCCCGGCTCGGGGCCTATTTCTATACCGCCTTATCGGATGGCCCCGGCAGAGCTTCGAGAGCTGAAGGATCAGTTGCAGGATTTGTTAGATTAGGGGCTTATTCGACCGAGTGTTTCTCTGTGGGGTGCTCCGGTCCTGTTTGTCAAGAAGAAGGATGGAAGTTTGCGCTTATGTATCGACTACCGCCAGCTGAACAAAGTTACCGTTCGGAACAGGTATCCGTTGCCGCGCATTGATGATTTGTTCGACCAGCTTCAGGGTGCGGGGTATTTTTCGAAGATCGACTTGCGATCAGGATACCATCAGCTGCGAGTTCGACAGGAGGATATACCGAGGACAGCTTTCCGCACGCGCTGCGGCCACTACGAGTTTTTGGTGATGTCGTTCGGACTCACTAACGCCCCCGCAGCATTCATGGATTTGATGAACCGTACATTCAGGCCGTATCTTGACTTGTTCATCATCGTGTTTATCGACGATATCTTGGTGTACTCCCGGAGCAGAGAGGAGCACGAGCAGCACTTGCGGATTACGTTACAGACTCTGAGGGAGCACCAGCTGTTCGCAAAGTTCTCCAAGTGTGCATTCTGGCTGGACAGCGTCGGATTCTTGGGTCACGTGGTTACGAGAGACGGCATTTGTGTGGACACGAAGAAGATTGAGGCTGTTCAGCAGTGGCCCCGACCTACATCGGTTACTGAGATCCGTAGTTTTCTAGGCCTGGCGGGCTACTACAGGCGTTTTGTTCTGGACTTCTCCCGTATAGCTGCACCGTTGACCTGTTTGACCCGGAAGGAAGTTCCTTTCGTCTGGACAGAGGAGTGCGAGCGCAGTTTTCAGCAGCTACGGACTTGTTTGACTATGGCGCCGGTATTATCTTTGCCTTCGGGATCAGGCAGATTTGTTGTCTACTGTGATGCTTCGCGAGTGGGATTAGGATGCGTATTGATGCAGCATGGCCGGGTGATCGCTTATGGTTCTCGGCAGTTGAAGAAGCATGAACAGAACTACCCCACTCATGATTTGGAGATGGCTGCAGTGGTCTTTGCACTAAAGATTTGGTGACATTACCTTTACGGCGAGTCGTGTCAGATATTCACCGATCACAAAAGCTTAAAGTACATATTTCAGCAGCGAGACCTGAACCTCAGACAGCGTCGTTGGATGGAGTTGGTGAAAGACTACGACTGCGAGATCTTATATCACCCAGGCAAGGCGAATATGGTGGCAGATGCGTTGAGTAGGAGGCCCGGGGGTAGTCTATCCTTTTTGCGCGCAGTGCAAAGGCAGTCGTCAGCAGATTGGCAGATGTTATGCGACAGCCGAGTTGAGTTCGAGTTCACTCAGACAGGGGGACAGCTCGCGCATGTTCGTGCACGCCCACAGTTGCTTGACCGTATATATGAGGCACAGCGTAGTGACGACCGTTGCTCAGAGATCATGGCACAGATGGGACAGGGCAGATTTTCCGAGTTCGTGATTGACGATCAGGGGATTTTACGATATGGATCTAGACTGTGCGTACCAGATGCTGATGGATTGCGGCGCGACATTCTTAAGGAGGCACACCGATCAGTGTATAGTGTCCACCCCGGTTCCACCAAGATGTACCATGATATGAGAGAGACCTACTGGTGGGACGGGATGAAGAGGGACATTGCGGAGTTCGTTTCGAGATGCCTGACATGTCAGCAAGTCAAGGCCGAGCACCAGAGGCCCGCAGGAGAGCTACAGCCGTTACCCATTCCAGAGTGGAAATGGGAGCAGATTTCGATGGATTTCGTTGTGGGTCTACCCAGGACCAGTCGAGGGTGCGACTCCATCTGGGTGATCGTGGATAGATTGACGAAAGCGGCTCACTTCCTACCAGTGAAGACCACTTTCAGCTTCGCTCAGTATGCTCAGCTCTACATCGACGAGATCGTGCGGTTGCATGGCGTACCGACTTGTATCGTGTCAGATCGAGGCACTCAGTTTACCAGCCGACTATGGCAGAGACTCCAGGAGGCTTTGGGCACTCGTTTGAGCTTCAGCACAGTGTTTCATCCGCAGACAGACGGACAGTCAGAGCGAACCATTCAGACTCTCGAGGACATGCTCAGAGCGTGCGTTTTAGACTTTGGTGGTAGCTGGGATCGTCATTTACCTCTAGTGGAGTTCTCCTACAACAACAGCTTCCAGGATACTATTCAGATGGCACCTTTCGAGGCATTGTATGGGAGGAGATGCAGATCGCCCGTCTGTTGGACAGAGCTCAGCGAGAGCAGCATTTTGGGGCCGCAGCTTGTTGAGGAGACGACAGCAAAGATACAGTTGATTCGAGACCGGATGAGGGCAGCTCAGAGCAGACATAAATCCTATGCAGACAGGCGCCGTCGCAGATTAGAGTTCGCAGTTGGTGACCATGTTTTTCTGAAAGTCTCTCCGATGAAGGGCGTGATGCGTTTTGGGTGAAAGGGGAAGCTTAGCCCTAGATTCGTAGGTCCCTTCGAGATCCTCGAGCGTGTCGGCGCTGTTGCATATCGTTTGGCCCTTCCACCCAGCTTTCCCGATGTTCACCCCGTCTTCCATGTTTCGATGCTCCGCAAGTACCTTCACGACCCTTCGCATGCGATTCAGCACCCGACAGTCCAGCTAGAGCGCGACCTTTCTTTTGCAGAGCAGCCGGTGGCCATCCTGGATCGGCAGGTGAAGAAGTTGATGTCGAAGATTATACCAACCGTCAAGGTCCTTTGGCGTAGCCCGAGCAGCGAGGAGGTTACCTGGGAGACCGAAGGCGAGATAAGGAAGAAATATCCCCATCTCTTTGAAGGTACGCGTAGTTATATTTTTTTTAAATTCGGAGACCGAATTTCTTTAAGAGGGGAAGATTGTAGCGTCTTGAAAAGTCGTTTTGGTGTTTTCCTGAAATTCGGCGAAAATTCGGTATTTTTCCGAAAACCGTCTTTTTTGTTATTTTGCAGTTTAGGACTAATTATACCTAAAATGGATAGGTAATTGCTTATTTTTAGTAGCTAATGAGTTACTTATTAAATTCTGGTCATTTAAAAATTTTTCCCTATTTTTCAATTTTTTAATATTATTTTAAGCCGGTAAGAAAATACATTAAGTTAGCATTAAATATAAATTTTTCCGGGCTAATTTTAATCTTTAAAATTATGTTAATTAAAATCTAGTTGTAACATAAATTTTTCGTATTTTATTTTAAGTTTTTACTAATTTTTATTATGGAAAAAAATATATAATTAATTAAACTTAAGCTTGCAAATATGAATTTGTGGGGGGCCTTTTTGCTTGTTTTCTTTTTTACAACCTCTCACATTTTCCCTTTTCTTCCATGGGCCGAGCCCACCTGCAGGATTCCTCCCCTCCATTTGCTCCATTTCATATTATATGATGAATGTTACGGGTTGGATTTTTTTACATTAATTAAAGTTGGTGTTGACTTAGAAAGGAAAAGAAATAACACTAGTACACACACACACTCCCCCCCCCCATTCCCTTGCTGCCGAAACCTGCTCCCCCTCCCCTTCATCTCTTTTCTTTTCCTTTTCTTCAAAATTCTTCAAGTTTAATTCAAAAAAAATTGCAATTTAAAGCTTACAAAATAAACCCATCCTTCATCTTTCTTTTCCTTCACCTCCCTAGCTTGGATCTTGATGCTTTGAGGCCATCATTTGAAGCAAATTTATTCTTGCTAGGTCTCTAGTTGAGGTATAATTTCTTGCTAATTAAATTCTTTTTATTAAGTTTCTTAAGTTAAATTGTTGTAGTGTTAATTTAGTGTAGTTCTAATCTAGTTTTTTTTTCCTTAGGTTATGGTTGAAAAATTAAACTAGGGTTCTTGAAACCATTATTAGGTTAATTAAATTAGTTTGCTATCTAGTTCCTACACAACCTAATCTAAGAGGTTTTCTTGTTATGTGGTCTTTAAACTATGCTAATTTACTAAATTTTAAAAGTGTGATTTTGGTTGTAAATTGTTGTTTTAGGAAATTTCAAGAAAGGGTTTATGTATGAAAAATAGGTTTTGAAGCATGATAAATGAGTTGAATTTATGTGATTGTGGCTAACTAGTTGTGTGGTTGGATATTTGTGTTGGATTTTGATAACCGTATCGCTAATTTTCGATATTTGCATCAAAATTGCAAGTTTTGTGCTTACTAGGTTTTTATTAAAATTAAATGGTGAATTATTTGTGATACCTTCGGGATATTTTTAGCATCTCCTATGACGTTTAGGATGCGTGAGTGCAGATTTTTGAGTAGTCGGGTTTTAGTTTTGCCGGGCGACCAAATCGGCGATTTTTGGCAGTTTTTGCGATTTTCGCGTATGTTCCGCGCACCTTGTGCACGTTGTACCTTGCTAGTGAACATTAGTATTTTCGTTTGGGTTTTGCGTCAGTCTTGATAGGTAACCTTATGTTTGGTATTGATGTAAATTCCAGGTTCGGTCGCGGATACGTCAGACGCGGCACGAAAGGGGAAAGCGGTGATTGGACACAGCTAGCCAGGGATTCCGGTGAGTAGATGTAACATCTACGGGGGACTATCGTTGGATGGCGCAAGCCACCCGATAGTTTTAGTAACTTACAAGATTCTTAGTGATGTTAGTAATTAGTGGTGAAATAGTTATATGATTATTTGCGGCATCCATGCATTATATTGATATACATATGCGAAACCATTTTATAGGACACCTGCACCATTGCCAGGGTTTTTTTATGCAGCACGAGCACTATTCATGCTTACACACACACCTTGGTAATTGCCATTCCACCACACTAGATAACCTTTAAATTGAAACATTTTACTAATTGATACTTAAACTTGTGCTATTGCGTTTAATTCCTTAAAAATGAAACCGTAGGATTGCTACTCATGTGCATGTACTTCATCATATTAATTGTTCATGCCTAATCTATTAATCACACATCGCAATTTGATTATTGATACCATATGCATTCATTATCATTGATATATGCACTTATGAGGATTTCTTGAGATTTTATGATATTTCTGGATTTCGGGGGAAAGCCGCAAAATTTCTAATCTTTTTATATTTTTAAAACATGTAAATTGCGGTTTTCTAGTGATGTAAGTGTCGTCCACCATGAGTTTGCTGTGGTTTTTGAGACCCGTTTCGAGGAGTTGGATGAACCGTCTCGGGTACATAGTGGGCCCGGTAGGGTACCCCAGGGCAAGAAGCTCGTGGTGCTGACGATGAGCCTGGCAGAGGACGGATTACCTACCGGTGACTTCGCACGGCGGATATCCAGAGGATACCGACCGGGGCCGTGAGAGGATGAGACATTGATATTGAGATGGGTCAGCCGGATGGCTGAGGCCAGAGACACTATGACATGGATTTATGAGATTTGAGACAGCTTTTAGGTGTTGTTGCTGGACATCGGTTCTCGTCGATTCTTTGAGTTTTATGCTGGCATTCTAAAACAGTTTCAAAAACAAAAAGAGATAAAATGTTTCTTATATATACCTATTGAGACCTCAGATATTCATGTTGCCTACATATTAGTACACTGATGTTGTATACACACCTGCTAGTGCATCCAGTCATACCTGTATTTTAGATGCTAGGATGCTTGTGTGCATGCATACGATAGCCTTTGTAGATGTTATTTATTACTCACGAGTTGGCAACTCACCCCCGTTGTGCCACAGCCTTTGCAGGTCCGCTCCGTCAGTACAGTAGCGGTGGGCGCACTTGTTCTTTTGCCTCCTGTGCCTGGACTCGAGGTTTTGCTCCTAGGTGGGATATATCATTATTTTGTACCACCTTGTATATTCTTTGTATCTAGTACACTCCATCTACTGTATCTACCAGCATTATTGTATATTGACCTAGAGATGAGACTGTGAGATTTGTAGACTTTTATGCTGTATTTTGGGGTCGAGCTCACTTGAGTCGACATGCCGTTTTTCTTATGCTTCATTATGATTATTTTGCTTGTTGTCATTTTATATGGCGTGGGATTTGTGACCGCCTTGTGGCGAAGAGCTAGCTCCCGCTTGGGGATGCCCTATTTTGTTGGATTCATATATATTTTTGTTGTACCCATTTTGGGGGCCAGTATTTACAAAGGAGACTCTGCCGAAATTTTCGGAAAAATTGGTATTGTTTTTAAAAAGGGTTTTACATGACTTATTTGATAAACTCGCTTTCAATTGATTGGGTTTTCTTCACTCTTTTGCTTAATTGGTTTTGTTTTCTGGGCTTTGGCTTACTTATTTTACGGACGTCTTTAGACGTTTCGTAAACTTATGTGCCAGTCACGTTCCGTACCCTGCGGGTCGTGACATGATCAATCTCCGCTATATCTGCTTCAGTCTATAAATAGACACAAGCTACTTGTCCACCATGCTTCCGCTGCTCCCACTGACTACGATAACCCTTTGGCAGAGTCATATACACGTGCACTTCTAAAGATAGTTTAGAACGACCCTATACTCATCCTCCTGCCGGGTCTCATAGTCTGGAATAGCAATAATGGCAAGTCTGGGTAAACAAGAACCTCCCTGTCACCGTCCTTGAGGATACCGGAGTACCTCTCTAGTGCCTGAGGTTACCCACCATATCTGCGGAGTGGCTAATGGAATGTCAAACCTGATTGAATCTTTAGGTTCTTATCAAATTTTAAGAAATCGTTTGCGGTTCTGGAATTACTTCCGGTTCTACCATACTCCCACTACTGTTTTCTGAAAAAATCCATTTTACTAAAACTGTGGCGAGTCAAGAACAATATCACTATTGATCTTCCAGATGGTAGAAAATTAACCCTCGTCATTGCCCGGGTTAACTATTACGAACAGAAATTGGCACGTGACGGCCCTAATACTACGCAACGCCTAAAGACGTAACGCAGTAAAAGAAAGCCAAAAACCCAGAAATCTAAACCGTGAAAATATGGAAAAGATAATAAAAGTTTTTGAAACATTTGAAATCGCAACCCAAATTCTTTAAAAGTCCCACTTTCTATATTTAAAATTTTGGCAACACCCCCTTTGTAAAAACTAGCCCAAAAACGGAAAACAATCACATCACAAATATACGACGCCGTAGCGAAGAAATAAGAGACAATAGAGATAAAGCTGTATAAAAGACAATAAATCCATAAATAATATACAATATCTGTAACACTTCAAAAAGAAAAAATATTAATTTTTGGGAATTTTTATAATTTAAGATTATTTTATTGAATATTTTAATATTTTGGTATTATTAAATGCAAATAAATGGGGAAAAATTATGGAAAATTATGAAAAATTCTAAAATAGGGTAAATTAGAGAATTATGACATTTTAAAGTTTTTGTGATTAGTTTGACACTAATTTAGTGCTAATCGCGATTTAAAATCGCTAATCAGATTTTTTGGCTTTTTGTGCAAAACTTGCACATATCATTTTTATCACACTTGTGCATTTTCTTTCATGTTATTTGGAGCTACTATTCTTATGAGAAGGGTTTTGGAGGAAAAGAAAAAGGAAAAGAGAAAGAAAAAAGAAAAGAATATAGAATTGGAGAGTTGGTGAGAGAGGGGTATGGGCTTAATTGACCCAAGGACTTAGCCATTTCCCCCCATCATTTTCCCTCCCTCTTCTTCCTTCTACTGCTGCTGCTCCTGCACTTCCTCTTCCTCCCCTCTTCAATAGCCTCAAACCATCTCAAAACTACCCCAAAACCACACATTCACTTCATTAAAATTGTGCACAAGCTCAAGACCATCATGATGGACCAAGAAAGCATGGAGTTTGGCCACTAGGGGCAACTCAAGAAAATTCTTGAGTAGCCAATTGAGGTAATTTCTGAAACATTAGCTTAATTCTAGCATTCCCTATACCCCAATGTTGTTAAAGAATCGATATTGTGTGATATTATGGACTTGATGAAAACCTAGTTAGGGTTGTGATGAATTGGTGTTGTATTATGAAATTGAGCTCAGTTAAGGTTATACCAACACCTTAGTGTATGAATTGGAACCCAAAACCTGAAGCTTAAAATAGAATACGGATTTTAGAAACCGATATCGAGGAAATTATGAAATCTGTGTAGTGTTTATTGAATCTTCTTTTACCCCGAGTCTCCTAAAATAATATTGAGTGGACAGTGAGATGTGCAGGCACCAGAGAACCATCACCCCAAACCCTAGCTCCCCACTCCAAAGTGAGGCCGCCGGTTTTCCCATTCTGGCCGCAATTTGCGGCCTGAGCTGAGGGGTTTTGCCTCGTTTTGCGTGCATGCCCCCATTTCTTCTATTCTTGGCCTAGGGTACTTCTAGTTTTGACTGATTCCATCTAGAGTAAAATCTGGGACATATATCCTAAGTTGTTATTTTGGATTCGTGTTTCCGTATTCCGTATTTTTAAGTCTGAAATTGTGGATTGTGTTTTGCCTCGACTATTTGGCGTTTATACGACGATATATAGGATTTATTGATGGTTTTGAAGGCGTGCTATAGGTTCTCACCTATAGGCCCCTTATCGTATCGTTTTGGATTTCATGTGCCGTTTTAGCTTGGATTTGGTTTTAATGCGCATATACGATACTTTGATATGTAGGTACCCATGAAGACTTCGGGACGACAAGCAAATGCGTGGTGACGTCCGCAAATGATGATGCAGGTGAGTAGATTATATCTACAGGGGGAAGTCGGGTGGATGGCGTATAGCACCCCCGCAGTCCGTAGATAGTATACTATGTAGTTTATTTACGTGGTAGTTGTAGTGTGTTATGGTTAGTTAGAGATAGAAATAACTAGCGTAGTTCCTAGTTGCGAGCTCTAGGATAGAGGTACACCAGCACGCACAACCTTGCATACTCATTATACTTGCACTGTGTTTGATGATATGGGATGACTTTGGAGATGAGTCGATGATGTGGGAGTTGTGCCGCGAGATCGGTGATCTGATACGATTCATATTTGGGATATGACTTGTGATTCTTGCGGGCTTGGGATGTGTGTTTACCCCCGCATGCATACTTTATTGATGGTATCGATTTGTAATAGACATAGAGTAGTACCCCAGATTATATGATCGGATGATAGTGATACCTGTTATGTGGTGAGATAGTGAGATGTTGCCCCGTACCCAGCTATTGGGATGCCGTACGATGATTTACCGTACGATATTGAGGATAGATCCGCACTCATAACTCGAGGATGTCCTACGTTATATTATTGAGGCGGGATCACCGACTAGTACATCTATATATATCGACTCAGATTTAGGTGGTTTCCACACCTACCCCTCCTGATTGACCTGATACTTAGATCTGTAGTTTGCATAGTAGATTCTTTACTGTGGTGTTGACTATTTGATTTCCGCATATTCAAGCTAATCGCATTGCTGGCATATGTTTATTGCTATATTATTATCATGTTGTTAGGACACCAGCACCATTATCGATGATGCGTATGTTCCACGTACACTATTTGCCGGCTCACACACTTCATCATCGATAATTGTCATGCCACTACACTGTAGTATTGTTGCATGACTTCTGATATGATTACCTTTTTTTACATGTCGCATACATCATGGATTGATTGCATAGCACATCGCATTGGATTTACTTCTTGATGTTGGATTTTCATATGATTTCTGATTTTGAGGACCGTGGGATTATTTAAGAAAGGATGCTCTATTTTGAAAAACCCAGTACCTCGTGATATGATATTTTGGTGCGTCCACCACGCGTTTTCTCGGTGCTGAGACGTGTGCTTGAAACCCGATTCGAGGGGTGGATGATCCGTTTGCGGGTTCGTGGTGGGCCCGGTATGGTTCCCCTCGGCAAGATGATCGATGGGTTTTGCCGATTGAGCCTGGAGGCGGGCGAGTACCTACCGGTGATTGTATTTGAGCTCGGCGGATATCTGGAGGATACCAACCAGAGTCGAGAGATGGGCGTACTGCCGGGGCCGAGGGCCGATTCCGCAGACATAGCCCGCGGGCCGATCCGGACTGACGGAGCCCGATGGATGAGGATTTACGCGTCGATGCTAGGCACGGATTTCATGATGTTTTTCCATGATTTTGTTTATATCCTTATATTGCATACATGATGCTTATTGTCATTAGGTGACGGGTGGACGGGTTCCACATATACACAGACATGGGTCATACAGACTGGATTTACACTGATCATACTTCATTTGTATATATAACAGGGTATGAGGGCGCTGTTATATATACCCTTACACCAATATTAGTGGTATGGGACGCTAATATATGTGTATTGATATCCTTGATACTTCATCATTTTACTTCATGCAGACATACCTTATACTGATGACATGTTATTACCTGAGTACCTGGCACTACATACATATTTAGATGTTACCTTGCCACCTTATCATACTTCAGATGTACTCTTGTGGTTATATTACTGATTGTTGACCTAGGATTATGTCTTGCATTCGGTTTCTGCTTGTAGATATTTCTATTCACGAGTTGGCAACTCACCCCCGTTGTGCCACAGTTCTTGCAGGTTCTGCCGTACAGGTTCCATTGCGGCATTTCTGGCACACTGCTTTCTTGCGGGTGAATTGCTTTTGGTAGGTGGATTCTTTCGCATCAAGAACCACCATTGTATTTATTTTATTCATTGTATCTAGAATTTCCATCAACCAAAACTTGTATATTGTTTCAGACCTAGACTTTAGTGATGTATTATTCGACCTTAGAGTCGCGCTTAGTAGTATTGCAGTTTTCTTGTTGCTTTTGAGTTCTTTTGGTTTGACCCTCGCCTTTCGGCGTTGTATATTCTTATTGCTTGTGTGGTTATGGCCGTCATTTGACGAAGAGCTAGCTCCCGCTTGGGGATGCCTTTATCATTGCATATATTGTTATTCTTGTTGTACCCCATTCGGGGCCAGTTTTACAAAAGAAACTCTGCCGTAATTTTTAGAAAAGACTTTACTGTTTTAAAATGCATATTCGGCTTAGTTATTTAAAAACCTTGATTTCAAACATGTATTTCTTCACTCCTTTAAACCGGTTTCTTTACTTATTCTTAAAAATGGTTTTAGATTTCTGGGCTTTTGGCTTACTTGGATCAGATGGAGTCCTATAGACTTCATATGGTTCAAGGGCCAGTCACGTGCTCTTTCGGGTCGTGACAAAGTTGGTATCAGAGCGCTAGGTTGACCTTGGTTCGAGTCTAAGTTTGACTATGTGGAGCCTAGGGCGTTTATATATATACGGAACTTAGGCTTGACCTTACGGAACTTAGACTTGGTCTAGGGGGTATTAGACCCGAACATTCGTCACGTAGGATGACCCTTGGTTGATGGAATAGGTGACTAAAGTAGAGTGACGTACCGTTGGTATATTCCGCGGCATACTTACGACACGCCACTCCGCTTAAGGAACCTTAGGATGTACATATTTTCGAGATCAGTGATTCTCTTCATATCCATGATTATACATCCATTTGAGATCCTCAATTCTATTAGTTTCATGATCATACCTCCATTGATGTTGTTCCTTCCTATGATCATGTATCCACTCTGGATCTGTTGTTCTCTTCCTTACCATTGATCTGCTCTCTTCGATACTCGATTGAGGTTCATGTCGCTATGTTTGAGCGCAGTTTGGGCTGCTGCTACGGTTTCGGCCGGTGCGAGCTCGTCTGGTACGAGGGCCGACCATTGTGTTTTCTGGTGACATGGGAACGTCTCGAGTTAGTATTGATGATTGTGACCTCTAGTGGAGGCGAGTGCTTGGTTTTGCACCGGATGATCGGGCCGTTGTTAGAGCTGCCAGTTGAGAGAGGACTGTTGATGTACAGCATACCTAAGAGATTATGATGTCGCCTACCGTGCAGACAGATGGACCAGCTGTTGCTGAGATTGACAGGATGTCGCTTCCGAAGCTTACGAGCTGAGATTGCCGGAGCTTTCAGGCAGATATAAGACAGAGGATAGCTAGTCTACCCGAATTGAGAGACGAAGGTGATTCGTCCGATTTTTGCGCCGGAGCGGGCCCAGATGAGTTGAAGATTTCCAGTGTGGAGAGTCTTACTCAGATCTAGAGCAGACCGACTCAGAGATGGCCGCCAATGTATCGCCTTTCCTGGAGGATTGACGCGCTGTTCGGCGTACAGGCGAATGAGCCAGTTGCTGCTGCAAATGACGAGATATCGCCCAGATGGTTGGAGCTACTGCAGCGTGAGCATATACTTAGAGAGATGATAGCGAGTCGCTAGTCACCTGAGGATGAATGACTAGGACATTTGGTTCGTCCGTTTACCGATGCGAGGTCATCAGATAGATTGTTTCCAGCTAGAGACGACTTCGCGCAGATTCGTTGAGAGTCGATTGAGACGATCGAATGTCAGGAACCCATTTTCCAAATTTAAAGTATACGGAAAGACATGCAGGTGATTCTATGGACCCTCTAGAAGAATGAAACCCTAACTCGACTTAATGACCGTGTGAAAGCCTTTGAACCTTAGGGTTTGCGGCAGTTCCGCGGCGCCATTAGTGAGGCTTGGGTTTGCCCTTCTACGGCTCGACCACCGACGATGTGGCATGTACTCGATACTATTAAACTGTACTCAAGATGTTGATCTCTTGGGGGATTATGAAGTTCTGACGAGTCGATCGGATGATTCGACATCATTCGGATATCGTGTGATGGGATGCTTTGCTTGGGAGACTCCAGATACGAGTATAGCCGTTGGAGCATAGTCCATGCAGCCACGATGAGACGAGTCCGAATAAGTCGACATTGAAGCAGAGTGAAGAAAAGAGTTCGCAAGAGATTTCGACGGGATGACGTCCCACTCCGCTGACATTAAAGATATGATACGCACCCAGAGGCGTTGTATATGGATATATCTTCCAGAAAGAAGCGCGATAAGTATGCAGCCGTTCCGGAATAAGAATTTGCTTCAGTAATGGATGATGACTTCCGGGCAATCCTGCAGGAAAGAGATTTGAGAGAGAAATCTCGATAGGACTTTTCTAGAATGCGATACGAGAAGACCTAGACCCAGGAGTGGTCATATTGCGCGCACCCAGCAGGCCAGAGTTGGCATTGTCGACGAGGTAGTTGACCAGATTCGGATAAAGGAACTTACCCAGATGCGTTGCGAATTGATCAAGGACGGAAGAGTTTTGAGTATTCCTCCGATGGTTAGGACGTGTTCCCGAGGACCTGTTCGGCCTGACATCTTTTACAGAATGATGAAGCTACAGAGTACGCGATTTCGAGTCCGTGTGAGAGACTTCAGATTGACCGTGGCCGAGAACAGTGCAGTGCGTAGTAGCTTAGCGTGACGTCATATTGGTCGACAATAGAGACAAGTGGAACCAGAGGTTCGGGCGAGACGCTGACGAGCTGCCATTACTTCCCGTCGAGACGAGAGACCTGATATGCTTACAGAGGCGTTGGGGTACGACCAATTTCCGAGAAAATATTGTGCTGAGGACACAGATGTCTCTCGAGTGTGAAGAGATTATGCAGGAGAGCCAGCCTCTGTACAGTTCGGCATAGGCAAGATCGGAAGAGACCTTGAGCAGGATTCCTTCCAGGACATTGCTGCAATGATGTTTGCACCCAGGATCAGATGTGTGACGTGCATTCAGAGGGCCAGAGGCCGACGCCAGTGATGGGCTGCCTCACGAGTGGTCGTGAGGATTGACCGATAGGTGGCCAGAGAAGTGCCAGAACGGAATCGTCCCCGTTAGCACACCTGACAGGGCCGATGAGCCGATTGACTGCGAGATAGGAAATCCGCAAGGAAGATAAGGACCCAGAGTCAGAGGACGCCAGACCATGAGCAAGAGGCAAGTAGATATCCTGCGCTGCTAGCAGTGGATGCACCGACTCCTTCTCGACCTCGAAGGAGGAACTACCGACGACGGTATTTATGATTTGTGATTTTGTGATTCGATTATCACGTATCCGTCATTTTGGATTTCGGTATTTTGGGCGTTCTGTTTGCATGATTTAGTTTTGATGACTGAGTTTCATGATATTGGTTTCATGCACCCACTGGATATTTATATATTTTGCGCAGAGTTATTACATTTGAGATATTGATTGAGATTTCATGCCTACCGTATGCAGTGATTTGATTTGCACTTCCAGCGTAGTTTTCATGCACCTTTAGTGTTTTGATATACGATTTTGGTGCACGCCAGATGCACTAAATCGGGATTCTTCGTGCATGTCACATGCACCTGATTTTTTTCTGTCAGGCACACACGTTGCCTACGACAGATGTTTCGTGCACACCAGTTGCACCTAGATGTGGTTTTGTACACCTGTTTGACACATATATGGATTTTGATTCCTTGCGTACCAGACGCACAGGATATTCTTATATATGCATTTTGGGGATTGATTTCTAGTAGAGCAGTACATTTTTATGATATTCTCTATGTGTTGATGTTTTCGGAGCCCCGACAAAATGGATTATTACTGAAATTGTTTTAAGTATTGGGGGTTTAAATTTAAATTCGGGGACCGAATTTCATTAAAGGGGGTAGATTGTAACACTTCAAAAAGATAAAATATTAATTTTTAGGAATTTTTATAATTTAATATTATTTTATTGAATATTTTAATATTTTGGTATTATTAAATGCAAATAAATGGGGAAAAATTATGGAAAATTATGAAAAATTCTAAAATAGGGTAAATTAGAGAATTATGACATTTTAAAGTTTTTGTGATTAGTTTGACACAAATTTAGTGCTAATCACGATTAAAAATCGCTAATCGGATTTTTTGGCTTTTTATGCAAAACTTGCACATATCATTTTTATCACACTTGTGCATTTTCTTTCATGTTATTTGGAGCTACTATTCTTGTGAGAAGGGTTTTGAAGGAAAATAAAAAGGAAAAGAGAAAGAAAAAAGAAAAGAATATAGAATTGGAGAGTTGGTGTGAGAGGGGTATGGGCTTAATTGACCCAAGGACTTAGCCATTTCCCCCCCTCATTTTCCCTCCCTCTTCTTCCTTCTACTGCTGCTGCTCCTGCACTTCCTCTTCCTCCCCTCTTCAATAGCCTCAAACCATCTCAAAACTACCCCAAAACCAAACATTCACTTCATTAAAATTGTGCACAAGCTCAAGACCTTCACGATGGACCAAGAAAGCATGGAGTTTGGCCACTAGGGGCAACTCAAGAAAATTCTTGAGTTGCCAGTTGAGGTAATTTCTGAAACATTAGCTTAATTCTAGCATTCCCTATACCCCAATGTTGTTATAGAATCGATATTGTGTGATAATATGGACTTGATGAAAACCTAGTTAGGGTTGTGATGAATTGGTGTTGTATTATGAAATTGAGCTCAGTTAAGGTTATACCAACACCTTAGTGTATGAATTGGAACCCAAAACCTGAAGCTTAAAACAGAATACGGATTTTAGAAACCGATATCGGGGAAATTATGAAATCTGTGTAGTGTTTATTGAATCTGCTTTTACCCCGAGACTCCTAAAATAATATTGAGTGGACAGTGAGATGTGCAGGCACCAGAGAACCATCACCCCAAACCCTAGCTCCCCACTCCAAAGTGAGACCGCCGGTTTTCCCATTCTGGCCGCAATTTGCGGCCAGAGCTAAGGGGATTTGCCTCGTTTTGCGTGCATGCCCCCATTTCCTCTATTCTTGGCCCAGGGTACTTCTAGTTTTGACTGATTCCATCTAGAGTAAAATCTGGGACATATATCCTAAGTTGTTATTTTGGATTCGTGTTTCCGTATTCCGTATTTTTAAGTCTGAAATTGTGGATTGTGTTTTGCCTCGACTATTTGGCGTTTATACGACGATATAGAGGATTTATTGATGGTTTTGAAGGCGTGCCATAGGTTCTCACCTATAGGCCCCTTATCGTATCGTTTTGGATTTCGTGTGCCGTTTTAGCTTGGATTTGGTTTTAATGCGCATATACGATACTTTGATATGTAGGTACCCATGAAGACTTCGGGACGACAAGCAAATGCGTGGTGACGTCCGCAAATGATGATGTAGGTGAGTAGATTATATCTACAGGGGGAAGTCGGGTGGATGGCGTATAGCACCCCCGCAGTCCATAGATAGTATACTATGTAGTTTATTTACGTGGTAGTTGTAGTGTGTTATGGTTAGTTAGAGATAGAAATAACTAGCGTAGTTCCTAGTTGCGAGCTCTAGGATAGAGGTACACCAGCACGCACAACCTTGCATACTCATTATACTTGCACTGTGTTTGATGATATGGGATGACTTTGGAGATGAGTCGAAGATGTGGGCTTTGTGCCGCGAGATCGGTGATCTGATACGATTCATATTTGGGATATGACTTGTGATTCTTGCGGGCTTGGGATGTGTGTTTACCCCCGCATGCATACTTTATTGATGGTATCGATTTGTACTAGACATAGAGTAGTACCCCAGATTATATGATCGGATGATAGTAATACCTGTTATGTGATGAGATAGTGAGATGTTGACCCGTACCCAGCTATTGGGATGCCGTACGATGATTTACCGTACGATATTGAGGATAGATCCGCACTCATAACTCGAGGATGTCCTACGTTATATTATTGAGGCGGGATCACCGACTTGTACATCTATATATATCGACTCAGATTTAGGTGGTTTCCACACCTACCCCTCCTGATTGACCTGATACTTAGATCTGTAGTTTGCATAGTAGATTCTTCACTGTGGTGTTGACTATTTGATTTCCGCATATTCATGCTATTCGCATTGCTGGCATATGTTTATTGCTATATTATTATCATGCTGTTAGGACACCAGCACCATTATCGATGATGCGTATGTTCCACGTACACTATTTGCCGGCTCACACACTTCAGCATCGATAATTGCCATGCCACTACACTGTAGTACTGTTGCATGACTTCTGATATGATTACCTTTCTTTACATGTTGCATACATCATGGATTGATTGCATAGCACATCGTATTGGATTTACTTCTTGATGTTGGATTTTCATGTGATTTCTGATTTTGAGGACCGTGGGATTATTTAAGAAAGGATGCTCTATTTTGAAAAACCCGGTACCTCGTGATATGATATTTTGGTGCGTCCACCACGCGTTTTCTCGGTGCTGAGACGTGTGCTTGAAACCCGATTCGAGGAGTGGATGATCCGTTTGCGGGTTCGTGGTGGGCCCGGTATGGTTCCCCTCGGCAAGATGATCGATGGGTTTTTTGCCGATTGAGCCTGGAGGCGGGCGAGTACCTACCGGTGATTGTATTTGAGCTCGGCGGATATCTGGAGGATACCGACCGGAGTCGAGAGATGGGCGTACTGCCGGGGCCGAGGGCCGATTCCGCAGACATAGCCCGCGGGCCGATCCGGAATGACGGAGCCCGATGGATGAGGATTTACGTGTCGATGCTAGGCACGGGTTTCATGATGTTTTTCAATGATTTTGTTTATATCCTCATATTGCATACATGATGCTTATTGTCATTGGGTGACGGGTGGACGGGTTCCACATATACACAGACATGGGTCATACAGACTGGATTTACACTGATCATACTTCATTTGTATATATAACAGGGTATGAGGGCGCTGTTATATATACCCTTACACCAATATTAGTGGTATGGGACGCTAATATATGTGTATTGATATCCTTGATACTTCATCATTTTACTTCATGCAGACATACCTTATACTGATGACATGTTATTACCTGAGTACCTGGCACTACATACATATTTAGATGTTACCTTGCCACCTTATCATACTTCAGATGTACTCTTGTGGTTATATTACTGATTGTTGACCTAGGATTATGTCTTGCATTCGGTTTCTGCTTGTAGATATTTCTATTCACGAGTTGGCAACTCACCCCCGTTGTGCCACAGTTCTTGCAGGTTCTGCCGTACAGGTTCCATTGCGGCATTTCTGGCACACTACTTTCTTGCGGGTGAATTGCTTTTGGTAGGTGGATTCTATCGCATCAAGAACCACCATTGTATTTATTTTATTCATTGTATCTAGAATTTCCATCAACCAAAACTTGTATATTGTTTCAGACCTAGACTTTAGTGATGTATTATTCGACCTTAGAGTCGCGCTTAGTAGTATTGCAGTTTTCTTGTTGCTTTTGAGTTCTTTTGGTTTGACCCTTGCCTTTCGGCGTTGTATATTCTTATTGGTTGTGTGGTTGTGGCCGTCATTTGACGAAGAGCTTGCTCCCGCTTGGGGATGCCTTTTGTTAGTTATGTATATGCCCTAGAGGCCATTGTTGTACATATGATGTATATTATAATGGATGCTTTGTTATATATAGAGATGACTTTCTTGCTCGTCATGATAGTATGCTATTTGGTTTCACTTTATCCTAACATGTTGACTTGTATTGGTTTAATGTTTTACTCTCACATGTTGATAAAGCCCTTAGGATCTGTACTCGACTACTGGGACTATGATGAGATCATACTAGTGGGGCCATGGTAGTCGATGAGTACATCCTTTAATTGTTCCTAGTCGAGAGTATATCGAGACAGGGCATCGATACACCAGAGTAGACTAGCGTATACGCATCTTGACCCATATGATGGGCGATGGATGATCCCATATCCATCGGTGTTTGACATCAGAGATGGTGTACGGGTGCTCAGTGGAAACTGGGTACACTGGACGGACTCGCCGAGAACTCCCAGATGGTGATATACCACACGTCAGATGGCAGTTCTCCGGTAACACAGGTACAGGGTAGTCTGTAGACCCTAGATCGTCATGGAGTCTTGTGTGATTCCCACTGTGCTTTGATTACCACCTTACCACGTCCAAGAGGGCTTGCAAAACGGTGGCTTTTGGGTACAGTCCCGAATCACATGGAGGCAATGAGCGATAGGAGGGGATTCGTCTCTCCCGGTATAGGGAGTTGATGTTGTGCTGTGTTCGATTGGCTATAACTGGAAGTCCCTGGCCAGGGCTGATATAGAGATTTACTGGTAAGTGTTACTAGTAGTTTCTCGACCCGTTATGAGCCACACATCGACACGACTTATCGGTTACTGGGGTCTGACATATACCACCCCTAGACTTGATATGCGACATATCAGACGAACAGACCGGACTGTACGGGAGTGTTACTGATCGGATTCACAGGAGAACGCACAGGCTAGCTTGTTGATCTTCTGATCGCTTAATACCTGGGTGGCTGTTACGTTTAGCTGACCGCTTGCAGCTTGTGGGTGTTTGATATGATCATCACCTGCTACCGGCGTATTGACGATTCATTAGAGTCCTACACAGAGGTTTCTTGGCTCAGGCGAAACGGAGTAGAGGCACATATGTGATATGTGCAAGACCGAGGATATTGCGATATGAGATACCGTATTATATTCTCGCGATATTTAGATATGAACCGAGACATCGGATCAAGTGTTGATTCGATAAATCGGTACATGATATATTAGTCGGTTATATTCGATATAGCCGGATCGTCGGATCAAGTGTTGATTCGATGATTTAATATATATAATAATATATATGATAAATTATTATATTAACTAATATTGGCTTGCTTTATTATTTCATTTTCTCACTGGATGATACATTGATATATATATGCGATATATGTTAATTGTATTATTTTCTTTTGTTGCAAATATATAATATATATATGTGATATATATTATTGTGACATGATATGATTAATTGTTAAACATGTTTAAGGATGATTAATTGAGGTTAGGGTTTGATTAGGGTTAGATGCTTCAAGTTCCTTCTAGAAGCATTTTTCTTTTGTCATTGCAAAGATATTTGGATGACACATTCTTTTAACCTAACCAAACCCTAACCCTAGTTGTTTCTATACTCATTCTTATCCTATCATCCTTGACCATGGTTTAAAAATCAATCATATAGTTCTTTCTATTCATCACAAAAGGTTTTAATCTTAGGAATATATTTTCCATTATCATCTTCTTCCTTCTTGATAAGCTCTCTTGAAAATCCTAAAGCGATGAATAAATATGAGAAAATGATATAAAAAGAAAGCATAAATACTACTCTCTCATCCTCATCTCATCTAGCCCATGAGATTAGTATGTTCACTTCTCAAGAGTGAGATAGCTTGAGTTCTTTGAAACCTCGACGTAGATCATCGGAGATTTGGAATACTTCGAGCTAGCATGGATCGTTCGAGTCGTGGAGCCTCTCATGAGTCCGGGAGATCGTGGATCGCGGCAAAGGGACTTCTACTCGGAGCTTGTGAAGTGAAGGAGCGGACTACAAAGGTTGTAATCCCTCACACTTAGATAAAAGTTATCTTCTTGCATATTAAACCCTAATAATCTAGCAAAGATCCCGGCTTTGGGTTGTTCGGAACGTCTAAATTTTTATCCGGGCATATTTGATGCCTTATGAACCTTCACAAGAGTGCCTAGGAACCCTACATTGGTATCAGATCCTAGCTAGAGCATTAGGCGATGTGTTTACGAAGTTAAAACTCCGATCGAACCCGAAACGACGGAAAAAGCCCCCTCTCTGGAAATTTTTAAAATTTTGGTATTTTTCTGAATTAAAAATATGTAAAAAAATCAGCAGGGAATTCTAAGAATTACCTTAAAACCCGAGCCCCCAATTCGATCAAACGGCGGCGGAACCGCGGCGCAAGCATGCCTTGCGCGGCGGTTCCGCGGCGGATTGATAGGATTGTGACACGTGGCTTTTCTGGTAATGACCGTAGGTACTTGTTGAGGCTTCTGGATATTTTTAACAGTGATTCCAGTATTGTTTAAATCTGGGGTTTATTTTGTAATAGTAGATTCGATCGGAATTTTTAAGTTCGTATTTCTTTCCGGATATTTAGAAACTGTTAAATTATTTGAACGGATATCATTAACTTACTATTTCCCGGTACGGCAAACTTTCAAGCGTTGAATTTTTATCGGGTTTAAATCTTTCGGAAAATTGTACAAGTTAAGCGGTGGACCCTCTAGAAGACAACAAACCTTAACTCGATTATGTGACCGTCTTGAACCGCCTTTTGAACCTTCAGGTTTGGGGCAGTACGGCGTGCCACATGTGAGGCGTTGGCTTGACCCTTCTAGGGCTGGATCACCGGTACTGTGACATATTCTGGGATTATTTGAACCCCGCTCAAGTGTTGAGCAGTTTAGGAAATTTTGGGTGTTTGATTATCTGTTCGAAAAGTTTAATACTGTTTATTTATCTGGAATGTGATACAATATGTGGAATTCATAGAGTTAGGCATGAAATACGAAGTATGTGATATTTCGGATTTACGATGTCTAAAGTGATTGTGGATTCCAAATATTGTAGTTTTACTCTTTCTTTTCTGTGACCGTAAGTGTAATATGTGATATCGCCGGTTTCGTTGCTATATGTCAACGACAATTGGGATGCGCATATTTACTTACGTTGATGATATGAGATATTATGTGTTGCTGTGATATGTTATATTGGATCGTTGCGATCAGAATAGCCGGGGGTTTTATGTGAGATGAGGGTTTTTATTTTCATTCATGTAAAATTCATTTGTAATGTAATATTCTTTTATTTGGGGCACTTCCAGGTTGCGGTTGCTGTCACCAGTGTATATTATTTACTTTTCCGCATTAGGTAGACCCAAGGAGGGGAGCACAAGTAACCGGGTTCTAGGGTCCAGTGGGAGGCCATCTCGAGGAGTCGAGACCGGGTCTCCTAGCCATAGAATTCGCAGTGTTACTTGCCGCTCTCGTAGGGGTCTTGGGATGTGGGTTTGGCTATTCTTCGCGACCGTGGAATCCGTGTTTTATACAGGCTCGTATTGAAAACACGGACATTCTAGTATATCCAATATTTCATATATGTTCTTCTGCTGCAATGTTCTGTGATGAGATCATATTACTGCCTGAGACGAATGCTTATACTATATATATATGCTGATATATAAATATTACTGCTTTCGTTTCTTCTGTGATGCTTAGGAAGCATAAGCTGATGGGATTTTTATTAATGAGATTAATAAAAGAAAAGAAACCTAAAGATGTTGTAGAATCAAAACTTTATAAAAAGGGTAGCTACAGTTTTGCTTTGCACAGTGATATATATGATATATCCTGCACCTTATTCGATGAGGAAAGGACCGAGATCCCTTCACCGGGAGTGACTCCTTTAGCGAAACTGGCAGATGCTACAAAACGCGGTTTGTCTTTTGATTGCTTTTAGTGTTTTGCTTTGCACAGCGGTATATATGATATATCCTGCACCTTATTCAATGAGGAAAGGGCCGACGATCCCTTCACCGGGAGTGACCCCTTTAGCGAAACTAAGAAAAGCCTCAAAAACACTCCTTTTTAAAAAAACACATGATTCTACGACGATATCAAGTTCATTACGCTTAGGGTTTTCTGAAAAACCTGCGTAGCCCTCCGTCATTTCAGATAGATATTATTTAGTATTCGTGCTACGCTTGTTGGCCTGCGTCAAGGCGTAGTGTGCGGTAGCTAACTAGTATATATCTGTTTATGCATATGATGCAGATTGGATTAGGGTAGTCGTGCGACTTTGTTGGCCTGCGTCAAGGGTCATGCGGGTGGGTTTAATTTAATCAAGAAATGACGGGTTGAACTTGACTAGCGCACTATGGTTTGTTGGCCTGCGTCAAGGTCATAGGATGCTAGGGGTAAAAATATTATCGGGAATTTCAAGTGTTGAAATTTGCAATGAGATTGCATACCTCCTATGAAATAGTTGGATCCTGATACCCACTGCGAGTAAGAGTTACTCCTGGGAGAGTTTTACACAGGACAATTAGCCGATCAAGTAGGTGTCTAGAAAAGTGTTAACGGGGTTACGCCTCTGGGAAAACGAGGTTTACTTTAATTAGGTCCGTGCGAAAGCACGGGGAACCTCCCTCAAAGTACCGACACTGATCTGGCTGAAAGATTGACGAAGTTGTAGGGTGTAATTAATCCCGGCTAATCTTACCTTTTAGGGTTTTAAGGTAGATTTGATAAAAACAGTGGGAGACATCCTGATTAGATAAGATAATAACCAATCTAATCTTGCAAGAGCATACGCTAAAGTGTTTTCTTCTCTCTCTCTCCAGGTAGCGACCATGTCAGGCCATAATCAAGATAATAATATTGATGTATTGACTAAACCTAATTATTGTACTGAGCTAGGGTTTGTTGGACCCGTTCATTCTTATAAGAGTTATAAGACTGAACAGGAAACAGGAGAATATCTGGATTCTCAAGCCGCCCAAAAGAACATGCATGTTGATGCATCTTCTTCGGTTGTGTTAGTTATTGAGAACTGTTTCTCAGTTCACCCTACGTCCTGGGTATTAGATACCGGATCAGGATCCCACATATGTAAACAGTTACATGGGCTACGTAAAGGTAGAGAACTGGGAAAAGGTGATCATTCCGTTCAAGTAGGGAACGGTGCAAGTATTGTACCCAAAGCAGTTGGCGAATATCACCTTGTATTGCCAAGTCGTAATACACTGATTCTAAATGAGTGCTATTATATACCGAACATGATGTGCAACATTATATCAGTTTCTTTATTGAGTAAAGATAGATATAATTTTGTAGTACAGGATAATGTTATGAACATATTCCTAGATCAAAAGTTGATTGCATCAGGCTCGTTACATAATGGCATATTCATTCTAAATCAGAATACAGTTCTAAATATACAAAACACACACAAGAGGAAAAGTTCAGATATGAACGAATCCTTCTTGTGGCATTGTAGACTTGGTCATATCAATGCGACACGACTGGCTAAGTTACATAGGGATGGTTATTTGAATCCGTTCGAATTATCATCTTATGATACTTTCCATTCATGTCTCAAAGGAAAAATGACCAAAGCTCCGTTTAGTGGACACGGAGAAAGAGTTACCGAACTCTTAGGACTGGTACATAGTGATGTATGCGGTCCCATGTGTACGCATGCCAGGAACGGTTCTTCCTACTTCATTACATTCACTGACGATCTCTCAAGATTCGGATATGTGTTCCTGATGAAACACAAGTCTGAAGCTTTTGAGAAATTCAGAGAATATAAACACGAAGTAGAAAACCAAACGGGCAAAAGTATTAAGATTCTTCGATCTGATCGAGGAGGTGAATACTTAAGTGGTGAGTTCCTAGATTATCTAAAAGAGAATGGGATTCTCTCTCAGCTTACTCCCCCTTATACACCACAGCACAACGGTGTATCAGAGCGGAGGAATCGCACCCTATTAGATATGGTGCGCTCGATGATGAGTACAGCTGAGTTACCCATTTCCTTCTGGGGGTATGCACTGGAGACAGCTGCAGACCTATTGAATATGGTTCCTACCAAATCTGTGCCAACCACTCCATATGAGATATGGAAAGGAAAGAGACCATATCTTAATTATATTAGGATATGGGGTTGTCCGGCATATGTGAAAACACAAAATCCGGGCAAACTCGGCGCAAGGTCTATTCTGTGCAAGTTTATTGGATATCCCAAACATTCGCGCGGGTATATCTTCTACCACACCGAAGGACAAAAAGTGTTTGTTTCTCGGCATGCCACCTTTTTAGAAAAGGAATTTCTTGTAAAAGAGATTGATGGCAATGAGGTAGAACTGGAAGAGGTTCCAGCGACACAAACTACAACAGATGATTTAGTGGAACCAGAGGATTCAGTAGTACCCGACGAACCCCAGCCTCTTCGCCGATCTAGTAGGGTTTCTCATCCACCTGAGAGATACTACGGTTTTCTCATTGATGGTGGAAGCGAGGATTGCATCATGGATGATGATGAACCGACTAGTTTCGAGCAGGCCATCACGATTGGTGACTCTGTGAAATGGCTGGATGCAATGCGATCTGAGATGGAATCCATGTACACCAATAAAGTATGGATTTTAGAAAATGCTCCTGAAGGGGTAAAACCCATTGGGAGCAAGTGGATTTTTAAAAAGAAATTTGGTGTAGATGGAAAAGTTGAGACTTTCAAAGCTAGACTTGTAGCAAAGGGTTTTCGTCAACGTCTAGGTGTGGATTATGACGAAACTTTTTCTCCAGTGGCTATGCTTAAGTCCATCCGGATCTTAGTTGCCATTGCTGCATACCATGACTACGAAATCTGGCAAATGGATGTTAAGACCGCCTTTCTAAACGGTGATTTAGAAGAGAGCGTGTACATGACTCAGCCAGAGGGCTTCGTAGATAGTGGGAGCAGCGGAAAGGTGTGCAAGCTTCTTAAATCCATTTATGGGTTAAAGCAAGCATCGCGGAGTTGGAACATCTGTTTTGATGTTGTAGTCAAAGAGTTTGACTTCATCAAAAATATAGATGAACCTTGTATCTATAAGAAGGTAGCAGAGGGTAAGGTTGTCTTCCTCGTATTGTACGTGGATGACATACTATTGATAGGAAATGATATTCCTATGCTGCAATCAGTCAAGCTCTTCTTATCACAGAGATTCTCAATGAATGATCTGTAAGTCGATGTACTTCACCCCAGTACTTGTGGGGAGGCGGAATTTTCAAAACTTATCAAGTTTAAACAACGAACATCGACTAACCGCTTGAATCGAAGCTAAACTATAAATAACCGTATTCAATGAGTTTCTTTTCACAAGTGATTAGGGATTATACCTAATGAAACCGGTCCTTCTTCTTTGTGTCCTCCTTTGTTCTCCTCGACCTTCTCTAGGTAGTAGACGATCCACCCGAGAGCGAAACTCCAAGCTAAACCTCTAACTTGAGGTAACTAACCAACTTTGATTGCTAATCAAAGATGAAAGGATGATGTAGAATAAAGGTTATGGATTGTTTAGTCTAACTAATCCTTTGATCTCAACACATGAGGATTAAGGATTAGGGTTTGAAGATGAGAGCTTGAGGAGAGAGAATGTGAGATAAGATAATGAGAGAAGAGAGAGAGTGTATCATAATATTATGAAGCATTCTTATTTTCAATAAATGAATAAAAGAAATGAATAAGCATGCTTTATGAAATATCTAGTGGTGATTCATTAGCATGAGTCATTAAGCAATAAATGTGCATTAATGAAATGAATGAATCACCACCATGACTCACTCTCTTATCCAAAAGAAACCTCCTTAGTCACATCTTCTAGAAGCTTCTCGAGTAATTACGAGAACGCCCCTCCGAACCGTAAAAATACGGAAAATCTTTAGACTGTATAAATCCAATAACCGGATACCAGTAACTGGCTTAAACCAAAGCCGACTGGTAAAAACTGTCCGAAAGTCGTACGCGCGTAAACGCACGTATGCGTCCGAACCCTTCGTCGCAAAACCATGCAACCTCTATATCGTTTCGCCTGGAGTAGGAAACTCTCTGTGTGGGACTCTAGAGACTCGACTACTACGCTGGCAGTGGGTTTAACCACAGACCGCAAGCGGCACTAGCTGTACGTAACGGTCCCCAGGTAGTTGTCGATAAGAAGGCCGATGAGTAAACCCATCCGAACTCCTACTGAGTCTGATGTGACAATCTCCATACAGTCCGGTCCGTTCGTCCAAGACTATCGCATATCGGGCATAGGGGGGCGGCAAGCGTCAGTCCCCTAATAGCGGTATAAGTCGTGTCGGAGTAAAGCCCATTACACCCTGAGAAACTGCTGGAACCTACCAGCAAATCTCGCTTGCCCTGGCCAGGGACTTTGCGTAATGGCTCTCTGACACAGCACGATATCTACTCCCAATACCGGGAGGGACGAATCCTGTCTAACCGCCACTGCCTCCAAGTGCTCGGGACTGCACCCAACTGCTACCTGTTTGCATGACTCCATAGAGCCGTGGTAGGGTAGCAATCTAAGAACAGTGGGACACACTCGAGGCGAAGTAGCAGTGTCAAGTCTGCGGACTACGCTGTACTCATGTCACCTGGGAACTGTTTACTGACGACTGGTATCAAACAAACCAACAGTTCCCTGTGAGTCCTGTCCGGTGTACCCGTAACCTAACGAGCACCTGTATACTATCTCCAGTACCACGTACTGACGGCTGTGGGACAGACCATCCCCCAACTGGGATGAGAAATGTACACACCAGTCTACTCCGGAGTATCGATGCTCTGTCTCGATAATCCAACGACCAGGGACCTGAATAAGGATGTGCTTGTAGACTACCCAGCCCCCACTAGTGTGACTGCCATCACAACGCTGGTAGACAAGCAAGATCCTAAGAGCTCTATCAATACGTACACTCACATATTAAGATAGAAAAACCAAGTAGCATACTACCATGTTTAGCAAGACTGTTATATACATGTGAATATCCCAAGCTTCCATTAAGTAATATACAAGCTAGTATGATACAGTAATGGCCTTCTAGGGCATAAACACTAACAATCTCCCACTTGCACTAGGGCCATGTACTGGCATATCGTAGACCAATGATCTCGAGCAGCCTCTCGAACTGAATCTGAGGAAGGGCCTTCGTGAATGGATCAGCAATGTTCTCTTCTGAAGCAACTCTCCGAACCTCGATCTCCTGACGATCAATGATCTCCCTGATCAGGTGATACCGCCTCAAGATGTGTCTGGACTTCTGATGGGACCTTGGTTCCTTCGCTAAAGCTATAGCTCCGTTGTTGTCGCAATACAGAGGTATTGGATCAACTATGGTAGGAACCACCTGAAGTTCTGTTAGGAACTTCTTCATCCAGACTGCTTCTTTTGCGGCATCGCAAGCAGCTATATACTCCGCTTCCATCGTCGAGTCAGCAACGGTGTCCTGCTTGGAGCTTTTCCAGCACACCGCCCCTCCATTGAGGGTAAAGACATAACCCGACATGGACTTGGAATCGTCCTTATCACTCTGGAAGCCGGAATCAGCAAAGGCCTCCATCCTGAGGTCTTTTCCGCCGTAAACCAAGAACATCTCCTTAGTCCTCCTCAGGTACTTGAGAATGTTCTTTACTGCTATCCAGTGTTTCTCCCCTGGGTCTGACTGATACCGGCTTACCACGCTCAGTGCGTAAGCTACATCTGGTCTGGTACACAACATCGCATACATTATAGAGCCTACCGCAGAAGCATAGGGTATAATAGACATGCGTTCCCTTTCCAAATCAGTCTTGGGAGACATCTCTTTGGAGAGGGTGATTCCGTGACAAGCCGGTAGATTACCGCGCTTTGAATCTTCCATACTGAATCTTTTCAGTACAGTGTCGATATACCTGGACTGCGAAAGTCCCAACATCCTCTTGGATCTATCACGATAGATCCGGATCCCCAGAATGTAAGAGGCATCACCCAGGTCTTTCATGGAGAACCTGTGTGACAAGAATCCTTTGACAGATTGTAGCATAGGAATGTCATTTCCTATCAATAGAATGTCATCCACGTACAAGACGAGGAATACGACACTTCTGGCCACAACTTTACTATATATGCACGGTTCATCTGGATTTTTGATAAAGTCATATTCTTTGACTGTCTCATCAAAACAGATGTTCCAACTCCGCGATGCCTGCTTTAGTCCATAAATAGACTTAAGCAGCTTGCACACTTTCCCGCTGCTCCCACTCTGATTGAAACCCTCTGGCTGATCCATATAGACGCTCTCTTCTAAATTTCCATTCAGAAAAGCCGTCTTTACGTCCATCTGCCAGATTTCATAATCATGGAAGGCAGCAATAGCAAGAAGGACCGGAATGGATTTGAGCATAGCCACTGGAGAAAAGGTTTCGTCATAGTCCAAACCAGGTCTTTGACGAAAACCCTTTGCAACAAGTCTAGCCTTATAGGTTTCCACCTGTCCATCTACACCAATCTTTTTCTTGAAGATCCATTTGCATCCTATGGGTTTTACCCCATCTGGAGCAAAGTCCAAAGTCCATACTTTGTTGGTGTACATGGACTCCATTTCGGTCCGCATTGCATCTAGCCATCGTACCGAGTCGCCGCTCTGGATGGCCTGCTGGAAGTCAGTAGGTTCATCATCATCTATGATGCAATCCTCTCTATCCCCGTCTATGAGAAAACCGTAGTATCTCTCAGGCGGACGAGACGGCCTACTACTCCTGTGGAGGGGTGCGGGAATGTTCTGTTCTTCTTGAACCTCTGGTTCTACCAAACTTTCAGTAGCAGTTTGTGGTTCTGGAATTTCTTCCAGTTCTATTTCGCTCCCACTTGATTCCTTTTCTAAAAACTGATGTTCTAGAAAATGGGCATTACGAGAAACAAATACCTTCTGTTCCTCTGCGTAATAGAATAGATATCCCCTGGAGTGCTTTGGATATCCCACAAACAAACACTTTACTGATCGTGCCTCGAGCTTGTCCACATGCTGCTTTTTAACAAAAGCTGGACATCCCCAAATCTTTATATACTGTAGATGGGGTTTCTTCCCACTCCATATCTGATATGGAGTGGTAGGCACAGTCTTGGTAGGTACCATGTTCAAAAGATATGCCGCTGATTCTAGCGCATGTCCCCAGAAAGATCGCGATAACTCAGCATTACTCATCATGGATCGTACCATATCCAATAGGGTTCGATTCCGTCTCTCCGATACACCATTATGCTGTGGAGTGTACGGAGGAGTAAGCTGAGAGAGAATTCCTTTCTCTTTTAGGTAACCTAGGAACTCGGCACTCAAGTATTCACCACCTCGATCAGATCTAAGTGTCTTAATACTTTTGCCGGTTTGGTTTTCTACTTCATTCTTATACTCCTGGAATTTCTCAAAAGCCTCGGATTTATGTTTCATCAGATAAATGAATCCGTATCTTGAGTAATCATCCGTGAAAGTAATGAAATAGGAATAACCACCTCTCGCATGTATAGACATTGGACCACATACATCACTGTGTATGAGTCCTAAGAGCTCGCTCGCTCTTACTCCTTGTCCAGTGAATGGAGTCTTTGTCATCTTTCCTTTGAGACAAGATTGACAAGTGTCATAAGTTTGATATTCGAACGTGTCCAAATATCCTTCTCTATGCAACTTAGTCAACCTTCTCTCATTGATGTGACCCAGTCTACAATGCCATAAGAAAGCTTTATTTAAATCTGGAGACTTTCTTTTTAGTGTGTTCTGGACATTGAAAATTTGGAGTTGGTTTAACACATATATGCCGTTATTTAGAGTACCGGACCCAATCAAACCATGATTAAGGTGGATGTTGACAACATCTCTTACAAACGTGAAATCATAACCTTTATTTGATAACAAGGAAACTGATATGATATTACACGTTAAGCTGGGTACAAAATAACAGTTATGTAAAACCAAAATGTGTCCACTCGTCAATCCAAGGTGATAATCCCCGACGGACGCAGCTCCCACGCTAGCTCCGTTAGCAACCCTGAGGATCATATCACCTTCCTTCAGCACTCTACGGTTTCTCAGTGCCTGCAAAGAATTGCAAATATGAGATCCTGATCCGGTATCCAATACCCAGGAAGTAGAGTTGATCGACAGACAATTCTCAATTACAAACACACCTGAAGTCGAAGCCACAGCTTGCTTCGGTTCCTGGTTCTTGGCGTTCCACGCCTTGCAATCCTTCTTCTAGTGCCCTTTCCTGTGACAATGGAAGCACTCATCCAGGCCAACTACCGGTGCTGTAAACTTTTTCTTTCCCTTCTTTCCCACCTTACTAACACCTCCTCTAGGTCTGGGTGCGGCCTTCTTCTTCCTTCCTTTGGCCCTAGCCTTGGACCCGGAAGAAGATGAACCGCCAACAAACATAGCGGGTGTTTCCCTTGCCTTCTGCAAGGTGCCCTCTGCACTCCTTAACATGTTTAGGAGTTCCGCAAGTTCAACTTCTTTTCCTTGAAGATTGAAGTTGAGGATAAACTGGGCGTAGGTGGGAGGAAGGGACTGGAGAACAAGGTCTGTATAGAGCTCATTATCCAAAGTCGTCCCAAGGTCCGCGAGCTCTTCAATATAGCCGATCATCTGTAGGACATGTTCACCTACTGATGACCCGACAGCCAACCTCGCTCGAAACAGTTTCTTAGAGGTCTCGTATCTTGCTATACGAGATTGCTCTCCATAAAGTTCCTTTGTATGGAGAAATATGCCATCTAGGGACATATCCTCGTGCCTCCTCTGATGTTCATTGTTCATCGAGGCAAGCACGATGCACTTGGATCTCGCGCAATCTAAATCCCAGGTTTTGCGGATTTCCTTATCCGCATTGCTGGATTTGGGACCAAGGACAGCAGGTGCTGTAGCGGTGAGGACGTACCCCAGTTTGTCATAGGTCAAAGCCATCTTGACATTCCGCAGCCAATCTTTATAGTTTGGCCCTGTCAGTATATTTTTCTCTAAAAGTAACTTAAGTCCAGTCATTTTCAGGGTCGCTGCAATTAGGAGAGAGAGAAGAAAACTCTTTAGCATGATGCTCTTGCAAGTTTAGAGTGGTTTTTAGTTTATCTAAACTGGATGGCTCCCACTGTTTCTCGAATCCTTCCTCAAACCATAAAAGAAGAATTAGCCAAGACTATTCTCACCGTACAATACTTGCTTAACCGTTCAGCCAGGCTGGTGTCGATACTTCGAGGGAGGTTTTCCAACGCTTTCGCGAAGTTCCTTAATTAAATAACCTTTTTTCTCTGGGGGCGTAACCCCGCTGACACTTTTCTGGACACCTACTAGGTTTATAGCATTGATCGTTAAGCGACGAATATCCTGATAAGTAGCATATACTCACAGTAGGATCGGGATCCAAATATCATCGTATGATAATGTTGAAGGAATCCTACCAACATTCATCAAACTCCAAATGGTATGCATCTCTTTGCAAATTTCAGTTTCTTTAGAAATTTCCGATATCTGTTTTTGCCCCATGCTCTTATGACCTTGGCGTTAGGTCAAAATGTCATAAGTCACATGTCAAGTTCTACCCATCATTATCTTGTCAATTTGAACCCATCCGTATATATCCTTGACGTTCGGCCAAAATGATAATACGACTGTCCCAAACTAACTCATCTATCTATGCAACAAATGAATATCCAGCAGCTACCAAACACTATGCCTTGGCGTTAGGTCAAAATACATAGCTTGAATACTACTGAATACCCAGATGAAATGACGGAGGGCTACGAATGGTTTTGGCGAAACCGTGAACGTAGTGAACTTGATATAACCGAAGGAACCTGATAGCTTTTAAAAGGAGTGGTTAAGACTCCGCATTTAAAAATATCTGTTTTAAAAATAACCGAGTGGTTTCTTTTAAATTGTTCCAACGATTTAAACTTTGGTTTGTTTTACTTTGCATTATAGATAATGCGTCCCATCATTAACCTATCATTGCAGAAAACAACGAAAATATAACGTCCTCTTATGCCATCCGCATTCGCCACGGGGTCCCGTCATCACCCGTTAGGTTACTTAACTAACGACAGAGCGGGGGCTGGGCTAGCGCGGGTGTAAAACATAAGTGACGTCTAAATAGCTATAATAAATATAGATATTTTACATTCGTCTGACGCAATGATATTCATTCCAGAACACAGATAAACAATATTGGATTTGCAAGCAATCTGTATTTCTTTTGAGCCTGCAAGAAAAGACAGATTACACAGTTGTGATGAATAGCCGTTACCCCACCCTCGACCCCTACGGGTACGGCAAACTACCCACCCGGCAGTCTGTGTACCCCACCTTGGGTCAGTCCTAGGAGCAAAAACAGTAAAATGAAATAATACAACGGTGGCTACGACCGCAACCTGGAAGTGCCCCGCAAAAATAATATTACAACAAATTACATTTACAACAAATGAATTATTCAATAACCCATTGCTAACCCCGGCTATACACCACAACAGTCCAATACAGTTTATATGCACAAACAGATATAACCATTTCAGAAATATGCAACCCCCTGCCAACCGACATACTAGCAGTTAGGGGAGGTTTACGAACACATTAAACAATCACAGATATAATCCAATACGCAAATACTGTACAATTCGATCGAATACAACTTCAATATTGCTCCAAAATCTGCTCTGTTAAACAGTAACCTGAGCAATAATTAAATATTCCAGAAAACCCCAAATGTCACATGGGACCCACACAAGAAAGACGAGTCCATGACTCGGCCAAAGCGCCGCGGAAGGGCGGCGGATCCCACCGATCCGCCGCGCTTTCGCGGCCGAGTTGCCGATTCATGGGCTCGAATTTCTTGGGTGTTCTCCTGGACTCTTTTCTAGCTCTCTGAACACACCTGAAAAATTTTCTGACATCATTTTGAATTCGACAGAAACTAGTATTTTTTAGGGTTTTCCGGTTTCGTTTTTCCGTTCGAAATTCGTACAAATTTGCGATTAAGTTATTTAGTGTTTAGCGAGGCTCTGATACCACTGTAAGTCGATGTACTTCACCCCAGTACTTGTGGGGAGGCGGAATTTTCAAAACTTATCAAGTTTAAACAACGAACATCGACTAACCGCTTGAATCGAAGCTAAACTATAAATAACCGTATTCAATGAGTTTCTTTTCACAAGTGATTAGTGATTATACCTAATGAAACCGGTCCTTCTTCTTTGTGTCCTCCTTTGTTCTCCTCGACCTTCTCTAGGTAGTAGACGATCCACCCGAGAGCGAAACTCCAAGCTAAACCTCTAACTTGAGGTAACTAACCAACTTTGATTGCTAATCAAAGATGAAAGGATGATGTAGAATAAAGGTTATGGATTGTTTAGTCTAACTAATCCTTTGATCTCAACACATGAGGATTAAGGATTAGGGTTTGAAGATGAGAGCTTGAGGAGAGAGAATGTGAGATAAGATAATGAGAGAAGAGAGAGAGTGTATCATAATATTATGAAGCATTCTTATTTTCAATAAATGAATAAAAGAAATGAATAAGCATGCTTTATGAAATATCTAGTGGTGATTCATTAGCATGAGTCATTAAGCAATAAATGTGCATTAATGAAATGAATGAATCACCACCATGACTCACTCTCTTATCCAAAAGAAACCTCCTTAGTCACATCTTCTAGAAGCTTCTCGAGTAATTACGAGAACGCCCCTCCGAACCGTAAAAATACGGAAAATCTTTAGACTGTATAAATCCAATAACCGGATACCAGTAACTGGCTTAAACCAAAGCCGACTGGTAAAAACTGTCCGAAAGTCGTACGCGCGTAAACGCACGTATGCGTCCGAACCCTTCGTCGCAAAACCATGCAACCTCTATATCGTTTCGCCTGGAGTAGGAAACTCTCTGTGTGGGACTCTAGAGACTCGACTACTACGCTGGCAGTGGGTTTAACCACAGACCGCAAGCGGCACTAGCTGTACGTAACGGTCCCCAGGTAGTTGTCGATAAGAAGGCCGATGAGTAAACCCATCCGAACTCCTACTGAGTCTGATGTGACAATCTCCATACAGTCCGGTCCGTTCGTCCAAGACTATCGCATATCGGGCCTAGGGGGGCGGCAAGCGTCAGTCCCCTAATAGCGGTATAAGTCGTGTCGGAGTAAAGCCCATTACACCCTGAGAAACTGCTGGAACCTACCAGCAAATCTCGCTTGCCCTGGCCAGGGACTTTGCGTAATGGCTCTCTGACACAGCACGATATCTACTCCCAATACCGGGAGGGACGAATCCTGTCTAACCGCCACTGCCTCCAAGTGCTCGGGACTGCACCCAACTGCTACCTGTTTGCACGACTCCATAGAGCCGTGGTAGGGTAGCAATCTAAGAACAGTGGGACACACTCGAGGCGAAGTAGCAGTGTCAAGTCTGCGGACTACGCTGTACTCATGTCACCTGGGAACTGTTTACTGACGACTGGTATCAAACCAACCAACAGTTCCCTGTGAGTCCTGTCCGGTGTACCCGTAACCTAACGAGCACCTGTATACTATCTCCAGTACCACGTACTGACGGCTGTGGGACAGACCATCCCCCAACTGGGATGAGAAACGTACACACCAGTCTACTCCGGAGTATCGATGCTCTGTCTCGATAATCCAACGACCAGGGACCTGAATAAGGATGTGCTTGTAGACTACCCAGCCCCCACTAGTGTGACTGCCATCACAACGCTGGTAGACAAGCAAGATCCTAAGAGCTCTATCAATACGTACACTCACATATTAAGATAGAAAAACCAAGTAGCATACTACCATGTTTAGCAAGACTGTTATATACATGTGAATATCCCAAGCTTCCATTAAGTAATATACAAGCTAGTATGATACAGTAATGGCCTTCTAGGGCATAAACACTAACATGATCTAGGTGATGCCTCCTGCATATTGGGAATCATGATCTATAGAGATAGATCTAAACGGATACTGGGATTGTCCCAATCCAGGTACATTGACACCATACTAAAGAGGTTTAGTATGGAAGAATCCAAGCGTGGGAACCAACCCACGATCTCTGGACTCACTCTCTCCAAAGAGATGTCTCCCAAGACTGATTTGGAGAGAGCTCGCATGCGGGATACCCTATGCTTCGGCAGTAGGCTCTATCATGTATGCGATGCTATGTACCAGACCCGATGTAGCATACTCACTAAGTGTAGTGAGTCGGTATCAAGCAGATCCTGGAGAGAGTCACTCGACAGCTGTGAAGAACATTCTCAAGTACTTGCGAAGGACTAAAGAGATGTTCTTGGTGTATGGTAACGGAGAACTCCAGGTGGAGTCCTTTACCGATTCCAGCTTCCAAAGTGATAAGGACGACTCTAAGTCGCATTCGGATTTTGTCTTTACCCTCAATGGAGGGGCGGTATGTTGGAAGAGTTCCAAACAGGATACCGTTGCAGACTCGATGATGGAGGCTGAATACATCGCTGCCAACGATGCTGCCAAAGAGGCTGTTTGGATCAAGAAGTTCATTAGTGAACTTGGTGTGGTTCCATCCATTGAGCATCCAATACCTCTGTATTGCGATAACAATGGAGCTGTGGCTTTGGCCAAGGAACCCAGGTCCCATCAGAAGTCCAGACATATTCTAAGGCGGTATCACCTGATCAGGGAGATAGTTGATCGCCGGGAGATCGAGATCAGGAGAGTAGATACGAAGGACAACACTGCGGATCCATTCACGAAGGCTATTCCCCAGATACAGTTTGAGAGATTATTCGGGATGCTAGGTATGCGATACTACAGCAGCTGGCCTTAGTGCAAGTGGGAGATTGTTAGTTATGTATATGCCCTAGAGGCCATTGTTGTACATATGATGTATATTATAATGGATGCTTGGTTATATATAGAGATGACATTCTTGCTCGTCATGATAGTATGCTATTTAGTTTCACTTTATCCTAACATGTTGACTTGTATTGGTTTACTGTTTTACTCTCACATGTTGATAAAGCCCTTAGGATCTGTACTCGACTACTGGGACTATGATGAGATCATACTGGTGGGGCCACGGTAGTCGATGAGTACATCCTATAATTGTTCCTAGTCGAGGGTATATCGAGACAGGGCATCGATACACCAGAGTAGACTAGTGTATACGCATCTTGACCCATATGATGGGCGGTGGATGATCCCATATCCATCGGTGTTTGACATCAGAGATGGTGTATGGGTGCTCAGTGGAGACTGGGTACACTGGACGGACTCGCCGAGAACTCCCAGATGGTGATATACCACACGTCAGATGGCAGTTCTCCGGTAACACAGGTACAGGGTAGTCTGTAGACCCGAGATCGTCATGGAGTCTTGTGTGATTCCCACGGTGCTTTGATTTCTACCTTACCAAGTCCAAGAGGGCATGCAAAATGGTGGCTTTTAGGTACAGTCCCGAATCACATGGAGGCAATGAGCGATAGGAGGGGATTCGTCTCTCCCGGTATAGGGAGTTGATGTTGTGCTGTGTTCGATTGGCTATAACTGGAAGTCCCTGGCCAGGGCTGATATAGAGATTTACTGGTAAGTGTTACTAGTAGTTTCTCGACTCGTTATGAGCCACACATCGACACGACTTATCGGTTACTGGGGTCTGACGTATACCACCCCTAGACTTGATATGCGACATATCAGACGAACAGACCGGACTGTACGGGAGTGTTACTGATCGGATTCACAGGAGAACGCACAGGCTAGCTTGTTGATCTTCTGATCGCTCAATACCTGGGTGGCTGTTACGTTTAGCTGACCGCTTGCAGCTTGTGGGTGTTTGATATGATCATCACCTGCTACCGGCGTATTGACGATTCTTTAGAGTCCTACACTGAGGTTTCATGGCTCAGGCGAAACGGAGTAGAGGTACATATGTGATATGTGAAAGACCGGGGATATTGCAATATGAGATACTGTATTATATTCTCGCGATATTTAGATATGAACCGAGACATCGGATCAAGTGTTGATTCGATAAATCGGTACATGATATATTAGTCGGTTATATTCGATATAGCCGGATCGTCGGATCAAGTGTTGATTCGATGATTTAATATATATAATAATATATATGATATATTATTATATTAACTAATATTGGCTTGCTTTATTATTTCATTTTCTCACTGGATGATACATTGATATATATGCGATATATGTTAATTGTATTATTTTCTTTTGTTGCAAATATATAATATATATATGTGATATATATTATTGTGACATGATATGATTAATTGTTAAACATGTTTAAGGATGATTAATTGAGGTTAGGGTTTGATTAGGGTTAGATGCTTCAAGCTCCTTCTAGAAGCATTTTTCTTTTGTCATTGCAAAGATATTTTGGATGACACATTCTTTTAACCTAACCAAACCCTAACCCTAGTTGTTTCTCTACTCATTCTTATCCTATCATCCTTGACCATGGTTTAAAAATCAATCATATAGTTCTTTCTATTCATCACAAAAGGTTTTAATCTTAGGAATATATTTTCCATTATCATCTTCTTCCTTCTTGATAAGCTCTCTTGAAAATCCTAAAGTGGTGAATAAATATGAGAAAATGATATAAAAAGAAAGCATAAATACTACTCTCTCATCCTCATCTCATCTAGCCCATGAGATTAGTATGTTCACTTCTCAAGAGTGAGATAGCTTGAGTTCTTTGAAACCTCGACGTAGATCATCGGAGATTTGGAATACTTCGAGCTAGCATGGATCGTTCGAGTCGTGGAGCCTCTCATGAGTCCGGGAGATCGTGGATCGCGGCAAAGGGACTTCTACTCGGAGCTTGTGAAGTGAAGGAGCGGACGACAAAGGTTGTAATCCCTCACACTTAGATAAAAGTTATCTTCTTGCATGTTAAACCCTAATAATCTAGCAAAGATCCCGGCTTTGGGTTGTTCGGCACGTCTAAATTTTTATCCGGGCATGTTTGATGCCTTATGAACCTTCACAAGAGTGCCTAGGAACCCTACACCTTTATCATTGCATATATTGTTATCCTTGTTGTACCCCATTCGGGGCCAGTTTTACAAAAGAATCTCTGCCGTAATTTTTAGAAAAGACTTTACTGTTTTAAAATGCATATTCGGCTTAGTTATTTAAAAACCTTGATTTCAAACATGTATTTCTTCACTCCTTTAAACCAGTTTCTTTACTTATTCTTGAAAATGGTTTTAGATTTCTGAGCTTTTGGCTTACTTGGATCAGATGGAGTCCTATAGACTTCATATGGTTCAAGGGCCAGTCACGTGCTCTTTCGGGTCGTGACAATATCGTCCTCACCAAGTCTCTAAGTCAACAACATAATAGTAGATGGAAAGTACAAGATACAACGAATGTACAATACAAAATACAGATAACCACCAAAACCCACCTAAGCAAAATAACACACTGTGAGCCGATGCGGTATCTGTAGCAAAAGAGCATAGGTGAATAGCTGAATAGCCTGCCTCGACTACTCTGGGGAACACACTGCAACACCTGTGGCACAACGGGGGTGAGTTGCCAAATCGTGAATAGTAAATTGTTGGAGATAATGCCCTCAGAGTCAATTATTGGATCACAGGCACGTGATTGCGGTGATTGAGGGAGGACCTATCCTGGTAGGGCAGTCTTACTCGAGATGATAGTATGCTATCTGGTTTACCTTTATCATCGTGTACTGTTTTAGGTGACCTGACAAGTTGCTATTACACGTTGATAGAGCCCCTAGGATTCGTGCTTGACCACCAGCAGTATGAGGGCGATCATATAAGTGGGAGCTGGGGTCTATAAGCATATCCTTAAATGGTCCCTAGTCGTGTGAGTTTCGAGACAGGGCATCGATACTCCAGAGTAGACTAGTGTATACAGTAGAGACCCCGACGAGGGGCGGTGGCCGGTCTCACAAGCCACTGGTGTCAGTTGGATCACCTACGATGTATACAGGTGCTCATTGGGTTATGAGTACACCGGACAGGACTCGCCGGGAACATGCTAGCTGGTCATATACCAAACGTCAGATGGCAGTTCCCTGGTGACATGTGTGCAGGTTAGTTCATCGACCTGGGGATCGTCATTTGTCTCGTGTGAGTTCCCACTGTACTTTGATTACTACCCTACCACGGCTCAAAGGAGTCATGCAAACAGGTTTTAGTTGGGTACAGTCCCGAGCCACATGGAGGCAGTGAGCGTATCTTCAGGGGTTCGTCTCTCCCGGTATTGGGGGTGAGGTCGTGCTGTGTCTAGGAGAGCCATTACACGAAGTCCTTGGCCAAGGCAAGGAGATTTACTGGTAGGTATTCCAGTAGTATCTCAGGGTGTTCTGGGCTACACTCCGACACGACTTGTACCGCTTTTGGGGGTCTGACTTTTACCAACCCCCTAGGCCCGCCATGCGATGCTCATAGACGAACGGACCGGACTATACGGATATTGTCAATGACAGGCTCAGTAGGGTTGTCAGGCTGAGTTGGCTCACAGACGTCCCTTTTAGTCAATACCTGGTAGCCCGTTACGTATTGGCTTATACCTCTGACGTGCTAGTGGTTAAATCCAAAACCAAGGTGTTGACGAGTCTTTAGAGTCCCCCACATTCAGTTACTCAGCTTTCGGGCGAAAGGTTGTAGAGGCCGTATGGAGATATGGCAAGGTCCGATCAGATACGTGCGGTATTGCACGGATCAGGATCGGACAGTTTGTACTATAGGCCGTATGGTTATATGGCAGGGTTCGATCAGATACGTGCGGTATTGCACGGATCAGGATCGAACAGATATTACTAGCCGGCTTTGGTTTAAGCCGGATCCTAGTATAGTACAGTGTAGACTTTGTCTCGTTGCATTTGTATTTCGGTCGAAATACAAATGCGGGTGTGTATGCACAGTATCGGGGTTTTCCTGTAATTTATTACGGGACCGGTTTTCTGGAGTTGCCAGTTTGCTTTCCGTTTCGGCCGATTTCCATTGCATCGTTCATTGGCCGAAGTTTGGTGGAGGAGGGCTTATTTGCATTGTTGCAAATAAGTGGTTGTGGAGGGGGTCTTTGCATTTTTGTTGTATCATGATGGTTTTCATGATGAGCACCATCACTTGACTTTCCTTTTTCATGATAGCTTGACTTTGGATGTCATCATGGTTGTTGTTGATTGGTTGGTGGAGTATGGATTTGGTTGTGATGATTGTTTCTTTTCACCATTCTTTTCTCTCATGATTATGATAGTGGTTCCATCATCCATACACCACACACTCTCTCTCTCCATTCTCACTCCCTCATTTGTCTTGGCCGGCCATTCCCTTAGGGGAAGTGTGGATTCATTTTATGTGTGGCATTTTGTTTCTCATGCTTGCTAGAAAAGCCCTCTAGCTCATTTCCTAAAGTTGCTCTCTTTTCTTCCACCAAATGGCAAAGCTCCAAAAACACCATATGAGATTTGAGTACTACATATTCTACAGCAAATCTTGGGCACGTCGACTAGCCAGCTTCGTGCCCGAGTTGCCTCGGCATTGAGGTGGGAGCCCGTAAAAGAAGTAGGCGATGTGGTGCACTTCCGGCGACGAGGAGGAGACGGGACATTTCGCAGGAGATCGGGACGACGACGAGAAGACCGGAGGACTTGGATCTGTCGGTATATCTCTCTTCCCTTTCTTGTAGATAGCTAGGACTAGTTAGTGGTTCGATCCGGGTATTAGTGCGCGGCGGTTTGCCAGTTCAAGTAAAATTAAAGTTTTTCACCGCTTCCGCATTTGGCCGTCGGATTGACGGCCGGGGCGCCGCCGTGCACTTACAGTGGTATCAGAGCCTCGGTATTAACTTAGTCTAGCTTGGTGTAATGTGTTTTTCAGTTTCTATCGATCGAATGTTCCAAAACCCGTATCGCCTTCGCATCAGTTTCTGTTGAAAATTTTTGGTCTCAAATTTTTTTTTCAGGTTGTAAAATAGTGATGCACTGGATGTTATAAGCTTACTGTAGAAATTCGACACATTCAGTCGACCAACAGAGCGCGGAACCGCGGCAAAACCCCCCCTTGGGCCGCGGTTCCGCCGCCGAACAGTGTCCTTGATGTGTGAAATTTCTTCAGTAGCTTTCTGGGGTTAAAATTGGGGTTTTGGAATATTAATATTGGGTCCAGATTTTCTTGATGTGCTACAGTAGTACTTGGGGGCCCACTTTTTAAAGTTTGATCGATCGGATATTTTAAACACATTTTTCACAGTATTTACATTATATCTGCGACCGTGAATGTCTCTTGATCGGTAAATCCTGTCTAACTGCTATAGCCCGGTTAGACGGATTTGCGAACGTGACTTTCACGTTGATGTTCTGTTTTTGCTGTGATGTTGCGGATCGGTCGTGGGGGATAGCCTGGATGCAATGCTAGTACAGTTGTGGTTGTATTATGTACATTTGATATTGCGGGCCGTCACTGCCTGATTGTATTATTATTTTGGGGCACGGCCAGGTTGCGGTCGATGTACCCGTTGTATGTATATTTTACTTTCTGTACTAGGATTACCCCACGGAGGGGTGCACGGATAGCCGGGTTCTAGAAGGCAACAAGCCCACATCTCATGGCATTGAGACGGAGGGGGCTTCACTCTAGGATTGGCGGGCTATTCGCCGCACTCGTAGGGGGTACAGGTTGACCCAGGAGGGGTGCCCAAGTTACCGGATTCCGTGAAATGCTGGGTGGTCCATTCACGGTGCTGAAGGGGGCTGCCTCGCTTCAGGTTTTGGCGGGTAACTTGCCGCGCCCGTAGGGGTCTAGGATTACATTGCGCAGGCTATCCACACGACCAGGGGAACGTCGGGTTTCAGTAGTGGCTCTGTGAAACCCGGGGATCCCAGATATCTGTATTGTTTTTGTGATGCTGTACATTTTCTGTGATGTTGCATTTCTTTCACGCCTTGAGCGAAATATAATATATTGGTATATATATTAGTAGATGTTGTATATGTTTTGCATCCGCGCTAGTCCAGTCCCCGCTCTGTCGTTAGTTAGCTAACCTAACGGGTAATGACGGGACTCAGTGGCGAATGCGGATGGCATATACGTACATCAGTATATTTTCGTTCTTTGTGGTGTGATCAATTGATGGGACTGCATTGATTTGGATCAATGCAAGTTTAAAAACAAACCTAATCTGATGTTGTTGGAACACTTTTCAAAAAGCTGTTATTACAAGGACGTTCACTTTTGTTTTGCATCGTGGTATTCAGTTGGAATATCCTGCTCCTCAGTCGACGGGGCAAGGGCCGAGATCCCTTCACCGGCAGTGACCCCTTGGACAAAAAGTTTGCGTCAGGGCATTAACTTCACTATAGCCGATTGCTTTTGCTTTGCATCGTGGTATTCAGTTGGAATATCCTGCACCCCATTCTACGGGGAAAGAGCCGAGATCCCTTCACCGGGAGTGACCTCTTTAGCGAAGGTTTTCGTCACTATATTTTTAAAAGCTATCAGTTCCTTCGACGATATCAAGTTCATTATGTTAAAGGTTTTCGCCAGAAACCATTCGTAGCCCTCCGTCGTTTCATATGGGTAGTCAATAGTATTCAAGCTGTGTTTGTTGGCCAAAGTCAAGGCACAGTGTTTGGTAGCTGTTGGTTATTCATATGCAGCATAGATAGATGCGTTGGTTTGCAACAGTCGTATAGCCTTGTTGGCCAAAGTCAAGGGCTTGTGCGGGTGGATTCGAATCAACCTGGAGAATGACGGGTAGAACTTGACATGTGACTTATGATTTGTTGGCCAAAGTCAAGGTCATAAGAGCATGGGGCAGAAATCACATCGGGAGTTTCAAAAGAACTGAAATTTGCCAGATATGCGCATACCTTCTGGAGTGTGATGACGTGAGCGGATTACGTCACGTTATCATGCGATGATAGTTGGATCCCGATTCCCACTGATGAGTTGGTTTACTCCTCGGGTGTTCCCGACTAATTCTTCTTTCAGGTTTGGAGGAGAATTTGACGTTATAGTGGAAGGTTTCCAGATTAGATAAATTGGTAACCATTCTGGTCTAGGTTAGAGTGCACGCTGAGTGTTTCTTTTCTCTCTCTCTTTGGCAGCGACCATTGACCCGATCCTAAGACTATGACTCAGTGACCAAGTTGACCGAACCTTCTTAAACACTGGCTTTTGGATTGTCAGAATTGCAAACCTCATTGCCACTCCTACTTTTACTCTTTTCTCCAGGACACCCCGTATTACTACGAACGTCCACTTCCATTGGACAAAACCATCGTATGGTTAGATACGAACTCGAAAGAATTTATTCGAGGATGGTTTCCGGTTCTGGAGAAAACGGATAGGATTATTCAGTTGTCTTTTCCTTTTACCTTCTCTCAAGTTGCGAGTACTCCTTGGTTTAGGAGATAGTACACCTATTACGCAAATTGGATAGTCTTCTTCCAGACCATAGGCTGGTGCCGACCGGTAGGGAATAGAGAAAACCAATTAGCCTAACGATGGTGTACAGAAGGTATTAAGTTAAGACAAAGCAAGAGATTAGTAAGAGGGCAAAGCAAATTGCAACAGATATTCACAACCAAACCATGTATTCCTTCGCCAATCCTAAATCACCTTTGTATTTCTCTAGGACACTCCGTATCACTACGAAGATCCATAGTTTATTGGATACTCCATCGTATGGTTATATACGAACTCGAAAGGAACTTGTTCCAGTTCGGGGATGGATTCTGGTCCAAGAGAAATAGGAATAAGGTTTATTCGGTTGTCTTTTATCTTCACCCTCCCTCATTGCGAGTGTTCCTAGGATTGGGACAGTACACCCATTATGCTTATTGGATAGTCTTCTTCCAAACCATAGGCTGGTGCCGAACGGTAGGGAAGGAAGAAAACCATTTGGCCTAAAGGGGTGTGCAGAAGGTAATGACTAAAGACATATGAAGGGATTTGGAGAGGTGGCAAAGAATTATACGGTTACAGTCGTGAATCTGGAAGAGGCATTACTAGGAATACCGGGATACCCCATCGAAACATTTAAATGTTTCAGTTTCACTGTGTACTGTTAAACGAAAACTGATTTCCCAGTTAGACACTTGCTCCAGGGTATGTATTTACCAAGTATGATTCTCACATCTATATAGTCTTACAGATGATGAGTGGGAGTAAGTTATTGGGAATTAAGTGATCATCCTCATTATATCGGGATTCGTTGTAATCGGTGATATTTGAGGAAATCACCTGGGCTGTTTGCCAGTCGGCAAATATTTGGTTTTGAATATCCGTTGTTATGCACCAATTTCAAATCGATATATCTGTACGTCTATTTTCATAGAGTGAGATATACCCTTTTGAAATTATGTCTACGACATTTACCTATATCAGTGGATGGTTAGGTAAGGAGCATTAAACAACGGTGTAATTCTTCTTAACCATAAATACAGTTTTCAACCTACGACACACAGTGAATGAGTTATCAAACTCAAGGGACTTATACAGATTATTGTATGTTGTCCAGGGTCCATCAGGACAGAGGGGTTGGTCCTTGTACTATATTCGGTTTACTTATGACTTCTCTAGTTTTTAGACAAGTGTTTCGTGGAAACACAGGGTCCGAATTTTGAGAAGTTATAGGTATTTGAATAGAGTAGAGAACCAGGTATAGCAAGTATCGGGATTCTTCAAAGAGATCGAAGATGTAGATACTTGCGTATGGTATTCAGTTGATAGTAATGATAAAGAGAACTTGCTTCTCTTTCAGGTTACTCGTAATTGGAAATGCTCCTAAGTTGTGTAACGCTGATCGACCTCCTTCCATTTAGTTAACATGCACTGGAGACAGCTGCATGATTTGAATCTGGTTCAATTAAATCAGTGCCTCTGGTCCTATATGGGATATAGAACAGTTCGTATCTTAACGATGTTAAGGTACGGGGAGTTGTCCGGCTTATGATTAAAACCAGACACTGGACAACTCAAGGCATGTTTCTGTAATGGCTGTTTGTGGGTTGACCCAGGCTATGACGAGGGTTGACTTTCTACCATCTGGATGAACAATAGCAATATTGTTCTAGACTCGCCACAGTTTTATTAAAAATGGATTTTTTCAGAAAACAGTAAGTGGGAGTATGGTAGAACTGGAAGTGATTCCAGAACCACAAACGATTACTGAAGATTTGATATGGAACCTAAAGATTCAATCTGGATTGACATTCCATTGGCCACTCCGCAGATTTGGTGGGTAACTTCAGGCACCCGAGAGGTACTACGGTAGCCTCAAAGACGGTGACAGGGAAGTTCTTGTTTACCCACAATTACCATTGCTGTTGTTCCAGGGTGCGAGACCCGGTGGGAGGATGAGTATAGCGTCGTTCTAAACTTTCTTTAGAAGTGTACGTCTATATGACTCTGCCAGAGGGTTGTCGTAGTCAGTGGGAGCAGCGGAAGCATTGGTGGACAAGTAGCTTATGTCTATTTATAGACTAAAGCAGATGTAGCGGAGATAGATCATCTATTTCTGACGTGACAGTCATGGGTTTGACTTCATCAGAATAGGGGATGGATCTGTTGAGAAGGTAGTAGGGTGTGATGTCATGGTATTTGGATGACATACACAGAGTAGGAAAGGAAACTCCTATACTACGATCGGTTATACTTTGGTCGTCACACAGTGCTTTCTCCATATGGAAAATGGATTTTGTATCAGACATACTGGTTACTAGATCTATGGTTTTAGATCTAGATTTGGGTGGTTTCCCAATCAGGGTACTTAGACAACATTCTAAGAGTTTTTAGAATGGACGACTCCCGGCACGGTAGTGTACCTGTAGGTGATGGAGTCACCCTCTCTAAAGGTGTCTTACAGACTAAAGGGGAGAGGGAGGTGCATGATTGGCAGATCACTTGCTCAGGCAATTGAGTCAATCGTAAGATGTCAAGTACCACACCAGATGTTGTTCTTGCATAGATGCAATAAGTTGACATTTGATCCAATCCTGGAGAAACAGTCAGAAGCAGTTTTAGAACATAAGTGGATGTTCTAGGGATATGATAACGGCAGCCTCATTCGGGAGACAGTTATCATTCCAGGCTTCCAAGGTGACATGGACGACAAGGAGGTTGTCAGAGTTATAGTTTTTCCTTCTGATGAGGGGCAGTATTTTGGACAGGTGGTCCAAGGCAATACTGAGGGTGGCATGGTGCAGGATACTGATTAAGTTCAGTTGACGATACAGTCTAAGAAGTTTGGATTTGGAGTTCATTTATGAGCTAGGTCCCATCAGACATCCAGACACATTCTAAGACAGGTATTGCTCATTTCGGGAGATGGGTTTCTCCGCGAACTTGAGATATAGAGAGACATGGAAAGATACAACAAAGCGGATCCACTCACTAAGGCTATTCCTCGAACGCAATAGTTTCGCAAACGAGCTTTGTGAGACTGACTAGTAGAGGAGTCGGGTGTTCGGTATCACACGGGCTGTGAGTATGCGACATCGCAATAATTAGCCTTGAGTGCAAGTGGGAGATTGTTGGAGATAATGCCCTCAGAGTCAATTATTGGATCACAGGCACGTGATTGCGGTGATTGAGGGAGGACCTATCCCGGTAGGACAGTCTTACTCGAGATGATAGTATGCTATCTGGTTTACCTTTATCATCGTGTACTGTTTTAGGTGACCTGACAAGTTGCTATTACACGTTGATAGTGAAAGGTTCCTAGGCACTCTAGTAAGGTCTCACAAAGCATCGGACATGCCAATTTAAAATTTTTGTGCCGAGAAACCCTAGACTACGGATCTTTAGACTAGATGTTTAGGCGAAACGGAAAACTAGTTAACTATTTAACTATGGGTTAGATGCTACAACCTTTGTAGATCCGGATTTCTACCTCCTTAGCTCCATGTGATCATGCCATCGCTGTCCATCACGAACCCTCGACTCATTCGTCGGCTTCATCGGAATAATGTGCGGAATAGGTCGTCGGCTTTGTGTCAAAGACGATCTACGTCGAGGTTGCACTAGTTCAAGCTCCGACTTCACAAACTTGTGAAACTTGTGAAGTAAACACCCAAAACAACTTGGCAAGAGGTACAGGGTGAAGAAATAGGAGGTGGGTACACTTTAGATTTGGATTTCACTCACTTTTGCTCATGTTGCCATTGATGGCAACTAGTTTTCTCTCTTGAAGAAGAAGGAGAGCAAGAAGAAAGAATATGATAAGTATATTTAAAAAGAATAATAAAAACCAATACTTATCATGTTCTAACCTAGGTTAAGTGTAGAGAATAAACCATGGTCACTTAAGAGGGTTAGGGTTAAGCATGAAGATAAGGATGGTTACAAAAGTCAAAGCTTCATGAAGCTTCAACTTAAAACAAAAAGAGCCACCATTCTCATCATAATTCTTTTCAAACAAATAAATAAATAAATAGATGAAAATGCAAAACCCTAATCAACTTTTAACCATGGTTTAATTCTTTATACTTAACAACAAGATCATGTATCATCAAACATGATACAAAAAAGTGTACAAAAGTATATCACATATACAATGTGTATCAAGTGAGAAAAATCCGTTTAAAGTGAACCAATACTAGTTAATGCAAAATAATATATCAAATATATAATTATACATTAAATCATTAAATCAACACTTGATTCAATGATCCGGTCATGTCGCACATAACCGACTAGTATTCAATGTATCGATTTATCGAATCAATGATTCGATAACTAGGTCATATCGAATATAACCAATCGAAAACATATATCGCGAGAATGAAATGCGGTATCACATACACACATTATTCTCGGTCCTGCACATATCTCATATGCGCTCCTATTTCATTTCGCTTGAACCAGGAAACCTCTGTGTAGGACTCTTAAGACTCGTCAATAAGCCGGTAGCAGATGATGATCATATCAAGCACCCACAAGCCGCAAGCGGTCTGCTAAACGTAACGGCCACCCGGGTATTGAGCGATCAGAAGATCGACGAGCTAGCCCGCTCACACTCTTGCGAATCCGACTAGTAACACTTACCGCACAGTCCGGCCTCTTCGTCTGATATGTCGCATATCAAGTCTAGGGGTGGTAAACGTCAGACCCCAATAACCCGATAAGTCATGCCGATGTGAGGCTCGTAACGGGTCGAGAAACTACTGGTAACACTTACCAGCAAATCTCTGATCAGCCCTGGCCAGGGACTTCCCTGTTACGGCCAATCGAGTACAGCGCAACATCAACCCCCAATACCGGGAGAGACGAAACCCCTCCTATCGCTCATTGCCTCCATGTGACTCGGGACTGTACCCAAAGACCACCGTTTTGCACGCCCTCATAGACGTGGTAAGGTGGAGATCAAAGCACAGTGGGAATCACACAAGACTCTATAACGATCTCGGGTCTACAGACTAACCTGTACAAGTGTCACCTGAGAACTGCCATCTGACGTGAGGTATAATACCATCTGGGAGTTCTCGGCGAGTCCGTCCAGTGTACCCAGTCTCCACTGAGCACCCGTATACCATCTCTGATGTCAAACACCAATGGATATGGGATCATCCATCGCCCATCACATGGGTCGAGAAGCGTATACGCTAGTCTACTCTGATATATCGATGCTCCATCTCGATACACCCACGACTAGGGACCTTGAAGGATGTACTTATGGACTACCATGTCCACACTAGTATGATCTGCATCATAGTCCAGGTAGTCAAGTACACATCCTAAGGGCTTTACCAACATGTAACTACAAGACAGTATAAAGAGACTAGTGTACATGTTAAGATAAAGAGTAACCAGATAGCATACTATCATATCGAGCAAGAAAGTCATCTCTATATATGTCCAAGCATCCAATATAATATACAACATCTGTACAATACTGGCCTCTAGGGCATACATACAACTAACAATCTCCCACTTGCACTAGGGCCAGCTGCTGTAGTATCGCATACCGAGCATCCCGAAGAGTCTCTCAAACTGTGTCTGGGGAATGGCCTTCGTGAGTCGATCCGCCGTGTTGTTCTTCGTGTCAACTCTCCTGACCTCGATCTCCCGGCGATCAACTATCTCCCAGATCAGGTGATACCGCCTCAGAATATGCCTAGACCGCTGATGGGACCTGGGTTCCTTGGCCAAAGCCACCGCTCCATTGTTATCGCAATACAAAGGTATTGGATGCTCAATGGATGGAACCACTCCAAGTTCAGTAATGAACTTCTTGATCCAGACAGCTTCTTTAGCAGCATCGTTGGCAGCGATGTATTCAGCCTCCATCGTCGAGTCTGCCACGGTTTCCTGCTTGGAACTCTTCCAGCTAACCGCCCCTCCGTAAAGGGTAAAGACAAAGCCCGACTGCGACTTAGAGTCGTCCTTATCACTCTGGAAGCTCGAATCGGTAAAGGACTCCACTTGGAGCTCTCCGTTACCATACACCAAGAACATATCTCTAGTCCTTCGCAAGTACTTGAGAATGCTCTTCACAGCTGTCCAGTGACTCTCTCCAGGATCAGCTTGATACCTGCTCACTACACTTAGTGAGTATGCTACATCGGGTCTGGTACATAGCATCGCATACATGATAGAGCCTACTGCCGAAGCATAGGGTATACCTTGCATGCGAGCTCTCTCCAAATCAGTCTTGGGAGACATCTCTTTGGAGAGAGTGACTCCAGAGATCGTGGGTAAGTTCCCACGCTTGTACTCTTCCATACTAAACCTCTTTAGTATGGTGTCAATGTACCTGGATTGGGACAATCCCAAAATCCGTTTGGATCATCTCTATAGATCCTTATTCCCAATATGCAGGAGGCATCACCAAGATCTTTCATTGAGAATCTTTGTGATAAGAAGAGCTTGACCGATTGCAGCATAGGAATATCATTTCCTATCAAGAGTATGTCGTCCACGTACAATACGAGGAAGACAACCTTACTCTCTGCCACCTTCTTGTAGATACAAGGTTCATCTGGATTTTTGACGAAATCAAACTCTTTGATAACGACGTCAAAGCAGATGTTCCAACTCCGCGATGCTTGCTTTAATCCATAAATGGATTTAAGCAGCTTGCACACCTTCCCGCTGCTCCCACTGTCTACGAAGCCCTCTGGCTGAGTCATGTACACGCACTCTTCTAAATCACCGTTTAGAAAGGCGGTCTTAACATCCATTTGCCAGATTTCGTAATCATGATATGCAGCGATGGCAAGCATGATCCGGATGGATTTAAGCATAGCCACTGGAGAAAAGGTCTCGTCATAGTCCACACCTGGTCTTTGACGAAAACCCTTTGCTACAAGTCTAGCTTTGAAAGTCTCCACTTTCCCATCTACACCAAGTTTCTTCTTGAAGTTCCACTTGCTCCCAATGGGTTTTACCCCTTCAGGAGCAACTTCCAAAGTCCATACTTTGTTGGTGTACATGGAATCCATCTCAGACCGCATAGCATCCAGCCATTTCACTGAGTCACCACTCGTGATGGCCTGCTCGAAGCTAGTTGGGTCATCATCCTCCATGATGCAATCCTCACTACCACCATCAATGAGAAAACCATAGTTTCTCTCAGTTGGATGAGAAACCCTACTAGATCGGCGGAGAGGCTGGGGTACATCGGGCACCACTGAATCCTCTGGTTCTACTAAATCGTCAGTTGCAGTTTGTGGTGCTGGAACCTCTTCCAGCTCTACCTCTTTGCCATTAATTTCTTTTGCAAGAAATTCCCTTTCCAAAAAGGTGGCATGTTGAGCAACAAACACTCTTTGTTCCTCAGCTTGGTAGAAAAAATATCCTTGAGAATTCTTAGGATATCCCACAAACTTGCAAAGGACTGATCGTGCCTCGAGTTTGTCCGGATTTTGCTTTTTGACATAGGCCGGACAACCCCATATCTTAATTCGCTTAAAATATGGTCTCTTCCCACTCCATATCTCATATGGTGTGGTAGGTACAGATTTAGACGGAACCAGATTCAATAGGTATATGGCTGTCTCAAGCGCATACCCCCAAAAGGAAATAGGTAACTCAGCATTACTCATCATTGAACGCACCATATCTAATAGGGTGCGATTCCTTCGTTCCGATACACCGTTGTGTTGTGGTGTATAAGGAGGAGTAAGCTGAGAGAGAATCCCATTCTCTTTTAGATAATCCAGGAATTCACTGCTTAAGTATTCACCTCCTCGATCAGATCGAAGAACCTTAATACTTTTGCCCGTTTGGTTCTCTACCTCGTGCTTATATTCTTTGAATTTCTCAAAAGCTTCAGACTTGTGTTTCAATAGGAACACATGCCCGTATCTAGAGAGATCGTCAGTGAATGTAATGAAGTAGGAAGAACCATTTCTGGCGTGTGTAGACATTGGACCGCATACATCACTATGCACCAGTCCCAAGAGTTCAGTAACTCTTTCTCCGTGTCCTTTAAACGGAGTTTTGGTCATTTTTCCTTTGTGACATGAATGGCAAGTGTCATAGGATGATAATTCGAATGAATTCAAATATCCGTTCTTATGCAACATAGCTAGTCATGTCTCATTGATATGGCCAAGTCTACAGTGCCACAAGAAGGATTCGTTCATTTCTGAGCTTTTCCTTTTGTGTGTGTTTTGTATATTGAAGACTGTATTTTGATTGAGAATGAATCTGCCATTATATAGCGAGCCTGATGCAATCAACCTTTGATCTAGGAATATGTTCATAACATTATCCTTTACTACAAAATTATAACCTTCTTTACTTAATAAAGAAACTGATATAATGTTGCACATCATGTTCGGTATATAATAGCACTCATTCAGGACTAGTGTATCACCATTTGGTAATACCAGGTGATATATGCCAACTGCTTTGGCTGCAACATTTGCCCCATTCCCTACATGAACGGAATGTTCACCTTTTCTCAGTTCTCTACCTTTTCGCAGCCCATGTAACATCTTACATATGTGGGATCCTGACCCGGTATCTAATACCCAGGACGTAGGGTGAACTGAGAAACAGTTCTCAATAACAAACACACCCGAAGATGATGCATCAACATGCATGTTCTCCGTTTGGGCAGTGTGAGAATCCAGATATTCTCTTGTTTCCTGTTCAGTCTTATAACATTTATAAGATAGAACGGGTCCAACGTTCCCCTGCACAGTATAACATGCGGGTTCGGTCAATACATCCATATTATTATCTTGATTAAGGCATGAACTGGTCGCTACCTGGAGAGAGAGAGAAGAAAACACTTTAGCGTATGCTCGTACAAGATCAAATTGGTTATTATCTTATCTAATCAGGATGGCTCCCACTGCTTTTTATCAAATCTTCCTTCAAACCCTAAAAGGAAAGACTAGCCGGGATTAATTACACACTACAAGTTCTCCAATCTTTCAGCCAGGCCAGTGTCGGTACTTTGAGGGAGGTCCCCCGTGCTTTCGCACGAACCTAATTAATGTAAACCTCGTTTTCCCAGAGGCGTAACTTCGTTAACACCTTTCTAGACACCTACTTGATCGGCTAATTGTAATGTATAAAACTCTCCCAGGAGTAACAATTACTCGCAGTGGGTATCGGGATCCAACTATCTCATAGAAGGTATGCAATCTCATTGCAAATTTCAACACTTGAAATTCCCGATAATATTTTGCCCCAGGCGATCTATGACCTTGACTGAGTCAACAAACCATAGACTGCAAGTAAAGTTCAACCCGTCATTTCCTGATTGAATTAAACCCACCCGCACGACCCTTGACTAAGTCAACAAGGCCGCACGACTACCCGAATCCAATCTGCATCATATGCATAAACAGATAAATAGTAATCAGCTACCGCACACTACGCCTTGACTGTGTCAACAAACGCAGCACGAATACTAACTATTACTTATCTGAAATGACGGAGGGCTACGTCAGGTTTTTAAGAAAACCCTTTGCGTAATGAACTTTATATCGTTGTAGAATCAAATGAAGTTTTGAAATGGAGTGATTTTGAGGCTTTTCTAGTTTTGCTAAAGGAGTCACTCCCGGCGAAGGGATCTCGGTCCTTTCCTCGTCGAATGAGGTGCGGGATATATCATATATATCGCTGTGCAAAGCAAAAACTCAAAAGCAGTCAAAAGAAAACCGAGTGTGTAGCATCTGCCAGTTATTGCTAAAGGAGTCACTCCCGGTGAAGGGATCTCGGTCCTTTCCTCATCGAATAAGGTGCGGGGTATATCATATATACCGCTGTGCAAAGCAAGAACTGTAGCTACCTGTTTTATTTTAAAATTTGATTCTACAACATCTTAGGTTTCTTATCTTTCATTAATCACATTAATGAAATCCCATCATTAAAATACCTAAACATCACAGATAGATATGACGTACACTTATGCCATCCGCATTCGCCTCGATGTCCCCTCGTGCACCGTTAGGTTAGGTAACTAACGACAGAGCAGGACAGGGCTAGCGCGGGTGTAAAACATAAGTAACGTCTATATAATATATCATATATATCATATACTAAATCCATCACAGAATCGCATCACAGATATCGCAGCAGAATAATCATATGAAATATTGGATATACTAGGACGTCCGTGTTTTCAATACGAGCCAGTATAAAACACGGATTCCACGGTCGTAATGAATAGCCAATCCCACACCCCTAGACCCCTACGAGAGCGGCAAGCAACCCTGCCAATTCTAGGGTTAGGAGACCCGGACTCGACTCCTCGAGTTAGTCTCCCACTGGACCCCAGAACCCGGTTACTTGTGCTCCCCTCCTTGGGTCTATCCTAATGCGGAAAAGTAAATAATATACAAAGGGTGACATCTTCCGCTACCTAGAAGTGCCCCAAATAAAAGAATATTACATACAAGTTTTTACATGAATGAAAATGAAAAACACTCATCTCACATAAAAACCCCCGGCTATTCGAATACGACGATCCAATATAACATATCCAGCAACACATAACATCACATGTCATCAACGTAAGCAAGTATGCATACCCCAATTGTCGTTGACGTATAGCAACGAAACCGGCGATATGAACATACTACACTTACGGTCACAGAAAAGAAAGTGTAAAACTACAACAATTGGAATCCGCAACTCCTTTAGACATCGCATGCCTAACAGATATAAATCCCGCATTTTAGTCTCATTATCGAAAACTCTTTTCAATATCATATGGGACTAAACTGCTAAATTCATAACATTCATTCAGTTATCACATAACTTTTGTGAATTCCAATTATTGTATCCCATTCCAGATAAACAGAAAATGTTAAACTTTTCGATCGAACAATCGAACACCCAAGTTTTCCCGATACAGATCAACACATGAAACAAGTATAACAACATTCCGTTCGTGCCTCAGTACCAACGGTCCAGCCATAGAAGGGTCAAGCCAACGCCTCACATGTGGCACGCCGTACTGCCCCAAACCCGAAGGTTCAAAGGGCAGTTCAAGACGGTCACATAATCGAGTTAAGGTTTGTTGTCTTCTAGAGGGTCCATCGCGTTACTTGCACTACTTAGAACGTCGTTAAACTACGGAAAAATCCAACACTTGGAAATTTCCCGACAGGGGAAAAGTTGGGTATTTATATCCGGTCGAACTTTTTAACATATTCTGGAAATTATCCGGAAAGCCACACAGACAAAATTTGATATTCCGATCGAAACTCCGAATCCCCAAAACAACTGCTGAAAATTCAACACTTGAAAAATTATTAAAAATACCCAGGAACACCAGCACTGTATTTTATGAGTTACTGTGCAACCAACACTTCACAACACGACAAAACGGCCGCGCTTCCGCGGCACGAGCCATGCTCGTGCCGCGGAAAGGCGGTGGTAAAGTGGAATTAGGTCCACGAATTTTACAGTAATTCCTAGAAAACCCTACTTGATTTTCTGGATATTTTTAATCTTGAAAAATCCACAATTTTAAAATCTGGACAGAGAGCAAGTTTGATTCGGGGTTTCGGGTTCGTTCGGACTTCAAATTCCGTCGGGACTTCGCCTAAGGCTCTAGCTAGGCTCTGATACCAGTGAAAGGTTCCTAGGCACTCTAGTAAGGTCTCACAAAGTATCGGACATGCCAATTTAAAATTTTTGTGCCGAGAAACCCTAGACTACGGATCTTTAGACTAGATGTTTAGGCGAAACGGAAAACTAGTTAACTATTTAACTATGGGTTAGATGCTACATCCTTTGTAGATCCGGATTTCCACCTCCTTAGCTCCACGTGATCATGCCCTCGCTGTCCATCATGAACCCTCGACTCATTCGTCGGCTTCATCGGAATAATGTGCGGAATAGGTCGTCGGCTTTGTGTCAAAGACGATCTACGTCGAGGTTGCACTAGTTCAAGCTCCGACTTCACAAACTTGTGAAACTTGTGAAGTAAACACCCAAAACAACTTGGCAAGAGGTAGAGGGTGAAGAAATAGGAGGTGGGTACACTTTAGATTTGGATTTCACTCACTTTTGCTCATGTTGCCATTGATGGCAACTAGTTTTCTCTCTTGAAGAAGAAGGAGAGCAAGAAGAAAGAATATGATAAGTATATTTAAAAAGAATAATAAAAACCAATACTTATCATGTTCTAACCTAGGTTAAGTGTAGAGAATAAACCATGGTCACTTAAGAGGGTTAGGGTTAAGCATGAAGATAAGGATGGTTACAAAAGTCAAAGCTTCATGAAGCTTCAACTTAAAACAAAAAGAGCCACCATTCTCATCATAATTCTTTTCAAACAAATAAATAAATAAATAGATGAAAATGCAAAACCCTAATCAACTTTTAACCATGGTTTAATTCTTTATACTTAACAACAAGATCATGTATCATCAAACATGATACAAAAAAGTGTACAAAAGTATATCACATATACAATGTGTATCAAGTGAGAAAAATCCGTTTAAAGTGAACCAATACTAGTTAATGCAAAGTAATATATCAAATATATAATTATACATTAAATCATTAAATCAACACTTGATTCAATGATCCGGTCATGTCGCACATAACCGACTAGTATTCAATGTATCGATTTATCGAATCAATGATTCGATAACTAGGTCATATCGAATATAACCAATCGAAAACATATATCGCGAGAATGAAAAGCGGTATCACATACACGCATTATTCTCGGTCCTGCACATATCTCATATGCGCTCCTATTTCGTTTCGCTTGAACCAGGAAACCTCTGTGTAGGACTCTTAAGACTCGTCAATACGCCGGTAGCAGATGATGATCATATCAAGCACCCACAAGCCGCAAGCGGTCTGCTAAACGTAACGGCCACCCGGGTATTGAGCGATCAGAAGATCGACGAGCTAGCCCGCTCACACTCCTGCGAATCCGACCAGTAACACTTACCGCACAGTCCGGTCTCTTCGTCTGATATGTCGCATATCAAGTCTAGGGGTGGTAAACGTCAGACCCCAATAACCCGATAAGTCATGCCGATGTGAGGCTCGTAACGGGTCGAGAAACTACTGGTAACACTTACCAGCAAATCTTTGATCAGCCCTGGCCAGGGACTTCCCTGTTACGGCCAATCGAGCACAGCGCAACATCAACCCCCAATACCGGGAGAGACGAAACCCCTCCTATCGCTCATTGCCTCCATGTGACTCGGGACTGTACCCAAAGACCACCGTTTTGCACGCCCTCATAGACGTGGTAAGGTGGAGATCAAAGCACAGTGGGAATCACACAAGACTCTATGACGATCTCGGGTCTACAGACTAACCTGTACAAGTGTCACCTGAGAACTGCCATCTGACGTGAGGTATAATACCATCTGGGAGTTCTCGGCGAGTCCGTCCAGTGTACCCAGTCTCCACTGAGCACCCGTATACCATCTCTGATGTCAAACACCAATGGATATGGGATCATCCATCGCCCATCACATGGGTCGAGAAGCGTATACGCTAGTCTACTCTGGTATATCGATGCCCCGTCTCGATACACCCACGACTAGGGACCTTGAAGGATGTACTTATGGACTACCATGTCCCCACTAGTATGATCTGCATCATAGTCCAGGTAGTCAAGTACACATCCTAAGGGCTTTACCAACATGTAACTACAAGACAGTATAAAGAGACTAGTGTACATGTTAAGATAAAGAGTAACCAGATAGCATACTATCATATCGAGCAAGAAAGTCATCTCTATATATGTCCAAGCATCCAATATAATATACAACATCTGTACAATACTGGCCTCTAGGGCATACATACAACTAACAGATAGAGCCCCTAGGATTCGTGCTTGACCACCAGCAGTATGAGGGCGATCATATAAGTGGGAGCTGGGGTCTATAAGCATATCCTTAAATGGTCCCTAGTCGTGTGAGTTTCGAGACAGGGCATCGATACTCCAGAGTAGACTAGTGTATACAGTCGAGACCCCGACGAGGGGCGGTGGCCGGTCTCACAAGCCACTGGTGTCAGTTGGATCACCTACGATGTATACAGGTGCTCATTGGGTTATGAGTACACCGGACAGGACTCGCCGGGAACATGCTAGTTGGTCATATACCAGACGTCAGATGGCAGTTCCCTGGTGACATGTGTGCAGGTTAGTTCATCGACCTGGGGATAGTCATTTGTCTCGTGTGAGTTCCCACTGTACTTTGATTACTACCCTACCACGGCTCAAAGGAGTCGTGCAAACAGGTTTTAGTTGGGTACAGTCCCGAGCCACATGGAGGCAGTGAGCGTATCTTCAGGGGTTCGTCTCTCCCGGTATTGGGGGTGAGGTCGTGCTGTGTCTAGGAGAGCCATTCCCTTAGGGGAAGTGTGGATTCATTTTATGTGTGGCATTTTGTTTCTCATGCTTGCTAGAAAAGCCCTCTAGCTCATTTCCTAAAGTTGCTCTCTTTTCTTCCACCAAATGGCAAAGCTCCAAAAACCCCATATGAGATTTGAGTACTACATATTCTACAGCAAATCTTGGGCACGTCGACTAGCCAGCTTCGTGCCCGAGTTGCCTCGGCATTGAGGTGGGAGCCCGTAAAAGAAGTAGGCGATGTGGTGCACTTCCGGCGACGAGGAGGAGACGGGAAATTCCGCAGGAGATCGGGACGACGACGAGAAGACCGGAGGACTCGGATCTGTCGGTATATCTCTCTTCCCTTTCTTGTAGATAGCTAGGACTAGTTAGTGGTTCGATCCGGGTATTAGAGCGCGGCGGTTTGCCAGTTCAAGTAAAATTAAAGTTTTTCACCGCTTCCGCATTTGGCCGTCGGATTGACGGCCGGGGCGCCGCCGTGCACTTACATAAATAACATATGCAGGTAATCGCAGGAATGTACGTACAGCATGAATCTAAGATATACAATTGCAGTAATAACAGGTCATGTGAAATGCAGAATAAAGGAAAGTACACGAGAAGGTACAATCAATATGTGAAGCAATAATAACATGACAATAGTATGCAATAACCATGTAATATGGATATGAGAATGTAGATATGCAGCAATCATAAGGATACACTAACAGTTACTACCAATATATGAAACTGTGCATAAATAGATAAGTGTGAGGTATGGGGTGAAACATGTCATCCCACGGAATCATGTCATCATGGTAGGATCACAATCCATCAAGACACTCAAATCCCAATTCCTCAAGTCAGCCCCCAAGTTGGGCTCTCACATCATATAAGTCTCACATCTCCTCAATGTACAATATCGAGTAATCTCCTATATCCCGAATGTACAAATCAGTAATCCCATATGTATGTCCAATATCCAATCTCAATGAATCACCTAATATCCCAAATCAAATCTCAAGTAGAATTCTAACATCCTAAAGGTATATATTTGCAGAAATAAATATGATGGGGTCAATACACATATATTAGCTTCCTATTCCACTAATATTGGTGTAAGGGTATATATAACAACGGCTAAATCCCCTGTTATATATACAAAGGTGTTTAAAGGAAATATCATGAAAACAATGTGCCAAGCATCGACACAGAAATCCTGATAGGTATGTATCATACGATATCCCGAAAGCACGTGTGCCTAGCTCTGACCCTCGCCTTTCGACGTATGCATACGTACATGACTCCCAACGGTATCTCCATGATCCGCGCCGAGTCATTGGTACTGTCACCGGTAGGTACTCGCCCGCCTCAAGGCTCAATCGGTGAAGTCCATCGATCATCTTGCCGAGGGGAACCATACCGGGCCCCACCATGTACCCTCATACGGCAACCACACCTCGTATGGAGTATATAATCAAAACCGATAAATCTCATGGTGGCTGCGCAAATATCATATCAAGGAAACCTGGTTTTTCAATGTATGCATAATTTCATGAACTCCCGCGGTTCCCAAATCCCGAAGACATCATGTAAAATCCAAATAAACAATGCGCAAATCCAGGAATAAATATATGCGATATATCTGAAATGCGAGCATAAAAATGAGAATATGTAGCTGAAACCAGATGTATGTGAAACCAATAAGGTACAGCTAAGTAACATCAGTAAAGGTAAATATGTAACTGCAACTGAATATGTGTGTAACATACAGGTGTAGCAATGTATAGGTATCTATCTATAAGAACTGATGAAGTATACCCCCTCCGGGTATGAGTGGAATAGGTGAGTAAGGTATATCGGTAACTAAATGTCCAAAGTGATAAGTAATGTGAATCGATGTCGTAAAGTCCCTAACCAAGCAATATGATATCTATAATGGTTTGGGTGTGACATGGAAATTATTGACGGTGTGTGTAGCATACAATCTGTGCTCGTGCAACATGAACCGTCAATAATATGTGCAGTGTCCCACGGCTGCTGGTCACAGTACCATTATATCTAATAAAAAGGGTAAGGCGCAATCCTAACAATGACGTAGAATACGCAACAAGTATTAGAATCCTAGCCCAGACGCATAACGCCATGCGGGCGATTCCCCTGTAGAAGTTAAATCTACTCACCTACGCTCCATACTAGGTGAATCCTACCATTTGCTCCCCCCTGTAGCAGTGTCCGTAGTCTCCGTCTGCAAACCTGCAATATAGACATGGAAATCATATATAAGCCAAATATTCCGCAAAACACGATATCGAACCCAAACGAGAAACTCGCGTCGTGAACTAAACGCGCGTGTGCACGATACGCTAAAACGTGTGTATACGCGTCTAAAACTACCGCGACACGCCGTGACAGGCTGGATCGCAGAACCCACTCACGTATCGCGCGTATCGCGCAAACACAACGGACATGCAATACGATATATTATCCCAGATTTTCCTACAGGTCTAATCTTACGAAACTATACATGCTAAAATACTACAATACACTGCAGAGTACCCTACCTAAAACCCCAAGACCTAACACCCACTCATGGCCGCAATTTGCGACCAATATGATTAAATCTGCGGCCTCAAATAGGAGTTAGGGTCTCAGGTTCGGGTGGTGTAGTCTAGACGTAGTGTGCATGCTCCAGTCTTCTCAATTTTACCCTGAAGGGTCCGGGTCAATAGCAGATTACAAAATGCTAATATATCGCTTTAAAAACACCAATTTTGCACAAAACACAAACCCTATGGTATTTTAGTGTAATCTGGGTCAATTCTTAGTTAAAGTAACCCTAACAACACTAAAATAGGCTAGGTTAACTAATACAATCATCACTTATCCCAATTTCCACATAAACACCATAATTTGCACTAAACTCACAATTAAACACAAACCGAAGCTAATTATCACACAACTAAGCAAACTAGGAATTTGGGTTTCAGAATTATACCCTATGAGATCGTAGGAAGCAGGTGAAGAAGTGTATGGAGGAAGAAGAGAGCTTGCAAGTAGCTAGAGCTCCTGCTCCTGCTGCTGCCTGCTGTTGCTACTGCTGCTGCTGCTGATGGCTGCTGCTTCTGCTGCTGCTGCTGATGGCTGTTGCTGCTGCTGCCTCTATTGCTGCTACTTCATCATCTTCTTGTTGCTGGAGCTGATGCTGGGATTGGGGCTGTTACTGTTGTTGCTTGCTTCTGCAGCTACTGATGATGCTGCTAGATGCTGTTGTTGTTGTTGTTGTTGTTGTCACTGTTGCTGCTGCTGGTCTTCTGCTGAGGGTGTGTGTGTGTTTGAGAGTGAGAGAAATGAGAGTGAGAAGTTGAGAAATGAGTGCAAGGCAAAAGACCCCTCCCTCTCTTCTTCTCTCTCATCATTTAATGAGGCATGGCTTTGGCCATGAAGCCCCATGCCCTCTCCCTCTCACAAAGTCAACAATTCAAACCATTTTAAAATTCTTTTTAAATCCATTTTGTTTTTAAAACAACCATGCACACTATTAAACCCAAAAGCACCTAAACAAATTATAAACTAGATTAAGGCAAGTGGATTAATCCACCATGTTTGCTAATCATGGTTTAACCCCACTTAACACCCTAGTTATCTTGCACAAGTTTGTGCAAGCCTAGGAAAAATCTAATAAAATATTCATTAATTAGGATAAAATAATTGAAAACCAATTTGGTAAACTTTTTATTAAAAACCATATATTAAAATATAATTAGCCACAAAACACATTCTAAGGTGTTACAATCTCCCCCCCCCTAAAAGAAATTCGTCCCCGAATTTAAAAATATACTACTACGCGTACCTTCAAAGAGAAGATTACAACTCTCAAATCTCGCTCGCGGCCTCCTAAGTGATTACCTCACTATACGGCTACGTCCAAGAAAACCCTTCACAGATGGCAAAACCCTTGACCGAAGCTTCTCCGCCTGCCGAGCCATTAACACAATTGGCTGCTGGTGAACGAAAGATCGTGTCTAAGCTAAATGGTCTGATGCCAATCATGTGAGAAAGGTCATGAAGGTAATCGTAAAGTATTAATATAAGGAAAACAGGGTGAATAGTCAATAATCTGGGTGGAAGTGCCAAATTAAAGGCAACAAAACTAACCCGCTTATAAGATCTCAAAAGGACCTAAAATCCTGGGACAAGCTTCCCAAAATCCAACACGTCATTCATCGGAAAACTCCGTAGGAATACATGATTTGCCACTGCGCACTTAAGTCTACGACCAACACAGTCGGCATAAGATCTCTATTTGCACCGGCTACTCTCATCCTGACCTGAATCAACTTGATCATTTCCGAAGTCTCTAGACTAGCTGGGGTCCAAAATCCTACTTACACAGATCAGAAGAACAGACTGGTGATCGACACGACCTAATCCCTAAACCTATAGGTTTCCAATTGGAGTGTCTCCTGATAACCGCTATCGAAGAAGAACCCTATCAATGGCGAGTGACGATCCCAACTGCCGACAACAAAAACACAACGCACAACTTAACAAAAAACAACTAAGAAAACTGTGTATAACCGAACGACAAGAATTCGAATGGAGTCACACCCTGACTAAACTTGAGTAGACACCATAACGAAATTCATGGAGATCTGCTCCCACTCCTACTTCGGAACGGTAAAAGGTTGCAACTCTTCAGCCGGCCTCAGATGCTCACCCAAGCACACACAAGACAGAAACCTTGAAACGAACCATGAAACTTCTCTTTACATTCCTGTCCACCCGTAACTATTTCACAAGTCACGTCAATGTTCTTGAATGAATATAGAGAGTTGACAGATGTGCCTGCTCTAGGATTGCACGTCTCTACCTGATAATATCAGGTACACAAACGCGTTCCTAACTTAGCACACCATTGTCACAAATCACGGACTCCGAGTCATTTCCCAGCCGAGTATGCTCAAGTATCACTGACGAACGAGCATCGGCGGGCAGTGTCTCGCGAAAGCGATTTAAGAAAAGTGGTCGGGCGCGGACATGCGCAAGTTGTCCCCTTAGTAGAGAAGAACTTAAGCTGTACTCAACGATCGCACAAGAACTGTAAATCTGCAGAAGACTATCACAACAATCAAAATCCGCTGCAGGAAGAGGTACATTAAGCTCTAGTGGTCCGTGAAAATCTGACACGACTATCGAACAAGTAGTGTCTCTAAATCTCCAACGCAAAACCACCACGGCCATCTCCAGATCATGAGTGGAATATCATTCTCGTACTTCCTCCAAATGTAGGGAAGAAAAAGAGATAACTCTATAGTGTCACCTCAGTACACACTCGAGCCCACTCACGAAACATTACAGTTAAACAACAAGGTCGCCCGAACCAGAAAGCAAAGAAAGAACTGACGCAGTGGTTAACAGAATCTTCAACTGCTGAAATTCCGCACACATGCCTCGGTCCACAGAAAAGAAACCTCCCTTCCGGTCCATTCAGTCGACGGTGCAGCACTACTCTAGCAATCCTGCACGAAACGGCGGTAAGAACCTGCTAAGCCCAAAAATCTGCAGACCTCCGTCCTGCTTACAAGTCTGGGCCTAAGCTGTACGGCCACGATCTTCCTCGGAACCATACAAAAACCGTCTCCCGTGACAACAAGACCTAGGAGTCAACACAACAAGCCTGAAGAAACACTCCGAGAATCTAGCAGACCGCTGGGGCTCTCCCATTATCTTCATAACAAATCCTCAAGTGCTACTCCTGTCCCTCAAGACGCATTAAATAGACCAGAATGTCGTAAATAGTACAACAATAACTGGTCGAGGAATGGCCTGAAGAAATCTGGTTCATCACAACTACGAATGCTGCTAGGGCATCAGTGAATCCAATGACTCACTAATACACACAAAGCCCGTAGCACGCATAAGGCAGTCTTTGGAATGCCATCACTCCGAATCCGCAATAACGATGACCTGATCCCAAACAAACTTAGAAAATGTCTCGCACTCTGGAGCTGGTCGAAGAAATCGTCAATGCGAGGTGAAGGATACCTATCCACACTGTAAGCCGGTTCAATTAACGATCCGTCGATACGCAACGCTAAACTGCCGTCTTTCTCCTTGACAAACAAAACTAGGAGCTTCCTAATACGAAACACTCAGACGCACAAAACTCCCCAAACAACAACTCTGCAACTGATCCTTAATCTCCCTAAGCTTCGCCAGCTCATCTGGAACAACGTCGGAAAACTCTTGCACGAAAAGAACCCGGTCCAACAAACCCTCTGTAGCTACGGTATCACGAATGAACGCCAAGAATCCACGACATCTCCTCAGTAGCCGACTAGCGAAAAATGCTGAATTCAAGCTGTAAGAGGCGGCACAACTATCCACCTGCACAACAAGAACTGACTCGCCGGGAAAACAATTCCTGACTGTTTCCTCACGGTAGTCCACAGATGCCTAACACGTAGCTAAATAGTCCGTGCCCAGGAGAATGTCAAATCCAACATCTCTAGAAGGATCTGAACGACGAACAATTCACCATCTCCTATCCGATTGGCATACAACTGAAATACATGTCGCGCAACAAAAGAATCGCTGACAGAAGTTAGCACAAACTACGACTAATCTACCCCTCCACGGTACACGTATGAAAACAAACGAGTACATCAAAGAACATACGAATTAAGGATACCTGAAGACTCTGCATTGGACGCCTGCGCGTCCCGATGAGTAGAAGCAAACTCCTGTGTCTGCCCTCTACCCGCAACTGGCTGAACTCCTCTGGTAGACTGAGCCCTCTGAGCGAACCTTCCACGTCCACGGCCTCTCTGAATACGATCCTGACGCCGTGCTGAGGAACAATCCCTGACGAAGTGCTGAAGGCTTCCGCATCAAAAACATCCACGCGCTGACTGCTGACCATCCTGGGGATGAGAGCCGAACGACTGTCCTCATCCTAAGCCTCTGCTACTCCCGCGACGGCCACGAAATCAGTCTTGATGACCAAACCTCTGTCTCTGGGCTAGTACACTGGTACGAGTCCTCTACTGTCCTGGAACTCTCAGCGTCTATGGAATATGTGCCTCATCAACTGGAGCTGCAACCACTGGTGCTAGGTAGGTGACGGACTGCTGCATGCTGATCGTAAGTGACAACTGAGTAACAGGGGTGACAACCTCCTGTCGTAGCTCCCGAACGACATCAACCAAAGAACTCATCGTCTGGCGGAAGTCCTGCATCTTTGCCACAAGCCTATCGATAGTATATGTCGTAGGCTGATCCGTCTCCACCTATGCAACTAGAGTGCCATCCTGGTCAGTACTCGTCTCACCCGAGCCAACTCTGACCTCGACCCTCGCTGCATCACTCTAAGTCCCCATAGTCATCGGCGGCAAGGATAAAAATGGATATAAGATTCGATAAGAATAAGAAAATCAAATCACAAGGATATGAATCATCAAGGAAGGAATTCAAACAATTTGTACTTAGGTCACTTTAGGCGAAGTACCGCATCGTGGGTATGCTGCAGACACACACACACTACGTTACTCTGCTTAAGCTACCTACACCATCATACTAAGGTCATCCTACACTCCGAAAGGTAAAACCTGGCGCTCTGATACCAACTTTGTCACGACCCGAAATTGGCACATGACGGCCCTAATACTACGCAATGCCTAAAGACGTAACGCAGTAAAAGATAGCTAAAAACCCAGAAATCTAAACCATGAAAATACGGAAAAGATAATAAAAGTTTTTGAAACATTTGAAATCGCAACCCAAATTCTTTAAAAGTCCCACTTTCTATATTTAAAATTTTGGCAACACCCCTTTTGTAAAAACTAGCCCAAAAACGGAAAACAATCACATCACAAATATACGACGCCGTAGCGAAGAAATAAGAGACAATAGAGATAAAGCTGTATAAAAGACAATAAATCCACAAATAATATACAATATCGTCCTCACCAAGTCTCTAAGTCAACAACATAATAGTAGATGGAGAGTACAAGATACAACGAATGTACAATACAAAATACAGATAACCACCAAAACCCACCTAAGCAAAATAGCACACTGAAAGCCGATGCGGTATCTGTAGCAAAAGATAATAGGTGAATAGCTGAATAGCCTGCCTCGACTACTCTGGGGAACACCCTGCAACACCTGTGGCACAACGAGGGTGAGTTGCCAACTCGTGAATAGTAAATAACATATGCAGGTAATCGCAGGAATGTACGTACGACATGAATCTAAGAAATACAATTGCAGTAACAACAGGTCATGTGAAATGCAGAATAAAGGAAAGTACACGAGCAGGTACAATCAATATGTGAAGCAATAATAACATGACAATAGTATGCAATAACCATGCAATAGGGATATGAGAATGTAGATATGCAACAATCATAAGGGTATACTAACAGGTACCAATATATGAAACTGTGCATAAATAGATAAGTGTTAGGTATGGGGTGAAACATGTCATCCCACGGAATCCTGTCATCATGGTAGGATCACAATCCATCAAGACACTCAAATCCCAATTCCTCAAGTCAGCCCCCAAGTTGGGCTCTCACATCATATAAGTCTCATATCTCCTCAATATACAATATCGAGTAATCTCCTATATCCCGAATGAACAAATCAGTAATCCCATATGTATGTCCAATATCCAATCTCAATGAATCACCTAATATCCCAAATCAAATCTCAAGTAGAATTCTAACATCCTAAAGGTATATATTTGCAGAAATAAATATGAAGGGGTCAATAGACATATATTAGCGTCCCATTCCACTAATATTAGTGTAAGGGTATATATAACAATGGCTAAATACCCTATTATATATACAAAGGTGTTTAAAGGAAATATCATGAAAACAATGTACCAAGCATCGACACAGATATCCTGATAGGTACGTATCATACGATATCCCGAAAGCACGAGTGCCTAGCTCTGACTCTCACCTTTCGACGTATGCATACGTGCATGACTCCCAACGGTATCTCTATGATCCCCGCTGAGTCATTGGTACTGTCACCGGTAGGTACTCGCCCGCCTCAAGGCTCAATCGGCGAAGTCCATCGATCATCTTGCCGAGGGGAACCATACCGGGCCCCACCATGTACCCTCATACGGCAACCATACCTCGTATGTAGTATATTATCAGAACCGATAAATCTCATGGTGTCTGCGCAAATATCATATCAAGGAAACCGGGTTTTTCAATGTATGCATAATTTCATGAACTCCCGCGGTTCCCAAATCCAGAAGACATCATGTAAAATCCAAATAAACAATGCGCAAATCCAGGAATAAATATATGCGATATATCTGAAATGCGAGCATATAAATGAGAATATGTAGCTGAAACCAGATGTATGCGAAACCAATAAGGTACAACTAAGTAACATCAGAAAAGGTAAATATTTAACTGTAACTGAATATGTGTGTAACATACAGGTGTAGCAATGTATAGGTATCTACCAATAAGAACTGAAGAAGTATACCCTCTCCGGGTATGAGTGGAATAGGTGAGTAAGGTATATCGGTAACTAAATGTCCAATGTGATAAGTAATATGAATCGATGTCGTAAAGTCCCTAACCAAGCAATATGATATCTATAATGGTTTGGGTATGACATGGAAATTATTGACGGTGTGTGGGTAGCATACAATCCGTGCTCGTGCAACATGAACCGTCAATAATATGTGCAGTGTCCTATGGCTGCTGGTCACAGTACCATTATATCTAATAAATAGGGTAAGGCGCAATTCTAACAATGACGTAGAATACGCAACAAGTATTAGAATCCTAGCCCAGACGCATAACGCCATGCGGGCGATTCCCATGTAAATATTAAATCTACTCACCTACGCTCCACGCTAGGTGAATCCTACCATCTGCTCTCCCTGTAGCAGTGTCCGTAGTCCCCGCCTGCAAACCTGCAATTTAGACATGGAAATCATATATAAGCCAAATATTCCGCAAAACGCGATATCAAACCAAACGAGAAACTCGCGTCGCGAACTAAACGCGCGTGTGCACGATACGCTAAAACGTGTGTATATGCATCTAAAACTACCGTGACACGCCGCGAAACGCTGGATCGCAGAACCCACTCACGTATCGCGCGTATCGCGCAGACACAACGGACATGCAATACGATATATTGTCCCAGATTTTCCTACAGGTCAAATCTTACGAAACTATACATGCCAAAATACTACAATACACTGCAGAGTACCCTACCCAAAACCCCAAGACCTAACACCCCCTCATGGCCGCAATTTGCGGCCAATATGATTAAATCTGCGGCCTCAAATAGGAGTTAGGGTGTCGTGTTCTGGTGGTGTAGTCTAGACCTAGTGTGCATGCTCCAGTCTTCTCAATTTTACCGTGAAGGGTCCGGGTCAATAGCAGATTACAAAATGCTAATATATCGCTTTAAAAACACCAATTTTGCACAAAACACAAACACTATGGTATTTTAGTGTAATCTGGGTCAATTCTCAGTTAAAGTAACCCTAACAACACTAAAATAGGCTAGGTTAACTAATACAATCATCACTTATCCCAATTTCCACATAAACACCATAATTTGCACTAAACTCACAATTAAACACAAACTGAAGCTAATTATCACACAACTAAGCAAACTAGGAATTTGGGTTTAAGAATTATACCCTATGAGATCCTAGGAAGCAGGTGAAGAAGTGTATGGAGGAAGAAGAGAGCTTGCAAGTAGCTAGAGCTCCTGCTGCTGTTGCTGCCTGCTGTTGCAACTGCTGCTGCTGCTGATGGTTGTTGCTTCTGCTGCTGCTGTTGATGGCTGCTGCAGTTGCTGCCTCTATTTCTGCTACTTCATCTTCTTCTTGTTGCTGGAGCTGATGCTGGGATTGGGGCTGCTGCTGTTGTTGCTTTCTTCTGCAGCTGCTGCTGATGCTGCCAGATGTTGCTGTTGTTGTTGTTGTTGTCACTATTGTTGCTGCTGATGTTGGTCTTCTGCTGAGGGTGTGTGTATGTGTTTGAGAGTGAGAGAAATGAGAGTGATAAGTTGAGAAATGAGTGCAAGGCAAAAGACCCCTCCCTCTCTCCTTCTCTCTCATCATTTAATGAGGCATGGCTTTGGCCATGAAGCCCCATGCCCTCTCCCTCTCACAAAGTCAACAATTCAAACCATTTTCAAATTCTTTTTAAATCCATTTTTTTTAAAACAACCATGCACACTATTAAACCCAAAAGAACCTAAACAAATTATAAACTAGATTAAGGCAAGTGGATTAATCCACCATGATTGGTAATCATGGTTTAACCCCACATAACACCCTAGTTATCATGCACAAGTGTGTGCAAGCTTAGGAAAAATCTAATAAAATATTCATTAAATAGGATAAAATAATTGAAACCCAATTTGGTAAACCTTTTATTAAAGACCATATATTAAAATATAATTAGCCACAAAACAAATTCTAAGGTGTTACATTAACCCACAAACTGCCATTACAGAAACGTGCCTTGAGTGTAAGTCTACGGTACCGCCTCGGCCGTCAATCTGATGCCAAACGCGGAACAAAACTTTTAAAACTGGCGCTATCGCATACTATAACCCGGATCTTGCCATTAATGCTAAACTAACAAGCTACAAAGAGGTTTAAAGGCTATACCGAACGATCTGAGTCCTTCGGTCTTTAGCCATCATCCCACGCTCCTTTGCGGCTGCTCCGATCTCCTGTCTCCTCATCCAGGTGGCACCACATCTATGGAACTTTATACGGGCTCCCGCCTCTGAACCGAGGCAACTCGGACATGAAGTTTTCTAGCCGACATGTCCAAGATTGATGTAGAGAATGAGTAGAACACTTTGTCTCGCTTCATCTAAAACCATGGATGAACGGTTAATGGAGTTGCCTTTTAATGGAAAGAAATGAGAAATGAGCTATCAAATTTCCATGAACCAAATCTATAATCTTTTTAATCAATCCATCATCCTTCCAAAAGAGGGGACGGCCACTATATGAAGGGGTGGGGTGAGTGTAGGAGCAAAGAGGGTGACAATAAGTAATGCTTATCATAACAAAAGATCTCACACAAATATCCTAAGCATGAACAAAAAGCATTAATGGAAAAGGTGACTCACTAATAACACCTCATCAACCATTAATGCAAATGAATGACTCACAAAACCTAGCCATCATCCAAGAAGCTTCCTCTCATGACTCACTGTCACATCCCGAAAGTACGGAATATGACCGGCACTTAAACTACGAACGTCTCAAGGCGTACGTATTCTAAGTAAGCCGAAAACCCAGAAATCCAAACCAAGAAAAGTAGTAGAGTGTAGGAAAACCAATTTAAATCAAGAAGTTTTAATAACATAAGCCGAGTTATGCGGTTTTAAAAACATCAAGTATTTCCTGAAAATTTCTGCAGAGACTCCTTTGTAAATACTGGCTCCCAAACGGGATACAACATGAATAGTATACGAAATCAAAAAAGGCATCCCCAAGCGGGAGCTAGCTCTTCGTCAAACGACGGCCACAACCACACAAACAATATAATATACAACGCCGAAAGGCGAGGATCACAACAGAAAAGGGAACTCAAAACAGCATGAAATCCGTATAAATACAACGCGCGACTCTAAGGTCGATAGAATAAACAACATTGGTCTCTATCTCTGAAATAAATATATATTTGGCTGATGGAACTTCTAGATACAACAGAGTAATAATATACAAGTTATATAATGGGGGGTACGATACAAGTAAACCCACCTACTAGCAAATCACCCGAAGGAAACTATGCCCGCAAGCCGTAATGAAACCTGTATGGCAAACCTGCTAGAAACTGGGGCACAACGGGGGTGAGTTGCCAACTCGTGAATAGAAAACATCTACGCACAGAAATCGCATAAATAACGCAATCTAGGTCAATGATCATAATATATCCTCAAATATATGTATAACATGCAGCCTATAAAAATGGCTAGGGTAATATCTAACCCGAGTGTGATCTCATGTGCCCGTGTCAGTGCCTCAGGTAGCAATATATCATATGAATGAGGTATGAATGCACGGAACAGAATGCATGTACCTACGAAAACTGCTTTCATAAATCAGTGAGATTTCTGTATTTTTAAAGTGAGGTACCATAAATGAAATCAGCATAAAACAGTGCCCAGCATCAACACAAAACAAGTGTCCAAATATCTCGATATCTCTGTATCATAATCTCTGTACCTCAATATCTCAAAATCAATATCTAGGGTGCCGTCAATCCAGACCGGCCCCTACCATCCATCTCAAGACCACGACGGTATCCTCCGGATATCCGACGGGTCGGGTAATATCACCGGTCGGTAGTGCTCCCCTGCCGGGCTCAACGTCAACAATACATTCCTCTTGCCCCGGGGTACCGCACCGGGCCCACCATGTACCCGAAACGGTTCCTCTACTCCTCGAATCGGGTCTCGAAATCCATCAGCAAACTCATGGTGGACGACTCATACATCATGGGAAAAACCGCACTTTTTATTTAAAAGAGAGAAAGCAGTTTATATATGTTTTGCGGTTTTCCTCCAAATCCAGAAAATATCATGGAAATCCGACTCATCAATAGGATGTAAAACCATGAATATAAGCATGAGAATCCATGAATACGGCATAACAAAAATAGCAGTATGCATGAAGCGACAAGTAATAACTACAATATCTAAGCTGGCATATAAGGTTTGTACACTAATATTATGTCAAACTACTAGCTATCAATCTAAGTTAAGCAATAATATTTTCTAAGGTGTACGTGACATGGCAATTACCGATGAAGATGTGTGTGAGCCGGCAAGTAAGTGTATGTGGTACATACGCATCATCGGTAATGGTGCCGGTGTCCTAACAGCATAATGTCAACAATGCAATATGAAATAACAATGTAAGTATGCGATGCGGAGTGAGCAACCAAAATGAGCGGGAGCTAACTATTAAACCATGGTGCAATTTGAAATAACACGAATCGTGGGGTTTTGAAAATAGGGCTACGGCAATTTTAAGAAAGGATACGTCTTTTGAAATATCCGTAGATCCCTTGACCTGTCTTTTAAAATACCCACGACCCGCTAGTTTTGAAATAGGTAGGAGTCTAATCTAATCTAACAACTACACTAAACTATACGGCTGAACTAACAAGCTGAACTACAGGTAAGGAAACCGCCTAACATCTGAGTCGATACATATACATACATGTATATATATTAGTCGGTGATCCCGCCTCAATAATATCATATCCGATACCATATCTATAATCAGACATCCCAAGTCAAGAGTGCGGATCAATCATCAAAATATAGCTCGTACGTAAATCCGTCGTACGGCATCCCCCAAATCTGGGTACGGGTCAACATCATATTCCTCACACTATTCCTTAGGTATCCTCTTTATCCAAGATCATAGTCTAGTGTACTGACCTATGTCTAGTACAATACTAATATCCTCAATATACTCATGATATGACTACTGATCGACAATCTTGTACAAACCGATATCGTCAGCACATATCATCATCAAGGGGTATACATCGCCCGATACGGTCTAATATCAATATCCTAGCATATCATATCTTATATCACGATCACATGTCGACCATTTTATTTATAACACCATTCACCCGTATCGCCGCCCCAAGATCCGCTATAACCCCAGGACGTACCTCAAGTACGAATCCTGCCATATCACTGATATCACAACCACAAAACAAATCTCATCGACTCAGCTCAATCCCAATATCATCCTCAAATCCGTATGTGAACACATAGTCCCATACCCATGTGAACACATAACTATAAAGAATCCCATGAGCACATATAAATAGGAATGTATGCAAGTATGTATGTGTGTATGTGTAGTGCAACACTACCCTAGGGTTCGCAACACTAAAATAATCCAACACACCAATATCCATCCTAAACATCATTATTAATCCCCAATAACATATAATAATTGTTGGTGTGTATACGCATCCGTATACACCACCACGGACTGCGGGGGTGCTATACGTCATCCACCCGACTTCTCCCCGTAGATATAAATCTACTCACCTGGTCCCCGCTAGCCGGTTCCGACGTCGCCATGCGCTTGCTTGCCGTCTCGAAGTCCACATGGGGTACCTACATATCAAAACGTACCATATCGCATTAAAATCCGACTCATGACCAAAACGACGCACGAATCCCACATAGGTCAAAACCTATGGTTGCTCTCACAAACCAACCCAAAAACCCTCGACGTCTGCGTGCAAACGCCCGACCATCGAGAAAAACCCAAGTACACTCATTTGCACATTCACGAATACTAATTTAAATATAGAATAGGTTAAAATTCACAAAAAACCCAAATTCACTTTAGAAGCCATTTTTTCCGAAAATCAAGCAAGCAAAAATTACCCGTTTTAGTACCAAACTCGACGTTTAAATGAATGTAGCGGCCAATATACTTATTAAATATCTTAAATAAGTCATATAAATCATTTCCATAATTTAATCTCATTAAATTTCATTAACCCCAAAATTCTAGTTTACAATATAGCCAATTTTAACAATTTTATAGCAAAAAGACACAAACAACAATTTAGCTTGGATTTTCATGAACTAAAGTATTAAACTACATTTTATAATGTTAAAGAAGTCATGAAAAACCTAATTACATTTTTAAACCCAATTATTTATCCAATTTTGAAAACCAAGTTAGCAAAATAGCTTAACTATTACAAATTTAATTTAACAAAAATGCAAACTAGCAACTAGATTAATTTTAGCAAGCAATAACATGTTAATCTACCCATCACAACCATAATCCAATAATCAAACCTTAAACAACTTCAAACCATATTCTTGAATTTTCAAATTAGCAACAAGAACCAAATTAACACTTAATTATGTTAGATTAAGCAATTTAAACAACAAATTCTATATAGGGTTAATATTTATACCTCCCAATTTTAGAGATCTAGCTTGGAAATTTGCCTCCAAAACACCAACTTTCCTCCAAGATCCAACTTAGAATAGGTCATGGAGAAATGGGTAGAGATTGGATTTGGAATTAGCCTTGATTTTGTAGGGATTTTGAGGCATTTTATGGATTTTTTGATGCAAAATTGTGTGGGATTTGGGGGAGGGCTGATGCAGTTTGGAGAGAGGGAGGGCTCGGCCAGCATCAAGGGGGAGAGGGAAAGAGAGAATGAGGGTGTTGGGTGTAAGTCAAACAAGCCCACACTCCAAGTCAACACTTACATCCTTTCTTTATTCATTCTTCTCTTTTTCCCCTTTGTTTTTTTCTTCAAATTTTTGGAGGTGGGGACATTTGGAGAGTGTCCTGCACATTCGACCAGCAAGAGGGGGAAAAAGAGATGTGGTGTTTTGTGTGAAGCAATGAACACCAAACACCAATACAATATGCACCAAAACCCTTTTATTTTCACAAAATAAGGCTTTTTCTTCAATATTTTCTAAACCGTTTTGGCAAACGATTTCATTTCAAAAACCACATGATAAAATTTTATTTAATGTTTTATGATGTACAAAATTTGTTTCAACTCATTCCAATTTGTAATTTTCCCTAATTAAATGTATTAGTGACGCTTAAAATAATAATAAAATAATTTTTTTTCAGAAAATTTGAAATTTCACCAGTGGCTCAATAAACACCAAATACTAGCAATTTCATAGATAGAATATGTATATTTAATTTTATAATAAAGATATTTATATTTTGACATTTTACAGAAAACCCCCTTATTTTACCGTTTTTTCGAAATTTCACCGAAACGATTTTCAAAACGTTACAATCTTCCCCCCTTAAAGAAATTCGGTCCCTGAATTTAAATTAAAACTCCCCCCAAATACTAAAACATCTAAGCCAAAACCATCAAGTCGTCGGGGTTTCGAAATCGTAAATACATAAAACAAATCGTAGCGCAGCCCGTGCGCATGAAAAATGAGCATATAACTCAAAATCAAAACTTCGTCAAGCATCCCACAATCATCGGAGTCATGGTAAAGACACAAATGTCAAATCCAATACAAAACCAATATGTCATAACTCGAAACTATACATGTAAAATATATTCAGGTACTGTCCTCTGACTAGTCCTGCTCAGTACGAAAACACATAGCAATATCATAAAAACGTACTGCTCTATAAGGAAAATCACTCCCAAAATACGCGTATGAATACTACGCACGTCTTGTGCGCACGGAAATCAAAATCCAAATATGTGCCATACATATGCACAGAAACAACATCTAAGTGCATCGGGTGTGCACAAAACATCTGTCGTAGGCAACATGTGTGCCTGACAGCAAAATCAGGTGCATCTGACATGCACGAAAAATCTCGATTTAGTGCATCTGGTGTGCACCAAAATCACACTTCGAAACATGCGCCCAACATGCGCGAAAATCCAAATCAGGTGCATCCATCATGCACGAAATCATGAAATCCAATATCAAGTGCCAAACATGCGCAAAATCAAATCAGGTGCACAAGATGCACAAAACAAATATCGAACCTCACCATCGAAAACAAAGTCCAATGCATCTAAGTGCACAAAAGGCGTATCACTGCATTGCAAGCATATATAAACTATACAGAGTGCAGGAACCAAATCGTGTGCGTGCATACGCACAAAATCAACTCAAATGTCTAAAACCGTAAAATCACAAACATGTGAAACCCAAGCACGAAAACGATATCAAGTGCAACACTGTGCAAGGATCGTAAATTCTCAATCATCAAAATCAAATCATGCGAATAAATCACCCAAAACATCGAAATCAATAATGGCGGAATAGTACCGCTCAAGTGCATCCTCTAAGAATCTCGGGCCAACTGTCGCGGTCACTAGTGGGACGTCTCGTCGATGATCATGGACTCTGGCCTGCTGGTGTGCGTAACAATGACCACTCCTGGGTCAAGGTCTTCACTGTGAATTACCAATCTCTCGGTCCATAGGCTCATCGGCCCTGTCAGGTGTGCTAACGGGGATGATCCCATTCTGGCACTTCTCTGGTCATCTCTCGGTCAATCATCACGACCACTCGTAAGACAGCATATCACTGGCGTCGGCCTCTGGCTCTCTGAATGTACGTGACACATCTGATCCTGGGTGCAAGTATCATTGCAGCAATGTCCTGGAAGGAATCCTGCTCACGGTCTCTTCCGTGTCTCGTCTCTGCCAACTGTCCGGAAGTCATCGTCCTTTCCTATATCTGCATCTTGTTCCGGAAAGGCTGCATACCCATCGCGACTCCTTCTGGAAGGTATATCCAGTACTCTGCCTCGGCATGCGTATCGCATCTCTGATGTCGGCGGAGTGGAACGTCATCATATCCAGATCTTGTACGAACCTCTTACTCCACTTTTCTCTAATGTCGACTGCTTCGGACTCGTCTCATCGCGGCTGCATGGACTGAGCTCCAACGGCTATCCTCATACCTGGAGTCTCCCAAGAAATGCATCTCACCATCTAGCATCCGAATTAAGTCGAGCCATCCGATCGAGTCGTCAAAACCTCATAATCCCCCAAGAGCTCAACATCTTGGGCACAGTTTAATAGTATCGAGTACATACTACAGCATTGGTGGTCCAGCCGTAGAAGGGCAAACCCAAGCCTCACTAATGGAGCCGTAGAACTGCCGCAAACCCGAAGGTTCAAAGGCTTTCACACGGTCATTAAGTCGAGTTAGGGTTTCATTCTTCTAGAGGGACCATAGAATTGCCTGCATGTCTTTCCGACTACTTTAAACTTGGAATAATAGGTTTCTGACATTCGATCGTCTCTGTCGACTCCCAACGTCTCCGCGTGAAGTCATCTCTAGCTGGAATCAATGTATCTGATGACCTCGCATCGGGGTAGGCGAATGATCCATATGCCCTAGTCATTCATCCTCGATGACTAGCGACCTTCTATCATCTCTTAGTACAACTCATTCTGCACTAACTCCAGCATCTGGGGCAATATCTCGTCGTTCGCAGCAATAACTGGCTCGCTCGTCCGCACGTTGAACGGTGCCTCAATCATCAGGAGTAAGCAATACTTCAATGGTCATCAAAATCTGGCTGGCCTCTATCAGTGGCCCAATCCTCTGATACTGATCGGCACGTCCGAGAAATCTTATAAAGGCAATCCGCCAAACGCTCGTGGCGCGGAAACACAGTAAAAAGACACATCTCCGCAATCGTGTGTCGCCGTAATTTCGCCCTGGTCAGTCCTCGTTCGTGACGAGCTCGTGCTGACCGCAACTCTAGCCATAGTTCTCCCTGCCCGTAATCGTGGCAGCAAAACCATAACTGGTACTGATGAGGCTAGATCGGAATGAATATAATACCGAGCAAAGAAATGTACATCCTAAGGCTCCTTAAGTGGAGTGGTGTGTCGTAAGTATGCCGCGGAACATACCCACGATACGTCACTCTACTTTAGTCACCTATTCCATCAACCAAGGGTCATCCTACGTTCCGAAGGTAAAACCTAACGCTCTGATACCAACTTTGTCACGTCCCGAAAGTACGGAATATGACCGGCACTTAAACTACGAACGTCTCAAGGCGTACGTATTCTAAGTAAGCCGAAAACCTAGAAATCCAAACCAAGAAAAGTAGTAGAGTGTAGGAAAACCAATTTAAATCAAGAAGTTTTAATAGCATAAGCCGAGTTATGCGGTTTTAAAAACATCAAGTATTTCCTGAAAATTTCGGCAGAGTCTCCTTTGTAAATACTGGCTCCTAAACGGGATACAACATGAATAGTATACGAAATCCAAAAAGGCATCCCTAAGCGGGAGCTAGCTCTTCGTCAGACGACGGCCACAACCACACAAACAATATAATATACAACGCCGAAAGGCGAGGATCACAACAGAAAAGGGAACTCAAAACAGCATGAAATCCGTATAAATACAACACGCGACTCTAAGGTCGATAGAATAAACAACACTGGTCTCTATCTTTGAAATAAATGTATGTTTGGTTGATGGAACTTCTAGATACAATAGAGTAATAATATACAAGTTATATAATGGGGGGTACGATACAAGTAAACCCACCTACTAGCAAATCACCCGAAGGAAACTATGCCCGCAAGCCGTAATGAAACCTGTACGGCAAACCTGCAAGAAACTGGGGCACAACGGGGGTGAGTTTCCAACTCGTGAATAGAAAACATCTACGCACAGAAATCGCATAAATAACGCAACTTAAGTCAATGATCATAATATATCCTCAAATATATGTATAACATGCAGCCTATAAAAATGGCTAGGGTAATATCTAACCCGAGTGTGATCTCATGTGCCCGTGTCAGTGCCTCAGGTAGCAATATATCATATGAATGAGGTATGAATGCACGGAACAGAATGCATGTACTTACGAAAACTACTTTCATAAATCAGTGAAATTTCTGTATTTTTAAAGTGAGGTACCATAAATGAAATCTGCATAGAACAGTGCCCAGCATCGACACACAACAAGTGTCCAAATATCTCGATATCTCTGTATCAAAATCTCCGTACCTCAATATCTCAAAATCAATATCTAGGGTGCCGTCAATCCAGACCGGCCCCTACCATCCATCTCAAGACCACGACGGTATCCTCTGGATATCCGACGGGTCGGGTAATATCACCGGTCGGTAGTGCTCCTCTGCCGGGCTCAACGTCAACAACACATTCCTCTTGCACCGGGGTACCGCACCGGGCCCACCATGTACCCGAAACGGTTCCTCCACTCCTCGAATCGGGTCTCGAAATCCATCAGCAAACTCATGGTGGACGACTCATACATCATGGGAAAAACCACACTTTTTATTTAAAAGAGAGAAAGCAGTTTATATATGTTTTGCGGTTTTCCTCCAAATCCAGAAAATATCATGGAAATCCGAATCATCAATAGGATGTAAAACCATGAATATAAGCATGAGAATTCATGAATACGGCATAACAATGAATAGCAGTATGCATGAAGCGACAAGTAATAACTACAATATCTAAGCTGGCATATAAGATATGTACACTAATATTATGTCAAACTACTAGCTATCAATCTAAGTTAAGCAATAATATTTTCTAAGGTGTACGTGACATGGCAATTACCGATGAAGATGTGTGTGAGCCGGCAAGTAAGTGTATGTGGTACATACGCATCATCGGTAATGGTGCTGGTGTCCTAACAGCATAATGTCAACAATGCAATATGAAATAACAATGTAAGTATGCGATGCGGAGTGAGCAACCAAAATGAGCGGGAGCTGGTGCCATTTGAAATAACACGAATCGTGGGGTTTTGAAAATAGGGGCTACGACGATTTTAAGAAAGGACACGTCTTTTGAAATATCCGTAAATCCCTTGACCTGTCTTTTAAAATACCCACGACCCGCTAGTTTTGAAATAGATAGGAGTCTAATCTAATCTAACAACTACACTAAACTATACGGCTGAACTAACAAGCTGAACTACAGGTAAGGAAACCGCCTAACATCTGAGTCGATACATATACATACCTGTATATATATTAGTCGGTGATCCCACCTCAATAAAATCATATCCGATACCATATCTATAATCAGACATCCCAAGTCAAGAGTGCGGATCAATCATCAAAATATAGCTCATACTTAAATCCGTCGTACAGCATCCCCCAAATCTCGGTACGGGTCAATATCATATTCCTCACACTATTCCTTAGGTATCCTCTTTATCCAAGATCATAGTCTAGGATACTGACCTATGTCTAGTACAATACTAATATCCTCAATATACTCATGATCTGACTACTGATCGACAATCTCGTACAAACCGATATCGTCAGCACATATCATCATCAAGGGGTATACATCGCCCGATACGGTCTAATATCAATATCCTAGCATATCATATCTTATATCACGATCACATATCGACCATTTTATTTATAACACCATTCACCCGTATCGCCGCCCCAAGATCCGCTATAACCCCAGGACGTACCTCAAGTACGAATCCTGCCATATCACTGATATCACAACAACAAAAAAAATCTCATCGACTCAGCTCAATCCCAATATCATCCTCAAATCCGTATATGAACACATAGTCCCATACCCATGTGAACACATAACTATAAAGAATCCCATGAGCACATATAAATAGGAATGTATGCAAGTATGTATGTGTGTATGTGTAGTGCAACACTACCCTAGGGTTCGCAACACTAAAATAATCCAACACACCAATATCCATCCTAAACATCGTTATTAATCCCCAATAACATATAATAATTGTTGTTGTGTATACGCATCCGTATACACCACCACGGACTGCGGGGGTGCTATACGCCATCCACCCGACTTCTCCCCGTAGATATAAATCTACTCACCTGGTCCTCGCTAGCCGGTTCCGACGTCGCCATGTGCTTTCTTGCCGTCTCGAAGTCCACATGGGGTACCTACATATCAAAACGCACCATATCGCATTAAAATCCGACTCATGACCAAAACGACGCACGAATCCTACATAGGTCAAAACCTATGGTTGCCCTCACAAACCAACCAAAATAGCCTCGACGTCGGCGTGCAAACGCCCGACCATCGAGAAAAACCCAAGTACACTCATTTGCACATTCACGAATACTAATTTAAATATAGAATAGGTTAAAATTCACAAAAACCCCAAATTCACTTTAGAAGCCATTTTTCCGAAAATCTAGCAAGCAAAAATTACCCGTTTTAGTACAAAACTCGACGTTTAAATGAATGTAGCGGCCAATATACTTATTAAATATCTTAAATAAGTCATATAAATCATTTCCATAATTTAATCTCATTAAATTTCATTAACCCTAAAATTCTAGTTCACAATTAGCCAATTTTAAAAATTTTATAGCAAAAATACACAAACAACAATTTAGCTTGGATTTTCATGAACTAAAGTATTAAACTACATTTTATAATGTTAAAGAAGTCATGAAAAAGCTAATTCCATTTTAAACCCAATTATTTATCCAATTTTGAAAACCAAGTTAGCAAAATAGCTTAACTATTACAAATTTAATTTAACAAAAATGCAAACTAGCAACTAGATTAATTTTAGCAAGCAATAACATGTTAATCTACCCATCACAACCATAATCCAATAATCAAACCTTAAACAACTTCAAACCATATTCTTGAATTTTCAAATTAGCAACAAGAACCAAATTAACACTTAATTATGTTAGATTAAGCAATTTAAACAACAAATTCTATATAGGGTTAATATTTATACCTCCCAATTTTAGAGATCTAGCTTGGAAATTTGCCTCCAAAACACCAACTTTCCTCCAAGATCCAACTTAGAATAGGTCATGGAGAAATGGGTAGAGATTGGATCTGGAATTAGCCTTGATTTTGTAGGGATTTTGAGGCATTTTATGGATTTTTTGATGCAAAATTGTGTGGGATTTGGGGGAGGGCTGATGCAGTTTGGAGAGAGGGAGGGCTCGGCCAGCATCAAGGGGGAGAGGGAGAGAGAGAATGAGGGTGTTGGGTGTAAGTCAAACAAGCCCACACTCCAAGTCAACACTTACATCCTTTCTTTATTCATTCTTCTCTTTTTCCCCTTTGTTTTTTTCTTCAATTCTTTGGAGGTGGGGACATTTGGAGAGTGTCCTGCACATTCGACGAGTAAGAGGGGGAAAAAGAGATGTGGTGTTTTGTGTGAAGCAATGAACACCAAACACCAATACAATATGCACCAAAACCCTTTTATTTTCACAAAATAAGCCTTTTTCTTCAATATTTTCTAAACCGTTTTGGCAAACGATTTCATTTCAAAAACCACATGATAAAATTTTATTTAATGTTTTATGATGCACAAAATTTGTTTCAACTCATTCCAATTTGTAATTTTCCCTAATTAAATGTATTAATGACGGCTTAAAATAATAATAAAATAAATTTTTTTCAGAAAATTTGAAATTTCACCAGTGGCTCAATAAACACCAAATACTAGCAATTTCATAGATAGAATATGTATATTTAATTTTAAAATAAAGATATTTGTATTTTGGCTTTTTACAGAAAACCCCCTTATTTTACCGTTTTTTCGAAATTTCACCGAAACGATTTTCAAAACGTTAAACTCGCCTTCAAGAAAAGATAAATCCACATTAAACCGAATGTTTATGTCGGGTGATAGAAAACTGGCAACTTTGAAAAGAGATCCCGAAACGAATTTTAGGATAACCCCGTAATAGTATAAACATACCCTCATTTGTATTACGACCGAATATAAATGCAACTGAGACAAAGATATTATATCTACACAGTATAATACATGGATCCGGCTTAAACCAAAGCCCACCAGTATTATCTGTCCGAAATACGACACGTGCGTAAACGCACGTGCATTTTCCAAACCCTTCCATAAAACCATGCGGCCTCTACAACGTTTCGCCCGAACTTAGGAAACTATCTATGGGGGACTCTAATGACTCATCAGTACCCTGGCAGTGGGTTTAACCACAGCACGTCAGCGGTACTAGCTGTGCGTAACGGCTGCCCATGTACTGACCTCAAGGGTAGCGGATGAGTGAACTCATACTGAAACCCTACTGAACCTAACAGTGACAATATACATACAGTCCGGTCCGTTCGTCTATGAGTATCGCATATCGGGCCTAGGGGGCTGGTAACGTCAGACCCCCAATAGCGGTATAAGTCATGTCGGAGACAAGCCCTGAACACCCTGAGAAACTACTGGAATACTTACCAGTAATTCTCACCTGTCTTGGCCAAGGACTTGGTGTAATGGCTTTCCTACACACAGCGCAATCTCACCCCCAATACTAGGAGAGACGAATCCCCTGCCGATCCGCTCATTTGCCTCCATGTGGCTCGGGACTGTACCCAAAAAAGACCTGTTTGCATGACTCCTTTGAGCCGTGGTAGGGTAGAAATTAAAGCACAGTGGGAACTCACACGAGACAAATGGCGACCTCAGGTCGATGAACTAACCTGTACACATGTCACCAGGGAACTACTATCTGACGCTAGGTATAATACCAACTAGCAGGTTCCCGGCGAGTCCTGTCCGGTGTATTCATAACCCAATGAGCACCTGTATACATCTTAGGTGATCCAACTGATACCAATGGCTTGTGAGACCGGCTACCGCCCCTCGTCGGGGTTTCGACTGTATACACCAGTCTACTCTGGAGTATCGATGCCCTGTCTCGAAACTCCCACGACTAGGGACCACAATTAAGGATGTGCTAATAGACTACCCAACTCTCACGTATATGATCGCCATCATACTGTTGGTAGTCAAGCAAGATCCTAAGGACTCTATCAACGTGTAATAGTGATCAGCCACCTGAACCTGTACACGACTGATAAAGGCAAACCAGATAGCATACTATCATCTTGAGTAAGACTGGCCTACCGGTATAGGTCCTCCACAATCATTGCAATCACGTACCTGCAATCCAATAATTTACTTTGAGGGCACTACATCCAATATTAAGTTATCCAGAGTCTGGTTTTAAGCATAAGCTGGACAACTCCATATACCTTAACCATCGTTAAGATATGAACTATTCTATATACAATATAGAAACAGAGGCACTGATTTAATTGGAACCATATTCAAATCATGCAGCTGTCTCCAGTGCATGTCAACTAAATGGAGAGAGGCCGATCATCATTACTCAACTAGGAGTGCATCCAAATATGAGTAACCTGAAAGAGAAACAAGTTTCTCAAAACCATTACTATCAACTGAATACCAAACACAAGTATCTACATCTTCGATCACCTTGAAGAATCGTGATACTTGCAACACATGGTTCTCTACTTTATTCTTGTACCTATAACTTCTCAAAACTTGGACCTTGTATTTCTACGAAATACTTGTCCAAAACTGGAGAAGTCACAAGTAAACAGAATATAGTGCGCGTACCAACCCTTCTGTCCTAATGGACACTGGACAACATACAATACTTTGTATAAGTCCCATGAGTTTAATAACTCAAACTCTGTGCGTCGTAGGTTGAAAACTATACTTATGGTTAAGAAGAATTACACCGCTGTTTAGTGCTCCTTACCTAACTATCAACTGATATAGGTAAATGTCATGGACGTAATTTTAAAAAGTTATATCTCACTTTATTAAATAAACGTACAGATATATCAGTTTGAAATTGGTGCATAACAACGGATATTCAAAACCAAATATTTGTCATCCGGCAAAAACCCAGGCGATTTCCTCAAATATAACCAATTACAACGAATTCCGATATAATGAGGATGATCACCTAATTCCCAATAACTTACTCCCACTCATTATCTGTAAAACCATACAGATGTGAGAATAATACCTGGTAAATACATACCCTGGAGCAAGGGCTAATTGGGAAATGAGTTTTCTATTAACAATACACAGTGAAACTCAAACATGTAAATGTTTCGAAGGGGTATCTGGGTATTCCAAGTAATGCCTCTCCCATTATCAGATTCATGACTGTAAGCGTATATTTTGTTGCTATCTCTCCAAATCCCTTTATTTATCTTTACTCATTACCTTCTGTACACACCCTTAGGCTAAATGGTTTTCTCCCTTCCCTACCGTTCGGCACCATCCTATGGTTTGGAAGAAGACTATCCAATAAGCGTAACAGGTGTACTCTCCTAATATTAGGAGTACTCGCAACCTGAGTGAAGATGATGATAAAAGACAACTGAATAAACCTTATTCTATTTCTCCTGAACCGGAGAAAAGCAAAGGTGAAAAAGGAGTGGCGATGAAATACGCAGTTTGGTCATGAATGATAGCAGTCGCAATTTACTTTGCCCTCAATCTAATCCATTTATTTTTTCTTTACTTATTACCTTATGTACACCCAACTTAGGCTAATTGTTTTTCTCCTTTCCCTACTTTTCGGCACCTGCCTATGGTTTGGAAGAAGAATATCCAATAAGCGCAATAGGTGTACCTACTCCTAATCCTAGGAGCCCTCACAACCTGAGAGAAGGTAAAAGGAAAAGACAAATGAATAGTCCTATTCATTCTCTCTAGAACCAGAATCCATCCTCGAAAAAGTTCCTTTGAGTTCGTATGTAATTATACGATGGATTTAACCAATGGAAGTGGATGTTCGTAATAATACGGGGTGTCCTGGAGAAATGCAAAGGGTAAAAGAAGGAGTGGTAATGATGTATGCTGCTCAGACAATCCAAAAGCCAGTGTTTTAAGAAATTTCGGTCAACTTGGTTACAGAGTTATAGTCCAGGGTCGGGCTATGGTCACTGTCAAAGAGAGAGAGAGAGAAAACAAACACTCTCGGTGCACTCTAACCTAGATCAGAATGGTTGATCACTTTATCTAATCAGGATGTCTCCCACTGTATCCTCAAATCTTCCTCCAAACCTGAAAGAAGAATTAGTCGGGATCACCAGAGGAGTAAACCAACTCATCTGTGGGAATCGGGATCCAACTATAATCGCATGATAACTTGATGGAATCCACTCAAGTCACCATACTCTAGAAGGTATGCGTATGCCTGGCAAGTTTCAGCTTCTTTAGAAACTCCCGATTTGATTTTTACCCCTAGGACCCAAGTGACCTTGACTGAGCCAACATATCAAAGGATCCTAGCCAAGTTCAACCCATCATTATCTTGATTGCATCAGACCCACCCGCACGAGTCCTTGACTGAGCCAAAATGACCGTACGACTGTCCTAACCAATCACATATCTATGAGACAGAAAAGCATTATAGAGCTACCGCACACTACGCCTCGGAAGAGCACGACATATGTAGCACGAATACTAAGCAATACTAATCTGAAATGACGGTGGGCTACGGCTGGGTTTTGGCGAAAAACCTTTAACGTAATGAACTTGATATCGTTGAAGGAACTGGATTACTTTTTACAAAAATATATATAGTGGCAAAAACCTTTGCTAAAGAGGTCACTCCCGGTGAAGGGATCTTGGCTCTTTCCCAGTAGAATTAGGTGCAGGATATTCCAAATGAATACCGCGATGCAAAGAAAAAAGTAATCGACTATAGTGAAGTTATTACCCTGACGCAAACCTATGCCCAAGGGGTCACTCCCGATGAAGGGATCTCGGCCCTTGCCTCGTCGAATGAGGTGCCGGATATTCATAACCGAATACCTCTGTGCAAAACAAAAGAGAACGTCCTTGTAATAACAGCTTTTGAAAATTGTTCCAACAACATCGAATAGGTTTGTTTTCCTTGCATTGATCTGAATCAACACAATCCCATCAATTAATCACACCGCAAAAGAACGAAAATAAAATGTACGTATATGCCATCCGCATTCGCCGCAGGGTCCCGTCATCACCCGTTAGGTTACTTAACTAACGACATAGCGGGGACAGGACTAGCGCAGGTGTAAAACATATACAACATCTACTAGTATATATATCAATATATAATAATCGCTCCAGGCATGATAAATGCAACATCACAGAAAAGTAATAAGCATCACAGAACAATACAAACAACCTGGGAGCCCCGGGTTTCCTTTGATCTGCAACTGAAACCCGACATTCCCCTGGTCGTGTGGATAGCCTGTGCAATGAAAACCTAGACCCATACGAGCGCCGCAAGTTACCAGCAAAAACTAGAAGAGAGGCAGCCCTCTTCAGCGAATTGAATGGACCACCCAACACTTCACGGAATCCGGTAACTTGAGCACCCCACCTTGGGTCAACCTGTGCCCCCTACGAGTGCGATGAATAGCCCGCCAATTTTAGAGTGAAACCCCACCATCTCAAAGCCATGAGATCCAGGCCCGTTGCCCTCTAGAATCCGGCTATCCGTGCACTCCTACACGGGGTAATCCTAGTACAGAAAAGAAAATATGTACAACGGTGACATCGACCTCAACTCGGTCGTGCCCCAAACAAATAATATACAAACAGGCAGTGACGGCAGTCCACATGTTTGACGCTCGCACCGCGATATCAAATTTATAAATAAAACTAAGCTGCACTACCATTGCACGCAACCTATCCACCATGACGAATCCGCAACATCACAGCACAACACAGAACATCAACGTGAATGTCACGTTCGCAAACCCGTCTAAAAGTCCTATAACGATTAGACAAGTTGTACCGATCAAATGACATTCACGGTCGCAGATTGAAATGTATGTACTGCAAACTTTAAACAATGTTATATAATATCGACTTCGAAATAACCCTGGAATAGCCCCAAACAAGTAGATAAGACCATATCCAAACTGGGCTAAATAAATAATACCAGTAAACCAAGATTCCAGAGACAAGACCACGGCCCAAAAACCAAACGCTAACTCCTTCACAAAACTGAGCTGGCCGGTTTTGAGCTCAATGAGCTCGGCCAAATTTTGGTGAAAGTGTCTCGTTTTTGGGGTGCAGTCTACAGGTCACTTAAGAAGTCTCCTGCAGTTGTTTAAATAATTTTTGAAGACACTTATAAAATTGACAGAAACTGGAATGCAGTGTGCAGTGAATCGAAGTTGTTTCGGTTTTGATAGTTTAACATTGTCTAAACAAGCTAGCTAAGGGTTAATGGATTATCTCTGATACCATGTTGGGTTACGGCAGCGCCTCGGCCGTCAATCCGAGACCAAATGCGGAACAAAAACATTTCAAAACCGGCGGTACCACAACCATTCACCCGGATCGAACCATTAACCATTAACTAGCAAACTATAAAGAGAGTTCAGAGATTATACCGATCGATCTATGTCCTTCGGTCTTCAATCTCCATCCCATGCTTGTCGCGGATGCCCCGACGAACTTCGCTCTCCGTTCTCGCTTGTCGAAGTGGCATCACGTCGAGGAATCTTTATATAGGCTCCCGCTTCAAACCGAAGCAACTCGGACATGAAGTTTGCTAACCGACATGTCCAAGGTGAAGTAGAGATAGGTGTGATTACTTTGTCTCATGACACTCTGGGATTCTCAACACATGAGAGGATTAGAGTGGAGGTTGAAGAAGAAGCTATTGATGGAAGTTGTAAGCTCAAGAAGTAAGCTAGTGAAGAAGAAGAGCTTGCTTATTGTGTTGGGATGAAAAATGTGAGAGCACTTGATCATAATCTCAAGACCAAGCCCCACTCATAGTGGCTGCCCTCTCTCTCCTCACACATCATTTCCACACAATAATCAATCAAGAGATTAGATATGGCATAAAAAATAACACCATGAGTCATCAACACAACACATCCTACATTTAATGCTCTTGACCATGACTAGCACTCATAATTTCAACTTAATAAACTTTAAACCAAAAGTTTAAAACAAACATTAGAATGGCATTGTTCCCCGCCGGAAGACGCGACCGGGAAGTTGGGACGTCCGGGCCTGAATTTCGTGGGCAGATGCTATTTGGCTCTATCCGTCCACCTCTCCAAAGATGCCAAGTTGATTTATGGCACCATGTATCGAAGGTTTAAACGGATGCGACCGATATAGCAGACTTTGTCAAATTCCCCCTCGTTGAGGGGTTTTTGATTGTGGGGACGCTCTTCCCTGCAGGCGCAAGCCCCTGTAGTTAATTACGCTACCGCCTCGCGGTAACCACTTTCTCCTTCTCCAGATGGTTACTTCATATCGTGTGTGTTTGTTTTGTTTTTGGTTGCCCGTGGATTGTATACGGAGACTAATTTATGTTGTCGCCCGTAAGGCGTGGATCATTCGAAATCCATATTTTCTTAGATTTGGGTTTTGGGTTTGGTTTAAGGATAAGTTAGTCTCATTTGAGACTAAGATCAACTTAAACGTATGTTAAGGATACGTTAGTCTTATTTCGAAAAAAACAAAAAATAGACAGATTAACCTTACTAGCCACCACCCATAAAGACAAACTAAGATCAACTTAACGGGATCGTTTAGATCCAACAAGAGAGCATTTGGACTCAATTGTTTAGTTTAGGGACTTTGCGGTCGATTACCAGTTTAAGGACCTGGTGGTCCAATACCAGTTTAAGGACATGGTGGTCCAATACCAGTTTAAGGACATGGTGGTCCAAGGTTAAGGACATCATAGTCCGTGGGCTTAAAGAGACCCCACAGTCCGAGGTTAAGGTCATCGTAGTCCGTGGGTTTAAAGGGACCCCACAGTCCGAGGTTAAGGACGTCGTAGTCCGTGGGTTTAAAGGGACCCTACAGTCCGAGGTTAAGGACATCGTAGTCCGTGGGTTTAAAGGGACCCCACAGTCTGAGATTAAAGACATCGTAGTCTATGGAATGTATGGTTATCGGGACCTGTCACCTCTATGAATACGTTGAAGGGTTACAACGACAAATATCAGAGGAGTAAAGATATGTACTCTCGAACCGATATGAGTTGGTTGAAAGATCTGTAGTCCAATTTGGGATTACGATCTGTTAAATATTCATGAGCAGATGGGCTCAATTAAATATATGTTGAGGACTTATGGCCAATATTTGGGCTAAGTCCAGTAAATGTTTAACATTTTATTGTTCTGGGTTGTTGAGCCTTTATTTGTGCTTGGCCCTTTTAATAATGCTGAGCATTGGATCCTGACATCTTTTTGTCTTGTAATGAATGTATAGCATTCATCAGAACAATGTGTGGTCTGACAACGCGCCACGTGGCGCGTCATGCGCTTTGCGCCAATTAAAGAGTGCATTGCGCTTCTACCAAGTAGCGCACACGAAAGGGACATGTGTCGCGCTTGGCACTAAGCGCCAGATGATGGGCGCATTGCGCAAGTTTATGAGCGCATTGCGCTTTCAATTTATGAGCACGTTGCGCTAGTTTAGTGGCGTGCAAGTGAGTGACACGTGGCGCGCTTGGCGCTAAGCGCCAGCCCATGAGCGCAGTGCGCTGTTTCAGAAGCGCAAAGCGCAAGTTGCCTACGTGGTTTACACGTGGCACGTTTTGGCTTTGAGCGCCGGTCCGAGGAGCGCAAAAGCGCAATTCAAGAGTGCAAGGCACTTTTCAATAGCGCAAAGCGCATTTGATCAATTTTATGATCTATGAACAAATTTATGTTCTTTTTAAAGGAGGCTTTGCCTCAAGATTCAAGAACAACAGTTTTTATTTTTTGAAAGGCTTGCCTTTATAGATCAATGATCTGTGAATGAAGTAAACACTTCTTTGTTTTTATGATGAGATCTTTTGATCTTTTTTTATGAAAGACCTTGGTCTTTGTAGATCCATGATCTTTTTTAAGAAGATAATTCTTCTTTTTAATTGTGAGATGAATCCATATCTTTGTTCAGCACCATTTTTACCTTGAAGAAAAGTCTTCTTTTTCTGAGAGCTTGCTCTTCTTTATTTGAGTTTTCTCAAAGTTTATAGGGGGGTTTCTCTATATCAGTCTTGAAGTCTTGGGGCATTTATATAGGGCAAGCTGATTTGTTAAATCAGTTGAAGAGATCTTTCTCTGATTGATTTGGGGATGTTTCCCCACCGTTGGATTTTTGATCCTAGAGCTTCTGTCCAACAGAAGGCAATCTTCTTGTTTTTAACAAGATTGGAAAGATCTTTCCATAAAAGAATTTTATTCTGATTAATTAATGATTTATCATTATTAGATCTTTTGATCTAACGGTGGGGAATTTATAATTCCAGCGCTGGCGCACCCGTGCTTTGCACGTGGTGCGCTGCTCAGAGCACATCGCACTATGCGCTAGCGCACCAACGTTTAACAGGTGGCATGCAGCGCAAAGCGCAGCGCAACCAGCGCTAGAGCACCCGTGTTTGACACGTGGCGTGCGGCGCGCCTAGCGCTAGCACACTCATGACGCACTGTCTACGGCGCAGCGCACCTGGCGCTAGCGCATCCGTGTTTGACACGTGGCGCGCAGCACGCCTAGCGCTGGATCTGAAGCGTTGCTTCAATTTTTGAATTTTGAATTATAAAATAAAGCTTTTCTCTTATTGGTGGTGTGTTGCCTAGGGCACAGCGCACCTGGCGCTAGCGCATCCGTGTTTGACACGTGGCGCGCAGCGCGCCTAGAGCTGGATCTGAAGCATTGCAACAACTTTTGAATTTTGAATTTCAAAACAGAGCTTTGTTCTGATTGGGGGAAACAAATGCCCCCCACTGTTGTGCTCACGTGGCGCACACGTGAGTGCAGCGGTGGCAACATCTGATCCCTTGGATCAACTCAGAAGTTGAAGAGGCGGTTCAATGCTTTTAAATAGGACCTTTGGTCATTTAGATGATTTTCATCTTCCTCTTGAGAATTTTCATTCAGAGCATTGCTCTTTAGTTTAAGAACTTTTCAAGAGTCAGAGCTCTATTAAAACTTAGGTAAATTTTAAAAAATTTAATAAATTAGGGTTTTACCAATTAACAGTGCCTTGCTCTTCATAGATCTTTGATCTAAATAAAACCCATTTAGGGTTTCATTAACAGAGCTTTGCTCTCATGAACCCATAGATCTAAAGAGATCTTTTCTTGGGGTTTCTTAGCCCATGAATCAGAGCTCTGCTCTTTTGAATCATGTTGATTTATTAATCTTTGATGAAGGACTCTTAAGAGTTTTTTCATGGATCTTGAAGATCCCAGAATTTTTTAATTCATAGAAATTAATTTTAATTAATTCTTTTCTGATGGGTTTTTCCATCATCATTACAGAGCCAGGCTCTTAACATTCTCGGGAAATCTCTTTAAATTCCTTTCATAATTGACTTTGACAGGTGTCATTCCTGTTTGTAGAGCATTGCTCTCGAGGAGTTTAACTCCTTGACCCGAAGGGTAGCTTATTAAATGAGATTCCCTTTATAGGATTTCTCGCAAATTCGAATTTATTAGGTATCATAATTAAAATTTGTTTTCTCCATGGGGATATCAAGAGTCGTTTAAATTCCGGTGCCTGTTTTTTCTTATTACTAATCTTTTAACGATGTTTCTTTTCAGGCGCTATGGCTGTTCATTTATATAATCTGAACGAGTTCATCTCTTATGAGGATATTCGCGCGCAGGGCCGTTGCCAGAACCAAAAGTTTACCGATGCCCAATGTGCGGAGGTTATGGATCGTCTGCATGCACGCGTCGGTTGGCTGCTTCCTCGCTGTTCCGCTCTCTTGAAAATCATAGTGGGAGCAATTTGGAGAGCACTTCCTGGGTTTTACGATGCCATGCCGCTTAATGTGCTGGATGATGCCGAAGACAAGGTGCATTCGGTGTACCTGTCGGGGCTGATCTCGAAGAAGTGGCGAGATAACCTCATTGATATTCTGCATCAAACCTTCCAACAGACGACGATAATCGCTTCTTATCGAAGGGAGGGGGACATTGGCGAGGATCTCGACACTCGTGAGCGCGATAGGATGCACACGAGAATGGTCATAAAGGCCATAAAGATTCTAGACGGTCTTACTTTCGAATTCCTCAATCCATGCCATGGATCTGAGGTTTTACCATTGTAATCATTTTAATGATGTTTTCGTTTACTACTTTCTTGATTGTAAGAACTTTTCGAAGTATGAATGGAAAATTCCTCATTTCAGCGTATTTTGTTTTATATACTAAATCTTTTGCATATGCATGAACGGGTATGCTTCGAACGCTTAACCAAATGTGAATCAAATGTTCTCCATGTCGTTTTCTTCTCTTTTCTTTGTTGCCAGCATGTCACCTTATCAAGCATAGCCGGCAGATGATAGAGTGAGCATCTTGTTTTGGCTTCTTTGAAGAATAGTGACGGCTTAGGAAGCAGGTTTAGATGTGCTACCTAAGACTTTTCAACTTTATGAGCCGTGATGGTCTCATAAAGACTTTTCTCCCTACGAGTCGTGAGGATCTCGTAGGTGTTTTTTCTCCTCAGGAGTCGTGAGGATTCCTAAGTGTGTTTTCCCTTATAAGTCGTAGGGATCATATAAGAGAGTTTTCTTCCTTACGAATCGAGAGGACCCGTAAGTGTTTAATGAGATTGACGTTATCCGCATTTCACGGCGTCATTGGGTGACGTATTTCCGAGGCGGGGTCATGTAGATGACGTATTTCCGCGACGGGGTCATGTGGATGACGTATTTACGCGATGGGGTCATGTGGATGACGTATTTCCGCGACGGGGTCATGTGGATGACGTATTTCCAAGACTGGGTCATTTGGATGACGTATTTCCGCGACGAGGTCATGTGCATGACGTCTTTCCGAGACGGGGTCATGTGGATGACGTATTTCCGCGACGGGGTCATGTGGATGACGTATTTCCGAGACAGGGTCATTTGGATGATGTATTTCCGAGACGGGGTCATTTGGATGACGTATATGCATGACGGGGTCATGTTGATGACGTATTTCCGCAACAGAGTCATGTGGATGACGTATTTCCGAGACGGGGTCCTGTGGATGACGTATTTCCGAGACGGGGTCATGTGGATGACGTATTTCAACGACGGGGTCATGTTGATGACGTATTTCCGTGAAGAGGTCATGCGGATGACGTATTTCCAAGACGGGGTCATGTGAATGACGTATTTCCGCGATGGGGTCATGCGGATGACGTATTTCCGAGACGGGGTCATGCGAATGACGTATTTCTATGAAGGGGTCATTTGGATGACGTATTTCCGAGGCGGGGTCATGCAGATGACGTATTTCCGAGACGGGGTCATGCGGATGACGTATTTCTGTGACGGGGTCATGTGTATGACGTATTTCCGTGACGGGGTCATGTGGATGACTTATTTCCGCGACGGGGTCATGTAGATGACGTATTTCCGAAACGGGGTTATGTGGATGACGTATTTCCATGAAGGGGTCATGTGGATGACGTATTTCCGTGACGGGGTCATGTGGATGACGTATTTCCGCTATGGGGTCATGCAGATGACGTATTTCCGAGACGGGGTCTTGTGAATGACGTATTTCCTAGACGGGGTCATGTGGATGACGTATTTCCGTGACGGGGTCATGTGGATGAGGTATTTCCGAGACGGGGTCACGTGGATGACGTATTTCCGAGACGGGGTCATGTGGATGACGTATTTCCGAGACGGGGTCATGTGGATGACGTATTTCCGAGACGGGGTCATGTGGATGACGTATTTCCGCGACAGGGTCTTGTGGATGACGTATTTCCGAGATGGGGTTATGTAGATGACGTTGCATCTGTTGTAATGAGATGAATGTCGAAGTGGTCTCTAGGCTGTCTGTGAACCGTCGAGATTTGGAACAGGGACTCTATCATGGCTCCAAGGTTGATTGTAGCATCTGAATCCTGCTGGAATAAGGAAGAACGCTGTTGATGATCTCTAGGCTGTCTGTGAACTATCGAGATTCTGAGTAGGGACTTTGCCATGACTCCAAGGTTGATTGCAGCGTCCGAATCCTGCTGGAATGAGGAGGAACGCTGTTGATGATCTCTACGCTGTCTGTGAACCGCCGAGATTTGGCTTCGTTTCGATGAAGCCTGGTGGGAAGGTATGGTTCCCTCTTTGTTTGTGCCCCTGGATTGTATACAGGGATCGATATGATTCCACCTGTAGGGCAAAAAGTTTCATTTTATATATTTTTCTTTTCCGTGATGCTCTATCATTTCATCTTTTATATCGCGAAAGTCGCGATTGCCCAATCATTTCGGCTATTTTTCGCGGTGCCCAATCATTTCGGCTATTTATTTTATTTTTACTCGCTGCTTTTTATTGAGAGTTGCCCAATCATTTCGGCTATTTTGCTTGCATACATTTTTACTTGCTGATATTGTTGCAAGTTGCCCCATCGTTTCGGCTATTTCGTATGCATGTGTGGCTCGCTGGCTTCTTTGCTGCAAGCTTGGAGTTAGACAACGATTTCGGCATCAGCACCGCTACAACTAGAATATTGCCAGGAGCGAATCATCATTTGCCTATGTCGATGTCGAGCTAAGGTTGCTTAGCGAACAGGGTTAAGATCCTGTCGACTAAGGCTTTCGACTTCATGAGCCGTAAAGGTCTCATAATGGTTTTTCTCCATGAGAGTCGTGAGGATTTCGTTGGTGTGTTTTTGTTAGTTGTATGTATACCCTAGAGGCCAGTATTGTACAGATGATGTATATTATATTGGATGCTTGGACATATATAGAGATGACTTTCTTGCTCGATATGATAGTATGCTATCTGGTTACTCTTTATCTTAACATGTATACTAGTCTCTTTAAACTGTCTTATAGTTACATGTTGGTAAAGCCCTTAGGATGTGTACTTGACTACCTGGACTATGATGCAGATCATACTAGTGGGGGCATGGTAGTCTATAGGTACATCCTTCAAGGTCCCTAGTCATGGGTGTATCGAGACGGGGCATCGATATACCAGTGTAGACTAGCGTATACGCTTCTCGACCCATGAGATGGGCGATGGATGATCCCATATCCATTGGTGTTTGACATCAGAGATGGTATACGGGTGCTCAGTGGAGACTGGGTACACTGGACGGACTCGCCGAGAACTCCCAGATGGTATTATACCTCACGTCAGATGGCAGTTCTCAGGTGACACTTGTGCAGGTTAGTCTGTAGACCCGAGATCGTCATAGAGTCTTGTGTGATTCCCACTGTGCTTTGATCTCCACCTTACCACGTCCATGAGGGCGTGCAAAACGGTGGTCTTTGGGTACAGTCCCGAGTCACATGGAGGCAATGAACGATAGGAGGGGTTTCGTCTCTCCCGGTATTGGGGGTTGATGTTGCGCTGTGCTCGATTGGCCGTAACAGGGAAGTCCCTGGCCAGGGCTGATCAGAGATTTGCTGGTAAGTGTTACCAGTAGTTTCTCGACTCGTTATGAGCCTCACATTGGCACGACTTATCGGTTACTGGGGTCTGACGTTTACCACCCCTAGACTTGATATGCGACATATCAGACGAACAGACCGGACTGTACGGTAAGTGTTATTGGTTGGATTCACAAGAGTGTGAGCGGGCTTGCTCGTCGATCTTCTGATCGCTCAATACCCGGGTGGCCGTTACGTTTAGCAGACCGCTTGTGGCTTGTGGGTGCTTGATATGATCATCATCTGTTGCCGGCGTATTGACGAGTCTTTAGAGTCCTACACAGAGGTTTCCTGGCTCGAGCGAAACGAAATAGGGGCGCATATGAGATATGTGCGGGACCGAGAATGATGCGAGTATGTGATACCGTATTTCATTCTCGCGATGAATGTTTCGATAGGTTATATGCGATATAACCTAGTTATCGAATCGAAGAGTGATTCGATAAGTCGATACATTGGATACTAGTCGGTTATGTGAGACATGACCGGATCATTGAATCATGTGTTGATTTAATGATTTAATGTATAATTATATATTTGATATATTACTTTGCATTAACTAGTATTGGTTCACTTTAAAAGGATTTTCTCACTTGTAGTTCACAAGTTGTATATGTGATATACTTTTGTATACTTGATTGTATCATGTTTGATTATGCATGTAATTTGACTTTGTGTTAAGACTTATACCATGGTTATGATAATGGTTAGGGTTTTGATTTATTCACTTATTTATTTATCCATTTCTTTTGACAAATAAATAAAAAGAAAACAAAATGGTTTCATTCTATCATGAAGCTTGTTGAAGCTTCATGAAGGTTTGACCAATGTGACCATTTTGTCTTCATACTTAACCCTAACCATTCCAAATAACTATGGTCTAATCACTACACATAACCATAGTTAGAAGATGATAAGTATTCATTTTATTTCTATTAAAGAATACTTATCATATTCTTTCTTCTTCTTCATCATCTTCATCAAGAAAGAAAGCTTGATTCCATCAATGGCATCTTGAGCATAAGAGTGAGAAATCCAATTTTAAAGTGAACCCAACTCCTATTTCTTCACCCTCTACCTCTTGCCAAGTAGTATAGGGTGTTTTCTTCACAAGTTTCACAACTTGGTGAAGTTGGAGCTTGAAATTGTGTTGCCTCGACGTAGATCATCTTCGGCACGAAGCCGACGACCTTGCCCGCCCATTTCTCCGATGAAGCCGATACTTGAGTCCGGGATTCGAGACGGACAGCGAGAGGACGTCTACGTGGAGCTAAGAAAGTGGAGAACCGGATCTACAAAGGTTGTAGCCTCTTTCTTATAGTTAAGATTTTAACTAGTTTTATTTTTCGCCTAAACTCTAGTCGACGATTCCGTATTAGGGTTTCTCGGCACTCATAAAATTTGAAATTGGCATGGTTGATGCCTTATGAGACTTCATTAGCGTTCCTAGGAACCCTACAGTTTTCTCCTTAGGAATCGTGAGGATTCCTAAGTGCATGGTCTCTTATAAGCCATAAGGATCTTACAAGAGTGATTTCTCCTTATAAGTCGAGAGGACTTACAAGGGTTGTTCACTGTGTAAACATATCTCCAGTCATGGATGAGACTTTGTTAAGGAAATGTTTATTCGCGCCCGTGGATTGTATACAAGGGTCAGCGTTGGGCCGCTTGTAGGGAAGCATTGGAGGTTGTGGTGGCCGCTTAAGAACAGGTTCAGATTCCAGTAGCTTAAGACTTTTGAATCTTATGAGCCGTGAGGGTCTCATAAGAGGGTTTTCCTTAGGAGTCGTGAGGAACTCGTAAGTGTAATTCCTCCTTATGAATCGTGGGGATCCCTAAGTGTGTTGCTCCCTCGTGAGTCGTAAGGATCTCACGAAGGTGGTTTCTCCATACAGGGTCGAGAGGACCTTGCAAGTGTCTTTTAACGAGCTTGCGCTATTTCGGGTTTTCACAAAACTCGCCGGTAGCCCTGCTGTTTTTACTCACGGAGACCTTTCGGGTTTTCATCCATGCCCATTTTGCTTATGGACATACCGTTTTCTTTTCTTTTTTTTTATTTTAATTTTTTTTGTGTCAGCCTTGGGATGCTGTGGTCCGTGGTAGTTTATCGACGTCTCGGTCAACAGCCAGTTTTAGGACATAGTGGTCCATTGTTAGTTTAACGACGTTTCGGTCTGACGTTAGTTTAAGGACGTTTCGGTCCGTCATTAGTTTAACGACGTTTTGGTCCGAAAGCCAGCTACTACTTATAGAGTTTGGGCTTAGGAAGATAGCGAGCGGACATAGGTGTCGTCATCTATCGTTGACCTAGGCCGTGATTCTTCAGGCGAAGTATTTTTTAAGGAAGCGACCATTTATTGGCCTGAAAGGTCTTTCACCATGCACGTCAATGAGTAGATAGGCCCACCGTGGTAGACTTTGTCTATGATATACGGGCCTTCATAGTTTGGCTCGAATTTCCCCCGTTTGGCACGATTGGGGATCATAGGTCTTTTGACCACTAGCACGAGTTCGTATAGGCGGAATGTCCTCGGCCTAGTCAATCTCTCATATGAGCGCGCCATCTTCGCTTTATAAGCCTCCAGATTTTGTTGCGCCACGAGACGAGTTTCATCAAGGGCGTCAAGAACTTTAAGCCGAAGGTGAGCATTTTCTTCATCTGTTAGCTCGTAGTGAACTGCCACTTATAGAGAGGGTAGCTCTATTTCGAGGGGGAGTACCGCTTCTGTGTCGAATACTAATGCGTACGGCGTTGTGTTCGTGGCCATTTTGAACGTAGTTCGATATGCCCAGAAAGCTTCATGCAGTCTCTCATGCCAGTCCTTTTTATTTCGAGACACTGTCTGTCACGACCCGAAGTTTGGCTCGTGACCGGCACTTAACCACGTAACGTCTACAGGCGTAACGCAGCTAAGTGAACCGAAAAACCCAGAAATCAAACCAGTGAAAGTATAGAGTGATAGAAGTTTTAAATGGAAACACTTACGAACATGAAGAAATCTAAGTAAACAAGCACCAGATAGTAATATACGACGCCGTAGCGAAGATCAAGATCCACAAGTGGGAACATCACAGATAGAATAACTGCAAGTACAGCCGGCTCACAACGAGCTCGACACCAGAATACAAAATAATACAACATCGTCCTCACACTGTTTCTAAGTCAAATACATACATGGTAGATGGAGAATACTAGATACAACAATGTACATACTGAAAGATAAACAGATACCGCACAAAACCCACCTATCAGCAAAAGAGCTAGTACACCAACTGTGGGGGTATCTGTGTCAAAAGATGCAAAGCAGCCTGCCGCGACTACTCCGAAGGGCAACCTGCAAACACTGTGGCACAACGGGGGTGAGTTGCCAACTCGTGAATAGAAATAACATATAAAGGTAATCGCGAGCATGTACGTACTACACTACTCTATCATATGCCAACAGGTGATATCAATATGTGATGAGCAGTATGTGCAATAATCATGCAAATGCTCTATAGGGTACTGTACTACCAGATGAGGTACAAATGCTCTAACAGGTAATGCACCTACAGGATGAGGTACAAAAGTAATGCTGAGCCGGGGCAATATAACATCTTCGCGGAATGTCAACATGGAACATATATAATCGGCTTCTCAATGCACCCAGATCTCCCAAAATAGCTCATGCGCCGGCACTCTCCTCGGCCCTCAAATCCTGTATATCTCTGAGAATCCCGAGTGTTCAACATCGGCACCCAAATATCATAAATACTCGTGTCTAGCATCGATACGCAAAACATCCTGTATCGGGCATCCGTCATTCCGGGTCAGCCCTCTCTCAAAATATATATCGGGAATCCGTCAGTCCGGGTCATCCCTCTCTCAATACATCGGGCATCCGTCATTCCGGGTCAGCCCTATATCAATCCATCGGGCATCCGTCATTCCGGGTCAGCCCTCTCTCAAAGTATATATCGGGAATCCGTCATTCCGGGTCATCCCTCTCTCAGTACATGTCTCTAGCACCGAGAAAACACGGGGCGGCGCCCCAAATATCATTTCAAGGGAACCGGGTTTTTAAATGATTATTTATTTGAAAAGGCCACGGTTCCCAAATCCAGAAATCACATGAATCTCAACCAATAATATAAGTAATTGTGATGTGATATGTGCATCAAGTATGTATATCAAGTCATGTCATATATAAATGAGCTGCAATGCAATGATCCAATGTGATATAGGTATCAAATATGAGTATCAAGTCATGTCACATATAAATGAGCTACAATGCAATGACCAAGTGTGATATAGGTATCAAATATGAGTATCAAGTCATGTCACATATAAATGAGCTACAATGCAATGACCAAGTGTGATATAGGTATCAAATATGAGTATCAAGTCATGTCACATATAAATGAGCTACAATGCAATGACCAAGTGTGATATAGGTATCAAATATGAGTATCAAGTCATGTCACATATAAATGAGCTACAATGCAATGACCAAGTGTGATATAGGTATCAAATATGAGTATCAAGTCATGTCACATATAAATGAGCTACAATGCAATGACCAAGTGTGATATAGGTATCAAATATGAGTATCAAGTCATGATCCGATGTGAGGTGTGTAGTAGGTATGCAATACACTAGCTAGTAACCATGAACATGCAATATATATATAAGGAACACTATAAGGTCCTATCTGCCCTGACGTAGAACGCCATGCGGGCGATATCCCCGTAGATGTGAAATCTACTCACCGTAGCCTCCCACTAGGTATAGCCACCAACCTGTGTCCCCTCCTGCGCGGCGTCCGCTGTACTCGCCTGCGAACCTAGAATTACACAATATATCACACGTAAGCTTGAAATCACGAAAACGCGACATTTAAGCCGAACCAATAACTCGTGTCGCGAACCAAGCGCGTGTGCACGATACGCTAAAACGCGTGGTTACGTGCCTGAAATCACTCCGACGCGTCGCGATACGCAGAAACCCAAAACCCACACACACGTATCACGCGTGTCGCGAAAGGTTGAAAATACGGAAAAATAGGTATTCTACCCCAGATTTTGATACAGGAAAGATACTGCAAAAATATACATACCAAAATAACCCACATACAAGCAGAGACCCACACCCCAAACCCCAACCCAAATCTCCCCTATCTGGCCGCAATTTGCGGCCAGAATGCCAATTTTGGCGGCCAGACTTGGGAATTGGGTTCCCAGGTTTGGTTGGCGCACTCAATTCTCCCCATACATGCTGCAGTACTATCTAGATTTCAATTGAAAAGTCTCGGGTAATAGCAGATCCTACAGTGCCCAAATTCTAGTTAAAATCCACACTTTGCACTAAAAATGGAACTTTAAGGTATTTTTGTGCAACCTGAAGTATAGCCTAGTTAAAATAGCTCTAATAACACTTAAAGGAGCTAACTAAACTATGAGAACACCGATCTAACATATACATCACAAATATCCTATAATATCATTAAAAATGCACAAAAATGAGATTTTTACTAAGGAATACAACAAGTCTAAGGAAAAGAAGTGCAAATACGAGTTAATACCTTCTAAGAACCTTGTAGAACACCAAAACTTCCAGCTTTCCTCTCTAATGTGTAGATTGCCTTAAACACCCAAAAAAGCCCACTTTTCTTAAGGTTATGTGATGAAAAGGTGTGGTTTTTGTGTTGGATTTGTTTGGGAATTGAAGGGAATGAAAAGAGAAGAGAATATGGAGGAAAAATGAAGTTTTTGCTGCTGGAAAATTCTGTGGAATCTCAGAATGAGGGAAAGAGAGAGAAGAGAGAAGAGAAAGAGGATCAAAAGTCAAGGTTTACCTAACCACCATGCTCTTTTGTTTAATGGTATTTGAATTTTCTTTTTCTTTTGTTGTTTTCTTTTGAAATTATAAAAAGGGTTAGGATATGATTTAAAATGTAAGAATTAAGTTAGCAACCATACACAAGGAATGGTTAACAAGTCACAAAATGTCTAAGTATGCTAGGTGCACCCTACAAAGGAAAATTTCCAATATGCTAATACTACCAATAATAACTATAAATCCTACGAACATACAAATATAAAAACATGCATGACTCCTAATTATCACCAAACAATCAAACGAAAATTTCAAAGTGTTACAATCTACCCCCCTTAAAGAAATTCGGTCCCCGAATTTAAAAATCTAACTATACGCACCTTCAAAAAGGTGGGGATACCTCATCATCATCTCGCTTTCGGTCTCCCAAGTGACTTCCTCGCCGCTCTAGCCACGCCAAAGTATCTCGACGGACGGTATCTCTTTCGACCTCAATCCCTTCACTTATCGATCTAAGATCACCATCGGCTGCTCCGCATAGGAAAGGTCGCGCTCAAGCTGGATCGTCGGGTGCTGAATCGCATGCGAAGGATCATGAAGATATCTGCGGAGCATCGAAACGTGAAATACGGGATTCACATCTGGAAAACTGGGCGGAAGGGCTAATCTATACGCAACTGCCCCAATTCGCTCAAGGATCTCCAATGGGGCCCACGTATCTGGGACTAAGCTTCCCTTTCATTCCAAACCTCATTACGCCCATCATTGGGGAGACCCTCAAGAAAACATGATCACCACAGAAAACTCAAGCCTGCGCCGACGACGGTCCGCATAAGATCTCTGCCTACTCTGGGCTGCTTTCATCCTATCGCGAATCAACGGGATCCTTGCTGTCGTCTCCTCTACTATCTGTGGCCCTAAGATACTGCTCTCACTGAGTTCCGTCCAACAGGTGGGTGATCTGCATCTCCTCCCATAAAGAGCCTCAAACGGTGCCATCTGAATGGTCTCCTGGTAGCTGTTGTTGTAGGAGAACCCTACCAAGGGCAATGATGATCCCAGCTACCTCCGAAATCTACTACACAGGCCCTGAGCATGTCCTCGAGAGTCTGAATAGTCCGCTCTGACTGTCCGTCGGTCTGCGGATGAAATGCCGTTCTGAAACTCAAGCGAGTGCCCAAAGCCTCCAGAAGCCTCTGCCATAGTCTACTAGTAAACTGGGTGCCTCTGTCGGACACAATGCACGTCGGGACTCCGTGTAGTCGCACTATCTCGTCAATGTAGATTTGGGCATACTGAGTAAATCCGAAAGTCGTCTTCACTGGTAGGAAGTGAGCTGCTTTCGTCAAACGTCCCCCGATCATCCAGATGGAGTTATACCCTTGACTAGTCCTGGGTAGACTTACAATGAAATCCATAGATATTTGTTCTTATTTCCACTCCAGGATGGGTAACGGCTGTAGCTCTCCCGCTGGCCTCTGATGCTCAGCCTCGACTTGTTGACAAGTCAGGCATCTCGATACAAAATCTGCAATGTCCCTCTTCATACCGTCCCACCAGTAAACATCTCTCAAGTCATGATACATCTTGGTGAAACCGGGATGAACACTATATACCGATCGATGTGCCTCCTCGATAATCTCGCACCGCAATCCCTCAGCATCTGGTATACACAGTCTAGCTCCAAATCGTAGTATCCCCTGATCATCGATCACGAACTCGGAAAATCTGCCAAGTCCCATCTGTGTTCTGATCTCTGAACAGCGGTCAACACTGTGTTGTGCCTCTTTTATACGGTCAAGCAACTGTGGGCATGCTCGAACATGCGCAATCTGTCCCCCGATCGGCGTAAACTCGAACTGTACCCGGCTGTCGCATAAGATCTGTCAATCTGCCGACGGCTGCCTCTGTACTGTGCTCAAACAGGATAGACTACCCCCCCCCGGGCCTCCTGCTCAAGCATCTGCCACTACATTCGTCCTGCCCGGGTGATACAAGATCTCACAATCGTAGTCCTTCACTAACTCCATCCATCGGCGCTGCCTAAGGTTCAGGTCTCGCTGCAGAAATCTGTACTTTAAGCTCTTGTGGTCGGTGAATATCTGGCACGACTCTCCATACAGATAATGTCGCCAGATCTTGAGTGCAAAGACCACTGCAGCCATCTCCAGATCATGAGTAGGGCAATTCTGTTTATGTCTCTTTAATTGCCGTGAAGCACACGCAATCCCCCTGTCATGCTGCATCAAAACGCACCCCAACCCTACTCGTGAAGCATCGCAGTAGGCCACAATTCCGTCTGATTCCGAAGGCAATGATAGTACTGGCGTCGTAGTCAGTAGAGCCCGTAGATGCTGGAAACTGTGCTCACGCTCCTTCGTCCAATCGAAGCGAACTCCCTTTCTGGTCAACCCGGTCAAAGGTGTAGCAATGCGAGAGAAGTCCTGCACGAATCGCCGGTAATGGCCTGCCAGCCCTAGAAAACTACGAATCTCTGTCACTGTCGTGAGTCTAGGCCAACTCCGAACTGCCTCGACCTTCCTCGGTCAACACATATACCATCTCGTGTAATCACGTGCCCCAAGAAGTCCACACTACCTAGCCAGAAGGCATACTTGGAGAATTTGGCGAAAAGCTGATGCTCCCTCAAGGTCTGCAGCGTAATCCACAGGTGCTGCTCGTGCTCCTCTCTACTCCGAGAATACACCAAGATATCGTCCATAAACACCATAATGAACAGATCAAGATACGGCCAAAGAATACGGTTCATCATGCCCATAAATGCTGCTGGCGCATAGGTGAGTACGAACGACATCACCAAAAACTCATAATGGCCGCAACGTGTGCGGAAGGCTGTCCTAGGAATATCCTCCCGTCGAACCCGCAGCTGATGGTAGCCCGATCGCGAATCGATCCTCGAAAAGCATCCTGCCCCCTGAAGCTGGTCGAGCAAATCGTCGATGCATGGCAAAGGATATCTGTTCCGCACTGTCACCATGTTCATCTGGCGGTAGTCAATACACAAACGCAAACTGCCGTCCTTCTTCTTGACGAACAGGACTGGAGCACCCCGAGGAGAAACACTGGGTCGAATAAGTCCTTTATCCAGCAAGTCCTGCAACTGACCCTTCAACTCTCTAAGTTCCGCCGGGGTCATCCGATAAGGCGGTACCGAAATAGGTCCCGTGCCAGGAACCAAATCAATGCAGAAAGAATTATCACGCTCGGGCAGTCGCCCAGGAAGCTCGTCAGGGAACACATCAGGGAACTCGCTACCAACCGGAACCTGATCCAAAAGAACCTCTATAGCCCCAGTATCGCAAACATATGCGAGAAATCCCCGACATCCCTTCCGCAAAAGCTGTCCAGCGCGAACAGAAGAAATCACACCGTGAGGGGTGGCACTACGGTCCCCCAACACAACAACAACCGACTTGCCGGGAAAATAAAATCGAACTGTCTCCTCGCGGCAGTCAACAGAAGCATAGCACGTGGCCAACCAATCCATGCCCAAAGAACGTCGAAGTCCAACATCTCATGAAGGATCAAATCGACCGACAACTCTTTCTCGCCGATACGGACGGTACAGGATCGGAACACGTGCCTAGCAACAAACGACTCTCCCGCAGGAGTCGTCACAACTAGCGGTTGACCAAGCAAATCGGACTCTCTACCCAAACTCGGAACAAGGTGTGAGGATACATACGGGTACGTGGAAACATATGAGCACAAGGATCCGGATCAAACAATACGCGTGCAACAAAGGACAAACTGAAAGAGTACCTGAAACCACAGCATCGGATACCCGCGCGTCCCGATGCGTCGAAGCGAAAACTTGTGCATGTCCTTCATTTGCGGCTGACCGAACTCCTCCTCTACTAGCCTGACCCCTCTGTGCAAACCCTCCACGTCCACGACGTCTCAGAACACGACCATGACGTGCTGTGAAGAAGCACTGCCTGATGAGGTGTTGAAGGCTTCCGCATCGTAAACACCTACGCACTGAATGCTGTCCTGCCTGGGGATGGAAGCCAAACGACTGTCCTCGTCCTAAGCCTCTGCTCTGGGCTGGTATACCAGTATGATTCCTCAACTGTTCTGAAATTCTCACGGCCTCTGGAAGACGTGTCTCGTACACGGGAGCTGCCTCCACCGGTGCTATGTAGGGAACGGAATACTGCATGATGATCGCAAGGAACAACTGGGTAACAGGGGTGGCGACCATCTGTCGCTGCGCTCGAACGACCTCTACCAATGAGCTCATCGCCTGGCATAGGCCCTGCATCTCTACCACTAGTCTAGCGATCTGAGCTGTCGTAGGGGAAACAATCTGTCCTGGTGCAACAGGAGTACTACTCGGATTAGTCCTTGCCTCAGATGAATCAACTCGAACCTCGGCCCTCACGGCCGCTCTCTGTGCCCTCGTAGTCCTTGGCGGCATATTGGCTATCAGAAACAACAGGATTCGATAAGGATACGGAAATCGAATCGCAAGAATGTATATACTCAAGGAGGAATTTAAATCAACAAGTCCTAAGGTCGCGTAGGTGAAGTACCGTGTCGTGAGTATGCCGCGGAACATACACACGCTACGCTACCCTGCCGCAGCTACCTACTCCATCATACCAGGATCGTCCTACACTCCGAAAGGTAAAACCTACGCTCTGATACCAACTTTGTCACGACCCGAAGTTTGGCCCGTGACCGGCACTTAACCACGTAACGTCTACAGGCGTAACGCAGCTAAGTGAACCAAAAAACCCAGAAATCAAACCAGTGAAAGTATAGAGTGATAGAAGTTTTAAATGGAAACACTTACGAACATGAAGAAATCTAAGTAAACAAGCACCAGATAGTAATATACGACGCCGTAGCGAAGATCAAGATCCACAAGTGGGAACATCACAGATAGAATAACTGCAAGTACAGCTGGCTCACAACGAGCTCGACACCAGAATACAAAATAATACAACATCGTCCTCACACTGTTTCTAAGTCAAATACATACATGGTAGATGGAGAATACTAGATACAACAATGTACATACTGAAAGATAAACAGATACCGCACAAAACCCACCTATCAGCAAAAGAGCTAGTACACCAACTGTGGGGGTATCTGTGTCAAAAGATGCAAAGCAGCCTGCCGCGACTACTCCGAAGGGCAACCTGCAAACACTGTGGCACAACGGGGGTGAGTTGCCAACTCGTGAATAGAAATAACATATAAAGGTAATCGCGAGCATGTACCTACTACACTACTCTATCATATGCCAACAGGTGATATCAATATGTGATGAGCAGTATGTGCAATAATCATGCAAATGCTCTATAGGGTACTGTACTACCAGTTGAGGTACAAATGCTCTAACAGGTAATGCACCTACAGGATGAGGTACAAAAGTAAGGCTGAGCCGGGGCAATATAACATCTTCGCGGAATGTCAACATGGAACATATATAATCGGCTTCTCAATGCACCCAGATCTCCCAAAATAGCTCATGCGCCGGCACTCTCCTCGGCCCTCAAATCCTGTACATCTCTGAGAATCCCGAGTGTTCAACATCGGCACCCAAATATCATAAATACTCGTGTCTAGCATCGACACGCAAAACATCCTGTATCGGGCATCCGTCATTCCGGGTCAGCCCTCTCTCAAAGTATATATCGGGAATCCGTCATTCCGGGTCATCCCTCTCTCAATACATCGGGCATCCGTCATTCCGGGTCAGCCCTATATCAATCCATCGGGCATCCGTCATTCCGGGTCAGCCCTCTCTCAAAGTATATATCGGGAATCCGTCATTCCGGGTCATCCCTCTCTCAGTACATGTCTCTAGCACCGAGAAAACACGGGGCGGCGCCCCAAATATCATTTCAAGGGAACCGGGTTTTTAAATGATTATTTATTTGAAAAGGCCACGGTTCCCAAATCCAGAAATCACATGAATCTCAACCAATAATATAAGTAATTGTGATGTGATATGTGCATCAAGTATGTATATCAAGTCATGTCATATATAAATGAGCTGTAATGCAATGATCCAATGTGATATAGGTATCAAATATGAGTATCAAGTCATGTCACATATAAATGAGCTACAATGCAATGACCAAGTGTGATATAGGTATCAAATATGAGTATCAAGTCATATCACATATAAATGAGCTACAATGCAATGACCAAGTGTGATATAGGTATCAAATATGAGTATCAAGTCATGTCACATATAAATGAGCTACAATGCAATGACCAAGTGTGATATAGGTATCAAATATGAGTATCAAGTCATGTCACATATAAATGAGCTACAATGCAATGACCAAGTGTGATATAGGTATCAAATATGAGTATCAAGTCATGTCACATATAAATGAGCTACAATGCAATGACCAAGTGTGATATAGGTATCAAATATGAGTATCAAGTCATGATCCGATGTGAGGTGTGTAGTAGGTATGCAATACACTAGCTAGTAACCATGAACATGCAATATATATAAGGAACACTATAAGGTCCTATCTGCCCTGACGTAGAACGCCATGCGGGCGATATCCCCGTAGATGTGAAATCTACTCACCGTAGCCTCCCACTAGGTATAGCCACCAACCTGTGTCCCCTTCTGCGTGGCGTCCGCTGTACTCGCCTGCGAACCTAGAATTACACAATATATCACACGTAAGCTTGAAATCAGGAAAACGCGACATTTAAGCCGAACCAATAACTCGTGTCGCGAACCAAGCGCGTGTGCACGATACGCTAAAACGCGTGGTTACGTGCCTGAAATCACTCCGACGCGTCGCGATACGCAGAAACCCAAAACCCACACACACGTATCACGCGTGTCGCGAAAGGTTGAAAATACGGAAAAATAGGTATTCTACCCCAGATTTTGATACAGGAAAGATACTGCAAAAATATACATACCAAAATAACCCACATACAAGCAGAGACCCACAACCCAAACCCCAACCCAAATCTCCCCTATCTGGCCGCAATTTGCGGCCAGAATGCCAATTTTGGCGGCCAGACTTGGGAATTGGGTTCCCAGGTTTGGTTGGCGCACTCAATTCTCCCCATACATGCTGCAGTACTATCTAGATTTCAACTGAAAAGTCTCGGGTAACAGCAGATCCTACAGTGCCCAAATTCTAGTTAAAATCCACACTTTGCACTAAAAATGGAACTTTAAGGTATTTTTGTGCAACCTGAAGTATAGCCTAGTTAAAATAGCTCTAATAACACTTAAAAGAGCTAACTAAACTATGAGAACACCGATCTAACATATACATCACAAATATCCTATAATATCACTAAAAATGCACAAAAATGAGATTTTTACTAAGGAATACAACAAGTCTAAGGAAAAGAAGTGCAAATATGAGTTAATACCTTCTAAGAACCTTGTAGAACACCAAAACTTCCAGCTTTCCTCTCTAATGTGCAGATTGCCTTAAACACCCTAAAAAGCCCACTTTTCTTAAGGTTATGTGATGAAAAGGTGTGGTTTTTGTGTAGGATTTGTTTGGGAATTGAAGGGAATGAAAAGAGAAGAGAATATGGAGGAAAAATGAAGTTTTTGCTGCTGGAAAATTCTGTGGAATCTCAGAATGAGGGAAAGAGAGAGAAGAGAGAAGAGAGAAGAGAAAGAGGGTCAAAAGTCAAGGTTTACCTAACCACCATGCTCTTTTGTTTAATGGTATTTGAATTTTCTTTTTCTTTTGTTGTTTTCTTTTGAAATTATAAAAAGGGTTTGGATATGATTTAAAATGTAAGAATTAAGTTAGCAACCATACACAAGGAATGGTTAACAAGTCACAAAATGTCTAAGTATGCTAGGTGCACCCTACAAAGGAAAATTTCCAATATGCTAATACTACCAATAATAACTATAAATCCTACGAACATACAAATATAAAAACATGCATGACTCCTAATTATCACCAAACAATCAAACGAAAATTTCAAAGTGTTACAATCTACCCCCCTTAAAGAAATTCGTTCCCCGAATTTAAAAATCTAACTATACGCACCTTCAAAAAGGTGGGGATACCTCATCATCATCTCGCTTTCGGTCTCCCAAGTGACTTCCTCGCCGCTCTAGCCACGCCAAAGTATCTCGACGGACGGTATCTCTTTCGACCTCAATCCCTTCACTTGTCGATCTAAGATCACCATCGGCTGCTCCGCATAGGAAAGGTCGCGCTCAAGCTGGATCGTCGGGTGCTGAATCGCATGCGAAGGATCATGAAGATATCTGCGGAGCATCGAAACGTGAAATACGGGATTCACATCTGGAAAACTGGGCGGAAGGGCTAATCTATACGCAACTGCCCCAATTCGCTCAAGGATCTCCAATGGGGCCCACGTATCTGGGACTAAGCTTCCCTTTTATTCCAAACCTCATTACGCCCATCATTGGGGAGACCCTCAAGAAAACATGATCACCACAGAAAACTCAAGCCTGCGCCGACGACGGTCCGCATAAGATCTTTGCCTACTCTGGGCTGCTCTCATTCTATCGCGAATCAACGGGATCCTTGCTGTCGTCTCCTCTACTATCTGTGGCCCTAAGATACTGCTCTCACTGAGTTCCGTCCAACAGGTGGGTGATCTGCATCTCCTCCCATAAAGAGCCTCAAACGGTGCCATCTGAATGGTCTCCTGGTAGCTGTTGTTGTAGGAGAACCCTACCAAGGGCAATGATGATCCCAGCTACCTCCGAATCTAGTACACAGGACCTGAGCATGTCCTCGAGAGTCTGAATAGTCCGCTCTGACTGTCCGTCGGTCTGCAGATGAAATGCCGTGCTGAAACTCAAGCGAGTGCCCAAAGCCTCCTGAAGCCTCTGCCATAGTCTACTAGTAAACTGGGTGCCTCTGTCGGACACAATGCACGTCGGGACTCCGTGTAGTCGCACTATCTCGTCAATATAGATCTGGGCATACTATGTAAATCCAAAAGTCGTCTTCACTGGTAGGAAGTGAGCTGCTTTCGTCAAACGACCCCCGATCACCCAGATGGAGTTATACCCTTGACTAGTCCTGGGTAGACTTACAATGAAATCCATAGATATTTGTTCTTATTTCCACTCCGGGATGGGTAACGGCTGTAGCTCTCCCGCTGGCCTCTGATGCTCAGCCTCGACTTGTTGACAAGTCAGGCATCTCGATACAAAATCTGCAATGTCCCTCTTCATACCGTCCCGCCAGTAAACATCTCTCAAGTCATGGTACATCTTGGTGAAACCGGGATGAACACTATATACCGATCGATGTGCCTCCTCGATAATCTCGCACCGCAATCCCTCAGCATCTGGTATACACAGTCTCGCTCCAAATCGTAGTATCCCCTGATCATCGATCACGAACTCGGAAAATCTGCCAAGTCCTATCTGTGTTCTGATCTCTGAATAGCGGTCAACACTGTGCTGTGCCTCTTTTATACGGTCAAGCAACTGTGGGCATGCACGAACATGCGCAATCTGTCCCCCGATCGGTGTAAACTCGAACTGTACCCGGCTGTCGCATAAGATCTGTCAATCTGCCGACGGCTGCCTCTGTACTGTGCTCAAACAGGATAGAATACCCCTCCGGGCATCCTGCTCAAGCATCTGCCACTACATTCGTCCTGCCCAGGTGATACAAGATCTCACAATCGTAGTCCTTCACTAACTCCATCCATCGGCGCTGCCTAAGGTTCAGGTCTCGCTGCAGAAATCTGTACTTTAAGCTCTTGTGGTCGGTGAATATCTGGCATGACTCTCCATACAGATAATGTCGCCAGATCTTGAGTGCAAAGACCACTGCAGCCATCTCCAGATCATGAGTAGGGCAATTCTGTTCATGTCTCTTTAATTGCCGTGAAGCACACGCAATCCCCCTGTCATGCTGCATCAAAACGCACCCCAACCCTACTCGTGAAGCATCGCAGTAGGCCACAATTCCGTCTGATTCCGAAGGCAATGATAGTACTGGCGTCGTAGTCAGTAGAGCCCGTAGCTGCTGGAAACTGTGCTCACGCTCCTTCGTCCAATCGAAGCGAACTCCCTTTTCGGTCAACCCGGTCAAAGGTGTAGCAATGCGAGAGAAGTCGTGCACGAATCGCCGGTAATGGCCTGCCAGCCCTAGAAAACTGCGAATCTCTGTCACTGTCGTGAGTCTAGGCCAACTCCGAACTGCCTCGACCTTCCTCGGTCAACAAATATACCATCTCGTGTAATCACGTGCCCCAAGAAGTCCACACTACCTAGCCAGAAGGCATACTTGGAGAATTTGGCGAAAAGCTGATGCTCCCTCAAGGTCTGCAGCGTAATCCACAGGTGCTGCTCGTGCTCCTCTCTACTCCGAGAATACACCAAGATATCGTCCATAAACACCATAATGAACAGATCAAGATACGACCAAAGAATACGGTTCATCATGCCCATAAATGCTGCTGGCGCATAGGTGAGTCCGAACGACATCACTAAAAACTCATAATGGCCGCAACGTGTGCGGAAGGCTGTCCTAGGAATATCCTCCCGTCGAACCCGCAGCTGATGGTAGCCCGATCGCGAATCGATCCTCAAAAAGCATCCTGCCCCCTGAAGCTGGTCGAGCAAATCGTCGATGCGTGGCAAAGGATATCTTTTCCGCACTGTCACCATGTTCAGCTGGCGGTAGTCAATACACAAACGCAAACTGCCGTCCTTCTTCTTGATGAACAGGACTGGAGCACCCCAAGGAGAAACACTGGGTCGAATAAGTCCTTTATCCAGCAAGTCCTGCAACTGACCCTTCAACTCTCTAAGTTCCGCCGGGGTCATCCGATAAGGCGGTACCGAAATAGGTCCCGTGCCAGGAACCAAATCAATGCAGAAAGAATTATCACGCTCGGGCAGTCGCCCAGGAAGCTCGTCAGGGAACACATCAGGGAACTCGCTACCAACCGGAACCTGATCCAAAAGAACCTCTATAGCCCCAGTATCGCAAACATATGCGAGAAATCCCCGACATCCCTTCCGCAAAAGCTGTCCAGCGCGAACAGAAGAAATCACACCGTGAGGGGTGGCACTACGGTCCCCCAACACAACAACAACCGACTTGCCGGGAAAACAAAATCGAACTGTCTCCTCGCGGCAATCAACAGAAGCATAGCACGTGGCCAACCAATCCATGCCCAAAGAACGTCGAAGTCCAACATCTCATGAAGGATCAAATCGACCGACAACTCTTTCTCGCCGATACGGACGGTACAGGACCGGAACACGTGCCTCGCAACAAACGACTCTCCCGCAGGAGTAGTCACAACTAGCGGTTGACCAAGCAAATCGGACTCTCTACCCAAACTCGGCACAAGGTGTGAGGATACATACGGGTACGTGGAAACATATGAGCACAAGGATCCGGATCAAACAATACGCGTGCAACAAAGGACAAACTGAAAGAGTACCTGAAACCACAGCATCGGATACCCGCGCGTCCCGATGCGTTGAAGCGAAAACTTGTGCATGTCCTTCATTTGCGACTGACCGAACTCCTCCTCTACTAGCCTGACCCCTCTGTGCAAACCCTCCACGTCCACGACGTCTCAGAACACGACCCTGACGTGCTGTGAAGAAGCACTGCCTGATGAGGTGTTGAAGGCTTCCGCATCGTAAACACCTACGCACTGAATGCTGTCCTGCCTGGGGATGGAAGCCAAACGACTGTCCTCGTCCTAAGCCTCTTCTCTGGGATGGTATACCAGTATGATTCCTCAACTGTTCCGAAATTCTCACGGCCTCTGGAAGACGTGTCTCGTACACGGGAGCTGCCTCCACCGGTGCTATGTAGGGAACGGAATACTGCATGATGATCACAAGGAACAACTGGGTAACAGGGGTGGCGACCATCTGTCGCTGCGCTCGAACGACCTCTACCAATGAGCTCATCGCCTGGCATAGGCCCTGCATCTCTACCACTAGTCTAGCGATCTGAGCTGTCGTAGGGGAAACAATCTGTCCTGGTGCAACAGGAGTACTACTCGGATTAGTCCTTGCCTCAGATGAATCAACTCGAACCTCGGCCCTCACGGCCGCTCTCTGTGCCCTCGTAGTCCTTGGCGGCATATTGGCTATCAGAAACAACAGGATTCGATAAGGATATGGAAATCGAATCGCAAGAATGTATATACTCAAGGAGGAATTTAAATCAACAAGTCCTAAGGTCGCGTAGGCGAAGTACCGTGTCGTGAGTATGCCGCGGAATATACACACGCTACGCTACCCTGCCGCAGCTACCTACTCCATCATACCAGGATCGTCCTACACTCCGAAAGGTAAAACCTACGTTCTGATACCAACTTTGTCACGACCCGAAGTTTGGCCCGTGACCGGCACTTAACCACGTAACGTCTACAGGCGTAACGCAGCTAAGTGAACCGAAAAACCCAGAAATCAAACCAGTGAAAGTATAGAGTGATAGAAGTTTTAAATGGAAACACTTACGAACATGAAGAAATCTAAGTAAACAAGCACCAGATAGTAATATACGACGCCGTAGCGAAGATCAAGATCCACAAGTGGGAACATCACAGATAGAATAACTGCAAGTACAGCCGGCACACAACGAGCTCGACACCAGAATACAAAATAATACAACATCGTCCTCACACTGTTTCTAAGTCAAATACATACATGGTAGATGGAGAATACTAGATACAACAATGTACATACTGAAAGATAAACAGATACCGCACAAAACCCACCTATCAGCAAAAGAGCTAGTACACCAACTGTGGGGGTATCTGTGTCAAAAGATGCAAAGCAGCCTGCCGCGACTACTCCGAAGGGCAACCTGCAAACACTGTGGCACAACGGGGGTGAGTTGCCAACTCGTGAATAGAAATAACATATAAAGGTAATCGCGAGCATGTACGTACTACACTACTCTATCATATGCCAACAGGTGATATCAATATGTGATGAGCAGTATGTGCAATAATCAAGCAAATGCTCTATAGGGTACTGTACTACCAGATGAGGTACAAATGCTCTAACAGGTAATGCACCTACAGGATGAGGTACAAAAGTAATGCTGAGCCGGGGCAATATAACATCTTCGCGGAATGTCAACATGGAACATATATAATCGGCTTCTCAATGCACCCAGATCTCCCAAAATAGCTCATGCGCCGGCACTCTCCTCGGCCCTCAAATCCTGTACATCTCTGAGAACCCCGAGTGTTCAACATCGGCACCCAAATATCATAAATACTCGTGTCTAGCATCGACACGCAAAACATCCTGTATCGGGCATCCGTCATTCCGGGTCAGCCCTCTCTCAAAGTATATATCGGGAATCCGTCAGTCCGGGTCATCCCTCTCTCAATACATCGGGCATCCGTCATTCCGGGTCAGCCCTATATCAATCCATCGGGCATCCGTCATTCCGGGTCAGCCCTCTCTCAAAGTATATATCGGGAATCCGTCATTCCAGGTCATCCCTCTCTCAGTACATGTCTCTAGCACCGAGAAAACACGGGGCGGCGCCCCAACTATCATGTCAAGGGAACCGGGTTTTTAAATGATTATTTATTTGAAAAGGCCACGGTTCACAAATCCAGAAATCACATGAATCTCAACCAATAATATAAGTAATTGTGATGTGATATGTGCATCAAGTATGTATATCAAGTCATGTCATATATAAATAAGCTGCAATGCAATGACCCAATGTGATATAGGTATCAAATATGAGTATCAAGTCATGTCACATATAAATGAGCTACAATGCAATGACCAAGTGTGATATAGGTATCAAATATGAGTATCAAGTCATGTCACATATAAATGAGCTACAATGCAATGACCAAGTGTGATATAGGTATCAAATATGAGTATCAAGTCATGTCACATATAATTGAGCTACAATGCAATGACCAAGTGTGATATAGGTATCAAATATGAGTATCATGTCATGTCATATATAAATGAGCTACAATGCAATGACCAAGTGTGATATAGGTATCAAATATGAGTATCAAGTCATGATCCGATGTGAGGTGTGTAGTAGGTATGCAATACACTAGCTAGTAACCATGAACATGCAATATATATATAAGGAACACTATAAGGTCCTATCTGCCCTGACGTAGAACGCCATGCGGGCGATATCCCCGTAGATGTGAAATCTACTCACCGTAGCCTCCCACTAGGTATAGCCAACAACCTGTGTCCCCTCCTGCGCGGCGTCCGCTGTACTCGCCTGCGAACCTAGAATTACACAATATATCACACGTAAGCTTGAAATCACGAAAACGCGACAATTAAGCCGAACCAATAACTCGTGTCGCGAACCAAGCGCGTGTGCACGATACGCTAAAACGCATGGTTACGTGCCTGAAATCACTCCGACGCGTCGCGATACGCAGAAACCCAAAACCCACACACACGTATCACGCGTGTCGCGAAAGGTTGAAAATACGGAAAAATAGGTATTCTACCTCAGATTTTGATTCATGAAAGATACAGCAAAAATATACATACCAAAATAACCCACATACAAGCAGAGACCCACACCCCAAACCCCAACCCAAATCTCCCCTATCTGGCCGCAATTTGCGGCCAGAATGCCAATTTTGGCGGCCAGACTTGGGAATTGGGTTCCCAGGTTTGGTTGGCGCACTCAATTCTCCCCATACATGCTGCAGTACTATCTAGATTTCAACTGAAAAGTCTTGGGTAACAGCAGATCCTACAGTGCCCAAATTCTAGTAAAAATCCACACTTTGCACTAAAAATGGAACTTTAAGGTATTTTTGTGCAACCTGAAGTATAGCCTAGTTAAAATAGCTCTAATAACACTTAAAGGAGCTAACTAAACTATGAGAACACCGATCTAACATATACATCACAAATATCCTATAATATCACTAAAAATGCACAAAAATGAGATTTTTACTAAGGAATACAACAAGTCTAAGGAAAAGAAGTGCAAATATGAGTTAATACCTTCTAAGAACCTTGTAGAACACCAAAACTTCCAGCTTTCCTCTCTAATGTGCAGATTGCCTTAAACACCCTAAAAAGCCCACTTTTCTTAAGGTTATGTGATGAAAAGGTGTGGTTTTTGTGTAGGATTTGTTTGGGAATTGAAGGGAATGAAAAGAGAAGAGAATATGGAGGAAAAATGAAGTTTTTGCTGCTGGAAAATTCTGTGGAATCTCAGAATGAGGGAAAGAGAGAGAAGAGAGAAGAGAAAGAGGGTCAAAAGTCAAGGTTTACCTAACCACCATGCTCTTTTGTTTAATGGTATTTGAATTTTCTTTTTCTTTTGTTGTTTTCTTTTGAAATTATAAAAAGGGTTAGGATATGATTTAAAATGTAAGAATTAAGTTAGCAACCATACACAAGGAATGGTTAACAAGTCACAAAATGTCTAAGTATGCTAGGTGCACCCTACAAAGGAAAATTTCCAATATGCTAATACTACCAATAATAACTATAAATCCTACGAACATACAAATATAAAAACATGCATGACTCCTAATTATCACCAAACAATCAAACGAAAATTTCAAAGTGTTACACTGTCTTTTTCACGATCTTCGTCATGGTCTTGTTGAAAGCCTCAGCTAGACTATTGGCTCGGGGATTATAGACCGAAAAGTATCTACAGTCTATATTATGTTGTTGTGCGAAGCGGCTGATCTTGTGGCTTCTGTAGGCTGGCCCGTTATCGGAGATAATCCATCGCGAAGTTCTAAACCGATAAATGACGTGCGTCTTGAAGAAATGGAGGATATTCTCCGTCTTCACTTCCCTCAATGGTACTACTTCTTCCCACTTGAAGAAGTAATCAGTTGTTTCCAAAATGAACCGATGTCCTCTGGACAATGCCGGTTCGATGGGACCAATTATATCAGTCCCCTACATTTCGAACGGCCGGCTAGCCACTATCGGATGTAGTGGATTTGGATGCTGATGGATAAAGTCCCCGTGAACCTGGCACGAGTGGCACTGCTTCGCGTATTCGAGGCAGTCTTGGATCATTGTGGGCCAATAGTAGCCCATCCTTTTGATCTTCAGCTTCATCTTCGTCCTGGCTTGGTGAGAACCGCAGAGTCCATCGTGAGTTTCTTGGACGACTCTCCTTGCCTCTTCAGGTCCCAGGCATCTTAGCCACAGAGAATCAAATGATCTCTTATACAGAGTATCATTGACGAATGCGAAAGAAAGAGCTCATTTCATGAGCTGATGTCTTGATGACGCATTTTCAGGTGTTCGACGAGATTTGAAGTAGTCTATATAGACTTCTCTCCAATCATTAGCATCTTCCTGGTCCTTTATTTGTAGGGCCGTTTGCTCGGTCGCTCCCTTTTCTCTGGACGACTCCAGAGATATTTCTGCCGGTGCAAGAACCCGACGGCTTTACACGACGATTCTCACATCATCGTGATTTTCGTCGGACAGTTCTTTAGCGAGCTTGGCTAGTCCATCCGCATTGCTATTTTCCGCACGCGGTATACTTTCCAGCGTGTAAGAGGGAATTTGAGTCAGTAATTTCTGCACTCTCTCGTCGTACTTTACTAGCTCTGGCTTGCACGTTTGATGATCGCCATTTACTTGACTAACGATCAGCTGGGAGTCTCCGTATATGAGGAGGTTTTCGATTCCCATATCGATAGCGATCTCAAGACCTGCTATCAAAGCTTCATACGCGGCTTCATTATTTGTCCTCGGCTCTGTTAAGGAGAAGGCAAAGCGCATTATCCCCTTTTGTGAAGTTATGAAGATGAAGCCTACCCCAGATTTGATTATAGGGGTGCTTTGTTTGCGCTTCTTCATGGAAGATTCCCCATCGAAGTAGAGTTCCCATCGGGTATCACTCTCTCCTTTTTCCCTGTCGATTGTGTCGAACGCGTGCTCGTGTGGCAGTTCGCAATTTAGGGGTGAGTCGGTGGGTACAGGATGTTCCGCGAGGAAGTCGGCGATGGCCTGGCCTTTCACTGTCTTGAGGGGACGATAATTTATCGAGAACTCCATCAAGTGCAGGGCCTATTTAGCTAGCCGTCCCGTTAATATAGCCTTTGACATCAAATATTTGAAAACATCCACCTTCGATATGAGATGGACTTCATGTGCCAACGTGTAGTGTCTGAGCTTCGTTATCACGAAGATCAACGCCAGGCAGTGTTTTTCGATGGGGGAGTAATTGCTTTCTTCCCCCAGTAGGACTCGACTCAAGTAGTAGAGAGCTCTCACTTTCCCTTGATCATTTTCTTGTGCCCACAGCACGCCTAAAGAACCTTCGAGGGCTGTTGTGTACAGGATGAAAGGTTTTCCCTTGACCGGTGCGGTAAGTACCGGCGGATTCTGCAGGTATTGCTTGATTTCGTCTAGCGCGCCTTGGCATTTGCGATCCCAGACGAACGGGGTTCCCTTCTTCATTAGATGACTATAAGGACGTCACTTGCCGAAGAGGTTAGCTATAAATCGCCGGATATACGCGAGCTTCTCTTGGAGAGACCGCAATTGCTTGAGAGTCCTTGGCGGAGGCATTTCCATGATTGCTTTGATCTTCGATGGATCTATTTCAATACCCCGGTGTCGGACGACGAATCCTAGGAACTTTCATGAGGAAACTCCGAATGCACATTTGAGAGGGTTCATCTTCAAGTTGTATTGCCGAAGGTGTTGAAATACGATCTTCATATGCTCTAGATCTTCCTCGTATGATTTGGTTTTAACTACGAGGTCGTCAATATAGCATTCGACGATTTCATGTATGAGGTCATCGAAAATCTTCGTCATGGCCCTCTGATAGGTAGCGCTAGCGTTCTTCAGACCGAAAGGCATCACCTTGTAGCAGAATATACCCAAAGGAGTCCAGAAAGCGGTATGCTTCTGGTCCTCGGGATGCATCTTTATTTGATTGTATCCTGATGAGCCGTCAATGAAGGAAAAGATTTCATGAGTGGACGTATTATCTATCATCATCTTGGTGACCGGTACTGGAAATTCGTCCTTCGGGCAAGCTTTGTTGAGATCCCGAAAGTCCACGCATATGCGAACTGTCCCATTTTTCTTCATCACTGGGACGATGTTGGCGATCCAGTCAGGATATTGAACCTCTTGGATGAAATCGGAGTCGATTAGCTTCTTGACTTCGCATTGATACTCATCTCAAGCTCGAGCCGCATTCTTCTCGGTGCTTGTTTGACTGGCTTGGTGTCCGGAGATATCGCCAATTTGTGCACAGCTATTTATGGATCCAATCCGGGCATCTCAGAATAGTTCCATGCGAAAAAATCTTTATACTGCATGAGCACGTCTTTAAGTAAAGCTACTTTTTGTTCAGACAACATCTCACTGACGAACGTCGGCCGGGGGTCGTTTACCGTTCCCAAGTCGATTTTTCTGAGGCCATCTGCAGTAGTATGTATCCCATCTTCCAGCTCTTTTTGCTCCGGTGGAAATTCTGAGATTAACTCATCTTCATCGTTTTCGAAGCACCAAGAAAGGTCATCCATATTGTCGGGTTCTTCTTCCAACAGCGTTATCACGTGACAGGTGCGAGATCGCTTCCAGGACCGATGTTGATCTGGTTCTACTCTCGCCGCATACGTGGCTTTCGGTTTGTGTTTCTATGGCGGGGTTACCCTCCAGCTGTCGGATAGAGCGAACCTGCCTTGTTGATATTGGTCTTCGGCCCAATTCTTGAAGGTGAAGCAGTCTTCGAGGGGATGTCCTATTGCTCGGTGATAGGAGCAATAGTCTGGGTAAGAGACCTCGTTTGCTTGCTCGGGTTGCTTGGACTCCGGTAGTGTCATCATCTGATGTTTTACGACAAGATCGAATATCTTCTACGCTTTGTCTTGGGGAAAAGAATATTCCCGACCCATTTTCTTTGTAAGAGACGGATCCCGGCTGCTCGATTCTTGATCGCGTGGCTTCTTGGACCAGCTTTGCGGATGTTGAACGTTTTTTAGTTCTTTGATTTATTTTTGCCTATGCGCCGAGACATTATAACGGGCTGGCGATGAAGAGCATCGTCGTTTTTCATAGCTAGTTGAAGGAGGCGATGCTTCTTGGCTTTCTGGTAAATAGCCATTTCGCGATTATGATTTTCTCGAACCTTTTGACCCGCTTCTCTTATCAGCTTTTCCATTTGTTCTTCGAACGAAGGACTTGACATTTTCACGGCGGGAGCTCGTTCTAGTTCAGGGTTAGCATCTTCCCACAGAGCATCTCCTTCTTCATCGAAGTCATGTACGACGTAGCTGCCACGGACTCGCTCCCATTTCTTTGATTGAACATATCCAAGTCCGACCGTTTCCATTCTCCCGTTGGGCAGTTTTCGCTGAGTTCTGGGGACATCCCAGATCTTGTTGTAGAACCGAGTTTGTCAAGCAGTCTACTTAAGAGGTATGCCTTGGCGCCTCAACAGTCTTTTTAATCCGTCTGTGTAGTATTTAAGCAGACGGATGGGCTGGAGTCTGTCAAGTGTAGAATCCGCACCATGCCAAATCTCTTTCTCCACTTTGGTTTCCGTGGATCGATAAAAGAGGATCGCCTTTTCATGTCTTATCCTAGGAGGGACGTAGAATGTTTATAGTTCCTGCACATTATAGGTATCAAGTGCGTCGTGCTCTTAGGGAATCAAGGCGATCTGCAAACTCTGATCATTGTCAACAAAGGCTTGTATTGATAGCCGAGCAGAGAACACGGTATTGACTTTATCTTCCGAGTCGCTGCCGAAGATCAACATAGGGGTGGACAGTCCCAGCTTGTTGTATTGGGGAGGTCCAAGCCCAGATCCAGTGGGCCCATGCCTGGGTCGAGCCCGAACATGAAGCGGCCGACCTCCTCCACGCCAAGATAAAAATTTGTAATAAACAATTTTGTTGTATTTCTTTTATTTTATTTTATGGATAAATGTAAGAAAAATAGGCATAAAGCTAAATTTTTGTAAAGCCTATGGCTTATGTGCAAAAAGAAATGGCACATGAGCCATGGGATGGGCAAAATGCCATTTTGTGAAGCCCAAGGGGCTATGTGTAAAGTGTACAGCCTATATAAGCAAAGATAATGAAATATCTCAACAACTTTTCTCTCTCTCTCAAAATTTTTTCAGATCTGAGATCTCTTCTCCTTCTTCAAGGCTCTAAAACCTTCCTTTTTCTCTTGAGTTAAATCAAGAGTTTTACTCTTCTTTTTATAAAACAAATTAGTTTTTCACCACAAAACCCATAAAGGGGAACTCAGATCTTCCATTAGATCTCAAAAAAAAGAGATTTTTGAAAATCCCATATCTCTTGATCTTCAAGATCCAGCTAACAGAGGAGGAAGAAGAAGAACATCTTTCACTAAACCCAAAAAAAAACATCCAGGGGGTCCAACTCCTCTCTGATTTCTCTTCCAAGAAATTTTTTTAGGCTAAAAGCCTCTTTTTCTCGCCGGCGCTCAAGCGCAGAGCGCCCGCGTGCCGACACGTGGCGCGCTTGCGCTCCAGCGCAAGCGCTCGAGCGCAAGTCGTCCCGGTGCCGACACGTGGCACGCTTGCGCTCCAGCGCAAGCGCTCGAGCGCAAGTCGCCCCTGTGCCGACACGTGGCGCGCTTGAGCTCCAGCACAAGCGCTCGAGCGCAAGTCGCCCCCGTGCCGTCACGTGGCGTTCTTGCGCTCCAGCGCCCAGCGCTCAAGCGCAGAGAGGCCCACGTGCCGAAACGTGGCACTCTAGCGCCTGAGCACACAACACTTAGGCGCACAGCGCCCAAGGTGCTGCCCCACGCATCCTTTGGATGTATTTTCCCCTTTTTATTTATATACATGTATATCTATACATATATATACATATGTACATACACACTTACTCCACGACACTGTCCCTGTTAGAAAAAAAATTCTAACGGGGCGCTGCCCCGCACCCCGCAAGGGTGCTGCTAGCCCCCTTGACCCCCAGCCCGCTATCCAGGTAGCGATACCCCCATAAAAACTCTGCATGGCTCCCGATATATTTAAAAAAAACCCTCCAAAACAAAACACACGTACACTGCACATTGAGTTTGCATGACCAGTTTAACCCGTTAATCAGAGGTTCCCTCGCCCCAAAGGCAGGGGGTAAGTAACGACAGCTTAGTCCGCGACTGCCGGAGATTCGGATCCCCATAATCATTACACCCCGGCCTACCCTAGGCAGGGGGAATCTGTAGTACGCCTGACAAGCGTGCGCATATTCCCATCTCAATAGGGTGACGAAAAACACCCTACAGATTCTGGCACGCCAGGTGGGACCCTTCTCTCCTCCCATATTTCGGGTTAAACGTTCATGCGCACTCAATAAATATACATATCGATTGCCTATACTGAAATGATGTTTTTTTTCCCGTGCAGCAATCAACCTTCAACGACAATGTATCCCCAGACGAATTCAGCTTCCAACGTGACCCCGATTCCGTACCTGGTCAAGATCAACGCTCGTGCGGTTCTCCCTGCAAGCCTCAGTCGACAGTGGGAGGAACCGCTCTGCCAGTTTGGCTCCGTCATCATCTACCTTGCCGGAAGTGCTCATCTGGCGAAAATCCCGGCGGAACAGGTGGCCAAGCCGGTCCCAAGGGGCAAGAGGCCGAATGTTGTGATTGCTAAGGCACCACAACCGAAACTTAAGATGGTGTCTGAACGACTCCCTGGCGCTCTAACTGGGGGCAAGACTTCCGGTGCGAAGGGCAACATCAAATGTCGCGGACGAGCTCAGGCGATGACTCCAACAAATGCGCAATCGAGCATATCTCCAAGGCCCTCCATCGCCCGGTCTGCGGCGTCTTCCCAAAGAGCCGAAGTCTTCCAAACGCTTAGAACAGAAAAGTTAAGGCAGAAGCGGCTCAGGTATCGAGCCAACAAGAGGGCCAGGGCTTCGGCCAAATGGAATCGTGTGAAGTTCCAAGTGCAAGGTTTCCCTGCGACGACGACTGAGTCGGACGTAAGAATCAGCAATTCCTTCGAGCCTCTGAAGTGGGTTCAGAAAAATGCCATGACCGCCAGAATCAAGAAGACAGCGGTCCGAACAGTGCCACAAAGAGACGTGTCCCGGCCCCAACAGAAAAAGTATGACACTGTCTCTTCAAGAGTCTATCAAGCACTCTGCGTCGCACGAAAGCAGCGGGGCAAACCCAGAAAAGAGGCGCCAGCACCATTGAAAAACCTGGTTAGGCCAGCCGCCTTCAATCGACTACCAGCTACCGAAACAAGGGGGTCAAGACAGCGATCCGTGAAATCAGCTGCCAATGATAGAAAGACGGCCGGATATATAATCCATACGGTCTATATGGCGGGCGGGCGCCCCAGCGACAACCTTCGCAACAAAAGCAAGGATGGGGCCACCACATCCCAAGCCCAATCTAGCCTGAATGTGGTTGCCGCCGCCCAAGAACAGCCGCCCCTGCTGGATGAAGAAAACCCTCTTGATGAGGATGATAGGCAAAAAGACCCCTCGGTCCATGCAGAGTCAAGTTCGGACAGCGAGGAAGAGCCGACTTTTCTCCCCAGGACTGCTGAGCAAGAGCTGCTTCAAGAGCTTCGAAAACAGCTCAGGAGCAAAGATAAAGAGATGGCCAAGCTCTATTCGAAGATCGACGACTTAACGAACGTGGTGATGCGGCTTACGGCTCAAATTGCTCGAGCGCCTCCCAATCAAGCACAAGCCGCTACTAATCAGCCGAGTGATGACAATACGAGGCAGCCAATGCCTGTTCCTTCGGGTCTAAGACTGGTCGAGCCACATGAAAGCCGGCCACACTCCGCTTCTGGGGATGCCTTGGCCCCAGATAGCACCATCCCGCTAACACAGGATCGGATAATGGATTTGGTCACCAGCAAGGTTAAAACATTGGTGGCCGAAGCCGAAGCTCAGAAAGAAATCGGCAGTAGTGGGCGGCCATATCCCGCGCAGTACGATCTGATTGAGTTCCCAAGCGGCTACGTCATTCCTAAGTTCGGAAGATTTGATGGAACGGGGAATGCAAATCAGCACGTTGCCCACTTCAAAACATCGTGCGGAAATACAGGGGGCAATGACACGCTCCTTCGTCAGTTTGTCAACAGCTTGACCGATGTAGCTTTCGACTGGTATGCGAGCATACCAGACGGGTCCGTCATTACCTTTGCCCAAATGGAATCTCTGTTTCGGCAAAGGTTCATGAGTGTCAGTGATAAAATCTCCATTGCCGACCTTGTGAGGACCAAGCCGGGGAAGAATGAAAGCAACACCGACTTTATCGCTCTATGGCGTAATCTCATAGTCAAGTGCGAACCGCCGCTGGAGCAGGACCAGTCCGTCAGCCTTCTCATTGGGAACCTCAGCAATTGGATGGTCCCATTCTTGTGTACGGCGGGCCTCAAGACATTTCAGGAGCTAACCAAGAAAGTCCAAATGCTGGAACGCTCGAAGCAAGAGTCCCCGCCGGATTCTCAGAGAGACAAAACTTGGAAAAGCAAGCGGGACGACAGCCGTAGAAGCGGGAGTTCCAGCAGTACCAATGTCTTCAATGCGTCCGACAATGAAGAAAAGCGAAGGGCGGGCGAATCCAAAACCAACCGGTCTCCAAAGCCATTGCTGGGAGGAGATGGGCCTTCCCTAGAAGAGAAGAAGAACAAGGTTTACTCTTTCAGAAGGGATAAGGTCCGCAAGATATTTAAAGATTCCTTGAACAACGGCCTACAATTGCCGGAGTCGAAAAGGCCCCAAGAAGCAAAAATGACCGACAATCCTCTGTATTTCCCGTACCACCGAGTAGTGAGCCATGTTATCGAGGATTGCTATATCTTCAAAGACTGGGTCGAGAAGCAGTACAAGGCTGGAGAGATCGAGCTGTCCAAAAATGTGTTGGTGAACAATCAAGTTGCAACCACCAACTTTAAACAGACAGAAACTGAAGCCTTCTGGGAGCAGACAGCCGAACCCGCTGCCCTGAGAAATGAAACGGACTCATCGCGGCCTTCATGGAGTACGCACATATCTAATAAGACAAAGAAGATGATAAAGCTACTTCGGAAAGAACCCAGGACGGAATGCGATGGGCAGAAGAAGCATACCGGTCCAGCTGCCAATGCGGCTCCATAAGACTCAAAATCCAAGAAGCTCAAGAAGAAGAAAAGTATAGCTCAACGCGAAAAGGAGTCTGCAGGGAGATCGACCATTCAAAAATATATCAATTCCCTCGAAGAATATGAACAAAAGGAAAGAACATTGATTCAATTGAAGGAGTTCTTCCCTGTAAAAGCGGCTGAAATTCTGGAGGAGTTAGAAGAAGACTCCAATGAAGAGATCCCAGTAGTGACCTGCTACGCCATCCATCTTGGCAGCGACTCCGAGGATGAGCTCTGTTTTCCCGAAGAGGACGAGGAGCTCACCACAAAGGCCAATCGAATCCAGCTCAGAAGCGGCAGGGCTCTACCGCAAAATCAGGGCAACGCCCCAAAAGGGAAGAAAAACAAGTCGCTAATGAAGAAGATGGCAGAGAACGGGCTGATGAAAACATAAGTCCTTCCTCGGTGGACTTTAATGTCTTGGCACATCTCCGGAAGCTTCCGTCTCTCCTGAGCATCTACGACGCCTTGGTCCTATCTAAGGAGCTTAGAGATGTTCTCATTCACGCTCTACAAAACCCCGAGCGGTATCAGGCTCACTTTGCGGAAATTAATATGAAAGAAGCCCAGCGTGCTTTGCATGCCGCCGCAGTCATATTTAAGGATGAAGACTTGCTACTGGGAACGTCTGAGCATAATCGGCCGCTTTACATGACCGGGTACAGCGATGGAGATCGAATCAATCGCATATTGATTGATCCGGGGTCCTCAGTGAACATCATGAACTTGCGAACTCTGAAGAGTTTGTCAATGGACGTCCGACACCTGTCAAGGGAAAGGATTGTCATTCAAGGCTTCAACCAAATGCCAGCAAGTTATGGGGTCTATAGCTTTGCCAATTAAATTCGGGGATCTGCAAATTGAAGCTAAGATATACGTGATCGACGCCGACACATCTTATAAGATTCTCTTGGGGCGGCCGTGGCTCCATGATTACGGCATCATTCCGTCAACTCTCCATCAATGCATGAAGTATACTAAAAATGGCGAAGAAAGACGCATTGACGGAGACATCCAGCCGTTCGGTGTGCATGAAGTCCGATATGAAGATTCTCGGTACTTTACGAACCACCAAAATGCTAAGCCACAACGGACTGAGGATAGACCGGCCCCAAGACTCAAAAGCAAATCTGCACCGGCTGTCACTTTCAAAAGAAAAAATACCCAAGTGCGCCCGCATTTCGGCAGCGACACTGATGAGTCCGACGCTGGAAGCCCGTCCATCCGTAAAACTCGCCCTCATTTCGGCAGCGATACGGACGAATCTGTTACTGAAGGCCCATCTAGCAGCAAAGTCTGCCCTCATCTTGGCAGTGACACTGAAGAGTCAGAAGAAGAGGACCTGTCGTGCAACAGCTGTGCAGATTGTCCCCCCTTGCAGCAAGCGAAACTACGAGAGACCTTCGAAGTCGCAGAAGGGTCCCTGGCCATCACAAGGGTGCCGGAACGGATGTGCAAAGAGCTCGACGCATTGTCAATCTCTACCGTGGACCAGCTGAAAACTTTCTACGTGCCCGGGAGGAAAAATGGGCAGAAAGCCATCCTATTTTATGGGTCAATCCCCGTTGTGCACCCGGACGATCTGTCTGTCGCGTGCCTTCCATATGAGAGAGGCATAAGAGCCGTCCTCAATCCCAGATACTATGCGCCCGTGATGCGGGAATACTTAAAAAAGTGCGGATGCCGGTTATATCAAACGGAGTCCGAAGCAAAGTTTTACGAAGGACTATGGTATCCGCCCTAGGTCCGAGCACTTATCGATGGACGAATTCCAGATAGACGGGGCATAGGCTACATTCAACCTGATTCCAAAGCGTGCTACATGATCCGTGTTGGTGAGGCCAGCGAAAGATCAAATGATGATGACGAGATAGCCGAGCCAGAAGAAGCTCCTCAAGAGCTCGAAGATCGCGGACAAGCAACCTTTGACGAGCTAACCGAGATTGACTTAGGAATGCCCGATAATCCAAGGCCGACCTACATCAGCTCGCTCTTGTCAGAGGAAATGAAAGCGCAGATAATTGCCCTGCTGCATGAGTTCGTAGACTGCTTCGCGTGGACATACAAAGAAATGCCTGGTCTTTCCCCTGAAGTGGCCGTACATAAGTTGGCTATATCCCCTGATGCTAAGCCAGTGAAATAAGCTCCTCGAAGAATGAGAAGGGAACTAGAAGAAAAGGTCATCGAGGAAACTAAGAAGCTCATCGATGCCGGCTTCATCAGGGAAGAGAAATATGCGGACTGGATCGCATGCAGAGTCCCAGTGAAGAAGAAAAATGGGCAGATCCGAGTTTGTGTCGATTTCAGGGACCTCAACAAGGCATGTCCTAAAGAAGACTTCCCGCTACCGGTCATGGAAATGATGGTCGATGACACCTCAAATTACGAGCTGTTCACCTTTATGGATAGCTCTTCTGGATACAATCAGATCAAGATGTCGCCTGAGGATGAGAAGCACACAACATTTCGAACCCCAATCGGAATATATTGCTACAAGGTGATGCCGTTCGGATTGAAAAACGCAGGTGCTACATATCAAAGGGCAATGACCAATATCTTCGATGACCTAATTCATAAAGTCATCGAATGTTATGTTGATGATCTGGTCGTTAAGACTAAAACCAAGGCCGATCATATCCAGGATCTTAGGACCGTTCTCACCAGACTGAGGGAATTTGACCTGAAGACGAATCCTCTGAAATGCGCTTTTGGCGTGTCATCAGGAAAATTCCTGGGCTTCATAGTCCGACATCGAGGGATCGAAGTTGACCCATCAGAGATAAAGGCCATCATGGAGATGCCCCCTCCGAAGAGTCTGACGCAGCTAAGATCTTTTCAAGGCAAGCTTGTTTATATACGGAGGTTTATCTCAAATTTATCGGGGAGATGTAGGCCCTTCTCAAAGCTCATGAAGAAAGGAGCTCCTTTTATCTGGGATGCCGAATGTCAAGCAGCGTTCGAAAGCATCAAACAATACTTGTTGCACTCTCCAGTGCTGGCCGCTCCCATTCTAAATAAGCCGTTGATTCTCTACACTGCCGTGCTAGATGAGTCACTCGGTGCGCTCCTCGCCCAGAATAACGAGGAGGGAAAGGAAAATGCCCTCTACTATCTCAGTCGAACTCTAGTCGGGGCGGAAAACAACTATTCCCCAATCGAAAAGCAATGCCTGGCTCTGATATTTGCTGTGAAGAAGCTGAGGCACTATCTGCTGGCTCATCGGGTTATGCTGATCTCCAAGGTCGACCCGCTCAAACACTTGATGACCAAAGCAAGCCTAGCCGGCAGAATGACAAGATGGGTTGTCATGCTACTTGAGTTTGACATAATTTATACTCCTCAGAAAGCAGTAAAAGGGCAAGCTCTTGCAGACTTTCTCGCTGCTCATCCCATACCAGAAGGGTCGCCACTAAATTATGAGTTACCCGATGAACAAGTGCTGCACCTCGAGGAAGATGGGCCATGTTGGGAGCTCTACTTCGATGGAGCCTCATCAATAAGGAGCTCCGGCAGATCAAGCGTCCCGGAGGTAAAAGCGGGGATAGGATTGGTGTTCATCACGCCATCAATGGGAACCCTACGGCGTTCTTTCGCCCTCACCGAGCCTCGAACGAACAACGAAGCTGAGTATGAAGCTCTGATAGCTGGTTTGTAGCTCGCCATAGAAATGGAAATCCTTCGGCTACGGGTTTACGGTGACTCCCAGCTTGTCGTCAACCAAGTAAGCGGCAATTATAAGATATACAAACTCGAATTAGCTCGGTACATAGGCCGAGTGGTGGAACTCATGAAATGGTTCACTCACATTGAACTAATGAGAGTCCCTAGAGCGTTGAATGGAAAGGCTGACGTACTCGCACGCTTAGCTAAGGAGCTGGCTGATCCTGACTTGGACGAAATTCTGATCACAGTCAGAAGCCGACAAATTCTACCCCAGTCTCTCTACGAGAAGAGGAAAGCGCGGAACAGAAGAGCGGTCCTACCGAAGAAGCTTCGATCCAAGACGAGATCGATTGGAGAGAACCCTTCATAGAGTACCTCCGATACGAAAAGCTGCCCGAAGAAAAATCTGCGAGGATTTAGCTGAAGAAAAGAGCTCTCCGATACGTGTTTGTAAATGATACGTTATACCGCATGTCATATGACCAACTCTGGCTCAGGTGTTTGTCATTGGCCGAAGTCCAAAAGGACATGAAAGATGTTCACTCGGGCGTTTGCGGTGCTAACCAATCTGGCCCCAAGATGCGACATCAAATCAAACGGCTTGGGTATTACTGGCCCACCATGATATGGGATTGCGGAGAGCATGCAAAGAAATGTCAGATCTGCCAAATCCATTGTGATTTCATTCATAAGCATCCCAATCCGTTGCATCCCACGGTGGCATCGTGGCCCTTCGAAGTCTGGGGCACCGACATCGTGGGCCCAATTGATCCTCCGTCATCCAAAGGCCACCGGTTCATACTGGCCGCAACTGATTACTTCTCCAGATGGGCTGAAGTTGTCCCGCTAAAAGAAGTCAAGAAAAAAGATATTCTGACATTCTTCCAGCATAATATTCTATACCGCTTCGGTACACCAAGAAGAATCATTTCTGACAACGGGCCTTCTTTCAAGAGCTTCAATGTCTCAAGGTTCGCTACTCAGCACAAGATAGACTGGAGATATTCCTTCATCTATAATCCAAGAGCCAATGGTCTTGCCGAAGCCTTTAATAAGACTCTATGCAAGCTCATGAGGAAAAATGCTTCAGCCAACAAGAGAGACTGGAATCTCAAGCTTCACGAGGCGTTGTGGGCATATCGTACCACGCACCGTACTCCAACTCAGTCGACTCCATACTCATTGCTCTTCGGAGTGGAGGCGGTCCTCCCGTTCGAAGTCGAAGTTCCAAAATGGCCGTTCAGCAAGAGTTGATGGAGGAGGAAAACGTGCCCCTTCGACTTGAAGAACTCGATGCCCTCGAAGAAAAGAGGCTCGCGGTGCAGCAAAGTCTGGAGCTATACCGAGCCCGAATGTCACGGGCCTATGACAAGATAACCCGTCTCCGTGCTTTCAAGAAAGGTGAATTGGTGTTGGTCCTCAAAGGACCGATCATCCCCAATCGACATGCCAAGGGAAAATTCGAGCCAAACTTGGAAGGACCATACGTCATCGAGAAAGTGTTTGACGGAGGATCCTACCAACTAATAAGTACCGAGGGAGAAAGGCCCATGCCATCCATCAATGGCCGATATCTCAAGAAATACTACACGTGAATGCTCCAAGTCACAGGCGAATTGAGCACATCAGCCCTACGGTCTGGATCATACATCCTCCAAAACCGTATACAATCCACGGGCGTAAATGACCCCTATCTCTCCCAAATCCTGCCGATGAGACTACTTTTAAAGTCCCACCAGCGGCAAAAAAAAAGAGAGAAAAAAAAAGAAAAAAAGAGGAAAAATAAAAGGAAAAAAAATAAACGGTATGTCCACAAGAAAAACGAGCACGGATGAAAACCCGAAAGGGCTCCGTGAGTAAAAACAGCAGGACTACCGGCGAGTATGTGAAAACCCGAAAGGGCGCAAACTCATGAAAAAAGATGAAATACACTTGCAAAGTCCTCTCGACCTTATGAGGAGAAAACCCCTGCGTGAGATCCTTACGACTCACAAAGGAGCAACACACATAGGAATCCTCACGATTCCTAAGGAGAAAATTCAACTGCGGGATCCTTACGACTCGTAGGGAGAAAATATTTTTATGGGACCCTCACAGCCCATAAAATTGAAAGGCCTTAGGTGATAGGGACCCAAAACTGTCTCCTAAGCCATCGTTCCCCAACGGGCAACGGAAAATGATGAGTCGCTCCTGGCATTTCGCTCCAGTGTTAGCGGTGCTGATGCCGACCAAAAAACCCAAATCCCAAGTCCTCCCAAGGCAAATGATGAGTTGCTCCTGGCATTATTCCAGTGCAGCAATGCTGATGCCAAACAAGATCCAAATTCCAAGTCCCCAAACGGCGAATGATGAGTCGCTCCTGGAACCACATTCCAGTGCAGCGATGCAGACGCCAACCAAAACCCAATTTCTCAAAATTCTCCCAGCCCTACGGTTGGTCCCCAAGTTGACTACCATATACAATCCACGGGCTTAAATAATTCTCGTCATACCCATACTCCACCATAATTACCAGTTACGCGGCTGGTCTCCGCCTTTGGAATTATGCTCCATTGAGAAGACTCACTCATGTGTCCTCACGATACATGAGGAGAACAAACCTTTGTGGGATCCTTACAACTCATAAAGGAAAAAAACACTTAGGAGTCCTCACGACTCCTAAGGAGAAAATAAACCTGCGGGATCCTTACGACTCGTAGGGAGAAAATGCTTTTATGGGACCCTCACGGCCCATAAAATTGAAAAGCCTTAGACGATAGGGATCTAAACCTGTCTCCTAAGCCATCGCTCCCCAATCCCCAAATGGCGAATGATGAGTCGCTCCTGGTACCATAATCCAGTGCAGCGATGCAGACGCCAACCAAATTCCAAATCCCATACCCCAACGGCGAATGATGAGTCGCTCCTAGTACCATATTCCAGTGCAGCAATGCAGACGCCGACAAAGTCCCGAAATTTTTCCGGCCCTACGGTCTGGATCATGCATCCTGCAAAATCGTATACAATCCACGGGCGTAAAATAATCACAATCTCTCCCAAGTCCTACCGGTGAGACCACATTCAAAGTCCCACCAAAAAAATTTAATAATAAAATAAAAAAAATTAAAAAAAATTAAAAAAGGTATGTCCACAAGCAAAATGGGCACGGATGAAAACCCGAAAGGGTTCCGTGAGTAAAAACAACAGGACTGCCGGCGAGTTTGTGAAAACCTGAAAGGGCGCAAACTCGTGAAAAGGAGATGAAATGCACTCTCAAAGTCCTCTCGACTTTGAGAGGAGAAAATTCCCGCGTGAGATCATTACGACTCACAAAGGAGCAACACACTTAGGAGTCCCCACGACTCCTAAGGAGAAAATACACCTACGAGATCCTTTCGGCTCGTAGGGAGAAAATGCTTTTATGGAACCCTTACGGCCCATAAAATTGAAAAGCCTTAGGTGATAGGGATCTAAACCTGCCTCCTAAGCCATCAATTCCCAAATCCGCTTGGGGTAAATGATGAGTTGCTCCTGGCATTATTCCAGTGCAGCAATGCAGATGCCAAACAAAAAAAAATCCCCAAATCCTCTCAAATACAGATGATGATTCGATCCGGGTACAATATTCCAGCGTAGCGATGCTGATGTCAACCCAAATCACATCAAGTCAAACAACCAATGACCTCCCTGGCAGAATCAAATTCCACCTCGGAAACGAGTCAACTTTATCCCTGACGCCGCAAGAAGCGGGGCAAGTCAAATCCAGAATCGACCGTCCATGTCGCAAAAAGGGCAGCACCGACCGTCCAAGTCGCAAAAAGGGTAGCACCGACCGTCCAAGTCGTTAAAATAGCACCACCGACCGTCCAAGTCGCAAAAATGGCAGAAGCGACCGTCCAAGTCGCAAAAAGGATAGAACAGACCGTCCACATCGCTAAAAGGGCAGCACCGACCGTCCAAGTCGCAAAAAGGGCAGAACCGACCGTCCACGTCGCTAAAAGGGCAGCACCGACCGTCCAAGTCGCAAAAAGGGCAGAACCGACCATCCACGTAGCTAAAAGGGCAGCACTGACCGTCCACGTCGCTAAAAGGGCAGCATTGACCGTCCAAGTCGCAAAAAGGGCAGAACCGACCGTCCACGTTGCAAAAAGGGCAACACCGACCGTCCAAGTCGCAAAAAGGGAAGCATCGACCGTCCACGTCGCTAAAAGGGCAGCACCGACCGTCCAAGTCACAAAAAGGGCAGAACCGACCGTCCAAGTCGCAAAAAGGGCCGCATCGACCGTCCATGTCGTAAAAAAGGCAGTTCCAGCTTCCCAAAAGGTGGGAACCGAATCAAGTCACCTCCACGTGAAAGAAGATCCATCAATTTCATGCACACGACCTACATATGTGGTGTGCATTTATTGATGGGGGGCAATTTGTTGGGGTAAAAATTTACACCCTGGTTGATCAAGTCAAAATCAAAGTCAACCCCAAGCCAAGTGAGCCCAAGCCCAGATCACGTGGGCTCATGCCCGGGTCGAGCCCGAACATGAAGCGGCCGGCCTCCCCCACGGCAAGATAAAATTTTTGTAATAAACAATTTTGTTGTATTTCTTTTATTTTATTTTATGGATAAATGTAAGAAAAATAGGCATAAAGCCAAATTTTTGTAAAGCCCATGGCTTATGTGCAAAAAGAAATGGCACATGAGCCATGGGATGGGCAAAATGCCATTTTGTGAAGCCCAAGGGGCTATGTGTAAAGTGTACAGCCTATAAAGACAAAGATAATGAAATATCTCAACAAATTTTCTCTCTCTCTCAAATTTTTTTCAGATCTGAGATCTCTTCTCCTTCTTCAAGGTTCTAAAACCTTCCTTTTTTTCTTGAATTAAATCAAGAGTTTTACTCTTCTTTTTATAAAACAAATTAGTTTTTCACCACAAAACCCATAAAGGGGAACTCAGATCTTCCATTAGATCTCAAAAAGAAGAGATTTTTAAAAATCCCATATCTCTTGATCTTCAAGATCCAGCTAACAGAGGAGGAAGAAGAAGAACATCTTTCACTAAACCCAAAAAAAAAAACCCAGGAGTCCAACTCCTCTCTGATTTCTCTTCCGAGAAATTTTTTTAGGCTAAAAGCCTCTTTTTCTCGCCGGCGCTCAAGCGCAGAGCGCCCGCGTGCCGACACGTGGCGCGCTTGCTCTCCAGCGCTCAGCGCTCGAGCGCATAGCGCCCACGTGCCGACACGTGGCATGCTTGCGCTCCAGCGCAAGCGCTCGAGCGCAAGTCGCCCCGGTGCCGACACGTGGCGCGCTTGCGCTCTAGCAAAAGCGCTTGAGCGCAAGTCGCCCCATGCCGACACGTGACGCATTTGCGCTCCAGCGCAAGCGCTCCAGCGCAGGTCGCCCCCATGCCGACACGTGGCGCGCTTGCGCTCCAGCGCAAGCGTTCGAGCGTAAGTTGCCCCCGTGCCGACACGTGGCGCGCTTGCGCTCGAGCGCAAGTCGCCCCCGTGCCGACACATGGCACTCCAGCGCTCAAGCGCAGAGAGGCCCACGTGCCGACACGTAGCACTCTAGCGCCTGAGCGCACAGCACCTAGGCGCACAGCTCCCAAGGTGCTGCCCCACGCATCCTTTGGATGTATTTCCCCTTTTTATTTATATACATGTATATCTATACATATGTATGCATATGTACATACACACATACTTCACGACACTGTCCCTGTTAGTGGCTCTGCGTGGCTCCCGATATATTTAAAAAAAAACCCTCCAAAACAAAACACACGTACACCGCACATTGAGTTCGCATGACTAGTTTAACCCGTTAATCGGAGGTTCCCTCGCCCCAATGGCGGGGGGTAATTAACGGCAGCTTAGTCCGCGGCTGCAGGAGATTCGGATCCCCATAATCATTAAACCCCGGCCTACCCTAGGCAGGGGGAATCTGTAGTACGCCTGACAAGCGCGCGCGTATTCCCATCTCAATAGGGTGACGAAAAACACCTTACAGGGAGGTCCTGAATAACCTATTTCTTCTTCCTCCTCGGTATCACTCCCGAAGACCGGAATAGTGGTGATAGCTTTGTCCTTAGGTTTGTGACATCTTTCTGTGTCTTCAAAATCTGGTAAGAAGTATTTTGCATCTTCATACTTTCGGACTTCATTCACGGAGAATGGATTTAATTCCCCAGTCACAGTATACTCGAGACCATATTAAAGTACTTCACATACTTATGTTGTGTAAAAGGGATGATGTTGTACTCGTGCAACCAAGTCCGGCCGAGCAAAGTATTATAGCAGGTCTTAGCGTCAATGACGTGAAACTTGATGTCAGTGACTAGTAGCCCAAAGTGCAGCGTCCGTATCACAGACCCGAGCGTCCTTGATGATTGAGAATCAAACCCGGAGATAGTGATTTTATCACGAGCGAGGTGCTGAACGCTAATGTAGATTTCCTTCAATACTTTTACATTGAGGAGATTGACTGATGACCCATTGTCAACCAGGATCTTATCGATCTTAATATCATGGCAGTACCCGGAGACATAAAGGGGACAGTTATGTTCGTACGTCCCGAGGAGGAGATCTTCATCGCCAAAGGTGATATCGGCTGTGTACACTTCTTCCAGCTCGTCCTTCATCTTTTCTTCGGCGAAGAAAGCTTGGAATTGTTCGGGTTCTTGTAGTGCTTTGATTAAAGAGTCTCTCTCCTCTTTGGATAGCAAAAGGGTGTCGAGAATGCTGAGCTGCGAGGGTATCTTTCTCAAGTGTGCCAGAATGTAGTAGCCCACCTTACTTTTCTTCGGTGGGTCCTTGGTTGTCAGTTCTTTGACGACTTGATCATCTAGAGCGATGTCCTCAGGGACTTTTTCTTTCCCCTTATCCTTTCTATTCGACCCACTGTTCATGGGCCCAAGATTCTTTTTAGGCAGCGTACGATTGTGCGGCTGAATATTTTCACAGGTCTTCGGTTCTCCCTCCTTTCCCGAGGTGGACTCCTTAAAAAGAGGGCCAAGAGTCATTTCTTCGTCGGAGTCTCTCCCGAAGGTAAGAACTTGCGATCTCCCAGCGTCGATCATGTGACAGTTGCCGGTAGTTCTTTTGTACTCTTCGGTTGTATTTCTTTATTCCTGACGAGTTTTGTGTTTCATCCGCTTGAACTATTGTCGGTGAACAACATATCCTTGCCACCATCTTTTAAAAGTGTTGCACTCTTCGGTGGGGTGCATAATCTTTCAATGATAAAAGCAGTAGCTAGGATGCATTTCCGCTTCACCAAGAATGTTTCCTCCGGAGGGTAGAAGCTTCATTCCCATTGATATGGCTTTGGCGAACCTTTTCCTCATCTTGAACCTGTTTTTATTTGCGATGGATGTACTTTGATCCGGTGGGAGTGTTTCGACCCTTTCGTCTAGTCGCCGGCATTTGGCCTTTTCAAATATGGCTATCTCACGCTCTCGATCAGCTTTGCTTTTATTACGGGCTTCGTTCAGGAACAAATCAATCATTTCGTCTGATGGTCTTAGAAGTTCCGGCTCAGGGTCTGCCCCCAGTTTCTCTGTGTAAGTAGCCTCATCATCGTCTATTGACGAGTGAGAGATCACAAGGCAGCTTGCTACATAATCCTTGGGCTCATCCGACGAGTCTTCTCCACTTTCATCATCTCCGTCCTCAAGAACGTGGCTGAGAAATTCTTGGAGTGTGACTGGGGTCCGCGCTTTTTGATTATATTCTTCCAGTGCGTCAATCTGCTTTTGCAGGTCCGTTCGCCTGTCACCAGGTTTCACAGGCTTCTTGGATTTTTTTCTTCTTCTTCGAAGATTTCGACGGCTGGGTGTGAGTGCTTTGGCTATCACCACTAATCTTTGGAGTTGGGCGCGGCTTCAGCATCCCTTCGATGATCTCAGGTTCTAGTGAATTCTTCCACCTAATTGCTGGACACGTATGGAGATCCTTCAGCATTTATTTAGTTTTGGCTGAAAGAGCGATCTCCCATGGGGCTTCTTCTACGAAAGAACACGATGCCCCCGATGTATCTGTCTTCTTGAGAGCGTGCGGCTGAGGCGGGTTCACCTTCCAATTTTCGGATAACACGAACTTGCCCTGTTGGTACTGATCTTCTATCCAGCTTTTGAAGATGTAACAATCTTCGATCGGATGACCCAACATTCGGTGATAAGGGCAGTAATTAGGATTTTTAATGTCCCCTGGTTGCGTTGGGCGTCTTGGCTCTGGTAGAGTGATGAGCCTATTGCGCAGTGCTAGCTCGAAAAACCTCTTCGTCTTGTCCTGAGGGAACGAGTAAGTGCGTCTCATTTTATCTCCAAGAGATCGTGTTCTATCATTCTGGCGATCAGCTGGTTTTGGGCCACTGAGCTGCTGTTGAGTATTAGCGACGAAGGTCGTTTTCCCCTTTCCCTTTTAGTTTCGAGGCTCTACTTTCGAGGAAGATGGTCTATGACCCATCTGGTCCATTTGGGCCAGCTTTTCAATCAAGGCCTGGAACGTAGTCGGCTTGAAAAACATCATGAATTGGGAAATGGTTGCATGAGGGTCCAGAGTGCCTACGAACATGCCCACCGCTGGCGCTTCTTCGATGCGCTGTTCGCATTTCGACCACAAATTCCGCCACCGTATTGCATATTGCACCCATGTTTCTCCTGGCTTTACCCTGGTGTTAATCAATGCTGTGATTGGGGTACGCTCGCTAGTGCTTGAAAATCTTTGCGTGAATAATAGCTTCATTTCTGCGAAATTCTTGACGGAGTCATTTGGAAGTTCAGAATACCATTCGAACGCTGTTTCCGACAAGCTACCAACAAATTGACGGAGCAAAAGTTTATCATCGCCCCCGGTGTCGCCGCAAAGAGCCCTGAACTAAGCGACATGATGGTGAGGATTGCACGTTCCTTTGTATACATGAAATTTAGGGATCATATATCACGGCAGGTACTTTATTTGGTCATACCAGCCTGGATACGGTCGCCCAGTTTTAACAACTTGGCCGGCCGCTTCATTCGCCTGGTGAGCTCGTATTTGCTAAGCAATATTGTCATCCAGAGCGGCCTTGGAAATGGTTTCCTCTTTGGTTGCTGAAAGAACTGGAGGAGGGCTCGATGTCCCCCCTCTGTCGTCTTCAATAATGATCGGAAGGTCTTCAGCTGGAGGATCCGGCTGTAACATCATCCCGACCATGTCTTGGAAGAGAAGCGCCATTCGTTTTATATTAGCCGCTTGTTCTGCTGCTTTTCAGTCCTTCTTTTCGAGGACTCTGCGGAGGGAATCAACATCGGTTTCTTGTTCATGACGCTGCTCTGATGTTGCCTTCGGGCTTTCTGTCGGCCCGAAGAGTGCGGCCATTTGCGTTAGCATTTCCTGAAGCTTCTGTTGCTGCTCCGGGGCTTTTGTCACTGATCGGGTGAGCGGTCGGTGACCCGTCGAAGCGCGGCTTTCCTCTTTTCCGAAAGCCATGTAAACAGTATGCACCATTATGACCCTAGACTTGGGGCGTTTGGGCTCAGCTTCTTTGTGGTCTGCGGTAGTCAAAGGGGCTTTCTCTGGCCTCCTTCTCTTCTGAGTAGTTGACGTTAAGGGGGCCGTTGCAGCGGGCACCCAGGTAGTTGTCGTCCATTGTGGTTTGACAGGACGGTTCTTTTCTTGCTGAACCTTCACCTTTTTCTGCCGGCTAGAGTAATTTTGACCAATTACTGAGTCCTGAACCTGTCGCCAGACTTTGTAAATTTTGGAGGACAGCCGCTGAGGGGACTGTTCCGGCTTCGCCTTCGGTGCATCCTCCACGGGTGGAGGAGATCTTTTCAGTACGGCGGTAGGAGAGTTCCTGTGCACCTTGTTCAGCAATTCAAAGCTGTTCCCGGTTGGAACAACAGCATTGAGTTCCACCGCTGGGACTGGTGGAGTTAGCCCAGAGGGGGAGTTGCCATCAGCTTTCCTTACTCGGCGCCAGTGGCGACGTCGAGCTGGTGGGATTGTTTCAGCTGTGGGGATGGCTTTATCATGCCCCCTGTTCTGGTCAGGCGCTGCTGGTACCAGCCTCTTGAAGACCGACGTCCGTTGAGTAATATCCAATCTGTCAAAGACAGACCTTTGGGCAGGAACGGGAGCAGGAGTGGCCAGCCTTGTAAAGACTGATCCCTTGACGGGAGACGCTTCCTTATTGACCTCGGGAGGAGGAATGGTTATCCGTTTTGGGATGGCCGCTTCAAGTATCTTGAGCCTCTTGACGGACCCGTTGGAGCTTTGGCCCAGTCTGTTAAAAACCGAGGCTGTGGAGTTAGGCGACCCGTTGAGAGCGGCCGCAGTAGTTGAAAGCCAATCAAAGACCGACTTTTTAGGAGCTTCCTGTGATGGCATAGGAGCGCTGAAGCTCGTTAGCGGGAGCATGGTCCCAAAGAACAGTCTAGTGGTGGTCTGAGTGACCTGTTCCACCGGCATAGCGTTTTGGAGATAGTGCCCTCAGAGTCAATTATTGGATCACAGGCACGTGATTGTAATGATTGAGGGGAGGACCTATCCCGATAGGACAGTTTTACTCGAGATGATAGTATGCTATCTGGTTTATCTTTATCATCGTGTACTGCTTTAGTTGACCTGACAAGTCGCTATTACACGTTGATAGAGCCCCTAGGATTCTTGCTTGACTACCGGCAGTATGAGGGCGATCATATAAGTGAGAGCTGGAGTCCACAAGCACATCCTTAAAAGGTCCCTAGTCGTGGGAGATTCGAGACAGGGCATCGTTTCTCCAGAGTAGACTAGTGTATACAGTCGAGACCCCGACGAGGGGTGGTGGCCGGTCTCACAAGCCACTGGTGTCAGTTGGTTCACCTAAGATGTATACAGGTGCTCATTGGGTTATGAGTACACCGGACAGGACTCGCCAGGAACCTGCTAGTTGGGATTATACTTGACGTCAGATAGCAGTTCCCTGGTGACATGTGTACAGGTTAGTTCATCGACCTGGGATCGTCATTTGTCTCGTGTGAGTTCCCACTGTGCTTTGATTACTACCCTACCACGGCTCAAAGGAGTCGTGCAAACAGGTTTTAGTTGGGTACAGTCCCGAGCCAGATGGAGGCAGTGAGCGGATCTGCAGGGGTTCGTCTCTCACGGTATTGGGGGTGAGGTCGTGCTGTGTCTAGGAGAGCCAGAACATGAAAAGTCCTTGGCCAAGGCAGGAGATTTGCTGGTAGGTATTCTAGTAGTATCTCAGGGTGTACTGGGCTACACTTCGACACGACTTGTACCGCTTTTGGGGGTCTGACTTTTACCAACCCCTTAGGCCCGCCATGCGATGCTCATAGACGAACGGACCGGACTGTACGGATATTGTCACTGACAGGCTCAGTAGGGTGTCAGGATGAGTTCTCTCATCGACGTCCCTTTTGGTCGATAGCTGGTGGCCCGTCACGTATGGCTAATACCTCTGACGTGCTGGTGGTTAAATCCACAGCCATAGTATTGACGAGTCTTTAGAGTCCACCACACAGACAGTTACTCAAGTTTCGGGCGAAACGCTGTAGAGGCCGTATGGAGATATGGCAGGGTTCGATCAGATACGTGCGGTATTGCACGGATCGTGATCGGACAGTTTTTACTAGCCGGCTTTGGCTTAAGCCGGATCTTAGTATTAGATAGTATAGTTTTGTCTCTTTGCATTTGTGTTCAGTGGGAATACAAATACGGGCATGTATTTGCAGTTGCGGGGTTTTCCTGTAATTTATTACGGGATCGGTTTTTCTGGGGTTGCCAGTTTGCATTCCGTTCCGGCCGGTTTTCTCTTTTTCCTTCCCGGTCGGACTTTTCGTTGGAGGGTGTTAATTGCAAGTTTGCAATTAACTTAGTTGTGAGGGGCTTTCTTGCATATGTGGCTTTATGATGAGACTAGCTTCATGATGATATTCTATTATGGTCATTTCATTTGCTTATCTTGTGAGTGGACTTTGATGAGAATGAAGGGTGACCATTTTTCCATGCTTATCTCTCATTTCTTTTCTTAATTAATCAATTTATCTCCACCCATTTTATGCTTGGGCCGGCCACTGTTTGGGAATGGAGTGAGGTTTATTTGTGTGTGAATTAATTCCTTTATGCTTAATTAGTGGGCCCCCATTTGTTTGTGTGTGCTGTGAGAAATTTTCTTTTTCATTGCTATTAATTTGCAACCTTGACACATTCATAAAAGAGAGAGAGTTGGCTTCATGTTTTTTCAGTGAGTTTTTTGGCCGAGCTCTTGTTAAGGAGATGCTTATTCTTTTTGCTTGGATGCTCCATTATTCCTTCAAGCATCCATGAATATCTTTGTGCAAAATTCCTCCACATCATGGCAACCTCATAACCCCAAGAGACAAGTTTACTACACTATTCTATAGCAAACCTTGGACGCGTCGGCTAGCCAACTTCGCGCCCGAGTTGCCTCGGTCAAGAGGCGGGAGCCCGTAAAAGATTCCGGCTATGTGGTGCCCTTTCCGACGAGCGAGGAGGTGACGGAGATTCCGCGGGAGATCGGATTGGAGACGAAAACCGAAGGACACGGATCGCTTGGTATTGCATCTCTACTCTTTTCTAGTTTGCTAGCTAGCTAGGTTAATGGCCCGATCCGGGTGCAAAGTCCGCGGTGGTGCCGTTTTGCAAAGTTCGCAAAGTTTTTGTTTTCCGCGTTTCCGGCGTCGGATCGACGGCAGGGGCGCCCCCGTGAGCTTACATTGGTATCAGAGCCACGCCGTTAACCTACCTAGCTTGCTCTAGTATGTTTAGTACTCGATCGAACGAAAATCCCCAAAAACCGTATTTTCCCATGCTTCAGGTTTCTGTCGATTTTATTTTGTCTCAGAAAATTTTTCAGTACATTGCAGAAACATGAGAATGAAATTCTAAGGACTCTGGAAAAATTTGGTTTTGCGATGCTTCAGGACGACCGCGGAAACGCGGCCAAACCCCTGGTTTGGCCACGGTTCCGCGGTGGAAAGAAGTCCTTGCTGTGCGAAATTTTTCCAGTGGGCTTTTGGCTTGGAAATAGGGGTTTTGGGATATTCTTTTTGGGCCCAGATTTTCTGTAAGTGCTACAGTAATGCTTTGGGGCCCACTTGGTAAATTTGTTCGATCGGATATTTTAAACATGCTGGTTCACAGTTTTTACATTATATCTGCGACCGTGAATGTCACTTGATCGGTAAATCCTGTCTAACTGCTATAGCCCTGTTAGACGGATTTGCGAACGTGACATTCACGTTGATGTTCTGTGATTGTACTGTGTTGTTGCGGATCGGTCGTGGGGATAGCCTAGTTGCAGTGGTAGTACAGTTTTGTTGTATTATATACATTTGATATTACGGGGCGAGCGTCCGACATGTGGACTGCCGTCACTGCCTGTTTGTATTATTATTTTTGGGGCATGACCAGGTTGCGGTCGATGTACCCGGTGTATGTATATTTTACTTTCTGTACTAGGATTACCCCGCGGAGGGGTGCACGGATAGCCGGGTTCTAGAGGGCAACAAGCCCGCATCTCATGGCGTTGAGACGGATGGGGCTTTACTCTAGAATTGGCGGGCTATTCTCCGCACTCGTAGGGGGTATAGGTTGACCCAGGAGGGGTGTCTAAGTTACCGGATTCCGTGAAGTGCTGGGTGGTCCATTCACGTAGCTGAAGGGGGCTGCCTCGCTTCAGGTTTTGGCGGGTAACTTGCCGCGCTCGTAGGGGTCTAGGGATTTCATTGCACAGGATATCCACACGACCAGAGGAACGTCGGGTTTCAGTAGCGGCTCTATGAAACCCGGGGATCCCAGATATCTGTATTGATCTGTGTTGCTATACATTTCTGTGTTGCTTTTATCACGCCTTGAGCGAATACTATATATTGGTATATAGACTAGTAGATGTTGTATATGTTTTTCATCCGCGCTAGTCCAGTCCCCGCTCTGTCGTTAGTTAGCTAACCTAACGTGTGATGACGGGACCTAGTGGCGAATGCGGATGGCATATACGTACGTCAGTATATTTTCGTTCTTTGTGGTGTGATCAATTGATGGGACTGCGTTGATTCGGATCAATGCAAGATAAACAAACCTATTCTGATGTTGTTGGAACACTTTTTCAAAAAGCTGTTATTGCAAGGTCGTTCACTTTTGTTTTGCACAGTGGTATTCAGTTGGAATATTCTGCTCCTCAGTCGACGAGGCAAGGGCCGAGATCCCTTCACCGGGAGTGACCCCTTGGACAGAAGTTTGCGTCAGGGCAATAACTTCACTATAGCCGATTACTTTTGCTTTGCATCGTGGTATTCAGTTGGAATATCCTGCACCTCATTCTACGGGAAAAGAGCCGAGATCCCTTCACCGGGAGTGACCTCTTTAGCAAATGTTTTCGTCACTATATTTTAAAAAGCTATCTGTTCCTTCGACGATATCAAGTTCATTACGTTAAAGGTTTTCGCCAGAAACCATTCGTAGCCTTCCGTCATTTCAGTTAAATATTCGGTAGTATTCAAGCTATGTATTTTGACCTCACGCCAAGGCATAGTGTTTGGTAGCTGCCGGGTATTTATCTGTTGCATTGATAGATGCGTTGGTTTGGGACAGTCGTACTACTATTTTGGCCTACGTCAAGGGTATGTACGGGTGGGTTCAAATTAACCTGGATAATGATGGGTAGAACTTAACATGTGACTTATGATATTTTGACCTCACGCCAAGGTCATAAGAGCATGGGGCAGAAATCACATCGGGAGTTTCAAAAGAACTGAAACTTGCCAGATATGCGCATAGCATCTGGAGTGTGATACCATGAGCGGATTCCGTCACGTTATTATGCGATGAGAGTTGGATCCCGATTCCCACTGATGAGTTAGTTTACTCCTCGGGTGACCCCGACTAATTCTTCTTTCAGGTTTGGAGGAGAATTTGAGGTACATTGGGAGGTTTCCTGATTAGATAAAGTGATAACCATTCTGATCTAGGTTAGAGTGCACGTTGAGTGTTTCTTTTCTCTCTCTCTCTGGCAGCGACCATTGACCCGACCCTAGACTATGACTCAGTGACCAAGTTGACCGAACCTTCTTAACACTGGCTTTTGGATTGTCAGAGTTGCAGACCTCTTTGCCACTCCTACTTTTACTCTTTTCTCCGGGACACCCCGTATTACTACGAACGTCCACTTCCATTGGACAAAACCATTGTATGGTTATATACGAACTCGAAGGAATTCGAGGATGGTTTCCGGTTCTGGAGAAAACGAATAGGACTATTCAGTTGTCTTTACCTTTTACCTTCTCTCAGGTTGCGAGTACTCCTTGGTTTAGGAGATAGTACACCTATTACGCAAATTGGATAGTCTTCTTCCAAACCTTAGGCTGGTGCCGAATGGTGGGGAATGAAGAAAGCCAATTAGCCTAAACGGTGTACAGAAGGTATTAAGTTCAGACAAAGCAAGGGATTAGTAAGAGGGCAAAGTAAATTGCGACTACTATTCACGACCAAACCATGTACTTCTTTGTCAATCCTAAATCACCTATGAATTAAGTTCATTCGGTTGTCTTTTATCCTCACCTTCTCTCGCATTGCGAGTGCTCCTAGGATTAGGACAGTACACCCTTTATGCTTATTGGATAGTCTTCTTCCAAACCATAGGCTGGTGCTGAACGGTAGGGAATGAAGAAAACCATTTGGCCTAAAGGGGTGTACAGAAGGTAATGACTAAAGACATATAAAGGGATTTGGAGAGATGGCAAAGAATTATGCGGTTATAGTTGTGAATCTGGATAATGGAAGAGGCATTACTAGGAATACCAGGATATCCCATTGAAACATTTCAATGTTTCAGGTTCACTGTGTACTGTTAAAAGAAAACTGATTTCCCAATTAGACACTTGCTCCAGGGTATGTATTTACCAGGTATGATTCTCACATCTGTATGGTTTTACAGATGATAAGTGGGAGTAAGTTATTGGGAATTAGGTGACCATCCTCATTATATCGAGATTCGCTGGAATTGGTGATATTTGAGGAAGCCACCTAGGTTGTTTGCCGGTCGGTAAATATTTGGTTTTGAATATCCGTTGTTGTGCACCAATTTCAAATTGATATATCTGTACGTCTATTTTTATAGAGTGAGACATATCTTTTTGAAATTATGTCTATGACATTTACCTATATCAGTGGATGGTTAGGTAAGGAGCATTGAACTGCGGTGTAACTCTTCTTAACTATAAGTACAGTTTTCAACCTACGACACACAGTGAATGAGTCACTAGACTCAGGGGACTTATACAGAGTATTGTATATTGTCCAGTGTCCACAAGGACAGAGGGGTTGGTCCTCGTACTGTATTCTGTTTACTTATGACTTCTCTAGTTCTTAGACAAGTGTTTCGTAGAAACACAGGGTCGAAGTTTTGAGAAGTTATAGGTATAAGAATAAAGTAGAGAACCAGGTGTTGCAAGTATCGGGATTCTTCAAAGTGATCGAAGATGTAGATACTTGTACATGGTATTCAGTTGATAGTAATGGTTAAGAGAACTTGCTTCTCTTTCAGGTTACTCATAATTGGAAGCATTCCTAAGTTGAGTAACGCTGATCGTCCTCCTTCCATTTAGTTGACATGCACTGGAGACAGCTGCATGATTTGAATCTGGTTCAATTAAATCAGTGCCTCTGTTTCTATATTGGATATAGAACAGTTCATATCTTGACTTTGTTAAGATACGGGGAGTTGTCCGGCTTATGCTTAAAACCAGACTCCGGATAACTCAAGGCACGTTTCTGTAATGGCTGTTTGTGGGTTGACCCGGGCTATGACGAGGGTTGACTTTCTACCATCTGGAAGATCAATAGTGATATTGTTCTTGACTCGCCACAGTTTTAATAAAAATAGATTTTTTCAGAAAACAGCAGTGGGGGTATGGTAGAACTGGAAGTGATTCCAGAACCACAAACGATTACTGAAGATTTGATAGGAACCTAAAGATTCAATCTGGTTTGACATTCCATTGGCCACTCCGCAGATATGATGGGTAACCTCAGGCACTCGAGAGGTACTTCGGTATGCTCAAGGACGGTGGCAGGGAGGTTCTTGTTTACCAACACTTGCCATTGCTGTTGTTCCAGGCTGCGAGACCCGGCGGGAGGATGAGTATGGCATCATTCTAAACTAGCTTTAGAAGTGTACGTCTATATGACTCTGCCAGAGGGTTGTCGTAGTCAGTGGGAGCAGCGGAAGCATTGGTGGATATCAGGCTTATGTCTATTTATAGACTAAAGCAGATATAGCGGAGATAGATCATCTATTTCTGATATGACAGTCATAGATTTGACTTCATCAGAATAGGGGATGGATCTGTTGAGAAGGTAGTAGGGTGTGATGTCCTGGTATTTGATGACATACACAGAGTAGGAAGTGATATTCCTATACTACGATCGGTTATACTATGGTCGTCACACAGTAGTTTCTCCACATAGGATTTGGATATTATATCAAACATTCTGGTTACTAGATCTATGGTTTTAGATGTAGATTTTGGTGGTTTCCCAATCTGGGTACTTTGACCACATTCTATGAGTATTTAGAATGGACGACTCCTGGCACGGTAGTATACTTGCAGGTGATGGAGTCACCCTCTCTAAAGCTGTCTTACAGACTAAAGGGGAGAGGGATACACATGATTGACAAATCACTTGCTTAGGCAATTGAGTCAATCATGAGATATCAAGTACCACACCAGATGTAGTTCTTTCAGTAGGTGCAATAAGTTGATATTGATCCAATCCTGGAGAAACAGTCGGAAGCAGTTTTAGAACATAAGTGGATGTTCTAGGGATATGATAACGGCAGCCTCCTTTAGGAGACAGTTATCATTCCAGGCTTCCAAGGTGACCTGGATGGCAGAGTGGCTGTCAGAGTTATAGTTTTCCCTCTGACGAGGGGCAGTATTTTGGACAGGTGGTCCAGGTGGAAACTGAGGGAAGGCATGGCGCAAGATACTGATTAAGTTCAGTTGACGATACAGTCTAAGAAGTTTGGATTTGGAGTTCACTTATGAGCTAGGTCCCATCAGACATCCAGACATTCTAGGACAGGTATTGCTCATTTCAGGAGATGGTTTTCTCTGCGAACATAAGATATAGAGAGACATAGAAAGAAACACCAGAGCGGATCCACTCACTGAGGCTATTCCTCGAACGCAATAGTCTCACAAACGAGCTTTGTGAGACTGACTAGTAGAGGAGTTGGGTGTTCGGTATCACACGGGCTATGAGTATGCGACATCGCAATAATTAGCCTCGAGTGCAAGTGGGAGATTGTTGGAGATAGTGCCCTCAGAGTCAATTTTTGGATCACAGGCACGTGATTGCAATGATTGAGGGGAGGACCTATCCCGGTAGGACAGTCTTACTCGAGATGATAGTATGCTATCTGGTTTATCTTTATCATCGTGTACTGCTTTAGGTGACCTGACAAGTCGCTATTACACGTTGATAGAGCCCCTAGGATTCTTGCTTGACTACCGGCAGTATGAGGGCGATCATATAAGTGAGAGCTGGAGTCCACAAGCACATCCTTAAAAGGTCCCTAGTCGTGGGAGATTCGAGACAGGGCATCGTTTCTCTAGAGTAGACTAGTGTATACAGTCGAGACCCCGACGAGGGGCGGTGGCCGGTCTCACAAGCCATTGGTGTCAGTTGGTTCACCTAAGATGTATACAGGTGCTCATTGGGTTATGAGTACACCGGACAGGACTCGCCGGGAACCTGCTAGTTGGGATTATACTTGACGTCAGATAGCAGTTCCCTGGTGACATGTGTACAGGTTAGTTCATCGACCTTGGATCGTCATTTGTCTCGTGCGAGTTCCCACTGTGCTTTGATTACTACCCTACCATGGCTCAAAGGAGTCGTGCAAACAGGTTTTAGTTGGGTACAGTCCCGAGCCACATGGAGGCAGTGAGCGGATCTGCAGGGGTTCGTCTCTCCCGGTATTGGGGGTGAGGTCGTGCTGTGTGTAGGAGAGCCAGAACATGAAAAGTCCTTGGCCAAGGCAGGAGATTTGCTGGTAGGTATTCCAGTAGTATCTCAGGGTGTTCTGGGCTACACTCCGACACGACTTGTACCACTTTTGGGGGTCTGACTTTTACCAACCCCTTAGGCCCGCCATGCGATGCTCATAGACGAACGGACCGGACTGTACGGATATTGTCACTGACAGGCTCAGTAGGGTGTCAGGATGAGTTCGCTCATCGACGTCCCTTTTGGTCGATAGCTGGTGGCCCGTCACGTATGGCTAATACCTCTGACGTGCTGGTGGTTAAATCCACAGCCATAGTATTGACGAGTCTTTAGAGTCCACCACACAGACAGTTACTCAAGTTTCGGGCGAAACGCTGTAGAGGCCGTATGGAGATATGGCAGGGTTCGATCAGATACGTGCGGTATTGCACGGATCGTGATCGGACAGTTTTTACTAGCCGGCTTTGGCTTAAGCCGGATCTTAGTATTAGATAGTATAGTTTTGTCTCTTTGCATTTGTGTTCAGTGGGAATACAAATGCGGGCATGTATTTGCAGTTGCGGGGTTTTCCTGTAATTTATTACGGGATCGGTTTTTCTGGGGTTGCCAGTTTGCATTCCGTTCCGGCCGGTTTTCTCTTTTTCCTTCCCGGTTGGACTTTTCGTTGGAGGGTGTTAATTGCAAGTTTGCAATTAACTTAGTTGTGAGGGGCTTTCTTGCATATGTGGCTTTATGATGAGACCAGCTTCATGATGATATTCTATTATGGTCATTTCATTTTCTTATCGTGTGAGTGAACTTTGATGAGAATGAAGGGTGACCATTTTTCCATGCTTATCTCTCATTTCTTTTCTTAGTTAATCAATTTATCTCCACCCATTTTATGCTTGGGCCGGCCACTGTTTGGGAATGGAGTGAGGTTTATTTGTGTGTGAATTAATTCCTTTATGCTTAATTAGTGGGCCCCCCATTTGTTTGTGTGTGCTGTGAGAAATTTTCTTTTTCATTGGTATTAATTTGCAACCTTGACACATTCATAAAAGAGAGAGAGTTGGCTTCATGTTTTTTCAGTGAGTTTTTTGGCCGAGCTCTTGTTAAGGAGATGCTTATTCTTTTTGCTTGGATGCTCCATTATTCCTTCAAGCATCCATGAATATCTTTGTGCAAAATTCCTCCACATCATGGAAACCTCATAACCCCAAGAGACAAGTTTACTACACTATTCTATAGCAAACCTTGGACGCATCGGCTAGCCAACTTCGTGCCCGAGTTGCCTCGGTCAAGAGGCGGGAGCCCGTAAAAGATTCCGGGTACATGGTGCCCTTTCCGACGAGCGAGGAGGTGACGGAGATTCCGCGGGAGATCGGAGTGGAGACGAAAACCGAAGGATACGGATCGCTTGGTATAGCATCTCTACTCATTTCTAGTTTGCTAGCTAGCTAGGTTAATGGCCCGATCCGGGTGCAAAGTCCGCGGTGGTGCCGTTTTGCAAAGTTCGCAAAGTTTTTGTTTTCCGCGTTTCCGGCGTCGGATCGACGGCCTGGCCGCCCCCGCGGGCTTACATAGCGAAGATGGAGGCCGCTTGCGGCCCGTACGTCACACCTCCGGATGGGACGGAGTGGAAGTTGCAATTGCAGTTGGTGCAGGTTGGAGCCATTGATCTTTTGTTTTCTGCACGGAGCAATCACCAAATCTTAGTACCTAGAACCAATGGGCAACCATATCAAACCGCGATTCGTTCGCGAACATGACACACGAAGTGTGGAGTGGAAAGAGGAAAAGGTCCCACCGGGCGTGCCAGAATCTGTTCCCCGCCGGAAATCGTGACCGGGATGTTGGGATGTCGGGGCCTGAATTCCATGGGCAGATGCTATTTGGTGATATCCGTCCACCTCTCCGAAGATGCCAAGTTGATTTATGGCACCATGTATCAAAGGTTTAAACGGATGCGGCCGATGTAGCAGAGTTCGTCAGATTCCCCCTCGTTGAGGGGTTTTTGATTGTGGGGATGCTCTTCCCTGCAGGCGCAAGCCCCTGCAGTTAATTACGCTACCGCCTCGCAGTAACCACTTTCTCCTTCTCCAGATGGTCACTTCGTGTCGTGTGTGTTTGTTTTGTTTTTGGTTGCCCGTGGATTGTATACAGAAACTAATTTATGTTGTCGCCCGTAGGGCGTGGTTCAGTCCAAATACGTATTTTTTTAGATTTGGGTTTTGGGTTTGGTTTAAGGATACGTTAGTTTCATTTGAGACTAAGATCAACTTAAACGTATGTTAAGGATACGTTAGTCTTATTTTAGACTAAGATCAGCTTAACGGGATCGTTTAGATCCAACAAGAGAGCATTTTGACTCAATTGTTTAGTTTAGGGACTTTGCGGTCGATTACCAGTTTAAGGACATGGTGGTCCAATACCAGTTTAAGGACATCATAGTCCGTGGGCTTAAAGGGACCCCACAGTCCGAGGTTAAGGACATCGTAGTCCGTGGGTTTAAAGGGACCCCACAGTCCGAGGTTAAGGACATCGTAGTCCGTGGGTTTAAAGGGACCCCACAGTCCGAGATTAAGAACATCGTAGTATATGGAATGTATGGTTATCGGGACCCGTCACCTCTCTGAAGACGTTGAATGGTTACAACGACAAATTTCAGAGGAGTAAAGAGATGTACCCTCGAACCGATGTGAGTTGGTTGAAAGATCTGTAGTGCAATTTGGGACTAAGATCTGTTAAATATTCATTAGCAGATAGGCTCAATTAAATATAAGTTGAGGACTTATGGCCAATATTTGGGCTAAGTCAAGTAAATCTTTAACATTTTATTGTTCTGGGCTGTTGAGCCTTTATTTGGGCTTGGCCCTTTTAATAATGCTGAGCATTGGATCCTGACATCTTTTTGTCTTGTAATGAATGTATAGCATTCATCAGAACAATGTGTGTTCTGACAGCACGCCACGTGGCGCGTCAGGCGCTGTACGCCAATTAAAGAGCGCATTGCGCTTCTGCCAAGCAGCGCACACGAAAGGGACACGTGTCGCGCTTGGCGCTAAGCGCCAGATGATGGACGCATTGCGCCAGTTTATGAGCGCATTGCGCTTTCAATTTATGAGAGCATTGTGCTAGATTAGTGGCACGCAAGTCAATGACATGTGGCGCGCATGTCAGTGACACGTAGCGCGCTTGGCGCTGAGCACCAGCCCATGAGCGCAGTGCGCTATTTCAGAAGAGCAAAGCGCAAGTTGCCTACGTGGTTTACACGTGGCACGTTTTGGCGCTGAGCGTCGGTCCGAGGAGCAGAAAAGCGCAATTAAAGAGTGCAAGGTACTTTTCAATAGCGCAAAACGCATTTGTTCAATTTTATGATCTGCGAACAAATTTATGATCTTTTTAAATGAGGCTTTGCCTCAAGATTCAAGAACAACAGTTCTTATTTTTTGAAAGGCTTGCCTTTATAGATCAATGATCTGTGAATGAAGTAAATACTTCTTTGTTTTTATGATGAAGTCTTTTGATCTTTTTTATGAAAGACCTTGGTCTTTGTAGATCCATGAACTTTTTTAAGAAGATAATTTTTCTTTTTAATTGTGATATGAATCCATCTCTTTGTTCATCACCATTTTTACCTTGAAGAAAAGTCTTCTTTTGCTGAGTGCTTGCTCTTCTTTCTTTGAGTTTTCTCAAAGTTTATAGGGGGGTTTCTCTATATCAGACTTGAAGTCTTGGAGCCTTTTCACCTGGGAACTGATAACTAACGATAGGTATAGTACCAACCAACAGTTCCCGACGAGTCCTGTCCAGTGTACTCGTAACCCAACGAGCACCCCCATACTATCTCCAGTACGATGTACTGATGGCTGTGGGACAGACCATCTCCCACACTGGGATGAGAAGCGCATACGCTAGTCTACTCCGGAGTATCGATGCCCTATCTCGATAGTCCTGCGACTAGGGACCTGCATAAGGATATGCTTATAGATTACCCAGCCCCTACTAGTGTGACTGCCATCACAACGCTGGTAATCAAGCAAAGATCCTAAGGGCTCCACTAATGTGTATAGGTGATATACTAAAATAAATACATGTACACATTGAAGTAGAAACAAACCAAGTAGCATACTACTATATTGAGCAAGATTGTCTATACAAGTTGAATATCCCAAGCTTCCATTAAGTAATATACAAACTAGTATGATACAGTAATGGCCTCTAGGGCATATACACTAACATATACCGCTATTGGGGGTCTGACATTTACCGTCCCCCTAAGCCCGATATGCGATACTCATAGACGAGCAGACCGGACTGTACGGAGATTGTCACAGATAGACTCAGTAGGGTTTCAGGATGAGTTCGCTCATCGGTATCCCTTTTGGTCAATACATGGGTAGCCGTTACGTACAACTAGTACCACTGACGTGCTTGCGGTTAAACCAACTGCCAACGTATTGACGAGTCTTTAGAGTTCCCCATAGATAGTTTCCCAAGTTTCGGGCGAAACGTTGTAGAGGCCGTATGGTTTTATGGCAGGGTTCGATCATATACGTGCACTTGTGCACGGATCATGATCGGACGGATCATGCTAGTGGACTTTAGTTTAAGCCGGATCCTAGTATTAGATTTGTTGAATTACTTTAGTCTCATTGCATTCGCATTCAGTTGGAATGCGGATGCAGATATGTATATACAGGTGAGGAGTATCCATGTGATCCGTCACGAGTTTACTTTAGTTGATGCCATATCTTTTTGTTGGACTAAACATTTGGGTTAATGTTTATTTTAGTGGAAATTGTGAGTGGAAGTCATCATGAATGTGGCATGTGCATGGGTAGTGACCCATGGTATTATTTTTTGTGCAATGTCAAGATTTGTGATTGATTATTGTGTTGAAATGATGTGTGGAGAGAGATTGGACAGCCACTAAGCCATGGACTTGCTCTTGAGATGATAATGCATGCTCTCACATTATTTATTCCAACACAATAACAAAAGCTCTTCATTTTCTTCTTCTTTCTCTAGCTCACAAGTTCCATGATTGATTCTTATTCTTGTTGTGTGTAACTCAAATGATCCCCGACAACGGCGCCATTTGATTGATCTTATTTTTCGTTGTCGGTTTAGAAAAATGAATATAGAATCACAACCAAAAATATTTTTTGACTGCAATCAATTAACTGTGTCGGATGTAGCGTGTTAGCGAGTGCGGATCGTCCACAGGGATTGTGCGATTCGTTCGTATTTTGATTTGTTTGAATTGAAAAGTTAATAAAAAAGTAAAGAAAACATGATTCAAGATTTCTATCGATGAGTTTCAAGTATCACTATTCTAATCAAGAATCAAGAAAATGATAAACATCGAGAATCAAGTTTCGATAGAATTCCAATCACTTTAGGTTTCAAGATTTGAAGTAAAGCTCATAGGAATCGAGTAAATTGTAGATGTGATGAAGATTCAAGAATACGATTTCTTATCTATTAACAAATTGATACTAAATCGATGTAGAATTCATCGAGGATCAAGGATCTTGCGAAGAATTAGGGTTCCTCATCCTATCCTTTGTCCTTTCGATGAATAACATTCACTAGATAGCTTCTTGAAAGTCGGATGATCGATCATTGATCTCTAGATCGTGCGAAAGGAATCAAGAACACATTCGCATCAATCTAGATCATCGATCTATCGAATTTCAAGAATTAACAATTGTTTTAAGACTTAAGAAATCGTTTAAAGATTCGTCAACATCATCATTTTACAATTGTTTCGATTCCTCCACGAGCGGAGTTTTATTCAAGCATCAGCACAAAGAATATATTCAAGAATTGAAATATAAGCATAATGCTCGAATTGAAATGTAAACAAGTTTAAAGAATCTTCACCTTTATTACATCAACAAGTAGTTACAACTCTCAAGATTTACAAGAGGTAGGAACTTCTCTCGTCGAATCTAGCATCGCTCGGCTCCTTCACTCTTGGATCGCTTGGATCTCGTGCTCCGTTGAAGTCCGGCTCCACTTCAAAAGGATCTTGAAGACTTGCTTGGCTTGCACTCAAAGAATCTTGAAGTTTCTTGATTTTGGATTGGATTAGGGTTAGGGTTTTGAACACAAGTCTTGTCACTAGACTTGTGGGTGGAAATTGGGGAAGATGAAGATTGAACTAGAATTTAGCCAACATTGAATTGTCTAAGATCTATGATGATCTTTTACAAGTGAGCCTAGGGGTATATTTATAGGTTTCCCAAATCCTAGGTCTAGGTTTTTGAATTTACAATTCCCTCCAAAAGTTTGTTGTAAGTTAGTTAGGAGCTTAGTTTAGACTTTAAGCTAGAAATGTTTAGTTTAGAAACCCTAAGTTTGCTGAACTGGCAGAAGCTTCTGGGGTCTTCTGGAAAATGTAGTAGCTCGATGAAGTGTACACACTGAGGTAGAAGTTATGTTGCAGAGAATTAGGGCTGACGTGGCAGGGACGCCGCGGAACCGCGGCGCAAGGCGGCTCCGGCCGCGGTTCCGCGGCCACTTGGTGGAGCTATGGCTTCATCTTTCATTTTCTGCTCTCCTATGTCTTTTGATGTATTTCCTGCTATGTTGAATCTCTGAATTCTTTTTAGATCAACACCAGATTCCAAAATCCTTCAGTTGGCGTATTCTTTAGCAGTCTTAGTTTTGTAAATTGACAATTCTTCTGGATTTTCCTTCACAAACTTCGGAACACAAGTTGCGATATATAGGAATGATGCCTTGCTATGAAATGCAGTCAATTTCCCTAGAAATGCCGGTTTTAAGGTCTAACACATGTAATCTGATATTTTACGACTGTTTTGATAATATGTGTTATATGAATGCCGAACACTTCTAGATGAGTGCAAATGATAGGGAAATTGCCAGTAAAAAGATGCAGTATTTTCGACTGATCAAATTCGCCCAAACTTATTTTCGATCGTCTCGAGCGAACTTTTTATTAAAAAGAAGGAGAAAATAAAGAAAGAGAAAAATTAATTAGCACACTTTCGTAGGCAACACGATTGCACTGAGTACGTGCAACAAGCCTTTAAACCTCCAGGTGTCCCTAGTAGGAGGAGTGTTGTCTCCTGAGGGTTTTCAGTGGATTGCACCCACAAAATCCAATAATAAAAGGAAGATCATGAATATTACATTTAAAGAAAAGAATTGTAAAAGAAAGACTTTGAAAAATTAGGGTTTCCAACTAAGCTAGCTTTTCGGTTGTCATGAGCCCTATCTTAATAGTCATGAAAAGATGTTAAAAATCACGTTCTCCCTCAATAAAACATCATCTTATTCTTCATTCCTATCTTTCTTCCAAACATCGATCATATAACCCTGCGTGTGTGTAAAGACATCCCTACACACAGAGAATTCAATTCAAGCTATCATACTCTTACCCATCAGCCTCAGTACTCTTTAATTAATGAATATTTAGATGAGATTGCTCACACACTTTCATGCGACCGTTAATACTTCTTGAGGTACTAACCGACCAATTACTCCTGTGCTTGCTTACTTGGTGTATTTTCCTCGTCTTGCACCACCTGAGGCTTAGCAGTGACTCCTAGACCAGTTGGCCTTATGGCACTAGGTGAAGAGGCACCCTCGCTATATTTTTTTTTTTCTGCCTTGGCGATTAACAAAACCAGTGTCTATTTTTTTTCCCCACTTTACATTTTCTTCATTTTTTTTATTTCCTTCATACTTTTGGTTTTATGACAAGAGCATTTCAAGGTATCCTCTACTATCCCAGGCTTCAAGACGTGTGTAAGTGCGAATAGCAGGGTATCAACGTTCAAAATGTTTGGCTTCCAGAATAAAACTATTTTTCAGACATTTCTTTATCCTCAGATTAGTGACGTCTTTCATCTTACTAACCCTTGGGACAACGGCTCATAACTACTTATTACTAGTTCGTATAAGAAAACTTCTAATTTTCTTGGTTTTCTTAAATTTTTCTAATCTCATGGATATAATTTTTCACTATCTAATCTTTTATTATCTTATTTATGTATAAAAATATTTTTATTTTTATTTTTATTTTTATTAATTTTTTTTATAGGTTTTCAAAAATGTTTTGTGCTTATGCAAAGTATGATGCAAATGATGCAAAAAGAAGCACAAACCTCCCTCAAAATTGTTTTCAACAGTGTCCTCACTATTGCCAACCGCTATATCTACAAAACCTGTAAGCCTTGGAGGAATTTATTAGTGGGGGCAAAATATATAAGTGAAGATCCTCCCCCAAACTTATTTTTGGCTCATCATTTTGTAAAAATTTTCTTTTCAAGAACCAGAAAAAATGCCCCCCCAAACTTGAGTTATGCAATATTAATCTTTTGAAAATCACATGAGGGGGTCAAAAATCAGTGGTCGATGCCAAGCTTTGCAAAGACCGAAGGTTAACACCAACCATTCGAAGATGTTATCAATGCAGTGCTCTGGTTGGTGGAAGAAGAAGTGGGGAAAGGGTAAGTGGTGGAATAGAATGTGTGTGCTTCTCATTTTGGAGAGACGATGCAGTGAATGTGATGGATTACTCGCATTCTTTTTACAGTTCAAAAGAAGGGGTGGAGGTTCAATTTCATTGATTGGGACATAATTTATCTCAACACCCATGTCATTCAAAAATGCGAGTTCATCAGCGAAGATCTCCTCAAAAGTTCCATCAATACCCCGATGAATAATGTCATCACAAAGCGCGGGGTGATCTTCAGACTCTAAAAACAGTTCATAATCAGTGTTAGTTGTTGACCCGGACATCTCGGTGGAAGAGTCCGTATGTGTATGATACATAATTGGGTCAAACAATAACATATGAAAAGAGTCTAGATCAGTATCATGAGGATCATTAAATTCGCAGCTGTCGACATCCATTAAGTCGACAGAACAGACCTGAGCAGTAGGTTCGGAGGGTACACTTCCCAACTTGTAAATGTTCAGCTCAATTGACCTATTCCCGAAAGATAGGGTAATAGAGCCATTACGACAGTTGATGATAGCGTTGGAAGTGGCCAAAAAGGGGCGACCTAAAATCACGGGAATTTGATTCCGTGGGTTCGCTACATGCTATGTATCAATTACAATAAAGTCCACAGGAAATATAAATTCCCCGATTTTTATTAACACATCCTCCAGTTCACCCCTAGGTTTGATGATTGATCGGTCAGCCATCTGGAGAGTGCAATGGGCTGGTTTCAACTCTCCGATCCCTAGTTGCTCATAAACAGAGTATGGAAGCAAGTTAACACTAGCGCCAAGGTCTAGTAGAGCACGGTTGATGTGTTTTTCCCCAATGGAAATGGAAATAGTAGGACAACCAGGGTCTTTACGTTTCCGTGGTACTTGTTGGGGGAAAGCCATGTCTACAGTCTTTGTCATGCATATCTTCTTGGGCACTTGAGTCTTCCTCTTCCTAGTGCACAAGTTCTTAAGTGTTTTCGCATAGGACGGAACTTGTTGGATGGCATCTAGGAGAGGAATGTTGATTTTAACTTGCTTAAAAATGTCCATAATCTTCTCCATATGTGGACTCGATGTGTTAGCCCTTAACCGATTAGGATAAGGTGCTTTAGCAATAAGCGCTGGGTCCATCATAGGAGAAGGAAGTGTGTGTGGACCCGATCCCAGAATAGAGTTGGGGATCGTCGGTGGTAGACTAGAAGAGATGGGCTGAGGTGGCGAGCCTTGTGGGAAACGAAGAATAGGCTCGCAAGAAGGTGGTGAGGTAGAAGAACTGGGGTCAGAATTAGAAGTGTATGTGTGAGGAAAGGTCTTAGCCGGGGTGTTATTGATTGATTTATCAGTATCATCAAACTCTTCCCCAACGTGATTGTCAAGCACTCTTCCAGATCTCAACGTGAGTGCATTCACATGATGTGAATAGCCAGGATTGGGTATAGATTGAGCTGGAAGTTTCACTTTCTCTCTTGCGCTCATTTCGGCTTTTAATCGTGCAATTTCTTCTTCCATCGATTTAATACTCTCGCTTTGGGACGCAGAGTTTTTCTCAATTTTATCGATAGAAGACTTCATTTCAGCCGAAACTTGCATGATATTTGTTAATACCAAATTCATGTATTGTGCAAATGAAGAGGATTCATCTGTCCCGGTCAACTGTAAAGGACTAGACAGTGCAGGTGTGTTGACGGGATTTTGAAAGTTTTGTGATTGGAAGGGGTGCTGACTCAATTGAAGTGGTGGTTGCTGTTGTGGTGGAGGGACCCTTTGGAAATTGTTTTGGTTTGGAACCGTGTTTTGAGATTGTGATTGGTTCCAAGAAAAATTAGGGTGATTCCTCCAACCCTGCTTATATGTGGAAGAAAAAGGATCGTTCCTAGGTCTTTGAAATGCGGCATTAGTATGCTCATGACCTTGAAACGGAGAATTTCGTGGACCTTCTTCCATCAAATGAGAAGGATCGGAACAGCATCCACATACAGTTTTGGAGAGTGATATTTGACTTAGGACGGCTAAAAATTTGTTTTCCATAGTCTCGAGTTTCTTTTGCATAGCTGAAATGTCGGCTCTAACTCCTATGGAAATATTATTGCCATCCCTAGACGATTGACTCACACCCTCCCACTGTAAAGAGTTTTCAGCGAAATCTTCTAAAAATTTCCAGGCTCCCCCATCATCTTTAGTCATGAAGTTTCCTTGACACATGGATTCAAGGGTCTGTCTTGTGTTAGGGTTAATGCCCTCATAAATGACTCGGCACAGTTCCCATCTGGGGATGCCGTGATGAGGACATTGGACTAACAGATCCTTGAAGCGTTCAACACATTTTGAAAATGGTTCATATGGAAGCTGGGTGTATTGATTGATTTCGCTACGGACTCGAGCTGTCTTGTGATGTGGGTAGAATTTCTTAAGGAATGCTTTGACGAATTCATCCCAATTTGAAATGGAATGTGCGGTAGTGTTATACAGCCACTTCTCGGCTTTATCGCACAAGGTGAATGGGAGAAGACGTAGACGCATAGCATCCATAGAAAGCTGTGAGGTACCCATCATTGCACATACATTTTCAAATTTGGTGATAAATGCATATGCGTCTTCAGACTCGAGACCGTGAAATTTTGGTAGAAGGTTGATGTATTGGGGTTTTATTTGAAAATTTTCCCCGTTGGCTGGTAGAATGGAAAGACAAGTGGAAAGTGGACCTCGTGTAGGATAGCACCTCTCTTGGAGAGAGATGCGAGGTGGATTCTGCGCATCAACGGACGGCGGCAGAGTAGTGGAAAAGAAGTTCGATGGAGGTGGATCCATCGAAATGGGGGTGGTGGTGGGTAAAGAAGGGGTAAATGTAGAAATACCGACTTTTGGGTCGATCGGAGGGAACGCGGACTTAACGGGCACTAGAATCCCGTGTCCAGCCTATCTTGCACTAAAAAAAGGGTTAGTACAAGTGGCAGCGTGAATTTTATAATTAGGGTAATGATGTGAATGCGGTGTTTGTTTTGAAAATGATACGGATTTTGAAAATATGATGCAACACAACAAATGCAACACACAAAACCCTAGAATCTAGGGGTCACCTAGGTCAAAATCTAGACCGCTCCTAACTGCCAAAAGACAAGTCGCAGGATAAATCCTCCACTACCTCTTTATCTCTCCTATGGCCAAGTAAGTGCCAGGTAAGTGGGAGGTTCTCCACTACATAAGTAGTGGGCCTAATTAAGTAACCATTAGCCTTCGACACACTTGCCTTAGACACCACAAAAGAAACGTGGATAAGCAATGAATTACCCACGGCCTTCTCTTGTCCTAAGTGAGCGCGACGGTCCTTAGAGTCATCTCTAGATATTTTTTAGTTAATTAGGGTAAATGCGGATGCAAATTTTGCGATTTTCGGGGCTTAGGAAGGGTAATGAACTCCCCACTTAATCTGGATTTGGTCTTTGCCCCTTAATGTCCGTATTAATTATGCAAACAACCACAAAAATCAAAACACGCACAAATTTAATTTTTCTTTTTGCGTGGCGCTGCGCTTTTTGCAAAGAAACATGCACAAAATGTTATTTGGAGCAGATTTAGGAGAAGATAAGAAAGTTAGAGCTTACAGAGAAATTTTGGAGCAGTGATGAGATGGTCCCGCCGCGGAATCGCGGTATTAGCTTCCTTACGCCGCGGAAACGCGGTGTTGTGAAGAGATCACTGCACTGAATTTTCACACAAGGCCCCTGTTCACTCCCCAAGCTCTCTGGATTTTTCAAAAAAAAATTTCCACAGCTCCAATCATTCCAGATTTCCTCGCACAAATCACAACAACTCGTATTAGTGTTTGCGCGAATTTTGATCTAAAAATTGTAATGGAATAAATCTTTCAATTCAAATTTCAATATAAAACGAATTAGCGCGCGATCCCCTGCAACGGCGCCATTTGATTGATTCTTATTCTTGTTGTGTGTAACTCAAATGGTCCCCGGCAACGGCGCCATTTGATTGATCTTATTTACTATTGTCGGTTTAGAAAAATGAATATAGAATCACAACCAAAAATATTTTTTGACCGCAATCAATTAACGGTGTCGGATGTAGCGCGTTAACGAGTGCGGATCGTCCATAGGGATTGTGCGATTCGTTCGTATTTTGATTTGTTTGAATTGAAAAGTTAATAGAAAAGAAAAGAAAACATGATTCAAGATTTTTATCGATGAGTTTCAAGTATCACTATTCTAATCAAGAATCAAGAAAATGATAAACATCGAGAATCAAGTTTCGATATAATTCCAATCACTTTAGGTTTCAAGATTTGATGTAAAGCTCGTAGGAATCGAGTAAATTGTAGATGTGATGAATATTCAAGAATACGATTTCTTATCTATTAACAAATTGATGCTAAATCAATGTAGAATTCATCGAGGATCAAGGATCTTGCGAAGAATTAGGGTTCCTCATCCTATCCTTTGTCCTTTCGATGAATAACATTCACTAGATAGCTTCTTGAAAGTCGGAAGATCGATCATTGATCTCTAGATCGTGCGAAAGGAATCAAGAACACATTCGCATCAATCTAGATCATCGATCCATCGAATTTCAAGAATTTACAAATTTTTTAAGACTTAAGAAATCGTTTAAAGATTCGTCAACATCATCATTTTACAATTGTTTCGATTCATCCACGAGCGGAGTTTTATTCAAGCATCATCATAAAGAATATATTCAAGAATTGAAATATAAGCATAATGCTCGAATTGAAATGTAAACAAGTTTAAAGAATCTTCACCTTTATTACATCAACAAGTAGTTACAACTCTCAAGATTTACAAGAGGTAGGAACTTCGCTCGTCGAATCTAGCATCGCTCGGCTCCTTGAGTCTTGGATCGCTTGGATCTCGTTCTCCGTTGAAGTCCGGCTCCGCTTCAAAAGGATCTTGAAGACTTGCTTGGCTTGCACTCAAAGAATCTTGAAGTTTCTTGATTTTGGATTGGATTAGGGTTAGGGTTTTGAACAGAAGTCTTGTCACTAGACTTGTGGGTGAAATTGGGGAAGATGAAGATTGAACTATAATTTAGCCAACAATGAGTTGTCTAAGATCTATGATGATCTTTTACAAGTGATCCTAGGGGTCTATTTATAGGTTTCCCAAACCCTAGGTCTACGTTTTTGAATTTACAATTCCCTCCAAAAGTTTGTTGTAAGTTAGTTAGGAGCTTAGCTTAGACTTTAAGCTAGGAATGTTTAGTTTAGAAACCCTAAGTTTGCTGAATTGGCAGAAGCTTCTGGGGTCTTCTGGAAAATGTAGTATCTCGATGAAGTGTACACACTGAGGTAGAAGTTATAGTGCAGAGAATTAGGGCTGACGTGGCAGGGACGCCGCGGAACCGCGGCGCAAGGCGGCTCCGGCCGCGGTTCCGCGGCCACTTGGTGGAGCTATGGCTTCATCTTTCATTTTCTGCTCTCCTATGTCTTTTGATGTATTTCCTGCTATGTTGAATCTCTGAATTCTTTTTAGATCAACACCAAATTCCAAAATCCTTGAGTTGGCGTATTCTTTAGCAGTCTTTGTTTTGTAAATTGTCCATTTTTCTGGATTTTCCTGCACAAACTTCGGAACACAAGTTGCGATATATAGGAATGATGCCATGCTATGAAATGCAGTCAATTTTCCTAGAAATGCCGGTTTTAAGGTCTAACACATGTAATCTGATATTTTACGACTGTTTTGATAATATGTGTTATATGAATGCCGAACACTTCTAGATGAGTTCAAATTATAGGGGAATTGCCGGTAAAAAGATGCAGTATTTTCGACTGATCATTCCACCATGGCATCATCTTCAACCTCCATCCATACAATCTCATGTGTTGAGAATCAATGGATGTCTAGAGACAAAGTTATCACACACATTCTCTACTTCACCTTGGACATGTCGGTTGGCAAACTTCATGTCCGAGTTGCTTCGGTTTGAAGAGGGAGCCCGTAAAAAGTCTTCTTGACGTGGTGCCCTTTCGACGAGGAGACCGGAGACCGAGCGAAATCGGAGACGCCACATGGAGCTAAAGATGGTGGCTAAAGACCGAAGGACACAGATCGATCGGTATAGCCATTCTATCATTTTAGCAGTTAGCTAGTTTAGCGTGAATGGTACGATACGGGTTATTGGTTGCGGTAGCGCCCAGTTTCAAAAGTTTTTGTTCCGCGTTTGGCCTCGGATTGATGGCCGGGGCGCTGCTGTAGCCCAACATGGTATCAGAGCGACACCATTAACCCTTTGCTAGCTTGTTTAGACAATGTTGATCTATCGAAATCGAAACAAACCCGATACACTGCACTTAGCATTCCAGTTTCTGTTGATTTTCATTTGGTCTTCAAAAATTATTTAAACAAGTGCAGAAGACTACTGACATGACCACTAGCCTACACCCCAAACACGTCCCCAATCCCTCGAATTTTGGCCGAGCACATTGAGGCAAAATCCGAGCAGGCCGGATTTTTTTAGGCTTCTCGGTTTGGATTTTGGGGTGTGGTCTGGTCTCTGGAAAGTTGGTTTAGTGATATTGTTTGTTTAGCCCAGTTTGGATATGGTTTTATCATGTTGTTTGGGGCTATTCGGGGGTTATTTCGAATTCGATATTTCTAACATCATTTAAAGTTTTGCAGTGCATTACATTACTATCTATGACCGTGAATGTCATTCGAGCGGTAAATCTTGTCTAATTGCTATAGTCATTTTAGACGGGTTTTGTGAACGTGACATTCACGTTGATGTTCTGTGTTGTGCTGTGATATTCCGGATTGTCGTGGTGGATAGCTTGGATGCAATGTTAGTACAGTTTAGTTTTATTTGTACATTTGATATCGCGAGGCAAGCGTCCGACATGTGGACTGTCGTCATTGCCTGTTTGTATATTATTCTTTTGGGGCACGACCGGGTTGAGGTCGATGTCACCATTGTACATATTTTCTTTTCAATACTAGGATTACCCCGCGATGGAGTGCACGGATAGCCGGGTTCTAGTAGGCAACGGGCCCGCATCTCATGGCTTTGAGACGGAGGGGGCTTCACTCTAGAATTGGCGGGCTATTCGCCGCACTCGTAGGGGGTACATGTTGACCCAAGGTGGGGTGCTCAAATTACCGGATTCCGTGAAGTGCTGGGTGGTCCATTCACTTTGCTGAAGGGGCTTCCTCGCTTCTGGTTTTGGCGGGTAACTTTCCCCACTCGTAGGGGTCTAGGTTTTCATTGCACAGGCTATCCACACGACCAGGGGAACGTCGGGTTTCAGTTGCGTCTCTAAGGAAACCCGGGGCTCCAGATTATCTGTATTGTTCTGTGATGCTTATTACTTTTCTGTGATGTTGCCTTTATCATGCCTTGAGCGATTATTGTATATTGATATATATACTAGTAGATGTTGTATATGTTTTACACCCGCGCTAGACCAGTCCCCGCTCTGTCGTTAGTTAAGTAACCTAACGGGTGATGACGGGACCCAGTGGCGAATGCGGATGGCATATACGTACATTATATTTTCGTTCTTTTATGGTGTGATTAATTGATGGAATTGTGTTGATTCAGATCAATGCAAGGAAAACAAACCTATTCGATGTTGTTGGAACAATTTTCAAAAAGCTGTTATTGCAAGGAAGTTCTCTTTTGTTTTGCACAGTGGTATTCAGTTTGGAATATCCAGCACCTCATTCGACGAGGCAAGGGCTGAGATCCCTTCATCGGGAGTGACCCCTTGGGCAGAGGATTGAGTCAGGGTAATAACATCACTATAGTCGATTACTTTTTTCTTTGCATCACGGTATTCAGTTGGAATATCCTGCACCTCATTCTACGTAGAAAGAGCCGAGATCCCTTCACCGGGAGTGACCTCTTTAGCAAAGGTTTTCGCTACTATATATTTATAAAAAGCTATGCAGTTCCTTCAACGATATCAAGTTCATTACGTTAAAGGTTTTTCGCCCAAAACAAGCCGTAGCCCTCCGTTATTTCAGATTAGTATTACTTAGTATTCGTGCTGCGTTTGTTGAGGCGTAGTGTACAGTAGCTGAGTGGTGCTTGTTTGTAGAATGTATATGCGATTGGTTAGGACCGTCGTACGGCCTTGTTGACTCCGTCAAGGGCTCGTGCGGGTGGTTTTAATGCAATCAAGATAATGACGGGTTGAACTTGACTAGGACTTTTTGATTTGTTGACTCCGTCAAGGTCAGTTGGGTCCTAGGGGTAAAAAAAATCACATCGGGAGTTTCAAACGTATAGGAAACTTGCCAGGCATGCGCATACCTTCTGGAGTGTGATAACGTGAGTGGATTCCATCACGTTATCATGCGGTGATAGTTGGATCCCGATTCCCACTGATGAGTTGGTTTACTCCTTGTGTAATCCCGACTAATTCTTCTTTCAGGTTTGGAGGAGAATTTGAGGATACAGTGGGAGACATCCTGATTAGATAAAGTGATTAACCATTCTGATCTAGGTTAGAGTGCACGCAGAGTGTTTCTTTTCTCTTTCTTTTTGGCAGCAACCATGACCCGACCCTAGACTATGACTCAGTGACCAAGTTAAACGAACCTTCTTAAAACACTGGCTTTTGGATTATCTGAGTTGCATACATCATTGCCACTCCTTCTTTTACCCTTTGCATTTCTCCAGAACACTTCGTATTACTACGAAGATCCACTTCCATTGGATAAATCCATCGTATGGTTATATACGAACTCGAAGGAACTTGTTCCAGATTCGAGGATGGATTATGGTTCTGGAGATATTGAATATGACTATTCATTTTTCTTTTCCTTTTACTTTCTCTCAGGTTGTGAGGGCTCCTAGGATTAGGATAGGGTACACCTATTACGCTTATTCGATAGTCTTTTTCCAAACCATAGGCAGTTGCCGAAAGGTAGGGAATGAAGAAAACCAATTAGCCTAATTATGGTATACAGAAGGTAATAAATAAAGACAAATAAAGGGATTAGAAAGAGGGCAAAGTAAATTGCGACCGATATCATTCATAACCAAACCGCGTATTTCATCGCCACTTCTACTTCACTTTTGTTTTTCTCCGGTTCAGGAGAAATAGAATAAGGTTTATTCAGTTGTTTTTTATCATCACCTTCTTTCAGGTTTCGAGTACTCCTAGGATTAGGAGAGTATACCTATTATGCTTATTGGATAGTCTTCTTCCAAACCATATGCTGGTGCTGAACGGTAGGAAAGGAAGAAAACCATTTAGCCTAAGAGGGTGTACAGAAGGTAATGACTAAGACATATAAAGGGATTTAGAAAGATGGCAAAGAAATACATGGTTACAGTCATGAATCTGATAATGGAAGAGGCATTACTAGGAATACCCAGATACCCCTTCGAAACATTTACATGTTTCTGTTTTACTATGCGTTGTTAAAGGAAAACTGATTTCCCAATTAAATCTTACTCCAGGGTATGTATTTAACTGGTTTGATTCTCACATTGTCACGACCCAAGGTTCGGCCCATGACCGGCACTTAACCACGTAACGTCTACTGGCGTAACGCGACTAAATAAGCCGAAGCCCAGAAATCAAAACCTTTAAAAATAGTGAGTATTGAAAACATTGGTTTAAAACATTTAGAAAAGTCGAGTAAAAATCATTAAAGTTTGAGTTATTTTCTTAAAAATTTCGGCAGCACTTCCTTTGTAAAAACTAGTCCCGAAATCGGGTACAAGACATGATATAAGTAAAATGACATATAATAAGAATAAAACATTTCCAAACGGGAGCATTCACGCCCAACGGCGGAAACAACCACCACAAGAATTGTATACGACGCCGTAGAGAAGAATGAACAATATAAGTGAAAACAGCATAAAAGATAAAACTGCATAAATAAGCCGGCTCACACGAGCTCGGCATCCAGAATACAAAATAATATACATCGTCCTCACAACTGGTCTCTAAGTCAATACATGAAATAGCAGATGGAGAGTACTAGATACAATAGAGTGTACAAATGGAAAATAAACGGATACCGCAAACCCCTCTATCAGCAAAACGGCTCACACGCCACTGCAGTGGTATCCGTAGCAAAAAAGATACAAGAGATAGCCCCACCACAACTACTATGAGGGGAAACCTGCAAACACTATGGCACAACGGGTGTGAGTTGCCAACTCGTGAATAGTAAATAACATATAAAGGTAATCGCGAGTATGCACGCACTGTGATACTCTAACATGTGCAAACATATAACATCTATATGATGAGCTGGGTACGCAATAATCATGCATAACAAGTGCAGTCAATAACATCTATATGATGAGCTGGGTACGCAATAATCATGCAAAGTACTCTACAAGATACTACGACTACATGATGCAATGCATAACAGGGAAATGCTGAGCATGGGATAAAAATATCATCTACACGGATCATCAGCGTGGAAAACCCCGGTGTCTACAAAATACACCACAAAATCCCGATAACTCAGGCGCCGTCACTCTATACGGCCCTCGATCCTGTAAACCTCAGAGAAGCGGGGTGCCCAACATCGGCACCCAAAAACAACATGAAATACTCGTGTCCAGCAGCGACATGCAAATCCGCATCTATCGGGCTCCGTCAATCAGGATCGGCCCAAGGGCTCCATCTGCGGAATCGGCCATCGGCCCTAGCAATACGGGCCGGCCCATATCCATCTCTCGACTCTGGTCAGTATCCTCCGGATAACCGCCAGGTCAATCCAATCACCGGTAGGTAGTAGTCCATCTGCCAGGTTCATCGTCTGTATACATAGCATCCTTTTCTTGCCCCGAGGAACCATACCGGGTCCACCATGTACCCGCTGTAAGTCTACGGTAGCGCCACGGCCATCATTCTGACGCCAAACGCGGAACAAAAACTTTTATAACTGGCGCTATCGCATACTATAACCCGGATCCTGCCATTAACGCTAAACTAACAAACTGTAAGAGGTAGAAAGGCTATACCGATCGATCCGAGTCCTTCGGTCTTTAGCCATCATCCCACGCTCCTCACGGCAACTCTGATCTCTCGTCTCCTCATCGAGGTGGCACCACGTCAACGGATCTTTAAACGGGCTCCTGTCTCTATACCGAGGCAACTCGGTCATTAAGTCTGCTAAAAGAGATGACCAAGAAGAAGTAGAGAATGAGTAGAATACTTTGTCTCAAACACCCTAGGGTTCTCATCACATGAGAGGGTTAGGGTGGAGGTTAAAGAAGATGCTATGGATTGGAAAGGGTGAACTCAAGAAAATCAAGAGAGCAAAATAAGAAAACCAAGCACATCAACTTCTCTCTTATTTTTCTCGTCCTTTTGTGAATAGATATATGAGGTTTATTTATCAAAAATCAAGGAAAATATCTTATGAAAATATCTCCTCAAATATCCATACCCAAAACAAAACACCATTAATTCTTCATGAATCACTTAGTGACTCATTAGCATGAGTCACTAATGAACATGCTAGAATAAATGTGTCATCCAAATGACTCACTCTTTCCAAAACCTATTTAATCATTTAAACTTAAATGATTAACCAAAAGAAGTGCATCTTCTTAAGTAATCTCATAACGGATTACGAGAATACCCTTTAACTGTAAATACATACCTGTATCCGTATTCCGACCGAATACGAATACTAGAGACTAAAATATTCCGGCTCAATATAATACATGGATCCGGCTTAAACCAAAGTCCACCAGTATTATCTGTCTGAAATATGACACGTGCACAAGTGCACGTGCAATTTCGAACCCTGCCATAAAACCATAAGGCCTCTACAACGTTTCGTCCGAACTTGGAAAACTATCTGTGGGGGACTCTAAACACTCGTCAGTACCCTGGCAGTGGGTTTAACCACAGGCACGTCAACGGCACTAGCTGTACGTAACGGCTGCCCATGTATTGACCGAAAGGGTAGCCGATGAGCGAACTCATCCTGGAACCCTACTGAGCCTATCAGTGACAAAAAACATACAGTCTGGTCCGTTCGTCTACGAGTATCGCATATCGGACCTAGAGGGCTGGTAACGTCAGACCCCCAATAGCGGTATAAGTAGTGTCAGAGAGTAGCCCTGAACACCCTGAGAAACTACTGGAATACTTACCAGTAATTCTCACCTGCCTTAGCCAAGGTCTTGGTGTAATGGCTCTCCTAGACACAGCACGATCTCACCCCCAATACCGGGAGAGAAAAATCCCCTGCCGATCCGCTCACTTGCTTCCATGTGGCTCGGGACTGTACCCCATAAAAACCTGTTTGCACGACTCCTTTGAGCCGTGGCAGGGTAGAAATCAAAGAACAGTGAGAACTCATACGAGACAAATGACGACCTCAGGTCGATGAACTAACCTGTACACATGTCACCAGGGAACTGCTATCTGACGCTAGGTATAATACCAACTAGCAGGTTCCCGGCGAGTCCTGTCCGGTGTACTCATAACCCAATGAGCACATGTATACATCTTAGGTGATCCAACTGACACCAATGGCTTGTGAGATCGGCCATCGCCCCTCGTCGGGGTCTCGACTGTATACACTAGTCTACTCCGGAGTATCGATGCCATGTTTCGAAACTCCCACGACTAGGGACCACTTTTAAGGATGTGCTTATGGACTATCCAACTCTCACGTATATGATCGTCATCATACTATTGGTAGTCAAGCAGGATCCTAAGGGCTCTATCAACGTGTAATAATGAACATGTCACCTAAAGCTGTACACGACTGATAAAGGCAAACCAGATAGCATACTATCATCTCGAGTAAGACTGTCCTATCGGTATAGGTCCTCTCTCAATCATTGCAATCACATACCTGCGATCCAATAATTGACTTTGAGGGCACTATAACTAACAATCTCCCACTTGCACTTAAGGCTAATTAGTGCGATGTCGCATACTCACAGCCCGTGTGTTACCGAACACCCAATTCCTCTACTACCCAGCTTCACAAAGCTCGTTTGTAAAACTCTTGTGTTCGAGAAATAGCCTCAATGAGTGGATCCGCCCTGATGTTTCTTTCTATGTCTCTCTTAATCTCAAGTTCGCGGAGAAAGCCATCTCCTGAATTGAGTAATACCTGTCTTAGAGTATGTCTGGATATCTGATGGGACCTAGTTCATAAATGAACTCCAAATCCAAACTTCTTAGACTATATCGATAACTGAAACTAATCTGTATCCAGCACCATGCCTCCTACAGTATCCTCTTGGACCACCTGTCCATAATACTGCCCCCTTCGTCAGAGGGAAAACTAGAACTCTCACAATCACTCTGTCATCCATGTCACCTTTGGAATCCTGGAATGATAACCGTCTCCCGAAGGAGGCTGCCGTCATCAAATTCCTAGAACATTCACTTATGTTCTAAAACTGCTTCCTTATGTTTCTCCAGGATTGGATTAATATAAACTAATCGCATCTAATGCAAAATCAACATCAGGTGTGGTACTTGACATCTCACGATTGACTCAATTGCCTAAGCAAGTGATATGCCAATCATGAACATCCCTCTCCCCTTTAGTCTGTAAGACACCTTTAGAGAGGGAGACTCCATCACCTGCAGGTACACCACCATGCCAGGAGTCGTCCATTCTAATATACTATTAGAATACTGTCAAAGTACCCACATTGGGAAATTACCCAAATCTAGATCTAAAACCATAGATCTAGTAACCAGAATGTCAGATTATCCATATCCTTTGGGGAGAAACAAATGTGTGACAACCACAGTATAACCGATCATAGTTTAGGAATTTTACTTCCTACTTTGTGTATGTCATCTAAATACCAGGACATCACACCCTACTACCTTCTTAACAGATCCATCCCCTATTTTGATGAAGTCAAAGCCATGACTGTCACATCAAAATTAGATGATCTATCTCCGCTATATCTGCTCTAGTCTATAAATCGACATAAGATGCTTGCCCACTATGCTTCCGCTGCTCCCACTGACCACAACAACCCTCTGGCAGAATAATATATATGTGCACTTCTAAAGCTAGTTTAGAACGACGCTATACTTAACCTCCTTCCGTGTCTCATAGCTTCGAACAACAGTAGTGTCAAGTCTGGGTAAACAAGAACCTCCCTGTCACCATCCTTGAGGCTACCGGAGTACCTATCGGGTGTCTGAGGTTACCCACCATATCTGCGGAGTGGCTAATGGAATGTCAAACCTGATTGAATTTATAGGTCCTATTAAATTTTCCGTAATCGTTTGCGGTTCTGGAATCTCTTCCAGTTCTACCATACCCCCACTACCGTTTTCTGAAAAAATCCATTTTACTAAAACTGTGGCGAGTCAAGAACAATATTACCATTGATCTTCCAGATGGTAGAAAGTCAACCCTCGTCATAGCCTGGGCCAACCCACAAACTGCCATTACAGAAACGGGCCCTGAGTTATCCAGAGTCTGGTTTTAAGCATAAGCCGGACAACTCCCCATACCTTAACATCGTTAAGATATGAACCATTCTATATCCAATATAGAAATTTTGGCACTTATTTAATTGGAACCAGATTCTAATCATGCAGCTGTCTCCAGTGCATATCAACTTAATGGAGAGAGGCTAATCAGCATTACTCAACTTAGGAATACATCCAATTATGAGTAACCTGAAAGAGAAACAAGTTTCTCAAAACTATTACTGCCAACTGAATACCAATCACAAGTATCTACATCTTCGATCACCTTGAAGAATCCCGATACTTGCGATACCTGGTTCTCTACTTTATTCTTATTCTCACAACTTCTCAAAACATAGACCTTGTACTTCTACGAAACACTTGTCTAAAAAATAGAGAAGTCACAAGTAAACAGAACATAGTACGAGGACCAACCCCTTTGTCCTGATGGACACTGGACAACATACAATACTCTATATGAGTCCCATGAGTCTACTAACTCAAAACCTGTGCATCGTAGGTTGAAAACTGTACTTATGGTTAAGAACTACTCCGTTGTTCAATGCTCCTTACCCAATCGTCAACTGATATTGATAAATGTCACGGACATAATTTTAAAAAGTTATATCTCACTTTATAAAAATAAACGTACAGATATATCAGTTTGAAATTGGTGCACAACAACGGATACTCAAAACCGAATACTTGCCTTCCGGCAAAAACCAAGGTGATTTCCTCAAATATCACCAATTACAACGAATTCTGATATAATGAGGATGATTACCTAATTCCCAATAACTTACTCCCACTCATCATCTGTAAAACCATACAGATGTGAGAATCATACCTGGTAAATACATACCCTGGAGTAAGTATCTAATCGGGAAATCAGTTTTCCTTTTACAATGCATAGTGAAACTGAAACTTGGAAATGTTTGGTAGGGGTATCCGGGTATTCATAGTAATGCCTCTTCCATAATCCAATTCATGAATATAACCGTATATTTCTTCGCCATCTCTCTAAATCCCTTTATTTGTCTTTATTCATTTCCTTCTGTACACCCCTTTCGCTAAGTGGTTTTCTTCCTTCCCTACCGTTCGGCACCAGCCTATGGTTTGGAAGAAAACTATCCAATAAGCGTAATAGGTGTACCCTCCTAATCCTAGGAGTACTCGTAACCTGAGAGAAGGTGATGATAAAAGACAACTGAATAATACCTTATTCTATTTCTCCCGTACTGGGGAAAAAAGCAAATGTGAAGTAGGAGTGGCGATGAAGTACGCGGTTTGGCCGTGAATGATAGCAGTCACAATTTACGTTGCCCTCATTCTAATCCCTTTATTTGTCTTTACTTATTACCTTCTGTAAACCATACTTAGGCTAATTGGTTTTCTTCCTTCCCTATCTTTCGGCACCTGCCTATGGTTTGGAAGAAGACTATCCAATAAGCGTAATAGGTGTACTCTCCTAAACCAAGGAGCCCTCGCAACCTAAGAGAAGGTGATAATAAAAGACAACTGAATAAACCAATTCAATTTCTCCTAAACCTGAATCCATACTCGAAGAAGTCCCTTCGAGTTCGTATATAACCATACAATGGATCTATCCAATGGAAGTGGATGTTCGTAGTGATACGAGGTGTTCTGAGAAATGCAAAGGGTAAAAGAAGGAGCGGCAATGACTTATGAAACTTAGACAATCCAAAAGCCAATATTTTAAGAAGGTTCGGTCAACTTGGTCACTGAGTCATAGTCTAGGGTCGGTCAATGGTCGCTGCAAAAGAGAGAGAGAAAAGAAACACTCTGCCTGCACTCTAACCTAGATCAGAATGGTTATCACTTTATCTAATCAGGAAACCTCCCACTGTACTGTCAACTTCTCCTCCAAACCTGAAAGAATAATTAATCGGGATCACCCGATGAGTAACCAACTCATTAGTGGGAATCGGGATCTAACTATCATCGCATGATAACGTGAAGTTATCCACTCATGTTATCACACTCCAGAAGGTATGCACATTCTTGGCAAGTTTTAGTTTCTTTTGAAACTCCCGATATAATTTTTACCCCATGTTCTTATGACCTTGACGAAGGCCAACAAATCATAAGTCACATGTCAAGTTCTACCCATCATTATCTTGTCAATTTGAACCCACCCGTACATACCCTTGACGAAGGCCAACAAGGTAATACGACTGTCCCAAACCAACTCATCTATCTATGCAATAGAAAAGTAACAAGCAGCTACCATCCACTATGCCTTGACGAAGGCCATCAAACATAGCATGAATACTACGTGATACCCGTCTGAAACGACGGAGGGCTACGGTTGGTTTTTGGCAAAAAACCTTTAACGTAACGAACTTGATATCGCTGAAGGAACCTGATAGCTTTTTATAAAAATATAGTGGCGAAAACCTTTTGCTAAAGAGGTCACTCTCGGTGAAGGGGTCTCGGCGCTTTCCCCGTAGAATGAGGTGCAGGATATTCCAACTGAATATCACGATGCAAAGCAGCATGTAATCGACTATAGTGAAGTTATTACCCTGGCGTAAACTTCTGCCCAAGGGGTCACTCCCGGTGAAGGGATCTCGGCCCTTGCCTCGTCGAATGAGGTGCAGGATATTCCAACTGAATACCATTATGCAAAGCAAAAGAAAACGTCTTTGTAATAACACTTTTTAAAACTGTTCCAACAACGTCCAAACAGGTTTGTTTTCTTTGCATTGATAAAAATCAACGCAGTCCCATCAATTAATCACACCAGAAAAGAACGAAAATATAATGTACGTATATGCCATCCGCATTCGCCACTGGGTGCCGTCATCACCCGTTAGGTTACTTAACTAACGACAGAGCGGGGACTGGACTAGCGCGGGTGTAAAACATATACAACATCTACTAGTATATATACCAATATACAATAATCGCTCCAGGCGTGATAAATGCAACATTACAGAAAAGTAATAAGCATCACAGAACAATACAGATAATCTGGGATCCCCGGGTTTCACAGAGCCGCTACTGAAACCCGACGTTCCCCTTGTCGTGTGGATAGCCTGTGCAATGAAACATAGACCCCTACGTGTGCGGCAAGTTACCCGCCAAAACCTGAAGCGAGGCAACCCCTTACAGCAAAATGAATGGACCACCATGCACTTCACGGAATCCGGTAACTTGAGCACCCCTCCTTGGGTCAACCTGTACCCCTAAGAGTGTGGCGAATAGTCTGCCAATTCTAGAGTGAGGCCCCTCTGCCTCTCAAAGCCATGAGATGCGGACCCGTTGCCCTCTAGAAACCGGCTATCCATGCACTCCGTCGCGGGGTAAACCTAGTACAGAAATGAAAAATATGTACAACGGGTACATCGACCTCAGCCCGGTCGTGCCACAAAAGAATATTATACAAACAGGAAGTGACGGCAGTCCACATGTTGGACGCTCGCCCTGCAATATCAAATGTACAAATAAATCTAAACTGCACCACCATTGCACACAGCTATCCACCATGACAAATCCGCAACAACACAGCACAACACAGAACATCAACGCGAATGTCACATTCGCAAACCCGTCTAAAAGAGCTATAGCAATTAGACGCAATTTACCGCTCGAATGACATTCACGGTCGAAGATATAATGTAAGTACTGTAAACTAACAAGTTTAAAATTCCGATCGACCAAACTTTCCGAAGCGGGCCTCGCGTACTACTGCAGTACATAAACAAAATCTGGGCCCAAACAAAATATTCCAGAAACCACAATTCCCCATGAAAGACATTACTGTAGAAAAACGGTTCACTAAACGGCGGCGGAACCGCGACCAAACCATGGTTTGTGCGGCAGTTCCGTGGCGCTTTGGAAGCTTCAGTCTACCAAATTTCTACAGTATCCTTAAAAAATCCTGCACGATTTTCTGAGATGCTCAAAATGATTTTTAGACCAGTTTAAAAATTCGACAGAAACTTTATCATGAAAAGTGCGGTTTTGGAAATTTCGTTCGATCGATGTTTTAAACACGTTAGAACAAGTTATTAAAGGTTAATGGCGTGGTTCTAATACCATGTAAGTCTACGGTAGCGCCCCTGCCGTCATTCTGATGCCAAACGCGGAACAAAAACTTTTATAACTGGCGCTATCGCATATTATAACCCGGATCTTTCCATTAACGCTAAACTAACAAACTGTAAAGAGATAGAAAGGCTATACCGATCGATCCGAGTCCTTCGTCCTTTAGCCATCATCACACGCTCCTCGTGGCAACTCTGATCTCTCGTCTCCTTATCGAAGTGTCACCACGTCAACGGATCATTAAACGGGCTCCCGCCTCTATACCGAGGCAACTCGGTCATCAAGTCTGCTAAAAGAGATGACCAAGATGAAGTAGAGAATGAGTAGAATACTTTGTCTCAAACACCCTAGGGTTCTCATCACATGAGAGGGTTAGGGTGGAGGTTAAAGAAGATGCTAAGTATTGGAAATGGTGAACTCAAGAAAATCAAGAAAGCAAAAAAAAAACCAAGCATATAAACTTCTCTCTTATTTTACTCATCCTTTTGTGAATAGATATATGAGGTTTAGTTATCAAAAACCAAAGAAAATATCTTATGAAAATATCTCCTCAAATATCCCACTAGTAAAATAATGGGTTGCCCCTACGGATAATATCATCCGTAGGGGCAATAAAAGTTTGGCCCTACGGATTAATACGTAGGGCAAAGTGGTTGCCCCTACGGTCGTTCAATATTTATTTAAAAATTATTAAATCTTAAAGTGTTTTTTGCCCCTACGGTGGCGCAAACCAAGTACCTACGGGTATATCCGTAGGGACAACTAAATAGCGATTTAAGTGATCGTTCCCTACGCTGATTATTTCTTATTTCCTTTAATTTACGCGCGAACCCAAATCCCCAAACCTTGACGTTCCCGCCGATCGCCGTTCTCGTCATCGCCAGCGCCGGCCGAATCGTCGTCGCAACCGCCTGCAGTGATCTCGTCGTCGCCACCGCCGGCCGAATCGTCGTCGCCACCGCCTGCAGTGATCTCGTCGTCGCCACCGCCCTCGTCGTCGCCGATTGCGTCTCCGTCGTCTCCTCCACCGTCTAGCCTACAGGTTAGTTAAACATTATTTTAATGATGTTAGGGTAGCGATGAGGGTTATGGTTAGGTATCGGTTGGGGTTAGGGTTAGGATTAGGGTTAGGGTACGGGTTCGATCGGTTGGGGTTCGACTGGTGTTGGGGTTAGGGTTAGGGTTAGGGTTCGGTTGGGGTTTGGTGTTGGGGTTGGGGTTCGGCTGGGGCTGGGTTGGGGTTAGGGTTTGGTGTTGGGTTGGGGTTCGGCTGCGGCTGGGTTGGGGTTAGGGTTTGGTGTTGGGTTAGGGTTCGGCTGGGGCTGGGTTGGGGTTAGGGTTAGGCCGGGTTAGGGTTTGGTGTTGGGTTGGGGTTCGGCTGGGGCTGGGTTAGGCTTAAAAAGGTGAAATTTTAGGGGATTGATCTGGAAAATAGTGAAAGTCGATACTGTTTATTTGTGAATAACACAGTCCATGATTTTTATATGAGAAAATGGTCCATGAAAGTCTATGGGATTTATCTAAAAAACGCTGAAAGTTCATGTATTTATTTGTAAACAACAAAATTCATGGTATTTATCTGGAAAACGTTGGAGGTCAATGGTATGTATTTGTAAACAACAAAATCTATGAAAATTATGTGAAACGTTAAAACTTCATGGTATTTATTTGTAACAAACAAAGTCTATGGTATTTGTTTGATAAATATTGAAAGACCATGACATTTATATGTAATGGGTCAAAGTCATTTGGGTTATGTCAATCTTATTGGCGATACTTTCTTTTTGTGCATATCCAAAAACTTTGAAAGTTCTTGGTACCTATTAGAAAATATAAAGGGTTTTGTAGTGAAAGGAAAGAATTGGATTTAGAAAAACCGTGTGTAACTTTTAGAAATTCTATACACTCAAGTATATAGAAAAGGGTTAATTGCGGATACAGCCTATGTACTATGGGGATCAAGCACTTATAACCTCTGAAGTATAATAATAAGCACTTTTGTTTGTTTTTCATTAGTGATTAATTTTTAGTTTGCTATTTATTCTTTTTCAGTATGGATACTTGATAGAATTATAATTGCTTTATTATTGTTTGCCTTTTTCCTTTTGTGTAGAAAATATATCCATTGTGTCATATGGACACTATTAATTTCACATCGATTCAAGGGAAAAATTGAGGAAGATTGTGTTTGTTATATCAAAAACCTTTCTGTTGAACCCAACAGGTGAAACTTTAGAGTTGTTATAGATAGCTCTACATGTTTAATGCATGTACCATTGTTAAGAGAGTGCAAGGTGGAGAACAATAATTTGTTTCAACGGCACGTTTTTCAAGTTATAACCAATATATGATACTCGATGATAATATGAAACCTTCATATTCCCATCGATACCCATATATGAAACTAAAAGCGCCACTTAGTTCCCGTCTATCGGTTAACATACGTGCGATGCTCGTCGTGACCTAGAACTATACGAAGGTTGTTAAATATCGGACAGTATAGCTCGATACTAACAACCGTCGTATAGTCTACGCGACGAGAAAATTCAATCGTATGGTAACCCATAGATTTGTCCCGTGTGGACAAGTTAAGAATGTATAAAGTAAACGCCTTCATTCACTTGTGTTTTCATCCGTTTCGAGATATTTCGTCGGTACCTTTCCGCTGGTTCTCCGTGTACAAAGATAGATTAGATGTTCATTTCAACGTTGTTTCACAGCTTTGAAATGATTATCTATTCTATTACAGTGTACTCGGAGAACAGCGGGGAGGTGCTGCCGAAATTTACTCGAAACGGTTGAAAGCACAAGTGATGGGCGTTCGCTCTATACACTCTTAATGGGATAGAAGCCTACCCCCGACAGCCGGAACACATACATACAAACGCATAATCAGAGAGCGACTCGAGATGTTCGGGTTAAAACCAATATATGATACTCGATGATGATATGAAACCTTCATATTCCCATCGATACCCGTATATGAAACTAAAAGCGCCACTTAGTCCCCGTCTATCGGTTAACATACGTGCGATACTCGTCGTGACCTAGAACTATACGAAGGTTGTTAAATATCGGACAGTATAGCTCGATACTAACAACCGTCGTATAGTCTACGCGACGAGAAAATTCAATCGTATGGTAACCCATAGATTTGTCCCGTGTGGACAAGTTAAGAATGTATAAAGCAAACGCCTTCATTCACTTGTGTTTTCATCCGTTTCGAGATATTTCGTCGGTACCTTTCCGCTGGTTCTCCGTGTACAAAGATAGATTAGATGTTCATTTCAACGTTGTTTCTCAGCTTTGAAATGATTATCTATTCTATTACAGTGTACTCGGAGAACAGCGGGGAGGTGCTGCCGAAATTTACTCGAAACGGTTGAAAGCACAAGTGATGGGCGTTCGCTCTATACATTCTTAATGGGATAGAAGCCTACCCCCGACAGCCGGAACACATACATACAAACGCATAATCAGAGAGCGACTCGAAATGTTCGGGTTAAAACCAATATATGATAATATGAAACCTTCATATTCCCATCGATACCCATATATGAAACTAAAAGCGCCACTTAGTCCCCGTCTATCGGTCAACATAACGTGCGATAATTTATTCTTTTCAACGACAAACGCACACACAAAGCATATACATGAATTTTCTTCTTTGTCAGTAACTATCCCGTTCTTATATTTCTCAATATAGTCAGCATAACCTACAATTTATATGTTATTCAGTCTAACATGGCCCATGAGTACGTCAGAGTTAAGGACTGGATGTATGTGGATTGGAAACAACGTATGCAATCTAAGTTTGTCGCAGGAGTTGCTGCTTTCCTTGAATTTGCACGAGCACATAATAAGATCATAATAGAGAAGATTCTTTGTCCGTGTGATAGATGTGGCAATAAGTACTGGCGGAAGGTAGAATTGGCAGAGCTTCATATTGTAAAATATGGGTTTACTAGACTTTATTCAATTTGGAAATATCACGGGGAAGGAGAAGAATGCAGTACTGCGGTAGAAGAAGGAGAACACGATAATGCGGCAGGAGAAGAAGAAGAATTCGGTAATACGGCAGGATACGGAAATTTATTTCCATCAGAAGAAATGGAGGATATGGTAGAGGCTGCCCTAGGTGAATCTATTCGTACCGAAGATGACATTCCTTCCGGTCAAGGACCGCGTGCGGATAAATATGAAAATTTCATGAACCTCTGTACTTGGTACGATCCGCGAACCGATACAGACAAGTGGAGAAGCAGTCTTGGGACCTGGAAAGATGAATATGGATTGACAAGTGTGAACACACTTCGATTTTACGGTCAGGACGATCCGTTTATCTTTCCGAACCAAGCGTTCCAAGTATACTACTCACAGTGCTTGAAGCATCCGGGGTGGAGTGTTGTATGTCGATGGAAACCTAGAGATGTCTACGATGTCCCAGAATACGAGGACAGCGATGAGGACGAAGAAGAGAGAAGGCTTAAAGTGCTCCGACCGTCTGTTTCGAAGGACGGGTTGTCTTCGACCGATCATGAAGTTACGTGGGTTAGAAATGACATCGACGATGAAATCCAAGTAGATATGTATGATGCGCCCACGAAACGAAAAAGGTTATCAGTAATGTTATATTATTACTTCACATTTTACGCTCTAGATCATATATAGTCAATACTTTTAATGATTGTCTAATGCGTCCACGAACCGTTTATCTAGATTTGATGACGATGTCGGGAGCAGCGAGGGCGGCAGGAGCTCCAGCCGCGGCAGAGGCAGAGGCAGAGCGGTTCTGCCGCCCGGAGAGCTCCGTAGGGAGCTTCAGAGGGCCGGTCTTGCACCCAGATCGGAGACCCCTTCGGATGCCTCCTTCCGTGTTGATTTGGCCACACCTCCAGGTATACTGCACGCATATCCATTTTGAATGTAATATTACAGATATTCATGCATGTTTATGTAAAAATTACTTATATTGTCAATGTTTGATTGTCTAGTTGTTGGTGATGCGTCCACATCTGGGACAGAGGCCACCCCCGCTCCTCCAGGTATGTTTATATATCATATAGTGTATGTATATTGATTTAGAATGCTATATCATAAATATACACATTCCTTTTGCTCTTACTTAGCAATTTTTATTATTGTCTAGCTGTAGGTGGTGACACCACCGCACCTGCGGGTATGTTTATATGTCCTATAGTGCATGCATATTGATTTAGAACGTTATATTATTGATCTACACATTCTTTTTGCAATTACTTATAAAATCTATTTTTAATTGTCTAATTATAGGTGGTGCGTCCACACCTTCCACAGGGGCCACTCCTGCCGCTTCCATACCCTCCGCATCGTCTGCAGGTTAGTATGAATAAATTTAAAATATTTATTTATTTTACATATGCTCTATAGAATAAATATGAACTTCATGGAGATTTAGCGTCGATGTTTATTTTACAGTTGGAGGGGATGCGTCCGGGACCCCGGTTGTTCCTCACCGGAGGAACTATCGTCCCGCTCGTGCTGCTGCTCGGGCCCAGGCTCGTGCGCTATTCACCGGAGGTATATATCACACTTGAATTCTTAATACAACTTTGTCTTATTATTGATTGTCTTGATATTTCGTGCAGACGCAGGGCCTCTCCACCCCCAGAGGGGGACTCGAGGCCCGAATCAGTCCCATAGGCTGAGGCCTGATAGAGCTAGGGGGGAGGCAGCATTCCCCCTATTTTTTACCCTTGACTATCGCTATACCGGTCCTCATGCCGAGAGGTTCGGCCGGTATTTGGGGGACGAGAGCCGGATCGTGAAGAACTATCCACTTCACGTTGAGTGGGGCGAGCAGCACCAGCGCTCATTCGCCCTCTTCTTTGAACAGGCTCAGGTATGTATTAATATATATTTTCATTTGATCTATCCAATATATTTATTATTAACACTTGCAATCTAATAACAATGTTTTTTTGTATTTTCAGTTGGATTACGATTTTCAGCCTGTAGCCGACCCTGATCACCCGGGGAGGGTGCTCGACCTTCATGCTCTGTACAATGGCCTGATGAAGAACATGCAGGCCAAGATCCGATACAACAGGAATGAGCTGAAGGCCGACTGCTACTCCCTGTGGATAGCGACCCCCGAGGCAGAGAGAGCGGCCCTCCTATCTACTCCGGCGTTTGCGAGAGTCGACGTAGAGACATGGCCTATATTGTGCGCTTATTTCGACTCCGAACGCAAACGAGTATGTATTTTAAATTTAATTCATTATTTATGATATAATTTATTTCTTTGTGTTTCTTAATTAGAAAACTAAATGTTAATGCGTTGTGCAGAAACAGGCCGCTCAGAATACGGAGAACAGGAAGTCGGCGAAGAGGGGTCGCCCCACTTACACAGGTGGCTCGAGGAACATTACTCGAGCCATGGAGTTATCGGTAAATTAAGAGTTATTCTCTAATATTCTGCAATATTAAGAGTTATTCTCTAACATTTCTAATATTAAGAGTTACTTTCTAATATTGCAGACAGCTCGGACCGTGGCGTCAGGTGGTACACCGAGCGTGCTGTCCGCATATCTTGCCGTCCACGGCAGCTCGACAGATCCCGCCACGGGCGAGCTTCGATGTCCCGACGTCGCTACCCAGGAGTACTGCGTAAGTGTTAATATTTTTTCTACCCAAATTTGAAATTTTAGTTTTGGAAGGTTCAAGTTTAAATTTTATACTTATACTTTACTGCTTAATGTGGGTGTAGGAGCGGGTGGTTGAGCAGGCCCAGGCCTCGGGGATCGATTTTACCGGACAGAACGATCCGAGGCTGCTGACCCCAGTTCTGGACGCCGCACACGGAGGGCACCACGGAGGTTGGGAGAGAGGCCGGGGATTGGGCCCCAGCAGGGCCCATATGAGGTTGGACTCCACCCCGGCGGTTACTTCCTCCGTCTCCAGTGGCCGGCATGTCCATCAGGAACTGGATAGCTTGAGGGCCACCGTTCAGGAGTTGAAGGAGATGCTGGTATGTATACTACTTTATAGTAAAATATCATTTCATATTATATACATATCAACATATCCATAATTAGTACGTAGCTTGAGCTTTTTTGGTTTTAGAATTAAGTTTGATTAATCATACATACATATGTAATTAAAATAAACAACGCTTTTCCAAACTAGATATCCAAACAGGGTTTCGAAATAACTTAATAATGAAACGAATTCGAATAATACACAGTTCTTACACGCTTCTTACACACGTTATGTCCAGACGCGACAGGGTAGATCGGCCGAGCCTCCACATGCATCTCCTTCGGCTGCGGCTCCGCAAGCCACTACATCGGCTGCGGTTCCGCAGACAGCTCCTGTAGCTCCACCGCCCACTCAGACTCCCGCAGCCGCGGCTCCGCAAGCGACTACCTCGACGGCGGCTGCGCAGACCACAACACCAGCTCCACATGCCGCTCAGACTCCCTTATTTGTAGCATTGGAGAGTGTATTTACCGAGGAGCAGGCGCGCGTTATTTTAACGTTATTCGGAGGTGGAGCTGGACCGAACTAGGGTAGCTTTTTGGTTCTTATTTTTTGAAACATGTATTTATTTATATCACATTGTACTACATTTTGAAACGATATTGATATTGGTTTGAATTTATATCATATTCAGTTTTTGGGTTTCTTTTGTATATTATATATATGCGTGGGATGTGATTATGAATACTGCAATATATGATTTGATTGATGTATATAGTATTGTGCACAGGGCGGGAAAAAATCTAGCAGCCCTTTTTTAAAAAAAAATACAGACAAAATGTACCTACGGATTAATCCGTAGGTATATATGTTGCCCCTACGGCGTTAGCCGTAGGGGCAAACTATCAGGAAACCTGATATTTTCCCACCTGATATCAGTGCAGGGTGTTGGGGGTGCCCCTACGGACATATACGTAGGGGCCACTGTTTATCCCCTACGTATATAACCGTAGGGGCAAAATATCAGGTTCCCCTGATATTTTCCCCCGATCTCAGTGCAGTGTGTTGGGAGTGGCCCCTACGGATATATTTGTAGGGGCTACTTTATATCCCCTACGGCTATCGCCGTAGGGGACGTAATAGGACCTACGGAGTTATCCGTAGGTACATTCAATATATTCAAAAAAAAAATTTAAATATATGATTTTATTACCCCTACGGGGTACTCCGTAGGGGCTATAGCACCTACTGTGTTATCCGTAGGGGCATAAATTTATCCGTAGGGGCATGTTCGGGACCTCAACTTACACCTGCGGCCTTTGCACCTACGGGGTATTTTTTCGCCCCTACGTATATATCCGTAGGGGCAGTGGGTTGCCCCTACGGATAAATCCGTAGGAGCAACCCATATTTGTAGTAGTGTCCATACCCAAAATAAAACACCATTAATTCTTCATGACTCACTTAGTGACTCATTAGCATGAGTCACTAATGAACATGCTAGAATAAATGTGTCATCCAAATGAGTCACACTTTCCAAAACCTATTTAATCATTTAATCTAAAATAATTAACCAAAAGAAATGCATCTTCTAAAGTAATCTCGTAACGGATTACGAGAATACCCCTCAACTGTAAATACATACCTGTATCCGTATTCCGACAGAATACGAATACAAGAGACTAAAATATTCCGACTCAATATAATATATGGATCCGGCTTAAACCAAAGCCCACCAGTATTATCTGTCCGAAATATGACACGTGCACAAGTGCATGTGCAATTTCGAACCCTGCCATAAAACCATACGGCCTCTACAACGTTTTGCCCGAACTTGGGAAACTATCTGTGAGGGACTCTAAAAACTCATCAGTACCCTGGCAGTGGGTTTAACCACAAGAACGTCTGCGGCACTAGCTGGGCGTAACGGCTGCCCATGTACTGACCGAAAGGGTAGCCGATGAGCGAACTCATCCTGGAACCCTACTGAGCCTATCAGTGACAATATACATACAGTCCGGTCCGTTCGTCTATGAGTATCGCATATCGGGCCTAGGGGGCTGGTAACGTCAGACCCCCAATAGCGGTATAAGTCGTGTCGGAGAGTAGCCCTGAACACCCAGAGAAACTACTGGATTACTTACCGGTAATTCTCACCTGTCTTGGCCAAGGACTTGGTGTAATGGCTCTCCTAGACACAGCACGATCTCACCCACAATACCGGGAGAGACGAATCCCCTGCCGATCCGCTCACTTGCTTCCATGTGGCTCGGGACTGTACCCAAAAAAACCTGTTTGCATGACTCCTTTGAGCAGTGGTAGGGTAGAAATCAAAGCACAGTGGGAACTCACACGAGACAAATGACGACCTCAGGTCGATGAACTAATATGTACACATGTCACCAGGGAACTGCTATCTGACGCTCGGTATAATACCAACTAGCAGGTTCTTGGCGAGTCCTGTTCGGTGTGCTCATAACCCAATGAGCACCTCTATACATCTTAGGTGATCCAACTAACACCAATGGCTTGTGAGACCGGCCATTGCCCCTCGTCGGGGTCTCGACTGTATACACTAGTCTACTCCGGAGCATCGATGCCCTGTCTCGAAACTCCCACGACTAAGGACCACTTTTAAGGATGTGCTTATGGACTACCCAACTCTCACGTATATGATCGCCATCATACTGTTGGTAGTCAAGAAGGATCCTAAGGGCTCTATCAACTTGTAATACTGAACACGTCACCTAAAGCTGTACACGACTGATAAAGGAAAACCAGATAGCATACAATCATCTCGAGTAAGACTGTCCTATCGGTATAGGTCATCTCTCAATCATTGCAATCATGTACCTGCAATCCAATAATTAACTTTAAGGGCACTGTAACCAATACCTGCAATCGGTCTCATCCAGCTCCTCGAATCGGGTTCACATGTCATACGTCTCAGAACCAAGAAAACGCATGGTGGACGCATTGAAATATCATATCAAGAGAAACCGGATTTTCAAAACAGTGCATACTTCCTTAAAATAATACCACGGTTCTCAAATCTAGAAATCAGAGGAAATCCAAAACACAATGCGTAAATCCATGCAATGTGTCGTATGCCACTATGAGTAAAAAGGGAAAACCACTCTTTTAAATGGATCCAGTTTTGAAAATATCTCATGTGGTCCCCATTTCTAGAAATCAAAAGCCAACATCATCCATGTATGTGAAATATGTATGTATATAGGTATAGATGTGCAAGTGGATTTATACGCAAGTATGAGTGTACCAATGTATGTGTGCACCAATATAGATATACAATGTATATATGCGCAAGTATGGATATATCAATGTATGTGTGCACCAGTATGGATATATCAATGCATGTATGCAACAATATGGATATACAATGTGTATGTGCGCAATATGGATATATCAATGTATGTGTGCACCAATATGGGTATACAATGTGTATGGGCGCAATATGGATATATCAAAGTATGTGTGCACCAATATGGGTATACAATGTGTATGTGCGCAATATGGATATATCAATGTATGTGTGCACCAGTATGGGTATACAATGTGTATGTGCGCAATATGGATATATCAATGTATGTGTGCACCACTATGTGTATACAATGTGTATGTGCGCAATATGGATATATCAATGTATGTATGCACCAGTATGGGTATATCAATGTGTATGTGCGCAATATAGATATACAAGTGGTTTATACGCAAGCAAGAATGTACAGTATATATGGTTCGTAGCAATCCTAGAGTGCAAGTGTCATGGCAATCACCAATAGTGTGGGTGTAACATATGATTAGTGCTCGTGCAACTTGAACCGTTAGTGACAGTGCGGTGTTACATAACTACTGTATCTATATGCAACAAGGGAGGGTTACACTACAATAGTACATATGCACAAGCAATATATATATATATATATATATATATACATACGAGACTACAATATCCTATCAAGTCCTGACGTTTAACACAATACGGGCTATTTCCCCGTAGATGTTTAATTTACTCACCGTGGTCTCGTGCTAGGTGTAGCCGACTACTTGCTTCCCCTTCTTTGCGGTGTCCGACGTACCCGCCTGCGAACTTAGAAATTACACAAAGAATACACATAAGCTAAAATCCTACAAAAAACTCGATATTAAAACCAAACGAGAAACTCGCATCGCGAACTAAACGCAAGTGTATACGTAACGTCTGTGCATACGCCAAAAACCAACGCGACACGTTGTGACACACAGCAAACCAACTCAACTCGTATCGTACGTGTCGCGCAAGTCCCGCTACGCTCATAATAGGTAAACGGTACCAGATTTCATCTGGAGCAAAAATAAGAAAAACAAACAAGACCAAAACCCTTACAATACCTACAGACAACTACCTGCAAAAATCCAACAATTTCTACAAAAATTGGGCCGGCCACCTTAGGGGTCATATCGGCCAATTTCAGGTAAAAGTGGTCCAGGTATCTACATTACACTTCCAGCACAAATTATAGCCTAATGTATATGTTTTCTTACTAAAATTACTAACCTAGATACAGCAGATTCTATGTATTCTATAACTTGTTTTAAAAAACGTTTTAAAAACACTAATTGGTACAAAAAGTTATTTTAGTGCAAACTAAAACAAAAGACTTGATTTAACAGTACTAATAGCACTTAATCAAGTTAATCAAACCTTAAAAACCGTAACTTACCCTAATCTTTACTTAAACCACAAGCTTAGCAATAAAACACACCAAAAACACTAAACTTAGCTAAACAAACCCAGATTTCAACACGCAAACAAACAAAGAAATTAAATAACACCAAACCCAGACAAACACCCACAGACACCAATAGCCAAAGCACCAACACCCAAATGCACAGGGAGGCCGGCGACGCCGGAATCAAGGGGAAGGTGACCGGATTTTTGGGAAGGGGGTGGGCTCGAAAATCAACACAGCACTCTATAAGGCCTGCATACAATTCTGTAGGTGTTTGCTAAGCTAGAAAAAGATCACAGTTGTAGCAGATCACAAATATCCTACAGTTTGCTTCTAAACCTTATTTTAAATAACAAGTTTTGCGACTTTAAGGTGACATAGAAAAATCCAGTGATATTACTAGGTTTAAACTGCAATACTAACACTCAATTAGGTTCATTAAGCTATAATAACCCTAACTTAGCTTAAACCCCACTTAAATCACAAAACTAGCACTAAAACCACATTAATCACTAACCGAAGCTAAATAACCTCAAGCAAGCAAAAGAAAGGAGTTGAGTTTAGGAAGTTATACCCCACTAGATCATATGATGTAGGAAGAAAGAGAAGAAGAAAAAGAGAAGGGAAGGTGGGCTGATGCTGATGCTGTGCTGCTTGCTGTTGCTGCTGTTGCCTGGTGCTGCTGCTGCTGCTTGCTTGCTGCTGCTGCTGTATGCTGCAGCTGCTGCTGCTTGGTGCTGCTGCTGCTGTGTTGTTGTTGTTGCTGCGGCTAGTGTTTCTATTGTTGCTGTTTCTATTGCTTGTGTTGTTGCTGCTATTGTTGTTGTGGTTGTGTTGTGTGTGAGAGGGAGTGAGGTATGATAATGAGAGGAAATGAGTGTTTGAAAAAGAAATGAGAGGATATGAGAGTCAACCCCCCCTCTCTCTCCTCATTAACTACAAGCATGGCTCACCTCATCATGCTCTCTCTCTCTCTCTCCAACCCAAGTCAACTCCCAAAACACCACAATTTTAAAAAAAACTAATACACTTACTAAATTCAATTTAGCTTAATAAAATGGGTTAGTCCACCATGGTTGTCTAAACATGGTTTAACCCTAAACTTAACCCTAATTTACATGCATATGTGTGTGCAAGCCTAATTAAATTCTAATAAAATATTCATAATTTTTGATAAAATATTTGAAAATCGTTTTTGTAAACTTTTTACTAAAAACCACACATTAAAGTTTAATTGGCCACAATCACATTCTAAAGTGTTACAATCTTCTCCCCTTAAAGAAATTCGTCCCCAAATTTAAAAAAAAATTAGACGCGTACCTTCAAAGAGATGGGGATATTTCTTCCTCATCTCAGCCTCGGTCTCCTAGGTGACCTCCTCGCTACTCGGGCCACGCCAAAGGACCTTCACTGACGGTATAATCTTCGATCTCAACTTCTTCACCTGCCGATCCAAGATTACCACCGGCTGCTCCGCAAAAGAAAGGTCGCGCTCCAGCTGGATCGCCGGGTGCTGAATCGCATGCGAAGGGTCATGAAGATATCTGCGAAGCATCGAAACATGGAATACGGGGTGAACGTCCGGAAAGTCGGGTGGAAGAGCCAAACGATATACAACTGCGCCCACACGCTTGAGGATCTAGAAGGGACCTATAAATCTGGGGCTAAGCTTCCCTTTCCGCTCAAATCTCACCACGCCCTTCACTAGAGAGAACCTCAGAAAAACGTGATCGCCAACTGCGAACTCTAATCTGCGACGGCGTCTGTCTGCATACGATTTCTGCCTGCTCTGGGCCACTCTCATCCGATCTCGAATCAGTTGTACCTTCTCGGTCGTCTTCTGCACGATCTGCGGCCTCAAAACGCTACTCTCGCTGAGCTCTGTCCAACAGACGGGCGATCTGCATCTCCTCCCATACAAGGCCTCTAAAGGTGCCATCTGAATAGTATCCTGGAAACTATTGTTGTAGGAGAAATGCACCAAGGGTAAATGATGATCCCAGCTAGCACCGAAGTTTAAAACGCATGCTCTGAGCATGTCCTCGAGAGTCTGAATAGTCCGCTTTGACTGGCCGTCGGTCTGCGGATGAAATGCTGTGCTGAAACTCAAACGGGTGCCCAAAGCCTCCTAAAGCCTCTGCCATAGTCGGCTGGTGAACTGGGTGCCTCGGTCTGACACGATACAAGTCGGGAAACCATGCAACTGTACGATCTCATCAATTTAAATCTGGGCATACTAAGCAAATCCGAATGTGGTCTTCACCGGCAGAAAGTGAGCCGCTTTCGTCAATCGATCACGATAACCCAAATGGATTCATACCCTCGACTGGTCCTGGGTAGACACACAATGAAGTCTATAGAAATCTGCTCCCATTTCCACTCTGGAATGGGCAACGGCTGTAGCTCTCCTGCGGGCCTCTGGTGCTCGGCCTTGACTTGCTGAAAAGTCAGGCATCTCGACACGAAGTCTGTGACGTCCCTCTTCATTCCGTCCCACCAGTAAACGTCTCTCAGATCATGGTACATCTTGGTGGAACCTGAATGAACGCTGTACAATGATCAATGCGCCTCCTCGAGAATCTCACGCCTCAGTCCCTCAGAATCTGGTACATATAGTCGAGTCCCAAATCGCAGTATCCCTGATCATCGATCATGAACCGGGTGTCTCTGCCCTGTGTAATCTGCTCCCTGATATCTGAAAGACGGTCGTCACTGGGCTGCACCTCGCGGATACGGTCAAGAAACTGCGGACGTGCACGGACATGCGCAAGCTGTCCCCCGTTCTGAGTGAACTCGAACTGCACTCGGCTGTCGCATAAAATCTGCCAATCTGCTGACGACTGCCTCTGTACTGTGCTCAAACAAGATAGACTATCTCCGAGCCTCCGACTCAAAGCATCCGCCACAACGTTCGCCTTGCCTGGATGATAAAGGATCTCGCAATCGTAGTCCTTCACTAGCTCCATCCAACGGTGCTGTCTCATGTTCAGGTCTCGCTGCTGAAATATGTACTTCAAGATCTTATGATCCGTGAATATCTGGCACGACTCGTCATATAGGTAATGTCGCCAGATCTTGAGTGCAAAGACCACTGCAGCCATCTCCAAATCGTGAGTGGGGAAGTTCTGTTTTTGTTTCTTCAGTTGACGAGAAGCATACGCGATCACCCTGTCGTGCTGCATCAATACGCACCTTACCCCCACTCGAGAAGCGTCACAATAGACCACAAATCCGCCCGATCCCGAAGGCAATGATAACACCGGCGCCGTAGTCAAACGGGTCTGTAACTGCTGAAAGCTATGCTCGCAAGCCTCCTTCCAATCAAAAGGAACTCCCTTCCGGGTCAACCCGGTGAACGGCGCAGCAATACGGGAGAAGTCCTGTACAAATCGTCGGTAGTAGCCAGCCAGGCCTAGGAAACTGCGGATCTCCGTAACTGATGTCGGTCTGGGCCAATACTGAACGGCCTCGATCTTCTTCGGCTCCATACATATACCATCTCGTGTAATCACGTGACCCAAGAAATCTACGCTGTCAATCCAAAACGCGCACTTGGAGAATTTTGCGAACAGCTGGTGCTCCCTCAACATCTGCAATGTGATCCGCAGGTGCTGCTCGTGCTCCTCTCGGCTCCGAGAGTACACCAAAATGTCGTCAATGAATATGATGATGAACAGATCAAGATACGGCCTGAAGACGCGGTTCACCAAATCCATAAACGCTGCTGGGACATTGGTGAGTCCGAACGACATCACCAAAAACTCATAGTGGCCGTAACGCGTGCGAAAAGCTGTCCTCAGAATATCCTCCTGCCGGACTCGCAACTGATGGTAGCCTGATCGTAAGTCGATCCACGAAAAGTATCCTGCACCCTGAAGCTGGTCGAACAAGTCATCGATGCGTGGTAAAGGATATCTGTTCCGTACGGTAACCATGTTCAGCTGGCGGTAATCAATACACAAGCGCAAACTTCCGTCCTTCTTCTTGACAAACAGGACTGGAGCACCCCAAGGAGACACACTAGGTCGAATAAGCCCGTTATCCAGCAAATCTTGCAGCTGATCTTTCAACTCTCTAAGCTCCACCGGGGCAATCCGGTAAGGCGGTATGGAAATAGGCCCCATGCCAGGAATCGAGTCAATGCAGAAAACAATATCGCGCTCAGGCGGTAGCCCAGGAAGCTCGTCAGGGAAAACATCAGGGAAGTCATTAACAATCGGAACTTGGTCCAACGGAACCTCTATTGCACTAGTATCGCATCATAGGCTAGAAATCCCTGACATCCCTTCCTCAAAAGCTGTCTAGAGCGAAGAGACGAAATCAAACTATGAGGGGTGGCACCACGGTCCCCCTGCACAACAAAAGCCGACTCGCCGGGAAAAAAAAACCTAACTGTCCTCTCACGGCAGTCCACAGACGCATAGCACGTGGCTAACCAATCCATTCCCAGAAGAACGTCAAAGTCCAACATCTCAAGAAGGATCAAGTCGACAGGAAACTCTCTCTCGCCAATACGGACAACACACGATCGGAACACATGTCTAGCAATAAACGACTCGCCCACAGGAGTGGTCACAGAAAGCGGCTGATCAAGCAAACCAGACTCTCTACGCAAACTCGGCAAGAAGTGTATGGAAACATACGAGTGTGTGGATCCCGGATCAAACAACACGGGTGTGTTAACAGAACATACTGAAAGGGTACCTGAGACCACTGCATTGGACGCCTGCGCGTCCTGATGCGTCAAAGCGAAAACCTGTGCCTGTCCTCTACCTGCGACTGGCGGTTCCCTACTAACAACTGGCTGTACTCTGCCGGCAGCTGGCTGTCCTCTGCCTCGGCCACCTCGTCCTCTCTGAGCAAACCCTCCGCCACCACGACCTCTCGGTGCATGAGTCTGACACGGAGCAACAACGGGTACAATAGGCAACGCCCTCTGGGGTGGGGAAGGTGGAAATGTGACATGTGGTACGGCTGTCTCGCCCTCATGTGGCTCCGGACAATATCGCACACGATGATAAGTACTCCCATATCGGAAACATCTAGATGGTGCCGGCTGACCCTCCTGGGGATAAGAGCTGAATAGCTAACCTCATCTCGATCCTTCGCTACCCCCCATACCTGAACAGAACCTGTCGCAGAGCCTAAACGGTTGTCTCTATGCTGACGTATCTGTACGAACTCTCTTCAGCCCTGGAACTACCGAAGTCTCAGTAAGGCGCTCCTCGACTAATAGGGCTGCGTCTACAGCTGCTGCATAATTCTCGCAATGTTGTGCGCCGATCGCAAGAAACAGTGGGGTAAGCAAGCCTTGAACAAACCTCTTGACTCGCATCTCCTCAGCAGCCAATAAATACGAGGCATAAACAGATTGCTGGGTGAATGGCACATCATACTCTGCCACCGTCATATCCGGCGTCTGGCGCAACGACTCGAACCTGCGCGCTCGGGCAACCCTGACACTTTGGGGAAGGAAACGGGCTAGAAATACAGTCACAAACTCTGTCCAGGTCATAGGAGTAAGCCCTGCTGCTCTACCCTTCTCTACCGACCCGCACCACTTCTGCGCAAGACCTTCTAGGAGAAAGCTCACGAACTCCACCCATCTCGCATCTGAGCATCTGAGTGAACGACATATCCGGGCTATCCTATCGATAAATGACTGCGGATCCTCGGCTGCATCGGTACCTGTGAAGACCGGAGGCTTCAGCCTCATAAACTCTGATAGCGATACTGTGATAACCTCTGTGGCTGCAGGTGCAACTGCCTGCAACGTAGGTACCATCGCGGTCCCTGCAACAGGTGGAACTACCTCTGGTCGCTGCGCTCGAAGTGCCTCAACTAACGACCCCATCATCTGGCGCATCTCCTGCATACCGGCCCCTGGCATAGCGATCTGGTCTGTCGAAGGGGGAACAGTCTACTCCGGCATAACTGGTGTACTGCCCGGGTCAGTCCTCGTCTCAGAAGAGTCAACTCTAATCTCGGCTCTCGTGGCCGCTCTCTACGCCCTAATAGTCTTAGGCGGTATAATGGCTGGAATTGAAACAGGATTCGATAAGAATACGGAAATTGAATCGCAAGAATGTAAATAATCACGGTGGAATTTCAACCAATAAGTCTTAAGGTCACTTAGGCGGAGTATCGTATAGTGAGTATGCCACGGAACATACACACGCTGCGCCACTCTGCTTCAGCTACCTACTTCATCATACCAGGGTCATCCTATACTCCGAAAGGTAAAACCTACGCTCTGATACCAGCTTTGTCACGACCTAAGGTTCGGCCCGTGACCGGTACTTAACCACGTAACGTCTACAGGCGTAACGCGACTTAGTAAGCCGAAACCCAGAAATCAAAACCATTAAAAATAGTGAGTGTTGAAAACATTTAGAAAACTCAAGTAAAAATCATTAAAGTTTGAGTTATTTTCTTAAAAATTTCGGCAGCACTTCCTTTGTAAAAACTAGTCCCGAAATCGGGTACAAGACATGATATAAGTAAAATGACATATAAAAAGAATAAAACATTCCCAAACGGGAGAAATCACGCCCAACGGCGGAAACAACCGCCACAAGAATAGTATACGCCTTCGTAGCGAAGAATGAACAATATAAGTGAAAACAACATAAAAGATAAAACTATATAAATAAGCCGGCTCACACGAGCTCGACATCCAGAATACAAAATAATATACATCGTCCTCACAACTGGTCTCTAAGTCAATACATGAAATAGCAGATGGAGAGTACTAGATACAATATAGTGTACAAATGGAAAATAAATGGATACCGCAAACCCACCTATCAGTAAAACGGCTCACATGCCACTACAGTGGTATCCGTAGCCAAAAAGATACAAAAGATAGCCCTGCCGCAACTACTATGAGGGGCAACCTGCAAACACTGTGGCACAACAAGGGTGAGTTGCCAACTCGTGAATAGTAAATAACTTATAAAGATAATCGCGAGTATGCACGTACTGCAATACTCTAACATGTGCAAACAGATAACATCTATATGATGAGCTGGGTACGCAATAATCATGCACAACAAGTGCAGTCAATAACATCTATATGATGAGCTGGGTACACAATAATCATGCAAAGTACTCTACCAGGTACTACGACTATATGATGCAATGCAAAAGAGGGAAATGCTGAGCATGGGATAAAAATATCATCTACACGGATCATCAACGTGGAAAACCCCGGTGTCTACCAAAAACACCCCAAAATCCCGAAAACTCAGGCGCTATCACTCTATACGGCCCCCGATCCTGAAAACCTCAAAGAAGCGGGGTGCCCAACATAGGCACCCAAAAACATCATGAAATACTCGTGTCCTGCAGCGACACGTAAATCCTCATCTATCGGGCTCCGTCAGTCCGGATCGGTCCACGGGCTCCATCTGCGGAATCGGCCCTCGGTCCCGGCAGTACGGGTCGGCCTATATCCATCTCTCGACTCTGGTCAGTATCCTCCGGATAACCGCCAAATCCAACCAATCACTGGTAGGTAGTAGTCCCTCTGCCAGGCTCACCTTCTGTATACACAGCATCGCTTTCTTGACCCGGGGTACCATACCGGGTCCACCATGTACCCGCGATCAGCCTCATCCAGCTCCTCGAATCGGGTTCACATGTCACACGTCTCAGAACCGAGAAAACACATGGTGGACGCACTGAAATATCATATCAAGAGAAACCGGTTTTTCAAAACAGTGCATACATCCTTAAAATAATACCACGGTTCTCAAATCCAGAAATCAGAGGAAATCCAAAACTCAATGCGTAAATCCATGCAATGTTTCGTATGCCAATAAGAGTAAAAAGGGAAAAACCGCTCTTTTAAATGGATCCAGTTTTGAAAATATCTCATGCGGTCCACATTTCAAGAAATCCAAAGCCAGCATCATCCATGTATATGAAATATGTATGTATATAGGTATCGATGTGCAAGTGGATATATACGCAAGTATGAGTGTACCAATGTATGTGTGCACCAATATAAATATACAATGTGTATATGTGCAATTATCGATATATCAATGTATGTGTGCACCAGTATGGATATATCAATGTATGTATGCAACAATATGGATATACAATGTGTATGTGCGCAATATGGATATATCAATGTATGTGTGCACCAATATGGGTATACAATGTGTATGGGCGCAATATGGATATATCAATGTATGTGTGCACCAATATGGGTATACAATGTGTATGTGCGCAATATGGATATATCAATGTGTGTGTGCACCAGTATGGGTATACAATGTGTATGTGCGCAATATGGATATATCAATATATGTGTGCACCAGTATAGATATACAATGTGTATGTGCGCAATATAGATATACAAGTGGTATATACGCAAGCAAGAATGTACAGTATATATGGTTTGTAGCAATCCTAGAGTGCAATTGTCATGGCAATCACTAACGGTGTGGGTGTAACATACGATTAGTGCTCGTGCAACTTGAACCGTTAGTGACAGTGCGGTGCTACATAACTACTGTATCTATATGCAACAAGGGAGGGGTACGCTACAATTGTACATATGCACAAGCAATATATATATATAAATATACATACGCGACTACAATATCCTATCAAGCCCTCACGCTTAACGCCATACGGGCGATTTCCCCGTAGGTGTTAAATCTACTCACCGTGGTCTCGTGCTAGGTGTAGCCGACTACTTGCTTCCCCTTCTTTCCGGCGTCCGACGTACACGCCTGCGAACCTAGAAATTACACAAAGAATACACAAAAGCTAAAATCCTGCAAAAAACGCGATATTAAAACCAAACGAGAAACACGCGTCGCGAACTAAACGCGTGTGTACACGTAACGCGTGTGCATACGCCAAAAACCAACGCGACATGCTGTGACACACAGCAAACCAACTCAACTCGTATCGTTCGTGTCGCGCAAGTCCCGCTACGCTAATAATAGGTAAACGGTCCCAGATTTCATTTGGAGCAAAATAAGAAAAAACAAACAAGACCAAAGCCCTTACAATACCTACAGACAACTACCTGCAAAAATCCAACAATTTCTACAAAAATTGGGCCGGCCACTTTATGGGTCATATCGGCCAATTTCAGGTAAAAGTGGTCTAGGTTTCTACATTACACTTCTAGCACAAATTATAGCCTAATGTATATGTTTTCTTACTAAAATTACTAACCTAGATACAACAGATTCTACGTATCCTATAACTTGTTTTAAAAAACGTTTTAAAAACACTAATTGGTTCAAAAAGGTATTTTAGTGTAAACTTAAACAAAAGACTTGGTTTAACAGTACTAATAGCACTTAATCAAGTTAATCAAACCCTAAAAACCCTAACTTACCCTAATCTTTTCTTAAACCACAAGCTTAGAAATAAAACACACCAAAAACACTAAACTTAGCTAAACAAACCCAGATTTCAACATGCAAACAAACAAAGAAATTAAATAACACCAAATCCAGACAAACACCCACAAACACCACTAGCCAAAGCACCAACACCCAAATGCACAGGGAGGCCGGTGACGCCGGAATCAAGGGGGAGGTCGCCGGATTTTTGGGAAGGGGGTGGGCTCGAAAATCAACACAGCAGTCAATAAGGCCTGCATACAATTCTGTAGGTGTTTGCTAAGCTAGAAAAAGATCACAGTTGTAGCAGATCACAAATATCCTACAGTTTGCTTCTAAACCGTATTTTAAATATCAAGTTTTGCGACTTTAAGGTGACATAGCTAAATCTAGTGATACTACTAGGTTTAAACAACAATACTAACACTTAATTAGGTTCATTAAGCTATAATAACCTTAACTTAGCTTAAACCACACTTAAATCACAAAACTAGCACTAAAACCACATTAATCACTAACCGAAGCTAAATAACCTCAAGCAAGCAAAAGAAAGGAGTTGAGTTTATGAAATTATACCCCCAATAGATCCTATGATGCAGGAAGAAGAAGAAGGGAAGGGAAGGTGGGCTGCTGCTGCTGCTGCTGCTGTGCTGCTTGCTGTTGCTGCTGTTGCATAGTGCTGCTGCTGCTGCCTGCTGCTGTGTGTTGCAGCTGCTACTGCTTGGTGCTGCTGCTGCTTGCTACTGCAGCTGTGTTGTTGTTGTTGTTGCTGCTGCTAGTGTTGCTGTTGTTGCTGCTGCTATTGCTTGTGTTGCTGCTGCTATTGTTGCTGTGGTTGTGTTGTGTGTGAGAGGGAGAGAGGTATGATAATGAAAAGAAATGAGTGTTTGAAAAAGAAATGAGAGGATATGAGACTCAACCCCCCTTTCTCTCCTCATTAACTACAAGGATGGCTCACCCCATCATGCTCTCTCTCTCTCTCTCTCCAACCCAAGTCAACTCCCAAAACACCACAATGTAAAAAAAAACTAATACTCTTACTAAATTCAATTTAGCTTAATAAAATGGCTTAGTCCACCATGGTTGTCTAGACATGGTTTAACCCTAAACTTAACCCTAGTTTACATGCACATGTGTGTGCAAGCCTAATTAAATTCTAATAAAATATTCATAAATTTTGATAAAATATTTGAAAATCGTTTTGGTAAACTTTTTACTAAAAACCACACATTAAAGTGTAATTAGCCACAATCACATTCTAAAGTGTTACACACATCTGTATGGTTTTACAGATGATGAGTGAGAGTAAGTTATTGGGAATTAGGTGATCATCCTCATTATATCGGGATTCGTTGTAATTGGTAATATTTGAGGAAATCGCCTGGGTTTTTGTCGGACGACAAATATTTGGTTTTTAATATCCGTTGTTATGCACCAATTTCAAACTGATATATCTGTACGTTTATTTTATATAGTGAGATATAACCTTTTGAAATTATGTCCATGACATCTACCTATATCAGTTGATGGTTAGGTAAGGAGCATTCAACAACGGTGTAATTCTTCATAACTATAGTACAGTTTTCAACCTACGAAGCACTGGGTTTGAGTTATTCAACTCAGGGGACTTATACAAAGCATTGTATATTGTCCAGTGTCCATTAGGACAGAGGGGTTGGTCCTCATACTATATTCTGTTTACTTGTGACTTCTTTAATTCTTAGACAAGTGTTTCATAGAAATACAAGGTTTATGTTTTGAGAAGTTATAGGTACAAGAATAAAGTAGAGAACCACATGATGCAAGTATCAGGATTCTTCAAGGTGATCAAAAATGTAGATACTTGTATTAGGTATTCAGTAGATAGTAATTGTAACATCCTAGTTCATTTATACCAATTCCAGTTCTCGTATTTCCTTAATTGTGGTATTTTCCTGTTTTATCATGTTTTGGGTGCGAATAGTATTTTACATTTTACATTGCATTCGACCTGACCCTCTTGCTTGAATCTATTTGATTCATATTTATAGATTACCCTGAGTTGTTATATAGACACGTGCATCTCATGTATACTGCATACTGACATTTTACCTGTCATTGCATATTTTACCATATATTATTTTAGGTCATGTAAAATAATTTAAAATTGCATTCCATAGCCTGCATAATACCCCTAACCCCATGGTAGCATCCGCGCATCTTGTTCTCGTCCCGTTCAGTGAAACGAACGTGTTTGGATGGCTACGCGCATGTACGTGCATCCGTTCTTGGGGGTATGCATTTTCGTTACCTGAGCATTCATTTTGAATTTTGAAAGTCGCACATATTTTTCGTATTTTAAATCTGAATTTTTAGACCTGACCTGGGCGCCTTTTGAAATATTTTTGTATTCTGCCAAAATTCAATTTATTTAATTTTAAAATTTAGTTTAAATATTTTCATATGATTTCTTTAACAAACTGAAACCTCTTATCTAAAATTTTAAATCTAAAAATCTTTTAAAATTTAAATCTAATTTCCTGACAAACTAACAACTCTTTTCTCTCTCTCTCTCTCTCTCTCCTCTGCATATATATATTTATATATATTTTATTTAGTTAATTTTTTTTCCCTTATTTAATACACAACCTCTTCTTCTTCTTTCTTCTTTCTTTTTCTTGATTCCGGTGATCACTGCCGGAGTCGTGCTCGTCGCCGACGATCCGAGTGATCCAGTGAACGCACCTGACTTGCGTGATCACCCTCGTGCGTTGTTTGGAACCGTTCCGTGTACCGTGCGCGCGTCGCGATATTTCGCCGACGAAGGACGTTCTGTACACATCCGTTCTTGTTCCGTCTAGGAAAGTTAATCTTGCTACATGCTATATAATTCATTTTATACCTATTTAAATAAATACCATACCTATAGTTTAAATCTAGTGCCCCATGTTTAATTTTATAACATTTCGATGTTCCGTTTGCATCCGTTTATATCATATTAAATCTAGATCATGAAAACTTATCTTGTGACATACTAGATTATATTATACTGCATCCATATCATTTAAAATATATATCGTCGTAATATTTCTTATTATTATCTTTAATTAGTTTATAATCTGCATTTTATAATGTTATACATTTAAAAATATTATAGTTTACACATGAAACATCGTTGAAAAAGCAGATACGACAAATCTGAAATTTACTGTACACCTTACCTTATAAAATTCATTATAAATCATAGAAAAATCACTAGTATACGTTCTTTAGTTTGTTACGAAGCTAACTCAGAATAATATAACTCTATGAAATATTTACTTGCAAAATAAATTGTTTAAATAACGTAAAATGAAAATGAAAATGTCTCTAAACTGCTGTCCAGGGAAATTCCAGCAGCAAACTTTCAACTTCGAATGTTCATAGATTTTTGTAGGGACAACCTGAGATTTTTATACTTATAAAACTGAAAACCTTATTGAATTATCTTTGTTTTGGTATAAGACACATCCCTTTTGGAGAACGTTTGTTATTTTTAAGCTATTTTACAAATTAGGGTGACGCTGAATTTCTGAACGGAACTTTCTTGTGCATGGTTAATTAATACCACTTTTATAGTTATTAATCGCTTTGAATATGCTATCCATATTAATATTATTATATCAAAATTTATATCACATATTGCTTAGTTATACATCCCACATTACCATTTTATAGTTTTATAACTTTTCGGATACCTGTTTGCATCCATTGCATTTAAGATACATATAATTGCATCCATAGATCACATTACTACATAATACTGTGATATTAACACTCTATGTTTAATAAATTGTATCCTAATTAATATTGGAACTATAAATGTAACCCTAATCGATAGCTGTGCATCCATATCCTTGAAATTATATCTATTTGCATATCATATTACATGTTCCAGTTTATTGTTCTGATAGTACCCATGCTTGTTTATTTATACACATGCTTATGTTAGTTTGATTATGAGCACCCACATGACATCTTGTGCTTCCTGACATGACCTGTTACACTTCCTACTTGACATGATATGGTACCGTACACTCTTGACATGACATGACAACTTTATACATTACCTGGCTTGACCTGATGTACCATGGCTTTACCTGTTACCTGATCTTGTGTCTAATGCCAACAAACAAAACCTGTAGTCCTTACGGACCGTTCCTGTTGTCTATCCAGACAAACCTGCACCTATCTGCTCCTGTGTTGGAATTAGTTCTTGATTACTTAAATACCTGACTTGAATACATATAACTTGGGGGTATGGGGAAATCAATGATGAAACCTGACTTGTAACTCGACAGTTCGATACCTGTTCTGATCAGTCTTACGTGCTAGGCCCGCCCCGGGGTGATGATGCTGATATCACTCATCTGTACATGCTACCTTTTACTGCCTAACGGCACGTCTCGGATTCAGCCCGAGAATCTTGACCGTGGTCCCGGGCACGCACGGGATACTATTGAGTTACATCGACGATTCATCAAATTGATTTCAAAGACTTGAGAGTATTTAACCCAATAGACCAGTTTAGATTACTCACTGCACACTACCTGTCACTGCCCTGATTTACATTCCTGTTACACTTGCTTTACCTTTTATGATCATACTTGAATGTCTTGCTACCCTATTTATATATTATTGCTTGATGTTATGACGCGCTGACGTCTGGGTTTTGCATGGCCCAGATCCTCTACCTTTATTGCAGACTGATCAGGAGTTTTGCCGCTGTTAGACCGAGCGGGAATGATCCTGTTGGTATCCAGCCTTACTTTCCAGGTGTTCATTTGATCCTTTGCTTCCGCATACTATATTATTTCTTGACTCATTTATTCTGGCTCATGGACATGTACTAGATAGTTTAGTCTACTTTCCTGTTCTTGATATCTCTACAGCCGTAATGTGACTATGGAAGGATTTTTCCTATCCACAGGTAGCATGGTTGGCTATGTCACATGCCTACCTTAGCGTACTCTGAGAAGCGGGGTGTGACAGTAATGGTTTTGAGAAACTTGTTTCTCTTTAAGGTTACTCATAATTGGATGCACTCCTAAGTTGAGTAATGCTGATCGGCCTCTCTCCATTCAGTTTACATGCACTGGAGACAGCTGCATGATTTGAATCTGGTTCCAATTAAATCAGTGCCGATGTTTCAATATTGTATATAAAATTGATCATATCTTAATGATGTTAAGGTATATGGAGTTATCCGGCTTATGCTTAAAACCAGACTCTAGATAACTCAAGGCACGTTTCTGTAATGGCAGTTTGTGGGTTAACCCAGGCTATGACGAGGGTTAACTTTCTACCATCTGGAAAATCAATAGTGATATTGTTCTTGACTTGCCACAGTTTTAGTAAAATGGACTTTTTCAGAAAACGGTAGTGGGAGTATGGTAGAACTGGAAGTGATTCCAAAACCGCAAACTATTACTGAAAATTTAATAGGACCTAAAGATTCAATCGTGTTTGACATTCCATTAGCCACTCCGTAGATATGGTGGGTAACCTCAGGCGCCTGAGAGGTACGTCGGTATCCTCAAGGACGGTGACAAGGAGGTTCTTGTTTACCCGAACTTGACACTACTGTTGTTTCAGACTATGAGACCCGGCAAGAGGGTGAGTATTGTGTCGTTCTAAACTAGCTTTAGAAGTGCACGTGTATATGATTCTGCCAGAGGGTTGTTGTAGTCAGTGGGAGCAGCGGAAGCATAGTGGAAAAATAGCTTATGTCTATAGATTAAAGCAGATATAGCGGAGATAGATCATCTATTTTTGATGTGACATTCATAGGTTTTGACTTCATCAGAATAGGAGATGGATCTGTTAAGTAGGTAGTAGGGTGTGTTGTCCTGGTATTTGGATGACATAAACTTTGTAGGAAGTGAAATTCTTATACTACGATCGGTTATATTGTGGTTGTCACACAGCGGTTTCTCTACATAGGATATGGATAAAATATCAGGCATTCTGGTTACTAGATCTAGATTAGGGTGGTTTCCCAATCTGGGTACTTAGACAGTTTTCTAATGATATTCAGAATGGACGACTCCTGGCATGGTGGTGTACCTGCAGGTGATGGAGTCACCCTCTCTAAAGGTGTCTCACAGACTAAAGGGGAGAGGGATATGCATGATTGGCATATCACTTGCTTAGGCAATTGAGTCAATCATGAGATGTCAAGTACCACACCAGATGTTGTTTGATCAGTCGAAAATAGTGCATTCTCAACACGTTAATTTCCCTACTCTTATCATTAATATATAGGTATTTATTGTAATTATAACATAGATTACGAATTCATATCGAAAATACCAAATAACCTGTGTTATAGTTATAATCGACATTCTAAAAGGAAATTAAGTGTTTATTACTACTTACATTGATCTATATATATCAATCCTTGTCTCGAGATTGTGTGCAGGAAATTCTCCAAGTAAAAGAGCCGGAATTGCTAAAAGTGCCGGTAAAAAATACAGAAAGTCCAAAACTTGTGATCTGGCAGTAACCAAGAAAGAAACATAGGATTCCAGACATCAGATAAAGACCCTAAACCCAACAGAAGAATTCCCTGGAAATTGCATGCAGTAACTCACCAACATGGCCACGGATCCGCGGCCGAGTCGGCCGAGTTGCCGCGGTTCCGCGGCCTTGTTACCTCATCAGCGCGTCAAATTTCTCCACGTGGCTTCTTGTAACGGCCTCAGCTTCTAGAAGACTCCTAAAGAGCACGTGGCTTCTTCCAGAAGGCTCTGTTGGAGATAGTGCCCTCAGAGTCAATTATTAGGTCACAGGTACGTGATTGCAATGATTGATGGAGGACCAATCCCGGTAGGACAGTCTTACTCGAGATGATAGTATGCTATCTGGTTTACCTTTATCATCGTGTACTGCTTTAAGTGACCTGACAAGTCGCTATTACACGTTGATAGAGGCCCTAGGATTCTTGCTTGACCACCAGCAGTATGAGGGCCATCATATAAGTGGGAGCTGGGGTCTATAAGCATATCCTTAAATGGTCCCTAGTCGTGTGAGTTTCGAGACAGGGCATCGATACTCCATAGTAGACTAGTGTATACATTCGAGACCCCGACGAGGGGCGGTGGCCGGTCTCACAAGCCACTGGTGTCAGTTGGATCACCTAAGATGTATACAGGTGCTCATTGGGTTATGAGTACACCGGACAGGACTCGCCGGGAACATGCTAGTTGGTCATATACCAGACGTCAGATGGCAGTTCCCTGGTGACATGTGTGCAGGTTAGTTCATCGACCTGGGGATCGTCATTTGTCTCGTATGAGTTCCCACTGTACTTTGATTACTACCCTACCATGGCTCAAAGGAGTCATGCAAACAGGTTTTAGTTGGGTACAGTCCCGAGCCACATGGAGGCAGTGAGCGTATCTTCAGGGGTTCGTCTCTCCCGGTATTGGGGGTGAGGTCGTGCTGTGTCTAGGAGAGCCATTACATGAAGCCCTCGGCCGAGGCAAGGAGATTTACTGGTAGGTATTCCAGTAGTATCTCAGGGTGTTCTGGGATACACTCCGACATGACTTGTACCGCTTTTGGGGGTCTGACTTTTACCAACCCCCTAGGCCCGCCATGCGATGCTCATAGACGAACGGACCGGACTGTACGGATATTGTCACTGACAGGCTCAGTAGGGTTGTCAGGTTGAGTTCGCTCACAGACATCCCTTTTAGTCAATACCTGGTAGCCCGTTACGTATTGGCTTATACCTCTGACGTGCTAGTGGTTAAATCCACAACCAAGGCGTTGACGAGTCTTTAGAGTCCCCCACATTCTGTTACTCAGCTTTCGGGCGAAAGGTTGTAGAGGCCGTATGGAGATATGGCAAGGTCCGATCAGATACGTGCGGTATTGCACGGATCAGGATCGGACAGTTTGTACTATAGGCCGTATGGTTATATGGCAGGGTTCGATCAGATACGTGCGGTATTGCACGAATCAGGATCGAACGGATATTACTAGCCGGCTTTGGTTTAAGCCGGATCCTAGTATAGTACAGTGTAGATTTTGTCTCATTGCATTTGTATTTCGGTCGGAATACAAATGCGGGTGTGTATGCACAGTATCGGGGTTTTCGTGTAATTTATTACGGGACCAGTTTTCTGGAGTTGCCAGTTTGCTTTCCGTTTCGGCCAATTTCCTTTGTATCGTTCATTGGCCGAAGATTGGTGGAGGAGGGCTTATTTGCATTGTTGCAAATAGGCATTAGTGGAGGGGGTTCTTTGCATCTTGTTGCATCATGATGGTTTTCATGATGAGCACCATCACTTGACTTTCTATGCTTATGATGGCTTGACCTTTTTGGAGCCATCATGCATGAGATGATGGTTGTGTAGAGTGTTGGTATAGTTTTGTGATCATGGTTGTTTATGATAGCCATTCCTCTCTCTCTTGCATGATATGAGTTTTGGCCTCTCCCATTTTTGAGACAACCTCCTCATTCTCACTCTCCCTCACATGGATGGTCGGCCACTTCCCTAAAGGGGCTGTCCAAATTTGTTCATGTGGGATTTTTGCTCTTTTGCTTTAGGAAAAATCCCACAAGTTCCACCCCCATGAGTTTGTATCATCCCTCCACCACAAAAGGAAATTCCACAAACCCCAAAATGAGACTTGCTCACTAGATATTCTACAGCAAACCATGGGCACGTCGACTAGCCAGCTTCGTGCCCGAGTTGCCTCGGCATTGAGGTGGGAGCCCGTAAAAGAAGTAGGCGATGTGGTGCACTTCCGGCGACGAGGAGGAGACGGCACATTCCGCAGGAGATCGGGACAACGACGAGAAGACCGGAGGACTCGGATCTGTCGGTATATCTCTCTTCCCTTTCTTGTTGATAGCTAGGACTAGTTAGTGGTTCGATCCGGGTATTAGTGCGCGGCGGTTTGCCAGTTCACTAAAAATTAAAGTTTATCACCGCTTCCGCATTTGGCCGTCGGATTGACGGCCGGGGCGCCGCCGTGCACTTACAGTGGTATCAAAGCCTCGCCATTAACTTAGTCTAGCTTGGTTTAATGTGTTTGCATTTTCGATCGATCAAAAAGTTCCAAAACCGTGTTTTTCCTATAGCATCAGTTTCTGTTGAAAATTTTTGGTCTCGAAAAATTTTTCAGGTTGTAAAACATTGATGTACTGGAGGTAGCAAGCCCACTGTAGAAATTCGACGCAGTAATTCGACCACCAGAGCGCGGAACCGCGACAATTACCCCCTTGGGCCGCGGTCCGCCGTGCAATGGTGTCCTTACTGTATCGAACTTCTTCAGTTGCTTTCTGGGCTTAATATATGGGTTTTGGAATATTAATTTTGGGCCCAGGATTTCTTGATCTGCTACAGTATCGCTTGGGGCCCACTTGTTAAAGTTTGATCGATCGAATATTTAAACACATTATTTCACAGTATTTACATTATATCTGCGACCGTGAATGTCACTTGATCGGTAAATCCGGTCTAACTGCTATAGCCCGGTTAGACGGATTTGCGAACGTGACTTTCATGTTGATGTTTTGTTTTTGCTGTGATGTTGCGGATTGGTCGTGGGGGATAGCCTGGATGCAATACTAGTACAGTTGTGGTGGTATTATGTACATTTGAAATTGCGGGGCGAGCGTCCGATATGTGGACTGCCGTCACTGCCTGATTGTATTATTATTTTGGGGCACGACCTGGTTGCGGTCGATGTACCCGTTGTATGTATATTTTACTTTCTGTACTAGGATTACCCCGCGGAGGGGTGCACGGATAGCCGGGTTCTAGAGGGCAACAAGCCCGCATCTCATGGCATTGAGACGGAGGGGGCTTCACTCTAGGATTGGCGGGCTGTTCGCCGCACTCGTAGGGGGTACAGGTTGACCCAGGAGGGGTGCCCAAGTTGCCGGATTCCGTGAAGTGCTGGGTGGTCCATTCACGGTGCTGAAGGGGGCTGCCTCGCTTCAGGTTTTGGCGGGTGACTTGCCGCGCCCGTAGGGGTCTTGGATTTCATTGCGCAGGCTATCCACACGACCAGGGGAACGTCGGGTTTCAGCAGTGGCTCTATGAAACCCGGGGATCCCAGATATCTGTATTGTTTCTGTGATGCTGTTCATTTTCTGTGATGTTGCATTTCTTTCATGCCTTGAGCGAAATATAATATATTGATATATATATTAGTAGATGTTGTATATGTTTTGCATCCGCGCTAGTCCAGTCCCCGCTCTGTCGTTAGTTAGCTAACCTAACGGGTAATGACGGGACCCAGTGGCGAATGCGGATGGCATATACGTACATCAGTATATTTTCGTTCTTTGTGGTGTGATCAATTGATGGGACTGCATTGATTCGGATCAATGCAAGTTAAAAACAAACCTAATCTGATGTTGTTGGGACACTTTTTCAAAAAGCTGTTATTGCAAGGACGTTCACTTTTGTTTTGCATCGTGATATTCAGTTGGAATATCCTGCTCCTCAGTCGACGAGGCAAGGGCCGAGATCCCTTCACCGGGAGTGACCCCTTGGACAGAAGTTTGCGTCAGGGCATTAACTTAACTATAGCCGATTAATTTTGCTTTGCATCGCGGTATTCAGTTTGAATATCCTGCACCCCATTCTACGGGGAAAGAGCCGAGATCCCTTCACCGGGAGTGACCTCTTTAGCAACGGTTTTCGTCACTATATTTTTAAAAAGCTATCCGTTCCTTCGACGATATCAAGTTCTTTACGTTAAAGGTTTTCGCCAGAAACCATTCGTAGCCCTCCGTCGTTTCAGACGGGTAGCACGTAGTATTCATGCTATGTTTGTTGGCCTTCGTCAAGGCATAGTGTATGGTAGCTGCTTGTTGCCTTTCTGCAGCATAGATAGATGCGTTGGTTTGGGACAGTCGTATAGCCTTGTTGGCCTTCGTCAAGGGCTTGTGCGGGTGGATTCAAATTAACCTGGAGAATGACGGGTAGAACTTGACATGTGACTTATGATTTGTTGGCCTTCGTCAAGGTCATAAGAGCATGGGGCAGAAATCTCATCGGGAGTTTCAAAAGAACTGAAACTTGCCAGATATGCGCATACCTTCTGGAGTGTGACACCGTGAGCGGATTCCGTCACGTTATCATGCGATGATAGTTGGATCCCGATTCCCACTGATGAGTTGGTATACTCCTCGGGTGATCCCGACTAATTCTTCTTTCAGGTTTGGAGGAAAATTTGACGGTACAGTGGGAGGTTTCCAGATTAGATAAATTGGTAACCATTCTGATCTAGGTTAGAGTGCACGCTGAGTGTTTCTTTTCTCTCTCTCTCTGGCAGCGACCATTGACCCGATCCTAAGACTATGACTCAGTGACCAAGTTGACCGAACCTTCTTAAGCACTGATTTTTGGATTGTCAGAGTTGCGAACCTCATTGCCACTTCTACTTTTACCCTTTTCTCCAGGACACCCCGTGTTACTATGAACGTCCACTTCCATTGGACAAAACCATCGTATGGTTAGATACGAACTCGAAGGAATTTATTCGAGGATGGTTTCAGGTTCTGGAGGAAACGGATAGGATCATTCAGTTGTCTTTTCCTTTTACCTTCTCTCAAGTTGTGAGTACTCCTTGGTTTAGGGGATAGTACACCTATTACGCAAATTGGATAGTCTTCTTCCAAACCTTAGGCTGGTGCCGACCGGTAGGGAATGAAGAAAACCAATTGGCCTAACGATGGTGTACAGAAGGTATTAAGTTCAGACAAAGCAAGGGATTAGTAAGAGGGCAAAGTAAATTGCAACAGATATTCACGACCAAACTAAGTATTCCTTCGCCAATCCTAAATCACCTTTGTATTTCTCCAGGACGCTCCGTATCACTACGAAGATCCACAGTTTATTGGATACTCCATCGTATGGTTATATACGAACTCGAAAGGAACTTGTTCCAGTTCGGGGATGGATTCTGGTCCAGGAGAAATAGGAATAAGATTTATTCAGGTGTCTTTTATCTTCACCTTCTCTCGCATTGTGAGTGTTCCTAGGATTAGGACAGTACACCCGTTATGCTTATTGGATAGTCTTCTTCCAAACCATAGGCTGGTGCCGAACGGTAGGGAAGGAAGAAAACCATTTGGCTTAAGGAGTGTACAGAAGGTAAAGACTAAAGACATATAAAGGGATTTGGAGAGGTGGCAAAGAATTATACGGTTATAGTTGTGAATCTGGATAATGGAAGAGGCATTACTAGGAATACCGGGATACCCCATCGAAACATTTTAATGTTTCAGCTTCACTCTGTACTGTTAAAGGAAAACTGATTTCCCGATTAAATACTTACTCCAGGGTATGTATTTACCAGGTATAATTCTCACATCTGTATGGTTTTACAGATGATGAGTGGGAGTAAGTTATTGGGAATTAGGTGATCATCCTCATTATATCGGGATTCGTTGTAATCGGTGATATTTGAGGAAGTCACCTGGGTTGTTTGCCGGTCGGCAAATATTTGGTTTTGAATATCCGCTGTTATGCACCAATTTCAAATTGATATATCTGTACGTCTATTTTCATAAAGTGAGATATACCTTTTTGAAATTATGTCTGTGACATTTACCTATATCAGTGGATGGTTAGGTAAGGAGCATTAAACAGCGGTGTAATTCTTCTTAACCATAAGTACAGTTTTCAACCTACGATACACAGTGAATGAGTTATCAGACTCAAGGGACTTATACAGAGTATTGTATGTTGTCCAGGGTCCATCAGGACAGAGGGGTTGGTCCTCGTACTATATTCGGTTTACTTATGACTTCTCTAGTTTTTAGACAGGTGTTTCGTGGAAACACAGGGTCCGAATGTTGAGAAGTTATAGGTATTTGAATAGAGTAGAGAACCAAGTATCGTAAGTATCGGGATTCTTCAAAGAGATCGAAGATGTAGATACTTGTGTATGGTATTCAGTTGATAGTAATGATAAAGAGATCTTGCTTCTCTTTCAGGTTACTCATAATTGGAAGCATTCCTAAGTTGAGTAACGCTGATCGTCCTTCTTCCATTTAGGGAACATGCACTGGGGACAGCTGCATGATTTGAATCTGGTTCAATTAAATCAGTGCCTCTGGTTCTATATTGGATATAGTACAGTTCATATCTTAACGGTGTTAAGGTACGGAGAGTTGTCCGGCTTATGATTAAAACCAGACACTGGACAACTCAAGGCACGTTTCTGTGATGGCTGTTTGTGGGTTGACCCAGGCTATGACGAGGGTTGACTTTCTACCATCTGGATGAACAATAGCGATATTGTTCTAGACTCGCCACAGTTTTATTAAAAATGGATTTTTTCAGAAAACAGTAGTGGGAGTATGGTAGAACTGGAAGTGATTCCAGAACCACAAACGATTACTGAAGATTTGATAAGGAACCTAAAGATTCAATCTGGATTGACATTCCATTGGCCACTCCGCAGATAAGGTGGGTAACTTCAGGCACCCGAGAGGTACTACGGTAGCCTTAAGGACGGTGACAGGGAAGTTCTTGTTTACCCACAATTACCATTGCTGTTGTTCCAGGCTGCGAGACCCGGCGGGAGGATGAGTATAGCGTCGTTCTAAACTAGTTTTAGAAGTGTACGTCTATATGACTCTGCCAGAGGGTTGTCGCAGTCAGTGGGAGCAGCGGAAGCATTGGTGGAAAGGTAGCTTATGTCTATTTATAGACTAAAGCAGATGTAGCGGAGGTAGATCATCTATTTCTGACGTAACAGTCATGGGTTTGACTTCATCAGAATAGGGGATGGATCTGTTAAGAAGGTAGTAGGGTGTGATATCCTGATATTTGGATAACATACACAGAGTAGGAAAGGAAACTCCTATACTACAATCGGTTATACTTTGGTCGTCACACAGTGTTTTCTCCATATGGGAAATGGACTTTGTATCAGACATACTGGTTACTAGATCTATGGTTTTAGATCTAGATTTGGGTGGTTTCCCAATCTGGGTACTTGGACAGCATTCTAAGGGTATTTAGAATGAACGACTCCATGCACGGTAGTGTACCTGCAGAAGATGGAGTCACCCTCTCTAAAGGTGTCTTACGGACTAAAGTAGAGAGGGATGTGCATGAATGACAGATCACTTGCTTAGGCAATTGAGTCAATCATGAGATGTCAAGTACTACACCAGATGTTGTTCTTGCACTAGATGCAATAAGTTGACATTGATCCAATCCTGGAGAAACAGTAGGAAGCAGTTTTAGAACATAAGAGGATGTTCTAGGGATATGATAACGACAGCCTCATTCGGGAGACAGTTATCATTCCAGGCTTCCAAGGTGACATGGACGACAAGGAGGTTGTCATAGTTATAGTTTTTCCTTCTGATGAGGGGCAGTATTTTGGACAGGTGGTCCAAGGCAATACTGAGGGAGGCATGGCACAGGAAACTGATTAAGTTCAGTTGACGATACATTCTAAGAAGTTTGGATTTGGAGTTCATTTATGAGCTATGTCCCATCAGACATCCAGACACATTCTAAGACAGGTATTACTCATTTCGGGAGATGGGTTTCTCCGCGAACTTGAGATATAGAGAGATATAGAAAGAAACAACAAAGCGGATCCACTCACTAAGGCTATTCCTCGAACGCAATAGTTTCGCAAACGAGCTTTGTGAGACTGACGAGTAGAGGAGTTGGGTGTTCGGTATCACACGGGCTGTGAGTATGCGACATCGCAATAATTAGCCTTGAGTGCAAGTGGGAGATTGTTAGAGATAGTGCCCTCAGAGTCAATTATTAGGTCACAGGTACGTGATTGCAATGATTGATGGAGGACCTATCCCGGTAGGACAGTCTTACTCGAGATGATAGTATGCTATCTGGTTTACCTTTATCATCGTGTACTGCTTTAAGTGACCTGACAAGTCGCTATTACACGTTGATAGAGCCCCTAGGATTCTTGCTTGACCACCAGCAGTATGAGGGCAATCATATAAGTGGGAGCTGGGGTCTATAAGCATATCCTTAAATGGTCCCTAGTCGTGTGAGTTTCGAGACAGGGCATCGATACTCCAGAGTAGACTAGTGTATACAGTCGAGACCCCGACGAGGGGCGGTGGCCGGTCTCACAAGCCACTGGTGTCAGTTGGATCACCTAAGATGTATACAGGTGCTCATTGGGTTATGAGTACACCGGACAGGACTCGCCGGGAACATGCTAGTTGGTCATATACCAGACGTCAGATGGCAGTTCCCTGGTGACATGTATGCAGGTTAGTTCATCGACCTGGGGATCGTCATTTGTCTCGTGTGAGTTCCCACTGTACTTTGATTACTACCCTACCACGGCTCAAAGGAGTCGTGCAAACAGGTTTTAGTTGGGTACAGTCCCGAGCCACATGGAGGCAGTGAGCGTATCTTCAGGGGTTCGTCTCTCCCGGTATTGGGGGTGAGGTCGTGCTGTGTCTAGGAGAGCCATTACACGAAGCCCTCGGCCGAGGCAAGGAGATTTACTGGTAGGTATTCCAGTAGTATCTCAGGGTGTTCTGGGCTACACTCCGACACGACTTGTACCGCTTTTGGGGGTCTGACTTTTACCAACCCCCTAGGCCCGCCATGCGATGCTCATAGACGAACGGACCGGACTGTACGGATATTGTCACTGACAGGCTCAGTAGGATTGTCAGGCTGAGTTCGCTCACAGACGTCCCTTTTAGTCAATACCTGGTAGCCCGTTACGTATTGGCTTATACCTCTGACGTGCTAGTGGTTAAATCCACAACCAAGGCGTTGACGAGTCTTTAGAGTCCCCCACATTCTGTTACTCAGCTTTCGGGCGAAAGGTTGTAGAGGCCGTATGGAGATATGGCAAGGTCCGATCAGATACGTGCGGTATTGCACGGATCAGGATCGGACAGTTTGTACTATAGGCCGTATGGTTATATGGCAGGGTTCGATCAGATACGTGCGGTATTGCACGAATCAGGATCGAACGGATATTACTAGCCGGCTTTGGTTTAAGCCGGATCCTAGTATAGTACAGTGTAGATTTTGTCTCATTACATTTGTATTTCTGTCGGAATACAAATGCGGGTGTGTATGCACAGTATCGGGGTTTTCCTGTAATTTATTACGGGACCAGTTTTCTGGAGTTGCCAGTTTGCTTTCCGTTTCAGCCAATTTCCTTTGTATCGTTCATTGGCCGAAGATTGGTGGAGGAGGGCTTATTTGCATTGTTGCAAATAGGCATTAATGGAGGGGGTTCTTTGCATCTTGTTGCATCATGATGGTTTTCATGATGAGCACCATCACTTGACTTTCTATGCTCATGATGGCTTGACCTTTTTGGAGCCATCATGCATGAGATGATGGTTGTGTGGAGTGTTGGTATAGTTTTGTGATCATGGTTGTTTATGATAGCCATTCCTCTCTCTCTTGCATGATATGAGTTTTGCCCTCTCCCATTTTTGAGACAACCTCCTCATTCTCACTCTCCCTCACATGGATGGTCGGCCACTTCCCTAAAGGGGCTGTCCAAATTTTTTCATGTAGGATTTTTGCTCTTTTGCTTTAGGAAAAATCCCACAAGTTCCACCCCCATGAGTTTGTATCATCCCTCCACCACAAAAGGCAATTCCACAAACCCCAAAATGAGACTTGCTCACTAGATATTCTACAGCAAACCTTGGGCACGTCGACTAGCCAGCTTCGTGCCCGAGTTGCCTCGGCATTGAGGTGGGAGCCCGTAAAAGAAGTAGGCGATGTGGTGCACTTCCGGCGACGAGGAGGAGACGACACATTCCGCAGGAGATCGGGACAACGACGAGAAGACCGGAGGACTCGGATCTGTCGGTATATCTCTCTTCCCTTTTTTGTTGATAGGTAGGACTAGTTAGTGGTTCGATCCGGGTATTAGTGCGCGGCGGTTTGCCAGTTCAGCAAAAATTAAAGTTTATCAACGCTTCCGCATTTGGCCGTCGGATTGACGGCCGGGGCGCCGCCGTGTACTTACAGGCTCTGCATAACAAACTCACTCTAGAATATTCCTTGTAACAACCTCATTCTAGAATATTTCCTCTAACAAACTTCTTCTAGAAAGATCTCTCTAACAACCTAGCTTTGGAGGGAAGATTCAAATGAGTGGTTATAAAAAAGGATCGAGATCTAGAATTTGGGGGTTGTTGATTGTTGTTCATCATTTTGAGGGTAAAAATTCTAGCAAGATCCAAATCATTTTAAAATCAAATTGAGTGACACAATTTGATCGAAATCAAGATCCATCGAGTGCCGAGCCAAAGCAAGCCTTCAACGAGCCTTTTGAAGCAACGCCAATCTTCATCCGAGCAAGAGATCCATGACGATCCGCGACTCAAGAAGACGATGCGAAGTTAGTTTCGACGATTGAGTTCTCTCCTCAAAATCATGTAATCTTTGAGTGAATTGTAACGAAACGTTGATTAATAAAAGGTGAAGATTCTTGATCTTGCTTTTCTTTACATTTGAGCATTATGAAGAGTTATCGATTCATGATTGTTTTCTTTTTCATGTTGTTTGAGTGAAAACTCCGCTTGTGGAGGAATCGAGAAAATAGGTAGATGATGATGATTAAATTCTTGAACGATTCTTAAGTCTTATGAGTTTTGTAAACTTTAGGAAATTGAATCAACGATGACCTAGTTTTGAGCGAGATGCTTTCTTGAATGTTTTCGCTCCAAATTAGAGATCAACAATCGATGATTAAATATCCTAGAGGCTAGAATTTGAATGCTAATCAACGAAAGGACACGGGATGATGATGAAGAAACCCTAGTTTCTTCAATAGATCCTAAATCTCGTTGATTGTCATCGATCTAGCAACAAATCTTCAATATATAAGAATTTGTAATCATAAGTATTCATCATCACTATCAATTGGATCGATTCCTATAAGCCTCTTTACAAATCTTGATAATTCATTCGATTTGGACATCTTCTTGATCTTTAGCATTTCTTGATTCTAGATGTATTTTCTTGATGATTCTTGAAACTAAATTTCATAAATATTGAATCAATTTTCTTGCAATTTCTTTTATCTTTTCATTTCGACTCATCTAAAACAAAATCGGTCAAAACACACATCTCAGTGGATGATCCGTATTCATTAACGCACTACATCCACACCGTTAATTGATTACGTTATAAATTTCTTTGGTTGTGAAACATTTTACATACATACGAAGATGATCAATCAAATGGCGCCGTTGCCGGAGATGTGTGCTATTTTGTTCGTTTTTGTTATTTGAGTTGAAAAATTATTATTCCATCAAATTTTCATCCAAGATTCGCTTCAAGTGCTTAACGATTAGTGTTTGAATTTTTTGCGATGGAATCTGGAATCATTTCAGCAGTGTGATCAAGATTCAGAGAAGATCTGAAGAATCAAGGGAAGAACAGGGACCTGCAGAGAAAATTTCAAACCCTAATTCCCCCATAGCGCCGCGGATCCGCGTCCATAGTGTTGTTTTTGCGGCGGAACCGCCGCCGTTTAGGGTGGTCACTGTGCCAAATTTCTCAGGTTTGATCTCTATACTCTCCTCTTCTCTCTGATCTTATCCAATTTCAATTTCCTACAGGATTCTTTGCAAAATTCAGCGCCGCTAAAAAATAAATTTGTTGCGATTCTTGAAATTGGTTGTTTGCAATTTTAATACGGAAATTAAGGGGCAAAGACCAAATTCAGATTAGGTGGGGAGTTCATTACCCTTCCTAAGCCCCAAAAAACACAAACTTGCACCTGCATCACCCTCATTAACTAAAAAAGTGTCTAGACAAGACTCTAAGGACCGTCGCGTTCACTTAGGACAGAAGGAGGTCGTGGGTAATCTATTGCTTATCCGCGTTTCTTTTGTGGTGTCTAAGGCAAGTGTGTCTAAGGCAAGCGGTTACTTAATTAGGCCCACTACTTACGTAGTGGAGAACCTCCCACTTACCTGGCACTTACCTGGCCACAGGAGGGATAAAGAGGCAGTAGAGGATTTATCCTACGGTTTGTCTTCTGGAAGTCTAGGAGCGGTCTAGTGACTTGACTTAGGTGACCATTAGATATAGGGTTTCGTGTGCAAGTTTGTTTGAGTTTTCATAAATCCGTCATTTTTCAAAACAAACCAATTATTTTCTCCCCTTTTTACCCTTTTCCCCCTCTTCCCTTCTTAAATGGGTGACCCAAACAGAACAACTCTTGCCGAGCTTTGATGTCCACAACCAGATATTTCTTGTTTTTGTAATCGCTTCGGTAGAACGTCCGACTCTCCCATGTCCTTAAGAGATCGGATAGAACAAGCGGGTAGAAACAGTTGGCGACCTCAGTCCATGGCCTATCAACAGTATCCTAATTCTACATTTGTTTTAGTTGATACTGCAAGTGAGGATACCCTTAGACGCATGTCCATTGCTGAGCATATAACTAGGGCTAAAGGCCAAAGTTTCAACCCGGACCAATATCAACCATATCCTAATTCTACATCTGTTTCAGTTGATACTCCGAGTGAGGATTCCCCTAGACGCCTGTCCATTGCTGAGCATATAGCTAGGGCTAAAGGCCAAAGTTTCAACCCGGACCAATATCAACCATCACCTCCACTTTCCAAAGAAGAATTTCATAATCGGTTTATGGCATGTATGATGTCCAATAGCCAACCGACCAACCAATATCAATATTCTTCTTATCATAATGTTGATCCGACTCCTTCCCAATTTTTGCAACCATTCTATTCCTATGAATCAAATCCTACTTTTCCACCTTCTCTAGACAGTCCTTCTAATCAGTCATTTGGGAGTTTTAATTGTCCACAAGATTTTCAATCTTATACGGAAACCCCTTATCGACCCAAGTTTAGTCTTGAGCAGACATTAGAAAAATATCTGGACCAATTTAGGAAGGAAATGACAGAGTGGGTGCAAGCAAATAATTTCAAACCAGCCCAAAAATTTTCAGTATATAATTCGAACATAGGACAAAATGAGAATTTAGGTAGTGAGACAGAACTGTACACCCTTCCTAATCAAACCTTTCCCTTCCAAGCTGAAATCCACAACTCCAGTTTCACAGATTCATCGAGTACACCAAATGATTCACCAATGGACGATAGAATGTATGAGCAGTTGTGTAATAATGCATTGTTTGATTTACCCGACCATGAAGGGTCTATTTCAAGTGAAACCATACCAAACCCTTATGATCTCTACACCTCCACTCTTGAACCAAAATTGATTGAAAACCATACTTTTAATGAGGTGTTTCAGAATTTTAACCTTCACTAGAATGAGGTGATTGACGTTAGGGATATATTGATTGATTAACCCGAAGTTTTGGATGAGTTTGTCCCACCAATTCATCACATCCTTTCACTTCCTTGTGGTCATCATCTTGAGCCTTTAATTCTTCCCGAACCCCAAATGCGCCTTGAAGTTGATGATAATGGTATAACCGAACAGCAGACCAAAATTCAGCATCCATCTTCCACATCTGGTTTAGTGATCCTCGACACACCAATTTGTTTACCTATTTCACCTTCTACTCTCTCCGGTTCTTCTCCTGTTCCTGTAATGTTAGCGAGTGTTGATGAATCACAATCCGATAGTTCAAGTTCAATAATACCAGAAAGTCAACTTGATTTGGATACTTTTGAAAATGAGGTAGATGAGTTTTTCGAGTCTTCTACATCCATAATTTTTGAAAAATCAAGTATGGTAAATTCTGGCACAAAACTTATTGACAGCAAAATGTTCGATCACACCATTGATGAAAGTTTTGAATATTTTTTGGCTGACGAACTTGCATTCTTAAACAATACGGATTTTGTGATTAATCAACATCCACCTATAGAAGTTGAACCGCCACCACTTCTTCTTCCTAATTATTCACATTCATCCTCATTCTTTCATTTCTATGATTTAAAACTCATACCCTTTCCAGACCCCCACTTCTCTCTTCCCCACTTCTTCCTGACTCTATACTTCATGTTCTTCCACCGACCTATACGCTACACTGATAAAATCTTTGAATGGTTGATATTAATTTTTGGTCTTTGTAAAGTCTTATTTTGACCAAATGACTTACCCCCTCTTAAAATGCTTAATATTGTCTAACTCATGATTGAGGGGGGTATATTTTTGGCTCTTGAAAATAAAAGTTGTCCTCAAAATAGTGAGCCAAAAATAAGTTTCGGAGAGCATTTTCACTTTCACATATTTTTTACCCTATTAATAATGTCCTCCCAAGCTTACAGGTTTTTAAGCTTTAACAGATAGCAACAGTGAGGATACTGTTGAAAACAAGTTTGGGGAGGTTTGTGCTTATTTGCGCATCATTTGCATCATACTTTGCATAACCACAAAACATTATAAAAAAAATATTTTTGTACATAAATAAAATAATAAAAGATTAGATAGTGAAAAATTACATCCAAAAGATTAGAAAAGTTTAAGAAAACCAAGAAAGTTAGAAGTTTTCTTAAACGAAACTAGTAATAAGTAGTTATGAGCCGTTGTCCCAAGGGTTAGTAAGATGAAAGAAGTCACTAATCTGAGGATAAAAATAAGTATGAAAAATAGTTTCTATTCTGGAAGCCAAACATTTGAATGTTGATACCCTACTATTCGCACTTACACATGTCTTGAAACTCGGGATAGTAGAGCATACCTTGAAATGCTCTTGTCTAAAAGCCAAAATATGAAGGAAATTATAAATAAATAAAAGATAAAATGGTGAAAAGAAAAATGAACACTAGTTTTGTAAACACCAAGGCAGCAATAAAAAAAATATACCGAGGGTGCTTCATCACCTAGTGCCTTAGACCAACTGGTTTGGGAGTCACTGCTAAGCCTTAGGTGTTGCAAGATGAGGAAATTCTAAATACACCTATTAAGCAAGCACATGGGTAATCGGTCGATTAGTAGCTCAAGAAGTATTAATGGTCGCATGAAAAATGAGTGAGCAAATTCCGTCTAAATATTAATTAAAAAGTACTGAGGTGGATGGACAAGAGTATGATAGCTTGAATTGAATTCTTCGAGTGTAGGGATGTTCTTCTCACACACGTAGGGGTATATGATCGATGTTTGGAAGAAAGATAGGAATGAAGAATAAAGATGATGTTTTATTGAGGGAAGATGTGATTTCTAATATCTTTTCATAACTATTAAGATAGGGCTCATGACAATCGAAAAGCTAGTATAGTTGGAAACTCTAAATTTTTAAAGTCTTTCATTTGCTGTTCTTATCTGTATATGTAACTTTCACGGTCTTCCTTTTATTATGGGATTTTGTGGGTGCAATCCGCTGAAAACCCTCAAGAGACAACACTCCTCCTACTAGGGACACCTAGAGGTTTAAAGGCTTGTTGCACGTGCTCAGTGCAATCGAGTTGCCTACGAAAGTGTGCTAGTTAGTTTTTCTTTTTCTTTATTTTCTCATTCACTTAAATAAAATAAAAGGCGTTTGCTCGAGACGACCAAAATTAAGTTTGGGGGATTTGATAAGTCGAAAATAGTGCATTCTCAACACGTTAATTTCCCTACTCTTATCATTCATATATAGGTGTTTATTGTAATTATAACATATATTACGAATTCATATGGAAAATACCAAATAACCTGTGTTTTAGTTATAATCGACATTCTAAAGGGAAATTAAGTGTTTATTACTACTTGCATAGATATGTATATATCAATCCTTGTCTCGAGATTGTGTGCAGGAAATTCTCCAAGTAAAAGGGCCGGAATTGCTAAGAGTGCCGGTAAAAAATACAGCAAGTCCAAGCTAGTGATCTGGCAGTAACCAAGAAAGAAACATAGGATTCCAGACATCAGATAAGGATCCTAAACCCAACAGAAGAATTCCCTGGAAATTGCATGCAGTAATTCACCAACATGGCCGCGGATCCGCGGCCGAGTTGCCGCGGTTCCGCAGCCTTGTTTGCTCATCAGCGCGTCAAATTTCTCCACGTGGCTTCTTGTAACGGCCTCAGCTTCTAGAAGACTCCCAAAGAGCACGTGGCTTCTTCCAGAAGGCTCTGCATAACATACTCACTCTAGAATATTCCTTGTAACAACCTCATTCTAGATTCCCTCTAACAAACTTCTTCTAGAAGGCTCTTTCTAACAAACTAGTTTTGGAGGGAAAATTCAAATGAGTGGTTATAAAAAGAGATCTAGATCTAGAATTTGGGGGTTGTTGATTGTTGTTCATCATTTTGAGGGTAAAAATTCTAGAAAGATCCAAATCATTTCTAAATCAAATTGAGTGACACAATTTGAACGAAATCAAGATCCATCGAGTACCGAGCCAAAGCAAGCCTTCAACGAGCCTTTTGAAGCAACACCAAACTTCATCCGAGCAAGAGATCCACGACGATCCGTGACTCAAGAAGACGATGCGAAGCTAGTTTCGACGATTGAGTTCTCTCCTTAAAATCTTTTAATCTTTGAGTGAATTGTAACGAAACATTGATTAATAAAAGGTGAAGATTCTTGATCTTGCTTTTCTTTACATTTGAGCATTATGAAGAGTTATCGATTCTTGATTGTTTTCTTTTTCATGATGTTTGAGTGAAAACTCCGCTTGTGGAGGAATCGAGAAAATAGGTAGATGATAATGATTAAATTCTTGAACGATTCTTAAGTCTTAAGAGTTTTGTAAACTTTAGGAAATTGAATCAACGATGACCTAGTTTTGAGCGAGATGCTTTCTTGAATGTTTTCGCTCCAAATTAGAGATCAGCAATCGATGATTGAATTTCCTAGAGGCTAGAATTTGAATGCTAATCAACGAAAGGACAAGGGAGGATGATGAAGAAACCCTAATTTCTTCAATAGATCCCTAAACCTCGTTGATTGTCATCGATCTAGCAACAAATTTTCAGTAGATAAGAATTTGTAATCATAAGTATTCATCATCACTATCAATTGGATCGATTCCTACAAGCCTCTTTACAAATCTTAATAATTCATTCGATTTGGACATCTTCTTGATCTTTAGCATTTCTTGATTCTAGATCTATTTTCTTGATGATTCTTGAAACTAAATTTCATAAATATTGAATCAATTTTCTTGCAATTTCTTTTATCTTTTCATTTCGACTCATCTAAAACAAAATCGGTCAAAACACGCATCTCAGTGGACGATCCATATTCATTAACGCGCAACATAGACACCGTTAATTACTTGCGGTTGTGAAACATTTTACATACACACGAAGATGATCAATCATTGTTTTTGCACTAGATGCAATAAGTTGAGATATTAATCCAATCCTGGAGAAACGTTAGGAAGCAGTTTTAGAACATAAATGGATGTTCTAGGGATTTGATAACGGCAGCCTCCTTTGGGTGACTGTCACGACCCAAAGTTTGGATGTGACCGGCACTTAGATTGTATCATATCTAAAGATATGCACACAGTCCAAGTAAGCCGAAAACCAAGATCAAAATCCTTTTTGCGGAATTATTTATATAGAAATTTAGTTTTAAGTAAAAATCACAGTTTATGTAGTTAAATATTAAACAAGTATAAGGTGTTAAGTTTGGTTGCATCCTTAGTTAGGATCAACAATATCAACAGCGGAAAATAAAATCTCAGTATATAGGACATCAATACGAATCCCAGACATAAAGAAAAGGAACCACAATTTATAGAACTAAACGATCTCAACTATCAATATACAAATAACAATTTCTCACTCTAAGTCAAAATACAGGTCTGATGGAGATTCTCTAGATACAAAATACAATACCAAAAGGGGAGGTTACTACATATATAACCCACCTATCAAAAGATGTGATAAAGCTGCAAAAGTAGATCTGTACCGCTGCTAACCGTCCACTCTACCCCTGCAAGGAACTGTGGCACAACGGGAGCGAGTTGCCAACTCAGTGAATATAACTAACATATAACGGTTAATTATGTAAATATGACGATCATACAAACTGAAATGTGAACAAGTATAATGTGTGATTATATGTGAAAATCAGGAATCTATAATACGAATCTCATAGTCCAAACCGAAATCTCATCATTTATTCCCAATAAAATTCATTTCCCCGTGTCCATCATCGACACAAAACTTCCATTTCTCACAGGCATCATTCCTCGAATGATCCTTAGTTCAACAATACTGGTCGTTATCATCTAGATACACGCCGTATTTTTACCACTATCTCCGGTATCGAGTAACCTCGCTAGGCTCCCCCGCCTCAAATGCGGCTATCCTGCCCCTCGGTCTCGACCGGGTCCACCATGTATCCAACTGTATATCTCCCCCACTCAGTATGGATTACGTAAAATTCGCGACCGTATATCTCCCCCACTCGGTTCGGAATAAAACCAAATCATAAAACATCTCATGGTAGACATGACACATCAATCATGAAAATCACTGGATTTATGTAATAGTATTCAAAACTCAAAACCATAAATCCTCAATAATACATTTACCTCTTATATCAACATGAAATACGCAGATACTAAACATGATATTAATGGTGCAATTTACTACTATTATTGGTGTGTAAGATACGATGCGAATCATTTTAACAAGAATTTTGCTAAGTGTAAAAGTGACATGGTAATATCGACGGGGTGTGTGTAACATATAAGATATGCACGTGGCATGACTCGTCGATACTTGTGTAGTGTTCTAGCAACTAAGAAAAATATATGTGAGTTATGAATGCATGTTGTCAATTTAGCATAACTAAATAAAGCTTTTATTTAAATAAAACTACGGGCGTAACACGCCATCTTTACACAATTCCTCGGTAGATATTTAGTCTACTCACCGGAAAACGTCGAATCTATTCAGGAATTGTCAATCCTTTCCCTTTCCTCGCTCCCTCCGAAAGGCCCATATTCGAATCTAACATCACAATTTAACTTATATAAGGAAACGACTACTCCGACATGACGGAAATAAAAAACACATGTTCCCACGTACTAGTTATATTGTATACGACTATATCGAGCTATTAAACACTTAACCTTTCTGGATTTTAACCCTAACCTGCATCGCTACAGAATTTAAATCGCGATGCATTTTAACCGTGTCGTATTTTGTGTTTTTAGATATCTTTTCCGATATTAACTTCCAGATTCTATCTGCAGTGAAACAAACTTGTTTAAATAACACCAATTTAGCCAAAATTATACACTGAAGCCTACCCAACAAGCCAAAACACTCTAGCTACCTATAAATCCGGCGACACCGGAATTCCCCTTTTGGTCGACGGCCCAATTCCGAGACCTCTGGTTCGTGATCCTATGGTTTTCTCTAGGTGTTACATACATCATATTAGCACTGTTTAGTTGAGTTAATTATCTTTCAAACAATAGCAGATTTCAACAAAGCCTATAATTAACTAAAATACAATATTATGGAACTTGTTCATTTCAAATTAAACTAAGTACAGAACCTAAATTTTCTATTGTGATTATGAAATTACCCACAATAAGTTGTTGGAATAACCCCTCCAAGATGCTAAGCCCCTTGTCCTAGCTTGATGGTGATGAAAACCTAGAACCAAGCTTCCTTCTTCTTCTTCTTCCTTTTCCTCTTGTTCTTTCAATGTTTTGTTTTGTTTTTCTTTTCTTTTCTTTAAATTTTCAGAATTTTAATTAACCACTGATCTGAACAAGGTTTATATATGGCAAAAGAAAGGTATTAGGTGAAGGAGGATGTGCCATCAAGCTAGAGGTATTGATTCCATGCAAGGAGGAGGTGGTGTGTGTGCGTGCGCGCATGCAAGTAAGAGGTGTTCATGCCATATCTTCTTAATTTGTTTTAATTTGAAATTAAATTCTGAACTAAATGATTTTCCATCCCATTTTCATTTACACCCTTAACAATTTTCCATTTGCACAAAAATCCTAAACTTTACCTAAAAACCCCTCACAACATAGTTTATTATAAAACACACATTTTATTAAAATGAAGCTAAAATTATCACTAAAACCCTTATGACTTATTTTTGTTGCATATTAAAATTTTAATTTAAATTGTTTTACATACAACTCATGAAATTGACTTATTTGTTTTTAAATAACTTTATGATTTATCATATTATTATTATATTAATTTATTTTATTTATTTCTAAATTTTCAAAATGCTACAATATCCCCCCTTAAGAAAATTCGGTCCCCGAATTTAAAATAATTAACTAGACATACCTTCGAAAAGATGTGGAAATTTCTTCCGCATCGCATCTTCGGTCTCCAAAGTAATCTCCTCGCGATTCTTTCCTTGCCAAAGAACCTTTACAGCTGGAAGTACCCTCGATCGTAGTTTCTTTGCCTGCCTGTCAAGAATAGCGACTGCCTGCACTATGTAGGATAAATCCGGCTCAAGCTGTAAGGTCTGATGCTGGATCGCGTGAGAAGGATCGTGAACATACTTGCGAAGCATCGAAACGTGAAACACCGGATGCACATCGGGAAAACTCGGTGGAAGTGCTAAACGATAAGCTACAGCACCCACCCTCTGCAGAATCTCGTAAGGTCCGACATATCTGGGGCTGAGCTTCCCCTTCTTTCCGAAGCGCATCACACCTTTCATCGGAGACACATGAAGAAACACATGATCTCCCACCTGAAACTCGAGTCTACGACGTCGTCGATCTGTATAGGATTTCTGTCTGCACTGGGCCGCCCTCATTCTGTCCCGTATCAATTGAATCTTCTCTGTAGACTCCTGTACTATCTGCGGTCCCAAGATGCAACTCTCATTCAGTTCCGTCCAGCAAACGGGTGATCGACATTTCCTCCCATACAAAGCTTCAAAGGGTGCTATCTGGATCGTCTCCTGAAAACTGTTGTTGTACGAGAATTCTATCAAAAGTAGGTGACGATCCCAACTACAACCGAAATCAAGGCTACAAGCTCGAAGCATATCCTCTAGTGTCTGAATGGTCTGCTCCGACTGACCATCTGTCTGCGGGTGAAAAGCTGTACTAAAACTCAACCGTGTACCCAGAGCTTCTTGAAGTTTCTGCCATAGCCTGCTAGTAAACTGGGTACCCCTATCAGAAACTATGCACGCCGGAACTCCATGCAGACATACAATCTCATCGATATAAATCTGAGCATACTGTGCAAAACCATACGTCGTCTTCACTGGGAGAAAATGAGCTGCCTTTGTCAATCTATCTACAATCACCCAAATGGAATCATACCCTCTGCTAGTCCTGGGTACACCCACCACAAAATCCATGGAAATCTGTTCCCATTTCCACTCTGGAATGGGTAAGGGCGGCAACTCTCCGGCTGGCCTCTGGTGTTCTGCCTTGACTTGCTAACAAGTCAAGCATCTCGAAACATATTCCGCAACATCCTTCTTTATTCCTTCCCACCAGTAAACATCCTTCAGATCATGATACATCTTGGTGGAACCAGGATGAATACTGTATGCTGACCTATGGGCCTCCTCTAAAATCTCACGCCTCAATCCGTCAGAATCTGGTACACAGAGACGAGTCCTAAAATGTAATACTCCATGATCATCAATCACAAACTCTTTCTCCTTGCTTTGCCTAACCTGATCCATAATCTCCATCATACGAGTATCTGCGGGCTGTGTCTTTCGAATACGATCCAATCACTGAGGTCGGGTACGAACATGTGCTAGTTGTCCTCCTGTCGAGGTGAACTCAAACTATATACGACTATCACATAAAATCTGCCAGTCTGTAGAAGACTGTCTCTGCAAGATACGCAAATGAGATAAGCTACCTCCAGGTCTTCGACTTAATGCATCTACTACAACATTCGCTTTGCCGGGATGATACAAGATCTCACAATTGTAATCTTTCACCAGTTCCATCCATCTACGCTGCCTTAGGTTCAGATCCTTCTGCTGAAAAATAAACTTTAAGCTCTTATGATCTGTGAAGATTTGACACGACTATCCATACAAGTAATGTCTCCAAATCTTCAATGTGAATACCACAGCAGCCATCTCTAGATCATGAGTGTGGTAGTTTTGTTCGTGACTCTTCAACTGTCGAGAAGCATAAGCTACAACCCTGCCGTGCTGCATCAACACACAGCCTAACCCCACTCGAGATGCATCACAATACACAACGAAACCACCTAACCCGGAAGGTAATGATAAGACAGGTGCAGTCGTCAAGCGCGTCTTCAACTGCTGGAAACTCTGCTCACATGCATCTGTCCACTGAAATGGAACCTCCTTCCTAGTCAATCCGGTCAAAGGTGCAGCGAACCGTGAAAAATCCTACACGAAGCATCGGTAATAACCTGCCAGACCTAAGAAACTCCAGACCTCAGAAACTGACACAGGTCTAGGCCAGTGTTGTACCGCTTAAATCTTCTTTGGGTCCACACATATCCCAGCTCTAGTAACTACGTGTCCCAAGAATTCCACACTATCCAGCCAAAACGCACACTTAGAGAATTTTGCAAACATCTGATGCTCCTTCAAGGTCTGCAACGTAATACGCAAATGTTGCTCATGCTCCGTCCGACTCCGAGAGTAAACAAGAATGTCATCTATGAACACAATAATAAATTGATCAATGAAGGGTCTGAAAATACGGTTTATCATATCCATAAAAGCTGCTGGAGCGTTGGTGAGTCCGAACGACATCACCAGAAATTCATAGTGCCCATATCTTGTGCGAAACGCAGTTTTCGGAATATCGTCCTTCCGAACCCTCAACTAGTGATACCCCGACCGCAAATCAATCTTCGAGAAGTAACTAGCTCCTTGCAACTGATCGAATAAGTCATCTATACGTGGTAGTGGATACCTATTTCGTACAGTGACGCGATTCAGCTGTCAGTAGTCGATGCACAGATTCTTACTACCGTCCTTCTTCTTTACAAATAAGACAGGAGCTCCCCACGGTGATACACTGGGATGAACAAGCCCTCTATCTAACAACTCTTGCAATGGCTTTTGAGTTCCTTCAACTCCATCGGTTCCATTCGATAGGGTGGTATAGAAATAGGCCCTGCGCCCGGAATCAAGTCAATTCAGAATTCAATGTCACGATCTGGCGGTAATCCTGGTAACTCAGCAGGAAACACCTCCGGAAATTCTCGTGCGATCGGAACCTGGTCCATTGGAATCTTAGCGACCCCTAAGTCCTGAACAAAGGCCAAGAACCTGTGACAACCCTTCTTCAAGAGTCGCCCCGCACAAAGAGCAGAAATCAGGTTGGCAGGAGTTATTTTACAATCCCCCTGCACAACAAATACCGATTCACCTGGAAAACAAAATCTAACCGCCTTTCCCCGACAATCTATATAGGCATGACAGGCGGCCGACCAATCCATACCAAGAAGTATATCAAAATCTAACATATCCAGGAGAATCATATCAACTAGAGAATCTCTATCACCAATACGCACAGAACATGACCTAAATACGTGCCGAGCTATAAAAGAATCTCCCACCGGGGTAATCACCAATAATGGTAATTCTAACAACGATGACTCTTTCCCCAAAGAAAGTGCAAATCGTGAAGATACATAAGAATGTATAGAACTGGGATCAAATAAAACATGTGCCTCTAACGAGCATACTGAAAGAGTGACTGTCACGACTGCATTTGATGCCTGGGCATTCTGTGGATTCAGGGCAAATACCCGGGCCTGGCCCCTGCCCGCATCCTGTCATCCTCTACCTCTATCTCCTCGACCTCTCTGAGAACGTCCCGCAAAGCCTCGACCTCATGGTGCAACTGCCTGGCGTGTAGCGCCTACTGAGGGAGGAAGTAAAGCCATCGGCGTAGAAGGTGGAAAGGGTAAAGCAGCCTGTGGAACAACGGTCCCTCCCTGGGATCTACAATCCCGCGCAAAGTGTCCGGGAAGTCCACAACTAAAACATGTAGATGGAGGCCTCTGATCATCGGGATAAGAACTGAACATCTGGCCCTGGGGCCAACCTCCTCCGAAACTGCGGCCTGGAGCATATCTGCCTCTACCTATGCCAAACTGTCTAGTCATTGGCCCGATCGGTCTACTCCTCTTTGGCTCTGGAACAACCGCTGCCTCGCTCAAACACTCCTCCACTCGTATCGCTGCATCCATGGCCTGCGCATACGTATCAAAATGCTGGGAGCCTATAGCCAGATACAACTGCGTGTCCAAACTCCTTAAGAACCTCTTCTCCCGAAGCTCCTCCGTAGGTACTAAGTTGGGGCATAGCGCGACAGCTGGGTGAATCGTAAATCATAATCTGCCACCGACATACTTGCCGATTCTGCAACGCTTCAAAACTGCTAGCTCTAGCGTCCCTCACACTCTGTGGAAGAAATCTGGAATGAAAGACCTCGGAAAACTCGGTCCATGACAACGGAGGAAGACTCGTGGCTCGCCCTCTATCCATCGACTCACACCACTCCTGTGCAAGTCCCTCCAAACGGAAGCTAGTCAGCTCAACCGACCTTGCATCAGAACATCGCAATGATCTGCCAATCCGCGCCATCCTATCAAGAAAGAACTGAGGATCTTCCGCTACATCGGTCCCTGTAAATACCGGAGGTCTCAATCTCATAAACTCCGCAAGCGATACCTCCATCACCTTCGTATCTACCAGTGCTACCGTCTGCGTAAGCTGTACCTCGGACTCTGCTACGGTCGGTGCCAGATCCTGTCTCAGTACTCGAGTGGCCTCAGCTAACTGTCCTACCACTCGCTGCAATCCCAACATGCCCTCCTCAATCCTAGTCATGCGATCTGTAGGAGGAGGATCAACATGCTCATGCACCGTCGGAACGTCCGGTGTACCAGTCGCCATCACAGGAGGACTCGCCCTAGCTGCATCTCTGGCTGTGGCTCGCCTAGCCCGCGTAGCCATAGCAACTGGAACAAGAAACGAGAGTTGATAAGGCTTACGAATAGGAACAATCAATAACGGAGAATCAACGGAAGAATAGATCAAGATATATATCCTAAGGTTAGTTAGGCTGAGTACGATAACCTAAATATGCCGCGGAACATACGTACGGTACTGCACTCATCCTAATTCACCTACTCCATCAAACCAAAGGTCATCCTAAATCACGGACTCACGTCAACCTATTTTAGATTTCCCTACTCGATTCCGTAAGGTCACTCCTAAGCTCTGATACCAACTTTGTCACGACCCAAAGTTTGGATATGACCGACACTTAGATTGCATCATATCTAAAGATATGCACACAGTTCAAGTAAGCCGAAAAACAAGATCAAAATCCAGTTTGCGGAATTCTTTATATAGAAATTTAGTTTTAAGTAAAAATCACAGTTTATGTAGTTAAATATTAAACATGTATAAGGTGTTAAGTTTGGTTGCATCCCTAGTTGGGATCAACAATATCAACAGCGGAAAATAAAATCTTAGTATATAGGACATCAATACGAATCCCAGACATAAAGAAAAGGAACCACAATTTATAGAACTAAACGATCTCAACTATCAATATACAAATAACCATTTCTCACTTTAAGTCAAAATACAGGTCTGATGGAGATTCTCTATATACAAAATACAATACCAAAAGGGGAGGTTAATACATATGTAACTCACCTATCAAAAGATGTGATAAAGCTGCAAAAGTAGATCTGTACCGCTGCTAACCGTCCACTCTACCCCTGCAAGGAACCGTGGCACAACGGGGGTGAGTTGCCAACTCAGTGAATATAACTAACATATAACGGTTAATTATGTAAATATGACGATCATAATATCTGAAATGTGAACAAGTATATGTATGATTATATGTGAAAATTAGGAATCTATAATACGAATCTCATAGTCCAAACCGAAATCTCATCATTTATTCCCAATAAAATTCATTACCCCGTGTCCATCATCGACAGAAAACTTCCATTTCTCACAGGCATCATTCCTCGAATGATCCTGAATTCAACAATACTGGTCGTTATCATCTAGATACACGCCATATTTTTACCACTATCTCCGGTATCGAGTAACTTCGCTAGGCTCCCCCGCCTCAAATGCGGCTATCCTACTCCTCGGTCTCGACCGGGTCCACCATGTATCCAACTGTATATCTCCCCCACTCAGTATGGATAACGTAAAATTCGCGACCGTATATCTCGCCCACTCAGTCCGGAATAAAACCAAATCATAAAACATCTCATGGTGGACATGACACATCAATCATGAAAATCACTGGATTTATATGATAATATTCAAAACTCAAAACCATAAATTCTCAATAATACATTTACCTCTTATATCAACATGAAATACACAGATACTAAACATGATATTAATGATGCAATTTACTACTATTATTGGTGTGTAAGATACGATATGAATCATTTTAACAAGAATTTTGCTAAGTGTAAAAGTGACATGGTAATATCGACGAGGTGTGTGTAACATATAAGATGTGCACGTGACATGACTCGTCGATACTTGTGTAGTGTTCTTGCAACTAAGCAAAATATATATGAGTTATGAATGCATGTTGTCAATTTAGCATAAGAAAATAAAGCTTTTATTTAAATAAAACTACGGGCGTAACACGCCATCTTTACACAATTCCTCGGTAGATGTTTAGTCTACTCACCGGAAAACGTCGAATCTATTCAGGAATTGCCAAACCTTTCCCTTTCCTCGCTGCCTCCGAAAAGCCCGTATTCAAATCTAACATCACAATTTAACTTATATAAGGAAACGGCTATTCCGACATGACGGAAATGAAAAACACCCGTTCCCACGTACTAGTTATATTGTATACGACTATATCGAGTTATTAAACACATAACCTTACTGGATTTTAACCCTAACCTGCATCGCTACAGAATTTAAATCGCGATGCATTTTAACCGTGTCGTATTTTGTGTTTTTAGATATATTTTCCGATATTAACTTCCAGATTCTATCTGTAGTGAAACTAACTTGTTTAAATAACACCAATTTAGCCAAAATTATTCACTGAAGCCTACCCAACAAGCCAAAACACTCTAGCTACCTACGAAACCGGCGACGCCGGAATTCCCCTTTTGGTCGCCGGCCCAATTCCGAGCCCTCTGGTTCGTGATCCTAAGGTTTTTCTATGTGTTACATACAATATTTTAGCACTGTTTAGTTGAGTTAATTATCTTCCAAACAATAGCAGATTTCAACAGAGCCTATAATTAACTAAAATACGATATTATGGAACTTGTTCATTTCAAATTAAACTAAGTACAAAACCTAAATTTCCTATTATGATTAATAAATTACCCACAATAAGTTGTTGGAATAACCCCTCCAAGATGCTAAGCCCCTTGTCCTAGCTTTATGGTGATGAAAACCTAGAACCTAGCTTCCTTCTTCTTCTTCCTCCTCTTGTTCTTTCAATGTTTTGTTTTGTTTTTCTTTTCTTTTCTTTAAATTTTCAGAATTTTAATTAACCAATGATCTGAACAAGGTTTATATATGGCAAAAGAAAGGGATAAAGTGAAGGAGGAGGTGCCATCAAGCTAGAAGTATTGATTTCATGCAAGGAGGAGGTGGTGGGTGGGTGTGTGCATGCAAGTAAAAGGTGCACATGCCTTATTTTCTTAATTTGTTTTAATTTGAAATTAAATTCTGAACTAAGTGATTTTCCATCCCATTTTCATTTACACCCTTAACAATTTTCCATTTGCACAAAAATCCTAAACTTTACCTAAAAACCCCTCACAACTTAGTTTGTTATAAAACACACATTTTATTAAAATGATGCTAAAATTATCACTAAAACCCTTATAACTTATTTATATTGCATATTAAAATTTTAATTTAAATTGTTTTACATACAACTCATGAAATTGACTTATTTTTTTTAAATAACTTTGTGATTTATCATATTATTATTAAATTAATTCATTTTATTTATTTCTAAATTTTCAAAATGCTACAGTGACGGTTATCATTCCAGGCTTCCAAGGTGATCTGGATGATAGAGTGACTGTCAGAGTTATGGTTTTCCCTCGTACGAGGGGCAGTATTTTGGATAGATGGTCCAAGCGGATACTGAGGGAGGTGTGGCGCAGGATACTGATTAAATTCAGTTGACGATACAGTCTAAGAAGTTTGCTAGATTTGGAGTTCATTTGTAAACTGGGTCCCATCAGATATCCAGACATATTCTAAGACAGGTATTGCTCATTTTGGGAGATGGCTTTCTCCGCGAACTTGAGATAAGGAGAGACATAGAAAGAAATATCAGAGCGGATCCACTCATTGAGGCTATTCTCGAACGCAATAGTTTCACAAACGAGCTTTGTGAAACTGATTGGTAGAGGAGTTGGGTGTTCGGTATCACACGGGCTGTGAGTATGCGACACCGCAATAATTAGACTTAAGTGCAAGTGGGAGATTGTTGTCTATAGTGCCCTCAAGTCAATTATTGGATCATAGGCATGTGATTGCAATGATTGAGGGAGGACCTATACCGGCAGGACAGTCTTACTCGAGATGATAGTATGCTATCTGGTTTGTCCTTATCATCGTATACATGCTTTAGGTGACATTACAGATCATTATTACACGTTGATAGAGCCCATAGGATTCTTGCTTGACTACCAGCAGTATGATGGCGATCATATACGTGAGAGTTAGGTAGTCTATAAGCACATCCTTAAAGTGTCCCTAGTCGTGGGAGTTTCGAGACTGGGTATCGATACTCTGTGAGTAGACTAGTGTATACGGATAGAGACCCCGACGAGGGGCGGTTGCTGGTCTCACAAGCCATTGGTGTCAGTTGGTTCACCTAAGATAGTATACAGGTGCTCATTGGGTTATGAGTACACCGGACGGACTCGCAGGGGCACTGCTGATTGGTACTATACCTATCGTCAGGAGCAGTTCCCAGGTGACATGAGTACAGCTTAGTCCGTTGACTTGACACTGCTACATTGCCTCAAGTGTGTTTCCACTGTTCTTTGATTGCTACCTTACCACGGCTCAAAGGAGTCGTGCAAACAGGTAGTAGTTGGGTGCAGTCCCGAAACACTTGGAGGCAGTGGCGATTAGATAGGATTCGCCTCTCCCGGTATTGGGGGTTGATATCGCGCTGTGTCTGGAGGGCTATTACACAAAGTCCTTGGCCAAGGCAAGTGAGATTTACTGGTAGGTATTCCAGTAGTTTCTCATGGTGTTCTGGGCTACACTCCGACTCGACTTATACCGTTATTGGGGGTCTGACGTTTACCATACCCCTAGGACCGATATGCGATACTCATAGACGAACAGACCGGAATATACGGAGATTGTCACAGATAGGCTCAGTAGGGTTTCAGGATGAGTTCGCTCATCGGTCTCCCTTTTGGTCAATACATGGGTAACCGTTACGTACAGCTAGTACCACTGACGTGCTTGTGGTTAAAGCCACTACCAACGTATTGACAAGTCTTTAGAGTCCCCCACAGATAGTTTCCCAAGTTTCGGGCGAAACGTTGTAGAGGCCGTATTGTTTTATGGCAGGGTTCGATCATATACGTGCACTTGTGCACGGATCATACTAGTGGACTTTAGTTTAAGACGGATCCTAGTATTAGATTTGTTGGATTACTTTAGTCTCATTGCATTCGCATTCAGTTGGAATTCGGATGCAGGTATGTATATACAGGTGAGGAGTATCCTTGTGATCCGTCACGAGTTTACTTTAATTGATGCCATATCTTTTTGTTGGACTAAACATTTGGTTTAATGCTTATTTGTGTGGAATTGTGAGTGGAAGTCATCATGAATGTGGCATGTGCATGGGTAGTGACTCATGGTATTATTTTTTGTGCAATGTCAACATTTGTGATTGATTATTGTGTTGAAATGATGTGTAAAGAGAGAGTGGACAGCCACTAAGCCTTGGACTTGCTCTTGAGATGATAATGCTTGCTCTCACATTATTTATTCCAACATAATAACCAAAGCTCTTCGTCTTCTTCTTCTTTCTCTAGCTCACAAGTTCCACCATGGCATCATCTTCAACCTCCATCCATATAATCTCATATGTTGAGAATCAATGGATGTCTATAGACAAAGTTATCACACACATTCTCTACTTCACCTTAAACATGTCGGTTGGCAAACTTCATGTCCGAGTTGCTTCGATTTGAAGCGGGAGCCCGTAAAAAGAATTCTTGACGTGGTGCCCTTTCGACGAGGAGACCAGAGACCGAGCGAGATTGGAGATGCCGCGAGGAGCTAAAGATGGTGGCTAAAGACCGAAGGGCACGGATCGATCGGTATAGCCATTCTATCATTTTAGTAGTTAGCTAGTTTAGCGTTAATGGTACGATACGGGTTATTGGTTGCGGTAGCGCCCAGTTTCAAAAGTTTTTGTTCCGCGTTTGGCCTCGGATTGACGGCAGGGGCGCTGCCGTAACCCAACAAATATACAATCATGTACAATAATGTCCTCTAGGGCATACATACAACTAACAAATCACACAAGACTCTATGACGATCCCGGATCTACAGACTAATTGTAACACCTTAGGATGTGTTTAGTGGCTAATTATATTTTAATATAAGATTTTTTTTAATAAAAAGTTTACCAATTTGATTTTCAAATAATTTATCTGGTTTTATGAATATTTTATTAGAATTTTCCTAGGCTTGCACACACTTGTGCATATAAACTAGGGTTAAAATGGGCTAAACCATGATTAGCAACCATGGTGGACTAACCCTTTCCTTAAGCTAATTTTAAATTTAATTATGTGTGTGTTTTGTTTTAAAAAAATGAAAATGGAAAATGATTTGAATATGTTTGACATGGAGGGGGAGAGAGAGAGAGAGAGAGAAATGGCATCATGGCAAGTGCCATGCTTGCATTTAATGAAGAGAGAGAGAGGAGGGGGTTTGACTTGGGTGTTATCATTTCTTTACCTCTCATTTGTTTCTCACATCTCTCTCACTCTCACTCACTCATACACACACACACACACTCAGCAACTCCAGCAGCAACAGCAGCACCATTAGAAGCAGCAACAACAGCAGCACCATTAGCAGCAGCAGCAGCAACAGCACCATCAGCACCAAGCATCAGCATCAGCAGCAGCATGGAGCAGCAGCAGTAGTAGCAGCTCCAGCAGCCACAGCAACTCCAGATCTCCTCCTCCTCCTTTCTCCTTGCACCTAGGGTCTAGTAAGGTATAATCTTTGAGCCTAACTCTCTAGTTTGCTTAAATGGTGTAGAATTAGCTTCGGTTTGGGATAAATGTGAGAATTAGTGCTTGATTTTATGATTTGTGTGGACTTTTGGTTAAGAGATGTTAGTGTTAGTTAACCAAGCCTAATTAAGTGTTGTTAGGGCCAAGTAAATCTAGGTAAACCCCAGATTTCACAAAAATACCATAGGGTCTCAAATAGTGCAAAATTTAGCATTTGAAAGTGAATTCTTGGCTTTCTGTGATCTGCTTTGGACCCGGGGGTTTCAGAGAAATTTTGTGTTCACTGGTGCATGTTGGATAGACCCTGACTACACACACCAAGCACGACACCCAAATGTTATTATTTGGCCGCAATTTTAATCCTTCTGGCCGCAAATCGCGGCCATACAGGGGAGTTAGGGGTTAGGGTTTTGGCTGAGGGAGTCTGCTACATATTATAGTAGTGTGGTATGTGCAATTTTGTAAGATTCTCTCTGTTGGAAAATCTGGGACGATATATCGCTTTTCTAGTACGTTTAGTTCGCGCGATACGCGCGATACGTGGGGGAGTTCTGTGATCCAGCGTGTCGCGATGTGCCGGGATAGTTTTAGACACGTATAAACACGTTTCAGCGTATCGTAAACACGCGCGTTTAGTTCGAGACGCGAGTTTCTCATTTGATTTTGATATTGCGTTTTTGCGAGATATTTTCTTATATATGGATTCCTTGTGTAAATTCCAGGTTCAAAGGCAGGTGCGTCGGATGCCGCCAAGAAAGGGAAGCAAGTGGTCGGCTACGTGTAGCACGCGACCAGGTGAGTAGATTTGACATCTACGGGGAAATCGCGCGTATGGCGTTAAGCGTCAGGGCATGATAGGATATTTAGTCGTAGATGTTCATGTGCATTAGCGTAGCATACCTCCCCTATTGCATATAGAAATGGTAGATATAGAACACTGCACTGTCACTAACGGTTAAAGTTGCACCGGCACTATTTATATGTTACACTCACACCATTAGTGAATGCCATGACACTTGCACTATAGGATTGCTACGAATTACATATCATTTGATTGCCGCATCATTGATGATTGTCATGACTTGTCGCATTTTGGCATATACATATATTGATATTTTCATACCTGCGCACATGTACATTGTATATTCATACCAGTGCACACATATATTGATATTTTAATACCTGCGCACATGCAAACTCTATATTCATACCAGTGCACACATATATTGATATTTTCATACCTGCGCACATGCACACTGTATATTCATACCAGTGCACACATATATTGATATTTTCATACCTGCGCACATGCACACTGTATATTCATACCTGTGCACACATATATTGATATTTTCATACCTGCGTACATGCACAATGTATATTCATAGTAGTGCTACACTCATATTCGCGTATATATCCATCTGCACATCCATACCTACATACATACATATGTTACATACATGGATGATATTGATTTGATTTCATGAGAATAGCGACCGCATAAGATATTTTCAAAACTGGATCCTTTTTAAAAGAGCGGTTTTCCCTTTTTATTCTTAGTGTCGTACGACACATTGCATGGATTTTCGCATTGAGTTTGGATTTTATGGGATTTCTGGATTTGAGAACCGTGGTATTATTTTAAGAAAATACGCACTGTTTTAAAACTTGGTTTCTCTTGATATGATATTTCAGTGCGTCCACCATGAGTTTTCTCGGTTCCAGAGAGCTTGTGTGAGTATACCCGATTCGAGAAGCGGTAGGCACCGATTGCGGGTACATGGTGGGCCCGGTATGGAACCCCGGGGCAAGAAGACTCGTATTGTTAGACGGTGAGCCCGGCGGAGGGACTACTACCTACCGGTGATTGGTTGGACATGGCGGTTATCCGGAGGATACCGACCAGAGTCGATAGATGGATACGGGGCGACGCGTACTGCCGGGGCCGAGGGCCGATTCCGCAGACGGAGTCCGTGGGCCGATCCGATGGATGGAGCCCGGTATTTGAGGATTTGCGTGTCGATCCTAGACACGACGATTTTATGATATTTCGAGTGCCGATGTTGGGCACTCACGATTCTATGAGATTTATAGGATTTGAGGGCCGATGACGATGACGGCGCCTGAGTTTTACTAGGATTTGGGTGTATTGGTGGGCACCGGTTATTTTCCACTTTGATATTCCGTGTAGATATTATTTATTCCCATGCTCAGCATTCAGTATTTTACATCTCATCCTGTATCTTTTGTACCTGATAGAGTACACATGCTATGCACGATTATTGCATACCCTGCTCATCCTATATAGATGTCATTATATTGTATTTTCTATGCACGATTATTGCATAACCTTCTCATTCTATATAATTGTTGTTAGATTGCATTGCCAGGCATTATTACGTATACCTTGCTCATCAAATAGAGATGTCATTAGATCGCACTTGTTGCATGATTTTGAGCATCCAATTCATCATATAGATGTTATCTGTTGGCTTAGGTTAGAGTATCGCAGCATGTGCATACTCGCGATTACTTTTATATGTTATCTACTATTCACGAGTTGGCAACTCACCCCCATTGTGCCACAGTGTTTGCAGGTCGCCCCTCGGAGTAGTCACGGCAGGCTGTTTTATTGCATCTTTTGATACAGATACCACTGCAGTTGGCGTGCTAGCCCTTTGCTGATAGGTGGATTTTGTGCGGTATCTGTTTATTTTCCAGTTGTGTACATTGTTGTATCTAGTACTCTCCATCTGTCACTTATGTATTGACTTAGAGACCAGTTGTGAGGATGATGTATATTATTTTGTACTCTGGTGTCGAGCTCGTTGTGAGCCGACTTTATTTATGCAGCTTTATCTTTCATGATATTTCTTTTCGCTGTTACTGTACATTTCTTCGCTACGGCGTCGTATATTTTATTGTGCTGATGGTTTCCGCCGTTGTGCGTGATTGCTCCCGTTTGGGATGCTTTATTTTTATTGTATATCATTGTCACGACCCAGAGTTTGGCCCGTGACCGGCAACTTAACCACGTAACGTCTACAGGCGTAACGCGGCTAAGTGAACCGAAAACCCAGAAATCAAACCAGTAAAAGCATAGAGTGTTATAAGTTTTTAAAGAAAGTACTAACTAAAACATGATAAGAAATCTAAGTAAACAATCACCAAGATAGTAATATATGACGCCGTAGCGAAGATCAGGATCCACAAGTGGGAACATCACAGATAGGATAAACTGCAAGTACAGTCGGCTCACAACGAGCTCGACACCAGAAAACAAATATAATACAGCATCGTCCTCACACTGTCCCTAAGTCAAATACATACATGGTAGATGGAGAATACTAGATACAACAATGTACATTCTGAAACATAAACAGATACCGCACAAAACCCATCTATCAGCAAAAGAGCTAGTACACCAACTATGGGGGTATCTGTGTCAAAAGATGCAACTGCAGCCTGCCGCGACTACTCCGAAGGCGGCCTGCAAACACTGTGGCACAACGGGGGTGAGTTGCCAACTCGTGAATAGAGATAACATATAAAGGTAATCGCGAGCATGCACGTACTACGCTACTCTATCATATGCCAACAGATGATATCAATATGTGATAAGCAGTATGTGCAATAATCATGCAAGTGCTCTATCAGGTAATGCATCTACAGGATGAGGTACATTAGTAAATGCTGAGCAGGGGTAATATAATATCTACACGGAATGTCAACGTGGAATATACAATCGGTGTCCCTTAATGCACCCAGATCTCCCAAATAGCTCAGGTACCGGCACTTCCACCGGCCCTCAAAACCCTGTATATCTCTGAGAATCCCGAGTGCCCATCATCGGCACCCAAATAGCATAAATACTCGTGTCTAGCATCGACACGCAAAACATCCCTTATCGGGCATCCGTCAATCCGGGACAGCCCTCTCTCAAAGTATATATCGGGAATCCGTCAGTCCGGGTCATCCCTCTCTCAATATATCGGGCATCCGTCAGTCCGGGTCAGCCCTCTCGCAATACTTCGGGCATCCGTCAGTCCGGGTCAGCCCTCTCTCAATACATCGGGCATCCGTCAGTCCGGGTCAGCCCTCTCTCAATACATCGGGCATCCGTCAGTCCGGGTTAGCCCTCTCTCAATACATCGGGCATCCGTCAGTCCGGGTCAGCCCTCTCTCAATACTTCGGGCATCCGTCAGTCCGGGTCAGCCCTCTCTCAATACATCGGGCATCCGTCAGTCCGGGTCAGCCCTCTCTCAATACATCGGGCATCCGTCAATCCGGGTCAGCCCTCTCTCAAAACATGCCTCTAGCACCGAGAAAACACGGGGTGACGCCCCAAAATATCATATCAAGGGAACCGGGTTTTTAAATGATTACTTATTTGAAAAGGCCACGGTTTCCAAATCCAGAAATCACATGAAATCTCAACCAATAATACAAGTCAATGATCCGATATGATATGTGCGTCAAATATAAATATCATGTCAAGTCACATATAGATGAGCTACAATATGATGGTCCGATGTGATATAAGCATCAAGTATGAATAGCATGTCAAGTCACATATAAATGAGCTACAATATGATAGTCCGATGTGATATAAGCATCAAGTATTAATAGCATGTCAAGTCACATATAGATGAGCTACAATATGATGATCCGATGTGATATAAGCATCAAGTATGAATAGCATGTCAAGTCACATATAGATGAGCTACAATATGATGATCCGATGTGATATAGGTATCAAGTATGAATATCAAGTCGTGTCACATATAGATGAGCTACAATATGATGATCCGATGTGATATAGGTATCAAGTATGAATATCAAGTCATGTCACATGTAGATGAGCTACAATGCAATGATCCAATGTGATGTGTCTAGTAGGTATGCAATGCACTAGATAGTAACCATGAACATGCAATATATATATACAAGGGACACTATAAGGTCCTATCAGCCCTGACGTAAGACGCCATGCGGGCGATATCCCCATAGATGTGAAATCTACTCACCGTAGTCCGTCGCTAGGTATAGCTAACAACTTGTTTCCCCTTCTTCGCGGCGTCCGCCGTACTCGCCTGCGAACCTAGAATTACACAATATATCATATGTAAGCTTGAAGTCACACAAAAGCGACATTTAAGCCTGAACTAGTAACTCATGTCGTGAACCAAACGCGCGTGTGCGCGATACGCTAAAACGTGTGGTTACGCGCCTGAAACCACTCCGACGCGTCGCGATACGCAGAAACCCAAAACCCACACACACGTATCACACGTGTCGCGAAAGGTTGAAAATACGGGAAAATAGGTATTCTACCCCAGATTTTGATACAGGAAAGATATTGAAAAACTATACATGCCAAAACAACACAAATAGCAGCAGACACCTACACCCCAAACCCCAACCCATGGCTCCCCCATCTGGACGCAAATTGCGGCCAGAAAGCAATAATTGGCGGCCCCAAATGGGAATTGGGCTCCCAGGTTGGGTGTGTGCACTTTATACCCCCCATATATGCTACAGTAACATCTAGATTTACTCTGAAATGTCTCGGGTAACAGCAGATCCTACAGTGCCCAAATTCTAGTTAAAATCCACACTTTGCACTAAAAATGGAACATTAAGGTATTTTTGTGCAACTTGAGGTATAACCTAGTTAAAATAGCTCTAATAACACTTAAAGGAGCTAACTAAACTATGAGAACACCAATCTAATATATACATCACAAATATCCTATAAATTCACTAAAAATGCATAAAAAAGGGATTTTTGGTAAACAATACTACAAGTTATGGAAAGAGAGGTTAAGACCAGAGTTTATACCTTTTAGAGACCTTGCAAAACACCAAAGTCTCAGCTTTACCCTCAGTTCTGCAGATTAGCTTCCAAACACCTCAAAAAGTTCATTTTTCTTAAGGTTTTATGATGAAAAAGTGTTGTTTTTGTGAAGGAAAAGTGTAGAGATCAAAGAGACATGAAGAGGAGAAGAAAAGATGAAGAAAATGGGAGGTTTGCTGCTGGAAATCTCCAGAATTCTGAAGTGGGGAAAGAGAGAGAGAAGAGAGGGAAAAATGGTCAAAAGTCAAGCTTTTACCTACCCCCCTGCCTCATTGTTTAATAGAATTTGTAATTATAAAAATGGAGTTATGTTTAGGCTAAAATGGTGGGGGGAAAATAACAACCATGCAACAAAAGAAAAATGGTTACATGCTACCAAAACCCTAAGTCTCAAAAATGACAAAGTGTGCAAGTGTACACTACACAAGGAAAATGATGCTAACACTACTAACTAACTAATAATCCTATAAACACATATATATACTAACACGTACGATCACTAATTATCACGAAAGGCAATCAAACGGAAATCCAAAGTGTTATAATCATTTCATTCATATATTGTATTGTACCCGATTTCGGGACTAGTTTTTACAAGGAAATGCTGCCAAAATTTTTAAGATAATAACTTGAACTTTAAAGAATATTACTAAATTACTTAAGGTTTTCTAAACGTTTTACAAATGTTTTAACACTCTATTCTTTTAATGGTTTTGATTTCTGGGTTTCGGCTTACTGAGTCGCGTTACGCCTGTAGACGTTACGTGGTTAAGTCACGGGCCGAACTTTGGGTCGTGACAAAATTGGTATCAGAGCGTAGGTTTTACCTTTCGGAGTGTAGGATGACCCTGGTATGATGGAGTAGGTAGCTGAAACAGAGTGGCGTAGCGTGTGTATGTTCCGCGGCATACTCACGACACTGTACTCCGCCTAAGCGACCTTAGGACTTATTGATCGGAATTCCTTCAGGATTGTATACATTCTTATGATTCGATTTTCGTATCCTAATCGAATCCTACTTTCTTTTCAGCCATTATGCTACCAAAGACTACGAGGGCGCAGAGAGCGGCCGCGAGAGCCGAGATTCGTGTTGACTCGTCCGAGACGTGGACTGATCCGGGTAGTACCCCTGTTGTACCAGAGCAGACTGTTCCTCCTTCGACAGACCAGATGGTGGGATCTGGTATGCAGGAGATGCACCAGATGATGGGATCCTGTATGCAGGAGACGCACCAGATGATTGGATCTCTAGTTGAGACGCTTCGAGCGCAGCGACCAGAGGTAGCTCCACCCGTCACAGGGACCGCAATGGTACCTACAGTATAGGCCGTTGCCCCAGCAGCCACGGAGGTGATTACAGTATCGCTATCAGAGCTCATGAGGCTGAAGCCTCCGGTCTTCACAGGCACCGATGCAGCCGAGGACCCACAATCTTTCATTGATAGGATGGCCCGGATATGTCGTTCACTTAGATGCTCAGATGCCGGATGGGTAGAGTTCGCGAGCTTTCACCTAGAAGGTCTTGCGCAGAAATGGTGTGAATCGGTCGAGAAGGGCAGAGCAGCAGGTCTTCCTCCTATGACCTGGACCGAGTTTGTGACGGTATTTCTAGCCCTCTTCCTTCCCCAGAGTGTCAGGGATGCCCGAGCACGCAGATTCGAGTCCTTACGCCAGACGCCAGAAATGACAGTGGCAGAGTACGATGTGCTGTTCACTGAGCTATCAGTTTATGCTCCGTACCTAGTGGCTACTGAGGAAATGTGAGTCAAGAGATTTGTTCGAGGCTTGCTTACACCCCTGTTCCTTGCGATCAGCGCACAACATTGCGAGACATATGCAGCAGCTGTAGACGCAGCCCTATTAGTCGAGGAGCGCCTTGCAGAGACTTCGGTAGTTCCAAGGCCGAAGAGGGTTCATACTGATACAGCAGCACAGGGACTTCCATTCAGACCCCATGATAGACGTCGCATAGGTGGCAGAGACTCGGGGCGAGGTCAGATGTTTAGCTCTTATCCCTAGGAGGTTCAGCAGTCGTCGTGTGGATTCTTTGGAAGTGGTAGTCCCTATCACCGTGTCAGAGATTGTACCGAGATACGCCGGAAGGAGCCAGCAGTACCGCATGTCACACTTCCACCTTCTCCACCCCAGATGGCATTGCCGATTGTACCCACTGTTGCTCCGCGTCAGACTCACGCACAGAGAGGTCGTGGTCGCGGAGGGTTTACTTATAAAAGACGAGGTGGCCGAGGCAGAGGACAGCCAGCTACCGGCAGAGTGGAGCCAGTTGCTAGTAGGGAGCCACCAGTCGCCGGTGGAGGACAGGCGCGGGTTTTCGTGTTGACGCATCAGGACGCGCAGGCGTCCAATGCGGTGGTCTCAAGTACCCTATCAGTATGTTCTGTTGACGCACACGTGTTGTTTGAACCCAGATCCACGCACTCGTATGTTTCCACACACATCGTGCCGAGTTTAGGTGGAGAGTCCGGTTTGCTTGATCAGCCGCTTGTTGTGACCACCCCTGTGGGTGAGTCGTTTGTTGCTAGGCACGTGTTCCGATCCTGTGTTGTCCGTATTGGCGAGAGAGAGTTTCCTGTCGACTTGAGCCTTCTTGAGATGTTGGACTTCGACTTTCTTTTGGGCATGGATTGGTTAGCCACGTGCTATGCGTCTGTGGACTGCCGCGAGAAGACAGTTAGATTTTGTTTTCCCGGCGAGTCAGCTTTTGTTGTGCAGGGGGACCGTGGTGCCACCCCTCATATACTGATTTCTTCTCTTCGCGCTGGACATCTGTTGAGGAAGGGATTTCAGGGATTCCTAGCTTATGTTTGTGACACTAGAGCTACAGATGTTCCTTTGGATCAGGTTCCGACTGCTTGTGAGTTCCCTGATGTGTTCCCTGACGAGCTTCCTGGGATACCGCCTGAGCGCAATGTTGTTTTCTGTATTGATTTGATTCCCGGCACGGGGCCTATTTCTATACCGCCTTATCGGATGGCCCCGGCAGAGCTTAGTGAGTTGAAGGGTCAGTTGCAGGATTTGCTGGATAAGCGACTTATTCGACCCAGTGTTTCTCCTTGGGGTGCTCCGGTCCTGTTTGTCAAGAAGAAGGACGGCAGTTTGCGTTTGTATATCGACTACCGCCAGCTGAACAGGGTTACCGTACGGAACAGATATCCTTTGCCACGTATCGACGATTTGTTCGACCAGCTTCAGGGGGCAGGATATTTTTCGAGGATCGACTTGCGATCAGGATACCATCAGCTGCGGGTTCGACAGGAAGTTATACCGAGGACAGCTTTCCGCACGCGCTACGGCCATTATGAGTTTTTGGTGATGTCGTTCGGACTCACCAATTCCCCAGCAACATTCATGGACTTGATGAACCGTATTTTCCGGCCATTTCTTGATTTGTTCATCATCGTATTCATTGACGATATTTTGGTGTATCCCTGGAGCCAGAGGAGCACGAGCAGCACCTGCGGATCACACTGCGGACTTTGAGGGAGCACCAGCTTTTCGCAAAATTCTCCAGATGTGCATTCTGGCTGGACAGCGTAGACTTCTTGGATCATGTGATTACACGAGATGGCATATGTGTGGACCAGAGGAAGATTGAGGCCGTTCACAGTTGGCCCAGAGCCACATCAGTTACGGAGATCCATAGTTTTCTAGGATTGGCCGGGTACTACAGGCGATTTGTGCAGGACTTCTCCCGTATTGCTGGACCTTTAACCGAATTGACACAGAAGGGAGTTCCTTTCGATTGGACAGAGGAGTGCGAGCACAGTTTTCAGCAGCTACGGACTTGTTTGACTACAGCGCCGGTGTTATCATTGCCTTCAGGATCAGGCGGATTTGTGGTCTATTGTGACGCTTCACGAGTGGGGCTAGGGTGTGTATTGATGCAGCATGACAGGGTGATCGCGTATGCTTCATGGCAATTGAAGAAACATGAACAGAACTACCCCACTCACGATTTGGAGATGGATGCAGTGGTCTTTGCACTTAAGATCTGGCGACATTACCTATACGGCAAGTCGTGCCAGATATTCACTGATCACAAGAGCTTAAAGTATATATTTCAGCAGCGCGACCCGAATCTCCGACAACGCCGTTGGATGGAATTAGTGAAGGACTACGGTTGCGAGATCTTGTATCACCCGGGCAAGGAAAATATAGTGGCGGATGCTTTGAGCAGGAGGCCCGGGGGCAGTCTATCTTGTTTGAGTGCAGTGCAGAGGCAGTCGTCGGCAGATTGGCAGATACTATGCGACAGCCGAGTGCAGTTTGAGTTCACGCTGATAGGGGGACAGCTTGCGCATGTTCATGCACGCCCATAGTTGCTTGACCGTATACATGAGGCACAACACAGTGATGACCGATATTCAGAGATCCTGGCATAGATTGGACAGGGCAGATTTTCCGAGTTCGTGATCGATGATCAGGGGATACTGCGATTTGGGACTAGACTGTTCGTACCAGATGCTGAGGGACTGCGGCGTGAGATTCTTGAGGAGGCGCATCGATCGGTGTATAGTGTTCATCCGGGTTCCACCAAGATGTACCATGATATGAGAGATGTTTACTGGTGGGACGGAATGAAGAGGGACATCGCAGACTTCATGTCGAGATGCCTGACTTGCCAGCAAGTCAAGGCCGAGCACTAGAGGCCAGCGGGTGAGCTACAGCCGTTACCCATTCCGGAGTGGAAATGGGACCAGATTTCTATGGACTTCATCGTGGGTCTGCCCTGGACTAGGCGAGGGTATGACTCCATTTGGGTGATCGTGGATCGGTTGACGAAAGCGGCTCCCATCCTGCCAGTGAAGACGACTTTCAGATTTGCTCAGTACGCCCAAATATACATTGACGAGATTGTACGACTGCATGGAGTCACGACATGTATCGTGTCCGACTGAGGCACCCAGTTTACTAGCCGACTATGGCAGAGGCTTCAGGAGGCTTTGGGCACCCGCTTGAGTTTCAGCATAGCATTTCATCCGCAGACCGACGGACTGTCAGAGCGGACTATTCAGACTCTCGAGACATGCTCCGAGCGTGCGTTTTAGACTTTGGAGGCAGCTGGGATCATCATTTACCCTTGGTGGAGTTCTCCTACAACAATAGTTTCCAGGATACTATTCAGATGGCACCTTTTGAGGCCTTGTATGGGAGGAGATGTAGGTCACCCGTCTGTTGGACAGAGCTCAGCGAGAGCAGTATTTTGGGGCCACAGATCGTACAGGAGACGACCGAGAAGATATAGCTGATTCGAGACAGGATGAGGACGGCTCAGAGCAGGCAGAGATCGTATGCTGACAGGCGCCGCCGCAGATTAGAGTTCGCAGTTGGCGATCACGTTTTTCTGAGGGTCTCTCCAATGAAGGGAGTGATGAGGTTTGGACGGAAGGGAAAGCTTAGCCCCAGATTCATTGGTCCTTTCGAGATTCTCGAGCGTGTGGACGCAGTAGCATATCGTTTGACTCTTCCACCCGACATACCAGATGTTCACCCCGTATTCCACGTGTCGATGCTTCGCAGATACCTACATGACCCTTCGCATATGATTCAGCATCAAACCGTTCAGCTCGAGCGTGATCTTTCGTTCACCGAGAAGCCAGTCGTGATATTAGACCGGCAGGTGAAGAAACTTCGATCGAAGGTCTTGCCATCAGTGAAGGTGCTTTGGCGCAGCCCGAATGGTGAAGAGATCACTTGGGAGGCCGAGGGCGAGATGCGGAAGAAGTTTCCTCATCTCTTTGAAGGTATGCGCAGCTTTATATTTTAAATTCGGGGACGAATTTCTTTAAGGGGGAAGATTGTAACACCTTAGGATGTGTTTAGTGGCTAATTATATTTTAACATACGATTTTTTTAACAAAAAGTTTACCAAATTGATTTTCAAATAATTTATCTGGTTTTATGAATATTTTATTAGAATTTTCCTAGGCTTGCACACACTTGTGCATGTAAACTAGGGTTAAAATGGGCTAAACCATGATTAGCAACCATGGTGGACTAACCCTTTTCTTAAGCTACTTTTAAATTTAATTAAGTGTGTGTTTTGTTTTTAAAAAAATGAAAATGGAAAATGATTTGAATATGGTTGACTTGGAGGGGGAGAGAGAGAGAGAGAAATGGCATCATGGCAAGTGCCATGCTTACATTTAATGAAGAGAGAGAGAAAGAGAAAGGAGTGGGTTTGACTTGGGTGTTATCATTTCTTTACCTCTCATTTGTTTCTCACATCTCTCTCACTCTCACTCACTCACACACACACTCACACACACTTAGCAACTCCAGCAGCAGCAGCAGCAGCAGCAGCAGCAGCACCATCAGCAGCAGCAGCAACAGTAGCATCATCAGCAGCAACAGCAGCAGCATGGAGCAGCAGCATGGAGCAGCAGCAGCAGTAGCTGCTCCAGCAGCCACAGCAACTCCAGATCTTCTCCTCCTCCCTTCTTCTTGCACCTAGGGTCTAGTAAGGTATAATCTCTGAGCCTAACTCTCTAGTTTGCTTAAATGGTGTAGAATTAGCTTCGGTTTGGGATAAATGTGAGAATTAGTGCTTGATTTGATGATTTGTGTGGACTTTTGGTTAAGAGGTGTTAGTGTTGGTTAACCTAGCCAAATTAAGTGTTGTTAGGGCCAAGTAAATCTATGTAAACCCTAGATTTCACCAAAATACCATAGGGTTTCAAATAGTGCAAAATTTAGCATTTTAAAGTGAATTGTTGGCTTTCTGTGGGTTTCTTTGGACCCGGGGGTTTCAGAGAAATTTTGAGTTAACTAGAGCATGTTGGATAGACCCTGACTACACACACCAAGCACGACACCCAAATGTTACGGTTTGGTCACAATTTTAATCCTTCTGGCCGCAAATTGCGGCCATACAGGGGAGTTAGGGGTTAGGGTTTTGGCTGAGGGAGTCTGCTATATATTATAGTAGTGTGGTATGTGCAATTCTGTAAGATTCTCTTTGTAGGAAAATCTGGGACGATATATCGCTTTTCTAGTACGTTTAGTTCGCGCGATACGCGCGATACGTAGGGGAGTTCTGTGATCCAGTGTGTCGCGACGTGCCGGGATAGTTTTAGACGCGTATACACACATTTCAGCGTATCGTACACACGCGCATTTAGTTCGCGACGCGAGTTTCTCGTTTGATTTCGATATCGCGTTTTGCGAGATATTTGCTTATATATAGATTCCTTGTGTAAATTCCAGGTTCCCAGACAGGTGCATCGGACGCCGCCAAGAAAGGGAAGAAAGTGGTCGGCTATGTGTAGCACGCGACCAGGTGAGTAGATTTAACATCTACGGGGAAATCGCCCGTATGGCGTTAAGCGTCAGGGCGTGATAGGATATTTAGTCGTATATGTTCATGTGCATTAGCGTAGCATACCTCCCCTATTGCATATAGAAATGGTAGATATAGAACACTGCACTGTCACTAACTGTTAAAGCTGCACGAGCACTATTTATATGTTACACTCACACCGTTAGTGAATGCCATGACACATGCACTATAAGATTGGTACGAATTACATATCTTTTGATTACCGCATCATTGATGATTGTCATGACTTGTCGCATTTTGGCATATACATATATTGATATTTTCATACCTGCGCACATGCACACTGTATATTCATACCAGTGCACACATATATTGATATTTTCATACCTGCGCACATGCACACTGTATATTCATACCAGTGCGCACATATATTGATATTTTCATACCTGCGCACATGCACACTGTATATTCATACCAGTGCACACATATATTGATATCTTCATGATTGCGTACATGCACAATGTATATTCATAGTAGTGCTACACTCATATTCGCGTATATATCCATTTGCACATCCATACCTACATACATACATATGTTATATACATGGATGATATTGATTTGATTTCATGAGAATAGGGACCGCATAAGATATCTTCAAAACTGGATCCTTTTTAAAAGAACGGTTTTCCTGTTTTATTCTTAGTGTCATACGACACATTCCATGGATTTACGCATTGAGTTTGGATTTTATGGAATTTCTGGATTTGAGAACCTTGGTATTATTTTAAGAAAATACGCACTGTTTTAAAACCCGGTTTCTCTTGATATGATATTTCAGTGCGTCCACCATGAGTTTTCTCGGTTCCAGAGAGCTTGTGTGAGTTTATCCGATTCGAGGAGCGGTAGGCACCGATTACGGGTACATGGTGGACCCGGTACGGTACCCCGGGGCAAGAAGACTCGTATTGTTAGACGGTGAGCCCGGCGGAGGGACTACTACCTACCGGTGATTGGTTGGACATAGCGGTTATCCGGAGGATACCGACCAGAGTCGATAGATGGATACGGGGCTATGCGTACTGCCGGGGCCGAGGGCCGATCCCGCAGACGGAGCACGTGGGCCGATCCGATGGATGGAGCCCGTAGGCCGATCCGATGGACGGAGCCCGGTACTTAAGGATTTGTGTGTCGATGCTAGACACGGCGATTTTATGATATTTCGAGTGCCGATGTTGGGAACTCATGATTCTATGAGATTTACAGGATTTAAGGGACGATGAGGATGACAGCGCCTGAGTTTTATTGGGATTTGGGTGTATTTATAGGCACCGGTTATTTTCCATGTTGATATTCCGTGTAGATATTATTTATTCCCATGCTCAGCATTCAGTATTTTACATTTCATCCTGTATCTTTTGTACCTGATAGAGTAAACATGCTATGCACGATTATTGCATACCCTGCTCATCCTATATAGATGTCATTATATTGTATTTTCTATGCACGATTATTGCATACCCTGCTCATTCTATATAGGTGTTGTTAGATTGCATTGCCATGCATGATTATTGTATACCTTGCTCATCACATAGAGATGTCATTAGATCGCACTTGTTGCATGATTTTGAGCATCTAGTTCATCATATAGATGTTATCTGTTGGCATAGGTTAGAGTATCGCAGCACGTGCATACTCGCGATTACTTTTATATGTTATCTACTATTCACGAGTTGGCAACTCACCCCCGTTGTGCCACAGTGTTTGCAGGTCGCCCCTCGGAGTACTCGCGGCTGGCTGTTTTATTGCATCTTTTGATACAGATACCACTGCAGTTGGCGTGCTAGCCCTTTGCTGATAGGTGGGTTTTGTGCGGTATCTGTTTATTTTCCAGTTGTGTACATTGTTGTATCTAGTACTCTCCATCTACTACTTATGTATTGACTTAGAGACCAGTTGTGAGGACGATGTATATTATTTTGTACTCTGGTGTCGAGCTCGTTGTGAGCCGACTTTATTTATGCAGCTTTATCTTTCATGATATTTGTTTTCGCTTTTACTGCGCATTTCTTCGCTACGGTGTCGTATATTTTATTGTGGTGATGTTTTCCGCCGTTGGGCATGATTGCTCCCGTTTGGGATGCTTTATTTTTATTGTATATCATTTCATTCATATATTGTATTGTACCCGATTTCGGGACTAGTTTTTACATGGAAATGTTGCCAAATTTTTTATGATAATAACTTGAACTTTAAAGAATATTACTAAATTACTTAAGGTTTTCTAAACATTTTACAAATGTTTCTATTAAATGTTTTAACACTATATTCTTTTAATGGTTTTGATTTCTGGGTTTCGGCTTACTTAGTCGCGTTACGCCTGTAGACGTTACGTGGTAAAGTGCCGGTCACGGGCCGAACTTTCGGTCGTGACACTAAACTGTACCGGTTTTACCAGAGAACTGCTATCTGACGATAGGTATAATACCATCTAGGAGTTCTCGGCGAGTCCTGTTCGGTGTACCCATTCTCCAATGAGCACATGTGTACAATCATTGATGTCAGACACCAATGGCTGTGGGATCAACCATCGCCCTATACAGGGTCAAGAAACGTACACACTAGTCTACTCTAGAATATCGATGCCTTGTCTCGATACTGCCTCGACTAGGAACAATTAAAGGATGTACTTGTGGACTACCCTAGCCCCAATAGTTTGATCTGCATCATAGTCCTGGCAGTCAAGTACACATCCTAAGGGCTTTATCAACATGTAACGGAGAGACAGTATAATAATACAAGTGTACATGTTAAGATAAAGAGTAACCAGATAGTATACTATCATGTCAAGAAAGAAAGTCCTCTCTATATATGTCCAAGCATCCACTATAATATACAATCATGTACAACAATGGCCTTTAGGGCATACATATAACTAACACCCATGACTAGGGACGTTTTAAGGATGTACTTATTGACTACCCAGCTCCCACAAGTATGATTGTCATCACAACGCTGGTAGTCAAGAAAGGATCCTACGGGCTTTATTATCATGCATACGAGATATGAAATAACAAGTAAAACATATCACATGTGAAGATAACGTCAAACCAAATAGCATACTATCATATCGAGCAAGATTGTCCTATACATACATATCCCAAGCATCCTATACAATGAAGGCCTCTAGGGCATACATATCCAACAAGCAATACTAACAAAAGTTCTAATCTACTATGAAGTGATTTATACCTTTGTGTTCATGTTGTTCGGGTCTTCTTATCTTCTTCTTAAGCTCCTCGTTTTTACGGATCGAGCTTGGTTATCGGCCCCCTCGTGTCAAAGAAGATCCACCCGAGAGTTTATGGTTCAAGCTCTAACCTCTAGAATGAGGCAACTAAAGAACCTAGTTTGCTAATCTAGGTAGCTTAGGAGATGTAAAGAATGTTTATTGGATTAATTTGTCTCAATTACCCTAGGTTTCTCAACTCATGAAAGTATTTTGGGTTTGAGGAAGAAGAAGAGAGCAAAGGAGGAAAGTGAGTGTTAAGTGAAGAATGAGTTGAAGAATGGCTAAGTGTGATAATATCAAACATATCATTTACATTAAAAATAATGTGACATGCTTCAATAGTTATCCAAATGACTGAGTCATCTAATGTAGCCATGCTTCAACCATGCTTAAAAAACACCTCATACCTCCACGTCATTATCTATTTAAACAAAATGGATTTATCACAAATGAGGTGTCTTCTTCTAGAAGCACTCTTGTGAAAATACAAGAATACCCCTCACCAAATATGCATACCCGTATTCGTACTACGAATACCAAGAGATGAAAATAATCCAATATTATAATACTAGAATGCGACTTAATCATAAGCCCGCTAGTATTATCCATCCGATCAAAAATATGTATATGTAACATTTTAGAAATATAAATATTATTTTTTGAAATTTAATATTTAAAATAATATATTTTGAGAAAACTATTCGATTTGCGAATAGGGGTTTTTCGTAAAAAGGTATAAATATATACGAATATTTGGGAAATAATTGGAGATTAAAATGATTATTCATTTAAAAATAAATTTATCGGATTTTGCTATTTTTATAATTGATTATATGCAAGTTTAAATTAAACTCGATTAGTGCACTACTAATCACGATTATGCCAAATCCGTGTTTTTAATTAACCATGGCTAGTGCACCATGTCATGTTGCAATTTGGTTGCATGTTGTTTTATTGTAATTGTTGATATTTGGTTTTAAAAGAGAAATGAAAAAGAATAAGAGATGGCATAGGAGAAGTGAGAAGAGAGAGGGGGGGGGGGAAACATGATGATTCATGGGCATGAGAGTGAATGTGAGGGGGAGAGAGTGAGGATGGCTCCACCCTTAGACATGACCCTTCCCTTTTTTCCTTCCTCATTTTCATTATATCCTTCATCATCTTCTTCAACTTCTTCATCTTCATGCTTCCTCCACCTCCTCTATCTCCATGGTTCATCTCCAAATCTTCACCAAAACAACATACTCCCTTCATTAAAAATGATCCCCATCTCTTCCTAAACCCTTTGGACCAATCAAGTTTGGATTTTGAAGACTTGGGGCAACCCAAGAATTTTCTTGAGTTTCCAAATGAGATATATCCTACACTTGTAGTTAAGTTATTTATGCTTAGTATATCCTAGTTTAGTTTAGAGTAAAACTTTTGTGGTTTAGTGATCTTGAAAAGTTCTAGGTTGATGCTTAGTAGTTGTATGGGTTTGTACGTGGTTATTGAAGTATAGTGAGCGTTTACAAACCCTTTTAATTCTAGAATTCTATCCGGGACTTGAGCTAGAAATCCATACACGAAAACTGAAACATTCCGATGTCGGTTTTGTCGAGTTTTGTTGGCCTACAGGATATCTGGAGCTATCTGGGTTATTTTAAGAAAATCAAACAAGTCCATTAACCTTGATTAACCACTAGAAGACTACCACAAAAATACGAACCCAAATCTCTTCTGTATGGCCGGCGACACCGGATTTTGAGGCAATCTCGCCGGGTCCCCTTCTTGCTATGGTGTTTGGGTTTTGCCTGTAGCTCAATTACCTTATAACCTATCCCCTGTACTTACTTGTTTAGTCCCAATTAACCTAAGATAAAATCTGGGAGCGGTTTGTAAGTGTTTTGGCAAAGTTTTCCGATATTTGAATTCCTGGTTTTGAGATTTGATTTGGTTGTTAGACGTTTATAAGTCAACAACGAGGATTGTTTGGTTGTTCTTGCATGCGTAAGCTATAGGTTCTAACCTATGAGCAATTCGTGTGTTGTATCGGTTTTCGGATATTGGTTTTAATAGAATTGCGATTGTGTATTGATTGTAGGTACCTCCGCGTGGACTTCCGAGACGACGAAGCACATCGACTTCGGCTAAGCGAGGAGTTTAGCAGGTGAGTAGATTTATATCTACGGAGGAAGTCGGGTGGATGATGTATAGCACCCCCGCAAATTATATATGGAAACCAATATATATAGAATATGGTTGGAGAAACCATGTTAGAAACTTATGGATATGGTTAAAAGAGTTAGTAGGCGATGATATCAGTAATACGTGATAACGAGATTTGAGATATCAATATGATAAGATAAGATGATACGAGCGGATACGATTGATAGAAGATATGACGTGTATGAAAGATGGCATGATATGAGATTGATACGGATGTGACATAAGATATGTGTGTGTGTGTGTGTGTGTGTATATATATGTTTATGAGAATAATGAGTGATATGTCGTACGAGACTTTAGATCCGTACCCTCATTGTTATATAGGTTGATAGAATCCCTATTTGTTTAATGCCGTCGTACGATGGATTGCAGTACGTGATGAGTTTTACCGGATGTTGATCTATACCCTTGACTCGAGGATGCCGTCCAATGGATTATACCGTACGTGATGCTATGAGTCTGGATTGCCGATTGATAGATTCATCGACTCAGACATGTTATAGATAATTTAATACCTAGGTAGATGTTAGATTAGATACGTATATTTTATACTGCAGCGCTCAAGGTTTACTTTCTGCTACGTTTATGCTATTCTCATTGCATTTTATATCCCTGTGCTTCCATTATTTGTTATGATATCGTCTGCTAGTACACTAGCAAAATTATCGATGATGCGTATGTTACACTTATACAGATTTGCCGGCTCACACACATTCATTATCGGTAATTGCTATGTCACTTACACAGTGGAATTGATATATCATGCTATTATTCTTAATTTTTTCAGTATTATCACATGACTCGCTGGCATGACATACTGATTGTAACACCTTAGAAAGTGTTTTGTAGCTAATTATATTTTTAAAGTATGGTTTTTAATGAAAAGTTTACCAAATTAAGTTTTAAATATTTTATCCTATTTAATGTGTATTTTATTAGAATTTTGCTAGGCACACACACACTTGTGCATGATAACTAGGGTTGTTTTTGGAGTTAAACCATGATTAGCAACCATGGTTAACTAACCATTTCTCCCTAACCTAGTTTTAATATTGTTTAAGTGTTATGGTTGTTATTAGGAAATGAAAATGATTTTTTCTTTTAAAGGGTTTTAGTGTTGTTTTGAATTGTTGACTTTGGGGAGAGAGAGAGGGAAAGCATGGGGCAACATGGCTCATGCCATGCTCATTTATTAAGGGAAGAGAAAGGAAGAGTGGGGTTGGCCTTGCTCTCATTTTCTTCTCCTCATTTTCTTTCTCTCATACTCTCTCTCTCTCACACACACACACTCAGCAGAGAAGGCAGCAGCAGCAGGCAGCTTCAGCAGCAACTGAAGCAAGAAACATCATCATCATCATCATCATCATCTCAACAACAACAACAACAGCAAGAAGAGCAGCAGCAGCAAGAGCAAGGCAGAAGCAGCAAGAGCATCATCATTATCACCACCATCATCACCACCACCACCACCACCAACAACAACAACAGCAAGAAGAGCAGCAGCAACAATAACAACAACAGCAGCTGCAACAGAGCAGCAACAGGAACCCCAGCACTTGCAGAAGTTCTTCCTCCCCCATACACCTCTTCTCCAGCTCTCTAGGGTCCAATAGGGTATATTTCTGAACCCTAATCCCTAGTTTGCTTAAGGGTGTGTGGTTTTGTGTCGATTAGTGTTAAATTGCTAGTTTAGTGCTAGATTATGGTGTTTAAGTAGAATTTGGGTAAATTGTTGATTGTGTTAGCTACTTTAGCTTATTTAAGTGCTAATAAGGCTACTTCAACTGAGATATACCCCAGATTACACTAAAATACCATAGGGTTGTGTTTTGTGCAAATCGGTGTTTTTAAAGTGATTTTTGTGACTTCTGAGATCAGCTATAGACCCGGACCCTACAGAACAAAATTGAGAAAACTGGAGCATGCTTGTTAGGTCTAGATACCACAAACAAAACACGAGCCACCCTCTCCCAAACCTGGCCGCAGATTTCATCATTCTGGCCGAAATTTGCGGCCAGGAAGGGGGGTAGGGTCTTGGGGTTTTGGGTAGGGTAGTCTGCAGTGTTGTGTAGTGTGTTGGTATGTCTAGTTTTGTAATATCTTACCTGTAGGAAAATCTGGGACTATATGTCGTATTTGGTGTCCGTTGTGTTTGCGCGATACGCGCGATACGTGAGTGAGTTCTGTGATCCAGCGTATCGCCGCGTGTCGCGATGGTTTTTGACGCGTACACACACGATTCAGCGTATCGTGCACACACGCGTTTAGTTCGCGATGCGAGTTTCTCGTTTTGGTTCGATATCGCGTTTTTCGAGATATTTGGCTTATATATGATTTCATGTCGTATTTGCAGGTTTGCAGGCAGGGGCTACGGACACGGCTACAGGGGGAGCAGATGGTAGGATTCACCTAGCGTGGAGTGTAGATGAGTAGATTTAACATCTACAGGGGAATCGCCCGCATGGCGTTATGCGTCTGGGCTAGGATTCAATTACCTGTCGCACATTCTACGTCATTGTAGAATTGCGCCCTATTGCATTTCCTTGATATAGTTATACTATGACTAGTAGCCGTAGGACACTGCACACATTATTGACGGTTCATGTTGCACGAGCACGGATTGTATGCTACACACACACCGTCAATAATTGCTATGTCACACACTACCCCTTATAGCTACTATTGCTTGCCACACATGACATCTAGCTTATCGGTATACCTATAGTGTATCATACCTTTAGTGATAGGTATATTTTCACCTTGCGATACAGCTACAGGTATACCTCCTACATATTCTTCTTATACCCAGGGGGGTATACGACATCAGTTCTTATAGGTAGATACCTATACATTGCTACACCTGTATGTTAGACACATATTCAGTTGCTGTCGCATATTTACATCTACTGATGTTACTTAGCTGTACCTTATCTAGATTTCACATACATCTGGTTCAGCTATATACTTTTGTTTACCTGCTCGCATTCAGATATATCGCATACATTTATTCTTGGATTGCGCATTGTTTATCTGGATTTTATATGATGTTTACGGGATTTGGGAACCGCGGGAGTTCATGAAATTATGCATACATGGAACAACCCGGTTTCCTTGATATGATATTTGTGTGTCCCCCATGAGTTTTATCGGTGCTGATTATATGCTCCATACGAGGTGTGGTTGCCGTATGAGAGTACATGGTGGGGCCCGGTATGGTTCCCCTCGGCAAGAAGATCGATGGGTTTGCCGATTGAGCCTGGAAGCGGGCGAGTACCTACCGGTGATTGGTTGGACCTGGCAGTTGTCCGGAGCTACTGGCTAGAGTCGAGAGATGGATGCGGGAGGATCTGTACTGTCGGGGCCGAGGGCCAATACCGCAGACGGACCCCGTGGGCCGATCCGGACTGACGGAGCCCGATATACGAGGATTTCTGTGTCGATGCTTGGCACACTGTTTTCATGATATTTCTTTAACCCCTTTTTGTATATATAACAGGGGATTAGCCGTTGTTATATATACCTTTACACCAATATTAGTGGAATGGGACGCTAATATATGTGTATTGCCCCCATCATACTCATTTCTGTATATATTTACCTTTAGGAGGTTAGAAACTTACTTAGGATTCGACTTGGGATATAGGTGATTCATTGAGATTGGATATTGGATATGAATGAGATTGATGAATTGTACATTCAAGATATAGGAGAGCTATTCGATATTGTACATTGAGGTGATGTGAGACTTATATATTGTGAAAGCCCAATGTGGGGGCTGATTTGAGGATTTGGGATTTGAGTGTCTTGATGGATTGTGATCCTGCCACGACGTCAGGTTTCCGTGGGAAATGACATATTCCACCCTATGCCTCACCCTTAGCTACCTTATGCACAGATTCATATATTGGTAGTACTTGTAGTGTACCCTTATGATAGTTGCATATCTATATTCTCATATCCTTTTTCATGGTTATTGCATACTATTGTCATGTTACTATTGCTTCACATATTGATTGTACCTGCTAGTGTACTCTCCTTATTTCAGCATTGCATGACATATTACTACTGTAATCGCATATCTTAGATTCATGCTGTACGTGCATTCCTGCGATTACCTGCATATGTTTTATACTATTCACGAGTTGGCAACTCACCCCCGTTGTGCCACAGGTGTTTCAGGTTTATCCCTAGAGTAGTCGAGGCAGGCTATTCCTCTATTCAGCTATCCAGCTACCACCTTTTGCTACAGATATCGCATCAGCTCACAGTACCATTTTGCTTAGGTGGGTTAGATGGTTATCTGTATTTCATATTGTATATTCGTTGTATTTGTACTCTCCATCTACTATTGTATTTGTGGACATAGAGACCTGGTGAGGACGTTATGTGTATTATTGTGGATTTGATGTCTTTTGTATACAGCTTTTCTCTACTGTCATTATTTTTGTGTTGCCTTCATCTTGACTTGTTTTTCCAAAAAGGGGGTGTTGCTAAAATTTTAAAGAAAGAAAGTAAGACTTTTAAAAGAATTTGGGTTGCGATTTCAATTGTTTCAAAACTTATATTATCTTTTCCGTATTTTTCATGGTTTAGATTTCTGGGTTTGGCTTTCTTTTACTACGTTGCGTCTTTTGGCGTTGCGTAGTATTAGGGCCGCCACGGGCCAATTTTGGGTCGTGACAATGTTGGTATCAGAGCGTTAGGTTTTACCTTTCGGAGTGTAGGGTGACCTTAGTATGATGGAGTAGGTAGCTTAAGCAGAGTAACGTAGTGTGTGTATGTCTGCAGCATACCCACAGCGCGGTACCTTGCATTAAGTGACCTAAGTACAATTTGCTTGACATTCCTTCCTTGATGATTCATATCTTTGAGATTCGATTTCCTCATTCTTATCGAATCTCATCTTATATCTATTTATAGCCTTGCCGCCGATGACTATGGGGACTCAGAGTGATGCAGCGAGGGCCGAGGTCAGAGTTGGCTCGGGTGAGACGAGTACTGACCAGGATGGCACTCTAGTTGCACAGGTGCCGACGGATCAGCCTACGATCTATATTATGGATAGACTTTTGGTAGAGATGCAGGACTTCCGCCAGACGTTGAGTTCTTTGGTTGATGTCGTTCGGGAGCTACGACAGGAGGTGGTCACCCCTGTTACTCAGCTATCCCTTACGATCAGTATGCTGCAGTCCGTCACCTACATAGCACCAGTGGTTGCAGCTCCAGTTGACGAGGCACGTATTCCAGGACAGTGGAAGACTCGTACTAGCGTACCAGCCCAGGGACAGAGGTTTGGTCGTCGAGACAGATTTCGTGGCCGTCGCGGGAGTAGCAGAGGCTTAGGACGAGGACAGTCGTTCAGCTCTTATCCCCAGGATGGTCAGCAGTCAGCGCGTGGATGTTTTCGATGCGGAAGCCTTCAGCACTTCGTCCGGGATTGTTCCTTAGCACCTCGTCAGGATCGTTTTCAGAGAAGCCGCGGACGTGGAAGATTCGCTCAGAGGGCTCAGTCTACCAGAGGAGTTAATCCAGCTGCGAGTAGAGGGCAGACACAGGAGTTTGCTTCTACTCATCGGGACGCGCAGACGTCCAATGTGGAGTTTTCAGGTACCTCGAGTTATTTGTTCTTTTAATGTATTCGTTGTCCTCTTGCTTGTACCGTTGTTGGGTAGATTAGTAGTAGTTGTTTTAAATTCTGTCAGCGATCCCTTTGTTGCGCGACACGTATTTCAGTTTTGTGCTAAGCGGATAGGAGATAGAGATTCGTCCGTCGTTTTGATCCTTCTAGAGATGTTGCATTTGACGTTCTCCTGGGCACGGACTGGTTAACTACGTGTTAGGCGTCTGTGGACTACCGTGTGGAAGCAAGTTAGGTTTTTTTTTTCCCGGCAAGTCAGTTCTTGTTGTACAGGTGGATAGTTGTGCCGCCTCTTACAGCTTGAATTCAGCCTTTTAGCTAGTCGGCTTCTGAGGAGATGTCATGGATTCTTGGCGTTCATTCGTGATACCGGAGCCACAGTGGGATTGTCGGACCGGGTTCCTTTCGTGCGAGAGTTTTTCCGACGTTGTTCCGGATGAGCCGGCGAAGCTTGGGAGCAAAAGGATCAGCAGTAGAGTTCTGGTTTGGGGAGTTTTGTGCGTCTAAGTGTTTCGCTTTTGGAAGCTCCGATTTCTGTTCTTCGAGGAGGAAGGCGGCAGTTGGAGGTTGTGTATCGACGGATCGTCAATTGAACCGGCTTACGGTGCGGATAGGTATCCTTCACCTCGCCGTAACGATTTCTTCGATCAGCTCCAGAATGCGAGACATTTTTCTAAGTTTGCTTGGGATCGGGTCATCATTATTGCGGATTCGGGATGATGGCATTCCGAAGACTGCCTTATGCGTTCTACGGGCTTTGTATGTATCGGTGAGTCGTTGGATTCCCTGATGCCCTAGCAGCATTCGTAGAGGTAATGAGCCAGATTTCTTCAGGCCGTTCCTCGACCAGTTTCTGTTGTGTTATTTACGACATTCTGGTCTATTTTATGTGTCTTGAGGGACAGGAGTAGCACTGAGGATTTGTTATGCAGATACTGGGAGAGTACCAGCAGTTGCTAAATTCTCAGAGTGTTTCTTCAGGCTTGTTTGTGTTGACTCCTAGGTCTTGTAGTCACGGGAGACGGTTTCGTATGGTTCCGAGGGAGATCGTGGCCGTACAGCTTAGGCCCAGACTTGTGTGCCGGACAGAGATCCGCAGATTTTGGGCTTCGCAGGTTTTTACCGCCGTTTCGTGCAGGATTGCTAGAGTAGTGCTGCACCGTCGACTGAATTGACCAATAAGGAGGTTTCTTTTCTGTGGACTGAGACATGTGTACGGAGTTTTCGGCAGTTGAAGATTCTGTTAACAACCGCATCAGTCTTGCTTGCTTTTGGTTCGGGCGACCTTGTTGTTTAACTGTAATGTTTCTTGAGTGGGCTCGATTGTGTACTGAGGTGACACTATAGAGTTATCACTTTTGCTTCCCTACATTTGGAGAAAGTACGAGAAGGATATTCCACTCATGATCTGGAGATGGACGCGGTGGTTTTGCGTTGGAAATTTGGAGACGCTACTTGGTTGAGAGTCGTGTCAGATTTTCCACGGACCGCTAGAGCTTAATGTACATCTTCCTGCAGCAGATTTGGATTGTTGTGTTAGTCTTCTGCAGATTTACAGTTTTTGTGTAACCGTTGAGTATAGCTTGGTTCGTCTCCATGGAGGGGATAGCTTGCTCATGTCCGCGCCCGACCCCTTTCCTTAAATCGTTTTCGCGAGACACCGCCCGTCGATGCTCGTACATCAGAGATACTTGAGCATACTCGGCTGGGTAATGATTCGGAGACCTTGATTTGTGACAGTGGTGTGCTAAGTTAGGGACACGTGGTATACCTGGTTTCATCAGGTAGAGACGTGTAATCCTAGGACATGCACATCTGTCAACTCTCAGTTTGCATTCAAGTTCCACCAACATTTAACGTGACTTGTGAGATAGTTACGGGTGGACAGGGATGTAAGGGGAAGTTTCAGGTTTCGTTTCAAGGTTTCAGTCTTGTTGTGTGCTTGAGTCGAGCATCTGAGGCCGGCTGGAGAGTTGCAACCTTTTACCTTTCCGAAGTGGGAATGGGAGCAGATCTCCACGAGTTTCGTTATGGTTTCTACCCAAGTTTGGTCAGGGTGTGACTCCATTCGGATTCTTGTCGTCCGGTTCTACTCAATGTGCTCAGTTGTTTTTGTTAAGTCGTGTGTTTGTTTTGTTTGTCGTCAACAGTTTGGATCGTCACTCGCCATCGTTAGGGTTCTTTTTCGATAGCTATTATCAGGAGACACTCCAATTGGCCACCCTTAGGCTTAGGGGTTAGGTCGTGTCGATCACCTGCTTGTCGTTCTTCTGACTCTGCGTAAGTAGGACCTTGGACCCTAGCTATGTCTAGAGACTTCGGAGATAGTCCAGTTGTGTTAGGTCAGGATGGGAATTGTCCATTACGAACTGAGGTCTTATGTCGACTGTGTTAGCCATAGACTCGAGTTCGTAGGGACGGATCATGTATTCCTATGGACTTTCCGATGAATGACGTGTTGAATTTTGGGAAGCTTATCCCAGGATTTAGGTCCTTCTGAGATCCTATAAGCGAGTTAGTTTCGTTTCCTTTAATTTGGCACTTCCGCCCAGATCATTGGATTTTCACCCCGTATTCCTTGTGATGATACTTTACATTTACCTTCATGACCTTTCTCACGTGATTTGGCACCAGACCATTTAGCTGGACGCGATCTTTCGTTCACCAGTAGCCATGTGTGTTAATGGCTCGACAGGTGGAGAAACGTCGGTCAAGGGTCTTGCCATCTGTGAAGGGTTTTCTTGGACGTAGCCGTATAGTGAGGTAGTCACTTGGGAGGCTGCGAGCGAGATTTGGGGATTTTAATCTTCTCTTTGAAGGTATGCGTATCGGAATATTTTTTAAATTCGGGGACGAATTTCTTTTAAGTGGGGAGATTGTAACACCTTAGAATGTGTTTTGTAGCTAATTATATTTTTAAAGTATGGTTTGTAATGAAAAGTTTACCAAATTAAGTTTTAAATATTTTATCCTATTTAATGTGTATTTTATTAGAATTTTGTTAGGCACACACACACTTGTGCATGATAACTAGGGTTGTTTTTGGAGTTAAACCATGATTAGCAACCATGGTTAACTAACCATTTCTCCCTAACCTAGTTTTAATATTGTTTAAGTGTTATGGTTGTTATTAGGAAATGAAAATGATTTTTTCTTTTAAAGGGTTTTAGTGTTGTTTTGAATTGTTGACTTTGGGGAGGGAGAGAGAGAGAGGGAAAGCATGGGGCAACATGGCTCATGCCATGCTCATTTATTAAGGGAAGAGAAAGGAAGAGAGGGGTTGGCCTTGCTCTCATTTTCTTCTCCTCATTTTCTTTCTCTCATACTCTCCCTCACACACACACACACTCAGCAGAGAAGGCAGCAGCAGCAGGCAGCTTCAGCAGCAACTGAAGCAAGCAACATCATCATCATCATCATCATCATCTCAACAGCAGCAGCAACAACAACAGCAAGAAGAGCAGCAGCAACAAGAGCAAAGCAGCAGCAGTAGCAGGCATCATCATTATCACCACCATCATCATCACCACCACCACCACCAACAACAACAACAGCAAGAAGAGCAGCAACAACAATAACAACAACAGCAGCTGCAGCAGAGCAGCAACAGGAACCCCAGCACTTGCAGAAGTTCTTCCTCCCCCATACACCTCTTCTCCAGCTCTCTAGGGTCCAATAGGGTATATTTCTGAACCCCAATCCCTAGTTTGCTTAAGGGTGTGTGGTTTTGTGTCGATTAGTGTTAAATTGCTAATTTAGTGCTAGATTATGGTGTTTAAGTGGAATTTTGGTAAATTGTTGATTGTGTTAGCTACTTTAGCTTATTTAAGTGCTAATAAGGCCACTTCAACTGAGATATACCCCAGATTACACTAAAATACCATAGGGTTGTGTTTTGTGCAAATCGGTGTTTTTAAAGTGATTTTTGTGACTTCTGAGATCTGCTATAGACCCGGACCCTACAGAACAAAATTGAGAAAACTGGAGCATGCTTGTTAGGTCTAGATACCATAAACAAAACACAAGCCACCCTCTCCCAAACCTGGCCGCAGATTTCATCATTCTGGCCGCAATTTGCGGACAGGAAGGGGGGTAGGGTCTTGGGGTTTTGGGTAGGGTAGTCTGCAGTGTTGTGTAGTGTGTTGGTATGTCTAGTTTTGTAATATCTTACCTGTAGGAAAATCTGGGACTATATGTCGTATTTGGTGTCCGTTGTGTTTGCGCGATATGCGCGATACGTGAGTGAGTTCTGTGATCCAGCGTATCGCCGCGTGTCGCGATGGTGTTAGACGCGTACACACACGATTCAGCGTATCGTGCACACGCGTGTTTAGTTCGCGATGCGAGTTTCTCGTTTTGGTTCGATATCGCATTTTGCGAGATATTTGGCTTATATATGATTTCATGTCGTATTTGCAGGTTTGCAGGCAGGGGCCACGGACACGGCTACAGGGGGAGCAGATGGTAGGATTCACCTTGCATGGAGTGTAGGTGAGTAGATTTAACATCTACAGGGGAATCGTCCGAATGGCGTTATGCGTCTGGGCTAGGATTCAATTACCTGTCGCACATTCTACGTCATTGTAGAATTGCGCCCTACTGCATTTCCTTGATATAGTTATACTGTGACTAGTAGCCGTAGGACACTGCACACATTATTGACGGTTCATGTTGCACGAGCACGGATTGTATGCTACACACACACCGTCAATAATTGCTATGTCACACACTACCCCTTATAGCTACTATTGCTTGCCACACATGACATCTAGCTTATCGGTATACCTATAGTGTATCATACCTTTAGTGATAGGTATATTTTCACCTTGCGATACAGCTATAGTTATACCTCCTACATATTCTTCTTATACCCAGGGGGGTATACGACATCAGTTCTTATAGGTAGATACCTATACATTGCTACACCTGTAAGTTAGACACATATTCAGTTGATGTCGCATATTTACATCTACTGATGTTACTTAGCTGTACCTTATCTTGATTTCACATACATCTGGTTCAGCTATATACTTTTGTTTACCTGCTCGCATTCAGATATATCGCATACATTTATTCTTGGTTTGCGCATTGTTTATCTGGATTTTATATGATGTTTACGGGATTTGGGAACCGCGGGAGTTCATGAAATTATGCATACATGGAACAACCCGGTTTCCTTGATATGATATTTGTGTGTCCCCCATGAGTTTTATCGGTGCTGATTATATGCTCCATACGAGGTGTGGTTGCCGTATGAGAGTACATGGTGGGGCCCGGTATGGTTCCCCTCAGCAAGAAGATCGATGGGTTTGCCGATTGAGCCTGGAAGCGGGCGAGTACCTACCGGTGATTGGTTGGACCTGGCAGTTGTCCGGAGCTACTGGCCAGAGTCGAGAGATGGATGCGGGAGGATCTGTACTGTCGGGGCCGAGGGCCGATACCGCAGACAGACCCTGTGGGCCGATCCGGACTGACAGAGCCCGATATACGAGGATTTCTGTGTCGATGCTTGGCACACTGTTTTCATGATATTTCTTTAACCCCTTTTTGTATATATAACAGGGGATTAGCCGTTGTTATATATACCTTTACACCAATATTAGTGGAATGGGATGCTAATATATGTGTATTGCCCCCATCATACTCATTTCTGTATATATTTACCTTTAGGAGGTTAGAAACTTACTTGGGATTCGACTTGGGATATAGGTGATTCATTGAGATTGGATATTGGATATGAATGAGATTGATGAATTGTACATTCAAGATATAGGAGAGCTATTCGATATTGTACATTGAGGTGATGTGAGACTTATATATTGTGAAAGCCCAATGTGGGGGCTGATTTGAGGATTTGGGATTTGAGTGTCTTGATGGATTGTGATCCTGCCACGACGTCAGGTTTCCGTGGGAAATGACATATTCCACCCTATGCCTCACCCTTAGCTACCTTATGCACAGATTCATATATTGGTAGTACTTGTAGTGTACCCTTATGATAGTTGCATATCTATATTCTCATATCCTTTTTCATGGTTATTGCATACTATTGTCATGTTACTATTGCTTCACATATTGATTGTACCTGCTAGTGTACTCTCCTTATTTCAGCATTGCATGACATATTACTACTGTAATCGCATATCTTAGATTCATGCTGTACGTGCATTCCTGCGATTACCTGCATATGTTTTATACTATTCACGAGTTGGCAACTCACCCCCGTTGTGCCACAGGTGTTTCAGGTTTATCCCCAGAGTAGTCGAGGCAGGCTATTCCTCTATTCAGCTATCCAGCTACCACCTTTTGCTACAGATATCGCATCAGCTCACAGTACCATTTTGCTTAGGTGGGTTAGATGGTTATCTGTATTTCATATTGTATAATCGTTGTATTTGTACTCTCCATCTACTATTGTATTTGTGGACATAGAGACCTGATGAGGACGTTATGTGTATTATTGTGGATTTGATGTCTTTTATATACAGCTTTTCTCTACTGTCATTATTTTTGTGTTGCCTTCATCTTGACTTGTCTTTCCAAAAAGGGGGTGTTGCTAAAATTTTAAAGAAAGAAAGTAAGACTTTTAAAAGAATTTGGGTTGCGATTTCAATTGTTTCAAAACTTATATTATCTTTTCCGTATTTTTCATGGTTTAGATTTCTGGGTTTGGCTTTCTTTTACTACGTTGCGTCTTTTGGCGTTGCGTAGTATTAGGGCCGTCACGGGCCAATTTTGGGTCGTGACACTGATATGCTCACATCACTATTCTATGTTGCATGATATACTGATATACTCACATTTCTGTTCTGTGCTCGCATACATCATGCTTTACGATTATACGCATTGAGATGCTGTTTTCTTGAGATTCTGGATTTGAAAACCGTTGTTATATTTCAAAAGAAAGTATGTATTATTTTAAAAACCCGGTTTCTCTTGATATGATATTTCGAGACGTCCGCCATGAGTTTTCTCGGTTCTGAGATTGGTTTTAGAAACCCGATTCGAGGAGATGGACGATCCGTTTGTGGGTACATGGTGGACCCGGTATGGTATCCCGGGGAAAGAAAGGTGTGTTTTGCAGTAGGCGATGAGCCTGGTAGAGGGACTACTACCTACCAATGATAGTTTAGACCTAGCGGTTATCCGGAGGATACCGACCGAAGTCGTGAAATGGATATGGGCTGATCAGGACTGACGGAGCCCGTGGGCTGATCCTGACTGACGGAACCCGAGATATGTGGATTTACGTGTCGATGCTTGACACGATTTTAATAATGTTTCGAGTGTCGTTGTTGGACACTCAGGTTCCATGACTTTGATGTGTCGTTGATAGACACACGTTGGTTGATATCCTTATACATACATGCATATGCTTTCATGATGTTTTGAGTGTCGATGTTGGACACTCAGGTTCCATGATGTTGATTGTGTCGTTGATAGACACGTGGATGATATCCACCTGCATATAGGCATATGATTTGGATGTTTGTTTGTATATGTCATTGGCATTGATTATATTATTGACATATATGCAGGCATGGCCACCTTAGATATCATAGTATTACCTTCATGATATAGTATGACCTAGGAAATCGTTATGTATTCGATTTCTACCTGCTGATGTTTTCTACTCACGAGTTGGCAACTCATTCCCATTGTGTCGCAGTTTCTTGCAGGTTTGACCGCTTGGGATCAGTAGCGGTATTGCTGGCACACAGCTTCATCCAGGTTGTTTTACTTTGGTAGGTGGGTGTAACACCTTAGGATTTCGATTAGCATTAATTAAGCGATAATGCGGGTTTTTGGTAAAAAGTTTAACAATTCGGTTTCCTCATATTTTTTAACATTTAATTGATAATTTATTATTATTTGTTATGGGCAGGCACACACGTGTGCACGTTAATGTGAGGGTGTGTTTGTGTTAATCGTGTTTTGTAACCATGACAACTTAATCCTAATCCTTTGCTTTAACCTTAACCCTAACCCTTGATATTTGAGTGGGAGAATATATTTCTTCTTTGTGTTTTGTTTTGGGAAGAGGTGGCATGGGGAGTCATGGCTTGCATTAATGTGTGAATTAATGCAAGGGTGCACTCACCTCTCTCTCTTATTAGTCTCACCTCTCTCTCTATTCTTTTATCCTCTCATTTCTTCTATCTCTTTCATTATTTCCCATACTCCTCTCTGTCACGTCCCGAATGTATGGAACATGACCGGCACTTAAACTACGAACGTCTCGAGTCGTACGTAATCTAAGTAAGCCGAAAACCCAGAAATCCAAACCAAGAAAATTAGTAGAGTGAAGGAAACCAATTTAAAATCAACTAGTTTTAATAGAATAAGCCGAATTATGCGGTTTTAAAAACATCAAATATTTCCTGAAAATTTCGGCAGAGTCTCCTTTGTAAATACAGGCCCCCAAACGGGATACAACATGAATAGTATACGAAATCAAAAAAAAGGTATCCCTAAGCGGGAGCTAGTTCTTCGTCAATCGACGGTCACAACCACACAAGCAATATAATATACAACGCCAAGGGCGAGGATCAAAACTCAAAAGGAAACTCAAAACAACAAAAAATCCACAGAAATATAACGCGCGACTCTAAGGTCGAAAGAATAACATCACTGGTCTCTATCTCAAAAATAAATACATGTTTGGTTGATAGAACTTCTAGATACAATAGAATAATGATATACAAGATATAATGATGGGTGCGATACAAATAAACCCACCTACTAGCAAGTCACCCGGAAATGGAAATAGTGCCAGCAAGCCGTAATGAAACCTGTACGGCGAAACCTGCAAGAACTGTGGCACAACGGGGGTGAGTTGCCAACTCGTGAGTAGAAAAACATCTACGCACAGAAATCGCATAAATAACGTAATCCTAGTTCAATGATCATAATATATCCTCAAATATGTATATAACATGCAACCTATAACAATGGCTAGGGTAAATATCTAACCCGAGTGTAATCGCATGTGCCCGTGTCAGTGCCTCAGGTAGCAATATATCATATGAATGAGGTATGAATGCATGAAAACAGAATACATGTAAATGAAGAAACTGTTTTCATAATTTAGTGAGATTTCCTTTGTATTTTTAAAATGAGGTATCATAATGAAATCAGCATCAACAGTGTCTAGCATCGACACAAAACATAAATCTCAATGTCTCAAAATCTCAGGCTCCGGCTATCCGGACTGGCCTATATTATCAAATCTCATAAATAACGTAATCCTAGTTCAATGATCATAATATATCCTCAAATATGTATATAACATGCAGCCTATAACAATGGCTAGGGTAAATATCTAACCCGAGTGTAATCGCATGCGCCCGTGTCAGTGCCTCAGGTAGCAATATATCATATGAATGAGGTATGAATGCATGAAAACAGAATACATGTAAACGAAGAAACTGTTTTCATAATTTAGTGAGATTTCCTTTGTATTTTTAAAATGAGGTATCATAATGAAATCAGCATCAACAGTGTCTAGCATCGACACAAAACATAAATCTCAATGTCTCAAAATCTCAGGCTCCGGCTATCCGGACTGGCCTATATTATCAAATCTCAGTACCTCAATATCTCGAAATCTCAATGTCTCAATCTCAATATCTAGGGCGCCGTCAGTCCAGACCGGCCCCTACCATCCATCTCAAGACCACGACGGTATCCTCCGGATATCCGACGCGTTGGGTAATATCACCGGTAGGTAGTGCTCCCCTGCACAGGCTCAACGTCAACAACACGATCTTCTTGCCCCGGGGTACCGCACCGGGCCCACCATGTACCCGAAACGGTTCATCCATCTCCTCGAATCGGGTCTCGAATCCATCAGCAAACTCATGGTGGACGACTCATACATCATGGGAAAACCGCATTTTTATTTAAAAAGAGAGAAAGCAGTTTATATATGTTTTGCGGTTTTCCTCCAAATCCAGAAAATATCATGGAAATCTGAATCATCAATAGCATGTAAAACCATGAATATAAGCATGAGCATCCATGAATGCGGCATATAATGAATAACAGTATGCATGAAGTGACAAGTAACAACTACAATGTCTAAACTAGCATATAAGGCAAGCAACTAATCATCATGTCAAAACTACTAGTTAACAAGCTACATTAGGCGATAATATTTTCTAAGGTGTGCGTGACATGGCAATTACCGATGAAGATGTGTGTGAGCCGGCAAGCAAGTGTACGTGGTACATACGCATCATCGGTAATGGTGCTGGTGTCCTAACAGTATGATATCAACAATGCAATAAGAAATTATAATATAAGTATGCGATGCGGAGCGAATAGTAATAATGAGCGGAATACTAGACACAACGATAACTAAACTGCATTATCCTAATATAAGTCCTACAATAGTGCCTTTTGAAATAACACGAATCGCGGTGTTTTGAAAATAAGGGCTACGGTGTTTTTAGGAAAAGATACGTCTTTTGAAATATCCGTAGAATCCCTTGACCTGTCTTTTAAAATACTCACGATTCGTAAGCTTTTGAAATAGGTAGGAGTCGAATCTAAGCTAACAACTAAACTAAACTAAAGGGCTAAGCTAACAAGCTGGACTACAGGTAAGGAAACCGCCTAACATCTGAGTCGATATATAGACATACCTGTATATATATTAGTCGGTAATCCCGCCTTAATAATATCATATCCGATACCATATCTATAATCAGACATCCCAAGTCAAGAGTGCGGATCAATCATCAAAATATAGCTCGTACGTAAATCCGTCGTACGGCATCCCCAAATCTGGGTACGGGTCAATATCATATTCATCACACTATTCATCCGGTATCCTCTTTATCAAAGATCATAGTCTAGGGTACTGACCTATGTCTAGTACAATACTAATATCATCAATATAGTCATGATCTGGCTACTGATCGACGGTCTCGTACAAACTGATATCATCAGCACATATCATCATCAAGGGGTATACATCGCCCAATACGGCCTAGGATCAATATCCTAGCATACCATATCTATATCATGATCACATGTCGACCATTTAATTAATAACACTATCACCCGTATCGTCGTCTCAAGATCCGCTATAACACCAGGACGTACCTCAAGTACGAATCCTGCCATATCACCGTTCTCGCGGTCTCAAACAAATCTTATCGACTCATCTCAAATCCCAAATACTATCCTCAAATCCAGTATGTGAGCACATAGTCCCATACCCATATGAACACATAACAATATAACTCGATATAAGCACATATGAAAGAAGAATGTATGCAAGTATGGTATGTGTGTGTAAATGTGGGGTAACCTCTATTATAGGGTCTCGCAACACTAACTAATCCGATCACACCCTAAATCCATCTATATCATCGATAACATCAAACAATACATAATCACTATGTGTGTATACGTATTCGTATACATCACCACGAACTGCGGGGGTGCTATACGCCATCCACCCGACTTCTCCACGTAGATATGAATCTACTCACCTAGTTCTCGCTAGTCGGTGCTGTCGTCGCCACGCGCTTGCTTGTCGTCTCAAAGTCCACATGGGTACCTACATATCATAACGCACCGTATCGCATTAAAATCCGACTCAAGACCTAAACGACACACGAATCCCACATAGGTTAAAACCTATGGTTGCTTTCACAAAGCAACCCCAAAACCCTCGACGTCGGCGTACAAACGCCAGACCATCGAGAAAAACTCAAACACACTCATTCGTACAATCACGAGCACTAATTATAATATAAAATAGCTTAAAATTCACAAAAACCCCAAATTCACTTTAAAAGCCATTTTTCCGAAAATCTATCAAGCAAAATTAACCGTTTTAGTACAAAATTCGATGTTTAAATAAATCTAGCGGTCCTAATATCCACTAAATATCATAACTAAGTCATATAAACCATTTCTATAATTTATTGTCATAAATTTGCATAAATTCCAAAATCCTAGTTTGCAAAAATATTAATTTTTAACATCTTTGAAAGCAAAATTCACAATTCATCAATTAAGCTTGATTTTGCATGATCCAAAGTCATTAAACCACTCATTATAATATTAATAATGACATGAAACCTTAATTTAGATTTTAAACCCAAATATAAAACAATTTCAAAAAAACCGAGTTAGCAAAATAGCACATTTATCACAATTTCCAACTAACCATTTGAAATTAGTTACTGGATTAGGTTTTAACAAGAATTAACATGTTAATCTACTCAAGGCAAGCTTAATGATGTGATAAAACCCTATCTTGATTTTAATCCCACATATAACCATTAATTCCACAATTCAAGTTTGCAATATGAACACAAATTAAACAGCAAATTTAGTTAAATTGGAGTAATTAACCAACAATTAAGACATGGGTTAAGATTTATACCTCCCAATTAGAGATCTAGCAAGGGTCTAAGCCTCCCAAATTGCTCTCTTCTCACCAAGATCCATGCTAGATGGGATAAAGAATAATGGGTAAGAGTTAGATTTTGATTTTGTGAGTTTTTAGTTGATTTTTCATGGAATTTTTTTGTGGATTTTTTGGAGAAGAGATGAGGTGAGGAAATGAGAGGGGAGGGTTGCTGGAAAGGTGCAGGATTCGGCCAGCATGGGGAGGAGAAATGGATGAGGGAGGAGAGAGAGTGAGGTGGAGAAAGTGGGAAAGTCAAAGTCCACCATTTTCTTTTATCAATTTCCTTTTCTTTTCTTATCTTTTCTTGGAGATTGGAGAGAGAGAGAGAGAGGGCTGTCATGGTGGGGCCGGCCACATGGGGAGAGGGAGAGAGGGTGAGGTGTGGGTGTGTGGCTTAGGAAAAAGATAAATGTATTACCCCAATTCCCGTTAACACTAAATTCACCGGAAAAAGCATTTTTCTTCGATATTTTCTAAACCGTTTTGGCAAACGATTTCATTTCAAAAACCACAGGATAAAATTTTATTTAATGTGTTATAATGCACAAAAATTGTTTCAACTCGTTCCAATTTTTATTTTTTTCTAATTAAATGTATTAGTGACGGCTTAAAATAATATTAAAATAATTAATTTCAGAAAAATTTTCAGAAAATTTGAAATTTCACCAGTGACTCAATAAACACCAAATACTAGCAATTACATAGCTAGAATATGTATATTTAATTTTATAATAAAGATATTTATATTTTGACTTTTTACAGAAAACCCCTTATTTTACCGATTTTTCGAAATTTCACTGAAACGATTTTCAAAACGTTACACTCTCATTCTCAACTGAACACTTATCATTCTTTCACTAATCCTACACAAAACTTCGTCAAAACTCACAAAAATCACATCTTAAGCATTGTTTTGCCTGTAGGATCCATTGGAGCTTGGAAAGCTAGGATGTTTGAGCTTTTGTGGATAGGTAATGATCTTTATCTGTTAAGTAGGTGCTCTGTGTAGCCTTATAGTTTCAGTTTAGAACACCTAAAGTATCGTTTAGTGCACATATCGTATTTTTAGTGTCAATATTTGATATCTGTGATCTGCTGTGACCCAGTGTGTGTATATGAAAATCTAGTTGTGTAGTTGTGTTGTACCATAGACCATAAGCCTTCACCTGAAGCACGAATCCATGGAGCTCGGATATGGCCGGTGATCATTCGAAAATATTGCATTTTTAACACATCAATTTCCCTACTATTTGCAATCATCTAAAGGTGTTCGGTATGAATATAGCACATATTAGCAAAACAGCTGTAAAATACAAAATAACTTGTGTTATATATTATAACCGGCACTTTTGAGGAAATTGAGTGTTTATCATTGCATGCATCATCTTTGTATAGCGCAACACTTGTCTCGAGAATCTGTGCAGGAAATTCCAGGTAAAGAGCCAAAACAGCTAAAGGTGCTGATAAAAATATGCCAAGTCCAAGACTTATGATCTGGCAGTGATATAGAAAGAAATATGAGATTCCACACATCAGAAAAGTGCCACAAGGACACCATAAATGTACCCTGAAAATTACATGCACAGATGCCTTCAATGGGCCGCGGATCCGTGGCGCAAGGGACACGTCAAAGCTTCAAATTTTCTCCACCTGTCTCCTTGTAACGGCCAAGCTTCCAGAGGACTTTAAAAGACCACGTGGCTTCTTCCAGAAGGCTCGGCCTAACAACCTTATCCTAGCATATACCTTATTCTAGAATATTCCCTCCAACAAACTTCTTCTAGAAGCCTCTCTCTAACTACTTAGCTTTGGAGGGAAGATTCAAATGAGGTGGCTATAAAATGAGATATAGATCTAGGGTTTGAGGTTGTTGAAAGTGGAGGGAAAATTATAGATCCAAATAAAATTCAAATCAAATTGAGTGACATAATTTGATCAATTCAAGATCTCCGAGTTTAATTCAAGCAAGAAGCCTTCAACGTTTTAGAAGCGACGCCGATCTTCAACCGAGCAAGTTATCCAAGACGATCCGCGACTCACGGAGACGATGCGAAGCAAATTCGACAATCGAGTTCTTTCCTCAATTCTTATAGTTCTTGAGCGAATTGTAACGGAATTGATGAATAATAAAAGGTGAAATTTCTTTATCTTGCTTTCTTTACATTCTTGCATTGTGATGAGATCTCAATTCTTGATTATTTTCTTTGATATGATGCTTGAGTAAAAACTCCGCTCGTGGAGGAATCGAGAAAATTGATAATTAATGATGATTAGATTCTTGTACGATTCTTAAGTCCTAGGAGTTTTGTAAACTCTAGTAAATTGAATCATCGACGACCTAGTTTCGAGCGAGATGATTTCTTGAATGTTTTCGCTCTTAATTAGTGATCAACGATCGATGTTTGAATTTCCTAGAGGCTAGAATGTGAATGAAATCAACGAAAGGACAAGGGATAGATGATGAAACCCTAATTTCCGCAAGAAATCCCTAATTCTCGTTGATCGTCATCGATCTAGCAACAAATCATCAAACGATAAGAATACGTAATCATAAGTCTTCATCCTCACTATCGATTCGATTGATTCCTACGAGCCTCATTACAAATCTTGATAACTAACTCAATTGGATGATTCTTGATTCTTGATTTTGAGTATTCTTGATATTAGATCTAGATTTTGATAATTCTTGAAATTCACTTTTAAATCTTGAATTGAATTCTCTTTTCTTTTCTCTGTAATTTTCGACTCAACTAAAACAAATACGAGCAAATCTCACTTTCCCTGTGGACGATCCGCACTCGCTAACGAACCTACAATTGACACCATTATTGATTGCGGTTTACAAATTTCTTTGGTTGTGATTTCTATACACTTTTCAATATACACACCGAGAACTCATTCAATCAAATGGCGCCGTTGCCGGGAATTGTGTGCTAATTTATTTATTTTTGAAATTTAAGTTGAAAAATTTATTCCATCAGAATTTTTAGATCAAAATTCGTGCAAACACTAAACGATTCGTTATGATTTTTTTCGAGGAAATATGGAATCTGTGGAGCGAGAGGAAAAATAATCTGAATATTCCAGGGAGCTCAGGGAGTGAACAGGAACATTTCCTGAAGTTTTTGTGCAGAGACCACACTTCCCCATCGCGTTTCCGCGGCCGTAGAGCACCTCTCGCGGCGGTTTCGCGGCGTTATTGCTGCATCTCTGTACCAAATTCGCTCGGTATCTCCTGTACTTTCTTATCTCCACCCTCATCTGCTCCATTAACCATTTTCTGCAGGTTTCTTTGCAAAAATTCACAGCGCCGCAAAAATAATAAAAATTGTGCGTGTTTGATCATGGTTGCTTGCATTTTTAATACGGAAATTAAGGGGCACAGACCAAATTCAGATTAGGTGGGGAGTTCATTACCCTTCCTAAGCCCCGAAAATCACAAAACGGCATCCGCATTACCCTCATTAACTAAAAGATATCTAGACATGACTCTAAGGACCGTTGCGCTCACTTAGAACAGGAGAAGGTCGTGGGTAATCTATTGCTTATCCGTGTTTCTTTTGTAGTTTCTAAGGCAAGTGTGTCAAAGGCAAGTGATTACTTAATTAGGCCCACTACTTACGTAATGGAGAACCTCCCACTTACCTGGCACTTACATGACCACTGGAGAGACAAAGAGGTAGTAGAGGATTGATCCTGCGATTTGTCTTCTAGCAGTTAGGAGCGGTCTAGAGACTTGACCTAGGTGACCATTAGACTTAGGGTTGTGTGTGCATTTTTTGTGATTTGCATTTTTAAAAAAAAATCCGTATCTTTTTCAAAACAAACACCACTTCACATTTTCCTTAATTATCTTAACACTGCCACTTGTGCTAAACCCTTTAGTGTAAGCTCGCCTAGACACGGGATTCTAGTGCCCGTCTTGTCCGCGTTTTCCCCCATCGACCCCAAAGTCGGTATTTCTACATTTTCTTTTTGCCACCACCCACCACCACCGCGATGGACGGATTTCCATCAAACTTTTACACCACTCTGCCACCGCCCGCAGGTGCGCAGAATCCTCCACGCATTTCTCTCCAAGAGAGATGCTATCCTTCATGTGTTCCCCTTCCCACCCGTCTTTCTACCCCACCAGCCAATGGGGGCAATTTTGAAATCAACCCCCAATTCATCAAACTGTTACCCAAATTTCACGGTCTTGATTCTAAAGCGCATACGTTTTTGTCTCCAAATTTGAAAACGTATGCGCAATGATTGGAACGTCACAACTGTCTGTGGATGCTCTGCGTTTACGTTTTCTCCCATTTACTTTGTGTGACTTAGCCGATAAGTGGCTTTATAATACAACCGCACATTCTATTTCAAAATGGGATGAATTTGTTGCAGCATTCCTTAGGATTTTATCCCAATCACAAGACCAGCCGTGTTCGGAGCGACATCTTCAGATTCACCCAACTTCCCAATGAACCATTATAGAAATGCTTTGAACGGTTCAAAGATCTTCTTTTACAATGCCCTCATCACGGAATCTTCAGATAGGATTTGTGTCGAATTATCTATGAGGGTATTGATCTCACGACTAGATAGATGCTTGAAACCATGTGTCATTGCCAATTCCGATCTAAAGATGATGGTGATGCTTGGAAATATCTAGAAGATTTAGGTCAAAACACTTTACAATGGGAAAGTGTTAGACCACCACCGCCTAGGGAAGATGTCAATCAGCTTGATGTTTCCATCACAATGAGAGCCGAAATGGCCACAATACAAAGGAAGCTCGACGCTATAGAAAACAAAATCGCTTTAGCCTCCCTAAACCAATACAAACTTCCCAAAACCGTGTGTGGCTGTTGTTCACACCCATCACATTTGACGGAAGAATGTCCTTTGAATGTACCGTTTCAAGGTCACACTAATGCTGCATTTCAGCAAAGACCTAGAAACGATACTTCTTCTTCCTCATATAATCAAGATTGGAGGAATCACCCTGACCTTTCTTGGATCCAACACCAAACTCAACACACGGATCTAAACCAGAATAACTTCCAATGGGTCCCTCCACCATAACAGCAACCACCACAACTGAGTCAGCACCCCTTTCAATCGCAACCTTTTCAAAACCCGGCCAACAATTTTGATCCTTTTTCTGCCGGTACCAATAACACCTCTGAACTTGAACAAACCATGAGTTTGCTTCTGACAAATTCTATTCAAATGTCGGCTGATTTGAAGTCTTCTATCGATGATATAAAGAAAACCACCGCCTTCCAAGGTGAGATTATTGAATCGATGAAAGCACAAATTGCACAGTTAATAGCCGAAATAAGTGCTAGAGAAAAAGGGAAACTTCCAGCTCAACCCCTACCGGATCCTGGACCTTCACATTATACTAATGTGGATGCATTTACAATGTTGAGATCTGGAAGAGTGCTAGACAATCATGTGGGTAAACAAATTGATAATGATGAATTGATCATTAACACCCTGGCTTCCACTTCCACTTTCATTCCCACTTCTACTTGTCCTATTTCGTCTAGTTTACCTTCTTCTTCCGAGCCTATTCTCCGTTTTCCCAAAGGCTCGAACCCTCCACGCACTTCATCCTTCCCACCCCACAACCTTCTCCATAAATGTTGGACCTAACACTTATTGGTAGAGCTCCATTTCCAAATAGGTTGAGGCCCAACAAATCCAATGCCCAAATGAAGAAGCTTGTGGACATGTTTAAGTAAGTTAACATCAACATCCCTCTCCTAGATGCTATCCAACAAGTTCCGTCCTATGAGAAAACTCTTAAGAACTTGTGCACTAGGAAGAGGAAGACTCAAGTGCCGAAAAAGTGTTCATGTCGAGTACTGTAGACACGGCTTTTCCCCAACAATTACCAAGGAAACGTGACCCTGGCTGTCCTACTATTTCTATTTCTATTGGGGAAAAACACATTAACCGTGCTTTAGTTGACCTAGGCGCTAGTGTTAACTTGCTTCCATATTCAGTCTATGAGCAACTAGGTATCGGAGTGTTAAAGCCCTCGAACATAACTCTCCAGATGGCCGACCGATCAATCACCTAACCTAGGGGTGAGCTTGAGAATGTGTTGATAAAAATCGGAGACTTTGTATTCCCTGTGGACTTTATTGTACTTGATACACAGCCTGTAGCAAACCCACGGAATCAAATTCCGGTGATACTTGGTCGCCCCTTTTTGGCCACTTCCAATGCTATAATCAACTGTCGTAATGGCTCTATGACCCTATCCTTCGGGAATAGGTCGATTGAGCTGAACATTTACAAGTTGGGAAGTGTACCCTCCGAACCTACTGCTCAGGTCTGTTCTGTCGAATTAATGGATGTCGAAAGTAGCGAATTTGATCAGCCTCATGATACTGATCTTGACTCTTTTCATATGTTGTTTTTTGACCCAATTATGTATCATACACATACGGACTCTTCCACCGAGTTTTCCGGGTCAACAAATAACACTGATTATGAACCGTTCTTGGAGTCTGAAGATCACCCCGCGCTTTGTGATGACATTATTCTTCGGGGTATTGATGAGACTTTTGAGGAAATTTTCGCTGATGAACTCGCATTTTTAAAAGACACGGGTGTTGAGATGAATCCACCTCAATATAAACAAATTGAACCTCCACCCCTTCTTCTGGACTATAAAGAGAATGCGAGTAATCCATCACAGTCACGGTGTCGTCTCTCCAAAATGAGACGCAAACACATTCTATTCCACCACTTACCCTTTCCCCACTTCTGTAAGTGCACGGCGGCGCCCCGGCCTCTATCCCGAGGCCAAATGCGGAAGCGATGGTTAACTTTAAATTTTCTTGAACCAGCACCACCGCGCACTAAAACCCAGATTGGGCCATTAACTAGTCCTAGCTAACTACAAGATGGGGAAGAGAGATATACCGAGTGATCCGAGTCCTCCGGTCTTCTTGTCGTCGTCCCGATCTTCCGCGGAATGTCCGGTCTCCACCTCGTCGCCGGAAGGGCACCACGTCGCCTGCTTCTTTTACGGGGTCCCACCTCTATACCGAGGCAACTCGGGCACGAAGTTGGCGAGCCGACGTGCCCAAGGTTTGCTGTAAAATATAGTGTAGAACCATGTCTCATTTTGGGGTTATGGAGTTTGCCTTTTGGTGGAGGAAATGAACTAAGCTTTTGGAAATGGTGTTGTGGGATTTTTCCAACATGAAATGAGCCAAAATCCCCCACCAAAATGTTTGGACAGCCCCCCATGAGAAGTGGCCGGCCATGGTGAATGGGAGAGTGGAGAATATGAGAGTGGGGTTGAGTGAATAATGCAAGAGAGAGGGAAAAAGAAATCAAGTGTAGAAATGATCACCAATCAAAAACAACACTCTTCCAACCTCATCATAACCCATCACCATCAACAATCATGACTTTTAAAAGTCAAGCCATCATGAACAAATCAAGTCAAATGGTCAAGGGATGGTGCAACCATCATGACACAAGGATATGCAAATACCCCCTCCACAAAAGCTTATTTGCACAAATACAAATAAGCCCTCCTCCACCAATCTTCGGCCATTGAAAGATACAAATGAAAATGGCCGAAACGGAAAGCAAACTGGCAACTCCAAAAAACTGGTCCTGTAATAAATTACAGGAAAACCCCGATACTGTGTATACACACCCGCATTTGTATTCCGACCGAAATACAAATGCAATGAGACAAAATCTACACTGTACTATACTAGGATCCGGCTTAAACAAAAGCCGGCTAGTAATATCCGTTCGATCCTGATCCATGCAATACCGTACGTATCTGATCGGACCTTGCCATATCTCCATACGGCCTCTACAACTTTTCGCCCGAAACTTGAGTAACTGAATGTGGGGGACTCTAAAGACTCATCAACACCTTGGTTGTGGATTTAACCACTAGCACGTTAGAGGTATAAGCCAATACGTAACGGGCTACCAGGTATTGACCAAAAGGAACGTCGATGAGCGAACTCATCCTGACACCCTACATAGCCTGTCAGTGACAATATCCGTACAGTCCGGTCCGTTCGTCTAAGAGCATCGCATGGCGGGCCTAGGGGGTTGGTAAAGTCAGACCCCCAAAAGCGGTACAAGTCGTGTCGGAGTGTAGCCCAGAACACCCTGAGATACTACTGGAATACCTACCAGTAAATCTCCTGCCTCGGCCGAGGGCTTCGTGTAATTGCTCTCCTAGACACAGCACGACCTCACCCCCAATACCGGGAGAGACGAACCACTGAAGATCCGCTCACTGCCTCCATGTGGCTCAGGACTGTACCCAAATAAAACCTGTTTGCACGTCTCCTTAGAGCGTGGTAGGGTAGTAATCAAAGTACAGTGGGAACTCACACGAGACAAATGACGATCCTCAGGTCGATGAACTAACCTGTACACATGTCACCAGGGAACTGCTATCTGACGTCAGGTATAAGACCAACTAGCATGTTCCCGGCGAGTCCTGTCCGGTGTACTCATAACCCAATGAGCACCTGTATACATCTTAGGTGAACCAACGACACAAGTGGCTTGTGAGACCGGCCACCGCCCGTCGTCGGGGTCTCGACTGTATACACTAGTCTACTCTAGAGTATTGATGCCCTGTCTCGAAACTCCCACGACTAGGGACCTTTTAAGGATGTGCTTATAGACCACCAGCTCTCACGTATATGATCGCCCTCATACTGCTGGCAGTTAAGCAAGAATCCTAGGGGCTCTACCAACGTGTAATAGCGACCTGTCAGGTCACCTAAAGCAGTACACGATAATAAAGATAAACCAGATAGCATACTATCATCTCGAGTAAGACTGTCCTACTGGGACAGGTCCTCCCTCAATCATTGCAATCACGTGCCTGTGATCCAATAATTGACTCTGAGAGCACTATCTCCAACAATCTCCCACTTGCACTCAAGGCTAATTATTGCGATGTCGCATACTCACAGCCCGTGTGATACTGAACACCCAACTCCTCTACTGTAACATTCTAAAAATATAAAATATTAATTTTGGGAAATTTTATAATTTAATATTATTTTATTGAATATTTTAATATTTTGGTATTATTAAATGCAAATAAATAGGAAAAATTTGAGAAAAATTATGGAAAATTATAAAATAGGGTAAATTAGAGAATTATGCCATTTCTAAGTCTAATTGATTAGTTATATGCTAAATTAGTGCTAATCGCGATTAAAAATCGCTAATCGGGTTTTTAGCTTTTTTGTGCAAAACATGCACACATCACTTTTTTTCACACTTGTGCATTTTATTTGTCATGGTTCTTTTGGGTTTACTATTTAAGTGAGAAGGGTTTTAAAAAGGGAAAAAAGAAAAGAGAAAAGAATAAAGAATTGGAGAGTGGGTGAGAGAGAGAGGTATGGGCTTCATTTGACTTAAAACCCTTAGCCATTTTCCCCTCATTTCCCTCCCTCTTCTCCTCTCTCCTGCTGCTGCTCCTCCCTCACTTCCCTCCCTCTTCAACTCTTCAAATCACCATGAAAACAAACTCAAAACCCTACACCCATTTCACTAAAAAGATGCACAAGCTCAAGGCCTTCATGATGGACCAAGAAAGCTTGGATTTTGGCCACTAGGGGCAACTCAAGAAAATTCTTGAGTTGCCAAATGAGATATTTTTCTGAACCATTAGCTTAGTTATAGCATTCCCTTTACCCCCATGTTAAGATTGAATCGATATTGTTCGATATTATGGACTTGAAGATAACAGAGTTAGGGTTTGAGGAAATTTGGTGTTGTATTGTGAAATTGAGCTCAGTAGAGGTTTTACAAACACCCTAGTGTATGAATTGGAACCCAAAACCAGAAGCTTAAACCAGAATACGGATTTTAGAAACCGATATCGGGGAAATTATGAAATCTGTGCATTGTTTATGGAATCTGCTATCATCGAGGTATCCTAAAATAAAATTGATTAGACAGTAGTATGTGCAGGCACCCAAGAAGCCACCACCAAGACCCCAACCCCTGACTCATCAAGCCGGCCGCAAATTAATCCAGTTTGGCCGCAATTTGCGGCCTGGACCCTACCAATTTGGCTCGTTTTGGTTTTGGTGTTTCCTTATCTGTAGATTAGGCCCCTGGTATATATATATTTGTCTAATTGGACCTAGGGTGAAATCTGGGATATATTTCCTAAGTTGCTGTTTTGGATTCGTGTTTCCGTATTCCGTATTTTTAAGTCTGAAATTGTGTCTTGTGTTTTACCTCGACTATTTGGCGTTTATACGACGATATAGAGGATTTATTGATGGTTTTGAAGGCGTGCCATAGGTTCTCACCTATAGGCCCCTTATCGTATCGTTTTGGATTTCGTGTGCCGTTTTAGCTTTGATTTGGTTTTAATGCGCATATACGATATTTTGATGTGTAGGTACCCTATGAAGACTACGGGACGACGAGCTAACGCGCGGTGACATCGAAAGATGGAGACGCAAGGTGAGTAGATTATATCTACAAGGGGAAGTCGGGTGGATGGCGTATAGCACCCCCGCAGTCCGTAGTTAGTATATTATGTAGAATATATGTATGATAGTTATAGTGTGCTATGGTTAGTTAGGCGTAGAAGTAACTAGCGTAGTTCCTAGTTGCGAGCCCTAGGATAGAATTGCACCCACACGCCTACACTTGTATGTTCCTTATACTTGCATGTTGTTGATGATATTGGACGACATTGGTGACGAGTCGATGATATTGGGCCTTGTGCCGCAAGATCGGTGATTTGATAGGATTCCTATTTGGGATATGACATGTGATTCTTGCGGGCTTGGAATGTGTGTTTACCCCCGCATTCATATTTTATAGATGGTATCAGTGGTACTAGACTTAGATCAGTACCCCAGATTATGTGGAATGATGATAGTGATATCTGATATGTGATGAGATAGTGTGATATTGACCCGTACCCAGCTACTGGGATGCCGTACGACGATTTACCGTACGAGCCTATATTGATGATAGATCTGCGCTCATGACTTGAGGATGTCATATGATATACTGTATCGTACGCGATACTATTGAGGCGGGATCACCGACTAGTATGTCTATATATCGACTCAGATTTAGGTGGTTTCCATACCCCTCCTGATTTACTTGATACTTATATCTGTAGTTTGCATAGTAGATGTTAGACTAGACCGAGGCATACCTATTTCAAAAACTACGAATCAGGGGTATCATAAAAGACAAACAAAGGGATTCAGCGAATGCTTAAAAGGCGTATCTTTTCTTAAAAACATCGCATCCCTTATTTTACTAAAACCCTGATTCGTCTTATTTCAAAAGGCATCACTGCATGACTTATAAATATTGATGTAATTTCTTCACTGTGGTGTTGATTATTTGAATTCCGCATATTCATGCTATTCATATTTCCTGCATATGTTATTGCTATACTGTTATCATGCTGTTAGGACACCAGCACCATTATCGATGATGCGTATGTTCCACGTACACTATTTGCCGGCTCACACACTTCATCATCGATAATTGCCATGCCACTACACTGTAGTACTGCTGCATTCATGATATGATTTCCGCATAGCATATTATACACATATACCTGTACACAAACATATATGATTCTGACTTGATTAGAGATTTGAGGGCCGCAAGATATTCTTTAAAAACCGATTTAGTCTAAAGGAGCGGTTTCCCTCGACATATGCACATTACTATTCATATGTGACATGACATGATATTCATACCTGATACATATATCACGTCGCATCATAATATTGCAGCTCATTTATATGTGACATGACTTAATATTCATACCTGATATATATATCACATCGCATCATAATATTGCAGCTCATTTATATGTGACATGACTTGATATTCAAACCTGATATATAAATCACATCGCATCATAACATTGCAGCTCATTTATATATGACATGACTTGATATTCATACCTGATACGTATATCACATCGCATCATAATATTGTAGCTCATTTATATGTGACATGACTTGATAGTCATACTTGATGCATATATCACATCGGATCATTATGTTATAGCTTATCTTTGTGTAACTTGACATGATATCCATATTTGACGCACATATCATATCAGATCATTGACTTGCATTTTGGTTTGGATTTTATGTGATTTCTGGATTTGGGAACCGAGGCTATTTCAAATATGTAATCATTTAAAACCCGGTTCCCTTGATATGATATTTCGGTGCGTCCACCATGCGTTTTCTCGGTGCTAGAGTGATATATGAAAACCCGAATCGAGGAGGCGGTTGAGGCCGATTACGGGTACTTGGTGGACCCGGTATGGTACCCCGGGGCGAGAACGGTTTCGCTGTGTAATAGATGGTGAGCCCGGCAGAGGGATTACTACCTACCGGTGATTGTATTTGAGCTCGGCGGATATCTGGAGGATACCGACCGGAGTTGAGAGATGGATATGGGCTGACCCGTACTGCCGGGGCCGAGGGCCGATACCGCAGACGGAGCCCAGAGATGGACATGGGTTGACCCGTACTGCCGGGGCCGAGGGCCGATACCGCAGACGGAGCCCCATATGGACGAGGATTTACGTGTCGATGCTAGGCACGGGTTTCATGATGTTTTTCCATGATTTTGTTTATATCCTCATATTTGCATACATGATGCTTATTGTCATTGGGTGACGGGTGGACGGGTTCCACGTTTATTGTCATTGGGTGATGGGTGGACGGGTTCCACGTATATACAGACATGGATCGTATACAGACATGGATCATATACAGACTGGATTTACACTGATCATACTTCATTTGTATATATAACAGGGTATGAGGCGCTGTTATATATACCCTTACACCAATATTAGTGGTATGGGACGCTAATATATGTGTATTGATATCCTTTGATACTTCATCATATTTACTTCATGCGGACATACCTTATACTGATGACATGTTATTACCTGAGAACTTGGCACTAAATACCTGTTTAGATGTTGCTTTGCCACCTTATCATGTATCAGGCTTATTCTTTGAGGTTTATTACTGATTGTTGACGTAGGATTATGTCTTGCATTCGGTTTCTGCTTATAGATATTCTCTATTCACGAGTTGGCAACTCACCCCCGTTGTGCCACAGTTCTTGTAGGTTTTGCCGTACAGGTTCCTTTGCGGCATTTCTGGCACTTTGCTTCTTTGCGGGTGAATTGCATTTGGGTAGGTGGTTTCTCTTGCATCAAGAACCACCATTGTACTTGTATTATTCATTGTATCTAGAAATTCCATCAACCAAACTTGTATATTGTTTCAGACTCAGACTTTAGTGATGTATTATTTGGCCTTAGAGTCGCGATTAGTAGTATTGCGGTTTTCATGCTTACTGTGTTTCTTTTGGATTTGATCCTCGCCTTTCGGCGTTGTATATTATATTGCATGTGTGGTTGTGACCGTCAATTGACGAAGAGCTAGCTCCCGCTTTGGGATGCCTTTTATCATTGTATATATATTATGCTTGTTGTACCCCGTTCGGGGCCAGTATTTACAAAAGAAACTCTGCCGAACTTTTTTTGAAAAGACTTTACCTTTTAAAAATGCACATTCGGCTTAGTTATTTAAAAACCTTGACTTCAAACATATTTTCCTTCACTTCTTTAAACCAGCTTTCTTTACTTACTCTTTAAATGGTTTTAGATTTCTGGGCTTTTGGCTTACTTGGATCAGATGGAGTCCTATAGACTTCATATGGTTCAAGGGCCAGTCACGTGCTCTTTCGGGTCGTGACAAAGTTGGTATCAGAGCGCTAGGTTGACCTTGGTTCGAGTCTAAGTTTGACTATGTGGAGCCTAGGGCGTTATATATATACGGAACTTAGGCTTGACCTTACGGAACTTAGACTTAGTTGAGGGGGTACTAGACCCGAACTTTCGTCGTATTAGGATGACCCTTGGTTGATGGAATAGGTGACTAAAGTAGAGTGACGTACCTTTGGTATGTTCCGCGGCATACTTACGACACACCACTCCGCTTAAGGAACCTTAGGATGTATATATTTTTGAGATCAGTGATTCTCTTTATGTCCATGATTATACATCCATTTGAGATCCCCGATCCTATTAGTTTCATGTTCATACCTTCATTGATGCTGTTCCTTCCTATGATCATGTATCCACTCTGGATCTGTTGTTCTTTTTCTTGCCATTGACCTGCTCTCTTCGATACTCGATTGAGGTTCCTGTCGCCATGTTTGAGCGCAGTTTGGGCTGCTGCTAGGGTTACGGTCAGGGCGAGCTCGTCTGGTAAGAGGGCCGACCATTGTGTTTTCTGGTGACATGGGAACGTCTCGAGTTAGTATTGGTGATTGTGACCTCTAGTGGAGGCGAGTGCTTGGTTTTGCACCGGATGATCGGGCCATTGCTAGAGCTGCCAGTTGAAAGAGGACTGTTGATGTACAGCATACCTCAGAGATTACGATGTTGCCTACCGTGCAGACAGAGGGACCAGCTATTGCTGAGATTGACAGGAAGTCGCTTTCGGAGTTTACGAGCTGAGATTGTCGGAGCTTCCAGGCAGATATGAGACAGATGATAGCTAGTCTACCCGATTTGAGAGACGAAGGAGATTCGTCCGATTTATGCGCCGGAGCGGGCCCAGTTGAGTTGAAGATTTCCAGTGTGGAGAGTCTTACTCAGATCTAGAGCAGACCGATTCAGAGATGGCCGCCAATGTGTCGCCTTTCCTGGAGGATTGAGGCGCTGTTCGGCGTACAGGCGAATGAGCCAGTTGTTGCTGCAAATGACGAAATATCGCCCAGATGGTTGGAGCTACTGCAGCATGAGCTTATACTTAGAGATATGATGGACGGTCGCTAGTCACCTGAGGACTAATGACTAAGACATGTGGTTCGTTCGTTTACCGATGCGAGGTCATCAGATAGATTGTTTCCAGCTAGAGACGACTTCACGCAGGTTCGTTGAGAGTCGATAGAGACGATCGAATGTCAGGAGCCCATTTTCCATGTTTAAAGTATACGGAAAGACATGCAGGTGATTCTATGGACCCTCTAGAAGAATGAAACCCTAACTCTACTTAATGACCGCGTGAAAGCCTTTGAACCTTAGGGTTTGCGGCAGTTCCGCGGCGCCATTAGTGAGGCTTGGGTTTGCCCTTCTACGGCTGGACCACCGACGCTGTAGCATGTACTCGATACTATTAAACTGTACCCATGATGTTGATCTCTTGGGGGATTATGAAGTTCTGACGAGTCGATCAGATGATTCGACATCATTCGGATATCGTGTGATGGGATGCATTGCTTGGGAGACTCCAGATACGAGTATAGCCGTTGGAGCATAGTCCATGCAGCCACGATGAGACGAGGCCAAATCAGTCGACATTGAAGCAGAGTGAAGAAAAGAGTTCGCAAGAGATTTCGACGATATGACGTCCCACTCCGCTGACATCAGAGATGTGATACGCACCCAGAGGCGTTGTATATGGATATATCTTCCAGAAAGAAGCGCGATAAGTAAGCAGCCGTTCCGGAATAAGAATTTGCTTCAGCGATGGATGATGACTTCCGGGCAATCCGGCAGGAAGGAGATTTGAAAGAGAAAAACTCGAAAGGACCTTTCTGGATTTCGATACGAGAAGACCTAGACCCAGGAGTGGTCATATTGCGCACACCCAGCAGGCCAGAGTTTAGCCTCGTCGACGAGATAGTTGACCAGGTTCGGATACAGGAACTTACCCAGATGCATTGCAAATTGATCAAGGACGGACGAGTGTTGAGTATTCCTCCGATGATTTGGACGTGTTCCCGAGGACCTGTTCGGCCTGACATCTTCTACAGAATGATGAAGCTACAGAGTACGCGATTTCGAGTCCGTGCGAGAGACTTCAGGTTGACCGTGGCCGAGAACAGTGCAGTGTGTAGATAGCATGGCGTGACGTCATAGTGGACGACGATAGAGACAGGTGGAACCATAGGTTCGGGCGAGACGCTGACGAGCTGTCATTACTTTCCGTTGAGACTAGAGACTTGATATGCTTACAGAGACGTTGGGATGTGACCAGTTTCCGAGAAAATATATGCCGAGGACACAGATGTCTATCGAGTGAGAAGAGATTATGCAAGAGAGCCAGCCTCTGTACAGATCGGCATAGGCATGATTGGAAGAGACCCTGAGCAGGATTCCTTCCAGGACATTGCTGCAATGATGTTTGCACCCAGGATCAGATGTGTGACGTGCATTCAGAGGACGCCAGACCGTGAGCAAGAGGCAAGTAGATATCCTGCGCTGCTAGCAGTGGATGCACCGACTCCTTCTCGACCTTGAAGGAGGAACTACCGACGATGGTATTGTGATTTGTGATTTTGTGATTCGATTATCACGTATCCGTCATTTTGGATTTCGGTATTTTGGGCGTTCTGTTTGCATGATTTAGTTTGATGGCTGAGTTTAATGATATTTGTTTCATGCACCCACTGGATATTCATATTTTGCGCATAAATTATTACATTCGAGGTATTGATTGTGATTTCACGCCTATCTTATACAGTGATTTGATTTACACTTCCAGCATAGTTTTCATGCACCTTTAGTGTTTTGATATACGATTTTGGTGCACGCCAGATGCACTAAATCGGGATTCTTCATGCATGTCACATGCACCTGATTTCTACTGTCAGGCACACACGTTGCCTACGACAGATGTTTCGTGCACACCAGTTGCACCTAGATATTGTTTTGTACACCTGTTTGACACATATATGGATTTTGATTCCTTGCGCACCAGACGCACAGGATATTCTTATATATGCATTTTGGGGATTGATTTCTAGTAGAGCAGTATATTTTTATGATATTCTCTATGTATTGATGTTTTCGGAGCCCCGACAAATTGGATTTTTTACTGAAATGTTTTAGTATTGGGGGATTAAATTTAAATTCGGGGACCGAATTTCTTTAAGGGGGGTAGATTGTAACATTCCAAAAATATAAAATATTAATTTTGGGAAATTTTATAATTTAATATTATTTTATTGAATATTTTAATATTTTGGTATTATTAAATGCAAATAAATAGGAAAAATTTGAGAAAAATTATGGAAAATTCTAAAATAGGGTAAATTAGAGAATTATGCCATTTCTAAGTCTAATTGATTAGTTATATGCTAAATTAGTGCTAATCGCGATTAAAAATCGCTAATCGGGTTTTTAGCTTTTTTGTGCAAAACATGCACACATCACTTTTTTTCACACTTGTGCATTTTATTTGTCATGGTTCTTTTGGGTTTACTATTTAAGTGAGAAGGGTTTTAAAAAGGGAAAAAAGAAAAGAGAAAAGAATAAAGAATTGGAGAGTGGGTGAGAGAGAGAGGTATGGGCTTCATTTGACTTAAAACCCTTAGCCATTTTCCCCTCATTTCCCTCCCTCTTCTCCTCTCTCCTGCTGCTGCTCCTCCCTCACTTCCCTCCCTCTTCAACTCCTCAAATCACCATGAAAACAAACTCAAAACCCTACCCCCATTTCACTAAAAAGATGCACAAGCTCAAGGCCTTCATGATGGACCAAGAAAGCTTGGATTTTGGCCACTAGGGGCAACTCAAGAAAATTCTTGAGTTGCCAAATGAGGTATTTTTCTGAACCATTAGCTTAGTTATAGCATTCCCTTTACCCCCATGTTAAGATTGAATCGATATTGTGCGATATTATGGACTTGAAGATAACCAAGTTAGGATTTGAGGAAATTTGGTGTTGTATTGTGAAATTGAGCTCAGTAGAGGTTTTACAAACACCCTAGTGTATGAATTGGAACCCAAAACCTGAAGCTTAAACCAGAATACGGATTTTAGAAACCGATATCGGGGAAATTATGAAATCTGTGTAGTGTTTATGGAATCTGCTATCATACGACGTATCCTAAAATAAAATTGATTAGACAGTAGTATGTGCAGGCACCCAGGAAGCCACCACCAAGACCCCAACCCCCGACTCATCAAGCTGGCCACAAATTAATCCAGTTTGGCCGCAATTTGCGGCCTTGACCCCACCAATTTGTCTCGTTTTGGTTTTGGTGTTTCCTTATCTGTAGATTAGGCCCCTGGTATATATAGATTTGTCTAATTGGACCTAGGGTGAAATCTGGGATATATTTCCTAAGTTGCTGTTTTGGATTCGTGTTTCCGTATTCCGTATTTTTAAGTCTGAAATTGTGTCTTGTGTTTTACCTCGACTATTTGGCGTTTATACGATGATATAGAGGATTTATTGATGGTTTTGAAGGCGTGCCATAGGTTCTCACCTATAGGCCCCTTATCGTATCGTTTTGGATTTCGTGTGCCGTTTTAGCTTTGATTTGGTTTTAATGCGCATATACGATATTTTGATGTGTAGGTACCCTATGAAGATTACGGGACGACGAGCTAACGCGTGGTGATATCGAAAGATGGAGACGCAAGGTGAGTAGATTATATCTACAGGGGGAAGTCGGGTGGATGGCGTATAGCACCCCCGTAGTCCGTAGTTAGTATATTATGTAGAATATATGTATGATAGTTATAGTGTGATATGGTTAGTTAGGCGTAGAAGTAACTAGCGTAGTTCCTAGTTGCGAGCCCTAGGATAGAATTGCACCCACACGCCTACACTTGTATGTTCCTTATACTTGCACGTTGTTGATGATATTGGACGACATTGGTGATGAGTCGATGATATTGGGCCTTGTACAGCAAGATCGGTGATTTGATAGGATTCCTATTTGGGATATGACATGTGATTCTTGCGGGCTTGGAATGTGTGTTTACCCCCGCATTCATATTTTATAGATGGTATCAGTGGTACTAGACTTAGATCGGTACCCCAGATTATGTGGTATGATGATAGTGATATCTGATATGTGATGAGATAGTGTGATATTGAACCGTACCCAGCTACTGGGATGCCGTACGACGATTTACCGTACGAGCCTATATTGAAGATAGATCCGCGCTCATGACTTGAGGATGTCATATGATATACTGTATCGTACGCGATACTATTGAGGCGGGATCACCGACTAGTATGTCTATATATCGACTCAGATTTAGGTGGTTTCCATACCCCTCCTGATTTACTTGATACTTAGATCTGTAGTTTGCATAGTAGATGTTAGACTAGACCGAGGCATACCTATTTCAAAAACTATGAATCAGGGGTATCATAAAAGACAAACAAAGGGATTCTGTGAATGCTTAAAAGGCGTATCTTTTCTTAAAAACATCGCATCCCTTATTTTACTAAAACCCTGATTCGTCTTATTTCAAAAGGCATCACTGCATGACTTATAAATATTGATGTAATTTCTTCACTGTGGTGTTGATTATTTGACTTCCGCATATTCATGCTATTCATATTGCCTGCATATGTTATTGCTATACTGTTATCATGCTGTTAGGACACCAGCACCATTATTGATGATGCGTATGTTCCACGTACACTATTTGCCGGCTCACACACTTCATCATCGATAATTGCCATGCCACTACACTGTAGTACTGCTGCATTCATGATATGATTTCCGCATGGCATATTGTACACATATACCTGTACACAAACATATACGATTCTGACTTGATTAGAGATTTGAGGGCCGCAAGATATTCTTTAAAAACTGATTTAGTCTAAAGGAGCGGTTTCCCTCGACATATGCACATTACTATTCATATGTGACATGACTTGATATTCATACCTGTTACATATATCACGTCGCATCATAATATTGCAGCTCATTTATATATGACATGACTTAATATTCATACCTGATATATATATCACATCGCATCATAATATTGCAGCTCATTTATATGTGACATGACTTGATATTCAAACCTGATATATATATCACATCGCATCATAATATTGCAGCTCATTTATATGTGACATGACTTGATATTCATACCTGATACGTATATCACATCGCATCATAATATTGTAGCTCATTTATATGTGACATGACTTGATAGTCCTACTTGATGCATATATCACATCGGATTATTATGGTATAGCTTATCTTTATGTAACTTGACATGATATCCATATTTGACGCATATATCATATCGGATCATTGACTTGCATTTTGGTTTGGATTTTATGTGATTTCTGGATTTGGGAACCGAGGCTATTTCAAATATGTAATCATTTAAAACCCGGTTCCCTTGATATGATATTTCGGTGCGTCCACCATGCGTTTTCTCGGTGCTAGAGTGATATATGAAAACCCGAATCGAGGAGGCGGTTGAGGCCGATTACGGGTACATGGTGGACCCGGTATAGTACCCCGGGACGAGAACGGTTTCGCTGTGTAGTAGACGGTGAGCCCGGCAGAGGGATTACTACCTACCGGTGATTATATTTGAGCTCGGCGGATATCTGGAGGATACCGACCGGAGTTGAGAGATGGATATGGGCTGACCCGTACTGCCGGGGCCGAGGGCCGATACCGCAGACGGAGCCCAGAGATGGACATGGGTTGACCCGTACTACCGGGGCCGAGGGCCGATACCGCAGACGGAGCCCCATATGGACGAGGATTTACGTGTCGATGCTAGGCACGGGTTTCATGATGTTTTTCCATGATTTTGTTTATATCCTCATATTTGCATACATGATGCTTATTGTCATTGGGTGACGGGTGGACGGGTTCCACGTTTATTGTCATTGGGTGACGGGTGGACTGGTTCCACGTATATACAGACATGGATCATATACAGACATGGATCATATACAGACTGGATTTACACTGATCATACTTCATTTGTATATATAACAGGGTATGAGGCGCTGTTATATATACCCTTACACCAATATTAGTGGTATGGGACGCTAATATATGTGTATTGATATCCTTTGATACTTCATCATATTTACTTCATGCGGACATACCTTATACTGATGACATGTTATTACCTGAGTAATTGGCACTACATACCTGTTTAGATGTTGCTTTGCCACCTTATCATGTATCAGGCTTATTCTTTGAAGTTTATTACTGATTGTTGACTTAGGATTATGTCTTGCATTCGGTTTCTGCTTGTAGATATTCTCTATTCACGAGTTGGCAACTCACCCCCGTTGTGCCACAGTTCTTGCAGGTTTTGCCGTACAGGTACCTTTGCGGCATTTCTGGCACATTGCTTCTTTGCGGGTGAATTGCATTTGGGTAGGTGGTTTCTTTTGCATCAAGAACCACCATTGTACTTGTATTATTCATTGTATCTAGAAATTCCATCAACCAAACTTGTATATTGTTTCAGACTCAGACTTTAGTGATGTATTATTTGGCCTTAGAGTCGCGCTTAGTAGTATTGCGGTTTTCATGCTTACTATGTTTCTTTTGGATTTGATCCTCGCCTTTCGGCGTTGTATATTATATTGCATGTGTGGTTGTGACAGTCAATTGACGAAGAGCTAGCTCCCGCTTGGGGATGCCTTTTATCATTGTATATATGTTATGCTTGTTGTACCCCGTTCGGGGCCAGTATTTACAAAAGAAACTCTGCCGAACTTTTTTTGAAAAGACTTTACCTTTTAAAAATGCACATTCGGCTTAGTTATTTAAAAACCTTGACTTCAAACATATTTTCCTTCACTTCTTTAAACCAGTTTTCTTTACTTACTCTTTAAATGGTTTTATATTTCTGGTCTTTTGGCTTACTTGGATCAGATGGAGTCCTATAGACTTCATATGGTTCAAGGGCCAGTCACGTGCTCTTTCGGGTCGTGACATCTACTAGTCAGTCTCACAAAGCTCGCTTGCGAAACTATTGCGTTCGAGGAATAGCCTTAGTGAGTGGATCCGCCTAGATGTCTCTTTCTATGTCTCTCTATATCTCAAGTTCGCGGAGAAACCCATCTCCCGAAATGAGCAATACCTGTCTTAGAATGTGTCTGGATGTCATATGGGACCTAGCTCATAAATGAACTCCAAATCCAAACTTCTTAGACTGTATTGTCATCTGAACTATATCAGTATCCTGGGCCATGCCTCCCTCAGTATTGCCGTGGACCACCTGTCCAAAATACTGCCCCTCGTCAGAATGAAAACTATAACTCTGACAACCTCCTTGTCGTCCAGGTCACCTTGGAAGCCTGGAATGATAACTGTCTCCCGAATGAGGCTGCCGTTATCATATCCCTAGAACATCCACTTATGTTCTAAAACTGCTTCCGACTGTTTCTCTAGGATTGGATCAATGTCAACTTATTGCATCTAGTGCAAGAACAACATCTGGTGTGGTACTTGACATCTCATGATTGACTCAATTGCCTAAGCAAGTGATCTGTCAATCATGTACATCCCTCTCCTCTTTAGTCTGTAAGACACCTTTAAAGAGAGTGACTCCATCACCTGCAGGTATACTACCGTGCCAGGAGTCGTCCATTCTAAATACTCTTAGAATGCTGTCTAAGTACCCTTAATTGGGAAACCACCCAAATCTAGATCTAAAACCATAGATCTAGTAACCAGAATGTCTGATATAATGTCCAAGTCCTATGTGGAGAAACACTGTGTGACGACCAAAGTATAACCGATCGTAGTATAGGAATATCACTTCCTACTCTATGTATGTCACCCAAATACCATGACATCACACCCTACTATCTTCTCAACAGATCCATCCCCTATTCTGATGAAGTCAAATCTATCACTGTCATGTCAGAAATAGATGATCTATCTCCGCTATATCTGCTTTAGTCTATAAATAGACATAAGCCACCTGTCCACCAATGCTTCCGCTGCTCCCACTGACTACGACAACCCTCTGGCAGAGTCATATACACGTACACTTCTAAAGCTAGTTTAGAACGACGCTATACTCATCCTCCTGCCGGGTCTCGTTTCCTGGAACAACAGCAATGGCCAGTGTGGGTAAACAAGAACCTCCCTGTTACCGTCCTTGAGGCTACCGGAGTACCCCTCGAGTGCCTGAGGTTACCCACCTTATCTGCGGAGTGGCCAATGGAATGTCAAGCCATATTGAATCTTTAGGTTCCTATGAAATCTTCAGTAATCGTTTGTGGTTCTGGAATCACTTCCAGTTCTACCATACTCCCACTACTGTTTTTCTGAAAAAATCCATTTTTAATAAAACTAAGGCGAGTCAAGAACAATATTACTATTGATCTTCCAGATGGTAGAAAGTCAACCCTCGTCATAGCCTGGGTCAGCCCACAAACAGCCATTACAGAAACGTGCCTTGAGTTGTCCAGTGTCTGGTTTTAATCATAAGCCGGGCAACTCCCCGTGCCTTAATATCGTTAAGACATGAACTGTTCTATATCCAATATAGAACCAGAGGCACTGATTTAATTGAACCAGATTCAAATCATGCAGCTGTCTCCAGTGCATGTCAACCAAATGGAAGGAGGCCGATCAGCGTTACTCAACTTAGGAATGCTTCCAATTATTAGTAACCTGAAAGAGAAGTAAGTTCTCTCAATCACTACTATCAACTGAATACCATACTCAAGTATCTATATCTTCGATCACTTTGAAAAATCCCGATACTTGCAATACCTGGTTCTCTACTTTAATCAAATACCTATAACTTCTCAAAATTCGGACCCTGTGTTTCCACGAAACACTTGTCTAAAAACTAGAGAAGTCATAAGTAAACCGAATATAGTACGAGGACCAACCCCTCTGTCCTGATGGACCCTGGACAACATACAATACTCTGTATAAGTCCCTTGAGTCTGATAACTCATTCACTGTGTGTCGTAGGTTGAAAACTGTACTTATGGTTAAGAAGAATTACACCGCTATTTAATCCTCCTTACCTAACCATCCACTGGTACAGGTAAATATCATAGACATAATTTCAAAAGGGTATATCTCACTCTATAAAAATAGACGTACAGATATATCAATTTGAAAATGGTACATAACAGCGGATATTCAAAACCAAATATTTGTCGTCCGGCACACAACCCAGGTGACTTTCTTAAATATCACCGATTACAACGAATCCCAATATAATGAGGATGATCACCTAATTCCTCTTCCACCAACCGATGCACTACATTGATAAAATTTTCGAATGGTTGGTGTTAACTTTCGGTCTTTGCAAAGCTTGGCATCGACCAATAATTTTGACCCCCTCTTGTGATTTTCAAAAGATTAATATTGTTTAACTCAAGTTTGGGGGGGGGGTATAATTTTGGCTCTTGAAAAGAAAATTAATTACAAAATTGTGAGCCAAAAATAAGTTTGGGCGAGATCATCACTTTAATATATATTGCCCCCATTTAATAAATTTCCTCGCAGACTTACAGGTTTTTGAGACATAGCGGATGGCAACAGTGAGGACACTGTTGAAAACAAGTTTGGGGGAGGTTTATGCTTATTTACGCATCATTTGCATCATATTTTGCATAAGCACAAATTTTTTTTAAAACATATAAAAATTTAAAAAAAAAAAATTGTACATAAATAAGATAATAAAAGATAGGATAGTGAAAAATTACATTCAAAAGATTAGAAAAATTTAAGAAAACCAAGAAAATTAGAAGTTTTCTTAAACAAACTAGTAATAAGTAGTTATGAGTCGTTGTCCCAAGGGTTAGTAAGATGAAGGAAGTCACTAATCTGAGGATAAAAATAAGTCTGAAAAATAGATCCTATTCTGGAAACCAAACATTTGAATGTTGATACCCTACCATACGCACTTACACACGTCTTGAAGCTCGGGATAGTAGAGGATACCTTGAAATGCTCTTGTCTAAAAGCCAAAGTATGAAGGAAATAAAATATGAATAAAATATAAAATGGTGAAGAAAAATGAACACTGCTTTTTTTATCGCCAAGGCAGCAATAAAAAAATATAGTGAGGGTGCTTCATCACCTAGTGCCTTAGACCAACTGGTCTTGGAGTCACCGCTAAGCCTTAGGTGGTGCAAGACAAGGAAAAACACCAAATAAGTTAGCACATGAGTAATCGGTCGGTTAGTACCTCAAGAAGTATTAACGGTCGCATGAAAAATGTGTGAGCAAATCCATCTAAATATTCATCAATTAAAAAGTACTGAGGCAGATGGACAAGAGTATGATAGCTTGAATTGAATTCTCCGGGTGTAGGGATGTTCTTTACACACACGTAGGGTTATTTGATCGATGTTTGGAAGAAAGATATGAATGAAGAATAAAGACGATGTCTTATTGAGGGATGATGTGACTTCTAACATTTTTTTCATGACTATTAAGATAGGGCTCATGACAACTAAAAAGCTAGTATAGTTGGAAACTCTAATTTTCAAAGTCTTTCTTTTAAAATTCTTATCTTTATATATAACTTTCACGGTCTTCCTTTTATTATTGGATTTTGTGGGTGCAATCCGCTGAAAACCCTCAGGAGACAACACTCCTCCTACTTGGGACACCTAGAGGTTTAAAGGCTTGTTGCACGTGCTCAGTGCAATCATGTTGCCTACGAAAGTATGCTAGTTAGTTTTTCTTTTTCTTTATTTTCTCCTTCTCTTTTAAATAAAACAGTTTGCTCGAGACGACCAAAATTAAGTTTGGGGGAATTTGATCAATCAAAAATATTGCATTTTTAACACATCAATTTCCCTGCTATTTGCAATCATCTAAAGGTGTTCGGTATGAATATAGCACATATTAGCAAAACAGCTGTAAAATACCAAATAACTTATGTTATATATTATAACCGGCACTTTTGAGGAAATTGAGTGTTTATCATTGCATGCATCATCTTTATACAGCGCAACACTTGTCTCGAGAATCTGTGCAGGAAATTCCAGGTAAAGAGCCAAAACAGCTAAAAGTGCTGATAAAAATACGCCAAGTCCAAGACTTATGATCTGGCAGTGATATAGAAAGAAATATGAGATTCCACACATCAGAAAAGTGCCACAAGGACACCACAAATGTACCCTGAAAATTACATGCACAGATGCCTTCAATGGGCCGCGAATCCGCGGCCGAATGGCCCTTCCCGCGGCGGATCCGCGGCGCAAGGGACACGTCACATCTTCAAATTTTCTCCACCTATCTCCTTGTAACGGCCAAGCTTCCAGAGGACTCTAAAAGACCACGTGGCTTCTTCCAGAAGGCTCGGCCTAACAACCTTATCCTAGAATATACCTTATTCTAGAATATTCCCTCCAACAAACTTCTTCTAGAAGCCTCTCTCTAACTACCTAGCTTTCGAGGGAAGATTCAAATGAGGTAGCTATAAAATGAGATCTAGATCTAGGGGTTTGAGGTTGAAAGTGGAGGGAAAATTGTAGATCCAAATAAAATTCAAATCAAATTGAGTGACACAATTTGATCAATTCAAGATCCCTGAGTACAATTCAAGCAAGAAGCCTTCAACCTTTTAGAAGCGACGCCGAACTTCAACCGAGCAAGTGATCCAAGACGATCCGCGACTCACGGAGACGATGCGAAGCTAATTCGACAATCGAGTTCTTTCCTCAATTCTTGTAGTTCTTGAACGAATTGTAACGGAATTGATGAATAATAAAAGGTGAAATTTCTTTATCTTCCTTTCTTTACATTTTTGTATTGTAATGAGATCTTAATTCTTGATTGTTTTCTTTAATATGATGCTTGAGTAAAAACTCCGCTCGTGGAGGAATCGAGAAAATTGATAGTTAATGATGATTAGATTCTTGTACGATTCTTAAGTCCTATGAGTTTTGTAAACTCTAGTAAATTGAATCATCAACGGCCTAGTTTCGAGCGAGATACTTTCTTGAATGTTTTCGCTCTTAATTAGTGATCAACGATCGATGTTTGAATTTCCTAGAGGCTAGAATGTGAATGAAATCAACGAAAGGACAAGGGATAGATGATGAAACCCTAATTTCCGCAAGAAATCCCTAATTCTCGTTGATCGTCATCGATCTAGCAACAAATCCATGATTAACTCTCTACACATTACCATGGTTACATTATGATAAGTATTCTTATTATTTCTTTTTGGAAAAGAACTTATCATAATATTCATCTTCTTCTTCTTCATCTTCTTCACTTGAATAAGCTTGATTCATCAATGGTGATTGATGAAAACAAGTGAGAAATCCAATTCTAAAGTCTACCCACTTCCTATTTCTTCATCCTCTACCTCTTGCCAAGTAGTAGAGTGTGTTTCCTTCACAAGTTTTCATGGCTTGGTGAAGGTGGAGCTTGATCTAGTGATGCTTCGACGTAGATCATCTTCGGCACGTCGTCGATGACCTAGCCCGTCCATTCTCCGATGAAGCCGACGCTAGAGCCCGGAATCCGTCTTGGGCAGCGAGGAGACTTCATTGCGGAGCCGTGGAGGTGGAGCACCGGATCTACAAAGGTTGTATATCCGTATTCTTTTAGTTAAGTGTTAACTAGATAGCTTTTTCGCCTCGACATCTAGTCTAAGATCCGTAGTCTAGGGTTTCCCGGCACCGTAAATTTTGAATTTGGCATGATCGATGCCTTGTGAGACCTCCTTAGCGTGCCTAGGAACCCTACAGATCCTGGGGCTAAGTAAATCCAATCAGACGCTTTCCCTTCTTCGCTGCGTCTGAAGTCCTCGCCTGCGACCTTAAGATCATAAAACCATAATAACAAGTGTACATTAGCAATCGATCAATAACACGTACAAACTACGTTTGACCGACGCATCAACTCCAAACATACTCTCAAGTGTTCGTTTAGTGGAAAACGTGGGTATCGACACTACGAAACCAACTCAAGAGCAAAAGCTACACAAAGTACACGCATAGTGTCGGATTACGTAACACACGTATACGTAACACAAGAAATTAGCAAAGTGATCCCAGATTTTGTATACAGTGAAAACCCCAAAATCAAACAAGACCAAACACACTTAAACCACTACAGACAGCTACCCACCAAAACTCAACCCCAAACTCCACCATAAATCCGAGGTCGCCGGATTTTCATTGGGTGTCGCCGACTGATTGAATGAGTTCTCGGTGTGTATATTGAAAAGTGTATAGAAATCACAACCAAAGAAATTTGTAAACCGCAATCAATAACGGTGTCAATTGTAGGTTCGTTAGCGAGAGCGGATCGTCCACAGGGAATGTGAGATTTGCTCGTATTTGTTTTAGTTGAGTCGAAAATTACAGTGAAAAGAAAAGAGAATTCAATTCAAGATTTAAAAGTGAATTTCAAGAATTATCAAAATCTAGATCTAATATCAAGAATACTCAAAATCAAGAATCAAGAATCATCCATTTGAGTTAGTTATCAAGATTTGTAATGAGGCTCGTAGGAATCATGGTTGAATGGAATGGTTAGGGTTAAGCATGAGACAAAATGGTCACTTGGTCAAAGTCTTCATGAAGCTTCATAATACATACAAAGAAAGCCACCATTTTCTCATTATGCTAATTATTTTCCAAAACTAATAAATAAATAAATATATGAATAAATAATCATAACCCCAACCATTCATATAACCATGGTTCAATCTTCACACAAACACAAGTAAACATGTATCATCAAACATGATACAATCAAGTGCACAAAACTATATCGAATATACAATGTGCACATCCAAGTGAGAAAATCCATTTAAAGTGAACCAATACTAGTTAATGCAAGGTAATATATCAAATATATAATTATACATTAAATCATTAAATCAACACTTGATTCAATGATCCGGTCATGTCGCACACAACCGACTAGTATACAATGTATCGGCTTATCGAATCAACGCTTGAATCGATAACTAGGTTATATCGCATACAACCATTCGACACATTGATCGCGAGAATGAAATACGGTATCACATACACGCATTATTCTCGGTCCCGCACATATCTCATATGCGCTCCTATTTCGTTTCGCTTGAGCCAGGAAACCTCTGTGTAGAACTCTAAAGACTCGTCAATACGCCGGCAGTAGATGATGATCATATCAAACACCCACAAGCCGCAAGCGGTCTGCTAAACGTAACGGCCACCCGGGTATTGAGCGATCTGAAGATCGACGAGCAAGCCCGCTCACACTCCAATGAATCCAACCAGTAACACTACCATACAGTCCGGTCTGATCGTCTGATATGTCGCATATCTCGCCTAGGGGTGGTAAACGTCAGACCCCAATAGCTCGATAAGTCGTGTCGATATGAGGTCTATAACAATTCGAGAAACTACTGGTAACACTTACCAGTAAATCTCAGCAACCCTGGCCAGGGATTTCCTGTTATAGCCAATCGAACACAGTGCAACATCAACCCCCTATACCGGGAGAGACGAATCCCCTCCTATCGCTCATTGCCTCCATGTGACTCGGGACTGTACCCAAAAACCACCGTTTTGCACGCCCTCTTGGACGTGGTAAGATGGAAATCAAAGCACAGTGGGAACCACACATGACTCTATGACGATCTCGGGTCAACAGACTACTCTGTACCAGTGTCACCAGAGAACTGCCATCTGACGTAAGGTATAATACCATCTGGGAGTTCTCGGCGAGTCCGTCCAGTGTACCCAGTCTCTACTGAGCACCCGTATATCATCTCTGATGTCAAACACCAATGGATATGGGATCATCCATCGCCCATCTGTATGGGTCGAGAAGGTATACGCTAGTCTACTCTGGTATATCGTTGCCCCGTCTCGATACACCCGCGACTAGGGACTTTGAAGGATGTACTTATGGACTACCATGTCCCCACTAGTATGATCCGCATCATAGTCCAGGTAGTCAAGCACACATCCTAAGGGCTTTACCAACATGTATCAGAGAGACAATCAGTATACACGTTAAGGTAAAGAGTAACCAGATAGCATACTATCATGTCGAGCAAGAAAGTCCTACTTATATATGTCCCAGCATCCACTACAATATACATCCAATGTACAGTAATAGCCTCTAAGGCATACATATAACTAACAATCTCCCACTTGCACTAGGGCCATCTGTAGCAGTGGTTGTAGTATCTCATACTCAACCATCCCATAAAAGTCGCTCTCTGGGAATAGGCCTTCGTGAGTGGATCCGCCGTGTTGTCCTCTGAGTCTGCTCTCCTAACCTCGATCAGCCTGGAGATCAACCATCTCCATGATCAGGTGATACTGCCTTAGAATATGTCTGGATCACTGATGGGACAGACGTTCCTTGGCATAAGCCACAACTCCATTGTCACACAATGGGAGGAACTAAGTTCATCTCATGAGCTAATATACACCCAAACAGCCTCTTTGGTAGCATCTTAAGTAGCGATGTATCCAGCCTTTATCGTCTAGTATGCCACGGTATCTAGCTTGGAACTCTTCCAACATACCGTCCCTTTACTGAGGGTAAAGACAATGCCTGTGACTGACATTCAGTCGTCTTTATCACTCTGGAACACTTCCAGTGATTCTCCCCAGGATCGATTGATACCGTCTCACTACTACTAGTGAGATTCCTAACATCCAATTAGATCTATCTCATAGATCTATATCCAAGGATTTAGCAGGTATCACTTTGATCCTATGTGGTGAATCATTATGATAAGAGGAGATTGATCGAGCGTAGCATAGGAAACTCCTTCCCTATCAGGAGTATGTCATCCACGTACTCTACGAGGATCACCACCAAACTCCCTACTACCTTTTTTTTTATACAAGGTTCATCTACCATTTTGATGATGTCAAACTCTTTGACTAATTCATCAAAACAGATGTTCCAACTCCGCGATGCCTGCTTTAACCTATAAAACATCTTGCACACGTTTTCGCTGCTCCCACTGTCTACGAGGCCCTCTGGCTGTGTACTTATAGACGCACTTTTCTAAAACATCATTTAGAAAAGCAGTCATGACACCCAACCGCCAGATATCATAGTCATGGTATGTAGCCGTGGTAAGTAGGATCCGGATGGACTTAAGCAAAGCTACTTGAAAAGGTTTCATCATTATCCGCACCTGGTCAATGATGCAAACTTTTAACAAGTCTAGCTTTGAAAGTCTCAACTTTTCCATGTACACCAAGTAATCTTCTCAAGATATACTTGCTCCTGATGGGGATTTAACCCTTCAGATATAGCAACCAAAGTCCATACTTTGTTGGTGTATATGGATTCCATCTCAGATCACTAAGCATCCAGCCATTCTTACAGAGTCTTACTCCTGATGGCCAGCTCGAAACTAGTTGGGTCATCATCTCATGATGCAATCCTCGCTCCCACTGTCATAGAGAAACCGAAGTAACTCTCAGGTGGGTGAGGAACCCTACTAGATCGGCGAAGAGGCTGAGGTTCGTTGGAATCTACTGAATCCTTTGGTTCTGTCAAATCATCAGCTGCAGTTTGTATAGCTGGAACATTTCCAGTTCTACATGACAGATCTTGCCTCGAGCTTGTCCGGATTTTGCTTTTGAGACATAGGCCGGTCAACCCCAAATCATAAATAGCTTAAGACATGGGCTCTTCCCTTTCCATATCACATATGAAATGGTAGGCAACTGATTTGATTGGAACCCTATTCAATAGGTATGCAGCTTCTCAAGTGCATAACTCCCAAAAGGAAATAGGTAACTCAGTAGTACTCATCATAGAGCACACCGTATCAAATAAGGTGTATCTGCTCCGCCCCGATATACCATCGTGCTATGGTGTATACGGAGGAGTAATGCTGAGAGAGAATCTCATTCTCCTTTAGAATAGTCCAGGAATTCCATGCACAAGTATTCTCCTCCCCGATCTCATCATAGGACATAATACTTATACCCGTATTTTGGTTTTCTACTTCTAACTTATATTCTGTGAATATCTTAAAATGTTCGGACTCATGTTTCAACAGGAACATAGGTCTGAATCTCGAAAGATCATCAGAGAACGTAATGAAGTATAAAGAACCAGTCCTGGCATGTATAGAAAGGGGACCTTCCATACATCAACATGTATCATCCCAAGAGTTCACTAACTCTTTCTCTGTTTCCAATAAACAGGGCTATGGTCATCTAATCTTTGTGACATGACTGGAAAGTTTTCACAAGATGTAAATTCAAACAGATTTAAATATGCATCTTTGTGCAACTTAGCTAGTCGGGTCGCATTGATATGACCTAGTCTACAATACCTTAAGAAGGATCCGTTCATTTCTGAACTCTTCCTCTTGTGTGTGTTCCGTATACTAAGAACTGTAGTTTGATTTAGAACATCAACGCTTTTAGATAACGTGCCTGAACCGATCAACATTTGATATAGGAAATGTTCAAAACATTATCCAACAATACAAAATTTTATCATTTCTTTACTAATAAAGAGACTGATATGATTTTGTATATCAGGTTCGGTATCTAATAACATTTGTTCAGAATCAATGTATTCAGGTAATACAGGGTGACAGTGACCAACAGACTTGGCTGCAACACTTGCCCCGTTTTCTGTCTCATGAAACTTATCACCCGTTCTCAGTTTTTCTACCCTTTTGTAGCCCTATGTAACAGATTACATATCTGGGATCCTGATCCGGTATCATATACCCAGGATGCGGAGGATACTGAGAAACAGTTCTTTGTAATGAACACACCCGAAGATGATGCATCAGCATGCACTCTCTTCGTTTGGGCGGCACGGGAAATCTGGTATTCCCCAATTTCCTGCACTGTCTTATAACTATTATAAGTTGGAGCGGGACCAACGTTCCCCAGCTCAGTATAACAAGCGGGTTCGGTCAATAATCCGTATTATTATCTTGATTAAGGCGTGATATGGTCGCTACCTGGAGAGAGAGAGAAGAAAACACTCAGCGTGCGCTCTTTCAAGAATAGATTGGTTATTGTTTTATCTAATCAGGATGGCTCCCACTGCTTTTTATCAAATCTTCCTTCAAACCCTAAAAGGAAAGACTAGCCGGGATTAATTACACACTATAAGTTCGCCAATCTTTCAGCCAGGCCAGTGTCGGTACTTTGAGGGAGGTCCCCCGTGCTTTCGCACGAACCTAATTAATGTAAACCTCGTTTTCCCAGAGGCGTAACCCCGTTGACACCTTTCTAGACACCTACTTGATCGGCTAATTGTAATGCGTAAAACTTTCCCAGGAGTAACTCTTACTCGCAACGGGTATCGGGATCCAACTATCTCATAGAACGTATGCAATCTCATTGCAAATTTCAACACTTGAAATTCCCGATAATATTTTGCCCCTAGCGTGCTATGACCTTGACGAAAGCCAACAAACCATAGCGCGCTAGTCAAGTTCAACCCGTACATTTCTTGATCGAATTAAACCCACCCGCACGACCCTTGACGAAAGCCAACAAATCCGCACGATTACCCTAATCCAATCGCATCGTATGCTGGCAGATAAGCAGCATATAGCTACCGCACACTGCACCTTGACGAAAGCCAACAAATGCAGCACGAATACTATATACAACTTATCTGAAATGACGGAGGGCTACGACAGGTTTTTCTGAAAACCTATTGCGTAATGAACTTGATATCGTTGTAGGATCGAATGAATTTTGAAATGGAGTGTTTTTTAGGCTTTTCTAGTTTTGCTAAAGGAGTCACTCCTGGTGAAGGGATCGTCGGTCCTTTCCTCGTCGAATGAAGTGCGGGATATATCATATATATCACTGTGCAAAGCAAAACACTTAAAAGCTATCAAAAGACAAATCGAGTGTGTAGCATCTGCCAGTTATTGCTAAAGGAGTCACTCCCGGTGAAGGGATCTCGGTCCTTTCCTTATCGAATAAGGTGCAGGATATATCACATATACCGCTGTGCAAAGCAAGAACTGTAGCTACCTGTTTTATTTTGAAATTCGATTCTACAACATCTTAGGTTTCTTTTATTTCATTAATCATATTAATGAAGTCCCATCATTTAAAGTACCTAAACATCACAGATAAATACGACGTACACTTATGCCATCCGCATTCTCCTCGATGTCCCCTCGTGCACCGTTAGGTTAGGTAACTAACGACAGAGCGGGGCAGGGCTAGCGCGGGTGTAAAACATAAGTAACGTCTATATAATATATCATATATACTATATACTGTATCTATCACAGAACATCATATGATCACATCACAGATATCGCAGCGAAGAATCATATGAAATATTGGATATACTAGGACGTCCGTGTTTTCAATATGAGCCAGTATAAAACACGGATTCCACGGTCGTGATGAATAGCCAAACCTACACCCCTAGACCCCTACGAGAGTGGAAAGTAACCCTACCAATTCGAGAGTTAGCAGACCCGGACTCGACTCCTCGAGTTGGTCTCCCACTGGACTCCAGAACCCGGTTACTTGTGCCCTCCTCCTTGGGTCTATCCTAGTGCGGAAAAGTAAATAATATACAAAAGGTGACAACTTCCGCAACCTGGAAGCGCCCCAATAAAAGAATATTACATACAAGTTTTTACATGAATGAAAATGAAAAACACTCATCTCACATAAAAACCCCCGGCTATTCAAACACGACGATCCAATATAACATATCCAGCAACACATAACATCACATGTCATCAACGTAAGTAAATATGCGCATCCCAATTGTCGTTGACATATAGCAACGAAACCGGCGATATCACATATTACACTTACGGTCACAGAAAAGAATGTGTAAAACTACAACAGTTGGAATCCGCAACCACCTCAGACATCGCATGCCTGACCAAATGAATTCCTTAGACATCGCATGCCTAACAATTATAAACCCCGCATTTTAGTCTCATTATCGAAAACTCTTTTCAATATCAAGTCGGGCAATTCAACAAGATTCCCGACAATCTAATCAAATGCTCGTCGCAAACTCTAGTAAGAGGCCGCACCCCCGACGCCGTCGACAAAGTGCACCAAGGCGGAACACCGCTACCGCGAGCACCCGGACGGATGCTTTCGGCGACGGGGTTCTCCTACAGTCACTTGGTCGGGACTATAGGGTGTAGCTGTCTATTAAGTTTACCCGGCGAGTATCCGCGTACGCTACGGGATTACGACGGACTTTTGATCACATCAAAATTCCGTGGCAACCGATCAAGTGAGACTAAACTGCTACGTTTATAACATTCATTCACTTATCACATAACCGCTTGTGAATTCCAATTATTGTATCCCATTCCAGATAAACAGAAAATGTTAAACTTTCCGATCGAACAGTCAAACACCCAAGTTTTCCCGAAACAGATCAACATATGAAATAAGTCTAAAAACATTCAGTTCGTACCTCAGTACCAACGGTCCAACCGTAGAAGGGTCAAGCCAACGCCTCACATGTGGCACGCCGTACTGCCCCAAACCCGAAGGTTCAAAGGGCAGTTCAAGATGGTCACATAATCGAGTTAAGGTTTGTTGTCTTCTAGAGGGTCCATTGCGTTACTTGCACTACTTAGAACGTCGTTAAACTACGGAAAGATCCAACACTTGGAAATTTCCCGACAGGGGAAAAATTGGGTATTTATATCCGGTCGAACTTTTTAACATATTCTAAAATTTATCCGGAAAGCCACACAGACAAAATTTGATACTCCGATCGAAACACCGAATCCCCAAAACAACTCCAGAAAATTCAACTCTTGAATAAATTTTAAAAATACCCAGAGAACTCAGAAGCTGAAACAATGAATTACTGTGTAACATGTTAGGGCTGACGTCATACATCCGCCGCGGAATCGCCGCATAAGCTAAGCTTATGCCGCGGTTCCGCCGCCGAAATCACTGTTCATGAAAAACATTTTCCGCCGTAATTCTTAGAATTCCCTGCTGAGTTTTCTGCATATTTTTAATTTGGAAAAAACCACGATTTTAGAAAAAGTACAGAGAGCAAGTTTGTGATAGGGTTTCAGGTTCGTTCGGACTTCAAACTCCGTCTAGACTTCGCCTAAGGCTCTAGCTAGGCTCTGATACCACTGTAGGGTTCCTAGGAACGCTAAGGAGGTCTCACAAGGCATCGATCATGCCAAATTCAAAATTTACGGTGCCGGGAAACCCTAGACTACGGATCTTAGACTAGATGTCTAGGCGAAAAAGCTATCTAGTTAACACTTAACTAAAAGAATACGGATATACATCCTTTGTAGATCCGGTGCTCCACCTCCACGGCTCCGCAATGAAGTCTCCTCGCTGTCCAAGATGGATTCCGGGCTCTAGCGTCGGCTTCATCGGAGAATGGACGGGCTAGGTCATCGACGACGTGCCGAAGATGATCTACGTCGAAGCATCACTAGATCAAGCTCCACCTTCACCAAGCCATGAAAACTTGTGAAGGAAACACACTCTACTACTTGGCAAGAGGTAGAGGATGAAGAAATAGGAAGTGGGTAGACTTTAGAATTGGATTTCTCACTTGTTTTCATCAATCACCATTGATGAAGCAAGCTTCTTCAAGTGAAGAAGATGAAGAAGAAGAAGATGAATATTATGATAAGTTCTTTTCCAAAAAGAAATAATAAGAATACTTATCATAATGTAACCATGGTAATGTGTAGAGAGTTAATCATAGTTGAATGGAATGGTTAGGGTTAAGCATGAGACAAAATGGTCACTTGGTCAAAGTCTTCATGAAGCTTCATAATACGTACAAAGAAAGCCACCATTTTCTCATTATGCTAATTATTTTCCAAAACTAATAAATAAATAAATGAATGAATGAATAATCAAAACCCCAACTATTCATATAACCATGGTTCAATCTTCACACAAACACAAGTAAACATGTATCATCAAACATGATACAATCAAGTGCACAAAACTATATCGAATATACAATGTGCACATCCAAGTGAGAAAATCCATTTAAAGTGAACCAATACTAGTTAATGCAAAGTAATATATCAAATATATAATTATGCATTAAATCATTAAATCAACACTTGATTCAATGATCCGGTCATGTCGCACACAACCGACTAGTATACAATGTATCGGCTTATCGAATCAACGCTTGAATCGATAACTAGGTTATATCGCATACAACCATTCGACACATTGATCGCGAGAATGAAATACGGTATCACGTACACGCATTATTCTCGGTCCCGCACATATCTCATATGCGCTCCTATTTCGTTTCGCTTGAGCCAGGAAACCTCTATGTAGGACTCTAAAGACTCGTCAATACGCCGGCAGCAGATGATGATCATGTCAAACACCCACAAGCCGCAAGCGGTCTGCTAAACGTAACGGCCACCCGGGTATTGAGCGATCTGAAGATCGACGAGCAAGCCCGCTCACACTCCAGTGAATCCAACCAGTAACACTACCGTACAGTCCGGTCTGATCGTCTGATATGTCGCATATCTCGCCTAGGGGTGGTAAACGTCAGACCCCAATAGCTCGATAAGTCGTGTCGATATGAGGTCTATAACAATTTGAAAAACTACTGGTAACACTTACTAGTAAATCTCAGCAACCCTGGCCAGGGATTTCCTGTTATAGCCAATCGAACACAGCTCAACATCAACCCCCTATACCGGGAGAGACGAATCCCCTCCTATCGCTCATTGCCTCCATGTGACTCGGGACTGTACCCAAAAACCACCGTTTTGCACGCCCTCTTGGACGTGGTAAGATGGAAATCAAAGCACAGTGGGAACCACACAAGACTCTATGACGATCTCGGGTCAACAGACTACTCTGTACCAGTGTCACCAGAGAACTGCCATCTGACGTAAGGTATAATACCATCTGGGAGTTCTCGGCGAGTCCGTCCAGTGTACCCAGTCTCTACTGAGCACCCGTATATCATCTCTGATGTCAAACACCAATAGATATGGGATCATCCATCGCCCATCTGTATGGGTCGAGAAGGTATACGCTAGTCTACTCTGGTATATCGATGCCCCGTCTCGATACACCCACGACTAGGGACTTTGAAGGATGTACTTATGGACTACCATGTCCCCACTAGTATGATCCGCATCATAGTCCAGGTAGTCAAGCATACATCCTAAGGGCTCTACCAATATGTATCAGAGAGACAATCAGTATACACGTTAAGATAAAGAGTAACCAGATAGCATACTATCATGTCGAGCAAGAAAGTCCTACTTATATATGTCCCAGCATCCACTACAATATACATCCAATGTACAGTAATAGCCTCTAGGGCATACATATAACTAACAGGATCATCGGTGAGTAGATTTAACATCTACAGGGGAATCTCCCGCATGGCATTATGCATCAGGGCTAGATATGATATGATATTAGCCGCATGTTATTGCACATATAGAGATTGTGCATAAAAACTTCATTGCATATTATTACTTGTTGTGCTTGGACTTGTACCCTGTGGACACTGCACTATTATTGACGGTTCATGTTGCATGAGCACTGATTGTATGCCACTCATGCTGTTAATAATTGCCATGACACGCACAACACTTATGCATACGTGAGATTGTATTGGTTAGGGATATTGAGACGTGATCCTTATATTCCATTGTGCATATGACATATAGCATTCCTGTATACCTACATGCTTACACATATGCCTTGACATGCCTACATGCTAGCTACCCATATACCTATATGGTATTGTACCATTAGAGATAGGTACATATATGAGACATAGCTACATGTACATCTTGCTTACATATTTACATGTACACCGTATACCTTGATATAGATACACATATACCTGGAGGGTATTACATCATTACTGATGAGTAGATACACATATCTTGCTATACCGACATGGTTACACATACCTAAATATAGCTACATGTTCACCATTCTTTGATGTTGCGTTTGGTTTCGGAGAAATTAGAAACCGCATGATATACTTAATAACTTGTTGCTGTTAAATAGCGGTTTTTCCTTATATGCTCATATTACTATTTCATGTTGCATATATTATATTTCATGGATTTCGCATTGAGATATGGTTTTCATATAATGTTTTCTGGATTGTTTTACCCCTGTGTATATATATCAGTGGTATGGGACACTAATATATATACGTATACCCATCGTATATATATATATATATTGGTGGTATGGGACGCTGTTATATCTGTACACCTACATAATATATCATCATAATGATCTATGCAAGTATTCTTATTCTTTACTTGATATTTGGATGCATCCACTCTGAGATTTGTTATAAACCGATACGGGGATCGAGAGTGTCGATGTTTGGCACTTAAGAGTCAAAGGACGTATAAACCGATACGGGGATCGAGAGTGTCGATGTTTGGCACTTAAGATTCGAAGGACGTATAAACCGATACGGGGATCGAGAGTGTCGATGTTTGGCACTTAAGATTCGAAGGACGTATAAGCCGATACGGGGATCGAGAGTATCGATGTTTTGCACTTAAGATTCGAAGGACTTATAAACCGATACGGGGATCGAGAGTGTCGATGTTTGGCACATAAGATTCGAATGACGTATAAATCTGTTTTGGATCATAAGTGTCGATGTTAGGGCACTTAGGATTCGCTGCTTTGGCCGACACAATGGTCGATATGTAGGCCGATTCAATGCCGGGCTGATGTGAGGGGCCTATGTGCTCGATGTGAGGGGCATATTTGCCTGATATGAGGGGCCTATGTGCCCGATGCAAGGATGACATATTTTATCTCATACTCCGCATTTATTGGATATGCATTACTTCATGTATTAGTAGTACCTGATAGAGTATCTTTCATGACTGTTGCATATACATATTGCCATTTTGCTATTAGCTTGCATATGATAGATTCGCGCAGTATGTGTATACTTGCGATTACCTGCATATGTTATTTACTATTCATGAGTTGGCAACTCACCCCCCGTTGTGCCACAGTGTTTTGCAGGTATTCCCTCAGGGCAGTCGAGGCAGGGCTTTCATCTATCGTATCATCTTTTACAACGGATACCGCTACGGCTGACTGTGTGCAGTTTTGCTATAGGTGGGTTTTGCGGTTATCCGATGTTATTCATTTTATATTCGTTGTATATAGTAATCTCCATCTACTACTTCATGTATTGACATAGAGACGAGTTGTGAGGACGATATTGTATAATATTTGGTGACTTGGAGGTCTTTTATGCAGTTCTTATTTATATCGTCTTTTTCGTCGGTACGGCGTCGTATATCTGTTGTGGTGGTTGTTTTCCGCCTTTGGGCGTGGATTTACTGCCGTTTGGGGATGCTTTACTTTTATCTTTTATTGTACCCTTTTTGGGGGCTTGTTCTACAATGGAGGTGCTGCCAAAATTTTTAAAGGAAATAAGGTTGGACTTTAAAGAATTTTGATTGAGATTTCAAAAGTTTTAAAATGTTCTTATCACTTACTACTTTTGATGGTTTAGATTGCTTGGTTTTTAGCTTACTTGAATTACGTTACGCCTGGAGACGTTACGTAGTTTAAGGGTCGTCATGTGCTAAATTTTGGGTCGTGACAAAGTTGGCATCAGAGCGCTAGGTTTTTACCTTTCGGAGTGTAGGATGAACTTGGTATGATAGAGTAGGTAGCTTAAGCAGAGTAACGTAGTGTGTGTATGTCCGCGGCATACTTACGACACGGTACTCTGCCTAAAGTGACCTAAGTACTAATTGCTTGAAATTCCTTCCTTGATGATACATATCCTTGTGATTCGATTTCTGTGTTCTTATCGAATCCTTTTTCCATTTATAGCCTTATGCCGTCGATGACTATGAGGGCTCAGAGTGATGTAGCGAGAGCCGAGGTCAGAGTTGACTCGTGTGAGACGAGGATTGACCAGGATGGTACGCTCGTTGCACAGGAGCAGATTGATCCGCCTTCGATAGATCGTATCGCTAGGCTTGAGGCAGATATGCGGGACTTGTGCCAGATGATGAGGTCATCGGTTGAGGCCAGTCGAGCGCAGCGACAGGAGGTTGCCACCCCTGTTACCCAGTTTTTCCTTACTATCAGCATACAGCATTGTGTTATGTATACAACAGCAGTGGATGTAACCCGTTTAGCTGAGGAGTGTCTTCCCGAGACTTTGGGAGTTCCGGAACCAAGGGGGGCCCGTACAGGTGTATCAGCCCAGAGACAGAGGCTTAGTCGCCGTAACAGGCTTCGTGCACGTCGCGAGAGTAGAAAAGGCTTGGGACAAGGACAGTTGTTTAGCTCTTATCCCAAGGAGGGTCAGCAACCATCGTATGGATGTTTTCGATCCGGGAGCCTTCAACACTTCGTCAGACATTATTCCTTGGCACCGCGTCAGACTTATATTCAGAGAGGTCGTGGTCACGGAGGATTCGTTCCGAGTATACAGGATCGTAAAGGAGGAGTTCAGCCAGTTGCGGGTAGAGGGCAGGCACGAGCGTTTGCTTCTGCTCATCGGGACGCGCGGGCGTCCAGTGCAGAGTTTTCAGGTAATCTTTTTGCATGTTCTTTTGTTGCGCATATTTGTTTAATTCGGGATCTATGCACTCGTTGTTCTGCACACTTCGTGCTGTGGTGGGGCCGAGGGTCATGTTAGCTAGATCAGCCGTTTGTTGTGTTAATTTCTATCAGCGATTCTTTTGTTGCGCGACACGTGTTTCGGTCGTGTGCCAATCGGATAGGAGATAGAGATTCGTCCGTCGATTTGGTCTTTCTAGAGATGTTGGACTTTGACGTTCTCCTGGGCACGGACTGTTTAGCTACGTGCTATGTGTCTGTGGACTGCCGCGAAAAAACAGTCCGGTTTTGTTTTCTCGGCGAGTCAGTTCTTGTTGTGCAGGGGGACAGTGGTGCCTCCTCTCACGGCTTGAATTCAGCCTTTTAAGCTATTCGGCATTTGAGGAGTGGATGTCGAGGATTCTTGGATTCATTTGTGATACTGGAGCCACAGTGGATTCATTCGACCGGGTTCCTATCGTGTGAGAGTTTCCGACGTTGTTCTAGATGAGCCGGCGGAGCTTAGGGAGCTTAAGGATCTGCTGCAGAGTTGCTAGATAGGGAGACTTGTGCGTCCGAGTGTTTCTCTTTGGGGAGCTCCTATTCTGTTTGTCAAGAGAAGGACGACAGTTTGAGGGTGTGTATTGATTGATCGTCAATTGAACCGGGTTATGGTGCGGATAGGTATCCTTTACCTCGCATTGACGATTTGTTCAATCAGCTCCAGGGTGCGGGACATTTTTCTAAGTTTGTTTGGGATCAAGTCATCATTGGTTGCGGGTTCGGATTGATGACATTCCGAAGACTGCTTTTGTGCGCGCTATGGGCTTTATGAGTTTTTGGTGGTGTCGTTGGACTCACCAATGCCTTAGCAGCATTCGTGGATGTGATGAACCAAATTTCTTCAGGCCGTTCCGCGACAAGTTGATTGTTGTGTTATTGATGACATTCTGGTATATTCCAAGAGTCGTGAGTAACGTGAACTGCACTTGAGGATTTGCTTTGAAGACATTAGGAGAGCGCCAGCTGTTTGCTAAATTCTCGGAGTGTTCCTTCAGGCTTGATAGTGTTGACTTCCTAGGTCATGGGGTTACGGGAGATGGTATTCGTATGGAACCGAGGGAGATAGTGGACGTACAGCTTTGGCCCAGACTTGTAGCAGGGACAGAGGTCCCAGATTTTTGGCTTAGCCGGTTTTTACCGTCGTTTCGTACAGGATTTCTTGTGTTTCGCTGCACCGTTGGACGGACTGAAGGGGGTTCCTTTTTCTTTAGATGGAGGCATCCGTGCTGAGTTTCAGTGGTTGAAGACTCGGTAGACGACTGTACCAGATCTATCTTTGCTTTCTGGATCGGGCGACTTTGTTGTTTACTGTGATGTTTCACAAGTGGGGCTCGATCGTGTACTGATGTAGTATGATAGAGTTATCGCTTATGCTTCCCGATAGTTGGAGGAGGTACGAGCAAGATCATCCCACTCATGATCTGGAGATGGCTGCGGTGGTTTGCGCTGGAGATTTTGGGACACTACTTGTTCGGAGAGTCGTGTCGGATTTTCACGGACCACCAGAGCTTAATCTTCCTGCAGCAGGTTTTGATTGTTGAGACAGCGCCGTTGGATGGAGCTTGTGAAGGATTATGATCGTGAGATTTTTTATTTACCCTTGGCGAGGCGATTGTGGTAGCTGATGCTTTGAGTCGTAGGCCCGGGGGTAGCTTGTTCCAGTTGTGCACAGTTCAGAGACAGTCTTTTGCAGATTTACAGTTCTTGTGTGACCGTTGAGTACAGTTAAGTTCGCCTCTGCTGAGGGGACAGCTTGCTCATGTCCGCGCCCGTCCACTTTTACTTAATCTTTTTCGTAAGGCACAGCCTGCCGATGCTCGTTTGTGGAGATTCTAAGCATGTTCGGTAGGGTAAAGATTCGGAGTTCTTGATTTATGACCAGGGTGTGCTATGATAGGGACTCGATGGCGTGTACCCGATACTGATGGGTAGAGACGCGAGGTCCTAGAGCAGGCACATCAGTCAGCTTTCAGTGTTCATCCAAGTGCCACCGATATGTAACGTGACTTGAGAGTTGGTTACTGGTGGGCAGGGGTGAAGAGTGAAGTTTCGAATTTCATTTCGAGGTATCTGGCTTATTGCGAGATAAGGTTGAGCATGTGAAACTGGCTGAAGAGTAGCAACCTTTAACCGTTCCGGAGTGGGAATGGGAGCAAATCTTCCTGAATTTCGTTATGGAGTCTACCCAGGTCTAGTCAGGGTGTGACTCCATTCGGGTGATTGTTGTCCGGTTATGCTCAGTTTGCTCTGTTGTTCTTCGGTAAGTTTGTGTGTTTGCACGGAGTTCCTTCATTCGTTGTATCCAATAGAGGCACCCAGTTTGCTAGCCGTCGTTGGCAGAAGCTTTTAGAAGCCTTGGGTACCTGGTTGAGCTTTAGCTTCGCTTTCCATCCATTGGCCGATGGTTAGACAGAGCGGACTATACAGACTCTGGAGGATATGCTTGTGCGTACGTACTAATTGGTTGTTGGCAGTTGGGATCATCACTTGCCATTGATAGGGTTCTCCTTTGATAGCTGTATCAGGAGACATTCCAATTGGAAACCTTTAGGCTCAGTTTGGTAGGTGGTGTCAATCGCCAGTCTGTTTTACTGACTCCGCGAGAGTAGGATTTTGGACCCCATCTAGTCATGAGACTTCGGAGAAGATCCAGTTGGTTCAGGTCAGGATGAGAGCAGCCCAGTGTAGACAGAAGTCTTATGCCGACCGTGGTGGTCGCAGACTTGAGTTCACAGTGGGAGATCTTATATTCCTACGGATTTTTCCGATGAAAGGGCGTGTTGACTTTTGTGATGCTTAGTCCCAGATTGTAGGTCCTTTTAAGATCCTTGAAGCGAGTTAGTACCATTGTCTATAACTTGTCACTTCCGCCCAGATTTTTGAGTATTCATCCCGTATTCCTTTTGTTGATGCTTTGCAAAAACCTTCATGACTATTCTCACATGATTCAGCATCAGACCGTTGAGCTTGGAGGCTATCTATTCGTTCACCGGCAGTCGATGGTGTTAGTGGATCGGCAGCTGGAGAAACTTCGGTCAAGGGTCTTTCCATCTGTGGAGGTTTCTTTGGAGTAGCCGTATAGTGAGGTGATCACTTGGGAGGCTGCGAGCGAGATTTGGGAGTTTTGCACTCATCCTTTTGAAGGTATGCATAGTCAGAATTTTAATTCGGGGACGAATTTTATTTAAGGGGGGAGATTGTAACACCTTAGGATTTCGATTAGTGTTAATTAAGCGATAATGCGGGTTTTTGGTAAAAAGTTTACTAATTCGGTTTCCTTACATTTTTTAACATTTAATTAATAATTTATTATTATTTGTTATGGGCATGCACACACGTGTGCACGTTAATGTGAGGGTGTGTTTGTGTTAATCATGTTTTGTAAGCATGACAACTTAATCCTAATCCTTTGCTTTAACCTTAACCCTAACCCTTGATATTTGAGTGAGAGAAGATATTTCTTCTTTGGGTTTTTTTTTGGGAAGAGGTGGCATGGAGATTCATGGCTTGCATTAATGTGTGAGTTAATGCAAGGGTGCACTCACCTCTCTCTCTCATTATTCTCACCTCTCTCTCTCTCTATCCTTTTATCCTCTCATTTCTTCTATCTTTTTCGTTATTTCCAATATTCCTCTCATTCTCAACTGAACACTTATCATTCTTTTACTAATCGTACACAAAACTTCATCAAAACTCACAAAAATCACATCTTAAGCCTTATTTTGCCTCTAGGATCCATTGGAGCTTGGAAAGCTAGGATCTTTGAGCTTTTATGGATAGGTAATGATCTCTATCTGTTAAGTAGGTGCTCTTTATGTTGTGTAGCCTTGTAGTTTCAGTTTAGAACACCTAAAGTATCGTTTAGTGAACATATCGTATTTTTAGTGTCAATATTTGATATCTGTGATCTGCTGTGACCTAGTGTGTGTACATGAAAATCTAGCTGTGTAGTTGTGTTGTACCACAGACCATAAGCCTTCACCTGAAGCACGAACCCATGGAGCTCGGATATGGCCGGCGACACCCTATGAAAATCCGGCGACCTCGGATTTATGGTGGAGTTTGGCGTTGAGTGTTGGTAGGTAGATGTCTGTAGTAGTTTAAGTGTGTTTGGTCTTGTTTGATTTTGGGGTTTTCACTGTATACAAAATCTGGGATCACTTTGCTAGTTTCATGTGTTACGTATACGTGTGTTACGTAATCTGATACCGTGTGTGTACTTTGTGTATCTTTTGCTCTTGAGTTGGTTTCATAGTGTCGCTACGCACGTTAGCCACTAAATGAACACTTGAGAGTATGTTTGGAGTTGATGCGTCAGTCAAACGTAGTTTGCACGTGTTATTGGTCGATTGCTAATGTACACTTGTTATTGTGGTTTTATGATCTTAGGGTCGCAGGCGAGGACTTTAGATGCTGCGAAGAAGGGAAAGCGAGTGGTTGGCTTTACTTAGCCCCAGGATCATCGGTGAGTATATTTAACATCTACAGGGGAATCACCCACATGGCGTTATGCGTCAGGGCTAGATATGATATGATATTAGCCGCATGTTATTGCACATATAGAGATTGTGCATAAAAACTTTATTGTATATTATTACTTTTTGTGCTTGGACTTGTACCTTGTGGACACTGCACTATTATTGACGATTCATGTTGCACGAGCACTGATTGTATGCCACTCACGCCATCAATAATTGCCATGACACGCACAACACTTATGCATACGTGAGATTGTATTGGTTAGGGACATTGAGACGTGATCCTTATATTCCATTGTGCATATGACATATAGCATACCTGTATACCTACATGCTTACACATATGCCTTGACATGCCTACATGCTAGCTACCCATATACCTATATGGTATTGTACCTTTAGAGATAGGTATATACATATATGGGACATAGCTACATGTACATCTTGCTTACATATTTATATGTACACCGTATACCTTGATATAGCTACATATATACCTGGAGGGTATTACCTCATTACTGATAGGTTGATACACATATCTTACTATACCGATATGATTACACATACCTGGCTATAGCTACATGTTCACCTTTATATGATGTTGCGTTTGGTTTCGGAGAAATTAGGAACCGCATGATATACTTAATAACGTGTTGCTGTTAAATAGCGGTTTTCCTTATATGCTCATATTACTGTTTCATGTTGCATATATTATATTTCATGGATTTCGCATTGAGATATGGTTTTCATATGATGTTTTCTGGTTTATTTTACTCCTGCGTATATATCAGTGGTATGGGACGCTAATATATATACGTATACCCATCGTATATATATATCAGTGGTATGGGACGCTGTTATATATACACCTACATAATATATCATCATAATGTTCTATGCAAGTATTCTTATTCTTTACTTGATATTTGGATGCATCCACTCTGAGATTTTTTATAAACCGATACGGGGATCGAGAGTGTCGATGTTTGGCACTTAATATTCGAAGGACGAATAAACCAATACGGGAATCGAGAGTGTCGATGTTTGGCACTTAAGATTCGAAGGACGTATAAACCGATACGGGAATCGAGAGTGTCGATGTTTGGCACTTAAGATTCGAAGGACGTATAAACAGATACGGGGATCGAGAGTGTCGATGTTTGGCACTTAAGATTCGAAGGACATATAAATCTGTTTTGGATCATAAGTGTCGATGTTAGGGCACTTAGAATTCGTTGTTTTGGCCGACACAATGGTCGATATGTGGGCCGATTCAATGGCCGGGCCGATATTATGGTCGATATGAGTGGCCTATATGCCCGATGTGAGGGGCCTATGTGCCCGATGTAAGGATGACATGTTTTATCTCATACTCCGCATTCTTTGGATATGCATTGATTCATGTATTAGTAGTACGTGATAGAGTACCTTTCATGACTGTTGCATATACATATTGCCATTTATTGCTATTAGCTTGCATGTGATAGATTCGCGCAGTACGTGCATACTTGCGATTACCTCCATATGTTATTTACTATTCACGAGTTGGTAACTCACCCCCCGTTGTGCCACATTGTTTTGCAGGTAGTCCCTCAGGGCAGTCGAGGCAAGGCTTTCATCTATCGTATCATCTTTTGCAGCGGATACCGCTACGGCTGACTGTATGCAGTTTTTCTATAGGTGGGTTTTGCGGTTATCCGATGTTACTCATTTTATATTCGTTGTATCTAGTACTCTCCATCTACTACTTCATGTATTGACTTAGAGACGAGTTGTGAGGACGATATTGTATATTATTTGGTGACTTGGACGTCTTTTATGCAGTTTTTATTTATATCGTCTTTTTCTTCGCTGCGGTGTCGTATATCTGTTATGGTGGTTGTTTTCCGCCTTTGGGCGTGGATTCGCTCCCGTTTGGGGATGCTTTACTTTTATCTTTTGTTGTATCCTTTTTGAGAGCTTGTTTTACAAAGGAGGTGCTGCCAAAATTTTTAAAAGAAATAAGGTTGGACTTTAAAGAATTTTGATTGAGATTTCAAAAGTTTTAAAAATGTTCTTATCACTTACTACTTTTGATGGCTTAGATTGCTGGGATTTTGGCTTACTTGAATTACGTTATGCCTGGAGGCGTTACGTAGTTTAAGGGCCGTCACGTGCTAAATTTTAGGTCGTGACAGTGGGACACATATTGGATCGTGCCCACTCTCGTACTTTTACATTCTATTGTATCTAGATAAACTCCATCGATTAGAAACTAGACTTTGTATATTAGTAGACTAGTAAGATTGGGGTGCTTGCGAGTCTTAGAGCGATGGTTGTATGTTCACTTCTTGGGGGTTTTGATGTCTCGCTTATTTATCATTCTTTCTGTGTTGATCTTCACCGTTGGGTGTCGTATATATATTGCTTACTTGCGTGGTTGTGATTCCACCATTTGGCGAAGAGTTAGCTCCCTCTTGGGGATACCTTTTATATTGTTATGTATATGTGGTTTCGGTTCAAAATATACAAGGGAGGTGCTGCCCAAAATTTTTAAAGGACGAAAAATGTTTTCAACTATAGTATAGCCCAGTTGCATTTTCATGTTTCATTACCTATACATTTAAAGAAAAAAAATTGATTTCATTATACCTTTATTTCATAACTTCACCTTTATTATTTTCACTAAAAGGTTTATATTTCTGGGCTTCGGCTTACTTGAATTACGTTATGCCCTTGGTCGTTGCAAGATTTAAGTGTCGGTCACAGGCTAAATTCCGGGCCGTGACAAAGTTGGTATCAGAGCATTAGGTTTAACCTTGGTTTGAGTCTAGGTTTGACTATGCGGAGTCTAGGGCGTAATATATTTCGGAACCTAGGCTTGACCTTACGGAACATAGACTTGAACGGAGGGTAATAGACCCGAACTTTCGTTACATAGGTTGACCTTGATTGATGTAGTTGGTAACTTAAGTAGAGTGACGTACCGTGCGTATGTTCCGCGGCATACTTACGATAGGATACTCCACTTAAGAAACCTTAGGATGTACATTACTTGAGATCCTTGATTCTATTAGTCCCTATGATCATATATCCATTTGGAATCTATTGATTTCTTTCGTTCATTTGATCTATCTTCATCGTTACCTGCTTGAGATTTCTGTCACCATGGTTTGAGCGCAGATTGAGCTGCTGCTAGGGATGCGGTCAGAGCGAGCTCGTCACGGACGAGGAATGACCATGATGTTTTCTGGTGACATAGGAACGTGTAGGTATAATGTTTGTGTTGTGATCTCTCGTTTGAGACGAGTGTTCGGTTTTGCACCGGATGATCGGGCCATTGATAGAGGCTACCGGATTGAGAGGACTGTTAATGTACAGCCTACCCGGAGGTCGTTATGTTGTCTACCATGCAGACAGATGACCCAGCTGTTGCTAAGATTGATGGGATGTCGCTTTCATAGTTTATGAGCTGAAACCGCTGGAGCTTTCAGGCAGAGATGTGACAGGTGATAGCTAGTATATCTCAAGTTGAGCGACTGAGATGATTCGTCTGATTTGATGAGCCGCAGGCTCAGTTGAGTTGAAGATTTTCAGTGTAGAATCTTACTCAGATCTAGAGTAGATCGATCCAGAGAGGATGTTGTTTGTTGGATACTCCGATGTGAAATCGGTAAGTTGACCAGCTTCAGATAGAAGGATCTCACCCAGATCCGTTGTGAGTTGATCGAGAACGGATGAATAAAGATTATCCCTTCGATAATTTGGACGAGTTCCCGAGGATGTGTTCGTCTAGATATCTTCTACGGAGTGGTGAAGGTACCGAGTTCGTAATTTTTAGTCCGTGTGAGAGACTCTTGATTGACTGTAGCCGAGGACGAATTGCAATATGCAGACAGCAAGAGATGACGTCGAAATGGAAGATAATAAAGACGAGTGGAGTAAGATGTTAACGAGCTGTTGTTACTCCCTATTGAGATTAGAGATCGGATATGTGTACAGAGACGTTGGGATACGGCCAAATTCCCGAGAAAAAAACTGTGCTGAGAACGCAGGTGTCCAGAAAATGAGAAAAGATTACGTAAGAGTACCAACCTCCGTATAATTCGGTATAGGCGAGATCGGTAGAGACCTTAAGCAGGTTATTTCCAGGACACCACATCGATAAAGATTTACACCCAGGATCAGTTATATCGTGCGTATTCAGAGGGCCATATGCCGCCATCAGTAACGTGCCGTTGTGAGTGGTCATGATAATTGGCCGAGAGAGGATCAGCGAGGAGTTCCAGAGCGGAACTGCTCCGTTATTACACCTGACCGGGTCGACGAGCAGAAGGATCGTGAGATTGGTAATCCACAGAGAAACGGGAACCCAGAGACCGAAGACGCCATACTGTGAGCAGGAGGCAAGTAGATGATCTTGCTCTGCCAGCTTGGGCGCACAGGCAATTTTCGACATTGTAGGAGGTGTACCTCCATGTCATTTTTTGCAATTGCGTTTTGTGATCCGAGTATCACACTTTTATCGCTTGGACTTGAATTTCGATGATTGGGTTTCGTGATTTATGTTTTTGTGCACCATGGCTGCACCTACCGGAGATTACATTTTTGTGCACAGTTTTTACACTCGATTTATGTTTATACACCGCTACATTGGTTTATGGTTTGTGCATATCTATTGCACTTGATTTCGGTTTTGTGCCTTTGCTGCACGTACTTATGATTTTATGGATTTCGATACTGTCAATTTGAATTTTGTGCATGTGGTTACGCACATGATTTGATTTTTGCACTCGGTATAGCTTACATGTGATTGCAGTACATTGATACAAGTTTTGTGCACACAATTGCACACGTTTATGACTTTATAAGCCTTGGTACACTCGGTGTTGTTTTTGTAAGCATTTGAGATATTGAAGAGTTTTCGTACATTTGTTGCACTGGATTTTTATATCGTGCATATGTTGCACCAGATTGGTATTTCGTGCATTTGTTGCACCGGATTTATTTTTTTCCATTCGTTGCACCAGGGTTTTATTTCGTGCATTCGTTGCACCATATTGGTATTTCGTGCATATCTTGCACCAGATTTATATTTCGTGCATTTGTTGCACCGGATTTATATTTCGCGTATTCGTTGCACTAGGGTTTTATTTCGTGCATTCGTTGCACCAGATTGGTATTTCGTGCATATGTTGCACCAGATTTATAATTCGTGCATTTGTTGTACCGGATTTATATTTCGTGCATTCGTTGCACCAGGGTTTTATTTCGTGCATTCGTTGCACCAGATTGGTATTTCGTGCATATGTTGCACCAGATTTATATTTCGTGCATTTGTTGCACCGGATTTATATTCCGTGCATTTGTTGGACCAGATTTATATTTCATGCATTTGTTGCACCAGATTGGTATTTCATGCATTTGTTGCATTAGATTTTATTCGTGCTTGTTGGATGCACCTGATTTAGATTTTATTCGTGCATGTGGGATGCACTTGATTTAGATTTTATTCGTGCATGTCGGATGCACTTGATTGAGATTTTCATTCGTACATGTTGGATGCACTGGGTTGAGATTTTCGTGCACTCTAGATGCACTTGATATAATTGTCATGCACACCAGTTGCATTTGACGGATGCTTTCGTGCACACCCGTTGCACTTAGTTTGGCTTTTGTGCACATTCATGGCACTTGTATTTGTCTTTGAATTCCGTGCGCACCAGAAGCACGTGATGATTGGATTCGCCATTTGAGGCCGATTTTTTCTCTTGAGTATATATTTTCATGGTGGGCACTATATTATATATAGTAGTCGAGTAGGACTGATCTGAGAACAGTTTCCGAGCACTTTGCATGCATCAAAAGTTTACCAAGAGGTTTTCGAAAAGGAGCTATAGTCTCGCTATTTCCTACGTTTCCGTGAGTGACACGAAATTTTACAAGGAAAACTTTCTGGGATATTTCAAAAAGGCGGGACGTATAGTTTGAGAAAACATATATAAGTATATATTTACTACCTTACAAATGATCGTCCGCCATTTGTGCCGTGAATTACGCATCACACGGCGATATAAAAAGAAGATTTGGCATGTGTTATTCAACTTTTAAAATGGTTTTACAAGGATGCGTACTATATTCGTATTATGATTTGACTATAGTATAATTGGATCTCAGTAGTGGATTTCGAGATTCGTATTTCCATTTTAACTCCAGTGATTGCGTGATGCTTGACAGAGTTTTATTTTTAGTTTCGTACTCGTTTTCAGGCGCACACGATGCGCTGTGATATTTCTATATCTTCCGTGATTTCGGATCCCCGTTGATTTGAGGTGATTATTGAAATGTTTTAGTATTTGGGGGTTTAAATTTAAATTCGGGGACCGAATTTATTTAAAGGGAGAAGATTGTAACATTTCATAAATATAAATATTATTTTTGGAAATTTAATATTTAAAATAATATATTTTACGAAAACTATTCAATTTGCGAATAAGGGTTTTTCGTAAAATGGTATAAATATATAGCAATATTTTGGAAATAATTGGAGATTAAAATGATTATTCATTTAAAAATATATTTATCGGATTTGGGCATTTTTATAATTGATTATATGCAAGTTTAAATTAAACTCGATTAGTGCACTACTAATCACGATTATGCCAAATCCGTATTTTTAATTAACCATGGCTAGTGCACCATGTCATGTTGCAATTTGGTTGCATGTTGTTTTATTGTAATTGTTGATATTTGCTTTTAAAAGAGAAAAGAAAACGAATAAGAGATGGCATGGGAGGAGAGAGAGGAGAGAGAGGGGGGACAACATGATGAGGCATGTGCATGAGAGAGAATGTGAGGGGGAGAGAGTGAGGATGGCTCCACCCTTAGCCTTGACCCTTCCCCATTTTCCTTCCTCATTTTCAGTATTTTCTTCATCATCTTCTTCAACTTCTTCATCTTCATGCTTCCTCTACCTCCTCTATCTCCATGGTTCATCTCCAAATCTTCACCAAAACAACATACTCTCTTCATTAAAAATGATCCCCACATCTTCCTAAACCCTTTGGACCAATCAAGTTTGGATTTTGAAGACTTGGGGAAACCCAAGAATTTTCTTGAGTTGCCAAATGAGGTATATCCTAAACTTGTAGTTAAGTTTTTTATGCTTAGTATATCCTAGTTTAGTTTAGAGTTAAACTTTTGTGGTTTAGTGATCTTGAAAAGTTCTAGGTTGATGCTTAGTAGTTGTATGGGCTTGTACTGTTGGAGATAGTGCCCTCAGAGTCAATTATTGGATCACAGGCACGTGATTGCAATGATTGAGGGAGGACCTATCCCGGTAGGACAGTCTTACTCGAGATGATAGTATGCTATCTGGTTTACCTTTATCATCGTGTACTGCTTTAGGCGACCTGACATGTCGCTATTGCACGTTGATAGAGCCCCTAGGATTCTTGCTTGACTGCCAGCAGTATGAGGGCGATCATATAAGTGAGAGCTGGAGTCTATAAGCACATCCTTAAAAGGTCCCTAGTCGTAGGAGTCTCGAGATAGGGCATCGATTCTCCAGAGTAGACTAGTGTATACAGTCGAGACCCCGACGAGGGGCGGTGGCCGGTCTCACAAGCCACTGGTGTCAGTTGGTTCACCTAAGATGTATACAGGTGCTCATTGGGTTATGAGTACACCGGACAGGACTCGCCGGGAACATGCTAGTTGGTCTTATACCCGACGTCAGATAGCAGTTCCCAGGTGACATGTGTACAGGTTAGTTCATCGACCTAGGGATCGTCATTTGTCTCGTGTGAGTTCCCACTGTACTTTGATTACTACCCTACCACGGCTCAAAGGAGTCGTGCAAACAGGTTTTAGTTGGGTACAGTCCCGAGCCACATGGAGGCAGTGAGCGGATCTTCGGGGGTTTCGTCTCTCCCGGTATTGGGGGTGAGGTCGCGCTGTGTCTAGGAGAGCCATTACACAAAGACCTTGGCCAAGGCTGGAGATTTACTGGTAGGTATTCCAGTAGTATCTCAGGGTGTTCTGGGCTACACTCCGACACGACTTGTACCGCTTTTGGGGGTCTGACTTTTACCAACCCCCTAGGCCCGCCATGCGATGCTCATAGACGAACGGACCGGACTGTACGGATATTGTCACTGACAGGCTCAGTTGGGTGTCGGGGTGAGCTTCCTCATCGACGTCCCTTTTAGTCAATAGCTGGTGGCCCGTCACGTATTGGCTTATACCTCTGACGTGCTAGTGGTTAAATCCACAGCCATAGTATTGACGAGTCTTTAGAGTCCACCACACTTTCAGTTACTCAAGCTTTCGGGCGAAACGCTGTAGAGGCCGTATGGAGATATGGCAGGGTCCGATCAGATACGTGCGGTATTGCACGGATCAGGATCGGACAGTTTGTACTAGTAGCCGTATAGGTATATGGCAGGGTTCGATCTGACACGTGCGGTATTGCACGGATCAGGATCGGACGGATTTTACTAGCCGGCTTTGGCTTAAGCCGGTCCTAGTTTAGTACAGTGTAGATTTTGTCTCATTGCATTTGTATCCGGTCAGGAATACAGATGCGGGTGTGTATGCACAGTGTCGGGGTTTTCCTGTAATTTATTACGGGACCAGTTTTCTGGAGTTGCCAGTTTGCTTTCCGTTCCGGCCGGTTTTCCTTTGTTCTGTCCCGGCCGGACTTTTCCGATGGAGGGGGTTATTTGCAATTGTGCAAATAACTTTAGTGGAGGGGTTTTATTGCATAAAGATTGATTATGATAGCTTTCATTATCTTTTGCACCATACTTGCATTAAATGATGATTTGAGTGGGTATGGTTTGATGAAAGTGCAAGCATGGTTGATGTTTGTTTAGGGTCACCTCTTCCATTCTCCTACACTCACCTCCCTTGGTATATTGTTCCATTCCTCCACCATTTTCTTAGTGTGAGAGTTTTGAGAAGAAAAGAGAGAAGGAGAAAAGAGAAGGAGAGAGCTTCATCTTCATCTTTGAGAGAGTTTCATCTTCTTGATCTCATTCATGCTAGAAAAATGCAAGCACCATTTTTCTTATCTCATTTCCTCCATCTATGGCAACAAACCCCAAAGAGACAAAGCACTACACTTCCTACAGCACATCTTGGGCATGTCGAGTTGCCGGCTTCATGCCCGAGTTGCCTCGGTATAGAGGCGGGAGCCCGTAAAAGATGCAGGCGACGTGGTGCCCTTCCGATGAGGAGGAGACGGACGGAGATCCCGCGAGGAGATCGGAGTGGAGATGAAGACCGGAGGACTCGGATCAGTCGGTATATCTCTAACCCTTCTCTTGTTTGCTAGAATTAGTTTAATGGCACGATCCGGGGTTTAGTGCGCGGTGGTGCCGGTTTGCAAAGTCCGCAAAATTTAAGTTATTCACCGTTTCCGCATTCCGGCGTCGGATTGACGGCCGGGGCGCCGCCGTGCACTTACAGTGGTATCAGAGACTCGCCATTAACATAGTCTAGCTTGGTGTAATGTGTTTTTCTGTTTCGATCGATCGAATGTTCCAAAACTGCATTTTAGTTCGAATCAGTTTCTGTTGAAAATTTTTGGTCTCTAAAAATTTTTCAGGTTGTAAAATATTGATGTACTGGAAAAACTAAGAGTTCTGTAAAAATTTGACGATGTAACTCCACAGTTGGAGCGCGGATCCGCCGCGAAACCCCCCCTCGTGCGGCCCTTCCGCCGCGCACTATTCACATCACATCACCAAATTTTTTCAGAGGTCTTCTGGGCTTAAAATATGGGTTTTGGAATATTAAAATTGGGCCCAAGATTTCTGTGAGTGCTACAGTTTTGATTGAGGGCCCACTTGTTAATTTTTGATCGATCGGAATATTTTAAAACACATTTTTCACAGTATTTACATTATATCTGCGACCGTGAATGTCACTCGATCGGTAAATCCTGTCTAACTGCTATAGCCCGGTTAGACGGATTTGCGAACGTGACTTTCACGTTGATGTTCTATGTATTTGCTGTGATGTTGCGGATCGGTCGTGGGGATAGCCTGGATGCAATGCTAGTACAGTTTTGTTGTATTATGTACATTTGATATTGCGGGGCGAGCGTCCGACATGTGGACTGCCGTCACTGCCTGTTTGTATTATTCTTTTGGGGCACGACCTGGTTGCGGTCGATGTACCCGGTGTATGTATATTTTACTTTCTGTACTAGGATTGCCCCGCGGAGGGGTGCACGGATAGCCGGGTCCTAGAGGGCAACAAGCCCACATCTCATGGCATTGAGACGGAGGGGGCTTCACTCTAGAATTGGCGGGCTATTCGCCGCACTCGTAGGGGGTACAGGTTGACCCAGGAGGGGTGCCCAAGTTGCCGGATTCCGTGAAGTGCTGGGTGGTCCATTCACGGCGCTGAAGGGGGCTGCCTCGCTTCAGGTTTTGGCGGGTGACTTGCCGCGCCCGTAGGGGTCTAGGATTTCATTGCACAGGCTATCCACACGACCAGGGGAACGTCGGGTTTCAGTAGTGGCTCTGTGAAACCCGGGAATCCCAGATATCTGTATTGTTCTGTGATGCTGTACATTTCTGTGATGTTGCATTTCTTTTCACGCCTTGAGCGAAATATAATATATTGGTATATATATTAGTAGATGTTGTATATGTTTTTCACCCGCGCTAGTCCAGTCCCCGCTCTGCCGTTAGTAAGCTAACCTAACGGGTGATGACGGGACCCAGTGGCGAATGCGGATGGCATATACGTACGTCAGTATATTGTCGTTCTTTTTGGTGTGATCAATTAATGGGACTGCATTGATTCGAATCAATGCAAGTTAAAAACAAACCTAATCTGATGTTGTTGGAACACTTTTCAAAAAGCTGTTATTGCAAGGACGTTTACTTTTGTTTTGCATCGTGGTATTCATTTGAATATCCTGCTCCTCAGTCGACGAGGCAAGGGCCGAGATCCCTTCACCGGGAGTGACCCCTTGGACAGAAGTTTGCGTCAGGGCATTAACTTCACTATAGCCGATTACTTTTGCTTTGCACCGTGGTATTCAGTTGGAATATCCTGCACCCCATTCTACGGGGAAAGAGCCGAGATCCCTTCACCGGGAGTGACCTCTTTAGTAAAGGTTTTTTCGTCACTATATTTTCTAAAAAGCTATCCGTTCCTTCAACGATATCAAGTTCATTACGTTAAAGGTTTTCGCCAGAAACCATTCGTAGCCCTCCGTCGTTTCATATGGGTAGTCAATAGTATTCAAGCTGTGTTTGTTGGCCAAAGTCAAGGCACAGTGTTTGGTAGCTGTTGGTTATTCATATGCAGCATAGATAGATGCGTTGGTTTGGAACAGTCGTATAGCCTTGTTGGCCAAAGTCAAGGGCTTGTGCGGGTGGATTCGAATCAACCTGGAGAATGACGGGTAGAACTTGACATGTGACTTATGATTTGTTGGCCAAAGTCAAGGTCATAAGAGCATGGGGCAGAAATCACATCGGGTGTTTCAAAAGTACTGAAACTTGCCAGATATGCGCATACCTTCTGGAGTGTGATACCGTGAGCGGATTCCGTCACGTTATCATGCGATGAGAGTTGGATCCCGATTCCCACTGATGAGTTAGTTTACTCCTTGGGTGACCCCGACTAATTCTTCTTTCAGGTTTGGAGGAGAATTTGAGGTACAGTGGGAGGTTTCCTGATTAGAAAAGGTGATAACCATTCTGATCTAGGTTAGAGTGCACGCTGAGTGTTTCTTTTCTCTCTCTCTCTGGCAGCGACCATTGACCCGACCCTAAGACTATGACTCAGTGACCAAGTTGACCGAACCTTCTTAACACTGGCTTTTGGATTGTCAGAGTTGCAGACCTCATTGCCACTCCTACTTTTACCCTTTTCTCCAGGACACCCCGTATTACTGCGAACGTCCACTTCCATTGGACAAAACCATCGTATGGTTAGATACGAACTCGAAGGAATTCGAGGATGGTTTCCGGTTCTGGAGAAAACGAATAGGATTATTCAGTTGTCTTTTCCTTTTTTGCCTCCTCTCAAGTTACGAGTACTCCTTGGTTTAGGAGTAGTACACCTATTACGCAAATTGGATAGTCTTCTTCCAAACCATAGGCTGGTGCCGACCGGTAGGGAATGAAGAAAACCAGTTAGCCTAAACGGTGTACAGAAGGTATTAAGATTAAGACAAAGCAAGGGATTAGTAAGAGGGCAAAGTAAAATGCGACTGCTATTCACGACCAAACCAAGTATTTCTTCGCCAATCCTAAATCACCTTTGTATTTCTCCAGGACACTCCGTATCACTACGAAGATCCCATTTTATTAGATAATCCATCGTATGGTTATATACGAACTCGAAAGGAACTTGTTCCAGTTCGGGGATGGATCCTGGTTCAGGAGAAATAAGAATAAAGTACATTCAGGTGTCTTTTATCTTCACCTTCTCTCGCGTTGCGAGTGCTCCTAGGATTAGGACAGTACACCCTTTATGCTTTTTGGATAGTCTTCTTCCAAACCATAGGCTGGTGCCGAACGGTAGGGAAGGAAGAAAACCAATTGGCCTAAAGGGGTGTGCAGAAGGTAAAGACTAAAGACATATGAAGGGATTTGAGAGGTGGTATAGAACTATACGGTTACAGTCGTGAATATGGAAGAGGCATTACTAGGAATACCAGAGTACCCCAACGAAACATTTCAATGTTTCAGTTTCACTGTGTACTGTTAATGGAAAACTGATTTCCCGATTAGACACTTACTCCAGGGTATGTATTTACCAGGTATGATTCTCACATCTGTATGGTTTTACAGATGATGAGTGGGAGTGAGTTATTGGGAATTGGGTGATCATCCTCATTTTTGAGGAAGTCACCTGGGTTGTTTGCAAGTTAGCAATTATTTGGTTTTGAATATCCGCGGTTATGCACCAATTTCAAATTGATATATCTGTACGTCTATTTTCATAGAGTGAGATATACCTTTTGATATTATGTCGATGACATTTACCTATATCAGTGGATGGTTAGGTAAGGAGCATTAAACAGCGGTGTAATTCTTCTTAACCAAAAGTACAGTTTTCAACCTACGACACACAGTGAATGAGTCACTAGACTCAAGGGACTTATACAGAGTATTGTATGTTGTCCAGTGTCCATCAGGACAGAGGGGTTGGTCCTCGTACTGTATTCTGTTTACTTTTGACTTCTCTAGTTCTTAGACATGTGTTTCGTAGAAACACAGGGTCTAAGTTTTGAGGAGTTATAGGTATTTGAATAAAGTAGAGAACCAGGTATAGCAGGTATCGGGATTCTTCAAAGTGATCGAAGATGTAGATACTTGTGTATGGTATTCAGTTAATAGTAATGATAAAGAGAAATTACTTCTCTTTCAGGTTACTCATAATTGGAAGTATTCCTAAGTTGAGTAACGCTGATCGACCTCCTTCCATTTAGTTGACATGCACTGGAGAAAGCTGCATGATTTGAATCTGGTTCAATTAAATCAGTGCCTCTGGTTCTATATTGGATATAGAACAGTTCATATCTTAACGTTGTTAAGGTACGGGGAGTTGTCTGGCTTATGATTAAAACCAGACTCTGGATAACTCAAGGCACGTTTCTGTAATGGCTGTTTGTGGGTTGACCCAAGCTATGACGAGGGTTGACTTTCTACCATCTGGGAGATCAATAGAAATATTGTTCAAGACTCGCCACAGTTTTATTAAAAATGGATTTTTTCAAAAACAGCAGTGGGAGTATGGTAGAACTGGAAGTGATTCCAGAACCGCAAACGATTACTGAAGATTTGATAAGGAACCTAAAGATTCAATCTGATTTGGCATTCCATTGGCCACTCCGCAGATAAGGTGGGTAACTTCAGGCATCCGAGAGGTACTTCGGTAGCCTCAAGGACGGTGACAGGGAAGTTCTTGTTTACCCACACTTGCCATTGTTGTTGTTCCAGGCTGCGAGACCCGGCAGGAGGATGAGTATAGCGTCGTTCTGAACTAGCTTCAGAAGTGTACGTGTATATGACTCTGCCAGAAGGTTGTCGTAGTCAGTGGGAGCAGCGGAAGCATTGGTGGACATCAGGCTTATGTCTATTTATAGACTAAAGCAGATGTAGCGGAGATAGATCATCTGTTTCTGATGTGACAGTCATAGGTTTGACGTCATCAGAATAGGGGATGGATCTGTTGAGAAGGTAGTAGGAAGTGATATTCCTTTACTACGATCGGTTATACTTTGGTCGTCACACAGTGGTTTCTCCACAAAGGACTTGGACATTATATCAGACATACTGGTTACTAGATCTATGGTTTTAGATCTAGATTTGGGTGGTTTCCTAATCTGGGTACCTTGACAGCATTCTATGAGTATTTAGAATGGACGACTCCTGGCACGGTAGTGTACCTGCAAGTAATGGAGTCGCCCTCTCTAAAGGTGTCTTTTAGACTAAAGTAGAGAGGGATGTGCATGATTGGCAGATCACTTGCTTAGGCAATTGAGTCAATCATGAGATGTCAAGTACCACACCAGATGTTGTTCTTGCACTAGATGCAATAAGTTGATATTGATCCAATCCTGGAGAAACAGTCGGAAGCAGTTTTAGAACATAAGTGGCTGTTCAAGGGATATGATAACGGCTGCCTCTTTTAGGAGACGGTTATCATTCCAGGCTTCCAAGGTGACCTGGACGACAAGGAGGTTGTCAGAGTTATAGTTTTTCCCTCTGACGAGGGGCAGTATTTTGGACGGGTGGTCCAAGGCAATACTGAGGGTGGCATGGCGCAGGATACTGATTAAGTTCAGTTGAAGATACAGTCTAAGAAGTTTGGATTTGGAGTTCATTTATGAGCTACGTCCCATCAGACATCCAGACATTCTAAGGCAGGTATTACTCATTTCGGGAGATGGCTTTCTCAGCGAACTTGAGATATAGAGAGACATAGAAAGAAACTTCTAGGCGGATCCACTCACTGAGGCTATTCCTCGACCGCAATAGTTTCACAAACGGGATTTGTGAGACTGACTAGTAGAGGAGTTGGATGTTCGGTATCACACGGGCTGTGAGTATGCGACATCGCAATAATTAGCCTTGAGTGCAAGTGGGAGATTGTTGGAGATAGTGCCCTCAGAGTCAATTATTGGATCACAGGCACGTGATTGCAATGATTGAGGGAGGACCTATCCCGGTAGGACAGTCTTACTCGAGATGATAGTATGCTATCTGGTTTACCTTTATCATCGTGTACTGCTTTAGGCGACCTGACATGTCGCTATTGCACGTTGATAGAGCCCCTAGGATTCTTGCTTGACTGCCAGCAGTATGAGGGCGATCATATAAGTGAGAGCTGGAGTCTATAAGCACATCCTTAAAAGGTCCCTAGTCGTAGGAGTCTCGAGATAGGGCATCGATTCTCCAGAGTAGACTAGTGTATACAGTCGAGACCCCGACGAGGGGCGGTGGCCGGTCTCACAAGCCACTGGTGTCAGTTGGTTCACCTAAGATGTATACAGGTGCTCATTGGGTTATGAGTACACCGGACAGGACTCGCCGGGAACATGCTAGTTGGTCTTATACCTGACGTCAGATAGCAGTTCCCAGGTGACATGTGTACAGGTTAGTTCATCGACCTGGGGATCGTCATTTGTCTCGTGTGAGTTCCCACTGTACTTTGATTACTACCCTACCACGGCTCAAAGGAGTCGTGCAAACAGGTTTTAGTTGGGTACAGTCCCGAGCCACATGGAGGCAGTGAGCGGATCTTCGGGGGTTTCGTCTCTCCCGGTATTGGGGGTGAGGTCGCGCTGTGTCTAGGAGAGCCATTACACAAAGACCTTGGCCAAGGCAGGAGATTTACTGGTAGGTATTCCAGTAGTATCTCAGGGTGTTCTGGGCTACACTCCGACACGACTTGTACCGCTTTTGGGGGTCTGACTTTTACCAACCCCCTAGGCCCGCCATGCGATGCTCATAGACGAACGGACCGGACTGTACGGATATTGTCACTGACAGGCTCAGTTGGGTGTCGGGGTGAGCTTCCTCATCGACGTCCCTTTTAGTCAATAGCTGGTGGCCCGTCACGTATCGGCTTATACCTCTGACGTGCTAGTGGTTAAATCCACAGCCATAGTATTGACGAGTCTTTAGAGTCCACCACACTTTCAGTTACTCAAGCTTTCGGGCGAAACGCTGTAGAGGCCGTATGGAGATATGGCAGGGTCCGATCAGATACGTGCGGTATTGCACGGATCAGGATCGGACAGTTTGTACTAGTAGCCGTATAGGTATATGGCAGGGTTCGATCTGACACGTGCGGTATTGCACGGATCAGGATCGGACGGATTTTACTAGCCGGCTTTGGCTTAAGCCGGTCCTGGTTTAGTACAGTGTAGATTTTGTCTCATTGCATTTGTATCCGGTCAGGAATACAGATGCGGGTGTGTATGCACAGTGTCGGGGTTTTCCTGTAATTTATTACGGGACCAGTTTTCTGGAGTTGCCAGTTTGCTTTCCGTTCCGGCCGGTTTTCCTTTGTTCTGTCCCGGCCGGACTTTTCCGATGGAGGGGGTTATTTGCAATTGTGCAAATAACTTTAGTGGAGGGGTTTTATTGCATAAAGATTGATTATGATAGCTTTCATTATCTTTTGCACCATACTTGCATTAAATGATGATTTGAGTGGGTATGGTTTGATGAAAGTGCAAGCATGGTTGATGTTTGTTTAGGCTCACCTCTTCCATTCTCCTACACTCACCTCCCTTGGTATATTGTTCCATTCCTCCACCATTTTCTTAGTGTGAGAGTTTTGAGAAGAAAAGAGAGAAGGAGAAAAGAGAAGGAGAGAGCTTCATCTTCATCTTTGAGAGAGTTTCATCTTCTTGATCTCATTCATGCTAGAAAAATGCAAGCACCATTTTTCTTATCTCATTTCCTCCATCTATGGCAACAAACCCCAAAGAGACAAAGCACTACACTTCCTACAGCACATCTTGGGCATGTCGAGTTGCCGGCTTCATGCCCGAGTTGCCTCGGTATAGAGGCGGGAGCCCGTAAAAGATGCAGGCGACGTGGTGCCCTTCCGACGAGGAGGAGACGGACGGAGATCCCGCGAGGAGATCGGAGTGGAGATGAAGACCGGAGGACTCGGATCAGTCGGTATATCTCTAACCCTTCTCTTGTTTGCTAGAATTAGTTTAATGGCACGATCCGGGGTTTAGTGCGCGGTGGTGCCGGTTTGCAAAGTCCGCAAAATTTAAGTTATTCACCGTTTCCGCATTCCGGCGTCGGATTGACGGCCGGGGCGCCGCCGTGCACTTACATGTACGTGGTTATAGAAGTATAGTGAGCGTTTACAAACCCTTTTAATGCTAGAATTCTGGTCAAGACTTGAGCTAGAAACCCATACAAGAAAACTGAAACTTTCCGATGTCGGTTTTGTGGAGTTTTGTTGGCCTACAGGATATCTGGAGCTATCTGGGATATTTTAAGAAAATCAAACAAGTCCATTAACCTAGATTAACCACTAGAAGACCACCACAAAAATACGAACCCAAATCTCTTCTGTATGGCCGGCGACACCGGATTTTGAGGCAATCTCGCTGGGTCCCCTTCTTGCTATGGTGTTTGGGTTTTTCCTGTAGCTCAATTACCTTATAACCTATTCCGTGTACTTCCTTGTTTAGTCCCAATTAAGCTGAGATAAAATCTAGGAACTGTTTGTGAGTGTTTTGGAAAAATTTTCCGATATTTTAATTCCTGGTTTTGAGATTTGAGATTTGATTTGGTTGTTAGACGTTTGTATGTCAACAACAAGGATTGTTTGGTTGTTTTTGCTGTAAGTCTACAGTAGCGTCCCGGCCGTCAATCTGACGCCAAATGCGGAACAAAAACTTTTATAACTTGCGCTATCGCATACTATAACCCGGATCTTCCATTAACGCTAAAATAACAAACTACAAAGTAGGTAGAAAGGTTATACCAAACAATCTGAGTCCTTCGTTCTTTAACCATCATCCCACGCTCCGTTGCGGCTGCTCCGATCTCCTGGCTCCTCGTCGAGGTGGCACCACATCTACGGATCTTTAAACGGGCTCCCGCCTCTGACCCGAGGCAACTCGGTCATCAAGTTTGCTAAAAGAGTTGACCAAGATTGATGTAGAGAATGAGTAGAACACTTTGTCTCACTTCGTCCAAAGCCATGGACGAACGGTTAATGAAGTTTCCTTTTTAATCGGGTGATGGAAAAAAAGAGCTATATGAAATTTCATGAAGCACAACCATCATAATCTTTTTCCAAAAAATTCCTTAGCCTCTAAATGATTTGGCCGGCCAATATAAGGTGGGGGGTGAGTGTAGGAGCAAGGGAGAAGGTGACAATAAACAAGAATCCTTATCATAACACTTAATGAAAACCAATGAGTCACTAATGACACCTTGCATTCATTTAATGAATACAATGAATCATGAAACCTAGTCACCATCTAGAAGCTTCTAGAACCTTCCACACTCATGACTCACCTCAAGAAAAGATAAATCCGTATTAAACCAAATGTTTAATAAGGGTGATAGAAAACAGGAAACTGGCAACTTCCAAAAGCGATCCCGAAACGAATTTCAGGATAACACCGTAACTGTATAAATATACCCGTATTTGTATTACGACCGAATACAAATGCAACTGAGACAAAGTTGTTATATTTACAAAGTATAATACATGGATCCGGCTTAAACCAAAGCCCACCAGTATTATCTGCCCGAAATATGACACGTGCGTAAACGCACGTGCATTTTCCGAACCCTGCCATAAAACCATACGGCCACTACAACGTTTCGTCCGAACTTGGGAAACTATCTGTGGGGGACTCTAATGACTCGTCAGTACCCTGGCAGTGGGTTTAATCACAAGCCGTCAGCGGCACTAGCTGTACGTAACGACTGCCCATGTACTGACCTCAAGGGAGGCCGATGAGCGAACTCGTCCTGAAACCCTACTGAGCCTAACAGTGACAATGTATATACAGTCCGGTCCGTTCGTCTATGAGTATCGCATATCGGGCCTAGGGGGCTGGTAACGTCAGACCTCCAATAGCGGTATAAGTCGTGTCGGAGACAAGCCCTGAACACCCTGAGAAACTACCGGAGTACCTACCAGTAATTCTCACCTGCCTTGGCCAAGGACTTGGTGTAATGGCTTTCCTAGACATAGCGCGATCTCCACCCCCAATACCGGGAGAGACGAATCCCCTGCCGATCCGCTTACTTGCCTCTATGTGGCTCGGGACTGTACCCAAAAAATACCTGTTTGCACGACTCCTTTGAGCCGTGGTAAGGTAGAAATCAAAGCACAGTGGGAACTCACACGAGACAAATGACGACCTCAGGTCGAGGAACTAACCTGTACACATGTCACCAGAGAACTGCTATCTAACGATAGGTATAATACCAACTAGCAGGTTCCCGGCGAGTCCTGTCCGGTGTACTCATAACCCAATGAGCACCTGTATACATCTTTGGTGATCCAACTGACACCAGTGGCTTGTGAGACCAGCCACCGCCCCTCGTCGTGGTCTCGACTCTGTACACTAGTTTACTCTGGAGTATCGATGCCCTGTCTCGGTACTCCCACGACTAGGGACCACTATTAAGGATGTGCTTATAGACTACCCAACTCTCACGTATATGATCGTCATCATACTGTTGGTATTCAAGCAAGATCCTAAGGGCTCTATCAACGTGTAATCGTGATCAGTCACCTGAACCTATACACGACTGATAAAGGCAAACCAGATAGCATACTATCATCTCGAGTAAGACTGTGCTACCGGTATAGGTCCTCCTCAATCATTGCAATCACGTACCTGCGATCCAAAAATTGACTTTGAGGGCACTATATCCAACAATCTCCCACTTGTACTTAAGGCTAATTATTGCGATGTCGCATACTCACAGCCCGTGTGATATCGAACATCCAACTCCTCTACTAATCAGTTTCACAAAGCCCGTTTGTAAAACTCTTATGTTCAAGAAATATCCTCAATGAGTGCATCCGCCCAGATGTTTCTTTCTATATCTCTCCTAATCTCAAATTCAAGGAGAAAGCCATTTCCCGAATAGAGTAATACCTATCTTAGAATATGTCTGGATATCTGATGGGACCTAGTTCATAATTGAACTCCAAATCCAAACTTCTTAGACTGTATCGTCAACTGAACCTAATCAGTATCCTGTACCATGCCTCCCACAGTATCCCCTTGGACCAACTGTCCATAATACTGCCCCCTTTGTTAGAGGGAAAACTATAACTCTGACAATCACTCTGTCATCCATGTCACCTTTGAAGCTTGGAATGATAACCGTCTCCCGAAGGAGGCTGCCGTCATCAAATCCGTAGAACATGCACTTATGTTCTAAAACTGCTTCCTTATGTTTCTCCAGGATTGGATTAATACAAACTTATTGCATCTAGTGCAAAAACAACATCTGGTGTGGTACTTGACATCAAACGATTGACTCAATTACCTAAGCAAGTGATATGCCAATCATGCACATCCTTCTCCCCTTTAGTCTTTAAGACACCTTTAGAGAGGGTGACTCCATCACCTGCAGGTACACCCCCATGCTAGGAGTCAACTATTCTAAAAACTATTAGAATACTGTCAAAGTACCCACATTGGGAAACTACCCAAATCTAGATCTAAAACCATAGATCTAGAAACCAGAATGTCTGATATTATATCCATATCCTGTCTGGAGAAACAACTGTGTGACAACCACAATATAACCGATCGTAGTATAGGAATTTTACTTCCTACTCTGTGTATTTCATCCAAATACCAGGACATCACACCCTACTACCTTCTTAACAGATCCATCCCCTATTCTGATGAAGTCAAAGCCATGACTGTCATATCAAAATTAGATGATCTATCCCCTCTATAACTGCTCTAGTCTATAAATAGACATAAGCTACTTGCCCACTATGCTTCTGCTGCTCCCACTGACCACAACAATCCTCTGGCAGAATAATATACACGTCCGTTTCTAAAGCTAGTTTAGAACGACGCTATACTTCACCTCCTGCCGGGTCTCATAGTCTGGAACAACAGTAGTGTCAAGTCTGGGTAAACAAGAACCTCCTTGTCACCGTCCTTGAGGCTACCGGAGTACCTCTCGGGTGTCTGAGGTTACCCACCATATCTACGGAGTGGCTAATGGAATGTCAAACCTGATTGAATCTATAGGTCCTATTAAATTTTCCGTAATCGTTTGCGGTTCTGGAATCACTTCCAGTTCTACCATACTCCCACTACTGTTTTCTGAAAAAATCCATTTTACTAAAACTATGGCGAATCAAGAACAATATCACTATTGATCTTCCAGATGGTAGAAAGTCAACCCTCGACATAGCCCAGGTCAACCCACAAACTGCCATTACAGAAACGTGCCCTGAGTTATCCAGAGTCTGGTTTTAAGCATAAGCCGGAAAACTCCCCGTACCTTAACATCGTTAAGGTATGAACCATTCTATATCCAATATAGAAACTTTGGCACTTATTTAATTGGAACCAGATTCTAATCATGCAGCTGTCTCCAGTGCATATCAACTTAATGGAGAGAGGCTAATCAGCATTACTCAACTTAGGAATACATCCAATTATGAGTAACCTGAAATAGTAAGAAGTTTCTCAAAACCATTACTATCAACTGAATACCAATCACAAGAATCTGCATCTTCGATCTCTTTGAAGAATCCCGATATTTGCGATATCTGGTTCTCTACTTTATTCTTATATCCACAACTTCTCAAAACTTAGACCTTGTATTTGTACGAAACACTTGTCTAAAAACTAGAGAAGTCACAAGTAACCAGAACATAGTACGAGGACCAACCCCTTTGTCCTAATGGACACTGGACAACATACAATACTCTGTATAAGTCCGCTGAGTTGAATAACTCAAAACATATGCATCGTAGGTTGAAAACTGTACCCAGGCGATTTCCTCAAATATCACCAATTACAACGAATTCCGATATAATGAGGATGATCACCTTATTCCCAATAACTTCCTCCCACTCATCATCTGTAAAACCATACAGATGTGAGAATGAAACCTGGTAAATACATACCCTGGAGTAAGTATCTAATCGGGAAATCAGTTTTCCTTTAACAATACACAGTGAAACTGAAACATAAAAATATTTCGTAGGGATATCTTAGTATTCATAGTAATGCCTCTTCCATAATCCAATTCATGACTGTAACCGTATATTTCTTTGCCATCTCTCCAAATCCTTTTATTTGTCTTTAGTCGTTACCTTCTGTACACCATCGTTAGGCTAAATGGTTTTCTTCCTTCCCTACCGTTTGGCACCAGCCTATGGTTTGGAAGAAGACTATCCAGTAAGCATAATAGGTGTACCCTCCTAAACCAAGGAGTACTCGCAACCAGAGAGAAGGTGATGATAAAAGACAACGGAATAATACCTTATTCTATTTCTCCCGAACTGGGGAAAAAAGCAAAGGTGAAATAGGAGTGGCGATGAAGTACGCGGTTTGGTCGTGAATGATAGCAGTCGCAATTTACTTTGCCCTTTTTCTAATCCCTTTATTTTGTCTTTACTTATTACCTTCTGTACACCCTACATCGGCTAATTGGTTTTCTTCATTCCCTACCTTTCGGCACCTGCCTATTGTTTGGAAGAAGACAATCCAATAAGCGTAATAGGTGTACTCTCCTAAACCAAGGAGCCCTCGCAACCTGAGAGAAGGTGATGATAAAAGACAACTGAATAAACCAATTCAATTTCTCCTGAACCTGAATCCATCCTCGAAGAAGTCCCTTCGAGTTCGTATATAACCATACGATGGATCTATCCAATGGAAGTGGATTTCCGTAGTAATACGGGGTGTTCTGAGAAATTCAGAGGGTAAAAGAAGGAGTGGCAATGACTTATGCAACTCGGACAATCCAAAAGCCAGTATTTTAAGAAGGTTCGGTCAACTTGGTCCCTGAGTCATAGTCTAGGGTCGGTCAAAGGTCGCTGCCAAAGAGAGAGAGAGAAAAGAAACACTCTGCGTGCACTTTAACCTAGATCAGAATGGTTATCACTTTATCTAATCAGGAAACCTCCCACTGTACTGTCAAATTCACCTCCAAATCTGAAAGAAGAATCAATCGGGATCACCCGGAGAGTAAACCAACTCATCAGTTGGAATCGGGATCCAACTCTCATCGCATGATAACGTAATGGAATCCACTCACGTTATCACACTCCAGAAGGTATGCGCATGCCTGACAAGTTTCAGTTTCTTTAGAAACTCCTGATGTGATTTTTACCCCATGTTCTTATGACCTTGACGAAAGCCAACAAATCATAAGTCACATGTCAAGTTCTACCCGTCATTATCTTTTCAATTCGAACCCACCTGTACATACCCTTGACGAAAGCCAACAAGGTAATACAACTGTCCCAAACCAACTCATCTATCTATGCAACAAATGAATACCCCAGCAGCTACCAAACACTATGGCTTGACGAAAGCTAACAAACATAGCTTTAATACTACTGACCATCCATAAGAAATGACGGAGGGCTACGGCTGGTTTTTGGCGAAAAACCTTTAACGTAATGAACTTGATCTCGTTGATGGAACCTGATAGCTTTTTATAAAAATATAGTGGCGAAAACCTTTGCTAAAGAGGTCACTCCCGGTGAAGGGATCTCGGCTCTTTCCTCGTGGAATGAGGTGCAGGATATTCTAACTGAATACCACGATACAAAGCAACATGTAATCGACTATACTGAAGTTATTACCCTGACGCAAAATTCTGCCCAAGGGGTCACTCCCGGTGAAGGGATTTCGGCCCTTGCCTCGTCGAATGAGGTGCGGGATATTCCAACTGAATACCACTATGCAAAACAAAAGAAAATGTCTTTGTAATAACACTTTTTAAAACTATTCCAACAACATCCAAACAGGTTTGTTTTCCTTTGCATTGATCAGAATCAACGCAGTCCCATCAATTAATCACGCCGGAAAAGAACGAAAATAAAATGTACGTATATGCCATCCGCATTCGTCACTGGGTCCCGTCATCACCCGTTAGGTTACTTAACTAACGACAGAGCGGGGACTGGACTAGCGTGGGTGTAAAACATATACAACATCTACTAGTATATATACCAATATACAACAATCGCTCCAGGCATGATAAATGCAACATTACAGAAAAGTAATAAGCATCACAGAACAATACAGATAATCTGGGATCCCCGGGTTTCACAGAGCCGCTACTGAAACCCGACGTTCCCCTGGTCGTGTGTGTAAGTCCATGTTGCCCACCCCGGTCCTTACGGGGAGGCGGAAAACATAATAAAAATTGGATTTTTAATGACTTAGGCAACATGGACCTTGACTATGAGGATCTTTACTAAACTAAAACTAGCTAAAGAAAGCTAACAACTAGTTAAGTTGTAGAAAGGTTATACCTTGAGCTCGAACTCCTTCTCTCCTTGCTCGCCGGAATGGTAGAAAGATGTCACCTTGCTTGTCTTCTCCCGTCAAAGAACGATCCACCCGAAAGCCTCGACCTTTAGCTTCAACTCCAAGCTAGGAGTAACTAGAGTGCAAGAAATGCTAAGACTTGAACCCTAGAAGTGAGTAGAGAAGATCAAGTGAAGGTTTTTCTCAAGCTTTTTTGTTTCTCAACACATGAGAGGGAGAGAGCTTGAGGGAGAGGATGAGCAAGAGAGAGAAAGGATATGATAGAATGAATTATTAGTGAGCCATTCTCACTAATATGTGTGTGTTATTTTAATTAATTAATTAGCAAGAAAATTGTCATGGTTTAATCAAGAGGTGACCATTATCATTTCACTTATTAATGCAAATTGCAAGGATCAAAGAGCATCTTCCAAATGAAATGATCATGGTCAAACTTGTCAACATGGTCAACAAGTCAATGAAGTCAAAATGTCAACAACAACAACCATGCACAATAATTAAGCTAATTATTAATTAACAATAATACACACAAAAACAATAGGGTTAATAAAATGACAATAGTCATTAACCCTAAACAAGGTCCTCTCCCTCAATCTCAAGCAACCGTGCATACGCACCCGCATTCGCGATCCGAGGAACACGAATACAATGAGAAAAACCAATCTCAAATCATATACTAGGATCCGGCTTAAACCAAAGCCCGCTAGTATAAACTGTCCGGACAACAACCGTGCACAAGTGCGCGGATGCGAACGAACCCTGTTGCAAAACCATGCGACCTCTACTCATTTTGCCTAAAGGCGAATAGCTCTCTGTGTGGGACTCTAAAGACTCGACACTACGCTGGCAGTGGGTTTAACCACAGACCGCAAGCGGCACTAGCTGTACGTAACGGTCCCCAGGTATATGTCGATAAGAAGACTGACGAGGTGAACCCCATCTGCACTCCTACTGAGCCTGTATGTGACAATCTCCGTACAGTCCGGTCTGTTCGTCTGATACATCGCATGGCGGGCCTAGGGGGCGGTGAACGTCAGTCCCCTAATAGAGGTACAAGTCGTGTCGGAGTGTAGCCCAGAACACCCTGAGACAACACTGGAAACCTACCAGTATATCTCGCTTGCCCTGGCCAGGGACTACTCGTGTAATGGCTCTCCTGGACACAGCGCGATGTCAACCCCCAATACCGGGAGAGACGAATCCTGTCTAACCGTCACTGCCTCCAAGTGCTTCGGGACTGCACCCAAAAACTACCTGTTTGCACGACTCCTCTGAGCCGTGGTAGGGTAGTAATCAAAGTGCAGTGGGAACACACTCGAGGCGAAGTGACAGTATCAAGTCAGCGGACTAAGCTGTACTCATGTCACCTGGGAACTGATAACTGACGATAGGTATATTACCAACCAACAGTTCCCGACGAGTCCTGTCCAGTGTACTCGTAACCTAACGAGCACCCGCATACTATCCCAAGTACAACGTACTAACGGCTGTGGGACAGACCGTCTCCCACACTGGGATGAGAAGCGCATACGCTAGTCTACTCCGGAGTATCGATGCCCTGTCTCGATAGTCCAACGATCAGGGACCTGTATAAGGATGTGCTTATAGATTACCCAGCTCCCACGAGTGCGAGCACCATCACAACGCTGGTAATCAAGCAAAGATCCTAAGGGCTCTACTAATATGTATACCTGCAATATGCTAAAAGAAACACATGCACATATTAAAGCAGAGACAAACCAAGTAGCATACTACCATTTCGAGCAAGATTGTATATACAACTGTGAATATCCCAAGCTTCCATTAAGTAATATACAAACTAGTATGATACAGTAATGGCCTCTAGGGCATATACACTAACAATCTCCCACTTGCACTAAGGCCATGTACTGGCGTATCGAAGACCTATCATCTCGATCAGCCGCTCGAACTGAGTCTGGGGCAAGGCCTTGGTGAATGGATCTGCTGTGTTATCCTCTGATGCAACTCTCCGGACCTCGATCTCCTGGCGATCCACAATCTCCCTGATCAGGTGATACCGCCTTAAGATGTGGCTGGATTTCTGATGGGACCTGGGTTCCTTCGCTAAAGCTATAGCCCCGTTGTTGTCGCAATACAGAGGTATTGGGTCAACAATGGACGGAACCACCTGAAGTTCTTTCAAGAACTTCCTCATCCAGACAGCTTCTTTTGCGGCATCAGATGCAGCGATGTATTCCGCTTCCATAGTCGAGTCAGCAACGGTTTCCTGTTTGGAGCTCTTCCAACACACCGCCCCTCCATTGAGGGTAAAGACAAAACCCGACATGGACTTGGAATCATCCTTGTCACTCTGGAAGCTGGAGTCAGCAAAGGCCTCAATCTGCAGGTCTTTTCCGCCATACACCAAGAACATCTCCTTAGTCCTTCTCAGGTACTTGAGAATGTTCTTTACTGCTATCCAATGTTTCTCCCCAGGGTTTGACTGATACCTGCTTACCACACTCAGTGCATAAGCCACATCCGGTCTGGTACACAACATCGCATACATTATAGAGCCTACCGCAGAAGCGTAGGGTATAATAGACATGCGATCCCTCTCCAAATCAGTCTTGGGAGACATCTCTTTGGAGAGGGTGATCCCGTGACAAGCCGGTAGATTACCGCGCTTGGAATCTTCCATACTGAATCTCTTCAGTATGGTGTCGATGTACCTGGACTGTGAGAGTCCTAATATCCTCTTGGATCTGTCACGGTAGATCCGGATACCCAGAATGTATGAGGCATCACCCAGGTCTTTCATGGAGAACCTGTGTGACAAGAACCCCTTGACAGATTGTAGCATAGGAATGTCATTTCCTATTAAGAGAATGTCATCCACGTATAAAACGAGGAATACTACAGTTCTCGCTACAAATCTACAATAGATGTATGGTTCATCTGGATTTTTGATAAAGCCAAATTCTTTGACCGTCTCATCAAAGCAGATGTTCCAACTCCGCGATGCCTGCTTGAGTCCATAAATGGACTTGAGCAACTTGCACACCTTTCCGCTGCTCCCACCCTGAATGAAACCCTCTGGCTGGTCCATATAGACACACTCCTCTAAATGACCATTTAGAAAAGCTGTCTTTACGTCCATCTGCCAAATCTCATAATCGTGGAAAGCAGCGATGGCAAGAAGGATCCGAATGGATTTCAGCATAGCTACTGGGGAAAAGGTTTCGTCATAGTCCAAACCAGGTCGCTGACGAAAACCCTTTGCTACCAGTCTAGCTTTATAGGTCTCAACCTGTCCATCTACACCAATCTTCCTTTTGAAGATCCACTTGCATCCTACGGGTTTTACCCCGTCTGGAGCAATGTCCAACGTCCATACTTTGTTGGTGTACATGGACTCCATCTCGGTCCGCATTGCATCCAGCCATTTTACCTAGTCGACGCTCTGAATGGCTTGCTAGAAACTAGTAGGCTCATCACAATCTAGGATGCAGTCCTCTCTATCCCCGTCAATGAGAAAACCGTAGTATCTCTCGGGCGGATGAGACTGCCTACTACTCCTGCGGGGTGGCATAGGAATGTCCTGTTCTTTCGAACCTTCTGGTTCCTCTAAGCTTTCAGTAATGGTTTGTGGTTCTGGAATTTCTTCCAGTTCTACTGCGCTCCCGCTTATCTGATTTTCTAAAAACTCAGTTTCCAAGAAGCGGGCATGACGAGAAACAAGGACTTTTTGCTCCTCTGCGTAATAGAAGAGATACCCTTTGGAGTTCTTTGGGTATCCCACAAACTTGCACTGTACTGAGCGTGCCTCGAGCTTGTCCGCATGCTGCTTTTTTACAAAAGCTGGACATCCCCATGTCTTAAAGGATTTAAGACAGGGTTTCTTCCCACTCCACATCTGATATGGTGTGGTAGGCACTGGTTTAGTAGGAACTTGGTTCAAGAGATGTGCAGCTGTTTCCAGTGCATAACCCCAGAAAGATCGCGGTAACTCAGCCTTACTCATCATGGACCGTACCATATCCAATAGGGTTCGGTTCCGTCTCTCCGATACACCGTTGTGTTGCGGAGTGTATGGAGGAGTGAGCTGAGAGAGAATTCCATTCTCTTTTAAATAATTCAGGAACTCGGCACTTAAGTATTCTCCACCTCGATCCGATCTTAGAATCTTGATACTTTTGCCGGTCTGTTTCTCCACTTCATTCTTATATTCCTGGAACTTTTCAAAGGCCTCGGACTTATGTTTCATTAAGAAGACATAATCGTACTTTGAAAAATCATCCGTAAAAGTAATGAAGTAAGAGTAACCGCTTCGCGCATATGTAGACATTGGACCGCACACGTCGCTGTGTACGAGTCCCAAGAGCTCGCTCGCTCTTTCTCCGTGTCCAGTGAACGGAGCCTTTGTCATCTTTCCCATGAGACAAGATTCACAAGTGGCATAAGACTGATACTCGAACGGATCCAAGTATCCTTCTTTATGTAACTTAGTCAACCGTGTCTCATTGATGTGACCCAGTCTACAATGCCATAAGAAAGCCTGATTAATATCTGGAGACTTTCTTTTGTGTGTATTCTGGATATTGAAAACCTGTGGTTGGTTTAAAACGTAAATACCGTTGTTTAATGTACCTGACCCAATCAAAATTTGATTAAGGTGAATGTTCACTACATTACTTACAAATGCAAATTCATAACCTTCTTTAGATAATAAAGATACAGAAATGATATTACAGGTTGCATTTGGTACATAATAACAACTACGCAAAACCAAAAAGTGTCCATCTGATAATCCCAGGTGATAGTCCCCCACGGCCTCTGCATCCATGCTAGCACCGTTCGCAACTCTGAGGGTCATGTCACCTGCCTTCAAAACTCTACGCTTTCTCAACGCCTGCAAAGAATTACAGATATGAGATCCTGATCCGGTATCCAATACCCAGGATGTAGAGTTTATTGATAGACAGTTTTCAATAACATACACACCTGAAGCTGAAGCTGCAACTCGCTTCAAATCCTGTGTTCTGGCTTTCCAAGCCTTGCAATCTTGTTTCCAGTGACCACTTTTGTGACAATAGAAGCATTCTTCCTTTCCCACCATCTTCCCCGCTACTTTTGTTGCTTTACCCTTTCCCTTCGTATCCACTTTACCGACACCGCCTCTTGGTTTGGCGGGGGCTTTCTTCTTCTTGCCCTTGGCTTTCGCCCTGGACCTAGAAGAGGAAGATCCTCCTACAAACAAAGTGGATGTCTCCCTACCCTTCTGTAGGGTGCCCTCAGCAGTCCTCAACATGTTCAGAAGTTCGGCAAGTTCAACCTCCTTTCCTTGCATGTTGAAGTTAAGAACGAACTGGGCGTAAGTGGAAGGAAGAGACTGGAGAATCAAATCGGTATAGAGTTCATTCTCCAACGTGGTCCCAAGGTCCGCGAGCTCCTCTATGTAGCCGATCATCTTAAGCACGTGGTCCGCTACCGATGATCCTACGGCCAACCTTGCCGAAAAAAGCTTCTTCGACACTTCGTATCTAGCGATACGAGACTGCTCTCCATACAGTTCTTTTGTATGGAGAAATATGGACTCTAGGTCCATATTCTCGTGCCTCCTCTGATGTTCGTTGTCCATCGAGGCTAGTACGAGGCATCTGGCCCTCGCGCAATCTATCTCCCATGTCTTACGGATTTCTACATCCGCGACGCTGGAGGTGGGACCTGGGACAGGGGAGCTTTGGTGGTAAGTATATACCCCATCTTGTCATAAGTGATAGCCATCTTGACATTCCTGAGCCAATCTTTGTAGTTTGGCCCTGTCAATATATTTTTATCTAACAGTAACTTAAGTCCGGTCATGTTGAATGGTCGCTGCAATTAGGAGAGAGAAAAGAAACACTTTAGCATGATGCTCTTGCAAGTTTAGAGTGGTTTTTAGTTTGTCTAAACTGGATGGCTCCCACTGTTTCTCGAATCCCTTCTCAAACCGTAAAGAAAAGGATTAGCCGGGATCATTCTCACCGTACAATACTTGCTTAACCGTTCAGCCAGGCCAGTGTCGGTACTTCGAGGGAGGTTTTCCAACGCTTTCGCGAAGTTCCTTAATTAAGTAACCTCTTTTCCCTGTGGGCGTAGCCCCGCTAACACCTTTCTAGGCACCTACTAGGTTTATAGCATTGATCGTTAAGTGAGAGTTTTCCCGAGGAGTAGCATATACTCACAGTAGGATCGGGATCCAAATATCATCGCGTGATAAAACCGAAGGAATCCTACCAGAATCATCACACTCCAAATGGTATGCAACGCTAGCAAGTTTCAGTACTTATGAAACTCCCGATGTGGATTTTTGCCCCATGCTCTTATGACCTTGACTAAGGCCAACAAATCATAAGTCACATGTCAAGTTCTACCCGTCGTTATCCAGGTTAATTTGAACCCACCCGTATCCACCCTTGACTATGGCCAACAAGGCAATACGACTGTCTCAAACCAACGCATTCTATCTATGCAACATATGAATACCCACCAGCTACCAAACACTGTGCCTTGACTAAGGCCAACAAACACAGCTTGAATACCGTTGAATATTCATATGAAACGACGGAGGGCTACGGATGGTTTTGGCGAAACCGTGAACGTAGTGAACTTGATATAATCGATGGAACGAGATAGCTTTTAAAAAAGGAGTGGTTCAAGCTCCGCGTTTAAAAGTTTAGTTTTGAAAAGAACCGAGTGGTTTTCAAAGTGTTCCATTCGACTTTTACTTGGTTTATTTCTTGCATTAGTTCTTTTAATGCGTCCCATCATTTAATCCTACCATTGCAGAAAACAACCAAAATATGACGTACGCTTATGCCATTCGCATTCGCCACGGGGCCCCGTCATCACCCGTTAGGTTACTTAACTAACGACAGAGCGGGGGCTGGGCTAGCGCGGCTGTAAAACATAAGCAACGCCTAAATAGTTATTATATATAAATATATAGCAATGATAGACATTACAGATCACAGATGAATACATTGGATATACTAGGAATCCGCAATGCGTTCGAGCCTGCAACGTAAAGCGGATTACACGGTCGCGGTGAATAGCCAATATCCCACCCAAGACCCCTACGGGTGCGGCAAACTACCCGCCAAGCACCCGAAGCGAAGCAACCTCCCTCACCACCGTGAGTAGGCCACTCGGCGCTTCGAGATACCCGGTAGTTTGTGCACCCCTCCATGGGTCTATCCTAGGAGCAAAAACAGTAAAAAGAATTATACAATGACGGCTACAACCCCGACCCGGTTGTGCGGCCATACAAATAATATTATTACATCAATTTACATGTTACAAATGAATGAAAGAAAAACAACGCTCATCTCACATCCACCCCTGCCATTCACCCGTGACAATCCAATCCATTCATATCCACAAACCAATAACAATCACAGATCATGTATAACACCGACTAATCGTCTTATAGCGATTAGCCGACGTTCAATACATGCAAGCATTACAGATATAACCGATGTAGTTAAAGTGTAGTGAAGTTCCGAAAAATACGGATTTATAGGCCCCCAAAAGTAAATTTTAGTTCTGGAAAATCTGGGCACATATAATATATCCTAAAAATCCCAAAATCAACACAGACAGACACTGCACGAAAAACGATGCAGAGAAGACGACAAACCGCGGCGCTTCCGCGGCACATGCCTACCTCGTGCCGCGGAAGGGCGGCGGTTTGGACGAATCACTGTACCGTATTTCGTGGGTGTTCATAAAAAACCCTGAAATGAATTTACAAGTATAAAGTTTTCCATTTTGAGCAGAAAAAATTTCAACAGAAACTAGGGTTTTTCAAAAGTTCGGTTTTTGGATTTTCGGTTTCGAAACTTCGTTACACTTCACTACCTAGCTAGTTTGAGTTTAGTTAGGCTCTGATACCACTGTAAGTCCACGTTGCCCACCCCGGTCCTTACGGGGAGGAGGAAAACATAATAAAAATTGGATTTTTAATGACTTAGGCAACATGGACCTTGACTATGAGGATCTTTACTAAACTAAAACTAGCTAAAGAAAGCTAACAACTAGTTAAGTTGTAGAAAGGTTATACCTTGAGCTCGAACTCCTTCTCTCCTTGCTCGCCGGAATGGTAGAAAGATGTCACCTTGCTTGTCTTCTCCCGTCAAAGAACGATCCACCCGAAAGCCTCGACCTTTAGCTTCAACTCCAAGCTAGGAGTAACTAGAGTGCAAGAAATGCTAAGACTTGAACCCTAGAAGTGAGTAGAGAAGATCAAGTGAAGGTTTTTCTCAAGCTTTTTTGTTTCTCAACACATGAGAGGGAGAGAGCTTGAGGGAGAGGATGAGCAAGAGAGAGAAAGGATATGATAGAATGAATTATTAGTGAGCCATTCTCACTAATATGTGTGTGTTATTTTAATTAATTAATTAGCAAGAAAATTGTCATGGTTTAATCAAGAGGTGACCATTATCATTTCACTTATTAATGCAAATTGCAAGGATCAAAGAGCATCTTCCAAATGAAATGATCATGGTCAAACTTGTCAACATGGTCAACAAGTCAATGAAGTCAAAATGTCAACAACAACAACCATGCACAATAATTAAGCTAATTATTAATTAACAATAATACACACAAAAACAATAGGGTTAATAAAATGACAATAGTCATTAACCCTAAACAAGGTCCTCTCCCTCAATCTCAAGCAACCGTGCATACGCACCCGCATTCGCGATCCGAGGAACACGAATACAATGAGAAAAACCAATCTCAAATCATATACTAGGATCCGTCTTAAACCAAAGCCCGCTAGTATAAACTGTCCGGACAGCAACCGTGCACAAGTGCGCGGATGCGAACGAACCCTGTCGCAAAACCATGTGACCTCTACTCATTTTGCCTAAAGGCGAATAGCTCTCTGTGTGGGACTCTAAAGACTCGACACTACGCTGGCAGTGGGTTTAACCACAGACCGCAAGCGGCACTAGCTGTACGTAACGGTCCCCAGGTATATGTCGATAAGAAGACTGACGAGGTGAACCCCATCTGCACTCCTACTGAGCCTGTATGTGACAATCTCCGTACAGTCCGGTCTGTTCGTCTGATACATCGCATGGCGGGCCTAGAGGGGCGGTGAACGTCAGTCCCCTAATAGCGGTACAAGTCGTGTCGGAGTGTAGCCCAGAACACCCTGAGACAACACTGGAAACCTACCAGTATATCTCGCTTGCCCTGGCCAGGGACTACTCGTGTAATGGCTCTCCTGGACACAGCGCGATGTCAACCCCCAATACCGGGAGAGACGAATCCTGTCTAACCGTCACTGCCTCCAAGTGCTTCGGGACTGCACCCAAAAACTACCTGTTTGCACGACTCCTCTGAGCCATGGTAGGGTAGTAATCAAAGTGCAGTGGGAACACACTCGAGGCGAAGTGACAGTGTCAAGTCAGCGGACTAAGCTGTACTCATGTCACCTGGGAACTGATAACTGACGATAGGTATATTACCAACCAACAGTTCCCGACGAGTCCTGTCCAGTGTACTCGTAACCTAACGAGCACCCGCATACTATCCCAAGTACGACGTACTAACGGCTGTGGGACAGACCGTCTCCCACACTGGGATGAGAAGCGCATACGCTAGTCTACTCCGGAGTATTGATGCCCTGTCTCGATAGTCCAACGACCAGGGACCTGTATAAGGATGTGCTTATAGATTACCCAGCTCCCACGAGTGCGAGCACCATCACAACGCTGGTAATCAAGCAAAGATCCTAAGGGCTCTACTAATATGTATACCTGCAATATGCTAAAAGAAACACATGCACATATTAAAGCAGAGACAAACCAAGTAGCATACTACCATTTCGAGCAAGATTGTATATACAACTGTGAATATCCCAAGCTTCCATTAAGTAATATACAAACTAGTATGATACAGTAATGGCCTCTAGGGCATATACACTAACAGTGTGGATAGCCTGTGCAATGAAACCTAGACCCCTACGGGTGCGGCAAGTTACCCGCCAAAACATGAAGCGAGGCAGCCCCCTACAGTATAGTGAATGGACCCCCCTGCACTTCACGGAATCCGGTAACTTGAGCACCCCTCCTTGGGTCAACCTGTACCCCCTACGAGTGCGGCGAATAGTCTGCTAATACTAGAGTGAGGCCCCTCTGCCTCTCAAAGCAATGAGATGCGGACCCGTTGCCCTCCAGAACCCGGCTATCCGTGCACTCCGTCGCGGGGTAAAACCTAGTACAGAAATGAAAAATATGTACAACGGGTACATCGACCTTAGCCCGGTCGTTTCCCAAAAGAATATTATACAAATATGCAGTGACGGCATTCCACATGTTGGACACTCACCCCGCAATATCAAATGTACAAATAAATCCAAACTGCACTACCATTGCACACTGCTATCCACCATGACAAATCCGCAACATCACAGCACAACACAGAACATCAACGCGAATGTCACGTTTGCAAACCCGTCTAAAAGAACTATAGCAATTAGACGCAATTTACCGCTCGAATGACATTCACGGTCGGAGATATAATGTAAGTACTGCAAACTAACAAGTTTAAAATTTCGATCGACAAAATTTCCCGAAGTGGGCCCTACGTACATCTGCTGTACAGTAACAAAATCTGGGCCCAAAAGAAATATTCCAGAAACCATTATTTTCCATGTAGACCCCCCAGAATAAAATTGACCCACTGAAGCACCAAGACGGCGGCTGATCCGCGGCCAAAGCCATGCTTGCCCGGCGGTTCCGCGGCCGTACGGTCGAATCAGTGGATTGTTTTTCTTCTATGTTCTGTAAAAAGCCTGCTCGATTTTCTGAGATGCTCAAAATGATTTTTAGACCAGTTTTAAAATCGACAGAAACTTTACACATGGAAATTGCGATTTTCGAAAATCCGTTCGATCGATATTTTAAACGCGTTAGAACAAGTTAGTAAAGCTTAATGGCGTGGCTCTGATACCATTGTAAGTCTACGGTAGCGCCCCAGCCGTCAATCTGACGCCAAACGCGGAACAAAAACTTTTATAACTGGCGCTATCGCATACTATAACCCGGATCTGCCATTAACGCTAAACTGACAAACTACAAAGTGGGTAGAAAAGTTATACCGAACGATCCGAGTGCTTCATTCTTTAACCATCATCCCACGCTCCGTTGCGGCTGCTTCGATCTCCTGGCTCCTCGTCGAGGTGGCACCACATCTACGGATCTTTAAACGTGCTCCCGCCTCTGACCCGAGGCAACTCGGTCATCAAGTTTGCCAAAAGAGATGACCAAGATTGATGTAGAGAATGAGTAGAACACTTTGTCTCATTTCGCCCAAAGCCATGGACGAACGGTTAATGAAGTTGCCTTTTTAATCAGGTGATGGAAAAAAAGAGCTATATGAAATTTTATGAAGCACAACTATCATAATCTTTTTCCAAAAAATTCCTTAGCCTCCAAATGATTTGGCCGGCCAATATAAGGTGGGGGGTGAGTGTAGGAGCAAGGGAGAAGGTGACCATAAACAAGAATCCTTATCATAACACTTAATGAAAACCAATGAGTCACTAATGACACCTTGCATTCATTTAATGCATACAATGAATCATGAAACCTAGTCACCATCTAGAAGCTTCTAGAACCTTCCACGCTCATGACTCACCTCAAGAAAAGATAAATCCGTATTAAACCGAATGTTTAATACGGGTGATAGAAAACAGGAAACTGGCAACTTCCAAAAGCGATCCCGAAACGAATTTCAGGATAACCCCGTAACTGTATAAAAATACCCGCATTTGTATTACGACCGAATACAAATGCAACTGAGACAAAGATGTTATATCTACAAAGTATAATACATGGATCCGGCTTAAACCAAAGCCCACCAGTATTATCTGCCCGAAATATGACACGTGCGTAAACGCACATGCATTTTCCTAACCCTGCCATAAAACCATACGGCCTCTACAACGTTTCGCCTGAACTTAGGAAACTATCTGTGGGGGACTCTAATGACTCGTCAGTACCCTGGCAGTGAGTTTAACCACAAGCCGTCAACGGCACTAGCTGTGCGTAATGGCTGCCCATGTACTGACCTCAAGGGAGGCCAATGAGCGAACTCATCCTGAAACCCTACTCAGCCTAACAGTGACAATGTATATACTGTCCGGTCCGTTCGTCTATGAGTATCGCATATCGGGCCTAGGGGGCTGGTAACGTCAGACCCCCAATACCGGTATAAGTCGTGTCGGAGACAAGCCCTGAACACCCTGAGAAACTACCGGAGTACCTACCAGTAATTCTCACCTGCCTTGGCCAAGGATTTGGTGTAATGGCTTTCCTAGACACAGCGCGATCTCCACCCCCAATATCGGGAGAGACGAATCCCCTGCCGATCCGCTCACTTGCCTCCATGTGGCTCGGGACTGTACCCAAAAAATACCTGTTTGCACGACTCCTTTGAGCTATGGTAGGGTAGAAATCAAAGCACAGTGGAAACTCACACGAGACAAATGACGACCTCGGGTCGATGAACTAACCTGTACACATATCACCAGAGAACTGCTATCCGACGATAGGTATAATACCAACTAGCAGGTTCCCGGCGAGTCCTGTCCGGTGTACTCATAACTTAATGAGCACCTGTATACATCTTAGGTGATCCAACTGACACCAGTGGCTTGTGAGACCGGCCACCACCCCTCGTCGAGGTCTCGACTGTATACACTAGTCTACTCGGAGTATCGATGCCCTGTCTCGGTACTCCCATGACTAGGGACCACTATTAAGGATGTGCTTATAGACTACCCAACTTTCACGTATACGATCGCCATCATACTGTTGGTAGTCAAGCAAGATCCTAAGGGCTCTATCAACGTGTAATCGTGATCAGTCACCTGAACCTATACACGACTGATAAAGGCAAACCAGATAGCATACTATCATCTCGAGTAAGACTGTGCTACCGGTATAGGTCATCCTCAATCGTTGCAATCACGTACCTGCGATCCAATAATTGACTTTGAGGGCACTATATCCAACACTTGCATACGTAAGTTATAGGTTCTAATCTATGAGCAATTCGTGTGCCGTATCAGTTTTCGGATATTAGTTTTAATAGGATTGCGATTGTGTATTGATTGTAGGTACCTTCGCGTGGACTTCCGAGACGACGAAGCTCATCGACTTCGGCTAAGCGAGGAGTTTAGCAGGTGAGTAGATTTATATCTACGGGGAAAGTTGGGTGGATGGCGTATAGCACCCCCGCAAATTATATATGGAAACCAATATATATAGAATATGGTTGGAGAAACCACGTTAGAAACTTATGGATATGGTTAAAAGCGTTAGTAGGCGATGATATGAGTAATACGTGATGACGAGATTTGAGATATCAATATGATGAGATAAGATGATACGAGCGGATATGATTGATAAAAGATATGATATGTATGAAATATGACGAAATATGAGATTGAAACGGATGTGACGTGAGATGTGTGTGTGTGTGTGTGTGTTTATGAGAATAATGAGTGATATGCCGTACGAGACTTTAGATCCGTACCCTCATTGTTATATAGGTTGATAGAATCCCTATTTGTTTAATGCCGTCGTACGATGGATTGCAGTACGTGATGAGTTTTACCGGATGTTGATCCATACCCTTGACTCGAGGATGCCGTCCAATGGATTATACCGTACGTGATGCTATGAGTCTGGATTGCCGATTGATAGATTCATCGACTCAGACATGTTATAGATAATTTAATACCTAGGTAGATGTTAGATTAGATACGTATATTTTATACTGCGGCGCTCAAGGTTTACTTTCTGCTACGTTTATAATATTCTCATTGCATTGTATATACCCGTGCTTCCATTATTTGTTATGATATCGTCTGCTAGTACCCCTGCACAATTATCGATGATGCGTATGTCACACTTACACAGATTTGCCGGCTCACACACATTCATCATTGGTAATTGCTATGTCACTTACACAGTGGAATTGATATATCATGCTATTACTCTTAATTGTTAAGTATTATCACATGACTCGTTGGCATGACATATTGATATGCTCACATCACTATTCTATGTTGCATGACATACTGATATGCTCACATCACCATACTACGTTTCATGACATACTGATATGCTCACATCACTATTTTATGTTGCATGACATACTGATATGCTCACATCACTATTCTATATTGCATGATATACTGATATGCTCACATTTCTGTTCTGTTCTCGTATACATCATGCTTTACGATTATACGCGTTGAGATGATGTTTTCATGAGATTATGGATTTAAGAACCGTGGTTATATTTCAAAAGAAAGTATGTGTTGTTTTGAAAACCCGGATTCTCTTGATATGATATTTCGAGACGTCCACCATAAGTTTTCTCGGTTCTGAGATTGGTTTTAGAAACACGATTCGAGGAGATGGACGATCCGTTTGCGGGTACATAGTGGACCCGGTATGGTACCCCGGTGCAAGAAAGATATGTTGTACAGTAGACGATGAGCCTGGCAGAGGGACTACTACCTACCGGTGATAGTTTGGACCTGGCAGTTATCCGGAGGATACCGACCGGAGTTGTGAAATGGATATGGGCCGATCCGGACTGACGGAGCCCAAGATATGAGGATTTACATGTCGATGCTTGACATGGTTTTCATGATGTTTCGAGTGTCGTTGTTAGACACTCAGGTTCCATGACTTTGATGTGTCGTTGATAGACACACGTTGGTTGATATCCTCATACATACATGCATATGCTTTCATGATGTTTCGAGTGTCGATGTTGGACACTCGGGTTCCATGATGTTGATTGTGTCGTTGATGGACACGTGGATGATATCCACCTGCATATAGGCATATGATTCGGATGTTTATTTGTATATGTCATTGGCATTGATTATATTGTTGACATATATGCAGGCATGGACACCTTAGATATCATAGTATTACCTTCAAGATATATTATGACCTAGTAATTCATTATGTATTCGATTTCTACCTGCTGATGTTTTCTACTCACGAGTTGGCAACCCACCCCCGTTGTGCCATAGTTTCTTGCAGGTTTGACCGCTTGGGATCAGTAGCGGTATTGCTAGCACACAGCTTCATCCAGGGTGTTTTGCTTTGGTAGGTGGGACACATATTGGATTGTGCCCACTTTCGTACTTTTACATTCTATTGAATCTAGATAAACTCTATCAATCAGAAACTAGACTTTGTATATTAGTAGACTAGTAAGACTGGTGTGGTTGCGAGATTTAGAGCGATGGTTGTATGTTTGCTTCTTGGGGGTTTTGATGTCTCGCTTATTTTTCATTCTTTCTGTGTTGATCTTCACCGTTGGGTGTCGTATATATATTACTAACTTGCGTGGTTGTGATTACGCCATTTGGCGAAGAGCTAGCTCCCGCTTGGGGATGCGGTTTATATTGGTATGTATATGTGGTTTCGGTTCAAAATATACAAGGGAGCTGCTGCCCAAAATTTCTAAAGGAAGAAAAATGTTTTCAACTATAGTATAATCCACTTGCATTTCATGTTTCATTACCTATACATTTAAAGAAGAAAAAATTGATTTCATTATACCTTTATTTTAAAACATCACCTTTATTATTTTCACTAAAAGGTTTAGATTTCTGGGCTTCGGCTTACTTGAATTACGTTATGCCCTTGGAAGTTGCGTGATTTAAGTGCCGGTCACGGGCTAAATTCCGTAGGGTTCCTAGGCACTCTTACAAGGGTTAATAAGGCATCAACCATGCCCGAATAAAAATTTAGACGTGCCGAACAACCCAAAGCCGGGATCTTTGCTAGATTATTAGGGTTTAACATGCAAGTAAACATCTTTACAACTAAGTGTGAGGGATTACAACCTTTGTAGTCCGATCCTTCGCTTCATAAGCTCCGAGTAGAAGTCCCTTCGCCGCGATCCACGATCTCCCGGACTCAAGAGAGGCTCCACAACTCGAACGATCCATGCTAGCTTGTAGTCTTCCGTTTCTCCGATGATCTACCTCGAAGTTTCTATAACTCAAGCTCTCTCTCTCTCTAATGAGGTGAACACCCTAATCTAATTGGCTAGATTAGATGAGGATGATGGAGTAGTATTTATGCTTTCTTTTTATATCAAATTCTCACACAAAATCATCACATAAAGAAAACCTAGAAAGCTTTCTCAAAGCTCAAGGTTGAAGAAGAAGAAGAAGAAGAAGAAGAAGAATGGATTAATCCTTTTGTGATGAATAATGAAATGATATATGATTAATAATGCAACCATGGTTAACTATGACAAGGCTAACTCATGTAGAGAATTAACTAAGGCTAAGGGTTTGGGTTGGGTTAAGAATGAGTCACTAGAAAATATCAACCATAATATCTTATCTCAAAACAAAATAAATCCTTCTTTAAGCATCAAGAAAGAACTAACCCAAATCAAACCCTTACCTTGTTTAATATCCAGTAAACATGTTGCATTAGTAATCATATTATGTTTCTATATTATATATAATATATATTTGTAACAAAAGAAAATAATACAATTAACATATATCGCATATATATCAATGTATTACCCGGTGAGAAAATGAAATAATAAAGAGAGCCAATATTAGATAATGTAATGCAATATATAATATATATTATTATACATTAAATTATCGAATCAACACTTGATCCAACAATCCGGCTATATCGAATATAACCGACTAATATACCATGTACCGATTCATCGAATCAACACTTGATCCGATGACCCGGCTCATATCTAAATATCGCGAGAATATAATACGGTATCTCATATCGCATTATACTAGGTCGTGCACATATCACATATGTGCCCTTACTCCTTTTTTCCTGAGTTAAGAAAGCTCTGTGTAGGACTCTAAGGAATCGTCAATACGCCGGTAGTAGGTGATGATCATATCAAACACCCACAAGCTGCAAGCGGTCAGCTAAACATAACAGCCACCCAGGTATTAAGCGATCAGAAGATCAACAAGCTAGCCTGTACATTCTCCTGTGAATCCAATCAGTAACACTCATGTACAGTCCGGTCTCTTCGTCTGATATATTGCATATCTAGTCTAGGGGTGGTATACGTCAGACCCTAGTAACCGATAAGTCGTGTCGATGTAAGGCTCATAACAGGTCGAGAAACTACTGGTAATACTTACCAATAAATCTCTATATCAGCCCTGGCCAGGGACTTCCAGTTATAGCCAATCGAACACAGCACAACATCAACTCCCTATACCGGGAGAGACGAATCCCCTCCTATCGCTCATTACCTCCATGTGATTCAGGACTGCACCCAAAAGCCACCGTTTTGCACGCCCTCTTGGACATGGTAAGATGGAAATCAAAGCACAGTGGGAATCACACAAGACTCTATGATGATCTCGGGTCTACAGACTACCCTGTACCAGTGTCACCGGAGAACTGCCATCTGACGTGTGGTATATCACCATCTAAGAGTTCTCGGAGAGTCTGTCAAGTGTACCCAGTCTCCACTGAGCACCCATACACCATCTCTGATGTCAAAACACCGATGGATATGGGATCATCCATCGCCCATCATATTGGTCAAGATGCGTATACGCTAGTCTACTCTGGTGTATCGATGCCCTATCTCGACACACCCTCGACTAGGAACAGTTATAGGATGTACTCATCGACTACCGTGGCCCCACTAGTATGATCTCATCATAGTCCCAGTAGTCGAGTACAGATCCTAAGGGCTTTATCAACATGTGAGAGTAAGACAGTAAACTAATATAAGTCAATATGTTAAGATAAAGGAAAACCAAATAGCATACTATCATGACGAGCAAGAAAGTCCTCTCTATATATATCCAAGCATCCATTATAATATACATCATATGTACAACAATAGCCTCTAGGGCATATACATAACTAACAAATTTCGGGTCGTAACATGTATATCCATTACACGTACATGATCGAAACCCTTCACGTAAAACCATACGACCTCTACATCATTTCGCATGAACCAGGAAAACATCAGTGTGGGACCCTAAAGACTTGACAGTATGTGATTGATGTGAAAAAGTGTTTGTAGTTAACCGCAATCAAAAACGTTGTCGCGTGTAGCTAGACCGAGATGAGTACGGGTCGTCCTTAGGGAAACGTTGAATCTTTTACTCTAACTTTAGACGTGTTGAAAAAGAGAGGAGGAATAAAGATTTTTGTGAATGGTTTCTAGATCTACGTTAAGCAAGAATGCAAAATATATAGATCTAGATTATTTTAGGGATGTAGTTAATATAATAAGAGGGGTTGTAGAGTTCGTTAGGATTTAGTAGTTATGGATGATTAATTAAAAGTTACCCTTTTATCCTTTAATAGATTTAAAACTAGAACGACGGTAATGCGTGTAGATTAGGGTTTCTGGAGGAAAAATGAATCCCACTCTTAACCCTTATCTTGACACGGAACTCCGTTCATATCTAACCTTTACCAAAACAATCATTAATCTAATCTCTAATCGCGGTCGGAACTAACAAAGAATTGTTAGCGCGTCCGATTAGGATGTTAATGATTCTTTTGATAAAGTTCATAAATTTTATAGGACTTAAAAAGGGTTTAGGGATGTTAATCATCCATTAGCCTACCCTAATCCTACGAACCCTAACAAGCGGAGAATTACTCGCGCATGTTGGGAAAAGAAGATGAAAAGACGGAGAGGGAAAACATAATGTAAAATGCAAAAGAATTAAATAAAACAACTACCTTTATTAATCAACTTGAACAATCTACACTCTATTCCTTAGAAAATGATTACAAAAACATGGTTTGCTTCTCGAACTCTTCCGAAAGAGGTAGATGAACAGTTGATGATCAGCCTGGATGCGTGAGTCGTCTTGGATTTAGTGATCTCTTCGGCTTGATGCCTTCTAACTTTAGCCCTTGGTCCTTTATATAGCCCTCAAAGAAGAAAAACTAGTTACCATATATGGTGACTTCCTAATATGGTGACTTTCCATGCCTGGATTCTGAGTCCCTGTCAGTATTGATTTTATGATTTTGGCAGATTTTTGATCCTAACATCTTGAACATCTTGATCACTTGACCTGAGCTAAATCTTGCACAATATCTCTATGAATAATGTTAGTTTATTTATTAAATTAGAGAGAGTGTCTTAATCACTATATATGGTAATAAATCTTTAAGAAACTTGATTAAGAATATTTAATATGCTATGCACTTTATATGGTAATAAATCTTTAAGAAACATGATTAAGAATATTTGATATGCTATGCATCTTTTAATTAATAAAATATTATGCATATATTTTGAAATATTATTCTAATCATTTGTATGATATTATATCTTTTAAGAATTGTGATTAGAATATTTGATATGATATGCATATTTTCAATTACCAAAATATTATATAAATATAGAATGCCTATATTTTCCTTCATAATATTAATTATAATATATAAACATATGGAAAATAGTATTTTGCAGATAAATCCAAATATGTTTAATATTTATAATAAACCCCTTTTATTATTTAAGAAATGTAAGGAAAATACTTATACCAAAGTGCAATATTTTCAACTGAACAAATACCCCCAAACTTAACTTTGATCGTCCCGAGCAAACTAGTTGTTCAAGAGAAAGAGAAAAATAAAAATCTAAATAGCACACTTTCGTAGGCAAACACGATTGCACTGAGCACGTGCAACAAGCCATTAAACCTCTAGGTGTCCATAGTAGGAGGAGTGTTGTCTCCTGAGGGTTTTCAGTGGATTACACCCACAAAATCCTATATTAAAAGAGAGATGGTGAAATTTACATTTAATGATAAGAACCATAAAAGAAAGACTTTGAAAATAAGAGTTTCCAATCATACTAGCTTTTCAGTTGTCATGAGCCATATCTTAATAATCATGAAAAGATGTTAGAAATCACATTATCCCTCAATAAAACATCGTCTTTATTCTTCATTCCTACCTTTCGTCTAAACATTGATCATATACCCCTACGTGTGTGTATAGAACATCCCTACACTCGGAGAATTCAATTCAAGCTATCATACTCTTGTCCATCTACCTTAGTACTTTTTAACTTGATGAATACTTAGGTTTGCTCACACCTTTTCATGCGACCGTTAATATTTCTTGAGGTACTAACCGACCGATTACTCATGTGCTTGCTGATTAGGTGATAATATTTTCCTCGTCTTGCACCACCTAAGGCTTAGCAGTGACTCCCAGACCAGTTGGCCTTAGGGCACTAGGTGAAGAGGCATCCTCGCTATATTTTTTTATTGCTGCCTTGGGGATACAAAACCAGTGTTCATTTTTCTTTTCACCATCTTTATATTTTCTTCATTTTTTTTATTTCCTTCATACTTTGGCTTTTTGACAAGAGCATTTCAAGGTATCCTCTACTATCCCGAGTTTCAAGACGTGTGTAAGTGCATATAGTAGGGTATCAACATTCAAATGTTTGGCTTCCAGAATAGAAACTATTTTTCATACTTATTTTTAACCTCAGATTAGTGACTTCCTTCATTTTACTAACCCTTGGGACAACAGCTCATAACTACTTATTACTAGTTCGTTTAAGAAAACTTCTAATTTTCTTGGTTTTCTTAAACTATTCCTATCTTTTGGATGTAATTTTTCACTTTCTACTCTTTTGTTATAAAAGAATTTTTTTTTATTTAAATTTTTGAAAACATTGTGCTTATACAAAGTATGATGCAAATTGATGTGTAAATAAGCACAAACCTCCCCCAAACCTGTTTACAGCAGTGTCCTCACTGATGTCATCCGTTAAGCTCAAAAACCTGTAGACTTGGGAGGAAATTATTAATGGGGGAAAGAATATATGAAAGTGAAAATTCTCCCCCAAACTTATTTTAGGCTCACAATTTTGTAAAAATCATTTTCTTTCAAGAGCCAAAATATACCACCTCCCCCAAACATGAGTTAAACAATTTTAATCTTTTTTTATAATCACACGAGGGGGTCATGGTTATTGGTCAAAGTAAAGCCTTACAAAGACCAAAAGTCAAAACCAACCATTCAAAAATTTTATCGATGAAGCACCAAGGTTGGTGGAAGAACATGTCACCTTTCGACGTGAAGAAGTGGGGAGGTGATAAGAGGTGTAATGGAAAAGGATTGCGTCTCAATTTGGAGAGACGACACAATGATAGTGATGATGGATTACTCGCATTATCGTGATTGTCAAGAAGAAGGGGTGGAGGTTCAATTTCTTTATCTTGGAGTTGATTCATCTTAATACCCGTGTCTTTTAAATATGCGAGTTCATCAGCGAAAATTTTCTCAAAGCTTTCATCGATACCCCGAAGAATAATGTCATCAGGAAAAACAGGGTGATCGTCAGACTCTATAAAAAGTTCCTCATCAGCGTTAGATGTTGACCCGGACAATTCGGTGGAAGAGTCCGTGTCAAGCAACAACATATAGAAAGAGTCAGAATTATGAGGTTGATCAAATTCGCTGCTGTTGACATCTATTAATTCGGCAGAACACACATAAGCATAGGGTTCGGAGGGTTCACTTCCCAACTTGTAAATGTTAAACTCAATTGACTTCTTTCCAAAGGATAGGGTCATAGAGCCGTTTCTACAATTGATTACTGCGTTGGAAGTGGCCAAAAAGGGTCGATCGAGTATCACCGGGATTTGATTGCGTGGGTTTGCCACAGGTTGTGTATTAATAACGATAAAATCCACAGGAAATATGAATTCCCCGACTTTGATTAACACATCTTCTAGCTCACCCCTAGGTTGGGTGATAGATCGATCGGCCATCTGAAGAGTGCAATGCGCCGGCTTTAACTCTCCGATCCCTAATTGCTTATAAACAGAATACGGAAGCAAGTTAACACTAGCACCTAAATCGAGTAGAGCACGATTGATATTTTTACCCCCAATAGAAATTGAAATTGTAGGACTTCCGGGGTCCTTTCGTTTCTTGGGAAGTTGTTGTGTAAAAGCTGTGCTCACATTACTCGCAAGAAAAACTTTTTTAGGTACTTGAACTTTTCTCTTCCTAGTGCACAAGTCCTTTAGGATTTTCGCATATGACGGAACTTGTTGAATAGCATCTAGGAGAGGAATGTTTATGTTAACTTGCTTTAAAATTTCCACAATCTTCTCCATTTGTGGACTTGGTCTGTTGCCCTTAACCTATTTGGATAAGGTGCTTGATCAATAAGTTTTGGGTCCAACGTTTATGGAGAAGACTGTGGGGAAGGATTCGATCCCAAAATTGGAGTGGGAATCGACTTAGATAGATTCGGCGAAATGTTCGAGCCTTGGGGAAAATGGAGAATAGGCTCGGGTGAAGGTGGGAAATTAGACGAATTAGGGATAGAAGAAGAAGTTGGGGTATCATTGGTGTCACGATCATCACATTGCTCACCCACTAGGTTATTCAGCATTTTTCCCGATCTCAACGTGGTAACAACACTCACATTATAACTTTGTGAGTGTCCAGGATTAGGTATGGATTGAGATGGGAGTTTCCCTTTCTCTCTCGCACTCATTGCGGCGTTTAACTGTGCGATTTGGTTTTCTATTGATTTAATACTCTCACCATGGGAGGCGGAGTTTTTCGTTATGGTATCAATAGAAGACTTCATCTCAGCCGACAATTGCATGGATTGTTTCATGAACATATCCAAAGTTTGTGCAAGTTTGTTGTCAGTACCGGCCACTTGTGGTGTAGAAATGTTGGCCGGATTTTGAAAATTCTGTGACTGAAAGGGGGGCTGATTCTGTGGTTGTGGTTGCTGTGGAGGAGGTCTTTGATAATTGCTTTGTTGGTTTTGATTCCAAGCAAAGTTAGGATGATTCCTCCATCCTTGAATGTACGTGGAAGAATAAGGGTCGTTTCTAGGTTGCTGCTGAAAAGCAGCATTAGCTTGAAACGATGCATTCATAGGACATTCTTCCGTTAAGTGTGAAGGATCTGAACAGCAACCACAGACGGTCTTAGGAAGCGTGACCTGATTTAGGGAGACTGATGAAAGTTTGTTCTCAATAGCATCAAGTTTCTTCTGCTTCGCTGCCATTTCGGCTTTCACTGAGATGGAAACATCGATCTGGTGAATACCTCCCCTAGATGAATGTGGTCTTACGCTTTCCCACTGCAAAGTGTGTTCAGCGAGGTCTTCCAGATACTTCCAAGCTTCACCGTCATCTTTAGACATGAAATTGCATTGACACGTTGTTTCAAGCATCTGCTTTGTCGCTGGATTAATGCCCTCATATATAATCCGACATAAATCCCATCTATTGATTCCATGATGAGGACATTGGACAAGCAGATCTTTGAAACGTTCAAAGCACTTCGAAAATGGTTTATTGGGAAGCTGGGTGAACTAGCTGATCTCGCTCCTAACACGTGCAGTCTTATGGTTTGAGTAAAACTTCTTAAGAAATGCTATGACGAATTCATCCCAATTAGTGATAGAGTGTGCGGCAGTATTGTAAAGCCATTTTTCTGCCAAGTCGCACAGTGTGAATGGGAGAAGACGTAAGCGCATAGCATCTAAAGTCAATTGTGAAGTACCCATCATTGCGCATACGTTTTCGAATTTGGTGATGAAAACATACGCGTCTTCCGACTCAAGCCCGTGAAATTTGGGCAGCAGATTGATGTAGTGGGGTTTAATTTCGAAATTATACCCGTTAGGTGGTGGAAAAGATAGACAAGTAGGAAGAGGACCACGGATAGGATAGCATCTCTCTTGGAGAGAGATGCGCGGTGGGTTCTGCGCACCTTCGGGCGGTGGCAGCATGGTGTTATAATTTGATGGAGTGTCGTCCATCTCAGTCGTGTGTGGTGGGGGAAAAGAAGAGAAGAAGTACCGACTTCGGTGTCGATAGCAGGAACGCGGACAAGACGGACACTAGGATCCCGTGTCCAGCCGAGCATGCACTAAGCGGGTTTAGTGCAAGTGGCAGCGTGTGTGTGATTTAAAAATTGGCTTTTTTTTTTGAAAAAGTGGGACTCAAGACAAATCACTCTAAAATGCACAAGCAACCCTAGAACTAAGGTCACCTAGGTCCAGTCTCTAGACCGCTCCTAGACTTCCAAAGAACAAGCCGCAGGATCAATCCTCTACCGCCTCCGTACTACCCTTGTAGCCAGATAAGTGCCAGGTAAGTGGGAAGGAACCACAGCAGTGGGCCTAATTAAAAACCACTAGCCTTTGACACACTTGCCTAGGCACTACAAAAGTAATGCGGATAAACGATAGATTACCCACGACCTTCCTCTGTCCTTAATGAGCGCGACAGTCCTTAGAGTCTGGTCTAGATATTTTTTAAATTATTGTAGGGTTGATGCAGATGCTCGGTTTGTGATTTGTGGGGCTTAGAAAGGGTGATGAAATCCCCACCTAATCTTGATTTGGTCTTTGCCCCTTAATGTCCGTATTAAAATATGCAAAACAAAAACCAATCACAAAACTTTTGCAAAAAGATTTTTTTTTGAGCGGCGCTATTTTGCAAAGAATCCTGCAGAAAATAGATTTTATTGGATTTGAGAGGAGAGAAAAAGAGTTGAGAAAGATACCAGAGGAGTTTGGAACCCTAGATCTCCTGTTTCCTCAAGTCTGTGACTCCAGATTTCCTTGCAAAAATTCACACACAAATCGTTAAATATGCAATTTGCAGTTTTGTTTTAATAATGATATAAATCGTCTAAGAATTCAACACAAATAGTAAGAATAAAAAATTACGCACGTATCCCCGGCAACGACGCCATTTGATTGATGTGAAAAGGTGTTTATAGTTAACCACAATCAATAACGGTGTCGCGTGTAGCTAGACCGAGATGAGTACGGGTCGTCCTCAGGGAAACGTTGAATCTTTTACTCTTACTTTAGACGTGTTGAGAAAGAGAGGAGGAATAAAGAATTTTGTGAATGGTTTCTAGATCTACGTTAAGCAAGAATGCAAAATATATAGATCTAGATTATTTTAGGGATGTAGTTAATATAATAAGAGGGCTTGTAGAGTTCGTTAGGATTTAGTAGTTATGGATGATTAATTAAAAGTTGCCCTTTTTATCCTTTAATAGATTTAAAACTAGAACGACGGTGATGCATATAGATTAGGGTTTCTGGAGGAAAAAGGAATCCCACTCTTAACCCTTATCTCGACACGGAACTCCATTCATACCTAGCCTTTACCAAAACAATCATTAATCTAATCTCTAATCGCGGTTTGAACTAACAAAGAATTGTTAGCGCGCCCAATTAGGATGTTAATGATTCTTTTGATAAAGTTCATAAACTTTATAGGACTTAAAAAGGGTTTAGGGATGTTAATCATCCATTAGCCTACCTTAATCCTGCGAACCCTAACAAGCGGAGAATTACTCGCGCATGTTGGGAAAAGAAGATGAAAAGACAGAGAGGGAAAACATAATGTAAAATGCAAAAGAATTAAATAAAACAACCACCTTTATTAATCAACTTGAACAATCTACACATTATTCCTTAGAAAATGATTACAAAAACTTGGTTTGCTTCTCGAACTTTTCCGAAGGAGGTAGATGAACAGTTGATGATCAGCCTGGATGCGTGAGCCGTCTTGGACTTCGTGATCTCTTCGGCTTGATGCCTTCTAACTTTAGCCCTTGGTCCTTTATAAAGCCCTCAAAGAAGAAAAACTAGTTACCATATATGGTGACTTCCTAATATGGTGACTTTCCATGCTTGGATTCTGAGTCTCTGTCAGTATTGATTTTATGATTTTGGCAGATTTTTGATCCTGACATCTTGAACATCTTGATGTCTTGACCTGAGCTAAATCTTGCTCAATATCTCTATGAATAATGTTAGTTTATTTATTAAATTAGAGAGAGTGTCTTAATCACTATATATTGTAATAAATCTTTAAGAAACTTTATTAAGAATATTTAATATGCTATGCACTTTATATGGTAATAAATCTTTAAGAAACATGATTAAGAATATTTGATATGCTATGCATCTTTTAATTACTAAAATATTATGCATATATTTTGAAATATTATTCTAACCATTTGTATGATATTATATCTTTTTAGAATTGTGATTAGAATATTTGATATGATATGCATATTTTCAATTACCAAAATATTATATAAATATAAAATGCCTATATTTTCCTTCATAATATTAATTATAATATATAAACATATGGAAAATAGTATTTTGCAGATAAATCCAAATATGTTTAATATTTATAATAAACACCTTTTATTATTTAAGAAATGTAAGGAAAATACTTATACCAAAGTGCAATATTTTCTACTGAACAGTATGCTATCAGCGGGTTTAACCACAAGCACGTCAGTGGCACTAGCTGTACATAACGGCTGCCAAGGTATCTGTCGAAAAGAAGGACGATGAGCAAACTCATCGAAACTCCTACTAAGCCAATCCATGACAATCTCCGTATAGTCCGGTCTGTTCGTCTGAGAGTATCGAATGCTGGGTCTACAGGGTGGAAAACGTCTGACCCCTAATAACCTGACAATTCGTGCCGATGTGGCTCAAGACCATCCGAGAATTTACTGATCTAACTATCAGTAATTCTCAATCCGCCCTGGCTAAGGACTTATGGTGTTTGCCAACCGAACACAGCGCGACATCAACTCCCTATACCGGGAGAGACAAATCCCCAACAATCGGTCACTGCCTCCATGTGGTTCGGGACTGTACCCAACTAAAACCTATTTGCACGACTCAGTAAAGCCGTGGTAGGGTAGTAATCGAAGCACAGTGGGAACTCATACGAGACAAATGACGACCTCAGGTCGACAGACTATCTATACTCATGTCACCTAAGAACTGATATCTGACGATAGGTATAATACCATCTAGCCAGTTCTTTGCGAGTCCGTCCAGTGTACTTACCCTCAGTGAGCACCTGTATACAATCTTAGGTGCATCACACCAATGGCTGCGGGACCAACCATCGCCCCTCGTCAGGGTCTAGAAATGTATACACCAGTTTACTCGGGAGTATCGATGCCCAGTCTCAATACTCCAACGACTAGGGACATTTAAGGATGTGCATATCTACTACCCAACTCCCAAAAGTATGATTGCCATCATAACGCTGGTAGTCAAGCAAGGATCCTAAGGGCTTTATGTCACGACCCGAAATTGGCACGTGACGGCCCTAATACTACGCAACGTCTACAGGCGTAACGCAGTAAAAGAAAGCCAAAACCCAGAAATCTAAACCAGTAAAATACAAGAAAAGATAAGAAATATTGTTTAAAAGTCTTTGAAATCACAACCCAAATTCTTTAAAAGTCCAACTTTATTTCTTTTAAAATTTTGGCAGCACTTCCTTTATAAAAACAAACCCCAAAAGTGGGTACACCATAAATAAAAAGTAAAGCATCCCCAACGGGAGAAAATCCACGCCCAAAGGCGGAAAATAACCACCACAACAAATATACGACACAGTAGCGAAGAAATAGAAGACGATAGAAAGGAAACTGTAAAAAAGACAACAAATCCAACATAATATACAACATCGTGCTCACCAAGTCTCTAAGTCAATATGAAAATAGTAGATGGAGAGTACAGGGATACAACGAATATACAATACAACGAATAACCATAAAACCCACCTAAGCAAACTGCACACTGTGTGCTGATGCGGTATCCGTAGCAAAAGATGATAAGATGTGTGATAATAGCCTGCTTCTGACTATCCTGAGGAACACCTGCAAACACTGTGGCACAACGGGGGTGAGTTGCCAACTCGTGAATAGTAAATAACATATGCAGGTAATCGCAAGTATGCACGTAAAGCGTGAATCTAAGATATGCAATTAACAGTAATAACATGTCATATGAATGCAGAATAATGGAAAGTACACTAGCAGGTACAACCAATATATAAAGCAATGATGATATGACAACAGTATGCAATAATCATGCAAAAGGGATATGAGAAAGTAAATGTGCAACAATCATGAAAGGTACACTAACAGGTACTACTAATATATGAAGCAGTGCACAAACAGATAAAGGTGAGGTATGGAGTGAAGTATGTCATTTCCACGGAATCCTGACATCGTGGTAGGATCACAATCCAGCAAGACAATTCAAATCCCAATTCCTCAAATCAGCCCCCAAATTGGCTCTCATATCATCTAAGTATCGCATCTCCTCAATTGCACAATATCAAGTATATCACATATATCGAATGTACAACATCAAGTATATCTCACATATCTCGTATGTACAATATCAAGTATATCTCACATAATCGAATGTACAATCATCAAGTATATCTCGCATATATCGAATGTACAACATCAAGTGGATCTCACATATCTATCCAGTATCCAATCTCAAATGAATCTCTTATATCCCGAATCAAATCTCCAGCAAAATTCTAACATCCTAAATATAATGACATAAATAAATATGATGAAGTCAATACACATATATTAGCGTCCCATTCCACTAATATTGGTGTAAGGGTATATATAACAGCGGATAAATCCCCTGTTATATATACAAGGAGTAATTAGAAATATCATGAAACCAATGTGCAAAGCATCGACACAGAAATACTGATCTATCATATGCCGTCTCCCAGACTAACATCCTGATAGGTACGTATCATACGCTATCCCGAAAGCTTGAGTGCCTAGCTCTGACCCTCGCCTCTCGACGTATCCATACGTACATGACTCCCGTCGGTATCCACATGATAGCCGCTGAGTCATTGGTCCTGTCACCGGATAGTATGGTTCCCCTAAGCCTCATCGCCTGACACCACGACATCGTTCTTGCTTCGGGTACCTCCGGGCCCCACCATGTACCCGCACACGGACCCCTCCTTTCCTCACGTGGGGTATACACATCGTAAATGACAAATCTCATGGTGGCTGCTGAAATATCATATCAAGGGAAACCGGGTTTTTCAAATAATGCATAATTTCATGAACTACCACGGTTCCCAAATTCAGAAAACATCATGAAAAATCCATATCTCAATGCGAAAATCCATGAATAAAGTATACGCATCATAAATCTGAAATGCGAGCATATAGAGGAAAAGCAGCAATTAACTGTAACAAGTTAATATAATATCATGCGGTTCCTAATCTCTCCTATTCTAAAATAACATCAAGTAAAGGTAAACATGTAGCTATAACCAAATATATGTGCAACATAAAGGTATAACAAGATATATGTATCTACCTATTAGTAATGATGTAGTATACCCCCTGGGTATAAGTGAAATAGGTGTGCAAGGTATACCTGTAGCTATGTCATAAAGTGTGCATGTACTTATCACTAATGGTACAATACTCTATAGGTATACAGGTAACTAGCATGTAAGTATGTCAGAACATATGTGTAAGCGTGTAGGTATACAGGTATGCTATAAGTCAATGCGTAAAGAAATATGAATCAAAGTCTCAATGTCCCTAACCAAGCAATATCATATCTATAAGTGGGTTGTGCGTGACATGACAATTATTGACGGTGTGTGTAGCATACAATTAGTGCTCGTGCAACATGAATCGTCAATAATATGTGCAGTGTCCTAAGGATACTAGTCGAAGCACAACAATATCTAAGTAATAGGGTAAATGCGCAATTCTAAATATGACATAGAATATGCGACAGAAATAACATCTCTAGCCCAGACGCATAACGCCATGCGGGCGATTCCCCTATAGATATTAAATCTACTCACCAACGCTCCTGGCTAAGTGAAGCCTACCACCTGTTTTCCCTTGTCGTAGCGTCCGAAGTCCCCGCTTGCGAACCTAAAATTTCACAAACACAACACATAAGCAAATATCCTACATCGACGAAAAGACATCGAAACGCAAGAATGACGCCCTGAAAATTACACCGCGCGCTTAGCGCATCTATCGCGCATGACATCGGTTAAAAACCCTAATTGGGGTCGCTAAACTACAAAACACAAGTCTAGACCCCGATCATCCCGATCGCGCAACACAACACAAAAATTACGAGGAATACAATAGATATAACCTCGCAACGACCAATCGAACCCACGTCGGAAAAACCCCGAAATCAAGTAAACAACTTATCGCAATATTTCGCACTAGTTTCAATCTAACGCATATCTAGCGATTATAAACACCTTAAAATAGCTTAACTAAGCTATAAAAACCAATTCTATGTTTTTAACACTTGCTAAATAAATTTTAGCAAAAACCTAGTAAGCAAAATTGCATAATTAAACAAAGTGTTCATTAGCAAAAATTAACATTTTCTACTAGGTTAATCTTCTCCAAAACACAAATTAACACTTCAAATAAACATTAAACACATAAATCAAGTTTTACCCTAACTAGATTATCATAAAAATCAAGTCTTGAATTTCAAACATGAAATTAAAAGCTTAAATAAACAATTAATATACTAATTAGAAATTTAGAAACAACAAAAAGGATTAGGGTTTGGGTTTTATACCTCCACAAAAGATCAAAACCAAGAAACCAAACTCATCATCTTTTCCTCCAAAATGATGTTTTGAATGAAAATCCAAGCTACTTTTGTGAAGAAGAATGAAGGAAAATGAATATATTTGAGTTTTTGTGATTTTATTTGGATTTTTCATGATTTATTTGATGCAAAATGAGTTGAAAATGGGTGGAAATGATAAGGAGCAGCAAGGGAAAGGGAAGGGCCGGCCAAGGGGGTGAGGGGGTATTTTTGTGAATTTTTTGTGAAGAAATTGCTAGGAAAAAGAGTAATAAATGCTAATTGCCACCTTTACACCTTTTCTTTTTAAAATAATTCCTTTTGCACTCCAAAAATATCTGGATATTTAAAAAGAAGTTTCCAAAATATTCTAGTGACAAAAAAAAATTTATTCTCAAGAGAAGAAATTTCCCGATTTACGTGCACCAAATACCGCTTAAAATAATATTTTATTTGGGAAAAATTCTATCTGAACCAAAACCTCCCAAATACCCCTAAAGTTCGCGCACAAGATTTATTTTAGCTAAAAAATGTGCCGGTAAGTTTATACGGACGTTTGATCGAAATCGGGTTAAAACGGGAAAAACCGACAATTTTGCCTTAAAACGGGAAAATTCGCAAAACGATTTCTGAAACGTTACACTTTATCAATATGTATAAGCGATATGAAATAACAAGTAAAACATATCACATGTTAAGATAAAGGAAAACCAAATAGCATACTATCATATTGAGCAAGATTTTCATATACATACATATCCCTAGCATCATATACAATGAAGGCCTATGGGGCATACATATCCAACCGGTACGTACACCAATAGTTTCTCAGGTTGTATTGGGCTCCACACCGACATCACTTGTCGCGCTATTAGGGGTCTGATATTTACCACCCCCTCGGCCTGATATGCGATACTCTTAGATGTACTGACCGGACTGTACAGAATGTCACCTATAGGCCCAGTAAGAGTTTGGAAAAGTCCTTTTGTCGGTCTTCCATTCAACAGATACCAGGGTATCCATTACATATAGCTTGTGCCACTGACGTGCTTGTGGTTAAACCCACTGCCAGCATATTGTCGAGTCTTTATAGTCCCACACAGAGGGTTTCCCGGTTCAGGCAAAACGATGTAGCTTCCGTATCTCGATACGCTCGGGTGTTCTATTGAAGACGTGTATTTATACAGGTGCTTTAATCGGACGGTTTAGTAGTATTAGAAGGTTTGAAAGACAGTCAGTTTTGATGCTAGTATTATATTGCTCTCATTTGGGTAATTGTATTTTAATATGAATACAGTATTTATACGAATACGTATATTTGTATAAATACGGGTATTTATGCTTTGATAAAAATACATGTATTTATTTCTAAATATGGATACGCGTATTTTGTATTTTCGGTACAAATACGGTATTCGAATTTTGGTAGAAATACGGTATACATATTTATTATAAATACGGGTTTTGGTATACTTGATTATACACATACAAGTATTTGTATGTGTATGTATATCATGATGAGGTGTCTACACTCTCTCACTCTTTTCTTCATCATTAATGAAGAAGTGTGTGGGCTTGTGACTTACTCTGGTGAGTCACTAGCCCACCCACTCTTTTTGATTTTACTTTGAAGAGATAAGTGAGAGTGAGTGTGAGATATTTTGTGATGGTTGATTTTTCATCAAGTGAGATATTTCTCTAGTTGCCATCCCCATTCTTATTCTTCATCATTTTCTCTTCTTAAGTTCTGAGGATTAAAAGAGAGTATCTTGTTTCACAAACTACACCATGTCAGTTATATGTATGCCCTAGAGGCCATTACTATACATGAGATGTATATTGTAGTTGGTGCTTGGACATATATAGGGAGGACTTTCTTGCTCGACATGATAGTATGCTATCTGGTTACTCTTTATCTTAACATGTACACTGATTGTCTCTCTATTACATGTTGGTAAAGCCCTTAGGATGTGTACTTGACTACCTAGATTATGATGCGGATCATACTAGTGGGACAAAGGTAGTCCATGAGTACATCCTTTAATGTCCCTAGTCGTGGGTGTATCGAGACGGAGCATCGATATACCAGAGTAGACTAGCATATACCTTCTTGACCCATGTAGATGGGCGATGGATGATCCCATATACATTTGTGTTTGACATCAGAGATGATATACAGGTGCTCAGTGGAGACTGGTACACTGGACGGACTCTCCGAGAACTCCAAGATGGTATTATACCTCACGTCAGATGGCAGTTCTCTGGTGACACTGGTACAGGTTATTCTGTCGACCCGAGATCGTCATAGAGTCTTATGTGTCTCCCACCGTGCTTTGATTTCCACCCTACCATGGCTCTACTGAGTCATGCAAACAGGTGGTTTTTGGGTACAGTCCCGGGTCACATGGAGGCAATGAGCGATAGGAGGGGATTCGTCTCTCCCGGTATTGGGGGGTTGATGTTGTGCTATGCTCGATTGGCCATAACTGGAAATCCCTAGCCAGGGTTGCTGAGATTTACTGGTAAGTGTTATTAGTAGTTTCTCAACCGTTATGGACCTTACATCGGCATGACTTATCAAGCTACTAGGGTCTGACGTTTACCACCCCTAGGCAAGATATGCGTCATATCAGACGAAGAGACTGGACTGTACGGTAGTGTTACTGATTGGATTCACATGAGTATGAGCGGGCTTGCTTGTTGATCTTCTGATCGCTCAATACCCGGGTGGCCGTTACGTTTAGCACGCCTCTTGCGGCTTGTGGGTGTTTGATATGATCATCACCTACTGCCGGCATATTGACGAGTCTTTAGAGTCCAACACAGAGGTTTCCTGGCTCAGGCGAAAAGAAGTAGGTGCACATATGAGATATGTGCGGGACCGAGAATAATACGAGTATGTGATACCGTATTCTATTCTCGCGATTTCTGTTATCGGACGGTTATATGTGATTTAGCCGGGTTATCGAATCAAGTGTTGATTCGGTAAATTGATACACATGATATTAGTCGGTTATATATGATATGACCGGATGTTAAATCAAGTGTTGATTTAGTGATTTAATGTATAAGTATATATTTGATATATTACTTTACATTAACTAGTATAGGCTCACTTAAGATTGTTTTCTCACTTGATGTGCACAATGTGTATATGTGATATATATTTGTGTACATGATTCTATCATGCTTGATGATACATGCAAACTTGGGTGTGTGTGTGACTTAAACCATGCTTACATATAATGTGGGGTTTTATTTATCTTACTAAATCAAAATGAGGTGGAAAATTGGTCATGGCTTGAAGCTTCATGAAGCTTGGATTACCATTGACCAAGTCCACACATTTTGTTTTACTTAAGATATTTTTAAACCAAAGCATTAGAGTTAGCCATGGTTAAGTCTCTACAAGGGTTTAATAAATGAGATTAACTCACCCATGGTTGCATGATTCACCACTTGATTTATTCTTAAGATTATTCTTCTTCTTCTTCATCTTTTTTCTTCTTGCTTTCTAGCTCCAAGAAAAATGGTGAAATCAAGTGAGAAATCAAAATCTAAAGTGAGACCACTTCCTATTTCATCATCCTATACACTTGCTTGGGTATTATAGGGTGTTCTCTTCATAATGTTCATGACCTAGTGAAGGGTTAGCTTGAGTTTGAGTCTCCTCAACGTAGATCATCTTCGGCCTCGAAGACTACGAGCAAGATTGTTCATTTCTCCAAGGGAACCCATACTAGATTTCGGGAGATTCATGATCGTAGTGAAGGGACTTCAACACGGAGCTTTATAAGTGAAGGACCGGTCTACAAATGTTGTATTCCTTGCTCACTACTTGTAATATTTGATTACATGTTATAGTTTGTCTATTTACTTTAGCTTGATCCTTAGTTATGGTTCATTAGCACTTTACAATTTTTGAAAATGGCATTGTGCTTGCTGTGGAAACCCAATAGGGTGGTAAGGAATCCCAACAGTGGTATCAGAGCGAGGCTAGAGTACTAGACGATGTGTGTTATACTACGAAACCGAAACTACTCCGAAACATGAAACATCGAGACCCACTTTCTGTCAATTTTTAAACGACCTCAAAAAATTATTTAAACAAGTGCAGAATGATATTTGAGCAATTATATGAACATGGTAGAAAGTTGGGACCATCTGCTCGGATTTTGGCCGAGCAGAAGAGAGGAAAAACCGAGGAGGCCGGCCTGGGAAGGAGGTTTTTGGTTCAAATTTTTATCATGTTCCATGCTCTGGGTTTTGATGTTTCAGGTGTTGTTTGTTTTGGCTAATTTTGCATGAGATGTATTCTTACACTATAAACAATTCGGAGTGTTTCGTATTCGTAGTTTAACATTGTATTTGGGTTTTCACATCTTATCTAGACGAAGTTAAAGAGTTCGATCGAATGTCAAAAATCCATTTTTCCAGGTTTACCGTATTCGGAAAAACAAGCAAGTAACTCTTTAGACCCTCTAGAAGAACAAAAACCTTAACTCGATTCTATGCCCTCGGAACCGCGACCAAACCCTAGGGTTTGCCGTAGTTCCGCGGTGTCATAGGTGAGGCGTTGGTTTGGCCCTTCTACGGCTGGATCATAGGTATTGTAGCACGTTTTTAGGTACTCTAACTTTCCTCAAGGGTTGAGCTTTCGGAAAATTGTGGGACTTTGATTATTCGATCAAAAAGTTTAACGTCGTCCAGATATTTGTGATGGGATACAATACTTGGAATCCCCAATATTTGAATTTTATAAATCTAGAAATTTAGTCTCATTTGATTGGTTGCCACGGGATTTTGATGCGATCAAAAGTCCGTCGCAATCACGTTGTGAATGAGTATACTCCGCGGGTAACATTACTAGATAGCTACGCCCCATAACCCTGACCAAGTGACTGCAGGAGAACTCCGTTGCCAAAAGCATCCGTCCGGGTGCTCGCGGCCGCGGTGTTCCGCCTAAGTGCACTTCGTCGACAGTATCGGAGGGTACGGCCGTCTACTAAAGTTTCTGACGAGCATTCAACTGGGATGTCGGGAATCTTGTTGAATTGTCCGACTTGTTATTGAAAAGTGATTTCAATATCGAGACTAAAATGCGGGGTTTATAATTGTTAGGCATGCGATGTCTAAGGAATTCATATTTTTAGGCATGAAGTCCGCAATATGAGATATTACGGGTTTATGATGTCTAAGGTGGTTGCGGATTCCAACTGTTGTAGTTTTCACTTTCTTTTATGCGACCGTAAGTGTAATATGTGGTGTATCGCCGGTTTCATTGCTATACGTCAACGACAATTGGGATACGCATATTTACTTACGTTGATGACATGTGATGTTATGTGTTGCTGGATATGTTATATTGGATCGTCGTGTTTGAATAGACGGGGGTTTTATGTGGGATGAGAGTTTTTCATTTTCATTCATGGAAAATTCATTGTATGTAATATTCTTTTATTGGGGCACTTCCGGGGTGAGGATGATGTCACCATTGTATATTATTTACTTTCCCGCATTAGGATAGACCCAAGGAGGGGAGCACAAGTAATCGGGGTCTAGGGTCCAGTGGGAGACCATCTCGAGGAGTCGAGACCGGGTCTCCTAACTCTAGAATTGGTAGGGTTTCGTGCTGCTCTCGTAGGGGTCTAGGGGTGTGGGATTGGCTATTCATCACGACCGTCGAATCCGTGTTTTATACAGGCTTAATATAAAACCCAGAACTCCTAGTATATCCAATATTTCATATGTTGTTTTCTGCTGCGATATCTGTGATGTGATCATTTGATATGTTGAGATAGATACTGTATATAGTATATGTGATGTATTATATAGACGTTGCTTATGTTTTACACCCGCGCTAGCACTACCCGGCTCTGCCGTTAGTTACCTAACCTAACGGTGCACGAGGGGACATCGAGGCGAATGCGGATGGCATAAGCGTACGTTGTATTTATCTGTGATGTTTAGGTAACTTTAAATAATGGGACATTCATTAATGTGATTAATGAAAGAAAATAAACCTAATGATATTGTGGAATCGAATTTTCAAAAACAGGTAGCTCTAGTTCTTTCTTTTCATAGCGGTGTTTCTTGTAGAACATCCAGCACCTTATTCGATAAGGAAAGAGCCGAGATCTCTTCACCGGGAGTGACCTCTTTAGCAATAACTGGCATATGCTACAACCTTCGGTTTGTCTTTTGATTGCTTCTATAGTTTTTGCTTTGCATAGTGGTATTTGTGAAGTATCCTGCACCTTATTCATTAAGGAAAGAGCCGACGATCCCTTCACCGGGAGTGACCTCTTTAATAATAACTGGCAGATGCTACAACCCCCGGTTTGTCTTTTGATTGCTTCTATAGTTTTGCTTTGCATAGTGGTATTTGTGAAGTATCCTGCACCTTATTCGATAAGGAAAGAGCCGACGATCCCTTCACCGGGAGTGACCTCTTTAGCAAAACTAGTAAAGGTATAAAAAAACACTCCATTTTAAATCATTTTATTCTACAACGATATCAAGTTCATTACGCAAAAGTTTCATAAAAACCTTTCGTAGCCCTCCGTCATTTCAGATAAGTCCTACTTAGTGTTCGTGCTGGGTTTGTTGACCTCCGTCAAGGCGTAGTGTGCAGTAGCTGACTAGTATTTATCTACAGCATATGATGCGATTGTTTTAGGGTAGTCGTACGACCTTGTTGACCTCCGTCAAGGGTCGTGCGGATGGGTTTAATTCAATCAAGAAATGACGGGTTGAACTTGACTAGTACCCTATGGTTTGTTGACCTCCGTCAAGGTCATAGGATGCAAGAGGTAAAATATTATCGAGAATTTCAAGTGTTGAAATTTGTAATGAGATTGCATACCTTCTATGAGATAGTTGGATCCCGATACCCACTGCGAGTAAGAGTTACTCTTGGAAGAGTTTTACACATTATAATTAGCCAATCAAGTAGGTCTCTAAAAAGGTGTCAACGGGGTTACGCCCCTGGGAAAACGAGGTTTATTTTAATTAGGTCCGTGCGAAAGCACGGGGAACCTCCCTCAAAGTACCGGCACTGGCCTGGCTGAAAGATTGGCGAAATTGTAGGGTGTAATTAATCCCGGCTAGTCTTTCCTTTTAGGGTTTGAAGAAAGATTTGATAAAAACAGTGGGAGCCATCCTGATTAGATAAAATATAACCAATCTAATCTTGCAAGAGCACACGCAGAGTGTTTTCTTCTCTCTCTCTCTCCAGGTAGCGACCATGTCACTCCTTAATCAAGATAATAATTTGGATGTATTGACCGAACCCGCTTGTTATACTGAGCTAGGGAACGTTGGTCCCGCTCCAACTTATATTTGTTATAAAACCGAGCAGGAAATAGGGGAATACCAGGATTCCCATGCCACCCAAACGAAGAAAGTGCATGATGATGCATCTTCTTCGGGTGTGTTCGTTACAGAGAAGTGTTTCTCAGTATCCTCTACGTCCTGGGTATGAAATACCGGATCAGGATCCCACATATGTAATCTATTACATGGCTACAGATAGGTAGAGAACTGAGAATAGGGTGATATGTCTCTAAGTATAGAGAATGGTGCAATTGTTGCAGCCAAATCAGTTGGCAGATATCACCTTGTATTATCAAATACATTGATTCTGAACGAATGTTATTAGATACCGAACATGATATATAACATCATATCTGTCTCTTTATTAAGTAAAGAAGGATATAATTTTGTATTGTTGGATAATGTTTTGAACATTTCCTATATCAAGAGTTGATCGGTTCAGGCACGTTATCTAATGGCATATATGTTCTAAATCAAACCACAGTTCTTAACGTACAGAACACACACAAGAGGAAGAGTTCAGAAATGAATGAATCGTTTTTGAGGCATTGAAGACTAGGTCATATCAATGCGACCCGACTAGCTAAGTTATATTTAGATGCATATTTAAATCAGTTTGAATTTGCATCTTGTGAAACATGCCAGTCATGTCACAAAGATAAAATGACCATAGCTCAATTTACTTGAAACAGAGAAAGAGTTAGTAAACTCTTGGGACTGATACATGATGATGTATATGATCCCCTGTCTACATATGCCAGGACTGGTTCTTAGTATTTCATTACATTCACTGAAGATCTCTCAAGATTCAGACACATGTTCCTGTTGAAACACAAGTCTGAAGCTTTTGAGAAATTCATAGAATATAAGTCAGAAGTCGAGAACCAAAACGGGTATAAGTATTTAAGTCCTATGATGAGATCAGGGAGGAGAATACTTGAGCATGGAGATCCTGGACTATTCTAAAGGAGAATGAGATTCTCTCTCAGCATTACTCCTTCGTATACACCACAACACAACGGTGTATCGGGGTGGAGCAGTCACACCCTATTTGATATGGTGCGCTCTATGATGAGTACTACTGAGTTGCCTATTTTCTTTTGGGAGTTATGCACATAAGAAGCTCCATACCTATTGAATAGGGATTCAATTGTTCCCGACGAAGCTCAGCCTCTCCGCCGATCTGGTAGGGTTCCTCATCCGCCTGAGAGATACTTCGGTTTCTCCTTGACAGTGGGAGAGATGATTGCATCATGAGATGATGACCCAACTAATTTCGAGCAGGCCATCAAGAGTGGAGACTCTGTAAGAATGGCTGGATGCTAAGAGATCTGAGATGGAATCTATATACACCAACAAAGTATGGACTTTAGTTGCAATATCTGAAGGGTTAAATCCCCATCAGGAGCAAGTATATCTTAAGAAGATTACTTGGTGTACATGGAAAAGTTGAGACTTTCAAAGCTAGACTTGTTGTAAACGGTTCTCGTCATCGACCAGGTGTGGTTTGTGATGAAACCTTTTCTCAGGTAGCTATACTTAAGTCCATTCGGATCCTACTTGCCATTGCTACATACCATGACTACGATATCTGGCGGTTGGGTGTCATGACTGCTTTTCTAAATAGTGATTTAGAAGAAAGCGTCTATAAGTACACAGCCAGAGGGCTTCATAGACAGTGGGAGCAGCGGAAACGTGTGCAAGTTGCTTTACGGGTTAAAGCAGGGATCGCGGAGTTGGAACATCTGTTTTGATGTGGTAGTCAAAGAGTTTGACTTCATCAAAATGGTAGATAAAACTTATATATACAAAAATATAGTAGAGAGTAAGGTGGTCTTTCTCGTATTATACGTGGATGACATACTCTTGATAGGAAATGAGTTTCCTATTCTACGCTCTGTCAATCTCCTCTTATCACAAGGATTATCCATATAAGATCAAGATGTTATCTCCTAAATCATGGGTTTTAGATCTATGAGATAGATCTAAATGGATGTTAGGATTCTCACTAGGTGTAGTGAGATGGTATCAATCGATCCTGGGGAGAATCACTGGTAGCTATGCTTAAGTCCATCCGGTAGCTATGCTTAAGTCCATCCGGATCCTGCTTGCCATTGCTACATACCATGACTATGATATCTGGCGGTTGGGTGTCATGACTGCTTTTCTAAATAGTGATTTAGAAGAAAGAGTATATAAGTACACAGCCAGAGGGCTTCGTAGACAGTGGGAGCAGCAGAAACGTGTGCAAGTTGCTTTACGGGTTAAAGCAGGGATCGTGGAGTTGGAACATCTGTTTTGATGTGGTAGTCAAAGCGTTTGACTTCATCAAAATGGTAGATAAACCTTGTATATACAAAAAGATAGTAGAGAGTAAGGTGGTTTTCTCGTATTATACGTGGATGACATACTCTTGATAGGAAAGGAGTTTTCTATTCTACGCTCTGTCAATCTCCTCTTATCACAAGGATTCTCCATATAAGATCAAAATGATATCTCCTAAATCGTGGGTTTTGGATCTATGAGATAGATCTAAATGGATGTTAGGATTCTCACTAGGTGTAGTGAGATGGTATCAATCGATCCTGGGGAGAATCACTGGATAGCTTCCAGGGTGGTAAGGTCGATTGAATGTCAGTCACAGACATTGTCTTTACCCTCAGTGGAGGTACGGTATGTTGGAAGAGTTCTAAGTTTGATACCTTGGCAAACTAGACGATAAAGGTTGGATACATTGCTACCAAAGATACTACCAAAGAGGCAGTCTGGATGTATATTAGTTCATGAGATGAACTTCGTTCCTACCATTATGTGACAATGGAGTTGTGGCTTATGCCCAGGAGCCCCCGTCCCATCAGTGATCCAGACATATTCTAAGGCAGTATCACCTGATCATGGAGATAGATGATCTCCAGGGAGATCGAGGTTAGGAGAGTAGACTTAGAGGACAACACGGCGGATCCACTCACGAAGGCCTTTTCCCAAAGAGAGACTTTTATGGGATAGTTGAGTATGAGATACTACAACCACTGCTATATGATGGCCCTAGTGCAAGTGGGAGATTGTTAGTTATATGTATGCCCTAGAGGCCATTACTATACATGAGATGTATATTGTAGTGGGTGCTTGGACATATATAGGGAGGACTTTCTTGCTCGACATGATAGTATGCTATCTGGTTACTCTTTATCTTAACGTGTACACTGATTGTCTCTCTGTTACATGTTCGTAAAGCCCTTAAGATGTGTACTTGACTACCAAGATTACGATGCGGATCATACTAGTAGGGCAAAAGTAGTCCGTGAGTACATCCTTTAATGTCCCTAATCGTGGGTGTATCGAGACGGGGCATCGATATACCAGTGTAGACTAGCATATACCTTCTCGACCCATGTAGATGGGCGATGGATGATCCCATATCCATTGGTGTTTGACATCAGAGATGATATACGGGTGCTCAGTGGAGACTGGGTATACTGGACGGACTCGCCAAGAACTCCCATATGGTATTATACCTCACGTCAGATGGCAGTTCTCTGGTGACACAGGTACAAGTTAGTCTGTCGACCCGAGATCGTCATAGAGTCTTGTGTGTCTCCCACTGTGCTTTGATATCCACCCAACCACGGATCTACTGAGTCGTGCAAACAGGTGGTTTTTGGGTACAGTCCCGAGTCACATGGAGGCAATGAGCGATATGAGGGGATTCGTCTCTCCCGGTATTGGGGGTTGATGTTGCACTATGCTCGATTGTCCATAACTGGAAATCCCTAGCCAGGGTTGCAGAGATTTACTGGTAATTGTTATCAGTGGTTTCTCAACCATTATGGACCTTACATCGGCATGACTTATCAAGCTACTGGGGTCTGATATTTAACGCCCCCTAAGCGAGATATGCGACATATCAGACGAAGAGAGCGGACTGTACGGTAGTGTTACTGATTGGATTCACAGGAGTATGAGCGGGCTTGCTTGTTGATCTTCTGATCGCTCAATACCCAGGTGGCCGTTACGTTTAGCACGCCTCTTGCGGCTTGTGGGTGTTTGATATGATCATCACCTACTGTCGGCGTATTGACAAGTCTTTAGAGTCCTACACAGAGGTTTCCTGGCTCAGGCGAAATGAAGTAGGTGCACATATGAGATATGTGCAGGACCGAGAATAATACGAGTGTATGATACCGTATTCTATTCTCGCGATTTCTGTTATCGGCCGGTTATATATGATATAGCCGGGTTATCGAATCAAGTGTTGATTCGGTAAATTGATACACATGATATTAGTCGGTTATATGTGATATGACCGGATCGTTAAATCAAGTGTTGATTTAGTGATTTAATGTATAATTATATATTTGATATATTACTTTACATTAACTAGTATAGGCTCACTTAAGATTGTTTTCTCACTTGATGTGCACAATGTGTATATATGATATATATTTGTGTACATGATTCTATCATGCTTGATAATACATGCAAACTTGGGTGTGTGTGTGACTTACACCATGCTTACATATAATGTGGTGTTTTATTTATCTTAGTAAATCAAAATGAGGTGGAAAATTAGTCATGGCTTGAAGCTTCATGAAGCTTGGATTACCATTGATCAAGTCCACACATTTTGTTTTACATAAGATATTTTTAAACCAAATCATTAGGGTTAGTCATGGTTAAGTCTCTACAAGGGTTTAATAAATGAGATTAACTCACCCATGGTTGCATGATTCACCGCTTAATTTATTCTTAAGATTCTTCTTCTTCTTCATCATCTTTTTTCTTCTTGCTTTTTAGCTCCAAGAAAAATGGTGAAATCAAGTGAGAAATCAAAATCTAAAGTGATCCTACTTCCTATTTCATCATCCTATACACTTGCTTGGGTATTATAGAGTGTTCTCTTCATAAAGTTCATGACCTATTGAAGGGTTAGCTTGAGTTTGAGTCTCCTCGACGTATATTATCTTCGGCCTCGAAGACTACGAGCAAGATTGTTCATTTCTCCAAGGGAACCCATACTAGAGTTCGGGAGATTCATGATCGCAGCGAAGAGACTTCAACACGGAGCTTTAGAAGTGAAGGACCGGTCCACAAAGGTTGTATTCGTCGCTCACTACTTGTAATGTTTGATTACATGTTATAGTTTGTCTATTTACTTTAGCTTAATCCTTATTATGGTTCATTAGCTCCTTAGAATTTTTGAAAATGGCATTGTTCTTGCTGTGGAAACCCAATAGGGTGCTAAGGAATCCCAACTGCCCTCCTAACTATCTTGTCATAGCAAGACTTGATCTTTAGTTGCTTCGGTTGAAGTTATTGCTTGAATCGGCATCTTCGGGTGGATCGTCTTTGACGGGGGAAATTCGACTTCAAGAGCTCGATCCGAACACCTAGGTGCATGAGGAGTGAACCTTTCAAGACCTGAAGGACCATCTACATAGGTTGTAGTATTAACCTAGTAGCTAAAACTCTAGTTAGTGTTAGTTTAGTTTAGTGTTTGGGCTTGTATTCTAAGATTTTAGTGTATTGTGATTAAGATTTTTAAAGTTTTTGATTCCACAAATCCGTAGCGGTCACAGCAAGGAGCACCATACACTTATAGAATGCACCTTACCTAATCATCAACTGATAAAGGTATATGATATAAAAATAATTTCAAAGAGTTATATCTCACTTTATAAAATAAACGTATAGATATAAGTTTGAAATTGGTGCATAATAACGGATATTGAAAACCAAATATTTTCCGTTAGGCAAAACCCAAGTGACTTCCTCAAATATCACCAATTACAAAGAATTCTGATATTGAGGATCTAATCACCTAATTCCCAATATCCTACTCCCACTCAGCATCTGTAATGCCATAAAGATGTGAGAATCAAGTTTGGTAAATGCATACTTTGGAGTCAGAATCTAATTGGGATAGCAGTTTTCAATTGATACAGCAAAACTGAAACATGAAAATGTTTCGAGGGGGTGGCCGGGTATTCTATATAATGCCACTTCTACTATTTAGATTCATGACAGTAGTCGCAATTTTCTTTTCCCTCACTTCAATCCCTTTATATGTCTTTATTTATTACCTTATGTACACCATACTTAGGCAAATTGGTTTTCTTCCTTCCCTACCTTTCGATACCAGCCTAAGGTATAGAAGAAGACTATCCAATAAGCGTAAATGGCGTACTTGTTAGTTATATGTGTTCCCTAGAGGCCATTACTGTACATTGGATGTATATTGTAGTGGACGCTGGGACATATATAGGTAGGACTTTCTTGCTCGACATGATAGTACGCTATCTGGTTGCTCTTTATCTTAACATGTATGCTTTCTATCCCTCCGCTACTTGTTGATAAAGCCCTTAGGATATGTACTCGACTTCCAGGACTATGATGTAGATCATACTAGTGGGGCCTGGGTAGTCCATGAGTACATCCTTCAATGTTCCTAGTCGTGGGAATATCGAGACGGGGCATCGATATTCCAGAGTAGACTAGCGTATATCTTCTCGACCCATGTGATGGGCGATGGATGATCCCATATCCATTGGTGTTTGACATCAGAGATGGTATGCAGGTGCTCAGTGGAGACTGGGTACACTGAACGGACTCGCCGAGAACTCCCAGATGGTATTATACCTCACGTCAGATGGCAGTTCTCTGGTGACACTGGTACAGCTTAGTCTGTGGACCCAAGATCGTCATAGAGTCTTGTGTGTCTCCCACTGTGCTTTGATTTCCACCCTACCACGGCTCTACTGAGTCGTGCAAACAGGTGGTTTTTGGGTACAGTCCCGATTCACATGGAGGCAATGAGCGATAGGAGGGGATTCGTCTCTCCCGGTATTGGGGGTGGATGTTGCGCTATGCTCGACTGGCTATAACAGGAAATCCCTGGCCAGGGTTGAAGTGATATACTGGTAAGAGTTATCAGTAGTTTCACGAATGTTATGGACCTAACTTCGGCATGACTTATCAAGCTACTGGGGTCTGACGTTTACCACCCCTAGGCGAGATATGCGACATATCAGACGAACAGACCGGACTGTACGGTAAGTGTTACTGGTTGGATTCACAGGAGTGTGAGCGGGCTTGCTCATCGATCTTCTGATCGCTCAATACCCGGGTGGCCGTTACGTTTAGCAGACCGCTTGCAGCTTGTGGGTGTTTGATATGATCATCACCTGCTGCCGGCTGATCAGTCGAAAATATTGTATATTTTAGCCGGCAATTTCCCTAACATTTGCACTCATTTAGAAGTGTTCGGTATTCATATTTCACATATTAGCAAATCAGTCGTTAAATACCAGATTTCATGTATTAGACTTTTAAACCGACACTTTAAAGGAAATTAACCGCATTTCATGACATCGCATCATTTCTGTATTTGCGCAACACTTGTCTTGAGTCTATGCAGGAAATACGGAAGAAAAGCAAAAGAGCTGATCAAAAATACGCCAACTAAATCATTTCAGATCTGGTAGCAATTCAGATGGAGAAATACAAATCAATATATAAAATAAAGGCCCACAACTCAGGCCCAACAAGTACCAGAGAGCCAGAGCCATGAAGACTCCAAAGCGCCGCGGAACCGCGGCGGGAGCTTGCTTGAGCCGCGGATCCGCGGCTGTTTGGCCACCTCAGCAATTCATTTTTAGTCCACAATTTTCATCCCAGGGCCCACACCTCATTGTGATACGTCAAATTCCATAATTCTCCAGAAGCTACTGCCAGATCAGCAAAGAAGATTAAGGAAGGCTAATCCTAATTAAGCTCCTAACTAATCCTCTTCTAGAAGCTCCCTCCTAACTAATCACATCTAGAAGCTTCTCCCCTAACTAACTTTTGGAGGGAAATTTGAATTTCTTCAACAAACTTTAGGAGGGAAACATAGAATTTGAAATCCTAGATCTAGGGTTAGTTATCTATAAATAGGAACCTAGACCTAGGGTTAAAGGTGGTTCATTAGTTGTTCAATTTTTAGGTAATCAATTTTAGTTAATCTTTCCCTCTTCCATCATCTTCTTCCACAAGTCTCGAGATAAGGCTTGTGCTAAACCCTAACCCTAATTCCACTCCAAATCCAAGATCTTGAGTACCAAATCAAGCGAGAAGCCTTCAACCTTTTAGGAGCCGAGCCGATCTTCAATCGGGCAAGTGATCCAAGCCGATCCGCGATCCACGGAGACGAGGGAAGCCAAATCGACGATCAAGTTCTTCCTCTTGTAGTTCTTGAGCGAATGTAACTAAATTGTTGATATAAATAAAAGGTGAAATTCTTTAATCTTGCTTTCTTTTAATTCTTGCATCATGATTAGATCTCAATTTGTAATTGTTGCTCTTGTTGTGATGTGTGAGTGAAACTCCGCTCGTAAAGGAGTCGAGACGATTGTAGAATGATAATGTAACAAATCTTTAAACGATTTTTAAGTCCTACGAGTTTTGTAAACCCTAGCAAGTTCAAGAATCGATGACCTAGTTTCGTTGCGATGCTTTCTTGATTGTGATCGCTCGAAATTAGGGATCTACGATCGTTTCTTGAATTTACTAGAGGCTAGAATATGAATGATATCGATGAATGAACAAGGGATAAGATGAAACCCTAGTTTCACAAGAAATCCCTAATTCTTGTCGATCATCATCGATCTAGTATCAATTCATCGAAGGATAAGAATACGTAATTGTAAGATTACATCACATCTATAGATCCGATCGATTCCTACGAGCCTCATTTCGATTCTTGAGATTTGGTTTGGAAAAATCATCAAACTATCAATTCTTGATTCTATCTTTTTAATGCTTTCTTAGATCTAGATTTTTCTCTTTCTTGAATGGCAATTACAAATCATGAATTGTTTTGTTTTCTTTCTTTAAAGTTTCAATTCATCTAATTCAAACGACGAACGATTACACTTTCCCTGTGGACGATCCGCACTCACATACAAACTACATCCGACACCGTAGTTGATTGCGGTCAAATAATTTTTGGTTGTGATTTCTTTACAATTTCCATACTACACATCAAGAATTCCTTACAATCAAATGGCGCCGTTGCCGGGGACTATTTGATTCGGTTTACACACAACGAGATTTTATTACAATCAAATGGCGCCGTTGCCGGAGATAGTGCGCTAATTGTTCGTATTTTGAAATTTGAGTTGAACAATTTATTCCATTATAATTTTTAGATCTAAACTCGTACAAACCCTAATACGTGTTGTTGTGGTTTGATTGCGAGGAAATCTGGAATCATTGGAGCTTTGGGAAAATTTTTGTGAATATTCCAGAGAGCTTAGGAATTGTACAGGAGCTTGCTGAAGAATTTTTGTGCAGAGAACTGCCTAGGTAACCGCGCTTCCGCGGCATATACCCTATAGTTGCGGCGGTTCCGCGGTGTTCTTATTGCTTCAGTGCACCAATTTTCCCCAGTGAGTCTCTATCTTTCTTATCTCTTACCTTGTCTGCTCCAACTAACAATTTTCTGCAGGTTTCTTTGCAAATAAATCGCTGCGCCGCAAAAGCAAAATAAAATTTGTGCGTGTTTTGATTCTTGGTTGTTTGCATATTAATACGGAAATTTAAGGGGCACGACCAAATCAAAATTAGGTGGGGATTTCATTACCCTTCCTAGGCCCCGAAAACCACAAAACTTGCATCCGCATTTACCCTCATTAATTAAAAAATATCTAGAGATGACTCTAAGGACCGTCGCGCTCAATTAGGACAAGAGAAGGCCGTGGGTAATTCATTGCTTATCCGCGTTTTCTTGTGGTGCCTAAGGCGAGTGTGTCTAAGGCTAGTGGTTTTTAATTAGGCCCACTACTTACGTAGTGGAGTACCTTCCCACTTACCTGGCACTTATCCGGCCACAGGGGGACAAAGAGGCAGTGGAGGATTCTATCCCGCGACTTGTCTTTTGGCAGTTAGGAGCGGTCTAGAGTTTGACCTAGGTGACCCCTAGATTTTAAGGTTTTGTGTGTTGCATTTGTTGTGTTGCATCATTTTTTCAAAAATCCGTATCTTTTTCAAAACAAACACCACATTCATCATTTCCCCTAATTTTAAATTCACGCTGCCACTTGTACTAACCCTTTTTAGTGCAAGATAGGCTGGACAACAGGTTTCTAGTGCCCGTTAGTCCGCGTTTCCCTTATCGACCCTAAAGTCGGTATTTCTACATTTACCTTTTCTTTTACCCACCACCACACCCACTTCGATGGATCCACCTCCATCGAACTTCTTTTTCACTACTCTTCCGCCGTCCGTTGGTGCGCAGAATCCACCTCGCATCTCTCTCCAAGAGAGGTGCTATCCAACACGAAACCCACTTTCCACCTGTCTTTCCATTCCACCAGTCAACGGGGAAAATTTTCAAATAAAACCCCAATACATCAACCTTCTACCAAAATTTCACGGTCTCGAGTCTGAAGACGCATACGTGTTTATCACGAAATTTGAAAATGTATGCGCAATGATGGATACTTCACAGCTTTCTGTGGATGCTTTATGTCTTCGTCTTCTCCCATTTACTTTGTGCGATTTAGCCGAGAAGTGGCTATATAACACTACCGCACATTCCATTTCAAATTAGGATGAATTCGTCAAAGCATTCCTTAAGAAATTCTACCCACACCAAAAGACAGCTCGAGTCCGTAGCGAAATCTATCAATTCACCCAGCTTCCAAATGAAACATTTTCAAAATGTCTTGACCGCTTCAAGGATCTGTTAGTCCAATGTCCACATCACGGCATCCCGAGATGGGAACTGTGCCGAATCATTTATGAGGGCATTACTCCTTGCACAAGACAGACCCTTGAATCCATGTGTCAAGGAAATTTTATGACTAAAGATGATGGGGAAGCCTCGAACTTTTTAGAAAATTTCGCTGAAAAATCTTTACAGTGGGAGGGTCTGAGTCAATCATCTAGGGATGGCAATGATATTTCCATAGAAGTTAAAGCTGACATTGCAGCTATCAATAAGAAACTCGAGAATATGGAAAATAAATTTTTAGCTGCCGCCCTAAGTCAAATATCACTATCCAAAACTGTATGTGGTTGTTGTTCTGATCCGTCTCACTTGACGGAAGAATGTCCGTTTCAAGGTCATGAGCTTACCAATGCCGCATTTCAAAGACCTAGAAACGATCCATCTTCCTCCACATATGATCAGGGTTGGAGGAATAACCCAAATGTTGCTTGGAACCAATCTCAATTTCAAAACACGGTTCCAACCCAAAACAATTTCCAAAGGGTCCCTCCACCACAACAGCAACCACCACAATTGAGTCAGCACCCCTTTCAAGCACAAAATTTTCAAAATCCGGTCAACACTTTTGCACCATCTAGTCCTTTGCAGTTGACCGGGACTGATGAATCCTATTCATTTGCACAATGCATGAATTTGGTCTTAACAAATATCATGCAAGTTTCGGCTGAAATGAAATCTTCTGTCGATAAAATTGAGAAAAACTCAGCGTCCCAAGCTGAGAGTATCAAATCGATGGAAGCAGAAATTTCACGATTAAGAGCCGAAATGAGTGCAAGAGAGAAAGGGAAACTTCAAGCTCAACCTTTACTTAATCTTGGCTATTCACATCATGTGGATGAGATCACGTTGAGATCTGGAAGAGTGCTTGACACTCATGTTGGGGAAGAGTTTGATGATACTGATAAATCAATCAATAATACCCCGGCTGAGACCTTTCCTCACATACACACTTCTAATTCTAACCCCAGTTCTTCTACCCTACCACCTTCTTCCGAGCCTATTCTCCATTTTTCAAAAGGCTCGCCACTACAGCCCACCTCTTTTACTCCTCCACGGACGATCCCCACTTCTATTCCGGGATCGGTTCCACACACACATTCTTCTCCTATGATGGACCCAGTGCTTATTGCTAAAGCACCTTATCCTAAACGGTTAAGGGCTAACACACCGAGCCCACATATGGAGAAGATTATGAACATTTTTAAGCAAGTAAACACCAACATCCATCTCCTAGATGCCATCCAACAAGTTCCTTCCTATGCAAAAACTCTTAAGAACTTGTGCACTAGGAAGAGAAAGAATCCAGTGCCCAAGAAGATTTTTATGGAAAAAACAATAGACACGGCTTTCCCCCAACAATTACCGAGGAAACGTAAGGATCCTGGATATCCTACTATTTCCGTTTCTATTGGGGAAAAACACATCAACCGTGCTCTACTAGATCTTGGCGCTAGTGTTAACTTGCTTCCATATTCAGTTTATGAGCAACTAGGGATCGGAGAGTTGAAGCCAACCAATTGCACTCTCCAGATGGCTGACCGATCTATCACCAAACCTAGGGGTGAACTGGAGGATGTGTTAATAAAAATCGGAGAATTTATATTCCCGGTAGATTTTATGGTAATTGATACACAGCCTGTAGCGAACCCACGGAATCAAATTCCGGTGATTTTAGGTCACCTCTTTTTGGCCACTTCCAATGCAATAATCAACTGTCGTAACGGTTCTATGATCCTATCTTTCGGGAATAGGTCAATTGAGCTGAACATTTACAAGTTGGGAAGTGTACCCTCCGAACCTACTGCTCAGGTTTGTTCTGTCGACTTAATGGATGTCGACAGCAGCGAATTTAATGATCCTCCTGATACTGATCTTGACTCTTTTCATATGTTATTGTTTGACCCAACTATGTATCATACACATACGGACTCTTCCACCAAGATGTCCGGGTCAACAATTAACACTGATTATGAACTGATTTTAGAGTCTGAAGATCACCCCGCACTTTGTGATGAGATTATTCATCGGGGTATAGATGGAACTTTTGAGGAAATCTCCGCTGATGAACTCGCATTTTTAAATGACACGGGTGTTGAGATGAATCATCTCCCAATCAATGAAATTGAACCTCCACCCTCTTTTCTGAACTGTAAAAAGAATGCGAGTAATCCATCACATTCACTGCATCGTCTCTCCAAAATGAGACGCACACACATTCTCTTCCACCACTTAACCTTTCCCCACTTCTTCTTCCACCAACCCGAGCACTGCATTGATAAAATTTTTGAATTGTTGGTGTTAACATTTGGTCTTTGCAAAGCTTGGCATCGACCACTGATTTTTGACCCCCTCATATGATTTTCAAAGATTAACATTGCATAACTCAAGTTTGGGGGGGGGTATAATTTTTCTGGCTCTTGAAAAGAAATTTTTTTACAAAATGATGAGCCAAAAATAAGTTTAGGGGAGGATCTTCACTTAAATATTTTGCCCCCACTAATAAATTCCTCCCAAGATTACAGGTTTTTCGAGATTTAGCAGATGGCAACAGTGAGGACACTGTTGAAAACAAGTTTGTGGGAGGTTTGTGCTTATTTTCGCATCATTTGCATATCATTTGCATAAGCACAAAACATTTTTTTTGAAAAAACCTATAAAAATTTAAAAAATTTGAAAACTATAAAAATATTTTTTGTACATAAATAAGATAATAAAAGATTAGATAGTGAACAATTACATCCATGAGATTAGAAAAATTTAAGAAAACTAAGAAAATTAGAAGTTTTCTTATACGAACTAGTAATAAGTAGTTATGAGCCGTTGTCCCAAGGGTTAGTAAGATGAAGGACGTCACTAATCTGAGGATAAAAATAAGTCCCCCAAACATTTTGAACGTTGCTACCCAGCTATTCGCACTTACACACGTCTTAAAGCCTGGGATAGTAGAGGATACCTTGAAATGCTCTTGTCTTAAAGCCAAAAGTATGAAGGAAATAAAAAAAAATGAATAGAAAAATATAAAGTGGTGAGAAAAATGGACACTGGTTTTGTTATCACCAAAGGCAATAAAAAATATATAGCGAGGGTGCTTCTTCACCTAGTGCCCTAAGGCCAACTGGTCTGGGAGTCACTGCTATGCCTGAGGTGGTGCAAGACGAGGAAAATACGCCAAGTAAGCAAGCACAGGAGTAATCGGTCGGTTAGTACCTCAAGAAGTATTAACGGTCGCATGAAAGTGTGTGAGCAATTTCGTCTAAATATTCATTGATTAAAAAGTACTGAGGCTGATGGGCAAGAGTATGATAGCTTGAATTGAATTCTCCGGGTGTAGGGATGTCTTTACACACACGCAGGGTGATATGATCGATGTTTGGAAAACAGATATGAATGAAAAATAAGACGATGTTTTATTGAGGGAGGACGTGATTTCTAACATCTTTTCATGACCATTAAGATAGGGCTCATGACAACCGAAAAACTAGCTTAGTTGGAAACCCTAATTTTCAAAGCTTTTCTTTTACAATTATTTTCTTTAAATGTAATATTCATGATCTTCCTTTTATTATTGGATTTTGTGGGTGCAATCCGCTGAAAACCCTCAGGAGACAACACTCCTCCTACTAGGGACACCTAGAGGTTTAAAGGCTTGTTGCACGTGCTCAGTGCAATCGTGTTGCCTACGAAAGTGTGCTAGTTAGTTTTTTCTCATTCTTTATTTTCTCCTTCTCTTTTTAATTAAACATTCGCTCGAGACGATCGAAATTAAGTTTGGGGGTATTTGATCAGTCGAAAATATTGTATATTTTAGCCGGCAATTTCCCTAACATTTGCACTCATTTAGAAGTGTTCGGTATTCATATTTCACATATTAGCAAATCAGTCGTTAAATACCAGATTTCATGTATTAGACTTTTAAACCGACACTTTAAAGGAAATTAACCGCATTTCATGGCATCGCATCATTTCTGTATTTGCGCAACACTTGTCTTCACTCTGTGCAGGAAATACGGAAGAAAAGCAAAAGAGCTGATAAAAAATACGCCAACTAAATCATTTCAGATCAGGTAGCAATTCAGATGGAGAAATACAAATCAATATATAAAATAAAGGCCCACAACTCAGGCCCAACAAGTACCAGAGATCCAGAGCTATGAAGACTCCAAAGCGTCGCGGAACCGCGGCGGGAGCTTGCTTGAGCCGCGGATCCGCGGCTGTTTGGCCACCTCAGCAATTCATTTTTAGTGCACAATTTTCATCCCAGGGCCCACACCTCATTGTGATACGTCAAATTCCATAATTCTCCAGAAGCTACTGCCAGATCAGCAAAGAAGATTAAGGAAGGCTAATCCTAATAAAGCTCCTAACTAATCCTCTTCTAGAAGCTCCCTCCTAACTAATCACATCTAGAAGCTTCTCCCCTAACTAACTTTTGGAGGGAAATTTGAATTTCTTCAACAAACTTTAGGAGGGAAACTTAGAATTTGAAATCCTAGATCTAGGGTTATTTATCTATAAATAGGAACCTAGACCTAGGGTTAAAGGTGGTTCATTAGTTGTTCAATTTTTAGGTAATCAATTTTAGTTAATCTTTCCCTCTTCCATCATCTTCTTCCACAAGTCTCGTGACAAGGCTTGTGCGAAACCCTAACCCTAATTACACTCCAAATCCAAGATCTTGAGTACCAAATCAAGCGAGAAGCCTTCAACCTTTTAGGAGCCGAGCCGATCTTCAATCGGGCAAGTGATCCAAGCCGATCCGCGATCCACGGAGACGAGCGAAGCCAAATCGACGATCAAGTTCTTCCTCTTGTAGTTCTTGAGCGAATGTAACTAAATTGTTGATATAAATAAAAGGTAAAATTCTTTAATCTTGCTTTCTTTTAATTCTTGCATCATGATTAGATCTCAATTTGTAATTGTTGCTCTTGTTGTGATGTGTGAGTGAAACTCCGCTCGTAAAGGAGTCGAGACGATTGTAGAATGATAATGTAACAAATCTTTAAACGATTTTTAAGTCCTACGAGTTTTGTAAACCCTAGCAAGTTCAAGAATCGATGACCTAGTTTCGTTGCGATGCTTTCTTGATTGTGATCGCTCGAAATTAGGGATCTACGATCGTTTCTTGAATTTACTAGAGGCTAGAATATGAATGATATCGATGAATGAACAAGGGATAAGATGAAACCCTAGTTTCACAAGAAATCCCTAATTCTTGTCGATCATCATCGATCTAGTATCAATTCATCGAAGGATAAGAATACGTAATTGTAAGATTACATCACATCTATAGATCCGATCGATTCCTACGAGCCTCATTTCGATTCTTGAGATTTGGTTTGGAAAAATCATCAAACTATCAATTCTTGATTCTATCTTTTTAATGCTTTCTTAGATCTAGATTTTTCTCTTTCTTGAATGGCAATTACAAATCATGAATTGTTTTGTTTTCTTTCTTTAAAGTTTCAATTCATCTAATTCAAACGACGAACGATTACACTTTCCCTGTGGACGATCCGCACTCACATACAAACTACATCCGACACCGTAGTTGATTGCGGTCAAATAATTTTTGGTTGTGATTTCTTTACAATTTCCATACTACACATCAAGAATTCCTTACAATCAAATGGCGCCGTTGCCGGGGACTATTTGATTCGGTTTACACACAACGAGATTTTATTACAATCACCGGCGTATTGACGAGTCTTTAGAGTCCTACACAGAGGTTTCCTGGCTCAAGCGAAACGAAATAGGAGCGCATATGAGATATGTGCGGGACCGAGAATAATGCGTGTATGTGATACCGCATTCTATTCTCGCGATGAATGTATCGATTGGTTGTATGCGATATAACCTAGTTATCGAATCAAGGATTGATTCGATAAGTCGATACATTGGATACTAGTCGGTTATATGCGACATGACCGGATCATTGAATCAAGTGTTGATTTAATGATTTAATGTATAATTATATATTTGATATATTACTTTGCATTAACTAGTATTGGTTCTCTTTAAATGGATTTTCTCACTTGAATTACACAAGTTGTATATGTGATATACTTTTGTGCACGTGTTTGTATCATGTTTGATGATACATGCAAACTTGGGTTTCTGTAAAGAATTAACCATGGTTATGTTAATGATTAGGGTTTTGATTTACTCACTTATTTATTTATCTATTTATTTTGGAAAAAGAAAACAAAATGGTTGCTTTCAAACATGAAGCTTCTTGATGCTTCATGCATCTTTGACTAAGTGACCATTCTTGTCTTCTTTTCCTAACCCTAACCATTCAACTAACCTTAGTTAATTCTCTACACTAAACCATGGTTGAATATATAATAAGTATCATTTCATTTTCTGTTTTAAAAATAGACTTATCATATTCTTTCTTCATCTTCTTCATCTTCAACAATGAAGAAACCTTGCAACCATCAATGGCAACTTGAGAAAATGAGTGAGAAATCCAATTCCAAAGTGAACCCACTTCCTATTTCTTCATCCTCTACCTCTTGCCAAGTAGTATAGGGTGTTTTCTTCACAAGTTTCATGACTTGGTGAAGTTGGAGCTTGATCTTGAGTTCCCTCGACGTAGATCATCTTCGGCATCGAAGCCGACGACCTAGCCCGCCCATTTCTCCGATGAAGCCGATGCTAGAGTCCGGGATCCGATATGGACAGCAAGGGGACTTCATCACGGAGCCATGGAGGTGGAGGACCGGATCTACAAAGGTTGTAGCCCCTTCCCTTTAGCTATAAATTCGTTTACTTGCTTGCATCGCCTAATTATCTAGTTAACGATCCGTATTATGGTTTGTAGGCACAAGGAAAAATTAGAATTGGGCATGTTTGATCTGTTGTGAGACTTCATTAGTGTGCCTAGGAACCCTACAGTGGTATCAGAGCCTAGCTAGAGCCTTAGGCGATGCATAGACGGAGTTAGAAGTCCGATCGAACCGAAACCCTAACTCCAAAATGCTCTCTGGACATTTTTCAAAAACTGGGTTTTTTCCAGATTAAAAATTCTTAAAACATTCAGCAGGAAGATCTAAGAATTATGGTGCAAAACGAGCCCTTGAATCATCTAAACCGCCGCGGAACAGCGGCAGAAGCATGGCTTCTGCGGCGATTCCGCGGCCTTATTGTCACATTGCCCACTAATCTTTGCACAGTAATTCCTATTTCTTGGTTCTTGATTTTCTGGGAATTTTTAATATTTATTCAAGAGTTGAATATTTTGGGTTGTATTAGGAGTTCGTAGATTCGATCGGATTATCAAACTTTGTCTGTGTTTTTCCGGATAATTTATGAATATGTTAAACAGTTCGACCGGATATAAATACCCACTTTTTCCCCTGCCGGGAAATTTCCAATTATTGGACTTTTCCGTAGTTTAATGACGTTCCAAGTAGTGCAAGTAACACGATGGTCCCTCTAGAAGACAAGAAACCTTAACTCGATTATGTGACCGTCTTGAACTGCCCTTTGAACCTTAGGGTTTGGGGCAGTACAGCGTGCCACATGTGAGGCGTTGGCTTGACCCTTCTACGGCTGGACCGTTGGTACTGAGGCATGAAGTGAATGTTTTTAAACTTATTTCATGTGTTGAGCTGTTTTGGGAAAACTTGGGTGTTCGATTGTTCGACCGGAAAGTTTAACATTTTCTATTTATCCGGAATGTGATACAATAATTGGAATCCACAAGTAGTTATGAGATAACTGAATGATTGTTATAAACATAGCAGTTTAGTCTCACTTGATCGGTTGCCACAGAATTTTGATGTGATCAAAAGTCGGTCGCAATCACGTAGTGTACGCGGATACTCGCCGGGTAAACTTAATAGACAGCCTCACTCCATAGCCCCGACCAAGTGACTGTAGGAGAACCCCGTCGCCGAAAGCATCCGTTTGGGTGCTCGCGGCAGCGGTGTTCTGCCTTGGTGCACTTCGTCGACGGTTTCAGGGGTGCGGCCGCCTACTAAAGTTTGCGACGAGCATTCGATCATGATGTCGGGAATCCTGTTGAATTGCCCGACTTGATATTGAAAAGAGTTTTCGATAATGAGACTAAAATGCGGGGTTTATAATTGTTAGGCATGCGATGTCTAAGTATTTCATTTGATTAGGCATGCGATGTCTAAAGAGTTTGCGGATTCCAACTGTTGTAGTTTTACACTTTCTTTTCTGTGACCGTAAGTGTAATATGTAATATCGCCGGTTTTGTTGCTATATGTCAACGAAAATTGGGATGTGCATATTTACTTACGTTGATGACATGTGATGTTATGTGTTGCTGGATATGTTATATTGGATCGTCGTGATTGAATAGCCGGGGGTTTTTATGTGAGATGAGTGTTTTTCCATTTTCATTCATGTAAAAACTTGTATGTAATATTCTTTTATTGGGGCACTTCCAGGTTGCGGATGTTGTCACCATTTGTATATTATTTACTTTTCCGCATTAGGATAGACCCAAGGAGGGAAGCACAAGTAGCCGGGTTCTGGGGTCCAGTGGGAGACCAACTCGAGGAGTCGAGTCCGGGTCTCCTAACCCTAGAATTGGTAGGGTTGCTTGCCGCTCTCGTAGGGGTCTAGGGGTGTGGGATTGTCTATTCATCACGACCGTGGAATCCGTATTTTATACTGGCTCGTATTAAAAACACGGACGTCCTAGTATATCCAATATTTCATATGATATTTTCTGCTGCGTTATCTGTGATGTGATCATGTGATTTGTTCAGATAGATATAGTATATAGTATATATGATATATTATATATAGATGTTCCTTATGTTTTACACCCGCGCTAGCCCTGCCTCGTTCTGGCGTTAGTTACCTAACCTAACGTTGCAGACGGGACATCGAGGCGAATGCGGATGGCATAAGCGTACGTTATATTTATCTGTGATGTTTAGGTAACTTAAATGATGGGATATTCATTAATGAGATTAATGAAAGAAAATAAACCTAATTGATGTTGTGGAATCGAATTTCAAAATAAAAACAGGTAGCTACAGTTCTTGCTTTGCATCGCGGTGTTCCTTGTAGAACATCCTGCACCTTATTCGATAAGGAAAGGACCGAGATCCCTTCACCGGGAGTGACTCCTTTAGCAATAACTGGCAGATGCTACAACACTCGGTTTGTCTTTTGATTGCTTCTATAGTTTCTGCTTTGCACAGTGATATATATGATATATCCCGCACCTCATTCGACGAGGAAAGGGCCGTCGATCCCTTCACCGGAAGTGACCCCTTTAGCAAAACTAGAAAAGCCTCAAAAACATTCCATTTAAAAACCATTTGATTCCGCAACGAGATCAAGTTCAAAGCGTTAAAGGTTTTCATAAAAACCATTCGCAACCCTCCGTCATTTTAGGAAGTAGAGTACTTAGTATTCGTGCTGTGTTTGTTGACCATAGTCAAGGCACAGTGTACGGTAGTTAAGTGATGTCTTCCTACTCCGCATATGATGCGATTAGTTAGGACAGTCGCGTGACTTTGTTGACCTTAGTTAAGGGCCATGTGGGTGGGTCTAATTAATCATGAAATGACGGGTAGAACTTGACTAGTGCTTGTGATTTGTTGACCATAGTTAAGGTCATAAGCGCTAGGAGTAAAAATCTTTATCGGGAGTTTCAAGTGTTGAAATTTGCAATGACATTGCATACCTTCTATATGATAGTTGGATCCCGATACCCACTGCGAATAATTGTTACTCGTGGGAGAGTTTTGCACTTTGCAATTAGCCGATCAATTAGGTGTCTAGAAAGGTGTCAACGGGGTTACACCTCTGGGAAAACGAGGTTTACATTAATTAGGTCCGTGCGAAAGCACGGGGAACCTCCCTCAAAGTACCGATACTGGCCTGGCTGAAAGATTGGCGAACTTGCAGAGTGTAATTAATCCCGGCTAGTCTTTCCTTTTAAGGTTTGAAGGAAGATTTGATAAAAACAGTGGGAGCCATCCTGATTAGATAAAATATATAACCAATCTAATTTTGCAAGAGCGCACGCAGAGTGTTTTCTTCTCTCTCTCTCCAGGTAGCGACCATATCACGCCTTAATCAAGATAATAATATGGATGTATTGACCGAACCCGCTTGTTATACTGAGATGGGGAACGTTGGTCCCACTCCAACTTATAATTGTTTTAAGACAGAGCAGGAAATAGGGGAATACCAGAATTCCTATGCCGCCCAAATGAAGAAAGTGGATATGATGCATCTCCTTCGGGAGTGTTCATTATAAAGAATTGTTTCTCAGTATCCTCTGAATCCTGGGTATTTGATACTGGATCAGGATCCCAGATATGTAATCTGTTACATAGGGCTACAAAAAGGTAGAAAACTGAGAACGGGTGATAAGTTTCATGAGACAGAAAACGGGGCAAGTGTTGCAGCCAAGTCTGGTGGTCACTGTCACCCTGTATTACCAATACATTGATTCTGAATAAATGCTATTAGATACCGAACTTGATATACAAAATCATATCAATCTCTTTATTTATTAAAGAAATGATAGAATTTTGTATTGATGGATAATGTTTTGAACATTTCCTATATCTAAAGTTGATCGGTTCAGGCACGTTATCTAAAAGCATTGATGTTCTAAATCAAACTACAGTTCCTAGTATACAGAACATACACAAGAGAAAGAGTTCAGAAATGAACGAATCATTATTGAGGCATTGTAGACTAGGTCATATCAATGCGACCCGACTGGCTGAAGTTACATTTTAGATGCATATTTAAATCAGTTTAAATTTACATCTTGTGAAACTTGCCAGTCATGTCACAAAGATTAGATGACCATAGCTCTGTTTATTGGAAACAGAGAAAGAGTTAGTAAACTCTTGGGACTGATACATAATGATGTATTTAAGGTCTCCTGTCTACACATGCCAGGACCGGTTCTTTGTACTTCATTATATTCTCTGATGATCTCTCAAGATTCAATCATGTGTTCTGGTTGAAAAACAAGTCCGAACCTTTTGAGGTATTCACAGAATATAAGTTGGAAGTAAAGAACCAAAATACGGGTATAAGTATTATGTCCTATGATAAGATCAGGGAGGAGAATACTTGTGCATGGAATTCCTGGACTATTCTAAAGGAGAATAAGATTCTCTCTCAGTATTACTCGTCTGAATACACCACAGCATTACGGTGTATCGGGGCGGAGCAATCGCACAATATTAGATATGGTGTGCTCTATGATGAGTATTACTGAGTTACCTATTTCCTTTTGGGGTTGTGCACTTGAGAAGATGCATACCTATTGAATTAGGTTTGAATCAAATCAGTGCCTACAACTCCATATAAGATATGGTATGGGAAGAGCCTATCTCTTAAGTAAGTTAAGATTTAGGATTGTCCGGCCTATGTATAAAGCAAAATCCGGACAAGATCGAGGCAATGTCATTTCTATAGAACTGAAAAGGTTTCAGCTATACAAAACTGCAGCTGATGATTGTAAGTCCATGCTACCTCTCCTGGTACTTTCGGGCATGCGGAATTTGATGAAAAACGATTTTCTTAGAGGTGGTAACATGGACTTAAAACCCGGATCTTTGTTAAACATCTAACTAACAACCTAACTACGAGTTGCTAACTACTCGGTTAGGGGGTTATACCTTTCTTTTTCTTGAACTCCTTCGTCTTCAAGCTTCGATGGTCGTCCAAATCGGCTTCTCCCCGTCGTCTCCTTGCGCCGAAGATAGATCCACCTGAAAGCCTCAACCTTTGGCTCCTTCTTCGAACTTTGAAGAAACTAGTTCACTCGGTTTGCTGAACCTTGTGAACTAGAGTGACTAGAGAAGAGTTTGTATGGGATTTTATCTATAGTTCTTGGTTCTCAACTCATGAGACAAGTGAACTATAGAGTCAAGAGAGGGAGAGCAAGAGGAGGAAGATGAGAGCTCAAGAACAAGAGAGAGAATGAGCATGAAAGAATGAGAGAAGACTTTTCTCATTTGGCTCTCATAATCCAAAACAATCATAACACATCATATCAATCAAGTATTATGTGATGGTTTAAGCAACCATAGCCATATCATTTCATGTACTCATTTTGCACAAAAGAGCAAGCAAGCAAAAGTCTTTGCCATGAAATGATAGCTATAGTTATCATGATGGTCAACTAGTCAAGCCTAGTCAACCGGTCAACAAAGTCAACAAGTTAACAAAAGTCAACAAGTCAACAAAGTCAACAACTCAACAACCATGTCACCATAATACCTAATTAATATAATTGTTAATCACATATCATATTCTCATTAGGGTTGAGCAAAAAGTCAATAGTCAACTGTCAACGGTCAACAACCCTAATGAGAATCCTCCGCCTCTGTCTCTCCGTCAACTGTGCATACACACCCGCATCCGCGTTCCGAGGAACACGAATGCATACTGGATAAATCCAATCCCAAAAGGTACACTAGGATCTGGCTTAAACCAAAGCCCTCTAGTGTAAACTGTCCGGACACTGTACGTGCACAAGTGCACGAATGTGACCAAACCCTGTCGCAAAACCATGCGACCTGTCGCAAAACCATGAGACCTCTACTCTTTTGCCTAAAGGAGAATAGATTTCTGTGTGGGACTCTAAAGACTCGACACTACGCTGGCAGTGTGTTTAACCACAGACCGCAAGCGGCACTAGCTGTGCGTAATGGTCCCCAGGTAGATGCCGTCAAGAAGACTGACGAGGTGAAACCCATCTGAACTCCTACTGAGCCTGAATGTGACAATCTCGGTACAGTCCGGTCTGTTCGTCTGATACATCGCATGGCGGGCCTAGGGGCGGTAAACGTCAGTCCCCCAATAGCGGTACAAGTCGTGTCGGAGTGAAGCCCAAAACACCCTGAGATAACACTGGAAGCCTACCAGTATATCTCGTTTGCCCTGGCCAGGGACTACTCGTGTAATGGCTCTCCTAAACACAGCGCGATGTCAACCCCCAATACCGGGAGAGACGAATCCTGTCTAACCGTCACTGCCTCCAAGTGCTTCGGGACTGCACCCAACTACCACCTGTTTGCACGACTCCTTTGAGCCGTGGTAGGGTAGTAATCAAAGTACAGTGGGAACACACTCGAGGCGAAGTGACAGTGTCAAGTCAGCGGACTAAGCTGTACTCATGTCACCTGGGAACTGATAACTGACAATAGGTATAATACCAACTAGTCAGTTCCCGACGAGTCCTGTCCAGTGTACTCGTAACCCAACGAGCACCCGCATACTCTCTCAAGTACGACGTACCGATGGCTGTGGGACAGACCGTCTCCCACACTGGGATGAGAAGCGCATGCGCTAGTCTACTCCGGAGTATCGATGCCCTGTCTCGATAGTCCTGCGATCAGGGACCTGCATAAGGATGTGCTTATAGATTACCCAACCCCACTAGTCTGACTGCCATCACAACGCTGGTAATCAAGCAAAGATCCTAAGGGCTCCACTAATGTGTATAGGCGATATACTAAAATAAACACATGTACACATTGAAGTAGAAACAAACCAAGTAGCATACTACTATTTTGAGCAAGATTGTATATACAAGGTGAATATCCCAAGCTTCCATTAAGTAATATACAAACTAGTATGATACAGTAATGGCCTCTAGGGCATATACACTAACAATTTCCCACTTGCACTGAGGCCATGTACTGGCGTATCGAAAACCTATCATCTCGATCAGCCGCTCGAACTGAGTATGGGGCAAGGTCTTGGTGAATGGATCTGCAGTGTTATCTTCTGAAGCGACCCTCCGAACCTCGATCTCCTGGCGATCCACGATCTCCCTGATCAGGTGATACCGCCTCAAGATGTGTCTGGATCTCTGATGGGACCTGGGTTCCTTTGCTAAAGCTATAGCCCCGTTGTTGTCGCAATACAGAGGTATTGGATCAACAATGGACGGAACCACCTGAAGCTCTTTCAAGAACTTCCTCATCCAGACAGCTTCTTTTGCGGCATCAGATGCAGCGATGTATTCCGCTTCCATCGTCGAGTCTGCAACGGTTTCCTGTTTGGAACTCTTCCAACACACCGCCCCTCCATTGAGGGTAAAGGCAAAGCCCGACATGGACTTGGAATCATCCTTGTCACTCTGGAAGCTGGAGTCAGCAAAGGCCTCGATCTGGAGGTCCTTTCCGCCATACACCAAGAACATCTCCTTAGTCCTTCTCAGGTACTTGAGAATGTTCTTTACCGCTATCCAGTGCTTCTCCCCAGGGTTTGACTGATACCGGCTTACTACACTCAGAGCATAAGCTACATCCGGTCTGGTACACAACATCGCATACATTATGTTAGTTATATGTATGCCCTAGAGGCCATTACTGTACATATGATGTATATTGTAGTGGATGCTAGGACATATATAGGGAGGACTTTCTTGCTCGACATGATAGCATGCTATCTGGTAGTACTTTATCTTAACATGTACTCTGATTGTCTATATATTACATGTTGATAAAGCCCTTAGGATCTGTACTCGACTACTGGGACTATGATGAGATCATACTAGTGGCGCCACGGTAGTCGACGAGTACATCCTATAACTGTTCCTAGTCGAGGGTGTATCGAGACAGGGCATCGATACACCAGAGTAGACTAGCGTATACGCATCTTGACCCATATGATGGGCGATGGATGATCCCATATCCATCGGTGTTTGACATCAAGGATGGTGTACGGGTGCTCAGTGGAGACTGGGTATACTGGACGGAATTGCCGAGAACTCCCAGATGGTATTATACCATACGTCAGATGGCAGTTCTCCGGAAACACTGGTACAGAGTAGTCTGTTGACCCGAGATCGTCATAGAGTCTTGTGTGGTTCCCACTGTGCTTTGATTTCCATCATACCACGTCCAAGAGGGCGTGCAAAAAGGTGGCTTTTGGGTACAGTCCCGAATCACATGGAGGCAATGAGCGATAGGAGGGGATTTGTCTCTCCCGGTATAGGGAGTTGATGTTGTGCTGTGTTCGATTGGCTATAACCGGAAATCCCTGGCCAGGGTTGCTGAGATTTACTGGTAAGTGTTATCAGTAGTTTCTCGAACTGTTATAGACCTCATATCGACACGACTTATCGAGCTACTGGGGTCTGACGTTTACCACCCCTAGGCGAGATATGCAACATATCAGACGACGAGACCGGACTGTACGTGAGTGTTACTGTTTGGATTCATAGGAGAAGTTACAGGCTTGCTTGTTGATCTTCTGAGCACTCAATACCTGGGTAGCTGTTACGTTTAGCTGACCGCTTGCAGCTTGTGGGTGTTTGATATGATCATCACCTACTGCCGGCGTATTGACGATTCTTTAGAGTCCTACACAGAGGTTTCTTGACTCAGGCAAAACGGAGTAGGAGCACATATGTGATATGTGCGGGACCGAGGATAATGCGATATATGATACCGTATTATATTCTCGCGATATTTGATATAAGCCGAGTCATCGGATCAAGTGTTGATTCGATGCATCGGTACGGATAAATATTAGTCGGTTATATGCGATATAGCCGGATTGTCAGATCAAGTGTTGATTCGATAATTTAATGTATAATAATATATTTGATATATTAAATTACATTAACTAATATTTGCTCATTAAAAGATTCTTTTTCTCACTCAGGTAATACATTGATATATATGCGATATATGTTAATTGTATTATTTTATTTTGTTACGATAAATATTGTATATGTGATATATAATATTGTAACATGATATGATAAATAATGCAACTTATTTAGTGGAGTTTAAACATGATTAGGGTTTGGATTAGGGTTAAACTTTCTAGATGCTTCTAGAAGGTTTTCATTTTGTTTTGTGAAAGATATTTTCAAGTGAGTCATGCTTTAACCAAACCCAAACCCTAACCCTAGTTAATTCTCTACAAGGGTTTACTTGACCATGGTTGCATAATTCTATCATATGATTATTTTCCTATTCATCACAAATGATTATCATTATTCATTCATCTTCTTCCTTCATTTTCTTTCATGGAAAAAGCTTTCTTGATTTTTCCAAGTGATGAATAATTGTGAGAAAAATATAAATAAAGAGAGCAAAATTCCTACTTCATCATCCTCATCTTCCCTTGCCATTTAGATGAAGGTGTTCACATCATTTCTTGAGTGTTAGCTTGTGTTAAAGAAACTTCAAGGTAGATCATCTTAGTATCGAAGATCGGAAGCAAAGGTTGCGTCTTTCTCTTCGTGGAACCTCTCGAGAGTCCGGATCCCGATGATCGCAGCGAAGGGACCACAACACGGAGCATATGAAGTGAAGGACCGGATCTACAAAGGTTGTAATCCCTCTCACTTAGTGTTAAAATGTTTAGCATGCTTGTTTTCGCCTAATCTCTAGTTTAAAGTTCCGTATTCGGGTTGTTCGGCACGGCTAATTTTTAAATCGGGCATGGTTGATGCCTCGTAGAACCTTGTGCGCGTGTCTAGCAACCCTACAGTGGTATAAGAGCCAAGCTAGAGCTTTAGGCGAAGCGTAGACGGAATTTGAAGTCCGATCGAATCAAAACCCGAACCCAAAATAGCTCTCTGGACTTTTTCTAAAAACGTGGATTTTTCCAAATTAAAAATTCGTAAAAAATTCAGCAGGAAATTCTAAGAATTACGGCGCAAAAAGTTTTTCATGAACAGTGCAAAGCCCGGCGGAACCGCGGCAGAAGCATGCTTTCTGCGGCGGTTCCGCGGCACAATGGTGACGTCATCAACTACTATTTGCACAGTAACTTCTATTTAATTATGCTGGATTTTCTGGGAATTTTTAATATTTATTCAAGAGTTGAATTTTCTGGGGTTGTTTTGGGGATTTGATGATTCTATCGGATTATTAGATTTTGTCTATGTGGCTTTCCGGATAAATTTTAGAAACTGTTAAAAAGTTCGAACAGATATCAATAACTCACTTTTTCCCCTGTCGGAAAATTTTTCAAAAGTTGGATTTTTCCTCGTGTTTAAGAATGTTATAAGTTGTGCAAGTAACTCGATGGACCCTCTAGAAGACAACAAACCTTAACTTGATTATGTGACCGTCTTGAACTGCCCTTTGAACCTTAGGGTTTGGGACAGTACGGCGTGCCACATGTGAGGCGTTGGCTTGACCCTTCTACGGCTGGACCATTGGTACTGTGGCATGTGATGGATGTTTTTAAACTGATTTCAAGTGTTGAGATATATTGGGGAAATCTTGGGTGTTTGATTATTCGATCGGAAAGTTTAACTTTGTCTATTTATCTGGAATGTGATACAATAATTGGAATCCACAGGTAGTTATGAGATAACTAATTTGAATATTATAAATCTAGCACTTTAGTCTCAGATGATCGGTTGCCACGGAATTTTGATGTGATCAAAAGTCCGTCGCAATCACGTAGCGTACGCGGATACTTGCCGGGTAAACTTAATAGACAGCTACGCCCCATAGCCCCGACCAAGTGACTGTAGGAGAACCCCGTCGCCGAAAGCATCCGTTCGGGTGCTCGCGGCAGCGGTGTTCCGCCTTAGTGCACTTCGTCGACGGCATCTGGGGGTGCAGCCGTCTACTAAAGTTTGCGACGAGCATTCGATCAGGACGTCGGGAATCTTGTTGAATTGCCCGACTTGATATTGAAAAGAGTTTTCGATAATGAGACTAAAATGCGGGGCTTATAATTGTTAGGCATGCGATGTCTAAGGAATTCATTTGGTTAGGCATGCGATGTCTAAGAAGGTTGCGGATTCCAACTGTTGTAGTTTTACACTTTCTTTTCTGTGACCGTAAGCGTAGTATGTGGTGTATCGCCGGCTTCGTTGCTATACATCAACGACAATCGGGATACGCATACTTGCTTACGTTGATGATATGAGATATTATGTGTTGCTGTGATATGTTGTATTGGATCGTCGCGTTTTGAATAGCCGGGGGTTTTATGTGAGATGAGAGTTTTTCTTTTTCATTCCTGTAAAATTCATTTGTATGTAATATTCTTTTATTGGGGCACTTCCAGGTAGCGGAAGATGTCACCGTTGTATATTATTTACTTTTCCGCATTAGGTAGACCCAAGGCGGGGAGCACAAGTAACCGAGTTCTAGGGTCCAGTGGGAGACCATCTCGAGGAGTCGAGACCGGGTCTCCTAACCCTAGAATTGGCAGTGTTACTTGCCGCTCTCGTAGGGGTCTAGGGATGTGGGTTTGGCTATTCATCGCGACCGTGGAATCCGTGTTTTATACAGGCTCGTATTGAAAACACGGACATCCTAGTATATCCAATATTTCATATATGTTCTTCTGCTGCAATGTTCTGTGATGAGATCATATTACTGCCTGTGACGAATGTTTATATTATATATATGAGATATATGTTATATTGCAGATTTCGTTTCAAAAGAGATGCTTGTGAAGCATAATAAAATGGAACTTCATTAATGAGATTAATGAAATAAAAGAAACCTAAGAAGTTGTAGAAACTTGTTTATAAAAACTGGTAGCTACAGTTCTTGCTTTGCATAGCGGTGTTCCTTGTAGAACATCCAGCACCTTATTCGATAAGGAAAGGACCGAGATCCCTTCACCGGGAGTGACTCCTTTAGCAATAACTGGCAGATGCTACAAACTCGGTTTGTCTTTTGATTGCTTCTATAGTTCTTGCTTTGCACAGCGGTATATATGATATATCCTGCACCTTATTCGATGAGGAAAGGGCCGACGATCCCTTCACCGGGAGTGACCCCTTTAGCAAAACTAGAAAAGCCTCAAAAACACTCCATTTAAAATCACTCGATTCTACGACGATATCAAGTTCATTACGCAAAGGGTTTTCTTAAAAACCTGTCGTAGCTCTCCGTCATTTCAGATAAGTACTACTTAGTATTCGTGCTGCGGTAGTTTGGCCTCCGTCAAGGCGTAGTGTACGGTAGCTGACTAGTGCTTATCTGCTAGCATATGATGCGATTGGATTAGGGTATTCGTACGGCGTAGTTTGGCCTTCGTCAAGGGTCGTGCAGGTGGGTTTAATTCAATCAAGAAATGAACGGGTTGAACTTGACTAACGGACTATGAGAGTTTGGCCTTCGTCAAGGTCATAGGACGCGAGGGGCAAAATATTATCGAGAATTTCAAGTGTTGAAATTTGCAATGAGATTGCATACCTTCTATGAGATAGTTGGATCCCGATACCCGCTGCGAGTAAGAGTTACTCCTGGGAGAGTTTTACACATTACAATTAGCCGATCAAGTAGGTGTCTAGAAAGGTGTTAACGGGGTTACGCCTCTGGGAAAACGAGGTTTACTGTAATTAGGTTCGTGCGAAAGCACGGGGGACCTCCCTCAAAGTACCGACACTGGTCTGGCTGAAAGATTGGCGAACTTGTAGCGTGTAATTAATCCCGGCTAATCTTTCCTTTTAGGGTTTGAAGGAAGATTTGATTAAAACAGTGGGAGACATCCTGATTAGATATATTATATAACCAATCTAATCTTGCAAGAGCATACGCTGAGTGTTTTCTTCTCTCTCTCTCCAGGTAGCGACCATATCACGCCTTAATCAAGATAATAAAACGGATATATTGACCGAACCCGCTTGTTATACTGAGCTGGGGAACGTTGGTCCCGCTCTAACTTATATAATTGTTATAAGACAGAGCAGGAAATTGGGGAATACCAGATTTCCCGTGCCGCCCAAACGAAGAAAGTGCATGCTGATGCATCATCTTCGGGTGTGTTCATTACAAAGAACTGTTTCTCAATATCCTTTACGTCCTGGGTATGTAATACCGGATCAGGATCCCGCATATGTAATCTGTTACATGGGCTACAGATAGGTAAAGAACTGAGAACGGGTGATAAGTTTCATGAGACAGAAAACGGTGCAAGTGTTGCAGCCAAGTCTGTTGGTCACTGTCACCCTATATTACCAGAATACATTGATTCTGAACGAATGTTATTAGATACCAAACCTGATATACAAAATCATATCAGTCTCTTTATTAGTAAAGGAAGGATATAATTTTGTATTGTTGGATAATGTTTTGAACATTTCCTATATCAAGAGTTGATCGGTTCAGGTACGTTATCTAAAAGCATTGATGTTCTAAATCAAACTACAGTTCTTAGTATACGGAACACACACAAGAAGAAGAGTTCAGAAATGAACGAATCCTTCTTGAGGCATTGTAGACTAGGTCATATCAATGCGACCCGACTGGCTGAAGTTACATTTAGATGCATATTTAAATAAGTTTGAATTTACATCTTGTGAAACTTGCCAGTCATGTCACAAAGATTAGATGACCATAGCTCTGTTTACTGGAAACAGAGAAAGAGTTAGTGAACTCTAGGGATTGATACATGATGATGTATGTAAGTTCCCCTGTCTACACATGCCAAGACTGGTTCTTTGTACTTCATTACATTCTCTGATGATCTCTCAAGATTCAGATATATGTTCCTGCTGAAACACAAGTCCGAACCTTTTGAGATATTCACACAATATAAGTTAGAAGTAGAGAACCAAAATACGGGTATAAGTATTATGTCCTTTGATGAGACCAAGGAGGAGAATACTTGAGCACCGAATTCCTGGACTATTCTAAAGGAGAATGAGATTCTCTCTCAGCATTACTCCTCCGTATACACCACAGCACGTCGGTGTATTGGGGTGGAGCAATAGCACCCTATGTGATATGGTGTGCTCTATGATGAGTACTACTGAGTTTCCTATTTCCTTTTGGGTGTTATGCGGTTGAGAAGCTGCATACCTACTGAATAGGGTTCAAATCAAATCAGCTGCCTACCACTTCATATGTGATATGGAAAGGGAAGAGCCCATATCTTAAGTTTGTTAAGATTTTGGGTTGTCCGGCCAATGTCTAAAAGCAAAATCCGGACAAGCTCGAGGCAAGGTCTGTTATGTAGAACTGGAAATGTTCCAGCTATACAAACTGCAACTGATGATTTGGTAGAACCAAAGAATTCAATAGTTTCCAACGAACCTCAGCCTCTCCGCCGATCTAGTAGGGTTCCTCACCCACCTGAGAGATACTTCGGTTTCTTTATGACAGTGGGAGCGAGGATTGCATCATGAGATGATGACCCAACTAGTTTCGAGCTGGCCATCAGGAGTAGGACTCTGTAAGAATGGCTGGATGCTTAGCGATCTGAGATGGACTCCTTATACACCGACAAAGTATGGACTTTGGTTGCTTTATCTGAAGGGTTAAATCCCCATCAGGAGCAAGTATATCTTGAGAAGATTTCTTGGTGTACATGGAAAGGTTGAGACATTCAAAGCTAGACTTGTTAAAGGTTTGCATCATTGACCAGGTATGGATTATGATGAAACCTTTTCTAAGGAGCTATGCTTAAGTCCATCCAGATCCTACTTGCTACGGCTACATACCATGACTACGATATCTGGTGGTTGGGTGTCATGACAACTTTTCTAAATGATGTTTTACAAAAGAGCGTCTATAAGTACACAGCCAGTGGGCTTCGTAGACAGTGGGAGCAGCGGAAACGTGTGCAAGATGTTTTATATGATAAAACAGGCATCGCGGAGTTGGAACATCTGTTTTGATGTGGTAGTCAAAGAGTTTGACTTCATCAAAATGGTATATGAACCTTGTATATACAAAAAGGTAGTAGGGAGTATGGTGGTGATCCTCGTAGAGTACGTGGATGACATACTCTTGATAGGGAAGGAGTTTAATACTCTTGATAGGGAAGGAGTTTCCTATGCTACGCTCGGTCAATCTCCGCTTATCACAAGGATTCTCCATATAGGATCAAAATGATACCTCCTAAATCCTGGGTTTTGGATCTATGAGATAGATCTAATTGGATGTTAGGATACTCACTAGTTGTAGTGAGATGGTATCAATCGATCCTGGGGAGAATCACAGGAAAGGTTCCAGAGTGATAAGGACGACTGAATGTCAGTCGCAGGCTTGTCTATACCCTCAGTGGAGGGACGGTATGTTGGAAGAGTTCCAAGCTAGATACCGTGACATACTAGACGATTAAAGGCAAGATACATCGTTACCAAGGATGCTACCAAAGAGGCAGTCTGGATATATATAAGTTCATAAGATGAACTTCGTTCCTACCATTGTGTGACAATGGAGTTGTGGCTTCAGCCAAGGAACTTCCGTCCCATCAGAAATCCAGATATAATTCTTAGGCAGTATCACCTGATCATGGAGATGATTGATCTCCAGGGAGATCGAGATTAGGAGAGTAGACACAGAGGACAACAGCGCGGATCCACTCACAAAGGCCTTTTTCCCAGTAGAGACTTTTATGGGATGGTTGAATATGAGATACTTCAACCGCAGCTAATTGTTGGGTATGCGATACCATAACAGATGGCCCTAGTGCAAGTGGGAGATTGTTAGTTATATGTATGCCCTAGAGGCCATTACTGTACATACGATGTATATTGTAGTGGATGCTAGGACATATATAGGGAGGACTTTCTTGCTCGACATGATAGCATGCTATCTGGTAGTACTTTATCTTAACATGTACTCTGATTGTCTCTATATTACATGTTGATAAAGCCCTTAGGATCTGTACTCGACTACTGGGACTATGATGAGATCATACTAGTGGGGCCACGGTAGTCGACGAGTACATCCTATAACTGTTCCTAGTCGAGGGTGTATCGAGACAGGGCATCGATACACCAGAGTAGACTAGCGTATACGCATCTTGAACCATATGATGGGGGATGGATGATCCCATATCCATCGGTGTTTGACATCAAGGATGGTGTACGGGTGCTCAGTGGAGACTGAGTACACTGGACGGACTCGCCGAGAACTCCCAGATGGTATTATACCATACGTCAGATGGCAGTTCTCCGGTGACACTGGTACAGAGTAGTCTGTTGACCCGAGATCGTCATAGAGTCTTGTGTGGTTCCCACTGTGCTTTGATTTCCATCATACCACGTCCAAGAGGGCGTGCAAAAAGGTGGCTTTTGGGTACAGTCCTGAATCACATGGAGGCAATGAGCGATAGGAGGGGATTCGTCTCTCCCGGTATAGGGAGTTGATGTTGTGCTGTGTTCGATTGGCTATAACCGGAAATCCCTGGCCAGGGTTGCTGAGATTTACTGGTAAGTGTTATAAGTAGTTTCTCGAACTGTTATAGACCTCATATCGACACGACTTATCGAGCTACTGGGGTCTGACGTTTACCACCCCTAGGCGAGATATGCAACATATCAGACGACGAGACCGGACTGTACGGGAGTGTTACTGTTTGGATTCACAGGAGAAGTTACAGGCTTGCTTGTTGATCTTCTGAGCGCTCAATACCTGGGTAGCTGTTACGTTTAGCTGACCGCTTGCAGCTTGTGGGTGTTTGATATGATCATCACCTACTGCCGGCGTATTGACGATTCTTTAGAGTCCTACACAGAGGTTTCTTGACTCAAGCAAAACGGAGTAGGAGCACATATGTGATATGTGAGGGACCGAGGATAATGCGATATGTGATACCGTATTATATTCTCGAGATATTTGATATCAGCCGGGTCATCGGATCAAGTGTTGATTCGATGAATCGGTACGGATAAATATTAGTCGGTTATATGCGATATAGCCGGATTGTCGGATCAAGTGTTGATTCGATAATTTAATGTATAATAATATATTTGATATATTAAATTACATTAACTAATATTTGCTCACTAAAAGATTCTTTTTCTCACTCAGGTAATTATTGATATATATTCGATATATGTTAATTGTATTATTTTATTTTGTTACGATAAATATTGTATATGTGATATATAATATTGTAACATGATATGATAAATAATGCAACAACATGATTAGGGTTTGGATTAGGGTTAAACTTTCTAGATGCTTCTAGAAGGTTTTCATTTTGTTTTGTGAAAGATATTTTCTAGTGAGTCATGCTTTAACCAAACCCAAACCCTAACCCTAGTTAATTCTCTACAAGGGTTTACTTGACCATGGTTGCATAATTCTATCATATGATTATTTTCCTATTCATCACAAATGATTATCATTATTCATTCATCTTCTTCCTTCATTTTCTTTCATGGAAAAAGCTTTCTTGATTTTTCCAAGTGATGAATAATTGTGAGAAAAATATAAATAAAGAGAGCAAAATTCCTACTTCATCATCCTCATCTTCCCTTGCCATTTAGATGAGGGTGTTCACATCATTTCATGAGTGTTAGCTTGTGTTAAAGAAACTTCAAGGTAGATCATCTTAGTATCGAAGATCGGAAGCAAAGGTTGCGTCTTTCTCTTCGTGGAACCTCTCGAGAGTCCGGATCCCGATGATCGCAGCTAAGGGACCACAACACGGAGCGTATGAAGTGAAGGACCGGATCTACAAAGGTTGTAATCCCTCTCACTTAGTGTTAAAATGTTTAGCATGCTTGTTTTCGCCTAATCTCTAGTTTAAAGTTCTGTATTCGGGTTGTTCGGCACGGCTAATTTTTAAATCGGGCATGGTTGATACCTCGTAGAACCTTGTGCATGTGTCTAGCAACCCTACACATTATAGAGCCTAGCGCAGAAGTGTAGGGTATAATAGACATGCGATCCCTCTCCAAATCAGTCTTGGGAGACATTTCTTTAGAGAGGGTGATCCCGTGACAAGCCGGTAGGTTACCGCGCTTGGAATCTTCCATACTGAATCTTTTCAGTATGGTGTCGATGTACATGGACTGTGAAAGTCCTAATAACCTCTTGGATCTATCACGATGGATCCGGATCCCTAGGATGTATGAGGCATTTCCCAGGTCTTTCATGGAGAACCTGTGCGACAAGAACCCCTTGACAGATTGTAGCATAGGAATGTCATTTCCTATTAAGAGAATGTCATCCACGTATAAAACGAGGAATACTACAGTTCTCACTATAAATCTACTATAGATGCATGGTTCATCTGGATTTTTGATAAAGCCAAATTTCTTGACCGTCTCATCAAAACAAATGTTCCAACTCCGCGATGCCTACTTTAGTCCGTAAATGGACTTAAGCAACTTCCACACCTTTCCGCTGCTCCCACTCTGAATGAAACCCTCTGGCTAGTCCATATAGACACACTCCTCTAAATTTCCACTTAGAAAAGCTGTCTTTACGTCCATCTGCCAAATCTCATAATCGTGGAAGGCAGCAATGGCAAGAAGGATCCGAATGGATTTCAGCATAGCCACTGGAGAAAAGGTTTCATCATAGTCCAAGCCAGGTCTTTGACAGAAACCCTTTGCAACAAGCCTAGCTTTATAGGTCTCAACCAGTCCATCTCCACCAATTTTCCTTTTGAAGATCCACTTGCATCCTATGGGTTTTACCCCGTCTGGAGCAATGTCCAACGTCCATACCTTGTTGGTGTACATGGACTCCATTTCGGTCCGCATTGCATCCAGCCATTTTACCGAGTCAACGCTCTGAACGGCTTGCTGGAAGCTGGTAGGCTCATCATAATCTATGATGCAATCCTCTCTATCCCCATCTATGAGAAAACCGTAGTATCTCTCGGGCGGATGAGACTGCCTACTACTTCTGCGGAGCGGCGTAGGAATGTCCTGTTCTTTTGAACCCTCTGGTTCCACTAAGCTTTCAGTAATAGTCTGTGGTTCTGGAATTTCTTCCAGTTCTACTGCGCTCCCACTTATTTCCTTTTCTAAGAACTGGTGTTCTAGAAAGTGGGCATTACGAGAAATAAGGACTTTTTGTTCCTCTGCATGGTAGAAAAGATACCCCCTGGTGTTCTTTGGGTATCCCACAAACTTGCACAGTACTGAGCGTGCCTCGAGCTTGTCCGCATGCTGCTTCTTGACAAAAGCCGGACATCCCCAGATCTTCAGATATTGAAGATAGGGTTTCTTCCCACTCCACACTTCATATGGTGTGGTAGGCACAGTCTTAGTCGGAACTCGGTTCAAAAGGTATGCATCTGATTCTAGCGCATACCCCCAGAATGATTGCGGTAACTCAGTGTTACTCATCATGGACCGAACCATATCCAATAGGGTTCGGTTCCGTCTCTCCGATACACCGTTATGTTGCGAAGTGTATGGAGGAGTAAGCTGAGAGAGAATTCCGTTCTCTTTTAAATAATCCAGGAACTCGGCACTCAAGTATTCTCCACCTCGATCCGTTCTTAGAATCTTAATACTTTTGCCAGTTTGTTTTTCTACTTCATTCTTATATTCCTGGAACTTTCCAAAGGCTTCGGACTTATGTTTCATTAAGAAAACATAACCGTACCTTGAAAAGTCATCCGTAAAAGTAATGAAGTAAGAATAATCGCTTCGCGCATGTGTAGACATTGGACCGCACACGTCGCTGTGTACGAGTCCCAAGAGCTCGCTCGCCCTTACTCCGTGTCCAGTAAACGGAGTCTTTGTTATCTTTCCTTTGAGACAGGATTGACAAGTGGCATACGATTGATATTCGAACGGATTCAAATATCCTTCTGTATGTAACTTCGTCAACCTTCTCTCATTGAATTGACCCAGTCTACAATGCCATAAGAATGTCTGATTTATTTCCGGAGACTTTCTTTTGTGTGTATTCTGGACATTGAAAATCTGTGGTTGGTTTAATGCGTATATACCATTGCTCAATGTACCTGACCCAATCAAAACTTGATTAAGGTGAATGTTTACAACATTACTTATAAACGCAAATTCATAACCTTCTTTAGAAACTAAAGATACAGAAATGATATTACAAGTTGTGGGTACAAAAAAGCAATTACGCAAAACCAAAACATGTCCATCTGACATTCCCAGGTAATAGTCCCCCACGGCCTTAGCATCCATGCTAGCTCCGTTTGCTACTCTGAGGGTCATGTCACCTGCCTTCAAAACCCTACGGTTTCTCAACGCCTGCAAAGAATTACAGATATGAGATCCTGATCCGGTATCCAATACCCAGGAAGTAGAGTTTATTGAAAGACAGTTTTCGATAACATACACACCTGAAGCTGAAGCCGCAACTTGCTTCAATTCTTGTGTCCTGGCTTTCCAAGCCCTGCAATCATTCTTCCAGTGACCTTTCTTATGACAATAGAAGCATTCTTCCTTATCCACAAGCTTCCCCACTATCTTTGTTGCTTTAGCTTTTCCCTTCGTATCCACTTTACTAACACCGCCTCTTGGTTTGGCGGGGGCTTTCTTCTTCTTTCCCTTGGCTTTCTTCTTGGACCTAGAAGAAGATGATCCTCCTATAAACAAAGTGGATGTTTCCCTACCTTTCTGTAGGGTGCCCTCTGCGCTCCTCAGCATGTTGAGGAGCTCTGAAAGTTCAACTTCTTTTTCTTGTAAGTTGAAGTTCAGTATGAACTGGGCGTAAGTGGAAGGAAGGGATTGGAGAATCAAGTCCGTATAGAGCTCGTTCTCTAACGTGGTTCCAAGTTCCGCGAGCTCCTCAATGAAGCCAATCATCTTAAGCACGTGTTCCGCTACCGATGATCCGATGGCCAACCTTGCCGAAAATAACTTTTTCGACACTTCGTATCTTGCGATACGAGATTGCTCTCCATACAGTTCTTTTGTATGGAGAAATATGGATTCAAGGTCCATATTCTCGTGCCTCCTCTGATGTTCGTTGTCCATCGAGGCAAGTACGAGGCACTTGGCCTTCGCGCTATCAATCTCCCAAGTCTTACGGATTTCCTTATCCGCGACGCTGGAGGTAGGACTTAGGACAGGGGGAGCTTTGGTGGTAAGAAGATACCCCAGCTTGTCGTAAGTGATTGCCATTTTGACATTCCTGAGCCAATCTTTGTAGTTTGGCCCTGTCAGTATGTTTTTATCTAGAAGTAACTTAAGTCCAGTCATTTCGATTGGTCGCTGCAATTAGGAGAGAGAAGAAGAAACACTTAGCATGATGCTCTTGCAAGTTTAGAGTGGTTTTTAGTTTGTCTAAACAGGATGGCTCCCACTGTTTCTCGAATCCCTCCTCAAACCAAAAAGGAAGAATTAGTCAGGATCAATCTCACCGTACAATACTTGCTTAACCGTTTGGCCAGGCTGGTGTCGGTACTTCGAGGGAGGTTTTCCAACGCTTTCGCGAAGTTCCTTAACTTAAGAACCTCTTTTCCCTAGGGGCGTAGCCCTGCTAACACCTTTCTAGACACCTACTTGGTTTATAGCATTGATCGTTAAGTGAGAAATTTCCCGAGGAGTAGCATATACTCACAGTAGGATCGGGATCCAAATATCATCGCGTGACGAAACTGAAGGAATCCTACCAGAATCATCACACTCCAAATGGTATGCAACACTAGCAAGTTTCAGTTCTTTTGAAACTCCCGATGTGGATTTTTGCCACATGCTCTTATGACCTTGACTTTGGCCAACAAATCATAAGTCACATGTCAAGTTCTACCCGTCGTTCTCCAGGTTAATTTGAATCCACCCGTACCTACCCTTGACTTTGGCCAATAAGGCAGTACGACTGTTCCAAACCAACGCATCTATCTATGCTGCACATGAATACTCAATAGCTACCAATCACTATGCCTTGACTTTGGCCAACAAACACGGCTTGAATACTATTGACTATTCATGTGAAACGAAGGAGGGATACGAATGGTTTTGGCGAAACCGTGAACGTAGTGAACTTGATTTAGTCGATGGAACGAGATAGCTTTTAAATGGAGTGGCTCAAACTCCGCATTTTAAAAGTTTGTTTTGAAAAGAACCGAGTAGTTTTTCGAAAGTATTCCAATGACTTTTACATGGTTTATTTTCTTGCATTAGTTCTTTTAATGCGTGATATTCTTGCATTAGTTCTTTTAATGCGTCCCATCATTTAATCCTACCATTGCAGAAAACAACCAAAATATGACGTACGCTTATGCCATTCGCATTCGCCACGGGGCCCCGTCATTACCCGTTAGGTTACTTAACTAACGACAGAGCGGGGGCTGGGCTAGCGCGGCTGTAAAACATAAGCAACGCCTAAATAATATCATATATAGATATATTGCAATATTAGACATTTCACATCACAGATGAACACATTGGATATACTAGGAGCCTGCAATTCGTACGAGCCTGTAACGAAAAGCAGATTACACGGTCGCGGTGAATAGCCAATACCCCACCCAAGACTCCTACGGGTGCGGCAAACAACCCGCCAAGTACCCGAAGCGAAGCAACCTCCCTCATCCCCGTGAGTAGGCCACTCGGCACTTCGGCATACCCGATAGTTTGTGCACCCCCTCCATGGGTCTATCCTAGGAGCAAAAACAGTAAAAAGAAATTATACAATGACGGTTACAACCCCGACCCGGTTGTGCGGCCATACAAATAATTATTACATCAATTTACAAATTTGCATGAATTGAAAGAAAAGAAAACTCTCGTCTCACAACCCCCCGGCTATTCACCCGCGACAATCCAATGAATTCATATACACATTCCAGCAACATTACAGATCACAGATTTGTATAACCCCCACTAATCGACATATAGCAATTAGCAGACGTTCAATACAAATATCACATTACAGAAAAACCCGTCAGCTAAAGTCTTTTAGAAGTTCGATCAAAATTACGGATTTATAGGCCCCAAACACAAAATTTTCGTTCTGGAAAATCTGGGCTGAAAATTCATATTCCAAAAAACCCAAAACAACCCCAGAAATACACTGCACCAACTTTGGACCCCGACCGAGTCAACTCGGCCGCGGAACCGCGGCGGGAGAGTGCTCCCGCCGCGTTTCCGCGGCGCTTTGAATCGATCGTGGGAACAAATTTGGTGGTTATTCTAATAAAAGCCTGAGCCGATTTTTAAGATGAAAATTATCAACTTTTGAAAAGAATAAAATTCGGCAGAAACTTGATAGTTTTGGGTTCATTTTGCGACTTTTCTTTGATCGATCTTCTAGCTACTTTGCTAATATGTTAGATAGAGTTTAACTAGGCTCTGATACCACTGTAAGTCCATGCTACCTCTCCCGGTACTTTCGGGCATGCGGAATTTGATGAAAAACGATTTTCTTAGAGGTGGTAACATGGACTTAAAACCCGGATTTTTGTTAAAAATCTAACTAACAACCTAACTACGAGTTGCTAACTACTCGGTTAGGGGGTTATACCTTTCTTTTTCTCGAACTCCTTCGTCTTCAAGCTTCGATGGTCGTCCGAATCGGCTTCTCCCCGTCGTTTCCTTGCGCCGAAGATAGATCCACCTGAAAGCCTCAACCTTTGGCTCCTTCTTCGAACTTTGAAGAAACTAGTTCACTCGGTTTGCTAAACCTTGTGAACTAGAGTGAGTAGAGAATAGTTTGTATGGGATTTTATCTATGGTTCTTGGTTCTCAACTCATGAGACAAGTGAACCATAGAGTCAAGAGAGGGAGAGCAAGAGAAGGAAGATGAGAGCTCAAGAACAAGAGAGAGAATGAGCATGAAAGAATGAGAGAAGACTTTTCTCATTTGGCTCTCATAATCCAAAACAATCATAACACATCATATCAATCAAGTATTATGTGATGGTTTAAGCAACCATAGCCATATCATTTCATGCACTCATTTTGCACAAAAGAGCAAGCAAGCAAAAGTCTTTGCCATGAAATGATAGCTATAGTTATCATGATGGTCAACTAGTCAAGCCTAGTCAACCGGTCAACAAAGTCAACAAAAGTCAAAAAATTAACAAATTCAACAACTCAACAACCATGTCACCATAATACCTAATTAATATAATTGTTAATCACATATCATATTCTCATTAGGGTTGAGCAAAAAGTCAATAGTCAACTGTCAACGGTCAACAACCCTAATGAGAATCCTCCGTCTCTGTCTCTCCGTCAACTGTGCATACACACCCGCATCCGCGTTCCGAGGAACACGAATGCATACTGGATAAATCCAATCCCAAATGGTACACTAGGATATGGCTTAAACCAAAGCCCGCTAGTGTAAACTGTCCGGACACTGTACGTGCACAAGTGCACGAATGTGACCGAACCCTGTCGCAAAACCATGCGACCTGTCGCAAAACCATGCGACCTCTACTCTTTTTCCTAAAGGCGAATAGCTTTCTGTGTGGGACTCTGAAGACTCGACACTACGCTGGCAGTGGGTTTAACCACAGACCGCAAGCGGCACTAGCTATGCGTAACGGTCCCCAGGTAGATGCCGACAAGAAGACTGACGAGGTGAAACCCATCTGAACTCCTACTGAGCCTGAATGTGACAATCTCGGTACAGTCCGGTCTGTTCGTCTGATACATCGCATGGCGGGCCTAGGGGGCGGTAAACGTCAGTCCCCCAATAGCGGTACAAGTCGTGTCGGAGTGAAGCCCAAAACACCCTGAGATAATACTGGAAGCCTACCAGTATATCTCGTTTGCCCTGGCCAGGGACTACTCGTGTAATGGCTCTCCTAAACACAGCGCGATGTCAACCCCCAATACCGGGAGAGACGAATCCTGTCTAACCGTCACTGCCTCTAAGTGCTTCGGGACTGCACCCAACTACCACCTGTTTGCACGACTCCTTTGAGCCGTGGTAGGGTAGTAATCAATGTACAGTAGGAACACACTCGAGGCGAAGTGACAGTGTCAAGTCAGCGGACTAAGCTGTACTCATGTCACCTGGGAACTGATAACTGACAATAGGTATAATACCAACTAGTCAGTTCCCGACGAGTCATGTCCAGTGTACTCGTAACCCAACGAGCACCCGCATACTCTCTCAAGTACGACGTACCGACGGCTGTGGGACAGACCGTCTCCCATACTGGGATGAGAAGCGCATGCGCTAGTCTACTCCGGAGTATCGATGCCCCGTCTCGATAGTCCTGCGACCAGGGACCTGCATAAGGATGTGCTTATAGATTACCCAGCCCCACTAGTGTGACTGCCATCACAACGCTGGTAATCAAGCAAAGATCCTAAAGGCTCCACTAATGTGTATAGGCGATATACTAAAATAAACACATGTACACATTGAAGTAGAAACAAACCAAGTAGCATACTACTATTTTGAGCAAGATTGTATATACAAGGTGAATATCCCAAGCTTCCATTAAGTAATATACAAACTAGTATGATACAGTAATGGCCTCTAGGGCATATACACTAACAATGATTTGGCAGAACCAAAGGATTCAATAGTTCCCGACGAACCTCAGCCTCTCCGCCGATCTTGTAGGGTTCCTCATCCGCCTGAGAGATACCTCGGTTTCTCGATGACAGTGGGAGCGAGGAATGCATCATGAGATGATGACCCAACTAGTTTCGAGCAGGCCATCGAGAGTAGGGACTCTGTAAGAATGGCTGGATGCTTAGCGATCTGAGATGGAATCCATGTACACCAACAAAGTATGGACTTTGTTGCGATATCTGAAGGGTTAAATCCCCATCAGGAGAAAGTATATCTTGAGAAGATTACTTGGTGTAGATGGAAAAGTTGAGACTTTCAAAGATAGACTTGTTAAAGGTTTTCATCATCAACCAGGCATGTATAATGATGAAACCTTTTCCAGGGACTATGCTTAAGTCCATCCAGATCCTACTTGCCATTGCTACATACCATGACTACGATATCTTGTGGTTGGGTGCCATGACTACTTTTCTAAATAATGATTTAGAAGAGAAAGTCTGTAAGTACACAGTCAGAAGGCTTCGTAGACAGTGGGAGCAGCGGAAACGTGTGCAAGTTGCTTTACAGAGTAAAGCAGGCATCACGGAGTTGGAACATCTATTTTGATGTGGTAGTCAAAGTATTTGACTTCATCAAAATGGTAGATGAACCTTGTATATACAAAACGGTAGTAGAGAGTAAGGTGGTCATCCTCGTATTGTACGTGGACAACATACTCTTGATAGGAAAAGAGTTTCCTATACTACGATCGGTCGATCTCCTCTTATCACATGGATTCTCCAAAAGGATAAAGATGATACCTCCTAAATCCTGAGATTTGGATCTATGAGATTGATCTAAAGGGATGTTAGGGTTCTCACTAGGTATAGTGAGATTGTATCAATCGATCCTGGGGAGAATCACTGGAAAAGTTCCACACTGATAAGCACGACTGAATGTCAGTCACAGGCATTGTCTTTACCCTCAGTAAAGGGACGGTATGTTGGAAGAGTTCCAAGCTAGATACCGTGGCAAACTAGACGATAAAGGCTGGTAACATCGCTATTAAAGATACTACCAAAGAAGCAGTTTGGGTGTATATTGGTTCATGAAATGAACTAGGTTCCTGCCATTGTATGACAATGGAAGTGTGGCTTTGGCCCTGGAACCCTGGTCCCATCAGTGACCCAGACATATTCTGAGGCAGCATCACCTGATCATGGAGATAGTTGATCTCCAGGTTGATCGAGGTTAGGAGAGTAGACTCAGAGGACAACACGGCGGAACCACTCACGAAGGCCATTTCCCAAAGAGAGACTTTTATGGGATGGTTGAGTATGTGATACTGCAACCACTGCTACAGATGGCCCTAGTGCAAGTGGGAGATTGTTAATTATATGTGTGCCCTAGAGGCCATTATTGTACATTGGATGTATATTGTAGTGGATGCTGGGACATATATAGGTAGGACTTTCTTGCTCGACATGATAGTACGCTATCTGGTTGCTCTTTATCTTAACATGTATACTTTCTTTCTCTCTGCTACTTGTTGATAAAGCCCTTAGGATGTGTACTCGACTTCCAGGACTATGATGTAGATCATACTAGTGGGGCCTGGGTAGTCCATGAGTATATCCTTCAATGTTCCTAGTCGTGGAAATATCGAGACGGGGCATCGATATTCCAGAGTAGACTAGTGTATATCTTCTCGACCCATGTGATGGGCGATGGATGATCCCATATCCATTGGTGTTTGACATCAGAGATGGTATGCGGGTGCTCAGTGGAGACTGGGTACACTGAACGGACTCGCCGAGAACTCCCAGATGGTATTATACCTCACGTCAGATGGCAGTTCTCTGGTGACACTGGTACAGCTTAGTCTGTTGACCCGAGATCGTCATAGAGTCTTGTGTGTCTCCCAATGTGCTTTGATTTCCACCCAACCACGGCTCTACTGAGTCGTGCAAACAGGTGGTTTTTGGGTACAGTCCCGATTCACATGGAGGCAATAAGCGATAGGAGGGGATTCGTCTCTCCCGGTATTGGGGGTGGATGTTGCGCTATGCTCGACTGGCCATAACAGGAAATCCCTGGCCAGGGCTGCAGTGATATACTGGTAAGAGTTATCAGTAGTTTCATGAATGTTATGGACCTAACGTCGGCATGACTTATCAAGCTACCGGGGTCTGACGTTTACCACCCCTAGGCGAGATATGTGACATATCAGACGAACAGACTGGACTGTACGGTAAGTGTTACTGGTTGGATTCACAGGAGTGTGAGCGGGCTTGCTCGTTGATCTTTTGATCGCTCAATACCCGGGTGGCCGTTACGTTTAGCAGACCGCTTGCGGCTTGTGGGTGTTTGATATGATCATCACCTACTGCCGGCGTATTGACGAGTCTTTAGAGTCCTACACAAAGGTTTCCTGGCTCAAGCGAAACGAAATAGGAGCGCATATGAGATATGTGCGGGACCAAGAATAATGCGTGTATGTGATACCTTATTCTATTCTCGCGATGAATGTATCGATTGGTTGTATGCGATATAACCTAGTTATCGAATCAAGAATTGATTCGATAAGTCGATACATTGGATACTAGTCGGTTATATGCGACATGACCGGATCATTGAATCAAGTGTTGATTTAATGATTTAATGTATAATTATATATTTGATATATTACTTTGCATTAACTAGTATTGGTTCACTTTAAATGGATTTTCTCACTTGAATTATACAAGTTGTATTTGTGATATACTTTTGTTCACTTGTTTGTATCATGTTTGATGATACATGCAAACTTGGGTTTGTGTAAAGAATTAACCATGGTTATGTTAATGATTAGGGTTTTGATTTACTCACTTATTTATTTATCTATTTTTTTTGGAAAAAGAAAACAAAATGGTTGCTTTCAAACATGAAGCTTCTTGATGCTTCATGCATCTTTGACTAAGTGACCATTCTTGTCTTCTTCTCCTAACCCTAACCATTCAACTAACCTTAGTTAATTCTCTACACTAAACCATGGTTGAATATATGATAAGTATCATTTCATTTTCTATTTTAAAAATAGACTTATCATATTCTTTCTTCATCTTCTTCATCTTCAACAATGAAGAAACCTTGCAGCCATCAATGGCAACTTGAGAAAATGAGTGAGAAATCCAATTCCAAAGTGAACCCACTTCCTATTTCTTCATCCTCTACCTCTTGCCAAGTAGTATAGGGTGTTTTCTTCACAAGTTTCATGACTTGGTGAAGTTGGAGCTTGATCTTGAGTTGCCTCGACGTAGATCATCTTCGGCATCGAAGCCGACGACCTAGCCCGCCTATTTCTCCGATGAAGCCGATGCTAGAGTCCGGGATCCGATATGGACAGTGAAGGGACTTCATCACGGAGCTATGGAGGTGGAGGACCGGATCTACAAAAGTTGTAGCCCCTTCCCTTTAGCTATAAATTCGTTTACTTGCTTGCATCGCCTAATTATCTAGTTAACGATCCGTATTAGGGTTTGTAGGCACAAGGAAAAATTAGAATTGGGCATGTTTGATCTGTTGTGAGACTTCATTAGTGTTCCTAGAAACCCTACAGTACTCTCCCAATACTAGGAGCATTTGCAACCTGAGAGAAGGTAAAGAGAAAAGACACCCGATTAATCAATTCAATTTCTCCACAACTAGAATTCATTCTCGAACTGAAACAAGTTTCTTCGGGTTCGTATGTAACTATACGATGGAATGCCCAAACAATATGGATCTTCGTAGTGATACGGAGTGTTCTGGAGAAATGCAAAGGGGAAGTAAAGATGGCAGGGATATATGCGACTTTGTCATGAATCATGACAATCCGAAAGCCAAAGTGTGTAAGAAGGTTCGATTGACTTGATTCATGAGTTTAGTTTAAGGTCAGGTCATGCTCGCAAACCAGAAAGAGAAAACAAACACTCAGCGTGCACTCTAACCTAGATTAGATTGGTTAATCACTTTATCTAATCAAGATGGCTCCCACTATTTTCTCGAATTCTCATCAAACCCTAAAATAAGAATTAGTCGGGTTCATCTGAAAATCACCCGAGAAGTAACATCTACTCATCAATGGGAATCAGGATCCAACTATCATCGTGTGACAACCTGATAGAAGCCACTCAAGTCACCACACTCCAGAAGGTATGCGCATGCCTAGTAAGTATCCCTTATATTTGAAACTCACGATATGGTTTTTACCCCTAGGACCCTAGTGACTTTGACAAAGTCAACAAATCAAAGGGTCCTAGTCAAGTTCAAACCGTCAATATATTGATTGCATTAAACACACCCGCACAAGCCCTTGAAACAGTCAACAGGGCCGTACGACTGTCCTAACCAATCACATCTATATGCTACAAACAAGCACCGCTTAGCTACCGCACACTATGCCTTGACACAGTCAATAAACGCAGCACGAATACTAAGTACTATCCATAGGAAATGACAGAGGGCTATAGCTGGTTTTTGGTGAAAAACTTTTAATATAATGAACTTGATATCGTTGAAGGAACCGAGTGGTTTTACAAATATAAAGTGGCGCAAACTTTTACCAGAGAGGTCACTCCCTCTGAAAGGATCTAGACTCATTCCTCATCGAATGAGGTGCAGGATATTCCTTACTGAATAACACGATGCAAAAAAAGAATCGACAATAGTGAAGTTATTACAGTGGCATAAACTTTTGCCCAATAGACCACTCCCCGTGAAGGCATCTAGGCTCTTTCCTCGTCAGATGAGGTGCAGAATATTCCTAACCGAACCTCAATGCAAAACAAAAGGAAACATCGATAGTTTTCAAAAATTGGTTTCAACAAATTCATTTAGGTTTGTTTTCCTTACATCAATCAGAATTAATGCAGTCCCATCAATTAAACATATCATGCTAGAAAGAAACGAAAATAGGCACGTACATATATGCCATCCACATTTGCCACAGGGTCTCAGGTCTTCACCCTAAGGTTACTTAACTTATGGTAGGACGGGGAAAGGACTAGCGTGGATGCAAAACATATTTATCATATATATATATATATATATATATATATATATATATCAACATTCTCCTTAAGCATGATATCAAGTAACATCAAAGAAGTATCACAGCAGAAGCATAGAAGCAAACACAATATGGAAATACGGATAATATAGGAGATGTACATTTCAATGGAGCAAAGTTTGAAATGCAATTTTCCCGGTTGTGTGGATAGCCCGTAGTATCAGACCATAGACCCTACAGTGCGGCAAGCCCCCCGCCAATCCCAGAAGCGAGGCAACCCAATCAATGAAGTGAATGGGTAACCCAGCACTTCCAAAATCCATTGACTTTGGCACCCCTCCGCGGATCAATCCTATACCCCATACGAGTGTGGCGAATAGCCCGCTAATTCTAGAGTAAGGCATCCCGGTCTCAACACCATGAGATGGTGGCCTGTTGCCCTCTAGAACCCGGCTACTCGAGCACTCCGCCGCAGGATAATCCTAGTTCATGTAATGAAAAACTGAATATACAACGGTGACTATGTTCTCATCCTGGACGCGCCCCAAAGAATAATACAAGTCGCGATGACGGCAGTCTACTTGTCGGACGCTCGCCACGCAATATGAATATATATTACATCACAGAGAATAGCATCTAATACTACATACACCGGGCTATCCATCGTGACAATCCAACATTGTAGGGTTCCTAGGCACACTCATGAGGTTCTATAAGGCATCAACCATGCCAAAATCAAATTTTTTATGTCCCTAACAACCCTATGCAAGATCGTTTACTAGAGGTAAGGCGAAACTAAAAGCATGCAAACTACTTTACTACTAAGTGAAAGGGATAACAACCTTTATATATCCGGTCCTTCACTTCTAATGCTCCGTGTTGACGTCCCTTCGCTGCGATCATTGGAATCCCGGACCCTAGCGATGGTTTCTTCAGAGAAATGAGCGGGCTAGGTCGTTGACTTCGAGGCCAAAGATGATCTACATCGAGGAGACTCAAACTCAAGCTCCATCTTCACTTGGTCATGAACTTTGTGAAGATAACACACTCTACTACATGGCAAGTGGTAGAGGATGAAGAAATAGGAAGTGGGTTAACTTTAGATTTGGATTTCTCACTCTTTTTCTTCACTTGAAAATTTTCTAGCAAGGTTTTTCTTCACTTGAAGAAGATGATGAAGAAGAAAAGAATATGAATTATAGAATTAAAATGAATAATCAAGTGAAGTCTATCTTGATGCAACCATGGGTGATTAAACTAATGTAGAGACTAAACTAGAGTTTAAATTAATGGTTAGGTTAACAAAAATCTCATGCAAAACAAAAATGGTGGACTTTGTCAAAGATGCTTGAAAGCTCCATGAAGCTTCAAGCATAAAACAAAGAAAGCCACCATTTTATTTTTGCCAAAATAAATAAAATAAATAAAACCGTAACCATTAACCTAAACATGGTGTAAGTCATACACACAGCCAAGTTTGCATGTATCATCAATCATGATACAAACTAGTGCACAAACATATATCATATATACAACTTGTGCACATTGAGTGAGAAAATCAATCTTAAGTGAACAAATACTAGTTAATGTAAAGTAATATATCAAATATATAATTATACATTAAATCATTAAATCAATACTTGATTTAATGATCCGGTCATATCGCATATAACCGACTAATATCAAGTGTATCAATATATCGAATCAACACTTGATTTGGTAACCCGGCTATATCTCATATAACCGTCCGATGATACAAATCGCGAGAATAGAATTCAGTATCACATACTGGTATTATTCTCGGTCCCTCACATATCTCATATGCGCTCCTATTTCATTTCGCTTGAGCCAGGAAACCCCAGTGTAGGACTCTAAAGACTCGTCAATATGCCGGCAGTAGGTGATGATCATATCAAACACCCACAAGCCGCAAGCGGTCTGCTAAACGTAACGGCCACCCAGGTATTGAGTGATCAGAAGATCAACGAGCAAGCCTGCTCACACTCCTGTGAATCCAATCAGTAACACTTACAGCACAGTCCGGTCTTTTCGTCTGATATGTCGCATATCTCGCCTAGGGGTGGTAAACGTCAGACCCCCGTAGCTTGATAAGTGATGCCGATGTAAGGTCCACAACAAGCGTGAAACTACTGATAACACTTACCAGTAAATCACTGCAACCCTGGCCAGGGATTTCCAGTTATGGCCAGTCGAGCATAGCGCAACATCAACCCCCAATTCCGGGAGAGACGAATCCCCTCCTATCGCTCATTACCTCCATGTGAATCGGGACTGTACCCAAAAACCACTTGTTTGCACGACTCAGTAGAGCCGTGGTAGGGTGGAAATCAAAGCACAGTGGGAGACACACAAGACTCTATGACGATATCGGGTCAACAGACTAAGCTGTACCAGTGTCACCAGAGAACTGCCATCTGACGTGAGGTATAAGACCATCTGGGAGTTCTCGGTTAGTCCGTTCAGTGTACCCAGTCTCCACTGAGCACCCGCATACCATCTCTGATGTCAAACACCAATGGATATGGGATCATCCATCGCCCATCACATGAGTCGAGAAGATATACTCTATTCTACTCTGGAATATCGATGCCACGTCTCGATATTCCCATGACTAGGAACATTGAAGGATGTACTCATTGACCACCCAGGCCCTACTAGTATGATCTGCTTCATAGTCCTGGAAGTCGAGCACACATCCTAAGGGCTTTATCAACATGTAATAGAGAGACTGCAAGTATACATGTTAAGATAAAGAGCAACCAAATAGCTTACTATCATGTCGAGCAAGAAAGTCCTACCTATATATGTCCCAGCATTCACTACAATATACATCTCATGTACAGTAATGGCCTCTAGGGCATACATATAACTAACAATCTCCCACTTGCACTAGGGCCATCTGTAGCAGTGGTTGTAGTATCTCATACTTAACCATCCCATAAAAGTCTCTCTCTGGGAAAAGGCCTTTGTGAGTGGATCCGCCGTGTTGTCCTCTGAGTCTACTCTCCTAACCTCGATCACCCTGGAGATCAACTATCTCCATGATCAGGTGATGCTGCCTCAGAATATGTCTGGATCACTGATGGGACCGGGGTTCCTGGGCCAAAGCCACACTTCCATTGTCACACAATGGTAGGAACCTAGTTCATTTTATGAACCAATATACACCCAAACTGCCTCTTTGGTAGTATCTTTGATAGCGATGTCACCAGCCTTTATCGTCTAGTTTGCCACGGTATCTAGCTTGGAACTCTTCCAACATACCGTCCCTCCACTGAGGGTAAAGACAATGCCTGCGACTGACATTCAGTCGTCCTTATCACTCTGGAACTTTTCCAGTGATTCTCCCCAGGATCCATTGATACCATCTTACTACACCTAGTGAGAATCCTAACATCCATTTAGATCTATCTTATAGATCCAAAACCGAGGATTTAGGAGGTATCAGTTTGATCCAATATGGAGAATCCTTGTGATAAGAGGAGATTGACCGTGCGTAGTGTAGGAAACTCTTTTCCTATCAAGAGTATGTTGTCCACGTACAATACGAGGATGACCACCTTACTCTCTACTACCCCTTTTTATATACAAGGTTCATCTACCATTTTGATGAAGTCAAACTCTTTGACTACGACATCAAAACAGACGTTTCAACTCCACGATGCCTGCTTTATTCTGTAAAGCATCTTGCACACGTTTCCGCTGCTCCCACTGTTTACGAAGCCCTCTGGCTGTGTTCTTATAGACATTCTCTTCTAAATCAGTATTTAGAAAAGCAGTCATGACACCCAACCGCCAGATATCGTAGTCATGGTATGTAGCCGTGGAAAGTAGGATCCGGATGGACTTAAGCATAGCCACTGGAAAATGTTTCATCATTTTCCACGCCTGGTCGATGACGAAAACCACTAACAAGTCTAGCTTTTAAAGTCTGAACTTTTCCATCTACACCAAGTAATCTTCTCAAGATATACTTGCTTCTGATGGGGATTTAACCCTTCAGATACAACATCCAAAGTCCATACTTTGTTGGTGTACATAGATTCCATCTCAGATCGCTAAGCATCCAGCCATTTTTACAGAGTCCCCACTCTTGATGGCCTGCTCGAAACTAGTTGGGTCATCATCTCATGATGCATTCCTCGCTCCCACTGTTATCGAGAAACCAAAGTATCTCTCAGGCGGATGAGGAACTCTACCAGATCGGCGGAGAGGCTGAGGTTCGTCGGGGACTATTGAATCCTTTGGTTCTGTCAAATCATCAGCTGTAGTTTGTATAGCTGGAACTCTTTCCAATTCTACAGAACTGACCTTGCCTCTGTCACGACCCGAAAGTACGGAACATGACCGGCACTTAGGCTACGAACGTCTCAATGCGTACGTGCTCTAAGTAAGCCGAGCCCAGAAATCCAAACCAAGAAAAGTAGTAGAGTGCAGGAAAAACCATAAGTAAAATAACCAGTCTGCAATATAATATACAACGCCTAAAGGCGAGGATCACAACAGAAAGGAAACTCAACAGCATGAATCCCAGAGAAATATAACGTGCGACTCTAAGGTCGAAAGAATAATCAACACTGGTCTCTATCTCAAATAAGTACATGTTTGGTTGATGGAACTACTAGATACAACTGATTATAATATACAATGTGTAATGATGGGTACGATACAAATAAACCCACCTACTAGCAAGTCACCCGAAAGAAGCGGTGCCGCAAGCCGTAATGAATCCCTGTACGGCAAACACCTGCAAGAACTGGGGCACAACGGGGTGAGTTGCCAACGAGTGAATAGAAGAACATCTATGAACAGAAAATCGCATGTATGACGCAATCCTAGGTCATACGATCAACATACATAAACCACAAAATGAATAATTCTGAAGCATGCTAAGGTGGCAATGTAACATCTATACAGGTATGTAGTGCTAAGTACTCGCCAATGCCTCAGGTAATAACATGTCATAAACATGAGGTATGATCGGTACAATCAATATGAATCAATGCCAGCTATAACATGAATCTAGCAGTATGTGGATGTCCTCCAACTAGGTAATCAATAGCTGTAAATCGGTGGATCCCGTCCACGTGTCACCCAATGACAACAAGCATCATGCATGTAAATATCGTAAAGCATATGCATGGAAATATGAGGATATAATCAAATCATGGAACCTGAGTGCCTAGCATCGACACTCGAAAACATCATGAACACCTGTGCCTAGCATCAACACGTAAATCCTCATGTATTTCAGGCGCCGCACACCCTGGTCGGCCCTTATATACATCTCATGACTCCAGTCGGTATCCCCCTGATAACCGATGGGTCCCCAAATATTATCACCGGTAGGTAGTACTCCACTGCCGGGCTCACCGTCTAGCATATACGAGTCTTCTTGCCCCGGGGTACCTCACCAGGTCCACCATATACCCGCAATCGGTGCCTACTGCTCCTCGAATCGAGTATAACCACACAAGCTCTCTAGAACCGAGAAAACTCATAGTGGACGCACTGAAAATATCATATCAAGGGTGACCGGATTTTTAAAACAATTACATATTTTCTTTTGAAATATCCACGGTCCCCAAATCCAGAAATATCATGGAAACGACATATCTCAATGCGTATAATCAAAACATGATGTATGCGACATGTAAGGAAAGGTAAGCATATCAGTAAGTCATGCAACATGGAATAGTAATGTGCACATGTCGAGGGAAACCGCTCTTTTAAATGAATCAGTTTTAAAGAATATCTTGCAGTTCCCAAATCTCTAATCAAGCCAGAATCATCTATGTATGTGTACAGGTATAAGTGTATAATATGCCATGCAAGAATCATATCATGAATGCAACAGTACTACAGTGTAGTGGCATGTCAATTATCGATGATGAAGTGTGTGAGCCGGCAAACAGTGTACGTGGAACATACGCATCATCGATAATGGTGCTGGTGTCCTAACAGCATGATGGTAATATCTCAATCAACATAAGTAATGCAAAGCAAATAATATGAATATGCGGAATCAAATAATCAACGCAATAGTGAAGAGTCTACATCAATATGTAAGCGTCATGTAGTTTGCCTTTTTGAAATAAGACGAATCGGGTTTTTTTTAGTAAAATAAGGGTTACGGTGTTTTTAAGAAAAGTTGCCCCTTTTGAAATTATCCGTAGAGCCCCTTTTGAAATTATCCATAAAGCCCCTTTTTGCCTGTCTTTAAAATACTCCCGATTCGTTAGTTTGGAAATAGGTATGACTCGGGTCTAGTCTAACATCTACTACACTAACTACTGATCTAACTATCAAGTCAATCGGGAGGGGTAAGGAAACCACCTAAGTCTGAGTCGATATAAATGAATAAACATAGTAGTCGGTGATCCCGCATCAATAGTATCGCATACGATACCGTAAATCACCTGACACCCTCAAGTCATGAGTGCGGATCAATCATCAATATAAAGCTCGTACGGTAAATCGTCGTACGGCATCCCAATAGCTGGGTGCGGGTCAATATCACAGTCATCACATCAATTATCTGGTATCCTTATCATCATATCACACAATCTGGGGTACTAATCCAAGTCTAGTACGAATCGATACCATCTACATAAGTAAGAATGCATGTGCGAAAGACACGCCCAAAGGCCCGCTAAAAATCATATATCGTATCCCAAATACGAATCACATCACATCACCGATATCGTGGCACCATGCCCAAACTCAACGACTCACATCTAAAGTTCTCCAATACCCTCGTCATCACAGTATGAACATAGCAAATAAGCACGTGTGTGCGTGTGGGTGCAAACTATTCTAGGGTTCGCAACTAGGAACTACACTAGTTACTTTTAACCCTAATCAATGCATAGTACAACTACCACATCCAAAACAATCAAGTCACACATAAGTTATCATATATAAGTACAGTATATATGGTATACTAGATATCGGACTGCGGGGGTGCTATACTCCATCCACCCGACTTCTCCCCGTAGATATAAATCTACTCACTTTCTTATGTGTGCCGGTGCCGATGTCGCCATTTGCATCTCCAACGCTTCGACGCCACGTGGGGTACCTACAAGGATATCACACGCTAAAACACATAAAAACCAAGTCGGAAGCCAAAATGGTGCATGCTACGCCCTTAGGTAAAAACCTGTGGCTTCGCGTGCAAACACAGTCCATAACCCTCTGCTGCTGGCGTTCAAACGCCACCCGACAGAGAGGAATCATCAAATACCAAAATCCATATGAAAACAAGTCATAAATCATGCGCCAAGTCAAGAAAATCAACCCAGATTCTACCCTGGTTGGAACCAGTCAAAACTAGACATTCCAGGGGTCAAGTTTACAGGTAAAAGAGTCGTGCACGCAAAACGAGGTAGTTCCCCACTGCTCTGGCCGCAAATTGCGGCCAGAAGGGATATATCTGCGGCCGGGGTAAGGTGGTTGGGGCTAAGGTTTTGTGTGTTGGCTTCTATCTACCTGCACATCTCACTGCCAAGTCAATTTTATTTTAGGAGGTCCCGGGTTGTAGCAGATTCCAGAAAGGCTTAAAAAGTCTACAAAACGCTAACCGACATTAAATCGAACATTCTGGTATTTGGGTGAAATATGGAACAATCTTGGGTTAAACTGGTCTTAACAGCACCAAGTCAAGCTATACTAACATTCAAAACCATCTCTTGGCCAAATCTCACTCAAAATCACTAAACTAGCACTAAACCATCTAGCAAACACTAAATTTCAGCTTTATAACCAGAACTTGCAAGAAGGGAGTTGGGTTGTGAGATTATACCTCAAGGGATTCAAGATGAAGGAGAAGAGGGGAAGGAGAAGGATCTGTTGCTGCTACTGAGCTTCTTCTACAGCTCCTGTAGCAGTAGCTGAAGCTGATGCTGCTATTTTTCTCATGGAAGTATGTTGCTGTTGTTGTTGCTGCAACCCTCTCTCTCTTTTTCTCCTGTGGCTGAGGTTTGGAATTGATTGTGTTTGCTGTAGTAGCAGCTGGAGTGGTGTTGGGGCTGAAGTTGTGGTGTATGATGGTGTGGTGTTGTTGTATCTGATGTTGATAGGGAGTTGGGGATGAAGTGTTGATAATGGGGGCTGATGTGTTGACATTGGGCCGATGCATCAGCTGCTGTTGCAGCAGATGATGATGTTGCTGATGCTGATGTAATGGGCTGCTGTTGCAGCAGTTTGGAAGCTGAAGTTGAATAATTGGGGGCTGTTGTAGGGTGAAGTGTGGTAGTATGGTGGAGTGTGAGAGTGGGAGATGTGAGGGTAGGATGTGAGTGATGAGAGGAAGTGATATGAGTGAGAGGGGGTGTGAAGAGCACAAAGGGTAATGATGAAGGAGATGGATCATGGCACACCCTAGCCACCTCTCTCTCTCTCTCTCTTAAAACATGTTAGCACCCACAAGCCATCATGGCTCACACTCTCCCTATAACACAAGTCAACCCACTCTAATCAAACCCCATTAACCTAACCCAAAACACTAATTAACCCAATTAACTTAATCAAACGGTTCAACCCACCATGGTCATCTACATGGTTCAACCCTAGGCTTAACCCCAGTTACCATGCACATATGTGTGCAGCCCAGATAAAATTCCGATAAAATATTCATAAAACCAGATAAATCATCAAAAACCAATTTTAGGTAAACTTTTTACCAAAAACTCTACATTAACATATTTTAGAATTTCCATAATTTTTCTTCAAAATTTTCCCCATTTATCGGTATTTAATTATACCGAAATATTAAAATATTCAATAAAATAATATTATAAAAATTCCCAAAAATAATATTATATTTATCTGAAATGTTACAGCCTCGATCTTGTCCGGATTTTGCTTTTGACATAGGCCGGACAATCCCAAATCTTAACTTACTTAAGAGATGGGCTCTTCCCATACCATATCTCATATGGAGTGGTAGGCAGTGATCTGATTCGAACCTAATTCAATAGGTTTGCAGCTTCTCAAGTGCACAACCCCCAAAAGGAAATAGGTAACTCATTAGTAATCATCATAGAGCGCACCATATCATATAGGGTGCGATTGCTCCGCCCCGATACACCGTTGTGCTGTAGTGTATACGGAGGAGTAATGCTGAGAGAGAATCTCATTCTCCTTTAGAATAGTCCAAGAATTCCATGCACAAGTATTCTCCTCCCTGATCTCATCATAGGACATAATACTTATACCCGGTTTTGGTTCTCTACTTCTAACTTATATTCATTGAATTTCTCAAAAGCTTCAGACATGTGTTTCAACAGGAACATGTGTCTGAATCTTGAGAGATCATCAGTGAATGTAAGGAAGTACAAAGAACCAGTCTTGGCATATGTAGACTGGGGACCTTTATACATCACTATGTATCAGTCCCAAGAGTTCACTAGCTCTTTCTCTGTTTCAAGTAAACAAAGCTGTGGTCATCTTATCTTTGTGACATGACTGGCAAGTTTCACAAGATGTAAATTCAAACTGATTTAAATATGCATCTAAATGTAACTTTAGCTAGTCGGGTCGCATTGATATGACTTAGTCTACAATGCCTCAAGAAGAATTCGTTCATTTCTGAACTCTTCCTCACGTGTGTGTTCTGTATACTAAGAACGGTAGTTTGATTTAGAACGTCAATGCTTTTAGATAACGTGCCTGAACAGATCAACTCTTGATATAGGAAATGTTCAAAACATTATCCAACAATACAAAATTATATCCTTCTTTAATAAATAAAGAGACTGATATGATGTTGTATATCAGGTTCGGTATCTAATAACATTTGTTCAGAATCAATATATTTGGAAATACAGGGTGATAGTGACCAACAGACTTGGCTGCAACACTTGCACCATTTTCTGTCTCATGAAACTTATCACCTGTTCTCAGTTCTCTACCCATCTGTAGCCCATGTAACGGATTACATTTGCGGGATCCTGATTCGGTATCTAATACCCAGGACATAGAGGCTACAGAGAAACAGTTCTTTGTAATGAACACGCCCGAAGAAGATGCATCATCATGTACTTTCTTTGTTTGGGCGGCATGGGAATCCTGGTATTCCCCTAATTCCTGCTCGGTCTTATAACAATTATAAGTTGGAGCGGGACCAACGTTCCCCAGCTGAGTATAACAAGCGGGTTCGGTCAATACATCCATATTATTATCTTGATTAAGACGTGACATGGTCGCTACCTGGAGAGAGAGAGAAGAAAACACTCTGCGTGCGCTCTTGCAAGATTAGATTGGTTATTTATTTTATCTAATCAGGATGGCTCCCACTGTTTTTATCAAATCCTCCTTCAAACCTTAAAAGGAAAGAATAGCCGGGATTAATTACACTCTACAAGTTCGCCAATCTTTCATCCAGGCCAGTGCCGGTACTTTGAGGGACGTTCCCCGTGCTTTCGCACGGACCTAATTAAAGTAAACCTCATTTTCCTAGGGGCGTAACCCCGTTGACACCTTTCTAGACACCTACTTAATCGGCTAATTGCAAAGTGCAAAACTCTCCCTGGAGTAACAATTACTCGCAGTGGGTATCGGGATCCAACTATCATATAGAAGGTATGCAATCTCATTGCAAATTTCAACACTTGAAACTCCCGATAAAGGTTTTTACCCCTAGCACTTATGACATTAACTATGGTCAACAAATCATAAGCACTAATCAAGTTCTACCAGTCATTTCATAATTAATTAGACCCACCCACATGACCCTTAACTAATGTCAACAAAGTCATGCGACTGTCCTAACTAATCGTATCATATGCGGTGTAGCAAGACATCACTTAACTACCGTACACTGTGCCTTGACTATGGTCAACAAACACAGCACGAATACTAAGTACTCTACTTCATAAAATGACGGAGGGTTGCAGATGGTTTTTAATAAAACCTTTAACGCTTTGAACTTGATCTCGTTGCGGAATCAAATGGTTTTCAAAATTGAGTGCTTTTGAGGCTTTTACTAGCTTCGCTAAAGAGGTCACTCCCAGTGAAGGGATCTCGGCTCTTTCCTCTTCGAATGAGGTGCAGGATATTCACAATACCACTATGCAAAGCAAGAGCTAGAAAAGCAATCAAAAGACAAACCGAAGGTTGTAGCATCTGCTAATTATTGCTAAATAGGTCACTCCCGGTGAAGGGATCGTCGGCTCTTTCCCTATCGAATAAGGTGCTGGATGTTCTACAAGGAACACCGCTATGCAAAGCAACAACTAGAGCGACCTGATTTTATTTTTGAAATTCGATTCCACAACATCTTTTAGGTTTATTTTCTTTCATTAATCTCATTAATGAATGTCTCATCATTTAAGTCCACCTAAACATCACAGATAAATACAACGTACGCTTATGCCATCCGCATTCGCCTCGATGTCCCGTCTGCACCGTTAGGTTAGGTAACTAACGGCAGAGGGGGGCAGGGCTAGCACGGGTGTAAAACATAAGAAACGTCTATATAATATATCATATATACTATATACAGTATTTATCTGAACAAATCACATGATCACATCACAGATAACGCAGCAGAAAATATCATATGAAATATTGGATATACTAGGACGTCCATGTTTTATTTTGAGCCTGTATAAAACACGGATTCCACGGTCGTCATGAATAGCAAATCCCACACCCCTAGACCCCTACGAGAGCGGCAAGCAACCCCACCAATTCTAGAGTTAGGAGACCCGGACTCGACTCCTCGAGATGGTCTCCCACTGGACCCTAGAACCCGGTTACTTGTGCTCCCCGCCTTGGGTCTATCCTAATGCGGAAAAGTAAATAATATACAATGGTGACATCATCCTCAACCCGGAAGTGCCCCAATAAAAGAATATTACATACAAATTTTTACATGAATGAAAAAGAAAAACTCTCATCTCACATAAAAAAAACCGGCTATTCAAACACGACGATCCAATATAACATATCCAGCAACACATAACATCACATGTCATCAACGTAAGTAAATATGCCCATCCCAATTGTCGTTGACATATAGCAACGAAACCGGCGATATCAAATATTACACTTACGGTCGCAGAAAAGAAAGTGTAAAACTACAACAGTTGGAATCCGCAACCTCCTTAGACATCGCATGCCTAATCAAATGAATTCCTTAGACATCGCATGCCTAACAATTATAAACCGTGCATTTTAGTCTCATTATCGAAAACACTTTTCAATATAAAGTCGGGCAATTCAACAAGATTCCCAACATCCTGAACGAATGCTCGTCGCAAACATTAGTAGACGGCCGCACCCCCGATACCGTCGACGAAGTGCACTAAGGCGGAACACCGTTGCCGCGAGCACCCGAACGGATGCTTTTGGCGACGGGGTTCTCCTACAGTCACTTGGTCGGGCTATGGGGTGTAGCTGTCTATTAAGTTTACCCGACGAGTATCCGCGTACGCAACGTGATTGCGACGGACTTTTGATCACATCAAAAATCCCGTGGCAACCGATCAAGTGAGACTAAACTGCTAGATTTATAATATTCAAATGTTGTTGATTCCAATTATTGCATCACATTCCAGATAAATAGACAATGTTAAACTTTCCGATCGAATAATCAAACACCCAAGTTTTCCCGAAAAGCTCAACACTTGAAATAAGTTTAAAAACATCCATTTCATGCCACAGTACCAACGGTCCAGCCGTAAAAGGGTCAAGCCAATGCCTCACATGTGGCACGCCGTACTGCCCCAAACCTTAAGGTTCAAAGGGCAGTTCAAGACGCTCACATAATCGAGTTAAGGTTTGTCGTCTTCTAGAGGGTCCATCACGTTACTTGCACTACTTAGAACGCTCTTAAACTACGGAAAAATCCAACACTTGGAAATTTTCCGGGTCGGAAAAAAGTGAGTTATTGATATCCGGTCGAACTTTTTAACACTTTCTAAAATTACCCAGACAAAAAAGAACAAAGTTAAATAATCCGATCGAATGATCGAATCCCCAATACAACCCAGAAAACTCAACTCTTGAGTATAAATTAAAAATACCCAGAAAACACAGGAATTACATACGGGCATTACTGTGCAAACCGTGACTAATGATTCATCTTTATGGCCGCGGAACCGCCGCGCAAGCCATGGTGGGGCCACGGTTGCCCGGCGCATTGGTCGACTTAGGGTCACGTGCTCTACAGTAATTCCTCTAAAACCCTGCTGAATTTTTTGGATATTTTTAATTTGGAAAAATCCACAGTTTTAGAAAATGTATATAGAAGGGTATCGATTAGGGTTTCGGGGTACGATCGGCTTTCTAACTTCGTATACACTTCGCCTAAAGCTCTAGCTAGGCTCTGATACCACTGTAGGGTTCCTAGGCACACTCATGAGGTTCTACAAGGCATCAACCATGCCAAAATCAAATTTTTTATGTGCCTAACAACCTATGCAAGATCGTTTACTAGAGGTAAGGCGAAACTAAAAGCATGCAAACTACTTTGCTACTAAGTGAAAGGGATAACAACCTTTGTAGATCCGGTCCTTCACTTCTAATGCTCCGTGTTTACGTCCCTTCACTGCGATCATTGGAATCCCGGACCCTAGTGATCGTTTCTTCGGTGAAAAGAGCAGGCTAGGTCGTTGACTTCGAGGCCGAAAATGATCTACGTCGAGGAGACTCAAAATCAAGCTCCATCTTCACTTGGTCATGAACTTTGTGAAGATAATACACTCTACTACATGGCAAGTGGTAGAGGATGCAGAAATAGGAAGTGGGTTCACTTTGGATTTGGATTTCTCGCTCCTTTTCTTCACTTGAAAATTTTCTAGCAAGGTTTTTCTTCACTTGAAGAAGATGAAGAAGAAGAAAAGAATATGAATTATAGAATTAAAATGAATAATCAAGTGAAGTCTATCTTGATGCAACCATGGGTGAGTAAACTAATGTAGAGACTAAACTAGAGTTTAAGTTAATGGTTAGGTTAATAAAAATCTCATGCAAAACAAAAATGGTGGACTTTGTCAAAGATGCTTGAAAGCTTCATGAAGCTTCAAGTATAAAACAAAGAAAGCCACCATTTTATTTTTTCCAAAATAAATAAAATAAATAAAACCCTAACCATTAACCTAAACATCGTGTAAGTCATACACACACCCAAGTTTGCATGTATCATCAATCATGATACAAACTAGTGCACAAACATATATCATATATACAACTTATGCACATCAAGTGAGAAAATCAATCTTAAGTGAACAAATACTAGTTAATGTAAAGTAATATATCAAATATATAATTATACATTAAATCATTAAATCAATACTTGATTTAATGATCCGGTCATATCGCATATAACCGACTAATATCAAGTGTATCAATATATTGAATCAACACTTGATTCGGTAACCCGGCTATATCTCATATAACCGTCCGATGATACAAATCGCGAGAATAGAATTCAGTATCACATACTGGTATTATTCTCGGTCCCTCACATATCTCATATGCGCTCCTATTTCGTTTCGCTTGAGCCAGGAAATCCCTGTGTAGGACTCTAAAGACTCATCAATACGCCGGCAGTAGGTGATGATCATATCAAACACCCACAAGCCGCAAGCGGTCTGCTAAACGTAACGGCCACCCGGGTATTGAGTGATCAGAAGATCAACGAGCAAGCCTGCTAACACTCCAGTGAATCTAATCAGTAACACTTACCGCACAGTCCGGTCTTTTCGTCTGATATGTCGCATATCTCGCCTAGGGGTGGTAAATGTCAGACCCCAGTAGCTTGATAAGTCATGCCGATGTAAGGTCCACAACAAGCGTGAAACTACTGATAACACTTACCAGTAAATCACTGCGACCCTGGCTAGGGATTTCCAGTTATGGCCAGTCGAGCATAGCGCAACATCAACCCCCAATACCAGGAGAGACGAATCCCCTCCTATCGCTCATTACCTCCATGTGAATCGGGACTGTACCCAAAAATCACCTGTTTGCACGACTCAGTAGAGCCGTGGTAGGGTGGAAATCAAAGCACAGTAGGAGACACATAAGACTCCATGATGATCTCGGGTCAACAGACTAAGCTGTACCAGTATCACCAGAGAACTGCCATCTGACGTGAGGTATAATACCATCTGGGAGTTCTTGGCGAGTCCGTTCAATGTACGCAGTCTCCACTGAGCACCCACATACCATCTCTGATGTCAAACACCAATGGATATAGGATCATCCATCACCCATCACATGAGTCGAGAAGATATACGCTAGTCTACTCTGGAATATCGATGCCCCGTCTCGATATTCCCTCGACTAGGAACATTGAAGGATGTACTCATTGACCACCCAGGCCCCACTAGTATGATCTGCATCATAGTCCTGGAAGTCGAGCACACATCCTAAGGGCTTTATCAACATGTAATAGAGAGACTGCAAGTATACATGTTAAGATAAAGAGTAACCAGATAGCGTACTATCATGTCGAGCAAGAAAGTCCTACCTATATATGTCCTAGCATCCACTACAATATACATCGCATGTACAGTAATGGCCTCTAGGGCATACATATAACTAACAAACATAACCATAATCAACATCACAGAACATGCAAACTTGTGAGTATCAATTCTGTAACCCCATGGATATAGCAATTAGACGATGTTTTACTAAACGTTATGATGCATGCAAGTATCACAAAACCTACGATAATCGAATACTGTACACAATTAGGCAACACTTCAATTTTCCAAAACACCGAAAATCAAGTATGCTAAAAACAGACAAGAAATTCCATGCTAAAACCCACTCCGGTAGTCCAAAATGAGCACTTGTATACTATCTTAGGTGACTAACTGACACCAATGACTCGTGAGAACGGCCACTGCCTCTCGTCGGGGTCTCGAAAAGTACACACTAGTCTACTCCGTAGTATCGATACCCAGTCTCGATACTCTCTCGACTAGTGTCACGACCCAAATTTAGATACGTGACCGGCACTTAAACCACGTGAAGTCAACAGGCGTACGCAATTTAAGTAATCCAAAACCCAGAAATCTAAACCACCACAAAAAGGGATAAGTGGAGAAAACATAGTTAAAAACTTTTGGAAATCTCAAGTAAAAATCTTTAAACTTAAGTTTACTTTCTTAAAAATTTCGGCAGCACCTCCTTTGTAAAAACTTGCCCCTAAAATGGGTACAACATAGAATATAAGTAATGCATCCCAAACGGGAGCAAATCATGCCCAATGGCAGAAAGAACCACCATAAACATATATACGTCGTAGCGAAGAAATATAAATGAAAACAGCATAAGGAGGTAAAACTTTATAACAAGGCCGGCTCCCACGAGCACGGCACCCAAGGTCACAAAATAATACAACATCGATCCTCACAACTCGTCTTTAAGTCAAATACATGAAGATGGTAGAAGGAGAGTACTAGATACAAAAGATAAATAATGAATATCGTCGGATAACCGCAAACCCACCTATAGCAAAAGGCCTCACAGCCAAACGTAGTGGTATCCGCAAAAGTAGAGAAAATAGGAAGCCATGTCGCGACTACTCTGAGTGTAAGTCCTGCAAAATACTATGGCACAAAGGGGGTGAGTTGCCAACTCGTGAATAGTAAATAAACTCATACTGTAATCGCAAGTATGCACGAACAGCGATAAATCTATCACACGAAATCTGATAGCATAAGTATGGCAATATGTATATGCAACAATCATGTAAAGTTACATCATCAGGGTACTACAACTACATGAGGCAATGCATATCAAAATAATCCTGAGTGTGGGATGATATAATAAAATCTCATGCAAAAATCACCAGCATGGAAAAACCCTAGTGTCCCTCACTGACACATCAAATCCCAAAATCCTCAGGCGCCATCACCAAAACCGGCCCTCATATCTTATATCTCATGGAAAACAAAACATCATGAAATACTCGTGTCGAGCATCGACACGTATATATCGGGCTTCGTCAGTCCGGATCGGCCCTCGGGCTCCGTCAGTCCAAATCGGCCCATATCCATCTATCGACTCCGGTCGGTATCCCCACGATAACCGCCGAGTCCAAATACTATCATCGGTAGGTACTAGCCCGCCATCCAGGCTCATCTTCTATACTACGAAAATCATCTCTTTCCCCGGGGAACCATACCGGGTCCACCATGTACCCGCAGACGGTGCCTACCGCTCCTCGAATCGGGTATCGAACACAAGTCTCATAACCGAGAAAACTCATGGTGGACGCACTGAAATATCATATCAAGAGAAACCGGGTTTTCAAACAATACATAAATTTCTTGAAATACCCCCACGGTTCTCAAATCAATAAATCACATGAAATCCATATCTCAATGCGTAAATCCATGAAAACTGGTGTATTCAACATAAAACAACAATATGAGCATATTAAGGGAAAACCGCTCTTTTAAATGAGTCCAGTTTAAAAATATATCATGTGGTTCCCAATTCCTCCGAAATCAAGTGCAGCATCATATGAGGTGTACATGTAACTGTAGCAAGATATGTGTATCTACATATAAGCAGGTATGTATGATGCATTTCATAAGCGCAATAGCACAATAACCAACGTCTCAATGTCAAATGACAATACAATACCACTTAGGGGTATATGTAGCTATAGCAAGATATGTGGGTGTACATGTAAGTATGTATGCATGATGTCCATGTAGCTGTAGCAAGATATGTGGGTGTACATGTAAGTATGTATGCATGATGTACATGTAGCTATAGCCAGGTATATATGTAAGCATGTAGGTATAGCCTGTACACTATATTTCATATACGCAACGGAATAAGAATCCCTGTCTCAATGAAAATTTCCAATACAATATCATATATGTATATATGTAGTGTGTGTCATGGCAATTACCGACGGTGTGTATGTAGCATACAATTTGTGCTCGTGCAACATGAACCTTCGGTAATGGTGTTGTGTCCTATAGGTACCAAGTCAATGCACAACAGGTAATAATATGCAATGACGCTCATGCGCAATCAACTCATATGCGTATAAACATGCAGCTATAATATCATATCCAGCCCTGATGCATAACGCCATACAGGCGATTTACCCGTAGATGTTAAATCTACTCACAGATGATCTCGAGCTAAGAAAATCCGACAACCTGCTTCCCGTTCTTCGCAGCGTCCGAAGTCCCCGCTTGCGATCCTAAAATTTCACAAACATAACACATAAGGCTAAATATCCTGCGCCGACACAAAGATAACGAAACGCACGGATAACGTCCACAAGATAAACACACTGTGCACCTGGTGTACAAAACGCGTACGACATCGGTACAACCCTAGCTAGGATCGCTAAACTACGCAACCACCAAGCCTAGACCCCGATCGTACCGATCGCGCATTCACAACACAATATATAGCGTGTAAGATAATATATATAACATCGCAACTTCAATTGAAACCCACGCCTAATTTAACCGTAAACCTAGTAAAGCAACTTTTCATCATTTTAGCTCAAGTCTAGAAGTTTAAACAATTCTAGCGATCACAATCATCGCAAAGCAGCTTAACTAAGTCACACAAATCTTTACTACAATTTTAATCTCACCCACATAAGATTGAATAAAAGTTAGTTTGCTATTAACCTTAATTAGACAATTAGGAAAATAACAAATAACATTCTCATAACTTGGTTAAGTTTTTTCCAAGTCTACACTTCTCCATTAACCATTTCAACCAATCAAACCCTAACTTGATCTTCACAACTTTTTCATGAATTCCTAAACTTGCTAATTAAAGTTATATTAAATATCTAATAAGCTAGCTTAATGTATTTAAACAACAATTAAAGTTTAGGTAGGATTTTATACCTCCACTAGATTCACAAACTAGCAACTAAACTCCAAATTAGCCTCCAAAATGATAACTTTCATGAAGATCCAAGCTTGTTTAGGGTTTGTTTAGGGTTGAAGAATAATGGGTAGGGATTTATTTGTGAGTTTGTGGGATCATTTGATGACTTTTGATGATTTATTTGAGCTTTAAGAGATGAAAATAGGGTGAAGAACAAGTGAGGGCAGCAGGGGGGGCTCGGCTAAGCTATAAGAAATGAGGAGGTTTGGAAATTGTGTGGAAATTTCTAGTCTAAAACACCAATTAATGCTTATTTAAAGCCTCTCCCATCCATGCCACCTCTTAATCATTTTATTTAAAATTTTCTTTAATTCTACAAATATCTAGATATTTTGGAGAGAAGGATTAAAGCTTAAATCTTATGATTAAATTAGCATAGATTCACTTTAGCATAATTAACCCAATCGAATTTGTAATTACCACTAATTAAGTGCATAATTAAAAGCTTATAATAATATTTTAATTAGGGAAAAATATTTAAGTGAACTAAAATTTTCAAGTGACAACTAAAAACCGCAAATCAGCACATTCCTAGTTAAACTAGGTGCAGTTAAGTCTATACTGAAAAATGATCACTTCTGGGTTTTTACGGAAAAACACCGCTTATTTTACCTTTTAACGGAAAATTCGCATAACGATTTCTAAAGCGTTACAATCTTCCCCGCTTAAAGAAATTTGGTCCCCGAATTTAAAATTTAACTACGCGTACCTTCGAAGAGATGAGGCAATTTCTTCCGCATCTCGCTCTCGGCCTCCCAAGTGATCTCTTCACTAGTAGGGTCACGCCAAAGAACCTTCACAGATGGCAAGACCTTTGACCGAAATTTTTTCACCTGTCGATCCAATATAACTACCGGCTGCTCGGTGAATGAAAGATCACGCTCAAGCTGAACGGTCTAGTGCTAAATCATGTGAGAAGGATCATGAAGGTATCTGCGAAGCATCGACACATGGAATATGGGGTGAACATCCGGAAAACTAGGCGGATGTGACAAACGATAGGCAACGGCACCAACTCGCTCAAGGATCTCGAAAGGACCCACAAATCTGGGACTGAGCTTCCCTTTCTTCCTAAATCTCATTACCCCCTTCGTCGGAGAAATCCGCAGGAATACATGATCCTCTACTGCGAACTCAAGTCTGCGACGACGACGGTCGGCATAAGAATTCTTGTAAGTCCATATTGCGACCCCCGGTGCTTACGGGGAGGCGGAAACGGTATAAAAAACGAATTTTTATCGCAAGAGGCAACATGGACTAAACATGGTCGGGATCGTTGTCTAAACTAAAACTAGTATTCTAGCTAAAGAGAGTTAGCTACTATGGAAGATGGTTATACCTATACTTGAACTCCTTCTTCTTCAAACCTTGTAGAGGTTGATGGTTCTCTTTACGTCGCCTTCTCCCGTCGAAGATGGATCCACCTCGAAGGTTCGACTTTGGGCTCTTCCTCGATCTTTGAGTGAACTAGGGTTTCCGGTTTGCCAAACCTTCAACCTAGAATGAGTAGAGAGAGTGACTAGGGTTTGCTTTTCTTTTTCAAGAGAAGGATTCTCAACTCATGAGAAGGTTTCTCTTGACTAGAGGAAGAAGAAGATGAAGAGAGGAGAGAGAATGAATATGATAGAATGAGCTATCATATTCTATCTTGCAACCATAATGCAAAAGAAAATAATTATCTAATAATAATAATTGAAAATGAGAATAGTTGATGGTAATTTGGAATGACCACTACCATGCTTCATTTAAAAATGTAAGCATAAATCAAGGAGGACTTTTGAAGGCATGAAAGTGGTCAATGGTCAACAAGTCAACCAAGGTCAACAAGTCAACAAAAACAACCATAACATAATTCTCATTTAATTATTATTATTAATAGATAATATATAAATCCATTAGGGTTTGGAAAATGATAACTGTCAACTGTGCATACGCACCCGATCCGAAACCCTAATGAAAAACCTCATTCTCCGCCTCAAGCAACTGTGCATACACACCTGCATTCTCGTTCCGAAAAACAAGAATACCAAGATATAAAAGCAACCCCCAAAACATATACCAGTATCTGGCTCAAACCAGAGCCTGCCAGTATAATCCGTCCGGACTCCAAACGTGCACAAGTGCGCGGATGAGAACGAACCCTGTCGCAAAACCATGCGACCTCTACTCTGTTTTGCCCAGAGACGAATACCCTCTGTGTGGGACTCTAAAGACTCGACACTACGCTGGCAGTGGGTTTAACCACAGACCGCAAGCGGCACTAGCTGTGCGTAACGGTCCCCAGGTAGATGCCGACAAGAAGGCTGACGAGGTGAAACCCCATCTGTACTCCTACTGAGTCTGAATGTGACATTCTCCGTACAGTCCGGTCTGTTCGTCTGATACATCGCATGGCGGGCCTAGGGGGCGGTAAAACGTCAGTCCCCCAATAGCGGTACAAGTCGTGTCGGAGTGAAGCCCAAAACACCCTGAGATAACACTGGAAACCTACCAGTATATCTCGTTTGCCCTGGCCAGGGACTACTCGTGTAATGGCTCTCCTAGACACAGCGCGATGTCAACCCCCAATACCGGGAGAGACGAATCCTGTCTAACCGTCACTGCCTCCAAGTGCTTCGGGACTGCACCCAACCACCACCTGTTTGCACGACTCCTTTGAGCCGTGGTAGGGTAGTGATCAAAGTGCAGTGGGAACACACTCGAGGCGAAGTGCCAGTGTCAAGTCAGCGGACTAAGCTGTACTCATGTCACCTGGGAACTGACGACTGACGATAGGTATAATACCAACCTGTCAGTTCCCGACGAGTCCTGTCCAGTGCACTCGTAACCCAACGAGCACCCGTATACTATCTCCAGTACGACGTACTGATGGCTGTGGGACAGACCATCTCCCACACTGGGATGAGAAGCGCATACGCTAGTCTACTCCGGAGTATCGATGCCCTGTCTCGATAGTCCTGCGACTAGGGACCTGTATAAGGATGTGCTTATAGATTACCCAGCCCCCACTAGTGTGACTGCCATCACAACGCTGGTAATCAAGCAAAGATCCTAAGGGCTCCACTAATGCGTATAAGTGATATAGTAAAATAAACACAAGTACACATTGAAGTAGAGACAAACCAAGTAGCATACTACTATTTTGAGCAAGATTGTATATACAAGGTGAATATCCCAAGCATCCATTAAGTAATATACAAACTAGTATGATACAGTAATGGCCTCTAGGGCATATACACTAACAATTCTATCTGCACTGGGTTGCTCTCATCCTGTCCTGAATCAGCTGGATCTTCTCCGTAGTCTCCTGAACTAACTGGGGTCCCAACACCCTACTCTCGCTGAGTTCAGTCCAACAGACTGGCGATCGACACTTCCTACCATACAAAGCCTCAAAAGGAGCCATCTGAATCATCTCCTGATAATTGTTATTGTAGGAGAATTCAATCAACGGCAAATGACGATCCCAACTGCCACCAAAATCAAGCACACACACCCGAAGCATATCCTCTAGAGTCTGTATAGTCCGCTCCGACTGACCATCGGTCTGCGGATGAAAACGGTGCTAAAACACAAGCGGGTACCCAAAGCTTCCTGAAGCATCTGCCAAAGACGGCTAGTAAACTGGGTGCCCCTGTCGGATGCGATGCATGTGGGAGCCATGCAAACGCACAATCTCATCTATATACAACTGAGCATAACCGAAAGTGGTCTTCACTGAAAGGAAGTGAGCCGCTTTCGTTAACCGGTCAACAATCACCCAAATGGAGTCATACCCCCGACTGGTCCTGGGTAGACCCACAACAAAGTCCATAGAAATCTGCCCCCATTTCCACTCAGGAACGGGTAAAGGGTGCAACTCTCCAGCAAGTCTCTGATGCTCGGCCTTGACTTGCTGAAAAGTCAGGCACCTCGAAACGAAGTCCGAAACATCGCGCTTCATCCCTTCGCACCGGTAAATGTCTCTCAAGTCACGGTACATCTTGGTGGAACCTGGATGAACGCTAAATGCTGACTGATGTGCCTGCTCTAGGATCTCGCATCTCAACCCATCAATATCTGATATGCACAAGCGAGTCCCGTAACGTAGCACACCTTGGTCATCAATCAAGAACTCCAAATCTGTACCCTACCAAACAAGCTCAAGAATCTCAGACAAACAGGCATCACTGGGTTGCGCCTCACGGATACGATCAAGTAGAAGTGGACAGCGCGGACATGAGCAAGCTGTCCCCCAGTGGAAGTGAACTCAATACCATCGCACAAGATCTTCCAATCTGTAGAAGACTGTCGCTGGACTGCGCTCAACTGGGACAAGCTACCCCTGGGCCTACGACTCACAGCATCAGCTACCACATTTGCCTTGCCCGGGAGATAAAGGATCTCACAATCATAATCCTTCACAAGCTCCATCCACCGGCGCTGTCTCAGATTCAGGTCCCGCTGCTGGAATATCTACTTCAAGCTCTTGTGGTCCGTGAAAATCTGACACGACTCCCCGTACAAGTAGTGTCTCCAAATCTTCAGTGCAAAGATCACCGCAGCCATCTCAAGATCGTGAGTAGGATAATTCTGCTCGTGCTTCTTCAGCTGCCTAGAAGCATAGCAATCACTCTATCATGCTGCATCAGTACGCAACCGAGCTCCACTATAGAAGCATCACAGTAAACAACATAGCAACCCGATCCAGAAGGCAAAGATAGAACTGGTGCATTCGTCAACCGAGTCTTCAACTGCTGAAAACTCTGCTCGCACGCATCAGTCCAGAGAAAAGGAACTCCCTTCCGGGTCAGGCCGGTCAGCGGTGAAGCGATACTCGAAAAATCCTGCACGAAACGGCGATAATAACCAGCTAAGCCTAAAAAGCTGCGGACCTCCGTCACAGATACAGGTCTGTGCCAAAGCTGTACAGCCTCGATCTTCCTCGGGTCTACAAGAATACCGTCTCCCATCACCACATGACCCAGGAAGTCAACTTTTTCCAGCCAAAATGCGCACTTTGAGAATTTAGAATACAGCTGGTGCTCTCTCAATGTCTGCAAAGCAATCCTCAAGTGCTGCTCGTGCTCCTCTCGACTCCTAGAGTAGACCAGAATGTCATCAATAAACACAATAATAAACTGGTATAGGAACGGCCTGAAAATCCGGTTCATCAGATCCATGAATGTTGCTGGCGCATTGGTGAGTCCGAACGACATCACCAAAAACTCATAATGCCCGTAGCGTGTACGAAAAGCAGTCTTCGGAATGTCATCATTCCGAACCCGCAACTGATGATAACCCGAACGCAAATCAATCTTAGAAAAATGTTTCGCACCCTGGAGCTGATCAAACAAATCGTCAATGCGAGGTAAAGGATACCTATTCCGCACCGTAACTCGGTTCAATTGACGATAATCCATACACAACCTCAAACTGTCGTCCTTCTTCTTGACGAACAGAACATGAGCTCCCCAAGGCGAAACACTCAGACGCACAAGTCCCCTATCAAGCAATCCTTGTAATTGATCTTTAAGCTCTCTAAGCTCCGCCGGGGCCATCCTGTAAGGCGATATATAAATAGGCCCCGTGCCGGGAATCAGATCAATATAAAACTCAATATCGCGCTCTAGCGGCAAACCAGGCAACCCATCGAGAAAAACATCGGAAAACTCTCGCATGATAGTAACCCGGTCCAACGAGTCTACTGTGGCTCCAGTATCATGAATGAAAGCCAAGAATCCCAGACATCCCCTCCTCAAAAGCCGACTAGCGCAAAGGGCTGAAATCAAACTGTGAGGGGAGGCACCACGGTCCCCCTGCACAACAAGAACTGACTCGCCGGGAAAACAAAACCTCACTGTCTTCTTACGGTAGTCCACAGATGCGTAGAAAGTAGCTAACCAGTCCATGCCCAGGAGAACGTCGAAGTCCAACATCTCAAGAAGGATCAAGTCGACGGAAAAATCTCTATCTCCTATACGAACGGCACACAACCGAAACACGTGTCGCGCAACAAACGCCTCGCCAACAGGAGTATTCATGACAAGCGGCTGATCTAGCAAACACGACTCTCGGCCTAACCTCGGCACGAAGTGCATAGAAACATACGAATGCGTAGATCCTGGATCAAATAAAATGTGTTCATCAAAAGAACATACAGGAAGAGTACCTGAAACCACTGCATTAGATGCCTGCGCGTCCTGATGAGTCAAGGCAAACACTCAAACCTGCCCTCTACCGGCAACTGGTTGTCCTCTGCCTCTACCACCCTATCCTCCCTGAACAAACCCTCCGTGACCATGACCTCTCTGAGCATATATCTGACGCGGAGCAACAACAGGCGCAAAAGGTAACGCTCTCTGAGGTGGAGAAGGCGGTACAGTAACATGTGGTACTGCTGCCTCTCTCTGGCGTATCACGGTATAATCCCTAACGAGGTGATGTAGACTGCTACACCTAAAGCACCCAGACGTCGACTGCTGACCCTCCTGGGGATAAGTGCTGAATAACTGGCCTCGTCCCACGTCTCTGCTACTCCCAGTATCTGAACGGAATCTGTCACGGCGTCTAAACGTCTGTCCCCGTGCTGACACACCAGTACGAACCCTCTTCGGTTCCGGAACAACCGACGTCTCGGAAAGACGCACCTCAACCAATAAGGCTGCGTCCACCGCTGCTGCATACGTGTCACAGTGCTGAATGCTGATAGCGAGGAACAACTGGGTAAGCAGGCCTTGAACGAACCTCTTTACCCGCATCTCCTCAGATGCTACCAAAAACGGAGCATACATAGCCAGCTCGATAAACTGCACATCGTACACAGCAACCGTCATACCCGGAGTCCGGCGTAACGACTTGAAACTGTACGCTCGAGCATCTCTGACGCTCTGCGGGAGAAAACGGGTGAGAAACACCGTTATGAACTCAGCCCAGGTCATAGGAGCAAGACCCGCGGCTCTGCCCTTCTCTAACGACTCGCACCACTTCTAGGCCAGACCCTCCAGACGAAAACTCGCGAACTCTATCCATCTCGCGTCGGAGCACCTCAGCGAACGACATATCCTGGCTATCCGATCGATAAACGACTGCGGATCCTCAGCTGCATCAGTGCCAGTGAAAACCGGAAGCCTCAGCCTCATGAACTCTGATAACGATACGGTGATCACCTCTGTAGCTGCTGGTACAACTGCCTGAACAGTAGGAACCAACACAGTCCCCGTAATAGGTGGGAAAACATCTTGTCGCTGCGTTCGAATGGCCTCCACTAACGACCCTATCATCTGACGCAAATCCTACATACCGGCACCTAGCATAGCAATATGGTCTATCGAAGGTGGATCAATATGCTCCTGCACAATGGGCGTACCGCCCTGGTCAGTCCTCGTCTCAGACGAGTCAACTCTGACCTCGGCCCTTGCGGCCGCTCTCTGCGCCCTCGTAGTCTTCGGCGGCATAAAGGCTGGAAATGGAAACAAGATTCAATAAGGACACAGAAATCGAATCACAAGGATTTATATAATCGCGGAAGGAATTTCAATCAATAAGTTCTAAGGTCACATAGGCGGAGTACCGTGTCGTAAGTATGACGCGGAACATACACACGCTATGTCACTCTGCTTAAGCTACCTACTCCATCATACCAAGGTCATGCTACACTCCGAAAGGTAAAACCTGGCGCTCTGATACCAACTTTGTCACGATCCAAATTTAGACACGTGACCGGCACTTAAACCACGCGACGTCAACAGGCGTACGCCATTTAAGTAAGCCGAAATCCAGAAATCTAAACCACCCGAAAAAGGGATAAGTGGAGAAAACATAGTTAAAAACCTTCGGAAATCTTAAGTAAAAATCTTTAAACTTAAGTTTACTTTCTTAAAAATTTCGGCAGTACCTCCTTTGTAAAAACTAGCCCCGAAAACGGGTACAACATAGAATATAAGTAAAGCATCCCAAACGGGAGCATATCACGCCCAACGGTAGAAACTGTTAGTTATATGTATTCCCTAGAGGCCATTATTGTACATAGGATGTATATTGTAGTGGATGCTGGGACATATATAGGGAGGACTTTCTTGCTCGACATGATAGTATGCTATCTGGTTACACTTTACCTTAACGTGTATACTGCTTGTCTCTCTGTTACATGTTGGTAAAGCCCTTAGGATGTGTACTTGACTACCTGGATTATGATACGGATCATACTAGTAGGGACATGGTAGTCCATAAGTACATCCTTCAAAGTCCCTAGTCATGGGTATATCGAGACAGGGCATCGATAAACCAGAGTAGACTAGCGTATACCTTCTCGACCTATACAGATGGGCGATGGATAGATCCCATATCCCTTGGTGTTTGACATCAGAGATGATATACGGGTGCTCAGTAAAGACTGGGTACACTGGACGGACTCGCCGAGAACTCCCAGATGGTATTATACCTTATATCAGATGGCAGTTCTCTGGTGACACTGGTACAGAGTAGTCTGTTGACTCGAGATAGTCATAGAGTCTTGTGTGGTTCCCACTGTGCTTTGATTTCCACCTTGCCACGTCCAAGAGGGCATGCAAAACGGTGGTTTTTGGGTACAGTCCCGAATCACATGGAGGCAATGAGCGATAGGAGGGGATTCGTCTCTCCCGGTATAGGGAGTTGATGTTGCGCTGTGTTCGATTGGCTATAACCGGAAATCCCTGGCCAGGGTTGCTGAGATTTACTGGTAAGTGTTACCAGTGGTTTCTCGAACTGTTATATACCTCATATCGACACGACTTATCGAGCTATTGGGGTCTGACGTTTACCACCCCTAGGCGAGATATGCGACATATCAGACGACGAGACCGGACTGTACGGTAAGTGTTACTGGTTGGATTCACAGGAGTGTGAGCGGGCTTGCTCGTCGATCTTCTGATCGCTCAATACCCGGGTGGCCGTTATGTTTAGCAGACTGCTTGTGGCTTATGGGTGTTTGATATGATCATCATCTGCTGCCGGCGTATTGACGAGTCTTTAGAGTCCTACACAGAGGTTTCCTGGCTCAAGCGAAATGAAATAGGAGCGCATATGAGATATGTGCGGGACCGAGAATAATACGTGTATGTGATACCGTATTCCATTCTCGCGATGAATGTATCGATTGGTTGTATGCGATATAACCTAGTTATCGAATCGAAGATTGATTCGATAAGTCGATACATTGGATACTAGTCGGTTATATGCGACATGACCGGATCATTGAATCAAGTGTTGATTTAATGTATAATTATATATTTGATATATTACTTTGCATTAACTAGTATTGGTTCACTTTAAATGGATTTTCTCACTTTAAGTACACAAGTTGTATATGTGATATACTTTTGTGCACTTGTTTGTATCATGTTTGATGATACATGCTAACTTGAGTTTGTGTGTATGATTAAACCATGGTTATATGAATGGTTAGGGTTTTGTTTACTTACTTATTTATTTATTTATTCATTTTGGAAAATAAAAAGAATGGTGGCTTATTTTGTTGTTTTGTTGAAACTTCTTGAAGTGTTGAAAACTTGACCATTCTTGTTCTTTTCCTTAACCTAACCATTCAACCTAACCCTAGTTCACTCTCTACACATGACCATGGTTGGTATATGATAAGTATTTATATTGTTTTCTATTTCAAAAATAACTTATCATATTCTTTTCTTCTTCTTCTTCTTCTTCAAAAAAGAAGAAGCTTGCAACCATTAATGGCATCTTGAGAAAAAAAGTGAGAAATCCAATTCTAAAGTGAACCCATTTCCTATTTTTTCATCCTCTACCTCTTACCAAGTAGTATAAGGTGTTTTCTTCACAAGTTTCATGACTTGGTGAAGTGGGAGCTTGATCTTGTGTTGCCTCGACGTAGATCATCTTCGGCATCGAAGTCGACGACCTAGCCCGATCATTATTTCGATGAAGCCGACGCTAGAGCCCGGGATCCGATGATCGCAGCGAGGAGACTTCATCGCGGAGCTATGGAGGTGGAGGACCGGATCTACAAAGGTTGTATTTCCGTTCACTTAGTTAAGTTGTTAACTAGTTTCATGTTTCGCCTAATCTCTAGTCAACGATCCGTATTAGGGTTTCTCGGCACTTCTAAATTTTGAAATTGGCATGGTTGATGCCTTGTGAGACCTCCTTAGTGTGCCTGGGAACCCTACAGTGGTATCAGAGCCTAGCTAGAGCCTTAGGCGATGCGTTGACGATGTTAGAAATCCGAACGAAACACGAAACCCTAATTCATACCCCTCTCTGTCCATTTTTTGAAAATGTGGATTTTTCTATATTAAAAATATGCAGAAAATTAAGCAGGGTTTTATAAGAATTACTGTGCAAAACGAGGTCGTAATTCCATCAAACCGCCGTGGAACCGCGGCCGTACCCCACGTGGCGCGGCGGTTCCGCGGCCATTATGTTGAATCGTTGACCAAAATTTGCACAGTAATGTTTCCTTTTGACTGCTGTATTTTCTGGGATATTTTAACTTTTACTCAACAGTTGAGTTTTCTGGGGTTGTATTGGGACTTTGGTGATTCGATCGGATTGTCTAATCTTGTCTGTGTTTTTCCGGATATTTTTAGAATATGTTAAAAAGTTCGACCGGATATAAATACCCAATTTTTCCCCTGTCGGGAAATTTCCAAGTGTTGGATCTTTCCGTAGTTTACAGACGTTCTAAGTAGTGCAAGTAACGCGATGGACCCTCTAGAAGACAACAAACCTTAACTCGATTATGTGACCGTCTTGAACTGCCCTTTGAACCTTAGGGTTTCGGGCAGTACGGCGTGCCACATGTGAGGCGTTGGCTTGACCCTTCTACGGCTGGATCGTTGGTACTGAGGCATGAACTGGATGTTTTTAAACTTGTTTCATGTGTTGAGCTGTTTAGGGAAAACTTGGGTGTTTGCCTGTTCGATCGGAAAGTTTAACATTTTCTGTTTATCTGGAATCTGATACAATATTTGGAATTTACAAGTAGTTATGTGATAACTAATATGAATGTTATAAACATAGCACTTTAGTCTCAAATGATCGGTTGCTATGGAATTTTGATGCGATCAAAAGTCCGTCGCAATCACGTAGCGTACGCGGATATTCGCCGGTAAACTTAATAGAAAGCTATACCCCATAGCCCCGACCAAGTGACTGTAGGAGAACCCCATCGCCGAAAGCATCCGTTTGGGTGCTCGCGACAGCGGTGTTCCGCCTTGGTGCACTTCATCGACGGTATCAGGGATGCGGCCGTCTACTGAAGTTTGCGACGAGCATTCGATCAGGATGTCGGGAATCTTGTTGAATTGCCCGACTTGATATTGAAAAGAGTTTTCGATTTTGAGACTAAAATGCGGGGTTTATAATTGTTAGGCATATGATGTCTAAGGAATTCATAGGTTTAGGCATGCGATGTCTAAGGTGGTTGCGGATTCCAACTGTTGTAGTTTTACACTTTCTTTTCTGTGACCGTAAGTGTAATATGTGATATCGCCGGTTTCGTTGCTATATGTCAACGACAATTGGGATACGCATGTTTACTTACGTTGATGACATGTGATGTTATGAGTTGCTGGATATGTTATATTGGATCGTCGTGTTTGAATAGCCCAGGGTTTTTATTTGAGATGAGTGTTTTTCATTTTCATTCATGTAAAAACTTGTATGTAATATTCTTTTATTGGGGCACTTCCAGGTTGTGAAAGTTGTCACCGTTGATGTATATTATTTGCTTTTCCGCACTAGGATAGACCCAAGGAGGGGAGCACAAGTAACCGGGTTCTGGAGTCCAGTGGGAGACCAACTCGAGGAGTCGAGTCCGGGTCTCCTAACTCTAGAATTGGTAGGGTTGCTTGCCGCTCTGGTAGGGATCTAGGGGTGTGGGTTTGGCTATTCATCGTGACCGTGGAATCTGTGTTTTATACTGGCTCGTATTGAAAACACGGACGTCCTAGTATATCCAATATTTCATATGTTTCTTCTGCTGCGATATCTGTGATGTGATCATGTGATGTTCTGTGATAGATACAGTATATAGTATATATGATATATTATATAGGCGTTACTTATGTTTTACACCCGCGCTACCCCTGCCCTGCTCTGCCGTTAGTTACCTAACCTAACGGTGCACGAGAGGACATCGAGGCGAATGCGGACGGCATAAGTGTACGTCGTATTTATCTGTGATGATTAGGTACTTAAATGATGGGACTTCATTAATATGATTAATGAAAGAAAAGAAACCTAAGATGTTGTGGAATCAAATTTCAAATTAAAACAGGTAGCTACAGTTCTTGCTTTGCATCGCGGTGTTCCTTGTAGAACATCCTGCACCTTATTCGATAAGGAAAGGACCGAGATCCCTTCACCGGGAGTGACTCCTTTAGCAATAACTGGCAGATGCTACAACTCTCGGTTTTTCTTTTGATTGCTTATATAGTTTCTGCTTTGCACAGTGATGTATATGATATATCCCGCACCTCATTCGACGAGGAAAGGACCGACGATCCCTTCACCGGGAGTGACTCCTTTAGCAAAACTAGAAAAGCCTCAAAAACACTCCATTTCAAAATTCATTCGATCCTACAACGATATCAAGTTCATTAAGCAAAAGGTTTTCAGAAAAACCTGTCGTAGCCCTCCTTCATTTCAGATAAGTACTAGTTAGTATTCGTGCTACGTTTGTTGACTATGTTAAGGCGTAGTGGCGGTAGCTAATTAGTGCTTATCTGTATAAGTATATGATGCGATTGGATTAGGGTAGTCGTGCGACTTTGTTGACTATGTTAAGGGTCGTGCGGGTGAGTTTAATTCAATCAGGAAATGACGGGTTGTACTTGACTAGAACTTATGATTTGTTGACTATATTAAGGTCATAAAGCTGCTAGGGGCAAAATATTATCGGGAATTTCAAGTGTTGAAATTTGCAATGAGATTGCATACCTTCTATGAGATAGTTGGATCCCGATACCCACTGCGAGTAATTGTTACTCCTAGGAGAGTTTTACACATTACAATTAGCCGATCAAGTAGGTGTCTAGAAAGGTGTCAACGGGGTTACGCCTCTGGGAAAACGAGGTTTACATTAATTAGGTCCATGCGAAAGCACGGGGCACCTCCCTTAAAGTACCGAAACTGGCCTGGCTAAAAGATTGGCGAACTTATAGCGTGTAATTAATCCCGGCTAATCTTTCTTTTTAGGGTTTGAAGGAAGATTTGATAAAAAGCAGTGGGAGCCATCCTGATTAGATAAAATAATAACCAATCTGATCTTGCAAGAGTATACGCGAAGTGTTTTCTTCTCTCTCTCTCCTGGTAGCGATCATGTCACGCCTTAATCAAGATAATAATACGGATATATTGACCGAACCCGCTTGTTATACTGAGCTGGGGAACGTTGGTCCCGCTCCAACTTATAATTGTTATAAGACAGAGCAGGAAATAGGGGAATACCAGAATTCCTATGCTGCCCAAACGAAGAAAATGCATATGATGCATCTCCTTCGGGTATGTTCATTACAAAGAACTGTTTCTCAGTATCCTCCGCATCCTGGGTATTTGATACCGGATCAGGATCCCAGATATGTAATCTGTTACATAGGGCTACAAAAAGGTAGAAAAACTGAGAACGGGTGATAAGTTTCATGAGACAGAAAACGGGGCAAGTGTTGCAGCCAAGTCAACGGGGCAAGTGTTGCAGCCAAGTCTGTTGGTCACTGTCACCCTGTATTACCAATACATTGATTCTGAACAAATGCTATTAGATACCGAACCTGATATACAAAATCATATCAATCTCTTTATTTACTAAAGTAATGATAAAATTTTGTTTTTCTGGATAATGTTTTGAACATTTCCTATATCAAAAGTTGATCGGTTCAGGCACGTTATCTAAAAGTATTAACGTTCTAAATCAAACTACAGTTCTTAGTATACGGAACACACACAAGAGGAAGAGTTCAGAAATGAACAGATCCTTCTTAAGGTATTGTAGACTAGGTCATATCAATGCGACCTGACTAGCTGGAGTTACATAAAGATGCATATTTAAATTAGTTTGAATTTACATCTTGTGAAACTCGCCAGTCATGTCACAAAGATAAGATGACCATAGCTCTGTTTATTGGAAACAGAGAAAGAGTTAGTAAACTTTTGAGATTGATACTTGTTGATGTATGTAGATCCCCTGTCTACATATGCCAAGACCGGTTATTTGTACTTCATTACATTCTCTGATAATCTCTCGAGATTCAGACATATGTTCCTGTTGAAACACAAGTCCGAACCTTGTGAGATATTCACAGAATATAAGTTAGAAGTAGAGAACCAAAATACGGGTATAAGTATTATGTCCTATGATGAGATCAGGGAGGAGAATACTTGTGCATGGAATTCCTGGACTATTCTAAAGGAGAATGAGATTCTCTCTCAGCATTACTCCTCCGAAAACAACACAGCACAACGTAGTATCGGGGCGGAGCAATCACACCCTATATGATAAGGTGTGCTCTATGATGAGTACTACTGAGTTACCTATTTTCTTTTGGGAGTTATGCGCTTGAGAAGCTGCATACCTATTGAATAGGGTTCCAATCAAATCAGTTGCCTACCACTCCATATGAGATATGGTAATGGAAGAGCCCATCTCTTAAGTCAGTTAAGATTTGGGGTTGTCCGGCCTATGTCTAAAAGAAAAATTCGGACAAGATCGAGGCAAGGTCTGTTATGTAGAACTGGAAATGTTCCAGCTGTACAAATTGCAACTGATGATTTGACAGAACCAAAGGATTCAATAGTTTCCAACGAACCTCAGCCTCTCCGCCGATCTAGTAGGGTTCCTCACCCACCTGAGAGATACTTCGGTTTCTATATGACAGTGGGAGCGAGGATTGCATCATGAGATGATGACCCAACTAGTTTCGAGCTGGCCATCAGGAGTGAGACTCTGTAAGAATGGCTGGATGTTTATCGATCTGAGATGGAATCCTTATACACCAACAAAGTATGGACTTTGGTTGCTATATCTAAAGGGTTAAATCCCCATCAGGAGCAAGTATTTCTTGAGAAGATTACTTGGTGTACATGGAAAGGTTGAGACTTTCAAAGATAGACTTGTTAAAGATTTTCGTCATCAACCAGGCGTGGATAATGATGAAACCTTTTCTGGGGCCTATGCTTAAGTCCATCCAGATCCTACTTGCTACGGCTACATACCATGACTACGATATCTGGTGGTTGGGTGTCATGACAGCTTTTCTAAATGATGTTTTAGAAGAGGGCGTCTGTAAGTACGCAGCCAGAGGGCTTTGTGAACAGTGGGAGCAGCGGAAACGTGTACAAGATGCTTTATAGGATAAAGCAGGCATCGCGGAGTTGGAACATCTGTTTTGATGTGTTAGTCAAAGAGTTTGACATCATCAAAATGGTAGATGAACCTTGTATATACAAAAAGGTAGTAGGGAGTATGAAAGTGATCCTCGTAGAGTACGTGGATGACATACTCTTGATAGTGAAGGAGTTTCCTATGCTACGCTCGGTCAATCTCCGCTTATCACAATGATTCTCCATATAGGATCAAAGTGATACCTCCTAAATCCTGGGTTTTGGATCTATGAGATAGATCTAATTGGATATTAGGATACTCACTAGTTATAGTGAGATGGTATCAATTGATCCTGGGGAGAATCACTGGAAAGGTTCCAGGGTGATAAAGACGACTGAATGTCAGTCACAGGCATTGTCTTTACCCTCAGTAAAGGGACGGTATGTTGGAAGAGTTCCAAGCTAGATACCGTGGCATACTAGACGATAAAGGCTGGATACATCGCTACTTAAGATGCTACCAAAGAGGCAGTTTGGGTGTATATAGGTTCATGAGATGAACTAGGTTCCTACCATTGTGTGACAATGGAATTGTGGTTTTATCCCAGGAACCCCGGTCCCATCAGTGACCCAGACGTATTCTGAGGCAGCATTACCTGATCATGGAGATAGTTGATCTCCAGGGTGATCGAGGTTAGGAGAGCAGACTCAGAGGATGACACGGCGAATCCACTCACGAAGGCCTATTCCGAGAGAGAGAATTTTATGGGATGGTTGAGTATGAGATACTTCAACCACTGCTACAGATGGCCCTAGTCCAAGTGGGAGATTGTTAGTTATATGTATGCCCTAGAGGCCATTACTGTACATAGGATGTATATTGTAGTGGATGCTGGGACATATATAGGGAGGACTTTCTTGCTCGACATGATAGTATGCTATCTGGTTACTCTTTACCTTAACGTGTATACTGCTTGTCTCTCTGTTACATGTTGGTAAAGCCTTTAGGATGTGTACTTGACTACCTGGATTATGATGCGGATCATACTAGTGGGGACATGGTAGTCCATAAGTACATCCTTCAAAGTCCTTAGTCGTGGGTATATCGAGACAGGGCATCGATATACCAGAGTAGACTAGCGTATACCTTCTCGACCTATACAGATAGGCGATGGATAGATCCCATATCCATTGGTCTTTGACATCAGATATAATATACGGGTTCTCAGTAAAGACTGGGTACACTGGACGGACTCGCCGAGAACTCCGAGATGGTATTATACCTTACGTCAGATGGCAGTTCTCTGGTGACACTGGTACAGAGTAGTCTGTTGACCCGAGATCGTCATAGAGTCTTGTGTGGTTCCCACTGTGCTTTGATTTCCACCTTACCATGTCCAAGAGGGCGTGCAAAATGGTGGTTTTTGGGTACAGTCCCGAATCACATGGAGGCAATGAGCGATAGGAGGGGATTCGTCTCTCCCGGTATAGGGAGTTGATGTTGCGCTGTGTTCGATTGGCTATAACCGGAAATCCCTGGCCAGGATTGCTGAGATTTACTGGTAAGTGTTACCAGTAGTTTCTCGAACTGTTATAGACCTCATATCGACACGACTTATCGAGGTATTGGGGTCTGACGTTTACCACCCCTAGGCGAGATATGCGACATATCAGACGACGAGACCGGACTGTACGGTAAGTGTTACTGGTTGGATTCACAGGAGTGTGAGCAGGCTTGCTCGTCGATCTTCTGATCGCTCAATACCCGGGTGGCCGTTACGTTTAGCAGACCTCTTGCGGCTTGTGGGTGTTTGATATGATCATCATCTGCTGCCGGCGTATTGACGAGTCTTTAGAGTCCTACACAGAGGTTTCCAGGCTCAAGAGAAACGAAATAGGAGCGCATATGAGATATGTGCGGGACCGAGAATAATGCGTATATGTGTTACCGTATTCCATTCTCGTGATGAATGTATGGATTGGTTGTATGCGATATAACCTAGTTATCGAATCGAAGATTAATTCGATAAGTCGATACATTGGATACTAGTCGGTTATATGCGACATGACCGGATCATTGAATCAAGTGTTGATTTAATGATTTAATGTATAATTATATATTTGATATATTACTTTGCATTAACTAGTATTGGTTCACTTTAAATGGATTTTCTCACTTGAAGTACACAAGTTGTATATGTGATATACTTTTGTGCACTTGTTTGTATCATGTTTGATGATACATGCTAACTTGAGTTTGTGTGTATGATTAAACCATGGTTATATGAATGTTTATGGTTTTGTTTACTTATTCATTTTGGAAAATAAAAAGAATGGTGGCTTATTTTGTTGTTTTGTTGAAACTTCTTGAAGTGTTGAAAGCTTGACCATTCTTGTTCTTTTCCTTAACCTAACCATTCAACCTAACCCTAGTTCACTCTCTACACTTGACCATGGTTGGTATATGATATGTATTTTTATTGTTTTCTATTTCAAAAATAACTTATCATATTCTTTTCTTCTTCTTCTTCTTCTTCAAAAAAGAAGAAGCTTGCAACCATTAATGGCATCTTGAGAAAAAAAGTGAGAAATCCAATTCTAAAGTGAACCTACTTTCTATTTCTTCATCCTCTACCTCTTGCCAAGTAGTATAGGGTGTTTTCTTCACAAGTTTCATGACTTGGTGAAGTGGGAGCTTGATCTTGTGTTGCCTCGGCGTAGATCATCTTCGGCATCGAAGTCGACGACCTAGCTCGATCATTCTTTCGATGAAGCCGATGCTAGAGCCCGGGATCCGATGATCGCAGCGAGGAGACTTCATCGCGAAGCTATGGAGGTGGAGGACCGGATCTACAAAGGTTGTATTTCCGTTCACTTAGTTAAGTTGTTAACTAGTTTCATGTTTCGCCTAATCTCTAGTCAACGATCCGTATTAGGGTTTCTCGGCACTTGTAAAATTTGAAATTGGCATGGTTGATACCTTGTGAGACCTCCTTAGTGTGCCTGGGAACCCTACAGAAACAACCACCATAAACATATACACTACGCCATAGCGAAGAAATATAAATGAAAACAACATAAGGAGGTAAAACTTTAAAACAAGGTCGGCTCCCACAAGCACGGCACCTAAGGTCACAAAATAATACAACATCGATCCTGACAACTCGTCTCTAAGTCAAATACATGAAGATGGTAGATGGAGAGTACTGGATACAAAAGATAAATAATGAACATCGTCGGATAACCGCAAACCCACCTATAGCAAAAGGCCTCACAACCAAATGTAGCGGTATCCGAAAAAGTAAAGAAAATAGGAAGCCCTGCCGCAATTACTCTGAGTGTAAGTCCTGCAAAACACTGTGGCACAACGGGGGTGAGTTGCCAACTCATGAATAGTAAATAACATCATACTGTAATCATAAGTATGCACGAACATCGATAAATCTATCACACGAAATCTGATAGCATAAGTATGGCAATATGTATATGCAACAATCATGTAAAGGTACATCATCAGGGTACTACAATTACATGAGGCAATGCATATCAAAATAATCCTGAGTGTGGGATGATATAATAAAATCTCATGCAAAAATCATCAGCATGGAAAAACCCTAGTGTCCCTCACTGAAACATCAAATCCCAAAATCCTCAGGCGCCATCACTAAAACCAGCCCTCATATCTGTATATCTCATGGAAAACAAAACATGATGAAATACTCGTGTCCAGCATCGATACGTAAATAAAACATATATCAGGCTCCGTCAGTCCGGATCGGCCCTCGGGCTTCATCAGTCCGGATCGGCCCATATCCATCTCTCGACTCCAGTCGGTATCCCCACGATAACCGCCAAGTCCAAATACTATCACCGGTAGGTACTAGCCCGCCAGCCAGGATCATCATCTTTACCACGAAAATCATCACTTGCCCCGGGGAACCATACCGGGTCCACCATGTACCCGCAGACGGTGCCTACCGCTCCTCGAATCGGGTATCGAACACAAGTTTTCGAACCGAGAAAACTCATGGTGGACGCACTGAAATATCATATCAAGAGAAACCGGGTTTTCAAACAATACATAAATTTCTTGAAATACCCCCACGGTTCTCAAATCCATAAATCATATGAAATCTATATCTCAATGCGTAAATCCATGAAAACTGTTGTATGCAACATAAAACAGCAATATGAGTATATTAAGGGATAACCGCTCTTTTAAATGAGTCCAGTTTAAAAATATATCATGTGGTTCCCAATTCCTTTGAAATCAAGTGCAGCATCATATGAGGTGTACATGTAACTATAGCAAGATATGTGTATTTTCATGTAAGCAGGTATGTATAATGCATTTCGTAAGCGCAATAGCATAATAACAAACGTTTCAATGTCAAATGACAATATAATACCACTTAGGGGTAAATGTAGGTATAGCAAGATATGTGGGTGTACATGTAAGTATGTATGCATGATGTACATATAGCTGTAGCAATGTATGTGGGTGTACATGTAAGTATGTATGCATGATGTACATGTAGCTATAGCCAGGTATATGTGTAAGCATGTAGGTATATCCTGTACACTACATTTCATATACGCAACGGAATAAGAATCCCTGTCTCAATGACATTAAGTGATACAATATCAAATATGAATATATGTAGTGTGTGTCATGGCAATTACCGACGGTGTGTGTGTAGCATACAATTTATGCTCGTGCAACATGAACCGTCGGTAATGGTGTTGTGTCCTATAGGTACCAAGTCAAGGCACAATAAGTAATAATATGCAATGACGCTCATGCGCAATCAACTCATATGTGTATATACATGCGACTATAATATCATATCCAGCCCTGACGCTGTCACGACCCAAAGTTTGGCCCGTGACCGGCACTTAACCATGTAACGTCTACAGGCGTAACGCGACTAAGTAAGCCGAAAACCCAGAAATCAAAACCCTTTTTAAGAATAAGTAAAGAACTACATGTTTGAAAATCAATGTTTTTAAATAACTAAGCCGAATGTGCATTTTAAAACAGTACGGTCTTTTCTAAAAATTTCGGCAGAGTTTCTTTTGTAAAACTGGCCCCGAATAGGGCACAACAAAGATAACAATATATATATGCAATGATAAAGGCATCCCCAAGCGGGGCGGGAGCTAGCTCTTCGTCAATAGACGGTCATAACCACACATGCAACAATAATATACAACGCCAAGTGGCGAGGATCACACCCAAAAGAAAGCTTAAAGCAACAAGAAACCGCAATACTACTAAGCGCGACTCTAAGGTCGAATAATACATCACTAAAGTCTAGGTCTGAAACAATATACAAGTTTTGGTTGATGGAAATTCTAGATACAATGAGTAAAATGAAAGCAATGGTGGCTCTTGATACAAAAGAATGCACCTACCAAAAGCAAATCACCCGCAAGAAAGAAGTGTGCCAGAAATGCCGCAATGAAACCTGTACGGCAGAACCTGCAAGAAACTGTGGCACAACGGGGGTGAGTTGCCAACTCGTGAATAGAAATATCTACAAGCAGAAACCGAATGCAAGACATAAACCTAAGTCAACAATCAGTAATATAATCCACAAGAGTACATCTGAGTGTAGTAAGGTGGCAAGGTAACATCTAAATATGTATGTGGTGCCAAGTACTCAGGTAATAACATGTCATGAATGTAAGGTATGCTGTATGAAGTAAATATGATGAAGTATCAAGTGATATCAATACACATATATTAGCGTCCCATACCACTAATATTGGTGTAAGGGTATATATAACAGCGCCCTCATACCCTGTTATATATACAAATGAAATATGATAAGTGTAAATCCAGTCCGTATATGATCCATGTCTGTATATGATCCATGTCTGTATATGATCCATGTCCGTATATGATCCATGTCTGTATATGATCCATATCTGTATATGATCTATGTCTGTATATGATCCATATCTGTATATACGTGGAACCCGTCCACCCGTCACCCAATGACAATAAGCATCATGTATGCAATATGAGGATATAAACAATATCATGGTAAAACATCATGAAACCCGTGCCAAGCATCGACACGTAAATCCTCATCCATATGGGGCTCCGTCTGCGGTATCGGCCCTCGGCCCCGGCAGTACGAGTCAACCCATGTCCATCTCTGGGCTCCGTCTGCGGTATCGGCCCTCGGCCCCGGCAGTACGGGTCAGCCCATATCCATCTCTGGGCTCCGATCGGAATCCTCCAGATATCCGCCGAGCTCAAGTACAATCACCGGTAGGTAGTAGTCCCTCTGCTGGGCTCACCGTCTATCACACAGCGAAACCGTTCTCGCCCCGGGGTACCATACCGGGTCCACCATGTACCCGTAATCGGCCTCAACCGCCTCCTCGATTCGGGTTTTCATATATCACTCTAGCACCGAGAAAACACATGGTGGACGCACCGAAATATCATATCAAGGAAACCGGGTTTTTAAATGATTACATATTTGAAATAGCCACGGTTCCCAAATCCAGAAATCACATATAATCCAAACCAAAATGTAAGTCACTAATCTGATATGATATGTGCGTCAAACATAAATATCATATCAAGTCACATATAGATGAGCTACAATATAATGATCAGGTGTGATATAAGCATCAAATGTGAGTATCAAGTCATGTCACATATAAATGAGCTACAATATAATGATCAGGTGTGATATAAGCATCAATGTGAGTATCAAGTCATGTCACATATAAATGAGCTACAATATGATGATCAAATGTGATATAAGCATCAATGTGAGTATCAAGTCATGTCACATATAAATGAGCTACAATATGATGATCAAATATGATATAAGCATCAATGTGAGTATCAAGTCAAAATCATATATGTTTGTGTACAGGTCTATGTGTACAGTATGCCATGCGGAAATCATACCATGAATGCAGCAGTACTAGAGTGTAGTGACATAGCAATTATCGAGGATGAAGTGTGTGAGTCGGCAATCAGTGTACGTGGAACATACGCATCATCGATAATGGTGCTGGTGTCCTAACAGCATGATGGTAATATAACAATAAGCACAAGTGATGCCATGCAAACAGTATGAACAGGTGCAATCGAATAATCAACGCAATAGTGAAGAATTCTAACTCAAAAGCTATATCATGCAACCTTGCCTTTTGAAATAAGACGAATCGGGGTCTTTGGTAAAACAAGGGCTACGGTGTTTAGAAAATAGACACTACACATTTGAAAATATCCGTAGAATCCCCTTTTTCCTATCTTGCAATATTCCCGATTCGTTAGTTTGAAATAGGTATGACTCTGGTCTAATCTAACATCTACTATGCAACTACTGATCTAAGTATCATGCAAGTCTGGAGGGGTATGGAAACCGCCTAAATCTGAGTCGATACATATATATATAGGTATATAGTCGGTGATCTCGCCTCAATGTCATATCATAAGATATCCTCGAGTTATGAGTGCGGATCTATCATCAATATCGGCTCGTACGGTAATCATCGTACGGCATCCCAATAGCTGGGTACGGGTCAATATCTCACTATCTCATCACATAACAGGTATCACTATCATCAGATCACATAGTCTGGGGTACTACTCTATGTCTAGCACCAAACGATACCGTCAGTGAAGTATGCATGCGGGGGTAAACACATCTCCCAAGCCCGCAAGAAATCACAAGTCATATCCCACAATGAATCGTATCCAATCACCGATCTCACGTCATCAAGCCCACATCATCGACTCATTACCAACGTCATCCCATATCATCAAACGCCGTGTAAGTACAAGTAATATGCAAGGGTGTGTGTGTAGGTGCAATTCTATCCTAGGGTTCGCGACTATAAACTACACTAGTCACTTCTACCCTACACTATCCATAATACTTCTAACACAAAGCAACAACACACTAAAACTATCACACATCTACTATATATAGTATACTAACTACGGACTGCGGGGGTGCTATACGCCATCCACCCGACTTCCCCCTGTAGATATAATCTACTCACCTTGCATCATCATTACGGACGTCACCATGCATTTGCTTGTCGTCCCGATGTCTTCATGGGTACCTACACATCAAATATCGCATATGCGCATTAAAACCAAATCCAAGCTAAAACGGCGTATGAAATCCAAAACGATACGATAAGGGGGCCTATAGGTGAGAACCTATGGCACGCCTTCAAAACCACATATAAATCCTCTATATCGTCGTATAAACGCCAAATAGTCGAGGTAAAACGAAACACACCAATGCAGAAATGAAAATACGGAATACGGAAACTAAAGTCCAAAACAGCAACTCATGAAATATGTCCCAGATTTTACCCCAGGTCACTTTATACAAATCTATAAATACCAGGGGCCTAAACTAACAATGTAGAAGCTACAGAACCAACACGACCCAAAATGGTGGGACCCAGGCCGCAATTGGCCGCCAGAAGGGCAGAATTGGCGGCCGGGAAATGAAGTTGGGGGCTAGGGTCTTGGATGTTGCCTCTATGGTGCCTGCACATCTCAATTTCCACTCAATATTATTTTAGGGGTCTCGGGGTGATAGCAGATTCAAGTTAACCCTCACAGATTTCACATTTTCCCCGATATCGGTTTCTAAAATCCGTATTCTGTGGTTTGGTTCTCAGGTTAGGGTCTCAATTCATGTACTAGGGTGTTTACAAGTCCTCTACTGAGCTCAATTTCATCATACAACACCAATTCCTCACAACCCTAACTAAGTTTTCCTCAAGCTCATAATATCGCACAATATCGGTTCAATAACACATTGGGGTATAAAGAATGCTAGAATTAAACGTAATGGTCCAGAAATTACCTCATTTGGCAACTCAAGAAAATTCTTGAGTTGCCCCCTAGTGGCCAAAATCCATGCTTTCTTGGTCCATCGTGTAGGTCTCGGCTTTGTGCACAATTTTAATAAAAGGAGTGTGAGGTTTTGGGGTTGTTTTAGAGATGTTTTGAGGAGTTGAAGAGGGGAGGAAGAGGGAGGAGAGGCAGCAGCAGCAAGCATGGGGAGGAGAAGGAGGGAGATGAAGCAAGGAACAATGGCTAAGTGCTAAGTCAATGAGGCCATACCCTCTTCTCACCAAACCTCCATTTCTTTATTCTTTTCTTTTCTTTTCCTTTTCTTTTTCTCTTTTAATCCTTAATCCAAACCTTCTCACCTCAATAGTAACCCCAAATAAGAAAATCATGATAGAAAATGCAAAAGTGTGAGAAAATGTGATATGTGCAAGTTTTGCACAAAATTGCCAAAAAAAACCCGATTAGCGATTTTAATCGCGATTAGCGCTAAATTAGTGTCAAACTAATCACAAAAACTTAAAAATGTCATAATTCACTAATTTACCCTATTTTAGAATTTTCCATAATTTTTCATAATTTTTCTAACATTTTTCCTATTTATTTGCATTTAATATTAAAATAATCAATAAAATAATATTAAATTATAAAAATTCCCAAAATTTATATTTTATACTTTTGAAAATGTTACAATCTACCCCCCTTTAAGAAATTCGGTCCCCGAATTTAAATTTAAACCCCCACTACTAAAACAATTTCAGTAATAATCCATTTGTCGGGGCTCCGAAAACATCAACACATAGAGAATATCATAAAAAAAAATGTACTACTCTACTAGCAATCAATCCCCAAAATGCATATATAAGAATATCCTATGCGTCTGGTGCGCAAGGAATCAAAATCCATATATGTGTCAAACAGGTGTAGAAAACTACATCCAGGTGCAACGGGTGTGCACGAAACATCTGTCGTAGGCAAACGTGTGTGCCTGATAGAAAAATCAGGTGCATATGAAATGCACGAAGAATTCCGATTTAGTGCATCTGGCGTGCACCAAAATCGTATATCAAAATACAAAAGTGGCATGAAAACTACGCTGGAAATGCAATTCAAATCACTGAATACAATAGGCATGAAATCTCAATCAATATCTCAAATGTAATAACTCAGCGCAAAATATATAAATATCCAGTGGGTGCATGAAACCAATATCATAAAACTCAGTCATCAAATCTAAATCATGCAAACAGAACGCCCAAAATACCGAAATCCAAAATGACGGATACGTGATAATCGAATCACAAAATCACAAATCATAAATACCGTCGTCGGTAGTTCCTCCTTCGAGGTCGAGAAGGAGTCAGTGCATCCACTGCTAGCAGCGCAGGATATCTACTTGCTTCTTGCTCGCGGTCTGGCGTCCTCTGACTCTGGGTCCTTATCTTCTTTGCGGATTTCCTATCTCGCAGTCAATCGGCTCATCGGCCCTGTCAGGTGTGCTAACGGGGACGATTCCGTTCTGGCACTTCTCGGGTCACCTCTCGGTCAATCCTCATGACTACTCGTAAGGCAGCACATCACTGGCGTCGGCCTCCGGCTCTCTGAATGCACGTCACGCATCTGATCCTGGGTGCAAACATCATTTTAGCAACGTCCTGGAAGGAATCCTGCTCAAGGTCTCTTCCGATCATGCCTATGTCGATCTGTACAGAGGCTGGCTTTCTTGCATAACCTCTACTCGCCCAAAAGACACCTGTGTCCTCAGCACAAAATTTTCTCAGAAACTGGTCACATCCCAACGTCTCTGTAAGCATATCAGATCTCTAGTCTCGACGGGAAGTAATGACAGCTCGTCAGCGTCTCACACGAACTTCTGGTTCCACATGTCTCTATCATCGTCCACTATGAAGTCACGCCAAGCCACCTTGCACTGCACTGTTCTCGGCCACGGTCAATCTGAAGTCTCTCACACAGACTCGAAATCGCGTACTCTGTAGCTTCATCATTCTGTAAAAGATGTCAGGCCGAACAGATCCTCGGAAACACGTCTCAACCATCGGAGGAATACTCATCACTCGACCGTCCTTGCCCAATTCGCAACGCATCTGTGTAAGTCCCTTTATCCGAACCTGGTCAACTACCTCGTCGACAATGCCGAACTCTGTCCTGCTAGGTGGTGCGCAATACGACCATTCCTAGGTCTAGGTCTTCTCGTATCGTTTCCCAAAAAGGTCCTGTCGAGGTTCCTTTCTCAAATCTCATACCTGCCGAAATGCCCGGAAGTCGTCATCCAATGCTGAAGCTAAAGCTTATTCCGGAACGGCTACATACTTATCGCGCTTCTTTCTGGAAGATCTATCCATATACCATGCCTCGGGGTGCGTATCACATCTCTGATGTCAGCGGAGTGGGACGCCATCTCGTCGAAATATCTTGCGAACTCTTTTCTTCGCTCTGCGTCAATGTCGACTGATTCGGACTCGTCTCATCTTGGCTGCATGTACTATGCTCCAACGGCTATGCTCGCATCTGGAGTCTCCCAAGCAGTGTCCCATCACGATATCCGAAGGATGTCGAACCATCCGATCGACTTGTCAGAACCTCATAATCCCCCAAGAGCTCACATCTCGGGTACAGTTTAATAGTATCGAGTACATGCCACAGCGTCGGTGGTCCAGCCGTAGAAGGGCAAACCCAAGCCTCACTAATGGCGCCGCGGAACCGCCGTAAACCCTAAGGTTCAAAGGCTGTCACACGGTCATTAAGTCGAGTTAGGGTTTCATTCTTCTAGAGGGTCCATAGAATCACCTGCATGTCTTTCCGTATACTTTAAACTTGGAAAATGGGCTCCTGACATTCGATCGTCTCAATCGACTCTCAACGAACCTGCGTGAAATCGTCTCTAGCTGGAAACGATCTATCTGATGACCTCGCATCGGTAACGAACGAACCACATGTCCTAGTCATTCATCCTCAGGTGACTAGCGACTCGCTATCATCTCTCTGAGTATATGCTCACGCTGCAACAGCTCCAATCATCTGGGCGATATCTCATCATTTGCAGCAACAACTGGTTCATACGCCTGTACGCCGAACAATGCCTCAATCCTCCAAGAAGGGCAATACATAGGCGGTCATCTCTGAATCGGTCTGCTCTAGATCTGAGTAAGATTCTCCACACTGGAATTCTTCAACTCAACCGGGCCCGCTCTGGCGCAAAATCGGACGAATCACTTTCGTCTCTCAAATCGGGTAGACTAGCTATCATCTGTCGCATATCTGCCTGAAGGCTCCGGCAATCTCAGCTCGTAAGCTCCGAAAGCAATATCCTGTCGATCTCAGCAACAGCTGGTCCATCTGTCTGCACGGTAGGCGACATCACAATCTCTGAGGTATGCTGTACATCAACAGTCCTCTTTCAACTGGCAGTTCTAACAATGGCCCGATCATCCGGTGCAAATCCAAGCACTCGCCTCCACTAGAGGTCACAATCACCAATACTAACTCGAGACGTTCCCATGTCACCAGAAAACACAATGGTCGGCCCCTCGTACCAAACGAGCTCACACCGGCCGTAACCCTAGCAGCAGCCCAAACTGCGCCCACACATGGTAACAGGAATCTCAATCGAGTATCAAAGAGAGCACACCAGTGGCAAGAAAGAAATAACATATCCAAAGTGGTTACATGATCATAGGAAGGAACAGTATCAATGAAGGTATGATCATGAAACTAATAAAATCGGGGATCTCAAATGGATGTATAATCCGGGATATGAAGAAAATCGCTGATCTCAAAAATATGTACATCCTAAGGTTCCTTAAGCGGAGTGGCGTGTCGTAAGTATGCCGCGGAACATACCAACGGTACGTCACTCTACTTTAGTCACCTATTCCATCAACCAAGGGTCATCCTAATACGACGAAAGTTCGGGTCTAATACCCCCTCAACCAAGTCTAAGTTCCGTAAGGTCAAGCCTAAGTTCCGTATATAAACAATTCCCTAGGCTCCATATAGTCAAACTTAGACTCGAACCAAGGTCAACCTAGCGCTCTGATACCAACTTTGTCACGACCCAAAGTTTGGCCCGTGACCGGCACTTAACCACGTAACGTCTACAGGCGTAACGCGACTAAGTAAGCCGAAAACCCAGAAATCAAAACCCTTTTTAAGAATAAGTAAAGAACTACATGTTTGAAAATCAATGTTTTTAAATAACTAAGCCGAATGTGCATTTTAAAACAGTACGGTCTTTTCTAAAAATTTCGGCAGAGTTTCTTTTGTAAAACTGGCCCCGAATAGGGCACAACAAAGATAACAATATATATATGCAATGATAAAGGCATCCCCAAGCGGGGCGGGAGCTAGCTCTTCGTCAATAGACGGTCATAACCACACATGCAACAATAATATACAACGCCAAGTGGCGAGGATCACACCCAAAAGAAAGCTTAAAGCAACAAGAAACCGCAATACTACTAAGCGCGACTCTAAGGTCGAATAATACATCACTAAAGTCTAGGTCTGAAACAATATACAAGTTTTGGTTGATGGAAATTCTAGATACAATGAGTAAAATGAAAGCAATGGTGGCTCTTGATACAAAAGAATGCACCTACCAAAAGCAAATCACCCGCAAGAAAGAAGTGTGCCAGAAATGCCGCAATGAAACCTGTACGGCAGAACCTGCAAGAAACTGTGGCACAACGGGGGTGAGTTGCCAACTCGTGAATAGAAATATCTACAAGCAGAAACCGAATGCAAGACATAAACCTAAGTCAACAATCAGTAATATAATCCACAAGAGTACATCTGAGTGTAGTAAGGTGGCAAGGTAACATCTAAATATGTATGTGGTGCCAAGTACTCAGGTAATAACATGTCATGAATGTAAGGTATGCTGTATGAAGTAAATATGATGAAGTATCAAGTGATATCAATACACATATATTAGCGTCCCATACCACTAATATTGGTGTAAGGGTATATATAACAGCGCCCTCATACCCTGTTATATATACAAATGAAATATGATAAGTGTAAATCCAGTCCGTATATGATCCATGTCTGTATATGATCCATGTCTGTATATGATCCATGTCCGTATATGATCCATGTCTGTATATGATCCATATCTGTATATGATCTATGTCTGTATATGATCCATATCTGTATATACGTGGAACCCGTCCACCCGTCACCCAATGACAATAAGCATCATGTATGCAATATGAGGATATAAACAATATCATGGTAAAACATCATGAAACCCGTGCCAAGCATCGACACGTAAATCCTCATCCATATGGGGCTCCGTCTGCGGTATCGGCCCTCGGCCCCGGCAGTACGAGTCAACCCATGTCCATCTCTGGGCTCCGTCTGCGGTATCGGCCCTCGGCCCCGGCAGTACGGGTCAGCCCATATCCATCTCTGGGCTCCGATCGGAATCCTCCAGATATCCGCCGAGCTCAAGTACAATCACCGGTAGGTAGTAGTCCCTCTGCCGGGCTCACCGTCTATCACACAGCGAAACCGTTCTTGCCCCGGGGTACCATACCGGGTCCACCATGTACCCGTAATCGGCCTCAACCGCCTCCTCGATTCGGGTTTTCATATATCACTCTAGCACCGAGAAAACACATGGTGGACGCACCGAAATATCATATCAAGGGAACCGGGTTTTTAAATGATTACATATTTGAAATAGCCACGGTTCCCAAATCCAGAAATCACATATAATCCAAACCAAAATGTAAGTCACTAATCTGATATGATATGTGCGTCAAACATAAATATCATGTCAAGTCACATATAGATGAGCTACAATATAATGATCAGGTGTGATATAAGCATCAAATGTGAGTATCAAGTCATGTCACATATAAATGAGCTACAATATAATGATCAGGTGTGATATAAGCATCAATGTGAGTATCAAGTCATGTCACATATAAATGAGCTACAATATGATGATCAAATGTGATATAAGCATCAATGTGAGTATCAAGTCATGTCACATATAAATGAGCTACAATATGATGATCAAATGTGATATAAGCATCAATGTGAGTATCAAGTCAAAATCATATATGTTTGTGTACAGGTCTATGTGTACAGTATGCCATGCGGAAATCATACCATGAATGCAGCAGTACTACAGTGTAGTGACATAGCAATTATCGAGGATGAAGTGTGTGAGTCGGCAATCAGTGTACGTGGAACATACGCATCATCGATAATGGTGCTGGTGTCCTAACAGCATGATGGTAATATAACAATAAGCACAAGTGATGCCATGCAAACAGTATGAACATGTGCAATCGAATAATCAACGCAATAGTGAAGAATTCTAACTCAAAAGCTATATCATGCAACCTTGCCTTTTGAAATAAGACGAATCGGGGTCTTTGGTAAAACAAGGGCTACGGTGTTTAGAAAATAGACACTACACATTTGAAAATATCCGTAGAATCCCCTTTTTCCTATCTTGCAATATTCCCGATTCGTTAGTTTGAAATAGGTATGACTCTGGTCTAATCTAACATCTACTATGCAACTACTGATCTAAGTATCATGCAAGTCTGGAGGGGTATGGAAACCGCCTAAATCTGAGTCGATACATATATATATAGGTATATAGTCGGTGATCTCGCCTCAATGTCATATCATAAGATATCCTCGAGTTATGAGTGCGGATCTATCATCAATATCGGCTCGTACGGTAATCATCGTACGGCATCCCAATAGCTGGGTACGGGTCAATATCTCACTATCTCATCACATAACAGGTATCACTATCATCAGATCACATAGTCTGGGGTACTACTCTATGTCTAGCACCAAACGATACCATCAGTGAAGTATGCATGCGGGGGTAAACACATCTCCCAAGCCCGCAAGAAATCACAAGTCATATCCCACAATGAATCGTATCCAATCACCGATCTCACGTCATCAAGCCCACATCATCGACTCATTACCAACATCATCCCATATCATCAAACGCCGTGTAAGTATAAGTAATATGCAAGGGTGTGTGTGTAGGTGCAATTCTATCCTAGGGTTCACGACTATAAACTACACTAGTCACTTCTACCCTACACTATCCATAATACTTCTAACACAAAGCAACAACACATTAAAACTATCACACATCTACTATATATAGTATACTAACTACGGACTGCGGGGGTGCTATACGCCATCCACCCGACTTCCCCCTGTAGATATAATCTACTCACCTTGTATCATCATTACGGACGTCACCATGCATTTGCTTGTCGTCCCGAAGTCTTCATGGGTACCTACACATCAAATATCGCATATGCGCATTAAAACCAAATCCAAGCTAAAACGGCGCATGAAATCCAAAACGATACGATAAGGGGGCCTATAGGTGAGAACCTATGGCACGCCTTCAAAACCACATATAAATCCTCTATATCGTCGTATAAACGCCAAATTGTCGAGGTAAAACGAAACACACCAATGCAGAAATGAAAATACGGAATACGGAAACTAATGTCCAAAACAGCAACTCATGAAATATGTCCCAGATTTTACCCCAGGTCACTTTATACAAATCTATAAATACCAGGGGCCAAAACTAACAATGTAGAAGCTACAGAACCAACACGACCCAAAATGGTGGGACCCAGGCCGCAATTGGCGGCCAGAAGGGCAGAATTGGCGGCCGGGAAATGAAGTTGGGGGCTAGGGTCTTGGGTGTTGCCTCTATGGTGCCTGCACATCTCAATTTCCACTCAATATTATTTTAGGGGTCTCGGGGTGATAGCAGATTCAAGTTAACCCTCACAGATTTCACATTTTCCCCGATATCGGTTTCTAAAATCCGTATTCTGTGGTTTGGTTCTCAGGTTAGGGTCTCAATTCATGCACTAGGGTGTTTACAAGTCCTCTACTGAGCTCAATTTCATCATACAACACCAATTCCTCACAACCCTAACTAAGTTTTCCTCAAGCTCACAATATCGCACAATATCGGTTCAATAACACATTGGGGTATAAAGAATGCTAGAATTAAACGTAATGGTCCAGAAATTACCTCATTTGGCAACTCAAGAAAATTCTTGAGTTGCCCCCTAGTGGCCAAAATCCATGCTTTCTTGGTCCATCGTGTAGGTCTCGGCTTTGTGCACAATTTTAATAAAAGGAGTGTGAGGTTTTGGGGTTGTTTTAGAGATGTTTTGAGGAGTTGAAGAGGGGAGGAAGAGGGAGGAGAGGCAGCAGCAGCAAGCATGGGGAGGAGAAGGAGGGAGATGAAGCAAGGAACAATGGCTAAGTGCTAAGTCAATGAGGCCATACCCTCTTCTCACCAAACCTCCATTTCTTTATTCTTTTCTTTTCTTTTCCTTTTCTTTTTCTCTTTTAATCCTTAATCCAAATCTTCTCACCTCAATAGTAACCCCAAATAAGAAAATCATGAAAGAAAATGCAAAAGTGTGAGAAAATGTGATATGTGCAAGTTTTGCACAAAATTGCCAAAAAAAACCCGATTAGCGATTTTAATCGCGATTAGCGCTAAATTAGTGTCAAACTAATCACAAAAACTTAAAAATGTCATAATTCACTAATTTACCCTATTTTAGAATTTTCCATAATTTTCCATAATTTTTCTAACATTTTTCCTATTTATTTGCATTTAATATTAAAATAATCAATAAAATAATATTAAATTATAAAAATTCCCAAAATTTATATTTTATACTTTTGAAAATGTTACAGACGCATAACGCCAAACGGGCGATTTCCTCGTAGATGTTAAATCTACTCACAGATGATCTCGAGCTAAGAAAATCCGACCACCTGCTCCCCTTTCTTCGCAGTGTCCAAAGTCCCCGCTTGCGATCTTAAAATTTCACAAACACAACACATAAGGCTAAATATCCTGCACCGACACAAACATAACGAAACGCACGGATAACTTCCACAAGATAAACATACTGTGCACCTAGTGCACAAAACACGTACGACATCGGCACAACCCTAGTTAGGATCGCTAAACTACGCAACCACCAAGCCTAGATCCCGATCGTACCGATCGCGCATTCACAACACAATATATAGCATGGAAGATAATATATATAACATCGCAACGTCAATTGAAACCCACGCCTAATTTAACCGAAAACCTAGTAAGCAACTTTTCATCATTTTAGCTCAAGTCTAGAAGTTTAAACAATTCTATCGATCACAATCATCGCAAAGCAGCTTAACTAAGTCACACTAACCATTAATACAATTTTAATCTCACCCACATAAGATTTAATAAAAGTTAGTTTGCTATTAACCTTAATAAGACAATTAGGAAAATAACAATTAATATTCTCACAACTAGGTTAACTTTTTTCCAAGTCTACACATCTACATTAACCATTTCAACCAATCAAACCCTAACTTGATCTTCACAACTTTTTCATGAATTCCTAAATGTAACATTTCAGAAAATATAAAATATTATTTTTGGAATTTAATATTAAAATAATATATTTCCCGAAAACTGCCGATTTGGGAAATTAGGGTTTTCGAAAAAGGGTCTAAATATATACCAATAATTGTGAAATAATTGGAAATTAAAATGATTTATTCATTTAAAAATATATTTCAAGGATTTGGCATTTTTAAAATTTATTATATGCAGTATGGATAAAAACCCGATTAGTGTACTGCTAAACATGTTTAAGCCAAATCCGTGTTTCTACAGTTTTCATGGTTAGTGCACCATGACATGTTTCATTTGGTTACATGTTCATTTGTATTGTTTTATGTTATGGTTTTATTGTGGTGAGAAAAGAAAAGAAAGGGAAAAGGTGTCATGATGACTTGAGGAGAGGGTGGGGGGACATAATGATGTAAAGGCCATGCTAGGAGAGAGAATGAGAGTGAGAAAGAGAGAGAGAGGGGGAGAGTGCTTCCCCATTCATTTCCCATCACCATTTTTTTCATCTTCTTCTTCAACTTCAAGCCCCATCATGTACCCTCATGACCCATCTCAAAATACCCCTCAAAACCCTATACCCCTTTCACAAAAAAATGATCACCTCCTCACCCTCATCGCATTGGACCAAGCAAAGTGGGATTTTGATAGCTTAGGGAAGCTAGGGTTCTCTTGAGTTTCATCCATGAGGTATAATCCTTCCCATTTAGTTTAGTTTATGTTTTCCTAGCATTCTAGTTAGTTTAGAATGAGTTTTCAGGTGTGGGTTGTGAAATTGGAAAATTCAAGAGAGGGTTTGGTAACTTGTGGGCTTGTGAGCTGTAGTGAGGGTGTGCAAGACCCTAGAAATCCAATTCTGGAACTAGAACAGAGATTATAAACTTAGATTAGTTTCGTGTCGGTTTTGTGTTGAATTGTGAGCCAACAGGGAATCTGGGTTGATCCGGAGAATTTCTGAGTTTAGCAACCAATAATAGAGACCAAATTAGGGTACTAGGAGACCATCCCGACCAGACGAACCCCAATGGAGCTACCATGGCTGAGCTCACCGGATTTCCAAGCAATGTGGCCAGCCACTTGGTGGCATTTGGTGTCTAGGTTGGTCCAGTAGCTCATATACTCCATATACACCACCCTATACCTGTTTGTTTACATTTATTTCACCTGAGTCAAAATCTGGGAGCACTTTGGTGTGGTTTTTGGCTATGTTTTCTGTATTTTGAATGCTAAGTTTTGCTTTTTGGATTTGTATTTGGTTGTTGGATGTTTGTACATCAACAACAAGGGTTGTTTGATTGTTTTTGCATGCGTAGGCCATAGGTTTAACCTATGAGCGTGCCGTGTGCCGTATCGGTTTTACGGATTCGATTTTAATAGCGATTTCGATTGTGTATTAATGTAGGTACCTTCGCGTGGATTCCGAGGCGAAGGAGCGTGGTGTAATCGATTTCATCAAGCAAGAAGCAAGGTGAGTAGATCTATATCTACAGGGGAAATCGGCTGGATGGAGTATAGCACCCCCGTAATCTTTGATGGAAACCGATTTATATATAGAATATGGTTAAGGGAACCTTTAATAGAAAACTATAGATAGAGTTAAAAGATAGTTGGAGGAACCATATTAGAAACTAAAGGATAGTTAGAAGTGATATGATACGGCTAAGATGCGAGATTTGAAGATGTTGTTTGATGATTTGGTCGTTTAGGGTACTATAAGACTAGATAGCCGACGTAAATGTGTCATCCGAACCATACCTATATCCAAACTGAAGAATCGTATGCATCTTTTAAACAGATACCATGAGGGACGTTACGGATTTTCAAATGATATTTTTCCTTAAAAAAACACCGTAGCCACTACTTTCAAAACTACGATTCGCATCTTTCAAAAAACTGATTGTATGGTTCGGGTGTGTATGTTAGATTAGATACTTATACTTATAGTAAATGTAGAATGTGTATATAAAATTGACTTGATGTGGGAGATAAATGCAATGAAAAGAATATACGACGTGATTTGATGATTTGGATGATATGTTGGTATACGGATGCGAGTCGATTGAGATGATTGATACCTTGCCGGTCTCCCGATATGAGATTGTTATGGATGTGACCCGGGGATATAGGTATATAGATATATATAGTGTGGTGAATCATGAGTGATATGGCGTATGAGACCTTAGGTCCGTACCCTCATTGTCGTAAAGGTTGATAGGATCCCTAAAGTTTTTATGCCGCCGTACGATGATTTTCCGTACGTGATGAGTTTGACTTGATGATTGATCCATACCCTTGACTAGAGGATGTCGTACGATGGATTATACCGTACGTGATGTTGTGAGGCTGGATGCCGATTGATATATTCACCGACTCGGTCTTGTAGACACGTAAACCTTATAGCTTATAGCTGATGATTTACCTTATGCTGCATTCATGTTATTCACATTGCATTACTTATACCTGTGCTAATACACCTGCACCATTATCGATGATGTGTACATTACACTTACACAGATTTGCCGGCTCACACACTTCATCGTCGATAATTGCCATGTCACTACACGATAGGATTGCTGCATCATGATATGAATCTTCGCATAATTTACTTGCGTATATGCCCACTTGTACATCCATATTGGCGCATATACATATTGTACACTCATACTTACGTATATACCCACTTGTACATCCATATTGGCGCACATACATATTGTGCACTCATACTTGCGTATATAACCACTTGTACATCCATATTGGCGCACATACATATTGTACACTCATACTTGCGTATATACCCACTTGTACAGCCATACTGGCGTATATACGTATTGTACACCCATACTTGCGTATATACCCACTTGTACACCCATACTTATGTGCATATATATATATCTTGTGCATCCATTCCTACATACCTACACATTTGTACATACATAGATGATGCTGGATTTGGTTTTGGAGAATTGGGGACCGCTTGTTATATTTTAAAAACTGGATCCGTTTAAAATAGCGGTTTTCCCTTTTTGCTCATAGTACGATTTTATGATGCATACGTCACATTGCATGGATTCACGCATTGAGTTTTGGATTTCATGTGATTTCTGGATTTGAGAACCGTGGTATTATTTTAAGAAAGTATGTACTATTTTGAAAACCCGGTTTCTCTTGATATGATATTTCAGTGCGTCCACCATGCGTTTTCTCGATTCTGAGACGTGTGACATGTGAAACCCGATTCGAGGAGCTGGATGAGGCCGATTGTGTGTACATAGTGGACCCGGTATGGTACCCCGGGGAGAGAACGGATTTGCTGTGCAGTAGACGGTGAGCCTGGCAGAGGGACTACTACCTACCGGTGATTGGTTGGACCTCGCGGTTATCCGGAGGATACCGACCGGAGTCGAGAAATGGATAGGGGTCGACCCGTCTGCCGGAGCCTGCGGGCCGATCCCGCAGACGGAGCCCGAGATATATGAGGATTTACATGTCGATGCTGGACACGGGTTTCATGATGTTTTCGAGTGTCGAGATTGGACACTCAGATTCCATGATTTTGATATGTCGTGAGGGGCACACGTTGATTTATATCCTCATACTTTCATGCATATGCTTTTATGATATTTACATGCATGATATTGTTGTGTCATTTGTTGGCACGTGTACGAGATCCACATGCATACATACATTGATTATATGGTTGGACGAGATCCACATGCATTCATAGATTGATTATATGGATGGATGAGATCCACATGCATACTTACATTGATCATATGATTGGATGATATCCGCATACATATAGGTGTTGATTACATTGTTGGCACACATACAGATACGGTCACCCTAGATTTCATAGTATTACATTTTTGATATAGTTGACCTAGGAGTCGTTGTTTATTCAATTTCTACTTGTAGATGTTTTTCTATTCATGAGTTGGAAACTCACCCCCGTTGTGCCACAGTTCTTGTAGGTTGACCGCACGGATCAGTAGCGGCACTGCTGGCACATAGCTACTTTTGGGTGGTTTGCTTGGTAGGTGGGACATTTGTATCGTACCCACGCTTGTATTTACTATTTCATATTGTATCTAGTCAACTCCATCAAATAAAATTAGTATTTGTATAAGTAATGAGACTTAGCAATACTTGTAGTTGCGAGACTTGAGCGATGGGTTTTATATTCGCTTTGGGGTTTATGTCTTGCTTTTCCTTATCTTTTGTGGTGATCTTCGCTGTTGGCGTCGTATACTTATATATACTGTCTTGCGTGGTTGTGATCCGCCGGTTGGCGAAGAGCTAGCTCCCGCTTGGGGATGCCTTTATTATCATCATGTATTGTGGTTTTTGGATCAAAAAATACAAAGGAGGTGCTGCCCAAATTTTTAAAAGACGAAACATGTTTTCAAACTAGTAAATTTCACTTGCATTATTCATGTTCCTCTTCCATGCATTAAGAAAAGTTGATTTCATTTTACCCTTATTTCAAAACTTCACCTCTTTTATTTTCTTAAAAAGATTTAGATTTCTGGGTTTTATCTTACTTGAATTACGTTACGTCTTTAGACGTTGCGTGATTTAAATGCTGGTCATGAGCTAATATTTCGGGTCGTGACAAAGTTAGTATCAGAGCGCTAGGTTTAACCTTGGTTCGAGTCTATGTTTGACTATGCGGAGTCTAGGGCGGGTATGTATTTCGGAACCTAGGCTTGACCTTACGGAACTTAGACTTGAACGGGGAGGGGGATTAGACCCGAACTTTCGTTTCATAAGCTGACCCTGATTGATGGAGTAGGTTTCTTGAGTAGAGTGACGTACCGTACGTATATTCCGCGGCATATTTACGATATGATACTCCACTTAAGAAACCTTAGGATGTACATATTTTGAGATCTATGATTCTCTTCGTACCCATGATTATACATCCATTTGAGATCCTCGATTCTATTTGTTTCCATGATCATACTCTCATTGATGCTGTTCCTTCTTATGATCATGTATCCATTCTGGATCTGTCGTTTCCTTTCATGCCGTTGATCTGATTTCTTCGATACACGATTGAGGTTCTTGTCACCATGGTTTGAGCGCAGATTGAGCTGCTGCTAATGATGCGGTCATGGCGAGCTCATCTGGTACGAGGACTGACCATCGTGGTTTCTGGTGATACGGGAACGTCTCGAGTTAGTTTTTATGTTGTGACCTCTCGGGTGAGGCGAGTGTTTGGTTTTGCACCGGATGATCGGGCCATTGACAGAGGCTGCCAGTTGTGAGAGGACTGTTAGTGTACAGCATACCTCAGAGATTGTGATGTCGCCTACCGTGCAGACAGATGACCCAGCTGCTGCTGAGATTGATAGGATATCGCTTCCAGAGCTTACGAGCTGAGATCGCCAAAGTTTCCAGGCAGAAATGCGACAGATGATAGCTAGTCTACCCCGATTTGAGAGACGAAGGTGATTCGTCAGATTGATGCGCCAACGCAGGCCTAGTTGAGTTGAAGATTTCCAGTGTGGAGAGTCTTACTCAGATCCAGAGATGACCGTGATATATCGCCTCTCTTGGAAGATTGAGGCATTGTTTAGCTTGCGGACGAAGGATATTCACATGTTGTATAGGTGAAGTTAAAAAGTTCGAACGAATGTCAGAAACCCATTTTTCCAAGTTTAAGTATTCGGAAGAACATGCAGGTAATTCTGCGGACCCTCTAGGAGAATGAAACCCTAACTTGACATGATGACCATGGAACCGCTTTTGAACCTTAGGGTTTGCGGCAGTTTAGCGGTGCCTTCAGTGAGGCTTGGGTTTTCCCTTCTACGGTTGGTCTGTAGGTACTGTGGTATGTACCAGATATTATTAGACTGTGCTCAGGTGTTGAGCTTTTGGGAAATTATGGGACTTTGATGACCCGATCGAAAGGTTTGACGTCGTCCGGATATCATAAGATAAGAGATCAATATGCTGACCAGCTTCGGATAGAGGACCTCACCCAGATGCGTTGTGAGTTGATTGAGGACGGACGAGTATTGAGTATTCTTCCGATGGTTGGGACGAGTTTCCAAGGACGTGCTCGACTAGAGATCTATATAGAGTGATGAAGATACCGAGTTTGTGACTTCGAGTCCGTATGAGAGACTTCGGATTGACCGTGGCCGAGAACCGTTGCAGTGCGCAGATAGCATGGCGTGACGTCAAGGTGGACGGTGAAAAAGACGAGCGGAACCAGAGTTTCGTGCACGATGCGGACGAGCTGTTATTACTCTCCATCGAGATTAGAGATCTGATATGCATACAGAGGCGTTGGGATGCTGCCAATTCCCAAGGAAATGTTGTGCTGAGAACGCAGATGTCCAGAAAACAAGAACAGATTATGTAAGAGTACCTGCCTCCGTACAGTTCGGCATAGGAGAGATCGGAAGAGACCTTGAGCAAGATTCCTTCCAGGACACTGCTGCAATGAGATTTGCACCCAGGATCAGTTGTGTCACGTGTATTCAGAGGACCAGAGGCCAACGCCAGTAACGTGATGCTTTACGAGTGGTCATGATGCAACCGAGAGATGACCAGAGAAGTGCCAGAATGGAATCGTTCCCGTTAGCACACCTGACCGGGCCGATGAGCCGATGGATTGCGAGATTAGTAATTCCACAGAGAAGATGAGGACCCAGAGACAGAAAACGCCAGACCGTGAGCAGGAGGCAAGCAGATGTTCTTGTTCTGCCAGTTTTAGGCGCACCGACATTTTTCGACATTGTAGGAGGTGTACCTCAACGTCAATTGTTGCGATTTGCGTTTGTGATCCGAGTATCATGCTTATATCGCTTGGATTTGAGTTTTGATGATTGAGTTTCATGATATTTTTTTCATACACCATGGCTACACCGACTGGGCATTTACGATTTGTGCATATCTATTGCACTTGATATTGATTTTGTGCCTTGGCTGCACATGTTTATGATTTCGTGGATTTCATACAGTTGATTTGATTTTTGTACCTATGGTACGCACTCGATTTGATTTTGCACTCGGTATAGCTTATATGTGCTTGCAGTGCATTGATACATATTTTGTGCATGCAGTTGCACACATTTATGATTTTATACACCTTGGTACATTCGGTGTTGCTATTTACGCATTCGAGTTATTTATTTGTATTTGTTGCACTAGATTTTCGTTTCGTGCATTTGTTGCACTAGATTTTCATTTCGTGCGTTTGTTGCACTGGGTTTACATTTTGTCCGTTGGTTGCACCATATCGGTATTTTGTGCATTGGTTGCACTAGATTTATACTCCGTACATTGTTGCACCGATTAATGTCCTTAAGCATTTGTGTTATCCGATTTGTGTTTTCGTGCGCGTTGGCACTTGCCGTTCGTTTTCGTGCATGCTACTGCACTATATGCTTTTACGGACCCGACGCGCTTTGGTTGGATTTTTGCGCATATTAGGCGCTTGATTTTGGATTTTTGTGCGCATCGTATGTGCTTGAGTGAGATTTTACTCGTGCATGTTGGATGCACTTGATTTATATTTCTTTCGTGCATGATGGATGCACTTGATTTGGATTTTCGCTCATGTTGGGAGCATGATATGAGATGTGATTTTGTGCACACCGGATGCACTCAATTGGGATTTTCATTCGTGCATGTTAGTTGCAGAGGATGCACTCTAGATGCACTGGACAGATGCTTTCGTGCACACCCGTTGCACTTAGTTTTTTTTGTGCATGTTGTGGCACGTGTATTTGAATTTGATTTCCGTGCGCACCAGACGCACATGATGGTTGGATACGTCTTTTGAGGCTGATTTTGCTTTTGAGCATCTTGTTTTCATGATGGGCACTATGTTATGTAGTAGCCGAACATGACTGATCTGAGGACAGTACCTGAGTATTTTGCATGCATTAAAAGTTTACCAAGAGGTTTTTGAAAAAGAGCTATAGTCTCACTATTTCCTACGTGTCCGTGAGCGACACGAACATTTATAAAAGAAAACCTTTTGGAATATTTTGAAACGACGGAATGTATATTTAGCAAACCATATATGGACATATATTATTATTTTATAAATGAGCGTCCGTCACTTATGCCGTGAGTTACGCGTTCACGCGGCGATTTAGAAAAGATTTTTGCATGAGTTTTATTCAGTTCTTGAAAGTTTTCCAAAGATGCGTACTATATACGTATTCAGTATTTTACTAGTGTATATTGGATTTCAGTAGTGGATTTCGAGATCTGTATCTCTATTGTAACTCCGAGTATATGCGTGCAAATCAGATGATTTGCGTGATGCTTGACGGAGTTCGATTTGAGTTTTGTATTTGTTTTCAGGCGCACGCGATGCGCTGTAGTATTTCTGCATCTTCCATGATTTCGGAGCCCCGTTGATTTCAGTTGAGTATTGAAATGTTTTAGTATTTAGGGGTTTAAATTTTAAATTCGGGGACCGAATTTATTTAAGGGGGAGATTGTAACATTTTAGAAAAGATAAAATATTATTTTTGGAATTTAATATTAAAATAATATATTTCCCGAAAACTGCCTATTTGCGAAATTGGGGTTTTCGAAAAAGAGTATAAATATATACCAATAATTGTGAAATAATTGGAAATTAAAATGATTTATTCATTTAAAAATATATTTAAAGGATTTGGCATTTTTAAAATTTATTATATGCAGTTTGGATAAAAACCCGACTAGTGCACTACTAATCGCGATTAACCCAAATCCGTGTTTCTTCAGTTTTCATGGTTAGTGCACCATAACATCTTTCATTTGGTAACATGTTCATTTGTGTTATTTTATTTTATGGTTTTATGGTAGTGAGAAAAGAAAAGAAAGGGAAAATGTGTCATGATGACTTGAGGAGAGAGAGAGGGGACATAATGATGTAGAGGCCATGCTAGGAGAGAGAATGAGAGTGAGAAAGAGAGAGAGGGGGAGAGTGCTGCACCATTAATTTCCCCTAACCATTTTTTTCATCTTATTCTTCATCTTCAAGCCGCATCATCTACCATCTTGACCCACCTCAAAATACCCCTCAAAACCCTATACCCCTTTCCCAAAAAAATGATCACCTCCTCACCCTCATCGCATTGGACTAAGCAAAGTAGGATTTTGATAACATTGGGAAGCTAGGGTTCTCTTGAGTTTCATCCATGAGGTATAATCCTTCCCATTTAGTTTAGTTTATCTTTTCCTAGCATTCTAGTTAGTTTAGAACGAGTTTCAGGTGTGGGTTGTGAAATTGGAAAATTCAAGAGAGGGTTTGGTGACTTGTGGGCTTGTGAGCTGTAGTGAGGGTGTACAAGACCCTAGAAATCCAATTCTGGACCTAGAACAGAGATTATAAACTTAGATTAGTTTCGTGTCGGTTTTGTGTTGAATTGTGAGCCTACAGGGAATCTGGGTTGATCCGGGGAATTTCTGAGTTTAGCAACCAATACTAGAAACCAAATTAGGGTACTAGGAGACCATCCCGACCAGACGAACCCCAACGGAGCTGCCCTGGCCGAGCTCACCGGATTTCCAAGCAATGTGGTCGGCCACTTGGTGGCATTTGGTGTCTAGGTTGGTCCAGTAGCTCATATACTCCATATACAACACCCTATACCTGTTTGTTTAGCTTTATTTCACCTGAGTCAAAATCTGGGAGCACTTTGGTGTGGTTTTTGGCTATGTTTTCTGTATTTTGAATGCTAAGTTTTGCTTATTGGATTTGTATTTGGTTGTTGGATGTTTGTACATCAACAACAAGGGTTGTTTGATTGTTTTTGCATGCGTAGGCCATAGGTTTAACCTATGAGCGTGCCGTGTACCGTATCGGTTTTCCGGATTCGATTTTAATAGCGATTTCGATTGTGTATTAATGTAGGTACCTTCGCGTGGATTCTGAGGCGACGGAGTGTGGCTTCATCGACTTCGGCAAGCAAGAAGCAAGGTGAGTAGATCTATATCTACGGGGGAAGTCAGGTGGATGGCGTATAGCACCCGCGCAATCTTTGATGGAAACCGATTTATATATAGAATATGGTTAATGGAACCTTTAATAGAAAACTATAGATAGAGTTAAAAGATAGTTAGAGGAACCATATTAGAAACTAAAGGATAATTAGAAGTGATATGATACAGCTAAGATGTGATGACGAGATTTGAGGATGATGTTTGATGATTTGGCCGTTTAGGGTACTATAAGACTAGATAGCCGACGTAAATGTGTCATCCGAACCATACCTATTTCCAAACTGAAGAATCGTATGCATCTTTTAAACAGATACATTGAGGGACATTACGGATTTTCAAATGTTATCTTTTCCTTATAAAATACCGTAGCCCCTAATTTCAAAACTACGATTCGCATATTTCAAAAAACTGTTTGTATGGTTCGGGTGTGTATGTTAGATTAGATGCTTATGCTTATAGTAAAGATAGAATGTATATGTAAAATTGACTTGATGTGGGAGATAAATGCGATGAAAAGAATATACGACTTGATTTGATGATTTGGATGATATGTTGGTATACGGATGCGAGTCGATTGAGATGATTGATACCTTGCCGGTCTCCCGATATGAGATTGTTATGGATGTGACCTGGGGATATGGGTATATAGATATATATAGTATGGTGAATCATGAGTGATATGTCGTATGAGAACTTAGGTCCGTACCCTCATTGTCGTAAAGGTTGATAGGATCCCTAATGTTTTTATCCCGCCGTACGATGATTTTCCGTACGTGATGAGTTTGACTTGATGATTGATCCATACCCTTGACTAGAGAATATCGTATGATGGATTATACCGTACGTGATGTTGTGAGACTGGATGACGATTGATAGATTCACCGACTCGGTCTTGTAGACACGTATACATTATAGCTTGTAGCTGATGGTTTACCTTATGCTGCATTCATGTTATTCACATTGCATTACTTATACCTGTGTTAGTACACCTGCACCATTATCGATGATGCGTACGTTACATTTACACAGATTTGCCGGCTCACACACTTCATCATCGATAATTGCCATGTCACTACACGGTAGGATTGCTGCATTGTGATATGAATCTTCGCATAATTTACTTGCGTATATACCCACTTGTACATCCATATTGGCGCACATACATATTGTACACTCATACTTGCGTATATACCCACTTGTACTTCCATTTTGGCACATATACATATTGTACACTTATACTTGCGTATATACCCACTTGTACACCCATACTTGTGTGCATATATATATATATATATATATATATATATATATATATATATATTTATATATATATATCTTGTGCATCCATGCCTACGTACATACACATTTGTACATACATAGATGATGCTGGCTTTGATTTTGGAGAATTGGGGACCGCGTGTTATATTTTAAAAAATGGATCTAGTTAAAAGAGAGGTTTTCCCTTTTTGCTCATAGTACGATTTTGTGCTACATACGTCACATTGCATGGATTCACGCATTGATTTTTGGATTTCATGTGATTTCTGGATTTGAGAACCGTTGTATTATTTTAAGAAAGTATGCACTGTTTTGAAAACCCGGTTTCTCTTGATATGATATTTCAGTGCGTCCACCATACGTTTTTTCGGTTCTGAGACGTGTGACATGTGAAACCCGATTCGAGAAGCTGTATGAGGCCGATTGCGGGTACATGGTGGACCCGGTATGGTACCCCGGGGCGAGAACGGATTTTCTGTGCAGTAGACGGTGATCCTGGCAGAGGGACTACTACCTACCGGTGATTGATTGTACCTGGCGGTTATCCGGAGGATACCGACCGGAGTCGAGAAATGGATAGGGGCCGACCAGTCTGACGGAGCCCGCGGACCGATCCTGCAGACGGAGTCCGAGATATATGAGGATTTACGTGTCGATGCTGGACACGGGTTTCATGATGTTTTCGAGTGTCGAGATTGGACACTCAGGTTCCATGATTTTGATGTGTCGCGAGGGGCACACGTTGATTTATATTCTCATACTTTCATGCATATGCTTTTATGATATTTACATGCATGATATTTGTTGTGTCATTGGTTGACACGTGGACGAGATCCACATGCATACATACATTGATTATATGGTTGGACGAGATCCACATGCATTCATACATTGATTATATGGTTGGACGAGATGCACATGCATACTTACATTGATCATATGATTGGATGATATCCGCATACATATAGGTATTGATTACATTGTTGGCACACATACATATACGGTCACCCTAGATATCATAGTATTACCTTTATGATATAGTTGACCTAAGAGTCGTTGTTTATTCGATTTCTACTTGTAGATGTTTTTCTATTCACGAGTTGGCAACTTACCCCCGTTGTGCCACAGTTCTTGCAGGTTGACCGCACGGATCAGTAGCGGCACCGCTGGCACATAGCTACTTTTGGGTGGTTTGCTTGGTAGGTGGGACATTTGTATCGTACCCACGCTTGTATTTACTATTTCATATTGTATCTAGTCAACTCCATCAAATCAAATTAGTATTTTTATAAGTAATGAGACTTAGCAAGACTTGTAGTTACGAGACTTGAGCGATGGGTTTTATATTCGCTTTGGGGTTTATGTCTTGCTTTTCCTTATCTTTTATGCTGATCTTCGCCGTTGGACGTCGTATACTTATATATACTGTCTTGCGTGGTTGTGATCCGCCGGTTGGCGAAGAGCTAGCTCTCGCTTGGGGATGCCTTTATTATCATCATGTATTGTGATTTTTGGATCAAAAAATACAAAGGAGGTGCTGCCCAAATTTTTAAAAGACGAAACATGTTTTTAAACTAGTAAATTTCGCTTGAACTATTCATGTTCCTGTTCCATACCTTAAGAAAACTTAATTTCATTTTACCATTATTTCAAAACTTCACCTCTTTTATTTTCTTAAAAAGGTTTAGATTTCTGGGTTTCAGCTTACTTGAATTACGTTGCGTGATTTAAGTGCTGGTCACGAGCTAATATTTCGGGTCGTGACACTAAACATGCTAATTAAAGCTATATTAAATATCTAATAATTCAGCTTTAAGTATTTAAATAACAATTAAAGTTTAGGGTTAGGATTTTATACCTCCACTAGATTCATAAACGAGCAACTAAACTCCAAATTAGCCTCCAAAATGATAACTTTTATGAAGATCCAAGCTTGTTTAGAGTTGAAGAATAATGGGTAGAGATTTATTTGTGAGTTTTTGGGATTATCTGATGATTTTTGATAATTTATTTGAGCTTTAAGAGATGAAAATGGGGTGAGGAACAAGTGAGGGCAGCAGGGGGGTTCGGCCAAGCTATAAAAAATGAGGAGGTTTGGAAATTGTGAGGAAATTTCAAGCCTAAAACACCAATTAATGCTCATTTAAAGCCTCTCCCATCCATGCCACCTCTTAATCATTTTCTTTAAAATTTTCTTTAATTCTACAAATATCTAGATATTTTGGAGAGAAGGTTTAAAGCTTAAATCTTGTGATTAAATTAGCATAGATTCACTTTAGCATAATTAACCCAATCGAATTTGTAATTACCACTAATTAAGTGCATAATTAAAAGCTTATAATAATATTTTAATTAGGGAAAAATATTTAAGTGAACTAAAATTTTCAAGTGACAACTAAAAACCGAAAACTAACACATTCCTAGTTAAACTAGGTGCAGTTAAGTCTATACTAAAAAATGATCACTTCTAGGATTTTACGGAAAAACACCGCCTATTTTACCTTTTAACGGAAAATTCGTATAACGATTTCTAAAGCGTTACAATCTTCCCCCCTTATAGAAATTCGGTCCCCGAATTTAAAATTTAACTACGCGTACCAACGAAGAGATGAAGTAATTTCTTCTGCATCTCGCTCTCGGCCTCCTAAGTGATCTCTTCACTAGTAGGGTCGCGCAAAAGAAACTTCACAGATGACAAGAACTTTGACCGAAGTTTCATCACCTGCCGATCCAATATAACTACCGGCTGCTCGGTGAATGAAAGATCGCGCTCATGCCGAACGGTCTGGTACTGAATCATGTTAGAAGGATCATGAAGGTATCTGCGAAGTATCGACACATGGAATACGGGGTGAACATCCGGAAAACTGGGCGGAAGTACCAAACGATAGGCAATGACACCAACTCGCTCAAGGATCTCGAAAGAACCCACAAATCTGGGACTGAGCTTCCCCTTCCTCCCAAATCTCATTACCCCATCATCGGAGAAATCCGCAGGAATACATGATCCCCTACTGCGAACTCAAATTTGCGACGACGACGGTCGGCATAAGACTTCTGTCTGCACTGGGATGCTCTCATCCTGTCCTAAATCAGCTGGATCTTCTTCGTAGTCTCCTGAACTAAATGGGGTCCCAACACCCTACTCTCGCTGAGTTCAGTCCAACAGACTGACGATCGACACTTTCTACTATACAAAGCCTCAAAAGGCGCCATCTGAATCGTCTCCTGATAACTGTTATTGTAGGAGAATTCAATCAATGGCAATTGACGATCCCAATTGCCACCAAAATCAAGCGCACACACCCGAAGCATGTCCTCTAGAGTCTGTATAGTCCGCTCCGACTGACCATCAGTCTGGGGATGAAAAGCGGTGCTAAAACTCAAGCGGGTACCCAAAGCTTCCTGAAACTTCTGCCAAAGACGGCTAGTAAACTGGGTGCCCCTGTCGGATACGATGCATATAGGAACGCCGTGCAAACGCACAATCTCATATATATACAACTGAGCATACTGAGCATAACCGAAAGTGGTCTTCACTGAAAGGAAGTGAGCCGGTTTCGTCAACCGGTCAACAATCACCCAAATGGAGTCATACCCCCGACTGGTCCTGGGTAGACCCACAACAAAGTCCATGGAAATATGCTCTCTTTTCCACTCTGGAACGGGTAAAGGCTGCAACTCTCCAGTCGGTCTCTGATGCTTAGCCTTGACTTGCTGACAAGTCGGGCACCTCGAAGCGAACTCCGAAACATCGCGCTTCATCCCTTCCCACCAATAAATGTCTCTCAAGTCACGGTACATCTTGGTGGAACCGGGATGAACGCTAAAGGCTGACTGATGTGTCTGCTCTAGGATCTCGCATCTCAACCCATCAATATCTGGTACACACATGCAAGTCCTGTAACATAGCACACCCTGGTCATCAATCAAGAACTCCGAATCTGTACCCTACCGAACAAGCTCAAGAATCTTAGACAAACGGGCATCACTGGGCTGCGCCTCACGGATACGATCAAGTAGAAGTGGACGGACGCGGATATGAGCAAGCTATCCCTCAGTGGAAGTGAACTCAAATTGTACTCTACCATCGTATAAGATCTGCCAATCTGTAGATGACTGTCGCTGAACTGCGCTCAACTGGGACAAGCTACCCCCAGGCCTACGACTCAGAGCATCAGCTACCACATTTGCCTTGCCCGGGTGATAAAGGATCTCAAAATCATAATCCTTCACAAGTTCCATCCACCGGCATTGTCTCAGATTCAGGTCCCGTTGGTGGAAGATATACTTCAAGCTCTTGTGGTCCGTGAAAATCTGGCACGACTCCCCGTACAAGTAGTGTCTCCAAATCTTCAGCGCAAAGACCACCACGGCCATTTCATGATCTTGAGTGGGATAATTCTGATCGTGCTTCTTCAGGTGCCTAGAAGCATAAGCAATCACTCTATCATGCTGCATCAGTACGCAACCGAGCCCCACTCGAGAAGCATCACAGTAAACAACATAGCCACCCGATCTAGAAGGCAAAGATAGAACTGGTGCAGTTGTCAACCGAGTCTTCAACTGCTGAAAACTTTGCTCACACGCATCAGTCCAGAGAAAAGGAACTCCCTTTTGGGTCAGTCCGATCAGCGGTGCAGCGATACTCGAAAAATCCTGCACGAAACGGCGATAATAACCAGCTAAGCCCAAAAAGCTGTGGACTTTTGTCACAGATACAGGTTTGGGACAAAGTTGTACAGCCTCGATCTTCCTCGGGTCCACAAGAATACCGTCTCCCGTCACCACATGACCGAGGAAGTCAACTCTATCAAGCCAAAATGCGCACTTTGAGAATTTAGCATACAGCCGGTGCTCTCTCAATATTTGCAAAGTAATTCTCAAGTGCTGCTCATGCTCCTCTCGACTGCTAGAGTAGACCAGAATGTCAGCAATAAACACAATAATAAACTGGTCGAGAAACGACCTGAAAATCCGGTTCATCAGAACCATGAATGTTGTTGGCACATTGGTGAGTCCGGATGACATGACCAAATACTCATAATGTCCATAGCGTGTACGAAAAGCAGTGTTCGGAATGTTATCATTCCGAACCCGCAACTGATGATAATCCGAACGCAAATCAATCTTAGAAAAATGTTTCGCACCCTGGAGCTGATCAAACAAATCGTCAATGCGAGGTAAAGGATACCTATTCCGCACCGTAACTCGGTTCAATTGACGATAATCCATACACAACCTCAAACTATTGTCTTTCTTCTTGACGAACAGAACAAGAGCTCACCTAGGCGAAACACTCAGACGCACAAATCCCCTATTAAGCAATCCTTGCAATTGATCTTTAAGCTCTCTAAGCTCCGTCGGGGCCATCCGGTAAGACGGTATAGAAATAGGTCACGTGCCGGGAATCAGATCAATCCAAAACTCAATATAATTTAAGATATCTACTTTATTAGGATGTGCTTGTCTTCCATACTTGTGTATTCCAGCTACGTACATGTACAATTTACGAATGGAGGAACCAAAGCTTAAAGTGTCATGAGGAGCTAATGTGACTATAGCTCATTGGGTGATACTCATTATTTAAAATAATATGAAATCTTTTTCATGATAAATATTGAATTTGCTTCTTGCCTCACATAGCTTTATTTAGTACGCTTAATAACTTGTCATGTTAACTCCATTGTATAGGGTGCAGTAGAATAACCTACAGTGATATTTTAGGTCCCTTTTGTTTCCTTACAAATATGTCTAGCATATATAGTTTTTGGATGATCCACGCATTTCATTTTAATTGTCGTTTAATATGTTAAGTTCCATATAGTTTTCATGTTTGTTAATAGTCCATCATGCGGTGTTAACTATATATATTCTATAATATAAAAAAAAACATTATTTTGCAATGCAAAGCTAAGATTATGAAAATCATATAATTATTTGGTGCAACTCTTTTGTATATTATGGATATCAAGATGAATATAATCCTAATTAATATAAATTATGGTGAAAAGTTGATATGTGACGTTGTAGAGGTTATATAATCTTTTCAACAACATTTCGTACCCATATTTAACATTTATATGTATTCAATATACATAACAAAGCAACATTGACAAGCTGTATAGTTATCTTGAACTCGAAATTGTTTTTTGTACATTTGCTGACATTTATACAGTAGGTAAAAATGATCATCATTTAGCAGAATGGTGATTGGCATGAGGGCAGAGATGTGCTAGCTGACATGCACTTTCTAACCCAATCTTTTATTTAATAACCAATCTCTACCGCATTGATACAAAAGTATTTTTCCTTGAGAAGAATTGTGAAATTCAACTAGTCACGACATGGTGTTCAAAGAAAAACCCAGTTGGTTTAACATTTATGGCACCTACTTTATATTTAATTTTCTTCAACATTTAACATCAACCTTAACACTTTCTCAACCAATTTTAAAATTTGACCAACTACAATACAAATGAAATCCAAATCATGTACCGCTGTCCACATCATTGTATTAAGAAAAATCAAGTCCAAATCATGTAATGTCTTCATCAAGAGATTCTTCCAGTTAGCTCACCAGTCATGAGAGGAAGGTATATCCAACTTGGTCATCACTGTGACCTCCTCCTTTCTTTAGAAAAGCCCAAAATAAATGGCTTGGGGTAAAAATAAGGAAAAGTTTCGATTGTTAAGTCTCACGAGGAACTTTCAGATAGAGTTAGGTAAAGTGATGCCAAGAGTTTAATTTGTAGTGCAAACTGCAAATTAAAGTCATGGTGGTTATGGCTGGTGCAGCAACCATTGCAGCCTACGTACCTACACAGAGCTTGGTTTAACTATGAGAAAATTTATATAATCATATTGAAGTGTGCATTTTGGAACAAAATAATAATAATATAATAATATCTGTTTAAGAGTTATTGTGTTCCATGTTTGTGAAAATTGGATGACTACAACATTGGTTTTTCGCTAACTCGATGTTGGCCGAATTGCGTTAGCGCTGAGGATGCTGGCCTATTTTCGACAAACCATTTAAATATGACGTCTTGGGTTCTTTTTTTTCTTTTTGTTCACTTGTGATTGTCATCACCGTAAGACCCATATATATCCTTGTGCTTCCAGATTTCAAGAAAATTGATTTCTCATTATCTTAAGCTTTGCAATGTGCTTATAGTTACTGTTAGCATACCGGACTACCCGTCCCTTGCCCCACTACTACAGAGGGGCTCATTAGTAACAGTTAGAGAATAAAAGAGTTTGGCTATCCAAATCTTACGGTTCCAACCGTTACGAATAACCCCGTCAGCAAAATTATAGTAACGGTTCTAACCGTTACCGTTACTAAATTTGGTAAAGGCTTGAACCATTACCATAAAAGTATACAGGGCAATGATATTTGAAATATACCAAATACATGCCCCCTATTGGTAACGGTTGGAACCGTTGCCAAAATGTATCCGTTACCAATATGTACCAGGTATTTAATATAGTTCAGATATCAATTCGCCATGTGATACGTATATCGCGGCACAAGTAGCGGACGTTCATTTGTGAAAAAATAGATATATATCTATATATGTTTTGCTTAAGATATACGTCTCTCTTTTTGAAAATGATTTTGAAGGGTTTTCTTTGTAAAACTTCGTGTCACTCATGAACACGTAGGAAAGTAGTGAGATTATAACTTATTTTTGAAAACCTCTTCGGTAAATATCGATGCATGCAAAAACACTCAGGTACTGTTCTCTGACCATTCCTTCGCAGCTACTATATAATATAGTATATATATCATAAAAACACGATGCTCGAAAGAACAAATCAAGGTCAATAGGTGCATCTGGTGTGCACGGAAATCAATGTCAAATCCAAGTGTCATGAATGTGCATGAAAGAAAAAACTACATGCAACAAGTGTGCACGAAAATATCTGTCAAGTGCAACGGGTGTGCACGACAATGATATCAAATACATCCAAAGTGCACGAAAATCTCAACCAAGTGCAACTAATATCACTACTACAATAAGGGTTTGCCCATACAGCTACAGTAATCCGTAGGGGAAAATTTTTATTGCCCCTACGAATTAATCCGTAGGGTCATCCGGTTGCCCCTACGGTGCCATGCGAATTAATTTAAAAATATTTAAATGCAATCTTTTATTTGGTCCTACGGAGCAGAAAAAAAAGGCACCACGGATTAATCTATTAGGGTAAAGAAGGGTAATTTATAAAAAAAAGCCTCTAAAATTTTCTCATCTCCCCCAATTTTTCCCACTAACTTCCCTACGCGCGCGTCATCCCCTCAGTCTCGTCACCCGCCAGACCCACTTCTCGTCGCCAAAACATCCCGCTGTCGTTGTCAGCTCAGTCTCCGCCACCGCCTCGTCGATCTCCTCCACCAGTCTCGCCACAGGCTCAATATTTTCCGCTCGTCGCCATCTTGCCGCCACCACCTTGTCGAGTTCCATCCCCGGCCTCCTCCTCCTCGTCGAGCTCCATCCGCCGGCCAAACTATAAGACTTGTACCTGCAGCCTTTGCACCTACGGGTTTTTTTTGCCCCTACGGATATATCCGTAGGGGCGGTGCTTTGCTCCTACGGATAAATCCGTAGGGGCAACCCCTTATTGTAGTAGTATATGTACAAAAAATCTCGATTAAGTGTATCTGGTGTGCACAAAATCACATCAAGTGCATCAAGTATGTGTGAAAATCTAAATCAAGTGCGTCAGGTCCACACAAAAGTATCTAGTGCAATAGGTGAAAGGTTATTCTAGCGCCATGTTTTAATCGTTAGAAAAATTTTGTTCCGCATTTGGCCACGAAAGTTGGCCTGGACGCTAGCTTAACCTTTCATGGTATCAGAACCAGCCTATAAACCCTACACTAGAAAGTTTAAACAATGTTAAAACAACGAAACCGAAACGACTCCGTAACATTGAAACCAAACTGCAGTTTTTGTCGAATTTTTAAAGGCTTAAAAAAAAAATTAGCAAGTGCAGAGTGCTCTTTACACCGGGAGATGAACACTAACCAAAAACGACACGATTCCCACCAATTTTGGCTGGCCACAACCATCATAAAACCGAGCTCACCGGTTTTCTTACAGTGAAATGCATCGAGTTTTGGCCAGTGTTCTTGTCTCTTGAAGTTTGGGTTTCAGGTGTTGCTAGTTTTTGTCCAAGTTTGATTTTTTGTTGTTTTCAGTTTGGGGCATTTTGGAGTGTTTCGAAGTCGTTATATTTGACACTATTTAATACTTTACAGTACATTCACTTTTAACTGCGACCGTGAATGTCATTCGATCGGTACAACTCGTCTGATTGCTATATGTTCTTTTAGACGGGTTTGCGAACATGACATTCGCGTTGATGTTTTGTGCTTGTGCTGTGATTGTGGTTGGAAAGTCGTGGTGGATAGCATGTGGTGTAATGTTAGTGGTACAGTTAAAGATTCATTTGTATATTCATATTGCAGGGCGAGCGTCCGACATGTGGATTGCCGTCTTTGCCGGGTTGTATATTATTTTGGGGCACGGCTGGGTTGAGGTCGATGTCACCATTTGTAAATATTATTTTCATTTTCTTTACTAGGATTACCCCGCGGTAGAGTGCACGAATAGCCGGGTTCTGGAAGGCAACAAGCTCGCATCTTATGGCGCAGAGACGGAGGGGCTTCATTCTAGAATTGGCGGGCTATTCGCCGCACTCGTAGGGGGTATAGGATGACCCACGGAGGGGCGCCCAAGTTACCGGATTTCTTGAAGTGCTGGATGGCCCATTCACTTTGTTGAAGGGGGTTGCCTCACTTCTGGGATTGCCGGGTAACTTGCCGCGCTCGTAGGGTCCAGGTTTTCATTGCACAAGCTATCCACACGACCGGGAACGTCGGGTTTTATTTGCGGCTCAAATGAAACCCGGGGCTCCAAGATTATCCAATTTTATGTATTGTTGGCTGAGATTCTCGGATGTTACTTATTATCATGCTTGGGACGAATGTTATATATATTTATATATATACTAGTAGATGTTGTATATATTTTGCACCCGCGCTAGTCCATCCCCCGCTCTGTCGTTAGTTAAGTAACCTAGCGGGTGATGACGGGGCCCCGTGGCGAATGCGGATGGCATATACGTACATTGTATTTTCGTTATTTTTATGGTGTGATAGGATTAACTGATGGGACCACATTAATTTTGATTAATGCAAGATAAGAAAACCTAAAAGATGTTGTTGGAACAAATTTCGAAAAACTATAGCTATATTCTTTCGCTTTGCATAGTGGTATTCGATCATGAATATCCGGCACCTCATTCCAGGAGGTAAGAGCTGAGATCCCTTCGCGGGGAGTGACCTCTTGAGTAGAAGTCTATACTGTAGATTACTCGGTTTTTCCAAAACCACAAGTTTTCAAAAGCGGAGCCTAAACCACTCGTTTTCAAAACTACTCAGGTTCTTTCAACGATATCAAGTTCATTATGTTAACGGGTTTTTCGCTAAAAACTCAGCCGTAGCCCTCCGTCGTTTCTTATAAGTTATACTTAGTATTCGAGCTGCGTTTGTTGACTATGTCAAGGCGCAGCGAACGGTAGCTGAGTATTGCTTATTTGTAGCATACGATGCGATTGGTTAGGACAGTCGTATAACCTTGTTGACTGTGTCAAGGGTTATGCGGGTGGGTTTAATGCAATCATGATAATGACGGGTTGAACTTGACTAGGACCCTTTGATTTGTTGACTGTGTCAAGGTCGCTTGGGTCCTAGAGGCAAAAACCACGTCGGGAGTTTCAAATATACAAGAAACTTGCTAGTGTTGCATACCTTATGGAGTATGGTGACTAGAGTGGATTCCGTCTAGTGAATCACACAATGATAGTTGGATCCCGATCCTACTGATGGGTAGGATTACTCTCGGGAGATTATTTCACTTAACAATCAATACTATAAACCAAGTAGGTGTCTAGAACAGTGTTAGCGGGGCTACGCCTCCAAGGAAAATTGGTTATGTAATTAAGGAACTTCGCGAAAGCGTTGGAAAACCTCCCTCGAAGTACCGACACTAGCCTAGCTGAAAGGTTAAGCAAGTATTGTGACTGTTAGTGTATATGCACCTAGGGGCCATTATTGTATCATACTAGATTGTATATTACTTAATGGAAGCTTGGGATATTCACATTTGTATATACAGTCTTCCTAAAAATGGTAGTATGCTACTTGGTTTGAGTCTACTTTAATATGTGCATATGTTTCTTGTGACGTATCACTTATACATATTAGTAGAGCCCATAGGTTCTTTGCTTGATTACCAGCGTTGTGATGGCAGTCACACTAGTGGGGGCTGGGTAGTCTATAAGCAACATCCTATACTTGTCCCTAGTCGTAGGATTATTGAGGCAGGGCATCGATACTCCAGAGTAGACTAGTGTGTACGCCTCTCATCCCGGTTAGGGAGATGGTTTGTCCCATTGCCATTAGTACGTCGTACTGGAGATAGTACACAGGTGCTCGTTAGGTTATGGGTACACCGGACAGGACTCGCAGGGGAACTGTTGGTTGGTATTATACCCATCGTCAGTTAACGGTTCCCAGATGATATGAATACAGGATAGTCCGCAGTTGACACTGCTACTTCGCCTCGAGTGTGTAATATTGTTCTTAGATTGCTACCCTACCACGGCTCAAAGGAGTCATGCAAATAGGTAGCAGTTGGGTGCAGTCCCGAGCACTTGGAGGCAGTAGTGGGTGGACAGGATTCGTCTCTCCCGGTATTGGGAGATGATATCGCACTGTGTCAGAGAGCCATTACGCAAAGTCCCTGGCCAGGGCAAGCGAGATATACTGGTGGGTTCCAGTAGATTCTCAAGGTGTAATGGGCTTCGCTCCGACACGACTTATACAGCTATTAGGGGACTGATGCTTGCCGCCCCCTAGGCTTGATATGCGATTGTCTTAGACGAACAGACCAGACTGTACGAAGATTGTCACATCAGGCTCAGTGGGAGTTCGGATAAGTTTCCTCATCGGCCTTCTTATCGACATTTACCTGGGGACCGTTACGTACAGCTAGTGCCGCTTGCGGTCTGTGGTTAAACCCAGTGCCAGCGTAGTGTCGAGTCTTTAGAGTCCCACACAGAGTGTTTCCCTGCTCCAGGCGAAACGATATAGAGGTCGTACGGTTTTACGACAAGGGTTCGAACGTGTACGTACGTTTACGCACGTACGACTTTCGGACAGTTTTTACTAGCCGGCTTTTGTTTAAGCCAGTTACTAGTATCCGGTTATTGGATTAATACAGTCTAAAGTTTTTTCATGTTTTCACGGAAATGATGGGCATTTTCGTAATTGCACGAGAAGCTTCTAGAAGATGGTGACTAAGGAGGTTAAGGTGGCATATACATTGAATGAGATTAGTGAGTCATATAAGTGATTCATCCATATCATTAATGCATCATAAATGCTTAATGACTCATGGAGATGAATCACCATTAGATATTTATGAAGCATGATTATTCATCATTTTATTTTCTTTTCTTGATAAATCTTAATGCTTCATATATATTATGATAACTCTTTTTCTCATATCAATTATCATTCTCACCTTCTCTCTCCTCAAGCTTCCTCTCATCAAACCCTAATCCTCCCCTCTCATGTGTTGAGTACAAGGATTAGATAGGCTAATTAAACCATAACCCTCACTCTATATCATCTAGGTACTTTGATTAGCAACTAAAGAAACCTAGTTGCCTCAAGTTGAGAGGCAAATCTTGGAGTAAAGCTCTCGGGTGGATCGTCTACTACTTGGAGAAGGCCGAGGAGGAGGTGGAGTTCGTAAAGACAAAGGACACGGTTCATTAGGTATAATCACTTCACATAGTAGTTTAGAACTTCTATGATAGATGTTAGTTATCGTTTAGCTTCGATTCATGCGGTTAGTCGATGTTTAAGCAAAGAACAAGATCGTTTTTCATATTTCCGCCTCCCCGCAAGTCGTGGGGTGTTGCACATCGATTTACAGTGGTATCAGAGCCTCGCTAAACAATAATTAACTCATTAGCAAAGTCGTATGCATTTCGAACGCAAAACGAACCAGAAAATGACATCGATATCACAAGTTTCTGTCGAATTTTAAACAGGCTCTAAAAATTTTTCAGGGTGCTTCAGAATAACCTACAGAGAATTTTAAGAAAACTGGTGAAAAATGGGTTCCTGAGTCGGCCAAACGACCGCGGAACCGCGGCCGATCCCACCGATCCGCCGCGGATCCACGGCCGAGTTGGGGCCGATTCAACGCAATTTTCACCAGTAATTCTTCTGTGATATTTTTGTGTTTTCTGGGATGTTTATTTTTCTGCTCAAATCTCAGGTGCACAGAGAAGTATTGGAGTAGAATCTAATGTGTTTGCACGATCGAAATTTTATGATGTTTGCTAATATGATTATATCTGTGTTTGTATAATGTGTTCGTAAACCTCCCCTAACTGCTAGTATGTCGGTTGGCAGGGGTTGCATATTTCTGTAATGTATTTTATCTGTTTGTGTATATGAACTGTGTTGGACTGTTGTGATGTATAGCCGGGGTTTTGTGATGGGTTATTATTTAATTCATTCGATGTAAATGTAATAAGTTGTAATATTATTTTGCGGGGTACATCCAGGTTGCGGTTGTAGCCACCGTTGTATTATTTCATTTTACTGCTTTTGCTCCTAGGATAGACCCAAGGTGGGGTGCACAAACTACCGGGTACTTTGGAGTGTTGAGGCAGACCGCTTCACTTCTGGTACTTGGCGGGTAGTTTGCCGTACCCGTAGGGGTCTGGGGTGGGGTAATGGCTATTCATCACAACTGTGTAATCCGTCTTTTATTGCAGGCTCAAAGCAAAATGCGGATTGCTAGAATATCCAATAAAGTTCATCTGTGATCTGGAATGCTTATTATTGCGTCTGACGAATGTACAATATCTATATATAAATAGCTATTAGACGTCACTTATGTTTTACACCCGCGCTAGCCCAGCCCCCGCTCTGTCGTTAGTTAAGTAACCTAACGGGTGATGACGGGACCACGTGGCGAATGCGGATGGCATAAGAGGACGTGGTATTTTCGTTGTTTTCTGCAATGATAAGATTAAATGATGGGACGCATTATTATAATGCAAAGAAAATAAACCAAAGTTAAGTCGTTGAAACAAATTTAAAAAGAAACCACTCAGTTATTTTAAAAGAGCAGAAATTTTAATTGCGGAGCTTTAACCACTCCTTTTAAAAGTTTCAGGTTCCTTCGATTATATCAAGTTCACTACGTTCACGGTTTTGCCAAAACCAGTCGTAGCCCTCCGTCATTTCATACAGATATTCAATAGTATTCAAGCTATGTTTGTTGACCTTCGTCAAGGAATAGTGATTGGTAGCTGTTGGGTGTTCATATGTAGCATAGATAGATGCGTTGGTTTGGGACAGTCGTATTACCTTGTTGATCTTCGTCAAGGGTATGTACGGATGGGTTCAAATTAACCTGGACAATGACGGGTAGAACTTGACTTGTGACTTATGATTTGTTGACCTTCGTCAAGGTCATAAGAGCATGGGGCAGAAATCCATATTAGGAATTTCTAAAGAAACTGAAATTTGCAGAAAGAGCATACCATTTTGGAGTTTGATGAATGTTGGTAGGATTCATTCAACATTATCGTACGATAATATTTTGGATCCCGATCCTACTGTGAGTATATACTACTTATCAGGAGATTCGTCACTTAACGATCAATGCTATAAACCAAGTAGGTGTCGAGAAAGGTGTCAGCGGGGTTACGCCCCCAGAGAAAAGAGGTTATTTAATTAAGGAACTTCGCGAAAGCGTTGGAAAACGTCCCTCGAAGTATCGACACTAGCCTGGCTGAACGGTTAAGCAAGTATTGTATGGTGAGAATAGTCCTGGCTAGTTCTTCCTTTATGGTTTGAGGAAGGATTCGAGAAACAGTGGGAGCCATTCTGTTTAGATAAATTAAAAACCACTCTAAACTTGCAAGAGCATCATGCTAATAGTTTTCTTCTCTCTCTCTCTTAATTGCAGCGACCTTATGACCACACATAGGTTACATCTAGATAATAAATTGACTGAATCTGACTTATATGACTGGCAAAAGTCTGTCCAGATATCCATTGCCTATAACAAGCTGGGCCACCCTATTGAGGGAGATTCCTATTGTTATGGGATTGGGCATTGGCAGAATGATTGCAGGGCTTTAGAAGCCAGTAGCCAGGATACGAAGCATGTTGTGGCTTCAACTTCGAGTGTGTTTATGATAGAGAACTGTATGTCAGTTAACCCTACTTCCTGGGTATTGGATACCGGATCAGGAACTCACATCTGTAATTCATTACAGGCTCTGAGAAACCGTAGGGTTATCGGGATAGGAGATATGACATCACAGTTGCTAACGGAATGAGCATGAACGCTGAATCCGTAGGGGAATATCATCTTGGACTGACAACTGGACAGATATTGATTCTACGTAACTGTTTTTATGTACCAGGTACGACCTGTAATATCATATCAGTACCCTTACTTTCTAAGAAAGGATATGATTTTACTTTTACAAGAGATGTGGTTCACATCCACCTAAATCAAAATCTGATTGGGTCAGGTACATTAGGAAACGGAATATACGTATTAAATCAAGTTCAGATTTTCATTGTCCAGAACACACTTAAAAGAAAGTCTCCGGAAACAAATCAGGCTTTCTTATGGCATTGTAGACTAGGTCACATCAATGAGAGAAGGTTGACTAAGTTACATAGAGAAGGATATTTGAATCTGTTCGAATATCAATCTTATGCTACTTGTGAATCTTGTCTCATAGGAAAGATGACAAAGACTCCGTTTACTGGACACGGAGTAAGAGCAAGCGAGCTCTTAGGACTCATACACAGTGATGTGTGCGGTCCAATGTCTACACATGCGCGAGGTGGTTATTCATACTTCATTACTTTTACAGATGATTTCTCTAGGTATGGATATATCTTCTTAATGAAGCATAAATCCGAGGCCTTTGAGAAATTCTGAGAATACAAGAATGAAGTGGGAAAACAAACCGGCAAAAGTATCAAGACACTGAGATCTGATCGAGGTGGTGAATACTTAAGTGCCGAGTTCCTAGGTTACTTAAAAGAGAATGGAATTCTTTCTCAGCTTACTCCTCCATACACACCACAACACAACGGTGTATCGGAAAGGAGGAATCGAACCCTATTGCATATGGTTCGTTCCATGATGAGTAAGGCTGAGTTGCCGCGATCTTTCTGGGGTTATGCACTAGAAACAGCTACATATCTCTTAAACAAGGCTCCAACCAAAACTGTGCCTACCACCCCATATCAGATGTGGAGTGGAAAGAAACCCTGTCTTAAGTATCTTAAAACATGGGGTGTCCAGCTTTTGTAAAGAAGCAGCATACGGATAAGCTCGAGGCACGCTCAGTACTGTATAAGTTTGTGGGATACCCAAAGAACTCCAGGGGGTATCTTTTCTATTCCGCAGAGGAACAAAAGGATTTTGTTTCTCAGCATCCCCACTTCTTGGAAACTGAATTTTTAGAAAATCAGAAAACTGGGAGCGCAGTAGAACTGGAAGAAATTCCAGAACCACAAACCACAACTGAAAGTTTGGTAGAACCAGAAGTTCAAGAAGAACTGGACATCCCGACGCCACTCCACAGGAGTAGTAGGCAGTCTCATCCGCCCGAATGATACTACGGTTTTCTCATAGACGGGGATAGAGAGGATTGCACCATTGACTATGATGAGCCTACTAGCTCCCAGCAAGCTATTCAGAGCGGCGACTCGGTAAAATGGCTGGATGCAATGCGGACTGAAATGGAGTCCATGTACACTAACAAAGTATGGACTTTGGACATTGCTCCAGATGGGGTAAAACCCGTAGGATGCAAATGGATCTTCAGAAAGAAGATTGGTGTAGATGGACAGGTTGAAACCTATAAAGCTAGACTTGTTGCAAAGGGTTTCCGTCAAAGACCTGGTTTGGACTATGAAGAAACCTTTTCTCCAGTAGTTATGCTAAAATCCATTCGGGTCCTTCTTGCTATTGCCGCCTTCCACGATTATGAGATCTGGCAGATGGACGTAAAGACGTCCTTTCTAAATGGAAATTTGGAAGAGAGCGTCTATATGGATCAGCCAGAGGGATTCATTCAGAGTGGGAACAGCGGTAATGTATGCAAGCTGCTTAAGTCAATTTATAGACTAAAGCAGGCATCGCGGAGTTGGAACATCTGTTTTGATGATGCTGTCAAAGAATTTGACTTTATCAAAAATCCAGATGAACCATGCATATACAGTAAGATTGTAGGGAGAGCTGTAGTATTCCTCGTCTTGTACGTGGATGACATTCTCCTAATAGGAAATAATATTCCTATGTTACCGTCAGTCAAAAGATTCTTGTCACATAAATTCTCCATGAAAGACCTAGGTGATGCCACCTAGATTCTGGGGATCCAGATCTAGCATGATAGATCAAAAAGGATATTGGGACTTTCGCAGTACAGATACATAGACACCATAGTGAAGAGATTCAGTATGGAAGATTCCAAGCGCGGTAACCTACCGGCTTGTCACGGAATCACCCTCTCTAAAGATATGTCTCCCAAGACTGATTTGGAAAGGGATCGCATGTCGATTATACCCTACGCTTCAGCGGTAGGCTTTATAATATATGCGATGTTATGTACCAGACCAGACGTAGCATACGCATTGAGCGTAGTAAGCCGGTATCAAGCAAACCTAGGGGAGAATCATTGGATAGCAGTAAAGAACATTCTCAAGTACCTGAGGAGGACTAAAGATATGTTCTTGGTGTATGGCGGAAAAGACCTCCAGATTGAGGCCTTTGCCGACTCCGGCTTCCAAAGTGACAAAGATGACTCCAAATCCATGTCGGGTTATGTCTTTACCCTCAATGAAGAGTCGGTCTGTTGGAAGAGTTCCAAACAGGAGACCGTTGCTGACTCAACGATGGAAGCGGAGTACATAGCTGCTTGCAATGCCGCAAAAGAAGCTGTCTGGATGAAGAAGTTCCTCACAGAACTTCAGGTGTTTCCTACCAGTGTTGATCCAATACCTCTGTATTGTGACAACAACGGCGCTATAGCTTTAGCGAAGGAACCCTGGTCCTATCAGAAGTCCAGACACATCTTAAGGCGGTATCACCTGATCAGGGAGATCATAAATCGCCGGGAGATCGAGGTGAAGAGAGTAAAGACGGAGGATAACATTGCTGATCCATTCACTAAGGCCCTTCCTCAGACGCAGTTCGAGAGGCTATTCGAGATGATAGGTCTACGATATGCCAGCTCATGGCCCTAGTGCAAGTGGGAGATTGTTAGTGTATATGCCCTAGGGGCCATTATTGTATCATAATAGATTGTATATTACTTAATGGAAGCTTGGGATATTCACATTTGTATATACAGTCTTAATAAAAATGGTAGTATGCTACTTGGTTTGAGTCTACTTTAATATGTGCATATGTTTCTTGTGACGTATCACTTATACATATTAGTAGAGCCCATAGGTTCTTTGCTTGATTGCCAGCGTTGTGATGGCAGTCACACTAGTGGGGGCTGAGTAGTCTATAAGCAACATCCTATACTTTTACCTAGTCGTAGGATTATCGAGGCAGGGCATCGATACTCCAGAGTAGACTAGTGTGTACGCCTCTCATCCCGGCTGGGGAGATGGTTTGTCCCATTGCCATCAGTACGTCGTACTGGAGATAGTACACAGGTGCTCGTTAGGTTATGAGTACACCGGACATGACTCGCAGGGGAACTGTTGGTTGGTATTATACCCATCGTCAGTTAACAGTTCCCAGATGACATCAATACAGGATAGTCCGTAGACTTGACACTGCTACTTCGCCTCGAGTGTGTCCCACTGTTCTTAGATTGCTACCCTACCACGGCTCAAAGGAGTCGTGCAAACAGGTAGCAGTTGGGTGCAGTCCCGAGCACTTGGAGGCAGTAGTGGGTGGACAGGATTCGTCTCTCCCGGTATTGGGAGATGATATCGCACTGTGTCAGAGAGCCATTACGCAAAGTCCCTGGCCAGGGCAAGCGAGATATACTGGTGGGTTCCAGTAGATTCTCAGGGTGTAACGGGCTTCGCTCCGACACGACTTATACAGCTATTAGGGGACTGATGCTTGCCGCCTCCTAGGATTGATATGCGATAGTCTTAGATGAACAGACCGGACTGTACGAAGATTGTCACATCAGGCTCAGTGGGAGTTCGGATAAGTTTCCTCATCGGCCTTCTTATCGACATCTACCTGGGGACCGTTACGTACAGCTAGTGCCGCTTGCGGTCTGTGGTTAAATCCACTGCCAGCGTAGTGTCGAGTCTTTAGAGTCCCACACAGAGTGTTTTCCTGCTCCAGGCGAAACGATATAGAGGTCGTACGGTTTTACGACAAGGGTTCGAACGCGTACGTACGTTTACGCACGTACGACATTCGGACAGTTTTTACTAGCCGGCTTTGGTTTAAGCCAGTTACTAGTATCCGGTTATTGGATTAATACAGTCTAAAGTTTTTTCATGTTTTCACGGAAAGGAGGGGCATTCTCTTAATTGCACGAGAAGCTTCTAGAAGATGGTGACTAAGGAGGTTAAGGTGGCATATACATTGAATGAGATTAGTGAGTCATATAAGTGATTCATCCATATCATTAATGCATCATAAATGCTTAATGACTCATGGAGATGAATCACCATTAGATATTTATGAAGCATGATTATTCATCATTTTATTTTCTTTTATTGATAAATCGTAATGCTTCATATATATTATGATAACACTTTTTCTCATATCAATTATCATTCTCACCTTCTCTCTCCTCAAGCTTCCTCTCATCAAACCCTAATCCTCCTCTCTCATGTGTTGAGTACAAGGATTAGATTGGCTAATTAAACCATAACCCTCACTCTATATCATCTAGGTACTTTGATTAGCAACTAAAGAAACCTAGTTGCCTCAAGTTGAGAGGCAAATCTTGGAGTAAAGCTCTCGGGTGGATCGTCTACTACTTGAAGAAGGCCGAGGAGGAGGTGGAGTTCGTAAAGACAAAGGACACGGTTCATTAGGTATAATCACTTCACATAGTAGTTTAGAACTTCTATTATAGATGTTAGTTATCGTTTAGCTTCGATTCATGCGGTTAGTCGATGTTTAAGCAAAGAACAAGATCGTTTTTCTTATTTCCGCCTCCCCGCAAGTCGTGGGGTGTTGCACATCGACTTACAGTGACGTGCGATTAATCCTGACTAGTTCTTCTTTTAAAGGTTTGAAGGAGAATTCGAGGAAACAGTAGGAGCCATCCTGATTAGATAAAATAATAACCAATCTAATCTTTCAAGAGCACACGCTGAGTGTTTCTTTTCTTTCTCTTCAGGTAGCAACCATTTCACGCCTTAATCAAGATAATAAAATGTATCGCTTGACCGATCCGAATTCTTATTCGAGGCTGGGGAACGTCGATTCGGCTCTAACTTATGACAACAGTCATAAGTATGAGCAAGAGAAAGATGATTGTTTGAATTCCTTGATGACGCCATCAAAGAAGAAACATACTATTGTGTCTTCTTCAGGTGTTCTTGTTATTGAGAACTGTTTTTTGGTCAGTCCTACCTCCTTGGTACTTGATACCGGATCGGGATCTCATAACTGTAATTTATTACGGGGACTGAGAAAAAGTAGGATGGTTGGACCTGCTGATATGTCCCACAGAGTAGGGAACGAAGCACAGGTTGATGCTTCTGCTATCGGTGAATATCACCTAGCATCGCCAAATGGCAATACTATGATTTTGAACAACTGCTACTATGTACCTTCCATGGTTTGCAACATCATATCAGTTTCTTTACTTGTTAAAGATGGATATAAGTTTGTTCTTGATAGAAATATCATGAACATTTACCTTAATCAGGTATTGGTTGCAGAAGGTACACTGTGTAATGGTATCTATGTTCTTACAAAACACACGCAAAAGGAAGAGTTCAGATGTGAATGAATCCTACTTGTGGCATTGTAGACTTGGTCATATCGGAGAGAAAAGACTGAGTAAGTTGCATAAAGATGGATTTTTGGATACGTTCGAGTTTTCATCTTATGAAAGTTGTCATTCTTGTCTTAAAGGAAAAATGGCAAAATCTCCATTCACCGGACACGGAGAAAGAGCAGCAGAGCTCTTGGGACTCATACACAGTGATGTATGTGGTCCAATGTCTATACATGCAAGGGGTGGGTTCTCGTACTTCATCACATTCATTGACGATCTTTTTGGATTCAGGTATGTGTATCTTATGAAACACAAATCTGAAGCTTTTGAGAAATTCAAAGAATTCAGAAACGAAGTAAAGAACCAGACTGGCAAAAGTATTAAGATCCTCCGATCTGATAGAGGAGGGAGTACTTAAGCACGGAATTCCTAGAATACTTAAAAGAGAATGGAATTCTCTCTCAACTTACTCCTCCGTATACACCATAGAACAACGGTGTATCGGAGTGGAGGAATCGTACCCTATTGGATATGGTTCACTTCATGATGAGTAATGCTGAGTTACCTCTTTCATTCTCGGGATATGCACTTCAAACAGCAGCACGTTTTTTGAATCAAGTTCCATCCAAATCCGTGGTTAAGACTCCGTATAAAATATGAAGTGGTAAGAGTTTGTATCTTAAATGTGTTAAGATTTAGGATTGCCCTGCTTATGTCAAAAAGCATAACCCAGAAAAAACTTGAGACACGGTCAGTTTTGTGTAAGTTTATGGGATACCCAAAGATTCTAATGGGTATCTATTCTACCATGAAGAGGAACAAAAGATTATTGTTTCTAGGAACTCCACATTTTTGGAAAAAGAATTTCTTGTTAAAACTATTGGTGGCAGCACGGTAGAACTGGATGAAATTCCAAAGACATAAAGTATAACTGAAGATTTGGTGGAACCGCTAGATTAAGTTATTCCCGACGAACCTTAGCCACTCCTGTTGGATGTATATGCCCTAGAGGCCTTCATTGTATAGGCTACTGGGGATATGTATGTACATAACAGTCTTGCTTAATATGATAGTACGCTATTTGGTTTGTCTTTATCTTAACGTATGATATATTTTGCGTAGTATTCATATATATATATATACATATTGATAAAGCCCATAGGGTGTTTGCCTGACTACCGGCGTTATGATGGCAGTCATACTAGTGGGTGCTGGATAGTCAATAGGCACATCCTTAGATGTCCCTGGTCGCAAGAGTATCGAGACTGGGCATCGATACTCCAGAGTAGACTGGTGTATACATATCTAGGAGGGGCGATGGATTGGACCCGCGGCCATTGGTGGAGTGCACCTAAGATTGTATAAAGATACTCACTGGGTATGAGTACACCGGACAGGACTCGCCGAGAACTGACTGGATGGTATTTATACCTAACGTCAGATAGCAGTTCTCAGGTGACATGTGTGCAGATAGTCCGTTGACTTAAAGTCGTCATTTGTCTCGTGTCTGTTCCCACTGTGCTTTGATTACTACCTTACCAAGTCGTGCAAACAGGTTTTAGTTAGGCACAGTCCCGAGCCACGTGGAGGCAGTGAGTGACTGTTAGGGATTCGTCTCTTCCGGTATAGGGAGTTGATATCGCATAGTGATCGGTTGGTCATTACCATAAGTCCCTGGCCAGGGCTGATTTAGAATTACTGATAGATTGATCAGTGGATTCTCAGATGGTGATAGAGCCATACCGACACGACTTGTACGGTTATTAGGGGTCTGACGTTTACCACCTCCCTAGACCATACATGCGATACTCTTAGACGAACAGACCAGACTGCACGGATATTGTCACGCACAGGCTCAGTAGGAGTTCGGATGGGTATCCTCACCGGCCTTCTTATCGACAACTACCTGGGGACCGTTACGTACAGCTAGTGCCGCTTGCGGTCTGTGGTTAAACCCACTGCCAGCATAGTAGTCGAGTCTTTAGAGTCCCACACAGAGTTTTCCCAACTCTAGGAGAAATGATATAGAGGTCGTACGGTTTTACGACAAAGGGTTCGGACGTATACGTGTTTAAACGCACGTACGACATTCGGACAGTTTTTACTAGCCGGCTTTGGTTTGAGCCAATTTCTAGTATCGAGTTATTGGATTTATACATTCTACGATTTTTCCGTGTTTTCACGAATGCGAGGGGCGTTCTCGTAATTTTCCGAGAAGCTTCTAGAAGGAGGGTGACTAAGGAGGTTAAGGTGGCATTTTCATTTAATGCAAATTGTGACTCATTAGTGTGATTCACTATGTCATTAATGCATCATTTATTACTTAATGACTCATATGGTGAATCACTCTTGTTGAATAAATGAAGCATGGTGAATAATCATTTAAATTCATTTACTTGATAATTCATTATGTTTCATATATTCAAGTGAGAAGCTTTTCATTCTCATTATCATCTCCACCTTCTCTCTCCTCAAGTTCACTCCTTATTCAAACCCTAATCCTACCACTCATGAGTTGAGACCAAGGATTAGGATAGACTAAACACTTCATAACCTAACTCTACATCATCTTAGTTACTTTGGTTAACAACTAGAGAAACAAAGTTACCTCAAGTCTTGAGGTGTAGCTTGGATTAGGGTACTCGGGTGGATCTTCTATTACGGAAAGGAGGCCGAGGAGGATGTGGAGATCACAAAGATGAAGGACTAGAATCATTAGGTATAATCTCTTTACATAGAAGCTAAGAACTCTATGCTTGTTGTTAATTATCGTTTAGCAAAGATCTTCGGTTAGTCGATGTTTACCTACAAAACAAGATCGTTTTTCATATTTCCGCCTCCCCGCAACTCGTGGGGTGTTGCACATCGACTTACAGTGGTATCAGAGCCTCACTAAACAATAATTAACTCACTTGCAAAGTCGTATGAATTTCGAACGCGAAACGAATCGGAAAACGTCACGATATCACATAGTTTCTGTCGATTTTAAAATGGGGTCCAAAATTTTTTCAGGTGACTGCAGAAGGACCAGCATGAAAATATAAGAACACAGAAGAAAAATGGGCTCCTGAATCGGCCACTGAGACGCGGAACTGCGGCCGATCCCACCGATCCACCGCGGATCCGCGGCCGAGTTGGGGCCGATTCAGCCCAGTTTTCTTCAGTGAATCTTTTGTGATATTTTGTATTTTCTGGTATTATTTATTTTCTGCTCAGGTTTCAAATTTACAGAGAAGATTTGGAGTAGAATTTAATGTGTTTAATCGATCGAAATTATACGATGTTTGCTTGTTTGATTATATCTGTGAACTGTATTATGTGTTCGTAAACCTCCCCTAACTGCTAGTATGTCGGTTGGCAGGGGGTTGCACATATCTGTAATGTTTTTTTAACTGTTTGTGAATATGAACTGAATTGGACTGCTGTGATGATTAGCCGGGTTCTGTGATGGGTTATTGTATTAATTCATTCGATGTAATTGTGATAAGTTGTAATATTATTTTGCGGGACACATCCAGGTTGCGGTTGTAGCCACCGTTGTATTATTTCTTTTTACTGTTTTTGCTCCTAGGATAGACCCAAGGTGGGGTGCACAAACTACCGGGTATTTTGAAGTGTTGAGGCAGACCGCTTCACTTCTGGTACTTGGCTGGTAGTTTGCCGTACCCGTAGGGGTCTGGGGTGGGGTAATGGCTATTCATCACAACTGTGTAATCCGTCTTTTCTTACAGGCTCAAAAGAAACGTGGATTGCTTGCATATCCAATAAAGTTTATCTGTGATGTGGAATTCCTATTATTGCGTCTGACGAATGTACAATATCTATATATGATAGCTATTTAGACGTCACTTATATTTTACACCCGTGCTAGCCCAGCCCCCGCTCTGCCGTTAGTTAAGTAACCTAACGGGTGATGACGGGACCCCGTGGCGAACGCGGATGGCATAAGAGGACGTTGTATTTTCGTTGTTATCTGTAATGATAGGTTGAAGATGGGACGCATTATTTTTTAATGCAAAGAAAAATAAAACCTAAACTGAATCGTTGGAACAATTTCTAAAGCCACTCAGTTTTCTTGAAAAAGCAAATTTTAAATGCGGAGCTTAAACCACTCCTTTTTATAAAAGCTATCTTAGTTCCTTCGATCAAATCAAGTTCACTACGTTAACCGTTTTTTGCCAAAAAACAACCATAACCCTCCGTCGTTTCAGATAGACAGCACATCGTATTCGTGCTATGCTTGTTGGCCTACGTCAAGGCATAGTGTATGGTAGCAATGTGTTTGCCTATTTGTTGCATAGATAGATGCATTAGTATAGGACAGACATACAGCCTTATCGGCCTACGTCAAGGGCATGTACGATGTACCTAAATTAATCAGGACAACGACGGGGTAGAACTTGACTTGCGTCTTATGACTTGTTGGCCTACGTCAAGGTCTATAAGAGCTTGGGGTATAAAAATCACATCGGGAGTTTCAAACATAAAGGAAACCTGCAGATTTAGCATACCTTCTGGAGTGTGATGACTAGAGTGGCTTCAATCTAGTGCATCATGCAATGATAGTTGGATCCCGATCCCACTGATGAGTAGGATTACTCTCGGGAAACATTCTCACTTAACAATCAATGCTATAAACCAAGTAGGTGTCCAGAAAAGTGTTAGAGGGGCTACGCCTCCAGGGAAAAGAGGTTATTTTATTAAGGAACTTCGCGAAAGCGTTGGAAAACCTCCCTCGAAGTACCAACACCAGCCTGGCTGAAAGGTAAAGCAAGTATTGTGACGTGTGATTAAATCCTGACTAGTTCTTCTTTTAGGTTTTGAAGAAGGATTTGAGGAAACAGTGGGAGCCATCATGTTTAGATAAACTAATAACCAATCTAAACTTGCAAGAAGCATATGCTGAGTGTTTTCTTTTCTCTCTCTCTGGCAGCTACCATGACAGGACTTAAACTATTACTTGAAAAAAATATACTGACCGGACAGAACTATAAAGATTGGCTAAGGAACGTCAACATTGCACTGACTTATGACAAAGTAGCATATGTTACCACCGCTGTTCCTCCCCTTATCCCTGGACCAGATTCCTCAGTTGTGGACAGGGAAGTTCGCAAAACCTGGGATCTGGATTGTGAGCGAGCTAAGTGTATCGTGCTGGCGTCCATGAACAATGAACTCCAGAAACAGCACGAGAGTATGGATATTGTATCCATCTTTCTCCATGTTAAGGAATTATATGGAGAGCACTCCCGTATCGCAAGGTACGAGACCTTAAGGAAACTATTCCAGATAAGGTTAGCTCCAGGATCGCCTGTAGGAGAGCACGTCCTCAAAATGATCAGCCTCATTGAGGAACTCGCAAACCTGGGATGCGTGCTAGAGAATGATTTGTATATCGACTTGATTTTGCAGTCCCTTCCCCACACCTTCTCTCAGTTCGTGCTTACCTTAAACATGCACGAAATGGAAGCTGATCTTCCAAAGCTCCTCAACATGTTGAGGGTAGCGGAGACCTCCTTGAAAAAGGAGAATACCCCCGTTCTGTATGTTGGCCAATCATCCTCTTCTAAATCTAAAGCGAAAGCTAAAGGGAAGAAGAAGATGAAAGCCACCAAACCGAAGGGTGCGGTCAAGAAGGTGCAGGGAAAGAACAAGGCAGGAAGGGTGAAAGCGGATATAAACGAATGCCATTATTGTCACAAGCAAGGGCACTAGAAGAAGGACTGTATGGCCTTCAAGGCAAAGGACACGAAGCAAGCGGTTGCTTCTGCTTCAGGTGTGTTCGTAATCGAAAATCGTCATTCAGTAACTTCTACATCATGGGTACTTGATACCGGTTTTGGTTCTCACATCTGTAATTCATTGCAGGATCTGAGAAATAGTAGAGTACTGGGGGCAGGTGATATGACTCTCCGGATGGGCAATGGAATGCATGTAGATGCATTTGCAATAGGGGAGTGTCACCTAGGGTTGACCAGTGGACACGTTTTGGTGTTGTACAGCTGTTTTTGTATTCCCAGTATGCTGTGTAATATTATATCAGTATCTTTGTTGTCTAATAAAGGATATAATTTTGCGCTTGAAAGTAATGTCATGAACATTCTCCTAAATCAAGAACTGTTTTGGTATGGCACACTAGAAAACGGAATATACATACTTAATCAACCTCGAATTTTCAATATTCAAAACACACTTAAAAGAAAGGCTCCAGATTCAAATCAAGCCTTCCTATGACATTGTAGACTTGGTCATATAAACGAAACAAGGTTGACTAAGTTACATAAAGATGGATATCTAGATCCGTTTGAATATTCATTATATGCAACTTGTCAATCATGTATCAAAGGAAAAATGACCAAATTTCTATTCACAGGATACGGAGCAAGAGCAACAGAACTCTTAGGACTTGTACACAGTGATGTATGTGGTCCAATCTCTACACATGCGCAAAGCGGTCACTCCTACTTCATCACTTTTACTGATGACTTCTCTAGGTATGGACATGTGTTCTTAATAAATCATAAATCAGAGGCCTTTGAGAAGTTTAAAGAGTATAAAAATGAAGTAGAGAAACAAACTGGTAAAAGCTTCAAGACACTTCGATCTGATTGAGGTGGAGAATACTTAAGTACCAGTTTCCATGAATACTTAAAAGAGAATGAAATTCTCTCTCAGCTTACTCCGCCTTATACACCTCAGCATAATGGTGTATAAGAGAGGAGGAATCGCACGCTATTAGATATGGTGCGTTCAATGATGAGTAGTGCTGAGTTGCCACTTTCCTTCTGGGGATTTGCTCTAGAATCAGCAGCATACTTATTGAATAGAGTTCCAACTAAGTCTGTGCCTACCACTCCATATGAAATGTGGAGCGGGAAGAGACCATATCTCAAGTATATCAAGATATGGGGGTGCCCGGCATATGTTAAAAAGCATAAACCGGACAATCTCGAGGCACGATCGGTTTTGTGCAAGTTTGTAAGATACCCCAAACATTCAAGGGGATACATGGTCTACCACACTGAAGAACAAAATGTGTTTGTCGCTCGCCACATTGTCTTCTTAGAAAGCGAGTTTCTTGCAAAAGAAATTAGTGGGAGCGCGGTAGAGCTAGAAGAAATTCCAGAACCTCAAATTGCTACCGAGGACTTAGAAGAAACTCAGATTTCAATAGAACATGACGAACCAACGCCACTCCGCAGATCTAGTAGGCTTTCTCATCCTCCAGAGAGATACTATGGTTTTCTTCTAGATGGGGATCGAGAGGATTGCATCATCGATGATGATGAGCCTACTAGTTTTCTGCAAGCTATCACGAGTATTGACTCGATGAAATAGCTGGATGCTATGAGATCCAAAATGGAATCCATGTACACCAATAAAATATGGACTTTAGAAGTTGCTCCTCCTGGGGTGAAACCAGTTGGATGCAAATGGATCTTCAAAAAGAAGATTGGTGCACTTGGACAAGTGGAAACCTACAAAGCTAGACTCGTTGCAAAAGGTTTTCGTCAAAGACCAGGACTGGACTATGATGAAACCTTTTCACCTGTAGCTATGCTTAAATCCATTTGGATCCTACTTGCCATTGCTTCATTCCATGACTATGAAATCTGGAAGATGGACGTAAAAACAGCTTTTCTAAATGGACATTTAGAAGAGAGTGTTTACATGGATCAACCAGAAGGTTTCTTAGACAGTGGGAGCAGCGGAAGAGTGTGCAGGTTGCTTAAATCCATCTATGGATTAAAGTAAGCATCGCGAAGTTGGAACATCTGCTTTGATAAGACAGTCAAAGAGTTTGACTTTATCAAAAATGTAGATGAACCATGTATTTATAGGAAGATTGTAGAAGGAGCAGTAGTCTTCCTCGTTTTGTACGTCGACGACATACTACTGATAGGGAATGATATCCCTATGCTACAATCAGTAAAGCTCTACTTGTCACAGAAATTCTCCATGAAAGACTTGGGTGATACAACCTACATTTTGGGCATTAAGATCTATCGTGATAGATCTAATAGAATGTTGGGACTTTCACAGACCAGGTATATTGACACTATACTAAAAAGATTTAGTATGGAAGATTCCAAGCGCGGTAATATGCCCGCTTGTCACGGGATCACCCTCTCCAAAGAGATGTCTCCAAAGACTGATGAAAAGAGGGATCGCATGAGCATTTTACCCAACGCTTCGGCGGTAGGATCTATAATGTATGTGATGTTATGTACAAGACCGGATGTAGCTTACGCACTTGGTGTGGTAAGCAGGTATCAGTCTGACCCAGGTGAGAAGCATTGGATAGCGGTAAAGAACATTCTCAAGTACCTGAGAAGGACTAAGGAGATGTTCTTGATTTACGGTAATGGGGACCTCCAGGTAGAGGCTTTTACCGACTCCGGCTTCCAAAGTGACAAAGATGATTTTAAATCCATTTCGGGTTTTGTGTTTACCCTCAATGGAGGAGCGGTATGTTGGAAGAGTTCCAAACAGGATACCGTCGCAGACTCAACTATGGAGGCTGAGTATATAGCTGCTAGTGAAGCCGCAAAAGAGGTTGTCTGGATGAGGAAGTTCATCTCTGAACTTCAGGTGGTTCCGTCCATTACCAATCCAATACCTTTGTATTGTGATAACAATGGGGCCGTAGCATTGGCAAAGGAACCCAGGTCCCATCAGAAATCCAGGCATATCTTAAGGCATTTTCACCTGATCAGGGAGATCGTTGATCGTCGGGAGATCGAGGTACGGAGAGTGGATACAAAAGACAACACGGCAGATCCATTCACAAAGGCCATCCCTCAAGCTCAGTTCGAGAGGCTGTTTGAGATGTTGGGCATGCGGTACTCCAGCAACTGGATATTGTGAAGACAGTGGGTACTCATTGCACCAATTATAGGCCTTAGTGCAAGTGGGAGATTGTTGGATGTATATGCCCTAGAGGCCTTCATTGTATAGGATACTGGGGATATGTATGTATATAACAGTCTTGCTTAATATGATAGTACGCTATTTGGTTTGTCTTTATCTTAACGTATGATATATTTTGCGTAGCATTCATATATATATACATATTTATAAAGCCCATAGGGTGTTTGCCTGACTACCGGCGTTATGATGGCAGTCATACTAGTGGGAGCTGGATAGTCAATAGGCACATCCTTAGATGTCCCTGGTCGCAGGAGTATCGAGACTGGGCATCGATACTCCAGAGTAGACTGGTGTATACATATCTAGACCCTGAGGAGGGGCGATGGATTGGTCCCACGGCCATTGGTGGAGTGCACCTAAGATTGTATAAAGATGCTCACTGGTGTGAGTACACCGGACAAGACTCGTCGAGAACTGATTGGATGGTATTTATACCTAACGTCAGATAGCAGTTCTCAGGTGACATGTGTGCAGATAGTCCGTTGACTTAAAGTCGTCATTTGTCTCGTGTGAGTTCCCACTGTGCTTTGATTACTACCCTACCATGGTTCAAAGGAGTCGTGCAAACTGGTTTTAGTTGGGCACAGTCCCGAGCCACGTAGAGGCAGTGAGTGACTGTTAGGGATTCGTCTCTCCCGGTATAGGGAGTTGATATCGCACAGTGATCGGTTGGTCATTACCATAAGTCCCTGGCCAGGGCTGATTGAGAATTACTGATAGATTGATCAGTGGATTCTCGGATGGTGATAGAGCCATACCGACACGACTTGTACGGTTATTAGGGGTCTGACGTTTACCACCTCCCTAGACCATACATGCGATACTCTTAGACGAACAGACCGGACTGCACGGATATTGTCACGCACAGGCTCAGTAGGAGTTCGGATGGGTATCCTCACTGGCCTTCTTATCGACATCTATCTGGGTACCGTTACGTACAGCTAGTGCCGCTTGCGGTCAGTGGTTAAACCCACTGCCAGCGTAGTAGTCGAGTTTTTAGAGTCCTACACAGAGTTTTCCTAACTCTAGGTGAAATGATATAGAGGTCGTATGAATTTATGACAAAGGGTTCGGACGCATACGTGTTTAAACGCACGTACGACATTCAGACAGTTTTTACTAGCCGGCTTTGGTTTGAGCCAGATTCTAGTATCGGGTTATTGGATTTATACAGTCTGCGGTTTTTCCGTGTTTTCACTGATGCGAGGGGCGTTCTCGTAATTTTCCGAGAAGCTTCTAGAAGGAGGGTGACTAAGAAGGTTAAGGTGGCATTTTCATTTAATGCAAATTGTGACTCATTAGTGTGATTCACTATGTCATTAATGCATCATTTATTACTTAATGACTCATATGGTGAATCACTCTTTCTGAATAAATGAAGCATGGTGAATAATCATTTAAATTCATTTACTTGATAATTCATTATGTTTCATATATTCAAGTGAGAAGCTTTTCATTCTCATTATCATCTCCACCTTCTCTCTCCTCAAGTTCACTCCTTCAAACCCTAATCCTACCACTCATGAGTTGAGACCAAGGATTAGGATAGACTAAACACTCCATAACCTAACTCTACATCATCTTAGTTATTTTGGTTAGCAACTAGAGAAACAAAGTTACCTCAAGTCTTGAGGTGTAGCTTGGATTAGGGTACTTGGGTGGATCTTCTATTAAGGAAAAGAGGCCGAAGAGGACGTGGAGATCACAAAGACGAAGGACTAGAATCATTAGGTATAATATCTTTACATAGTAGCTAAGAACTCTATGCTTGTTGTTAATTATCGTTTAGCAAAGATTTTTGGTTAGTCGATGTTTACCTACAAAACAAGATCGTTTTTCATATTTCCGCCTCCCCGCAACTCGTGGGGTGTTGCACATCGACTTACAACTCTGCAGATCTGCTAGGATTTCTCATCCGTCCGAGAGATACTACGGTTTTCTCATTGACGGTGATCGAGAGGATTGCATCTTGGAAGAAGATGATCCTACTAGTTTCAAGCAGGCCATTATAAGTAGGGACTCTGATAAGTGGCTGGATGCCATGCGATCCGAGATGGAGTCCATGTACACCAATAAAGTGTGGACCTTGGATATTGCTCCACTTGGGGTAAAATCTGTTGGATGCAAATGGATCTACAAAAGGAAACTTGGTGTAGATGGGCAAGTGGAAACCTATAAGGTTTGACTAGTTGCAAAAGGTTTTCGTCAAAGACCAGTTGTGGAATATGATGAAACCTTTTCTCCAGTGGCTATGCTCAAATCCATTTGGATCCTACTTGACATTGCTGCCTTCCATGACTATGAGATCTGGCAGATCGACGTAAAAATGGCTTTTATAAACGGAAGTTTAGAAGAGTGCATTTATTTGGATCAGCCGGAAGGTTTCGTAGACAGTGGGAGTAGCGGCAAGGTGTGCAAGATGCTTAAATCCATTTATAGATTAAAGCAGGCATCGCGGAGCTGGAACATCTGTTTTGATGAAACAGTCAAGGGATTTGACTTCATCAAGAACGAGGATGAGCCTTGTATTTATAAGAAGATTGTAGGAAGAACTGTCGTGTTCCTAGTCTTGTTCGTGGACGATATTCTTTTGATAGGAAATGACATTCCTATGCTACAATCGGTCAAGCTATTCTTATCACAAAGGTTCTCCATGAAGGACCTGGGAGATGCCTCGTACATTCTGGAGATTAAGATCTACAGAGATAGATCCAAGAGATTACAGGGACTTTCACAGTCCAGGTACATAGAGACCGTACTGAAAAGATTTAGTATGGAAGATTCCAAGTGCGGTAATATACCCGCATTGTATGGAATCACCCTCTCCAAGGAGATGTCTCCCAAGACTGACGGGGAGAAGGTTCGCATGAGCATTATAACCTACGTTTCGGCGGTAAGATCTATAATATATGCGATGCTATGTACAAGGCCAGATGTAGCTTATGCGCTAAGAGTGGTGAGCCGGTATCAGTCGAACCTAGGTGAGGACCACTGGACAGCAGTAAAGTACATTCTTAAATACCTGAGAAGGACAAAAGAGATGTTCTTGGTTTACGGTAATGGAGACCTGAAGGTCGAGTCATTTACCAATTCAAGCTTCCAGAGTGAAAAGGATGACAGCAAGTCTGTCTCGGGTTATGTATTTACCCTGAACGGAGGGGCGGTGTGTTGGAAGAGCTCTAAACAGGATACCGTTGCAGACTCGACGATGGAGGCCGAATACATTGCTGCAAGCGATGCCGCAAAAGAGGCGGTCTGGATGAAGAAGTTCATTAATGAAATTCAGGTAGTTCCGTCTATTTTTGACCCAATACCTTTGTATTGCGATAACAATGGGGCTATAGCTTTAGCGAAGGAACCACGGTCCCATCAGAAATCCAGGCACATCTTAAGGTGGTATCACCTGATCAGAGAGATCGTAGATCGCAAGGAGATCGAGGTCCGGAGAGTGGATACAAAAGACAACACTGCAGATCCATTCACCAAGGCCCTTCCTCAAGCACAGTTCGAGAGACCTTTTGAGATGTTGGGTATGAGGTACGCCAACAGCTGGCCCTAAAGCAGACGTTGGATACTCGGTACGCCAATATATGGCCTTAGTGCTAGTGGGAGATTGTTGTATATGTATACCCTAGAGGCCATTATTGTATATGTATACATATGGATGCTTAGACATATATATGTACAAGATAGTCTTGCTCGATATGATAGTATGCTATTTGGTTTGACTTTATCTTAACACGTGTATGTTTTACTTGATATTACATATCTTTTATACATGTTGATAAAGCCCGTAGGATCATTGCTAGACTACATGCGTTGTGATAGCGATCATACTTATGGGAGCTGGGTAGTTGGTACGCACATCCATAAATGGTCTCTAGTCGTGGGAGTATCGAGAATGGGCATCGATATTCCGGAGTAGACTAGTGTCACGACCCGAAAAGAAAAGCTCGTGACCAGCACTTGAATTACGCAACGTCCAAAGGCGTAACAGAATTCAAGTAAGCTGAAACCCAGAAATCTAAACCTTTTTAAGAAAATAAAGGAGGTGAAGTTTTGAGGTAAAGGTATAATGAAATCAAGTTTTCTTAAATGCATGGAAAAGAGTCATGAATAATGCAAGTGAAATTTACTAGTTTGAAAACATGTTTTGTCTTTTAAAAATTTGGGCAGCACCTCGTTTGTATATTTTGATCCAAAACCACAATACATGAGAAAATAAAGCATCCCCAAGCGGGAGCTAGCTCTTGGCCAACCAGCGGATCACAACCACGCAAGACAATATATGCAAGTATACGACGCCCAATGGCGAAGACCACCACAAAAGATAAAGAATATAGTGAGAAATCAACCCAAAAAGGTGAACATAAAACCCATTGCTCAAGTCTCGCACTAACAGTCTTGCTAAGTCTCATTACTTATACAAATACTAGTTTTGATTGATGGAGTTGACTAGATACAATGTGAAATGTAAATACAAGAGTGGGTACGATACAAATGTCCCACCTACAAATGCAAACACCCAAATGAAGCTACTGCGTGCCAGCAAAGCCGCTACTGATCCATACGGTATACCTGCAAGAACTGTAGCACAACGGGGGTGAGTTGCCAACTCGTGAGTAGAAAAATATCTACAAGTAGAAATCGAATAAACAACGACTCCTAGGTCAACTATATCATAAAGGTAATATTATGATATCTAGGGTGACCGGGTCATCATATGTGCCAACAATGTAAACAATACCTATGTGTATGCGGATATAATCCAACAATATAATCAATGTATGTATGCATGTGGATCTCGTCCAACCATAATCAATGTATGTATGCAGGTGGATCTCGTCCAACCATAATCAATGTATGCATTCAAGTAAGTATGAGGTTATAAATCAACGGTGTCCCTCGCGACACATCAAAATCAAGGAACGTGGGTGTCCAACTTCGACACCCGAAAACATCATGAAACCCCTGTCCAGCATCGACACGTAAATCCTCATATCTCGGGCTCCGTCGGTCCGGATCGGCCTACGGGCTCCGTCGGTCCGGATCGGCCCATATCATCTCCCGACTCCGGTCAGTATCCTCTGGATATCCACCGAGCCCAAATACTATCACCGGTAGGTAGTGCTCCCCTGTCAGGCTCATCGTCATCCACACAAAATGTCTTTCTCGCCCCGGGGTACCATACCGGGTCCACCATGTACCCGCAAACAAAATCATCCGCCTCCTCGAATCAGGTTTCACATATCACACGTCTCAGAACCGAGAAAACGCATGGTGGACGCACTGAAATATCATATCAAGAGAAACCGGGTTTTTAAAACAGTACATAATATCTTTTGAAATAGCCATGGTTCTCAAATCCAGAAATCTCATGAAAACAGCATATGACATATTTAGGGAAAACCGCTTTTTTAAATAATTCCAGTTTTTAAAATATAACATGCGGTTCCCAATTTCCTAATAAAACCAGTTATCCATGTCGGTACAATATGTATATGCGCAAGTATAGAGTTACCAATATGTATATACCCCAATATGGGTATGCAATGTGTATATGCGCAAGTATGGATGTACCAATGTATGTATGCACCAATATGGATATACAAATGTGTATATGCGCAAGTATGGATGTATCAATGTATATGTGCATCAATATGGATATACAAATGTGTATATACGCAAGTATGGATGTATCAATGTATCTGTGCACCAATATGGATATACAAATGTGTATTTGCGCAAGTATGGATGTATCAATGTATATGTGCACCAATATGGATATAAAAATGTGTATATGCGCAAGTATGGATGTATCAATGTATATGTGCACCAATATGAATATACAAATGTGTATTTGCGCAAGTATGGATGTATCAATGTATATGTGCACCAATATGGATATACAAATGTGTATATGCGCAAGTATGGATGTATCAATGTATATGTGCACCAATATGGATATAGAAATGTGTATATGCGCAAGTATGGATGTATCAATCTATATGTGCACCAATGTGGATATGCAATGTGTATATGCGCAAATATGGATGTATCAATGTATATGTGCACCAATGTGGATATGCATTGTGTACGTACGCAAGCATGTTATGCGAATAGTCATATCATGATGCAGCAATCCTACTGTGTAGTGACATGGAAATTATCGATGATGAAGTGTGTGAGCTTACAATCTGTGTACGTGTAACATACGCATCATCCATAATGGTGCAGGTGTACTATCATAGGATTAAGTAATGCCATGCTGATAACATGAATGCAGTATAAGATAAATCATATGCAAATGCTGACGGGTATACATGTCTAACATGGCCGAGTCGGTGAATCTATCAATCGGCATCCAGCTTCATAACATCCCGTACGATATACTCCATCGTATGGCATCCTCTAGTCAAGGGTATGGATCAAACCTCACGTCAAACTCATCACGTACAGAAAATCATCGTACGGCGGCGTTAAGTTATCAGTGATCCTATCATCCTATAAAACGAGGAAGGTACGGACCTACCGTCTCGTACGGCTATCACTCACGAATCACAACATATATAAATATCTCTATATACCTATGTGCCAGGTCACATCCTCAATAATCTCATACCAGGGGACCGGCAGGGTATAAAGCATCTCAATCGACTCGCATCCGTATACCAACACATCATCAAATCATCATATTCGTCTTATATTCTTTTCATCGCATTTATATCTCACATCAAGTCGAGTTTACATAAATATTCTATCTCTACTATAAGTAAAAGTATCTAATCTAACATACACACCCGAACCATACAATCAGATTTTTAAAGAAGCGAATCGTAGTTTTGAAAATAGGGGTTACGGTGTTTTTAAGGAAAAAAAAATATCATTTGAAAATCCGTAACATCCCTCAAAGTATATATTTAAAAGATACATACGATTCTTCGGTTTAGAAAAAGGTATGGTTCGGATGACACATCTACATCGACTATCTAGTCCTACAGTACCCTAAACGGCAATATCGTTAAGCGTCATCCTCAAATTCCGTCATCACATATTAGCCGTACTATATCTCTTCTAACTGTTAGTGTTTATGCCCTAGAGGCCATTACTGTATCATACTAGCTTGTATATTACTTAATGGAAGCTTGGGATATTCACAGTTGTATAGACAATCTTGCTCAAAATGGTAGTATGCTACTTGGTTTGTTTCTACTTCAATATGTGCATGTCTTTCTTTTAGCATATCGCTTATACATATTAGTAGAGCCCTTAGGATCTTTGCTTGATTACCAGCGTTGTGATGGCAGTCATACTTGTGGGGGCTGGGTAATCTATAAGCACATCCTTATACAGGTCCCTAGTCGTAGGACTATTGAGACAGGGCATCGATACTCCGGAGTAGACTAGCGTATACGCTTCTCATCCCAGCTCGGGAGGTGGTCTGTCCCACAGCCATCAGTACGTCGTACTGGAGATAGTATGCGGGTGCTCGTTAGGTTACGAGTACACTGGACAGGACTCGTCGGGAACTGATGGTTGGTATTATACCTATCGTCAGTTATCAGTTTCCAGGTGACATGAGTACAGCTTAGTCTGCTGACTTGACACTGTCACTTAGCCTCGAGTGTGTTCCCACTGTACTTAGATTACTACCCTACCACGGCTCAAAGGAGTCGTGCAAACAGGTAGTAGTTGGGTGCAGTTCCGAAGCACTTAGAGGCAGTAACGGTTAGACAGGATTCGTCCCTCCCGGTATTGGGGGTTGACATCGCGCTGTGTCTAGGAGAGCCATTACACGAGTAGTCCCTGGCCAGGAAAAGCGAGATATACTGGTAGGTTTCCCGTGTTATATCAGGGTGTTCTGGGCTACACTCCGACACGACTTGTACCGCTACTAGGGGACTGACGTTCGCCACCCCCTAGGCCCGCCATGCGATGTATCAGACGAACAGACCGGACTGTACAGAGATTGTCACATACAGGCTCACTAGGAGTTCAGATCGGTTTACCTCATCGGCCTTCTTATCGACATCCTACCTGGGGACCGTTACGTATAGCTAGTGCTGCTTGCGGTCTGTGGTTAAACCCACTGCCAGCGTAGTGTCGAGTCTTTAGAGTCCCACACAGAGAGTTTCCCTGCACTGAGCGAAACGTGTAGAGGCCGTATGGTTTTACGGCAGGGCTACGATCACTTACGTACACTTGTGTGCGTATATTGTTTGGGCAGGCAATACTAGTGGGCTTTGGTTTAAGCCGGATCCTAGTATTGCATGGATGGATTTGTTTTGTCTTCTGTGCATTCGCATTCTACGGAATGCGGGTGCGGGTGTGTATGCACAGTTTTGAGGAGCGATGAAGGAGGAGGTGCCTCATTAGGGTTTTGGCAGTTGGTTCGGCCAAAACCGTTATGTGGTAGGCTCATTAGGGTTTTGGCAATTCGTTCGGTCAAAACCATTATGAGCCGGAGACATTATTTACTAATCCTTTTAGTGATAATTTTGTGATGGCTAATTGCATTGACCATTTGACCACCATGACCTCTCTTGACTTTGTTGACCTATTGACCGGAGTTGACCATTGACCTTCATGAGAGGTCTACACTCTTCTTTGGATTTTCTTTTTCCTTTTGATTATGAAAATGGTCAATTCAATGTAGCATCAACTTTATCATGATAGGATTTTTAATGATGTTGTTTTACTATTATTGCAACCATGGTGCCATTTTTCTTTGGTGATGATATTCATTATCTCATTCTCATTCTCTCTCTTAGAAAAGAAAAAGAGAAAGAGCTCCATGGTTGCAAAACTCTCCTTCATCTTCCTCCTCTTGAAATCATCCTCTAATCTCATGTGTTGAGAGATAAAGGATCCCACTTGACAAAACCATCCCTCTACTACTTCTACACAACCTAGGACAACAAGACAAGCGATCTTGTTGCCCTACTTGCCTCGGCTCGAGGTGGAGCTCGGTGTACATCTCTCGGGTGGATCGTCTTCGACTCAAGGAGGCCGCGGAGGTGACCAAGATCCGGATCGTTCCCTAGAGCTTGGACGGACGAGCGGGACAGCGGAATGAAGACCCGAAGGACCGGTTTCGTGAGGTATAATTTCTACGGCATAGTAGTTAAAACCTCTAGTAGTTTGCTCGTTTCTTGTTTAGCAAAGATCCGGCTTTTAGTCCATGTTGCCTTGCGCCAAAAATTTGTTTTTCGCCGTTTCCACCTCCCCGTAAGAACCGGGGTGAGCAACGTGGACTTACATTGGTATCAGAGCCTAGCTAAACATAAACTAGCAAGTTAGCAAAATGTTAAGAATATCGATCGGAAAAAATCACAAAACAAGTCCAGGAAATTTTCACTTTCTGTCGAATTTTTATACTGTTCAAAAAATTATTTGACATACATGAAAATTCTTCTCAGGGTTTTCTAAAAACACAGCAGAAAAACAGTCCACTGTACCGATCAAACCGCCGCGGTTCCGCGGCAAGAACATGTTTCTTGCCGCGGTTCCACGGCCGATTTGACTCGGTCGTGGACCGGGTTTTTTGCAGTGTTTTTATTTGACTGTTTTGGGATTTTTAGTACATGTTGTTTCTACCCAGATTTTCCAGAAAAGAAATTGATTTTTCGGGGTGGTTTCAAATACTTATTTTGATCGATATTCCGTAGACTTTGGCTAATGGATATTATCTGTGATGTGTTATATGTATTGAACGTCCGCTAATCGCTATACGTCGATTAGTGGGGGTTATACATATCTGTGAGCTGTAATGTTGATGGTTTGTGGATAGGAACTCGGTGGATTGTCGCGGATGAATAGCCGGGGTGGACGTGAGATGAGAGTTTCTTTTTCTTTCATTCATGTAAAATTTGTAAATTGATTTAATATTATTTGTATGGCCGCACAACCGGGTCGGGGTTGTAGCCGTCATTGTATAATTTCTTTTTACTGTTTTTGCTCCTAGGATAGACCCAAGGTGTGGTGCACAAACTACCGGGTATCTTGATATGCCGAGTTGCCTACTCACGGGTTGAGGGAGGTTGCTTCACTTCGGGTACTTGGCGGGTAGTTTGCCACACCCGCAGGTGTCTAGGGTGGGGTATTGGCTATTCATCGCGACCGTGTAATCCGCTTTTCGTTGCAGGCTCGAAAGAATTGCGGATTCCTAGTATATCCAAAGTGTTCATCTGTGATCTGGATTGGCTATCATTGCTATATATCTATATATGATATCTATTTAGGTGTTGCTTATGTTTTCCATCCGCGCTAGTCCAGCCCTCGCTCTGTCGTTAGTTAAGTAACCTAACGGGTGATGACGGGGCCCCGTGGCGAATGCGGATGGTATAAGCGTACGCCATATTTTGGTTGTTTTCTGCAATGGTAGGATTAAATGATGGGATGCATTGGAATTAATGCAAGAAAATAAACCAAGTAAAAGTCGTTGGAACACTTTCAAAACCACTCGGTTCTTTTCAAAAACCATCTTTTTAAACGCGGAGCTTGAACCACTCATTTTAAAAGCTATCTCGTTCCATCGATTATATCAAGTTCACTACGTTCACGGTTTCACCAAAGCCATTCGTAGCCCTCCGTCGTTTTATATGAATATTCAACAGTATTAAACTGTGTTTGTTGGCCCTAGTCAAGGCACAGTGTTTGGTAGCTGGTGGGTATTCATATGTTGCATAGATAGATGCGTTGGTTTGGGACAGTCGTATTACTTTGTTGGCCATAGTCAAGGGTATATACGGGTGGGTTCAAATCAACCTGGACAACGACGGGTAGAACTTGACATGTGACTTATGATTTGTTGGCCTTAGTCAAGGTCATAAGAGCATGGGGCAAAAATCCACATCGGGAGTTTCAAAAGAACCGAAACTTGCTAGCGCTGCATACCATTTGGAGTGTGATGATTATGGTAGGATTCCTTCAGTTTTGTCACGCGATGATATTTGGATCCCGATCCTACTGTGAGTATATGCTACTCCTCGGGAACTTTCTCACTTAACGATCAATGCTATAAACCAAGTAGGTGTCTAGAAAGGTGTTAGCGGGGCTACGCCCACAGGGAAAAGGGGTTACTTAATTAAGGAACTTCGCGAAAGTGTTGGAAAACCTCCCTCGAAGTACCAACACTAGCATGTCTGAACGGTTAAGCAAGTATTGTACGGTGAGATTTATCCCGACTAATTCTTCCTTTATGGTTTGAGGAGGGATTTGAGAGACAGTGGGAGCCATCCTGTTTAGATAAATTAAAAACCAATCTAAACTTGCAAGAGCATCATGCTGAGTGTTTTCTTCTCTCTCTCTTAATTGCAGCGACCAAGTGACCGCACCTAGGTTACATCTAGATAATAAAATGACTGAATCTGACTGTTATGACTAGCAAAGGCCTGTCCAGATGTCTATTGCCCATGACAAGCTAGGACACCTCTTGACTGATCCAACCCCTGCCGTCTCAGGTCCAGTTTCCCCTGTCACGGATATTCATATCCGCAAGACATCGGAAAAAGACTGTATGAAAGCCAAGTGCCTCGTGTTAGCCTCAGTTGATGGTGCATACCAGAGGCAGCACGAGAAGATGGACTTAGTTTCTATCTTCCTCCATAACAAAGATTTATATGGAGAGCAATCTCGTATCGCAAGATATGAGACCTCGAACGAATTGCTTCCAGCGAGGTTGGCTATCGGGTCATCTGTAGGGGGAAACGTCCTTACAGAGACCAACTCTTTTGAGCTCACGGACCTGAAGACCACGTTGAAGAACGGGTCAGATGCTGACTTAGTTCAACAGTCTCTACCTACTACCCTGAAGGAAACCAGGGAAATGGAAAGAAAGAGAAGGGCAGAAGTTTTGGGGCTGGATGTAGTAAAAGTGGGACATTCCTATTGTTACAGGAATGAACATTGGCAGAAGGATTGCGGGGCTAGCATACCCAGTAGCCAGAATTCGAAGCATGTTGTGGCTTTGGGTTCGGGTGTGTTTGTAATAGAGAATTGTATGTCAGTTAACCCTACTTCCTGGGTATTGGATACCGGATCAGGATCTCATATCTGTAATTCGTTACAGGCTCTGAGAAACCGTAGGGTTATCAAGAAAGATGATATGACTCTCAGGGTTGCTAACGGAATGAGCATGTATGCTGAATCCGTAGGGGAATATCATTTAGGACTGACAACTGGGCAGATATTGATTATGCATGACTGTTTTTATGTACCAGGTGCGACTTATAATATCATATCTGTATCCTTACTTTCTAAGGAAGGATATGACTTTACTTTTGTAAGCGATGTAGTAAACATCCCCATAAATCAAGTTCTGATTGGGTCAGGTACATTGAAAAATGATATATACGTCTTGAATCAAGCTCAGGTCTTCAGTGTCCAGAACACACTTAAAAGAAAGTCTCCGGAATTAAATTAGACTTTCTTATGGCATTGCAGACTGGGTCACATTAATGAGACACGGTTGACAAAGTTACATAAAGAAGGATACTTGGATCCGTTCGAGTATCAGTCTTATGCCACTTATGAATCTTATCTCATGGGAAAGATGACAAAGACTCCGTTCACTGGACACGGAGAAAGAGCAAGCGAGCTCTTGGGACTCAAACACAGTGATGTGTGTGGTCCAATGTCTACACATGCGCGAAGTGGTTATTCATACTTCATTACTTTCACAGATGATTTCTCTAGGTATGGGCATGTCTTCTTGATGAAGCACAAATCCGAGGCCTTTGAGAAATTTCGGGAATGCAAGAATGAAGTTGAAAAACAAACAGGCAAAAGTATCAAGACACTGAGATCTGATCGAGGTGGTGAATACGTGAGTGCCGAGTTTCTGGGCATCTTAAAAGAGAATGGAATTCTCTCTCAGCTTACTCCTCCATAAACACCACAACACAACGGTGTATCGGAAAGGCGGAATCGAACCCTATTAGATATGGTTCGTTCCATGATGAGTAAGGCTGAGTTACCGCGATCCTTCTGGGGTTATGCACTAGAAACAGCTGCATATCTTTTGAACCAAGTTCCTACTAAGTCAGTGCCAACCACACCATATCAGATGTAGAGTGGGAAGAAACCCTGCCTTAAACACTTTAAGACATGGGGGTGTCCAGCTTTTGTTAAAAAGCAGCATGCGGACAAGCTCGAGGCACGTTCAGTACAGTGTAAGTTTGTGGGATTCCTGAAGAACTCCAAGGGGTATCTTTTCTATTACGCAAAGGAACAAAAGGTTTTTGTTTCTCGTCATGCCCGCTTCTTGGAAACTGAGTTTTTGGAAAAACAGATAAGTGGGAGCGCAATAGAACTGGAAGAAATTCCAGAACCACGAGCTATTACTGAAAGCTTAGTAGAACCAGAGGGTTCGAAATAACAGGACATTCCTACGCCACTCCGCAGGAGTAGTAGGCAGTCTCATCCGCCCGAGATATACTATGGTTTTCTCATAGACGGGGATAGAGAGGATTGCACTATGGATTATGGTGAGCCTACTAGCTTCCAGCAAGCCATTCAGAGAGGTGACTCGGTAAAATGGCTGGATGCAATGCGGGCCGAGATGGAGTCCATGTACACCAACAAAGTTTGGACTTTGGACTTTGCTCCAGAAGGGGTAAAACCCGTAGGCTGCAAATGGATCTTCAGAAAGAAGATTGGTGCAGATGGGCAGGTTGAGACCTATAAAGCTAGAGCAAAGGGTTTTCGTCAAAGACCTGGTTTGGACTATGACGAGACCTTTTCTCCAGTGGCTATGCTGAAATCCATTCGGATCCTTCTTGCCATTGCTGCCTTCCACGATTATGAAATCTGGCAGATGGACGTAAAGACGGGTTTCCTAAATGGAAATTTGGAAGAGTGTGTCTATATGGATCAGCCGGAGGGATTCATTCAGAGTGGGAGCAGCGGTAAAGTGTGCAAGTTGCTAAAGTCCATCTATGGACCGAAGCAGGCATCGCGGAGTTGGAACATCTGCTTTGATGATACTGTCAAGGAATTCGACTTTATCAAAACCCAGATGAACCATGCATTTACAGTAAGATTGTAGGGAGAACTGTGGTATTCCTCGTCTTGTACGTGGATGACATTCTCCTAATAGAAAATGTTATTCCTATGCTACAGTCAGTCAAAGGATTCTTGTCACAGAGGTTCTCCATGAAGGACCTGGGCGATGCCAACTACATTCTGGGGATCCAGATCTATCGTGATAGATCTAAGAGGATGTTGGGACTTTCACAGTCCAGGTACATTGACACCAAACTGAAAAGATTCAGTATGGAAGATTCCAATCGCTGTAATTTACCGGCTTGTCACGGGATCACCCTCTCCAAAGAGATGTTCCCCAAGACTGATTTGGAAAGGGATCGTATGTCTATTATATCCTACGCTTCTACGGTAGGCTCTATATTGTATGTAATGTTATGTACCAGACCAGATGTAGCATACGCATTGAGCGTTGTAAGCCGGTATCAGTCAGACCCAGGGGAGAAACACCGGATAGTGGTAAAGAACATTCTCAAGTACCTGAGAAGGACTAAGGAGATGTTCTTAGTGTATGGCGGAAAAGACCTCCAGATCGAGGCCTTTGCTGACTCCAGCTTCCAGAGTGACAAGGATGACTCCAAGTCCATGTCGGGTTATGTCTTTACCCTCAACGGAGGGGCGGTTTGCGGGAAGAGTTCCAAGCAGGAGACCGTTGCTGACTCAACTATGGAAGCAGAGTACATAGCTGCTTGCGATGCCGCAAAGGAAGCTGTCTGGATGAAGAAGTTCCTCACGGAGCTTCAGGTGGTTCCTACCATTGTTGATCCAATGCCGCTGTATTGCGACAACAACGGCGCTATAGCTTTAGCGAAGGAACCCAGGTCCCATCAGAAGTCCAGGCACATTTTGAGGCGGTACCACTTGATCAGGGAGATCGTAGATCGCCGGGAGATCAAGGTGAAGAGAGTAAATTCGGAGAATAACACTGCAGATCCACTCACGAAGGCCCTACCCCAGACTCAGTTCGAGCGGCTGATCGAGATGATAGGTCTTCGATACGCCAGTACATGGCCTTAGTGCAAGTAGGAGATTATTAGTGTATATGCCCTAGAGGCCATTACTGTATCATACTAGCTTGTATATTACTTAATGGAAGCTTGGGATATTCATAGTTGTATTGACAATCTTGCTCAAAATGGTAGTATGCTACTTGGTTTGTTTCTACTTCAATATGTGCAAGTGTTTCTTTTAGCATATCGCTTATACATATTAGTAGAGCCCTTAGGATCTTTACATGATTACCAGCGTTGTGATGGCAGTCATACTTGTAGGGGCTGGGTAATCTATAAGCACATCCTTATACAGGTCCCTAGTCATAAGACTATCAAGACAGGGCATCGATACTACGGAGTAGACTAGCGTATACGCTTCTCATCCCAGCTCGGGAGGTGGTCTGTCCCACAGCCATCAGTACGTCATACTGGAGATAGTATGCGGGTGCTCGTTAGGTTACGAGTACACTGGACAGGACTCGTCGGGAACTGATGGTTGGTATTATACCCATCGTCAGTTATCAGTTCCCAGGTAACATGAGTACAGCTTAGTCCGCTGACTTGACACTGTCACTTCGCCTCGAGTGTGTTCCCACTGTACTTAGATTACTACCCTACCACGGCTCAAAGGAGTCGTGCAAACAGTTAGTAGTTGGGTGCAGTCCCGAAGCACTTGGAGGCAGTAACGGTTAGACAAGATTCATCTTTCCCGGTATTGGGGGTTGACATCGCGCTGTGTCTAGGAGAGCCATTACACGAGTAGTCCCTGGTCAGGGCAAGCGAGATATACTGGTAGGTTTCCAGTGTTATCTCAGGGTGTTCTGGGCTACACTCCGACACGGCTTGTACCGCTATTAGGGGACTGACGTTCGCCACCCCCTAGGCCCACCATGCGATGTATCAGACGAACAGACCGGACTGTATGGAGATTGTCACATACAGGCTCACTAGGAGTTCGGATAGGTTTACCTCATCGGCCTTCTTATCGACATCCTAACTGGGGACCGTTACGTACAGCTAGTGCCGCTTGCGGTCTGTGGTTAAACCCACTGCCAGCGTAGTGTCGAGTCTTTAGAGTCCCACACAGAGAGTTTCCCTGCACTGAGCGAAACGTGTAGAGGCCGTATGGTTTTACGTCAGGGCTACGATCACTTACGTACACTTGTGTGCGTATGTTGTTCGGGCAGGCAATATTAGTGGGCTTTGGTTTATGCCGGATCCTAGTATTGCATGGATGGATTTGTTTTGTCTTCTGTGCATTCGCATTCTACGGAATGTGGATGCGGGTGTGTATGCACAGTTTTGAGGAGTGATGAAGGAGGAGGTGCCTCATTAGGGTTTTGGTAGTCGGTTCGGCCAAAACCGTTATGTGGCAGGATCATTAGGGTTTTGGCAATTCGTTCGGTCAAAACCATTATGAGCCGGAGACATTATTTACTAATCCTTTTAGTGATAATTTTGTGATGGCTAATTGCATTGACCATTTGACCACCATGACCTCTCTTGACTTTGTTGACCCATTGACCGGAGTTGACCATTGACCTTCATGAGAGGTCTACACTTTTCTTTGGATTTTCTTTTTCTTTTTGATTATGAAAATGGTCAATTCAATGTAGCATCAACTTTATCATGATAGGATTTGTAATGATGTTGTTTTACTATTATTGCAACCATGGTGCCTTTTTTCTTTGGTGATGATATTCATTATCTCATTCTCATTCTCTCTCTTAGAAAAGAAAAAGAGAAAGAGCTCCATGGTTGCAAAACTTTCCTTCATCTTCCTCCTCTTGAAATCATCATTTGATCTCATATGTTGAGAGATAAAGGATCCCACTTGACAAAACCATCCCTCTACTACTTCTACATAACCTAGGACAACAAGACTAGCGATCTTGTTGCCGTAGTTGCCTCGGCTCGAGGTGGAGCTCGGTGTACATCTCTCGGGTGGATCGTCTTCGACTCAAGGAGGCCGCGGAGGTGACCAAGATCCGGATCGTTCCCTAGAGCTTGGACGGACGAGCGGGACAGCGGAATGAAGACCCGTAGGACCGGTTTCATGAGGTATAATTTCTACGGCAAAGTAGTTAAAAACTCTAGTAGTTTGCTAGTTTCTTGTTTAGCAAAGATCCGGCTTTTAGTCCATGTTGCCTTGCGCCAAAAATTTGTTTTTCGCCGTTTCCGCCTCCCCGTAAGAACCGGGGTGAGCAACGTGGACTTACACCAACTATCCTTAGTTTCTAATATGATTTCACTAACTATCATTTGTAAGTCCATGTCACGCACCCCACGAACTTGCGGGGAGGTGGATTATATGAAAAACGATTATCAAAGCTTCGTAACACGGACTTGAGCGCAAGAATCGTTATCTAAACCATTGCTAACTAACAACTAGAGGTTTAACTACTCGGATACGAAGTTATACCTTACGATACTTGTCCTTCGGGTCTTCATCGCGGTCCTCCACTCTTCGTAGGCTCCTTGGAACATCGGCACCTCAACGACCTCCTCGAATCAAAGACGATCCACCTGAAAGCTCCTACGCCAAGCTTAATCTCAAACTTGAGATAACTAGGTTGCTTAAAGTGCTAATCTAAGCTACCTAGGGGATATAGAGTGAGGTTATGGATGTATTAGTCTAGCTAACCCTTGATCTCAACTCATGAGTGGTTAGGGTTAGGGTTTGAAGAATGAGAGAGCTTGAGGAGAGAGAAGGTGAAGGTGAATATGAAATGAGATAATGATATATCATAATATATATGACGCATTGTTTATTTACCAAAAAAGAAATAAAAGAATTTACAACCATGCTTCATAAATATCTATGAGTGATTCATCTCCATGAGTCATTAAGCATTTATGATGCTTTAATGACATGGATGAATCACACAAATGAGTCACTAATCTCATTTAATGCAATGCCATCTTAACCCCCCAAGTCACCATGCTTCTAGAAGCTTCCCGACAAATTACGAGAACGCCCCTCCAATCCGTGAAAATACGGAAAAACTTTAGACTGTATAAATCCAATAACCCGATACTAGAATCTGGCTTAAACCAAAGCCGGCTAGTAAAAACTGTCTAAAAAGTCGTACGTGCGTAAACACACGTACGCGTCCGAACCCTTGTCGTAAAACCATACGACCTCTATATCGTTTCGCCTGGAGAAGGGAAACTCTCTGTGTGGGACTCTAAAGACACGACACTACGCTGGCAGTGGGTTTAACCACAGACCGCAAGCGGCACTAGCTGTACGGAACGGTCCCCAGGTAGATGTCGATAAGAAGGCCGATGAGGAAACTCATCCGAACTCTCACTGAGCCTGATGTGACAATCTCCGTACAGTCCGGTCTGTTCGTCTAAGACTATCGCATATCAAGCCTAGGGGGCGGCAAGCGTCAGTCCCCTAATAGCTGTATAAGTCGTGTCGGAGCGAAACCCATTACACCCTGAGAAGCTACTGGAACCTACCAGTATATCTCGCTTTCCCTGGCCAGGGTCATTGCGTAATGGCTTTCTGACACTGTAGCGTTTTGAAAATCGTTTCGGTGAAATTTCGAAAAAATCGGTAAAATAAGGGGGTTTTCTGTAAAAAGTCAAAATACAAATATCTTATTCTAAAAATTAAATATACATATACTATCTATATAATTTCTATTATTTGGTGTTTATTGAGCCGCTGGTGAAATTTCAAATTTTCTGAAAAAAACATTATTTTAATATTATTTTAAGCCGTCACTAATACATTTAATTAGGGAAAATTACAAATTGGAATGAGTTGAAACAAGTTTTGTGCATCATAAAACATTAAATGAAATTTTATCATGTGGTTTTTGGAACGAAATTATTTGCCAAAACGGTTTAGAAATTATTGAAGAAAAAAAAGGCTTTTTTTAGCGTAAATGGATATTTGGGGTATTGTATTTTTCATTTTTCATCACCCCACACCCGTACCCACACCCACACACCCCCATTCACTTCTCCCCTTGGCTGAATTCAGCAGCCCCCATCTTTGTCCCCACTTGAATTTCAAAGGAAAAGAAATGAAAGAAAAGAAAAGAAAATGGATAAATTAGTTAGACTTTTGACTTTGGTTGGACTTTGACTTTCTCCCCCCACTTTCTCTACCTCCCTCTCTCTCCTCTCCCCTTCCCATTCCAGCCGACCCCCCTCTCCTACAGCAGCAGCCCCCCCATTTCCCTTCTCTTTTCTCTTCAAAACTTCATCAAAAATTTCCCAAAATCCATAAAAAAAAATCCCAAAACCCAAATCCGACTCCTATCCATTTTAGCTTAGCCCGTATAGCATGGATCTTTGTGAAAAGAGAGCATTTTGGAGGGCCATGGGTGCTTGTGGATCTTCAAATGTTTTTGGGTATAATTCTAAACATTTTTGCTTAATTTGTTACTAATTTCTTAAAGCTAATTTAATTAAGTGTTAATTTGGTTTCTGTGAGTTTAATTGCATGATTAAAGATTTCAAGTTAGGGTTTTTTGTGGAAATGAGTTGTGTTTGATTGTGCATGGTTTAGTGATGTGGATTAACATATTTAGTTTTGTAGAAAACTAATCTAGTTGTTAATTACAAGTTGTTACTTGAAAAATGTCCAAATTAAGCTTTTTGTTGCAAACTAGGTTTTTTTGATTTAATTCGAAATATGAGATTAAAAATATGGTTAGGTTTTTTATCGTATTATTAACTTTATTAAGTGTAGTTTAATACTTTAGAGCATGGAAATCCAACCTAAATTGTGGTTTGTGCATTTTTGCTATGAAATTGTTAAAAAGGGTATTTTGTAAACTAGAATATTAGGGTTTTTGGAATTTAATGAGATTAAATTCCGAAAATTGTTTCTATGACTTATTTTAGATATTTAATAAGTATATTGGCCGCTACATTCATTTAAACATAATGTTTTGTACAAAAACGGCGAATTTTGCTTGCTAGATTTTCGGAAAAATGACTTTTTAAGTGAAATTGGGGTTTTTGTGAGTTTTAACCTAGTTTATATTAAAATTAGTGTTCGTGAATCTGCAAATGAGTGTGATTGGATTTTTCTCGATGGTTTGACGTTTGTACATCGACATCGAGGGTTGGTTTGACTATTCTTGCATGCGTAGGCGATAGGTTTGGACCTATGCGTGATACGCGTGCCGATTTGATTTTCGTATGCGGTTTCGATTTCGAATTTAGTTTTAATGCGATATGGTGCGTTATGATATGTAGGTACCCCCATATGGACTTCGAGACGACAAGCAAGCGCGTGGCGACGTCGGCACCGGCAAGCGAGGACCAGGTGAGTAGATTTATATCTACGGGGAGAAGTCGGGTGGATGGCGTATAGCACCCCCGCAGTTCGTGTGATGTATACGAATACGTATGCACACATATATATATATTGTTTCAGTATATTGATGATAATATGGACATTTGGTGTTCTTGGATGATTTAGTGTCCCGAAACCCTAGAGTAGTGGTCGCACTATACCTGCACACACCAACCCATACTTGCATACTTTCTTCTTTCATTTATGCTTATACGAGATATATAGTTATGTGTTCACATGGGTATGGGACTATGGGTTCACATACGAATTTGAGGCTTGGGTTTGAGATCAGTCGATGAGATTTGTATTGAGGTTGTGACTTCGGTGATATGGCAGGTTTCGTATTTGAGATACGACATGACGTTGTAGCGGGTCCTTGACGTAGTGTTTCACACACGTCCATGCATACTTAGGCGGTATCAGAATTGTATTAGATGTAGATCAGTATCCCGATCATGATATTTGATAAAGAGGATACCAGGTGAATGGTATGATGAATGTGATTTTGACCCGTACCCTGATTTGGGGATGCCGTACGACGGATTTACGTACGAGCTATATTTTGATGATTGATCCGCACACTTGACTTGGGATGTCTGGTTATGGATATGATATTATTGAGGCGGGATCACCGACTGTATATATACAGGTATGTATATGTATCGACTCAAATGATAGGCGGTTTCCTTACCTGTAGTTCAGCTTGTTAGTTCAGCCGTATAGTTTAGTGTAGTTGTTAGATTAGATTAGACTCCTACCTATTTCAAAATTAGCGGATCGTGGGTATTTTAAAAGACAGGTCAAGGGATCTACGGATATTTCAAAAGATGTATCCTTTCTTAAAAACCACCGTAGCCCTATTTTCAAAACCCCGCGGTTCGTGTTATTTCAAATGGCACCATTTGTAGGACTTATATTAGATTAATGCAGATTAGTTATAGTTGCGTCTACTTTTTAGCTCCCGCTCATTTTGGTTGTTCGCTCCGCATCGCATATTTATATTGTTATTTCATATTGCATTGTTGACATTATACTGTTAGGACACCAGCACCATTACCGATGATGCGTATGTACCATATACACTTACTTGCCGGCTCACACACATCTTCATCGGTAATTGCCATGTCACGTACACCTTAGAAAATATTGTTGCTTAACTTAGCTTGATAGCCAGTAGTTTGACATAATATTAGTGTACATACCTTATATGCCAGCTTAGATATTGTAGTTATTACTTGTCGCTTCATGCATACTGTTATTCATTCTCATGCTTATATTCATGGTTCTACATGCTATTGATGATTCGGATTTCCATGATATTTTCTGGATTTGGAGGAAAACCGCAAAACATATATAAACTGATTTCTCTCTTTTTAAATAAAAGTGCGGTTTTTTCCCATGATGTATGAGTCGTCCACCATGAGTTTGCTGATGGATTTCGAGACCCGATTCGAGGAAACGGATGAACCGTTTCGGGTACATGGTGGACCCGGTATGGTATCCCGGGGCAAGAGGAATGTGTTGTTGACGTTGAGCCTGGCTGGGGAGCACTACCTACCGGTGATATTACCCGACGCGTCGGATATCCGGAGGATACCGTCGTGGTCTTGAGATGGATGGTAGGGGCCGGTCTGGACTGACGGCGCCCTAGATATTGAGATTGAGACATTGATATTTCAAGACTTTGAGATTTATGTTTTGTGTCGATGCTAGACACTGTTGATACTGATTTCATTTATGATACCTCAGTTTAAAAATACAAAGGAAATCTCACTAAATTATGAAAACAGCTTCTTCATTTACACGTATTTTGTTTTCATGCATTCATACCTCATTCATGATATATTGCTACCTGAGGCACTGACACGGGCACATGAGGTTATACTCGGGTCAAATATTTACCCTAGTCATTGTTATAGACTGCTGGTTTTATTTGAGGATTGTATATATTGATCGTATGACCTAGGATTGCGTCATGCATGCGATTTCTGTGCGTAGATGTTTTTCTATTCACGAGTTGGCAACTCACCCCCGTTGTGCCCCAATTTCTTGCAGGTTTGCCGTACAGGTTTCTTTACGGCTGTGCGGGCATAGTTTCCTTCGGGTGACTTGCTAGTAGGTGGGTTTTTCTTGTATCGTACCCATCATATTACCTTGTATAATATTATTCCGTTGTATCTAGTAAATTCCATCAACCAAACATGTATTTATTGAGATAGAGACCTGTGTTGTTTATTCTTTCGACCGTAGAGTCGCTCGTTAATTTTCTGGTGGTTTTGAGTTTCCTTTTGAGTTTTGATCCTCGCCGTTGGCGTTGTATATTATATTGCTTGTGTGGTTGTGACTGTCGATTGACGAAGAGCTAGCTCCCGCTTGGGGATGCCTTTTTCTTGATTTCGTATACTATTCATATTGTATCCCGTTTGGGGGCCAGTATTTACAAAGGAGACTCTGCCGAAATTTTCAGTAAATTTTTGATGTTTTAAAAACCGTATAATTCGGCTAATGCTATTGAAATTACTTGCTTTAAGTTGGTTTTTTCCCGCACTCTACTACTTTTCTTGGTTTGGATTTCTGGGTTTTCGGTTTACTTAGATTACGTACGTCTCGAGACGTTCGTAGTTTAAGTGCCGGTCATGTTCCGTACTTTCGGGCTGTGACAAAGTTGGTATCAGATCGTTAGGTTTTAACCTTCGGAGCGTAGGATGACCCTTGGTTGATGGAATAGGTGACTAAAGTAGAGTGACGTATCGTTGGTATGTTCCGCGGCATATTTACGACACGCCACTCCACTTATGAAGCCTTAGGATGTACATTTCCTTGTTCAGTATTATATTCCTTCCTGATCTAGCCTCATCAGTACCAGGTTGGTTTTGCTGCTACGGCTACAGGCAGGGAGAGCTACGGCTAGAGTTGCGGTCAGCACAAGCTCGTCACGAACGAGGACTGACCAGGGCGAAATTCCGGCGACACACGATTGCAGAGATGTGTCTTTTTACTGTGTTTCCGCGCCACGAGCGTTTGGCGGATCTCCTTTATGAGGTTACTCGGAGGTGCTGATCGACACTAGAGAATTGAGCCAATGATGGAGGCCAGCCAGATTTTGATGACCGTTGGTGTGTTGCTTACTCCTGATGATTGAGGCACGGTTCAGCGTGCAGACGAGTGAGCCAGTTGTTGCTGCGAGAGACGAGATATCGCCCCACATGTTGGAGCTATTGCGGGGCGAGTTGTACGAATAAATGATAGAAGGTCGCTAGTCACCCGATGATGAATTACTAGGACAGGTGGTTCGTTCGCCTACCCCGATGCGAGGTCATCAGATAGATTGATTCCAGCTAGAGACGACTTCACGCGGAGACGTTCGGAGTCGACACAGACGATCGAATGTCGGAAACGTATTATTCCAAGTTTAAAGTAGTCGGAAAGACATGCAGGCAATTCTATGGTCCCTCTAGAAGAATGAAACCCTAACTCGACTTAATGACCGTATGAAAGCCTTTGAACCTTAGGGTTTGCGGCAGTTCTGCGGCGCCATTAGTGAGGCTTGGGTTTGCCCTTCTACGGCTGGACCACCGATGCTGTGGTATGTACTCGATACTATTAAACTGTGCCCAAGATGTTGAGCTCTTGGGGGATTATGAGGTTTTGACGACTCGATCGGATGGCTCGACTTAATTCGGATGCTAGGTGGTGAGATGCATTCTTGGGAGACTCCAGATACGAGGATAGTCGTTGGAGCTCAATCCATGCAGCCACGACGAGACGAGTCTAAAGCAGACGACATTAGAGAATAGTGAAGTAGGAGGTTCGTACCAGATCTAGATGAGATGACGTTCCACTCCGCCGACATCAGAGATGCGATGCGCATGCCGAGGCATGGTACTTGGATATACCTTCCAGAAGAGTCGTGATGAGAATGCAGTCGTTCCAGAGCAAGACGCAGATATAGTAAAGGACGATGACTTCCGGACAGTTGGCAGAGACGAAACATGGAAGAGACCGTGAGCAGGATTCCTTCCAGGACACTGCTGCAATGATACTTGCACCCAGGATCAGAGGTGTCACGTACATTCAGAGAACCAGAGGCCGACGCCAGTGATATGCTGTCTTACGAGTGGTCACAATGATTGACCGGGAGATGACAAGAGACGTGCCAGAACGGGATCATCCCCGTTAGCACACCTGACAGGGCCGATGAGCCGATGGACCGAGAGGTTGGTAATTCACAGTGAAGACCTTGACCAAGAGTGGTCATTGTTACGCATACCAGCAGGCCAGAGTTCATGATCATCGACGAGACGCCCCACTATTGACCGCGACAGTTGGCCCGAGATTCTTAGAGGATGCGCTTGAGCGGTACTGTTCCGCCATTTTTGATTTCGATGTTTTGGGTGATTTATTCGTATAATTTGATTTTGATGATTGAGGATTTACGATCTTTGCACAGTGTTGCACTTGATATCGTTTTCGTGCTTTAGTTTCACATGTTTGTGATTTTATGGTTTTAAACAGTTGAGTTGGTTTTATGCGTATGCATGCACACGAATTGGTTCTTGCACTCTGTATAGTTATTATATGCTTGCAGTGCAGTGATACGCCTTTTATGCACTTAGATGCACTGGACTTCGATTTCGATTGTGATACTCGATGTTTGTTTGTACACCTTGTGCACCTGATTGATTTTGCGCACGTTCGGCGCTTGATATTGGATTTCATGATTTCGTGCACGATGGATGCACCTGATTTGGATTTTCGCGCATGTTGGGCGTATGTTTTGAAGGGTGATTTTGGTGCACACCAGAAGCACTAAATTGAGAATTTTCCGTGCATGTCAGATGCACCTGATTTTGCTGTCAGGCACACATGTTGCCTACGACAGATGTTTCGTGCACACCCGATGCACTTAGATGTTGTTTCTGTGCGCATGTATGGCACATTCATGGATTTTGATTTCCGTGCGCACCAGACCCACGTAGCATTCATGTGCATATTTTGGGATTGATTTCGTATAGAGCAGTACGTTTTTATGATATTGCTATGTGTTTTCGTACTAAGCAGGACTAGTCAGAGGACAGTACCTGAATATATTTTGCATCCATTGATAGTTATTGAAGGGATTTCCAAAAAGCGAGCTATAGCCTCAGTATTTACCTACGTGTCTGATATGACACGAAATGTTTAAAACAAGGAGACTCTTCTAAATTGTTTCCAAAACGGCGGAACGTACATTTCAAACAAAGGTATATATGTATATAGTTATTTCCTTATGATAGACGTCCGCCACTGTGCAGTGTTATACGCGTTGCACAACGACTTAAAGAGATTTGGCATGCATTTCCTTCAGATACTTACAGATATAGATTCGATGTTTACATGTATAGTTTCGAGTTATATCATATTGGTTTGATTTGGATTTGGCATTGATGTCTTCTCCATGACTCCGATGATTGCGGGATGCTTGACGGAGTTTTGATTTGAGTTATATGCTTATTTTTCAAGCGCATGCGCTGCGCTACGATTTGTTTTATGTATTTACAATTTCGGAGCCCCGACAACTTGATGGTTTTCTTAGATGTTTTAGTATTTGGGGGAGTTTGAATTTAAATTCGGGGACCGAATTTCTTTAAGGGGGGAAGATTGTAACGTTTTGAAAATCGTTTCGGTGAAATTTCGAAAAAATCGGTAAAATAAGGGGGTTTTCTGTAAAAAGTCAAAATACAAATATCTTATTATAAAAATTAAATATACATATTCTAGCTATGTAATTGCTATTATTTGGTGTTTATTGAGCCGCTGGTGAAATTTCAAATTTTCTGAAAAAAATATTATTTTAATATTATTTTAAGCCGTCACTAATACATTTAATTAGGGAAAATTACAAATTGGAATGAGTTGAAACAAATTTTGTGCACCATAAAACATTAAATGAAATTTTATCATGTGGTTTTTGGAACGAAATTATTTGCCAAAACGGTTTAGAAATTATTGAAGAAAAAAAAGGCTTTTTTAGCGTAAATGGATGTTTGGGGTATTGTATTTATCATTTTTCATCACCCCACACCGTACCCACACCCACACACCCCCATTCACTTCTCCCCTTGGCTGAATTCAGCAGCCCCCATCTTTGTCCCCACTTGAATTTCAAAGGAAAAGAAATGAAAGAAAAGAAAATGGATAAATTAGTTAGACTTTTGACTTTGGTTGGACTTTGACTTTCTCCACACACTTTCTCTACCTCCCTCTCTCTCCTCTCCCCCTCCCATTCCAGCCGACCCCCCTCTCCTACAGCAGCAGCAGCCCCCCCCATTTCCCTTCTCTTTTCTCTTCAAAACTTCATCAAAAATTTCCCAAAATCCATCAAAAAAAATCCCAAAACCCAAATCCGACTCCTACCCATTTTAGCTTAGCCCGTATAGCATGGATCTTTGTGAAAAGAGAGCATTTTGGAGGGCCATGGGTGCTTGTGGATCTTCAAATGTTTTTGGGTATAATTCTAAACATTTTTGCTTAATTTGTTACTAATTTCTTAAAGCTAATTTAATTAAGTGTTAATTTGGTTTCTGTGAGTTTAATTGCATGATTAAAGATTTCAAGTTAGGGTTTGTTGTGGAAATGAGTTGTGTTTGATTGTGCATGGTTTAGTGATGTGGATTAACATATTTAGTTTTGTAGAAAACTAATCTAGTTGTTAATTACAAGTTGTTACTTGAAAAATTTCCAAATTAAGCTTTTTGTTGGAAACTAGGTTTTTTTGATTTAATTCGAAATATGAGATTAAAAATATGGTTAGGGTTTTTATCGTATTATTAACTTTATTAAGTGTAGTTTAATGCTTTAGAGCATGGAAATCCAACCTAAATTGTGGTTTGTGCATTTTTGCTATGAAATTGTTAAAAAGGGTATTTTGTAAACTAGAATATTAGGGTTTTTGGAATTTAATGAGATTAAATTCTGGAAATTGTTTCTATGACTTATTTAAGATATTTAATAAGTATATTGGCCGCTACATTCTTTTAAACATCATGTTTTGTACAAAAACGGCGAATTTTGCTTGCTAGATTTTCGGAAAAATGACTTTTTAAGTGAAATTGGGGTTTTTATGAGTTTTAACCTAGTTTATATTAAAATTAGTGTTCGTGAATGTGCAAATGAGTGTGATTGGATTTTTCTCGATGGTTTGACGTTTGTACATCGACATCGAGGGTTGGTTTGACTATTCTTGCATGCGTAGGCGATAGGTTTGGACCTATGCGTGATACGCGTGCCGATTTGATTTTCGTATGCCGTTTCGATTTCGAATTTAGTTTTAATGCGATATGGTGCGTTATGATATGTAGGTACCCCCATGTGGACTTCGAGATGACAAGCAAGCGCGTGGCGACGTCGGCACTGGCAAGCGAAGACCAGGTGAGTAGATTTATATCTACGGGGAGAAGTCGGGTGGATGGCGTATAGCACCCCCGCAGTTCGTGTGATGTATACGAATACGTATGCACACATATATATATTGTTTCAGTATATTGATGATAATATGAACATTTGGTGTTCTTGGATGATTTAGTGTCCCGAAACCCTAGAGTAGTGGTCGCACTACACATGCACACACCAACCCATACTTGCATACTTTCTTCTTTCATTTATGCTTATACGGGATATATAGTTATGTGTTCACATGGGTATGGGACTATGGGTTCACATACGAATTTGAGGCTTGGGTTTGAGATGAGTCGATGAGATTTGTATTGAGGTTGTGACTTCGGTGATATGGCAGGTTTCGTATTTGAGATACGACATGATGTCGTAGCGGGTCCTTGACGTAGTGTTTCACACACGTCCATGCATACTTAGGCGGTATCAGTATTGTACTAGACGTAGATCTGTACCCCGATCATGATATTTGATAAAGAGGATACCAGGTGAATGGTATGATGAATGTGATTTTGACCCGTACCCAGATTTGGGGATGCCGTACGACGGATTTACGTACGAGCTATATTTTGATGATTGATCCGCACTCTTGACTTGGGATGTTTGGTTATGGATATGATATTATTGAGGCGGGATCACCGACTGTATATATACAAGTATGTATATGTATCGACTCAGATGATAGGCGGTTTCCTTACCTGTAGTTTAGCTTGTTAGTTCAGCCGTATAGTTTAGTGTAGTTGTTAGATTAGATTAGACTCCTACCTATTTCAAAACTAGCAGATTGTGGGTATTTTAAAAGACAGGTCAAGAGATCTACGGATATTTCAAAAGACGTATCCTTTCTTAAAAACCACCGTAGCCCTATTTTCAAAACCCCGCGGTTCGTGTTATTTCAAATCGCACCATTTATAGGACTTATATTAGATTAATGCAGATTAGTTATAGTTGCGTCTAGTTTTTAGCTCCCGCTCATTTTGGTTGCTCGCTCCGCATCGCATATTTACATTGCTATTTCATATTGCATTGTTGACATTATGCTGTTAGGACACCAGCACCATTACCGATGATGCGTATGTACCACATACACTTACTTGCCGGCTCACACACATCTTCATCGGTAATTGCCATATCACGTACACCTTAGAAAATATTGTTGCTTAACTTAGCTTGATAGCCAGTAGTTTGACATAATATTAGTGTACATACCTTATATGGCAGCTTAGATATTGTAGTTATTACTTGTCGCTTCATGCAAACTGTTATTCATTCTCATGCTTATATTCATGGTTCTACATGCTATTGATGATTCGGATTTCCATGATATTTTCTGGATTTGGAGGAAAACCGCAAAACATATATAAACTGATTTCTTTCTTTTTAAATAAAAGTGCGGTTTTTTCCCATGATGTATGAGTCGTCCACCATGAGTTTGCTGATGGATTTCGAGACCCGATTCGAGGAGACGGATGAACCGTTTCGGGTACATGGTAGACCCGGTATGGTACCCCGTGGCAAGAGGAATGTGTTGTTGACGTTGAGACTGGCTGGGGAGCATTACCTACCAGTGATATTACCCGACGCGTCGGATATCCGGAGGATACCGTCGTGGTCTTGAGATGGATGGTAGGGGCCGGTCTGGACTGACGGCGCCCTAGATATTGAGATTGAGACATTGATATTTCAAGACATTGAGATTTATGTTTTGTGTCGATGCTAGACACTGTTGATACTGATTTCATTTATGATACCTCAGTTTAAAAATATAAAGGAAATCTCACTAAATTATGAAAACAGCTTCTTCATTTACACGTATTCTGTTTTCATGCATTCATACCTCATTCATGATATATTGCTACCTGAGGCACTGACACGGGCACATGAGGTTATACTCGGGTTAAATATTTACCCTAGTCATTATTATAGACTGCTGGTTTTATTTGAGGATTGTATATATTGATCGTATGACCTAGGATTGCGTCATGCATGCGATTTCTGTGCGTAGATGTTTTTCTATTCACGAGTTGGCAACTCACCCCCGTTGTGCCCCAGTTTCTTGCAGGTTTGCCGTACAGGTTTCTTTACGGCTGTGCGGGCATAGTTTCCTTCGGGTGACTTGTTAGTAGGTGGGTTTTTCTTGTATCGTACCCATCATATTACCTTGTATAATATTATTCCTTTGTATCTAGTAAATTCCATCAACCAAACATGTATTTATTGAGATAGAGACCTGTGTTGTTTATTCTTTCGACTGTAGAGTCGCTCGTTATATTTCTAGTGGTTTTGAGTTTCCTTTTGAGTTTTGATCCTCGCCGTTGGCGTTGTATATTATATTGCTTGTGTGGTTGTGACCGTCGATTGACGAAGAGCTAGCTCCCGCTTGGGGATGCCTTTTTCTTGATTTCGTATACTATTCATGTTGTATCCCGTTTGGGGGCCAGTATTTACAAAGGAGACTCTGCTGAAATTTTCAGTAAATTTTTGATGTTTTAAAAACCGCATAATTCTGCTTATGCTATTGAAATTACTTGCTTTAAGTTGGTTTTTCCTGCACTCTACTACTTTTCTTGGTTTGGATTTCTGGGTTTTCGGTTTACTTAGATTACGTACGTCTCGAGACGTTCGTAGTTTAAGTGCCGGTCATGTTCCGTACTTTCGGGCCGTGACAGACACAGAGCGATATCAATTCCTAATACCGGGAGAGACGAATCCTATCTAACCGCCACTGCCTTCAGGTGCTCGGGATTGCACCCAACTGCTACCTGTTTGCACGACTCCTTTCAGCCGTGGTAGGGTAGCAATCTAAGAACAGTGGGACACACTTGAGGCGAAGTAGCAGTGTCAAGTCTGCGGACTATGCTGTACTCATGTCACCTGGGATCTGTTAACTGACGATGGATATAATACCAACCAATCAGTTCCCCTGCGAGTCCTGACCGGTGTACCCGTAACCTAACGAGCACCTGTGTACTATCTCCAGTACGACGTAATGATGGCAATGGTACAAACCATCTCCCCAACTGGGATGAGAAGCGTACACACTAGTCTACTCTGGAGTATCGATGCCCTGCCTCGATAATCCTACGACTAGGGACAAGTATAGAATGTTGCTTATAGACTACCCAGCCCCCACTAGTGTGACTGCCATCACAACGCTGGTAATTAAGCAAAGAACCTATGAGCTCTACTAATATGTATAAGTGATACATCACAAGATACATATGCACATATTAAAGTAGACTCAAACCAAGTAGTATACTACCATTTTTAGCAAGACTGTATATACAAATGTGAATATCCCAAGCTTCCATTAAGTAATATACATACAAGTATGATACAATAATGGCCCCTAGGGCATATACACTAACAATCTCCCACTTACACTAGGGCCATGAGCTGGCATATCGTAGACCTATCATCTCGAATAGCTTTTCGAACTGCGTCTGAGGAATGACCTTCGTGAATGGATCAGCAATGTTATTCTCCGTCCCTACTTTTTCACCTCGATCTCCCGGCGATCTATGATCTCCCTGATCAGGTGATACCGCCTTAAGATGTGTCTGGACTTCTGATGGGACCTGGGTTCCTTCGCTAAAGCTATAGCGCCATTGTTGTCACAATACAGAGGTATTGGATCAATACTGGTAGGAACCACCTAAAGTTCTGTGAGGAACTTCTTTATCCAGACAGCTTCTTTTGCGGTATCGCAAGCAGCTATGTACTCCGCTTCCATCGTTGAGTCAGCAACGGTCTCCTGTTTAGAACTCTTCCAACAGACCGCCCCTCTATTGAGGGTAAAGACATAACCCGACATTGACTTGGAGTCATCCTTATCACTCAGGAAGCCGGAGTCGGCAAAGGCCTCCATCTGGAGGTCTTTTCCGCCATACACCAAGAGCATATCCTTAGTCCTCCTTAGGTACTTTAGAATGTTCTTTACTGCTATCCAGTGATTCTCCGCTGGGTTTGCCTCATACCGGCTTACAACGCTCAATGCGTATGCTACATCTGGTCTGGTATATAACATTGCATACATTATAGAGCCTACCGCTGAAGCGTAGGGTATAATCGACATGCGATCCCTTTCCAAATCTGTCTTAGGAGACATCTCTTTGGAGAGGGTGATTCCATGACAAGCCGGTAGATTATCGCGCTTAGAATCTTCCATACTGAATCTTTTCAATATGGTGTCTATGTACCTGGACTGCGAAAATCCCAACATCCTTTTTGATCTATCACGATAGATCTGGATCCCCAGAATGTAGGTGGCATCACCCAGGTCTTTCATGGAGAATTTCTGTGACAAAAATCGTTTGACTGACTGTAACATAGGAATATCATTTCCTATTAGGAAAATGTCATCCACGTACAAGACGAGGAATACTACAGCTCTCCCTACAATCTTACTGTATATGCATGGTTCATCTGGATTTTTGATAAAGTCAAATTCTTTGACAGCATCATCAAAACAGATGTTCCAACTCCGCGATGCCTGCTTTAGTTCATAAATGGACTTAAGCAGCTTGCATACTTTACCGCTGCTCCCACTCTGAATGAATCCTTCTGGCTGATCCATATAGTCACTCTCTTCAAATTTCCATTTAGAAAGGCCGTCTTTACGTCCATCAGCCAGATTTCATAATCGTGGAAGGCAGCAATAGCAAGAAGGACCCGAATGGATTTAAGCATAGCTACTGGAGAAAAAGTTTCGTCATAGTCCAAACCAAGTCTTTGACGGAAACCCTTTGCAACAAGTCTAGCTTTATAGGTTTCAACCTGTCCATCTACACCTATCTTCCTTCTGAAGATCCATTTGCATCCTACGGGTTTTACTCCATCTGGAGCAATGTCTAAAGTCCATACTTTGTTAGTGTACATGGACTCCATTTCGGTCCGCATTGCTTCCAGCCATTTTACAGAGTCACCGCTCTGAATGGCTTGCTGGAAGCTAGTAGGGTCATCATCATTAATGATGCAATCTTCTCGATCCCCGTCTATGAGAAATCCATATTATCTCTCGGGCGGATGAGACTGCCTACTACTTCTGCGGATAGGCGCTGGGATGTCCCTTTCTTCTGAAACCTCTGGTTCTACCATACTTTCAGTTGTAGTTTGTGGTTCTGGAATTTCTTCCAGTTCTATTTCGCTCCCACTTGTTTCCTTTTCTAAAAACTGATATTCTAGAAAATGGGTATTACGAGAAACAAAAACCTTTTGTTACTCTGTGTAATAGAATAGATATCCCCTGGAGTTCTTTGGATATCCCACAAACTTACATAGTACTGATCGTGCCTCGAGTTTGTCCGCATGCTGCTTTTTAACATAAGCCGGACATCCCCAAATTTTTAGATACTGAAGATAGGGTTTCTTCCCACTCCACATCTGATATGGTATGGTAGGCACAGTCTTGGTGGGAACCTGGTTCAAAAGATATGCAGCTGATTCTAGTGCATATCCCCGGAATGATCGCGGTAACTCAGCGTTACTCATCATGAAACGAACCATATCCACTAGGGTTCGATTCCTCCTTTCCGATACACCGTTATGTTGTGGTGTGTATGGAGGAGTAAGCTGAGAGAGAATTCCATTCTCTTTTAAGTAACCTAGGAACTCGGCACTTAAGTATTCACCACCTCGATCAGATCTCAGTGTCTTTATACTCTTGCCTGTTTATTTTTCCACTTCATTCTTGTATTCTTGGAATTTCTCAAAGGCCTCGGATTTATGCTTCATTAAGAAGACATATCCATATCTAGAGAAATCATCCGTAAAAGTAATGAAGTAGGAATAACCACCTCGCGCATGTGTAGTCATTGGACCGCACACGTCACTGTGTACTAGTTCTAAGAGCTCGCTTGCTCTTACTCCGTATCCAGTGAACGGAGTCTTTGTCATCTTTCCTTTGAGACAAGATTCACAAGTAGCATAAGATTGATATTCGAACGGATTCAAATATCCTTCTCTATGTAACTTAGTCAACCTTCTCTCATTGATGTGACCTAGTCTACAACGCCATAAGAAAGCCTGATTTATCTCTGGAGACTTTCTTTTAAGAGTGTTCTGGACATTGAAAACCTGACCTTGACTTAATACGTATATACCGTTATCTAATGTACCGGACCCAATCAGAACTTGATTTAGGTGGATGTTAACTACATCGCTTACGAATGTAAAATCATATCCCTCTCTCAAAAGTGAGGATACTGATATGATATTACAAGTCATACTAGGTACATATAAATAGTTATGTAAAATCAATATATGCCCACTTGTCAAACCTAGGCGATATTCTTCCACGGATTCAGCGTTCACTGTCATTCCGTTTGCAACTCTGACAGACCAATCACCTACCTTTATAACTCTATTGTTTCTCAAAGCATGTAATGAATTACAGATATGAGATCCTGCTCCGGTATCTAGTACCCAGGAAGTAGAGTTAATTGACAAACAGTTCTAAATTACATATACACTTGAGGCTGAAGCCACAACATGCTTCATCTCCTGGCTACTGGCTTTAAAAGCCCTGCAATCTTTCTGCCAATGCCCAATCCCATAACAATAGGAATATTTCTCTTTTACTACATTCAACCCCGAAACATTTGCCCTTCTCTTTCCTTCTACTTCCCTGGTTTCCTTCACGGTAGAAGGCAGAGACTGTAGAATCAAGTCAGTATCTGACCTGGTTCCCAACATGGTCTTCAGGTCCTTGAGCTTATCAATATAGCTAGTCATTGGAAGGACATTGTCCCCTACAGATGACCCGACAGCCAACCTCGCTTGAATTAATTCGTTCGAGGTCTCATATCTCATGATATGAGATTGCTCTACATATAAATCTTTGTTATGGAAAAAGATGGAAACTGAGTCCATCTTCTCGTGCTGCTTCTGGTATACACAATCAACTGGAGCTAACATGAGGCACTTGGCTTTCGCTTTTTCCTTTTCCCTCGTCTGACGGATATCCATATCCGCGACAGTGGAAACTGGACCTGGGACGGTGGGATCTTGAGTAGTAATAGGGTGGTCCAGCTTGTCACAGGCAATGGACATCTGGACAGACCTTTGCCAGTCATATAAGTTAGATACAATCAAATTATTATCTAGATGTAACCTATGTGTGGTCACAAGGTCGCTGCAATTAAGAGAGAGAGAGAGAAGAAAACTATTAGCATGATGCTCTTGCAAGTTTAGAGTGGTTTTTAATTTATCTAAACAGGATGGCTCCCACTGTTTCTCGAATCCCTCCTCAAACCATAAAGGAAGAACTAGCCAGGACTATTCTCACCTTACAATACTTGCTTAACCGTTCAGCCAGGCTAGTGTCGATACTTCGAGGGAGGTTTTCCAACGCTTTCGCGAAGTTCCTTAATTAAATAACCTCTTTTCTCTGGGGGCATAGCCCCGCTGACACCTTTCTAGGCACCTACCTTGTTTATAGCATTGATCGTTAAGTGACGAATCTCCTGATAAGTAATATATACTCACAGTAGGATCGGGATCCAAAATATCATCGTATGATAATGTTGAAGGAATCCTACCAACATTCATCAAACTCCAAAATGGTATGCATCTTTCTGCAAATTTCAGTTTCTTTTGAAATTCCCGATATTGATTTTTTCCCCATGCTCTTATGACTTTGACTAAGGGCCAAATATGTCATAAGTCACATGTCAAGTTCTACCCGTCATTATCTAGGTTAATTTGAACCCACCCATATATACTCTTGACTAAGGGCCAAGAAAAGTAATACGACTGTCCCAAACCAACGCATCTATCTATGCAACAAATGAATACCCCAGCAGCTACCAAACACTATGTTCTGACTAAGGGCCAAATATACATAGCTTGAATACTACTTGAATACCCAAATGAAATGACGGAGGGCTACGAATGGTTTTGGAAAAACCGTGAACGTAGTGAACTTGATATAATCGAAGGAACCTGATACTTTCTAAAAGGAGTGGTTAAAGCTCCGCAATTAAAAATTCTGATCCCTTTTTAAAATAACCGAGTGGTTTCTTTTAAATTTGTTCCAACGATTGAACTTTGGTTTATTTTCTTTGCATTATAATAATGCGTCCCATCTTTTAACTTATCATTGCAGAAAACAACGAAAATACCACGTCCTCTTATGCCATCTGCGTTCGCCATGGGGTCCCGTCATCACCCGTTAGGTTACTTAACTAACGACAGAGCGGGGGCGGGGCTAGCACGGGTGTAAAACATAAGTGACGTCTAATAGCTATTTATATATAGATATTGTACATTCGTCAGACGCAATAATAAGCATTCCAGATCACAGATGAACTTTATTGGATATTCTAGCAATCCGCATTTTGCTTTGAGCCTGCAATAAAAGACGGATTACACAGTTGTGATGAATAGCCATTACCCCACCCCAGACCCCTACGGGTACGGAAAACTACCCGCCGAGTACCAGAAGTGAAGCGGTCTGCCTCAACACTTCAAAGTACCCAGTAGTTTGTGCACCCCACCTTGGGTCTATCCTAGGAGCAAAAACAGTAAAAAGAAATAATACAACGGTAGCTACAACCGCAACCTGGATGTGCCCCGCAAAATAATATTACAACTTATTACATTTACATCGAATGAATGAATTTAAAACGCATCTCAAACCCCGGCTAATCATCACAACATCCCAATCAAGTTCATATACACAAACAGTAAACATTTCAGAAATGTGCAACCCCCTGCCAACCGACATACTAGCAGTTAGGGGAGGTTTACGAACACATTAAACATTACAGATAAAGATCCAATTAGCAAATAGTTTAGAACATCGATCGATTACCTATATCCGTGTCTACCCTAAAAGCAAATCAGCATAGAGGAAACCTGGGCAAAAACAGAACATAAAAGAAAACAGAAAACAACAAAATTGGAATTACTGAGCAAATCCGAGTCAACTCGGCGTTGACTCGGCGGCGGATCCGCGGCACAAGCTCTCTATTGCCGCGGATCCGCGACCGCTTTGCCGATTCACTGGCTCGTTTTTTCTCAGTATTCTTAAAATACCCTGCTGTGAATTTTAAAGTATGTCAAATAATTTTTCAGACAGTTTTAAAATTAACAGAAACTAAGAATTTTCAGGGTTGCGTTTTCGTGTTTTCCGTCGATCGAACTTCTAATCAGTTGCTAACAAGCTAGTAATAGTTTAGTTGGCTATGATACCACTGTAAGTCCATGTCACGCACCCCACGAACTTGCGGGAAGGCGGAATATATAAAAAACGATTATCGAAGCTTCGTAACACGTACTTGAGCGCAAGGATCGTTATCTAAACCATTGCTAACTAACAACTAGAGGTTTAACTACTCGGATACGAAGTTATACCTCACGATACTTGTCCTTCGGGTCTTCATCGCGGTCCTCCACTCCTCGTAGGCTCCTTGGAACATCGGCACCTCAACGGCCTCCTCGAATCAAAGACGATCCACCCGAAAGCTCCTACGCCAAGCTTAATCTCAAACTTGAGATAACTAGGTTGCTTAAAGTGCTAATCTAAGCTACCTAGGGGATATAGAGTGAGGTTATGGATGTATTAGTCTAGATAACCCTTGATCTCAACTCATGAGAGGTTAGGGTTAGGGTTTGAAGAATGAGAGAGCTTGAGGAGAGAGAAGGTGAAGGTGAATATGAAATGAGATAATGATATTTCATAATATATATGAAGCATTGTTTATTTACCAAAAAAGAAATAAAAGAATTTACAACCATGCTTCATAAATATCTATGAGTGATTCATCTCCATGAGTCATTAAGCATTTATGATGCTTTAATGACATGGATGAATCACACAAATGAGTCACTAATCTCATTTAATGCAATGCCACCTTAACCCCCTAAGTCACCATGCTTCTAGAAGCTTCCCGACAAATTACGAGAACGCCCCTCCAATCCGTGAAATTACGGAAAAACTTTAGACTGTATAAATCCAATAACCCGATACTAGAATCTGGCTTAAACCAAAGCCGGCTAGTAAAAACTGTCCGAAAAGTCGTACGTGCGTAAACACACGTACGCGTCCGAACCCTTGTCGTAAAACCATACGACCTCTATATCGTTTCGCCTGGAGAAGGGAAACTCTCTGTGTAGGACTCTAAAGACACGACACTATGCTGGCAGTGGGTTTAACCACAGACGGCAAGCGGCACTAGCTGTACGTAACGGTCTCCAGGTAGATGTCGATAAGAAGGCCGATGAGGAAACTCATCCGAACTCTCACTGAGCCTGATGTGACAATCTCCGTACAGTCCGGTCTGTTCATCTAAGACTATCGAATATCAAGCCTAGGGGGCGGCAAGCGTCAGTCCCCCAATAGCTGTATAAGTCGTGTCGGAGCGAAGCCCATTACACCCTGAGAAGCTATTGGAACCTACCAGTATATCTCGCTTGCCCTGTCCAGGGACTTTGCGTAATGGCTCTCTGACACTGTGCGATATCAACTCCCAATACCGGGAGAGACGAATCCTATCTAACCATCACTGCCTCTAAGTGCTCGGGACTGCACCCAACTGCTACCTGTTTGCACGACTTCTTTGAGCCGTGGTAGGGTAGCAATCTAATAACAGTGGGACACACTCGAGGCGAAGTAGCAGTGTCAAGTCTGCGGACTATGCTTTACTCATGTCACCTGGGAACTGTTAAATGACGATGGGTATAATATGAGCAAATCAGTTCCGCTACGAGTCCTGTCCGCTGTACCCGTAACCTAACGAGCACCTGTGTACTATCTCCAGTACGACGTATTGATGGAAATGGGACAAACCATCTCCCCAACTGGGATGAGAAGCGTACACACTAGTTTACTCTGGAGTATCGATGCCCTGCCTCGATAATCCTACGACTAGGGACAAGTATAGGATGTTGCTTATAGACTACCCAGCCCCCACTAGTGTGACTGCCATCACAACGCTGGTAATCAAGCAAAGAATCTATGGGCTCTACTAATATGTATAAGTGACATGTCACAAGAAACATATGCACATATTAAAGTAAACTCAAACCAAGTAGCATACTACCATTTTTAGCAAGACTGTATATACAAATGTGAATATCCCAAGCTTCCATTAAGTAATATACATACAAGTATGATACAATAATGGCCCCTAGGGCATATACACTAACATCATTTAACTCTAACCCTAGTTTCAAAATCTAGGTTTTCTTAACCATATTCTATAAATTAGTTTCCACCAAAACTTTGCGGGGGTGCTATACGCCATCCACCCGACTTCCCCCGTGGATATAGATCCACTCACCTGATCTTGCTTGCCGATGTCGATGCCGCCATCATCTTCTTCATCGTCTCGAATCATTGTGGGGGTACCTACATGTCATACGTATCGCATCGCATTAAAAACCAAATCGAAACCAAAACGACACGCGGAACCCACATAGGTCAAAACCTATGGTCTACTCCCGCAATTCAACCCGATATCATGCGATATAGACTTACAAACGTCACGTGATCGAGATAAAGCACAAATACAAAAATCCAGAATTTAAAATACGCAAAACCATATCTCGAATCAAAACAGCAACTCAAAGAAGTGGTCCCAGTTTTTGTATAAGGTGATAACAATGTGAGCAAACAACTCTAGGGTGATATATAGGGTGCATATGACCTACTGAAGCAACCCGAACCCAATGCCCCACCCCATAGCCGGCCACACTCCCTAGAATTCCGGCCAGGCCGGTTTTGCCATGGAGGAATTGCCTCGTATTGCTAGGGTAGTCTCACACTGGTCCAAATAAGTCTCTGAAGTTGTTTATTTATCTCGTAAATGTTCCAGTTCATTCCAGATTTCCCTGCACACCTTAAAACTCACAAAACCGACATGAAAAGTTCTGTTTTTCCGTATTTTGGGTTTCGGTTGGGTTGGTCTGGGTTTCTATCAATTGGGAGGAGTTTAAGGTCATCACTATGTATCAATTCACAATCACAACTCAAATCAAACCCTAATTCCCAACTTAGAATATCAAAGCTCACTAAACATCGCCAAAACGATATTAAACTTGAAAAGAGGCTAAAGCAAGTGACATACTACACTAGTTATAAAGGGATTACCTCATTTGACACTCATGAATATCCAAGATCATCAAAATCTAAATTTTCTTGGTCCAATGTGCTTCCCTTGAGCTTGTGCAAGTTTTTAATGAAATGGGTATGAAGTTTTGGTGAATTTTTCATATAGGGGTCAAATGGGTAGAAGATGGAGGGAGATGAGGGAGAAGAAGAAGAAGAAAATGGTGGAGGATATGAATTTAGGCAGCCCATCTCTCTCCTGTAAGTCCATGCTACCTCTCCCGGTACTTACGGGCTTGCGGAAATGATGAAAAACGATTTTTCAAGAGGTGGTAACATGGACTCAAAATACGGATCTTTGTTAAACAACTACCTAACAACCTAACTAGGAGTTTTACCTACTCGGTTAGGGGGTTAAACCTTACTTGAACTCCTTCGTCTTCAACTCCTTACGGTGTTCGGATGGCCCTCACCTCGTCGTCTCCTCGCGCCGAAGATGGATCCACCCGAAAGCTTCTACCATTTGGCTTCTTCTTCAAACTTGAAGAAAGTAGAACACTTGGCTTGCTAGGCCTTGTGAACTAGGATGAGTAGAGAAGTGATATGGGTGTTCTTTTATCTCTAAGGCAAAGTTTCTCAACTCATGAGAGGGTGTTGCCTTGAGCTAGAGAGAGCAAGAGGAAGAGGGAGAGAACTTGAGCAAGAGAGAGAAACCAAATGATAGAATGAGCCAACCTCTTTAGCTACCATGCTCTCATAACAAAATAATAATAATAATAATAATAATAGTAATTGAGTATTATGTGATGGTACATATCATTTTAAGTGGCATTATCATTTCATGCACTCATTTTGCAAAGCACAACAAGCAAGGAAAAGTCTTTGCACGAAATGACAACCATTGTAATGATGATGGTCAACTAGTCCAACCTAGTCAACCGGTCAACCAAGTCAACAAGTGAACAAAGTCAACCTTTCAACCCAACCATGGCACAATAATACTTAATTAATATTATCATTAATCATATTTCTTATTCTCATTAGGGTTTAGCAAAAGTTAACAGTCAACAACCCTAATGAGAATCCTCTGCCTCTGTCTCCGTCAACTGTGCATACACACTCGCATCCGCGTTCCGAGGAACACGAATGCAAATGAGATAAAATCAATCCCAAAACGTATACTAGGATCTGGCTTAACCCAAAGCCCGCTAGTAATAACTACCCGGACACTAAACGTGCACAAGTGCACAGATGTGACCGAACCCTGTCGCATAACCATGCGACCTGTCGCAAAACCATGCGACCTGTCGCAAAACCATGCGACCTCTACTCTTTTGCCTAAAGGCGAATCGCTCTCTATGTGGGACTCTAAAGACTCGGCACTACGCTGGCAGTGGGTTTAACCACAGACCGCAAGCGGCACTAGCTGTGCGTAACGGCCCCCAGGTAGATGCCGATAAGAAGACGGACGAGGTGAAACCCATCTGAACTCCTACTGAGCCTGATGTGACAATCTCCATACAGTCCGGTTTGTTCGTCTGAGAATATCGCATGGCGGGCCTAGGGCGGCGGTAAACGTCAGTCCCCTAATAGCGGTACAAGTCGTGCCGGAGTGTAGCCCAGAACACCCTGAGATAACACTGGAAACCTACCAGTATACCTCGCTTGCCCTGGCCAGGGACTTTGTGTAATGGCTCTCCTAGACACAGCGCGATATCAACCCCCAATACCGGAAGAGACGAATCCTGTCTAACCGTCACTGCCTCCAAGTGCTTCGGGACTGCACCCAACTACTACCTGTTTGCACGGCTCCTTTGAGCCGTGGTAAGGTAGTAATCTAAGTATAGTGGGAACACACTCGAGGCGAAGTGACAGTGTCAAGTCAGCGGACTAAGTTGTACTCATGTCACTTGGGAACTGATAACTGACGATAGGTATAGTACTAACCAACAGTTCCCGACGAGTCATGTCCAATGTACTCGTAACCTAACGAGCACCCGCATACTATCTCAAGTACGACGTACTGACGGCTGTGGGACAGACCGTCTCCCCTGCTGGGATGAGAAGCGCATACGCTAGTCTACTTCAGAGTATCGATGCCCTGTCTCGATAGTCCTACGACTAGGGACCTGCAGAAGGATGTGCTTGTGGATTACCCAGCCCCCACAAGTGTGACTGCTATCACAACGCTGGTAATCAAGCAAAGATCCTAAGGGCTCCACTAATGTGTATAGGTGATATACTAAAATAAACACATGTACACATTAAAGCAGAAACAAACCAAGTAGCATACTACCATTTTGAGCAAGATTGTATATACAACTGTGAATATCCCAAGTTTCCATTAAGTAATATAAAAACTAGTATGATACAGTAATGGCCTCTAGGGCATATACACTAACAATCTCCCACTTGCATTAAGGCCATGTACCGGCGTATCGAAGACCTATCATCTCAATCAGCCGCTCAAACTGAGTCTGGGGTAAGGCCTTCGTGAGTGGATCAGCAGTGTTATCTTCCGTATTTACTCTCTTCACCTCGATCTCCCGGCGATCTACGATCTCCCTGATCAGGTGGTACCGCCTCAAAATGTGCCTGGACTTCTGATGGGACCTGGGTTCCTTCACTAAAGCTATAGCACCGTTGTTTTCACAATACAGCGGTATTGGATCAACATTGGTAGGAACCACCTGAAGCTCCGTGAGGTACTTCTTCATCCAGACAGCTTCCTTTGCGGCATCGCAAGCAGCTATGTACTCCGCTTCCATAGTTGAGTCAGCAACGGTTTCCTGCTTGGAGCTCTTCCAGCAAACCGCCCCTCCATTGAGGGTAAAGACATAACCCGACATGGACTTGGAGTCATCCTTGTCACTCTGGAAGCTGGAGTCAGCAAAGGCCTTGATCTGGAGGTCTTTTCCGCCATACACCAAGAACATCTCCTTTGTTCTTCTCAGGTACTTGAGAATGTTCTTTACCACTATCCAGTGCTTCTCCCCTAGGTCCAACTGATACCGGCTTACAACGCTCAATGCGTATGCTACATCTGGTCTGGTACACAACATCGCATACATAATAGAGCCTACCGCAGATGCGTAGGGTATTGATGACATGTGAGCCCTTTTCAAATCAGTCTTGGGAGACATCTCTTTGGAGAGGGTGATTCCGTGACAAGCCGGTAGATTACCGCGCTTGGAATCTTCCATACTGAATCGTTTCAGTATAGTGTCAATGTACCTGGACTGTGAAAGTCCCAACATCCTTTTAGATCTATCACGATAGATCTGGATCCCCAGAATGTAGTTGGCATCGCCCAGGTCCTTCATAGAGAACCTCTGTGACAAAAATCCTTTGACTGACTGTAACATAGGAATATCATTTCCTATTAGGAGAATGTCAACGACGTACAAGACGAGGAATACCATATTTCTCCCTACAATCTTACTGTAAATGCATGGTTCATCTGGGTTTTTGACAAAGTAAAATTCTTTGACAGTATCATCAAAGAGATGTTCCAACTCCGCGATGCCTGCTTCAGTCCATAGATGGACTTGAGCAACTTGCACACCTTACCGCCGCTCCCACTCTGAATGAATCCCTCTGGCTGATCCATATTGACGCACTCTTCCAAATTTCCATTTAGGAAAGCCGTCTTTACGTCCATCTGCCAGATTTCATAATCGTAGAAGGCAGCAATGGTAAGAAGGATCCGAATGGATTTGAGCATAGCTACCGGAGAAAAGGTTTCGTCATAGTCCAAACCAGGTCTTTCATGAAAACCCTTTGCAACAAGCCTAGCTTTATAGGTTTCAACCTGCCCATCTACACCAATCTTCTTTCTGAAGAACCATTTGCAGCCTACGGGTTTTATCCCTTCTGGAGCAAAGTCCAAAGTCCAAACTTTGTTGGTGTACATGGATTCCATCTCGGTCCGCATTGCAACCAGCCATTTTACTGAGTCACCACTCTGAATGGCTTGCTGGAAACTAGTAGGCTCATCATAATCAACAGTGCAATCCTCTCTATCCCCGTCTATGAGAAAACCGTAGTATCTCTCGGGCGGATGAGACTGCCTACTACTCCTGCAGAGCGGCGCAGGAATGTCCGGTTCTCCTGAAACTCCTGGTTGTTCCAAGCTTTCAGTAATAGCTTGTGGCTCTGGAATTTCTTCCAGCTCTACTACGCTCCCACTTGTTCCTTTTTCTAAAAACTGTTGTTCCAAAAAGTGGGCATGACGAGAGACAAAAATCTTTTGTTCCTCTGTGTAATAGAAAAAATACCCCTGGAGTTCTTTGGGTATCCCACAAACTTACACAGTACTGAGCGTGCCTCGAGTTTGTCCGCATGCTGCTTTTTAACAAAAGCAGGACATCCCCATATCTTCAGATACTGAAGATAGGGTTTCTTCCCACACCACATCTGATATGGTGTGGTAGGCACAGTCTTGGAGGGAACTTTGTTCAAAAGATATGCAGTTGATTCTAGTGCATAACCCCAGAAGGATCGCGGTAATTCAGCCTTAATCATCATGGAACGAACCATATCTAATAGGGTTCGATTCCGCCTTTCCGATACACCGTTGTCCTGTGGTGTGTATGGAGGAGTAAGCTGAGAGAGAATTCCATTCTCTTTTAAGTAGTCCAGAAACTCGGCACTCAAGTATTCTCCATCTCGATCAGATCTTAGTGTCTTGATACTTTTGCCTGTTTGTTTTTCAACTTCATTCTTGTATTCCCGAAATTTCTCAAAGGTCTCGGATTTATGCTTCATTAAGAAGACATGTCCATACCTAGAGAAGTCATCTGTGAAAGTAATGAAGTATGAATAACCACTTCGCGCATGTGTAGACATTGGACCACATACGTCACTGTGTATGAGTCCCAAGAGCTCGCTCGCTCTTACTCCGTGTCCAGTGAACGGAGTCTTTGTTATCTTTCACATGAGACAAGATTCACAAGTGGCATAAGACTGATACTCAAACAGATTCAAGTATCCCTTTTTATGTAACTTTGTTAACCGTGTCTCATTAATGTGACCCAGTCTACAATGCCATAAGAAAGCCTGATTTAATTCTAGAAACTTTCATTTAAGTGTGTTCTGGACACTGAAAATCTGAGCTTGATTCAATACGTATATCCCGTTATTTAATGTACCTGACCCAATCAGAATTTCATTTAGGTGGATGTGGACCGCATCGCTTACAAAAGTAAAATCATATCCTTCCTTAGAAAGTAAGGATACAGATACGATATTACAAGTCGCACCTGGTACATACAAACAGTCACGCAGAATCAATATCTGCCCAGTTGTCAGTCCAAGATGATATTCCCCTACGGATTCAGCATCCATGCTTATTCCGTTAGCAACCCTGAGAGTTATATCACCTTTCCTGATAACCCTACGGTTTCTCAGAGCCTGTAATGAATTACAGATGTGAGATCCTGATCCGGTATCTAATACCCAGGAAGTAGGGTTAACTAACATACAGTTCTTTATCACAAACACACCCGAAGCCGAAGCCACAACATGCTTCGAAATCTGGCTACTGGCTTTGCTAGCCCTGCAATCCTTCTGCCAATGTTCATTCCCGTAACAATAGGAACGTCCCTCGTTTACAACATCCAGTCCTGAAACTTTTGCCCTTCCCTTTCCTTCTACTTCCCTGGTTTCTTTCATGGTAGAAGGTAGAGACTGTAGAATCAAGTCAGCATCTGACCCTTTCTCCAACGTGGTCTTTAGGTCCGTGAGCTCAAAATAGCCGGTCTCTGTAAGGACGTTGCCCCTTACAGATGACCCGATAGCCAACCTCGCTTGAAGCAATTCGTTCGAGGTCTCATATCTTGCGATACGAGATTGCTCTCCATATAAATCTTTATTATGGAGGAAGACAGAAACTAAGTCCATCTTCTCGTGCTGCCTCTGGTTTGCGCCATCAACTGAGGCTAACACTAGGCACTTGGCTTTTGCACAGTCTTTTTCCGACGTCATACAGATGTCAATATCCGTGACAGGGGAAACTGGTCCTGAGACGGCAGGGATTTGATTAGTTAAGAGGTGTTCCATCTTGTCATGGGTAATGGACATCTGGATAGACCTTTGCCAATCATAACAGTCAGGTTCAGTCATTTTATTATCTAGATGTAACCTATGTGTAGTCACTGGGTCGCTGCAATTAAGAGAGAGAGAAGAAACACTTTAGTATGATGCTCTTGCAAGTTTAGAGTGGTTTTTAATTTATCTAAACAGGATGGCTCCCACTGTCTCTCGAATCCCTCCTCAAACCAAAAAGGAAGAATTAGTCAGGATCACTCTCACCGTACAATACTTGCTTAACCGTTCAGCTAGGCTAGTGTCGGTACTTCGAGGGAGGTTTTCCAACGCTTTCGCGAAGTTCCTTAATTAAATAACCTATTTTCCCTGTGGGCGTAGCCCCGCTAACACCTTTCTAGACACCTATTTGGTTTATAGCATTGATCGTCAAGTGAGAAAGTTCCCGAGGAGTAGCATATACTCACAGTAGGATCGGGATCCAAATATCATCGCGTGACAAAACTGAAGGAATCCTACCAGAATCATCACACTCCAAATGGTATGCAGCGCTAGCAAGTTTCAGTTTCTTTTGAAACTCCCGATGTGGATTTTTGCCCCATGCTCTTATGACCTTGACGAAGGCCAACATATCATAAGTCACATGTCAAGTTCTACCCGTCATTATCCAGATTAATTTGAACCCACCCGTACATACCCTTGACGAAGGCCAAAATAGTAGTACGACTGTCCCAAACTAATGCATCTATCTATGCTACAGATAAATATTCAGCAGCTACCAATCACTATGCCTTGGCAAAGGTCAAAATACATAGCTTGAATACTACTGAATATTTAACTGAAATGACGGAGGGCTACGAATGGTTTTGGCGAAACCGTGAACGCAGTGAACTTGATATAATCGAAGGAACTTTGATAGCTTTTAAAAGGAGTGGCTTAAGCTCCGCATTTAAAAGTTGTTTTTGAAAAGAAACCGAGTGGTTTTGAAATTGTTCCAACGACTTTAACTTTGGTTTTTTTTCTTGCATTAATTTTAATGCGTCCCATCATTTAATCCTACCATTGCAGAAAACAACCAAAATATGACGTGCGCTTATGCCATCTGCATTCGCCACGGGGCCCCGTCATTAGCCGTTAGGTTACTTAACTAACGACAGAGCGGGGGCTGGACTAGCGCGGATGCAAAACATAAGCAACGCCTAAATAGATATCATATATAGATATATTGCAATGATAGCCATTCCAGATCACAGATGAACACATTGGATATACTAGGAATCCGCAATTCGTACGAGCCTGTTACGAAAAGCGGATTACACGGTCGCGGTGAATAACCAATACCCCACCCAAGACCCCTACGGGTGCGGCAAACTACCCGCCAAGTACCCGAAGCGAAGCAACCTCCCTCAACACCGTGAGTAGGCCACTCGGCACTTCGAGATACCCGGTAGTTTGTGCACCCCCTCCATGGGTCTATCATAGGAGCAAAAACAGTAAAAGAAATTATACAATGACGGCTACAACCCCATCCCGGTTGTGCGGCCATATAAATAATATTACATCAATTACAAATTACATGAATTGAAAGAAAAGAAAACTCTCGTCTCACAACCCCCGGCTATTCACCTGCGACAATCCAATGAAATCATATACACATACCATCAACATCACAGATCACAGATATGTAAAACCCCCACTAATCGACGTATAGCGATTAGCAGACGTTCAATACATATAACACATCAAAGATATAAACCCGTTAGCTTTAGTCTTTAGAGATTCGATCAAAATACGGATTTTTAAGCCCCAAAAACAAATTTTGCTTTCTGGAAAATCTGGGCAGAAAAAACATATTTTAAAAATCCCAAAACAACCCCAGAAATACACTGCAATAAAATTGTCCCATAGCCGAGTCAACTCGGCCGCGGATCCGCGGAGGGAGCATGCTCCTGCCGCTGTTCCGCGGCGTTTTGACCGTACCTGTGGATCAATTTTCTTGGGTATATTGTAAAAAGCCTGAGTAGATTTTTGAAGTATGATTTATCAATTTTTGAACAGAATACAGAATCGACAGAAACTTGATTTTTCGGGTTCGTTTCGCGACTTTTTCTCCGATCGAACTTCTAGTTACTTTGCTAACATCTTAGATAGTGTTTAACTAGGCTCTAATACCACTGTAAGTCCATGCTACCTCTCCCGGTACTTACGGGCTTGTGGAAATGATGAAAAACGATTTTTCAAGAGGTGGTAAAATGGACTCAAAATACGGATCTTTGTTAAACAACTACCTAACAACCTAACTAGGAGTTTTACCTACTCGGTTAGGGGGTTATACCTTACTTGAACTCATTCGTCTTCAACTCCTTGCGGTGTTCGGATCGCCCTCACCTCGTTGTCTCCTCGCGCCGAAGATGGATCCACCCGAAAGCATCTACCTTTTGTCTTCTTCTTCAAACTTGAAGAAACTAGAACACTTGGCTTGCTAGGCCTTGTGAACTAGGATGAGTAGAGAAGTGATATGGGTGTTCTTTTATCTCTAAGGCAATGTTTCTCAACACATGAGAGGGAGTTGCCTTGAGCTAGAGAGAGCAAGAGGAAGAGGGAGAGAGCTTGAGCAAGAGAGAGAAACCAAATGATAGAATGAGCCAACCACTTTTGCTCCCATGCTCTCATAACAAAATAATAATAATAATAATAATAGTAATTGAGTATTTTGTGATGGTTCATATCATTTCAAGTGGCATTATCATTTCATGCACTCATTTTGCAAAGCACAACAAGCAAGCAAAAGTCTTTGCATGAAATGACAACCATTGTAATGATGATGGTCAACTAGTCCAACCTAGTCAACCGGTCAACCAAGTTAACAAGTCAACAAAGTCAACTTTTTAACCCAACCATGGCACAATAATACTTAATTAATATTATCATTAATCATATTTCTTATTTTCATTAGGGTTTAGCAAAAGTCAATAGTCAACAACCCTAATGAGAATCCTTTGCCTCTGTCTCTGTCAACTGTGCATACACAGCCGCATCCGCGTTCCGAGGAACACGAATGCAAACGAGATAAAATCAATCCCAAAACGTATACTAGGATCTGGTTTAACCCAAAGCCCGCTAGTAAAAACTGCCCGGACACTAAACGTGCACAAGTGCACGGATGTGACCGAACCCTGTCGCAAAACCATGCGACCTCTACTCCTTTGCCTAAAGGCGAATAGCTCTCTGTGTGGGACTCTAAAGACTCGGCACTACGCTGGCAGTGGGTTTAACCACAGACCGCAAGCGGCACTAGCTGTGCGTAACGGCCCCCAGGTAGATGCCGATAAGAAGACGGACGAGGTGAAACCCATCTGAACTCCTACTGAGCCTGAATGTGACAATCTCCGTACAGTCCGGTCTGTTCGTCTGAGAATATCGCATAGCGGGCCTAGGGGGGCGGTAAACGTCAGTCCCCTAATAGCGGTACAAGTCGTGTCGGAGTGTAGCCTAGAACACCCTGAGATAACACTGGAAACCTACCAGTATACCTCGCTTGCCCTGTCCAGGGACTTTGTGTAATGGCTCTCTTAGACACAGCGCGATATCAACCCCCAATACCGGGAGAGACGAATCCTGTCTAACCGTCACTGCCTCCAAGTGCTTCGGGACTGCACCCAACTACTACCTGTTTGGACGACTCCTTTGAGCCGTGGTAGGGTAGTAATCTAAGTACAGTGGGAACACACTCGAGGCGAAGTGACAGTGTCAAGTCAGCGGACTAAGTTGTACTCATGTCACCAGGGAACTGATAACTGATGATATGTATAGTACCAACCAACAGTTCCCGACGAGTCCTGTCCAGTGTACTCATAACCTAACGAGCACCCGCATACTATCTCAAGTACGACGTACTGACGGCTGTGGGATAGACTGTCTCCCCTGCTGGGATGAGAAGCGCATACGCTAGTCTACTTCAGAGTATCGATGCCCTGTCTCGATAGTCCTACGACTAGGGACCAGCATAAGGATGTGCTTGTGGATTACCCAGCCCCCACGAGTGTGACTGCCATCACAACGCTGGTAATCAAGCAAATATCCTAAGGGCTTCACTAATGTGTATAGGTGATATACTAAAATAAACACATGTACACATTAAAGCAGAAACAAACCAAGTAGCATACTACCATTTTGAGCAAGATTGTATATACAACTGTGAATATCCCAAGCTTCCATTAAGTAATATACAAACTAGTATGATACAGTAATGGCCTCTAGGGCATATACACTAACATCTCCCTCTCAATTATACTCACTTCTCCCTCTCACTAAAAGCACACCTACCCTAATCATTATGTCCCCCTCTCTTCTCATCATGACACCCTTTCTCTTACCTTTATTTTTCTTTCTCACCACAACAAAACAAAACACATAACACAAATGAAATGAACAATATGTAACATGTCATGGTGCACTAGCCATGAAAACTGTAGAAACACGGATTTGGCTTAATCGCGATTAGAAGTGCGCTAATCGAGTTTTTATCAAAACTGCGTATAATAAATTTTAAAAATGCCAAATCCTTTAAATATATTTTTAAATGAATAAATTATTTTAATTTCCATTTATTTCACAATTGTTGGTATATATTTATACCCTTTTTGGAAAGCCCAAATTTCGCAAATCGGGCAGTTTTCGGGAAATATATTATTTTAATATTAAATTCCAAAAATAATATTTTATATTTTCTGAAATGTTACAATCTTCCCCCCTTAAACAAATTCGGTCCCCGAATTTAAATTTAAACCCCTAAAATCTAAAACATTTCAATAATCAGCTCAAATCAACGGGGCTCCGAAATCATGGAAGATGCAGAAACAACACTGTGCGTCAAGTGCGCATGAAAACGAGTACAAAACACAAAAACTGAACTCCGTCATGCATCACGCAGATCGTCGGATTGCACGCATATCCTCGGAGTTACACTAGAGATATAGATCTCGAAATCCACTACAGAAATCCAATGTACACTAGTCAAATACTGTAATACGTGTATAGTGCGCATTTTTGGAAAAACTTTCAAAATCTGAATAGAAATCATGCAAAAATCTTTTCTAAATCGCCGCGTGAATGCGTAACTCACGGCATATGTGACGGACGTCCATTTGTAAAGTAATAATATATGTCCATATATGTTTTGCTAAATATACGCTCCGTCGTTTTGAAAATAATTTAGAAGGGTTTCCTTGTTTAAACGTCTCGTGTCATCTCAAACATGTAGGTAATTACTGAGACTATAGCTCCTTTTTGGAAATCCCTTCAATATCTATCAATGCATGCAAAATATATCCAGGTACTGTCCTCTAACTAGTCATGTTTGGCCACTTCATAATATAGTGCCTATCAAGGAAATAAAGCGCTCAAAAGCTAAATCAGCATCAAAAGGCATATCCAATAATCACATGCGTCTGGTACGCACGGAAATCAAATCCAAACACAGGTGCCACAACATGCACAAAAGCAAAAGCTAAGTGCAACGGGTGTGCGCGAAAATATCTGTCCAGTGCAACGGGTGTGCACGACAACGATATCTGGTGCATCTATTATGCACGAAAATCTCAAATCGAGTGCATCTGGTATGCACAAAATCATAATCAAGCGCCTAATTTGCGCAAAAATCCCATCCAAAACGCGTCGGGTCCGTAAAAGCATATAGTGCAGTAGCATGCACGAAAACGAACGGCAAGTGCCAACGCGCATGAAAATACAATTCTGGTAAAACGAATGCTCAAGGACATAAATCGAGTGCAACCAAGGTACGGAGTATAAACCCAGTGCGACAAACGCATAAATACCCGTCTGGTGCAACCAATGCAAGAAATGCAACTCTAGTGCGAGTAATGTGCGAAATACGAATCTGGTGCAGCAAATGCACAAAAATATAATCTGGTGCGACAATCGCACGAAATGAAAATCTAGTGCCACAAATGCACGAAGCGTAAATCCGGTGCATCCAGTGCACGAAATACGAATACAGTGCATCCAGTGCATGAAATACGAATACAGTGCATCCAGTACACGAAATACGAATACAGTGCATCCCGTGAACGAAATACAAATACAGTGTATCCAGTGCACGAAATACGAATACATAACTCAAATGCGTATAAAAGAAACACCGAGTGTACCATGGTGTATAAAATCGTAAACGCGTGCAACTGTGTGCACAAAACGCGTATCAATTCACTGCAAGCACGTGTAAGCTATACCGAGTGCAAAAAGCAAATTGAGTGCGTACCACATGCACAAAATCAAATCAACCGTATGAAATCCACAAAATCATAAATACATGCAGGCAAGGCACAAACCGAATCTCAAGTGTAATAGATATGCACAAATCGCAAATCAACACTACGATGTACAAAATATATATCAAGTGCAATAACTATGCATAAAAAAAATGTAAATACCCAGTAGGTGCAGCCATGGTGCACGAAAACGATATCATGAAACTCAATCCTCAAAACTCAAATCCAAGCGATATAAGTGTGATACTCGGATCACAATGCAAATCGCAATAAATGACATTGAGGTACACCTCCCACAATTTCGAAAATAAATCGGTGCGCCTAAAACCTGCAGAACAAGAACATCCGCTTGCCTCCTGCTCACGGTCTGGTGTCTTCTGTCTCTGGGTCCTTATCTTCTCTGCAGATTCACCAATCTCGCAATCCATCGGCTCATCGGCCCAGTCAGGTATGCTAACAGGAACAATTCCGCTCTAGCACTTCTCTGGTCATCTCTCAGCCAATCATCACGACCACTCGTAAAGTAGCACGTCACTGGCGTCGGCCTCTGGTGCTCTGAATACACGTGGCACAACTGATCCTGGGTACAAATCTCATTGTAGCAGTGTCCTGGAAGGAATCCTGCTCAAGGTCTCTTCCGATCTCGTCTATGCCGAACTGTACGGAAGCTGGTACTCTTACATAATCTGTTCTTATTTTCTGGACATCTGCGTTCTCAGCACAACATTTCCTCGTGAATTGGCCGCATCCCAACGCCTCGGTATAAATATCAGATCCTCTGGCATCAATAGGGAGTAACAACAGCTCGTCAGCATCTCGCACGAATCTCTGGTTCCAATCGTCTATATCATCGTCCACTTTGACGTAACGTCGTGCTATCTGCACACTGGAACTGTTCTCGGCCACTGTCAATCCGAAGTCTTTCACACAGACTCGAAGTCACGAACTCGGTATCTTCATCACTCTGTAGAAGATATCTAGCCGAACACGTCCTCGGTAACTCGTTCTAACCATCGGAGGAATGCTCAATACTTGTCCGTTCTCGATCTACTCACAACGCATCTGAGTGAGGTCCTCTATCCGAAGCTGGTCAGCTTGCTGGTCTCTTATCACATGATATCTGGACGACGTCAAACTTTTCGATCGAGTCATCGAGATCCCAAAATTTCCCGAAGGCTCAACACCTGAGCTCAGTCTAAAAATATCTGGTACATACCACAGTACCTCTAGACCAGCCGTAGAAGGGCAAACCCAAGCCTCACTGATGGCACCGCTAAACTGCCGTAAACCCTATGGTTCAAAAGCGGTTCCATGGTCATCATGACGAGATTGTTAGTGTATATGCCCTAGAGGCAATTACTGTATCATACTAGTTTGTATATTACTTAATGGAAGCTTGGGATATTCACCTTGTATAGACAATCTTGCTCAAAATAGTAGTATGCTACTTGAGTTGTTTCTACTTCAATATGTGCATGTGTTTCTTTTAGCATATTGCTTATACATATTAGTAGAGCCCTTAGGATCTTTGCTTGATTACCAGCGTTGTGATGGCAGTCACACTAGTGGGGGCTGGGTAATCCACAAGCACATCCTTATACAGGTTCCTAGTCGTAGGACTATCGAGACAGGGCATCGATACTCCGGAGTAGACTAGCGTATGCGCTTCTCATCCCAGCAGTGGAGACGGTCTGTCCCACAGCCGTCAGTACGTCGTACTTGAGATAGTATGCGGGTGCTCTCTAGGTTACGAGTACACTGGACAGTACTCGTCGGGAACTGTTGGTTGGTATTATACCTATCGTCAGTTATCAGTTCCCAGGTGACATGAGTACAGCTTAGTCCACTGACTTGACTCTGTCACTTCGCCTCGAGTGTGTTCCCACTGTACTTTGATTACTACCCTACCACGGCTCGAAGGAGTCGTGCAAACAGGTAGTAGTTGGGTGCAGTCCCAAAGCACTTGGAGGCAGTGACGGTTAGACATGATTCGTCTCTCCCGGTATTGGGAGTTTATATCGTGATGTGTCAAGGAGAGCCATTACACATAGTCGTCCCTGGCCAGGGCAAGCGAGATATACTGGTAGGTTTCCAGTGTTTTCTCAGGGTGTTCTGGGCTACACTCCGACGCGACTTGTACCGCTATTAGGGGACTGACGTTTACCGCCCCCTAGGCCTGCCATGCGATATTCTCAGACGAACAGACCGGACTGTATGGAGACTGTCACATTCAGGCTCAGTAGGAGTTCAGATGAGTTCACCTCGTAAGTCTTCTTATCGGCATCTACCTTGGGCCGTTACGCACAGCTAGTGCCACTTGCGGTCTATGGTTAAACCCACTGCCAGCGTAGTGTCGAGTCTTTAGAATGCCACACAGAGAGCTATTTGCCTTTAGGAAAAAGAGTAGAGGTCTCTTGGTTTTGCGGCAGGGTTCGGTCACATCCGTGCACTTGTGAACGTTTAGTGTCCGGGCAGTTATTACCAGCGGGTTTTGGTTTAAGCCAGATCCTAGTATATGTTTTGGGATTGGTTTTATCTTGTTTGTATTCGTGTTACCCGGAACGCGGATGCGGGTGTGTATGCACGGTTGACAGAGACAGAAGCAGAGGATTCTCATTAGGGTTGTTGACTGTTGACTTTTGCTAAACCGTAATGAGAATAAGAAATATGATTAATAATAATATTAATTAAGTATTATTGTGCCATGGTTGGATTGAAAGGTTGACTTTGTTGACTTGTTGACTTTGTTGACCGGTTGACTAGGTTGGACTTATTGACCACCATCATGACAATGGCTATCATTTCATGGCATTGACCTTTGTTTGCTTGTTTGTTCACAAAATGCATTAAATGCATGAAATGATATTGCCATTTGATATGATAACAACCATCACAAAATACTCAATTATTATTATTTGTTATGATTATTTTGGATTATAAAGCGGATGGTTGAAAAAAGTCTTTCTCATTCTATCATTCTCTCTCATCCTCAAGCTCTCCCTCTTCCTCCTGCTCTCTCTCTAGCTCAAGGAAACTCCCTTTCATGAGTAGAGAACCATTTCCTTTGAGATAAAACCCAAAACACTTCTGTACTCATCCTAGTGTACAAGGTCTAGCAAACCAAGTATTCTAGTTTCCTCTAGATTGAGGTTGGAGCCAAAGATAGAAGCTTTCGGGTGGATCCATCTTCGTCACAAGGAGACGACGAGGAGAGAACCATCCGACCACCACAAGGGGTTGAAGAGAAGGAGTTCAAGTTAAGATATAACCCCCTAACCGAGTAGCTAAACTCTTAGTTAAGTTGTTAGATAGTTAGTTTAACAAAGATCCGTTTTTGAGTCTATGTTACCCCCACCGTAGAAATTCGTTTTTCACCATTTCCGCAATCCCAAAGATCCGGGGACGTATAACGTGAACTTACAGTAGTATCAGAGCCTAGTTAAACACTATCTAACATGTTGGAAAAGTAACTAGAAGTTCGATCGGAGAAAAAGTCACAAAACACGCCCGAAATGTAAACTTTCTGCCGATTTTTTTTCCCGTTCAAAAAATAATTAATCTTGCACTAAAAATCGACTCAGGGTTTTTAGTGTACACTGCAGAAAAAACGATCAACAGAACCGACCAACTCACCGCGGAAACGCGGCAAGAACAGCTTCTTGCCGCGGATCCGCGGCCAAGTTGACTCGGTCGTGAATCGGCTTTGCTGCAGTGTATTTACTGGGGTATTTTGGGATTTTTGGAATATGATTTTTCTGCCCAGATTTTCCAGAAAGCAAAATTTGTTTCTGGGGTTTAAAAATCCGTATTTTGATTGAACTTCTAAAGACTTAAGCTAACGGGTTATATCATGATGTGAATAATGTATTGAACGTCTGCTAATCGCTATACGTCGATTAGTGGGGGTTATACATATCTGTGATCTGTAATGTTGATGGTATGTGTATATGAATTCATTGGATTGTCGCGGATGAAATGCCGGGGGGTTGTGAGATGAGAGTTTTCTTTTTCTTTCAATTCACGTAATTTGTAATTGTAAGTCTACGCTAGCGCCCCGGCCGTCTACAGACGCCAAATGCGGAACAAAAAACTTTTAACTGGCGCTATCGTATACTTTAACCCGGATCTGCCATTATTGCTAAACTAACAAACTGTAAAGAGTGTAGAAAGGTTATACCGAACGATCCGAGTCCTTCGTTCTTTAACCATCATCCCACGCTCCGTTGCGGCTGCTTTGATCTCGTCGATCTCCGATCTGCTCGTCCAGGTGGCACCACGTCTCTGATTCTTTAAACGGGCTCCCGCCTCTGACTTGAGGCAACTCGATCGTCAAGTTTGCTAAAAGAGACGACCAAGATTGATGTAGAGAATGAGTAGATGACTTTGTCTCGCTTCGTCCAAGTCCGTGGACGATCGGTTAATGAAGTTGCCGAGGGAATTGGGTGATGGAAAGAAATGAACTGTGAATTCCATACACCCCAAAATCTATCATAATCTTTTTACAAATGAAAACCATCAAGTGAGTGTGAGAGAGGAGGGGCCGGCCATTTATAGATGGAGGGAGGTGAGTGTAGGAGAGGGGAGAGTGACCATAAGAACAAAGCATCTCACAAAATATCCTTAGCTAAACAAGAATCATTAAAGCTAAAGCATGACTCACTTAAACACCTCATCAAGTCATTAATGCAACCATTAATGTCAAGATGAGTCATTAGCCACCTCATCATCCTTGTCATCTAATCTAGAAACTTCTAGAAGATTCAATACTTATCTCAAGAAAAGATAAATCCGTCTTTAACCGAATGTTAAAAGACGGTTGATAGAAAACTGGAAACTGGCAACTTCCAAAAGTGATCCTGAAACAACTTTCAGGATAACCCCGTATCTGTATAAATATACCCGCATTTGTATTACGACCGAATACAAATGCAACTGAGACAAAGATATTATACCTACTCAATATAATACTCGGATCCTGCTTAAACCAAAGCCGACCAGTATCATCTGCCCGAAAAATAACACGTGCGTAAATGCACGTGCATTTTCCGAACCCTGCCATAAAATCATACGGCCTCTACAACGTTTCGCCCGAACTTGGGAAACTGTCTGTGGGGGACTCTAATGACTCGTCAGTACCCTGGCAGTGGGTTTAACCACAAACCGTCAGTGGCACTAGCAATGCGTAACGGCTGCCCATGGACTGACCTCAAGGGAGGCTGATGAGCGAACTCATCCAGAAACCCTACTGAGCCTAACAGTGACAATGTATATACAGTCCGGTCCGTTCTTCTATGAGTATCGCATATCTGCCTAGGGGGCTAGTAACGTCAGACCCCCAATAGCAGTATAAGTCGTGTCGGAGTGTAGCCCAATAACACCCTGAGATACTACTGGAGTACCTACCAGTAAATCTCCTGCCACGGCCGTGGGCTTTGTGTAATGGCTCTCCTAGACACAGCACGATCTCGCCCCCAATACCGAGAGAGACGAATCCCCTGCCGATCCGCTCACGTGCCTCCATATGGCTCGGGACTGTACCCAAAAGCTACCTGTTTGCACGACTCCTTTGAGCCGTGGTAGGGTAGAAATCAAAGCACAGTGGGAACTCACACTAGACAAATGACGACCTCAGGTCGATGAACTAACCTGTACACATGTCACCAGGGAACTGCTATCTGACGATAGATATAGTACTAACTAGCAGATTCCCGGCGAGTCCTGTCCGGTGTACTCATAACCCAATGAGCACCTGTATACATCTTCGGTGATCCAACTGACACCAGTGGCTTGTGAGACCGGCCACCGCCCCTCGTCGGGGTCTCGACTGTACACACTAGTCTACTCCGGAGTATCGATGCCCTGTCTCGAAACTCCCACGACTAGGGACCACAATTAAGGATATGCATATAAACCACCCAACTCTCACGTATATGATCGCCATCATATTGTTGGTGGTAAAGCAAGATCCTAAGGGCTCTATCAAAGTGTAACATGTAATCAGTCACCTGAATATGTACACGACTGATAAAGGCAAACCAGATAGCATACTATCATCTCGAGTAAGACTGTTCTACCGGTATAGGTCCTCCGCAATCATTGCAATCACGTACCTGTGATCCAATAATTGACTATGAGGGCACTATCTCCAACAATCTCCCACTTGCACTCAATGCTAATTATTGCGATGTCGACTACTCACAGCCCGTGTGAAACCGAACATCCAACTCTTCTACTAATCAGTATCACAAAGCCCGTTTGTAAAACTATTGTGTTCGAGAAATAGCCTTAGTGAGTGGATCCGCCTAGAAGTTTCTTTTTATATCTCTCTTAATCTCAAATTCACGGAGAAAGCCATCTCCCGAAATGAGTAATACCTGTCTTAGAATATGTCTGGATATCTGATGGGACCTAGTTCATAAATGAACTCCAAATCCAAACTTCTTAGACTGTATCGATCACTGAACCTAATCAGTATGCGGCACCATGACTCCCACAGTATTCTCTTGGACCACCTGTCCATAATACTGTCCCTCTTCGTCAGAGGGAAAAACTATAACTCTGACAATCACTCTGTCAACCATGTCACCTTTGAAGCTTGGAATGATAACCGTCTCCCGAAGGAGGCTGCCGTCATCAAATCCGTAGAACATGTACTTATGTTCTAAAACTGCTTCCTTATGTTTCTCCAGGATTGGATTAATATAAACTCATCGCATCTAGTGCAAAAACAACATCTGGTGTGGTACTTAACATCTCATGATTGACTCAGTTGCCTGAGCAAGTGATCTGTCAATCATGCACATCCCTCTCCCCTTTCGTCTATACGACACCTTTAGAGAGGGTGACTCCATCACCTGCAGGTACACCACCATGCTAGGAGTCAACTATTCTAAAAACCATTAGAATATCTGTCAAAGTACCCACATTGGGAAACTGCCCAAATCTAGATCTAAAACCATAGATCTAGAAACTAGAATGTCAAATATTATATCCATATCCTGTCTGGAGAAACAACTGTGTGACGACCACAGTACAACCGATCGTAGTATGGGAATTTTACTTCCTATTCTGTGTATGCCATCAAATAAGATGACATCACACCCTACTACCTTCTTAACGGATCCATCCTTTATTCTGATTGAAGTCAAACCTATGACTGTCACATCAAAAATAGATGATCTATCTCCGCTATAACTGCTCTAGTCTATAAATAGACATAAGCATCTTGCCCACTATGCTTCCGCTGCTCCCACTGACTACGACAACCCTCCTACCGGGTCTCATAACCTGGAATAACAGTAGTGTCAAGTCTAGGTAGATAATAACCTCGCTGTCACCGTCCTTGAGGCTACCGAAGTACCTCTCGGGTGTCTGAGGTTACCCACCAAATCTGCGGAGTGGCTATTGGAATGTCAAACCTGATTGAATGTATAGGTCCTATTAAATTTTCCGTAATCGTTCGCGGTTCTGGAATCACTTCCAGTTCTACCATACTCCCACTACTGTTTTCTGAAAAAGATCCATTTTACTAAAACTGTGGCGAGTCAAGAACAATATCACTATTGATCTTCCAAATGGTAGAATATCAACCCTCGTCATAGCCAGGGTCAACCCACAAACAGCCATTACAGAAACATGCCCTGAGTTATCCAGAGTCTGGTTTTAAGCATAAGCTGGACAGCTCCCCGTACCTTAACAACTTTTAAGGTACGAACCATTCTATATCCAATATAGAAACTTTGGCACTTATTTAATTGGAACCAGATTCAAATCATGCAGCTGTCTCCAGTGCATATCAACTTAATGGAAAGAGGCTAATCAGCATTACTCAACTTAGGAATCCATCCAATTATGAGCAACCTGAAAGAGAAAAACGTTTCTCAAAACCATCATTATCATCTGAATACCAATCACAAGAATCTACATCTTCGATCTCTTTGAAGAATCCCGATACTTGTGATACCTGGTTCTCTACTTTATTCTTATACCCACAACTTCTCAAAACTTAGACCTTGTATTTCTACGAAACACTTATCTAAATACTAGAGAAGTTATAAGTAAACAGAACATAGTACGAGGACCTACCCCTTTGTCCTGAAGGACACTGGACAACATACAATACTCTGTATAAGTCCGCTGAGTTTAAACAACTCAAAGCCTGTGCGTCGTAGGTGGAAAACTGTACCCTGGCGATTTCCTCAAATATCACCAATTACAACGAATTCCGATATAATGAGGATAATCACCAGATTCCCAATAACTTACTCCCACTCATCATCTGTAAAACCATACAGATATGAGAATGAAACCTGGTAAATACATACCCTTGGAGTAAGTGTCTAATCGGGAAAACAGTTTTTCTTTAACAATGCACTAAAACATGAAAATGTTTCGTAGGGGTATCCTGGTATTCATAGCAATGCCTCTTCCATAATCCAATTCATGACTTCAACCGTATATTTTATTGCCATCTCTCCAAATCCCTTTATTTGTCTTTAGTCGTTACCTTCTGTACACCATTGTTAGGCTAAATGGTTTTCTTCCTTCCCTACCGTTCGGCACCAGCCTATGGTTTGGAAGAAGACTATCCAGTAAGCATAATAGGTGTACCCTCCTAAACCAAGGAGTACTCGTATCTTGAGAGAAGGTGATGATAAAAGACAACTGAATAATACCTTATTCTTTTAATGGTGAAATAGGAGTGGCGATGAAGTACGCGGTTTTGGTCGTGAATGATATCAGTCGCAATTTACTTTGCCCTCTTTCTAATCCCTTTATTTTGTCTTTACATATTACCTTCTGTACACCCTACTTAGGCTAATTGGTTTTCTTCATTCCCTACCTTTCGGCACCAGCCTATGGTTTGGAATAAGACTATCCAATAAGCGTTATAGGTGTACTCTCCTAAACCAAGGAGCTCTCGCAACCTGAGAGAAGGTGATAATAAAAGACAACTGAATAAACCAATTCTATTTCTCCTGAACCTGGATCCATCCTCGAAGAAGTCCCTTCGAGTTCGTATATAACCATACGACGGATCTATCCAATAGAAGTGGATATCCGTAGTAATACGGGTGTTCTGAGAAATTCAAAGGGTAAAAGAAGGAGTGGCAATGACTTATGCAACTCAGACAATCCAAAAGCCAGTATTTTAAGAAGGTTCGGTCAACCTGGTCACTGAGTCATAGTCTAGGGTTGGTCAAAGGTCGCTGCCAAAGAGAGAGAGAAAAGAAACACTCCGCGTGCACTCTAACCTAGATCAGAATGGTTATCACTTTATCTAATCCGGAAACCTCCAACTGTCCTGTCAAATTCTCCTCCAAACCTAAAGAAGAATCAATCGGGATCACCCGAAGAGTAAACCAACTCATTAGTGGGAATCGGGATCCAACTCTCATCGCATGATAACGTGACGGAATCCACTCGCGTTATCACACTCCAGAAGGTATGCGCATGCCTGGCAAGTTTCAGTTTCTTTAGAAACTCCCGATATGATTTTTACCCCATGTTCTTATGACCTTGGCGAAAGTCAACAAATCATAAGTCACATGTCAAGTTCTGCCCGTCATTATCTTGTTAATTTGAACCCACCCGTACATACCCTTGACGAAAGCCAACAAGGTAATACGACTGTCCCAAACCAACACATCTATCTATGCAACAAATGAATACCCCAGCAACTACCAAACACTATGCCTTGACGAAAGCCAACAAACATAGCTTGAATATTACTGACCATCCATAAGAAACGACGGAGAGCTACGGCTGGTTTTTGGCGAAAAACCTTTAACGTAATGAACTTGATCTCGTTGAAGGAACCTGATAGCTTTTCTAAAATATAGTGGCGAAAACCTTTTGCTAAAGAGGTCACTCCCGGTAAAGGGATCTCGGCTCTTTCCTCGTGGAATGAGGTGCAGGATATTCCACTGAATACCGCTATACAAAGCAACATGTAATCGACTATAGTGAAGTTATTACCCTGACGCAAACTTCTGCCCAAGGGGTCAGTCCCGGTGAAGGGATATCAGCCCATGCCCCGTCGAATGAGGTGCAGGATATTCCACTGAATACCGCTATGCAAAACAAAAGGAAACGTCTTTGCAATAACACTTTTTAAATTTGTTCCAACAACATCCAAACAGGTTTGTTTTACATTGCATTGATCAGAATCAACGCAGTCCCATAATTTAATCACACCAGAAAAGAACGAAAATAAAATATACGTATATGCCATCCGCATTCGTCACTGGGTCCCGTCATCACCCGTTAGGTTACTTAACTAACGACAGAGCGGGGACTGGACTAGCGCGGGTGAAAAACATATACAACATCTAATAATATATAAACCAATATACAATAATCGCTCCAGGCGTGATAGTATGCAACATTACAGAAAAGTAATAAGCATCACAGAACAATACAGATAATCTGGGATCCCCGGGTTTCACAGAGCCGCTGCTGAAACCCGACGTTCCCCTGTCGTGTGGATAGCCTGTGCAATGAAACCTAGACCCCTACGGGTGCGGCAAGTTACCCGCCAAAACCTGAAGCGAGGCAGCCCCCTACAACATAGTGAATGGACCACCCAGCACTTCACGGAATCCGGTAATCTTGGGCACCCCACCTTGGGTCAACCTGTACCCCCTACGAGTGCGGCGAATAGTCTGCCAATTCTAGAGTGGGACCCCTCTGCCTCTCAAAGCCATGAGATGCGGACCCGTTGCCCTCCAGAACCCGGCTATCCGTGCACTCCGTCGCGGGGCAAAACCTAGTACAGTAATGAAAAATAGTACAATAGGTACATCGACCGCAACCTGGTCGTGCCCCAAAAGAATATTATACAACAGGCAGTGACGGCAGTCCACATGTTGGACGCTCGTCCCGCAATATCAAATGTACAAATAAACACAAACTGTACTACCATTGCACACTGCTATCCACCACGACAAATCCGCAACATCACAGCACAACACAGAACATCAACGCGAATGTCACGTTCGCAAACCCGTCTAAAAGAACTATAGCAATCAGACGCGGTTTACCGATCAAATGACATTCCCGGTCGGAGATATAATGTAAGCACTGTAAACTAACATGTTTAAATTTCGATCGACCAAATATCAAGAAGTGGGCCCCACGACTTACTGGTGAACAGTAACAAAACCTGGGCCCAAAAGATATATACCAAAAACCCCAAAATCCAACAGAGAACCCACTGTACAAATTTGGGAGCATGAGCTCACCAAGTGGCCGCGGATGCGCGGCCAAACCATGGGTTTGGCCGCGTTTCCGCGGCGGTTTGGTGGAGACACGTGCCCAAATTTGGTCGTGGTTCTTAGAAACGCCTGCACAGATTTCTGAGACATGTAGAATAATTTTAGGAGATCATTTGAAATCGACAGAAACTGTGAGCATGGAATTTTGTAGTTTTCGATTTCTGGTTCGATCGATGTTTTAAACGCGTTAGCACAAGTTAGCATAGCAAAATGGTTAGGCTCTGATACCACTGTAAGTCTACGCTAGCGCCCCGGCCATCTACAGACGCCAAATGCGGAACAAAAAACTTTTAACTGGCGCTATCGTATACTTTAACCCGGATCTGCCATTATTGCTAAACTAACAAACTGTAAAGAGTGTAGAAGGGTTATACCGAACGATCCGATTCCTTCGTTCTTTAACCATCATCCCACGCTCCGTTGCGGCTGCTTTGATCTCGTCGATCTCCGATCTGCTCGTCCAGGTGGCACCACGTCTCTGATTCTTTAAACGGGCTCCCGCCTCTGACTTGAGGCAACTCGATCGTCAAGTTTGCTAAAAGAGACGACCAAGATTGATGTAGAGAATGAGTAGATGACTTTGTCTCGCTTCGTCCAAGTCCGTGGACGATCGGTTAATGAAGTCGCCGAGGGAATTGGGTGATGGAATGAAATAAACTGTGAATTCCATACACCCCAAAATCTATCATAATCTTTTTAGAAATGAAAACCATCAAGTGAGTGTGAGAGAGGAGGGGCCGGCCATTTATAGATGGAGGGAGGTGAGTGTAGGAGAGGGGAGAGTGACCATAAGAACAAAGCTTCTCACAAAATATCCTTAGCTAAACAAGAATCATTAAAGCTAAAGCATGACTCACTTAAACACTTCATCAAGTCATTAATGCAACCATTAATGTCAAGATGAGTCATTAGCCACCTCATCATCCTTGTCATCTAATCTAGAAACTTCTAGAAGATTCAATACTTATCTTAAGAAAAGATAAATCCGTCTTTAACCGAATGTTAAAAGACGGCTGATAGAAAACTGGAAACTGGCAACTTCCAAAAGTGATCCTGAAACAACTTTCTGGATAACCCCGTATCTGTATAAATATACCCGCATTTGTATTACGACCGAATACAAATGCAACTGAGACAAAGATATTATACCTACTCAATATAATACTCGGATCCTGCTTAAACCAAAGCCGACCAGTATCATCTGCCCGAAAAATAACACGTGCGTAAACGCACGTGCATTTTCCGAACCCTGCCATAAAACCATACGGCCTCTACAACGTTTCGCCCGAACTTGGGAAACTGTCTGTGGGGGACTCTAATGACTCGTCAGTACCCTAGCAGTGGGTTTAACCACAAACCGTCAGCGGCACTAGCAATGCGTAACGGCTGCCCATGGACTGACCTCAAGGGAGGCTGATGAGCGAACTCATCCAGAAACCCTACTGAGCCTAACAGTGACAATGTATATACAGTCCGGTCCGTTCGTCTATGAGTATCACATATCTGCCTAGGGGGCTAGTAACGTCAGACCCCCAATAGCAGTATAAGTCGTGTCGGAGTGTAGCCCAATAACACCCTGAGATACTATTGGAGTACCTACCAGTAAATCTCCTGCCACGGCCGTGGGCTTTGTGTAATGGCTCTCCTAGACACAGCACGATCTCGCCCCCAATACCGGGAGAGACGAATCCCATGCCGATCCGCTCACGTGCCTCCATATGGCTCGGGACTGTACCCAAAAGCTACCTGTTTGCACGACTCCTTTGAGCCGTGGTAGGGTAGAAATCAAAGCACAGTGGGAACTCACACGAGACAAATGACGACCTCAGGTCGATGAACTAACCTGTACACATGTCACCAGGGAACTGCTATCTGACGATAGATATAGTACTAACTAGCAGATTCCCGGCGAGTCCTGTCCGGTGTACTCATAACCCAATGAGCACCTGTATACAACTTAGGTGATCCAACTGACTCCAGTGGCTTGTGAGACCGCCCACCGCCCCTCGTCGGGGTCTTGACTGTACACACTAGTCTACTCCGGAGTATCGATGCCCTGTCTCGAAACTCCCACGACTAGGGACCACAATTAAGGATATGCATATAAACCACCCAACTCTCACGTATATGATCGCCATCATATTGTTGGTGGTAAAGCAAGATCCTAAGGGCTCTATCAAAGTGTAACATGTAATCAGTCACCTGAATATGTACACGACTGATAAAGGCAAACCAGATAGCATACTATCATCTCGAGTAAGACTGTCCTACCGGTATAGGTCCTCCGCAATCATTGCAATCACGTACCTGTGATCCAATAATTGACTATGAGGGCACTATCTCCAACAGTAATTGATGTAATATTATTTATATGGCCGCACAACTGGGATGAGGTTGTAGCCTTTATTGTATAATTTCTTTTCCTGATTTTGCTCCTAGGATAGACCCAAGGTGGGGTGCACAAACTACCGGGTACCTCGAAGTGCAGAGTGGCCTACTCACGGTGTTGAGGGAGGTTGCTTCGCTTCGGGTACTTGGCGGGTAGTTTGCCGCACCCTTAGGGGTCTAGGGTGGGGTCTTGGCTATTCATCGCGACCGTGTAATCTGCTTTTCGTTACAGGCTCGTACGAAATGCGGATTCCTAGTATATCCAATGTGTTCATCTGTGATCTGGAATGGCTATCATTGCATCTGACGAATGTATATATCTATATATGATATCTATTTAGGCGTTGCTTATGTTTGCATCCGCGCTAGTCCAGCCCCTGCTCTGTCGTTAGTTAAGTAACCTAACGGGTAATGACGGGGCCCCGTGGAGAATGCGGATGGCATAAGCATACGTCATATTTTCGTTGTTTTCTGCAATGGTAGGATTAAATGATGGGACGCATTAAAATTAATGCAAGAAAATAAACCAAAGTAAAGTCATTGGAACACTTTCAAAACCACTCGGTTTCTTTTCAAAAACAACTTTTAAATGCGGAGCTTAAGCCACTCCTTTTAAAACCTATCACGTTCCATCGATTATATCAAGTTCACTACGTTCACGGTTTCGCCAAAACCATTCGTAGCCCTCCGTCGTTTCATATGGATTGTCAATAGTATTCAAGCTGTGTTTGTTGGCCAAAGTCAAGGCACGATGTTTGGTAGCTGTTGGGTATTCATATGCAGCATCGATAGATATGTTGATTTGGGACAGTCGTACTGCTTTATTGGCCAAAGTCAAGGGTAGGTACGGGTGGGTTCAAATTAACCTGGAGAATGACGGGTAGAACTTGACATGTGACTTATGATTTGTTGGCCAAAGTCAAGGTCATAAGAGCATGGGGCAAAAATCTACATCGGGAGTTTCTAAAGAACCAGAAACTTGCTAGCACTGCATACCATTTGGAGTGTGATGATTCTGGTAGGATTCCTTCAGTTTTGTCACGCGGTAATATTTGGATCCCGATCCTACTGTGAGTATATGCTACTCCTCGGGAACTTTCTCACTTAACGATCAATTCTATAAACCAAGTAGGTGTCTAGAAAGGTGTTAGCGGGGCTACGCCTACAGGGAAAAGAGGTTATTTAATTAAGGAACTTCGCGAAAGTGTTGGAAAACCTCCCTCGAAGTACCAACACCGGCCTGGCTGAACGGTTAAGTAAGTATTGTACGATGAGATTGATCCCGACTAATTCTTCCTTTTTGGTTTTAGGAGGGATTCGAGAGACAGTGGGAGCCATCCTGCTTAGACAAACTAAAAACGACTCTAAACTTGCAAGAGCATCATGCTGAGTGTTTCTTCTCTTTCTCCTAATTGCAGCGACCAATCATCATGACCGGACTTAAGTTACTACTAGATAAAAACATACTGACATGGCCAAACTACAAAGATTGGCTCAGGAATGTCAAATTGCAATCACTTATGACAAGTTGGGGTATCTCCTTACCACCAAAGCTCCCCCTGTCCCAGGTCCCAAAACCAGCATCGCGGATAAGGAAATCCGTAAGACCTGGGAGATTGACTGCGCGAAGGCCAAGTGCCTCGTGCTTGCCTCTATGGACAATGAACATCAGAGGAGGTATGAGAATAGGGACCTCGAATCCATATTTCTCCATACTAAGGATCTGTATGGGGAGCAATCCCGTATCGCCAGATATGAAGTCTCGAAAAAGTTGTTTTCGGCGAGATTGGCCATCGGATCATCGGTAGCGGAACACGTGCTTAAGATGATTGGCTTCATTGAAGAGCTCGCGGACCTTGGGACCACGTTAGAGAACGAGCTCTATATGGACTTGTTTCTCCGGTCCATTCCTTCCACTTACGCCTAGTTTATCCTGAACTTCAACATGCAAGGAAAAGAAGTTGAACTTTCAGAACTCCTCAACATGCTGAGGAGTGCAGAGGGCACCCTACAGAAAGGTAGAGAAACATCCACTTTGTTTGTAAGAGGATCTTCCTCTTCTAAGTCCAAGGCGAAAGCCAAGGGAAAGAAGAAGAAATCCTCCGCCAAACCAAGGGGCGGTGTTAGTAAAGTAGAAACGAAGGGAAAAGCAAATGAAACAAAGGTAGCGGGAAAGCTTGTAGGAAAGGAAGAGTGGCTTTACGGTCACAAGAGTGAACACTGGAAAAAGGATTACAGGGCTTGGAATGCCAGAAACCAGGACCTGAAGCAAGTTGCGGCTTCAGCTTCAGGTGTGTATGTTATAGAAAACTGTCTATCAATAAACTCTACTTCCTGGGTATTGGATACCGGATCAGGATCTCATATCTGTAATTCCATGTAGGCACTGAGAAAGCGTAGGGTTTTGAAGGCAGGTGATATGACTCTCAGAGTTGCAAACGGAGCTGGCATGGATGCTGAGTCCATGGGGGACTATTACTTGGGAATGTCAGATGGACATGTTTTGGTTTTGCGTGATTGTTATTTTGTACCCAATGCAACTTGTAATATCATATCTGTATCTTTATTATCTAAAGAAGGTTATGAATTTGCATTTGTAAGCAATGTTGTAAACATTCACCTTAATCAAGTTTTGATTGGGTCAGGTACATTAAGCAATGGTATATACGTATTAAACCAACCACAGATTTTCAATGTCCAGAATACACACAAAAGAAAGTCTCCAGAAACAAATCAGGCTTTCTTATGGCATTATAGACCGGGTCACATCAATGAGAGAAGGTTGACGAAGTTACATGCAGAAGGATATTTGGATCCGTTCGAATATCAATCATATGCAACTTGTCAATCCTGTCTCAAAAGAAAGATGACAAAGACTCCGTTCACTGGACACGGAGTAAGAGCGAGCTCGCTCTTGGGACTCGTACACAGCGACGTGTGCGGTCCAATGTCTACACATGCGCGAAGCGGTTATTCTTACTTCATTACTTTTACGGATGATTTTTCAAGGTAAGGATATGTCTTCTTAATGAAACATAAATCCGAAGCCTTTGGAAAATTCCAGGAATATAAGAATGAAGTAGAAAAGCAAACCGGCAAAAGTATCAAGACACTGAGATCTGATCGAGGTGGTGAATACTTGAGTGTCGAGTTCCTGGATTACCTAAAAGAGAATGGAATTCTCTCTCAGCTTACTCCTTCATACACTCCGCAACATAACAGTGTATCGGAGAGACGGAACCGGACCCTATTGGATATGGTACGTTCCATGATGAGTAACGCTGAGTTACCGCGATCATTCTGGGGATATGCACTGGAATCGGCTGCATATCTTTTGAACCGAGTTCCAACTAAGACTGTGCCTACCACACCATATCAGATGTGGTGTGGGAAGAAACCCTATCTTAAGCACATTAAGACATGGGGATGTCCAGCTTTTGTTAAAAAGCAGCATGCGGACAAACTCGAGGCACGCTCTGTACAGTGCAAGTTTATTGGATATCCAAAGAACTCCAAGGGATATTTCTTCTATTGTGAAGAGGAACAAAAAATTTTTTTTCTCGTCAGGCCCACTTCTTGGAAACTGAGTTTTTGGAAAATCAGATAAGTGGGAGCGCAATAGAACTGGAAGAAATTCCAGAACCACGAGTTATTACTGAAAGCTTAGTAGAACCAGAGGGTTCGAAAGAACATGACATTCCTGCGCCGCTCCTCAGGAGTAGTAGGCAGTCTCATCCGCCCGAGAGATACTACGGTTTTCTCATAGACGGGGATAGAGAGGATTGCATCATTGATAGTGATGAGCCTACTAGCTTCCAGCAGGCCATTTAGAGCGTTGACTTAGTAAAATGGCTGGATGCAATGCGGACCGAAATGGAGTCCATGTACACCAACAAAGTATGGACTTTGGACATTGCTCCAGAGGGGTAAAACCCGTAGGATGCAAGTGGATCTTCAAGAAGAAGATTGGTGTAGATGGACAGGTTGAGACCTATAAGGCTAGACTTGTTGCAAAGGGTTTTCGTCAAAGACCTGGTTTGGACTATGACGAAACCTTTTCTCCGGTGGCTATGCTGAAATCCATTCGGATCCTTCTTGCCATCGCTGCCTTCCACGATTATGAGATTTGGCAGATGGACGTAAAGACCGCTTTTCTAAATGGAAATTTAGAGGAGTGTGTCTATATGGACCAACCCGAGGGTTTCATTCAGAGTGGGAGCAGCGGAAAGGTGTGCAAGTTGCTTAAGTCCATCTATGGACTAAAGCAGGCATCGCGGAGTCGGAACATCTGCATTGATGAGACAGTCAAAGAATTTGGCTTTATCAAAAATCTAGATGAACCATGCATCTATAGTAGATTTGTAGCAAGAACTGTCGTGTTCCTCGTTTTATACGTGGATGACATTCTCTTGATAGAAAATGGCATTCCTATGCTACAATCTGTCAAAGGGTTCTTGTCACACAAGTTCTCCATGAAAGACCTGGGTGATGCCACTTACATTCTGGGGATCCGGATCCATCGTGATAGATCCAAGAGGATGTTAGGACTTTTACAGTCCAGGTACATCGACACCATAATGAAAAGATTTAGTATGGAAGATTCCAAGCACGGTAATCTACCGGCTTGTCACGGGATCACCCTCTCCAAAGAGATGTCTCCCAAGACCGATTTGGAAAGGGATCGCATGTCTATTATACCCTACGCTTCTGCGGTATGCTCTATAATGTATGCGATGTTGTGTACCAGACCAGATGTAGCTTATGCACTGAGTGTGGTAAGCCGGTATCAGTCAAACCCTTGGGAGAAATACAGGATAGCGGTAAAGAACATTCTCAAGTACCTGAGAAGGACTAAGGAGATGTTCTTGGTGTATGGCGGAAAAGGCCTCCAGATCGAGGCCTTTGCTGACTCCAGCTTCCAGAATGACAAGGATGATTCCAAGTCCATGTCGGGTTTTGTCTTTACCCTTAATAGAGGGGCGGTGTGCTGGAAGAGTTCCAAACAGGAAACCGTTGCTGACTCGACGATGGAAGCGGAATACATCGCTGCTGCTGATGCCCCAAAAGAAGCCGTCTGGATGAGGAAGTTCTTGACAGAACATCAGGTGGTTCCGTCCATTGTTGATCCAATACCTCTGTATTGCGACAACAACGGGGCTATAGCTTTAGCGAAGGAACCCAGGTCCCATCAGAAGTCCAGACACATCTTGAGGCGGTATTACCGGATCAGGGAGATCGTGGATCACCAGGAGATCACGGTTCGGAGGGTTGCTATGGAAGATAACACTACAGATCCATTCACGAAGGCCTTACCCCAGACTCAGTTCGAGCGGCTGATCGAGATGATAGGTCTTCGATACGCCAGTACATGGCCTTAGTGCAAGTGGGAGATTGTTAGTGTATATGCCCTAGAGGCCATTACTGTATCATACTAGCTTGTATATTACTTAATGGAAGCTTGGGATATTCACCTTGTATAGACAATCTTGCTCAAAATAGTAGTATGCTACTTGGTTTGTTTCTACTTCAATATGTGCATGTGTTTCTTTTAGCATATTTCTTATACATATTAGTAGAGCCCTTAAGATCTTTGCTTGATTACCAGGGTTGTGATGGAAGTCACACTAGTGGGGGCTGGGTAATCCACAAGCACATCCTTATACAGATCCCTAGTCGTAGGACTATTGAGACAGGGTATCGATACTCCGGAGTAGACTAGCGTATGCGCTTCTCATCCCAGCAGGGGAGACGGTCTGTCCCACAGCTGTCACTACGTCGTACTTGAAATAGTATGCGGGTGCTCGTTAGGTTACGAGTACACTGGACATGACTCGTCGGGAACTGTTGGTTGGTATTATACCTATCGTCAGTCATCAGTTTCCAGGTGACATGAGTACAGCTTAGTCCACTGACTTGACACTGTCACTTCGCCTCGAGTGTGTTCCCACTAAACTTTGATTACTACCCTACCACAACTCAAAGGAGTCGTGCAAATAGGTAGTAGTTGGGTGCAGTCCCGAAGCACTTGGAGGCAGTGATGGTTAGACAGGATTTGTCTCTTCCGGTATTGGGAGTTGATATCACGCTGTGTCAAGGAGAGCCATTACAGATAGTCGTCCCTGGCCAGGGCAAGCGAGATATACTGGTAGGTTTCCAGTGTTATCTCAGGGTGTTCTGGGCTACACTCCGACACGACTTGTACCGCTATTAGGGGACTGACGTTTACCGCCCCCTAGGCCCGCCATGCGATATTCTCAAAAGAACAGACCGGACTGTACGAAGACTGTCACATTCAGGCTCAGTAGGAGTTCAGATGAGTTCACCTCGTCAGTCTTCTTATCGGAATCTACCTGAGGGTTGTTACGAACAGCTAGTGCCGCTTGCGGTCTGTGGTTAAACTTACTGCCAGTATAGTGTCGAGTCTTTAGAGTCCCACACAGAGAGCTATTCGCCTTTAGGCAAAAGAGTAGAGGTCGCATGGTTTTGCTGCAGGGTTCAGTCATATCCGTGCACTTGTGCACGTTTAGTGTCCGGGCAGTTATTACTAGCGGGCTTTGGTTTAAGCCAGATCCTAGTATACGTTTTGGGATTGGTTTTATCTCGTTTGTATTCGTGTTCCCCGGAACGCGGATGCGGGTGTGTATGCACGGTAGATAGAGACAGAGGCAGAGGATTCTCATTAGCGTTGTTGACTGTTGACTTTTGCTAAACCCTAATGAGAATAAGTAATATGATTAATAATAATATTAATTAAGTATTATTGTGCCATGGTTGGATTGAAAGGTTGACTTTGTTGACTTGTTGACTTTGTGGACCTGTTGACTAGGTTGGACTTGTTGACCACCATCACGACAATGGCTATCATTTCATGGCATTGACCTTTGCTTGCTTGTTTGTTCACAAAATGCATTAAATGCATGAAATGATATTGCCATTTGATATGATAACAACCATCACATAATACTCAATTATTATTATTTGTTATGATTATTTTGGATTATGAAGAGGATGGTTGAAAAAAGACTCTCTCATTTTATCATTCTCATTCTCTCTCATCCTCAAGCTCTCCTTCTTCTTCCTGCTCTCTTTCTAGCTCAAGGAAACTCCCTCTCATGAGTTGAGAACCATTTCCTTTGAGATAAAACCCAAAACACTTCTCTACTCATCCTAGTGTACAAGTTCTAGCAAACCAAGTATTCTAGTTTCCTCTAGATTAAGGTTGGAGCCAAAGGTAGAAGCTTTCGGGTGGATCCATCTTCGGCACAAGGAGACGATGAGGAGAGAACCATCCGACCACCACAAGGAGTCGAAGAGAAGGAGTTCAAGTTAAGGTATAACCCCCTCACCGAGTAGCTAAACTCTTAGTTAGGTTGTTAGATAGTTAGTTTCACAAAGATCCGTTTTTGAGTCCAAGTTACCCTCAGCGTAGAAAATCGTTTTTCACTATTTCCGCAATCCCAAAGAACCGGGGATGGGTAACATGGACTTACATAGTTAGGGTTTTATTCTTCTAGTGGGTCAACAGAATTACTTGCATGTTCCTCCGAACACTTTAAACTTAGGAAAAAAGGGTTTCTGACACTCGTTCGAACTCTTTAGCTTCGCCTAGCCGGCATGCGAATACCCTCCGTCCGCACGCTAAATAATGCTTCAACTCTCCAGGAAAGATGACACATCAACGGTCATCTCTGGATCGGTCTGCTCTAGATCTGAGTAAGACACTCCACACTGGAAATCTTCAACTCAACTGGGCCTGCGTCGGCGCATCAATCTGACGAATTACCTTCGTCTCTCAAATCGGGGTAGACTAGCTATCACCTGTCGCATCTCTTCCTGGAAGCTCCAGCGATCTCAGATCGTAAGCCCTGGAAGCGACATCCCATCATCTCAGCAACAGTTAGGTCACCTGTCTGCACGGTAAGCGACATAAAAATCTTTGAGGTATGCTGTACATCAACAGTCCTCTCGCAACTGGCAGCTCTAACAGTGGCCCGACCATCCGGTGCAAGACCAAACACTCGCCTCAACAGGAGGTCACAACAAAACACTACATTGAGATGTTCCCATGTCACCAGAAAACACAATGGTCAGCTTTCGTACCAGACGAGCTCGCCCTGACGGAAACACTAGCAGCAGCTCAAACTGCGCTCAACTATAGTGACAGGAACCTCAATCGAGTATCGAAGAAAGCAGATAAACGGCATGAGAGGAAATGACAGATCCAGAATGGATACATGATCATAAGAAGGAACAGCATCAATGAGAGTATGATCATGGAAATGAACAGAATCAAGGATCTCAAATGGATGTATAATCATGGGTACGAAGAGAACCATAGATCTTAAAATATGTACATCCTAAGGTTTCTTAAGTGGAGTATCGTATCGTAAATATGCCGCGGAACATACGTACGGTACGTCACTCTACTCAAGCTACCTACTCCATCAATCAGGGTCAGCCTAAGAAACGAAAGTTCGGGTCTAATACCCCTCCCCCGTTCAAGTCTACGTTCCGTAAGATCAAGCCTAGGTTCTGAAATACATACCTGCCCTAGACTCCGCATAGTCAAACATAGACTCAAACCAAGGTTAAACCTAGCGCTCTGATACCAACTTTGTCACGACCCGAAAAGAAAAGCTCGTGACCAGCACTTGAATTACACAATGTCCAAAGGCGTAACGGAATTCAAGTATGCTGAAACCCAGAAATCTAAACCTTTTTAAGAAAATAAAGGAGGTGAAGTTTTGAGGTAAAGGTATAATGAAATCAAGTTTTCTTAAATGCATGGAAAAGAATCATGAATAATGCAAGTGAAATTTACTAGTTTGAAAACATGTTTTGTCTTTTAAAAATTTGGGCAGCACCTCCTTTGTATATTTTGATCTAAAACCACAATACATGATAAAATAAAGGCATCCCCAAGCGGGAGCTAGCTTTTCACCAACCGGCAGATCACAACCATGCAAGACAATATATGCAAGTATACGACGCCTAATGGCGAAGATCACCACAAAAGATAAAGAATAAAGCGAGAAATCAACCCAAAAAGGTGAACATAAAACCCATCGCTCAAGTCTCGCACTAACAGTCTTGCTAAGTCTCATTACTTATACAAATACTAGTTTTGATTGATGGAGTTGACTAGATACATTGTGAAATATAAATACAAGAGTGGGTACGATACAAATGTCCCACCTACCAATGCAAACACCCAAATGAAGCTACTGCTTACCAGCGAAGCCGCTACTGATCCATGCGGTATACCTGTAAGAACTGTGGCACAACGGGGTAGAAAAATATCTACAAGTAGAAATCGAATAAATAATGACTCCTAGGTCAACAATATCATAAAGGTAATACTATGATATCTAGGGTGACCGGGTCATCATATGTGCCAACATTGTAAATAATACCTATGTGTATGCGGATATAATCCAACAATATAATCAATATATGTATACATGTGGATCTCCTCCAACCATAATCAATGTTTGTATGCAGGTGGATCTCGTCCAACCATAATCAATGTATGTATGCAGGTGGATCCCGTCCAACCATAATCAATGTATGTATTCAAGTAAGTATGAGAATATAAATCAACGGTGTCCCTCGCGACATATCAAAATCATGGAACCTGGGTGTCCAACATCGACACCCGAAAACATCATGAAACCCGTGTCCAGCATCGACACGTAAATCCTCATATCTCGGGCTCCGTCAGTCCGGATCGGCCCAAGGGCTCCGTCGGTCCGGATCGGCCCATATCATCTCTTGACTCCGGTCGGCATCCTCCGGATATCTGCCGAGCCCAAATACTATCACCAATAGGTAGTGCTTCCCTATCAGGCTCATCGTCATCCACACAAAATATCTCTCTCGCCACGGGGTACCATACCGGGTCCACCATGTACCCGCAAACAGAATCATCCGCCTCCTCGAATTGAGTTTCACATATCACACGTCTCAGAACCGAGAAAACGCATGGTGGACTCACTGAAATATTATATCAAGAGAAACCTGGTTTTTAAAACAGTACATACTATCTTTTGAAATAGCCACGATTCTCAAATCCAGCAATCTCATGAAAACAACATATAACATATTTAGCGAAAACCACTCTTTTAAATGATTCCAGTTTTTAAAATATAACATGTGGTTCCCAATTTCCCAATAAAACCAGTTATCAATGTAGGTACAATATGTATATGCACAAGTATAGAGGTACCAATATGTATATCCCCCAATATGGGTATGCAATGTGTATATGCGCAAGTATGGATGTACCAAAGTATGTGTGCACCAATATAGATATACAAATGTGTATAGGCGCAAGTATGGATGTATCAATGTATATGTGCACCAATATGGATATACAAATGTGTATATGCGCAAGTATGGATGTACCAATGTATATGTGTACCAATATGGATATACAAATGTGTATATGCGCAAGTGTGGATGTACCAATGTATATGTGTACCAATATGGATATACAAATGTGTATATGTGCAAGTATGGCTGTACCAATGTATATATGCACCAATATGGATATACAAATATGTATATGCGCAAGTATGGATGTATCAATGTATATGTGCACCAATATGGATATACAAATGCGTATACGCGCAAGTATGGATGTATCAATGTATATGTGCACCAATATGGATATACAAATGTGTATATGCGCAAGTATGGATGTATCAATGTATATGTGCACCAATATGGATATACAAATGTGTATATGCGCAAGTATGGATGTATCAATGTATATGTGCACCAATGTGGATATGCAATGTGTATGTACGCAAGCATGTTATGCGAAGAGTCATATCATGATGCAGCAATCCTACTGTGTAGTGACATGGCAATTATCGATGATGAAGTGTGTGAGCCTACAATCTGTGTACGTGTAACATACGCATCATCGATAATGGTGCAGGTGTACTATCACTGGATTAAGTAATGCCATGCGAATAACATGAATGCAACATAAGGTAAATCATATGCAAATGCTGACGGGTATACATGTCTAACATCGCCGAGTCGGTGAATCTATCAATCGGTATCCAGCCCACAACATCCCGTACGGTATACTCCATCGTACGTCATCCTCTAGTCAAGGGTATGGATCAAACCTCAAGTCAAACTCATCACGTACGGAAAATCATCGTACGGCGGCGTTAAGCTATCAGGGATCCTATTATCCTATAAGACGAAGAGGGTACGGACCTACCGTCTCGTACGGCTATCACTCACGATTCACAACTTATATAAATATCTCTATATACCTATGTCCCAGGTCACATCCGTAATAATCTCATATCAAGGGACCGGCAGGGTATAAAGCATCTCAATCGACTCGCATCCGTATACCAACACATCATCAAATCTTCATATTCGTCTTATATTCTTTTCATCACATTTATATCTCACATCAAGTCGAGTTTACATAAACATCCTATCTCTACTATAAGTAAAAGTATCTAATCTAACATACACACCCGAACCATACAATCAGATTTTTAAAAAAGCGAATCGTAGTTTTTAAAATAAGGGTTACAGTGTTTTAAAGGAAAAAATATCATTTGAAAATCCGTAACATCCCTCAAGGTATATATTTAAAAGATACATACGATTCTTCGGTTTAGAAAAAGGTATTGTTCGGATGACACATCTACATCGACTATCTAGTCCTACAGTACCCTAAACGGCAATATCATTAAGCGTCATCCTCAAATTCCGTCATCACATATTAGTCGTACTATATCTCTTCTAACTATCCTTAGTTTCTAATATGATTTCACTAACTATCATTTAACTCTAATCCTAGTTTCCAAATCTAGGTTTTCTTAACGATATTCTATAAATTAGTTTCCACCAAAACTTTGCGGGGGTGCTATACGCCATCCACCCGACTTCCTCCATGGATATAGATCCACTCACCTGATCTTGCTTGCCGATGTCGATGCCGCCATCATCTTCTTCATCATCTCGAATCATCATAGGGGTACCTACATGTCACACGTATCGCATCGCATTAAAAACCAAATCGAAACCAAAACGACACGCGGAACTCACATAGGTCAAAACCTATGGTCTACTCCCCCAATTCAACCCGATATCACTCGATATAGACGTACAAACGTCACGTGATCGAGATAAAGCAAAAATACAAAAATCCAGAATTTAAAATACGCAAAACCATATCTCGAATCAAAACAGCAACTCAAAGAAGTGGTCCCAGTTTTTGTATAAGGTGATAACAATGTGAGCAAACAACTCTATGGTGATATATAGGGTGTATATGACCTACTAAAGCAACCCGAACCCAATCCCCCACCCCATGGCCGGCCACACCCCGTAGAATTCTGGTCAGGATGGTTTTGCCATGGAGGAATTGCCTCGTATTGGTAGGGTGGTCTCACACTGGTCCAAATAAGTCTCTGAAGTTGTTTATTTATCTCGTAAATGTTCCAGTTCATTCCAGATTTCCCTGCACACCTTAAAGCTCACAAAACCGACATGAAAAGTTCTGTTTTTCCGTATTTTGGGTTTCGGTTGGGTTGGTCTGGGTTTCTATCAATTGGGAGGGGTTTAAGGTCATCACTATGCCTCAATTCACAATCACAACTCAAATCAAACCCTAATTCCCAACTTAGAATATCAATGCTCACTAAACTTCGCCAAAACGATATTAAACTTGAAAAGAGGCTAAAGCAAGTGAAATACTACACTAGTTGTGAAGGGATTACCTCATTTGACACTCATGAATATCCAAGATCATCAAAATCTGAATTTTCTTGGTCCAATGTGCTTCCCTTAAGCTTGTGCAAGTTTTTAATGAAATGGGTATGGGGTTTTGGTGAATTTTTCATATAGGGGTCAAATGGGTAGAAGATGGAGAGAGATGAGGAAGAAGAAGAAGAAGAAAATGGTGGAGGATATGAATTTAGGCAGTCTCTCCCTCTCAATTATTCTCACTAAAAGCTCACCTACCCTAATCATTATGTCCCCCTCTCTCATCATCATGACACCCTTTCTCTTTCCTTCATTTTTCTTTCTCACCACAACAAAACAAAACACATAACATAAATGAAATGAACAACTTGTAACATGCCATGGTGCACTAGCCATGAAAACTGTAGAAACACGGATTCGGCTTAATCGCGATTAGCAGTGCGCTAATCGGGTTTTTATCAAAACTGCGTATAATAAAGTTTAAAAATGCCAAATCCTTTAAATATATTTTTAAATGAATAAATCATTTTAATTTCCATTTATTTCATAATTATTGGTATATTTATAACCTTTTTCGAAAACCCCAATTTCTCAAATCGGGCAGTTTTCGGGAAATATATTATTTTAATATTAAATTCCAAAAATAATATTTTATATTTTCTGATATGTTACAACTAGTGTATACGTTTCTAGACCCCGACGAGGAGCGATGGTTTGGTCCCGCAACCATTGGTCTTCAGACCTAAGATCGTATATAGGTGCTCACTGGGGATGAGTACACTGGACGAACTCGCCGAGAACTTCTAGATGGAACTATACCTATCGTTGGATGGAAGTTCTCAGGTGACATGAGTACAGGTTAGTCCTTAGACCTTAGATCGTCATATATCTCGTGTGAGTCCCCACTGTGCTTTGATCGCTACCCTACTATGGCTCTACTGAGTCGTGCAAACAGGTTTTGGTTGGGTACAGTCCCGAGCCACATGGAGGTAGTGAGTGATTGTCGGGGATTCGTCTCTCCCGGTATTGGGAGTCGATATCGCACTGTGTTCGATTGGTCAGGACCATAAGAGCTTGGCCAAGGCAGTTGGGATTTACTGATTGGCTGATAAGTAGTTTCCCGGATTGGTCCTGAGCCACATCAGCACGAATTACCAGGTTATTACAGTCTGACGTTTACCACCCTCTAGATCCGGTATGTGATACTCTTAGACGAAGAGACGGGACTATATAGAGATTGTCATAGATAGGCTCAGTAGGGATCTGGATAAGTTTGCTCGTCGGCCTTCCTTTTCGACAGGTACCCGGGTAGCCGTTACGTACAGCTAGTGTCGCTGACGTGCTTGTGGTTATAGATTTATCCAGTAACTCACTGTCGGCGTACTGTCGAGTATTTGGAGTCCTACACAGAGGGTTTCCCTGGTTCAGGCAATGATGTAGTAGCCGTATTGGATATGTACAGGGTTCCGATCGATTTATGTACTTTGTATCCAGACATTCGATCGGACAGTTGGTAATACTAGTCGGCACGGGTTTGAGTCGGATAATTAAATCCGGTAATGATTTGATTATTTACATATTTGTATTTCGATATGTATATTCTAGTATTACGTTCTTCGTGTTATTCTATCTCTTTAGGCATTCGTGTTTTTATCCGAATGCAGGTACGTATATACAGCAGACTGTAATCCGTATTTTTTTACAGATTACCTTCTAGAAAGTGGCCACCTCATTATGCTTTTTCCTTTTATTTGATAAATGGAAAATGAGGTGTAAAGTGTGAAGTTTGGGAGGAATGGCAATAACCATGCTTCAATATTTAACAAATGAATTATTAATTCATTTGGAGTTACTATTGAAGTATGATTGTTGATTGTTTATTGAAAGAATTCATACACAAAACCTTTGTATTGAATTTCTCTCACTTGCATGCTTCATTATTTTCTTAAGCTCCCATTTTGCTTCACTCTCCTCCCTCCTCTTGAGTTTACTCCACCTTCATCATCTTCCTCTTCACTACCATTCTTATGAGTTGAGAAACAAGTGAAGAGGCTAGAAAGAGATAGAAAACACTTAGATCATCACACTACATCCTAGACTACTTGGTTTAGCAGCCAAAGTTCTCTAGTTTCTCCACTTGATATATCATGAGGAGCTGGAGCCATGGATCATATCCCTCAGGTGGATCATCTACGACAAAGGAGGAACGGAGAACAAGCTCGATCCTAGAGAACCGATGGAGCGGGAAAAGAAGATCAAGCATGTTTAAGGTGGCCACTTGGAGCTAAAGATGAAGAAAGAAGACCGAATGACTTGGTTCGTTTGGTGAGATTTCTTCATCATTGTAGATAGCTATCTTTTAGTTTTGCTAGATAGGTTTATGCTTAAGATCCGGGTTAAGGGTTATTCTAGCGCCATGTTTTAATCGTTAGAAATTTTTTGTTCAAGTGGAGCAACTAGAGAACAGGGGCTGCTAAACCAAGTAGTCTAGGATGTAGTGTGATGATCTAAGTGTTTGCAATCACTTTCTAGCCTCTTCACTTGTTTCTCAACTCATGAGAATGGTAGTGAAGAGGAAGATGATGTAGGTGAAGGAAACTCAAGAGGAGGGAGGAGACTGATACAAAATGGGAGCTCAAGAAAATAATGAAGCATGCAAGTGAGAGAAATTCAACACAAAGGTTTTGTGTATGAATTCTTCCTATAAACAATCAACAAACATACTTCAATAGTAACTCCAAATGAATTAAAAATTCATTTGTTAAATATTGAAGCATGGTTATTGCCATTCCTCCCATACCCTACACATTACACATCATTTTCCATTTATCAAATAAAAGGAAAAAGCATAATGAGGTGGCCACTTGCTAGAAGGTAATCTGTAATAAAATACGGATTACAGTCTGTTGTATATACATACCTGCATTCGGATAAAAACACGAATGCCTAAAGAGATAGAATAAAACGAAGAACGTAATATTAGAATATACATATCCAAATACATATATGTAAATAATCAAATCAATACCTGATTTAATTATCCGGCTCAAACCCGAACCGGCTAGTATTACCAACTGTCCGATCGAATGTCCGGGTACAAAGTACTTCAATCGATCGGAACCCAGCACGTATTCAATACGGCTACTACATCATTTCGCCTGAACTAGGGAAACCCTCTGTGTGGGACTCTAAAGACTCGACAGTACGCCGGCAGTGAGTTACTGGATAAATCCATAACCACAAGCACGTCAGCGACACTAGCTGTACGTAACGGCTACCTGGGTACCTATCGAAAAGTAAGGCCGACGAGTAAACTCATCTGGATCCCTACTGAACTTATCTGTGACAATCTCCATACAGTCCGGTCTCTTCGTCTGAGAGTATCACATACCGGGTCTAAGGGGTGGTAAACGTCAGACCCTGATAACCTAGTAATTCGTGCTGATGCGGCTCAGGACTAATCCGAGAAACTACTGATCAGCCAATTAGTAAATCCCAACTGCCTTGGCCAAGGTTTTATGGTCCTGACCAATCGAACACAGTGCGATATCGACTCCCAATACCGGGAGAGACGAATCCCCGACAATCGCTCACTGCCTCCATGTGGTTCGGACTGTACCCAACCAAAACCTGTTTGCACGACTCAGTAGAGCCGTGGTAGGGTAGTGATCGAAGCACAGTGGGAACTCACACGAGACAAATGACGATCTCAGGTCTAAGGACTAACCTGTACTCATGTCACCTGAGAACTTCCATCCGACGATAGGTATAGTACCATCTGGAAGTTCTCGGCGAGTCCGTCCGGTGTACTCACCCCCAGTAAGCACCTGTATACGATCTTAGGTCTGAAGACCAATGGTTGCGGGATCAAACCATCGCCCCTCGTCAGGGTCTAGAAACGTATACACTAGTCTACTCCAGAATATCGATGCCCAGTCTCAATACTCCCACGACTAGGGACCATTTATGGATGTGCATACCGACTACCCAGCTCCCACAAGTATGATCGCCATCACAACGCAGGTAGTCTAGCAATGATCCTACGGGCTTTATCAATATTTATAAAAGATATGTAATATCAAGTAAAACATACACATGTTAAGATAAAAGTCAAACCAAATAGCATACTATCATATCGAGCAAGACTGTCCTGTACATATATATGTCCAAGCATCCATATGTATACATATACAATAATGGCCTCTAGGGCATACATATCCAACAATAGGGTGCACGAAAACAAATACCAGGTGCACCAGGTGCACGAAAATTGATCAATGCATCGAAAGCGCATAGAAGCAATATTGTGTGTATGAATCAAAATCCGTGGTATATAACATTCACGAGATCAAAATCGAGTATACCGAATTGTACGAAATCATAAGTATGTGCAACTACATGCACAAAACAAAATCGAGTGCAATGGGTATGCACAAAAACAAAAATCAAGTATAACTGGTGTATAAAAATATAAATTAAGTGCAACTGTTGTGCACAAAGGAAATAACCATCAAGTGCAACTATGGTGCACGAAAATATCAATCACGAAACTAGATCATCAAAACTGAAAGGTCCAAAACAATATAAGCATGATACTCGGATCACTAAAATACAAATCATAAATAAATGGTATTGAGGTACACCTCCTTCAATGTCGAAAGGTGCCGGTGCACTCAAAGCTGGAAGAACAAGAACACCTACTTTCTTCCTTCCCAAGTTCTGGCGTTCTCTATTTCTAGGTACTTGTTTTCTTCTTGGATCACCTATTCAATGATCTCTCGGATAGACAACCAGCTTAGGAGTAATGACGGAAACAGTCCCGCTATGACGTTTCTTTGAACATCTCCTGGCCAATTAACATGGCCACTCGTAATGTGGCACGTCAATGATGGCGGCCTCTGAACCTCTGAATATGTGCGATACAACCGATACTGGGTCCAAATCTTTATCGCTATGGTATCCTGGAAAGAATCTGCTACGATATTTTCCGAGCTCAAGTTTGCCGAACTGCTCGGAAAATGGCACTCTTTACTTAATCTACTACCGTTCCGTGACAGCAGCAATATCATCATAAATTTCCTCTAAAAATTTAGCTATATCCAACGCCTCTACATACGTATCCAATTTTTAGCATCAACAGAGAGGAACAGCTGCTAATTAAGGTCTCACACGAATCTCTTAATCCACTCCTTCAATATCGACCGATTCGGAATCATACCTCACTAGTTGCGATGAATACAATTAAATAATTGGCTATGGTCATATCCGTGCCTTTCGCAAAAACTCAAAGCTACGAACTCGGGCATCTTCAACACTCTGTAGAAAGCATCTGGCCGATTACGTCCTTAGGAACTCGTACAAGTCATCGGAGGAATAACACTGTTTGTCCTCCCTCGATCGATTCACGCCATGTCTGAACAAGACCCTTCGAACTGGAATTACTCAACTTAACTGATCTTGCGTCAGGGCATCCAAGAAGACGAATTATCCTAGTCACATTACCCAAGAATGACTAGGGATTCTCTGTCACATTCATGCCTATAGCTCATGTGGCTTCAGATTTATAAATTCTGGATGCGACATTTCGTCAATCTCAGCAACAGCTGGTTCATCTATCTGCACGGTAGATAACACATCGATTTGTGGAGTAGGTCAATAGTCCTTTCAATCCGGCTATCCTCAAGTGATGGCCTGATCATCCAGTGCAGATCCCGAACGCTCGTCTCAAATGAGAAATCCTAGCATAAGCAATATATCAATACGTTTCTACGTCACCGGAATAACGCCCTAGTCGGTCGTCATCTCCGATGAGCTCACTCTGACAGCATCTCTAGTCGTAGCTCTCTCAGCTCGCGTAGCCAACGAGACAAGAACTGCAATCAAATATGGATGAGGATAGATCATAAGAACGAATAGAAATGCATGTCTCAAAATAATGCACATCCTAAAGTTACTTAAGCGGAGCAGCGTATCATAAGTATACTGTAGAACATACACATGGTACGTTACTTTACTTGAGTTACCTACTCCATCTAGGAAGGTCGACCTACGTAATGAAAGTTCGGGTCTAATACCCCCTCAGTCAATATTAAGTTCCATAAGGTCAAGCCTAGGTTCCGAAATATATATACGCCCTAGATTCCGCATAGTCAAACCTAGACTTGAACCAAGGTTAAACCTAACGCTCTGATACCAACTTTGTCATGACCCGGGAATGGCAAATGACCGGCACTTAGATCACATGATGTCTATAAGACCCCACTGTAACCCATGTAAGCCAAAAATCCAGAAATCTAAACCTTTTTAGAAAAATAGCGGAGGTGGAGTTTTGAAAAGGGGGTATAATTGAAATCTAGTTTCCTTTTTAAAGTATATGTAAAGTTCGTATGAGATACATGTGAATTATATACTATAATTTGAAAAACGTTTTCTTCATTCGAAATTTAGGCAGCACCTCCTTTGTAAATTTCAATCCAAAACTAGTACATAACAAATATAATATGGCATCCTCAAGCGGGAGCTATCTCTTCGCCAATCGGCGGAAAGAACGATGCAAATACGAATATACAACGCCCAAGGCAAAGATCAACACAGAAAAGAAAGTAAAGAAAACCAAAGTATCATCAAACCCAAAATAATGAATAATACACACATCTCGCTGTAAGTCTGAAACAATATACAAATCTCTGGTTTCTATGTCTACCAAATATACATCGTCTGGTTGATGGAACTTTTAACTAGATACAAATGAATAATAAAAGTATACAATGGCTGTTACGATTTGAGGAGTAACCCACCTGCCAATGCAAATCACCCAGAAAAAAAGATGTGCCAGTAAGCCGCTACTGATCCGAGTGGTTGATCCTGCAAGAAAACTATGGCACAACGGGGGTAAGTTGCCAACTCGTGAGTATAAGATATCAGCAAGCAGAAATCGAATGTATAACGATCTCCTAGGTCATACTGTAATATAATAATATCATACCGTGTGGTATTTAGAATGATCGTGTATACATAAGTATAATAATAATAATATCGTTCCTGTGTCAAAATATGGTACCAAATCATCCGTGTCATATGTATGCATATACGTATATCATCCAACGTGTGTCCATCAACGACACATCAAATCATCCTAAAACCTGAGTGCCGAGCATCGTCATTCATAATCATCACAAAACCTGTGTCTAGCATCTACACGTTAATCCTCATATCTCAGGCACTATCTCATCAGATCAGTCCTCATATCCATTTGTCTCATATTACTCCGGTCGGTATCCTTCGGATATCCGCCGAGTCCAGTACTGTCACCGGTAGGTAGTGTTCCCCTGCCGGGCTCAATGCCTTTCTATATGATCTTCTTACCCCGGGGTACCGTACTGGGTCCACCATATACCTGCAGACGGTGACTCCTTAGTTCTCGAATCGGGTAATCATCATAACTCAGCACCAAGAAATCTCATGGTGGACGTCGAAATATCATATCAAGAGAAACCGCGTTTTTAAAACAAATCATAAGTTTTTAAATAATATCCACGGTTTCTCAAATCTAGAAATCTCATGAAAACAGAATCTCATAAGCATGTAACAATGATGGAACAGTAAGTACAGGCACATAACAGTATTGCAAAGTATAGCAGATGTTTTCATATGAGCGTGTCGTCTGACTAGGTAATGAAGTGAAATATTTGAACTAGTATGTGTGGTAATGAGTACTAAACAATCACTATAATTCTACAAGTTGTAAGGTGATACAGTGACATAGCGATTTCTAATGTATATGTGGCATGGAAATTACCGATGATGTGTGTGTGAGCCGGCGAGTATGTGTACGTACAAAATGCGCATCATCGGTAATGGTGCGTGTGTCTTAGTAGATGAAGTCATAATAAGGTAGTACACGAAGTGTATGATATATATGTCGTAAAGGAAAATAGTTCAGGCATATGAGGAAACAAGAAATCGTAGCGTGAACAGTATAAATACGTAACCACGTTTGAGCTATACAGTTAAAGTTAAAATAATACGAATCATTGTTTTTGAAAATAATGGCTAGGATGTTTTAGAAAAAGATACTATTTGAAAATCCGTAGGAATGAAGTTATCATTTAAAAGTGCATTATGATTCGTTAGTTTTGAAAATAGGTATGGTTATAAATATATCCTAATATCTACTTAATGATTTTAATCGATATTTCTCGAGTCGATATGTGTGTGTGTGTGTGTATGTGTGTGTGTCGGCGATTCATCCTCATCATATCATGTACGGTATAATCCATCGTATGATATTATCAATCAATACTGCGGATCTATAGTCACGTACATCACCTCATCTCATATCATCATATACCATCTCATATCATATCGAATCATGCCATATCATATATATATCGCTTCGTATCCTCATATCAAATCATATCGACTCGTGTCATTATATCTGATCATATCCTCATCTCATAATATCATCTTATAATTATCCTCATATTTATATATATAAGCGTATATACATATAACTCATGGACTAAGAAAAACTAAAATTAGGGATATACCTTCCTATACATACACTACTATTGTTTAAAGTATCCTAGAACCCTATTAGCTAGGTATATACATCTAAAATATCTATATATACTATTGTAATTCGATGTCGCACACCCCGCGCACTTGTGAGGAAGCGGAATTTACAAAAAAACTATTTTTCATACTATACAACACTAACTTTAACTCCAGGATCTTAACAGAAACCTTAACTAGCTATATCTACTAGGATGTTCTAACTACTATGTTAGGGTTTATACCTCCTTGTTTACAAGTCCTTCGGGTCTACTTCTCCTCCTATCCTTGAGCTCCTTGAAGATCCGGATCGCGCTTGATCATCGGCCTCCTCGTGTCGAAGATGATCCACCCGAGAGTCTATACTTCAAGCTCCAACATCTAAATAGAAGTAACTAAGGTACCTAGTTCGCTAAGCTAGGTAGCTTAGAAGATGTAGAGTGTCTAATAGAGTATTTAATCTCAAATGACCTAATGATTCACAACGCATATGAAGGTTTTAGGTCTTGAGGAAGAATGAGAGAAAAATGGAGAGAAAAAGTGAAAGTGCAAATAAGCTAGGGTTGTGGCAAGTGAAGAATGGCTCCTCACTCATCTTACTCAAGCATGCAATATTTTCTAATTGAAAATACAACCATGCTTGAATAGTGAGTCCAAACCAATAAAATAAACTAATGAGCTATGCTTCACTCCATGCCACAAATATCTCCATTTTCCACCTCATTTATCTATTTCTAAAAATAGATAAATCCAAATAATGAGGTGTTCCCTTCTTGAAGCATATCTTGTGAAATTACAAGAATGCCATCACCGTATATACATACCCGTATTCGTATTCCGAAAAATGCGAATACAATGAGATAATAAAAATCCAATAATATAATAATAGGATCCGGCTTAAACCAAAGCCCACTAGTACTATCCGTCCGAACAACATCCGTGTAGCCAGTACACGTATGTGATCGGAACCCTGCCGTAAAACCATATGGCCTCTGTATCGTTTCACCCGAAGCAGGGAAACTCTCTGTGTAGGAATCTAACGAATCGACAATACGCTGGCAGTGCGTTTAATCACAAGTCCTTCGGTGGAACTACATGAGCATAACGGCTATCCGGGTAACTGTCGATAAGAAGGCCGATGAGCAAACTCATTCGGACTCCTACTGAGCCTATCTGTGACAATCTCCGTACAGTCGGGTCTGTTCATCTAAGATACTCTCATATCGGGCCTAGGGGGATGGTAACCGTCAAACCCCTAATAGCGCAATAAGTCGTGACGGGGTAGAGCCCAATACACCCTGAGAAACTAATGGAATACCTACCAGTAAATATCGCTTTCCCTGGCTAGGGACTTTTTGTAATGGCTTTCCGAACACAGCGCGATATCAACCCCCAATACCAGAAGAGACGAATCCTATCTAACCACTACTGCCTCCCAGTGCTTCAGGACTGCACCAAACTACTACCTGTTTACACGACTCCTTTGAGCCGTGGTAGGGTAGTAATCTAAGTACAGTGGGAACACACTCGAGACGAATAGTGATATCAAGTCAACGGACTAACCTGTACTCATGCTACCCGGGAACTGCTACCCGACGATAGGTATAATACCAACCAGCAGTTCCCAATGAGTCCGTCCAGTGTAACTCATAACCCAATGAGCACCTGTATACTATCTCTGGTACAACATACCAATGGCTGTAGGACAGACAATCTCCCCTGCTGGGATAAGAAGCGTATAGACTTGTCTACTATGGAGTATCGATGCCCCGTCTCAATAATCCTACGACTAGAGACCTGTATAAGGATGCGCTTATAGACTACCCAGCCCCCACTAGTGTGACTGCCATCACAATGCCGGTAGTCAAGCAAAGATCCTAAGGGCTCTATCAATATGTATTAGCGATATGCTAAAAGAAACATATACACATATTGAGATAGAATCAAACAAAGTAGTATACCACCATATTGAGCAAGACTGTTATTATATCTGTGTACATCCCAAGCTTCCAGAATGTAATATAGAATCCAGTACTATACAATAATGGCCTCTAGGGCATATAACACTAACAATCTCCCACTTGCACTAAGGCCATGTATTGGTATATCACATCATACCTATAATCTCGATTAGCCTCTCAAACTGTGTCTTAGGGATGGCCTTTGTAAGTGGATCTGTAGTGTTGTTCTCTGTCTCTACTCTTCGCACCTCGATATCTAGGCGATCAATGGTCTCCCTGATCAGGTGGTACCGCCTCAAGATATGTCTGGACTTCTGATAGGACCCTGGTTCCTTCGCTAAAGCTATAGCCCCGTTGTTGTCACAATACAAAGATATTGGATCAACAGTGGATGGAACCACCTGAAATTCTATTACGAACTTCCTAATCCAGACTGATTCTTTCGCGGCGTCACATGCAGCGATATACTCCGATTCCATCGTTGAGTTAGCAATGGTGTCCTTCTTGGAGCTTTTCCAACAGACCGCCCCTCCATTGAGGGTAAAGACATAACCCGACATGGACCTGGAGTCATCTTTGTCACTCTGGAAGCTGAAGTCGGCGAAGGCCTTGATATGGAGGTCCTCACTGCCGTACACCAAGAACATCTCCGTAGTCCTTCTTGTCAGTGATATATGCCCTAAAGGCAATTATTGTATTGTGTTGGTTTGTATATTATATTTTGGAAGTTTAGGATACAGACAAATATAATAACTGTCTTGCTCAAAATGGCACTATGCTACTTGGTTTGATTCTACCTCAATATGCGCATGTGTTTCTTTTAGCATATCTCTTATATATATTGGTAGAGCCCTTAGGATCTTTGCTTGACTACCAGCGTTGTGATGGCAGTCACACTAGCGGGGCTGGGTAGTCTATAAGCACATCTTTATACAGGTTCCTAGTCGTAGGATTATCAAGATGGGGCATCGATAGTCCAGAGTAGACTAATGTATACGCTTTTCATCCCAGCAAGGGAGATAGTCTGTCACACAGCCATTAGTACGTCGTACTGGAGATAGTATACAGGTGCTCATTGGGTTATGAGTTACACTAGACGGACTCGTTGGGAACTGCTGGTTGGTATTATACCTATCGTCAGGTAATAGTTCCCAGGTGACATGTGTTGGATATATGTATGCCCTAGAGGCCATTATATGATAGTGGATGTATTTATACATGTATATATATATATCCAGTGTACATTCTTGCTCGACATGATAGTATGCTATCTGGTTCTTCTTTATCTGACATATTGATTTGATCATGCTTTTATTCATTCATACATGTTGATAAAGCCCTGAGGATATAGGCTTGACTACTGTGATTATGATGGAGATCATACTAGTGAGACATCTGTAGTTTATAATCATATCCTGAAATGTCCCTAGTCGTAGGTGTATCGAAACGGGGCATCGATATACCAGAGTAGACTAGCGTATATAATACTAGACCCATATGATAGGCGATGGATGTTCCCACATTCATCGATGTTTGACATCGAGATCGTATACGGGTGCTCAGTGGTGACTGGGTACACTGGACGGACTCGCTGAGAACTCCTATATGGAATTATATCTATCGTCAGATAGCAGTTCTCAGGTGACACTGGTGCAGGTTAGTCTGTAGACCCGAGATCGTCATAGAGTCTTGTGTGTTCTCCCACTGTACTTTGATTACCACCCTACCACGGCTCTACTGAGTCGTGCAAACAGGTGGCCGTTGGGTACAGTCCCGAGACACACGAAGGCGATGAGCGATAGGAGGGGTTTCGTATCTCCCGGTATTAGGAGTTGATGATGTGCTGTGCTCGACTGGCTATATCAGTAAGTCCCTGGCCAGGGCTGTTGAGATTTACTGATAAGTGTTATCAGTAGTTTCTCGATCTGTTATAGACCATTCATCGGCACGACTTATTGAGTTATTGGGGTCGACGTTGCCATCCCTAGACTCGATATGCAGCATATCTGACGAAGAGACCGGACTGTACGGTAGTGTTACCGGTTGGCTCGACGGGAGTTGTAGCAGGTTCGCTTGTTTTCTTCTGATCGCTCAATACCCGGGTGGCCGTTATGTTTAGCTGACCGCTTGCGGCTTGGGGGTGCTTGATATGATTATCACCCACTGCCGGCGTATTGACGAGTCTTAGAGTCCCACAATGGAGTTACCTAGTCCAGGCGAAACGTTGCGGTGCGCATATGCGATATGCGTGTGGACCCGGTTAAAAAGCGCGTATAAGATACCGTATATTAATCGGGCGGCTTGCTTTTGGTCGGGTCGTATGTGATATGACCGGGTTGCTAAATTAAGTGTTGATTTATTATTTGACCATTAGTTTCTCACTAGAAATCCTTTCTTGTCATTTTGGGTGTATGCATGCATGTATGCATTCATTCTTGTTCATGCACATATGGATGTGCATGCACACATACATGCATACATCATTCTATCATGGTTGTATATATAGTGGATGATGGCAATATAAGACTCACACCTTTGTAAAATATTTATGGGTATTATTTATTTAGAAAAAGAAAATTGAAATTGAAATTGTTTCATGGTTTATTGCTTTGACCTTGCATTAACCCTTTGACTAACCATGATCTAATTTCTATGGTCATTTCTTTTCCAAACAAAAATATCTAAGATATTTTACAACCATGGTTAAAGAAGAGAGAGTGAAAATATATATTTCCATTTTTTCATTTTTATTTACAAGATGATCATTATCTTGAGCTCTTAGAAAGCCATCATCTTCTTCCTCCTCTCTCTTGTTCTCTAGATTTTTCAAGTGAGCCAAAGAGTGACAAAGATAGGATTTTGAAGTGAGAAAACCAACCACAACACCATTCTACACTAGTCTTGCCCACTTGTGAAGAGTGTTAGCTTCCATTTCCTCTCTTGATCTTGCGAAGTTTCAAGCATGGACAAAGAGGACTCCGGGTGGATCATCGTGGATCTACAGGTTCTCAAGCGAACTTTTTCCAACACTCAAGTAGCCAAGGAGTCTAGCGTAGGGAGCTACAAAGCTTGTACTCTCAAAACCCTAGCTTTATCTACTTGTGTTGTTGTGTATGTTAATGAAACCCTAAATTTCTAGTGTTGATCCTTTGTATGTTCACTTAGCACCTTAAAAATTTGATTTTGACACATGTTATGCTTCCAAACTCTTCATGAGGTGCTAGGTAAACCTAACAATGGTATCTGAGCCAGGCTAGAGCTTTAGGCGTTGCTTTAACGTAGTTAAAACTCCGATCGAACCGAAAAATACGGATTTTAAAAACTCTTTGGACATTTTTTCAAACTGTGTTATTTTCAGAATTAAAAATATGTAAAGAATTCAGCAGAGAATTCTAAGAAATCAGGTGAAATACGAAGCCATGAGCCGTACAAGCCGCCGTGGAACCGCGGCCATACCTTGCTTGGACCGCGGTTCCGCGGCCGTACAGAGGCTTTATAGCTTCGCATTTATACAGTAATCTCTTGGCCTTCTTGTATATTTTTTGGGTATGTTTAATCTGATTCATGTGTTGGATGTTCTGAGAATTGTTTTGAATTCGGTGATTCGATCGGAATTTTAATCTCGTGCCTTTTTCCAGGTAATTAAGAAAGTATTAAAATGTTCGAACGAGTATCATTAAATCACTTTTTCACGGGGTTTTAATCTTTCGGAAATACATGCAAGTTAAGTGGTGGACCCTCTAGAAGACAACAAACCTTAACTCGATTATGTGACCATCTTGAACTGCCTTTTGAACCTTAGGGTTTGAGGCAGTACGGCGTGCCACATGTGAGGCGTTGGCTTGACCCTTCTACGGCTGGACCGCTGCTACTGTGTCACATTCTGGGATTTTTGAACTCCGCTCAAGTGTTGAGCTTTAGGGAATTTTGGGTATTTGATCATTCGTTCGAAAACTTTAATACTGTCTATTTATCTGGAATGTGATACAATATGTGGAATTCATATCGTTAGGCATGAAATACGAAGTATGTGATATTTCGCATTTACGATGTCTAAAGAGAATGTGGATTCCAAATATTGTAGTTTTACACTTTCTTTTCTGTGATCGTAAGTGTAGTATGTAGTGGTATTGCCGGTTGTCGTTGCTATACATCAACGACGATCGGTGTATGCATACTTACTTACGTTGATGATATAAGATATTATGTGTTGCTGAGATATGATGTACAGGATTGTCGCGATTGAATAGCCGGGGTTTTTTTTATGTGAGATGAGAGTTTTATTTTCATTCATGTAAAATTCAAATGTAATGTAATATTCTTTTATTTGGGGAACTTCCGGGTTGAGGTTGATGTCACCAGTGTTGTATATTATTTACTTTTCCGCATTAGGATAGACCCAAGGAGGGGAGCACAAGTGACCGGGTTCTGGGGTTCAGTGGGAAGCCATCTCGAGGAGTCGAGACCGAGTCTCCTAAACTCCAGGATTGGTAGGGTCGCTTGCCTCTCTCGTAGGGGTCTAGGGGTGTGGGCTTGGCTATTCATCGCGACTGTGGAATCCGTATTTTCTATTGTTGGCTAAATACTAAATACAGATGTCCTAGTATATCCCACATTATATCTATGTTTCTGCTGCCTGTGTTCTGTGATATCTAAGACAATTGATATATTATATATGAGATATATAGTAGACGTTGCTTATGTTTTACACCCGTGCTAGTCCCGTCCCGGTATGCCGTTAGTTAAGTAACCTTACGGTGAATAACGGAACATTGCGGCGAATGCGGATGGCAGTATTTTTGTTTCTTTTCTGTGATTGGATTAAGGACTTAAATGATGGGACTACATTAATATGATTAATGTAAAGAAAATAAACCTAAAAAGATGTTGTAGAATCGGATTTGAAAACCACTCGGCTCTTTTTGAAAAAGCTATATTTCAAAACAGCGGAGCTCAAGCCACTCCTTTTGAAAACCATTTGATTCTACGACGATATCAAGTTCAAAGCGTTAAAGATTTTCTTAAATATCATCTGCAACCCTCTGTCATTTTAGGAAGTAGAGTACTTAGTATTCGTGCTACGTTTGTTGACTATAGTTAAGGCGTAGTGAACGGTAGCTAAGTGATGTCTTCCTACACTGCATATGATGCAGATTAATTAGGACATTCAGGTGACTTTGTTGAGCATAGTTAAGGGTCATATGAGTGGGTTTAATTAATCAAGAAATGACGGGTAGAACTTGACTGGTACTTATGATTTGTTGACCATAGTTAAGGTCATAAGTACCAGGGGTAAAAACCGCATCGGGAATTTCAAGTGTTGAGATTTGCAATAAGATTGCATACCTTCCATATGATGGTTGGATCCCGATCCCACTGTGGGCAATAGTTGCTCCCAGGAGAGTTTTGCAGTTTACAATTAGCTAACTCATTAGGTGTCTAGAAAGGTGTTAACGGGGCTACGCCTCTGGGAAAACGAGGTTTACTTTAATTAGGTCCATGCGAAAGCACGGGGAACCTCCCTCAAGTACCGACACTGGCCTGGCTGAACGGTTAGCGAAGTTGTAGACTCTAATTAATCCTGGCTAGTTTTCTTTTTAAGGTTTGAAAAAAAAACTTGATTAAAGCAGTGGGAGACATCGATTAGACAAGATAATAACCAAAGTGATCTTTACAAGAGCTTTCGCTGAGTGTATTCTTTTCTCTCTCTTAATGGCAGATACCCATGACTGGACTCAAGCTTCTACTAGATAAAAACAAACTGAATAGGACCAATTATAAAGACTGGCTGAGGAATATGAAAATTGCCTTGACTTATGATAAAGTATCATATGTCCTCACGGCTCCAGCCCCGCCCGTCCAAGGTCCAAAATCCTCAGTTGCGGACAAAGAAGTCCGCAAGACATGGGACACTGACTGTGCCACGGCCAAATGCCTCGAGCTTGCATCGATGGATAACACACATCAAAAGCAGCACGAGAATATGGACATTCATGACACATTCCTCCATACAAAGAAGTTGTATGGAGAGCAATCCCACGTATTACGATACGAAGCATCAAAGAAATTGTTTCAGATGCGAATGGCCCCTGGCACACCAGTAGGAGACCGTGTTCTGAAGATGATAGCTCTCATAGAAGAGCTTGAGGACCTTGGATGGACGATGGACAACGAACAATATACGGATATTATTCTGCAGTCCCTCCCCTCCACCTTTGCTCAATTCATAGTTAACTTCAACATCCACAACGTGGAGAAGGAACTACCTGAACTCCTTAATATGTTAAGGAGTGCAGAGAGCACACTGAAATCAGTGAAAACTCCCGTTTTGACTGTTGGAAAATCTTCCTTTTCTCGCCCAAAGGCTAAGGCCAAGGAAAAGAAAAAGAAGAAGCCCACCAATCCTAAGGGTGGAGTTAAAAAGGTGAAGGGAAATGAAAAGTCCAAAGCTGGAGAGTCAGGGAAAGGGGAATATTTTCATTGCCACAAAACAGGACATTGGATGCGCAATTGTACGGAGTACTTGAATCTCAAGAAGAAGCATGGGGATGCTTCCGCTTCAGGTGTGTTTGTGACTGAAAACTGTTTTTCAAAAAACTCTGCTTCCTGGGTATTAAATACCGGTTCAGGTTCTCACATTTGCAATTCTATGCAGGGGCTGAGAAATAGCAAGGTTTTGAAGAAAGGTGACCATACTCTCCGTGTTGGAAATGGTTCCAATGTACATACAGTCACAGTGGGAGAGTATCACTTGGGGTTGCCATCTGGGTGTATATTGGTTTTGAACCTATGTTATTTTGTACCAAGTATGCTTTGTAATATAATATCCATTTCTTTGTTAGACAATGAAGGATATAACTTTGTATTGCAGAACAATGTTATGAACATTCACCTGAATCAAATGTTGGTTTGGTATGGTATGCTTAATAACGGGATATACGTCCTAAATCAACACACAGTTTTCAGCATACAACACACTAATAAAAGAAAACTTTCAGAAATAGATGAAGCTTTTCTTTGGCACTGTAGACTTGGTCATATTAGCGAAACAAGACTAAACAAGTTACACAAAGATGGATATTTAAACCCTTTTGAATATAAATCTTATGCGACTTGCCAGTCTTGTATCAAGGGTAAAATGACCAAAACTCCGTTTGCCGGACACGGAGAAAGAGCCACCGAGCTCCTAGGACTCATACATAGTGATGTATGTGGGCCAATGTCTACACAGGCTAGAGGCGGTTTTTTTACTTTATTATTTTCAATGACGATTTCTCAAGATTCGGTCATGTATTTTTATTAAAGCACAAATTCGAAGCTTTCGAGAAATTCACTGAATATAAACAAGAAGTAGAAAAACAAACCGGCTTAAGTATCAAAATGCTTCGATCGGATCGAGGTGGGGAGTATCTCAGTACAGAATTTGCAAACTTCCTAAAAGAGAATGGGATTCTCTCTAAACTCACTCCTCCTTACACACCACAGCACAACGGCGTGTCTGAACGACGGAATAGGACCCTATTAGATATGGTCCGTTCCATGATGAGTGATGCTGAGTTACCTGTCTTATTTTGTGGGCATGCATTGGAGTCTGCAGCTTTTCTACTGAACAGGGTTCCAACCAAAACCGTGTCTACCACGCCATATGAGATATGGCATGGGAAGAGACCATCTCTTAAGAGAATTAAGATTTGGGGTTGCCCGGCCTATGTTAAAAAGCAAAATCTGGACAAACTCGAGACACGGTCAGTCATGTGTAACTTTGTGGGATATCCAAGCAATTCTTATGGATATCTATTCTACCACAAGGAGGAACAAAAGGTGTTTGTTTCTCAGTATGCCACATTCTTAGAAAAAGAGTTTTTCACAGATAAAGATGATGGCAATGTGGTAGATCTAGAAGGGGTTCTAGAGACACAAACTACAAATGACGACTTGGTTGAACCGGTTGTTGCAATAGAAACTGAGGAACCTTGGCCACTTCGTAGGTCTGGTAGGACTTCTCGCCCACTGGAGAGGTACTACGGTTTCCTCATTGATGGTGACAGAGAAGACTGCATCATAGAGGATGATGATCCTACCAGTTTTCAGCAAGCTATCACGAGTGGAGACTCTGTGAAGTGGCTGGATGCCATGAGATCCGAAATGGAGTCTATGTACACCAACAAAGTATGGACTTTGGACGTTGTACCCCCCGGGGTAAAACCTATGGGGTTTAAATGCATCTTTAAAAGAAAGATTGGTGTAGATGGGTAGGTAGAGACCTACAAAGCAAGACTTGTGGTGAAGGGTTTTCGTCAAAGACCAGGTTTGGACTATGAAGAGACTTTTTCGCCCGTAGCCATGCTTAAATCCATTCGGATCCTACTTGCTATTGCTGCTCACTACGACTATGAAATCTGGCAGATGGACGTTAAAACGGCATTTCTAAATGGAGATTTAGAAGAGTGCGTTTATATGGATCAGCCGGAGGGCTTCATTGACAGTGGGAGTGACGAAAAAGCATGTAGATTGCTTGAATCCATATATGGGTTAAAGCAGGCATCACGGAGTTGGAACATCTGTTTTGATGATGTTATCAAAGAGTTTGGTTTCATAAAAAATCCAGATGAACCTTGTGTTTATAAGAAGGCTGTAGGGAGAGCTATCACATTCCTCATATTGTACGTGGATGACATTCTTCTGATAGGAAATGATATTCCTATGCTACAGTCGGTCAAATCTTTCTTATCACTAAGGTTCTCCATGAAGGATCTGGGTGATGCCACATACATTCTGGGAATAAGGATCTATAGGGATAGATCCAGAGGTTATTGGGATTGTCCCAAACCAGGTACATCAACACCATCCTAAAAAGGTTTAGTATGGAAGACTTCAAGCGGTGTGCCTTACCCTCTTGCCATGGGGTCACTCTCTCCAAGGATTCTTGCCCAAAGACCGATGAAGAGAGAGCTTGCATGAGCATTATACCCTATGCTTCGACAGTAAGATCTATAATGTATGCGATATTATGTACACGCCCAGATGTAGCTTATGCACTTAGTGTTGTAAGCCGGTATCAATCCAACCTAGGGGAGAATCACTGGATAGCTGTGAAGAACATTCTTAAGTACTTGCGAAGGACTAAAGAATTGTTCTTGGTGTATGGTAATGGAGATCTCCAAATGGAGGTCTTTACCGATTCGAGCTTCCAAAGCGATAAGGAAGACATCAAATCTATCTCTGGGTTTGTATTTACCCTCAATGGAAGGGCGGTAAGTTGGCAGAGTTCCAAACAGGATACCGTTGCAGCCTCTACGAAGGAGGCTGAGTACATTGCTGCAAATGATGCCGCCAAGGAAGCCGTCTGGATGAGGAAGTTCGTCTCGGAGCTAGGAGTAGTTCCATCCATTATTGATCCAATACCATTGTATTGTGATAATAATGGGGCTATGGCGTTAGCCAAGGAGCCCAGGTCCCATCAGCGATCTAGTCACATCCTGAGGTGCTTTCTTTTGATCCGGGAGATTGTAGATCGCCGCGAGATCGAGATTAAGAGAGTAGACACAAAGAATAGCGCCGCGGATCCACTCACCAAGGCCCTCCCACAGCCGCAGCATGAGCGACTTTTTGAGATGTTGGGTATGAGATACGCCAATAATTGGCCTTAGTGAAAGTGGGAGATTGTTGGATATATGTATGCCCTAGAGGCCATTATATGATAGTGGATGTATTTATACATGTATATATATATATATTCAGTATACCTTCTTGCTCGACATGATAGTATGCTATCTGGTTCTTCTTTATCTGACATGTTGATTTGATCATGCTTTTATTCATTCATACATATTAATAAAGCCCTGAGGATATAGGCTTGACTACTGTGATTATGATGGAGATTATACTAGTGGGACATCTGTAGTTTATAAGCATATCCTGAAATGTCTCTAGTCGTAGGTGTATCAAGACGGGGCATCGATATACCAGAGTAGACTAGCGTATATGATACTAGACCCATATGATGGGCGATGGATGTTCCCACATTGATCGATGTTTGACATCGAGATCGTATACGGGTGCTCAGTGGTGACTGGGTACATTGGACGGACTCGCTGAGAATTCCTATATGGAATTATATCTATCGTCGGATAGCAGTTCTCAGGTGACACTGGTGCAGGTTAGTCTGTAGACCCGAAATCGTCATAGAGTCTTGTGTGTTCTCCCACTGTATTTTGATTACCACCCTACCACGGCTCTACTGTGTCGTGCAAACAGGTGGCCGTTGGGTACAGTCCCGAGACACACGAAGGCGATGAGCGATAGGAGGGGTTTCGTCTCTCCCGGTATTGGGAGTTGATGCCGTGCTGTGCTCGACTGGCTATATCAGTAAGTCCCTGGCCAGGGCTGTTGAGATTTACTGATAAGTGTTATCAGTAGTTTCTCGATTTGTTATAGACCATTCATTGGCACGACTTATTGAGTTATTGGGGTCGACGTTGCCATTTATAGACTCGATATGCATCATATCTGACGAAGAGACCGGACTGTACGGTAGTGTTGCCGGTTGGCTCGACGGGAGATGTAGCAGGTTCGCTTGTTTTCTTCTGATCGTTCAATACCCGGTTGGCTGTTACGTTTAGCTGACCGCTTGCAGCTTGGGGGTGCTTGATATGATTATCACCCACTGCCGACGTATTGACGAGTCTTAAAGTCCCATAATGGAGTTACCTAGTCCAGGCGAAACGTTGTGGTGCACATATGCGATATGTGCGTGGACCCGGTTTAAATGCGTGTATAAGATACCGTATATTAATCGGACGGCTTTCTTTTGGTCGGGTCGTATGTGATATGACCAGGTTGCTAAATCAAGTGTTGATTTATCATTTGACCATTAGTTTCTCACTAGAAATCCTTTCTTGTCTTTTTGGGTGTATGCATGAATGTATGCATTCATTCTTGTTCATGCACATATGGATGTGCATGCAGACATACATGCATACATAATTCTATCATGGTTGTATATATAGTGGATAATGGCAATATAAGACTCACACCTTTGTAAAATATTTATGGATATTATTTATTTGGAAAAAGAAAATTGAAATGGAAATTGTTTCATGGTTTATTGCTTTGACCTTGCATTAACCCTTTGACTAACCATGATCTAATTTCTATGGTCATTTTTTTTCCAAACAAAAATATCTAAGATATTTTACAACCATGGTTAAAGAAGAGAGAGTGAAAACATATATTTTCATTTTCTCATTTTTATTTACAAGATGATCATTATCTTGAGCTCTTAGAAAGCCATCATCTTCTTCCTCCTCTCTTTTGCTCTCTAGATTTTTGAAGTGAGCCTAAGAGTGACCAAGATAGGATTTTGAAGTGAGAAAACTAACCACAAAACCATTCTACACTAGTCTTGCCCACTTGTGAAGAGTGTTAGCTTCCAATTCCTCTATTGATTTTGCGAAGTTTCAAGCTTGGACAAAGAGGACTCCGGGTGGATGATCATGGACCTAGAGGTTCTCAAGCGGACTTTTTCCAACCCTCAAGTAGCCAAGGAGTCTAGCATAGGGAGCTACAAAGATTGTACTCTCAAAACCCTAGCTTTATCTACTTGTGTTGTTGTGTATGTTAATGAAACCCTAAATTTCTAGTGTTGATCCTTTGTATGTTCACTTAGCACCTTAAAAATTTGATTTTGACACATGTGATGCTTCCAAACTCTTCATGAGATGCTAGGTAAACCTTAGAACATGTGTACTGGTTAGTCCATTGACTTGACATCATTATTCGTCTTGAGTGTGTTCCAACTGTAGTTAGATCACTACCCTACCACGGCTCAAATGATTCCTGCAAAAAGGTAGTAGTTGGGTGCAATCCCAAAGCACAGGTAGGCAGTAGTGGTTAGATAGGATTCTTCTCTCCCGGTATTGAGGATTGATATCACTCTGTGTTCGGAAAGCTATTACACAAAGTCTCTGGCCAGGGCAAGAGAGATTTACTCGTAGATACTCCAGTAGTTTCTCACGGTGTTTTGGAATCTACCCCGGCACGACTTATTGCATTATTAGGGGTCTGACAATTACCACCCTCCCAGGCCCGATATGCGAGTATCTTAGACGAACAAACAGGACTGTACGGAGATTGTCATGGATAGACCCAGTAGGAGTTCGGATGAGTTTGCTCTTCGGCCTTCTTATCGACAGATACCTGGATAGCTGTTACGTGCAGCTAGTGCCGCTAACGTGCTTGAGGTTAAACCCACTGTCAGCATGTTGTTGAGTCTTTAGAGTCCCACACAGAGGGTTTCCTTGCTTCGAGCGAAACGATATAGAGACCGTATGGTTTTAAGGCAGGGTTCCGATCATATACGTGTACTGGCTACACGGATGATGTTCGGACGGATAATACTAGTGGGCTTTGGTTTAAGCCAGATCTTAGTATTATATTATTGGATTATATTCGTCTCTTTGTATTAGTATTTTTCGGATTAGGAATACGGGTTTGTATATACGGTGTGGGTCATTCTTGTAATTTCACAAGAGTGCTTCTAGAAGAAGACACCTCATATTTGCTTTAATCCATTTAGTTAAATGGATAATGAGGTGGAGGTATGAGGTGTTATTAAGGATATGATTGAAGCATGACTACTTGGGTGACTCATTGATTTGATGACTATTGAAGCATGGTTGATTTATTATTGATATTATATGCTTCATTATCATTAAACTTTAGCCATTATTCTACACTTCATTTTCAACACAACACTCTCATCTCTCTTGGGCTTTCTTCTTCTTCCTCAAACCCTAATGTAACGTTTTGAAAATCGTTCAGGTGAAATTTCAGATAATCGGTAAAATAACGGGTGTTTTCCGTAAAAATCAAGAAATAAATATCTTTTAATATAAAATTAAGTATACATATTCTAGCTATGTAATTGCTAGTATTTGGTGTTTACTGAGCCACTTGTAAAATTTCTAGTTTACTGGAAAATTTTCCGAAATTAATTATTTTAATATTATTTTAAGCCGTCACCAATACATTTAATTAGTGATAATTACAAATTGGAATGGGTTGATGCAAATTCTATGAACCATGACAAGCTAGAATCTAGTTTGTAACATTTTCATTCTTCAAAAAATTTCCTTATGGTTCAAGAGGTTTTAGAATGCTAGATTAAATAAATTTAAAATAGAAATCGATGTAAGATGCAATTATGAGTTTAGAAGGGGTTGTTTTGACTTGGAATTCCACACACCCACACACACACCCACCCACTATGCTGGCCGAACCTATGCTGCCCCCCCTCCCCACCAATTCCACACTTAAGAAAAAGTCAAAGAAAATGTAAAGGAAAAGAGAATAATAGAAAAAGAAAATAGATAAATGAGGTATGGGCTTTGACCCTTTTGTTGACTTGTTAATTGCAACCTCACACTCTCTCCCCTCGCCCCCACACAATGGCCGAGCCCCCCTCTCCCCAAATCATCAGCAGCCCTCCTCCTGTTCTCCCCTCTTTCAACACAAAAAATTCTACAAAATCCATCAAAAATCCAAAAAAAAACCTCAAATTCCAAATCCAATCTTTACCCATTATTCCTTGGCCTATCTAGCATGGATCTTGGAGAAAAGTTAGCATCTTTGGGAGGCTTGGGTGCATGTTTGATCTCATGTTTAGTGAGGTATAATCCTAACCCTAGTGTTAATTGTAGGCTAATTACTTAAATTGAATTGATTTCGGTGTTTAATTAGGGTTCTAGTTGCTAATTTAATAATTCAAGAAAAGGGTTGTGATCAAGCTAGGGTTTTTATAAATTTTTCATGGTTTTAATATGTAGCTTAACACATAAAGACATGTAAAATCTAATCTAGATTGTTATGTTACTAATTGTTACAACTAATTTGTCCAAATTGCTTAATTGTTGCAAACTAGGATTTTGTAAAATATATAAATAATTGAGATAAAAATATAATGAGGGTATTCATGACATTATTAACATTATAAGTTATAGTTTAATACTTTAGATCATGCAAAACCAAGTTAAATTGTTTTTTGTGCATTTTTACTATGAAATTGTTAAAATTGGTTAAATTTGCAAACTAGGATTTTGGGTTTAATGAAAATTGACGAGATTAAATTATGGAAATGGTTTGTATGACTTATTTAAGATGTTAAATGAGTATTACGGCCACTAGAATTGTTAAAACATCAAGATTTTTCATTAAAACTGTTAATTTTGCTTACTAGGTTTTCGGAAAAATAGCTTTAAAGCGAATTTGAAGTTTTGATGATTTAAACCCTATTTCATATATATATATATATTTAGTGTGTTGTGAAACCACGAATGGTGCGTTTGAGTTTTTCTCGATCACTCGGCATTTGTACGTCGATGTCGAGGGTTATTTGGTTCTTTTTCTTGAGTGAACCATAGGTTTTGACCTATGTGAGATTCGTGTGTCATTTTGGTCATGAGTCGGATTTTAATGCGATACGATATGTTATGACATGTAGGTACCCTCACGTAGACTTCGAGACGACAAGCAAGCGCGTGGCGACATCGACATCGGCAAGCGGAGATTAAGGTGAGTAGATTATATCTACGGGGGAAGTCAGGTGGATGGCGTATAGCACCCCTACAAAGTTGTAAGAAATGATGTGATGAGATATAGATATACTTTTATATGTTATTGTGAGATATGAACGCTTAGCAAGGAAAGGTTTAGGAGCTTATGGGTTTAGTGTTAGCGAGAATTGATGAAAGGACTTTAGTTGATTTCTTAGTCACGAAACCCTAGAGTAAAGATTTGCATGCACGCACTTACACGCACTCGCATACATTTACTTCCTTGTGCGTATTGGGGACATATATATATTCGTATTCATATGCATGGATGATGAGGATAGTATATGGTATTTGGAGATGAGTCGATGAGTTTGAGCATGGTGCCATGAGATCGGTGATGTGATTGGTTCGTATTAGGAGATACGGCGTGCTATTAGCGGATTGTTTGGGTGATGTGTATTTTCACACACCCATACATTTATGTTGATGATATTAGTATTGTTCTAGACTTAGATCAGTACCCTCCTCCCCCGTTCACGATATGTGATGATAAAGATATCAGATGAGTAATGAGATAGATTGATATTTGACCCGTACCCTGATTTTGGGGATGCCGTACGATAGATTTACCGTACGGGATATATTTATGATGTTTGATCCGCACTCTTGACTCGAGGATGTTATATATGTATATTGTATCATACGTGATACTATTGAGGCGAGATCACCGACTACTAGATATACATATAGATCGACTCAGACTTGGGTGGATTTCCTTACCCTTTTGACTGGGCTCGAGTCATACTTGTTTTCAAAAGTGGAGAATTGTGAGTATTTTAGATACCAAAATGTATGACTCATATATTGGATAGGTATATTCTTCAGTGTTGCTGTTACTACATCACTTTCTGTATATTCATGATATTTCATCGCATTGCATGCTTGTACATGTGTTATCTGTAATTATTATGAAACCCTGCTGTCAGGACACCAGCACCATTACCGATGATGCGTATGTTCCACGTACACCTGCTTGCCGGCTCACACACATCATCATCGGTAATTGCCATGTCACGTACACTTTAGAGAATACTATTCATTGACATAGCTTGCTAGTTGATAGTTGCAATATGTTATGGCTTACATATGCTAGTTTAACTATTGCATTTATTGCATGATATCAGATACATACATATATTCATTGGTCATGCAGTATTATGGAGATTTATGCCGGTATTCACTGTTTATGGATATCATGATTTTTATGATTTCGGATCCTTCTTGAGATTTCTGGATTTGGAAACCGCATGTGAAAGTTTTATGAACTGATGATTTGTTTTAAAGAGATAGATGCGGTTTTCCTTGATATGATGGGTCTTGTCCACCATGATGTTTTCTCGGTCCTGAGATGGTTTTCGATACCCGATTCGAGGAGTTGGATGAACCATCTGCGGGTACATGGTGGACCCGGTATGGTACCCCGGGGCAAGAAGCTCGAGTTGTAGACGATGAGCCTGGCAGGGGAAGACTGCCTACCGGTGATTGTTTGGCGAGGCGGATATCCGGAGGATACCGTTCGTGGTCGTGTGATTGATGATATGGGCCGATCCGGACTTACGGAGCCTGAGGTATTGAGATATTGAGATTTGAGACACTAAGATATTGAGATTTGATGATACAGGCCAGCCCGGATAGCCAGAGCCTGAGATATTGAGATATTAAGACTCATGTTTTGTGTCGATGCTTGACATTGATTTCTCTGTTGATTTCATTGATGATATTCGATTTATATACATACAGGAATCTCATTAAATAAAGAAAACCGTTGTCTCACTCATGATGTATTCTGTTTCCATTCGTAATGCATTCATACATCATATATCTGATATGTTGTTATCTGAGGCACTGAATCGAGCACGTAGTATTGCACCTATATGTTGATGGATCAGGATATTATTTGAGGATATTACTTGATATGACCTAAGATGCGTCATATATGCGATTTCTGCTCTGTGATGTTTTCTACTCACGAGTTGGTAACTCACACCCGTTGTGCCACAGTTCCTTGCAGGTTTTGTCGTACAGGTTTCGTTGCGGCTTTCTGGCACACTGCTTCCATTCCGAGTGATTGCTTCGGTAGGTGGGTTCACTCGCATCGTGACCACCCTTGTATTTTATTTTCATTGTTGTATTTAGAAACTCCATCAACCAGACTTGTATTTATTTCGATCTTATAGTCGCGCGTTGTATTATTATGGTTTTCATGTTGATGTGAGTTTCTTTTGAGTTTTGATCCTCGCCCTTCGGCGTTGTATATTATATTGCTTGCATGGTTATGACCGTCGATTGACGAAGAGCTAGCTCCAGCTTGGGGATGCCTTTTATCATTTCGTATACTATTCATGTTGTACCCCGTTTGGGGCCAGTATTTACAAAGGAAACTCTGCCGAAATTTTCAGAAAAGACTTGATGTTTTTAAAGACGCATAATTCGTCTTATGCTATTACAACTTCTTGCTTTAAAAATTGGTTTTTCCTTCACTCTACTGCTTTACTTGGTTTGGATTTCTGGATTTTAGCTTACTTAGATTACGTACGCCTCGAGATGTTTCGTAGTTTAAGTACCGGTCATGTTCTGTACTTTTCGGGTCGTGACAAAGTTGGCATCAGAGCGTTGGGTTTTACCTCCTGAGTGTAGGATGAACCTTGGTTGATGGAGTAGGCGACTTTAGTAGAGTGACGTACCGTGTGTATGTTCCGCGGCATACTTACGATACGCTACTCCGCTTAAGAAGCCTTAGGATGTACATTTCCTTGCACTGTATTATATTCATTCCCATGATCTATCCGCTTCAGTACCAGCTTATGGTTTTGTTACCACGGTTGTACGGACATGGAGAGCTACGGCTAGAGTCGCGGTCAGCACGAGCTCGTCACGGACGAGGACTGACCAGGGCGTGATTCCAGGGACATACGATTGCATAGAGGCATCGTTTTATTGTTTTTTCGCACCATAAGAGTTTGATGGGTCACTTTTACGAGATTACTCGGACGTGCAGATCAGCACCAGAGGATTTAGCCACTGATAGAGGCCAGCTAGAATGTGATGACCATTGATGTATCGCCTATTCATGATGATTGAGGCACTGTTCAGCGTGCAGAAGAATGAGCCAGTAGTTGCTGCGAACGACGAGATATCGCCCCAGATGTTAGAGCTATTGCAGTACGAGTTGTACTTAGAGGTATGACAGAAGATCACAAGTCACTCGAGGATGAATGACTAGGATATGTGGTTCGTTCGCTTACCCCGATGCGAGGTCATCAGATTGATTGATTCCAACTAGAGACAACTTCACGCAGGTATGTTGGGTGTCGATAGAGGCGATCGAATGTCAGAAACCCATATTATAAGTTTAAAGCATTCGAAAAGACATGGAAGCAACTCTATAGACCCTTTAGAAGAATGAAAACCCTAACTCGACATAATGACCATGTGAAAGCCTTTGAACCTTAGGGTTTGCGGCAGTTCCGCGGTGCCATTAGTGAGTCTCGGGTTTGCCCTTCTACGGCTGGTCCACCGATGCTGTGGTATGTACTCGATACTATTAAGCTGTACTTAAGATGTTGAGCTCTTGTGGGATTATGGGACTTTGTGAATCGATCGAAAGGTTTGACTTCATTCGGATATCATGTGATGGGATGCATTACTTGGGAGACTCCAGATACGAGTATAGCCGTTGGAGCGCAGTCCATGCAGCCACGAAGAGTCGAGTCCGAAACAGTCGACATTAGAGAAAAGTGGAGTAGGAGATTCGTACGAGATCTTGATGAGATGACGTTCCATTCCGCCGACATCAGAGATGTTATACGCATGTAGAGACGTTGTATATGGATATATCTTTCGGAAGGAGTCGCGATGAGTATGCAGCCGTTTCGGAACCAAAAACAGATATAGTAAAGGGTGATAACCTCCGGAAAGTTCAGCAGAGGTGAGATTTGGGAGAGACCTCGACAGGACCTTTCTGGAATAATTTACGAGAAGACTTGGACCCAGGAGCGGTCCTATGACGCACACCCAGCAGACCAGAGTTCGGCATCGTCGACGAGACATGTTATGAGTGACCACGACAGTTGGCCAGAGACTCTTAGAGGATGTGCTTGAGCGGGACTATTCCGCCATACTTGATTTCGGTATTTTGGGCGATCTATTCGCATTATTGAGTTTTGATGACTGAGTTTCATGATATTTGTTTTCGTGCACCATGGCTGCACCTACTAAGTATTTGTGTTTTGTGCATAGTTTTTGCACTTGAGATATGCTTTATACACCGTTGTGTTGATTTATGATTTGTGCAGGTTTATTGCACTTGATTCAGTTTTGTGCCTTGGCAGCACATGTTTATGATTTCATGGATTGCATACAGCTGATTTGATTTTTGTGAGGTGGTATGCACTCGATTTGTTTTTTGCACTCGGTATAGCTTACATGTGCTTGCAGTGCGTGGATACGTGTTTTGTGCACGCAATTGCACGCGTTTATGATTTTATGCACCTTGGCACACTCGGTGTTGCTTTTTATACGCATTTGAGTTATTGATGCATTTCCGTGCACTTGTTGCACCCGATTTGTATTTTGTGCAGTTGTTGCACTAGGTTTTTACGTTGTGCATGTTGGAGATAGTGCCCTCAGAGTCAATTATTGGATCACAAGCACGTGATTGCAATGATTGAGGGAGGACCTATACAGGTAGGACAGTCTTACTCAAGATGATAGTATGCTATCTGGATTATCTTTATCATCGTGTACTGCTTTAGGTGACCTTATAGGTCACTATTGCGCGTTGATAGAGCCCCTAGGATTCTTGCTTGACTGCCAGCAGTATGAGGGCGATCATATACGTAGGAGCTGGGGTCTATAAGCACATCCTTAAATGGTCCCTAGTCGAGGGAGTTTCGAGACAGGGCATCAATACTCCAGAGTAGACTAGTGTATACAGTCGAGACCCCGATGAGGGGTGGTGGCCGGTCTCACAAGCAACTGGTGTCAGTTGGTTCACCTAAGATGTATACAGGTGCTCATTGGGTTATGAGTACACCGAACAGGAATCGCCGGGAACATGCTAGTTGGTCTTATACCCGACGTCAGATAGCAGTTCCCTGGTGACATGTGTACAGATTAGTTCATCGACCTGAGATCGTCATTTGTCTCGTGTGAGTTCCCACTGTACTTTGATTACTACCCTACCACGCTTAAAGGAGACACACAAACATGTTTTAGTTGGGTACAGTCCCGAGCCACATGGAGGCAGTGAGCGGATCTGTAGGGGTTCGTCTCTCCCGGTATTGGGGGTGAGGTCGCGCTGTGTCTAGGAGAGCCCTTACATGAAGTCCTTGGCCAAGGCAGGAGATTTACTGGTAGGTCTTCCAGTAGTATCTCATGGTGTTCTGGGCTACACTCCGACACGACTTGTACCGCTTTTGGGGGTCTGACTTTTACCAACCCCCTAGGCCCGCCATGCGATGCTCATAGACGAACGGACCGGACTGTACGGATATTGTCACTGACAGGCTCAGTAGGGTGTCAAGATGAGTTCGCTCATCGACGTCCCTTTTGATCAATACCTGGTAGCAGGTTAAGTATGGCTAATACCTCTAACTTGCTAGTGGTTAAATCCACAGTCAAAGTGTTGACGAGTCTTTAGAGTCCCCCACAGACCATTTTCTCAAGTTTCGGGCGAAACGCTGTAGAGGTCGTATAGAGATATGGCAGGGTTTGATCATGTACGTGCGGTATTGCACGGATCATGATCGAACAGATAATACTAGCGGGCTTTGGTTTAAGCCGGATCCTAGTATTGTACAGTGTAGATTTTGTCTCATTGCATTTGTATTCGGTCGCAATACAAATGCGGGTATGTATATACGGTCGCGGGGTTTTCCTATAATTTATTACGGGATCGGTTTTCTGAAGTTGCCAGTCTGCTTTCCGTTTCGGCCATTTTCCTTTGTTTCCTTTCTTTGGCTGAAAATTGGTGGAGGGGGTTATTTGCAAATGTGCAAATTAGCGTTGTGGAGGGTGGTCCTTGCATATTGATTCTTCATGATGGTTGCACCCTCATTTGACTTCTTCACTTCATGATTGCTTGACTTTTGGAGTGATGATGGTTGATAGAGTGTTGGATTTTGTTGGTGATCATTTCTTCTCATCATTCTCTCTTGCATTATTGATCCACCCCCCTTGGACTTTTTCCCTCTCCAATTTCTTTACATGGACGGCCACTAAGAGAGGTGGGGGCTGTCCAATTTTTGGGAGGGGAAAAATGAGTCTCATTTCCATGCTAAAAATCCCTTTGTTCATCCAAAAAGTTGATAGTTCATTTTCTCCACCAAAAGGCAAATTCTAGTAACCCCATGACACAAAGAGCACTACACTTATTCTACTGCAATTCTTGGACACGTCGACTCGCCAACTTCATGCCCGAGTTGCCTCGTTCCAGAGGTGGGAGCCCATAAAAGAACCCGGAGATGTGGTGCCCTTCCAACGAGGAGATGAAGACCGGAGATTCTGCGGGGTGATCGGGACGACGACGAGAAGACCGAAGGACACGGATCGCTCGGTATATCTCTCTACCCCTTCTCTAGTTAGCTAGGAGTAGGTTAATGGCCCGATCCGGGGTTTTATTACGCGGTAGCGCAAGTTTTAAAAGTTAAAGAAAAGTATCGTTTCAGCATTTTGGCCTCGGATTGACGGCCGGGCCGCCGCCGTGCACTTACACTGGTATTAGAGCCACGCCATTAACCTAGTCTAGCTTGCTCTAACGTGTTTACAAGTTCGATCAAACGGATTTTCCAAAAACCGCATTTTGATTGCATCAGTTTCTGTCGATTTTTTTTTGGCTCGAAAATTTTTTCAGTATGTTGCAGAAATACATGCAGGTAATTCTAAGAGTTCTGTAAAAATTTGGTCACCTGTTTTTACTGTTCAGCCGCGGAACCGCGGCCAAACCCATGCTTGGGCCGCGGTTCCACCGCCACTTTGACTCCTTACTGCACCAAATTTTTACAGAGGGTCTTGGACTTGGAAATAGGGTTTTTTGGAATATTCTTTTTGGGCCCAGATTTTCTTTGAGTGCTACAGTAGTGCTTAGGGCCCACTTCGGCAAATTTGATCAATCGAAAATTTTAAACATGTTAGTTTACAGTATTTACATTATATCCGCGACCGTGAATGCCACTTGATCGGTAAATCCTGTCTAACTGCTATAGCCCTTTTAGACGGATTTACGAACGTGACATTCACGTTGATGTTCTGTGTTGTGCTGTGATGTTGCGGATTGTCGTGGTGGATAGTCTGGTTGCAATGGTAGTACAGTTTGGTTTATTATGTACATTTCATATTGCGGGGCGAGCGTCCGACATGTGGACTGTCGTTACTGCCTGTTTGTATATTATTCTTTTGGGACACGACCGGGGTGAGGTCGATGTACCCGTTGTATGTATATTTTACTTTCTGTACTAGGATTACCCCATCGAGGGGTGCACGGATAGCCGGGTTCTAGAGGGCAACGGACCCACATCTCATGGCATTGAGACGGAGGGGGCTTTACTCTAGAATTGGAGGGCTATTCGCCGCACTCGTAGGGGGTACAGGTTGACCCAAGAGGGGTGCCCAAGTTACCGGATTCCGTGAAGTGCTGTGTGGTCCATTCACGTTGCTGAAGGGGGCTGCCTTGCTTCAGGTTTTGGCGGGTAACTTGCCGCGCCCGTAGGGGTCTAGGATTTCATTGCACAGGCTATCCACACGACCAGGGGAACGTCGGGTTTCAGTAGCGGTTCTATGAAACCCGGGGATCCCAGATATCTGTATTGTTCTGTGATGTTTATTACATTTCTGTGATGTTGCATTTTATCATGCCTTGAGCGAATATTATATATTGATATATATATATATATACTAGTAGATGTTGTATATGTTTTGCATCAGCGCTAGTCCAGTCCCCGCTCTGTCGTTAGTTAAGTAACCTAACGGGTAATGACGGGACCCAGTGGCGAATGCGGATGGCATATACGTACATCATTATTTTCGTTCTTTGTGGTGTGATCAATTGATGGGACTGCGTTGATTCGGATCAATGCAAACTAAAAAAATCTATTCTGATATTGTTGGAACACTTTTCAAAAAGCTGTTATTGCAAGGACGTTTACTTTTGTTTTGCACAGTGGTATTCGGTTATGAATATCCAGCACCTCAGTCGACGAGGTAAGGGCCGAGATCCCTTCACCGGGAGTGACCCCTTGGACAGAAGTTTGCGTCAGGGCAATAACTTCACTATAGTCGTTTACTTTTGCTTTGCATCATGGTATTCAGTTGGAATATCCTGCACCTCATTCTACGGGGAAAGAGCCGAGATCCCTTCACCGGGAGTGACCTCTTTAGCAAAGGTTTTCGTTACTATATTTTTATAAAAGCTATCCGGTTCCTTCAACGATATCAAGTTCATTACATTAAAGGTTTTTCGCCAAAAACCATTCGTAGCCCTCCGTCATTTCAGACGGGTAGCACGTAGTATTCATGCTATGTTTGTTGGCCTTAGTAAAGGCATAGTGTATGGTAGCTGCTTGTTACCTTTCTGCTGCATAGATAGATGTGTTGGTTTGGGAAAGTCGTATAGCCTTGTTGGCCCTAGTCAAGGGCTTGTACGGGTGGGTTCAAATTAACCTGGACAATGACGGGTAGAACTTGACATGTGACTTATGATTTGTTGGCCTTAGTCAAGGTCATAAGAGCATGGGGCAAAAATCACATCGGGAGTTTCTAAAGAAACTGAAACTTGCCAGATATGCGCATACCTTCTGGAGTGTGATAATGTGAGCGGATTCCGTCACGTTATCATGCGATGATAGTTGGATCCCGATTCCCACTGATGAGTTGGTTTACTCATCGGATGATCCCGACTAATTCTTCTTTCAGGTTTGGGGAAGAATTTGACGTTACAGTGGGAGGTTTCCTGATTAGATAAATTGATAACCATTCTGATCTAGGTTAGAGTGCACGCTGAGTGTTTCTTTTCTCTCTCTCTTTTGGCGGCGACCATGACACGACCCTTGACTATGACTCAGTGACCAAAATTAGCCGAACCTTCTTAGACACCGGCTTTTAGATTGTCAGAGTTGCAAACCTCATTGCCACTCCTACTTTTACCCTTTTCTCTAGGACACCCCGTATTACTACGAATGTCCACTTCCATTGGACAAAACCATCGTATGGTTATATACGAACTCGAAGGAATTTATTCGAGGATGGTTTCCGGTTCTGGAGAAAATGAATAGGACTATTCAGTTGTCTTTTCCTTTTACCTTCTCTCAGGTTGCGAGTACTCCTTGGTTTAGGAGATAGTACAGCTATTACGCAAATTGGATAGTCTTCTTCTAAACCATAGGCAGGTGCCAACCGGTAGGGAATGAAGAAAACCAATTAGCCTAACGATGGTGTACAGAAGGTATTATGTAAAGACAAATAAAGGGATTAGAAGGAGGGCAAAGTAAATTGCGACTGCTATTCACAACCAAACCAAGTATTTCATTACCACTCCCACTTCACCTTTGTATTTCTACAGGACACTCCGTATCACTATGAAGATCCACAGTTTATTGGATACTCCATCGTATGGTTATATACGAACTCGAAAGGAACTTGTTCCAGTTCGGGGATGGATTCTGGTTCAGGAGAAATAGGAATAAGGTTTATTCAGGTGTCTTTTATCTTCATATTCTCTCGTATTGCGAGTGCTCCTAGGATTAGGACAGTACACCCATTATGCTTATTAGATAGTCTTCTTCTAAACCATAGGCTGGTGCCGAGCGTTAGGGAAGGAAGAAAACCATTTGGCCTAAAGAGGTGTACATAAGGTAACGACGTAAAACATATGAAGGGATGTGGAGAGATGGTATAGAAATATACGGTTACAGTTATGAATCTGATAATGGAAGAGGCATTACTAGGAATACTCGGATACCCCAACGAAACATTTCAATGTTTCAGTTTCACTGTGTATTGTTAAAAGAAAACTGATTTCCCAATTAGTCCTTACTCCAGGGTATGTATTTACCAGGTATGATTCTCACATCTGTATGGTTTTACAGATGATGAGTGGGAGTAAGTTATTGGGAATTAGGTGATTATCCTCATTATATCGGAATTCGTTGTAATTGGTGATATTTGAGGAAGTCACCTGGGTTGTTTGCCGGACGGCAAGTATTTGGTTTTGAATATCCGTTGTAATGCACCAATTTCAAATTGATATATCTGTATGTCTATTTTTATATAGTGAGATATAACTTTTTGAAATTATGTCATCAGTGGATGATTAGGTAAGGAGGATTAAACAGCGGTGTAATTCTTCTTAACCATAAGTACAGTTTTCAACCTACGACATACAGGGAATGAGTTATTAGACTCAAGGGACTTATACAGAGTATTGTATGTTGTCCAGTGTCCATTAGGACAGAGGGGTTGGTCCTCGTACTATATTCGGTTTACTTATGACTTCTCTAGTTTTTAGACAAGTGTTTCGTAGAAACGCAAGGTCCGAATTTTGAGAAGTTATAGGTATATGAATAAAGTAGAGAACCAGAAGTTGCAAGTATCGGGATTCTTCAAGGTGATCGAAGATGTAGATACTTGTGTACGGTATTCAGTTGATAGTAATGGTTTTAAGAGAACTTGCTTCTTTTTCAGATTACTCATAATTGGAAGCATTCCTAAGTTGAGTAACGCTGATCGGCCTCTTTCCATTTAGTTGACATGCACTGGAGACAGCTGCATGATTTGAATCTGGTTTAATTAAATCAGTGCCTCTGGTTCTATATTGGATATAGAACAGTTCATATCTTAACGATGTTAGGTACGGGGAGTTGTCCGGCTTATGCTTAAAACCAGACTCTGGATAACTCAAGGCACGTTTCTGTAATGGCTGTTTGTGGGTTGACCCAGGCTATGACGAGGGTTGACTTTCTACCATCTGGAAGATCAATAGTGATATTGTTCTAAACTCGCCAAAGTTTTAAATAAATTGGATTTTTTCAGAAAACAGTAGTGGGGGTATGATAGAACTGGAAGTGATTCCAGAACCGCAAACGATTACTGAAGATTTGATAAGAACCTAAAGATTTAATCTGGTTTGACATTCCATTGGCCACTCCACAGATAAGGTGGGTAACCTCAGGCACCCGAGAGGTACTCCGGTAGCCTTAAGGACGGTGACAGGGAGGTTTTTGTTTACCTAGGCTTGCCTTTGCTGTTGTTCCAGACTGTGAGACCCGGCAGGAGGATGAGTATAGCGTCGTTTTAAACTAGCTTTAGAAGTGCACGTGTATATGACTCTGCCAGAGGGTTATCGTAGTCAGTGGGAGTAGCGGAAGCATTGGTGGACAAGTAGCTTAAGTCTATTTATAGACAGATATAGCGAGATAGATCATCTGTTTCTGATGTGACAGTCATAGATTTGACTTTGTCAGAATAGGGGATGGATCTGTTGAGAAGGTAGTAGGGTGTGATGTCCTGGTATTTGGATGACATACACAGAGCAGGAAGTGAGATTCCTCTACTACGATCAGTTATATTTTGGTTGTCACACAGTGGTTTCTCCACATGGAACTTGGATATTATATCTGACATTCTGGTTACTAGATCTATGGTTTTAGATCTAGATTTGGGAAGTGTCCCAATCTGGGTACTTAGACAGCATTCTCAAGGTGTTTAAAAATGGACGACTCCTGGCACGGTAGTGTACCTACAGGTGATGGAGTCACCCTCTCTAAAGGTGTCTTACAGACTAAAGGGGAGAGGGATGTGCATGATTGGCAGATCACTTGCTTAGGCAATTGAGTCAATCATGAGATGTCAAGTACCACACCAGATGTTGTTTTTACAGTAGATGCGATAAGTTGATATTAATCCAATCCTAGAGAGACATTCGGAAGCATTTTTAGAACATAAGTGGATATTCTAGGGATTTGATGACGGCAGCCTCCTTCGGGAGACAGTTATCATTCCAGGCTGCCAAGGTGACCTGGATGACAGAGTGGCTGTCAGAGTTATAGTTTTTCCTCTGACGAGGGGCAGTATTTTGGACAGGTGGTCCAAGCGGATACTGAGGGAGGCATGGCACAGGGTACTGATTGTTTTCAGTTGACGATACTATCTAAGAAATTTGGATTTGGAGTTCATTTATGAGCTAGGTCCCATCAGATATCCAGACATATTCTAAGACAGGTATTGTTCATTTCGGGAGATGGCTTTCTCCACGAACTTGAGATTAAGAGAGACATAGACAGATACATCTGAGCGGATCCACTCACTGAGGCTATTCCTCGAATGCATTAGTTTTGCAAACGGGCTTTGTGAGACTGATTAGTAGAGGAGTTGGGTGTTCGGTATCACACGGGCTGTGAGTATGCGACATCGCAATAATTAGCCTTGAGTGCAAGTGGGAGATTGTTGGAGATAATGCCCTCAGAGTCAATTATTGGATCACAAGCACGTGATTGCAATGATTGAGGGAGGACCTATACCGGTAGGACAGTCTTACTCAAGATGATAGTATGCGATCTGGTTTATCTTTATCATCATGTACTGCTTTAGGTGACCTTACAGGTCACTATTGCGCGTTGATAGAGCCCCTAGGATTCTTGCTTGACTGCCAGCAATATGAGGGCGATCATATACGTGGGAGCTGGGGTCTATAAGCACATCCTTAAAAGGTCCCTAGCCGAGAGAGTTTCGAGACAGGGCATCGATACTCCAGAGTAGACTAGTGTATACAGTCGAGACCCCGACGAGGGGTGGTGGCCAGTCTCACAAGCCACTGGTGTCAGTTGGTTCACCTAAGATGTATACAGGTGCTCATTGGGTTATGAGTACACCGAACAGGACTCGCCGGGAACATGCTAGTTGGTCTTATACCTGACGTCAGATAGCAGTTCCCTGGTGACATGTGTACAGGTTAGTTCATCGACCTGAGATCGTCATTTGTCTCGTGTGAGTTCCCACTGTACTTTGATTACTACCCTACCATGCTCAAAGGAGACGCGCAAACAGGTTTTAGTTGGGTACAGTCCCGAGCCACATGGAGGCAGTGAGCGGATCTGCAGGGGTTCGTCTCTCCGGGTATTGGGGGTGAGGTCGCGCTGTGTCTAGGAGAGCCCTTACACGAAGTCCTTGGCCAAGGAAGGAGATTTACTGGTAGGTATTCCAGTAGTATCTCGGGGTGTTCTGGGCTACACTCCGACACGACTTGTACCGCTTTTCGGGGTCTGACTTTTACCAACCCCTTAGGCCCGCCATGCGATACTCATAGACGAACGGACCGGACTGTACGGATATTGTCACTGATAGGTTCAGTAGGGTGTCAGGATGAGTTTGCTTATCGACGTCCCTTTTGGTCAATACCTGGTAGCAGATTAAGTATGGCTAATACCTCTGACTTGCTAGTGGTTAAATCCACAGCCAAAGTGTTAACGAGTCTTTAGAGTCCCCCACAGACCATTTTCTCAAGTTTCGGGCGAAATGCTGTAGAGGTCGTATGGAGATATGGCAGGGTTCGATCATGTACGTGCGGTATTGCACGGATCATGATCCGCACGGATCATGATCGAACGGATAATACTAGCGGGCTTTGGTTTAAGCCGGATCCTATTATTATACAGTGTAGATTTTGTCTCATTGCATTTGTATTCGGTCGCAATACAAATGCGGGTATGTATATACGGTCGCGGGGTTTTCCTATAATTTATTAAGGGATCTGTTTTCTGAAGTTGCCAGTCTGCTTTCCGTTTTGGCCATTTTCCTTTGTTTCCTTTCTTTGGCTGAAAATTGGTGGAGGGGGTTATTTGCAAATGTGCAAATTAGCATTGTGGAGGGTGTTCCTTGCATATTGATGCTTCATGATGGTTGCACCATCATTTGACTTCTTCACTTCATGATTGCTCGACTTTTGGAGTGATGATGGTTGATGGAGTGTTGGATTTTGTTGGTGATCATTTTTTCTCATCATTCTCTCTTGCATTATTGATCCACCCCCCTTGGACTTTTTCCCTCTCCAATTTCTTTACATGGCCGGCCACTAAGCGAGGTGGGGGCTGTCCAATTTTTGGGAGGGGAAAAATGAGTCTCATTTCCATGCTAAAAATCCCTTTGTTCATCCAAAAAGTTGATAGTTCATTTCCTCCACCAAAAGGCAACTTCTAGTAACCTTAAGAGACAAAGAGCACTACACTTATTCTACAGCAATTCTTGGACACTTCGACTCGCCAACTTCGTGCCCGAGTTGCCTCGGTACAGAGGTGGGAGCCCGTAAAAGAACCCGGCGATGTGGTGCCCTTCCGACGAGGAGATAAAGACCGGAGATTCCGCGGGGAGATCGGGACGACGACAAGAAGACAGAAGGACACGGATCGCTCGGTATATCTCTCTAACCCTTCTCTAGTTAGCTAGGAGTAGGTTAATGGCCCGATCCGGGTTTTTAGTACGCGGTAGCGCCAGTTTTAAAAGTTAAAGAAAAGAATCGTTTCCGCATTTTGGCCTCAGATTGAAGGCCGGGGCGCCGCCGTGCACTTACAGTGCATTGTTGCATCATATTGTATTTCGTGCACTGGATGCACTGTATTTGGTATTTCATGCACTGGATGCACTGTATTTGGTATTTCGTGCACTGGATGCACTGTATTTGATATTTCGTGCACTTGATGCACTGGAGTTGTTATATTGTGCGATTGTTGCACTGTATTGTATTTCGTGCACTGGATGCACCGGATTCATATTTCGAGTATTTGTTGCACCAGCTAGGTATTTTGTGCATTGGTTGCACCGGAATTATACTCCATACTTTTGTTGCACCCGATTTATGTTTTTGAGCATTTGTGTTACCAGATTTGTGTTGTGTGCGCGTCCGCACTTGATGTTCATTTTCATGCATGTTACTGCACTGGATTGAGATTTTGTGCACCACAGTAGCACTTGACTTTGATTAGATATCATTCGAGATGTTGATTTGATTTCATGCTTCTTGGTATGCATATGATTTGACTTATGCTTTCGGCATAGATTTCATGCACTTTAGTATTTTGATTCGATTTTTTGCACGCTGATGCACAGGGTTATGAGGTTATATACCACGGTATACCTGATTTGGATTTAGATTGAGATGTGTTGTATGCCGTCGATTTCGATTGTGATATTCGATATTGTTTTCTTGCACCTTGTGCACTGGATTTGGATTCTTGCGCATACTTGGGCGCTTGATGCGATTTTGGTGCACGCCAGATGCACTAAATCGGGATCCTTCGTGCATATAAGATACACATGATATTGCTGTCAGGCACACCCGTTGCCTTTGACATGTGTTTCGTGCACACCCGTTGCACTTAGATTTTGTTTCTGTGCACATGTATGGCACATTCATGGATTTCGATTTCCGTGCGCACCAGATACACGTGGCATTCACATATATTTAGGATTGATTTCTTTTGGAGCGGTATATTTTATGATACCTGCTATTTGGTTTAGTACTGAGCAGGACTAGTCAGAGGAAAGTACCTGAGTATATTTTTGCATGCATTGATAGTTATCGAAAGGGTTTTCTATGGGCTATAGTCTCAGTATTTACCTACGTGTCCGTGATGACACGAAACTTTTTACAAGGAAAACCCTTCTAAATTGTTTTCAAAACGGCGGAACGTGTATGTTAAACAAAGGATATATATATATAGTTATTTTCTCACAATGGACATCCGCCACTGTGCAGTGTTACATACATCACACAGTGATTTGAAAAAGGTTTAGCATGCATTGCTTCCAGAAGTTTTAATGATGTATATCATGTTGTTTTCATATTGGATCTTGACATTGGTGTCTTCTCCATAACTCCGATGATTGTGGGATGCTTGACGGAGTTTTGATTTTGAGTTATACACTCTTTTTCATGCGCATGCATTGCGCTACGATGTGTTTTATGTATTTATGATTTTAGAGCCCCGACGACTTGATCATTTTACTGAAATATTTTTGTATTTGGGGGAGTTTTAATTTAAATTCAGGGACCGAATTTCTTTTAAGGGGGGAAGATTGTAACGTTTTGAAAATCGTTCAGGTGAAATTTCGGATAATCGGTAAAATAACGGGTGTTTTCCGTAAAAAAAATCAAGATATAAATATCTTTTAATATAAAATTAAATATACATATTCTAGCTATGTAATTGCTAGTATTTGGTGTTTATTGAGCCACTTGTAAAATTTCTAGTTTACTGGAAAATTTTCCGAAATTAATTATTTTAATATTATTTTAAGCCGTCACTAATACATTTAATTAGTGATAATTACAAATTGGAATGGGTTAATGCAAATTTGTAACACCTTAGGATGTGTTAGTGACCAATTATATTTAAATAAAGGGTTTTTAAGGAAAAGTTTACCAAATTGTGTTTCAAATATTTTTCCTAATTTAATAAATATTTTTCTAAAATTTTCCTAGGCTTGCACACACATGTGCATGTAAACTAGGGTTTTTAAATGAGTTATTATCATGATTAGTAACCATGGTGGGTTAATCATGGGGATTAAGTCTTTTGGGTTTTTATTTGAGTTAATTAGTTAATTAATAGTTGATTTAATTTGAATTTCCTTAGGGTGTTGACTTGTAAGAGAGAGAGAGAGTGCATCATGGCTTAGGCCATGCTTGCAATTAATGAAGAGAGAGAGAGGAGGGTTGACATTGGGGTGATGTTTTTCCTCTCATTTCTTTGTTCTTCTCTAAAATCTCTCACACACACACACACACTTACCTCTTCAGCACCAGCAGCAGCAAGAAGCACAGCAGCAGCAGCAACTGAAGCAAGCAACTCAGCAGCAGCAGCAGACTTCACAGCAGCAGCAGCAGACTTCACAGCAGCAGCAGCAAGCATCAACTTCGACAGCAGCTCCTTCCCTTCACTTCATCTTCTTCCTCCAGCTCCCTAGGGTCGATTGTGAGGTATATTTCCTAAACTTACTCTCTAGTTTACTTGTTTAGGATAGTTTTGCTTCGGTTAGTGGTTTTTGGTGCGATTTAGTGCGATATGAAGTGTTTAGTGTGAACCTTGGCCAAGTGATGTGTGTTTTGGTTTCAGTAGGTTGATAGAGAGTTGTTAAGGCCATTTCAACCCAGCTTAGCCCCCAATTGCACTAAATTACCACCAGATCCCTATTTAACGCATTTCGTCGTTTTAAAGCAAAATTTGAGTTTCTGGGAATTGCTATCGACCCGATGAGTTCAGATTAAATTTGAGAAGACTGCAGTGTAGTGGCTAGGTACTGATACCACAGGTAGAACCCGACCCCTAAATTCCGTACCGTGGCCGCCAATTATTTCGTTCTGGCCGCAATTTGCGGCCAGATGGGTAGGGTTTGGGTTGGGGTTTGGTCCTATGGGTGTATTCTGCTGTGTGTAGTGTTATGATATATATATTTTTGTAAGTTAAGTTCTGTATAAAAATCTGGGGCTTATTACCTATTTCTCGTATTTTCTAAACCTTCGCGACACGCGTGATACGTGTGTGAATTTGGGGTTTCTGCGTATCGCGACGCGTCAGGGTAGTTTCAGGCGCGTGATCTCACGTTTTAGCGTATCGCGCACACGCGCGATTGGTTTGCGATACGGGTTTCTAGTTGGACCATAATATCATGTTTTTGTGAAATTGAGCTTATGTGTGATATATGTTATGTGATTCTAGGTTCGCAGGCGAGTGAGACGGACGCTGCGAAGAAGGGCAAGCAAGTCGTCGGCTACACTTAGCGCGAGACTTCTGTGAGTAGATTTAACATCTACGGGGATATCGCCCGCATGGCGTTATGCGTCAGGGCTGATAGGACCTTATCATTATATGTTGCATTTACCTCATGTACTGTCATTGCATATTGCATTCCCTGCTGTATGTATGCTTAGAATTGATAGAACACCGCACTATTACTAACGGTTCATGTTGCACGTGCACTGATCTGCATGCTACACACACACCGTTAGTAATTGCCATGACACACTCACTGTAGAACTGCCATGATTATATTGCTGTAGTTCATTTCATATATGATTCGATATGACTTTCATGGAAATTGGGAGCCGCAGGATATCTTTAAAAAACGGAAACTAATTTTAAAAGCGGTTTTCCCTTATACCTATATCATCGATTGATGTACGTAGCACATCGCATTGGATTTACTTCTTGGCAGTTGGATTTTCATGTGATTTCTGGTTTTGAGGACCGTGGGATTTTTAAGAAAAGATGCACCATTTGAAAACCTGGTTCCTCGTGATATGATATTTTGGTGCGTCCGCCACGCGTTTTCTCGGTGCTGAGACGTGTGCTTGAAACCCGATTCGAGGAGATGGATGATCCGTTTGCGGGTTCGTGGTGGACCCGGTATGGTTCCCCGGGGCAAGAAATGTTTTTCGTGGAGTAGACGATGAGCCTGGCAGGGTGGCGAGTACCTACCGGTGATTGGTTGGACCTGGCGGTTATCCGGAGGATACCGACCACAGTCGAGAGATGGATGCAGGATGATCCGTACTGCCGAGGCCGAGGGCCGATACCGCAGACGGAGCCCATGGGCTGATTCGGACTGACGGAGCCCGATATATGAGGATTTGCGTGTCGATGCAGGACACGAGTATTTTATGAGGTTTTGGGTGCCGATGTTGGGCACTCGTGATTTCTCAGCTGTTTACAAGATTTGAGGGCCGATGGGTGTGCCGGCGCCTGAGTTATTTGGGATTTGGGTGCAGTTGTGGGCACCGATTGTTTTCCACGTTGATATTCCGTGCAGATGTTGTTTATCCCATGCTCAGCATTGATTACCATATATCTCATCCTGTAGTTATTTTACCTGATAGAGCATCTGCATGATTATTGCACAAACTACTTATCACGCATTGATATTACCTGCTGGCATTTGTTAGAGTAGCGCAGTACGTGCATGCTCGCGATTATCTTTATATGTTATCTCTATTCACGAGTTGGCAACTCACCCCCGTTGTGCCACAGTATTTGCAGGTTGCCCTCAGCATAGTCGCGGCAGGCTGTCATTTGCATCTTTTGGCTACAGATACCACCACAGTTGCGGTGAGAGCTGTTTTGCATTTAGGTGGGTTGTGGTATTCTGAGTACTTTTATTGTATCCCTTTTGTATCTAGTACTCTCCATCTACCATTTATGTACTGGACTTAGATACTGTGCGAGGACGATGATGTATATTTTGTATTTTGGTGTCGAGCTCGTAGGAGCCGACTGTTTTTATATGCAGTTTTATTCTGTGATGTTTACTTATTGCTTATTCTTCGCTACGGCGTCGTATATTACTCTTGTGATGATGGTTTCCGCCGTTGGGCGTGATTACTCCCGTTTGGGGATGTTTCATTTCATTACATTTCATTTCACTTATATCCTGTTTTGTACCCGGTCTCGGGGCTACTTTTACAAAGGAAATGCTGCCAAAATTATTCAAATGATTAAGTAACATTAAAAAGGAACTTATTGAATTATTTAAGGTTTTCTAAAAGCTTTAACTAAATGTTTTCAACACTCATTATTTTTAAATGGTTTTGATTTCTGGGTTCGGCTTACTTAGTCGCGTTACGCCTGTAGACGTAGCGTGGTTAAGTGCCGGTCACGAGTCGAAATACTCGGGTCGTGACAAAGTTGGTATCAGAGCGTAGGTTTTACCTTCGGAGTGTAGGATGACCCTGGTATGATGGAGTAGGTAGCTGCAGTAGGGTAGCTAGCGTGTGTATGTTCCGCAGCATACTCAAGACACGGTACTCCGCCTACGCGACCTTAGGACTTGTTGATTTAATCCCTTCTTATATTCTTGTGATTCGATTTCTGTATTCTTATCGAATCCTAATTTTCTTTCAGCCATTATGCCGCCAAAGACTACGAGGGCGCAGAGAGCGGCCGCGAGGGCCGTGATTCGAGTTGACTCGTCCGAGACGAGGACTGATCCGGGCAGTACACCGGTTGTACCGGAGCAGGCTGTTCCTTCCATGACAGATCAGATCGCCACGCTAAGGGCTAGTATGCAGGAGATGCGCCAGACGGTGGGATCTAGCATGCAGGAGATGCGCCAGATGATAAGATCGCTAGTTGAGACGCTTCGAGCGCAGCGACCAGAGGTAGCTCCACCCGTTCCAGAGACCGCGATGGTACCTACCGCACAGCCAGTTGCCCTTGCAGCCACGGAGGTGATTACAGTATCGCTATCAGAGTTCATGAGGCTGAAGCCTCCGGTCTTCACAGGCACCGATACTGCCGAGGACCCACAGTCTTTCATCGACAGGATGGCCCGGATTTGTCGTTCCCTCAGATGCGCAGATACGAGATGAGTTGAGTTCGCGGGCTTTTGCCTGGAAGGTCTTGCGCAGAAGTGGTGCGATTCGGTTGAGAAGGGCAGAGCAGCAGGTCTTCCTCCTATGACCTGGACGGAGTTCGTAACAGTATTTCTAGCCCGTTTCCTTCCTCAGAGTGTTAGGGATGCCCGAGCACGCAGATTTGAGTCCTTGCGCCAGACGCCAGGGATTACAGTGGCAGAGTATGACGTGCTGTTTACAGAGCTAGCAGTCTATGCCCCATATTTAGTGGCTACCGAGGAGTTGCGAGTCAAGAGATTTGTTCGAGGCTTGCTTACACCACTGTTCCTCGCGATCAGCGAGCAGCACTACGAGACCTATGCAGCAACTGTAGACGCAGCCCTAGTAGTCGAGGAGCACCTTGCTGAGACTTTGGTATTTCTAGAGCCGAAGAGAGTTCGTACCAGTATATCCGCACGGAGGCAGTCATTCAGACGCCGCGACAGGTATCGTTCTGGTACGAGGGGTAGCAGAGATTCGGGACAAGGCCAGATGTTTAGTTCGTATCCCCAGGAGAGTCAGCAGTCACCGCGGGGTTGCTTAAGGTGCGGCAGTCTACTTCACCTCGTTAGAGATTGTCCTGAGATACACCGGAGGGAGGCGACAGCACCGCATGTTACCTTACCACCTTCACCACTCTAGAGGGCGTTGCCTGTTGTACCTACCGTTGCTCCACGCCAGACTCATACACAGCGAGGTCATGGGCGTGGAGGAGTTGCTCAGAGAGGACGAGATGACCGAGGCAGAGGGCAGTCAGTCGCAGGTGGTGGACAGGCGCAGGTTTTTGCTTTGACGGATCAGGATGCGCAGGCGTCTAATGCGGTGGTTTCAGGTATCCTTCCTGTATGTACAGTTGATGCACACGTATTGTTTGATCCCGGATCCACGCACTCGTACGTATCTACACACTTCGTGCCGAGTTTAGGTAGAGAGTCCGGTTTGCTTGATCAGCCGCTTATTGTGACCACTCCTATAGGAGAGTCGTTTGTTGTTAGGCACGTGTTCCGATCCAGTACCATCTATATTGGCGAGAGGGAGTTGCCTGTCGACTTGATCCTTCTGGAGATGTTGGACTTCGACGTTCTTTTGGGCATGGATTGGTTAGCCACGTGCTATGCTTCTGTGGACTGCCGTGAGAAGACAGTTAGATTCTGTTTTCCTGGCGAGTCGGTGTTTGTTGTGTTGGGGGGACCGTGGTGCCGCCCCTCACAGTGTGATTTTGTCTTTTCGCGCTAGACAGCTTTTGAGGAAGGGATGTCAGGGATTTCTCGCTTATGTTTGCGATGCTAGTGCTACACAGGTTCCATTGGATCAGGTTCTGGTTGTTAGCGAGTTCCCTGATGTGTTCCCTGACGAGCTTCCTGGGATACCGCCCGAGCGCGACATTTCTTTCTGTATTGATTTGGTTCCTGGAACGGGGCCTATTTCCATACCGCCTTATCGGATGGCCCCGGCGGAACTTCGATAGTTGAAGGGTCAGTTGCAAGATTTGCTGGATAAGGGACTTATTCGACCCAGTGTTTCTCCTTGGGGTGCTCCAGTCCTGTTCGTCAAGAAGAAGGAAGGCAGTTTGCGTCTGTGTGTCGACTACCGGCAGCTGAACAGGGTGACAGTGCGGAACAGGTATCCTTTGCCACGCATCGACGATTTGTTCGACCAGCTTCAGGGGGCAGGGTACTTTTCGAGGATTGATTTACGATCGGGCTATCATCAGCTGCGGGTTCGACAGGAAGACATTCCCAAGATAGCTTTCCGTACGCGCTACGGCCATTATGAGTTTTTGGTGATGTCGTTCGGACTCACCAATGCGCCAGCAGCATTCATGGACTTGATGAACCGTATTTTCCGGCCATATTTGGATCTGTTCATTATAGTGTTCATTGACGATATCTTGGTGTATTCCCGGAGTAGTGAGGAGCATGAGCAGCACCTGCGGATTACACTACAGACTTTGAGGGAGCACCAGCTTTATGCGAAATTCTCCAAGTGTGCTTTTTGGCTGGACCGCGTAGACTTCTTGGGGCATGTGATTTCACGAGACGGTATATGTGTAGACCCGAGAAAGATCGAGGCCGTTCAGCGTTGGCCCAGACCCACACCGGTTACGGAGATTCGCAGCTTTTTGGGGTTGGCCGGTTACTACAGGCGATTTGTGCAGGACTTCTCCAGTATTGCTACCCCTTTGACCGGGTTGACCCGGAAGGGAGTCCCTTTCGATTGGACGGAGGAGTGCGAGCACAGTTTTCAGCAGTTGCGGACTCGGCTGACGACGGCACCGGTATTATCAATACCTTCTGGCTCAGGCGGGTTTGTGGTCTATTGTGATGCCTCTCGAGTGGGGCTAGGGTGCGTTCTGATGCAGCATGATAGTGTGATCGCGTATGCTTCGCGACAATTGAAGAAACATGAACAAAACCACCCCACTCATGACTTGGAGATGGCTGCAGTGGTCTTTGCACTTAAGATCTGGCGACATTACCTATACGGCGACTCGTGCCAGATATTCACGGATCATAAGAGTCTAAAATATATATTTCAGCAGCGGGACCTGAATCTTAGACAGCGCCGATGGATGGAGTTAGTGAAGGATTACGACTGCGAGATCTTGTACCACTCGGGCAAGGCGAATGTAGTGGCGGATGCGTTGAGTAGGAGGCCCGGCGGTAGTCTATCTTATTTAAGCGCTGTTCGGGGACAGTCGTCGGCAGATTGGCAGATATTATGGGACAACCGAGTACAATTCGAGTTCACGCCGATTGGAGGACAGATCGCGCATGTTCGTGCACGCCCACAGTTACATGGCCGCATACATAAGGCACAGCGCAGTGATGACCGATGTTCGGAGATCATGGCACAGATTGGACAGGGCAGATTTTCCGAGTTCGTGATCGATGATCAGGGGGTACTACGATTTGGAGTTAGACTTTGCGTACCAGATGCTGAGGGACTGCGGCGCGAGATTCTTGAGGAGGCACATCGATCGGTGTACAGCGTCCATCCCGGTTCCACCAAGATGTATCATGATATGAGAGATGTTTATTGGTGGGACGGAATGAAGAGGGACATCGCAGATTTCGTGTCGAGATGCCTGACTTATCAGCAAGTCAAGGCTGAGCACCAGAGGCCCGCGGGAGAGCTACAGCCGTTACCCATTCCGGAGTGGAAATGGGAGCAGATTTCGATGGATTTCGTTGTGGGTCTACCCAGGACTAGTCGAGGGTATGACTCCATCTGGGTGATCGTGGATCGGTTGACGAAGGCGGCTCACTTCCTACCAGTGAAGACGACTCTCGGATTTACTCAGTATGCCCAGATCTACATCGACGAGATTGTGCGACTACACGGAGTCCCGACATGTATTGTGTCCGACAGAGGCACCCAGTTTACCAGCCGATTATGGCAGAGGCTTCAGGAGGCTTTGGGCACTCGCTTGAGTTTCAGTACAGCATTTCATCCGCAGACCGACGGACAGTCAGAGCGGAAGATTCAGACTCTCGAGGACATGCTCAGAGCTTGTGTATTAGATTTCGGAGGTAGCTGGGATCATCACTTACCCTTGGTAGAGTTCTCCTACAATAACAGCTACCAGGAGACCATTCAGATGGCACCGTTTGAGGCTCTCTATGGGAGGAGATGCAGATCGCCCGCCTGTTGGACAGAGCTCAGTGAGTGCAGTGTCTTAGGGCCACAGATTGTCGAGGAGACGACCGTGAAGATCCAGTTGATTCGCAATAGGATGAGAGCAGCGCAGAGTAGGCAGAGATCTTATGCGGACCGTCGGCGGCGCAGGCTTGAGTTTTCTGTTGGTGACCATGTTTTCTTGAAGGTCTCCCCTATGAAAGGTGTGATGAGGTTTGGGAAGAAGGGGAAGCTCAGTCCCAGATATGTGGGCCCCTTCGAGATCCTCGAGCCTGTTGGTGCAGTAGCATACCGATTAGCCCTTCCGCCCAGTTTTCCAGATGTGCACCCCGTATTTCAAGTTTCGATGCTCCGTAGGTATCTTCATGATCCTTCGCATGCGATTCAGCACCCGACGATCCAGCTGGAGCGCGACCTTTCCTATGCAGAGCAGCCGGTGATGATCTTGGATCGATAAGTAAAGAAATTGAGATCGAAGGACATCTCATCAGTTAAGGTACTTTGGCGTGGTCAGAACCGTGAGGAGGTCACTTGGGTGACCGAAAGCGAGATGATGAAGACGTATCCCCATCTTTTCAAAGGTACGTGTAGTTAGATTTTGAAATTCGGGGACGAATTTCTTTAAGGGGGAGAGATTGTAACATCTTAGGATGTGTTAGTGACTAATTATATTTAAATAAAAGGTTTTTAATGAAAAGTTTACCAAATTGTGTTTCAAATATTTTTCCTAATTTAATAAATAATTTTCTAAAATTTTCCTAGGCTTGCACACACATGTGCATGTAAACTAGGGTTTTTAAATGAGTTATTACCATGATTAGTAACCATGGTGGGTTAATCATGGGGATTAAGTATTTTGGGTTTTTATTTGAGTTAATTAGTTAATTAATAGTTTATTTAATTTGAATTTCCTTAGGGTGTTGACTTGTAGGGGAGAGAGAGAGTGCATCATGGCTTAAGCCATGCTTGCAATTAATGAAGAGAGAGAGAGAGGAGGGTTGACATTGGGGTGATGTTTTTCCTCTCATTTCTTTGTTCTTCTCTAAAATCTCACACACACACACACTTACCTCTTCAGCACCAGCAGAAGCAAGAAGCACAGCAGCTGCAGCACCTGAAGCAAGCAGCTCAGCAGCAGCAGCAGACTTCACAGCAGCAGCAGCAGACTTCACAGCAGCAGCAGCACGCATCAACTTCGACAGCAGCTCCTTCCCTTCACTTCATCTTCTTCCTCCAGCTCCCTAGGGTCGATTGTGAGGTATATTTCCTAAACTTACTCCCTAGTTTACTTGTTTAGGGTAGTTTTGCTTCGGTTAGTGGTTTTTGGTGCGATTTAGTGCGATATGAGGTGTTTAGTGTGAACCTTGGCCAAGTGATATGTGTTTTGGTTTCAGTAGGTTGATAGAAAGTTGTTAAGGCCATTTCAACAAAGATTAGCCCCCAATTGCACTAAATTACCTCCAGATCCCTATTTGATGCATTTCGTCGTTTTAAAGCAAAATTTGAGTTTCTGGGAACTACTATCGACCCGATGAGTTCAGATTATATTTGAGAAGACTGCAGTGTAGTGGCTGGGTACTGATACCACAGGTAGAACCCGACCCCCAAACTCCGTACCTTGGCCGCCAATTATTTCGTTCTGGCCGCAATTTGCGGCCAGATGGGTAGGGTTTGGGTTGGGGTTCGGTCCTATGGGTGTATTCTGCTGTGTGTAGTGTTATGATATATATATTTTTGTAAGTTAAGTTCTGTATAAAAATCTGGGGCTTATTACCTATTTCTCGTATTTTCTAAACCTTCGCGACACGCGTGATACGTGTGTGAATTTGAGGTTTCTGCGTATCGCGACGCATCAGGGTAGTTTCAGGCGCGTGATCTCACGTTTTAGCGTATCACGCACACGTGCGATTGGTTTGCGACACGGGTTTCTAGTTGGACCATAATATCACGTTTTTGTGAAATTGAGCTTATGTGTGATATATGTTATGTGATTCTAGGTTCGCAGGCGAGTGATACGGACGCTGCGAAGAAGGGCAAGTAAGTCGTCGGCTACACTTAGCACGAGACTTCTGTGAGTAGATTTAACATCTACGGGGATATCGCCCGCATGGCGTTATGCGTCAGGGTTGATAGGACCTTATCATTATATGTTGCATTTACCTCATGTACTGTCATTGCATATTGCATTCCCTGCTGTATGTATGCTTAGAATTGATAGAACACCACACTATTACTAACGGTTCATGTTGCACGAGCACTGATCTGCATGCTACACACACACCGTTAGTAATTGCCATGACACACTCACTGTTGAACTGCCAAGATTATATTGCTGTAGTTCATTTCATACATGATTCGATATGACTTTCATGGAAATTGGGAGCCGCAGGATATCTTTAAAAAACGGAAACTAATTTTAAAAGCGGTTTTCCCTTATACCTATATCATCGATTGATGTACGTAGCATATCGCATTGGATTTACTTCTTGGCTGTTGGATTTTCATGTGATTTCTGGTTTTGAGGACCGTGGGATTTTTATGAAAAGATGCACCATTTGAAAACCCGGTTCCTCGTGATATGATATTTTGGTGCGTCCAAAACGCGTTTTCTCGGTGCTGAGACGTGTGCTTGAAACCCGATTCGAGGAGATGGATGATCCGTTTGCGGGTTCGTGGTGGACCCAGTATGGTTCCCCGGGGCGAGAAATGTTTTTCGTGGAGTAGACGATGAGCCTGGCAGGGTGGCGAGTACCTACCGGTGATTGGTTGGACCTGGCGGTTATCCGGAGGTTATCGACCAGAGTCGAGAGATGGATGCGGGATGATCCGTACTGCCGGGGCTGAGGGCCGATACCGCAGATGGAGCCCGTGGGCTGATCCGGACTGACGGAGCCCGATATATGAGGATTTGCGTGTCGATGCTGGACACGAGTATTTTATGAGGTTTTGGGTGCCGATGTTGGGCACTCGTGATTTCTCAGCGGTTTACAGGATTTGAGGGCCGATGGGTGTGCCGGCGCCTGAGTTATTTGGGATTTGGGTGCAGTTGTGGGCACCGATTGTTTTCCACGTTGATATTCCGTGTAGATGTTGTTTATCCCATGCTCAACATTGATTACCATATATCTCATCCTATAGTTATTTTACCTGATAGAGCATCAGCATGATTATTGCACAAACTGCTTATCACGCATTGATATTATCTGCTGGCATTTGTTAGAGTAGCGCAGTACGTGCATGCTCGCGATTACCTTTATATGTTATCTCTATTCACGAGTTGGCAACTCACCCCCGTTGTGCCACAGTATTTGCAGGTTGCCCTCAGCATAGTCGTGGCTGGCTGTCTTTTGCATCTTTTGGCTACAGAAACCACCACAGTTGCGGTGAGAGCTGTTTTGCATTTAGGTGGGTTGTGGTATTCTGAGTACTTTTATTGTATCCCTTTTGTATCTAGTACTCTCCATCTACCATTTATGTACTGGACTTAGATACTGTGCGAGGACGATGATGTATATTTTGTATTCTGGTGTCGAGCTCGTAGGAGCCGACTGTTTTTATATGCAGTTTTATTCTTGGATGTCTACTTATTGCTTATTCTTCGCTACGGCGTCGTATATTACTCTTGTGATGTTGGTTTCCGCCGTTTGGCGTGATTACTCCCGTTTGGGGATGTTTCATTTCATTACATTTCATTTCACTTATATCCTGTTTTGTACCCGGTCTCGGGGCTACTTTTACAAAGGAAATGCTGTCAAAATTATTCAAATGATTAAGTAACTTTAAAAAGGAACTTATTGAATTATTTAAGGTTTTCTAAAAGCTTTAACTAAATGTTTTCAACAATCACTATTTTTAAATGGTTTTGATTTCTGGGTTCGGCTTACTTAGTCGCGTTACGCCTGTAGATGTAGCGTGGTTAAGTGCCGGTCACGAGTCGAAATACTCGGGTCGTGACAAAGTTGGTATCAGAGCGTAGGATTTACCTTCGGAGTGTAGGATGACCCTGGTATGATGGAGTAGGTAGCTGCAGCAGGGTAGCGTAGCGTGTGTATGTTCCGCGGCATACTCACAACACGGTACTCCGCCTACGCGACCTTAGGACTTGTTGATTTAATCCCTTCTTATATTCTTGTGATTCGATTCCTGTATTCTTATCGAATCCTACTTTTCTTTCACCCATTATGCCGCTAAAGACTACGAGGGCGCAGAGAGCGGCTGCGAGGGCCGAGATTCGAGTTGACTCGTCCAAGACGAGGACTGATCCGGGCAATACACCGGTTGTACCGGAGCAGGCTGTTCCTGCCGTGACAGATCAGATTGCCACACTAGGGGCTGGTATGCAGGAGATGTGCTAGACGGTGGGATCTAGCATGCAGGAGATGCGCCAGATGATAGGATCGCTAGTTGAGACGCTTCGAGCGCAGTGACCAGAGGTAGCTCCACCCGTTCCAGAGACCGCGATAGTACCTACCGCACAGCCCGTTGCCCCTGCAGCCACGGAGGTGATTACAGTATCGCTATCAGAGTTCATGAGGCTGAAGCCTCCGGTCTTCACAGGCACCGATACAGCCGAAGACCCACAGTCTTTCATCGACAGGATGGCCCGGATATGCCGTTCCCTCAGATGCGCAGATACGAGATGGGTTGAGTTCGCGAGCTTTTGCCTGGAAGTTCTTGCGCAGAAGTGGTGCGATTCGGTTGAGAAGGGCAGAGCAGCAGGTCTTCCTCCTATGACCTGGACGGAGTTCGTGACAGTATTTCTAGCCCGTTTCCTTCCCCAGAGTGTTAGGGATGCCCGAGCACACAGATTTGAGTCCTTGCGCCAGACGCCAGGGATGACAGTGGCAGAGTATGACGTGCTGTTAACAGAGCTAGCAGTCTATGCCCCATATTTAGTGGCTACCGAGGAGTTGCGAGTCAAGAGATTTGTTCGAGGCTTGCTTACACCACTGTTCCTCGCGATCACCGCGCAGCACGACGAGACCTATGCAGCAGCTGTAGACGCAGCCCTAGTAGTCGAGAAGCACCTTGCTGAGACTTCGGTAGTTCCAGAGCCGAAGAGAGTTCGTACCAGTATATTCCCACGGAGGCAGTCATTCAGACGCCGCGACAGGTATCGTTCTGGTACGAGGGGTAGCAGAGATTCGGGACGAGGCCAGATGTTTAGTTCGTATCCCCAGGAGAGTCAACAGTCGCCGCGGGGTTGCTTAAGGTGCGGCAGGCTACATCACCTCGTTAGAGATTGTCCTGAGATACACCGGAGGGAGGCGACAGCACCGCATGTTACCTTACCACCTTCACCACTCCAGAGGGCGTTGCCTGTTGTACCTACCGTTGCTCCGCGCCAGACTCATACACAGCGAGGTCGTGGGCGTGGAGGAGTTGCTCAGAGAGGATAAGATGACCGAGGCAGAGGGCAGTCAGTCGCAGGTGGTGGACAGGTGCGGGTTTTCGCTTTGACGCATCAGGACGCGCAGGCGTCTAATGCGGTGGTTTCAGGTATCCTTCCTGTATGTACAGTTGATGCACTCGTATGGTTTGATCCCGGATCCACGCACTCGTACGTATCCACACACTTCGTGCCGAGTTTGGGTAGAGAGTCCGGTTTGCTTGATCAGCCGCTTTTTGTGACCACTCCTGTGGGAGAGTCGTTTGTTGATAGGCACGTGTTCCGATCCTGTACCGTCTGTATTGGCGAGAGGGAGTTGCCTGTCGACTTGATCCTTCTGGAGATGTTGGACTTCGACATTATTTTGGGCATGGATTGGTTAGCCATGTGCTATGCTTCTGTGGACTGCCGTGAGAAGACAGTTAGATTATGTTTTCCCGGCGAGTCGGTGTTTGTTGTGTTGGGGGACCGTGGTGCCGCCCCTCACAGTGTGATTTCGTCTTTTCGCGCTGGACAGCTTTTGAGGAAGGGATGTCAGGGATTTCTCGCTTATGTTTGCGATGCTAGTGCTACACAGGTTCCATTGGATCAGGTTCCGATTGTTAGCGAGTTCCCTGATGTGTTCCCTGACGAGCTTCCTGGGCTACCGCCCCAGTGCGACATTTCTTTCTGTATTGATTTGGTTCCTGGCACGGGGCCTGTTTCCATACCGCCTTATCGGATGGCCCCGGCGGAACTTCGAGAGTTGAAGGGTCAGTTGTAAGATTTGCTGGATAAGGGACTTATTCGACCCAGTGTTTCTCCTTGGGGTGCTCCAGTCCTGTTCGTCAAGAAGAAGGACGGCAGTTTGCGTCTGTGTATCGACTACCGGCAGCTGAACAGGGTGACATTGCGGAACAGGTATTCTTTGCCGCGCATCGACGATTTGTTCGACCAGCTTCAGGGGGCAGGGTGCTTTTCGAGGATCGATTTACGATCGGGCTATCATCAGCTGCGGGTTCGACAGGAAGACATTCCCAGGACAGCTTTCCATACGCGCTACGGCCATTATGAGTTTTTGGTGATGTCGTTCGGACTCACCAATGCGCCAGCAGCATTCATGGACTTGATGAACCGTATTTTCCGGCCATATTTGGATCTGTTCATTATAGTGTTCATTGACGATATCTTGGTGTATTCCCGGAGTAGTGAGGAGCACGAGCAGCACCTGCGGATTACACTGCAGACTTTGAGGGAGCACCAGCTTTATGCGAAATTCTCCAAGTGTGCTTTTTGGCTGGACCGCGTAGACTTCTTGGGGCATGTGATTTCACGAGACGGTATATGTGTAGACCCCAGGAAGATCGAGGCCGTTCAGTGTTGGCCAAGACCCACATCGGTTACGGAGATTCGTAGCTTTTTGGGGTTGGCCGGTTACTACAGGCGATTTGTGCAGGACTTCTTCAGTATTGCTGCCCCTTTGACCGGGTTGACTCGGAAGGGAGTCCCTTTCGATTGGACGAAGGAGTGCGAGCACAGTTTTCAGCAGTTGCGGACTCGGCTGATGACGCACCGGTATTATCATTACCTTCAGGCTCAGGCGGGTCTGTGGTCTATTGTGATGCCTCTTGAGTGGGGCTAGGGTGCGTTCTGATGCAGCATGATAAGGTGATCGCGTATGCTTCGCGACAATTGAAGAAACATGAACAAAACTACCCCACTCATGACTTGGAGATGGCTGCAGTGGTCTTTGCACTTAAGATCTGGCGACATTACATATACGGCGAGTCGTGCCAGATATTCACGGATCACAAGAGTCTAAAATATATATTTCAGTAGCGGGACCTGAACCTTAGACAGCGCCGATGGATGGAGTTAGTGAAGGATTACGACTGCGAGATCTTGTACCACCCGGGCAAGGCGAATGTAGTGGCGGATGCGTTGAGCAGGAGGCCCGGGGGTAGTCTATCTTATTTGAGCGCGGTTCGGGGACAGTCGTCGGCAGATTGGCAGATATTATGCGACAGCCAAGTACAGTTCGAGTTCACGCCAATTGGAGGACAGATCGCGCATGTTCGTGCACGCCCACAGTTACTTGGCTGCATACATGAGGCACAGCACAGTGATGACCGATGTTCGGAGATCATGGCACAGATTGGACATGGCAGATTTTCCGAGTTCGTGATTGATGATCAGGGGGTACTACGATTTGGAGTTAGACTGTGCGTACCAGATGCTGAGGGACTGCGGTGCGAGATTCTTGAGGAGGCACATCGATCGGTGTACAGCGTCCATCCCGGTTCCACCAAGATGTATCATGATATGAGAGATGTTTATTGGTGGGACGGAATGAAGAGGGACATCGCAGATTTCGTGTCGAGATGCCTGACTTGTCAGCAAGTCAAGGCTGAGCACCAGAGGCCCGCGGGAGAGCTACAGCCGTTACCCATTCCGGAGTGGAAATGGGAGCAAATTTCGATGGATTTCGTTGTGGGTCTACCCAGGACTAGTCGAGGGTATGACTCCATCTGGGTGATCGTGGATCGGTTGACGAAGGCCGCTCACTTCCTACCAGTGAAGACGACTTTCGGATTTACTCAGTATGCCCAGATCTACATCGACGAGATTGTGCGACTACACGGAGTCCCGACATGTATTGTGTCCGACAGAGGCACCCAGTTTACCAGCCGATTATGGCAGAGGCTTCAGGAGGCTTTGGGCACTCGCTTGAGTTTCAGTACAGCATTTCATCCGCAGACCGACGGACAGTCAGAGCGGACGATTCAGACTCTCGAGGACATGCTCAGAGCGTGTGTATTAGATTTCGGAGGTAGCTGGGATCATCACTTACCCTTGGTAGAGTTCTCCTACAATAACAGCTACCAGGAGACCATTCAGATGGCACCGTTTGAGGCTCTCTATGGGAGGAGATGTAGATCGCCCGCCTGTTGGACAGAGCTCAGTGAGGGCAGTGTCTTAGGGCCACAGATTGTTGAGGAGACGACCGTGAAGATCCAGTTGATTCACGATAGGATGAGAGCAGCGCAGAGTAGGCAAAGATCTTATGCGGACCGTCGGTGGCGCAGGCTTGAGTTTTCTGTTGGTGACCATGTTTTCTTGAGGGTCTCCCCTATGAAAGGTGTGATGAGGTTTGGGAAGAAGGGGAAGCTCAGTCCCAGATATGTGGGCCCCTTCAAGATCCTCGAGCGTGTTGGTGCAGTAGCATACCGATTAGACCTTCCGCCCAGTTTTCCAGATGTGCACCCCGTATTTCACGTGTCGATGCTCCGTAGGTATCTTCATGATCCTTCGCATGCGATTCAGCACCCGACGATCCAGCTGGAGCGCGACCTTTCCTATGCAAAGCAGCCGGTGATGATCTTGGATCGACAAGTGAAGAAATTGAGATCGAAGGACATCTCATCAGTTAAGGTACTTTGGCACGGTCAGAACCGTGAGGAGGTCACTTGGGAGACCGAAAGCGAGATGATGAAGACGTATCCCCATCTTTTCAAAGGTACGTGTAGTTAGATTTTGAAATTCGGGGACGAATTTCTTTAAGGGGGAGAGATTGTAATACCTTAGGATGTGTTAGTGACTAATTATATTTAAATAAAGGGTTTTTAATGAAAAGTTTACCAAATTATGTTTCAAATATTTTTCCTAATTTAATAAATATTTTTCTAAAATTTTCCTAGGCTTGCAGACACATGTGCATGTAAACTAGGGTTTTTAAATGAGTTATTACCATGATTAGTAACCATGGTGGGTTAATCATGGGGATTAAGTCTTTTGGGTTTTTATTTGAGTTAATTAGTTAATTAATAGTTGATTTAATTTGAATTTCCTTAGGGTGTTGACTTGTGAGAGAGAGAGAGAGTGCATCATGGCTTAGGCCATGCTTGCAATTAATGAAGAGAGAGAGAGAGGAGGGTTGACAATGGGGTGATGTTTTTCCTCTCATTTATTTGTTCTTCTCTAAAATCTCACACACACACACACTTACCTCTTCAGCACCAGCAGAAGCAAGAAGCACAGCAGCAGTAGCACCTGAAGCAAGCAGCTCAGCAGCAGCAGCAGACTTCACAGCAGCAGCAGCATACTTCACAGCAGCAGCAGCAAGCATCAACTTCGACAGCAGCTCCTTCCCTTCACTTCATCTTCTTCCTCCAGCTCCCTAGGGTCGATTGTGAGGTATATTTCCTAAACTTACTCCCTAGTTTACTTGTTTAGGGTAGTTTTGCTTCGGTTAGTGGTTTTTGGTGCGATTTAGTGCGATATGAGATGTTTAGTGTGAACCTTGGCCAAGTGATGTGTGTTTTGGTTTCAGTAGGTTGATAGAGAGTTGTTAAGGCCATTTCAACCCATCTTAGCCCCCAATTGCACTAAATTACCACCAGATCCCTATTTGATGCATTTCGTCGTTTTAAAGCAAAATTAGAGTTTCTGGGAACTTCTATCGACCCGATGAGTTCAGATTAAATTTGAGAAGACTGCAGTGTAGTGGCTAGGTACTGATACCACAGGTAGAACCCGACCCCCAAACTCTGTACCGTGGCCGCCAATTATTTCGTTTTGGCCGCAATTTACGGCCAGATGGGTAGGGTTTGGGTTGGGGTTTGATCCTATGGGTGTACTCTGCTGTGTGTAGTGTTATGATATATATATTTTTTTAAGTTAAGTTCTGTATAAAAATATGGGGCTTATTACCTATTTCTCGTATTTTCTAAACCTTCGCGACACGCGTGATACGTGTGTGAATTTTGGGTTTCTGCGTATCGCGACGCGTCAGGGTAGTTTCAGGCGCGTGATCTCACGTTTTAGCGTATCGCGCACAACCGCGATTGGTTTGCGACACGGGTTTCTAGTTGGACCATAATATCACGTTTTTGTGAAATTGAGCTTATGTGTGATATATGTTATGTGATTCTAGGTTCGCAGGCGAGTGAGACGGACGTTGCGAAGAAGGGCAAGCAAGTCGTCGGCTACACTTAGTACGAGACTTCTGTGAGTAGATTTAACATCTACGGGGATATCGCCCGCATGGCGTTATGCGTCAGGGTTGATAGGACCTTATCATTATATGTTGCATTTACCTCATGTACTGTCATTGCATATTGCATTCCCTGCTGTATGTATGCTTAGAATTGATAGAACACCGCACTATTTCTAACGGTTCATGTTGCACGAGCACTGATCTGCATGCTACACACACACCGTTAGTAATTGCCATGACACACTCACTGTAGAACTGCCATGATTATATTGCTGTAGTTCATTTCATATATGATTCGATATGACTTTCATGGAAATTGGGAGCCGCAGGATATCTTTAAAAAACGGAAACTAATTTTAAAAGCGGTTTTCCCTTATACCTATATCATCGATTGATGTACGTAGCACATCGCATTGGATTTACTTCTTGGCTGTTGGATTTTCATGTGATTTCTGGTTTTGAGGACCGTGGGATTTTTAAGAAAAGATGCACCATTTGAAAACCCGGTTCCTCGTGATATGATATTTTGGTGCATCCACCACGCGTTTTCTCGGTGCTGAGACGTGTGCTTGAAACCCGATTCGAGGAGATGGATGATCCGTTTGCGGGTTCGTGGTGGACCCGGTATGGTTCCCCGGGGCGAGAAATGTTTTTTGTGGAGTAGACGATGAGCCTTGCAGGGTGGAGAGTATCTACCGGTGATTGGTTGGACCTGGCGGTTATCCGGAGGTTACCGACCAGAGTCGAGAGATGGATGCGGGATGATCCGTACTGCCGGGGCTGAGGGCCGATACCGCAGACGGAGCCCGTGGGCTGATCCGGACTGACGGAGCCCGATATATGAGGATTTGCGTGTCGATGCTGGACACGAGTATTTTATGAGGTTTTGGGTGCCGATGTTGGGCACTCATGATTTCTCAGCGGTTTACAGGATTTGAGGGCCGATGGGTGTGCCGGCGCCTGAGTTATTTGGGATTTGGGTGCAGTTGTGGGCACCGATTGTTTTCCACGTTGATATTCCGTGTAGATGTTGTTTATCCCATGCTCAGCATTGATTACCATATATCTCATCCTGTAGTTATTTTACCTGATAGAGCATCTGCATGATTATTGCACAAACTACTTATCACGCATTGATATTATCTGCTGGCATTTGTTAGAGTAGCGCAGTACGTGCATGCTCGCGATTACCTTTATATGTTATCTCTATTCACGAGTTGGCAACTCACCCCCGTTGTGCCACAGTATTTGCAGGTTGCCCTCATTATAGTCGCGGCAGGCTGTCTTTTGCATCTTTTGGCTACAGATACCACCACAGTTGCGGTGAGAGCTGTTTTGCATTTAGGTGGGTTGTGGTATTCTAAGTACTTTTATTGTATCCCTTTTGTATCTAGTACTCTCCATCTACCATTTATGTACTGGACTTAGATACTGTGTGAGGACGATGATGTATATTTTGTATTCTGGTGTCGAGCTCGTAGGAGCCGACTGTTTTTATATGCAGTTTTATTCTGTGATGTCTACTTATTGCTTATTCTTCGCTACGGCGTCGTATATTACTCTTGTGATGTTGGTTTCCGCCGTTGGGCGTGATTACTCCCGTTTGGGGATATTTCATTTCATTACATTTCATTTCATTTATATCCTGTTTTGTACCCGGTCTCGGGGCTACTTTTACAAAGGAAATGCTGCCAAAATTATTAAAATGATTAAGTAACTTTAAAAAGGAACTTATTGAATTATTTAAGGTTTTCTAAAAGCTTTAACTAAATGTTTTCAACACTCACTATTTTTAAATGGTTTTGATTTCTGGGTTCGGCTTACTTAGTCGCGTTACGCCTGTAGACGTAGCGTGGTTAAGTGCCGGTCACGAGTCGAAATACTCTGGTCGTGAAAAAATTCTATGAACCATGACAAGCTAGAATCTAGTTTGTAACATATTCATTCTTCAAAAATTTTCTTTATGGTTCTAAAGGTTTTAGAATGCTAGATTAAATAAATTTAAAATAGAAATTGATGTAAGATGCAATTATGAGTTTTGAAGGGGTTGTTTTTTACTTGGAATTCCACACACCCACACACGCCCACTATGCTGGCCGAACCCATGCTGCCCCCCCCCCCCACCAATTCCACACTTAAGAAAAAGTCAAAGAAAATGTAAAGGAAAAGAGAATAATGGAAAAAGAAAATAGATAAATGAGGTATGGGCTTTGACCCTTTTGTTGATTTGTTAATTCCAACCTCAATCTCTCTCCCTCTCCCCAACACAATGGTCGAGCCCCCCTTTCCGTAAATCAGCAGTAGCCCTCCCCTTGTTCTCCCCTCTTTCACCACAAAAAAATTCTACAAAATCCATCAAAAATCCAAAAAAAACCTCAAATTCCAAATCCAATCTGTACCCATTATTCCTTGTCCTATCTAGCATGGATCTTGGAGCAAAGTCAGCATCTTTAGGAGGATTGGGTGCATGTTTGATCTCATGTTTAGTGAGGTATAATCCTAACCCTGGTGTTAATTGTAGGCTAATTACTTAAATTGAATGGATTTCGGTGTTTAATTAGGGTTGTAATTGCTAATTTAAAAATTCAAGAAAAGGGTTGTGATCAAGCAAGGGTTTTTAGAAATTGTTCATGGTTTTAATATGTAGCTTAACACATATAGACATGTAAAATCTAATCTAGATTGTTAAGTTACTAATTGTTACAACTAATTTGTCCAAATTGCTTAATTGTTGCAAACTAGGTTTTTGTAAAATATATAAATAATTGAGATAAAAATCTAATGAGGGTATTCATGACATTATTAACATTATAAGTTATAGTTTACTACTTTAGATCATGCAAAACCAAGCTAAATTGTTGTTTGTGCATTTTTACTATGAAATTGTTAAAATTGGTTAAATTTGCAAACTAGGATTTTGGGTTTAATGAAAATTGATGAGATTAAATTATGGAAATAGTTTGTATGACTTATTGAAGATGTTTAATGTGTATTACGGCCACTAGAATTGTTAAAACATCATGATTTTTCATTAAAACGGTTAATTTTGCTTACTAAGTTTTCGGAAAAATAGCTTCAAAGCGATTTTGAAGTTTTGATGATTTAAACCCTATTTCATATATATATTTAGTGTGTTGTGAAACCACGAATGGTGCGTTTGTGTTTTTAACGATCACTCGGCGTTTGTACGCCGATGTCGAGGGTTATTTGGTTCTTTTTCTTGAGCGGACCATAGGTTTTGACCTATATGAGATTCGTGTGTCGTTTTGGTCATGTGTCGGATTTTAATGCGTTACGATATATTATGACATGTAGGTACCCTCATGTGGACTTCGAGACGACAAGAAAGCGAGTGGCGGCATCGGCATCGGCAAGCGGAGATTAAGGTGAGTAGATTATATCTACGGGGGAAGTCGGGTGGATGGCGTATAGCACCCCCGCAAAGTTGTAAGAAATGATGTGATGAGATATAGATATACTTTTATATGTTATTGTGAGATATGAACGCTTAGCAAGGAAAGGTTTAGGAGCTTATGGGTTTAGTGTTAGCGAGAATTGAAGAAAGGACTTTAGTTGATTTCTTATTCACGAAACCCTAGAGTAAAGATTTACATGCACGCACTTACACGCACTCGCATACATTTACTTCCTTATGCGTATTGGCGACATATATATATTTGTATTCATATGCATGGATGATGAGGTTAGTATATGGTATTTGGAGATGAGTCGATGAGTTTGAGCATGGTGCCATGAGATCGGTGATGTGATTGGTTCGTATTAGGAGATACGACGTGATATTAGCGGATTGTTTGGGCGATGTGTACTTGCACACACGCATACATTTATGTTGATGATATTAGTATTGTACTAGACTTAGATCAGTACCCCCCACCCCTCGTTCACGATATGCGATGATAAGGATATCAGATGAGTAATGAGATAGATTGATATTTGACCCGTACCCCGATTTTGGGGATGCCGTACGATAGATTTACCGTACGGGATATATTTATGATGTTAGATCCGCACTCTTGACTCGAGAATGTTATATATATATATATATATATATTGTATCGTACGTGATACTATTAAGGCGAGATCACCGACTACTAGATATACATAAAGATCAACTCAGACTTGGGTGGATTTCCTTACCCTTTTGACTGGGCTCGAGTCATACTTGTTTTCAAAAATGGAGAATTGTGAGTATTTTAGATACCAAACTGTATGACTCGTATATTGGATAGGTATATTCTTCAGTGTTGCTGTTACTACATCACTTTGTGTATATTCATGATGTTTCATCGCATTGCATGCTTGTACATGTGTTATCTGTAATTATTATGAAACCCTGCTGTCAGGACACCAGCACCATTACCGATGATGCGTATGTTCCACGTACACCTGCTTGCCAGCTCACACACATCATCATTAGTAATTTCCATGTCACGTACACTTTAGAGAATACTATTCATTGACATAGCTTGCTAGTTGTTAGTTGCAATATGTTATGGCTTACATATGCTAGTTTAACTATTGCATTTATTGCATGATATCGGATACATACATATATTCATTGGTCATGCAGTATTATGGAGATTTATGCCGGTATTCGCTGTTTATTGATATCATGATTTTTATGATTTCGGATCCTTCTTGAGATTTCCGGATTTGGAAACCGCATGTGAAAGTTTTATGAACTAATGATTTGTTTTAAAGAGATAGATGCGGTTTTCCTTGATATGATGAGTCTTGTCCACCATGATGTTTTCTCGGTCTAGAGATGGTTTTCGAGACCCGATTCGAGGAGTTGGATGAACCGTCTGCGGGTACATGGTGGACCCGGTATGGTACCCCTAATCAAGAAGCTCGAGTTGTAGACGATGAGCCCGGCAGGGAAAGATTGCCTACCGGTGATTGTTTGGCGCGGCAGATGTCATGTCCCGAAAGTACGGAACATGACCGGCACTTAGACTACGAAACGTCTCGTGGCGTACGTAATCTAAGTTAGCCGAAAACCCAGAAATCCAAACCAAGAAAAGTAGTAGAGTGAAGGAAAAACCAATTTAAATCAAGTAGTTTTATTAGCATAAGCCGAATTATGCGTTTTTTAAAAACATCAAATATTTCTTGAAAATTTCGGCAGAGTCTCCTTTGTAAATACTGGCCCCCCAAGCGGGATACAACATGAATAGTATACGAAATCAATAAAAGGCATCCCCAAGCGGGAGCTAGCTCTTCGTCAATCGACGGTCACAACCACATAAGTAATATAATATACAACGCCAAGGGCGAGGATCAAAACTCAAAAGGAAACTCAAAACAACAAAAAATCCACAGAAATACAACGCGCGACTCTGAGGTCGAAAGAATAACATCACTGGTCTCTATCTCAAAAATAAATACATGTTTGGTTGATGGAATTTACTAGATACAACTGAATAATATTATACAAGGTAATATGATGGGTACGATACCAATAAACCCACCTACTAGTAAGTAACGAAACTGTGCCCGCAAAGCCGTAATGAAACCTGTACGGCAAACCTGCAAGAAACTGGGGCACAACGGGAGTGAGTTGCCAACTCGTGAATAGAAAAACATCTACGAATAGAAATCGCATGTATGACGCAATCCTAGGTCATACGATCATAATATATAATCCTCAAATATATAACCAGCAGCCTATAATAATGGTTAGGGTAAATATCTAACCCAAGTGCAATCCCATGTGTCCGTGTCAGTGCCTCAGGTAGCAATGTATCACATGGATGATGTATGAATGCACGAAACAGAATGCATGTACTGAAGAAAACTACTTTCATAAATTAGTGAGATTTTCTGTATTTTTAAAACGAGGTATCATAATGAAATCAGCATAAACAGTGTCTAGCATCGACACAAAACGTAAATCCCAATGTCTCAAAATCTCAGGCTCCGGCTATCCGGACTGGCCCGTATCATCAAATCTCTGTACCTCAATATCTCAGAATCTCTGTATCAATCTCCCTATCTAGGGCGCCGTCAGTCCAGACCGGCCCCTACCATCAATCTCAAGACCACGACGGTATCCTCCGGATATCCGACGCGTCGGGTAAAATCACCGGTAGGTAGTGCTCCCCTGCCAGGCTCAACGTCAGCAACACGACCTTCTTGCCCCGGGGTACCTTACCGGGTCCACCATGTACCCGAAACGGTTCATCCATCTCCTCGAATCGGGTCTCGAAATCCATCAGCAAACTCATGGTGGACGACTCATACATCATGGGAAAACCGCACTTTTTCTTTAAAAAAAGAGAAAGAAGTTTATAAGTGTTTTTGCGGTTTTTCTCCAAATCCAGGAAATCTCATGAAAATCCGAATCCAAATCCTCAATAGCATGTAAACAGTGAATATGGACATAAAAATCCATGAATGCGGCATATCAATGAATAATAACATGCATGAAGTAGCAAGTAATAACTACAATGTCTAAACTAGCATATAAGGTAAGTACACTAATATCATGTCTAAACTATTAGCTAACAACCTATGTCAAATGAAATAGTATTTTCTAAAGTGTTCGTGACATGGCAATTACCGATGAAGATGTGTGTGAGCCGACAAGTAAGTGTACGTGGTACATACGCATCATCGGTAATGGTGCTGGTGTCCTAACAGCATGATATCAACAATAGAATATGAATCATAATGTAAGCAGGCGATGCGGAGCGAACAACAATAATGAGCGGGAGCTAAATACGAAACACAACGATAACAAATCTGCATTTAAAGTAATATGAGTCATACAACTACACTAAACTATAGGGCTGAGCTAACAGGCTAACTGAAGGTAAGAAAACCGCCTAACATCTGAGTCGATACATAAGTATATATATATATATTTATATATATATATATATTAGTGGGTGATCCCGCCTCGACAATATCACATCCGATACTATATCTATAATCAATATTCCCAAGTCAAGAGTGCGGATCAAACATCAATATATGGCTCGTACGTAAATCCATCGTACGGCATCCCAAATCTGTGTACGGTCAATATCACATTCATCATATTATTCATATGGTATCCTCTTATCAAGATCATAATCCGGGTACTGATCTATGTCTAGTACAATACTGATATCATCAACGCATATTATCATAAGGAAGTATACATCGCCCAATGCGGCCTATCATAAACATCCTAACATATCATATCTTATATCACGATCACATGTCGACCATTTTATTTATATCACTATTCACATGGTATCATCGTCCAAAGATCCGCTATAACATCATGACGTATCTCAAATACGAATTCTTCCATATCACCGATCTCACGGTCTCAAATCAAATCTCATCGACTCACCTCAAATCCCAGATACTATCCTCAAATTTAGTATGTGAACACATAGTCCCATACCCATGTGAACACATAAACACATATTCCCGTATAAGCACAAATGAAAGAAGAATGTATGCAAGTATGGGTGTGTGCGTGTATGTGTGGTGCAACCACTACTCTAGGGTTTCGCAACATTAAACCTATCCAATCACACCTAAAATCTATCTTTATCATCAATAAACTCAACAATATATAATCAATATATATGTGTGTATATGTATTTGTATACATCACCACGAACTGCGGGGGGTGGTAAACGTCATCCACCCGACTTCTCCCCGTAGATATAAATCTACTAATCTGGTCCTTGCTCGCCGATGCCGATGTCGCCACGCGCTTGCTTGTCATCTCGAAGTCCACATGGGGTACCTACATATCATAACGCACCGTATCGCATTAAAACCAAATTCGAAATCGAAACGGCATACGAAAATCAAATCGGCACGCGTATCACGCATAGGTCAAAACCTATCGCCTACGCATGCAAAAATAGTCAAACCAACCCTCGATGTCGATGTACAAACGTCAAACCATCGAGAAAACCCAAACACACTCATTTTCGCATCCACGAACACTAACTATAATATAAAATAGGTTAAAATTCACAAAAACCCCAAATTCACCTTAAAAGCCATTTTTCCGAAAATCTAGCAAGCAAAAATTACCCGTTTTATTACAAAACTCGACGTTTAAACAAATCTAGTGGCCATAATACTTATTAAATATCTTAAATAAGTCATAAAAACAATTTCCATAATTTAATCCCAATAAATTTCATTAACCCCAAAATTCTAGTTTACAATATACCCAAATTTTAACAATTTATAGCAAAAATGCACAAACAACAAATTAGCTTGTATTTTCATGAACTAAAAGCATTAAACCACTGAATATAATATTTATAATGACATGCAACCTTAATTAGAATTTTATCTCACCAAAATATAATTATTTTAAAAACCTAGTTTACAATTTAGCTTAATTATTACAATTTTAAATTAACAATTTGCAAACTTGCAATTAGATTAGGTTTTTCAGTTCATAATATGATGAATTACATTTTGCAACCATAATTACACAACAAAACCCAAATTTTAATTCACAACCCATTCTCTTGAAATTTCAAGTTTGAAATTGAACCAATTTAAATGCTTAATTAATTAAGATTCAAGAAACTAGCTAACAAGGCAACTATAAGGTGAAGACTTATACCTCAAAATCATGAGATCAACATGTAAACTTGGTCTCCCAAAATGGCTTCTAGCTTCAAGGATCCAAGCTAGCTTTGAACCAAGAATTTGTTATGATAATTTGGCTAGAATTTAGGGTTAAATTTGTGGATTTTTGGTAAGAAAATGGGGCTTTTTGGCCATGGAAATGAGAGGAAAAAAGAAATGGGAGAGCTGCTGTTGGAATGTCCGAGCCTTAGAAGTGTGGAGAGGAAGAGAGAGAGTGTCCAAGTCAATAATCAACCCATACCTCACATGACATGCACCATACTTCTTTAGTTCTTTTATTGTTTTTTTTTTCCTTGTTTCCTTTTCCAATTTTGGAGTGGGCATTTTGGAAATGGGGGTAGCCCATGGTTCGGCTAGCCATGGGGAAAGGTGAGTGTGGGTGTGTGTAACATTTCTCAATTCATGAAAACCCCCTTCAAAACTCATTATTGCATTTTACATTCATCTCTATTTAAATTTATTTAATCTTGCATTTTAAAACATTTAGAACCATAAGGAAAAATTTTGAAGAATGAATATGTTACAAACTAGATTCTAGCTTGTCATGGTTCCTAGAATTTGCATTAACCCATTCCAATTTGTAATTTTCCCTAATTAAATGTATTAGTGACGGCTTAAAATAATATAAAAATAATTAATTTCGGAATTTTTTTTCAGAAAATTTGAAATTTCTCCAGTGGCTCAATAAACACCAAATACTAGCAATTACATAGCTAGAATATGTGTATTTAATTTTATAATAAAGTCATTTGTATTTTGACTTTTTACAGAAAACCCCATTATTTTACCGATTTTCCGAAATTTCACCGAAACGATTTTCAAAACGTTACAGCAGATATCCGAAGGATACCGTTCATGGTCGCATGATTGATGATATGGGCCGATCCGGACTGACGGATCCTGAGGTATGGGGATATTGAGATATTGAGATTTGAGACACTGAAATATTGAGATTTGATGATACAGGCCAGTCCGGATAACCGGAGCCTGAGATATTGAGATTTATTTTTTGTGTCGATACTTGACACTGATTTCTCTGTTGATTTCATTGATGATATTCGATTTATATACATACAGGAATCTCATTAAATAAAGAAAACCGTTGTCTCACTCATGATGTATTCTGTTTCCATTCGTAATGCATTCATACATCATATATCTGATATGTTGCTATCTGAGGCACTGACACGAGCACGTAGTATTACACTTATATGTAGATGGATCAAGATATTATTTGAGGATATTACTTGATATGACCTAGGATGCGTCATACATGTGATTTCTGCTCTGTGATGTTTTCTACTCACGAGTTGGCAACTCACCTCCGTTGTGCCTGTAGGGTTGCTAGGCATGCGCACAAGGGTCTACGAGGCATCAACCATGCCTGATTAAAATTTTAGCCGTGCCGAACAACTGAAGCCGGATCTTTAAACTAGGGTTTAGACGAAAACATGCATGTTAAACTCTTTAACACTAAGTGAGAGGCATTACAACCTTTGTACATCCGGTCCTTCACTTCTTAAGCTCCATGTTAAGGTCCATTCGCTGCGATCATCGTGTTCTGGACTCTCGAGAGGCTTCACGAAGAGAATGATGCAACCTTTGCTTCCGATCTTCGATACAAAGATGATCTACCTTGAAGTTTCGTTAACACAAGCTAACACTCATAATATGAAGTGAACACCCTCATCTAAATGGCAAGGGAAGATGGGGATGATGAAGTAGGATTTTTGCTCTCTTTTATAATCTTTTTCTCACTCATTTATCATCACTTAGAAAAAGCTAGAAAGCTTTTTCAATGAATAACTCAAGGAAGAAGATGATAGAATTCATTTTGTGATGAATAATAAAAAAGTATCATAATCATTTATGCAACCATGGTTGTAATAACCAATGTAGAGAGTTTACTAGGGTTAGGGTTTGGGTTGGGTTAAAAAGGTGAGTCACAAAGAAATATCTATCATAATATCTTAGCAAATGACAAAGTAAAACCATCTAAAAACATCTAGAATACATTAACCCAAATCAAACCCTAATCTTGTTTAAACTCCCCTAAACATATTGCATTAATAATTATAACATGTTACAATATTATATATCACATATACAATATTTATTGTAAAAAAATAAAATAATACATTTAACATATATCGCATATATATCAATGTATTACCCGAGTGAGAAAAATAATCTTTTAGTGAGCAAATATTAGTTAATGTAATTTAATATATCATATATTAAATTATCGAATCAACACTTGATCCGACAATCCGGCTATATCGCAAATAACCGACTAATAGTATGACCCGGCTATATCACATATACCCGGCCGATATCTCATATCGCGAGAATCCAATACGGTATCACATACCGCATTATCATCGGTCCCTCACATATCACATATGTGTTCCTACTCCGTTTTGCCTGAGCCAAGAAACCTTTGTGTAGGACTCTAAAGAATCGTCAATACGCCGGCAGTAGGTGATGATCATATCAAACACCCATAAGCTGCAAGCGGTCAGCTAAACGTAACAGCCAGCCAGGTATTGAGTGCTCAGAAGATCAACAAGCAAGCCTGTACATTCTCCTGTGAATCCAAACAGTAACACTCCCGTACAGTCCGGTCTCGTCGTCTGATATGTCGCATATCTCGCCTAGGGGTGGTAAACGTCATACCCCAGTAGCTTGATAAGTCGTGTCAATATGAGGTCTATAACTGTTCGAGAAACTACTGATAACACTTACCAGTAAATCTCAGCAACCCTGGCCAGGGATTTCCGGTTATAGCCAATCGAACACAGCGCAACATCAACTCCCTATACCGGGAGAGACGAATCCCCTCCTATCGCTCATTGCCTCCATATGATTCGGGACTGTACCCAAAAGCCACTTTTTTCCACGCCCTCTTAGACGTGGTATGATGGAAATCAAAGCACAATGGGAATCATACAAGACTCTATGACGATCTCGGGTCAACAGACTACTCTGTACCAGTGTCACCGGAGAACTGCTATCTGACGTTAGGTATAATACCATCTGGGAGTTCTCGGCGAGTCCGTCTAGTGTACCCAGTCTCTATTGAGCACCCATACACCATCCTTGATGTCAAACACCGATGGATATGGGATCATCCATCGCCCATCATATGGGTCAAGATGCGTATACGCTAGTCTACTGTGGTGTATCGATGCCCTGTCTCGATACACCCTCGACTAAGAACTGTTATAGGATGTACTCGTCGACTACCATGGCCCCACTAGTATGATCTCATCATAGTCCCAGTAGTCGAGTACATACCCTAAGGGCTTTATCAACATGTAACATAGAGACAATCAGAGTACAAGTTAAGATAAAGTATAACCAGATAGCATACTATCATGTCGAGCAAGAAAGCCCTCCCTATATATGTCCAAGCATCCATTACAATATACATCGTATGTACAGTAATGGCCTCTAGGGCATATATAGAACTAACAATCTCCCACTTGCACTAGGGCCATCTGTTGTGGTATCGCATACCAAACAATTAGCTGTGGTCGAAGTATCTCATACTCAACCATCCCATAAAAGTCTCTATTGGGAAAAAGGCCTTTGTGAGTGGATCCGCGCTGTTGTCCTCTGTGTCTACTCTCCTAACCTCGATCTCCCTGGAGATCAACCATCTCCATGATCAGGTGATACTGCCTAAGAATTATATCTGGATTTCTGATGGGACGGGGGTTCCTGGGCATAAGCCACAACTCCATTGTCACACAATGGTAGGAACGAAGTTCATCTCATGAACTTATATATCCAGACTGCCTCTTTGGTAGCATCTTTGGTAACGATGTTGTCACGTCCCGAAATGTACGGAACAAGACCGGCACTTAAACTACGAACGTCTCGAGGCGTACATAATCTAAGTAAACCAAAACCCCAGAAATCCAAACCAAGAAAAGTAGTAGAGTGAAGGAAAACCAATTTAAAACAAGTAGTTCAATAGCATAAGCCGAATTATGCGGGTTTCTAAAAACATCAAAAATTTTCTGAAAATTTCGGCAGAGTCTCCTTTGTAAATACTGGCCCCCAAACGGGATACAACATGAATAGTATACGAAATCAAAAAAAAGGCATCCCCAAGCGGGAGCTAGCTCTTCGTCAATCGACGGTCACAACCACACAAGCAATATAATATACAACGCCAATGGCGAGGATCAAAACTCAAAAGAAAACTCAAACCACAAGAAAACTACAGAAAAATAACGCGCGACTCTAAGGTCGAAGGAATAACATCACTGGTCTCTATCTCAAAGTAAATACATGTTTGGTTGATGGAACTTCTAGATACAACTGAATAATAATATACAATGTATAATGATGGGTACAATACAAATAAACCCACCTACTAGCAAGTCATCCGAACGAAACTGTACCCGCAAAGCCGTAAAGAAACCTGTACGGCGAAACCTGCAAGAAACTGGGGCACAACGGGGGTGAGTTGCCAACTCGTGAATAGAAAAACATCAACGAATAGAAATCGCATGTATAACGCAATCCTAGGTCATACGATCAATATATATAATACTCAAATAAAACCAGCAGTCTATAACAATGACTAGGGTAAATATCTAATCCAAGTGTAATTCCTTGTGCCCGTGCCAGTGCCTCAGGTAGCAATGTATCATATGGATGATGTATAAATGCATGGAACAGAATGCATGCACTGACGAAAACTGCTTTCATAAATCAGTGAGATTTCTGTATTTTAAAAGTGAGGTACCATAAATGAAATCAGCATAAAATAGTGCCCAGCATCGACACAAAACAAGTGTCCAAATATCTCGATATCTCTGTATCACAATCTCTGTACCTCAATATCTCAAAATCTTAATATCTCAATCACAATATCTACGGCGCCGTCAATCCAGACCGGTCCCTACCATCTATCTCAAGACCACGACGGTATCCTCCGGATATCCGACGCGTCGGGTAATATCATCGGTCGGTAGTGCTCCCCTGCCAGGCTCAACGTCAACAACACGATCCTCTTGCCCCGGGGTACCGCACCGGGCCCACCATGTACCCGAAACGGTTCCTCCACTCCTCGAATCAGGTCTCGAAATCCATCAGCAAACTCATGGTGGACGACTCATACATCATGGGAAAACCACACTTTTTATTTAAAATAGAGGGAAGAAGCTTATACAAGTTTTGTGGTTTTCCCCCAAATCCAGAAAATCTCATAGAAATCCGAATCATCAAAAGCATGTAAAACCATGAATATAAGCATGAGCATCCATGAATACGGCATATAATGAATAACAGTATGCACGAAGTGACAAGTAACAACTACAATGTTTAAACTAGCATATAATGCAAGCAACTAATCATCATGTCAAAACTACTAGTTAACAAGCTACATTAGGCGATAATATTTTCTAAGGTGTGCGTGACATGGCAATTACCGATGAAGATGTGTGTGAGCCGGCAAGAAAGTGTACGTAGTACATACGCATCATCGGTAATGGTGCTGGTGTCCTAACAGTATGATATCAACAACGCAATAAGAAATTATAATATAAGTATGCGATGCGGAGCGAACAGTAATAATGAGCGGGAGCTAAATACTAAACACAACGATAACTAATCTGCATTACCATAATATAAATCCTACAAATGGTGCCTTTTGAAATAACACGAATCATGGGGTTTTGAAAATAGGGGCTACGGTGTTTTTATGAAAAGATACGTCTTTTGAAATATCCATAGGATCCCTTGGGCTGTCTTTTAAAATACCCACGTTTCGTTAGTTTTTGAAATAGGTAAGAATCGAATCTAATCTAACAACTAAACTAAACTAAAGGACAAAGTTAACAAGCTGGACCGCAGGTAAGGAAACCGCCTAACATCTGAGTCGATACATATACATACCTGTATATATATATTAGTCGGTGATCCCGCCTCAATAATATTATATCCGATACCATATCTATAAGCAGGCATCCCAAGTCAAGAGTGCGGATCAATCATCAAAATATAGCTCGTACGTAAATCCGCCGTACGGCATCCCCAAATCTGGGTACGGGTCAATATCACATTCATCATACTATTCACCTAGTATCCTCTTTATCAAATATCATGATTGGGGTACTGATCTACGTCTAGTACAATACTGATACCGCCTAAGTATGCATGCACGTGTGTGAAACACTATGTCAAGGACCCGCTACAACGTCATGTCGTATCTCAAATACGAACCCTGCTATATCACCGATCTCACGGCCTCAGTTCAAATCTCATCGACTCATCATAAATCCCAAGTACCATCCTCATTATCCATGCATGCGTATATGAATGTACATATGCATAGTCCCATACCCACGCATATATACATATATACACATCCCAATCTACGCACAAGAAAGTAAAGTATGCAAGTCTGTGTTTGCGTATATGGGTATAACAACTACTCTAGGGTTTCGCAACTAACCCAAAGCTAATCCATGAACACATAATCATAACATGAATAAACATTCTCGTATCATAAAACACCTATATAAACATATATATATGAGCTACACTACGGACTGCGGGGGTGCTATACGCCATCCACCCGACTTCTCCCCGTAGATATAAATCTACTCACCTGGTCCTCGCTAGCCGGTGCCGACGTCGCCACACGCTTGCTTGTCGTCTCGAAGTACACATGGGGTACCTACATATCATAACGCACCGTATCGTATTAAAACCAAATTCAAAATCGAAACGGTATACGAAAATCAAATCGGCACGCGTATCACGCATAGGTCAAAACCTATCGCCTACGCATGCAAGAACAGCCAAACCAACTCTCGATGTCGATGTACAAACGTCAGACCATCGAGAAAAAACCCAAATACACTCATTTGCACATTCACGAACACTAATTTTAATATAAAATAGGTTAAAACTCACAAAAACCCCAATTTCACTTAAAAAGTAATTTTTCCGAAAATCTAGCAAGCACAATTCGTCGTTTTTGTACAAAACATGATGTTTAAACCAATGTAGCGGCCATAATACTTATTAAATATCTTAAATAAGTTATACAAACAATTTCCACATTTTTAATTCTAATTATTTAACCAATTTCAAAAGCCTAGTTAGCAAACTAGCATAATTAACACAATTTTTTTAAACTAACCATTAACAACTAACTACTTATCTTGTTTTACCAATTTTAGCGGCCACAATATTCACCAAATAACATAATTAGGTCACAAAAATATTAACTAGATTTTTCACTCAAATATATTCAAAATTCCTAAAAACCTAGTTTGCACAATCATGCAATTTTAACAATTTTTCATGTAACAATTTGTAATCTAACTACTAGTTTACATTCTTCAAATCCTAAGATGGTAAGCTACCCATTACAACCATAATCTATAGATCAAAATGCTAACATTAAATCAAAACCTTTCTTGATTTCCAAGCTTGCAATCAAAACTTAATTAAACACTTAATTAAAACTTAGACTAAAACAAGTATCATTTGGAAAAGGGGTTATACCTTAAACTAGTTTGAAATGAGATCCACACTTGCCAAAACATAGCCCCCAAAATGCCATCTTACTCCAAGGATTCAAGCTAGCATGGGCAAAGAAATAATGGGTCAAGGTTGGATTTGAGATTAGTGATGTTTTTATGTGGATTTTGAAGAAATTTTGTGGATTTTAGAGGTGAAGAATGTGAGGATTTGGAGAGAGGAGGGCTGCTGCAATTCTGGCCGAAAATTGAGGGGGTGAGGGGGTTTGGGTGTGGGAGTGAGAGTGGGTAGAAAAGTCCAAGTCAAAGGAAGTCCAAGTCAACCCAACCAATACTTATATATATATACCCTTTCTTCTCATTTCTTTTCATTTCTTTTCTTTTAGCTATTCAAGTGAGAAAATGAGGGGGCACTAGGGGCTGCTGATTTGGAGAGGGAAGAGAGGGTGTGGGTGAGGGAAAAAGATAAATTTATTACCCCAATTCCCATTAACACTAATTTCACCGAAAAAAAAGTATTTTTCTTCGATATTTTCTAAACCGTTATGGAAAACGATTTCATTTCAAAAACCACACGATAAAATTTTATTTAATGTTTTATGATGCACAAAATTTGTTTCAACTCATTCCAATTTGTAATTTTCCCTAATTAAATGTATTAGTGACGGCTTAAAATAATATTAAAAATAATATTTTTTTCAGAAAATTTGAAATTTCACCAGTGGATCAATAAACACCAAATACTAGCAATTACCTAGCTAGAATATGTATATTTAATTTTATAATAAAGATATTTGCATTTTGACTTTTTACAGAAAACCCTCTTATTTTACCGTTTTTTCGAAATTTCACCGAAACGATTTTCAAAGCGTTACAATCTTCCCCCCTTAAAGAAATTCGGTCCCCGAATTTAAATTAAAACTCCCCCCCACAAATACTAAAATATTTCAGCCAAAACCATCAAATCGTCGGGGCTCCGAAATCATAAATACATAAACACATCATAGCGCAATGCATGCGCATGAGTAATAAGTAGATAACTCGAAATCAAAACTCCGTCAAGTATCCCGCAATCATCGGAGTCAAGGTGAAGACACGAATGCCAAATCTCAAGCAAGACCGATATGCTATAAATCGGAACTATACATGCAAATATCAGGAGGAATTGCATGCCAAATCCTTTAAGTTGCTGTGCAATGCACATAACACTGCACAGTGGCGGACGTCTATCATAAGAAAATAACTATATACATATATACCTTTGTTTGAAATGTACGTTCCGCCGTTTTGGGAAACAATTTAGAAGGGTTTTCCTTGTTTTAAACGTTTCGCGTCATATCAGACACGTAGGTAAATACTGAGACTATAGCTCGCTTTTTGGAATTCCCTTCAAAAGCTATCAATGCATGCAAAATACATTCAGGTGCTGTCCTCTGACTAGTCCTGCTTAGTACGAAAACACATCACAATTATCATAAAAAAAACGTACTGCTCTATAAGAAATCAATCCCAAAATACGCGTATGAATACTACGTGCGTCTGGTGCGCACGACAATCAAAATCCATATACGTGCCATACAAGTGCACAGAAACAAGATCTAAGTGCATCGGGTGTGCACAAAGCATCTGTCGTAGGCAACGTGTGTGCCTGACAGCAAAATCAGGTGCATCTGACATGCACGAAAAAAAATCTCTATTTAGTGCATCTGGTGTGCACCAAAATCGCATCTCAAGACATGCGCTCAACATGCGCGAAAACCCAAAACCAGGGGCATCCATCATGCAGGAAATCATGAAATCTAATATCAAGCGCCGAACATGCGCAAAATCAAATCAGGTGCACAAGGTGCACAAAACAAATATCGAGTATCACAATCGAAATCGAAGTCCCGTGCATCTAAGTGCACAAAAGGCGTATCACTGCACTGCAAGCATATATAAACTATACAGAGTGCAGGAACCAAATCGTGTGCGTGCATACGCACAAAATCAACTCAAATGTCTAAAACCGTAAAATCACAAACATGTGAAACCAAAGCACGAAAACGATATCAAGTGCAACACTGTGCAAAGATCGTAAATCCTCAATCATCAAAATCAAATCATGCGAATAAATCACCCAAAACATCGAAATCAATAATGGCGGAATAGTACCGCTCAAGTGCATCCTCTAAGAATCTCGGGCCAATTGTCGTGGTCACTAGTGGGACGTCTTGTCGATGATCATGAACTCTGGCCTGCTGGTGTGCGTAACAATGACTACTCCTGGGTCAAGGTCTTCACTGTGAATTACCAATCTCTCGGTCCATCGGGTCATCGGCCCTGTCAGGTGTGCTAACGCGGATGATTCCGTTCTGGCACTTCTCTGGTCATCTCTCGGTCAATCATCGCGACCACTCGTAAGACAGCATATCACTGGCGTCGGCCTCTGGCTCTCTGAATGTACGTGACACATCTGATCCTAGGTGCAAGTATCATTGCAGCAGTGTCCTGGAAGGAATCTTGCTCACGGTCTCTTCCATGTCTCGTCTCTGCCAACTGTCCGGAAGTCATCGTCCTTTCCTATATCTGCATCTTGCTCTAGAACGACTGCATACTCATCGCGACTCCTTCTGGAAGGTAAATCCAAGTACCATGCCTCGGCATACGCATCGCATCTCTGATGTCGGCGGAGTGGAACGTCATCTCATCTAGATCTGGTACGAACCTCTTACTTCACTTTTCTCTAATGTCGTCTGCTTTGGACTCATCTCGTCGCGGCTGCATGGACTGAGCTCCAACAACTATTCTCGTATCGGGAGTCTCCCAAGAAATGCATCTCACCACCTAGCATCCGAATTAAGTCAAGCCATCCGATCGAGTCGTCAAAACCTCATAATCCCCCAAGAGCTCAATATCTTAGGCACAGTTTAATAGTATCGAGTACATACCACAGTATCGGTGGTCCAGCCGTAGAAGGGCAAACCCAAGCCTCACTAATAGCGCCGTAAAACTGCCGCAAACCCGAAGGTTCAAAGGTTTTCACACGGTCATTAAGTCCAGTTAGGGTTTCATTCTTCTAGAGGGTCCATAGAATTGCCTGCATGCCCTTCCGAATACTTTAAACTTAAAATAATAGGTTTCTGACATTCGATCGTCTCTGTCGACTCTCAACGTCTCCGCGTGAAGTCGTCTCTTGCTGGAATCAATCTATCTGATGACCTCTCATCGGGGTAGGCGAACGATCCACATGTCCTAGTCATTCATCCTCGATGACTAGCGACCTTCTATCATCTCTTAGTACAACTCATTCTGTACTAACTCCAGCATCTGGGGCAATATCTCGTCGTTCGCAGCAATAACTGGCTCGCTCGTCTGCACGCTGAACGGTGCCTCAATCATCAGGAGTAAGCAATACTTCAATGGTCATCAAAATCTGGCTGGCCTCTATCAGTGGCCCAATCTTCTAGTGCAAATCGGCACGTCCGAGTAATCTCATACAACAATCTACCCAACGCTCGTGGCGCGAAGAAACAATGAAAAGACACATCTCTGCAATCGTGTGTCGCCGGAATCATGCCCTGGTCAGTCATCGTTCTTGACGAGCTCATGCTGACCGCAACTCTAGCCGTAGCTCTCCCTGCCCGTAATCGTGGCAGCAAAACTATAACTGGTACTGATGAGGCTAGATCGGAATGAATATAATACTGAGCAAAGAAATTTACATCCTAAGGCTCCTTAAGTGGAGTAGCGTATCGTAAATATGCCGCGGAACATACTTACGGTACGTCACTCTACTTTAGTCACCTATTCCATCAACCAAGGGTCATCCTACGCTCCGAAAGTAAAACCTAATGCTCTGATACCAACTTTGTCACGTCCCGAAAGTACGGAACAAGACCGGCACTTAAACTACGAACGTCTCGAGGCGTACGTAATCTAAGTAAACCGAAACCCCAGAAATCCAAACCAAGAAAAGTAGTAGAGTGAAGGAAAACCAATTTAAAACAAGTAGTTCAATAGCATAAGCCGAATTATGCGGGTTTCTAAAAACATCATAAATTTCCTGAAAATTTCGGCAGAATCTTCTTTGTAAATACTGGCCCCCAAACGGGATACAACATGAATAGTATACGAAATCAAAAAAAAGGCATCCCCAAGCGGGAGCTAGCTCTTCGTCAATCGACGGTCATAACCACACAAGCAATATAATATACAACGCCAACGGCGAGGATCAAAACTCAAAAGAAAACTCAAACCACAAGAAAACCATAGAAAAATAACGCGCGACTCTAAGGTTGAAGGAATAACATCACTGGTCTCTATCTCAAAGTAAATACATGTTTGGTTGATGGAACTTCTAGATACAACTAAATAATAATATACAATGTATAATGATAGGTACGATACAAATAAACCCACCTACTAGCAAGTCACCCGAACGAAACTGTACCCGCAAAGCCGTAAAGAAACCTGTACGGCGAAACCTGCAAGAAACTGGGGCACAACGGGGGTGAGTTGCCAACTCGTGAATAGAAAAACATCAACGAATAGAAATCACATGTATAACGCAATCCTAGGTCATACGATCAATATATATAATCCTCAAATAAAACCAGCAGTCTATAACAATGACTAGGGTAAATATCTAATCCAAGTGTAATTCCTTGTGCCCGTGCCAGTGCCTCAGGTAGCAATGTATCACATGGATGATGTATGAATGCATGGAACAGAATGCATGTACTGACGAAAACTGCTTTCATAAATCAGTGAGATTTCTGTATTTTAAAAGTGAGGTACCATAAATGAAATCAGTATAAAACAGTTCCCAGCATCGACACAAAACAAGTGTCCAAATATCTCGATATCTCTGTATCACAATCTTTGTACCTCAATATCTCAAAATCTCAATATCTCAATCACAATATCTACGGCACCGTCAATCCAGACCGGTCCCTACCATCTATCTCAAGACCACGACGGTATCCTCCGGACATCCGACGCGTCGGGTAATATCACCGGTCGGTAGTGCTCCCCTGCCAGGCTCAACGTCAACAACACGATCGTCTTGACCCGGGGTACCGCACCGGGCCCACCATGTACCCGAAACGGTTCCTCCACTCCTCAAATCGGGTCTCGAAATCCATCATCAAACTCATGGTGGACGACTCATACATCATGGGAAAACCGCACTTTTTATTTAAAAGAGAGGGAAGAAGCTTATACAAGTTTTGTGGTTTTCCCCCAAATCCAGAAAATCTCATAGAAATCCGAATCATCAAAAGCATGTAAAACCATGAAGATAAGCATGAGCACTCATGAATACAGCATATAATGAATAACAGTATGCACGAAGTGACAAGTAACAACTACAATGTTTAAACTAGCATATAATGCAAGCAACTAATCATCATGTCAAAACTACTAGTTAACAAGCTACATTAGGCGATAATATTTTCTAAGGTGTGCGTGACATGGCAATTACCGATGAAGATGTGTGTGAGCCGGCAAGCAAGTGTACGTGGTACATACGCATCATCGGTAATGGTGCTGGTGTCCTAACAGTATGATATCAACAACGCAATAAGAAATTATAATATAAGTATGCGATGCGGAGCGAACAGTAATAATGAGCGGGAGCTAAATACTAAACACAACGATAAATAATCTGCATTTCCATAATATAAATCCTACAAATGGTGCCTTTTGAAATAACACGAATCATGGGGTTTTGAAAATAGGGGCTACGGTGTTTTTATGAAAAGATACGTCTTTTGAAATATCCATAGGATCCCTTGGGCTGTCTTTTAAAATTCCCACGATTCGTTAGTTTTTGAAATAGGTAAGAATCGAATCTAATCTAACAACTAAACTAAACTAAAGGACAAAGTTAACAAGCTGGACCGCAGGTAAGGAAACCGCCTAACATCTGAGTCGATACATATACATACCTGTATATATATATTAGTCGGTGATCCCGCCTCAATAATATTATATCCGATACCATATCTATAAGCAGGCATCCCAAGTCAAGAGTGCGGATCAATCATCAAAATATAGCTCGTACGTAAATCCGTAGTACGGCATCTCCAAATCTGGGTACGGGTCAATATCACATTCATCATACTATTCACCTAGTATCCTCTTTATCAAATATCATGATCGGGGTACTGATCTACGTCAAGTACAATACTGATACCGCCTAAGTATGCATGCACGTGTGTGAAACACTACGTCAAGGACCCGCTACAACGTCATGTCGTATCTCAAATACGAACCCTGCTATATCACCGATCTCACGGCCTCAAATCAAATTTCATCGACTCATCATAAATCCCAAGTACTATCCTCATTATCCATTCATGCGTATATGAATGTACATATGCATAGTCCCATACCCACGCATATATACATATATACACATCCCAATCTACGCACAAGAAAGTAAAGTATGCAAGTCTGTGTGTGCGTATGTGGGTATAACAACTACTCTAGGGTTTCACAACTAACCCAAAGCTAATCTATGAACACATAATCATAACATGAATAAACATTCTCGTATCATAAAACACCTATATAAACATATATATATGAGCTACACTACGGACTGTGGTGGTGCTATACGCCATCCACCCAACTTCTCCCCGTAGATATAAATCTACTCACCTGGTCCTCGCTAGCCGGTGCCGACGTCGCCACGTGCTTGCTTGTCGTCTCAAAGTACACATAGGGTACCTACATATCATAACGCACCGTATCGCATTAAAACCAAATTCAAAATCGAAACGGCATACGAAAATCAAATCGGCACGCGTATCACGCATAGGTCAAAACCTATCGCCTACGCATGCAAGAACAGCCAAACCAACTCTCGATGTCGATGTACAAACGTCAGACCATCGAGAAAAAAACCCAAATACACTCATTTGCACATTCACGAACACTAATTTTAATATAAAATAGGTTAAAACTCACAAAAACCCCAATTTCACTTAAAAAGTCATTTTTCCGAAAATCTAGCAAGCACAATTCGTCGTTTTTGTACAAATCATGATTTTTAAACCAATGTAGCGGCCATAATACTTATTAAATATCTTAAATAAGTTATACAAACAATTTCCATATTTTTAATCCTAATTATTTAACCAATTTCAAAAGCCTAGTTAGCAAATTAGCATAATTAACACAATTTTTTTAAACTAACCATTAACAACTAACTACTAATCTTGTTTTAACAATTTTAGCGGCCACAATATTCACCAAATAACTTAATTAGGTCAAAAAAATATTAACTAGATTTTTCACTCAAATATATTCAAAATTCCTAAAAACTTAGTTTGCACAATCATGAAATTTTAACAATTTTTCATGTAACAATTTGCAATCTAACTACTAGTTTACATTCTTCAAATCCTAAGATGGTAAGCTATCCATTACAACCATAATCTATAGATCAAAATGCTAACATTAAATCAAAACCTTTCTTGATTTCCAAGCTTGCAATCAAAATTTAATTAAACACTTAATTAAAACTTAGACTAAAACAAGTATCATTTGGAAAAGGCTTTATACCTTAAACTAGTTTGAAATGAGATCCACACTTGCCAAAACATAACCGCCAAAATGCCATATTACTCCAAGGATTAAAGCTAGCATGGGCAAAGAAATAATGGGTCAAGGTGGGATTTGAGATTAGTGATGTTTTTATGTGGATTTTGAAGAAATTTTGTGGATTTTAGAGGTGAAGAATGTGAGGATTTGGAGAGGGGAGGGCTGCTGCAATTCTGGCCGAAAATTGAGGGGGTGAGGGGGTGTGGGTGTGGGAGTGAGAGTGGGTAGAAAATTCCAAGTCAAAGGAAGTCCAAGTCAACCCAACCAATACTTATATATATATACACCCTTTCTTCTCATTTCTTTTCATTTCTTTTCTTTTAGCCATTCAAGTGAGAAAATGAGGGGGCGCTAGGGGCTGCTGATTTGGAGAGTGGAGAGAGGGTGTGGGTGAGTGTGGGTGAGGGAAAAAGATATATGTATAACCCCAATTCCCATTAACACTAATTTCACCGGAAAAAAAGCCTTTTTCTTCGATATTTTCTAAACCGTTTTGGCAAACGATTTCATTTCAAAAATCACACGATAAAATTTTATTTAATATTTTATGATGCACAAAATTTGTTTCAACTCATTCCAATTTTTAATTTTCCCTAATTAAATGTATTAGTGACGGCTTAAAATAATATTAAAATAATATTTTTTTCAGAAAATTTGAGATTTCACCAGTGGCTCAATAGACACCAAATACTAGCAATTACATAGCTAGAATATGTATATTTAATTTTATAATAAAGATATTTTCATTTTAACTTTTTATAGAAAACCCCCTTATTTTACCGTTTTTTCGAAATTTCACCGAAACGATTTTCAAAACATTACAATCTTCCCCCCTTAAAGAAATTCGGTCCCCGAATTTAAATTTAAACTCCCCCCAAATACTAAAATATTTCAGCCAAACCCATCAAATCGCCGGGGCTCCGAAATCATAAATACATAAACACATCATAGCGCAATGCATGCACATGAGTAATGAGTAGATAACTCGAAATCAAAACTCCGTCAAGCATCCCGCAATCATCAGAGTCAAGGTGAAGACACGAATGCCAAATCTCAAGCAAGACCGATATGCTATAAATCGGAACTATACATGCAAATATCAGGAGGAATTGCATGCCAAATCCTTTAAGTTGCTGTGCAATGCACATAACACTGCATAGTGGCGGACGTCTATCATAAGAAAATAACTATATGCATATATACCTTTGTTTGAAATGTACGTTCCGCCGTTTTGGGAAACAATTTAGAAGGGTTTTCCTTGTTTTAAACGTTTCGCGTTATATCAGACACGTAGGTAAATACTGAGACTATAGCTCGCTTTTTGGAATTCCCTTCAATAGCTATCAATGCATGCAAAATACATTCAGGTACTGTCCTCTGACTAGTCCTGCTTAGTACGAAAACACATCGCAATTATCATAAAAAAAACGTACTGCTCTATAAGAAATCAATCCCAAAATACGCGTACGAATACTACGTGCGTCTGGTGCGCACGACAATCAAATTCCATATACGTGCCATACAAGTGCACAGAAACAAGATCTAAGTGCATCGGGTGTGCACAAAGCATCTGTCGTAGGCAACGTGTGCGCCTGACAGCAAAATCAGGTGCATCTGACATGCACGAAAAAAAATCTCGATTTAGTGCATCTGGTGTGCACTAAAATCGCATCTCAAGACATGCGCGAAAACCCAAAACCAGGGGCATCCATCATGCACGAAATCATGAAATCCACGTACTCTACGAGGATCACCAGCATACTCCCTACTACCTTTTTGTTTATAAAAGGTTCATCTACCATTTTGATGAAGTCAAACTCTTTGACTACCACATCAAAATAGATGTTCCATCTCCGCGATGCCTGCTTTATCCTATAAAACATCTTGCACACGTTTCCGCTGCTCCAACTGTCTACAAAGCCCTATGGCTGTGTACTTATAGACGTTCTTTTCTAAAACATCATTTAGAAAAGTAGTCATGACACCCAACCGCCAGATATCATAGTCATGGTATGTAGCCGTGGTAAGTAGGATCTGGATGGACTTAAGCATAGCTTTGAAAGTCTTAACTTTTCCATGTACACCTAGTAATCTTCTCAAGATATACTTGCTCCTGATGGGAATTTAACCCTTCAGATAGAGCAACAAAAGTCCATACTTTGTTGGTGTATAAGGATTCCATCTCATATCGATAAACATCCAGCCATTCTTACAGAGTCTCACTCCTGATGGCCAGCTCGAAACTAGTTGGGTCATCATCTCATGATGCAATCCTCGCTCCCACTGTCATAGAGAAACCAAAGAATCTCTCAGGTGGGTGAGGAACCCTACTAGATCGACGGAGAGGCTGAGGTTCGTTGGAAACTACTGAATCCTTTGGTTCTACCAAATCATCAACTGCAGTTTGTATAGCTAGAACTACTTCCAGTTTTACAGAGCTAACCTTGCCTCGAGCTTGTCCGGATTTTGCTTTTAGACATAGGCCGGACAACCCCAAATCTTAACAAGCTTAAGATATGGGCTCTTCCTTTTATATATCACATATGAAGTGGTAGGCAACTGATTTGATTTGAACCCTATTCAATAGGTATGCATCTTCTCAAGTGCATAACTCCCAAAAGGAAATAGGCAACTCAGTATTACTCATCATAGAGCACACCATATCACATAGGGTGCTATTGCTCCACCCCGATATACCATCGTGCTATGGTGTATATGGAGGAGTAATGCTGAGAGAGAATCTGATTCTCCTTTAGAATAGTCCAGGAATCCCGTGCTCAAGTATTCTCCTCCCTGATCTCATCAAAGGACATAATACTTATACCCTATTTGGTTCTCTACTTCTAACTTATATTCATTGAATTTCTTAAAAGCTCCAGACTTGTGTTTCAATAGGAACATATGTCCGGATCTTGAAAGACAATCAGTGAATCTAATGAAGTACAAAGAACCGGTCTTGGCATGTGCAGACAGGGGACTTTACATACGTCATCATGTATCAATCCCAAGAGTTCACTAACTCTTTCTCTGTTTCCAATAAACAGAGCTGTGGTCATCTTATCTTTGTGAAATGACCGGCAAGTTTCACAAGATGTAAATTCAAACTAATTTAAATATGCATCTTTATGTAACTTCAGCTAGTCGGGTCGCATTGATATGACCTAGTCTACAATGCCTCAAGAAGCATTCGTTCATTTCTGAACTCTTCCTCTTGTGTGTGTTCTTTATACTAAGAACTGTAGTTTGATTTAGAACGTCTATGCTTTTAGATAACGTACCTGAACCAATCGACTCTTGATATAGGAAATGTTCAAAACGTTATCCAACAATACAAAATTATACCTTTCTTTACTAATAAAGAGAATGATATGATGCTGTATATCAGGTTCGGTATCTAATAACATTCGTTCAGAATCAATGTATTCTTGTAACACAGGGTGATAGTGACCAACAGACATGGCTGCAACACTTGCACCGTTTCTATCTCATGAAACTTATCACCCGTTCTCAGTTCTCTACCTATCTGTAGCCCATGTAACAAATTACATATGTGGGATCCTGATCCGGTATCAAATACCTAGGACGTAAAGGATACTGAGAAACAGTTCTCGGTAATGAACACACCCGAAGATGATGCATCAGTTTGCACTTTCTTCGTTTGGGCGGCACGGGAATTCTGGTAATCCCCAATTTCCTGCTTTGTCTTATAACAATTATAAGTTGGAGCGGGACAAACGTTCCCCAACTCAATATAACAAGCGGGTTCGGTCAATATATCCGTATTATTATCTTGATTAAGGCATGATATGGTCGCTACCTGGAGAGAGAGAGAAGAAAAACACTCAGCATGCGCTTTTAAAAGATTAGATTGGTTATCAATTTATCTAATCAGGATGTCTCCCACTGTTTTAGTCAAATCTTCCTTCAAACCCTAAAAGGAAAGACTAGCTGGGATTAATTACACGCTACAAGTTCGCCAATCTTTCAGCCAGGCCAGTGTCGGTACTTTGAGGGAGGTCCCCCGTGCTTTCGCACAAACCTAATTAAAGTAAACCTCGTTTTCCCAGGTGCGTAACCCCGTTGACACCTTTCTAGACACCTACTTGATCGGCTAATTGTAATGTATAAAACTCTCCCAGGAGTAACTCTTACTTGTTGCGCCACGGCAGCGCCCCGGCCTCGTACTCGAGGCCAAAATGCAGAATCAAAAATTTTCCTTACTCGGAAACCGGCGCTACCGCGGACAAATAAAACCCGGATCGTTTACCATTAACCTAATGCTAGCAATCAAGAGATAGGGTGAGAAGTATACCGAGTGATCCGGGTCCTCCGGTCTTCTCGTCATCGTCCCGATCTCCCGCGGAAAGTGTTGCCTCCACATCGTAGCCTCCTCGCCGGAAAGGGCACCACATCGCCTTCTTCTTTTACGGGCTCCCGCCTCAATACCGAGGCAACTCGCGCATGAAGCCGGCAACTCGACATGCTCAAGATATGCTGTAGAATGTGTAGTGTAGAGGGTATGTCTCTTTGGGGTTTGTTGCCATGGTGATGGAGGAATCAAGAATAGAAAAATGGTGCTTGCATTTTTCTAGCAAGAAAATGAGATCATGAATGAAACTCTCAAGATGAAGCTCTCTTCTTCTTCTTCTCTCTTTCTTTTTTTTTTCTCTCATGAAAAACTTATCATCCATTTCAACAAGTGAGAAGAAGAGTGGTGGAGGAATGAAACATAATGCAAAGGGAGGTGAGTGTAGGAGCAAAAGAAAGGTGACCATATCCAAACCTCATCATCACAACTCTAATCAAAGATCAAATCCTATCTCATCACTTATAATCTCCATAAAGCATGAAAAGAAGAATGAAAGGAATGGTATCTTAATAAGTTATCATAATAAACCCATTTGCAAGAAACCCCCTCCTCAAATGTAATTTGCAAAACTGCAAATTACCCCCTCCATCAGAAAAGTCCGGCCGGGAAAGAACAAAGGAAAACCGGCGGGAACGGAATGCAAACTGGCAACTCCAGAAAACTGGTCCCGTAATAAATTACAGGAAAACCCCTATACTGTGCATACACACCGGCATCTGTATTCCGACCGGATACAAATGCAAATGAGACAAAATCTACACTGTACTAAACTAGGACCGGCTTAAACCAAAGCCGGCTAGTAATAACCGTTCGATCCTGATCCGTGCAATACCGCACGTATCTGATCGAACCCTGCCATATAACTATACGGCTACTAGTACAAAACTGTCTGATCCTGATCCGTACAATACCGCACGTACCTGATCGGTCCCTGCCATATCTCCATACGGCTTCTACAGCGTTTCGCCCAAAAGCTTGAGTAACTGAAAGTGTGGTGGACTCTAAAGACTCGTCAATACTATGGCTGTGGATTTAACCACTAGCACGTCAGAGGTATTAGCCAATACGTGACGGGCTACCAGCTATTGACCAAAAGGGACGTCGATGAGCGAACTCATCCTGACACCCTACTGAGCCTGTCAGTGACAATATCCGTACAGTCCGGTCCGTTCGTCTATGAGCATCGCATGTCGGGCCTAGGGGGTTGGTAAAAGTCAGACCCCCAAAAGCGGTACAAGTCGTGTCGGAGTGTAGCCCAGAATGCCCTGAGATACTACTGGAATACCTACAAGTAAATCTCCTGCCTCGGCCGAGGGCTTTGCGTAATGGCTCTCCTAGACACAGCGCGACCTCACCCCCAATACCGGGAGAGACGAACCCCTGAAGATCCGCTCACTGCCTCCATGTGGCTCGGGACTGTACCCAACTAAAACCTGTTTGCATGACTCCTTTGAGCCGTGGTAGGGTAGTAATCAAAGTACAGTGGGAACTCACACGAGATAAATGACGATCCCCAGGTCAATGAACTAACCTGTACACATGTCACCAGGGAACTGCTATCTGACGTCTGGTATAAGACCAACTAGCAGGTTCCTAGCGAGTCCTGTCCGGTGTACTCATAACCCAATGAGCACCTGTATACATCTTAGGTGAACCAACTGACACCAGTGGCTTGTGAGACCGGCCACCGCCCCTCGTCGGGGTCTCGACTGTATACACTAGTCTACTAATGGAGTATCGATGCCCTGTCTCGAAACTCCTACGACTAGGGACCTTTTAAGGATGTGCTTATAGACTACCAGCTCCCATGTATATGATCGCCATCATACTGCCGACAGTCAAGCAAGAATCCTAGGGGCTCTATCCACGTGTAATAGCGACATGCCAGGTCACCTAAAGCAGTACACGATGATAAAGGTAAACCAGATAGCATACTATCATCTCGAGTAAGACTGTCCTACCGGGATAGGTCCTCCCTCAATCATTGCAATCACGTGCCTGTGATCCAATAATTGACTCTGAGGGCACTATCTCCAACATTACTCACAGCGGGTATCGGGATCCAACTATCTCATAGAAGGTATGCAATCTCATTGCAAATTTCAACACTTGAAATTCCCAATAATATTTTACCCCTAGCGTCCTATGACCTTGACGAATGCCAACAAACCATAGGCTACTAGTCAAGTTCAACCCGTCATTTCCCGATTGAATTAAACCCACCCGCACGACCCTTGACGAATGCCAACAAAGTCGCATGACTACCCTAACTCAATCTGCATCATATGCATAAGCAGATAAGCATAAATAGCTACCGCACACTACGCCTTGACGAAAGCCAACAAACGTAGCACGAATACTATGAAGTACTTATCTGAAATGACGGAGGGCTACGACAGGTTTTTAAGAAAACCTTTTGCATAATGAACTTGATATCGTTGTAGAATCGAGTGATTTTAAATGGAGTGTTTTTTAGGCTTTTCTAGTTTTGCTAAAAGGGTCACTCCCGGTGAAGGGATCGTCGGCCCTTTCCTCATCGAATAAGGTGCAGGATATATCATATATACCGCTGTGCAAAGCAAGAACTATAGAAGCAATCAAAAGACAAACCGGGTTTGTGGCATCTGCTAGTTTCACTAAAGAGGTCACTCCCGGTGAAAGGATCTCGACTCTTTCCTTATCGAATAAGGTGCTGGATGTTCTACAAGGAACACCGCTATGCAAAGCAAGAACTAGAGCTACCAGTTTTTAAACAAGTTTCTACAACATCTTAGTTTTCTTTTAGTTTCATTAATCTCATTAATGAAGCCCCATTTTATTATGCTTCACAAGCATCACATTTGAAACGAAATCTGCAATATAACAAATATCTCATATATATATAATATAAACATTCGTCTCAGGCAGTAATATGATCTCATCACAGAACATTGCAGCAGAAGAACATATATGAAATATTGGATAAACTAGGATGTTCGTGTTTTCAATACGAGCCTGTATAAAATACGGATTCCACGGTCGCGATGAATAGCTAAACCCACATCCCTAGACCCCTACGAGAGCGGCAAGCAATACTGCCAATTATAGGGTTAGGAGACCCGGTCTCGACTCCTTGAGATGGTCTTCCACTGGACCCTAGAACCCGGTTACTTGTGCTCCCCGCCTTGGGTCTACCTATTGCGGAAAAGTAAATAATATAAAATGGTGACATCATCCTCAGCCTGGAAGTGCCCCAATAAAAGAATATTACATACAAATGAATTTTACATGAATGAAAAAGAAAAAAACTCTCATCTCACATAAAACCCTCGGCTATTCAAAACGCGACGATCCAATATAACATATCACAGCAACACATAATATCTCATATCATTAACGTAAGTAAGTATGCATACACCGATCGTCATTGATGTATAGCAATGAAAACCGGCAATACAACTACATACTACACTTACGGTCACAGAAAAAAAAGTGTAAAACTACAACAGTTGGAATCCGCAACCTCCTTAGACATCGCATGCCTAACCAAATGAATTCCTTAGACATCGCATGCCTAAAAATTATAAACCCCGCATTTTAGTCTCATTATCGAAAACTCTTTTCAATATCAAGTCGGACAATTCAACAAGATTCCCGACATCTTGATCGAATGCTCGTCGCAAACTTTAGTGGACGGCCGCACCCCCGGATGCCGTCGACGAAGTGTACTAAGGCGGAACACCGCTGCCGCGAGCACCCGAACGGATGCTTTTGGCGACGGGGTTCTCCTACAGTCACTTGGTCGGGGCTATGGAGCGTAGCTGTCTATTAAGTTTACCCGGTGAGTGTCCGCGTACGCTACGTGATTGCGACGGACTTTTGATCACATCAAAATTCCATGGCAACCGATCATTTGAGACTAAACTGCTAGATTTATAACATTAAAATTAGTCATTGTTTCCCCCAATCAGAGCAAAGCTCTGTTGGAAATTCAAAATTCAAATTTTGAAGCAACGCTTCAAATCTCGGGCACAACGCGCCACGTGTCATGCGCAGATGCATCAGCGCAGTGCCCAAGAAGGCGCACCCAATCAGAGCAAAGCTCTATTTCAAGGAAGCAACGCTTCAGTTGCGCATGCACTGCGTTGCACGACACGTGTCAGCGCAGATGCGCTCGTGCAGATGCGCTCGCGCAGTTGCGCTGCGCGACACGCGTCAGTGCAGATGCGCTCGCGCAGTTGCGCGGCGCTGTGCGCTGTGCCATACGTGGCCGCGCAGCTGCGCCGCGCAGCTGCGACACATGTCATCGCAGTTGCGCCGCGCTGTGCGCTGCGTGACACGTGTCAGCGCAGATGCGCTAGAGCAGTTGCGCCGCGCTGTGCGCTGCGCGACACGTGTCAGCGCAGATGCATTTGCGCCAAACAGATTTAAGATTTTAAAGAAATCTTTCTGTTCTTGTTAAAACAAGAAGATTTTCTTCTGTAAAACAGAAGCCCTTAGATCAAAGATCCAACGGTGGGGAAAATTCCCCAAATCACTCAGAGAAAGATCTCTTTAACAAATTTAACTAATTTATGGGCACTATAAAAAGGACCCCAGACCTCAATTCAAAGGCATCAACATTTTTCTAAAAAAAAAAGAGAGAAAGAGAACTCTGAAGAACTCCTCAAGAACAAGAAAGGTAAAGACATTTAGAAAAAGAGAAACTTCTCTTATGAACATATCATAGATCTTTAATAAAAAAAACAAAATAAAAATAGTTCTTTGCACTTTTATGAACCTTTGGTTCTCGAAATAAAAAGAATAACTTGTTTTTATTTGATCTAAATTAGATCAAGGAAACGAATAAGTGCTTTGCACTTCTTTTATGAACCATTGGTTCTTGAATCTAAAAGATTCTTAAATCATAGTGCCTTGCACTTGCAAAACTGCACTGTTGCGCTCTTGGGTTGGCGCAAGCCACCAGAGAGCGCCACGTGTCAGCATCTGAACCAATTGGCTATGCGCCTTTGAAACAGAGCCTTGCTCTCTAAAACTGGCGCAATTCACCACAACGCGCCACGTGTCAGCAGCGCAAGCGCAGCGCCCTAGAACAGCGCTGTTGCGCTTGCGCTCGCCAGAGCATGACACGTGTCATCGCCATATAAGCTTGCACTCATTACTTGGCGCAAAGCGCCAGACAAATGCACTGCATTGCTTACAAAAGGGCCAAGCCCAAATCAAAAAGGCCTAACAGGCCTAATAAAATGCAATGCATTATTTTAAAAAAAAAAGGGCAGAGCCCAAACCAAAACAGATGCTCTGCATCATAAATAAAGGGATAAAGCCCAAATCAAAAAGGCCTAGCAGGCCAGAATAAAATGCAGTGCATTATTAAATATGGGCAAAGCCCTAGCACATGCCTAATAGGCCAAAGATCAAGAAAAATGTTGAATATGCTCAACGGGACTTAGCCCAATCATTGCCGTAAGTCCCCAAACTAAATTGGTTGAGCAAGAATGCTCTCCTAAATCAATTTACGACCGGTTCAAGGGTATATCTCTGAACTCCTCTGACACATGTCGTTGTAATCCTTCAACGACGTCAGAGAGGTGACAGGTCCCGACAACCGCATAACAACATGGACTGCGGGGTCCTTAAACTCGTGGACCGGAACGTCCTTAAACTAATATTGGACCGAAACGTCCTTAAACTAATGTTGGAACGAAACGTCCTTAAACTAATGTCGGACCACCACGTCCCTAAACTGGAACATGGACCACCACGTCCCAAAACTGGAATTTGGACCGAAACGTCCTTAAACTAATGTCGGACCACCACGTCCCTAAACTGGAATACGGACCACCACGTCCCTAAACTGGAATACGGACCACCACGTCTTTAAACTGGAATATAGACCGCCACGTCCTTAAACTGGAACATGGACCACCACATCCCTAAACTGGAACAATAGAGCCTCCAAATGCTCTTTTACCGGATCTAAATGATCCCGTTTAAGTCGATCTTAGCCCCAAACACGGCTAACGTATCCTTAAACATTCAAATGGATTATAAAACTCCCAATCAACTCTGGTTCGAGGGTACATCTCCGAGCTCCTCTGATACATGTCGTTGTAATCCTTCAACGACATCGGAGAGGTGACGAGTCCTGGCGGCCATATATTAAATGGATCACTACGTTAAGTTGATCTCAGTCTTAAACAGGACTGACGTATCCTTAACGAACGTTTAAGTTGATCTTAGCCGCAACACGGCTAATGCATCCTTAAACTAAAAACACCAAACCCAAATCTAAGTAAATACGGATTTGGACTAATCCACGTCCTACGGGCGACGGCATTACTCAGTCTCCGTATACAATCCACGGGCAACCACAAACAAAACAAACACACACGACATGAAGTGAAATTCTGGAGAAGGAGAAAGTTGTTACCGCGATGCTGTAGCGTAATTAACGGCAGGGGCTTGCGCCTGCAGGGAAGAGCGTCCCCACAATCAAAAACCCCTCAAGTGAGGGGGAATCTGACGAAGTCTGCTACATCGGCCGCATCCGTCTAAACCTCCGATACACGGTACCATAAATCAACTTGGCATCTTCGGAGAAGTGGACGGAGAAAACCAAATAGCATCTGCCCCGAATCTCAGCGTCAGGACATCGCAGTCTTGTGCGCCGCCTTTCGGAGGGGAACAGATTCTGGCACACCCGGTGGGACCTTTTCCTCTTTCCACTCCACACTTTGTGTGTCCTGTTCGCGAACAAATCGCGGTTTGTTGTGGTTGCCTGTGGATTCAAGGTACTAAGATTTGGTGTCTTGCTCCGTGCAGAGAACTAAAGATCAATGGCTTCAAACTGCACTGCCTGCAACTGCAACTCTCGCTCCGTCCGCGCTAGAGGAGCGACTTATGGGCCCCGAGCGGCCTATCTTTTCAAGATACTAGTGGAGGAGGTAACTCAAGCCACCACTGGATTATTCTTCGGGACCATGCTCCCACCGTTGAGCTTCAATGCCACAATGACGTGTTGGATATATATGCCCTAGAGGCCTACATTGTATAGGTAGCTTGGGATATGTATGTACATGACAGTCTTGCTTGATATGATAGTACGCTATTTGGTTTGACTTTGTCTTAACGTATAATATATTTTACTTGGTATTTATATATATATGTTGATAAAGACCATAGGGTGTTTGTCTGACTACCGGCGTTGTGATGGCAGTCATACTAGTGGGAGCTGGATAGTCAATAGGCACACCCTTAGATGTCCCTGGTCGCAGGAGTATCGAGATTGGGCATCGTTACTCCGGAGTAGACTAGTGTATACATATCTAGACCCTGACGAGGGGCAATGGATTGGTCCCGCAACCATTGGTGATGTTCACCTAAGATTGTATACAGATGCTCACTGGATGTGAGTACACCGGACAGGACTCGCCGAGAACTGACTGGATGGTATTATACCTAACGTCAGATAGCAGTTCTCAGGTGACATGTGTGCAGATAGTCCGTTGACTTAAGGTCATCATTTGTCTCGTGTGAGTTCCCACTATGCTTTGATTGTTACCCTACCACGGCTCAAAGGAGTCGTGCAAACAGGTTTCAGTTGGGCACAGTCCCTAGCCATGTGGAGGCAGTGAGTGACTGTTAGGGATTCGTCTCTCCCGGTATAGGGAGTTGATATCGCACGGTGATCGGTTGGTCATTACCATAAGTCCCTGGCCAGGGCTGATTGAGAATTACTGATAGGTTGATTAGTAGATTCTCGGATGGTGATAGAGCCATACCGACACGACTTGTATGGTTATTAGGGATCTGACGTCCACCACCTCCCTAGACCGTACATGTGATACTCTTAGACGAACAGACCGGACTGCGCGGATATTGTCACAGACAGGCTCAGTAGGATTTCAGATGGGTTACCTCATCAGCTTTCTTATCGACAACTACCTGGGGACCGTTACGTACAGCTAGTGCCGCTTGCGGTCTGTGGTTAAACCCACTGCCAGCGTAGTAGTCGAGTCTTTAGAGTCCCACACAGAGATATCCCAAACCCAGGCGAAAAGATATAAAGGTCGTATGGTTTTACGACAAAGGTTCGGACGCATACGTGTTTAATCGCACGTACGACATTCGGACAGTTTTTACTAGCCGGCTTTGGTTTAAGCCAGATTCTAGTATCAGGTTATTGGATTTATACAGTCTAAAGTTTTTCCGTGTTTTCACGGATGAGAGGGGCGTTCTCGTAATTTTCCGAGAAGCTTCTAGAAGGATGTGACATAAAGAGAGAGGTGGCATTTTCATTTATTGAATTAGTGACTCATTGTGAGTGATTCATCATGTCATTAAAGCATCATTTATTGCTTAATGACTCATATGATGAATCACCCACTTGATTAAATGAAACATGATGAATATTCACTTATTATTCATTTTCTTTCATATTCTTTATGTTTCATATATATCAAGTGAGAAGCTTTATTCAATATAAGATTATCATTATCATCTTCTCACTCTCTCTCTTCAAGCTCTCTCTCCTTCACCAAACCCTAATCCTACCCTCATGAGTTGAGAACAAGGATTAGGAAAGACTAATTACTCCATAACCAATCTCTACATCACCTTAGCTACTCTATTTAGCAACTAGAGAAACTAAGTAACCTCAAGTTTAGAGGTTATAGCTTGGATTAGGGTTCTCGGGTGGATCGTCTATCACGGGAGAAAGCCGAAGAGGACGTGGAGATCCAAAGAGGCCGTAGAGAACATCAAGACGAAGGACTAGAACCGTTTGGTATAATTCCTTCGCATAGTAGATTAAAACTCTAAAGCTTTTGTTAAAACTTGTATAGCAAACGATTCGTACGGTTAATCGATGTTTGATCATAGAACTTGATTGTTATTCATATTTCCGCTTCCCCACAAGTATTGGGGTGTTGAACATCGACTTACAGTGGTATCAGAGCCTAGCTAAACAAGTTTTAACTTAATCGCAAATTTGTACGAATTTCGAACGGAAAAACGAAGCCGGAAAACCCTAAAAATTACAAGTTTCTGTCGAATTTTAAATGAAGTCAAAAATTGGTTCAGGGACGTTCAGAAAGCTTGTTATGACACCAGAAGAACACCCAAGAAATTTGGGGCCATGACTCGACCAAACGACCGCGGTTGCGCGGCGGATCCCACCGATCCGCCGCCCTTCCGCGGCCGAGTTGCCGAGTCATGATCCCAGTTTTCTTGGGTGGGTTCTCTGTTGAATTTGGGATTTTCTGGAATATTTTATTGTTGCTCTGGTTTCAGTTTTACAGAGCAGATTTTGGAGCAATATTGAAAGTGTTTAATCGATCGAAATTGTACAGTATTTGCATATTGGATTATATCTGTGATTGTATTATGTGTTCGTAAACCTCCCCTAACTGCTAGTATGTCGGTTAGCAGGGGGTTGCACATTTCTGTAATGGTTTTAACTGTTTGTGCATATAAACTGTATTGGACTGTTGTGGTGATTAGCCGGGTTTAGTAATGGGTTATTGTTTTAATTCATTTGATGTAATTGTAACAAGTTGTAATATTATTTCGCGCGGCACATCCAGGTTGCGGTTGTAGCCACCGTTGTATTATTTCTTTTTACTGTTTTTGCTCCTAGGATAGATCCAAGGTGGGGTGCACAAACTGTCGGGCGGGTAGTTTGCCGTACCCGTAGGGATCTTGGGTGGGGTAATGGCTATTCATCACAACTGTGTAATCTGTCTTTTCTTGCAGGCTCAAAAGAAATACAGATTGCTTGCAAATCCAATATTGTTTATCTGTGTTCTGGAATGTATATCATTGCGTCAGACGAATGTAAAATATCTATATATATGATAGCTATTTAGACGTCGCTTATGTTTTACACCCGCGCTAGCCCAGCCCCCGCTCTGTCGTTAGTTAAGTAACCTAACGGGTGATGACGGGACCCCGTGGCGAATGCGGATGGCATAAGAGGACGTCATATTTTCGTTGTTATCTGTAATGATAGGTTAAAGATGGGACGCATTATTTTTAATGCAAAGAAAATAAAACCTAAACTGAATCGTTGGAAAAATTTCTAAAAACCACTCGGTTTTCTTGAAAAAGCAAATTTTAAATGCGGAGCTTAAACCACTCCTTTTAAAGCTATCATAGTTCCTTCGATCAAATCAAGTTCATTACGTTAACGGTTTTTTGCCAAAAACCAGCCGTAACCCTCCGTCGTTTCAGATAGACAGGACATCGTATTCATGCTATGCTTGTTGGCCTACGTCAAGGCATAGTGTATGGTAGCAGTGTGTGTGCCTATTTGTTGCATAGATAGATGCATTAGTTTAATACAGACGTACACCTTGTTGGCCTACGTCAAGGGCTTGTACGATGTATTTAAATTGATCAGGACAACGACGGGTAGAACTTGACTTGCGTCTTATGACTTGTTGGCCTACGTCAAGGTCTATAAGAGCTTGGGGTAAAAATCACATCGGGAGTTTCAAACATAAAGGAAACTTGCAGATTTAGCTTACCTTCTGGAGTGTGGTGACTAGAGTGGCTTCCATCTAGGGCATCATGCAAGGATAGTTGGATCCCGATCCCACTGATGAGTAGGATTACTCTCGGGAATTTCTCTCACTTAACAATCAATGCTATAAACCAAGTAGGTGCCTAGAAAGGTGTTAGAGGGGCTACGCCTCCAGGGAAAAGAGGTTATTTAATTAAGGAACTTTGCGAAAGCGTTGGAAAACCTCCCTCGAAGTACCAACACCAGCCTGGCTGAAAGGTTAAGCAAGTATTGTGACGTGTGATTAAATCCTGACTAGTTCTTCTTTTAGGTTTTGAAGAAGGATTTGAGGAAACAGTGGGAGCCATCCTGTTTAGATAAATTAATAAACCAATCTAAACTTGCAAGAGCATATGCTGGGTGTTTTCTTTTCTCTCTCTCTGGCAGCTACCATGACTGGACTAAAACTATTACTTGAAAAGAATATATTGACCGGGCAGAACTATAAAGATTGGCTAAGAAACGTCAATATTGCGCTGACTTATGACAAAGTTGCATATGTTACCACTGCTGTTCCTCCCCTTATCCCAGGACCAGATTCCTCAGTTGCGGACAAGGAAGTTCGTAAAACCTGGGATCTAGATTGTGAGCGAGCTAAGTGTATCGTGCTGGCGTCCATGAATAATGAACTCCAGAAACAGCACGAGAGTATGGATATTACATCCATATTCCTCCATTGCAAGGAATTGTATGGTGAACACTCTCGTATCGCGAGGTACGAAACCTCAAGGAAACTCTTCCAGATGAGGTTAGCTCCAGGATCGCCTGTTAGAGAGCACGTCCTCAAAATGATCACCCTCATTGAGGAACTCGCAAACCTGGGATGCGTGCTAGAGAATGATTTGTACATCGACTTGATTTTGCAGTCCCTTCCCCACACCTTCTCTCAGTTCATGCTGAACTTCAACATGCACGAAATGGAAGCGGATCTTCCAAAGCTCCTCAATATGTTGAGGGTAGCAGAGACCTCCTTGAAAAAGGAGAAGACCCCCGTTCTGTATGTTGGCCAATCATCTTCTTCTAAAACTAAAGCGAAAGCTAAAGGGAAGAAGAAGATGAAGGCCACCAAACCGAAGGGAGGGGTCAAGAAGGTGCAGGGAACGAACAAGGCAGGAAGGGTGAAGGCAGAAAAGAACGAGTGTTTCTATTGTCACAAGCAGGGGCACTGGAAGAAGGATTGTCAGGCATTCAAAGCCAAGGACATGAAGCAAGTTGTTGCTTCTACTTCAGGTGTGTTCATAATCGAAAATTGTCTTTCAGTTAACTCTACTTCATGGGTACTTGATACCGGTTCTGGTTCTCACATCTGTAATTCTTTGCAGGATCTGAGAAACAGTAGAGTACTGGGGGCAGGTGATATGACTCTCCGGATGGGCAATGGAATGCATGTGGATGCAGTTGCAATAGGGGAATATCACCTAGGGTTGAATAGTGGAAACATTTTGGTATTGTATAACTGTTTTTGTATTCCCAGTATGTTGTGTAATATTATATCAGTATCTTTATTGTCTAATAAAGGATATAATTTTGTGCTTGAAAGAAATGTCATGAACATTCTCCTAAATCAAGAACTGATTGGGTTTGGCACACTGGAAAACGGCATATACATACTTAATCAACCACAAATTTTCAATATTCAAAACACGCGTAAAAGAAAGGCTCCAGATTCGAATCAAGCCTTCCTATGGCATTGTAGACTTGGTCATATAAATGAAACAAGGTTGACTAAGTTACATAAAGATGGATATCTAGATTCGTTTGAATATTCATCATATGCAACTTGTCAATCATGTATCAAAGGAAAAATGACCAAATCTCCGTTCACCGGACACGGAGAAAGAGCCACCGAACTCTTGGGACTAGTACACAGTGATGTATGTGGTCCGGTGTCTATACATGCACGAAGTGGTCACTCCTACTTCATCACTTTTACTGATGACTTCTCTAGGTATGGACATGTGTTCTTAATAAAGCATAAATCCGAGGCTTTTGAGAAGTTTAAGGAGTATAAAAATGAAGTAGAGAAACAAACTGGTAAAAGCATCAAGACACTTCGATCTGATCGAGGTGGAGAATACTTAAGTACCAGTTTCCTTGAATACTTGAAAGCAAATGGAATACTCTCTCAGCTTACTCCTCCTTATACACCTCAGCATAATGGTGTATCAGAAAGAAGGAATCGCACGCTATTAGATATGGTGCGTTCGATGATGAGTAGTGCTGAGTTGCCACTTTCCTTCTGGGGATTTGCTCTAGAATCAGCCGCATATCTATTAAATAGAGTTCCAACTAAGTCTGTACCTACCACTCCATATGAAATGTGGTGTGGGAAGAGACCATATCTCAAGTATATAAAGATATGGGGGTGTCCGGCATATGTCAAAAAGCATAATCCGGACAAGCTCGAGGCGCGATCGGTTTTGTGCAAGTTTGTAGGATACCCCAAGCATTCAAGGGGGTACATGGTTTACCACACTGAAGAACAAAAGGTGTTTGTCGCTCGTCACATTGTCTTCATAGAAAGCGAATTTCTTGCAAAAGAAATTAGTGGGAGCGCGGTAGAACTGGAAGAAATTCCAGAACCTCAAACTGTAACCGAGGACTTAGAAGAATCTCAGACTTCAATAGAACATGACGAACCAACGCCACTCCGCAGATCTAGTAGGCTTTCTCATCCTCCTGAAAGATACTATGGTTTTCTTCTTGATGGGGATCGAGAGGATTGCATCATCGATGATGATGAGCCTACTAGTTTTCAGTAGGCTATCACAAGTAGCGACTCAGTAAAGTGGCTGGATGCAATGAAATCCGAGATGGAATCCATGTACACCAATAAAGTATGGACTTTAGAAGTTGCTCCTCCTGGGGTAAAACCAGTTGGGTGCAAATGGATCTTCAAAAAGAAGATTGGTGCATTTGGACAAGTGGAAACCTACAAAGCTTGACTAGTAGCAAAAGGTTTTCGTCAAAGACCAGGATTGGACTATGATGAAACCTTTTCACCAGTAGCTATGCTTAAATCCATTCGGATCATGCTTGCCATTGCTGCCTTCCATGACTATGAAATCTGGCAGATGGATGTAAAAACAGCTTTTCTAAATGGACATCTAGAAGAGAGTGTTTACATGGATCAACCAGAAGGTTTCTTAGACAGTGGGAGCAGCGGAAGAGTGTGCAAATTGCTTAAATCCATTTATGGGTTAATGCAAGCATCGCGGAGTTGGAACATCTGCTTTGATGAAACAGTCAAGGAATTTGACTTTATCAAAAATGTAGATGAACCATGTGTTTATAGGAAGATTGTAGAAGGAGCAGTAGTCTTCCTCGTTTTGTACGTCGACGACATACTACTGATAGGGAATGATATCCCTATGCTACAATCAGTAAAGCTCTTCTTGTCACAGAAATTCTCTATGAAAGACTTGGGAGATGCATCATACATACTGGGCATTAAGATCTATCGAGATAGATCCAATAGAATGTTGGGACTTTCACAGTCCAGGTATATAGACACTATACTAAAGAGATTTAGTATGGAAGATTCCAAGCGCGGCAATATGCCCGCTTGTCACGGAATCACCCTCTCCAAAGATATGTCTCCAAAGACTGATGAAGAGAGGGCTCGCATGGGCATTATACCCTACGCTTCGGCGGTAGGATCAATAATGTATGCGATGTTATGTACCAGACCAGATGTAGCTTACGCACTTAGTGTGGTAAGCAGGTATCAATCAGACCCAGGTGAGAAACATTGGATAGCGGTGAAGAACATTCTCAAGTACCTGAGAAGGACTAAGGAGATGTTCTTGATTTACGGCAATAAGGACCTCCAGGTAGAGGCTTTTACCGACTCCGGCTTCCAAAGTGACAAAGTTGATTCTAAATCTATTTCGGGTTTTGTGTTTACCCTCAATGGAGGGGCGGTGAGTTGGAAGAGTTCCAAACAAGATACCGTCGCAGACTCAACTATGGAGGCTGAGTATATAGCTGCTAGTGAAGCCGCAAAAGAGGCTGTCTGGATAAGGAAGTTCATTTCTGAACTTCAGGTGGTTCCGTCCATTACCAATCCAATACCTTTGTATTGCGATAACAATGGCGCTGTAGCTTTAGCGAAGGAACCAAGGTCCCATCAGAAATCCAGGCATATCTTAAGGCGTTTTCACCTGATCAGGGAGATCGTGGATCGTCGGGAGATCGAGATACGGAGTGTGGACACAAAAGACAACACGGCAGATCCATTCACCAAGGCCATTCCTCAAGTACAGTTCGAGAGACTTTTTGAGATGTTGGGCATGCGGTACGCAAGCAACTGGATCTGGTAGAGACAGTGGGTACTCATTGCGCCAATTATAGGCCTTAGTGCAAGTGGGAGATTGTTGGATATATATGCCCTAGAGGCCTACATTGTATAGGAAGCTTGGGATATGTATGTACATGACAGTCTTGCTTGATATGATAGTACGCTATTTGGTTTGACTTTGTCTTAACGTATAATATATTTTACTTGGTATTTATATATATATGTTGATAAAGCCCATAGGGTGTTTGTCTGACTACCGGCGTTGTGATGGCAGTCATACTAGTGGGAGCTGGATAGTCAATAGGCATACCCTTAGATGTCCCTGGTCGCAGGAGTATCGAGATTGGGCATCGTTACTCCGGAGTAGACTAGTGTATACATAACTAGACCCTGAAGAGGGGCAATGGATTGGTCCCGCAACCATTGGTGATGTTCACCTAAGATTGTATACAGATGCTCACTGGATGTGAGTACACCGGACAGGACTCGCCGAGAACTGACTGGATGGTATTATACCTAACGTCAGATAGCAGTTCTCAGGTGACATGTGTGCAGATAGTCCGTTGACTTAAGGTCATCATTTGTCTCGTGTGAGTTCCCACTGTGCTTTGATTGTTACCCTACCACGGCTCAAAGGAGTCGTGCAAACAGGTTTCAGTTGGGCACAGTCCCGAGCCATGTGGAAGCAGTGTGTGACTGTTAGGGATTCGTCTCTCCCGGTATAGGGAGTTGATATCGCACGGTGATCGGTTGGTCATTACCATAAGTCCCTGGCCAGGGCTGATTGAGAATTACTGATAGGTTGATCAGTAGATTCTCGGATGGTGATAGAGCCATACCGACACGACTTGTATGGTTATTAGGGGTCTGACGTCCACCACCTCCCTAGACCGTACATGTGATACTCTTAGACGAACAGACCGGACTGCGCGGATATTGTCACAGACAGGCTCAGTAGGATTTCAGATGGGTTACCTCATCAGCTTTCTTATCGACAACTACCTGGGGACCGTTACGTACAGCTAGTGCCGCTTGCGGTCTGTGGTTAAACCCACTGCCAGCGTAGTAGTCGAGTCTTTAGAGTCCCACACAGAGATATCCCAAACCCAGGCGAAAAGATATAGAGGTCGTATGGTTTTACGACAAAGGTTCGGACGCATACGTGTTTAATCGCACGTACGACATTCGGACAGTTTTTACTAGCCGGCTTTGGTTTGAGCCAGATTCTAGTATCAGGTTATTGGATTTATACAGTCTAAAGTTTTTCCGTGTTTTCACGGATGAGAGGGGCGTTCTCGTAATTTTCCAAGAAGCTTCTAGAAGGATGTGACATAAAGAGAGAGGTGGCATTTTCATTTATTGAATTAGTGACTCATTGTGAGTGATTCATCATGTCATTAAAGCATCATTTATTGCTTAATGACTCATATGATGAATCACCTACTTGATTAAATGAAACATGATGAATATTCACTTATTATTCATTTTCTTTCATATTCTTTATGTTTCATATATATCAAGTGAGAAGCTTTATTCAATATAAGATTATCATTATCATCTTCTCACTCTCTCTCTTCAAGCTCTCTCTCCTTCACCAAACCCTAATCCTACCCTCATGAGTTGAGAACAAGGATTAGGAAAGACTAATTACTCCATAACCAATCTCTACATCACCTTAGCTACTCTATTTAGCAACTAGAGAAACTAAGTAACCTCAAGTTTAGATGTTATAGCTTGGATTAGGGTTCTCGGGTGGATCGTCTATCACGGGAGAAAGCCGAAGAGGACGTGGAGATCCAAAGAGGCCGTAGAGAACATCAAGACGAAGGACTAGAACCGTTTGGTATAATTCCTTCGAATAGTAGATTAAAACTCCAAAGCTTTTGTTAAAACTTGTATAGCAAACGATTCGTACGGTTAATCGATGTTTGATCATAGAACTTGATTGTTATTCATATTTCTGCCTCCCCACAAGTATTGGGGTGTTGAACATCGACTTACATGACGTTGCAAGAAACCCCGGAGAAGTTGGTCTTTAATCGGATTACCACTACCGCGACCCCTCTCAACGGGTCGCCCAGTTTCAGTACCTCAGTTTTCAACGGACTGGGCCAGGACGTCTGCAAACCTGCGATACCCAAAGCTGCCATCCCAAAGCGGATAGCTATCCCGGCTCAAGTGGACGAAATCATTGGAAAGGTTTCTCCTTCCGAGAAGTCAGTTTTTACAAGACTGGCTATTCCGGTTGATGCTCCAGGCGAGGTCCTCAAAGCTGCTTCCCCTACCCAGGGCAGGGGGCATGAAGAAGCTTATCAAACAATGGAGGTGACTCCATCTGCAAGACACGCCCGACGTCACCACTGGCGTCGAGTACGAAAGGCTGGGGGAAACTCTCCCTCTGGATTTACGCCACCAGCTCTAACGGTGATGATCGATGCTGCTGTTCCAACCGGGAACAGCTTTGAATTACTGAATACGGTGCGTAGAAATTCTCCTACTGCGATGTTGAAATGAACTCCTTCACCTGTAGAGAATACTCCAGAGAAGAAGCTAGAGCGCCTCCCTCAACGGCTGTCCTCTAAAATTTACAAAGTCTGGCGACAGGTCCAAGAGTCGGTGATTGATGAAAACTATCTCCTCCGACAGAAAAAGATGAAGGTGCGGCAGGAGAAGGATTACTCTGTCAAGCCACAAAAAGCAAAAGCTACTTGGGTGCCCACTACAAAGGCTCCCTCAACTCCAATCAATCAAAAAAGGAGGCCGCAAAAATCCCCTGTGTCTTTGGCAAATCGCAAAGACACCGAACACAAACGCCCCAAGTCTGGGGGCATGGTGGTGCACACCGTTTATATGGCTTCTGGAAAGGAGGAAAGCCGTGCTTCGATGGGTCACCGACCGCTCACCCGATCCGTGACAAAAGCCCAGGAGCAGCAACAGAAGCTTCAGGAAATAATGACTATGATGGCTGCACTTACCGAACCGAAAGAAAGCTCAGAAGTATCATCAGAACAGCAGCACGAACAAGAAACCGATGCTGACTTTTTACGCAGAGTCCTCGAAAGGAGGGACAAAGAAGCTGCAGAGTAAGCGGCTAACATAAAACAGATGGTGCTCCTCTTCCAAGATATGGCAGGGATGATGTTACAGCCGAACCCTCCTGCTGAAGATCCTCCGATCGTTCTTGAAGACGACAGGGGAGAAATGTCAAATCCTCCGCCGTCTCTGTCAACAGCCAAGGAGGATGCAATCTCCAAAGTTGACCTGGACGAATATATAGCTCAGCAGATCCGGGTTCATCAGGCGAATGAAACGACTGGGCAAATTGCTAGAACCGGACGACCGTATCCGAGCTGGTACGACCAAATCAGTTAACCGCCGGGATATACGATCCCTAAATTCCATGTTTATAAAGGGACAGGGAATCCACATCAGCATGTCGCTCAATTCAGGGCTTTATGCGGCAATACTGGAGGCGATGACAAATTGTTGCTTCGCCAATTCGTCGGCAGCTTAGCAGAAACAGCCTTTGAATGGTATTCGGAGCTACCTAACGACTCTGTCAAAACATTTGCGGAGATGGAGCTACTGTTTACACAAAGATTCGCGAGTGCTAGTGAACGCACCCCGATAACAGCACAGATAAATGCCGGGATAAGGCCAGGCGAAACGTGGGTCCAATACGCAGCACGATGGCGAAACCTATGGTCGAAATGCGAACAACGCATAGAAGAGGCACCTGCGGTAGGCATGTTTGTGGGCACTCTCGATCCGCAGGCGACCATCTCACAATTCATGATGTTCTTCAGGCCGACCACCTTCCAGGCCTTGATCGACAAATTAGCCCAAATGGACCAGATGGGCCATGGACCGTCTCCTCCAAAACGAGATTCCCGAAATGAGAAAGGAAAAGGAAAGTGATCGTCGTCGCCAATGCTCAGCAACAGTCGAACAACTCAAAGCCGGTCGTTCGCTAAAACAACGTGTGTCCACGCCCATCCCTCGAAGAGAGGCTAGGACGTCCTTACTCGTTTCCTCAGAATAAAACGAGAAGACTGTTCGAGCTGGCAGTGCGCAACAGACTCATTAATCTGCCGAGTCCAAAGCGTCTGTCGCAGCCAGGCGATCTTAATAATCCCAATTATTGCCCTTACCACCAAACGGTAAGTCACCCGATTGAGGATTGTTTCGTCTTTAAGGGATGGATCGAGGATCAGTACCTACGAGGCAAGTTCGCGCTGTCGGAAAACTGGAAGGTAAACCTGCCACAGCCGCACTCTCCAAAGAAGACGGACACGCCGGGGGCAACTTGTTCTTTCGTTGAGGGTGAAAACGATGGAGAAAACTCATCAGATGAATCCGAAGACTACGTAGCGACTTGTCATGTGATTTCTCATTTACTGACGGATGATGAGGAGGCTCCTTGCGCTGAGAAATCAATGGCGAACCCTGAGCCGGAGATTCTACAGCCATCAGACGAGTTGATCGATGTCTTCCTAAATGAAATTCGTCTGAAAGAAAAAGCCAATCAAGAGCGTGAAATGGCCATACTGGAAAGAGCCAAGGCATTCCCATCAAATCAAAAGCCATCCACTGCGGGTAAAAACAAATTCAAGATGAGAAAAAGGTTCGCCAAAGCACTATCAGTAGGAATGAAGCTACCGCCCCCTGAAGAAAATACTCTCGCTGAGGCAGAAATGCACCCTAATTTCTGTTTATATCTTCAGAAGATCATACATCCTACCGAAGACCGCGAATCCTTTAACTGTTGGTGGCAAGGGTATGTCGCTCAAAAGCAACACTTCGACAGGACAAAATGTGAAGCTTGTAGACGTCGAAAAAATGTGATAGATGAGCGCAAAAGAGCCGCCGACGATTGTCATATAGCCGACTCTAAGGTATCGCAAATTATCACCTTTTGAAGCAACTCTGACAAAGAAGCTACCCCTAACCCTACCCTCGGGGAATCTATTTCAAAAATGAAGGAATTGAGGATCTGCGAGAACGTTCAGCCATGCAATCGCACGCTACTCGAAAAAAATCCCGGCCCCGCAAACAACGGAGCGAACAAAAAGGATAAAGGAAAAGGAAAAACGGCCTTCGTCGCCAGCGCTCAACAACAATTAAGTGACCCTAGACTGGTTGCTCGCCAAAGCAACAAGCGGCAACCCCTCCAGGAAAAGTTGAAACGTCCTTACTCGTTTCCACAAGATAAAACAAGGGGACAGTTCGAGCTGGCAGTGTGCGACAGACTGATCAATCTGCCGGGTCCAAAACGTCCGTTGTGGCCAGGCGATGTTAATAATCCTAATTATTGCCTTTACCATCAAACGGTAGGTCATCTGATCGAGGATTGCGACATCTTCAAGAACTGGGTTGAAGACCAATACCAGCAGGGCAAGTTCGCGTTGTCCGAAAATTGGAAGGTGAACCCACCACAACCGCACGCTCCGAGAAAGATGGATACGCCAGGGGCATCATGCTCATTCATGGGGAAGGACCCATAGACCGAAAAGTCAATAAACTAGATATTCGCCTCAAATACGGTGACCCTGGACCAAAACGTCCTTAAACTAATGATGGACCGCAATGTCCTAAAACTTGCAAAGGACCGAAACGTCCTTAAACTAATACCGCAGCATCCTTAGGCTGACGAGGAAAATAAAAAAATATAAATAATGAAAAATATAATAAATAAAAACGGTATGCCCATAAGCAAAAGAGAGCACGGATGAAAACCCGAAAGGGCTCCGTGAGTAAAAACAGCAGGGCTACCGGCGAGTGTTCGTGAAAACCCGAAAGGGCGCGACCTCGTTAAAAAAAAAGAGAAGAAGAAAATAAAAAGATTAAAAAAAAACGGTATATCCATAAGCAAAATGGGTACGGATGAAAACCCAAAAGGGCTCTGTGAGTAAAAACAGCAGGGCTACCGGCGAGTGTTTGTGAAAACCCGAAAGGGCGCAACCTCGTTAAAAGACACTTATAGGGTCTTCTCGACCTTATAAGGAGAAACCACCCGCGTGAGATCCTTACGACTCACAAGGGAGAAACACACTTAGGGATCCCCACGATTCCTAAGGAGAAAATACACTTGCGAGATCCTTACGACTCGTAAGGAGAACTCTCTTATGGGACCCTCACGGCTCATAAGATTTGAAAGTCTTAAGTTACAGAGACCTAAACCTGTGCTTAAGCAACCCCCACAACTTTTGACATTGCCCTACAAGTGGCTCAATACTGACCCTTGTATACAATCCACGGGCGCGAATAAACATTTCCCTAACTAAGTCCCATCCGAGATTAGGGATATGTTCGCACGATGAATAACCCTTGTAAATCCTCTCAATTTACAAGGAGAAAACCCTCCTGTAGGATCCTTACAACTTACAGAGGAGCAAAACACTTAGGAACCCTTACGATTCCTAAGGAGAAAATACACCTATAAGATCCTCATGACTTGTAGGGAGAAATAACTTTGTGAGACCCTTACGGCTCATGAAGTCAAAGCCTTAGTCGACAGGACCCTAACCCTGGTCGCTAAGCCTCCTTTGTTCGACAACGAAAGAGACAAATGATGATTCGCTCCTGGCAATATTCCAGTTGTAGCGATGTTGATGCCGAAATCGGTGTTCAATTTCAGGTTTACGACGAAAGGCCAGTAGGCCGCACATGCATACGAAATAGCTGAAATGATAGGGCAACTTGCAATAAAAAGCAGCAAGTAAAAGGTATGCATGCAGAATAGCCGAAATGATTGAGCAACTCGCAATAAAAAGCAGCGAGTAAAAATAAAATAAATAGCCGAAATGATTGGGAAACTCGCAATAAAAAGCAGCGAGTAAAAAATAAAGTAAACAGCCGAAATGATTGGGCACCGCGAAAAATAGCCGAAATGATTGGGCAATCGCGACCTTCTCCATATAAAAGCTGAAATGATAGAGCATCGCGGAAAGAACTAACATAAATAAATATATATATATATATGTAAAGAAATTCATGCCCTACAGACGATAGCACAGCAATCCCTGTATACAATCCAGGGGCACAAACAAAGAGGGAACCATACCTTCCCGACAGGCTCCGCCAAAAAGCGAAGCCAAGTCCCGACGGTTCAACAACAACCTAGAGACAACCGTGACATTCACCTCGATACAGTAGACGCAATGTCAACAATTACGTTCTTCCTCCAACAAGCTTCGAACATGACAAAGCAAACGAAGCAAAGGCTAAATTCCTAGCTTCAAGGTCTTGACGGCAAACCATATAAAGCCAGAAAGACAACTGGAGATCGTCTCACACCAGTGTGGAATGGTCACCACCTCGACGTTCGTCTCGACACAGCACACGCAACATCATCAAACAAACGGAGCCACGGAAAAATCCCAGCTCCACCCCGACGTTCGTTTCGATACAGCAGACGAGTTGTCACCCCAGCGTTCTTCCTCCAGCGGGATTTGGATGCGACAATCAAACAAACGGAGCCACGGCAAAATCCCAGCTCCACCCCGACGTTCGTTTCGATACAGCAGACGAGTTGTCACCTCAGCGTTCTTCCTCCAGCGGGATTCGGACGCGACAATCAAACAAACGGAGCCACAGCAAAATCCCAGCTCCACCCCGACGTTCGTTTCGATACAGAAGACGAGTTGTCACCCCAGCGTTCTTCCTCCAGCGGGATTCAGACGCGACAATCAAACAAATGGAGCCACGGCAAAATCCCAGCTCCATCCCGACGTTCGTTTCGATACAGCAGACGAGTTGTCACCCCAGCATTCTTCCTCCAGCGGGATTCGAACGCGACAATCAAACAAACGGAGCCACGGCAAAATCCCAGCTCCACCCCGACATTCGTTTCGATACATCAGACGAGTTGTCACCTCAACGTTCTTCCTCCAGCGGGATTCGGATGCGACAATCAAATAAACGGAGCCACGGCAAAATCCCAGCTCCACCCCGACGTTCGTTTCGATACAGCAGACGAGTTGTCACCTCAGCGTTCTTCCTCCAGCAGGATTCGGACACGACAATCAAACAAACGGAGCCATGGCAAAATCCCCAGATCCAAATCTCGATGGTTCATCAGCAAACTAAAAACAACTGCGGCATTCGTCTCGATACAGCAGACGCGATGCCAGCAAAACGAAACAAAGGCCAAATTCCTAGCTTCAGGGTCTTGACGGCAACTCACATAAAACCTGAAAGACTATCGGAGATCATCCCACACCAGCGCGGAGTGGTTATGACTCATCGCGTCTCACCAAAATGAGCCTAACCTCAAGTAAAAAGCGGCATGGCAAATTCCTAACGCTTGTTCTTCCGACGGTCAAACTGCCTAGGAAGATTGCTTGAAGACGTCTTGTCCAGCCCCCGAAGGGATCAGAGACACGGCAGTCGCAGGGCTACTCGAACAGCACGATTGCCTATCGAGGACTATATCAGCTTATGCGACAGTACGATGGCCAAAACCCTAAGTACCACCGACCTTAACGGGCTTCTGTCGTAAAGAGCAGAGGTTAAATGCGACGTTAGGATGTTCTTGCGAGAAACGCTCGATTCGACTCAGCTTGTGAAGAAATTGATGTCTTTGCGAGAAATTCATGAGGCGGCTCGACTCGTGAGATAAAGCCTTAGGCAGTAGGCATAAAAGAAGCCTGTTTCCTAAGCACTGGGACCCCGCAAGTTGGCCCAAAACGGTCTCTTGCATACCATCCACGGGTCTTACTCTCCAACATCGAACTTCGACAAGGAGGGAAACAACCGCTTACAAGTCCTCTCGACTCGTAAGAGGGAAAAATTCTCTTATAGAATCCTTACGACTTAGAAGAGAAAACCACACTTAGGAATCCTCACGATTCCTAAGGAGAAAAACCCACCTGCGAGATCCTCTCGATCCGTAGGGAGAAAAATCTCTACGAGACCCCCACGGCTCATAGAGTTGAAAAGCCTTAGGCAGCAGATCTGAACCTGCGGCCTAAGCCATCACTATTTCTTAAGAAAGTCAAGATGTGTGCTCTATTATCTGTTGATCATGTTTACTAAGGTGGCATGCTGATAATAAAAGAAAGAAAAGGCGGAGAAATGACACAAGACATTACAGAAAATGTGTATCTTTTATTCATAAACTTGATTGAGTACAGGATACATCGTGTTAAAGAATAAAAAATATACATACATTTTTTTTATTTACAAGTACAAACGATACAAGGAGAATTACTAAGAAGGAAGCATCTTGCATAGATCTAGCAACTGTTCACGCAATTCCTTCCCCACTTTCTCCTGATCGGCTACCACCGCCAGCTCCGCCTCCACTTGGGCCCGTTGCTGCAAGACAGACGCAAGCTGCTCCCTGACAGCCTGATAAGCAACTTCCCGACCTGGGGTATCGCGCTCAGCTACATCAAGCTTCCGCTTCATGTTTATCGCATGGGAGATTCGCTCCAGGAGACCCTCAAAGATAGTCTTCACTTGGGCAGCATTTGCTTCAACCTCAGCACGTAGATGGGCCGTCTCGCTCGAGGTCTCTTGGCATTCCCATAGCCTTAAAGCTGCTTCTTGTTCCAAGTGGTGGACGTAAGAGGCGCTTCCCTCGATCCATGCTGCTCTTTCATTGCTTGTGGCTAAAGTCTCGGGGGCAGGACGCATCGACTCCAGCTGATGCAGGCGAGCCTCGATCTTCATACAATGATTAACCCAAGATGCGATGATGCCCTCGTCATGGAAATTCATGAGTATCATCAGCATCGGGTTAACCACTGTAGCGAAGTCCGCAGCAGAAGTAAGGGTATCAACGTCGAGCTCCTCAATGTAGTCTCTCAACATACGCAAGCTGTTCGCGGCGCCTTTCGAAGATGGACATCTCAGGAAAGGACCTACCGGCATTATGATACGAGACTCGAAGGGCGCCGAGACCGGAACGACCGCTGAAAAGAAACAAGATGTGATCAGATAACAGTTCAGGAAGTAAAAAAAAAGGGAGTTATTAATGTGATAGTCGCTATACCAACTGAGGCAGGTGGCAAGGCCGAAAGGGCCGGTGGCGCAGCCGATCTTTTATCCCCTCCTTCAATCTGGAGCGCTGCAGTTGAGATGAGAAAAAAGATGGTTATAAGTAATTCCGTCAATGAAAAAAGAAGAATATCAAAGGAAATCATACTCACCAACGCCACCAGAGGAAGAAGCGAGTTCGGATGGGAAGGAGAAGTGTGGGAGCAACACCTGATAAAGATGGTCAAAAAGCACTCCTGAAAGACATAACAGTATGACTTTAGTACATAAATTATACTTCTGAAAAATGAGATTAATAAGTTGCAAACTCATACCTTCCAACATCTTTGACGGTATGAGAGAAGGCAGAGAGGTGACCACCGCCAGGGCTGTAGTTAAAGGCGCTCCCTCGAGCAATGGGGCATCGGCACTGGTTGCACCTACGTTACGAACAAATATGAACCTGTCAGACAGGATTGTAAGATAAAGAGGACAGTAACTTGGGATTTACCTGGTGAGCTGCCAGCCGAAATGGAGGAGGCTCCCTCCTCTATCGACATGAGGCCACCGCCCGTGGCCCCATCACCCGACTCAATGGGAACCGCTGTTGTGCTTGTAAGACCTGGAGACGGCGGAGAACCATAGACGGGGAGGGCTATAACTGGAGCATTCCCAGATTCTAGAGAAGGAGCGGTTGGCTCGTCCTCGGGAGTCATGGCCACCTCACCCGCTACTCCCTCGGGTTCATTAGTCATGGTTGTCTCATCCACCATCACCACGAGGTCACCAGCCTCAAGCGCCTCGTCCGCCAACACCCTGGGCTCAGTTATAATGATCATTTCATCTGCCACCAATTCAGGTTCGGCATCAATGACCTTCTCGGCTGCATCCCCCTCAACCTCCACCTCAGACTCCAAAGCCTCACCAACGTTGCCCACCGTTGGCTCGAGTTCGGAAGGTATCATCGCCTCCTCTGCTTCCTTGGTTTCAACGGTCTCCACCTCCCCCTCGGTCGAACATTGCCCTATAAGATAAAATATATAAGAACCGATGGCATTATAACTCTTACAACAAAATCTTGGGAGAAATATTACCTGAAGTGGATTTATCATTTGCGCTCCGAGCTGCGCGCGCCACTTGTCTCCGAGCAGTGGATAGGAGGGTGACAGGGGCCTCTTGGGAAGGAGTATCAGCACGAGGGATGGTGCTGGTGCCCGCTCCCATAGCCAAGGCAGCCCTCCGTGCCTTTGCTTCGCGCCTTGACCGCTTCCGTTCCTCCCGGGCTGTCTTGATGGACCTCTGTGACGCTTCCTTCAGGGCGTCGCCGTCCTTGTTCAGAGATGCCTCCAGAGCCTTTAAGGCGTCTCTCATTGGCTCTTCAAGACGAACCTCCTGCAGTAACCCTGAGGAAGCAGGAACATCGGCAACTGGTAGAACATCTGCGTCACTTGGAGGGAGCGGCGTTGAGGTTCCTGTGATTAAAAGGGAAAGGTTAGATCGACCATAACACAAGGGAAATGAAAAGTTGATGAATCGAAACTTACTAAAGCCCATGGACGCTCTAAGACGTTCCTCCTCCTGGAAAGTCTTCAGAGAAGCGGCAATGGCTTCTTCATCAGTGATGCCTGTTGTAAGAAAAGAAAGAAAAGCGTTAGTCAAAGGCAATGAAGAGGATATGTTGCAATAAAGAAAAGGCGACTAGTAGTTACCTGATTGCGCAAGCTTAGCTAGCCACGCGTCACGCCTCGCCAACCACGCTGAAGCTTCGAGAGCAGCCTCCAAGTCTGTATCGTCCGGTGGAGGCATCACTAATCCTTCGTTAGTCCCGTATTCGATCAGGCCCTCGGCATAGGGAGCATGGGGTTCCTGACCGAACACGACGTCCGCAGCGAAGAGCGACTTCTTTTACTTCTGCCCTCCGACCCGAGGTGCACGTGGGATCAACTTCCGTTTAGCAGCCACCTTGGGACGGCGGGTCCCGATGTCCGCACCCACGCCAGACTCCGGTGAGGCTATAACCACTGTCTCCACTGGAGCACAGGGCGCTGGTGGTGCATCCGCAATATCAGGGAGCGACAATCCGCGCGGAGGACTCTGTGTAAGCGAGGGTCCGGCTTTGGCATCTTTTAAAGGGGGGATTACTGGGGTCCTTGGCACCAGAGGAGCGTTGCGATCGCTACCTGGAGGTGCACCCTTACGGTCGATCAACAACCGCCTTTCCTCCTTTATGACCGCTCCCGTCGAATGACTGTACCATTCTGTATATACCCTATGAAGTCGTGGGGCACAAGCCGACTCACTGATAAAGAAGTGAGAGCCCGTGTTTAGACGCATGAAGTGATGCAGCGCTCTCTCCATCCCTTCTTCAGTCGCGGCAGGTTCCGATAAAAAAGCCTCCAGCGGTACCCCTTGATTATAGCTCAGCTGTTGGGCGAAACGATGCGGGTTATATATCATGAAGATCGCTGCCCCGTCCTGCCTAAACACCAAGAAGCCCGGTCTGATGGAATATAAGTGAAGGGTCTCCCGGGCCGTTAAAACTGAAGCTCCATCCTTGAAAGTATCTTGCAATGGCCGCACTGCAGTGGTGGACGTTTTTCCAATAGTCAACACCTTGTCAATGAAAGACACACCGGCTCCAACGGTGTGGGAGTGAAGGAGTAAACCCCTGGCATTTCGTGGCGATGGATTTACAATTGATGCGCCGATCAACTGTAGAATGCGAGGAAAACTGCACCTTTCGTAGAAAGAGGGCCTTTTATGCATGCCGAAGACACCCGCCGTATGTAGCTCGAGCCACGACATAAAGTAGTGCATCGGGAAGACCACGTGCAGCACCCCAGGCTCGTTAGCATCTGCTGCTCGGCTGAGGCCATGATATAAGTGCGCCAAGCCGGCGATCCCAACGGCCACCTTTACCCCGATAGTCATTCGGTGGGCTGGGTAAAAAACAGAGGGCAACATGCGGTGAGAGTGCATTGGGAGCGCAAACCAACTCAGCCAAAGCCCAAGAAATCCTAAAAAGAAGGCCTCCTCGTCCATCTCGGGGGCTGCGACTTCTGCAAAAGACATGGTTGGGAAGTTAGGAAGAAAAAAGTCCTTTTGGTCTATTTCCTTCGCCGGCAGGTTATCCAAACCTAAACCGAAATGGTCCTCAAGGGTGGAAAACTTGGCAGCTTCTGCCGAGAGGACGTGTGGGTGATGGAACCGAGCAATGAAATCCTCAAAATTAACTCCGCAGCTCCCACGCTCAATGAAAAGGGCCTCGTAGATGTTCAACACCTTGATCAGACTTGGAAATTGGTGTTGAACAGCGTTCTCCGGCGTGAGACCCCTTATCACCGGCTTAGCACCAAAGACGTACTCAACCGTCGGGAGCAACTCCTCATAATGTCCCCCCATGACCGGTAGACCGGATACCTCCGTAAACTCTTCCAAAGAGATTGACACTTCCCGATCCATGGCGAGGAAAGTGTGGGTAGGAATGTTCCACTGCTCCAGGAAGGCCTTGAACCACCAGGTGGGAAGCGTGGGATACTGGAAGAGGGAGACGTAGACTGCGGTATACAATCCTAATCTTATCAACTGCGAATTCTTCGTCGACAGGATATACCGGGCCCACGGCAGATAGCCGATTGGGTGGGAGGGGATCAAACCGATATTATATGATTGCCCCCAAGGTCGCGCCTCGCCTTGACAGATGCGGCGTCCCAGGATATCCAAAACCATGGGACGCTGAACCGGAATCGCATCTAGGGCGGGATGTAGAAAGCCCTTCGATGTCCAATCAACCATCTCCACGGCGTACTGCACCGGGGGTGGGCTGGCATAATGAATCGCCGTTATGGGTTCTGACGGCACCGCGCATGTGAAGCCCCGTCGGCCCATAATGATCTGATTGTACCACGACCCCCAAAGGTGGAGACTCTTATATTCCCGGTCGTATTCCTTGATCATAGCCAAGACTTCATGGTCCAAGGGCGCCTCAGGAAATCCCTCCTCCGAGCGGACGAACGGGAAGGAAGTGTCTAGAGACATGACCGCTGCAAAAGAACAATTTAGTCGTTAGTGTTGTAATTCCAACGCTTGGCGTTTAAAAAATAAAATACATTAATTAAATTAAATTGAAATTAATTAATTACACCACACAGCAGTGCAGTGGGTAGGAGACCGAAGGGGGACCCATAAAATCTGGATGACAATACGTCAGTTAATAAGACAACCTCATCATTGGATTAGATTGTCAGTTGGTCCCCAGGAAAACATTCCCATTAATAAAAAAAAAAGGGGAAGAATCCCTAGAGACAAGGAGAAAATCTCCTCTTTCAGAGCAAAGCTCTGTTACAGAGTGACACTTGTCAAACTCTGGTCTCAGGGAAATAAGGTTCCTTAAAAAGAGCATAGCTCTATGGTAATAATGGAAAGGTCCATCAGAAAATGTTTACACCTAAAAGAATTAAAATTTTTGGAATCTTGAAAAATCCATGAAAAAACTTATGAAAATTTCTTCATTTTTCAGATCTAAAAGATCTACAGATGATTCAAAGAGCAAAGCTCTGTCCGTGGGGTAGAACCCATGAACAAGATCTCTGCAGACCAATAAGTTTTTGAGAGCAAAGCTCTGTTTGTGAAACCCCAATGGGGATCTCTTTAGATCAAAAGATCTGTAAGAGCAAAGCTCTTTGGTTAAGGTTAATTTAAGTTAATTTGATTTAAATTAAAATTAATTTGACCTAATGTTTCTATCTTTGGAAACGAGAGCAAAGCTCTGAAGTTCTAAGCAAGAGCAAAGCTGTGGAATCAAAATGTAGAAAATGGTGAAGTTTTCTAAAAGGCCATAGGTCCTATTTATAAAACGCTTGCGCCCCTTCAGCTCACCCCTTGATCCAACGGTCAGGGGCTTGCCACCGTTGCACTCACGTGCACGCCACGTGAGCGCAACGGTGGGGGGCATTTGTTTCCCCCAATCAGAGCAAAGCTCTGTTGGAAATTCAAAATTCAAATTTTGAAGCAACGCTTCAAATCTCGGGCGCAACGCGCCACGTGTCATCCGAAGATGCATCAGCGCAGCGCCCAAGAAGGCGCGCCCAATCAGAGCAAAGCTATATTTAAAGGAAGCAACGCTTCAGTTGCGCATGCACTGCGCTGCGCGACACGTGTCAGCGCAGATGCGCTCGCGCAGTTGCGCCGCGCTGTGCGCTGCGCGACACGTGTCAGTGCAGATGCGCTAGCGCAGTTGCGCCGCGCTTTACGCTGCGCGACACGTGTCAGCGCAGATGCGCCAGTGATTGAAAGAATTAAAGTTTTAACCGCAATCAAAACGGTGTCGCTATGCAGCTAGCCGGTTGAGTACGGGTCGATCCACAGGGAGATGGATGTATGTCCTTTCTTGTCTTAAACGAGTCAATAAAGAATTTGTGTATGTTTGTTCAATCTAACCTACGTGTATTATTTGCAAGTATAAACTTGTTAAGAAGAAAATACGAGATTGTAAGCTAAGGAAATCGGTACTCAAAACCTTTGAGCCGAGTCTTGACCAATTGAAGCTAGAGCAATTGGCAAGAACGTGGATTAGGGGATTTAAGCACGGTATTCGTGGAATCCGGCTTATTTACCCTTGTCCTTCCGTTCTTGTCTCTTGCTTTCGCCTCCGGCCAAACCGAACGCAACCGGTCGCGGTTAGGAATCACCGTTACCTTGTTAGGGTAGGGTGCCTAACGGAGCGCTTGCGTATGGTTTGGACGGAGTTCAATGGAAAATAACGGGAAAATGAAATGAGAAAGAAGATATTAACTTACAATACCGTATTTCATCTTAACAACAATAATTACAACCATTCACAAAATGAACAAAAAAGAGCAAAAGAAAAGAACAAAGAAAAGAAAAGATTACAAGTATTAAGTGCATGAATTTAAGTGCATGAAATAAATTGCAAGAAAGAAAAGCAAGTAATAAAAAGCGATAAAAAGAACAAGAAAGTAGAACTCAAGACAAGCATGGGATCAATAGCCAACCCTTAAACTTGCAAGCTCAATCAAGAGGTTGCAAGATCAAGAGAAGGGTAGAGAACGCATGTGAATTGAAGAGCTAATTCCATAAGAAAATACGACCCTTGAGATCAATAACAAACTCTTAACCTTTCAAGCTCATTGAAGAGGTTGAAAGATCAAGAGAAAGCAAGAATCTCAAGGGGAAGAAGAAACAAAAGAGAATGATACAAAAGCCCTCATCTTCATTGATCTTCCACTCAAAAAGCTCTCACTACAATTTTCATGAAGAAAAGATGAAGAAGAAGAAGAAAAAGACTAAATCCTAACAAAAAGAAGAACAAAGAATGGACCCTTTGGCTTGGCTCAGTTCTGGAGTATTTATAGGAAGGGAATGGGAAACCTAGGGCAACAATCTGCCCATAAATAAAATGACCAAACTGCCCAGAAAAATTGACAGGGAGAGAGGCCTACGTGGCCGCGGATCCGCGGCCAATACCCCCTATTGGCCGCGGATCCGCGGCCCATTAGTGGAGTTGGGCTGTGTGGTTTTGTGGGGATCCCTGGTTTGGCTTTTCCTAGTGTTTGAAATCTTCATACTGCACAGAAGTCTTCCAGAATATCTGCAGATTTCCAAGTCCAAGATTGCATTATCTTTTTCACTTTTGACTTCTCTCTCCCTCGAGCTCCGCGCACCCATTGATTCTTGTGCAGCCCCCCTCGTGCTCTGTGCTTGTCCCAGACACGAATGACCATTGTCATCTGTCTTGTCTCAGGAACTGGTACTCGGCACTGGACGAATATGGATGACCGAAACCCGGCTTTTATCTGCTGTCAACAGATGTTCTGCTTTTGGCGTAACTGTGGAGATTTTGTCTTAATTTGCAATATTTGTACTGGAGACCTGTACTCTGTAAATATGTAACAAACACGGATTAAAAGCACCTACCTATAAACAACCGAGCGTAAGAATGGGCGGTATAAAATTCAATATTCTGATATGAACAAATACCCCCAAACTTAACTTTTGCTCGTCCCGAGCAAAACCAATTATTCATAAAAATAAAATGATAACCGCACTTTCGCAGGGAACGCGATTAAACTGAGCGCCTGCAACAAGCCGTTAAACCTCTAGGTGTCCCTAGTAGGAGGAGTGTTGTCTCCTGAGGGTTTTCAGCGGATACTACCCACAAAATCCTGTCAAGCTAGTGTCATAAGTTAACTATGATTCTACTCCTACAGTTTAGTATTTACGTTAGAAACTCTATCATCCTAAGTTAGAAATATTCAACCCTAATGCTTCACACCTCTAATCTATTTAACTTTAGATCATATACATTCCGAAAAAGTTTAGAAAGATGTTGGTTCTCCTGAGTTTTCCTTCTAAAAGTGTGGCCTCAAATCAGGGATTTTTATCAACTTTACAGAAAACACAAGTCTTATTCTTTATTTCTATCTTTTATTCAAACATCGATTGTATACCCCTACGTGTGTGTATATTTGCACCCCTACACTCAAGAATTCAATTCAAGCTATAATACCCTTGCCCTAATACCTAATACTACTTCTTTTCATTAAGGATGGACGGATTTGCTCACACACCTTTCATGCGACTATTAATGCTTCTTGAGACACTAACGACCGATTACTGAATGTGTGAACTTTAAAGCGTAAATAGCAGTCTCCTTGTCTTGATTTTATTCTATTTTTTTCTTTTTCTTTTTCTTTTTTCTTTTTTCAAGACCGGATATATTTTTCAATATGCTCTTTTGGTGTTTAGCTTTAAATACCGTTTTTTCTTTCATACTAGGCTTTCAGGCAAGAGTATTTCTAGGTATCCTCTACTATCCCAAGTTTCAAGGTGCGTGTAAGTGCAGTTTGTAGGGTATATACTTTCTAAATTTGAACTCAAGAAAAGAAACTATTTTTCAGACTTATCCTTCAGTAGAGCATCAATACTTTCCCTTCATCTTGACTTAACTAAAGAACTGAACTCAAGATTACCTATTTCTCAAGAAAAACTGTAAGGACGTATACTTACCAAAGTTAGACAGAATGAGGGTTATTTTTAGGGTTTTCAAATCCTAAGCCTAGAATTTAGTTATTTCTATCATATCAACTAAACTTTTAGAATAAAAACCTAAGTTACCCTATTAGCTATCTTAACGACAAAGTTTTTATATTTTTTAGAAAATTTTCAATTTTTGTGGGTTTTTAATATGGTATGCAACTGCAAAATATTCAAATGAATGCGAAGGAAGAAAGCTTAACGAGCACACCCCCAAACTTAAACTTGACAGTGCCCTCACTGTCAGGCTATACCAAGATGGTCAAAATTGCCGGCGCTCCCTAAAAACAAATTATATACAACAAAGAAAACAAAAAATATATACAAAAAAGGTGTCCCACCCAAACTTAAGTAAAACAGTGTTTCCACTGTTAAGCGTTGAAGTTCAGGATTAGGGGGGAAAGAACAGTATCAAGCTATACAAGGCCTTACACAGGCCAAAAGTGAGCACCAACCATTCAAAGATCTTATCGTGATAAAGCAGTGGCTGGTGAAAGAATGCGGAGAGGTAAGAAATGGAGACTACGCAAGACCGTATGGAGATAGAAGCGGGATACGGTCTCGGTATATCAGAAGAAGAATGGCTAAAGGGAAAAAGAAGTGGAGTACGAACTTGAGGGTGAAAATTAAGTGAATAGATTAGCACAATTTGTGATGAGCGATGTGTAAACAGCGATTGTGCTAATCTATTAACCCGTCAAGAGATTGGGTCAAATTCCTCAAGATTCGTAAGAAACCATGGGTACGCCGAACTTGGTAAACCAGACATAGTAAAGGAAAGTGAAACGGTTTCTTGCAAGGTCGGAACGATGGAAAGGATGGAGGGAAGTGGTTGAGGAAGGTTATCGGTTAAAGGTTCAGGAGGGTGTACACAGTCAGTGGAAGGAACAGGATGAATTGGAAAATCCGACTCATCAAGCAAAACTGGTTCATCCTCAAAACTATCCTCAATATTCTCCTCAAAATTTAGCACATCCATGCACTTCTCTTCAAATTCCGGACGCATATGGGGTTCGGGAAAAATATTTAATGACTCGGGATGATGATTTGCAGAGATAAACTCAGCCAAATCTACGGGTTCATCATCCAAAATATTCCCGGCGTCAATATCCTTAATCAAGTGAAAGTCAAAATTCTCTGACACCTCAACAAAAGCATGGATATCAATCGATTCAGGTTCTAAAGTGGAGGTGTAGAGGTCAAAAGGTTTAGGATCGGTTTCACTTGGAAGAGACCCTTCACAATCGGGCAAATCAAACACTACGAAGTCGCACAACTCATTCATCATTCTATCTTCAATTGATAAATCATGTGGGATACTCGATAGACTTTCAAAACAGGAGGTGTGGGATTCAATTTGGGATGAGTAGGTTTGATTTGGAAGGGGGTACATCTCACTCTCTCCACTCAAATTCACAGCCTGTCCTACCGCTTCTTCATACATTAGAATATTTGGAGCTAGTTGAAAACTAGCTACCGGGTCACTAGGTTGTATGAGGGCGGCCATGGACGCATTCAAATCCATCATCTGTTGGCTTGACGCTACCCTAAAGTCTTCCAAGGATTGTTCTAGACTAGACATTCGTTGTGAAGGGGTTTCAGTAAAAGATTCAAAGTTGTTTGGATACTGAAAATTCCCAAATGGCGGTTCAGAAACAATGTCTAGGGAAGGTGAAAAAGTAGGGTAGGACTGGTAGGAATTGAATGGTTGGACAGGGGTAGGATCAATAGTTGGATAAGAAGGTGAATGGAATTGTTGATCCCAAGAATCTGAAGTGGTGAAAGGAGTGAAAGATCGGCTACGAGATTGTTCAATACGTTCAGCGATGGACAAAGGACGACTTGCAAAAGGAGTATCAACATAAGCGGGTGCGGGAGGTTGAAAAGGTTGATACAAAGTGGAATGCGGAGTGCAAGTGTTTGTCCTAGACGCTTCTATGCGATCTTTCAGTGAAACTTTGGGCATGGAGGGGTCGTTCGATGTTCGGCCAAAGCAAGAACCGTAAGAAGTAATGTCTGGTTGTGGGTACCAAAGTTCGGCAAGAGTTTTGCGAGGTGGGGTACCCATGATATGAAGAGAGAGAAAGAAAGGCAGAGAAAAGGAGGGAAAAAGAAAGTGATTAATTTTTATTTATTTTTAGTTAACTATTAACAAAAAGAATGAAGTATACACAAAAAAGAATTTGGACAAAAATAATCACGACACAAAAAATACCACACACCTAATCGTTCTAGGGTTCACCTAGGTCAACTAGACCTACTCCAGAACTTGATTGTCGAAGTAAAACTGTGTCGAGAAACGAGCTCAAGATACACTGATCACGAGGCCAGTTAAGTGCAGAGATAAGGGGAGGTTTTCCAACGCTTTCGCGAAGTTCCTTAATTAAATAACCCTTTCTCTTTTGGCGGTTTCGCCGTTAACACTTTCCTAGACACCCCGTAAACAATGTACCGTTAAGCGAGGTTCTAACCACGGTTAACTTCTCCTAATGAGCGCGAAGTCCTTAAGGCTTAAAGTCTAGTTTCTTTTAAAATTTGTGCGGGTAAACGTTATGCTCAAGTTCGTGATTTGTGGGCCACGGAAAAGGTGATGAAATCATTTACCGTATGTTGTGGGGTTCGCTTGCCCTTAAGTCCGTATTAATTGATGCAATGCGCAATTCAATAAAAATTCTATAAAGAATCAAAAAATCGTTTTTTAATTTAAGCGCGGCACTGCAACAAATACGGGTTAGTCAATTTTTTAGCGTTTGCTAGTGAACTTGCAAAGAATCCTGCAAAGAATAGTATATTGGAAGCGTCGGATTTGAGAAGAAGGTGTTAGTAAAATACGTACCGTTAAGTTTTGGGTTAGGAAACCCCCGTTGAATCAAATCCGGTAAGCTTGAAAAGTTCGCTTGCGCAGGTCAAACTACCCGGATCTTTGGCACTGTACTTTGCAATTCCCTTAGCCTTGAGCGTACACTTTGCTTCCCACAATTGCAGTTTGCAAATACGCAAAAATCTGCACTCTTGCCCACAAAAATGATCAAAAACAACAAAAAGATTTTTTATTTTTTATTTTTTTTTTATATATGTACAAAAAGAATATTAACCCGAATAACAAGAAAGAAAATACGCCACCGTCTCCCCGGCAACGGTGCCATTTGATTGAAAGAATTAAAGTTTTAACCGCAATCAAGACGGTGTCGCTATGCAGCTAGCCGGTTGAGCACGGGTCGATCCACAGGGAGATGGATGTATGTCCTTTCTTTTCTTAGACGAGTCAATAAAGAATTTGTGTATGTTTGTTCAATCTAACCTACGTGTATTATTTGCAAGTATAAAGTTGTTAAGAAGAAAATACGAGATTGTAAGCTAAGGAAATCCGTACTCAAAACCTTTGAGCCGAGTCTTGACCAATTGAAGCTAGAGCAATTGGCAACAACGTGGATTAGGGGATTTAAGCGCGGTATTCGTGGAATCCGGCTTATTTACCCTTGTCCTTCCGTTCTTGTCTCTTGCTTTCGCCTCCGGCCAAACCGAACGCAACCGGTCGCGGTTAGGAATCACTGTTACCTTGTTAGGGTAGGGTGCCTAACGGAGCGCTTGCGTATGGTTTGGGCGGAGTTCAATGGAAAATAACGAGAAAAGGAAATGAGAAAGAAGATATTAACTTACAATACCGTATTTCATCTTAACAACAATAATTACAACCATTCACAAAATGAACAAAAGAGAGCAAAAGAAAAGAACAAAGAAAAGAAAAGATTACAAGTATTAAGTGCATGAATTTAAGTGCATGAAATAAATTGCAAGAAAGAAAAGCAAGATAATAATAAGCAAGTAATAAAAAGCGATAAAAAGAACAAGAAAGTAGAACTCAAGACAAGCATGGGATCAATAGCCAACCCTTAAACTTGAAAGCTCAATCAAAAAGTTGCAAGATCAAGAGAAGGGTAGAGAACGCATGTGAATTGAAGCACTAATTCCATAAGAAAATACGACCCTTGAGATCAACAGCAAACTCTTAACCTTTCAAGCTCAATGAAGAGGTTGAAAGATCAAGAGAAAGCAAGAATCTCAAGGGAAAGAAGAAACAAAAGAGAATGATACAAAAGCCCTCATCTTCATTGATCTTCCACTCAAAAAGCTCTCACTACAATTTTAATGGAGAAAAGATGATGAAGAAGAAAAAGACTAAATCCTAACAAAAAGAAGAACAAAGAATGGACCCTTTGGCTTGGCTCAGTTCTGGAGTATTTATAGGAGGGGAATGGGAAACCTAGGGCAACAATCTGCCCATAAATAAAATGACCAAACTGCCCAGAAAAATTCACAGGGAGACGGGCCTACATGGCCGCGGATCCGCGGCTAATACCCACTATTGGCCGCGGATCCGCGGCCTATTAGTGGAGTTGGGCTGTGTGGTTTTGTGGGGATCCTGGTTTGGCTTTTCCTCGTGTTTGAAATCTTCATACTGCACAGAAGTCTTCCAGAATATCTGCAGATTTCCAAGTCCAAGATTGCATTATCTTTTTCACTTTTGACTTCTCTCTCCCTCGAGCTCCGCGGACCCATTGATTCTTGTGCAGCCCCCCTCGTGCTCGGTGCTTGTCCCAGACACGAATGACCATTGTCATCTGTCTTGTCTCAGGAACTGGTACTCGGCACTGGACGGATATGGATGACCGAAACCCGGCTTTTATCTGCTGTCAACAGATGTTCTGCTTTTGGCGTAACTGTGGAGATTTTGTCTTGATTTGCAATATTTGTACTGGAGACCTGTACTCTGTAAATATGTAACAAACACGGATTAAAAGCACCTACCTATAAACAACCGAGCGTAAGAATGGGCGGTATAAAATGCAATATTCTGATATGAACAGCCAGCGCAGTTGCGCTGCGCTGTGCGCTCCGCGACACGTGTCACGCGCTGGGGCATTTGCGCCAATCAGAATTAAGATTTTAAAGAAATCTTTCTGTTCTTGTTAAAACAAGAAGATTTTCTTCTGTAAAACAGAAGCCTTTGGAACAAAGATCCAACGGTGGGGAAAATTCCCCAAATCACTCAGAGAAAGATCTCTTTAACAAATTTAAATAATTTATGGGCACTATAAAAAGGACGCCAGACCTCAATTCAAAGGCATCAACATTTTTCTTTAAAAAAAAGAGAGAAAGAGAACTCTGAAGAACTCCTCAAGAACAAAAAAGGTAAAGACCTTTAGAAAAAGAGAAAGTTCTCTTATGAACAGATCATAGATCTTTAATAAAAAAAACAAAATAAAAATAGTGCTTTGCACTTTTATGAACCTTTGGTTCTCGAAATAAAAAGAATAACTTATTTTTCTTTGATCTAAATTAGATCAAGGAAACGAATAAGTGCTTTTCACTTCTTTTATGAACCATTGGTTCTTGAATCTAAAAGATTCTTAAATCATAGTGTCTTGCACTTGCAAAACTGCACTGTTGCACTCTTGGTTTGGCGCAAGCCACCAGAGAGCGCCACGTGTCAGCATCTGAACCAATTGCGCTATGCGCCTTTGAAACAGAGCCTTCCTCTCTAAAACTGGCGCAATTCACCACAGCGCGCCACGTGTCAGCAGCGCAAGCGCAGCGCACTAGAACAGTGCTGTTGTGCTTGCACTCGCCAGAGTATGACACGTGTCATCGCCATATGAGCTTGCACTCATTACTTGGCGCAAAACGCCAGACAAATGCACTGCATTGCTTACAAAAGGGCCAAGCCCAAATCAAAAAGGCCTAACAGGCCTAATAAAATGCAATGCATTATTTTTAAAAAAAGGGCAGAGCCCAAACCAAAACAGATGCTCTGCATCATAAATAAAGGGATAAATCCCAAATCAAAAAGGCCTAGTAGGCCAGAATAAAATGCAGTGCATTATTAAATATGGGCAAAGCCCTAGCACAGGCCTAATAGGCCAAAGATCAAGAAAAATGTGCAATATGCTCAACGGGACTTAGCCCAATCATGGCCGTAAGTCCCCAAACTAAATTGGCTGAGCAAGAATGCTCTCCTAAATCAATTTACGACCGGTTCAAGGGTATATCTCTGAACTCCTCTGACACATGTCGTTGTAATCCTTCAACGACGTCAGAGAGGTGACGGGTCTCGACAACCACATATCAACATGGACTGCGGGGTCCTTAAACTCGTGGACCGGAACGTCCTTAAACTAATATTGGACCGAAACGTCCTTAAACTAATGTCGGACCACCACGTCCCTAAACTGGAATATGGACCACCACGTCCCAAAACTGGAATTTGGACCGAAACGTCCTTAAACTAATGTCGGACCACCCCGTCCCTAAACTGGAATACGGACCACCACATCCCTAAATTGGAATACGGAACACCACGTCTTTAAACTGGAATATAGACCACCACGTCCTTAAACTGGAACATGGACCACCACGTCCCTAAACTGGAACAATAGAGCCTCCAAATGCTCTTTTACCGGATCTAAATGATCCCGTTTAAGTCGATCTTATCCCCAAACACGGCTAACATATCCTTAAACATCCAAATGGATTATAAAACTCCCAATCAACTCTGGTTCGAGGGTACATCTCCGAGCTCCTCTGATATATGTCGTTGTGATCCTTCAATGACATCAGAGAGGTGACGAGTCCTGGCGGCCATATATTAAATGGATCACTACGTTAAGTTGATCTCAGTCTTATACAGGACTGACGTATCCTTAACGAACGTTTAAGTTGATCTTAGCCGCAACACGGATAATGCATCCTTAAACTAAAAACACCAAACCCAAATCTAAGTAAATACGGATTTGGACTAATCCACGTCCTACGGGCGACGACATTACTCAGTCTCCGTATACAATCCACGGGCAACCACAAAAAAAACAAACACACAAGACACGAAGTGAAATTCTGGAGAAGGAGAAAGTTGTTACCGCGATGCGGTAGCGTAATTAACTGCAGGGGCTTGCGCCTGCATGGAAGAGCGTCCCCACAATCAAAAACCCCTCAAGCGAGGGGGAATCTGACGAAGTCTGCAACATCGGCCGCATCCGTCTAAACCTCCGATACACGGTGCCATAAATCAACTTGGCATCTTCGGAGAAGTGGACGGATAAAACCAAATAGCATCTGCCCCGAATCTCAGCGTCAGAACATCGCAGTCTTGTGCGCCGCCTTTCGGAGGGGAACGGTTATCTCATAACTACCTGTGGATTCCAAATATTGTATCATATTCCAGATAAATAGACAATGTTAAACTTTCCGATCGAATAATCAAACACCAAAGATTTCCCCGATATATCTCAACACTTGAAATCAGTTTAAAAACATCCATCACATGCCATAGTACCAATGGTCCAGCAGTAGAAGGGTCAAGCCAACGCCTCACATGTGGCACGCCGTACTGCCACAAACCCTAAGGTTCAGAGGCAGTTCAAGACGGTCACATAATCGAGTTAAGGTTTGTTGTCTTCTAGAGGGTCCACCACGTTACTTGCACGACTTAGAACGTTCTTAAACTCGAGAAAAAATCCAACTTTTGAAAAAATTTCCGACTGGGAAAATGTGAGTTATTGATATCCGCCCGAACTTTTTAACAGTTTCTAAAATTATCCGGACAAAACTAAACAAAGTTAAATTATCTGATCGAATCAATGAGTCCCCAATACAACCCTAGAAAACTCAAAACTTGAGTGGGATTAAAATATTCCCAGAAAAAATTGCCAAGAAAGGACCTAAAAATAATTAAGTGAAATTCCAGGGACTAAGTCAAATTGTGGCCGCGGAACCGCCGCAAAAACCACGGTTTGGCCGCGGTTCCGCGGTCAAATTGTTGACTCAGAGATTCGTACTTAATAGTAATTCTTAGTTTTTCTTGCTTGTTTTTCTAAGCATTTTTAATTCAGAAAAAATCAACTTTTTGAAAATGGTCCAGAGAGGGTTCCGTATCGGGGTTTCGGCGTTCGATCGGACTTTAAACTTCGTCTAGACTTCGCTTAAAGCTCTAGCTTGGCTCTGATACCACTGTAGGGTTGCTAGGCACGCGCACAAGGGTCTACGAGGCATCAACCATACCCGATTAAAATTTTAGCCATGCCGAACAACCTGAAGCCGGATCTTTAAAATAGGGTTTAGGCGAAAATATGCATGTTAAACTCTTTAACACTAAGCGAGAGGGATTACAACATTTGTAGATCCGGTCCTTCACTTCTTAAGCTCCATGTTGAGGTCTCTTCGCTGCGATCATCGTGTTCTGGACTCTCGAGAGGCTTCACGAAGAGAATGATGCAACCTTTGCTTCCGATCTTCGATACAAAGATGATCTACCTTGAAGTTTCGTTAACACAAGCTAACACTCATAATATGAAGTGAACACCCTCATCTAAATGGCAAGTGAAGATGAGGATGATGAAATAGGATTTTTGCTCTCTTTTATAATTTTTTTCTCACTCATTTATCATCACTTAGAAAAAGCTAGAAAGCTTTTTCAATGAATAACTCAAGGAAGAAGATGATAGAATTGATTTTGTGATGAATAATAAAAAGTTTCATAATCATTTATGCAACCATGGTTGTAGTAACCAATGTAGAGAGTTTACTAGGGTTAGGGTTTGAGTTGGGTTAAAAAGGTGAGTCACAAAGAAATATCTATCATAATATCTTAGCAAATGACAAAGTAAAACCATCTAGAAACATCTAGAATACATTAACCCAAATCAAACCCTAATCTTGTTTAAACTCCCCTAAACATGTTGCATTAATAATTATAACATGTTACAATAATATATATCACATATACAATATTTATTGTGACAAAATAAAATAATACATTTAACATATATCGCATATATATCAATGTATTACCCGAGTGAGAAAAATATCATATATTAAATTATCGAATCAACACTTGATCCGACAATCCGGCTATATCGCAAATAACCGACTAATAGTATGAGCCGGCTATATCACATATACCCGGCCGATATCTCATATCGCGAGAATCCAATACGGTATCACATACCGCATTATCCTCGGTCCCGCACATATCACATATGTGCTCCAACTCCGTTTTGCCTGAGCCAAGAAACCTCTGTGTAGGACTCTAAAGAATCGTCAATACGCCGTCAGTAGGTGATGATCATATCAAACACCCACAAGCTGCAAGCGGTCAGCTAAACGTAACAGCCACCCAGGTATTGAGCGCTCAGAAGATCAACAAGCAAGCCTGTACATTCTCCTGTGAATCCAAACAGTAACACTCCCCTACAGTCCGGTCTCATCATCTGATATGTCGCATATCTCGCCTAGGGGTGGTAAACGTCAGACCCCAGTAGCTTGATAAGTCGTGTCGATATGAGGTCTATAACAGTTCGAGAAACTACTGATAACACTTACCAGAAAATCTCAGCAACCCTGGCCAGGGATTTCCGGTTATAGCCAATCGAACACAGCGCAACATCAACTCCCTATACCGGGAGAGACGAATCCCCTCCTATCGCTCATTGCCTCTATGTGATTCGGGACTGTACCCAAAAGCCACCTTTTTGCATGCCCTCTTGGACGTGGTATGATGGAAATCAAAGCACAGTGGGAATCACACAAGACTCTATGACGATCTCGGGTCAACAGACTACACTGTACCAGTGTCACCGGAGAACTGCCATCTGACGTTAGGTATAATACCATCTGGGAGTTCTCGGCGAGTCCGTCCAGTGTACCCAGTCTCTACTGAGCACCCGTACACCATCCTTGATGTCAAACACCGATGGATATGGGATCATCCATCGCCCATCATATGGGTCAAGATGTGTATACGCTAGTCTACTATGGTGTATCGATGCCCTGTCTCGATACACCCTCGACTAGGAACTTTTATAGGATGTACTCGTCGACTAACGTTGCCCCACTAGTATGATCTCATCATAGTCCCAGTAGTCGAGTACATACCCTAAGGGCTTTATCAACATGTAATATAGAGACAATCAGAGTACATGTTAAGATAAAGTACAACCAGATAGCATACTATCATGTCGAGCAAGAAAGTCCTCCCTATATATGTCCAAGCATCCATTACAATATACATCGTATGTACAGTAATGGCCTCTAGGGCATACATATAACTAACAGTGCCACAGTTCCTTGCAGGTTTTGCCGTACAAGTTTCGTTGCGGCTTTCTGGCACACTGCTTCCATTCCGAGTGATTTCTTTGGTAGGTGGGTTCACTCGCATCGTGACCACCCTTATATTTTATTTTCATTGTTGTATTTAGAAACTCCATCAACCAGACATGTATTTATTTCGACCTTAGAGTCGCGCGTTGTATTATTATGGTTTTCATGTTGATTTGAGTTTCCTTTGAGTTTTGATCCTCGCCTTTCGGCGTTGTATATTATCTTTCTTGCATGGTTTTGACCGTCGATTGACGAAGAGCTAGCTCCCGCTTGGGGATGCCTTTTATCATTTCGTATACTATTCATGTTGCACCCCGTTTGGGGCATTATTTACAAAGGAAACTCTGCCGAAATTTTAAGAAAAGACTTGATGTTTTAAAAGACGCATAATTCGGCTTATGCTATTAAAACTTCTTGCTTTAAAAATTTGTTTTTCCTTCACTCTACTGCTTTACTTGGTTTGGACTTCCGGGTTTTGGCTTACTTAGATTACGTACGCCTCGAGACGTTTCGTAGTTTAAGTGCCGGTCATGTTCCGTACTTTTCGGGCCGTGACACCTAAACACTCTAATGAGTTGAGAAAGCTAGGGTTATTGAGACAAATTAATCTATAATCATACTTTACATCTTCTAGGCTATCTAGTTTAGCGAACTAGGTACCTTAATTACCTTGGTTTAGTGGTTAGTGCTTGAAGTACATACTCTCGGGTAGATCGTCTTTGACGCAAGGAGGCCGACGATTCTAGCTTGATCCTATCTTCGAGGAGCTAAAGAAGAGGAGGAGAAGAAGACCCAAAGGACAAGTTTCTAGGAGGTATAAAACTCTTCATAGTAGTTAAACCTCCAACTAGTTTACTAGTTAAGGTTTCTGTATAGATCCTGGAGTTAAAGTCAGTGTTGTGAAGCATGAAAAATTGTTTTTTTTTGTATATTCCGCCTCCCTGCGAACCCGCAAGGTACACGACATTGACTTACAGTGGTATCAGAGCCTACTAAACCTTCACTAGCTAGTTAACAAGTAGTTAGAAATTCGATCGACAAAAAATTGCACGAAATCAAAATTTCAAGTCATGCCTGCTGTCGATTTTTAAAACCGTTCAAAAAAAAATATTTCAGTGGGCTTAAAAATACAAGCAGGCTTTTGTAAGAACACAGAAGAAAAATGAGTTCATATTTCCCTAATTCCACCGCTGAACCGCGGGAAAACAGTGTGTTTGGCCCCGATTCCGCGGCCGAGTCAAGGCCGACTCGGTCCAATATTCTTCTGTGGTTCTTAATTGTGAAAATATGGTTTTGGGCATATGTGGTTTCTACCAAGGATTGTTTGGGTACTGGTTTGTATATGGGATAGACACGGATTTGTTTATCGATCAAAATTCCAAAGTTCTTGGCTAATCATAATTCTGTGTTTGTATATATGATGCTAAACGTCTGCTAATCGCTATATGTCGATTAGTGGGGGTTGCACATATCTGTATTGTGATGGTTTGTGGATATGAAGTATTGGATCGTAATGATGCAATAGCCGGGGGATGTGAGAAGTGCATTTTTCTTTCATTCATACTAATTTGTAATTGACGCAATATTTTTTCAGGGCACATCCGGGTTGAAGTTGTAGCCACCGTTATATTATTTCATTTACTTTTTCTTGCATCTAGGATAGACCCAAGGTGAGGTGCACAAACTACTGGGTTCTTGAAATGCCGAGTGGCCTACTCATTTTATTGAGAGATATTGCTTCACTTCGGGATTTTGGCGGGTAGTTTGCCGCACCCGTATGGGTCTATGGTGGGGTTTGGCTATTCATCACGACCATAGAATCCATCTTTCTTTCTCGGCTAAAACGAAACACGGAATTCCTAGTATATCCAATATATTCATCTGTGAACTGGAATGCCTATTATTGCGTAAGACGAATGGATATATATATGATATATAATAAATGTTGCTTATGTTTTGCACCCGCGCTAAGTCTATCTTCTCTTGCCGCCTCTGGTGTTCATTATCCATTGAGGCTAACATGAGGCACCCAGCTCTCGCACTATCTATTTCCCATGTCTTTCGGATTTCTACATCCGTGATGGTGGAATCTGAACCTGAGACGGCTGGGGCTTTGGTAGTAAGGAGGTAGCCCAGCTTGTCATAGGTAATGGCCATCTGGACATTCCTTAGCCAATCTTTATAGTTTGGCCCAGTAAATTTATTATTATCTAGCAGTAACTTAAGCCCGGTCATTTTGCTCGCTGCAATTAGGAAAGAGAGAAGAAACACTTACCATGATACTCTTGCAAGTTTAGATTGGTTATTAGTTTATCTAAACAGGATGGCTCCCACTGTTTCTCGAATCCTCCTTCAAATCATAAAAGAAGAATTAGTCAGGATTAATCTCACTCTTACAATTCTTGCTTAACAAACCAGCCAAGCTAGTGTCAGTACTTCGAGTGAGGTTTTCCAACGCTTTTGCAAAGTTCCTTAATTACATAACCTCTTTTCCCTGGAGACATTGCCCCGCTAACACCGTTCTAGGCACCTACTTGGTTTATAGCGTTGATTGTTTAGTGAAAAAATCTCTCGAAGAGTAGCGGATACTCACTGTAAGATCGGGATCCAAATATCATCGTGTGACAACCTTGAAGGAATCTTACCAAAATCACCCCACTCCAAATGGTATGCAACACTAGCAAGTTTCATTTCCCTATGAAACTCCCGATGTAGATTTTTGCCCCAGGCGCTTATGACCTTGACGAAGGCCAACAAGATGCAAGTTAAGTTCTATCCGTCATTATACAGGTTAATTTGAACCCATCCGTACAAACCCTTGACGAGACCAAAATAGCTGTACGACTGTCCCAAATCAACGTATCTATCTATTCTACAGATGAATACCCAGCAGCTACCAATCACTATGTTTTGGCGAATGTCAAAATACATTGCTTGAATACTACTGAAAGCCCATTTGAAATGACGGAGGGCTACGAATGGTTTTAGAGAAACCATGAACGTAATGTACTTGATATAGTCGAAGGAACCATGATAGCTTTTAAAAAGAGTGGTTTAGGCTCTGCATTTAAAAGTTGTTTTTAAGAAAACCGAGTGGTTTTGAAATTGTTCTAACGATTTAAACTTTGATTTCTTTCCTTGCATTAATCGATATTAATGAGGTCCCATCATTTTACCCTAACATTGCAGAAAAGAAATGAAAATAGAACGTACGCTTATTCCATCCGCATTCGCCACAGGGCCCGTCATGCACCGTTAGGAAACTTAACTAATGGCACAGCGGGGGCTGGACTAGCGCGGGTGCAAAATATAAGCAACCTTTATTATATATATATATAATATATATATATATATATATATATATATATCCATTCGTCTTACCCAATAATAGGCATTCCAGATCACAGATCACAGATGAATATATTGGATATACTAGGAATTTTGTGTTTCGTTTTAGCCTAGAACGAAAGACGGATTCTACGGACGTGATGAATAGCCAAACCCCACCCTAGACCCCCACGGATACGGCAAACTACCTACCAAATTCCCTAAGTGAAGAACCTCCCTCAATAAAATGAGTAGGCCACTCTGCACTTCAAGAACCCGGTAGTTTGTGCACCCCACCTTGGGTCTATCTTAGGTGCAAGAAAAACTAAATGAAATAATACAACGGTGGCTACAATCTCAACCTTGACGTGCCTTGCAAAAATAATATTACATCAATTTATAAATTTACATGAATGAAAGAAAAGAAAACACTCTTCTCACATCCCCCCAACTATTCATCCACGATGATCCAATACTTCATATACACAAACCATTACAATACAAATATGTGCAACCCCCACTAATCTACATATAGCAATTAGCAGACGTTTAGCAACACATATATAATCACAGAATCACATATTAGCTTAGAACTTAGAATTTCGATCGATAAACTTTATTCGTGTCTACCCCTTTCATAAACCCGTACACAAACACATCTGGGTAGAAACCTCATATCCAAAAAATCATAATTCTAAACACTTGAACACCAGAAAAAATTAAGGGTGAATCGGCCCCAACTCGGTGTCGGATCCACAGCCAAATGACATGTTTAGCCGCGATTCCGCGGTCTAGTTGAGGGATTACGATCCCAAAATTTTTCTTCGTTCATCTAAATGTCTGCATGTATTTTTAAGGTCACTGAGAAGATTTTTCGAGCAGTTTTGAAAATCGATAGCAAGCATGGTTTGGATTTTGATTTCGGGCAAATTTTTCATCGATCGAAGTTCTAATCGCCTGCTAATAAGCTAGTTAAGGTTTAGTAGGATCTGATACCACTGTAAGTCGATGACGCACACCCCACGCACTTGTGGGGAGGCGAAATTTACAAAAAACGATTTTTTCATATTATACAACACTGACTTTAACTCCAAGATCTTAACAGAAACCTTAACTAGCTATATCTACTAGGAGGTTATAACTACTATATTAGGGTTTATACCTCCTTATTTACAAGTCCTTCAGGTCTTCTTCTCCTCCTCTCCTTGAGCTCCTCGAAGATCCGGATCACGCTTGATCGTCGGCCTCCTCGTGCCGAAGATGATCCACCCAAGAGTCTATACTTTAAGCTTCAACCTCTAAACCGAGATAACTAAGGTACCTAATTCGCTAAGCTAGGTAGCTTAGAAGATGTAGAGTGTCTAACTGAGTGTTTAATCTCCAATGACCTAATGATTCACAACACATGTAAAGCTTTTAGGTCTTGAGGAGGAAGGAGAGAAAAATGGAGAGAGAAAGTGAAAGTGCAAATGAGCTAGGGTTATGGTAAGTGAAGAATGGCTCCTCACCCATCTCACTCAAGCATGCAATATTTCTAATTGAAAATATCAACCATGCTTGAATAGTGAGTCCAAACTAATAAAATAAACCAATGAGCCATGCTTCACTCTATTCCACAAATATCTACATTTTTCACCTCATTAATCTATTTCTAAAAATAGATAAATCCAAATAATGAGGTGTCCCCTTCTAGAAGCATCTCTTGTGAAATTACAAGAATGCCCTCACCGTATATACATATCCGTATTCGTATTCCGAAAAATACGAATACAATGAGATAATAATAATCCAATAATATAATACTAGGATCCGGCTTAAACCAAAACCTACTAGTATTATCTGTTCGAACAACTTCCGTGTAGCCAGTACACGTATATGATTGAAACCCTGCCGTAAAACCATACGGCCTCTACATCGTTTCGCCCGAAGCAGGGAAACCCTCTGTGTGGGACTCTAATGACTCGACGATATGATGACAGTGGGTTTAACCACAAGTCTGTCAGCGACAGTAGTTGTGCGTAACGACTACCCAGATATCTGTCGAAAAGAAGGCCGATGAGCAAACTCATCTGAACTCCTACAGAGCCTATCTGTGACCATCTCCATACAGTCCGGTCTGTTCGTCTAAGATACTCGCATATCGGGCCTAGGGGGATAGTAACCGTCAGACCCCTAATAGCGCAATAATTCGTTCCGGGGTAGAGCCCAATACACCCTGAGAAACTATTGGAGTACCAACCAGTAAATCTTGTTAGTGTTATATGCCCTAGAGGCCATTATTGTATCATACTGGTTTGTATATTACTTAATGGAAGCTTAGGATATACACGGATATAGTAACAGTCTTGCACAAAATGGTAGTATGCTACTTGGTTTGTTTCTATCTCAATATGTGCATATGTTTCTTAGCATATCGCTTATACATATTGGTAGAGCCCTTAGGATCTTTGCTTGATTACCAGCGTTGTGATTGCAGTCACACTAATGGGGGCTGGGTAGTCTATAAGCATATCCTATACAGGTCCCTAGTCGTAGGATTATTGAGATGGGGCATCGATACTTCAGAGTAGACAAGTGAAGGGTTAGCCTAGCACCTCATGAAGGGTTTGGAAGCATCACATGAACCAAAGATCGAATTTTTAGGGTGCTAAGTTAACGAACATAGAATCGTTCCTAGAAAAATTCGGGTTTCAAATTTTGCATATCATCTCATGAAAGAAAAGCTAGGGTTTTGAGAGTACAACCTTTGTAGCTCCCTACGCTAGACACCTTGGCTACTTGGGGTTTGGAAAAGCTCCGCTTGATCACCTCTAGGTCACCGATGATCCACCCGGAGTCCGCTTTGTCCAAGCTTGCAACTTCAATTTATCAAGAAGATGAAACGAAGCTAACACTCTAAACAAGTGGGCTAGACTTGTGTAGAATGGTGTTGTGGTTCTCTTTCTCACTTCAAAATCCTATCTTGTTAAGTAATTTGCTCACTACAAAAGTGTAGAGAGCAAGTGAAGAAGGAGGAAGAAGATGATGGCTATATTTTTCAAGAGTGAAAAGAATAACTCCCCTTGAGAAAAATGAAAATATATATATATATATATATATATATATATATATATATATATATTTTCCATCTCTCATTTCAAACCATGGTTAATTATAAAGATATTATTGTATTTGAGTTAAAAACACAAAAGGAAAATAAACCAAGGGTTAAAAGGTAGGTGAGCATGGTAAGGTAAAGAAGAGTGTAGAAACATTCTATAATTTAACCCTTTTTCTTTTCATTTTTGTTTTAATTCAAAAGCATTAATAATCCATATAAAAATCATGGTGTGGTTCTTATATTGCCACCATTCTCAATATATAAGCAACCATGAAGGATGTATGTATGTATGTGTGTGTATGTACATCCATATGTGCATGAATCTAAAAAGAGAACATACATGCATGCATACATCCATTAAATACAAGAAAGGATTTCTAGTGAGAAACTAATGGTTAAATGATAAATCAACACTTGATTTATCAATCCGGTCATATCACATATGATCCTAACCAAAAGCAAACCGCCCGATCAATATACGGTATCCTATACGTGCATTTTAATCGGGTCCATGCGCATATCGCATACGCGCACCACAACGTTTCGCCTGGACTAGGTAACACCTTTGTGGGACTCTAAGACTTGTCAATACGCCGGCAGTGGGTGATGATCATATCAAGCACCCCAAGCCGCAAGCGGTCAGCTTAACGTAACGGCCATCCGGGTATTGAGCGTTCAGAAGAAAACAAGAGAACCTGCTACAACTCCCGTCGAGCCAACCGGCAACATTTCCCGTACAGTCCGGTCTCCTCGTCTGATATGTCGGATATCAAGTCTAGGGGTGGTAAACGTCAGACCCCAATAACTGATAAGTCGTGCCGATGTGAGGCTCATAACGGGTCGAGAACTACTGGTAACACTTACCAGTAAATCTCTAATCAGCCCTGGCCAGGGACTTCCCTGTTACGGCCAATCGAGCACAGTGCAACATCAACCCCCAATACCGGGAGAGGCGAAACCCCTCCTATCGCTCATTGCCTCCATCTGACTCGGGACTGTACCCAAAAAACCACCGTTTTGCACGCCCTCATGAACGTGGTAAGGTGGAAATCAAAGCACAGTGGGAATCACACAAGACTCTATGATGATCTCGGGTCTACAGACTAACCTGCACAAGTGTCACCTGAGAACTGCCATCTGACGTAAGGTATAATACCATCTGGGAGTTCTCGGCGAGTCCGTCCAGTATACCCAGTCTCCACTGAGCACCCGTATACCATCTCCGATGTCAAACACCAATGGATATGGGATCATCCATCGCCCATCTCATGGGTCGAGAAGCGTATACGCTAGTCTACCCTGGTATATCGATGCCCCATCTCGATACACCTACGATTAGGGACCTTGAAGGATGCACTTATGGACTACCATGTCCCCACTAGTATGATCCGCATCATTGTCTAGGTAGTCAAGTACACATCCTAAGGGCTTTACCAACATGTAACTATAAGACAGTATAAAGAGACTAGTATACATGTTAAGATAAAGAGCAACCAGATAGCATACTATCATATCGAGCAAGAAAATCATCTTTATATATGTCCAAGCATCCAATATAATATACATCATCTGTACAATACTGGCCTCTAGGGTATACATACAACTAACAATCTCCCACTTGCACTAGGGCCAGCTGCTGGAGTATCGCATACCGAGCATCCCGAAGAGTCTCTCAAACTGTATCTGGGGAATGGCCTTCGTGAGTGGATCCGCTGTGTTATTCTTCGTGTCAACCCTCCTGACCTCGATCTCCCGGCGATCAACTATCTCCCGGATCAGGTGATACCGCCTCAGGATATGCCTGGATCGCTGATGGGACCTGGGTTCCTTGGCCAAAGCTACCGCTCCATTGTTATCGCAATACAAAGGTATTGGATGCTCAATGGATGGAACCACTCCAAGTTCAGTAATGAACTTCTCGATCCAGACAGCCTCTTTGGCAGCATCGTTGACAGCGATGTATTCAGCCTCCATCGTCGATTCTGCCACGGTTTCCTGCTAGGAACTCTTCCAGCTAACCGCCCCTCCGTAAAGGGTAAAGATAAATCCCGACTGCGACTTAGAGTCGTCCTTATCACTCTGGAAGCTCGAATCGTTAAAGGACTCCACTTGGAGTTCTCCATTACCATACACCAAGAGCATCTCTTTAGTCCTTCGTAAGTACTTGAGAATGCTCTTCACAGCTGTCCAGTGACTCTCTCCAGGATCAGCTTGATACCTGCTCACTACACTTAGGAAGTATGCTACATCGGGTCTGGTACATAGCATCGCGTACATGATAGAGCCTACAGCCGAAGCATAGGGTATCCCTTGCATGCGAGATCTCTCCAAATCAGTCTTGGGAGACATCTCTTTAGAGAGAGTGACTCCAGAGATCGTGGGTAAGTTCCCACGCTTGGATTCTTCCATACTAAACCTCTTTAGTATGATGTCAATATACCTGGATTGGGACAATCCCAATATCCGTTTGGATCTATCTCTATAGATCCTTATCCTCAATATGCAGGAGGCATCACCAAGATCTTTCATTGAGAATCTTTGTGATAAGAAGAGCTTGACCGATTGCAGTATAGGAGTATCATTTCCTATCAAGAGTATGTCGTCCACGTACAATACGAGGAAGACAACCTTACTCTCTGTCACCTTCTTGTAGATGCAAGATTCATCTACGTTTTTGACGAAATCAAACTCTTTGATAATGACGTCAAAGCAGATGTTCCAACTCCGCGATGCTTGCTTTAATCCATAAATGGATTTAAGCAGCTTGCACACCTTCCCACTGCTCCCACTATCTACGAAGCCCTCTGGCTGAGTCATGTACACGCATTCTTCTAAATCACCGTTTAGAAAGGCGGTCTTAACATCCATTTTCCAGATTTCGTAATCATGATATGCAGCGATGGCAAGCATGATCCGGATGGATTTAAGCATAGCTACTGGAGAAAAGGTTTCGTCATAGTCCACACCTGGTCTTTGACGAAAACCCTTTGCAACAAGTCTAGCTTTGAAAGTCTCCACTTTCCCATCTATACCAAGTTTTTTCATAAAGATCCACTTGCTCCCAATGGGTTTTACCCCTTCAGGAACAACTTCCAAAGTCCATACTTTGTTGGTGTACATGGATTCCATCTTGGACCGCATTGCATCCAGCTATTTCACTGAGTCCCCACTCGTGATGGCCAACTCGAAGCTAGTTGGGTCATCATCCTCCATGATGCAATCCTCGCTCCCACCATCCATAAGAAAACCATAGTATCTTTCAGGTGGGCGAGGAACCCTACTAGACCGGAGGAGTGGCTGGGGTTCATTGGGAATTACCGAATCCTCTGGTTCCACTAAATCATCAGTTTGAGTTTGTGTAGCCGGAATTTCTTCCAGTTCTACCTGGTCGCCACTAATTTCTTTTGTAAGAAATTCCTTTACTAAAAAGGTGGCATGTCGAGAAACAATTACTTTTTGTTCCTCAGTATGGTAGAAAAGATATCCATGTGAATGTTTAGGATATCCTACAAACTTGCATAAAACTTACCGTGCCTCGAGTTTGTCCGGATTTTGCGTTTTAACATAGGCCGGACAACCCCATATCTTAACACGTTTAAGACATGGTCTCTTCCCACTCCATATCTCATATGGTGTGGTAGGTATAGATTTAGATGGAACTTGATTCAATAGGTATGCCGCAGTTTCCAGCGCATACCCCCAGAAGGAAATAGGTAACTCAGCTGTGCTCATCATAGAGCGCACCATATCTAATAGGGTGTAATTCCTCCTTTCCGATACACCATTGTGCTGTGGTGTATATGGAGGAGTCAGCTGAGAGAGAATCCCATTCTCTTTTAGGAAGTCCAGGAATTCATTGCTCAAGTATTCACCTCCTCGATCAGATCGTAGGATTTTAATACTTTTTCCGGTTTGGTTCTCGACTTCTTGTTTATATTCTCTAAATTTCTCAAAAGCTTCTGATTTGTGTTTCATCAGAAACAAATATCCGAATCTAGAGAGATCGTCAGTGAATGTAATGAAGTACGCAGAACCATTCATGGCATGTGTAGACATTGGACCGCATACATCACCATGCACCAGTCCCAAGAGTTCCGTAACTCTTTCTCCGTGTCCCGTAAACGGAGTTTTGGTCATCTTGCCTTTGAGACATGACTGGCAAGTGTCATAAGATGAAAATTCAAATAGATTTAAATATCCATCCTTATGCAACTTAGCTAGTCCTGTCGCATTGATGTGACCCAGTCTACAATGCCATAAGAAGGATTCGTTCAGTTCTGAACTCTTCTTTTTGTGTGTGTTTGTTATACTCAGAACTGTTGATTGATTTAGAACATAAATGCCATTGCACAACGTGCCTGATCCAACCAACCTTTGGTTAAGGAAAATGTTCATAACATTATCCTGTAATGCAAAATTATATCCTTCTTTACTCAACAAAGAAACTGATATAATGTTGCATATCAGGTTCGGCATGTAATAGCATTAATTCATAATCAATGTTTTACCAGTTGGTAATACAAGGTGATACTCCCCGACGGTCTTAGCTGCAACAATTGCACCATTTCCAACCCTTATTTCTTTATCACCTTCTCCAACTTCTCTACCTTTCTTAAGCCCATGTAACTGATTACATATATGGGATCCTGACCCGGTATCTAATACCCAGGACGTAGGGCAAATGGAGAAACAGTTCTCTGTAACGAACACACCTGAAGAAAATGCATCATCATGTACTTTCTTCATTCAGGTGGCATTAGAATCCTGGTATTTCCCTATGTCCTGTTCAGTCCTATAACTCTTATAAGATAGAACGGAACCAACGTTCCCCAGCACAGTATAACATGCGGGTTCAGTCAATACATCCATATTATTATCTTGATTAAGGCATGACATGGTCGCTACCTGGAGAGAGAGAGAAGAAAACACTTTAGCGTATGCTCTTGCAAGATCAGATTGGTTATTATCTTATCTAATCAGGATGGCTCCCACTGTTTTTATCAAATCTTCCTTCAAACCTTAAAAGGAAAGACTAGCCGGGATTAATTACACCCTACAACTTCGCCGATCTTTCAGCCAGGCCAGTGTCAGTACTTTGAGGGAGGTTCCCCGTGCTTTCGCACGGACCTAGTTAAAGTAAACCTCGTTTTCCCAGAGACGTAACCCCGTTGACACCTTTCTAGACACCTACTTGATCGGCTAATTGTCCTGTGTAAAACTCTCCCGGGAGTAACAATTACTCGCAGTGGGTATCGGGATCGAACTATCTCATAGAAGGTATGCAATCTCATTGCAAATTTCAACACTTGAAATTCCCGATAATATTTTGCCCCTAACCCCTATGACCTTGACAAAGGCCAACAAATCATAGGATGTTAGTCAAGTTCAACCCGTCATTTCTTGATTGAATCAAACCCAATCGCACGACCCTTGACAAAGGCCAACAAGGTCGTACGACTACCCCAAAACAATCTGCATCATATGCATAAGCAGATAAGCACCATTTAGCTACCGTACACTACGCCTTGACAAAGGCCAACAAATGCAACACGAATACTAAACAGTTCTTATCTGAAATGACGGAAGGCTACGACAGGTTTTTCTGAAAACCTATTGCGTAATGAACTTGATATCGTCGTAGAATCATGTGAATTTTGAAATGGAGTGATTTTGAGGCTTTTATTAGTTTTGCTAAAGAGGTCACTCCCGGTGAAGGGATCTCGGCTCTTTCCTTATGGAATAAGGTGCAGGATATATCATATACATCACTGTGCAAAGAGAAACTCCAAAAGCAATTAAAAGTCAAACCGAGTGTTGTAGCATCTACCAGTTTTGCTAAAGAGGTCACTCCCGGTGAAGGGATCTCGGCTCTTTCCCTATCGAATAAGGTGCAGGGTATATCATATATACCGCTATGCAAAGAAAAACTGTAGCTACCCTTTTATTTGAAAATTTGATTCTACAACATCTTTTAGGTTTGTTTTCTTTCATTAATCACATTAATGAAGTCCCATCATTTAAGTCACCTAAATATCACAGATAAATACGACGTACACTTATGTTATCCGCATTCGCCTCGATGTCCCCTCGTGCACCGTTAGGTTAGGTAACTAACGGCAGAGCAGGGCAGGGCTAGCGCGGGTGTAAAACATAAGTAACGCCTATATAATATATCATATATACTATATACTGTATCCATCACAGAACATATCTAATGATCACATCACAGATATCGCAGCAGAAACATAGATATAATGTGGAATATACTAGGACGTCCGTATTTAGTATTTAGCCAACAATAGAAAATACGGACTCCACAGTCGCGATGAATAGCCAAGCCCACACCCTGGACCCCTACGAGAGCGGCAAGTGACCCTACCAATTCTGGAGTTTAGGAGACCCGGTCTCGACTCCTCGATATGGCTTCCCACTGAACCCCAGAACCCGGTCACCTGTGCTCCCTTCCTTGGGTCCATCATAATGCGGAAAAGTAAATAATATACAACACTGGTGGCATCGACCTCAACCCGGAAGTGCCCCAAATAAAAGAATATTACATTACATTTGAATTTACATGAATGAAAATATAAAACTCTCATCTCACATAAAACCCCCGGCTATTCAATTGCGACAATCCTGCACATCATATCTAAGCAACACATAATATCATATATCATCAACATAAGTAAGTATGCGTACCCCAATTGTCGTTGATGTATAGCAACGAAGCCGGCGATATCGACATACTACACTTACGGTCACAGAAAAGAAAGTGTAAAACTGCAATATTTTGAATCCACATTCTCTTTAGACATCATAAATACGAAATATCACATACTTCGTATTTCATGTCCAACTATATGAATTCCACATATTGCATCTCATTCCAGATAATTAGACGGTATTAAAGTTTTCGAACGAATGATCAAATACCCAAAATTCCCTAAACCTCAACACTTGAGCGGAGTTCGAAAACCCGGAGAGTGACACAGTGGTAGCGGTCCAGCCGTAGAAGGTGTTGGAGATAGTGCCCTCATAGTCAATTATTGGATCACAGGCACCTGATTGCAATGATTGAGGGAGGACCTATCCCAGGAGGACAGTCTTACTCATGATGATAGTATGCTATCTGGTTTATCTTTATCATCGTGTACTGCTTTAGGTGACCTGACAGGTCGCTATTACACGTTGGTAGAGCCCCTAGGATTCTTGCTTGACTGCCAGCAGTATGAGGGCGATCATATACGTGGGAGCTGGTAGTCTATAAGCACATCCTTAAAAGGTCCCTAGTCATGGGAGTTTCGAGACAGGGCATCGATACTCCAGAGTAGACTAGTGTATACAGTCGAGACCCCGACGAGGTGCGGTGGCCGGTCTCACAAGCCACTGGTGTCAGTTGGTTCACCTAAGATGTATACAGGTGCTCATTGGGTTATGAGTACACCGGACAGGACTCGCCGGGAACATGCTAGTTGGTCTTATACCTGACGTCAGATAGCAGTTCCCTGGTGACATGTGTACAGGTTAGTTCATCGACCTAGAGATCGTCATTTGTTTCGTGTGAGTTCCCACTGTACTTTGATTACTACCCTACCACGCTCAAAGGAGACGTGCAAACAGGTTTTAGTTGGGTACAGTCCCGAGCCACATGGAGGCAGTGAGCGGATCTTCAGGGGTTCGTCTCTCCCGGTATTAGGGGTGAGGTCGCGCTGTGTCTAGGAGAGCCATTACATGAAGCCCTCGGCCGAGGCAGGAGATTTACTGGTAGGTATTCCAGTAGTATCTCAGGGTGTTCTGGGCTACACTCCGACACGACTTGTACCGCTTTTGGGGGTCTGACTTTTACCAACCCCCTAGGCCCGCCATGCGATGCTCATAGACAAACGGACCGGACTGTACGAATATTGTCACTAACAGGCTCAGTAGGGTGTCAGGATGAGTTCGCTCATTGACGTCCCTTTTGGTCAATGGCTGGTGGCTCGTTACGTATTGGCTTATACCTCTGACGTGCTAGTGGATAAATCCACAACCAAGGTGTTGACGAGTCTTTAGAGTCCCCCACATTCAGTTACTCAAGCTTTCGGGCGAAACGCTGTAGAGGCCGTATGGAGATATGGCAAGGTCCGATCAGATACGTGCGGTATTGCACGGATCAGGATCAGACAGTTTGTACTACAGGCCGTATGGATATATGGCAGGGTTCGATCAGATACGTGTGGTATTGCACGGATCAGGATCGAACGGATATCACTAGCCGGCTTTGGTTTAAGCCGGATCCTAGTATAGTACAGTGTAGATTTTGTCTCATTGCATTTGTATTTCGGTCGGAATACAAATGCGGGTGTGTATACACAGTATCGGGGTTTTCCTGTAATTTATTATGGGACCAGTTTTCTGGAATTGCCAGTTTGCTTTCTGTTTCGGCCATTTTCATTTGTATCTTTCAATGGCCGAAGATTGGTGGAGGAGGGCTTATTTGCATTTGTGCAAATAAGCATTTATGGAGGGTGTACTTTGCATTTTGTTGCTTCATGATAGCTCTTGTTGACCTTGACTTGTTCACTTCATCATTGCTTGACTTTTGGAGTCATCATGTTTGATGATGGTTGTGGTTGAGTGTGGATGTGTTTGTGATCATGTTCTTTCATGATTTCTTTTGATTCCCTCATGCATTATTGTGTGGCCTCTCTCATTTTTGATACACACTCTCATTCTCTATCTCCTCCCAAAAGCCATGGACGGCCAAACCATGAGAGGGCTGTCCAAAATTTCTCATGTGGGGTTTTTGTTCTTTTGCTTGTGTAAAAATCCCATAAGTTCCATCTCCATGAGCTTGTATCATCCCTCCACCAAAAGGCAACTCCATACAAACCCCAAATGAGATATGAGTTCTACAAACAACCTACAGCAAACCTTGGGTACGTCGACTCGCCAGCTTCGTGCCCGAGTTGCTTCGGTATAGAGGTGGGAGCCCGTAAAAGAAGCAGGCGACATGGTGCCCTTCCGGCGAGGAGGTGGAGACTGGACATTCCGCGGGAGATCGGGACGACGGCGAGAAGACCGAAGGACACGGATCGCTCGGTATATCTCTCTTCCCCATCTTGTAGTTAGCTAAGACTAGTTAATGGCCCGATCCGGGTTTATAGTGCGCGGTGGTGCCGGTTTGAAAAATTAAAGTAAATCACCGCTTCCGCATTTTGGCCTCGGGATGGAGGCCGAGGCGCCGCCGTGCCCTTACAGTGGTATCAAAGCCTCGCCATTAATATAGTCTAGCTTTGTCTAATGTGTTTTACACTTCCGATCGAACAAATGTTCCGAAAACCCAATAACACATGCATCAGTTTTCTGTTGATTTTTTTTCTGGCTCGAAATTTTTTTCAGGTTGTTGAATAGTGATGTACTGGAAGTTCTAAGCATTCTGTAGAAATTCGATACAGTAACTCGACAATGGGAGCGTGGAACCGCGGCCAAACCCCCCCTTGGGGCGCGGTTCCGCCGCACATTGATGTCCTTGCCGTATCAAATTTCTGCAGTTGCTTTCTGGGTTGAAAATAGGGTTTTTGGAATATTAATTTTGGGCCCAGAATTTCTTCATGTGCTACAGTAGTACTTGGGGCCCACTTGTTAAAATTTGATCGATCGGATATTTTAAACACATTAGTTCACAGTATTTACATTATATCTGCGACCGTGAATGTCACTTGATCGGTAAATCCTGTCTAACTGCTATAGCCCGGCTAGACGGATTTGCGAACGTGACTTTCACGTTGATGTTCTGTGTTATGCTGTGATGTTGCGGATTGGTCGTGGGGGATAGCCTGGATGCAATGCTAGTACAGTTGTGGTTGTATTATGTACATTTGATATTGCGGGGCGAGCGTCCGATATGTGGACTGCCGTCACTGCTTGATTGTATTATTATTTTGGGGCACGACCAGGTTGCGGTCGATGTACCCGTTGTATGTATATTTTACTTTCTGTACTAGGATTACCCCAAAGTGGGGTGCACGGATAGCCGGGTTCTAGAGGGCAACGGGCCCGCATGTCATGGCATTGAGACGGAGGGGGCTTCACTCTAGGATTGGCGGGCTATTCGCCGCACTCGTAGGGGGTACAGGTTGACCCAGGAGGGGTGCCCAAGTTACCGGATTCCGTGAAGTGCTGGGTGGTCCATTCACGGTGCTGAAGGGGGCTGCCTCGCTTCAGGTTTTGGCGGGTAACTTGCCGCGCCCGTAGGGGTCTAGGATTTCATTGCACAGGCTATCCACACGACCAGGGGAACGTCGGGGTTCAGTAGTGGCTCTGTGAAACCCGGGGATCCCAGATATCTGTATTGTTCTGTGATGCTGTACATTTCTGAGATGTTGTATTTTATCACGCCTTGAGCGAAATATAATATATTGGTATATATATTAGTAGATGTTGTATATGTTTTACATCCGCGCTAGTCCAGTCCCCGCTCTGTCGTTAGTTAGCTAACCTAACGGGTAATGACGGGACCCAGTGGCGAATGCGGATGGCATATACGTACGTCATATTATTTTCGTTCTTTGTGGTGTGATCAATTGATGGGACTGCGTTGATTCGGATCAACGCAAGTTAAAAACAAACCTAATCTGATGTTGTTGGAACACTTTTCAAAAGGCTGTTATTGCAAGGACGTTCACTTTTGTTTTGCATCGTAGTATTCAGTTGGAATATCCTGCTCCTCAGTCGACGAGGCAAGTGCCGAGATCCCTTCACCGGGAGTGACCCCTTGGACAGAAGTTTGCGTCAGGGCATTAACTTCACTATAGCCGATTACTTTTGCTTTGCACCGTGGTATTCAGTTGGAATATCCTGCACCTCATTCTACGGGGAAAGAGCCGAGATCCCTTCACCGGGAGTGACCTCTTTAGCAAAGGTTTTCGTCACTATATTTTTAAAAGCTATCCGTTCCTTCAACGATATCAAGTTCATTACGTTAAAGGTTTTCGCCAGAAACCATTCGTAGCCCTCCGTCGTTTCATATGGATGGTCAATAGTATTCAAGCTGTGTATGTTGGCCAAAGTCAAGGCACAGTGATTGGTAGCTATTGGGGTATTCATATGCAGCATAGATAGATGCGTTGGTTTGGGACAGTCGTACTGCCATTTTGGCCAAAGTCAAGGGTAGGTATGGGTGGGTTTAAATTAACCTGGAAAATGACGGGTAGAACTTGACATGTGACTTATGATATGTTGGCCAAAGTCAAGGTCATAAGAGCATGAGGCAGAAATCACATCGGGAGTTTCTAAAGAAACTGAAACTTGCCAGATATGCGCATACCTTCTGGAGTGTGACACCGTGAGCGGATTCCGTCACGTTATCATGCGATGATAGTTGGATCCCGATTCCCACTGATGAGTTGGTTTACTCCTCGGGTGATCCCGACTAATTCTTCTTTCAGGTTTGGAGGAGAATTTGACAGTACAGTGGGAGATTTCCAGATTAGATAAATTGGTAACCATTCTGATCTAGGTTAGAGTGCACGCTGAGTGTTTCTTTTCTCTCTCTCTTTGGCAGCGACAATTGACCCGACCCTAAGACTATGACTCAGTGACCAAGTTGACCAAACCTTCTTAAACACTGGCTTTTGGATTGTCAGAGTTGCAAACCTCATTGCCACTCCTACTTTTACCCTTTTCTCCAGGTCACCCCGTATTACTACGAACGTCCACTTCCATTGGACAAAACCATCATATGGTTATATACGAACTCGAAGGAATTTATTCGAGGATGGTTTCAGGTTCTGGAGGAAACGGATAGGATTATTCAGTTGTCTTTTCTTTTTACCTTCTCTCAAATTTGCGAGTACTCCTTGGTTTAGGAGACAGTACACCTATTACGCAAATTGGATAGTCTTCTTCCAAACCATAGGCAGGTGCCGACCGGTAGGGAATGAAGAAAACCAATTAGCATAACGATGGTGTACAGAAGGTATTAAGTTAAGACAAAGCAAGGGATTAGTAAGAGGGCAAAGTAAACTGCGACTGCTATTTACGACCAAACCAAGTATTTCTTCGCTAACCCTAAATCACCTTTGTATTTCTTCAGGACACTCCGTATCACTAAAAAGATCCACAGTTTATTGGATACTCCATCGTATGGTTATATACGAACTCGAAAGGAACTTGTTCCAGTTCGGGGATAGATTCTGGTTCAGGAGAAATAGGAATAAGGTTTATTCGGTTGTCTTTTATCATCACCTTCTCTCGCTTTGCGAGTGTTCATAGGATTAGGACAGTACACCCATTATTCTTATTGGATAGTCTTCTTCCAAACCATAGGCTGGTGCCAAATGGTAGGGAAGGAAGAAAACCATTTGGCCTAAAAGGCTGTGCAGAAGGTAATGACTAAAGACAAATAAAGGGATTTGGAGAGGTGGAAAAGAATTATACGGTTCCAGTCGTGAATCTGGAAGAGGCATTATTAGGAATACCGGGATACCCCATCGAAACATTTCAATGTTTCAGTTTCACTGTGTACTGTTAAAGGAAAACTGATTTCCCGATTAGACACTTGCTCCAGGGTATGTATTTACCAGGTATGATTCTCACATCTGTATGGTTTTACAGATGATGAGTGGGAGTAAGCTATTGGGAATTGGGTGATCATCCTCATTATATCGGGATTCGTTGTAATCAGTGATATTTGAGGAAATCACCTGGGCTGTTTGCCGGTCGGCAAATATTTGGTTTTGAATATCCGATGTTATGCACCAATTTCAAATCGATATATCTGTACGTCTATTTTCATAGAGTGAGATATACTTTTTGAAATTATGTTGATGACATTTACCTATATCAGTGGATGGTTAGGTAAGGAGCATTAAACAGCGGTGTAATTCTTCTTAACCATAAGTACAGTTTTCAACCTACGACACACAGTGAATGAGTTATCAGACTCAAGGGACTTATACAGAGTATTGTATGTTGTCCAGGGTCCATCAGGACAGAGGGGTAGGTCCTCGTACTATATTCGGTTTACTTATGAATTCTCTAGTTTTTAGATAGATGTTTCGGGAAACACAGGGTCCGAATTTTGAGAAGTTATAGGTATTTGAATAGAGTAGAGAACCAGGTGTAGCAAGTATCGGGATTCTTCAAAGTGATCGAAGATGTAGATACTTGTGTATGGTATTCAGTTGATAGTAATGATTTAGGGAACTTGCTTCTCTGTCAGGTTACTCATAATTGGAAGCATTCCTAAGTTGAGTAACGCTGATCGGCCTCCTTCCATTTAGTTGACATGCATTGGAAATAGCTGCATGATTTGAATCTGGTTCAATTAAATCAGTGCCTCTGGTTCTATATTGGATATAGAACAGTTCATATCTTAACGATGTTAAGGTACGGGGAGTTGTCTGGCTTATGCTTAAAACCAGACTCTGGATAACTCAAGGCACGTTTCTGTAATGGCTATTTGTGGGTTGACCCAGGCTATGACGAGGGTTGACTTTCTACCATCTGGAAGATCAATAGTGATATTGTTCTAAACTCGCCACAGTTTTAATAAAAATGGATTTTTTTTCTTCAGAAAATAGTAGTGGGAGTATGGTAGAACTGGAAGTGATTCCAGAACCACAAATGATTACTGAAGATTTCAGAGGAACCTAAAGATTCAATCTGGATTGACATTCCATTGTCCACTCCGCAGATAAGGTGGGTAACCTCAGGCACCCGAGGGGTACTCCGGTAGCCTCAAGGACGATGACAGGGAGGTTCTTGTTTACCCACACTTGCCATTGCTGTTGTTCCAGGCTGCGAGACCCGGCAGGAGGATTAGTATAGCGTCGTTCTGAACTGGCTTCAGAAGTGTACGTGTATATGACTCCACCAGAGGGTTGTCGTAGTCAGTGTGAGCAGCGGAAGCATTGGTGGACAGGTAGCTTATGTCTATTTATAGACTAAAGCAGATATAGCGGAGATAGATCATCTATTTCTGATGTGGCAGTCATAGGTTTGACTTCATCAGAATAGGGGATGGATCTGTTAAGAAGGTAGTTGGGTGTGATGTCATGGTATTTGGATGACATACACAGAGTAGGAAGTGATATTCCTATACTACGATCGGTTACACTTTGGTCGTCACACAGTGGTTTCTCCACATGGGACTTGGACATTATATCAGACATACTGGTTACTGGATCTATGGTTTTAGATCTAGATTTGGGTGGTTTCCCGATCAGGGAACTTAGACAGCATTCTAAGAGTGTTTAGAATGGACGACTCCTGGCACGGTAGTGTACCTGCAGGTGATGGAGTCACCCTTTCTAAAAGTGTCTTACAGACTAAAGGGGAGAGGGATGTGCATGATTGGCAGATCACTTGCTCAGGCAATTGGGTCACTCATGAGATGTCAAGTACCACACCAGCTGTTGTTCTTGCACTAGATGCAATAAGTTGACATTGATCCAATCCTAGAGAAACAGTCGGAAGCAGTTTTAGAACATAAGTGGATGTTCTAGGGATATGATAACGGCAGCCTCATTCGGGAGACAGTTATCATTCCAGGCTTCCAAGGTGACCTGGACGACAAGGAGGTTGTCAGAGTTATAGTTTTCCTTCTGACGAGGGGCAGTATTTTGGACAGGTGGTCCAAGGCAATACTGAGGGAGGCATGGCGCAGGATACTGATTAAGTTCAGTTGACGATACAGTCTAAGAAGTTTGGATTTGGAGTTCATTTATGAGCTAGGTCCCATCAGACATCCGACACATTCTAAGACAGGTATTGCTCATTTTGGGAGATGGGTTTCTCCGCGAACTTGAGATTATAGAGAGACATAGAAAGAAACATCAAAGCGGATCCACTCACTGAGGCTATTCCTCGAACGCAATAGTTTCGCAAACGAGCTTTGTGAGACTGACTAGTAGAGGAGTTGGGTGTTCGGTATCACACGGGCAGTGAGTATGCGACATCGCATTAATTAGCCTTGAGTGCAAGTGGGAGATTGTTGGAGATAGTGCCCTCAGAGTCAATTATTGGATCACAGGCACGTGATTGCAATGATTGAGGGAGGACCTATCCTAGGAGGACAGTCTTACTCATGATGATAGTATGCTATCTGGTTTATCTTTATCATCGTGTACTGCTTTAGGTGACCTGACAGGTCGCTATTACATGTTGGTAGAGCCCCTAGGACTCTTGCTTGACTGCCAGCAGTATGAGGGCGATCATATACGTGGGAGCTGGTAGTCTATAAGCACATCCTTAAAAGGCCCCAAGTCGTGGGAGTTTCGAGACAGGTTATCGATACTCCAGAGTAGACTAGTGTATACAGTCGAGACCCCGACGAGGGGCGGTGGCCGGTCTCACAAGCCACTGGTGTCAGTTGGTTCACCTAAGATGTATACAGGTGCTCATTGGGTTATGAGTATGTTAGTTATGTATATGCCCTAGAGGCCATTGTTGTACATATGATGTATATTATAATGGATGCTTGGTTATATATAGAGATGACTTTCTTGCTCGTCATGATAGTATGCTATTTGGTTTCACTTTATCTTAACATGTTGACTTGTATTGGTTTACTATTTTACTCTCACATGTTGATAAAGCCCTTAGGATCTGTACTCGACTACTGGGACTATGATGAGATCATACTAGTGGGGCCGCGGTAGTCGATGAGTACATCCTATAACTGTTCCTAGTCGAGGGTATATCGAGACAGGGCATCGATACACCAGAGTAGACTAGCGTATACGCATCTTGACCCATATGATGGGCGATGGATGATCCCATATCCATCGGTGTTTGACATCAGAGATGGTGTACGGGTGCTCAGTGGGGACTGGGTACACTGGACGGACTCGCCGAGAACTCCCAGATGGTGATATACCACACGTCAGATGGCAGTTCTCCGGTGACACAGGTACAGGGTAGTCTGAAGACCCGAGATCGTCATAGAGTCTTGTGTGATTCCTACTGTGCTTTGATTTCCACCTTACCACGTCCAAGAGGGCGTGCAAAACGGTGGCTTTTAGGTACAGTCCCGAATCACATGGAGGCAATGAGCGATAGGAGGGGATTCGTCTCTCCCGGTATAGGGAGTTGATGTTGTGCTGTGTTCGATTGTCTATAACTGGAAGTCCCTGGCCAGGGCTGATATAGAGATTTACTGGTAAGTGTTACTAGTAGTTTCTCGACCCGTTATAAGCCACACATCGACACGACTTATCGGTTACTGGGGTCTGACGTATACCACCCCTAGACTTGATATGCGACATATCAGACGAACAGACCGGACTGTACGGGAGTGTTACTGGTTGGATTCACAGGAGAACGCACAGGCTAGCTTGTTGTTCTGATCGCTCAATACCTGGGTGGCTGTTACGTTTAGCAGACCGCTTGCAGCTTGTGGGTGTTTGATATGATCATCACCTGCTACCGGCGTATTGACGATTCTTTAGAGTCCACCACAGAGGTTTCTTGGCTCAGGAGAAACGGAGTAGAGGCACATATGTGATATGTGCAGGACCGATAATAATGCGATATGGGATACCGTATTATATTCTCGCGATATTTAGATATGAACCGGGTCATCGGATCAAGTGTTGATTCGATGAATCGGTAAATGATATATTAGTCGGTAATATTCGATATAGCCGGATCGTCGGATCAAGTGTTGATTCGATGATTTAATATAGAATAATATATATGATATATTATTATATTAACTAATATTGGCTTGCTTTATTATTTCATTTTCTCAGTGGATGTTACATTGATATATATGCGATATATGTTAATTGTATTATTTTCTTTTGTTGCAAATATATAATATATATGTGATATATATTATTGTGACATGATATGATTAATTATTAAACATGTTTAAGGATGATTAATTGAGGTTAGGGTTTGATTAGGGTTAGATTCTTCAGGTTCCTTCTAGAAGCATTTTTCTTTTGTCATTTGTAAAGATATTTTGGATGACACATTTTTAACTTAACCAAACCCTAACTCTAGTTGTTTCTCTACTTATTCTTAGCCATTCATCCTTGACCATGGTTATATATCAATCATATGTTTTATTTCTATTCATCACAAAAGAAAAAGGATTATCATTATCTTTTCATTATCATCTTCTTCCTTCTTCAAGAATGCTTGCTAGTTTTTCTTAAGTGATGAAATAAAATGAGAAAATGATATTAAAAGAAAGCAAAATTACTACTCTCTCATCCTCATCTCATCTAGCCCATGGGATTAGTGTGTTCTTCTCTTTTGAGTGAGAAAGCTTGAGTCGAAGCAACTTCAAGGTAGATCATCGGTGATTTGGAATACTTTGAGCCAGCATGGATCGTTCGAGTCGTGGAGCCACTCATGAGTCCGGGAGATCGTGGATCGCGGCAAAGGGAATTCTACTCGGAGCTTGTGAAGTGAAGGAGCGGACTACAAAGGTTGTAATCCCTCACACTTAGATAAATGTTATCTACTTGCATGTTAAACCCTAATAATCTAGCAAAGATCCCGGCTTTGGGTTGTTCGACACGTCTAAAATTTAATCCGGGCATGTTTGATGCCTTATGAACCTTCACAAGAGTGCCTAGGAACCCTACAGTGGTATCAGAGCCAAGCTAGAGCATTAGGCGATGTGTTTACGAAGTTAAAACTCCGATCGAACCCGGAACCACGCAAAAAGACCCCTCTCTGGAAATTTTTTAAATTTTAGGATTTTTCTGAATTAAAAATATGTAAAAAAATCAGCAGGGAATTTTAAGAATTACCATAAAACCCGAGCCCCTAATTCCACTAAACGGCGGCGGAACCGCGGCGCAGGCATGGCGTGCGCGGCGGTTCCACGGCGGATTGATGAGATCATGACACGTGGATTTTATGGTAATGTCCGTAGGTACTTGTTGATGTTTCTGGATATTTTTAACAGTGATTCCAGTATTGTTTAAATCTGTGGTTTATTTGTAAAAGTAGATTCGATCGGAATTTTTAAGTTCGTATTTCTTTCCGGATATTTAGAAACTGTTAAATTATTTGAACGGATATCATTAACTTACTATTTCCCGGTACGGCAAACTTTCAAGTGTTGAATTTTTATCGGGTTTAAATCTTTCGGAAAATTGTTTAAGTTAAGCGGTGGACCCTCTAGAAAACAACAAACCTTAACTCGATTATCTGACCGTCTTGAACTGCCTTTTGAACCTTCGGGTTTGGGGCAGTACGGCGTGCCACATGTGAGGCGTTAGCTTGACCCTTCTACGGCTGGATCACCGGTACTGTGACATATTCTGGGATTATTTGAACCCCGCTCAAGAGTTGAGCAGTTTAGGAAATTTTGGGTGTTTGATTATCTGTTCGAAAAGTTTAATACCGTATATTTATCTGGAATGTGATACAATATGTGGAATTCATAGAGTTAGGCATGAAATACGAAGTATGTGATATTTCGGATTTACGATGTCTAAAGTGATTGTGGATTCCAAATATTGTAGTTTTACACTTTCTTTTCTGTGACCGTAAGTGTAATATGTGATATCGCCGGTTTCGTTGCTATATGTCAACGACAATTGGGATGCGCATATTTACTTATGTTGATGATATGAGATATTATGTGTTGCTGTGATATGTTATATTGGATCGTCGCGTTCTGAATAGCCGGGGGTTTTATGTGAGATGAGGGTTTTTATTTTCATTCATGTAAAATTCATTTGTAATGTAATATTCTTTCATTTGGGGCATTTCCAGGTTGCGGTTGATGTCACCAGTGTATATTATTTACTTTTCCGCATTAGGTAGACCCAAGGAGGGGAGCACAAGTAACCGGGTTCTAGGGTCCAGTGGGAAGCCATCTCGAGGAGTCGAGACCGGGTCTCCTAACCCTAGAATTGGCAGTGTTACTTGCCTCTCTCGTAGGGGTCTTGGGATGTGGGTTTGGCTATTCGTCGCGACCGTGGAATCCGTGTTTTATACATGCTCGTATTAAAAACACGGACGTCCTAGTATATCCAATATTTCATATATGTTCTTCTGCTGCAATGTTCTGTGATGAGATCATATTACTGCCTGAGACGAATGCTTATACTATATATATATGCTGATATATAAATATTACTGCTTTCGTTTCTTCTGTGATGCTTAGGAAGCATAAGCTGATGGGATTTTTATTAATGAGATTAATAAAAGAAAAGTAACCTAAAGATGTTGTAGAATCAAAAACTTTATAAAAACAGTAGCTACAGTTTTGCTTTGCATAATGATATATATGATATATCCTGCACCTTATTCGATGAGGAAATGACCGAGATCCCTTCACCGGGAGTGACTCCTTTAGCAAAACTGGCAGATGCTACAAAACGCGGTTTTTCTTTTGATTGCTTTTAGTGTTTTGCTTTGCACAGTGGTATATATGATATATCCTGCACCTTATTCGATGAGGAAAGGGCCGACGATCCCTTCACCGGGAGTGACCCCTTTAGCGAAACTAAGAAAAGCCTCAAAACACTCCTTTTCAAAAATTACATGATTCTACGACGATATCAAGTTCATTACGCTTAGGGTTTTCTGAAAAACCTGCGTAGCCCTCCGTCATTTCAGATAGATATTATTTAGTATTCGTGCTGCGTTTGTTGACCTCCGTCAAGGCGTAGTGTACGGTAGCTGACTAGTTTTTTTATCTGTTTATGCATTTGATGCAGATTGGATTAGGGCAGTCGTACGGCCTTGTTGACCTCCGTCAAGGGTCGTGCGGGTGAGTTTAATTCAATCAAGAAATGACAGGTTGAACTTGACTAGTAGCCTATGGTTTGTTGATCTCCGTCAAGGTCATAGGACACTAGGGGCAAAATATTATCGGGAATTTCAAGTGTTGAAATTTGCAATGAGATTGCATACCTCCTATGAGATAGTTGGATCCTGATACCCACTGCGAGTAAGAGTTACTCCTGGGAGAGTTTTACACAGGACAATTAGTCGATTCAAGTAGGTGTCTAGAAAAGAGTTAACGAGGTTACGCCTCTGGGAAAACGAGGTTTACTTTAATTAGGTCCGTGCGAAAGCACGGGGAACCTCCCTCAATGTACCGACACTGATCTGGCTGAAAGATTGACGAAATTGTAGGGTGTAATTAATCCCGGCTAATCTTACCTTTTTGGGTTTTAAGGTAGATTTGATAAAAACAGTAGGAGACATCCTGATTAGATAAGATAATAACCAATCTAATCTTGCAAGAGCATACGCTAAAGTGTTTTCTTCTCTCTCTCTCCAGGTAGCGACCATGTCAGGCCATAATCAAGATAATAATATTGATGTATTGACTGAACCCGATTATTGTACTGAGCAAGGGAACGTTGGACCCGTTCTTTCTTATAAGAGTTATAAGACTGAACAGGAAACAGGAGAATATCTGGATTCTCACGCCGCCCAAAAGAACATGCATGTTGATGCATCTTCTTCGGGTGTGTTTGTTATTGAGAACTGTTTCTCAGTTCACCCTACGTCCTGGGTATTAGATACCGGATCAGGATCCCACATATGCAAACAGTTGCATGGGCAACGTAAAGGTAGAGAACTGGGAAAAGATGATCATTCCGTTCTAGTAGTGAACGGTGCAAATGTTGCAGCCAAAGCAGTTGGCGAATATCACCTTGTATTACCAAGTCGTAATACACTGATTCTGAATGAGTGTTATTATATACCGAACATGATGTGCAACATTATTTCAGTTTCTTTATTAAGTAAAGAAGGATATAATTTTGTAGTAAAGGATAATGTTATGAACATATTCCTAGATCAAAGGTTGATTGCATCAGGCTCGTTACATAATGGCATATTCATTCTAAATCAGAATACAGTCCTGAATATACAAAACACACACAAGAGGAAAAGTTCAGATATGAACGAATCCTACTTGTGGCATTGTAGACTTGGTCATATCAATGCGACACGACTGGCTAAGTTACATAAGGATGGTTATTTGAATCCGTTCGAATTATCATCTTATGATACTTGCCATTCATGTCTCAAAGGAAAAATGACCAAAGCTCCGTTTAGTGGACACGGAGAAAGAGTTACCGAACTCTTAGGACTGGTACATAGTGATGTATGCGGTCCCATGTTTACGCATGCCAGGAACGGTTCTTCCTACTTCATTACATTCACTGACGATCTCTCTAGATTCGGACATGTGTTCCTGATGAAACACAAGTCTGAAGCATTTGAGAAATTCAGAGAATATAAGCACGAAGTAGAGAACCAAACGGGCAAAAGTATTAAGATTCTTCGATCTGATCGAGGAGGTGAATACTTAAGCGGTGAGTTTTTAGATTATCTAAAAGAGAATGGGATTCTCTCTCAGCTTACTCCTCCTTATACACCACAGCACAACGGTGTATCTGAGCGGAGGAATCGCATCCTATTAGATATGGTACACTCTATGATGAGCGAGGCTGAGTTACCTATTTCCTTTTGGGGATATGCACTGGCGACAGCTGCATACATACTGAATAAAGTTCCTACCAAATATGTGCCTACCACCCCATATGAGATATGGGAAGGGAAGAGACCATATCTTAATTTTGTTAAGATATGGGGTTGCCCGGCTTATGTCAAAAGACGGAACCCGGAAAAACTCGAGGCAAGATCTGTTTTATGTAAGTTTATTGGATATCCCAAGCATTCGAGAGGGTATATTTTCTACCACAGTGAGGAAAAAAGAGTGTTTGTTGCTCAACACGCCACCTTTTTAGAAAAGGAATTTCTTGCAAAAGAGATTAGTGGCTCTGAGGTAGAACTGGAAGAAGTTCCAGCAGAACAAACTACAACAGATGATTTAGTGGAACCAGAGGATTCAGTAGTACCCGACGAACCCCAGCCTCTCCGCCGATCTAGTAGGGTTTCTCGTCCACCTGAGAGATACTACGGTTTTCTCATTGATGGTGGAAGCGAGGATTGCATCATGGATGATGATGAACCGACTAGTTTCGAGCAGGCCATCACGAGTAGTGACTCTATGAAATGGCTGGATGCTATGCGATCTGAGATGGAATCCATGTACACCAACAAAGTATGGACTTTGGAAAATGCTCCTGAAGGGGTAAAACCCATTGGGAGCAAGTGGATCTTTAAAAAGAAATTTGGTGTAGATGGAAAAGTTGAGACTTTCAAAGCTAGACTTGTAGCAAAATGTTTTCGTCAAAGACCAGGTGTGGACTATGACGAAACCTTTTCTCCAGTGGCTATGCTTAAGTCCATCCGGATCTTACTTGCCATTGCTGCATACCATGACTACGAAATCTGGCAAATGGATGTTAAGACCGCCTTTCTAAACGGTGATTTAGAAGAGTGCGTGTACATGACTCAGCCAGAGGGCTTCGTAGATAGTGGGAGCAGCGAAAAGGTGTGCAAGCTGCTTAAATCCATTTATGGGTTAAAGCAAGCATCGCGGAGTTGGAACATCTGTTTTGATGTTGTAGTCAAAGAGTTTGACTTCATCAAAAATATAGATGAACCTTGTATCTATAAGAAGGTAGCAGAGGGTAAGGTTGTCTTCCTCGTATTGTACGTGGATGACATACTCTTGATAGGAAATGATATTCCTATGCTGCAATCAGTCAAGCTCTTCTTATCACAGAGATTCTCAATGAAAGATCTAGGTGATGCCTCCTGCATATTGGGAATAATGATCTATAGAGATAGATCTAAACGGATATTGGGATTGTCCCAATCCAGGTACATTGACACCATACTAAAGAGGTTTAGTATGGAAGAATCCAAGCGTGGGAACCAACCCACAATCTCTGGACTCACTCTCTCCAAAGAGATGTCTCCCAAGACTGATTTGGAGAGAGCTCGCATGCAAGGGATACCCTATACTTCGGCAGTAGGCTCTATCATGTATGCGATGCTATGTACCAGACCCGATGTTGCATACTCACTAAGTGTAGTGAGTCGGTATCAAGCAGATCTTGGAGAGAGTCAATGGACAGCAGTGAAGAACATTCTCAAGTACTTACGAAGGACTAAGGAGATGTTCTTGGTGTATGGTAACGGAGAACTCCAGGTGAAGTCCTTTACCGATTCCAGCTTCCAAAGTGATAAGGACGACTCTAAGTCGCATTCGGGTTTTGTCTTTACCCTCAATGGAGGGGCGGTATGTTGGAAGAGTTCCAAATAGGATACCGTTGCAGACTCAACGATGGAGGCTGAATACATCGCTGCCAACGATGCTACCAAAGAGGCTGTCTGGATCAAGAAGTTCATTAGTGAACTTGGTGTGGTTCCATCCATTGAGCATCCAATACCTCTGTATTGCGATAACAATGGAGCTGTGGCTTTGGCCAAGGAACCCAGGTCCCATCTGAAGTCCAGACATATTCTGAGGCGGTATCACCTGATCAGGGAGATAGTTGATCGCCGGGAGATCGAGGTCAGGAGAGTAGATACGAAGGACAACACTGCGGATCCATTCACGAAGGCTATTCCCCAGATACAGTTTGAGAGATTATTCGGGATGCTAGGTATGCGATACTACAGCAGCTGGCCTTAGTGCAAGTGGGAGATTGTTAGTTATGTATATGCCCTAGAGGCCATTGTTGTACATATGATGTATATTATAATGGATGCTTGGTTATATATAGAGATGACTTTCTTGCTCGTCATGATAGTATGCTATTTGGTTTCACTTTATCTTAACATGTTGACTTGTATTGGTTTACTGTTTTACTCTCACATGTTGATAAAGCCCTTAAGATCTGTACTCGACTACTGGGACTATGATGAGATCATACTAATGGGGCCACGGTAGTCGATGAGCACATCCTATAACTGTTCCTAGTCGAGGGTATATCGAGACAGGGCATCGATACACCAGAGTAGACTAGCGTATACGCATCTTGACCCATATGATGGGCGATGGATGATCCCATATCCATCGGTGTTTGACATCAGAGATGGTGTACGGGTGCTCAGTGGGGACTGGGTACACTGGACGGACTCGCCGAGAACTCCCAGATGGTGATATACCACACGTCAGATGGCAGTTCTCCGGTGACACAGGTACAGGATAGTCTGAAGACCCGAGATCGTCATAGAGTCTTGTGTGATTCCCACTGTGCTTTGATTTCAACCTTACCACATCCAAGAGGGCGTGCAAAACGGTGGCTTTTGGGTACAGTCCCGAATCACATGGAGGCAATGAGCGATAGGAGGGGATTCGTCTCTCCCGGTATAGGGAGTTGATGTTGTGCTGTGTTCGATTGGCTATAACTGGAAGTCCCTGGCCAGGGCTGATATAGAGATTTACTGGTAAGTGATAATAGTAGTTTCTCGACCCGTTATGAGCCACACATCGACACGACTTATCGGTTACTGGGGTCTGACGTATACCACCCCTAGACTTGATATGCGACATATCAGACGAACAGACCGGACTGTACGGGAGTGTTACTGGTTGGATTCACAGGAGAACGCACAGGCTAGCTTGTTGATCTTCTGATCGCTCAATACCTGGGTGGCTTTTACGTTTAGCTGACCGCTTGCAGCTTGTGGGTGTTTGATATGATCATCACCTGCTACCGGCGTATTGACGATTCTTTAGAGTCCTATACAGAGGTTTCTTGGCTTAGGCGAAACGGAGTAGAGGCACATATGTGATATGTGCAGGACCGAGAATAATGCGATATGGGATACCGTATTATATTCTCGCGATATTTAGATATGAACCGGGTCATCGGATCAAGTGTTGATTCGATGAATCGGTACATGATATATTAGTCGGTAATATTCGATATAGCCGGATCGTCGGATCAAGTGTTGATTCGATGATTTAATATATAATAATATATATGATATATTATTATATTAACTAATATTGGCTTGCTTTATTATTTCATTTTCTCAGTGGATGATACATTGATATATATGCGATATATGTTAATTGTATTATTTTCTTTTGTTACAAATATATAATATATATGTGATATATATTATTGTGACATGATATGATTAATTGTTAAACATGTTTAAGGATGATTAATTGAGGTTAGGGTTTGATTAGGGTTAGATGCTTCAAGTTCCTTCTAGAAGCATTTTTCTTTTGTCATTTGTAAAGATATTTTGGATGACACATTTTTAACTTAACCAAACCCTAACTCTAGTTGTTTCTCTACTTATTCTTAGCCATTCATCCTTGACCATGGTTATATATCAATCATATGTTTTATTTCTATTCATCACAAAAGAAAAAGGATTATCATTATCTTTTCATTATCATTTTCTTCCTTCTTCAAGAAAGCTTGCTAGTTTTTCTTAAGTGATGAAATAAAATGAGAAAATGATATTAAAAGAAAGCAAAATTACTACTCTCTCATCCTCATCTCATCTAGCCCATGGGATTAGTGTGTTCTTCTCTTTTGAGTGAGAGAGCTTGAGTCGAAGCAACTTCAAGGTAGTTCATCGGAGATTTGGAATACTTCGAGCCAGCATGGATCGTTCGAGTCGTGGAGCCTCTCATGAGTCCGGGAGATCGTGGATCGCGGCAAAGGGACTTCTACTCGGAGCTTGTGAAGTGAACGAGCGGACTACAAAGGTTGTAATCCCTCACACTTAGATAAATGTTATCTTTTTGCATGTTAAACCCTAATAATCTAGCAAAGATCCCGGCTTTGGGTTGTTCGGCACGTCTAAAATTTAATCCGGGCATGTTTGATGCCTTATGAACCTTCACAAGAGTTTCTAGGAACCCTACAGAGTATACCGGACAGGACTCGCCGGGAACATGCTAGTTGGTCTTATACCTGACGTCAGATAGAAGTTCCCTGGTGACATGTGTACAGGTTAGTTCATCGACCTGGGGATCGTCATTTGTCTCGTGTGAGTTCCCACTGTACTTTGATTACTACCCTACCACGCTCAAAGGAGACGTGCAAACAGGTTTTAGTTGGGTACAGTCCCGAGCCACATGGAGGCAGTGAGCGGATCTTCAGGGGTTCGTCTCTCCCGGTATTAGGGGTGAGGTCGCGCTGTGTCTAGGAGAGCCATTACATGAAGCCCTCGGCCGAGGCAGGAGATTTACTGGTAGGTATTCCAGTAGTATCTCAGGGTGTTCTGGGCTACACTCCGACACGACTTGTACCGCTTTTGGGGGTCTGACTTTTACCAACCCCCTAGGCCCGCCATGCGATGCTCATAGACAAACGGACCGGACTGTACGAATATTGTCACTGACAGGCTCAGTAGGGTGTCAGGATGAGTTCGCTCATCGACGTCCCTTTTGGTCAATGGCTGGTGGCTCGTTACGTATTGGCTTATACCTCTGACGTGCTAGTGGATAAATCCACAACCAAGGTGTTGACGAGTCTTTAGAGTCCCCCACATTCAGTTACTCAAGCTTTCGGTCCAAACGCTGTAGAGGCCGTATGGAGATATGGCAAGGTCCGATCAGATACGTGCGGTATTGCACGGATCAGGATCGGACAGTTTGTACTACAGGCCGTATGGATATATGGCAGGGTTCGATCAGATACGTGCGGTATTGCACGGATCAGGATCGAACGGATATCACTAGCCGGCTTTGGTTTAAGCCGGATCCTAGTATAGTACAGTGTAGATTTTGTCTCATTGCATTTGTATTTCGGTCGGAATACAAATGCGGGTGTGTATACATAGTATCAGGGTTTTCCTGTAATTTATTATGGGACCAGTTTTCTGGAATTGCCAGTTTGCTTTCCGTTTCGGCCATTTTCATTTGTATCTTTCAATGGCCGAAGATTGGTGGAGGAAGGCTTATTTGCATTTGTGCAAATAAGCATTTGGGGAGGGTGTACTTTGCATTTTGTTGCTTCATGATAGCTCTTGTTGACCTTGACTTGTTCACTTCATCATTGCTTGACTTTTGGAGTCATCATGTTTGATGATGGTTGTGGTTGAGTGTGGATGTGTTTGTGATCATGTTCTTTCATGATTTCTTTTGATTCCCTCATGCATTATTGTGTGGCCTCTCTCATTTTTGATACACACTCTCATTCTCTATCTCCTCCCGAAAGCCATGGCCGGCCAAGCCATGAGAGGGCTGTCCAAAATTTCTCATGTGGGATTTTTGTTCTTTTGCTTGTGTAAAAATCCCACAAGTTCCATCTCCATGAGCTTGTATCATCCCTCCACCAAAAGGCAACTCCATACAAACCCCAAATGAGATATGAGTTCTACAAACAACCTACAGCAAACCTTGGGCACGTCGACTCGCCAGCTTCGTGCCCGAGTTGCCTCGGTATAGAGGTGGAAGCCCGTAAAAGAAGCAGGCGACATGGTGCCCTTCCGGCGAGGAGGTGGAGACTGGACATTCCGCGGGAGATCGGGACGATGGCGAGAAGACCGAAGGACACGGATCGCTCGGTATATCTCTCTTCCCCATCTTGTAGTTAGCTAGGACTAGTTAATGGCCCGATCCGGGTTTATAGTGCGCGGTGGTGCCGGTTTGAAAAATTAAAGTAAATCACCGCTTCCGCATTTTGGCCTCGGGATGGAGGCCGGGGCGCCGCCGTGCACTTACAGAAGGGTCAAGCCAACACCTCACATGTGGCACGCCGTACTGCCCCAAATCCTAAGGTTCAAAAAGCTGTTCAAGACGGTCACATAATCGAGTTAATGTTTGTTGTCTTCTAGAGGGTCCACCACAAACAAACTTGCACGTATTTCCGAAAGATTTTAAACCCCGTGAAAAGTGAGCAAATGATACACGTTCAAATACTTCAATACATTCTAATTTATCCGGAAAAGTCACGAAATCAAAATTCCGATCGAATCGTCGAGTCCAAAAACATCTCCAGAATTTACAGTACTAAATTCAGATTAAAAATACTCCAAAACAATATACAAGCAGTGAAATGAGTTACTGTACAAAAATGACACCATGAAGCAACAGAACGGCCGCGGAACCGCGGCCTAAGCTGGCTATAGCCGCGGTTCCGCGCTCAAATTTACTGTTCATGGTCTCGTTTTTCACAGTAACTCTTATATTTACCTGCTGAATTTTTTGCATATTTTTAATTCTGAAAAACAACAGTTTTGAAAAAAAAAATCCAGAGAGTGCTAAAAATCCGTATTTTCCGGTTCGATCGGAGTTTTAACTTCGTTAAAGTGTCGCCTAATGTTCTAGGTCGGCTCTGATACCAATGAAGGGTTAGCCTAGCACCTCATGAAGGGTTTGGAAGCATCACATGAACCAAAGATCGAAGTTTTAACTTCGTTAAATTAACGAACATAGAATCGTTCCTAGAAAAATTTGGGTTTCAAATTTTGCATATCATCTCATGAAAGAAAAGCTAGGGTTTTGAGAGTACAACCTTTGTAGCTCCCTACGCTAGACTCCTTGGCCACATGGGGTTTGGAAAAGCTCCGCTTGATCACCTCTAGGTCACCGATGATCTACCCGGAGTCCGCTTTGTCCAAGCTTGCAACTTCACTTTATCAAGAATATGAAACGAAGCTAACACTCTAAACAAGTGGGCTAGACTTGTGTAGAATGGTGTTGTGGTTCTCTTTCTCACTTCAAAATCCTATCTTGTTAAGTAATTTGCTCACTACAAAAGTGTAGAGAGCAAGTGAAGAAGGAGGAAGAAGATGATGGCTATATTTTTCAAGAGTGAAAAGAATAACTCCCCTTGAGAAAAATGAAAATATATGTATATATATTTTCCATCTCTCATTTCAAACCATGGTTAATTATAAAGATATTATTGTGTTTGAGTTAAAAACACAAAAGGAAAATAAACGAAGGGTTAAAAGGTAGGTGAGCATGGTAAGGTAAAGAAGAGTGTAGAAACATTCTATAATTTAACCCTTTCTCTTTTCCTTTTTGTTTTAATTCAAAAGCAATAATAATCCATATAAAAATGATGGTGTGATTCTTATATTGCCACCATTCTCAATGTATAAGCAACTATGAAGGATGTATGTATGTATGTATGTGTGTATGTACATCCATATGTGCATGAATCTAAAAAGAGAACATACATGCATGCATACATCCATCAAATTCAAGAAAGGATTTCTAGTGAGAAACTAATGGTTAAATGATAAATCAACACTTAATTTATCAATCCGGTCATATCACATATGATCCTAACCAAAAGCAAACCGCCCGATCAATATACGGTATCCTATACGCGCATTTTAATCGGGTCCATGCGCATATCGCATACGCGCACAACAACGTTTCGCCTGGACTAGGTAACTCCTTTGTGGGACTCTAAGACTCGTCAATACGTCGGCAGTGGGTGATGATCATATCAAGCACCCCCAAGCCGCAAGCGGTCAGCTAAACGTAACGGCCACCCGGGTATTGAGCGATCAGAAGAAAACAAGCGAACCTGCTACAACTCCCGTCGAGCCAACCGACAACACTTCCCGTACAGTCCGGTCTCCTCGTCTGATATGTCGCATATCAAGTCTAGGGGTGGTAAACGTCAGACCCCAATAACTGATAAGTCGTGCCGATATGAGGCTCATAACTGGTCGAGAAACTACTGGTAACACTTACAAGTAAATCTCTAATCAGCCATGGCCAGGGACTTCCCTGTTACGGCCAATCGAGCACAGTGCAACATCAACCGCCAATACCGGGAGAGACGAAACCCCTCCTATCGCTCATTGCCTCCATGTGACTCGGGACTGTACCCAAAAACCACCGTTTTGCACGCCCTCATGGATGTGGTAAGGTGGAAATCAAAGCACAGTGGGAATCACACAAGACTCTATAAAGATCTCGGGTATACAGACTAACCTGCACAAGTGTCACCTGAGAACTTCCATCTGACGTGAGGTATAATACCATCTGGGAGTTCTCGGCGAGTCCGTCCAGTGTACCCAGTCTCCACTGAGCACCCGTATACCATCTCCGATGTCAAGCACCAATGGATATAGGATCATCCATCGCCCATCTCATGGGTCGAGAAGCGTATACGCTAGTCTACCCTGGTATATTGATGCCCCGTCTTGATACACCTACGACTAGGGACCTTGAAGGATGTACTTATGGACTACCATGTCCCCACTAGTATGATCTGCATCATAGTCCAGGTATTCAAGTACAAATCCTAAGGGCTTTACCAATATGTAACTATAAGACAGTATAAAGAGACTAGTATACATGTTAAGATAAAGAGCAACCAGATAGCATACTATCATATAGAGCAAGAAAGTCATCTCTATATATGTCCAAGCATCAAATATAATATACATCATCTGTACAATACTTGCCTCTAGGGCATACATACAACTAACAACAAGTGTATACGCTTCTCATCCCAGCAGGGGAGATGGTTTGTCCCACAACCATTAGTACATCGAACTGGAGATAGTATGTAGGTGATCATTAGGTTATGAGTACACTGGATATGTCTCGTTGGGAACTGCTGGTGGGTATCATACGTATTGTCGGGTGGCAGTTCCCATGTGACATGAGTACATATTAGACCGTCGACTTGACACTGCTATTTCGCCTCGAGTGTGTTCCCACTGCACTTAGATTACTACCGTACCATGGCTCAAAGGAGTCGTGCAAACAGGTAGTAGTTGGGTGCAGTTCTGAAGCACTTGGAGGTAGTGGCGGTTAGATAAGATTCGTCTTTCCCGAAATTGGGGGTTGATATCGCGCTGTGTTCGTAAGGCCATTACACAAAGTCCTTTGCCAAGGCAAACGAGATTTACTAGTAGGTACTCCAGTAATTTCTCAGGGTGTTTTGGGCTACACTCCGATATGACTTATTACGCTATTAAGGGTCTGACGATTACCGACCCCTAGGCCTGATATGCGATACTCTTAGACGAACAGACCAGACTGTACGGAGATAGTTATAGATAGGCTCAGTAGGAGTTCGGATGAGTTTCTCATCGGCTTTCTTATCGCCATATACCTGGGTAGCCGTTACATGCAACTAGTACCGCTTGCTGCTTGTAGTTAAACCTACTGCCCGCATAGTGTCGAGTCTTTAGAGTCCCACACAGAGGGTTTCCCTGCATCGGGGAAAAGATGTAGAGGCCGTATGGTTTTACGGCAGGACTTCGATGACATACGTGTACTTGTGCACGTATGATGATTCGGGCGGATAATACTAGTAGGCTTTGGTTTAAGCTGGATCCTAGTATTATATTGATGGGTTAATTTTGTCTCATTTTATTCGTATTCTTTGAAATACGGATACGGGTATGTATATATGGATGATGGGCATTTTCGTAATTTGCTCGAAATTTCTTCTAGGAGGAGACACCTCATTAGGGTTTTTATCTCTTGATTAAAATAATTATGAGGTGGAGGCTTGCATTAAGTGAGACATGGCTCAAAACATGACACATGGGGGTGATTCATGGCATGACTCACTCACAAGATATTTTATGAAGCATGCTTGATATTTTGTGAGATATTTATCTCATCAAATATTGTATGCTTCATTATTCTATCACATCACTTGAGCCATTCTTATTACAAGCTCATTTTTCTTCACACTCTTTTCTTCACGCTCCTTCTTCTTCCTATAACCTTTCATGTCTCATGTGTTGAGAAACCTAAGACTATTAGAGACACACTAATCCATCTACACTCTCTACATCATCTAGGACATCTAGTTTAGCGAACCAGATGCATAGTAACTTCGGTTGAGGTTGGAGCTCGGACTATAGACTCTCAGGTGGATTGTCTTTGACTAGAGGAGGCCGATGAGGAGGCATCGATCCGTTACGATCCTCGGAGCTTATGGCGAGGAGGAGGACAGCAAAGAAGACCCGAAGGACATGGTATCGTGATGTATAACTTCCAACCGAGTAGTTAACCTCATACAAGTTTAGCTAGTTAGGGTTAAGCATCGATCCTGGAGTTCAAGTCGGTGTTGCGAGCTTTGAAAAATCGTTTTTGAATATTCCGTCTCCCCGCAAACACGCGGGGTGCATGGCATCGACTTAAAGTGGTATCAGAGACTAACTAAACCTTTACTAGCTTGTTATCAAGTTATTAGAACTTCGATCGTCGGAAAATCGCGAAAACGGAACACCCGAACCCTTGCTTTCTGTCGATTTTGAAAACTGTCAGAAAAAATATTTCAGAGGCATGACAATTGCAAGCAAGGAATTCTAAGAACACTGCAGAAAAACGAGTCCCTAACTTGCCAAAACCACTGCGGAACCGCGGCGAATCGGTACTATTCGCCGCCGTTACGCGGTCGAGTCGAGGCCGAGTTAGCTCGGTTTTCCTCTGTGTTTCTTATTTTGGGTGTATTGTTCTCTGGTATATTTGGTTTCTACCCAGTATTTTTCCGTGTGCTGGTTTCCACTTTGGGTAGACAGAGAAAATATGTTTCGATCGAAATTCTAAGTTATTTGCTAATTGGATTTTCTGTGTTTGAGATATGTGCTAAACGTCTGCTAATCGTTATATATCGATTAGTGGGGGTTGCACATATCTGTGATCTGTGATGTTGGTTTGTGTATATGAACTTTATTGGATCGTCGTGATGGGTTAGCCGGGGATGTAAGAAGAGAGTTGCTTTCATTCGATGTAAATTGTAATGTGATGTAATATTATTTTACGGGGCACATCCGAGTTGAGGTTGTAGCCACCGTTGTATTATTTCTTTTACTGTTTTTGCTCCTAGGATAGACCCAAGGTGGGGTGCACAAACTACCAAGTTCTTTAAAGTGCCGAGTGGCCTACTCATTTTATTGAGGGAGGTTGCTTCACTTTGGGAATTTGGCGGGTAGTTTGCCGCACCCATAGGGGTCTAGGGTATGGTTTAGCTATTAATCACGACCGTGGAATCCGTCTTTCATTACAGGTTTAAACGAAACGCGGAATTCCTAGTATATCCAATATGTTCATCTGTGATCTGAAATGCCTATTATTGCGTGAGACGAATGTTTACTATATATATGCTATATAGTAGACGTTGCTTATGTTTTGCATCTGTGCTAGTCCAGCCCCTGCTCTGGCGTTAGTTAAGTAACCTAACGGTGTTAGACGGGGCTCAGTGGCGAATGCGGATGGCATAAGCCTACGCCATATTTTCGTTTCTCTCTGTGATGATAGGTGTAAATGATGGGATTGCATTAGATTAATGCAGAGCAAACAAACCAAAGCTGAATCGTTGGAACACTTTTAAAAGCACTCGGTTTTTCCAAAACAGAAACTTTTAAAACGTGGAGCTTAAACCACTCCTTTAAAAGCTATCAGGTTCTTTCGATTATATCAAGTTCACTACGTTCACGATTTCGCCAAAACCAGTCGTAGCCCTCCGTCATTTCAGTTGAATATTCAGTAGTGTTCAAGCTTTGTATTTTGACCTTCGCCAAGGCATAGTGATTGGTAGCTGCTGGATATTCATCTGTAGCATAGATTGATGCATTGGTTTAGGACAGTCGTACAACTATTTTGGCCTTGTTCAAGGGTATGTACCGGTGGGTTCAAATTAACCTGGACAATGATGGGTAGAACTTGACATGTGACTTATGATATGTTGGCCTTCGTCAAGGTCATAAAAGCATGGAGAAAAAATCCACATCAGGAGTTTCTAAAGAAACTGAAATTTGCTAGTGTCGCATACCATTTGGAGTGTGATAATGTTGGTAGGATTCTTTCAGGATTATCACATAATGATATTTGGATCCCGATCTTACTGTGAGTATCCGCTACTCCTCTGGATATTTTTCACTAACACAATCAATGCTATAAACCACGTAGGTGTTTATAACGGTGTTAGAGGGCTACGCCTCCAGGGAAAAGAGGTTATTTAATTAAAGAACTTCACGAAAGTGTTGTAAAACCTCCCTCGAAGTACCGACACTAGCTTGGCTGAAAGGCTAATCAAGTATTGTAGGGTGAGATTAATCCTGACTAATTCTTCTTTTATGGTTTGAAGAGAGATTTGAGAAATAGTGAGAGCCATCCTGTTTAGATAAACGAAAAACCAATCTAAACTTGCAAGAGCATCATGCTGAGTGTTTTCTTCTCTCTCCCCTAATTGTAGCGGCCAGGTGACTGGACATAAGTTACAGCTAGATAATAAAATGACCGAGTTATACTATATTGACTGGAAAAGGTATGTCCAGATGTCCATTGCCAATGACAAACTGGACCACCTCCTTACTACTAAAAGCCCCATCGTCCCAGGTCCAGTTTTCACCGTCGCGGATGTTGATATCCGTAAGACAAGGGAAAAATACAGTCCGATTGCAAAGCGCCTCGTGTTGACCTCAGTAAATGGTGAAAACCAGAGGCAGCACGAGAAGATGGACTTAGCTACCATCTTCCTCTATAACAAAGATTTAAATGGAGAGCAATCTCGTATCGCAAGATATGAGACCTCGAAGGAATTTCTTCAAGCGAGGTTGGCTATCAGGTCATCTGTAGAGGACCACGTCCTTACAATGACTAGCTATATTGAAAAGCTTATGGACCTGGAAACCACGTTAAAGAACGAGTCATGTACTGACTTGATTCTATAGTCCCTACCTTCTACTTACTGTTAGGTCCACGTTACCCACCCCGGTTCTTTCGTGGAGGCGGAATAGGTAAATATCAAAATTTTCTCACAAGGTAACATGGACCAACCATGAAGGATCTTTGTTAAACAAAACTAACATACTAACAACAAAGTTCTAGCTATTATGTTGAATGGTTATACCTAGATCTTGAACTCCTTCTCTTCTTGTGGTGGTCCTCCTCCTTGCTTGCTCCTTGGAGTGATGTAGAAGGCTCCTCGTCGTCGTCTTCTCTTTGCCAAAGAAAGATCCACCCGAAGGCCTCTACCTTGAGCTTCTACCTCAACCAAGAGGTAACTCGGGTGCTTGGCTTGCTAAACCTAGAACCCTAGAATGAGTAGAGAGAAGTCTTGATGGTTTTATCTCAGAAGCTCATGGCTCTCAACACATGAGAGATGAGATCTTTGAGAGGAAGAGGAAGAGCTCAAAAACATGAGAGAGAAAGAGCAAGAGAGAATGAGAATAGAATTCTACAACCATGCTCACATATGAGATAATATGAAATAATAATAATAATAAAGATAATTGTGATGGTTAGTTTGGAATGACTATTATCATTTCATAAAAAATGCAATTTGCAAGAATCAAGAAGCATCTTGCAAAAGAAATGATGATGGTCAAAAAGTCAACAAAAGTCAACCGGTCAACAAAAGTCAAATGGTCAACCTAACCAAGGCACAATTATCCTTAATTAATATCATTAATCACATTTCTCATTCTCATTAGAGTTAAGAAAAAGTCAACGGTCAATAACCCTAATGAGATTCCTCTGTCTCTGTCAACTGTGCATACACACCCGCATCCGTGTTCCGAGGAACACGAATGCAATGAGAAAAAACCAATCCCAAAACAAATACTAGGATCTGGCTTAAACCAAAGCCCTCTAGTAATAACTGTCCGGATAACTAACGTGCACAAGTGTGCGGATGTGAACGAACCCCGTCGCAAAACCATGCGACCTCTACTCTGTTTTGCCCAAAAGCGAATAACCCTCTGTGTGGGACTCTAAAGGCTCGACACTACGCTGGCAGTGGGTTTAACCATAGGCCGCAAGCGGTACTAGCTGTACGTAACGGTCCCCAGGTAGATGCCGATAAGAAGACCGACGATGTGAACCCATCCGAACTCCTACTGAGCCTGAACGTGACAATCTCCGTACAGTCCGGTCTGTTCGTCTGAGAGTGTCGCATGGCGGGCCTAGGGGGCGGTAAACGTCAGTCCCCTAATAGCGGTACAAGTCATGTCGGAGTGTAGCCCAGAACACCCTGAGAAACTACTGGAAACACTACCAGTAAATCTCGCTTGCTCTGGTTGTTGGATATAGTGCCCTCTAAGTCAATTATTGGATCGTAGGTACGTGATTGCAATGATTAAGGGAGGACCTATACCGATAAAACAGTCTTACTCGAGATGATAGTATGCTATCTGGTTTGTCTTTATCATCATGTAAATGTTGATAAAGCCCATCGGATTTTTGCTTGACCGCCAGTAGTATGATGGCGATCATATATGTGGGAGCTGGGGTCTATAAGCACATCCTTAAAGTGTCCCTAGTCATGGGAGTTTCGAGACAGGGCATCGATACTCCAAAGTAGACTAGTGTATACATTCGAGACCCCGACGAGGGGCGGTGGCCGGTCTCACAAGCCATTGGTGTTAGTTGGTTCACCTAAGATGTATACAGGTGCTCATTGGGTTATGAGTACACCGGACAGGACTCGCCGGGAACATGCTAGTTGGTATTATACATATCGTCAAATAGCAGTTCCCTGGTGACATGTGTACAGGTTAGTCTGTCGACCTGGGATCGTCATTTGTCTCGTGTGAGTTCCCACTGTGCTTTGATTTATATCCTACCACGGGTCAATGGAGTCGTGCAAACAGGTATTTTTTGGGTACAGTCCCGAGCCACATGGAGGCAGTGAGCGGATCGTCAGGGATTCGTCTCTCCCGGTATTGAGGGTGAGATCGCGTGGTGTTTAGGAGAGCCATTACACGAAATCCCTGGCCACGGTAATCGAGATTTACTGGAAGGTATTCCAGTAGTATCTCAGGGTGTTCTGGGCTGCTCTCTGACACGACTTATACAGCTATTGGGGGTATGACGTTGACCAGCCCCCTAGGCCCTATATGCGATACTCATAGACGAACGGACCGGACTGTATGGATATTATCACTGTCAGGCTCAGTAGGGTTTCTAGATGAATTCGCTCGTCAGCTTCCCTTCCAATCAATACATAGGCAACCGTTACGTACAGATAGTACCTATAACGTGCTAATGGTTATACCCAGTGCCAGTGTATTGATGAGTCATTAGAGTTCCCCACAGACAGTTTCCCAAGTTCGGGCGAAACGTTGTATAGGCCGTATGGTTTTATGGAAGGGTTCGGAAAATGCACGTGCGTTTTCGCACGTGTCATATTTCGGGCAGATAATACTGGTAGGCTTTGTTTTAAGCCAGATCCGAGTATTATACTGTGTAGATATAATATCTTTGTCTCATTTGCATTTGTATTCGGTCGTAATACAAATGCGGGTATGTTTATACTATTACAGGGTCATCCTGAAATTCATTTTGGGATCGCCTTTGGAAGTTGCCAGTTTCTAGTTTCTAGTTTCCAGTTTCCAGTTTTCTATCACCCATATTAAACATTCGGTTTAATACGGATTTATCTTTCCTTCTTAAGGTGAGTCATGGTTCTAGAAGATTCTAGAAATGGTGACTAGGATTAGTGACTCATCATGGCATTTATTGAAATGGTGACTAGGTTAATGAATCACCATTTTGCATTAATTGTTCTTAGTGAGTCATGCTTTTCTTTTAATGTAAAATGATAAGTATGATAGCTAATGGTCACCCTCCTCTTTTCCTACACTCACCCCTTTTGCTTCATATATTGGCCGGCCACATTTGTGGAGGTATGGATTGATTTTTGGGAAAAGATTATGATAGTTTTGTTCATGGAAATTTCATATAGCTCAATTTCCATTTACCCGATTCAAAAATTGGCAACTTCATTAACCGTTTGTCCATAGCTTTAGACTTAACGAGACAAAGTATTCTACTCATTCTCTACATCAATCTTGGTCATCTCTTTTAGCAAACTTGATGATCGAGTTGCCTCGGTTCATAGGCGGGAGCCCGTTTAAAGATCCGTCGACGTGGTGCCACCTGGACGAGAAGACTGGAGATCGGAGTAGCCGCAACAAAGCGTGGGATGATGGTTGAAGACCGAAGGACCCGGATCGTTCGTTATAACATTTCTACCCACTTTGTAGTTTGTTAGTTTAGCGTTAATGGCAGATCCTAGGATATAGTATGCGATAGCGCCAGTTCTAAAAAGTTTTTGTTCCGCATTGGGCGTCTGAAAGATGGCCGGGGCGCTACCGTAGACTTACATTGGTATGAGAGCCTCTCCATTAAGCTTTACTAACTTGTGCTAACGCGTTTAAAACATCGATCGAGTGGAATTTTTAAAATTGCAATTTCCATGTTTAAAGTTTCTGTTGATTTTAAATCTGTTCTAAAAATTATTTTGACCATACCAGAAAATTAAGCAGGCTTTTTAATGGAAACAGCAGAAAAACGATCCCCTAATTCGACCGTACGGCCGTGGATCCGCGGCCAATGCCTAGCTTTAACCGCGGAAGCGCGACTGTCTTGGTGAATTGGTGGGCCATTTTTCTTCTGGGCTTTCATCTTGGGAAATTGTGGTTTCTGGTACTGTTCTTTTAGGCCCAGTTTTTATTACTATATAGCACATGTACGTGGGGCCTACTTCAGGAAATTTTGTCAATCAAAATTTAAACATGTTAGTTTAAAGTACTTATATTATATCTCCAACCATGAATGTCATTCGATCGGTAAACCGCGTCTAATTGCTATAGTTCTTTTAGACGGGTTTGCGAACGTGACATTCGCGTTGATGTTCTGTGTTGTGCTGCGATGTTGTGGATTTGTCGTGGTGGATAGCTCCTGTGCAATAGTAGTACTGTTCAAATTTATTTTTACATTTGATATTGCGGGGCGAGCGTCCGACTTGTGGACTGCCGTCACTGGCTGTTTGTATATTATTCTTTTGGGGCACGACTGGGCTGAGGTCGATGTACTCGTTGTATATATTTTTCTTTTCTGTACTAGGATTACCCCGCGGTGGGGTGCACGGATAGCCGGGTTCTAGAGGGCAACGGGTCCAAATCTCATGGCTTTGAGAGGCAGAGGGGCCACACTCTAGAATTGGCAGACTATTCGCCACACTCGTAGGGGGTACAGGTTGACCCAAGGAGGGGTACTCAAGTTACCGGATTATGTGAAGTGCCGGGTGGTCCATTCACTTTGTTGTAGGGGGATGCCTCGCTTCAGGTTTTGGCGGGTTACTTGCCGCACCCGTAAGGGTCTAGGTTTCATTGCACAGGCTATCCACACGACCAGGGGAACGTCGGGTTTCAGTAGCGGCTCTGTGAAACCCGGGGATCCCAGATTATCTGTATTGTTCTGTGTTGCTTATTACTTTTCTGTAATGTTGCATATTATCACGCATGGAGCGATTATTGTATGTTGGTATATATACTATTAGATGTTGTATATGTTTTACACCCGCGCTAGTCCAGTCCCCGCTCTGTCGTTAGTTAAGTAACCTAACGGGTGATGACGGGACCCAGTGGCGAATGCGGATGGCATATACGTACATTATATTTTTGTTCTTTTCTGGTGTGTTTAATTGATGGGACTGCATTGATTCTTATCAATGCAAGGATAAAACAAACCTATATTTGATGTTGTTGGAACAAATTTTAAAAAGAGTTAATACAAAGACGTTTCCTTTTGTTATGCACAGTGGTATTCGGTTATAAATATCCAGCACCTCATTCGACGAGGCAAGGGCCGAGATCCCTTCACCGGGAGTGACCCCTTAGGCAGAAGTTTGCGTCGGGGTAATAACTTCAGTATAGTCGATCACAAGTTGCTTTGCATCGCGGTATTCAGTTAGAATATCCTGCACCTCATTCCACGAGGAAAGAGACGAGATCCCTTCACCGGGAGTGACCTCTTTAGCAAAGGTTTTCGCCACTATATATTTATAAAAAGCTATCAGGTTCCTTCAACGAGATAAAGTTCATTACGTTAAAGGTTTTTCTCTAAAAACCAGCCGTAATACTCCGTCATTTCTTATGGATGGTCAGTAGTATTCAAGCTATGTTTGTTGGCCTACGTCAAGGCATAGTGTTTGGTAGCTGCTGGGGTATTCATTTGTTGCATAGATAGATGCATTAGTTTAGGACAGACGTACAGCCTTGTTGGCCTACGTCAAGGGCATGTACGATGACCTAAATTAATCAGGACAACGACGGGTAGTACTTGACATGTCGCTTATGATTTGTCGGCATACGTCAAGGTCATAAGAGTATGGGATAAAAATTACATCGGGAGTTTCAAACATACAGGAAACTTACCATACTTGAGCATACCTTCTGGAGTGTGATAACGTGAGTGGATACCGTCACGTTATCATGTGATGAGAGTTGGATCCCGATACCCACTGATGATTTAGTTTACTCTTCGGGTGATCCCGACTAATTCTTCTTTCAGGTTTGGAGGAGAATTTGAGACTACAGTGGGAGGTTTCCTGATTAGATAAAGTGATAACCATTCTGATCTAGGTTAGAGTACACGCAGAGTGTTTCTTTTCTCTCTCTCTCTCTCTTTGGCAGCGACTTTTGACCGACCATAGACTATAACTCAGTGACCAAGTTGACCGAACCTTCTTAAAATACTGGCTTTTGGATTGTCTATAGTTGCATAAGTCATTGCCGCTCCTTCTTTTACCCTTTGTATTTCTCAGAACACCCCGTATTATTATGGACATCCACTTCCATTGGATATATCCGTCGTATGGTTATATACGAACTCAAAGGGACTTCTTCGAGGATGGATCCAGGTTCAGGAGAAATAGAATTGGTTTATTCAGTTGTCTTTTATTATCATCTTCTCTCAGGTTGCGAGGGCTCCTTAGTTTAGGAGAGTACACCTATTACGCTTATTGCATAGTCTTCTTCCAAACCATAGGTAGGTGCCGAAAGGTAGGGAATGAAGAAAACAAATTAGCCTTAGTAGGGTGTGCAGAAGGTAATAACTAAAGAAAAAATAAAGGGATTAGAAAGAGGGCAAAGTAAATTGCGACTGTTATCATTCACGACCAAACCGAGTACTTCATCGCCACTCCTATTTCACCTTTGCTTTTTTCCCAGTTCAGGAGAAATAGAATAAGGTATTATTCAGTTGTCTTTTATCATCACCTTCTCTCAAGTTGCGAGTACTCCTTGGTTTAGGAGAGTACACCTATTATGCTTACTGGATAGTCTTCTTCCAAACCATAGGCTGGTGCCGAACGGTAGGGAAGGAAGAAAACCATTTAGCCTAACGAAAAGGTAACGACGGTGTACAGAAGGTAACGACTAAAGATAAATAAAGGGAATTGGAGAGATGGCAGGGAAATATACGGTTAAAGTCATGAATTGGATTATGGAAGAGGCATTACAAGGAATACCAGGATACCCTTTCGAAACATATTCATGTTCCATTTTCACTGTGCATTGTTAATGGAAAACTGATTTCCCGATTAGATACTTACTCCAGGGTATGTATTTACCGGGTAAGATTCTCACATCTGTATGGTTTTACAGATGATGAGTGGGAGTAAGTTATTAGGAATTAGGTGATCATCCTCATTATATCAGAATTCGTTGTAATTGGTGATATTTGAGAAAATCGCCTGGGTACAATTTTCAACCTACGACACACAGAGTTTGAGTTATTCAACTCAGCGGACTTATACAGAGAATTGTATGTTGTCCAGTGTCCATCAGGACAAAGGGGTTGGTCCTCGTACTCTGTTCTACTTGTAACTTCTCTAGTTTTTAGACAAGTGTTTCGAAGAAATACAATGTCTAAGTTTTGAGAAGTTGTGGGTATAGGAATAAAGTGGAGAACCAGGTGTCGCAAGTATCGGGATTGTTCAAAGAAATCGAAGATGTAGATTCTTGTAATTGGTATTCAGTTGATAGTAACGGTTTTGAGAAACTTGTTTCTCTTTCGGGTTACTCATAATTGGATGGATTCCTATGTTGAGTAATGCTGATTAGCCTCTTTCCATTAAATTGATATGCACTGGAGACAGCTGCATGATTTGAATCCGGTTCCAATTAAGTAAGTGCCAAAGTTTCTATATTGGATATAGAATGCTTCATATCTTAATGATGTTAAGGTAAGGGGAGTTGTCCAGCTTATTCTTAAAACCAGACACTGGATAACTCAATACACGTTTCTGTAATGGCAGTTTGTGGGTTGACCCTGGCTTTGGCGAGGGTTGACTATCTACCATCTAGAAGATCAATAGTGATATTGTTCTAGATTCGCCACAGTTTTAGTAAAATGGATTTTTTCAGAAAACAGTAGTGGGGGTATGGTAGAACTGGAAGTGATTCCGGAACCGCAAACAATTACAGAAAGTTTAATAGGACCTATATATTCAATCAGGTTTGATATTCCAATAGCCACTCCGCAGATATGGTAGGTAACCTCAGACACCCGAGAGGTACTCCGGTAGCCTCAAGGAAGGTGACATGGAGGTTCTTGTTTACCCAGACTTGACACTACTGTTGTTCTAGGCTATGAGACCCGGCAGGAGGTTAAGTATAGCGTCGTTCTAAACTAGCTTTAGAAGTGTACGTATATATTATTCTGCCAGAGGGTTGTCGTAGTCAGTGGGAGTAGCGGAAGCATAGTGGGCAAGTAGCTTAAATCTATTTAGAGACTAGAGCAGAAATAGCGGAGATAGATCATCTATTTTTTGATGTGACAGTTATGGGTTTGACTTCATCAGAATAGGGGATGGATCTGTTAAGAAGGTAGTAGGGTGTGATGTCCTGGTATTTGGATGACATACACAGAGTAGGAAGTAAAATTCCTATACTATAATCGGTTATACTGTGGTTGTCACAAATTTGTTTCTCCACAAAGAACATGGATATAATATCTGACATTCTGGATACTAGATCTATGGTTTTAGATCTAGATTTGGGTAGTTTCGCAATGTGGTTACTTTGACAGTATTCTAATAGTATTTTAGAATAGATGACTCCTGGCATGGTGGTGTACCTGCAGGTGATGGAATCACCCTCTCTAAAGGTGTCTTACAGACTAAAGGGAGAGGGATGTGCATGATTGGCAGATCACTTGCTTAGGCAATTGAGTCAATCGTGAGATGTCAAGTATCACACCAGATGTTGTTTTTGCACTTGATGCAATAAGTTTATATTAATTCAATACTGAAGAAACATAAGGAAGCAGTTTTAGAACATAAGTGTTTGTTCTACGGATTTGATGACGGCAGCCTCCTTCGGGAGACGGTTATCATTCCAGGCTTCCAAGGTGACCTGGATGACAGAGTGATTGTCAGAGTTATAGTTTTCCCTCTGACGAGGGACAATATTATGGACAGATGGTCCAAGAGGATATTGTGGGAGGCATAGTGCGCGATACTGATTAGGTTCAGTTATCAATAGAGTCTAAGATGTTTGGATTTGGAGTTTATTTATGAACTAGGTCCTATCAGAAATCCAGACATATTCTAAGACAGGAATTACTCGATTCGGGAGATGGATTTCTCCGCGAACTTGAGATTAAGAGAGATATAGAAAGATACATCAGGGCGGATCCACTCACTGAGGCTATTTCTCGAACACTATAGTTTTGCAAATGAGCTTTGTGAAACTGATTAGTAGAGGTGTTGGATGTTCGGTATCACACGAGCTGTGAGTACGCGACATCGCAATAATTAGCTTTAAGTGCAAGTGGGAGATTGTTGGATATAGTGCCTTCTAAGTCAATTATTGGATTACAGGTACGTGATTGCAATGATTGAGGGAGGACCTATAACGATAAAACAGTCTTACTCGAGATGATAGTATGCTATCTGGTTTGTTTTTATCATCATGTAAATGTTGATAAAGCCCATCGGATTTTTGCTTGACTGCCAGCAGTATGATGGCGATCATATATATGGGAGCTGGGGTCTATAAGCACATCCTTAAAGTGTCCCTTGTCGTGGGAGTTTCGAGACAGGGCATCGATACTCCAAAGTAGACTAGTGTATACATTCGAGACCCCGACGAGGGGCGGTGGCCAGTCTCATAAGCCATTGGTGTTAGTTGGTTCACCTAAGATGTATACAGGTGCTCATTGGGTTATGAGTACACAGGACAGGACTCACCGGGAACATGCTAGTTGGTATTATACATATCGTCAGATAGCAGTTCCCTGGTGACATGTGTACAGGTTAGTCTGTCGACCTGGGATCGTCATTTGTCTCGTGTGAGTTCCCACTGTGCTTTGATTTATACCCTACCACGGGTCAAAGGAGTCGTGCAAACAGGTATTTTTTGGGTACAGTCCCGAGCCACATGGAGGCAGTGAGCGGATCGTCAGGGATTCGTCTCTCCCAGTATTGGGGGTGAGATCGTGCGGTGTTTAGGGGAGCCATTACACGAAATCCATGGCCAGGGTAATCGAGATTTACTGGACGGTATTCCAGTAGTATCTCAGGGTGTTCTGGGCTGCTCTCTGACACGACTTATACAGCTATTGGGGGTCTGACGTTGACCAGCCCCCTAGGCCCTATATGCGATACTTATAGACGAACGGACCAGACTGTATGGATATTGTCACTTTCAGGCTCAGTAGGGTTTCTAGATGAGTTCGCTCGTCAGCTTCCCTTCCAATCAATACATAGGCAACCGTTACGTACAGATAGTACCTATAACGTGCTAGTGGTTATACCAGTGCCAGTGTATTGATGAGTCATTAGAGTTCCCCACAGACTGTTTCCTAAGTTCGGACGAAACGTTGTAGAGGCCGTATGGCTTTATGGCAGGGTTCGGAAAATGCAAGTGCGTTTTTGCATGTATCATATTTCGGGTAGATAATACTGGTAGGCTTTGTTTTAAGCCGGATCCGAGTATTATACTGTGTAGATATAATATCTTTGTCTCAGTTGCATTTGTATTCGGTCGCAATACAAATGCGGGTATGTTTATACAATTACAGGGTCATCCTGAAATTCGTTTCGGGATCGCTTTGTGAAGTTGCTAGTTTCCAGTTTCCAGTTTCCAGTTTTCTATCACCCATATTAAACATTCGGTTTAATACGGATTTATCTTTCCTTCTGAAGGTGAGTCATGGTTCTAGAAGATTCTAGAAATGGTGACTAGCATTAGTGACTTATCATGGCATTTATTGAAATGGTGACTATGTTAATGAATCACCATTTTGCATTAATTGTTCTTAGTGAGTCATGCTTTTCTTTTAAAGTAAAATGATAAGTATGATAGCTAATGGTCACCCTCCTCTTTTCCAACACTCACCCCCTTTGCTTCATATATTGGCCGGCCACATTTGTGGAGGTATGGATTGATTTTTGGGAAAAGATTATGATAGTTTTGTTCATGGAAATTTCATATAGCTCAATTTCCATTTACCCGATTCAAAAATTGGCAACTTCATTAACCGTTGGTCCATAGCTTTGGACGTAACGAGTCAAAGTGTTCTACTCATTCTCTACATCAATCTTAGTTATCTCTTTTAGCAAACTTGATGATCGAGTTGCCTCGGTTCAGAGGCGGGAGCCCATTTAAAGATCCGTCGACGTGGTGCCACCTGGATGAGAAGACTGGAGATCGAGGAGATCGGAGCAGCCGCAGCAAAGCGTGGGATGATGGTTGAAGACCGAAGGACCTGGATCGTTCGGTATAACATTTCTACCCACTTTGTAGTTTGTTAGTTTAGCATTAATGGCAGATCCTGGGATACAGTATGCGATATCGCCAGTTCTAAAAAGTTTTTGTTCCACATTTAGCGTCTGAAAGACGGCCGGGGCGCTACCTTAAACTTACACTGGCCAGGGACGACTATGTGTAATGGCTCTCCTAGACACAGCGCGATATCAACTCCGAATACCGAGAGTGACGAATCCTGTCTAACCGTCACTGCCTCCAAGTGTTTGGGACTGCACCCAACTACTACCTGTTTGCACGACTCAATAGAGTCGTGGTAGGATAGTAATCTAAGTACAGTGGGAACACACTCTAGGCGAAGTGACAGTGTCAAGTCAACAGACTAAGATGTACTCATGTCACCTGGGAACTGTTAACTGACGATAGGTATAATACCAACCAACGGTTCCCGACGAGTCCTGTCCAGTGTACTCGTAACCTAACGAGCACCTGCATACTATCTCCAGTACGACGTACTGATAGCTGTGGGACAGACCATCTCCCCTGCTGGGACGAGAAGCGTATGCACTAGTCTACTCTGGAGTATCGATGCCATGTCTCGATAATCCTATGACTAGAGACCAAAATAAGGATGTGCTTATAGACTACCCAGCCCCACTAGTGTGATCGCCATCACAACGCCGGTAGTCAAGCAAAGATCCTAAGGGCTCCATCAATATGTTTTTAGCGATATGTTAAAATAAACATATACACATATTAAGATAGAAACAAACCAAGTAGCATACTACTATATCGAGCAAGACTGTCGTAAACCCGTATATATATCCCAAGCCTCCAAAATGTATTATACAAACTAGTACTATACAATAATGGCTTCTAGGGAATACATATCCAACAATCTCCCACTTGCACTAAAGACCAGTAATTGGTGTACCGCATACCCAACGTCTGCACTAAGGCCAGGTGATGGCGTATCGCATCCCCAATAGCTCAAAAAGTCGCTCGAACTGTGTTTGAGGGAGGGCCTTTATGAATGGATCTGCCGTGTTGTCTTTTGTGTCCACTCTCCGTACCTTTATTTCCTGGCGATCAATGATCTCCCTGATAAGGTGATACCACCTTAAGATGTATCTGGACTTCTGATTGGACCTTGGTTCCTTTGCTAAAGCTATAGCCCTATTGTTATCGCAATACAAAGGTATTGGGTCAACAATGGACTGAACCACCTGAAGTTCACCAATGAACTTCTTCATCCAGACCGCCTCTTTTGCGGCATCGCTTGCAGCAATGTATTCATCCTCCATCGTCGAGTCTGCGACGGTATCCTGTTTGGACCTCCTCCAACATACCTCCCTTCCGTTGAGGGTGAACACAAAACCCGAGACAGACTTGCTGTCATTCTTGTCACTCTGGAAGCTTGAATGGGTAAAGGACTCGACCCTAAGGTCTCCATTACCTAAACCAGGAACATCTCCTTAGTTCTTCTCAGGTACTTGAGAATGTTCTTCACTGCCGTCCAGTGGTTCTCACCTAGGTCTGACTGATACCGGCTCACCACGCTTAGCGCGTAAGCTACATCTGGCCTTGTACATAGCATCGCATACATTATAGATCCAACCGCCGAAGCGTAGGGTATAGTGCTCATGCGAACCCTCTCCTCGTCAATCTTAGGAGGCATCTTTTTGGAGAGGGTGATTCCATGCAATGCGGGTATATTAACGCGCTTGGAATCTTCCATACTAAATCTCTTTAGTACGGTCTCTATGTACCTAGACTGTGAAAGTCCCAGTAATCTCTTGGATCTATCTCTGTAGATCTTGATCCCGAGAATGTATGAGGCATCACCCAGGTCTTTCATGGAGAATCTTTGTGATAAGAATAGCTTGACCGATCGTAGCATAGGAATGTCATTTCCTATCAAAAGAATGTCGTCCACGTACAAGACTAGGAACACGAAAGTTCATCATACAATCTTCTTATAGATACAAGGTTCATCTTCGTTCTTGATGAAATCAAATTCCTTGATTGCCTTAGCAAAACAGATGTTCCAGCTCCGCGATTCCTGCTTTAATCCAAAAATGGATTTAAGCAACTTGCACACCTTCCCGCTGCTCCCACTGTCTACAAAACCCTCTGGCTGATCCATGTAAACGCACTCTTCTAAAGAGCCGTTTAGAAATGCCGTTTTTACGTCCATCTGCCAGATTTCATAGTCATGGAAGGCAGCAATGGCAAGTAGGATCCGAATGGATATGAGCATAGCCACTGGAGAAAAGGTTTCGTCATAATCCACACCAGGTCTTTGACGAAAACCTTTTGCAACGAGTCTAGCCTTATAGGTTTCCACCTGCCTATCCACACCAAGTTTCCTTTTGTAGATCCATTTGCAACCAACGGGTTTTACCCCAGGTGGAGCAATATCCAAGGTCTACACTTTATTGGTTTACATGGACTCCATTTCGGATCGCATAGCATCCAGCCACTTATCAGAGTCCCTAATGATAATGGCCTGCCTGAAACTGGTAGGGTCATCTTCTTCCAAGATGTAATCCTCTCGATCTCCGTCTATGAGAAAACCGTAGTATCTCTCGGGCGGATGAGAAATCCTACCAGATCTACGGAGTGGCTGAGGTTTGTCTGGGGTTATTGAATCCCGTGGTTCTGTCAAATCTTCAATTTCAGTTTGTGGTCGCTGAATTTCTTCCAATTCTACCGTGCTCCCACTAATTTCCTTTGCAAGAAACTCCGTTACTAAGAAAACGGCATGCTGAGCAACAAACACCTTCTGTTCCTCGGTGTGGTAGAACAGATATCCATAACCATTCTTTGGATATCCCATAAACTTACATAAAACTGACCGTGCCTCTAGTTTATCTGGTTTATGCGTTTTAACATAAGTCGGACAACCCCATATCTTAAAACTTTTAAGATATGGCCTTTTTCCATTCCATATCTCGAATGGAGTCTTAGGCACTGATTTAGACGGAACATCATTCAACAGATATGCCGCTGTCAAAAGCGCATATCCCCAAAATGAAAGAGGCAACTCAGCACTACTCATCATGGAGCGAACCATATCCAATAGGGTACGATTCCTCCGCTCCGATACACCGTTGTGCTGTGGTGTATAAGGAGGAGTAAGCTAAGAGAGAATTCCATTCTCTTTTAAGTAATCTAGGAATTCCTTGCTTAAGTACTCCCCTCCCCTATCCGATCAGAGGATCTTAATACTTTTGCCTGTCTGGTTCTCTACTTCGTTTATGAATTCCTTGAATTTCTCAAAAGCTTCAGATTTGTGTTTCATCAGATACACATCTCCGAACCTAGAGAGATCGTCAGTGAATGTGATGAAGTACGAGAACCCACCCCTTGCATATATAGACATCGGACCACATACATCACTGTGTATGAGTCCTAAGAGCTCTGCTGCCCTTTCTCCATGTCCGGTGAACGGAGATTTGGTCATCTTTCCTTTGAGACAAGACTGACAAGTTTCATAAGATGAAAACTCGAACGTATTCAAGAGTCCTTCTTTATGCAACTTACGTAGTCTTTTCTCTCCGATATGACCAAGTCTACAATGCCATAAGTAAGATTCATTCGTATCTGAATTCTTCCTCTTGCGTGTGTTTTGTACATTGAGAACTGTATTCTGATTTAGAATATACATACCATTACACATTGTACCTTCTGCAACCAATACCTTATAAAGGTAAATGTTCATGATATTTCTATCAAGAACAAAGTTATATCCATCTTTATCGAGTAAAGAAACTGATATGATGTTGCAAACCATGGAAGGTACATAGTAGCAATTGTTCAAAATCATAGTATTGCCATTTAGCAACACTAGGTGATATTCACCGACGGTTGCAGCTTTAACTTGAGCTCCATTCGCTACCCTGAGCGACATATCACCAGGTACAACTTTCCTACTTTTTCTCAGTCCCTGCAATAAATTAAAGATATGAGATCCTGATCCGGTATCAAGTACCCAGAAGGTAGGGCTGACCGTAAAGGAGTTCTCAATTACAGAACACCTGAAGTAGATGCAAAACTATGCTTCTTCTTCAACTGGGTATCCTTGGAATCCATACAATCCTCTTTCCCTTGCTCATACTTATGACTGTTGTCATAAGTTAGAGCCGAACCGACGTTCCCCAGCCCCGAATAAGAATTCGGATCGGTCAAGCGATACATTTTATTATCTTGATTAGGTCGTGAAATGGTTGCTACCTAGAGAGAGAGAAAAGAAACAATCAGCGTGTGCTCTTGCAAGATTAGATTGGTATATTAATTTATCTAACCAGGATGTCTCCCACTGTTTCCTCAAATTCTTCTTCAAACCCTAAAAGAAGAACTAGTCAGGATTAATCGCACGTCACAATACTTGCTTAACCTTTCAGCCAGGCTAGTGTTGGTACTTCGAGGGAGGTTTTCCAACGCTTTCGCGAAGTTCCTTAATTATATAACCTCTTTTCCCTGGAGGCATTGCCCTGCTAACACCGTTCTAGACACCTACTTGGTTTATAGCATTGATTGTTAAGTGAAATAATCTCCCGAGAATAATCCAACTCATTAGTGGGATCGGGATCCGACCTAGATGGAATCAACTCTAGTCACCACACTCCAGAAGGTATGCTGAATCTGCAAGTTTCCTGTATGTTTGAAACTCCCGATGTGGTTTTTTCCCCTAACGGTTTATGACCTTGACTAGGTCAACAAACCATAAACCACTAGTCAAGTTCTATCCGTCATTATCTTGATTGCATTAAACCCACCCGTACATGCCCTTGACTAGGTCAACAAGGCCGTATGACTGTCCTCACTACGCCTTGACTAGGTCAACAAACGCAGCACGAATACTAAATAACACCAATCCGAAATGACGGAGGGCTACAGCTGGGTTTTTTGGCGAAAAACCCGTTAACGTAATGAACTTGATATCGTTGAAGGAACCTGATTGCCCTTTTCAAAAAATATAGCGGCGAAAACTTTTGCTAAAGAGGTCACTCCCTGTGAAGGGATCTCGGCTCTTTCCTCGTCGAATGAGGTGCAGGATGTAAGTCCATGCTACCTCTCCCGGTACTTTCGGGCATGCGGAATTTGATAAAAAACGATTTTCTTAGAGGTGGTAACATGGACTTAAAACCCGGATCTTTGTTAAACATCTAACTAACAACCTAACTACGAGTTGCTAACTACTCGGTTAGGGGGTTATACCTTTCTATTTCTCGAACTCCTTCGTCTTCAAGATTTGATGGTCGTTCGAATCAGCTTCTTCCCGTCGTCTCCTTGCGCCGAAGATAGATCCACCTGAAAGCCTTAACCTTTGGCTCCTTCTTCGAACTTTGAAGAAACTAGTTCACTCGGTTTGCTAAACCTTGTGAACTAGAGTGAGTAGAGAAGAGTTTGTATGGGATTTTATCTATGGTTCTTGGTTCTCAACTCATGAGACAAGTGAACCACAGAGTCAAGAGAGGGAGAGCAAGAGGAGGAAGATGAGAGCTCAAGAACAAGAGAGAGAATGAGCATGAAAGAATGAGAGAAGACTTTTCTCATTTGGCTCTCATAATCCAAAACAATCATAACACATCATATCAATCAAGTATTATGTGATGGTTTAAGCAACCATAGCCATATCATTTCATGCACTCATTTTGCACAAAAGAGCAAGCAAGCAAAAGTCTTTTCCATGAAATGATAGCTATAGTTATTATGATGGTCAACTAGTCAAGCCTAGTCAACCGGTCAACAAAGTCAACAAGTCAGCAAAAGTCAACAACCCAACAACCATGTCACCATAATACCTAATTAATATAATTGTTAATCACATATCATATTCTCATTAGGGTTGAGCAAAAAGTCAATAGTCAACTGTCAACGGTCAACAACCCTAATGAGAATCCTCCGCCTCTGTCTCTCCGTCAACTGTGCATACACACCTGCATCCGCGTTCCGAGGAACACGAATGCATACTGGATAAATCCAATACCAAAAGATACACTAGGATCTGGCTTAAACCAAAGCCCGCTAGTGTAAACTGTCCGGACACTGTACGTGCACAAGTGCACGGATGTGATCGAACCCTGTCGCAAAACCATGCGACCTGTCGCAAAACCATGCGACCTCTACTCTTTTGCCTAAAGGCGAATAGCTTTCTGTGTGGGACTCTAAAGACTCGACACTACGCTGGCAGTGGGTTTAACCACAGACCGCAAGCGGCACTAGCTGTGCGTAACGGTCCCCAGGTAGATGCCGACAAGAAGACTGACGAGGCGAAACCCATCTGAACTCCTACTGAGCCAGAATGTGACAATCTCGGTACAGTCCAGTCTGTTCGTCTGATACATCGCATGGCGGGCCTAGGGGGCGGTAAACGTCAGTCCCCCAATAGCGGTACAAGTCGTGTCGGAGTGAAGCCCAAAACACCCTGAGATAACACTGGAAGCCTACCAGTATATCTCGTTTGCCCTAGCCAGAGACTACTCGTGTAATGGCTCTCCTAGACACAGCGCGATGTCAACCCCCAATACCGGGAGAGACGAATCCTGTCTAACCGTCACTGCCTCCAAGTGCTTCGGGACTGCACCCAACTACCACCTGTTTGCACGACTCCTTTGAGCCGTGGTAGGGTAGTAATCAAAGTACCGTGGGAACACACTCGAGGCGAAGTGACAGTGTCAAGTCAGCGGACTAAGCTGTACTCATGTCACCTGGGAACTGATAACTGACGATAGGCATAATACCAACTAGTCAGTTCCCGACGAGTCCTGTCCAGTGTACTCGTAACCCAACGAGCACCCGCATACTCTCTCAAGTACGACGTACTGATGGCTGTGGGACAGACCATCTCCCACACTGGGATGAGAAGCGCACACGCTAGTCTACTCCGGAGTATCGATGCCCTGTCTCGATAGTCCTGCGACCAGGGACCTGCATAAGGATGTGCTTATAGATTACCCAGCCCCACTAGTGTGACTGCCATCACAACGCTGGTAATCAAGCAAAGATCTTAAGAGCTCCACTAATGTGTATAGGCGATATACTAAAATAAACACTTGTACACATTGAAGTAGAAAAAAACCAAGTAGCATACTACTATTTTGAGCAATATTGTATATACAAGGTGAATATCCCAAGCTTCCATTAAGTAATATACAAACTAGTATGATACAGTAATGGCCTCTAGGGCATATACACTAACAATCTCCCACTTGCACTAAGGCCATGTACTGGCGTATCGAAGACCTATCATCTCGATCAGCCGCTCGAACTGAGTCTGGGGCAGGGCCTTGGTGAATGGATCTGCAGTGTTATCTTCTGAAGCGACTCTCCGAATCTCGATCTCCTGGCGATCTACGATCTCCCTGATCAGGTGATACCGCCTTAAGATGTGTCTGGATCTCTGATGGGACCTGGGTTCCTTCGCTAAAGCTATAGCCCCGTTGTTGTCGCAATACAGAGGTATTGGATCAACAATGGATGGAACCACCTGAAGTTCTTTCAAGAACTTCCTTATCCAGACAGCTTCTTTTGCGGCATCAGATGCAGCGATGTATTCCGCTTCCATCGTCGAGTCTGCAACGGTTTCCTGTTTGGAACTCTTCCAACACACCGCCCCTCCATTGAGGGTAAAGACAAAACCCGACATGGACTTGGAATCATCCTTCTCACTCTGGAAGCTGGAGTCAGCAAAGGCATCGATCTGGAGGTCTTTTCCGCCATACACCAAGAACATCTCCTTAGTTCTTCTCAAGTACTTGAGAATGTTCTTTACCGCTATCCAGTGTTTCTCCCCAGGGTTTGACTGATACCGGCTTACCACACTCAATGCGTAAGCTACATCCGGTCTGGTACACAACATCGCATACATTATAGAGCCTACCGCAGAAGCGTAGGGTATAATAGACATGCGATCCCTCTCCAAATCAGTCTTGGGAGACATCTCTTTAGAGAGGGTGATCCCATGACAAGCCGGTAGGTTACCGCGCTTGGAATCTTCCATACTGAATCTCTTCAGTATGGTGTCGATGTACATGGACTGTGAAAGTCCTAAAATCCTCTAGGATCTATCACGATGGATCCGGATCCCCAGGATGTATGAGGCATCACCCAGGTCTTTCATGGAGAACCTGTGTGACAAGAACCCCTTGATAGATTGTAGCATAGGAATGTCATTTCCTATTAAGAGAATGTCATCCACGTATAAAACGAGGAATACTACAGTTCTCGCTATAAATCTACTATAGATGCATGGTTCATCTGGATTTTTGATAAAGCCAAATTCCTTGACCGTCTCATCAAAACAGATGTTCCAACTCCGCGATGCCTGCTTTAGTCCGTAAATGGACTTAAGCAACTTGCACACCTTTCCGCTGCTCCCACTCTGAATGAAACCCTCTGGCTGGTCTATATAGACACACTCCTCTAAATTTCCATTTAGAAAAGCTGCCTTTACGTCCATCTGCCAAATCTCATAATCGTGGAACGCAGCAATGGCAAGAAGGATCGGAATGGATTTCAGCATAGCCACCGGAGAAAAGGTTTCGTCATAGTCCAAACCAGGTCTTTGACGAAAACCCTTTGCTACAAGTCTAGCTTTATAGGTCTCAACCTGTCCATCTACACCAATCTTTCTTTTGAAGATCCACTTGCATCCTACGGGTTTTACCCCTTCTGGAGCAATTTCCAACGTCCATACTTTGTTGGTGTACATGGACTCCATTTCGGTCCGCATTGCATCCATCCATTTTACTGAGTCAACGCTCTGAACGGCCTGCTGGAAGCTAGTAGGCTCATCATAATCTATGATGCAATCCTTTCTATCCCCGTCTATGAGAAAACCGTAGTATCTCTCGGGCGGATGAGACTGCCTACTACTCCTGCGGAGCGGCGTAGGAATGTCCTGTTCTTTTGAACCCTCTGGTTCCACTAAGCTTTCAGTAATAGCTCGTGGTTCTGGAATTTCTTCCAGTTCTACTGTGCTCCCACTTATCTGGGTTTCCAAAAACTTAGTTTCCAAGAAGTAGGCATGACGAGAAACAAGAACTTTTTGTTCCTCTTCGCAGTAGAAGAAATATCCCTTGGAGTTCTTTGGATATCCCACGAACTTACACTGTACTGAGCGTGCCTCGAGCTTGTCCGCATGCTAATTTTTGACAAAAGCTGGACATCCCCATGTCTTAATGTGCTTAAGATAGGGTCTCTTCCCACACCACATCTCATATGGTGTAGTAGGCACAGTCTTAGTAGGAACTCGGTTCAAAAGGTATGCAGCTGATTCTAGCGCATACCCCCAGAATGATCGCGGTAACTCAGTGTTACTCATCATGGACCGAACATATCCAATAGGGTTCGGTTCCGTCTCTCCGATAAACCGTTATGTTGCAGAGTGTATAGAGGAGTAAGCTGAGAGAGAATTCCGTTCTCTTTTAAATAATCCAGGAACTCGGCACTCAAGTATTCTCCACCTCGATCCGATCTTAGAATCTTAATACTTTTGCCGGTTTATTTTTCTACTTCATTCTTATATTCCTGGAACCTTCCAAAGGCTTCGGACTTATGTTTCATTAAGAAGACATAACCGTACCTTGAAAAGTCATCCGTAAAAGTAATGAAGTAAGAATAACCGCTTCGCGCATGTGTAGACATTGGACCGCACACGTCGCTGTGTACGAGTCCCAATAGCTCGCTCGCTCTTACTCCGTGTCCAGTGAACGGAGTCTTTATCATCTTTCCTTTGAGACAGGATTGACAAGTGGCATACGATTGATATTCGAACGGATTCAAATATCCTTCTGTATGTAACTTCGTCAACCTTCTCTCATTGATGTGACCCATTCTACAATGCCATAAGAAAGCCTGATTTATTTCCGGAGACTTTCTTTTGTGTGTATTCTGGACATTGAAAATCTGTGGTTGGTTTAATACGTATATACCATTGCTCAATGTACCTGACCCAATCAAAACTTGATTAAGGTGAATGTTTACAACATTACTTACAAACGCAAATTCATAACCTTCTTTAGAAACTAAAGATACAGAAATGATATTACAAGTTGCGTTGGGTACAAAAAAGCAATTACGCAAAACCAAAACATGTCCATCTGACATTCCCAGGTGATAGTCCCCCACGGCTTTAGCATCCATGCTAGCTCCGTTCGCAACTCTGAGGGTCGTGTCACCTGCCTTCAAAACCCTACGGTTTCTCAACGCCTGCAAAGAATTACAGATATGAGATCCTGATCCGGTATCCAATACCCAGGAAGTAGAGTTTATTGAAAGACAGTTTTCAATAACATACACACCTGAAGCTGAAGCTGCAACCTGCTTCAATTCCTGTGTTCTGGCATTCCAGGCCCTGCAATCATTCTTCCAGTGTCCTTTCTTATGACAATAGAAGCATTCTTCCTTATCCACAAGCTTCCCCGCTATCTTTGTTGCTTTAGCTTTTCCCTTCGTATCCACTTTACTAACACCGCCTCTTGGTTTGGCGGGGGCTTTCTTCTTCTTTCCCTTGGCTTTCGCCTTGGACCTAGAAGAAAATGATCCTCCTACAAACAAAGTGGATGTTTCCCTACCTTTCTGTAGGGTGCCCTCTGCGCTCCTCAGCATGTTGAGGAGCTCTGAAAGTTCAACTTCTTTTTCTTGTAAGTTGAAGTTCAGTATAAACTGGGCGTAAGTGGAAGGAAGGGACTGGAGAACTAAGTCTGTATAGAGCTCACTCTCCAATGTGGTCCCTAGGTCCGCGAGCTCCTCAATGTAGCCGATCATCTTAAGCACGTGTTCTGCTACTGATGATCCGACGGCCATCCTTGCCGAAAATAACTTTTTCGGCGCTTCGTATCTTGCGATACGAGATTGCTCTCCATACAGTTCTTTTGTATGGAGAAATATGGATTCAAGGTCCGTATTCTCGTGCCTCCTCTGATGTTCGTTGTCCATCGAGGCAAGTACGAGGCACTTGGCCTTCGCGCTATCAATCTCCCAAGTCTTACGGATTTCCTTATCCGCGACGCTGGAAGTGGGACCAGGGACAGGGGGAGCTTTGGTGGTAAGAAAATACCCCAGCTTGTCGTAAGTGATTGCTATTTTGACATTCCTGAGCCAATATTTGTAGTTTGGCCCTGTCAGTATGTTTTTATCTAGAAGTAACTTAAGTCCAGTCATTTCGATTGGTCGGTGCAATAAGGAGAGAGAAGAAGAAACACTTAGCATGATGCTCTTGCAAGTTTAGAGTGGTTTTTAGTTTGTCTAAACAGGATGGCTCCCACTGTTTCTCGAATCCCTATTTAAAACCAAAATGGAAGAATTAGACAGGATCAATCTCACCGTACAATACTTGCTTAACCGTTCAGCCAGGCTAGTGTCGGTACTTCGAGGGAGGTTTTCCAACGCTTTCGCGAAGTTTCTTAATTTAAGAACCTCTTTTCCCTGGGAGCGTAGCCCCGCTAACACCTTTCTAGACACCTACTTGGTTTATAGCATTGATCGTTAAGTGAGAAATTTCCTGAGAAGTAGCATATACTCACAGTAGGATCGGGATCCAAATATCATCGCGTGACGAAACTGAAGGAATCCTACCGGAATCATCACACTCCAAATGGTATGCAACACTAGCAAGTTTCAGTTCTTTTGAAACTCCCGATGTGGATTTTTGCCCCATGCTCTTATGACCTTGACTTTGGCCAACAAATCATAAGTCACATGTCAAGTTCTACCCATCATTCTCCAGGTTAATTTGAATCCACCCGCACCTACCCTTGACTTTGGCCAACTAGGCAGTACGACTGTTCCAAACCAACGCATCTATCTATGCTGCACATGAATACCCAATAGCTACCAATCACTATGCCTTGACTTTGGCCAACAAACACAGCTTGAATACTATTGACTATTCATGTGAAACGACGGAGGGCTACGAATGGTTTTGGCAAAATCGTGAACGTAGTGAACTTGATTTAGTCGATGGAACGAGATAGCTTTTAAATGGAGTGGCTTAAACTCCGCATTTTAAAAGTTTGTTTTGAAAAGAACCGAGTGGTTTTTCGAAAGTGTTCCAACGACTTTTACTTGGTTTATTTTCTTGCATTAGTTCTTTTAATGCGTGATATTTTTGCATTAGTTCTTTTAATGCGTCCCATTATTTAATCCTACGATTGCAGAAAACAACCAAAATATGACGTACGCTTATGCCATTCGCATTCGCCACGGGGCCCCATCATTACCCGTTAGGTTACTTAACTAACGACAGAGCGGGGGCTGGGCTAGCGCGGCTGTAAAACATAAGCAACGCCTAAATAATATCATATATAGATATATTGCAATGATAGACATTTCAGATCACAGATGAACACATTGGATATACTAGGAACCTGCAATTCGAATGAGCCTGTAACGAAAAGCAGATTACACGGTCGCGGTGAATAGCCAATACCCCACCCAAGACCCCTACGGGTGCGGCAAACTACCCGCCAAGTACCCAAAGCGAAGCAACCTCCCTCATCCCCGTGAGTAGGCCACTCGGCACTTCGGCATACCCGGTAGTTTGTGCACCCCCTCCATGGGTCTATCCTAGGAGCAAAAACAGTAAAAAGAAATTATACAATGACGGCTACAACCCCGACCCGGTTGTGCGGCCATAAAAATAATTATTACATCAATTTACAAATTTACATGAATTGAAAGAAAAGAAAACCCTCGTCTCACAACCCCCGGCTATTCACCCGCGACAATCCAATGAATTCATATACACATTCCAATAACATTACAGATCACAGATTTGTATAACCCCCACTAATCGACATATAGCGATTAGTAGACGTTCAATACAAATATCACATCACAGAAAAACCCGTCAGCTTAAGTCTTTTAGAAGTTCGATAAAAAATACGGATTTTCAGGCCCCAAACACAAAATTTTCGTTCTGGAAAATCTGGGTAGAAAACACATATTTCAAAAATCCCAAAATACCCCTATGAGCAAACTGCAAAAAAGAAAACCCATGACCGAGTCAACTCGGCCGCGGTTCCGCTGCGTGAGCTTGCTCCCGCCGCGGAACCGCGGTGCTTTGATCGAGTTAGGGTGTAAAATTTTTGCAGTCTCTTCAGAAAAACCCTGAGTCGATTTTTAGTGTATTTCAAAAAAGTTTTCCAGCACTTTTAAAATCGACAGAAAGTTTAAAAAACGGGGTTCGTTTTGCGACTTTTTCTTTGATCGACCTTCTAGCTACTTTGCTAACATGTTAGATAGAGTTTAACTAGGCTCTGATACCACTGTAAGTCCATGCTACCTCTCCCGATACTTTCGGGCATGCGGAATTTGATAAAAAACGATTTTCTTAGAGGTGGTAACATGGACTTAAAACCCGGATCTTTGTTATACATCTAACTAACAACCTAACTACGAGTTGCTAACTACTCGGTTAGGGGGTTATACCTTTCTATTTCTCGAACTCCTTCGTTTTCAAGCTTTGATGGTCGTCCGAATCGGCTTCTCCCCGTCGTCTCCTTGCGCCGAAGATAGATCCACCTGAAAGCCTCAACCTTTGGCTCCTTCTTCGAACTTTGAAGAAACTAGTTCACTCGGTTTGCTAAACCTTGTGAACTAGAGTGAGTAGAGAAGAGTCTGTATGGGATTTTATCTATGGTTCTTGGTTCTCAACTCATGAGACAAGTGAACCATAGAGTCAAGAGAGGGAGAGTAAGAGGAGGAAGATGAGAGCTCAAGAACAAGAGAGAGAATGAGCATGAAAGAATGAGAGAAGACTTTTCTCATTTGGCTCTCATAATCCAAAACAATCATAACACATCATATCAATCAAGTATTATGTGATGGTTTAAGCAACCATAGCCATATCATTTCATGCACTCATTTTGCACAAAAGAGCAAGCAAGCAAAAGTCTTTGCCATGAAATGATAGCTATAGTTATCATGATGGTCAACTAGTCAAGCCTAGTAAACCGGTCAACAAAGTCATCAAGTCAACAAAAGTCAACAAGTCAACAAAGTCAACAACCCAACAACCATGTCACCATAATATCTAATTAATATAATTGTTAATCACATATCATATTCTCATTAGGGTTGAGCAAAAAGTCAATAGTCAACTGTCAACGGTCAACAACCCTAATGAGAATCCTCCGCCTCTGTCTCTCCGTCAACTGTGCATACACACCCGCATCCGCGTTCCGAGGAACACGAATGCAAACTGGATAAATCCAATCCCAAAAGGTACACTAGGATCTGGCTTAAACCAAAGCCCGCTAGTGTAAACTGTCCGGACACTGTACGTGCATAAGTGCACGGATGTGACCGAACCCTGTCGCATAACCATGCGACCTGTCGCAAAACCATGTGACCTCTACTCTTTTGCCTAAAGGCGAATAGCTTTCTGTGTGGGACTCTAAAGACTCGACACTACGCTGGCAGTGGGTTTAACCACAGACCGCAAGCGGCACTAGCTTTGCGTAACGGTCCCCAGGTAGATGCCGACAAGAAGAATGAGGAGGCGAAACCCATCTGAACTCCTACTGAGCCTGAATGTGATAATCTCGGTACAGTCCGGTCTGTTCGTCTGATACATCGCATGGCGGGCCTAGTGAGCAGTAAACGTCAGTCCCCCAATAGCGGTACAAGTCGTGTCGGAGTGAAGCCCAAAACACCCTGAGATAACAATGGAAGCCTACCAGTATATCTCGTTTGCCCTGGCCAGGGACTACTCATGTAATGGCTCTCCTAGACACAGCGCGATGTCAACCCCCAATACCGGGAGAGACGAATCCTGTCTAACCGTCACTGCCTCCAAGTGCTTCGGGACTGCACCCAACTACCACCTGTTTGCACGACTCCTTTGAGCCATGGTAGGGTAGTAATCAAAGTACAGTGGGAACACACTCGAGGCGAAGTGACAGTGTCAAGTCAGCGGACTAAGCTGTACTCATGTCACCTGGAAACTGATAACTGACGATAGGCATAATACCAACTAGTCAGTTCCCGACGAGTCCTGTCCAGTGTACTCGTAACCCAACGAGCACCCGCATACTCTCTCAAGTACGACGTACTGATGGCTGTGGGACAGACCATCTCCCACACTGGGATGAGAAGCGCACACGCTAGTCTACTCCGGAGTATCGATGCCCTGTCTCGATAGTCCTGCGACTAGGGACCTGCATAAGGATGTGCTTATAGATTACCCATCCCCACTAGTGTGACTGCCATCACAACGCTGGTAATCAAGCAAAGATCCTAAGAGCTCCACTAATGTGTATAGGAGATATACTAAAATAAACACATCTACACATTGAAGTAGAAACAAACCAAGTAGCATACTACTATTTTGAGCAAGATTGTATATACAAGGTGAATATCCCAAGGTTCCATTAAGTAATATACAAACTAGTATGATACAGTAATGGCCTCTGGGGAATATACACTAACACAGGATATTCCAAACTGAATACCTCGATGCAAAGCAAGAATAATCAACTATAGTGAATTTATTACCCTGACTCAAACTTCTGTCCAAGGGGTCACTCCCGATGAAGGGATCTCGACCCTTGCCTCGTCGAATGAGGTACTGGGTATTCATAACCGAATACCTCTATGCAAAACAAAAGAGAACGTCCTTGCAATAATAGCTTTTTGAAAATTATTCCAACAACGTCTTTTAGGTTTGTTTTTCCTTGCATTAATATAATGCATCCCATCAGTTAATCCTACCATTGCAGAAAACAACGAAAATATGACGTACGCTTATGCCATCCGCATTCGCCATGGAGCCCCATCTTCACCCGTTAGGTTACTTAACTAACGACAGAGCGGGGGCTGGGTTAGCGTGGATGCAAAACATAAGCAACGCCTACTAGATATCATATATAGATATATACATTCGTCAGATGCAATGATAGCCATTCCAGATCACAGATGAACACATTGGATATGCTAGGAATCCGCGTTTCGTTCGAGCCAGCAACGAAAGACGGATTACACGGTCGCGATGAATAGCCAAAACCCCACCCTAGACCCCTACGGGTGCGGCAAACTACCCGCCAAGTACCTGAAGTGAAGCAACCTCCATCAACAACGTGAGTTGGCCATTCGACACTTCAAAGTACCCGGTAGTTTGTGCACCCTTCCTTGGGTCTATCCTAGGAGCAAAAACAGTAAAAGAAATAATATACAATGGCGGCTACAACCTCATCCCGGATGTGCGGCCATAAAAAAAATATTACATCAATTTACAATATACATCAAAAGAAAGATAAAGAAACTCTCATCTCACAAAACCCCGGCTATTCATCCGCGACAATCCAACAAGTTCATATACACAATCCAACATTACAGATCACAGATATGCACAACCCCCATTAATCGACGTATAGCGATTATTCGACGTTCAGTGCATATATCACATTACAGATATAACCATTTAGCTAAAGTTTGTAGAATTCCGATCAAAATACCAATTTGTAACTACCCCAAACACAACATTGTTCTCAGGATAATCTGGGCAGAAACAAAATATCTTAAAAATCCCAAAACTTCAAACTGAGAACACTGCAGGAAAAACGAGTCGCGACTGAGTCAACTCGGCCGCGGATCCGCGGCAAAACGCTTGGTTTCACCGCGCTTCCGCGGCGCTTTGACTGAGTCGTGGGCTCGTTTTTCTTGGTTGTTCCTAAAATACACTGGACGGATTTTTAAGGCGTGTGGAAATATTTTTAGGGCTGTTTTAAAAATCGGCAGAAAGTTTGTGATTTCGGTGCGTTTTGCGATTTTTTCTCGGATCGAAGTTCTAAACACTTTGCTATCATGCTAGTTGTTGTTTAGCTAGGCTCTGATACCACTGTTAGGTCCACGTTACCCACCCCGGTTCTTTCGAGGAGGCGGAATAGGTAAAAATCAAAATTTTCTCACAAGGTAACATGGACCAACCATGAAGGATCTTTGCTAAACTAAACTAACATACTAACAACAAAGTTCTAGCTACAATGTTGAATGGTTATACCTAGATCTTGAACTCCTTCTCTTCTTGTGGTGGTTCTCCTCCTTGCTTGGTCTTTGGAGTGATGCAGACGGCTCCTCCTCGTCGTCTTCTCTATGCCGAAGAAAGATCCACCCGCAGGCCTCTATCTTGAGCTTCTACCTCAACCAAGAGGTAACTAGAGTGCTTGGCTTGCTAAACCTAGAACCCTAGAATGAGTAGAGAGAAGTCTTGATGGTTTTATCTCATAAGCTCATGGTTCTCAACACATGAGAGATGAGAGCTTTGAGAGGAAGAGCTCGAAAACAGGAAAGAGAAAGAGCAAGAGAGAATGAGAATAGAATTCTACAACCATGCTCACATATGAGATAATATGAAATAATAATAATAATGATAAAGATAATTGTGATGGTTAGTTTGGAATGACCATTATCATTTCATAATAAATGCAATTTGCAAGAATCAAGAAGAATCTTGCAAAAGAAATGATGATGGTCAAAAAGTCAACAAAAGTCAACCGGTCAACCAAAGTCAAAAGGTCAACAAAAGTCAAATGGTCAACCTAACCATGGCACAATTATCCTTAATTAATATCATTAATCACATTTCTCATTCTCATTAGTGTTAAGAAAAAGTCAACGGTCAATAACCCTAATAAGATTCCTCTGCCTCTGTCAACTGTGCATACACACCCGCATCCGTGTTCTGAGGAACATGAATACAATGAGAGAAAACCAATCCCAAAAGAAATACTAGGATCTGGCTTAAACAAAAGCCCGCTAGTAATAACAGTCCGGACAACAAACGTGCACAAGTGCGCGGATGTGAACGAACCCCGTTGCAAAACCATGCGACCTCTACTCTGTTTTGCCCAAATGAGAATAACCCTCTGTGTGGGACTCTAAAGGCTCGACACTACGCTGGCAGTGGGTTTAACCACAGGCCGCAATCGGTACTAGCTGTACGTAACGGTCCCCAGGTAGATGCCGATAAGAAGACCGACGAGGTGAACCCATCCGAACTCCTACTGAGCCTGAATGTGACAATCTCCGTACAGTCCGGTTTGTTCGTCTGAGAGTATCGCATGGCGGGCCTAGGGGTGGTAAACGTCAGTCCCCTAATAGCGATACAAGTCATGTCGGAGTGTAGCCCAGAACACCCTGAGGAACTACTGGAAACACTATCAGTAAATCTCGCTTGCCCTGGCCAGGGACGACTATGTGTAATGGCTCTCCTAGACACAGCGCGATATCAACTACCAATACCGGGAGAGACGAATCCTGTCTAACCGTCACTGCCTCCAAGTGCTTTGGGACTGCACCCAACTACTACCTGTTTGCACGACTCAGTAAAGCCGTGGTAGGGTAGTAATCTAAGTACAGTGGGAACACACTTGAGGCGAAGTGACAGTGTCAAGTCAATGGACTAAGTTGTACTCATGTCACCTGGGAACTGTTAACAGACGATAGGTACAATACCAACCAACGGTTCCCGATGAGTCATGTCTAGTGTACTCGTAACCTAACGAGCACCTGCGGACTATCTCCAGTATGACGTATTGATGGCTGTGGGACAGATCATCTCCCCTGCTGGGACGAGAAGCGTATGTTTTAGTCTACTCTGGAGTATCGATGCCCTGTCTCGATAATCCTATGACTAGGGACAAAAATAAGGATGTGCTTATAGACTATCCAGCCCCCACTAGTGTGATCGCCATCACAACGCCGGTAGTCAAGCAAAGATCCTAAGGGCTCCATCAATATGTTTTTAGCGATATGTTAAAAGAAACATATACATATATTAAGATAGAAACAAACCATGTAGCATACTACTATATCGAGCATGATTGTCGTAAACCCGTATATATATCCCAAGCCTCCAAAATGTATTATATAAACTAGTACTATACAATAATGGCCTCTAGGGCATACATATCCAACACTTACACCCTGAAGGAAACTAGGAAGACACCCGTTCTGCTTATCGGGGAATCTTCCTCTTCTGGATCTAAGGCGAAAGCTAAGGGAGAGAAGAAGAACGCCTCCACAAAGCTAATAGGTAGTGCCGGTAAGGTAGAAGGAAAGGGCAGGGCAAAAGTTTCGGGGCTAATAGTAGGGAAGGAAAGATGTTCCTATTGTCATGGGAAAGGGCATTGGCAGAAGGGATGCAGGGCATGGAAAACCAGAATCCAGGATCCGAAGCACGTTGTGGCTTCGATTTCGGGTGTGTTTATGATTGGAAACTGTCTGTCAATTAACTCTACTTCCTGGGTACTAGATACTGAATCAGGATCTCATATCTGTAATTCATTACAGGATTTGAGAAACCGTAGAGTTATTTGGGAAGGTGATATGACTTTCAGGGTTGCTAACGGAATGAGCATGGACGTTGTATCCGTAGGGGAATATCACCAAGGATTAACAAGTGGGCAGATATTGATTTTACATAACTGTTTGTGTGTACCTAGTCTAGCTTGTAATATCATATGTGCAACTTTACTTTCTAAAGAAGGATATGATTTTACATTTGTAAGCGATGTGGTCCACATCCACCTAAATCAAAGTTTGATTGGGTTAGATATACTAGAGGACGGTATATACGTGTTAAATCAAGCTCAGGTTTTCAAACGACCAGAACACACTTAAAAGAATGTCTCCAGAATTAAATAAGGCCTTTTTATGGCATTGTAGACTAGCTCACATCAATAAAACACGGTTGTCGAAGTTACATAGAGAGGGATATTTAGATCCGTTCGAATATCAGTCTTATGCTGTTGGATATAGTGCCCTCAGAGTTAATTATTGGATCGCAGGCACGTGATTGCAATGATTGAGGGAGGACCTATACCGGTAGGACAGTCTTAATCGAGATGTTTGTATACTATCTGGTTTGTCTTTATCATCGTGTACATGCTTTAGGTTACATTGTAGTTCACTATTACACGTTGATAAAGAATAGTATGCTAGCATGGTTTGTCTTTATCATCGTGTACTGCTTTAGGTGACCTTACAGCTCGCTATTACATGTTGATAGAGCCCTTAGGCTTCTTGCTTGACTACCAGCAGTATGATGGCGATCATATACGTGGGAGCTGGAGTCTATAAGCACATCCTTAAAAGGTCCCTAGTCGTGGTAGTTTCGAGACTGGGCATCGATACTCCATTAGTGGACTAGTGTATACAGTCGAGACCCCGACGAGGGGCGGTGGCCGGTCTCACAAGCCATTGGTGTCAGTTGGATCACCTAAGATGTATATAGGTGCTCATTGGGTAATGAGTACACCGGACATGACTCGCCAGGAACATGCTAGTTGGTATTATACCTGACGTCTGATAGCAGTTCCCTGGTGACATGTGTACAGGTTAGTTCATTGATCAGTCGAAAATAATGCATTTTTAACACGGCAATTTCCCTATCTTTTGCATTTATCGAGAGGCGTTCGGTATTTATATTGCACATATTAGAATAACATCCGTAAAATAACAGATTGCATGTGTTATACTTTAAAACCGGCAGTTTAAGGGAAATTGACTGTTTATCATGGCATTGCATCATCCCTATATTGCGCAACACTTGTTTCGGAGTCTGTGCAGGAAATTCCAGGAATAGAGCCAAAATTGTCAAAGTGCTGATCAAAATTACGCCAAGTCTAAGATCTTTGATCTGGCATTAATACAGAGGGAATTATACAATTCAACATATCACAAAAAGCCCACAAAGTCAGCCCTAATTCATAACAGAAGACTCAAGCCCTATGGCATCAACCAAGCCGGGGAACCGCGGCCGGAACCGGCTTGCGCCATGGTTCCGCGGCGGCTTGACATCATTAGTGGGTCAAATTTCCTCACGTGCTCTCAAATAACTGTACAGGCTTCCAGAAGACTCCCGATTCTCCGCGTGGCTTAATCTAGAAGGCTCGGCCTAACAAACCATTTCTAGAAGCTCCCTTCAACTAACTCCTTCTAGAAGCCTCTCCCTATAACAAACTTTTGGAGAGAAATTCAAATTTGAAATCCTAGATCTAGGGTTTTGGAAGTCTATAAAAGGGAGCCTAGATCTAAGGGTTGTGGTTGTTAATCATTGGTTGTTCTTCATCTCTACCTCTTCCACCTACAAGTTGAGTGACACATCTTGTAGCCGTAATTCAAAAATCCAAGACCAAATTCAAGATCCTGAGTACCATTCAAGCAAGAAGCCTTCAACCTTTTAGGAGCGGAGCCGATCTTCAATCGAGCAAGTGATCCAAGCCGATCCGCGACTCAAGGAGACGAGCGAAGCCAAATCGATGATCGAGTTCTTTCCTCTTGTAGTTCTCGAGCGAATTGTAACGAAATTGTTGATAAATAAAAGGTGAAATTCTTTAATCTTGCTTTCTTTAAATTCTTGCATCATGATTCGATCTCAATTTGTGATTGTGGTTCTTGTTGTGATGTTTGAGTAAAACTCCGCTCGTAAAGGAGTCCAGATGATCAATAGAATGATGATGTAACAAATCTTAAAACGATTCTTAAGTCCTATGAGTTTTGTAAACCCTAGCAAATTGAAGAATAGACGACCTAGTTTCGTTGCGATGCTTTCCTGATTGTGATCGCTCGAAATTAGGGATCCACGATCGATTCTTGAATTTACTAGAGGCTAGAATGTGAATGATATCGACGAAGGAACAAGGGATAGATGTTGAAACCCTAGTTTCACTAGAAATCCCTAATTCTCGTCGATCATCATCGATCTAGTATCAATTTATCGAAGTATAAGAATACGTAATCGCTAGATTTCATCACATCTATAGATCCGATCGATTCCTACGAGCCTAACTTCGATTCTTGATATTTGGATTGGAAATCATCAATTGACACTTCTTGATTTTAATGTTTTCTTGTTATTAGATCTAGATTTTTCTAATTCTTGAATTCATTTTACAAATCATGAATTGTTTCTTTTCTTTTCTTTAAAGTTTCAACTCATCTAATTCGAAACACGAACGATTACACTTTTCCTGTGGGCGATCCGCACTTACTAACGCGCTATATACGACACCGTTATTGATTGCGGTCGAATAATTTTTGGTTGTGATTTCTTTACAATTTTCATACTACACAATCCGAAATCGTTTCAATCAAATGGCGCCATTGCCGGGGATAGTGCGCTAATTATTCGTTTTTGAAATTTCAGTTGAAAAGTTTATTCTATTATATTTTTAGATCAAAATTCGCGCAAATACTAATACGAGTTGTTGTGATTTGTTGCGAGAAAATCTGGAATCATTGGAGCTGTGGAATTTTTTTTCAGAATATTCCAGAGGACTTAGGGGCTGAACAGAAGCTTTCTGGTGAATTTTTGTACAGTGAACAGTATACATCACCGCGGAACCGCGTCTAAGGAGGAATCTGCGGCGGAACTGCGGTTCAGTTGAAGCATCACCGTACCAATTTTGCTCTGTGAGTCTCTATCTTTCTTATCTCCTCCTCTGTCTGCTCAAATTAACAATTTGCTGCAGGTTTCTTTGCAAATAAATCGCAGCGCCGCAAAAAGCAAATTAAATTGTGCGTGTTTTTGATTCTTGGTTGTTTGCATATTAATACGGACATTAAGTGGGACAGCCAAATTCAGATCATGTGGGGAGTTCATTCCCCTTCCTAATCCCCAAAAATCACAAACTTGCATCCGCATTTACCCTCATTAACTAAAAAAGATCTAGAGATGACTCTAAGGACCGTCACGCTCACTTAGGACAAGAGAAGGCCGTGGGTAATTCATTGCTTATCCGCGTTTCTTTTGTGGTGTCTAAGGCAAGTGGTTACTTAATTAGGCACACTACTTACGTAGTGGAGAACCTCCCACTTACCTGGCACTTACCTGGCCACAGGAGAGACAAAGAGGCAGTGGAGGATTTATCCTGCGACTTGTCTTTTGGCAGTTAGGAGTGGTCTAGAGCTTTGACCTAGGCGACCACTAGAATTAGGGTTTTGCTTGTTGCATTTGTTGTGATCGCATCATTTTTTTCAAAAAAAAATCCGTATCTTTTTCAAAACAAACACCACATTCATTCTTTCCCCTAATTATAAGTCACGCTGCCACTTGTACTAACCCTTTTTAGTGCAAAATAGGCTGAAAACGGGATTCTAGTGCCCGTTTAGTCCGCGTCACCCCGATCGACCCAAAAGTCGGTATTTCTACATTTACCCCTTCTTTACCCACCACCACACTCACATCGATGGATCCGTCTCCATCGAACTTCTTTACCACTACTCTGCCGCCCTCCGTTGGTGCGCAGAATCCACCACGCATCTCTCTCTAAGAGAGGTGCTATCCTACACGAGGTCCTCTTTCGACCTGTCTCTCCATTCCACCAGCCAACGGGGACAATTTTAAAATTAAACCCCAATACATCTACCTTCTACCCAAATATCACGGTCTCGAGACTGAAGACGCATATGACTTTATCACCAAATTTGAAAATGTATGCGCAATGATGGGTACTTCACAGCTTTCTGTGGATGCTATGCGTCTACGTCTTCTCCCATTCACCTTGTGCGATATAGCCGAGAAGTGGCTTTATAACACTACCGAACATTCCATCTCAAACTGGGGAGAATTCGTCAAAGCATTTCTTAAGAAATTCTACCCACATCATAAGACGGCTCGAGTCCGTAGCGAAATAAATCAATTCACCCAGCTTCCAAATGAACCATTTTCAAAATGTCTTGAACGCTTCAAGGATCTGTTAGCTCAATGTCCACATCACGGCAATCCGAGATGGGATCTGTGCCGAATCTTGTATGAGGGTATTAATCCTAAGACAAGACAGAGCCTTGAATCCATGTGTCAAGGCAATTTTATGACCAAAGACGATGGGGAAGCTTGGAAATTCCTAGAAGATTTCGCCAAAAAATCTTTACAGTGGGAGGGTGTGAGTCAATCGTCTAGGGCTGGCAATAACCAATCGGATGTTTCCATAAGAGTTAGAGCTGAAATTTCAGCTATACACAAGAAACTCGAGACTATGGAAAACAAATTTTTAGCTGCCACCCTAAATCAAATGTCACTCTCCAAAACTGTATGCGGATGTTGTTCTGATCCTTCTCATTTGACGGAAGAATGTCCAATAAATTCTCGGTTTCAAGGTCACGAGCATATCAATTCTGCTTACCAACAAAGACCTAGAAACGACCTATTTTCTTCCACATATAATCAGAGTTGGAGAAATCACCCAAACTTTGCTTGGAACCAATCACAAAATCAAAATACGGTTCCAAATCAATACAATTTCCAAAGGGTCCCTCCACCACAACAGCAACCACAATTGAGTCAGTACCCCTTCCAAGCACAAAACTTTCAAAATCCGGTCAACACACCTGCACCGTCTAGTCCTTTACAGTTGACCGGGACTGATGAATCCTCTTCATTCATGAATTTGCTTTTGACAATAAAGACTTCCGTCAATGACATAAAGAGAAACTCCACTTCTCAAAGTGAGGCAATTAAATCGATGGAAGAAGAAATTGCACGATAGAAAGCTAAAATGAGTGCAAGAGAGAAAGGGAAACTTCTAGCTTAACCATTACCCAATCCTGGCTATTCACATCATGTGAATGCAATCACGTTGAGATCTGGAAGAGTGCTTGACAATCACGTTGGGGAAGAGATTGATGACACTGAAAAATCCATCAATGATACCCCGGCTAGGACCTTTCCTTCCACTTCCACTTCTAATTCTGACCCCAGTTCTTCTACCCCACCATCTTTTTGCGAGCTTATTCTTCGTTTTCCCCAAGGCTCGACACCTCAGCCCACCTCTTCTACTCTACCACGGACGATCCCCACTTCTATTCTGGGATCGGATCCATACACACTTCCTTCTCCTATGATGGACCCAGCGCTTATTGCTAAAGCAACTTATCCTAATCGGTTAAGGGCTAACAAATCGAGTCCACATATGGAGAAGATTATGGACATGTTTAAGCAAGTTAACATCAACATCCCTCTCCTAGATGCCATCCAAAAAGTTCCGTCTTATGCGAAAACCCTTAAGAACTTGTGCGCTAGGAAGTGGAAGACTCAAGTGCCCAAGAAGATATTCATGGCAAAGACAGTAGACACGGCTTTCCCCCAACAAGTACCGAGAAAACGTAAGGACCCTGGCTATCCTACTATTTCCATTTCTATTATGGAAAAACAAATCAACCGTGCTTTACTAGACCTTCGCGCTAGTGTTAACTTGCTTCCATATTCGGTCTATGAGCAACTAGGTATCGGAGTGTTAAAGACCTCGAGCATAACTCTCCAGATGGCTGACCGATCAATCACCAAACCTAGGGGTGAACTTGAGGATGTGTTAATAAAAATCGGGGAATTTGTATTCCCTATGGATTTTATTGTAATTGATACACAGCCGGTAGCAAACCCACGGAATCAAATTCCAGTGATTTTAGGTCGCCCCCTTTTGGCCACTTCCAATGCTATCATCAACTGTCGTAATGACTCTATGACCCTATCTTTCGGGAATAGGTCAATTGAGCTAAACATTTACAAGTTGGGAAGTGTACTCTCCGAACCTACTGCTCAGGTCTGTTCTGTCGACTTAATGGATGTCGACAGCAGCGAATTTGATGATCCTCATGATACTGATCTTGACTCTTTTCATACGTTATTGTTTGACCCAACTATGTATCATACACATACGGACTCTTCCACCGAGTTGTCCGGGTCAACAACTAACACTGATTATGAACTGCTTTTAGAGTCTGTAGATCACCCCGCACTTTTTGATGATATTATTCTTCATGGTAATGATGGAACTTTTAAGGAAATCATCGCTGATGAACTCGCATTTTTGAATGACACGGGTGTTGAAATGAATCATCTCCCAATCAATGAAATCGAACCTCCACCCCTTCTTCTGAACTGTAAAAAGAATGCGAGTAATCCATCACAATCACTGCATCATCTCTCCAAAACGAGACGCACACACATTCTATTCCACCACTTACCCTTTCCCCAATTCTTCTTCCACCAACCAGAGCACTGCATTGATAAAATTTTTGAATGGTTGGTGTTAACTTTCTGTCTTTGCAAAGCTTGGCATCGACCACTGATTTTTGACCCCTTCATGTGATTTTCAAAGATTAACACTGTTTCAATCAAGTTTGGGGGGGGGGCATTTCTTCGGTCTCTTGAAAAGAAAATTTTTACAAAATTTTGAGCCAAAAATAAGTTTGGGGGAGGTTCTTCACTTAAATATTTTGCCCCCATTAATAAATTTCCTTCCAGGCATACAGGTTTTTCGAGATTTAACGGATGTCAACAGTGAGGACACTGTTGAAAACAAGTTTGGGGGAGGTTTGTGCTTATTTTCGCATCATCTGCATCATACTTTGCATAAGCACAAAACAATTTTAAAAAGCTATAAAAATTTAAAAATTTTAAAACCTATAAAAATTTCTAAAAAAAAATATATTTTTGTACATAAATCGGATAATAAAAGATTAGATAGTGAAAAATTACATCTATGAGATTGGAAAAATTTAAGAAAACCAAGAAAATTAGAAGTTTTCTTATACGAACTAGTAATAAGTAGTTATGAGCCGTTGTCCCAAGAGTTAGTAAGAGGAAGGAAGTCACTAATCTGAGGATAAAACTAAGTCTGAAAAATAGTTCCTATTCTGGAAGCCAAACATTTTGAACGTTGACACCCTACTATTCGCACTTACACACGTCTTGAAGCCCGGGATAGTAGAGGATACCTTAAAATGCTCTTGTCTTAAAGCCAAAGTATGAAGGAAATAAAAAAAATGAATAAAATATAAAATGGTGCAGAAAAACGGACACTGGTTTTGTTATCGCCAAGGCAGCAATAAAAAAATAGTGAGGGTGCCTCTTCACCTAGTGCCCTAAGACCAACTGGTCTGGGAGTCACTACTAAGCCTTAGATAGTGCAAGACGAAGTAAAACACCAAATAAGCAAGCACATGGGTAATCGGTCGGTTAGTACCTCAAGAAGTATTAACGGTCGCATGAAAGTGAGTGAGTAAATTCATCTAAATATTCATTAATTAAAAAGTACTGAGGCTGATGGACAAGAGTATGATACCTTGAATTGAATTCTCCGGGTGTAGGGATGTTCTTTACACACACGTAGGGTGATATGATCGATGTTTGGACGAAAGATAGGAATGAAGAATAAGATGATGTTTTATTGAGGGAGGACGTGATTTCTGACATCTTTTCATGACTATTAAGATAGGGCTCATGACAACCGAAAAGCTAGCTTAGTTGGAAACCCTAATTTTCAAGGCTTTTCTTTTACAATTCTTTCCTTTAAATGTAATATTCACGGTCTTCCTTTTATTATTGTATTTTGTGGGTGCAATCCGGTGAAATCCCTCAGGAGACAACACTCCTCCTACTAGGGACACCTAGAGGTTTAAAGGCTTGTTGCACGTGCTCAGTGCAATCGTGTTGCCTACAGAAGTGTGATAGTTAGTTTTTCTCTTTCTTTATTTTCTCCTTCTCTTTTTAATAAAACAGTTCGCTCGAGACGACCGAAAATAAGTTTGGGGGAATTTGATCAGTCGAAAATAATGCATTTTTAACACGACAATTTCCCTATCTTTTGCATTTATCTAGAGGCGTTCGGTATTCATATTGTACATATTAGCAAAACATCCGTAAAATAACAGATTGCATATGTTATACTTTAAAACCGGCACTTTAAGGGAAATTGACTGTTTATCATGGCATTGCATCATCCCTATATTGCGCAACACTTGTTTCGGAGTCTGTGCAGGAAATTCCAGGAACAGAGCCAAAATTGTCAAAGTGCTGATCAAAATTACGCCAAGTCTAAGATGTTTGATCTGGAATTAATACAGAGGGAATTATACAATTCAACATATAACAAAAAGCCCATAAAGTCAGCCCTAATTCATAACAGAAGACTCAAGCCCCATGGCTTCAACCAAGCCGCGGAACCGCGGCCGGAGCCGGCTTGCGCCGCGGTTCCGCGGCGGCTTGACATCATCAATTGGTCAAATTTCCTCACGTGCTTTCAAATAACAGTACAAGCTTCCAGAAGACTCCCGATTCTCCACATGGCTTCATCTAGAAGGCTCGGCCTAACAAACCATTTCTAAAAGCTCCCTTCAACTAACTCCTTCTAGAAGCCTCTCCCTATAACAAACTTTTGGACGGAAATTCAAATTTGAAATCCTCGATCTAGGGTTTTGGAAGTCTATAAAAGGGAGCCTAGATCTAAGGGTTGTGGTTGTTAATCATTGGTTGTTCTTCATCTCTACCTCTTCCACCTACAAGTTGAGTGACACATCTTGTAGCCCTAATTCAAAAATCTAACACCAAATTCAAGATCCCGAGTACCATTCAAGCAAGAAGCCTTCAACCTTTTAGGAGAGGAGCCGATCTTCAATCGAGCAAGTGATCCAAGCCGATCTGCGACTCAAGGAGACGAGCGAAGCTAAATCGACGATCGAGTTCTTTCCTCTTGTAGTTCTCGAGCGAATTGTAACGAAATTGTTGATAAATAAAAGGTGAAATTCTTTAATCTTGCTTTCTTTAAATTCTTGCATCATGATTCGATCTCAATTTGTGATTGTGGTTCTTGTTGTGACGTTTGAGTAAAACTCCGCTCGTAAAGGAGTACAGACGATCAATAGAATGATGATGTAACAAATCTTAAGACGATTCTTAAGTCCTACGAGTTTTGTAAACCCTAGCAAATTGAAGATTCGACGACCTAGTTTCGTTGCGATGCTTTCTTGATTGTGATCTCTCAAAATTAGGGATCCACGATCGATTCTTGAATTTACTAGAAGCTAGAATGTGAATGATATCGACGAAGGATCAAGGGATAGATGTTGAAACCCTAGTTTCACTAGAAATCCATAATTCTCGTCGATCATCATCGATCTAGTATCAATTCATCGAAGGATAAGAATACGTAATCGCTAGATTTCATCACATCTATAGATACGATCGATTCCTACGAGCCTCACTTCGATTCTTGATATTTGGATTGGAAATCATCAATTGACACTTCTTGATTTTAATGTTTTCTTGTTATTAGATCTAGATTTTTCTAATTCTTGAAATTCAATTTACAAATCATGAATTGTTTCTTTTCTTTTCTTTAAAGTTTCAACTCATCTAATTCGAAACACGAAGGATTACACTTTCCCTGTGGACGATCCGCACTTACTAACACGCTATATACGACACTGTTATTGATTGCGGTCAAATAATTTTTGGTTATGATTTCTTTACAATTTTCATACTACACAATCCGAAATCGTTTCAATCAAATGGCGCCGTTGCCGGGGATGGTGCGCTAATTGTTCGTTTTTGAAATTTGAGTTGAAAAGTTTATTCCATTACATTTTTTGATCAAAATTCGCTCAAACACTAATACGAGTTGTTGTGATTTGTTGCGAGGAAATCTGGAATCATTGGAACTGTGGAAAAAAATTTCAGAATATTCCAGAGGACTTAGGGGCTGAACAGAAGCTTTCTGGTGAATTTTTGTACAGTGAACAATATACATCACCGCGGAACCGCGGTCTAAGGAGGAATCTGCGGCGGAACTGCGGTTTAGTTGAAGCATCACTGTACCAATTTTTCTCTGTGAGTCTCTATCTTTCTTATCTCCTCCTCTGTCTGCTCAAATTAATCCATAATTCTCGTCGATCATCATCGATCTAGTATCAATTCATCGAAGGATAAGAATACGTAATCGCTAGATTTCATCACATCTATAGATCCGATCGATTCCTACGAGCCTCACTTCGATTCTTGATATTTGGATTGGAAATCATCAATTGACACTTCTTGATTTTAATGTTTTCTTGTTATTAGATCTAGATTTTTCTAATTCTTGAAATTCAATTTACAAATCATGAATTGTTTCTTTTCTTTTCTTTAAAGTTTCAACTCATCTAATTCGAAACACGAAGGATTACACTTTCCCTGTGGACGATCCGCACTTACTAACACGCTATATACGACACTGTTATTGATTGCGGTCAAATAATTTTTGGTTATGATTTCTTTACAATTTTCATACTACACAATCCGAAATCGTTTCAATCAAATGGCGCCGTTGCCGGGGATGGTGCGCTAATTGTTCGTTTTTGAAATTTGAGTTGAAAAGTTTATTCCATTATATTTTTTGATCAAAATTCGCTCAAACACTAATACGAGTTGTTGTGATTTGTTGCGAGGAAATCTGGAATCATTGGAACTGTGGAAAAAAATTTCAGAATATTCCAGAGGACTTAGGGGCTGAACAGAAGCTTTCTGGTGAATTTTTGTACAGTGAACAATATACATCACCGCGGAACCGCGGTCTAAGGAGGAATCTGCGGCGGAACTGCGGTTTAGTTGAAGCATCACTGTACCAATTTTTCTCTGTGAGTCTCTATCTTTCTTATCTCCTCCTCTGTCTGCTCAAATTAACAATTTGCAGCAGGTTTGTTTGTAAATAAATCGCAGCGCCGCAAAAAGCAAAATAAATTGTGCGTGTTTTTCATTCTTGGTTGTTTGCATATTAATACGGACATTAAGGGGCACGGCCAAATTCAGATTAGGTGGGGAGTTCATTACCCTTCCTAAGCCCCAAAAATCATAAACTTGCATCCGCATTTACCCTCATTAACTAAAAAAGATCAAGAGATGACTCTAAGGACCGTCGCGCTCACTTAGGAGAAGAGAAGGCCATGGGTAATTCATTGCTTATCCGCGTTTCTTTTGTGGTGTCTAAGGCAAGTGTGTCTAAGGCAAGTAGTTACTTAATTTGGCGCACTACTTACGTAGTGGAGAACCTCCCACTTACATGGCACTTACCTAGCCACATGAGAGACAAAGAGGCAGTGGAGGATTTATCCTGCGACTTGTCTTTTAGCAGTTAGGAGCAGTCTAGAGCTTTGACCTAGGTGACCACTAGAATTAGGATTTTGCTTGTTGCATTTGTAGTGATCGCATCATTTTTTTCAAAAAATAAATCCGTATCTTTTTCAAAACAAACACCACATTCATTCTTTCCCCTAATTATAAGTCACGCTGCCACTTGTACTAACCCTTTTTAGTGCAAAAAAGGCTGGACACGGGATTCTAGTGTCCGTTTAGTCCGCGTCCCCCCGATCGACCCAAAAGTCGGTATTTCTACATTTACCCCTTCTTTACCCACCACCACACACACATCGATGGATCCGTCTCCATCGAACTTCTTTACCACTACTATGCCGCCGTCCGTTGGTGCGCAGAATCCACCCCGCATCTCTCTCTAAGAGAGGTGCTATCCTACACGAGGTCCTCTTTCGACCTGTCTCTCCATTACACCAGCCAATGGGGACAATTTTGAAATTAAACCCCAATACATCAACCTTCTACCCAAATAACACAGTCTCGAGACTGAAGACGCATATGCCTTTATCACCAAATTTGAAAATGTATGCATAACGATGGGTGCTTCACAACTTTCTTTAGATGCTATGCGTCTACGTCTTCTCCCATTCACCTTGTGCGGTATAGCCGAGAAGTGGCTTTATAACACTACCGAACATTCCATCTAAAACTAGGGAGAATTCGTCAAAGCATTCCTTAAGAAATTCTACCCACATCATAAGACAGTTCGAGTCCGTAGCGAAATAAATCAATTCACCCAGTTTCCAAATGAACCATTTTCAAAATGTCTTGAACGCTTCAAGGATCTGTTAGTTCAATGTCCACATCACGGCATCCCGAGATGGGATCTGTGTCGAATCATTTATGAGGGCATTAATCCTAACACAAGACAGACCCTTGAATCCTTGTGTCAAGGCAATTTTATGACCAAAGATGATGGGGAAGCTTGGAAATTCCTAGAAGATTTCGCTGAAAAATCTTTACAATGGGAGGTTGTGAGTCAATCGTCTAGGGCTGGCTATAACCAATCAGATGTTTTCATAAGAGTTAGAGCTGAAATTTCAGCTATACACAAGAAACTCGAGACTATGGAAAACAAATTTTTAGCTGCCGCCCAAAATCAAATGTCAGTCTCCAAAACTGTATGTGGATGTTGTTCTGATCCTTCTCATTTGACGGAAGAAGGTCCAATAAATTCTCCGTTTCAAGGTCATGAGCATATCAATTCTACTTACCAACAAAGACCTAGAAACGACATATTTTCTTCCACATATAATCAGGGTTGGAGAAATCACCCGAACTTTGCTTGGACCCAATCACAAAATAAAAATACGGTTCCAAACCAACACAATTTCCAAAGGGTCCCTCCACCACAACAGCAACCACAATTGAGTCTGCACCCCTTCCAAGCACAAAACTTTCAAAATCCGGTCAACACACCTGCACCGTCTAGTCCTTTACAGTTGACCGGGACTGATGAATCCTCTTCATTCATGAATTTGCTTTGGACAATAAAGACTTCTGTCGATGTCATAAAGAGAAACTCCACTTCTCAAAGTGAGACTATTAAATCGATGGAAGAAGAAATTGCACGATTGAAAGCTGAAATGAGTGCAATAGAGAAAGGGAAACTTCCAGCTCAACCTTTACCCAATCCTGGCTATTCACATCATGTGAATGCAATCACGTTGAGATTTGGAAGAGTGCTTGACAATCACGTTGGGGAAGAGATTGATGACACTGAAAAATCTATCATTGATACCCCGGCTGAGACCTTTCCTTCCACTTCTAGTCCTAATTCTGACCCCAGTTCTTCTACCCCACCACCTTCTTGCGAGCCTATTCTTCGTTTTGCCCAAAGCTCGAGACCTCAGCCCACCTCTTCTACTATACCACGGACGATCCCCACTTCTATTCTGGGATCGGATCCATACACACTTCCTTCTCCTATGATGGACCCAGCGCTTATTGCTAAAGCACTTTATCCTAATTGGTTAAGGGCTAACAAATCGAGTCCACATATGGAGAAGATTATGGACATGTTTAAGCAAGTTAACATCAACATCTCTCTCCTAGATTCCATCCAACAAGTTCCGTCTTATGCGAAAATCCTTAAGAACTTGTGCACTAGGAAGAGGAAGACTTAAGTGCCCAAGAAGATATTCATGGCAAAGACTGTAGACACGGCTTTCCCCCAACAAGTACCGAGGAAACGTAAGGACCCTGGCTGTCCTACTATTTCCATTTCTATTGGGGAAAAACAGATCAACCGTGCTCTACTAGACCTTGGCGCTAGTGTTAACTTGCTTCCATATTCGGTCTATGAGCAACTAGGTATCGGAGTGTTAAAGCCCTCGAGCATAACTCTGCAGATGGCTGACCGATCAATCGCCAAACCTAGGGGTGAACTTGAGGATATGTTAATAAAAATCGGGGAATTTTTATTCCCTGCAGATTTTATTGTAATTGATACACATCCTGTAGCAAACCCACGAAATCAAATTCCGGTGCTTTTAGGTCGCCCCTTTTTGGCCACTTCCAATGCTATCATCAACAGTCGTAATGGCTCTATGACCCTATCTTTCAGGAATAGGTCAATTGAGCTAAACATTTACAAGTTGGGAAGTGTACCCTCCGAAACTACTGCTCAGGTCTGTTCTGTCGACTTAATGGATGTCTACAGCATCGAATTTGATGATCCTCATGATACTGATCTTGACTCTTTTCATACGTTATTGTTTGACCCAACTATGTATCATACACATACGGACTCTTCCACCGAGTTGTCCGGGTCAACAACTAACACTGATTATGAACTACTTTTAGAGTCTGTAGATCACCCCGCACTATGTGATGACATTATTCTTCGGGGTAGTGATGGAACTTTTGAGGAAATCTTCGCTGATGAAATCGCATTTTTGAATGACACGGGTGTTGAGATGAATCATCTCCCAATCAATGAAATCGAACCTCCACCCCTTCTTCTGAACTGTAAAAAGAATGCGAGTAATCCATCACAATCACTGCATCGTCTCTCCAAAATGAGACGCACACACATTCTATTCCACCACTTACCCTTTCCCCACTGCTTCTTCCACCAACCAGAGCACTCAATTGATAAAATTTTTGAATGGTTGGTGTTACCTTTCGGTCTTTGCAAAACTTGGCATCGACCACTGATTTTTGACCCCCTCATGTGATTTTCAAAGCTTAACATTGTTTAACTTAAGTTTGGGGGGGGCATTTCTTCGGGCTCTTGAAAAGAAAATTTTTACAAAATTTTGAGCCAAAAATAAGTTTGGAGGAGGTTCTTCACTTAAATATTTTGCCCACATTAATAAATTTCTTTCCAGGCTTACAGGTTTTTCGAGATTTAGCGGATGGCAACAGTGAGGACACTGTTGAAAACAAGTTTGGGGGAGGTTTGTGCTTATTTTCGCATCATTTGCATCATACGTTGCATAAGCACAAAACAATTTTAAAAACCTATAAAAATTTAAAAAATTTAAAACCTATAAAAATTTAAAGAAATTTAAAAAAAAAAATATTTTTTTGTACATAAATAAGATATTAAAAGATTAGATAGTGAAAAATTACATCTATGAGATTGGAAAAATTTAAGAAAACCAAGAAAATTAGAAGTTTTCTTATACGAACTAGTAATAAGTAGTTATGAGCCGTTGTCCCAAGGGTTAGTAAGATGAAGGAAGTCACTAATCTGAGGATAAAACTAAGTCAGAAAAATAGTTCCTATTCTGGAAGCCAAACATTTTGGACGTTGATACCCTGCTATTCGCACTTACACACGTCTTGAAGCCCGGGATAGTAGAGCATACCTTGAAATGCTCTTGTCTTAAAGCCAAAGTATGAAGGAAATAAAAAAAATGAATAAAATATAAAATGGTGTAGAAAAATGGACACTGGTTTTGTTATCGCCAAGGCAGCAATAAAAAAATATAGCGAGGGTGCCTCTTCACCTAGTGTCCTAAGGCCTACTGGTCTGGGAGTCACTGCTAAGCCTTAGGTGGTGCAAGACGGGAAAAAACACCAAATAAGGAAGCACATGAGTAATCGGTCGGTTAGTACCTCAAGAAGTATTAACGGTCGCATGAAAATGTGTGAGCAAATTCATCTAAATATGCATTAATTAAAAAGTACTGAGGCTGATGGACAAGAGTATGATAACTTGAATTGAATTCTCCGGGTGTAGGGATGTTCATTACACACACGTAGGGTGATATGAACAATGTTTGGACGAAAGATAGGAATGAAGAATATGATGATGTTTTACTGAGGGAGGACATGATTTCTGACATCTTTTCATGACTATTAAGATAGGGCTCATGACAACCGAAAACCTAGCTTAGTTGGAAACCCTAATTTTCAAGGATTTTCTTTTACAATTCTTTTTTTTAAATGTAATATTCACGGTCTTCCTTTTATTATTGGATTTTGCAATCCGCTGAAAACCCTCAAGAGACAACACTCCTCATACTAGGGACACCTAGAGCTTTAAATGCTTGTTGCACGTGCTCAGTGCAATCGTGTTGCCTACGAAAGTGTGCTAGTTAATTTTTATCTTTCTTTATTTTCTCCTTCTCTTTTTAATAAAACAGTTCGCTCGAGACGACCGAAAATAAGTTTGGGGGAATTTGATCAGTCGAAAATAATGCATTTTTAACACGGCAATTTCCCTATCTTTTGCATTTATCTAGAGGCGTTCGGTATTCATATTGCACATATTAGCAAAACATCCGTAAAATAACAGATTGCATGTGTTATACTTTAAAACCGGCACTTTAAGGGAAATTGACTGTTTATCATAGCATTGCATCATCCCTATATTGCGCAACACATGTTTCGGAGTCTGTGCAAGAAATTTCAGGAACAGAGCCAAAATTGTCAAAGTGCTGATCAAAATTACGCCAAGTCTAAGATGTTTGATCTGGCATTAATACAGAGGGAATTATACAATTCAACATATCATAAAAAGCCCACAAAGTCAGCCCTAATTCATAACAGAAGTCTCAAGCCCTATGGCTTCAACCAAGCCGCGGAACCGCGGCCGGAGCCGGCTTGCGCCGCGGTTCCGCGGCGGCTTGACATCATCAATGGGTCAAATTTCCTCACGTGCTCTCAAATAACTGTACAAGCTTCCAGAAGACTCCCGATTCTCCACGTGGCTTCATCTAGAAGGCTCGGCCTAACAAACCATTTCTAGAAGCTCCTTTCAACTAACTCCTTCTAGAAGACTTTCCCTATAACAAACTTTTGGAGGGAAATTCAAATTTGAAATCCTAGATCTAGGGTTTTGGATGTCTATAAAAGGGAGCCTAGATCTAAGGGTTGTGGTTGTTAATCATTGGTTGTTCTTCATCTCTACCTCTTCCACCTACAAGTTGAGTGACACATCTTGTAGCCCTAATTCCAAAATCCAACACCAAATTCAAGATCCCGAGTACCATTCAAGAAAGAAGCCTTCAACCTTTTAGGAGCGGAGCCGATCTTCAATCGAGCAAGTGATCCAAGCCGATCCGCGACTCAAGGAGACGAGCGAAGCCAAATCGACGATCGAGTTCTTTCCTCTTGTAGTTCTCGAGCGAATTGTAACGAAATTGTTGATAAAGATAAACCAGATAGCATACTATCATTGGGAACCGTAGGAGATATTTTAAACCGGATTCATTTAAAAGACAGGCACGATGATAAAGATAAACCAGATAGCATACTATCATCTTGAGTAAGACTGTCCTACCGGCATAGGTCTTCCCTCAATCATTGCAATCACGTGCCTATGATCAAATAATTGACTCTGAGGGCACTATATCCAACAATCTCCCACTTGCACTCAAGGCTAATTATTGCGATGTCGCATACTCATAGCCCGTGTGATACCGAACACCCAACTCCCCTACTAATCAGTCTCACAAAGCTCGTTTGCGAAACTATTGCATTCGAAGAATAACCTCAGTGAGTGGATCCGCTCTGATGTTTCTTTCTATGTCTCTCTTTATCTCAAGTTCGCAGAGAAATCCATCTCCCGAAACGAGCAATACCTGTCTTAGAATATGTCTGGATGTCTGATGGGACCTAGCTCATAAATGAACTCCAAATCCAAACTTCTTAGACTGTATCGTCAACTGAACTTAATCAGTATCCTGCGCCATCCTTCCCTCAGTATCCACCTGGACCACCTGTCCAAAATACTGCACCTCGTCAGAGGGAAAACTATAACTCGGACAGCCACTTTGCCATCCAGGTCACCTTGGAAGCCTGGAATGATAACCGTCTCCTCAAGGAGGCTGCCGTTATCAAATCCCTAGAACATTCACTTATGTTCTAAAACAGCTTCCGAATGTTTCTCCAGGATTGGATCAATATCAACTTATTGCACCTACTGCAAGAGAACATCTGGTGTGGTACTTGACATCTCATGATTGACTCAATTACCTAAGCAAATGATCTGCAAATCATGCACATCCCTCTCCCCTTTAGTCTGTAAGACACCTTTAGAGAGGGTGACTCCATCACCTGCAGGTACACTACCGTGCCAGGATTCGTCCATTCTAAATACTCTTAGAATGCTGTCTAAGTACCCAGATTAGGAAACCACCCAAATCTAGATCTATAGATCTAGTAACCAGAATGTCTTGATATTATATCCAAGTCCCATGTGGAGAAACCACTGTGTGACAACCAAACTATAACTGATCGTAGTATAAGAATATCACTTCCTACTCTGTGTATGTCATCAAATACCAGGACATCACACCCTACTGCCTTCTTAACAGATCCATCCCCTATTCTGATGAAGTCAAACCTATGACTGTCATATCAGAAATAGATGATCTATCTCCGCTATATCTGCTTTAGTCTATAAATAGACATAAGCCACTTTTCCACTATGCTTCCGCTGCTCCCACTGACTACGACAACCCTCTGGCAGAGTCATATACATGTGCACTTCTAAAGCTAGTTCAGAACGACGCTATATTCATCCTCCTGCCGGGTCTCACAGTCTGGAACAACAGCAATAGAATGTCTGGGTAAACAAGAACCTCCCTGTTACCGTCCTTGAGCATACCGAAGTACCTCTCGAGTGCCTGAGGTTACCCACCATATCTGTGGAGCGGCCAATGGAATGTCAAACCAGATTGAACCTTTAGGTTCTTATCAAATTTTCAGAAATCGTTTGCGGTTCTGGAATCACTTCCAGTTCTACCATACTCCCACCACTGTTTTCTGAAAAAATCCATTTTTATTAAAACTTTGGCGAGTCAAGAACAATATCACTATTGATCTTCCAGATAGTAGAAAATCAACCCTCGTCATAGCCCGGGTCAACCCACAAACAGCCATTACAGAAACGCGCCTTGAGTTATCCAAAGTCTGGTTTTAAGCATAAGCCGGACAACTCCTCGTACCTTAACAATGTCAAGATATGAACTGTTCTATATCCAATATAAAAATAGAGGCATTGATTTAATTAGAACCAGATTCAAATCATGCAGCTGTCTCCAGTGCATGTCAACTAAATGGAAGGAGGCCGATCAGCGTTACTCAACTTAGGAATGCTTCCAATTATGAGTAACCTGAAAGAGAAGCAAGTTCTCTTAATCATTACTATCAACTGAATACCATTCACAAGTATCTACATCTTCGATCACCTTGAAGAATCCCGATACTTGCAATACCTGGTTCTCTACTTTATTCATATACCTATAACTTCTCAAAATTTGGACCCTGTGTTTCTACGAAACACCTGTCTAAAAACTAGAGAAGTCATAAGTAAACCGAATATAGTACGAGGACCAACCCCTCTGTCGTCACGGACACTGGACAACATACAATACTCTGTATAAGTCCCTTTAGTCGAATAACTCATTCACTGTGTGTCGTAGGTTTAAAACTGTACTTATGGTTAAGAAGAATTACACCGCTGTTCAATGCTCCTTACCTAACCATCCAACGATATAGGTAAATGTCATAGACATAATTTCAAAAAGTTATATCTCACTCTATAAAAATAGACGTCCAGATATATCAATTTGAAATTGGTGCATAACAACGGATATTCAAAACCAAATATTTGCCGTCTGGCAAACAACCAAGGTGATTTCCTTAAATATCACCAATTACAACGAATCCCGATATAATGAGGATGATCACCTAATTCCCAATAACTTACTCCCACTCATCATCTGTAAAACCATACAGATGTGAGAATCAAACCTGGTAAATACATACCCAGGAGCAAGTGTATAATTGGGAAATCAGTTTTCTTTTAACAGTCCACAGTGAAACTGAAACATTGAAATGTTTCGATCGGGTATCCTAGTATTCCTAGTAATGCCTCTTCCATTATCCAGATTCACAACTGTAACCGTATAATTCTTTTCCATCACTCCAAATCTCTTTATATGTCTTTAGTCATTACCTTCTGCACACCCCTTTAGGCCAAATGGTTTTCTTCCTTCCCTACCATTCGGCACCAGCCTATGGTTTGGAAGAAGACTATCCAATAAGCATAATGGGTGTACTGTCCTAATCCTAGGATCACTCGCAATGCGAGAGAAGGTGAAGATAAAAGACAACCGAATAGACCTTATTCCTATTTCTCCTGAACCAGAATCCATCCCCGAACTGGAACAAATTCCTTTCGATTTCGTATATAACCATACGATGGAGTATCTAATAAACTGTGGATCTTCGTAGTGATACGGAGTGTCCTAGAGAAATACAAAGGTGATTTAGGATTGGCGAAGAAATATTTGGTTTGGTCGTGAATAGCAGTCGCAATTTACTTTGCCCTCTTAATAATCCCTTTCTTTGTCTTAACTTAATACCTTCTATACACCGTTTAGGCTAATTGGCTTTCTTCATTCCCTACCGGTCGGCACCAGCCTATGGTTTGGAAGAAGACTATCCAATTTGCGTAATAGGTGTACTGTCCTAATCCAAGGAGCACTCGCAACCTGAGAGAAGGTAAAAGGAAAAGACAACTGAATAGTCCTATTCGTTTTCTCCAGAACCGGAAACCATCCTCGAATTCCATCGAGTTCTTATATAACCATACGATGGTTTTATCCAATGGAAGTGGACATTTGTAGTAATACGGGGTGTCCTGGAGAAAAGGGTAAAAGTAGGAGTGGCAATGAGGTATGCAACTCTGACAATCCAAAAGGCCAGTCTTATAAGAAGGTTCGGTCAACTTGGTCACTGAGTCATAGTCTAGGGTCGGGTCAATGGTCGCTGCCAAAGAGAGAGAGAAAAGAAACACTCAGCGTACACTCTAACCTAGATCAGAATGGTTATCACTTTATCTAATCTGGAAACCTCCCACTCTAACGTCAAATTCTTCCCCAAACCTTAAAGAAGAACTAGTCGGGATCACCCGAGGAGTAAACCAACTCATCAGTGGGAATCGGGATCCAACTATCATCGCATGATAACGTGACGGAATCCGCTCACGTTATCATACTCCAGAAGGTATGCGCATATCTGGCAAGTTTCAGTTTCTTTAGAAACTCTCGATGTGATTTTTGCCCCATGCTCTTATGACCTTGACTAAGGCCAACAAATCATAAGTCACATGTCAAGTTCTACCCGTCATTGTCCAGGTTAATTTGAACCCACCCGTACAAGCCCTTGACTAGGGCCAATAAGGCTATACGACTGTCCCAAACCAACGTATCTATCTATGCAGCAGAAAGGTAACAAGCAGCTACCATACACTATGCCTTGACTAAGGCCAACAAACATAGCATGAATACTACGTGCTACCCGTCTGAAATGACGGAGGGCTACGAATGGTTTCTGGAGAAAACCTTTAACGTAATGAACTTGATATCGTTGAAGGAACTGATAGCTTTTTAGAAAAATATAGTGACGAAAACCTTTGCTAAAGAGGTCACTCCCGGTGAAGGGATGTCGGCTCTTTCCCCATAGAATGAGGTGCAGGATATTCTAACTGAATACCACGATGCAAAGCAAAAGTAAACGGCTATAGTGAAGTTATTGCACTGACGCAAACTTCTGTCCAAGGGGTCACTCCCGGTGAAGGGATCTCGGCCCTTGCCTCGTCGACTGAGGAGCAGGATATTCCTAACTGAATAGCACTGTGCAAAACAAAAGAGAACGCCCTTGCAATCACAGCTTTTTGAAATATGTTCCAACAACATCAGAATAGGTTTGTTTAGCTTGCATTGATCCGAATCAACGCAGTCCCATTAATTGATCACACCACAAAAGAACGAAAATAATGATGTACGTATATGCCATCCGCATTCGCCACTTGGTCCCGTCATCACCCGTTGGGTTACTTAACTAACGACAGAGGGGGGACTGGACTAGCGCGGATGCAAAACATATACAACATCTACTAGTATATATATCAATATATAATATTTCGCTCAAGGCATGATAAAATGCAACATCACAGAAATGTACAGCATCACAGAACAATACAGATATCTGGGATCCCCGGGTTTCACAGAGCCGCTACTGAAACCCGATGTTCCCCTGGTCGTGTGGATAGCCTGTGCAATGAAATCCTAGACCCTTACGGGCGCGGCAAGTTACCCGCCAAAACCTGAAGCGAGGCAGCCCCCTTCAACAAGGTGAATGGACCACCCAGCACTTCACGGAATCCGGTAACTTGGGCACCCCTCCTTGGTCAACCTATACCCCCTACTTGTGCGGCGAATAGCCCGCCAATTCTAGAGTAAAGCCCCCTCCGTCTCAATGCCATGAGATGCGGGCTTGTTGCCCTTTAGAACCCGGCTATCCGTGCACCCCTCCGCGGGGTAATCCTACTACAGAAAGTAAAATATACATACAACGGGTACATCGACCTCGACCCGGTCGTGCCCCAAAAGAATAATATACAAACAGGAAGTGACGGCAGTCCACATGTCGGACGCTCGCCCCGCAATATCAAATGTACATATAAACCAAAACTGTACTAACATTGCATCCAGGCTATCCCCCACGACCAATCCGCAACATCACAGCACAATACAGAACATCAACGTGAATGTCACGTTCGCAAATCCTTCTAAAAGCGCTATAGCAGTTAGACAGGATTTACCGATCAGATGACATTCACGGTCGCAGATATAATGTAAATACTATGAACTAACATGTTTAAAATTCTCGATCGATCAAATATACCCAACTGGGCCCCTAGCACAACTGTAGTACTCACTGAAAATCTGGGCTGAAAAAGAATATCCCAAAACCCCTATTTTAAACCCAAAAGCCCACTGGAATAATTTCGTCAAATGAACAGTCTACCTTGAGGAGGAACCGCGGCCAATGCGCGGGTTTGGCCGCGGTTCCGCGGTGGAAAGGTGACGTCACGCGATGAAATTTTCTCAGATTGCTTAGAATTACCTGCACGTGTTTCTAAAACAACCTAAAAAATTTTTAGAGCCCAAAAAAATTTCGACAAAAACATGTGCACAAGAAAATACGGTTTTTGGGATTTTTGTTCGATCAAGTCTTTAAACATACTAAAGCAAGCTAGAATAGGTTAATGGCGTGGCTCTGATACCAATGTAAGTGCACGGCGGCGCCCCGGCCGTCAATCCGACGCCGATAACGCGGAAACGAAAAAACTTTGCGAAACTTGGAAACCGGCACCACCGCGCACTTTTAACCTGGATCAGGCCATCAACCTAGCTACTAGCAAACTAAAAGATGGGTAGAGAGATATACCAAGCGATCCGTGTCCTTCGGTCTTCGTCTCCACTCCGATTTCCCGCGGAATCTCCGTCCGCCACTTCCTCGTCGGAAAGGGCACAACATAGCCGGATTCTTTTACGGGCTCCCACATCTGGACCGAAGCAACTCGGGCGCGAAGTTGGCTAGCCGACGCATCCAAGGAATGCTATAGACTAGTGTAGAAATCATTGTCTCACTTGGGGTGAAGTTGCCTTTGGTGATGGAGGAATGAAGATAAAGAACTTTGGAGAAAAATGGTGCTTTCATTTTTCCTAGCAAGAAATGAGATGATAGATTTTCCCTCATCAAAAATGAACTCTCTCATGCTCACAAAATGTGGCCGGCCCCCCTTTTATCAAAATGGTGGAGGAATGAAAATATGAAGGAAGGTGAGAGTAGTAAAAGCAAAGGGGTGACCACATCCAAAAGTAATGATAACCATATCATATCAATTTCTAATCTTATTTAATGCAAAGGAAGAGACTAAAAAAGAATATCATCATGAAGCCACACATTTACAAGGGACCCCCTCCACAAATACTAATTTGCACAATTGCAAATTAGCCCCTCCATCGAAAAAGTCCGGCCGCGAAGGAACAAAAGAAAACTGGCCGGAACGGAATTCAAACTGGCAACTTCAGAAAACTGATCCCGTAATAAATTACAGGAAAACCCGCGACTGCATATATATGCCAGCATTTGTATTTCCACTGAATACAAATGCAAAGAGACAGAATCTACACTGTCCAATACTAGGATCCGGCTTAAACCAAAGCCCGCTAGTATTATCCGTCCGATCATGATCCGTGCAATACCGCACGTGTCGGATCGAACCCTGCCATATCTCCATATGGCCTCTACAGCGTTTCGCCCGAAACCTGAGTAACTGTGTGTGGTGAACTCTAAAGACCCGTCAATACTATAGCTGTGGATTTAACCACTAGCACGTAAGAGGTATTAGCCATATGTGACGTGCTACCAGCTATTGACCAAAAGGGACGTCGATGAGCGAACTCATCCTGACACCCTACTGAGCCTGTCAGTGACAATATCCGTACAGTCCGGTCCGTTCGTCTATGAGCATCGCATGGCGGGCCTAGGGGGTTGGTAAAAGTCAGACCCCCAAAAGCGGTATAAGTCGTGTCGGAGAGTAGCCCAGAACACCCTGAGATATTACTGGAATACCTACCAGTAAATCTCCTGCCTTGGCCAAGGACTTTTCATGTACTGGCTCTCCAAGACACAGTGCGACCTCACCCCCAATACCGAGAGAGACGAAGCCCTGCAGATCCGCTCACTACCTCCATATGGCTCGGGACTATACCCAACTAAAACCTGTTTGCACGTCTCCTTTGAGCGTGGTAGGGTAGTAATCAAAGCATAGTGGGAACTCACACGAGACAAATGACGATCTCAGGTCGATGAACTAACCTGTACACATGTCACCAGGGAACTGCTATCTGACATCAGGTATAATACCAACTAGCAGGTTCCCGGCGAGTCCTGTCCGGTGTACTCATAACCCAATGAGCACCTGTATACATCTTAGGTGAACCAACTGACACCAGTGGCTTGTGAGACCGGACACCGCCCCTCGTCGGGGTCTCGACTGTATACACTAGTCTACTCTGGAGAATCGATGCCCTGTCTCGAAACTCCCATGACTAGGGTCCTTTTAAGGATGTGCTTATAGACCCCAGCTCCCACGTATTTGATCGCCCTCATACTGCTGGTAGTCAAGCATGAATCCTAGGGGCTCTATCAATGTGTAATAGCGACCTGTAAGGTCACCTAAAGCAGTACACGATGATAAAGATAAACCAGATAGCATACTATCATCTTGCGTAAGACTGTCCTACCGGCATAGGTCCTCCCTCAATCATTGCAATCACGTGCCTGTGATCCAATAATTGACTCTGAGGGCACTATATCCAACAATTATAACTTATGGATTGTTTTATATATTGATGTAATATGGTATTTTGAAGCCATGGTTACTTTGTAACCTCTTCAAATACCATATTCACTCCCCTTCCCTATTTCACAATGTTTAAGTTAAAATCAAATTGGTGTTAAGTTTGCTAAGTTTGGATACGGTATTTTATGACCAAGAGCTTGACAAACCCTCGGTTTTCATATACCGTATACTATCACAACCCCTTAGCTAAGTTAACACTAAAATCATTTACTCTCACTCACTAACTTGTATCTTTGATGTTGATGTATGCTTGCTAACCCTTGTGTGTAGTGTTGATACCTCAAGCTTGGACATATAAACGGTAAGTGATCAAATGTACTCGTTTCGTGTTTTGCGGCGAACATCGGAATTTGATGACTTGTGCTCCGCAACCGCGTTGACATGTTATGCTTCATGCCGGGATCGACGTAAGGATGGACAACTCATGATCAAGGGAGCATCAAAGGAATCGTCGCGATTCGACCTTCCGAGCCAAAGCTAAGGCCTACTTCTTTCTTAACCTATTTGGTTGTTTTCCTTATTTTCGTATTTTCTATTTTTTTGTGACAACCAACCCAATTCGTTAATTTGTTGAACCTTAAATCACAAAACCTAATACACAATTCCCTGTGGATCGACTCGTACTTTCAGGCTTGCTACAACGTGCCGTGCACTTGCGGTTTATAAATATTTAAAACGAGAACGATCTCGCGTGCGCATTCCGTTTCCTTAAAAGTCATATCCGTTTCAAAACATACGCGTTTGCGCGCGCGGGTGAATTCTCAACACTTCCAAAATGTAATATACAATAATGGCCACTACGACATATATATCTAACAACTATATCTCTAGTATCTTAGTACTATGGTTTGCGGGGGTGCTATACGCCAACCACCTGACTTCCCCTGTAGATAAATATCTACTCACCTATAATGCCTCGCTCTAGTCAGTCCCGAGGGATGCCTTGGCCTCCTTCATCGTCCCGAGAGTTGCCTTGGCCTACAATCAAAGTATATCATATCGCATAAAAATCCTAAACGAAAACCGATACTACAGGAAAATGGCACATAGGTTAGAACCGATGGTCTACGCATGCAAGAACAAGAAAATAACCCCCGAAGTTGACGTACGAACGTCAAGCGACTGATTCAAAACTCAAATATCAAAAACCAAGTTTTCAAAAGTCGCAAAACATTGACAGAAACTTAGTGAAACAACTCCGGATTCTACCTAAGGTGAAATTAGATCTTTTTTGCATATAGGGTAGGTCTAGTTATCAAATGATTGAGCTACAGACCAAAAACCAAACCCTAATTCCAACTTCGGGCCGCAATTTACGGCCAAAGTAAATTTTTTGGCGGCCAAGAAAGGGAGGTAAGGGCTCGTGCTTCTGGGGTGGCTTCCTATTTGCCAGCACATCTCATTGTATCTGCAAATAAATTTTCAAAGTCCCCAATTCATCCCAGATTTCATTTGATCATCTATATCCCCACAAAACTGACATCGAAGAATTCTAAGTTCGCCTTTAATACTTTTAAGCTCATTTTAATTAAGGCTACAACCACTACTAGGCCAGAAGACACTCACTTAATCTCCACTAAGCTCTACTACAAGTTTTATCCACTAATCCTCATCGTAGAATTTTCCAAGATCACAAAACCTAAACTTTTTAACTCTAAACTGATACTTGAGGTTAGGAAACCTAAAAAATTGAAGAAGGGTGAAAGTTTTACCTCATGGATCAACTCAAGAAAATTCCTAGATGATCAAGGATGCTCAAAACTCCAACTTGATCCCACTATGATGTGTAGGATGGGATTGTGGATATTTTTTATGAAGGTTTAAGGGGGTTTTGATGAGGTTTGAGGGTTGGTTTAAGGTGGTAGAGGGTGGTGGAGATGAAGAAAAAAATGGAGGAAGGAGACGAAGAATGAAGATGAGAAGGAAAGCAATGAATGGCTACTATAACCCTTCTCTCTCTCTCTCCTTCTCACTCTCTCTCATCATAACTCTATGTCATATCATGTCTCCCTCTCCCATCTTTATTTTTCTTTTCCTTTCCTTTTCTTTTTTAAAAACAAAACCATACTACAAATCAAAATTTCAATGTTACATGCCATGAAAAATTAAACATGGTTTTAACAAAATGACTTGGTTTAATGCACACATAATGGAATACTAATCAAGTTTAACATAAACTTGTATGTAAATAATTTTATAATAATTTTTAAAAGCCGAAACCAATAACTACTGTCATAAATTATAATTCATTTTAATTTCCAAATATTTTCCAAAATATAGGTATATAATTATACCATTTTACTAAACCTTATTTCCATACTTGCATAATATTCATAAAATTTATTATTTTATTATTTAAATTCCAAAAATATTATTTTCTATTTTCTGAAATGTTACAATTATGGTTTGACTTTATCTTAACATGTGCATATGTTATACTTGATATCACATATGGCGGATACATGTTGATAAAACCCGTAGGATTTTGCTTGACTACCAGCGTTATGATGGCGATCATACTTGTGGGAGTTGGGTAGTCCATAAGCACATCCTTAAAAGTCCCAAGTAATAGGAATATCGAGACCGGGCATCGTTATTTTAGAGTAGACTTGTGTATACGTCTCTAGACTGCGATGAGGGGCGGTGGTTGTCCCACAGCCATTGGCGTGATCACCTAAGATTGTATACAGGTGCCCACTGGGGGTGAGTACACTGGACAGACTCGCCGAGAAGCTCAAGATGGTATTATACCTATCGTCAGACAGCGGTTCTCAGGTGACATGAGTACAGGTTAGTCTTAGGACCTGAGATCAACATTTTTCTCGTGTTAGTTCCCACTATGCTTTGATCACTGTCCTACCATGGCTCTGCTGAGTCGTGGAAACAGTTTTTGGTTGGGTACAGTCCCGAGCCACAAGGAGGCAGTGAGTGATTATCAGGGATTCATCTCTTCCGGTATTCGGAGTCGATATCGCACTATATTCGGTTGACTAGAACTATAAGACGTTGGCCAAGGCAGTTGAGATTTACTGATGGATAGATCAGTAGTTTCTCGGATTGGTCCTGAGCCAAATCGACACGACTTATCAGGTCAGTAGGGGTCTGACGTTTATCATCCCCAAGATCCAGTATGCGATATTCTTAGATGAAGAGAACATACTATATGGAGATTGTCATGGATAGGCTCAGTAGGGTCCGGATGTGCTTGCTCGTCGGCCTTCCTTTTCGAAAGGTAAATGGGTAGCCGTTACGTACAGCTAGTGCCGCTGACGTGTTTGTGGTTAAACCCACTTGCGGCGTACCGTCGAGTCTTTAGAGTCCCACACAGAGGCTTTCTCTAGTTCAGACGAAATGATATAGTGGCTGTATGTTTATACGTGCAGGGTTTCAATCGAATGATAATACTAGCCGACTTAGGAATAAGCCGGATTATTAAATCAGGTATTGATTTAATAATATACAATATACACATTTCGATATGTATATTCTAATATCATCCAGGTTTTCGATCGATCAAGGTTCTGATTGAATGATAATAGTAGCCGGCTTAGGATAAAGCCAGATTATTAAATCAGGTATTGATTTAATAATTTACATATACATATTTCGATATGTATATTCTAGTGTTATCCAGGTTTGCGATCGGACGGTTGATAATACTTACGGGCTTAGGATTAAGCCAGTTTGTTGAATCAGATATTGATTTAATGATAGTATTATATTAGTGGTATTATTCTATCTCTTGGGTATTCGTATTTTGGTACGAATACGGGTCTGTATATACAGTAGAATATATTCCATATTTATACGGAAAACATTATAGAAGGTGGAGACCTCCTTTTTTATTTATTCATTTATTCTTTAAAATGGAAATGAGGTGTGAAGCTAGTAAAGAGAGATATGGTGAGAACTGTGCTTAAATAGTCTTGAAAAATGAATTTAAAATTCTTTTGTGCAAACTATTCAAGTATGGTTGATATATTTATATTGCAAAATATGTTTTATAAAACCATGATTGCATTATTATTTTCAAGTGATTATTTTTTTCATTCTCACCATGAGCTTCTCTCTCCTCTCTAGCCTTTCTTGAGTTCCACCACCTTCTTCTACTTCTTCCTCCCTACCATCTCATGAGTTGAGAACCAAGGGAGGAGGAGAGATAGAAATACATTAGAAAACTCACTACGTCATCTTGGAAACCTAGATTAGCAAACTAGGTTGTTGAGTTACTTCATTATTGAAACTAAGGTTGGATTACAAACTCTTGAGTGGATCATCTAGGACCGAGGAAGCCGGCCATCAAGGTTGATCTAGAAGATCCTTTGGATCTTAAGAAGAAGAGTGAAGACCCGAAGAACACGGATCTTCTAGTATAACCATCTCTTATAGAGATAAAACTCCTAGTAGTTGCTAGATTAGGTTTATGGTTTGATCACTTGGGTTAAGTTGGTTGTGCTTACTTAAATATTTAATTTTTATGCATTCCGCCTCTCTACTTCGATGTAGAATGAGCACAACTCACCAACATGGTCTTAGAGCCACTCTATAATTCTTAACTAGACTCGTTTGCGCTAATTTAGAGTTAGAATTTTCTGAATAGCATTTCCATATCTTCACTTACTGTTAGAATTTTAAAGTTATTCAAAAAATATTTCTGATTGTATTAAAATTATGTGCAGGCAAAATTAGAGCCAAGAAAAATAAATGTGCACCTAAACCCAAAATTTGACAGCGGAACAGAAGCCAAATGCACCATTTGGCCACTAAACCGCGGTCTAATTTGGGCTAAGTGCCCCAAATATTTTCTGGGGCTCTAATACATGGAAATATAATTTTTTGAATATTTGGTTTTTGTCCAGATGTGTTTGTGTACTGGATTGTACTTGGGGCCAATGTGGAAAGTTTTAATCGATCGACATTTTAAATTTGTGTCTTTCTGAGCATTTCTTTTTGCGACCGTGAATATCATAGCACGGTATAATCCGACTGGTTACTATATGTACAATCAGATGGGTTTACAAACATGATATTCGCGTTGATGTTCTGTGTTGCACTGATATTATGGATGGATTGTCATGGTGGATAGCTTATAATGCAATGGTATATGTACAGTGTTGATTTATTTGTATATTCATGATTGCGGGGCGAGCATTCAACGTGTCGAGTGTCATTTCTGCCATTTTATAAATTCTTTTATTGGGGAACGGCCGGGTTGAGGTCGATGTCACCGTTTGTATATATATTTTTCTTTTCTGTACTACGATTACCCCGCGAATGAGTGCTCGAATAGCCGGGTTCTTCAGGGCAACGGGCATGCATCTTATGGCGTTGAGACGAAGGGGCCTTACTCTAGAATTGGCTGGCTATTCGCCGCACTCGTAGAGGGTATCGTATGTGATGGGTTCCTTAGCACCCTCACGGTGTTTACTAGGGCATCGAAAATGCCATTTCAAAATTTTTCTAGAGAGCTAAAGAACCCGAACGAGGATCGAACTAGAGACTTAAGGTTTTCTAGATTGTAAACACTTTACAAACTAAATGGAAGAAAGAATACAACCTTTGTAGACCAATCCTTCACTTCAATAGCTCCATGTATTAGTCCTTTCGCTGCGATCACGAACTCTCGGACTCTAGAGAGGCTCCACAAGATGTACGGAACAAGCTTGCATCGAAGTCTTCGATGCTGAAGATGATCTACGTCAAGGAGACACTAGCTCATGCTATCTCATCACTAAAGGTGAGATTAGTGAAGCAAACACCCTAAACTAAATGGCAAGTAGTAGAGGATGATGAAGTAGGAAGTGTGCTCACTTTAGTTTTATTTTTCTCACAAGATTTCATCACTTTGAAAAATAACTTGCAAATTTTTTTCTCTTGAAGACGAAGAAGTGATGAAGAAAATGAATGAGAGAGCGAGGTTAGAATTGTAACCATGGGTGAGTTAGTGTCATGCTTAACTCATGTAGAGAATAAACCATAGCTATGAGTTAAGGGTTGGGTTAAGAAATATCTTAAGCAATGACAAAAGAGTGGACTTGGTCAATGTTTTCTATAAGCTTCTCAAAGTTTCAACCATGACTCATTACAAATCTTTTGTGAACTACTTAATGATAAATAAAACCCAAACATATACCCTAACATGGTATAAGTCTCATACATACATGTTGCAAGTGTAACCTAACATGACAAAACAATATATATCACATATATATTTTGTGTACAAAAAGAAAATAATACAATTAACATATATCACATATATATTAATGTATCATCAAGTGAGAAAAAGTAATACTTAAGTGAGCTAATATTAGTTAATGTAATGTAATATATCAAATATATAATTATACATTAAATTATTAAATCAACTCTTGATTTAATAATCCGGCTATATTACATATAACAAACTAATATCAAATGCAACAACTTATCGAATGAACACTTGATCCGATAATCCAGCTATATCACATATACCCGACCAATGTCACAAGTCGCGAGAATAGAATGCGGTATCACATACTCGCATTTATCTCGGTCCCGCACATATCACATATGTGCTCCTACTCCGTTTCGCATGAACCAGGAAACCTCTGTGTATGACTCTAAAGACTCGTCAATACGTCGGCAGTAGGTGATGATCATATCAAACACCCACAAGCCACAAGCGGTCTGCTAAACGTAACGGCCACCCGGGTATTGAGCGATCAGAAGAACAACGAGCAAGCCTGCTCGTACTCCTACGAATCCAATCAGTAACACTATCGTACAGTCCGGTCTCTTCATATGATATGTCGCATATCACAGCCTGGGGGTGGTATAACGTCAGACCCCAATATCCTGATAAGTCATGCCGATGCAAGGTCCATAACGGTTCGAGAAACTACTGATAACACTTACCAGAAAATCTCGGCAACCCTGGCCAGGGATTTCCTGTTATGGCCAATCGAACATAGCGCAACATCAACTCCCAATACCGGGAGAGACGAAACCCCTCCTATCGCTCATTGCCTCCATGTGACTCGGGACTGTGCCCAAAAACCACCGTTTTCACGATCTCGGGTATGGTGGAAATCAAAGCACGGTGGGAATCACAAAAGACTCTTGACGATCTCGGGTCTACATACTAACATGTACCAGTGTCACCAGAGAACTGCTATCCGACGATACATATAATACCATCTAGGAGTTCTCGGCGAGTCCGTCCAGTGTACCCAGTCTCCACTGAGCACCCGTATACCTTCTCTGATGTCAAACACTAATGGATATAGGATCATCCATCGCCCATCATATGGGTCGAGAAGTGCATACGCTAGTATACTCTGGAGTATCGATGCCCTGTCTCGATACTCCCATGACTAGAAACATTTGAAGGATGTACTTATCGACTACCCTGTCCCCACTAGTATGATCTGCATCATAATCCTGGTAGTCAAGTAGTCATCCTAAGGGCTTCATCAACATGTAATAGAGAGACAATTGGTGTACATGTTAAGATAAAGTGCAACCAGATAGCATACTATCATGTCGAGCAAGAAAGTCCTCCCTATATATGTCTAAGCATCCACTACAATATACATCACATCTACAGTAATGGCCTCTAGGGCATACATATAACTAACAATCTTCCACTTGTACTAAGGCCATCTGTTGTAGTATCCCATACCCAACAATATAGCAGTGGTTGTAGTATCCCATACTCTGTTGGCTATAGTGCCCTCAAGGCAATTATCATAGTCGCGGACTTGTGGTTATGATGATTGAGTGAGGACCTATACCGATAAAGTAGTCTTACTCAAGATGATAGTATGCTATCTGGTTTGTCATTAGCATCATGTTGATAGAGCACATAGGATTCTTGCTTGACTTCCAGCATTATGATGGCGATTATATATGTAGGAGCTGGGGTCTATAAGAACATCCTTAAATGTCCTTAGTCGTAGGAGTATCGAGACCGGGTATCGATACTCTAGTGTAGACTAGTGTATACTGATCGAGACCCCGACGAAGAGCTGTGGCCAGGTCTCACAAGCCATTGGTGTTAGTTTGTTCACCTAAGATAGTATACAGGTGCTCATTGGGTTATGAGTACACTGGACGGACTCGCCGGGAACCTGCTAGTTGGTATTATACCTATTATCGGATAGCAGTTCCCAGGTGATATGTGTGCAGGTTAGTCTGCCGACCTGAGATCGTCATTTGTCTTGTGTGAGTTCCCAATGTGCTTTGATTACTACCCTACCACGGCTCAAAGGAGTCGTGCAAACAGGTTTTAGTTGGGTATAGTCCCGAGCCACATGGAGGCAGTGATCGGATCGTCGGGGATTCGTCTCTCCTGGTATTGGGAGTTGATGTCGCGTTGTGTACGGATGGCCATCACAATAAATCCGTGGCAATGGTGGACGAGAATTATCGATCCAGGATCAATAGTTTCTCAGGTGGTGATGGGGTTTCATACCGACACTAAATGTCGTGTTGTTGGGGGTCTGACTTTATCCACCCCCTAGACTCGATATGCGATACTCTTAGAAGAACAGATCGGACTGTACGGATGTTGTCACTGACAGGCTCGGTAGGGGTTCAGGATGAGTTTGCTCGTCGGCCTCCGTTCCGCTCAATACCTGGGTAGCCATTACGTACAGCTAGTGCCACTGACGTGCTTGTGGTTAAACCCACTGCAAGCGTATTGACGAGTCTTTAGAGTCCAACACAGAGGGTTTTTACGGTTCAGGCGATATGGTGTACATGAGGTATGTTGATACATACAGATGTCTGATTAAATATGTACACTTGCTGCGCAGACTTTAATTGGATGGTTGATAATACTAGCGGCTTAGGATTAAGCCAGTTTATTAAATCGGGTTTTGATTTAATAATTTATATATGTATTTGTATATATGCATTCTAGTATTATTGTTCACTATTCGTTTTCTCTCTCGGTTATTCGTATTTTGGTACGAATACGCGTATATGTATTTCGGTACTTGTACCGGGAAGTATTCCGTATTTTGTACGAAATAGCTTCTAGAAGAAGATGCCACCTCATTATTGATTTTCCTTTAGAAAATTAATTAGGAAATGAGGTGGAAAAGGTGACTATGTCAAGGCATGGGTCAAAACATGGTGTATGGCATGGTTTGGAATTGTTTAATGAAATTAAAAATTGAAATATATTTGTGGGGATGAGAAGGGGGGCCGACCACTATGATTGGTGTGGATTTTGGTTGATTGATTAGTTCACACTTGCATTTTTTTTCTCCCTCTCTCATTCACTCAAAAGTTCACAAAAGCCTTCACCATTTTTGGTTCATGCCAAGTCTTCATCACCTCCATTTCTTTTTCATTGGTTGCTCCCATGAGCACATGGTAGAGAGAAAATTGTAGTGATATATTCATACACCCCCACTCTCCATCGCTAGCGACTTTGGAGCGTCGGTTATCTCGTTCGACGAGGTTGGAGCTTGCGCCATTTTTCTCGGGTGGATCATCGAAGACAAAGGAAGACCGGCAACCAAACATCGTCAAAAGATCACTAGGAGCTTGGAATGAAGACCGAAGGACATGAATCAACTCGGTATAACCTTTCTAACTCTCAGTTAGCTCACAAGTTTAGGGTTTAAGGTCGATCCGTAAATCGGGTAGCGGTAGCGCCAGTTTAGAAAAATTTTGTTCCGCATTTTGGCCGTGTTTTGACGGCCGGGGCGCTGCCGGGACCCTTCATGGTATCAGAGGCACCCTTTAAACCCCTTACTAGCTTGTTTAGACGTGCCTAAAAGATCGATCGACCAAAGTTTCCGAAATCACGATTTCAATTCTCTGTTCTCTGCCGTTTTTCAAAAGTGTTCAAAAAATTATTTGGAGTAGCTTAAAAATCCATGAAGGCAATTTTAAGGGTACAGAAAAAATTTGAGCCCCTGAAGCAACTAAAGCGCCGCGAAACCGCCGCTCTTACCCCCCATTGGCGGCGGATCCGCGGCCATTTAGTGGAGAAGGGCTTCCAATTTTTTACTGTAGCCCCCTGATGTGAAATTGTGATTTTATGATATTCTGTTTTGGCCCAGGTTTCAGTGAAGTATTGTTTTGCTATTGGGGCCAATTTGGAACTTAGTCGATCGATATTTTAAGCGTGCGTTTGACAGTACATACATTATATTCTACGACCGTGAATGTCATTTGATCGGTAAACCCGTCTAACTGCTATATGTCTTTTAGACGGGTTTGCGAACGTGACATTCACGTTGATGTTCTGTGTTGTGCTGTGATGTTGGTTGGATCGTCGTGGTGGATAGCTATGGTGCAATGTTAGTACAGTTTTATTTCATTTTTACATTTGATATTACGGGGCGAGCGTCCGACATGTTGACTGCCGTCACTACCTTTTTGTATATTATTCTTTTGGGGCACGACCGGGCTGAGGTCGATGTCACCCTTGTATATTATTTTATTTTTTGTACTAGGATTACCCCGCGGTGGGGTGCACGAATAGCCAGATTCTAGAGGGCAACGGGTCCGCATCTCATGGCGTTGGGACGGTGGGGACCTTACTCTAGAATTGGCGGGCTATTCGCCGCACTCGTAGGGGGTATAGGTGACCTAGGAAGGGTGCTCAAGGTACCGGATTCCGTGAAGTGCTGGGTGGTCCATTCACATTGCTAAAGTGGGCTGCCTCACTTCTGGTTTTGGCGGGTAACTTGCCGCGCTCGTAGGGGTCTAGGTTTCTTTGCACATGCTATCCACATGACAGGGAACGTCGGGTCTCACTTGCGGCTCAAGTGAGACTCGAGGCTCCAGATTATCCACCATTCTGTATTGCTTCTGTGATGTTTCTGTGATGTTGCTTTATATCATGCCTGGGATGAATGTTATATATATATATTTATATATACTAGTAGATGTTGTATATGTTTTGCACCCGCGCTAGTCCAGTCCCCGCTCTGTCGTTAATTAAGTAACCTAACGGGTGATTACGGGACCCAGTGGCGAATGCGGATGGCATATACGTACATTTTATTTTCGTTCTTTTCTGGTGTGATTAATTGATGGGACTGCATAGATTCTTATCAATGCAAGGATAAAACAAATCTATATATGATGTTGTTGGAACCAAGTTTTTTAAAAACTGACATTACAGACGTTCTCTTTTGCTTTCCATAGTGGTATTCTGTTTTGAATATCCTCCACCTCATTCGACGAGGCAAGGGCCGAGATCCCTTCATCGGGAGTGACCCCCTGAGTAAAAGTTTGCGTCAACGTAATAACTTCACTATAGCCGATTACTTTTGTTTTGCATCGTGGTATTCAGTTTGGGATATCCTGCACCCCATTCGACGGGGAAAGAGCCGAGATCCCTTCACCGGGAGTGAACTCTTTAGCAAAAGTTTTTGCCATTATATATTTATAAAACCACTTGGATTCCTTCAACGATATCAAGTTCATTACGTTAACGGTTTATCGCCAAAAACCAGCCGTAGCCCTCCGTCATTTCAGAAAAGTGGCGCCTAGTATTCGTGCTATGTTTGTTGGCTTCCGTCAAGGCATAGTGTGCGGTAGCTATGTGTTATTTCTCTATAGCATGGATATGCATTAATCTAGGTCAGTCGTGCAGCCTTGTTGGCATCCGTCAAGGGTGAGTACGGGTGGGTCTAAATTAATCAGGACAATGACGGGTAGAGCTTGACTTGCAACTTATGATTTGTTGGCATCCGTCAAGGTTATAAGCTGCTTGGGGTAAAAATCATATCAGGAGTTTCAAACATACAGGAAACTTACCAGGCTTGCGCATACCTTCTGGAGTGTGGTGACTTGAGTGGCTTCCATCAGGTTATCATGCGATGATAGTTGGATCCCAATTCCCACTGATGAGTAGGATTACTTCTCGGGTGATTCCGACTAATTCTCCTTTTGGGTTTAGAGGAGAATTTTAGGAAACAGTGGGAGCCATCCAGATTAGATAAAATGATTAACCATTCTGATCTAGGTTAGAGTGCACGCTGAGTGTTTCTTCTCTCTCTCTCTCTGGCTGCGACTATAACCCGACCTTTGACTAAAACTCATGAAACCAAGTTGACCGAAACTTCTTAAAACACTTTGGCTTTTGGAATGTCACGGTGTCGCATGCATCATTGCCACTTCTAGATCACCTTTTTCTTTTCTCCAGAACACCTCGTATCACTACAAACATCCACTTCCATTGGATAAATCCATCATATGGTTATATACGAACTCGAAGGAACTTTTTCGAGTATTGATTCTGGTTCTAGAGAGATAGAATAAGATTATTCGGTTATCTTTTCCCTTTACCTTCTCTCAGGTTGTGAGGGCTCCTAGGATTAGGAGAGGGTACACCTATTGAGCTTATTGGATAGTCTTCTTCCAAACCATAGGCAGGTGCCGATCGGTAGGGAAGGAAGAAAACCAACAAGCTTAACTGTGGTGTACAGAAAGTAATAAGTAAAGACATATAAAGGGATTAGAATAATGGCAAAGAAAATTGTGATCACCATCATTCACGACAAAGATCGTGTATACCCCTGCCACTCCTACATCGACTTTGCTTTTCTCTAGAACACTACGTATCACTACGGATATCCACTTCCATTGGATAAATCCATCGTATAGTTACATACGAACTCGAAGGAACTTTTTCGAGGATGGATTCTGGTTCAGGAGAAAAAGAGTAGGATTATTCAGATGTCTTTTCTCTTTACCTTCTCTCAGGTTGCGAGGGCTCCTAGGATTAGGAGAGTACACCTATTATGCTTATTGGATAGTCTTCTACCAAACCTTATGTTGGAGATAGTGCCCTCAGAGTCAATTATTGGATCACAGGCACGTGATTGCAATGATTGAGGGAGGACCTATCCCGGTAGGACAGTCTTACTCAAGATGATAGTATGCTATCTGGTTTACCTTTATCATCGTGTATTGCTTTAGGTGACCTTACAGGTCGCTATTACACGTTGATAGAGCCCCTTGGATTCTTGCTTGACTGCCAGCAGTATGAGGGCGATCATATACGTGGGAGCTGGTAGTCTATAAGCACATCCTTAAATGGTCCCTAGTCGTGGGAGTTTCGAGACAGGGCATCGATTCTCCAGAGTAGACTAGTGTATACAGTCGAGACCCCGACGAGGGGCGGTGACCGGTGTCACAAGCCACTGGTGTCAGTTGGTTCACCTAAGATGTATACAGGTGCTCATTGGGTTATGAGTACACCGGACAGGACTCGCCGGGAACATGCTAGTTGGTCTTATACCTGACGTCAGATAGCAGTTCCCTGGTGACATGTGTACAGGTTAGTTCATCGACCTGAGATCGTCATTTGTCTCGTGTGAGTTCCTACTGTGCTTTGATTACTACCCTACCATGGCTCAAAGGAGTCGTGCAAACAGGTTTTAGTTGGGTACAGTCCCGAGCCATATGGAGGCAGTGAGCGGATCTTCAGGGGTTCGTCTCTCCCGGTATTGGGGGTGAGGTCGCGCTGTGTCTAGGAGAGCCATTACACGAAGTCCTTGGCCAAGGCAGGAGATTTACTGGTAGGTATTCCAGTAGTATCTCAGGGTGTTCTGGGCTACACTCCGACACGACTTGTACCGCTTTTGGGGGTCTGACTTTTACCAACCCCCTAGGCCCGCCATGCGATGCTCATAGACGAACGGACCGGACTGTACAGATATTGTCACTAACAGGCTCAGTAGGGTGTCAGGATGAGTTCACTCATCGACGTCCCTTTTGGTCAATAGCTGGTAGCCCGTCACGTATGGCTAATACCTCTGACGTGCTAGTGGTTAAATCCACAGCCATAGTATTGACGAGTCTTTAGAGTCCCCCACATTCAGTTACTCAAGTTTCGGGCGAAACGCTGTAGAGGCCGTATGGAGATATGGCAGGGTCCGATCAGATACGTGCGGTATTGCACGGATTAGGATCGGACGGTTTGTACTAGTGGCCGTATGGATATATGGCAGGGTTCGATCAGATACGTGCGGTATTGCACGGATCAGGATCGGACGGATATTACTAGCCGGCTTTGGTTTAAGCCGGATCCTAGTATTGTACAGTGTAGATTTTGTCTCATTGCATTTGTATCCGGCCGGAATACAGATGCGGGTGTGTATGCACAGTATCAGGGTTTTCCTGTAATTTATTACGGGACCAGTTTTCTGGAGTTGCCAGTTTGCATTCCGATCCGACCGGTTTTCCTTTGTTCTTTCCCGACCGGACTTTTCCGATGAAGGGGGTTATTTGCAAGTTTGCAAATAACTTATTGAGGAGGGGTTTTATGCATTTGTGAGATTATGATATGACCATCATCATTATATTCTTTTTCCATCTTTTCTTTTGCTTTAATGGTGATTAGAATGGATTAGGACTTGATCAGAGTTGACATGACTTTGTTAACATTACCTTTTGGATGTGGTCACCCTCTGCCTTTTACTACGATCACCTCCCTTCATGGTTGCGGTTTTATCCTCCACCATTCTCACTTGAAGAGTGGGCCGGCCACACATTAGAGAGGATGAGAGGTTTTCATTTTTGGTATGAGGGAAATTTGATACATCTCATTTTGGCTTGCTCACAAAATCCTACTCACCTCTTCCAAAGTTCATATTGATTCCTCCATCAATAGAAACAACAAAAACCCCAATGAGACATAGACTCTATACTAGCCTACAGCAAATCCTGGACGCGTCGGCTAGCCAACTTCGCGCCCGAGTTGCCTCGGTATTGAGGTGGGAGCCCGTAAAAGATGCAGGCGATGTGGTGCCCTTCCTGCGAGGAGGCGACGACCGGAGTTTCCGCAGGAGGTCGGGACGACGACGAGAAGACCGGAGGACTCGGATCACTCGGTAAATCTCTAACCCGTCTTGTAGTTAGCTAGATCTAGTTTAATGGCCCGATCCGGATGTTTAGTGTGCGGTGGTGCCGGTTTGCTAGTTTGCAAAATTAAAGTTTATCACCGCTTCCGCATTCCGGCGTCGGATTGACGGCCGGGGCGCCGCCGTGCACCTACACCTTAGACTGGTGCCGAAGGGTAGGTAATGAAGAAAACCAATTAGCGTAAAGGAGGTGTACAGAAGTGTCACGCCCCGCTTCCTAGTGTACGGCGAAGTGGACGCGACAAGGTCCGCTACGTATGTACTCAGAAGTACATACGCTAAGCGTAGCTAAGCAATATAAAATAAATCACAAGAGACGAAAGATATAGAAATAACAGCAACTTTTATTAATAATATTCTTTGTATAATGCATGAAAGGAAAATACAACTGAAATGAAAAACAATGCCTAAATAGTGGCATAACAGAAAATGAAAATACTGGAAAGAAGAAGGTACAATATCTAAAGCTCGGGATCTTCCTAGAACTGCTCCAAATCTTCACCGGTGGGCTCGATCTCAGCTTGGTTCAATGCACCTGACGACATTCAAAGAAGAAAGGAATAGAATGTCGTCAGCGAACAGGTCGCCCGGTAAGTCCCAAAGATAAGGAGGAATTAGAAAGACAGTGTAAAAGTATTTTCTAAAGTATTATATGGTTGTATATTATGTAACATTGTTTAACGCAGTTGTTTGTAGCTTGGTACAGAAGGATGCCAGTGTATACGAGGCGGATCTGTATATGCTAGAGATCAGGGCAAAAGCAAAGTACAAGGAACCGTTATGCCACGGTACAACAGCAATAGGATTCAGGTTAGGTGTCTTAATCTGACCACCTCGTGCCACCTTTAACACCTTCCGTACCAATCTACCCCTTAAACCCCGTAGTGCTTTAACAGTATTGTTGTATTGGAATATGTAAGTTGGATGACTGACCAAAACCTTGATATCATTAAACATGTTGTAACTATATAATCAGGTAAATGGAATATCAGGATAATGGATGAATATCCATGGTTTGATTCAGTCAAAATGAATATATTGTTAACTTGATTCGGGGATTCATGTATTCAAATTGTGTTGGAATATAAAAGAAAATAGATTGACTTGAATCATCTTCAAGTAAGAAATAGTCAGACTCTAACCCGAGTCAGACTAAAAGAAAGGTAATTTGAAGTTCAATATTAGTTAGGGGCCTTATTGTAATTTGTAAAACTTGAGGGGGTTTTATGTAAAAAGTACTTTTGTATAGTTTTCAAAATACACCTCAAGTATTTATTATTCGTCTTTATAATTATAATGAATGTGAATTTTATTTGTGTTATTCTAGTGAATATATTCTAATAAAAGTATTAATTGATTTATTAGAACCTCATGGTATTTTAATGTAACTTTTAATCTTGTATTTTTTAGAAAAAGATGGAAACTTTATCTTATAATAAAATAGGTGTTTAAATGATAAATATATATATATTAACACAAGAATAATTTTAAATAAATATTTTATTTTCCAAAAATCATATTTTTCTTAAATGCCGTATTTTTAACCTTTCCAGACCGAATGCTCCTTGCGGAGGTCTGAATCTCGCACTACTAGCCCGTGGGTGCACGATGAACCGTACTATCCCTAACGGGTTCCCCAAAAGTGGGTTGTAGCGGCGCTTTGCTTAGGTTTAACAAATACTTTTCATTTAGGAAAACAGTTTTATAAATATGGGGTATTTATTTGCAAAAAAGTATAGTTTTCCGTATTTTAATTGTTAGGGTTTCCTAAGCCAACTAGCCTACTTCTAAGGTCTAAACGATGAGCCATTAGAAGCCTCAAATCGCCTCTTCGCCGTCAATTGCGGCTAGGTAAGTGCCAGGTAAGTGGGAAGGAACCACAGTCGTGGGTCTAATTAAAAACCACTAGCCTAGACACACTTGCCTAGACACCACAAGACAGTTTAGATAAACGATCGATGTCCATGACCAATCGTGCTTTCATTTTATTTAAAATTTTATACAACTTAAAGCTTTCAAGTAAAGGTTATAAAGAATATGGTATTTTAGTGAAAAGTCCTGTAATGTCGTATTCTATGTTTTGACATTTATCAGTTAGGGTTATATTTGTGTGTGTGTAGAGGTAGGTCATTACCTCGTGACTTGTTTTAATTTTTGATGACGTTTAGAGGTAAAACATGACATGTTAAAGTTGAAGGTATTAAAGCGCAAGAATACGGTATTTGAAAACGTTCTCATTTCATGTGTGAAAATTTATTCAATTTGATTTCTACAAGTTTAGTGATCAAGATAAACTTATTTAGGAGTGAGGGAATTGATTAAACGAAGAAAAATGAACTTCATCGTATTTTTATGAAAAGAATACGATATTGTAAAGAAACAATCATTTCATGTGAGAAAGTTTGTTTAAATTGGTTTATGGGTGATTAATAGTCAACATGAATATGGGTAGGTATTATTTATTAGGTGACAAGTGGAAATTTGCAGAAAAACCGAATCGGAAATCGGGTTGTTCCGATTTCCGTCGGGTTCCAAAAGGTCGTATTTTTATATTAAAGAAAAGAAAGATAGAAGAGATGTGACTTACAGGTTTGGACAAGCTAAGGAGGTTAAGGAAGGTGGTGGTTGTCGATGCGTCGAAAACGTCGCGAAGGTACTAGTCCGGTCACCGGAATCCGTCGTCGGTTTCGGCAGCGCTTCGCTTCTCGTTCTTTGTACCGAGTTCTCGAGAATTTGAGAGAGTGGACTTAGGGTTGTGAGGTGAAAAGGTAGAGGGTAGGGGTTTTTATATAGGGCTAGGCTAGGGTTAGGGTTAGGATTAAAAAAAATTTAAAAATATAAAATTCATTAAAAATTCATTAAATTTGGACTTAAAAGAGGTTTAATGAGAATTTTGTAACAGTACAGAGAAAATGGAGTATGCAGGGATGAAGACCATGTCTACACGAAGATTTTTCGTGTTGACGACTCGGTCGACCGGCCGAGTCCGGCCGGCGGCGCCGGCCGATTCGGCCGAGTCGGGTGTCGTTGGGTGGGGAATAATCTGGGGGAAACTTTGGTATACTTTATTTTTTTATAAATTGCATTAATCTGTGAGTTATGGATGTTTTACCGTTTGACTTCCCAAAAAAAATTAAAACAAAATGATATAAAAATTATGTGGGGCATGGGATTTGAACTTTGGTGGCTTTGTTCAGCAATGCAAGGTATTACCAATGAGCTACAAGCTCCTTCTTGTAATTAAATTACTAATCAATTACTTAAGTCTTGTGCTCAGGCAATAAATAACCCTTTATGGATTTTAAAAAATATTTGAAAAAAATTTGTCTAGGAAAACGTGTATAAGAAAATTAGGGTTGTTACAAGAAGGTAATAAATAAAGACATAATAAAGGGATTATAGTGAGGGCAGGCAAGTATATGGTTACTGTCATGATTCAGGATAATGAAAGAGGCGTTACTAGGAATACCAGTTAACCCTTTTGAAATATTTCATGTTTCAGTTTCACTCTGCAATATTAATTGAAAACTGTTTTCCTGATTGGAATCTAACTCCAGGGTATGTATTTACTAGATCAGTTTCTCACATCTGTATGTTATTACAGATGATGAGTGGGAGTAAGATATTGGGAATTGGGTGATTAGATCCTCATCATATCGGAATTCGCAGTAATTGGTGATATTTGAGGAAATCATCTGGTCTTTGCCGGACGGCAAATATTTGGTTTTGAATATCCGTTGTTATGCACCAATTTCAAACTGATATATCTGTACATTTATTTTATAAAGTGATATATAACTTTTTGATATTATGTCTATGACATTTACCTACATCAGTTGGTGATTAGATAAGGTGCATTCAATAGCGGTGTAATTCTTCTTAACCATACTACAGTTTTTCAACTTACGACGCACAGGGTTTGAGTTATTGAACTCAGGGGACTTATTCAAAGTATTGTATGTTGTCCAGTGTCCAACAGGACAAAAGGGTTGGTACTCGTACTATATTTTGTTCACTTATGACTTCTCTAGTTCTGGACATGTATTTCGTTGAAATGCAAGGTCCAGATATTCAGAAGTTATAAGTATAAAGTTGATGACCATTTGTTGTAAGTATCAGGATTCTTCGAGGAAGTCGAAGATGTAGATACTTGTGTTTGGTATTCAGTTAATAGTAATGGTTTTGAGAACTTGCTTCTTTTTTAGGTTACTCATATGTGGATGCACTCCTAGATGAGTAATGCTGATTTTCCTCTTTCCATTTGGTTAATATGCACTGGAGACAGCTGCATGATTTTGAATCTGGTTCAAATTAGATTAGTGCTTTCGTTTCTATATTAGGTATATATAGAATCAATTTATATCTTAACGATGTTAAGTTATAGGGAGTTGTCCGGCTGATGCTTAAAACCAGAATCCGGATAAACTCAAGGCACGTTTCCGTAATGGCTATTTGTGGGCTATCCCGGGCTTTGACGAGAGATAACTTTCTACCATCAGGAAGATCAATATTTATATTGTTCTTGAATCGCCACAGTTTTAGTAAAATGGATTTTTCCACAAAAACAATAGTGGGAGTATGGTAGAACTGGAAATGATTCCAGAACCACAAACAATCACTGATGATTTAATAGAACCTAACGATTCAATTAGTTTCGACGTTCCATTAGCCACTCCGCAGATTTTGGTAGGTAACCTCAGGCACCCGAGAGGTACTTCGGTCTTCTCAGAGACGGTGATAGGGAGGTTCTAGTTTACCCAGACTTGCCATTGCTGCTGTTTTAGACTATAAGACCCGGTAGGAGGAGGAGTATAGCGTCATTCTAAACTAACATTAGAAGTGCACGTGTATATGACTTTGCCAGAGGGTTGTTGTAGTCAGTAGGAGCAGCGGAAGCATAGAAGGCAAGTAGCTTATGTCTATTTATAGACTGAAGCAGGTATAGCGGAAATAGATCATCTATTTTTGATGTGACAGTCATAGGTTTTGACTTCATCAGAATAGGAGATGGATCTGGTAAGAAGGTAGTAGGGTGTGATGTCCGAGGATTCGGGATGACATGCACTTAATAGGAAGAGATATTCCTATACTACGATCGGTTATACTATGGTTGTCACAAAGTTGTTTTCTCCACATAGGATATGGATATAATATCAGGTTTTCTGGTTACTAGATCTATGGTTTTAGATCTAGATTTGGGAAGTATCCTAATCTGGGTAATTTGACATTAAATGGACGACTCCTGGCATGGTGGTGTACCTGCAGGTGATGGAGTCACCATCTCTAAAGGCGTCTTACAGACTAACGTGGAGAGGGATCTGCATGATTGACATATCACTTGCTTAGGCAATTGAGTTAATCATGAAATGTCAAGTACCACAACAGATATTGCTTTTGCATTAGATGCAACAAGCAGATATATTAATCCAATTCTGGAGAAACATTGGGAAGCAGTTATTGAATATAAGTGAATGTTCTAGGGAATTGATTACGGCAGCCTCCTTCAGGAGACGGTTATCATTTCAGGCTTCCAAGATGACCTGGATGACAGAGTGACTGTCAGAGTTATAATTTTCCCTCTTTTAAGGGACAGTATGTTGGACGGGTGGTCCAAGCGAATACTGAGGAAAGGCATGGCGCAGAATACTGATTAAATTCAGTGGACGATACAGTCTAGGAAGTTTGATGGAATTGGAGTTCTTTTGTGAACTGGGTCCCATCAGATATCTAGACAAATTCTAAGACAAGTATTGCTCATTTCGGGAGATAGTTTTCTCCGCGAAGTTGAGATTAAGAGAGATACAGAAAGAAACATTGGAGCGGATCCACTCACTGAGGCTATTTCTCAAACACAATCATTTTTTGCAAACGGGCTTTGGGAAGCTGATTAGTAGAGAAGTTGGGTGTTATCACACGGGCTGTGAGTATACGACATCGCAATAATTGGCCTTAAGTGCAAGTGGGAGATTGTTGGTTATAGTGCCCTCAGGGCAATTATCACAGTCGCGGACTTGTGATTATAATGATTGAGTGAGGACCTATACCGATAAAGCAGTCTTACTCAAGATGATAGTATGCTATCTGGTTTGTCTTTATCATCATGTTGATAGAGCCCATACGATTCTTGCTTGACTGCCAGCATTATGATGGCGATCAAATATGTGGGAGCTGGGGGTCTATAAGCACATCCTTAAATGTCCCTACTCATAGGAGTATCGAGACCGGGCATCGATACTCCAGTGTAGACTAGTGTATACTGATCGAGACCCCGACGAGGGGCGGTGGCCAGGTCTCACAAGCCATTGGTGTTAGTTTGTTCACCTAAGATAGTATACAGGTGCTCATTGGGTTATGAGTACACTGGATGGACTCGCCGGGAACCTGCTAGTTTGTATTATACCTATTGTCAGACAGCAGTTCCCAGGTGACATGTGTGCAGGTTAGTCTGCCGACCTGAGATCGTCATTTGTCTCGTGTGAGTTCCCATTGTGCTTTGATTACTACCCTACCACGGCTCAAAGGAGTCGTGCAAACAGGTTTTAGTTGGGTACAGTCCCGAGCTACATAGAGGCAGTGATCGGATCGTTGGGGATTCGTCTCTCCCGGTATTGGGGGTTGATATCGCGTTGCGTACGGATGGCCATCACCATAAATCCATGGCCACGATGGGCGAGAATTATCGATCCAGGATCGATAGTTTCTCAGGTGGTGATGGGGTTTCATACCGACACTAAATGTCGCGTTGTTGGGGGTCTGACTTTATCCCACCCCCTAGACTCGATATGCGATACTCTTAGACAAACAGACTGGACTGTACGGATATTATCACTGACAGGCTCAGTAGGGGTTCAGGATGAGTTTGCTCGTCGGCCTCCCTTTCGTTCAATACCTGGGTAGCCGTTACGTACAGCTAGTGCCGCTGATGTGCGACCAGCATATTGATGAGTCTTTAGAGTACCACACAGAGGGTTTTCACGGTTCAGGCGATATTGTGTATATGAGGTATGTTGATACATATAGATGTCTGATTAAATATATGCACTTGCTGCGCAGACTTTAATTGGACGGTTGATAATACTAGCGGCTTAGGATTAAGCCAGTTTATTAAATCAGGTTTTGATTTAATAATTTATATATGTATTTGTATATACGTATTCGAGTATTATTGTTCACTATTTGTTTTCTCTCTCGGCTATTCGTATTTTGGTACGAATACGCGTATATGTATTTTGGTACATGTACCGGGGAGTATTCCGTATTTTGTACGGAATAACTTCTAGAAGAAGATGCCACCTCATTATTGATTTTCCTTTAGAAAATTAATTAGGAAATGAGGTGGAAAAGGTTACTAAGTCAAGGCATGGGTCAAAGCATGGTGTATGGCATGGTTTGGAATTGTTTAATGAAATTAAAAATTGAAACATTTTTGTGGTAATAAGGGGGGGCCGACCACTTTGATGGGTGTGGATTTTAGTTGATTGATTAATCCACACTTGCATTTTTTTCTCCCTCTCTCATTCACTCAAAAGTTCAAAAAAGCCTTCACCATTTTTGGTTCATGCCAAGTCTTCATCACCTCCATTTCTTTTTCTTTGGTTGCTCCCATGAGCACATGATAGAGAGAAAATTGTAGTGATATATTCATACACTCCCACTTTCCATCGCTAGAGACTTTAGAGCGTCAGTTCCTCGTTCGACGTGGTTGGAGCTTGTGCCGTTTTCCTCGGGTGGATCATCGGAGACAAAGGAAGACCGGCAACCAAACATCATCAAAGGATCACTAGGAGCTTGGAATGAAGACCGAAGGACACGGATCAACTCGGTATAACCTTTCTAACTCTTAGTTAGTTCGCTAGTTTAGAGTTTAAGGTCGATCCGTAAATCGGGTAGCAGTAGCGCCAGTTTAGAAAAATTTTGTTCCGCATTTTGACCGCGTTTTGATGGCCGGGGCGCTGCCGGGACCCTTCATACTCAACCGTCCTATAGAAGTCTCTCTAGGGATAAGGCCTTTGTGAGTGGATCCGCTGTGTTATCCTTCAGATCTACTCCCCTATCCTCGATCCCTTGGAGATCATCCATCTCCCTGATCAGGTGATACTTGCCTCTGATTATGTCTGGAATGCTGATGGGACCGGTGTTCCTTGGCCAAAGCCACAACTCCATTGTTGTCACAATAACAGTTATTGGACGCTCAATGGTAGGAACTTTGTTCATCTCATGAACAAGAAATGCTCAGACAACCACTTTGGTAGCATCATTGGTAGCAATTTATTCAGCCTTTATCGTCTAGTTTGTCACGGTATCTAGCTTGGAATTATTCCAACATATCGTCCCTACATTGAGGGTAATGACAATGCATGTGACTGACTCTCAGTCGACCTTATCACTCTGGAAGCTCGAACCAAGAACTTTCTTTTAATGCTTCTCAAGTACTTAAGAATGTCCTCCACAGCTTTCCAGTGATTCTCCCAAGATCCGATTGATTCCTTATCACTACACCTAGTGAATCATCTACATCTAGTCTGGTACATAACATCGCTACATGATAGAGTCTACTGCCGAAGCGTAGGGTATCCCTTCTATGCGAGCTCTCTTCAAATCAGTCTCGGGAGACTTCTTTTTGGAAAGAGTGAGCCATGAGTAAGTGGGCTAACCACTACGCTTAGAATCGTCCATACTAAAACAATTTAGTACGGTGTTAATGTACTTGGATTTAGGACACTCCCAACATCCACTTAGATCATCACCATAGATCATAATCCTTAATATGTAGTAGAAATCATCTAAATCTTCTATTGAGAATCCCCGTGATAGGAGGAGCTTGACCGAGTGTAGCATAGGAAACCATTTCCTATCAAGTGTATGTCATCTACGTACAATACGTGGAAGACAACCTTACTCTCTACTACCTTATTGAATATACAAGGTTCATCTACCTTTTTGATGAAGTCAAACTCTTTGACTGCCACATCAAAACAGATATTCCAACTCCGCGATGCGTGCTCTAATCCTGATGGACTTAAGCATAGCTTTGAAAGTATCAACTTTTCCAACTACACCAAGAATCTACTCAAGATCCAATTTGCTCACAATGGGTTTTACCCCTTCAGGTGCAACATTCAAAGTCATACTTTGTTGGTGTATATGGATTCCATCTTTGATCGCATAGCATCCAGCCAATTCACAAAGTCTCCACTTGTGATGGTCTGCCTGAACCTAGTTGGGCCATCATCTATCATGATGCAATCCTCGCTCCCACTGTCATCAAGAAGACCGTAGTATCTCTCAAGTGGATGAGGAACCCTACCAGATTCGCGGAGATGCTGAGGTTCGTTAGGGACTATTGAATCCTTTGGTTTCACCAAATCATCAGCTGTTAGTTTTTCTAGCAGGAACCGCTTCCAGTTCTACCTCATGACCACAAATTTCTTCACAAGAAATTCCTTTTCTAAAAAGGTGGCATGCTGAGAAACAAAACACCTTTTTCTCTTCAGAGTGGTAGAAGATATTCTCTTGCGAATGTTCGGGATATCCTAACAAACTTATACATATCTGACCTTGCCTCGAGCTTGTCCGGATTCTGCCTTTCAGCATAGGCCGGACAACCCCATATCTTAACTCGTTTAAGACATGGTCTCTTCTCACACCATATCTCATATGTAGTGGTAGGCCCTAATTTAGACAGAACCTTATTCAATAGGTATGCAGCTTCTCAAGTGCATAACACCAAAAGGAAACAGGTAACTCAGCAGTACTCATCATAGAGCGCGCCATATCTCATAGGGTGCGATACCTCCACCCCGATACACCGTTGTGTTGTGGTGTATTCGAAGGAGTAAGCTGAATGAGAATCACATTCTCCTTTTAGGAACTCCATGCGCAAGTATTCTCTTCCTTGATCACATCGAAGGACTTAATACTTCTACCCTTCTGGTTCTAAACTTCAAGCTTATATTCCTTGAATTTCTCAAAAGTTTCAGACTTGTGTTTCAACAGGAACATATGTCCGAATCCTGAGAGATAGTCGATGAATATAACGTAGTACGAAGAACCTACCTTGGTATTTGTAGACATATGACCGTATAAATCATCATGTATGCGTCCCAAGAGTTCACTAACTCTTTCTCTGTTTCCAGTAAACGGAGTATTGGTCATTTTACCTTTGAGACAAGACTGGCAAGTATCATAAGATGAAAATTCGAACAGATTCTCATATTCATCCTTATGTAACTTAGCTGGTCTTGTCGCATTGATATGACCTAGTCCATAATTCCATAAGAAGGATTCATTTATTTCTAAACTACTCCTCTTTAGTGTGTGTTCTACATACTTTGAACTGTAGTTTGATTTAGAACATATATTCTATTATATAATGTGCCTGATCGAATCAACTCTTGATTCAGGAAAATGTTCACAACATTATCCTCCAATACAGTATTATATCCTTCTTTAACTCAGTAAAGAACATGATGTAATTGTATATCAGGTTCGGTATATAATAACATTTGTTCAGAATTAATGTATTAATACAAGGTTATATCTGCCAACAGACTTGGCTGCAACAATTGCACCATTCTCTAACACTTAGATACATATCACCCATTCTCAGTTCTCTACCTTTCTATAGCCCATGTAACAGATTACATTTAGTGGGATCCTAATCCGGTGTCTCATAACTTGGACATAGAGGATACTGAGAAACAGTTCTCGATAATGAACACACCCGAAGAATATGCATCAACATGGGATTGGGTGGCATGGGAATCCATATATTCCCCTATTTCCTGCTCGTGACCTTATCTTGGATTCTCAATACTTCAGTCGCTCCATCCCCGCAGGGGTAGAGAACCCGTCGCTGTCTCGGCTGTGCTACCGGAGGCTCTGGGGAAGTCGGAATAGGTGAGCACTCATCTCAATTATAAGATTGAGCAGAACCAATGTTTCTTTGCTCAGTATAATAAGCAAGTTCGGTCAATGCATCTATATTATTATCTAGATTAAGGCGTGACATGGTCACTACCAGGAGAGAGAGAGAGAAGAAAACAATCTGCGTGCGCTCTTGCAGGATTAGATTGGTTATTAGTTTATCTAATCAGGACGGCTCCCACTCTTTTAGTCAAATCTACCTTCAAACGCTAAAAGGTAAGACTAGCTGGGATTAATTACACCCTACAAGTTCGCCAATCTTTGGGCCAGGCCAGTGTCTGTACTTTGAGGGAGGTTCCCCGTGATTTCGCACAGACCTAATTAAAATAAACCTCGTTTTTCCAGGGGCGTATCCCCATTAACACCTTTCTAGACACCTACTTGATCGGCTAATTGTAATTTGCAAAACTCTCCCAGGAGTAACTCTTACTCGCAGTGGGTATCAGGATCCAACTATCTCATAGAAGGTATGCAATCTTATCGGGAATTTCAACACTTGAAATTCCCGATGATATTTTTCCCCAAGCCTCCTATGACCTTGACAGAGGTCAACAAACCATAGGCTGCTACTCAAGTTCAACCCGTCATTTCCTGATTGAATTAAACCCACCCGTACGACCCTTGACAGAGGTTAACAAGGTCATACGACTACCCTAATCCAATCACATTATATGCTAACAGAAAGCACTAATCAGCTACCACACACTACGCCTTGACAGAGGTCAACAAACGCAGCACGAATACTAAATACTACTTATCTGAAATGACGGAAGGCTACGACAGGTTTTTTATGAAAACCTTTTGCGTAATGAACTTGATATCGTTGTAGAATCGAGTGAATTTGAAAAAGGAGTGTTTCTGAGGGTTTTACTTGTTTTTCTAAAGAGGTCACTCCCGGTGAAGGGATCTCGGCTCTTTCCTTATCGAATAAGGAGCAGGATATTTCACAAATACCACTATGCAAAGCAAAAACTATAGAAGCAATCAAAAGACAAACCGAGTGGGTTATAGCATCTGCTAGTTTCACTAAAGGAGTCACTCCCGATGAAGGGATCTCGGCTCTTTCCTTATCGAATAAGGTGCTGGATATTCTACAAGGAATACCGCTATGCAAAGCAAGAACTAGAGCTACCAGTTTTTAAAACAAGTTTCTACAACATCTTTTGGTTTCTTTTATTTCATTAATCTCATTAATGAAGTCCCTTCAATTTTATGCTTCCTAAGCATCACAGAAGAAACGAAAGCATCAATATTTATTATATCTCATATATATAATATAGGTATTCGTCTCAGAACATATCAAGTGATCACATCACAGAATATCAGCAACAGAAGAATATATATGAAATATTGGATATATTAGGAATTCCATGTTTTATCTAAGCCAATAAAAAACGCGGGTTCCACGGTCGCGATGAATAGCCAAACCCACATCCCATAGACCCCTACGAGAGCAGCAAGTAACCCTGCCAATTCTAGAGTTAGGAGACCCGGTCTCGACTCCTCGAGATGGTCTCCCACTGGACCCTAGAACCCGGTTACCAGTGCTCCCCGCCTTGGGTCTATCCTAATACGGAAAAGTAAATAATATACATCAATGGTGACATCATCCTCAACCCGGAAGTGCCCCAATAAAAAAATATTACATACAATGAATTTTACATTAATGAAAATGAAAAACTCTCATCACACATTAAAAAAACCCGGCTATTCAGAACACGACGATCCAATATAACATATCACAGCAACACATAATATCACATGTCATCAACGTAAATAAATATATGTATCCCAGTTGTCGTTGACATATAGCACCGAAACCGGCGACACACCATATATTACACTTACGGTCGCAGAAAAGAAAGTGAAAAACTACAACAATTGGAATCCGCAACCACCTTAGACATCATAAACCCAATGTATCACATACTTTGGATTTCATGCCCAACAAAATGAATTTCTTAGACATCACATGCCTAACAATTATAAACCCCACATTTTAGTCTCAATATTGAAAACACTTTCCAATAATCTGTCGGGTAATTCAACAAGATTCCCGATAACCTGATCGAATGCTTGTCGGAAACTTTAGTAGAAGGCCGCACCCCCCGATGCCATCGACGAAGTGCACTAAGGTGGAACACCGCTGCCGCGAGCACCCGAACGGATGCTTTTGGCGACAGGGTTCTCCTATAGTCACTTGGTCAGGGCTATGGGGCGTGGCTATCTATCAAGGTTACCCGGCGAGTATCCGCGTACACTACGTAATTGCTATGTACTTTTCATCAACATCAAAATTCCGTGGCAACCGATCAATTGAGACAAAACTGCTAGATTTATAAAATTCATACTAGTTATCTCATAACTATTTATAGCGGATTCTAAATATTGTATCACAATCACAGAAAACTAGGCGACGTTAAATATTTCGATTGAATCAACGAATTCCCAAAATTCCTAGAGAACTCAACACTTAAGCAGAATTAAAAATTCCCAGAAGCATGCCCCAGTACCTACGGACCAACAGCTGAAGGGCCCGACCCAAGCCTCTTAAGTGGCGCCGCGGATCCGCCGCCAAAACCAAGTTTTAGCCGCGGATCTGTGGTCACTTAGACGAGTTAGGGTTTCGTTCTTCAGGTGTGTCCATAGAATTACCTGCATGATTTTTTGAAAATTTTTAACATGAAAAATTTCAACTTTTTGAAAAATTTCCACAAAGTGGGAAAATTATGGTTTTCGGAGTTCGATCGGACTTTTAATTTCTCCTACACAACGCCTAATGCTCTAGCTAGGCTCTGATACCACTAATGGGTTCCTTAGCACCCTCACGGTGTTTACTAGGGCATCGAACAAGCCATTTCAAAAAAATTCTAGAGAGCTAAAGAACCCGAACGAGGATCGAACTAGAGATTTAGGGTTTTCTAGATTGTAAACTCTTTACAAACTAAAGGGGAGAAGGAATACAACCTTTGTAGACCGGTCCTTCACTTCAATAGCTCCGTGTAGTAGTCCCTTCGCTGCGATCACGAACTCCTGGACTCTAAAGAGGCTCCATAAGATGTACGGAACAAGCTTGCATCGAAGTCTTCAAGGCCGAAGATGATCTACGTCAAGGAGACACTAGCTCATGCTATCTCATCACTAATGGTGAGATTAGTGAAGCAAACACCCTAAACTAAATGGCAAGTAGTAAGGATGATGAAGTAGGAAGTGGCTCACTTTAGTTTTATTTTTCTCACAAGATTTCATCACTTAGAAAAAAACTATCAAGTTTTTTTCTCTTGAGGAAGAAGAAGAAGTGATGAAGAAAATGAATGAGAGAGTGAGGTTAGAATTGCAACCATGGGTGAGTTAGTGTCATGCCTAACTCATGTAGAGAATAAACCAAAGCTATAAGTTAAAGGTTGGGTTAAGAAATATCTTAAGCAATGACAATAGAGTGGACTTGGTCAATGTTTTCTACAACCTTCTCCAAGCTTCAACCATGACTCATTCCAAATCATTTCTGAATTACTTAGTAATAAATAAAATCCAAAAATAAAACCTAACATGGTATAAGTCTCATACATACATGTTGCAAAGTAACCTAACATGACACAACAATATATATCACATATATATTTTGTGTACAAAAAGAAAATAATACAATTAACATATATCACATATATATTAATGTATCATCAAGTGAGAAAAAGTAATACTTAAGTGAGCTAATATTAGTTAATGTAATGTAATATATCAAATATATAATTATACATTAAATTATTAAATCAACTCTTGATTTAATAATCCGGCTATATTACATATACCGACTAATATCAATTGCAACAACTTATCGAATGAACACTTGATCCAATAATCCGGCTATACCACATATACCCGACCAATGTCACAAGTCGCGAGAATAGAATGCGGAATCACACACTCGCATTTATCTCGGTCCCGCACATATCACATATGTGCTCCTACTCCGTTTCGCATGAACCAGGAAACCTCTGAGTAGGACTCTAAAGACTCGTCAATACGCCGGCGGTAGGTGATGATCATATCAAACACCCACAAGCTGCAAGCGGTCTGCTATATGTAACGGACACCCGGGTACTGAGCGATCAGAAGAACAACGAGCAAGTCTGCTCATACTCCTGCGAATCCAATCAGTAACACTACCGTACAGTCCGGTCTCTTCGTCTGATATGTCTCATATCACAGCCTGGGGGTGGTATAACGTCAGACCCCAATAGACTGATAAGTCATGCCGATGGAATCTCAATAACAGTTCGAGAAACTACTGATGACACTTACCAGTAAATCTCAGCAACCCTGGCCAGGGATTTCCTGTTATGGCCAATCAAGCATAGCGCAACATCAACTCCCAATAACGGGAGAGACGAAACCCCTCCTATCGCTCATTGCCTCCATGTGACTCGGGAATGTACCCAAAAACCACCTTTTTGTACGATCTCTTGACCATGGTATGGTGGAAATCAAAGCACAGTGGGAATCACACAAGACTCTATGACGATCTCGGGTCTACAGACTAACCTGTTCCAGTGTCACCAGAAAATTGCTATCCGACGATAGGTATAATACCATCTAGGTGTTCTCAGCGAGTCCGTCCAGTGTACCCAGTCTCCACTGAGCACCCGTATACCTTCTCTGATGTCAAACACCAATGGATATTGGATCATCCATCACCCATCATGTGGGTCGAGAAGCGCATACGCTAGTTTACTCCGGAGTATCGATGCCCTATATCGATACTCCCACGACTAGGAACATTTGAAGGATGTACTTATCAACTACCATGTCCCCACTAGTATGATCTGCATCATAATCCTGGTAGTCAAGTACTCATCCTAAGGGCTTTATCAACATGTAATAGAGAGACAATTAGTGTACATGTTAAGATAAAGTGCAACCAGATAGCATACTATCATGTCGAGCAAGAAAGTCCTCCCTATATATGTCCAAGAATCCACTACAATATACATCACATATACAGTAATGGCCTCTAGGGCATCCATATAACTAACAGGATGACCCACGGAGGGGTGCTCAAGTTACCGGATTCCGTGAAGTGCAAGGTGGCCCATTCACTTTGTTGATTGGGTTGCCTCACTTTCGGATTTGGCGGGTAACTTGCCGCACTCGTAAAGGTCTAGGTTTTTTATTGCACATGCTATCCACACGGCTAGGTAACGCCGAGTTTCATTTGCGGCTCAAATGAAACCCGGGGCTCCTAGATTTTCCGCCATTCGATGTTGCTTATATCATGTCTGGGATGAATGGTTATATATATATATATATATATATATATATTTATATATATACTAGTAGATGTTGTATGTTTTGCTCTGTGCTAGTCTTGCCACCGCTCTGCCGGTAGTTAAGTACCCTAACGGTGGATGACAGGGCCCCGTGGCGAATGCGGATGGCATATACGTACATTTTATTTTCGTTCTTTTCTAGTGTGATAGGATTTAATTGATGGGACCGCGTTAATTTTAATTAATACAAGAAAAAGAAAGCTAAAAGATGTTGTTGGAACAAATTTGGAAAACTATAGTCATACTTTTTCGCTTTGCTTAGTGGTATTTGGTTAGGAATATCCAGCACCTCATTCGAGGAGGCAAGAGCCTAGATCCCTTCATGGGGAGTGACCTCTTGAGAAAAAGTTTATGTTACAATAGAATACTCGGTTTTCTTCAAAACCACTAGTTTTCAAAAGCAGAGTCTAAATCACTCCTTTTCAAAACTACCCAGTTCCTCCAACGATATCAAGTTCATTACATTAAAGGTTTTTCGCCATAAACCAGCCATAGCCCTACGTCATTTCAGAATAGTAATATTTAGTATTCATGCTGCGTTTGTTGACCTAGTCAAGGCGTAGTGTACGGTAGCTAAGTTGTGCTTTTCTGTCCATTGTAATGCGATTGGTTAGGACAATCGTGCGGCCTTGTTGACCTAGTCAAGGGCACGTACGGGTGGGTTTAATTCAATCAAGAAAATGACGGGTTGAACTTGACTAGCGGTTTATGGTTTATTGACCTAGTCAAGGTCATAAACCGTTAGGGGCAAAAACCACATCGGGAGTTTCAAATATACAGGAAACTTTCTAGTGTTGCATACCTTCTAGAGTGTGGTAACTAGAGTGGATTCCATCTTGGTTATCACGCAATGATAGTTGGATCCTGATCCCACAGATGAGTAGGATTACCCTTAGGAGATATTTTTCACTTCACAATTAGCTAACCTATTAGGTGTCTAGAAAAGTACTAACGAGGTACGCCTCTGCGAAAACGAGATTTATTTTAATTAGATCCGTGCGAGAGCACGGAGAACCTCCCTCGGAGTACCAACACTCACTTCGCTGAACGGTTAGCGAACTTGTGAGGTACGAATGATCCCGACTAGTTTTCCTTTTAAGGTTTGAAGTAAAATTCGAGGAAACAATGGGAGCCATCCTGATTAAGAAAAACTAATAACCAATCTAATCTTGCAAGAGTGCACGATGAGTGTTTCTTTTCTCTCTCTCCATTTAGCAACTATTTCACGCCCTAATCAAGATAATAAAATATTTGACTTGACCGAACCAGCTTGTTACAGAGGGCTGGGGAACGTCAGTTCGGGTCTAACTTGTGACAGTTGTCACGATCATAAGCTAGGGAAGGTGGACTGCAAGGAATTCCAGATAACCCTATCGAAGGAGAAGCATTCTAATACATCTTCTTCGGGTGTATTTTTTATCGAAAATTATTTTTCGGTCAACCCTATCTCCTAGGTACTAGATACCGGGTCAGGATCTCATATCTGTAATTTATTACAAGGACTGAGAAAAAGTAGAATGGTTGTAACGGGTGATATGTCCCTCAGAGTGGGGAATGGAGCACAAGTTGATGCTACCGCCGTCGGTGAATATCACCAAGTATTGCCAAGCGGCAATACTATGATTTTGAACAATTGTTACTATGTACCTTCCATGCTCTGCAGCACCATATCAGTCTGTTTACTTGATAAAGATAGATATAACTTTGTTCTAGATTGAAATATCATGAACATTTACCTTAATCAGGTATTGGTTGCAAAAGGTACACTTTGCAATGGTATCTATGTTCTTAATCAAAATACAGTTTTCAATGTACAAAACACACGCAAGAGGAAGAGTTCAGATACGAATGAAACTTACTTGTAGCATTGTAGACTTCGTCATATCAATAAGAAAAGACTAGCCAAGTTACATAAGAATGGATTTCTGAATTCGTTCGAATTTTCGTCTTATGAAAATTGCCAGCCCTGTCTCAAAGGAAAGATGACCAAAACTCCGTTCACTGAATATGGAGAAAAAGCTACAGAGCTCTTGGGACTCATACACAATGATGTATGTGGTCTGATGTTTATACATATGAGGGGTGGGTTCTCGTACTTCATTAGATTCACCGACGATCTCTCTAGGTTCGGGTATGTGTATCTTTTGAAACACAAATCTGAAGCTTTTGAGATATTCAAAGAATATAAGAACGAAGTAGAGAAGCAGTCTGGCAAAAGTATCAAAATTCCAAGATCTGATAGAGGAGGGGAATACTTAAACACGGAAATCCCAGAATACCTGAAAGAAAATGGTATTGTCTCTCAGCTTGCTCCTCCGTACGCACCACGGCACAATGGTGTATTGGAGCGGAAGAACCGTACCCTTTTAGACATGGTTCTCTCCATGATGAGTAGAGTTGATTTACCTCTTTCATTCTGGGGATATGCGCTTCAAATAGCGGCATATCTATTCAATGATGTTCCATCGAAATCCGTACCTAAGACACCATTCGAAATATGGAATGGTAAAAGGTTGTATCTAAAATGATTTAAGATAGGGGGTTGTCCGGCTTACGTTAAAAAGCATAATCCGGACAAACTGGTGGCACGGTCAGTTTTATATAAGTTTGTGGGATATCCAAAAAATGGTTATGGATATGTGTTCTACAACACTAAGGAATAGAGGGTGTTTGTTTCTGAGTACGCCGTTTTCTTAGAAATGGAATTTCTTACAAAAGAAATTAGTGGGAGCACGGTAGAACTAAAAGAAATTCTAGAACCACAAACTAAAACTGAAGATTTAGTGGAACCAGAAGATTTAATAATCCCGAACGAACTTCAATCACTCCGCAAATCTAGTTGGATTTCTCGTCCGCCCGAGAGATACTACGGTTTTCTCATAGATGGGGACCGAGGGGATTGCATCTTGGAAGAAGATGATTCTGCTAGTTTCGAGCAAGCCATTAACAGTAGGGACTCTGTAAAATGGCTTGATACTCTGAAATCCGAAATGGAGTCCATGTACACCAACAAAGTTAGGGCTTTGGATGTTACTCCACCTGGGATAAAACCCGTTGGATGCAAGTGGATCTTCAAAAAGAAGATTGGTGCAGATGGACAGGTGGAAACCTATAAGGCTAGACTTGTTGAAAAAGGTTTTCGTCAACGACCAGCTGTTGACTATGACGAAACTTTTTCTCCAGTGGCTATGCTGAAATCCATTCAGATTCTACTTGCCATTGCTGCCTACCATGACTATGATATCTGGAAGATGGACGTTAAAATGGCTTTTCTAAATGGAAGTTTAGAAGAGTGCGTTTAAATGGATCATATTAGTTATATGTATTCCCCGGAGGCCATTATTATACATGTGATGTATATTATAGTGGATGCTTGGACATATATAGGGAGGACTTTCTTGCTCGACATCATAGTTTGCTATCTGGTTGCACTTTATCTTAATATGTACACTTATTGTCTCTCTATTACATGTTGATAAAGCCCTTAGGATGAGTACTTGACTACCAAGATTATTATGCAGATCATACTAGTGGGGCATAGGTAGTCGGCAAGTACATCCTTCAAATGTTTCTAGTCGTGGGAGTATTGAGACGGGGTATCGATATTCCAGAGTAGACTAGCGTATACGCTTCTCGACCCATATGATGGGCGATGGACGATCCCATATCCATTGGTGTTTGACATCAGAGATGGTATACGGGTGCTCAGTGGAGACTGGGTACACTGAACGGACTCACCGAGAACTCCTAGATGGTATTATACCTATCGTCAGATAGCAGTTCTCTGGTGACACTGGTATAGGTTAGTCTGTCGACCCGAGATCGTCATAAAGTCTTGTGTGATTCCCACTGTGCTTTGATTTCCACCTTACCACGTTCAAGAGATCGTGTAAAACGGTGGTTTTTGGGTACAGTCCTGAGTCACATGGAGCCAATGAGCGATAGAAGGGGATTTCGTCTCTCCCGGTATTGGGGGTTGATGTTGCGCTATGATTTATTGGCCATAACAGGAAATCCCTGGCCAGGGTTGCTGACATCTAATGGTAAGTGTTATCAGTAGTTTCTCGAACCGTTATGGGCCTCACATCGGCATGACTTATCAGGCTATTGGGGTCTGACGGATTCCACCCCCAGGCTATGATATGCGACATATCTGACGAAGAGACCGGACTGTACGATTGTGTTACTTGATTTGATTCGCAGGAGTATGAGGAGGCTTGCTTGTTGATCTTCTTATCACTCAATAACCGGGTGGCCGTTACGTTTAGCAGACCGCTTGCAGCTTGTGGGTGACTGATATGATCACCACGTACTGCCGGCGTATTGACGAGTCTTTAGAATCCTACACAGAGGTTTCCTGGCTTAGGCGAAACGAAGTAGGAGCACATATGTGATATGTGCGGGACCGAGATTAATACGTTTATGTGATACCATATTCTATTCTTGCGATATGTGATATCGGTCGGTTATATGGGATATAGTCAGGTTGTCGAATCAAGTGTTGATTCGATAAGTTGATACATTTGATAATAGTCAGTTATATGTGATATAGCCGGATTATTAAATCAAGTGTTGATTTAATAATTTAATGTATAATTATATATTTAATAAACTAATATTAGCTCACTTAAGCATTTCTTTTTCTCACTTATGTGTGCACTTAATATATATGTGATATATATTATTGTGTCATGCATGTTGCAATATGCTACATGGGTGTATGAGACTCACACTATGCTTATTATAATGTAAGGTTTTATCTATTTAAAGTAAATCAAATTAGTTGGAAATTAGTTACATGGTTAAGATTAGTGGAAGCTTGTAGAACCATTGACTTAGTCCACTAGTTTTGTTTTACATTAGATATTTATTTACCCAACCATTACCTTAAGCCATGGTTAGGTCTCTACAAGAGTTAGTATGAGATATTAACTCACCCATGGTTGCTATTCTCACCACTTGATTCATTCTTCACTTGCTTCATTCCATGGTTGCTTTCTTCATCTCCTTCCTCAAGCTTTCTAGCTTGATGAGAGGTGAAGAAAATTAGTGAGAAGATTATTTCTAAAGTGAGCAAAATTTCTACTTCATCAACCTCTTCTCTTCTAGCCATTTAGATTGGGTTGTTTCTTCACTAGTTCATCACTTAGTGAAGAGGTAGCTTGAGTTAGTGTCTCCTCGATGTAGATCATCTTCGGCCTCGAAGACTTCAAGCAAGCTTGTTCATTTCACCTTGTGGAGCCTCACTAGAGTACGGGAGATCACTACTTGGAGCGAAAGGACTACTACATGGAGCTATTGAAGTGAAGGACAGGTCTACAAAGGTTGTATTCCTTGTTCACTTAGATGTAAAGATGTTTCCATGCTTGTTCTTCTAATTCTCTAGTTTAGATTCTAGCGTTAGGGTTCTTTAGCGCGCCAATTTTTGAAAACGGCGTGGTCGATACCTCCCGAAACCCAGCAGCCGTCCTAGGGAACCCTGCAGTGGTATCAGAGCCATGCTAGAGAATTGGAAGATGTTTATAGAATTATGAAACCGAAACAACTCCGAAACACTCGAAATAAAAACCAAGTTTCTGTCGAAATTTTAAGAGTGTATAAATTTTTTTAAGTAATTGCAGAATGTTATATGAGATGTAACATGAACACCACAGAAATTTGAGCCCTCCTTGCTGGATTTTGGCCGTCGACATGAAATAAAATTTCGGCCTCGCCGGTTTTTCCAGGGCATTTTGGCTTTAAAATTTTGTGGTGTTCTAGTCTCTGGGTTTTGGTGTTTCAGGTGTTGCCTGTTTTTACTGATATTGCATGTGATGTTATATTTCTGTAAAGGCAATTCGCAGTGTTTTGTAGTCGTAATTCTAAGATCGTTTTGGGTAATTTAGACGGCGTTAAAAAGTTCGAACGGATATCAATGAACCATTTTTTCTCTCGCTGGAAATTTTCCAAGAGTTGGATTTTTCCATGTTTAAAATCTTCAGAAAATCATGCAGGTGTTTTCTTTGGACCCTCTAGAAGAACGAAACCCTAACTCGATTCTGTGACCGTCGGAACTGTTAGTTATGTATATGCCCTAGAGGCCATTGTTTTACATATGATGTATATTATAATGGATGCTTGGATATATATAGAGAGGACTTTCTTGCTCGACATGATAGTATGCTATCTGGTTTCACTTTGTCTTAACATGTTGACTTGTATTAGTTTACTGTCTTGCTCTCACATGTTGATAAAGCCCTTAGGATCTGTACTCGACTACTAGGACTATGATGAGATGATACTAGTGGGTCCATGGCAGTCCATGAGTACATCCTATAACTGTTCCTAGTCGAGGGTGTATCGAGACAGGGCATCGATACTCCAGAGTAAACTAGCGTATACGTATCTTGACCCATATGATGGGCGATGGATGATCCCATATCCATAGGTGTTGGACATAAAATATGGTGTACGGGTGCTCAGTGGAGACTGGGTACACTGAACGGACTCGCCGAGAACTCCTAGATGGTATTATACCTATCGTCAGATAGCAGTTCTCCGGTGACACTGGTACAGGTTAGTCTGTAGACCCGAGATCGTCATAGAGTCTTATGTGATTCCCACTATGCTTTGATTTCCACTTTACCACATTCACGAGAACGTACAAAATGGTGGCTTTTGGGTATAGTTCCGAATCACATGGAGGCAATGAGCGATAGGAGGGGTTTTTTCTCTCCCGGTATTGGGAGTTGATGCTGCGCTGTGCTCGATTGGCTATAACTGGAAGTCCCTGGCCAGGGATGCTATGGAGATCTACTGGTAAGTGTTATCAGTAGTTTCTCGACCCGTTGTGAGCCACACATTGGCACGACTTATCGGTTACTGGGGTCTGACGTTTACCACCCCTAGACTGGAAATGTGACATATCAGACGAAGAGACCGGACTGTACGGTAGTGTTACTGATTGTATTTGCAGGAGTGTGAGCAGGCTTGCTTGTTGATCTTCTGATCGCTCAATACCCGGGTGGCTGTTACGTTTAGATGACCGCTAGCAGCTTGTGGGTGTTTGATATGATCATCACCTACTACCGGCGTATTGACGATTCTTTAGAGTCCTACACAGAGGTTTCCTGGCTCAGGCAAAACGGAGTAGAAGCACATATGTGATATATGCGGGATCGAGAATAATACGTGTATGTTATACCGTATTCTATTCTCGCAATATGTGATATCGGCCGGGTATATGTGATATAGCCGGGTCATCGGATCAAGTGTTGATTCAATGAAATGATACATGTTATATGAGTCGGTTATATGTGATATAGCCGGATTATCGGATCAAGTATTGATTCGATGATTTAATTTATAATTATATATGTAATATATTATATCACATTAACTAATATAATCTCACTTAAGTAATTCTTTTTCTTATTTTGGATACATTGATATATATGTGATATATGTTAAATGTATTCTTTTGTTACTATATTATATATATGTGATATGTATAATTGTAACATGCTAGGTTATAAATGCAACTAGGGTTTATTAGAGTTAAACCATGCAAGGGTTAATATTAGGTTTATATTTATCATTAAGTAATTCAAATATTATGGTTATTGATCAAGGATGAAGCTTGTAGAAGCTTGTAGTCTTCTTTGACTTTGTCCACTCTTTTTTTCTAGCTTAAGATATTTATCAGCCATACCTTTAACTATAGCTCATGGTTAAGTCTCTACAAGGGTTATGGATGATATACTTGACCTATGGTTGCATTTCTAACCACACAACAATTATCCTCATCACTTCATCTTCTTCTTCCTTAAAAGCTTGCTAGCTTTTTCAATGGTGATGAAATAAATTAAGAAAAAGAAAACTAAAGAAAGAAAAATTCCTACTTCATCATTCTCTTCTATACTATCCATATATAGATTAGTGTGTTAGCTTCATTAATTCATAATTAGTGAATAGTTAGCTTGAGTTTGTGTTTCCTCAAGTAGATCGTCTTGGATTTCGAAGACTTCAAGTAAGATGCATCATTCACCTCATAGAGCCTCTCTAGAGTCCGGGAGCTTGATGATCGCAGTGAAGAGACTACAACTCGGAGCTTATGAAGCGAAGGAATGGACTACAAAAGTTGTAATCCCTATCACTTAGATGTAAAGTTGTTTACTTGCAAAGTTTACCCTAATTCTCTAGTTAAGATCTTGGTTAGGGTTTTATAGAACCCCAAAATTTTATAAAATGGCATGTGTGATGCCTTGCTAAACCTTGTTGTCATGCTATACAACCCTAAAGTGGTATCGGAGCCAAGCTAGAGCATTAGGCGTTGTCTAGACGAAGTTAGAACTCCGATCGAATCCCGAAAACCCATTTTGGACCCCCTCACTGGAAATTTTTCAAAAAGTTGGATTTTTCCATGTTAAAAATATTCAGAAAATCATGCAGGGAATTCTATGGACACACCTGAAGAACGAAACCCTAACTCGTCTAAGTGACCACGGATCCGTGGCCAAAACCTGGTTTTGGCGTCGGATCCGCGGCGCCACTTGAGAGGCTTGGGTCGGCCCTTCAGCTGTTGGTCCGTAGGTACTGTGGCATGTCTCTGGTTAATTTTAACTGTGCTCAAGTGTTGAGCACTCTGGGAATTTTTTGGGAATTCGTTGAATCTATCAAATTATCTAACTTCGCCTAGTTATCTGTGATGATTATGTGTTGCTATGATATGTTATATTGGATCGTCGTGTATTGAATAGCCAGGGGTTTTATGTGAGATGGGGGTTTTTATTTTCATTCATATAAAATTCATTGTATGTAATATTCTTTTATTGGGACACTTCCGGGTTGAGGATGATGTCACCATTGTATATTATTTACTTTTCCGCATTAAGATAGACCCAAGCTGGGGAGCACAAGTAACCGGGTTCTAGGGTCTAGTGGGAGACCATCTCGAGAAGTCAAGACCGGGTCTCCTAACCCTAGAATTGGGAGGGTTACTTGCTGCTCTCGTAGGGGTATAGGAATGTGGGTTTGGCTATTCATCGCGACCGTGGAATCCGTGTTTTATACAGGCTTAAAATAAAACACGGACCTCCTAGTATATCCAATATTTCATATGTTATCTTCTGCTGCTGATATACTGTGATGTGATCATTTTATAAGCGTGAGACGAATGCTTATACTATATATATATGATATATAAATATTACTGCTTTTGTTTCTTCTGTGATTCTTAAGAAGCTAAAATGATGGGATTTCATTAATAAGATTAATGGAAAGAAAAGAAACCTAAAAGATGTTGTAGAATCAAATTTTATAAAAAATTGTAGCTCTAGTCTTTGCTTTGCATAGAGGTATTCCTTGTAGAATATCCATCACCTTATTCGATAAGGAAAGAGCCGAGATCTCTTCACCGGGAGTGACCACTTTAGCGAAACTAGCAGATACTACAACTCACTCGATTTTGTTTTTGATTGCTTCTATAGTTTTTGCTTTGCATAGCGGTATTCCTTGTAGAATATCCAGCACCTTATTCGATAAGGAAAGAGCCGAGATCACTCCACTGGGAGTGACCTCTTTAGCGAAACTAGTAAAAGCCTCAAAAACACTCCTTTTCAAAATCACTTGTTTCTACAACGATATCAAGTTCAATACACTCATGGTTTTCAGAAAAACCTGCGTAGCCCACCGTCATCTCAGATAAGTCCTACTTAGTATTCGTGCTACGTTTGTTGACCTCCGTCAAGGTGTAGTGTGCGGTAGCTGACTAGTATTTATCTGTTGCATGTGATACGATTGTTTTGGGGTAGTCGTACGAACTTGTTGACCTCCGTCAAGGGTCGTGCGGGTGGGTTTAATTCAATCAGGAAATGACGGGTTGAACTTGACTAGTAGTCTATGGTTTGTTGACCTCCGTCAAGGTCATAGGACGCTACGGGCAGAATAATTATCGGGAGTTTCAAGTGTTGGAATTTGAAATGAGATTGCATATCTTCTATGAGATAGATGGATCCCGATACCCACTGCGAGTAAGAGTTACTCCTGGGAGAGTTTTACACATGAAAATTAGCCGATCAAGTAGGTGTCTAGAAAGGTATTAACGGGGTTATGCCTCTGGGAAAACGAGGTTTATTCTAATTAGGTCCGTGCGAAAGCACGGGGAACCTCCCTCAAAGTACCAACACTGACCTGGCTGAAAGATTGGCGAACTTGTAAAGGTGCAATTAATCCCGGCTAGTCTTACCTTTTAGGGTTTGAAGAAAGATTTGATTAAAACAATGGGAGCCATCCTGATTAGATAAGATAATAACCAATCTAATCTTGCAAGAGCGCACGCTAAAGTGTTTTCTTCTCTCTCTCTCCAGGTAGCGACCATGTCAGGACTTAATCAAGATAATAATATGGATGCATTGATCGAACCCGCTTATTATACTGAGCAGGGGAACGTTGGTCCTGTTCATTCTTATAAATGTTATAAGACTGAGCAGGGAATAGTCAAATATCCGGATTCTCATGCCGCCCAAACAAAGAATAAGCATGATGATGCATCTTCTACGGATGTGTTAGTTATCGAGAACTGTTTCTCAGTTCACTCTACGTCCAGGGTATTAGATACCGGATAAGGATCCCATATATGTAATATGTTACATGGGCTATGTAAAGGTAGGGAACTGGGAATGGGTGATCATTCCGTAAGAGTAGGGAATGGTGTAGATGTTGCAGCCAAAGCAGTTGAAGAATATCACCTTGTATCACCAAATGGAAATACATTGATTATGAACGAATGCTTTTACATACCGACCCTGATATGCAATGTTATATCAGTTTTTTTATTAAGCAAAGAAGGATATAATTTTGTAGTACAGGAAAATGTTATGTACATCTTCCTGAGTCAAAAGTTGATTGGATCAGGCTCGTTACATAATGGCATATATGTTCTAAATCAAAACACAGTTCTTAATATACAGAACACACACAAGAGGAAAAGTTCAGAAATGAACGAATCCTTCTTGTGGCATTGTAGACTTGGTCATATCAATGCGACACGACTAGCTAAGTTACATAAAGATGGTTATTTAAATACGTTCGAATTATCATCTTATAAAACCTGCCATTCATGTCTCAAAAGAAAAATGACCAAAACTCCGTTTAGTGGACACGGAGAAAGAGTTACAGAACTCTAGGGACTGATACATAGTGATGTATGTGGTCCCATGTCTACATATGCCAGGAATGGTTCTTCATACTTCATTACATTCACTGACGATCTCTCAAGATACGGACATGTGTTCCTGATGAAACACAAGTCTGAAGCTTTTGAGAAATTCATAGAATATAAGCATGAAGTAGAGAACCAAACGGGTAAAAGTATTAAAATCCTTCGATCTGATCGAGGAGGAGAATACTTGAGCAATGAGTTCCTGGACTATCTGAAAGAGAATATGATTCTCCCTCAGCTTACTCCACCTTATACACCACAGCATAACGGTGTATCAGAACGGAGGAATCGCACCCTATTAGATATGGTGCGCTCTATGATGAGCACTGCCGAGTTACCTATTTCCTTTTGGGGGTATGCGCTTGAGACAGACATATAACTATTGAATAAAGTTCCAACCAAATCAGTGCCTACCACTCCATATGAGACATGGGAGGGGAAGAGACCGTGCCTTAATTACGTTAAGATATGGGGTTGCCCGGCCTATGTTAAAAAGAAAAATCCAGACAAGCTCGAGGCAAGATCATTTCTGTTCATGTTTGTAGGATATCCCAAGTATTCGCGAGGACATATCTTCTACCACCCTGAGGAACAAAAGATGTTTGTTGCTCAGCATGCCACCTTTTTAGAAAAGGAATTTGTTGCAAAGGAAATTAGTGGCAAGGAGGTAGAACTGGAAGAAGTTCCAGCTACACAAACTGCAACAGAAGATTTGGTAGAACCAGAGGATTCAGTAGTTCCCGACGAACCCCGGCCTTTCCGCCGATCTAGTAGGGTTTCTCATCCACCTTAGAGATACTACGGTTTTCTCATTGATGGTGGGAGCGAGGACTTCATCATGGAAGATGATGACTCTACTAGCTTCGAACAGGCCATCATGAGCGGTGACTCTGTGAAATGGCTGGATGCAATGCGATCTGAGATAGAATCCATGTACACCAACAATGTATGGACTTTAAAAGTTGCTCCTGAAGGGGTAAAACCCATTGGGAGCAAATGGATCTTTAAGAAGAAACTTGGTGTCGATGGAAAAGTTGAGACTTTCAAAGCTAGACTTGTTGCAAAGGGTTTTCGTCAACGATCATGTGTGGATTATGACGAAACCTTTTCTCCAGTGGCTATGCTTAAGTCCATCAGGATCCTACTTGCCATTGCTGCATACTTTGACTACGAAATCTGGCAGATGGATGTTAAGACCACCTATCTAAATGGTGATTTAGAGGAGTGCGTGTACATAACTCAGCCAGAGGGCTTCGTAGACAGTGGGAGCAGCGGAAAGGTGCGCAAGCTGTTTAAATCCATCTACGGGTTAAAGCAGGCATCGCGGAGTTGGAACATTTATTTTGATGTAGTAGTCAAAGAGTTTGAATTCATTAAAAACGTAGATGAACCTTGTATTTACAAGAAAGTAGCAGAGAGTAAGGTTGTCTTTCTCGTATTGTACGTGGATGACATACTCTTGATAGGAAATGATGTTCCTATGCTGCACTCGGTCAAGCTCTTCTTATCACAAAGATTCTCAATGAAAGATCTAGGTGATGCCTCCTGCATTTTGGGAATTAAGATCTATAGAGATAGATCTAGACGGATACTGGGATTGTCCCAATCCAGGTATATTGACAACATACTAAAGAGATTTAGTATGGAAGAATACAAGCGTGGGAATTTACCCACGATCTCTGGACTCACTCTCTCCAAAGAGATGTCTCCAAAGACTGATTTGGAGAGAGCCCGCATGCAAGGGATACCCTATGCTTCGGCAGTAGGCTCTATCATGTACGCAATGCTATGTACCAGACCCGATGTAGCATACTTACTAAGTGTAGTGAGTAGGTATCAAGCAGATCCTGGAGAAAGTCACTGGACAGCTGTGAAGAACATTCTCAAGTACTTGAGAAGGACTAAAGAGATGTTCTTGGTGTATGGTAACGGAGAACTCCAGGTGGAGTCCTTTACCGATTAGAGCTTCCAAAGTGATAAGGACGACTCTAAGCCGCACTCGGGATTTGTCTTTACCTTAAATGGAGGGGCGGTTTGTTGGAAGAATTCCAAACAGGAAACCGTGGTAGACTCGACGATGGAGGCTGAATAGATAGCTGCCAACGATGCTGCCAAAGAGGCTGTCTGGATGAAGAAGTTCATCACTGAACTTGGTGTGGTTCCGTCCATTGAGCATCCAATACCTCAGTATTGTGATAACAATGGAGCTGTGGCTTTGGCCAAGGAACCTAGGTCCCATCAGAGATTCATGCATATTCTGAGGTGGTATGACCTGATCCGGGAGATAGTTGATCGCCGGGAGATCGAGGTCAGGAGAGTTGATACGAAAAACAACACTGCGGATCCACTCACGAAGGCCATAACCCAGATACATTTTGAGAGACACTTCGGAATGTTAGGTATGAGATACTACAACAGCTGGCCTTAGTACAAGCAGGAGATTGTTAGTTATGTATATGCCCTAGAGGCCATTGTTGTACATATGATATATATTATAATGGATGCTTGGATATATATAGAGATGACTTTCTTGCTCGACATGATAGTATGCTATCTGGTTTCACTTTGTCTTAACATGTTGACTTGTATTAGTTTACTGTCTTGCTCTCACATGTTGATAAAGACCTTAGGATCTGTACTCGACTACTAGGATTATGATGAGATCATACTAGTGGGGCCAGGGTAGTCCACGAGTACATCCTAAAACTGTTCCTAGTCGAGCGTGAATCGAGACAGGGCATCGATACTCCATAGTAGACTAGCGTATACGCATCTTGACCCATATGATGGGAGATGGATGATCCCATAATCATAGGTGTTGGACATCAAAGATGGTGTACGGGTGATCAGTGGAGACTGGGTACACTGAATGGACTCGCCGAGAACTCCTAGATGGTATTATACCTATCGTCAGATAGCAGTTCTCCAGTGACACTAGTATTGGTTAGTCTATAGACCCGAGATCGTCATAGTCTTGTGTGATTCCCACTGTGCTTTGATTTCCACCTTACCACGTTCACGAAAACGTGCAAACGGTGGCTTTTGGGTACAGTTCCGAATCACATGGAGGCAATGAGCGATAGGAGGGGTTTTGTCTCTCCCGGTATTGGGAGTTGATGTTACGATGTGCTCGATTGCCTATAACTGGAAGTCCCTGGCCAGGGCTGCTATAGAGATCTACTGGTAAGTGTTATCAGTAGTTTCTCAACCCATTATGAGCCACACATCGGCACGACTTATCGGTTACTGGGGTCTGATGTTTACCACCCCTAGACTGGATATGCGACATATCATACGAAGAGACCGGAGTGTACGGTAGTGTTACTGATTGGATTTGCAGGAGTGTGAGCAGGCTTGCTTGTTGATCTTCTGATCGCTTAATACCCAGGTGGCTGTTACGTTTAGCTGACCGCTTATAGCTTGTGGGTGTTTGATATGATCATCACCTACTGCCGGCGTATTGACGATTCTTTAGAGTCCTACATTGAGCTTTCCTGTCTCAGGCAAAACGGAGTAGGAGCACATATGTGATATGTGCAGGACAGAGAATAATACGTGAATGTGATACCGTATTCTATTCTCACGATATGTGGTATCGGCCGGATATATGTGATATAGCCGGATCATCGGATCAAGTGTTGATTCGATGAAATGATACTTGTAATATTAGTCGGTTATATATGATATAGCCGAATTATCGGATCAAGTATTGATTCGATGATTTAATGTATAATTATATATGTGATATATTATATTACATTAACTAATATAAACTTACTTAAGTAATTCTTTTTCTCATTTTGGATACATTTATATATATGTGATATATGTAAAATGTAATCTTTTGTTACTATATTATATATATGTGATATGTATAATTGTAACATGCTAGGTTATAAATGCAACTAGGGTTTATTAGAGTTAAACCATGCTAAGGTTAATATTAGGGTTTATATTTATCATTAAGTAATTCAAATATTGTGGATATTGATCAATGATGAAGCCTGTAGAAGCTTGTAGTCTTCTTTGACTTTGTCCACTCTTTTTGTCTAGCTTAAGATATTTATCAACCATACCTTTAACCATAGCTCATGGTTAAGTCTCTACAAGGGTTAAGGATGATATACTTGACCCATGGTTGCCTTTCTCCACACAACAATTATTGTCATCACTTCATCTTCTTCTTCCTCAAAAGCTTGCTAGCTTTTTCAAAGGTGATGAAAGAAATTGAGAAAAAGAAAACTAAAGAAAGCAAAATTCCTACTTCATCATCATCTTCTATACTAGCCATATAGATTAGTGTGTTAGCTTAACTAATTCATAATTAGTGAAGAGTTAGCTTGAGTTTGTGTTTCCTCAAGGTAGATCATCTTGGATTTCGAAGACTTCAAGTAAGATGCATCATTCACCTCATGGAGCCTCTCTAGAGTCCGGGTGCTTGATGATCGCAGCGAAGAGACCACAACTCGGAGCTTATGAAGCGTAGGAATAGACTACAAAGGTTGTAATCCCTATCGCTTAGATGTAAAGTTGTTTACTTGCAAAGTTTACCCTAATTCTCTAGTTAAGATCTTGGTTAGGGTTTCATAGCACCCCAAAATTTTATAAAATGGCATGTGTGATCCCTTGCTAAACCTTGTTGTCATGCTATACAACCCTACAGGAACTGCTACCAAACCCTAGGGTTTGTGTTCGTTCCGCGGCGCCATAGGTGAGGCAAGGCTTGACCCTTCTACGGTTGCTCCATAGGTGCTGTGACATGTTCTGGGTATTTTTAAACCGCGCTCAAGTGTTGAGCTCTTTGGGAAATTTTGGGTGTTTGTTGATTCGATCGAAAATTTTAACAACGTCTAGCTATTTGTGATTGTGATACAATACTTAGAATCCACAATATTTAGTTTTATGAAAACTAATTTGAATTTTATAAATCTAGCAATTCAGTCTCATATGATTGGTTGCCACGGGATTTTGATGTGGATCAAAAGTCTGTCACAATCACATAGCGTATGCGGATACTCGCCGGGTAAGCTTGCTAGATGGACACGCCCCATAGCCCCGACCAAGTGACTGTAGGAAAACCCCATGGCCAAAAGCATCCGTTTGGGTGCTCGCGGCCGCGGTGTTCCGCCTAAGTGCACTTCGTCGACGGCGTCAGGGGTGCGACCGTCTACTAAAGTTTCCGACGAGCATTCGATCAGGTTGTCGGGAATCTTGTTGAATTACCCGACTGGTTATTGAAAAGTGTTTTCAATATCGAGACTAAAATGTGGGATTTATAATTGTTAGGCATGCGATGTCTAAGGAATTCATTTGGTTAGGCATGAAATCCAAAGTATGTGATACATTAGGTTTATTGGGTTTATGATGTCTAAAGTGGTTGCGGATTCTAACTGTTGTAGTTTTTCACTTTCTTTTCTGCCACCGTAAGTGTAATATGTGGTGTATCGCCGGTTTCGTTGCTATATGTCAACGACAATTGGGATACGCTTATTTACTTACGTGGATGACATATGATGTTATGTGTTGTTTTGATATGTTATATTGGACCGTCGTGTTTTGAATAGCCGGGGGTTTTTATGTGAGATGAGTGTTTTTCATTTTCATTCATGTAAAAACTTGTATGTAATATTCTTTTATTGGGGCACTTCCGGGTTGACGATGATGCCACCATTGATGTATATTATTTATTTTTTCGCATTAGGATAGACCAAAGGAGGAGAGCATAAGTAACCGGGTTCTAGGGTCCAGTGGGAGACCACCTCGAGGAGTCGAGACCGGGTCTCCTAACTCTAGAATTAGTAGGGTTGCTTGCCGCTCTCGTATGGGTCTAGGGATGTGGGTTTGGTTATTCAACACGACCGTGGAATCCGCGTTTTTTACTGGCTTAATTTAAAACATGGAATTCCTAGTATATCCAATATTTCATATATGGACTTTTGCTGCTGATATTCTGTGATGTGATCACTTTATAATCTTAGACGAATACTTATATTATATATAAGATATATAATAAATATTGTTGCTTTCGTTTCTTCTGTGATGCTTAGGAAGCATAATTGATGGGACTTCATTAATGAGATTAATGAAATAAAAGAAACCTAAATATGTTGTAGAATCTTGTTTTAAAAACTGGTAACTTTAGTCTTGCTTTGCATAGCGGTATTCCTTGTAGAATATCCAGCATCTTGTTCGATAAGGAAAGAGCCGAGATCCCTTCACCGGGAGTGACCTCTTTAGTGAAACTAGCAGATGCTACAACCCAATCAGTTTTGTTTTTGATTGCTTTTTCTAGTTCATGCATTGCATAGTGGTATTTGTGAAATATCCAGCACCTCATTCGATGAGGAAAGAGCCGAGATCCATTCAACGGGATTGACCTCTTTAGCAAAACTGGCAAAAGCCTCAGAAACACTCATTTTCAACATCACTCGATTCTACAACGATATCAAGTTCATTACGCAAAAGGTTTTCTTAAAAACCTGTCGTAACCCTCCGTCATTTTAGGAAGCAGAGTACTTAGTATTCGTGCTACATTTTTTGACCATAGTTAAGGCGTAATGTGCGGTAGCTAAGCGGTGTCTTCCTACACAGCATATGATGCGATTAATTAGGACAGTCATGTGACTATGTTGACCATAGTTAAGGGTCATGTGGGTGGGTCTATTTAATCACGAAATGACGGGTAGAACTTGACTAGTGCTTATGATTTGTTGACCATAGTTAAGGTCATAAGTCACTAGGGGTAAAATATTATCGGGAATTTCAAGTGTTGAAATTTGCAATGAGATTGCATACCTTCTATGAGATAGTTGGATCCCGATACCCACTGCGAGTAAGAGTTACTCCTGGGAGAGTATTACACATTACAATTAGCCGATCAAATAGGTATCTAGAAAGGTGTTAACGGGGTTACGCCCATTGGAAAATGAGGTTTTTTTTTAATTAGGTCCATGCGAAAACATGGGGAACCTCCCTCTAAGTACTGACACTGGCCTGGCCGAAAGATTGGCGAACTTGTAGGGCGTAATTAATCCCGTCTAGTCTTACCTTTTTAGGTTTGAAGGAAGATTTGATTAAAACTGTGGGAGCTATCCTGATTAGATAAAATAATAACCAATCTGTTCTTGCAAGAGCATACGCAGAGTGTTTTCTTCTCTCTCTCCTGGTAGCGACCGTAACAAGCCTTAATAAAGATAATATTATGGATGTATTGACCGAACCTGCTTGTTATACTGAGCAGGGGAACATTGGTTCCGATCTTTCTTATAATTGTTATAAGACTGAGCAGGAAATAGGGGAATATCCGGATTTCCACGCAACCCAAATGAGGAATGAGCATGTTGATGCATATTTTTTGGGTGTGTTCGTTACCAAGAACTGTTTCTCAGTATCCTCTACGTCCTAGGTATGAGATACCGGACAAGGATCCCACATATGTAAGAGTTACATAGTCTATAGAAAGGTAGAGAACTGCGATTGGGTGATATGTCTCTAAGTGTTAGAAAATGATGCAATTATTGCAGCCAAATCAGTTGGCAAATATCACCTTGTATTACCTAATGGTAAATACATTGATTCTGAACAAATGTTATTACATGTCGAACCTGATATACAACATTACATCGGTTTCTTTATTAAGTTAAAGAAGGATATAATTTTGTATTACAGGATAATGTTGTGAACAATTTCCTTAATCAAGAGTTGATTGGATCAGGCACGTTATGTAATGGCATATATGTTCTAAATCAAACCACAGTTCAAAGTATACCGAATACACACAAGAGGAGTAGTTTAGAAATGAACGAATCCTTCTTGTGGCATTATAGACTAGGTCATATCAATGCGACACAACTAGCTAAGTTACATTAAGGATGAATATTTGAATCTGTTCGAATTTTCATCTTATGATTCTTACCAGTCTTGTCTCAAAGGTACAATGACCAAAACTCCGTTTATTGGAAATGGAGAAAGAGTTGCTGAACTCTTGGGACAGATACATGATTATGTATACGGTCCTATGTCTACACATGCCAGGATTGGTTCTTTGTACTTCATTGCATTCATTGACCATTGATCAGTCGAAAATATTGCATTTTAACACATCAATTTCTCTACTAATTACAATCATCTAAAGGTGTTCGGTATGAATATAGCACATATTAGCAAATTGACTGTAAAATACCAAATAACATGTGCTATACATTATAACCAGAATTTTTAGGGAAATTGAGTGTTTATTATTGCATGCATCATCTTTGTATATCGCAACACTTGTCTCGAGATTGTATGCAGGAAATTCCAGGTAAAGAGCTGAAACTGCTAAAAGTGCTGATAAAAATACGCCAAGTCCAAGACTTGTGATCTGGCAGTGAACAAGAAAGGGAAATGAGATTCCACACATTAGAAAAGTGCCACAAGGCCAGCACAAAGCATCAAAGGGGATTTCATGCACTAAAGCCTTCAAAGGGCAGAGGATCCGCGGCCAAAGGCCCCTTCCCGCGATGGATTCAAGGCCATATGGTGACGTCAGCAATGCAAATTTTCCCACATGCCTTCCCGTAACGGCCAATGCTTCCAGAAGATTCCAGACGACCATGTGGTTTTATCCAGAAAGCTCGGCCTAACAACCTTGCCCTAGAATATTCCTCATTCTAGAATATTCCCTCCAACAAACTTCTTCTAGAAGCCTCTCTCTAACAACCTAGCTTTGGAGGGAAGATTCAAAATAAGAGATTATAAAATGAGATCTAGATCTAGGGTTTTGGGGGTTGTTCATTAGGTTATTGATTGTTAGTTAGCTAGCTAGTTAGTGAGTTGTTGAAATTGGAGGGAAAAAAGTGTAGATCCAAACAAAAACTAAATCAAATTGAGTGACACAATTTGATCCAATTCAAGATCACCGAGTACCGATTCAAAGCAAGAAGCCTTCAACCTTTTAGAAGTGACGCCGATTTTCATCCGAGCAAGTAATCCAAGACGATCCGCGACTCACGAAGACGATGCGAAGCTAATTCGACGATCGAGTTCTTTCCTCAAATTCTTATAGTTCTTGAGCGAATTGCAACGGAATTGTTGAATAATAAAAGGTGAAATTTCTTTATCTTGCTTATCTTTACATTTGAGCATTATGATGAGTTCTCAATTTGTGATTGTGTTCTTTGTTATAAAGCTTGAGTAAAAACTCGGCTCGTGGAGGAGTCGAGAGAATCAATAGATGATGATGTTACAAATCTTGAAACGATTCTTAATTCCTATAAGTTTTGTAAACTCTTGTAAACTGAATCATCGACAATCTAGTTTCGAGTGAAATGCTTAATTGAATGTTTTCGCTCATAAGTAGAGATCAACGATCGGTAATTCAATTTACTAGAGGCTAGCTTTTGAATGAGATTCATTGAAAGGACAAAGGATGAGATGAAGAAACCCTAGTTCCTTCAAGAGATCCTTAAACCTCGATCGATCGTCATCGATCTAGTATCAAATTGTCACGCCCAGCTTCCCAAAATACGAAAAACGATGGATGACTAGGCCAGCCACGCTCCTACGGTCAAGGAATAATCCCGCCGTAGTCACACTTCGGCTTCTATCATTACATGGTAATCAGTAAACAAAGCACAACAGTAAAGTAATTACATCACTAAATTATTACATTAAAATCCATTGTTCACAAATTGCAAATAAACAAGAAGAGTTACTAACCAAATCCAATTACACGATCACTTTTATGGGGAGCAGAAAAGAAAGAAAAGCACTCCAGACTAGATCTCCGTCAGCTCGAAAGGTAAATCCGTCTCCTCCGCTAGTTCTTCCATGAGATCTGAGCATGCATACTCAGGTCGTCAGAGCGACGTAGCAATTTATATAATAATGATATGAAACAAGTAATTACGATAATAACAGTAAAAGTACAACGCGTGTAATCACAATGTCACTATATGATGCAAAGTATGATCTGTGTCCCTATCAGTCTCTAGGTCATGTTTGAAATCGTATAGTGGAAAGGAGGATCATGTTTAACAGGAGTCTCGTACAAACCCGAGACAACGGCCCACATGCCCCGGACATAACCCTGTCAGCCGGATCGCTAGATCCTATCTAATATATATATATATATATATATCACTGCTCGAATGATCATCCTCTAAAACACGGTCCCGCTAAATACGATTCTCTTTCCACTTTGATTTCCCCCTTTTCCCCAGGTTAACACTATTTATGATTTTGATTTAGTCGTGTACAAGTATACCAATGACACGGTTTTATCACCGTTCCCTGTATCAATCACTGTCATGAATTATTCATTTTCCATTGGTGTACTCGACAATCCTAAACCAATATCATTCACGCACGATAATGCAATATCCACTGAACACCAACACGCACTAACACTATATTTATGGCAAATGGGATGAGATATGTGTATGTATGCCATTAATAAGTCATGTATGTTATGAACCAATGTGCACGCCATCAACTTACAAAAATTGCATTAATTCATATGTTTGGAATTCAATGAAATGATATAAATACGATAATAAGAACACTCTATCAGCATTCCATCAAAATTAGTTTTAGCTCAATCGGGTTTCCGGTATCCAAGTTACAGCCGTTTCATTTTAAGTGCTCGCGGCTGGAAATTCAGTTTCTGAACTGAACGTCCGTTTCGCGACATGAATTTCACCCAGTTGGGATCAGAATATAGCAACGCTACAGTTAAATAAAATCTAGTGTTTTCAATAGGGTATTCAACGCAACAGACAGATTCTCAATCGCGTCTGTACGTCGAATGTTACACATTGTTTAACACTAGTTTGTCACTTCTGAATCTGTTCTGGACTGTTATACGTCCTGCCCTTTTAATTTACAATTTAAATAGCAAACGACGATGAAACGGAATGAAACCACTTGTGTTATTTAGCTAACAAATTCATCTTTAATAAACTGTAGAGTTCTGCAGCATACGAGTTCAGGAAGCATGGTGGCACGTATTACGGGACAGTAAACAGTAACCATAGTCGCTCAGGACTGCAGTCCAGATCCGCACTCCGATCCAAAAATCGTCACAACTTCAGTATAGAAACCATTAGAAACTTGCATAGGGTGATATTTCATCGAGTCGGCTTTGATTTAAGCCCTTGAACGCATCATTCCAGTATGTACATGATTTATGGTGATTTTAACAATTTTCAGGTACGGGAAATTTCCAGTTTTACGGGTATATTTGGGGGTATTCGTTTTAGTCGTTAACAGTCGTATTTTCCAGTGAAATTTATACAGGATATTCATTATCACACGGGCCAACATAGAAAATCCAATTTCGTCAAATTAGATGAATATTTTCATTTGGATCATGAATCGAACAGGTATATCGTTTAATTTTATAGGAAATTGTAAATTCTTAACTTATACGATTTGAGTTTGTAACACGAATAGATTAGCATGTAGCAAGTAAAATACTTGCCTGGAAACATTTCGGGGATGCATGGTAGCAGCAGCGTCACGAACGCGCGACGAACGGCGCGAATTGGTTTGCATGACCTTGGCTCGAGTTTCGGGTTTGACGTCGGAGTGGCACGGACACATCTTGTGCTTGCTGGAAGCGGAGGGGTGCTCTGCGGATCTCAGGGAGTGCGCTGGAGTCGACGACGGTCGGTGGCGGTGCTCCGGCGATGGGCAACAGTGGGTTCTGGATGTGAGCTAAGGTTTTGCGGCTTTGGAAAGAAAGAGAGAGAGAGCTCGGGTGTGGGTCTTTTGGAGTGATGATGACGATGCTGAGAATGGAGGAAGTCGATGAGGTGTTTCAGGTGCAGTGGGGGCTCGCCGGTGTCGTGGGTGCCGGTGGTGGTCGAGCTCGTTGGCGAGGGGATTGGGTGTGCAGGGGGTGCTCGGCAGGGGGGCTCGGTTGATGGAGTGGAGTGGTGAGGGGTTCTGTTGGTGGAGGAGGAGTGAGGGAGGGAGGAGTATGAGGTGGTGAGGTCGGTGGCGGCGTTGTCGTCGTCGGTGTAGAGATGGAGGCAGTGGGTTTCGTAGGTGAACGAGAGGAGGAGATTTTAGAAGAGAGAGGAGTGAGGGTGTGAGGGAGAAAAGAGGAGTTGGAGTCGAGAAGTTTGAGGGGCTCGCGAGGGGTGTGCGACGTGGGGCAAGGGCGCGGGCGTGGGCGTGGGCGTGGGCACGAGGTGAGGCGAAGAAAGTGGATCGGGGAAGTTACCGTTGGGGAAGAAGGAGAGTTAGGGTGTGGGCCGGGTCGAGTTTGCTGGGGAAACGGGCTGAAGGAAGTGGGCCGAGTTTTTAATTACTTAAATCCCTTGTAAATTTTCGTGGGCTGAGGAGTGGACGGGCCGGGGAAAATTATAGGTTAATTATATTTTATTTAAGTTGAGTTGAGGAATGAGAGTGGACCTAGGTTTAAAGTTTAAAGGAGATTAATTTATTTTATGTTGGGCTTGGGAAAATATGTTATGGGCTGGGGGTTTAATATGAGGGAAATTATTTATACTTGGTTTTAAATTTCGGGTTTTGACTTTTAGAGTTTGGAAAATTTAAATATGGGAATTTAAGCAACCAATTTCCCACAGAAATTTACGAGGGAAAAGGAAGGGAAAAAAAACTCGGGGAATTTTGGAAAAATTAGAATCTTTTATTGAGATGGGAACGGGGATTTACATCATACCCCCTTTACAAAAATTTCATCCTCGAAATTTAACAAGAATAAAATGAAGCAAAGTACTAAACAAAGAGCTGTGGATAACGAGCATGGATATCTTCCTCCAGCTTCCAGGTGGATTCTCTTGGGGAACGACCGCCCCAAGTCACTCGGACTAACGGAATGACCTTATTCTTCAGCACTTTCTCTCTGCGGTCATGGATGGTAGTGGGCTTCTCCTCGTATGATAGATCGGTACCCAAAATTAGCTCCCAATAGTCCAGGACATGGCTCTCGTCCCGAACATAACGCCGCAACTGTAACACATGGAAGGTATTGTGCACATCCGCTAGCGATGGAGGCAAGGCAAGTCGGTAGGCCACCTCTCCTACTCGCTCTATCACCTCAAAAGGTCCGATAAAACAGGGACTGAGCTTTCCCCGACCTTCGAACCTGATAACTCCATGGGTAAGGGAAATCTTCAAGAACACGTGATCTCCGACTTCAAATTCTAGTGCCCTCCTGCTGGTATCTGCCCAACTCTTCTGTCGATCCTGAGCCGTCTTAATACGCTGCCTGATCATTTGGACCTTGTCGACTGTCTGAACAATGAGTTCGGAGCCCAGTAATCTTCGTTCTCCCACATCATCCCAACATACTGGGGATCGACACTTCCGCCCGTAAAGTGCTTCAAAAGGAGTCATCTGAATGCTAGCCTGATTACTATTGTTATAAGAATACTCGACTAGATGCATATGGTCCTCCCAGGAACCCTGAAAGTCCAACATACAGTCTCTCAACATATCCTCGAGCATCTGAATCGTACGCTCGGATTGTCCATCCGTCTGCGGGTGATAAGCTGTGCCGAATTTGAGGCGGGTACCCAAACTCTCCTGTAAGCTCCTCCAAAAGTGCGACACGAATCTGGTGTCCCGATCTGACAAAATGCTGACTGGAACACCGTGAAGTCGCACTATCTCCTGCATATATCTCTCTGCCAGTGACTCTGTCGACTGTCCCACTCGGAATGGTATGAAGTGTGCAGCTTTCGTGAGTCGATCGACGATAACCCAAATGGCGTTATTGCCCCTAAGGCTCCGTGGTAAGGCCGTCACGAAATCCATGGTAATGTGCTCCCACTTCCATTCTGGTATTGGCAGTGGTTGTAACAATCCCGCCGTCCTCTGATGCTCTGCCTTCACCTGTTGGCATACTAAGCATCTGGATACGAACCTCGCAATTTCCCTCTTCATTCCGTTCCACCAAAATTGCTGCTTTAGGTCTCTATACATCTTCGTACCTCCCGGATGCACAGAATAAGCTGAAATATGTGCTTCAGCCAGTACTTCTTCTCGGACATCTCCCTTGGATACGCAGAGTCTGCTACCGAATCTCAGAGAGCCATCTTCATGTATGATCAAGTCTGATCTCAGCCCGGCTTCTACTTGCGCTCTGAACTTTTGCAATCGGGAATGATCCGCTTGTGCAGCCTTGATGCGAACCACCAGGGAAGACTGCACATGTAGTTGCCAAAGTTGACTGAGTGCGCTCGGTGTAACGAATTCAAGCTCGAGTCTCTGAAAGTCCTCAATAATGCTCTTCTGACTGGTTAACCTCATGACCGCTGGCTTGCGACTGAGCGCATCTGGTACAACATTCACTTTCCCCGGGTGATACTGAAGGTCCAAGTCATAATCTGCCATCAGCTCTAGCCATCGGCGCTGCCTCATGTTTAGCTCCTTCTGAGTGAAGACGTACTTCAGACTTTTATGATCCGTGTATACCTCCACTTTCTCGCCCAATAGGTAGTGCCTCCAAATCTTCAACGCAAAGACTACTGCAGCTAACTCCAAGTCATGCGTAGGATACTTCTTCTCGTGATTTCTCAGTTGTCGAGAGGCATAAGCAACCACTCGGTCGTGCTGCATCAGAACACAGCCTAATCCCTTCCCTGAGGCATCACTGTGTATCACCAAACCACCGGAATCATCTGGTACTGTAAGAATAGGCGTCGTGGTTAACTTCTACTTTAGCGTGTCAAATGCCTGAGTGCACTCCTCTGTCCACGCAAACGATACATCCTTCCGTGTTAGCCTCGTCAATGGTTCAGCGATTCTTAAGAAGTCTTGGACGAATCTCTGATAATAACCTGCCAAACCCAGAAAACTCCTGATCTCGGCCACTGACTTCGGCGTTAGCCAATCTCTGACAGATTCTATCTTTGCCGGGTCCACCGAGATGCCTTCGCCCGAAACAATATGTCCCAAAAACCGAACCTTATCGAGCCAGAATTCACACTTGCTTAGCTTCGCATACAGCTTCTCTTCCCGAAGAATTTGTAGAACCGTGCGCAAATGTTCAGCATGCTCCTCCCGGGTCTTCGAGTAGACAAGTATGTCGTCGATAAACACAACGACAAACGTGTCTAAATACTTTGCAAACACCATGTTCATCAAGTCCATGAATATCGCTGGGGCATTGGTAACACCGAACGTCATCACAATGAACTCGTAATGTCCGTATCGGGTCCTGAAAGCCGTCTTGCATACATCCTCGTCTGCTACTCTGATTTGATGATATCCAGAACGGAGATCCAACTTCGAGAATACCTTGGCCCCACTTAGCTGATCGAATAAGTCGTCGATGCGCGGGATTGGGTACTTGTTCTTTATTGTAACCTTGTTCAACTCCCGATAATCTATACACATTCGCAGCGATCCATCCTTCTTCTTTACTAACAAAAACAGGTGCACCCCATGGTGAAGCGCTCGGCCGAATAAATCCCTTCTCCAATAGCTCTTCAATTTGCTTCTTCAATTCCGCCAACTCAACTGGTGTTATTCTGTATGGGGCCTTGGATACTGGGCCGTACCTGGAGTTAAATCGATCGAGAACTCCAAGATGCGAGGAGGTGGTAGACCTGGTAGATCTTCAGGAAATACGTCCAGAAAGTCCCGAACAATTTCTGGGGCTGGGCTCTCATCAATCTCCATAGCTGTCAGCTCCTTGGGCTTGGCTCTGTACTTGGCTGGCTCCAAAGATTCGCTTCCGCCCTCGAAAATAAACTCCGGGTGATTGGGAATGCGGAAGATCTCATTCCTTACACGACAATCGATAACTTCATGGAAGGTACTCCTCCAATCCATCTCGAGAATTGCGTCGTAACTGCCTGTCCCAATAAGATGGAAATTCGCATAGAATTCCCTGCCACACACTACAACCGGACATGATCTACATTCTCGACTAGATATTATAATGCCATTACCCGTATGTATCTCCCAGCCCTTGGTTAGTGGTTCATGTGGTATGGAGTGTGTATCAGCGAAATGCTCAGACAAGAAACTGTGCGATGCTCCAGAATCAAATAGTACTCTAGCTGGCAAGGAATGTACGAGTAGAGTACCTGTAACAACGTCTCCTGACGCCTCTACCTACTCGGCGGTCAAGGTGAAAGCCCGTCCCTGACCGCGACCTGCAAAGGGTTGCCTCTGCTCCTATGGCCTTCGCTGCAGCGGTCCAGAACCTCCTTGTATCTCTGCTCGCTCAGGGCAACCGCTAATCCTGTGCTGACTGGATCCGCAAATCAAGCACTGTCCCTTGGCACGGCGACAGTCCTTCTGGGTATGCCCATCTCTACCGCAGTAGCCGCAAACTACGTTCTGTCTCTGGGGGCGATGCTGTGGCATGAACGGGCGCTTCATTTGTGTCGTTCCAGGCCTGTGAACCGGTATGGCTCCTCGAGAAGGTGTAGGGGTACGTGCTGGAACGACTGGGGGTTTCCTGAACTTGTTGATCAATTGCTCCTGAACTCTCGCCGCGTTGAGTAACTGTGCGAAAGTCTGCAACTCCAGTGATGCAATCAACTGCTGCAACTCGAAATCAAGCCCGTGCAAGAAACGTCTGGCCCTGGTGGCCTCTGAGACGACCATGTATGGAGCAAAACGGCTCAGACGGTTGAACTCGGCCGCATATACGTCCACTGGACGTCCATTCTGCTTCAATAGAATAAATCTTTCCTCCATCTCTGCCTTGGCGGTGGAAGGGAAATAATGATCTAGGAAGCACTCTTTGAATTTTCCCCACTCAATCGGCCTGTCCAGCCTGCTTTCTTCCACTGACCACCAAGTACGGGCTTCATCTTCCAATTGGATCTTTATCACATCCACCCTATCTTCATCCGGTACCCTGGCGGTTGTCAGTAAGTTCTCCATGTTCACTAACCATTACTCGCCCTCAAGGGGTTTAGCTAGCCCTGTAAATGTAGCTAGATACAACCGTCGGAAGTCTGATACGGTACCAGCCCTAGCATGATAAGCTGGTTGGGTAGAGCCCTCGGGGGCGGTAACGAGTGCGGTGGGTCCTCCTGCGGCGGTAATCGCCCTGAGTCCCTCAATGAGTAAGTCTGTCTTCCTCTCCTGAGCTTCCGCGAGAGAGGTCAGTGCACTAATTATTATTTCTGTGCGGTCCTGAGAACTGGAGTCCGAGGAAGGGTCGTTCGGGGACGTCATATCGCTGGAAGATTCAAAAGGATAAGATCAGATTCAAGGATGAAAATCAGGAATAGTGAAACGAAAATAATGTAATACCGTATAGTTAATGTTATCCCTTGTTACTAAATACGGCTCTGATACCAACAAAACCATGTCACGCCCCGCTTCCCAAAATACGGAAAACGAAGGATGACTAGGCCAGCCATGCTCCTACGGTCAAGGAATAATCCCGCCGTAGTCACACTTCGGCTTCTATCATTACATGGTAATCAGTAAACAAAGCACAGCAGTAAAGGAATTACATCACTAAATTATTACATTAAAATCCACTGTTCACAAATTGCAAATAAACAAGAAGAGTTACTAACCAAATCCAATTACACGATCTCTTTTATGGAGAGCAGAAAAGAAAGAAAAGCACTCCAGACTAAATCTCCGTCAGCTCGAAAGGTAAATCCATCTCCTGCGCTGGTTCTTCCATGAGATCTGAGCATGCATACTCAGGTCGTTAGAGCGACATAGCAATTTATATAATAATGATATGAAACAAGTAATTACGATAATAACAGTAAAAGTACAACGCGTGTAATCACAATGTCACTATATGATGCAAAGTTTGATCCGTGTCCCTATCAGTCTCTAGGTCATGATTGAAATCGTATAGTGCAAAGGAGGATCATGTTTAACAGGAGTCTCGTACATACCCGAGACAACGGCCCATATGCCCGGGACATAACCTTGTCAGCCGGATCGCTAGAACCTATATATATATCACTGCTCAAATGATCATCCTCTAAAACACGGTCCCGCTAAATACGATTCTCTTTCCTCTTCGATTTCCCCTTTTTCCCCAGGTTAACACTATTTATGATTTTGATTTAGTCGTGTACAAGTATACCAATGGCACGGTTTTATCACTGTTCCCTGTATCAATCATTGTCACGAATTATTCACTTTCCACTGGTGTACTCGACACTCCTAAACCAATATTATTCACGCACGATAATGCAATGTCCACTGAACACTAACACGCACTAACACTATATTTATGGCAAATGGGATGAGATATGTGTATGTATGCCATTAATAAGTCATGTATGTTATGAACCAATGTGCACGTCATCAGCTTACAAAAATTGCATTAATTCATATGTTTGGAATTAAATGAAATGATATAAATACGATAATAAGAACACTCTATCAGCAGTCCATCAAAATTAGTTTCAGCTCAATCGGGTTTCCGGTATCCAAGTTATAGCCGTTTTATTTTAAGTGCTCGCGGCTGGAAATTCAGTTTCTGAACTGAACGTCCGTTTCGCGACACGAATTTCACCCAGTTGGGATCATAATCTAGAAATGCTACAGTTAAATAAAATCTAGTGTTTTCAATAGGGTATTCAACTCATTAGACGGATTCTCAATCGCGTCTCTACGTCGAAAGTTACACACTGTTTAACACTACTTTGTCACTTCTGAATCTGTTCTGCACTGTTATACGTCCTGCCCTTTTAATTTACAATTTAAATAGCAAACGACGATGAAACGGAATGAAACCACTTGTGTTATTTAGCTAACAAATTCACCATTAATAAACTGTAGAGTTCCGCAGCATACGAGTTCAGAAAACATGGTGGAACGCATTACGGGACAATAACCAGTAACCAGAGTCGCTCTGGACTGCAGTCCAGAGCCGCACTCCGATCCAAAAATTGTCTCAATTTCAGTACAGAAACCATTAGAAACTTGCATAGGGTTATATTTCGTCGAGTCGGCTTCGATTTAAGCCCCCTAAAGCATCATTCCAGTATGTACATGATTTATGGTGATTTTAACAATTTTCAGGTACGGGAAATTTCCAGTTTTACGGGTATATTTGGGGGTATTCGTTTTAGCCGTTAACAGTCGTATTTTCCAGTGAAATTTATACAAGATATTCATTATCACACGGTCCAACATAGAAAATACAATTCCGTCAAATTAGATGAATATTTTCATTTGGATCATGCATCGAACAGGTATGTCGTTTAATTTTATCGGAAATTGTAAATTCCTAACTTATACGATTTGAGTTTGTAACACGAATTGATTAGCATGTAGCAAGTAAAATACTTGCCTGGAAACGTTTCGGGGATGCACGGCAGCAGCAGCATCACGAACGCGCGACAAACGGCGCGAATTAGTTTGCACGACCTTGGCTCGTGTTTCAGGTTTGACGTCGGAGTGGCACGGATACGTCTTGTGCTTGCTGGAAGCGGAGGGGTGCTCTGAGGATCTTAGGGTGTGCGCTGGAGTCGGCGGCGGTGCTCCAGCGATGGGCAACAGTGGGTTCTGGATGTGAGCTGAGGTTTTGCGGCTTTGGAAAGAAAGAGGGAGAGAGCTCGGGTGTGGGTCTTTTGGAGTGATGATGACGATGCTGAGAATGGAGGAAGTCGATGAGGTGTTTCAGGTGCAGTGGGGGCTCGCCGGTGTCGTGGGTGCCGGTGGTGGTCGAGCTCCGTGGCGAGGGGATTGGGTGTGCAAGGGGTGCTCGGCAGGGGTGCTTGGTTGATGGAGTGGAGTGGTGAGGGGTTCTGTTGGTGGAGGAGGAGTGAGCGAGGTAGGAGTACGAGGTGGTGAGGTCGTCGGCGGCGTTGTCATCGTTGGCGGCGTTGTCGTCGTCGGTGTAGAGATGGAGGCAGTGGGTTTCGTAGGTGAACGAGAGGAGGAGATTTGAGAAGAGAGAGGAATGAGGGTGTGAGGGAGAAAAGTGGAGTTGGAGTCGAGAAGTTTGAGGGGCTCGCGAGGGGTGCGCGACGTGGGGCAAGGGCGCGGGCTTGGGCTTCGGAGTGGGCGCGAGGTGAGGCGAAGAAAGTGGATCGAGGAAGTTACCGTTGGGGAAGAAGGAGAGTTAGGGTGTAGGCCGGGTCGGGTTTGCTTGGGTAACGGGCTGAAGGAAGTGGGCCGAGTTTTTAGTTACATAAAGCCCTTGTAAATTTTCATGGGCTGAGGAGTGGACGGGCCGGGGAAAATTATAGGTTAATTAAATATTATTTATGTTGAGTTGATGAATGAGAGTGGGCCTGGGTTTAAAGTTTAAAGGAGATTAATTTATTTTATTTTGGGCTTGGGAAAATATGTTATGGGCTGGGGGTTTAATATGAGGGAAATTATTTATACTTGGTTTTAAATTTTGGGTTTTTGACATTTACGGTTTGGAAAATTTAAATATGGGAATTTGAGCAACCAATTTCCCACAGAAATTTACGAGGGAAAAGGAAGGGAAAAAAAACTCGGGGAATTTTAGAAACTTTTATTGAGATGGGAACGGGGATTTACACAAATCATCAATGGATAGGAATACGTAATCACAAGTCTTCATCACTTCTATAGATTCGATCGATTCCTACGAGCCTCATTTCAAATCTTGATAGTTCATTATATTTGGACATCTTCTAGAATTTTATAGATTCTTGATTTTTATATCTAGTTCTTACTATTCTTGAAACTAAAATTCAAAATTCTTGAATCTATTTTCTTGCAATTTTTCTTTTATCTTTTCATTTTGACTCATCTAAAACGAAAGTAAGCAAAACACACATCTCAGTGGACGATCCGTATTCATTAACGCGCTACTTCGACACCGTTATAGATTGCGGTTAACAAATTTCTTTGATTGTGATCTTTATACAATTTCAAAACACGACACACAAAGAACGATTAAATCAAATGGCGTTGTTGCCGGGGATGTGTGCTATTTTGTTCGTTTTTGTTATTTGAGTTGAAAAATTATTATTCGATCAAATTTTCATTCAAGATTCGCATCGTTTGCTTAACATTAGTGATTGAATTTTTGCAAGGGAATCTGGATTCATTCTACAGATGGAATCAAGGTTCAGAGAAGTTTTTCAAACTCCAGAGGAGTACAGAAAGCAACTCAGAAATTTTGAAGCCCTACTTCCTCCTCATCACCGCGGATCCGCGGCAATTAGAGGGTTTTTGCGGCGGAACCGCCGCCGTTTAGGTACTTCACAGTTCCAATTTTCTCAGGTATCTCTCTGACTTTCTTATCTCCTCTCTGATCTTCTCCAATAACCCTTTCTTGCAGGATTCTTTGCAAAAATTCAGCGCCGCTAAAAAATTAAATTTGTTGCAATTCATGAAATTGGTTGTTTGCATATTTTAATATGGAAATTAAGGGGGAAAGACCAAATTCAGATTAGGTGGGGAGTTCAATACCCTTCCTAGGCTCCGGAAATCATAAACTTGCATCTGCATCACCCTCATTAATTAAAAAATATCTAGGCAAGACTCTAAGGACCGTCGCGCTCAATTAAGACAGAAGGAGGTCGTGGATAATCTATTGCTTATCCGCGTTTCTTTTGTATTGTCTAAGGCAAGTGTGTTTAAAGCAAGTGGTTACTTAATTAGGCCCGTTAGTTACATAGCGGATAACCTCCCACTTACCTAGCACTTACTTGGCCACAGAAGGGGCAAAGAGGCAGTAGAGGATTTATTCTGCGATTTGTCTTCTGGAAGTCTAGGAGCGGTCTAGAGACTTGACCTAGGTGACCATTAGATATAGGGTTGCTTGTGCATGTTTGTGTGAATTTTCAAAAATCCGTTTCTTTTTCAAAACAAACCGATTATTTCCCCATCCCCCTCTTTTTACCCCTTTTTAACCTTTTTACCCTTCTCCCCCTCTTCTCTTCTTATATGGGTGACCCAAACAGAAAATCTCTTGCCGAGCTTTAGTGTCCATAACCAGATATTAAATGTTTTCGTAATCCCTTCGGTATACCATCCGGCTCTTCCATGTCCTTAAGAGATCATATAGAACAAGTAGGAAGAAACAGTTGGCCACCTCAGTCTAGCTCTTATCAACCGTATCCTAATCCTACATCCATTACAGTTGATACCCCGAGCGAGGAAGCCCCCAGACGCATGTCCATTGCTGAGCACATAGCTAGGGCTAGAAGCCAAAGTTTCAATCCGAACCAATATCAACCGTACCCTAATTCTACACCTGTTTCAGTTGATACCCCGAGTGAGGAAGCCCCTAGACGCATGTCCATTGCTGAGCATATAGCTAGGGCTAGAAGCCAAAGTTTCAATCCGAACCAATATCAACCGTACCCTAATTCTACACCTGTTTAAGTTGATATCCCGAGTGAGGATGCCCCGAGACGAATTTCAATTGCTGAGCATATAGCTAGGGCTAGAGACCAAAGTTTCAACCTGGACCAATATTGATCAGTCGAAAATACTGCATTTTTAACACGGCAATTTCCCTATCATTTGTACTCATCTAGATGTGTTCGGTATTTATATTGCACATATTAGCAAAACATCTCTGAAATACCAGATTACATGTGTTAGACTTTTAAATCGGCACTTTTAGGGAAATTGTGTGTTTATCACGACATCGCGCCATTCTTGTACAGCGCAACTCTTGTCATGAAGTCTGTGCAGGAAATTGCAGAAACCGAGTCAAAATTGTGAAAACAGTGCTGATAAATTACGCCAACTCAAAGGCTAAAGATCTGGAAGTGATCAAAGGCTAATTACAAGATTTAACATATCATACTAATGCCCAATTGTCAGCCCAAGACCACAGCAGAAGACCCAAGCCCTAAGGCTTCCAAACCGTCGCGGTTCCGCGGCGGGGGCTGGCTTATGCCGCGGAACCGCGGCGGCGTGACGTCATCAGAAGCCCAAATTTCCTCACGTGGCTAATTCTAACGGCCCAAGCTTCCAGAAGACCCCAGAAGCTCCACGTGGCGCATCTAGAAGGCTCGGCTTAACAAAATATTTCTAGAAGGCTCTCTTAACAAACTTTTGGAGGGAAATTCAAATCTTTTGCGAACAAACTTGTGGAGGGAAAATTCAAATTTGAAATCCTAGATCTAGGGTTTTGAGGTCTATAAAAGAGAGCCTAGATCTAGGGTTGGGGTTGTTCAATTCTTCATCTCTCCCTCTTCCACCCACAAGTTGAGTGACACGACTTGTGCCAAACCCTAATTCCAATTCAAGATCCCGAGTACCATTCAAGCAAGAGAGCCTTCAACCTTTAGAAAGCGACGCCGGATTTCAACGGAGCAAGAGATCCAAGCCGATCCGCGACTTAAGGAGTCGAGCGAAGCCGAAATCGACGATCTAGTTCCTTCCTTTTGTAAATTCAAGAGAGTTGTAACGAAATTTGTCGATAAATAAAGGTTAAATTTCTATATCTTGCTTATCTTTTAATTCAAGCATTATGATTCAATCTCAATTTGTGATTGCGTTTGTTATGATGATTTTTGAGTAAACTCCGCTCGTATAGGAGTTGTGAAGATCAATAGAATGATGATGATTTAGATTCTTCTACAATTCTTAAATCCTATAACGATTGTAAATTCTAGTGAATCAAATGATCGATGACCTAGTTTCGGGATGATCCTTTTTTGATTGTGTTCACTCAAAACTAGGGAACAACGATTGATCATTTGATAAATTAGAAGCTAGAATTTGAATGAGATTCATTGAAAGGATAAAGGATAAGACGAGGAAACCCTAGCTTCTTCGCAAAATCCTTAACCTCGATGAATTATCATCGATCTAGTATCAATTAGTTAATGGATAAGAATATGAACTCTTTAGATCTCATCACATCTATAGATCCGATCTACTCCTACGAGCTACACTACGAATCTTGATTGTTGGTTGGAAATCATCCTAAATTATCACTTCTTGATTTTAATGCTTTCTTAGATCTAGATATTTTATCTTTCTTGAAATGCAATTTTATAAATCATGAATTGTTTTCTTTTCTTTTCCTTAAAGTTTCAACTCATCTAATTCGAAACACGAACGATTACACTTTCCCTGTGGACGATCCACACTTACTAACGCGCTACATCCGATACCGTTATTGATTGCGGTCAAATAATTTTTGGTTGTGATTTCTACATAAATTTCTCAATATACACAATCCGAAATCGTATTTTCAATCAAATATCAACCATCACCACTTTCCAAAGAAGAATTTCATAATCGGTTTATGACATGCATGATGTCCAATAACCAACCGACGAACCCATATAAAAATTCTTCTTAACACAATGTTGACTCGACTCCTACCCAATTTTCATAACCATTCTGTTCCTATCAATCAAATCCGACTTTTCCACCTTCTCTAAGCGGTCCTTCTAATCAGCCATTTGGGAGTTTTAACTGTCCACCAGAATTTCAATCTTATATTGAAACTCCTTATCAACCCAAGTCTAGTCTTGAGCAGACATTAGAAAAATATATGGAATTGACGAACCAAATTAGGAAGGTAACAACAGAGTGGATGCAAGTAAATAATTTCAAACCGACCCAAAATTTTTCAGTACATAATTCAGGCATGGGACAAAATGAGAATTTGGGTAGTGAGAGAGAGCTGTACACCTTGCCGAATCAAACATTCCCTTTCCAATCTGAAATCCACAACTCCAGTTTCACAGATTCATCTAGTGCACTAAAGGATTCACCAATTGACGATAGAATGTATGACAAGTTGTGTAATAATGCAATGTTTGATTTACCCGACTGCAAAGGGTCCATTTCAAGTGAAACCATGCCATTATGATCTTTATACCTCCACTCTTGAACCAAAACTGATTGAAAACTATACTTTTGATGACGTGTTTGAGAATTTAATCTTCACTTGAATGAGGTGATTGACGTTGGGGATATATTGATTGATGAATCCAAAATTTTGGATGATTTTGTCCCACCAATTCATCAGATCCTTTCACTTCCTTGTGGTCATCATCTTGAGCCTTTAATGCATCCCGAACCCTAAATACGTCTTGAAGTTGTTGATATTTGTATACCCGAAGATCAGACCGAAATTCAACCTTCACCTCCCACATCTGGTTTAGTGACACTCGACACATCAATAGGTTCACCCATTTCATCTTCCACTATCTCTGGTTCTTCTTCCGTTCCTCAAATGATAGTGAGTGTTGATGAATCACAATCCGATAGTTCAAGTTCGACAAGCCTAGAAAGCCAACTTGATTTGGATATTTTTGAAAATGAGGTAATTGAGTTTTTCACCTCCACATATTTTGATAAATCAAGTAGGATAAATTCTGGCACAAAACTTTTTGACAGCAAAATGTTCGATCACATCATTAATGAAAGTTTTGAAGAACTTTTTGCTGACGAACTGGCATTCCTAAAAAATATGGATTTTGTGATTGATCAACCTCAATTTATAGAAGTTGAACCGCCACCATTCCTTCTTCCTAATCATTCACATTCATTCCCATTCTTTCTTTTCTCTAATTTAAAATTCAAACCCTTTCCAGACCACCTCTTATCCCTTCCCCACTTTTTCTTGACTCGATACAACACATTCTTCCACCAACCTATACGCTTTACTGATAAAATCTTTGAATGGATGGTATTAACTTTTGGTCTTTGTAAAGTCTTACTTTGACCAAATGACTCACCCCCTCTTAAAATGCTTCAAATTGTCTAACTCATGTTTGAGGGGGGGTGTATTTTTGGCTCTTGAAATAACTGTAGTCCTCAATATTGAGTGCCAAAAATAAGTTTGGGGGAGGATTTTCACTTAAATATTTTGCTCCGTTAATAAATTTCCTCCCAAGCTTACAGGTTTTTTGAGGTTTAACAGATAGCAACAGTGAGGACACTGTTGAAAACAAGTTTGGGGGAGATTTGTGCTTATTTTCGCATACTTCGCATAAGCACAAAACATTTTAAAACCTATAAAATTTTTTAAAAATTTCAAAAAAAAATTAAAATTTTTGTACATAAATAAGATAATAAAAGACTAGATAGTGAAAAATTACATCCAAAAGATTGGAAAAATTTATGAAAACCGAGAAAATTAGATGTTTTCTTAAACGAACTAGTAATAAGTAGTTATGAGCCGTTGTCCCAAGGGTTAGTAAGATGAAAGAAGTCACGAATCTGAGGATAAAAATAAGTCTGAAAAATAGTTCCTATTCTGGAAGCCAAATATTTGAATGTTGATACCCTACTATTCGCACTTACACACGTCTTGAAACTCGGGATAGTAGAGCATACCTTGAAATGCTCTTGTCTAAATGCCAAAGTATGAAGGAAATAAAAAGGTGAATAAAAGATAAAATATTGGTGAGAAAAATGAACACTGGTTTGTTATCGCCAAGGCAGCAATAAAAAAATATAGCAAGGGTGCTTCATCACCTAGTGCCTTAGACCAACTGGTCTGGGGGTCACTGCTAAGCCTTAGGTGGTGCAAGACGAGAAAAATATACCGTATAAGCAAGCACACGAGTAATAGGTCGGTTAGTACCTCAAGAAGTATTATCGGTCGCATTAAAAATGTGTGAGAAAGTCCATCTGAATATTCATCAATTAAAAAGTACTGAGGCAGATGGACAAGAGTATGATAGCTTGAATTGAATTCTCCGGGTCTAGGGATGTCTATTACACACACGTAGGGTTATATGATCGATGTTTGGAAGAAAGATAGGAATGAAGAATAAAGAAGATGTTTTATTGAGGGATGATGTGATTTCTAACATCTTTTCAAGACTATTAAGATAGGGCTCATGAAAACTGAAAAGCTAGTGTAGTTGGAGACTCTAATTTTCAAAGTCTTTCTTTTATAATTTTAATCTTTATATGTAACTTTCACGGTCTTCCTTTTATTATTGGATTTTGTGGGTGCAATCCGCTGAAAACCCTCAGGAGACAACACTCCTCCTACTAGGGACACCTAGAGGTTTAAAGGCTTGTTGCATGCGCTCAGTGCAATCATGTTGCCTACGAAAGTGTGCTAGTTAGTTTTTCTCTTTCTTTATTTTCTCCGTCTCTTTCTAATAACAGTTTGCTCGAGACGACCATAAATAAGTTTAGGGGAATTTGATCATTCGAAAATATTGCATTTTTAACACATCAATTTCTCTGCTAATTGCAATCATTTAAAGGTGTTCGGTATGAATATAGCATATATTAGCAAATTGACTGTAAAATACCAAATAACATGTGCTATACGTTATAACCGGCATTTTGAGGGAAATTGAGTGTGTATTATTGCACGCATCATCTTTGTATATCGCAACACTTATCTCGAGATTGTATGCAGGAAATTCAAGTTAAAGAGCTGAAACTGCTAAAAGTGCTGATAAAATACGCCAAGTCCAAGACTTGTGATCTGGCAGTGAACAAGAAAGAGAAATGAGATTCCACGCATTAGAAAAGTGCCACAAGGCCAGGACAAAGCATCACAGGGAATTTCATGCACTTAAGCCTTCAAAGGGTCGCGGATCCGTGGCCAAAGGCCCCTTACCGCGGAGGATCCGCGGCCATATGGTGATGTCAGCAATGCAAATTTTCCCACGTGCCTTCTCGTAACGGCCAATGCTTCCAGAAGATTCCAGATGACCACGTGGCTTTATCCAGAAGGCTCGGCCTAACAACCTTACCCTAGAATATTCCTCATTCTATAATATTCCCTCCAACAAACTTCTTCTAGAAGCCTCTCTCTAACAACCTAGCTTTGGAGGGAAGATTCAAAATAAGGGATTATAAAATGAGATCTAGATCTAGGGTTTTGGGGGTTGTTCATTAGGTTGTTGATTGTTAGTTAGTTAGCTAGTTAGTGAGTTGTTGAAATTGGAGGAAAAAAATTGCAGATCCAAACAAAAACTAAATCAAATTGAGTGACACGATTTGATCCAATTCAAGGTCACCGAGTACCGATTCAAAGCAAGAAGCCTTCAACCTCTTAGAAGCGACGCCGATTTTCATCCGAGCAAGTGATCCAAGACGATCTGCGACTCACGAAGACGATGCGAAACTAATTCGACGATCGAGTTCTTTCCTCAAATTCTTATAGTTCTTGAGCGAATTGTAACGGAATTATTGAATAATAAAAGGTGAAATTTCTTTATCTTGCTTATCTTGACATTTGAGCATTATGATGAGTTCTCGATTTGTGATTGTGTTCTTTGTTATAATGCTTGAGTAAAGACTCCGCTCGTGGAGGAGTCGAGAGAATCAATAGATGATGATGTTACAAATCTTGAAACGATTCTTAATTCCTATAAGTTTTGTAAACTCTTGTAAACTGAATCATCGACAATCTAGTTTCGAGTGAAATGCTTAATTGAATGTTTTCGCTCGTATGTAGAGATCAACGATCAGTAATTCAATTTATTAAAGGCTAGCTTTTGAATGAGATTCATCGAAAGGACAAAGGATGAGATGAAGAAACCCTAGTTCCTTCAAGTGATCCTTAAACCTCGATCGATCGTCATCGATCTTGTATCAAATCATCAATGGATAGGAATACGTAATCACAAGTCTTCATCACTTCTATAGATTCGATCGATTTCTACGAGCCTCATTTCAAATCTTGATAGTTCATTAGATTTGGACATCTTCTAGAATTTTATAGATTCTTGATTTTTAGATCTAGTTCTTACTATTCTTGAAACTAAAATTCAAAATTCTTGAATCTATTTCCTTGTAATTTTTCTTTTATCTTTTCATTTCGACTCATCTAAAACGAATGTGAGCATAACACACATCTCAGTGGACGATTCGTATTCATTAACGCGCTACTTCGACACCGTTATTAATTGCGGTTAACAAATTTCTTTGATTGTGATCTTTATACAATTTCAAAACACGACACACAAAGAACGATTCAATCAACCATCTCTCAAGATTCAGAAGTATGTTCCTGTTGAAAAACAAGTCTGAAAATTTTGAGAAATTCGAGGAATATAAGCTTGAAGTTGAGAACCAGACGGGTATAAGTATTAAAGTCCTTCGATGTGATCAAGGAGGCAAATACTTGGGCATAGAGTTCCTAGATTATTTAAAAGAGAATAGGATTCTCTCTCATCTTACTCCTTCATGTACACCACTGCACAACGGTGTATCGGGGTGGAGGTATCGTGCCCTATGAGATATGGTTCGCTCTATGATGAGTACTACAGAGTTGCCTATTTCCTTTTGAAGTTAAGCACTTAAGAAGCTGCATACCTATTGAATGGAGTTCCAACCAAATCAGTGCCTACCACTCCATATGAGATATGGAATAGGAAGAGACCATGTCCTAAACGAGTTAAGATATGGGGTTATCCGGCCTATGTTGAAAAGAAAAATCCGGACAAACTTGAGACAATGTCAGTTCTGTAAGTTTGTTGGATATCCCGAACATTCACGAGGGTATATCTTCTACCACACTGAGGAGAAAAAGGTGTTTTGTTTCTCATCATTCCACCTTTTTAGGAAAGGAATTTCTTATGAAGAAATTTGTGGTCATGAGGTAGAACTGGAAGGAGTTCCAGCTGGACAAACTAACAGCTGATGATTTGGTGAAACCAAAGGATTCAATAGTCTCCAACGAACCTCAGCCTCTCCGCGAATCTGGTAGGGTTCTTCATCCACCTGAGAGATACTACGGTTTCCTCGGGACGGTGGGAGTGAGGATTGCATCATGGTAGATGATGACCGAACTAGGTTCAGGCAGGCCATCACGAGTGGGGACTCTGTGAAATGGCTGGATGCTATACAATCAGAGATGGAATCCATGTACACGAACAAAGTATGACTTTGATTGTTGCACCTGAAGGGGTAAAACTCATCAGGAGAAAATGGATCTTGAGAAGATTCTTGGTGTAAATGGAAAAGTTGAGACTTTCAAAGCTATGCTTAAGTCCATCTGGATTAAAGCAGGCATCGCGGAGTTGGAACATCTGTTTTGATGTGGCAGTCAAAGAGTTTGACTTCATCAAAAAGGTAGATGAACCTTGTATATAAAATAAGGTAGTAGAGAGTAAGGTTGTCTTACACGTATTACGTATTGTACGTAGATGCCATACTCTTGATAGGAAATGGTTTCCTATCCTACACTCGGTCAAGCTCCACTTATCACGAGGATTCTCCATAGAAGATCTGGATGATACCTACTACATCTTGTGGATTATGATCTATGGTGATAGATCTAAGTGGATGTTGGGAGTGTCCCAAATCCAGGTACATTAACACCATACTAAAGGGGTTTAGTATGGAAGATTCTGAGCTTGGTGGTTGCCCACTTACTCAGGAATCACTCTCTCCAAAATGATGTCTTCCAAGACTGATTTGGAGAGAGCTCGCATGCAAGGGATACCCTATGCTTCGGCACTATGCACTATCATGTATGCGATGTTATGTACCAGACTAGATATAGCTAACTCACTAGGTGTAGTGATTAGGAATCAATCGGATCTTGAGAGAATCACTGGATAGCTATGAAGGACATTCTTAAGTACTTGAGAAGCACTGAAAAAATGTTCTTGTGGTTTGGTAACGGTAAACTCCAGTGGGAGTCCTTTACCAATTCGAGCTTCGAGAGTAATAAGGATGACTAAAAGTCAGTCACATGCTTTGTCTTTACCCTCAGTAGAGGGACGGTATGTTAGAAGAGTTCCAAGATAGATACCGTGGCATACTAGACGATAAAGGCTGAATACATTGCTACCAACGATACAACCAAATAGGATGTCTGGATAATTCTTGTTCATGAGATGAACATGGTTCCTACCATTGAGCGTCCAATAACTGTTATTGTGACAACAATAGTGTTGTAGCTTTGGCATAGGAACACCAGTCCCATTAGCGATCTAGACATATTTTGAGGACAATATCACCTGATCAGGGAGATGGTTGATCTCTAAAGGATTGAGGTAAAGAGAATTGACGCGAAGGATAACACGGTGGATCCACTCACAGAGGCCTTTCCCTAGAGAGACTTTTATGGGGCGTTGAATATGAGATACTACAACTAATGGCCTTAGTGCAAGTGGGAGATTGTTAGTTATATGTATGCCCTGGAGGCCATTATTATACATGTGATGTATATTATAGTGGATGCATGGACATATATATGGAGGGCTTTCTTGCTCGACATAATAGTATGCTATCTGGTTGCTCTTTATCTTAACATGTACACTTATTGTCTCTGTATTACATGTTGATAAAGCCCTTAGGATGAGTACTTGACTTCCAGGATTATGATGCAGATCATACTACTAGGGCAGAGGTAGTCAGCAAGTACATCTTTCAAATGTTCCTAGTCGTGGGACAATCGAGACGGGGCATCGATATTCCAGAGTAGACTAGCGTATACGCTTCTTGACCCATGTGATGGGCAATGGATGATCCCATATACAGTTGTGTTTGACATCATAGATGGTATACGGGTGCTCAGTGGAGACTGGGTACACTGAACAGACTCACCGAGAAATCCTAGATGGTATTATACCTATCGTCAGATAGCAGTTCTCTGGTGACACTAGTACAGGTTAGTCTGTCGACCCGAGATCGTCATAGAGTCTTGTGTGATTCCCACTGTGCTTTGATTTCCACCTTACCACATTCAAGAGATCGTGCAAAACGGTGGTTTTTGGGTACAATCCCGAGTCATATGGAGGCAATGAGCGATAGAAGGGGATTTCGTCTCTCCCGATATTGGGGGTTGATGTTGCGCTATGCTTGATTGGCCATAACAGGAAATCCCTGGCCAGGGTTGCTAAGATCAACTGGTAAGTGTTATCAGTAGTTTCTCGAACCGTTATGGGCCTCACATCGGTATGACTTATCAGACTATTGGGGTCTGACGGATACCACCCCCAGGCTTTGATATGTGACATATCTGATGAAGAGTCCGGACTGTACGGTAGTGTTAGTTGATTGGAGAGTATGAGCAGGTTTGCTTGTTGATCTTCTTATCGTTCAATACCCGGGTGGCCGTTACGGTTAGTAGACCGCTTGCGGCTTGTGGGTGACTGATATGATCACCACCTATTGCCGGCGTATTGACAAGTCTTTAGAGTCCTACACAGAGGTTTCCTGGCTCGGGCGAAACGAAGTAAGAGCACATATGTAATATGTACGGGAACGAGATTAATACGTGTATGTGATACCGTGTTCTATTCTCGCGATATGTGATATCGGTCAGTTATATGTGATATTGCCGGGCTTTCGAATCAAGTATTGATTTGATAAGTTGATATATTTGATATTAGTCGGTTATATGTGATATAGCCGGATTATTAAATCAAGTGTTGATTTAATAATTTAAAGTATAATTATATATTTGATATATTGATTTACATTAACTAATATTATCTCACTTAAGCATTTCTTTCTCTCACTTATGTTTGCACTTAATATATATGTGATATATATTATTGTGTCATGCATGTTGCAACATGCTACATGGGCGTATGAGACTCACACCATGCTTATTATAATGTAAGGTTTTATTTATTTAAAGTAAATCAAATTAGTTGGAAATTAGTCACATGGTTAAGCTTAGTCGAAGCTTGTAGAACCATTGACTTAGTCCACTAGTTTTGTTTTACATTAGATACTTATTAACCCAACCATTACCTTAAGCCATGGTTAGGTCTCTACATGAGTTAGTATAAGATATTAACTCACCCATGGTTGCTATTCTCACCACTTGATTCATTCTTCACTTGTTCATTCCATGGTTGCTTTCTTCATCTTCTTCCTCAAGCTTTCTAGCTTCATGAGAGGTGAAGAAATAAGAAAATTATTTCTAAAGTGAGCAAAATTCCTACTTCATCAACCTCTTCTCTACTAGCCATTTATATTGGGTTGTTTCTTCACTAGTTCATCACATAGTAAAGAGGTAGCTTGAGTTAGTGTCTCCTCAACGTAGATCATCTTCGGCCTCGAAGACTTCAAGCAAACTTGTTCATTTCACCTTGTGGAGCCTCACTAGAGTCCGGGAGATCACTACTTGGAGCGAAGGGACTACTACACGGAGCTATTGAAGTGAAAGACCGGTTTACAAAAGTTGTATTTCTTTTTCACCTAGATGTAAAGATATTTACATGCTTGTTCGTCTAATTCTCTAGTTTAGATTCTAGCGTTAGGGTTCTTTCGCGCGCCAATTTTTTGAAAACGGCATGGTCGATGCCTCCCGAAACCCAGCGGCCGCCCTACGGAGCCCTGCAGATCAGCCGGAAGGATTCGTAGACAGTGGGAGCAGCGGGAAGGTGTCCAAGTTGCTTAAATCCATTTATCGATTGAAGCAAGTGTCGCGGAGCTGGAAAATCTGTTTTGATGAGACAGTCAAGGAATTTGACTACATCAAAAATGAGGATGAGCCATTTATCTACAAGAAGTTTGTTGGGATAACTACCATATTCCTCGTCTTGTACATGGATGACATTCTAATAATAGGAAATGACATTCCTATGCTACAATCGGTCAAGTTGTTCATATCACAAAAGTTCTCCATGAAGGACCTGGGTGATGCCTCCTACATTCTAGAAATTATGATCTATAGACATAGATCCAAGAGATTGTTTGGACTTTCACAGTCCAGGTACATAGAGATCATACTAAAGAGATTTAGTATGGAAGATTCTAAGCTTGGTAATATACCCGCATTGCACGGAATCTCCCTCTCCAAAGTGATGTCTTCCAAGACTGACGAGGAGAGGGTTTGCATGAGCACTATACCCTACGCTTCGGCGGTAGGATCTATAATGTATGCGATGCTGTGTACCAGACCAGATGTAGCATACGTGCTTAGCGTGGTGAGCTGGTGTTCATCACAGAAAACTACAGTTTAATACCGCCCATTCATTATCTATTTTGTTATATATCGGTGCTATTAACCAGTGTCTGCTCAGTAATTAGAGATTACAGGTGTTCGTGATAAAATACTGGAAACACATTCAAAATCACGGACGTAACGTTTGGGAGCTGACATTGCAAACAGAACAGGAAACCAAACGATATCCAAAGAGCTTTTGCAAACTAAATGTGTGCACACAATTTTAGTCCAACACATACATATGTGACGCTAGCTCTTTGACACTAGATCATGATGGGGGGCTTCCTTGGCACAAAAGGAGCATGTATGGGTGTGATGTGCATTAAATGTGCATTGAATGCTAAAGATTATGATGGAATTTGAAGCATCTAGTTTCCCTCCAAATCCTTGAGTGCATCTAAGGCCCACGCCCCGAAAAGTACGGAACATGACCGGCACTTAAATTACGAAACGTCTCGAGGCGTACGTAATCTAGGTAAGCCAAAACCCTAAAATCAAAACCAAAGAAGCAATAGAGTGAAGGAAAAACCAATTTAAAGCAAGTAGTTTTAATCAACATAGGCCGAAGTATGTATTTTAAAAATCTCAAGTATTTTCTGAAAATTTCGGCAGAGTCTTATTTGTAAATACTGGCCCCAAACGGGATACAACATGAATAGTATACAAAATAAATAAAAAGGCATCCCCAAGCGGGAGATAGCTCTTCGTCAATCGACGGTCACAACCACGCAAGCAATATAATATACAACGCCGATGGGCGAGGATCAAAACTCAAAAGAAACTCAAAACAACATGAAAAACATAATACTTCAACGCGCGACTCTAAAGTCGAAACAATAACAAGTCTGGTCTTCTATCTCTATCAAATATACAATCTGGTTGATGGAGTTTTACTAGATACAACTGAAATAACAAATAAACAATGGTGGTCCTGATGCAAAGAACCCACCTGACAAAGCAATCACCCGGAAGGAATAGTGTGCCAGCAAAGCCGCAATGAACCTGTACGACAAAACCTGCAAGGAACTGTGGCACAACGGGGGTGAGTTGCCAACTCGTGAGTAGAAAATATCACAGAGCAGAAATCGCATGTATGACGCTATCCTAGGTCATATCAAGTAATATCCTCAAATAATATCCTGATCCATCCACATATACGTGCAATACCACGTGCTCGTGTCAGTGCCTCAGATAGCAACATATCAGATATATGATGTATGAATGCATTACGAATGGAAACAGAATATATCATGTGTGAGACAACTGTTTCTTTAATAAATGAGATTTCTATATGTATATCAATCAAGTATCATCAATTAATGCAACAGAGAAATCAGTGTCAAGCATCGACACAAAACATAAGTCTCAGTATCTCAATATCAAATCTTAATATCTAAAATCTCAAATATCAATATCTCAGGCATCCGTATCATCTGCGTGATCAGCCTGTGGGCTCTGGCAGAACGGATCAGCCTATAACCATCTCATGACTCCGGCCGGTATCCTCCGGATAACCGACGAGTCCAAATAATATCACCGGTAGGTAGTGCTCCTCTGCCAGGCTCGTCGAATACAACTTGAGCTTCTTACCCCGGGGAACCACACCGGGCCCACCATGTACCCGAGACAGTTCATCTAACTCCTCGAATCGGGTCTTGAAATCCAACAGCAATCCTGAAAACTCATGATGGACGACTCATACATCACGGGAAACCACAACTTGTATTTTTAAAAGGATAATAAGTTTATAAATCATTGCGGTTTCCCCCCAAATCCAAAAATCTTAAAAAGGATTCGAAATCATCAATATCATGATATCAATAAATAATGAAAACCGGCATAAATCTCCATAATACTGCATAACCAACAAATATATGGATGCATCTGATATCATGCAATAATTTAACTAGCATATGAAAGCTAAAACATGTAGCAACTATCAGTTAGCAAGCTATGTCAATGAAATAGTGTTTTCTAAAGTGTACGTGACATGACAATTACCGATGATGATGTGTGTGAGCCGGCAAGTAAGTGTATGTAGAACATACGCATCATCGGTAATGGTGCTGGTGTCCTGACAACGTGGTTCATAATCACTAAGTACACAATAAACATGCAATGAGACGATAACAACATGATAAATGACAATGAATAGTAATTGCAACAATAATATGCGGAACATGAATGATAACGTAACAATAAGGAATCTACATCGCTACACCTGTGTTATACTGTTTGCCGTTTGAAATAGTACGAATCGTGGTATTTTGAAAATAAGGGATACGGTGTTTTTAAGAAAAGGTACGTCTTTTGAAATATCCGTAGTATCCCTTGACATGTCTTTAAAATCCTCACGATTCGTTAGTTTTGGAAATATGTATGACTCGGGTCCAGTCTAACATCTACTAGGTAACTACAGGTCTAACTAACAACCAATCGGAAGGGGTATGGAAACTACCTAAATCTGAGTCGATATATATATATGTATAATAGTCGATGATCCCGCCTCAATAGTATCCCATACGATACCCTATATAATATGATATGCTCGAGTCAACAGTGCGGATCTATCATCAATATATAGCTCGTATGGTAAATCCGTCGTACGGCCTCCTAAATCTGGGTACGGGTCAAATGTCACATCTATCACATTATTCATCTGGTATCTTCTTTATCAAATATCATGATCGGGGTACTGATCTACGTCTAGTACAAAACTGATACCATCTATGTATGCATGCGTATGTATGAAAACACCACGGCTAAAGGACCCGCTAAACATATCACGTCGTAACTCGAATACGAACCCTGTCACATCATCGATCTCACGGCCTCAAGCCCAATCTCATCGACTCATCTCCAATCCCAAGTACTATCCTCATAATCCGTGTATATGTATACGTATATATATATATATACACACATAGTCCCATACCCATGCGTATATATATATATATATATATATATATATATATATATACATATCCCCATATACGCACATATGAAACAGATGTGTGCAAATGCGTGTGTGCATGTGGGTGTGAACCTATTCTAGGGTTCGCGACTAAGAAGCTATCCTAGTTTACTTCTAATTACCCTAAACTAAACCATGAACACAATAATCATCTCTTGATAAAAATCCAAGTATCATAAATCACATATATAAACATATATATATCATAACTATACTATGAACTGCGGGGGTGCTATACGCCATCCACCCGACTTCCCCCGTAGATATAATCTACTCACTTGATCTTCGCTTGCCGATGTTAATGTCGCCACACGCTTGCTTGTCGTCTTGAAGTTCTCGTGCGGGTACCTACATATCATAACGCACCGTATCGCATTAAAATCCGACTCATGACCAAAGCGACACACGAATCTCACATAGGTCAAAACCTATGGTTTGCTATCTCAAATCAACCCAAAAACCCTCGACATCGGCGTACAAACGCCGAGTGATCGAGAAAAACTCAAACGCACCATTCGTGGTTTCACAACACACTAAGTATATATGAGATAGGGTTTAAATCATCAAAACTTCAAATTCGCTTTAAAAGCTATTTTTTTTCCAAAACCTAGTAAGCAAAATTAACCGCTTTAATACAACATCTTGATGTTTTAGCAAAACTAGTGGTCACAATATTTACTAATTAGCTTAAATAAGCCACATAAACATTTACTAGATTTTTAGTGTTATCTCAGGGGTGTTCTGGGCTACACTCCGACACGACTTGTACCGCTATTAGGGGACTGACGTTCACCACCCCCTAGGCCCGCCATGCGATGTATCAGACGAATAGATCGGACTGTACGGAGACTGTCACATTCAGGCTCAGTAGGAGTTCAGATGGGTTACACCTCGTCCTTCTTCTTATCGACATCTACCTGGGGCCGATACGCACAGCTAGTGCCGCTTGCGGTCTGTGGTTAAACCCACTGACAGCGTAGTGTCGAATCTTTTGAGTCCCACACAGAAAGCTATTCGCCTTTAGGCAAAAGAGTAGAGGTCGCATGGTTTTGCGACAGGGTTCGGTCACATCCGAGCACTTGTGCATGTTCAGTGTCCGGACAGTTAACACTAGCGGGCTTTGGTTTAAGCCGGATCCTAGTGTACGTTTTGGGATTGGTTTTATCTCATTTGTATTCGTGTTTCTCGGAACGCGGATGCGGGTGTGTATGCACAGTTGACAGAGAGACAGAGGCAGAGGATTCTCATTGGGGTTGTTGACTGTTGACTGTTGACTATTGACTTTTGGCTAAACCCTAATGAGAATAAGAAATATGATTAAAATTAATATTAATTAAGTATTATAGTGACATGGTTGTTGAGGGGTTGACTTTGTTGACTTGTTGACTTTGTTGACCGGTTGACTAGGTTGGACTAGTTGACCATCATCATGACAATGGCTATCATTTCATGGCAAAGACTTTTGCTTGCTTGGTTGGTTTTTACAAAATGAGTGCTTGAAATGATATAGCCATTTTGACTTGAACCATCACATAATACTTGATTACTATTTTGTTATGATGGCTTTGGATTATGAGAGCTTGGATGGCAAAAGAGTTACTCATTCTCTCATTTCATTTCTCTCTCTTGCTTGAGCTCTCCCTCTTGCTCATCCTCTTTCTCTCTCGCTAGTTCAAGGCAACACCCTCTCATGAGTTGAGAAACATTGCCTTTGAGATAAAAGAAAACCCAAATAACCTCTCTACTCATCCTAGTTCACAAGGTTTAGCAAACCAAGTGTTTTAGTTTCTTCAAGTTCGAAGAAGAAGCCAAAGGTAGAAGCTTTCAGGTGGATCCATCTTCGGCGCAAGGAGACGACAAGGTGAGGCCGATCCGTACACCGGGAAGAATTGGAGACGAAGGAGTTCAAGAAAGGTATAGCCCCCTAACCGAGTAGGTAAAACTCTAGTTAGGTTGTTAGTTAGTTGTTTAACAAAGATCCGTATTTGTAGTCCATGTTACCACCTTCTTTAAAATCGTTTTTCACCACTTCCGCAACCCCATAAGCACCGGGGAAGGGTAGCATGGACTTACAGTGGTATCAGAGTGTAGTTAAATACTATCTAACATGTTAGCAATGTAAGTAGAAGTTCGATCGTAGAAAAAGTCGCGAAAAACACCCGGATTAGCAACTTTCTGTCGAATTTTTCCTCTGTTCCAAAAATAATAAATCCTGCCTTAAAATTCGACTCAGGGTTTTTACATCTCACTGTAGAAAAATGGTCCAGAGAGCCCATCAACGCACCGCGGAACCGCGGCAGGAGCTTGCTCCCGCCGCGGAACCACGGCAGGAGCTTGCTCCCGCCGCGGATCTGCGGCCGAGTTGACTCGGCCTTGGACGATTTTTCTTGCAGTGAGGTCCTGGGGGTGTTTTGGGATTTTTACAATATGATTTTTATGCCCAGATTTTCCAGAAAGCAAAATTTGTTTTTGGGGCTTGAAAATCCGTATTTTTATCGAACTTCTAAAGACTAAGGCTAACGGGTTTAAATCTGTGATGTGTTATATGTATTGAACGTCTGATAATCGCTATACGTCGATTAGTAGGGGTTATACATATCTATGATCTGTAATGTTGATGGTATGTGTATATGAATTCATTGGATTGTCGCGGGTGAATTGCCGGGGGTTGTGAGATGAGAGTTTTCTTTTCTTTCAATTCATGTAAATTTGTAAATTGATGTAATATTATTTGTATGGCCGCACAACCGGGTCAGAGTTGTAGCCGTCATTGTATAATTTCTTTTTACTATTTTTGCTCCTAAGATAGACCTAAAGTGGGGTGCACAAACTACCGGGTATCTCGAAGTCCCGAGTGTCCTACTCACGAGTTGAGTGAGGTTGGTTCGCTTCGGGTACTTGGCTGGTAGTTTTCCCCACCCGTAAGGGTCTAGGGTGGGGTTTGGCTATTCACCGCGACCATGTAATCCGCTTTTCGTTACAGGCTCGTACGAATTGCGGATTCCTAGTATATCAAATGTGTTCATCTGTGATCTGAAATGGCTATCATTGCAATATATCTATATATGATATTATTTAGGCGTTGCTTATGTTTTTCAGCCGCGCTAGCCCAGCCCCCGCTCTGTCGTTAGTTAAGTAACCTAACGGGTAATGACGGGGCCCCGTGGCGAATGCGAATGGCATAAGCGTACGTCATATTTTGGTTGTTTTCTACAATGGTAGGATTAAATGATGGGACGCATTAAAAGAACTAATGCAAGAAAAAAATAAACCAAGTAAAAGTCGTCGGAACACTTTCAAAACCACTTGGTTCTTTTCAAAACCAAATTTTAAATGCGGAGCTTGAGCCACTCCTTTTTGAAAGCTATCTCATTCCATCGATTATATCAAGTTCACTACGTTCACGGTTTCGCCAAAACCATTCGTAGCCCTTCGTCGTTTCATATGAATATTCAACTGTATTCAAGCTGTGTTTGTTGGCCCTAGTCAAGGCACAGTGTTTGGTAGCTGGTGGGTATTCATATGTTGCATAGATAGATGTGTTGGTTTGGGACAGTCGTATTACTTTGTTGGCCATAGTCAAGGGTGTATACGGGTGGGTTCAAATCAACCTGGACAACGACGGGTAGAACTTGACATGTGACTTATGATTTGTTGGCCTTAGTCAAGGTCATAAGAGCATGGGGCAAAAAATCCACATCGGGAGTTTCAAAAGAACTGAAACTTGCTAGCGCTGCATACCATTTGGAGTGTGATGATTCTGGTAGGATTCCTTCAGTTTGGTCACGCGATGATATTTGGATCCCGATCCTACTGTGAGTATATGCTACTCCTCCGGAACTTTCTCACTTAACGATCAATGCTATAAACCAAGTAGGTGTCTAGAAAGGTGTTAGCGGGGCTACGTCCCTAGGGAAAAGAGGTTACTTAATTAAGGAACTTCGCGAAAGCGTTGGAAAACCTCTCTCGAAGTATCGAAACTGGCCTGGCTGAACGGTTAAGCAAGTATTGTACGGTGAGATTGATCCCGACTAATTCTTCCTTTATGGTTTGAGGAGGGATTCGAGAGACAGTGGGAGCCATCCAGTTTAGATAAATTAAAAACCAATCTAAACTTGTAAGAGTATCATGCTGAGTGTTTTCTTCTCTCTCTCTTAATTGCAGCGACCCAGTGACCACACCTAGGTTACATCTAGATAATAAAATGACTGAGTCTGACTGTTATGACTGGAAAAGGTCTGGCCAGATGTCCATTTCCCATGGCAAGTTGGTACACCTCTTAACTGATCCAACCCCTGCCGTCTCAGGTCCAGTTTCCCCTGTCACGGATATTCATATTCGTAAGACATCGGAAAAGGACAGTGCGAAAGCCAAGTGCCCCGTGTTAGCCTCAGTTGATGGTGCATACCAGAGGTAGCACGAGAAGATGGACTTAGTTTCTATCTTCCTCCATAACAAAGATTTATATGGAGAGCAATCTCGTATCGCAAGATATGAGAGCTCGAACGAATTGCTTCCAGCGAGATTGGCTATCGGGTCTTCTGTAGGGGGCAACGTCCTTACAGAGACCAGCTCTTTTGAGCTCATGGACCTGAAGACCACGTTGAAGAACGGGTCAGATACTGACTTAGTTCAACAGTCTCTACCTTCTACCCTGAAGGAAACCAGGGAAGTAGAAAGAAAGGGAAGGGCAGAAGTTTTGGGGCTGGATGTAGTAAATGAGGGACGTTCCTATTGTTACGGGAATGAACATTGACAGAAGGATTGCAGGGCTAGTATAGCCAATAGCCAGAATTCGAAGCATGTTGTGGCTTCGGCTTCGGGTGTGTTTGTAATAGAGAACTGTATGTCAGTTAACCCTACTTCCTGGGTATTGGATACCGGATCAGAATCTCATATCTGTAATTCGTTACAGGCTCTGAGAAACCGTAGGGTTATCAAGAAAGGTGATATGACTCTCAGGGTTGCTAACGGAATGAGCATGTATGCTGAATCCGTAGGGGAATATCATCTTGGACTGACAACTGGGCAGATATTGATTCTGCGTGACTGTTTTTATGTACCAGGTGCGACTTGTAATATCATATCTGTATCCTTACTTTCTAAGGATGGATATGATTTTACATTTGTAAGCGATATAGTAAACATCCACCTAAATCAAATCTGATTGGGTCAGGTACATTACAAAACGGGATATACGTATTGAATCAAGCTCAGATCTTCAGTGTCCAGAACACACTTAAAAGAAAGTCTCCGGAATTAAATCAGGCTTTCTTATGGCATTGTAGACTGGGTCACATTAATGAGACACGGTTGACAAAGTAACATAAAGAAGGATACTTGGATCCTTTCGAGTACCAGTCTTATGCCACTTGTGAATCATGTCTCATGGGAAAGATGACAAAGACTCCGTTCACTGGACATGGAGAAAGAGCAAGCGAGCTCTTGGGACTCATACACAGTGATGTGTGTGGTCCAATGTCTACACATGCACGAAGTGGTTATTCATACTTCATTACTTTCACAGATGATTTCTCTAGGTATGGGCATGTCTTCTTAATGAAGCACAAATCCGAGGCCTTTGAGAAATTTCGGGAATACAAGAATGAAGTTGAAAAACAAACAGGCAAAAGTATCAAGACACTGAGATCTGATCGAGGTGGTGAATACTTGAGTGCCGAGTTTCTGGGCTACTTAAAAGAGAATGGAATTCTCTCTCAGCTTACTCCGACATACACACCACAACACAACGGTGTATCGGAAAGGTGGAATCGAACCCTATTGGATATGGTTCGTTCCATGATGAGTAAGGCTGAGTTATCGCGATCCTTCTGGAGTTATGCACTAGAAACAGCTGCATATCTTTTGAACCAAGTTCCTTCTAGGTCAGTGCCTACCACACCATATCAGATGTGGAGTGGGAAGAAACCCTGTCTTAAACACTTTAAGACATGGGGGTGTCCAGCTTTTGTAAAAAAGCAGCATGCGGACAAGCTCGAGGCACGTTCGGTACAGTGTAAGTTTGTGGGATACCCAAAGAACTCCAAGGGGTATCTTTTCCATTACGCAGAGGAACAAAAGGTTTTTGTTTCTCGTCATGCCCGCTTCTTGGAAACGGAGTTTTTGGAAAATCAGATAAGTGGGAGCGCAATAGAACTGGAAGAAATTCCAGAACCATGAGCTATTACTGAAAGCTTAGTAGAACCAGAGGGTTCGAAAGAACAGGACATTCCTACGCCACTCCGCAGGAGTAGTAGGCAGTCTCATCCGCCCGAGAGATACTTTGGTTTTCTCATAGACGGGGATAGAGAGGATTGCACTATGGATTATAGTGAGCCTACTAGCTTCCAGCAAGCCATTCAGAGCGGTGACTCGGTAAAATGGCTGGATGCAATGCGGACCGAAATGGAGTCCATGTACACCAACAAAGTATGGACGTTGGACATTGCTCCAGATGGGGTAAAACCCGTAGGATGCAAGTGGATCTTCAAAAAGAAGATTGGCGTAGATAGACAGGTTGAGACCTATAAGGCTAGACTTATTGCAAAGGGTTTTCGTCAAAGACCTGGTTTGGACTATGACGAAACCTTTTCTCCAGTGGCTATGCTGAAATCCATTCGGATCCTTCTTGACATTGCTGCCTTCCACGATTATGAAATCTGGCAGATGGACGTATAGACGACTTTCCTAAATGGAAATTTGGAAGAGTGCGTCTATATGGATCAACCGGAGGGATTCATTCAGAGTGGGAGCAGCGGTAAACTGTGCAAGTTACTCAAGTCCATCTATGGACTGAAGCAGGCATCGCGGAGTTGGAACATCTGCTTTGATGATACTGTCAAGGAATTCGACTTTATAAAAAACCCAGATGAACCATGCATTTACAGTAAGATTGTAGGGAGAACTGTGGTATTCCTCGTCTTGTACGTGGATGACATTCTCCTAATAGGAAATGATATTCCTATGCTACAGTCAGTCAAAGGATTCTTGTCGCAGATGTTCTCCATGAAGGACCTGGGCGATGCCAACTACATTCTGGGGATCCAAATCTATCGTGATAGATCTAAGAGGATGTTGGGACTTTCACAGTCAAGGTACATCGACACCATACTGAAACGATTCAGTATGGAAGATTCCAAGCGCGGTAATCTACCGGCTTGTCATGGAATCACCCTCTCCAAAGAGATGTCTTCCAAGACTGATTTGGAAAGGGCTCGCATGTCATCAATACCCTACGCATCTGCGGTAGGCTCTATTATATATGTGATGTTATGTACCAGACCAGATGTAGCATACGCATTGAGCGTTGTAAGCCGGTATCAGTCGGACACAGGGGAGAAGCACTGGATAGCGGTAAAGAACATTCTGAAGTACCTGAGAAGGACTAAGGAGATGTTCTTGGTGTATGGCGGAAAAGTCCTCCAGATCGAGGCCTTTGCTGACTCCAGCTTCCAGAGTGACAAGGATGACTCCAAGTCCATGTCGGGTTATGTCTTTACCCTCAATGGAGGGGCGGTTTGCTGGAAGAGTTCCAAGCAGGAGACCGTTGCTGACTCAACTATGGAAGCGGAGTACATAGCTTCTTGCGATGCCGCAAAGGAAGCTGTCTGGATGTAGAAGTTCCTCACGGAGCCTCAGGTGGTTCCTACCAGTGTTGATCCAATACCGTTGTATTGTGACAACAACGGCGCTATAGCTTTAGCGAAGGAACCCAGGTCCCATCAGAAGTCCAGGCACATTTTGAGGCGGTACCACCTGATCAGGGAGATCGTTGATCGCTAGGAGATCGAGGTGAAGAGAGTAAATACAGAAGATAACACTGCTGATCCACTCACGAAGGCCTTACCCCAGACTCAGTTCGGGCGGCTGATCGAGATGACAGGTCTTCGATACGCCAGTACATGGCCTTAGTGCAAGTGGGAGATTGTTAGTGTATATGCCCTAGAGGCCATTACTGTATCATACTAGTTTGTATATTACTTAATGGAAGCTTGGGATATTCACCTTGTATAGACAATCTTGCTCAAAATGGTAGTATGCTACTTCGTTTGTTTCTGCTTTAATGTGTACATGTGTTTATTTTTGTATATCACATATACACATTAGTGGAGCCCTTAGGATCTTTGCTTAATTACCAGCGTTGTGATGGCAGTCACACCCGTGGGGGCTGGGTAATCCACAAGCACAACCTTATACAGGTCCCTAGTCGTAGGACTATCGAGACAGGGCATCGATACTCCGGAGTAGACAAGCGTATGCGCTTCTCATCCCAGCACGGAAGACGGTCTGTCCCACAGCCGTCAGTACGTCGTACTTGAGATAGTATGCGGGTGCTCATTAGGTTACGAGTACACTGGACAGGACTCGTCAGGAACTGATTGGTCGGTATTATACCTATCGTCAGTTATCAGTTCCCAGGTGACATGAGTACAGCTTAGTCCGCTGACTTGACACTGTCACTTCGCCTCGAGTGTGTTCCCACTGTACTTTGATTACTACCCTACCACGGCTCAAAGGAGTCGTGCAAACAGGTAGTTTTTGGGTGCAGTCCCGAAGCACTTGGAGGCAGTGACGGTTAGACAGGATTCGTCTATCCCGGTACTGGGGTTGACATTGCGCCGTGTCTAGGAGAGCCATTACACGTGTAGTCCCTGGCCAGGGCAAGCGAGATATACTGGTAGGTTTCCAGTGTTATCTCAGGGTGTTCTGGGCTACACTCCGACACGACTTGTACTGCTATTAGGGGACTGACGTTCACCACCCCCTAGGCCCACCATGCGATGTATCAGACGAACATACCGGACTGTACGGATACTGTCACATTCAGGCTCAGTAGGAATTCAGATGGGTTTCACCTCGTCCGTCTTCTTATCGGCATCTACCTGGGGGTCGTTACGTACAGCTAGTGCCGCTTGCGGTCTGTGGTTAAATCCACTGCCAGCGTAGTGTCGAGTCTTTAGAGTCCCACACAGAAAGCTATTCGCCTTTAGGAAAAAGAGTAGAGGTCGCATGGTTTTGCAACAGGTCGCATGGTTTTGCGACAGGTTCGTTCACATCCGTGCACTTATGCACGTTCAGTGTCCGGACAGTTAACTCTAGCGGGCTTTGGTTTAAGCCAGATCCTAGTGTACGTTTTCGGATTGGTTTTATCTCGTTTGTATTCGTGTTCCTCGGAACGCAGATGCAGGTGTGTATGCACAGTTGACAGAGAGACAGAGGCAGAGGATTCTCATTGGGGTTGTTGACTGTTGACTGTTGACTATTGACTTTTGGCTAAACCCTAATGAGAATAAGAAATATGATTAACATTAATATTAATTAAGTATTATAGTGACATGGTTGTTGAGAGGTTGACTTTGTTGACTTGTTGACTTTGTTGACCGGTTGACTAGGTTGGACTAGTTGACCATCATCATGACAATGGCTATCATTTCATGGCAAAGACTTTTGCTTGCTTGTTTGTTTTTGCAAAATGAGTGCATGAAATGATATATCCATTTTGACTTGAACCATCACATAATACTTGATTACTATTTTGTTATGATGGCTTTGGATTATGAGATCTTGGATGGCAAAAGAGTTACTCATTCTCTCATTTCATTTCTCTCTCTTGCTTGAGCTCTCCCTTTTGCTCTTCCTCTTGCTCTCTCTATAGTTCAAGGAAACACCCTCTCATGAGTTGAGAAACATTGCCTTTGAGATAAAAGAAAACCCAAATAACCTCTCTACTCATCCTAGTTCACAAGGTTTAGCAAACCAAGTGTTCTAGTTTCTTCAAGTTCGAAGAAGAAGCTAAAGGTAGAAGCTTTCAGGTGGATCCATCTTCGGCGCAAGGAGACGACGAGGTGAGACCGATCCGTACACCGGGAAGAGTTGAAGACGAAGGAGTTCAAGAAAGGTATAGCCCCCTAACCGAGTAGGTAAAACTCTAGTTAGGTTGTTAGTTAGTTGTTTAACAAAGATCCGTATTTGTAGTCCTTGTTACCACCCTCTTGAAAATCGTTTTTCACCACTTTCGCAACCCCGTAAGCACCGGGGAAGGGTAGCATGGAATTACAATATGTGTGTTTGTATAAGTCAAAGTTTCCCATTCTTTACTTAAAGCACCATGCCTCCTTGTTTCTATTCTAATTTCAACATTATATTTTATTTTGTTCATTTCCCTTTTTCCTTTCTACAAAAATTCTAGAGCCATGTTACAAAGAAAGTTATAAGTTGTCATGGTGCACTATACTTGTATTAACCCATTCTAATTTGTAATTATCACTAATTAAATGTGTTAGTGACGGCTTAAAATAATATTAAAATAATTAATTTCGGAAAAAATTTCAGTAAACTAGAAATTTTACAAGTGGATCAAAAAACACCAAATACTACCAATTACATAGCCAGAATATGTATATTTAATTTTATATTAAAAGATATTTATATCTTGATTTTTACGGAAAACACCCGTTATTTTACCGATTATCCGAAATTTCACCTGAATGATTTTCAAAACATTACAATCTTCTCCCCCTTAAAGAAATTCGGTCCCCGAATTTAAATTTAAACTCCCCCCAATACTAAAATATTTCAGCAAAACAATCAAGTCGTCGGGGCTCCGAAATCAAAAATACATAAAACACATCGTAGCGCAATGCAGGCGCATGAAAAACGGCTATATAAACCAAAATCAAAACTCCGTTAAGCATCCCGCAATCATCGGAGTTATGGTGAAGACACACAGTCTAGATCCAATACGAAAACCAACATGAGATACATCATTAAAACATCTGGAAGCAATGCATGCCAAACCATTCAAGTTGTTGTGCGATGCGCGTATCACTGCACAGTGGGGGACGTCTATTGTAAGAAAATAACTATATATATATATATATCCTTTGTTTAACATACACGTCCCGCCGTTCTGAAAACAATTTAGAAGGGTTTCCCTTGTAAAAAGTTTAGTGTCATCACGGACACCTAGGTAAATACTGAGACTATAGCTCCTCTTTGGAAATCCCTTCGATAACTATCAATGCATCCAAAAATATACTCAGGTACTGTCCTCTGACTAATCCTGCTCAGTACTAAACCAAATAGCAAGTATCATAAAATATACTGCTCTAAAAGAACTCAATTCTAAATATATATGAATTCCACGTGCGTCTGGTGCGCATGGAAATCGAAATCAATGAATGTGCCCTACATGTGCATAGAACAAAAATCTGGGTGCAACGGGTGTGCACGAAAACACCTGTCAAGGGCAACGTGTGTGTCTGACAGCAAAACCAGGTGCATCTGATATGCACGAAGAATCCCAATTTATTGCATTTGGCGTGCACCAAATCGCATCAAGCGCATCAAGTATGCGCAAAAATCCAAATCAAGTGCACAAGGTGCACGGAAACAAATATCGAATATCAAAATCGAAATCGACGGTATGCAACACATCTCAATCCAAATCCAAATCAGGTATACCGTGGTATATAATCTCACAACCATGTACATCACCATGCACAAAAGCAAATCAAAATACAAAAAGTGCATGAAAACTATTCCGAAAGCATAAGTCAAATCTTAGGCATGCTCTAGACATAAAATCAAAATCAACATCTCGAATGACATCAAATCGAAGTCAAGTGCAACTGTGGTGCAAAAAAATCTCAATCATGCAAATAAATCGCTCAAAATAACAAAATCAAAGATAACGGAAATAGCCCCGCTCTAGCACATCCTCTAAAAATCACTGGCCAACTTTCATGTTCACTCATAACATGTCTTGTCGACGATGCCGAACTCTGGCCTACTGGGTGTGCGTCATATGACCGCTCCTGGGTCCAGGTCTTCTCGTTTAGTATTTCCAGAAAGATCTTGTCGGGGTCTCTCCCAATCTCATTTCTGCCGAACTGTCCGGAAGTTATCATCCCTTACTAAATCTGTATCTTGTTACGGAACGGCTGCATACTCATCGTGACTCCTCCTGGAAGATATATTCATGGTCAACGCTTTTGCTTGCATATCACATCTATGATGTCGGCGGAGTGGAACGTCATCTACTCAAGATCTCGTACGAACCTCTTACTCCACTTTTCTCTAATGTCGACTGATTTGGACTCGTCTCCTCGTGGCTGCATGGACTACGCTTCAACGGCTATACTCGTATCTGGAGTCTCCCAAGCAATTTATCCCATCACATGATATCCGAATGATGTCGAACTTTTCGATCGATTCGTCAAGGTTCTATAATCCCCCAAGAGCTCAACATCTTGGATACAGTTTAATAGTATCGAATATATGCCACAGCCGTAGAAGGGCAGACCCAAGCCTCACTAATGGCACCGCTGAACTGCCACAAACCCTAAGGTTCACCGGCGTTCCATAATCATTAAGTCGAGTTAGGGTTTCATTCTTCTAGAGGGTCCGTAGAATTTCTTGCATTGCTTTTCGAATACTTTAAACTTGGAAAATGGGTTCCCGACATTCGATCGTCTATATCGACTCTCAACGTATCAGTGTGAAGTCGCCTCTAGCTGGAATCAATTAATCTGATGACCTCGCATCGGGGTAGGCAATGAATCACATGTCCTAGTCTTTCATCTTTGGTGACTAGCGATCTTCTATCATATCTTGAAGTATAACTCGTGCGGCATTAGCTTCAAATATCTGGGGCGATATCTTTTCATTCGCCGAAATCACTGGCTCATTCGTCCGCACGCTGAACAGTGCCACAATCATCAAAATAATTTGTGCCTTAACGGTCATCACAATCTGGCTGGCCTCTATCAGTGGCCCAATCCTCTTGTGCTGATCTGCACGTCCGAGTAATCTTATAAAAGCGATCGATCAAATGCTCCTGGCACGAAAACACAATAAAACGACGCCTCTAAGCAATCGTATGTCTCTACAATCACGCCCTGGTCAGTCCTCGTCCGTGATGAACTCGTGCTAGTCGCAACTCTAGCCGTAGCTCTCCACCCCCGTACAACCGTGATAACAAAACCATAACTGGTACTGATGAGGCTAGAACATAGGATTGAATATAATGTTGTGCAAAGAAATGTACATCCTAAGGCTTCTTTAGCGGAGTATCGTATCGTATGTATGCCGCGGAACATACGCACGTTACGTCACTCTACTTGAGTCACCTACTCCATCAACCAAGGGTCATCCTACACTCCGAAGGTGAAACCTAACGCTCTGATACCAACTTTGTCACGCCCCGAAAAGTACGGAACATGACCGACGCTTAAATTACGAAACGTCTCGAGGCGTACGTAATCTAGGTAAACCAAAACCCAGAAATCAAAACCAAAGAAGCAGTAGAGTGAAGGAAAAACCAATTTAAAGTAAGTAGTTTTAATCAACATAGGCCGAAGTATGTATTTTTAAAATCTCAAGTATTTTCTGAAAATTTCGGCAGAGTCTCCTTTGTAAATTCTGGCCCCAAACGGGATATAACATGAATAGTATACGAAATAAATAAAAAGGCATCCCCAAGCGGGAGCTAGCTCTTCGTCAATCGACGGTCACAACCACGCAAGCAATATAATATACAACGCCGAAGGGCGAGGATCAAAACTCAAAAGAAACTCAAAACAACATGAAAACATAATAATACAACGTGCGATTCTAAGGTCGAAACAATAACAAGTCTTGTCTTCTATCTCTATCAAATATACAGTCTGGTTGATGGAGTTTTACTAGATAGAACTGAAATAACAAATATACCATGGTGGTCCTGATGCAAAGAACCCACCTGACAAAGCAATCACCCGGAAGGAATAGTGTGGCAGCAAAGCCGCAATGAACCTGTACGGCAAAACCTACAAAGAACTGTGGCACAACGGGGGTGAGTTTCCAACTCGTGAGTAGAAAACATCACAGAGAAGAAATCGCATGTATGACGCTATTGTAGGTCATATCAAGTAATATCCTCAAATAATATTCTGATCCATCTACATATACGTGCAATACCACGTGCTCGTGTCAGTGCCTCAGATAGCAACATATCAGATATATGATGTATGAATGCATTACGAATTGAAACTGAATATATCATGAGTGAGACAACTGTTTCTTTAATCAATGAGATTTCTATATGTATATCAATCAAGTATCATCAAAGAATGCAACAGAGAAATCAGTGTCAAGCATCGACACAAAACATTAGTCTCAGTATCTCAATATCAAATCTCAATATCTCAAATCTCAAATCTCAAATATCAATATCTCAGGAATCCGTATCATCTGCGGGATCGGCCCGCGGGCTCCGGCAGAACGGATCAGCCTATAACCATCTCATGACTCCGGCCGGTATCCTCCGGATAACCGACGAGTCCAAATAATATCACCAGTGGGTAGTGCTCCCCTGCCATGCTCATCGAATACAACTCGAGCTTCATTCCCCGGGGCACCATACCGGGCCCACTATATACCCGAGACGGTTCATCCAACTCCTCGAATCGGGTCTCAAAATCCAACAGCAATCCTGAAAACTCAAGGTGGACGACTCATACATCACGGGAAAACCGCAACTTGCATTTTTAAAAGGATAATAAGTTTATAAATCCTTGCGGTTTTCCCCCAAATCCAGAAATCTTAAGAAGGATCCGAAATCATCAATATCATGATATCAATAAAATGAAAATCGGCATAAATCTCCATAATACTGCATAACCAACGAATATATGGATGCATCTGATATCATGCAATAAATTAGCTAGCATATGAAAGCTAAAACATGTAGCAACTATCAGTTAGCAAGCTATGTCAATGAAATAGTGTTTTCTAGAGTGTACGTGATATGGCAATTACCGATGATGATGTGTGTGAGCCGGCAAGTAAGTGTATGTAGAACATACGCATCATCGGTAATGGTGCTGGTGTCCTGACAACATGGTTCATAATCACTAAGTACACAATAAACATGCAATGAGACGATAACAACATGATAAATGGCAATGAATAGTAATTGCAACAATAATATACGGAACATGAATGATAACGTAACAATAAGGAATCTACATCGTTAAACCTGTGTTATACTGTTTGCCGTTTGAAATAGTACGAATCGTGGTGTTTTGAAAATAAGGGCGACGGTGTTTTTAAAAAAAGGTATGACTTTTGAAATATCCGTAGTATCCCTTGACATGTCTTTAAAATCCTCACGATTCGTTAGTTTTGGAAATAGGTATGACTCGGGTCCAGTCTAACATCTATCAGGTAACTACAGGTCTAACTAACAACCAATCGGAAGGGGTATGGAAACTACCTAAATCTGAGTCGATATATATATATATATGTATGTATATATATATATATATATGTATGTATGTATATATATATATGTATATATATATATGTATATGTATAATAGTCGGTGATCCCGCCTCAATAGTATCCCATACGATACCCTATATAATATGACATCCTCGAGTCAAGAGTGCGGATCTATCATCAATATATAGCTCGAACGGTAAATCCGTCGTACGGCCTCCCAAATATGGGTACGGGTCATATGTCACATCTATCACATTATTCATCGGGTATCCTTTTTATCAAATATCATGATCGGGGTACTGATCTACGTCTAGTACAAAACTGATACCATCTATGTATGCATGCGTGTGTATGAAAACACCATGCCTAAAGGACCCGCTAAACATATCACGTCGTAACTCGAATACGAACCCTGTCACATCACCGATGTCACGGCCTCAAGCCCAATCTCATCGACTCATCTCCAATCCCAAGTACTATCCTCATAATCCGTGTATAAGTATACGCATATATATATATATACATAGTCCCATACCCATGCGTGTGTGTGTGTATATATATATGTATATCCCCATATACGCATATGTGAAATAGATGTATGCAAATGCGTGTGTGCGTATGGGTGTGAACCTATTCTAGGGTTCGCGACTAAGAAACTATGCTAGTTTACTTCTAATTACCCTAAACTAAACCATTTACATATTAATCATCTCTTGATAAATATCCAAGTATCATGAATCACATATATAAACACACACACACACACACACACACACACACACACACACATATATATATATCATAACTATACTACGAACTGCGGGGGTGCTATACGCCATCCACCCGACTTTCCCTATAGATATAATCTACTCACTTGATCTTCGCTTGCTGATGCCAATGTCGCCATATGCTTACTTGTCGTCTCGAAGTCCTCGTGAGGGTACCTACATATGATAACGCACTGTATAGCATTAAAATCCGACTCATGACCAAAGCGACACACGAATCTCACATAGGTCAAAACCTATGGTTTGCTATCTCAAATCAACCTAAAAACCCTCGACATCGGCGTACAAACACCGAGTGATCGAGAAAAAATCAAACGCACCATTCGTGGTTTCACAACATACTAAGTATATATGAAATAGGGTTTAAATCATCAAAACATTAAATTCGCTTTAAAAGTTTTTTTTTTCCAAAACCTAGTAAGCAAAATTAACCGCTTTAATACAACAACTTGATGCATTAGCAAAACTAGTGGTCACAATATATACTAATTAGCTTAAATAGGCCATATAAACATTTATTAGATTTTTAATCTCGCTTAATTACATTAATCCAAAAACCTAGTTAGCACAAATTTCCATTTTTGTTCAAAACTTGATGTTTTAACCAATCTAAATATTTTAACAATTCTAGTGGCCATAATGTTCATTAAACATCTTAACAAAATCATACAAACCTTTACCAAAATTTTACCTCACCTCTTTATATTAATTAACAAAATCTAGTTTGCAAAAAATCACAATTTGGGCAAATTAATTGTAACAATTAACCAATTAGCTACTAGATCGGGTTTTGCATGTCTTAAGAGGTTCAACTACACATTACAACCTTCAAAAAGTGATAAAAACCCTAATCCTAAACTCAAACCCTTATCTTTCAATTTCAAACTTGAAATTGAAACCATAAAATTATCTAAACAAGTTAACTTAAGGCATTAAACCAACAATTTACACATTGGGCTAAGATTTATACCTCACATTTGTAGATCTAGCTTGCAAATCTAGCCTCCCAAAATGGTCTCCATGCTCTAAGATCCAAGCTAGATAGGTCAAGGAATAAGGGTTAAGGTTTAATTTGGAGTTTGTGAGGCTTGATTTTGATTTTTGATTGATTTTTTATGGATTTTTGATATGGGAATGTATTGGGAAAATTTGGGGCAGCAGTAAGGTAATTCGGCTGCAAAAATTTGAGGGGGGAGAGAGAGTATGGTGTGAGTGGGTGAGTGTAAAAGCAATCTCAAATGTTATACCTTTTAATTTATTACATTAATTAATTAATTTTCCTATTCTATTAATTTTAGAAGTGAAAGTGAGATGAGAAATTTGTGAAGAGAGAGGGGGGGCTGCCACCTAGGGTCGGTTACAAGTGAGGGAGAGAGAGAATGTGAGGTATATGTGTGTTTGTATAAGTCAAAGTTCCCCATTCTTTAATTAAAGCACCGTGCCTTCTTGTTTCTATTCTAATTTCAACATTATATTTTATTTTTTTCATTTCCCTTTTTCCTTTCTACAAAAATTCTAGAGCCATGTTACAAAGAAAGTTATAAGTTGTCATGGTGCACTATACTTGTATTACCCATTCCAATTTGTAATCATCACTAATTAAATTTATTAGCGACGGCTTAAAATAATATTAAAATAATTAATTTCGGAAAAATTTTCAGTAAACTAGAAATTTTACAAGTGGCTCAATAAACACCAAATACTACCAATTACATAGCTAGAATATGTATATTTAATCTTATATTAAAAGATATTTATATCTTGATTTTTACGGAAAACACCCGTTATTTTACCGATTATCCGAAATTTCACATGAATGATTTTCAAAACGTTACATCTACAGACAAAACTAGCAGCACCAGAGTGATGTTGGGAAGCATACATGACCACACAACAAATACGAGCCCAATTGCTCGGTTTTGGACTGACCACATGACCAGAAAAACCGATCTGGCCGTCCCCCTTGCTCCAATAACCCCCAGTTTTCTACCGTCCCTCCCTTGCTGCCATGTCACCTTATTTTTATTGCTTGTTTATTTTTCTTTTGTGCCTATAAAAGCAAACCAGTGAGCAAGAGAAGGTCTCTCTCTCTCTCTCTCATTCTCTCATGTGTAATATATTATTTTGTTTTAGTTTGTTTGTTTTTGGTTTAGGCTTGAGAGTTGTGTGATCTTAACTTGGTCTCTTCTTCTTCCTCCTTCTTGAAGCTTTCTTTGGAGAGCTTCATTATGGAGGTTGAACAAGTAACCAATATCTTGTAATTCAACTTCAAGTGTTAATATATTCATTTGTTATTTGCTTTCTTTTCTTTACTTGTGTTTATTTGCTTTTCTTTATGATGCTTAACTAATCTTTTTTGGTTGTAGTTATGGTAAGAAAGTGAGTGAAAGGATTTTCCTCCTCCTACTCTTGTTAAATGTTTAATGTGCCTAATGTTGATTTTAAACTTAGTATTGTAACTTGGATGGGTTGATATGGTATGTTGATTCCATGGTTATTTTGTAACCTCATCACATACCATATTCACTAGTAAAATAGGGGGTTGCCCCTACGGATAGTTTAATCCGTAGGGGCAGAAATAACTTGGCCCTACGGATATATCCGTAGGGCTAAAAGGTTGCCCCTACGGGCAAAGACGTCCAAGAATAAAAATATTAATTCTTAATTAGGTGTTTGCCCCTACGGAGCCGCAAACAAAGGACCTACGGATATATCCGTAGGGGCAAGTAAATATCGATTTAATAAAATCCCAGATCTCGATCGCCTACGCTCATTTCCCTCTCTCTCTCGATCGGGCGTGAAAATAAGCCCCCAATGCGCCACGCCGTCGCCGCCAAGGTTGTTCTCCTCGTGGCCACCGCCGGTTTCGTCGCCACTGGAGTTCTCTTCGCCACCGCGGTTATGGTCGTCGCCACCGCCGTTCAGATCGTCGCCCCTGCCCCAGCAGCTGTTCAGGTGAGTAAATCTCGAGGTAAGTTAAAGAATTTATTGGATTATTTTGGGCTTAAGGTTCATGGCGCGCGAGTTGGGGTTGGGCTGGGGTCGCGGTCGCAGTCGGGGTCGGGTTAGGGTTGGGGCAGGGGGCTGGGCTGCGGGGTCGGGTTCGGGGTCGGGGTAGGGTTAGGGTCGGGGTCGGGGAAGGGGAAGGGTCAATTTATCAAATTTTTTATTGGGGGTGCGGCTGGGGCTGCGGGCTGGGGCTAGGGCTGGGGAAGGGGAAGGTCAATTTATCAAATTTTTAACAAGATTTGTATTAGTTTGCAAGAACACTTAAGTTTATCACAAAATATTGTTTGGGTTTTCGATTTATTTCTTGAGAATAATGGAGGAAAGATGCCATAGGAGGGAATTCCCTCCTATGGCGTCGAAAAAATACCCCCTCCATGGTTTTTTCCGACGATCGGCACCCAACATCTTCATTGTCATCATCTGAGATGTGGGTATACCAAATTTCAAGTGATTCTACAACTTTTTCACCGTTGATTTAGCAATGTAAAAAGTTCTATTGTCGGCAAACCGTTAATTTTGAACCTACTAAATCAACGGTGAAAAAGTTGTAAAATCACATGAAATTTGGTGTACCCACATCTTAGATGATGACGATGAAGATGGTGGGTGCCGATCGTCGGAAAAAATTAGGGAGGGGGTATTTTTTCAACGCCATAGGAGGGAATCCCCTCCTATGGCCTCTTCCCTCCATTAATCTCTTATATCTTTTAGCGGTATGTATCCGTTGTCCCAAATTTTGAATTATCTTATACTAGTATTTATGCATGTGCAGATCTTCTTTATCCTAACAAAAGATCCATATCCATTATCTTAACTTAAAATTCTTTAGAGGGTGCTAATCCTAAATAACAACAAAATGATGTTAAATATTTCATCCGATTTTCACAAGATCATACTTGAAAAAAATGCAACTACTTTCACAATTTCACAATCCTAACCAACTCCCTATTTATTATGGTATTCGATCATAACTTGAGAACAAATTCTCTTTTCTATTGCCATCCCATATCAAACCCTAGAATCGTGGGCCATTTCAAATTACACCAAATTGAGGCAAGAATAGGATGAAACCAACGTAACCAACAATAAAGAGCTTTATTTGGTAATATATATTGATGAACAATGGTTGCTGTGTTAAATCCAACTCTCACATCACATGCATATCAATAAAGGAGAGGACCGACCAAAATGTTGAATTTTAACAATTGTGAAAGTTCTTCGGTCAGGATGTAACAGAAATAAGGAAAAAAAACCTAAAATATTTCTCACAAAAAAGAAAAAGCAAGCTTCTCTCCCATATCATTAACAAAGCTTATCACTTTTGATTCTCGAAATTATTTTACATTATATTTTCATTCAAAACGTTTTGCTAGTTTGCTCACCAACCGTTTGATAAAATTCCAAAACTATTTTTACTTTCCTTGCTCACAATTGCTCTTGACTACGTACAAATCTTGAAAACCCATTAACGCTCTTGCAATAATATGCAAAATCACATGAGGATTCACATTCATCACCACCACCTAAGGCTAGGGTTTGGGCTGGGGCTGCGGCTAGGGTTGTGCGTCCTCAAGAGGGCGATCAAAGGATCGGTGAAGTGAGGTGGCTGGATATGAGATACGATGGATTTCCATGTGTTCAATGGAATGCTGAGGGTCAGAGTCGGTTATTCATATATCTCCTAAAAAAGAATGAGTTTGTTATCAAAGGTGTATTGATTTCTACATCAAGGAATATCAGTTATATGTCATTCAGTGACTAAGTCTGTTTCTGGCCCAACCATATTTATGAATCGTTTCTTCTTTTTCCTTCTTACGTATATTTACTAGTTCAGACTGTATGCACCTCTGCAATCAACGCCGAGAACTTATACATTATAGGTTAATAGACATATGCTATGAAATCACGGTGCATATCGAATTCATGATATGTTATAGTCCCTCATTATTTTTACTGTGGTGAGAAAGCAGTCGCTGGTGGCCACAAGCCATAGAATTGGCAGTTGTCCTACCTGCGATAACATCTTACAAATCATCAGTAGACATCTCTGTTATATTAATCTTTTAATGTCAGCTTGCATGCATGTTTATTTGCATATTTCCTCTACTAATTATATTCTTCTAGATCATGTTTGCCTAATCTATCCGAGGCTTAGCATAATCTAGTGGCGATAAACAATTCCATCTTCTGCTACTATGGTGGCACTGAGAAACTTCCATTTAGAAATGACAACACGTATTTTGTGGAAGTACTGTACATAATAAGAAGGAGAAGACAGTAATGTGGCAGAAGAAGAAGGAGAAGACAGTAATGTGGCAGAAGAAGAAGGAGAAGACAGTATGCATGTATATACATTTGAAATTTAAGTAAAAACAACTCTACACTTAAGCGAAATCATAAATCGAAACACACATATATAGAATACAACTCATACATAGGTATCCTCAAATCTAACTTTCATTGAATTTGCACGCGCACTTAAAATAACAACCTTTATACTAAAAAATTATGTATGCCATTACTTAGTAGTTTATGGTTTTTAGACGCAAAAGCCATTTGAGAAATACTTTTCCAACCCACTATTAATCCATATTCTCAATATAGTCATTGAATTTGCACGCGCACATAATAAGAAGGAGAAGACAATAATGTGGCAGAAGAAGAAGGAGAAGACAGTAATGTGGCAAAAGAAGAAAAAAATGACATTCCTCGTTCTCTGTTTCAGCATCAATCTTCTGATATGAACTAATGATGGCTTTCACATAGGCTTTTCCCTTTAGAGACTTCTTAGTGTCCAATGGAAAGCATACATCAGATTTGTGCAGGTCGGGTTCTTCTATGACTTTCAAGAGTCTCAACTGATTCTGTAAATTACACTCTAGTTGGGTGGTACTTTTACCACTTCTCACTGCAGGTGCGCTCTCTAATATCCATTTTGAATGTAATATTATCGATATTCAAAATGGATATTAGAGAGCGCACCTGCAGTGAGAAGTGGTAAAAGTATCACCCAACTAGGGTGTAATTTACAGAATCAGTTGAGACTCTTAAAAGTCATAGAAGAACCCGACCTGCACAAATCTGATGTATGCTTTCCATTGGACACTAAGAAGTCTCTAAAGGGAAAAGCCTATGTGAAAGCCATCATTAATTCATATCAGAAGATTGATGCTGAAACAGAGAACGAGGAATGTCATTTTTTTCTTCTTCCGCCACATTACTGTCTTCTCCTTCTGCCACATTACTGTCTTCTCCTTCTTATTATGTGCGCGTGCAAATTCAATGACTATATTGAGAATATGGATTAATAGTGGGTAGGAAAAGTATTTCTCAAATGGCTTTTGCGTCTTAAAACCATAAACTACTAAGTAATGGCATACATAATTTTTTTAGTATAAAGGTTGTTATTTTAAGTTTTCCCTTATAGAGATATGATCTAACCGCATCTATCAACTATAAGTGTGCAGAAAATTATGATAAGAAATCATAAGAAAGGGTCGTAGCCATGCATAACCTTGAATCTACATACCAAATCATGCAAAAGCATGCACTTATTGTCACCTTGCCTTGGAATATAAAATATCTTGGAACACTATAAGCGAGCATTTAAATCTTGATAGCTTTTGACTTCAACATATATTTTTCTCAAGTACCATGAAATATACTTGCTCCGTATAAACCGTTTTCAGGAAGATGGATTAATAATGACAAATTATCCATTGTGGCTCACTAGGTTAGTATTTTCTCTTCTATTGACCATCTTTCTAATCTGCTTGGTAAATTTATTCGGAACCGGCTGCAAATCATTAAAAGACATGCATAAGAAAGAAAGCTAAAATACAGATATATAGCATACCGATACATCGAAACTTCATAGTTGCGATGGCAATCCAGAGATATTTATTTCTACACACGTGGTGCGCGTGCGAATGCGTCAGGCATCATGGACAAATATTTCAGAACATGGAAAGTATTATTCGTATAAAGTAATTAAAACTTTTAAACACCTTGGGTAGATATTTTCTTAGTTGATGCAATCATATCATGATGACTAAATTTAAGCTATTATACATATGCTTATGTATTTTTCTAACCTAATATATCACACACACAGAGAGAGAGAGAGTGAGAGAGAACACCAGGTAGATAGAGAAATCAGGTAGCAGGATCCTGAAGAAATGGAGTCCATAGCATTGCTCATCATCATCATCCGTGATCCCTTTGAAAAAATATTATCAAAGGGATCATGGATGATGATGATGAGCAATGCTATGGACTTCATTTCTTCAGGATCCTGCTACCTGATTTCTTTACCTACCAGGTGTTCTCTCTCTCTGTGTGTGTGTGTGATATATTAGGTTAGAAAAATACATATGCATATGTATAATAGCTTAAATTTAGTCCTCATGATATGATTGCATCAACTAAGAAAATATCTACCCAAGATGTTTAAAAGTTTTAATTACTTTATACGAATAATACTTTCCATGTTCTGAAATATTTGTCCATGATGCCTGACGCATTCGCACGCGCACCACGTGTGTAGAAATAAATATCTCTGGATTGCCATCGCAACTATGAAGTTTCGATGTATCGGTGCTATATATCTGTATTTTAGCTTTCTTTCTTATGCATGTCTTTTAATGATTCGCAGCCGGTTCCGAATAAATTTACCAAGCAGATTAGAAAGATGGTCAATAGAAGAGAAAATACTAACCTAGTGAGCCACAATGGATAATTTGTCATTATTAATCCATCTTCCTGAAAACGGTTTATACGGAGCAAGTATATTTCATGGTACTTGAGAAAAATATATGTTGAAGTCAAAAGCTATCAAGATTTAAATGCTCGCTTATAGTCTTCCAAGATATTTTATATTCCAAGGCAAGGTGACAATAAGTGCATGCTTTTGCATGTTTTGGTATGTAGATTCAAGGTTATGCATGGCTACGACCCTTTCTTATGATTTCTTATCATAATTTTCTGCACACTTATAGTTGATAGATGCAGTTAGATCATATCTCTATAAGGGAAAACTTAAAATAACAACCTTTATACTAAAAAAATTATGTATGCCATTACTTAGTAGTTTATGGTTTTAAGACGCAAAAGCCATTTGAGAAATACTTTTCCTACCCACTATTAATCCATATTCTCAATATAGTCATTGAATTTGCACGCGCACATAATAAGAAGGAGAAGACAGTAATGTGGCAGAAGAAGAAGACAGTAATGTGACGGAAGAAGAAAAAAATGACATTCCTCGTTCTCTGTTTCAGCATCAATCATCTGATATGAACTAATGATGGCTTTCACATAGGCTTTTCCCTTTAGAGACTTCTTAGTGTCCAATGGAAAGCATATATCAGATTTGTGCAAGTCGGGTTCTTCTATGACTTTTAAGAGTCTCAACTGATTCTGTAAATTACACTCTTGTTGGGTGATACTTTTATCACTTCTCATTGCACGTGCGCTCTCTAATATTCATTTTGAATGTAATATTATAGATATCCATGCCTCTTTATGTCAAAATTACTTATATTGTCAATGTTTGATTGTCTAGTTGTTGGTGATGCGTCCATATCAGGGACAGAGGCCACTCCCGTTCCTCCAGGTATGTTTATATATTATATAGGGCATGTATATTGATTTAGAATTCTATATCATAAATATACACACATTCCTTTTGCTCTTAGTCGTCCAACTCATTATCATGGGCTGCTTGATGAGATTAGATTTACTCCTGATGATCTACAAGAGCTTGTTCATTCCCTGTCATATGTGTAAGCAGCGCTATATGCGAGTTTACCTTGTTAGTATGTATGTACTGAAATTATTTAATATTATTCAAATTTTGATACATGCAGATACTAGAAGAGCACATCTTCTATCTCTGTAGGTAAGGCTTTGAATTTGTTGATTTTGGTATTTCTTGTCAATTTTATAGACCAGTATGTGCTAAATATAATGTTCTGACAGTTGGTAGGGGGAAGGCAACATTCGAGGCTGCTGACCCCAGTCCTGGACGCCGCACACGGACGGCACCACGGAGGTTGGGAGAGAGGCCGAGGACTGGGCTCTAGCAGGGCCCATATGAGGTTGGACTCCACCCCGGTGGTTACTTCCTCCGTCTCCAGTGAGCGACGTATCCAGCAGGAACAGGAGAGCTTGAAGGCCACCGTTCAGGAGTTGAATGAGATGCTGGTATGTATACTACTTAATAGTAAAATATAATTTCATATTATAGATATCAACATATCCAATATCAGTACATAGCCTGAGCTTATTTGGTTGTAGACTTATGTTTTATTAATCACACATGTACATATCTAATTAAAATAAACTACAGTTTTCCAAACTAGATATCCAAATGGGGTTTCGAAATAACTCGATAATGATAAGAATTCGAATGTGGGTGTAGGGGCGGGTGGTTGAGCAGGCCCAGGCCTGGGGAACGATTTTACCGGACAGAACGATCCGAGGCTGCTGACCCCAGTTCTGGACGCCGCACACGGAGGGCACCACGGAGGTTGGGAGAGGCCGGGGATTGGGCCCTAGCAGGGCCCATATGAGGTTGGACTCCACCCCGGCGGTTACTTCCTCCGTCTCCAGTGACCGGCATGTCCATCATGAACTGGATAGCTTGAGGGCCAGCGTTCAGGAGTTGAAGGAGATGCTGGTATGTATACTACTTTATAGTAAAATATCATTTCATATTATATACATATCAACATATCCATAATTAGTACGTAGCTTGAGCTTATTTGGTTTTAGACTTAAGTTTGATTAATCATACATACATATGTAATTGAAATAAACAACGCTTTTCCAAACTAGATATCGAAACAGGGTTTCGAAATAACTTAATAATGATACGAATTCGAATAATAAACAGTTCTTACACGCTTCTTACACACGTTATATCCAGACGCGACAGGGTAGATCGGCCGAGCCTCCACACGCATCTCCTTCGGCTGCGGCTCCGCAAGCCACTACATCGACTGCGGTTCCGCAGACAGCTCCTGTAGCTCCACCGCCCACTCAGACTCCCGCTCACGACGAATTGCAGAGTTTATTGACCGAGGAGCAGGCGCGCGTTATTCTATCGTTATTCAGAGGTGGAGCTGGACCGAGCTAGGGTAGATTTTTGGTTCTTTTTTTTTGAAACATGTATTTATTTATATCATACACATTGTACTACATTTTGAAACGATATTGATATTGGTTTGTATTTATATCATATTCAGTTTTTGTGTTTCTTTTGTATATTATATATATGCGTGAGATGTGATTATGAATACTGCAATATATGATTTGATTGATGTATATATTATTGTGCACAGGGCGGGAAAAAAATCAAGCAGCCCATTTTTTAAAAAAAATTTCAGACAATACGTACCTACGGATTAATCCGTAGGCACACATGCTACCCCTACGGATATGTCCGTTGGGGCAAAATATCAGCAGTAACTGATATTTCCCCCAGATCTCAGTGCCAGGGGGTTGGGAAAGCCCCTACGGCTATATCCGTAGGGGATACTGACTCTCCCCTACGGCGTTATCCGTAGGGGAAAAATATCAGGAATCCTGAATTTGTGCCCCTACGGAAAGGTACCTACCCATATATCCGTAGGGGGTAGTACATGCCCCTACGGGTATATCCATAGGTCCAAGTAATTTATTAAAATAAACCGTAAATAATATAAAATCTTATACCCTACGGCGTAATCCGTAGGGGAAACTGGACCTACACATATATCCGTAGGGACAAGAATTTAACCGTAGGGGCAAGTTCAGGGCCTCAACTTGCACCTGCGGCCTTTGCACCTACGGGGTATTTTTCGCCCCTACGTATATATCCGTAGGGGCAACCCTTCTTTGTAGTAGTGATTCTTCCCACAAATCCCATCTTGCAAGCCTAAGGTTAGAATCAATTTGGTGTTAAGTTTGCTAAGCTTAGATGTGGTATTTTGTGATTAATTGACTTGACAAATCTTTTGGTTTCATATACCATATACCATCACAAACACTTAGCACACTTAACACTGAAATCATTTTCTCTCACTCACTAATTTATCTTTTTGATGTTGTGGTATACTTGCTAACCCTTGTGTTTAGTCTTGATACCCCAAGCTTGGACATACAAACGGTAAGTGAACAAAACAGACTCGTTTCGTGTTTTGCGGAGAATATCGGAATTTGATGATTTGTGCTTCGCACCGCTTTGAAAAATCATGCTTCATGCCGGAATCGAAGCAAGGAAGGACAACTCATGATCAAGGGAGCGTCGAAGGAATCGTCGCGATTCAACCTTCCGAGCCAATACCACGACCAATTTCTTACTTGATTATTTTCCTTGTTTTCGTATTCTTTCATTTTTAGTGACAAAACCAACCATTCGTTATTTGTTGAACCTTAAATCACAAGACCTAATACACAATTCCCTGTGGATCGACCCGTACTTGCCGGCTTGCTACAACGCGCCATGCACTTGCGGTGTATAAATTTTAAAACGAGAACGATCTCGCGTGCGCATTCCATTTCCTTAAAATCATATCCGTTTCCAAAAGATACGCGTTTGCGCGTGCGGGTGAGTTGCCAAGAAGTTTTTGGCGCCATTGCCGGAGAGTTGGTAGTTATTAGGAAGTGTTATTTCCGGTTCGTACTAACTCACTAATTTTTAACTCAAATTTTTTCAAAACTAACAATACGAAAAATTTTCATAATTGTTCTCTGTCCTTCAGACCTGCTAGCACTCTGTGATTCAACTAAAAAATTAAGTTAGACCATTAGAATAATAATATAGTCTGGAGGAGCCACACAAAATTCCCGCACAAACAAGCTTCAGTTGACCGGCGATATCAAAGGGAAATCCGAGCTCGCTGGCCCAGTGAGGATGTTTTTGATTTTTTCTTTCTGTCTGATCTCCAGTGTGTTGTCAGTACACTAGTGGTATTCCTTGATTTTTATAATTTTGAGTGTGCAGGAATTGGGGCATATATATCGCTTTTTGACACTAAATGTCGTATTTTTCCGACATTTCAGTTTTTTAGAAATTACGACCAGCGATCGTACGGAGCGAGGCTTAAACTCAATTTCAAGACGTTAGTGAAGTAATGTGCCAAAGATCCGGGTAGTTTGACCCAAGCAAGCGAACAATCAAAGACTCGGATCACTTTCAAAGGGGTTTTCTTAACCAAATCACATCGGTACGTATTTCCTAACGCATTCCTCTTGAATCCGACGCACTACACTATTCTATCTTTTGCAGGATTCTTCGCACAAGCTTGCCTCCAATTGAACGGAGAACTAACCGTATTTTTTTTGCAGCGCTTAAATTTAAACGAAAAAGAATTGATTAAATTTCCTGATGTCTTGAATTCTTTTTATTGATTGCGCATTTGCGTCTTAATACGGATTTAAGGGCAAAAAGACCAAACAAGATACGGTAAAGGATTTCATCACCTTTTTCCGTAGCCTACAAATCATAAAACTGCATTCTTACATACCCACGGTAATTTAAAATCAACTAGAACTTTGACTTTAAGGACTTCGCGCTCATTAGGAGAAGTTGACTGTGTTTAGAACACCGCTTAACGGTATATCGTTCACGGGGTATCTAGGCAATTATTCAGGAGAAAGGGTTATCTAATTAAGGAACTTCGTGAAAGTGTTGGAAAACCTCCCCTTATCTCTTGCACTTACCTGGCTTCGTGATCCGTATATCTTGAGCATGTTTCTCAACACGGTTTTAGTTCAACAATCTGGTTCTTGAGCAGTTCTAGCTAGGGGTGTGATATTCTTTATTTTTGTGATATTTGTGAATTCTTGTTGATATGGGTGATACACAATTTACTTCAATTTCTCACGATTCTTATTCTTTTATTTATACTAATTCCCAATTCTTTTGTTCAAACTGTCACGATTCTTTCCGCATTCATGAAAACTGTCTTTTTCTAAGGAGTGACCAACCGTCCCAGAGTTTTTCTATTGGTCACCCACCTAACACTCTTGAACCCTGTCCCACTTCAATTAGAGACCTAATGATAGAGGATTTAGAGAAAGTGGTCGACAGATTGACTGCTTTAGCATCACCACCGTCACAACCCTCTCTTCCTGACTAGCTGGCCCATCCTTAGGGAATGATGGTAAGATAGATGCTAGGTTGACCGCTTTAGAGAAAGGTATTGAAGTGATGATTGCGGTCGAGAATCAAACAGCAGCAACACTAGCCCTGTGTATACAATAGTCTGAGCAATTGGTTCACGCTCAAGCTCAATCTTTAGCTAGAATTGAAGAGCATGTAGCTGTTGTGATTATAAAGAGTGAACACGATCAATTAGAACCACACAGTGTTGATATCTGCCATCTAGGAAGTCACCCAAGTAAGATAAACGATCAATTGAATTTTGATGATTTCATAGACGACGATGCAATTGAATTGACTAAGTGTTATCAGGATACACAAGAAAATCCTCCGACTGATTTTTGCATTCCAATTTTAGAGGAGAAATCTTGTGATTTTTACGGGTATGGTTTGGATCGAATGTCAGAAGAAATCAATGATCAGGAACCCACAATTTTTGTATCACCTAGTGATATTGTTTCGGAAGAAATGTTAGTGTGGGAACCTACTATTTTGGATGACATACACCTACCCATTTGTGAATGTGATGAGTGAGAAATTGTATTGGAAGAGTCTGTGATCTATAATGATAAGAATGGGATTGTGAAAAATCATAGGGAGGAAGACAATATGAAAAACATTCTTTCTTGCAGAGTTTTGAGGAGATTTTTGCGGATGAACTTGATATTCTGGATGAGTTTGAGTCAGGATCAATTTGGGAACATCTTAGGGACCTTTCTTTTGCCGAACTTTTTGAGGATGAACTCCAGTTTTTAAACGAACTTGACATTGGAAGTCAACATGTGCTTTATGAACATTCAATTCATCTAGGAAACAATTCTTTGACCTCTTCAAAACTTCATTTTCATCTTCAGCGACTTCTGATCCCTACCTTTACTCGCCCATGCCCTTCACTAACATATAACATATACCTTTTATTTTTATTTTTCTTGTGTATATACATATTCTTTTATCAGCCATTGCGCTGTATTGACAAAATCTTTAAATGGCTGGTATTAATTTTTGGACTAACCAGTCTTTTAACATGTAAAAATTGTAATTAGTCTTAGGTTTTTTCTTTTTCTTTGAATAAAATTCTCACCCTAATGTCTAAGTCTAGCTACCGGAGACGGGGGCAACGATGAGGACATCGTAAAACTTAGGTTAGAGGGTGAGCACTGCGTTTATTTTACTGCATCATGTGTATATTGTATATCCTGCATTGCATACATATTAAAAAAAACCTATAAAAATTGAAAAAATTTCCTAAAAATATAAAAACTTTCTCATGTTAGCTAGCAGGGGAACTTAGATTCAAAGTCTGATGGTTCGGTTGATAAATTAGAAATAACTACATCCTTGTTGTGAGATTGACAACCCGAAAGATAACCATCCCTTGTGTTTAACCGTTGCTAATATACGTCTTTTATATCACTTACACGTGTCGTATGTTTATGAGAATTTGATGAAAGTCACACATGTCTATAAACTTTTAAAATTGATAAACATCTTTAGGATCAAACGGGTTTGTTCTGAGTTAAGTAATATCAAGAATAGTTCATAAAGTAAGGTGAATATGAAGGATATTATTGAGGTTTTAACAGAAGCTATAAGTCTGAAAAATAACCCATCTGAAACCTTGTTGGAGTAATTACACACCATATCCACTTGTAACGTCTTCGGATTTAAAAGAAAATGCTGGCTATATCTCCGTTTTCACTGAGTTCGGAATATTTTAAAATAAAATGAGTCTTTTGTTTTGTGGCCTTGGTAACTTGGGTAATTAAGTCCTTGAGGTGTCTCCACATCTAATGCCCTAAAACCATCTGGTTTGGGAGTCATTGACCCAAATCTCGCTAAGTTTCCAATCGCCAAATAAAACAAGCTAAGCAAGTGTTCTCTCCGAGTTAAAAGTCCTAACGGTTCTTTGTGGGAGAATAATCTTGGCGGAGACGTATTTTCTATTAAAACAGTTTTTTTCGCAGAAATATGAAGGTATATATATATATAAGACGTTTTGCATGATAAATTTGGTGTGTATGAACAAAACCAGGTGAACGGTAGGAGTGAAAAATAAGACTTAGGTTCTCTGTTAAAAATGATTTAAAATTTTGACTTGAAACCTGACTGGAGAATAAAACATGAGAAAATTTTAACTCCTTTCAAACTCTTGTGATCCTTCAGAAGTTTATCCTGGTCTGCAATTATGACATGATGGCTCTAATCAAAGTTCTTAAAACCTTATGGACAGTATCCGCATAATCACGTAAAGACACATATGAGCTTATGTTAAACAAATCGCCAGGAGTGAAAAATAGGGTTTAACGTTTCTGACTTGGGTAATAGAACTTATAACTTTGATTCTTAACCTTAAGATCAGAATCAACAGTTTCTCCACGACGCTAACTTGACAGGATTTTGTGGGTGTAATCCCCTGAAAACCCTCAGGAGACAACACTCCTCCTACTGGGGACACCTAGAGGTTTAACGGCTTGTTGCACATGCTCAGTACAATCGCGTTCCCTGCGAAAGTGAGGCTAGGATTTATTGTTTTGCTCGGGACGAGCAAAAGATAAGTTTGGGGTATTTGTTCATCACAGAAAACTATAGTTTAATACCGCTCATTCATTATCTATTTTTTTATATATCGGTGCTATTAACCAGTGTTTACTCAGTAATTACAGATTACTGGTGTTCGTGATAAAATACTGGAAACACATTCAAAATCACGGATATAACATTTGGGAGCTGACACTGCAAACAGAACAGGAAACCAACCGATATCCAAAGAGCTTTTGCAAAATAAATGTGCGCACACAATTTTGGTCCAACACTTGTGTGACACTAGCTCTTTGACACTAGATCATGATGGGGGGCTGCCTTGGCACAAAAGGAGCATGTTTGGGTGTGATGTGCATTAAATGTGCATTGAATGCTAATGATTATGATGCGATTTGAAGCATCTAGTTTTCCTCTAAATCCCTGAGTGCATCCAAGGCCTCTACAGACAAAACTAGCAGCACCAGAGTGATGTTGGGAAGCACACATGACCACACAACAAATACGAGCCCAATTGCTCGGTTTTGGACCGACCACATGACCAGAAAAACCGATCTGGCCGTCCCCCTTGCTCCAATAACCCTCAGTTTTCTACTGTCCCTCCTTTGCTGCCACGTCACCTTATTTTTATTGCTTGGTTATTTTTCGTTTGTGCCTATAAAAGCAGACCAGTGAGCAAAGGAAGGTCTCTCTCTCTCTCATTCTCTCATATGTAATATATTGTTTTGTTTTAGTTTGTTTGTTTTTGGTTTAGGCTTGAGAGTTGTGTGATCTTAACTTGGTCTCTTCTTCTTCTTCTCTCTTGAAGCTTTCTTTGGAGAGCTTCATTATGGAGGTTGAACAAGTTACCAATATCTTGTAATTCAATTTCAAGTGTTAATATATTGATTTGTTATTTTCTTTCTTTTCTTTACTTGCTTTTATTTGCTTTTCTTTATGATGCTTAACTAATCTTCTTGTTTGTGGTTATGGTAAGGAATTGAGATGAAAGGCTTTGCCTCCTCCTCCTCTTGTTAAATGTTTAATGTGCTTAATTTTGATTATAAACTTAGTATTGTAATTTGGATGGGTTGATATGGTATGTTGATTCCATGGTTACTTTGTAACCTCATCACATACCATATTCTCCCCACAAACCACATCTTGCAAGCCTATGGTTAGATTCAATTCGGTGTTAAGTTCGCTAAGCTTGGATGTGGTATTTTGTGATTAAATGACTTGACAAATCTTTCGGTTTCATATACCATATACCATCACAAACTCTTAGCACACTTAACACTGAAATCATTTGCTCTCACTCACTAATTTGTGTTTTTGATGTTGTGATATGCTTGCTGACTCTTGTGATTAGTGTTGATACCACAAGCTTGGACATACAAACGGTAACTGAACAAACGGACTCGTTTCATGTTTTGCGGCGAATATCGGAATTTGATGACTTGTGCTCCGAAACCGCGTTGACAAGTCATTCTTCATGCCGGGATCGACGTAAGAACGGACAACTCAGGATCAAAGGGAGCGTCGAAGGAATCGGTAACACCTTAGAATGCGATTAGTGTTAATTAAGAGATAATGCGAGTTTTTAGTAAAAAGTTTACCAAAATAGTTTTCAAATATTTTATAAAAATTAATAAATATTTTATTATTATTTATTTTGGGCTTGCACACAATTGTGCATGTTAACCTAGGGTTAATTAGGGTAAATCTTGCTTAAGTAGCCATGGCACCCTAACCTCATTTCAATTAATATGTATTTATTTAAAACATTTAGTTTTAAATTTAGGGTTTAAAATTGGTTGACTTGAGAGAGGAAGAGAGAGAGGGAATGATGAGCATGGGGCAAGCATGGCTTGCATTAAATGAGGAGAGAGAAGAGGGAGGCATGGCTCATCTAAACTCACACCCCATTTGTGTTTACCACTCTCAACCCTCACTCACATAATCCCTCACTCTCACCTTATTCTCTCATTCTCACATTTTTTCTTCATCCCATTTCCTTCTTCCCCTCAACTGAACACTCTTGAAAACCCTTCACTTGAAATCACATTCTCATAACTCCTAGCCTAAATATTGATCAAAACTCACTAAACCCTTCATTAAACTTGATCTAAAGTTTATGGTGGTGACTTGGAGCATGAAAAACTGGGATTTTGAGCAAGTGTGGATAGGTATTGACCTCTAAACTGTTAATTAGGTGGTAACAATGTTGCGTGGCTTAGTAGTTGTTAATTAGAACACTAAAGATATAGTTTGGTGTAATATCGTGTTTTTAGTGTTAAAATGGTGTCACTGTCGTCTGCTACGACCACGAATTTTTACTGGAAAATCTAGCAATTTAGAAGTGATGTACTAGTTGCCCTGAGTGTTCACCTGAAACCCTGACCCAACCCGACCTAGGAAAACAGGCGACATTGGGGTAATTTCCGGCAGCTCGGACGTATGGGGGAGTGGGGTGTTGTGTTTTTGTTGGTACCAATCTGTGCGCTATCCCAGGTGTTTGGTACTGCTAGTTTTTTAGGTTTTGACAGTGGATAAAATCTGGGATCAAATTGCTAGTTTTTAGTGTTTCGACTAAGTGCGATACGATTGATCCGACGTAGTTTTAGTGTTTCACATAGCTTGCTGTCGTGGGTCTTTTTTGGTGATGTCGCTACACTCGTTATCCACTAAGCGATCACTTGTGAGGTTTTTGGAGTCGGTGCATCGATTTAAACGTAGTTTGTACGTATTATTGGTCGATTTCTAAGTTGCACTTGCTATGTTGGTGTGATTTTAGGGGCGAGTGCGGGGACTTCATACGCTACGAAGAAAGGGAAGCGGGTGGTTGGATTTACTTAGCTCGAGATCATCGGTGAGTAGATTTAACATCTACAGGGAAATCGCCCATATGGAGTTAAGCGTAAGGGCTAGATATGATATTATAGCCGCATGTTTATATGCATACATGTTGATTGTGCATGAGCATCATTACATACCTTTACTTGTTGTGCCTTGACTTAGTACCTAGTGGACACTGCATTATTACTGACGGTTCATGTTGCACGAGCACTAAATTGTATGCTACACCAACACCGTCGGTAATTTCCATGACACGCACAACCTATACACATATGCGGTATTGTACTGTTATTGACATTGAGACATTGATTCTTGTTCTATTGCGCTTATGAAATGCATCGTACATACATAGCTACATGTATATCCTTATATGATGTTGCATTTGATTTTGGTGAAATTGGGAACCGCATGATATATTTAAAAACTGGATTCATTTAAAAGAGCAGTTTTCCGTTGATATGCTCAAATTACGGTTTTATGTTGCATATATCATATTTCATGGATTTACGCATTGAAATACGGATTTCATGTAATTTATGGATTTATGAACCGTGGGGATATTTCAAGAAAGTATGCATTGTTTTGAAAACCCGGTTTCACTTGATATGATATTTCAGTGCGTCCACCATGAGTTTTCTCGGTTCTGAGACTTGTGTTAGAATCCCGATTCGAGGAGCTGGATGATCCGTTTGTGGGTTCATGGTGGACCCTGTATGGTTTCCCGGGGCAAGAATGGGATGTTGTGCAGTAGACGATGAGCCCGGCAGAGGGACTACTACCTACCGGTGATTGGTTGGACTTGGCGGTTATCCTGAGGATACCGACCGGAGTCGTGAGATGGATATGGACCGATCCGGACTGACGGAGCCCGTGGGCCGATTCGGACTGACGGAGCCCGAGTTATGTGGATTTGCGTGTCGATGTTGGACACGAGTTTTCATGATATTTTCGAGTGCCGATGTTGGGCACCCAGGTTCCATGAGATTTACAGGATATGAGAGCCGATCAGAGTGACGGCGCCTGAGGTATTGGGATTTGGGGTGCCGTTGATGGACACCGATTTTTCCACAATGATGATTCATTGATGATGATATGTTTTATCCCATACTTAGTAGTTATTGATATGCATTACTTCATGTATTTGTAGTACCTGATAGAGTGCCTCTCATGATTGTTGCATGTCCATATTGCCATAGTTATGCTATCAGATTGTATGTTATAAATTATCGATGTACGTGCATACCTGCGATTATCTGTATGATGTTACTTATTATTCATGATTTGGAAACTCAACCCCGTTGTGCCACAGTGTTTTTCAGGTTTGACCCTCAGAGTAGTCGCGACAGGGCTCTTTATTATCTCTATTTTTGCGGATACCGTTACGGTTAGCTGTGAGGCAGTTTGGTATAGGTGGGTTTGCGGTTATCCGACTTCATCTATTGTACATCTTATTGTATCTAGTATTCTCCATCTACCATTTCCATGTATTGACTTAGAGACGAGTTGTGAGGATGGATATTGTATATTTTGTGACTTTGGGTGTCGTGCTCGTGTGAGCCGGCCTTTAATTATGTAGTTTTATCTCTTTATGCTGTTTTTCACTTATATTGTCTATTTCTTCTCTACGGCGTCGTATATATATGCTTGTGGTGGTTGTTTCCGCCTTTGAGCGTGATTTGCTCCCGTTTGGGGATGCTTTACTTATATCTTATGTTTGTACCCGTCTCGGGGCTAGTTTTTACAAATGAGGTGCTGCCGAAATTTCTAAGAAAATAAACTTAAATTTTAAAGATTTTTACTTGAGATTTCCAAATGTTTTTAACAATGTTTTTATCACTTATTACTTTGATGGTTTAGATTTCTGGGTTTTCGGCTTACTTAAATTGCGTTACGCCTGTTGACGTCACGTGGTTTAATTGTCGGTCACGTGCCAAATTTTGGGTCGTGACAAAGTTGGTACCAAAACGCTAGGTTTTACCTTTCGGGGTGTAGGATGACCTTGGTATGATGGAGTAGGTAGCTTAAGAAGAGTGACGTAGCTTGTGTATGTTCCGCGGCATACATACGACACGGTACTCCGCCTAAGTGACCTTAGGACTTGTTGGTTGAAATTCCATCCGTGATTATATACATCTTTGTGATTCGATTTCCGTGTTCTTATCGAATCCTATTTTCATTTCCAGCAATTATGCCGCCGAAGACTACGAGGGCGCAGAGAGAGGCCGCGAGAGCAGAGGTCAGAGTAGGCTCGTCGGAGATTAGGACTGACCAGGGCGGTAAGCCCGTTGTACAGGAGCATATTGATCCACCTTCGATAAATCGTATTACTAAGCTAGAGGCCGGTATGCAGGATTTGCGCTAGATGATGGGATCGTTGGTTGAGGCCAGTCGAGCGCAGCGACAGGAGGTTGTCCCACCTATTATGGGGACTGCAATGGTGCCTACGGTTCAGGCAGCCATACCTACAGCTATGGAGGTTATCACCGTATCATTATCTAAGTTCATGAGGCTGAAGCCTCCGGTTTTCACCGACACTGATGCAGCTGAGAATCCGCAGTCGTTTATCGATCGGATGGCCAGGATCTGTCGTTCGTTGAGATGCTCCGACGCGAGATGGGTAGAGTTCGCAAGTTTTCGTCTAGAGGGTCTTGCCCAGACTTTGTGCGAGTCTTTAGAGAAGGGCAGAGCCGCAGGTCTTTAGAGAAGGGCAGATCCCGGAGACAGATGTTTAGACGCCGCGACAGATTTCATTCAGGTCGTGGGAGTAGCAGAGGCTTGGGACGAGGCCAGTTGTTTAGCTCTTAGCCCCAGGAAGGTCAGCAGTCATCGTCTGGATGTTTCCGGTGCGGGATTTTCTATCTTCGCATCAGAGATTTTAATGAGCCACGTGAGGACGAGGCAGCCGTATCTCATGTTACCTTACCACCTTCACCACCTCAGAGAGCGTTTCCTCTTGCTCCTGTTGTTGCTCCGCGTTAGACTTATGCTCAGAGAGGTCATGGTCGCGGAGGGTTTGTTCAGAGAGTACGGGGTGCAAAGGTGGAGGACAGCCAGTTGCCGGTAGAGGGCAGGCATGAGTATTTGCTTTGACTCATCAGGACACACAGGCGTCCAATGAAGTGATTTTAGGTACTCTTTCAGTATGTTCCTTCGATGCACACGTTTTGTTTGATCCGGGATCTACGCACTCATATGTTTCTACACACTTTGTGTCGAGCTTGGGCCAATAGTCGTGTTTACTAGAACAGCCGCTTGTCGTGACTACTCCTGTTAGCTAGTCGTTTGTTGCGCGACACATGTTTCGGTCGTGTGCCGTCCGTATTGGAGATAGAGAGTCTTCCGTCGACTTGATCCTTCTTGAGATGTTGGACTTCGACGTTCTCCTGGGCATGGACTGGTTAGCTACGTACTACACGTCCATGGACTGCCGCGAAAAGACAGTCAGGTTTTGTTTTCCCGGCGAGTCAATTCTTGTTGTGCAGGGGGACCGTGGTGCCGCCCCTTACAGTTTGATTTCTGCCCTTTGCGCTAGTCGGCTTTTGAGGAGGGGATGTCAGGGATTCTAAGCTTTCATTTGTGATACCAGAACCACAGTAGAGTCGTTGGACCGGGTTCCTATTGTGAGAGATTTTCTCGACGTTTTCCCGATGAGTTACCTGGATTGCCGCCAGAGCGTGAGATTGAATTTTGCATTGATCTTATCCCCGGCACGGGGCCTAATTCTATACCACCTTACCGAATGGCCCCGGTGGAGTTTAAGGAGCTTAAGGATCAGCTGCAAGAGTTGCTTGATAGGGGACTTGTACGTCCGAGTGTTTTGCCTTGGCGAGCTCCTGTTCTGTTCTTCAAGAAGAAGGACGGCGGTTTGAGGTTATGCATTGATTATCGTCAATTGAACCGAGTTACGGCGCGGAATAGGTATCCATTACCTTGCATTGACGATTTGTTTGATCAGCTCCAGGGTGCCGGACATTTTTCCAAGATTGATTTGAGATCAGGTTATCATCAGTTGCGGGTTCGGAATGATGATATTCCAAAGACTGCTTTTCGTACGCGCTACGGGCATTATGAGTTTTTGGTGATGTCGTTCGGACTCACCAATCCCGAGCAGCGTTCATGGATTTGATGAACCATATTTTCAGGCCGTTCCTCGACCATTTTATTATTTTGTTTATTGATGACATTCTGGTTTATTCCTAGAGTCGAGAGGAGAATGAGCAGTACTTGAGAATTGCTTTGCAGACATTGAGAGAGCACCAGCTGTTTGCTAAATTCTTGCAGTGTGCCTTCTGGCTTGATAGTGTTGACTTCCTTAGTCATGTGGTTACAGGAGACGGTATTCGTGTGGACCCGAGGAAGATCGAGGCCGTACAGCTTTGGCCCAGACCTGTATCAGTGACAGAGGTCCGTAGATTTTTAGGCTTAGCCGGTTATTACCGCTGTTTCATGCAGGACTTCTCTAGTATCGCTGCACCGCTGACCGGACTGACCAGGAAGGGAGTTCCTTTTCTTTGGACTAAGGCATGCGAGCTGAGTTTTCAGCAGTTGAAGACTCGGTTGACGACTGCACTAGTTTTATCTTTGCCTTCTGGATCGGACGGCTTGTCGTTTACTGTGATGCTTCTCGAGTGGGGCTCGGTTGTGTATTGATGCAGCATGATAGAGTTATCGCTTATGCTTCCCGGCAGTTGAAGAAGCACGAGCAGAATTATCCCACTCATGATCTTGAGATGGCCGCGGTGGTCTTTGCGCTTAAGATTTGGAGACACTACTTGTACGGGGAGTCGTGTCATATTTTCACGGACCACAAGAGCATGAAGTACATCTTTCAGCAGCGGGCTCTGAATATGAGACAACGTCATTGGATGGAGCTTATGAAGGATTATGATTGTGAGATCCTTTATCATCCTGGCAAGGCGAATGTGGTAGGCGATGCTTTGAGTCGTAGGCCTGGGGGTAGCTTGTCCCAGTTAAGCGCAGTTCAGAGACAGTCTTCTATAGATTGGCAGATCTTGTGTGACAGCAGAGTACAGTTTGAGTTCACTTCTACTGGGGGACAGATTTCTCATGTCCGCGCCTGTCCACTTCTACTTGATCGTATTCGTGAGGCACAGCCCGCCGATACCCGTTTGTCAGAGACTCTTGAGCAGGTTCGGCAGGGTAGAGATTCGGAGTTCTTGATTGATGACCAGGGTGTGCTACGTTTTCGGACTTGTTTGTGTATACCTGATACCGATGGGTTGAGACGCGAGATCCTAGAGCAGGCACATCAGTCAGCTTTTAGTGTTCACCCACGTTCCACTAAGATGTATCTTGACTTGAGAGATATCTACTGGTGGACAGGGATGAAGAGTGATGTTTCGGATTTCGTTTCGAGGTGCCTGACTTGTCAGCAAGTCAAGGCTGAGCATCAGAGACCAGCAGGAGAATTGCAGCCTTTACCCGTTCCGGAGTGGAAATGGGAACAGATCTCCATGGATTTCGTTGTAGATATTCCTAGATCCAGTCGAGGGTATGACTCCATTTGGGTAATTGTTGACCGGTTGACGAAAGCGGCCCACTTCCTTCTAGTGAAGACCACGTTCGGTTATGCTCAGTATGCTCAGTTGTACATTGATGAGATTGTGCGTTTGCACAATGTTCCCATATGCATCGTATCCTACAAGGGCACCAAGTTCACTAGCCATCTTTGGAAGAAGCTTCAAGATGCTTTGGGTACCCGTTTAAGTTTTAGCACCGCTTTCTATCCGCAGACCGATGGTCAGTAAGAGTGGACTATACAGACTCTGGAGGATATGCTTCGTGCGTGCGTGCTTGATTTTTGTGGCAGTTGGGATCGTCACTTGTCGTTGATAAAGTTCTCCTACAATAAAAGTTATCAGTAGACGATTTAGATGGCACATTTTGAGGTTTTGTATGGTAGAAAGTGCCGATCGCCAGTCTGTTGGACCGAACTCGGTGAAAGCATGATTTTGGGACCCCGCTAGTTCAAGAGACTACGGAGAAAATTCAGTTGATTCAGGATAGGATGAGAGCAGCCCAGTGCAGATAGAAGTCTTATGCCGACCGTCGTCGTTGCAGGCTCGAGTTCGCAGTGGGGGGGGGTCATGTATTCCTACGGATTTCTCCGATGAAGGCCGTGATGAGATTTTGGAAGAAAGGGAAGCTTAGTCCCAGATATGTAGGTCCTTTTGAAATCCTTGAGCGAGTTGGTACTATTGTCTATCGTTTGGCACTTCCACCCAGTTTTCCGGATGTTCACCCCATATTTCATGTATCGATGCTTCCCAAATACCTTCATGACCTTTCTCACATGATTCAGCACCAAACTGTTCAGCTAGAGCGCAATCTTTCATTCACCGAGCAGCCGGTAGTTATATTGGATCGGCAGGTGAAGAAACATCGGTCAAAGGTCTTGCCTTCTGTGAAGGTTCTTTGGCGTAGCCCGAATAGTGAAGAGGTCACTTGGGAGGCCGAGAGCGAGATCCGAAAGAAATTCCCCCATCTCTTTGAAGGTACGCATAGTAAGATTTTTAATTTCGGGGACGAATTTCTTTAAGGGGGGAAGATTGTAACACCTAAGAATGCGATTAGTGTTAATTAAGAGATAATGCGAGTTTTTAGTAAAAAGTTTACCAAAATAGTTTTCAAATATTTTATAAAAATTAATTAATATTTTATTATTATTTATTTTGGGCTTGCACACACTTGTGCATGTTAACCTAGGATTAGTTAGGGTTAACCATGCTTAAGTAGCCATGGTACCCTAACCCTATTTCAATTAAGTTGTAATATGTATTTATTTAAAATATTTAGTTTTAAATTTAGGGTTTAAAATTGGTTTACTTGAGAGAGGAAATGAGAGAGAGAGGGAATGATGAGATGGGGCAAGCATGGCTTGCTTTAAATGAGGAGAGAGAAGAGGGGGGACATGGCCCATCTAAACTCACACCCTATTTGTGTTCACCACTCTAAACCCACACTCACATTATCCCTCACTCTCTCATTCTCACATTTTTTCTTCATCTCATTTCCTTCTTCCCCTCAACTAAACATTCCTGAAAACCCTTCACTTGAAATCACATTCTCACAACTCTTAGCCTAAACATTGATCAAAACTCACTAAACCCTTCATTAAACATGATCTAAAGCCTATGGTGGTGACTTGGAGCATGAAAAGCTAGGATTTTGAGCAAGTGTGGATAAGTATTGACCTCTAAACTGTTAATTAGGTGGTTACAATGTTGTGTGGCTTAGTAGTTGTTAATTAGAACACTAAAGATATAGTTTTGGTGTAATATCGTGTTTTTAGTGTTAAAATGGTGTCACTATGATCTGCTACGACCACGAATTTTTATTGGAAAATCTAGCAATTTAGAAGTGTTTTACTAGTTGCCCTGAGTGTTCACCTGAAACCCTGACCCAACCCAACCTAGGAAAACCGGCGACATTGGGGTAATTTCCGCCAGCTCGGACGTATGGGGGACTGGGGTGTTGTGTTTTTGTTGGTACCTATCTGTGTGCTATCCCAGGTGTTTGGTACTGCTAGTTTTTTAGGTTTTGACAGTGGATAAAATCTGGGATCAAATTGCTAGTTTTTAGTGTTTAGACTAAGTGCGATACGATTGATCCGACGTAGTTTTAGTGATTCGGGTAGCTTGCTATCGTGGATCTGTTTTGGTGATGTTGCTACACTCGTTAGCCACCAAGCGATCACTTGTGAGGTTGTTGGAGTCCGTGCTTCGATTTAAATGTAGTTTGTACGTATTATTGATCGATTTCTAAGTTGCACTTTCTATGTTTATGTGATTTTAAGGGCGAGTGCGGGGACTTCAGTCGCTACGAAGAAAGGGAAGCAGGTGGTTGGATTTACTTAGGTCGAGATCATCAGTGAGTAGATTTAACATCTACGGGAAAATCGCCCGTATGGCGTTAAGCGTCAGGGCTAGATATGATATTATAGCCGCATGTTTATATGCATACATGTTGATTGTGGATGAGCATCATTACATACCCTTACTTGTTGTGCCTTGACTTAGTACCTAGTGGACACTGCACCATTACTGATGGTTCATGTTGCACGAGCACTAAATTGTATGGTACACCCACACCGTCGGTAATTGCCATGACATGCACAACCTATACATATATGCAGTATTGTATTGTTATTGACATTGAGACATTGATTCTTGTTCTATTGCGCTTATGAAATGCATCGTACATGCATAGCTACATGTACACCCTTATATGATGATGCATTTGATTTTGGAGAAATTAGGAACCGCATGATATATTTAAAAACTGGATTCATTTAAAAGAGAGGTTTTCCCTTGATATGCTCATATTACGGTTTTATGTTGCATATATCATATTTCATGGATTTACGCATTGAGATACAGATTTCATGTGATTTATGGATTTGAGAATCGTAGGGATATTTCAAGAAAGTGTGCATTGTTTTGAAAATCAGGTTTCTCTTGATATGATATTTCAGTGCGTCCACCATGAGTTTTCCTGGTTCTGAGACTTGTGTTAGATACCTGATTCGAGGAGCGGGATGATCCATTTACGGGTTCATGGTGGACCTGGTATGGTACCCCCGGCCAAGAAAGGGATGTTGTGCAGTAGACGATGATCCTAACAGAGGGACTACTACCTACCGGTGATTGGTTGAACCTGGCGGTTATCCGGAAGATACCGACCGGAGTCGTGAGATGGATATGGGCCGATCCGGAATGACGGACCCCGTGGGCCGATCCGGACTGACGGAGCCCGAGTTATGTGGATTTGCGTGTCAATGTTGGACACGAGTTTCCATGATGTTTTAGAGTGCCGATGTTGGGCACTCAAGTTCCATGAGATATACAGGATATGAGGGCCGATCAGACTGACGGCGCCTGAGGTATTGGGATTTGGTGTGTCGTTGATGGACACCGGTTTTTCCACAGTGATGATTCATTGATGATGATATGTTTTATCCTATACTCAGTAGTTATTGATATGCATTGCTTCATGTATTTGTAGTACCTGACAGAGTACCTCTCATGATTGTTGCATATCCATATTGCCATACTTATGCTATGAGATTGCATGTAATAGATTATCGCCGTACATGCATACCTATGATTATCTGTATGATGTTACTTACTATTCACGAGTTGGCAACTCACCCCCATTGTGCCACAGTGTTTTGCAGGATTGACCCTCAGAGTAGTCGCGATAGGGCTCCTTATTATCTCTATTTTTGCGGATATTGCTACGGTTGGCTGTGAGGCCGTCTGGTATAGGTGGGTTTGCGATTATCCGACTTCATCTATTATACATCTTATTGTATCTAGTAATCTCCATCTACCATTTCCATGTATTGACTTAGAGACAAGTTGTGAGGACGTATATTGTATATTTTATGACTTTGGGTGTCGAGCTTGTGTGAGACGGCCTTTATTTATGTAGTTTTATCACTTTATGCTGTTTTTCACTTATATTGTCTATTTCTTCGCTACGGCGTCGTATATATATGCTTGTGGTGGTTGTTTCCGCCTTTGGGCGTGATTTGCTCCCGTTTGAGAATGTTTTACTTATATCTTATGTTTGTACCCATTTCGGGGCTAGTTTTTACAAAGGAGGTGCTACCGAAATTTTTATGAAAATAAACTTAAACTTTAAAGATTTTTACATGAGATTTCCAAATGTTTTTAACAATATTTTTATCGCTTACTACTTTGATGGTTTAGATTTCTGGGTTTTCGGTTTACTTAAATTGCGGTACGCCTGTTGACGTCATGTGGTTTAAGTGCCGGTCACGTGCCAAATTTTGGGTCGTGACAGAATCGTGGCGATTCGACCTTCCGAGCCAAAGACACGGCCAATTTCTTCTTTGTTTATTTTTCGTGTTTTCGTATTTTTTATTTTTATGACAAACAACCAATTCTTTATTTGTTGAACCTTAAATCACAAGACTTAATACACAATTACCTGCGGATCGAACCGTACCAGCCGGCTTGCTACAACGCGCCGTGCATTTGCGGTTTATAAATTTTAAAACAAGAACGATCTCGCGTGCGCAATCCATTTCCTTAAAATCGTTTCCATATCCAAAACATATGTGTTTAGGCGCAGGGGTGAATTCCCAACAGCTGGTATTAGTCGAACCCAGGTGATAATCATTGGACAGCTGTGAAGAACAATCTCAAATAATTGAGAAGGACTAAGGAGATTTCTTGGTTTACGGTAACGGAGACCTTCAGGTCGAGTCCTCTACCGACTCAAGCTTCCAGAGTGATAAGGATGACAACAATTCTATTTCGGGTTTTTGTGTTTACCCTCAATGGATGGGCGGTCTATTGGAAGAGTTCCAAGCAGGACACCGTCACAGACTCGACGATGGAGGCTGAATACATTGCTGCGAATGATGCCGCAAAAGAGGAGGTCTGGATGAAGACTTTCATTACTGAACATGAAGTGGTTCCGTCTATTGTTAATCCAATACCTTTGTATTATTATAGAAATAGGGCAATAGCTTTAGCGAAGGAATCACGGTCTCATCAGAAATCCAGACACATTTTGAGGCGGTATCACCTGATGAGGGAGATCGACGTCCGGAGAGTAAATACAAAAGACAACACAGCGGATCCATTTACCAAGGCCCTCCCGCAAGTGTAATTTGAGCGACCTTTTAAGATATTGGGTATGCGATACGCCAAAAACTGGCCCTAGAGCAGACGTTGTGTATTCGGTAAGCTAATTACAAGCCTTAGTGCAAGCAGGAGATCGTTGGATATGTATGCCCTAGAGGCCAGTATTGTATAGGATGCTAGGGATATGTATGTATATGACAATCTTGCTCAGTTGTATAAAGTATATTATCTGAGTTATATTTATCTTAATATGTGTATTTCTTTCTTTTGCTGGTTTATAATACTTACATATATTGATAAAGACTCGATATAGTAGTGTACTATTATCGTTTGACTTTATCATAACATGTGCATATGTTATACTGGATATCACATATGGCAGATACATGTTGATAAAGCCTATAGTATTTTGCTTGACTACCAGCGTTATGATGGCAATCATACTTGTGGGAGCTGAGTAGTCCATATGCACATCCTTAAGTAGGGTATTTTTCGTCACCCCACTGCGATGGGAATGCGCGCGCGCTTGTCAGGCGCAGTACAAATTCCCCCGACCAGGGGTAGGCTGGGTTTTATTTATCGTGGAAATCCGAATCTACGGCAACCACGGACTAAGCTGCCGTTAATTACCCCTCGCCTTTGGAGAGAGAGAACCTCCGATTGACGGATTAAACTGGTCATGAGAACTCAATGTGCAGTGTACGTGTGTTGTGTTTTGAAAGGGGGATTTGGATATATCGGGAGCCACGTAGAGTTTTTACGGGTCTCCCGCTACCCGGATAGCGGGCTGGGGGTCAAGGGGGCGAGCAGCCCCCTTGTGGGGTGTGGGGCAGTGCCCCGGCCCAAATTTTTTTTGGGGAGGAACAGTGGTGTAGAGTATATCTATGTGTATATATGTATACATATATATATATACACACACACACACACACATATATATAAGGGGGAAAAAGGGCATCCAAAGGATGCATGGGAAAAAGCGCAAGCACTCCACGTGTCGTCATGTGGGCGCTCGGGCGCTAGCGCTCTGAGCGAAAGAGCGCTAGCGCTTTGAGCGCTGGCACTCCACATGTTAGCACGTGGGCGCTCGGGCACTAGCACTTTGGGCCCTAGCGCTAGCGCTTTGAGCGCTAGCACTCCACGTATCAGCATATGGGCGCTCGGGCGCTAGCGCTCTGAGCGCAAGAGCGCTAGCGCTCCACGTGGGCGCTAGCGCTCTGAGCGCAAGAGCTCTAGTGCTTTGAGCGCTAGCGCTCTACGTGTCAGCACGTGGGCGCTCGGGCGCTAGCGGTCAGAGCGTAAGAGCGCTAGCGCTCCACGTGTCAGCACGTGGGCGCTCACGCGCTAAAAGGGACTTGGTCCCTGCAATGGGAGTTGTACTCCCAGAATGGAGCACTTATTATTTTGTTTATATATATATATATATATATATATATATATGAGGAGTTAAACTCCTAGAATATTTTGAAGCTGATGAAGGGGCTTCTCCTCTTAAGCCCTAGTTCTTCCCCAAAGTGGGGTTTCTGGAGATGGGTCTCCTTCTTCTTCCTTTTTTTGGCCGGATCTTGAAGATCAAGAGATGTGAGATTTTAAAAATCTCTTCTTTTTTAGATCTGATGGTAGATCCAAGTTCCCCTTTGTTGGTTTTGTGGTGGAAAACTAAGTTTTGGAAAAGAAAGTGTAAAACTCTTGATTTAATTCAAAAGAAATGAGAACGTTTAGAACCTTGGAGAAGGAGCAGGAGGCACAAAGAACCCTAGTTTTTGGGGGAATGAAAATTGTATTAGATATTTTCATCATGTTGCCTTATATAGGTTTACATACTTACATTTAGCCCCTTGGGCTTTTCAAAATAGCATTTTGCCCATCCCATGGCTCATGTGCCATTTCTTTTTGCACATAAGCTATGGGTTTTACAAAAATTTGGCTTTATGCCCATTTTTCATACATTCATGTATAAAAAAATACATAAAAATTATTTATTACATGATCTATATTTTGGCATGGAGGAAGCTGGCAGCGGGCTCGACTTGGGCATGGGCCCGCTTGACCTGGGCTTGGGCCCACCTGGCTCGGGGTTGACCTTGACATTGACTTGGTCAACCGGGAGTGCAAATTTTGACCCCAACAAAGTGCCCCCCATCAATAAATGCATACCACATTTGAGTTGTGTGCATGAAATTGATGGATCTTGAAGCTGAACTTCGAGGTGGAACATTATTCCGGGGGCGGAGTATCCCTCGGGGAGCTTGATTCCCGGGGATCGGAGCATCATTCCGATTTGCGGAGCATAATTCCAGGGTCGGAGTATCCCTCGGGGAGCATGATTTCCGGTGATCGGAGCATCATTCCGAAGGGCTCAGCATGATTCCAAGGATCGGAACATCATTCTGAAGAGAGGAGCATGATTCCAAAGGGTCGGAGCATAATTCCGGAGAGCGGAGCATGATTCCAGGGATCGGAGCATCATTCCGATGAGCGGAGCATGATTCCAAAGGGTCGGAGCATAATTCCGGAGAGCGGAGCATGATTCCAGGGATCGGAGCATCATTCCGAGGAGCGGAGCATGATTCCAGGGATCGGAGCATGATTCCGAAGAGCGGAGCATGATTCCAAAAGGTCGGAGCATAATTCCGAAGAGCGGAGCAAGGTTCCAGGGATCGGAGAATCATTCCGATGAGCGGAGCATGATTCTAAGGATCGGAGCATCATTCCGAAGAGCGGAGCATGATTCCAGGGGATCAGAGCATCATTCCGATGAGCGGAGCTTGATTCCAGGGGATCGGAGCATCATTCCGATGAGTGGAGCATGATTCCAGGGTTCGGAGCATCATTCCGATGAGAGGAGCATGATTTCAGGGTTCGGAGCATCATTCCGATGAGCGGAGCATAATTCCAGGGTTCGGAGCATCATTCCGATGAGCTGAGCATGATTCCAGGGTTCCGAGCATCATTCCGATGAGCGGAGCATGATTCCAAGGATCGGAGCAGTATTCCGAAGAGCGGAGCATGATTCCAGGATTCAGAGCATCATTCCGAAGAGCGGAGCATAATTCCAGGATTCGGAGCATCATTACGAAGGGTGGAGCATGATTCCAAGGATCGGAGCATCATTCCGAAGAGCGGAGCATAATTCCTGGAGATCGGAGCATCATTCCGATGAGCGGTAGACATTCTGGCCGATGCATAATTTTGATGCAGAGGTTGATTCCCAGGCGAAGTATAATTCCGACAGGGAACGCAGGTACTCCGAGGCGAAGTATGATTCCGATACGGGCTACATTCTGAGACGAAGCATGATTTCGACGCAGAGCTTGCTGGATTGATTTGATTCGGGTTGACATCAGCATCGCTATACTGGAATATGGTACCAAAAGCAAATCATCATTTGTCATGAGAGGATTTGAGAATTGGTTTTGGTTTGGCATCTGCATTGCTATACTAGAATAATGCTAGGAGCAACTCATCATTTGCCCCGGGAGGATTTGGGAATTAGTTTTTTCTTGGCATCAGTATCGCTATACTGGAATATGGTACCAGGAGCGAATCATCATTTGCGCTTGCTTATCAGGAAGTGATGGCTTAGCAGACAGGTTTTAGGTCCCTATCACCTAAGACTTTTCAATTTTGTGAGCCGTAAAGGTCTCACAAATCATTTTCTCCCTACGAGTCATAAGGATCCCGTAGGTGTATTTTCTCCTTAGGAGTCGTGGGGACTCCTAAGTGTGTTTCTCCTTTGTGAGTCGTAAAGTTCTCACGCGGGAATTTTCTCCTCACAAAATTGAGAGGACTTTTCGAGTGCATTTCATATCTTTTTCACGAGTTTGCGCCCTTTCGGGTTTTCACAAACTCGCCAGCAGTCCTGCTGTTTTTACTCACGGAGCCCTTTCGGGTTTTCATCCGTGCCCATTTTGCTTGTGGACATACCTTCTTTTTTTTTCTTCATTTCTTTTTTTTTTCTTTTTCCCTTTTTTTTTGAATCTTCCCTGCCGGTGGGACTTTGAATGTGGTCTCGCCGGTTGGACTTGGGAGAGATTAGGATCGTTTTACGCCCGTGGATTGTATACGGTTTTAGAGGATGTATGATCCAGACCGTAGAGCCATAAAAATTTCAGGACTTTTTTGGCGTCTGCATCGCCGCACTGGAATATGGTACCAGGAGTGACTCATCATTCGCCACTTGGGGATTTGGATTTGGAATTTGGCTGGCGTCTGCATTGCTGCACTGTAATATGGTACCAGGAGCGACTCATCATTCGCCGTTGTTTTGTTTGTTTTTTGTTTTGTTTTATTTTTGTTTTACCGCGATTGCTCTATCATTTCAGCTTTTCTTATCGCGGAGATCGTGATTGCCCTATCATTTCGGCTATTTATTCGCGGTTGCCCCATCATTTCGACTTTATTTTCATTTTTATTTTTACTCGCTGATTTTTATTGCGAGTTGTCCCATCATTTCGGCTTTTCTTTTTATTTATTTATTTACACATTCCATTTTTATTTACACACATTTTTTTTACATTCCCAGTTTAACGACTTAGAGGTCGATTATTCCCAGTTTAATGACATGGTGGTCAATTGTTCCAAGTTTAATGACGTGGTGGTCAATTGTTCCCAGTTTAATGACGTGGTGGTCGATTGTTTTCAGAGAAAGGCAGATGTCTGAGAGAATCAGTTTCACGAAGAACTTCGGTCTCCGTTTGTATGAAATTGGCGGTCGCAGCTGGACTGTTTGTTAACACTCCTTTATACAGTTCTATCTCTCCTGCCTTGTATTGCTTTTCGACCCAATCTTTGAAGACGAAGCAGTCCTCAATGGCATGACCTATCACTCTGTGAGAAGGGCAGTATTTGGGGTCGTCGGTCCTATTCGCTTCCTGCGGTCTTTTTGACTCTGGCAGTTGTAGACCGTTCCTCAGGGCGTCTTTGAATATTTTACGGATTTTGTCCCTTCTGAAGGAATAGACCTTGTCCAGCTTCTCTTTCAGTGGAGATTCTCCTCCCTCTCCGAACATTGGATTCCGAAGCCGGTTGGTATTAGGCCCGCTCGAGCCTTGCTTATTTCGGTTAGCCGAGGCATTGAAAGATTCAGTATCGTCGGAATTTCCGCCTTTGCGATTTTCGTCCTTTCGATTTCTCTAGGACCAATTATTATTTTAGGAGTCAGAGGAGGACTCCTGCATTGAGCGCTCCAGCATCTGAACTTTCTGGTCAGCTCTTGGAATGTTTTGAGACCCGCGGTGCATAGAAACGGAGCCATCCAATTGTTGAGATGTTCGACGAGGAGACTGACAGATTGGTCTTGCTCTATCGGCGGTTCGCATTTGACGGAGAGATTGCACCATCGGGTTATAAAATCCGTACCGCTTTCGTTGTTCTTGGGCTTGGTCCTTACGAGCTCGGCAATGGTGATCTTATCGCTGACGCTCATGAACCTTTGTCGAAACAAAGATTCCATTTGGACGAAAGTAGTAACGGAGCCATCCGGTTTGCTCGCGTACCAGTCGAAAGCAACAGCGGTTAATTAACGAACTGGCGGAGGAGAAGCGCAACGTTGCCCCCAGTATTCCCGCATGAGGCTTTAAAGTGGGCGATGTGCTGATTCGCATTTCATGTCCCATCGAATCTTCCGAATTTGGGGATGACATAGACGGTAGGAAATTCTACCAGATCATACTGAGCAGGATATGGTGTCCCACTACTGCTGATAACTTTTTGCGCTTCAACTTCGGCTACCAGTGTTTTGACTTTGTTGGTAACCAAATCCATGATTTGATCTTGAGTTAGCGGGCTACTGTCATCGGTAGCCAAGACATTTCCCGAGATAGGATGCGACTGATTTTCATGCGGTTCGCCCACCTTTGGATTTGAGGGAATAGGCGTCGGCTACCTTGGGACACTATTTCCCGGTTCATGAGAGCCATGCGCCTGGTTGGACGGCTGAGAGGCAAGTTCGGCCGTGAGCTACAAGACGACATTCGTCAAGTCGTCAATTTTGGAGTAAAGTTTGGCCATCTCCTTATCTTTACTTCTGAGCTGTTTTCGGAGCTCTTGGAGAAGTTGCTGCTCTGCGTTCTTGGGACGGAAGATTGACTCATCTTCGCTTTCCGAGCCCGACTCCTCATGGACCGAAGGGTCTTTCTGCCTATCATCCTCATCGAGAGGGTTTTCATCATCCAGCAGAGGCGGCTGTTCTTAGGAAGCGGCAACCATATTCAAGCCAGATGGGATCTGAGATGTGGTGGCCCCGTCCTTGCTCTTGCTGCGCGTGCCTACTGTGTAGACAGTGTGGACCATATATCCATCCATTTCCTCATCTTCAGCATGGTAACCCTGTTCCTCAAACCCCATGAGGTTCAGCCTAGCAGGAGCCCTAGCCCTTTTGTTGGCTCTATATCTGAGCCTTTTCTGCCTTAGCTTATCAATTTTAAGGTCTTGGCAGGCATCTGTTTCCTGGGAAGCCACCGTGAGTCGATTAGCGGGGAGCTTAGAGAAGACACCCGATCGAGCAGTTGTCAAGGGCACCGCCGGAGCTTTCTCGAGACGCCTTGTTGCTTTGTTGGTGTTGATGGCCTTGCCCCCAGCTGGGGCCAAGGAGAGTTATTCGAACACCGACTTGCGTTTGAGTTGGGGAGCCTTCGAGACCACCACATTTGGCCTCTTGCCTTTCGAGACCGGTTTCTCTGCCACCGAAGCTTGAGAAGCTGGGATGGCGTTAGCTGACGCGAACAGGATAGGGCCGAATGGTAGCAGGGGCTCTTCCCATTGTCGCCTGAGACTGGCCGGAAGGACCGTCCTGGCGTCCATCTTCATCGTGTAGGAGATGGGAGCTGAGTTCATCTTTGGAGACATTGTTGAGAAGTGATTGCTTGAAAACCTACATGAAAGGGCATTATTTTAGTATAAATATCGATATGTAAATTGATTGAGTTCGCATGAATGCTTAACCCGAAATATGGCTGGAGAGATAGGTCCCACCGGGCGTGCCAGAATCTGTAGGGTGTTTTTCGTCACCCCACTGAGATGGGAATGCGCGCGTGCTTGTCAGGCGTAGTACAGATTCCCCTTGCCTGGGATAGGCTGGGGTTTATTGATCGTGGGGATCCGAATCTCCGGCAGCCGCAGACTAAGCTGCCGTTAATTACCCCTCGCCTTTGGAGCGAGAGAACCTCCGATTGACGGGTTAAACTGGTCATGAGAACTAAATGTGCAGTGTACGTGTGTTGTGTTTTGAAAGGGGGTTTTGGATATATCGGGAGCCACGCAGAGTTTTTACGAGGCTCCCGCTACCCGGATAGCGGGCTGGGGGTCAAGGGGGCTAGCAGCCCTCTTGCGGGGTGCGGGGCGGCGCCCCGGCCCAAATTTTTTTTGGTGAGGGACAGTGGTGTAGAGTATGTGTATGTGTATATATGTATACATATATATACATATATACATATATATACATATATACATATATATATATATAAGGGGGGAAAAGGGCATCCAAAGGATGCGTGGGAAAAAGCGCCAGCGCTCCACGTGTCGGCACGTAGGCGCTCGGGCGCTAGCGCTTTAGGCACTAGCGCTCTGAGCGCAAGAGCGCTAGCACTCCACGTGTCAGCACGTAGGCGCTCGGGCGCTAGCGCTCTGAGTGCAAAAGAGAAAGCGCTCCACGTGTCAGCACGTAGGTGCTTTGGCGCTAGCGTTTTGGGCGCTAGCGTTTTGGGCGCTAGCGCTCTGAGCGCAAGAGCGCTAGCGCTCCACGTATCAGCACGTGGGCGCTCGGGCGCTAGCGCTCTGAGCGCAAGAGCGCTAGCGCTCCACGTGTCAGCACGTGGGCGCTCGCGTGCTAAAAGGGACTTGGTCCCTACAATGGGAGTTGTACTCACAGAAAGGAGCACTTATTATTTTGTTTATATATATATATATATATATATAAGGAGTTAAACTCCTAGGATATTTTGAAGCTGATGAAGGGGCTTCTCCCTTTAAGCCCTAGTTCTTCCCCAAAGTGGGATTTCTGGAGATGGGTCTCCTTCTTCTTCCTTTGTTTGGCCGGATCTTGAAGATCAAGAGATGTGAGATTTTAAAAATCTCTTCTTTTTGAGATCTGATGGTAGATCCAAGTTCCCCTTTGTGGGTTTTGTGGTGGAAAACTACTTAGTTTTGGAAAAGTAAGAGTAAAACTCTTGATTTAATTCAAAAGAAATGAGAAGGTTTAGAACCTTGGAAAAGGAGCAGGAGGCACAAAGAACCCTAGTTTTTGGGGGAATGAAAATTGTATTAGATATTTTCATCATGTTGCCTTATATAGGCTTACATACTTACATATAGCCCCTTGGGCTTTTCAAAATGGCATTTTTCCCATCACATGGCTCATGTGCCATTTTTTTTTGCACATAAGCATGGGCTTTACAAAAATTTGGCTTTATGGCCATTTTGCATACATTCATGTATAAAAAATTAAGTAAAAATTATTTATTACATGATCTATATTTTGGCATGGAGTAGGCTGGCCACGGGCTCGACTTGGGCATGAGCCCGCTTGACCTGGGCTTGGGCCCACCTGGCTCGGGGTTGACCTTGACTTTGACTCGGTCAACCGGGGGTGCAAATTTTGACCCCAACACCTTAAAGGTCCCAAGTCGTAGGAATATCGAGACCTAGCATCAATATTCTAGAATAGACTTGTGTATACGTCTCTAACCCCGACGAGGGGTGGTGGCTGACCCATAGCCATTGGCGTGATCACCTAAGATTGTATACAGGTGCTCACTGGGGGTGAGTACACTGGACAGAGTCGCCGAGATCCTCTAAATGGTATTATACCTATCGTCAGATTGCGATTCTCTGGTGACATGAGTACAGGTAGTATTAGGACCTGAGATCATCATTTGTCTCGTGTGAGTTCCCACTGTGCTTTGATCATTACCCTACCCGGTATGAGATACTCTAAGACGAAGAGACCATACTATACAGAGATTGTCACGGATAGGATCGGTAGGGGTCCGGATGAGCTTGCTCTTCGGCCTTCCTTTTCGACAGGTAACTGGATAGCCGTTACGTACAGCTAGTGCCGCTGACATATTTGTGGTTAAACCCACTGCCAGCGTGCCGTCGAGTCTTTAGAGTCCCACACAGAGTGTTTCTCTGGTTCAAGCGAAACGATGTAATGGCCGTATATTTATACGTACAGGGTTTCGATCGAATGAAAATACTAACCGGCTTAGGAATAAGCCGGATTATTAAGTCAGGTATTGATTTAATAATTTTCGATATGTATATTCTAGTGTCATCCAGGTTTTCGATCGATCAGGGTTCCGATCGAATGATAATACTAGCCGTCTTAGGATTAAGCCGGATTATTAAATCAGGTATTGATTTAATAATTTACATATACATATTTCGATATCTATATTCTAGTGTTATCCAGGTTTTCGATCGGGCCGTTAAAAATACTAGCGGGTATAGGATTAAGCCGGTTTGTTAAATTAGATATTTATTTAATGCTAGTATTATATTATTGGTATTATTCTATCTTTTGGGTATTCGTATTTTGGTACGAATACGGTTATGTATATACAATAGAATTTATTCCGTTATACGAAAACATTCTAAAAGGTGGACACTTCATTTTTGATATATCCATTTATTCTTTTAAATAGAAATGAGGTGTCAAGGTAGTAAGGAGAGATATTGTGTGAACCATGCTTGAATAGTCTTGAAAATTGAATTTATAATTCATTTGTGCAAACTATTCAAGTATGGTTGATATATTTATATTGTAAAATGTTAGGAATATGTATGCCCTGGAGGCCATTATTGTATGATATAGTGGATGCCTGGACATATATATAGAGGACTTTCTTGCTCGACAAGATAGTATGCTATATGGTTGCCTTTATCTTAACATGTTCACAGGTATTATTATGCTGTCTCTCATATACATGTTGATAAAGCCCTTAGGTTGTTAGCTTGACTACCAGGACTATGATGTGGATCATACCACTGGGACCTGCGTAGTCCACAAGCACATCCTTTAATTGTTCCTAGTCGAGGGTGTATCGAGACATGGCATCAATATTCCAGAGTAGACAAGTGTGTACGTTTCTTGACCCTGTATAGGGGCGATGGCTGATCCCATAACCATTAGAGTTTGACATCAAAGATTATACACAGGTGCTCATTATAAATGGGTACACCGAACAGGACTCGCTGAAAACTCCTAGATGGTACTATACCTATCGTTAAATAGAAGTTCTCTGGTGACACTAGTGCAGGTTAGTCTGTAGAACCGAGATCGTCATAGAGTCTTGTGTGACTCCAACTGTGCTTTGATTCCTCCCTACCATGGCTCAAAGGAGTCGTGCAAACTGGTGGATTTTGGGTACAGTCCCGAGTTACATAGAGGCAATGAGCGATAGGAGGGGTTTCGTCTCTCCCGGTATAGGGATTTGATGCTGCGTTATGCTCGATTGGCTATAACTGAAGTCCCTGGCCAGGGCTGTTGATGAGATTTTCTGGTAAGAGTTATCAGTAGTTTCTCGAACCGTTATGAGCCATACATCGGCATGACTTACCAAATTATTTGAGTCTGACATATCCACCCCCAGACTCGATATGAGACATATCAGACGAAGAGATCGGACTATACGGTAAGTGTTACTTTTAGGCTTCATAAGATTTTGGACAAGCTTGCTTGTTGATCTTCTAATCGCTCAATACCTGGGTGGCCATTACGTCCAGCTAGTACCGCTGAAGGCTTGTGGGTAACTGATGTGATCATTACCTACTACTAGCGTATTGACGAGCCTTTAGATTCCGAAACAGAAGTTTCCTAGTTCAAGCGAAACGAAGTAGGGCACATATGCTGATATGTGCGGGGGCCTGATTAAATACGAGTTTAAGATACCGTATTCTAATCTGGCGGTTATTTATTATCGGTTAGGTTATCTGTGATAGAACCAGATTATTAAATCATGTGTTGATTTGATAATGTGATATACAGATAAATAATATTAGTCGATTATATATGATATAACCGGATTATTAAATCAAGTGTTGATTTAATAATATGATATATATTTATATTTGATATAATTATATATTAAATAATATTATTAGCTCATTAATTATTTTCTTCACAATATATATATATATATATATATATATATATATATTAATATATGTGATATATATATTATAAGAAGCATGGTTGATTTTCTGTTTTTTAGAAAATAGAAAATGAGGTGTAAAATGGGGAGACATTTGTACAATGGGCAAGCATGGCTTTATCTTTTATTTTATTCATTTTCTTGCATTATTGAAGCATGGTTAAAATTTTTAATTGTTAAAAATTGTATGCTTCAATTATGTGTGAGCAAGGGTGAGCCATTCTAGACTTGGTTGTCTTTCTTTAGTTGATCTTATGAGATGAGTTCTTCTCTCTAGCTCTCTCCATCTTCCTCCTCACCTCCTCCAAGCTCAATCCTCCATATGAGTTGTGAAATCATGAGCTTGTGAAAACCATATTGAGCAAACTAAACCCCTACTTCACGATCCTACACTTGATTAGCAATTAAGTGTAGTGTGTTTCCTTCATTAAAGAGTTTAGTGAAGAGATAGCTTGGATTATCGGAGCTTCGGATGGATCATCTTCGACACGAAGATCTCAAAGAAAGCTCGATCCAACTTCAAGTGGAGCCTAGTGGAGTCGCGTGGACTACTACATGGAGCTTGTGAAGAGAAGGACACGGTCTACAAAGGTTGTTTCCCCTTCTCTTAGTATAGTTTCTTTGATATCATGTTTAAACCCTAATCATCTAGTTAAAGATCTTAGTTAGTGTTCATTAGCACCCCGAAATTTTTTAAATTGGCATGCTTGATGCTAGTAAAACCCAGTGGTTGTGGTAACAAACACTTTCATTGTATCAAAGCCAAAACTAGAAGATTATATGATGTAGTTAGAATTACGAAAACAAAACAACTCCGAAATTGAAACCCAAAATATCAAGTTTCTGTCGATTTTGAAATCGACTCTGAAATTTTTTTAAACACTACAGAATGTTGCATGAGATGTTACTAGAACACCATAGAAATTCGAGACCATAATTCCATACTTGACCCGGCGAGATCGGGAAATTTACCGGCCTGGCCAGCCCCCATTTTCCTTTTTGTCTTGATTTTATTTGGTGTTCTGTAGGCTTAGTTTTGTGGTTTCAGGTATTGTTTGATTGGTCCAGTTTTCATGAGATGTCAACTTTTCTATTTGGGGCTAATCGGAGTGTTTCGTAGTCGTAATTTTAATGTTGTTTCGGGTTTAAGTTGATATGTGATGCAATGGTTTGAATCCATATTTAATTAGTTTTGAGAAAACTTGTTAGTGATTGTAAATTTAGTGTTTTAGTCTCTTTTGATCGATTTCCATGAAGTTTCGATTCGGATCGAAACTCTATCGCAATCACGTATCGTACGTGAATACTCGCCAGATAACTTTGATAGGTAGCCACGCCCCATTGCCCCGACCAAGTGACTGTAGGAGAACCCCGTTGCCGAAAGCATCCACTCGGGTGCTCGCGGCCACAATGTTCCGCCTAAGTGCACTTCGTCGACGGCATCGGGGGTTCGACCATCTACTAAAGTTTCCGACGAGCATTCAATCGGATAGTCGGGAATCTTGTTGAATTACCCGACTAAGTTATTGGAAAGTGTTTTCGATATGAGACTAAAATGCAAGGTTTATAGGTTAGCCATGAAATTCGGAATATGAGAGATTCCAGGTTTATGATGTCTACGGAAATGCGGATTCTAATTATTGTAGTTTTTCTTTTCTTTTCTGCGACCGTAAATGTAATATGTGGGGTATCTGATTGTACAATGTTGCATATGCGCTTTTGCTTTTAAAATATGAATCAAAGAATATTAACCGCAATCAAGAACGGCGTCACTTGGTAGCTAGCTGGTTGAGTACGGGTCGGTCCACAAGGATTTTGTGTATTTTCTATTTGTTCTACCGAGTTAATTCCAAATCGTGTTGGATTGATTATCACTAAAAACTGAAATGAGTTTGATTAGGATTAAAATCTTTCTAGGGTTAGGTTAGGTTAAGTTTGGAAACTCAATATGTATCACCGCTTTCTATGCCCTAATTAAGATCTATTTAGGTGTTATGGTAATAATTAATAAAGGGGATTAGCACGATCGGGAAGAAACTAGGTTTCTTCCTCTAGGTCCTTGTCCGTCCTTTCTTAATTCTTACCCTAACCTCCATGGAAAACATATACAACCGGTCTTTTAAATTATGGTATCACCGCTACCTCATGGGATAGGGTGCCGAAGTGAGCTGTGTGTGTATGTATGCATAGAGTCCTAAAAAAAATATATGACGGGCAAGAAAGGGGTGAAAGATTTTCATCTTTCAAATCTTTCCTATTCATAACCCTAACAAGTGAGGAACTACTCACTCATTAGGTAATTGATAAAAAGAGATATTTTTTATGATTGTTTTTAATAACCTAATTATCTAATCTACGGCAAATAAATAAAATTCCTAACTAATTAACTAGGGCAGATAAATAAAATTACTAAACTACGGCAGAAAAGAAATTAACTAGGGCAAGGTAAAGAAAAACTACTTATTTTTATTCGATGCACTCTTCAAAACATTACAGTTAATAAAATTTTGAATTTGATAAACAAAAAGAGGCATACAAAGAGGCATGCTCCAAAAAGAGCTTTAGGGTTCCTATTTATAGATTATAAAAACCATAGGGTTACATTTGATCCCTATCTGCATTTACAAAATTATCCTAAGAAGCCTAGTCAACGCACCGCCACAACCGTCAAAGTTTGCACCGACATGTGCTTAGCACGGCCGCGGATCCGCGGCCATATGCCCTGTTTGGCAGCGGATCCGCGGCCGTATGGTGGACTCTCTGGCTGTAATCTTCTGGGGTCCTTTCTGTTGCTTTTTACTTGGCATTTCTTCACTTGGTTCTTCAGAATGTCTTCTAGTTTCTTCCAGATTTCCACAGTGCATAATGTCGTGGACTTTTACCGTTTGCTTCGTGTCGAAGTCTTGAACCTTGCGCTGCTTTTGTACTTTGTGAAATTGTTCATTGATCTTCATCTGTCCCTCAAACTGTAGGCATGATCAAGATTCTTCTTTTTGTTGGTTTTAGTCTCACTTTTGTATCGTCTTTTCATCATTTTCACTGTTTTGTTCCAAGAACCTGTAACCTGCAACTATGTAGCAGACATGGATCGAAAGTACCTGTTTATTTGTAAAATGAATAAGAATGGGGAATATAATAATGCAAAATTATGATATGAACAAATACCCCCAAACTTATCTTTTGCTCGTCCTTGAGCAAAAAATAGTGTTGTTCTCGAAAAAGCCTAACCTCACTTTCGCAGGGAAACGCGATTGCACTGAGCTCGTGCAACAAGCCGTTAAATCTCTAGGTGTCCCTAGTAGGAGGAGTGTTGTCTCCTGAGGGTTTTCAGCGGATACTACCCATAAAATCCTATCAATTCGGCCTATTGACTTTTATTCTCCAATTCGGTTTTCTTACAAGAAATTCTATTATCTTCGACTCAGAAATTATAAACCTATATTTTTCACGCTTCCTTATCATTTAACTTAAGATTGTATATGTTCTATAATTTCTTTAGATTTTAGCATCTTTTGAGTTTTCCTTCTAAGCTTCCATCTCAACTTAGGAATTTTTATCATCTCTACTAAAGACATAAGTGCTATTTTTCATTCCTATCTCTCATCCAAACCCCAATCACATACCCCTACGTATGTGTATGTATCACCGCTACACTTAGAAATTCAATCAAGCTCTTATACTCTTGTCCATCGTCCAAAGTACTTTTAGTTGATGAATTTTTTAGATGAAATTACTCACACATTCTTCATGCGATCGTTAATACTTCTTGAGGTACCAACGACCGATTACAAAATGTGGTTGCACATTAAGGCGTAATTCCTCGTCTTGTAATACCTAAGGCTTTTAGCAGTGACTCCCAAACCAGTTGGTCTAAGGCACTAGGTGATAAAGCACCCTAGCTATATATTTTTTCTATTTATGCAGCCTTAAGTAATTTCAAAACCAGTGTTCATTTTTTTTATCTCATTATTCACACTTATATTTTTATTTTATTTTCCTAAGGACTTTTGACAAGAGCATTTCAAGGTCTCCTCTACTATTCTAAGTTTCAAGGTTCGTGTTTGTGCAATTTGTAGGATATATATTTTCAGAATTTAGACTTAAGCTTAGGAATTATTTTTCAGACTTTCACTTTAATAAAAATATCAATACTCTTCCTTTATTTTGACTTAGCCCAAGAAGTGAACTCAAAATTTGCCTATTTCTAAGTAAACTACAAAGACATATATTTTCTACCATTAAATTTTAAGAAAGGTTATTTTTAGGGTTTTTAATTTACTAAGTCTAGGATCTAGTTTTTCCTAGCTACTTAACCTTCTTGTCAAACTCAAGTCAATTATGGCCAAAATTGAATTTTTCAATTTTTATAATTTTTCAAATTTTTCGGTTTTTATTTGATTTTTATGTTTTTCTAATTTTTTTTATTTTCAATTTTTATGATTTTTTTATAAAGATGCAATGTAGAATTTAAACATGCAATAGAAAAAGAAAAATATATACAAAAATTTAAAAAATTATGCAATGCAAAAGATAACTATTTACAACCACCACCTCCCTTAAACTTATCTAAAAGCAGTACCTTCACTGCTCGGCCCCACGCCGTGCCCTCGAACATGAACGGGAACGCTCTTCCCTATGGTTCGGATCCCCTGCTCAACCGCCGATCATGATCCCTAGCTATCCCCTTCAACTCATCAATGCCCCTAACAGCTCTTCACATTAAATTTGCATGTTCTAAGGGGGTGAGTTCTCCTTCGCTCGCGGTAGAGATGGTGCTAGTTGTTCTTGCGGGCACGTGCTCTGCCGGTTCAGTTCTTGACCAAACATCCGTCAAGCGTGTGTAGGACGTAGAAACGCCCTCAAAGAGAGGCCTGACGGGTATGCCTCCAAGCATATAAAATTCAAACTCCTCCATGGGGAGGAAATAGCAACACAGTTGTGTCACAAGCATGGGACAAGGATAGTTCGCGTCTCTTTTGCCCGTACCAATTGAGTTCAGTAAAACTGTGCACATGTCAAAACGAGGGTTTCTTGTCATAAGTGTGTGCGCGATATGTAGTGAGGGAGTGAAAAATGTGGTTTTGTGGGAACTCCTAAAAATATTGTTTTGTGCCCACCGGCACACAGTTAAAACGTTGGCGAAAAGGGTTCTCGCTTGGATCCCCTTCCGCGGTTCCCTCGAGTAATTATTGCCCATTAAGGGCATGTAATCCTCAAACTGTAATGGTTGATCATAAACTGGTATCCGAGGGATTAATGTGACTTCATGTATGAAGTCTTTATCAATTGTAAACTCCCTATCACCCCACTGCAATTTTATAAAGCCGTATTAGGAAAGGCACCCATCTTCCATGTACTCGTAAAAACGAGTGACTAATTCCGGAAAGGCATAGGCGTTTGGGTGATTATATATCAAAAAGTCCCAGCCCCTACGTGCTATCTCATTTATAAAATAACTTCCATACACCTCATGTGAAAAAATTTGTGAAAAGTCATGCTCCAGTTGCATACTGGGTTCCATAAAATAAGCTACAGGTATAAAGAAATTAAAAACAGAGAGGGTTTCAGGAATCGAACCTCCCCTGAAAAAATCAGTGGGTGAAGACCAGAGCACGCGGCGGATCAGCGGCGGAAAGGGGGCTCGTGCGGCGGAAGCGCGGCTATCTGGAGGTCTCTCTCTAGAAAAATTGAAGCGGCGGCGGCTAGGGTTTTTTAGAAGATGATATTAGGGTTTTTTTATCACAGAGAGGGGTCAGGGTTATTTATATAGGGGAGAGTGATGGATATTTGCAAATAAACCCCACTAAAAAGAGAAAATTATTTGCAAATAATTTTATTTATTTATTTATTTAATCTGTAAATTTACAAAAATGCCGAATTTTTTTTATTTTTTATTTTCTAAATTATTTTTTTATGTTATTTTGTATAAAATTACAAATGATACATATCCCCAAACTTGTTTGAAACAATGCTTTGGCTAGATGATCGAATATTTGGGGGTAAATGGAGGAAGATCAGTCAGTATAAATTACCTCCTGCAAAAACAGGAGCTCCTCCGACGGGTCCGCAGTAAGGAACGGTTTGAGCCGATGTCCGTTTACTTTAAATAGTGTACCGTCCTCCGGGTTTTCTAGATTTACCGCACCGTGCGGATATACGGTGCGTACCAAAAACGGCCATTTCCATCTATATTTGAGCTTGCCGGGATGGAAGTGTAACCGAGTGTTATAAAGCAAAACCTGTTAACCCGGTTCAAAAGTCTTGCGCATAAGGTGTTTGTCATGGAACACCTTCGTTCGGTTTTTAACAATTACCGCATTTTCATAGGCCTCATCCCGCAGCTCATCCAATTCATTCAATTGCAGCTTTCTATTGCTGCCCGCATCTCCCATGGATAAGTTCAACTCTTTAATCGCCCAAAATGCCTTGTGCTCAATTTCAACAGGGAGGTGGCAAGCCTTCCCATAAATAAGCCGGTATGGAGACATACCAAGATCGGTCTTGTAAGCAGTACGGAGTGCCCATAGTGCATCAATCAGTTTTGTTGACCAATCATTACGGTTTTTGGAAACCGTTTTTTCCAAAATTTGTTTAATCTGCCGATTCGAAATCTCTGCTTGCCCACAAGTTTGGGGATGATATGGTGTTGACAATTTGTGAGTAATGGAGTATTTGCGCATTAAGGACTCAAATGTTCTATTACAAAAGTGAGATACATTATCACTTATAATCGCTCGAGGATGCCCAAACTGAGAAAAGATGTTTTCTTTATGAAATCTAACAACAACCTTGTTGTCATTCGTTCGGCTGGGCACAGGCTCTACCCGACACATAGTCAACAGCCAATAGAATATACATATTCCCAAAGGAATTGGGAAATGGTCCCATGAAGTCTATTCCCCAAACATCAAAAATATCAATAACTAAAATTGGTTGGAGCGGCATTTCATTTCTTCGCGATATCCGGCCCAAGTGTTGGCACTGGGAGCATGTCTTGCAGTATTCGTATGCATCTTTAAACAGTCATGGCCAGTAGAAGCCACACTGCAGGATTTTTTCTGCTGTCTTTTTGGGGCCAAAATGCCTGCCACACGCTTGATCGTGGCAGAATGACAGCACACTCTTAAACTCGTTTTCGGGGACTCACCGACGAATGATTTGGTCGGAACAGTATTTAAAAAGATACGGTTCATCCCAGTAAAAATGTTTTACTTGGGACTGGAATCTGAGTTTGTCCTGATTCGACCAATCTTTTGGTATTAATCCGGTGGCCAAGTAATTTACTATATCAGCGAACCAAGGTTCGCATGACACGGTTAAGAGATGGTCATCGGGAAAAACTTCTTTAATAGGAATTTCAAGTGTAGGCGAAGAAGGAAGTCGTAAAAGGTAGCCGACAACTACGTTTTCACATCCTCTCTTGTCTTTTATGACAAGATCAAACTCTTGTAGCAAGAGGATCCAACGTATTAACCGAGATTTAGCATCCTTCTTCGCAAAAACATGGCAAAGAGCTGAATGGTCCATGTAAACAATCACTGGAGAGCCGATTAAATAGGGCCGGAATTTTTCAAGTGCAAAAACAACGGCTAAAAATTCTTTTTCTGTTGTTGTTTAATTCAATTGGGCCTCATTTAATGTTCGGCTAGCGTAATAAATTACGTGCGGCATCTTATTAATATGTTGTCCAAGGACAGCACCAATGGCGAAATCATATGCATCGCACATAATTTCAAAAGGATGCGTCCAGTTGGGAGATGAAAGAATGGGCGCAGAAATAAATGAGTGTTTCAATGACTCGAACGCTTTCATGCAGGTTGAGTCAAAATCAAAAGAGGTGTCCTTGGCCAATAAAAGAGTCATGGGTCTAGCTATCTTGCTAAAATCCTTGATGAACCGTCTATAAAAACCGGCATGGCCAAGGAAGGCTCGGATGTCTTTAACGCATTTAGGAGGAGGAAGGTTGGAAATGACTTCAATCTTGGCTTTATCAACCTCAATGCCGTTTTTCAAGATGACATGTCCTAAGACAATACCTTCTCGCACCATAAAGTGGCATTTCTCCCAATTTAAAGTGAGGTTCTTATCCCTACAGCGGGTAAGAACTGCGTCTACGTATAGCAAACACTTATCGAAGGAGTCGCCGAAAATGGAGAAATCGTCCATAAAAATTTCCAAAAATTTCTCCACCATGTCTGAAAAGATCCCTATCATACATCGCTGGAAAGTAGCGGGTGCATTGCATAGCCCAAAGGGCATGCGACGGTAAGCGAATGTACTGAAAGGACAAGTAAATATGGTCTTGTCTTAATCCTTTTCGGCGATGGGAACTTGATTATAGCCGGAATAGCCATCCAAAAAGCAGTAAAATTCGTGCCCAGCCAATCGTTCTAGCATTTGGTCAATAAAAGGTAACGGAAAGTGGTCTTTCCGTGTCGCGGCGTTGAGTTTTCTATAATCGATGCAAACTCGCCACCCAGTTTGGGTGCGAGTAGGTATTAACTCGTTCGCCTCATTGGTTATGACTGTTATTCCCGATTTCTTTGGGACAACGTGAATGAGGCTAACCCACTGGCTATCAGAGATAGGGTAAATGATACCACAATCAAGACATTTCACAATCTCCTTTTTAACAGCCTTCTTCATTATGGGGTTGAGGCGTCTTTGTGGATCCGTTACTGGCTTAGCATCATCCATCATATGTATATGATGTTCCACTATGAGGGGACTAATCCCCTTGATGTCCGCCATAGTCCAGCCAAAAGCTTGCCGGTTATTTTGTAAGACCATTAAAAGGGCTTTCTCTTGCTCGAGAGCTGGAGATGCCGATATGATAACAGGAAGGGTCTCATTCTCACCTAGGTAAGCATATTTAAGGTGAGACGGCAATAGCTTGAGTTCAAGTTTAGGAGGTGAAACAATTGAAGGTAAAATTGGTGAAACTGTCTCGAACTCGAAGGATTCCAACAATGGTTCAAATTGAGTGTAAGCAACTGAGTCGGATGGTTCAACTAACTCATCCGAAAAATCAAAGGACTCAAACTCGTGTGGTGAGTCTTCAAAATCGTCCAAAAAAGTGAAACACTCGTAATCATTATCCAGTGTGAAAGCTGTGTCAGATTCTTGGAGGAATGCACTAGTGACGTCAAAACTGCTGTGATCGAACAGAAATTTTTCGAGCTCACAGTCCTCCTGCGTGATCTCGTGGATCGAGCAAATATCAAGTATACTAGCATTAGGCTCGGAGGGCTGATTCCCCAACTTAAAAATGTTGAGTTCAATTGTCATATTTCCAAAAGATAGGTACATCAAACCATTTCGATAATTGATCACCGCATTAGAAGTCGCAAGGAATGGTCGACCAAGTATCACCGGAATTTGTCTCCGGGGGTTAGCTACAGGCTGTGTATCCATAACAATGATATCAACGGGGAAAATGAAGTCCCCTAGTTTAATTAACACATCCTCTAACTCACCCCTAGGATGGGTGATGGATCGGTCGGCCATTTGGAGAGTACAATGTGTGGGTTTAAGCTCTCCAACGCCTAATTGTTCATATACTGAATAGGGTATCAAATTAACACTAGCACCAAGATCTAAAAGTGCTCGATTGATGTTCTTATCCCCAATTGTTATTGAAATTGTAGGACAGCCGGGGTCCTTATGTTTTTGGGGTAAATGTTGGACAAGAGTATCACTTACAACACTAGCCACGAAAACTTTCTTCGGTACTTGTGACTTCCTCTTCTTGGTGCGTAAGTCCTTTAAGATTTTAGCGTAAGAAGGGACTTGTTGGATTGCATTCAAGAGAGGTATGTTAATGCTAACCTGTTTGAATAACTCCACAATCTTCTCCATTTGGGGAGTTGGTTTATTGGATCTCAACCTGTTTGGAAATGGAACATTTAGAAAATTTGTTGAGTCCAATGTTTGTGGAGTAGATTGCGGAGTTGGAACAGATCCCAGTGTTGGTGTGTTCGTGAAGTGAGATGTGGGTCCGTTAGAATTAGAAGAAGTAGAGCCTTGTGAAGAATGAATAATAGGCTCTGAAGAAGATGAAGATGAAGAAGAAGCTGAAGATGAAGATGAAGAAGAAGAAGAAGAAGATGAAGATGAAGAAGAAGCACCGGCAGGGGTGTCATTACTATTACCCACATTATTGTGCAACACTCTTCCAGATCTCAACGTGGTCACAGCATTTACATTATGATTCTGTTGTTCATAAGCAACATGTATGTTGTGTGTGTGACCGGGATTTGGCAATGGTTCAGACGGAAGCTTTCCCTTTTCTCGCTCGCTTAACGCAGCATTTAGTTGTGCAATTTGGGCCTCAATTGATTTGATGCTTTGATCATGTGAAGCACTGTTTTGCACCAAAGATTGAATGGATGTCTCCAACCTTGCTGCGGATTGTGTAGATTGTTTTAAAAATGCATCTAGACATTCTAGCGAGGAAACCTTATCATTATTCAGCTGAACAAAATTGTTTTGAGGATAAGAGTTGTTGGGTATAAAATTGTTCATTTGGTTTGGGTAAGGTTGGGGTTGGAAAGGTTGCTGATATTGAGTTTGTTGAGGTGCTTGTTGTTGTGGAGGAGGAGGCCTTTGAATGTTGTTATTTTCTTGGAATTGTTGATTTTGATTCCAAGCAAAATTTGGGTGGCTCCTCCAACCAGGATTATAAGTCGAAGAGTATGGATCATTTCTTTGTCTTTGCTGAAAGACAGCATTGACTTGATCTTATCCTTGATCTAGTGGATTGTAAGAACGCTCTTCAGTAAGATAGGACGGATCCGAACAACAAGCGCAAACTGTGCGTGGGAGTAAAGCAGGGGCCGGAGAAGGCGATAAGAATTTGCTTTCAATTGCTTCTAGCTTTTTCGTAAGTGCGGCCATTTCGGCCTTCATTGCAATCGACATATCAAGTTGATGTATGCATGCCCTAGACTGACCTGATGAAGAAGATGAGGTGGTCTTAGTGCTTTCCCACTGAAGTGTTTGTTCAGCAAGATCGTCGAGAAACTGCCAAGCTTCCTCGCTAGATTTTGTAAGAAAGCGACCTTGACAAAAGGTTTCCAACAACTGTTTCATTGCTGGGTTCAGTCCTTCGTATAAAGTTTGGCAAAGTTGACAATTCTCGATACCGTGGTGAGGGCATTGAACAAGTAGGTCTTTAAATCTTTTAAAACACATCCAAAAAGGTTCGGAAGGAAGCTAGGAAAATTGAATAATTTCGTTGCGAATTCTCGCGGTCTTATGGTGTGGGTAAAACTTTTTTAGAAAAGCTTTAACAAACTTTTCCCAATTTTTTATCGAGTGTGATGCTGTGCTATATAACCATTTCTCGGCTAGGTCACATAAAGTGAATGGAATGACACGTGGCCTTATAGCATCATCAGACAGTTGTGTTGTCTTCATCATTGCACAAACATTCTGGAATTTATTTATGAAGATGTAGGCATCTTCAGATTCCAGCCCGTGAAATTCGGGCAACATGTTGATGAAGTGGGGTTTAATCTCAAAGTTATCCCCATTAGCCAGTGGAAGTGAAAGAAAAGTGGGTAAAGCGGTGCAGATAGGGTAGAAAAGATCCTGGAGCGCGATTCGTTGGGGGCGCTTCAACAAGTGGGTGTTGTGGGTTATTCGCACCTCGTGGAGGTGGAATCTGTCCCGCGGTTAAGGGGTTGTTAGGATTGAATCCCGACATCTCCTTAGAAGACGAAGAATATGAAGGTGAAGGTAAAGAAGTGGAAGGAATTTCGACTTCGGAGTCGAAAGCGTCGTCAGTCGGCACTAACGAGACACGGACTAAACGGGCACTAGTGTCGCTAGTCCAACTGGACATACACTAAAGAGGTGTAGTGTAGTCAAAAGGTGAAAACAGAAGGTGGGGGTAAGAAAATGTCAATGGAATGAAGTGGGTGCAATGGATTTCTTAGCGACAAGTGGCAAGTTTTTGTAAAAAATTTGTGTTTTTTTATATAAGGAGCTTTTTGCAAAAAGATTTTTATAAGAAGCGTAGACACACGTTCAAGCAATCACAATATGCACAATCAAGCCTAGATCCAGGGTCTCCTAGGTCAACTAGACTGCTCCTAACTGTTCCAAAGGGCAAGTTGTGAGGTCCTCAAATCGCCTCTTCACCGCCAATTGTGGCCAAGTAAGTACAAGTAAAGAAAGGAGGGATCCGCTCATGAATCACCATAAGACGGGCCTTTTAAAGTTACCTTTCCCACTTGTCTAGCCTAGGCACCACAAAGTCTGGTTTAGATAAACGATCGATGCCTACAACTATTCCTTTGTCCTATTGAGCGTGACAGTCCCTAAGGCTGAGTCTAATCTTTTTTTTTAATTAACTCGATGGTCAATGCAAAATGCTTTTTTGTGATTTTTGGGGTCCTAGGAAGGGTAATGAAATCCCCACCCAATCTGGATTGGTGTTCAAGCCCCTTAAAGTCAATATTAAAGATGCAAAGCAGTAAACTCACAAACACTTGCCAATTTTTTTTATTGTGGCGCAAAGAATCCTGCACAAGATCAAGTTATTGGAGAAGGGAGAGATGTTTTTGCGCAAAGAACCCTGCAGGAAATTTTTTATAGAGGAGATCAGGGGGTTCAGAAGTAGAAAAGATGCTTACAGAGACTTTTTCAATTGATGACGTCACCACACCGCCGCGGATCCGCTGCCAAAAGTGTGTTCTTGCCGCGGTTCCGCGGTGGAATCGTAAGTTCAGATCTCCAATCTTGTTCTGTTTCTCTGTTGTGGTTCTCCTCTGTTTGTTCAGATCTGCTGTTTGCTTTTTCGCACTCTGGATTTTTCCAGATCTGAATATGTTCGTCTCTTCGATCCTGCACAATTCAAACAAAAACCCTTCAAAAAATAAGAAGATGAAATCTTTATTTTATTTTTTCAATTTTTTACGATTTTTTAATTTTTATATTAACCCGAAATTACAAAAAGAAAATAACTATTCCTTCCCAGGCAACGGCGCCATTTAATTGTACGATGTTGCATATGCGCTTTCGCTTTTAAAAGATGAATCAAAGAATATTAACCGCAATCAAGAACGGCGTCGCTTGGTAGCTTGCCGGTTGAGTACGGGTCGGTCCACAAGGATTTTGTGTATTTTCTATTTGTTCTAACGAGTTATTTCCAAATGGTGTTGGATTGATTATCACTAAAAACTGAAATGAATTTGATTGGGATTAAAATCTTGCTAGGGTTAGGTTTAGGTTATGTCTGGAAACTCAATATGTCTCACCGCTTTCTATGCCCTAATTAAGATCTATTTAGGTGTTATGGTAATAATTAATAAAAAGGATTAGCACGGTCGGGAAGAAACTAGGTTTCTTCCTCTAGGTCCTTGTCCGTCCTTTCTTAATTCTTACCCTAACCTCCATGGAAAACATATACAACCGGTCTTTTAAACTACGATATCACCGCTACCTCATGGGATAGGGTGCCGTAGTGAGCGGTGTGTGTATGTATGCATAGAGTCCGATAAAAAATGTATGACGAGCAAGAAAGGGTGAAAGATTTTCATCTCTCAAACCTTTCCTATTCCTAACCCTAACAAGTGAGGAACTACTCACTCATTAAGGAATTGATAAAAAGAGACATTTTTTATGATTGTTTTTAATAACCTAATTATTTGATCTACGGCAAATAAATAAAATTCCTAACTAATTAACTAGGGCAGATAAATAAAATTACTAAACTACGGCACAAAAGAAATTAACTAGGGCAAGGTAAAGAAAAACTACTTACTTTTATTCGATGCACTCTTCAAAACATTACAGTTAATAAAATTCTGAATTTGATAAACAAAAAGAGGCATACAAAGAGGCATGCTCCAAAAAGAGCTGTAGGGTTCCTATTTATAGATTATAGAAACCCTAGGGTTACATCTGATCCCTATCTGCATTTACAAAATTACCCTAAGAAGCCTAGTCAACGCACCGCCACCACCGTCAATGTTTGCACCGACATGTGCTTAGCACGACCGCGGATCCACGGCCATATGCCCTGTTTGGCCGCGGATCTGCGGCCGTATGGTGGACTCTCTGGCTGTAATCTTCAGGGGTTCTTTCTGTTGCTTTTTACTTGGCTTTTCTTCACTTGGTTCTTCAAAATGTCTTCTAGTTTCTTCCAGATTTCCACAGTGCATAATGTCATGGACTTTTACCATTTGCTTCGTGTCGAAGTCTTGAACCTTGCGCCGCCTTCGTACTTTGTGAAATTGTTAATTGATCTTCATTTGTCCCTCAAATTGTAGGCATGATCAAGATTCTTCTATTTGTTGGTCGTAGTCTCACTTTTGTATCGTCTTTTCATCATTTTCACTGTTTTGTTCCGAGAACCTGTAACCTGCAACTATGTAGCAGACATGGATCAAAAGTACCTGTTTATTTGTAAAATGAATAAGAATGGGGAATATAATAATGCAAAATTATGATATGAACAGTATACCAAATCTCGTTGCTATATGTCAACGACACTTGGGATACGCGTATTTACTTACTTTGATGATATGTGATATTATTTGTTGCTGTGATATGTAAAATTGGATTATCGTGATTGAATAGTCGGGGGTTTTATGTGAGATAAGAGTTTTTCAATTTTCATTCCTGTAAAATTTGTATGTAATATTCTTTTATTGGGGCACTTCCGGGTGGAGGAAGATGTCACCATTGATGTATATTATTTTCTTTTCCGTATTAGGATAGACCCAAGGCGGGGAGCACAAGTAACCGGGTTTTAGAGTCCAGTGGGAGACCACCTTGAGGAGTTGAGACCGGATCTCCCAACTCTAGAATTGGCAGGGTTACTTGCCGCTCTCGTAGGGGTCTAGGGATGTGGGTTTGGCTATTCATCATGACCGTGGAATCCGTATTTTTTATTACTGGCTGAATTTAAAATACAGACCTCTTAGTATATCCAATATTTCATATGTTGACTTCTGCTGCTATGTTCTGTGATGTTGATCATATAACTGCATGAGACAAATGCTATATTATATATATGATATATAATAAACGTTGCTTATGTTTTGCACCTGCGCTAGTCCAGCCCCCGCTCTGCCGTTAGTTAAGTTACCTAACGGTACATGACGGACCCCCATGGCAAATGCGGATGGCATAAGCGTACGTTCTATTTTCGTTTCATTTTTCTGTAATGTTTAGGGAAACATGTATGATGGGACTTCATTTATGAGATTAATGGAAAGAAAAGAAACCTAAAGATGTTGTAGAATCAAATTTTTCAAAAAGGTAGCTCTAGTTTTTGCTTTGTATAGCGGTATTCCTTGATGGATATCTAGCACCTCATTCGATGAGGAAAGAGCCGAGATTCCTTCGCCAGGAAAGACCTCTTTCGCAAAACTTACAAATTCTACAACCCACATTGTTGCGTTTGATAGCTTCTTTAGTTCTTGCTTTGCATAGTGGTATTCCCTGATGAATATCCATTACCTCATTCGATGAGGAAAGAGCCGAGATCCCTTTACTGGGAGTTACCTCTTTAGCAAAACTAGCGAATACTACCACTCACTCGGCTTGTTTTGAAAATTACTCGATTTTAAAAGCGGAGATTAAACCACTCCTTTTCTAAATCACTAGATTCTACAACGATACCAAGTTCATTACGTTAAAAGTTTTCTTAAAAACCATTCGTAGCCCTCCGTCATTTCAGATAAGTGCTATTTAGTATTCGTGCTGCATTTGTTGACCTTGTTAAGGCGTAGTGTGTGGTAGCTGATTAGTGTTTATCTGTCGCATGTGATGCGATTGGATTAGGGTATTCGTACGGCTTTGTTGACCTTGTTAAGGGTCGTACGGGTGGGTTTAATTCAATCAAGAAATGACGGGTTGAACTTGGCTGCCGCTTATGATTTGTTGATCTTGTTAAGGTCATAAGTGGCTAGGGGTAAAAACTGATATTAGGAATTTCAAGTGTTGAAATTATCAATGAGATTGCATACCTCCTATGAGATAGTTAGATCCCGATACCCACTGTGAGTAAGCGTTACTCCTGGAATAATTTTGCAGTTTACAATTAGCTGATCAAGTAGGTGTTTAAGAAAGGTGTTAACAGTGGAATGCTCCTGCGGAAACGAGTTTATTTAATTAGTTCCATGTGAAAGCGTAGAGAGACTCCCTCGGAGTACCAATACCTGCCTGGCCGAACGATTGGCGAACTTGTATGGTGTAATTAATCCCGGCTAATCTTACCGTTTAGGATTTGAAGGAAGATTTGATAAAAATAGTAGGAGCCATCCTGATTAGATAAGATAATAACCAATCTAATCTTGCAAGAGCGCACGCTAAAGTGTTTTCCTTCTCTCTCTCCTAGTAGCGACCATGACACGCCTTAATCAAGATAATAATATTGATGTATTGACCGAACCTACATATTATACTGGGCTAGGAAACGTTGGTTCCGCTCTATCTTATGAAAGTTATAAGTATGAGCAAGGAATAGAGGATTATCAGGATTCCCACGAAACCCGAACGAAGAAAGTACATGCTGATGCATCTTCTTTAGGTTTGTTCATAACCAAGAACTGTTTCTCAGTATGCTCTACGTCCTGGGTATTAGATACCGGATCAGGATCCCATGTATGTAATTTGTTACATGGGCTAAAGAGAGGTAGTGAACTGGGAAAGGGTGATATGTATCTTTAAGTAGGGAATGGTGCAATTGTTACAGCAAAAGTAGTTGGCGAATATCACCTTATATTACCAAATAGTAATACAATGATTCTGAGCAACTGTTATTTCGTACCAAAAATATTGTGAATGTTTTCCTAAATCAAGCGTTGATTGGGTTTGGTACGTTGTGTAACGGTATATACGTTCTGAATCAAACTACAGTTCTAAATATATAGAACACACACAAGAGGAAAAGTTTAGAAATGAACGAAGCCTTCTTGTGGCATTATAGACTAGGTCATATCAATGCGACACGACTAGCTAAGTTGCATAAAGATGGGTTTTTGAATCAGTTTGAATTTACATCTTATGAAACTTTCCAGTCATGTCTCAAAGGCAAGATGACCATGACTCCGTTTACTGGACACTAAGAAAGAGTTGCTGAACTCTTGGGGCTGATATATAGTGATGTATGCGTTCCTATGTCTACACATGCTAGAAATTGTTCCTCTTACTTTATTACATTCACCGATGATCTCTCAAGATTCGGACATGTGTTCCTGTTGAAACACAAGTCTGGGGCTTTTGAGAAATTCAAGGAATATAAGTGCGAAGTCGAGAATCAAACGGGTAAAAGTTTTAAAATCCTTCGATCTGATTGGGGAAGAGAATACTTGAGCACAGAATTCCGTGACTATTTAAAAGAGAATGTGATTCTCCCTCAGCATACTCCTTCGTATACACCACAACACAATGGTGTATCAGAGAAGAGGAATAGCACCGTATTAGATATGGTGCGCTCTATGATGAGTACTGCTGAGTTTCCTATTTCTTTTTGGGGTTATGCACTTGAGACAGCTGCATACCTATTGAATACGGTTCCGACCAAATCTATGCCTACCACTCCATATGTGATATGGAATGGGAAGAGACCATCTCTTAAACGAGTTAAGATATGGGGTTGTCCGGCCTATGTTAAATGGCAAAATCCGGACAAGCTCGAAGCAAGGTTTGTTTTGTGCAAGTTTGTAGGATATCCAAAAGATTCTTATGGATATATCTTCTACCATTCTGAGGAACAAAAGGTGTTTGTTTCTCAACATGCCACCTTTTTAGAAAAGGAATTTCTTTAAAAGAAATTGGTGGCAATGAGGTAGATTTTGAAGAAGTTCTAGCTACATAAACTATTACTGACGATTTGGTAGAAGCGGAGGATCTAATAGAACCCAACGAAGCTCAGCCACTCCGCAGATCTAGTAGGGTTTCTCATCCACCTAAGAGATACTACGGTTTTCTCATAGACGGTGCGAGTGAGGATTGCATCTTGGAAGATGATGACCCAACTAGTTTCGAGCAGGCCATCACAAGTGGAGACTCTAAGAAATGGTTGGATGCTATGCGATCTGAGATGTAATCCATGTACACCAAGAAAGTATGGACTTTGGAAGTTGCTGAAGGGGTAAAACCCATCGGGAGCAAGTGGATCTTTAAGAATAAAATTGGTGTAGATGGAAAAGTTAAGACTTTTAATGCTAGACTTGTGGCAAAAGGTTTTCTTCAACGACCAGGTGTCGACTATAATGAAACCTTTTCTTCTGTGTCCATTCTTAAGTCCATCAGGTTCCTACTTGCCGTTGCTGCATACCATGACTACGAAATCTGGAAGATGGACGACAAGATCGCTTTTCTAAATGGTGATTTAGAAGAGATCGTGTACATGACACAGCCAGAAGACTTCGTAGACAGTGGGAGCAGCGGAAGAATGTGCAAGCGGCACAAATCAATCTACAGATTAAAGCAGGCATCGTGGAGCTGGAACATCTGTTTTGATGAAGCTGTCAAAGAGTTTGACTTTATCAAAAACGTAGATGAACCTTGTATATACAAGAAGGTAGTAGAGAGTAAGGTTGTCTTCCTCGTATTGTATGTGGATGACATACTCTTGATGGAAACGGTGTTCTTATGCTACACTCGGTCAAGCTCTTCTTATCACAAAAGTTCTCCATGAAAGATCTAGGTGATGCCTCCTACATCCTGAGGATAAAGATCTATAGAAATAGATCTAGACGGATGTTGGGATTGTCCCATTCCAGGTATATAGATACCATACTAAAGAGGTTTAGTATGGAAGATTCTAAGCGTGGTAATTTACCCGCTTGCTCAAGAATCACTCTCTCCGAAAAGATGTCTCCCAAGACAGATTTGGAGAGGGCTCACATGCAAGGGATACCTTATGCTTCGGCAGTCGGGTCAATCATGCATGCGATGTTATGTGTAAGACCGGATGTAGCTTAATCACTGGGTGTAGTGAGTAGGTATCAATCAGATCCTGGGGAACAGCACTGGATAGCTGTGAAGAACATTCTTAAGTACTTGAGAAAGACTAAAGAAATGTTCTTGGTGTATGGTAACGGTGAAGTTCAGGTGGAGTCCTTTACCGATTCGAGCTTCCAGAGTGATAAGGACGACAGTAAGTCGGTCTCGGGTTTTGTCTTTACCCTCAACGGAGGGGCAGTATGTTGGAAGAGTTCCAAGCAAGATAACGTAGCAGACTCGACGATGGAGGCTGAATACATCGCGGCCAATGATGCTGCCAAACAGGCTGTCTCGATGAAGAAGTTCATTACTGAACTTGGTGTGGTTCCTTCCATTGAGCATCCAATACCTGTGTATTGTGATAATAATGGAGCTACGGCTTTGGACAAGGAACCACGGTCCCATTAGAGATGTAGAAATATTCTTAGGCGGTATCACCTGATCAGGGAGATAGTAGATCTCCGGGATATCGAGATCAGGAGAGTTGACACAGAGGATAACACAGCGGATCCACTCATAAAGGCCCTCCCCCAGATGCTACTTGAGAGACTTTTTGGGATGTTGGGTATGAGATATTACAACAAATGGCCTTAGTGCAATTGGGAGATTGTTAGGAATATGTATGCCCTAGAGGCCATTATTATATGATATAGTGGATGCTTGGACATATATAAAGAGGACTTTCTTGCTCGACATGATAGTATTCTTTCTTGTTGCCTTTATCTTAACATGTTTATTGGTATTATTATACTGTCTCTCATATACATGTTGATAAAGCCCTTAGGATGTTTGCTTGACAACCAGGACTATGATGCGGATCATACTACTGGGACATGGGTAGTCCATAAGCATATCCTTCAATTGTTCCTAGTCGAGGGGATATCGAGACAGGGCATCAATATTCCATAGTAGACTAGTGTGTACGTTTCTTGACCCTGTATGGGGGCGATGGTTGATCCCATAGCCTTTGGTGTTTGACATCAAAGAATGTACACAGGTGCTCATTAGAGAATGGGTACACCGAAAAAGACTCGTCGAGAACTCCTAGATGGTACTATACCTATCGTCAGATAGCAGTTCTTTGGTGACACTGGTACAGGTTAGTCTGTAGACCCGAGATCGTCATAGAGTATTGTGTGGCTCCCACTGTAGTTTGATTTCCTCCCTACCACGGCTCAAAGGAGTCATGCAACCAGGTGGATTTTGGGTACAGTCCCGAGTCACATGGAGGCAATGAGCGATAGGAGGGGTTTCGTCTCTCCCGGTATAGGGAGTTGATGTTGTGCTATGCTCGATTGGCTATAACTGTAAGTCCCTAGCCAGGGCATGAGATTTATTGGAAAGAGTTATCAGTAGTTTCTCAAACCGTTATAAGCCATACATTGGCATGACTTATCAAGTTATTAGGGTCTGAATTATCCACCCCCAGACTCGATATGCGACATATCAGACGAAGAGACCGGACTGTACGGTAAGTGTTATTTATAGGCTTCATGAGATTTTGGACAAGCTTGCTTGTTGATCTTCTAATCGCTCAATACTTGGATAGCCGTTACGTCCGGCTAGTACCGTTGACGGCTTATGAGTAACTGATGTGATCATTACCTATTGCTGGCATATTGACGAGTCTTTAGAGTCCCGCACAGAAGTTTCCTATTTCAAGCGAAACGAAGTAGAGCATATATGCTGATATGTGCAGGGGCCTGATTAATTACGAGTACGAGATACCGTATTCTAATCTGGCAGTTATTTGTTATCAGTTAGGTTATATGTGATATAACCTGATTATTGAATCAAGTGTTAATTTGATAATATGATATACAGATAAATAATAATAGTCGGTTATATGTGATATAACCAGATTATTAAATCAAGTGTTGATTTAATAATATAATATATATTAATATTTGATATAATTATATGTTAACTAATATTATTAGCTCACTAATTATTTTCTTCATAATATATATGTTAATATATATATATATATATATATTATATGAAGCAAGGTTGATTTTCTATTTTTTAGAAAATAGAAAATGAGGTGTAAAATGGGGAGATATTTGTGGAATGGGCAAGCATGGCTTTGTTGGATATATATGCCCTAGAGGCCTTCATTGTATAGGAGGCTAGGGATACGTATGTACAGGACAATCTTGCTCGATCTGATAGTACACTATTTGGTTTGTCTTTATCTTAACATATGCTATATTTTACTTTGTATTTCATATATTGTATACATGTTGATAAAGCCCGTAGGATATTTGACTGACTACCAGCGTTGTGATGGCAATCATACTTGCGGGAGCTGGGTGGTCAATAGGCACATCCTTAAATGTCCCTGGTCATAGGAGTATTGAGACTGGGCATCGATACTCCAGAGTAGACTAGTGTATTCATATCTAGCCTGTAGGGTTCCTAGGCACATACCAAGAGGTTCCACAAGGCATCAACCATGCCAAAATCAAATTTTCCTTGTGACGCGAAACCATAATGCTAGATCGTTAACTAGAGGCAAAGGCGAAACATGCAAGTAAACAACTTTATTGCTAAGTGAAAGGGACTACAATCTTTGTAGATCCGGTCCTCCACTTCTCTAGCTCCGTGTTGACGTCCCTCCGCTGCGATCATCGGAATCCCGGACTCTAGCGTCGGTTTCATCGGAGAAATGGGCGGTCTAGGTCATTGATTTCGATGCCGAAGATGATCTACGTCGAGGCGACTCAAACTCAAGCTCCATCTTCACTTGGTCATCAACCTTGTGAAGAAAACACCCTATACAACATGGCAAGTGGTAGAGGATGAAGAAATAGGAAGTGGGTTCACTTTGGATTTTGATTTCTCACTTGGATTCATCACTTGAAAATTTCTTGCAAACGTTTTTTTTCTTCATCAAGAAGAAGAAGAAGAAAGAAATGAAAATTGAATTATATAAATAGAAAATCAAGTGATGCCTTATCATATAGTAACTATGGGTTAGTAAACTTATGTAGAGAATAAACTAGGGTTTAGGCAAATGGTTAGGTTTAGGAAAAAACAAAATGGTTTGAACTTTTCAAAGCTTCATGAAGCTTCAAATAAAAACAAAGAATGCCACCATTTTATTTTTGCCAAAATGAATAAATAAATAAATAAAAACCCTAACCATTAACCTAAACATGTTTCAAAGCATACATACACCCAAGTTTGCATGTATCATCAAACATGATACAAAATAGTGCACAAACATATATCATATATACAATGTGCACAAACAAGTGAGAAAAATAATCTTAAGTGAATCAATACTAGTTAACGAAAAGTAATATATCAAATATATAATTATACATAAAATTATTAAATCAACACTTGATTTAACAATCCGGTCATATTGTATATGACCGACTAATATCCAATGTATCGACTTATCGAATCAATCCTCGATTCGATAACTAGGTTATATCGCATACAACCATTCGATACATTCATCGCGAGAATAGAATACGGTATCACATACACGCATTATTCTCGGTCCCGCACATATCTCATATGCGCTCCTATTGCGTTTCGCTTGAACCAGGAAACCTCTGTGTAAGACTCTAAAGACTCGTCAATACGCCGGCAGTAGGTGATGATCATATCAAACACCCAGAAGCCGCAAGCGGTCTGCTAAACGTAACGGCCACCCGGGTATTGAGCGATCAGAAGATCAACGAGCAAGACCGCTCACACTCCTGTGAATCCAACCAGTAACACTTACCGTACAGTCTGGTCTGTTCGTCTGATATGTCGCATATCTTGCCTAGGGGTGGTAAACGTCAGACCCCAGTAGCTCGATAAGTCGTGTCGATATGTGGTCTATAACAGTTCGAGAAACTACTGGTAACACTTACCAGTAAATCTCAGCAACCCTGGCCAGGGATTTCCGGTTATAGCCAATCGAACACAGCGCAACATCAACTCCCTATACCGGGAGAGACGAATCCCCTCCTATCTCTCATTGCCTCCATGTGATTCGGGACTGTACCCAAAAACCACCGTTTTGCACGCCCTCTTGGACGTGGTAAGGTGGAAATCAAAGCACAGTGGGAATCATAAAAGACTCTATGACGATCTCCGGTCTACAGACTAACCTGTACCAGTGTCACCAGAGAACTGCCATCTGACGTAAGGTATAATACCATCTGGGAGTTCTCGGCGAGTCCGTCCAGTGTACCCAGTCTCCACTAAGCACCCATATATCATCTCTGATGTCAAACACCAATGGATATATGATCATCCATCGCCCATCTGTATGGGTCGAGAAGGTATACGCTAGTCTACTCTGGTATATCGATGCCCCGTCTCGATACACCCACGACTAGGGACCTTGAAGGATGTACTTATGGACTACCATGTCCCCACTAGTATGATCCGCATCATAGTTCAGGTAGTCAAGTACACATCCTAAGGGCTTTACCAACATGTAACAGAGAGACAATCAGTGTACACGTTAAGATAAAGAGCAACCAGATAGAATATTATCATGTCGAGCAAGAAAGTCCTCCCTATATATGTCCCAGCATCCACTACAATATACATCCTATGTACAGTAATGGCCTCTAGGGCATACATATAACTAACAATCTCCCACTTGCACTAGGGCCATCTGTAGCAGTGGTTGTAGTATCTCATACTCAACCATCCCATAAAAAGTCTCTCTCTGGGAAAAGGCCTTTGTGAGTGGATCCGCCGTGTTGTCCTCTGAGTTTACTCTCCTAACCTCGATCTCCCTGGAGATCTACTATCTCCATGATCAGGTGACACTGCCTTAGAATATGTCTGGATCACTGATGGGACGGGCGTTCCCTGGCATATGCCACAACTCCATTGTCACACAATGGGAGGAACGAAGTTCATCTCATGAACTAATATACACCCAGACTGCCTCTTTGGTAGCATCTTAAGTAGCGATGTATCCAGCCTTTATCGTCTAGTATGCCACAGTATCTATCTTGGAACTCTTCGAACATACCGTCCCTTCACTGAGGGTAAAGACAATGCCTGTGACTGACATTCAGTCGTCCTTATCACCCTGGAACCTTTCCAGTGATTCTCCCTAGGATCAATTGATACCATCTCACTACAACTAGTGAGTATCCTAATATCCAATTAGATCTATCTCATAGATCCAAAACCTAGGATTTAGTAGGTATCACTTGGATCCTATTTGGAGAATCATTGTGATAAGCGGAGATTGACCGAGCGTAGCATAGGAAACTCCCTCCCCATCAAGAGTATGTCATCCACGTACTCTACGAGGATCACCACCATACTCTCTACTACCCTTTTGTATATAAAAGGTTCATCTACCATTTTGATGAAGTCAAACTCTTTGACTAACGCATCAAAACAGACGTTCCAACTCCGCGATGCCTGCTTTATCACATAAAACATCTTGCACACGTTTCCGCTGATCCCGCTGTCTGCGAGGCCCTCTGGCTGTGTACTTATAGACGTTCTCTTCTAAATCAATATTTAGAAAAGCAGTCATGACACCCAACCGCCAGATATCGTAGTCATGGTATGTAGCGGTGGCAAGTAGGATCTGGATGGACTTAAGCATAGCTACTTAGAAAAGGTTTCATCATAATCCATACCTGGTCAATGATGCAAACTTTTAACAAGTCTAGTTTTGAAAGTCTCAACTTTTCCATTTACACCAAGTAATCTTCTTAAGATATACTTGCTCCTGATGGGGGTTTAACCCTTCAGATATAGCATCCAAAGTCCATACTTTATTGGTGTACATGGATTCCATCTCAGATCGCTAAGCATCCAGCCATTCTTATAGAGTCCCTACTCTCGATGGCCTGCTCGAAACTAGTTGGGTCATCATCTCATGATGCAATCTTCACTTCCACTGTCAAAGAGAAACCGAAGTATCTCTCGGGTGGGTGGGGAACCCTACTAGATCGGCGGAGAGGCTGAGGTTCGTCTGTTACTATTGAATCTTTTGGTTCTACCAAATCATCAGCTGCAGTTTGTATAGATGGAACCTTTCCAGTTCTACAGAACTGACCTTGCCTCGATCTTGTCCTAATTTTGCTTTTGACATAGGCCGGACAACTCCAAATCTTAACTTACTTAAGAGAGAGGCTCTTCCCATACCATATCTCATATGGAGTGGTAGGCAATGATTTGATTCGAACCCAATTCAATAGGTATGCAGCTTCTCAAGTGCATAACCCCCAAAAAAAGAAATAGGTAACTCAATAATACTCATCATAGAGTACACCATATCCAATATGGTACGATTGCTCCGCCCCGATACACCATTGTGCTGTGGTATATTCAGAGGAGTAATGCTGAGAGAGAATCTCATTCACCTTTAGAATAGTCCAGGAATTCTTTGCACAAGTATTCTCCTCCCTGATCTTATCATAGGACATAATACTTATACTCGGTTTTTGGTTCTCTACTTCTAACTTATATTCTGTGAATATCTCAAAAGGTTCGGACTTGTGTTTCAACAGGAACATATGTCTGAATCTAAAGAGATCATCAGAGAATGTAATGAAGTACAAAGAACCGGTCTTGGCATGTGTAGACAGCGGACCTTACATACATCATCATGTAACAGTCCCAAGAGTTCATTAACTTTTTCTCTGCTTCTAATAAACAGAGCTGTGGCCATCTTATCTTTGTGACATGACCGGCTAGTTTTCACAAGATGTAAATTCAAACAGATTTAAATATGCATCTATGTGCAACTTAGCTAGTCGGGTCTCATTGATATGACCTAGTCTACAATACCTCAAGAAGGATCCGTTCATTTCTGAACTATTCCTCTTGTGTGTGTTCCGTATACTAAGAATTGTAGTTTGATTTAGAACACCAATGCTTTTAGATAACGTGCCTGAACCGATCAACTTTTCATATAGGAAATGTTCATAAACATTATCCAACAATACAAAATTTTATCATTTCTTTACTAATAAAGAGATTGATATGATTTTGTATATCAAGTTCGGTATCTAATAACATTCGTTCAGAATCAATGTATTTGGAATACAGGGTGACAGTGACCAACAGACTTGGCTGCAACACTTGCACCGTTTTCTGTCTCATGAAACTTATCACCCGTTCTCAGTTCTCTACCTTTCTGTAGCCCTATATAACAGATTACATATCTGGGATCCTGATCCGGTATCATGTACCTAGGATGTAGAGGATACAGAGAAACGGTTCTTTGTAATGAAACACCCGAAGGAGATGCATCATATGCACTTTCTTCGTTTGGGCGGCATAAGAATTCTGGTATTCCTCTATTTCCTGCTCGGTCTTATAACAATTATAAATTGGAGCGGGACCAACGTTCCCCAGCTCAGAATAAAAAGCGGGTTCGGTCAATATATCCGTATTATTATCTTGATTAAGGCGTGATATGGTCGCTACCTGGAGAGAGAGAGAAGAAAACACTCAGCGTATGCTCTTGCAAGATCAGATTGGTTATTATTTTATCTAATCAGGATGGCTCCCACTATTTTTATCAAATCTTCCTTCGAACCTTATAAGGAAAGACTAGCCGGGATTAATTACACTCTACAAGTTCGCCAATCTTTCAGCCAGGCCAGTGTCGGTACTTTGAGGGAGGTTCCCCGTGCTTTCGCACGAACCTAATTACAGTAAACCTCGTTTTCTCAGAGGCGTAACCCCGTTGACACCTTTCTAGACACCTACTTGATCGGCTAATTGTAATATGTAAAACTCTCCGAGGAGTAACTCTTACTCGCAGCAGGTATCGGGATCCAACTATCTCATAGAAGGTATGCAATCTCATTGCAAATTTCAACACTTGAAATTCCCGATAATTTTGCCCCTAGCGTCCTATGACCTTGACGCAGGCCAACAAACCATAGTGCGCTAGTCAAGTTCAACCCGTCATTTCCTGATTGAATTAACCCACCCGCACGACCCTTGACGCAGGCCAACAAATTCACACGACTACCATGATCCAATCTGCATCATATACATAAGCAGATAAATACTAGTTAGCTACCGCACACTACGCCTTGACGCAGGCCAACAAACGTAGCACGAATACTAACTACTACTTATCTGAAATGACGGAGGGCTATGACAGGTTTTTCTGAAAACCTATTGCATAATGAACTTGATATCGTTGTAGAATCGAATGAATTTTGAAATGGAGTGTTTTTGAGGGTTTTCTAGTTTTGCAAAAGGGGTCACTCCCGGTGAAGGGATCGTCAGCCCTTTCCTCATCGAATAAGGTGCAGGATATATCAAATATACCGCTGTGCAAAGAAAAAACTATAGAAGCAATTAAAAGAAAAACCGAGGGTTGTAGCATCTGCCACTTATTGCTAAAGGGGTCACTCCCGGTGAAGGGATCTCGGTCCTTTCCTTATCGAATAAGGTGCAGGATGTTTTACAAGGAACACCGCGATGCAAAGCAAGAACTGTAGCTACCTGTTTTTGAAAATTCGATTCCACAACATCTTAAGTTTCTTTTCTTTCATTAATCACATTAATGAAGTCCCATTATTTAAGTCACCTATACATCACAGATAAATACAACGTACGCTTATGCCATCCGCATTCGCCTCGATGTCCCGTCTGCACCGTTAGGTTAGGTAACTAACGGCAGAGCGGGGCAGGGCTAGCGCGGGTGTAAAACATAAGCAACGTCTATATAATATATCATATATACTATATACAGTATTTATCACAGAACATATCAAATGATCACATCACAGATATTGTAGCAGAAAATATCATATGAAACATTGGATATACTAGTCCGTGTTTTCAATACGAGCCAGTATAAAACACGGATTCCACGGTCGCAATGAATAGCCAAACCCACACCCCTAGACCCTTACGAGAGCGGCAAGCAACCCTACCAATTCTTGAGTTAGGAGACCCGGACTCGACTCCTCGAGTTGGTCTCCCACTGGACTCCAGAACCCGGTTACTTATGCTCTCCTTCTTGGGTCTATCCTAGTGCGGAAAAGTAAATAATATACATCAACGGTGACAACTTCCGCAACCTGGAAGTGCCCCAATAAAATAATATTACATACAAGTTTTTACATGAATGAAAATGAAAAAACACTCATCTCACATAAAAAAACCCCGGCTATTCAAACACGACGATCCAATATAACATATCCAGCAACACATAACATCACATGTCATCAACGTAAGTAAGTATGCATACACCGATTGTCGTCGACGTATAGCAACGACAATCGGCAATACCACTACATACTACACTTACAGTCACAGAAAAAAAAGTGTAAAACTACAACAGTTGGAATCCGCAACCTCTTTAGACATCGCATGCCTAACAGTTATAAACCCCGCATTTTAGTCTCATTATCGAAAACACTTTTCAATATCAAGTCGGGCAATTCAACAAGATTCCTGACATCCTGAACGAATGCTTGTCGCAAACTTTAGTAGACGGCCGCACACACGTAACCGTCGACGAAGTGCACTAAGGCGGAACACCGCTGCCGCGAGCACCCTAACGGATGGTTTTTGGCGACGGGGTTCTCCTACAGTCACTTGGTCAGGGCTATGGGTCGTGGCTATCTATTAAGTTTACCGGCGAGTATCCGCGTACGCTACGCGATTGCGACAGACTTTTGATCACAACAAAATTCTGTGGCAACCGATCAAGTGAGACTAAACCGCTTGATTTATAATATTCATTCAGTTATCTCATAACTGCTTGTGGATTCCAAATATTGTATCACATTCCAGATAAATAGAAAATGTTAAACATTTCGATCGAACAATCAAACACCCAAGTTTTCCCGAAACAGCTCAACACATGAAATAAGTTTAAAAACATTCACTTCATGCCTCAATACCAACGGTCTAGCCGTAGAAGGGTCAAGCCAACGCCTCACATGTGGCACGCCGTACTGCCCCAAACCATAAGGTTCAAAGGGCAGTTCAAGACGGTCACATAATCGAGTTAAGGTTTGTTGTCTTCTAGAGGGACCATCACGTTACTTGCACTACTTAAAACGCTATTAAACTACAGAAAAGTCCAACAATTGGAAATTTCCCGGCAGGGGAAAAAGTGGGTATTTATATCCGGTCGAATCTTTTTAACATGTTCTAAAATATCCGGAAAACACATAGACAAAATTAGACAATCCGATCGAATCTACGAACTCCCAATACAACCCAGAAAACTCAACTCTTGAGTGCAAATTAAAAATTCCCAGAAAACACAGGAATAATATTTAGACATTACTGTGCAAACAGTTCTGCATGTAGTGACCATACGGCCGCGGAACAGCCGCACGAGCCATGCTTGTGCCGCGGTTCCGTGGCGTTTTGATCGATTTAGAGGCACATATTGCACAGTATTTCTTAGAAAACCTTGCTTAATTTTCTTCATATTTTTGATTCAAAAAATTCCACAATTTTCAAAAATGTACAGAGAGTGGTTTTGAATTAGGGTTTCGGGTTCGATCAGACTTTTAACATCGTCTACACTTCGCCTAAAGCTCTAGCTAGGCTCTGATACCACTATAGGGTTCCTAGGCATATACCAAGAGGTTCTACAAGGTATCAACCATGCCAAAATCAAATTTTCCTTATGCCGAGAAACCCTAATGCTAGATCGTTTACTAGAGGCAAAGGCGAAACCTGCAAGTAAACAACTTTATTGCTAAGTGAAAGGGACTACAACCTTTGTAGATCCGGTCCTCCACTTCTCTAGATCCATGTTGACGTCCCTCCACTGCGATCATCGGAATCCCGGACTCTAGCGTCAGTTTCATCGGAGAAATGGGCGGGCTAGGTCATTGACTTCGAGGCCGAAGATGATCTACGTCGAGGCGACTCAAACTCAAGCTCCATCTTCACTTGGTCATCAACCTTGTGAAGAAAACACCCTATACAACATGGCAAGTGGTAGAGGATGAAGAAATAGGAAGTGGGTTCACTTTGGATTTGGATTTCTCACTGGGATTCATCACTTGAAAATTTCTAGCAAACATTTTTTTTCTTCATCAAGAAGAAGAAGAAGAAAGAAATGAAAATTGAATTATATAAATAGAAAATCACGTGATGCCTTATCATATAGCAACCATGGGTTAGTAAACTTATGTAGAGAATAAACTAGGGTTTAGGCAAATGGTTAGGTTTAGGAAAAAACAAAATGGTTTGAACTTTTCAAAGCTTCATGAAGCTTCAAATAAAAACAAAGAATGCCACCATTTCATTTTTGCCAAAATGAATAAATAAATAAATAAATAAATAAAAACCCTAACCATTAACCTAAACATGGTTCAAAGCATACACACACCCAAGTTTGCATGTATCATCAAACATGATACAAAATAGCGCACAAACATATATCATATATACAACATGCACAAACAAGTGAGAAAAATAATCTTAAGTGAATCAATACTAGTTAATGTAAAGTAATATATCAAATATATAATTATACATTAAATCATTAAATCAACACTTGATTTAACGATCCGGTCATATCGCATATGACCGACTAATATCCAATGTATCGACTTATCGAATCAATCCTCGATTCGATAACTAGGTTATATCGCATATAACCATTCGATACATTTATCGCGAGAAAATAATACGGTATCACATACACGCATTATTCTCGGTCCAGCACATATCTCATATGCGCTCCTATTTCGTTTCGCTTGAGCCAGGAAACCTCTGTGTAGGATGATTGATTCTAAAATTCAAGACTGTGTAGTGTGTATCAACTCAAATGATCCCCGATAACGGTGTCATTTGATCGATATGAGTTTCTCGTTGTGTCGGTATGAAAATTGAATAAAATTCACAATCAAAGAATTATATTTGACCGCAATCAACTACGGTGTCGGTTGTAGATTGTAAATGAATGCGGATCGTCCACAGGGATTGTGCGATTCGTTTTTATGTTTGATTTGTTTGAATTGAAAAGTTAATCGAAAATAAAAGAAAACATGATTCAAGATTTTATCGATTGATTCAGGTGTCACTAGTCTAATCAAGAATCAAGAAAATGATAAAAAATCGAGAATCGGGTTTCGATGATATTTCCAACCAAATGTCAAGAATCTAAATGAGGCTCGTAGGAATCGATCGGATCTATAGACGTGATGTAATCTCAAGATATCGTGTTCTTGTCCTTCGAAGAATTTATACTAGATCGATGATGATCGACGAGAGTTAGGGTTTTCTCATGAAACTAGGGTTTCATCATTTAACCCTTGTTCTTTCGTCGATATCATTCACATTCTAGCCTCTAGCAATTTCAAGAAACGATCGTAACTCCCCAATTTCGAGCGATATCAATCAAGAAAGCATCACAATGAAACTGGGTCGTCGGTTCTTGAACTTGCTAGGGTTTACAAAACTCGTAGGAATCAAGAATCGATTTAAGATATGTTATATCATCATTCTATTGATCGTCTCGACTCCTCGACGAGCGGAGTATTACTCAAACATCACAACAAGAACAACAACTAGAAATTGAGATCGAATCATGATGCAAGAATTTAAAGAAAACAAGATAAAAGAATATCACCTTTTATTTATATCAACAATTTGATTATAGTCGCCCAAGAACTACAAGAGGAAGAACTAAATTGTCGATCTGGCGTCGCTTTTCTCCGTGAGTCGTGGATCGGCTTGGACCACTTGCTCTGTTGAAGATCGGCTCCGCTCATAAAAGGTTGAAGGGCTTCTTGCTTGATGTGGTACTCTGGATCTTGGCTTTTGATTGGAATTAGGGTTAGGGTTTCACACAAGTCTTCTCACTAGACTTGTGGAAGAAGAAGATGAAGAAAGAGGAAAGAGATAGAATGGCTCTAAATTGATACTAGATTGGCTTATAGATTGGATCCAAATATATCTCTTAACCTTAGGTTTAGGATTCTATTTATAGACTTCCCAAACACTAGGTCTAGGTTTGAAATTACAATTCCCTCCAAAAGTTTGTTGAGGAGCTTCTAGAATTAGTTTGTTAGGAGCTAGCTTAGGTTTTAAGCTAGGATTAATTAAGCATGGAAACCCTAGTTTGCTGATCTGGCAGAAGTCTCTGGAGTCTTCTGGAACTTGAAGTACATTAGCTGAATGTGGGCCCTGAATGAAGAATTTTGATGCAAAGCTTAGGTGTTGACGTGGCAGATCAGCCGCGGAACCGCGGCGCAAGCCGGCTCCGGCCGCAGTTCCACGGCCATGTTGGCTCCTTGGGGCTTAGGCTCTTTGCAGTGGTCTTGGTTTGACACATAGGCCTTTCTTTGATATATTGATTTTTGTTTTGCCTTTTGGATTGCTACCAGAACTGAAATCATTGAGTTGGTGTAATGTTTGATCAGTGCCATGTAAATTTTTAGCTTTACTTCTGGGTTTTCCTGCACAGATCTCAAAACAAGTGTTGCGCAATATAGGGATGATGCGATGCCATGAAATGCCGTCAATTTCCTTTATAGTGCCGGTTTAAGAGTCTAACACATGCAATCTGATATTTAACGACTGATTTGCTAATATGTTGTTAGTTATGTATATGCCCTAGAGGCCATTGTTGTACATATGATGTATATTATAATGGATGCTTGGATATATATAGAGAGGACTTTCTTGCTCGTCATGATAGTATGCTATTTGGTTTCACTTTATCTTAACATGTTGACTTGTAATGGTTTACTGTCTTACTCACACATGTTGATAAAGCCCTTAGGATCTATACTCGACTACTGGGACTATGATGAGATCATACTAGTGGGGCCATGATAGTCGCTGAGTACATCCTATAACTGTTCCTAGTCGAGGGTATATCGAGACAGGGCATCGATACACCAGAGTAGACTAGCGTATACGCATCTTGACCCATATGATGGGCGATGGATGATCCCATATCCATCGGTGTTTGACATCAGAGATGGTGTACGGGTGCTCAGCGGAGACTGGGTATACTGGACGAACTCGCCGAGAACTCCCAGATGGTAATATACCACACGTCAGATGGCAGTTCTCTGGTGACACTGGTACAGGGTAGTCTGTAGACCCGAGATCGTCATAGAGTCTTGTATGATTCCCACTGTGCTTTGATTTCCACCTTACCACGTCCAAGAGGGCGTGCAAACGGTGGCTTTTGGGTACAGTCCCGAATCACATGGAGGCAATGAGCGATAGGAGGGGATTCTCTCTCCCGGTATAAGGAGTTGATGTTGTGCTGTGTTCGATTGGCTATAACTGGAAGTCCCTGGCTAGGGCTGATATAGAGATTTACTGGTAAGTGTTACTAGTAGTTTCTCGACCCGTTATGAGCCACACATCGACACGACTTATCAGTTACTGGGGTCTGACGTTTACCACCCCTAGACTTGATATGCGACATATCAGACGAACAGACCGGACTGTACGGGAGTGTTACTGATTGGATTCACAGGAGAACGCACAGGCTAGCTTGTTGATCATCTGATCGCTTAATACCTGGGTGGCTGTTACATTTAGCTGACCGCTTGCAGCTTGTGGATGTTTGATATGATCATCACCTGCTACCGGCGTATTGACGATTCTTTAGAGTCCTACACAGAGGTTTCTTGGCTCAGGCGAAACGGAGTAGAGGTGCATATGTGATATGTGCAGGACCGAGAATAATGCGATATGAGATACCGTATTATATTCTCGCGATATTTAGATATGAATCGGGTCATCGGATGAAGTGTTGATTCGATGAATCGGTACATGATATATTAGTCGGTAATATTCGATATAGCCGGATCGTCTGATCAAGTGTTGATTCGATGATTTAATGTATAATAATATATATGATATATTGTATTACATTATCTAATATTGGCTCGCTTTATTATTTCATTTTCTCACTGGATGATACATTGTTATATATGCGATATATGTTAATTGTATTATTTTCTTTTGTTGCAAATATATAATATATATGAGATATATATTATTGTGACATGATATGATTTATTATTAAACATGTTTAAGGATGATAAAATGGCATTAGGGTTTGATTAGGGTTAGCTTCTTCTTGCACCTTCTAGAAGCTTTGCTTTTGTCTTGGTTAAGATATTATGGTTGATATTTTTCCATGACTCTAACTCTAGTTTATTCTCTACAAACTCTTAGCCTATCATCCTTGACCATGGTTGATATATCAATCATATAGATTTCTTTTATATTCATCACAAAAGGAATTATCTTTTCCATTATCATCTTCTTCTCTCTTGATTTTGAGCTCACTAGAAATTCCATTTGTGATGATAAATTGTGAGAAAGTGAATTAAAAAGAAAGCATAAATACTACTCCTTTATCCTCATCTCATCTAGCCCATGAGATTAGGGTGTTCATCTCTTTAGATTGAGAAAGCTTGGGTTATTGCAACTTCGACGTAGATCATCGGAGATTCAGAACACTTCAAGCTAGCATGGATCGTTCGAGTCGTGGAGCCTCTCTTGAGTCCGGAAGATCGAGGATCGCGGCCAAGGGACTTCTACTCGGATCTTGTGAAGAGAAGGAGTGGACTACAAAGGTTGTAATCCCTCACACTTAGATAAAAAGAAATTATCTTGCATGCTTAACCCTAATAATCTAGCAAAGATCCCGGCTTTGGGTTGTTCGGCACGTCTAAAACTTTATCCGGGCATGTTTGATGCCTTATGAACCTTCACAACAGTGCCAAGGAACCCTCCATTGGTATCAGAGCCTAGCTAGAGCATTAGGCGACGTGTTTACGAAGTTAAAACTCCGATCGAACCCGAACCGACGAAAATAACCCCCTCTCTGGAAATTTTTCAAAATTTAGGATTTTTCTGAATTAAAAATACCTAAAAAAATCAGCAGGGAATTCTAAGAATTACCATGAAACACGGGCCCACAACTCCACTAAACCGCGGCGGAACCGCGGCGGGAACTTGCTTCCCGCGGCGGTTCCGCGGCCGAATTTTGGAATTGTGACACGTGGCTTCATGGTAATATCTGTAGGTGATTGTTGATGCTTCTGGGTATTTTTAATGTGACTCAAGTGTTGTAAAATCCGGGGTTTATTTTGTAATCGTAGATTCGATCGGAAAATTTAAATTCGTTGTTATTTCCGGATATTTAGAAACTGTTAAGCTGTTTGAACGGATATCATTAACCCACTTTATCCCGGCACGGCAGACTTTCAAGTGTTGAATTTTTATCGGGTTTAAATCTTTCGAAAAAAAATTGTACAAGTTAAGCGGTGGACCCTCTAGAAGACAACAAACCTTAACTCGATTATGTGACCGTCTTGAACTGCCTTTTGAACCTTAGGGTTTGGGGCAGTACGTCGTGCCACATGTGAGGCGTTGGCTTGACCCTTCTACGGCTGGATCACCGATACTGTGACATATTCTGGGATTATTTGAACTCCGCTCAAGTGTTGAGCAATTTAGGAAATTTTGGGTATTTGATTATCTGTTCGGAAAGTTTAATACTGTCTATTTATCTGGAATGTGATACAATATGTGGAATTCATATAGTTAGGCATGAAATGCGAAGTATGTGATATTTCGGATTTATGATGTCTAAAGTGAATGTGGATTCCAAATATTGTAGTTTTACACTTTCTTTTCTGTGACCGTAAGTTTAATATGTGATATCGCCGGTTTCGTTGCTATATGTCAATGACAATTGGGATGCGCATATTTACTTACGTTGATGATATGTGATATTATGTGTTGCTGTGAAATGTTATATTGGATCGTCGCGTTCAGAATAGCCGGGGGTTTTATGTGAGATGAGGGTTTTTATTTTCATTCATGTAAAATTCATTTGTAATGTAATATTCTTTTATTTGGGGCACTTCCAGGTTGAGGTTGATGTCACCCTTGTATATTATTTACATTTTCGCATTAGGTAGACCCAAGGTGGGGAGCACAAGTAACCGGGTTCTAGGGTCCAGTGGGAGGCCATCTCGAGGAGTCGAGACCGGGTCTCCTAACCCTAGAATTGGCAGTGTTACTTGCCGCTCTCGTAGGGGTCTTGGGATTTGGGTTTGGCTATTCGTCGCGACCGTGGAATCCTTGTTTTATACAGGCTCGTATTGAAAACACGGACGTCCTAGTATATCCAATATTTCATATATGTTCTTCTGCTGCAATGTTCTGTGATGAGATCATATTACTGCCTGAGACGAATGCTTATACCATATATATATATATATGCTGATATATAAATATTACTGCTTTCGTTTCTTCTGTGATGCTTAGGAAGCATAAGCTGATGGGATTTTATTAATGACATTAATAAAAAAAAAAGAAACCTAAAGATGTTGTAGAATCAAAACTTTATAAAAAGGGGTAGCTACAGTTTTGCTTTGCACAGTGATATCTATGATATGTCCTGCACCTTATTCGATGAGGAAAGAGCCGAGATCCCTTCACCGGGAGTGACCTCTTTAGCGAAACTGGCAGATGCTATAAAACTCGGTTTGTCTTTTGATTGCTTTTAAAGTTTAGCTTTGCACAGCGGTATATATGATATGTACTGCACCTTATTCGATGGGGAAAGAGCCGAGATCCCTTCACCGGGAGTGACTGCTTTAGCGAAACTGGCAGATGCTACAAAACTCGGTTTGTCTTTTGATTGCTTTTAAAGTTTTGCTTTGCACAGCGGTATATATGATATATCCTGCACCATATTCGATAAGGAAAGGGCCGACGATCCCTTCACCTGGAGGGACACCTTTAGCGAAACTAAGAAAAGCCTCAGAAACACTCCTTTTCAAAAACACATGATTCTACGATGATATCAAGTTCATTACGCTCAGGGTTTTTCTAAAAAACCTGCGTAACCCTCCGTCATTTCAGATAAGTACTACTCAGTATTCGTGCTGCGGTTGTTTGGCCTCCGTCAAGGGGTAGTGTACGGTAGCTAACTAGTGATAATCTGCTAGCATATGATGCGATTGGATTAAGGTATTCATATGGCGTAGTTTGGCCTCCGTCAAGGGTCGTACGGGTGGGTTTAATTCAATCAAGAAATGACGGGTTGAACTTGACTAGCGCCCTATGGGTAGTTTGGCCTCCGTCAAGGTCATGGGACGCTAGGGGTAAAATTATTATCGGGAATTTCATGTTTTGAAATTTGCAATGAGATTGCATACCTGCTATGAGATAGTTGGATCCCGATACCCACTGCGAGTAAGTGTTACTCCTGGGAGAGTTTTACACAGGACAATTAGTCATTCAAGTAGGTGTCTAGAAAAGTGTTAACGGGGTTATGCCTCTGGAAAAACGAGGTTTACTTTAATTAGGTCCGTGCGAAAGCACGGGGAACCTCCCTCAAAGTACCGACACTGATCTGGCTGAAAGATTGATGAAATTGTAGGGTGTAATTAATCCCGGCTAATCTTACCTTTTAAGGTTTTAAGGTAGATTTGATAAAAACAGTGGGAGACATCCTGATTAGATAAGATAATAACCAGTCTAATCTAGCAAGAGCATACGCTAAAGTGTTTTCTCCTCTCTCTCTCCAGGCAGCGACCATGTCAGGCCATAATCAAGATAATAATATGGATGTATTGACTGAACCCGATTATTGTACTGAGCAAGGAAACGTTGGACCCGTTCTTTCTTATAAGAGTTATAAGACTGAACAGGAAACAGAAGAATGTCTGGATTCTCTAGCCGCCCAAAAGAGCATGCATGCTGATGCATCTTCTTCGGGTGTGTTAGTTATTGAGAACTGTTTCTCAGTTCACCCTACGCCCTGGGTATTAGATACCGGATCAGGATCCCACTTATGTAAATTGTTATATGGGCTACGAAAAGGTAGAGAACTAGGAAAAGGTGATCATTCCGTTCAAATAGCGAACGGTGCAAGTATTGTAGCCAAAGCAGTTGGCGAATATCACCTTGTATTTCCAAGTCGTAATACACTGATTCTAAATGAGTGCTTTTATATACCGAACATGATGTGCAATATTATATCAGTTTCTTTATTAAGTAAAGAAGGATATAATTTTGTAGTAAAGGATAATGTTATGAACATATTCCTAGATCAAAAGTTGATTGCATCAGGCTCGTTACATAATGTCATATTCATTCTAAATCAGAATACAGTCCTAAATATACAAAACACACACAAGAGGAAAAGTTCAGATATGAACGAATCATACTTGTGGCATTGTAGACTTGGTCATATCAAAGCGACACGACTGGCTAAGTTACATAAGGATGGTTATTTCAATCCGTTCGAATTATCATCTTATGATACTTTCCATTCATGTCTCAAAGAAAAATGACCAAAGCTCCATTTAGTGGACACGGAGAAAGAGTTACTGAACTCTTAGGACTAATACATAGTGATGTATGCGGTCCCATGTCTACGCATGCCAGGAACGGTTCTTCCTACTTCATTACATTCACTGACGATCTCTCTAGATACAGACATGTGTTTCTGATGAAACACAAGTCTGAAGCTTTTGAGGAATTCAGAGAATATAAGCACGAAGTAGAGAACCAAACGGGCAAAAGTATTAAGATTCTTCGATCTGATCGAGGAGGTGAATACTTAAGCAGTGAGTTCCTAGATTATCTAAAAGAGAATAGGATTCTCTCTCAGCTTACTCCTCCTTATACACCACAGCACAACGGTGTATCTGAGCGGAGGAATCGCACCCTATTAGATATGGTGCGCTCTATGATGAGCGAGGCTGAGTTACCTATTTCCTTTTGGGGATATGCACTGGAGACAGCTGCATACATACTGAATAAAGTTCCTACCAAATCTGTGCCTACCACCCCATATGAGATATGGGAAGGGAAGAGACCATATCTTAATTTTGTTAAGATATGGGGTTGCCCGGCCTATGTTAAAACACATAATCCGGGAAAGCTCGAGGCAAGGTCTGTCTTATGTAAGTTTATTGGATATCCCAAGCATTCGCGAGGGTATATCTTCTACCACTCCGAGGAACAAAAGGTGTTTGTTTCTCGACATGCCACTTTCTTAGAAAAAGGTTTTCTTATGAAACAGATTAGTGGCATTGAGGTAGAACTGGAAGAAGTTCCAGCCGAACAGACTACAACAGATAATTTGGTAGAACCGGAGGATTCAGTAGTACCCGAGGAACCCCAGCCTCTCCGCCGATCTAGCAGGGTTTCTCGTCCACCTGAGAGATACTACGGTTTTCTCATTGATGGTGGAAGCGAGGATTGCATCATGGATGATGATGACCCCACTAGTTTCGAGCAGGCCATCACGAGTGGTGACTCTGTGAAATGGCTGGATGCAATGCGATCTGAGATGGAATCCATGTAGACCAATAAAATATGGATTTTGGAAAATGCTCCTGAAGGGTAAAACCCATAGGGAGCAAGTGGATCTTTAAAAAGAAATTTGGTGTAGATGGAAAAGTTGAGACTTTCAAAGCAAAACTTGTAGCAAAGGGATTTCGTCAACGACCAGGTGTGGATTATGACGAAACCTTTTCTCCAGTAGCTATGCTTAAGTCCATCCGGATCTTACTTGCCATTGCTGCATACCATGACTACGAAATCTGGCAAATGGATGTTAAGACCGCCTTTCTAAAGGTGATTTAGAAGAGAGCGTGTACATGACTCAGCCAGAGGGCTTCGTAGATAGTGGGAGCAGCGGAAAGGTATCCAAGCTGCTTAAATCCATTTATGGGTTAAAGCAAGCATCGCGGAGTTGGAACATCTGTTTTGATGTTGTAGTCAAACAGTTTGACTTCATCAAAAATATAGATGAACCTTGTATCTATAAGAAGGTAGCAGAGGGTAAGGTTGTCTTCTTCGTATTGTACGTAGATGACATACTCTTGATAGGAAATGATATTCCTATGCTGCAATCAGTCAAGCTCTTCATATCACAGAGATTCTCAATGAAAGATCTAGGTGATGCCTCCTGCATATTGGGAATCATGATCTATAGAGATAGATCTAAACGGATACTGGGATTGTCCCAATCCAGGTACATTGACACCATACTAAAGAGGTTTAGTATGGAAGAATCCAAGCATGGGAACCAACCCACGATCTCTGGACTCACTCTCTCCAAAGAGATGTCTCCCAAGACTGATTTGGAGAGAGCTCGCATGCAAGGGATACCCTATGCTTCGGCAGTATGCTCTATCATGTATGCGATGCTATGTACTAGACCCGATGTAGCATACTCACTAAGTGTAGTGAGTCGGTATCTAGCAGATCCTGGAGAGAGTCACTGGACAGCTGTGAAGAACATTCTCAAGTACTTACGAAGGACTAAGGAGATGTTCTTGGTGTATGGTAACGGAGAACTCCAGGTGGAGTCCTTTACCGATTCCACCTTCCAAAGTGATAAGGACGACTCTAAGTCGCACTCGGGTTTTGTCTTTACCCTCAATGGAGGGGCGGTATGTTGGAAGAGTTCCAAACAGGATACCGTTGCAGACTCGACGATGGAGGCTGAATACATCGCTGCCAACGATGCTGCCAAAGAGGCTGTCTGGATAAAGAAGTTCATTAGTGAACTTGGATTGGTTCCATCCATTAAGCATCCAATACCTCTGTATTGCGATAACAATGGAGCTGTGGCGTTAGCCAAGGAACCCAGGTCCCACCAAAAGTCCAGACATATTCTGAGGCGGTATCACCTGATCAGGGAGATAGTTGATCGCCGGGAGATCGAGGTCAGGAGAGTAGATATGAAGGACAACACTGCGGATCCATTCACGAAGGCTATTCCCCAGATACAGTTTGAGAGATTATTCGGGATGCTAGGTATGAGATACTACAGCAGCTGGCCTTAGTGCAAGTGGGAGATTGTTAGTTATGTATATGCCCTAGAGGCCATTGTTGTACATATGATGTATATTATAATGGATGCTTGGATATATATAGAGAGGACTTTCTTGCTCATCATGATAGTATGCTATTTGGTTTCACATTATCTTAACATGTTGACTTGTAATGGTTTACTGTCTTACTCTCACATGTTGATAAAGCCGTTAGGATCTGTACTCGACTACTGGGACTATGATGAGATCATACTAGTGGGGCCATGATAGTCGATGAGTACATCCTATAACTGTTCCTAGTCGAGGGTATATCGAGACAGGGCATCGATACACCAGAGTAGACTAGCGTATGCGCATCTTGACCCATATGATGGGCGATGGATGATCCTATACCATCGGTGTTTGACATCAGAGATGGTGTATGGGTGCTCAGTGGAGACTGGGTACTCTGGACGGACTCGCCGAGAACTCCCAGATGGTAATATACCACACGTCAGATGGCAGTTCTCTGGTGACACTGGTACAGGGTAGTCTGTAGACCCGAGATCGTCATAGAGACTTGTGTGATTCCTACCGTGCTTTGATTTCCACCTTACCATGTCCAAGAGGGCGTGCAAAACGGTGGCTTTTGGGTACAGTCCTGAATCACATGGAGGCAATGAGCGATAGGAGGGGATTCGTCTCTCCCGGTATAGGGAGTTGATGTTGTGCTATGTTCGATTGGCTATAACTGGAAGTCCCTGGCCAGGGCTGATATAGAGATTTATTGGTAAGTGTTACTAGTAGTTTCTCGACCCGTTATGAGCCACACATCGACACGACTTATCAGTTACTGGGGTCTGACGTTTACCACCCCTAGACTTGATATGCGACATATCAGACGAACAGACCGGACTGTACGGGAGTGTTACTGATTGGATTCACAGGAGAACGCACAGGCTAGCTTTTTGATCTTCTGATTGCTCAATACCTGGGTGGCTGTTACGTTTAGCTGACCGCTTACAGCTTGTGGGTGTTTGATATGATCATCACCTGCTACCGGCGTATTGACGATTCTTTAGAGTCCTACACATAGGTTTCTTGGCTCAGGCGAAACGGAGTAGAGGCGCATTTGTGATATATGCAGGACCGAGAATAATGCGATATGAGATACGTATTATATTCTCGCGATATTTAGATATGAACCGGGTCATCGGATCAAGTGTTGATTCGATAAATCGGTACATGATATATTAGTCGGTAATATTCGATATAGCCGGATCGTCGGATCAAGTGTTGATTCGATGATTTAATGTATAATAATATATATGATATATTGTATTACATTATCTAATATTGGCTTGCTTTATTATTTCATTTTCTCACTGGATGATACATTGATATATATGCGATATATGTTAATTGTATTATTTTTTCTTTTGTTGCAAATATATAATATATATGAGATATATATTATTGTGACATGATATGATTTATTATTAAACATGTTTAAGGATGATTAAATGGGATTAGGGTTTTATTAGGGTTAGCTTCTTCTTGCACCTTCTAGAAGCTTTGCTTTTGTCTTGGGTAAGATATTAAGGTTGATATTTTTCCATGACTCATAACATAACCTAACCAAACCCTAACTCTAGTTTATTCTCTACAAACTCTTAGCCTATCATCCTTGACCATAGTTGATATATCAATCATATAGATTTCTTTTCTATTCATCACAAAAGGAATTATCTTTTCCATTATCATCTTCTTCTCTCTTGATTTTGAGCTCACTAGAAATTCCATTTGTGATGATAAATTGTGAGAAAGTGAATTAAAAAGAAAGCATAAATACTACTCCCTCATCCTCATCTCATCTAGCCCATGAGATTAGGGTGTTCATCTCTTTAGAGTGAGAAAGCTTGGGTTGTTGCAACTTCGACGTAGATCATCGGAGATTCGGAAAACTTCAAGCTAGACTGGATCGTTCGAGTCGTGGAGCCTCTCTTGAGTCCGGGAGATCGAGGATCGCAGCGAAGGGACTTCTACTCGGAGCTTGTTAAGTGAAGGAGCGGACTACAAAGGTTGTAATCCTTCACACTTAGATAAAAAGATATTATCTTGCATGCTTAACCCTAATAATCTAGCAAAGATCCCGGCTTTGGGTTGTTCGGCACGTCTAAAACTTTATCCGGGCATGTTTGATGCCTTATGAACCTTCACAAGAGTGCCTAGGAACCCTCCATATGTGAAATATGAATATCGTACACTTCTAAATGAATGCAAATGATAGGAAAATTGCCGGTTAAAAGATGCAGTATTTTCGACTGATCAAATTCCCCCAAACTTAATTCCGATCGTCTCGAGCGAACTGTTTATTAAAAGAAGAAGGTGAAAATAAAGAAAGAGAAAAAACTAACTAGCACACTTTCGTAGGCAACACGATTGCACTGAGCACGTGCAACAAGCCTTTAAACCTCTAGGTGTCCCTAGTAGGAGGAGTGTTGTCTCCTGAGGGTTTTCAGCGGATTGCAGCCACAAAATACAATAATAAATGGAAGATCATGAATATTACATTTAAAGAAAAGAATTGTAGAAGAAAGACTTTGAAAATTAGGGTTTCCAACTAAGCTAGCTTTTCGGTTGTCATGAGCCCTATCTTAATGGTCATGAAAAGATGTCGGAAATCACGTCCTCCCTCAATAAAACATCGTCTTATTTTTCATTCCTATCTTTCTTTCAAACATCGATCATATCACCCTGCGTGTGTGTAAAGGACATCCCTACACCCGGAGAATTCAATTCAAGCTATCATACTCTTGCCCATCAGCCTCAGTACTTTTTAATTAATGAATATTTAGATGAGATTGCTCAAACACTTTCATGCGACCGTTAATACTTCTTGTGGTACTAACCGACCGATTACTCTTGTGCTTGCTTACTTGGTGTATTTTCCTCGTCTTGCACCACCTCAGGCATAGCAGTGACTCCCAGACCAGTTGGCCTTTGGGCACTAGGTGAAGAGGCACCCTCGCTATACATTTTTTATTGCCCTTGGTGATAACAAAACCAGTCTTCATTTTTCTCACCATTTTATATTTTCTTCATTTCATTTTTTTATTTTCTTCATACTTTTGGCTTTAAGACAAGAGCATTTCAAGGTATCTTCTACTATCCCAGGCTTTAAGACGTGTGTAAGTGCGAATAGCAGGGTATCAACGTTCAAAATATTTGACTTTCCAGAATAGAAACTATTTTTCAGACATATTTTTATCCTCAGATTAGTGACGTCCTTCATCTTACTAACCCTTGGAACAACGGCTCATAACTACTTATTACTAGTTCGTATAAGAAAACTTCTAATTTTCTTGGTTTTCTTAAATTTTTCTAATCTCATGGATGTAATTTTTCACTATCTAAACTTCCGTTATCTTATTTATGTACAAAAATGTTTAAATGTTAAAATATATTTCTTTTATATTTTGAAAATTTTAAATTTTTAGGGATTTTGAAAATTTTTAAATTTTTATAAGTTTTTAAAGAAATGTTTTGTGCTTATGCAAATGATATGCAAATGATGCAAAAATAAGCACAAACCTCCCCCAAACTTGTTTTCAACAGTGTCCTCACTGTTGCCAACAGCAATATTTACAAAACCTGTAAGTCTGGGAGGAATTATTAGTGGGGGAAAAATATATAAGTGAAGAACTTCCCCCAAACATATTCTTTTCACTCACCTCCATTCAAAAGATGATGCAATGATATGCAGAACATGAAGGTGAGACGGAGGAATTTTAATCTAAATAAACTGGCTCCTGTAAGAACAGGAGCTCCTCCGTGGGGTCAGTGGAAAAATACGGCTTTAGTCTCTGTCCATTCACTTTGAAAAATGTACCGTTTTTAACATTTTCTACCTCTACTGCCCCATGCGGGTATACAGACCGCACAATAAAAGGTCCCTTCCACCGAGATCGGAGCTTACCCGCGTGCAGGTGTAGTCGTGAATCATAAAGAAGGACTTGTTGACCATGTGTAAATGTTTTCTCAAAATGTTTTTATCGTGAAAAACATTAGTCCTATTCTTTACAATTACAGCGTTATCATAAGCTTCATCGTGGAGTTCGCTTAGCTCATTAAGTTGCAGCTTCCGAAAGTTGCAGGCTTCTTTGAGGTCAAAATTAATTTCTTTAATAGCCCACAATGCTTTATGCTCTATCTCGACTGGTAAATGATATGCTTTCCCAAACACTATCTTATATGGAGACATCCCTAGGTCGGTTTTAAATGCAGTTCGGAATGCCCAAAGAGCATCCGTCAGTTTGGTCGACCAGTCTTTTCTATTTTTAGCAACAGTCTTCTCCAGGATAAGTTTGATTTGTCTGTTGAAATTTCAGCCTGCCCGCTTGTTTGGGGATGATAGGGTGTAGAAAGTCGGTGGTTGATTGAGTATTTTCGCATCAGAGTCTCGAAAGACCTGTTACAGAAATGTGTCCCATTATCGCTAATAATAGTGCGTGGGTGTCCAAATCGCGAGAAGATATTCTCTTTTAAGAACTTAATGACAACTTTCTTGTCATTAGTGCGACATGGAATGGCTTCTACCCACTTTGAGACATAATCAACCGCCAGCAGTATGTACAAATTCCCAAAGGAGTTGGGAAAGGGACCCATAAAATCAATGCCCCAAACATCGAATATTTCAACAACCAGAATTGGTTGCTGAGGCATTTCATTCCTTTGGGAGATTCTACCCGTGTACTGACATTGTGTACAGGTTTTGCAATGGTTAAATGCGTCCTTGAATAAGGTCGGCCAACAAAATCGACATTGCAAAACCTTCTCCGCCGTCTTTTTAGGACCGAAGTAACCCCCACAGGCCTGATCATGACAAAAAGAAAGAACACTCTTGAACTTTTCTTTCGGGACACACCGGCGGATGATCTGATCAGGACACTACTTAAACAAATATGGATCGTCCCAGTAAAAGTGTTTTACTTGGGATAAAAATCGGTATTTGTCCTGTTTTGACCAATCGCTCGGTATAAGTCCCGTGACAAGGTAGTTCACAATATCCCTGAACCATGGTTCATTGGATACGCTCAAGAGTTGTTCGTCAGGAAACGAATCATTGATCGGCAGGGTCACAGGGGAAGAAGAGATGCGTGAAAGATGGTCAGCTACTACGTTTTCACATCCTTTCTTATCTTTGATAACAAGATCGAATTCTTGTAACAGAAGGATCCAATGTATTAGTCGACCTTTTGCATCTTTCTTCGCCAGAAGATATTTTAAGGCGGAATGGTCAGTATACACAACTATAGGTGAGTCAATTAAGTAAGGCCTGAATTTTTCTAATGCAAATACAACCGCTAAAAGTTCTTTTTCTGTGGTTGTATAATTGATTTGAGCATCATTCAGGGTCTTACTAGCATAGTATATCACGTGTGGCATCTTTTCGATGTGCTGTCCTAAGACTGCACCTACTGCAAAGTCGGATGCGTCACACATTAGCTCAAAGGGGTAGTCCCAGTTTGGCGATGATAGCATGGGGGCTGAAGTGAGTGAGTGTTTAAGTGAGTCGAAAGCTGTCTCACAGTCCGAGTCAAAATGGAAGGTCGTATCCTTGGCCAGGAGAAGAGTTAAAGGTCTAGCAATTTTGCTAAAGTCCTTAATAAATCTCTTATAAAAGCCCGCATGGCCAAGGAAAGATCGAATATCTTTGACGCTTTTGGGACGAGGGAGGTTTTGAATGACATCTATCTTAGATCTGTCAACCTCAATGCCTTTCTGTGAAATGACATGTCCAAGAACAATTCCTTCTTGGACCATAAAATGGCATTTTTCCCAGTTCAAAGTCAAGTTCTTCTCTTTGCAACGAGTAAGAACAGCGTCAAGATTCGCTAGGCGATCGGAAAAAGAGTCTCCAAAAATTAAGAAGTCGTCCATAAAGATCTCCAGAAAATTCTCTACCATATCAGAGAATATCCCCATCATACACTGCTGAAAGGTAGCGGGAGCATTGCATAGCCCAAAGGGTATGCGACTGTAAGCAAAGGTACCAAAAGGATAAGTAAAAGTGGTTTTATCTTGATCCTTTTTAGCGATGGGGACTTGATTATAGCCTGAGTATCCGTCCACAAAACAATAATACTCTCGTCCCGCTAAGCGTTCCAGCATTTGATCAATGAATGGTAGAGGAAAGTGGTCTTTCCTCGTGGCAGCATTGAGTTTTCTATAATCGATACATATACGCCACCCAGTTTGGCTGCGTGTCTGAATCAACTCATTCTCCTCATTGGTTATAACAGTGATGCCGGATTTCTTAGGAACGACATGTATAGGACTTACCCATTGGCTATCGGAGATGGGGTATATAATACCATTATCTAGGTATTTGACGATCTCTTTCATTACCACTTCCTTCATGACGGGATTCAACCGTCTCTGTGGTTCTCGAGTTGGTCTGGCATCATCCATCACATGTATATGATGTTCAACTATCAAGGGACTAATCCCTTTGATGTCCGCCATACTCCAACCAAACGCCTCTTTGTTAGATCTCAATACCGATAAAAGTGCATTCTCTTGCTCTAATGCTAGAGAAGCGGATATTATAACCGGTAAAGACTCTTTCTCACCTAAATAAGCATATTTAAGATGAGAAGGTAAAATTTTGAGATCTAATTCATGCGGAGAAATGATAGAAGGAGGGATCATTGAGTGATTTTCGGATTTACAAAGAAGCTCAGAGCCTGTGAAAGATACAGACTCGGGTGGAGAAAAGTCAGGAGTGCATGACTCAAGTGTAGAAAAAGTGTCCTCACTAAGATCTTGTGTAAAGTCAAACAGAGATGTGGTAATGTCATCGAGATCAGTAAAGCAAAGTTCCTCAGCTCCACAGCTATCGGGAGCGATCTCACGGACAGAGCACACATCTAAAATATGAGTAGAGTGTTCTGATGGCTGACTTCCAACCTTGTAGATATTTAGTTCAATGGTCATATTTCCAAATGATAAGTTCATTGAACCGTTTCTACAGTTTATAACAGCGTTGGAAGTGGCAAGGAAAGGACGACCCAGAATCACCGGAATTTGGCCCCGGGGATTTGCTACAGGCTGTGTGTCGAGCACAATGAAGTCTATAGGGAAAACAAATTCCCCGACGTTTATCAACACATCCTCTAATTCACCCCTTTGTTTGGTGATTGAACGGTCTGCCATCTGGAGAGTGCAGTGAGCAGGTTTCAGCTCTCCAATCCCTAATTGCTCATATACAGAATATGGAAGTAGGTTAACACTTGCGCCAAGGTCTAAAAGAGCACGATTTATGTTTTTACCCCCAATAGAAATCGATATTGTAGGACATCCTGGATCCTTTCGTTTCTTTGGGAGCCGGGGGATAAAAGCAGTGCTAATATTATTAGCCATAAAGACCTTCTTCGGCACTTGAGTCTTCCTCTTCCTAGTGCACAAGTCCTTAAGAATTTTCGCATAAGCGGGGACTTGTTGAATCGCATCTAGGAGAGGGATATTGATGTTAACCTGTATGAATATTTCCATAATTTTCTCCATATGAGGACTCGTTCTATTACCCCTTAACCGATTCGGGTAAGGGGCTTTAACAATAAGCGCCGGGTCCATCATAGGAGAAGGAAGAGGGGGTAAACGAGATCCCAAAAGAGGTGTGGGGACCGTCTGTGGAGAACTATAACGGTTGGGTTGAGGTGTCGAGCCTAGTGGGAAATGGAGAATAGGCTCTCGAGAAGGTGGTGTGGTAGAAGAAGAAGGGTCAGAATTAGAAATATGTGTGTGAGGAAAGGTCTCAGCCGGGGTGTTATTGCTAGGATTTTCAATATCATCAATTCCTTCCCCGACATGATTGTTCAGCACTCTTCCCGATCTCAACGTTGTGACGGCATTTACATTGTAATGCCCAGGATTCTGTAGGGGTTGAGAGGGAAATTTCCCTTTTTCTCTCGCACTCATTTCGGCTTTAAGGCGAGCTATTTCAACTTCCATCGATATGATACTCTCAGCTTGAGATGCTGAGCTTTTCTTTATCTCACTGACGGAAGATCTAACCTCAGTCGAAACCTCTATGAAATTTGATAAAAGTGATTTCATGGTTTGAGTGAATTGAGAGAATTCGTCAGAACAGGACAACTGCATAGGATTAGACAGTGCAGGATTGTTGACCTGATTTTGGAAATTTTGTGACTAATAGGGTTGCTGAGTGAGTTGAAGTGGTTGTTGTTATGGTGGAGGAAGAGCCCTTTGAAAATTATTCTGGCTTGGAACCGTGTTTTGAGATTGTTGTTGTTGGTTCCAAGCAAAATTCGGGTGATTCCTCCAACCCTGATTGTACGTGGAAGAATATGGATCGTTTATAGGTCGTTGAAATGCGGCATTGGTATGCTCATGACCTTGAAACGGAGAATTTAATGGACATTCTTCCGTTAAATGTGACGGATCAGAACAACAGCCACATACAGTTTTGGGGAGCGACACTGGGTTTAGGGAGGCTGCTGCAAATTTGTGTTCCATAGCGTCGAGATTCTTTTGCATGGCTGCCATCTCAGCTCGAACACCTATGGACACATCTATTTGGTGTACGCCGCCCCTATTCAATGGTTGGGTTCCATTCTCCCTCTGTAGTGATTTTTCCGCGAACTCTTCTAAATACTTCCACGCTTCCCCATCATCCTTGGTTATAAAAGTACCTCGACACATGTTTTCAAGGCTCTGTTTAATGTTTGGGTTAAAGCCCTCATAAATGATTCGGCACAATTCCCATCTCGGGATGCCGTGATGTGGATATTGAACCAATAGATCCTTGAAACGTTCAAAGCATTTAGAGAATGGTTCAGTAGGGAGCTGGGCAAATTGATTCAGTTCGCTAGGGATTCGAGCTGTCTTTTGTATTGGGTAAAATTTCTAAAGGAATGCAGCGACGAATTCTTCCCAATTCGTAATAGAGTGTGCGGTAGTGTTATATAGCCACTTCTCGGCTATATCTCACAAAGTAAATGGAAGAAGTCGTAGACGCATAGCATCCACTGAAAGTTGTAACGTACCCATCATTGCGCATACGTTTTCAAATTTGGTAATGAAAACGTAAGCGTCCTCAGTCTCGAGTCCGTGGAATTTGGGTAAAAGGTTGATGTATTGGGGTTTAATCTCAAAGTTTTCCCCATTGGCTGGTGGTGTGGATAAGCAGGTCGAAAGAGGACCTCGCAAAGGGTAGCACCTCTCTTGGAGAGAGATGCGGGGTGGATTCTGCGCACCAACGGACGGTGGCAGATTAGGGTTAAAGAAGTTTGATGGAGGTGGATCCATCGATGTGGGTGTGGTGGTGGGTAAAGAAGAAGTAAATGGAGAAATATCTACTTCGGAGTCGATAAAGGGTACGCGGACTAAACGGGCACTAGAATCCCGTGTCCAGCCTATCTTGTACTAAAAAGGGTTAGTACAAGTGGCAGCGTTGACTTATAATTAGGGGTGATGAATGAATGCGGTGTTTGCTTTGAAAAAGGGACGGATTTTTGAAAAAATTGATGCGACAAAACAAATGCAGCACACAAAACACTAGAATCTAGTGGTCACCTAGGTCCGGCTCTAGACCGCTCCTAACTGCCAAAAGACAAGTCGCAGGATAGAATCCTCCACTGCCTCTTTGTCCCCCTGTGGCCAGGTAAGTGCCAGGTCAGTGGGAAGGTACTCCACTACGTAAGTAGTGGGCCTAATTAATAACCACTAGCCTTCGACACACTTGCCTAGACACCACAAGAAAACACGGATAAGCAATGAATTACCCACGGCCTTCTTTTGTCCTAAGTGAGCGCGACGGTCCTTAGAGTCATCTCTAGATCTTTTTTAGTTAATGTGGGTCAATGCGGATGCAAGTTTTACGATTTTCGGGGCCTAGGAAGGGTAATGAAATCCCCACCTAATTTGGATTTGGCTGTGCCCCTTAATATCCGTATTTAGAATGCAAACAACCAAGAAACAAAATCACGCACAAATTTACTTTTGCAATTTGCGAGCTGCGATTATTTGCAAAGAAGCCTGCAGAAATTTGTTAGTTGGAGCTAAAAAGAGGAGAGAGGAGAAGGTAAGAAAGTACCTGAAGAAAATTTTTCACAAAGAACCCTTAATCTAGCCGCGGTTCCGCCGCAATTGCCTCTTAATGCCGCCCTTCCGCGGTCGCAAGAAAAGAACACTTCACAAAATTTTCAGGGAATGTTCCTGTTCACTTCCCCTGTCCTCTGGAATTCTCCAAAAAAATTTCCAATTTCACAGCAAGCTCCAGATCTCCTTGCAATACACCACAACAAATTGTTTAGGGTTTGTGCGAATTTCGATCTCAAGAAATGTAATGGAATAAATCTTTCAATTCAAATTTCAAAATAAAACGAATTAGAGCGCGATCCCCGGCAACGGCGCCATTTGATTGAAAAGAATTCTTGTTTGTGTAAATCAAATCAAATAGTCCCCGGCAACGGCGCCATTTGATTGTAATAAATTCTTGTTTGTGTAAATTAAATCAAATAGTCCCCGGCAATGGCGCCATTTGATTGAAAAGAATTCTTGTTTGTGTAAATCAAATTCAAATCAAATAGTCCCCGGCAACGGCGCCATTTGATTGATTCTAAAATTCTTCACTGTGTAGTGTGTATCAACTCAAATGATCCCCGATAACGGTGTCATTTGATCGATATGAGTTTCTCGTTGTGTCGGTATGAAAATTGAATAAAATTCACAATCAAAAAATTATATTTGACCGCAATCAACTACGGTGTCGGTTGTAGATTGTAAGTGAGTGCGGATCGTCCACATGGATTGTGCGATTCCATTTTTTGTTTGAATTGAAAAGTTAATCGAAAATAAAAGAAAACATGATTGAAGATTTTATCGATTGATTCAGGTGTCACTAGTCTAATCAAGAATCAAGAAAATGATAAACAATCGAGAATCGGGTTTCGATGATATTTCCAACCAAATGTCAAGAATCTAAATGAGGCTCGTAGGAATCGATCGGATCTATAGACGTGATGTAATCTCATGATATCGTGTTCTTGTCCTTCGAAGAATTGATACTAGATCGATGATGATCGACGAGAGTTAGGGCTTTCTTATGAAACTAGGGTTTCATCATTTAACCCTTGTTCTTTCGTCGATATCATTCACATTCTAGCCTCTAGCAATTTCAAGAAACGATCGTAACTCCCCAATTTCGAGCGATATCAATCAAGAAAGCATCGCAACGAAACTGGGTCATCGGTTCTTGAACTTGCTAGGGTTTACAAAACTCGTAGGAATCAAGAATCGATTTAAGATATGTTATATCATCATTCTATTGAACGTCTCGACTCCTCGACGAGCGGAGTATTACTCAAACATCACAACAAGAACTACAACTAGAAATTGAGATCGAATCATGATGCAAGAATTTAAAGAAAACAAGATAAAAGAATATCACCTTTTATTTATATCAACAATTTGATTACAGTCGCTCAAGAACTACAAGAGGAAGAACTAAATTGTTGATCTAGCGTCGCTTTTCTCCGTGAGTCGTGGATCGGCTTGGACCACTTGCTCTGTTGAAAATCGGCTCCGCTCATAAAAGTTTGAAGGGCTTCTTGCTTGATGTGGTACTTTGGATCTTGGCTTTTGATTGGAATTAGGGTTTGGCTTTCACACAAGTCTTCTCACTAGACTTGCGGAAGAAGAAGATGAAGAAAGAGGAAAGAGATAGAATGGCTCTAAATTGATACTAGATTGGCTTATAGATTGGATCCAAGTATATCTCTTAACCTTAGGTTTAGGCTTCTATTTATAGACTTCCCAAACCCTAGGTCTAGGTTTGAAATTACAATTCCCTCCAAAAGTTTGTTTAGGAGCTTCTAGAATTAGTTTGTTAGGAGCTAGCTTAGGTTTTAAGCTAGAATTAATTAAGCTTAGAAACCCTAGTTTGCTGATCTGGCAGAAGTCTCTGGAGTCTTCTGGAACTTGAAGTACATTAGCTGAATGTGGGCCCTGAATAAAGAATTTTGATGCAAAGCTTAGGTGCTGAAGTGGCAGATCAGCCGCGGAACCGCGGCGCAAGCCGGCTCCGGCCGCGGTTCCGCGGCCATGTTGGCTCCTTGGGGCTTGGGCTCTTTGCAGTAGTCTTGGTTTGACACTTGGGCCTTTCTTTGATATATTGACTTTTGTTTTTCCTTTTGGATTGCTACCAGAACTGAAATCATTGAGTTGGCATAATGTTTGATCAGCGCCATGTAAATTTTTAGCTTTACTTCTGGGTTTTCCTGCACAGATCTCAAAACAAGTGTTGCGCATTATAGGGATGATGCGATGCCATGAAATGCCGTCAATTTCCTTTATAGTGCCGGTTTAAGAGTCTAACACATGCAATCTGATATTTAACTACTGATTTGCTAATATGTGAAATATGAATACCGTATACTTCTAAATGAATGCAAATGATAGGGAAATTGCCGGTTAAAAGATGCAGTATTTTCGACTGATCATAGTACTCTAAAGACTCGTCAATACGCCGGCAGTAGGTGATGATCATATCAAACACCCACAAGCCGCAAGCGGTCTGCTAAACGTAACGGCCACCCGGGTATTGAGCGATCAGAAGATCAATGAGCAAGCCCGCTCACACTCCTTTGAATCCAACCAGTAACACTTACCGTACAGTCCGGTCTATTCGTCTGATATGTTGCATATCTTGCCTAGGAGTGGTAAACGTCAGACCCCAGTAGCTCGATAAGTCATGTCGATATGAGGTCTATAACAGTTCGAGAAACTACTGGTAACACTTACCAGTAAATCTCAGCAACCCTGGTCAGGGATTTCCGGTTATAGCCAATCGAACACAGCGCAACATCAACTCCCTATACCGGGAGAGACGAATCCCCTCCTATCGATCATTGCCTTCGTGTGATTCGGGAATGTACCCAAAAACCACCGTTTTGCACGCCCTCTTGGACGTGGTAAGGTGGAAATCAAAGCACAGTGGGAATCATACAAGACTCGATGACGATCTCGGGTCTACAGACTAACCTGTACCAGTGTCACCAAAGAACTGCCATCTGACGTAAGGTATAATACCATCTGGGAGTTCTCGGCGAGTCTGTCCAGTGTACCAAGTCTCCACTAAGCACCCGTATATCATCTCTGATGTCAAACACCAATGGATATAGGATCATCCATCGCCCATCTGTATGGGTCGAGAAGGTATACGCTAGTCTACTCTGGTATATCGATGCCCCGTCTCGAGACACCCATGACTAGGGACCTTGAAGGATGTACTTATGGACTACCATGTCCCCACTAGTATGATCCGCATCATAGTTCAGGTAGTCAAGTACACATCCTAAGGGCTTTACCAACATGTAACAGAGAGACAATCAGTGTACACGTTAAGATAAAGAGCAACCAGATAGCATACTATCATGTCGAGCAAGAAAGTCCTCCCTATATATGTCCTAGCATCCACTACAATATACATCCTATGTACAGTAATGGCCTATAGGGCATACATATAACTAACATAGACCCTGACGAGGTGCGATGGATTGGTCCCACGGCCATTAGTGATGTGCACCTATGATTGTATACAGATGCTCACCGGGTGTGAGTTCACCGGACAGGACTCGCCGAGGACCGACTAGATGGTATTATACCTAGCGTCAGATAGCAGTTCTCTGGTGACATGTGTGAAGATAGTCTGTCGACCTGAGGTTGTCATTTGTCTTGTGTGAGTTCCCACTGTGCTTTGATTACTACCCTACCACGGCTCAAAGGAGTCGTGCAAACAGGTTTTAGTTGGGTACAGTCCCGAGCCATATGGAGGCAGTGAGCGACTGTTGAGGATTCGTCTCTCCCGGTATACAGAGTCGATATCGCACTGTGATCGGTTGTTCATTTCCATAAGTCCCTGGCCAGGGCTGATTGAGAATTACTGGTGATCGGACCAGTGGATTCTCGGATGGTCTTGAGCCATACTGACACAACTTTTAAGGTTATTTGGGGTCTGACGTTTTTTCCACCCCCTAGGCCATACATGAGATACTCTCAGATGAACAGACTGGATTGAACGGATATTGTCACGGACAGGCTCAGTAGGGTTTCGGATGAGTTCGCTCGTCGGCCTCCTTTTCGACATGTACCTGGGTTGCCGTTACGTACAGCTAGTGCCACTGACGGACTTGTGGTTAAACCCACTGCCAGCGTACTGTCGAGTCTTTAGAGTCCCACACAGAGGTTTTCACTGGATCAGGCGAGACGACGTAGAGGCCATATGGTCTTACGGTAGGGTTTCGATCACATAAGTGTACTGGCTACACGAATGATGTCCGGACAGATAATACTAGTGGGCTTTGATTTAAGCCGATCCTAGTATTATACTATTGGATTATACATGTTTCTGTGTATCCGTATTTTTCGGAATACGGATATGGGTATGTATATACGGTGAGGGCATTCTTGTAATTTTACAAGAATGGGCTTCTAGAAGGAGACACATCATTATAGATTTATCCTTTTTTAATAAAGAATTAATGAGGTGGAAATTAGGAGATATTTGAGGAATGGGTTGCAAGCATGGCTTTGTATATTGTTTATTCATTTGGGTTTCCTATTCAAGCATGGTTGCATTTCTTGTGAATTTTTTATTCCATGCTTGAATTATTGAAAATTGACTTAGTCATTCTCACACCTATTTCTCAACATCATTCTCACATTATCATTCTCTCTCCTAAGTTTTCCTCTCCGCCCCCCTCAAGCTCATCCCATAACATGTATTTTGAATCAATGAGCATTGCGACAAATTAATCCAATATACCTTCTCTACTTCTACTTAGTAGTCTTCCTTAGCATGTTGGATCACTAAGTTACCCTTTTGAGATTAGAGCTTGACCATAGGCCCTCGAGTGGATCTTTCTTCGGCACAAAGGAGAGCGGCAAACGAGTTCATTTGAAGCTTTGGAGGAGCCAAAGAAAGGAGATCACAAAGAAACACTTGAAGACCCGAAGGACTTGACACGAGGGCATAACACCTTAACTGGGTAGTTAACACCCTCTTGTTATTTATTTATTGATAGTTAAGGTTTAATCAAGATCCCAAAGTGGATAAAGTTTATGTTACAAAGCCAAACATGATCTTTTGATGTGAGAAATATCGTTTTTGTTGTATTCCGCCTCCCCGCGAACACGTGGGGTGTGCTACATAGAATTACACTGGTATCAGAGCCTAATTAAACCCTAGCTAACAGATTAAACGAAGTATTAAACTACGAAACCGAAATAACTCCGAAACTACGAAACATGAATCCAAATTTCTATCAATTTTTGCAGGGCCTCAAAATTCTTTTTAAGCAATTGCAGAGTGATCCTTTACTTGTGAAATGAACATAAAACAAAAACGAGGAAATTCCACTTGAAACTTGCAGACCACAACCCCAAAATTTCCGAGCTCACCAGTTCAAAAGTGTGGGATTGCGTCGAATTTTGTTCTTTGTTCTTGTCTCTTGGATTTAGTGTTTCATGTGTTGTTTGATTTTGCCAATTTTGACTGCACTGTTAACTTTTTACTGGGGCAATCTCGTAGTGTCTCGAAGTCGTAGTTTTTAGTGTCGTTTAAGTTTTAGTAATTATCTGTAATGATATATGTGTTTTGAAACATCCGCTAATCTCTATACGTCGATTAGTGGGGGTTGCATATATCTGTGATGTTGGTTTGTGTATATGACCTTTATTGGATCATCGATGATGAATAACCGGCAGATGTGAGATGAGTGTTTTTCTTTTCTTTCATTCAATGTAATTTGTAAAAGTGATATAATATTATTTTGCGGGGCGCATCCGGGTTGGGGTTGTAGACACCATTGTACATTTTTCTTTTACTGTTTTTGCTCCTAGGATAGACCCAAGGAGGGGTGCACAAACTACCGGGTTCTTTGAAGTGCTGAGTGGCCTACTCATTTTGTCGAGAAAGGTTGCTTCACTTAGGGAATTTGGCGGGTAGTTTGCCGCACCCGTAAGTGTCTAGGGTGGGGTTTTAGCTATTCATCATGACCGTGGAATCCGTCTTTCGTTATGGGCTTAAACGAAGCGCGGAAATCCCAGTATATCCAATATGTTCATCTGTGATCTGGAATGCCTATTATTGCATGAGACGAATGTATATATCTATATATGATATTTAGTAGGCATTGCTTATGTTTTGCACCAACGCTAGTCCAGCCCCCGTTCTGTCGTTAGTTAAGTAACCTAACGGGTGATAACGGGGCCTCGTGGCGAAAGCGGATGGAATAAGCGTATGTTGTATTTTCGTTTCTTTCTGCAATGTTAGGATTAATTGATGGGACAACATTAATTCATTAATGCAATGAAAACAAACATAAGCTAAATCGTTGGAACAATTTCAAAACCAATCGGTTTTCTTCAAATATAAAATTTTAAATGCGGAGCCTAAACCACTCCTTTTAAAAAGCTACCATGGTTCCTTCTGTTATATCAAGTTCATTACGTTAACGGTTTCGCCAAAAACCATCCATAGCCCTCCGTCGTTTCAAATAAACAACACATTGTATTCATGCTATGTTTGTTGGCCTACGTCAAGGCGTAGTGAATGGTAGCAATGTGTTGCTTATTTGTTGCATAGATAGATGCATTAGTTTAGGACAGTCATACAGCCTTGTTGGCCTACGTCAAGGGCGAGTTCGGATGGGTCTAAATTAATCAGGACAACGACGGGTAGAACTTGACTTGCATCTTATGATTTGTTGGCCTTCGTCAAGGTTATAAGAGCTTAGGGTAAAAATCACATCGGGAGTTTCAAACATAAAGGAAACTTGCAGATTTAGCATACCTTCTGGAGTATGGTGACTAGAGTGGCTTCCATCGAGGTCATCATACAATGATAGTTGGATCCCGATCCCACTGATGAGTAGGATTACTCTCGGGAAAATTTCTCACTTAACAATTAATGCTATAAACCAAGTAGGTATCTAGAACGGTGTTAGTGGGGCTACGCCTCCAGGGAAAAGAGATTATATAATTAAAGAACTTTGCGAAAGCATTGGAAAACCTCCCTCGAAGTACCGACACCAGCCTGGCTGAAAGGTTAAGCAAGTATTGTGACGCGCGATTAATCCTGACTAATTCTTCTTTTAAAGGTTTGAAGAAAAATTTGAGGAAACAGTGGGAGCCATCCTGTTTAGATAAACTAATAACCAATCTAAACTTGCAAGGGCATATGCTGAGTGTTTCTTTTCTCTCTCTCTGGCAGCTACCATGACGGGACTAAAACTATTATTTGAAAAAAATACACTGACTGGGCCAAACTATAAGGATTGGCTGAAAAACGTCAACATTGCACTGACTTATGACAAAGTTGCATATGTCACCACCGCTACTGCTCCTCCCGTCCCAGGACCAGATTCTTTAGTTGCGGACAAAGAGATCCGCAAAACTTAGGATCTGGACTGTGAGAAAGCTAAGTGCATCGTGCTGGCGTCCATGAATAATGAACTTCAGAAACAGCACGAAAGTATGGATATTAAATCCATTTTTCTCTATTGCAAGGATTTATATGGAGAGCACTCTCGTATCGCTAGGTACGAGACCTCAAGAAAACTATTCCAGATGAGGTTAGCTCTATGATCACCTGTAGGAGAACACGTCCTAAAGAAGATCAGCCTAATTGAGGAACTCGCAAACCTGGGATGCGTACTAGATAATGAGTTATACATTGACTTGATTTTACAGTCCCTTCCCCACACTTTCTCTCAGTTTGTGCTGAACTTCAACATGCACGATATGGAAGCTAATCTTCCAAAGCTCCTCAACATGCTGAGGGTAGCAGAGACCTCCTTAAAAAAGGAGAAGACAACCGTTTTGTATGTTGGCCAATCATACTCTTCTAAATCCAAAGCGAAAGCTAAGGGGAAGAAGAAGATGAACGCCACCAAACCGAAAGGTGGGGTCAAGAAGGTGCAGGGAACGAACAAGGCGAGGAGAGTAAAAGAGGACAAGAGTGAGTGATATTATTGTCACAAGAATGGGCACTGGAAAAAGGATTACATGGATTTTAAAGCTAAGGACACGAAGCAAGCTACTGCTTCTGCTTCAGGTGTGTTTGTAATCGAAAACTGTTTTTTCAGTAAACTCTACATCATGGGTACTTGATACCAGTTCTGGTTCTCACATCTGTAATTCTTTGTAGGCTCTGAGAAACCTTAGAGCACTGAAGGCAGGTGATATGACCCTCCGGGTTGGCAATGGAACAAACGTAGATATTGTTGCAGTGTGGGATTATCACCAGGGGTTGACTAGTGGGCACATTTTGTTGTTGTACAGCTGTTTTTGTATTCCTAGTATGCTATGTAATATTATATCAGTATCTTTATTGTCCAATGAAGGATATAATTTTTCACTTGAAAGAAATTTCATGAACATTCTCCTAAATCAAGAAATGATTGGGTTTGGCACACTGGAAAACGGCATATACATACTTAATCAACCTCAAGTTTTCAATATTCAAAACACACTGAAAAGAAAGGCTCCAGATTTAAATCAAGCCTTCCTATGGCATTGTAGACTTGGTCATATAAATGAAGCAAAGTTGACTAAGTTGCATAAAGATGGATATTTAGATCCGTTTGAATATTCATCATATGCAACTTTTCAATCATGTATCAAAGGGAAGATGACCAAATCTCTGTTCACAGGACAAGGAGAAAGAGCCATGGAGCTCTTGGGACTTGTACACAGCGATGTATGTGGTCCGATGTCTACACATGCACGAAGCGGTCACTCCTACTTCATCACTTTTACTGATGATTTCTCAAGGTATGGACATGTGTTCTTAATGAAGCATAAATCCGAGGCCTTTGAGAAATTTAAGGAGTATAAAAGTGAAGTGGAGAAACAGACCGGTAAAAGCATCAAGACGCTTCGATCTGATCGAGGTGGAGAATACTTAAGTACCAGTTTCCTTGAATGCATAAAAGAGAATGGAATTCTCACTCAGCTTACTCCTCCATATACACCTCAGTATAATGGTGTATCAGAAAGGAGGAATCGCACGCTACTTGATATGGCGCGTTCAATGATGAGTAATGTTGAGTTGCCACCTTCCTTCTGGGGTTTTGCGCTGGAATCAACTGCATACCTATTGAATAGAGTTCCGACTAAGTCTGTGCCTACCACTCCATATGAAATGTGGAGTGGGAAGAGACCATATCTTAAGTATCTCAAGATATGGTGGTGTCCAGTATTTGTTAAAAAGCAGAATCCGGACAAGGTCGAGGCACGATCGGTTTTATGCAAGTTTGTGGCATACCCCAAGCATTCAAAGAGATATCTTGTCTACCGCACTGAAGAACAAAAGGTGTTTATCGCTCACCACATTGTCTTCTTAGAGAGCGAATTTCTTGCAAAAGAAATTAGTGGGAGCGCGGTAGAACTGGAAGAAATTCCAGAACCCCAAACTACAGCCGAGGGCTTAGTAGAATCTCAGGTTTCAATAGAGCCCGATGAACCAATGCCGCTCCGCAAATTTAGTAGGTTTTCTCGTCCGCCTAAGATATACCATGGGTTTCTTGTAGATGGGGATCGAGAGGATTGCATTATCGATGATAATGAGCCTATTAATTTTCAGCAGGCTATCACGAGTAAAGACTCAGTGAAGTGGCTGGATGCTATGAGATCCGAAATGGAATCCATGTACACCAATAAAGTATGGACTTTGGATGTTACTCCTCCTGGGGTGAAACCAGTTGGATGCAAATGGATCTTCAAAAAGAAGATTGGTGCATTTGGACAAGTGGAAACCTACAAAGCTAGACAAGTTGCAAAATGTTTTCGTCAAAGACCAGGATTGGACTATGATGAAACCTTTTCTCCTGTAGTTATGCTTAAATCCATTCGGATCCTGCTTGCCATTGTTGTCTTCTATGACTATGAAATATGGCAGATGGACGTAAAAACAGCTTTTCTAAATGGACATTTAGAAGAAAGTATTTACATGGATCAACCAGAAGGTTTCTTAGACAATGGGAGCAGCGGAAAAGTGTGAAAGTTGTTTAAATCCATATACGAATTAAAGCAAGCATCTCGGAGTTGGAACATCTGCTTTGATGAGACGGTCAAAGAATTTGACTTTATCAAAAATGTAGATGAACCATGCATTTATAGGAAGATTGTAAAAGGAGCAGTAGTCTTCCTCGTTTTGTACGTTGACGACATACTCCTGATAGGGAATGATATCACTATGCTACAATCAGTAAAGCTCTTCTTGTCACAGAAATTCTCTATGAAAGACTTGGGAGATGCCTCCTACATTCCGGGGATTAAGATCTATCGTGATAGATCCAAAAGAATGTTGCGACTATCACAGTCCATGTACAATGACACTGTACTAAAGAGATTTAGTATGGAAGATTCCAAGCGCGGTAATTTACCTGCTTGTCACGGGATCACCCTCTCCAAAGAGATGTCTCCAAAGTCTGATGAAGAAAAGGCTCGCATAGGCATTATACCCTACGCTTCGGCTGTAGGATCTATAATGTATGCGATATTATGTACCAGACCAGATATAGCTTACGTACTTAGTGTGGTAAGCATGTATCAGGCTGACCCGGGTGAGAAGTATTGGGTAGCGGTAAAGAACATTCTCAAGTACCTGAGAGGGACTAAGGAGATGTTCTTGGTTTACGATAGTGGGGACCTCCAGGTCAAGGCTTTTACCGACTCCAGCTTCCAAAGTGACAAAGATGACTCTAAATCCATCTCGGGTTTTGTGTTTTACCCTCAATGGAGGGGAAGTATGTTGGAAGAGTTTCAAACAGGATACCTTCGCAGACTCAACGATGGAAGCTGAGTATATAGCTGCTAACGATGCCACGAAAGAGGCTGTCTGGATAAAGAAGTTCATCTCTGAACTTCAAGTGGTTCCGTCCATTTCCAATCGAATACCTTTGTATTTTGATAACAATAGGGCTGTAGCATTAGCGAAGGAACCAAGGTCCCATCAGAAATCCAGGCATATCTTGAGGCGGTATCACCTGATCAGGGAGATCGTGGATCACCGGGAGATCGAGTTACGAAGAGTGGACACAAAAGACAACACGGCAGATCCATTCACCAAGGCCATCACTTAAATCTAGTTCGAGAGGCTGTTTGAGATGTTGGGCATGCGGTACGCCAGCAACTGGATCTAGTACAGACAGTGGGTACTCATTGCACCAATTACAGGCCTTAGTGCAAGTGGGAGATTGTTGGATATATATGCCCTAGAGGCCTTCATTGTATAGGATGCTAGGGATATGTATGTACAGGACAATCTTGCTCGATATGATAGTACGCTATTTGGTTTGTCTTTATCTTAACATTTGATATATTTTACTTTGTATTGCATATATTGTATACATGTTGATAAAGCCCGTAGGATATTTGCCCGACTACACGCGTTGTGATGGTAGTCATACTTATGAGAGCTGGGTGGTCAATGGCCACATTCTTAAATGTCCCTGGTCGTAGGAGTATTGAGACTAGGCATCGATACTCCAGAGTAAACTAGTGTATACATATCTAGACCCTGACGAGGGGAGATGGATTGGTCCCGCAGCCATTAGTGATGTCACCTAAGATTGTATACAGATGCTCACTCGGTGTGAGTTCACCGGACAGGACTCACCGAGGACTGACTAGATGGTATTATACCTAGCGTCGGATAGCAGTTCTCTGGTGACATGTGTGCAGATAGTCTGTCGACCTGAGGTCATCATTCGTCTCGTGTGAGTTCCCACTGTGCTTTGATTACTACCCTACCACGGCTCAAAGGAGTCGTGCAAACATGTTTTAGTTGGGTACAGTCCCGAGCCACATGGAGGCAGTGAGCGACTGTTGGGGATTCGTCTCTACCGGTATAGGGAGTCGATATCGCACTGTGATCGGTTGGTCATTGCCATAAGTCCCTGGCCAGGGCTGATTAAGAATTACTGGTGATCGGACCAGTGGATTCTCGGATAGTCTTGAGCCATACTGACACGACTTGTATGGTTATTAGGGGTCTGACGTTTTTTCCACCCCCTAGGCCATACATGCGATTCTCTCAGATGAACAGACCGGACTTCACGGATATTGTCACGGAAAGGCTCCGTAGGGTTTCGGATGAGTTCGCTCATCGGCCTCCTTTTCGACATGTACATGGGTTGCCGTTACGTACAGCTAGTGCTACTGACAGACTTGTGGTTAAACCCAATGCCAGCGTACTGTCGAGTCTTTAGAGTCCCACACAGAGGTTTTCCCTAGATCAGGCGAGACGATGTAGAGGCCGTATGGTCTTACTGGTTTCGATCACATACGTGTACTGGCTACACGAAGGATGTTCGGACAGATAATACTAGTGGGCTTTGGTTTAAGCCGGATCCTAGTATTATACTATTGGATTATACTTGTCTCTGTGTATCCGTATTTTTCGGAATACGGATACGGGTATGTATATAAGGTGAGGGCATTCTTGTAATTTTACAAGAATGAGCTTCTAGAAGGAAACACCTCATTATAGATTTATCCTTTTTTGATAAAGGATTAATGAGGTGGAAATTAGGAGATATTTGAGGAATGGATTGCAAGCATGGCTTTGTATATTGTTTATTCATTTGGGTTTCCTATTCAAGCATGGTTGCAATTCTTGTGAGTTTTTTATTCAATGCTTGAATTATTAGAAATTGACTTAGTCATTCTCACACCCATTTCTCAACATCATTCTCACATTATCATTCTCTCTCCTAGGTTTTCCTCTCCTCCTCCCTCAAGCTCATCCCATCACATGAGTTGTGAATCAATGAGCATTGAGACAAATTAATCCAATATATCTTCTCTACTTCTACTTAGTAGTCTTCCTTAGCATGTTGGATCACTAAGTTACCTCTTTTGAGGTTAGAGCTTGACCATAGGCCCTCGGGTGGATCTTTCTTTGGCATAAAGAAGACCGGAAACCGAGTTCATTTGAAGCTTTGGAGGAGCCAAAGAAAGGAGATCACAAAGAACCACTTGAAGACCCGAAGGACTTGACACGAGGGTATAACACCTTAACTGGGTAGTTAACACCCTCTTGTTATTTATTTATTGCTAGTTAAGGTTTAGTCAAGATCCTAAAGTGGATAAAGTCTATGTTACAAAGCCAAACATGATCTTTTGATGTGAGAAAATTTGTTTTTGTCGTATTCCGTCTCCCCGCGAACACGTGGGATGTTCTACATAGACTTACAGGCTTTATCTTTTATTTTATTCATTTTCTTGCACTATTGATGCATGGTTATAATTTTCAATTGTTAAAAATTCTATGCTTCAATAATGTGTAAGCAAGGGTGAGCCATTCTAGACTTGGTTGTTTTTCTTTAGTTGAGCACATGAGATGAGTTCTTCTCTCTAGCTCTCTCCATCTTCATCATCACCTCCTCCAAGCTCAATCCTTCACATGAGTTGTGAAAGTGTTTGTTACCCGCCACCACTGGGTTTTTGAGTTGCTTCATTAGTGAAGATAAGTTTGGATTACAAACTTTCGGATGGATCATCTAGGACTGAGGAGGCCGTCCATCAAGGTTGATCTAGGAGAACCCTAGGAGCTTAAGAAAAGGATTGAAGACCCGAAGAACACAGATCTTCTGGTATAACCTTCTTTCATAATAGATAAAACTCCTAGTAGTTGCTAGATTAGGTTTATGGTTTGATCACTTGGGTTAAGTTAGTTGTGCTTGCTTTAAAAAAAATTATGCATTTCGTGTCTCTACTTCGATGTAGAGTGAGCACAACTCACCTACAGATACACTTATTTTAATCGGGTGTTTATTGATATTAGCGATATATATATGATATAACTAGATTATTAAATCAAGTGTTGATTTAATAATTAAATGTATATTTATATATTTACATATTAACTAATATAATGCTCACTTTATTATTTTCTTCTCTTAATTAATATTTATATTTGATATAAATATTGTTTAATGTATGATGATATATTAAAGATGGGTATACAAGAATTGTATGGAAGATAAGAACACTTTTATTCTTTCATTTGTTTAAATGAGAACGAGTCATGACTTTTTAGAGGCTTGTAGACTTTATAACTCATTCTTGGATTGGTTCTCATCTTTTGCCATGCTTATCTTCTTCATACTCTCATCATCATCTCCATGGCTCCTCTCTTGATATTTTCTTCAAGTGAGGAATGGAAGAAGAAAAGATAAAAATTAGTGAGCTAAGTATTCTACATCTCCTAGTAATCATTTTTAGCAAGTTTAATTAGTGGGTTGCTTCATTTTGATGAGATCAATTTAAAAGTTGTGTTGGAGTTATCTCAAGATAGATCATCTTCGGCAAGCAGTTTGTCATGCCATGCTTCCCGGTAGACGAAAATGGTGACGTGACAAGCCCACAACATATTTTTTATGAGAATACGTTAAAGCATAATTAAGAAATATAACAATGTACAAGAATAATAAGATAAAACAACTTTATTTACATTCAAATTTATATACAACTGTTTGTAATAAAAGATACAATGATAAACCAAATTCCTAAACAATGGTATACTGAAAGTAAATACAAGCAGAAGTTAATAGTCAGGCTGAGAAGCAAACTGGTCCAAGTCCTCCGAGCTTGGCTCTATCTCCTCCGTATCTGGTCCTCCTAACGAACATTCCAAAGAAAGAAACAGAGAGGAATGTTGTCAGCGAACTAGCACTCAGTAAGTCCTAAAAGAAGTAAAATAAGATGGTATATAAAAATGAAGAGAAACAATGTAAAAGTGAACAGGCAAGGTTATATATGAGTGTATCACAGGTATAAGATAGTTATTCTAACGTGGTTATTTCTAATTTGATAAAGAATGTATTCATGTATACAAGAGGGGTCTATCTTACCCTGTGGACTATGGTACCATGTAGTACAAGGCCCTGTCATAACCCATAAGACAACGGCACCTGAATTCATATAGGTGTCTTTTATGTGACCTCTCGTGCCATAATATACGTTTCGTAGCAATCTACCCCTTTATCGCCACGTATTGTATTGTATAGTTTAAGATTACAAGTCTTGGCTGAATCCATGAATATAAAAATGTACAGGTTCATTTTCAAGATGTAATCATGTATTCAGGTATTCATGTCAAATTCATGTCAAGTTATATCCATGGTTCGGTCAAGTCGATTCATGTATTCAAGTTTGATATTTGAATTCGAGTGTTTGGCTTCATGATCAAGTATTCAAGTTTGTGTTTGATTTTGGATTCTGGTTTGAGTTTGGATTTAGGTTGGAGTTAGTATCTTATGAAAGGTTTTAGCTCTAGAATTTCTTATGTTCGGGAGTAATCGGACAACTGTTGCATATTGACGGCAGGATTTATATCTTTTTCCAAGACAATTGATATTTGATAACTCCATTAATTTGTCTAACCTGATTAGGCATACACTCACTTTCTCCGGCTCTCTGGGGCTCAAGAGAAATGATACCGGTTAAACCTATACTAATCCATAGTCCTTAAATATTTATTATTGTTGTTTACATTGTATTGTATTGTTTGCATTTCTCGAGAGGGTTTTATGAAAAATACTTTAATATTGTTTAAACATAAACCTTGAGGGTAATTTATTTTATTTAGAGTTTTTATGAATATGTATTTTAATTTTAGTGGTATTTTTGTGATAAAACCTAGTTTTTAAAAGTTTATGGTATTTTTATGAATACTACTGCTTTAGAAAATTGGTGGTATTTTATTAAAATTTCAATCTTTCATTTTAAAAGATAATTTTCACAATTTGTTTTTATTGAAAATACGGTTTCATAATTTTATATAATTTTCTAAAGTTTTAATGTTGATTTATAAAAGCCGTATTCTTTTAAATCGTAATTTTATTCCTTTTGAGACCGAATGCTCCGTGACGAGTTCTTTATCTCACTCTACTATCCCAAGAACGTACGATAACCCGCAACATCCATAGATGTGTTTCCCTAAAATGGTTGTAGGGGCGCAATTGCAAAGGATTTTAAAAATAACGATTAAAAACATGTTTTTATAAAGTGATGGTATTTTATTGATAATTGTTTCGTTCAGATGAAAAATTCTAACCAAACATTATGCTATGAATCAAAAGTTTGCGTGTGGGGTAGGTCGTTACCCTGTGAATGTTCTAGATGTATGTATGACTAATTATCAAAAAATTATATTTAAAGTTCATGGTATTTATGTGAAAAAGTTCCTTATATGCTTATTTCACTTGAATTTCTACTTACATGAAATGGTAAAAGATGTGAATAACATATTAAGGTGATATTTAGAGGTTTAAAGTGAAAAATTAAACATACTGTAGGTGACAAAAGTTTGTTTAAAGAAAAGATAACGAGTTAACACCACTTTGTTGATATCATTTTAGAGATTGGTTTGAAATAAAAAGAAAGAGAGAAGACGGGACATACGGTTTTAGAATGTCGGGAGAAGCGTAAGGAAAGAGGGAGAAGTCTTTGTAGTGTCGCGGTAGCTCCGAGAAAAACTCTGATCTTCAACGAAGAGAACTTGATCGCTAACTCCACTTGACCCCACTTATACTTAGGAAATTTTGGATGAATTTTGATAGAGAATTTTCAGAATGGGGAGAGCTAGGGGATGAGATGTATTTATAGTGTAGGGATGAGAGTGTGTGGGTTAAAGAATTGGAATTAAAATGAATTAAAATAGGATTAATGATGAAATGAAAAGTTTCAGGTTAATTGCAGAGTAAACAAATAATACAGGGAAGTAGAAAGGGGTTAAAGAGACGCGTGAGCGAAGTACGAAGGCATTTGGAGCCGATCCAACCGCCGATAGCGGCCAAAAAGTAAGTTTGGGCGGTCGGATGGGGGCCACGTGGCTCGAGACTTTGGGCAAAGGTATTATTCTGTGTTCACTCCTCATTTTTCCCGTTTGATTTTTCTAGAACTTTTTGATTCTCCGTGTATTGCACGTACAACTCTTAGGCTTTCGAAAAGTTAAAAAGAAAAATATTAAAAATAATTGGGACTGATGGAATTCGAACATACGGGATATATCACAGCAGTGTAGAGGCTTAACTAATGAGCTACAAGGAGTTGCTTTCTTTTATTGAACAAAAACTGTTGGATATAGTGCCCTCAAAGTCAATTATTGGATCCCAGACACATGATTGTAATGATTCAGGGAGGACCTATGCCGGTAGGACAGTCTTACTCAAGATGATAGTATACTATCTGGTTTGTATTTATCATCGTGTACATGCTTTAGGTGATATTACAGATCACTATTACACGTTGATAGAGCCCTTAGGATTCTTGCTTGACTACCAGCAATAAGATGGCGATCATATACGTGAGAGTTGGGTAGTCTATAAGCACATCCTTAAAGTGTCCCTAGTCATAGGAGTTTAGAGACTGGGCATCGATACTCCATGAGTAGACTAGTGTATACGATCGAGACCCCGATGAGGGGCGATGGCCGGTCTCACAAGCCATTGGTGTCAGTTGGTTCACCAAAGACGTATACAGGTGCTCATTGGGTTATGAGTACACCGGACAGGACTCGCCGGGAACATGCTAGTTAGTATTATACCTGACGTCAGATAGCAGTTCCCTGGTGACATGTGTACAGATTAGTCTATCGACCTGAGATCGTCATTTGTCTCGTGTGAGTTCCCATTGTGCTTTGATTACTACCCTACCACGGCTCAAAGGAGTCGTGAAAACAGGTTTTAGTTGGGTACAGTCCCGAGCTACTTGGAGGCAGAAAGCGGATCGGTAGAGGATTCGTCTCTCCTGGTATTGGGTGTGAGATCGCGCTGTGTCTAGGAGAGCCATTACACGAACTCTTTGGCCAAGGCAAGTGAGATTTACTAGTAGGTATTCTAGTAGTATCTCAGGATGTTCTGGGCTACACTCCGACACGACTTATACCGCTATTGGGGGTCTGACGTTTACCAGTCCCCAAGGATCGATATGCGATACTCATAGAAGAACATACCGGACTGTATGGATATTGTCACTGACAGGCTCAGTAGGGTTTCAGGATGAGTTCGCTCGTCGGCCTCCCTTTGCTCAATACCTTGGTAGTCGTTACGTACAGCTTGTACAACTGACGTGCTTGTGGTTAAACCCACTGCCAGCGTATTGACGAGTCTTTAGAGTCCCCCACAGAAAGTTTCCCAAGTTCGGGCGAAACGTTGTAGAGGCCATATGGTTTTATGGCAGGGTTCGATCATATACGTGCACTCGTGCACGGATCATGATCGGACGGATCATACTAGTGGGTTTTGGTTTAAGCCGGATCCTAGTATTAGATTTATTGGATTACTTTAGTCTCATTGTATTCGCATTCAGTCGGAATGCGGATGCAGGTATGTATATACAGGTGAGGGATATCCTTGTATCACGAGCTTCCTTTAGATGTTGTCATTCTCTTTTTGGATTAAACATTTGGATTAATGTTTATTAGTGGTAATTATGAGCTCAAGTCATCATGAGGAGCATTAATTGTGGTATGTGCATGGGTGATGACTCATGGTGTTATTTTTTGTGCCATGCCACTTGTTTATTGATTTATTTGTGTGAGATTGTGATGGAGAGAGAGAGAGAGAGAGGCCAGCCATACAAGGCTTAGGGTTGGCTCTTGAGATTTATTCTAGTGCTCTCTCTCATTTTTATCACACACAAAAAAGAAAGCTCTTCTTGTTCCTCTTTCTTCTTGAGCTCACAATCTCCATTAATGGATTCATCTTCAACCTCCATCCATACAATCTCATGTGTTGAGAATCAATGGATGTTTAGAGACAAATTTATCACACACATTCTCTACTTCACCTTGGAGATGTCGTCTAGCAAACATCATGTCCGAGTTGCTTCGGTTTGAAGTGGGATCCCGTAAAAAGACTTCTTGATGTGGTGCCCTTTTCGACGAGGAGACCGAAGATCGAGCGAGATCGGAGATGCCGCGAGGAGCTAGGGATGGTGGCTAAAGATCGAAGGACACGGATTCGATCGGTATAGCCATTCTAACTTCTTGTAGTTAGCTGGTTTTGTGTTAATGGAACGATAAGGGTAAAAGTCTGTGTTAGCGCCAGTTTCATAAAAGTTTTTGTTTCTGCGTTTGGCCTCGGATAGACGGCCGGGACGCTACCGTAGACTTACATGGTATCAGAGCCACGTCGTTAACCCTTACTAGCTAGTTCTAACATGTTTAAAACATCGATCGAATAAAATTTCCAAAACCGCATTTCCATTCATGAAGTTTCGGTCGAAATTTTTTTGTGGTTGAAATTTTTTTTTCTGTGTGTCAGATAATCGTGCAGGATTTTCTAAGACCCCTGAAGAAATTTGAAAGCACGATCCCATCATTACGCCGTAGAACCGCGGCTGAACTGGCATGTTTGTCGTGGATCCGCGGTAGAAATGTAGGCTCAGTGCTTCATTTTTCTTCTGAGTGTCTTTCATGTGGAATTGTGGTTTCTGGAATATTTTGTTTAGGCCCAGATTTATTTGAGTGCTGGATTTGCACTTGGGGCCTACTTCGGGAAATTTTGTCGATCGAAATTTTAAATACGTTAGTTCACAGAACTTACATTACTATCTGCGACCGTGAATGTCATTCGAGCGGTAAATCAGGTCTAATTGCTATAGCTCTTTTAGACGGGTTTGCGAACGTGATATTCACGTTGATGTTCTGTGTTGTGCTGTGATGTTGCGGATTTATCATGGTGGATAGCTTGCGTGCAATGGTAGTTCTGTTTAGATTTATTTGTACATTTGATATCGCGGGGCGAGCGTCCGACATGTGGACTGCCGTCACTGCATGTTTGTATATTATTCTTTTGGGGTACGACCGGGTTGAGGTCGATGTACCCGTTGTACATATTTTCTTTTCTGTACTAGGATTACCCCACGGTGGAGTGCACGGATAGCCGGGTTCTAGAGGGCAACGTGCCTGCATCTCATGGCTTTGAGACGGAGGGGGCTTCACTCTAGAATTGGAGGGCTATTCGCCGCACTCGTAGGGGGTACAGGTTGACCCATGGAGGGGTGCTCAAGTTACCGGATTCCGTAAAGTGCTGGGTGGTCCATTCACTTTGCTGAAGGGGGCTGCCTCGCTTCAGGTTTTGGCGGGTAACTTGCTGCACTCGTAGGGGTCTAGGTTTCATTGCATAGGCTATCCACATGACCAGGGGAACGTCGGGTTTCGCTTGCAGCTCAAAGGAAACCCGGGGATCCCAGATATCTGTATTGTTCTGTGATGCTTATTACATTTCTGTGATGTTGCATTTATCACGCCTGGAGCAATTATTGTAAATTGATATATATACTATTAGATGTTGTATATGTTTTACACCCACGCTAGTCCAGTCTCCGATCTGTTGTTAGTTAAGTAACCTAACGGGTGATGACGGGACCCAGTGGCGAATGCGGATGTCATATACATACATCATATTTTATTTCTTTATTGGTGTGATTAATTGATGGGACTGCATTGATTCAGATCAATGCAAGGAATACAAACCTAATCGATATTGTTGGAACAATTTTCAAAACGCTGTTATTACAAGGACATTTTCATTTGCTTTGCATAGCGGTATTCAGTTTGGAATATCCAGCACCTCATTCGATGAGGCAAGGGCCGAGATCCCTTCATCGGGAGTGACCCCTTGGGCAGAAGTTTGCGTCAGGGTAATAACTTCACTATAGTCGATTACTTTTTGCTTTGCATCACGGTATTCAGTTGGAATATCCTGCACCTCATTCTACGGGGAAAGAGCCGAGATCCCTTCACCGGGGGTGACCTCTTTAGCAAAGGTTTTCACCACTATATTTTTGTAAAAAGTTATCCGGTTTCTTCAACGATCTCAAGTTCATTACGTTAACGGTTTTTCGCCAAAAACCATTCGTAGCCCTCCATCATTTCAGAAGGGTAGCACTTAGTATTCATGCTATGTTCGTTGACCTTCGTCAAGGCATAGTGTATGGTAGTTGCTTGTTACCTTTCTGTTGCATAGATAAATGCATTGGTTTGGGACATTCGTACAGCCTTGTTGACCTTCGTCAAGAGCGAGTACGGGTGGGTTCAAATTAACCTGGACAATGACGGGTAGAACTTGACATGTGACTTATGATTTGTTGACCTTCGTCAAGGTCATACGAGCATGGGGTAAAAATCACATCAGGAGTTTCAAACATACATGAAACTTGCCAGGCATGCGCATACATTCTGGAGTGTGATAACGTGAGTGGATTCCATCATGTTATCATGCTATGATAGTTGGATCCCGAATCCCACTGATGAGTTGGTTTACTCCTCGGGTGATCCCGACTAATTCTTCTTTCAAGTTTGGAGGAGAATTTGAGGATACAGTGGGAGGTTTCCTGATTAGATAAAGTGATTAACCATTCTGATCTAGGTTAGAGTGCACGCAGAGTGTTTATTTTCTCTCTCTCTTTGGCAGCGACCATGGCCTGACCCTAGACTATGACTCAGTAACCAAGTTAACCGAATTTTCTTAAAACACTGGCTTTTGGATTGTCTGAGTTGCATACATCATTGCCACTCCTTCTTTTACCCTTTGCATTTCTCCAGAACACCTCATTTCACTACGAATATCCACTTCCATTGGATAAATCCATCGTATGGTTATATACGAACTCGAAGGAAATTGTTCCAGATTCGAGGATGGATTCTGGTTCTGGAGAGATTGAAAAGAACTATTCAGTTGTCTTTTCCTTTACCTTCTCTCAGGTTATGAGGGCTCCTAGGATTAGGAGAGGATACATGTATTACGCTTGTTGGATAGTCTTCTTCCAAACCATAGACAGGTGCCGAAAGGTAGGAAATGAAGAAAACCAATTAGCCTAAGTGTGGTGTACAGAAGGTAATAAGTAAAGAGAAATAAAGGGAGTAGAAAGAGGGCAAAGTAAATTACGACTACTATCATTCACGACCAAGCCGAGTATCTCATCGCCACTCCTATTTCACCTTTGTATTTCTCCAGAACACCCCATATCACTACGAACATCTAATTCAATTGGATAAATACATTGTATGGTTATATACGAACCCGAAGGAACTTGTTCCAGTTCGGGGATTGATTCTGGTTCAGGAGAAATAGGAATAAGGTTTATTCAGTTGTCTTTTATCATCACCTTCTCTCAGGTTGCGAGTACTCCTAGGATTAGGAGAGTACACCTATTATGCTTATTGGATAGTCTTCTTCCAAACCATGGGCTGGTGCCGAACGGTAGGGAAAGAAGAAAACCATTTAGCCTAAGAGGGTGTACAGAAGATAATGAGTAAAGACAAATAAAGGGATTTGGAGAGATGGCAAAGAAATATACGGTTACAGTCATGAATCTGGATAATGGAAGAGGCATTACTAAGAATACCCGAATAACCCCTTCGAAACATATTCATATTTCAGTTTCACTATGTGTTGTTAAAGGAAAACTGATTTCCTAATTAGGTCCTTACTCCACGGTATGTATTTACCAGGTATGCTTCTCACATCTATATGGTTTTACAGATGATGAGTGTGAGTAAGTTATTGGGAATTAGGTGATCATCCTCATTATATCGGGATTCGTTGTAATTGGTGATATTTGAGGAAATCGCCTGGGTTTTTGTCGGACGGCAAATATTTGGTTTTGAATATCCGTTGTTATGCACCAAATTTAAACTGATATATCTGTACGTTTATTTTATAAAGTGAGATATAACTTTCTGAAATTATGTCCATGACATTTACCTATATCAGTTGATGGTTAGGTAAGGAGCATTGAACATCGGTGTAATTCTTCATAACCATAGTACAGTTTTCAACCTACGACGCACAGAGTTTGATTTATTCAACTCAGGGGACTTATACAGAGTATTGTATGTTGTCCAGTGTCCATTAGGACAGAGAGGTTGGTCATCGTACTATATTCTGTTTACTTGTGACTTCTCAAGTTTTTGACAAGTGTTTCGTAGAAATACAAGATCCAGGTTTTGAGAAGTTATAGGTACAAGAATAAAGTAGAGAACCATGTGTTGCAAGTATCGGGATTCTTCAAGATGATCGAAGATGTAGATATTTTTGTTTGGTATTCAGTTGATAGTAATGGTTTTGAGAACTTGATTCTCTTTCAGGTTACTCATATCTGGATGCACTCCTAAGATGAGTAATGCTGATCGGCCTCTCTCCATTTAGTTTACATGCACTGGAGACAGCTGCATGATTTGAATCTGGTTCCAATTAAATCAGTGTCTTTGTTTCTATATTGTATATAGAACAGTTAATATCTTAACAATGTTAAGGTATATGGAGTTGTCCGGCTTATATTTAAAACCAGATTCTGGATAACTCAAAGCACGTTTCAGTAATGGCAGTTTGTGGGTTAACCGGGGCTATGACGATGGTTAACTTTCTACCATCTGAAAGATCAATAGTGATATTGTTCTTGACTCGCCACAGCTTTATTAAATTGGATTTTTTCAGAAAACAGTAGTGGGAGTATGGTAGAACTGGAAGTGATTCCAGAACCACAAACGATTACTGAAAATTTAATAGGACTTAAAAATTCAATCAGGTTTGACATTCCATTAGCCACTCCGCAAATATGGTGGGTAACCTCGGGCGCCCGAGAGGTACTCCGCTATCCTTAAGGACGGTGATAGGGAGGTTCTTGTTCACCCAGACTTGCCATTGCTGCTGTTCCAGACTATGAGACCCGGCAGAAGGATGAGTATAGCGTCGTTCTAAACTAGCTTTAGAAGTGCATGTGTATATGATTCTGCCAGAGGGTTGTCGTAGTCAGTGGGGGCAGCAGAAGCATAGTGGACAAGTAGCTTATGTCTATTTATAGACTAAAGTAGATATAGCGGGGATAGATCGTCTATTTTTGATGTGTCAAGTCATAGGTTTTGACTTCATCAGAATAGGAGATGGAATGTTAAGAAAGTAGTAGGGTGTGATGTCCTGGAATATGGATGACATACACATAGTAGAAAGTGAAATTCCTATACTACGATCGGTTATACTGTGGTTGTCACACAGTGGTTTCTCCACATAGGATATGGATATAATATCAGGCATTCTGGTCACTAGATCTATGGTTTTAGATCTAGATTTGGGAAGTGTCCCAATCTGGGTACTTAGACAGCATTCTAAAGGTGTTTTAGAATGGACGACTCCTGGCATGGTGGTGTACCTGCGGGTGATGGAGTCACCCTCTCTAAAGGTGTCTTACAGACTAAAGGGGAGAGGGATATGCATGATTGGCATATCACTTGCTTAGGCAATTGAGTCAATCATGAGATGTCAAGTACCACACCAGATGTTGATTTTGCACTAGCTGCAATAAGTTCAAATATTAATCCAATCCTGGAGAAACGTTCGGAAGCAGTTTTAGAACATAAGTGAACGTTCTAGGGAGATGATAACGATACCCTCCTTTGGGAAACAGTTATCATTCCAGTCTTCCAAGGTGACCTGGATGACAGTTAGAGTTATAGTTTTCCCTCTGAAGAGGGGAAGTAGTTTGGACAGGTGGTCCAAGCGGATACTGAGGGAGGCATGGTGCAGGATACTGATTAAATTCAATTGACGATACAGTCTAAGAAGTTTTCTGGATTTGGAGTTCATTTGTGAACTAGGTCCCATCAAGTATCCAGACATGTTCTAAGACAGGTATTACTCAATTCGGGAGATGGCTTTCTCCGTGAACTTGAGATAAAGAGAGACATAGAAAGAAACATCAGGGCGGATCCACTCACTGAGGCTATTTCTCGAACGCCATAGTTTCGAAAATGAGCTTTGTGAAACTGATTAGTAGAGGAGTTGGGTGTTCGATATCACACGGGCTGTGAGTTTACGACATCGCAATAATTAGCCCTAAGTGCAAGTGGGATATTGTTGGATATAGTGCCCTCAAAGTCAATTATTGGATTGCAGGCACGTGATTGCAATGATTGTGGGAGGACCTATGCCGGTAGGACGGTCTTACTCGAGATGATAGTATGTTATCTGGTTTGTCTTTATCATCGTATGCATGCTTTAGGTGATATTACAGATCATTATTACACGTTGATAGAGCCCTTAGGATTCTTGCTTGACTACCAACAGTATGATGGTGATCATATACGTGAGAGTTGGGTAGTCTATAAGCACATCCTTAAAGTGTCCCTAGTCGTGGGAGTTTCGAGACTGGGCATGAGTAGACTAGTGTATACGATCGAGACCCCGACGAGGGACGATGGCCAGTATCATAAGCCATTGATGTCAGTTGGTTCACATAAGACGTATACAGGTGCTCATTGGGTTATGAGTACACCGAACAGGACTCGCTGGGAACATGCTAGTTGGTATTATACCTGACGTCATATAGCAGTTCCCTGGTGACATGTGTACAGGTTAGTTTATTGACTTGATATCGTCATTTGCCTCGTGTGAGTTCCCACTGTGCTTTAATTACTACCCTACCACGGCTCAAAGGAGTCGTGCAAACATGTTTTAGTTGGGTACAGTCCCGAGCCACATAGAGGCAGTGAGCGGATCAGCAGGGGATTCGTCTCTCCCGGTATTAGGGGTGAGATCGCGCTGTGTCTAGGAGAGCCATTACACAAAGTCCTTGGCCACGGCAAGTGAGATTTACTGGTAGGTATTCTAGTAGTATCTCAGGGTGTTCTGGGCTACACTCCGACACGACTTATACCGCTATTGGGGGTCTGACGTTTAACGGCCCCTAGGCCCGATATGCAATACTCATAGACGAGCAAATCGGACTGTACGGATATTGTCACTGACAGGCTCGGTAGGGTTTCAGGATGAGTTCGCTCGTCGGCCTCCCTTTACTCAATACCTTGGCAGCCGTTACGTACAGCTAGTACCACTGAAGTGCTTGTAGTTAAACCCACTGCCACCGTATTGACGAGTCTTTAGAGTCCCCCACAGAAAGTTTCCCAAGTTCGGGCGAAACGTTGTAGAGGCCATATGGTTTTATGGCAGGGTTCGATCATATACGTGCACTCGTGCATGGATCATGATCGGACGGATCATACTAGTGGGCTTTGGTTTAAGCCGGATCGTAGTATTAGATTTGTTGGATTACTTTATTCTCATTGTCTTCGCATTCAGTCGGAATGCGGATGCAGGTATGTATATACAAGTGAGGGGTATCCTTGTGATCCGTCACGAGCTTACTTTAGATTTTGCCATTCTCTTTTTGGATTAAACATTTGGATTAATGTTTATTAGTGGTAATTATGACCTCAAGTCATCATGAGGAGCATTAATTGTGGCATGTGCATGGGTGATGTCTCATGGTATTATTTTTTGTGCCATGCCACTTGTTTATTGATTTATTTGTGTGAGATTGAGATGGAGAGAGAGAGGGCAGCTATACAAGGCTTGGGGTTGGCTCTTGAGATTTATTCTAGTGCTCTCTCTTATTTTTATCACACACAAAAAAGAAAGATCTTCTTCTTCCTCTTTCTTCTTGAGCTCACAATCTCGATTAATGGATTCATCTTCAACCTCCATCTATACAATCTCATGTGTTGAGAATCAATGGATGTTTAGAGACAAAGTTATCACACACATTCTCTGCTTCACGTTGGACATGTCGGCTAGCAAACTTCATGTCTGAGTTGCTTCGGATTGAAGCGGGAGCCCGTAAAAAGACTTCTTGATGTGGTGCCCTTTTCGACGAGGAGACCGAAAATCGAGCGAGATCGGAGATGCCGCGAGGAGCTAGCGATGGTGGCTAAAGACCGATGGATACGGATCGATCGGTATAGCCATTCTAACTTCTTGTACTTAGCTAGTTTTGTGTTAATGGTACGATCCGGGTAAAAGTCTGCGTTAGCGCCAGTTTCATAAAAGTTTTTGTTTCCGCGTTTGGCCTCGGATAGATGGCCGTGGCGCTACCGTTGACTTACAAAAACAATTTTTAACTTCTAATAAGGCTGCAATACCCTTTCTATACTTTTGAATAAGTTACATTTCTATAGAGATTTCAGAGTCATTATACATATCATCAAGCAAGCTTGTTCGGGACTTTGTGGAGACTAGCCAGAGTCCAAGAAGAGGTGGTTAACGCGCTGCCAACTCTTATTTTTACCTTACTAGTTTAGTTACAAGTGTAGTATTTTGGTTTGATTCTTGGGATAGGTTTACAATTGCTCTCTGGAGTTTTAAAATTACCGCTTCCTGTAGGGTTCCTAGGCACACTCAAGAGGTTCCACAAGGCATCAACCATGCCAAATTAAAATTTTACGGTGCCGAGAAACCCTAATATAGATCGTTAACTAGAGAATAGGCGAAAAGAAAAACTAGCAAACAACTTTGCTACTAAGTGAAAGGGATTACAACCTTTGTAGATCCGGTCCTCCACTTCTTTAGCTCCGTGTTGACGTCCCTCCGCTGCGATCATCGGGATCCCGGACTCTTGCGATGGTTTCGTCGGAGAAATGATCGGGCTAGGTCATTGACTTCGAGGTCGAAGATGATCTACGTTGGGGAGACTCAAACTCAAGACATTCCTTCACTTGGTCAAAAACTTTGTGAAGAGAACACCCTATACTACATGGCAAGTGGTAGAGGATGAAGAAATAGGAAGTGGGTTCACTTTTGAATTGGATTTCTCACTCTTTTTCTCATGATGCCATTGGAGCTAGCAAGCTTTTTTCAAGCTTGATGAAGATGAAGAAGAAGAAAAGAATTATCTCCAAATGAAAACTTATCCAACAAATAATGGCACCATGGTTGAGTTAAGCCCTCATGCTTAACTCATGTAGAGAATTAACCAAACCATTTGGTTAAGGGTTGGGTTAACTAATATCCTACACAAATGACAAAAGGGTTGACTTTGTCAATGCTTATCAAGCTTCATGAAGCTTGATAACTTTGACCAAAGTCTCAATTCTTTTGTTATTTGCTAAGAAAATAGTAAACCCTAATCTAACTTTGATATGGTTCAAGTCTCATACACACAACTTGTTTGTATCATCAAGCATGATACAAACATGTACACTTGCAAATATCACATATAAACAATGTACACTTTCAAGTGAGAAAATCAATCTTAAGTGAACCAATACTAGTTAATGTAAAGTAATATATCAAATATATAATTATAAATTAAATCATTAAATCAACACTGGATTTAACGATCCGGTCATATCGCAAATAACCGACTAATATCAATAGTAACAACTTATCGAATCAACACTTGATCCGATAACCCGGCTATATCGCATACAACCGATCAATGTCACAAATCACGAGAATAGAATACAGTATCACATACTGTTATTATTCTCGGTACCGCACATATCTCATATGCGCTCCTATTTAGTTTCGCTTGAGCCAGGAAACCCCTATGTCGGACTCTAAAGACTCATTAATACGCCGGCAGCAGGTGATGATCATATCAAACACCCACAAGCCGCAAGCGGTCTTCTAAACGTAACGGCCACCCGGGTATTGAGCGATCAGAAGATCAACGAGCAAGCCCGCTCACACTGCAGTGAATCCAACGAGTAACACTACCGTACAGTCCAGTCTGTTCGTCTGATATGTCGCATATCTCGTCTAGGGGTGGTAAACGTCAGACCCCAATAACTCGATAAGTCATGTCGATATGAGGCTCATAACGGGTCGAGAAACTACAGGTAACACTTACCAGTAAATCCCTAAAACATCCTTGGCCAAGGACTTCCTGTTATAGCCAATCGAGCACTGCGCAACATCAACTCCCTATACCGGGAGAGAAGAAATCCCTCATATCGCTCATTGCCACCATGTGATTCGGGTCTGTACCCAAAAGCCACCTTTTTGCACGCCCTCTTGGACATGGTATGATGGAAATCAAAGCACAGTGGGAATCACACAAGACTATATGACGAACTCGGGTCTACAGACTAACCTGTACCAGTATCACCAGAGAACTGCCATCTGACGTAAGGTATAATACCATCTGGGAGTTCTCGGCGAGTCCGTCCAGTGTACCCAGTCTCCACTGAGCACCCGTATATCATCTCTGATGTCAAACACCAATGGATATGGGATCATCCATCGCCCATCTGTATGGTCGAGAAGGTATACGCTAGTCTACTCTGGTATTGTTAGTTATATGTATGCCCTAGAGGCCATTACTGTACATAAGATGTATATTGTAGTGGATGCTGGGACATATATAGGGAGGACTTTCTTGCTCGACATGATAGTATGCTATCTGGTTGCTCTTTTCATTAACGTGTACACTGATTGTCTCTCTTTTACATGTTGGTAAAGCCCTTAGGATGTGTACTTGACTACCTGGACTGTGATGCGGATCATACTAGTGGGGACATGGTAGTCCATAAGTACATCCTTCAAAGTCCCTAGTCGTGGGTGTATCGAGACGGGGCATCGATATACCAGAGTAAACTAGTGTATACCTTCTCGACCCATACAGATGGGCGATGGATGATCCCATATCCATTGGTGTTTGACATCAGAGATGATGTACGGGTGCTCAGTAGAGACTGGGTACACTGGACGGACTCGCCGAGAACTCCCAGATGGTATTATACCTCACGTCAGATGGCAGTTCTCTGGTGACACTGGTATAGAGTAGTCTGTTGACCCGAGATCGTCATAGAGTCTTGTGTGGTTCCCACTGTGCTTTGATTTCCATCTTACCACGTCCAAGAGGGCGTGCAAAACGGTGGTTTTTGGGTACAGTCCCGAGTCACATGGAGGCAATGAGCGATAGGAGGGGATTCGTCTCTCCCGGTATAGGGAGTTGATGTTGCGCTGTGTTCGATTGGCTATAACAGGAAATCCCTGGCCAGGGTTGCTGAGATATACTGGTAAGTGTTACCAGTAGTTTCTCGAATTGTTATAGACCTCATATCGACACGACTTATCGAGCTATTGGGGTCTGACGTTTACCACCCCTAGGCGAGATATGCGACATATCAGACGATCAGACCGGACTGTACGGTAGTGTTACTGGTTGGATTCACTGGAGTGTGAGCGAGCTTGCTCGTCGATCTTCAGATCGCTCAATACCAGGGTGGCCGTTACGTTTAGCAGACCGCTTGCGGCTTGTGGATGTTTGATATGATCATCATCTGCTGCCGGCGTATTGACGAGTCTTTAGAGTCCTACACAGAGGTTTCCTGGCTCAAGCGAAACGAAATAGGAGCGCATATGAGATATGTGCGGGACCGAGAATAATGCGTGTATGTGATACCGTATTTCATTCTCGCAATCAATGTGTCGACTGGTTGTATGCGATATAACCTAGTTATCGATTCAAGCGTTGATTCGATAAGCCGATACATTGTATACTAGTCGGTTGTGTGCGACATGACCGGATCATTGAATCAAGTGTTGATTTAATGATTTAATGCATATTTATATATTTGATATATTACTTTGCATTAACTAGTATCGGTTCACTTTAAATGGATTTTCTCACTCGGATGTGCGCATTGCATATGCGATATGATTTTGTGCACTTGCTTGTATCATGTTTGATGATACATGCCTTTTGGTTAAGTGTGAAGAATTAAACCTTGGTTAATGAAATGGTTAGGGTTTACTATTTCCTTATTCATTTATTCATTTATTTATTCTTTTGGAAATAGAAAAGCAAATGAGAAAATGGTGGCTTGTTTTCTTTTGTTCATGAAGCTTCATGAAGACTTTGACCAAATGACCATTTTGTCTCATGCTTAACCCTAACCATCCCACTAACCATGATTTATTCTCTACACTTGACCATGGTTTGGTCATGATAAGTATTCTATTATTTTTCTTTTTGGATATAACTTATCATAACATTTCTTCTTCTTCTTCTTCCTTGAACTCAAGAAGAAAACCTTGACTTCATCAATGGTGGATTGATGAAATGAGTGAGAAATCCAATTCTAAAGTCTACCCACTTCCTATTTCTTCATCCTCTACATCTTGCCAAGTAGTAGGGTGTGTTTCCTTCACAAGTATTCATGGCTTGGTGAAGGTGGAGCTTGATCTAGTGATGCTTCGACGTAGATCATCTTCGGCACGTCGTCGATGACCTAGCCCGTCCATTCTCCGATGAAGCCGACGCTAGAGCCCGGGATCCGTCTTGGACAGTAAGGAGACTTCATTGCGGGGCCGTGGAGGTGGAGCACCGGATCTATAAAGGTTGTATATCCGTATTCTCATAGTTAAGTGTTAACTAGTTAGCTTTTTCGCCTAGTTTTCTAGCAAACGATCCGTAGTCGGGTCTCTCGGCACCTAGATTTTCTTGAAATTGGCATGTTCGATGCCTTGTGAGACCTCACTAGAGTGCCTAGGAACCCTACAGTGGTATCAGAGCCTAGCTAGAGCCTTAGGCGAAGTCTAGACGGAATTTGAACTCCGATCGAATCAAAACCAAAACCCTAAAATTGCTCTCTGTACTTTTTCTAAAATTGTGGATTTTTCCAAATTAAAAATATGTAGAAAACTCAGCAGGGAATTCTAAGAATTACGGTGGAAAATGTTTTTCATGAACAGTGATTTTGGCGGCGGAACCGCGGCATAAGCCTAGCTTATGCGGCGGTTCCGCGGCGGATGTATGACGTCAGCGCTCCTGGTTTGAGCTGTAATTAATTATTTCAGAAGCTGAGTTTTATGGGTATTTTTTATATTTATTACAGAGTTTAATTTTCTGGGGTGTTTTGGAACTTTGATGTTTCGACCGGATTGTCAAATTTCGTCTTTGTGCATTTCCGGATAATTTTAGAATATGTTAAAAAGTTTCGACCGGATATAAATACCCAACTTTTCCCCTGTCGGGAAATTTCCAAGTGTTGGACTTTTCCGTAGTTTAACGACATTCTAAGTAGTGCAAGTAACGCGATGGACCCTCTAGAAGACAACAAACCTTAACTCGATTATGTGACCGTCTTGAACTGTCCTTTGAACCTTCGGGTTTGGGGCAGTACGGCGTGCCACATGTGAGGTGTTGGCTTGACCCTTCTACGGCTGGACCGTTGGTACTGAGGCACGAACTGAATGTTTTTAGACTTGTTTCATGTGTTGATCTGTATCGGGAAAACTTGGGTGTTCGATTGTTCGATCGGAAAGTTTGACATTTTCTATTTATCCGGAATGGGATACAATAATTGGAATTCACAAAAGTTATGAGATGACTGAATGAATGTTATAAACGTAGCACTTTAGTCTCACTTGATCGGTTGCCACGGAATTTTGATGTGATCAAAAGTCCGTCAGAATCACGTAGCGTACGCGGATTCTCGCCGGGTAAACTTAATAGACAGCCTCACTCCATAGCCCCGACCGAGTGACTGTAGGAGAACCCCGTCGCCGAAAGCATCTGTTCGGGTGCTCGCGGTGGCGGTGTTCCGCCTTTGTGCACTTCGTCGACGGTATCGGGGGTGCGGCCGTCTACTGAAGTTTGCGACGAGTATTCGATCAGATTGTCGGGAATCTTGTTGAATTGCCCGACTTGATATTGAAAAGAGTTTTCGATAATGAGACTAAAATACGGGGTTTATAATGGTTAGGCATGCGATGTCTAAGGAATTCATTCGATTTGGCATGCGATGTATAAAGAGGTTGCGGATTCCAACTGTTGTAGTTTTACACTTTCTTTTCTGTGACCGTAAGTGTAATATGTGATATCGCCGGTTTCGTTGCTATATGTCAACGACAATTGGGATGCGCATATTTACTTACGTTGATGACATGTGATGTTATGTGTTGCTGGATATGTTATATTGGATCGTCGTGTTTGAATAGCCGGGGGTTTTTTATGTGAGATGAGTGTTTTTCATTTTCATTCATGTAAAAACTTGTATGTAATATTCTTTTATTGGGGTGCTTCCAGGTTGCGGAAGTTGTCACCGTTTGTATATTATTTACTTTTCCGCACTAGGATAGACCCAAGGAGGAAGGCACAAGTAACCGGGTTCTGGAGTCCAGTGGGAGACCAACTCGAGGTGTCGAGTCCGGGTCTCCTAACTCCAGAATTGGTAGGGTTGCTTGCCACTCTTGTAGGGGTCTAGGGGTGTAGGTTTGGCTATTCATCACGACCGTGGAATCCGTGTTTTATACTGGCCCGTATTGAAAACACGGACGTCCTAGTATATCCAATATTTCATATGATTCTTCTGCTGCGATATCTGTGATGTGATCATTTGATGTTCTGTGATAAATACTGTATATAGTATATATGATATATTATATAGCCGTTACTTATGTTTTACACCCGCGCTAGCCTGTCCCGCTCTGTCGTTAGTTACCTAACCTAACGGTGCACGAGGGGACATCGAGGCGAATGCGGATGGCATAAGTGTACGTCGTATTTATCTGTGATGTTTAGGTACTTGAATGATGGGACTTCATTAATGTGATTAATGAAATAAAAAGAAACCTAAGATGTTGTAGAATCGAATTTCAAAATAAAACAGGTAGCTACAGTTCTTGCTTTGCACAGCGGTATATACGATATATCCTGCACCTTATTCGATAAGGAAAGGACCGAGATCCCTTCACCGGGAGTGACTCCTTTAGCAATAACTGGCAGATGCTACACCCTCGGTTTGTCTTTTGATTGCTTTTAAGAGTTTTTGCTTTGCACAGTGATATATATGATATATCCCGCACCTCATTCGACGAGGAAAGGACCGACGATCCCTTCACCGGGAGTGACTCCTTTAGCAAAACTAGAAAAGCCTAAAAAACACTCCATTTCAAAATCATTTGATTCTACAACGATATCAAGTTCATTACGCAATAGGTTTTCAGAAAAACCTGTCGTAGCCCTCCGTCATTTCAGATAAGTTGTATATAGTATTCGTGCTGCATTTGTTGGCTTTCGTCAAGGTGCAGTATGCGGTAGCTATATGCTGCTTATCTGCTAGCATACGATGCGATTGGATTAGGGTAGTCGTGCGGCTTTGTTGGCTTTCGTCAAGGGTCGTGCGGTTGGGTTTAATTCGATCAAGAAATGTACGGGTTGAACTTGACTAGCGGGCTATGGTTTGTTGGCTTTCGTCAAGGTCATAGCACGTTAGGGGCAAGATATTATCGGGAATTTCAAGTGTTGAAATTTGCAATGAGATTGCATACCTTCTATGAGATAGTTGGATCCCGATACCCGCTGCGAGTAAGAGTTACTCCTGGGAGAGTTTTATACATTACAATTAGCCGATCAAGTAGGTGTCTAGAAAGGTGTCAACGGGGTTACGCCTCTGGGAAAACGAGGTTTACATTAATTAGGTTCGTGCGAAAGCACGGGGGACCTCCCTCAAAGTACCGACACTGGCCTGGCTGAAAGATTGGCGAACTTGTAGTGTGTAATTAATCCCGGCTAGTCTTTCTTTTTAGGGTTTGAAGGAAGATTTGATAAAAAGCAGTGGGAGCCATCCTGATTAGATAAAATAATAACCAATCTATTCTTGCAAGAGCGCACGCTGAGTGTTTTCTTCTCTCTCTCTCCAGGTAGCGACCATATCACGCCTTAATCAAGATAATAATACGGATTATTGACCGAACCCGCTTGTTATACTGAGCTGGGGAACGTTGGTCCCGCTCCAACTTATAATTGTTATAAGACAGAGCAGGAAATTAGGGAATACCAGATTTCCCGTGCCGCCCAAACGAAGAGAGTGCATGCTGATGCATCATCTTCGGGTGTGTTCATTACAAAGAACTGTTTCTCAGTATCCTCTGCATCCTAGGTATATGATACCGGATCAGGATCCCAGATATGTAATATGTTACATAGGGTTACAAAAGGGTAGAAAAACTGAGAACGGGTGATAAGTTTCATGAGACAGAAAACGGGGCAAGTGTTGCTGCCAAGTCTGTTGGTCACTGTCACCCTGTATTGTAATACATTGATTCTGAACGAATGTTATTAGATACCGAACCTGATATACAAAATCATATCAGTCTCTTTATTAGTAAAGAAATGATAAAATTTTGTATTGTTGGATAATGTTTTGAAAATTTCCTATATCAAAAGTTGATCGGTTCAGGCACGTTATCTAAAAGCATTGATGTTCTAAATCAAACTACAGTTCTTAGTATACAGAACACACATAAGAGGAAGAGTTCAGAAATGAACGAATCCTTCTTGAGGCATTGTAGACTAGGTCATATCAATGCGACCCGACTAGCTGAAGTTACATGTAGATGCATATTTAAATCAGTTTGAATTTACATCTTGTGAAACTTTCCAGTCATGTCACAGTGATAAGATGACCGTAGCTCCGTTTACTGGAAACAGAGAAAGAGTTAATGAACTCTTGGGACTGATATATGATGATGTATGTAAGGTCTCCAGTCTACACATGCCAGGACTGATTCTTTATACTTCATTACGTTCTCTGATGATCTCTTTAGATTCAGACATATGTTCCTGTTGAAACATAAGTCCGAACCTTTTGAGATATTCACAGAATATGATTTAGAAGTAGAGAACCAAATTAAGGGTATAAGCATTATATCCTTTGATGAGATCAGGGAGGAGAATACTTGTGCATGGAATTCCTGGACTATTCTAAAGGAGAATGAGATTCTCTCTTAGCATTACTCCTCCGTATACACCATTGCACGATGGTATGTCGGGGCGGAGCAGATACACCCTATTTGATATGGTGTGCTCTATGATGAGTAATACTGAGTTACCTTTTTCCTTAGGGGGTTATGCACTTGAGAAGTTGCATACCTATTGAATAGGGTTCCAATCAAATCAGTTGCCTACCACTTCATATGTGATATGGAATGGGAAGAGCCCATATCTTAAGTTAGTTAAGATTTGGGGTTGTCCGGCCTATGTCTAAAAGAAAAATCCGGACAAGCTCGAGGCAAGGTCTGTTATGTAGAACTGGAAATGTTCCAGCCATACAAATGACAGCAGATGACTTGGTAGAACCAGAGGATTCAATAACAACCGACGAACTTCAGCCTCTCCGCCGATCTAGTAGGGTTCCTCACCCACCAGAGAGATACTTCGGTTTCTCTATGATAGTGGGAGCGAGGATTACATCATGAGATGATGACCCAACTAGTTTCGAGCTGGCCATCAGGAGTGAGACTCTGTAAGAATGACTGGATGCTTAGTGATCTAAGATGGAATCCTTATACACCAACAAAGTATGGACTTTGGTTGCTATATCTGAAGGGTTAAATCCCCATCAGGAGCAAGTATATCTTGAGAAGATTACTTGGTGTAAATGGAAAGGTTGAGACTTTCAAAGCTAGACTTGTTAAAGGTTTTCGACATTGACCAGGCGTGGATAATGATGAAACCTTTTCCAGTACCTATGCTTAAGTCCATCCATATCCTACTTGTCACGGCTACATACCATGACTACGATATCTGGCGGTTGGGTGCCATGACTCCTTTTCTAAATGATGTTTTAGAAGAGTGTGTCTATAAGTACACAGCCAGAGGGCCTCGTAGACAGTGGAAGCAGCGGAAACGTGAGCAAGATGCTTTATCTGATAAAGCCGGCATCGCGGAGTTGGAACATCTGTTTTGATGGATTAGTCAAGGAAGTTGACATCATCAAAATGGTAGATGAACCTTGTATAAACAAAAAGGTAGTAGGGAGTATGGTGGCGATTCACGTAGAATACATGGATGACATACTCTTGATAGGGAAGGAGCTTCCTATGCTACGCTCGATCGATCTCCGCTTATCACAATGATTCTCCATATAGGATCAAAGTGATACCTCCTAAATCCTGAGTTTTAGATCTATGAGATAGATATAATTGGATGTTAGGATTCTCACTAGTTGTAGTGAGATGGAATCAATCGATCCTGGGGAGAATCACTGGAAGTGTTCCAGGGTGATAAAGACGACTGAATGTCAGTCGCAGGCATTGTCTTTACCCTCAGTAAAGGGACGGTATGCTGGAAGAGTTCCAAGCTAGATACCGTGGCATACTAGACGATAAAGGCTGGATACATCGCTACTTATGATGCTACCAAAGAGGAAGTTTGGGTGTACAATGGTTCATGAGATGAACTAGGTTCCTTCCATTGTATGACAATGGAGTTGTGGCTTATGCCAGGAACCCCGGTCCCATCAGTGATCCAGACTTATTCTAAGGCAGTATCGCCTGATCATGGAGATGGTTGATCTCCAGGGTGATCGAGGATAGGAGAGTAGACTCAGAGGATAACACTGCGGATCCACTCACGAAGGCCTATTCCCAGAGAGAGACTTTTATGGGATGGTTGAGTATGAGATACTTCGACCACTGCTACAGATGGCCCTAGTGCAAGTGGGAGATTGTTAGTTATATGTATGCCCTAGAGGCCATTACTGTACATAGGATGTATATTGTAGTGGATGCTGGGACATATATAGGGAGGACTTTCTTGCTCGACATGATAGTATGCTATCTGGTTGCTCTTTACCTTAAAGTGTACACTGATTGTCTCTCCGTTACATGTTGGTAAAGCCCTTAGGATGTGTACTTGACTACCTGGAATGTGATGCGGATCATACTAGTGGGGACATGGTAGTCCATAAGTACATCCTTTAAAGTCCCTAGTCGTGGGTGTATCGAGACGGGGCATCGATATACCAGAGTAGACTAGCGTATACTTTCTCGACCCATATAGATGGGCGATGGATGATCCCATATCCATTGGTGTTTGACATCAGAGATGATGTACGGGAGCTCAGTAGAGACTGGGTACACTGGACGGACTCGCCGAGAACTCCCAGATGGTATTATACCTCACGTCAGATGGCAGTTCTCTGGTGACACTGGTAGAGAGTAGTCTGTTAACCCGAGATCGTCATAGATTCTTGTGTGGTTCCCACTGTGCTTTGATTTCCATCTTACCATGTCCAAGAGGGCGTGCAAAACGGTGGTTTTTGGGTACAGTCCCGAGTCACATGGAGGCAATGAGCGATAGGAGGGGATTCGTCTCTCCCGGTATAGGGAGTTGATGTTGCGCTGTGTTCGATTGGCTATAACAGGAAATCCCTGGCCAGGGTTGCTGAGATATACTGGTAAGTGTTACCAGTAGTTTGTCGAATTGTTATAGACCTCATATCGACACGACTTATCGAGCTATTGGGGTCTGACGTTTACCACCCCTAGGCGAGATATGCGACATATCAGACGATCAGACCGGACTGTACGGTAGTATTACTGGTTGGATTCACTGGAGTGTGAGCGGGCTTGCTCGTCGATCTTCAAATCGCTCAATACCCGGGTGGCCGTTACGTTTAGCAGACCGCTTGCGGCTTGTGGGTGTTTGATATGATCATCATCTGCTGCTGGCGTAATGACGAGTCTTTAGAGTCTTACACAGAGGTTTCCAGGCTCAAGCGAAACGAAATAGGAGCGCATATGAGATATGTGCGGGACCGAGAATAATGCGTGTATGTGATACCGTATTTCATTCTCGCGATCAATGTGTCAATTGGTTGTATGCGATATAACCTAGTTATCGATTCAAGCGTTGATTCGATAAGCCGATACATTGTATACTAGTCGGTTGTGTGCGACATGACCGGATCATTGAATCAAGTGTTGATTTAATGATTTAATGCATATTTATATATTTGATATATTACTTTGCATTAACTAGTATCGGTTCACTTTAAATGGATTTTCTCACTCGGATGTGCGCATTGCATATGCGATATGATTTTGTGCACTTGCTTGTATCATGTTTGATGATACATGCCTTTCGGTTAAGTGTGAAGAATTAAACCTTGGTTAATGAAATGGTTAGGGTTTACTATTTCCTTATTCATTTATTCATTTATTTATTCTTTTGGAAATAGAAAAGCAAATGAGAAAATGGTGGCTTGTTTTCTTTTGTTCATGAAGCTTCATGAAGACTTTGACCAAGTGACCATTTTGTCTCATGCTTAACCCTAACCATCCCACTAACCATGATTTATTCTCTACACTTGACCATGGTTTGGTCATGATAAGTATTCTATTATTTTTCTTTTTGGATATAACTTATCATAACATTTCTTCTTCTTCTTCTTCCTTGAACTCAAGAAGAAAACCTTGACTTCATCAATGGTGGATTGATGAAATGAGTGAGAAATCCAATTCTAAAGTCTACCCACTTCCTATTTCTTCATCCTCTACATCTTGCCAAGTAGTAGAGTGTGTTTCCTTCACAAGTATTCATGGCTTGGTGAAGGTGGAGCTTGATCTAGTGATGCTTCGACGTAGATCATCTTCGGCACGTCGTCGATGACCTAGCCCGTCCATTCTCCGATGAAGCCGACGCTAGAGCCCGGGATCCGTCTTGGACAGCGAGGAGACTTCATTGCGGGGCCGTGGAGGTGGAGCACCGGATCTACAAAGGTTGTATATCCGTATTCTCATAGTTAAGTGTTAACTAGTTAGCTTTTTCGCCTAGTTTTCTAGCAAACGACCCGTAGTCGGGTCTCTCGGCACCTAGATTTTCTTGAAATTGGCATGTTCGATGCCTTGTGAGACCTCACTAGAGTGCCTAGGAACCCTACAGGTATATCGATGCCCCGTCTCGATGCACCCACGACTAGGGACTTTGAAGGATGTACTTATGGACTACCATGTCCCCACTAGTATGATCCGCATCATTGTCCAGGTAGTCAAGTACACATCCTAAGGGCTTTACCAACATGTAACAGAGAGACAATCAGTGTACACGTTAAGGTAAAGAGTAACCGGATAGCATACTATCATATCGAGCAAGAAAGTCATCCCTATATATGTCCAAGCATCCACTACAATATACATCCTATGTATAGTAATAGCCTCTAGGGCATACATATAACTAACAATCTCCCACTTGCACTAGGGCCATCTGATAGCAGTGGTTGTAGTATCTCATACTCAACCATCCCATAAAAGTCTCTCTCTGGGAAAAGGCCTTTCGTGAGTGTATCCGCCGTGTTGTCCTCTATGTCTACTCTCCTAACCTCGATCCCCTGGAGATCAACCATCTCCACGATCAGGTGATACTGCCTAAGAATATGTCTGGATCACTGATGGGACGGGCGTTCCTTGGCATAAGCCATAACTCCATTATCACACAATGGGAGGAACGAAGTTTATCTTATGAACTAATATACACCCAGACCTCCTCTTTGGTAGCATCTTTGGTAACGATGTATCTTGCCTTTAATCGTCTAGTATGTCACGGTATCTAGCTTGGAACTCTTCCAACATACCGTCCCTTTACTGAGGGTAAAGACAATGCCTGTGACTGACATTCAGTCGTCCTTATCAACCTGGAACCTTTCCAGTGATTCTCCCCAGGATCAATTGATACCATATCACTACAACTACTGAGTATCCTAACATCCAATTAGATCTATCTCATAGATCCAAAACCCAGGATTTAGTAGGTATCACTTTGATCCTTTATGGAGAATCCTTGTGATAAGCGGAGATTGACCGAGCGTAGCATAGGAAACTCCTTCCCTATCAAGAGTATGTCATCCACATACTCTACGAGGATCACTACCATACTCCCTACTACCTTTTTTTATATACAAGGTTCATCTACCATTTTGATGATGTCAAACTCTTTGACTAACTCATCAAAGTAGATGTTCCAACTCCTCAATGCCTGCTTTATCACATAAAACATCTTGTACACGTTTCCGCTGCTCCCATTGTCTACGAAGTCCTCTGACTATGTACTTATAGACGCTGCCTTCTAAATCATTATTTAGAAAAGCAGTCATGACACCCAACCGCCAGATATCGTAGTCATGGTATGTAGCCGTAGCAAGTAGGATCTGGATGGATTTAAGCATTGGCCCCAGAAAAGGTTTCATCATTAGCCACAACTGGTCTATTATGCAAACATTTAACGAGTCTGGCTTTGAAAGTCTTAACTTTTCCATGTACACCAAGTAATCTTCTCAAGATATACTTGCTCCTGATGGGGATTTAACCCTTCAGATAAAGCAACCAAAGTCCATACTTTGTTGGTGTATAAGGATTCCATCTCATATCGATAAACATCCAGCCATTCTTACAGAGTCCTACTCCTGATGGCCAGCTCGAAACTAGTTAGGTCATCCCATAATGCAATCCTCGATCCCACTGTCATAGAGAAACCGAAGTATCTCTCAGGTAGGTGAGGAACCCTACTAGATCGGCGGAGAGGCTGAGGTTCGTTGGTTGCCATTGAATCCTTTGGTTCTGCCAAATCATCAGCTGCAGTTTGTATGGATGGAACTCTTTCTAGTTCTACCTCATGTCCACTAATTTCTTCACAAGAAATTCCCTTTCACAAAGGTGGCATGTTGAGAAACAAAACATTTTTGTTCCTCGGTTTGGTAAAAGATATTCCCTTTCAAATGCTTGGGATATCCAACAAACTTCCATAGAACTGACTTTGCCTCGAGCTTGTCCGGATTTTGCTTTTAGACATAGGCCGGACAATCCCAAATCATAACAAACTTAAGAGATGGGCTCTTCCCATTCCATATCATATATGAAGTGGTAGGCAACTGATTTGATCGGAACCCTATTCAATAGGTATGCAACTTCATAAGTGCACAACTCCCTAAAAGGAAATAGGAAACTCAGTAGTACTCATCATAGAGCACACCATATCACATAGGGTGTTAATGCTCTACCCCGATATACCATCGTGCTATGGTGTATACGGAGGAGTAATGCTGAGAGAGAATCTCATTCTCCTTTAGAATAATCCAGGAATTTCGTGCTCAAGTATTCTCCTCCTTGATCACATCAAAGGACATAATACTTTTACCCGTATTTTAGTTTTCTACTTCTAACTTATATTCTGTGAATATCCCAAAAATTTCAGACTTGTGTTTCAACAGGAACATATGTCTGAATCTTGAGAGATTATCAGAGAATGTAATGAAGTACAAAGAACCGGTCTTGGCATGTGTAGACAGGGGACCTACATACATCAACATGTATCATCCTAAGAGTTCACTAACTCTTTCTCTGTTTCGAATAAACAGAGCTATGGTCATCTTATCTTTGTGACATGACTGGCAAGTTTCATAAGATGTAAATTCAAACAGATTTAAATATACATCTAAATGTAACTTCAGCTAGTCGGGTCGCATTGATATGTCCTAGTCTACAATACCTCAAGAAGGATTCGTTCATTTCTAAACTCTTCCTCTTGTGTGTGTTCTGTATACTAAGAACTGTAGTTTGATTTAGAATGTTACTGTTTTTAGATAACGTGCCCGAACCGATCAACTCTTGATTTAGGAAATGTTCAAAACATTATCCAATCAATATAAAATTATATCCTTCTTTACTGAATAAAGAGATTGATATGATTTTGTATATCAGGTTCGGTATCTAATAACATTTGTTCAGAATCAATGTATTCTGGTAATACAGGGTGACAGTGACTAACAGACCTGGCTGCAACACTTGCACCATTTTCTGCCTCATGAAACTTATCACCCATTCTCAGTTCTCTACCTTTCTGTAGCCCATGTAATATATTACATACGTGGGATCCTGATCCGGTATCATATACCCAGGACGTAAAGGACACTGAGAAACAGTTCTCTGTAATGAACACACCCGAAGATGATGCATCAACATGCACTCTCTTCGTTTGGGCGGCACGGGAATTTTGGTAATCCCCTAATTCCTGCTCTGTCTTATAACAATTATAAGTTGAAGCGGGACCAACGTTCCCCGGCTCAGTATAACAAGCGGGTTCGGTCAATATATCCGTATTATTATCTTGATTAAGGCGTGATATGGTCGCTACCAGGAGAGAGAGAGAAGAAAACACTCTGCGTGCGCTCTTGCAAGATCAGATTGGTTATTATTTTATCTAATGAGGATGGTTCCCACTGTTTTTATCAAATCTTCCTTCAAACCCGAAAAGGAAAGATTAGCAGGGATTAATTACACGCTACAAGTTCTCCAATCTTTCAGCCAGGCTAGTGTCGGTACTTTGAGGGAGGTCCCCCGTGCTTTCGCACGAACCTAATTAATGTAAACCTCATTTTCCCAGAGGCGTAACCCTATGGACACCTTTCTAGACACCAACTTGATCGGCTAATTGTAATGTGTAAAACTCTCCCAGGAGTAACAATTACTCGCAGTGGGTATCGGGATCCAACTATCTCATAGAAGGTATGCAATCTCATTGCAAATTTCAACACTTGAAATTCCCGATAATATTTTGCCCCAAGTGATCTATGACCTTGACTGAGTCAACAAACCATAGACCGCAAGTAAAGTTCAACCCGTCATTTCCCGATTGAATTAAACCCACCCGCACGACCCATGGCTGAGTCAACAAGGCCGCACGACTACCCTAATCCAATCGCATCATATGCTTTGCAGATAAGCACTAATCAGCTACCGCACACTACGCCTTGACTGAGTCAACAAACGCAGCACGAATACTAACTATTACTTATCTGAAATGGCGGAGGGCTGCGACAGGTTTTTAAGAAAACCTTTTGCGCAATGAACTTTATATCGTTGTAGAGTCAAATGATTTTAAAATGGAGTGTTTTTTAGGCTTTTCTAGTTTTGCTAAATGGGTCACTCCCGGTGAAGGGATCGTCGGCCCTTTCCTCATCGAATAAGGTGCAGGATATATCATATATACCGCTGTGCAAAGCAAAAACTATAGGAGCAATCAAAAGACAAACCGAGTGTGTAGCATCTGCCAGTTATTTCTAAAGGGGTCACTCCCGGTGAAGGGATCTCGGTCCTTTCCTTATCGAATAAGGTGCAGGATGTTCTACAAGAAACACCGCGATGCAAAGCAAGAACTGTAGCTACCTGGTTTTGTAAATTCGATTCCACAACATCTTTAGGTTTCTTTTCTTTCATTAATCACATTAATGAAGTCCCATCATTTAATTCACCTATACATCACAGATAAATACGACGTACACTTCTGCCATCGGCATTCGCCTCGATGTCCCCTCGTGCACCGTTAGGTTAGGTAACTAACGGCAGAGCGGGGCAGGGCTAGCGCGGGTGTAAAACATAAGTAACATCTATATAATATATCATATATACTATATACAGTATTTATCACAGAACATCAAATGATCACATCACAGATATCGCAGCAGAAGAATCATATGAAATATTGGATATACTAGGACGTCCGTGTTTTCAATACGAACCTGTATAAAACACGGATTCCACGGTCGCGATGAATAGCCAATCCCACACCCCTAGACCCCTATGAGAGCGGCAATCAACCCTACCAGTTCTAGAGTTAGGAGACCCGGACTTGACTCCTCGAGTTGGTCTCCCACTGGACTCTAGAACCCGATTACTTGTACTCTCCTCCTTGGGTCTATCCTAGTGCGGAAAAGTAAATAATATACAAAGGGTGACATCTTCCGCAACCTGGAAGTTCCCCAATAAAAGAATATTACATACAAGTTTTTACATGAATGAAAATGAAAAACACTAATCTCACATAAAAATCCCCGGCTATTCAAACAGGACGATCCAATATAACATATCCAGCAACACATAACATCACATGTCATCAACGTAAGTAAATATGCCCATCCCAATTGTCGTTGACATATAGCAACGAAAACGGCGATATCACATATTACACTTACGGTCGCAGAAAAGAAAGTGTAAAACTACAACAGTTGGAATCCGCAAACTCATTAGACATCACATGCCTAATCAAATGAATTCCTTAGACATCACATGCCTAACAATTATAAACCCCGTATTTTAGTCTCTATATCGAAAACACTTTTCAATATCTAGTCGGGCAATTCAACAAGATTCCCGATATACTGATTGAATGCTCGTCGCAAACTTTAGTAGACAGCCGCACCCCCGATACCGTCGACGAAGTGCACTAAGGCGGAACACCGCTACCGAGAGCACCCGAAAGGATACTTTCGGCGACGGGGTTCTCCTACAGTCACTTGGTCGGGGCTAAGGGGTGTAGCTGTCTATTAAGTTTATCCGGCGAGTATCCGCGTACGCTACGTGATTGCGACGGACTTTTGATCGCATCAAAATTCCGTGGCAACCGATCAAGTGAGACTAAAGTGCTATGTTTATAACATTCATTTTAGTTATCTCATAACTACTTGTGGATTCCAAATATTGTATCACATTCTAGATAAATAGAAAATGTTAAACTTTCCGATCGAACAATCAAACACCCAAGTTTTCCAAAACAGCTCAACTCTTGAAACAAGTTCAAAAACATCCACTTCATGCCACAGTACCAACGGTCCAGCTATAGAAGGGTCAAGCCAACGTCTCACATGTGGCACGCCGTACTGCCCCAAACCCGAAGGTTCGAAGGGCAGTTCAAGACGGTCACATAATCGAGTTAAGGTTTGTTGTCTTCCAGAGGGTCCATCGCGTTACTTGCACTACTAAGAACGTTTTCAAACTACGGAAAAATCCAACACTTGGAAATTTCCCGGCAGTGGAAAAATTGGGTATTTTTATCCGGTCGAACTTTTTAACATATTCTAAAAGTATCCGGAAATCATAACAAAATTAAATTCTCCGATCGAATCGACGATTACAAAATAAACCCCCAGAAAACTCAACAATTGAGTCAGTTTAAAAATACCCATAAAATAGAACTTTAAAATATAAGAATTACTGTGCAAACAAAATTACCCAATCCCTCCGTACGGCCGCTGTTCCGCGGCGGTTTGGAAGTCTTAGGAGCTCGTATTTTACCATAATTCTTATATTTCCCTACTTGATTTTTCAGGTATTTTTAATTCAGAAAATACACAGTTTTGAAAAAATGTACAGAGAGGGGGTAAACTTGGACGTATCGGGTTCGTTCGGAGTTTTAACTTCGTTAACACATCGCTTAAAGCTCTAGCTAGGCTCTGATACTACTGTAGGGTTCCTAGGCACACTAAAGAGATTCCACAAGGCATCAACCATGCCAAATTAAAATTTTACGGTGCCGAGAAACCCTAATATAGATCGTTAACTAGAGAATAGGCGAAAAGAAAAACTAGCAAACAACTTTGCTACTAAGTGAAAGGGATTACAACCTTTGTAGATCCGGTCCTCCATTTCTTTAGCTCCGTGTTGAGGTCCCTCCACTGCGATCATCGGGATCCCGGACTCTTGTGATGGTTTCGTCGGAGAAATGATCGGGCTAGGTCATTGACTTCGAGGCCAAAAATGATCAACGTCGGGGAGACTCAAACTCAAGATATTCCTTCACTTGGTCAAAAACTTTGTGAAGAGAACACCCTATACTACATGGAAAGTGGCAGAGGATGAATAAATAGGAAGTGGGTTCACTTTAGAATTGGATTTCTCACTCTTTTTCTCATGATGTCATTGGAGCTAGCAAGCTTTTTTCAAGCTTGATGAAGATGAAGAAGAAGAAAAGAATTATCTCCAAATGAAAACTTATCCAACAACTAATGGCACCATGGTTGAGTTAAGCCCTCATGCTTAACTCATGTAGAGAATTAACCAAACCATTAGGTTAAGGGTTGGGTTAACTAATATCCTACACAAATGACAAAAGGGTTGACTTTGTCAATGCTTATCAAGCTTCATGAAGCTTGATAACTTTGACCAAAGTCTCAATTCTTTTGTTATTTGCTAGGAAAATAGTAAACCCTAATCTAACCTTGATATGGTTCAAGTCTCATACACACAACTTGTTTGTATCATGAAGCATGATACAAACATGTACACTTGCATATATCACATATAAACAATGTACACTTTCAAGTGAGAAAATCAATCTTAAGTGAACCAATACTAGTTAATGTAAAGTAATATATCAAATATATAATTATACATTAAATCATTAAATCAACACTTGATTTAACGATCCGGTCATATCGCATATAACCGACTAATATCAATAGTAACCACTTATCGAATCAACACTTGATCCGATAACCCGGCTATATCACATACAACCGATCAATATCACAAATCGCGAGAATAGAATACAGTATCACATACTGTTATTATTCTCGGTCCCGCACATATCTCATATGAGCTTCTATTTCGTTTCGCTTGAGCCAGGAAACCTCTGTGTAGGACTCTAAAGACTCGTCAATACGCCGGCAGCAGGTGATGATCATATCAAACACCCACAAGCCGCAAGCGGTCTGCTAAACGTAACGGCCACCCGGGTATTAAGTGATCAGAAGATCAACGAGCAAGCCCGCTCACACTCCAGTGAATCCAACGAGTAACACTACCGTACAGTCCGGTCTGTTCGTCTGATATGTCGCATATCTCGTCTAGGGGTGGTAAACGTCAGACCCCAATAACTCTATAAGTCGTGTCGATATGAGGCTCATAACGGGTCGAGAAACTACTGGTAACACTTACCAGTAAATCCATAAAACAGCCTTGGCCAAGGACATCCTGTTATAGCCAATCGAGCACTGCGCCACATCAACTCGCTATACCAGGAGAGACGAAACCCCTCCTATCGCTCATTGCCTCCATGTGATTCGGGACTCTACCCAAAAGCCACCTTTTTGCACGCCCTCTTGGACGTGGTATGATGGAAATCAAAGCACAGTAGGAATCACACAAGACTCTATGACGATCTCGGGTCTACAGACTAACCTGTACCAGTGTCACCAGAGAACTGCCATCTGACGTAAGGTATAATACCATCTGGGAGTTCTCGGCGAGTCCGTCCAGTGTACCCAGTCTCCACTGAGCACCCGTATATCATCTCTGATGTCAAACACCAATGGATATGGGATCATCCATCGCCCATCTGTATGGGTCGAGAAGGTATACGCTAGTCTACTCTTGTATATCGATGCCCCGTCTCGATACACTCACGACTAGGGACTTTGAAGGATGTACTTATGGACTACCATGTCCCCACTAGTATGATCCGCGTCATAGTCCAGGTAGTCAAGTACACATCCTAAGGGCTTTACGAACATGTAACAGAGAGACAATCAGTGTACACGTTAAGGTAAAGAGTAACCGGATAGCATACTATCATATCGAACAAGAAAGTCATCCCTATATATGTCCAAGCATCCACTACAATATACATCCTATGGATAGTAATGGCCTCTAGGGCATACATATAACTAACACTTCCGCCATACTTTAAACCATACTAAAGGAGCCTAGCATCCTAACAGTTAGAACTATTACCGATATGTAAATATACTTTTTTAAAAACCTGAAACATTCCGTCCGTACTTCTTTCATTTACAACCAGCAATACAAAATAATAATATCACCAAATCGCATGAAATTATAATAATCAACAAATAATATGAAAAACACAAAAAACAAAAAAACACCGATAATAATATACAAATCTCCATAATATACATCCAAAAAAATATACGAAAAGTATATAATACAAAACAAATGTACATGACCTAAGGTCGTTGGGATGATCCACCTCCATTGCTATCCCGTGACCTAAAGATATTAGCTATCTCATCTCATAACACCCACCGCATGGTCTCCTGCTGCTGCTGTGTCATCTTCTCCACCCGTTCCGACGACGCCTGTGATTGGTAGATATTTATCATGTCGTTTTTAGTTCTAAAAGTACCGCAATCAAAACGGTATCAGTTGTAGCGAGCAGAGATGAGTACGGGTCATCCGCAGGGAGATGGTAGGTTTTTAAACTTGTTTTAACGAGTTAAGTCTATAAAGTGGAGTTTGGTTGTTATACTAAATGTCGCAAACTATATATTCAAAAGAAACAAACTTGTTAGGAGTAGGTTTATGATAGTTTAAGCTAGGATAATTTTTGCTACTTCCTTATGAACCTAACTTGATATTGATGCTAAGGTAATCGACAACAATGTGGATTGGGGAGCTTAAGTACGGTATTTGCGATTGTGTGCTAAATCCGTACTTCTTGTCCCTTATCCTTCAATTCTTGTCTCTTAACCCTTGCCTCCAGCAAACCACTCGCAACCGGTCATAATTATGAATTACTGCTATCGTGGTAGAATAGGATGCCTAACGGAGTGGGGTGCGAGTCGTTTGGTCGTAGTTTCAATTACAAGTTATCGAATTTTAAAGGAAATTGGCAAACACTTCTCCTAGTCATACTACCCTTCTCCTACCCTTAACAAGAGATTGAACTACTCACATATATTCACAAAAATAAAGAAAGCAAAAGTGAAAGAAGAATACATAACTAAATAACAAGAAAAGTAATGTAAGAGTTAAGGAATACTAAGAACCAATATGTGTAAAATGAAGTAGTGGCCAAATGAATCCTTGTTTATGTGTTCAATCAAATGAATCCAATAATCTCAATCTAAACTTGCAAGCTCAATAAAAAGATTGCAAAATGAGAGAGAAGCAAAGGATATAATATCCAAGTTCTAAAATATCACAAACATGCAACTTGAATCTTGAAATGTTACTTGTATGAAATTTCAAAAAGAGATACAAACTATTGAGTTCAAGAACCTAAAACTTAAACTTGTAACTTCAATTAGAAGTTATAAGGTCAAGAGAAAGGGAAAGAACTCAAGAGTACCAAATGAAAATTACAACTTATCATCTAACAAATGGTCTAAAAACTTGGACCATTGCCGCTCCTTCTGATGTGGTATTTATAGGCACTTCAACAAAATAAACAAACAAACAAGATAAGTGATGTGACAATGAAGAGTGACCAGAAGAAAAACGAGGCAATTTGGAGAAACCAAAACCGCCGGCAGCAAAGATAATGAGGATTCTAGTGGTTTTCTGGCGGCTGGTGGGGCCCGTATTCTTGTGATGATTTCAAGTCCTCTTCATGATCTCTCTGGACCTGTTTGTTTCCATTAAATCAACTTGGATTTTTCTCAGAAGATTTGGAGGAAAAAAGTTTAGCTTTTGAATCCATCACATCAACTCTTTTTAACACACTTATTACATGCCCACTTACTCCACTTCAGTGTTTACACCATTACATGGCTTCCCTCTAGATTCATGCATCTACTTTTGACAACTTGCAATAAGTTGGACCATTTTGCTAAAAATGTTGTGAACTTTGATTTTTTGCAAAATTCTTTTGTATCTTGATAGGTTTTCTGTTCCGGTTTCCGTTTCGGCTCACAAACGTTGTATCAGTGCATTTTGAATGTGATTCTAGTGTTTTGTCACGAATACCTATATCATGTACTTATTGAGCAGACATGATTTAATAGCACCGATATTTACAAAAAAATGATAACGAATTTGTGGTATTAAAATGCAGTTTTTCGTGATGAATAGCCCACAGCTGATGTCGCGTCTTTTGATGAACTACCTGTTGCCGCGTCATCTGCTCATGGAGCGATCGAATCTCCTTTGCCGGCACTACTACCGTATTTGCCCATGTCTGGGTTATGGCGTACTTTTGGACGACCTCACGCTTGGCAAAGAGTCGGTGGGCCCCAAGACCAACCCCGCACTCATACCAACCGTGATGCCCGCCAGATAGCTCGTTGAGAACATAGGCAATAACGGTAATCGGGTCGTTGGGGCTAAGTCCTAAGAGGGTAGTCTTCTCTTGGAACTGGCTCTACAAATAGTTTATATAGATATATAGATATGTATTAACTTAAAATACAAAATCGACTTGATTATATGAAACTTACCATGTACTCGCCGGTGCCGTTATGTAATGCGGCCCACCCAGTAGCAGGATCTATATTTTTCTGCGATAAAATTAGGATTTATTTGAGTAAGTAATTTACGAAAAAGAAAAAATATATTTTTAAGCGTCGAAGTACTCACAAGGAGGGGTTGTGTGCTGGCCTGCATACTCTTCCCTTGGAACAGGACAACGCGGGATCCCACACTGTTGTTTCGGTTCTGCATGTTGCGAACCGACTCCGCCATTCAATTTTAAAAAAGATTATATTATATTGCAGAAAATAATTTCATGTTATATTTTTATAATCTTTAAAATTAAATTTATAACTGAACATTGGTGCGAGAAAAGTAGTCGACCATCCGCAGCTAATCGAGTCTCAGGACATTCGCCGCTATCCGATCCATCATCTCCCATCACCGCTTCTCAGTCGACGCGACCTAGGCGTGATAGTAAAGCTTCTTTACTTCTCATTGGCATCTTCTCTTGAAATTATGCATCTCTTCTATGACCCAGGCAAAGGCGCGATGTGCATCGAGCGGTACATGCACGCTATCCTCACCGGGAACGCCGATGAACCTATGCAATTTTTTCTAGTGCCCTAGCCGCTAACCCACAGCCAATGCAGAATCTAAAAACAAAAATTTTCATGGCATTAGAAACTTAACCCTAGAATCTACACTAAAGACTTAAACTAGAAAAACACCAAGACAAGAATTTAACTACTCGATTAGGGTTACAACCTTCGTAGTCATGTCCTTCGTCTTCAATAGCTCCTCAAGGCTCCATGATCACGCTTGCAAGCCGGTCCTCCTTCGTAAAAAATGATCCACCCGAGAGAACCACGTTTAAGCTTCAACTACATCAATGAAGTAACTGAGGATCCTAAGATGCTAATTTAGGATGCTTGGAGATATTGTGTGAGTATTCTATTGGGTTTTCTTTCTCTTTTTCTTCTTATTTCTCAACACATGATAATGGTAGAAGATGAAGAAGAAGGCGGAGCCATTTTGGAGAGAGAAGCTAAATCGTTGAAATGAAAACCCATCTCCAATTCAAGCATGCAATTTTTTCATTTGTTAAAAGAATTTTCACAATTTAAAATTGCACCCATGCTTGAATAGTATAACCAAATGAATAAATAATTCATTTGTCCATACCATCCACCATTTCTCTCCTCCACGTCATTTCACAATTTCTTTAAAACGAAATTCCTAGAAATAAGATGTCCTCCTTCTAGAAGTATTCTTGTATGAATACAAGAATACGTCTCCGCAAATACATGCCCGTATTCGTAACAAAATACAAATACCCAAGAGATAGAAAAATACATGAACCTAATACTAAAATATACATATCAATATATATATATATATATTATTAAATCAAAACTTGATTTAATAATCCGGCTTAATCTTAAGCCAGCTAATATTATCATCCACCCTATTAAAGTCTGTGTAACCAGTACACTTACTTAATCGGAACCCTGCACGTATCAATATACGACCACTATATCATTTCGCCTAAACCAGGAAAATCCTCTGTGTAGGACTCTAAAGACTCGTCAATACGCTGGCAGTTGGTTTAACAACAAGCATGTCAGCGGCACCAGCTGTATATAACGGCTACCTAGGTATTGAGAGAAAAGAAGGCCGACGAGCAAACTCATCCATACCCATACTGAGCCTGACTATGACAATCTCCGTACAGTTCGGTCTCTTCATCTATAATAATCGCATACCGGGTCTAAGGGGTGGATAACGTCTGACCCGTACTAACCCGATAAGTCATGCCGGTCTAAAGCACATCACCTATTGAGAAACTATCGATATCACATCAGTAAATCTCATCCACCCTGGTCAAGGATTTTATGATGACAGCTGACCCAACACAGAGTGACATCGACTCCGAATATCGTGAGAGATGAATCCCTGACGATTGTTCACTACCTTCATATGGTTCGGGACTGTACCCAACTAAAACATGTTTTCTATCACGACCCGAAAGAGCACGCGACTGGCCCTTGAACCATATGAAGCCTATAGGACCTCATCTGATCCAAGTAAGCCAAAAGCCCAGAAATCTAAAACCGTTTTAAGGAGTAAATAAAGAAAACTGGTTTTAAGAAGTAAAGAAAACATGATTTGAAAATCAAAGTTTTTAAATAACTAAGCCGAATATGCATTTCTTTTTAAATGTGTAATCTTTCCTGAAAATTTCGGCAGAGTTTCCTTTGTAAATACTGGCCCCGAACGGGGTACAACAAGAATAACATATATATATGCAAGGAAAAAGGCATCCCCAAGCGGGAGCTAGCTCTTCGTCAATCGACGGTCACCACCACGCAAGCAATATAATATACAACGCCAAAGGGCGAGGATCAAAATTCAAAAAGAAACTCAAAACAGCCAGAAAACCATAATACTACAAGTGTGACTCTAAGGTCGAGACAATACATCACTTTTTCTAAGTCTGAAATAATATACAAGTTTTGGTTGATGGAATTTCTAGATACAGGGAATTATACATCAACTATGGTGGTCCTGATATAAAAGAACCCACCTACCAAAGCAAGTCACCCATAAGGAAGCAGTCTGCCAGAAAAGCCGCTATGGATCTGTACGGAAAAACCTGCAAGAACTGTGGCACAACGGGGATGAGTTTCCAACTCGTGAATAGAAAATATCTACAAGCAGAGATCGAATGTATGACCCATGCTAGGTCAATACGATCAGATATATATAAACCTCAATATGAATAAGTCCGAAGCATGCTAAAGTAGAAATGTAATCTCTATACATGAGTGTAGTGCCAAGTGCTCGTGCCCATGCCTCAGGTAGTGGCATATCATAAATATGAGGTATGATCACTATAATAAATCTGCATGTACGTGGATCCCATCCACTCGTCACCCAATGACAACAAGCATCATGCATGTAAATATCATAAGTCATATGCATGGAAAATATAAGGATATAAACCATCTGTGTCCCGCGCGACACTATAAAATCTTGGAACCGGTGTGCCCAGCAACAACACTCGAAAACATCATGAAAGTTGTGCCCAGCATCGGCACGTAAATCCTCATATATCGGGCTCCGTCGGTCTGGATCAGCCCACGGGCTCCGTCTGCGGAATCGGCCCTCAGCCCCAGCAGTACGCCCATATTCATCTATCGACTCTGGTTAGTATCCTCCGGATAACCGCCAGGTCCAACCAATCACCGGTAGGTACTCGCCTACCTCCAGGCTCAATAGGCAAAGTCCATCGATCATCTTGCCGAGGGGAACCATACCGGGCCCACCATGTACCCGCAATCGGTCTCGTCCACTCCTCGAATCGGGTTTCACATGTCGCTCTCAGCACCGAGAAAACACATGGTGGACGTACTGAAATATCATATCAAGGGTAACCGGGTTTTTAAAACAATTACATATTCTCTTTTGAAATACCCATGGTTCCCAAATCCAGAAATATCATGGAAACAACATATCTCAACGCGTATAATCAGAAAGCATGATGTATGCGACATGTAAAAGAAATGTAAGCATATCATTATGTCATGCAAGAATCATATACTGAATGCAACAGTACTACAGTGTAGTGACATGGCAATTATCGATGATGAAGTGTGTGAGCCGGCAAACAAGTGTACGCGGAACATACGCATCATCGATAATGGTGCTGGTGTCCTTGCAGCATGACTGTAATATATCAACAACACAAGCGATGCAATGCAAATAGCATGAATATGCGGAATCAAATAATCAACGCAATAGTAAAGAATCTACCTCAATAAATATATCATGCAGCCTTGACATTGAAATAAGACGAATCGGAGTTTTAATAAAATAAGGGCTAGGTGTTCTAAGAAAAGATGCTTCGTTTGAAAATACCCGTAGAATCCCTTTTGCCTATTTTTAAAATATCCACGATTCGTTATTTTTGAAATAGGTATGACTCGGGTCTAGTCTAATGTCTTCTAAGTAATCTACATCCAACTATCAAGTCGATCGGGAGGGGTATGGAAACCACCTACATCTGAGTCGATATATGTATATAAATATAATAGTCGGTGATCCCGCCTCAATTGTATCACATACGGTACAATCTACATCATATCATATCCTCGAGTCATGAGTGCAGATCTATCATCAATATAAAGCTCGCACGGTAATCGTCGTACGGCATCCCAATAACTGGGTACGGGTCAATATCACATTCACCTCATCAATTATCTGGTATCCTTATCATCATCTCTCGGCATCCCAATAACTAGGTATGGGTCAATATCACATTCACCTCATCAATTATCTGGTATTCTTATCATCATCTCTCATAATCTGGAGTACTGATCTAAGTCTAGTACATTCGATACCATCTAGACAAATATAAGCGCGTGTGTAAACACACGTCCAAAGGCTCGCTTAAATCTCGTATCGTATCCCAAATACGAATCACATCATGTCACCGATGTCCTGGCACCATGCCCAATATCATCGACTCATCTCCAATATCATACACTATCCTCATCATCACGATATAAGTATAGCAATAAGCAAGTGTGTGTGTGTGGGGGGGTGTAAACCTATGCTAGGGTTCGCAACTAGGAAAATACACTAGTTCACTTCTAACCCTAAATATCCATAGTACACCTAACACATCTATGATCTCCATGTCACTCAATAAGCTATCATTTATATAGTATACTAGACATCGAAATATTGGGGTGCTATACGCTATCCATCCGACTTCCCCCGTAGATATATTCTACTCATCTTTCTTCTCGTGTGTCGATGCCGATGTCGTCATCTTTATCTGCATCGCCTCAATATCACGTGGGGTATCTACAAGGATATCACAACGCTAAAGCACATGAAAATCACATCAGAAAACCAAAACAGCACACGCTACTCGCATAGATAAAAACCTATAGTCTCGCATGCAGACACGATCAATAACCCTTTGCCGTTGACGTTCAAACGCAACCCGACTGAAATGAATCATCAAATACCAAAATCCATGCTAAAACAATTCGTAAATTATGCGCCAACCCAAGAAAAATAACCCAGATTTTACCCTAGGTGGAAACAGTCAAAATTGCACATACCCAGGGTCAAGTTTAGAGGGTGAAAGGCTACAGAACAAAAACAAGACGGTTCCCTCCTGGTCTGGCCGCAATTTGCGGCCAGAAGGATTAAATCTGCGGCCAAAACAAGGAATTAGGGGCTGGGGCTTTGTGTGGTGGTTCCAGGGTGCCTGCACATCACACTGTCAACTCAATTTTATTTTAGGGGCCTCGGGGTGATAGCAGATCTCAAAATACGATCACAGATTCACAGTTTTTCCCCGATATCGACTCATAAATCCGTATTCTGGTTTCAGTTCCAGGTTGGGTCTAAAACAACATCACACCAGGGGTTCTATGGTCACTACAAGCCTCAATTTCACCTTTGATTCAGATCCAACCCAAAACCCTAACTTGAAATTTCAAAAGTCCATCAAACGACACCATATCGACATGATACTAGTATGGATACACAAGAATTCAAAATACTAAACTAAAGGTTTAGAATTTACCACCTTTGGCAACTCAAGAAAATTCTTGAGTTGCTCAAAGTCCTCAAGATCCACTTTTTCTTAGTCCATCGCGTTCCTCTCGGGCTTGTGAACAAGTTTAGTGAAGAGGGATTGGAGTTTTGGGTTTGTTTTAATGGTGTTTTGGGGGAATTTAAGGAGGAGGAAGAAGAAGAGGGAGCAGCAGCAACAACAGCTCTAGGAGAGGGGAGAGTGAAATGGGTGTGAGGAAATGATGGGAGTATGGTTCAAAAAGTGAAGGTTGACCTAGTCTCTCTCTCTCTTCATCATGAAACCTTTATCTTTTCTTTTCTTTTTCTTTTCTTCTCACTCAATGGCAAACACTAAGCAACCATGAATCCAAAGCATGTAACAAGTGTAACAAGTGTGGAAAAATGATATGTGCACATTTTTGCACAAAAATGCAAAAAATCCAATTAGCTATTTTTAATCGCGATTAGCACTAAATTAGCATATAATTAACCATAAAAGCTTCAAAATGACATAATTCCACAAAATACTCTATTTTAGAAATTTCAAAAAATTTTCCAAAATTTTCCCCATTTATTGGTTTTTAATTATACCGAAATATTAAAATATTCATTAAAAATTAATATTAAATTATAAAAATTCCTAAAATTAATATTTTATTATTTTGAAATGTTACAATCAAACCCCCTTAAAGAAATTCGGTCCCCGAATTTAAATTTAAACCTCAAAATACTAAAACATTTCGATACAAAGTCTAAGTCGTCGGGGCTCCGAAATCATCAATAGATAACACATCATAGCGCAATGCATTCGCATGAGTAATGAAAAGATAACTCAAAATCAAAACTCCGTCAAGCAACCCACAATCATCGGAGTTATGGTAATGACACAAATGTCAAGTTCAAAATAAAACCAATATGATATGAATCAGAACTATACATGTAGACATCCAATCTATACATGTGAATAGCTGAAGTAAATGCATGCCAAATCATTTTAAGTAGCTGTGCGATGCGCATAACACTGCACAGTGGCGGATGTCTTTCATAAGAAAATAACTATATACGTATATATCTTTGTTTAATAGGTACGTTCCGCTATTTTGAAAACAATTTAGAAGGGTTTCCTTATTTTTAAAATGTTTCGTGTCATATCGGACACGTAGGTACATACTGAGACTATAGCTCACTTTTTGGAAATCCCTTCGATAACTATCAATGCATGCAAAATATATCAAGGTACTGTCCTCTGACTAGTCCTGCTCAGTACGAAAACACATAGCAAATATCATAAAAACGTACCGGTCCATAAGGAATAAATCCCAAAATGTATATAAGAATATCCCGTGCGTCTGGTGCGCACGGAAATCAAAATCCATATATGTGCCATACATGTGCACAAAACAACATCTAGGTGCAACGGGTGTGCACGAAACATCTGTCATAGGCAATGTGTGTGCCTGACAGCAAAATCAGGTGCATCTGACATGCACGAAAAATCCCGATTTAGTGCATCTGGTGTGCACCAAAATCGTATCTCAAAACATGCGCCCAACATGCGCGAAAGTCCAAATCGGTGCATCCATCATGCACGAATAAAATCTAAACCCTACGCACTCAATATGCACGAAATCACGAAATCCAATAGCAAGCGTCGAACATGCGCAAGTCCAATATCAAATGCACGGAGTGCAAGAAATCAATATCAACATCAGAATCAAAATCGACATGTCGAATGACATCAAATCGAGGTCAGGTGCAACCGTAGTGCACAAAATATAAATCCGGTGAAATAAAGGCTCGAAATACAAATCTGGTGCGATAAACGCAAGAAACATAAAACTGGTGCGACAAACGCACGAAGTATAGAACTGGTGCATCCCATGCACAAATACCTAGCAATAACCCAAATGCGAAAGCAGCAACACCAAGTGTACCCAGGTGTAAAGAAAATCATAAATGTGTGCAATTGCGTGCACAAAACATATATCAATGCACTACCAGTACATATAAGCTATACCGAGTGCAAAAATCAAATCGTGTGCGTAACATATGCACAATATCAAATCGACCGTATGAAATCCATGAAGTCATAAACAGGTGCAAGAAAACAAATACCATGAAACTCAGTCATCAAGACTAAATCATGCGAATAGATCGCCCAAAATACTGAAATCCAAAGTGACGGATACGTGATAGTCAAATCACAAAATCACAAATCATAACTACCGTCGTCGGTATATCCTTCTTCAAAGTTGAGAAGGTGTCGGTACATCCAATACTAGCAGCGCAAGATATCTACTTGCCTCTTGCTCACGGTCTGGCATCCTCTGTCTCTGGGTCCTTATCTGCTCTGTGGATTACCAACCTCACAATCAGTCGGCTCATCGGCCCTGTCAGGTGTGCTAACGGGGATGATTCCATTTTGGGCACTTCTCTGGTCATCTCTCGGTCAATCCTCACGACCACTCATAAAGCAGCATGTCACTGGCGCTGGCCTCTAGCTCTCTGAATGCACGTGACACATCTGATCCTGGGTGCAAATATCATTGCCGCAGTGTCCTGGAAGGAATCCTGTTCAAGGTCTCTTCCAATCTCGCCTACGCCGAACTGTACGGAGGCTGGCACTCTTACACAATCTTTTCTCGCTCTCTGGACATCTGCGTCCTCAACACAACATCTTCTCGGAAGCTGGTCGTGTCCCAACGCCTCTGTAGACATATCCGACCTTTAATCTTAACGAGGAGTAGTAACAGCTCGTTTGCATCTCGCACGAACTTCTTATCCCGCTTGTCTGTATCATCGTCCATTTCGACGTCGCGTCTCTATCCGCGCACTGCAATGTCCTCGGCTACGGTCCATCCGAAGTCTTTCATACGGACTCGAAATCACGAACTCGGTATCTTCAGCACTCAGTAGAAGATATCTAGCCGAACACGTCCTCAGCGTGCGTATCACATCTCTGATGTCAGCGGAGTGGAACGTCATCTCGTCTAAATCCCGTGCGAACTCTTTACTCCACCTTGTTCCAATGTCGATTGATTCGGACTCGTCTCATCGCGGCTGTATGGACTGTGCTCCAACGGCTATACTCATATCTGGAGTCTCCCAAGCAATGTGTCCCGTCATATGATATCCGAATGATATCGAACCATCCGATCGACTCGTCAGAACCTCATAATCTCCCAAGAGCTCAACATCTTGGGTACAGTTCAATAGTATCGAGTACATACCACAGTATCGGTGGTCCAGCCGTAGAAGGGCAAAATCAAGCCTCACTAATGGCGCTGCGGAACTGCCGCAAACCCTAAGGTTCAAAGGCTTTCACACGATCATTATGTCGAGTTAGGGTTTCATTCATCTAGAGCGTCTATAGAATTGCTTGCATGTCTTTCCGAATACTTTAAACTTGGAAAATGGCTTCTGACATTCGATCGTCTCTATCGACTCTCAACGAATCCGCGTAAAGTCGCCTCTAGCTGGAATCAACCTATCTGATGACCTCGCATCGGGGTAAACGAACGAACCACATGTCCTAGTCATTCATCCTCGGTGACTAGCGACTCACCATCATATCTCTAAGTATATGCTCATGCTGCAGTAGCTCCAGTCATTTGGGCAATATCTCTTCATTTGTAGCAGCAACTAGCTCATTCGTCCGTACGCTGAACAGCGCCTCAATCATCATGAATAAGCGATATATCAATGGTCATCACATCCATGGCTGGCCTCTATCAGTTGCTCAATCCTCTAGTACCGACCGGTACATCCGAGAAATCTCGCAACAGCGATCTGTCAAACGCTCATAGTGCGGAAACAAAAAAATACGAAGCCTCTATGCAACCGTATGCCTCTGGAAACACGCCCAGGTCAGTCCTCGTCCACGACAAGCTCATGATGACGCAACTCGAGCTGTATTTCACTCTGCCCGTGCAATCGTGGCAGCAAAATCATAACTAGTATCGATGAGGATAGATCATAGGAATGAATATAATACTGTGCAAGGAAATGTACATCCTAAGGTTTCTTAAGCGGAGTGGCGTGTCGTAAGTATGCCGCGGAAAATACATACGGTACGTCCCTCTACTCAAGCTACCTACTCCATCAACGAAGGGTCATCCTATGCGACGAAAGTTCGGATATAATACTCCCTCGACTAAGTCTAAGTTCCGTAAGGTCAAGCCTAAGTTCCGTATATATAAACGCCCTAGGCTCCGCATAGTCAAACTTAGACTCGAACCAAGGTTAACCTAGAGCTCTGATACAAACTTTGTCTTGACCCAAAAGAGCACGTGACTGGCCCTTGAACCATATGAAGCCTATAGGACCCCATATGATCCAAGTAATCCAAAAGCCCAGAAATCTAAAACCGTTTCAAGGAGTAAATAAAGAAAACTGGTTTTAAGAAGTAAAGAAAACATGTTTTGAAAATCAAAGTTTTTAAATAACTAAGCCGAATATGCATTTCTTTTTAAATGTGTAATCTTTCCTGAAAATTTCGGCAGAGTTTCCTTTGTAAATACTGGCCCCGAACGGGGTACAACAAGAATAATATATATATATGCAAGGAAAAAGGCATCCCCAAGCGGGAGCTAGCTCTTCGTCAATCGACGGTCACCACCACGCAAGCAATATAATATACAACGCCAAAGGGCGAGGATCAAAATTCAAAAAGAAACTCAAACAGCTAGAAAACCATAATACTACAAGCGCGACTCTAAGGTCGAGATAATACATCATTGTTTTCTAAGTCTGAAACAATATACAAGTTTTGATTGATGGAATTTCTAGATATAGTGAATAATACATCAACTATGGTGGTCCTGATATAAAAGAACCCACCTACCAAAGCAAGTCACCCATAAGGAAGCAGTGTGCCAGAAAAGCCGCTATGGAATCTGTATGGCAAAACCTGCAAGAACTGTGGCACAATGGGGGTGAGTTGCCAACTCGTGAATAGAAAATATCTACAAGCAGAGATCGAATGTATGACCCATCCTAGGTCAATACGATCAGATATATATAAACCTCAATATGAATAAGTCCGAAGCATGCTAAAGTGGCAATGTAATCTCTATACATGAGTGTAGTGCCAAGTGCCCGTGGCCGTGCCTCAGGTAGTGGCATATCATAAATATAAGGTATGATCACTGTAATAAATCTGCATGTACGTGGATCCCATCCACTCGTCACCCAATGACAACAGGCATCATGCAGGTAAATATCATAAGGCATATGCATGGAAAATATGAGGATATAAACCATCTGTGTCCCTCGTTACACATCAAAATCATGGAACCGGAGTGCCCAGCATTAACACTCGAAAACATCATGAAAGATGTGCCCAGCATCGGCACGTAAATCCTCATATATCGGGCTCCGTCAGTCCGGATCAGCCCACGGACTCCGTCTGCGGAATCGGCCCTCGGCCCCAGCAGTACGCCCATATCCATCTATCGACTATGGTCAGTATCCTCCGGATAACCGCCAGGTCCAACCAATCACCGGTAGGTACTCGCCCACCTCCAGGCTCAATCGGCAAAGTCCATCGATCATCTTGCCGAGGGGAACCATACTGGACCCACCATGTACCCGCAATCAGTCTCGTCCACTCCTCGAATCGGGTTTCACATGTTGCTCTCAGCACCAGGAAAACACATGGTGGACGCACTAAAATATTATATCAAGGGTAACCTGGTTTTTAAAACAATTACATATTCTCTTTTGAAATACCCACGGTTCCCAAATCCAGAAATATCATGGAAACAACATATCTCAATGCGTATAATCAGAAAGCATGATGTATGCGACATATAAAAGAAATGTAAGCATATCATTATGTCTTGCAAGAATCATATACTGAATGCAACAGTACTACAGTGTAGTGACATGGCAATTATCAATGATGAAGTGTGTGAGCCGGCAAACAAATGTACGTGGAACATACGCATCATCGTTAATGGTGCTGGTGTCCTAGCAGCATGACTGTAATATATCAAAAACACAAGCGATGCAATGCAAATAGCATGAATATGCAGAATCAAATAATCAACGCAACAGTAAAGAATCTACCTCAATAAATATATCATGCAGCCTTCACATTTGAAATAAGACGAATCGGGGTTTTTAATAAAATAAGGGCTGCGGTGTTCTAAGAAAAGATGCTTCGTTTGAAAATACCCGTAGAATCCTTTTTGCCTATCTTTAAAATATCCACGATTCCTTAGTTTTGAAATAGATATGACTCGGGTCTAGTCTAAAGTCTACTAAGTAATCTACATCCAACTATCAAGTCGATTAGGAGGGGTATGGAAACCACCTACATCTGAGTCGATATATGTATATAAATATAATAGTCGGTGATCCCTCCTCAATTGTATCACATACGGTACAATCTACATCATATCATATCCTCGAGTCATGAGTGCAGATCTATCATCAATATAAAGCTCGCACGGTAATCGTCGTACGGCATCCCAATAACTGGGTACGGGTCAATATCATATTCACCTCATCAATTATCTGGTATCCATATCATCATCTCTCGGCATCCCAATAACTGGGTACGGGTCAATATCACATTCACGTCATCAATTATCTGGTATTCTTATCATCACTCTCATAATCCCGAGTACTGATCTAAGTCTAGTACAATCGATACCAAATACGTATGAAAACACATGTCCAAAGGCTCGCTAAAATCTCGTATCGTATCCCAAATACGAATCACATCATGTCACCGATGTCCTGGCACCATGCCCAATATCATCGACTCATCTCCAGTATCATACACTTTCCTCATCATCACGATATAAGTATAGCAATAAGCAAGTGTGTGTGTGTGTGTGTGAGTGTAAACCTATGCTAGGGTTCGCAACTAGGAAAATACACTAGTTCACTTCTAACCCTAAATATCCATAGTACACCTAACACATCTATGATCTCCATGTCACTCAATAAGCTATCATACATATAGTATACTAGACATCAAAATACGGGGGTGCTATACGCCATCCACCGGACTTCCCCCGTAGATATAATCTACTCACCTTGCTTCTCGTGTGTCGATGCCGATGTCGTCATCTTTATCTGCATCGCCTCAACATCACGTGGGGTACCTACAAGGATATCACAACGCTAAAACACATGAAAATCACATCGGAAAACCAAAACAGCACACGCTACTCGCATAAGTAAAAACCTATAGTCTCGTATGCAGACACGTCAATAACCCTTTGCCGTTGACGTTCAAACGCCACCCGACAGAAATGAATCATCAAATACCAAAATCCATGCTAAAACAAGTCGTAAATTATGTGCCAACTCAAGAAAACTAACCCAGATTTTACTCTAGATGGAAACAGTCAAAATTGCACATACCCAGGGTCAAGTTTAGAGGGTGAAAGGCTATAGAACAAAAACGAGACGGTTCCCTCCTGCTCTGGCCGCAATTTGCGGCCAGAGGGATTAAATCTGCGGCCCAAACAAGGAATTAGGAGCTAGGGCTTTGTGTGGTGGTTCCAGGGTGCCTGCACATCACACTGTCAACTCAATTTTATTTTAGGGGCCTCGGGGTGATAGCAGATCTCAAAAAACGATCACAAATTAACAGTTTTTCCCCGATATCGACTCATAAATCCGTATTATGGTTTCAGTTCCAGGTTGGGTCTAAAACAACATCACACCAGGGGTTCTATGGTCACTACAAGCCTCAATTTCACCTTTGATTCAGATCCAACCCTAAACCCTAACTTGAAATTTCAAAAGTCCATCAAACGACACCATATCGACATGATACTAGTATGGATACACAAGAATTCAAAATACTAAACTAAAGGTGCAGAATTTACCTCCTTTGGCAACTCAAGAAAATTCTTGAGTTGCTCAAAGTCCTCAAGATCCACTTTTTCTTAGTCCATCGCGTTCCTCTCAGGCTTGTGAACAAGTTTAGTGAAGTGGGCTTGGGGTTTTGGGTTTGTTTTAATGGTGTCTTGGAGGAATTGAAGGAGGAGGAAGAAGAAGAGGGAGAAGCAGCAGCAGCAGCTCTAGGAGAGGGGAGAGAGAAATGGGTGTAGGAAAATGATGGGAGTATGGTTCAAAAAGTGAAGGTTGACCTAGTCTCTCTCTCTCTTCATCATGAAACCTTTATCTTTTCTTTTCTTTTTCTTTTCTTCTCACTCAATGGCAAACACTAAGCTACCATGAATCCAAAGCATGTAACAAGTGTAACAAGTGTGGAAAAATGATATGTTCACATTTTTGCACAAAAATGCTAAAAATCCAATTAGCTATTTTTAATCGCGATTAGCACTAAATTAACATATAATTAACCATAAAAGCTTCAAAATGACATAATTCTACAAAATACTCTATTTTAGAATTTTCCATAATTTTTCCAAAATTTTCCCCATTTATTGGTATTTAATTATACCGAAATATTAAAATATTCATTAAAAATTAATATTAAATTATAAAAATTCCCAAAACAAATATTTTATTATTTTGAAATGTTAAATTTTCACGATTCCTTTGAGCCGCGGTAAGGTAATAGTCTAAGTACAGTGAGAACTCGTACGAGACAAATGAAAATTTCAGGTCAAAAGACTAACATGTACTCATGCCATACGAGAACATCCATCTGATGATCAGTATAATACCATCTAGAAGTTCTCGACGAGTCTGCCCTGTGTACTCATCTCCAGTGAGCACCTGTATACTATCTTATGTGAGTCAACACCAATGGCTTGTAAGACCGGCCACCACTCCTCACCGGGGTCTCGAAACGTAAACACTAGTCTACTCCGGAGTATCGATGCCTAGTCTCGATACTCGCTCGACTATGGACATTTAAGGATTTGCTTATGGACCACCCAGCTTCCACGTATTTGATCGCCATCATAATGCTGGTAGTGAAGCAATGATCATATGGGATTTATCATTATGGATTACCTACAATGATAAAAACAAACCAGATAGCATACTATCATCTCGAGTAAGACTGTTCTACCTGTATAGGTCCTCTTTCAATTATCATAATCACCTATTTGCAATTACAATAACTGCCTTAAGGGCACTATATCCAACAATCATCCACTTGCACTTAAGGCCAATTATTGCAGTACCATATACTCATAACTTGTATGCTACCGAATACCCAACTTCTCTATTAGTAAATTTCTCAAAACTCGTTTTGAGAAACTTGCATGTTCGAGAAATAGCCTCAGTGGGTGAATCTGCTACACTGGTTCTAACTTTATCCCTATAAATTTCAACTTCATAGAGACCAATGATCTCCCGAACTGAGCGATACCCCGCCTCAAGAATTTGTCTGGGTACTTGTTCGGGCCAAGTTCATAAATGAATTACTTTATCCAACAAACTTCTTGGGCTGTATCATACATTGAGTCATCATGTGCTATGTCTACCTCAATATTCTTCTTAGAATCCATTCCAATATACCGCCCCTCATAAGAGGGTAAACTTTTAACTCTGACAGCTCTTCCGTCATCCAGGCCATCTTGAAAGCCTAAACTGGTAACCACCTCCCGTGGGAGGATGCCGTTTCCATACTCCAAGAATATCCTCTTATATTCTTCATTGCTTCCCTTTATTTTTTCAGGATTGAATTAATATCCGCTTATTACAACAAGTGCAAAGATCAACATCTGGTCTGGTACATGACATTGCACGATTGACTCAATTACCTAAGCAAATGATATGTCATTCATACCAAGACCTCTCCTCATCAGTCTATAAGACATCTCTTTAGAAAGAGAGAGACTCCATCACCTATGAGTAATCTACTACGACTGGAGTCGTCCATTCTAAACTACTTTAGAATGATATCTAGGTACCCCGATTGGGACACTTCCTAAATCTAGATCTATCAATATAGATCTAATTACCAAAATCCTTGATATATTGTCCATATCCTATATGGAGAAAACATCTTGTGATGACCAAAGTATCACCAATTGTAGTATAGGAACTGTTAGTGATATATGCCCTAGAAGCCATTATTGTATCATATTGGATTGTATATTACTTAATGGGAGCTTGGGATATACACGGATATAGTAACAGTCTTGCTCGAAATGGTAGTATGCTACCTGGTTTGTTTCTACCTCAATATGTGCATGTGTTTCTTTTAGCATATCGCTTATACATATTGGTAGAGCCCTTAGGATCTTTGCTTGATTACCAGCGTTGTGATGGCAGTCACACTAGTGGGGGCTATAAGCACATCCTATACAGGTCCTTAGTCGTAGGATTATCGAGATGGGGTATCGATACTCCACAGTAGACTAGTGTATACGCTTCTCATCCCAGCAGGGAAGATGGTCTGTCCCACAGCCATCAGTACATCGTACTAGAGATAGCATGCAGGTGCTCACTAGATTATGAGTACACTGGACAGGACTCGTTGGGAACTGTTGGTGGGTATTATACCTGTCGTCGGGTAGCAGTTCCCATGTGACATGAGTACAACTTAGTCCATCGACTTGACACTGCTACATCGCCTCGAGTGTGTTCCTACTGTACTTTGATTAAGACCCTACCACGACTCAAAGGATTCATGCAAACAGGTAGTAGTTGGGTGCAGTCCCGAAGCACTTGGAGGCAGTGGCGGTTGGATAGGATTCGTCTATCTCGGTATTGGGGGTTGATATCGCGGTATGTTCGGAAGGCCATTACACAAAGTCCTTGGCCATGGCAAGCAAGATTTAATAGTAGGTATTCCAGTAGTTTCTCAAGGTTTATTAGGCTACTCTCCGACACGACTTATTGCCCTATTAGGGGTCTAACGATTACCGCCACCATAGGCCCGATATGCGATACTCTTAGACGAACAGACCGGACTGTATAGAGATTATCACATTCAGGCTCAGTAAGAGTTCGGATGGGTTTTCCTCATCGGCCTTCTTATCGACATCTACCTGGGGACCATTACGTGCAACCAGTACCGCTTGCGGCCTGTGGATAAACCTACTGACAGCGTAGTGTCGAGTCTTTAGAGTCCCACATAGAGAGTTTCCCTGCACTGGGCAAAAGGTGTAGAGGTCGTATGGTTTTACGGCAGGGCTTTGATCACTTACGTACACTTGTGCGCGTATGATGTTCGGGCGGATAATACTAGTGGGCTTTGGTTTAAGCCAGATCCTAGTATTATATTGATGGATCGGTTACGTCTCTTTATATTCGTGTTTCTCGGAACACGAATGCGGGTATGTATATACGGATGAGAGGGGCATAGAAGAAGACACCTCATTAGGGTTTTGACCATTGACTTGATTAAAACAGTTATGAGGTGGAGGAAAGTATTTGTTATTTTTGTAAATGATAATTGAGGCATTGCTACTTGTTTTGACTACTTGACTTTGTTTGACCATTTGACTTGGCTTGACCACTTGAACTGGTTTGACTATTTGACTTAGATATTTTTGTCAGATATTTTGTGACATAGATATTTTGATGAGATATTTTTCATGCCATGCTTGTGGTCATGTCAAGTTAGCCATCTCATTTTCATTTATCATTATCATTATCAAAAATCATTTCTCTTTCCTCATGTTGGCTCTCTTCTTCTTCCTCACATCAAAAACCCTTAAGGTCTCATGAGTTGAGTAAACTAGGGTTTCAAGAGACAAATAAATCCATCTTCATACTATACATCACCTAGGACATCAAGTTTAGCAAGCTTGTTGCCCAAGTTACCTCGGTTTTGAGGTGGTGCTCGGACTATAGACTCTCGGGTGGATCGTCTTTGACTCGAGGAGGCAGTCGAAGAAGCTACGATCCGGATCGATTCTTAGAGCCTACGTAGACGAGGAGGACAGTGATGAAAACCTGAAGAACTTGTATCATGAGGTATAACTTCGTATCTGAGTAATTAAACCTTTGCTAGCTGGGTTTATAGAGGATCCTTGGTTCTAGTCGATGTTGCGAAGCTCGTAAAAATCATTTTTTTCAAATTATGCCTCCCTGCGAACACGTGGGGTGTGTGAAATTGACTTAAAGTAGTATCAGAGCCTCTCATAAACCTTAGATAGTTTGTAGCGACGTTAGAAATCCGCCGTTTTTTCGCGCAAAAACTACCGAAAAACAGTTTCCTAAATTGATGTTTTGAGTTGTTTGCACACCCCGCGGGCTCATGGTTTGAACCGAGAAAAAGAGGCGTGGAGCGTGCGCACCCCTGGGACCCTCCGAGGGGGCTGAATGGCTCGTCCCACTTCGTAAGACCACCACAAGGTGGTCTTGGCGGTAGGGACCTGAAACTGCCCCCCCTTGGGCAGTTTCGGGTCTGCCTCACCCCCTGGCCACCTCGTGGTGGACTCGGCGGTGGGGTACCCCTTCTAGGCCCCGTGACTCGAAGTTAATTTCGTGATCTAACCTCCCGCGAAGGTTCGAGTGCATTTCTTTTTGATTCGGACTTCCAAATTGGCTTAAAACGATCGGCTTTGGAACTTTAGCTCACTGGATTTTCATGTCTCAGAAAATTGGTTAAGTTTGCTAATTGTGTGCGGAATTATAATGTCGTAGTTACTTTACAAGCTTTGTGATGTATATATGTGTTTGGAAACGTCGAATAATTGCTATAAGTCGATTAGTCGGGGTTGCACATATTTGTGATGTTGTTATGATGGTTTGTGTATTTGAACTTGTTGGATCGTCGTGGATGAATAGCAGGGGATGTGAGATGAGGGTTTTCATTCTTTCATTCGATGTAAATTTATAAAGTGATATAATATTATTTTTGCGGGGCACATCGAGGTTGAGGTTGTAGCCACCGTTGTATTATTTTTTTTACTGTTTTCTGCTCCTAGGATAGACCCAAGGTGGGGTGTACAAACTACCGGGTACTTTGAAGTGCCGAGTGGCCTACTCACTTTGTTGAGGGAGGTTGCTTCATTTCGGGTATTTGGCGGGTAGTTTTCCGCACCCGTAGTGGTCTAGGGTGGGGTTTGGCTATTCATCACGACCGTGGAATCTGTCTTTCGTTACAGGCTCAAACGAAACGCGGAATTCCTAGTATATCCAATGCGTTCATCTGTGATCTGGAATGCCTATCATTGCGTCTGACGAATGGATATTATTATATATGTATTATATAATAGTCGTTGCTTATGTTTTTCATCAGCGCTAGTCCAGCCCTCGCTCTGTCGTTAGTTAAGTAACCTAACGGGTGATGACGGGGCCCCGTGGTGAATGCGGATGGCATAAGTGTATATTGTATTTTCGTTTTTTTCTGCAGTGGTAGGTTAATTGATGGGACTGCATTAAATCAATGCAAAGCAAACAAACCAAAGCTGAATCGTTGGAACAAATTTTAAAACCACTCGGTTATTTTAAAATAGGAGACTTTTAAATGCGGAGCTTAAACCACTCCTTTTAAAAGCTATCAGGTTCCATCGATTATATCAAGTTCACTACGTTCACGGTTTCGCCAAAAACATTCGTAGCCCTCCGTCATTTCATATGAATATTCAATAGTATTCAAGCTATGTTTGTTGGCCTTAGTCAAGGCATAGTGATTGGTAGCTGTTGGGTATTCATATGTTGCATAGATAGATGCGTTGGTTTGGGACAGTCGTACTATTTTGTTGGCCTTAGTCAAGGGTATGTACGGGTGGGTTCAAATTAACCTGGACAATGACGGATAGAACTTGACATGTGAGTTATGATTTGTTGGCCTTAGTCAAGGTCATAAGAGTATGAGGCAAAAATCCACATCGAGAGTTTCTAAGGAAACTGAAACTTGCTAGTGCTGCATACCAGTTGGAGTGTGATAATGTTGGTAGGATTCCTTCAGGATTATCACACAATGATATTTGGATCCCGATCCTACTGTGAGTATCTTCTACTCATCGGGAGATTCTTCACTTAACGATCAATGCTATAAACTAAGTATGTGTTTAGAACAGTGTTAGCGGGGCTACGCCTCCAAGGAAAATGGGTTATTTAATTAAGGAACTTCGGGAAAGCGTTGTAAAACCTCCCTCGAAGTACCGACACTAGCCTGACTGAACGGTTAAGCAAGTATTGTACGGTGAGAGTAATCCTGACTAATTCTTCTTTTATGGTTTGAGGAAGGATTCGAGAAACAGTGGGAGCCATCCTGTTTAGATAAATTAAAAACCAATCCAAACTTGCAAGAGCATCATGCTGAGTGTTTTCTTCTCTCTCTCCTTATTGCAGCGACCAGGTGACCAGATTAGGTTACAGATTGATAATAAAATGACAGAGTTATACTATAATGACTGGCATAGGTTTGTCCAGATGTCCATTACCTATGAAAAGATGGACCACCTCATTACTACTCAAGCCCCCGCCGTCCCAGGTCCAGTTTCCACCGTCGCGGATAAGGATATCCGTAAGACAAGGGAAAAGGATAGTGTGAATGCCAAGTGCCTCGTGTTGTCCACAGTTGATGGTTTATACCAAAGGCAGCACGAGAAGATGGACTTAGTTTCTATCTTCCTCCATAATAGTGTTTTATATGGAGAGCAATCTCGAATCGCAAAATATGATACCTCAAAGGAATTGCTTCAAGCGAGGTTGGCTGTCGGATCATCTGTAGGGGACTACATCCCTGTAATGATTAGCTATATTAAAAAGCTCATGGACCTGGAGACCACGTTGAAGAACGAGTCATATGCTGACTTGATTCTACAGTCCCTACCTCCTACTTACGCCCACGGGAAGAAAGTTATACTTCCAGTTGAGGGCACCATGAAAGAAACCAGGGTGACACCCACTCAGCTTATTGGGGAATCTTCCTCTTCTGCATCCAAGGCGAAAGCAAAGGGCGAGAAGGAGAAGACCTCCACAAAGCCGATATGCGGTGTCAATAAGATAGAAGAAAAGGGAAGGGCAAAAGTTTCGGGGCTAACTGTAGGGAAGGAGGGATGTTCCTATTGTTACGGGAAAGGGCATTGGCAGAAGGGATAAAGGGCTTGGAAAGCCAGAATCCAGGATCCGAAGCATGTTGTGGCTTCAACTTCGGGTGTGTTAGTGATTGAAAATAGTTTGTCAATTAACTCTACTTCCTGGGTACAAGATACTGGATCAGGATCTCATATCTGTAATTCATTACAGGTATTGAGAAACCATAGAGTTATCAGGGCAGGTGATATGACTCTCAGGGTTGCTAACGGAATGAGCGTGGACGCTGTATCTGCAGGGTATATCACCTAGAATTGACAAGTGGGCAGATATTGATTCTACGTAGCTGTTTGTGTATACCAAGTCTAGTTTGTAAGCGATGTGGTTCACATCCACCCAAATCAAAGTTTAATTAGGTCAGGTACACTAAAGGACAGTATATATTGAATCAAGCTCAGGTTTTCAAACGTCCAGAACACACTAAAAAGAAAGTCTCCAAAATTAAATAAAACTTTCTTATGGCATTGTAGACAGGGTCACATCAATGAAACACGGTTGATGAAGTTACATAGAGAGGGATACTTGGATCTGTTCGAATATTGGTCTTATGCAACCTGTCAATCTTGTCTTATAGGAAAGATGACAAAGACTCCGTTCACTGGACACAGAGTAAGAGCAAGCGAGCTCTTAGGACTAATACACAGCGATGTGTGTATTCCAATATGTACAGATGCACGAAGTGGTTATTCCTATTTCATTACTTTTATGGATAATTTCTCTAGGTTAGGACATGACTTCTTGATGAAGAATAAATACGAGACTCTTTGAAAAATTCCTAGAATATAAGAATGATGTGGAAAAACAAATAGGCAAAAGTATCAAGACACTGGGATCTGATCGATGTGATGAATACTTAATTGCCGAGTTCCTGGATTACTCAAAAGAGAATGTAATTCTCTCTCAGCTTACTCCTCCATACACACCACAACACAACAGTGTATAGGAAAGGTGGAACAGAACCCTATTGGATATTGTTCGTTCCATGATGAGTAACGCTGAGTTGCCGCGATCCTTCTGAAGTTATGCACCAGAATAAGCTGCATATCTTTTGAATAAGGTTCCTACCAAGACTGTGCCTACCACACCATATCAGATGTGGAGTGGGAAGAAACCTTATCTTCAGTATTTGAAGATATAGGGATGTCCAGCTTTTATAGAAAAGCAGTTTGCCGACCAGCTCGAGGTAAGCTCAGTACTGTGTAAGTTTATTGGATACCCAAAGAAATCCAAGGGGTATCTTTCCTATTACATAGAGGAACAAAAGGTTTTTGTTCCTTGTCATGCCCATTTTTTAGAAAATCATTTTTTTTATAAGGAAATAGTGGGAGCGCAATAGAACTGAATGAAATTCCAGAACCACAAACTATTACTGAAAGTATGGTAGAACCAGAGGTTTCAAAAGAACCGAACATCCCTACGCCAATCCGCCGAACTAATAGGCAGTCTCATCCACCCGAGAGATACTACGGTTTTCTCATAGAAAGGGATCGAGAGGATTGCATCATTGACAATGATGAGCCAACTAGCTTCCAGTAAGCCATTCAGAGTGGTGACTCGATAAAATGGTTGGATGCAATACGGACCGAAATGGAGTCCATGTACACCAACAATGTATGCACTTTGAACATTGCTCCAGAAGGGGTAAAACCCATAGCTGCAAATGGATATTCAGAAAGAAGATTGGTGTAGATAGATAGGTTGAAACCTATAAGGTTAGATTTGTTGCAAAAGGTTTTTTGTCAAAGACCTGGTTTGGACTATGATGAATCCTTTTCTGGAGTGACTAAGCTCAAATCTATTCGGATCCTTTTTGCCATTGCTGCCATCCAAGATTGTGAGATCTGGCTGATGGACGTAAAGACGACTTTTCTAAATGGTTATTTGGAAGAGTGCGTCTATATAGATCAGCCAGAGGGTGTCAATCAGAGTGGGAGCAGCGGGATAGTGTGCAAGTTGCTTAAGTCTATTTATGGACTAAAGCAAGCATCGCGGAATTGGAACATCTATTTTTATTGAGACAGTCAAAGAATTCGACATTATCAAAAATCCAGATGAACCATGCATTTATAGTAAGATTGTAGCAAGAACTGTGGAATTCCTCCTTGAGTGCGCGGATGCAATTCTCTTGATAGGAAATGACATTCTTATGTACAATCAGTCAAAGGATTCTTGTCACAGAGGTTCTCCATGAAAGTCCTGGGTGATTCTAACTACATTCTGGGGATCCAGATCTATCGTGATAGATCGAAGAGGATAGTGGGACTTTTAAAGTCAAGGTACAACAACACCATACTGAAAATATTTAGTATGGACGATTCTAAGTGCGGTATTCTACCGGCTTATCACGGAATCACCCTCTCCAAAGAGATGTCTTCTAAGACTGATTTGGGTAGGGCTAGCATGACGATTATACCCTACGCTTCTGCAGTAGGCTCTATAATGTATGCGATGTTGTATACCAGACGAGATGTAGCTTACGCACTGAGCGTGGTAAGCCAGTATCAGTCAAACCTAGGGAAGAAGCACTGGGAAGCAGTAAAGAACATTCTCAAGTAGCTGAGAAGGAATAAGGAGATGTTCTTGGTGCATGGCAGAAAATGACCTCCAAATCGAGGCCATTGCTAACTCCAGCTTCCAGAGTGAGAAGAATGACTCCAAATCCATATTGGGTTATGGCTTTACCCTCAGTGGAGGGGCGGTCTGTTGGAAGAGCTCCAAGCAGGACACCATTGCAAACTCGACGTTGGAAACAGGGTAGTTTACTGCATAAGACGCCGCAAAAGAGGAAGTCTGGATATGGAAGTTCTTAATTGAACTTCAGGTAGTTCCTTCCATTTGTTGGTCCAATACTTCAGTATTGTGACAACATACGACGCTATTGCTTTAGGGAAGGAACCCCGGTCCCATCAAAGATCCAGACATATCTTGAGGCGGTACCACCTGATTAGGGAGATTGTTGATCCCTAGGGGATCGAGGTGAGGAGAGTAGGTAGGGAGAACAACACTGTAGATCCACTCACAGAGGTCATCCCTCAGACAGTGTTCGAGAGGCTATTCGAGACCTTCAGTCTGCGATATGCCAGTATATGGATTTAGTGCAAGTGGGAGATTGTTAGTGATATATACTCTAGATACCATTATTGTATCATACTGGATTGTATATTACTTAATGGGAGCTTGAGATATACACGTATAGTAACAGTCTTGCTCAAAATAGTAGTATGCTACCTGGTTTGTTACTACCTCAATATGTGCATGTGTTTCTTTTAGCATATCGCTTATACATCTTGGTAGAGCCCTTAGGATCTTTTCTTGAATATCAGCGTTATGATGGAAGTCACTCTAGTGGGGGCTAGGTAGTCTATAAGCACATCCTATACAGCTCCATAGTCGTAGGATTATCGAGACGGGGCATCGATACTCCACAGTAGACTAGTGTATACGCTTCTTATCCCAGGGGGAGATGGTCTGTCCTATAGCCATCAGTACGTCTTACAGGAGATAGTATGCAGGTGCTCATTAGGTTATGAGTACACCGGACAGGACTCGTCGAGAAATATTGGTGGGTATTATACCTTTCGTCGGGTAGCAGTTCCTAGGTGACATAAGTACAGCTTAGTCCGTCGACTTGACACTGCTACTTCGCCTCGAGTGTGTCCCCACTGTACTTTGATTACTACCCAACCACGGCTCAAAGGAGTCATGCAAACAGGTAGTAGTTGGGTGCAGTCCCGAAGCACTTGGAGGCAGTGGCGGTTAGATAGGATTCGTCTCTCCAGGTATTGGGGGTTGATATCGCGCTGTGCTCGGAAGGTGATCAGTCGAAAATATTGTATATTTTAGCCGGCAATTTCCTTAACATTTGCATACATTTAGAAGTGTTCGGCATTCATATTCTACATATTAGCAAACCTGTCACAAAATATGAGATTGCATGTATTAGACTTTTAAACCGACACTTTAAGGGAAATTAACCGCATTTCATGGCATCGCATCATTTCTGTATTTGCGCAACACTTGTTTCGAAGTCTGTGCAGGAAATTCCAGAAACCGAGCCAAATTGTCAAAAGTGCTGATCAAAATTACACCAAGTCTAAGTCTGGTGATCTGGCAGTAAAATTCCAGAAATTTATTCAAGGCCAATTGGCGCTTCCCACCGCGGATCCGTGACATGATGACGTCAGCAGAGAAGCAGATATTCCCCATGTGCTTATTTCTAACGGCAAAGCTTCCAGAACTCTCCAGAAACTCCACGTGGCTTCATCTAGAAGGCTCGGCCTAACAACCTAGTTCTAGAAGCCTCCCTCTAACTAACTTCTTCTAGAAGCCTCCTTATAACAACCTTCTTCTAAAAGCCTCCTTGTAACAACCTCATTCTAGAATATTCCTTCCAACAAACTTTTTCTAGAAGATTCTTTCTAACAACCTCATTTTGGAGGGAAAATTCAAATTCAAATGAGGTAGTTCATTTTGGAGGGAAAAGTAGTTCATTTTGGAGGGAAAATTCAAATTCAAATGAGGTAGTTCATTTTGGAGGGAAAAGTAGTTCATTTTGGAGGGAAAATTCAAATTCAAATGAGGTAGTTCATTTTGGAGGGAAATTCAAATTTCATTTAACAAACTTTTGGAGGGAAATTTGAATTTCATATAACTAACTTTTGGAGGGAAATTTGAATTTCCCCCAACAAACTTTTGGAGGGAAAGTTAGAATTTGAAATCCTAGATCTAGGATTAGTTATCTATAAATAGAACCTAGATCTAAGGGATGAGGTTGTTAATTTCTACACCATTCTTCTTCCACAAGTCTCATGACAAGGCTTGTGCGAAACCCTAACCCTAATTCCACTCCTAATCCAAGATCTTGAGTACCAAATCAAGTGAGAAGCCTTCAACCTTTTAGGAGCCGAGCCGATCTTCAATCGGGCAAGTGATCCAAGCCGATCCGCGATCCACGGAGACGAGCGAAGCCAAGTCGACGATCGAGTTCCTCCTCTTGTAGTTCTTGAGCGAATGTAACCAAATTGTTGATATAAATAAAAGGTGAAATTCGTTAATCTTGCTTTCTTTTAATTCTTGCATCATGATTAGATCTCAATTTGTAATTGTTGTTCTTGTTGTGATGTGTGAGTAAAACTCCGCTCGTAAAGGAGTCGAGACGATTGTAGAATGATGATGTAACAAATATTAATACGATTTTTAAGTTCTACGAGTTTTGTAAACCCTAGCAAGTTCAAGAATCGATGACCTAGTTTCGTTGCGATGCTTTCTTGATTGTGTTCGCTCGAAATTAGGGATCTACGATCGTTTCTTGAATTTACTAGAGGCTAGAATGTGAATGACATCGACGAAAGAACAAGGGATAAGATGAAACTTTAGTTTCACAAGAAATCCCTAATTCTCGATCGATGATCATAGATCTAGTATCAATTCATCGAAGGATAAGAATACGTAATTGTAAGATTACATCACATCTATAGATCCGATCGATTCCTACGAGCCTCATTTCGATTCTTGAGATTTGGTTTGGAAAAAAATCAACAAACGATCAATTCTTGATTCTATCTTTTAATGCTTTCTTAGATCTAGTTTTTTTAGTTCTTGAACTTTAACTACAAATCTTGAATTGTTTTGTTTTCTTTTTTTAATGTTTCAATTCATCTAATTCAAAAGACGAACGATTACACTTTCCCTGTGGACGATCCGCACTCACATACTAACTACAATCCGACACCGTAGTTGATTGCGGTCAAATAATCTTTGGTTGTGATTTCTTTACAATTTCATACTACACATCGAGAATTCTTTTCAATCAAATGGCGCCGTTGCCGGGGATAGTACGCTAATAGTTCGTATTTTGAAATTTGAGTTGAACAATTTATTCCATTATATTTTTTAGATCTAAATTCGTGCAAACACTAATACGTGTGTTGTGATTTGTTGCGAGAAAATCTGGAATCATTGGAGCTGGAGAAAAAATTTTCTGAGCATTCCAGAGAGCTGTGTAGGTGAACAGGAGCTTGTACAGAAAATTTTGTACACTGATCCCAAAATTCCGCGGCGGAAGGGCGGCAATAGGCAGAATTTGCGGCGGAAGAGCCGCGGTTCCAGCTCTTCTCTGTGCCAATTTTTCTCTGTGAGACACTTACTTTCTTATCTTCTTCTTTCTCTGCTCCAACTAATATTTTGTGTAGGTTTCTTTGCAAATAAATCGCAGCGCCGCAAAGCTAAATAAATTTGTGCGTGTTTTTGATTCTTGTGGTTGTTGCATATTAATACGGAAATTTAAGGGGCATGACCAAATCCAAATTAGGTGGGGATTTCATTACCCTTCCTAGGCCCCGAAAATCACAAACTTGCATCCGCATTTACCCTCATTAATTAAAAGAAATCTAGAGATGACTCTAAGGACCGTCGCGCTCAATTAGGACAGAAGAAGGCCGTGGGTAATCCATTGTTTATCTGCGTTTTTCTGTGGTGCCTAAGGTGAGTGTGTCTAAGGCTAGTGGTTATTAATTAGGCCCACTGTAGTGGTGGTTCCTTCCCACTTACCTGGCACTTATCCGGCCACAGGGAGACAAAGAGGCAGTGGAGGATTGATCCCGCGACTTGTCTTTTGGCAGTTAGGAGCGGTCTAGAGCTTTGACCTAGGTGACCACTAGAATTTAGGGTTTTGTGTGCTGCATTTGTTTTGTTGCATCATATTTTCAAAAATCCGTATCAATTTTCAAAACAAACACCAACACTTCATTTCCTCTAATAATACCAACGCTGCCACTTGTGCTACAACCATTTAGCACAATGTTAGGCTGGACACGGGATTCCTTTTCCCGTCTTGTCCGCGTTTCTTTTATCGACCCCAGAGTCGGTAATTCTTCGTCTTTTCCCCCACCACCCACCACACCCGCGATGGACCCAAATCCATCAAACTTTAACACTACTCTCCCACCGCCCGCAGGTGCGCAGAATCTTCCATGCATTTCTCTACAAGAGAGATGCTATCCTATACATGTTACCCTTCCCACCTGTCTTTCTATACCACCTGCCATCGGGGAAAATTTTGAAATCAACCCCCAATTCATCAAACTATTACCCAAATTTCATGGTCTTGATTCTGAAAACGCATACATGTTTATTTCCAAATTTGAAAACGTATGTGCTTTGATGGGGAATTCACAACTGTCTTTGGATGCTCTGCGTTTACGTCTTCTCCCATTCACTTTGTGCGATTTAGCCGAGAAGTGGCTTTACATCACACCCGCACATTCTATTTCAACATGGGACGAATTCGTTGCAGCATTCCTTAAGAAATTTTATCCCAATCACAAGACCGCCCGTGTTCGGAGCGAAATCTCTAAATTTACCCAACTTCCCAATGAACCATTTTGGAAATGCTTTGAACGGTTCAAGGATCTTCTTATCCAATGCCCTCATCACGGAATCCCCAGATGGGATTTGTGTCGAATTATCTATGAGGGTATTGATCTCACTACTAGACAGATGCTTGAAACCATGTGTCATTGCCAATTCCTATCTAAAGATGATGGTGAAGCTTGGAAATACTTAGAAGATTTAGCTCAAAACACATCACAATGGGAAAGTGTTAGACCACCACCACCTAGGGAAGATGTCAATCAGCTCGATGTTTCCGTCACCTTGAAAGCCGAAATGGCCGCAATACAAAGGAAACTCGACGCTATAGAAAACAAAATCTCTTCAGCCTCCCTAAACCAATCCACACTTCCCAAAACTGTGTGTGGCTGCTGTTCCAACCCTTCACATTTGACGGAAGAATGTCCTTTGAATGTACCGTTTCAAGGTCACACTAATGCTTCACTTCAGCAAAGTTCACTTCAGCAAAGACCTGGAAACTATCCTTCTTCTTCCTCATATAATCAAGATTGGAGGAATCACTCGAACTTTTCTTGGAACCAATCACAATCTCAAAACACGGTTCCAATCCTAAACAATTTTCAAGGGGTCCCTCCACCACAACAGCAACCACCACTTCAATTGAGTCAGCACCCCTTCCAACCGCAAAATTTCAAAATCCTGCCAACACTTTTGCACTACATGAAAACTCCTTGCAATTGGCCGGTACTGATAATATCTCTGCACTGGTGCAAACCTTGGTTACTTTCATGAAACAATCCATCCAAGAGTCGGCAAGTTTTCAATCTTCCATCGATAATATGATAAAGATCATTCTCACTCAAAATGAGAATATCAAATCAATGGAAGCTCAAATTGAACGAATAACAGCCGAAATAAGTGCTAGAGAAGAAGGGAATCTTCCATCTCAACCCGCACCTGATCCTAGACCTTCATATTACACTAATGTGGATGCTTTTACAACGTTGAGATCTGAAGAGTGCTAGACAATCATTTGGGTGAACAAATTGATAATGATGATTGATCATTAACACCCCGGCTTCAACTTCCACTTCCACCCACACTTCTATTTCTTACCCTATTTCGTCTAACTTACCTTCTTCTTCCGAGCCTATTCTCCGTGTTCCCAAAGGCTCGAACCCTCCACCCACATCATTTTTTCCACCCCCACAAACTTCTCACAAATGTTGGACCCAACACTTATTAATAGAGCTCCATTTCCAAATAGATTGAGGCCCAAGAAACATGATGCCAAATGGAGAAAATTGTGGACATGTTTAAGGAAGTTAACATCAACATCCCTCTCCTAGATGCTATTCAACAAGTTCCGTCCTATGCAAAAACTCTTAAGAACTTGTGCACTAGGAAGAGGAAGACTCAAGTGCCTAAAAAAAATCTTCATGTCAAGTACTGTAGACATGGCTTTTCCCCAACAATTACCATGGAAACGTAAGGACCCTGGCTGTCCTACTATTTCCATTTTTATTGGGGAGAAACACATCAACCTTGCGTTACTTGACCTTGGCGCTAGTGTTAACTTACTTCTTACTCGGTATATGAGCAACTAGGTATCGGAGTGTTAAAGCCTTCGAGCATAACTCTCCAGATGGCTGACCGATCAATCACCAAACCTAGGGGTGAACTGGAGGATGTGTTAATAAAAATCGGGGAATTTGTATTTCCTGTGGATTTTATTGTACTTGATACACAGCCTGTAGCGAACCCACGGAATCAAATTCCGGTGATTTTAGGTCGCCCCTTTTTGGCCACTTCCAACGCAATAATCAACTGTCGTAATGGTTCTATGACTCCTATCTTTTGGGAATAGGTCAATAGAGCTGAACATTTACAAGTTGGGAAGTGTACCCTCCGAACCTAATGCTCATGTCTGTTCTGTCGACTTAATGGATGACGACAGCAGCGAATTTGATGATCTCCTGATATCGATCTTGACTCTTTTCATATGTTATTGTTTGACCCAACTATGTACCATACACATACGGACTCTTCCACTGAGATGTCCGGGTCAACAATTAACACGGATTAATGAACTGTTCTTAGAGTCTAAAGATCATCCCGCACTTTGTGATGACATTATTCACCGGGGTATTAATGGAACTTTTGAGGAGATCTTCGCTGATAAATTCGCATTTTTGAATGACACGGGTGTTGAGATGAATCATCTCCGAATCATTGAAATTGAACCTCCACCCCTTCTTTTGACTTGTAAAAAGAATGCGAGTAATCCATCACAAACACTGCATCGTCTCTCCAATATGAGACGCACACACTTTCTCTTCCACCACTTAACCTTTCTCCACTTCTTCTTCCACCAACCGAGCACTGCATTGATAAATTTTCAAATGGTTGGTGTTAACATTTGGTCTTTGCAATGCTTGGCATCGACCTATGATTTTGACCCCCACTTGTGATTTTAAAAGATTAACATTGCATAACTCAAGTTTGGGGGGGGTATATATTTTCTGGCTCCTGAAAAGAATTTTACAAATTTTTGAGCCAAAAATAAGTTTGGGGGAGGTTCTTCACTTAAATATTTTGCCCCCCACTAATAAATTCCTCCCAAGCTTACAGGTTTTTCGAGATTTAGCAGAAGGCAACAGTGAGGACACTGTTGAAAACAGTTTGGGGGAGGTTTGTGCTTATTTTCGCATCATTTGCATATCATCTGCATAAGCACAAAACATTTTTTTTTAAACCTATAAAAATTTAAAAAATTTCAAAACTATAAAAATATTTTTGTACATAAATAAGATAATAAAAGTTTAGATAGTGAACATTTACATCATGAGATTAGAAAAATTTAAGAAAACTAAGAAAATTAGAAGTTTTCTTATACGAACTAGTAATAAGTAGTTATGAGCCGTTGTCCCAAGGGTTAGTAAGATGAAAGACGTCACTAATCTGAGGATAAAAATAAGTCTGAAAAATAGTTTCTATTAAGCCAAACATTTTGAACGTTGCTACCCTGCTATTCGCACTTACACACATCTTGAAGCCTGGGATAGTAGAGGATACTTGAAATGCTCTTGTCTTAAAGCCAAAAGTATGAAAAAAAAAGAGTATTTTGAAAGTGGTGAGAAAAATGGACACTGGTTTTGTTTATCACCAAGGGAAAGAAAAATAATATAGCAAAAGGGTGCTTCTTCACCTAGTGCCCCAAGGTCAACTGGTCTGGGAGTCACTGCTATGCCTAAGGTGGTGCAAGACTAGGAAAATACACCAAGTTAGCAAGCACATTAGTAATCGGTCGGTTAGTACGTCAAGAAGTATTAACGGTCGCATGAAAGTATGTAAGCAATCTCGTTTGCCAAAAAGTACTGAGGTTGACGGGCAAGAGTATGATTGCTTGAATTGAATTCTCCGGGTGTAGGGATGTCTTTACACACACGCAGGGTGATATGATCGATGTTTGGAATACAGATAGGAATGAAGAATAAGACGATGTTTTATTGAGGGAGGACGTGATTTCTGACATTTTTTCATGACCATTAAGATAGGGTTCATGACAACCGAAAAGCTAGCTTAGTTGGAAACCCTAATTTTCAAGGATTTCTTTTACAATTCTTTTCTTTAAATGTAATATTCATGATCTTACTTTTATTATTGGATTTTGTGGGTGCAATCCGCTGAAAACCCTCAGGAGACAACACTCCTCCTACTAGGGACACCTAGAGGTTTAAAGGCTTGTTGCACGTGCTCAGTGCAATCGTGTTGCCTACGAAAGTGTGCTAGTTAGTTTTTCTCTTTCTTTTATTTTTCTCCTTCTCTTTTTAATAAAACATTCGCTCGAGACGATCGAAATTAAGTTTGGGGGTATTTGATCAGTCGAAAATATTGTATATTTTAGCCGGCAATTTCCTTAACATTTGCATACATTTAGAAGTGTTCGGCATTCATATTCTACATATTAGCAAATCTGTCACAAAATATGAGATTGCAAGTATTAGACTTTTAAACCGACACTTTAAGGAAATTAACCGCATTTCATGGCATCGCATCATTTCTGTATTGCGCAACACTTGTTTCGAAGTCTGTGAAGGAAATTCCAGAAACCGAGCCAAATTGTCAAAAGTGCTGATCAAAATTACACCAAGTCTAAGTATGGTGATCTTGGCAGTAAAATTCCAGAAATTTATTCAAGGCCAATGGGCGCTTCCCGCCGCGGATCCGTGACATGATGACGTCAGCAGAGAAGCAGATATTCCCCATGTGCTTATTTCTAACGGCAAACCTTCCAGAACTCTCCAGAAACTCCACGTGGCTTCATCTAGAAGGCTCGGGCCTAACAACCTAGTTCTAGAAGCCTCCCTCCTAACTAACTTCTTCTAGAAGCCTCCTTATAACAACCTTCTTCTAGAAGCCTCCTTGTAACAACCTCATTCTAGAATATTCCCTTCAACAAACTTTTTCTAGAAGATTCTTTCTAACAACCTCATTTTGGAGGGAAAATTCAAATTCAAATGAGGTAGTTCATTTTGGAGGGAAAAGTAGTTCATTTGGAGGGAAAATTCAAATTCAAATGAGGTAGTTCATTTTGGAGGGAAAAGTAGTTCATTTTGGAGGGAAAATTCAAATTCAAATGAGGTAGTTCATTTTGGAGGGAAATTCAAATTTCATTTAACAAACTTTTGGAGGGAAATTTTGAATTTCATATAACTAACTTTTGGAGGGAAATTTGAATTTCCCCCAACAAACTTTTGGAGGGAAAGTTAGAATTTGAAATCCTAGATCTAGGGTTAGTTATCTATAAATAGAACCTAGATCTAAGGGATGAGGTTGTTAATTTCTACACCATTCTTCTTCCACAAGTTCTCGTGACAAGGCTTGTGCGAAACCCTAACCCTAATTCCACTCCTAATCCAAGATCTTGAGTACCAAATCAAGTGAGAAGCCTTCAACCCTTTTAGGAGCCGAGCCGATCTTCAATCGAAGCAAGTGATCCAAGCCGATCCGCGATCCACGGAGACGAGCGAAGCCAAGTCGACGATCGAGTTCCTCCTCTTGTAGTTCTTGAGCGAATGTAACTAAATTGTTGATATAAATAAAAGGTGAAATTCGTTAATCTTGCTTTCTTTTAATTCTTGCATCATGATTAGATCTCAATTTGTAATTGTTGTTCTTGTTGTGATGTGTGAGTAAAACTCGCTCGTAAAGGAGTCGAGACGATTGTAGAATGATGATGTAACAAATATTAATACGATTTTTAAGTTCTACGAGTTTTGTAAATCCTAGCAAGTTCAAGAATCGATGACCTAGTTTCGTTGCGATGCTTTCTTGATTGTGTTCACTCGAAATTAGGGATCTACGATCGTTTCTTGAATTTACTAGAGGCTAGAATGTGAATGACATCGACGAAAGAACAAGGGATAAGATGAAACTTTAGTTTCACAAGAAATCCCTAATTCTCGATCGATGATCATCGATCTAGTATCAATTCATCGAAGGATAAGAATACGTAATTGTAAGATTACATCACATCTATAGATCCGATCGATTCCTACGAGCCTCATTTCGATTCTTGAGATTTGGTTTGGAAAAAAATCAACAAACGATCAATTATTGATTCTATCTTTAATGCTTTCTTAGATCTAGTTTTTTTTAGTTCTTGAACTTCAACTACAAATCTTGAATTGTTTTGTTTTCTTTTTTTAATGCTTCAATTCATCTAATTCAAAAGACGAATGATTACACTTTCCCTGTGGACGATCCGCACTCACATACTAACTACAATCCGACACCGTAGTTGATTGAGGTCAAATAATCTTTGGTTGTGATTTCTTTACAATTTCATACTACACATCGAGAATTCTTTTCAATCAGAAGGCCATTACACAAAGTCCTTGGCCATGGCAAGCGAGATTTACTAGTAGATATTCCAGTTGTTTCTCAGGGTGTATTGGGCTACTCTCTGACACGACTTATTGTGCTATTAGGGGTCTGACGATTACCGCCCCCTAGGCCCGATATGCGATAGTCTTAGACAAACAGACCGGACTGTACAGAGATTTTCACATTCAGGCTCAGTAGGAGTTCGGATGGGTTTTCTTCATCGGCCTTCTTATCAACTTCTACTTAGGGACCGTTACGTGCATCTAGTACCGCTTGCGGCTTCTGGTTAAACCAACTGCCAGCATAGTATCGAGTCTTTAGAGTCCCACATAGAGAGTTTCCCTGCACTGGGCAAAATGTGTAGAGGTCGTATAGTTTTACGTCAGGGCTTCGATCACTTACATACACTTGTGCGCGTATGATGTTCGGGAGGATAATACTAGTGGACTTTGGTTTAAGCCAGATCCTAATATTATATTGATGGATCAGTTTCGTCTCTTTGTCTTCGTGTTTCTCGGAACATGAATGCGGGTACGTATATACGGATGAAAGGGGCATAGAAGGAGACACCCCATTAGGGTTTTGACCCTTGACTTGATTAAAACAATTATGAGGTGGAGGAAAGTATTTGTTATTTTTGTATATGATAATTGAGGTTTGGCTACTTGTTTTGACTACTTGACTTTGTTTGACCATTTGACTTGGCTTGACCACGTGACTTGGTTTGACTATTTGACTTAGATATTTTTGTGAGATGTTTTGTGACCTAGATATTTTGATGAGATATTTTTCATGCCATGCTTGTGGTCATGTCAAGTTAGCCATCTCATTTTCATTTAACATTATCATTATCAAAAATCATTTCTCTTTCCTCATGTTGGCTCTCTTCTTCTTCTTCACATCAAAAACCCTTAAGGTCTCATGAGTTTAGTAAACTAGGGTTTCAAGAGACAAATAAATCCATCTTCATGTAGGGTTCCTAGGCACTCTAACAAGGTTCAACAAGGCATCAACCATGCCCGATTCAAATTTTTATGTGCCGAACAACCCTATGCAAGATCGTATACTAGAGGTAAGGAGAAACTAAAAGCAAGCAAACAATTTTACTACTAAGTGAAAGGGATTACAACCTTTGTAGATCCGGTCCTTCACTTCTAAAACTCCGTGTTGACGTCCCTTCGCTACGATCATCGGGATCCCGGACCCTAGCGATGGTTTCTTCGGAGAAATAAGCGGCTAGGTTATTGACTTCGAGACCGAAAATGATCTACGTCGAGAAGACTCAAGCTCAAGCTATTCCTTCACTTGGACATGAACTTTATGAAGAGAACACCCTAAACTAAATGGCAAGTAGTAGAGGATGATGAAATAGGAAGTGGGTTTACTTTAGATTTGGATTTCTCACTCTAAATCTTCACTTGAAAATTTTCTAGAAAACTTTCTTCTTCTTGAAGAAGAATAAGAAGAAGAAAGAAAAAAAAATTAATCCAAATGAAAACTTATCCTTTTAATAATTGCACCATGGTTGAGTTAAGCCCTCATGCTTAACTCATGTAGAGAATTAGCCAAAGTATGAGGTTAAGGGTTGGGTTAACTAATATCCTAAGGAAATGACAAAAGAGTTGACTTTGTCAATGTTGCATACAAGCTTCTACAAGCTTGATAATATTGACTAAAGTCTCCTCTCTCTTGTTATTCTTAAGAAAATAAGTAAACCCTAATTTAACCTAAATCTGATATAAGTCTCATACACCCATCTTGTATGTATCATCAAGCATGATACAAACATGTACACTTGCATATATCACATATAAACAATGAGCACAATCTAGTAAGAAAATCAATCTTAAGTGAACCAATACTAATTAATGTAAAATAATATATCAAATATATAATTTTACATTAAATTATTAAATCAACTTTTAATATAATAATCCGGCTATAACCGAATAATATCAAAAGTAACAACTTATCAAATCAACACTTGATTTGATAACCGGGCTATATCGCATACAACCGATCAATGTCACAAATCGCGAGAATAGAATACGGTATCTCATATCGTATCAATCTCGGTCCCGCACATATCACATATGTGCTCCTACTCCGTTTCGCTTGAGCCAGGAAACCCCTGTGTAGGACTCTAAAGACTCGTCAATACGCCGGCAGTAGGTGGTGATCATATCAATCACACACAAACCGCAAGCGGTCTGCTAAACGTAACGGCCACCCGGGTATTGAGCGATCAGAAGATCAACGAGAAAGCCTGCTCACACTCCTATGAATCCAATCAGTAACACTTTCCGCACAGTCCAGTCTGTTCGTCTGATATGTCATATATCTCGCCTAGGGGTGGTAAACGTCAGACCCCAGCAGCTTGATAAGTCATGCATATGTAAGGTCCATAACAAGCATGAAACTACTGATAACACTTAGCAGTAAATCAGTGCAACCCTGGCCAGGAATTTCCAGTTATGGCCAGTCGAGTATAGCGCAACATCAACCCCCAATACTGGGAGAGACGAATCCCCTCCTATCGCTCATTGCCTCCATGTGAATCGGGACTGTACCCAAAAACCACCTGTTTGCACGACTCAGTACAGCCGTGGTAGGGTGGAAATTAAAGCATAGTGGGAGACACACAAGACTCTATGACGATCTCGGGTCAACAGACTAAGCTGTACTAGTGTCACCGGAGAACTGCCATCTGACGTGAGGTATAATACCATCTGGGAGTTCTCGGTGAGTCCGTTCAGTGTACCCAGTCACCACTGAGCACCCGCATACCCTCTCTGATGTCAAACACCAATGGATATGGGATCATCCATCGCCCATCACATGAGTTGATAAAATATACGCTAGTCTACTCAAGAACATCGATGCCCCGTCTCGATATTCACACGACTAGAAACATTGAAGGATGTACTCATGGACTACCCAGGACCCACTAGTATGATCTACATCATAGTCCTGCAAGTCGAGTACACATCCTAAGGGCTTTATCAACATGTAACAGAGAGACAGAAAGTATACATGTTAAGATAAAGAGCAACCAGATAACGTACTTGTAAGTGCACGGCGGCGCCCCGGCCGTCAATACGACGGCCAAATGCGGAAGGGGTGATAAACTTTAATTTTGCGAACTTAGCAAACCGGCACCACCGCGCACTAAACCCCGGATCGGGCCATTAAACTAGTTCTAGCTAACTACAAGACGGGGAAGAGATATACCGAGTGATCCGAGTCCTTCGGTCTTCTCGTCGCCGTCCCGATCTCCTGCGGAAACTCCGGTGGTCGCCTCCTCGCCGGAAGGGCACCACGTAGCCGGATTCTTTTACGGGCTCCCACCTCAATACCGAGGCAACTCGGGCGCGAAGTTGGCTGGCCGACGCGTCCAAGATTTGCTATAGATATAGTGTAGAAGCTTGCCTCTTTTTGTGGTTATGAGGTTGCCATGATGGAGGAATTTTGCATAAGGATTTTTCATAAATCAAAACTTGATGAAGAATGGAGCATGCAATCAAAAAGAATAATCAACTCCTCAAAAAGGAGCTCGGCCAAAAGTAATGCTCACTGGAAAAAATATGAAGCAAACTCTCTCACATATATTATGCTCATTCCCTTCTAATAAATTAATCCATCATCCTATAAAGCTTCAGCACTCTCACAATATGCTCATGCCACCTTTTAATAAATTAATCCACACTCCTCAAGAATCTCCAAACAGTGGCCGGCCATACCTCATGTGTGAGTGGAGAGGGAGAGCATGGTCAAGGTATGGAGCAAAAACAATAATGCAAAAACCCCCTCCAACAATTGCTTATTTGCAACAATACAAATAAGCCCTCCTCCACCAATCTTCGGCCAATGAACGGAACAAAGGAAATCGGCCGAAACGAAAAGCAAACTGGCAACTCCAGAAAACTAGTCCCGTAATAAATTACAGGAAAACGCCGATACTGTGCATACACACCCGCATTTGTATTCCGACCGAAATACAAATGCAAAGAGACAAAACTACACAATCAAATACTAAGATCCGGCTTAAGCCAAAGCCGGCTAGAAAAAAACCGTCTGATCACCATCCGTGCAATACCGCACGTATCAGATCGAACCCTGCCATATCTCCATACGGCCTCTACAGCGTTTCGCCCGAAAGCTTGAGTAACAGAATGAGTGGTGGACTCTAAAGACTCGTCAATACTATGGCTGTGAATTTAACCACTAGCACGTCAGAGGTATAAGCCAATACGTAACGGGCCACCAGCTATTGACTAAAAAGGACGTCGATGAGCGAACTCATCCTGACACCCTACTGGGCCTGTCAGTGACAATATCCGTACAGTCCGGTCCGTTCGTCTATGAGCATCGCATGTCGGGCCTAGGGGGTTGGTAAAAGTCAGACCCCCAAAAAGCGGTACAAGTCGTGTCGGAGTGTAACCCAGAACACCCTGAGATACTACTGGAATACCTACCAATAAATCTCCTGCCTTGGACAAGGACTTTGTGTAATGGCTCTCCTAGACACAGCGCGACCTCACCCCCAATACCGGGAGAGACGAACCCCCGAAGATCCGCTCACTGCCTCCATGTGGCTCGGGACTGTATCCAACTAAAACCTGTTTGCACGACTCCTTTGAGCCGTGGTAGGGTAGTAATCAAAGTACAGTGGGAACTCACACGAGACAAATGACGATCCCTAGGTCGATGAACTAACCTGTACACATGTCACCTGGCAACTGCTATCTGACGTCAGGTATAAGACCAACTAGCATATTCCCGGCGAGTCCTGTCCGGTGTACTCATAACCCAATGAGCACCTGTATACATCTTAGGTGAACCAACTGACACCAGTGGCTTGTGAGACCGGCCACCGCCCCTTGTCGGGGTCTCGACTGTATACACTAGTCTACTCTGGAGTATCGATGCCCTGTCTTGAAACTCCTACGACTAGGGACCTTTTAAGGATGTGCTTATAGACTCCAGCTCTCACTTGCATGATCACCCTCATACTGCTGGCAGTCAAGCAAGAATCCTAGGGGCTTTATCAACGTGCAATAGCGACATGTCAGGTCACCTAAAGCAGTACACGATGATAAAGGTAAACCTGATAGCATACTATCATCTCGAGTAAGACTGTCGTACCGGGATAGGTCCTCCCTCAATCATTGCAATCACGTGCCTGTGATCCAATAATTGACTCTGAGGGCACTATCTCCAACAATCTCCCACTTGCACTCAAGGCTAATTATTGCGATGTCGCATACTTAAAGCCCGTGTGATACCGAACACCCAACTCCTCTACTGGTCAGTCTCACAAAGCTCGTTTGTGAAACTATTGCGTTCAAGGAATAGCCTCAGCGAGTGGATCCGCCTTGATGTTTCTTTCTATGTCTCTCTATATCTCAAGTTCGCGGAGAAAACCATCTCCCGAAATGAGCAATACCTGTCTTAGAATGTCTGGATGTCTGATGGGACTTAGCTCATAAATGAACTCCAAATCCAAACTTCTTAGACTGTATCGTCAACTGAACTTAATCAGTATCCTGCGCCATGCCTCCCTCAGTATTGCCTTGGACCACCTGTCCAAAATACTGCCCCTCGTCAGAGGGAAAACTATAACTCTGACAACCTCCTTGTCGTCCATGTCACCTTGGAAGCCTGGAATGATAACAGTTTCCTGAATGAGGCTGTCGTTATCATATCCCTAGAACATCCACTTATGTTCTAAAACTGCTTCCGATTGTTTCTCCAGGATTGAATCAATATCAACTTATTGCATCTAGTGCAAGAACAACATTTGGTGTGGTACTTGACATCTCATGATTGACTCAATTGCCTAAGTAAGTGATCTGCCAATCATGCACATCCCTCTCTACTTTAGTCTATAAGACACCTTTAGAGAGGGTGACTCCATTACCTGCAGGTACACTACCATGCCAGGAGTCGTCCATTCTAAATACTCTTAGAATGCTGCCAAAGTACCCTGATTGGGAAACCACCCAAATCTAGATCTAAAACCATAGATCTAGTAACCAGTATGTCTGATATAATGTCCAAGTCCCATGTGGAGAAACCACTGTGTGACGACCAATATATAACCGATCGTAGTATAGGAATATCACTTCCTATTACCTTCTCAACAGATCCATCCCCTATTCTGATGACGTCAAACCTATGACTGTCACATCAGAAACAGATGATCTAACTCCGCTATATCTGCTTTAGTCTATAAATAGACATAAGCCTGACGTCCACCAATGCTTCCGCTGCTCCCACTGACTACGAAAACCCTCTGGCAGAGTCATATAGATGTGCACTTCTAAAGCTAGTTTAGAACGACACTATACTCATCCTCCTGCCGGGTCTCGCAGTCTGGAACAACAACAATGGCAAGTGTGGGTAAACAAAAACTTCCCTGTCACCGTCCTTGAGGCTACCGGAGTACCTCTCGGGTGCCTGAAGTTACCCACCTTATCTGCGGAGTGGCCAATGGAATGTCAAATCAGATTGAATCTTTAGGTTCCTTATCAAATCTTCAGTAATCGTTTGCGGTTCTGGAATCACTTCCAGTTCTACTATACTCCCACTACTGTTTTTGAAAAAATCCATTTTTATTAAAACTGTGGCGAGTCAAGAACAATATCACTATTGATCTTTCTTATGGTAGAAAATCAACCCTCGTCATAGCCTGGGTCAACCCACAAACAGCCATTACAGAAACGTGCCTTGAGTTATCCAGAGTCTGGTTTTAATCATAAGCCGGACAACTCCCCGTACCTTAACAATGTTAAGATATGAACTGTACTATATCCAATATAGAACCAGAGGCACTGATTTAATTGAACCAGATTCAAATCATGCAGCTGTCTCCAGTGCATGTCAACTAAATGGAGAGAGGCCGGTCAGCGTTACTCAACTTAGGAATGCTTCCAATTATGAGTAACCTGAAATAGAAGCAATTTCTCTTTATCAATACTATCAACTGGATACCATACACAAGTATCTACATCTTCGATCACTTGAAGAATCCCGATACTTGCTACACCTGGTTCTCCACTCTATTCAAATACCTATAACTCCTCAAAACTTAGACCCTGTGTTTCTACGAAACACATGTCTAAGAACTAGAGGAGTTAAAAGTAAACAGAATATAGTATGAGGACCAACCCCTCCGTCCTAATGGATACTGGACAACATACAATACTCTGTATGAGTCCGCTGAGTCTAACAACTCTTTCACTGTGTGTCGTAGGTTGAAAACTGTACTTATGGTTAAGAAGAATTACACTGCTGTTTAATGCTCCTTACCTAACCATCCACTGATATAGGTAAATGTCATCGACATAATATAAAAAGGTATATCTAACTCTATGAAAATAGACGTACAGATATTTCAATTTGAAATTGGTGCACAACAGCGGATATTCAAAACCAAATATTTGCCGACCGGCAAACAGCCCAGCTGATCTCCTCAAATATCACCGATTACAACGAATCCCAATATAATGAGGATGATTACCCTATTCCCAATAACTCACTCCCACTCATCATCTGTAAAACCATACAGATGTGAGAATCAAACCTGGTAAATACATACCCTGGAGCAAGTGTCCAATCGGGAAATCAGTTTTCTTTTAACAGTACACAGTGAAACTGAAACATTGAAATGTTTCGATGGGGTATCCTGGTATTCCTAGTAATTTCTCTACCATTATCCAGATTCACAACTCTAACCGTATAATTCTTTGCCACCACTCCAAATCCCTTTATATGTCTTTAGTCATTACCTTCTGCACACCCCTTAGGCCAAATGGTTTTCTTCCTTCCCCACCGTTCGGCACAAGACTATGGTTTGGAAGAAGACTATCCAATAACCATAATGGGTGTACTGTCCTAATCCTAGGAGCACTCGCAATGCGAGAGAAGGTGAAGACAAAAGACAACCGAATAAACCTCATTCCTATTTCTCCTGGACAAGAATCCATCCCCGAACTGGAACAAGTTCCTTTCGAGTTCGTATATAACCATACGATGGAGTATCCAATAAACTGTGGATCTTCGTAGTGATACGGAGTGTCCTGGAGAAATACAAAGGTGATTTAGGATTGGCGAAGAAATACTTGGTTTGGTCGTGAATATCAGTCGCAATTTACTTTGCCCTCTTACTAATCCCTTGCTTTGTCTTAATCTTAATACCTTCTGCACACCGTTTTTAGGCTAATTGGTTTTCTTCATTCCCTACCGGTCGGCACCAACCTAAGGTTTGGAAGAAGACTATCCAATTTGCGTAATAGGTGTACTATCTCCTAAACCAAGGAGTACTCACAACTTGAGAGAAGGTAAAAGGGAAAAGACAACTGAATAATCCTATCCGTTTTCTACAGAACCGGAAACCATCCTCGAATTCCTTCGAGTTCGTATATAACCATACGATGGTTTTGTCCAATGGAAGTGGACGTTCGTAGTAATACGGGGTGTCCTGGAGAAAAGGGTAAAAATAGGAGTGGCAATGAGGTTTGCAACTCTAACAATCCAAAAGCCAGTGTAAAGAAGGTTCGGTCAACTTGGTCACTGAGTCATAGTCTAAGGGTCGGGTCAATGGTCGCTGCCAAGAGAGAGAGAAAAGAAACACTCAGCGTGCACTCAAACCAAGATCAGAATGGTTACCAATTTATCAAATCTGGAAACCTCCCACTGTACCTCAAATTCTCCTCCAAACCTGAAAGAAGAATTAGTCGGGGTCACCCGAGGAGTAAACCAACTCATCAGTGGGAATCGGGATCCAACTCTCATCGCATGATAACGTGACGGAATCCGCTCACGGTATCACACTCCAGAAGGTATGCGCATATCTGGCAAGTTTCAGTTCTTTTGAAACTCCCGATGTGATTTCTGCCCCATGCTCTTATGACCTTGATTAAGGCCAACAAATCATAAGTCACATGTCAAGTTCTACCCGTCATTGTCCAGGTTGATTTGAACCCACCCGTACAAGCCCTTGACTAAGGCCAACAAGGCTACACGACTGTCCCAAACCAACACATCTATCTATGCAGCATATGAATACCCAATAGCTACCAAACACTGTGCCTTGACGAAGGCCAACAAACACAGTTTGAATACTATTGACTACCCATATGAAACGACGGAGGGCTACGAATGGTTTCTGGCGAAAACTTTTAACGTAGTGAACTTGATATCGTTGAAAGAACGGATAGCTTTTAGAAAATATAGTGACGAAAACCTTTACTAAAGAGGTCACTCCCGGTGAAGGGATCTCGGCTCTTTCCCCGTAGAATGGGGTGCAGGATATTCCAAACGAATACCATGGTGCAAAGCAAAAGTAATCGGCTATAGTGAAGTTATTGCCCAGACGCAAACTTCTGTCCAAGGGGTCACTCCCGGTGAATGGATCTCGGCCCTTGCCTCGTCGACTGAGGAGCAGGATATTCCAAATGAATACCACGATGCAAAACAAAAGTAAACGTCCTTGCAATAACAGCTTTTTGAAAAGTGTTCCAACAACATCAGAATAGGTTTGTTTATTTTGCATTGATCCGAATCAACGCAGTCCCATCAATTGATCACACCACAAAGAACGAAAATATACTGACGTACGTATATGCCATCCGCATTCGCCACTGGGTCCCGTCATCACCCGTTAGGTTAGCTAACTAATGGCAGAGCGGGGACTGGACTAGCGCGGATGAAAAACATATACAACATCTACTAATATATATACCAATATATTGTAACACTTTGATTTTCCCGTTTGTTTGGTGTTGGTGATAATTAGAAGTCGTGCATGTTTTTATGTTTGTGTGTGCGTAGGATTATAGTTGTTATTGGTAGTGTGTGTGCATTTTGGGATAGGTCTTGTGCTTGTGTACACCTTGCATACTTAGACTTTTCTTGCAACTTGTTAACCCTTCATATGCATGGTTGCAAACTCCTTTCCCACCATTTAATCTTTTCTAAAACCCATTATATAATTCAAAGTCCAAATAAAACAAATAGGTATGGTGGTTAGGTGAAGGGTGGACCTTTTGACCATTTTCTTCTCTTCTCTCTCTCTCTTTTCCCATCTGAATTCTCTGCAGAATTCCAGCAGATAAAACCTCCATTCTCTTATCTTTTCTTCCCCTCTTCACTTCCTCTTGATTCCCAAACCAAACCCTACCCAAATCAATGCTTTTTCCTTCACTAAACCATGAAAACTTGAGGTTTTTGAGGTGTTCTTGGGCAAACCTGCACAACTGAGAGAAGAGCTGGAAACTTTGATGTCTCTAAGGTCAATTTAAGGTATAAATCCTAATCCTAGCACCCAATTTCCATAACTTGCATGTTTAGTTTAGAAATATCACTTTTTGTGCCATTTTAGTGCTTTTGGAGGGGGTTTAGTGTATCATGTTAAAACTTATGTTGTAGTGGCTTGATTAGCTTATTAACAAGTTATTGGTGAGTGATTAGACCTAGGTTTGTTTCAGATTTCATCAAAATACCATAAAGTTCCATTTTGTGCAAAATGTGTGTTTTGAACTGATTTTAGACACTGTAAGAATCTGCTGCTATCCGAGACTTTTCAGAACAAATCTAGTGATTGATTTAGCATGTATGTATGGTATGGAGTGTACCGACCAAACCTGGGGACCCAATTCCCAAGTCTGGCCGCCAAAAATGGCATTCTGGCCGCAAATTGCGGCCAGACTGGGGAGGTTTGGGTTGGGGTTTGGGGGTGTGGGTCTCTGCTTATGTGTAGGTTATTTTGGTATATATATATTTTCAATATCTTTCCTGTATCAAAATCTGGGATAGAATACCTATTTTCCCGTATTTTCAACCTTTCGCGACACGCGTGTTACGTGTGTGTGGGTTTTGAGTTTCTGCGTATCGCGACGCGTCGGAGTGATTTCAGACGCGTAACCACACGTTTTAGCGTATCGCGCACACGCGCGCTTGGTTCGCGACACGAGTTACTTGTTGGGTTTTAATGTCACGTTTGTGTGATTTCGAGCTTACATATGATATATTGTGTAATTCTAGGTTCGCAGGCGAGTACGGCGGACGCAGTGAAGAAAGGGAAGCAGGTTGTTGGCTACACCTAGCGAGAGACTACTGTGAGTAGATTTCACATCTACGGGGATATCGCCCGCATGGCGTTCTACGTCAGGGCAGATAGGACCTTATAGTGTTCCATATATATATTGCATGTTCATGGTTACTAGCTAGTGCATTGCATACCTTCTACACACCTATATCACATCGGATCATAGCATTGTAGTTCATCTATTTGTGACATGACCATATATTCATATTGATGCCTATATCACATCGGATCATAGCATTGTAGTTCATCTATTTGTGACATGACCATATATTCATACTTGATGCCTATATCATATCGGATCATAGCATTGTAGTTCATCTATTTGTGACATGACCATATATTCATATTGATGCCTATATCACATCGGATCATAGCATTGTAGTTCATCTATTTGTGACATGACCATATATTCATACTTGATGCCTATATCACATCGGATCATAGCATTGTAGTTCATCTATTTGTGACATGACCATATATTCATACTTGATGCTTATATCACATCGGATCATAGCATTGTAGTTCATCTATTTGTGACATGACCATATATTCATACTTGATGCCTATATCATATCGGATCATAGCATTGTATTCCATCTATTTGTGACATGACCATATATTCATACCTGCTACACATATCACATCGGATCATCATATTGTAGTTTATTATATATGACATGAATTGATATTCATACCTGCTACACATATCACATCGGATCATTGCATTGTAGCACATTATATGTGACATGATTTGATATTCATACCTGATGCATATGTCACATCGGATTATTGTCTTGTAACTTATCTATATGAAACTTGACCGGATATTTACATTTGACGCACATATCATATCGGATCATTGACTTGTATTTGTTTGGATTATATGTGATTTCTGGATTTGGGAACCGTGGCTATTTCAAATATGTAATCATTTAAAAACCCGGTTCCCTTGATATGATATTTCGGTGCGTCCACCATGTGTTTTCTCGGTGCTAGAGTGATATATGGAAACCCGAATCGAGGAGGCGGTTGAGGCCGATTACGGGTACATGGTGGACCCGGTATGGTACCCCGGGGCGAGAACGGTTTCGCTGTGCAGTAGACGGTGAGCCTGGCAGAGGGACCACTACCTACCGGTGATTGGTTGGGCCTGACAGTTATCCGGAGTATACTGATCAGAGTCTATAGATGGATGTGGGTGACCCGGACTGACGGGGCCCGATGGATGAGGATTTACGTGTCGATGCTGGACACGAGTATTTATGATATTTGGGTGCCGATGTTGGGCACTCGGGACTCTCAGAGGTGTACAGGATTCGAGGGCCGATGAGGGTGCCGGCGCCTGAGCTATTTGGGGGATCTGGGTGCATTGATGGACACCGATATACTTTTATCCCACGTTGACATTCCGTGTAGATACTATATTTCCCCATGCTCAGCATTTATTATTTGTACCTCACCCAGTAGTTACATTACCTGATAGAGCATTTGTACCTCACCCAGTAGTTACATTACCTGATAGAGCATTTGTACCTCACCCAGTAGTTACATTACCTGATAGAGCATTTGTACCTCACCCAGTAGTTACATTACCTGATAGAGCATTTGTACCTCACCCAGTAGTTACATTACCTGATAGAGCATTTGTACCTCACCCAGTAGTTACATTACCTGATAGAGCATTTGTACCTCACCCAGTAGTTACATTACCTGATAGAGCATTTGTACCTCACCCAGTAGTTACATTACCTGATAGAGCATTTGTACCTCACCCAGTAGTTACATTACCTGATAGAGCATTTGTACCTCACCCAGTAGTTACATTACCTGATAGAGCATTTGTACCTCACCCAGTAGATGCATTACCTGATAGAGCATTTGTACCTCACCCAGTAGATGCAGTACCTGTTAGAGCACCTGCATGATTATTGCACATACCGCTTATCACCTTTTGATATCACCTGTTGGCATATGTTAGAGTAGCGTAGTATGTGCATGCTCGCGATTACCTTTATATGTTATCTCTATTCACGAGTTGGCAACTCACCCCCGTTGTGCCACAGTGTTTGCAGGTTGCCCTTCGGAGTAGTCGCGGCAGGCTGCGGTTGCATCTTTTGACACAGATACCCCCATAGTTGGAGTACTAGCTCTTTTGCTGATAGGTGGGTTTTGTGTGGTATCTGTTTATCTTTCTGTATGTACATTGTTGTATCTAGTATTCTCCATCTACCATGTATGTATTTGACTTAGAGACAGTGTGAGGACGATGTTGTACTTTATTTGTGTTCTGGTGTCGTGCTCGTTGTGAGCCGACTTTTCTTATTCAGTTTTTATGCTATCTGTGTTATTCCCACTTGTGGATATTGAGCTTCGCTACGGCGTCGTATATTGTTATCTTGGGATTGTTTACTTAGATTTCTTATCATGTTAGTTGGTGTTTTCATTTAGTTCTTATTACACTCTATACTTTCACTGGTTTGTTTTCTGGGTTTCCGGTTCCCTTAGTCACGTTACGCCTGTAGACGTTACGTGGTTAAGTGCCGGTCACGGGCCAAACTTTGGGTCGTGACAAAGTTGGTATCAGAGCGTAGGTTTTACCTTTCGGAGTGTAGGATGACCCTGGTATGATGGAGTAGGTAGCTGCGGCAGGGTAGCGTAGCGTGTGTATGTTCCGCGGCATACTCACGACACGGTACACCGCCTACGCGACCTTAGGACTTGTTTATATAAATTTCCTTCTTGAGTATATACATTCTCGTGATTCGATTTCCGTATCCTTATCGAATCCTATTGTTCCTTTCAGCCAATATGCCGCCAAAGACTACGAGGGCTCAGAGAGCGGCCGCGAGGGCCGAGATTCGAGTTGACTCGTCCGAGACGAGGACTGATCCGGGCAGTGCACCCGTTGTACCTGGGCAGACTGTTCCTCCTTTGACAGATCAGATCGCCACGCTAGGGGCTGGTGTGCAGGAGATGCGCCAGACGGTAGGATCTAGCATGCAGGAGATGCGTGACATGATAGGATCGCTAGTTGAGACGCTTCAAGCACAGCGACCAGAGGTAGCTCCACCTGTTCCAGCGACCGCGATGGTACCTACCACACAGCCAGTTGCCCCTGCAGCCACAGAGGTGATTACGGTATCGCTGTCAGACTTCATGAGGCTAAAGCCTCCGGCTTTCACAGGCACCGATACAGCCGAGGACCCCCAGTCCTTCCTTGATAAGATGGCCCGTATATGTCGTTCACTTAGATGCGCGGATGCGAGATGGGTCGAGTTAGCGAGCTTTCGCCTAGAGGGTCTTGCACAAAAGTGGTGTGATTCAGTTGAGAAGGGCAGAGCAGCGGGTCTTCCTCCTATGACCTGGACCGAGTTTGTAGCGCTATTCCTTGCCCGTTTTCTTCCTCAGAGTGTTAGGGATGCCCGAGCACGCAGATTTGAGTCCTTGCGCCAGACACCAGGGATGTCAGTAGCAGAGTACGACGTGCTGTTCACAGAGCTAGCTATCTATGCCCCGTACCTAGTGGCTACTGAGGAGTTGCGAGTTAAGAGATTTGTCCGAGGTTTGCTTACACCACTATTCCTTGCTATCAGCGCGCAGCATTACGAGACTTACTCAGCAGCAGTTGATGCGGCATTATTAGTAGAGGAGCGCCTTGCTGAGACTTCGGCAGTTCCAGGGCCGAAGAGAGTTCGTGCAGATACGTCAGTGCAGAGACGGCCATTCCAGCGTCGTGACAGGCACCTTGCAGGTGGCAGAGATTCGAGACGAGGCCGATTGTTTAGCTCCTATCCCCAGGAGGGCCAGAGACCGTCATCAGGATGTTACCGTTGCGGGAGTTCTTATCATCGTGTGCGAGATTGTCCCGAGGTACCCCGGAGTGGGGCGGCAGCACCGCGTGTTACATTACCACCTTCACCACCCCAGACGGCGTTGCCGATAGTACCTGCTGTTACTCCGCATCAGACGCATGCACGGAGAGGTCGTGGTCGTGGGGGATTTGTTCATAGAGGACGAGGTGGCCGAGGTAGAGGACAGCCAGCGGCCGGCAGGGGACAGTCAGTTACAGGAGGAGGACAGGCACGGGTTTTTGCTTTGACGCATCAGGACGCGCAGGCGTCCAATGCGGTGGTCTCAGGTATCCTTTCTGTATGTTCGGTTGATGCACACGTGTTGTTTGATCCCGGATCCACGCACTCGTACGTATCCACACACTTTGTGCCGAGTTTGGGTAGAGAGTCCGGTTTGCTTGGCCAGCCGCTTGTTGTGACTACTCCTGTGGGAGAGTCGTTTGTTGCTAGGCACGTGTTCCGATCCTGTACCGTCCGTGTTGACGAGAGAGAGTTGCCGGTCGACTTGATCCTTCTTGAGATGTTGGACTTCGACGTTCTGTTGGGCATGGATTGGTTAGCCACGTGCTATGCTTCTGTTGACTGCCGCGAGAAGACAGTTCGATTTTGTTTTCCCGGCGAGCCGGTTGTTGTTGTGTTGGGGGACCGTAGTGCTACCCCTCACTGTGTGATTTCTTCTGTTCGCGCTGGACAGCTTTTGCGGAAGGGATGTCAGGGATTTCTCGCATATGTTTGCGATACTAGAGCTACAGAGGTTCCTCTGGATCAGGTTCCGGTGGTTAGCGAGTTCCCTGATGTGTTCCCTGACGAGCTTCCTGGGCTACCGCCCGAGCGTGACATTTCTTTCTGCATTGATTTGGTTCCTGGCACGGGGCCTATTTCAGTACCGCCTTATCGGATGGCCCCGGCGGAACTTAGAGAGTTGAAGGGTCAGTTGCAGGACTTGCTGGATAAGGGACTTATTCGACCCAGTGTTTCTCCTTGGGGTGCTCCAGTCTTGTTCGTCAAGAAGAAGGACGGCAGCATGCGTTTGTGTATTGACTACCGCCAGCTGAACAAGGTGACAGTGCGAAATCGATATCCTTTGCCACGCATCGACGATTTGTTCGACCAGCTTCAGGGGGCAGGATACTTTTCGAGGATCGATTTGCGATCAGGCTACCATCAGCTGCGCGTACGACAGGAGGACATTCCTAGGACGGCTTTCCGCACACGTTACGGCCATTATGAGTTTTTGGTGATGTCGTTCGGACTCACCAACGCGCCAGCAGCATTCATGGACATGATGAACCGTATTTTCCGGCCGTATCTTGACATGTTCATTATAGTGTTTATTGACGATATCTTGGTGTATTCTCGGAGTAGAGAGGAGCACGAGCAGCACCTGCGGATTTCACTGCAGACCCTGAGGGAGCATCAGCTTTTCGCCAAATTCTCCAAGTGTGCCTTCTGGCTAGACAGCGTAGACTTCTTGGGGCACGTGATTACACGAGATGGTATATGTGTCGACCCGAGGAAGATAGAGGCAGTTCGGAGTTGGCCTAGACCCACGTCAGTGACGGAGGTTCGTAGCTTTCTAGGGCTGGCAGGTTATTACAGGCGATTTGTGCAGGACTTCTCTCGCATTGCTACACCGTTGACCGGGTTGACCCGGAAGGGAGTTCACTTCGATTGGACGGAGGAGTGTGAGCACAGTTTCCAGCGGTTACGGGCTCTACTGACCACGACACCAGTGCTATCTTTGCCTTCAGGATCAGGCGGATTTGCGGTCTACTGCGATGCTTCACGAGTGGGGCTGGGATGCGTTTTGATGCAGCACGACAGGGTGATTGCGTATGCTTCACGGCAACTAAAGAAACATGAACAGAATTACCCTACTCATGATCTGGAGATGGCTGCGGTGGTCTTTGCACTCAAGATCTGGCGACATTATCTGTATGGAGAGTCGTGCCAGATATTCACCGACCACAAGAGCTTAAAATATATATTTCAGCAGCGAGACCTGAACCTTAGACAGCGCCGATGGATGGAGTTAGTGAAGGACTACGATTGTGAGATCTTATATCATCCGGGCAAGGCGAATGTAGTAGCAGATGCGTTGAGCAGGAGGCCCGGGGGTAGTCTATCTTGTGTGAGCGCAGTGCAGAGGCAGTCGTCGGCAGATTGGCAGATCTTATGCGACAGCCGGGTACAGTTTGAGTTTACGCCGATCGGGGGACAGATGGCGCATGTTCGTGCACGCCCACAGTTGCTTGACCGTATATACGAGGCACAGCACAGTGATGACCGCTGTTCAGAGATCAGGACACAGATGGGACAGGGCAGATTTTCCGAGTTCGTGATCGACGATCAGGGGACACTACGATTTGGGGCTAGACTGTGCGTACCGGATGCTGAGGGATTGCGGCGCGAGATTCTTGAGGATGCACATCGATCGGTATATAGTGTTCATCCCGGTTCCACCAAGATGTACCACGATCTGAGAGATGTTTACTGGTGGGACGGTATGAAGAGGGATATTGCAGATTTTGTGTCGAGATGCCTGACTTGTCAGCAAGTCAAGGCTGAGCACCAGAGGCCCGCGGGAGAGCTACAGCCATTACCCATTCCGGAGTGGAAATGGGAACAGATATCTATGGACTTCATTGTGGGTCTACCCAGGACTGGTCGAGGGTATGACTCCATCTGGGTGATCGTGGATCGTTTGACGAAAGCGGCTCACTTTCTACCGGTGAAGACGACTTTCGGATTTACTCAATATGCCCAGGTTTACATTGATCAGATTGTGCGACTGCACGGAGTTCCGACATGCATCGTGTCCGATAGAGGCACCCAGTTTACCAGCCGACTATGGCAGAGGCTTCAGGAGGCTCTGGGCACTCGCTTGAGTTTCAGCACAGCATTCCATCCGCAGACCGACGGACAGTCAGAGCGGACTATTCAGACTCTCGAGGACATGCTCAGAGCATGCGTTTTAGACTTCGGAGGTAGCTGGGATCATCATTGCCCTTAGTAGAGTTCTCCTACAACAACAGCTACCAGGAGACCATTCTGATGGCACCGTTTGAGGCTCTTTATGGGAGGAAATGCAGGTCGCCTACTTGTTGGACAGAGCTCAGTGAGAGCAGTATTTTAGGGCCACAGATCGTTGAGGAGACGACAGCGAAGATCCAGTTGATTCGTGATAGGATGAGAGCAGCCCAGAGTAGGCAGAAATCTTATGCGGACCGTCGTCGACGCAGACTTGAGTTTTCTGTGGGTGATCATGTTTTCTTGAGGGTCTCCCCAATGAAGGGCGTGATGAGGTTTGGAAGGAAGGGGAAGCTTAGTCCCAGATACGTAGGCCCCTTCGAGATCCTTGAGCGTATTGGTATAGTTGCGTATCGATTAGCCCTTCCGCCCAGTTTTCCAGACGTGCACCCCGTATTTCACGTTTCGATGCTCCGCCGATATCTTCATGATCCTTCGCATGCGATTCAGCACCCGACGATCCAGCTTGAGCGTGATCTTTCCTATGCAGAGCAGCCAGTGATGATCTTGGATCGACAAGTGAAGAAATTGAGGTCGAAGGAGATACCGTCCGTCAAGGTACTTTGGCGTGGACAGAGCAGGGAGGAGGTCACTTGGGAGACCGAGAGCGAGATGAGGAAGAGGTATCCCCATCTTTTTGAAGGTGCGTATGTGTTAGATTTTAAATTCGGGGACCGAATTTCTTTAAGGGGGGTAGATTGTAACACTTTGATTTTCCCGTTTGTTTGGTGTTGGTGATAATTAGAAGTCGTGCATGTTTTTATGTTTGTGTGTGCGTAGGATTATAGTTGTTATTGGTAGTGTGTGTGCATTTTGGGATAGGTCTTGTGCTTGTGTACACCTTGCATACTTAGACTTTTCTTGCAACTTGTTAACCCTTCATATGCATGGTTGCAAACTCCTTTCCCACCATTTAATCTTTTCTAAAACCCATTATATAATTCAAAGTCCAAATAAAACAAATAGGTATGGTGGTTAGGTGAAGGGTGGACCTTTTGACCATTTTCTTCTCTTCTCTCTCTCTCTTTTCCCATCTGAATTCTCTGCAGAATTCCAGCAGATAAAACCTCCATTCTCTTATCTTTTCTTCCCCTCTTCACTTCCTCTTGATTCCCAAACCAAACCCTACCCAAATCAATGCTTTTTCCTTCACTAAACCATGAAAACTTGAGGTTTTTGAGGTGTTCTTGGGCAAACCTGCACAACTGAGAGAAGAGCTGGAAACTTTGATGTCTCTAAGGTCAATTTAAGGTATAAATCCTAATCCTAGCACCCAATTTCCATAACTTGCATGTTTAGTTTAGAAATATCACTTTTTGTGCCATTTTAGTGCTTTTGGAGGGGGTTTAGTGTATCATGTTAAAACTTATGTTGTAGTGGCTTGATTAGCTTATTAACAAGTTATTGGTGAGTGATTAGACCTAGGTTTGTTTCAGATTTCATCAAAATACCATAAAGTTCCATTTTGTGCAAAATGTGTGTTTTGAACTGATTTTAGACACTGTAAGAATCTGCTGCTATCCGAGACTTTTCAGAACAAATCTAGTGATTGATTTAGCATGTATGTATGGTATGGAGTGTACCGACCAAACCTGGGGACCCAATTCCCAAGTCTGGCCGCCAAAAATGGCATTCTGGCCGCAAATTGCGGCCAGACTGGGGAGGTTTGGGTTGGGGTTTGGGGGTGTGGGTCTCTGCTTATGTGTAGGTTATTTTGGTATATATATATTTTCAATATCTTTCCTGTATCAAAATCTGGGATAGAATACCTATTTTCCCGTATTTTCAACCTTTCGCGACACGCGTGTTACGTGTGTGTGGGTTTTGAGTTTCTGCGTATCGCGACGCGTCGGAGTGATTTCAGACGCGTAACCACACGTTTTAGCGTATCGCGCACACGCGCGCTTGGTTCGCGACACGAGTTACTTGTTGGGTTTTAATGTCACGTTTGTGTGATTTCGAGCTTACATATGATATATTGTGTAATTCTAGGTTCGCAGGCGAGTACGGCGGACGCAGTGAAGAAAGGGAAGCAGGTTGTTGGCTACACCTAGCGAGAGACTACTGTGAGTAGATTTCACATCTACGGGGATATCGCCCGCATGGCGTTCTACGTCAGGGCAGATAGGACCTTATAGTGTTCCATATATATATTGCATGTTCATGGTTACTAGCTAGTGCATTGCATACCTTCTACACACCTATATCACATCGGATCATAGCATTGTAGTTCATCTATTTGTGACATGACCATATATTCATATTGATGCCTATATCACATCGGATCATAGCATTGTAGTTCATCTATTTGTGACATGACCATATATTCATACTTGATGCCTATATCATATCGGATCATAGCATTGTAGTTCATCTATTTGTGACATGACCATATATTCATATTGATGCCTATATCACATCGGATCATAGCATTGTAGTTCATCTATTTGTGACATGACCATATATTCATACTTGATGCCTATATCACATCGGATCATAGCATTGTAGTTCATCTATTTGTGACATGACCATATATTCATACTTGATGCTTATATCACATCGGATCATAGCATTGTAGTTCATCTATTTGTGACATGACCATATATTCATACTTGATGCCTATATCATATCGGATCATAGCATTGTATTCCATCTATTTGTGACATGACCATATATTCATACCTGCTACACATATCACATCGGATCATCATATTGTAGTTTATTATATATGACATGAATTGATATTCATACCTGCTACACATATCACATCGGATCATTGCATTGTAGCACATTATATGTGACATGATTTGATATTCATACCTGATGCATATGTCACATCGGATTATTGTCTTGTAACTTATCTATATGAAACTTGACCGGATATTTACATTTGACGCACATATCATATCGGATCATTGACTTGTATTTGTTTGGATTATATGTGATTTCTGGATTTGGGAACCGTGGCTATTTCAAATATGTAATCATTTAAAAACCCGGTTCCCTTGATATGATATTTCGGTGCGTCCACCATGTGTTTTCTCGGTGCTAGAGTGATATATGGAAACCCGAATCGAGGAGGCGGTTGAGGCCGATTACGGGTACATGGTGGACCCGGTATGGTACCCCGGGGCGAGAACGGTTTCGCTGTGCAGTAGACGGTGAGCCTGGCAGAGGGACCACTACCTACCGGTGATTGGTTGGGCCTGACAGTTATCCGGAGTATACTGATCAGAGTCTATAGATGGATGTGGGTGACCCGGACTGACGGGGCCCGATGGATGAGGATTTACGTGTCGATGCTGGACACGAGTATTTATGATATTTGGGTGCCGATGTTGGGCACTCGGGACTCTCAGAGGTGTACAGGATTCGAGGGCCGATGAGGGTGCCGGCGCCTGAGCTATTTGGGGGATCTGGGTGCATTGATGGACACCGATATACTTTTATCCCACGTTGACATTCCGTGTAGATACTATATTTCCCCATGCTCAGCATTTATTATTTGTACCTCACCCAGTAGTTACATTACCTGATAGAGCATTTGTACCTCACCCAGTAGTTACATTACCTGATAGAGCATTTGTACCTCACCCAGTAGTTACATTACCTGATAGAGCATTTGTACCTCACCCAGTAGTTACATTACCTGATAGAGCATTTGTACCTCACCCAGTAGTTACATTACCTGATAGAGCATTTGTACCTCACCCAGTAGTTACATTACCTGATAGAGCATTTGTACCTCACCCAGTAGTTACATTACCTGATAGAGCATTTGTACCTCACCCAGTAGTTACATTACCTGATAGAGCATTTGTACCTCACCCAGTAGTTACATTACCTGATAGAGCATTTGTACCTCACCCAGTAGTTACATTACCTGATAGAGCATTTGTACCTCACCCAGTAGATGCATTACCTGATAGAGCATTTGTACCTCACCCAGTAGATGCAGTACCTGTTAGAGCACCTGCATGATTATTGCACATACCGCTTATCACCTTTTGATATCACCTGTTGGCATATGTTAGAGTAGCGTAGTATGTGCATGCTCGCGATTACCTTTATATGTTATCTCTATTCACGAGTTGGCAACTCACCCCCGTTGTGCCACAGTGTTTGCAGGTTGCCCTTCGGAGTAGTCGCGGCAGGCTGCGGTTGCATCTTTTGACACAGATACCCCCATAGTTGGAGTACTAGCTCTTTTGCTGATAGGTGGGTTTTGTGTGGTATCTGTTTATCTTTCTGTATGTACATTGTTGTATCTAGTATTCTCCATCTACCATGTATGTATTTGACTTAGAGACAGTGTGAGGACGATGTTGTACTTTATTTGTGTTCTGGTGTCGTGCTCGTTGTGAGCCGACTTTTCTTATTCAGTTTTTATGCTATCTGTGTTATTCCCACTTGTGGATATTGAGCTTCGCTACGGCGTCGTATATTGTTTTCTTGGGATTGTTTACTTAGATTTCTTATCATGTTAGTTGGTGTTTTCATTTAGTTCTTATTACACTCTATACTTTCACTGGTTTGTTTTCTGGGTTTCCGGTTCCCTTAGTCACGTTACGCCTGTAGACGTTACGTGGTTAAGTGCCGGTCACGGGCCAAACTTTGGGTCGTGACATATATAGTATTCGCTCAAGGCGTGATAAAATGCAACATCACAGAAATGTACAGCATCACAGAACAATACAGATATCTGGGATCCCCGGGTTTCATAGAGCCACTACTGAAACCCGACGTTCCCCTGGTCGTGTGGATAGCCTGTGGAATGAAATCCTAGACCCCTACGGGTGCGGCAAGTTACCCGCCAAAACCTGAAGCGAGGCAGCCCCCTTCAGCGACGTGAATGGACCACCCGGCACTCCACGGAATCCGGCAACTTGGGCACCCCTCCTGGGTCAACCTGTACCCCTTACGAGTGCGGCGAATAGCCCGCCAATCCCAGAGTGAAGCCCCCTCCGTCTCAATGCCATGAGATGCGGGCTTGTTGCCTTCCAGAACCCGGCTATCCGTGCACTCCTCCGCGGGTAATCCTAGTACAGAATGTAAAATATACATACACCGGGTACATCGACTGCAACCAGGTCATGCCCCAAAAGAATAATACAAACAGGCAGTGACGGCAGTCCACATGTCGGACGCTCGCCCCGCAATATCAAATGTACATAATACAACAGAACAGTACTAGCATTGCATCCAGGCTATCCCCCATGACCGATCCGCAACATCACAGCATAAACATAGAACATCAACGTGAAAGTCACGTTCGCAAATCCGTCTAACCGGGCTATAGCAGTTAGACCGGATTTACCGATCAAATGACATTCACGGTCGCAGATATAATGTAAATACTGTGAAATATGTGTTTAAAATTTTCCGATTGACCAAAAATTAACAAGTAGACCCCAAAGCAATACTGTAGCACTCACAGAAATTCTGGGCCCAAAATTATTATTCCAAAACCCCTAATTACAGCCCAGAAGCCCACTGGAGAATTTCGAAGCATTGATCCCACCAACCTGCGGCGGAACCGCGGCAACAGGGGGGGTTTTGTCGCAGTTCCGCGCTCGAGCTGAGGGATCATTGTCTCGAATTTTCCCAGAGTTCTTAGAACTCCCTGCACATCATTCTGAGACAACCTGAAAAATTTTTAGACTTCAAAAAAATTCAACAGAATCTGATTTGAAGGAAAAATACGGTTTTTGGAAATTTTGGTCGATAGGAAATGCAAACACATCAAACAAAGCTAGACTAAGTTAATGGCGAGGCTCTGATACCACTGTAAGTGCACGGCGGCGCCCCGGCCGTCAATACGACGGCCAAATGCGGAAGCGGTGATAAACTTTAATTTTGCGAACTTAGCAAACCGGCACCACCGCGCACTAAACCCCGGATCGGGCTATTAAACTAGTTCTAGCTAACTACAAGACGGGGAAGAGATATACCGAGTGATCCGAGTCCTCCGGTCTTCTCGTCGCCGTCCCGATCTCCTGCGGAAACTCCGGTGGTCGCCTCCTCGCCGGAAGGGCACCACGTAGCCGGATTCTTTTACGGGCTCCCACCTCAATACCGAGGCAACTCGGGCGCGAAGTTGGCTGGCCGACGCGTCCAAGATTTGCTATAGATATAGTGTAGAAGCTTGTCTCTTTTTAGGGTTATGAGGTTGCCATGATGGAGGAATTTTGCATAAGGATTTTTCATGAATCAAAACTTGATGAAGAATGGAGCATGCAATCAAAAAGAATAATCATCTCCTCAAAAAAGAGCTCGGCCAAAAGTAATGCTCACTGGAAAAAATATGAAGCAAACTCTCTCACATATATTATGCTCATTCCCTTCTAATAAATTAATCCATCATCCTATAAAGCTTCAGCACTCTCACAATATGCTCATGCCACCTTTTTATAAATTAATCCACACTCCTCAAGAATCTCCAAACAGTGGCCGGCCATACCTCATGTGTGAGTGGAGAGGGAGAGCATGGTCAAGGTATGGAGCAAAAACAATAATGCAAAAACCCCCTCCAACAATTGCTTATTTGCAACAATACAAATAAGCCCTCCTCCACCAATCTTCGGCCAATGAACGGAACAAAGGAAATCGGCCGAAACGAAAAGCAAACTGGCAACTCCAGAAAACTAGTCCCGTAATAAATTACAGGAAAACCCCGATACTGTGCATACACACCCGCATTTGTATTCCAACCGAAATACAAATGCAAAGAGACAAAACTACACAATCAAATACTAAGATCCGGCTTAAGCCAAAGCCGGCTAGAAAAAAACCGTCCGATCACCATCCGTGCAATACCGCACGTATCTGATCGAACCCTGCCATATCTCCATACGTCCTCTACAGAGTTTCGCCCGAAAGCTTGAGTAACAGAATGAGTGGTGGACTCTAAAGACTCGTCAATACTATGGCTGTGAATTTAACCACTAGTACGTCAGAGGTATAAGCCAATACGTAACGGGCCACCAGCTATTGACTAAAAGGGACGTCGATGAGCGAACTCATCCTGACACCCTACTTAGCCTGTCAGTGACAATATCCGTACAGTCCGGTCCGTTCGTCTATGAGCATCGCATGTCGGGCCTAGGGGGTTGGTAAAAGTCAGACCCCCAAAAAGCGGTACAAGTCGTGTCGGAGTGTAACCCAGAACACCCTGAGATACTACTGGAATACCTACCAGTAAATCTCCTGCCTTGGCCAAGGACTTTGTGTAATGGCTCTCCTAGACACAGCGCGACCTCACCCCCAATACCGGGAGAGACGAACCCCCGAAGATCCGTTCACTACCTCCATGTGGCTCGGGACTGTACCCAACTAAAACCTGTTTGCACGACTCCTTTGAGCCGTGGTAGGGTAGTAATCAAAGTACAGTGGGAACTCACACGAGACAAATGACGATCCCCAGGTCGATGAACTAACCTGTACACATTTCACCTGGGAACTGCTATCTGACGTCAGGTATAAGACCAACTAGCATGTTCCCGGCGAGTCCTGTCCGGTGTACTCATAACCCAATGAGCACCTGTATACATCTTAGGTGAACCAACTGACACCAGTGGCTTGTGAGACCGGCCACCGCCCCTCGTCGGGGTCTCGACTGTATACACTAGTCTACTCTGGAGTATCGATGCCCTGTCTCGAAACTCCTACGACTAGGGACCTTTTAAGGATGTGCTTATAGACTCCAGCTCTCACTTGTATGATCGCCCTCATACTGCTGGCGGTCAAGCAAGAATCCTAGGGGCTTTATCAACGTGCAATAGCGACATGTCAGGTCACCTAAAACAGTACACGATGATAAAGGTAAACCTGATAGCATACTATCATCTCGAGTAAGACTGTCGTACCGGGATAGGTCCTCCCTTAATCATTGCAATCACGTGCCTGTGATCCAATAATTGACTCTGAGGGCACTATCTCCAACAGTACTATCATGTCGAGCAAGAAAGTCCTACCTATATATGTCCCAACATCCACTACAATATACATCTCATGTACAGTAATGGCCTCTAGGGCATACATATAACTAACAATCTCCCATTTGTACTAGGGCCATCTATAGCAGTGGTTGCAGTATCTCATACTCAACCATCCCAAAAAAATCTCTCTCTGGGAAAAAGCCTTTGTAAGTGGATCCGCAGTGTTGTCCTCTGAGTCTACTCTCCTAACCTCGATCACCCTGGAGATCATCTATCTCCATGATCAGGTGATGCTGCCTCAGAATATGTCTGGGTCACTGATGGGACCGGGGTTCCTGGGCCAAAGCCACACTTCCATTGTCACACAATGGTAGGAACCTAGTTCATCTCATGAACTAATATACACCCAAACTGCCTCTTTGGTAGTATCTTTGATAGCGATGTCACCAGCCTTTATCGTCTAGTTTGCCACGGTATCACAGATTGGAACTCTTCCAACATACCGTCCCTCCACTGAGGGTAAAGACAATGCCTGCGACTGACATTCAGTCGTTTTTATCATCCTGGAACTTTTCCAGTGATTCTCCCCAGCAATATCCATTTAGATCTATCGCATATATCCATTACCCAGGATTTAGGAGGTATCACTTTGATCCTATTTGGAGAATCCTTGTGATAAGCGGAGATTGACCGAGCATAGCATAGGAAACTTTTTTCCTATCAAGAGTATGTTGTCCACGTACAATACGAGGATGACCACCTTACTCTCTACTTCCCTTTTTGTATGTACAAGGTTCATCTACCATTTTGATGAAGTCAAACACTTTGACTACCACATCAAAACAGACGTTCTAACTCCGCGATGCCTGCTTTATCCTGTAAAGCATCTTGCACACGTTTCCGCTGCTCCCACTGTTTACGAAGCCCTCTGGCTGTGTACTTATAGACGTACTCTTCTAAATCAGTATTTAGAAAAATAGTCACGACACCCAACCACTAGATATCATAGTCATGGTATGCAGCAATGGCAAGTAGGATCTGGATGGACTTAAGCATAGCCACTGGAAAAGGTTTCATCAGTATCCTCGCCTGGTCGATGACGAAAACCTTTAACAAGTCTAGCTTTGAAAGTCTCAACTTTTCCATCTACACCAAGTAATCTTTTTGAGATATACTTGCTCCTGATGGGGATTTAACCCTTCAGATACAGCAACCACAGTCCATACTTTGTTAGTGTACATAGATTCCAACTCAGATCGCTAAGCATCCAGCCATTCTTACAGAGTCCTTACTCTCGATGGCCAGCTCGAAACTAGTTGGGTCATCATCTCATGATGCATTCCTCGCTCCCACAGTCATCGAGAAACCGAAGTATCTCTCAGGCAGATGAGGAACCATACCATATCGGTGGAGAGGCTGAGGTTCGTCGGGGACTATTGAATCCTTTGGTTCTATCAAATCATCAGCTGTAGTTTGTATAGCTGGAACTCCTTCCAGTTCTACAGAACTGACCTTGCCTTGATCTTGTCCGGATTTTTCTTTTGACATAGGCCGGACAACCCCAAATCCTAACTTGCTTAAGAGATGGGCTCTTCCCATACCATATCTTATATGGAGTGGTAGGTACTGATTTGATTTGAACCCAATTCAAAAGGTATGCAGCTTCTCAAGTGCATAACTTCCAAAAGGAAACAGATAACTCAGTAATACTTATCATAGAGCACACCATATCCAATATGGTGCGATTGCTCAGCCCTGATACACCTACGTTCTGTGGTGTATGTGGAGGAGTAATGCTGAGAGAGAATCTTTTTCTCCTTTAGAATAGTCCAAGAATTCCATGCACAAGTATTCTGCTCCCTGATCTCATCATAGACATAATACTTCTACCCGGTTTTGGTTCTCTACTTCTTACTTATATTCATTGAATTACTCAAAAGCTTCAGATATGTGTTTCAACAAGAACATGTGTCCGAATCCTGAGAGATCATCAGTGAATGTAAGGAAGTACAAAGGACTAGTGCTGGTATATGTAGACTGGGGACCTTCATACATCACTATGTATCAGTCCCAAGAGTTCACTAAATCTTTCTCTGTTTTTAGTAAACAGAGCTATGGTCATCTTATCTTTGTGACATGACTGGCAAGTTTCACATGATGTAAATTCAAACTGATTTAAATATGCATCTAATATGTAACTTAAGCTAGTCGGGTCACATTGATATGACCTAGTCTACAATACCTCGAGAAAGAATCGTTCATTTCTGAACTTTTCCTCTTGTGTGTGTTCTGTACGTTAAGAACTATGGTTTGATTTAGAATGTATATGCTTTTAGATAACGTGCCTGAACCGATCAACTCTTGATATAGGAAATGTGCAAAACATTATCCAACAATACAAAATTATATCCTTCTTTAGTAAATAAAGAGACTGATATGATGTTGTATATCAGGTTCGGTATCTAATAACATTCGTTCAGAATTAGTGTATTCTGGTAATACAGGGTGATAGTGACCAACAGACTTGGCTGCAATACTTGCACCATTTTCTGTCTCATGAAACTTGTCACCCGTTCTCAGTTCTCTACCTGTCTGTAGCCCATGTAACAAATTACATATGTCGGATCCTGATCTGGTATCAAATACCCAGGACGCAGAGGATACTGAGAAACAGTTCTATATAATGAACACACCCGAAGAAGATGCATCATCATGCACTTTCTTTGTTTGGGCGGCACAGGAATTCTAGTAATCCCCAATTTCCTGCTTTGTCTTATAACAATTATAAGTTGGAGCGGGACCAACGTTCCCCAGCTCAGTATAACAAGAGGGTTCGGTCAATACATCCATATTATTATCTTGATTAAGGCGTGACATGGTCGCTACCTGGAGAGAGAGAGAAGAAAACACTCTGCGTGCGCTCTTGCAAGATTAGATTGGTTATATATTTTATCTAATCAAGCTGGCTCCTATTGTTTTTATCAAATCTTTCTCCAAACCTTAAATGGAAAGACTAGCCGGGATTAATTACACTCTACAAGTTCGCTAATCTTTCAGCCAGGCCAGTACCGGTACTTTGAGGGAGGTTCCCCATACTTTCGCACGGACCTAATTAAAATAAACCTCGTTTTACCAGGGGCGTAACCCCGTTGACACCTTTCTAGACACCTACTTGATCGGCTAACTGTCCTAACTAATCGCATCATATGCGGTGTAGGAAGACATCACTTAGCTACCATACACTGTGCCTTGACTATGGTCAACAAACACAGCACGAATACTAAGTACTCTACTTCCTAAAATGACGGAGGGTTGCGGATGGTTTTTAAGAAAACCTTTAATGCTCTGAACTTGATCTCGTTGCGGAATTAAATGGTTTTTAAATGGAGTGTTTTTGAGGCTTTTGCTAGTTTCGCTAAAGAGGTCACTCCCGGCGAAGGGATCTCGTCTCTTTCCTCGTCGAATGAGGTGCAGGATATTCACAATACCACCATGCAAAGCAAGAACTAGAAAAGCAATCAAAAGACAAACCGAAGGTTGTAGCATCTGCTAGTTATTGCTAAAGAGGTCACTCCCGGTGAAGGGATCGTCTGCTCTTTCCTCATCGAATAAGGTGTTGGATGTTCTATAAGGAACACCGCTATGCAAAGCAAGAACTAGACCTACCTGATTTTTGAAATCCGATTCCACAACATCTTTTAGGTTTATTTTCTTTCATTAATCTCATTAATGAATATCCCATCATTTAAGTCCACCTAAACATCACAGATAAATACAACGTACGCTTATACCATCCGTATTCGCCTCGATGTCCCGTCTGTACCGTTAGGTTAGGTAACTAACGGCAGAGCGGGGTAGAGCTACGTGAGTGTAAAACATAAGCAACGTCTATATAATATATCATATATATACTATACACAATATCTATCTGAACATATCACATGATCACATCACAGATAACGCAGCAGAAAACATCATATGAAATATTGGATATACTAGGACGTCCGTGTTTTATTTTGAGCCTGTATAAAACACGGATTCCACGGTCGTGATGAATAGCCAATCCCACACCCCTAGACCCCTACGAGAGCGGCAAACAACCCTACCAATTCTAGAGTTAGGAGACCCGGACTCGACTCCTCGAGATGATCTCCCACTGGACCCTAGAACCCGGTTACTTGCGCTCCCCTCCTTGGCTCTATCCTAATGCGGAAAAGTAAATAATATACATTGGTGACATCATCCTCAACCCGGAAGTGCCCCAATAAAAGAATATTACATGAATGAAAATGAAAAAACACTCATCTCACATAAAAAAACCCCGGCTATTCAAACACGACGATCCAATATAATATATTCAGCAACACATAACATCTTATGTCATCAACGTAAGTAAGTATGCATACACCGATTGTCGTCGACGTAGAGCAACGAAAACCGGTGATACAATTACATACTACACTTACGGTCACAGAAAAGAAAGTGTAAAACTACAACAGTTGGAATTCGCAACCTCCTTAGACATCACATGCCTAACAATTATAAACCCCGCATTTTAGTCTCATTATCGAAAACTCTTTTCAATATCAAGTCGGGCAATTCAACAAGATTCCCGACATCCAGAACGAATGCTTGTCGCAAAATTTAGTAGACGGCCGCACCCCCGATACCGTCGACTAAGTGCACTAAGGCGGAACACCGCTGCCGCGAGCACCCGAACGGATGCTTTTTGGCGACGGGGTTCTCCTACAGTCACTTGGTCGGGGCTAAGGGGTGTGGCTGTCTATTAAGTTTACCCGACGAGTATCCGCATACGCAACGTGATTGCGACGGACTTTTGATCACATCAAAATCCCGTGGCAACCGATCAAGTGAGACTAAACTGCTAGATTTATAACATTCAAATTAGTTATCTCATAACTATTTGTGGATTCCAAATATTGTATCACAATCCAGATAAATAGACAATGTTAAACTTTCCGATCGAATAATCAAGCACCCAAGTTTTCCCAAATAGCTCAGCACTTGAAATAAGTTTAAAAACATCCACTTCATGCTACAGTACCAATGGTCCAGCCGTAGAAGGGTCAAGCGAACGCCTCACATGTGGCACGCCGTACTGCCCCAAACCCTAAAGTTCAAAAGGCAGTTCAAGATGGTCACATAATCGAGTTAAGGTTTGTTGTCTTCTAGAGGGTCCATCGCGTTACTTGCACTACTTAGAACGTTTTTTAAACTACAGAAAAATCCAACACTTGAAAATTTTTCGGCAGGGGAAAAAGTGAGTTATTTATATCCGGTCGAACTTTTTAACACGTTCTAAAATACCCGGAAAAACACATAGACGATGTTAAACTTTCCGATCGAATCATCGAGTCCCCAATACAACCCAGAAAACTCAACTGTTGAGTATAAATCAAAAATACCCAGAAAACACAGGAATTACAGACGGACATTACTGTGCAAACCACGTTCCACAATTCACTTTTTTGGCCACGGAACCGCCGCGCAAGACAGGTACGGCCGCGGTTCCGCGGCGCTTTGGTCGAATTGGTGGCACGTGCTGCACAGTAATTCCTAGAAAACCCTGCTGATTTTTGTGAGTGTTTTTAATTCACAAAAAATCACAATTTCAGAAAATGTACAGAGAGGGGTATCGATTAGGGTTTCGGGGTTCGATCGGGTTTCTAACTTCGTCTACATTTCGCCTAAAGCTCTAGCTAGGATCTGCTACCACTGTAGGGTTCCTAGGCACTCTAACAAGGTTCAACAAGGCATCAACCATGCCCGATTAAAATTTTTATGTGCCGAACAACCCTATGAAAGATTGTATACTAGAGGTAAGGCGAAACTAAAAGCAAGAAAACAACTTTACTACTAAGTGAAAGGGATTACAACCTTTGTAGATCCGGTCCTTCACTTCTAAAGCTCCGTGTTGACGTCCCTTCGCTGTGATCATCGGGATCCCGGACCCTAGCGATGGTTTCTTCGGAGAAATAAGCGGCTAGGTTGTTGACTTCGAGACCGAAGATGATCTACGTCGAGGAGACTCAAGCTCAAGAAATTCCTTCACTTGGTCTTGAACTTTGTGAAGAGAACACCCTAAACTAAATGGCAAGTAGTAGAGGATGATGAAATAGGAAGTGGGTTTACTTTAGATTTGGATTTCTCACTCTATATCTTCACTTGAAATTTTTCTAGAAAAATTTCTTCTTCTTGAAGAAGAAGAAGAAGAAGAAAGAAAAAATTAATCCAAATGAAAACTTATCCTTTTAATAATTGCACCATGGTTGAGTTAAGCCCTCATGCTTAACTCATGTAGAGAATTAACCAAAGTATGAGATTAAGGGTTGGGTTAACTAATATCCTAAGGAAATGACAAAAGGGTTGACTTTGTCAATGTTGCATACAAGCTTCTACAAGCTTGATAACATTGACTAAAGTCTCCTCTCTCTTGTTATTCTTAAGGAAATAAGTAAACCCTAATTTAACCTAAACTTGATATAAGTCTCATACACCCATCTTCTATGTATCATCAAGCATGATACAAACATGTACACTTGCATATATCACATATAAACAATGTGCACAATCTAGTGAGAAAATCAATCTTAAGTGAACCAATACTAGTTAATGTAAACTAATATATCAAATATATAATTATACATTAAATTATTAAATCAACTTTTGATTTAATAATCTGGCTATAACCGACAAATATCAAAAGTAACAACTTATCGAATCAACACTTGATCCGATAACCCGGCTATATCGCATACAACAGATCAATGTCACAAATCGCGAGAATAGAATACGGTATCTCATATCGTATCAATCTTAGTCCCGCACATATCACATATGTGCTCCTACTCCATTTCGCATGAGCCAGGAAACCCCTGTGTAGGACTCTAAAGACTCGTCAATATGCCGGCAGTAGGTGGTGATCATATCAATCACCCACAAGCCGCAAGCGGTCTGCTAAACGTAACGGCGACCCGGGTATTGACCGATCAGAAGATCAACGAGCAAGCTTGCTCACACTCTTGTGAATCCAATCAGTAACACTTTCCGCACAGTCCGGTCTATTCGTCTGATATGTCGCATATCTCGCCTAGGGATGGTAAACGTCAGACCCCAGCAGCTTGATAAGTCATGCCGATTTAAGGTCCATAACAGGCATGAAACTACTGATAACACTTATCAGTAAATCAGTGCAACCCTGGCCAGGGATTTCCAGTTATGTCCAGTCGAGCATAGCACAACATCAACCCCCAATACCGGGAGAGACGAATCCCCTCCTATCGCTCATTGCCTCCATGTGAATCGGGACTGTACCCAAAAACCACCTGTTTGCATGACTCAGTAGAGCCATGGTAGGGTCGATATCAAAGCACAGTGGGAGACACACAAGACTCTATGACGATCTCGGGTCAATAGACTAAGCTGTACCAGTGTCACCAGAGAACTGCCATCTGACGTGGGGTATAATACCATCTGGGAGTTCTCAGTGAGTCCGCTCAGTGTACCCAGTCACCACTGAGCACCCGCATACCATCTCTGATGTCAAACACCAATGGATATGTGATCATCCATCGCTCATCACATGAGTCGAGAAGATATACGCTAGTCTACTCTGGAATATCGATGCCCCGTCTCGATATTCACACGACTAGGAACATTGAAGGATGTACTCATGGACTACCCAGGCCCCACTAGTATGATCTACATCATAGTCCTGCAAGTCGAGTACACATCCTAAGGGCATTATCTACATGTAACAGTGAGACAGAAAGTATACATGTTAAGATAAAGAGCAACCAGATAGCGTACTATCATGTCGAGCAAGAAAGTCCTACCTATATATATCCCAGCATCCACTACAATATACATCTCATGTACAGTAATGGCCTCTAGGGCTTACATATAACTAACACTTCATACTCTACATCACCTAGGACATCAAGTTTAGCAAGCTTGTTGCCCTAGTTACCTCAGTTTTGCGGTGGAGCTCGGACTATAGACTCTCGGGTGGATCGTCTTTGACTCGAGGAGGCCGTCGAAGAAGCTACGATCCGGATCGATCCTTGGAGCTTACGTAGATGAGGAGGACAGTGATAAAGACCTGAAGGACATGTATCATGAGGTATAACTTCGTATCCGAGTAGTTAAACCTCATGTAGTTTGCTAGCTAGGGTTTATGGACGATCCTTGGTTCTAGTCGGTGTTGCGAAGCTCGTAAAAATCATTTTTTGCAAATTCCGCCTCCCCGCGAACACGTGGGGTGCGCGACATCGACTTAAAGAAACATAACTTCCTATCAGGAGTACGTCATCTAAATACCAGGTCATCACTCCCAACTTTCTTCTTACCAAGTCCATCTGTTGTTCTGATGAAGTCAAACTCTATGACTTTTACATCAAACTAGATGATTCATTCCGCTCTCCTTGCTTTAGTCTATAAATAGACATAAGAAAATTTCCCACCACTCTTCCGCTTCTCCTACTGACTATAACAACCCTCTGACAGAGTCATATACACTTACACTTCTAAACTCAATTTAGAATGACGTTATAGTCATCCACCTGTCAGATCTCATAGTCAAGGACAACAGTAGTGATAAGCTTGGGTTATCAAAACCTCCCTGTCACCGTCTTTGAAGAAATCGAAGTTTCTCTCGGGTGGCTGAGGTTACCCACTAAATCTGTGGAGTGGCTAATGGATTGTCAAATCCAATTGAATCTCCAGGTTGTACTAAATTTTAAGTAACTGTTTGTGGTTCTGGAATCACTTCCAGTTCTACCATACTCCCACTTGTTTCTTTTTGCAAAAAAATTCCTTTTATAAAAATGGTGGTAAGTCAAGAACAAATCAACTTTTGATCTTGAAATGGTAGAAGTTAAACACTTGCTAAAATCCTGGAATAACCCACAAACTGCAATTACTGAAGCGTGCCATGATTTTATTCGAATTCCGCTTTTAAACAGAAACTGGATAACTCCATATCTTAACATTCTCAAAGTATGCAACCATTCTATGTCCACATAGAATTAACAACACTAATTTAGATGGAACCATATTCAATTATTATGTTGCTGTGTCCAGTGCATATCCTATATAGAAAAAGGCTATACAATATTACTCATCAAAGAGCGCAGCCACGGATGAGTAACCTGTGAGAGAATCAAGTTCTCAATATTACTATGATGGAATACCTAGCATAAGTATCTACATCTTCGATCACCTCAAAGAATCTTGATAATTCCAACATATGTTCTCTACTTTATTCTTATACCTATAAAGTTCTCCAAATCTTTGGACCTTACATTACAACGAATGTGTGTCTAAAACCTGAGAAATCATCGGTAAACCTGAATGAAGTAACAGTACCAACCCTTTGTCCTAAAGGACACCAGACAACATACATTACCATGTATACGTCATAAAAGTATACCGACTCATAATCTGTGCGTTGTAAATTGAAAAACTGTATTTTGGTTAAGAACGTCTATACCGTTATTCAATACACCTTACCTTATCATCAACTGATAAAGGTAAATGTTTAGAACACAATTCTTAAAATTTATATCTCACTTTATAAAATAAAAATACAGATATATTATTTTAAAAATTGGTGCATAACAACGGTCATTCAAAACCAAATATTTTCCGTCAGGCAAAAACCAGGCGATTTAATCCAATATCATTAATTGCTACGAATTCCAATATTGAGGATCAAATTACCCATTTCCCAATATTCTACTCCTACTCAGCATTTGTAGAGCCCTACAGATAGGAGATCTAAATCTGGTACATAAATACCCTGGAGTCAGAATCATTTGGGAAAACATTTTTCAATAACAACTACACAGAAAAACTGAAACATGAACATGTTTCAATGGGGTGGCTGGGTATTCCTAGTAATGACTTTTTCATTATCCTGATTTACGACAATTTCTATTTCCTTTGTCCTCACTCTAACCCTTCATATGTCTCTACATCTTACCTTCTGTACACCCCACTTAGGCTAATTGGTTTTCTTCATTCCGTATCTTTCGGCACCAGCCTAAGGTTTGGAAGAAGACTATCCAACAAGTGTAACAGGTGTACTCTCCTAATACTAGGAGCTTTCTCAAGCTGAGAGAAGGTAAAAAGAAGATACAGCTGAATAATCCAATTCAATTTCTCCAGAACCGGTGGCCATCCCCGACTGAAACAATTTCTTCGAGTTCGTACGTAACTATACGATGGTATTTCCAACTAATATGGATCTCCGTAGTGATATAGAGTGTTCTGAAGAAAAACAAAGGGAATGTAGGAGTAGCAAGGATATATAGGACTTTGTCGTGAATCATCACAATCCAAAACCGGATGTAAAAAAGCTCGGTCAAGTTAGTTAACGGGTTTAAGTTTAAGGTAAGTCATGGTTGCAAACTAGAGAGAGAAAAGAAACACTCAGCATGCAATATATCAAGATTAGATTAGTTAATCACTTTATCTACTCAGGATAGCTCCCACTGTTCCTCGAATTCTCGTTCAACCCTAAAAGGAGAAATAGTCGGGATCATAAATACCTTACAAGTTCGCTAACCATTCAGGCATGCCAATATTGGTACTTTGTGAGAGGTCCCCCGTACTTTCGTACGGACCCAATTAAATAATCCTGTTTCCGCAGAGGCATAATCTCATTAACACTTTCTAGACACCTAATAGGTTAGCTAATTGTGAAGTGAAAATCTCCCGAGGAGTAACACCTACTCAGAAGTGGAAATTGGGACCCAACTATCATCGTGTTATAATCTTGATGGAAACCGACCAAAATTACCACACATCAGAAGGTATGCACAAACTTGGCAAGTTTCCCTTATATTTGAATCTCCCGATATGGTTTTTTACCCAAACGACATCATGGCCTTGATAGAGACCAACGTGCTATAAGTCGCTAGTCAAGTTTAACCCATCATTATCCATGATTGATTTAGACCCACCCGCACAAATCCTTGATAGAGAGCAACGTCTGCACATGTCCTTGATAGAAACCAACGTGACTGTGCAGCTGTCTTAAATAATCGCATATCCATGCTATAGACAAGCATCACCTAGCTACTGTACACTATGTCTTGATAGAGAACAACATACATAGTACGAATACTATGAGCTACTTATCTAAAATGACGAAGGGCTATGGCTGGTTTTTGGCGAAAAACCTTTAACCTAATGAACTTGATATCATTGAAAGAACTCAAGTGGTTTTACAAATATATAGTGGCGCAAAGTTTTTCCAAATATGTCACTCCCTATGAAGGGATCTAGGCTCTTTGCTCATGGAATGAGGTTCATGATATTCCTACCGAATACCATGATATAAAGCAAAAGAATCGACTATAATGAATTTATTATAATGACGCAAACTTTTTCCCAAGAGGTCACTCCCCGTGAAGGGATCTAGACTCTTGCCTCGTTAGATGAGGTGTTGGATATTCATGACCGAATGCCGCTGTGCAAAGCAAAAGACTATGACAATGGTTTTAAAAACTAAGGTTCCGACAACATCATTAGGTTTTTTTTTACTTGCATTAAACATATAATGCAGTCCCATCGATTAATCATATCATGCTAAAAGAAATGAAAATAAACACACACATATATTCCATCCGCATTCGTCACAGGGTCTCGGGTCTTCACCGTAAGGTTTCTTAACTTACAACAGGGCAGGGACAGAACTAGCGCGTATGTAAAACATATATAGCATCAACTAAATATATATATAATATATATAAACATTTGTCTCTTGCATGATTTCAAGTAACATCACAGAAGCATCATAGCAGAAGCAAACACAGTATGGAAATGTGGATAATCAAGGAAAAGTACATTTCAATGGAGCCAAATATGAAATGCAATTTTCGGGTCGTGTGGATAGCCCGTAGTATCAGACCCTAGACCCCTACGAGTGCGGCAACCCACCCGCCAATCCCAGAAGTGAGGCAATGCCAATAAACGAAGTGAGTGGGCCACCCAGCACTTTCAAAATCCGGTGACTTGGGTACCCCTCCGCAGGTTAATCCTATACCCCTACGAATGCGACGAATAGCCTTCCAATTCTAGAGTAAGGCACCCCGGTCTCAACCGTTAGTGATATATGCCTTAGAGGCAATTATTGTATAGTACTGGATTGTATATTACATTTTGGAAGCTTGAGATATACACACATATAATAACAGTCTTGCTAAATATAATAGAATGCTATCTAGTTTGATTCTATCTTAATATTTTTATATGTTTCTTTTAGCATATCGCTAATACATATTGATAGAGCCCTTAGTTTCTTTTCTTGACTACCAGAGTTGTGAAGGCAATCACACTAATGGGGGCTGAGTGGTCTATAAGCACATCCTTAAGCTTGTCCCTAGTCGTAGGATTATCGAGATAGGGCATCGATACTCCAGAGTAGAAAAGTGTATACGCTTCTCATCGTAGTCAGGGGAAATGGCCTATCCCGCAGCCATTGGTATGTGATACCAGAGATAGTATATAGGTGCTCATTATGTTATGAGTTACACTGGACAAACACGATAGGAACTGCTGGTTGGTATTATACCTATCGTCAGTTAGCAGTTCCCGGGTGACATGAATACAGGTTAGTCCGTTGACTTGACATAACTATTTGTCTCGAGTGTGTTCCCACTGTACTTAGATTACTACCCTACCGGGGCTCAAATGATTCGTGCAAACAGGTAGTAGTTGGGTGTAGTCCCGAAGCACTTGTAAGCAGTAGTGGATAGAAAGGATTCATCTCTCCTGGTATTGGGAGTTGATATCGTGCTGTGTTCGGATAGCCAATACACAAAGTCCCTGGCCATGGCAAGTCAGATTTACTGGTAGGTACACCAGTAGTTTCTCAGGGTGTATTGAGCTCTACACCGACACGACTTATTGCGCTATTAGGGGTCTGACGGTTACCACCCTCTAAGCCCGATATGCGATACTCTTAGACGAACAGACCAGACTGTACGGAGATTGTCATGGATAGGCTCGGTAAGGGTTCGGATGAGTTCTCTCGTCGGCCTTCTTTTCGACAGGTACCGGTGTAGCCATTACAAACAGCTAGTGCCGCTGACGGACCTATGGTTAAACCCACTGCCAGCGTACTGTCGAATCTTTAGAGTCCCACACAGAGGGATTTCCTGGTTCGGGAGAAACGATGTAGAGGCCGTATGGTTTTACATGCAGCGTTCCGATCATATACGTGTACTCGCTATACGGATGTTGTTCGGACGGATAATACTAGTGGGCTTTGGTTTAAGCCAGATTCTAATATTCTATTATTGGATTATAATTATCTCATCGTATTCATATTTTTGCAGTACGAATACAGGTATGTATATACGGTGAGGGAATTCTTGTACTTTTACAAGAGATGCTTCTAGAAGGGGACACCTCATTATTGGATTTATCTATTTTTGGAAAATATATTAATGAGGTGGAAATGGAGATATTTGTGGCATTGGTGAACCATGGCTTATTCCTTTGTTTATTGGTTTGCCTTATTCAAGCATGGTTGTTATTTGTTTATGAAAAATATTTCATGCTTGAATTAAGAAAAAAAAATGAACTATTCTTCACTTGCACAAGACTTAGCTCATTTGCATTTTCTTTTTCTCTCTCCATTGTTATTCTCTTTCTTTCTCAAGACCCTAACCCTCACATGTGTTGTGAACCCTAGACTTCTTTAAGATAAAACACTCCAATTAACTGTTTACATCTCCTAAGCTACCTAGTTTAGCGAACTAAGTACTTTAGTTACCTCGGTTTAGAGGTTGGAACTTGAACCATAGACTCTCAGGTATATCGTCTTCAAAACGAGGAGGCCGATGACCGAGCTAGATGTAGGGTTACTTAGCGCGGTATCAAGGCTTCGATAGGCATCGTCCATGTCGTTTTCAAATTTTTGCCGTTCTAAAGAACCCTAACCCTAGAATCTTAACTAGAGATTTAAACACACAAGCAATGTTAACATCTTAACATCTAAGTGAATGAGGAATACAACCTTTGTAGACCAGTCCTTCACTTCTAAAGCTCCGTATAGTAGTCCTTTCGCTCCAAGTACTGAACACCCGAACTCTAGTAAGGGTTCACAAGAAGAAATGAACAAGCTTGCTCGATGTCTTCGAGGCCGAAGAAGATCTACGTCGAGGAGACTCAAGCTCATGCTACCTCTTCACTAAATGGATAATAGTAGAGGATGATGAAGTAGGAAATGGGCACACTTTAGATTTGTTTTTCTTACAATATTTTCTCACCTTGAGAAAAGCTAGCAAGCTTTCTCAATGAAGATGAGGATGAAGAATGAAGATGAGAGAAATAAACTCATGAGGTGAGAATAGCAACCATGGGTGAGTTAGTATCATAAACTAACTCATGTAGAGAATGAACCATGGCTAATCAATAATGGTTAGGTTAATAAATATCTACAAGTAAAACAAAATTAATGCACTTGGTCAATGGTTCTGCAAGCTTCTACAAGCATCAACCATGTGACTTAATCCCACTAATTTTGATTAACTTTAAATAAATAAAACCCTACATTTTTTCAAGCATGGTGTGAGTCTCATACACCCATGTAGCATGTAGCATGAAGCATGACACAAAATCATTTACATTTAATATATATCACACATATACTATATGCACACTAGTGAGAAAAAGAAATGTTTAAGTGAGCTAATATTAATTAATGTAAATGAATATATCACATATATAATTATACATTAAATTATCAAATCAACTCTTGAATTAATAATCCGGCTATATCATATACAACCGACTAATATCAAATTTAACAACTTATCGAATCAACACTTGATCCGATAACCGGGCTATATGACATATAACCGACCGATATAACATATCACGAGAATAGAATGCGGTATCACATACGCGCATTAATCTCGGTCCCGCACATATCACATATATGCTCCTACTTCCTTTCATATGAACCAGGAAACCTCTGTGTAGGACTCTAAAGACTCGTCAATACGCCGGTAGTAAGTGATGATCATAACAAGCACCCACAAGCCGCAAGCGGTCTGCTAAACGTAACGGCCACCCGGGTAATGAGCGATCAGAAGATCAACAAGCAAGCCTGCTCATACACTTGCGAATCCAATCAGCAACACTACCGTACAGTCCGGTCTCTTTGTCTGATATGTCGCATATCGTAGCCTGGGGGTGGTAAAACGTCAGACCCCAATAGCCTGATAAGTCATGCCGATGCAAGGTCCATAATGGTTCGAGAAACAATTGATAACTCTTACCAGTAAATCTCAACAACCCTGGCCAGGGATTTCATGTTATGGCCAATCGAGCATAGCGCACCATCAACTCCAAATACCGAGAGAGACGAATCCCCTCCTATCGATAATTACCTCCATGTGACTCGGGACTGTACCCAAAAACCACCTTTTTGCACGATCTCTTGACCGTGGTATGGTGGAAATCAAAACATAGAGGGAATCACACAAGACTCTATGACGATCTCGGGTCGACATACTAACCTATACCAGTGTTACGAGAGAACTGCTATCTGACGATATGTATAATACCATCTAGGAGTTCTCGGCGAGTCCGTTCAGTGTACCCAGTCTCCACTGAGCACCCGTTTACCTTCTTTGATGTCAAACACCAATGGATGTGGGATCATCCATCGCCCATCATATGGGTCAAGAAGCGCATACGATAGTATACTCTGGAGTATCGATGCCCTTTCTCGATACTCCCACGACTAGGAACAATTATAGGGTGTACTTATGGACTACGCTTGGCCCCACTAGTATGATCTCCATCATAGTCCTGGTAGTCAAGTACGCATCCTAAGGACTTTATCAACATGTGAGAGCGAGACAACATCACTTATACAAGTCAACATATTAAGACAAAGTGCAACCAGATAGCATATTATCATATCGAGCAAGAAAGTCATCCCTATATATTTCCAAGCATCCACTACAATATACATCACATGTACAGTAATGGCCTCTAGGGCATACATATAACTAACAATCTCCCACTTGCACTAAGGCCATTTGTTGCAGTATCTCAAACTCAACAATTTAGCAGTGGTTGTAGTATCCCATACTTAACCATCCCAAAATCTCTCAAGTAGTATTTGGGGAAGCAGGCCTTGGTGAGTGGATCCGCCATGTTAACCTCAAAACCTACTCTCCTTACCTCAATCCCTTGGAGATCAACCATCTATGTGATCAGGTGATACTGTCCTCAGAATATGTCTGGATCGATGATGGGACAGGTGTTCCTTGGCTAAAGCCACAATTCCATTGTAGTCACAATAACAGTTATTGGACTCACAATGGTAGGAACCTTTTTCATCTCATGAATAAGAAATGTCCAGACAACCTCTTTGGTAGCATCTTTGGTAGTAATGTATTCAGCCTTTATCGTTTAGTATGCCACGGTAACTAGCTTGGAACTCTTCCAACATCCGTCCCTCCACTTAAGGTAAAGAAAATGCATGTGACTGACTTTCAGTCGACCTTATCACTCTGGAAGCTCGAACCAAGAACATTCATTTAGTGCTTCTCTAGTACTTAAGAATGTCCTCCATAGCTGTCCAGTGATTCTCCCAAGATCCGATTGATTCCTGATCACTACACCTAGTGAGTCATTTACATCTGGTCTGGTACATAATATCGCATACATGATAGAGCCTACCGCCGAAGCATAGGGTATCCCTTGCACGCGAGCTCTCTCCAAATCAGTCTTGGAAGACATCTTTTTGGAGAGAGTGATTCCTGAGTAAGTGGGCGAACCACCATGCTTAGAATCCTCCATACTAAACCCCTTCAGTATGGTGTTAATGTACCTAGATTTAGGACACTCCCAATATCCACTTAGATCGATCACCATAGATCATTATCCTACAAGATGTAGTAGGTATCATCCAGATCTTCCTTGGAGAATCTTCGTGATAAGAGGAGCTTGACCGAGTGTAGCATAGGAAACCATTTCCTATCAAGAGTATGTTATCTACGTACAATACATGGAAGACAACCTCACTCTCTAAAACCTTCTTGTATATACAAGGTTCATCTACCTTTTTGATGAAGTCAAACACTTTGACTGTCACATCAAAACAGATGTTCCAACTCCGTGATGCTTGCTTTAATCCTGATGGACTTAAGCTTAGCTTTGAAAGTCTTAACTTTTCCATCTACACCAATGATTTTCTCAAGATCCATTGCTCCCAATAGGTTTTATCACTTCAGGTGCAACATGCAAAGTCATAATTTGTTGGTGTACATGGATTCCATCTTTGATTGCATAGCATCCAGCCTATTTCATAGAGTCCCCACTCGTGATGGCCTGCCTGAACCTTGTTGGGCCATCATCAACCATGTTGCAATCCTCGCTCCCACTGTCACCGAGAAGACCGTAGCATCTCTCAAGTGGATGAGGAACCCTACCAGATTCGCGGAGAGGATGAGGTTCGTTGGAGACTATTTAATCCTTTAGTTTCACCAAATCATCAGCTGTTAGTTTGTCTAGCTGAAACTTCTTCCAGTTCTACCTCATGTCTACAAATTTCTTCACAAGAAATTCCATTTCTAAAAAGGTGACATGCTGAGAAACAAAACACCTTTTTCTCCTCAGAGTGGTAGAAGACATTCCCTCGCAAATGTTTGGGATATCCTACAAACTTATACAGATCTGACCTTGCCTCGAGCTTGTCCGGATTTTTCCTTTCAACATAGGCCGGACAACCCATATTTTAACTCATTTAAGACATGGTCTTTTCCCATTCCATATCTCATATGGAGTGGTAGGCACTGATTTGGATGGAACCCCATTCAATAGGTATCCAGCTTCTCAAGTGCATAACCACCAAAAGGAAATAGGTAACTCAACAATACTCATCATAGAGCGCACTATATCTCATAGGGTGTGATACCTCCGCCCCGATACACCGTTGTGCTGTGGTGTATACGAATGAATAAGCTGAGAGAGAATCCTATTCTCTGTTTAGAAAATCCAGGAATTCCATGCCCAAGTATTCGCTTCTTCGATCATATTGTAGGACATTAATACTTCTACCCGTTTGGTTCTCAACTTCAAGCTTATATTCCTTGAATTTCTCAAAAGTTTCAGACTTGTGTTTCAAAAGGAACATAAGTCCGAATGCTGAGAGAAGATCAGTGAATATAATGAAGTACGAAAGACCAAACTTTGCATTTGTAGACATAGGACCATATACATCATCATGTATGCGTCCCAAAAGTTTAATAACTATTTCTCTGTTTCTAGCAAACAGAGTATTGGTCATCTTACCTTTGAGACAAGACTGGAAAGTATCATAAGATGAAAATTCGAACGGATTCTATGTAAGTCGATGTGCAACACCCCACTAGTTGCGGGGATGCGGAAATTTAAAAAACGATCTTTTTCTTTAAGCAAACATCGACTAACCGAAGATCTTTACTAAACTATAATTAACAACAACCATAGAAGTTCTTAGCTACTATGTAAAGAGATTAAACCCAGTGATTCGTGTCCTTCGTCTTTTCGATCTCTACTTCCTCCTCGGCCTCCTTTCCGTGATAGAAAATCCACCCGAGAACCCTAATCCAAGCTTAACCTCTAAACTTGAAGTTACTAAGTTTCTCTAGTTGCTAATCAAAGGAACTTAGGTCATATAGAGTAAGGTTATGGAGTGTTTAGTCTATTCTAATCCTTGATCTCAACTCATGAGTGGTAGGATTAGGGTTTGAAGAGAGAGTGAGCTTGAGGAGAGAGAAGGTGAAGATGAAAATGATATTGTTTCTCACTTGAATATATGAAGCATAATGAATAAACAAATAAATGAATAAATGTGATTATTCATCATGCTACATTAATTCAATATGAGTGATTCACTATGTGAGTCATTAAGCATTTAATAATGCATTAATGACATGATGAATCACACAAAATGACTCACAATATTATTTAATGATAATGCCACCTAAACCCTCAAGTCACCAAGCTTCTAGAAGCTTCCCGTAAAATTACGAGAACGCCGTTCCTATCCGTGAAAACACGGAAAAACTTTAGACTGTATAGATCCAATAACCTGATACTAGAATCTGGCTTAAACCAAAGCCGGCTAGTAAAAACTGTCCGAACGTCGTACGTGTGTAAACACACGTATGCGTCCGAACCCTTGCCGTAAAACCGTACGACCTCTATAACGTTTCGCCTGGAGTAGGGAAATCTCTGTGTGGGACTCTAAAGACTCGACTACTACGCTGGCAGTGGGTTTAAGCACAGACCGCAAGCATCACTAGCTGTACGTAACGGTCCCCAGGTAGATGTCGATAAGAAATCCGATGAGGAAACCCATCCGAACTCCTACTGAGCCTAACCATGACAATATCCGCACAGTCCGGTCTGTTCGTTTAAGAGTATCGCTTGTATGGTCTAAGGGGGTGAACGTCAGACCCCTAATAACAGTACAAGTCGTGCCGGTATGGCTCAAGACCATCCGAGAATCTACTGATCAATCCATCAGTAATTCTCAATCAGCCCTGGCCAGGGACTTATGGTAATGACCAACCGATCACAGTGCGATATCAACTCCCTAGACCGGGAGAGACGAATCCCTAACAGTCGCTCACTGCCTCTACGTGGCTCGGTACTGTGCCCAACTAAAACCTGTTTGCACGACTCCTTTGAGCCGCGGTAGGGTAATAATCAAAGCACAGTGGGATCTCACACGAGACAAATGATGACTTTAAGTCAACAGACTATCTGCACACATGTCACCTGAGAACTGCTATCTGACGTTAGGTATAATACCATCCAGTCAGTTCTCGGGGAGTCCTGTCTGGTGTACTCACATGAAGTGAGCATTTGTATACAATCTTAGGTGCACATCACCAATGGCTGCGGGACCAATCCATCGCCCCTCGTCAGGGTCTAGATATGTATAAATTAGTCTACTCTGGAGTATCGATGCCCTGTCTCGATACTCCTGCGACCAGGGACATTTAAGGGACATTTAAGGATGTGCCTATTGACTATCCAGCTCCCACAAGAATGACTGCCATCACAACGCCAGCAGTCAGGAAAACACCCTATGGGCTTTATCAACATGTATATACAAAGTAAAATATATCACACGTTTAAGATAAAGACAAACCAAATAGCGTACCGTCATAAGCAAGATTGTCATGTATATACATATCCCTAATAGTCTATACAATGAAGGCCTCTAGGGCATACATATATCCAACAATCTCCCACTTGCACTAAGGCCTAGAATTGGCGCAATGAGTACCCACTGTCTGCACTAGACCCAGTTGTTGGCATACCGCATGCCCAACATCTCAAACAACCTCTCGAACTGGACTTGAGGGATGGCCTTGGTGAATGGATCTGCCATGTTTTCTTTTGTGTCCACTCTCCGCACCTCGATCTCTCGACGATCCACGATCTCCCTGATCAGGTGATACCGCCTTAAGATATGCCTGGATTTCTGATGGGACCTTGGTTCCTTCGCTAATGCTACAGCCCCATTGTTATCGCAATACAAAGGTATTGGATTGGCAATGAACGGAACCACCTGTAGTTCAGAGATGAACTTCTTCATCCAGACAGCTTCTTTTGCGGCTTCACTAGCAGCTATATACTCAGCCTCCATTGTTGAGTCTGCGACGGTATCCTGTTTGGAACTCCTCCAAGATACCACCCCTCCATTGAGGGTAAACACAAAGCCCGAATGGATTTAGAATCATCTTTGTCACTTTGGAAGCCGGAGTCGGTAAAAGCATCTACCTGGAGGTCCCCATTACCGTAAACTAAGAACATCTCCTTAGTCCTTCTCAGGTACTTGAGAATGTTCTTTACCGCTATCCAATGCTTCTCACCTAGGTCAAATTGATACCAGCTTACCACACTAAGTGCGTAAGCTACATCTGGTCTGGTACATAACATCGCATACATTATAGATCCTACTACCGAAGCGTAGGGTATAATGCCCATGCGAGCCCTCTCTTCATTAGTCTTTGGAGACATCCCTTTGGAGAGGGTGATCCCGTGACAAGCGGGTAAATTACCGCGCTTGGAATCTTCCATACTAAATCTCTTTAGTATAGTGTCAATATACTTGGACTGTCAAATTCCTAACATTCTATTAGATCTATCACGATAGATCTTAATGCCCAGAATGTATGATGCATCTCCCAAGTCTTTCATGGAGAATTTTTGTGATAAGAAGAGCTTTACTGATTGTAGCATAGGGACATCATTCCCCATCAGTAGTATGTCGTCGACATATAAAACGAGGAAGACTACTGCTCCTTCTACAATCTTCCTATAAATACATGGTTCATCTACATTTTTGATAAAGTCAAATTCCTTTACCGTCTCATCAAAGCAGATGTTCCAACTTCGCGATGCTTGCTTTAATCCATAAATGGATTTAAGCAATTTGCACACTTTTCCACTGCGCCCACTGTCTAAGAAACCTTCTGGTTGATCCATATAAACACTCTCTTCTAAATGTCTATTTAGAAAAGCTGTTTTTACGTCCATCCGCCAGATTTCATTGTTATGGAAGGCAGCAATGGCAAGCATGATCCGAATGGATTTAAGCATAGCTACCGGTGAAAAAGTTTCATCATAGTCCAATCCTGGTCTTTGACGAAAACCTTTTGCAACGAGTCTAGCTTTGTAGGTTTCCACTTGTCCAAATGCACCAATCTTGCTTTTGAAGATCCATTTGCATCCAACTGGTTTCACCCCAGGAGGAGCAACTTCTAAAGTCCACACTTTATTGGTGTACATAGATTCCATTTCGGATCTCATAGCATCCAGCCACTGTTAGTGTATATGACCTAGAGGCCATTACTGTATCATACTAGTTTGTATATTACTTAATGGAAGCTTGGGATATTCACCATTGTATAGACAATCTTGCTCAAAATAGTAGTATGCAACTTGGTTTGTTTCTACTTCAATGTGTGTACATGTGTTTCTTTTTAACATATTGCCTATACACATTAGTGAAGCCCTTAGGATCTTTGCTTGATTACCAGCGTTGTGATGGCAGTCACACTTGTGGGGGCTGGGTAATCCATAAGCACATCCTTATGCAGGTCCCTAGTCGTAGGACTATCGAGACAGGGCATCGATACTGTTGGAGATAGTGCCCTCAGAGTCAATTATTGGATCACAGGCACGTGATTGCAATGATTGAGGGAGGACCTATCCCGGTAGGACAGTCTCACTCGAGATGATAGTATGCTATCTGGTTTACCTTTATCATCGTGTACTGCTTTAGGTGACCTGACAGGTCGCTATTACACGTTGATAGAGCCCCTAGGATTCTTGCTTGACCACCAGCAGTATGAGGGCGATCATATAAGTGGGAGCTGGGGTCTACAAGCATATCCTTAAATGGTCCCTAGTCGTGTGAGTTTCGAGACAGGGCATCGATACTCCAGAGTAGACTAGTGTATACAGTCGAGACCCCGACAAGGGGAGGTGGCCGGTCTCACAAGCCACTGGTGTCAGTTGGTTCACCTAAGATGCATACAGGTGCTCATTGGGTTATGAGTACACCGGACAGGACTCGCCGGGAACATGCTAGTTGGTCATATACCAGACGTCAGATGGCAGTTCCCTGGTGACATGTGTGCAGGTTAGTTCATCGACCTGGGGATCGTCATTTGTCTCGTGTGAGTTCCCACTGTACTTTGATTACTACCCTACCACGGCTCAAAGGAGTCGTGCAAACAGGTTTTAGTTGGGTACAGTCCCGAGCCACATGGAGGCAGTGAGCGTATCTTCAGGGGTTCGTCTCTCCCGGTATTGGGGGTGAGGTCGTGCTGTGTCTAGGAGAGCTATTACACGAAGCCCTCGGCCGAGGCAAGGAGATTTACTGGTAGGTATTCCAGTAGTATCTCAGGGTGTTCTGGGCTACACTCCGACACGACTTGTACCGCTTTTGGGGGTCTGAATATTACCAACCCCCTAGGCCCGCCATGCGATGCTCATAGACGAACGGACCGGACTGTACGGATATTGTCACTGACAGGCTCAGTAGGGTGTCAGGATGAGTTCGCTCATCGACGTCCCTTTTAGTCAATACCTGGTAGCCCGTTACGTATTGGCTTATACCTCTGACGTGCTAGTGGTTACATCCACAACCAAGGTGTTGACGAGTCTTTAGAGTCCCCCACATTCATTTACTCAGCTTTCGGGCGAAAGGTTGTAGAGGCCGTATGGAGATATGGCAAGGTCCGATCAGATACGTGCGGTATTGCACGGATCAGGATCGGACAGTTTGTACTATAGGCCGTATGGTTATATGGCAGGGTTCGATCAGATACGTGCGGTATTGCACGGATCAGGATCGAACAGATATTACTAGCCGGCTTTGGTTTAAGCCGGATCCTAGTATAGTACAGTGTAGACTTTGTCTCATTGCATTTGTATTTCGGTCGAAATACAGATGCGGGTGTGTATGCACAGTATCGGGGTTTTCCTGTAATTTATTACGGGACCAGTTTTCTGGAGTTGCCAGTTTGCTTTCCGTTTCGGCCAATTTCCTTTGTATCGTTCATTGGCCGAAGTTTGGTGGAGGAGGGTTTATTTGCATTGTTGCAAATAGGCATTAGTGGAGGGGGTTCTTTGCATCTTGTTGCATCATGATGGCTTTCATGATGTGCACCATCATTCACTTGTTTTGACTCCATCATGACTTGACTTTTAAAGTCATGATTGTTGATGATGATGAGGGGTGAGGTTGGTTGTGTGTGGATGTATTTGTTATCATGTTCTTTCATGATTCCCTTTTTCATTATTGTTCCACCCACCCCCTTGACCTTACTCTTTCTCTCTCCAATCACACATGAAAAGGGGGGGGCGGTCACTTTTGAATGAGATGAGGGAAATGCTTCTCTTTTGAGTGGAGAGAAAAATGATACTCTCATTTCTTTGCATGCTACATTTTTCCCACCTCTCTCCAAGTTCTTTTTCCTCCACCACACAAGGCAACTCCATAACCCCAAATGAGATTTCTTCTCTAGATATTCTACAACAAATCTTGGGCACGTCGACTAGCCAGCTTCGTGCCCGAGTTGCCTCGGCATTGAGGTGGGAGCCCGTAAAAGAAGTAGGCGATGTGGTGCACTTCCGGCGACGAGGAGGAGACGGGACATTCCGCAGGAGATTGGGACGACGACGAGAAGACCGGAGGACTCGGATCTGTCGGTATATCTCTCTTCCCTTTCTTGTAGATAGCTAGGACTAGTTAGTGGTTCGATCCGGGTATTAGTGCGCGGCGGTTTGCCAGTTCAAAAAAATTTAAAGTTTATCACCGCTTCCGCATTTTGGCCGTCGGATTGACGGCCGGGGCGCCGCCGTGCACTTACAGTGGTATCAGAGCCTCGCCATTAACATAGTCTAGCTTGGTGTAATGTGTTTTTCTGTTTCGATCGATCGAATGTTCCAAAACTGCATTTTAGTTCGCATCAGTTTCTGTTGAAATTTTTTGGTCTCGAAAAATTTTTCAGGTTGTAAAATATTGATGTACTGGAAAATCTTAGAGCTCTGTAAAAATTCGATGAAGTGACTCCACAGTGGGAGCGCGGAACCGCCGCAAATACCCCCTTCCCGCCGTTGTTCCGCCGCACACTGTGGGGATCCCTGCACCAATTTTTTACAGAGGCTTTCTGGGGTGAAAAGTGGGGTTTTGGAATATTAAAATTGGGCCAAGTATTTCTGTGAGTGCTACAGTATTGCTTGGGGGCCCACTTGTTAATTATTTGATCGATCGGATATTTTAAACACATTTTTCACAGTATTTACATTATATCTGCGACCGTGAATGTCACTTGATCGGTAAATCCGGTCTAACTGCTATAGCCCGGTTAGACGGATTTGCGAACGTGATTTTCACGTTGATGTTCTGTTTTTGCTGTGATGTTGCGGATCGGTCGTGGGGGATAGCCTGGATGCAATGCTAGTACAGTTGTGGTAGTATTATGTACATTTGATATTGCGGGGCGAGCGTCCGACATGTGGACTGCCGTCACTGCCTGTTTGTATTATTATTTTGGGGCACGGCCAGGTTGCGGTCGTTGTACCCGGTGTATGTATATTTTACTTTCTGTACTAGGATTACCCCAGGAGGGGTGCACGGATAGCCGGGTTCTAGAAGGCAACAAGCCCGCATCTCATGGCATTGAGACAGAGGGGGCTTCACTCTAGGATTGGCAGGCTATTCGCCGCACTCGTAGGGGGTAAAGGTTGACCCAGGAGGGGTGCCCAAGTTGCCGGATTCCGTGAAGTGCTGGGTGGTCCATTCACGGTACTGAAGGGGGCTGCCTCGCTTCAGGTTTTGGCGGGTGACTTGCCGCGCCCGTAGGGGTCTAGGTTTTCATTGCACAGGCTATCCACACGACCAGGGGAACGTCGGGTTTCAGTAGTGGCTCTGTGAAACCCGGGGATCCCAGATATCTGTATTGTTTCTGTGATGCTGTTCATTCTCTGTGTTGTTGCATTTTATCACGCCTTGAGCGAATATAATATATTGGTATATATATTAGTAGATGTTGTATATGTTTTTCATCCGCGCTAGTCCAGTCCCCGCTCTATCGTTAGTTAGCTAACCTAACGGGTAATGACGGGACCCAGTGGCGAATGCGGATGGCATATACGTACATCAGTATATTTTCGTTCTTTTTGGTGTGATCAATTGATAGGACTGCATTGATTCGGATCAATGCAAGTTTAAAAAAAAACCTAATCTGATGTTGTTGGAACACTTTTCAAAAAGCTGTTATTGCAAGGACGTTCACTTTTGTTTTGCATCGTGATATTCAGTTGGAATATCCTGCTTCTCAGTCGACGAGGCAAGGGCCGAGATCCCTTCACCGGGAGTGACCCCTTGGACAGAAGTTTGCGTCAGGGCATTATCTTCACTATAGCCGATTACTTTTGCTTTGCATCGCGGTATTCGTTTGGAATATCCTGCACCCCATTCTACGGGGAAAGTGCCGAGATCCCTTCACCGGGAGTGACCTCTTTAGCAACGGTTTTCGTCACTATATTTTTAAAAGCTATCTGTTCCTTCGACGATATCAAGTTATTTACGTTAAAGGTTTTCGCCAGAAACCATTCGTAGCCCTCCGTCGTTTCAGACGGGTAGCACGTAGTATTCATGCTGTGTTTGTTGACCTTCGTCAAGGCATAGTGTATGGTAGCTGCTTGTTACCTTTCTGCTGCATAGGTAGATGCGTTGGTTTGGGACAGTCGTATAGCCTTGTTGACCTTCGTCAAGGGCTTGTACGGGTGGATTCAAATTAACCTGGATAATGACGGGTAGAACTTGACATGTGACTTATGATTTGTTGACCTTCGCCAAGGTCATAAGAGCATGGGGCAGAAATCACATCGGGAGTTTCAAAAGAACTGAAACTTGCCAGATATGCGCATACCTTCTGGAGTGTGATAGCGTGAGCGGATTCCGTCACGTTATCATGCGATGATAGTTGGATCCCGATTCCCACTGATGAGTTAATTTACTCCTCGGGTGACCCCGACTAATTCTTCTTTCAGGTTTGGAGGAGAATTTGAGGTACAGTGGGAGGTTTCCAGATTAGATAAATTGGTAACCATTCTGATCTAGGTTAGAGTGCACGCTGAGTGTTTCTTTTCTCTCCCTCTTTGGAAGCGACCATTGACCCGACCCTAAGACTATGACTCAGTGACCAAATTAACCGAACCTTCTTGAACACCGGCTTTTGGATTGTCAGAGTTGCTAACCTCATTGCCACTCCTACTTTTACCCTTTTCTCCAGGACACCCCGTATTACTACGAACGTCCACTTCTATTGGACAAAACCATCGTATGGTTAGATACGAACTCGAAGGGATTTATTCGAGGATGGTTTCCGGTTCTGGAGAAAACGGATAGGATTATTCTGTTGTCTTTTCCTTTTACCCTCTCTCAGGTTACGAGTACTCCTTGGTTTAGGGGTAGTACACCTATTACGCAAATTGGATTGTCTTCTTCCAAACCTTAGGCTGGTGCCGACCGGTAGGGAATGAAGAAAACCAATTAGCATAACGATGGTGTGCAGAAGGTATTAAGTTAAGACAAAGCAAGGGATTAGTAAGAGGGCAAAGTAAATTGCAACAGATATTCACGACCAAACCAAGTATTCCTTCGCCAATCCTAAAATCACCTTTGCATTTCTCCAGGACACTCCGTATCACTACGAAGATCCACAGTTTATTGGATACTCCATCGTATGGTTATATACGAACTCGAAAGGAACTTGTTCCAGTTCGGGGATGGATTCTGGTTCAGGAGAAATAGGAATAAGATTTATTCAGGTGTCTTTTATCTTCACCTTCTCTCGCATTGCGAGTGTTCCTAGGATTGGGACAGTACACCCATTATGCTTATTGGATAGTCTTCTTCCAAACCATAGGCTGGTGCCGTACGGTAGGGAAGGAAGAAAACCATTTGGCCTAAAGGGGTGTGCAGAAGGTAAAGACTAAAGACAAATGAAGGGATTTGGAGAGGTGGCAAAGAATTATAAGGTTACAGACGTGAATCTGGAAGAGGCATTACTAAGAATACCAGGATACCCCATCGAAACATTTCGATGTTTCAGTTTCACTGTGTAATGTTAAAAGAAAACTGATTTCCCGATTAGATACTTACTCCAGGGTATGTATTTACCAAGTATGATTCTCACATCTGTATGGTTTTACAGATGATGAGTGGGAGTAGGTTATTGGGAATTGGGTGATTATCCTCATCGGGATTCGTTGTAATCAGTGATATTTGATGAAATCACCTGGGTTGTTTGCCGGTCGGCAAATATTTGGTTTTGAATATCCGCTTTTATGCACCAATTTCAAATTGATATATCTGTACGTCTATTTTCATAGAGTGAGATATACCTTTCTGAAATTATGTCTACGACATTTACCTATATCAGTGGATGGTTAGTTAAGGAGCATTAAACAGCGGTGTAATTCTTCTTAACCATAAGTACAGTTTTCAACCTACGACACACAATGAATGAGTTATCAGACTCAAGGGACTTATACAGAGTATTGTATGTTGTCCAGGGTCCATCAGGACAGAGGGGTTGGTCTTCGTACTATATCCGGTTTACTTATGACTTCTCTGGTTTTTAGACAGGTGTTTCGTGGAAACACAGGGTCCGAATTTTGAGAAGTTATGGGTATTTGAATAGAGTAGAGAACCAGGTATAGCAAGTATCGGGGTTCTTCAAAGTGATCGAAGATGTAGATACTTGTGTATGGTATTCATTTGATAGTAATGATTAAGAGAACTTGCTTCTCTTTCCGGTTACTCATAATTGGAAATGCTCCTAAGTTGTGTAACGCTGATCGGCCTCCTTCCATGTAGTTGACATGCACTGGAGACAGTTGCATGATTTGAATCTGGTTCAATTAAATCAGTGCCTCTGGTTATATATTGAATATAGTACAGTTCATATCTTAACATTGTTAAGGTACGGGGAGTTGTCCGGCTTATGATTAAAACCAGACACTAGACAACTCAAGGCACGTTTCTGTAATGGCTGTTTGTGGGTTGACCCAGGCTATGACGAGGGTTGACTTTCTACCATCTGGATGAACAATAGCAATATTGTTCTAGACTCGCCACAGTTTTATTAAAAATGGATTTTTTTTTCAGAAAACAGTAGTGGGAGTATGGTAGAACTGGAAGTGATTCCAGAACCACAAACGATTACTGAAGATTTGATAAGGAACCTAAAGATTCAATCTGGATTGACATTCCATTGGCCACTCCGCAGATAAGGTGGGTAACAACAGGCACCCAAGAGGTACTACGGTAGCCTCAAGGATGGTGACAGGGAAGTTCTTGTTTACCCAAAATTACCATTGCTGTTGTTCCAGGCTGCGAGACCCGGCGGGAGGATGAGTATAGCGTCGTTCTAAACTAGTTTTAGAAGTGGACGTCTATATGACTCTGCCAGAGGGTTGTCGTTGTCAGTGGGAGCAGCGGAAGAATTGGTGGACAGGTAGCTTATGTCTATTTATAGACTAAAGCAGATGTAGCGGAGATAGATCATCTATTTCTGACGTGACAGTCATAGGTTTGACTTCATCAGAATAGGGGATGGATCTGTTGAGAAGGTAGTAGGGTGTGATATCCTGTTATTTGGATGACATACTCAGAGTAGGAAAAGAAACTCCTATACTACAATCGGTTATACTTTGGTCGTCACACAGTGATTTCTCCACAAAGGAAATGGATTTTATATCAGACATACTGGTTACTAGATCTATGGTTTTAGATCTGGATTTGGGTGGTTTCCTAATCAGGGTACTTAGACAGCATTCTAAGAGTATTTAGAATGGACGACTCCTGGCACGGTAGTGTACCTGCAGGTAATGGAGTCACCCTCTCTGAAGGTGTCTTACAGACTAAAGGGGAGAGGAACGTGCATGATTGGCAGATCACTTGCTCAGGCAATTGAGTCAATCATGAGATGTCAAGTACCACACCAGATGTTGTTCTTGCACTAGATGCAATAAGTTGACATTTGATCCAATCCTGGAGAAACAGTCGGAAGCAGTTATAGAACATAAGTGGATGTTCTAGGGATATGATAACGACAGCCTCATTCGGGAGACAGTTATCATTCCAGGCTTCCAAGGGGACCTGGACAACAAGTAGATTGTCAGAGTTATAGTTTTCCTTCTGATGAGGGGCAGTATTTTGGACAGGTGGTCGAAGGCAATACTGAGGGTGGCATGGCGCAGGATACTGATTAAGTTCAGTTGACGATACAGTCTAAGAAGTTTGGAGTTGGAGTTCATTTATGAGCTATGTCCCATCAGACATCCAAACACATTCTAAGACAGGTATTGCTCATTTCGGGAGATGGGTTTCTCCGCGAACTTGAGATATAGAGAGACATAGAAAGAGACTACGAAGCGGATCCACTCACTGAGGCTATTCCTCGAACGCAATAGTTTCGCAAACGAGCTTTGTGAGACTGACTAGTAAAGGAGTTGGGTGTTCGGTATCACACAGGCTGTGAGTATGCGAAATCGCAATAATTAGCCTTGAGTGCAAGTGGGAGATTGTTGGAGATAGTGCCCTCAGAGTCAATTATTGGATCACAGGCACGTGATTGCAATGATTGAGGGAGGACCTATCCCGGTAGGACAGTCTCACTCGAGATGATAGTATGCTATCTGGTTTACCTTTATCATCGTGTACTGCTTTAGGTGACCAGACAGGTCGCTATTACACGTTGATAGAGCCCTTAGGATTCTTGCTTGACCACCAGCAGTATGAGGGCGATCATATAAGTGGGAGCTGGGGTCTACAAGCATATCCTTAAATGGTCCCTAGTCGTGTGAGTTTCGAGACAGGGCATCGATACTCCAGAGTAGACTAGTGTATACAGTCGAGACCCTGAAAAGGGGAGGTGGCCGGTCTCACAAGCCACTGGTGTCAGTTGGTTCACCTAAGATGTATACAGGTGCTCATTGGGTTATGAGTACACCGGACTGGACTCGCCGGGAACATGCTAGTTGGTCATATACCAGACGTCAGATGGCAGTTCCCTGGTGACATGTGTGCAGGTTAGTTCATCGACCTGGGGATCGTCATTTGTCACGTGTGAGTTCCCACTGTACTTTGATTACTACCCTACCACGGCTCAAAGGAGTCGTGCAAACAGGTTTTAGTTGGGTACAGTCCCGAGCCACATGGAGGCAGTGAGCGTATCTTCAGGGGTTCGTCTCTCCCGGTATTGGGGGTGAGGTCGTGCTGTGTCTAGGAGAGCCATTACACGAAGCCCTCGGCCGAGGCAAGGAGATTTACTGGTAGGTATTCCAGTAGTATCTCAGGGTGTTCTGGGCTACACTCCGACATGACTTGTACCGCTTTTGGGGGTCTGACTTTTACCAACCCCCTAGGCCCGCCATGCGATGCTCATAGACGAACGGACCGGACTGTACGGATATTGTCACTGACAGGCTCAGTAGGGTGTCAGGATGAGTTCGCTCATCGACGTCCCTTTTAGTCAATACCTGGTAGCCCGTTACGTATTGGCTTATACCTCTGACGTGCTAGTGGTTAAATCCACAACCAAGGTGTTGACGAGTCTTTAGAGTCCCCCACATTCATTTACTCAGCTTTCGTGCGAAAGGTTGTAGAGGCCGTATGGAGATATGGCAAGGTCCGATCAGATACGTGCGGTATTGCACGGATCAGGATCGGACAGTTTGTACTATAGGCCGTATGGTTATATGGCAGGGTTCGATCAGATACGTGCGGTATTGCACGGATCAGGATCGAACAGATATTACTAGCCGGCTTTGGTTTAAGCCGGATCCTAGTATAGTACAGTGTAGACTTTGTCTCATTGCATTTGTATTTCGGTCGAAATACAGATGCGGGTGTGTATGCACAGTATCGGGGTTTTCCTGTAATTTATTACGGGACCAGTTTTCTGGAGTTGCCAGTTTGCTTTCCGTTTCGGCCAATTTCCTTTGTATCGTTCATTGGCCGAAGTTTGGTGGAGGAGGGTTTATTTGCATTGTTGCAAATAGGCATTAGTGGAGGGGGTTCTTTGCATCTTGTTGCATCATGATGGCTTTCATGATGTGCACCATCATTCACTTGTTTTGACTCCATCATGACTTGACTTTTAAAGTCATGATTGTTGATGATGATGAGGGGTGAGGTTGGTTGTGTGTGGATGTATTTGTTATCATGTTCTTTCATGATTCCCTTTTTCATTATTGTTCCACCCACCCCCTTGACCTTACTCTTTCTCTCTCCAATCACACATGAAAAGGGGGGGGGCCGGCCACTTTTGAATGAGATGAGGGAAATGCTTCTCTTTTGAGTGGAGAGAAAAATGATACTCTCATTTCTTTGCATGCTACATTTTTCCCACCTCTCTCCAAGTTCTTTTTCCTCCACCACAAAAGGCAACTCCATAACCCCAAATGAGATTTCTTCTCTAGATATTCTACAGCAAATCTTAGGCACGTCGACTAGCCAGCTTCGTGCCCGAGTTGCCTCGGCATTGAGGTGGGAGCCCGTAAAAGAAGTAGGCGATGTGGTGCACTTCCGGCGACAAGGAGGAGACGGGACATTCCGCAGGAGATTGGGACGACGACGAGAAGACCGGAGGACTCGGATCTGTCGGTATATCTCTCTTCCCTTTCTTGTAGATAGCTAGGAGTAGTTAGTGGTTCGATCCGGGTATTAGTGCGCGGCGGTTTGCCAGTTCAAGAAAATTTAAAGTTTATCACCGCTTCCGCATTTTGGCAGTCGGATTGACGGCCGGGGCGCCGCTGTGTACTTACAGATACTCCGGAGTAGACTAGCGTATGCACTTCTCATCCCAGTAGGGGAGACGGTCTGTCCCACAGCCGTCAGTACGTCGTACTTGAGATAGTATGCGGGTGCTCGTTGGGTTACAAGTACACTGGACAAGACTCGTCGGAAACTGTTGGTTTGTACTATACCTATCATCGGTTATCAGTTCCCAGGTGACATGAGTACAGCTTAGTCCGCTAACTTGACACTGTCACTTCGCATCTAGTGTGTTCCCACTGTACTTTGATTACTACCCTACCACGGCTCAAAGGAGTCGTGAAAACAGGTAGTAGTTGGGTGCAGTCCCGAAGCACTTGGAGGCAGTGACGGTTAGATAGGATTCATCTCTCCCGGTATTGGGATTTGATATCGCGCTGTGTCTAGGAGAGCCATTACACATAGTCGTCCCTGGCCAGGGCAAGCGAGATACACTAGTAGGTTTCCAATGTTGTCTCAGGGTATTTTGGGCTACACTCCGACATAACTTGTACCGCTATTAAGGGACTGACGTTTACCACCCCCTAGGCCCGCCATGCGATATTCTCATACGAACCGACCGGACTGTACGCAGATTGTCACATTCAGGCTCAGTAGGAGTTCATATGGGTTTCACCTCGTCCGTCTTCTTATCGGCATCTACCTGAGGGCCGTTACGCACAGCTAGTGCTGCTTGCGGTCTGTGGTTAAACCCATTGCCAGCGTAGTGTCGAGTCTTTAGAGTCCCACACAGAGAGCTATTCGCCTTTAGGCAAAAGAGTAAAGGTCGCATGGTTTTGCGACAGGGTTCGGTCACATCCGTGCACTTGTGCACGTTTAGTGTCCGGGCAGTTATTACTAGCGGGCTTTGGGTTAAGCCAGATCCTAGTATACCTTTCGGGATTGGTTTTATCTCGTTTGTATTCGTGTTCCTCGGAACGCGGATGCGGGTGTGTATGCACGGTTGACAGAGACAGAGGCAGAGGATTCTCATTAGGGTTGTTGACTGTTGACTTTTGCTAAACCCTAATGAGAATAAGAAATATGATTAATGATAATATTAATTAAGTATTATTGTGCCGTGGTTGGGTTAAAAGGTTGACTTTGTTGACTTTGTTGACCGGTTGACCAGGTTTGACATATTGACCATCATCATGACAATGGCTATCATTTCTTGGTATTGACCTTTGCTTGCTTGCTTGTTTGTTCACAAATTGCATTTAATGCATGAAATGATATTGCCATTTGATATGATAACAACCATCACATAATACTGAATTATTATTAATAGTTATGATTATTTTTTTTATGAGAGCACGGGTGGAAAAAGGCTTGCTCATTCTATCATTCTCATTCTCTCTCATCCTCAAGTTCTCCTTCTTCCTCTTGCCCTCTCTCTAGCTCAAGGAAACTCCCTCTCATGAGTTGAGAACCATTTCCTTAGAGATAAAACCCAAAACACTTCTCTACTCATCCCAGTATACAAGGTCTAGCAAACCAAGTATTCTAGTTTCCTCTAGTTTGAGGTTGAAGCCAAAGGTAGAAGCTTTCGGGTGGATCCATCTTCGGCAAGAGAAGGCGACGAGGAGAGAACCATCCGACCACCACAAGGAGTCCAAGAGAAGGAGTTCAAGTTGAGGTATAACCCCTAACCGAGTAGGTAAAGCTCTAGTTGGTTGCTAGTATGTAGTTTAGCAAAGATCCGTATTTTATAGTCCATGTTACCCCTAAAGAAAATATCGTTTTTCACCGTTTCCGCAAAACTCCAAAGAACCGGGGACAGGTAATGTGGACTTACAGTGGTATCAGAGCCTAGCTAAAGACACCCTAGCATGTTAGTAAAGTATCTAGAATTTCGATCGGACAAAAAACCGCAAAACACCCTTAAAAATTCAAGTTTCTGCCGATTTTTATTTCTGCTCAAAAAATAATAAATTATGTACTAAAAATTGGCTCAGGCTTTTTATAGAACACTAGAGAAAATTGGTCCCCTAACTCGGTCAACGCGCCGCGGAACCGCAGCAGGAGCTTGCTCCTGCCGCGGATCCACGGCCGAGTTAACTCGGTTGTGGGTCCATTTTCCTGCAGTGTTCTTATAGGGGTATTTTGGGGTTTTTGGAATATGATTTTTCTGTCCAGATTTTCCAGAAAGAAAAACTTGTTTTTAGGGTTTAGAAATCAGTATTTTGATCAAACTTCTAAAGACTTTAGCTAACGGGTTTATATCTGTGATGTGATATATGTATTGAACGTCTGCTATTCGCTATACGTCGATTAGTGGGGGTTATACATATTTGTGATCTGTAATGTTGATGGTATGTTTATATGAATTCATTGGATTCTTGCGGATGAATAGCCGGGGGGTTGTGAGATGAGAGTTTTCTTTATCTTTCAATTCATGTAATTTGTAATTGATGTAATATTATTTATATGGCCGCACAACTGGGATGAGCTTATAGCCGTCATTGTATAATTTCTTTTACTGTTTTTGCTCCTAGGATAGACCCATGGTGGGGTGAACAAACTACCGGGTATCTCGAAGTGCCGAGTGGCCTACTCACGTCGTTGAGGGAGGTTGCTTCGCTTCGGGTACTTGGCGGGTAGTTTGCCGCACCCGTAGGGGTCTAGGGTGGGGTATTGGCTATTCACCGCGACCGTGTAATCCGCTTTTCGTTACAGGCTCGTACGGAATGCGGATTCCTAATATATCCAATGTGTTCATCTGTGATCTGGAATGGCTATCATTGCATATGACGAATGTATATATCTATATATGATATCTATTTAGGCGTTGCTTATGTTTTGCATCCGCGCTAGTCCAGCCCCCGCTCTGTCGTTACTTAAGTAACCTAACGAGTAATGACGGGGCCCCGTGGCGAATGCGGATGGCATAAGCGTACGTCATATTTTCGTTGTTTTCTGCAATGGTAGGATTAAATGATGGGACGCATTAAATTAATTCAAGAAAATAAACCAAAGTAAAAGTCATTGGAACACTTTAAAAACAACTCGGTTCTTTTCAAAAACTAACTTTTAAATACGGAGCTTGAACCACTCCTTTTAAAAGCTATCTCGTTCCATCGATTATATCAAGTTCACTACGTTCACGGTTTCGCCAAAACCATTCGTAGCCCTCCATCATTTTAGTTAAATATTCGGTAGTATTCAAGCTATGTATTTTGACCTCACGCCAAAGCATAGTGATTGGTAGCTGCCGGATATTTATCTATTGCATAGATAGAATGCGTTGGTTTGAGACATTCGTACTGCCATTTTGGCTTATGTCAAGGGTAGGTACGGGTGGGTTCAAATTAACCTGGATAATGATGGGTAGAACTTGAATGTGACTTATGACATTTTGACCTCACGCCAAGGTCATAAGAGCATGGGGCAAAAATCCACATCGGGAGTTTCAAAAGAACCTGAAACTTGCTAGCGCTGCATACCATTGGGAGTGTGATGATTCTGGTAGGATTTCTTAAGTTTTGTCACGCGATGATATTTGGATCCCGATCCTACTGTGAGTATATGCTACTCCTCGGGAAATTTCTCACTTAACGATCAATGCTACAAACCTAGTAGGTGTCTAGAAAGGTGTTAGTGGGGCTACGCCCCCAGGGAAGAGAGGTTCTTAAATTAAGGAACTTCGCGAAAGCGTTGGAAAACCTCCCTCGAAGTACCGACACTGGCCTGGATGAACGGTTAAGCAAGTATTGTACGGTGAGATTGATCCCGACTAATTCTTCCTTTATGGTTTGAGGAGGGATTCGAGAGATAGTGGGAGCCATCCTGTTTAGACAAACTAAAAACCACTCTAAACTTGCAAGAGCATCATGCTGAGTGTTTCTTCTCTCTCTCCTAATTGCAGCGACCAATCGACATGACCGGACTTAAGTTATTACTAGATAAAAACATACCGACAGGGTCAAACTACAAGGATTGGCTCAGGAATGTCAAAATGGCAATCACTTACGACAAGCTGGGATATCTCCTTACAACCAAAGCTCCCCCTGTCCCAGGTCCCACCTCCAGCGTCGCTGATAAGGAAATCCGTAAGACCTTGGAGATCGATTGCGCGAAGGCCAGGTGCCTCGTGCTTGCCTCTATGGATAATGAACATCAGAAGAGGCACGAGAATATGGACCTAGAATCCATATTTCTTCATACAAAAGATCTGTATGGAGAGCAATCCCGTATTGCCAGATACGAAGACTCGAAAAAGTTGTTTTCGACAAGATTGGTCGTCGGATCATCGGTAGTGGAACACGTACTTAAGATGATTGGCTTCATTGAAGAGCTCGCGGACCTTGGGACCACGTTAGAGAACGAGCTCTATACGGACTTGATTCTCTAGTCCCTTCCTTCCACTTACGCCCAGTTTATCCTAAACATCAACATGCAAGGAAAGGAGGTTGAACTTTCCGAACTTTTGAACATGTTAAGGAGTGCAGAGGGCACCCTACAGAAAGGTAGGGAAACATCCACTTTGTTTGTAGGAGGATCTTCCTCTTCTAAGTCCAAGGCGAAAGCCAAGGGAAAGAAGAAGAAATCCCCCGCCAAACCAAGGGGCGGTGTTAATAAAGTGGAAATGAAGGGAAAAGCAAAGGCAACAAAGATAGCGGGGCAGCTTGTGGGAAAGGAAGAATGCTTCTATTGTCATAAGAAGGGACACTGGAAAAAGGATTGCAGGGCTTGGAAGGCCAGAAACCAGGATCCGAAGCAAGTTACGGCTTCGGCTTCAGGTGTGTATGTTATTGAAAACTGTCTATCAATAAACTCTACATCCTGGGTATTGGATACCGGATCAGGATCTCATATCTGTAATTCTTTGCAGGCACTGAGAAGGCGTAGGGTTTTGAAGGCAGGTGATATGACCCTCAGAATTGCAAACGGAGCTGGCATGGATGCTGAGTCCGTGGGGGACTATCACCTGGGAATGTCAGATGGACATGTTTTGGTATTGCGTGATTGTTATTTTGTACCCAATGCAACCTGTAATATCATATATGTATCTTTATTATCTAAAGAAGGTTATGAATTTGCATTTGTAAGTAATGTTCTGAATATTCACCTTAATCAAGTTTTGATTGGGTCAGGTACATTAAGCAATAGTATATACGTATTAAACTAACCACAGATTTTCAATGTCCAGAATACACACAAAAGAAAGTCTCCGGAAACAAATCAGGCTTTCTTATGGCATTGTAGACTTGGTCACATCAATGAGAGAAGGTTGAAGAAGTTACATACAAAAGGATATTTGGATCCGTTCGAATATCAATCATATGCAACTTGTCAATCCTGTCTCAAAGGAAAGATGACAAAGACTCCGTTCACTGGACACGGAGTAAGAGCGAGCGAGCTCTTGGGACTCGTACACAGCGACGTGTGCGGTCCAATGTCTACGCATGCGCGAAGCGGTTATTCTTACTTCATTACTTTTACGGATGACTTTTCAAGGTACGGATATGTCTTCTTAATGAAACAAAAATCCGAAGCCTTTGGAAAATTCCAGGAATATAAGAATGAAGTAGAAAAAAAAATAGGCAAAAGTATCAAGACACTGAGATCTGATCGAGGTGGTGAATACTTAAGTGCCGAGTTCTTGGATTACTTAAAAGAGAATGGAATTCTCTCTCAGCTTACTCCTCCGTACACTCCGCAACATAACGGTGTATCGGAAAGACGGAACCGGACCCTATTGGATATGGTATGGTCCATGATGAGTAACGCTGAGTTGCCGCGATCTTTCTGGGGATATGCGCGAGAATCAGCTGCATACCTTTTGAACCGAGTTCCAACTAAGACTGTGCCTACCACACCATATGAGATATAGAGTGGGAAGAAACCCTATTTTCAATATCTAAAGATCTGGGGATGTCCAGCTTTTGTCAAAAAGCAGCATGCGGACAATCTCGAGGCACGCTAAGTACTGTGCAAGTTTGTGGGATACCCAAAGTACTCCAGGGGGTATCTTTTCTATTACGCAGAGGAACAAAAGGTCTTTATTTCTCGTAATGCCCACTTTCTGGAACACCAGTTCTTGGAAAAGGAAATAAGTGGGAGCGCAATAGAACTGGAAGAAATTCCAGAACCACAGACTATTACTGAAAGCTTAGTAGAACCAGAAGGTTCGAAAGAACAGGACATTCCTGCGCCGCTCCGCAGGTGTAGTAGGCAGTCTCATCCGCCAGAGAGATACTACGGTTTTCTCATAGACGGGGATAGAGAGGATTGCATCATTAATGATGATGAGCCGACTAGCTTCCAGCAGGCCATTCAGAGCGTTGACTCGGTAAAATGGCTGGATGCAATGCAGACCGAAATGGAGTCCATGTACACCAACAAAGTATGATGTTTGGACATTGCTCCAGATGGGGTAAAACCCGTAGGATGCAAGTGGATCTTCAAAAGGAAGATTGGTGTAGATGGACAGGTCGAGACCTATAAGGCTAGACTTGTTGCAAAGGGTTTTCGTCAAAGACCTGGTTTGGACTATGACGAAACCATTTCTCCAGTGGCTATGCTGAAATCCATTCGGATCCTTCTTTCCATTGCTGCCTTCCACGATTATGAAATCTGGCAAATGGACGTAAAGACCGATTTTCTAAATGGAAATTTACAGGAGTGTGTCTATATGGACCAGCTAGAGGGTTTCATTCAGAGTGGGAGCAGCGGAAAGGTGTGCAAGTTGCTTAAGTCCATTTATGGACTAAAGAAGGCATCGTGGAGTTGGAACATCTGTTTTGACGAGACGGTCAAAGAATTTGGCTTTATCAAAAATCCAGATGAACCATGCATCTATAGTAGATTTGTAGCACGAACTGTCGTATTCCTCGTTTTATACGTGGATGACATTCTCTTGATAGGAAATGATATTCCTATGCTACAATCTGTCAAAGGGTTCTTATCACACAGGTTCTCCATGAAAGACCTGGGTGATGCTACTTACATTTTGGGGATCCGGATCCATCGTGATAAATCGAAGAGGATGTTAGGACTTTCACAGTCCAGGTACATCGACACCGTACTGAAAAGATTCAGTATGGAAGATTCCAAGCACGGTAATCTACCGGCTTGTCACGGGGTCACCCTCTCCAAAGAGATGTCTCCAAAGACTGATTTGGAAAGGGATCGCATGTCTATTATACCCTACGCTTCTGCGGTAGGTTCTATAATGTATGCGATGTTGTGTACCAGGCCAGATGTTGCTTATGCACTGAGTGTGGTAAGCCGGTATCAGTCAAACCCTGGGGAGAAGCACTGGATAGCGGTAAAGAACATTCTCAAGTACCTGAGAAGGACTAAGGAGATGTTCTTGGTGTATGGCGGAAAAGGCCTCCAGATCGAGGCCTTTGCTGACTCCAGCTTCTAGAGTGACAAGGATGATTCCAAGTCCATGTCGGGTTTTGTCTTGACACTCAATGGAGGGGCGGTGTGTTGGAAGAGTTTCAAACAGGAAAACGTTGCTGACTCGACAATGGAAGCGGAATATATCGCTGCATCTGATGCCGCAAAAAAAGTCGTCTCGATGAGGAAGTTCTTGAAAGAACTTCAGGTGGTTCCGTCCATTGTTGATCCAATACCTCTGTATTGCGACAACAACGGGGCTATAGCTTTAGCAAAGGAACCCAAGTCCCATCAGAAATCCAGACACATCTTGAGGCGGTATCACCTGATCAGGGAGATCGTGGATCGCCAGGAGATCGAGGTTCGGAGGGTTGCTTCAGAAGATAACACTGCAGATCCATTCATGAAGGCCTTGCCCCAGACTCAGTTTGAGCGGCTGATCGAGATGATAGGTCTTCCATACGCCAGTACATGGCCTTAGTGCAAGTGGGAGATTGTTAGTGTATATGCCCTAGAGGCCATTACTGTATCATACTAGTTTGTATATTACTTAATGGAAGCTTAGGATATTCACCATTGTATAGAAAATCTTGCTCAAAATAGTAGTATGCTACTTGGTTTGTTTCTACTTCAATGTGTGTACATGTGTTTCTTTTAACATATTGCCTATACACATTAGTGGAGCCCTTAGGATCTTTGCTTGATTACCAGCGTTGTGATGGCAGTCACACATATGGGGGCTGGGTAATCCACAAGCACATCCTTATGCAGGTCCCTAGTCGTAGGACTATCGAGACAGGGCATCGATACTCCGGAGTAGACTAGCGTATGCACTTCTCATCCCAGCAGGGGAGACGGTCTGTCCTACAGCCGTCAGTACGTCGTACTTGAGATAGTATGCGGGTGCTCGTTAGGTTACGAGTACACTGGACAGGACTCATCGGGAACTATTGGTTGGTACTATACCTATCGTCGGTTATCAGTTCCTTGGTGACATGAGTACAGCTTAGTCCGCTGACTTGACACAGTCACTTCGCCTCGAGTGTGTTCCCACTGTACTTTGATTACTAACCTACTACGGCTCAAAGGAGTCGTGCAAATAGGTAGTAGTTGGGTGCAGTCCCGAAGCACTTGGAGGCAGTGACGGTTAGATAGGATTCGTCTCTCCCGGTATTGGGAGTTGATATCGCGCTGTGTCTAGGAGAGCCATTACACATAGTCGTCCCTGGCCAGGGCAAGCGAGATACACTGGTAGGTTTCCAGTGTTGTCTCAGGGTGTTCTGGGCTACACTCCGACACTACCTGTACCGCTATTAGGGGACTGACGTTTACCATCCCCCTAGGGCAGCCATGCGATATTCTCAGACGAACAGACCGGACTGTACGCAGATTGTCAGATTCAGGCTCAGTAGGAGTTCAGATGGGTTTCACCTCGTCCATATTCTTATCGGCATCTACCTGGGGGTCGTTACGCACAGCTAGTGCCATTTGCGGTCTGTGGTTAAACCAACTGCCAGCGTAGTGTCGAGTCTTTAGAGTCCCACACAGAAAGTTATTCGCCTTCAGGCAAAAGAGTAGAGGTCGTATGGTTTTACGACAGGGTTCGGTCACATCCGTTCACTTGTGCACGTTTAGCGTCCGGGCAGTTATTTCTAGAGTGCTTTAGGTTAAGCCAGATCCTAGTATACGTTTTGGGATTGGCTTTATCTCGATTGTATTCATGTTCCTCGGAAAGCGGATGCGGGTGTGTATGCACGGTTGACAGAGACAGAGGCAGATGATTCTCATTAGGGTTGTTGACTGTTGACTTTTGCTAAACCCGAATGAGAATATGAAATATGATTAATGATAATATTAATTAAGTATTATTATGCCATGGTTGGGTTAAAAGGTTGACTTTGTTGACCGGTTGACTAGGTTGGACTTGTTGACCATCATCATGACAATGGCTATCATTTCTTGGCATTGACCTTTGCTTGCTTGTTTGTTCACAAATTGCATTAAATGCATGAAATGATATTGCCATTTGATATGATAACAACCATCACATAATACTCAATTATTATTATTAGTTATGATTATTTTGTGTTATGAGAGCATGGGTGGAAAAAGGCTTGCTCATTCTATCATTCTCATTCTCTTTCATCCTCAAGCTCTCCCTCTTCCTCTTGCTCTCTCTCTAGCTCAAGGAAACTCCCTCTCATGAGTTGAGAACCATTTCCTTAGAGATAAAACCCAAAACACTTCTCTACTCATCCTAGTATACAAGGTCTAGCAAACCATGTGTTCTAGTTTCCTCTAGTTTGAGGTTGAAGCCAAAGGTAGAAGTTTTCGGGTGGATCCATCTTCGGCAAAAGAAGGCGACGAGGAGAGAACCATCCGACCACCACAAGGAGTCCAAGAGAAGGAGTTCAAGTTGAGGTATAACCCCTAACCGATTAGGTAAAGCTCTAGTTGGTTGCTAGTGTGTAGTTTAGAAAAGATCCGTATTTTATAGTCCATGTTACCCCTAAACAAAAAATCATTTTTCATCGTTTCCGCAACCCCAAAGAACCGAGGACGGGTAACGTAGACTTACATCCACTTCACCGAGTCGCTACTCGTGATAGCCTACTGAAAACTATTAGGCTCATCATCATCGATGATGCAATCCTCTTGATTCCCATCCAGAATTAAACCATAGTACCTTTCATGAGGATGAGAAAGCCTACTAGATCTGCGGAGTGGCGTTGGTTCGTCATGTTCTATTGAAATCTGAGGTTCTACTAAGTCCTCGGTAGCAGTTTGAGGTTCTGGAATTTCTTCCAGCTCTACCGCGCTCCCACTAATTTCTTTTGCAAGAAATTCGCTCTCTAAGAAGACAATATGGCGAGCGACAAACACCTTTTGTTCTTCAGTGTGGTTGACCATATATCCCCTTGAATGCTTGGGGTATCCTACAAACTTGCACAAAACCGATCGTGCCTCGAGCTTGTCCGGATTATGCTTTTTAACATATACCGGACACCCCCATATCTTGATATACATGAGATATGGTCTCTTCCCGCTCCACATTTCATATTGAGTGGTAGGCACAGACTTAGTCAGAACTCTATTCAATAGGTATGCTGCTGATTCTAGAGCAAAACCCTAGAAGGAAAGTGGCAACTCAGCACTACTCATCATTGAATGCACCATATCTAATAGCGTACGATTCCTCCTTTCTGATACACCATTATGCTGAGGTGTATAAGGCGGAGTAAGCTGAGAGAGAATTCCATTCTCTTTTAAGCATTAAAGGAAACTGGTACTTTAGTATTCTCCACCTCGATCAGATCGAAGTGTCTTGATGCTTTTACCAATCTATTTCTCTACTTCATTTTTATACTCTTTAAACTTTTCAAAGGCCTCAGATTTATGTTTCATTAAGAACACATGTCCATACCTAGAGAAGTCATCGGTAAAAGTGATGAAGTAGGAGTGACCCCTTCGTGCATGTGTAGACATTGGACCACATACATCACCGTGTACAAGTCCCAAGAGTTCTGTGGCTCTTTCTCCGTGTCCGGTGAACAGAGATTTGGTCATTTTTCCTTTGATACATGATTGACAAGTTGCATATGATGAATATTCAAACGGATAAAAATATCCATCTTTATGTAACTTAGTCAACCTTGTTTCATTTATATGACCAAGTCTACAATGTCATAGGAAGGCTTGATTTGAATCTTGAGCCTTTCTTTTAAGTGTGTTTTGAATATTGAAAATTTGAGGTTGATTAAGTATGTATATGCCGTTTTCCAGTGTGCCAAACCCAATCAGTTCTTGATTTAGGAGAATGTTCATGACATTTCTTTGAAGCGCAAAATTATATCCTTTATTAGATAACAAAGATACTGATATAATATTACACAGCATACTAGGAATACAAAAACAGTTGTGCAATACCAAAATGTGCCCACTAGTCAACCCTAGGTGATATTCCCCTATTGCAATTGCATCTACATGCATTCTATTGCCCATCCAGAGAGTCATATCACCTGTCCCCAGTGCTCTAGTATTTCTCAGATCCTGCAATGAATTACAGATGTGAGAACCAGAACCGGTATCAAGTACCCATGATGTAGAGTTTACTGAAAGAAAATTTTCGATTACGAACACACCTGAAGCAGAAGCAACAGCTTGCTTCTTGTCCTTGGCTTTGAAGGCCAAACAATCCTTCTTCCAGTGCCCTTGCTTGTGACAATAATAGCATTCGTTCTTATCCGCCTTCACCCTTCCTGCCTTGTTCGTTCCCTGCACCTTCTTGACCCCCGCCTTTCGGTTTGGTGGCTTTCATCTTCTTCTTCCCTTTAGCTTTCGCTTTAGATTTAGAAGAGGATGATTGGCCAACATACAGAACAGGGGTCTTTTCCTTTTTCAAGGAGGTCTCTGCTACCCTCAACATGTTGAGGAGCTTTGGAAGATCAGCTTCCATTTCGTGCATGTTGAAGTTCAGCACGAACTAAGAGAAGGTGTGGGGAAGGGACTGCAAAATCAAGTCGATGTACAAATCATTCTCTAGCACGCATCCCAGGTTTGCGAGTTCCTCAACGAGGCTGATCATTTTGAGGACGTGCTCTCCTACTGGTGATCTTGGAGCTAACCTCATTTGGAAGAGTTTCCTTGAGGTCTCGTACCTCGCGATACGGGAGTGCACCCCATACAATTCCTTGCAATGGAGAAAGATGGATACAATATCCATACTCTCATGCTGTTTCTGGAGTTCATTGTTCATGGACGCCAGCACGATACACTTAGCTTTCTCACAGTCTAGATCCCAGGTTTTGCGAACTTCCTTGTCCGCAACTGAGGAATCTAGTCCTGGGATAAAGGGAGGAACAACAGTGGTAACATATGCTACTTTTTCATAAGTCAGTGCAATGTTGACGTTCCTTAGTCAATCTCTATAGTTCTGTCCGGTCAGTATATTTTTCTCGAGTAATAGTTTTATTCCAGTTATGGTAGCTGCCAGAGAGAGAAAAGAAACACTCAGCATATGCACTTGCAAGTTTAGATTGGTTATTAGTTTATCTAAACAGGATGGCTCCCACTGTTTCCTCAAATCCTTCTTCAAAACCTAAAAGAAGAACTAGTCAGGATTTAATCACACGTCAAAATACTTGCTTAACCTTTCAGACAGGCCAGTGTTGGTACTTCGAGGGAGGTTTTCCAACGCTTTCGCGATGTTCCTTAATTAAAGAATCTCTTTTCCCTGGAGGCGTAGCCTCTCTAACACCTTTCTAGACACCTACTTGGTTTATAGCATTGATTGTTAAGTGAGAAAAATTCCTGAGAGTAATCCTACTCATCAGTGGGATCGGGATCCAACTATCATTGCATGATGCCCTAGATGGAAGCTACTCTAGTCACCACACTCCATAAGGTATGCTAAATCTGCAAGTTTCCTTTATGTTTGAAACACCCGATGTGATTTTTACCCCAAGCTCTTATGACCTTGACGTAGGCCAACAAATCATAAGACGCAAGTCAAGTTCTACCCGTCGTTGTCCTGATTAATTTAGGTACATCGTACATGCCCTTGATGTAGGCCAACAAGGCTGTACGTCTGTCCTAAACTAATGCATCTATCTATGCAGCAAATAGGCAACACACTGCTACCATACACTATGCCTTGACGTAGGCCAACAAGCATAGCATGAAAACGATGTGCTGTCTATTTGAAACGACGGAGGGTTACGGCTGGTTTTTGGCAAAAAACCGTTAACGTAGTGAACTTGATATGATCGAAGGAACCAAGATAGCCTTTATTAAAAGGAGCGGTTTAAGCTCCGTATTTAAAATTTGCTTTTTGAAGAAAACCGAGTGGTTTTGAAATTATTCCAACGATTCAGTTTATGTTTTATTTTCTTTGCATTAATAATAATGCGTCCCATCATTAACCTACCATTACAGATAACAACGAAAATACAACGTCCTCTTATGCCATCCGCATTTGCCACGCGGTCCCGTCATCACCCGTTAGGTTACTTAACTAACGGCAGAGCGGGGGCTGGGCTAGCGCGGGTGTAAAACATAAGTGACGTCTAAATAACTATCATTTATAGATATTGTACATTCGTCAGACGCAATAATAGGCATTCCAGATCATAGATGAACTTTATTGGATATACAAGCAATCTGCGTTTCTTTTGAGCCTGCAACGAAAGACGGATTACACAGTTGTGATGAATAGCCATTACCCCATCCCAGACCCCTACGGGTACGGCAAACTACCCGCCAAGTACCCGAAGTGAAGCGGTCCCCCTCAACGACGTGAGTAGGCCACTAAACACTTCAAAATACCTGGTAGTTTGTGCAACCCACCTTGGGTCTATCCTAGGAGCAAAAACAGTAAAAAGAAATAATACAACGGTGGCTACAACCGCAACCTGGATGCGCCCCGCAAAATAATATTACAACTTATTACAATTACATCGAATGAATTAATACAATAACCCATCACAAAACCCCGGCTAATCATCACAACAAACCAATATAGTTCATAATCACAAACAGTTAAAAACATCACAGATTTGTGCAACCCCCTGCCAACCGACATACTAGCAGTTAGGGGAGGTTTACGAACACATAATACAGTTCACAGATATAATCAAATAAGCAAACATCATATAATTTCGATCGATCAAACACATTAGATTCTACTCCAAAACTTCTCTGTAAATCTGAGACTTGAGCAGAAAATAAATCATTTTAGAAAGGACAAAACATCACAGAAGAGAAACAGGGAAAAACTGGGCTGAATCGGCTCCAACTCGGTCGCGGATCCACGGCGGATCGGGGGGATCGCCCGCGGTTCCGCGGCTCGGTGGCCGATTCAGGAGCCTATTTTTTTCTGTGTTCTTATAATTTCCTGTAGGTTATTCTGGAGGTCCCTGAAAATTTTTTAGGCTCATTTTAAAATCCACAGAAACATGGTGATATCCGTGTATTTTCCGGTTCGTTTTGCGTTCAAAATTCATACGACTTTGCACATGAGTTAATTATTGTTTATTGAGGCTCTGATACCACTGTAATTCGATGTGCAACACCCCACTAGTTGAGGGGAGGCGGAAATTTGAAAAACTATCTTGTTCTTTAAGCAAACATCGACTAACCGAAGATCTTTACTAAACTATAATTAACAACAACCATAGAAGTTCTTAGCTACTATGTAAAGAGATTATACCTAGTGATTCGTGTCCTTCGTTATTTCGATCTCTACATCCTCCTCGGCCTCCTTTCTGTGATAGACGATCCACCGGAGAACCCTAATCCAAGCTTCACCTCTAAACTTGAGGTTACTAAGTTTCTCTTGTTGCTAATCAAAGGAACTTAGGTCATATAGAGTTAGGTTATGGAGTGTTTAGTCTATTCTAATCCTTGATCTCAACTCATGAGTAGTAGGATTAGGGTTTGAAGATAGAGTGAGCTTGAGGAGAGAGAAGGTGAAGATGATAATGATATTGTTTCTCACTTGAATATATGAAGCATAATGAATAAACAAATAAATGAATAAATGTGATTATTCATCATGCTACATTAATTCAACATGAGTGATTCACTATGTGAGTCATTAAGCATTTAATAATGCATTAATTACATAATGAATCACACAAAATGAGTCACAATATTATTTAATGATGATGCCACCTAAACCCTCAAGTCACCAAGCTTCTAGAAGCTTCCCGTAAAATTATGAGAACGCCCCTCCTATCCTTGAAAACACGGAAAAACTTTAGACTGTATAGATCCAATAACCTGATACTAGAATCTGGCTTAAACCAAAACCGGCTAGTAAAAACTGTCCGAACGTCGTACGTGTGTAAACACACGTATGCTTCCGAACCCTTGTCGTAAAACCATACGACCTCTATATCGTTTCGCCTGGAGTAGGAAAATCTCTGTGTGGGACTCTAAAGACTCGACTACTACGCTGGCAGTGGGTTTAACCACAGACTGCAAGCGGCACTAGCTGTACGTAACGGTCCTCAGGTAGATGTCGATAAGAAAGCCGATGAGGAAACCCATCCGAACTCCTACTGAGCCTGTCCGTGACAATATCCGTGTAGTCCGGTCTGTTCGTCTAAGAGTATCGCATGTATGGTCTAGGGGGGTGGTGAACGTCAGACCCCTAATAACCGTACAAGTCATGCCGGTATGACTCAAGACCATCCGAGAATCTACTGATCAGTCAATCAGTAATTCTCAATCAGCCCTGGCCAGGGACTTATGGTAATGACCAACCGATCACAGTGCGATATCAACTCCCTAGACCGGGAGAGACGAATCCCTAACAGTCGCTCACTGCCTCCACGTGGCTCGGGACTGTGCCCAACTAAAACCTGTTTGCACGACTCCTTTGAGCCGTGGTAGGGTAATAATCAAAGCACAGTGGGAACTCACACGAGATAAATGATGACTTTAAGTCAACAGACTATCTGCACACATGTCACCTTAGAACTGCTATCTGACGTTAGGTATAATACCATCCAGTCAGTTCTCGACGAGTCCTGTCCGGTGTACTCACATGAAGTGAGCATCTGTATACAATCTTAGGTACACATCACCAATGGCTGCGGGACCAATCTATCGCCCCTCGTCTGGGTCTAGATATGTATACACTAGTCTACTCTGGAGTATCGATGCCCTGTCTCGATACTCCTGCGACCAGGGACATTTAAGGATGTGCCTATTGACTATCCAGCTCCCACAAGTATGACTGCCATCACAACGCCAGTAGTCAGGCAAACAACCTATGGGCTTTATCAACATGTATATACAAAGAAAAATACATCACACATTTAAGATAAAGACAAACCAAATAGCGTACTATCATAAGCAAGATTGTCATGTACATACATATCCCTAATAGTCTATACAATGAAGGCCTCTAGGGCATACATATATCCAACATTCTAATATTCATCCTTATATAACTTAGCTGGTCGTGTCGCATTGATATGACCTGGTCTACAGTGCCTCAAGAAGGATTTGTTCATTTCTGAATTATTCTTCTTGTGTGTGTTCTATACACTTTGAACTGTGGTTTTATTTAGAACGCATATGCTAATATATAACGTTCCTGATCAAATCAACTCTTGATTCAGGAAAATGTACACAACATTATCCTCCAATACAGAATTATATCCTTTTTCAACTCATTAAAGAAACCGATGTAATGTTGTATATAAGGTTCGGTATGTAATAAAATTTGTTCAGAATCAATGTATTAATACAAAGTGATATTTGCCAACTGATTTGGCTGCAACACTTGCACCATTCTCCACACTTAGAGACATATCACTCATTCCCAGTTCTCTACCAATCTGTAGCCCATGTAACATATTACATATGCGAGATCCTGATCCGGTATGACATACCCAAGACGTAGAGGATATTGAAAAACAGTTCTCGGTAATGAAAACATCCGAAGAAGATACATCAACATGCACTTTCTTCGATTGGGTGGCATAGGAATCCGGACATTCCCCTATTTCCTCTCAGTCTTATAACAATTATAAGAAAGAATGGAACCAACATTCCCCAGCTCAGTATAATAAGCAGGTTAGGTCAATGCATCCATTTTATTATCTTGATTAAGGCGTGACATGGTCGCTACTAGGGGAGAGAGAGAAGAAAACACTCTGCGTGCGCTCTTGCAAGATTAGATTGGTTATTTAGTTTATCTAATCAGGATGGCTCCCACTGTTTTTATCAAATCTTCTTTCAAACCATAAAAGGTAAGACTAGCCGGGATTAATTACACCATACAAGTTCGCCAATCTTTCGGCCAATCCAGTGTCGGTACTTTGAGGGAGGTTCCTCGTGCTTTCGCACAAACCAAATTAAAATAAACCTCGTCTTCCCAGCGGCGTAACCCCGTTAACACCTTTCTAGACACCTACTTGATCGGCTAATTGCAATGTGTAAAACTCTCCTAGGAGTAACTCTTACTCACAGTGGGTATCGGGATCCAACTATTTCATAGAAGGTATGCAATCTCATTGCAAATTTCAACACTTGAAATTCCCGATAATGGTTTTTACCCCTAGCGTACTATGACCTTGACGCAGGCCAAACTACCCATAGGGCGCTAGTCAAGTTCAACCCATACATTTCATGATTGAATTAAACCCACCTGCACGACCCTTGATGCAGGCCAAACTACGCCATACGAATACCCTAATCCAATCGCATCGTATGCTAGCAGATAAGCACTAGTTAGCTACCGTACACCATGCCTTGACGCAGGCCAAACTACCGCAGCACGAATACTAAGTAGTACTTATCTGAAATGACGGAGGGCTATGCAGGTTTTTAAGAAAACCATGAGCATAATGAACTTGATATTGTTGTAAAATCGAGTGATTTTGAAAAGGAGTGTTTTTTAGGCTTTTACTAGTTTTGCTAAAGAGGTCACTCCCGGTGAAGGGATCTCGACTCTTTCCTTATCGAATAAGGTGCAGGATATTTCATAAATACCACTATGCAAAGAAAAAACTATAGAAGCAATCAAAAGACAAACCGAGTGGGTTGTAGCATCTGCTAGTTTCGCTAAAGAGGTCACTCCCGGTGAAGGGATCTCGGCTCTTTCCTTATCGAATAAGGTCTTGGATATTCTACAAAGAATACCGCTATGCAAAGCAAGAACTAGAGCTACCCGTTTTTAAACATGTTTCTACAACATCTTTAGGTTTCTTTTATTTCATTAATCTCATTAATGAAGTCCCATCTATTATGCTTCCTAAGCTTCACAGAAGAAACGAAAGCGGATATATATAATATAGGCATTCGTCTCAGAACATATCAAGTGATCACATCACAAAATATCAGCAGCAGAAGAACACATATAAAATATTGGGTATACTAGGAATTCCGTGTTTTATTTAATCCAGTAAAAAAGAGGAATCCACGGTCGTGATGAATAGCCAAACCCACATCCCTAGACCCCTACGAGAGCGGCAGGAAATCCTACCAATTCTAGAGTTTGGAGACCCAGTCTTGACTTTTCGAGATGATCTCCCACTGGACCCTAGAACCCGGTTACTTTTGCTCTCCTCCTTAGGTCTATCCTAATGCAGAAAAGTAAATAATATACATCAATGGTGACATCATTCTCAACCCGGAAGTGCCCCAATAAAAGAATATTACATACAAGATTTTACATGAATGAAAATGAAAAACTCTCATCTCAAATAATAAAACCCGGCTATTCAGAACACGACGATCCAATAAAATATATCATAGCAACACATAACATCACATGTCATCAACGTAACTAAATATGCGTATCCCAATTGTCGTTGACATATAGCAACGAAACCAGCGATACACCGCATATTACACTTACGGTCGCAGAAAAGAAAGTGAAAGACTACAACAATTGGAATCCGCAACCACCTTAGACATCATAAACCTAATGCATCACATACTTTGGATTTCATGCCCAACCAAATGAATTCCTTAGACATCTCATGCCTAACAATTATTAACCCCACATTTTAGTCTCGATATTGAAAACACTTTTCAATAACATGTCGGGTAATTCAACAAGATTCCCGATAACCTGATCGAATGCCCGTCGAAAACTTTAGTAGACGGCCGCACCCCCGATGCCGCCGACGAAGTGCACAAAGGCGGAACACCGCGGCCGCAAGCACCCGAATGGATGCTTTCGGCGACGGGGTTCTCCTACAGTCACTTGGTCGGGGATATGGTGTGTGGATATCTAGTAAGGTTACCCGGCGAGTATCCGCGTACACTACGTAATTGCGACGCACTTTTGATCGACATCAAAATCCCGTGGCAACCGATCAAATGAGATAAAACCCTTAGATTTATAAAATTCAAACTAGTTAACGCATAACTAATTATTGTTAGTTATGTATATGCCCTAGAGGCCATTGTTGTACATATGATGTATATTATAATGGATGCTTGGATATATATAGAGAGGACTTTCTTGCTCTTCATTATAGTATGTTATTTGGTTTCACTTTATCTTAACATGTTGACTTGTACTGGTTTACTGTCTTACTCTCACATGTTGATAAAGCGCTTAGGATCTATACTCGACTACTGGGACTACGATGAGATCATACTAGTGGAGCCATGGTTGTCGATGAGTACATCCTATAACTGTTCCTAGTCGACGGTATATCAAGACAGGGCATCGATACACCAGAGTAGACTAGCGTATACGCATCTTGACCCATATGATGGGCAATGGATGATCCCATATCCATCGGTGTTGGACATCAAGGATGGTGTACGGGTGCTCAGTGGAGACTGGGTACACTGGACGGACTCGCCGAGAACTCCCAGATGGTGATATATCACACGTCAGATGGTAGTTCTCCAGTGACACTGGTACAGGGTAGTCTGTAGACCCGAGATCGTCATAGAGTCTTGTGTGATTCCCACTGTGCTTTTATTTCCACCTTACCACGTCCAAGAGGGCGTGCAAAACGGTGGCTTTTGGGTACAGTCCGGAATCACATGGGGGCAATGAGCGATAGGAGGGGATTCGTCTCTCCCGATATAGAGAGTTGATGTTGTGCTGTGTTCGATTGGCTATAATTGGAAGTCCCTGGCCAGGGCTGATATAGAGATTTACTGGTAAGTGTTACCAGTAGTTTCTCGACCTGTTATGAGCCTCACATCGACACAACTTATCGGTTACTAGGGTCTGACGTATACCACCCCTAGACTTGATATGCGACATATCAAATGAATAGATTAGACTGTACGGGAGTGTTACTGATTGGATTCACAGGAGAACGTACAGGCTAGCTTGTTGATCTTCTGATCACTCAATACCTGGGTGGCTGTTACGTTTAGCTGACCGCTTGCAGCTTGTGGGTGTTTGATATGATCATCACCTGCTACCGGAGTATTGACGATTCTTTAGAGTCCTACGCAGAGGTTTCTTGGCTCAGGCAAAACGGAGTAGAGGCACATATGTGATATGCGCAGGATCGAGGATAATGCGATATGAGATACCGTATTATATTCTCACGATATTTAGATATGAATCGGGTTATCGGATCAAGTGTTGATTTGATGAATCGATACATAATATATTAGTCGGTTATATTCGATATAGCCGGATTGTTGGATCAAGTGTTGATTCGATGATTTAATGTATTATAATATATATGATATATTGTATTACATTATCTAATATCGGCTCGCTTTATTATTTCATTTTCTCACCGGATAATACATTAATTGTATTACTTTCTTTTGTTACAAATATAATATATATGTGATATATATTATAGTAACATGATATGATTAATAATGAAACATGTTTAGTGATGATAAAAAGAGATTAGGGTTTGATTAGGGTTAGCTTCTTCTTGCAACTTCTAGAAGCATTCTTTTTGTCATGAAGAAGATATTATAATAGATATTTTCTTATGATTCATTTCTTAACCCAACCAAACCCTAGCCTTAGTTAACTCACTACAAGGGTTATCCTTGTCATCATTAACCATGGTTGCATTATTATTGATATACTCTTATCATTACTCATCACAAAAGGATTATCTCATTATTCTTCATCTTCTTCTCTCTTGAGTTTTTCAAATAGCTCACTAGATTTTCCTTTGGTGATGATTTCTTGTGAGAAATTGATATAAAAAGATAGCATAAATACTTCTCCATCATCCTCATCTAATCTAGCCCATTAAATTAGGGTGTTCACCTCATTAGAGTGAGAGAGCTTGGGTTATAGCAACTTCGACGTAGATCATCGGAGAAGCGGAACACTACAAGCTAGCATGGATCGTTCGAGTCGTGGAGCCTCTCTTGAGTCCGGGAGATCGTGGATCGCGGCGAAGGGACTTCTACTCGGAGCTTATGAAGCAAAGGAGCGGACTATAAAGGTTGTAATCCCTCACATTTAGTAGTAAAGATGTTTACTTGCATGTTAAACCCTAATAATCTAGCAAAGATCCCGGCTTTGGGTTGTTCGGCAGGTCTAAAATTTTATTCGGGCATGTTTGATGCCTTATGAACCCTCACAAGAGTGCCTAGGAACCCTACAGTGGTATCGGATCCTAGATAGAGCATTAAGCGTCGTGTTTACGAAGTTAAAACTCCGATACGACGACTTGAACCCCTCTCTGGACTTTTTCTAAAATATGTGATTTTTCAGAATTAAAAATTCTTAAAATTACCAGCAGGAAAATATAAGCATCTATCTGAAACACGTGTCAATGATCCGTACATTGCGCCGCGGAACCGCGGCAATACCTTGCTCCCGCCGCGGATCTGCGGCCGTACTGACATATTGTTGACTCGTTTTTCAATGGTTATAACCGTAGGTGATTGTGTATTTTTCTGGGTATTTTTAATCTGACTCAAGCGTTGAGTGTTCTGGGGTTTATTTTGTTATCGTCAATTCAATCGGAAAATTTAATTTTGTTATGTTTTCCGGATATTTAGAAACTGTTAAAATGTTCGAGCGGATATCATTAACTCACTTTTTCCCGGCACGAAAAAAATTTCAAGTGTTGAATTTTTATCGGGTTTAAATCTTTCGGAAAACCGTACAAGTAACGCGGTGGACCCTCTAGAAGAACTCAAACCTTAACACGATTATGTGACCGTCTTGAACTGCCTCTAAACCTTAGGGTTTGAGGCAGTACGGCGTGCCACATGTGAGGCGTTGGCTTGACTCTTCTACGGATGGATCATCGGTACTGTGATAGTTTCTGGGATTATTTGAACTCCGCTCAAGTGTTGAGCTATTTAGGAAATTTTGGGTATTTGATTATCTGTTCGGAAAGTTTAATACTGTCTATTTATCTGGAATGTGATACATTATGTGGAATTCATATAGTTAGGCATGAAATGCGAAGTATGTGATATTTCGGATTTACGATGTCTAAAGTGATTGTGGATTCCAAATGTTGTAGTTTTACAAAAAAAAATTCTATGACCGTAAGTGTAGTATGTAGTTGTGTTGACGGTCTTCGTTGTTATACATCTACGACGATCGGTGTATGCATACATACTTATGTTGATGATATGTGATATTATGTGTTGCTGTGATATGTTATATTGGATCGTCGTGTTCTGAATAGCCTGGGGTTTTATGTTAGATGACGGTTTTTATTTTCATTCATGTAAAATTCATTTGTATGTAATATTATTTTATTGGGGCACTTACGGGATGAGGTTGATGTCACCAATGTATATTATTTACTTTTCCGCATTAGGTAGACCCAAGGAGGGGAGCACAAGTAACCGGGTTCTAGGGTCCAGTGGGAGGCCATCTCGAGGAGTCGAGACCGGGTCTCCTAACCCTAGAATTGGAAGTGTTACTTGCCGCTCTCGTAGAAGTCTAGGGATGTGGGTTGGCTATTCATCGCGACCGTGGAATCCGTGTTTTATACCGGCTCGTATTGAAAACGCGGACATCCTAGTATATCCAATATTTCATATATGTTCTTCTGCGGCAATGTTCTATGATGAGATCATATTACAGCCTGAGACGAATGCTTATACTATATATATATATATATATATATATATATATGCTGATATATAAATATTACTGTTTTCGTTTCTTCTGTGATGCTTAGGAAGCATAAGTTGATGGGATTTATTAATGAGATTAATAAAAAGAAAAGAATCCTAAAAGATGTTGTAGAATCAAAACTTTATAAAAAGGGTAGCTACAGTTTTTCATTGCATAGCGGTATATATGATATACCCTGCACCTTATTCTATGAGGAAAGAGCCGAGATCCCATTACCGGGAGTGACCTCTTTAGCGAAACTGGCAAATGCTACAAACTCACGGTTTAGTTTTTGACGGCTTAAATAGTTCTTTCTTTGCACAGCGGTATATATGATATACCCTGCACCTTATTCGATGGGGAAAGAGCCGAGATCCCTTCACCGGGAGTGACCTCTTTAGCGAAACTAGAAAAGCCTCAAAAACACTCCTTTTTCAAAAACCACATGATTCTACGACGATATCAAGTTCATTACGCTTAAGGTTTTCTGAAAAACCTGCGTAGCCCTTCGTCATTTCAGATAAGTACTACTTAGTATTCGTGTTGCGGTAGTTTGGCCTTCGTCAAGGCGTAGCGTACGGTAGCTAACTAGTGCTTATCTACTAGCATACGATGCGATTTGATTAGGGTATTCGTATGGCGTAGTTTGGCCTTCATCAAGGGTCGTACGGGTGGGTTTAATTCAATCAAGAAATGAACGGGTTGAACTTGACTAGCGCCCTATGGGTAGTTTGGCCTTCGTCAAGGTCATGGGACGCTAGGAGCAAAATATTATCGGGAATTTCAAGTGTTGAAATTTGCAATGAGATTGCATACCACCTATGAGATAGTTGGATCCCGATACCCAATGCGAGTAAGAATTACTCCTGGGAGAGTTTTACACAGGACAATTAGCCGATCAAGTAGGTGTCTAGAAAAGTGTTAACGGGGTTACGCCTCTGGGAAAATGAGGTTTACTTTAATTAGGTCCGTGCGAAAGCACGGGGAACCTCCCTCAAGTACCGACACTGATCTGGCTGAAAGTTTGACGAAATTGTAGGGTGTAATTAATCCCGGCTAATCTTACCTTTTAGGGTTTGAAGGAAGATTTGATAAAAACAGCGGGAGACATCCTGATTAGATAAGATAATAACCAATCTAATCTTGCAAGAGCATACGCTAAAGTGTTTTCTTCTCTCCCTCTCCAGGTAGCGACCATGTCAGGCCATAATCAAGATAATAATATGGATGTATTGACTAAACCCGCTTATTATACTGAGCAGGGGAACGTTGGACCCGTTCTTTCTTATAAGAGTTATAAGACTGAATAGGAAACAGGAGAATATCTGGATTCTCAAGCCGCCCAAAAGAACATACATGATGATGCATCTTCTTCTGGTGTGTTAGTTATTGAGAACTGTTTCTCAGTTCACCCTACGTCCTGGGTATTAGATACCAGATCAGGATCCCATATATGTAAATTGTGGCATGGGCTACGTAAAGGTAGAGAACTGGAAAAAGGTGATCATTCCATTCAAGTAGGGAATGGGGCAAGTGTTGCAGCCAAAGCAGTTGGCGAATATCACCTAGTATTACCAAGTGGTAACACACTGATCCTGAATGAGTGCTATTATATACCGAACATGATGTGCAACATTATATCAGTTTCTTTATTAAGTAAAGAAGGATATAATTTTGAAGTACAGGATAATGTTATGAACATCTTGCTAAATCAAAAGTTGATTGCATCAGGCTCGTTACATAATGGCATATTCATTCTCAATCAAAATACAGTCCTCAATATACAAAACACACACAAGAGGAAATGTTCAGAAATGAACGAATACTTCTTGTGGCATTGTAGACTTGGTCATATCAATGCGACACGGCTAGCTAAGTTACATAAGGATGGATATTTGAATCTGTTCGAATTATCATCTTATGATACTTGTCATTCATGTCTCAAAGGAAAAATGACCAAAGCTCCGTTTCGTGGACACGGAGAAAGAGTTACCAAACTCTTAGGACTGGTACATAGTGATGTATGTGGTCCCATGTCTACGCATGCCAGGAACGGTTCTTCCTACTTCATTACATTCACTGACGATCTCGCTAGATACGGACATGTGTTCCTGATGAAACCCAACTTTGAAGCTTTTGAGAAATTCAGAGAATATAAGAATGAAGTAGAGAACCAAACGGGCAAAAGTATTAAGATTCTTCAATCTAATCGAGGAGGTGAATACTTAAGCAATGAGTTCCTAGATTATCTAAAAGAGAATGTGATTCTCTCTTAGCTTACTCCTCCTTATACACCACAACACAACGGTGTATCGGAACGGAGGGATCGCACCTTATTAGATATGGTGCGCTCCATGATGAGTGAGGCCGAGTTGCCTATTTCCTTCTGGGGGTATGTGCTTGAGACATCCATACACATATTGAATATGGTTCCTACCAAATCAGTGCCTACCACTCCATATGAGATATGGAAAGGGAAGAGACCATCTCTTATGTATGTTAAGATATGGGGTTGTCCAGCCTATGTCAAAAGACAAAATCCGGACAAGCTCGAGGCAAGATCTGTCTTATGTAAGTTTATTGGATATCCCAAACATTCGCGAAGGTATATCTTCTACCACTCCGAGGAACAAAAGGTGTTTGTTTCTCAACATGCCACTTTTTTAGAAAAATGTTTTCTTATGAAACAGAACAGTGGCATTGAGGTAGAACTGGAAGAGCTTCCAGCAACACAAACTATAACAGAAGACTTGGTAGAACCAGAGTATTCAGTAGTACCCGACGAACCCCAGCCTCTCCGCCGATCTAGTAGGGTTTCTCATCCACCTGAGAGATACTACGGTTTTCTCGTTGATGGTGGAAGCGAGGATTGCATCATGGAAGATGATGACCCAACTAGTTTCGAGCAGGCCATCACGAGTGGTGACTCTGTGAAATGGCTGGATGCAATGCGATCTGAGATGGAATCCATGTACACCAACAAAGTATGGACTTTGGAAAATGCTCCTGAAGGGGTAAAACCCATTGGGAGCAAGTGGATCTTTAAAAAGAAATATGGTGTAGATGGAAAAGTTTAGACTTTCAAAGCTAGACTTGTTGCAAAGGGTTTTCGTCAACGACCAGGTGTGGATTATGACGAAACCTTTTCACCAGTGGCTATGCTTAAGTCCATCCGGATCTTACTTGCCATTGCTGCATACCATGACTCCGAAATCTGGCAAATGGATGTTAAGACCGCCTTTCTAAACGGTGATTTAGAAGAGTGCGTGTACATGACTCAGCCAAAGGGCTTCGTAGATAGTGGGAGCAGCGGAAAGGTGTGCAAGCTGCTTAAATCCATTTATGGGTTAAAGCAAGCATCGTGGAGTTGGAACATCTGTTTTGATGTTGTAGTCAAAGAGTTTGACTTCATCAAAAATATAGATGAACCTTGTATCTATAGGAAGGTAGCAGAGAGTAAGATAGTCTTCCTCGTATTGTACGTGGATGACATACTCTTGATAGGAAATGATATTCCTAAGCTGCAATCAGTCAAGCTCTTCTTATCACAAAGATTCTGAATGAAAGATCTAGGTGATGCCTCCTGCATATTGGGGATTTGGATCTATAGAGATAGATCCAAAAGGATACTGGGATTATCACAATCCAGGTACATTGACACCATACTAAAGAGGTTTAGTATGGAAGAATCCAAGTGTGGGAACCAACCCACGATCTCTGGACTCACTCTCTCCAAAGAGATGTCTCCCAAGACTGATTTGGAGAGAGCTCGCATGCAAGGGATACCCTATGCTTCGGCAGTAGGCTCTATCATGTATGCGATGCTATGTACCACACCCGATGTAGCATACTCACTAAGTGTAGTGAGTCGGTATCAAGCAGATCCTGGAGAGAGTCACTGGACAGCTGTGAAGAACATTCTCAAGTACTTATGAAGGACTAGAGACATGTTCTTGGTGTATGGTCACGGAGAACTCCGGGTGGAGTCCTTTACCGATTCCAGCTTCCAAAGTGATAAGGACGACTCTAAGTCGCACTCGGGATTTGACTTTACCCTCAATGGAGGGGCGGTATGTTGGAAGAGTTCCAAACAGGATACCGTTGCAGACTCGACGATGGAGGCTGAATACATCGCTGCCAACGATGCTACCAAAGAGGCTGTCTGGACAAAGAAGTTCATTAGTGAACTTAGTGTGGTTCCATCCATTGAGTATCCAATACCTCTGTATTGCGATAACAATGGAGCTGTGGCTTTGGCCAAGGAACCCAGATCCCATCAAAAGTCCAGACATATTCTGAGGCTGTATCACCTGAACAGGGAGATAGTTGATCGCCGGGAGATCGAGGTCAGGAGAGTAGATATGAAGGACAACACTGCGAATCCATTCACGAAGGCCATTCCCCAGATACAGTTTGAGAGATTATTCCGGATGCTAGGTATGAGATACTACAGCAGCTGGCCTTAGTGCAAGTGGGAGATTGTTAGTTATGTATATGCCCTAAGGCCATTGTTGTACATATGATGTATATTATAATGGATGCTTCGATATATATAGAGAGTACTTTCTTGCTCGTCATGATAGTATGCTATTTGGTTTCACTTTATCTTAACATGTTGACTTGTACTGGTTTACTGTCTTACTCTCACATGTTGATAAAGCCCTTAGGATCGGTACTCGACTACTGGGACAATGATGAGATCATACTAGTGGGGCCATGGTTGTCGATGAGTACATCCTATAAGTGTTCCTAGTCGAGGGTATATCGAGACAGGGCATCGATACACCAGAGTAGACTAGCGTATACGCATCGTGACCCATATGATGGGCGATGGATGATCCCATATCCATCGGTGTTGGACATCAAGGATGGTGTACGGGTGCTCAGTGGAGACTGGGTACACTGGACGGACTTGCCGAGAACTCCCTGATGGTGATATACCACACGTCAGATGGCAGTTCTCCGGTGACACTGGTACAGGGTAGTCTGTAGACCCGAGATCGTCATAGAGTCTTGTGTGATTCCCACTGTGCTTTGATTTCCACCTTACCACGTCCAAGAGGGCATGCAAAACGGTGGCTTTTGGGTACAGTCTCGAATCACATGGAGGCAATGAGCGATAGGAGGGGATTCGTCTCTCCCGGTATAGGGAGTTGATGTTGTGCTGTGTTCGATTGGCTATAACTGGAAGTCCCTGGCCAGGGCTGATATAGAGATTTACTGGTAAGTGTTACCGGTAGTTTCTCGACCTATTATGAGCCTCACATCGACACGACTTATCGGTTACTGGGGTCTGACGTATACCACCCCTAGACTTGATAGGCGACATATCAGACAAACAGACCGGACTGTACGGGAGTGTTGCTGATTGGATTCACAGGAGAACGCACAGGCTAGCTTGTTGATCTTCTGATCGCTCAATACCTGTATGGTTGTTGCGTTTAGCTGACTGCTTGCAGCTTGTGGGTGTTTGATATGATCATCACCTGCTACCGGCGTATTGACGATTCTTTAGTGTCCTACACAGAGGTTTCTTGGCTCAGGAAAAACGGAGTAGAGGCACATATGTGATATGCGCAGGTCCGAGGATAATGCGATATGAGATACCGTATTATATTCTCGCGATATTTAGATATGAACCCGGTCATCGGATCAAGTGTTGATTCGATGAATCGGTACATGATATATTAGTCGGTTATATTCGATATAGCCGGATTGTCGGATCAAGTGTTGATTCAATGATTTAATGTATAATAATATATATGATATATTGTATTACATTATCTGATATCGGATCACTTTATTATTTCATTTTCTCACCGGATAATACATTAATTGTATTATTTTCTTTTGTTACAAATATAATATATATGTGATATATATTATAGTAACATGATATGATTAATAATGAAACATGTTTAGTGATGATAAAAAGAGATTAGGGTTTGATTAGGGTTAGCTTCTTCTTGCACCTTCTAGAAGCATTCTTTTTGTCTTGAAGAAGATATTATAATAGATATTTTCTTATGACTCATTTCTTAATCCAACCAAACCCTAGCCTTAGTTAACTCTCTACAAGGGTTACCTTTGTCATCATTAACCATGGTTGCATTATTATTGATATAGTCTTATCATTATTCATCACAAAAGGATTATCTCATTATTCTTCATCTTCTTCTCTATTGAGTTTTTGAAATAGCTCACTAGATTTTCCTTTGGTGATGATTTCTTGTGAGAAATTGATATAAAAAGATAGCATAAATACTACTCCATCATTCTTGTCTAATCTAGCCCATTAGATTAGGGTGTTCACCTCATTAGAGTGAGAGAGCTTGGATTATAGCAACTTTGACGTAGATCATCGGAGAAGCGGAACACTACAAGCTAGCATGGATCGTTCGAGTCGTGGAGCCTCTCTTGAGTCCGTGAGATCGTGGATCACGGCGAAGGGACTTCTACTCGGAGCTTATGAAGCGAAGGGGCGCACTACAAAGGTTGTAATCCCTCACATTTAGTAGTAAAGATGTTTACTTGCATGTTAAACCCTAATAATCTAGCAAAGATCCCGGGTTTGGGTTGTTCGGCACGTCTAAAATTTTATTCGGGTATGTTTGATGCCTTATGAACCCTCACAAGAGTGTCTAGGAACCCTACAATTATGTGGATTCCAAGTATTGTATCCCAATCACAGATAGCTAGACGAAGTTAAACTTTTCGATCGAATAAGCAAGCACCCAAAATTTCCCAACAAGCTCAACACTTGAGCGGAGTTCAAAAAGTACCCAGAAACTGCCACAGCTCCTATGAACCATCCGTAGAAGGGCCGACCCATGCTTCACTCATGTCGCCACGGAAATGCGGCAAACCGTAGGGTATGACCGCGGTTCCGCGACCCAAAAAGTCGAGTTTGGGTATCGTTCTTCTAGAGGGTCCACAGAATCGCTTGCATGTTTTTCTGAAGATTTTAAACTCGGAAAAAATCCAACACTTGGAAAATTTCCAACGGAGAAAAATTGGGTTATTGATATCCGTTCAAACTTTTTAACATCGTCTAAATAACCTGAATACATGTTTAGAATTACCATCACGAAACACTCTGAATTGCTTTTGCAGAAAGTTAACATCACATAAAAATTTAGCAAAAACTAACAACACCTGAAACACCAAAACCCATAGACTGGAACACCATGAAAATTTGAAGCCAAAAAACCCAAATTGACACGGTGAGCTCGGTTTTTAGCCTTATGTGGCCGGCCAAAAATTCAACAAAATTGCATCAAATTTTCATAGTGTTCATGTTATATCACAAACAACATTCTGCAGTTGCTAAAAAATTTTCAGAGCCCTTTAAAAATTCGGCAGAAACTAGGTCTCGATGTTTCAAGTTACGGAGTAGTTTCGGTTTCGTAATCTAACAAACATCGTTTAAATCTCTAGCTTGGCTCTAATACCACTATAGGGTTAGTTAGCGCGGCAGCAAGGTTTCGGGAGGTATCGTCCAAGCCGTTTTGAAATTTTTGCCGTTCTAAAGAACCCTAACCCTAGAATCTTAACTAGAGATTTAAACAAACAAGCAATGTTAACATCTTAATATCTAAGTGAATGAGGAATACAAACTTTGTAGACTGGTCCTTCACTTCTAAAGTTCCGTAGTTCTTTCGCTCCAAGTAGTGAATACCCGAACTCTAGTAACGGTTCACATTAAGAAATGAACAAGCTTGCTCGATGTCTTCGAGGCCGAAGATGGTCTACGTCGAGGAGACTCAAGCTCATGCCATCTCTTCACTAAATTAGGGTTTAGTGAAGCAAACACCCTAAACTAAATGGATAATAGTAGAGGATGATGAAGTAGAAAATGGGCTCACTTTAGATTTGTTTTTCTCACAATATTTTCTCACCTTGAGAAAAGCTAGCAAGCTTTCTCAATGAAGAAGAAGATGAAGAATGAAGATGAGAGAAATGAACTCATGAGGAAAGAATAGCAACTATGGGTGAGTTAATGTCATACACTAACTCATGTATAGAATGAACCATGGCTAATCAATAATGGTTAGGTTAATAAATATCTATAAGTAAAACAAAATTAGTGGACTTGGTCAATTGTTCCACAAGCTTCCACAAGCTTCAACCATGTGACTTAATCCCACCAATTTTGATTAACTTTAAATAAATAAAACCCTACATTTTTTCAAGCATGGTGTGAGCCTCATACACCCATGTAGCATGTGGCATCAAGCATGACACAAAATCATGTACATTAATATATATCACATATATACTATATGCACGCTAGCGAGAAAAAGAAATGTTTAAGTGAGCTAATATTAGTTAATGTAAATGAATATATCATATATATAATTATACATTAAATTATCAAATCAACTCTTGATTTAATAATCCGGCCATATCACATACAACCGACTAATATCAAATGTAACAACTTATCGAATCAACACTTGATCCGATAACCCGGCTATATCACATATAAATAACTGATATCACATATCGCGAGAATAGAATGCGGTATCACATACGCACATTAATCTCGGTCTCGCACATATCATATATGTGCTCCTACTTCGTTTCGCATGAACTGGGAAACCTCTGTATAGGACTCTAAAGACTCATCAATACGCCGGCAGTAGGTGATGATCATATCAAGCACCCGCAAGCCGCAAGCGGTCTGCTAAACGTAACGGCTACCCAGGTATTGAGCGATCAGAAGGTCAACAAGCAAGCCTGCTCATACTCCTGCGAATCCAATCGGCAACACTACCATACAGTCTGGTCATTTTGTCTGATATGTCGCATATCGTAGCCTGGGGGTAGTAAAACGTCAGACCCCAATAGCCTGATAAGTCATGCCGATGTAAGGCCATAACGGTTCGAGAAACTACTGATAACTCTTAGCAGTAAATCTCAGCAACCCTGGCCAGGGATTTCATGTTATGGCTAATCGAGCATAGCACAACATCAACTCCCAATACCGGGAGAGTCGAATCCCCTCCTATCGCTCATTTCCTCCATGTGACTCGGGACTGTACCCAAAAACCACCTTTTTGCACGATCTCTTGACCGTGGTATGGTGGAAATCAAAGCACGGTGAGAATCACACAAGAACCTATGACGATCTCGGGTCGACAGACTAACCTGTACCAGTGTCACCAGAGAACTGCTATCTGATGATAGGTATAATACCATCTAGGAGTTCTCGGCGAGTCCGTTCAGTGTACCAAGTCTCAACTGAGCACCCGTATACCTTCTCTGATGTCAAACACCAATGGATTTGGGATCATCCATCGCCCATCAAATGGGTCAAGAAGCGCATACGCTAGTCTATTCTGGAGTATTGATGCCCTGTCTCGATACTCCCACGACTAAGAACAAATATAGGGTGTACTTGTGGAATACGCTTGGCCCCACTAGTATGATCTCTATCATAGTCCTGGTAGTCAAGTACACATCCTAAGGGCTTTATCAACATGTGAGAGCAAGACAGCATCACTTATACAAGTCAACATGTTAAGACAAAGTGCAACCAGATAGCATACTATCATGTCGAGCAAGAAATTCCTCCCTATATATGTCCAAGCATCCACTACAATATACATCACATGTACAGTAATGGCCTCTAGGGCATACATATAATTAACACTAGATCGAAGAGCTTAAGCAAAGGAGAAGAAGTCCCGAAGAACTAGAATCATCAAGGTATAAAACATTTACATAGTAGTTTAGAACTCTATATAGTTTAGCTAGTTAAGATTTCCGAAAAGATCCTGTATGATAGGTCGATGTTGCAAGAATAAAAAGTCAAGCCTACATCCTGTATGATAAGTGCGTGGGGCGTGCGACATCGACTTACAGCGATATATGTTAAGAATATGTATGCTCTAGAGGCCATTATTGTATGATATAGTGGATGCTAGGACATATATATAGAGGACTTTCTTACTCGACATGATAGTATGCTATATGGTTGTTCTTTATCTTAACGTGTACACTTGTATTAGTATACTATCTCTCTGATACATGTTGATAAAGCCCTTAGGATGTAGGCTTGACTATCAGGACTACGATGCAGATCATACTAGTGGGGCTTGTGTAATTTTTGGGGCCTCACCCGCGCGTGCAAACTTGCATGTTTAGGAAAAGAGAATGTGTAAAGTTTTGAAAATCGTTTAGATGAAATTTCGGATAATCGGTAAAATAACGGGTGTTTTCCATAAAAAAAAACCCAGATATAATTATCTTTCCATATAAACTTAAATATACCTATTCCGGCTATGTACTTGCTAGTATTTGGTATTTAATCGGTCAATTATAAAATTTCTGGTTTACAAAAAAATTTCCGTATTTAATTATTTTAAATGTCATTTTTAAGCCTTCACTAATACATTTAATAAGTGAAAATTATAAATTGGAATGGGTTAATACAAGTTTTGTGTATCATGACATATTAAACCAACATGTAACATATTGTTGTTGAAATGAAAAGAAGTCGTCAAATTGGTTTTAGAAGATATAAACTATAAAGGCTTAAACGTTGAAAAATAGCTAAATAGAAATTGAGGTATGGTTCTAGGTTGACTTGGGATATAGTATTTATCATTTTTCCTCACCATACAAACCCACACCCATCCCCAACTTGTGTGGCCAAGCCCCCCCTTAGCAGCCCCAAGACTTGTTCACCTCATTTCACAAAGGAAAAGAAAAAGGAAAAGAAAACATTAAAGAATGAAGTATGGATCTTGTTGACTTTGGAATTTTGTCACTCATTCAACCCTCACTCTCTCTCTCTCCCCCCTCACCCAATTTGGCCGAGCCCCCCATCCTCATTCAGTAGCAACCCCCTCCCAAAATCCCCATTTCAATCTCTTGAAAAATTCATCAAAATTGCGTCAAAAATCCATCAAAAACACCCACAACTCCAAAATCTAATCCTACCCAATTTTCCTTGGCCATTCAAGCTTGGATCTTGGAGCTTGGAAGCAAGTTTGGGAGGCTAGATTGCAAGTTTGATCTATGGGTTGTGAGGTATAAATCTTGACCCTTTAGTTAAATTGTTGGTTATTACTTCAATTCAACTAAATTAGATGTTAAACATGGAATTAATTGCAAGGTTTAACCTTCAAGAGAAGGGTTTCAAAATTCAAGTTAGGGTTTTACTACATCATTAAGGTTACAATGTATGGTTTAACATCTTAAGTTATGCAAATTGTAGTCTAGTTGTTAAATCGAAAATTTGTTACAATTAAATTGTCTAAATTGCTTAAATTGCAAACTAGGTTTTTAGAATTAATGGAAATGAGTGAGTTCAAAATTTAGTTTGGGTTTGGATGGCTTAATCAAGATATTTAGTGAGCATTGTGGCCGCTAGAATTGTTAAAACAACTATATTTGAACTAAATTGGCAATTGTTGCATACTAGAGTTTCGGAAAAATAGCTTTTAAAGAGAATTTGAAGTTTTGATGATTTAAACCTTATTTCATATATATGTTTAGTGTGTTGTGAAACCACGAATTGTACGTTTGGGTTTTTCTCAATCAATTGGTGTTTGTACCCCGATGTCGAGGGTTATTTAGGTCTTTTGCATAAGCGGACCATAGGTTTTGACCTATGTGAGATTCGTGTGTCGTTTTGGTCATGAGTCAGATTTTAATACGATACGATGTGTTATGATACGTAGGTACCCTCACGAGTACTTCAAGACGACAAGCAAGCGCGTGGCAACATCGACATCGGTAAGCGAAGATCAAGGTGAGTAGATATATATCTACGGGAGAAGTCGGGTGGATGGCGTATAGCACCCCCGCAGTTTCGTAATGTAGTATATGAATACGTATACCTATGTATATATAAGTATGTTTATTGTGAGACTAGATGATTATCAAGATAGACTTTAGAAGTTCATGGTTAAATCCTAGTATAACTTGTTGATAGTGTCATTAGTTAGTTGTAGTCGCGAACCCTAGATTAAGGTTTACACTCCCACACACACACTCGCATGCATTTTATTACTTGTGCGTATATGGGGATATGCATATATATATATATATATATACACACACACACACACACACACATAGGTATGGGACTATGTATATATATATATCCATGTATACATATACATGGATGATGAGGATAGTATACGATATTGGGAGATTGGGCATGATGCCACGAGATCGGTGATATGACATGGTTCGTATTATGAGATATGACATGATGTTATTAGCGGGTCTTTAGGCGTGGTGTTTTCATACACACGCATATATATATATATATATATATATATATTTGGTATCAGTATGTACTAGACGTAGATCAGTACCCCACAGATCATGATGTATGATGAAAAGGATACCAGATGAATAATGTGATAAATGTGATATTGACCCGTACCCAGATTTGGGATTCCGTACGATGGATTTACCCTACGAGCTATATATTGATGATAGATTCGCTCTCTTGACTCGAGAATGTCATGTTATATATATTGTATCATATGTGATACAATTGAGGCGGGATCACCGAATATTATATATATATATATATATATATATATATCGACTCAGACTTAGGTAGTTTTCCTTACCTTATTGATTAGTCTGTTAGTTTAGACCTGTAGTTTACTTGTAGATGTTAGACTAGACTCGAGTCATGCCTATTTTCAAAACTGACGAATCGTTGGTATTTTAAAGACAGGTCCTATTTTTCCAAACACCACGATTCGTGTGATTTCAAATGCTAAACTGTATGACTCGTTTATACAAGTGTTTATTCCTTATTGTTGCATTTGCTATTTATCCCTGCATATTCATGTTGTTATCATCGCATTGCATGCTTATTGTGCACTTAGAAATTATGAGACCCATGCTGTCAGGATACCAACACCATTACCGATGATGCGTATGCTCCACGTACACTTGCTTGCCGGCTCACACACATCATCATCGGTAATTGCCATGTCACGTACACTTTAGAGAATATTATTTTATTGATATCGCTTGCTAGCTGATAGTTTCGACATATCATTACCATGCTAGTTTAGATTTTGCATCCATTATTGTGATATTTCATGCATATTTATTATTCATTGTCATGCATTATTATTCTGGGCCAGTCCGGATTGCCGGAGCCCAATACTTTTAATTCATTGTTTAATTATTCTCGAGATTTGGATTTTACCATAAGATTTATGGATTTGGAGAAACCGCAAGATTTTATAAACTAATTATCTTTTTAAAATGAAAGTTGCGGTTTTCTTATGATATGATTTGAGATACGTCCACCATGAGTTTTCTCGGCTCTTGAGCGATATCATACACCTGATTCGTGGAGGAGGATGAATCGTCTGTGGGTACATGGTGGACCCGGTGCGGTACCCCGGGGCAAGAAGGTCGCAGATGATGGCGTTGAGCCTGTGACAGGGGAGTACTACTGATCGGTGACATCATTTGTGACTTGTCAGCTATCCGGAGGATACCGATCGGAGTTTGGGCCAGTCTGGATTGCCGGAACACAGGGGCCAGTCCGGATAGCCGGAGCACTACATTTTGAGATATTGATGACTTGAGGTATTGAGATTTGATGATACAGGCCAGTTCGGATAGCCGGAGCCTGAGATATTGATATATTGAAATATATTTTTGTGTCGATGCTAGATACTGATTTATGTTGATTTCATTGATGATACCTCGATTTAAATATACAGAAATCTCACTATTTTATGAAAACAGTTTTCCATTCATGATGTATTCTGTTTTCATTTAGATGCATTCATACGTCATATTTATGATACATTGCTACCTGAGGCACTGACACGAGCACATGGGATTACACTTATGCATAGATGTTTACCCTTGTCATTTTATTATGCTTCAGGCCATATTATATTTGAGGATATTATAATCTTATGATCTAGGATTGAGTCATACATGCGATTTCTATCTGTGGATGTTTTCTACTCACGAGTTGGCAACTCACCCCCGTTGTGCCACAGTTCTTGCAGGTTTTGCCGTACAGGTTTCATTGCGGCTTTCTGGCACACTGATTCCATTCCTGGTGATTGCTTTGGTAAGTGGGTTCACTCGCGTCGTGACCATCCTTGTACATTTATTATATTCAGTTGTATCTAGAAACTCCATCAACCAGCCTGTATATTATTTATAGACTTAGAAGACCTGTTGTATATTATTTCGATCTTAGAGTCACGCGTTGTATTATTATGGTTTTCATGTTGATTTTGAGTTTCTTTTGAGTTTTGATCCTCGCCCTTTGGCGTTGTATATTATATTGCTTGCGTGGTTGTGACCGTCGATTGACGAAGAGCTAGCTCCCGCTTGGGGATGCCTTTTATCATTTCGTATACTATTCATATTGTACCCCGTTTGGGGCCAGTATTTACAAAGGAAACTCTGCCGAAATTTTCAGAAAAGACTTGATGTTTTAAAAATGCATAATTCGGCTTTTTCTTTTAAAACCACTTGCTTTAAAACAAGTTTTCCTTCAATTATTATTTAAAATGGTTTAGATTTCTGGGATTTTGGCTTACTTGAATTAGATGGGGTCCTATAGACTTCATACGATTCAAGGTCCAGTCACGTGCCATTTTGGGTCGTGACAAAGTTGGTATCGGAGCGCTAGGTTAACTTTGGTTCGAGTCTATGTTTGAGTATGCGGAGCCTAGAGCGTTTGTATATATACAGAATCTAGGCTTGACCTTACGGAACTTAGACTTGGTCGAGGGGGTATTAGACCCGAACTTTCGTCGCGTAGGTTGAACTTGGTTGATGGAGTAGGTTACTTAAGGAGAGTGATGTACCGTGTGTACGTTCCACGGCATACTTATTGTAGGGTTCCTAGGCACTCTAGTGAGGTCTCACAAGGCATCGAACATACCAATTTAAAATTTTATGGGAGCCGAGAAACCCTAATACGGATCGTTGGCTAGATTTCTAGGCGACAAAGCTAATTAGTTAACACTTAACTATGAGAATACGGATATACAACCTTTGTAGATCCGTTGCTCCACCTCCACGGCTCCGCAATGAAGTCTCCTCGCTGTCCAAGACGGATCCCGAGCTCTAGCATCGGCTTCATCGGAGAATGGACGGGCCAGGTCATCGACGACGTGCCGAAGATGATCTACGTCGAAGCATCACTAGATCAAGCTCCATCTTCACCAAGCCATGAAAACTTGTGAAGGAAACACACTCTACTACTTGGCAAGAGGTAGAGGATGAACAAATAGGAAGTGGGTAGACTTTAGAATTGGATTTCTCACTCATTTCATCAATCTACCATTGATGAAGTCAAGCTTTTTCTTCATCAAGTGAAGAAGAAGAAGAAGATAAAGTTATGATAAGTTAATTAGAAAATAGAAAATAAAAGAATACTTATCATAATCAACCATGGTCAAGTGTAGAGAATTAACTAAGGTTAGATTAATGGTTAGGGTTAAAGATAAAGACAAAGTGGTCACTTTGGTCAAAGCTTCATGAAGCTTCAAAAAGCTTCATGAAAGAAAATAAAATAAAGAAACCATTTTGCTTTTCTTTTATGCTTTTATTAATATCCAAAATGAATAAACAAAAAATTAAATGAAAAAGCAAAACCCTAATCATTAAGTTAACCATGGTTTAATTCTATACACTTAACCAAATTAGCATGTATCATCAAACATGATAAAATCAAATGTACAAATGTATATCACATATACAACGTGCACAAATCAAGTGAGAAAATCCATTTAAAGTGAACCAATACTAGTTAATGCAAAGTAATATATCAAATATATAATTATGCATTAAATCATTAAATCAACACTTGATTCAATGATCCGGTCATGTCGCACACAACCGACTAGTATTCAATGTATCGGCTTATCGATTCAACGCTTGAATCGATAACTAGGTTATATCGCATACAACCATCCGACACATTGATCGCGAGAATGAAATACGGTATCACATACACGCATTATTCTCGGTCCCGCACATATCTCATATGCGCTCCTATTTCGTTTCGCTTGAGCCAGGAAACCTCTGTGTAGGACTCTAAAGACTCGTCAATACGCCGGCAGCAGATGATGATCATATCAAACACCCACAAGCCGCAAGCGGTCTGCCAAACATAACGGCCACCCGGGTATTGAGCGATCAGAAGATCGACGAGCAAGCCCGCTCACACTCCAGTGAATCCAACCAGTAACACTACCGTACAGTCCGGTCTGATCGTCTGATATATCGCATATCTTGCCTAGGGGTGGTAAACGTCAGACCCCAATAGCTCGATAAGTCGTGTCGATATGAGGTCTATAACAATTTGAGAAACTACTGGTAACACTTACCAGTAAATCTAAGCAACCCTGGCCAGGGATTTCCTGTTATAGCTAATCGAACACAGCGCAACATCAACCCCCTATACCGGGAGAGACGAATCCCCTCCTATCGCTCATTGCCTCCATATGACTCGGGACTGTACCCAAAAACCACCGTTTTGCACGCCCTCTTGGACGTGGTAAGATGGAAATCAAAACACAGTGGGAACCACACAAGACTCTATGACGATCTCGGGTCAACAGACTACTCTGTACCAGTGTCACCAGAGAACTGCCATCTGACGTGAGGTATAATACCATCTGGGAGTTCTCGGCGAGTCCGTCCAGTGTACCCAGTCTTTACTGAGCACCCGTATATCTCCTCTGATGTCAAACACCAATGGATATGGGATCATCCATCGCCCATCTGTATGGGTCGATAAAGGTACACGCTAGTCTACTCTGGTATATCGATGCCCCGTCTCGATATACCCATGACTAGGGACTTTGAAGGATATACTTATGGACTACCATGTCCCCACAAGTATGATCCGCATCATAGTCCAGGTAGTCAAGCACACATCCTAAGGGCTTTACCAACATGTAATAGAGAGACAGTCAGTATACACGTTAAGGTAAAGAGTAACCAGATAGCATACTATCATGTCGAGCAAGAAAGTCCTCCCTACATATGTCCCAGCATCCACTACAATATACATCCTATGTACAGTAATGGCCTCTAGGGCATACATATAACTAACAATCTCCCACTTGCACTAGGGCCATCTGTAGCAGTGGTTGTAGTATCTCATACTCAACCACCCCATAAAAGTCTCTCTCTGGGAATAAGCCTTCGTGAGTGGATCCGCCGTGTTATCCTCTGAGTCTTCTCTCCTTGCTTCGATCACCTTGGAGATCAACCATCTCCATGATCAAGTGATACTGCCTTAGAACATGTCTGGATCACTGATAGGACCTGCGTTCCTTGGCATAAACCACAACTTCATTGTCACACAATGGGAGGAACATAGTTCATCTCATGAACCAATATACACCCAAACAGCCTCTTTGGTAGCATCTTAAGTAGCGATGTATGCTGCCTTTATCGTCTAGTATGTCACAGTATCTAGCTTGGAACTCTTCCAACATACCGTCCCTTTACTGAGGGTAAAGACAATGCCTGCGACTGACATTCAGTCGTCTTTATCACCCTGGAACCCTTCCAGCGATTCTCCCCAGGATCTATTGATATCATCTCACTACAATTAGTGAGAATCCTAACATCCAATTAAATCTATCTCATAGATCTAAAACTCAGGATTTATGAGGTATCATTTTGATCCTACACGGAGAATCTTTGTGATAAACGGAGATTGATCGAGCGTAGCATAAGAAACTCCTTTCTTATCAAGAGTATGTCATCCACGTACTCTACGAGGATCACCACCATACTCCCTACTACCTTTTTGTTTATACAAGGTTCATCTACCATTTTGATGATGTCAAACTCTTTGACTAATCCATCAAAACAGATGTTCCAACTCCGCGATGCCTGCTTTAATCCTATAAAGCATCTTGCACACGTTTCCGCTGCTCCCACTGTCTACGAAGCCCTCTGGCTGTGTACTTATAGACGCACTCTTCTAAAACATCATTTAGAAAAGTAGTCATGACACCCAACCACCAGATATCGTAGTCATGGTATGTAGCCGTGGCAAGTAGGATCTGGATGGACTTAAGCATAGCTACTGGAAAAAGGTTTCATCATTATCCACGCCTGGTTGATGACGAAAACCTTTAACAAGTCTAGCTTTGAAAGTCTCAACCTTTCCAAGTACACCAAGTAATCTTCTCAAGATATACTTGCTCCTGATGGGGATTTAACCCTTCAGATATAGCAACCAAAGTCCATACTTTGTTGGTGTATAAGGATTCCATCTCAGATCGCTAAGCATCCAGCCATTCTTACGGAGTCTTACTCCTGATGGCCAGCTCGAAGCTAGTTGGGTCATCATCTCATGATGCAATCCTCGCTCCCACTGTCATAGAGAAACCGAAGTATCTCTCGGGTGGGTGAGGAACCCTACTAGATCGGCGGAGAGGCTGAGGTTCGTTGGCATCTACTGAATCCTTTGGTTCTACCAAATCATCTGCTGTAGTTTGTATAGCTGGAACCTTTCCAGTTCTACATAACTAACCTTGCCTCGAGCTTGTCCGGATTTTGCTTTTAGACATAGGCCGGACAACCCCAAATCTTAACTAACTTAAGAGATGGGCTCTTCCCTTATCATATCAAATATGAAGTGGTAGGCAACTGATTTGATTTGAACCCTATTTAGTAGGTATGCAACTTCTCAAGTGCATAACACCCAATAGGAAAAAGATAACTCAGTAGTACTCATCATGGAGCACACCATATCATATAGGGTGTATCTGCTCTGCCCCAACATACCATCGTGCTATGGTGTATACGGAGGAGTAATGCTGAGAGAGAATCTCATTCTCCTTTAGAATAGTCCAGAAATTCCGTGCTCAAGTATTCTCCTCCTTGATCACATCAAAGGACATAATACTTATACACGTATTTTGGTTATCTACTTCTAACTTATATTCTGTGAATATCTCAAAAGGTTCGGACTTGTGTTTCAACAGGAACATATGTCTGAATCTTGAGAGATTATCAGAGAATATAATGAAGTATAAAGAACCAGTCCTGGCATGTGTAGACAGGGGATCTACATACATCAACATGTATCATCTCAAGAGTTCACTAACTCTTTCTCTGTTTCCAATAAACAGAGCTATGGTCATCTTATCTTTGTGACATGACTGGCGAGTTTCACAAGATGTAAATTCAAACTAATTTAAATATGCATCTTTATGTAACTCTAGCTAGTCGGGTCACATTGATCTGACCTAGTCTACAATAGCTTAAGAAGGATTCGTTCATTTCTGAACTATTCCTCTTGTGTGTGTTCTGTATACTAAGAACTGTAGTTTGATTTAGAACATTAATGCTTTTAGATAACGTGCCTGAACCGATCAACTTTTGATATAGGAAATATTCAAAACATTATCCATCAATACAAAATTATATCATTTCTTTACTTTTAAAGAGACTGATATGATTTTGTATATCAGGTTCGGTATCTAATAGCATTTGTTTAGAATCAATGTATTGGTAATACAGGGTGACAGTGACCGACAGACTTGGCTGCAACACTTGCCCCGTTTTCTGCCTCATGAAACTTATCACCCGTTCTCAGTTTTTCTACCCTTTTGTAGCCCTATGTAACAGATTACATATCTGGGATCCTGATCCGGTATTATATACCAAGGATGTGGAGGATACTGAGAAACAGTTCTGTATAATGAACACACCCGAAGATGATGCATCAGCATGTACTCTCTTCGTTTGGGCGGCACGGGAATTCTGGTAATCCCCAATTTCCTGCTCTGTCTTATAACAATTATAAGTTGGAGCGGGACCAACGTTCCCCAGCTCAGTATAACAAGCGGGTTCGGTCAATAATCCGTATTACTATCTTGATTAAGGCGTGACATGGTCGCTACCAGGAGAGAGAGAGAAGAAAACACTCAGCGTGCGCTCTTGCAAGAATAGATTGGTTATTATTTTATCTAATCAGGATGGCTCCCACTGCTTTTTATCAAATCTTCCTTCAAACCCTAAAAGGAAAGACTAGCCGGGATTAATTACACACTACAAGTTCGCCAATCTTTCAGCCAGGCCAGTGTCGGTACTTTGAGGGAGGTCCCCCGTGCTTTCGCACGAACCTAATTAATGTAAACCTCGTTTTCCCAGAGGCGTAACCCCGTTGACACCTTTCTAGACACCTACTTGATCGGCTAATTGTAATGTATAAAACTCTCCCAGGAGTAACTCTTACTCGCAGCGGGTATCGGGATCCAACTATCTCATAGAAGGTATGCAATCTCATTGCAAATTTCAACACTTGAAATTCCCGATAATATTTTGCCACTAACAGCTATATGACCTTAACATAGTCAACAAATCATAAGTGCTAGTCAAGTTCAACCCGTCATTTCCCGATTGAATTAAACCCACCCGCACGACCCTTAACATAGTCAACAAAGTCTCACGACTACCCTAATCCAATCACATCATATGCTTATACAGATAAGCACTAATTAGCTACCGCACACTACGCCTTAACATAGTCAACAAACGTAGCACGAATACTTACTAGGACTTATCTGAAATGACGGAGGGCTACGACAGGTTTTTCTGAAAACCTATTGCGTAATGAACTTGATATCGTTGTAGAATCAAATGATTTTGAAATGGAGTGCTTTTGAGGCTTTTCTAGTTTTGCTAAAGGAGTCACTCCCGGTGAAGGGATCGTCGGTCCTTTCCTCGTCGAATGAGGTGCGGGATATATCATATATATCACTGTGCAAAGCAAAAACACTTAAAAGCAATCATAAGACAAACCGAGTGTGTAGCATCTGCCAGTTATTGCTAAAGGAGTCACTCCCGGTGAAGGGATCTCGGTCCTTTCCTTATCGAATAAGGTGCAGGATATATCACATATACCGCTGTGCAAAGCAAGAACTGTAGCTACCTGTTTTATTTTGAAATTCGATTCTACAACATCTTAGGTTTCTTTTATTTCATTAATCACATTAATGAAGTCCCATCATTTAAGTACCTAAACATCACAGATAAATACGACGTACGCTTATGCCATCCGCATTCGCCTCGATGTCCCCTCGTGCACCGTTAGGTTAGGTAACTAACGGCAGAGCGGGGCAGGGCTAGCGCGGGTGTAAAACATAAGTAACGGCTATATAATATACCATATATACTATATACTGTATCTATCATAGAACATCACATGATCACATCACAGATATCGCAGTAGAAGAATCATATGAAATATTGGATATACTAGGACGTCCGTGTTTTCAATACGAGCCAGTATAAAACACGGATTCCACGGTCGTGATGAATAGCCAAACCCACACCCATGGACCCCTACGAGAGCGGCAAGCAACCCTACCAATTCTAGGGTTAGGAGACCCGGACTCGACTCCTCGAGTTGGTCTCCCACTGGACCCCAGAACCCGGTTACTTGTGCTCCCCTCCTTGGGTCTATCCTAGTGCGGAAAGGTAAATAATATACAAACGGTGACAACTTCCGCAACCTGGAAGCGCCCCAAATAAAAGAATATTACATACAAGTTTTTACATGAATGAAAATGAAAAACACTCATCTCACATAAAAACCCCCGGCTATTCGAACACGACGATCCAATATAACATATCCAGCAACACATAACATCACATGTCATCAACGTAAGTAAATATGCGCATCCCAATTTTCGTTGACATATAGCAACGAAACCGGCGATATCATATATTACACTTACGGTCACAGAAAAGAAAGTGTAAAACTACAACAGTTGGAATCCGCAACCACCTCAGACATCGCATGCCTGACCAAATGAATTACTTAGACATCGCATGCCTAACAATTATAAACCCCGCATTTTAGTCTCAAAATCGAAAACTCTTTTCAATATCAAGTCGGGCAATTCAACAGGATTCCCGAAAGTCTAATCGAATGCTCGTCGTTAACTTTAGTAGGCGGCCACACCCCCGACGCCGTCGACGAAGTGCACCAAGGAGGAACACCGCTGCCGCGAGCACCCGAACGGATGCTTTCGGCGACGGGGTTCTCCTACAGTTACTTGGTCGGGGCTATGGAGCGAGGCTATCTATTAAGTTTACCCGGCGAGTATCCGCGTACGCTACGTGATTGCGACGGACTTTTGATCATATCAAAATTCCGTGGCAACCGATCAAGTGAGACTAAACCGCTAGATTTATAACATTCATTCAGTTATCTCATAACTACTTGTGAATTCCAAGTATTGTATCCCATTCCGGATAAATAGAAAATGTTATACTTTCCGATCGAACAATCGAACACCCAAGTTTTCCCGATACAGCTCAACACATGAAATAAGTCTAACAACATTCAGTTCGTGCCTCAGTACCAACGGTCCAGCCGTAGAAGGGTCAAGCCAACGCCTCACATGTGGCACGCCGTACTGCCCCAAACCCGAAGGTTCAAAGGGCAGTTCAAGACGGTCACATAATCGAGTTAAGGTTTGTTGTCTTCTAGAGGGACCATCGCGTTACTTGCACTACTTAGAACGTCGTTAAACTACGGAAAAATCCAACACTTGGAAATTTCCCGACAGGGGAAAAATTGGGTATTTATATCCGGTCGAACCTTTTAACATATTCAAAAATACCCGGAAAGCCAAACAGACAAAATTTTATAATCCAATCAAATCTACGAATCCCCAAAACAACCCCAGAAAATTAAACTCAGTAGTCAGATTTTAAAATATCCCAGGAAAACCAGCACAGCAAAATACGAATTACTGTGCAAAATTCAAGTTCTGATATGACAAGATGACCGCGGAACCGCCGCACAAGCCATACTTGTGCCGCGGTTCCGCCGCGTGTTGGTGGATTCATGTTCTCGAATTTCACAGTAAGTCTTAGAAAAGCCTGCTGATTTTTCTGCATATTTTTAATTTTGAAAAAGACCAGATTTTAAAAAAAGGACAGAGAGCATTTTTAGGGTTGGGGTTTCGGGTCGTTCGGACTTCAAACTCCGTCTGGACTTCGCCTAAGGCTCTAGCTAGGCTCTGATACCACTGTAGGGTTCCTAGGCACTATAGTGAGGTCCCACAAGGCATCGAACATGCTAATTTAAAATTTTATGGGTGCCGAGAAACCCTAATACGGATCGTTGGCTAGATTTCTAGGCGACAAAGCTAATTAGTTAACACTTAACTATGAGAATACGGATATACAACCTTTGTAGATCCGGTGCTCCACCTCCACGGCTCCGCAATGAAGTCTCCTCGCTGTCCAAGACGGATCCCGGGCTCTAGCGTCGGCTTCATCGGAGAATGGACGGGCTAGGTCATCGACGACGTGCCGAAGATGATCTACGTCGAAGCATCACTAGATCAAGCTCCACCTTCACCAAGCCATGAAAACTTGTGAAGGAAACACACTCTACTACTTGGCAAGAGGTAGAGGATGAAGAAATAGGAAGTGGGTAGACTTTAGAATTGGATTTCTCACTCATTTCATCAATCTACCATTGATGAAGTCAAGCTTTTTCTTCATCAAGTGAAGAAGAAGAAGAAGATAAAGTTATGATAAGTTAATTAGAAAATAGAAAATAAAAGAATACTTATCATAATCAACCATGGTCAAGTGTAGAGAATTAACTAAGGTTAGATTAATGGTTAGGGTTAAAGATAAAGACAAAGTGGTCACTTTGGTCAAAGCTTCATGAAGCTTCAAAAAGCATCATGAAAGAAAATAAAATAAAGAAACCATTTTGCTTTTCTTTTATGCTTTTATTAATATCCAAAATGAATAAACAAAAAATTAAATGAAAAAGCAAAACCCTAATCATTAAGTTAACCATGGTTTAATTCTATACACTTAACCAAATTAGCATGTATCATCAAACATGATACAATCAAATGTACAAATGTATATCACATATACAATGTGCACAAATCAAGTGAGAAAATCCATTTAAAGTGAACTAATACTAGTTAATGCAATGTAATATATCAAATATATAATTATGCTTTAAATCATTAAATCAACACTTGATTCAATGATCCTGTCATGTCGCACACAACCGACTAGTATTCAATGTATCGGCTTATCGATTCAACGCTTGAATCGATAACTAGGTTATATCGCATACAACCATCCGACACATTGATCGTGAGAATGAAATACTGTATCACATACACGCATTATTCTCGGTCCCGCACATATCTCATATGCCCTCCTATTTCGTTTCGCTTGAGCCACGAAACCTCTGTGTAGGACTCTAAAGACTCGTCAATACGCCGGCAGCAGATGATGATCATATCAAACACCCACAAGCCGCAAGCGGTCTGCCAAACGTAACGGCCACCCGGGTATTGAGCGATCAGAAGATCGACGAGCAAGCCCGCTCACACTCCAGTGAATCCAACCAGTAACACTACCGTACAGTCCGGTCTGATCGTCTGATATGTCGCATATCTTGCCTACGGTGGTAAACGTCAGACCCCAATAGCTCGATAAGTCGTGTCGATATGAGGTCTATAACAATTCGAGAAACTACTGGTAACACTTACCAGTAAATCTAAGCAACCCTGGCCAGGGATTTCCTGTTATAGCCAATCGAACACAGCGCAACATCAACCCCCTATACCGGGAGAGACGAATCCCCTCCCATCGCTCATTGCCTCCATGTGACTCGGGACTGTACCCAAAAACCACCGTTTTGCACGCCCTCTTGGACGTGGTAAGATGGAAATCAAAGCACAGTGGGAACCACACAAGACTCTATGACGATCTCGGGTCAACGGACTACTCTGTACCAGTGTCACCAGAGAACTGCCATCTGACGTGAGGTATAATACCATCTGGGAGTTCTCGGCGAGTCCGTCCAGTGTACCCAGTCTCTACTGAGCACCCGTATATCTCTTCTGATGTCAAACACCAATGGATATGGGATCATCCATCGCCCATCTGTATGGGTCGAGAAGGTACACGCTAGTCTACTCTGGTATATCGATGCCCCGTCTCGATATACCCACGACTAGGGACTTTGAAGGATGTACTTATGGACTACCATGTCCCCACTAGTATGATCCACATCATAGTCCAGGTAGTCAAGCACACATCCTAAGGGCTTTACCAACATGTAATAGAGAGACAGTCAGTATACACGTTAAGGTAAAGAGTAACCAGATAGCATACTATCATGTCGAGCAAGAAAGTCCCCCCTACATATGTCCCAGCATCCACTACAATATACATCCTATGTACAGTAATGGCCTCTAGGGCATACATATAACTAACACTTATGATACGCTACTCCGCTTAAGAAGCCTTAGGATGTGCATTTCCTTGCACAGTATTTCATTCATTCATGATCTATCCTCATCGATATCGGTTTATGGTTTTTGCTGCCATTATTATACGGGAAGAGAGAGCTACGGCTAGAGTTGCGTCAGCATGAGCTCGTCACGGACGAGGACTGACCAGGGCGTGATTCCAGGAATACACGATTTGCATAGATGCGTCGTTTTATTGTGTTTTCGCGCCATGAGCGTTTGATGGATCGCTTTTACATGATTTCTCGGACGTGCAGATCAGCACCAGAGGATTGGGCCACTGATAGAGGCCAGCCAGATTGTGATGACCGTTAATGTATTGCCTATTCTCGATGATTGAGGCACTGTTCAGTGTGCGGACGAATGAGCCAGTTGTTGCTGTGAATGACGAGATATCGCCCCAGATATTGGAACTATTGCAGCACGAGTTGATACATAGAGATATGACAGAAGATCGCTAGTCATCAAGGATGAGTGACTAGGACATGTGGTTCGTTCGCTTACCCCGATGCGAGGTCATCAGATTGATTGATTTCAGCTTGAGGAGACTTCACGCAGGTACGTTGAGAGTCGATAGAGACGATTGAATGTCAGAAGCCCATTTTCCAAGTTTAAAGTATTCAGAGACAAATGCAAGTAATACTATGGACCCTCTAGAAGAATGAATCCCTAACTTGACATAATGATTATGAGAACGCTTGTAAACCTTACGGTTTGCGGCAGTTCAGCGGTGCCATTAGTGAGGCTTGGGTTTGCCCTTCTACGGTTGGTCCATAGGTACTATGGCATGTACTGGAATACTATTAAACTGTACCCAAGATGTTGAGCTCTTAGGGGATTATGGAACTTTGACGAATCGATTGAAAGGTTCGACGTCATTCGGATATCATGTGATGGAATACATTGCTTGGGAGACTCCAGATACGAGTATAGCCGTTGGAGCGCAGTCCATGCAGACACGAAGAGACGAGTCCGAATCAGTCGACCTTAGAGCAAAGTGGAGTAAGAGGTTCGTACGAGAATTCGACGATATGACGTTCTCCTCCGCTGACATCAGAGATGTGATACGCATGCAGAGGCGTTGTATATGGATATACCTTCCAGAAGGAGTCGCGATGAGTATGCAGCCGTTCCGGAACAAGAAATTGATTTAGTAAAAGACGATGGCTTCCGGGCAGTTCAGCAGAAATAAGATTTGGTAGAGACTTCGATAGAACCTTTCTGGAATACTATTGTTAGTTGTATGTATGCCCTAGAGGCCAGTATTGTACAGATGTTGTATATTATATTGGATGCTTGGACATATATAGAGATGACTTTCTTGCTCGATATGATAGTATGCTATCTGGTTACTCTTTATCTTAACATGTACACTAGTCTCTTTATACTGTCTTATAGTTACATGTTGGTAAAGCCCTTAGGATGTGTACTTGACTACCTGGACTATGATGCGGATCATACTAGTGGGGACATGGTAGTCCATAAGTACATCCTTCAAGGTCCCTAGTCGTGGGTGTATCGAGACGGGGCATCGATATACCAGTGTAGACTAGCGTATACGCTTCTCGACCCATGTGATGGGCGATGGATGATCCCATATCCATTGGTGTTTGACATCAGAGATGGTATACGGGTGCTCAGTGGAGACTGGGTACACTGGACGGACTCGCCGAGAACTCCCAGATGGTATTATACCTCACGTCAGATGGCAGTTCTCAGGTGACACTTGTGCAGGTTAGTCTGTAGACCCGAGATCGTCATAGAGTCTTGTGTGATTCCTACTGTGCTTTGATCTCTACCTTACCACATCCTTGAGGGCGTGCAAAACGGTGGTCTTTGGGTACAGTCCCGAGTCACATGGAGGCAATGAGCGATAGGAGGGGTTTCGTCTCTCCCGGTATTGGGGGTTGATGTTGCGCAGTGCTCAATTGGCCGTAGCAGGGAAGTCCCTGGCCAGGGCTGATCAGAGATTTGCTGGTAAGTGTTACCAGTAGTTTCTCGACCCGTTATGAGCCTCACATCGGCACGACTTATCGATTATTGGGGTCTGACGTATACCACCCCTAGACTTGATATGCGACATATCAGACGAAGAGACCGGACTGTATGCTAAGTGTTACTGGTCGGATTCGCAGGAGTGTGAGCGGGCTAGCTCGTCGATCTTCTGATCGCTCAATACCCTGGTGGCCGTTACGTTTAGCAGACCGCTTGCGGCTTGTGGGTGCTTGATATGATCATCATCTGCTACCGGCGTATTGACGAGTCTTTAGAGTCCTACACAGAGGTTTCCTAGCTCAAGCGGAATGAAATAGGAGCGCATATGAGATATGTGCAGGACCGAGAAAGCCCAGCCGCGGTTCCGCCGCCGTTTAGATGAATCTTTCGCCTGAGTTTGCACAGTAATTCTTATAATTATTTATTGAATTTTTTAGGCATTTTTAATATTTATTCCAGAGTTGAATGTTCTGGGTTGTTTTGGGGATTCAATTATTCGTTCGAGTTATCAAATTTCGTCTTTGTGTATTTCCGGATAATTTATAGAATATGTTAAAAAGTTCGACCGGATATAAATACCCAATTTTTCCCCTATCGGGAAAATTCCAAGTGATGGATTTTTCCGTAGTTTAACGACGTTCTAAGTAGTGCAAGTAACGCGATGGACCCTCTAGAAGACAACAAACCTTAACTCGATTATGTGACCGTCTTGAACTGCCCTTTGAACCTTCGGGTTTGGGGCAGTACGGCGTGCCACATGTGAGGCGTTGGCTTGACCCTTCTACGGCTGGACCGTCGGTACTGAGGCACGAACTGAATGTTGTTAGACTTATTTCATGAGTTGGACTGTATCGGGAAAACTTGGGTATTCGACTGTTCGATCGGAAAGTTTAACATTTTCTGTTTATCCGGAATGTGATACAATAATTGGAATTCACAAGTAGTTATGTGATAACTGAATGAATGTTATAAATTTAGCAGTTTAGTCCCATATGATATTGAAAAGAGTTCTCGATAATGAGACTAAAATGCGGGATTTATATCTGTTAGGCATGTGATGTCTAAAGAAGTTGCGGATTCCAATTGTTGTAGTTTTACACTTTCTTTTCTGTGACCGTAAGTGTAGTACGTTCATATCGCCGGTTTCGTTGCTATACGTCAACGACAATTGGGGTATGCATACTTACTTACGTTGATGACATGTGATGTTATGTGTTGCTGGATATGTTATATTGGATCGTCGTATTCGAATAGCCGGGGGTTTTTATATGAGATGAGTGTTTTTCATTTTCATTCATGTAAAAACTTATATGTAATATTCTTTTATTTGGGGCACTTCCAGGTAGCGGAAGATGTCACCTTTTGTATATTATTTACTTTTCCGCATTAGGATAGACCCAAGGAGGGGAGCACAAGTAACTGGATTCTGGGGTCCAGTGGGAGACCAACTCGAGGAGTCGAGTCCGGGTCTCCTAACCCTAGAATTGGCAGGGTTGCTTGCCGCTCTCGTAGGGGTCTAGGGGTGTGGGATTGGCTATTCATCACGACCGTGGAATCCGTGTTTTATACTGGCTCGTATTGAAAACACGGACGTCCTAGTATATCCAATATTTCATATGTTTATTCTGCTGCGATATCTGTGTTGTGAATCTGTGATGGATATAGTATATAGTATATATGATATATTATATAGACGTTACTTATGTTTTACACCCGTGCTAGCCCTGCCCTGCTCTGTCGTTAGTTACCTAACCTAACGGTGCACGAGGGGACATCGAGACGAATGCGGATGGCATAAGTGTACGTCATATCTATCTGTGATGTTTAGGTATTTAAATGATGGGACTTCATTAATGTGATTAATGAAAGATAAGAAACCTAAGATGTTGTAGAATCAAATTTTTAAATAAAACAGGTAGCTACAGTTCTTGCTTTGCACAGCGGTATATATGATATACCCCGCACCTTATTCGATGAGGAAAGGACCGAGATCCCTTCACCGGGAGTGACTCCTTTAGCAATAACTGGCAGATGCTACAGACTCGGTTTGCTTTTGACTGCTTTTGGGTTTTTGCTTTGCACAGCGATATATATGATATATCCCGCACCTCATTCGACGAGGAAAGGACCGAGATCCCTTCGCCGGGAGTGACTCCTTTAGCAAAACTAGAAAAGCCTCAAAATCACTCCATTTCAAAACTTCATTTGATTCTACAACGATATCAAGTTCATTACGCAATAGGTTTTCAGAAAAACCTGCGTATCCCTCCGTCATTTCAGATAGGTTACATATAGTATTCGTGCTACATTTGTTGGCTTTCGTCAAGGTGCAGTGTGCGGTAGCTATGTGCTGTTTATCTGCTGCATATGATGCGACTGGATTAGGGTAGTCGTACGGCTTTGTTGGCTTTCGTCAAGGGTCGTGCGGGTGGGTTTGATTCAGTCAAGAAATGTACGGGTTGAACTTGACTAGCGGGCAGTGATTTGTTGGCTTTCGTCAAGGTCATAGCACGCTAGGGGCAAAAGCATTATCGGGAATTTCAAGTGTTGAAATTTGCAATGAGATTGCATACCTTCTATGAGATAGTTGGATCCCGATACCCACTGCGAGTAAGAGTTACTCCTGGGAGAGTTTTACACATTGCAATTAGCTGATCAAGTAGGTGTCTAGAAAGGTGTCAACGGGGTTACGCCTCTGGGAAAACGAGGTTTACATTAATTAGGTTCGTGCGAAAGCACGGGGGACCTCCCTCAAAGTACCGACACTGGCCTGGCTGAAAGATTGGCGAACTTGTAGTGTGTAATTAATCCCGGCTAGTCTTTCCTTTTAGGGTTTGAAGGAAGATTTGATAAAAAGCAGTGGGAGCCATCCTGATTAGATAAGATAATAACCAATCTGATCTTGCACGAGCATACGCTAAAGTGTTTTCTTCTCTCTCTCTCCAGGTAGCGACCAGTTCATGCCTTAATCAAGATAATAATATGGATGTATTGACCGAACCCGCATGTTATACTGTGCTGGGGAACGTTGGTTCCGTTCATTCTTATAAGAGTTATAGGAATGAACAGGATATAGGGGAATACCAGGATTCCCATTCCACCCGAATGAAGAAAGTACATGTTGATGCATTTTCTTCGGGTGTGTTCGTTACTGAGAACTGTTTCTCCATTTGCTCTACGTCCTGGGTATTTGATACCGGGTCAGGATCCCATATATGTAATCAGTTACATGGGCTTAGGAAAGGTAGAGAACTTGGAGAAGGTGATAAAGACATTAGAGTTGGAAATGGTGCAATTGTTGCAGCTAAGACTGTCGGGGAATATCACCTTGTATTACCAACTGGAAATACATTGGTTCTGAACGAATGCTATTACATGCCGAACCTGATATGCAACATTATATCGGTTTCTTTATTAAGCAAAGAAGGATATAATTTTGTATTACAGGACAATGTTATGAACATTTTCCGTGACCAAAAGTTGGTTGGATCAGGCACGTTATGCAATAGTATTTATGTTCTAAATCAATCAACAGTTCTGAGCATAACAAACACACACAAGAGGAAGAGTTCAGAACTGAACGAATCCTACTTGTGGCATTGTAGACTGGGTCACATCAATATGACACGACTGGCTAAGTTGCATAAGGATGGATATTTGAAACCTTTCGAATTTTCATCTTGACACTTGCCAGTCATGTCTCAAAGGCAAGATGACCAAAACTTCGTTTACGGGACACGGAGAAAGAGTTACCGAACTCTTGGGACTAATACATAGTGATGTATGTGGTCCCATGTCTACACATGCCAGGGATGGTTCTTCTTACTTCATTACATTCACTGACGATCTCTCATGATACGGACATGTGTACTTGATAAGACACAAGTCTGAAGCTGTAGGGTTGCTAAGCACGCGCACAAGAGTCTACGAGGCATCAACCATGCCCGAATAAAATTTTAGCCGTGCCGAACAACCCGAATACGGAACTTTAAACTAGAGATTAGGCGATAACTTGCATGCTAAACACTTTAACACTAAGTGAGAGGGATTACAACCTTTGTAGATCCGGTCCTTCACTTCATTTGCTCCGTGTTGTGGTCCCTTCGCTGCGATCATCGGGATCCGGACTCTCGAGAGGTTCCACGAAGAGAAAGGCGCAACCTTTGCTTCCGATCTTCGATACTGAGATGATCTACCTCGAAGTTTCTTTAACACAAGCTAACACTCATGAAATGATGTGAACACCCTCATCTAAATGGCAAAGAAAGATGAGGATGATGAAGTAGGAATTTTGCTCTATTTATTTCTCTTTTTCTCATATTTATTCATCACAAAAAATCAAAGCAAGAAACCATTTCAAGCTTTTTCATGGAAGAAAATGAAGAAGGAAGAAGAAGATCAATCCATTTGTGATGAATAGGAAATAATAATATGATAGATAAAGCAACCATGGTTCACTTAACCTTTGTAGAGAATTGACTAGGGTTAGGGTTTTTGGGTAATTAAAAGAATGAGTCATGAACAAATATCTTTCACAAAACAAAACAAATCCTTCTAGACACTTCTAGAAAGATTAACCCTAATCCGAACCCTAATCAAGTTTAAACTCCACTAAACGAGTTGCATTAGTTATCATATCATGTTATAATATTATATATCACATATATAATATTTACCGTAACAAAATAAAATAATACAATTAACATATATCGCATATATATCAATGTATTACCCGAGTGAGAAAAAGAATCTTTTAGTGAGCAAATATTAGTTAATGCAATTTAATATATCACATATATTATTATACATTAAATTATCGAATCAACACTTGATCCGACAATCCGGCTATATCGCATATAACCGGCTAATATTTATCCGTACCGATTCATCGAATCAACACTTGATCCGATGACCCGGCTGATATCAAATATCGCGAGAATACAATACGATATCACATACCGCATTATCCTCGGTCCCGCACATATCACATATGTGCTCCTACTCCGTTTTGCCTGAGTCAAGAAACCTCTGTGTAGGACTCTAAAGAATCGTCAATACGCCGGCAGTAGGTGATGATCATATCAAACACCCACAAGCTGCAAGCGGTCAGCTAAACGTAACAGCTACCCAGGTATTGAGCGCTCAGAAGATCAACAAGCAAGCCTGTACATTCTCCTGTGGATCCAAACAGTAACACTCCCGTACAGTCCGGTCTCGTCGTCTGATATGTTGCATATCTCGCCTAGAGGTGGTAAACGTCAGACCCCAGTAGCTCGATAAGTCGTGTCGATATGAGGTCTATAACAGTTCGAGAAACTACTGATAACACTTACCAGTAAATCTCAGCAACCCTGGCCAGGGATTTCCAGTTATAGCCAATCGAACACAGCACAACATCAACTCCCTATACCGGGAGAGACGAATCCCCTCCTATCGCTCATTGCCTCCATGTGATTCGGGACTGTACCCAAAAGCCACCTTTTTGCACGCCCTCTTGGACGTGGTATGATGGAAATCAAAGCACAGTGGGAACCACACAAGACTCTATGACGATCTCGGGTCAACAGACTACTCTGTACCAGTGTCACCGGAGAACTGCCATCTGACGTATGGTATAATACCATCTGGGAGTTCTCGGCGAGTCCGTCCAGTGTACCCAGTCTCCACTGAGCACCCGTACACCATCCTTGATGTTAAACACCGATGGATATGGGATCATCCATCGCCCATCATATGGGTCAAGATGCGTATACGCTAGTCTACTCTGGTGCATCGATGCCCTGTCTCGATACACCCTCGACTAGGAACAGTTATAGGATGTACTCGTCGACTACCGTGGCCCCACTAGTATGATCTCATCATAGTCCCAGTAGTCGAGTACATATCCTAAGGGCTTTATCAACATGTAACATAGAGACAATCAGAGTACATGTTAAGATAAAGTACAACCAGATAGCATACTATCATGTCGAGCAAGAAAGTCTTCCCTATATATGTCCTAGCATCCACTACAATATACATCGTATGTACAGTAATGGCCTCTAGGGCATACATATAACTAACAATCTCCCACTTGCACTAGGGTCATCTGTTATGGTATCGCATACCCAACAATTAGCTGCGGTTGAAGTATCTCATACTCAACCATCCCATAAAAGTCTCTACTGGGAAAAAGGCCTTTGTGAGTGGATCCGCGCTGCGTCCTCTGTGTCTACTCTCCTTACCTCGATCTCCCTGGAGATCAACCATCTCCATGATCAGGTGATACTGCCTAAGAATTATATCTGGATTTCTGATGGGACGGATGTTCCTTGGCTAAAGCCACAACCCCATTGTCACACAATGGTAGGAACGAAGTTCATCTTATGAACTTATATATATCCAGACTGCCTCTTTGGTAGCATCCTTTGTAACGATGTATCTTGCCTTTAATCGTCTAGTATGTCACGGTATCTAGCTTAGAACTCTTCCAACATGCCGTCCCTCCACTGAGGGTAAAGACAATGCCTGTGACTGACATTCAGTCATCCTTATCACCCTGGAACCTTTCCAGTGATTCTCCCCAGGATCGATTGATACCATCTCACTACAACTAGTGAGTATCCTAACATCCAATTAGATCTATCTCATAGATCCAAAACCCAGGATTTAGGAGGTATCACTTTGATCCTATATGGAGAATCCTTGTGATAAGCGGAGATTGACCGAGCGTAGCATAGGAAACTCTTTCCCTATCAAGAGTATGTCATCCACGTACTCTACGAAGATCACCACCACACTCTCTACTACCCTTTTGTATATACAAGGTTCATCTACCATTTTGATGAAGTCAAACTCTTTGACTACCACATCAAAACAGATGTTCCAACTCCGCGATGCCTGCTTTATCATATAAAACATCTTGCACACGTTTTCGCTGCTCCCATTGTCTACGAAGCCCTCTGGCTGTGTACTTATAGACACGCTTTTCTAAAACATCATTTAGAAAAGCAGTCATGACACCCAACCACCAGATATCGTAGTCATGGTATGTAGCCATGGCAAGTAGGATCTGGATGGACTTAAGCATAGTTTTGAAAGTCTCAACTTTTCCATGCACACCAAGTAATCATCTCAAGATATACTCGCTCCTGATGGGAATTTAACCCTTCAGATAAAGCAACCAAAGTCCATACTTTGTTGGTGTATAAGGATTCCATCTCAGATCGATAAGCATCCAGCCATTCTTACAGAGTCCCACTCCTGATGGCCAGCTCGAAAACAGTTGGGTCATCATCTCATGATGCAATCCTCGCTCCCACTGTCATAGAGAAACCGAAGTATCTCTCAGGTGGGTGAGGAACCCTACTAGATCGGCGGAGCGGCTGGGGTATGTTGGAAACTTTTGAATCCCTTGGTTCTACCAAATCATCAGCTGCATTTTGTATAGCTGGAACATTTCCAGTTCTACATAACAGACCTTACCTCGAGCTTGTCCGGATTTTGCTTTTAGACATAGGCCGGACAACCCCAAATCTTAACAAACTTAAGATATAGGCTCTTCCCCTTCCATATCACATATGAAGTGGTAGGCAACTGATTTGATTTGAACCCTATTCAATAGGTATGCGACTTCACAAGTGCATAACTCCCTAAAGGAAATAGGATACTCAGTAGTACTCATCATAGAGCACACCATATCACATAAGGTGTTGTTGCTCCGCCCCGATATACCATCGTGCTATGGTGTATACGGAGGAGTAATGCTGAGAGAGAATCTCATTCTCCTTTAGAATAGTCCAGGAATTCCGTGCTCAAGTATTCTCCTCCTTGATCTCATCAAAGGACATAATACTTATACCCGTATTTTGGTTCTCTACTTCTAACTTATATTCTGTGAATATCTCAAAAGGTTCGGACTTGTGTTTCAACAGGAACATATGTCTGAATCTTGAGAGATTATCAGAGAATGTAATGAAGTACAAAGAACCGATCTTGGCATGTGTAGACAGGGGACTTTCATACATCAACATGTATCAATCCCAAGAGTTCACTAACTCTTTCTCTGTTTCCAATAAACAGAGCTGTGGTCATCTTATCTTTGTGACATGATTGGCAAGTTTCACAAGATTTAAGTTCAAACAGATTTAAATATGCATCTAAATGTAACTTCAGCCAGTCGGGTCGCATTGATATGACCTAGTCTACAATGCCTCAAGAAGGATTCGTTCATTTCTGAACTTTTCTTCTTGTGTGTGTTCTGTATACTAAGAACTGTAATTTGATTTAGAACGTCAATGCTTTTAGATAACGTGCCTGAACCAATCAACTCTTGATATAGGAAATGTTCAAAACATTATCCAACAATACAAAATTATATCCTTTCTTTACTAATAAAGAGACTGATATGATTTTGTATATCAGGTTCGGTATCTAATAACATTTGTTCAGAATCAATGTATTCCGGTAATACAGGGTGACAGTGACCAACAGACTTGGCTGCAACACTTGCACCGTTTTCTGTCTCATGAAACTTATCACCCGTTCTCAGTTCTTTACCTTTCTGTAGCCCATGTAACAGATTACATATACGGGATCCTGATCCGGTATCACATACCCAGGACGTAAAGGATACTGAGAAACAGTTCTGTGTAATGAACACACCCGAAGATGATGCATCAACATGTACTTTCTTCGTTTGGGCGGCACGGGAAATCTGGTATTCCCCAATTTCCTGCTCTGTCTTATAACAATTATAAGTTGGAGCGGGACCAACGTTCCCCAGCTCAGTATAACAAGCGGGTTCAGTCAATATATCCGTTTTATTATCTTGATTAAGGCGTGATATGGTCGCTATCTGGAGAGAGAGAGAAGAAAACACTCAGCGTATGCTCTTGCAAGATTAGATTGGTTATCTAATATATCTAATCAGGATGTCTCCCACTGTTTTAATCAAATCTTCCTTCAAACCCTAAAAGGAAAGACTAGCCGGGATTAATCACACGCTACAAGTTCGCCAATCTTTCAGCCAGGCCAGTGTCGGTACTTTGAGGGAGGTCCCCCGTGCTTTCGCACGAACCTAATTACAGTAAACCTCATTTTCCCAGAGACGTAACCCCGTTAACACCTTTCTAGACACCTACTTGATCGTCTAATTGTAATGTGTAAAACTCTCCCAGGAGTAACTCTTACTCGCAGCGGGTATCGGGATCCAACTATCTTATAGAAGGTATGCAATCTCATTGCAAATTTCAACACTTGAAATTCCCAATAATATTTTGCCCCAAGCGATCTATGACCTTGACAAGGTCAACAAACCATAGACCGCAAGTCAAGTTCAACCCATCATTTCCTGATTGAATTAAACCCACCCGCACGACCCTTGACAAGGTCAACAAAGTCGCACGACTACCCTAATCCAATCGCATCATATGCTTATGCAGATAAGCACTAATCAGCTACCGCACACTACGCCTTGACTAAGGTCAACAAACGTAGCACAAATACTAACCAGTACTTATCTGAAATGACAGAGGGCTACGACGGGTTTTTCAGAAAACCCTTTGCGTAATGAACTTGATATCGTTGTAGAATCGAGTGATTTTAAATGGAGTGTTTTTGAGGCTTTTCTAGTTTTGCTAAAGGGGTCACTCCCGGTGAAGGGATCGTCGGCCCTTTCCTCATCGAATAAGGTGCAGGATATATCACATATACCACTATGCAAAACAGAAACTATAGAAGCAATCAAAAGACAAACCGAGTTTGTAGCATCTGCCAGTTATTGCTAAAGGAGTCACTCCCGGTGAAGGGATCTCGGTCCTTTCCTTATCGAATAAGGTGCTGGATGTTCTACAAGGAACACCGCTATGCAAAGCAAGAACTAGAGCTACCAGTTTTATATAAACAAGTTTCTACAACATCTTTAGGTTTCTTTTAATTCATTAATCTCATTAATGAAGTCCCATTTTAATTATGCTTCATAAGCATCACATTTGAAACGAAATCTGCAATATAACATATATCTCATATATATAATATAAACATTCGTCTCAGGCAGTAAAATGATCTCATCACAGAACATTGCAACAGAAGAACATATATGAAATATTGGATATACTAGGACGTCCGTGTTTTCAATACGAGCCTGTATAAAACACGGATTCCACGGTCGCGATGAATAGCCAAACCCACATCCCTAGACCCCTACGAGAGCGGCAAGTAACACTGCCAATTCTAGGGTTAGGAGACCCGGTCTCGACTCCTCGAGATGGTCTCCCACTGGACCCTGGAACCCGGTTACTTGTGCTCCCCGCCTTGGGTCTACCTAATGCGGAAAAGTAAATAATATACAACGGTGACATCTTCCGCTACCTGGAAGTGCCCCAATAAAAGAATATTACATACAAATGAATTTTACATGAATGAAAAAGAAAAACTCTCATCTAACATAAAACCCCCGGCTATTCAAACGCGACGATCCAATACAACATATGACAGCAACACATAATATCTCATATCATCAACGTAAGCAAGTATGCGTATCCCGATTGTCGTTGATGTATAGCAACGAAGCCGGCGATACACCACATACTACGCTTACGGTCACAGAAAAGAAAGTGTAAAACTACAACAGTTGGAATCCGCAACCTCTTTAGACATCGCATGCCTAACCAAATGAATTCCTTAGACATCGCATGCCTAACAATTATAAACCCCGCATTTTAGTCTCATTATCGAAAACTCTTTTCAATATCAAGTCGGCCAATTCAACAAGATTCCCGACGTCCTGATCGAATGCTCGTCGCAAACTTTAGTAGACGGCCGCACCCCCGATACCGTCGACGAAGTGCACCAAGGCGGAACACCGCTACCGGGAGCACCCGAATGGATGCTTTCGGCGACGGAGTTCTCCTACAGTCACTTGGTCGGGGCTATGGGGCGTAGCTGTCTATTAAGTTTACCCGGCGAGTATCCGCGTACCCTACGTGATTGCGACGGACTTTTGATCGCATCAAAATTCCGTGGCAACCGATCAACTGAGACTAAACTACTATGTTTATAATATTCAAATCAGTTATCTCATAACTATTTGTGGATTCCAATTATTGTATCATATTCCAGATAAATAGAAAAAAGTTAAACTTTCCGATCGAATCATCAAGCACCCAAGATTTCCCCAATATATCTCAACACTTGAAATCAGTTTAAAAACGTCCATCACATGCCACAGTACCAATGATCCAGCCGTAGAAGGGTCAAGCCAACGCCTCACATGTGGCACGCCGTACTGCCCCAAACCCTAAGGTTCAAAGGGCAGTTCAAGACGGTCACATAATCGAGTTAAGGTTTGTTGTCTTCTAGAGGGTCCACCGAGTTACTTGCATGACTTAGAACGCTCTTAAACACGAGGAAAAATCCAACTTTTGAAAAATTTTCCGACAGGGGAAAAAGTGAGTTATTGATATCCGTTCGAACTTTTTAATAGTTTCTATAAGATATCCGGAAAGCCACATAGACAAAATCTAATACTCCGATCGAAACATCGAATACCCAAAACAACTCTAGAAAACTCAACTGTAGAATAAAAATTAAAACATTCCAGAGAACTCAGCACTGTGTAAATGGAATTACTGTGCCAAATAGGAGGGGTGACGTCATCAAGTGGCCGCGGAAGAGCCGCAGAAGCCAGGCTTCTGCCGCTCTTCCGCCGCACTTTTGACGAATTACCCCCTCGAATTTCACAGTAATTCTAATTAGACCCTGCTGAATTTTTTAGAAACTTTTAATAGACAAAAATCCAAATTTTCAGAAAATTTCCAGAGAGCATTTTGGAGTTTTGGGTTTCGGGTTTTCCGGGTTCGATCGGACTTTAAACTTCGTCTAGACTTCGCCTAAAGCTCTAGCTTGGCTCTGATACCACTGTAGGGTTGCTAAGCACGCGCACAAGAGTCTACGAGGTATCAACCATGCCCGAATAAAATTTTAGCCGTGCCGAACAACCCGAATACGGAACTTTAAACTAGAGATTAGGCGATAACTTGCACGCTAAACACTTTAACACTAAGTGAGAGGGATTACAACCTTTGTAGATCCGGTCCTTCACTTCATTTGCTCCGTGTTGTGGTCCCTTCGCTGCGATCATCGGGATCCGGACTCTCGAGAGGTTCCACGAAGAGAAAGGCGCAACCTTTGCTTCCGATCTTCGATACTGAGATGATCTACCTCGAAGTTTCTTTAACACAAGCTAACACTCATGAAATGATGTGAACACCCTCATCTAAATGGCAAGGGAAGATGAGGATGATGAATTAGGAATTTTGCTCTATTTATTTCTCTTTTTCTCATATTTATTCATCACAAAAAATCAAAGCAAGAAACCATTTCAAGCTTTTTCATGGAAGAAAATGAAGAAGGAAGAAGAAGATCAATCCATTTGTGATGAATAGGAAATAATAATATGATAGATAAAGCAACCATGGTTCACTTAACCTTTGTAAAGAATTGACTAGGGTTAGGGTTTTTGGGTAATTAAAAGAATGAGTCATGAACAAATATCTTTCACAAAACAAAACAAATCCTTCTAGAAACTTCTAGAAAGATTAACCCGAATCCGAACCCTAATCAAGTTTAAACTCCACTAAACGAGTTGCATTAGTTATCATATCATGTTACAATATTATATATCACATATATAATATTTACCGTAACAAAATAAAATAATACAATTAACATATATCGCATATATATCAATGTATTACCCGAGTGAGAAAAAGAATCTTTTAGTGAGCAAATATTAGTTAATGCAATTTAATATATCACATATATTATTATACATTAAATTATCGAATCAACTCTTGATCCAACAATCCGGCTATATCGCATATAACCGGCTAATATTTATCCGTACCGATTCATCGAATCAACACTTGATCCGATGACCCGGCTGATATCAAATATCGCGAGAATACAATACGATATCACATACCGCATTATCCTCGGTCCCGCACATATCACATATGTGCTCCTACTCCGTTTTGCCTGAGTCAAGAAACCTCTGTGTAGGACTCTAAAGAATCGTCAATACGCCGGCATTAGGTGATGATCATATCAAACACCCACAAGCTGCAAGCGGTCAGCTAAACGTAACAGCTACCTAGGTATTGAGCGCTCAGAAGATCAACAAGCAAGCCTGTACATTCTCCTGTGGATCCAAACAGTAACACTCCCGTACAGTCCGGTCTCGTCGTCTGATATGTTGCATATCTCGCCTAGGGGTGGTAAACGTCAGACCCCAGTAGCTCGATAAGTCGTGTCGATATGAGGTCTATAACAGTTCGAGAAACTACTGATAACACTTACCAGTAAATCTCAGCAACCCTGGCCAGGGATTTCGAGTTATAGCCAATCGAACACAGCACAACATCAACTCCCTATACCGGGAGAGACGAATCCCCTCCTATCGCTCATTGCCTCCATGTGATTCGGGACTGTACCCAAAAGCCACCTTTTTGCACGCCTTCTTGGACGTGGTATGATGGAAATCAAAGCACAGTGGGAACCACACAAGACTCTATGACGATCTCGGGTCAACAGACTACTCTGTACCAGTGTCACCGGAGAACTGCCATCTGACGTATGGTATAATACCATCTGGGAGTTCTCGGCGAGTCCGTCCAGTGTACCCAGTCTCCACTTAGCACCCGTACACCATCCTTGATGTCAAACACCGATGGATATGGGATCATCCATCGCCCATCATATGGGTCAAGATGCGTATACGCTAGTCTACTCTGGTGCATCGATGCCCTGTCTCGATACACCCTCGACTAGGAACAGTTATAGGATGTACTCGTCGACTACCGTGGCCCCACTAGTATGATCTCATCATAGTCCCAGTAGTCGAGTACATATCCTAAGGGCTTTATCAACATGTAACATAGAGACAATCAGAGTACATGTTAAGATAAAGTACAACCAGATAGCATACTATCATGTCGAGCAAGAAAGTCTTCCCTATATATGTCCTAGCATCCACTACAATATACATCGTATGTACAGTAATGGCCTCTAGGGCATACATATAACTAACAGAAGCTTTTGAGAAATTTAGAGAATATAAACAAGAAGTCGAAAACCAAACCGGAAAAAGTATTAAAATCCTTCGATCTGATCGAGGAGGTGAATACTTGAGCAATGAATTCCTGGACTTCCTAAAAGAGAATGGGATTCTCTCTCAACTGACTCCTCCATATACACCACAGCACAACGGTGTATCAGAACGGAGGAACCGCACCTTATTAGATATGGTACGCTCTATGATGAGCACAGCTGAGTTACCTATTTCCTTCTGGGGGTATGCGCTTGAGACAGCCATACATCTATTGAATATGGTCCCCACCAAATCTGTGCCTACCACTCCATATGAGATATGGAAAGGGAAGAGACCAAGTCTTAACTATGTTAAGATATGGGGTTGTCCAGCCTATGTCAAAGGACAAAATCCGGACAAACTCGAGGCACGGTCTGTTCTATGAAAATTTGTAGGATATCCCAAGAATTCTCAAGGGTATATCTTCTACCACCCTGAGGAACAAAGAGTGTTTGTTTCTCGGCATGCCACCTTTTTAGAAAAGGAATTTCTTGAAAAAGAGATTAGTGGTCATGAGGTAGAACTGGAAGAGGTTCCAGCTGCAGAACCTACAACAGAAGATTTGGTGGAACCAGAGGATTCCGTAGTTCCCGATGAACCCCAGCCTCTCCGCTGATCTAGTAGGGTTTCTCGTCCACCAGAGAGATACTACGGTTTTCTCATTGACGGTGGAAGCGAGGATTGCATCATGGAGGATGATGACCCAACTAGCTTCGAGCAGGCCATCACGAGTGGGGACTCAGTGAAATGGCTGGATGCTATGCGGTCCGAGATGGAATCCATGTACACCAACAAAGTATGGACTTTGGAAGTTGCTCCTGAAGGGGTAAAACCCATTGGGAGCAAGTGGATCTTCAAGAAGAAACTTGGTGTAGATGGGAAAGTGGAGACTTTCAAAGCTAGACTTGTAGCAAAGGGTTTTCGTCAAAGACCAGGTGTGGACTATGACGAGACCTTTTCTCCAGTGGCTATGCTTAAATCCATCCGGATCATGCTTGCCATCGCTGCATATCATGATTACGAAATCTGGCAATTGGATGTTAAGACCGCCTTTCTAAATGGTGATTTAGAAGAGTGCGTGTACATGACTCAGCCAGAGGGCTTCGTAGACAGTGGGAGCAGCGGGAAGGTGTGCAAGCTGCTTAAATCCATTTATGGATTAAAGCAAGCATCGCGGAGTTGGAACATCTGCTTTGACGTCGTTATCAAAGAGTTTGATTTCGTCAAAAATCCAGATGAACCTTGTATCTACAGGAACGTGGCAGAGAGTAAGATTGTCTTCCTCGTATTGTACGTGGACGACATACTCTTGATAGGAAATGATATTCCTATGCTGCAATCGGTCAAGCTCTTCTTATCACAAAGATTCTCAATGAAAGATCTTGGTGATGCCTCCTGCATATTGGGAATCAGGATCAATAGAGATAGATCCAAACAGATTTTGGGATTGTCCCAATCCAGGTACATTGACACCATACTAAAGAGGTTTAGTATGGAAGAGTCCAAGCGTGGGAACTTACCCACGATCTCTGGAGTCACTCTCTCCAAAGAGATGTCTCCCAAGACTAATTTGGAGAGAGCTCGCAAGCAAGGGATACCCTATGCTTCGGCAGTAGGCTCTATCATGTATGCGATGCTATGTACCAGACCCGATGTGGCATACTCACTAAGTGTAGTGAGCAGGTATCAAGCTGATCCTGGAGAGAGTCACTGGACAGCTGTGAAGAGCATTCTCAAGTACTTGCGAAGGACTAGAGATATGTTCTTGGTGTATGGTAACGGAGAACTCCAAGTGGAGTCCTTTACCGATTCGAGCTTCCAGAGTGATAAGGACGACTCTAAGTCGCAGTCGGGATTTGTCTTTACCCTTTACGGAGGGGCGGTTAGCTGGAAGAGTTCCAAGCAGGAAACCGTGGCAGACTCGACGATGGAGGCTGAATACATCGCTGCCAACGATGCTGCCAAAGAGGCTGTCTGGATCAAGAAGTTCATTACTAAACTTGGAGTGGTTCCATCCATTGAGCGTCCAATACCTTTGTATTGCGATAACAATGGAGCGGTGGCTTTGGCCAAGGAACCCAGGTCCCATCAGCGATCCAGGCATATTCTGAGGCGGTATCACCTGATCCGGGAGATAGTTGATCGCCGGGAGATCGAGGTCAGGAGGTAGACACGAAGAACAACACGGCAGATCCACTCACGAAGGCCATTCCCCAGACACAGTTTTAGAGACTCTTCGGGATGCTCGGTATGCGATACTACAGCAGCTGGCCCTAGTGCAAGTGGGAGATTGTTAGTTGTATGTATGCCCTAGAGGCCAGTATTGTACAGATGTTGTATATTATATTGGATGCTTGGACATATATAGAGATGACTTTCTTGCTCGATATGATAGTATGCTATCTGGTAACTCTTTATCTTAACATGTACACTAGTCTCTTTATACTGTCTTATAGTTACATGTTGGTAAAGCCCTTAGGATGTGTACTTGACTACCTGGACTATGATGCGGATCATACTAGTGGGGACATGGTAGTCCATAAGTACATCCTTCAAGGTCCCTAGTCGTGGGTGTATCGAGACGGGGCATCGATATACCAGTGTAGACTAGCGTATACGCTTCTCGACCCATGTGATGGGCGATGGATGATCCCATATCCATTGGTGTTTGACATCAGAGATGGTATACGGGTGCTCAGTGGAGACTGGGTACACTGGACGGACTCGCCGAGAACTCCCAGATGGTATTATACCTCACGTCAGATGGCAGTTCTCAGGTGACACTTGTGCAGGTTAGTCTGTAGACCCGAGATCGTCATAGAGTCTTGTGTGATTCCCACTGTGCTTTGATCTCCACCTTACCACGTCCATGAGGGCGTGCAAAACGGTGGTCTTTGGGTACAGTCCCGAGTCACATGGAGGCAATGAGCGATAGGAGGGGTTTCGTCTCTCCCGGTATTGGGGGTTGATGTTGCGCAGTGCTCGATTGGCCGTAGCAGGGAAGTCCCTGGCCAGGGCTGATTAGAGATTTGCTGGTAAGTGTTACCAGTAGTTTCTCGACCCGTTATGAGCCTCACATCGGCACGACTTATCGGTTATTGGGGTCTGACGTATACCACCCCTAGACTTGATATGCGACATATCAGACGAAGAGACCGGACTGTATGGTAAGTGTTACTGGTCGGATTCGCAGGAGTGTGAGCGGGCTAGCTCGTCGATCTTCTGATCGCTCAATACCCGGGTGGCCGTTACGTTTAGCAGACCGCTTGCGGCTTGTGGGTGCTTGATATGATCATCATCTGCTACCGGCGTATTGACGAGTCTTTAGAGTCCTACACAGAGGTTTCCTAGCTCAAGCGAAACGAAATAGGAGCGCATATGAGATATGTGCAGGACCGAGAATAATGCGTGTATGTGATACCGCATTTCATTCTCGCGATAAATGTTTCGATTGGTTATATTCGATATGACCTAGTTATCGAATCATTGATTCGATAAATCGATACATTGAATACTAGTCGGTTATGTGCGACATGACCGGATCATTGAATCAAATGTTGATTTAATGATTTAATGTATAATTATATATTTGATATATTACTTTTCATTAACTAGTATTGGTTCACTTTAAACGGATTTTTCTCACTTGGATTGCACATTGTATATGTGATATACTTTTGTGCACTTTTTGTATCATGTTTGATGATACTTGATCATGTGGTTAAGTGAATAGAATTAAACCATGGTTATTATGATAATTAGGGTTTTGCATATTTATTTATTCATTTATTTGTTTATTCATTTATTTGGATAAAGCTTAAGTGGAGAATGGTGGCATTTCTTGTTTTATGTTGAAACTTCATGATGCCTTGACTTTATGCAACCATTCTTGTCCACTAGCTTAACCCTAACTCTCCAAACAACCATGGTTGATTCTCTACACTTAACCTTAGTTGGAATTATGATAAGTATAGATTTTTCTTTTCATTTTAAATAACTTATCATAATTCTAGCTCTTCTTCTTCTTCATCTTCAAAAGAAAAACTTAGATTCCATCAATGGCAACTTGAGTTCTAGTGAGAGAATTCCAAATCTAAAGTGAACCCATCTCCTATTTCTTAACCCTCTACCTCTTGCCAAGTTGTTTTGGGTGTTCTCTTCACAAGTTTCACAACTTTGTGAAGTCGGAGCTTGAACTAGTGCAACCTCGACGTAGATCGTCTTTGACACGAAGCCGACGACCTATTCCGCACGTTTTTCCGATGAAGCCGACGAATGAGTCGAGGATTCATGATGGACAGCGAGGGCATGACCACGTGGAGCTAAGGAGGTGGAAATCCGGATCTACAAAGGCTGTAGCATCTAACCTATAGTTAAATAGTTAACTATCTTATCATTTCGCCTAGAATTCTAGCGACGATCCGTAGTCTAGGGCTTCTCGGCACCATTTTTTTTAAATTGGCATGTCCGATGCCTTGTGCGACCTCACTAGGGTGCCTAGGAACCTTTCAACTATACGAGGAGACTTGGACCCAGGAGCGGTCACATTGTGCACACCCAGCAGGCCAGAGTTCGGCATCGTCGATGAGACATGTTATGAGTGACCATGACAAAGTTGGTATTGGCCAGAGATCTTTAGAGGATGTGCCAGAGTGGGACTGTTTCTGCCATATTGGATTTCGGTATCTTGGATGATTTATTTGCATAATTGAGATTTTGTGCACTACAGTTGCACCTGACTTCGATTTGATGTCATTTGAGATGTTGATTTTGATTTCATGCCTAAGGTATGCATGTGATTTGATTTATGCTTTCATCATAGTTTCCATGCACTTTCAGCATTTTGATTCAATTTTGTGCACGCTGATGCACATGGTTATGAGATTATATACCACGGTATACCTGATTTGGATTTGGTTTGAGACATGTTGTATACCGTCGATTTCGATTGTGATATTCGATATTTGTTTTCGTGCACCTTGTGCACTGGATTTGGATTCTTGCGCATACTTGACACGCTTGATGCGATTTTGGTGCACACCAGATGCACTAAATCGAGATTCTTCATGCATATCAGATGCACCTGATATTGCTGTCGGGCACACCCGTTGTCTTTGACAGGTGTTTCGTGCACACCCGTTGCACTTAGATTTTGTTTCTGTGCACATGTATGGCACATTCATGGATTTCGATTTCCGTGCGCACCAGACGCACGTGGCATTCATATATACATTTTGGGACTAATTTTGGAACAATATGTTTTATAATATTTACGATTTGGTATAGTGACTGAGCAGGACAAGTCCGAGGACAGTACCTGATTATATTTTTGCATGCATTGATAATTATCGAAAGGATTTCCAAGGAGGAGCTATAGTCTCAGTATTTAACTACGTGTCCGAGTTGACACGAAACAGTTTACAAAGGAAACCCTTCTAAATTGTTTTCAATATGGCGGGACGTGCATATTAAACAAAGGATATATATATATATATATATATATATATATATAGTTATAGTTATAGTTATTTTCTAACAATAGACGTCCGCCACTGTGCAGTGTTATGCACATCGCACAGCAACTTAAAAAGGTTTGGCATGCATTTCCTTCAGATGTTTACATATATATAGTTTTGATGTTTAAAGGTATAGTTTTGATGTATATCCTGTTTGTTTTCGTATTGGGCTTTGACATTGATGTCTTCACCATAACTCCGATGATTGCGAGATGCTTGACGGAGTTTTGATTTGGTTTATATACTCGTTTTCATATGCATGTATTGCGCTACCATATGTTTTATGTATGCATGATTTCGGAGCCCCGACGCCTTGATCATTTTACTGAAATGTTTTAGTATTTGGGGGGATTAAATTTAAATTTGGGGACCGAATTTCTTTAAGTAGGGAAGATTGTAACGTTTAAAAGATCGTTTTGGTGAAATTTCGGATAATCGGTAAAATAACGGGTGTTTTCCGTAAAAAAAAACCCAAATATAATTATTTTTCCACATAAACTTAAATATACCTATTCCAGCTATGTACTTGCTAGTATTTGGTATTTAATTGGTCACTTATAAAATTTCTGGTTTACAAAATTTTTTCCGTATTTAATTATTTTAAATATCATTTTTGAGCCTTCACTAATACATTTAATTAGTGAAAATTATAAATTGGAATGGGTTAATACAGGTTTTGTGCATCATGACATATTAAACCAACATGTAACACGTTGTTGTTGAAATGAAAAGAAGTCGTCAAAATGGTTCTAGAAAATATAAACTATAAAGGCTTAAATGGTGAAAATAGCTAAATAGAAATTGAGGTATGGTTCTAGGTTGACTTGGGATATAGTATTTATCATTTTTCCTCACCATACAAACCCACACCCATCCCCAACTTGTGTGGCCGAGACCCCCCATGGTAGCCCCAAGACTTGTTCACCTCATTTCACAAAGGAAAAGAAAAGGGAAAAGAAAACATTAAAGAATGAAGTATGGACATTGTTGACTTTGGAATTTTGTCACTCATTCAACCCCCCCACTCTCTCTCTTTCCCCCCTCAACCAATTTGTCCGAGCCCCCCATCGTCATTCAGCAGCAGCCCCCTCCCAAAATCCCCATCTCATTCTCTTGAAAAATTCATCAAAATTGCCTCAAAAATCCATCAAAAACTCCCACAACTCCAAAATCTAATCCCTACCGATTTTTCCTTGGCCATTCAAGCATGGATCTTTGATCTTGGAAGCAAGTTTAGGAGGCTAGATTGCAAGTTTGATCTATGGGTTGTGAGGTATAAATCTTGACCCTTTAGTTAAATTGTTGGTTATTACTTCAATTCGACTAAATTAGATGTTAAATATGGAATTAATTGCAAGGTTTAACTTTCAAGAGAAGGGTTTCAAAATTCAAGTTATGGTTTTACTACATCATTAAGGTTACAATGTATGGTTTAACATCTTATGTTATGCAAATTGTAGTCTAGTTGTTAAATTATAAATTTGTTACAATTAAATTGTCCAAATTTCTTAGATTGCAAACTAGGTTTATAGAATTAATGGAAATGAGCGAGTTTAAAATTTAGTTTGGGTTTGGGTGGCTTAATCAAGATATTTAGTGAGTATTGTTGCTGCTAGAATTGTTAAACAACTATATTTGAACTAAATTGGCAATTGTTGCTTACTAGAGTTTCGGAAAAATAGCTTTTAAAGCAAATTTGATGTTTTGATGATTTAAACCCTATTTTATATATATGTTTAGTGTGTTGTGAAACCACGAATTGTACGTTTGGGTTTTTCTCGATCAATCGGCGTTTGTACGCCGTTGTCGAGGGTTATTTGGTTCTTTTGCATAAGCGGACCATAGGTCTTGACCAATGTGAGATTCGTGTGTCGTTTTGGTCATGAGTCGGATTTTAATGCGATACGATGTGTTATGATACGTAGGTACCCTCACGAGGACTTCGAGACGACAAGCAAGCGCTTGATGACATCGGCATCGGCAAGCGAAGATCAAGGTGAGTAGATATATATCTACGGGGGAAGTCTGGTGGATGGCGTATAGCACCCCCGCAGTTTCGTAGTGTAGTATACGAATACGTATACCTATGTATATATAAGTATGTTTATTGTGAGACTAGATGATTATCTAGATAAACTTTAGAAGTTCATGGTTAAATCCTAGTTTAACTTGTTGATAATGTCGTTAGTTAGTTGTAGTCGCGAACCTTAGATTAAGGTTTACAATCCCACACACACACTCGCATGAATTTTATTACTTGTGCGTATATGGGGATATGCATATATATATACACACATAGGTATGGGACTATGTATATATATATCTACGTATACATATACATGGATGATGAGGATTATATATGATATTGGGAGATGAGTCGATGAGATTGGGCATGATAACACGAGATCGGTGATATGACATGGTTCGTATTTTGAGATACGACATGATGTTATTAGCGGGTCTTTAGGCGTGGTGTTTTTATACACACGCATATATATATATATACATATATATATATATATATATATACACATACATTTAGTGTTGGAGATAGTACCCTCAGAGTCAATTATTGGATCACAGGCACGTGATTGCAATGATTGAAGGAGGACCTATACCGGTAGGACAGTCTTACTCAAGATGATAGTATGCTATCTGGTTTATCTTTATCATCGTATACTGCTTTAGGTGACCTTACACGTCACTATTGCACGCTGATAGAGCCCCTAGGATTCTTGCTTGAGTTCCAGCAGTATGAGGGCGATCATATAAGTGGGAGCTGGGGTCTATAAGTACATCCTTAAAAGGTCCCTAGTCGTGGGAGTTTCGAGACAGGGCATCGATACTCCAGAGTAGACTAGTGTATACAGTCGAGACCCCGACGAGGGGCGGTGGCCGGTCTCACAAACCACTGGTGTCAGTTAGTTCACCTAAGATGTATACAGGTGCTCATTGGGTTATGAGTACACCGGATAGGACTCGCCGGGAACATGCTAGTTGGTATTATACCTGATGTCAGATAGCAGTTCTCTGGTGACATGTGTACAGGTTAGTTCATCGACCTGAGATAGTCATTTGTCTCGTGTAAGTTCCCACTGTGCTTTGATTATTACCCTACCACGCTCAAAGGAGACGTGCAAACAGGTTTTAGTTGGGTACAGTCCCGAGCTACATGGAGACAGTGAGCAGATCTTCAGGGGTTCATCTCTCCCGGTATTGGAGGTGAGGTCGCGCTGTGTCTAGGAGAGCCAGTACATGAAAGTCCTTGGCCAAGGCAGGAGATTTACTGGTAGGTATTCCAGTAGTATCTCAGGGTGTTCTAGGCTGCACTCCGACACGAGTTATACCGCTTTTGGGGGTTTGACCTTTACCAACCCCCTAGGCCTGCCATGCGATGCTCATAGATGAACGGATCGGACTATACGGATATTGTCACTGACAGGATCAGTAAGATGTCAGGATGAGTTCGCTCATCGGCGTCCCTTTTGGTCAATACCTGGTAGCCCGTTACGTATTGGCTAATACCTCTGACGTGCTAGTAGTTAAATTCACAGCCAAAGTATTGACGAGTCTTTAGAGTCCCCTACAGACCAGTTTCTCAAGTTTCGGGCGAAACGCTGTAGAGGCCGTATGGAGATATGGCAAGGTTCGATCAGATACGTGCGGTATTGCACGGATCGTGATCGGACGGATTTTACTAGCGGGTTTTGGTTTAAGCCGGATCCTAGTATTAGACAGTGTAGATTTTTTCTCTTTGCATTTGTGTTTAGTGAGAATACAAATGCGGGTATGTATATACAGTCGTGGGGTTTTCCTGTAATTTATTACGGGATCAGTTTTTTTGAAGTTGCCAGTTTGTATTCCGTTCCGGCCAGTTTTCCTTTGTTCCTTCACTGCCGGATTTTTCCGATGGAGGGGCTAATTTGCAATTGTGCAAATTAGCCATTATGGAGGGGGTTATTTGTATTTGTGGCATTATGATGGGTAAAGCATCTTTGCTTTACTTGTGATCATTTCTTGCATTAATGAGATTAGAGTTGATTAGGATTTTGATGTGGGGCTTGGCTTTTGGATGTGGTCACCTCTTTTGATTCCTACACTCACCTCCCTTCATGTATTATTATTTTTTTCTCCACCATTTCCTTAAAGGGCCAGCCACTTGTGAGGAGAGTGAGAGAGTTCATTGTTCATGTGGGAAAAATTATCATTCATCTCATTTTTAGCTTGCCACAAAAATTCCCAAGTTCATATCTTGTTCATTCCTCCATCACCAAAGGCAACTTCACCCCAATTGAGAGAATGGTTTCTACACTAGTCTACAGCATTCCTTGGACGCGTCGGATAGCCAACTTCGCGCCCGAGTTGCCTCGGTCCAGAGGTGGGAGCCCGTAAAGAACCCGGCGATGTGGTGCCTGTTTCGACGAGGAGGCGACGACCGGAGATTCCGCGAGGAGATCGGAGTGGAGGCGAAGACCGAAGGACACGGATCGCTTGGTATAGCTTCTCTACTCATTTTCTTGTTTGCTAGAGTTAGGTTAATGGCCCGATCCGGGATTTTTTGTGCGCGGTGGTGCCGGTTTTCTAGTTTGAAAAGTTTTTCGTTTCAGCATTCCGGCGTCGGATTGACGGCCGGGGGGCCGCCGTGCACTTACACTGGTATCAGAGCCACGCCATTAACCTACTCTAGCTTGATCTAATGTGTTTACAAGTTCGATCGAACAAATTTCCGAAAACCCGATTTCTATTGCACATGTTTCTGTCAAAATTTTTTTGGGCTCGAAAATTTTTTCAGGTTGTTGCAGAATATTGTGCAGGAAATTTTAAGTGTTCTACAAAACTTTGGTGACGTGTCGCTTCAGTAAGACCGCGGAAACGCGGCCAAACCCCTGGTTTGACCGCGGTTCCGCGGTGGAAGAAGGTCAACGCCGTACCAAATTTTTCTAGACGGCTTTCTACATGGAAATAGGGGTTTTGGAACATTCTTTTTGGGCCTAGATTTTCTGTGAGTGCTACAGTAGTGCTTGGGGCCCACTTGAGTATATTTGATCGATCGAAAATTTTAAACAAGTTAGTTCACAGTATTTACATTATATCTGCGACCGTGAATGTCACTCGATCGGTAAATCCTGTCCAACTGCTATTGCCCTTTTAGACGGATTTACGAACGTGACATTCACGTTGATGTTCTGTGTTGTGCTGTGATGTTGCGGATTGGTCGTGGGGGTAGCCTGGATGCAATGTTAGTACAGTTTTGTTTATTATGTTCATTTGATATTGCGGGGCGAGCGTCCGACCTGTGGACTGCCGTCACTGCCTGTTTGTATATTATTCTTTTGGGGTACGACCGGGTCGAGTTCGATGTACCCGTTGTATGTATATTTTACTTTCTGTACTAGGATTACCCCGCGGAGGGGTGCACAGGTAGCCGGGTTCTAGAGGGCAACGGGCCCGCATCTCATGGCGTTGAGACGGAGGGGGCTCTACTCTAGAATTGGCGGGCTATTCGCCGCACTCGTAGGGGGTACAGGTTGACCTAAGGAGGGGTGCTCAAGTTACCGGATTCCGTGAAGTGCTGGGTGGTCCATTCACGTTACTGAAGGGGGCTGCCTCGCTTCAGGTTTTGGCTGGTAACTTGCCGCGCCCGTAGGGGTCTAGGATTTCATTGCACAGGCTATCCACACGACCAGGAGAACGTCGGGTTTCAGTAACGGCTCTATGAAACCCGGGGATCCCAGATATCTGTATTGTTCTGTGATGCTTATTACATTTCTGTGATGTTGCATTTTATCACGCCTTGAGCGAATATTATATATTGATATATATACTAGTAGATGTTGTATATGTTTTGCATCCGCGCTAGTCCAGTCCCCGCTCTGTCGTTAGTTAAGTAACCTAACAGGTGATGACGGGACCTAGTGGCGAATGCGGATGGCATATACGTACATTATTATTTTCGTTCTTTATTGGTGTGATCAATTGATGGGACTGCATTGATTCGGATCAATGCAAGCTAAACAAACCTATTCTTATGTTGTTGGAACATTTTTCAAAAAGCTTTTATTGCAAGGGCGTTCTCTTTTGTTTTGCACAGTGGTATTCGGTTATGAATATCCAGCTCCTTAGTCGACGAGGCAAGGGCCGAGATCACTTCACCGGGAGTGACCCCTTGGACAGAAGTTTGTGTCAGGGCAATAACTCCACTATAGTCATTTACTTTTGCTTTGCATCGTGGTATTCAGTTGGAATATCCTTCACCTCATCCTACGGTGAAAGAGCCGAGATCCCTTCACCGGGAGTGACCTCTTTAGCAAAGGTTTTCACCACTATATTTTTAAAAGCTATCCGGTTCCTTCAACGATATCAAGTTCATTACGTTAAAGGTTTTTCGCAAGAAACCATTCGTATCCCTCCGTCGTTTCAGACGGGTAGCACGTAGTATTCATGCTATGTTTGTTGACCTTCGTCAAGGCATAGTGTATGGTAGCTGCTTGTTACCTTTCTGCTGCATAGATAGATGCGTTGGTTTGGGACAGTCGTATAGCCTTGTTGACCTTCGTCAAGGGCTTGTACGGGTGGGTTCAAATTAACCTGGACAATGACGGGTAGAACTTGACATGTGACTTATGATTTGTTGACCTTCGTCAAGGTCATAAGAGCATGGGGCAAAAATCACATCGGGAGTTTCTAAAGAAACTGAAACTTACCAGATATGCGCATACCTTCTGGAGTGTGATAACATGAACGGATTCCGTCACGTTATCATGCGATGATAGTTGGATCCCGATTCCCACTGATGAGTTGGTTTACTCCTCGGGTGATCCCGACTAATTCTTCTTTCAGGTTTGGAGGAGAATTTGACGCTACAGTGGGAGGTTTCCTGATTAGAAAAAGTGATAACCATTCTGATCTAGGTTAGAGTGCACGCTGAGTGTTTCTTTTCTCTCTCTCTTTGGCAGCGACCATGGAACCGACCCTAGACTATGACTCGGTAACTAAAATTAACCGAACCTTCTTATAAGACTAGCTTTTGGATTGTCAGAGTTGCATACCTCCTTGCCACTCCTACTTTTACCATTTTCTCCAGGACACCCCGTATTGCTACGAACGTCCACTTTCATTGGACAAAACCATCGTATGGTTATATACGAACTCGAAGAAATTCAAGGATGGTTTTCGGTTCTGGAGAAAATGAATAAGACTATTCAGTTGTCTTTTCCTTTTACCTTCTCTCAGGTTGCAAGTACTCCTTGGTTTAGGAGATAGTACACCTATTACGCAAATTGGATAGTCTTCTTCCAAACCTTAGGCTTGTGCCGAGAGGTGGGGAATGAAGAAAACCAATTAGCATAACGATGGTGTACATAAGGTATTAAGTAAAGACATATCAAGGGATTAGTAAGAGTGCAAAGTAAATTGCGATTGCTATTCACGACCAAACCAAGTATTTCTTCGCCAATCCTAAAATCACCTTTGTATTTCTCCAGGATACTCCGTATCACTACGAAGATCCACAGTTTATTGGATACTCCATCGTATGGTTATATACGAACTCGAATGGAACTTGTTCCTGTTCGGGGATGGATTCTGATTCAGGAGAAATAGGAATAAGGTTTATTCGGTTGTCTTTTATCTTCACCTTCCCTCGCATTGCGAGTGCTCCTAGGATTAGGATAGTACACCTATTATGCTTATTGGATAGTCTTCTTCCAAACCATAGGCTGGTGCCGAACGGTAGGGAAGGAAGAAAACCATTTGGCCTAAAGGGGTGTACAGAAGGTAATGACTAAAGACATATAAAGGGATTTGGAGAGGTGGCAAAGAATTATACGGTTATAGTTGTGAATCTGGATAATGGAAGAGGCATTACTAGGTATACACGGATACCCCTAAGAAACATTTCAATGTTTCAGTTTCACTGTGTATTGTTAAAAGAAAACTGATTTCCCAATTAACACTTGCTCCAGGGTATATATTTACCAGGTCTGATTCTCACATCTGTATGGTTTTACAGATGATGAGTGGGAGTAAGTTATTAGGAATTAGGTGATCATCCTCATTATATCGGGATTCGTTGTAATTGGTGATATTTGAGGAAGTCACCTGGGTTGTTTGCCTGACGGCAAATATTTGGTTTTGAATATTCGTTGTTATGCACCGATTTCAAATTGATATATCTGTACGTCTATTGATATAGAGTGAGATATACCTTTTTGAAATTATGTCTATGACATTTACCTATATCAGTGGATGGTTAGGTAAGGAGCATTGAACAGCGGTGTAATTCTTCTTAACCATAAGTACAGTTTTCAACCTACGACACACAGTGAATGAGTCACTAGACTCAGGGGACTTATACAGAGTATTGTATGTTGTCCAGTGTCCATTAGGACAGAGGGGTTGGTACTCGTACTATATTCTGTTTACTTGTGACTTCTCTAGTTCTTAGACATGTGTTTCGTAGAAATGCAGGTTCTGAGTTTTGAGAAGTTATAGGTATAAGAATAAAGTAGAGAACCAGGTATTGCAAGTATCGGGATTCTTCAGGGTGATCGAAGATGTAGGTACTTGTGAATGGTATTCAGTTGATAGTAATGATTAAGAGAACTTGCTTCTCTTTCAGGTTACTCATAATTGGAAGCACTCCTAAGTTGAGTAACGCTGAACGGCCTCTTTCCATTTACTTGACATGCACTGGAGACAGCTGCATGATTTGAATCTTGTTCAATTAAATCAGTGCCTCTGTTTCTGTATTGGATATAGAACAGTTCATATCTTAACGATGTTAAGGTACGGGAAGTTGTCTGGCTTATGCTTAAAACTAGACTCTGGATAACTCAAGGCACGTTTCTGTAATGGCTGTTTGTGGGTTGACCCGGGCTATGACGAGGGTTGACTTTCTACCATCTGGAAGATCAATAGTGATATTGTTCTTGACTCGCCACAGTTTTAATAAAAATGGATTTTTTCAGAAAACAGTAGTGGGAGTATGGTAGAAATGGAAGTGATTCCAGAACCGCAAACGATTACTAAAGATTTGATAAGAACCTAAAGATTCAATCTGGTTTGGCATTCCATTAGCCACTCCGCAGATAAGGTGGGTAACCTCAGGCGCTCGAGAGGTACTTCGGTATGCTCAAGGACGGTGGCAGGGAGGTTCTTGTTTACCCAGACTTACCATTGTTGTTGTTCCAGACTGTGAGACCCGACAGGAGGATGAATATAGCGTCGTTATGAACTAGCTTTAGAATATACGTTTATATGACTCTGCTAGAGGGTTATCATAGTCAGTGGGAGCAGCGGAAGCATAATGGACAAGTGGCTTATGTCTATTTATAGACTAAAGCAGATACAACGGAGATAGATCATCTATTTCTGATATGATAGTCATAAGTTTGACTTCATTAGAATAGGGGATGGATCTGTTAAGAAGGTTGTAGGGTGTGATGTCCTGGTATTTGGATGACATACACAGAGTAGGAAGTGATATTCCTATACTACGATCAGTTAAACTTTGGTTGTCACACAGAGGTTTCTCCACATGGGACATGGATATTATATCAGACATTCTGGTTACTAGATCTATAGATCTAGATTTGGGTGGTTTCCCAATCAGGGTACTTAGACAGCATTCTAAGAATTTTTAGAATGGACAACTCCTGGCACGGTAGTGTACCAGCAGGTAATGGAGTCACCCTCTCTAAAGGTGTCTTACAGACTAAAGGGGAGATGGATGTGCATGATTGGCAGATCACTTGCTTTGGCAATTGAGTTGATCATGAGATGTCAAGTACCACACCAGATGTTGTTTTTGCACGAGATGCAGTAAGTTGATATTAATCCAATCCTGGAGAAACGATCGGAAGCAGTTTTCGAACATAAGTTGATGTTCTAGGGAAATGATAACTGCAGCCTCCTTTAGGAGACAGTTATCATTCCAGGCTTCTAAGGTGACCTGGATGACAGAGAGGTTGTCAGAGTTATAGTTTTCCCTCCGACGAGGGGCAGTATTTTTGACAGGTGGTCCAGGTGGATACTGAGGGAAGGATGGCGCTGGATACTGATTAAGTTCAGTTGACGATACAGTCTAAGAAGTTTGGATTTGGTGTTTATTTATGAGCTAGGTCCCATCAGACATCCAGACATATTCTAAGACAGGTATTGCTCATTTCGGGAGATGGCTTTGTCCGCGAACTTGAGATAAAGAGAGACATAGAAAGAAACATCAGAGCGGATCCACTCACTTAGGCTAATCCTCGAACGCAATGGTTTTGCAAACGAGCTTTGTGAGACTGACTAGTAGAGGAGTTGGGTGTTCGGTATTACACGGGCTGTGAGTATGCGACATCGCAATAATTAGCCTTGGGTGCAAGTGGGAGATTGTTGGAGATAGTGCCCTCAGAGTCAATTATTGGATCACAGGCACGCGACCTATACCGGTAGGACAGTCATACTCAAGATGATAGTATGCTATCTGGTTTATCTTTATCATCGTGTACTGCTTTAGGTGACCTTACAAGTCACTATTGCACGCTGATAGAGGCCCTAGGATTCTTGCTTGACTTCCAGCAGTATGAGGGCGATCATATAAATGGGAGCTGGGGTCTATAAGCACATCCTTAAAAGGTCCCTAGTCGTGGGAGTTTCGAGACAGGGCATCGATACTCCAGAGTAGACTAGTGTATACAGTCGAGACCCCGACGAGGTCGGTGGACGGTCTCACAAGCCACTGGTGTCAGTTGGTTCACCTAAGATGTATACAGGTGCTCTTTGGGTTATGAGTACACCGGACAGGACTCGCCGGGAACATGCTAGTTGGTATTATACCTGATGTCAGATAGCAGTTCCCTGGTGACATGTGTACAGGTTAGTTCATCGACCTGAGATCGTCATTTGTCTCGTGTGAGTTCCCACTGTGCTTTGATTACTACCCTACCACGCTCAAAGGAGACGTGCAAACAGGTTTTAGTTGGGTACAGTCCCGAGCCACATGGAGGCAGTGAGCGGATCTTCAGGGGTTCGTCTCTCTTGGAATTGGGGGTGAGGTCGCGCTGTGTCTAGGAAAGCCAGTATATGAAAGTCCTTGGCCAAGGCAGGAGATTTACTGGTAGGTATTCCAGTAGTATCTCAGGGTGTTCTGGGCTGCACTCCGACACGACTTGTACCACTTTTGGTGGTCTGACTTTTACCAACCCCCTAGGCCCGCCATGCGATGCTCATAGATGAACGGATCGGACAGTACGGATATTGTCACTGACAGGCTCAGTTGGGTGTCAGGATGAGTTCGCTCATCGACGTCCCTTTTGGTCAATACTTGGTAGCCCGTTACGTATTGGCTAATACCTCTGACGTACTAGTGGTTATATCCACAGCCAAAGTATTGACGAGTCTTTAGAGTCCCCCAAAGACTAGTTTCTCATGTTTCGGGCGAAACGCTGTAGAGGCCATATAGAGATATGGCAGGGTTCGATCAGATACGTGCGGTATTGCACGGATCGTGATCGGGCGGATTTTACTAGCGGGCTTTGGTTTAAGCCGGATCCTAGTATTAGACAGTGTAGATTTTGTCTCTTTGCATTTGTGTTCAGTGAGAATACAAATGCGGGTATGTATATACAGTGGCGGGGTTTTCCTGTAATTTATTACGGGATCAGTTTTTTTGAAGTTGCCAGTTTGCATTCCGTTCCGGCCAGTTTTTCTTTGTTCCTTCACGGCCGGATTTTTCCGATGGAGGGGCTAATTTGCAATTGTGCAAATTAGCCATTGTGGAGGGGGTTATTTGTATTTGTGGCATTATGATGGGTAAAGCATCTTTGCTTTAGTTGTGATCATTTCTTGCATTAATGAGATTAGAGTTGATTAGGATTTTGATGTGAGGCTTGCCTTTTGGATGTGGTCACCTCTTTTGATTCCTACACTCACCTCCCTTCATGTATTATTATTTTTTTCTCCACCATTTCCTTAAGGGGCCGGCCACTTGTGAGGAGAGTGAGAGAGTTCATTTTTCATGTGGGAAAAATTATCATTCATCTCATTTTTAGCTTAACACAAAAATTCCCAAGTTCATATCTTGTTCATTCCTCCATCGCCAAAGGCAACTTCACCCCAAATGAGACAATGATTTCTACACTAGTCTACAGCATTCCTTGGACGCGTTGGCTAGCCAATTTCGCGCCCGAGTTGCCTCGGTCCAAAGGTGGGAGCCCGTAAAATAACCCGGCGATGTGGTGCCTGTTTCGACAAGGAGGCGACGACCGGAGATTCCAAGAGGAGATCGGAGTGGAGGCGAAGACCGAAGGACACGGATCGCTTGGTATAGCTTCTCTACTCCTTTTCTTGTTTTCTAGAGTTAGGTTAATGGCCCGATCCGGGATTTTTTGTGCGCGGTGGTGCCGGTTTTCTTGTTTGAAAAGTTTTTCGTTTCCGCATTCCGGCGTCGGATTGACGGCCGGGGCGCCGTCGTGCACTTACATTTAGATGGTATCAGTATGTACTAGACATAAATCAGTACCCCCAGATCATGATGTTTGATGAAAATGATTCCAGATGAATAATGTGATAAATGTGATATTGACCCGTACCTTGATTTAGGATGCCGTACGATGGATTTACCGTACGAGCTATATATTGATGATAGATCCGCACTCTTGACTCGAGGATATCATATTATATATATTGTATCATATGTGATACAATTGAGGGGGGATCACCGACTATTATATATATATATATCGACTCAGACTTAGGTGGTTTTCCTTATCTTATTGATTAGTCTTAGTTTAGACCTGTAGTTTACTTGTAGATGTTAGACTAGACTCGAGTCATGCCTATTTTCAAAACTGACGAATCATGGGTATTTTAAAGACAGGTCCTATTTTTCCAAACACCACGATTCGTGTGATTTCAAATGCTAAACTGTATGACTCGTTTATACAAGTGTTTATTCCTTATTGTTGCATTTGCTATTTATCCCTGCATATTCATGTTGCTATCATCGCATTGCATACTTATTGTGTACTTTAGAAATTATGAGACCCATGCTGTCAGGACACCAGCACCATTACCGATGATGCGTATGCTCCACGTACACTTGCTTGCTGGCGCACACACATCATCATTGGTAATTGCCATGTCACGTACACTTTAGAGAATATTATTTTATTGATATCGCTTGCTAGCAGATAGTTTCGACATATCATTACAGTGCTAGTTTAGATATTGCATCCATTATTGTGATATTTCATGCATATTTATTATTCATTGTCATGCATTATTATTCAGGGCCAGACCGGATTGTCGGAGCCCAATACTTTTAATTCATTGTTTAATTATTTTCGAGATTTGGATTTTTCCATGAGATTTATGGATTTGGAGAAACCGCAAGATTTTATAAACTAATTATCATTTTAAAATGAAAGTTGCGGTTTTCTTATGATAAGATTTGAGATACATCCACCATGAGTTTTCTCGGCTCTTGAGCGATATCATACACCCAATTCGAGGTGGAGGAGGAACCGTCTGTGGGTGCAAGGTGGACCCGGTACGGTATCACTGGGTAAGAAGGTCGCAGATGATTGGGTTGAGCCTGTGACAGGGGAGTACTACTGACCGGTGACTTCATTTATGACTCGTCGGATATCCGGACGATACCGATCGGAGTTTGGGCCAGTCCGGATAGCCGGAGCACAGGGGCCAGTCCGGATAGCCGGAGCCCTAGATTTTGAGATATTGATGACTTGAGGTATTGAGATTTGATGATACAGGCCAGTCGGGATAGCCGGAGCCTGAGATATTGATATATTGATATATTGAGATATATTTTTGTGTCCATGCTAGACACTGATTTATGTTGATTTCATTGATGATACCTCGATTTAAATATACATAAATCTCACTATTTATTGAAAACAATTTTCCATTTATGATGTATTCTGTTTTCATTTCGATGCATTCATACATCATATTTATGATACATTGCTACCTGAGGCACTGACACGAGTAAATGGGATTACACTTATGCATAGATGTTTACCCTTGTCATTTTATTATGCTTCAGGCCATATTATATTTGAGGATATTATGATCGTATGACCTAGGATTGAGTCATACATGCGATTTCTATCTGTGGATGTTTTCTACTCACGAGTTGGCAACTCCCCCCCGTTGTGCCACAGTTCTTGCAGGTTTTGCCGTACAGGTTTCATTGCGGCATTCTGGCACACTGCTTCCATTCCGGTTGATTGCTTTGGTAGGTGGGTTCACTCGCATCATGACCCCCCTCCTACATTTATTATATTCAGTTGTATCTAGTAACTCCATCAACCAGCCTTGTATATTATTTATAGACTTAGAAGGCCTGTTGTATATTATTTCGACCTTAGAGTCGCACGTTGTATTATTACGGTTTTCATGTTGATTTTGAGTTTCTTTTGAGTTTTGATCCTCGCCTTTCGGCGTTTTATATTATATTTCTTGCGTGGTTGTGACCGTCGATTAACGAAGAGCTAGCTTCCGTTTGGGGATGCCTTTTATCATTTCGTATACTATTCATCTTGTACCCCGTTTGGGGCCAGTATTTACAAAGGAAACTCTGCCGAAATTTTCAGAAAAGACTTGATGTTTTAAAAACGCATAATTCGGCCTATACTATTAAAACCACTTGGTTTGAAACAAGGTTTCCTTCACTTATTATTTAAAATAGTTTAGATTTCAGGGATTTTTGGCTTACTTGAATTAGATAGGGTCCTATAGACTTCATATGATTAAAGGGCCTGTCACGTGCCATTTCGGGTCGTGACAGAATGGTTTTGAGAAATAGTTGTGCACGCGAGCTCGACCTCATTTTAAAATTTATAAAACCTCAAGTGCACGGCGCGTTGTAGTTAGCCGGCAAGTACGGGTCGATCCGCAGGGAATTGGAGATTAGGTGTTATCGCTTAAGGTTCGAGAAACAAAAGAATTTGGTTGGTTGTCAGTAAAATAGAAAAAAAGATATTATAGAAAACAAGTTAAGAAGAAAGGTGGTCGTGGCCTTGGCTCGGATGGTTGAATCGCGGTGATTTCTTCGACGCTCCCTTGATCATGAGTTGTCCGTCCTTATGTCGATCCCGACGTGAAGCATGACTTGTCAAGGTGGTTGTGAAGCACAAATCATCAAGTTATCGGATTTCGACGCAAAACACAAAATGAATCCGTTTTGTTCACTTACCATTTGTATGTCCAAGCTTGAAGTATCGACACTAAGCACAAAGGTTAGCAAGCATACGAAAACATCAAATACACAAATTAGCGAGTGAGAGCAAGTGGTTTTAGTGTTAAATTTGCTAAGTGTTTGTGATAGTATAGGGTATATGAAACCAAGAGGTTTGTCAAGCCACTTGATCACAAAATACCATATCTAAACTTAGCAAACTTAACACTAAATTGATTTTAACTTAAACATTGTAAAATGGGAGAAAATGTGTGAATATGGTATATGAAGATGTTAACTTGTAACCATGGTTTCAAAATACCATATCACATCAATACATAAAGCAATCTTTAATTTAGAATCACATTATATGCATTTTAAACATTAACAAGAGGAGTAGGAAGGAAAAGCCATTCATCTCACATCCTTACCATCACCACAACCAAAGATTTTACTCAAGCATGATAAAAAGAAAAGCAAAGAATAAAAGAAGTAAACAAAGAAATAAATAACAAATATATTAACACTTGAATGAGTTGAGATACATGGTGTTGGTTACTTGTTCAACCTCCATAATGAAGCTCTCAAAAGAAAGCTCCAAGAGGGAAGAAGAAGAAGAAGAAACCAAGCTAGGCTCATACAACTCTCAAGCAAAACCAAAAACAAAATGATATAATGTACATATGGCTTTTTTACATGTCCCTTCTCACTAAATCTGTTATGGTATTTATAGGCTCAACACCACAATAAACAAAGAATATAAATAGGATGATGTTACCCTAAGAAATGACCAGAAGAAAAATGGGGACAATAGCTTGTAGGGGGCCGGCTGTGCCGGCCATATGGGGCTTCTCGCCGGTCAGGTCTTGAAGAGTGGGGCCCGTCTTGGTGTGGTGAACTCGAAATATCTCCAATATCTCTCTGGTGTTGTTCGATTTGTCTATTTATCTCTGGTTTGCATTCAGAAGATTTGGAGGGAAACAAGATGCTTTATATCACATCACACATTTTCTTTACTTTAACACACATCCCCACTTATGCCCACTTGTGCCAAGGCAGCCCTCACCTAGGTCCAAGGATCAAAGAGCTAGTGCACACTTGTAATGTGTTAGACCAAAATTGTGTACACTTTTATTTGCAAAAGAACACTTTGGATATTGATCGGTTCTCTTTTCTGATTGCAGTGTCGGCTCACAAATGTCATATCCGTGATTTTGAGTATGTTTTCCAGTGTTTTGTCATGAATACCTGTAATTTGTATTTACTGAGCAGACACTGGTAAATAGTACCGATATATACAAAATTGATAATGAATGAGTGGTATTAAAATGCAGTTTTCTGTGATGAACAGTAGTCCGCAAGCACATCCTTTAACAATTCCTGGTCGATAGAGTATCGAGACAGGGCATCGATATTCCTATATGGGGCAATGGTTGGTCCTAAACCCATTGGTGTTTGACATCAAAGATTGTACACAGGTGCTCATTAGAGAATGAGTACACTGAACAGGACTTGCTGAGAACTGCTATATGGTACCATACCTTTCGTCAGATAGCAGTTCTTTGTTGACACATATACATGTTAGTCTGTAGACCCGATATCGTCATAGTGTCTTGTGTGGTTCCCACTTTGCTTTGATTTCCTCCCTACCATAGCTCAAAGGAGTCATGCAAATAGATTTTGGGTACAGTCCCAAGTCACATAGAGGCAGTGAGCGATAGGAGTGGTTTCATCTCTCCCGGTATCGGGAGTTGATGTTGCGCTGTGCTGGATTGGCTATAACAGCAAGTCCCTAACCAGGGCTGATGAGATTTACTGGTAAGTGTTATCAGTAGTTTCTCGAAAGGTTATAGGCCACACATCGGCATGACATATCAAGTTATTGCGGTCTGACGATTCCACACCCCAGACTCGATATGTGACATATCAGACGAAGAGACCGGACTATACGGTAAGTGTTGCTTATAGGCTCTACGGGAGTTTGGATAAGTTTGCTTGTTGATCTTCTATTCGTTCAATACCTGGGTAGCCGTTACGTCCAGCTAGTACCGCTGACGGCTTGTGGGTATCTGATGTGATCATTACCTACTGCTGGAGTATTAAAGAGTTTTTAAAGTCCCACATAGAGATTTCCTAGCTCAAGTGAAACGAAGTAGGGCACATATGGAGATATGTGCGGGAGCTTGATTAAATACGATTATGTGATACCGTATTCTAATATAGCGATATTTAATATCGGTTAGGTTATATATGTTATAACTGGATTATTAAATCAAGTGTTGACTCAATGATTTGATATATGTATATATTTGATATTGGCCGGTTATATATGATATGACCAGATTATTGAATCTAGTGTTGATTTAATATCTAATATTGAATATTAGCCGGTTATATGTGATATAACCGGATAATTGAATCAAGTGTTGATTTAATGTTTTGATATACATATATATGATATTAGTCGGTTATATATGATATGACTGGATTATTGAATCAGGTTTGATTTAATAATTTGATATATATTTATATATTTGATACATATATATATATATATATATATATTAACTAATATTAAGCTCACTAAAGATTTTCTTCTCTTTATACATATTTATATATATATATATATATGATATATAAATATATGTATTAATTATTTTATCATGCTTGATGATACATAGGATGTATGTGAATCACACATGAGCTTGAGATGAGATGATAATGGTTTGATTTATAAATTAAAGAAAAAAGGAAATGAGTCATTTTTTCTTAGATGCTTGTGGAAGCCTTGAGAAGCCATGACTCATCACTTGTTCTTTGTTTTATTCATAGATATTTTCCATCTCATCTAATCACTCACCTTATGGTTCACTCTCTCTCATTCCAAGTTCATCCCCCTCATTCTTTCGGCTCTAGAATTTTCTTGAGGTGAGAAAAGAAAAGAGAAAGAAGAAAAATAAGTGAGCAATGTTCCTATTTCATCAACCTAAACTTTTCTAACCCATTAGTTTAGGTTGTTTGCTTTATTAATACCTTGATTAGTGAAGAGTGTGCTTTAGTGAGAGAGACTTCAAGGTGGATCATCTTCGTCATCGAAGACATCTAGCAAGCTCGATCTTTTATCAAGTGGAGTCGAAGAAGAGTTTTAGGGACTACTACTTGGAACTTTAGAAGTGAAGGACCGGTCTACAAAGATTGTAAACCCTCTTCACTTAGTTTAAATGTTATTTGCTTGCTACTAAACCCTAATTCTGTAGTTCGATTCTTGTTTAGTATGCTTAGACCTCTAGATTTTTTAAAATTGTATACTTGATGCTCTTTGAAACCCAGTAGATGTGCTAAGACATATTTTCAATATCAAAGCCTACTTAAACCTTAACTAGCTAGTTAGCAAGTAGTTAGAATTTTGATCGACAGAAAATCCCCGAAATTACATTTCCAAGATATGCTTGTTGTCCGAATTTTAAGCTTCAAAAAATTATTTTAGCGACCTTATAATTACAAGCAGGCTTTTCTAGAATTAACAAAAAATACGAGCACATAAGCTATCAATCAGGACAGGATCCGCGGCCAAATGACCTATTTGGCCGCTAATGAACGGTCTAATTGTAACCAAAGTGCTCCAATTTTCTTTTGGGTTTCAGTTTCTTGGAAATATGATTTTTGGTACATTTGATTTTTGCCCAGATTTGTTTGTGTACTGGTTTGTACATAGGGTAAATACGGAAAGTTAAAATCGATCGAAATTATAAATTCTTGATTAACTGTGTTTTATGTTTGTATATGTGTTGCTAAACGTCTGCTAATTGCTATATACCGATTAGTGGGGGTTGCACATATCCAGTATCTTGATGATGGTATCTGAATATGAAGTATTGGATCGTCGTGAATGAATAGCCGGGGGGATGTGAGAAGAGTGTTCTTTTCTTTCATTCATGTATATTTGTAAATTGATGAAATATTCTTTTGCGGGGCACATCAATGTTGAAGTTGTAGCCACCGTTGTATTATTTCATTTACTTTTTCTTGCACCTAGGATAGACCCAAGGTGGGGTGCACAAACTACCGGGTTCTTGAAGTGCCGAGTGATCTACTCATTTTATTGAGGGAGGTTGCTTCACTTCGGGAATTTGGTGGGTAGTTTGCCATACCCGTAGGGGTCTAGGATAGGGTTTGGCTATTCATCACAACCGTGGAATCCATTTTTCGTTATAGGCTAAAACAAAATACGGATATCCTAGTATATCCAATATATTCATCTATGCTGCTGTGATCTATGATCTGGAATGACTATTATTGTGTGAGGCGAATGGCTATATATATATATATTATATAATAAATGTTGCTTATATTTTATACCCGTGCTAGTCTAGCCCCCACTCTGCCGCTAATTAAGTAACCTAACAGTGCATGACGGGGCCCGATGGCGAATGCGGATGGCATAAGCGTACGTTCTATTTTCGTTTCTTTCTGCAATGATAGTGTTAAATAATGGGACAACATTAATATTGATTATTGCAAAGAAAACAAACCAAAGTTAAATCGTTGGAACAATTTTAAAACCACTCGATTTTCTTGAAAAACAACGTTTAAATGTGGAGCATAAACCACTCCTTTTAAAAGCTATCACGGTTCCTTCGACTATAGCAAGTTCATTACATTCACGGTTTTCGCCAAAATCAGCCGTAACCCTCCGTCATTTCAGATGGATATTCAGTAGTATTCACGAAATATATTTTGATCTACGCCAAGGCATAGTGATTGGTAGCTGTTGGATATTCATCCGTAGCATAGATAAAAGCGTTAATCTAGGACAGGCGTTAGCTATTTTGGCCTTCGTCAATGGTTTCCACGAATGGGTTCAGATTAACCTGGACAATGACGGGTAGAACATGACTTACATCTTATGATATTTTGGCCTCCATCAAGGTCATAAGAGCCTGAGGAAAAAATCCACATCGGGAGTTTCTAAAGAAAAGGATACTTGCTAGTTTTGCATACCATCTGGAGTGTGATGATTTTGGTAGGATTCCTTCAAAGTTGTCACACAATGATCGTTGGATCTCGATCCCACCGTGAGTTTTATTACTCCTCGGGAGAGTTTTTCACTTAAACAATCAATGCTATAAACCAAGTAGGTTTCTACAACGGTGTTAGCGGGGTTACGCCTCCAAGGAAAAGAGGTTATGTAATTAAGAAACTTCGCGAAAGCATTGGAAACCTCCTTCGAAGTACCGAGACTAGCCTGGCCGAAAGGTTATGCAAGAATTGTAAGGTGCGATTAATCCCGACTAATTCTTCTTTTATGGTTTGAAGGAGAATTTGAGTAAACGGTGGGAGCCATCCTGTTTAGATAAACTAATAACCAATCTAAACTTGTAAGAGCATTAAGCTGAGTGTTTCTTCTCTCTCTCCTAATTACAGTGACCAAAATGACCGGGCTTAAGTTACTGCTAGATAAAAATATATTGACGGGGCCAAACTATAAAGATTGGCTAAGGAATGTCCAGATGGCCATAATCTATGACAAGCTGGGCTACTTCGTTACTACCAAAGCCTCTGCCGTCCTAGATCCAGATTCGACAGTCGCGGACAATGAGATCTGTAAGATCAGGGAATTAGACTGTGGGTAGGCCAAGTGTCTCGTGCTGGTGTCACGACCCGCAAAGTACGGAACGTGACTGGCACTTAAGTTTTACGAAACGTCTCAAGACGTCCGTAAAATAAGTAAGCCAAAGCCCAGAAAACCAAATCCAAATAAGAAAAAGAGTGAAGAGAACCCAATCAATTGAAAGCGAGTTTATCAAATAAGTCATATAAACCCTTTTTAAAAACAATATCAATTTCTCCGAAAATTTCGGCAGAGTCTCCTTTGTAAATACTGGCCCCCAAAACGGATACAACAAGAATATATATGAATCCAACAAATAAGGCATCCCCAAGCGGGAGCTAGATCTTCGCCACAAGGCGGTCACAAATCCCATGCAATGTAAAGCAACAACATACGAAATAATCATAAAGAAGCATGAGAAAAACAGCATGTCGACTGAAGTGAGCTCGACCCCAAAATACAGCATAAAAGTCCACAAATCTCACATTCTCATCTCTAGGTCAATATACAATAATACCGGTAGATACAGTAGATGGAGTACTCTAGATACAAAGAATATACAAGGTGGTGCGAAAATAATAATATAACCCACCTAAGAGCAAAACCTCGAGTCCAGGCAAAAGAAGCAAGTGCACCCGCCGCTACTGTACTAACGGAGCGGACCTGCAAATGACTGTGGCACAACGGGGGTGAGTTGCCAACTCGTGAGTAATAAATAACATCTACACAGGCTATCGAAAGCATGCACACAAGTATCCTAGCATCTAAAATACAGGTAAGGCTGGATGCACTAGCAGGTGTGTATACAACATCAGTGTACTAGCAGGTGTATGTATGCAACATGAATATCTGAGGTCTCAATAGGTATATATAAGAAACATTTTATCTCTTTTTTTGTTTTTGAAACTCTTTTAAAATGCCAGCATAATACTCATAGAATCGACAACAATCTGTGTCCAGCTACGACACCTAAAAACTGTCTCAAATCTCATAAATCCATGTCACAGTGTCTCTGGCCTCAGCCGCCCGGCTAACCCATCTCAATATCAATATCTCATCCTCTCGCGGCCCCGGTCGGTATCCTCTGGATATCCGCTGTACCCAATGAAGTCACCGGTAGGTAATCCGTCTCCTGCCAGGCTCAACGTCAACACCACATTCATCTTGCCCCGGGGTACCATACCGGGCCCACCATGTACCCGTGACGGTTCCTCCACTCCTCGACACGGATCTCGAAAACCACAGCAAACTCATGGTGGACGACACTTACATCACTAGAAAACCGCAATTTACATATTTTAAAAATATAATAAGTTTAGAAATTTTGCGGCTTTTCCCCGAAATCCAGAAATAACATAAAATCTCAAGAAATCCTCATAAGTGCATATGTCAATGATAATGAATGCATATGGTATCAATAATCAAGTTGCGATGTGTGATTAATAGATTAGGCATGAACAAATAATATGATGAAGCACATGCACATGAATAGCAATCCTACGATTTCATTTTAAGGAATTAAAGCAATAGCGCGAGTTTAAGTATCAATTATAGTAAAAGGTTTCAATTTAAAAGTTATCTAGTGTGGTGGCATGGCAATTACCAGGGTTTGTGTGTAAGCATGAATAGTGCTCGTGCTGCATATAAAAACCCTGGCAATGGTGCATGTGTCCTATAGAATGGGTTCGTATATGTATGTCAATATAAGGCATGAATGTAGCAAATAATCATACAAGTATTAAACCCCTAATTACTAATATTACTAAGAATCTTTTAAGTTACTAAAACTATCGGGCGACTTGCGCCATCCAACGATAGTCCCCCGTAGATGTTACATCTACTCACCGGAATCCCTAGCTAGTCACGTCCAATCACCGCTTTCCCCTTTCGTACCGCGTCTGACGTCTCCGCGACCGAACCTGGAATTTACATCAATACAAAACATAAGGTTACATATCAAGAACGACGCAAAACCCAAACGAAAATACTAACGCTCACAAGCTAGGTACAACATGCACAGGTGCGCGGAACGCACGCGAAAATCGCAAAACTAACTAAAACGTCGATTGGTCGCCCGGCAAAACTAAAACTCGAACACTCAAAAATCCGCACTCACACATCCTAAAAGTCATAGGATATGCCAACAATAAAATCTAGATATCGCAACTAATTCATCACAATATTTTAGTAAAAACTAGTAAGCACTAATTTGCAATTTGGCACAAACATCGAAAATTAGCGACAAAGTTAACACAATCCAACACAACAATCCAAACTAACCCACTAGCTAGCCATTACACTAATTTTAAAACATTAACTATGCATCAAACCATAATTCCAACACAAACCCTTCTCTTGATTTTTGGCAATTAGCAGCAACAATGACAAATTCACACAAGTTAACTTAGATTAGCATAACATCAAGCCACTTAAGCAAAGTAACCATTTAGGTTGGTTAAGTAAACAACTAGATTAATTAAAAAGATTTAATTAACTAAAACATGGTTTCAAGAAACCCTAGTTAACTCAACCATTAACTTTTAGAAAAAAACTAGATTAGGATTAACACTAAAATTAACACTAAACAACTAGATTAAAGAATTCTAACCATATCAACTTAAAAGAGTAGAAATTATACCTCAAATTTTTATAGATCTAGCAAGAAGAATTTGCCTCGATGATGGCTTCATCGCACCAAGACCCAAGTTATAAAACCCAAGGTGAAAGGAATAAGGAATGGGAATTAAGTTGTGTGATTAAATTTTTGATTTTTGGAGCAATATTTTGATGAAATTTGAGAGAGAAAGAGAAGAGGAAATGGGGGGGGGGGGAATTTCCTGCAGATTTTAGGCCAGGGGAGAGGTGAGGGATGGGGGTGGGTGTTGTGAGAAAATTGCTAAGTCAACCCTCTCAAATAATGTACACAAACTTTCAATTTAACCCCTTTTTAAAACCTTTTTAAAACACACCATTTCCTCACATGCCTTAAAGTCAAAAGAGGTAAGGAAATTTTCTGGACCTGATCATGGTGGGGCCGGCCTAGGGCTGAGGGAAGAGAGAGAGGGGTTTACAAAAGAAATTTTATGCAAAAAGACCCCCTACAAGTCCAAAATTGCAAGTTTTAACTTAAAATTCAATAAATTTCGTTTTCTATAATAAAAATTAATTAAAAATCAAAATAAAATACTAAAAATTTATGTTACAACTAGATTTTAATTAACATAATTTTAAAGTTTAAAATTAGCCTAGAAAAATTTATATTTATTGCTAATTTAATGTATTTTCTTACCGGCTTAAAATAATATTAAAAATTGAAAAAATTAGGGAAAAATTTTAAACGACCAGAATTTCATAATTAACTCATTTGCTACTAAAAACTAGCAATTACCTATCCAAATTAGGTATAATTAGTCCTAAACAGCAAAATAACAAAATGGACGGTTTTCGGAAAAATACCGAATTTTCACCGATTTTCAGAAAACACCAAAACGACTTTTCAAGGCGTTACAATCTTCCCCCTTAAAGAAATTCGGTCCCCGAATTTAAAAATAACTACGCCTACCTTCAAAGTGATGGGGATATTTCTTCCTCATCTCGCCGTTGGTCTCCCAGGTGACCTCCTCGCTGCTCGGGCTACGCCAAAGGGCCTTGACGGTTGGTATAATCTTCGATCTCAACTTCTTCACCTGCCGATCCAGGATGGCCACCGGCTGCTCTGCAAACGAAAGGTCGCGCTCTAGCTGGACTGTCGGGTGCTGAACCGCATGCGAAGGGTCGTGAAGGTACTTGCGGAGCATCGAAACATGGAAGACGGGGTGAACATCGGGAAAGCTGGGTGGAAGGGCCAAACGATATGCAACAGCGCCGACATGCTCGAGGATCTCGAAAGGACCTATGAATCTAGGGCTAAGCTTCCCCTTTCGCCCAAAACGCATCACGCCCTTCATCGGATAGACCCTCAAAAAAACATGGTCGCCAACTGCGAACTCTAATCTGCGACGGTGCCTGTCTGCATACGATTTCTGCCTGCTCTGAGCCGCTCTCATCCGGTCTCGGATCAACTGTATCTTCGCTGTCGTCTCTTCAACAAGTTGCGGCCCCAGTATACTGCTCTCGCTGAGCTCTGTCCAAAAAACAGGCGATCTGCATCTCCTCCCATACAATGCCTCGAAAGGGGCCATCTGAATAGTATCCTGGAAGCTGTTGTTGTAGGAGAACTCCACTAGAGGTAAATGACGATCCCAGCTACCGCCGAAGTCTAAAACACACGCTCTGAGCATGTCCTCGAGAGTCTGAATGGTCCGCTCTGACTGTCCGTCGGTCTGCGGATGAAACGCTGTGCTGAAGCTCAAACGAATGCCCAAAGCCTCCTGAAGTCTCTGCTAAAGTCGGCTGGTGAACTGGGTGCCTCGATCTGACACGATACAAGTCGGTACGCCATGCAACCGCACGATCTCGTCGATGTAAAGCTGGGCATACTGAGCGAAGCTGAAAGTGGTCTTCACTGGCAGGAAGTGAGCCGCTTTCGTCAATTGATCTACGATCACCCAGATGGAGTCATACCCTCGACTGGTCCTGGGTAGACCCACAACAAAATCCATCGAAATCTGCTCCCATTTCCACTCCGGAATGGGTAACGGCTGTAGCTCTCCTGCGGGCCTCTGGTGCTCGGCCTTGACTTGCTGACAAGTCAGGCACCTCGATACAAACTCCGCAATGTCCCTCTTCATCTCGTCCCACCAGTAGGTCTCTCTCATATCATGGTACATCTTGGTGGAACCGGGTTGGACACTATACACTGATCGGTGTGCCTCCTCAAGAATGTCGCGCCGCAATCCATCAGCATCTGGTACGCACAGTCTAGATCCATAGCGTAAAATCCCCTGATCGTCAATCACGAACTCGGAAAATCTTCCCTGTCCCATCTGTGCCATGACCTATGAGCAACGGTCGTCACTGTGCTGTGCCTCATATATACGGTCAAGCAACTGTAGGCGTGCACGAACATGCGCGAGCTGTCCCCCTGTCTGAGTGAACCCGAACTCAACTCGGCTGTCGCATAACATCTGCCAATCTGCTGACGACTGCCTCTGCACTGCGCGCAAAAAGGATAGACTACCCCCGGGCCTCCTACTCAACGCATCTGCCACCACATTCGCCTTGCCTGGGTGATATAAGATCTCGCAGTCGTAGTCTTTCACCACCTCCATCCAACGACGCTGTCTGAGGTTCAGGTCTCGCTGCTGAAATATGTATTTTAAGCTCTTGTGGTCTGTGAATATTTGGCACGACTCGCCATATAGGTAATGTCGCCAAATGTTCAATGCAAAGACCACTGCAGCCATCTCCAAATCATGAGTGGGGTAGTTCTGTTCATGCTTCTTCAACTGCCGAGAAGCATATGCGATCACCCGGCCATGCTGCATCAATACGCATCCTAACCCCACTCGCGAAGCATCACAGTAGACCACAAATCCGCCTGATCCCGAAGGCAAAGATAATACCGGCGCCGTAGTCAAACAAGTCCGTAGCTGCTGAAAACTGCGCTCGCAATCCTCTGTCCAAACGAAAGGAACTCCCTTCCGGGTCAAACCGGTCAAAGGTGCAGCTATACGGGAGAAATCCTGAACAAAACGCCTGTAGTAGCCTTCCACGCCTAGAAAACTACGGATCTCAGTAACCGATGTAGGTCGGGGCCACTGCTGAACAGCCTCAATCTTCTTCGGGTCCACACAAATGCCGTCTCTCGTAACCATGTGACCCAAGAATCCGACGCTGTCCAGCCAGAATGCACACTTGGAGAACTTTGCGAACAGCTGGTGCTCCCTCAGAGTCTGTAACGTAATCTGCAAGTGCTGCTCGTGCTCCTCTCTGCTTCGGGAGTACACCAAGATATCGTCGATAAACACGATGATGAACAAGTCAAGATACGACCTGAATGTACGGTTCATCAAATCCATGAATGCTACTGGGGCGTTGGTGAATCCGAACGACATCACCAAAAACTCGTAGTGGCGGTAGCGCGTGCGGAAAGCTGTCCTCGGTATATCCTCCTGTCGAACTCGCAGCTGATGGTATCCTGATCGTAAGTCGATCCTTGAAAAATATCCCGCACCCTGAAGCTGGTCGAACAAATCATCAATGCGTGGCAACGGATATCTGTTCCGAACGGTAACTTTGTTCAGTTGGCGGTAGTCGATGCATAAGCGCAAACTTCCATCCTTCTTCTTGACAAACAGGAACGGAGCACCCCACGGAGAAACACTGGGTCGAATAAGCCCCTTCTCTAACAAATCCTGCAACTGATCCTTCAGCTCTCGAAGCTCTGCCGGGGCCATCCGATAAGGCGGTATAGAAATAGGCCCCGAGCCGGGAATCAAATCAATGCAGAACTCAACATCGCGCTCAGGTGGTAGCCCAGGTAGCTCATCAGGGAAAACATCAGGGAACTCACAAACAACCGGGACCCGGTCCAACGGAACGTCTGCAGCTCGAGTATCACAAATATACGGTAAGAATCCCTGACATCCCTTCCGCAAGAGCTGACCAGCGCGAAGAGACGAAATCAAGCTGGGAAGGGTGACGCTGCGGTCTCCCTGAATAACAAGGACTGGCTCTCCCGGAAAGCTAAATCTGACTGCCTTCTCACGGAAGTCCACCGAAGCATAACAAGTGGCTAGCCAATCCATGCCCAGAAGCACATCAAAGTCCAACATATCGAGGAGAATCAAATCAACTGATGAATCCCTCTCCCCGATACGAACGGAACACAAACGAAATACAAAACGAGCGACAAACGACTCGCCTACCGGAGTAACAACAAGCGGATGATCTAACGACGACGACTCACGGCCCAACATCGGTGCAAAGTGTGTAGAGACGTACGAATGTGTGGAACCTGGGTCAAATAATACCCGTGCGTCGAAAGAGCAAACTGGCAAGGTACCTGTCACAACGGCATTGGATGCCTGCGCATCCTGCGGTGTCAAAGCAAATACTCGGGCCTGTCCTCCACCGATAGCCGGCTGACCTCGACCTCGGCCTCTGCCTCCTCGTCCTCTCTGAATAGGACCGCCGCGTCCACGGCCTCTGGGTGCACCTAACTGGCGTTGAGCATCGCCGGTGGTAGGATGTAGGGCTCTCTGAGGAGGGGGTGGCGATGGTGGTAGGGTCACATGCGGAACAGTCGCTGCTCCCTGTCGTCTTGCCGGACAGTCTCTGAGAAGATGGTGCGGACTCCCGCACCCAAAACACCCTGGCGATGGCTGCTGTGTCTGGGGATAAGAACCATATAACTGTCCCCGTCCAAATCCTCTGCCAGGCCTATCTCTAGGAAAAAATCTGGCGCGCTGCCTCTGAAACGGTACATCGGAGCGAATCCTCTTCGGCCCAGAAACGGCCAAAGTCTGTGATATGCATGCCTCCATCCGTAATGCCATATCCATAGCAGCTGAATACATGTCGTAGTGCTGGCCGCCAATGGCAAGATATAGCTGGGCATCAAGTCCCTGTACGAACCTCTTCACCATCTTCTCTTCGGTATCCACCAAATATGGAGCATATCGGGATAACTGTGTAAACTAGATGTCATACTCAGACACCGTCATCCCAGGTGTCTTGACTAAGGCCTCGAAGCTACGAGCTCTGGCGTCACGAACGCTCTCTGGGAGGAAACGAGCTAGAAAGACCGCTGTAAACTCGGCCCACGTCATAGGCGGTAGACCTGCAGCTGGACCTCTCAAGACTGACTCCCACCATGTCTGCGCGAGACCTTCTAGTCGGAAACTCGCAAGCTCTACCCATCGATCATCCGAACATCTCAGTGAACGGCAGATCCTGGCTAAACTGTCAAGGAACGTCTGTGGGTCCTCTGCTGCCTCGATGCCGGTGAATACTGGAGGTCTCAGCCTCATGAAATCCTGTAGTGAAACCGGGATGGTCACGGTGGTAGTAGTAGGAGCAGGTATCATGGTCGTCTGTGATGTAGTAGGTGCGTCATCCGGCCTCGGTGTACGACTGGCTGCAACTAGGGATCCTACCATCTGACGTAGCTCCTGCATGCCCCCCATCATCTGTCGTAACTCCTCCATACCAGTCTCGAGCCTATCCATACGGCCAGGGGAAGGTGGATCGGTCTGTCCCTGCGGCGTAGGCATACCACCCTGCTCAGTCCTAGTCTCGGACGAGCCAGCTCGAATCTCGTCTCGGGCGGCAGCCCTCTGTGCCCTCGTAGCCTTCGGCGGCATAGTGGCTGTTACAGGAAAACGGATAGTAAGAACAGTGCAATAGGATCATAGGATACATGGAATTGAAGAAGGAATTTTCAAGCAAGTATATCCTAAAGTCACTTAGGCGGAGTACCGTATCGCAAGTATGCCGCGGACATACACACGCTACGTTACCCTACTTAAGTCACTTACTCCATCTACCAAGGGTCATCCTACACTCAAAAAGGTAAAACCTATCGCTCTGATACCAACTTTGTCACGACCCGCAAGGTACGGAACGTGACTGGCACTTAAGTTTTACGAAACGTCTCAAGACGTCCGTAAAATAAGTAAGCCAAAGCCTAGAAAACCAAAACCAAATAAGCAAAAGAGTGAAGAGAACCCAATAAATTGAAAGCGAGTTTATCAAATAAGTCATATAAACCCTTTTTAAAAACAATATCAATTTCTCCGAAAATTTCGGCAGAGTCTCCTTTGTATATACTGGCCCCCAAAACCGGTACAACAAGAATATATATGAATCCAACAAATAAGGCATCCCCAAGCGGGAGCTAGATCTTCGCCACAAAGCGGTCACAAATCCCACGCAATGTAAAGAAACAACATGCGAAATAATCATAAAGAAGCATGAGAAAAACAGCATGTCGACTCAAGTGAGCTCGACCCGAAAATACAACATAAAAGTCCACAAATCTCACATTCTCATCTCTAGGTCAATATACAATAATACTGGTAGATACAGTAGATGGAGTACTCTAGATACAAAGAATATACAAGGTGGTGCGAAAATAATAATATAACCCACCTAAGAGCAAAACCTCGAGTCCAGGCAAAAGAAGCAAGTGCACCCGCCGCTACTGTACTGACGGAGCGGACCTGCAAAAGACTGTGGCACAACGGGGGTGAGTTGCCAACTCGTGAGTAATAAATAACATCTACACAGGCTATCGAAAGCATGCACACAAGTATCCTAGCATCTAAAATACAGGTAAGGCTGGATGCACTAGCAGGTGTGTATACAACATCAGTGTACTAGCAGGTGTATGTATGCAACATGAATATCTGAGGTCTCAATAGGTATATATAAGAAACATTTTATCTCTTTTTTTGTTTTTGAAACTCTTTTAAAATGCCAGCATAATACTCATAGAATCGACAACAATCTGTGTCCAGCTACGACACCTAAAAACTGTCTCAAATCTCATAAATCCATGTCACAGTGTCTCTGGCCTCAGCCGTCCGGCTGACCCATCTCAATATCAATATCTCATCCTCTCGCGGCCCCGGTCGGTATCCTCTGGATATCCGCTGTGCCCAATGAAGTCACCGGTAGGTAATCCGTCCCCTGCCAGGCTCAACGTCAACACCACATTCATCTTGCCCCGGGGTACCATACCGGGCCCACCATGTACCCGTGACGGTTCCTCCACTCCTCGACACGGATCTCGAAAACCACAGCAAACTCATGGTGGACGACACTTACATCACTAGAAAACCGCAATTTACATATTTTAAAAATATAATAAGTTTAGAAATTTTGCGGCTTTTCCCCGAAATCCAGAAATAACATAAAATCTCAAGAAATCCTCATAAGTGCATATGTCAATGATAATGAATGCATATGGTATCAATAATCAAGTTGCGATGTGTGATTAATAGATTAGGCATGAACAAATAATATGATGAAGCACATGCACATGAATAGCAATCCTACGATTTCATTTTAAGGAATTAAAGCAATACCGCGAGTTTAAGTATCAATTATAGTAAAAGGTTTCAATTTAAAGGTTATCTAGTGTAGTGGCATGGCAATTACCAGGGTGTGTGTGTAAGCATGAATAGTGCTCGTGCTGCATATAAAAACCCAGGCAATGGTGCATGTGTCCTATAGAATGGGTTCGTATATGTATGTCAATATAAGGCATGAATGTAGCAAATAATCATACAAGTATTAAACCCCTAATTACTAATATTACTAAGAATCTTTTAAGTTACTAAAACTATCGGGCGACTTGCTCCATCCAACGATAGTCCCCCGTAGATGTTACATCTACTCACCGGAATCCCTAGCTAGTCACGTCCAATCACCGCTTTCCCCTTTCGTGCCGCGTCTGACGTCTCCGCGACCGAACCTGGAATTTACATCAATACCAAACATAAGGTTACATATCAAGAACGACGCAAAACCCAAACGAAAATACTAACGATCACAAGCTAGGTACAACGTGCACAGGTGCGCGGAACGCACGCGAAAATCGCAAAACTAACTAATACGTCGATTGGTCGCCCGACAAAACTAAAACCCGAACACTCAAAAATCCGCACTCACACATCCTAAAAGTCATAGGATATGCCAACAATAAAATCTAGATATCGCAACTAATTCATCACAATATTTTAGTAAAAACTAGTAAGCACTAATTTGCAATTTGGCACAAACATCGAAAATTAGCGACAAAGTTAACACAATCCAACACAACAATCCAAACTAACCCACTAGCTAGCCATTACACTAATTTTAAACCATTAACTATGCATCAAACCATAATTCCAACACAAACCCTTCTCTTGATTTTTGGCAATTAGCAGCAACAATGACAAATTCACATAAGTTAACTTAGATTAGCATAACATCAAGCCACTTAAGCAAAGTAACCATTTAGGTTGGTTAAGTAAACAACTAGATTAATTAAAAAGATTTAATTAACTAAAACATGGTTTCAAGAAACCCTAATTAACTCAACCATTAACTTTTAAAAAAAAACTAGATTAGGATTAACACTAAAATTAACACTAAACAACTAGATTAAAGAATTCTAACCATATCAACTTAAAAGAGTAGAAATTATACCTCAAATTTTTATAGATCTAGCAAGAAGAATTTGCCTCGATGATGGCTTCATAGCACCAAGACCCAAGTTATAAAACCCAAGGTGAAAGGAATAAGGAATGGGAATTAAGTTGTGAGATTAAATTTTTGATTTTTGGAACAATATTTTGATGAAATTTGAGAGAGAAAGAGAAGAGGAAATGGGGGGGGGGGGGGAATTTCCTGCAGATTTTCGGCCAGGGGAGAGGTGAGGGATGGGGGTGGGTGTTGTGAGAAAATTCCTAAGTCAACCCTCTCAAATAATGTACACAAACTTTCAATTTAACCCCTTTTAAAAAGCTTTTTAAAACACACCATTTCCTCACATGCCTTAAAGTCAAAAGATGCAAGGAAATTTTCTGGACCTGATCATGGTGGGGCCGGGCTAGGGCTGAGGGAAGAGAGAGAGGGTTTTACAAAAGAAATTTTATGCAAAAAGACCCCCTACAAGTCCAAAATTGCAAGTTTTAGCTTAAAATTCAATAAATTTCGTTTTCTATAATAAAAATTAGTTAAAAATCAAAATAAAATAACAAAAATTTATGTTACAACTAGATTTTAATTAACATAATTTTAAAGATTAAAATTAGCCCAGAAAAATTTGTATTTATTGCTAATTTAATGTATTTTCTTACCGGCTTAAAATAATATTAAAAATTGAAAAAATTAGGAAAAAATTTTAAACGACCAGAATTTCATAATTAACTCATTTGCTACTAAAAACTAGCAATTACCTATCCAAATTAGGTATAATTAGTCCTAAACTGCAAAATAACAAAAGGGACGGTTTTCGGAAAAATACCGAATTTTCACCGATTTTCAGGAAAACACCAAAACGACTTTTCAAGGCGTTACAGCTGGCTTCAATGGATGGTGAACACCAGAGGCGGCACGAGAAGATGGACTTAGCTTCCGTCTTCCTCTATACCAAGGATTTATATAGAGAGCAATCTCGTATCATAAGATACGAGACCTTGAAGAAATTGTTTCAGGCGACGTTGGCTATCGGGTCATCGGTAGGGGACCACGTCCTTAAGATGATTAGCTATATTGAAAAGCTCGCGGACCTTTTGACTACGTTGGAGAACGAGTTGTTTATAAACTTGATTCTACAGTCCCTCCCTTCTACCAATGCCTAGTTTATCTTGAATTTCAATATTCAAGATAAGAAAGTCACACTTCTAGAACTCCTCAACATGTTGAGGAGTGCAGATGACACCCTAAAGAAAACCAGGAAGACACCGGCTCTGCTTTTTGGGGAACCTTCCTCCACTAGATCCAAGGCGAAAGCAAATGGGAAGAAGAAGAAGGCTCCCACAAAGCCGAAAGGAGGTGTCAATAAAGTACATGGGAAGGGCAAGGTAAAAGTTGGAAGGCCGACAGTAGGGAAAGAAGATGCTTTTATTGTCATAGGAAAGGCCATTAGAAGAAAGACTGTAGAGCCTGGAAAACCCAGAACCAGAATTCGAAGCAAGTTGTAGTTTCGGCTTCAGGTGTTATGATTGAAAACCGTCTGTCATTCAACTCTACTTCCTGGGTATTGGATACCGTATCAGGATCTCATCTCTGTAATTCATTGCAGGCACTAAAAAACTGTAGAGTTTTGAAGGCAGGTGAAATTACCCCCACGGTTGCTAACGGAGCGAGCGTAGATGATGTGTCCTTAGGGGAATATCACATAAGATTGACAAGTGGACACATTTTGGTTTTGCGTAACTGTTTTTGTGTATCTAGTTTGACATGTAATATCATCTCTGTATCATTACTATCTAAAGAAGGTTATAATTTTACATTTGTAAGCGATGTTGTAAACATCCACCTTAATCATGATTTGATTGGGTCCGATACACTAAAAACAGTATATATGTATTAAACAAACACCAAGTTTTCAATGTCCATAACACACTTAAAAGAAGGTCTCCATAATTAAATCAAGCTTTCTTATGACATTGTAGACTAGGTCATATCAATGAAACACGGTTGACGAAGTTACATAAAGAAGGATATTTGGATCCGTTTGAATATCTGTCTTATGCAACTTATCAGTCATGTCTCAAAGGAAAGATAACAAAGACTCCGTTCACTAGACACGGAGTAAGAGCCACTGAGCTCTTGGGACTCATACACAGCGACGTGTGTGGTCCAATGTCTACACATGCAAGAAGTGGTTTGTAACACATTGAAATTTCGTTAGAATGTTTTTCGTGATAATTAGTAATTGTGCGTGTTATTATATGGGTAACTTTAGGGTTTACTAATTATATTTCGTCGTGTTAACCAATTGGAAAATTTTCCTTTGTAGTGTACACTTGCACACTTAGCCAATTTTGTGACTTAGGTCTTTTAGTGTAGCATGTTAACCATTTCTTGTGTTGCATGGTTGTATTCAATCCCCCACCCATTTTAAAACAAGTCAAAATCCCTTTTAAAAATTCCAAAATTTCAATTAAACAATGAAGGCATGGCGTTAGGTAAGAATTGGACTTTTGTTGACCTTCTCTCTCTCTCTTCTCCTCACTTCTAAATTCTGCAGCTTCCAGCAGAAAAACCCTATCATTTCCTTCATCTCTTCTTCTTCTTTTCATTTCCCTTTGATTCCCACACAAAACCCTACACAAATCAACACATTTCCTTCACAAAACCATGGAAAAGGGGGGCTTTTTGAGGTGTTTGAAGGCAAATCTGCACACTTGAGGAAGGAGCTGGAACTTTTGGTGTTTTATAAGTTTTTTAGAAGGTATTAACTCATGTTAGCACTCCTTTTCCATAAACTTGTAGTATTCTTTAGCAAAAATCATGTTTTTATGCATTATTAGTGATATTGAAGGATATTTGTGATTCATATGTTAGATTAGGGTTTTGTTGGCTTGGTTAACTCTATTTCGTGCTACTAGAGCTAGTTAAGCCAGGGTTTTGTTTCAGTTGCACAGAAATACCATAAAGTTTCATTTTAGTGCAAAAAGAGTGGTTTTTAACTAGAAATAAGGCTCTGTAGGATCTGCTTCTACTCGAGATGTTTCAGAGTGAAATTGGATTTACTGTAGCATACACAGGAGGTATAGAGTGCACACACAAAACCTGGGAGTCCCTCTCCCTACCCAGGCCGCCGGAATATTAGATCTGGCCGCAATTTTCGGCCAGATAGGTGAGTTGGGGATTGGGGTTTGGGCCACTGGAGTCTGCTGCTATGTGTAGTATTTTGGTATATATATTTTTATAATATCTGTTCTGTATCAAAATATGGAGGTGAATACCTATTTTCTCGTATTTTAAACTTTCGCGACACGCGTGATACGTGTATGTCGGTTTGGAGTTTCTGCGTATCGCGGCGCGTCGGAGTTGCTTCAGGCGCGTAATCACACGTTTTAGCGTATCCCGTACACGCGCGCTTGGGTTGCGACACGGGTTTCTAGTTTGACGTTAACGTTGTGTTTTTGTCGATTTGAGCTTATTTGTGATATATTGTGTAATTCTAGGTTCGCAGGAGAGTACGACGGAGGACGCACGGAAGGGGAAACAAGTCGTCGGCTATACCTAGCGAGAGACTACGGTGAGTAGATTTAACATCTACGGGGATATCGCCCGCATAGCGTTCTACGTCCGGGCTGATAGGACCTTATAGCTACATTTCCATACATTGACTGTTCATGGCTACTAGTTAGTGCATACCGCATTCCCTGCTATATGTATATAATCTAGAATTGATAAAACACCGCACCATTACTAACGGTTCATGTTGCACGAGCACTATACTGCATGTTAAAAATTCCCTCTATTGTGACTGATTCACCTACACCGTTAGTAATTGTCATGACACTCACACTGTAGAATTTCCATGATCATTATGCTATAGCTTATCTTTTATGTGACTTGACATGGTATTCATACTTGATGCATATACCACATCGGATCATTATGCTATACCTCATCTTTTATGTGACTTGACATGATATTCGTACTTGATGCACATATCACATCACATTGACTTGCATATTGGTTTGGATTACATGTGATTTCTGGATTTGGGAACTGTGGCTATTTCAAATATGTAATCATTTAAAAACCTGGTTTTCTTGATATGATATTTCGGTGCGTCCACCATGTGTTTTCTCGGTGCTAGAGTGACATATGTGAACCCGAATCGAGGAGTTGGATGAGGCCGATTACGGGTACATGGTGGACCTGGTATGGTACCCCGGGGCGAGAACGGTTTCGGTGTGCAGTAGACGGTGAGCCTGGAAGAGGGAATACTACCTACCAGTGATTGGTTGGACTTGGCGGTTATCCGGAGGATACTGACCAGAGTCGATGGATGGATGCGAGATGATCCGTACTGCCGGGGCCGAGGGCCGATACCGCAGAGGGAGCCCGTGGGCTGACCCGGACTGACGAGGCCGGATGGATGAGGATTTGCGTGTCGATGCTGGACACGAGTACTTATGATATTTGGGTGCCGATGTTGGGAACTCATGGTTCTCAAAGATTTGCAGGATTGGAGGGCCGATGAGAGTGCTGGCGCCTGAACAATTTGGGGATCTGGGTGCTTTGATGGACATCGATTATATATTCCACGTTGACATTCCGTGTAGATGTTATATTTTTCCCATACTCAGCATTCATTATTATATCTCATCCTTTAGTTGTATTACCTGATAGAGCACTTGCATGATTATTGCACATACTGCTTATCACGCATTGATATCACCTACTGGCATATGATAGAGTAGCGTAGTACGTGCATGCTCATGATTACCCTTATATGTTATTTCTATTCACGAGTTGGCAACTCACCCCCGTTGTGCCACAGTGTTTGCAGGTTGCCCATCGGAGTAGTCGCGGCAGGCTGTTTCCTTACATCTTTTGGCTACAGATACCACTACAGTTGGTGTGTGAGCTGTTTTGCTGTTAGGTGGGTTGTGGTATCTGGTTACTTTTATTGTACGCACTTTTGTATCTAGTATTCTCCATCTACCATTTATGTATTTGACTTAGAGACAGTGTGAGGACGATGATGTTTATTATTGGTATTCTGGTGTCGAGCTCATTGTGAGCCGACTTTACTTTGTATTCTGTTCTATCTGTAATGTTCTCACTTGTTTCTCTTGATCTTCGCTACTGCGTCGTATATTGCTATCGGGGTGATTGTTTACTTAGATTTCTTAATATGTTGTAAATGCTTCCATTAAAAACATAAAAACACTCTATACTTTTGCTGGTTTGATTTCTGGGTTTTGGTTCACTTGGTCGCATTACGCATGTAGACATTACGTGGTTAAGTGCCGGTCACGGGCCAAACATTGGGTCGTGACAAAGTTGGTATCAGAGCTTAGGTTTTACCTTTCGGAGGGTAGGATGACCCTGGTATGATGGAGTAGGTAGCTGAAGCAGAGTGGCATAGCGCGCGTATGTTCCGCGGCATACTCACGACACGGTACTCCGCCAAGGCGACCTTAGGACTTGTTGATTTAAATTCCTTCTTGAGTATATACATTCATGCGATTCGATTTCCGTATCCTTATCGAATCCTACTTTTCCTTTCAGCCATTATGCCGCCAAAGACTACGAGGGCGCAGAGAGCGGCCGCGAGGGCCAAGATTCAAGTTGATTCTTCCGAGACGAGGACTGATCCGGGTAGTACACCGGTTGTGCCTGAGTAGGCTGTTCCTGCCGTGACAGATCAGATTGCCATGTTAGGGGCTGGTGTGCAGGAGATGCGCCAGACGATGGGATCCAGTATGCAGGAGATGCGCCAGATGATGGGATCTCTAGTTGATACACTTCGAGCGCAGCGACCAGAGGTAGTTCCACCCGTTGCAGAGACCGCGGTGGTACCCACAGTACAAGCAGTTGCCCCTGCAGCTACAGAGGTTATTACAGTATCGCTGTCAGAGTTTATGAGGCTGAATCCTCCAATTTTCACAGGCACCGATACAGCCGAGGACCCACAGTCTTTCATCGATAGGATGGCTCGGATATGCCGTTCCCTCAGATGCGCGGATGCGAGATGGGTTGAGTTCGCGAGCTTTCGCCTGGAAGGACTCGCGCAGAAATGGTGCGAATCAGTCGAGAAGGGTAGAGCAGCAGGTCTTCCTACTATGACCTGGACCGAGTTTGTGGCGCTATTCCTTGCTCGTTTTCTTCCATAGAGTGTTAGGGATGCCCGAGCACGCAGATTTGAGTCCTTGCTCCAGACGCCAGAGATGTCAGTGGCAGAGTACGATGTGTTGTTCACCGATCTATCAGTTTATGCTCCGTACTTAGTGGCTACTGAGGAGATGCGAGTCAAGAGATTTGTCCGAGGCTTGCTTACCACGCTATTCCTTGCTATCAGCTCCCAGCATTATGTGACCTATGCCACAGCTGTAGATGCAGCCTTATTGGTTGAGGAGCGCCTTGCTAAGACTTCGACAGTCTCAGAGCCGAAGAGAGTTCGTGTAGATACATCAGGGCAGAGACAGCCTTTTCGGCGTCGTGACAGGCACCTTGCAGGTGGCAGAGATTCGAGGCGAGGCCGGTTGTTTAGCTCCTATCCCCAGGAGGGTCAGCGACCATCATCGGGATGTTACCGTTGCGGGAGTTCTTATCATCGTGTACGAGATTGTCCTGACATACCCCGGAGGGAGGCAGCAGCACCGCATGTCACATTACCACCTTTACCACCCTAGACGACATTGCCTATAGTACCTACTGTTACTCCGCGTCAGACGCATGCACAAAAAGGTCGTGGTCGCAGAGGATTTGTTCATCGAGGACGAGGTGGCCAAGGCAGAGGGCAGCCAGCTGCCGGCAGGGGACGGCCAGTCATAGGTGGAAGGCAGGCACGAGTTTTTGCCTTGACGCATTAGGACGCGCAGGAGTCCAATGCGGTGGTTTCAGGTATCCTTCCCGTATGTTCGGTTGATGCACACGTGTTATTCGATCCCGCATCCACGCACTCGTACATATCCACACACTTTATGCCGAGTTTGGGTAGAGAGTCCGGTTTGCTTGATCTGCCGCTTATTGTGACTACTCCTGTGGGAGATTCGTTTGTTGCTAGGCATGTGTTCCGATCCTGTATCGTCCGTATTGGCGAGAGAGAGTTGCCTGTCGATTTGATCCTTCTTGAGATGTTGGACTTCGACGTTCTGTCGGGCATGGATTGGTTAGCCATGTGCTATGCTTCTGTTGACTGCCGCGAGAAGACAGTTAGATTTTGTTTTCCCGGCAAGTCGGTGTTTGTTTTGTTGGGGGACCGTGGTCCCACCCCCACAGTGTGATTTCTTCTTTTCGCGCTGGACAGCTTTTGAGGAAGGGATGTCAGGGATTTCTCGCCTATGTTTGCGATACTAGAGCTACAGAGGTTCCGTTGGATCAGGTTCCGGTTGTTAGCGAGTTCCCTGATGTGTTCCGTGACGAGATTCTTGGGCAACCGCCCGAGCGTGATATTTCTTTCTGTATTGATTTGGTTCCTGGCACGGGGCCTATTTCTGTACCACCTTATCGGGTGGCCCCGGCGGAACTTAGATAATTGAAGGGTCAGTTGCAAGATTTGCTGGATAAGGAACTTATTCGACCCAGTGTTTCTCCTTAGGGTGCTCCAGTCCTGTTTGTCAAGAAGAAGGACGGATGTATGCGTTTGTGTATCGACTACCGCCAGCTGAACAGGGTGATAGTGCGGAACAGGTATCCTTTGCCACGCATCGACGATTTGTTCGACCAGCTTCAGGGGGCAGGAAACTTTTCGAGTATCGATTTGAGATCAGGCTACCATCAGCTGCGGGTTCGATATGAGGACGTTCCTAAGACAGCTTTCCGTACGCGCTACGGCCATTATGAGTTTTTGGTGATGTCGTTCGGACTCACCAACGCGCCAGCAGCATTTATAGACATGATGAACCATATTTTCCGGCCGTATCTTGATCTGTTCATCATAGTATTCATAGACGATATCTTGGTGTATTCTCGGAGTAGAGAGGAGCACGAGCAGCACCTACGGATTACACTACAGACCTTGAGGGAGCATCAGCTTTTCGCCAAATTCTCCAAGTGTGCTTTCTGGCTGGACAGCGTAGACTTCTTGGGGCACGTGATTACACGAGATGGTATATGTGTAGACCCGAGGAAGATCGAGGCCGTTCGGAGTTGGCCTAGACCCACGTCAGTGATGGAGGTTCGTAGGTTTCTAGGGCTGGCAGGCTACTACAGGCAATTCGTGCAGGACTTCTCTCGCATTGCTATACCTTTGACCGGGTTGACCCGAAAGGGAGTTCGTTTCGATTGGACGGAGGAGTGTTAGAACAGTTTTCAGCAGCTACGGGCTCTAGTGACTACGAGACCAGTGCTATCTTTGCCTTCAGGATCAGGCGGATTTGTGGTCTACTGTGATGCTTCACGAGTGGGGCTAGGGTGCGTTTTGATGCAGCATGGCAGGGTGATCGCGTATGCTTCGCGGCAATTAAAGAAACATAAACAGAACTACCCCACTCACGATTTGGAGATGGCTGCAGTGGTCTTTGCACTTAAGATCTGGCGACATTACCTATATGGAGAGTCGTGCCAGATATTCACTGATCACAAGAGCTTAAAGTATATATTCCAGCAACGAGACCTGAACCTTAGATAACGCCGATGGATGGAGTTAGTGAAGGACTACGATTGCGAGATCTTGTACCACCCAGGCAGGGCTAATGTAGTGGCGGACGCTTTGAGCAGGAGGCCCGGGGGTAGTCTATCTTGTTTGAGCGCAGTACAGAGGCAGTCGTCGACAGATTGGCAGATTTTATGCGACAGCCGGGTACAGTTCGATTTTACGCCGATCGGAGGACAGATTGCGCATGTTCGTACATGCCCACAGTTGCTTGACCGTATACATGAGGCACAACACAGTGATGAACGATGTTCAGAGATCAGGGAACAGATTGGACAGGGCAGATTTTCCGAGTTCGTGATCGATGATCCTGGAATACTACGATTTGGGACTAGACTGTGCGTACCAGATGCTGAGGGACTGCGGCGTGAGATTCTTGAGGAGGCACATCGATCGGTATATAGTGTTCATCCCGATTCCACCAAGATGTACCATGACATGAGAGGTGTTTACTGGTGGGACGGAATGAAGAGAGACATCGCAGATTTTGTGTCGAGATGCCTGACTTGTCAGCAAGTCAAGGCTGAGCACCAGAGGCCCGCGGGAGAGCTACAGTCGTTACCCATTCCGGAGTGGAAATGGGAGCAGATTTCTATGGAATTCATTGTGGGTCTATCCAGGACTAGTCGAGGGTATGACTCCATCTGGGTGATCGTGGATCGTTTGACGAAAGCGGCTCACTTCCTACCGGTGAAGACGACTTTCGGATTTGCTCAGTATGCCCAGATTTACATTGATGAGATTGTACGACTACACGGAGTTCCGACAAGTACCGTGTCCGACAGGGGCACCCAGTTTACCAGCCGGCTATGGCAGAGGCTTCAGGAGGCTTTGGGCACTCGCTTGAGTTTCAGTACAGCATTTCATCCGCAGACCGACGGAAAGTCAGAGCGGACTATTCAGACTCTTGAGGACATGCTCAGAGCATGCGTATTAGACTTCGGAGGTAGCTGGGATCATCATTTACCCTTAGTAGAGTTCTCCTACAACAACAGCTACCAGGAGACCATTCAGATGGCACCGTTTGAGGCTCTTTATGGGAGGATATGCAGATCGCCCACCTGCTGGACAGAGCTCAGTGAGAGCAGTATCTTAGGGCCGCAGATTATGGAGGAGACGACCGTGATGATCCAGTTGATTCGCGATAGGATGAGAGCAGCCCAGAGTAGGCAGAGATCTTATGCGGACCGTCGTCGGTGCAGACTTCAGTTTTCTGTTGGTGATCATGTTTTCTTGAGGGTCTCCCCAATGAAAGGTGTGATGAGGTTTGGGAAGAAGGGGAAGCTTAGTCCCAGATATGTGGGCCCCTTCGAGATCCTCGAGCGTGTTGGTGCAGTTGCGCATCGGTTGGCCCTTCCGCCTAGTTTTCCTTACGTGCAACCCGTATTTCACGTTTCGATGCTCCGCAGATATCTTCATGATCCTTCGCATGCCATTCAGCACCCGACGATCCAGCTTGAGCGCGACCTTTCCTATGCAGAGCAGCCGGTGATGATCTTGGATCGACAAGTGATGAAATTGAGATCAAAGGGCATACCGTCAGTCAAGGTACTTTGGCGTGGCCAGAGCGGCGAGGAGGTCACTTGGGAGACCGAGAGTGAGATGAGGAAGTGGTATCCTCATCTTTTTGAAGGTACGTGTAGTTAGATTTTTAAATTCGGGGACCGAATTTCTTTAAGGGGGTAGATTGTAACACTTTGAAATTTCGTTAGAATGTTTTTCGTGATAATTTGTAATTGTGCATGTTATTATATGGGTAACTTTAGGGTTTACTAATTATATTTAGTCATGTTAACCAATTGGAAAATTTTCCTTTGTAGTGTACACTTGCACACTTAGCCAATTTTGTGACTTAGGTCTTTTAGTGTAGCATGTTAACCATTTCTTGTGTTGCATGGTTGTATTCAATCCCCCACCCATTTTAAAACAAGTCAAAATCCCTTTTAAAAATTCCAAAATTTCAATTAATTAATGAAGGCATGGTGTTAGGTAAGAATTGGACTTTTGTTGACCTTCTCTCTCTCTCTTCTCCTCACTTCTGAATTCTGCAGCTTCCAGCAGAAAAACCCTATCATTTCCTTCATCTCTTCTTCTTCTTTTCATTTCCCTTTGATTCCCACACAAAACCCTACACAAATCAACACATTTCCTTCACAAAACCATGGAAAAAGGGGGATTTTTGAGGTGTTTGAAGGCAAATCTGCACACTTGAGGAAGGAGCTGGAACTTTTGGTGTTTTATAAGGTTTTTAGAAGGTATTAACTCATGTTAGCACTAATTTTCCATAAACTTGTAGTATTCTTTAGCAAAAATCTTGTTTTTGTGCATTATTAGTGATATTGAAGGATATTTGTGATTCATATGTTAGATTAGGGTTTTGTTGGCTTGGTTAACTCTATTTCGTGCTATTAGAGCTAGTTAAGCCAGGGTTTTGTTTCAGTTGCACAGAAATACCATAAAGTTTCATTTTAGTGCAAAAAGATTGGTTTTTAACTAGAAATAAGGCTCTGTAGGATCGGCTACTACTCGAGATGTTTCAGAGTGAAATTGGATTTACTGTAGCATACACAGGAGGTATAGAGCGCACACACAAAACCTGGGAGTCTCTCTCCCTACCCAGGCCGCCGGAATATTAGTTCTGGCCGCAATTTGCGGCCAGATAGGTGAGTTGGGGGTTGGGGTTTGGGCCATTGGAGTCTGCTGCTATGTGTAGTATTTTGGTATATATATTTTTATAATATCTGTTTTGTATCAAAATCAGGAGGTGAATACCTATTTTCTCGTATTTTCAACTTTCGCGACATGCGTGATACGTGTATGTGGGTTTGGGGTTTCTGCGTATCGTGATGCGTCGGAGTGGCTTCAGGCGCGTAATCACACGTTTTAGCGTATCGCGCACACGCGCGCTTGGGTTGCGACACAGGTTTCTAGTTTGACGTTAACGTTGTGTTTTTATGGATTTGAGCTGATGTGTGATATATTGTATAATTCTAGGTTCGCAGGCGAGTACGACGGAGGCCGCGCAGAAGAGGAAACAAGTCGTCGGCTATACCTAGCGAGATACTACGGTGAGTAGATTTAACATCTACGGGGATATCGCCCGCATGGCGTTCTACGTCAGGGCTGATAGGACCTTATAGCTACATTTCCATACATTGACTGTTCATGGCTACTAGTTAGTGCATACCGCATTCCCTGCTCTATGTATATAATCTAGAATTGATAGAACACCGCACCATTACTAACGGTTCATGTTGCACGAGCACTATCCTGCATGTTACACACACACCGTTAGTAATTGCCATGGCACTCACACTGTAGAATTTCCATGATCATTATGCTATAGCTTATCTTTTATGTGACTTGACATGGTATTCATACTTGATGCATATACCATATCGGATCATTATGCTATAGCTCATCTTTTATGTGACTTGACATGATAGTCGTACTTGATGCACATATCACATCACATTGACTTGCATATTGGTTTGGATTAAATGTGATTTCTGGATTTGGGAACCGTGGCTATTTCAAATATGTAATCATTTAAAAACCCGGTTCCCTTGATATGATATTTCGGTGCATCCACCATGTGTTTTCTCGGTGCTAGAGTGATATATGTGAATCCGAATCGAGGAATTGGATGAGGCCAATTACGGGTACATGGTAGACCCGGTATGGTACCACGGGGCGAGAACGGTTTCGCTATGCAGTAGACGGTGAGCCTGGCAGAGGGACTACTACCTACCGGTGATTGGTTGGACCTGGAGGTTATCCGGAGGATACTGACCAGAGTCGATGGATGGATGCGGGATGATCCGTACTGCCGGGGCCGAGGGCCGATACCGCAGACGGAGCCCGTGGGCTGACCCGGACTGACGGGGCCCGATGGATGAGGATTTGCGTGTCGATGCTGGACACGAGTACTTATGATATTTGGGTGCCGATGTTAGGCACTTGTTGTTCTCAGAGATTTACAGGATTGGAGGGCCGATGAGAGTGCCGGCGCCTGAGCCATTTGGGGATATGGGTGCATTGATGGACTCCGATTATATATTCCACGTGGACATTCAGTGTAGATGTTATATTTTTCCCATGCTCAGCATTCATTATTGTATCTCATCCTGTAGTTGTATTACCTGATAGAGCACTTGCATGATTATTGCACATACTGCTTATCACGCATTGATATCACCTGCTGGCATATGATAGAGTAGCGCAGTACGTACATGCTCGTGATTACCCTTATATGTTATTTCTATTCACGAGTTGGCAACTCACCCCCGTTGTGCCACAGTGTTAGCAGGTTGCCCATCGGAGTAGTCGCGGAAGGCTATTTCCTTACATCTTTTGGCTACAGATACACTACAGTTGGTGCGTGAGCTGTTAGGTGGGTTCTAGTATCTGGTTACTTTTAATGTACACACTTTTGTATCTAGTATTCTCAATCTACCATTTATGTATTTGACTTAGAGACAGTGTGAGGACGATGATGTTTATTATTGGTATTCTGGTGTCGAGCTCGTTGTGAGCCGACTTTACTTTGTAGTCTGTTCTATCTGTGATGTTCTCACTTGTTGCTCTTGATCTTCGCTACGACGTCATATATTGCTACCGGGGTGATTGTTTACTTAGATTTCTTAATATGTTGTAAATGCTTCCATTAAAAACTTAAAAACACTCTATACTTTTGCTGGTTTGATTTATGGGTTTTTTGTTCACTTGGTCGCGTTACGCCTGTAGACGTTACGTGGTTAAGTGCCGGTCACGGGCCAAACTTTGGGTCGTGACATGGTTATTCCTACTTTATTACATTTACGAATGATTTCTCAAGGTATGGACATGTATTACTTATGAAACATAAATCCGAGGCCTTTGAGAAATTCCAAAAATACAAGAATGAAGTGGAAAAACAAACAGGCAAAATTATCAAGACACTTCGATCTGATCGAGTTGGTGAATACTTAAGTGCCGAGTTCCTGGATTATTTAAAAGAGAATGGAATTCTCTCTCAGCTTACTCCTCCACACACAACTCAGCACAACGGTGTATCAGAAAGGCGGAACTGCACCTTATTGGATATGGTACGTTCAATGATGAGTAATGCTGAGTTACCATGATCCTTCTGGGGTTATGCACTCGAATCTGTTGCATATCTTTTGAACAATGTTCCTACTAAGTCAGTACCTACCACACCATATGAAATATGGAGTAGGAAGAAAGCTTATCTTAAGTATCTTAAGATATGGGGATGTCCATCTTTTGTCAAAAAGCAGCATGCGGACAAGCTCGAGGCACGATCAGTACTGTGTAAGTTTGTGGGATACTCAAGAAACTTCATGGGGTATCTTTTCTATTACGGAGAGGAACAAAAGGTTTTGTTTCTCGGCATGCCCACTTTCTGGAGACTCAATTTCTTGAAAAAGAAATAAGTGGGAGCGTAATAGAACTGGAAGAAATTCCAGAACCACAAACTATTACTGAAAGTATGGTGGAAACAGAAGTTTCAAAAGAACCGGACGTCCCTACGCCACTCCGCAGATCTAGTAGGCATTCTGATCCGCCCGAGAGATACTACGGTTTTCTCATAGATGGGGATAGAGAGGATTGTATCATCAATGACGATGAGCTAACTAGTTTCTAGTAGGCCATTACGAGCAGAGACTCAGTAAAGTGGATGGATGCAATGCAGACCGAAATGGAATCCTTGTACACCAACAAAGAATGGACTTTAGACATTGCACCTCAAGGGGTAAAACCCATTCTGCAAATGGATCTTCAGAAAGAAGATTGGTGCATATGGACAGGTTGAAACCTATAAGGCAAGAGTTGTAGCAAAAGGTTTTCGTCAAAGACTTAGCTTGAACTGTGATGAAACCTTTTCTCCAGTGGCTATGCATAAATCCATTCAGATCTTACCTTCCATTGCTACCTTCCATGATTATGAAATTTGGCAAATGGACGACCGCTTTTCTGAATCGAAATTTGGAAGAGTGTGTTTATATAAATCAGCCAGAGGGTTTCATAGAGAGTGGGAGTGGAGGAAGAGTGTGCAAGTTGTTTAAATCCATTTATGGATTAAAGAAGAAATCACGGAGTTGGAACATCTTCTTTAATGAGACGGTCAAAGAATTTGACTTTATCAAAAATCGAGATGAACCATGCATTTATAGTAAGTTTGTAGCAAGAACTGTTGTATTCCTCGTTTTGTACGTCGATGGCCTTCTTCTGATAGGAAATGACATTCATATGCTACAATCATCCAAATGGTTCTTGTCACAAAGGTTCTCGATGAAAGACCTGGGTGATGCCTCCTACATGAAAGTATGTCTTAGCACCACTACTAGGTTTCTAGAGACATCAAGTATGCAATTTTAAAAAATCTATTGTGCTAATCTATACTAACCTAGAATCGAACTAGAGAATTATGGTTTGTATGCAAGTAAACAAGTTCTATAACTAAGTGAAAAGGGAATACAAGCTTTGTAGACCGGACCTTCATATCTAAAGCTCCAAGTAGTAGTCCCTAAGCTCTAAGTAGTAGTCTCTAGAACTCTTCTTAGGCTCTACCTGGTGAAAGAAACGAGCTTGTTTCGACGTCTTCGAGGCTGAAGATGATCCACCTTGAAGTTTCACTAACTCAAGCTACATCTTCACTAATCAAGGAATTAGTGAAGCAAACAACCTAATCTTATAGGTTAGATGAGAGTAGGTTGATGAAGTAGGAAATTTGCTCACTTTAGAAATGTTTTTCTCTTTTTTTTTTCCAACTCAAGAAAATCTAGAGAGGAAGAAGATGAACTAGGGTGAGGAAAAATATCACAAAGTTAATAATTGAGAGAGATATCCATGGGCTAAAGATAAATATGGGTGAGAAAAATATCTAGAGTAAAACAAAAATGGGTGATGAGTCATGGCTTCTACATGCTTCCACAAGCATCCAAGCTATGCTCACTAATCCACTCATTTTTAATTTCCTCTTAATAAATAATCACCGAATTATCTTTAGGTCATGGTGTGAGTCTCACACACCCATGTTCAATGTATCATCAAGCATGATACAATAGTGTTTTATATATAATTTTATACACACACACACAATTATATATAACAATAGAAGAAAATCATATGTGAGCAATAAAATTAGTTAATATATAAATATATCAAATTATTAAATCAACACTTGATTCAATAATCCGGTTATATCATATATCACCAACTAATATCATATATGTATATCATATCATCAAATCAACACTTGATTCAATAATCCCGGTTATATCACATATAACCGATAATATTCAATATTCATTATTAAATCAACACTTGATTCAATAATCAGGTCATATCATATATAACCGGCCTATATCCAATATATATACATATAAAAAATCATCGAATCAAATATCGCGAGATTAAAATACGGTATCACATACTCGTATTTAATCAAGCTACACGCATATCACCATATGTGCCCTATTTCGTTTCTCTTGAGCTAGGAAATCTCTGTATGGGACTTTAAAATCTCGTCAATATGACAGCAGTAGGTAATGATCACATCAAATACCCATAAGCCATCAGCGGTACTAACTGGACGTAACGGCTACCCAGGTATTGAACAAAATAAAAGATCAACAAGAAAGCTTGTCTAAACTCCTGCAAAGCCTATAAGCAACACTTACCATACAGTCCAGTCTCTTCGTCAGATATGTCGTATATCGAGTTTAGGGGTGGAAACGTCAGACCCCAGTAACTTGATAAGTCATGCCGATGTGTGGTTTACAACCGTTCGAGAAACTACTGATAACGCTTATTAGTTAATCTCATCAGCCATAACCAGGAACTTGCTGTTATAGCCAATAGCGCATAGCGCAACATCAACTCTGTCGGGACCCGGTTCTTGCTCACGGAGCAAAATTCCACATGGAACAAAGTGCCACGCCAAGTGTCATGTTAAGTGGGTGAGGGCCACCTCTTGAGTCCGTAGGACCCACTGTAGAACAATAGGGACTCTTCGGAATACATTCCGAAAGAGAGCACGATCAGAACTATAAATAGAATGATACCACTCCTATAACACAGAGGCGCCTTTTGGATGGATCGGAACTCCGGAGATTGAAGAACTACGTAGTTAAGCGTGCTTGAGCTACAGAAATTGTGGGATGGGTGACCAACTGGGAAGTAGCCCCCTTCTTGAGTCTGGTTCATTCAAAGGGACAAAACCGTGCGGTTTCTGCCAGAGCGGACAATATCATCTGTGTTTGCGGGTGGGTCATGAAAAATATGGTATCAGAGCTGGTCCCTCAATAGTAGGTCTGTGGTTTGAGGACGAACTATTGTTCAAAGGTGGGGAGAATGTCGGGACCCGGTTCTTGCTCACGGAGCAAAGTGCCACATGGAACAAAGTGCCATGCCAAGTGTCATGTTATGTGGGTGGGGGCCACCTCTTGAGTCCGTGGGACCCACTGTAGAACAATAGGGACTGTTTGGAATACATTCCGAAAGAGGGCACGATCAGAACTATAAATGGAATGATTCTGTCAAGACCCATAATTTAGCACGTGACCGGCACTTAAATTACGCAACGTCTAAAGGCGTGACGTAAATCAAGTAAGCCGAAACCCAGAAAATCTAAACCATTTTGCGGAAAATAGTGGGGGTGCAGTTTTGAAATAAAGTATAATGAATCATGTTTTTCTTGAAATGCATGATAATGTAAGTGGATTATACTAGAGTTGAAAACATGTTTCATCTTTTAAAAATTTGGGCAGCACCTCCCTTGTATATTTTGATCTAAAAACATATATACAACAATATATAGGCATCCCCAAGCGGGAGCTAGCTCTTCGCCAACTCGCAGAATCACAACCAAGCAATAACATATATACGACTCCCAACGACGAAGAATCAACCCAGAAAGAACAAATAAGGAAGCAAGACATAAAAAGTCAAGAAAGCAATCATAAAACCCATCGCTCTAAGTCTTGCACAATACCCAAGTCTGACCAGATCTACCAATATAAAATTCTAGTCTCTGATCTGATGTGATGGAGTTTATCTAGATACAATAGAATATAACCGTATGAAAGTGGGCACGATCCAACATGTGTCCCACCTACTAAAGCAAACACCCTAGAAGAAGCTGTGTGCCTGCGATACCGCAACTGGTCCCAAGCGGTCAAACCTGCAAGAACTGTAGCACAACGGGGGTGAGTTGCCAACTAGTGAGTAGAAAACAACAACAAGTAAAAATCGAATAAAACAACGATTTCCTAGGTCACAATATCCTGAAGGTAATACTATGATATCTATGGTGACCAAGTACGCATATATATCAACAATCAGTTAATGTAGTGACATATATAAATAAAAATCTGACCTCATATGCCTGTATGTATGTGGATATCATCCACGTGTCCATCAACGATACAAACAATATCATGGAACCTGAGTGTCCCACACCGACACTCGAACATCATGAAAACATATGCCTGTATATATATATGAGGATATCAACCACGTGTGTCTATCAACGACACATCAAAATCATGGAACCTGAGTGTCTTAACACCGACACTCGAAACATCATGAAAACCCGTGTCCAGCATCGACACGTAAATCCTCATATCTCAGGCGCCGCATACTCAAATCGGCCCTCATATCTATCTCATCTTAGGCGTCGCATCCTCAGATCGACCCTCATATCCATCTCATATCATAACTCTAAAACGGTATCCTCCGGATATCCGCCGAGTTCTATACAATCACCTATAGGTAGTAGTCTCTCTGCCAGGCTCATCGTACATACCACAAAAATCATTTCTTGCCACAGGGTACCATACCGGGTCTACCATGTACCCGCAAACGGTATCTGCCAACTACTCGAATCGGGTCTCGAAAACAAGCTCAGAACTGAGAAAACTCATGGTGGACGTCTCGAAATATCATATCAAGAGAAACCGTGTTTTTAAAACAATACGCAATTTCCTTTAAAATATAACCACGGTTCTCAAATTCAGAGATATCATGAAAACAGCATCTCAATGCAGATAACCATAAAGTACGATGTATGAAACATAGAGTAGTAATATGAGCATATCAGTATATCATGTAAGCATATAACCATAGGGAACTATGTATGCAACATAGAGTAGTAATATGAGCATATCGAGTATATCATGCAAGCATGTCAAGTGATAGTACTGAACAATGAATGTACTTTTACTTCTAAGATTAATATCATGATAGGGCAGTTCTCTTGTGTAAATGGCACGTCAATTCTACTGTATAAGTGACATGGCAATTCTACTGTATAAGTGGCATTGCAATTCTACTGTATAAGTGGCATGGCAATTACCGATGAAGAATGTGTGTGAGCCGGCAAATATGTGTATGTGTAACATGCGCATCAACGGTAATAGTGCAGGTATACTAGCAATTGATATCATATAGCATTAAATACCGGCACGTGGTATGTGCATCACGAGGGGTAATATCCTACACAACATGAACAATAAATGGGTGTATCTATCTACAAAAGAATCATATGGTCACTTTTAAACGATACACATCTTCGCTCTGAAAATAGGTATAGTTCAGGTGTCAATCTTTATATCGGAGATCACATCTCATAACATCCGATATGACAATAATCCTCGATTACCATCCTCAAATCACTAGCACAGATCAATCATCCGGTACATCTCATCGCATAAGGTAATCCATCGTACGGGGTCATCAAACAAAATAGGGAATCTATCGACCTATACAATAATGAGGGTACCGATCTAAAGTCTCGTACGACATATTACTCATTATACTCATAATTATATATATACACATATGTCACGACCCGAAAGTACGGAACAGGACCGGCACTTAGACTACGAACGTCTCAAGGCGTATATAATCGAAGTAAGTCGCAACCCAGAAATCCAAACCAAGAAAAGTAGTAGAGAGTAGGAAGAACCATATCAAGTCAACCTGTAGAAACATAATATACAACGCCTAAAGGCGAGGATCACAACAGAAAGGAACCTCCAACAACAAGAAGTCCATAGAAAAATAAGGTGCGACTCTAAGGTCGAAAGAATAAACATCACTAGTCTCTATCTCAAATAAATACATGTTTGGTTGATGGGACTTCTAGATACAACTGAATATAATATACAATGTATAATGATGGGTACGAAACAAATAACCCACCTACTAGCAAGTCACCTGAAAGAAGCTGAGCCCGCAAAGCCGTCATGAAACCTGTACGGCAACACCTGCAAGAAACTGGGGCACAACGGGGGTGAGTTGCCAACTCGTGAGTAGAAAAAGATCTACGAACAGAAATCGCATGTATGACGCAGTCCTAGGTCATACGATCGATATATACATAATCCTCAAATATATATAACCAACAATCTATAACATGACTAGGGTAACTATCTAACCCAAATGTAATCCCATGTACCCGTATCAGTGCATCAGGTGGCAATGTATCATATGAATGATGTATGAATGCATGAAGCAGAATGCATGTACTGAAGAAAACTGCTTTCATAATTTTGTGAGATTTCTGTATTTATAAAATGAGGTATCACGAATAAAATCAACATAAACAGTGCCTAGCATCGGCACAAAACATAAATCTCAATGTCTCGATATCTCTGTATCACAAACTCTGTACCTCAATATCTCAAATCTCAATATCTCAATCATAAAATCCAGGGCGCCGTCAGTCCAAATCGGCCCCTACCGTCCATCTCATGACTATGACGGTATCCTCCGGATATCCGATGTGTCGGGTAAAGTCACCGGTCGGTCTTGCTCCCCTGCCAGGCTCAACGCCATCTCCTGCGATCTTCTTGCCCCGGGGTACCGCACCGGGTCCACAATATACCCGCAATCGGTCTCTTCCGCCTCCTCGATTCGGGTTCCAAATGTCGCTCTCAGCACCGAGAAAACACATGGTGGACGCACTGAAATATCATATCAAGGGTAACCGGGTTTTTAAAACATTTACATAATCACTTTGAAATATCCACGGTTCCCAAATCCAGAAATATCATAGAAACGGCATATCTCAATGCGTATAATCAGGAAGCATGATGTATGCGACATAAAAATGAAATGCAAGTATAACAGTATATCATGCAACATGGAATAATAGTATGCACATACAAGGGTTATATCCTGATGCAATAATACTACTGTATAGTGACATGGCAATTACCAATGAAGATGTGTGTGAGCTGGCAAGTAAGTGTATGTGGAGCATACGCATCATCGGTAATGGTGCTGGTGTGCTAACAGCATGATATCAATAATGGAATATGAATCACAACAGTATGCGATGCAGAGCAACAACAATAATATGCGGGAGCTGAAATACTGAACACCATGATCGCTAAACTACATCTAATGTCATAAAAGTCATATAGCTACACCACTATAAGGCGGAGCTAAAACTAACAGTGGGTAAGGGAAACCGCCTAACCTCTGAGTCGATACATAATACATATATAGTCGGTAATCCCGCCTCGATAATATCACACCCGATACTATATCTCTATAATCGGTTATCCACAAGTCAAGAGGGCGGATCAAAACATCAAGTATAGCTCGTACGTAAATCCGTCGTACGACATCCCCAAATCTGGGCACGGGTCAATATCACATCCGTCATGTCATTCATCTAGTATCCTTTTTATCAAGATCATCATCTGGGGTACTGACCTATGTCTAGTACAATGCTCATATCATCACTATAATCAAAATCTGACTACTGATCGACAGTCTCGTATAAATCGATATCATCATCACATATCATCATAAGGAGTATACATCGCGTAAATCGGCCTATCATAAATATCCTGTCATATCATATCATATCACATCCTATCTCGTATCATAATCACATGTCGATCATCTAAAATATATGTATCACTATGCATATGGCATCGTCATCCAAGACCCGTTATCATATCAGGACGTATATCAAGTACGAATCCTGCGAATCACCGACATCATAATCTCAGATCAACTCTCATCGACTCAACTCAATCCTAAGTATCATTCTCAAATCCGTATGTGAACACATAGTCCCATACCCATGTGAACACATATCTATATAGAATCCCATAACCACATATGAACAAAGATGTGTGCAAGTATGTATGTGTGTATATGTATGTGTAGTGCACTCACTATCTAGGGTTTCGTAACCTTTTACCAATCCAACACACCGATAACCATTTTAAACATTATCATTGATCCCAAAAGACATGTAATAAATTATAAGTGTGTATATGCATCCGTATACATCACCACGGACTGCGGGGGTGCTATACGCCATCCACCCGACTTCTCCCCGTAGATATAAATCTACTCAACTTTCTTGTGTGTGCTGGTGCCGATGTCGCCATTTGCATCTCCAACGCTTCGACGCTACGTGGGGGTACCTAAAAGGATATCACACACTAAATCACATGAAAACCATGTCGGAAACTAAAATAGTGCACTCTACGCCCATAGGTAAAAACCTGTAGCAGTGCGTGCAAACACAACCAATACTCAATGGTCGTTGGCGTTCAAACGCCACCCGACGGAAACGAATCATCGAATACCAAGAACCATACGAAAACAAGTCGTAAATCATACGCCAACTCATGAAAATCAACCCAGATTTTACCCTAACTGGAATCAGTCAAAACTAAACATACAGGGGGTCAAGTTTACAGGAAATAGGGCTGTGCACGCAAAACGAGGCAGTTCCACCCCGGTCTGGCCGCAAATTGCGGCCAGAGGGATTAAATCTGCGGCCGAGGTATGGTGGTTTGGGCTAGGGTTTTGGGTGTTGGTTTCTATCTGCCTGCACATCCTACTGCCAAGTCAATTTTATTTTAGGAGGTCCGGGTTGATAGCAGTTTCCAGAAAGGTCAATAAGTCGACAAAATTGCTAAAATACGCCAAGTCGAAACTTTCAGGTGTTATACTGGAATCTGGGGTAATCTTGGTTACAATGGTCTCAAATACACCTAATAAGGTTACCCTAGCAATCAAAACCATCACTTGGCCACATCTCACTCAAAATCACTAAAACTAGCACTGGATCACAATATAACCACTAAATTTCAGTTTAACAACTATAACTTAACAAGATAGGAGTTGGGTTGAGAGATTATACCTCAAGGGGGCCCTAGAATGAAGGAGAAGGGAAGATGAAGGAAGGAGGAGGGGTGGTTGCTGCTGAAGTGCTGCTGTGTTGCAGGAGTTGCTGATGTTGATGCTGTTTTTAACAGCAGTTTTGCTACTGATGCTGTGGTTTTGGTTGTGGCTGGTGTTTCGGATTTGTTTGTGTTTGCTGTAGTTGCAGGAGCAGTGGCTGTTGGTGTGGCTTTGTGGTGAAATGTGAGAGTATTTGCTGAAGCTAGGGGTTTCTTGTTGCTGTTGCAGGTCAGGTTGCTGCTGCTGTAGTTATTTTTGTGTGTGTTGTTGCTGTTGCAGCAGCAACTGTTGTTGTTTTGATGAGTGAAGTGTTGGGGTGTGATGTAGTGTTGAGGCTGTAGTATGATGATGGGGTGGAGTTGTTTTGAATGGTATAGTTCAGCTGATGCGGAATTGGGGTTGAAGTTGGGGCTGAACTGTTACATCAGCTGCTGTTGCAGAAGATGATGCTGCTGCTGATGCTTTGTTGCAGCTGATGTGATAAAGAGTGGGGCTGAAGTGTTGATATTGGGGGGGCTGCTGATGCAGCTGCTGCTGGTGTTGAAGTGGTGTGATGTGTGAGAGTGAGAGGTGCGAGGGAAGATGTGATAAATGAGAGGAAGTGCTAAGAGTGGGAGGGGGTGTGAAGGAGCAAACAATGGATATTGAAAAATTGGATGGATCATGGCACACTCTAGCCACCTCTCTCTCTCTCTCTCACTCAAGTGCTAGCTTACACAAGCCACAAAGCCATCATGGCTCACCCTCTCTCCTACACAAGGTCAACTTTAACCCTAATCGCCTTTTAAACAAGGCCAAAACCCTAAGTTACAACTAATTAACCTAACCAATTGGTTCAATCCACCATGGTCATCTAAGCATGGTTCAACCCTAGGCTTAACATGAGTCCAAAACATGAAACAAGTATAACAAGTGTAGAAATGTTATGGTGCATAATTTGTACAAAAAGCCAAAAAACCCAATTAGCGACTCTTAATCGCGATTAACACTAAAGTCGTATTTAATTCATCATAAAAACGGTAAAATGGCATATTTCCACAAAATATCCTATTTTAGAATTTCCAAAATTTTCTCCGGAATTTTCACCATTTATCGGTATTTAATTATACCGACTGTTAAAATATTCATTAAAAATTAATATTAAATTATGAAAATTCCCAAAAATAATATTTTATTTTTTTGAAATGTTGCAGTCTTCCCCCCTTAAAGAAATTCGGTCCCCGAATTTAAATTTAAACCACCAAATTCTAAAACATTTCAATAAAATGTCCACGTCAACGGGGCTCCGAAATCATCAATACATGAAAGGCATCATAGCGCAATACATGCGCATGAGTAACGAGCAGATAACTCGAAAACAAAACTCCGTCAAGCATCTCGCAATCATCGGAGTCAAGGAGAAAACACGAATGCCAAATCCACGGCCAAACCGATATGCTAGAAATCGGAACTATGCATGTAAATACCAAAGCCGTACATGTAAATATCTGAAGAAAATGTATGCCAAAATTCTTTAAGGTCGATGTACAATGCGCATAACACTGCACAGTGGCGGACGTCTCTATAAGAAAATAGCTATATACTTATATATCTTTTGTTTAGTATGCACGATCCGCCGTTTTGAAAATAATTTTAGAAGGGTTCCCTGTTAAAAATGTTTCGTGTCATATTGGACACGTATGTAAATAACGAGACTATAGCTCGCTTTTGGAAATCCCTTTGAAATCTATCAATGCATGCAAAACACACTCAGGAACTGTCATCTGACCAGTCCTGTTTAGTACGAAAACAAATCGCAATATCATAAAAATGTGCTGCTCTATAAGAAATCAGTCCCAAAAATGCATATGAAAACCCTGTGCGTCCGGTGCGCACGGAAATCAAAATCCATATATGTGCCAAGCAGGTGCACAAAACGACATCAAGGTATAACGGGTGTGCACACAACATCGGTCATAGGCAACGTGTGTGCTTGACAGAAAAGCAGGTGCAACTGACATGCATGAAAAATCCCGATTTAGTGCATCTGGTGTGAACCAAATCTCGTCTCATAACCTGCGCCCAACATGCGCAAAAAAAAAATTCCAAATCCGGTGCATCCATCGTGCACGAAATCCCGAAATCCAATATCAAGCGTCGAAACACGCGTAAAATCCAATCAGGTGCATAAAGTGCACAAACAAATATAGAACATCATCATCGAAATCAAAGTCCAGTGCAACCAAGTGCACAAAATGCGAAACACTGCACTGCATGCATATGTGAACTATACCGAGTGCAAAAACCAAATCGTGTGCGTGCATACGCACAAAATCAACTCAAATGTCTAAACCCCATAAAATCATAAACATGTGAAACCAAGGCACGAAAACGATATCAAGTGCAACAACTGCGTAAAACTCGCAAATACTCAGCAGGTGCAACCATGGTGCATGAAAACAAATATCTTGAAACCCAATCATCAAAACCAAATCATGCGAATAAATCACCCAAAACATCGAAATCAAGTATGGCGGAATAGTTCCGCTCAAGCACATCCTCCAAGAATCTCTGGCCAACTGTCGTGATCACTCATAGCATATCTCGTCGACGATCCTGAACTCTGGCCTGCTGGTGTGCGTAACATGACCACTCCTGGGTCCAAGTCTTCTCGTAATTTATCCCCGAAAAGTCCTTATCTCCTTTGTGAATTGCCAATCTCACAATCCATTGGCTCATCGGCCATGTCAGGTGTGCTAACGGGGACGATTCCGTTCTGGCACTTCTCTGGTCATCTCTCGGTCAATCATCGCGACCACTCGTAAGCAGCATGTCACTGGCGTCGGCCTCTGGCTCTCTGAGTGCACGTGACACGTCTGATCTTGGGTGCAATTATCATTGCAGTAGCATCCTGGAAGGAATCCTGCTCAAGGTCTCTTCCAAGTCTCATCTCTGCCAATTGTCCGGAAGTCATCGTCCTTTACTATATCTGCTTCTTGTTCCGGAATGGCTGGATACTCATTGCGACTCCTTCTAGAAGGTATATCCAGTACTATGCCTCGGCATGCGTATCGCATCTCTGGTGTCGGCGGAGTGGAGCGTCATCTTATCCAGATCTGGTATGAATCTCTTACTCCTCTTTTCTCTAACGTCGACTGCTTCAGACTCGTCTCGTCGTGGCTGCTTGGACTGAGCTCCAACGGCTATCCTCGTATCTGGAGTCTTCCAAGAAATGCATCTCACCACCTAGCATCTGAATTAAGTCGAGCCATCCGATCGATTCGTCAAAACCTCATAATCCCCCAAGAGCTCAACATCTTGGGTACAGTATAATAGTATCGAGTACATACCACAGCATCGGTGGTCCAGCCGTAGAAGAGAAAACCCAAGCCTCACTAATGGCACCGCAGAACTGCCGCAAACTCTAAGGTTCAAAGGCTTTCACACGGTCATTAAGTCGAGTTAAGGTTTCATTCTTCTAGAGGGACCATAGAATTGCCTGCATGTCCTTCCGAATACTTTAAACTTGGAATAATAGGTTACTGGCATTCGATCGTCTCTGTTGACTCTCAACGTCTCTGCGTGAAGTCGTCTCTAGATGGAATCAATCTATCTGATGACCTCGCATCGGGGTAGCGAATGAATCACATGTCCTAGTCTTTCATCCTTGGTGACTAGCGACCTTCTATTATCTCTGAGTACAATCTCGTACTGCAATAGCTCCAACATCTGGGGAGATATCTCGTTGTTCGCAGCAATAACTGGCTCACTCGTCTGCACGCTGAACCGTGCCTCAATCATCATGAATAAGCAATACACCAACGGTCATCAAAATCCGGCTGGCCATTGTCAGTGGCTCAATCCTCTGGTGCTAATCTGCACGTCCGAGTAATCTCATACAGCGATCCATCCAACGCTCGTGGTGCAAACACAATCAAAAGACACATCTCTGCAATCGTGTGTCGCCAGAATCATGCCCTGGTCAGACCTCGTTCGTGACGAGCTCATGCTGACCGCAACTCTAGCCGTAGCTCTCCCTGCCCGTAATCGTGGCAGCAAAACCAAAACTGGTACCGATGAGGCTAGATCAGGAAGGAATATAATACTGAACAAGGAAATGCATATCCTTAGGCTTCTTAAGTGGAGTGGCGTATCGTAAATATGCCGCAGACATACCACGGTACGTCACTCAACTTTAGTCACCTATTCCATTAACCAAGGGTCATCCTACGTTCCGAAGGTAAAACCTAACGCTTTGATACCAACTTTGTCACGACCCGAAAGTACGAAACATGACCGGCACTTAGACTACGACCGTCTCAAGGCGTACGTAATCGAAATAAGCCACAACCCAGAAATCCAAACCAAGAAAAGTAGTAGAGAGTAGGAAGAACCATATCAAGTCAACCTGTAGCAACATAATATACAACGCCTAAAGGCGATGATCACAACAGAAAGGAAACTCCAACAACAAGAAGTCCATAGAAAAATAAGGTGCGACTCTAAGGTCGAAAGAATAAACATCATTAGTCTCTATCTCAAATAAGTACATGTTTGGTTGATGGAACTTCTAGATACAACTGAATATAATATACAATGTATAATGATGGGTACGATACAAATAACCCACCTACTAGCAAGTCACCTGAAAGAAGCTGTGCCCGCAAAGCCGTCATGAAACCTGTACGGCAAGACCTGCAAGAAACTGGGGTACAACGGGGGTGAGTTGCCAACTCGTGAGTAGAAAAAGATCTACGAACAGAAATCGCATATATGACGCAATCCTAGGTCATACGATCGATATATATATAATTCTCAAATATATATAACCAGCAATCTATAACATGACTATGGTAACTATCTAACCTAAATGTAATCCCATGTACCCGTGTCAGTGCATCAGGTGGCAATGTATAATATGAATGATGTATGAATGCATGAAGCAGAATGCATGTACTGAAGAAAACTGCTTTCATAATTTTGTGAGATTTCTATATTTATAAAATGAGGTATCACGAATGAAATCAACATAAAATGTACCTAGCATCGGCACAAAACATAAATCTCAATGTCTCGATATCTCTGTATCACAATCTCTGTACCTCAATATCTCAAATCTCAATATCTCAATCATAAAATCCAGGGCGCCGTCAGTCCAGATCGGCCCCTACCGTCCATCTCATGACTACGACGGTATCCTCCGGATATCCGACGTGTCGGGTAAAGTCACCGGTCGGTCGTGCTCCCCTGCCAGGCTCAACGCCATCTCCTTCGATCTTCTTGCCCCGGGGTACCGCAACGAGTCCACCATGTACCCGCAATCGGTCTCATCCGCCTCCTCGATTCGGGTTCCATATGTCGCTCTCAGCACCGAGAAAACACATGGTGGACGCACTGAAATATCATATCAAGGGTAACCGGGTTTTTAAAACATTTACATAATCACTTTGAAATATCCACGGTTCCCAAATCCAGAAATATCATAGAAACGGCATATCTCAATGCGTATAATCAGGAAGCATGATGTATGAGACATAAAAATGAAATGCAAGTATAACAATATATCATGCAACATGGAATAATAGTATGCACATAAAAGGGTTATATCCTGATGCAATAATACTACTGTGTAATGACATAGCAATTACCGATGAAGATGTGTGTCAGCTGGCAAGTAAGTGTATGTGGAGCATACGCATCATCGGTAATGGTGCTAGTGTCCTAAAAGCATGATATCAATAATGGAATATGAATCACAACAGTATGTGATGCAGAGCAACAACAATAATATGTGGGAGCTGAAATACTGAACACCATGATCTCTAAACTGCATCTAATGTCATAAAAGTCATATAGCTACACCACTATAAGGCTGAGCTAAAACTAACAGTAGGTAAGGGAAACCGCCTAACCTCTGAGTCGATACAAAATACATATATAGTCGGTGATCCCTCCTCGATAATATCACACCCGATACAATATCTCTATAATCGGTTATCCACAAGTCAAGAGGGCGGATCAAAACATCAAGTATAGCTCGTACGTAAATCCGTCAAACGACATCCCCAAATCTGGGCACGGGTCAATATCACATTCGTCATGTCATTCATCTAGTATCCTTTTTATCAAGATCATCATCTGGGGTACTGACCTATGTCTAGTACAATGCTCATATCATCACTATAATCAAGATCTGACTACTGATCGATCGTCTCGTATAAATCGATATCATCATCACATATCATCTCAAGGATTATACATCGCCTAAGGCGGCCTATCGCAAATATTCTGTCATATCATATCATATCACATCCTATCTCGTATAATAATCACATGTCGATCATCTAAAATATATGTATCACTATGCATATGGCATCGTCATCCAAGACCCATTATCATATCAGGACGTATATCAAGTACGAATCCTGCCAATCACCGACATGATAATCTCAGATCAACTCTCATCGACTCAACTCAATCCCAAGTATCATCCTCAAATCCGTATGTGAACACATAGTCCCATACCCATGTGAACACATATCTATATAGAATCCCATAACCACATATGAACAAAGATGTGTGCAAGTATGTATGTGTGTATATGTATGTGTAGTGCACTCACTACCTAGGGTTTCGTAACCTTTCACCAATCCAACACACCGATAACCATTTTAAACATTATCATTGTTCCCAAAAGACATGTAATAAATTGTAGGTGTGTATACGCATCCGTATACATCACCACAGACTGCGGAGGTGCTATACGCCATCCACCCGACTTCTCCCCGTAGATATAAATCTACTCACCTTTCTTGTGTGTGCCGGTGCCGATGTCGCCATTTGCATCTCCAACGCTTCGACGCCACGTGGGGTACCTACAAGGATATCATACGCTAAAACACATGAAAAGCATGTCGGAAACTAAAATAGTGCATGCTACGCCCATAGGTAAAAACCTGTAGCAGTGCGTGCAAACACAGCCAATACTCACTGGTCGTTGGCGTTCAAAGGCCACCCGACGGAAACGAATCATCGAATACCAAGAAACATACGAAAACAAGTCGTAAATCATACGCCAACTCCTGAAAATCAACCCAGGTTTTACCCTAATTGGAATCAGTCAAAACTAGACATACAAGGGGTCTAGTTTACATGAAATAGGGCTGTGCACGCAAAACGAGGCAGTTCCACCCCGGTCTGGCCGCAAATTGCGGCCAGAGGGATTAAATCTGCGGCCGGGGTATGGTGGTTTGGTCTTGGGTTTTGGGTGTCGGTTTCTATCTGCCTGCACATCCTACTGCCAAGTCAATTTTATTTTAGGAGGTCCGGGTTGATAGCAGTTTCCAGAAAGGTCAATAAGTCGACAAAATTGCTAAAATACGCCAAGTCGAAACTTTCAGGTGTTACTGGAATCTGGGGTAATCTTGATTACAATGGTCTCAAATACACCTAATAAGGTTACCCTAGCAATCAAAACCATCACTTGGCCACATCTCACTCAAAATCACTAAAACTAGCACTGGATCACAATATAACCACTAAATTTCAGTTTAACAACTATAACTTAACAAGATAGGAGTTGGGTTGTAAGAATATACCTCAAGGGGGTCCTAGAATGAAGGAGAAGGGAAGATGAAGGAAGGAGGAGGGGTGGTTGCTGCTGAAGTGCTGCTGTGTTGCAGGAGTTGCTGATGCTGATGCTGTATTTAACAGCAGTTTTGCTACTGATGCTGTGGTTTTGGTTGTGGCTGGTGTTTAGGATTTGTTTGTGTTTGCTGTAGTTGCAGGAGCAGTGGCTGTTGGTGTGGCTTTGTGGTGAAATGTGAGAGTATTTGCTGAAGCTAGGAGTTTCTTGTTGCTGTTGCAGGTCAGGTTGCTGCTGCTGTAGTTATTTTTGTGTGTGTTGTTGCTATTGCAGCAGCAACTGTTGTTGTTTTGATGAGTGAAGTGTTGGGGTGTGATGTGGTGTTGAGGCTGTAGTATGATGATGGGGTGGAGTTGTTTTGAATGGTATAGTTCAGCTGATGCAGAATTGGGGTTGAAGTTGGGGCTGAACTGTTAGTTATATGTATGCCTTAGAGGCCATTACTGTACATTGGATGTATATAGTAGTGGATACTGGGACATATATAGGTAGGACTTTCTTGCTCGACATGATAGTACGCTATCTGGTTGCTCTTTATCTTAACATGTATACTTTCTGTCTCTCTGATTACATGTTGATAAAGCCCTTAGGATGTGTACTCGACTTCCAGGACTATGATGCAGATCATACTAGTGGGGCCTGGGTAGTCAATGAGTACATCCTTCATTGTTCCTAGTCGTGGGAATATCGAGACGGGGCATCGATATTCCAGGGTAGACTAGCGTTTATCTTCTCGACCCATGTGATTGGCGATGGATGATCCCATATCCATTGATGTTTGACATCAGAGATGGTATGCGGGTGCTCAGTGGAGACTGGGTACACTGAACGGACTCCCCGAGAACTCCCAGATGGTATTATACCTCACGTCAGATGGCAGTTCTCTGGTGACACTGGTACAGCTTAGTCTGTTGACCCGAGATCGTCATAGAGACTTGTGTGTCTCCCACTGTGCTTTGATTTCCACCCTACCACGGCTCTACTGAGTTGTGCAAACAGGTGGTTTTTGGGTACAGTCCCGATTCACATGGAGGCAATGAGCGATAGGAGGGGATTCGTCTCTCCCGGTATTGGGAGTTGATGTTGCGCTATGCTCGACTGGCCATAACAGGAAATCCCTGGCCAGGGTTGCAGTGATATACTAGTAAGAGTTATCAGTAGTTTCACGAATGTTATGGACCTTACGTCGGCATGACTTATCAAGCAACTGGGGTCTGACGTTTACCACCCCTAGGCGAGATATGCGACATATCAGACGAACAGACCGGACTATACGGTAAGTGTTACTGGTTGGATTCACAGGAGTGTGAGCGGGCTTGCTCGTCGATCTTCTGATCGCTCAATACCCGGGTGGCCGTTACGTTTAGCAGACCGCTTGCGGCTTGTGGATGTTTGATATGATCATCATCTGCTACCGGCGTATTGACGAGTCTTTAGAGTCCTACACAGAGGTTTCCTGGATCAAGCGAAACGAAATAGGAGCGCATATGAGATATGTGCGGGACCGAGAATAATGCATGTATGTGATACCGTATTCCATTCTTGCGATTAATGTATCGATTAGTTATTTGCGATATAACCTAGTTATCGAATCAAGGATTGATTCGATAAGCCGATACATTGGATATTAGCCGGTTATATGCGATATGACCGGATCGTTAAATCAAGTATTGATTTAATGATTTAATGCATAATTATATATTTGATATATTACTTTGCATTAACTAGTATTGGTTCACTTTAAATGGATTTTCTCACTTGATATGCACATTGTATATGTGATATATTTTTTTTGTGCACTTGTTTGTATCATGTTTGATGATACATGCTCACTTGGGTTTGTGTAAAGATTAAACCATGGTTGTGAGAGTGGTTAGGGTTTTGTTTATTCACTTATTATCTATTTATTTATCATTCTTTTGGAAAAGATAAAGAGAAAAGAATGGTGGCTTGTTTTGTTTGTTTGTTGAAGCTTCTTGAAGCTTTGAACAAGTCTACCATTCTTGTCTCATGTCTAACCCTAACCATTCATCTAACCTTAGTTAAATCTCTACACTAAACGATGGTTGAATATATGATAAGTATCATATTGTTTTCTTTTTTAAATATACTTATCATATTTTCTATCATATTCTTTTCTTCTTCTTCTTCATCTTCAACATGAAGAAACTATGCCACCATCAATGGCAACTTGAGAATAAGTGTGAGAAATCCAATTCTAAAGTGAACCCACCTCCTATTTCTTCATCCTCTACCTCTTGCCAAGTAGTATAGGGTGTTTCCTTCACAAGTTTTCATGGCTTGGTGAAGTAGGAGCTTGATCTTGTGATGCCTCGACGTAGATCATCTTCGGCATCGTAGTCGATGACCTAGCCCGCCCATTCTCCGATGAAGCCGATGCTAGAGTCCGGGATCCGATATGGACAGCGAGGGGACTTCATCACGGAGCCTAGGAGGTGGAGGACCGGATCTACAAAGGTTGTAGCCCATTCCCTTTAGCTATAAATTCATTTACTTGCTCGCATCACCTATATATCTAGTTAACGATCCGTATTAGGGTTTGTAGGCACAGGGAAATTTTTGAATTGAGCATGTTTGATCACTTGTGAGACTTCATTAATGTACGTAGGAACCCTACAGTGGTATCAGAGCCTAGCTCGAGCCTTAGGCGATGCGTAGACGGAGTTAGAAGTCCGATCGACCCGAAACCCTAACTCAAAATCGGCTCTCTGGACATTTTCTGAAATCGTGGTTTTTTGAGAATTAAAAATATGCAGAAAACTCAGTAGAAGATTCTAAGAATTACTGTATAAAACGGGACCCATGAATCGATTATAGTGCGGCGGAACCGCGGCATTAGCATGACTAATGCGGCGGTTTCGCGGCGACTTGGTCTCTTCAGACATTTTTTTCTGCACAGTAATTCTTATATTTTGTTTCTGGTTTTTCTAGGAATTTTTAATATTTATTCAAGATTTGAATTTTCTGGGTTGTATTGGGGACTCGGTGTTTCGATCGGGAAGTTTAACTTCGTCTGTGTTTTTCCTGATAATTTTTGAATATGTTAAAAAGTTCGACCGGATATAAATACCCACTTTTTCCCCTGCCGAGAAATTTCCAATTGTTGGACTTTTCCGTAGTTTAACGACGTTGTAAGTAGTGCAAGTAACGCGATGGTCCCTCTAGAAGACAACAAACCTTAACTCGATTATATGACCGTCTTGAACTGCCCTTTGAACCATAGGGTTTGTGGCAGTACGGCGTGCCACATGTGAGGCGTTGGCTTGACCCTTCTACGGCTGGACCGTTGGTACTGAGGCATGAATTGAATGTTTTTAGACTTATTTCATGTGTTGAGCTGTATCGGGAAAACTTGGGTGTTCGATTGTTCGATCGGAAAGTTTAACATTTTCTATTTATCCGGAATGTGATACAATATTTGGAATTCACAAGTAGTTATGAGATAACTGAATGAATGTTATAAACATAGCAGTTTAGTCTCACTTGATCGGTTGCCACGGAATTTTGATGCGATCAAAAGTCCGTCGCAATCACGTAGCGTACGCGGATACTCGCCGGGTAAACTTAATAGACAGCCTCGCCCCATAGCCCCGACCAGGTGACTGTAGGAGAACCCCGTCGCTGAAAGCATCCGTCCGGGTGCTCGCGGCAGTGGTGTTCTGCCTTGGTGTACTTCGTCGACGGTATCAGGGGTGCGGCCGCCTACTAAAGTTTGCAACGAGCATTCGATCAGTTTTTCAGGAATCTTGTTGAATTGCCCGACTTTATATTGAAAAGTGTTTTCGATTTTGAGACTAAAATGCGGGGTTTATAATTATTAGGCATGCGATGTCTAAGGATTCATTTGATTAGGCAAGCGATGTCTAAAGAGATTGCGGATTCCAACTGTTGTAGTTTTACACTTTCTTTTCTGTGACCGTAAGTGTAATATGTGATATCGCCGGTTTCGTTGCTATATGTCAACGATAATTGGGATACGCACGTTTACTTACGTTGATGACGTGTGATGTTATGTGTTGCTGGATATGTTATATTGGATCGTCGTGTTCGAATAGCCGGGGGGTTTTTATGTGAGATGAGTGTTTTTCATTTTCATTCATGTAAAAACATGTATGTAATATTCTTTTATTGGGGCACTTCCAGGTTGCGGAAGATGTCACCTATTGTATATTATTTACTTTTCTGCATTAGGATAGACCCAAGGAGGGGAGCACAAGTAACCGGGTTCTGGGGTCCAGTGGGAGACCAACTCGAGGATTCGAGTCCGGGTCTCCTAACCCTAGAATTGGTAGGGTTGCTTGCCGCTCTCGTAGGGGTCTAGGGGTATGGGATTGGCTATTCATCACGACCGTAGAATCCGTGTTTTATACTGGCTCGTATTGAAAACACGGACGTCCTAGTATATCCAATATTTCATATGATACTTTCTGCTGCGATATCTGTGATGTGATCATGTGATGTTCTGTGATAGATATAATATATAGTATATATGATATATTATATAGATGTTACTTATGTTTTACACCCGCGCTAGCCCTTCCCCGCTCTGCCGTTAGTTACCTAACCTAACGGTGCACGAGGGGACATCGAGGCGAATGCGGATGGCATAAGTGTACGTCATATTTATCTGTGATGTTTAGGTAATTTAAATGATGGGATATTCATTGATGAGATTAATGAAAGAAAATAAACCTAATTGATGTTGTGGAATCGAATTTCAAATTAAAATAGGTAGCTACAGTTCTTGCTTTGCATCGCGGTGTTCCTTGTAGAACATCCTGCACCTTATTCGATGAGGAAAGGACCGAGATCCCTTCACCGGGAGTGACTCCTTTAGCAATAACTGGTAGATGCTACACACCCGGTTTGTCTTTTGATTGCTTCTATAGTTTCTGCTTTCCACAGTGATATATATGATATATCCCGCACCTCATTCGACGAGGAAAGGGCTGACGATCCCTTCACCGGGAGTGACCCCTTTAGCAAAACTAGAAAAGCCTCAAAAACATTCCATCTAAAAACCATTTGATTCCGCAACGAGATCAAGTTCAAAGCGTTAAAGGTTTTCATAAAAACCAGCCGCAACCCTCCGTCATTTTAGGAAGTAGAGTACTTAGTATTCGTGCTGTGTTTGTTGACCATAGTCAAGGCACAGTGTACGGTAGCTAAGTGATGTCTTCCTACACCGCATATGATGCGATTAGTTAGGACAGTCATGTGGCTTTGTTGACCTTAGCCAAGGGTCATGTTGGTGGGTCTAATTAATCACAAAATGACGGGTAGAACTTGACTAGTGCTTATGATTTGTTGACCTTAGCCAAGGTCATATGTGCTAGGGGTAAAAACCTTTATCGGGAGTTTCAAGTGTTGAAATTTGCAATGAGATTGCATATCTTCTATATGATAGTTGGATCCCGATACCCACTACGAGTAATTGTTACTCCTGGGAGAGTTTTGCACTTTGCAATTAGCCGATCAAGTAGGTGTCTAGAAAGGTGTCAACGGGGTTACGCCTCTGGGAAAATGAGGTTTACTGTAATTAGGTCCGTGCGAAAGCACGGGGAACCTCCCTCAAAGTACCGACACTGGCCTGGCTGAAAGATTGGTGAACTTGTAGAGTGTAATTAATCCCGGCTAGTCTTTCCTTTTAGGGTTTGAAGGAAGATTTGATAAAAACAGTGGGAGCCATCCTGATTAGATAAAATAAATAACCAATCTGATCTTGCAAGAGCGCACGCTGAGTGTTTTCTTCTCTCTCTCTCCAGGTAGCGACCATATCACACCTTAATCAAGATAATAATATAGATGTATTGACCGAACCCGCTTGTTATACTGAGCTGGGGAACGTTGGTCCCGCTCCAACTTATAATTGTTATAAGACAGAGCAGGAAATAGGGGAATACCAGAATTCCTATACCGCCCAAACGAAGAAAGTGCATATGATACATCTCCTTCGGGTGTGTTCATTATAAAGAATTGTTTCTCAGTATCCTCTGAATCCTGGGTATTTGATACCGGATCAGGATCCCAGATATGTAATCTGTTACATAGGGCTACCGAAAGGTAGAAAAACTGAGAACGGGTGATAAGTTTCATGAGACAGAAAACGGGGCAAGTGTTGCAGCCAAGTCTGTTGGTTACTGTCACCCTGTATTACCAATACATTGATTCTGAACAAATGCTATTAGATACGGAACTTGATATACAAAATCATATCAATCTCTTTATTTATTAAAGTAATGATAAAATTTTGTATTGCTGGATAATGTTTTGAACATTTCCTATATCAAAAGTTGATCGGTTCAGGCACGTTATCTAAAAGCATTGACGTTCTGAATCAAACTACAGTTCCTAGTATACAGAACACACACAAGAGGAAGAGTTCAGAAATGAACGGATCCTTCTTGAGGCATTGTAGACTAGGTCATATCAATGCGACCCGACTGGCTGAAGTTACATTTTAGATGCATATTTAAATCAGTTTGAATTTACATCTTGTGAAACTTGCCAGTCATGTCACAAAGATTGGATGACCATTGCCCTGTTTATTAGAAACAGAGAAAGAGTTAGTAAACTCTTGGGACTGATACATGATGATGTATGTAAGGTCTCCTGTCTACACATGCCAGGACTGGTTCTTTATACTTCATTATATTCTCTGATAATCTCTCGACATTCAGTCATATGTTCCTGTTGAAATATAAGTCCGAAGCTTTTGAGGTATTCACAGAATATAAGTTGGAAGCAGAGAACCAAAATACGGGTATAAGTATTATGTCCTATGATAAGATCAGGGAGGAGAATACTTGTGCATAGAATTCTTGGACTATTCTAAAGGAGAATGAGATTCTCTCTCAGTGTTACTCCTCTGAATACACCACAGCACAACGGTGTATCGGGGTGGAGAAATCACACAATATTAGATATGGTGTGCTCTATGATGAGTACTACTGAGTTTCCTATTTCCTTTGGGGAATTATGCGCTTGAGAAGCTGCATACCTATTGAATTAGGTTCGAATCAGATCACTGCCCACCATTCCATATGAGATATGGTATGGGAAGAGCCTATCTCTTAAGTAAGTTAAGATTTGGGATTGTCTGGCCTATGTCTAAAAGCAAAATCCGGACAAAATCGTGGCAAGGTCAGTTCTGTAGAACTGGAAAGGTTCCAGATATACAAAACTGCAGCTGATGATTTGACAGAACCAAAGGATTCAATAGTCCCCGACGAACCTCATCCTCTCCGCCAATCTAGTAGGGTTCCTCACTTGCCTGAGAGATACCTCGGTTTCTCGATGACAGTGGGAGCGAGGAATGCATCATGAGATGATGACCCAACTAGTTTCGAGCAGGCCATCAAGAGTAGGGACTCTGTAAGAATGGCTGGATGCTTAGCGATCTGAGATGGAATCCATAAACACCAACAAAGTATGGACTTTGTTTGCTATATCTGAAGGGTTAAATCCCCATCAGTAGCAAGTATATCTTGAGAAGATTACCAGGTGTACATGGAAAAGTTGAGACTTTAAAAGCTAGACTTGTTAAAGGTTTTAGTCATCAACCAGGTGTGGATAATGATGAAACCTTTTCTAGGGACTATGTTTAAGTCCATCCAGATCCTATTTGCCACTGCTACATACCATAACTGCGATATCTGGTGGTTGGGTGCCATGACTACTTTTCTAAATAATGATTTAGAAGAGAATGTCAATAAGAACACAGCCAGAGGGCTTCGCAAACAGTGGGAGAAGCGGAAACGTGTGCAAGTTGCTTTACAGGATAAAGCAGGCATCGCGGAGTTGGAACATCTGTTTTGATGTGGTGGTCAAAGAGTTTGACTTCATCAAAATGGTAGATGAACCTTGCATGTACAAAAGGGTAGTATGGAGTATGGTAATGATCCTCGTAAAGTACGTGGATGACATACTCTTGATAGGAAAGGAATTTCTTATGCTACGATCGGTCGGTCTCCTCTTATCACATAGATTCTCTATATATGATCAAAGTGATACCTCCTAAATCCTGAGATTTGGATCTATGAGATAGATCTAAATGGATGTTAGGATTCTCACTAGCTGTAGTAAGATTGTATCAATTGATCCTGGAGAGAATCACTGGAAAGGTTCCAGGGTGATAAGGACGACTGAATGTCAGTCGCAGGCATTGTCTTTACCCTCAGTAGAGGGACGGTATGTTGGAAGAGTTCCAAGCTAGATACCGTGGCAAACTAGACGATAAAGACTGGTAACATCACTATTAAAGATACTACCAAAGAGGAAGTTTGGGTGTATATTGGTTCATAAGATGAACTAGGTTCCAAACATTGTGTGACAATGGAAGTGTGGCTTTGGCCAAGGAACCATGATCCCATCAGTGACCCAGACATATTCTGAGGAAGCATCACCTGATCATGGAGATAGTTGATCTCCAGGGTGATCAAGGTTAGGAGAGTAGACTCAGAGGACAATACGGCGGATCCACTCATGAAGGCCTTTTTCCCAGAGAGAGACTCAAAGGGGATGGTTGAGTATGTGATACTGCAACAACTGCTACGGATGGACCTAGTACAAGTGGGAGATTGTTAGTTATATGAATGCCCTAGAGACCATTACTGTACATTGGATGTATATAGTAGTGGATACAGGGACATATATAGGTAGGACTTTCTTGCTCGACATGATAGTATACTATCTGGTTGCTCTTTATCTTAACATGTATACTTTCTGTCTCTCTGATTACATGTTGATAAAGCCCTTAGGATGTGTACTCGACTTCCAGGACTATGATGCAGATCATACTAGTGGGGCCTGGGTAGTCAATGAGTACATCCTTCATTGTTCCTAGTCGTGGGAATATCGAGACGGGGCATCGATATTCCAGGGTAGACTAGCGTTTATCTTCTCGACCCATGTGAAGGGCGATGGATGATCCCATATCCATTGATGTTTGACATCAGAGATGGTATGCGGGTGCTCAGTGGAGACTGGGTACACTGAACGGACTCGCCGAGAACTCCCAGATGGTATTATACCTCACGTAAGATGGCAGTTCTCTGGTGACACTGGTACAGCTTAGTCTGTTGACTCGAGATCGTCATAGAGTCTTGTGTATCTCCTACTGTGCTTTGATTTCCACCCTACCACGGCTCTACTGAGTTGTGCAAATAGGTGGTTTTTGGGTACAGTCCCAATTCACATGGAGGCAATGAGCGATAGGTGGGGATTCGTCTCTCCCGGTATTAGGAGTTGATGTTGCGCTATGCTCGACTGGCCATAACAGGAAATCCCTGGCCAGGGTTGCAGTGATATACTGGTAAGAGTTATCAGTAGTTTCACGAATGTTATGGACCTTACGTCGGCATGACTTATCAAGCTACTGGGTCTGACGTTTACCACCACTAGGTGAGATATGCGACATATCAGACGAACAGACCGGACTATACGGTAAGTGTTACTGGTTGGATTCACAGGAGTGTGAGCGGGCTTGCTCGTCGATCTTCTGATCGCTCAATACCCGGGTGGCCGTTACGTTTAGCAGACCGCTTGCGGCTTGTGGATGTTTGATATGATCATCATCTGCTACCGGCGTATTGACGAGTCTTTAGAGTCCTACACAGAGGTTTCCTGGATCAAGCGAAACGAAATAGGAGCGCATATGAGATATGTGCGGGACCGAGAATAATGCGTGTATGTGATACCGTATTCCATTCTTGCGATTAATGTATCGATTAGTTATATGCGATATAACCTAGTTATCAAATCAAGGATTGATTCGATAAGCCGATACATTGGATATTAGTCGGTTATATGCGATATGACCGGATCGTTAAATCAAGTATTGATTTAATGATTTAATGAATAATTATATATTTGATATATTACTTTGCATTAACTAGTATTGGTTCACTTTAAATGGATTTTCTCACTTGATATGCACATTGTATATGTGATATATTTTTTTGTGCACTTGTTTGTATCATGTTTGATGATACATGCTCACTTGGGTTTGTGTAAAGATTAAACCATGGTTGTGAGAGTGGTTAGGGTTTTGTTTATTCACTTATTATCTATTTATTTATTTATTTATTTATCATTCTTTTGGAAAAGATAAAGAGAAAAGAATAGTGGCTTGTTTTGTTTGTTTGTTGAAGCTTCTTGAAGCTTTGAACAAGTCCACCATTCTTGTCTCATGTCTAACCCTAACCATTCATCTAACCTTAGTTAAATCTCTACACTAAACCATGGTTGAATATATGATAAGTATCATATTGTTTTCTTTTTTAAATATACTTATCATATTTTCTATCATATTCTTTTCTTCTTCTTCTTCATCTTCAACATGAAGAAACTATGCCACCATCAATGGCAACTTGAGAATAAGTGTGAGAAATCCAATTCTAAAATGAACCCACCTCCTATTTCTTCATCCTCTACCTCTTGCCAAGTAGTATAGGGTGTTTCCTTCACAAGTTTTCATGGCTTGGTGAAGTAGGAGCTTGATCTTGTGATGCCTCGACGTAGATCATCTTCGGCATCGTAGTCGATGACCTAGCCCGCCCATTCTCCGATGAAGCCGATGCTAGATTCCGGGATCCGATATGGATAGCGAGGGGACTTCATCACGGAGCCTAGGAGGATTAGGACCGGATCTACAAAGGTTGTAGCCTCTTCCCTTTAGCTATAAATTCATTTACTTGCTCGCATCACCTATATATCTAGTTAACAATCCGTATTAGGGTTTGTAGGCACAAGGAAATTTTTGAATTGAGCATGTTTGATCACTTGTGATACTTCATTAGTGTGCCTAGGAACCCTACATGAACTGTTCCATCAGCTGCTGTTGCAGAAGATGATGCTGCTGCTGATGCTTTGTTGCAGCTGATGTGATAAAGAGTGGGGCTGAAGTGTTGATATTGAGGGGGGGATGCTGATGCAGCAGCTGCTGCTGTTGAAGTGGTGTGGTGTGTGAGAGTGAGAGGTGTGAGGGAAGATATGATAAATGAGAGGAAGTGCTAAGAGTGGGAGGGGGTGTGAAGGAGCACACAATGGATATTGAAAAATTTGATGGATCATGGCACACTCTAGCCACCTCTCTCTCTCTCACTCAAATGCTAGCTTACGCAAGCCACAAAGCCATCATGGCTCACCCTCTCTCCTACACAAGGTCAAATTTAACCCTAATCACCTTTTAAACAAGGCCAAAACCCTAAGTTAAAACTAATTAACCTAACCAATTGGTTCAATCCACCATGGTCATCTAAGCATGGTTCAACCCTAGGCTTAACATGAGTCCAAAACATGAAACAAGTGTAACAAGTGTAGAAATGTTATGGTGCACAATTTGTACAAAAAGCCAAAAAAACCAATTAGCGACTCTTAATCGCGATTAACACTAAAGTCGCATTTAATTCATCATAAAAATGGTAAAATGGCATATTTCCACAAAATATCCTATTTTAGAATTTCCAAAATTTTCTCCGGAATTTTCACCATTTATCGGTATTTAATTATACCGACTATTAAAACATTCATTAAAAATTAATATTAAATTATGAAAATTCCCAAAAATAATATTTTATTTTTTTGAAATGTTACAACATATATCTCAAATCACATTTGTATAAACTTCATAGCTTATTAATTCCACCACACCTCTATCTCAATCTCGTATCGTGCTTATCGATCTCGCTCTCATACCATACCATTAACAACTCATACTTGTCCTCTTTCAATTCATATTTATCATGATTCACTTCCCATTTCATATTCTCAAGCAAATATATATTTATTAGTGTCAACTTTAATCATATCATATCTTACTAAATCCTATATTAACGTTATCTGAAGCTCGTAGCATATCCTTAATCAAATTAGAATTTATATCACAATCTTCCATATTAATGTTTGCGGGGGTGCTATACGCCATCCACCCGACTTCCCCGTAGATATAAATCTACTCACCAGCAATTCTCCTCGCTTAGCCGAAGTCGATGTGTGATTGATTGATTTTCGTGGATGTATTTATCGAATCAAATAGTAAAGAAATCACAACCAAAAATATTTGACCGCAATCAAACAACGGTGTCAGTTGAAGTTAATGAATGAGTGCGGATCGTTCTCAGGGATCTCGAGATTCGTTTGTATTTTTATTTGTTTGAAATGAAATGTTAATCAACAATAAGAGAAAACACGATTCAATTGATTGATTTGTATTCGTGTGTCACTAATCTTTTCTAAAGAATCAAGAACTATAAACAACAAGAATCGGTTTCAATGGTATTTTCCAAACGACAATCAAGAATGATAAAGAAGCTCGTAGGAATCGATAGGATCTTTAGATGTGTTGTAGTCTACAATATTTCATATTCTTGTCCTTCGAAGAATTGATGCTAGATCAATGGTTATCGACGAGAATTAGGGTTTTCTTGATGAAATTAAAGTTTCATCTCTTAACCCTTGCTCTTTCGAGGATACCATTTATATTCTAGCCTCTAGCAATTTCAAGAATCGATCGGATCACCCCAATCTCGAGCGACGTTGATCAAGAAAGCATCGCATCGAATTGGGTTGTCGATTCTTGAACTTGCTAGGGTTTACAATCTCGTGGGATTCAAGAATTGATTACAAATTTGCTACATCATCATACTAAAGATCTTCTCGACTCTTTAACGAGCGGAGTTTTACTCGCGCATCATCACATAGACAATTTTCAAGAACAGTAAAGATAACATGATGCGGAATTTAAAAGAAAACAAGAATGGAGAAAATATCACCTTTTATTTAATCAACAATTGTCAATACATTCTTTCAAGATCTACAAGAAGAAAGAAAATCGATCGTTGACTCGGCTTCGCTCGACTCCGTGGATCGTGGATCTACTCTTGATCTCTTGCCCGATGGAAGATCGGCTCGGCTCATAAAAGGGTTGAAGGAATCTTGCTTGGCTTGCACTCAAGATCTTGAATTGTGGATGGATTTAGGGTTAGGGTTTCCTACAAGATTTCTCACTAATCTTGAGGAAGAAGAAGATGGAGAAAGAGAAAGGCTAAACTAAAAATGGGTTGAATTTATCACTCTCCAAGATTGAATCAAGATTTTCCCCCCCAAGATCATAAATGAGTGAGCCTAGGGTCTTATTTATAGACCTAGGTTTAGGTTTGAATTAGACTTTCCCTCCCAAAGTTTGTTGGCCAAGTTTGTTGGGGTTTAGCTTAGGGTTTAAGCAAGGGTTTGGGAAAGTTCTAGAAGTTTTAGGCTAGTTTAGGAGCTTGATGATCTGGTGGAAGTGTCTGGACTCTTCTGGACTTTTGTATGCATTTTTGAGCTGCAGGTACTAACACAGGAGTTGTGGTGCAATTTGAAGAGTTAAGTCTCTGGATCCGCCGCGCAACCGCCGCGTGAGGTGCCTTTGGGCCGCCCTTCCGCCGCGCATTGGGTGCCTTGGGCATTGGGATTTCTGCTGTGGTCTGGTACTTCTGTATTGGTTATTCTTTGATGTTCAGAATTGAAGTTGCCCTTCTATGTTGATACCAGATTTGCTTTCAATGAGTTTACGAGCAATTGTAATGGTCGAGCAATGTATTGATCGAGCGAGTATCTCTTTTCCTGCATAGACTTCAAAATAAGGGTTGCAAGATATAGAAAATATGCTATGTAATGCAATGCAGTTAATTTCCCTAGAATTTCCGGTTTTAAGGTCGAATACATGTAATTTGATATTTTGCGACCAATTAGCTAATATGTGAATTATGAATACCGTACTCTCCTATATGTATGCAGATGACAAGGAAATTGCCGGTTAAAATATGCAGTATTTTCGACTGATCAAATACCCCCAAACTTAATTTCGATCGTCTCGAGAGAATGTTTTATTAAAAAGAGAAGGAGAAAACAAAGAAAGAGAAAAAACTAACTAGCACACTTTCGTAGGCAACAGGATTGCACTGAGCACGTGCAACAAGCCTTTAAACCTCTAGGTGTCCCTAGTAGGAGGAGTGTTGTCTCCTGAGGGTTTTCAGCGGATTGCACCCACAAAATCCAAAAATAAAAGCAAGATCATGAATATTACATTTAAAGAAAAGAATTGTGAAAGAAAAGCCTTGAAAATTAGGGTTTCCAACTAAGCTAGCTTTTCGGTTGTCATGAGCCCTATCTTAATGGTCATGAAAAGATGTCAGAAATCACGTCCTCCCTCAATAAAACATCGTCTTATTCTTCATTCCTATCTTTATTCCAAACATCGATCATATCACCCTGCGTGTGTGTAAAGACATCCCTACACCCGGAGAATTCAATTCAAGCTATCATACCCTTGCCCATCAGCCTCAGTACTTCTTGGCAAACGAGATTGCTTACACACTTTCATGCGACCGTTAATACTTCTTGAGGTACTAACCGACCGATTACTAATGTGTATGCTAACTTGGTGTATTTTCCTAATCTTGCACCACCTCAGGCATAGCAGTGACTCCCAGACCAGTTGACCTTGGGGCACTAGGTGAAGAAGCACCCTTTTGCTATATATTTTTCTTGCCCTTGGTGATAACAAAACCAGTATCCATTTTTCTCACCACTTTAAAACACATATTTTTTTCTTTTTCGTACTTTTGGCCTTAAGACAAGAGCATTTCAAGGTATCCTCTACTATCCCAGGCTTCAAGACGTGTGTAGGTGCGAATAGCAGGGTAGCAACGTTCAAAATGTTTGGCTTCCAGAATAGAAACTATTTTTCAGACTTATTTTTATCCTCAGATTAGTGACGTCCTTCATCTTACTAACCCTTGGGTCAACGGCTCATAACTACTTATTACTAGTTCGTATAAGAAAACTTCTAATTTTCTTAGTTTTCTAAAATTTTTCCAATCTCATGGATGTAATTGTTCACTGTCTAAACTTTCATTATCTTATTTATATACAAAAAGTGTAAATATTAAAATTATTTTTATATTTGAAAATTTTTAAATTTTTATGGGTTTTGAAATTTTTCAATATTTATAGATTTTTAAAAGAAATGTTTTGTGCTTATGCAGATGATATGCAAATGATGCAAAAATAAGCACAAACCTCCCCCAAACTTGTTTTCAACAGTGTCCTCACTGTTGCCGACAGTTATACCTACAAAAATCTGTAAATCTGGGAGGAATTATTAGTGGGGGCAAATATATAAGTGAAGATCTTCCCCCAAACTTGTTTTATTTACTCACCTTCATTCAAAATAATGATGCAATGATATACTGGACATGAAAGTGAGACGGAGGAATTTTAATCAAGATAAACTGGCTCTTGTAAGAACAAGAGCTCCTCCGTGGGGTCAGTGGAAAAATACGGCTTTAATCTATGTCCATTTACTTTGAAAACAGTGCCGTTTTTAACATTTTCAATATCTACTGCCCCGTGCGGGTATACAGACCGCACAACAAAAGGTCCCTTCCAACGAGATCGGAGCTTACCCGCATGAAGGTGTAATCGTGAATCATAAAGAAGGACTTGTTGACCAGGTAAAAATGTTTTCCTTACAATGTTTTTATCGTGAAAAACCTTAGTCCTATTCTTCGTGATTACAGCATTATCATAAGCTTCATCGCGGAGTTCGCTTAGCTCGTTTAGTTGCAGCTTCTGAAAGTTGCAAGCAAGGTTTAGATCAAAATTAATTTCCTTTATAGCCCACAATGCTTTATGTTCTATCTCAACAGGTAGATGACATGCTTTTCCAAACACTATCCTATATGGAGACATTCCTAGGTCGGTCTTATATGCAGTCCTGAATGCCCAAAGAGCATCCGTCAATTTGGTCGACCAATCTTTTCTATTTTTGGCAACAGTTTTCTCCAGGATAAGTTTGACTTGTCTGTTTGAGATCTCAGCCTGCCCGCTTGTTTGGGGGTGATAGGGTGTAGAAAGACGGTGGTTGATTGAATATTTCCGCATCAGAGTCTCGAAAGATCTGTTGCAGAAGTGTGTCCCATTATCGCTAATAATAGCGCGTGGGTGTCCAAATCGCGAGAAGATATTCTCTTTTAAGAACTTAATGACAACTTTCCTGTCATTAGTGCGACTTGGAATGGCTTCTACCCACTTGGAGACATAATCAACCGCCAGCAATATGTATAGATTCCCAAAGGAGTTGGGAAAAGGACCCATAAAATCTATGCCCCAAACATCAAACATTTCAACAACCAGAATGGGTTGCTGAGGCATTTCATTCCTTTGGGATATTCTACCCGTATACTGACATTGTGTACAGGTTTTGCAATGTTCAAATGCGTCCTTGAATAAGGTCGGCCAATAAAATCCAGATTGCAAAACCTTTTCCGCTGTTTTTCTTGGACCAAAGTGACCCCCACAGGCCTGATCATGACAAAATGAAAGAATACTCTTGAACTCTTCATTCGGGATGCACCGGCGAATGATCTGATCAGGACAATATTTAAACAAATAAGGCTCGTCCCAGTAATAGTGTTTTACTTGGGAAAGAAAGCGGTATTTGTCCTGTTTAGACCAATCGCTCGGTATCAATCCTGTGGCATGATAGTTCACAATATCCCTGAACCATGGTTCAGAGGATACGCTCAAGAGTTGTTCGTCAGGGAATGAGTCATTGATCGGCAGGGTCACAGGGGAAGAAACGATGCGTGAAAGGTGGTCAGCTACTACGTTTTCACATCCTTTCTTATCTTTGATAACAAGATCGAATTCTTGTAAAAGAAGGATCCAACGTATTAGTCGACCTTTGGCATCTTTCTTCGCCAACAAATGTTTTAAAGCGGAATGGTCAGTATATACGACAATAGGTGAGCCGATTAAGTAAGGCCTGAATTTCTCTAATGCAAATACAACCGCTAATAGTTCTTTCTCTGTGGTTGTATAATTGATTTGCGCATCATTCAAGGTCTTACTAGCATAGTAAATCACATGTGGCATCTTTTCAATGTGTTGTCCAAGGACAGCACCTACTGCAAAATCAGATGCGTCACACATCAGCTCAAAAGGGTAGTCCCAGTTTGGTGATGATAAAACGGGGGCTGAAGTGAGTGAGTGTTTAAGTGAGTCGAAAGCTGTCTCGCAATCCGAGTCAAAGTGGAAGGTTGTATCCTTGGCCAGGAGTAGTGTTAAAGGTCTAGCAATTTTGCTAAAGTCCTTTATGAATCTCCTATAAAATCCAGCATGGCCAAGGAAAGAGCGAATATCTTTGACGCTTTTGGGATGAGGGAGGTTTTGAATGACATCTACTTTAGCTCTGTCAACCTCAATGCCCTTCTGTGAAATGACATGTCCAAGGACTATTCCTTCTTGGACCATAAAGTGGCATTTTTCCCAGTTCAAAGTCAAGTTCTTCTCTTTGCATCGAGTAAGAACAGCGTCCAGATTCGCTAGGCATTCAGAAAAAGAGTCTCCAAAAATCGAAAAGTCGTCCATAAAGATCTCCAGGAAATTCTCTACCATATCAGAGAATATCCCCATCATACACCGCTGAAAGGTAGCGGGAGCATTGCATAGCCCGAAGGGCATGCGACTGTAAGCAAAGGTACCAAAAGGACAAGTAAAAGTGGTTTTATCTTGATCCTTTTTGGCGATGGGGACCTGATTGTAGCCTGAGTAACCGTCCATGAAACAATAGTATTGTCGTCCCGCTAAGCGTTCCAGCATTTGATCAATAAATGGTAGAGGAAAATGATCTTTCCTCGTAGCAGCGTTGAGTTTTCTATAATCGATGCATACACGCCACCCAGTTTGGGTGCGTGTCTGAATCAACTCATTCGCTTCATTTGTGATAACTGTGATGCCGGATTTCTTAGGAACGACGTGTATAGGACTTACCCACTGGCTATCGGAGATCGGGTATATAATACCACTATCTAAGCATTTGACGATCTCTTTCATGACAGCTTCCTTCATGACGGGATTTAACCGTCTTTGTGGTTCTCGGGTCGGTCTGGCATCATCCATCACATGTATATGATGTTCTACTATCAAGGGACTAATCCCTTTGATGTCCGCCATACTCCAACCAAACGCCTCTTTATTAGATCTTAATACCGATAAAAGTGCGTTCTCTTGCTCTGATGCAAGGAAAGCGGAAATTATAACCGGTAAAGTCTCATTCTCACCAAGATATGCATATTTTAGGTGAGAGGGTAAGACCTTGAGATCTAATTCAGGCGGAGAAATGATCGAAGGAAGGATCATAGAATGATTTTTGGATTTACAAAGAAGCTCAGAGCCTGTGAAAGATACAGACTCGGGTGGAGAAAAGTCAGAAGTGCAGGACTCAAGTGTAAGTGTAGTGTCCTCACTAAGTGTAAGATCAAGCAAATATGTGCTAATGTCATCGAGATCAGTAAAGCAAAGTTCCTCGGCTCCACAACTTTCGGGAGCGATCTCATGGACAGAACACACATCTAAAATATGAGCACTAGGTTCTGATGGCTGGCTCCCAACTCTGTAGATATTTAGTTCAATGGTCATATTTCCAAATGATAAATTCATTGAACCATTTCTACAATTTATAACAGCGTTGGAAGTGGCAAGGAAAGGACGACCTAAAATCACCGGAATTTGGCCCCGGGGGTTTGCTACAGGATGTGTGTCGAGCACAATGAAGTCTACAGGGAAAACAAATTCCCCGACCTTTATCAGCACATCCTCTAATTCACCCCTTGGTTTGGTGATAGATCGGTCCGCCATCTGGAGAGTACAATGAGCATGTTTCAGCTCTCCAATTCCTAATTGCTCATAGACAGAATAAGGTAACAGGTTAACACTCGCGCCAAGGTCTAAGAGAGCACGATTTATGTTTTTACCCCCAATCGAAATCGAAATTGTAGGACATCCTGGGTCCTTTCGTTTCTTTGGTAGCTGGGGAATAAAAGCAGTGCTGATATTATTAGCCATAAAGACCTTCTTTGGCACTTGAGTCTTCCTCTTCCTAGTGCACAAGTCCTTTAGAATTTTCGCATAAGCGGGGACTTGTTGAATCGCATTTAGGAGAGGGATATTGATGTTAACCTGTGTGAACATTTCTAAAATTTTCTCCATATGAGGACTCGTTCTGTTAGCCCTTAACCGGTTCGGGTAAGGTGCTTTCGCAATAAGCGCAGGGTCCATCATAGGAGAAGGAAAGGGGGGTAGACGAGATCCCAAAAGAGGTGTGGGGACCGTCTGTGGAGAACTATAAGGGTTGGGTGAAGGTGTTGAGCCTAAAGGGAACTGGAGAATAGGCTCGTGCGAAGGTGGTTTGGTAGAAGAAGAAGGATCAGAAGGAGAAGTGTGTGTATGTGGAAAGGTCTCAGCCGGGGTTTTGACATGATTTTCAGTATTATCAATATCTTCCCCGACATTATTATTCAGCACTCTTCCCGATCTCAACGTGGTAATGGCATTTACGTTGTAATGCCCAGGATTCTGTAGGGGTTGAGAGGGAAGTTTCCCTTTTTCTCTCGCACTCATTTCGGCTTTGAGGCGTGCGATTTCAGCTTCCATCGTTCTAATACTCTCAGCTTGTGACGCTGAGTTTTTCTTTATTTCACTGACGGAAGATCTAACCTCAGTTGAAACCTCCATGAAATTTGATAAAAGTGATTTCATGGTTTGAGTAAATTGAGAGAAATCGTCAGAACAGGACTGCATAGGATTAGACTGTGCATGAGTGTTGCCCTGGTTTTGGAAATTTTGTGACTGGTAGGGGTGCTGAGTGAGTTGGAGGGGTTGCTGTTGTGGTGGAGGAAGAGCCCTTTGAAAGTTATTTGTGTTTGGAACCGTGTTTTGAGATTGATTTTGGTTCCAAGCAAAATTCGGGTGGTTCCTCCAACCCTGATTGTACGTGGAAGAATATGGGTCGTTTCGAGGTCGTTGAAATGCGGCATTAGAATGCTCTTGACCTTGAAACGCCGAGTTTAAAGGACATTCTTCCGTTAAGTGTGACGGATCAGAACAGCACCCACAAATAGTTTTGGGGAGTGATACCGGGTTTAGGGAGGCTGCTGCAAATTTGTGTTCCATAGCGTCGAGCTTCTTTTGCATTGCTGCCATTTCTGCTCGAACACCTATGGACACATCTACTTGGTGTACGCCACCCCTATTCAATGGTTGGGTTCCACTCTCCCAAATTAGTGATTTTTCAGCGAATTCTTCTAAGTATCGCCAGGCTTCCCCATCGTCTTTAGTCATAAATGTACCCTGACACATATTTTCAAGGCTTTGTTTCGTGCTAGGGTTACTGCCCTCATAGATGATTCGGCACAACTCCCATCTCGGGATGCCGTGATGAGGACATTGAACCATTAAATCCTTGAAACGTTCAAAGTACTTTGAAAATGGTTCGGTAGGGAGCTGGGCAAATTGGTTCAATTCGCTACGAATTCGAGCCGTTCTTTGGACTGGGTAAAATTTCTTTAGGAATGCTGCGACGAATTCTTCCCAATTAGTGATGGAGTGTGCGGTGGTGTTATATAGCCACTTCTCGGCTATATCGCACAAGGTAAAAGGAAGAAGTCGTAGACGCATCGCATCCACAGAAAGTTGAGACGTACCCATCATAGCGCATACGTTTTCAAATTTGGTAATGAAAACGTAAGCGTCCTCGGTCTCGAGTCCGTGATACTTAGGTAGAAGGTTGATATACTGGGGCTTTATTTCAAAGTTATCCCCGTTCGCTGGTGGTGTGGATAAGCAGGTCGAAAGTGGACCTCTAAGTGGATAACATCTTTCCTGAAGAGAAATGTGTGGAGGATTCTGCGCACCAACGGACGGTGGCAGATTGGGGTTAAAGAAGTTTGATGGATTCGGATCCATCGGTGTGGGTGTGGTAGTAGGTAAAGAAAAGGTAAATGGAGAATTATCGACTTCAGAGTCGATAAAAGGTACGCGGACTAAACGGGCACTAGAATCCCGTGTCCAGCCTATCTTGTACTAAAAAGGGTTAGTACAAGTGGCAGCGTTGGCTTATAATTAGGGGTAAAATGAATGCGGTGTTTGCTTTGAAAAAGGACGGATTTTGAAAAAAATTGATGCGACAACCAAATGCAGCACACAAAACCCTAAAATCTAATGGTCACCAAGGTCCGGCTCTAGACCGCTCCTAACTGCCAAAAGACAAGTCGCAGGATTAATCCTCCACTGCCTCTTTGTCCCCCTGTGGCCGGATAAGTGCCAGGTAAGTGGGAAGGAACCACCACTACAGTGGCCCTAATTAATAACCACTAGCCTTAGACACACTCGCCTTAGGCACCACAGGAAAACGCGGATAAGCAATGAATTACCCACGGCCCTCTCTTGTCCTAAATGAGCGCGACAGTCCTTAGAGTCATCTCTAGATTTCTTTTAGTTAATGGGGGAAAATGTGGATGCAAGTTTGGTGGTTTTCGGGGCCTAGGAAGGGTAATGAAATCCCCACCTAATTTGGATTTGGCCGTGCCCCTTAATTTTCCGTATTAGCAATGCAAAACAACCAAGAAAACAAAAATCACGCACAATTTTAATTTGCTTTTGCGGCGCAGCTATTGTTTGCAAAGAATTCTGCAGAAAGGATTAGTTGGAGCTAAAAAGGGAGAGAGGAGAGAGAGAGAAATCACCTGCTAGAAAATTTTCCAGAGAACCCTCAATACTGCGGCGCTTCCGCCGCAATTACCATGCAATTGCCGCCCTTCCGCGGTCTGTTGTGGGGTTCACTGCACCAATTTTCTTCAGCTTCTTACTGTTTCTATCTCCAGCTCTCTGGTATATCCCAAATAATTTTTCCACAGCACAGAATGCTCCAGATCACCTTGCAATCAATTCACAACACACGTATAAGAGTTTGTACGAATTTTGAATTCAAGAAATGAAACGTAATAATTCTTTCACTTCAAACTATAAAATGTAACGAATTAGCGCGCGATCCCCGGCAACGGCGCCATTTTGATTGATTGATTTTCGTGGATGTGTTTATCGAATCAAATAGTAAAGAAATCACAACCAAAAATATTTGACCGCAATCAAACAACGGTGTCAGTTGAAGTTAATGAATGAGTGCGGATCGTCCTCAGGGATCTCGAGATTCGTTTGTATTTTTATTTGTTTGAAATGAAATGTTAATCAACAATAAGAGAAAACACGATTCAATTGATTGATTTGTATTCGTGTGTCACTAATCTTTTCTAAAGAATCAAGAACTATAAACAACAAGAATCGGTTTCAATGGTATTTTCCAAACGACAATCAAGAATGATAAAGAAGCTCGTAGGAATCGATAGGATCTTTAGATGTGTTGTAGTCTACAATATTTCATATTCTTGTCCTTCGAAGAATTGATGCTAGATCAATGGTTATCGACGAGAATTAGGGTTTTCTTGATGAAATTAAAGTTTCATCTCTTAACCCTTGCTCTTTCGAGGATACCATTTATATTCTAGCCTCTAGCAATTTCAAGAATCGATCGGATCACCCCAATCTCGAGCGACGTTGATCAAGAAAGCATCGCATCGAATTGGGTTGTCGATTCTTGAACTTGCTAGGGTTTACAATCTCGTGGGATTCAAGAATTGATTACAAATTTGCTACATCATCATACTAAAGATCTTCTCGACTCTTTAACGAGCGGAGTTTTACTCGCGCATCATCACATAGACAATTTTCAAGAACAGTAAAGATAACATGATGCGGAATTTAAAAGAAAACAAGAATGGAGAAAATATCACCTTTTATTTAATCAACAATTGTCAATACATTCTTTCAAGATCTACAAGAAGAAAGAAAATCGATCGTTGACTCGGCTTCGCTCGACTCCGTGGATCGTGGATCTACTCTTGATCTCTTGCCCGATGGAAGATCGGCTCGGCTCATAAAAGGGTTGAAGGAATCTTGCTTGGCTTGCACTCAAGATCTTGAATTGTGGATGGATTTAGGGTTAGGGTTTCCTACAAGATTTCTCACTAATCTTGAGGAAGAAGAAGATGGAGAAAGAGAAAGGCTAAACTAAAAATGGGTTGAATTTATCACTCTCCAAGATTGAATCAAGATTTTCCCCCCCAAGATCATAAATGAGTGAGCCTAGGGTCTTATTTATAGACCTAGGTTTAGGTTTCAATTAGACTTTCCCTCCCAAAGTTTGTTGGCCAAGTTTGTTGGGGTTTAGCTTAGGGTTTAAGCAAGGGTTTGGGAAAGTTCTAGAAGTTTTAGGCTAGTTTAGGAGCTTGATGATCTGGTGGAAGTGTCTGGACTCTTCTGGACTTTTGTATGCATTTTTGAGCTGCAGGTACTAACACAGGAGTTGTGGTGCAATTTGAAGAGTTAAGTCTCTGGATCCGCCGCGCAACCGCCGCGTGAGGTGCCTTTGGGCCGCCCTTCCGCCGTGCATTGGGTGCCTTAGGCATTGGGATTTCTGCTGTGGTCTGGTACTTCTGTATTGGTTATTCTTTGATGTTCAGAATTGAAGTTGCCCTTCTATGTTGATACCAGATTTGCTTTCAATGAGTTTACGAGCAATTGTAATGGTCGAGCAATGTATTGATCGAGCGAGTATCTCTTTTCCTGCATAGACTTCAAAATAGGGGTTGCAAGATATAGAAAATATGCTATGTAATGCAATGCAGTTAATTTCCCTAGAATTTCCGGTTTTAAGGTCGAATACATGTAATTTGATATTTTGCGACCAATTAGCTAATATGTGAATTATGAATACCGTACTCTCCTATATGTATGCAGATGACAAGGAAATTGCCGGTTAAAATATGCAGTATTTTCGACTGATCAATGTGCTTCGTCGTCTCGGAAGTCCACGCAAAGGTACCTACAATCAATACAAAATCGCAATGCAATTCTATTAAAATCGAGTCTGAAAACAAATACGGCTCACTGTTCGCTCATAGGTTAAAACCTATAGCTTCGCATGCAAAACACAACCAAATAACCCTCGTCGTTGACGTTCAAACGCCAAACGACGGAATCCAAATCAAATATAAAAACCAAGTTTCACAAATCGCATAACACGAAATCAGCAACTAAGGAATTCTATCCCAGATTTTGACTCAGGTAAAATTAGCCGATTTTGCATATCAGGTTGCTCTAGATATAGGATAACAATGCCACACACCAAATATCACAAGGTTCCACTCCGATGCGGCCGCAATTTGCGGCCACAATGATTAAATCGGCGGCCTAGGCAAAAGGAAACGGGCTCGGGTTTCTAAGTTAGGTTTCTGGTTGCCTGCACGTCTCTTTGTAATCGCTAAATATTTTTCGGGTCCTCCGGGTTAGAGCAGATCTCAGAATCCTATTACAAAAACCACAAAATACGATATCGGGAAATTCTAACTTCGTGTTTTGGGTTCTATTTGTAAGTCTACGGTAGCGCCCCGGCCGTCAATTCGAGGCTAAAATGCGGAAACAAAAACTTTTTCATAAACTTGAAACTGGCGCTATCGTATACTTTTTCCCAGATCAAACCATTAACCTATAACTAGCAAACTAGAGAAGGGTTAGAAAGGCTAAACCGATCGATCCATGTCCTTCGGTCTTCGGCCACCATCCCAAGCTCCTCGCGGCATCTCTGATCACCGGTCTCCTCGTCGGAAGGGCACCATATCAAGAAGCATTTTTACGGGCTCCCGTGTCTGAACCGAGGCAACTCGTACACGAAGTTTGCTAGCCGACGTGGCCAAGGTTACTGTAGAATAAGTGTAGAACGCTTTGTCTCATGGGTTAATCGAAGTTGCCTCAAAGGGAGATGAAATGGAAAATGAGCTCAAGGATTTTTCTTTGCAAATGAATCAATTTCCTCTCCTCAAAATGATGGGGGCAGACCCTTTTTGTGCTCTCGGCCATGGTATAAAGGAGAGGAAGGGGGGTGAGCATAAAGCAAGAAAGAATGGGTGATACTCATGAAAAAATGTCATACCAAAGTCTTTTTCAAAACCAATCACAATTAATGCAAAGAAATGATTCAATCTCATCTAGAAACCCAAAGAACTTGCTGGAAATTCTGGAGCCCCGGGCACCACCAAAAAGCCCCTCCACTTTGTAAAAGACACTTTTACAAAAAGCCCCCCTCAATGAAAATTCTGCCATAAGAGAGAAGAATGGAAAAATGGCCAATTAAAGAATGCAAACTGGCAACTTCAAAAGGCGATCCCGCAATAAAATTGCAGGGTAACTCCGAAACTGTATATACATACCCGCATTTGTATTCCGACCAAATACAAATGCAATGAGACAAAATCTATATAGTATAATACTAGGATCCTACTTAAACCAAAGCCCGCTAGTATTATCCCTCCGAATCATGACACGTGCACAAGTGCATGCGTATGTTCGAACCCTGCCATAAATCCATACGGCCTCTACAAAGTTTCGCTCGAAACTTGAGAAACTGTCTGTGGGGGACTCTAAAAACTCATCAATACTTTGGCTGTGGATTTAACTACTAGCACGTCAGTGGTGCTAGCTGTACGTAACAGGCTACCAGGTACTGACCAAAAGGGAGGTCGAGGAGAGAACTCATCCTGACACCCTACTGAGCCTGTCGGTGACAATATCCGTACAGTTCGGTCTGTTCTTCTATGAGTATCGCATGTCGGGCATAGGAGTTGGTAAAAGTCAGACCCCCAAAAGCGGTACAAGTCATGTCGGAGTGTAGCCCAGAACACCCTGGGATACTACTGGAATACCTACCAGTAAATCTCCTGCCTTGGCCAAGGACTTCGTGTAATGGCTCTCCTAGACACAGCGTGATCTCACCCCCAATACCAGGAGAGACGAAACCCCTGCCGATCCGCTCACTGCCTCAATGTGGCTCGGGACTGTACCCAACTAAAACCTGTTTGCACGACTCCTTTGTTCCGTGGTAGGGTAGTAATCAAAGTACAGTGGGAACTCACACGAGACAAATGACAATCTCAGGTCGATGAACTAACCTGTACACATGTCACCAGGGAACTACTATCTGACGTCAGGTACAGTTCCAACTAGCAGGTTCCCGGCGAGTCCTGTCCGGTGTACTCATAACCCAATGAGCCCCAGTATACATTTTAGGTGAACCAACTGACACCAATGACTTATGAGATCGGCCACCGCCCCTCGTCGGGGTCTCGACTGTATACACTAGTCTACTAATGGAGTATCGATGCCCAGTCTCGAAACTCCCACGACTAGGGACCACTTTAAGGATGTGCTTATAGACCACCCAACTCTCACGTATATAATCGCCATCATACTGCTGGTAGTCAAGCAAGAATCCTAAGGGCTCTATCAACGTGCAATAGTGATCGATAACATCACCTAAAGCAGTACACGATGACAAAGATAAACTAGATAGCATACTATCATCTTGAGTAAGACAGTCCTACCGGCATAGGTCATCCCTCAATCATTGCAATCACGTGCCTGCAATCCAATAATTGACTTTAAGGGCACTATATCCAACAATCTCCCACTTGCACTCATGGCTAATTATTGTACGGTTGCTAGGCACGCGCATGCCCGATTAAAATTTTAGCTGTGCCGAACAACCCGAAGACGGATCTTTAAACTAGGGTTTAGGCGAAAACTAACATGTTAAACTCTTTAACACTAAGTGAGAGGGATTACAACCTTTGTAGATCCGGTCCTTCACTTCTTAAGCTTCGTGTTAAGGTCCCTTCGCTGCGATCATCGTATTCCGGACTCTCGAGAGGGTTCACGAAGAGAATGATGCAACCTAGCTTCTGATCTTCGATAACATAGATGATCTACCTCGAAGTTTCGTTAACACAAGCTAACACTCATAATATGAAGTGAACACCCTCATCTAAATGGCAAGGATAGATGAGGATGATGAAGTAGGATTTTTGCTCTCATTTATAATCTTTTTCTCACTCACTTTCATCACAAAAGCAAAACTAGAAAGCTTTTCAAGAAGAAACTCAAGCAAGAAGAAGAATGAATATCATAATCCTTTTGTGATCAATAATGAATTATTGCAGTGGTTACAAATCTAACCAAGGGTTAAGCATGAAGGAGTTAACCCTTGTAGAGAGTTAACTTGAGTTAATGGTTTGGATTAGGTTAACATAATATCTTCACAAAATATCAACCAACCACAAAGTCAAAGCTTCATGAAGCTTCATGGAAGCTTCATGCAAAAGATAACCCTAATCCAAACCCTAACCAAGTTTAAATCCTAAACCATTGTTAAATTTGTAACCCTAACATGTTACAATATTATATATCACATATACAATATATTTTGTAACAATAGAAAATAATACAATTAACATATATCGCATATATATCAATGTATTATCCCGTGAGAAAATGAATCTTTTAGTGAGCTAATATTAGTTAATATAATTTAATATATCATATATATATTATACATTAAATTATCGAATCAACACTTGATCCGATAATCCGGCTATATCGCATATAACCGACTAATACGATGACCCGGCCATATCACAAATACCCGGCCGATATCTCATATCGCGAGAATCCAATACGGTATCACATACCGCATTATCCTCGGTCCCGCACATATCACATATGTGCTCCAACTCCATTTTTCCTGAGCCAAGAAACCTCTGTGTAGTAATCTAAAGAATCGTCAATACGCTGGCAGTAGGTGATGATCATATCAAACACCCACAAGCTGCAAGCGGTCAGCTAAACGTAACAGCCACCCAGGTATTGAGCGCTCAGAAGATCAACAAGCAAGCATGCACATTCTCCTGTGAATCCAAACAGTAACACTCCCGTACAGTCCGGTCTCGTCATCTGATATGTCGCATATCTCGCCTAGGAGTTGTAAACGTCAGACCCCAGTAGCTCGATAAGTCGTTTCGATATGAGGTCTATAACAGTTCGAGAAACTACTGATAACACTTACCAGTAAATCTCAACAACCCTGGCCAGGGATTTCCGGTTATAGCCAATCGAACACAGCGCAACATCAACTCCCTATACCGGGAGAGACGAATCCCCTCCTATCGTTCATTGCCTCCATGTGATTCGGGACAGTACCCAAAAGCCACCTTTTTGCACGCCCTCTTGGATGTGGTATGATGGAAATCAAAGCACGGTGGGAATCACACAAGACTCTATGATGATCTCGGATCAACAGACTACTCTGTACCAGTGTCACCGGAGAACCGCCATCTGAAATGTGGTATAATACCATCTGGGAGTTCTCGGCGAGTCCGTCCAATGTACCCAGTCTCCACTGAGCACCCGTACACCATCCTTGATGTCAAACACCGATGGATATGGGATCATCCATCGCCCATCATATGGGTCAAGATGCGTATACGCTAGTCTACTTTGGTGTATCGATGCCCTGTCTCGATACACCCTCGACTAGGAACAGTTATAGGATGTACTCGTCGACTACCGTGGCCCCACTAGTATGATCTCATCATAGTCCCAGTAGTCGAGTACATATCCTAAGGGCTTTATCAACATGTAACATAGAGACAATCAGAGTACATGTTAAGATAAAGTACAACCAGATAGCATACTATCATGTCGAGCAAGAAAGTCCTCCTTATATATGTCCAAGCATCCATTACAATATACATCATATGTACAGCAATGGCCTCTAGGGCATACATATAACTAAAAATCTCCCACTTGCACTAGGGCCTTCTGTTGTGGTATCACATACCCAACAATTAGCTGCTATTGAAGTATCTCATACTCAACCATCCCATAAAAGTCTCTACTAGGAAAAAAGGCCATCGTGAGTGGATCCGCGCTGTTGTCCTCTGTGTATACTCTACTTACCTCGATCTCTCTGGAAATCAACCATCTCCATGATCATGTGATACTGCCTAAGAATTATATCTGGATTTCTGAAGGGACGGTAGTTCCTTGGCTGAAGCCACAACACCATTGTCACACAATGGTAAGAACGAAGTTCATCTCATGAACTTATATATATCCAGACTGCCTCTTTGGTAGCATCTTTGGTAACGATGTATCTTGCCTTTAATCGTCTAGTAAGTCACGGTATCTAGCTTGGAACTCTTCCAACATACCGTCCCTCCACTGAGGGTAAAGACAATGCCTGCGACTGACATTCAGTCGTCCTTATCACCCTGGAACCTTTCCAGTGATTCTCCCCAGGATCGATTGATACCATCTCACTACAACTAGTGAGTATCCAAACATCCAATTAGATCTATCTTATAGATCCAAAACCCATGATTTAGGAGGTATCATTTTGATCCTATATGGAGAATCCTTGTGATAAGCGGAGATTGACCGAGCGCAGTATAGGAAACTCCTTCCCTATCAAAAGTATGTCATCCTCGTACTCTACGAAGATCACCACCATACTCTCTACTACCTTTTTGTATATACAAGGTTCATCTACCATTTTGATGAAGTCAAACTCTTTGACTACCACATCAAAACAGATGTTCCAACTCCGAGATGCCTGCTTTATCACATAAAACATCTTACATACGTTTTCGCTGCTCCCACTGTCTACGAAGCCCTCTGGCTGTGTACTTATAGACGCTCTTTTCTAAAACATCATTTAGAAAAGCCGTCATGACACCCAACCGCCAGATATCGTAGTCATGGTATGTAGCCGTGGCAAGTAGGATCTGGATGGACTTAAGCATAGCTTTGAAAGTCTCAACTTTTCCATGTACACCAAGTAATCTTCTCAAGATATACTTGCTCCTGATGGGGATTTAACCCTTCAGATAAAGCGACCAAAGTCCATACTTTGTTGGGGTATAAGGATTCCATCTCAGATCACTAAGCATCCAGCCATTCTTACAGAGTCCCACTCCTGATGGCCAGCTCGAAACTAGTTGGGTCATCATCTCATGATGCAATCCTCGCTCCCACTGTCATAGAGAAACCGAAGTATCTCTCAGGTGGGTGAGGAACCCTACTAGATCGGCAGAGATGCTGAGGATCGTTGGAAACTATTGAATCCTTTGGTTCCATCAAATCATTTGCTGTAGTTTGTATAGCTTGAACTCCTTCCAGTTCTACCTCATGACCAATAATTTCTTCACAAGAAATTTCCTTTCACAAATGTGGCATGCTGAGAAACAAAACATATTTTGTTCCTCGGTTAGGTAGAAGATGTTGGAGATAGTGCCCTCAGAGTCAATTATTGGATCACAGGAACGTGATTGCAATGATTGAGGGAGGACCTATCCCGGTAGGACAGTCTTACTCGAGATGATAGTATGCTATCTGGTTTACCTTTATCATCGTGTACTGCTTTAGGTGACCTTACAGGTCACTGTTGCACGTTGATAGAGCCCGTAGGATTCATGCTTGACTGCCAGCAGTATGAGGGCGATCATATACGTGGGAGCTGGTAGTCTATAAGCACATCCTTAAAAGGTCCCTAGTCGTAGGAGTTTTGAGATAGGGCATCGATACTCCAGAGTAGACTAGTGTATATAGTCGAGATCCCGACGAGGGGCGGTGGCCGGTCTCACAAGCCAATGGTGTCAGTTGGTTCACCTAAGATGTATACAGGTGCTCATTGGGTTATAAGTACACCGGACAGGACTCGCCGGGAACATGCCAGTTGGTCTTATACCTGACGTCAGATAGCAGTTCCCTGGTAACATGTGTACAGGTTAGTTCATCGACCGGAGGATCATCATTTGTCTCGTGTGAGTTCCTACTGTACTTTGATTACTACCCAACCACGCTCAAAGGAGACGTGCAAACAGGTTTTAGTTGGGTACAGTCCTGAGCCACATGGAGGCAGTGAGCAGATCTTCAGGGGTTCGTCTCTCCCGGTATTGGGGGTGAGGTCGCGCTGTGTCTAGGAGAGCCATTACACGAAGTCCTTGGCCAAGGCAGGAGATTTACTGGTAGGTATTCCAGTAGTATCTCAGGGTGTTCTAGGCTACACTCCGACACGACTTGTACCGCTTTTGGGGGTCTGAATTTTACCAACCCCCTAGGCCCGCCATGCAATGCTCATAGACGAACGGATCGGACTGTACGGATATTGTCACTGACAGGCTCAGTAGGGTGTCAGGATGAGTTCGCTCATCGACGTCCCTTTTTGTCAATAGCTGGTAGCCCTTCACGTATGGCTAATACCTCTGACGTGCTAGTGGTTAAATCCACAGCCATAGTATTGACGAGTCTTTAGAGTCCCCCACATTCAGTTACTCAAGTTTTCGGGCGAAACGCTGTAGAAGCCGTATGGAGATATGGCAGGGTTCGATCAGATACGTGCGGTATTGCACGGATCAGGATCGGACGGTTAGTACTAGAAGCCTTATGGATATATGGCAGGGTTCGATCAGATACGTGCGGTATTGCACGGATCAGGATCGGACGGATATTACTAGCCGGCTTTAGTTTAAGCCGGATCCTAGTATAGTACAGTGTAGATGTTGTCTCATTGCATTTGTATTTCGGTCGGAATACAGATGCGGATGTGTATACACAGTATCGGGGTTTTCCTGTAATTTATTACGAGACCAGTTTTCTGGAGTTGCCGGTTTGCTTTCCGTTTCGGCCATATTTTTTTGTATCTTTCAAATGCCGAAGATTGGTGGAGGAGGGCTTATTTGCATTTGTGCAAATAAGCAATTTGGAAGGGGGTCTTTGCATATTGTTGGATCATGATGGTTGCACCATCCCTTGACCATTTGACTTCTTCTTTCATGATGGCTTGACTTTGTGATGGTTGTTGATGATGGTTAATTTGGAGTGTTGGTTTTGTGTGATGATTATTCATCATGATGAGCTTTTCTCTTTCTTGCATGATCACATACCATTCCTCTCAATTGATTAGTGTGTGGCTACTCTCATTTTTCTGATACACACTCCATTCTCACTCTCCCCATGTGCCATGGCCGGCCATTCCTAGAGAGAGGGTTGTCCCATATTTTGGTGGGGAAATTTTGTTCATTAGGCTTCATAAAATCCCCACATCTCTATCTGAAGAGTTGAGTTCTTTTCCTCCACCAAAAAGGCAACCAAAAACCGCAAATGAGACATGAGTTCTACACACATTCTACAGCAAACCTTGGGCACGTCGGCTCGCCAACTTCATGCCCGAGTTGCCTCGGTATAGAGGTGGGAGCCCGTAAAAGAAACAGGCGACGTGGTGCCCTTCCGGTGAGGAGGTGGAGATCGGACATTCCGCGGGGAGATCGGGACGACGACGAGAAAACCGGAGGACACGGATCGCTCGGTATATCTCTCTTCCCCATCTTATAGTTAGCTAGGACTAAATTTAATGGCACGATCCAGGTTTATAGTGTGCGGTGGTACCGGTATTTGAAAAGTTTAAAGTTTAGCACCGCTTCGGGATTCCAGCGTCGGATTGACGGCCGGGACGCCGCCGTGCACATACAGTGGTATCAGAGCCTCGCCATTAACATAATCTTGCTTTGTCTAATGTGTTTTAGATTTCTGATCGAACAAAATTCCAAAAACCTGCGTTTTCTTTGCATCAGTTTTCTGTCAATTTTTTCTGGCTCGAAAAATTTTTCAGTGTGTTTCAGAATACTGTGCAGGGACATATTAGCATTCTGTGAAAATTTGGTTGCACGAACCCACTATACCACCGCAGAACCGCGGCCAAACCCATGCTTAGGCCGCAGTTCCGCCGCCACCTTTACAGATCAGTGTGCCAAATTTTTACAGAGAGCTCCTGTGATGAAAATAGGGGTTTTGGAATATTAATTTTGGGCCCAGAATTTCTTGATGTGCTACAGTAGTACTTGGGGGCCCACCTGGTAAATTTTGATCGATCGGATATTTTAAACACATTAGTTCACAGTATTTACATTATATCTGCGACCGTGAATGTCACTTGATCGGTAAATCCTGTCTAACTGCTATAGCCCGGTTAGACGGATTTACGAACGTGACTTTCACGTTGATGTTCTGTGTTATGCTGTGATGTTGCGGATTGGTCGTGGGGGATAGCCTGGATGCAATGGTAGTACAGATTTTGTTGTATTATGTACATTTGATATTGCGGGGCGAGCATCCGACATGTGGACTGCCGTCACTGCCTGATTGTATTATTATTTTGGGGCACGACCAGGTTGAGGTCGATGTACCCGTTGTATGTATATTTCACTTTCTGTACTAGGATTACCCCAAGGAGGGGTGCACGGATAGCCGAGTTCTAGAGGGCAACAAGCCCGCATCTCATTGCATTGAGACAGAGGGGGCTTCACTCTAGGATTGGCGGGCTATTCGCCGCACTCGTAGGGGGTACAGGTTGACCCAGGAGGGGTGCCCAAGTTACCGGATTCCGTGAAGTGCCGGGTGGTCCATTCACGTTGCTGAAGGGGGCTGTCTCGCTTCAGGTTTTGGCGGGTAACTTGCCGCACCCGTAGGGGTCTAGGATTTCATTGCACAGGCTATCCACACGACCAGGGGAACGTCGGGTTTCAGTAGTGGCTCTATGAAACCCGGGGATCCCAGATATCTGTATTGTTCTGTGATGCTGTACATTTCTGTGATGTTGCATTTTATCAGACCTTGAGCGAAATATAATATATTGGTATATATATTAGTAGATGTTGTATATGTTTTGCATCCGCGCTAGTCCAGTCCCCGCTCTGTCGTTAGTTAGCTAACCTAACGGGTAATGACGGGACCCAGTGGCGAATGCGGATGGCATATACGTACGTCATATTATTTTCGTTCTTTGTGGTGTGATCAATTGATGGGACTGCATTGATTCGGATCAATGCAAGTTAAAAACAAACCTAATCTGATGTTGTTGGAACACTTTTCAAAAAGCTGTTATTTCAAGGACGTTCTCTTTTGTTTTGCATCGTGGTATTCAATTGGAATATCCTGCTCCTCAGTCGACGAGGCAAGGGCCGAGATCCCTTCACCGGGAGTGACCCTTGGACAAAAAGTTTGCGTCAAGGCAATAACTTCACTATAGCCAATTACTTTTGCTTTGCACCGTGGTATTCAGTTGGAATATCCTGCACCTCATTCTACGGGGAAAGAGCCGAGATCCCTTCACCGGGAGTGACCTCTTTAGCAAAGGTTTTCGTCACTGTATTTTCATAAAAGCTATCCAGTTCCTTCAACGATATCAAGTTCATTACGTTAAAGGTTTTCGCCAGAAACCATTCGTAGCCCTCCGTCGTTTCAGACGGGTAGCACATAGTATTCATGCTATGTTTGTTGACCTTCGTCAAGGCATAGTGAATGGTAGCTGCTTGTTACCTTTCTGCTGCATAGATAGATGCGTTGGTATGGGACAGTCGTATAGCCTTGTTGGCTTTCGTCAAGGGCTTGTACGGGTGGGTTCAAATTAACCTGGACAATGACGGGTAGAACTTGACATGTGACTTATGATTTGTTGGCCTTCGTCAAGGTCATAAGAGCATGGGGCAGAAATCACATCGGGAGTTTCTAAAGAAACTGAAACTTGCCAGATATGCGCATACCTTCTGGAGTGTGATGACGTGAGCGGATTCCGTCATGTTATCATGCGATGATAGTTGGATCCCGATTCCCACTGATGAGTTGGTTTACTCCTCGGGTGATCCCGACTAATTCTTCTTTCAGGTTTGGAGGAGAATTTGACGGTACAGTGGGATGTTTCCAGATTAGATAAATTGGTAACCATTCTGATCTAGGTAGAGTGCACGCTGAGTGTTTCTTTTCTCTCTCTCTCTTTGGCAACGACCATTGCCCCGACCCTAAGACTATGACTCAGTGACCAAGTTGACCGAACCTTCTTAAACACTGGCTTTTGGATTGTCAGAGTTGCTAACCTCATTGCCACTCCTACTTTTACCCTTTTCTCCAGGACACCCCGTATTACTATGAACGTCCACTTCCATTGGACAAAACCATCGTATGGTTAGATACGAACTCGAAGGAATTCGAGGATGGTTTCCGGTTCTGGAGAAAACGGATAGGACTATTCAGTTGTCTTTTCCTTTTACCTTCTCTCAGGTTGCGAGTACTCCTTGGTTTAGGAGTAGTACACCTATTACGCAAATTGGATAGTCTTCTTCCAAACCTTAGGGTGGTGCCTAACGGTGGGGAATGAAGAAAACCAATTAGCATAACGATAGTGTGCAGAAGGTATTAAGTTAAGACAATGCAAGGGATTAGTAAGAGGGCAAAGTAAACTGCGACTGCTATTCATGACCAAACCAAGTATTTCTTCGCCAATCCTAAAATCACCTTTGTATTTCTCCAGAACACTCCGTATCACTACGAAGATCCACAGTTTATTGGATACTCCATCGTATGGTTATATACGAACTCGAAAGGAACTTGTTCCAGTTCGGGGATGGATTCTGGTTCAGGAGAAATAGGAATAAGGTTTATTCGGTTGTCTTTTATCTTCACCTTCTCTCGCATTGCGAGTGTTCCTAGGATTAGGACAGTACACCCATTATGCTTATTGGATAGTCTTCTTCCAAACCATAGGCTGGTGCCGAACGGTAGGGAAGGAAGAAAACCATTTGGCCTAAAGGGGTGTACAGAAGGTAATGACTAAAGACATAGAAAGGGGATTTGGAAAGATGGCAAAGAATTACACGGTTACAGTTGTGGATCTGGATAATGGAAGAGGCATTACTAGGAATACCGGGATACCCCATCGAAACATTTCAATATTTCAGTTTCACTGTGTACTGTTAGAGGAAAACTGATTTCCCAATTAGTCCTTCCTCCAGGGTATGTATTTACCAGGTATGATTCTCACATCCGTATGGCTTTACAGATGATGAGTGGGAGTAAGTTATTGGGAATTAGGTGATCATCCTCATTATATCGGGATTCGTTGTAATCGGTGATATTTGAGGAAGTCACCTGTGTTGTTTGCAGGAGGGCAAGTATTTGGTTTTGAATATCCGATGTTATGCACCAATTTCAAATTGATATATCTGTATGTCTATTTTTATAGAGTGAGATATACCTTTTTGAAATTATGTCTATGACATTTACCTATATCAATGGATGGTTAGGCAAGGAGCATTGAACAGCGGTGTAATTCTTCTTAACCATAAGTACAGTTTTCAACCTACGACACACAGTGAATGAGTTATCAGACTCAAGGGACTTATACAGAGTATTGTATGTTGTCCAGGGTCCATCAGGACAGAGGGGTTGGTCCTCGTACTATATTCGGTTTACTTATGACTTCTCAAGTTTTTAGACAGGTGTTTCGTGGAAACACAGGGTCCGAATTTTGAGAAGTTATAGGTATATGAATAGAGTAGAGAACCAGGTATTGCAGGTATCGGGATTCTTCAAAGTGATCGAAGATGTAGATACTTGAGTATGGTATTCAGTTGATAGTAGTGATTAAGAGAACTTGCTTCTCTTTCGGGTTACTCATAATTGGAAGCATTCCTAAGTTGAGTAACACTGATCAGCCTCCTTCCATTTAGTTGACATGCACTGGAGACAGCTGCATGATTTGAATCTGGTTCAAACAAATCAGTGCATCTGGTTCTATATTGGATATAGAACAGTTCATATCTTAACGATGTTAAGGTATGGGGAGTTGTCTGGCTTATGCTTAAAACCAGACTCTGGATAACTCAAGGCACGTTTCTGTAATGGCTGTTTGTGGGTTGACCCAGGCTATGACGAGGGTTGACTTTCTACCATCTGGAAGATCAATAGAAATATTGTTCTAGACTCGCCACAATTTTAATAAAAATGGATTTTTTCAGAAAACAGTAGTGGGAGTATGGTAGAACTGGGAGTGATTCCAGAACCGCAAACGATTACTGAAGATTTGATAAGGAACCTAAAGATTCAATCTGGATTGATATTCCATTGGCCACTCCGCAGATATGGTGGGTAACCTCAGGCACCCGAGAGGTACTCCGGTAGCCTCAAGGACGGTGACAGGGAGGTTCTTATTTACCCACACTAGCCATTGCTGTTGTTCCAGACTGTAAGACCCGGCAGGAGGATGAGTATAGCGTCGTTCTAAACTTGCTTTAGAAGTGTACGTTTATATGACTCTGCCAGAGGGTTGTCGTAGTCAGTGGGAGCAGCGGAAGCATTGGTGGACAGGTGGCTTATGTCTATTTATAGACTAAAGCAGATGTAGCGGAGATAGATCATCAATTTCTGATGTGACAGTCATAGGTTTGACTTCATCAGAATAGGCGATGGATCTGTTGAGAAGGTAGTAGGGTGTGATGTCATGGTATTTGGATGACATACACAGAGTAGGAAGTGATATTCCTATACTACGATCGGTTATACTTTTGTCGTCACACAGTGGTTTCTCCACATGGGACTTGGACATTATATCAGACATACTGGTTACTAGATCTATGATTTTAGATCTAGATTTGGGTGGTTTCCCAATCAGGGTACTCAGACAGCATTCTAAGAGTATTTAGAATGGACGACTCCTGGCACGGTAGTGTACCTGCAGGTGATGGAGTCACCTTCTCTAAAGGTGTCTTAGAGACTAAAGAGGAGAGGGATGTGCATGATTGGCAGATCACTTGCTCAGGCAATTGAGTCAATCATGAGATGTCAAGTACCACACCAGATGTTGTTCTTGCACTAGATGCAATAAGTTGACATTGATCCAATCCTGGAGAAACAGTAGGAAGCAATTTTAGAACATAAGTGGATGTTCTAGGGATATGATAACGACAGCCTCATTCGGGAGACAGTTATCATTCCAGGCTTCCAAGGTGACCTGGACGACAAGGAGGTTGTCAGAGTTATAGTATTTCCTTCTGACGAGGGGCAGTATTTTGGACCGGTGGTCCAAGGCAATACTGAGGGAGGCATGGCACAGGATACTGATTAAGTTCTGTTGACGATACAGTTTAAGAAGTTTGGATTTGGAGTTCATTTATGAGCTAGGTCCCATCAGACATCCAGAAACATTCTAAGACAAGTATTGCTCATTTCGGGAGAAGGCTTTCTCCGCGAACTTGAGATATATAGAGACATTGAAATAAACTTCAAAGCGGATCCACTCACTGAGGCTATTCCTCGAACGCAATAGTTTCGCAAACGAGCTTTGTGAGACTAACTAGTAGAGGAGTTGGGTGTTCGGTATCACACGGGCTGTGAGTATGCGACATCGCAATAATTAGCCTTGAGTGCAAGTGGGAGATTGTTGGAGATAGTGCCCTCAGGGTCAATTATTGGATCACAGGCACGTGATTGCAATGATTGAGGGAGGACCTATCCCGGTAGGACAGTCTTACTCGAGATGATAGTATGCTATCTGGTTTACCTTTATCATCGTGTACTGCTTTAGGTGACCTTACAGGTCACTATTGCACGTTGATAGAGCCCGTAGGATTCATGCTTGACTGCCAGCAGTATGAGGGCGATCATATACGTTGGAGCTGGTAGTCTATAAGCACATCCTTAAAAGGTCCCTAGTCGTGGGAGTTTCGAGACAGAGCATCGACACTCCAGAGTAGACTAGTGTATATAGTCGAGACCCCGACGAGGGGCTGTGGCCGGTCTCACAAGCTACTGGTGTCAGTTGGTTCACCTAAGATGTATACAGGTGCTCATTGGGTTATGAGTACACCGGACAGGACTCGCCGGGAACATGCTAGTTGGTCTTATACCTGACGTCAGATAGCAGTTCCCTGGTGACATGTGTACAGGTTAGTTCATCGACCTGAGGTTCGACATTTGTCTCGTGTGAGTTCCCACTGTACTTTGATTACTTCCCTACCACGCTCAAAGGAGACGTGCAAACAGGTTTTAGTTGGGTACAGTCCCGAGCCACATGGAGGCGGTGAGCGGATCTTCAGGGGTTTGTCTCTCCCAGTATTGGGGGTGAGGTCGCGCTGTGTCTAGGAGAGCCATTACACGAAGTCCTTGGCTAAGGCAGGAGATTTACTGGTAGGTATTCCAGTAGTATCTCAAGGTGTTCTGGGCTACACTCCGACACGACTTGTACCGCTTTTGGGGGTCTGACTTTTACCAACCCCCTAGGCCCGCCATGCGATGCTCATAGACGAACGGACCGGACTGTACGGATATTGTCACTGACAGGCTCAGTAGGGTGTCAGGATGAGTTCTCTCATCGACGTCCCTTTTTGTCAATAGCTGGTAGCCCGTCACGTATGGCTAATACCTCTGATGTGCTAGTGGTTAAATCCACAGCCATAGTATTGACGAGTCTTTAGAGTCCCCCACATTAAGTTACTCAAGTTTTCGGGCGAAACGCTGTAGAGGCCGTATGGAGATATGGCAGGATTTGATCAGATACGTTCGGTATTGCACGGATCAGGATCAGACGGTTAGTACTGGAAGCCGTATGGATATATGGCAGGGTTCGATCAGATACGTGCGGTATTGCACGGATCAGGATCGGACGGATATTACTAGACAGCTTTTGTTTAAGCCGGATCCTAGTATAGTACAGTGTAGATGTTGTCTCATTGCATTTGTATTTCGGTCGGAATACAGATGCGGGTGTGTATACACAGTATCGGGGTTTTCCTGTAATTTATTACAGGACCAGTTTTCTGGAGTTATCAGTTTGCTTTCCGTTTTGGCCATATTTCTTTGTATCTTTCACTGGCCGAAGATTGGTGGAGGAGGGCTTAATTGCATTTGTGCAAATAAGCAATTTGGAAGGGGGTATGTGCATATTGTTGGATCATGATGGTTGCACCATCCCTTGACCAGTTGACTTCTTCTTTTATGATGGCTTGACTTTGTGATGGTTGTTGATGATGGTTGATTTGGAGTGTTGGTTTTGTGTGATGATTATTCATCATGATGAGCTTTTCTCTTTCTTGCATGATCACATACCATTCCTCTCAATTGATTAGTGTGTGGCTACTCTCATTTTTCTGATACACACTCCATTCTCACTCTCCCCATGTGCCATGGCCTACCATTCCTAGAGAGAGGGTTGTCCCATATTTTGGTGGGGAAATTTTGTTCATTAGGCTTCATAAAATCCCCACATCTCCATCTCAAGAGTTGAGTTCTTTTCCTCCACCAAAAAGGCAACCAAAAACCCCAAATGAGACATGAGTTCTACACACATTCTACAGCAAACCTTGGGCACGTCGGCTCGCCAACTTCATGCCCGAGTTGCCTCAGTATAGAGGTGGGAGCCCGTAAAAGAAACAGGCGACGTGGTGCCCTTCCGGCGAGGAGGTGGAGATCGGACATTCCGCGGGGAGATCGGGACGACGACGAGAAGACCGAAGGACACGGATCGCTCGGTATATCTCTCTTCCCCATCATGTAGTTAGCTAGGACAAAATTTAATGGCACGATCCTGGTTTATAGTGTGCGGTTGTGCCGGTATTTGAAAAGTTTAAAGTTTAGCACCGCTTCCGCATTCCGTCGTCGGATTGACGTCCGGGGCGCCGCCGTGCACTTACAGAAGATATTCCCTTGCGTATGCTGGTGATATCCAACAAACTTCCACAGATCTGACTTTGCCTCTAGCTTGTCCGAATTTTGCTTTTTGGACATAGGCCGAACTACCCCAAATCTTAACAAACTTAAGATATGGGCTCTTCCCATTCCATATCACATATAAAGTGGTAGGCAACAGATTCGATTTGAACCCTATTCAATAGGTATGCAGCTTCTCAGGTGCATAACTCCCAAAAGGAAATAGGAAACTCAGTAGTACTCATCATAGAGCACACCATATCACATAGGGTGCTATTGCTCCGCCCCGATATACCATCGTGCTATGGTGTATACGGAGGAGTAATGCCGAGAGAGAATCTCATTTTCCTTTAGAATAGTCCAGAAATTCCGTGCTCAAGTATTCTCCTCCTTGATCTCATCAAAGGACATAATACTTATACCCGTATTTTGGTTCTCTACTTCTAACTTATATTCTGTGAATATCTCAGAAGCTTCGGACTTGTGTTTCAACATGAACATATGTCTGAATCTTGAGAGATCATCAGAGAATGTAATGAAGTACAAAGAACCGGTCTTGGCATGTGTAGACATGGGACCTTCATACATCATCATGTATCAATCCCAAGAGTTCACTAACTCTTTCTCTGTTTCCAATAAACGGAGCTGTAGTCATCTTATCTCTGTGACATGACCGGAATGTTTCACAAGATGTAAATTCAAACTAATTTAAATATGCATCTTTATGTAACTTAGCTAGTCGGGTCGCATTGATATGACCTAGTCTACAATGCCATAAGAAGGATTCGTTCATTTCTGAACTCTTCCTCTTGTGTGTGTTCTGTATACTAAGAACTGTAGTTTGATTCAGAACGTCAATGCTTTTAGATAACGTGCCTGAACCGATCAACTCTTGATATAGGAAATGTTCAAAACATTATCCAACAATACAAAATTATATTCTTTCTTTACTAATAAAGAGATTGATATGATGTTGTATATCAGGTTCGGTATCTAATAACATTCGTTCAGAATCAATGTATTCTGGTAATACAGGGTGACAGTGACCAACAGACTTGGCTGCAACACTTGCACCGTTTCTATCTCATGAAACTTATCACCCGTTCTCAGTTCTCTACCTATCTGTAGCCCATGTAACTGATTACATATGCGGGATCCTGATCCGGTATCTCATACCCAGGACGTAAAGGTTACTGAGAAACAGTTCTCTGTAATGAACATACCCGAAGAAGATGCATCAGCATGCACTTTCTTCGTTTGGGCGTCACGAAAAACCTGGTATTCCCCAATTTCCTGCTCTGTCTTATAACAATTATAAGTTGGAGCGGGACCAACGTTCCCCAGCTCAGTATAACAAGCGGGTTTGGTCAATATATCCTTATTATTATCTTGATTAAGGCATGATATGGTCTCTACATGGAGAGAGAGAGAAGAAAACACTCAGCGTATGCTCTTACAAGATTAGATTGGTTATCTAATATATCTAATCAGGATGTCTCCCGCTGTTTTAATCAAATCTTCCTTCAAACCCTAAAAGGAAAGACTAGCCTGGATTAATTACACGCTACAAGTTCGCCAATCTTTCATCCAGGCCAGTGTCGGTACTTTGAGGGAGGTCCCCCGTGCTTTCGCACGAACCTAATTAAAGTAAACCTCGTTTTCCCAGAGACATAACCCCGTTAATACCGTTCTAGACACCTACTTGATCGGCTAATTGTAATGTGTAAAACTCTCCCAAGAGTAACTCTTACTCGCAGCGGGTATCGGGATCCAACTATCTTATAGAAGGTATGCAATCTCATTGCAAATTTCAACACTTGAAATTCCCAATAATATTTTGCCCCAAGCGATCTATGACCTTGACTGAGTCAACAAACCATAGACCGCAAGTAAACTTCAACCCGTCATTTCCTGATTAAATTAAACCCACCCGCACGACCCTTGACTGAGTCAACAAGGCCACACGACTACCCTAATCCAATCGCATCATATGCTTGGCAGATAAGCACTAATCAGCTACCGCACACTACGCCTTGACTGAGTCAACAAACGCAGCACGAATACTAACTATTACTTATCTGAAATGACGGAGGGCTACGACAGGTTTTTAAGAAAACCCTTTGCGTAATGAACTTTATATCGTTGTAGAATTGAGTGATTTTTAAATGGAGTGTTTTTTAGGCCTTTCTAGTTTTGCTAAAGGGGTCACTCCCGGTGAAGCGATCGTCGGCCATTTTCTCATCGAATAAGGTGCAGGATATTTCACAAATATCACTATGCAAAGCAAGAACTATAGAAGCAATCAAAAGACAAACCGAGTTTGTAGCATCTGAAAGGTTCCTAGGCACCCTATAGAGGTCTCACAAGGAATCAACCATGCCAATTTCTAAAATTATGGGTGCCGCGAAACCCTAATGTGGATCTTAGACTAGAATTCTATGCGAAAAACAAAACTAGTTAACAAATTAACTAAAAGTTAGATGCTACAACCTTTGTAGATCCGGATATCCACTTCCTAAGCTCCACGTAGTCTTCCTCTCGCTGTCCTTTTCGAATCCTAGACTCGTTCATCGGCTTCATCGGGAAAACGAGCGGAATAGGTCGTCGGCTTCGTGTCAAAGACGTCTACGTCGAGGTTGCACAAGTTCAAGCTCCAACTTCACCAAGTTGTGAAACTTGTGAAGAAAACACCCAAAACAACTTGGCAAGAGGTAGAGGGTGAAGAAATAGGAGGTGGGTTCACTTTAGAATTGGATTTCACTCACTTTTGCTCAAGTTGCCATTGATGGCATCAAACTTTCTTTCTTGAAGAAGAAAGAAGATCAAGAAGGAAATATTATGATAAGCTGTTTTTTAAAATGAAAAAGAAATGATTACTTATCATAATAGGAACCATGGTTAGGTGTAGAGAATTGACCAAGGTTAGAATAGTGGTTAGGGTTAAGCATGAAGACAAATTGGTCACTTTGGTCAAAGCTTCATGAAGCTTCACAAAGGTTCAAGAATGAAAGCAACCATTTTGTATTCTTATCCAATCCTTTTTTCAAAATGAATAAATAAAAGAATGGATAATAAAAACCCTGATCACTTTCTTAACCTAGGTTTAATTCTTTACACTTAACCAAATGAGTAAGCATCATCAAACATGATACATGAATGTGCACAAAAGTATATCACATATACAACCTGCACATCAAGTGAGAAAATCCATTTAAAGTGAACCAATACTAGTTAATGCAAAGTAATATATCAAATATATAATTATACATTAAATCATTAAATCAACATTTGATTCAATAATCCGGTCATGTCGCACATAACCGACTAGTATCCAACGTATCGATTTATCGAATCAATGATTCGATAACTAGTTCATATCGAATATAACCAATCGAAACATTTATCGCGAGAATGAAATGCGGTATCACATACGCGCATTATTCTCGGTCCCGCACATATCTCATATGCGCTCCTATTTCGTTTCGCTTGAGCCAGGAAACCTCTGTGTAGGACTCTAAGGACTCGTCAATACACCGGTAGCAGATGATGATCATATCAAGCACCCACAAGCCGCAAGCGGTCTGCTAAACGTAACGGCCATCCGGGTATTGAGCGATCAGAAGATCGACGAGCTATCCCGCTCACACTCCTGTGAATCCAACCAGTAACACTTACCGTACAGTCCGGTCTGTTCGTCTGATACGTCGTATATCAAGTCTAGGGGTGGTAAACGTCAGACCCCAATAACCGATAAGTCGTGCCGATGCGAGGCTCATAACGGGTCGAGAAACTACTGGTAACACTTACCAGCAAATCTCTGATCAGCCCTGGCCAGGGACTTCCCTGTTACGGCCAATCGAGCACAGCGCAACATCAACCCCCAATACCGGGAGAGACGAAACCCCTCCTATCGCTCATTGCCTCCCTGTGACTCGGGACTGTACCCAAAGACCACCGTTTTGCATGCCCTCATGGACGTGGTAAGGTGGAGATCAAAGCACAGTGGGAATCACCCAAGACTCTATGACGATCTCGGGTCTACAGACTAACCTGTACAAGTGTCACCTGAGAACTGCCATCTGACGTGAGGTATAATACCATCTGGGAGTTCTCGGTGAGTCCGTCCAGTGTACTCAGTCTCCACTGAGCACCCGTACACCATCTCTGATGTCAAACACCAATGGATATGGGATCATCCATCGCCCATCTCATGGGTCGAGAAGCGTATACGCTAGTCTACTCTGGTATATCGATGCCCCGTCTCGATACACCCACGACTAGGGACCTTGAAGGATGTACTTATGGACTACCATGTCCCCACTAGTATGATCTGCATCATAGTCCAGGTAGTCAAGTACACATCCTAAGGGCTTTATCAACATGTAACTATAAGACAGTTTAAAGAGACAAGTGTACATGTTAAGATAAAGAGTAACCAGATAGCATACTATCATATTGAGCAAGAAAGTCATCTCTATATATGTCCAAGCATCCAATATAATATACATCATCTGTACAATACTGGCCTCTAGGGCATACATACAACTAACAATCTCCCACTTGCACTAAGGCCAGCTGCTGTAGTATCGCATACCGAGCATCCCGAAGAGTCTCTCAAACTGTATCTGGGGAATGGGCTTCGTGAGTGGATCCGCCGTGTTGTTCTTCGTGTCAACCCTCCTGACCTCGATCTCCCGGCGATCAACTATCTCCCGGATCAGGTGATACCGCCTCAGAATATGCTTGGATCGCTGATGAGACCTGGGTTCCTTGGCCAAAGCCACCGCTCCTTTGTTATCGCAATACAAAGGTATTGGATGCTCAAAGGATGGAACCACTCCAAGTTCAGTAATGAACTTCTTGATCCAGACAGCCTCTTTGGCAGCATCGTTGGCAGCGATGTATTCAGCCTCCATCGTCGAGTCTGCCACGGTTTCCTGCTTGGAACTCTTCCAGCTAACCGCCCCTCCGTAAAGGGTAAAGACAAAGCCCGACTGCGACTTAGAGTCGTCCTTATCACTCTGGAAGCTCGAATCGGTAAAGGACTCCACTTGGAGCTCTCCGTTACCATACAACAAGAACATATCTCTAGTCCTTCGCAAGTACTTGAGAATGCTCTTCACAGCTGTCCAGTGATTCTCTCCAGGATCAGCTTGATACCTGCTCACTACACTTAGTGAGTATGCTACATCGGGTCTGGTACATAGCATCGCATACATGATAGAGCCTACTGCCGAAGCATAGGGTATCCCTTTCATGCGAGCTCTCTCCAAATCAGTCTTGGGAGACATCTCTTTGGAGAGAGTGACTCCAGAGATCGTGGGTAAGTTCCCACGCTTGGACTCTTCCATACTAAACCTTTTTAGTATGGTGTCAATGTACCTGGATTGGGACAATCCCAATATCCTTTTGGATCTATCTCTATAGATCCTGATTCCCAATATCCTGGAGGCATCACCAAGATCTTTCATTGAGAATCTTTGTGATAAGAAGAGCTTGACCGATTGCAGCATAGGAATATCATTTCCTATCAAGAGTATGTCGTCCACATACAATACGAGGAAGACAACCTTACTCTCTGCCACCTTCTTGTAAATACAAGGTTCATCTGGGTTTTTGACGAAATCAAACTCTTTGATAACGACGTCAAAGAAGATGTTCCAACTCCGCGATGCTTGCTTTAATCCATAAATGGATTTATGCAGCTTGCACACCTTCCCGCTGCTCCCATTATCTACGAAGCCCTCTGGCTGAGTCATGTACACGCACTCTTCTAAATCACCGTTTAGAAAGGCGGTCTTAACATCCATTTGCCAGATTTCGTAATCATGATATGCAGCGATGGCAAGCATGATCCGGATGGATTTAAGCGTAGCCACTAGAGAAAAGGTCTCGTCATAGTCCACACCTGGTCTTTGACGAAAACCCTTTGCTACAAGTCTAGCTTTGAAAGTCTCCACTTTCCCATCTACACCAAGTTTCTTCTTGAAGATCCACTTGCTCCTAATGGGTTTTACCCCTTCAGGAGCAACGTCCAAAGTCCATACTTTGTTGGTGTACATGGATTCCATCTCGGACCGCATAGCATCCAGCCATTTCACTGAGTCCCCACTCGTGATGGCCTGCTCGAAGCTAGTTGGGTCATCATCCTCCATGATGCAATCCTCGCTCCCACCGTCCATGAGAAAACCGTAGTATCTCTCAGGTTGGCGAGGAACCCTACTAGATCGGCGGAGTGGCTGTGGTTCATCGGGAACTACGGAATCCTCTGGTTCCACCAGATCTTCTGTTGTAGCTTCTGCAGCTGGAACCTCTTCCAGTTGTACCTCATGACCACTAATCTCTTTTTCAAGAAATTCCTTTTCTAAAAAGGTGGCATGCCGAGAAACAAACACTCTTTGTTCCTCAGGGTGGTAGAAGATATACCCTCGCGAATGTTTGGGATATCCAATAAACTTACACAGAATGGACCTTGCCACGAGTTTGTCCGGATTTTGCGTTTTTACATAGGCCGGACAACCCCATATCTTAACATAATTAAGACATGGTCTCTTTCCTTTCCATATCTCATATGGAGTGGTCGGCACGGTTTTGGTGGGAACCATATTCAATAAGTCTGCAGCTGTTTCCAGTGCATATCCCCAGAAGGAAATAGGTAACTCAGCTGTGCTCATCATAGAGTGCACCATATCTAATAGGGTGCGGTTCCTCCGTTCTGATACACCGTTGTGCTGTGGTGTATAGGGAGGAGTCAGCTGAGAGAGAATCCCATTCTCTTTTAGGAAGTCCAGGAATTCATTGCTTAAGTATTCTCCTCCTCAATCAGATCATAGGATTTTAATACTTTTTCCGGTTTGGTTCTCAACTTCTTGTTTATATTCCCTAAATTTCTCAAAAGTTTCTGATTTGTGTTTCATCACGAACACATACCCGAATCTAGAGAGATCGTCAGTGAATGTAATGAAGTATGAAGAACCATCCCTGGCATGTGTAAACATGGGACCGCATATATCACTATGTATCAGTCCCAAGAGTTCGGTAACTCTTTCTCCGTGTCCCGTAAACGGAGTTTTGGTCATCTTGCCTTTGAGACATGACTGGCAAGTGTCATAAGATGAAAATTCAAACGGATTTAAATATCCATCTTTATGCAACTTAGCTAGTCGTGTCGCATTGATGTGGCCCAGTCTACAATGCCACAAGAAGGATTCGTTGAGTTCAGAACTCTTCCTCTTGTGTGTGTTTGTTATGCTCAGAACTGTTGATTGATTTAGAACATAAATGCCATTGCATAACGTGCCTGATCCAACCAACTTTTGGTTACGGAAAATGTTCATAACATTGTCCTGTAATACAAAATTATATCCCTCTTTACTTAATAAAGAAACCGATATAATGTTGTATATCAGGTTCGGCATGTAATAGCATTCGTTCAGAACCAATGTATTACCAGTTGGTAATACAAGGTGATATTCCCCGACAGTCTTAGCTGCAACAATTGCACCATTTCCAACTCTAATGTCTTTATCACCTTCTCCAAGTTCTCTACCTTTCCTTAGCCCATGTAACTGATTACATATATGGGATCCTGACCCGGTATCTAATACCCAGGACGTAGAGCAAATAGAGAAACAGTTCTCAGTAATGAACACACCCGAAGAAAATGCATCAACATGTACTTTCTTCAATCGGGTGGCATTAGAATCCTGGTATTCCCCTATATCCTGTTCATTCCTATAACTCTTATAAGAAAGAACGGAACCAACATTCCCCAGCACAGTATAACATGCGGGTTCGGTTAATACATCCATATTATTATCTTCATTAGGGCATGAAATGGTCGCTACCTGGAGAGAGAGAGAAGAAAACACTTTAGCGTATGCTCGTGCAAGATCAGATTGGTTATTATCTTATCTAATCAGGATGGCTCCCACTGCTTTTTATCAAATCTTCCTTCAAACCCTAAAAGGAAAGACTAGCCGGGATTAATTACACACTTACAAGTTCGCCAATCTTTCATCCAGGCCAGTGTCGATACTTTGAGGGAGGTCCCCCGTGCTTTCGCACTAACCTAATTAATGTAAACCTCGTTTTCCTAGAGGCGTAACCTCGTTAACACCTTTCTAGACACCTACTTGATCGGCTAATTGCAATGTGTAAAACTCTCCCAGGAGTAACTCTTACTCGCAGTGGGTATCGGGATCCAACTATCTCATAGAAGGTATGCAATCTCATTGCAAATTTCAACACTTGAAATTCCCGATAATACTTTTGCCCCTAGCGTCCTATGACCTTGACGCAGGCCAAGAAACAATAGTGCGCTAGTCAAGTTCAACCCGTCATTTCTTGATCGAATTAAACCCACCCGTATGACCCTTGACGCAGGCCAACAAAGTCGCACGACTACCCTAATCCAATCTGCATCATATGCATAAGCAGATAAATACTAGTTAGCTACCGCACACTACGCCTTGACGCAGGCCAACAAACGTAGCACGAATACTAACTACTATTCATCTGAAATGACGGAGGGCTACGCCAGGTTTTTCTGAAAACCATGAGCGTAATGAACTTGATATCGTTGTAGAATCAAATGAAGTTTTGAAATGGAGTGATTTTGAGGCTTTTCTAGTTTTGCTAAAGGAGTCACTCCCGGTGAAGGGATCTCGGTCCTTTCCTCGTCGAATGAGGTGCGGGATATATCATATATATCGCTGTGCAAAGCAAAAACCCAAAAGCAGTCAAAAGCAAACCGAGTGTGTAGCATCTGCCAGTTATTGCTAAAGGAGTCACTCCCGGTGAAGGGATCTCGGTCCTTTACTCATCGAATAAGGTGCAGGGTATATCATATATACCGCTGTGCAAAGCAAGAACTGTAGCTACCTGTTTTATTTTAAAATTCGATTCCACAACATCTTAGGTTTCTTATCTTTCATTAATCACATTAATGAAGTCCCATCATTTAAATACCTAAACATCACAGATAGATATGACGTACACTTATGCCATCCGCATTCGCCTCGATGTCCCCTCGTGCACCGTTAGGTTAGGTAACTAACGACAGAGCAGGGCAGGGCTAGCGCGGGTGTAAAACATAAGTAACGTCTATATAATATATCATATATACTATATACTATATCCATCACAGAATCACATCACAGATATCGCAGCAGAAGAAACATATGAAATATTGGATATACTAGGACGTCCGTGTTTTTAATACGAGCCAGTATAAAACACGGATTCCACGGTCGTGATGAATAGCCAATCCCACACCCCTAGACCCTTACGAGAGCGGCAAGCAACCCTGCCAATTCTAGGGTTAGGAGACCCGGACTCGACTCCTCGAGTTGGTCTCCCACTGGACCCTAGAACCCGGTTACTTGTGCTCCCCTCCTTGGGTCTATCCTAATGCGGAAAAGTAAATAATATACAAAGGGTGACAACTTCCGCTACCTGGAAGTGCCCCAAATAAAAGAATATTACATACAAGTTTTTACATGAATTAAAATGAAAAACACTCATCTCACATAAAAACCCCCGGCTATTCAAACACGACGATCCAATATAACATATCCAGCAACACATAACATCACATGTCATCAACGTAAGTAAATATGCGCATCCCAATTGTCGTTGACATATAGCAACGAAACCGGCTATATCACATATTACACTTACGGTCACAGAAAAAAAAGTGTAAAACTACAACAATTGGAATCCGTAACTTCTTTAGACATCGCATGTCTAATCAAATGAAATACTTAGACATCACATGCCTAACAGATATAAATCCCGCATTTTAGTCTCATTATCGAAAACTCTTTTCAATATCATGTGGGACTAAACTGCTAGATTTATAACATTCATTCAGTTATCTCATAACTGTTTGTGAATTCCAATTATTGTATCACATTCCAGATAAACAGAAAATGTTAAACTTTCCGATCGAACAGTCGAATACCCAAGTTTTCCCGATACAGCTCAACACATGAAATAAGTCTAACAACATTCAGTTCGTGCCTCAGTACCAACGGTCCAGCCGTAGAAGGGTCAAGCCAACGCCTCACATGTGGCACGCCGTACTGCCCCAAACCCGAAAGTTCAAAGGGCAGTTCAAGACGGTCACATAATTGAGTTAGGTTTGTTGTCTTCTAGAGGGTCCATCGCGTTACTTGCACTACTTAGAACGTCGTTAAACTACGGAAAAATCCAACACTTGGAAATTTCCCGACAGGGGAAAAATTGGGTATTCATATTCGGTCGAACTTTTTAACATATTCTAAAAATTATCCGGAAATACACAAAGACGAAATTTGATAATCCGATCGAAATATCGAAGCTCTAATACACCCCAGAAAATTCAACTCTTGAAAAATTATTAAAAATACCCATAAAACTCAGCTGCTCAAATGATGAATTACTGTGCAAAGAATGAGGGATGACATCATCAATCTGCTGCGGAACCGCCGCCTGAGGCAGGCATATGCCGCGGTTCCGCCGCAGGTTGTACTGTTCATGACCCCAATTTTGCATCGTAATTCTTATATTTCCCTGCTGAATTTTTTAAGCATTTTTAATCTGGAAAAATCCCAGTTTTTAGAAAAAGTCCAGAGAGCATCATGTGTTAGGGTTTCGATGCGTATTCGGGTTTCAAACGTCGTCTAGACTTCGCCTAAGGCTCTAGCCAGGCTCTGATACCAGTGAAAGGTTCCTAGGCACCCTATAGAGGTCTCACAAGACATCAACCATGCCAATTTCAAAAATTATGGGTGCCGCGAAACCCTAACGCGGATCTTAGACTAGAATTCTAGGCGAAAAACAAAACTAGTTAACAAATTAACTAAAAGTTAGATGCTACAACCTTTGTAGATCCGGATATCCACTTCCTAAGCTCCACGTAGTCTTCCTCTCGCTGTCCTTTTCGAATCCTAGACTCGTTCATCGGCTTCATCGGGAAAACGAGCGGAATAGGTCGTCGGCTTCGTGTCAAAGACGATCTACGTCGAGGTTGCACAAGTTCAAGCTCCAACTTCACCAAGTTGTGAAACTTGTGAAGAAAACACCCAAAACAACTTGGCAAGAGGTAGAGGGTGAAGAAATAGGAGGTGGGTTCACTTTAGAATTGGATTTCACTCACTTTTGCTCAAGTTGCCATTGATGGCATCAAACTTTCTTTCTTGAAGAAGAAGAAGATCAAGAAGGAAATATTATGATAAGTTGTTTTTTAAAATGAAACAGAAATGAATACTTATCATAATAGGAACCATGGTTAGGTGTAGAGAATTGACCAAGGTTAGAATAGTGGTTAGGGTTAAGCATGAAGACAAATTGGTCACTTTGGTCAAAGCTTCATGAAGCTTCACAAAGGTTCAAAAATGAAAGCAACCATTTTGTATTCTTATCCAATCCTTTTTCCAAAATGAATAAATAAAAGAATGGATAATAAAAACCCTAATCACTTTCTTAACCTAGGTTTAATTCTTTACACTTAACCAAATGAGTAAGCATCATCAAACATGATACATGAATGTGCACAAAAGTATATCACATATACAACCTGCACATCAAGTGAGAAAATCCATTTAAAGTGAACCAATACTATTTAAAGCAAATCAATATATCAAATATATAATTATACATTAAATCATTAAATCAACATTTGATTCAATGATCCGGTCATGTCGCACATAACCGACTAGTATCCAATGTATCGATTTATCGAATCAATGATTCGATAACTAGGTCATATCGAATATAACCAATCGAAACATTTATCACGAGAATGAAATGCGGTATCACATACGCACAATATTCTCGGTCCCGCACATATCTCATATGCGCTCCTATTTCGTTTCGCTTGAGCCAGGAAACCTCTGTGTAGTACTCTAAAGACTCGTCAATACGCCGGTAGCAGATGATGATCATATCAAGCACCCACAAGTCGCAAGCGGTCTGCTAAACGTAACGGCCATCCGGGTATTGAGCGATCAGAAGATCGACGAGCTATCCCGCTCACACTCCTGTGAATCCAACCAGTAACACTTACCGTACAGTCCGGTCTGTTCGTCTGATACGTCGCATATCAAGTCTAGGGGTGGTAAACGTCAAACCCCAATAACCGATAAGTCGTGCCGATGCGAGGCTCATAACGGGTCGAGAAACTACTGGTAACACTTACCAGCAAATCTGTGATCAGCCCTGGCGAGGGACTTCCCTGTTACGGCCAATTGAGCACAGCGCAACATCAACCCCCAATACCGGGAGAGACGAAACCCCTCCTATCGCTCATTGCCTCCATGTGACTCGGGACTGTACCCAAAGACCACCGTTTTGCACGCCCTCATGGACGTGTTAAGGTGGAGATCAAAGCACAGTGGGAATCACACAAGACTCTATGACGATCTTGGGTCTACAGACTAACCTGTACAAGTGTCACCTGAGAACTGCCATCTGACGTGAGGTATAATACCATCTGGGAGTTCTCGGCGAGTCCGTCCAGTGTACCCTGTCTCCACTGAGCACCCGTACACCATATCTGATGTCAAACACCAATGGATATGGGATCATCCATCGCCCATCTCATGGGTCGAGAAGCGTATACGCTAGTCTACTCTGGTATATCGATGCCCCGTCTCGATACACCCACGACTAGGGACCTTGAAGGATGTACTTATGGACTACCATGTCCCCACTAGTATGATCTGCATCATAGTCCAGGTAGTCAAGTACACATCCTAAGGGCTTTATCAACATGTAACTATAAGACAGTTTAAAGAGACAAGTGTACATGTTAAGATAAAGAGTAACCAGATAGCATACTATCATATTGAGCAAGAAAGTCATCTCTATATATGTCCAAGCATCCAATATAATATACATCATCTGTACAATACTGGCCTCTAGGGCATACATACAACTAACAGCATCTGCTAGTTTCACTAAAGAGGTCACTCCCGGTGAAGGGATCTCGGCTCTTTCCTTATCGAATAAGGTGCTGGATGTTCTACAAGGAACACCGCTATGCAAAGCAAGAACTAGAGCTACCAGTTTTTAAACAAGTTTCTACAACATCTTTAGGTTTCTTTTATTTCATTAATCTCATTAATGAAGTCCCATTTTATTAGGCTTCACAAGCAACTCTTTTGAAACGAAATCTGCAATATAACATATATCTCATATATATAATATAAACATTCGTCTCAGGCAGTAGTATGATCTCATCACAGAACATAGCAGCAGAAGAACATATATGAAATATTGGATATACTAGGACGTCCGTGTTTTAATAGGAGCCTGTATAAAACACGGATTCCACGGTCGCGATGAATAGCAAAACCCACATCCCTAGACCCTTACGAGAGCGGCAAGCAACACTGCCAATTCTAGGGTTAGGAGACCCGGTCTCGACTCCTCGAGATGGTCTCCTACTGGACCCTAGAACCCGGTTACTTGTGCTCCCCGCCTTGGGTCTACCTAATGCGGAAAAGTAAATAATATACAACGGTGACATCATCCTCAGCCCGGAAGTGCCCCAATAAAAGAATATTACATACAAATGAATTTTACATGAATGAAGAAGAAAAACTCTCATCTCACATAAAACCCCCGGCTATTCAGAACGCGACGATCCAATATAACATATCACAGCAACACATAATATCTCATATCATCAACGTAAGTAAGTATGCATACACCGATCGTCGTTGATGTATAGCAACGAAAACCGGTGATACAACTACATACTACACTTATGGTCACAGAAAAGAAAGTATAAAACTACAACAGTTGGAATCCGCAACCTCTTTTAGACATCGCATGCCTAACCAAATGAATTCCTTAGACATCGCATGCCTAACAATTATAAACCCCGCATTTTAGTCTCATTATCGAAAACTCTTTTCAATATCATGTCGGGCAAGTCAACAAGATTCCCGACATCCTGATCGAATGCTTGTCGCAAACTTTAGTAGACGGCCGCACCCCCGATGCCGTCGACGAAGTGCACTAAGGCGGAACACCGCTGCCGTGAGCACCCGAACAGATGCTTTTGGCGACAGGGTTCTCCCACAGTCACTTGGTCGGGGCTATGGGGCGTGGCTGTCTGTTAAGTTTACCCGGCGAGTATCCGCGTACACTACGTGATTGCGACGGACTTTTGATCGCATCAAAATTCCCTGGCAACCGATCATCTGAGACTAAACTGCTATGTTTATAATATTCAAATCAGTTATCTCACAACTTTTTGTGGATTCCAAATATTGTATCACATTTCAGATAAATAGACAATGTTAAACTGTCCGATAGAATAATCAAACACCCAAGATTTCCCCAATATATCTCAACACTTGAAATCAGTTTAAAAACATCCATCACATGCCACAGTACCAATGGTCCAGCCGTAGAAGGGTCAAGCCAACGCCTCACATGTGGCACGCCGTACTGCCCCAAACCCTAAGGTTTAGAGGCAGTTCAAAACAGTCACATAATCGAGTTAAGGTTTGTTGTCTTCTAAACTGTCCACTGCGTTACTTGCACGATTTTGAACGTTCTTAAACTCGAGAAAAAATCCAACTTTTAAAAAATTTTCCGACTGGGGAAAAAGTGAGTTATTGATATCCGTTCGAACTTTTTAACAGTTTCTATAAATTACCCGGACAAACTAAACAAAGTTAAATTATCCGATCGAATCAACGTGTCCCCAATACAACCCTAGAAAACTCAACACTTCAGTGGAATTAAAAAATTCCCAGAAAGAATTGCCATGAAAGGACCTAAGAATAAATTAATGAAATTCCAGGGACTAAGTCATAATGTTGGCCGCAGGACCGCCGCCAAACCCTTGGTTTGGCCGCGGTTCCGCCGTCAAATAGTTGACTCAGTGAACCATACTTCACTGTATTTCTTAGTTTTTCCTGCTTGTTTTTCTGAGCATTTTTAATTCATAAAAAATCACAGTTTTGAAAAATGTACAGAGAAGGGTAAACATCGGGGTTTCCGGGTTCGATCGGACTTTAAACTTCGTCTAGACTTCGCCTAAAGCTCTAGCTTGTCTCTGATACCACTGTAGGGTTGCTAGACACGCGCACAAGGTGTACGAGGCATCAACCATGCCCGATTAAAATTTTAGCCGTGCCGAACAACCCGAAGCCGGATCTTTAAACTAGGGTTTAGGCGAAAACTAACATGTTAAACATTTTAACACTAAGTGAGAGGGATTACAACCTTTGTAGATTCGGTCCTTCACTTCTTAAGCTCCGTGTTGAGGTCCTTTCGCTGCGATCAACGTGTTCCGGACTCTCGAGAGGGTTCATGAAGAGAATGATGCAACCTAGCTTCCGATCTTCGATAACATAGATGATCTACCTCGAAGTTTCGTTAACACAAGCTAACACTCATAATATGAAGTGAACACCCTCATCTAAATGGCAAGGATAGATGAGGATGATGAAGTAGGATTTTTGCTCTCATTTATAATCTTTTTCTCACTCACTTTCATCACAAAAGCAAAACTAGAAAGCTTTTCAAGAAGAAACTCAAGCAAGAAGAAGAATGAATATCATAATCCTTTTGTGATGAATAATGAATTATTGTAGTGGTTACAAATCTAACCAAGGGTTAAGCATAAAGGAGTTAACCCTTGCAGAGAGTTAACTAGAGTTGATGGTTTGGATTGGGTTAACATAATATCTTCACAAAATATCAAGCAACCACAAAGTCAAAGCTTCATGAAGCTTCATGCAAAAGCTTACCCTGGTCCAAACCCTAACCAAGTTTAAACCCTAAACCGTTTTTAAATTTGTAACCCTAACATGTTACAATATTATATATCCCATATACAATATATTTTTTAACAATAGAAAATAATACAATTAACATATATCGCATATATATCAATGTATTATCCCGTGAGAAAATGAATCTTTTAGTGACCTAATATTAGTTAATGTAATTTAATATATCATATATATTATTATACATTAAATTATCGATTCAACACTTGATCCGATAATCCGGCTATATCGCATATAACCGACTAATACGATGACCCGGCTATATCACATATACCCGGCCGATATCTCATATCGCGAGAATCCAATAGGGTATCACAAACCGCATTATCCTCGATCCCGCACATATCACATATGTGCTCCTACTCCGTTTTGCCTGAGCCAAGAAACCTCTGTGTAGGACTCTAAAGAATCGTCAATACGCCGGCAGTAGGTGATGATCATATCAAACACCCACAAGCTGCAAGCGGTCAGCTAAACGTAACAGCCACCCAGGTATTGAGCGCTCAGAAGATCAATAAGCAAGCCTGTACATTCTCCTGTGAATCCAAACAGTAACACTCCCGTACAGTCCGGTCTCGTCATATGATATGTCGCATATCTCGCCTAGGGGTGGTAAATGTCAGACCCCAGTAACTCGATAAGTCGTGTCGATATGAGGTCTATAACAGTTCGAGAAACTACTGATAACACTTACCAGTAAATCTCAGCAACCCTGGCCAGGGATTTCCGGTTATAGCCAATCGAACACAGCGCAACATCAACTCCCTATACCGGGAGAGACGAATCCCCTCCTATCGTTCATTGCCTCCATATGATTCGGGACAGTACCCAAAAGACACCTTTTTGCACGCCCTCTTGGATGTGGTATGATGGAAATCAAAGCACAGTGGGGATCACCCAAGACTCTATGACGATCTCGGGTCAACAGACTACTCTGTACCAGTGTCACCGGAGAACTGCCATCTGACGTGTGGTATAATACCATCTGGGAGTTCTCGGCGAGTCCGTCCAGTGTACCCAGTCTCCACTGAGCACTTGTACTCCATCCTTGATGTCAAACACCGATGGATATGGGATCATCCATCGCCCATCATATGGGTCAAGATGCGTATACGCAAGTCTACTCTGGTGTATCGATGCCCTGTCTCGATACACCCTCGACTAGGAACAGTTATAGGATGTACTCGTCGACTACCGTAGCCCCACTAGTATGATCTCATCATAGTCCCAGTAGTCGAGTACATATCCTAATGGCTTTATCAACATGTAACATAGAGACAATCAGAGTACATGTTAAGATAAAGTACAACCAGATAGCATACAATTATGTCGTGCAACAAAGTCCTCCCTATATATGTCCAAGCATCCATTACAATATACATCATATGTACAGTAATGGCCTCTAGGGCATACATATGACTAACAATTATTGCGATGTCGCGTACTCACAACCCGTGTGATACCGAATACATAACTCCTCTACTAGTCAGTTTCATAAAGCTCGTTTGTAAAACTATTGCGTTCGAGAAATAGCCTCAGTGAGTGGATCCGACCTGATGTTTCTTTCTATGTCTCTCTTAATCTCAAGTTCGCGGAGAAACCCATCTCCCGAAATGAGCAATACCTGTCTTAGAATATGTCTGGATATCTGATGGGACCTAGTTCATAAATAAACTCCAAATCCAAACTTCTTAGACCGTATCGTCAACTGAACTTAATCAGTATCCTGCGCCATGCCTCCCTCAGTATCCGCTTGGACCACCTGTCCAAACTACTTCCCTTCGTCAGAGGGAAAACTATAACTCTGACAGTCACTCTGTCATCCAGGTCACATTTGAAGCCTGGAATGATAACCGTCTCTCGAAGGAGGCTGTTGTTATCATATCCCTAAAACATCTACTTATGTTCCGAAACTGCTTCCGAACGTTTCTCCACGATTGGATTAATATCAACTTATTGCATCTAGTGCAAGAACAATATCTGGTGTGGTACTTGAGATCTCATGACTAACTCAATTGCCTAAGCAAGTGATATGCCAATCATGCACATCCCTCTCCCCTTTAGTCTGTAAGACACCTTCAGAGAGGGTGACTCCATCACCTGCAGGTATACTACCGTACCAGGAGTCGTCCATTCTAAAGCATCTATAGATTGCTGTCTAAGTACCCAGATTGGGACACTACCCAAATCTTGATCTTAAACCATAGATCTAGTAACCAGAATGTCTGATATATTATCCAAGTACTATGTGGAGAAAACACTGTGTGACAACCAAAGTATAACCGATCGCAGTATAGGAATTTCACTTCCTACTCTGTGTATGTCATCCAAATACCAGGACATCACACCCTACTACCTTCTTAACAGATCCATCCCCTATTCTGATGAAGTCAACCCTATGACTGTCACATCAGAAATAGATGATCTATCTCTGCTATATCTGCTTTAGTCTATAAATAGACATAAGCTACTTGTTCACCATGCTTCCGCTGCTCCTACTGACCACGACAACCCTCTGGCAGAGTCATATACACGTGCACTTCTAAAGCCAGTTCAGAACAACGCTATACTCATCCTCCTGCCGGGTCTCATAGCCTGGAACAACAGTAGTGTCAAGTTTGGGTAAACAAGAACCTCCCTGTCACCGTCTTTGAGGCTACCAGAGTACCTCTCAGGTGCCTGAGGTTACCCACCATAGCTGCGGAGTCGCTAATGGAATGTCAATCCAGATTGAATTTTTAGGTCCTCTTAAATTTTCAGTAATCGTTTGCGGTTCTGGATTCACTTCCAGTTCTACCATACTCCCACTACTGTTTTCTGAAAAAAAAATCCATTTTTATTAAAACTGTGGCGAGTCAAGAACAATATTACTAGTGATCTCCCAGATAGTAGAAAATCAACCCTCGTCATAGCCCGGGTCAACCGACAAACATCCATTACAGAAACGTGCCTTGAGTTATCCAGAGTCTGGTTTTAAGCATAAGCCGGACAATTCCCCGTACCTTAACATCGTTAAGATATGAATCGTTCTATATCCAATATAGAAACAAAGGCACTGATTTAATTGGAACCAGATTCAAATCATGCATCTGTCTCCAGTGCATGTCAACTAAATGGAAGAAGGCCGATCAGTGTTACTCAACTTAGGAATGGATCCACTTATGAGTAACCTGAAAAAGAAACAAGTTTCTCAAAACCATTATTATCAACTGAATACCATACACAAGTATCAACATCTTCGATCACCTTGAAGAATCCTGATACTTGCGACGCTTGGTTCTCTACTTTATTCATATACCTATAACTTCTCAAAACTTGGACCTTGTATTTCTACGAAACACATGTCTAAGAACTAGAGAAGTCACAAGTAAACAGAATATAGTACGAGGACCAACCCCTCTGTCCTAATGGATACTGGACAAAATACAATACTCTCTATAAGTCCCCTGAGTCGTATAACTCAAACCCAGTGCGTCGTATGTTGAAAACAGTACTATGGTTATGAAGAATTACACCGCTGTTTAATGCTCCTTACCTAACCATCAACTGATATAGGTAAATGTCATGGACATAATTTCAAAAGGTTATATCTCACTTTATAAAAATAAACGTACAGATATATCAATTTGAAATTGGTTCATAACAACGGATATTCAAAACCAAATATTTGCCGTCCGGCAAACAACCCAGGCGATTTCCTCAAATATCACCAATTACAACGAATTCCGATATAATGAGGATGATCACCTAATTCCCAATAACTTACTCCCACTCATCATCTGTAAAACCATACATATGTGAGAATCATACCTGGTAAACACATACCCTGGAGCAAGTGTCTAATTGGGAAATCAGTTTTCTATTAACAATGCACAGTGAAACTAAAACATGAAAATGTTTCGAAGGGGTATCCAGGTATTCCTAGTAATGCCTCTTCCATTATCAGATTCACAACCGTAACCGTATTATTCTTTGCCATCTCTCTAAATCGCTTTATTTGTCTATAGTCGTTACCTTCTGTACACTACCTTTAGGCTAAATGGTTTTCATCCTTCCCTACCGTTCGGCACAAGCATATGGTTTGAAAGAAGACTATCCAATAAGCATAATAGGTGTACTCTCCTAATCCTAGGAGTACTCTCAACCTGAGAGAAGGTGATGATAAAAGACAACTGAATAAACCTTATTCCTATTTCTCCTGAACCAAAATCCATCCTCGAAAAAGTTCCTTCGAGTTCATATATAACCATACGATGGATTTATCCAATGGAATTGGATGTTCGCAATGATACGGCGTGTTCTGGAGAAATACAAAGGTGAAGTTGGAGTAGCGATGAGATACTTGGTTTGGTCGTGAATGATAGCAGTCGCAATTTACTTTGCCCCTCTTTCTAAGCTCTTTATTTGTCTTTATTTAATACCTTCTGTACACCTTTCAGGCTAAATGGTTTTCTTCATTCCCTACCTTTCGGCACCTGCCTGTGGTTTGGAAGAAGACTACCCAATTAGCGTAATAGGTGTACCTTCATAATCCAAGGAGCACTCGCAACCTGAGAGAAGGTAAAAGGAAAAGACAACTGAATAGTCCTATTCATTTTCTTCAGAACTGGAAACCATCCTCGAATCTGGAACAAGTTCCTTCGAGTTCGTATATAACCATACGATGGTTTTATCCAATGGAAGTGGATGTTCATAGTGATACGAGGTGTTCTAGAGAAAAGGGTAAAAGTAAGAGTGGCAATGAGGTGTGCAACTCAGACAATCCATAAAGCCATTGTTTTAAGAAGGTTCGGTCAAATTGGTCACTGAGTCATAGTCTAGGGTCGGGCCATGGTCGCTGCTAAAGAGAGAGAGAAAAGAAACACTCTGCATGCACTCTAACCTAGATCAGAATGGTTATCAATTTATCTAATCAGGAAACCTCCCACTGTAATCTCAAATTCTCCTCCAAACCTGAAAGAAGAATTAGTCGGGATCACCCGAGGAGTAAACCAACTCATCAGTGGGAATCGGGATCCAACTATCATCGCATGATAACGTGATGGAATCCACTCACGTTATCACACTCCAGAAGGTATGCGCATATCTGGCAAGTTTCAGTTTCTTTAGAAACTCCGATGTGATTTTTACCCCATGCTTTTATGACCTTGACGAAGGTCAGCAAATCATAAGTCACATGTCAAGTTCTATCTGTCATTGTCCAGGTTAATTTGAACCCACCCGTACATGCCCTTGACGAAGGTCAACAAGGTTGTACGACTATCCCAAACCAACGCATCTATCTATGCAGCAGAAGGGTAACAAGCAGCTACCATACACTATGCCTTGACGAAGGCCAACAAACATAGCATGAATACTAAGTGCTACCCGTCTGAAATGACGGAGGGCTACGAATGGTTTTTGGCGAAAAACCATTAACGTAATGAACTTGATATCGTTGAAGGAACCAGATAGCTTTTTATAAAAATATAGTGGCGAAAACCTTTGCTAAAGAGGTCACTCCCGGTGAAGGGATCTCGGCTCTTTTCCCGTAGAATGAGGTGCAGGATATTCCAACTGAATACCGCGATGCAAAGCAAAAAGTAATCGACTATAGTGATGTTATTAACCTGACGCAAACCTCTGTCCAAGGGGTTACTCCCGGTGAAAGGATCTCGGCCCTTGCCTCATCGAATGAGGTGCAGGATATTCCTAACCGAATACCACTGTGCAAAACAAAAGAGAACGTCCTTGCAATAACAGCTTTTTGAAAATTGTTCCAACAACATCAAACAGGTTTGTTTAGCTTGCATTGATCCGAATCAACGCAGTCCCATCAATTGATCACACCAATAAAGAACGAAAATATGATGTATGTACATGCCATCCGCATTCGCCACTGGGTCCCGTCATCACCCGTTAGGTTACTTAACTAACGACAGAGCGAGGACTGGACTGGAGCGGGTGCAAAACATATACAACATATACTAGTATATATATTTATATCAATATATAATATTCGCTTATGGCGTGATAAAATGCAATATCACAGAGAGTAATAAGCATCACAGAACAATACAGATAATCTGGGATCCCCGTGTTTCACAGAGCCGCAAGTGAAACCCGACGTTCCCCTGGTCGTGTGGATAGCCTGTGCAATGAAATCCTAGACCACTACGGGTGCGGCAAGTTACCCGCCAAAACCTAAAGCGAGGCAGCCCCCTTCAATAAAGTGAATGGACCACCCAGCACTTCACGGAATCCGGTAACTTAAGCACCCCTCCTTGGGTCAACCTATACCCCCTACGAGTGCGGCGAATAGCCCGCCAATTCTAGAGTAAAGCCCCCCCATCTCAAATCCATGAGATGCGGGCTTGTTGTGTAACATTTCAAAAAAGATAAAATGTTAATTTTGGGAATTTTTATAATTTAATATTATTTTATTGAATATTTTAATATTTTGGAATTATTAAATACAAATAAATGGGGAAAAATTTTGGAAAATTCTAAAATAGGGTAAATTAGAGAATTATGACATTTTAAAGTTTTTGTGATTAATTTGACACTAATTTAGTGCTAATCGCGATTAAAAATCGCTAATCGGTTTTTAGCTTTTTGTGCAACACATGCACATATCACTTTTTCACACTTGTGCATTTTCTTGCCATGCTTTTCATTTGGGTTTACTATTTGAGTGAGAAGGGTTTTAAAAGGAAAAAGAAAAGGAAAAGAATAAAGAAATGGGTAGTTGGTGAGAGAGAGAGGTATGGGCTTCATTGACTAAGGACTTAACCATTTCTCCCCTCATTTCCCTCCCTCTTCTCCCTTCTCCTGCTGCTGCTCCTGTACCTCCTTTCCCTCCCCTCTTCAAGCTCCAAAACACCTCTAAAACAACCCTAAAACCCAATCTCCATTTCATTAAATGTGTGCACAATCCCTAGATCTACACTTGGTGCTAAAGAAGCAAGGATTTTGGCCACTAGGGGCAACTCAAGAAAATTCTTGAGTTGCCAAATGAGGTATTTTCTGGACCTTAAACTTAGTTTTTGCATTTCCTTTACCCACATATTAAGATCGAATCGATATTGTGTGATATTGTGGACTTGTGGATAACCTAGTTAGGGTTGTGATGATTTATGGGTTGTAATATGGAATTGAGGTCAGTAGAGGTTATACCATCACCCTAGTGTATGAATTGGAAACCCAAAACCTGAAGCTTAAACCATAATACGGATTTTAGAAACCGATATCGGGAAATTTATGAAATCTGTGAAGGGTATATTGAATCTGCTATCACCCGAGACACCCTAAATTAAAATTGATTTGACAGTGACACGTGCAGGCACCCAGGAAGCTAACCCCAAGACCCCAGCTCCCACTTCTTCTTCCCGGCCGCCAATTTATCCCCATTGGCCGCAAATTGCGGCCTGGGTCCCACCATTTTGGCTCGTATTGGTTCTGTAGCTCCTACATGTTCATGTTAGACCCCTGGTATATATAGATTTGTATAAAGTGACCTAGGGTAAAATCTGGGACATATTTCCAAAGTTGCTGTTTTAGATTCATGTTTCCGTATTCCGTATTTTTAATTCTGCAATTGTGGATTGTGTTTTGCCTCGACTATTTGGCGTTTATACGACGATATAGAGGATGTGTTGATGGTTTTGAAGGCGTGCTATGGGTTTTAACCTATAGGCCTCTTATCGTATCATTTTGGATTTCATGTGCCGTTTTAGCTTTGATTTGGTTTTAATGCGCATATACGATATTTTGATGTGTAGGTACCCCATGAAGACTTCGGGACGACAAGCAAGCTCGTGGCGACGTCCACAAATGAAGACGCTAGGTGAGTAGATTATATCTACTGGGGGAAGTCGGGTGGATGGCGTATAGCACCCCCGCAGTCCGTAGTTGTTATTATATATGATAGTTAGGTGTATTATGGATAGTGTAGGGTTAGAAGTGACTAGTGTAGTTCATAGTCGCGAACCCTAGAATAGAATTACACCTACACGCACACCCTTGCATATTACTTATACTGGCACTGTGTTGATGATATTGGATGACTTTGGAGATGAGTCAATGATATTGTGCTTTGTGCCGCGAGATCGGTGATGTGATATGATTCGTATTTGGGATACGAAATGTGATTCTTGCGGGCTTGGGATGTGTGTTTACCCCCGCATGCATACTTTATTGATGGTATCGATTTATACTAGACGTAGAATAGTACCCCAGATTATATGATATGTTGATAGTGATACCTGAAGTGTGATGAGATAGTGTGATATTGACCCGTACCCAGCTATTGGGATGCCGTACGACGATTTACCGTATGAGCTTTACATTGATGATAGATCCGCAATTATGACTTAAGGATGTCATATGATATACTGTATCGTACGCGATACTATTGAGGCGGAATCACCGACTATTATATCTATATCTATATCGACTCAGATGTTAGGCGGTTTCCTTACCTGTAGCTCAGCTTGTTAGTTCAGCTGTATAGTTTAGTGTAGTTGTTAGATTAGATTAGACTCCTACCTATTTCAAAACTAGCGGGTCGTGGGTATTTTAAAAGACAGGTCAAGGGATCTACGGACATTTCAAAAGGCGTATCTTTTCATAAAAACACCGTAGCCCCTATTTTCAAAACCCCATGATTCGTGATATTTCAAAAGGCACCATTTGTAGGACTTATATTTGATTAATGCAGATTAGTTATAGTTGCGTCTAGATTCAGCTCCCACTTTTTTTGTGGTTCGCTTTGCATCGCATTCTTATATTATGTTTCATACTCCATTATTGATATCATGCTGTTAGGACACCAGCACCATTACCGATGTTGCGTATGTACCACGTACACTTACTTGCCGGCTCACACACATCTTCATCGGTAATTGCCATGTCACGTACACCATAGAAAATACTATTGCTTGACATAACCTATTAGCTAATAGTTTAGACATTGTAGTTATTACCTGCTACTTCATGCATACTGATATTCATTGTTATGCCGCATTCATGGATTCTCATGCATATATTCACTATTTTACGTGTTACTGAGGTTTTGGATTTGGATTTCCGTGAGATTTTCTGGATTTGGAGGAAAACCGCAAAAACACAGATAAACATTTTCTCTCTTTTAAAATAAAAAGTACGGTTTTCCCATGATGTATGAGTCGTCCACCATGAGTTTGCTGATGGATTTGGAAACCCGATTCGAGGAGACGGATGAACCGTTTCGGGTACATGGTGGACCCGGTGCGGTACCCCGGGGCAAGATGAATGTGGTGATGACGTTGAGCCTGGCAGGGGAGCACTACCGACCGGTGATTTTACCTGACGCGTCGGATATCCGGAGGATACCTTCGTGGTCTTGAGATTGATGGTAGGGGCCGGTCTGGACTGACGGCGCCCTAGATTTTGTGATTGGGATACAGAGATATCGGGATATTTGGATTACGTTTTGTGCCGATGTTAGGCACTGTTTTATGCTGATTTCATTATGATACCTCATTTTAAAAATACAAAGGAAATCTCACTAAAGTATGAAAACAGTTTCTTCATTTACATGTATTATGTTCTCATGCATTCATACCTCATTCTTATGTTATATTGCTACCTGAGGCACTGACACAGGCACAGGAGATTACACTCGGGTTAGATATTTACCCTAGCCTTGTTATAGGCTGCATGTTTTATATTGAGGATTTTGTACTGATCGTTTTGACCTAGGATTAAGTCTTGCGTTCGGTTTCTGCTTGTAGTTATTCTCTATTCACGAGTTGGCAACTCACCCCCGTTGTGCCACAGTTCTTGCAGGTTTTGCCGTACAGGTTCCTTTGCGGCATTTCTGGCACATTGCTTCCTTGCGGGTGAATTGCATTTGGTAGGTGGTTCCTTTTGCATCAAAACCACCATTGTACTTATATTATTCTTTGTATCTAGAATTTCCATCAACCAAATTTGTTTATTGTTTCAGACTCAGACTTTAGTGATGTTTTATTTGGCCTTAGAATCGCGCTTAGTAGTATTGCGGTTTTCATGCTTACTGTGTTTCTTTTGGATCGATCCTCGCCTTTCAGCGTTGTATATTATATTGCATGTGTGGTTGTGACCGTCAATTGACGAAGAGCTAGCTCCCACTTGGGGATGCCTTTTATCATTGTATATATGTTATGCTTGTTGTATCCCGTTCGGGGCCAGTATTTACAAAAGAAACTCTGCCGAAATTTTTAGAAAAGACTTTACCTTTTAAAAATGCACCTTCGGCTTAGTTATTTAAAAACCTTGACTTCAAACATATTTTCCTTCACTTCTTTAAACCAGTTTTCTTCACTTACTCTTAAAATGGTTTTAGATTTCTGGGCTTTGGCTTACTTGGATCAGATGGAGTCCTATAGATTTCATATGGTTCGAGGGCCAGTCACGTGCTCTTTCGGGTCGTGACAAAGTTGGTATCAGAGCGCTAGGTTGACCTTGGTTCGAGTCTAAGTTTGACTATGTGGAGCCTAGGGCGTTTATATATATACGGAACTTAGGCTTGACCTTACGGAACTTAGACTTAGTCGAGGGGGTATTAGACCCGAACTTTCGTCGTATAGGATGACCCTTGGTTGATGGAATAGGTGACTAAAGTAGAGTGACGTACCGTTGGTATGTTCCGCGGCATACTTACGACACGCCACTCCGCTTAAGGAACCTTAGGATGTACATATTTTCGAGATCAGTGATTCTCTTTATATCCATGATTATACATCCATTTGAGATCCCCGATTCTATTAGTCCATGATCATACCTTCATTGATGCTGTTCCTTCTTATGATCGTGTATCCACTCTGGATCTGTTGTTTCCTTTCTTGCCATTGATCTGCTCTCTTCGATACTCGATTGAGGTTCCTGTCGCCATGTTTGAGCGCAGTTTGGGCTGCTGCTAGGGTTACGGTCAGTGCGAGCTCGTCTGGTACGAGGGCTGACCATTGTGTTTTCTGGTGACATGGGAACGTCTCGAGTTAGTATTGATGACTGTGACCTCAAGTGGAGGCGAGTGCTTGGTTTTGCACCGGATGATCGGGCCATTGTTAGAGCTGCCAGTTGAGAGAGGACTGTTGATGTACATCATACCTCAAAGATTATGATGTCGCCTACCGTGCAGACAGAGGGACCAGCTGTTGCTGAGATTGACGGGATGTCGCTTTCGGAGCTTACGAGCTTAGATTGTCGGAGCTTCCAGACAGATATGAGACAGATTATAGCTAGTCTACTCGATTTGAGAGACGAAGGTGATTTGTCCGATTTATGCACCGGAGCGGGCCCAGTTGAGTTGAAGATTTCCAGTATGGAGAGTCTTACTCAGATCTAGGGCAGACCGATTCAGAGATGACCGCCAATGCGTCGTCTTTCCTGGAGGATTGAGGCGCTGTTCGGCGTGCTGGTGAATGAGCCTGTTGCTGCTGCAAATGACGAGATATCGCTCGGATGGTTGGAGCTGCTGCAGCGTGAGCATATACTTAGAGAGATGATAGCGAGTCTCCAGTCACCTGAGGATGAATGACTAGGACATTTGGTTCGTCCGTTTACCGATGCGAGGTCATCAGATAGATTGATTCCAGCTAGAGATGACTTCACGCAGATTCGTTGAGAGTCGATTGAGACGATCGAACGTCAGGAGCCCATTTTCCAAGTTTAAAGTATACGGAAAGACATGCAGGTGATTCTATGGACCCTCTAGAAGAATGAAACCCTAACTCGACTTAATGACCGTGTGAAAGCCTTTGAACCTTAGGGTTTACGGCAGTTCCGCGGCGCCATTAGTGAGGCTTTGGTTTGCCCTTCTACGGCTGGACCACCGACGCTGAGGCATGTACTCGATACTATTAAACTGTACTCAAGATGTTGATCTCTTGGGGGATTATAAGGTTCTGACGAGTCGATCGAATATTTCAACATCATTCGGATATCATGTGATGGGATGCATTGCTTGGGAGACTCCAGATACGAGTATAGCCGTTGGAGCATAGTCCATGCAGCCACGATGAGACGAGTCCGAATCAGTCGACATTGAAGCAGAGTGAAGAAAAGAGTTCGCAAGAGATTTCGACGAGATGACGTCCCACTCCGCTGACATTAGAGATGTGATACGCACCCAGAGGCGTTGTATATGGATATATCTTTCAGAAAGAAGCGCGATAAGTATGCAGCCGTTCCGGAACAAGAATTTGCTTCAGCAAGGGATGATGACTTCTGGGCAATTCGGCAGGGATGAGATTTGAGGGAGACTTCGACATGACCTTTCTGGAATACTATACGAGAAGACCTGACCCAGGAGTGGTCATATTGCGCACAACCAGCAGGCCAGAGTTAGCATTGTCGACGAGGTAGTTGACCAGATTCGGATAAAAGAACTTACCCAGATGCGTTGCGAATCGATCAAGGACGGACGAGTATTGAGTATTCCTCCGATGGTTGGGACGTGTTCCCGAGGGCCTGTTCGGCCTGACATCTTCTACAGAATGATGAAGCTACAGAGTACGCGATTTCGAGTCCGTGTGAGAGACTTCAGATTGACCGTGGCCGAGAACAGTGCAGTGCGTAGATATGCATGGCGTGACGTCATAGTGGACGACGATAGAGACAGGTGGAACCAGAGGTTCGGGCGAGACGCTGACGAGCTGTCATTGCTTCCCGTCGAGACCAGAGGTCAGATATGCTTACAGAGGCATTGGGATGCAACCAGATTCCGAGAAATATTGTGCTGAGGACACAGATGTCTATCGAGTGAGAAGAGATTATGCAGGAGAGCCAGCCTCTGTACAGTTCGGCATAGGCAAGATCGGAAGAGACCTTGAGCAGGATTCCTTCCAGGACATTGCTGCAATGATGTTTGCACCCAGGATCAGATATGTGACGTGCATTCAGAGAGCCAGAGGCCGACGCCAGTGATGGGCTGCCTCACGAGTGGTCGTGAGGATTGACCGATAGGTGACCAGAGAAGTGCCAGAACGGAATCGTCCCCGTTAGCACACCTGACAGGGCCGATGAGCCGATTGACTGCGAGATAGGTAATCCTCAGAGAAGATAAGGACCCAGAGTCAGAGGGCGCCAGACCGTGAGCAAGAGGAAAGTAGATATCTTGCGCTGCTAGCAGTGGATGCACCGACTCCTTCTCGACCTCGAAGGAGGAACTACCGACGACGGTACTATGATTTGTGATTTTGTGATTCGATTATCACGTATCCGTCATTTTAGATTTCGGTATTTTGGGCTTTCTGTTTGCATGATTTAGTTTTGATGACTGAGTTTCATGATATTTGTTTCATGCACCCACTGGATATTTATATTTTGCGCATAGTTATTACATTCGAGGTTTTGATTGTGAATTCACGCCCACCTTATACAGTGATTTGATTTACACTTCCAGCAGAGTTTTCATGCACCTTTAGTGTTTTGATATACGATTTTGGTGCACGCCAGATGCACTAAATCGGGATTCTTCGTGCATGTTACATGCACCTGATTTGGTTGCTGTCAGGCACACACGTTGCCTATGACAGATGTTTCGTGCACATCCGTTGCATCTAGATGTTGTTTTGTACACCTGTATGACACATATATGGATTTTGATTCCTTGCACACCAGACGCATAGGATATTCTCTATGTATTGATGTCTTCGGAGCCCCGACAAATTGGAGTATTACAAAAATTGTTTTAGTATTGGGGGTTTAAATTTAAATTCGGGGACCGAATTTCTTTAAGGGGGGTAGATTGTAACATTTCAAAAAAGATAAAATGTTAATTTTGGGAATTTTTATAATTTAATATTATTTTATTGAATATTTTAATATTTTGGAATTATTAAATACAAATAAATGTGGAAAAATTTTGGAAAATTCTAAAATAGGGTAAATTAGAGAATTATGACATTTTAAAGTTTTTGTGATTAATTTGACACTAATTTAGTGCTAATCGCGATTAAAAATCGCTAATCGGTTTTTAGCTTTTTGTGCAACACATGCACATATCACTTTTTCACACTTGTGCATTTTCTTGCCATGCTTTTCATTTGGGTTTACTATTTGAGTGAGAAGGGTTTTAAAAGGAAAAAGAAAAGGAAAAGAATAAAGAAATGGGTAGTTGGTGAGAGAGAGAGGTATGGGCTTCATTGACTAAGGACTTAACCATTTCTCCCCTCATTTCCCTCCCTCTTCTCCCTTCTCCTGCTGCTGCTCCTGCACCTCCTTTCCCTCCCCTCTTCAAGCTCCAAAACACCTCTAAAACAACCCCAAAACCCAATCTCCATTTCATTAAATGTGTGCACAATCCCTAGATCTACACTTGGTGCTAAAGAAGCAAGGATTTTGGCCACTAGGGGCAACTCAAGAAAATTCTTGAGTTGCCAAATGAGGTATTTTCTGGACCTTAAACTTAGTTTATGCATTTCCTTTACCCTCATATTAAGATCGAATCGATATTGTGTGATATTGTGGACTTGTGGATAACCTAGTTAGGGTTGTGATGATTTATGGGTTGTAATATGGAATTGAGGTCAGTAGAGGTTATACCATCACCCTAGTGTATGAATTGGAAACCCAAAACCTGAAGCTTAAACCATAATACGGATTTTAGAAACCGATATCGGGGAATTTATGAAATCTGTGAAGGGTATATTGAATCTGCTATCACCCAAGACACCCTAAATTAAAATTGATTGGACAGTGACACGTGCAGGCACCCAGGAAGCTAACCCCAAGACCCCAGCTCCCACTTCTTCTTCCCGGCCGCCAATTTATCCCCATTGGCCGCAAATTGCGGCCTGGGTCCCACCATTTTGACTCGTATTGGTTCTGTAGCTCCTACATGTTCATGTTAGACCCCTGGTATATATAGATTTGTATAAAGTGACCTAGGGTAAAATCTGGGACATATTTCCTAAGTTGCCGTTTTAAATTCATGTTTCCGTATTCCGTATTTTTAATTCTGCAATTGTGGATTGTGTTTTGCCTCGACTATTTGGCGTTTATACGATGATATAGAGGATGTGTTGATGGTTTTAAAGGCGTGCCATGGGTTTTAACCTATAGGCCTCTTATCGTATCATTTTGGATTTCATGTGCCGTTTTAGCTTTGATTTAGTTTTAATGCGTATATACGATATTTTGATGTGTAGGTACCCCATGAAGACTTCGGGACGACAAGCAAGCGCGTGGCGACGTCCACAAATGAAGACGCTAGGTGAGTAGATTATATCTACTGGGGGAAGTCGGGTGGATGGCGTATAGCACCCCCGCAGTCCGTAGTTGTTATTATATATGATAGTTAGGTGTATTATGGATAGTGTAGGGTTAGAAGTGACTAGTGTAGTTCATAGTCGCGAACCCTAGAATAGAATTACACCTACACGCACACCCTTGCATATTACTTATACTGGCACTGTGTTGATGATATTGGATGACTTTGGAGATGAGTCAATGATATTGGGCTTTGTGCCGCGAGATCGGTGATGTGATATGATTCGTATTTGGGATACGAAATGTGATTCTTGCGGGCTTGGGATGTGTGTTTACCCCCGCATGCATACTTTATTGATGGTATCGATTTATACTAGACATAGAATAGTACCCCAGATTATATGATATGTTGATAGTGATACCTGAAGTGTGATGAGATAGAGTGATATTGACCCGTAACCAGCTATTGGGATGCCGTACGACGATTTACCGTATGAGCTTTACATTGATGATAGATCCGCACTCATGACTTGAGGATGTCATATGATATACTGTATCGTACGCGATACTATTGAGGCGGAATCACCGACTATTATATCTATATATATATCGACTCAGATGTTAGGCGGTTTCCTTACCTGTAGCTCAGCTTGTTAGTTCAGCTGTATAGTTTAGTGTAGTTGTTAGATTAGATTAGACTCCTACATATTTCAAAACTAGCGGGTCGTGGGTATTTTAAAAGATAGGTCAAGGGATCTACGGACATTTCAAAAGGCGTATCTTTTCATAAAAACACCGTAGCCCCTATTTTCAAAACCCCATGATTCGTGATATTTCAAAAGGCACCATTTGTAGGACTTATATTAGATTAATGCAGATTAGTTATAGTTGGGTCTAGATTCAGCTCCCACTTTTTTTGTGGTTCGCTTTGCATCGCATTCTTATATTATGTTTCATACTCCATTATTGATATCATGCTGTTAGGACACCAGCACCATTACCGATGTTGCGTATATACCTCGTACACTTACTTGCCGGCTCACACACATCTTCATCGGTAATTGCCATGTCACGTACACCTTAGAAAATACTATTGCTTGACATAACCTATTAGCTAATAGTTTAGACATTGTAGTTATTACCTGCTACTTCATGCATACTGATATTCATTGTTATGCCGCATTCATGGATTCTCATGCATATATTCACTATTTTATGTGTTACTGAGGTTTTGGATTTGGATTTCCGTGAGATTTTCTGGATTTGGAGGAAAACCGCAAAAACACAGATAAACATTTTCTCTCTTTTAAAATAAAAAGTGCGGTTTTCCCATGATGTATGAGTCGTCCACCATGAGTTTGCTGATGGATTTAGAAACCCGATTCGAGGAGACGGATGAACCGTTTCGGGTACATGGTGGACCCGGTGCGGTACCCCGGGGCAAGATGAGTGTGGTGATGACGTTGAGCCTGGCAGGGGAGCACTACCGACCGGTGATTTTACCTGACGCGTCGGATATCCGGAGAATACCGTCATGGTCTTGAGATTGATGGTAGGGGCCGGTCTGGACTGACGGCGCCCTAGATTTTGTGATTGGGATACAGAGATATCGGGATATTTGGATTACGTTTTGTGCCGTTGTTAGGCACTGTTTTATGCTGATTTCATTATGATACCTCATTTTAAAAATACAAAGGAAATCTCACTAAAGTATGAAAACAGTTTCTTCATTTACATGTATTATGTTCTCATGCATTCATACCTCATTCTTATGTTATATTGCTACCTGAGGCACTGACACAGGCACAGGAGATTACACTCGGGTTAGATATTTACCCTAGCCTTGTTATAGGCTGCATGTTTTATATTGAGGATTTTGTACTGATCGTTTTGACCTAGGATTATGTCTTGCGTTCGGTTTCTGCTTGTAGTTATTCTCTATTCATGAGTTGGCAACTCACCCCCGTTGTGCCACAGTTCTTGCAGGTTTTGCCGTACAGGTTCCTTTGCGGCATTTCTGGCACATTGCTTCCTTGCTGGTGAATTGCATTTGGTAGGTGGTTCCTTTTGCATCAAAACCACCATTGTACTTATATTATTCTTTGTATCTAGAATTTCCATCAACCAAATTTGTTTATTGTTTCAGACTCAGACTTTAGTAATGTTTTATTTGGCCTCAGAGTCGCGCTTAGTAGTATTGCAGTTTTCATGCTTATTGTGTTTCTTTTGGATCGATCCTCGCCTTTCGGCATTGTATATTATATTGCATGTGTGGTTGTGACCGTCAATTGACGAAGAGCTAGCTCCCGCTTGGGGATGCCTTTTATCATTGTATATATGTTATGCTTGTTGTATCCCGTTCGGGGCCAGTATTTACAAAAGAAACTCTGCCGAAATTTTTAGAAAAGACTTTACCTTTTAAAAATGCACCTTCGGCTTAGTTATTTAAAAACCTCGACTTCAAACATATTTTCCTTCACTTCTTTAAACCAGTTTTCTTCACTTACTCTTAAAATGGTTTTAGATTTCTGGGCTTTGGCTTACTTGGATCAGATGGAGTCCTATAGATTTCATATGGTTCGAGGGCCAGTCACGTGCTCTTTCGGGTCGTGACATGTTGCCCTCTAGAACCCGGCTATCCGTGCAACCCACCGCGGGGAAATCCTAGTACAGAAAGGAAAAAATATATACAACGGGTACATCGATCTCAGCCCGATCGTGCCCCAAAAGAATACTATACAAACAGGCAGTGATGGCAGTACACATGTCGGACGCTTGCCCCACAATATTAAATGTACAAATATAACCAAACTGTACTAACATTGCACCAAGCTATCCACCATGACAAAACCTTAACATCACAGCACAACACAGAATATCAACGTGACTGTCACGTTCGCAAATCCGTCTAAAAAAGCTATAGCAATTAGACAAGAATTACCGCTCGAATGACATTCACAGTCAAAGATATAATGAAAGTACTGCGAACTAACTTATTTAAAATTTTCGGTCGACAAAATTTCCCGAAGTAGGCCGCAAGCACAAGTCCAGTACTCAAAAATAATCTGGGCCAAAACTATATATTCCAGAGACCCCAATTCCAAGTCAAAGACCACTGTTGAAAAATTGGTCCACTGAAGCTACAGTACAGGGGCGAAACCGTGGCCAAAATGTGGGTTATGCCGCGGTTCCGCGGCGCTATGGTGGAAACACACTTCCAAATTTCTACAGTGTTCTTAAAAAGCCTGCACGATTTTCTGGCATACTGAAAATAATTTTTCGACGATAAGAATTTTGACAGAAACTGCAAAAATTGGAATCGCGGTTTTGGAAAATTCGGCCGATCGATGTTTTAAACAAGCTAGTAAAGGTTAATGGCATGGCTCTGATACCATGTAAGTCTACGGTAGCGCCACGGCCGTCAATCCGAGGTCAAAATACGGAAACAAAAACTTTTTCATAAACTTGAAACCGGCGCTATCGTATACTTTTTCCCGGATCGAACCATTAACCTATAACTAGCAAACTAGAGAAGGGTTAGAAAGGCTAAACCGATCGATCTGTGTCCTTCGGTCTTTGGCCACCATCCCAAGCTCCCCGCGGCATCTCCGATCTCCGGTCGACTTGTCGGAAGGGCACCACATCAAGAAGTCTTTTTACGGGCTCCCGCCTCTAAACCGAGGCAACTCGGACACGAAGTTTGCGAGCCGACGTGTCCAAGGTTGCTGTAGAATAAGTGTAGAACGCTTTGTCTCGTGGGTTAATCGATGTTGCCTCAAAGGGAGATGAAATGGAAAATGAGCTCAAGGATTTTTCTTTGCAAATGAATCAATTTCCTCTCCTCAAAATGATGGGGGCAACCCCTTTTTGTGCTCTCGGCCATGGCATAAAGGAGAGGAAGGGGGTGAGCATAAAGCAAGAAAGAATGGGTGATACTCATGAAAAAATGTCACACCAAAGTCTTTTTCAAAACCAATCACAATTAATGCAAAGAAATGATTCAATCTCATCTATAAACCCAAAGAACTTGCTGGAAATTCTGGAGCCCCGGGCACCACAAAAAAGCCCCTCCACTTTGTAAAAGCCACTTTTACAAAAAGCCCCCCTCAATGAAAATTCTGCTATAAGAGAGAAGAATGGAAAAATGGCCAAATAAAGAATGCAAACTGGCAACTTCAAAAAGCGATCCCGCAATAAAATTGCAGGGTAACTCCGCAACTGTATATATATACCGGCATTTGTATTCCGACCGAACATAAATGCAATGAGACAAAATCTACACAGTATAATACTAGGATTCGGCTTAAACCAAAGCATGGTAGTATTATCCGTCCGAATCATGACACGTGCATAAGTGCACGCGTATGTTCAAACCCTGCCATAAATCCATACGGCCTCTACAACGTTTCGCCCGAAACTTGAGAAACTGTCTGTGGGGGACTCTAAATACTCATCAATATTTTGGCAGTGGATTTAACCACTAGCACGTCAGTGGTACAAGCTGTACATAACGGGCTACCAGGTACTGACCAAAAGGGAGGTCGATGAGTGAACGCATCCTGACACCCTACTGAGCCTGTCGATGGCAATATCCGTATAATCCAGTCCGTTCGTCTATGAGTATCGAATGTCGGGCCTAGGGGTTGGTAAAAGTCAGACCAAAAGCGGTACAAGTCGTGTCGGAGTGTAGCCCAGAACACCCTGAGATACTACTGGAATACCTACCAGTAAATATCCTGCCTTGGCCAAGGACTTCGTGTAATGGCTCTCCTAGACACAGCGCGATCTCACCCCCAATACCGGGAGAGACGAAACCCCTTGCCGATCCGCTCACTGCCTCCATGTGGCTCGGGACTTTAACCAACTAAAACCTGTTTGCACGACTCCTTTGAGCCGTGGTAGGGTAGTAATCAAAGTACAATGGGAACTCACACGAGACAAATGACGATCTCAGGTCAATGAACTAACCTGTACTCATGTCACCAGGGAACTACTATCTGACGTCAGGTATAATTCCAACTAGCAGGTTCCCGGCGAGTCATGTCCGGTGTACTCATAACCCAATGAGCACCAGTATACATCTTTGATGAACCAACTGACACCAATGGCTTGTGAGACCGGCCACCACCCCTCGTCGGGGTCTCGACTGTATACACTAGTCTACTAATGGAGTATCGATGCCCTGTCTCGAAACTCCCACGACTAGGGACCACTTTAAGGATGTGCTTATAGACCACCCAACTCTCACGTATATGATCGCCATCATACTGCTGGTAGTCAAGCAAGAATCCTAAGGGCTCTATCAACATGCAATAGTGATCAATAATATCACCTAAAGCAGTACTCGATGATAAAGATAAACTAGATAGCATACTATCATGTTGAGTAAGACTGTCCTACCGGCATAGGTCCTCCCTCAATCATTGCAATCACGTGCCTGCGATCCAATAATTGACTTTGAGGGCACTATATCCAACACTATTCTCGGGTCATGGCCGGTAAAACACTCTCTAAGGTCTAGTAAACACTCCCTACACCTCAAATGGCCACTTAACCGCAACTTGTAATATTCTAAGATCACATATTCTAATTAACTCAAATTCTAAGCTAAAATACTATATAACACAAATACTAATCTAAAAGTGAAGTGATTACCTTGTTTGGCCACCTAGGAAAATTCTAGAGTTGCTCAAAATCTTCAAAATCCAAACTTGAATGGTTCTAAGGGTTTAAGATAGGGTTGTGTATGTTTTTAATGAAGGTGGCATAGGGTTTAGAGAAAGAAATTGATATGATGTATAGAGGTTAAGAGAGGAATGAGATGAAAAATTATGAAGAGAGAATGGAGGGGGATGAAGGGGCAGCCATGTCCAAGCTTCTCTCTCTTATGCTCACTCTCTCACTCACCAAAATATCCCCTACACTCACCTCTCAAATATCTCTTTTGTCCATGGCATCTAATTCATTCCATTCACACTCAAACTATTTTCTTTCTTTGTTTTTCTTTTCTTTTCTCATTCTCTTATCCTTTCTTTGCAAAAACTCACAAACACAAATGCAAATACAATGTAATACATGCACAAGATATGGTGCACTAGTCACGAAAAAATTTAAAAATATGGATTTGGCCAAAAATCAGATAAATGTCATTAAAATAAATAAATAATGTTAATCTCCGATTAATTTCCAAATATTGGTATATACTTATACCATTTGACGAAAAATCCCTATTCGCAAATAGAATAATTTTCGCATTATATATTATTTTAATATTTTATTTCCAAAAATAATATTTTATATTTTCTGAAATGTTACAGTCTTCCACCCTTAAAGAAATTCGGTCCCCGAATTTATATTTAACTCCCCAAATACTAAAACATTTCAATAATCAACTCAAATCAATGGGGCTCTGAAATCACAGAAGATATAAAAATACCACAGCGCATCATGTGCGTAAGAAAACGAGTACGAAAATCAAAATCAAACACCGTCAAGCATCACGCAATCATTGGAGTTATAATAGAAATACGAATCTCTAATTCCACTACTGAAATCCAAATGCACTGTAGCCAAAATCATAATACGTATATAGCACGAATCTTTGTAAAACCGTTTTAAAAACTGAATAACTCATGCCAAATCTTTTCCAAATCTCTGTGCTATGCGTAGCTCACGGCACATGTGGCAGACGATCATTTGTAAAGTAGTAAATATATACTTATATATGGTTTGCTCAAATTATACGTCCCGCCTTCTTGAAATATCCCTGAAGGTTCTCTTTATTAAATTTCATATCACTCGCGGACACGTAGGAAATAACAAGACTATAGCTCTTTTTTGAAAACCTTTTGGTAAACTTTTCAAGCATGCGAAAATATTCAGGCACTGTCCTCAGACTAGCCCTGCTCGGCTACTATATAATATAGTATCCATCATCAAAACGTGATATCCATAAATAAAATCAGCCTCAAAAGGTGAATACAACATCACATGCGTCTGGTGCGCACGGAAATCAATCCAATACAAGTGCCACAAATATGCACAAAAGAAAAACTAAGTCAACTGGTACGCATGAAAGCATCTGTCCAGTACAACGGATGTACACGACAACAATATCAAATGCATCTATAGTGCATTAAAATCTCAACCCAGTGCAACTAACATGTACGAATGAAAACCCCAATCAAGTGCATCCAACATGCACGAATAAAAATCTCAATCAAGTGCATCCAACATACACGAATAAAAATCTCATATCATGCGCCCAATATGCGCGAAAATCCAAATCAAGTGCGTCAGGTCCGTATAAGACATCAGGGCAATAGTATGCACGATAACGAACATCAAGTGCAGACGCGCACGAAAACATCTTCTGGTGCAACCAATGCACGAAATACAAATCTGGTGCAACCAATGCATGAAATTCAAATCCGGTGCAACTAATGCACGAAATACAAATCCGATGTAATAAATGCATGAAAACTCATCAATATTTCAAATGCTCCCAAAAACAACACCGAGTATACCAAGGTGTATAGAATCAAAAATGTGTGCAACTGTGTATACAAAATCCATCCCAATGCACTGCACGCACATATAAGCTATACCGAGTACAAAAATCAAGTCAAATGCGTATGACATGCACGAAATCGAAATAAACAGTATCGAATCCATGAAACCATAATTACGTGCAACGAAGGTACAAATCGATACCAAGTGCAATAGATATGCACAAATCATAAACCAATGTAGCGGTGTATAAAACATAAATCAAGTGCAATAACTGTGCACAAAAAATAAATATCCAATAGGTGCAGCCATGGTGCACAAAAAAAAATCATGAAACCCAAATCATCGAAACTCAAGTCCAAGCGATAAAACTGTGATACTCGGATCACAAAACGCAATTGCAATAACTGACATTGAGGTACACCTCCTACAATGTCGAAAAATATGCCGGTGCGCCCAAAGTTGGCAGAGCAAGATCATCTACTTGCCTCCTGCTCACGGTCTGGCATCTCCGGTCTCTGGGTCCTCGTTTTCTTGGTGGATTACAAATCTCACGATCCTTCTTCTTGTCGTCCTGGTCAGGTGTGCTAATGGAACAGTTCTGCTCTGGAACTCCTCTGATCACCGTTTGGCCAATTCAACATGACCACACACAACGACACATTACTGACGGCGGCATCTAGCCCTTTGAATACGCACGATATAACTGATCCTGGGTGCAAGTCTCTATCGCTGCGGTGTCCTGGAAAGAACATGCTCATGGCTTCTTCCGATCTCACCTATGCCGAACTATACGAAGGTTGGTACTCTTGCTTAACTCTTTTCTCATAACCGGGCAGCTGCGTCCTCAGCACGGCTTTCATCTGGAATTTGAGCTGTATTTAACGCCTCTGCACACATATCAATCCTCTGGCATCAACGGAGAGTAACAACCGCTCGTTAACATCTCGCACGAACCTTTGTTCCACTCATCTTTATTATCGTCCACTTCGACGTCATCTCTTGCAGTCTGTATATTGCAATTCATTCTCGGCTACGGTCAATCTGGAGTCTCAACTCAAAATTACGAACTCGGTATCTTCATCACTCTGTAGATGATATCTAGCTGAACACATCCTCGGGAACTCATCCAATCATCGGAGGAATACACTTTATTCATCCGTTCTCGATCAACTCACAACACATCTGGGTGAGGTCCTTCCATCCGAAACTGGTCAACTTACCGATCTCACATCGGAGCATCCAACGAACAACGTCCTCTCTTGCTCGATTTAATCTTGATCTAAGTAAGATCCTTCAACTGGAATTCTTCAACTCAACTAAGCCTGTATCGGTACATCAAATATGACGAATCATATCAGTCGCTCAACTCGAGATAGACTAGCTATCTCCTGTCATATCTCTGCCAGAAAGCTCCAACGGTTTCAGCTCATAACTCTGGAAACGACATCCTATCAATCTCAGCAACAGCCGGTTCATCTGTCTGCATAGTAGACAACATCACGATCTCTAAGGTATGCTGTACATCAACAGTCCTCTCAATCCGGTAGCCTCTATCAATGGCCTGATCATCCGGCGCAAAACCGAACACTCGCCTCAAACGAGAGATCACAACACAACACTATACCTGCGTCCCTATGTCACCAGAAACAACATCATGGTCAGTCCTCGTCCATGACGAGCTCGCCATGACCGCAACCCTAGTAGCAGCTCAATCTGCGCTCAAACCATGGTGACAGGAATCTCAAGCAGGTATCGAATAAGATAGATCAATGAATGAAAGAATCAACAGATCCCAAATGGATATATAATCATAGGAACGAATAGTATCACAGATCTCAAGATATGAACATCCTAAGGTTTCTTAAGTGGAGTATCGTATCGTTAATATGCCGTGGAACATACGAACGGTACGTCACTCTACTCAAGCTACCTACTCCATCAATCAAGGTCAACCTATGAAACGAAAGTTCGGGTCTAATACCCCCCTGTTAAGTCTAAGTTCCGTAAGGTCAAGCCTAGGTTCCGAAATATATACGTCCTAGACTCCGCATAGTCAAACCCAGACTCAAACCAAGGTTAAACCTAACACTTTTATACCAACTTTGTCACGACCCGTAATTTAGCACGTGACCGGCACTTAAATTACGCAACGTCTAAAGGCGTGACGTAAATCAAGTAAGCCAAAACCCAGAAAATCAAAAAAAAATTGCGGAAAATAGCGGGGGTGCAGTTTTGAAATAAAGTATAATGAATCATGTTTTTCTTGAAATTCATAGCTAATGAAACATGATAATGCAAGTGGATTATACTAGAGTTGAAAACATGTTTCGTCTTTTAAAAATTTGGGCAGCACCTCCCTTGTATATTTTGATCCAAAAACATATATAAAATAATATATAGGCATCCCCAAGCGGGAGCTAGCTCTTCGCCAACTGGTGGAATCACAACCACGCAATAACATATATACGACGCCCAACGACGAAGAATCAACCCAGAAAGAACAAATAAGGAAGCAAGACATCAAAAGTCAAGAAAGCGATCATAAAACCCATCGCTCTAAGTCTCGCACAATACCCAAGTTTGACTAGGTCTACCAATATACAATTCTAGTCTCTGATCTGATGTGATGTGATAGAGTTTATCTAAATACAATAGAATATAACAGTACGAGAGTGGGCACAATCCAACATGTGTCCCACCTACCAAAGCAAACACCCAGGAAGAAGCTGTGTGCCAGCGATACCGCAACCGATCCCAAGCGGTCAAACCTGCAAGAACTGTGGAACAACGGGGGTGAGTTGCCAACTCGTGAGTAGAAAAACATCAACAAGTAGAAATCGAATAAAACAACGATTTCCTCGGTCACTATATCCTGAAGGTAATACTACGATATCTAGGGTGACCAAGTACGCATATATATCAACAATCAAGTTAATGCAGTGACATATATAAATAAACATCCGACCTCATATGCTTGTATGCATGTGGATATCATCCACGTGTCCATCAATGACACAAACAATATCATGGAACCTGGGTGTCCCATACCGACACTCGAACATCATGAAAACATAAGCCTGTATATATATATATATATATATATATATATGAGGATATCAACCACGTGTGTCTATCAACGACACATCAAAATCATGGACCCTGAGTGTCTAACACTGACACTTGAAACATCATGAAAACCCGTGTCCAGCATCGACACGTAAATCCTCATATCTCAGACGCCGCATACTCAAATCGGCCCTCATATCTATCTCATCTCAGGCATCGCATCCTCAGATCGACCCTCATATCCATCTCCTATCATAACTCCAAAAGGGTATCTCCGGATATCCGCCGAGCTCTATACAATCACCGGTAGGTAGTATTCCCTCTGCCAGGCTCATCGTCTACACGACAAAAATCATTTCTCTCCCCGGGGTACCATACCGGGTCCACCATGTACCCACAAACGGCATCTGCCAACTCCTCGAATCGGATCTCGAAAACAAGCTCAGAACTAAGAAAACTCATGGTGGACGTCTCTAAATATCATATCAAGAGAAACCGTGTTTTTAAAACAATATGCAATTTCTTTTAAAATATAACCACGGTCCTCAAATCCAGAGATCTCATGAAAACAACATCTCAATGCAGATAACCATAAAGTACGATGTATGCAACATAGAGTAGTAATATGAGCATATCGGTATAGCATGCAACCATATAACCATAAGGTATGATGTATGCAACATATAGTAGTAATATGAGCATATCGAGTATATCATGCAAGCATGTCAAGTGATAGTACTGAACAATGAATGTACTTTTACTTTTAAGATTAATATCATAATAGGGCAGTTCTCCTGTGTAAATGGCACGTCAATTCTACTATATAAGTGACATGGCAATTCTACTGTATAAGTGGCATGGCAATTACCGATGAAGAATGTGTGTGAGCCGGCAAATCTATGTATGTGTAACATGCGCATCAACGGTAATGGTGCAGGTGTACTAGCAATTGATATCATATAGCATTAAATACCGGCACGTGGTATATACATCACGAGGGGTAATATCCTACACAACATGAACAATAAATGGGTGTATCTATCTACACAAGAGTCATACGGTCACTTTTAAACGATACACATCGTCGCTTTGAAAATAGGTATGGTTCAGGTGGCAGTCTTTATATCGGCGATCCCGCCTCATAACATCCGATATGACAATAATCCTTGATCATCATCCTCAAATCACTAGCGCGGATCAATCATCCGGTACATCTCATCGCATACGGTAATCTATCGTACGGGTTCATCAAACAAAATAGGGAATCTATCGACCTATACAATAATGAGGGTACGGATCTAAAGTCTCGTACGGCATATTACTCATTATACTCATAATTATATATATACACATATATCTCAAATCACATTTGTATAAACGTCATATCTTATTATTTCCACCACACCTCTATCTCAATCTCGTGTTGTGCTTATCAATCCCGCTCTCATATCATACCATTAACAACTCATACTTGTCCTCTTTCGATTCATATTTATCATGATTCACTTCCCATTTCATATTCTCAAGCAAATATATATTTATTAGTGTCAACTTTAATAATATCATATCTTACTAAATCCTATACTATGGTTATCTTAAGCTCGTAGCATATCCTTAATCAAATTAGAATTTATATCACAATCTTCCATATTAATGTTTGCGGGGGTGCTATACGCCATCCACCCGACTTCCGCCGTAGATATAAATCTACTCACCAGTAATTCTCCTTGCTTAGCCGAAGTCGATGTGCTTCGTCATCTCGTAAGTCCACGTGAAGGTACCTACAATCAATACACAATTGTAATGCAACTCTATTAAAATCGAGCCTAAAAACCAATACGGCACACGGTTCACTCATAGGTTAAAACCTATAGCTTCGCATGTAAAACACAACCAAATAACCTTCTTCGTTGACATTCAAACTCCAAACGACAGAATCCAAATCAAATATAAAAACCAAGTTTCACAAATCGCATAACACGAAATCAGAAACTAAGGAATTCTATCCCAGATTTTGACTCAGGTAAAAGTAGCCAATTTTGTATATCAGGTTACTCTAGATATAGGATAATAATGCCACACACCAAAAATCACAAGGTTCTACTCCGATGTGGCCGCAATTTGTGGCCACAATGATTAAATCTGTGGCCTGGGCAAAAGGAAACGGGCTCGGGTTTCTAGGGTAGGTTTCTGGTTTCCTACACGTCTCTCTGTAATCGCTAAATATTTTTCAGGTCCTCCGGGTTAGAGCAGATCTCAGAATCCTATCACAAAACCACAAAATACGATATCGGGAAATTTTAACTTCGTGTTTTGGGTACTATTCTCGGGTCTTAGCTAGTAAAACACTCTCTAAGGTCTAGTAAACACTCCCTATACCTCAATTGGCCACTTAACCGCAACTTGTAATTTTCTAAGATCACATATCCTAATTAACTCAAATTCTAAACTAAAATACGATATAACACAAATACTAATATAAAAGTGAAGTGATTACCTTGTTTGGCCACCTAGGAAAATTCTAGAGTTGCTCAAAATCATCAAAATCAAAACTTGAATGGTTCTAAGGGTTTAGGATAGGATTGTGTTTGTTTTTAATGAAGGTGGCATAGGGTTTAGAGAAAGAAATTGATATGGTGCATAGAGGTTAAGAGAGGAATGAGATGAAGAATTATAAAGAGAGAATGGAGGGGGATGAAGAGGCAGCCAAGCCCAAGCTTCCCTCTCTTATTTTCACTCTCTCACTCACCAAAATATCCCCTACACTCACCTCTCAAATATCTCTTTTGTCCATGGCATCTAATTCATTCCATTCACACTCAGACTGTTTTCTTTCTTTGCTTTTCTTTTCTTTTCTCATTCTTTTATCAATATTTGCATTTCTTTGCCAAAACTCACAAACACAAATACAAATACAATGTAATACACGCACAAGACATGGTGCACTAGTCACGGAAAAATGTAAAAATACGGATTTAGCCAAAAATCTGATAAATATCATTAAAATAAATAAATCATTTTAATCTCCGATTAATTTCCAAATATTGGTATATACTTATACCGTTTTACGAAAAATCCCTATTCGCAAATCTAATAATTTGCGCGAAATATATTATTTTAATATTTAATTTCCAATTTCCAAAAATAATATTTTATATTTTCTGAAATGTTACAGATACCACTCTTATAACACAGAGGCTCCTTTTGGATGAATCGGAACTCCGGAGTTTGAAGAACTCCGTAGTTAAGCGTGCTTGAGCTAGGGAAATTCTGGGATGGGTGACCTACTGGGAAGTAGCCCCCTTCTTGAGTCTGGTTCATCCAAAGGGACAAAACCGTGCGGTTTCGGCCAGAGCAGACAATACCATCTGTGTTTGGGGGTGGGTCGTGACAAACTCCCTATACCGGGAGAGACGAAACCCCTCCTATCGCTCACTGTCTCCTTGTGACTCGGGGCTGTATCCAAGATCCACCTGTTTGCATTCCTCCGTTGAGCCGTGGTAGGGTGGAAATTAAAGCACAGTGGGAATCACACAAGAAACTATGACGATCTCGGGTCTACAGACTAATCTGTACCAGTGTCACCAGAGAACTGCTATCGGACGATAGGTATGGTACCATCTAGGAGTTCTCGGCGAGTCATGTTCAGTGTACCCATTCTCTAATGAGCACCTGTGTACAATCTTTGATGTCAAACACCAATGGTTGTGGGATCAACCATCACCCTATACAGGGTCAAGAAACGTACACACCAGTCTACTCTGGAATATCGATGCCCTGTCTCGATATTCCTTCGACTATGAACTGTTAAAGGATCTGCTTGTGGACTACACAAGCCTCACTAGTATGACCTGCATCATAGTCCTGGTAGTCAAGCTAACATCTTAAGGGATTTATTAACATGTATCAGAAAGACAGTATAATAATACAAGTATACATGCTCAGATAAAGGGCAACCAGATAGCATACTATCATGTCGTGTAAGAAAGTCCTCTATATATATATATGTCCAAAGCATCCACTATAATATACAACAATGGCCTCTAGGGCATACATATTCCTAACTATTTCTTGTAAGTCGATGTCGCGCACCCCACGTGTTACCGGTGTGGCGGAAATTGCAAAAAATGATTTTTACGGGCTTCGCAATACGGACTAGAACCAAGGATCGAACATAAACCATAACTAGCAAACTACTTGAGGTTTAACTACTAGGATATGAAGTTATACCTCACGATACATGTCCTTCGGGTATTCATCGCTGTCCTCCTCATCTACGTAGGCTCTAAGGATTGGAACGGATCGACGCAACCTCGACGGACTCCTCGAGTCAAAGACGATCCACCCGAGAGTCTATAGTCCGAGCTTCTACCTCAAATCCGAGGTAACTATGGCTTCTAGTTCGCTAAATTAGAAGTCCTATAGGGTGTAGAGTGTGAAGATGGAGTTCTTTGTCTCTTGGAACCCTAGGATTCTCAACACACGAGAGCTTTTAGGGTTTAGAGGAAGAAGAAGAAGACTTAAGGAAAAGCTAGTGAAGCATGAGCTCAAGAAATGTTTGGCTGTCCACTTGAGATAGAATAAGGTATATGAAATATTTTGTGAGATAAAAATCACACTAAAATATCTTCAAACCTTCACAAATATCTTTTGGTGACTCTTGACCATGAGTCACCAAGTAGCCATACTTGTTTCAATGCTCAAATCCACCTCATTTCCTCCACCTATTTTGTTTAATCCAAAAAGAATAAAACCCTAATAGGTGTCCCCCTTCTAGAAGCTAATCCCGAGGAATTACGAGAATGCCCCTTATCCGTATATACAAACCCGCATCCGCATTCCGAAGAACACGAATACAAAGAGACGAAACAATCCATCAATACAATACTAGGCTTCGGCTTAAACCAAATCCCACTAGTATTATCCGCCCGATCATCATACGTGCACTAGTACACGTAAGTGATCGAAAGCCTGCCGTAAAACCATACGGCCTCTACACCTTTTGCCCGATGCATGGAAACTCTCTATGTGGGACTCTAAAGACTCGACACTATGCTGGCAGTGGGTTTAACCACAAGCCGCAAGCGGTACTAGCTGCACGTAACGGCTACCCAGGTAGATGTCGATAAGAAGGTCGATGAGCTAACTCATCCGAACTCCTACTGAGCCTGAATGTGACAATCTCTGTACAGTCTGGTTTGTTCGTCTCAGAGTATCGCATATCGGGCCTAGGGGGCGATAATCGTCAGACCCCTTATAGTGCAATAAGTCATGTCGGAGAATAACCCAAAACTGTTGGCTATAGTGCCCTTAAGGCAATTATCATAGTCGCGGACTTGTGATTATGATGATTGAGGCAGGACCTATACCGATGAAACAGTCTTACTCAAGATGATAGTATGCTATCTGGTTTGTCTTTATCATCATATACATGTTGATAGAGCCTATAGGATTCTTGCTTGACTGCCAGCATTGTGATGGCGATCACATACGTAGAAGCTGGGGGTCTATAAGCACATCCTTAAATGTACCTAGTCGTGTGAGTATCGAGACCGGGCATCGATACTCCAGTGTAGACTAGTGTATACTGATTGAGACCCCGACGAGGGGCGGTGGCCAGGTCTCACAAGCCATTGGTGTTAGTTTGTTCACCTAAGATAGTATACAGGTGCTCATTGGGTTATGAGTACACTGGACGGACTCGTCAGGAACCTGCTAGTTGGTATTATACCTATTGTCAGATAGCAGTTCCCAGGTGACATGTGTACAGGTTAGTCTGTCGACCTGAGATCGTTATTTGTCTCGTGTGAGTTCCCACTGTGCTTTGATTACTACCCTACCACGGCTCAAAGGAGTCATGCAAACAGGTTTTAGTTGGGTACAGTCCCGAGCCACATGGAGGCAGTGATCGGATCGTCGGGGATTCTTCTCTCCCGGTATTGGGGGTTGATGTCGCATTGTGTACGGATGGCCATGACCATAAATCCGTGGCCACGGTGGACGAGAATTATCGATCCAGGATCGATAGTTTCTCAGGTGGTGATAGGGTTTCATACCGACACTAAATGCCCCGTTGTTGGGGGTCTGACTTTATCCACCCCCTAGACTCGATATGCGATACTCTTAGGCGAACAGACCGGACTGTACGGATATTGTCACTGACACTCGTCGGCCTCCCTTTCGCTCAATACCGGGTAGCCGTTACGTACAGCTAGTGCCGCTGACGTGCTTATGGTTAAACCCACAGCCAGCGTATTGACGAGTCTTTAGAGTCCCACACAGAGGGTTTTCACAGTTCAGGCGATATGGTGTATATGGCGTATGTTGATACATACATGTGTCCGATTAAATATGTGCACATGCTGCGCAGACTTTAATCGGACGGTTGATAATACTAGCGGCTTAGGATTAAGCCAGTTTATTAAATCAGGTTTTTGATTTAATAATTTACATATGTATTTATATATATGTATTCTAGTATTATTGTTCACTATTCGTTTTCTCTCTCGGCTATTCGTATTTTGGTACGAATACGCGTATATGTATTTCGGTACATGTACCGGGAAGTATTCTATATTTTATTCGGAATAGCTTCTAGAAGGTGCCACCTCATTAATGATTTTCTTTATTGAAAATTATTTGGGAAATGAGGTGGAAAGGAGGTATAGTGTTGAGGCATGGTGCAAAGTATGGTGCACATTTGTTTAATGGTTTGCATTGTTTAATTGGAAAAAGAAATTGACTTTTTTTGGGTTGAGGGGAGAGGAAGGTCCGGCCATTCTTTTGGTTGGGGGGCTCATTTCATTTGCATGATGACACACTTGATTAAACTCTCCACTCTCATTCACACAAGAAAGACTTAGCCATTTTTAGTTCATGCCAAAAAGCTTCATCATCTCCATTCATCTTCTTGAGTTGCTCCTTGGAGCACATGGTTGAGAGAAAATCATAGTGACACACTAGTACACCCCCACTCTCCTTCGCTAGCGACTTTGGAGTGTCGGTTGCCTCGTTTGTCGAGGCTGGAGCTTGTGCCGTTTCCCTCAGGTGGATCATCGGAGATGGAGGATGACCGGCAACCAAACTTTGTCAAAGATCCGCTAGGAGCTTGGAATGAAGACCGAAGGAATCGGATCATCTCGGTATAATGATTCTAACCTCTTCTTTGTTTGCTAGTTTTGGGTTTAAGGTCTATCCGTAAATCGGGTAGCGGTAGCGCCAGTTTAGAAATTTTTATTCCGCATTTTGGCAGCGTTTCGATGGCCGGGGCACTGCCGGGACCCAACATGGTATCAGAGCCACCCTTTAAACCCCATACTAGCTTGTTTAGACGTGCTTAAAAGATCGATCGACGGATTTTAGCAAAAACACGATTCCAATTGTCTGTTCTCTGCCGATTTTAAAAGTGGTCAAAATATTATTTCAGGCATCTTAAAAATCCGTGCAGGCGATTTTAAGGCTACAGAAAAAATTTGGACTCCTGATACATCTAAAGCGCCGCGGAACCGTCGTACCAACCCACTATTGGCGGCGGTTCCGTGGCCACTTATTGGCGACGGGCTCCAACATTTTTACTGTAGCTCTATTTATTGGAATTGTGATTTTTTAAATATTCTGTTTTGGCCCAGGTTTCAGTGAAGTGTGGTTTTACTATTGGGGCCAATTTGGGAACTTAGTCGATCGATATTTTAAGCGTGCGTTTAACAGTACATACATTTCTATCTGTGACCGTGAATGACATTTGATCGGTAAACCCGTCTAACTGCTATATGTTCTTTAAGACGGGTTTGCGAACCTGACATTCACGTTGATGTTCTGTGTTGTGCTGTGATGTTGGTTGGATCGTCGTGGTGGATAGCTGTGGTGCATTGTTAATACAGTTTTTATTTCATTTGTACATTTGATATTGCGGGGCGAGCGTCTGACATGTGGACTGCCGTCACTGCCAGTTTGTATATTATTCTTTTGGGGCACGACCGGGCTGAGGTCGATGTCACCCTTGTATATTATTTTCTTTTCTGTACTTGGATTACCCCACGGTGGGTGCACGAATAGACGGATTCTAGAAGGAAACTGGTCCGCTTCTCATGGTATTGGGACGGAGGGGACCTTACTCTAGAATTGGCGGGTTGTTCGCCACACTCGTAGGGATTATAGGTGACCCAGGAGGGGTGCTCAAGTTACCGGATTCCGTGAAGTGCTGGGTTGTCCATTCACGTTGCTGAAGGGGGCTGCCTCACTTCTTGTTTTGGCGGGTAACTTGCCGCGCTCGTAGGGGTCTAGGTTTCATTGCACATGCTATCCACACGACAGGGAACGTCGGGTCTCACTTGTGGCTCAAGTGAAACTCGGGGCTCCAGATTATCCACCATTCTGTATTGCTTCTGTGATGTTTCTGTGATGTTGCTTTATATCATGCCTGGGATGATTGTTATATATATTTATATATACTAGTAGATGTTGTATGTGTTTTGCACCCGCGCTAGCTCAGTCCCCGCTCTGTCGTTAGTTAAGTAACCTAACGGGTGATGACGGGACCCAGTGGCGAATGCGAATGGCATATACGTACATTTTATTTTCGTTCTTTTCTGGTGTGATTAATTGATGGGACTGCATGATTCATATCAATGCAAGGATAAAAAAACCAATATTTGATGTTGTTGGAACCAAGTTTTTAAAAAACTGACATTACAGACGTTTTCTTTTGCTTTGCATCGCGGTATTCATTTAGAATATCCTGCACTTCATTCGACGAGGCAAGGGCCGAGATCCCTTCATCGGGAGTGACCCCTTGAGTAAAAGTTGCGTCAACGTAATAACTTCACTATAATTGATTCTTTTGCTTTGCATCGTGGTATTCAGTTTGGGATATCCAGCACCCCATTCGACGGGGAAAGAGCCTAGATCCCTTCACCGGGAGTGACCTCTTTAGCAAAAGTTTTCGCCACTATATATTTATAAAATCACTTGGATTCCTTCAACGATATCAAGTTCATTACGTTAAAGGGTGTTCACCAAAAACCAGCCGTAGCCATCCGTAATTTCTTATGAGTATTATTTAGTATTCGTGCTGCGTTTGTTGACCTAGTCAAGACATAGTGTTCGGTAGCTAAATGGCGCTTGTTTGTGCCATTTTAAATTTGATTGGTTAGGACAGTCGTGCGGCCTTGTTGACCTAGTCAAGGGCACGTGCGGGTGGGTTTAATGCAATCCAGGATAATGACGGGTTGAACTTGACTAGCGGTTTATGGTTTGTTGACCTAGTCAGGGTCTTAAACCGCTTGGGGTAAAAATCACATCGGGAGTTTCAATCATACAGGAAACTTGCCAGTCTTCCGCATACCTTCTGGAGTGTGGTGACTTGAGTGGCTTCCATCAAGTTATCATGCGATGATAGTTGGATCCCGATTCCCACTGATGAGTAGGATTACTCCTCGGGTGATTCCGACTAATTCTCCTTTTAGGTTTGGAGGAGAATTTGAGGAAACAGTGGGAGCCATCCAGATTAGATAAAATGATTAACCATTCTAATCTAGGTTAGAGTGCACGCTGAGTGTTTCTTCTCTCTCTCTCTCTCTGGCTGTGACTATGAGCCGGCCTTTGACTAAAACTCATGAAACCAAGTTGACCGAACCTTCTTAAAACACTTTGGCTTTTGGAATGTCACGGTGTCGCATACATAATTGCCACTTCTATATCACCTTTTCTTTTCTCCAGAACAACCCGTATTACTACGAACATCCACTTCCATTGGATAAATCCATCATATAGTTACATACGAACTCGAAGGAGCTTTTTCGGGGATGGATTCTGGTTCTGGAGAGAATGAATAAGATTATCCGGTTGTCTTTACCTTCTCTCAGGTTGTGAGGGCTCCTAGGATTAGGAGAGGGTACACCTATTAAGCTTATTCGATAGTCTTCCTCCAGACCATAGGCAGGTGTCAAACGGTAGGGAAGGAAGAAAACCAACAAGCTTAACTGTGGTGTACAGAAGGTAATAAGTAAAGACATATAAAGGGATTAGAATAATGGCAAAGGAAATTGCGATCACCATCATTCACGATAAAGACCGGGTATACCCCTGCCACTCCTACATCCACTTTACTTCTCTCTAGGACACTCCGTATCACTACGGATATCCACTTCCATTGGATAAATCCATCGTATGGTTATATACGAACTCGAAGGAACTTTTTCGAGGATGGATTCTGGTTCTGGAGAGATTGGATATGATTATTCAGATGTCTTTTCCCATTACCTTCTTTCAGGTTGCGAGGGCTCCTAGGATTAGGAGAGTACACCTATTACGCTTATTAGATAGTCGTCTTCCAAACTATAGGCTGGTGCCGAAGGGTAAGGAAAGAAGAAAACCAATTAGCCTAAAAAAGGTGTACAGAAGGTAATAAGTAAAGACATAATATAGGGATTGGAGTGAGGGCAGCTAAGTATATAGTTACTGTCGTGAATCAGGATAATGGAAGAGGCGTTACTAGGAATACCAGTTAACCCCTTTTGAAACATTTTCATGTTTCAGTTTCACTGTGCGATGTTAATTGATAACTGTTTTCCCAATTGGAATCTAACTCCAGGGTATGTATTTACCAGATCATTTTCTCACATCTGTATGTTATTATTGTTAGTGTATATGCCCTAGAGGCCATTACTGTATCATACTAGTATGTATATTACTTGATGGAAGCTTGGGATATTCACAGTTGTACAGACAATCTTGCTCAATATAGTAGTATGCTACTTGGTTTGTCTCTGCTTTAATGTGTACTTGTGTGTTTGTTTATTATATCACCTATACGCATTAGTAGAGCCCTTTGGATCTTTGCTTGATTACCGGCGTTGTGATGGCGATCACACTCGTGGGGGCTGGGTAATCTACAAGCACATCCTTATACACGTCCCTAGTCGTGGGAGTATCGAGATAGGGCATCGATACTCCAGAGTAGACTAGCGTATGCGCTTCTCATCCTAGCACGGGAGACGGTCTGTCCCACAGCCGTCGGTACGTCGTACTTGAGATAGTATACGGGTGCTCGTTGGGTTACGAGTACACTGGACAGGACTCGTCGGGAACTGATGGTTGGTATTATACCTATCGTCAGTTATCAGTTCCCAGGTGACATGAGTACAGCTTAGTCCGCTGACTTGACACTGTCACTTCGCCTTGAGTGTGTTCCCACTGTTCTTTGATTACTACCCTACCACGGCTTTACTGAGTCGTGCAAACAGGTAGTAGTTGGGAGCAGTCCCGAAGCACTTGGAGGCAGTGACGGTTAGACAGGATTCGTCTCTCCCGGTATTTGGGGTTGACATCGCGCTGTGTCTAGGAGAGCCATTACACGAGTAGTCCCTGGCCAGGGCAAGCGAGATATACTGGTAGGTTTCCAGTGTTATCTCAGGGTGTATTGGGCTTCACTCCGGCACGACTTGTACCGCTATTAGGGGACTGACGTTTACCGCCCCCTAGGCCCGCCATGCGATGTATCAGACGAACAGACCGGACTGTACGGAGATTGTCACATACGGACTCAGTAGGAGTTCGGATGGGTTTACCTCATCGGCCTTCTTATCGACATCTACCTAGGGACCGTTACGTACAGCTAGTGCCGCTTGCGGTCTGTGGTTAAACCCACTGCCAGCGTAGTATCGAGTCTTTAGAGTCCCACACAGAGAGTTTCCCTGCACTGAGCGAAACGTGTAGAGGCCGTATGGTTTTACGGCAGGGCTGCGATCACTTACGTACACTTGTGTGCGTGTGGTGTTCGGGCAGGCAATACTAGTGGGCTTTGGTTTAAGCCGGATCCTAGTATTGCATGGATGGATTTGTTTTGTCTTCTGCGCATCTGCATTCTACGGAATACGGATGCAGGTGTGTATGCACAGTTTTCTGGAGCGATGAAGGAGGAGGTGCCTCATTAGGGTTTTGGCAGATGGTTCGGCCAAAACCGCTATGTGGCAGGCTCATTAGGGTTTTGACAGTTGATTCGGTCAAAACCATTTTGAGGCGGACTCATTAGGGTTTCGACAATTAGTTTGGTCAAAACCATTATGAGCCGGGGACATTATTTACTAATCCTTTCATTGATAATTTTGTTATGGCTAATTACATTGACCATTTGACCATCTTGACTTTGTTGACCATTTGATCAAAGTTGACTTGGATCTTCTTAGAAGATCTAAAGTATTCTTTGGTTTTCTTTTTCTTTAGTTATGATAATGGTCATGTCATTTGTAGCCATCACCTTTATCTTGATGGGATTAGTAATGATAATGTTTTGTGCATTATTTGCAACCATGGTTGTTTTTCTTTTGTTCATAATATTATTCTCATTCTCTCTCTTGAAAAGAGAAGCTCCATGGTTGCTAGAAAACTCCTTCTTCTTCCTCCTCTTGATTTCTCCTTTGATCTCATGTGTTGAGAGAAAAAGGATTCTACTTGACAAACACATCCATACATCTTCTCTACACAACCTAGGGCTTCTAGATTAGCAATCTCCTTGCCCTAGTTACCACGGCTTGAGGTGGAGCTCGGTGTACATCTCTCGGGTGGATCGTCTTCGACTCAAGGAGGCCGCGGAGGTGACCGAAGTCCGGATCAACCATTGAGCAAGCAATGAGAAGAACAACAAGAAGAGAAGAACATCAAAGAAGAACAACAACAAGAAGTGAAGGAGTTCAAGTTGAGGTATAACCCCTAACCAAGTAGATACAACTTATGTTAGGATGCTAGTGTATTGTTTAGCAAAGAGCCGGCTTTTACGATCCATGTTACAAAGATTAGAAAATTTTTGTTTTACCGTTTCCGCAACCCCGAAAGTACCGGGAGAGGTAACGTGGACCTAACAATTATAGATGGTGAGTGGGAGTAAGATATTGGGAATTGGGTGATTAGATCCTCTTTATATCGGAATTCGTTGTAATTGGTGATATTTGAGGAAATCATCTGGATTTTGCCAGATGGCAAATATTTGGTTTTTAATATCCGTTGTTATGCACCAATTTCAAACCGATATATCTGTACATTTATTTTATAAAGTGAGATATAACTTTTTGATATTGTGTCTATGACATTTACCTATATCAGTTGGTGATTAGGTAAGGTGCATTCAACAGCGGTGTAACTCTTCTTAACCAAAGTACAGTTTTTCAACCTACGACGCACAGAGTTTGAGTTATTGGACTCAGGTGACTTATACAAAGTATTGTATGTTATCCAGTGTCCATTAGGAAAAAGGGGTTGGTACTCGTACTATATTCTGTTTACTTGTGACTTCTCCAGCAACTATTTCGTTGAAATGCATGGTCCAGATTTTGAGAAGTTATAGGTATAAGAATAAAGTAGAGAACCATTTATTAGAAGTATCGGGATTCTTCGAAGTATTTGAAGATGTAGATACTTGTGTTTGGTATTCAGTTAATAGTAATGGTTTTGAGAACTTGCTTCTTTTTCAGGTTACTCATATATGGATGCACTCCCAGATGAGTAATGATGATTGTCCTCTTTCCATCTGGTTGATATGTACTGGAGACAGCTGCATGATTTTGAATCTGTTTCCAACTAAATTAGTGATTTTGTTTCTATATCAGATATATATAGAATCAATTTATATCTTAACGATGTTGAGGTATAGGGAGTTGTCCGGCTGATACTTAAAACCAGAATCCGGATAAACTCAAGGCACGTTTCAGTAATGGCTGTTTGTAGGTTATCCCGGGCATTGACAAGGGATAACTTTCTACCATCAGGAAGATCAATATTTATATTGTTCTTGACTCGCCACAGTTTTAGTAAAATGGACATTTTCAGAAAACAGAAGTGGGAGTATGGTAGAACTGGAAGTTATTCCAGAACCACAAACGATTACTGGAAATTTAATAGAACCTAACGATTCAATTGGATTTGATGTTACATTAGCCACTCCGCAGATTTGGTGGGTAACCTCAGGCACCCGAGAGGTACTTCGGTCTTCTCAGAGACGGTGACAGGGAAGTTCTTGTTTACCCAGACTTGCCAATGCTGTTGTTCTAAACTATAAGCCCGGCAGGAGGATGAGTATAGCTTCATTCTAAACTAGCTTTAGAAGTGCATGTGTATATGACTCTGCCAGAGGGTTGTTGTAGTCAGTGGGAGCAGCGGAAGCATAGTAGGCAAGTAGCTTATGTCTATTCATAGACTAAAGCAGGTATAGTGGAAATAGATCATCTAATTTTGATGCAACAGTCATAGGCTTTGACTTCATCAGAATAGGAGATGGATCTGCTAAGAAGGTAGTAAAGAGTGATGTCCAGGCATTGGGGTGACATGCACTTAATAGGAAGAGATATTCCTATACTACGATCGGTTGCACTATGGTTGTCACAAAGTTGTTTCTCCACACAGGATATGGATGTAATATTAAGGTTTCTGGTTCCTAGATCTATGGTTTTAGATCTAGATTTGGGAAGTATCCCAATCTGGGTACTTTGACATTAAATGGATGACTCCTGGCATGGTGGAGTACCTGCTGGTAATGGAGTCAACATCTCTGAAGGTGTCTTATAGACTAAAGGGGAGAGGGATCTACATGATTAACATATCATTGGCTAGGCCAATTGAGTTAGTCATGAAATGTCAAGTACCACAGCAGATATTGGTGCAATAAAAATATATTAATCCAATCCTGGAAAAACATTAGGAAGCATTTTATGAACATAAGTGAATGTTCTTGGGATATGGTAACGACGGCCTCCTTCAGGAGACGGTTATCATTTCAAGCTTCCCAGGTGACCTGGATGACAGAGTGACTGTCAGAGTTATAGTTTTTCCCTCTTCCGAGGGACAGTATCTTGGACAGGTGGTCCAAGCGGATACTGAGGAAAGGCATGGCGCAGGATACTGATTAAATTCAATGGACGATACAATCTAAGTAGTTTGTTAGATTTGGAGTTCATTTAAGAACTAGGTCCCATCAGATATCCAGACAGATTCTAATACAAGTATTGCTCATTTCGGGAGATAGTTTTCTCCGCGAAGTTGAGATTAAGAGAGATACAGAAAGAAACATTGGAGCGGATCCACTCACCGAGGCTATTTCTCAAACGCAATCATTTTCGCAAACAGGCTTTGCGAAACTGATTAGTAGAGAAGTTGGGTGTTCGGTATCACACGGGATGTGAGTATGCGACATCGCAATAATTGGCCTTAAGTGCAAGTGGGAGATTGTTGGCTATAGTGCCCTTAAGGCAATTATAATAGTCGTGGACTTGTGATTATGATGATTGAGGCAGGACCTATACCGATGATGTTAGTTGTATGTATGCCCTAGAGGCAAGTATTGTACAGATGATGTATATTATATTGGATGCTTGGACATATATAGAGAGGACTTTCTTGCTCGATATGATAGTATGCTATCTGGTTGCTCTTTATCTTAACATGTATACTTGTCTCTTGATACTATCTTATAGTTAAATTTTGGTAAAGCCCTTAGGATGTGTACTTGACTACCTGGACTATGATGCAGATCATAATAGTGGGGACAATGTAGTCCATAAGTACATCCTTTAATGTTCCTAGTCATGGGTGTATCGAGACAGGGCAACGATATACCAGAGTAGACTAGCGTATACGCTTCTCGACCCATGAGATGGGCGATGGATGATCCCATACCCATTGGTGTTTGACATCAGAGATGGTATACGAGTGCTAAGTGGAGACTGGGTACACTGGACGGACTCGCCGAGAACTCCCAGATGGTATTATACCTCACGTCAGATGGCAGGTTCTCTGGTGACACTTGTGCAGGTTAGTCTGTAGACCCGAGATCGTCATAGAGTCTTGTGTGATTCCCACTATGCTTTGATTTCCACCTAACCAAGTCCATAAGGGCATGCAAAACGGTGGTTTTTGGGTACAGTCCCGAGTCACATGGATGGCAACGAGCGATAGGAGGGGTTTCGTCTCTCCCGGTATTGGGGGTTGATGTTGCGCTGTGCTCGATTGGCCATAACAGGGAAGTCCCTGGCCAAGGCTGATTCAGAGATTTGCTGGTAACTGTTACCAGTAGTTTCTCGACCCGTTATGAGCCTCACATCGGCACGACTTATCGGTTATTGGGTCTGACGTTTACCACCCCTAGACTTGATATGCGACATATCAGACGAGGAGACGGACTGTACGGGAAGTGTTACCGGCAGGCTTTTACAGGAGTCGGAGCGGGCTTGCTTGCTGATCTTCTGATCGCTCAATACCGGGTAGCCGTTACGTCCAGCTAGTACCGTTGACGGCTTGTGGGTGCTTGATGTGATCATCACCTACTGCCGGCGTATTGACGAGTCTTTAGAGTCCTACACAGAGGTTTTACTGGCTCAGGCAAAACGAAATAGGAGCGCATATGTGATATGTGCGAGACCGAGAATAATGCGTGTATGTAATTACCGTATTTCTATTCTCGCGACTTAATGTATTATATTATGATATAGCCGGGTTATCGAATCAAGGGTTGATTCGATAAGTCGATACAATGGATGTTAGTCGGTTATATGAGATATGACCGGATTATTAAGTCAATTGTTGATTTAATAATTTAGGGTATAATTGTATATTAGATATACTAACTTACATTAACTAACATATGTTCACTTATGGATTTTTCTCACATGTGCACACTTTAATATATATGTGATATATATTAAAATGTGTTTTCTTTTTGGTATCATGGTTGTTGATACACTAGACATGGGTGTGTAAGACTTACACCATTCTATATTTAAATGGTGGTAAATAATTATTTAAGGAAATTACAAATTAGTGGACATTTTGTCATAAGCATGAAGCTTGTGGAAGCTTGTGGATACTTTGACAAAGTCCACTAAATTTGTTTTACCCTAGATTTTTTATTAACCTAACCATTTAAACTTAGCCATGGTAATGTCTCTACATGAGTTAGTATATGATACTCACTCACCATGGTTAGCTCACACACTTGATCATTATCCTCTCTCTTTCTTTTGTTCATCTTCTTCATTTGTTCAAAAGAAAAGCTAGCTAGTGTTTGATCCAAAGTGAGAACTAAAGTGAGAAAATAAAAATCCAAAGAGAACCCACTTCCTATTTCTCCATCCTCTACTAGACTAGCAGTTAGTATAGGGTGTTTGCTTCACTAATTCTCAAATTGGTGAAGTAGTAGCTTGAGTCGGAATTCCCTCGACGTAGATCATCTTCGACCTCGGAGACTTCAAGCAAGGTCGCCAAGGTCGCATTTTTCGCCTCGTGAAGCCATGCAAGAGCCCAGGAGAACCTTGATCGCAGCGAAGGGAATTCAACAAGGAGCAAATGAAGTAAAGGACCAATCTACAAAGGTTGTACTTCGTGTTCCCTTAGAAGTAAAGTTGTTTACTTACTATTAGTTTCTCCTAAACTCTAGTATACGATCTTGATTAGGGTTGTTCGGAACATAAATTTTATAAACGGGCATGATCGATGCCTTGTAGAGCCTTGTTAGTGTGCCTAGTAACCCTACAGTCGTATCAGAGCCTAGCTAGAGCATTAGGCGATGTGTTAACGAAGTTAAAACTCCAAACGAACCCGTACTTTTTTTTAAAATCTGTGTTTTTCCAGAATTAAAAATACCTAAAAAATTCAGCAGGGTTTTCTATGAATTGTGGTGAAAAACGACAGCATGTGCCGTACAATCCACCACGGAACCGCGGCCGTACCCTGCTTGGGCCGCGGTTCCGCAGCCGTTCAGAGGAGAAATGCCATCCTTTTTCTACCGTAATTACTATTTCTGTTATTTGTATTTTCTAGGTATTTTTAAATTAACTCAAGTGTTGAGTATTCTGGGGTTTATTTTGTAATCTTCGATTCGATCGGAGGATTTAATTTTGTTCTGTTACTCCGGATAATTTAGAAAGTATTAAAACATTCGAACGGATATCATTAACTCAATTTTTCCCGGCACGAAAAACATTCAAGTGTTGAATTTTTACCGAGTTTGAATCTTTCGAAAAAACGTGCATGAAATGTGACGGACCCTCTAGAAGACAACAAACCTTAACTCGATTATGTGACCCTCTTGAACTGCCTTTTGAACCTTAGGGTTTGGGGGAGTACGGCGTGCCACATGTGAGGCGTTGGCTTGACCCTTCTACGGCTGGACCGTTGCTACTGTAAAGTATTCTGGAATTTTTGAACTCCGCTCAAGTATTGAGCTATTTAGGAAATCTTTGGTATTTGATTATTAGTTCGGAAAGATTAATACTGTCTATTTATCTGGAATGTGATACAATATGTGGAATTCATATAGTTAGCCATGAAATGCGAAGTATGTGATATTTCGGATTTACGATGTCTAAAGAGATTGTGGATTCCAAATGTTGTAGTTTTACAATTTTTTTTGTATGACCGTAAGTGTAGTATGTAGTGGTATTGCCGGTTTTCGTTGCTATACATCTACGACGATCGATGTATGCATACTTACTTACGTTGATGACATGTGATGTTATGTGTTACTGGATATGTTATATTGGATCGTCGCGTTTTGAATAGCCGGGTGTTTTATGTGAGATCAGGGTTTTTATTTTCATTCATGTAAAATTAATTGTATGTAATATTCTTTTATTGGGGAACTTCCGGGATGAGGTTGATGTTACCATTTGTATATTATTTACTTTTCCGCACTAGGATAGACCCAAGGAGGGGATCACAAGTAACCGGGTTCTAGGGTCCAGTGGGAGACCAACTCGAGGAGTTGAGTCCGGGTCTCCTAATCCTAAAATTGGAAGGGTTGCTTGCCGCTCTCGTAGGGGTCTAGAGGTATGGGTTTGGCTATTCATCGCGACCGCAGAATCCGTGTTTTATAGAGGCTCAAAATAAAACACGGACATCCTAGTATATATAATGTTTCATATGTTTCTTCTGCTGCGATATCCGTGATGTGATCATTTGATATGTTGTGATAAATACTGTATATAGTATATATGATATATTATATAGAAGTTACTTATGTTTTGCACCCACGCTAGCCCTGCCCCGCTCTGTCGTTAGTTACCTAACCTAACGGTGCACGAGGGGACATCGAGGCGAATGCGGATGGCATAAGTGTACGTCGTATTTATCTGTGATGTTTAGGTGACTTAAATGATGGGAGTTCATTAATGTGATTAATGAAAGAAAAGAAACCTAAAATATGTTGTAGAATCAAATTTTTCAAAAAAGGTAGCTAAAGTTTTGGCTTTGCATAGTGATATATATGATATATCATGCACCTTATTCGATGAGGAAAGAGCCGAGATCCCTTCACCGGGAGTGACCTCTTTAGCAAAAGTGGCAGATGCTGCAACACTCGGTTTATTTTTTATTGCTTTTGGAGTTTTTGCTTTGCATTGTGATATATATGATATATCCTGCACCTTATTCGATGAGGAAAGAGCCGAGATCCCTTCACCGGCAGTGACCTCTTTAGCAAAAACTAATAAAATCCTCAAAATCATTCCAGTTCAAAATTCATTCAATTCTACAACGATATCAAGTTCATTACGCAATAGGTTTTCAGAAAAACCTATCGTAGCCCTCCGTCATTTCAGATAAGTCCTACTTAATATTCGTACTACGTTTGTTGACCTTCGTCAAGGCGTAGTGTGCGGTAGCTAACTAGTATTTATCTGCTTATGCATATGATGCAGATTGGATTAAGGTAGTCGTACGACCTTGTTGACCTCCGTCAAAGGTCGTGCTAGTGGGTTTGATTCAATCAAGAAATGACGGGTTGAACTTGACATGCACCCTGTGGTTTGTTGACCTTCGTCAAGGTCATAGGATGCTTGGGGCAAAATGTTATCGGGAATTTCAAGTGTTGAAATTTGCAATGAGATTGCATACCTTCTATGAGATAGTTGGATCCCGATACCTACTGTGAGTAATTGTTACTCCTGGGAGAGTTTTACACAGGACAATTAGCCTATCAAGTAGGTGTCTAGAAAGGTGTCAACGGGGTTACGCCTCTGGGAAAATGGGGTTTACTTTAATTAGGTCCGTGCGAAAGGACGGGGAACCTCCCTCAAAGTACCGACACTGGCCTGGCTGAAAGATTGGCGAACTTGTAGGGTGTAATTAATCCCGGCTAGTCTTTCCTTTTAGGGTTTGAAGGAAGATTTGATAAAAACGGTGGGAGCCATCCTGATTAGATAAAATAATAACCAATCTGATCTTGCAAGAGCATACGCTAAAGTGTTTTCTTCTCTCTCTCTCCAGGTAGCGACCATATCATACCTTAATCAAGAAAATAATATGGATGTATTGACCGAACCTGCATGTTATACTGTGCTGGGGAACGTTTGTTCCGTTCTTTCTTATAAGAGTTATAAGACTGAACTGGATATAGGGGAATACCAGGATTCTCATGCCACCCGTGTGAATAAAGTACATGTTGATGCATTTTCTTCGGGTGTGTTCGTTACAGAGAACTGTTTCTCCATTTTCTCTACGTCCTGGGTATTAGATACCGGATCAGGATCCCAAATATGTAATCAGTTACATGGGCTTAGGAAAGGTAGAGAACTTGGAGAAGGTGATAAAGACATAAGGGTTGGAAATGGTGCAATTTTTGCAGCTAAAACCGTCGGGGAATATCACCTTGTATTGCCAACTGGTAATACATTGGTTCTGAACGAATGCTATTATATGCCGAACCTGATATGCAACATTATATCGGTTTCTTTACTAAGTAAAGAGGGATATAATTTTGTATTACAGGATAATGTTATGAACATTTTTCTGAACCAAAAGTTGGTTGGATCAGGCACGTTGTGCAATGGCATTTATGTTCTAAATTAATCAACAGTTCTGAGCATAACAAACACACACAAGAGGAAGAGTTCAGAACTGAACGAATCCTTCTTGTGGCATTGTAGACTCGGTCACATCAATGCGACACGACTCGCTAAGTTGCATAAGGATGGATATTTGAATCCGTTTGAATTTTTATCTTATGACACTTGTCAGTCATGTCTCAAAGGAAAGATGACCAAAACTCCATTTACGGGACACGGAGAAAGAGTTACCGAACTCTTGGGACTGATACATAGTGATGTATGCGGTCCCATGTCTACACATGCCAGGGATGGTTCTTCGTACTTCATTACATTCACCGACGATTTCTCCAGGTTCAGATATGTGTTCCTGATGAAACACAAATCAGAAGCTTTTGAGAAATTTAGAGAATATAAACAAGAAGTCGAGAACCAAACCGGAAAAAGTAGTAAAATCCTTAGATCTGATCGAGGAGGTGAATACTTGAGCAATGAATTCCTGGACTTCCTAAAAGAGAATGGGATTCTCTCTCAGCTAACTCCTCCATATACACCACAGCACAACGGTGTATCAGAACGGAGGAACTGCACCCTATTAGATATGGTGCGCTCTATGATGAGCATAACTGAGTTACCTATTTCCTTCCGGGGATATGCACTGGAGACAGCAGCATACCTACTGAATAGGGTTCCTACCAAATCTGTGCCTACCACCCCATATGAGATATGGGAAGGGAAGAGGCCATATCTTAATTCTATTAAGATATGGGGTTGCCCGGCCTATGTCAAAATACAAAAACCGGACAAACTCGAGGCAAGGTCTTTTTTGTGTAAGTTTGTTGGATATCCCAAGCATTCGCGAGGGTATATCTTCTACCACAGTGAGGAACAAAGGGTGTTTGTTGCTCAACACGCCACATTTTTAGAAAAGGAATTTCTTGCAAAAGAGATTAGTGGCTCTGAGGTAGAACTGGAAGAGGTTCCAGCTGTACAAACCACAACAGAAGATTTGGTAGAACCAGAGGATTCGGTAGAACCAGAGGATTCGGTAGTTCCCGATGAACCCCAGTCACTCCGCCGATCTAGTAGGGTTCCTCACCCACCTAAGAGATACTACGGTTTCCTCATGGATGGTAGGAGCGAGGATTGGATCATGGTTGATGATGACCCAACTAGCTTCGAGACGGCCATCACGAGTGGGGAATCGGTGAAATGGCTGGATGCAATGCGGTCCGAGATGGAATTCATGTACACCAACAAAGTATGGGCTTTGGAAGTTGCTCCTGAATGGGTAAAACCCATTTGGAGCAAGTGGATCTTCAAGAAAAAACGTGGTGTAGATGGGAAAGTGGAGACTTTCAAAGCTAGACTTGTTGCAAATGGTTTTCGTCAAAGACCAGGTGTGGACTATGACGAAACCTTTTCTCCAGTGGCTATGCTTAAATCCATCCGGATCATGCTTGCCATCGCTGCATATCATGACTACAAAATCTGGCAAATGGATGTTAAGACCGCCTTTCTAAACGGTGATTTAGAAGAGTGCGTGTACATGACTCAGCCAGAGGGCTTCGTAGATAGTGGGAGCACCGGGAAGGTGTGCAAGCTGCTTAAATCCATTTATGGATTAAAGCAAACATCACGGAGTTGGAACATCTGCTTTGACGTCGTTATCAAAGAGTTTGATTTCGTCAAAAACGTAGATGAACCTTGTTTCTACAAGAAGGTGGCAGAGAGTAAGGTTGTCTTCCTCGTATTATACGTGGACAACATACTCTTGATAGGAAATGACATTCCTATGCTGCAATCGGTCAAGCCCTTCTTATCACAAAGATTCTCAATGAAAGATCTTGGTGATGCCTCTTGCATATTAGGAATTATGATCTATAGAGATAGATCTAAACGGATATTGGGATTGTCCCAATCCAGGTACATTGATACCATACTAAAGAGGTTTAGTATGGAAGAGTCCAAACGTGGGTTTTTACCCACGATCTCAGGGCTCACTCTCTCCAAAGAGATGTCTCCCAAGACTGATTTGGAGAGAGCTCGCATGCAAGGGATACCCTATGCTTCGGCAGTAGGCTCTATCATGTACGCGATGATATGTACCAGACCCGATGTAGCATACTCACTAAGTGTAGTGAGTAGGTATCAAGCTGATCCTGGAGAGAGTCGCTGGACAGCTGTGAAGAGCATTCTCAAGTACTTACGAAGGACTAAGGAGATGCTCTTGGTGTATGGTAACGGTGAACTCCAAGTGGAGTCCTTTACCGATTCGAGCTTCTAGAGTGATAAGGACGACTCTAAGTCGCACTCGGGATTTGTCTTTGCCCTTTAGGGAGGGGCGGTTAGCTGGAAGAGTTCCAAGCAGGAAACCGTGGCAGACTCGACGATGGAGGCTGAATACATCGCTGCCAACGATGATGCCAAAGAGGCTGTCTGGATGAAGAAGTTCATTACTGAACTTGGAGTGGTTCCATCCATTGAGCATCCAATACCTCTGTATTGCGATAACAATGGAGCGGTGGCTTTGGCCAAGGAACCCAGGTCCCTTCACCGATCCAAACATATTCTGAGGCGGTATCACCTGATCGGGGAGACAGTTGATCGCCGGGAGATCGAGGTCAGGAGGGTTAACATGAAGAACAACACAGCGGATCCACTCACGGAGGCCATTCCCCAGATACAGTTTGAGAGACTCTTCGGGATGCTCGTTATGCGATACTACATCAGCTGGCCCTAGTGCAAGTGGGAGATTGTTAGTTGTATGTATGCCCTAGAGGCCAGTATTGTACAGATGATGTATATTATATTGGATGCTTGGACATATATAGAGAGGACTTTCTTGCTCGATATGATAGTATGCTATCTGGTTGCTCTTTATCTTAACATGTATACTTGTCTCTTGATACTGTCTTATAGTTACATGTTGGTAAAGCCCTTAGGATGTGTACTTCACTACCTGGACTATGATGCAGATCATACTAGTGGGGACAATGTAGTCCATAAGTACATCCTTTAATGTTCCTAGTCGTGGGTGTATCGAGACAGAGCATCGATATACCAGAGTAGACTAGCGTATACGCTTCTCGACCCATGAGATGGGCGATGGATGATCCCATATCCATTGGTGTTTGACATCAGAGATGGTATACGGGTGCTCAGTGGAGACTGGGTACACTGGACGGACTCGCCGAGAACTCCCAGATGGTATTATACCTTACGTCAGAAGGCAGTTCTCTGGTGACACTTGTGCAGGTTAGTTTGTAGACCCGAGATCGTCATAGAGTCTTGTGTGATTCCCACTGTGCTTTGATTTCCACCTTACCACGTCCATGAGGGCGTGCAAAACGGTGGTTTTTGGGTACATTCCCAAGTCACATGTAGGCAATGAGCGATAGGAGGGGTTTCGTCTCTCCCGGTATTGGGGGTTGATGTTGCGCTGTGCTCGATTGGCCATAACAGGGAAGTGCCTAGCCAAGGCTGATTCAGAGATTTGCTGGTAAGTGTTACCACTAGTTTCTCGACCCGTTATGAGCCTCACATCGGCACGACTTATCGGTTATTGGGGTCTGACGTTTACCACCCCTAGACTTAATATGCGACATATCAGACGAGGAGACCGGACTGTACGGGAAGTGTTACCGGCAGGCTTTTACAGGAGTTGGGGCGGGCTTGCTTGCTGATCTTCTGATCGCTCAATGCCCGGGTAGCCGTTACGTCCAGCTAGTACCGCTGACGGCTTGTGGGTGCTTGATGTGATCATCACCTACTGCCGGCGTATTAACGAGTCTTTAGAGTCCTACACAGAGGTTTTACTGGCTCAGGCAAAAGGAAATAGGAGCGCATATGTGATATGTACGAGACCGAGAATAATGCGTGTATGTGATACCGTATTCTATTCTCGCGACTTAATGTACCGGTCGGTTATATATGATTTAGCCGGGTTATCGAATCAAGGGTTGATTCGATAAGTCGATACAATGGATGTTAGTCGGTTATATGAGATATGACTGGATTATTAAGTCAATTGTTGATTTAATAATTTAGTGTATAATTGTATATTAGATATACTAACTTACATTAACTAACATATGTTCACTTATGAATTTTTCTCACATGTGCACACTTTAATATATATATGATATATATTAAAATGTGTTTTCTTTTTGGTATCATGGTTGTTGATAAACTAGACATGGGTGTGTAAGACTTACACCATTCTATATTTAAATGGTGGTTAATAATTATTTAAGGAAATTACAAATTAGTGTACATTTTGTCATAACCATGAAGCTTGTGGAAGCTTGTGGATACTTTGACAAAGTCCACTAAATTTGTTTTACCTTAGATTTTATTAACCTAACCATTTAAAAATAGCCATGGTAATGTCTCTATATGTGTTAGTATATGATACCCACTCACCATGGTTAGCTCACACACTTGATCATTATCCTCTCCTCTTTCTTTTGTTCATCTTCTTCATTTGTTCAAAAGAAAAGCTAGCTAGGGTTTGATCCAGAGTGAGAACTAAAGTGAGAAATAAAAATCCAAAGAGAACCCACTTCCTATTTCTCCATCCTTTACCAGACTAGCATTTTAGTTTAGGGTGTTTGCTTCTCAAATTAGTGAAGTAGTAGCTTGTGTCGGAATTCCCTCGACGTAGATCATCTTCGGCCTCGGAGACTTCAAGCAAGGTCGCATTTTTCGCCTCGTGAAGCCAGGGAAGAGCCCGGGAGAACCTTGATCGCAGCGAAGGGACTTCAACAAGGAGCAAATGAAGTGAAGGACCGATCTACAAAGGTTGTATTTCGTGTTCCCTTAGAAGTAAAGTTGTTTACTTACTATTAGTTTCGCCTAAACTCTAGTATATGATCTTGCTTAGGGTTGTTCGGCACATAAATTTTTTAAACGGGCATGGTCGATGCCTTGTAGAGCCTTGTTAGTGTGCCTAGCAACCCTACAGATGAAACATTATTACTCAAGATGATAGTATGCTATCTGGTTTGTCTTTATCATCATATACATGTTGATAGAGCCCATAGGATTCTTGCTTGACTGCCAGCATTGTGATGGCGATCACATATTTGGGAGCTGGGGGTCTATAAGCACATCCTTAAATGTCCCTAGTCGTGGGACTATCAAGACCGGGCATCGATACTCCAGTGTAGACTAGTGTATACTGATTGAGAGCCCGACGAGGGGCGGTGGCCAGGTCTCACAACCCATTGGTGTTAGTTTGTTCACCAAAGATAGTATACAGGTACTCATTGGGTTATGAGTACACTGGACGGACTCACCAGGAACCTGCTAGTTGGTATTATACCTATTGTCAGATAGCAGTTCCCAGGTGACATGTGTACAGGTTAGTCTGTCGACCTGAGATCGTCATTTGTCTCGTGTGAGTTCCTACTGTGCTTTGATTACTACCCTACCACGGCTCAAAGGAGTCGTGCAAACAGGTTTTAGTTGAGTACAGTCTCGAGCCACATGGAGGCAGTGATCGGATCATCGGGGATTCTTCTCTCCCGGTATTAGGGGTTGATGTCGCATTGTGTACGGATGGCCATGACCATAAATCCGTGGCCACGGTGGACGAGAATTATCGATCCAGGATCGATAGTTTCTCAGGTGGTGATGGGGTTTCATACCGACACTAAATGTCGCGTTGTTGGGGGTCTGACTTTATCCTCCCCCCAGACTCGATATGCGATACTCTTAGGCGAAGAGACCGGACTGTACGGATATTGTCACTGACAGGCTCAGTAGGGGTTCAGGATGAGTTTGCTCGTCGGCCTCCCTTTCGCTCAATACCTGGGTAGCCGTTACGTACAGCTAGTGTCGCTGACGTGCTTGTGCTTAAACCCACTGCCAGCGTATTGACGAGTCTTTAGAGTCCTACAGAGAGGGTTTTCATGGTTCGGGCGATAAGGTGTATGTGGCGTATATTGATACATACATGTGTCCGATTAAATATGTGCACATGCTGCGCAGACTTTAATCGGACGGTTGATAATACGAGCGGCTTAGGGTTAAGCCAGTTTATTAAATCAGGTTTTTGATTTAATAATTTACATATGTATTTACATATATGTATTCTAGTATTATTGTTCACTATTCATTTTCTCTCTCGGTTATTCGTATTTTGGTACGAATACGCATATATGTATTTCGGTACATGTACCGGGAAGTATTCCGTATTTTATACGGAATAACTTCTATAAGGTGCCACCTCATTAATGATTTTATTTATTGAAAATTATTTGGGAAATGAAGTAGAAAGGAGGTATGGTTTTGAGGCATGGTGCAAAGTATGGTGCACATTTGTTTAATGGTTTGCATTGTTTAATTGGAAAAAGAAATTGACTTTTTTTGGGTGGAGGGGAGAGGAGGGGCCGGCCATTCTTTTGGTTGGGGGGCTCATTTCATTCACATGATGACACACATGATTAAACTCTCCACTCTCATTCACACAAGAAAGACTTAGCCATTTTTAGTTCATGCCAAAAAGCTTCATCATCTCCATTCAACTTTTTGAGTTACTCCATGGAGCACATGGTTGAAAGAAAATCATAGTGACACACTAGTACACCCCCACTCTCCATCACTAGTGACTTTGGAGCGTTAGTTGCCTCGTTTGTCATGGCTGGAGCTTGTGCCGTTTCCCTCGGGTGGATCATCAGAGATGGAGGAAGACCGGCAACCAAACTTCGTCAAAGAACCGCTAGGTGCTTGGAATGAAGACCGAAGGACTCGGATCATCTCGGTATAACGATTCTAACCTCTTCTTTGTTTTCTAGTTTTGGGTTTAAGGTCGATCCGTAAATCGGGTAGCGGTAGCGCCAGTTAAGAAATTTTTGTTCCACATTTTGGCCGCGTTTCGATGGCCGGGGCACTGCCGGGACCCAACAAAAACACCCTGAGAAACTAATGGAGTACCTACCAGTAAATCTCGCTTGCCTTGGCCAAGGACTTTGTGTAATAGCCTTCCAAACACAGCGTGAGATCAACCCCCAATACCGGGAGAGACGAATCTTATCTTACCGCCACTGCCTCCAAGTGCTTCGGGACTGCACCCAACTACTACCTGTTTGCATGATTCCTTTAAGCCGTGGTAGGGTAGTAATCAAAGTACGGTGGGTACACACTTGAGGAGAAGCTGCAGTGTCAAGTCGACGGACTAAGCTGTACTCAAGTCACCTGGGAACTGCAACCCGATTACAGGTATAATACCCACCAACAGTTCCCGGTGTGTCATGTTCAGTGTACTCATAACCTAACGAGCACCTGCATACTATCTCCAATACGATGTACTAATGGCTGTGGGACAGACCATCTCCCCTGCTAGGATGAGAAGGTATACACTAGTCTACTGTGGAGTATGATGCCCCGTCTCGATAATCATATGACTAGGGACATGTATAGGATGTGCTTATAAACAATCCAGCCCCTACTAGTGTGACTGGCATCAGAACGCTGGTAATCAAGCAAAGATCCTAAGGGCACTACCAATATGTATAAGCGGTATGCTAAGAAAACACATGCACATATTGAGGTAGAAACAAACCAGGTAGCATACCACCATTTTGAGCAAGACTGTTACTATATCCGTGTATATCCCAAGCTCCCATTAAGTAATATACAATCCAGTATGATACAATAATATCCTCTAGGGCATATATCACTAACAATCTCCCACTTGCACTATGGCCATATACTGGCATATCGAAGACCGAAGGTCTCGAATAGCCTCTCGAAAACTGTCTGAGGGATGTCCTCTGTGAGTGGATCTGCAATGTTGTTCTCCGTATCTACTCTCCTCACCTAGATCTCCTGGGATCAACAATCTCCTTGATCAGGTGGTACCGCCTCAAGATATGTCCGGATCTCTGATGGGACCTGGGTTCCTTCCCTAAAGCTATAGCGCCGTATGTTGTCAAAATACTAAAGTATTGGACCAACAAATGGAAGGAACCACCTGAAGTTCAATTCAGAACTTCCATATTCAGACTGCTTCTTTTGCGGCGTCTCATGCAGTGAACTACTCCGTTTCCATCATTGAGTCTGCAACGGTGTCGTGCTTGGAGTTCTTCCAACAGACCGCCCCTGCACTGATGGTAAATCCATAACCCAATATGGAATTGGAGTCATTCTTATCACTCTGGACGCTGGAGTTAGCAAAGGCCCCGATCTGGAGGTCCTTTTCCGCCATACACCAAGAACATCTCCTCAGTCCTTCTCAGGTACTTGAGAATGTTCTTTACTGCTTCCCAGTGCTTCTCCCCTGGGTTTGACTGATACCGGCTTAACACGTTAAGTGTGTAAGCAACATCTGGTCTGGTACACAACATTTCATACATTACAGAGCCTACCGCAGAAGCGTTGGGTATAGATGTAATGCGAGCCCTTTCCAAATCAGTCTTGGAAGACATCTCTTTGGAGAGGGTGATTCAGTGACAAGTCGGTAGACTACCGCGCTGTGAATCTTCCATACTAAATATTTTTATTATGGTGTTGATGTACCTTGACTATGAAAGCCCCACCATCTTCTTTGATCTATCACGATAGATCTGGATCCCCAGAATGTAGTTGGTATCACCCAGGTCTTTCATGGAGAACCTCTGTGACAAGAATCCTTTGACTGATTGTAGCATAGGAATGTCATTTCCTATCAAGAGAATGCCATCCACGTACTCAACGAGGAATTCCACAGTTCTTGCTACAATCTTACTATAAATGCATGGTTCATCTGGATTTTTGATAAAGTCAAATTCTTTGACTGTCTCAATAAAAACAATGTTTCGACTTCGCGAAGCCTGCTTTACTCCATAAATGGACTTAAGAAATTTGCACAATGTCTCGCTGCTCCCACTCAGATTGAAACCCTCTGGCTGATCCATATAGACGCACTCTTCCAAATTACCATTTAGAAAATCGGTCTCTACTCCATCTGCCAGATCTCAAAATCTTGGAAGGCAGCAATGGCAATAAGGATCGGAATGGATTTGAGAAAAGACACCGGAGAAAAGGTTTCATCATGGTCCAAACCAGGTCTTTGACGAAAACCTTTTGCAACAAGTCTAGCCTTATAGGTTTCAACCTATCTATCTACACCAATCTTGTTTCTGAAGATCCATTTGCATCCTACGGATTTTACCCCTTCTGGAGCAATGTTCAAAGTGCATACTTTATTGGTGTACATGGACTCCATTTCGGTCCGCATTGCATCCAGCCATTTTACTGAGTCACCGCTCTGAATGGTTTACTGGAAGCTAACTGGCTCATCATTGTTAAAGATGCAATCCTCTTGATCCCCGTCTATGACAAAACAGTAGTATCTCTCAGGCGGATGAGACTGCCTACTAGTCCTACGGATTTGCGTAGGGATGTCCGGTTCTTTTGAAACCTCTGGTTCTACCATACTTTCAGTAATAGTTTGTGGTTCTCGAATTTCTTCCAGTTCTATTGCGCTGCCACTATTTCCTTTTACAAAAAATTGATATTCTAAATAATGTTCATGACGAGGAACAAAAACCTTTTGTTCCTCTTGTAGGGTTCCCTAGGCGGTCGCTGGGTTTCGGGAGGCATTGTCCATGCTAATTTCAAAAAATTGGCGCGCTAAAGAACCCTAACGCTAGAATGTAAACTAGATAATTAGACGAACAAGAATGTAAACATCTTTACATCTAAGTGAATGAGGAATACAACATTTATAGACCGGTCCTTCACTTCAATAGCTCCGTATAGTAGTCCCTACGCTCCAAGTAGTGATCTCCCGAATTCCAGTGAGGCTTCACAAGGTGAAATGAACAAGCTTGCTTGAAGTCTTCGAGTCCGAAGATGATCTACGTCGAGGAGACACTAACTGTCACGTCCCGAAATGGCACGTGACTGGCACTTAAATCATATGAAGTCTATAGGACCCCATCTAATTCAAGTAAGTCAAAAGTCCAGAAATCTAAACCATTTTAAAGAGAAAGTGAAGGAGAAATTTTTTTAAAGTAAGTGATTTTAATAAAATAAGTGGCATTAAACATTTTAAAGCAATATCATATTTTCCCGAAAATTTCGGCAGAGTTTCCTTTGTAAAAACTGGCACCAAACGGGTACAAACATGCATAATATACATAATGAATGAAGACATCCCCAAGAGAGAGCTAGCTCTTCTCCAATTGGCAGACACAACCACGCAAGCAATATAATATACAACGCCGAAGGGCGATGATCAAAAGTCAGAAAGAAACCAAAGAAAAACCATAATAATACAAGCGCGCGACTCTAAGGTCGAAAGAATAAACAACTGGTTTCTAGGTCTATCAATATACAAGTCTGGTTGATGGAGATACTAGATACAACTGAATATAAATAAATTACAAAGGTGGTCACGATGCGAGTGAACCCACTACCAAAGCAATCACCCGGGAGGAAGCAGTGTGCCAGCAAAGCCAACAAGGAAACCTGTACGGCAAGACCTGCAAGAAATTGTGGCACAACGGGGTGAGTTGCCAACTCCTGAGTAGAAAATATCACCGAGAAGAAATCCCATGTATGACTCTATACTAGGTCATACAATAATATCATCATATTGTAAATATAACCTGAAGCATCTAATAGTGGCAAGGTAAACATCTATCATACGTATAATACCAAGTGCTCGTGTCAGTGCCTCAGGTAGTAACATGCCACATATATGATCTACAAATGCATTAAGAATGAAATAGAATGCATCTTGAATGAGAAAACTATTTTCATATCTCAGTGAGATTTGTGTATAAAAACCGAAGTATCATCAATGAAATCGACAGAGAATCCGTGTCCAGCATCGACACAAAACATATATCTGAATATCTCAATGTCTCAATATCTCGGGCTTCGGCAATCCGGACTGGCCCAATATCATCAAATCTCAAGACTACGTCGGTATCCTCCGGATATCCTCCGCGTCACAATAACCGGTCGGTAGTGCTCCCCTGCCGGGCTCAACGCTATCAACTGCGACCATCTTTCCCCAGGGTACCGCACCGGGTCCACCATGCACCCACAGACGGTTCCTCCTCCTCCTAGAATCGGGTGTATGATACCGCTCAAGAGCCGAGAAAACTCATGGTGGACACCTCTCAAATCATATCACGAGAAAACCACAATTTTCTATCTTTAAAATGATAATAAGTTTATAAAATCTTTGCGATTTCTCCAAATCCAGAAATCTCATTGAAATCCGAAATCCCAATCTCAAGAGTAAATAACAGTGAATTACCGACATAAAGCCCCATAATATTTCATGACAATTGATTATATGAATGCATTAGATATTAAGCAAGGAATGCAATAATTAAACTAGCATATAAAAGCAATAACATATTGCAACTATCGGCTAGCAAGTCATGTCAATAAAGTAATACTTCTAAAGTGTATGTGTCATGGCAATTACCGATGATGATGTGTGTGAGCCGGCAAGCAAGTGTTCGTAGACATATGCATCATCGGTAATGGTGCTGGTGTCCTGACAGCATGGGTTCATAATAATTAATGAAAACACAATTAAGCATGCAATGCGATGCGAACAACAAGAATATACGGAAAATGAATAGTAAACGCAAAAATAAAGAATATACATTATATATACTAGTCATACAGTTTTGGCATTTGAAATAGCACGAATCATGGTGTTTAGAAATTAGGGGCTACGGTGTTTTTAAGAAAAGGTACGTCCTTTGAAATATCCGTAGTATCCCTTGGCCTGTCTTTAAAATACTCACGATTCGTTAGTTTTGGAAATAAGTATGTCTCGAGCCCAAATCTAATATCTACTAAGTAAACTACAGGACAAGCTAAGAGACTAACCAAAAGGGGTAAGGAAATCCACCTATGTCCGAGTCGATCTATCTAGTAGTCGGTGATCCCGCCTCAATAGCGTCACGTACAGTACAATATATAATACGACATCCTCGAGTCGAGAGTGTGGATCAATCATCATATTTATACATCGTACGGAAAAATCCATCGTACGGCATCCCAAATCGGGGTACGGGTCAATTATCACATATAACACATTACTTATCTGCTATCATTGTCCTCATATTCTGAATTAGGGGTATTGATCTAAAGTGTAGTACATTCCGATACCATCAAACATATATATTCGCGTGTGTATGAAAACACATCGCCCAACGATCCGCTATAATATCATGTCGTATCTCATAATATGACCCAAGTCACATATCCGATCTCATGGCATCATTCCCGATCATATCGACTCTCCTCCGAGTATCATATACTATCCTCATCATATGTGTATACGTATATATATATATATAGCAACACATCCACATACATATATATATATATATATACATATAACATATACACCAAAACATACCACGTGTGTGCATGTGTATGTGTATACCTTTACACTAGGGTTTCGTAACTAAGAAATTACACTATAAGCACTATCTTACAATTACACTAAAACTAACCCGTGAACACCTAAAACCTATCTTGATAATCATTTAGTCTCACAATACGCGCGCGCGCGCGCACACACACACACACACACACACACACACACATATATATATATATATATATATATATATATATATATATCGTACTCGTATACTACACTACAAAACTGCGGGGGTGCTATACGCCATCCACCCGACTTCCCTCGTAGATATATATCTACTCACATTGATCATCGCTTGCCGAAGTCGATGTCGCCATCCTCTTCTTCATCGTTCGATGTCCACGTGAGGGTACCTATATATCACATATATCGTATCGCATCAAAACGTCCAATTCAAAAACAAAACAACACGTGAATCACACATAGGTTAAAACGTATGGTCTACTCACGTAAATCAACCAAACAACACCCGATATCGACATAAAAACTTCAAGTGACCGATATAAAACCAAATATCAAAACTTCAAGTCATTTAAAAGCCACATTTCAAAACAGCAACTCAAGAAAATGGTTCCAGATTTTTGTTCAGGTGAAATTGGGATGAACAAACAGAACTGGGGTGTTGTATAAGGGGTATATGAGCTACAGAACAAACCTAGACACCTTCAACACACTTTGGCCAGCCACATTCCCTCGCAATCCGGCCAGCTCAGCCAAGTATGCCCAGCTTGGGTTCGTTCTTGCAGGGTGGTCTCCTAGTGTCTTAATTAGGTTGATGGTGTTGCTTGTTTTTCTAGTAAATGTTCCAGGTCATCCCAGATTTCCTGCACCCACAATTTATAAAAAAAACCGACATTTCGATATCTAACTTGTATTTTCGGTTTAGTCACTGGTTTCAATCACTAAGGGGGGTTTGTAGTCACCAATTGCACTCATATACACCATGAAAACTCAAGGAAATCCTTAACCTTCATCTAGAATTTTCAAACATAACTAAACCTCACTAAAACGATTCTAAACTAAAATAGAAGCTAAAGGAGATCAAGTACTACACTTAATGGTGAAGGAAATACCTCATTTGGCAACTCAAGAAAATTCTTAAGTTGCCCCAAGTGCTCAAAATCCAAACTTTCTTGGCTCCCCATGCTTGTAGTGAGCTGGTGCATAATTTTTGTGAAGGGAATATGATGTTTTGGTGTGAAAATGGTGTTGTGGTGAGAAGGTAGAGGAGGGGGAGGGAGAAGGCAGCCAAGGAGATGGAGGAAGAAGAAGAAGAAGAAGAATGAAGGGAACGAAGAAAATAGGCCGTGGTCAATGAACCCCTGACCTCTCTCTCTTCTATCCCTTGCCCATACCTCCTTTCTTTAATATTTTCCTTTTTCTTTTCTTTTCTTTTTTTCTAAAACAATACAAAACCCAAATGAAACCATGCACAATTTAGGATTTAAGCCAAGTTTTCAAAAATGTAACAAGTGATAGCAAATATGATTTGGTGCATGTCATATGCACAAAACACCATCAATGTGTGATTAGTGAACATTAATCAAGTTTAGGATAAACTTGTAAATAAGTAATTATAAAAATTTATAATTTGCCTAAATCACAAAAATTCCTCCAAAAATCACCATTCAATTTAATTCTCCAACATTTTCCAAAATATCGGTATATAATTATACTACATCATTAAAATATTCATAATATTTATTATTTTAATTATATAAATTCCCAAAAATAATATTTTATTTTTCTTAAATGTTACACTAACTCAAGCTACCTCTTCACTAAGTGATGAACTAGTGAAGAAACAACCCAATCTAAATGGTTAGTAGAGAAGAGGCTGATGATGTAGGAATTTTGCTCACTTTAGAAATAATTTTCTTACTATTTTTCTTCATCTCCCATAAACCTAGAGAGATAAGCTCTTGATGAAGAAGATGATGAAGAGAGAAGAGAATGAAACACATAAGGTGAGAATAGCAACAATGGATGAGTTAGTGTCATACACTAACTCATGTAGAGAATAAATCATGGCTAACAATAATGGTTAGGTTAATAAATATCTACAAGTAAAACAAAACTAGTAGATTAAGTCAAAGATGCTTTAATCTTCTCCAAGCTTCCAAGCATGACAATTTCCAACTAATATTGAATTACTTTAAATAAATAAAACCTCACATTATTATAAGCATGGTGTGGGTCTCATATACCCATGTAGCATGTGACATCTAGCATGACACAAAATAATGTACATTAATATATATCATATATATACTATGTGTACACAAGTGAGAAAAAGAAATGTTTAGTGAGCAAATATTAGTTAATATAAGTTAATATATCATATATATAATTATACATTAAATTATCAAATCAACACTTGATTTAATAATCCAGCTATATCACATACAACCGACTAATATCAAATGTAATATCTTATCGAATTAACACTTGATCCGATAACTCGTCTATATCATATATAACCGACCGATATCACATACCGCGAGAATAGAATGCGGTATCATATACGCGCATTAATCTCGGTCCCGCATATATCACATATGTGCTCCTACTTCATTTCGCATGAACCAGGAAACCTCTGTGTAGGACTCTAAAGACTCGTCAATACGCCGGCAGTAAGTGATTATCATGACCCGAAATGGCACGCGACTGGCACTTGAATCATATGAAGTCTATAGGACCCCATCTAATTCAAGTAAGCCAAGAATTCCCAGAAATCTAAACCATTTAAAAAAAAGTGAAGAAAATTTTTTTTAAAACAAGGGGTTTTTAAATAACATAAGCCGAATATGCATTTTTAAAATCTCAAGTATTTTCTGAAAATTTCGGCAGAGTTTCCTTTGTAAAATCTGGTCCCAAACGGGGTACAACATGAATAATATATGCACGATGATAAAAGGCATCCCCAAGCGGGAGCTAGCTCTTCGTCAATCGACATTCACAACCACACAAACAATATAATATACAACGCCGAAGGGCAAGGATCAAAACTCAAAAGGAAACTCAAAATCATCAATAAAACCATAATAATACAAGCGCGGCTCTACGGTTGAAAGAATAATACACAACTGGTCTCTAAGTCTGAATAAATACAAGTCTGGTTGATGGAATTTCACTATATACAACTGAAAATAAATAGTACAGTGGTGGTCACGATGCAAGTGAACCCACCTACCCAAGCAATCACTCGGAATGGAAGCAGTATGCCAGAAAGCCGCAATGAAACCTGTACGGCAAAACCTGCAAGAAACTGTGGCACAACAGGGGTGGGTTGCCAACTCATGAGTAGAAAACATCACAAAGCAGAAATCGTATGTATGACTCAATCCTAGGTCAAAACGATCAGTAATATATATCCTTAAAATGATAAAGTCTGAAGCATGATAAGGTGACAAAGGTAAACATCTATACATAAGTGTAGTACAAAGTGCTCATGTCAGTGCCTCAGGTAGCAACATATCATAAATATGATGTATCATCAATGAAATCAGTGTCAATTATAGCATGAAGTCTATAAGTATTTGGATATCATCCAACTATGAAATCAATGCATGCATGCATATGGATCTCGTCCACGTGTCAACCAATGACATAACAACATCATGCATGTAAAAGTCATAAAATCATATGCATGAAAGTATGAGGATATAAATCAACGTGTGTCCCTCGCGACACATTAAAATCATGGAACCTGAGTGTCCAACATCGACACTCGAAAACATCATGAAACCTGTGTCCAGCATCGGCACGTAAATCCTCATATCTCGGGCTCCGTCAGTCCGGATCGGCCCATGGGCTCCGTCAGTCCGGATCGGCTCGTATCATCTCTCGACTCCGGTCGGTATCCTCCGGATATCCGCCGAGCCCAAATACTATCACCGGTAGGTAGTAGTCCCTCTGCCAGGCTCACCGTGTGTTTACACAGCATCCTTTTCTTGCCCCGGGGTACCAAACCGGGCCCCACCATATACCCACACACGGCCCACGGCTCCTCTTCGCATAGGGTATATATATATATATATATATATATATATATATATATATATATATATCAGAACCGATAAAACTCATGGTGGCTGCTGAAATATCATATCAAGAGAAACCGGGTTTTTAAAACAGTACATACTTTCTTTTGAAATACCCACGGTTCTCAAATCCTGGAATATCATGGAAACATATATCTCAATGCGTATAATCATAAAGCATGATGTATGCGACATATAATAGAAATGTAAGCATATCAGTATATCATGCAACATAAAATAGTAATGTGCACATATCGAGGGAAAACCGCTCTTTAAATGAATCCAGTTTAAAAATATATCATGCGGTTCCCAAATCCCCAAAATCAAGCCAGAATCATCTATATATGTACAAATATGTATGTATGCAAGTATGTCATACAAGATTTATATCTTGATGCAACAATCCTACTGTGTAGTGACATGGCAATTATCGATGATGAAGTGTGTGAGCCGGCAAGTAGGTGTACGTGGAACATACGCATCATCGATAATGGTGCTGGTGTCCTGACAGCATGGGTTTAATATAACAATAAACACATTTAAACATGCAATGCGATGCGAATAGCAAGAATATGCGGAAAATGAATAATCAAAACAACAGTGAAGAATCTACATCAATATATATATGTCATACAGTTTTGCCATTTGAAATAAGACGAATGTGGTGTTTAGAAAAATAAGGGCTATGGTGTTTTTAAGAAAAGATGCGTCTTTTGAAAATATCCGTAGAATCCCTTGGCATGTCTTTAAAATACTCATGATTCGTTTGTTTTGAAATAGGTATGACTCGGGTCTAGTCTAACATCTACTAAGTAAACTAATCGAAAGGGTATGGAAACCACCTAAATCTGAGTTGATATATATATATACATATAATAGTCGGTGATCCTGCCTTAATAGTATCACATACGATATAATATACAATATGACATCCATGAGTCAAGAGTGCAGATCTATCAACAATATATAGCTCGTACGTAAATCCGTCGTACGGCATTAGATAATGAACTATTGGTTCTAAGCCATCTCTAGCGATGAATCAACAATTCGAAGTGCTTTTCTTGCGTATTCTTTCTGAGCCGCGATTGGAACGTGAAAGCACTTGGTCTACCTCCAAAAAGGGAACCGAAGGCCCGCAAAGCCCCCGTCCGAGTCTCTTCTCCGGTTGTTCCCGAAGAAGCATCGCAGAGCTCGTCTTTCTAAGAAAGCTGCCTAGTCCTTGCTCCTTTGCTGGCTAGATGCGGAAGTGGAGGTTCAGGCCGCACTCAATCTTTCTTCCCCCTAGACAATATTCCCATTTTTCTTTATTTGGAAGACGGGCGGGTTGAATCTGGGATTCGGTATTGAAAAAATCCTTACCTTCGCAAGAAAACGGATTATATGCAACAGGGCTAAGTCGGGAAGGAGGGCTTTGTTTTGTTTGTGCAATGTTGCACTGCTTCCAGCTCTCGAGATGTGCCTGAAATTCATTCCACTTCTCAGCATGACGTTTACCACCATCCGAAGGACTCAAAGAAGTACAACCAAGGATGGGAGATTAATGGCGTTACATGCAAAGGTTGCTTGCACCTACTGGCCTGAGACGCTCTGGGAGCAAATAGAAAAAGTCATTGAATTGACTTTCACTGCTTGGGGGGAAACAATACCTCGACTCAGTCTCAGTTGAAAATCCTCTCTGAATAGGACCTTGTCCAGGGACCAACTTCTTTCTATTTTATCCAGCGTCTGTTGAAGATAGTGTTTGGGAACCAAACTTGGAGTTCCTAAACCTGGGTCGAAATATCACATTCATCTCATCATTTACCTGGTATCCTTATCATCATATCTTATGAACTGGGGTACTGATCTAAGTCTAATACCAATTGATACCATATATATATATATATATATATATATATATATATATATATATGCGTGTATGAAAACGCACGCCTAAAGGCCCTCTATAAACTCATGTCGTATCTCCTAATACGAATCAAAACATATCACCGATCTCGTGGCATCATGCCCAATCTCATCGACTCATCTCCAAATATCATCCACTATCCTCATTATCCCTGTATAGGTGTACATATATATATATATATATATATATATATATATATATATATATATATATATATGTTAGTTATATGTATGCCCTAGAGGCCATTGCTATACATAGGATGTATATTGCAGTGGATGCTGGGACATATATAGGGAGGACTTTCTTGCTCGACATGATAGTATGCTATCTGGTTGTACTTTACCTTAACGTGTACAAAGATTGTCTCTCTGTTACATGTTGGTAAAGCCCTTAGGATGTGTGCTTGACTACCTGGACTATGATGTGGATCATACTAGTGGGGACATGGTAGTCCATAAGTACATCCTTCAAAGTCCCTAGTCGTGGGTGTATCGAGACGGGGCATCGATACACCAGAATAGACTAGCGTATACCTTCTCGACCCATACAGATGGGCGATGGATGATCCCATATCCATCGGTGTTTGACATCAGAGATGATATACGTGTGCTCAGTAGAGACTGGGTACACTGGACGGACTCGCCGAGAACTCCCAGATGGTATTATACCTTACGTTAGATAGCAGTTCTCAGGTGACACTGGTACAGAGTAGTCTGTTGACCCGAGATCATCATAGAGTCTTGTATGGTTCCCACTGTGCTTTGATTTCCATCTTACCACGTCCATGAGGGCAAGCAAAACGGTGGTTTTTGGGTACAGTCCCGAGTCACATGGAGGCAATGAGCGATAGGAGGGGATTCGTCTCTCCCGGTATAGGGAGTTGATGTTGCACTGTGTTCGATTGGCTATAACAGGAAGTCCCTGGCCAGGGCTGATCAGAGAATTGCTGGTAAGTGTTACCAGTAGTTTCTCGAATTGTTATAGACCTCATATCGACACGACTTATCGAGCTATTGGGGTCTGACGTTTACCACCCCTAGGCAAGATATGCGACATATCAGACGATCAGACCGGACTGTACGGTAGTGTTACTGGTTGGATTCACTGGAGTGTGAGCGGGCTTGCTCGTCGATCTTCTGATCGCTCAATACCCGGGTGGCCGTTACGTTTAGCAGACCGCTTGCGGCTTGTGGGTGTTTGATATGATCATCACCTGCTGCCGGCGTATTGACGAGTCTTTAGAGTCCTACACAGAGGTTTCCTGGCTCAAGCGAAACGAAATAGGAGCGCATATGAGATATGTGCGGGACCGAGAATGATACCAGTATGTGATACTGTATTCGATTCTCGCGATTTGTGACATTGATCGGTTATATGCGATATAGCCAGGTTATCGGATCAAGTGTTGATTCGATAAGTTGTTACTGTTGATATTAGTCGGTTATATGCGATATGACCGGATCATTAAATCAAGTGTTGATTTAATGATTTATTGCATAATTATATATTTGATATATTACTTTGCATTAACTAGTATCGGTTCACTTAAGATGGATTGTCTCACTCGGATGTGCGCATTGTATATGTGATATATTTTTTGTGTACAAGATTGTATCATGTTTGATGATACATGCTAGTTTGGATTTGTTTAAAGAATTAAACCATGGTTACTTAAGTGGTTAGGGTTTCATTTCCTTTTCTCATTTATTTATCTATTTATTCTTTTTGGAAAAATTTTAAGCATAAAGGAAAATGGTGGCTTTGTTTGTTTTCATATTGAAGCTTCATGAAGCTTTGACCAAGTGACCATTTTGTCTCCATGCTAAACCGTAACCATTCCCACTAACCATGATTCATTCTCTACACTTAACCATGGTTTGAATATGATAAGTATTCATTTTTCTTTTGGATTTAATTAACTTATCATATTCATTTCTTTCTTCTTCTTCTTGAAGAGCAAGAAAGAAAAGCTTTCTACTTCAATGGCATCTTGAGAAAAAGTGAGAGAAATCCAATTCTAAAGTCTACCCACTTCCAATTTCTTCATCCTCTACCTCTTGCCAAGTAGTAGAGTGTGTTTTCTTGACAAGTTTCATGACTTGGTGACGTGAGAGCTTGATCTAGTGATGCCTCGACGTAGATCATCTTCGGCACGAAGCCGACGACCTTGCCCGCCTATTTCTCCGATGAAGCTAACGCGAGAGTCCAAGATCGGATTTGTACAGCGGAAAGGACTTCTTCATGGAGCTATGGAGGTGGACAACCGGATCTACAAAGGTTGTATTTCCGTTCTTTTAGTTAAGTGTTAACTAGTTTCATTCTTTCGCCTAGACATCTAGCTAACGATCCGTAGTCTAGGGTTTCTCGGCATATAAATTTTGAAACGGGCATGGTTGATGCCTTGTGAGACCTCTTGAGAGTGCCTAGGAACCTTACAATATATATATATATATATATATATATATATATATATACCTAGTCCCATACCTATGTGTGTATATATATATACATATCCCCATATACGCACAAGTATAACAAAGTAAGCATGTGTGTGTGAGGGGGTGTAAACCTCATTCTAGGGTTTGCGACTAAGAAGCTAAACTAAGTTACTTCTAACTACCCTAAACTAAACCATGAACACAAAATCATATCTTGATAATCATCCACGTAACATAAAAGACATATATAACCATATATATAATCTATACTATGAACTGCGGGGGTGCTATACGCCATCCACCCGACTTCCTCCGTAGATATAATCTGCTCACATTGCTCTTCGCTTGCCGTTGCCAACGTCGCCACGTGCTTGCTTGTCGTCTTGAAGTCCTCGCGGGGGTACCTACACTTCATAACGTATCGTGTCGCATTAAAACCCAATTCAAAACCAAAACGACACGCTAAAAACCTATAGGTTAGAACCTATGGACTACGCCTTCAAAACAACCAAACAACCCTCGATATCGTTGTACAAACGTCAAGTGATCGAGGTAAAACACAAATACTAAAATCCATAATCCAAAATACGGAAAATATAACCCCGAATCAAAATAAAAACTCATGAATTCAGTCCCAGATTTTACCCTAGGCCAAACTAGCCAATTTTGCAAACAGTAGGGATCTAATTTACAGCTAAAGGAGCCATGGACCAAAAATGAGGCACCCAGGTAAAGTCCTGGTCGCAAATTGCGGCCAGGGGGAATTTAATTGCGGCCATGGTGTTAGGGTAGGGGCTCGGGTCTTTAGGGTATGCTCTAAATCACCTGCACATCTCTCTGTGTTCGTTAAATAAATTTTAGAGTCCCCGGGTGTTAGCAGATAACCAAAAACCATCACAATTCCCACAATTTCCATATCTGCAGAATTCGAAGTTCGTATTTGGGGGTTAAGTCTCAGGTTTTAGTCTAATATGATATCACGAAAGGGGGTTTAGGGTCACTACTAATCTCAATTACGCTTTTGGAATCAATTCAATCCCTAATCCTTTTCTAGGAATTTCCAAACCCCACTAAACACCGCCTAAACACTTCTAAACATGCATGAAAGCTAAAGTAAACCAAATACTACACTAATGGTTCAGAAATTACCTCATTTGGCACTCATGAATCCCCTAGGGCACCAAAATATAAATTTTCTTGGTCCAAAGTGTAGCTTGTGAGCTTGTGCACATTTTTTATGAAAAGGGGATGGACTTTTGATGTTGATTTGGGTGTGTTTTCAGGGTTGAAGAGATGGGGGAGGAAGAGGGCAGCCATGGGAGTTGAGGGGAGAGAGAATGAAGAAGAGAAAATGAGAGAGGAATGAGACCTAGACCAAGGTTCACCCCCCTTCACCTCTCTCTCTCTCTCATGCCCATACCTCTTACTATACTCATTTCATTTCTTTTCTTTTCTTTTTTTTATTCTCTCTTCTCATAATAAAACCCAAATCAACCATGAAGAATAAAGTAAAGCCATGATAAAATGTAACAAGTGTAAAATATGACAAGGTGCATGTCATGTGCACAAAACCGGATCAATGTAAAATTAGCGATATTTAATCACGATTAGCATTAAAATAGTGTATAATAAATCAAAATTAACTTAAAATTGCTCAATTCATATAAAACACCCTCTTTTAGTAATTTCTATAATTTTCAAATTTTTCTCAATTTATCGGTATTTTATTATACCGCAATATTAAAATATTCAATAGATTTATTATTTAATTATAAAATTTTCCCAAAAATAATATTTTATTTTTCTGAAATGTTACTGTGATGATCATATCAAACACCCATAAGCCGCAAGCGGTCTACTAAACGTAACGGCCACCCGGGTATTGACCGATCAGAAGATCAACAAGCAGGCCTGCTCATATGTCACGACCCCAAATGATACGTGATTGGCACTTGAATCATATGAAGTCTATAGGACCCCATCTAATTCAAGTAAGCCAAGAAATCACAGAAATCTAAACCATTTTAAAAAAGAAGTGAAGAAAAATGTTTTAAAGCAAGTGGTTTTAAGAACATAAGCCGAAGTATGCATTTTTAAAATCTCAAGTCTTTTCTGAAAATTTCGTCAGAGTTTCCTTTATAAATACTGGCCCCAAAAGGGTACAACACGCAAAATATGAAATAAGGGCATCCCCAAGCGGGAGCTAGCTGTTCGTCAATTGATGGTCACAACCACGCAAGCAATATAATATACAACGCCGAAGGGCGAGGATCAAAACTGAAAAGGAAACACAAATTATCAAGAAAACCATAATAATACAACGCGCGACTCTAAGGTCGAAAGAATATACACTGACTTCTAAGTCTAATAAATATACAAGTCTGGTTGAGGGAGTTACTAGATACAACTGATTAAAAAAAAGAATACAAGGGTGGTCACGATGCAAGTGAACATACCTACCAAAGCAATCACCCGAAAAGGAACAGTGTGCCAGCAAAGCCGCAACGAACTTGTACGGCAAAACCTGCAAGAAACAGTGGCACAACGGCGGTGAGTTGCCAATTCATGAGTAGAAAACATCACAGAGCAGAAATCGTATGTATGACTCAATCCTAGGTCAATACGATCAGTAATATATATCATCAATATGATAAAATATGAAGCATGATAAGGTGGCAAGGGTAAACATCTATACGAAATTGAATACCAAGTGCTCATGTCAGTGCCTCAGGTAACAACATATCCTAAACATGAGGTGTGATCAATGTAATCAACATGAAATCAGTGTCAACTATATCATGAAGTCAATAAGTATCTGGATATCATCCAACTATGTAATCAATGCCTGTATGCATGTGGATCTCGTCCATGGGTCAACCAATGACACAACAACATCATGCACGTAAATATCATAAAAGCATATGCATGAAAGTATGAGAATATAAATCAACGTGTGTCCCTCGCGAAACATCAAAATCATGGAACCTGAGTATCCAGCATGGACACTCGAAAACATCATGAAACCCGTGTCCAGCATCGACACGTAAATCCTCATATCTCGGACTCCGTCAGTCCGGATCGGCCCTCGGGCTCCGTCAGTCCGGATCGGCCCATATCATCTCTCGACTCTGGTCGGTATCCTCCGGATATCCGCCGAGCCCAAATACAATCACCGGTAGGTATGGTTCCCCTGTCAGGCTCATCGGCGTGGTGCATCGAAATACCTTTCTTACCCCGGGGTACCTCCGAGCCCCACCATGTACTCGCACATGGCCCACGACGCCTCCTCTCATTGGGTATATATATCAGAACCGATAAAACTCATGGTGGCTGCTGAAATATCATATCAAGAGAAACCGGTTTTTTCAAATAATGCATTATTTCATGAAACTACGACGGTCCTCAAATCCAGAAATCTCATGAAAACAGCATATCTCGATGCGTATAATCATAAAGCATGATGTATGCGACATATAACAGAACTGTAAACATATCTGTATATCGTGCAACATGGAATCAGTAATATGCACATATCAAGGGAACAACCGCTCTTTCAAATCAATCCAGTTTTAAAATATATTTTGCGGTTCCCAACCTTTCCAAAGTCAAATGCAGTATCGTAAAAAGGTGCATATGTAACTATAGCAAGGAAATTCAGCAAAGAGTCAAATCATGATGCAGCAATCCTACCGTGTAGTGACATGGCAATTATCGATGATGATGTGTGTGAGCCGGCAAGCAGGTGTACGTGGAGCATACGCATCATCGGTAATGGTGCTGGTGTCCTGACAGCAAGGGTTTCAATATCACAATGGAACACAGTTAAGCATGCAATGCGATGCGAATAACAAGAATATGCGGAAAATGAATAATAAACGCAACAGTGAAGAACATACATTAATATATATGAGTCATACAGTTTTGCCATTTGAAATAACACGAATCGTGGTGTTTAGAAAAAAATAAGGGCTACGGTGTTTTTAAGAAAAGATACGTCCTTTGAAATATCCGTAGAATCCCTTGGCCTGTCTTTAAAAAACTCAGGATTCGTTAGTTTTGAAATAGGTATGACTCGAGTCTAGTCTAACATCTATAAGTAAACTACAGGACTAAACTAACAGGCTAATCGAAAAGGTATGGAAACCACCTAATTCTGAGTCGATACATATAAATATAATAGTCGGAGATCCCGCCTCAATAGTATCATATATGATACAATATACAACATGACATCCTCGAGTAAAGAGTGCGGATCTATCATCAATATAAAGCTCGTATGGTAAATCCATCGTACGGCATCCTAATCTGGGTACGGGTCGAATATCATATTTTCTCATTAATTGTACGGTATCCTTATCATCATATCTTATAAACTGGGCATACTGATCTAGGTCTAGTACAAACTGATACCATCTGCATATATATGAGTGTATGGAAACACACGCCAAAAGGCCCGCTATAATCTCATGTCGTATTTCATAATACGAATCAAAACATATCACCAAACTCATGGCATCATGCCTAATCTCATCGACTCATCTCCAAGTACCATGTGCAATCCTCACCATCCATATATAGGTATACGTATATGTATATACATAGTCCCATACCTATGAATGTGTATATATATACATATCTTCAAATACGCACAAGTAAAACAAAGTAAGCATCGGTGTGTGTGAGGGTGTAAACCTTATTATAGGGTTCGCGACTAAACTAACTAACGACGCAATGATCCAATTATACTAAAATTATCCATGACTCCCAAAATCCATCTAGATAATCATAAACTCACAATAACTTATAAAATATACCCATATAATATATATCATACACTACACTACGAACTGCGGGGGTGCTATACGCCATCCACCCGACTTCCCCCGTAAATATAATCTACTCACCTTGATCCTCGCTTGCTGGAGTCGATGACGCCACACTCATTCTCGTTGTCTTGAAATCCATGTGGGGGTACCTACAACCAGTACACAATCGCAAATGTGTATTAAAATCAAGTCGGAAAATCAAAACGGCACACGTTTCGCTCATAGGTTAAAACCTATAGCTTATGCCTGCAAAACCAACAAACAACCCCCGTCGCTGACGTACAAACATCAGACGACGGAACACAAAATGAAATACCAAATCCAAAATTAAAACGAAGTCGCAAAACAAGGCAGCAACTCAAGAAAATGGTCCCAGATTTTACCCTAAGTGAAATTAGCCAAATTTGCACATATGGAGGGTCTAATTTTCTGGAGATAAAGCCATGGACCAAACACGGATCAATTCTCCCCTACCCTGGCCACAAATTGCAGTCAGAGGGATTAAATCTGCAGCCTGGGTGCAAGGGTTTGGGCACTGGTCTTCAGGGTAGATTCCTGGGTTCCTGCATGAATCATAGTGTTTGCAAAATAAATCCTATTGTCCCCGGGTGTTAGCAGATATCAAATTCCCTTCATAAATTCCAGAAAAATAAGGTATCTAGGTTTCTGGTTTCGTTTCGCAGGGTTCTAGTCTATGGTTTAGCCCACTATGCAATCACTACAGGGGTCTAAGGTCATTACTAAGCCACAATTTCACTATCTCAATTCAAAATTCCTCAAACCCTAACTTGGAATTTCTAAACATTGCCTAATCACTTCTAAACATGCATGGAAGCTAAGTAAACCAAATACTACACTAATGGTGCAGAAATTATCTCATTTGGCAACTCAAGAATTTTCTTGAGTTACCCTAAGTATCCAAAATCCTTGCTTTCTTGGTCCAAAGTGCAGCTTGTGAGCTTGTGCACATTTTTAATGAAAGTGAGATGAATTTTTGAGTTGATTTTGGGGTGTTTTGAGGCTCGAAGAAGGGGATGGAGATGGGGCAGCCAAGGTGAGAGGGAGAGAGGAAAGAGATGAAAATGATGAAGTGTGGAGACAAGCCATGGTCAATGGAGACCCCTTACCCTCTCTCTCTCATGCCCATCCCTCATTATAATATCATTTTCTTTTCTTTTCCAATTCTTTTTTTTCATTTAAAAAGCCATGCATGATAAAAATAAGGAAAATGCCACGATAGGAAAATGTAACAATGTGTAAAATGACATAGTGTATGTCATGTGCACAAAACTAGATTAATGCAAGATTAGCGATATTTAATCGCGATTAGCATTAAAATGTAATATAATAAATCATAAAATTTCATAATTTGCTTAAATCATATAAAACACCCTCTTTTTAGTAATTTTCTATAATTTTTCAAATATTTCCCAGTTTATCGGTATTTAATTATACCGAAATATTAAAATATTCATAATATTTATTAGTTAATTAAAAAAATTCCCCAAAAATAATATTTTATTTTTTTGAAATGTTACAGTCTTCCCCCCTTAAATAAATTCGGTCCCTGAATTTAAATTTAAACTCCCTCAATTTCTAAAACATTTCAGTAAAATAATCAAAACGTCGGGGCTCCGAAATCATGAATACATAAAATGCATCGTAGCGCAATGCATGCGCATGAAAAATGAGCAGATAACTCGAAATCAAAACTCCGTCAAGCATCCCGCAATCATCGGAGTTATGGCAAAGACACCAATGTCAAAGCCCAAAACGAAAATCAACATGATATACATCAAAACAATAACACGTACATAGTACGCGTCGGTGTAAACTCGTCAAAACGTCTGAAAGAAATGCATGCCAAGCCTTTCATATTACTGTGCGATGCGCATATCGCGGCATAGTGGCGGACGTTTATTGTAAGAAAATAATTATATATATGTATATACATATATCCTTTGTTTAACATATACGTCCCGCAGTTTTGAAAAAGAATTTAGAAGGGTTTCCTTTATAAAAATGTTTCGTGACATCCCGGACACGTAGGAAATACTGAGACTATAGCTCCTTTTTGGAAATCGCCTCGATAACTATCAATGCATGCAAAAATATATTCAGGTACTGTTCTCGGACTAGTCCTGCTCAGCTACTATACCAAATAGTAAATATCATAACACATGCTGCTCAAGGGAAATCAATTCCAAAATGTTTATAGAATGCTGCATGCGTCTGGTGCGCACGGAAATCGAATCCATGAATGTACCATACATGTAGACAAAAACAAAATCTAAGTGCAACGGGTGTGCACAAAACACCTGTCAAAGCAACGGGTGTGCCTGACAGCAAAACCAGGTGCATCTGATATGCACGAAGAATCCCGATCTAGTGCATTTGGTGTGCATCAAAATCGCATCAAGCTCCCAAATATGCGCAAGAATCCAAATCAAGTGCACAAAGTGCACGAAACCAAATATCGAATATAAAAATCGAAATCGACGGTATATGACACATTTCAATCCAAATCCAAATCAGGTATACCGTGGTATATAATCTCACAACCATGTGCATCAGCGTGCACAAAGTCAAATCAAATACTAAAAGTGCATGAAAACTATGCCGAAAGCATAATCAAATCACATGCATACCATAGGTATGAAATCAAAATCAATATCTCGAATGACATCAAATAGAAGTCAGGTGCAACTGTGGTGCACAAAATCTCAATCATGCAAATAAATCGTCCAAAATACCAAAATCAACGATAGCGGAAATAGTCCCGCTCTGGCACATCCTCTATAGATCTCTGGCCAACTGTCATGGTCACTCATAACATGTCTCTTCGACGATGCCGAACTCTGGCCTACTGGGTGTGCGTAAAATGACCGCTCCTGGGTCCAAGTCTTCTCGTATAGTATTCTAGAAGGTTCTGTCGAAGTCTCTCCCAAAACTCGTTTATGCTGAAATGCCCTGAAGCTATCATCCTTTTGCTAAATCTGTTTCTTGTTCCGGAACGACTGCATACTCATCGCGACTCCTTCTGGAAAATATATCCAAATCCAACGCCTCTGCATGCTTATCACATCTCTGGTGTCAGCGGAGTGGAACGTCATCTCATCCAGATCTCGTACGAACCTCTTACTCCACTTTTCTCTAATGTCGACTGATTCGGACTCGTCTCTTCGTGGCTGCATGGACTGCGCTCCAACGGCTATACTCGTATCTGGAGTCTCCCAAGCAATGTATCCCATCAGATGATATCCGAATGACGTCGAACGTTTCGATCGATTTGTCAAGGTTCCATTATCCCCCAAGAGCTCAATCATCTTGGGTACAGTTCAATAGTATCGAGTACATGCCACAGTACCTATGAACCAGTCGTAGAAGGGAAAACCCAAGCCTCATAAATGGCACCGCGGAACTGCTACAAACCCTAAGGTTTCAAAGCGTTCTCATGGTCATTATATCGAGTTAGGGTTTCATTCTTCTAGAGGGTCCATGAAATTACTTGCATGTTTCTCCGAATACTTTAAACTTAGAAAAATGGGTTCCTGACATTCGATTGTCATCTATCGACTCCCAACGTACCTGCGTGAAGTCGTCTCTAGCTGGAATCAATCAATCTGATGACCTCGCATCGAGGTAGGAAACGAATCACATGTCCCAGTCATTCCTCCCTGGGTGACTAGCGAACTTCTATAATATCTCTAAGTATAACTCGTGCGGCAATAGCTCCAAACATCTGGGGCGATATCTCGTCATTCGCAGCAGCAACTGGCTCATTCTTCCGCACGCTGAACAGTGCCTAAATCATCAAATAATCGGTGCATTGACGGTCATCACATGCTGGCTGGCCTCTAGCAGCAGCCTGATCCTCTGGTGCTGATCTGCACGTCCGAGAAATCTCATAAAAGCGATCCATCAAACGCTCATAGCGCGAAAACACAATAAAACGACGCCTCTATGCAATCGTATGTTCCTGGAATCACGCCCTGGTCAGTCCTCGTTCGTTACGAGCTCATGCTGACCGCAACTCTAGCCGTAGCTCTCTCTGCCCGTGTAATCGTAGCAGCAAAAACCATAAACCAATATCAATGAGGATAGATCATAGGAATGAATATAATACTGTGCAAGGAAATGTACAACCTAAGGCTCCCTAAGTGGAGTAGCATATCTTAAGTATGCCACGGAACATACACATTGTACGTCACTCTACTGAAGTTACCTACTCCATCAACCCAGTTCAACCTACGCGACGAAAGTTCGGGTCTAATACCCCCTCGACTAAGTCTAAGTTCCATAAGGTCAAGCCTAGATTCCGTATATATACAAACGCCCTAAGCTCCGCATAGTCAAACATAGACTCGAACAAAGGTTAACCTAGCACTCTGATACCAACTTTGTCACGACCCCAAATGGAACGTGACTGGCACTTGAATCATAGCAAGTCTATAGGACCCTATCTAATTCAAGTAAGCCAAGAAATCCTAAAAATCTAAACCATTTTAAGAAAGAAGTGAAGAAAACATGTTTTAAAGCAAGTGGTTTTAAGAACATAAGCCGAAGTATGCATTTTTAAAATCTCAAGTCTTTTCTGAAAATTTCGGCAGAGTTCCTTTGTAAATACTGGCCCCAAAAGGGTACAACACGCATAATATGAAATAAGGGCATCCCCAAGTGGGAGCTAGCTCTTCGTCAATTGACGGTCACAACCACGCAAGCAATATAATATACAACGCCGAAGGGCGAGGATCAAAACTCAAAAGGAAACTCAAATCATCAAGAAAACCAAAATAATACAACGCGCGACTATAAGGTCGAAAGAATATACACTGGTCTTCTAAGTCTAATAAATATACAAGTCTGGTTGATGGAGTTACTAGATACAACTGATTAAAAACAAGAATACAAGGGTGGTCACGATGCGAGTGAACCCACCTACCAAAGCAATCACCCGAAAAGGAAAAGTGTGCCAGCAAAACCGCAACGAACCGTACGGAAAAACCTGCAAGAAACTGTGGCACAACGGGGGTGAGTTGCACACTCGGGAGTAGAAAACATCACAGAGCAGAAATTGTATATATGACTCAATCGTAGGTCAATACGATCAGTAATATATATCCTCAATATGATAAAGTCTGAAGCATGATAAGGTAGCAAGGGTAAACATCTATACAAAAGTGAATACCAAGTGCTCTTGTCAGTGCCTTAGGTAACAACATATCCTAAACATGAGGTGTGGTCAATGTAATCAACATGAAATCAGTGTCAACTATATCATGAAGTCTATAAGTATGTGGATATCATCCAACTATGTAATCAATGCCTGTATGCATGTGGATCTCGTCCACGGGTCAACCAATGACACAACAACATCATGCACGTAAATATTATAAAAGCATATGCATGAAAGTATGAGGATATAAATCAACATGTGTCCCTCGGGACACATCAAAATCATGGAACCTGCGTGTCCAGCATCGACACTCGAAAACATCATGAAACCCGTGTCCAGCATCGACACATAAATCCTCATATCTCGGGCTCCGTCAGTCCGGATCGGCCTTCGGGCTCCGTCAGTCCGGATCGGCCCATATCATCTCTTGACTCCGGTCGGTATCCTCAGGATATCCGCCGAGCCCAAATACTATCACCGGTACGTATGGTTCCCCTGTCAGGCTCATCGGCGTGGTGCATCGAAATACCTTTCTTGCCCCGGGGTACCTCCGGGCCCCACCATGTACCCGCACACGGCCCACGATGCCTCCTCGCATGCGTTATATATATCAGAACCGATAAGACTCATGGTGGCTGCAGAAATATCATATCAAGAGAAACCGGATTTTTCAAATAATGCATAATTTCATGAAACTACCACGGTTCTCAAATCCAGAAATCTAATGAAAACGGCATATCTCGATGCGTATAATCGTAAAGCATGATGTATGCGACATATAATAAAACTGTAAACATATCCGTATATCGTGCAACATGGAATCAGTAATATGCACATATCAATGGAAAAACTGCACTTTCAAATGAATCCAGTTTTAAAATATAACTTGCGGTTCCCAACCTTTCCAAAGTCAAATGCAAAATCGTAAAACGGTGTATATGTAACTATAGCAAGTAAATTCAGCAAAGAGTCATATCATGATGCAGCAATCCTACTATGTAGTGACATGGAAATTATCGATGATAATATGTTTGAGCCGGCAAGCAGGTGTACATGGAGCATACGCATCATCGGTAATGGTGCTGGTGTCCTGACATCATGGGTTCCAATATAACAATGAAACACAGTTAAGGATGCAATGCAATGTGAATAACAAGAATATGCGGAAAATGAATAATAAACGCAACAGTGAAGAACCGACATTAATATATATGATTCATACAGTTTTGCCATTCGAAATAACACGAATCGTGGTGTTTAGAAAAAAATAAGGGCTACGGTGTTTTTAAGAAAAGATACGTCCTTTGAAATATCCGTAGAATCTCTTGGCCTGTCTTTAAAATACTCACGATTCATTAGTTTTGAAATAGGTTTAACTCGAGTCTAGTCTGACATCTATAAGTAAACTACAGGACTAAACTAACGGGCTAATCGAAAAGGTACGGAAACCACCTTAATCTGAGTCGATACATATAAATATAATAGTCGGTGATCCCGCCTCTATAGTATCACATACGATACAATATACAACATGACATCCACGAGTCAAGAGTGCGGATCTATCATCAATATAAAGCTCGTACGGGAAATCCATCGTACGGCATCCCAATCTGGGTACGGGTCGAATATCATATTTTCTCATTAATTGTCTAGTATCCTTATCATCATATCTCTTGAACTAAGGGTACTGATCTAGGCCTAGTACAGACTGATACCATCTGCATATATATATGCGTGTATGGAAACACAGGCCTAAAGGCCCGCTATAATCTCATGTCGTATCTCATAATACGAATCAAAACATATCACCAATCTCATGGCATCATACCTAATCTCATCGACTCATCTCCAAGTACCATGTACAATCTTCACCATCCATGTATAGGTATACTTATATGTATATACATAGTCCCATACCTATGAGTGTGTATATATATACATATCCTCAAATACGCATAAGTAAAACAAAGTAAGCATGGGTATGCGTGAAGGTGTAAACCTTATTCTAGGGTTCGTGACTAAACTAACTAACGACACAATCATCCAATTATACTATAATTATCCATGACTCCCAAAGTCTATCTAGATAATCATAATCTCACAATAACGTATAAATATACCCATATAATTATACCACACACTACACTATGAATTGCAGGGGTGCAATACGCCATCCACCCGACTTCCCCCGTAGATATAATCTACTCACCTTGATCCTCGCTTGTTGGAGTTGATGACGCCACGCTCATCCTCGTCATCTTGAAATCTACGTGGGGGTACCTACAACCAATACACAATCGCAAATGCGTATTAAAATCAAATCGGAAAATCAAAACGGCACACGTTTCGCTCATAGGTTAAAACCTATAGCTTACGCCTGCAAAACCACCAAACAACCCCCGTCGCTGACGTACAAACATCAGATGATGGAACACAAAATCAAATACCAAATCCCAAATTAAAACGAAGTCGCAAACAAGGCAGCAACTCAAGAAAATGGTCCCAGATTTTACCCTAAGTGAAATTAGCCAATTTTGCACACATGGAGGGTCTAATTTACTGGAGATAAATCCCAGGACCAAACACGGATCAATTCTCCCCTACCCTGGCCGCAAATTTCGGCCAGAGGGATTAAATCTACGGCCTGGGTGCAAGGTTTTGTGCTCTGGTCTTCAGGGTAGATTCCTGGGTTCCTTCATGACTCACAGTGTTTGCAAAATAAATCCTAGTGTCCCCAGGTGTTAGCAGATATCAAATTCCCTTCACAAATTCCAGAAAAATACGGTATCGAGGTTTCTGGTTTTGTGTCACAGGGTTCTAGTCTATGGTTTAGCCCACTATGCAATCACTACATGGGTCTAAGGTCATTACTAAGCCACGATTTCACTATCTCAATTCAAAATTCCTCAAACTCTAACTTGGAATTTCCAAACCTCACTGAACATTGCCTAATCACTTCTAAACATGCATGGAAGCTAAGTAAACTAAATACTACACTAATGGTGCAGAAATTAACTCATTTGGGTATCCAAAATCCTTGCCTTCTTGGTCCAAAGTGTAGCTTGAGAGCTTGTGCACATTTTTAATGAAAGTGAGATGAAGTTTTGAGTTGATTTTGGGGGTGTTTGGAGGCTTGAAGAAAGGGATGAGATGGGGCAGCCAAGGTGAGAGGGAGAGAGGAAAGAGATGAAAATGATGAAGTGTGGAGACAAGCCATGGTCAATGGAGACACCTCACCCTCTCTCTCTCATGCCCGTCCTTCATTATAATATCCTTTTCTTTTCTTTTCCTATTCTTTTCTTTTCATTTAAAAAGCCATGCATGATAAAAATAAGGAAAAAGCTATGATAGGAAAATGTAACAATGTGTAAAATGATGTCATGTGCACAAAAATAGATTAATGCAAGATTAGCGATATTTAATCGCGATTAGCATTAAAATGTAATATAATAAATCATAAAATTTCATAATTTGCTTAAATCATATAAAAACACCCTCTTTTTAGTAATTTTCTATAATTTTCCAAATATTTCCCAGTTTATCGGTATTTAATTATACCGAAATATTAAAATATTCATAATATTTATTATTTAATTAAAAAAATTCCCCAAAAATAATATTTTATTTTTCTGAAATGTTACAGTCTTCCCCCATTAAAGAAATTCGGTCCCCGAATTTAAATTTAAACTCCCCCAATTTCTAAAACATTTCAGTCAAATGATCAAATCGTCGGGGCTCCAAAATCATGAATACATAAAACGCATCGTAGCGCAATGCATGCGCATGAAAAATGAGCAGATAACTCGAAATCAAAACTCCGTCAAGCATCCCGCAATCATTGGAGTTATGGCAAAGACACCAATGTCAAAGCCCAAAACGAAAATCAACATGATATACATCAAAACTATAATACGTACATAGTACGCGACGGTGTAAACTCGTCAAAACGTCTTAAAGAAATGCATGCCAAACCTTTCATATTGCTGTGCGATGCGCATATCGCGGCACAGTGGCAGAAGTTTATTGTAAGAAAATAATTATATATATGTATATACATATATCCTTTGTATAACATATACGTCCCGCCGTTTTGAAAAATAATTTAGAAGGGTTTCCTTTATAAAAATGTTTTGTGTCATCCCGGACACGTAGGTAAATACTGAGACTATAGCTCCTTTTTGGAAATCCCCTCGATAATTATCAATGCAAGCAAAAATATAATCAGGTACTATTCTCGGACTAGTCCTGCTCAGTTACTATACCAAATAGTAAATATCATAACACATGCTGCTCAAGGGAAATCAATCCCAAAATGTATATAGAATGTCGCATGAGTCCGGTGCGCACGAAAATCGAATCCATGAATGTGCCAAACATGTACACAAAAACAAAATCTAAGTGCAACGGGTGTGCACGAAACACCTGTCAAAGCAACGGGTGTGCCTGACAGCAAAACCAGGTGCATCTGATATGCGCGAATAATCCCGATCTAGTGCATCTGGTGTGCATCAAAATCGCATCAAGCGCCTAAATATGCGCAAGAATCCAAATCAAGTGTACGAAGTGCACGAAACCAAATATCGAATATAAAAATCGAAATCGATGGTATACGACACATTTCAATTCAAATCCAAATCAGGTATACCGTGGTATATAATCTAACAACCACGTGCATCAGCATGCACAAAGTCAAATCAAATACTAAAAGTGCATGAAAATTTTTCCGAAAGCATAAGTCAAATCACATGCATACCATAGGTATGAAATCAAAATCAATATCTCGAATGACATCAAATCGAAGTAAGGTGCAACTGTGGCGCACAAAATCTCAATCATGCAAATAAATCGTCCAAAATTTCTAAATCAACGATACCGAAAATAGTCCAGCTCTGGCACATCCTCTATAGATCTCTGGCCAACTGTCATGGTCACTCATAACATGTCTCGTCGATGATGCCGAACTCTGGCCTATTGGGTGTGCGTAAAATGACCGCTCCTGGGTCCAAGTCTTCTCGTATAGTATTCCAGAAGGTTCTGTCGAAGTCTCTCCCAAAACTCGTTTATGCTGAAATGCCCGGAAGCTATCATCCTTTTGCTAAATCTGTTTATTGTTCCGGAACGGCTGTATACTCATCGCGACTCCTTCTGGAAGATATATCCATATCTAATGCCTCTGCATGCGTATCACATCTCTGGTGTCAACGGAGTGAAACGTCATCTCATCCAGATCTCATACGAACCACTTACTCCACTTTTCTCTAATGTCGACTGATTCGGACTCGTCTCTTCGTGGCTGCATAGACTGCGCTCGGCTATACTCATATCTGGAGTCTCCCAAGCAATGTATCCCATCACATGATATCCGAATGACGTCGAACCTTTCGATCGATTTGCCAAGGTTCCATTATCCCCCAAGAGCTCAATCATCTTGGGTACAGTTTAATACTATCGAGTAGATGTCACAGTACCCATGGACCAGCCGTAGAAGGGCAAACCCAAGCCTCATCAATGGCACCGCGGAACTGCTACAAACCCTAAGGTTTCAAAGCGTTCTCATGGTCATTATATCGAGTTAGGGTTTCATTCTTCTAGAGGGTCCACGGAATTACTTGCATGTTTCTCCAAATACTTTAAACTTGGAAAAATGGGTTCCTGACATTCAATCGTCTTCTATCGACTCCCAACGTACCTGCGTGAAGTTGTCTCTAGCTGGAATCAATCAATCTGAAGACCTAGCATCGGGGTAGGCAATGAATCACATGTCCTAGTCATTCCTCCTTGGGTGACTAGCAATCTTCTATAATATATCTAAGTATAACTCGTGCGACAATAGCTCGAAACATCTGGGACGATATCTCATCAATCGCAGCAACAACTGGCTCATTCGTCCGCACGTTAAACAGTGCCTAAATCATCAAATAATCGGTTCATTGACGGTCATCACATGCTGGCTGGCCTCTAGCAGCAGCCTGATCCTCTGGTGCTGATCTGCACGTCTGAGAAATCTCGTAAAAGAGATCCATCAAACGCTCATGGCGCGAAAACACAATAAAACGACGCCTCTATGTATTCGTATGTCCCTGGAATCACGTCTTGGTCAGTCCTCGTTCGTGAAGAGCTCATGCTGACCGCAACTCTAGCCATAGCTCTCTCTGCCCATATAATCGTGGCAGCAAAAACCATAAACCAATATCGATGAGGATAGATCATAGGAATGAATATAATACTGTGTAAGGAAATGTACATCCTAAGACTCCCTAAACGGAGTAGCGTATCGTAAGTATGCCGCGGAACATACACACGGTACGTCACACTACTGAAGTTACCTACTCCATCAACCAAGGTCAACCTACGCTACGAAAGTTCGGGTCTAATACACCCTCGACTAAGTCTAAGTTCCGTAAGGTCAAGCCTAGATTCCGTATATATACAAACGCCCTAGGCTCCGCATAGTCAAACATAGACTCTAACCAAGATTAACCAAGCGCTCTGATACCAACTTTCTCACGACCCCAAATGGCACGTGACTGGTACTTGAATCATATGAAGTCCATAGGACCCTATCTAATTCAAGTAAGCCATGAAATCCTAGAAATCTAAACCATTTTAAGAAAGAAGTGAAGAAAATATGTTTTAAAGAAAGTGGTTTTAAGAACATAAGCTGAAGTATGCATTTTTAAAATCTCAAGTCTTTTCTGAAAATTTCGGCAGAGTTTCCTTTGTAAATACTGGCCCCAAAAGGGTACAACACGCATAATACGAAATAAGGGCATCCCCAAGCGGGAGCTAGCTTTTCGTCAATTGACGGTCACAACCACACAAGTAATATAATATACAACGCAGAAGGTCGAGGATCAAAACTCAAAAAGAAACCCAAATCATCAAGAAAACCATAATAATACAACGCGCGACTCTAAGGTCGAAAGAATATACACTGGTCTTCTAAGTCTAATAAATATACAAGTCTAGTTGATGGAGTTACTAGATACAACAGATTAAAAAAAAGAATACAAGGGTGGTCACGATGCGAGTGAACCCACCTACCAAAGCAATGACCCGAAAAGGAGCTGTGTGCCAGCAAAGCCGCAACGAACCTGTACAGCAAAACCTGTAAGAAACTGTGGCACAACGGGGGTGAGTTACCAACACGTGAGTAGAAAATATCACAGAGCAGAAATCGTATCTATAGCTCAATCCTAGGTCAATATGATCAGTAATATATATCCTCAATATGATAAAGTCTGAAACATGATAAAGTGGTAAGGGTAAACATCTATACAAAAGTGAATACCAAGAGCTCGTGCCAGTGACTCAGGTTACAACATATCCTAAACATGAGGTGTGATCAATGTAATAAACATGAAATCAGTGTCAACTATGTCATGAAGTCTATAAGTATATGGATATCATCCAACTATGTAATCAATGCCTGTATGCATGTGGATCTCGTCCACGGGTCAACCAATGACACAATAACATCATGCACGTAAATATCATAAAAGCATATGCAAGAAAGTATGAGGATATAAATCAAAGTGTGTCCCTCGCGACACATCAAAATCATGGAACCTGAGTTTCCCGCATCGACACTCGAAAACATCATGAAACCCGTGTCCAGCATCGACACGTAAATCCTCATATCTCAGGCTCCGTCAGTCCGGATCGGCCCTCGAGCTCCGTAAGTCCGGATCGGCCCATATCATCTCTTGACTCCGGTCGGTATCCTCCGGATATCCGCCGAGCCCAAATACTATCACCGGTAGGTATGGTTCCCCTGTCAGGATCATCGGTGTGGTCCATCGAAATACCTTTCTTGCCCCGGGGTACCTCCGGGCCCCACCATGTACCCGCACACGGCCCACGACGCCTCCTCGCATGGGGTATATATATCAGAACCGATAAAACTCATGGTGGCTGCTGAAATATCATATCAAGAGAAACCGGGTTTTTCAAATAATGCATTATTTCATGAAACTATCACGGTCCTCAAATCCAGAAATCTCATGAAAACAGCATATCTCGATGCGTATAATCATAAAGCATGATGTATGGGACATATAACAGAACTGTAAACATATCCATATATTGTGCAACATGGAATCGATAATATGCACATATCAAGGGAAAAACCGCTCTTTCAAATGAATCTAGTTTTAAAATATATCCTGCGGTTCCCAACCTTTCCACAGTCAAATGCAACAACGTAAAAAGGTGCATATGTAACTAAAGCAAGTAAATTCAGCAAAGAGTCATATCATGATGCAGCAATTCTACTGTGTAGTAACATGGCAATTATCGATGATGATGTGTGTGAGCCGGCAAGCAGGTGTACGTGGAGCATACGCATCATCGGTAATGGTGCTGGTGTCCTGACTGCATGGGTTTCAATATAACAATGAAACACAGTTAAGGATGCAATGCGATGCGAATAACAAAAATATGCGGAAAATGAATAATAAACGCAACAGTGAAGAACCTACATTAATATATATGAGTTATACAGTTTTGCCATTTGAAATAACACGAATCGTGGTGTTTAGAAAAAAATAAGGACTCCTGTGTTTTTAAGAAAAGAGACGTCCTTTGAAATATCCGTAGAATCCCTTGGCATGTCTTTAAAATACTCACGATTCGTTAGTTTGAAATAGGTATGACTCAAGTCTAGTCAAACATCTATAAGTAAACTACAGGACTAAACTAACAGGCTAATCGAAAAGGTACGGAAACCACCTAAATCTGAGTCGATACATTTAAATATAATAGTCGGTGATCCCGCCTCAATAGTATCACATATGATACAATATACAACATGACATCCTCGAGTCAAGAGTGCGGATCTATCATCAATATAAAGCTCATACGGTAAATCCATCGTACAGCATCCCAATCTGGGTACGGGTCGAATATCATATTTTCTCATCAATTGTGTGGTATCCTTATCATCATATCTCATGAACTAGGGGTACTGATCTAGGTCTAGTACAAACTGATACCATCTGTATATATATGCGTGTATGGAAACACACGCCTAAAGGCCCGCTATAATCTCATGCCGTATCTCATTATACGAATCAAAACATATCACCAATTTCATGGCATCATGCCTAATCTCATCGACTCATCTCCAAGTACTATATACAATCCTCACCATCCATGTATAGGTATACATATATGTATATACATAGTCCCATACCTATGAGTGTGTTTATATATACATATCCTCAAATACGCACTTGTAAAACAAAGTAAGCATGGGTGTGCGTGAGGGTGTAAACCTTATTCTAGGGTTCGCGGCTAAACTAACTAACAACACAATCATCCAATTATACTAAAATTATCCATGACTCCCAAAGTCTATCTAGATAATCATAATCTCACAATAATGTATAAATATATCCATATAATATATACCATACACTACATTACGAACTGCGGGGGTGCTATACGCCATCCACCCAACTTCCCCCGTAGATATAATCTACTCACCTTGATCCTCGCTAGCTGGAGTCGATGATGCCACGCTCATCCTCGTCGTCTTGAAATCCACGTGGGGGTACTTACAACCAATACACAATCGCAAATGCGTATTAAAATCAAGTCCGAAAATCAAAACGGCACACGTTTCGCTCATAGGTTTAAACCTATAGCTTACGCCTACAAAACCACCAAACAACCCCCGTCGCTGACGTACAAACATCAGATGACGGAACACAAAATCAAATACCAAATCCCAAATTAAAATGAAGTCGCAAAATAATGCAGCAACTTAAGAAAATGGTCCCGGATTTTACCCTAAGTGAAATTAGCTAATTTTGCACATATGGAGGGTCTAATTTACTGGAGATAAAGCCCTGGACCAAACACGGATCAATTCTCCCCTACCCTGGCCGCAAATTGCGGCCAAAGGGATTAAATCTATGGCCTGGGTGCAAGGGTTTGGGCACTGGTCTTCAAGGTAGATTCCTGGGTTCCTACATGACTCACAGTGTTTGCAAAATAAATCCTAGTGTCCCCGGATGTTAGCAGATATCAAATTCCCTTCAGAAATTCTAGAAAAATACGGTGTCGGGTTTTCTGGTTTCATGTCACAGGGTTCTAGTCTATGGTTTAGCCCACTATGCAATCACTACAGGGGTCTAAGGTCATTACTAAGCCACAATTTCACTATCTCAATTCAAAATTCCTCAAACCCTAACTTGGAATTTCCAAACCTCACTAAACATCTGCTAATCACTTCTAAACATGCATGGAAGCTAAGTAAACCAAATACTACATTAATGGTGCAGAAATTACCTCATTTGGCAACTCAAGAGTTTTCTTGAGTTGTCCCAAGTATCCAAAATCCTTGCTTTCTTTGTCCAAAGTGTAGCTTGTGAGCTTGTGCACATTTTTAATGAAAGTGAGATGAGGTTTTGAGTTGATTTTGGGGGTGTTTTGAGGCTTGAAGAAGGGGATGGAGATGGGGCAGCCAACGTGAGAGGGAGAGAGGAAAGAGATGAAAATGATGAAGTGTGGAGACAAGCCATGATCAATACAGACCCCTCACCCTCTCTCTCTTGCCCATCCCTTATTATAATATCCTTTTCTTTTCTTTTCTTATTCTTTTCTTTTCATTTATAAAGCCATGCATGATAAAAATATGGAAAAAGCCATAAAAGGAAATTGTAACTATATGTAAAATGACATGGTGCATGTTATGCGCACAAAACTAGATTAACGCAAGATTAGCGATATTTAATCGCGATTACCCTTAAAATGTAATATAATAAATAATAAAATTTCATAATTTGCTTAAATCATATAAAACACTCTCTTTTTAGTAATTTTCTATAATTTTCCAAATATTTCCCAGTTTATCGGTATTTAATTAAAATATTCATATTATTTATTATTTAATTAAAAAAATTTCCCAAAAATAATATTTTATTTTTCTGAAATGTTACATCATACTCCTGCGAATCCAATCAAGTAACACTACCGTACAGTCCGGCCTCTTCGTCTTATATGTCGCATATCACAGCCTGGGGTTGGTATAAAGTCAGACCCCAATAGCCTGATAAGTCATGCCGATGCGTGGTCCATAACGGTTCGAGAAACTATTGATAACACTTACCAGTATATCTCAGCAACCCTGGCCAGGGATTTCCAGTTATGGACAATCGAGCATAGCGCAACATCAACCCCCAATACCGGGAGAGACGAAATCCCCTCCTATCGCTCATTCCCTCCATGTGACTCTGGACTGTACCCAAAAACAACCAATTTGCACGATCTCTTAAACGTGGTAAGGTGGAAATCAAAGCATACTAGGAATCACATAAGACTCTATGACGATCTCGGGTCGACAGACAAACATGTACCAATGTCACCGGAGAACTGCTATCTGAGGATTGGTATAATACCATCTAGGAGTTCTCGGCGATTCCGTTCAGTGTACCCAGTTCCATTGAGCACCCGTATACCTTCTCTGATGTCAAACACCAATGGATGTGGGATCATCCACCGCCCATCATATGGGTCAAGAAGCGCATACGCTAGTCTAGTCTGGAATATCGATGCCCCGTCTCGATACACCCACGACTAGGAACATTTGAAGGATATACTTACCGACTACCCTTTCCCCACTAGTATGATCTGCATCATAATCCTGGTTGTCAAGTATTCATCCTAAGGGCTTTATCAACATGTAATATAGAAACAATAAGTGTACATGTTAAGATAAAGTGCAACCAGATAGCATACTATCATGTCAAGAAAGAAAGTCCTCCCTATATATGTCCAAGCATCCACTACAATATACATCGCATGTACAGTAATGGCTTCTAGGGCATACATATAACTAACAATCTCCTACTTGCACTAAGGCCATTTGTTGCAGTATCTCATACTCAACATCCTATAGATGTCTCTCTAGGGAAAGGCCTTTGTGAGTGGATCCTCCGTGTTATCCTTCGCGTCAACTCTCATAACCTCGATCCCTTGGAGATCAACCATCTCCCTGATCAGGTGATACTAGCCTCAGAATATGTCTGGATCGCTGATGGGACCGGCGTTCCTAGGCCAAAACCACAACTCCATTGTTTTCTCAATAACACTTATTGGACGCTCAATAGTAGGAACCATGTTCATCTCATGAACAAGAAATGTCCAGACAGCCACTTCGGCAGCATCGTTGGTAGCAATGTATTCAGCCTTTATCGTCTAGTATGCCACGATATTTAGCTTGGAACTCTTCCAACATACCGTCCCTCCACTGAGGGTAAAGACAAAGCTTGTGACTGACTTTCTGTCGACTTTATCACTCTGGAAGCTCGAATTGGTAAAGGGCTCCCTCTGGAGTTCCCCGTTACCAAAACCCTAAGAACATCAATTCAGTGCTTCTCAAGTACTTAAGAATGTCCTTCAAAGCTATCCAGTGATTCTCCCAAGATCCGATTGATTCCTGATCACTACACCTAGTGAGTTAGCTATATTTGGTCTGGTACATAACATCGCATGCATGATAGAGCCAACAGCCGAAGCATAAGGTATCCCTTGCACTCAAGCTCTCTCCAAATCAGTCTTGGGAGACAACTTTTTGGATAGAGTGATTCATGAATAAGTGGGCGAACCACCACGCTTAGAATCTTCCATACTAAACCCCTTTAGTATGGTGTTAATGTACCTGGATTAGGAACACTCCAAACATCCTTTTAGATCTATCACCATAGATCATAATCCACAAGATGTAGTAGGTATCATCCAGATCTTCCATGGAGAACCCCCGTGATAAGAGGAGCTTGACCGAGTGTATCATAGGAAACCATTTCCTATCAAGGGTATGTTTTCTATGTACAATACGTGGAAGACAATCATATTCTCTACTACCTTCTTGTATATACAAGGTTCATATACCTTTTTGATGAAGTCAAACACTTTGACCGCCACATCAAAACAGATGTTCGATCTCCGCGATGCGTGCTTTAATCCTGATGGAATTAAGCATAGCTTTGAAAGTCTCAACTTTTCCATCTACACCAAGAATCTTCTCAAGATCCATTTTCTCCCAATGGGTTTTACCCCTTCAGGTGCAACATGCAAAGTCATACTTTGTTGGTGTATTGGATTTCATCTTTGATCGCATAGCATCCAGCCATTCACAGAGTCCCCACTCATGATGGCTTGCCTGAACCTTGTTGGGCCATCATCAACCATGATGTAATCCTTGCTCCCACTGTCACCGAGAAGACCGTAGTATCTCTCAGGTGGATGAGGAACCCTACCAGATTCGCGGAAAGGCCGAGGTTCGCTGGAGACTATTGAATCCTTTTGTTTCACCAAATCATCAGCTGTTAGTTTGTCTAGCTGGAACTCCTTCCAGCTCTACCTCATGACCATTAATTTCTTCACAAGAAATTCCTTTTCTAAAAAGGTGGCATGCTGAGAAAACCCACCTTCTGCTCCTCAGTGTGGTAGAAGATATTCCCTTGCGAATGTTCGGGATATCCAACAAACTTATACAGAACTGACCTTGCCTTGAGCTTGTCCGGATTTGCTTTTCAACATAGGCCAGACAACCCCATATCTTAACTCGTTTAAGATATGGTCTCATCCCATTCCATAGCTCATATGGAGTGGTAGGCACTGATTTGGTTGGAACCCCATTCAATAGGTATGCAGCTTCTTAAGTGCATAACTCCAAAAGGAAACAGGTAACTCAGCAATACTCATCATAGAGCGCGCCATATCTCATAGGATGCGATACCTCTATCCCGATACACCGTTGTGCTGTGGTGTGTTCGAAGGAGTAAGCTGAGAGAGATTCACATTCTTCTTTTAGAAAATCTAAGAACTCCATTGTTAGTTATATGTATGTCGTATAGGCCATTACTATACATAGGATGTATATTGTAGTGGATGCTGGGACATATATAGGGATGACTTTCTTGCTCGACATGATAGTATGCTATCTGGTTACTCATTATCTTAACATGTACACCGATTGTCTCTCTGTTACATGTTGGTAAAGCCCTTAGGATGTGTACTTCACTACCTGGACTATGATGCGGATCATACTAGTGGGGACATGGTAGTCCATAAGTACATCCTTCAAGGTCCCTATTCGTGGGTATATCGAGACGGGGCATCGATATACCAGAGTAGACTAGCGTATACCTTCTCGACCCATACAGATGGGCGATGGATGATCCCATATCCATTGGTGTTTGACATCAGAGATGATATACGGGTGCTCAGTGGAGACTGGGTACACTGGACGGACTTGCCGAGAACTCCCAGATGGTATTATACCTTACGTCAGATGGCAGTTCTCTGGTGACACTGGTACAGGTTAGTCTGTAGACCCGAGATCGTCATAGAGTCTTGTGTGATTCCCACTGTGCTTTGATTTCCACCTTACCACGTCCAAGAGGGCGTGCAAAACGGTGGTTTTTGGGTACAGTCCCGAGTCACATGGAGGCAATGAGCGATAGGAGGGGATTCGTCTCTCCCGGTGTAGGGAGTTGATGTTGCGCAGTGTTCGATTGGCTATAACCAGAAATCCGTAGCCAGGGTTGCTGAGATTTACTGGTAAGAGTTACCAGTAGTTTCTCGAAATGTTTTAGACCTCATATCGACACGACTTATCGAGCTACTGGGGTTTGACGTTTACCACCCCTAGGCGAGATATGCGACATATCAGACGAACAGACCGGACTGTGCAGTAAGTGTTACTGGTTTGATTCACAGGAGTGTGAGAGGGGTTGCTCGTTGATCCTCTGATCGCTCAATACCCAGGTGGCCGTTACGTTTAGCAGACCGCTTGCGTCTTGTGGGTGTTTGATATGATCATCACCTGCTGCCGGCGTATTGACGAGTCTTTAGAGTCCTACACAGAGGTTTCCTGGCTCAAGCGAAATGAAATAGGAGCGCATATGAGATATGTGTGGGACCGAGAATAATGCGTTTATGTGATACCGTATTCTATTCTCGCGATGAATGTATCGATTGGTTGTATGCGATATAACCTAGTTATCGAATCGAGGATTGATTCGATAAGTCGATACATTGGATATTAGTCGGTCATATGCGATATAACCGGATCGTTAAATCAAGTGTTGATTTAATGATTTAATGTATAATTATATATTTGATATATTACTTTACATTAACTAATATTGGTTCACTTAAGATGGATTTTCTCACTTGATGTGCACATTGTATATGTGATATATTTTTGTGCACTAGATTGTATCATGTTTGATGATGCATGCAAACTTGGGTGTATGTTTGCTTTAAACTATGATTAGGTTAATGGTTAGGGTTTGAATTATTTATTTATTCATTTTTGAAAAGATGAAATGGTGGCTTTCTTTTCTTTCTTTGCTTGAAGCTTCTTGAAGCTTCAAAGCATCTTTGAAAGTCTACCATTTTGTTTTTATCCTAAACCTAACCATTAAACCTAAACCCTAGTTTATTCTCTACATGAGTAAAACTTCACCCATGGTTGCAACATGATAAGTATTCTCTTGAATTTTTATTTTAAAAATGATTATTCATTTTTCTTCTTCTTGATCTTCTTCTTCAAGTGAAGAAAAGAAAAACTTTCTACAAAAATTTCAAGTGATGAATCCAAGTGAGAAATCCAAATCCAAAGTGAACCCACTTCCTATTTCTTCATCCTCTGCCACTTGCCATGTAGTATAGGGTGTTTTCTTCACAAGGTTGATGACCAAGTGAAGATGGATCTTGATCTTTAGTCGCCTCGACGTAGATCATCTTCGGCATCGAAGTCGACGACCTAGCCCGATCATTTCTTCCGCGAAACCATCGCTAGTGTCCGGGATCCGATGATCGCAGCGGAGGGACATCATCATAGAGCTAAGGAAGTGGAGGACCGGATCTACAAAGGTTGCATTTCCATTCACTTACTAGTTAAGTTGTTAACTTGCTTGCTTTTTCGCCTATCCTCTAGTTAACGATTGCATTAGGGTTTCTCGGCAGATGGAAAAATTTGAATTGGCCATGTTTGATCAGTTATGGAACCTCATGGGTGTGCCTAGGAACCCTACAGTGGTATCAGAGCCTGGCTAGAGCCTTAGGCGAAGTGTAGACGAAGTTAGAAGTCCGTTCGAACCCGAAACCCTAATACAATACCCCTCTCTGTACAATTTTTAAAACTGTGGTTTTTTGTTAATTAAAAATTCTCAGAAAATAGAGCAGGAAATTCTAAGAATACTGGAAGAAAACGAAACCCTAATTCCACTGTAGCGCCGCGGAACCGCGGCATTAGCCTCTTGTTGCGGCGGTTCCGCGGCCGTATGTACAGATCAGGGATTTATTTTTTTACAGTAATACCCGTATCTGTTTCCTCTGTTCTCCAGGAACTTTTAATCTGCACTCAAGAGTTGAGTTTTCTGGGTTGTATTGGGGACTCGGTTTTTTGATCGGGAAGTCTAATTTCGTCTATGTGTTTTTCCGGGTAATTTTAGAATATGTTAAAAAGTTCGACCGGATATAAATACCCAATTTTTCCCTTGCCGGGAAATTTCCAATTGTTGGACTTTTCTATAGTTTAATGACGTTCTAAGTAGTGCAAGTAACGCGATGGTCCCTCTAGAAGACAACAAATCTTAACTCGATTATGTGACTGTCTTGAACTGCCCTTAGAACCTTAGGGTTTGGGGCAGTACGGCGTGCCACATGTGAGGCGTTGGCTTGACCCTTCTACGGCTGGACCGTTGGTACTGAGGCATGAAGTGAATGTCTTTAAACTTATTTCATGTGTTGAGCTGTTTCGGGAAAACTTGGGTGTTTGATTGTTCGATCGGAAAGTTTAACATTTTCTATTTTATCTAGAATGTGATACAATATTTGGAATCCACCTGTAGTTATGAGATAACTGATTTGAATGTTATAAACATAGCAGTTTAGTCTCACTTGATCGGTTGCCACGGAATTTTGATGTGATCAAAAGTCCGTCGCAATCACGTAGCGTACGCGGATACTCGCCGGGTAAACTTAATAGACAGCCTCACCCCATAGCCCCGACCAAGTGACTGTAGGAGAACCCCGTCGCCGAAAGCATCCGTTCGGATGCTCGCGGCAGCTGTGTTCCGCCTTGGTGCACTTCGTCGACGGCATCGGGGTTGCGTCCGCCTACTAAAATTTGCGACGAGCATTCGATCGGGATGTCGGGAATCTTGTTGAATTGCCCGACTTGATATTGAAAAGAGTTTTCGATATTGAGACTAAAATTTGGGGTTTATAATTGTTAGGCATGCGATGTCTAAGGAATTCATTTGTTTAGGCATGCGATGTCTAAAGAGTTTGCGGATTCCAACTGTTGTAGTTTTACACTTTCTTTTCTGCGACCGTAAGTGTAATATATGATATCGCCGGTTTCGTTGCTATATGTCAACGACAATAGGGATACGCATGTTTACTTACGTTGATGACATGTGATGTTATGTGTTGCTGGATATGTTATATTGGATCGTCGTGTTTGAATAGCCGGGGGTTTTTATGTGAGATGAGTGTTTTTCATTTTCATTCATGTAAAAGCTTGTATGTAATATTCTTTTATTGGGGCACTTCCAGGTTGCGAAAGTTGTCACCGTTTGTATATTATATACTTTTCCGCACTAGGATAGATTCAAGGAGGAGGGCACAAGTAACCGGGTTCTGGAGTCCAGTGGGAGACCAACTCGAGGAGTCGAGTCCGGGTCTCCTAACTCTAGAATTTGTAGGGTTGCTTGCCGCTCTCGTAGGGGTATAGGGGTGTGGGTTTGGCTATTCATCGCGACCGTGGAATCCGTGTTTTATACTGGCTCGTATTGAAAACACGGACGTCCTAGTATATCCAATGTTTCATATGTTTCTTCTGCTGCGATATCTGTGATGTGATCATTTGATATGTTCTATGATAAATACTATATATAGTATATATGATATATTATATAGATGTTACTTATGTTTTACACCCGCGCTAGCCCTGCCCTGCTCTATCGTTAGTTACCTAACCAAACGGTGCACGAGGGGACATCGAGGCGAATGCGGATGGCATAAGTGTACGTCGTATTTATCTGTGATGTTTAGGTGCATAAATGATGGGACTTCATTAATGTGATTAATGAAAGAAAAGAAACCTAAGATGTTGTGGAATCGAATTTCTTAAAAAAAAGGTAGCTACAGTTCTTGCTTTGCATCGCGGTGTTCCTTGTAGAACATCCTGCACCTTATTCGATAAGGAAAGGGCCGAGATCCTTTCACCGGGAGTGACCCCTTTAGCAATAACCGGCAGATGCTACACCCCTCGGTTTATCTTTTGATTGCTTCTATAGTTTTTGCTTTGCACAGCGGTATATATGATATATCCTGCACCTTATTCGATGGTGAAAGGGCCGACGATCCCTTCACCGGGAGTGACCCCTTAGCAAAACTAGAAAAGCCTAAAAAACACTCCATTTAAAATTCATTCGATTCTACAAAGATATCAAGTTCATTAGGCAAAGGGTTTTCATAAAAACCTGTCGTAGCCCTCCGTCATTTCAGATAAGTACTGGTTAGTATTCGTGCTGCGGTAGTTTAGCCTCCGTCAAGGCGTAGTGTACGGTAGCTAACTAATGCTTATCTGCTAGCATATGATGCAATTGGATTAGGGTATTCATACGGCGTTGTTTGTCCTCCGTCAAGGGTCGTGCGGGTGGGTTTAATTCAATCAGGAAATGACGGGTTGAACTTGACTAGCGGACTATGGGTAGTTTGGCCTCCGTCAAGGACGCTAGGGGCAAAATTATCGGGAATTTCAAGTGTTGAAATTTGCAATGAAATTGCATACCTTCTATGAGATAGTTGGATCCCGATACCCGCTGTGAGTAAGAGTTACTCCTGGGAGAGTTTTACACATTACAATTAGTCGATCAAGTAGGTGTCTAGAAAGGTGTCAACGAGATTACGCCTCTGGGAAAACGAGGTTTACTTTAATTAGGTCTATGCGAAAGCATGGAGAACCTCCCTCAAAGTACCGGCACTGGCCTGGCTGAAAGATTGGCGAACTTGTAACGTGTAATTAATCCCGGCTAGTCTTTCTTTTTAGGGTTTGAAGGAAGATTTGATAAAAACAGTGGGAGCCATCCTGATTAGATAAAATAATAACCAATCTGATCTTGCAAGAGCGCACGCAGAGTGTTTTCTTCTCTCTCTCTCCAGGTAGCGACCATGTCACGTCTTAATCAAGATAATAATACGGATGTATTGACCGAACCCGCTTGTTACACTGAGCTGGGGAACGTTGGTCCCGCTCCAACTTATAATTGTTATAAGACAGAGCAGGAAATTGGGGAATACCAGAATTCCTATGCCTCCCAAACGAAGAAAGTGCATATGATGCATCTCCTTCGGGTGTGTTCATTACAAAGAACTGTTTCTCTGTATCCTCTACGTCCTGGGTATTTGATACCGGATCAGGATCCCAGATATGTAATTTGTTACATGGGCTACAGAAAGGTAGAGAACTGAGAACGGGTGATAAGTTTCATGAGGCAGAAAACGGTGCAAGTGTCGCAGCCAGGTCTGTTGGTCACTGTCACCCTGTATTACCAGAATACATTGATTCTGAACAAATGTTATTAGATACCGAACCTGATATACAAAATCATATCAGTCTCTTTATTAGTAAAGAAATGATAAAATTTTGTATTGTTGGATAATGTTTTGAACATTTCCTATTTCAAAAGTTGATCGGTTCAGGCACGTTATCTAAAAGCATTGACGTTCTAAATCAAACTACAGTTCCTAGTATATAGAACACACACAAGAGGAAGAGTTCAGAAATGAACGAATCCTTCTTGAGGCATTGTAAACTAGGTCATATCAATGCGACCCGACTGGCTGAAGTTACATTTAGATGCATATTTAAATTTTACATCTTGTGAAACTTGCCAGTCATGTCACAAAGATAAGATGACCATAGCTCTGTTTATTGGAAACAGAGAAAGAGTTAATGAACTCTTGGGACTGATACATAATGATGTATGTTAGGTCCCCTATCTACACATGCCAAGACCGGTTCTTTGTACTTCATTACATTCTCTGATAATCTCTCAAGATTCAGACATATGTTCCTGTTGAAACACAAGTCCGAACCTTTTGAGATATTCACAGAATATAAGTTAGAAGTAGATAACCAATACGGGTATAGTATTATGTCCTTTGATGAGATCAAGGAGGAGAATACTTGAGCACGGAAATCCTGGACTATTCTAAAGGAGAATGAGATTCTCTCTCAGCATTACTCCTCCGTATACACCACAACACGTCGGTGTATCGAAGCGGAGCAGATACACCCTATTTGATATGGTGTGCTCTATGATGAGTCCTACTGAGTTACCTATTTCCTTTTGGGAGTTATGCACTTATGAAGTTGCATACCTATTGAATATGGTTCCAATCAAATCAGTTGCCTACCGCTTCATATGTGATATTGTCACGTCCCGAAAGTACGGAACAAGACCGGCACATAAACTACGAACGTCTCGAGGCGTACGTAATCTAAGTAAACCGAAACCCCAGAAATCCAAACCAAGAAAAGTAGTAGAGTGAAGGAAAACCAAATTAAAACAAGTAGTTTCAATAGCATAAGCCGAATTATGCGGGTTTCTAAAAACATCAAAAATTTCCTGAAAATTTCGGCAGAGTCTCCTTTGTAAATACTGGCTCCCAAACGGGATACAACATGAATAGTATACGAAATCGATAAAAAGGCATCCCCAAGCGGGAGTTAGCTCTTCGTCAATCGACAGTCACAACCACACAAGCAATATAATATACAACGCCAACGGCGAGGATCAAAATTCAAAAGGAAACTCAAAACCATAAGAAAACCACAGAAATAAAACGCGCGACTCTAAGGTCGAAGGAATAACATCACTGGTCTCTATCTCAAAAATAAATACATGTTTGGTTGATGGAACTTCTAGATACAACAGAATAATGATATACAAGATATATAATAGGGGTACGATACAAGTAAACCCACCTACTAGCAAATCACCAGAAGGAAACTATGCCCGCAAAGCCGTAATGAAACCTGTACGGCAAACCTGCAAGAAACTGGGGCACAACGGGGGTGAGTTGCCAACTCGTGAATAGAAAAACATCTACGAAAAGAAATCGCATAAATAACGCAATCCTAGGTCAATGATCATAATATATCCTCAAATATATAACCAGCAACCCATAACAATGGTTAGGGCAAATATCTAACCCAAGTGTAATTCTATGTGCCCTTGTCAGTGCCTCAGGTAGCAATGTATGAATGCATGAAACAGAATGCATGTACTAAAGAAAACTGCTTTCATAAATTAGTGAGATTTCTGTATTTTAAAAGTGAGGTACCATAAATGAAATCAGCATAAAACAGTGCCCAGCATCGACACAAAACAAGTGTCCTAATATATCGATATCTCTGTACCTCAATATCACAAAATATCAATATCTCAATCATAATATCTAGGGCGCCGTCAATCCAGACCGGCCCCTACCACCCATCTCAAGACCACGACGGTATCCTCCGGATATCCGAAGCGTCGGGAAAAATCACCGGTCGGTAGTGCTCCCCTGCCAGGCTCAACGTCAACAACATGATCCTCTTGCCCCGGGGTACCGCACCGGGTCCACCATGTACCCGAAACGGTTCCTCCACTCCTCGAATCGGGTCTCGAAATCCATCAGCAAACTCATGTTGGACGACTCATACATCATGGGAAAACCGCACTTTTTATTTTAAAAGAGAGAAAAGGTTTATTTATGTTTTTGCGGTTTTCCTCCAAATCCAAGAAATCTCATGAAATCCGAATCCAAGTCATCAATAGCATATAAACAGTGAATATAAGCATGAGAATCCATGAATGCGACACAACAGTGAATAATAACACGCATGAAGTAGTAGGCAATAACTACAATGTCTAACTAGCATATAAGGCGAGTACACTAATATCATGTCTAAACTATTAGCTAACAACCTATGTCAAATGAAATAGTATTTTCTAAAGTGTTCGTGACATGGAAATTACCGATGAAGATGTGTGTGAGCCGGCAAGTAAGTGTACGTGGTACATACGCGTCATCGGTAATGGTGCTGGTGTCCTAACAGCATGATATTAATAATGCAATAAGAAATTATAATATAAGTATGCGATACGGAGCGAACAGTAAAAATGAGCGGGAGCTAAATACTAAACACAACGATAACTAATCTGCATTACCCTAATATAAATCCTACAAATGGTGCCTTTTGAAATAACACGAATCATGGGGTTTTGAAAATAGGGGCTACGGTGTTTTTATGAAAAGATACGTCTTTTCAAATATCCGTAGGATCCCTTGGGCTGTCTTTTAAAATACCCACGATCCGCTAGTTTTGAAATAGGTAGAAATCTAATCTAGTCTGACAACTACACTAAACTATACGGCTGAACTAAAGGTAAGGAAACAGCCTAGCATCTGAGTCGATACATATATGAATATATATTAGTCGGTGATCCCGCCTCGATACTATCAATCCGATTCCATATCTATAATCAGATATTCCCAAGTCAAGAGTGCGGATCAATCATCAATATAGCTCGTACGTAAATCCGTCGTATGACATCCCAAATCTGGGTACGGGTCAATATCACACACTATTCCTCTGGTATCCTCTTTATCCACGATCATAGTCTAGGGTACTGACCTATGTCTAGTACAATACTAATATCCTCAATATACTCATGATCTGACTACTGATCGACAATCTCGTACAAACCGATATCGTCAGCACATATCATCATCAAGGGGTATACATCGCCCGATACGGCCTAATATAAATATCCTAGCATATCATGCCTCATATCATGATCACATGTCGACCATTTTATTTATAACACTATTCACCCGTATCGCCGCCCCAAGATCCGCTATAACACCAGGACGTACCTCAAGCACGAATCCTGCCATATCACCGATATCACAACCACAAAACAAATCTCAACGACTCAGCTCAATCCTAAGTATCATCCTCAAATCCCTATGTGAACACATAGTCCCATACCCATGTGAACACATAACTATAAAGAATCCCATGAGCACATATAAATAGGAATGTATGCAAGTATGTATATGTGTATGTGTAGTGCAACACTACCCTAGGGTTCGCAACACTAAAATAATCCAACACACCAAAATCCATCCTAAACATCGTTATTAATCCCAAATAACATATAATACTTGTTGGTGTGTATACGCATCCGTATACACCACTACGGACTGCGGGAGTGCTATACGCCATCCACCCGACTTCTCCCCGTAGATATAAATCTACTCACCTGGTCCTCCCTCGCCGGTGCCGACGTCGCCACGCGCTAGGTTGTCGTCTCGAAGTCCACATGGGGTACCTACATATCATAACGCACCTTATCGCATTAAAATCCGACTCATGACCAAAACGACACACGAACCCCACATAGGTCAAAACCTATGGTTGCTTCCATAAATCAACCCAAAAACCCTCGACGTCGGTGTACAAACGCCAGACCATCGAGAAAAACCCAAATACACTCATTTGCACATTCACGAACACAAATTTTAATATAAAATAGGTTAAAACTCATAAAAACCCCAAATTCACTTTAAAAGCCGTTTTTCCGAAAAACTAGCATGCAAAATTACCCGTTTTAGTACAAAACTCGATGTATAAACGAATGTAGCGGCCACAATATTCACTAAATATCTTAAATAAGTCATAAAAACAATTCCCATAATTTAATCTCGTTAATTTCCAAAAACCCTAAAATTCTAGTTTACAAAATACCTAAATTTTAACAATTTTATAGCAAAAAACGCACAAACCACAATCTAGCATGGATTTTCATGAACTAAAGTATTAAACTACACTTAATAATGTTAAAGAAGTCATGAAAAATATATTTAGATTTTTCTCTTAATTATATTCATAGTTTTCAAAACCTAGTTAGCAAATTAGCGTAATTGTCACAATTTAAATCAACAAAAATGCAACCTAGCAACTTACTTTGATTTAGCAACCATTAATATGTCAAAACATCACACAAGCATAATCTCATAACATAAAACCCTAACTAGCAATTAACCCCATTCTAGAATTCCCAAGCTTTCAAATTAAAACCTAATTAAGCATCAAATTAGACAATAAGGAAGTATTATAGCAACAATTAAGTAACTAATCAAAAATCAAACCATGAGACAAATATTTATACCTCACAAAACTTGAATCAAACATGCAACCTAGCCTCACAAACTTGCTTCTTTCACCATGATCCATACTAGAATAGGTAAAGGAAAAATGGGTAAGAATTGGATTTGAGTTTTAGCTTGATTTTAGATGGAATTTTGGAGATTTTTTTGAAGGGTTTTGAGTGAAATGAGATGAGAAAGAGGGGAGGACAGCATGAGGGAGGCTCGGCTGCATCATGAGGAGGAGAGGAGTGAGAGTGAGGTGGGGAAAAGCAAGTGAGGAAAGTTCAAAGTCAACACAAAAGTCAAAGCCCATACTTCAATTAACTTCTTCTCTCTTTATTCTTTTCTTTTCAAATCTTCAAGTGGGGAAAATTGATGGGGCTGCTGAATTCAGCTAAGAGAGGAAATAAATGGGGGGGGGTGTGAGTGTGGGTATGGGTGTGGGGTGATGAAAAATGATAAATACAATACCCCAAACATCCATTTACATTAAAAAAAGTCTTTTTTCTTCAATAATTTCTAAACCGTTTTGGCAAACGATTTCGTTTCGAAAACCACATGCTAAAATTTATTTTAATGTTTTATGATGCACAAAATTTGTTTCAACTCATTCCAATTTGTAATTTTCCCTAATTAAATATATTAGTGACGGCTTAAAATAATATTAAAATAATTAATTTCGGAAAAATTTTCAGAAAATTTAAAATTTCACCAGTGACTCAATAAACACCAAATACTAGCAATTACATCTCTAGAATATGTATATTTAATTTTATAATAAAGATATTTATATTTTAACTTTTTACAGAAAACCCCCTTATTTTACCGATTTTTTTCGAAATTTCACTGAAATGATTTTCAAAACGTTACAATCTTCCCCCTTAAAGAAATTCGATCCCCGAATTTAAATTAAAACTCCCCCCAAATACTAAAATATTTCAGCCAAAACCATCAAATCGCCCGGGCTCCGAGATCATAAATACATAAAACGCATTATAGCGCAATGCATGCCCATGAGTAATGAGCAGATAACTCGAAATCAAAACTCCGTCAAGCATCCCGCAATCATCGGAGTAAAGGTGAAGATACAAATGTCAAATCCAAAGAAAGACCGATATGCTATAAATCGGAACTATACATGTAAACATCAGGAGGAAATGCATGCCAAATCTTTTAAGTTGCTATGCAATGCACATAACACTGCACAGTGGCGGATGTCTATCATAAGAAAATAACTATATACATATATACCTTTGTTTGAAATGTACGTTCCGCCGTTTTGGGAAACAATTTAGAAGGGTCTCCTTGTTTTAAACATTTCGTGTCATATCAGACACGTAGGTAAATACTGAGACTATAGCTCGCTTTTTGGAAATCCCTTCAATAACTATCAATGCATGCAAATTATATTCAGGTACTGTCCTCTGACTAGTCCTGCTCAGTACAAAAACTCATAGCAATCATCATAAAAACATACTGCTCCATAAGAAATCAATCCCAAAATACGCGTATGAATACTACGTGCGTCTGGTGCGCACGGAAATCAAAATCCATATATGTGCCATACATATGCACAGAAACAAGATCTAAGTGCATCGGGTGTGCACAAAGCATCTGTCGTAGGCAACGTGTGTTCCTGACAGCAAAATCAGGTGCATCTGACATGCACGAAAAATCTTGATTTAGTGCATCTGGTGTGCACCAAAATCACATCTCAAAACATCCGCTCAACATGCGCGAAAACCCAAAACCAGGGGCATCCATCATGCATGAAATCATGAAATCCAATATCAAGCACCGAACATGCGCAAAATCAAATCAGGTGCACAAGGTGCACAAAACAAATATCGAGTATCACAATCGAAATCGAAGTCCAGTGCATCTAAGTGCACAAAAGGCGTATCACTGCACTGCAAGTATATATAAACTATACAGAGTGCAGGAACCAAATTGTATGCGTGCATACGCACAAAATCAACTCAAATGTCTAAAACCGTAAAATCACAAACATGTGAAACCAAAGCACGAAGACGATATCAAGTGCAACATTGTGCAAAGATCGTAAATCCTCAATCATCAAAATCAAATCATGCGAATAAATCACCCAAAACATCGAAATCAATAATGGCGGAATAGTACCGCTCAAGTGCATCCTCTAAGAATCTCGGGTCAACTGTCGCGGTCACTAGTGGGACGTCTCGTCGATGATCATGAACTCTGGCTTGCTGGTGTGCGTAACAATGACCACTCCTGGGTCAAGGTCTTCACTGTGAAATACCAATCTCTCGGTCTATCGGCTCATCGGCCCTGTCAGGTGTGTTAACGGGGATGATCCCGTTCTGGCACTTCTCTGGTCATCTCTCGGTCAATCATCGCGACCACTCGTAAAACAGCATATCACTGGCGTCGGCCTCTGGCTCTCTGAATGTACGTGACACATCTGATCCTGGGTGCAAGTATCATTGCAGCAGTGTCCTGGAAGGAATCCTGCTCACGGTCTCTTCCATGTCTCGTCTCTGCCAACGTCCGGAAGTCATCGTCCTTTCCTATACCTGCATTTTGCTCTGGAACGACTGCATACTCATCGCGACTCCTTCTGGAAGGTAAATCCAAGTACCATGCCTCGGCATGGGCATCGCATCTTTGATGTCGGCGGAGTGGAACGTCATCTCATCTAGATCTGGTACGAACTTCTTACTTCACTTTTCTCTAATGTCGTCTGCTTTGGACTCGTCTCGTCGCGGCTGCATGGACTGAGCTCCAACGGCTATCCTCGTATCGGGAGTCTCCCAAGAAATGCATCTCACCACCTAGCATCCGAATTAAGTCGAGCCATCCGATCGAGTCGTCAAAACCTCATAATCCCCCAAGAGCTCAACATCTTGGGCACAGTTTAATAGTATCGAGTACATACCACAGCATCGGTGGTCCAGCCGTAGAAGGGCAAACCCAAGCCTCACTAATGGCGCCGTAGAACTTCCGCAAACCCGAAGGTTCAAAGGCTTTCACACGGTCATTAAGTCGAGTTAGGGTTTCATTCTTCTAGAGGGTCCATAGAATTGCCTGCATGTCTTTCCGAATACTTTAAACTTGGAATAATAGGTTTCCGACATTCGATCGTCTCTGTCGACCCTCACATCTCTGCGTGAAGTCGTCTTTAGCTGGAATTAATCTATCTGATGATCTCGCATCGGGGTAAGCGAACAAACCACATGTCCTAGTCATTCATCCTCGGTGACTAGCGACCTTTTATCATCTTTTCGTACTACTCGTACTGCAATAGCTCCAACATCTGGGGCGATATCTCGTCGTTCGCAGCAATAACTGGCTCGCTCGTCTGCACGCAGAACAGTGCCTCGATCATCATGAATAACCAATACGCCAACGGTTATCAAAATCTGGTTGGCCTCTATCATTGGTTCGATCTTCTGGTACTGATCGGCACGTCCGAGAAATCTCGTAAAGGCGATTCGCCAAACGCTCATGGCGCAAAAACATCATAAAAAGACACATCTCCGCAATCGTGTGTCACCGGAATTTCGCCCTGGTCAGTCCTCGTACGTGACGAGCTCGTGCTGACCGCAACTCTAGCTGTAGCTCTCCCTGCCCGTAATCGTGGCAGCAAAACCATAACTTGTACTGATGAGGCTAGATCGGAATGAATATAATACTGAGCAAAGAAATGTACATCCTAAGGCTTCTTAAGTGGAGTAACGTATCGTAAATATGCCGCGGAACATACCTACGGTACGTCACTCTACTTTAGTCACCTATTCCATCAACCAAGGGTCATCCTACGCTCCGAAAGTAAAACCTAACGCTCTGATACCAACTTTGTCACGTCCCGAAAGTACGGAACAAGACCGGCACTTAAACTACGAACGTCTCGAGGCATACGTAATCTAAATAAATCGAAACCACAGAAATCCAAACCAAGAAAAGTAGTAGAGTGAAGGAAAACCAATTTAAAACAAGTAGTTTCAATAGCATAAGCCGAATTATGCGGGTTTCTAAAAACATCAAAAATTTCCTGAAAATTTCGGCAGAGTCTCCTTTGTAAATACTGGCTCCCAAACGGGATACAACATGAATAGTATACGAAATCGATAAAAAGGCATCCCCAAGCGGGAGCTAACTCTTCGTCAATCGACGGTCACAACCACACAAGAAATATAATATACAACGCCAACGACGAGGAACAAAATTCAAAAGGAAACTCAAAACCACAAGAAAACCACAGAAATAAAACGCGCGACTCTAAGGTCGAAGGAATAACATCACTGGTCTCTATCTTAAAAATAAATACATGTTTGGTTGATGGAACTTCTAGATACAACAGAATAATGATATACAAGATATATAATGGGGGTACGATACAAGTAAACCCACCTACTAGCAAATCACCCGAAGGAAACTATGCCCGCAATGCCATAATGAAACCTGTACGGCAAACCTGCAAGAAACTGGGGCACAACGGGGGTGAGTTGCCAACTCGTGAATAGAAAAACATCTACGAAAAGAAATCGCATAAATAACGCAATCCTAGGTCAATGATCATAATATATCCTCAAATATATAACCAGCAACCCATAACAATGGTTAGGGCAAATATCTAACCCAAGTGTAATTCTATGTTCCCGTGTCAGTGCCTCAGGTAGCAATGTATAAATGCATGAAACAGAATGCATGTACTGAAGAAAACTGCTTTCATAAATCAGTGAGATTTCTGTATTTTAAAAGTGAGGTACCATAAATGAAATCAGCATAAAACAGTGCCTAGCATCGACACAAAACAAGTGTCCAAATATCTCGATATCTCTGTACCTCAATATCTCAATCACAATATCTAGGGCGCCGTCAATCTAGACCGGCCCCTACCACCCATCTCAAGACCACGACGGTATCCTCCGGATATCCGACGCGGCGGGAAAAATCACCGGTCGGTAGTGCTCCCCTGCCAGGCTCAACGTCAATAACACGATCCTCTTTCCCCGGGGTACCGCACCGGGTCCACCATGTACCCGAAACGGTTCCTCCACTCCTCGAATCGGGTCTCGAAATCCATCAGCAAACTCATGGTGGATGACTCATACATCATGGGAAAACCACACTTTTTATTTTAAAAGAGAGAAAAGGTTTATTTATGTTTTTGCGGTTTTCCTCCAAATCCAAGAAATCTCATGAAATCCGAATCCAAGTCATCAATAGCTTATAAACAGTGAATATAGGCATGAGAATCCATGAATGCGACACAACAGTGAATAATAACATGCATGAAGTAGTAGGCAATAACTACAATGTCTAACTAGCATATAAGGCAAGTACACTAATATCATGTCTAAACTATTAGCTAACAACCTATGTCAAATGAAATAGTATTTTCTAAAGTGTTCGTGACATGGCAATTACCGATGAAGATGTGTGTGAGCCGACAAGTAAGTGTACGTGGTACATACGCGTCATCGGTAATGGTGCTGGGGTCCTAACAGCATGATATTAATAATGCAATAAGAAATTATAATATAAGTATGCGATTCGGAGCGAACAGTAAAAATGAGTGGGAGCTAAATACTAAACACAACGATAACTAATCTGCATTACCCTAATATAAATCCTACAAATGGTGCCTTTTGAAATAACACGAATCATGGGGTTTTGAAAATAGGGGCTACGGTGTTTTTATGAAAAGATACGTCTTTTGAAATATCCGTAGGATCCCTTGGGTTGTCTTTTAAAATACCCACGATGCACTAGTTTTGAAATAGGTAGAAATCTAATCTAGTCTGACAACTACACTAAACTATACGGCTGAACTAAAGGTAAGGAAACCGCCTAGCATCTGAGTCGATACATATATGAATATATATTAGTCGGTGATCCCGCCTTGATACTATCAATCCGATTCCATATTTATAATCAGATATTCCCAAGTCAAGAGTGCGGATCAATCATCAATATAGCTCGTACGTAAATCCGTCGTACGGCATCCCAAATCTGGGTACGGGTCAATATCATATTCCTCACACTATTCCTCTGGTATCCTCTTTATCCAAGATCATAGTCTAGGGTACTGACCTATGTCTAGTACAATACTAATATCCTCAATATACTCATGATCTGACTACTGATCGACAATCTCGTACAAACCGATATCGTCAGCACATATCATCATCAAGGGGTATACATCGCCCGATACGGCCTAATATCAATATCCTAGCATATCATGCCTCATATCATGATCACATGTCGACCATTTTATTTATAACACTATTCACCCGTATCGCCGTCCCAAGATCCGCTATAACACCAGGACATACCTCAAGCACGAATCCTGCCATATCACCGATATCACAACCACAAAACAAATCTCAACGACTCGGCTTAATCCCAAGTATCATCCTCAAATCCCTATGTGTACACATAGTCCCATACCCATGTGAACACATAACTATAAAGAATCCCATGAGCACATATAAATAGGAATGTATGCAAGTATGTATATGTGTATATGTAGTGCAACACTATCCTAGGGTTCGCAACACTAAAATAATCTAACACACCAAAATCCATCCAAAACATCGTTATTAATCCCAAATAACATATAATACTTGTTGGTGTGTATACGCATCCGTATACACCACCACGAACTGCGGGGGTGCTATACGCCATCCACCCGACTTCTCCCCGTAGATATAAATCTACTCACCTGGTCCTCGCTAGCCGGTGCCGACGTCGCCACGCGCTAGCTTATCTTCTCGAAGTCCACATGGGGTACCTACATATCATAACGCACCTTATCGCATTAAAATCCGACTCATGACCAAAACGACACACGAACCCCATATAGGTCAAAACCTATGGTTGCTTCCACAAATCAACCCAAAAACCCTCGACGTCGGTATACAAACGCCAGACCATCGAGAAAAACCCAAATACACTCATTTGCACATTCAAGAACACAAATTTTAATATAAAATAGGTTAAAACTCTTAAAACCCCAAATTCACTTTAAAAGCCGTTTTTTCGAAAAACTAGCAAGCAAAATTACCCGTTTTAGTACAAAACTCGATGTATAAACGAATCTAGCGGCCACAATATTCACTAAATATCTTAAATAAGTCATAAAAACAATTCCCATAATTTAATCTCGTTAATTTCCAAAAACCCTAAAATTCTAGTTTACAAAATACCTAAATTTTAACAATTTTATAGCAAAAATTGCACAAACCACAATCTAGCTTGGATTTTCATGAACTAAAGTATTAAACTACACTTAATAATGTTAAAGAAGTCATGAAAAATATATTTAGATTTTTCTCTTAATTATATTCATAGTTTTCAAAACCTAGTTAGCAAATTAGCGTAATTGTCACAATTTAAATCAAAAAAAATGCAACCTAGCAACTTACTTTGATTTAGCAACCATTAATATGTCAAAACATCACACAAGCATAATCTCATAACATAAAACCCTAACTAGCAATTAACCCCATTCTAGAATTCCCAAGCTTTCAAATTAAAACCTAATTAAGCATCTAATTAGACAATAAGGAAGTATTATAGCAACAATTAAGTAACTAATCAAAAATCAAACCATGAGACAAATATTTATACCTCACAAAACATGAATCAAACATGCAACCTAGCCTCACAAACTTTCTTCTTTCACCATGATCCATATTATAATAGGTAAAGGAAAAATGGGTAAGAATTGGATTTGAGTTTTAGCTTGATTTCTGATGGAATTTTGGAGATTTTTTTGAAGGGTTTTGAGTGAAATGAGATGAGAAAAAGGGGAGGACAGCATGAGGGAGGCTCGGCTGCATCATGAGGAGGAGAGGAGTGAGAGTGAGGTGGGGAAAAGCAAGTGAGGAAAGTTCAAAGTCAACACAAAAGTCAAAGCCCATACTTCAATTAACTTCTCTCTTTATTCTTTTCTTTTCAAATCTTCAAGTGGGGAAAATTGATGGGGCTGCTGAATTCAGCCAAGAGAGGAAATAAATGGGGGTGTGTGAGTGTGGGTATGGGTGTGGGGTGATGAAAAATGATAAATACAATACCCCAAACATCCATTTACACTAAGAAAAGCCTTTTTTCTTCAATAATTTCTAAACCTTTTTGCCAAACGATTTCGTTTCAAAAACCACATGATAAAATTTTGTTTAATGTTTTATGATGCAAAAAATTTGTTTCAACTCATTCCAATTTGTAATTTTCCCTAATTAAATATATTAGTGACGGCTTAAAATAATATTAAAATAATTAATTTCGGAAAAAATTTCAGAAAATTTGAAATTTCACCAGTGACTCAATAAACATAAAATACTAGCAATTACATCGCCAGAATATATATATTTAATTTTATAATAAAGATATTTGTATTTTGACTTTTTCAGAAAACCCCCTTATTTTACCGATTTTTTTCGAAATTTCACCGAAACGATTTTCAAAACGTTATAGATATAGAAAGGGAAGAGCCTATATCTTAAGTTAGTTAAGATTTGGGGTTGTCCGGCCTATGTCTAAAAGCAAAATATAGACAAGCTCGAGGCAAGGTTAGTTATGTAGAACTGGAATGGTTCCAGCTATACAAACTGCAGCTGATGATTTGGTAGAACCAAAGGATTCAATAGTGTCCAACGAGCCTCAGCCTCTCCGCCGATCTAGTAAGGTTCCTCACCCACCTGAGAGATACTTCGGTTTCTCTATGACAGTGGGAGCGATGATTGCATCATGAGATGATGACCCAACTAGTTTCGAGCAGGCCATCGAGAGTAAGGACTCTGTAAGAATGGCTGGATGCTTAGCGATCTGAGATGGAATCCATGTACACCAGCAAAGTATGGACTTTGGCTGCTATATCTGAAGGGTTAAATCCCCATCAGGAGCAAGTATATCATGAGAAGATTACTTGGTGTACATGGAAAAGTTGAAACTTTCAAAAGCTAGACTTGTTAAAGGTTTGCATCATAGACCAGTCGTGGATAATGATAAAACCTTTTCCAGTAGCTATGCTTAAGTCCGTCCAGATCCTACTTGCCACGGCTACATACCATGACTACGATATCTGATGGTTGGGTGTCATGACTACTTTTCTAAATGATGTTTTGGAAGAGAGCGTCTATAAGTACACAGCCACAGGGCTTCGTGGATAGTGGGAGCAGCAGAAACGTGTGCAAGATGTTTTATGTGATGAAGCAGGCATCGCGGAGTTGGAACATCTGTTTTGATGAGTTAGACAAAAAGTTTGGCATCATCAAAATGGTAGATGCACCTTGTATAAACAAAAAGGTAGTAGGGAGTATAGTAGTGATCCTCGTAGAGTATGTGGATGACATACTCTTGATAGAGAAGGAGTTTCTTATGCTATGCTCGGTCAATCTCCGCTTATCATAAGGATTCTCCATATAGGATCAAAGTGATACTTCCTAAATCCTGAGTTTTCATCTATAAGATAGATGTTATTGGGTGTTAGAATACTCACTAGTTGTAGTGAGATGGTATCAATCGATCCTAGGGAGAATAAATGAAGAGTTCCAGGGTGATAAAGACAACTGAATGTCAGTCACAGGCATTGTCTTTACCCTCGGTAAAGGGATGGTATGTTGGAAGAGTTCCAAGCTAGATACCGTGGCATACTGGACGATAAAGGCTGGATACATCGTTACTTAAGATACTACTAAAGAGGCAGTTTGGGTGTATATTGGTTCATAAGATGAATTAGGTTCCTGCCATTGTATGACAATGGAAGTGTGGTTTTGGCCCAGGAACCCCGGTCCCATCAGTGACCCAGACGTATTCTGAGGTAGCATCACCTGATCATGGAGATAGTTGATCTCCAGGGTGATCGAGGTTAGGAGAGTAGACTCAGAGGACAACACGGGGGATCCACTCACAAAGGCCTTTTCCCAGAGAGAGACTTTTATGGGATGGTTGAGTATAAGATACTACAACCACTGCTATCAGATGGCCCTAGTGCAAGTGGGAGATTGTTAGTTATATGTATGCCCTAGAGGCCATTACTATACATAGGATGTATATTGTAGTGGATGCTGGGACATATATAGGGAGGACTTTCTTGCTCGACAAGATAGTATGCTATTTGGTTACTCTTTATCTTAACATGTACACTGATTGTCTCTCTGTTACATGTTGGTAAAGCCCTTAGGATGTGTACTTGACTACCTGGACTATGATGCGGATCATACTAGTGGGGACATGGTAGTCCATAAGTACATCCTTCAAGGTCCCTAGTCGTGGGTATATCGAGACGGGGCATCGATATACTAGAGTAGACTAGCGTATACCTTCTCGACCCATACAGATGGGCGATGGATGATCCCATATCCATTGGTGTTTGACATCAGAGATGATATATGGGTGCTCAGTGGAGACTGGGTACACTGGACGGACTCGCCGAGAACTCCCAGATGGTATTATACCTTACGTCAGATGGCAGTTCTCTGGTGACACTGGTACAGGATAGTCTGTAGACCCGAGATCGTCATAGAGTCTTGTGTGATTCCCACTGTGCTTTGATTTCCACCTTACCACGTCCAAGAGGGCGTGCAAAACGGTGGTTTTTGGGTACAGTCCCGAGTCACTGTAAGTCAACGCTAGCGCCCCGGCAGTCTACAGACGCCAAATGCGGAACAAAAACTTTTTAACTGGCGCTATCGTATACTTTAACCCGGATCTTCCATTATTGCTAAACTAACAAACTGTAAAGAGTGTAGAAAGGTTATACCGAACGATCCGAGTCCTTCGTTCTTCAACCATCATCCCACGCTCCGTTGCGGCTGCTCCGATCTCGTCGATCTCCGATCTTCTTCGTCGAGGTGGCACCACGTCGACGATTCTTTAAACGGGCTCCCGCCTCTGACTTGAGGCAACTCGATCATCAAGTTTGCTAAAAGAGACGACCAAGAATGATGTAGAGAATGAGTAGATGACTTTGTCTCACTTCGTCCAAATCCGTGGACGATCGGTTAATGAAGTTGCCGTGGGAATTTGGTGATGGAATGAAATGAACTGTGAAATTCCATACACCCCAAATACTACCATAATCTTTTCTCTCTAAAATGAAATCAACCAAGTGAGGGTGAGAGGGAGGAGAGAGAGGGCCGGCCATATATATGGAGAAGGGGGTGAGTGTAGGAGGAGGGGAGAGTAACCATAAGACTAAATATCTCACAAAATATCCTTAGCTAAACAAGATTCATTAAAGCTAAAGCATGACTCACTTAAACACCTCATCAAGTCATTAATGCAACCAATGAAAACTCAACACCAATTAATCCTAGTCACCTCATCTAGAATCTTCTAGAACACTGACTCACCTCAACTGAAGAAAAGATAAATCCGTCTTTAACCGAATGTTAAAAGACGGCTGATAGAAAACTGGAAACTGGCAACTTCCAAAAGTGATCCTGAAACGAATTTCAGGACAACCCCGAAACTGTATAAATATACCCGTATTTGTATTACGACCAAATACAAATGCAACTGAGACAAAGATATTATACCTACTCAATATAATACTTGGATCCGGCTTAAACCAAAGCCGAGCAGTATCATCTGCCCGAAAAATAACACGTGCGCAAGCGCACGTGCATTTTCCGAACCCTGCCATAAAACCATACGGCCTCTACAACGTTTCGCCCGAACTTGGGAAACTGTCTGTGGGGGACTCTAATGACTCGTCAGTACCCTGGCAGTGGGTTTAACCACAAACCGTCAGCGGCACTAGCAATGCATAACGGCTGCCCATGGACTGACCTCAAGGGCTGCCGATGAGCGCACTCATCCGGAAAACCCTACTGAGCCTAACAGTGACAATGTATATACAGTCCGGTCCGTTCTTCTATGAGTATCGCATATCTGCCTAGGGGGCTAGTAACGTCAGACCCCCAATAGCAGTATAAGTCGTGTCGGAGTGAAGCCCAATAACACCCTGAGATAATACTGGAGTACCTACCAGTAAATCTCCTGCCATGGCCATGGACTTTGTGTAATGGCTCTCCTAGACACAGCACGACCTCACCCCCAATACCGGGAGAGACGAATCCCCTGCCGATCAGCTCACGTGCCTCCATATGGCTTGGGACTGTACCCAAAAGCTACCTGTTTGCACGACTCCTTTGAGCCATGGTAGGGTAGAAATCAAAGCACAGTGGGAACTCATACGAGAAAAATGACGACCTCAGGTAGATGAACTAACCTGTACACATGTCACCAGGGAACTGCTATCTGACGGTAGATATAATACTAACTAGCAGATTCCCGGCCAGTCCTGTCCGGTGTACTCATAACCCAATGAGCACCTGTATACATCTTAGGTGATCCAACTGACACCAGTGGCTTGTGAGACCGGCCACCGCCCCTCGTCGGGGTCTCGACTGTACACACTAGTCTACTCCGGAGTATCGATACCCTGTCTCGAAACTCCCACGACTTGGGACCACAATTAAGGATATGCATATAAACCACCCAACTCTCACGTATATGATCGCCATCATACTGTTGGTGGTAAAGCAAGATCCTAAAGGCTCTATCAAAGTGTAACATGTAATCAGTCACCTGATCATGTACACGACTGATAAAGGAAAACCAGATAGCATACTATCATCTTGAGTAAGACTGTCCTACCGGTATAGGTCCTCCGTAATCATTGCAATCACGTACCTGTGATCCAATAATTGACTATGAGGGCACTATCTCCAACAATCTCCCACTTGCACTCAAGGCTAATTATTGCGATGTCGACTACTCACAGCCCGTGTGAAACCGAACATCCAACTCCTCTACTAATCAGTATCACAAAGCCCCTTTGTAAAACTATTGTGTTCGAGAAATAGCCTTAGTGAGTGGATCCGCCTAGAAGTTTCTTTCTATATCTCTCTTAATCTCAAGTTTGTGGAGAAAGCCATCTCCCGAAACGAGTAATACCCGTCTTAGAATATGTCTGGATATCTGATGGGACCTAGTTCATAAATGAACTCCAAATCCAAACTTCTTAGACTGTATCGATCACTGAACCTAATCAGTATCCGGCACCATGCCACCCACAGTATCCTCTTGGACCACCTGTCCATAATACCGTCCCTCTTCGTCAGAGGGAAAAACTATAACTCTGACAATCACTCTGTCAACCATGTCACCTTTGAAGCCTGGAATGATAATCGTCTCCCGAAGGAGGCTGCCGTCATCAAATCCGTAGAACATGCACTTATGTTCTAAACCTGCTTCCTTATGTTTCTCCAGGATTGGATTAATACAAACTTATTGAATCTAGTGCAAAACCAACATTTGGTGTGGTACTTGACATCTCATGATTGACTCAATTGCCTAAGCAAGTGATCTGCCAATCATGCACATCCCTCTCCCCTTTAGTCTGTAAGACACCTTTAGAGAGGGTGACTCCATCACCTGCAGGTACACCACCATGCTAGGAGTCAACTATTCCAAAAACCATTAGAATATCTGTCAAAGTACCCACATTGGGAAACTACCCAAATCCAGATCTAAAACCATAGATCTAGAAACCAGAATGTCAAATATTATATCCATATCCTGTCTGGAGAAACAACTGTGTGACGACCACAGTACAACCGATCGTAGTATAGGAATTTTACTTCCTACTCTGTGTATGTCATCCAAATACCATGACATCACACCCTACTACCTTCTTAACAGATCCATCCCCTATTCTGATTGAAGTCAAACCCATGACTGTCACATCAAAAATTAGATGATCTATCTCCGCTATAACTGCTCTAGTCTATCAATAGACATAAGCTACTTGCCCACCATGCTTCCGTTGCTCCCACTGACTACGACAACCCTCCTACCGGGTCTCATAACCTGGAACAACAGTAGTGTCAAGTCTGGGTAGATAAGAACCTCCCTGTCACCGTCCTTGAGGCTACCGAAGTACCTCTCGGGTGTCTGAGGTTACCTACCATAACTGCGGAGTGGCTATTGGAATGTCAAACCTGATTGAATATATAGGTCCTATTAAATTTTCTGTAATCGTTCGCGGTTCTGGAATCACTTCCAGTTCTACCATACTCCCACTACTGTTTTCTGAAAAAGATTCATTTTACCAAAACTGTGGCGAGTCAAGAACAATATCACTATTGATCTTCCAAATGGTAGAATATCAACCCTCATCATAGCCAGGGTCAACCCACAAACTGCCACTACAGAAACGTGCCCTGAGTTATCCAAAGTCTGGTTTTAAGCATAAGCTGGACAACTCCCCGTACCTTAATATCTTTTAAGGTACGATCCATTCTATATCCAATATAGAAACTTTGGCACTAATTTAATTAGAACCAGATTCAAATCATGCAGCTGTCTCCAGTGCATATCAACTTAATGGAAAGAGGCTAATCAGCATTACTCAACTTAGGAATCCATCCAATTATGAGTAACCTGAAAGAGAAAACTCGTTTCTCAAAACCATCACTATCATCTGAATACCAATCACAAGAATCTACATCTTCGATCTCTTTGAAGAATCCCGATACTTGTGATACCTGGTTCTCTACTTTATTCTTATACCCACAACTTCTCAAAACTTAGACCTTGTATTTCTACGAAACACTTGTCTAAATACTAGAGAAGTTATAAGTAAACAGAACATAGTACGAGGACCTACCCCTTTGTCCTGATGGACACTGGACAACATACAATACTCTGTATAAGTCCGCTGAGTTAAACAACTCATAACCTGTGCGTTGTAGGTTGAAAACTGTACCCTGGCGATTTCCTCAAATATCACCAATTACAACGAATTCCGATATAATGGGGATAATCACCTAATTCCCAATATCTTACTCCCACTCATCATCTGTAAAACCATACAGATATGAGAATGAAACCTGGTAAATACATACCCTTGGAGTAAGTGTCTAATCGGGAAAAACATTTTTTCTTTAACAATGCACTGAAACATGAAAATGTTTCGTAGGGGTATCCTGGTATTCATAGTAATGCCTCTTCCATAATCCAATTCATGACTTCAACCGTATATTTTATTGCCATCTCTCCAAATCCCTTTATTTGTCTTTAGTCGTTACCTTCTGTACACCTTCGTTAGGCTAAATGGTTTTCTTCCTTCCCTACCGTTCGGCACCAGCCTATGGTTTGGAAGAAGACTATCCAGTAAGCATAATAGGTGTACCCTCCTAAACCAAGGAGTACTCGCATCTCGAGAGAAGGTGATGATAAAAGACAACTAAATAATACCTTATTCTTTTAAAGGTGAAATAGGAGTGGCGATGAAGTACGCGGTTTTGGTCGTGAATGATATCAGTCGCAATTTACTTTACCCTCTTTCTAATCCCTTTATTTTGTCTTTACATATTACCTTCTGCACACCCTACTTAGGCTAATTGGTTTTCTTCATTCCCTACCTTTCGGCACCAGCCTATGGTTTGAAATAAGACTATCCAATAAGCGTAATAGGTGTACTCTCCTAAACCAAGGAGCTCTCGCAACCTGAGAGAAGGTGATAATAAAAGACAACTGAATAAACCAATTCTATTTCTCCTGAACCTGGATTCATCCTCGAAGAAGTCCCTTCGAGTTCGTATATAACCATACGATGGATCTATCCAATGGAAGTGGATATCCGTAGTAATACGGGTGTTCTGAGAAATGCAAAGGGTAAAAGAAGGAGTGGCAATGACTTATGCAACATAGACAATCCAAAAGCCAGTATTTTAAGAAGGTTCGGTCCACCTGGTCACTGAGTCATAGTCTAGGGTCGGTCAAAGGTCGCTGCCAAAGAGAGAGAGAAAAGAAAAACACTCTGCGTGCACTCTAACCTAGATCAGAATGGTCATCATTTTATCTAATCCGGAAACCTCCCACTGTCCTGTCAAATTCTCCTCCAAACCTAAAGAAGAATCAATCGGGATCACCCGAAGAGTAAACCAACTCATCAGTGGGAATCAGGATCCAACTCTCATCGCATGATAACGTGATGGAATGCATCCACGTTACTCATACTCCAGAAGGTATGCGCATACTTGGCAAGTTTCAGTTTCTTTAGAAACTCCCGATATGATTTTTGCCCCATGCTCTTATAACCTTGGCGTTGGTCAAAATGTCATAAGTCACATGCCAAGTTCTACCCGTCACTATCTTGTCAATTTGAACCCACCCGCGCATGCCCTTGACGTTGGCCAAAATGGCAGAACGACTGTCCCAAACTAACTCATCTATCTATGCAACAATTGAATACCCAGCAGCTACCAAACACTATACCAAAATGGCAGAACGACTGTCCCCGAGTTTCACAGAGCCGCTGCTGAAACACGACGTTCCCCTGTCGTGTGGATAGCCTGTGCAATGAAACCTAGACCCCTACGGGTGCGGTAAGTTACCCGCCAAGACCTGAAGCGAGGCAGCCCCCTACAACATAGTGAATGGACCACACAGCTGTAACATTTCAAAAAAGATAAAATGTTAATTTTGGGAATTTTTATAATTTAATATTATTTTATTGAATATTTTAATATTTTGGAATTATTAAAAACAAATAAATGGGGAAAAAAATTTGGAAAATTCTAAAATAGGGTAAATTAGAGAATTATGACATTTTAAAGTTTTTGTGATTAATTTGACACTAATTTAGTGCTAATCGCGATTAAAAATCGCTAATCGGTTTTTAGCTTTTTGTGCAACACATGCACATATCACTTTTTCACACTTGTGCATTTTCTTGACATGCTTTTCATTTGGGTTTACTATTTGAGTGAGAAGGGTTTTAAAAGGAAAAAGAAAAGGAAAAGAATAAAGAAATGGGTAGTTGGTGAGAGAGAGAGGTATGGGCTTCATTGACTAAGGACTTAACCATTTCTCCCCTCATTTCCCTCCCTCTTCTCCCTTCTCCTGCTCCTGCTCCTGCACCTCCTTTCCCTCCCCTCTTCAAGCTCCAAAACACCTCTAAAACAACCCCAAAACCCAATCTCCATTTCATTAAATGTGTGCACAATCCCTAGATCTACACTTGGTGCTAAAGAAGCAAGGATTTTGGCCACTAGGGGCAACTCAAGAAAATTCTTGAGTTGCCAAATGAGGTATTTTCTGGACCTTAAACTTAGTTTATTCATTTCCTTTACCCTCATATTAAGATCGAATCGATATTGTGTGATATTGTGGACTTGTGGATAACCTAGTTAGGGTTGTGATGATTTATGGGTTGTAATATGGAATTGAGGTCAGTAGAGGTTATACCATCACCCTAGTGTATGAATTGGAAACCCAAAACCTGAAGCTTAAACCATAATACGGATTTTAGAAATTTATGAAATCTGTGAAGGGTATATTGAATCTGCTATCACCCGAGACACCCTAAATTAAAATTGATTGGACAGTGACACGTGCAGGCACCCAGGAAGCTAACCCCAAGACCCCAGCTCCCACTTCTTCTTCCCGGCCGCCAATTTATCCCCATTGGCCGCAAATTGCGGCCTGGGTCCCACCATTTTGGCTCGTATTGGTTCTGTAGCTCCTACATGTTCATGTTAGACCCCTGATATATATAGATTTGTATAAAGTGACCTAGGGTAAAATCTGGGACATATTTCCTAAGTTGCTGTTTTAGATTCATGTTTCCGTATTCCGTATTTTTAATTCTGCCATTGTGGATTGTGTTTTGCCTCGACTATTTGGCGTTTATACGACGATATAGAGGATGTGTTGATGGTTTTGAAGGCGTGCCATGGGTTTTAACCTATAGGCCTCTTATCGTATCATTTTGGATTTCATGTGCCGTTTTAGCTTTGATTTGGTTTTAATGCGCATATACGATATTTTGATGTGTAGGTACCCCATGAAGACTTCGGGACGACAAGCAAGCGTGTGGCGACGTCCACAAATGAAGACGCTAGGTGAGTAGATTATATCTACTGGGGGAAGTCGGGTGGATGGCGTATAGCACCCCCGCAGTCCGTAGTTGTTATTATATATGATAGTTAGGTGTATTATGGATAGTGTAGGGTTAGAAGTGACTAGTGTAGTTCATAGTCGCGAACCCTAGAATAGAATTACACCTACACGCACACCCTTGCATATTACCTATACTGGCACTGTGTTGATGATATTGGATGACTTTGGAGATGAGTCAATGATATTGGGCTTTGTGCCGCGAGATCGGTGATGTGATATGATTCGTATTTGGGATACGAAATGTGATTCTTGTGGGCTTGGGATGTGTGTTTACCCCCGCATGCATACTTTATTGATGGTATCGATTTATACTAGACATAGAATAGTACCCCAAATTATATGATATGTTGATAGTGATACCTGAAGTGTGATGAGATAGTGTGATATTGACCCGTACCCAGCTATTGGGATGCCGTACGACGATTTACCGTATGAGCTTTACATTGATGATAGATCCGCACTCATGACTTGAGGATGTCATATGATATACTGTATCGTACGCGATACTATTGAGGCAGAATCACCGACTATTATATCTATATATATATCGACTTAGATGTTAGGCGGTTTCCTTACCTGTAGCTCAGCTTGTTAGTTCAGCTGTATAGTTTAGTGTAGTTGTTAGATTAGATTAGACTCCTACATATTTCAAAACTAGCGGGTCGTGGGTATTTTAAAAGACAGGTCAAGGGATCTACGGACATTTCAAAAGGCGTATCTTTTCATAAAAACACCGTAGCCCCTATTTTCAAAACCCCATGATTCGTGATATTTCAAAAGGCACCATTTGTAGGACTTATATTAGATTAATGCAGATTAGTTATAGTTGCGTCTAGATTCAGCTCCCACTTTTTTTGTGGTTCGCTTTGCATCGTATTCTTATATTATGTTTCATACTCCATTATTGATATCATGCTGTTAGGACACCAGCACCATTACCGATGTTGCGTATGTACCACGTACACTTACTTGCCGGCTCACACACATCTTCATCGGTAATTGCCATGTCACGTACACCTTAGAAAATACTATTGCTTGACATAACCTATTAGCTAATAGTTTAGACATTGTAGTTATTACCTGCTACTTCATGCATACTGATATTCATTGTTATGCCGCATTCATGGATTCTCATGCATATATTCACTATTTTACGTGTTACTGAGGTTTTGGATTTGGATTTCCGTGAGATTTTCTGGATTTGGAGGAAAACCGCAAAAACACAGATAAACATTTTCTCTCTTTTAAAATAAAAAGTGCGGTTTTCCCATGATGTATGAGTCGTCCACCATGAGTTTGCTGATGGATTTGGAAACCCAATTCGAGGAGACGGATGAACCGTTTCGGGTACATGGTGGACCCGGTGCGGTACCCCGGGGCAAGATGAATGTGGTGATGACGTTGAGCCTGGCAGGGGTGCACTACCGACCGGTGATTTTACCTGACGCGTCGGATATCCGGAGGATACCGTCGTGGTCTTGAGATTGATGGTAGGGGCCGGTCTGGACTGACGGTGCCCTAGATTTTGTGATTGGGATACAGAGATATCGGGATATTTGGATTACGTTTTGTGCCGATGTTAGGCACTGTTTTATGCTGATTTCATTATGATACCTCATTTTAAAAATACAAAGGAAATCTCACTAAAGTATGAAAACAGTTTCTTCATTTACATGTATTATGTTCTCAAGCATTCATACCTCATTCTTATGTTATATTGCTACCTGAGGCACTGACACAAGCACAGGAGATTACACTCGGGTTAGATATTTACCCTAGCCTTGTTATAGGCTGCATGTTTTATATTGAGGATTTTGTACTGATCGTTTTGACCTAGGATTATGTCTTGCGTTCGGTTTCTGCTTGTAGTTATTCTCTATTCACGAGTTGGCAACTCACCCCCGTTGTGCCACAGTTCTTGCAGGTTTTGCCGTACGGGTTCCTTTGCGGCATTTCTGGCACATTGCTTCCTTGCGGGTGAATTGCATTTGGTAGGTGGTTCCTTTTGCATCAAAACCACCATTGGACTTATATTATTCTTTGTGTCTAGAATTTCCATCAACCAAATTTGTTTATTGTTTCAGACTCAGACTTTAGTGATGTTTTATTTGGCCTTAGAGTCGCGCTTAGTAGTATTGCGGTTTTCATGCTTACTGTGTTTCTTTTGGATCGATCCTCGCCTTTCGGCGTTGTATATTATATTGCATGTGTGGTTGTGACCGTCAATTGACGAAGAGCTAGCTCCCGCTTGGGGATGCCTTTTATCATTATATATATGTTATGCTTGTTGTATCCCGTTCGGGGCCAGTATTTACAAAAGAAACTCTGCCGAAATTTTTAGAAAAGACTTTACCTTTTAAAAATGCACCTTCGGCTTAGTTATTTAAAAACCTCGACTTCAAACATATTTTCCTTCACTTCTTTAAACCACTTTTCTTCACTTACTCTTAAAATGGTTTTAGATTTCTGGGCTTTGGCTTACTTGGATCAGATAGAGTCCTATAGATTTCATATGGTTCGACGGCCAGTCACGTGCTCTTTCGGGTCGTGACAAAGTTGGTATCAGAGCGCTAGGTTGACCTTGGTTCGAGTCTAAGTTTGACTATGTGGAGCCTAGGGCGTTTATATATATACGGAACTTAGGCTTGACCTTACGGAACTTAGACTTAGTCGAGGGGGTATTAGACCCGAACTTTCGTCGTATAGGATGACCCTTGGTTGATGGAATAGGTGACTAAAGTAGAGTGACGTACCGTTGGTATGTTCCGCGGCATACTTACGACACGCCACTCCGCTTAAGGAACCTTAGGATGTACATATTTTCGAGATCAGTGATTCTCTTTATATCCATGATTATACATCCATTTGAGATCCCCGATTCTATTAGTCCATGATCATACCTTCATTGATGATGTTCCTTCTTATGATCGTGTATCCACTCTGGATCTGTTGTTTCCTTTCTTGCCATTGATCTTCTCTCTTCGATACTCGATTGAGGTTCCTGTCGCCATGTTTGAGCGCAGTTTGGGCTGCTGCTAGGGTTACAGTCAGTGCGAGCTCGTCTGGTACGAGGGCTGATCATTGTGTTTTCTGGTGACATGGGAACGTCTCGAGTTAGTATTGATGACTGTGACCTCAAGTGGAGGCGAGTGCTTGGTTTTGCACCGGATGATCGGGCCATTGTTAGAGCTGCCAGTTGAGAGAGGACTGTTGATGTACATCATACCTCAGAGATTATGATGTCGCCTACCGTGCAGACAGAGGGACCAGCTGTTGCTGAGATTGACGGGATGTCGCTTTCGGAGCTTACGAGCTTAGATTGTCGGAGTTTCCAGACAGATATGAGACAGATTATAGCTAGTCTACTCGATTTGAGAGACGAAGGTGATTCGTCCGATTTATGCACCGGAGCGGGCCCAGTTGAGTTGAAGATTTCCAGTGTGGAAAGTCTTACTCAGATCTAGGGCAGACCGATTCAGAGATGACCGCCAATGCGTCGTCTTTCCTGGAGGATTGAGGCGCTGTTCGGCGTGCAGGTGAATGGCCAGCTGCTGCTGCAAATGACGAGATATCGCCCAGATGGTTGGAGCTGCTGCAGCGTGAGCATATACTTAGAGAGATGATAGCGAGTCGCCAGTCACCTGAGGATGAATGACTAGGACATTTGGTTCGTCCGTTTACCGATGCGAGGTCATCAGATAGATTGATTCCAGCTAGAGACGACTTCACGCAGATTCGTTGAGAGTCGATTGAGACGATCGAATGTCAGGAGCCCATTTTCCAAGTTTAAAGTATACGGAAAGACATGCAGGTGATTCTATGGACCCTCTAGAAGAATGAAACTCTAACTCGACTTAATGACCGTGTGAAAGCCTTTGAACCTTAGGGTTTACGGCAGTTCCGCGGCGCCATTAGTGAGGCTTGGGTTTGCCCTTGTACGGCTGGACCACCGACGCTGAGGCATGTACTCGATACTATTAAACTGTACTCAAGATGTTGATCTCTTGGGGGATTATAAGGTTCTGACGAGTCGATCGAATGTTTCGACATCATTCGGATATCATGTGATGGGATGCATTGCTTGGGAGACTCCAGATACGAGTATAGCCGTTGGAGCATAGTCCATGCAGCCACGATGAGACGAGTCCGAATCAGTCGACATTGAAGCAGAGTGAAGAAAAGAGTTCGTAAGAGATTTCGACGAGATGACGTCCCACTCCGCTGACATTAGAGATGTGATACGCACCCAGAGGCGTTGTATATGGATATATCTTCCAGAAAGAAGCGCGATAAGTATGCAGCCGTTCCGGAATAAGAATTTGCTTCAGCAAGGGATGATGACTTCTGGGCAATTCGGCAGGGATGAGATTTGAGAGAGACTTCGACATGACCTTTCTGGAATACTATACGAGAAGACCTGACCCAGGAGTGGTCATATTGCGCATAACCAGCAGGCCAGAGTTAGCATTGTCGACGAGGTAGTTGACCAGATTCGGATAAAGGAACTTACCTAGATGCGTTGCGAATCGATCAAGGACGGACGAGTATTGAGTATTCCTCCGATGGTTGGGACGTGTTCCCGAGGGCCTGTTCGGCCTGACATCTTCTACAGAATGATGAAGCTACAGAGTACGCGATTTCGAGTCCGTGTGAGAGACTTCAGATTGACCGTGGCCGAGAACAGTGCAGTGCGTAGATATGCATGGCGTGACGTCTTAGTGGACGACGATAGAGACAGGTGGAACCAGAGGTTCGGGCGAGACGCTGAGGAGCTGTCATTGCTTCCCGTCGAGACCAGAGGTCAGATATGCTTACAGAGGCATTAGGATGCAACCAGATTCTGAGAAATATTGTGCTGAGGACACAGATGTCTATCGAGTGAGAAGAGATTATGCAGGAGAGCCAGCCTCTGTACAGTTCGGCATAGGCAAGATCGGAAGAGACCTTGAGCAGGATTCCTTCCAGGACATTGCTGCAATGATGTTTGCACCCAGGATCAGATATGTGACGTGCATTCAGAGAGCCAGAGGCCGACGCCAGTGATGGGCTGCCTCACGAGTGGTCGTGAGGATTGACCGATAGGTGACCAGAGAAGTGCCAGAACAGAATCGTCCCCGTTAGCACACCTGACAGGGCCGATGAGCCGATTGACTGCGAGATAGGTAATCCTCAGAGAAGATAAGGACCCAGAGTCAGAGGGCGCCAGACCGTGAGCAAGAGGCAAGTAGATATCTTGCGCTGCTAGCAGTAGATGCACCGACTCCTTCTCGACCTCGAAGGAGGAACTACCGACGACGGTACTATGATTTGTGATTTTGTGATTCGATTATCACGTATCCGTCATTTTGGATTTCGGTATTTTGGGCGTTCTGTTTGCATGATTTAGTTTTGATGACTGAGTTTCATGATATTTGTTTCATGCACCCACTGGATATTTATATTTTGCGCATAGTTATTACATTCGAGGTTTTGATTTTGAATTCACGCCCACCTTATACAGTGATTTGATTTACACTTCCAGCAGAGTTTTCATGCACCTTTAGTGTTTTGATATACGATTTTGGTGCACGCCAGATGCACTAAATCGGGATTCTTCGTGCATGTTACATGCACCTGATTTGGTTGCTGTCAGGCACACACGTTGCCTATGACAGATGTTTCGTGCACACCCGTTGCACCTAGATGTTGTTTTGTACACCTGTATGACACATATATGGATTTTGATTCCTTGCGCACCAGACGCATAGGATATTCTCTATGTATTGATTTCTTCGGATCCCCGACAAATTGGAGTATTACAAAAATTGTTTTAGTATTGGGGGTTTAAATTTAAATTCGGGGACCGAATTTCTTTAAGGGGGGTAGATTGTAACATTTCAAAAAAGATAAAATGTTAATTTTGGGAATTTTTATAATTTAATATTATTTTATTGAATATTTTAATATTTTGGAATTATTAAATACAAATAAATGGGGAAAAATTTTGGAAAATTCTAAAATAGGGTAAATTAGAGAATTATGACATTTTAAAGTTTTTATGATTAATTTGACACTAATTTAGTGCTAATCGCGATTAAAAATCGCTAATCGGTTTTTAGCTTTTTGTGCAACACATGCACATATCACTTTTTCACACTTGTGCATTTTCTTGCCATGCTTTTCATTTGGGTTTACTATTTGAGTGAGAAGGGTTTTAAAAGGAAAAAGAAAAGGAAAAGAATAAAGAAATGGGTAGTTGGTGAGAGAGAGAGGTATGGGCTTCATTGACTAAGGACTTAACCATTTCTCCCCTCATTTCCCTCCCTCTTCTCCCTTCTCCTGCTGCTGCTCCTGCACCTCCTTTCCCTCCCCTCTTCAAGCTCCAAAACACCTCTAAAACAACCCCAAAACCCAATCTCCATTTCATTAAATGTGTGCACAATCCCTAGATCTACACTTGGTGCTAAAGAAGCAAGGATTTTGGCCACTAGGGGCAACTCAAGAAAATTCTTGAGTTGCCAAATGAGGTATTTTCTGGACCTTAAACTTAGTTTATGCATTTCCTTTACCCTCATATTAAGATCGAATCGATATTGTTTGATATTGTGGACTTGTGGATAACCTAGTTAGGGTTGTGATGATTTATGGGTTGTAATAAGGAATTGAGGTCAGTAGAGGTTATACCATCACCCTAGTGTATGAATTGGAAACCCAAAATCTGAAGCTTAAACCATAATACGGATTTTAGAAACCGATATCGGGGAATTTATGAAATCTGTGAAGGGTATATTGAATCTGCTATCACCCGAGACACCCTAAATTAAAATTGATTGGACAGTGACACGTGCAGGCACCCAGGAAGCTAACCCCAAGACCCCAGCTCCCACTTCTTCTTCCCGGCCGCCAATTTATCCCCATTGGCCGCAAATTGCGGCCTGGGTCCCACCATTTTGGCTCGTATTGGTTCTGTAGCTCCTACATGTTCATGTTAAACCCCTGATATATATAGATTTGTATAAAGTGACCTAGGTTAAAATCTGGGACATATTTCCTAAGTTGCTGTTTTAGATTCATGTTTCCGTATTCCGTATTTTTAATTCTGCAATTGTGGATTGTGTTTTGCCTCGACTATTTGGCGTTTATATGACGATATAGAGGATGTGTTGAAGGTTTTGTAGGCGTGCCATGGGTTTTAACCTATAGGCCTCTTATCGTATCATTTTGGATTTCATGTGCCGTTTTAGCTTTGATTTGGTTTTAATGCGCATATACGATATTTTGATGTGTAGGTACCCCATGAAGACTTCGGGACAACATGCAAGCGCGTGGCGACGTCCACAAATGAATATGCTAGGTGAGTAGATTATATCTACTGGGGGAAGTCGGGTGGATGGCGTATAGCACCCCCGCAGTCCGTAGTTGTTATTATATATGATAGTTAGGTGTATTATGGATAGTGTAGGGTTAGAAGTGACTAGTGTAGTTCATAGTCGCGAACCTTAGAATAGAATTACACCTACACGCACACCCTTGCATATTACTTATACTGGCACTGTGTTGATGATATTGGATGACTTTGGAGATGAGTCAATGATATTGGGCTTTGTGCCGCGAGATCGGTGATGTGATATGATTCGTATTTGGGATACGAAATGTGATTCTTGCGGGCTTGGGATGTGTGTTTACCCACGCATGCATACTTTATTGATGGTATCGATTTATACTTGACATAGAATAGTACCCCAGATTATATGATATGTTGATAGTGATACCTGAAGTGTGATGAGATAGTGTGATATTGACCCGTACCCAGCTATTGGGATGCCGTACGACGATTTACCGTATGAGCTTTACATTGATGATAGATCCGCACTCATGACTTGAGGATGTCATATGATATACTGTATCGTACGCGATACTATTGAGGCAGAATCACCGACTATTATATCTATATATATATCGACTTAGATGTTAGGCGGTTTCCTTACCTGTAGCTCAGCTTGTTAGTTCAGCTGTATAGTTTAGTGTAGTTGTTAGATTAGATTAGACTCCTACCTATTTCAAAACTAGCGGGTCGTGGGTATTTTAAAAGACAGGTCAAGGGATCTACGGACATTTCAAAAGGCGTATCTTTTCATAAAAACACCGTAGCCCCTATTTTCAAAACCCCATGATTCGTGATATTTCAAAAGGCACCATTTGTAGGACTTATATTAGATTAATGCAGATTAGTTATAGTTGCGTCTAGATTCAGCTCCCACTTTTTTTGTGGTTCGCTTTGCATCGCATTCTTATATTATGTTTCATACTCCATTATTGATATCATGCTGTTAGGACACCAGCACCATTACCGATGTTGCGTATGTACCACGTACACTTACTTGCCGGCTCACACACATCTTCATCGGTAATTGCCATGTCACGTACACCTTAGAAAATACTATTGCTTGACATAACCTATTAGCTAATAGTTTAGACATTGTAGTTATTACCTGCTACTTCATGCATACTGATATTCATTGTTATGCCGCATTCATGGATTCTCATGCATATATTCACTATTTTACGTGTTACTGAGGTTTTGGATTTGGATTTCCGTGAGATTTTCTGGATTTGGAGGAAAACCGCAAAAACACAGATAAACATTTTCTCTCTTTTAAAATAAAAAGTGCGGTTTTCCCATGATGTATGAGTCGTCCACCATGAGTTTGCTGATGGATTTGGAAACCCGATTCGAGCAGACGGATGAACCGTTTCGGGTACATGGTGGATCCGGTGCGGTACCCCGGGGCAAGATGAATGTGGTGATGATGTTGAGCCTGGCAGGGGAGCACTACCGACCGGTGATTTTACCTGACGCGTCGGATATCCGGAGGATACCGTCGTGGTCTTGAGATTGATGGTAGGGGCCGGTCTAGACTGACGGTGCCCTAGATTTTTTGATTGGGATACAGAGATATCGGGATATTTGGATTACGTTTTGTGCCGATGTTAGGCACTGTTTTATGCTGAATTCATTATGATACCTCATTTTAAAAATACAAAGGAAATCTCACTAAAGTATGAAAACAGTTTCTTCATTTACATGTATTATGTTCTCATGCATTCATACCTCATTCTTATGTTATATTGCTACCTGAGGCACTGACAAAGGCACATGAGATTACACTCGGGTTAGATATTTACCCTAGCCTTGTTATAGGCTGCATGTTTTATATTGAGGATTTTGTACTGATCGTTTTGACCTAGGATTATGTCTTGCGTTCGGTTTCTGCTTGTAGTTATTCTCTATTCACGAGTTGGCAATTCACCCCCGTTGTGCCACAGTTCTTGCAGGTTTTACCGTACAGGTTCCTTTGCGGCATTTCTGGCACATTGCTTCCTTGCGGGTGAATTGCATTTGGTAGGTGGTTCCTTTTGCATCAAAACCACCATTGTACTTATATTATTTTTTGTATCTAGAATTTCCATCAACCAAATTTGTTTATTGTTTCAGACTGAGACTTTAGTGATGTTTTATTTGGCCTTAGAGTCGCGCTTAGTAGTATTGCGGTTTTCATGCTTACTGTGTTTCTTTTGGATCGATCCTCGCCTTTCGGCGTTGTATATTATATTGCATGTGTGGTTGTGACCGTCAATTGACGAAGAGCTAGCTCCCGCTTGGGGATGCCTTTTATCATTGTATATATGTTATGCTTGTTGTATCCCGTTCGGGGCCAGTATTTACAAAAGAAACTCTGCAGAAATTTTTAGAAAAGACTTTACCTTTTAAAAATGCACCTTCGGCTTAGTTATTTAAAAACCTCGACTTCAAACATATTTTCCTTCACTTCTTTAAACCAGTTTTCTTCACTTACTCTTAAAATGGTTTTAGATTTCTGGGCTTTGGCTTACTTGAATCAGATGGAGTCCTATAGATTTCATATGATTCGAGGGCCAGTCACGTGCTCTTTCGGGTCGTGACACCAGCACTCCACGGAATCCGGCAAACTTGGGCACCCCTCCTTGGGTCAACCTGTACCCCCTACGAGTGCGGCGAATAGTCTGCCAATTCTAGAGTGGGGCCCCTCTGCCTCTCAAAGCCATGAGATGCGGACCCGTTGCTTCTCAGAACCCGGCTATCCGTGCACTCCGTCGCGGGGTAACCCTAGTACAGAAATAAATAATAGTACAATCGGTACATCGACCGCAACCTGGTCGTGCCCCAAAAGAATATTATACAACAGGCAGTGACGGCAGTCCACATGTTGGACGCTCGCCCCGCAATATCAAATGTACAAATAAACACAAACTGTACTACCATTGCACACTGCTATCCACCACGACAAATCCGCAACATCACAGCACAACACAGAACATCAACGCGAATGTCACGTACGCAAACCCGTCTAAAAGAACTATAGCAATCAGACGCGGTTTACCGATCAAATGACATTCCCGGTCGGAGATATAATGTAAGCACTGTAAACTAACGTGTTTAAATTTCGATCGACCAAATATCAAATAGTGGGCCCCACGACTTACTGGTGAACAGTAACAAAATCTGGGCCAAAACGATGTTTACCAAAAACCACAAATTCCAGAGAAGAACCCACTGTACAAATTTGGGAGCACGAGCTCACTACGTGGCCGCGGATGCGCGGCCAAACCATGGGTTTGGCCGCGTTTCCGCGGCTATTTGGTGGAGACACGTGCCCAAATTTGGTCGTGGTTCTTAGAAAAGCCTGCACAGATTTTTAAGACATGCAGAATTATTTTATCAGACCATTTAAAATCGACAGAAACTGTTAGGCTTGGATTTTGCAATTTTCGATTTCCGGTCGGATCGATGTTTTAAACGCGTTAGCACAAGTTAGTATAGCAAAATGGTGAGGCTCTGATACCACTGTAAGTCTACGCTAGCGCCCCGGCAGTCTACAGACGCCAAATGCGGAACAAAAACTATTTAACTGGCGCTATCGTATACTTTAACCCAGATCTTCCATTATTGCTAAACTAACAAACTGTAAAGAGTGTAGAAAGGTTATACCGAACGATTCGAGTCCTTCGTTCTTCAACCATCATCCCATGCTCCGTTGCGGCTGCTCCGATCTCTTCGATCTCCGATCTTCTTCGTCGAGGTGGCACCACGTCGACGATTCTTTAAACGGGCTCCCGCCTCTGACTTGAGGCAACTCGATCGTCAAGTTTGCTAAAAGAGACGACCAAGATTGATGTAGAGAATGATTAGATGACTTTGTCTCACTTCGTCCAAATCCGTGGACGATCGGTTAATGAAGTTGCCGTGGGAATTGGGTGATGGAATGAAATGAACTGTGAAATTCCATACACCCCAAATACTATCATAATCTTTTCTCTCTAAAATGAAATCAACCAAGTGAGAGTGAGAGGGAGAAGAGAGAGGGCCGGCCATATATATGGAGAAGGGGGGTGAGTGTAGGAGGAGGGGAGAGTAACCATAAGACTAAATATCTCACAAAATATCCTTAGCTAAACAAGATTCATTAAAGCTAAAGCATGACTCACTTAAACACCTCATCAAGTCATTAATGCAACCAATGAAAACTCAACACCAATTAATCCTAGTCACCTCATCTAGAATCTTCTAGAACACTGACTCACCTCAACTGAAGAAAAGATAAATCCGTCTTTAACCGAATGTTAAAAGACGGCTGATAGAAAACTGGAAACTGGTAACTTCCAAAAGTGATCCTGAAACGAATTTCAGGACAACCCCGAAACTGTATAAATATACCCGCATTTGTATTATGACCGAATACAAATGCAACTGAGACAAAGATATTATACCTACTCAATATAATACTTGGATCCGGCTTAAACCAAAGTCGACCAGTATCATCTGCCCGAAAAATAACACGTGCGTAAACGCACGTGCATTTTCCGAACCCTGCCATAAAACCATACGGCCTCTACAACGTTTCGCCCGAACTTGGGAAACTGTCTGTGGGGGACTGTAATGACTCGTCAGTACCCTGGCAGTGGGTTTAACCACAAACCGTCAGCGGCACTAGCAATGCATAACGGCTGCCCATGGACTGACCTCAAGGGATGACGATGAGCGCACTCATCCGGAAAACCCTACTGAGCCTAACAGTGACAATGTATATACAGTCTGGTCCGTTCGTCTTTGAGTATCGCATATCTGCCTAGGGGGCTAGTAACGTCAGACCCCCAATAGCAGTATAAGTCGTGTCGGAGTGAAGCCCAATAACACCCTGAGATACTACTGGAGTACCTACCAGTAAATCTCCTGCCATGGCCATGGACTTTGTGTAATGGCTCTCCTAGACACAGCACGACCTCGCCCCCAATACCGGGAGAGACGAATCCCCTACCGATCCGCTCACGTGCCTCCATATGGCTCAGGACTGTACCCAAAAGCTACCTGTTTGCACGACTCCTTTGAGCCGTGGTAGGGTAGAAATCAAAACACAGTGGGAACTCACACGAGACAAATGACGACCTCAGGTCGATGAACTAACCTGTACACATGTCACTAGGGAACTGCTATCTGACGGTAGATATAATACTAACTAGCAGATTCCCGGCGAGTCCTGTCCGGTGTACTTATAACCCAATGAGCACCTGTATACATCTTAGGTGATCCAACTGACACCAGTGTCTTGTGAGACCGGCCACTGCCCCTCGTCGGGGTCTCGACTGTACACACTAGTCTACTCCGGAGTATCGATGCCCTGTCTCGAAACTCCCACGACTAGGGACCACAATTAAGGATATGCATATAAACCACCCAACTCTCAGGTATATGATCGCCATCATACTGTTGGTGGTAAAGCAAGATCCTAAGGGCTCTATCAAAGTGTAACATGTAATCAGTCACCTGATCATGTACACGACTGATAAAGGCAAACCAGATAACATACTATCATCTTGAGTAAGACTGTCCTACCGGTATAGGTCCTTCGCAATCATTGCAATCACGTACCTGTGATCCAATAATTGACTATGAGGGCACTATCTCCAACAGTCACATGGAGGCAATGAGCGATAAGAGAGGATTCGTCTCTCCCGGTATAGGGAGTTGATGTTGCGCAGTGTTCGATTGGCTATAACCAGAAATCCCTGGCCAGGGTTGCTGAGATATACTGGTAAGTGGTACCAGTAGTTTCTCGAACTGTTATAGACCTCATATCGACACGACTTGTCGAGCTACTGGGGTCTGACGTTTACCACCCCTAGGCGAGATATTCAACATATCAGACGAACAGACCAGACTGTGCGGTAAGTGTTACTGGTTGGATTCACAGGAGGGTGAGCGGGCTTGCTCGTTGATCTTCTGATCGCTCAATACCCGGGTGGCCGTTACGTTTAGCAGACCGCTTGCAGCTTGTGGGTGTTTGATATGAGCATCACCTGCTGCCGGCGTATTGACGAGTCTTTAGAGTCTTACACAGAGGTTTCCTGGCTCAAGCGAAACGAAATAGGAGCGCATATGAGATATGTGCGGGACTGAGAATAACGCGTGTATGTGATACCGTATTCTATTCTCACGATGAATGTATCGATTGGTTGTATGCGATATAACCTAGTTATCGAATCGAGGATTGATTCGATAAGTCGATACATTGGATATTAGTCGGTCATATGCGATATGACCGGATCGTTAAATCAAGTGTTGATTTAATGATTTAATGTATAATTATATATTTGATATATTACTTTACATTAACTAATATTGGTTCACTTAAGATGGATTTTCTCACTTGATGTGCACATTGTATATGTGATATATTTTTGTGCACTAGATTGTATCATATTTGATGATGCATGCAAACTTAGGTGTATGTTTGCTTTAAAATATGATTAGGTTAATGATTAGGGTTTGAATTATTTATTTATTCATTTTTGAAAAGATGAAATGGTGGCTTTCTTTTCTTTCTTTGCTTGAAGCTTCTTGAAGCTTCATAGCATCATTGAAAGTCTACCATTTTGTTTTTATCCTAAACCTAACCATTAAACCTAAACCCTAGTTTATTCTCTACATGAGTAAAACTTCACCCATGGTTGCAACATGATAAGTATTCACTTGAATTTTTATTTTAAAAATGATTATTCATTTTTCTTCTTCTTGATCTTCTTCTTCAAGTGAAGAAAAGAAAAACTTTCTACAAAAATTTCAAGTGATGAATCCAAGTGAGAAATCCAAATCCAAAGTGAACCCACTTCCTATTTCTTCATCCTATATCACTTGCCATGTAGTATAGGGTGTTTTATTCACAAGGTTGATGACCAAGTGAAGATGGAGCTTGATCTTTAGTCGCCTCGACGTAGATCATCTTCGGCATCGAAGTCGACAACCTAGCCCGATCATTTCTTCCACGAAACCATCGCTAGTGTCCGGGATCCGATGATCGCAGCGGAGGGACATCATCATGGAGCTAAGGAAGTGGAGGACCGGATCTACAAAGGTTGTATTTCCATTCACTTACTAGTTAAGTTGTTAACTTGCTTGCTTTTTCGCCTATCCTCTAGTTAACGATCGCATTAGGGTTTCTCGGCACATGGAAAAATTTGAATTGGCCATGTTTGATCACTTGTGAAATCTCATGGGTGTGCCTAGGAACCCTACATCCATGCCCAAGTATTCGCCTCCTCGATCACATCGAAGGACTTAATACTTCTACCAGTCTAGTTCTCAACTTCAAGCTTATATTCCTTGAATTTCTCAAATGTTTCAGACTCGTGTTTCAACAAGAACACATGTCCAAATATTGAGAGATCGTTGATGAATGTAATGAAGTACGAAGAACTAACCCTGGCATTTCTAGACATAGGACCGTATACATCATCATGTATCCGTCCCAAGAGTTCAGTACCACTTTCTCTGTTTCCAGTAAATGGAGAATTGGTCATATTACCTTTGAGACAAGACTGGAAAGTATCATAAGATGAAACTTTGAACATATTCTCATATTCATCCTTATGTAACATAGCTGGTCATGTCGCATTGATATGACCTAGTCTACAATGCCACAAGAAAGATTCGTTCATTTCTGAACTACTCCTCTTGTATGTGTTCTACATACTTTGAACTGTTAGTGTTTATGCCCTAGAGGCCATTATTGTATCATAATAGTTTGTATATTACTTAATGGAAGCTTGGGATAGTCACAGTTGTATTGACAGTCTTGCTAAAAATGGTAGTATGCTACTTGGTTTATGTCTACTTTAATATGTGCATATGTTTCTTGTAACGTATCACTTATACATATTAGTAGAGCCCTTAGGATCTTTGCTTGATTACCAGCATTGTGATGGCAGTCATACTAGTGGGGGCTGGGTAGTCTATAAGCAACATCCTATATAGGTCCCTAGTCGTAGGATTATCGAGACAGGGTATCGATACTCCGGACTAGACTAGTGTGTACGCTTCTCAACCCAGTTGGGGAGATGGTCTGTCCCACATCCATCAGTACGTCGTACAGGAGATAGTATGCAGGTGCTCGTTAGGTTACGGATACACCGGACAGGACTCGCCGGAAACTGCAGGTTGGAATTATACCCATCGTCAGAGAGCAGTTCTCAGGTGACATGAGTACAGCTTAGTCCGTCGACTTGATACTGTTACTTCGCCTTGGGTGTGTTCCCACTGTACTTAGATTACTACCCTACCACGGCTCAAAGGAGTAGTGTAAACAGGTAGTAGTTGGGTGCAGTCCCGAAACACTTAGAGGCAGTGGCGGTTAGACAGGATTCGTCTCTCCCGGTATTGGGGGTTGATATCGCGCTGTGTATGGAGAGCCATTACGCAATGTCCCTGGCCAGGGCAAGCGAGATTTACTGGTGGCTTCTAGTAGTTTCTAAAAGTGTAATGGGCTGCACTCCGACACGACTTATACCGCTATTAGGGGTCTGACGTTTACCGCCCCCTAGGCCCGATATGCGATAGTCCTAGACGAACAGACCGGACTGTACGGAGCTTGTCACATCAGGCTCAGTAGGAGTTCGGATGGGCTTCCACATCGGCCTTCTTATCGACATCTACCTGAGGACCGTTACGTACAGCTAGTGCCTCTTGCGGTCTGTGGTTAAACCTACTGCCAGCATAATGTCGAGTCTTTAGAGTCCTACACAGAGAGTTTCCCTGCTTCGGGCGAAACAATATAGAGGTCGTATGGTTTTACGACAGGGTTTGGACGCATACGTGTTTTTATGCACGTACGATGTTCGGACAGTTTTTACTAGCGGGCTTTGGTTTAAGCCAGATTCTAGTATCGAGTTATTGGATTTATGTTAGTTATATGTATGCCCTAGAGGCCATTACAGTACATACGATGTATATTGTGGTGGATGCTTGGACATATATAGGGAGGACTTTCTTGCTCGACATGATAGCATGCTATCTGGTTGCTCTTTATCTTAACGTGTACTCTGATTGTCTCTATGCATACATGTTGATAAAGCCCTTAGGATATGTACTCGACTACTGGGACTATGATGAGATCATACTAGTGGGGCCACGGTAGTCTACGAGTACATCTTATAACTGTTCCTAGTCGAGGGTGTATCGAGACAGGGCATCGATACACCAGAGTAGACTAGCGTATACGCATCTTGACCCATTTGATGGGCGATGGATGATCCCATATCCATCGGTGTTTGACATCAAGGATGGTGTACGGGTGCTCAGTAGAGACTGGGTACACTGGACGGACTCGCTGAGAACTCCCAGATGGTATTATACCTCACGTCAGATGGCAGTTCTCCGGTGACATTGGTACAGAGTAGTCTGTTGACCCGAGATCGTCATAGAGTCTTGTGTGATTCCCACTGTGCTTTGATTTCCATCATACCACGTCCAAGAGGGCGTGCAAACAGGTGGCTTTTGGGTACAGTCCCGAATCACATGGAGGCAATGAGCGATAGGAGGGGATTCGTCTCTCCCGGTATAGGGAGTTGATGTTGTGCTGTGTTCGATTGGCTATAACTGGAAATCCATGTCCAGGGTTGTAGAGATTTACAGGTAAGTGTTATCAGTAGTTTCTCGAACTGTTATAGACCTCATATCGACACGACTTATCAAGCTACTGGGGTCTGACGTATACCACCCCTAGGCGAGATATGCGACATATCAGACGACGAGACCGGACTGTACGGGAGTGTTACTGATTGGATTCACAGGAGAATGTACAGGCTTGCTTGTAGATCTTATGAGCGCTCAATACCTTGGTAGCTGTTACGTTTAGCTGACCGCTTGCAGCTTGTGGGTGTTTGATATGATCATCACCCACTGCCGGCGTATTGACGATTCTTTAGAGTCCTACACAGAATTTTCTTGAATCAGGCAAAACGAAGTAGGAGCACATATGTGATATGTGCAGGACCGAGGATAATGCGATATGAGAAACCGTATTCTATTCTTTCGATATTTGATATCAGCCGGGTTATCAGATCAAGTGTTGATTCGATGAATCGGTAAATGAGATATTAGTCGGTTATATGCGATATAGCCGGATTGTCGGATCAAGTGTTGATTCAATAATTTAATATATAATAATATATATAATATATTAAATAACATTAACTAATATGAGCTCACTAAAAGATTCTCTTTCTCACTCGGGTAGTACATTGGTATATATGCGATATATGTTAATTGTATTATTTTATTTTGTTACAATAAATATTATTTATGTGATATATAATATTTTAACATGATATGGTTATTAATGCAGCATGTTTTATGTAGTTTAAACATGGTTAGAGTTTGGATTAGGGTTAAGACTTCTAGTAGCTTCTAGAAGCTTTTCTTTTGTCTTGGAAAAGATATTATGCTTGATATTTTCAAGTGACTCACCTTTAACCCAACCCAAACCCTAGCCCTGGTTAAATCTCTACAAGGATTTAGTTGACCATGGTTGCATTATTAATCATTATCATCTTTTCATTATTCATCACAAAAGGTTTACATATTATTCATTCATCTTCTTCCTTGAGTTCTTTATGGAAAAAGCTTTCTAGTTTTTCTATGTGATGATTATGTGTGAGAAAAAGATTATAAATAAGAGCCAAAAAATTCTACTTCATTATCCTCATCTATCCTTGCCATTTAGATGAGGGTGTTCACTTCATTTAGTGAGTTTTAGCTTGTGTTAATGAAACTTCAAGGTAGATCATCTTTGTTATCGAAGATCGGAAGCAAGCTTGCATCTTTCTCTTCGTGGAGCCTCTCGAGAGTCCGGAACACGATGGTCGCAGCGAAGGGACCTCAACACGGAGCTTAAGAAGTGAAGGACCGAATCTACTGTAGCACTTTGAAAAGTCGTTTTGGTGTTTTCCTGAAAATCGGTGAAAATTCGGTATTTTTCCGTAAACCGTCTTTTTTGTTATTTTGCAGTTTAGGACTAATTATACCTAATTTGGATAGGTAATTGCTTGTTTTTAGTAGCTAATGAGTTACTTATTAATTTTTGGTCATTTAAAAAATTTTCCCTTTTTTTCAATTTTTTAATATTATTTTAAGCCGGTAAGAAAATACATTAAATTAGCGATAAATACAAATTTCATTCGGCTAATTTTAATCTTTAAAATCATGTTAATTAAAATCTAGTTGTAACATAAATTTTTAGTAATTTATTTTAAGTTTTAACTAATTTTTATTATGGAAAACGAAATTTATGGAATTTAAGCTAAAACTTGCAATTTTGGACATGTAGGGGGTCTTTTTGCATAAAAATTTTTGTTCACTCTCTCTCACACACCCTCACATTCCCCAGGCAGGCCCATCACAGCAGGAAATCCCATCTTCTTTTTTTGGTTTCATTTCTTGTGGTGAAATGTATTTGGAGGATTAAAATATATTAATTTGGAGGTGGGTTGTACTTTGATATATGAGGGTTTGACTTGGAAAAAAATTTCCACAACTCCCCACACCTCACCCCACTCCCTCATCTACTGGAAAACTGCTGCCACTCCCCCTCCAATTTCCCCTTCTCTTTTTCCTTCCAAAAATTCATCAAAATCCATCAAAATCCATCAAAAATCAACAATTTCCTTTACAATTTCAAAGCAAAACCTTATTCCCTCTCTTCTCAAACACAAATTGGCTCAAATCTTGGAGAAAGATGGCATCTTGGGAGGCTTTAGCATCATAGGGTTTGAACTTTTGAGGTATAACTTCTAATCAAATGGTTACATTGTTGCTTAAGTGTGCTAAATAGAACTTGAAAATTTGTTTAGTGTTAAATTTAGTGTTAGTTTCATTCTAGATTTTTAAAAAGTTCATGGTTGAAATTAAACTAGGGTTTTTAGAAACCATTATTTAGTTAATTAAATCTATTTTGCTATCTAGTTGTTTGCTAATCTAAGTTAATGAGGTTACTTTATTTGTGTGGGCTTCAAATTATTGTTAATTTGGTATTGTCATGTTTAGTTTTGGATTGAAATTACTAATTATGAAAATCAAGAAAGGTTTTGTTTATGGAAATTAGGTTTTTAAGCATTGCTAATGGTTTAAAACTAATGTAGTGGCTATCTAGTGGGTTAGTTGGATGTTTGTGTTGGATTGTGAGCACTTTATCGCATAACGGCGATGTTGCGTCGTTTTTTTTTAGAATGTTTGTGCTTACTAGTTTTGTGATAAAAGTATGTGATAAATTATTTTGATATCTTGATGATTGTTTTGGCTTATCCTATGACATTTAGGATGTGTGAGTGCGGATTTTTGAGTGTTCGGGTTTTAGGTTTGCCGGGTGACCAAATCGACGATTTTAGTTAGTTTTTGCGATTTTCGCGTGTGTTCCGCGCACCTTGTGCACGTTGTACCTAGCTTGTGAACGTTGGTATTTTCGTTTGGGATTTGCGTCGTTCTTGATATATAATCTTATGTTTGGTATTGATGTAAATTCCAGGTTCGGTCGCGGAGACGTCAGACGCGGCACGAAAGGGGAAAGCGGTGATTAGACGTGACTGGCTAAGGATTCCTGTGAGTAGATGTAACATCTACGGGGGACTATCGTTGGATGGCGCAAGCCGCCCGATAGTTTTAGTAGCTTAAAAAGATTCTTTGTAATGTTAGTAATTAGGGGTGTAATACTTGTATGATTAATTACTACATCCATGCCTTATATTGACATACATATGCGAAACCATTCTATAGGACACCTGCACCATTGCCAGGGTTTTTATATGCAGCACGAGCACTATTCATGCTTACACACACACCCTGGTAATTGCCATGCCACCACACTAGATAACCTATAATTTGAAACCTTTTACTAATTGATACTTAAACTTGTGCGATTGCCTTTAATTCCTTAAAATGAAATCGTAGGATTGCTATTCATGTGCATGTACCTCATCATATTATTTGTCCATGCCTAGTCTATTAATCATACATCGCAACTTGATTATTGATACCATATGCATTCATTATCATTGACATATGCACTTATGAGAATTTCTTGAGATTTTATGATATTTCTGGATTTCGGGGGAAAGCCGCAAAATTTCTGAACTTATTATTTTTTTAAATACGTAAATTGCGGTTTTCTAGTGATGTAAGTGTCGTCCAGCATGAGTTTGCTGTGGTTTTCGAGATCCGTGTCGAGGAGTGGAGGAACCGTCACGGGTACATGGTGGGCCCGGTAAGGTACCCCGGGGCAAGAAGAATGTGTTGTTGACGTTGAGCCTGGCTGGGGATGGATTACCTACCGGTGACTGTTTGGCACGGCGGATATCCAGAGGATACCGACCGTGGCCGCGAGATGATGAGATATTGATATTTGAGATGGGTCAGCCGGACGGCTGAGGCCAGTGATACTTTGATATGAGATTTGAGATAGTTTTGAGGTGTCGTTGCTGGACACAGGTTCTTGTTGATTCTATTGGTATTGTGCTGGTATTTCAAAAGAGGTTCCTAAAGGAAAACATGATTCTTATACTTACACATTCAGATCATGAGTTGATTCACACTGCATTCATACCTGCTAGTATATTCATATTGCATACCTACTTGCTATTATGTCCATCCTTACCTGTATATTAGATGCTAGGATACTTGTGTGCATGCTTTCGATAGCCTGTGTAGATGTTATTTATTACTCACGAGTTGACAACTCACCCCCGTTGTGCCGCAGCCTTTTTCAGGTCCGCTCCGTCAGTACAGTAGCGGCGGGCGCACTTGCTTCTTTTGCCTCTTTTGCCTGGACTCGAGGTCTTACTCTTAGGTGGGTTATATTATTATTTTTGTACCACCTTGTATATTCTTTGTATCTAGTGTACTCCATCTACTGTATCTACCAGTATTATTGTATATTGACCTAGAGATGAGACTGTGAGGTTTGTGGACTTTTATGCTGTATTTTGGGGTCGAGCTCACTTGAGTCGACATGCTGTTTTTCTCATGCTTCTTTATGATTATTTTGCATGTTGTTGTTTTATATTGCGTGGGATTTGTGACCGCCTTGTGGCGAAGAGCTAGCTCCCGCTTGGGGATGCCTTATTTGTTGGATTCATATATATTCTTGTTGTACCCAATTTGGGGGCCAGTATTTACAAAGGGGACTCTGCCGAAATTTTCGGAAAAATTGATATTGTTTTTAAAAAAGGTTTGATATGACTTATTTGATAAACTCGTTTTCAATTGATTGATTTTCCTTCATTCTTCTGCTTATTTGGTTTTGGTTTCTAGGCTTTGGCTTACTTATTTTACGGACGTCTTGAGACATTTTGTAAACTTAAGTGCCAGTCACGTTCCGTACCCTGCGGATCGTGACAAAGTTGGTATCAGAGCGAGAGGTTTTACCTTTCTGAGTGTAGGATGACCTTGGTAGATGGAGTAAGTAACTTAAGTAGGATAACGTAGCGTGTGTATGTCCGCGGCATACTTGCGATACGGTACTCTGCCTGAGTGACTTTAGGATATATTTCTTGAAAATTCCTTCTTCAATTCCGTGTATCCTATAATTCTACTGCACCATTCTTATTGTCCTGTTCCTGTACCAGTCACTATACCGCCGAAGGCTACGAGGGCACAGAAGGCTGCCGCCCGAGACGAGATCCGAGCATGCTCGTCCGAGACGACGACTGAGCAGGATGGCATGCCCACGCCGCAGGGACAGATTGATCCGCCTTCCCCAGGCCGTATGGATAGGCTTGAGTCCGGTATGGAGGAGCTGCGACAGATGATGGGAGGCGTGCAGGAGCTATGACGGATGGTGGGATCCTTAGTAGAGGTCAATCGAGCGCAGAGATCGGATACTACTCCCCCTACGGTCGTTTCGAGACCGAGTTGGATTCGCACTGATATGTTAGCACCTAGGCGTGTTCGTAGAGGCCGTGGCGGATTCTTTAGGGGCCAGTTGTATCGCCTTCACCCATATGGTCAGCAGCCATGGTTAGGATGTTTTTGGTGTGGTAGCCTACATCATCGTATCAGAGACTGTTCGGTGAGACGACAGGGAGCGGCGACAGTGCCACATGTTACCTTACCACCATCACCACCCCCTCCTCAGAGAGCTCTACTTCCTACCACTGGCGATGCTCCGCGTCAGATAGGTGCACCCAGAGGCCGTGGACGCGACGGTCCTGTTCAGAGAGGACGAGGAGGCAGAGGCCGAGGTCGAGGTCAGCCGGCTATCGGTGGAGGACAGGCCCGAGTGTTCGCTTTGACACCGCAGGATGCGCAGGCATCCAACGCCGTTGCGACAGGTACCTTTCCAGTTTGTTCTTTCAACGCACGGGTATTATTTGACCCAGGTTCCACACATTCGTACGTCTCTACACACTTTGCACCGTTGTTGGGCCGTGAGTCATCGTCGTTAGATCAGCCACTTGTTGTTGTTACCCCGGTAGGCTAGTCGTTTGTCGCTCGTTTTGTATTTCGTTTGTGTTCCGTTCGTATCGGGAAGAGGGATTCATCGGTTGATTTGATTCTCCTCGATATGTTGGACTTTGATGTGCTTCTGGGCATGGATTGGCTAGCCACTTGTTATGCTTCGGTGGACTGCCGTGAGAAGGCAGTCATATTTAGCTTTTCGGGAGAGCCAGTCCTTGTTATTCAGGGAGACCGCAGCGTCACCCTTCCCAGCTTGATTTTGTCTCTTCGCGCTGGTCAGCTCTTGCGGAAGGGATGTCAGGGATTCTTAGCGTATATTTGTGATACTCGAGCTGCAGAGGTTCCGTTGGACCGGGTCCCGGTTGTTTGTGAGTTCCCTGATGTTTTCCCTGATGAGCTACCTGGGTTACCACCTGAGCGCGACGTTGAGTTCTGCATCGATTTGATTCCCGGCTCGGGGCCTATTTCTATACCGCCTTATCGGATGGCCCCGGCAGACCTTCGAGAGCTGAAGGATCAGTTGCAGGATTTGTTAGAGAATGGGCTTATTCGACCTAGTGTTTCTCCGTGGGGTGCTCCGGTCCTGTTTGTCAAGAAGAAGGACGGCAGTTTGCGTTTGTGTATCGACTACCGCTAGCTGAGCAAGGTTACCGTGCGGAACAGATATTCGTTGCCACGCATTGATGATTTGTTCGACCAGCTTCAGGGTGCGGGGTATTTTTCGAGGATCGACTTGCGATCAGGGTACCACCAGCTGCGAGTTCGACAGGAGGATATACCGAAGACAGCTTTCCTTACGCATTATGGCCACTATGAGTTTTTGGTGATGTCGTTCGGACTCACCAACGCCCCAGCTGCATTCATGGATTTGATGAACAGTACATTCAGGCCGTATCTTGTCTTGTTCATTATCGTGTTTATCGACGATATTTTGGTGTATTCCCGGAGCAGAGAGGAGCATGAGCAGCACTTGCGGATTACGTTGCAGACTTTGAGGGAGCACCAGCTTTTCGCAAAATTTTCCAAGTGTTCATTCTGGTTGGACAGCGTCGGATTCTTGGTCACGTGATTACGAGAGATGGCATATGTGTGGACCCGAAGAAGATTGAGGCCGTTCAGCAATGGCCCAGACCGACATCAGTTACGGAGATCCGTAGTTTCTTAGGCCTGGCTGGCTACTACAGGCGATTCGTTCAGGATTTCTCCTGTATTGCTGCACCTTTGACCGGATTGACCCGGAAGGGAGTTCCTTTCGTTTGGACGGAGGAGTGCGAGCACAGTTTTCAGCAGCTACGGACTTGTTTGACTACGGCGCCGGTATTATCTTTGCCTTCGGGATCAGACGGATTTGTGGTCTATTGTGACGCTTCACGAGTAGGGTTAGGATGCGTATTGATGCATCATGGTAGGGTGATCGCGTATGCTTCGCGGCAATTGAAGAAACATGAACAGAACTACCCTACTCATGATTTGGAGATGGCTGCAGTGGTATTTGCACTGAAGATATGGCGACATTACCTATATGGCGAGTCGTGCCAAATATTCACAGACCACAAGAGCTTAAAATACATATTTCAGCAGCCAGACCTGAACCTCAGACAGCGTCGTTGGATGGAGTTGGTGAAAGACTACGACTGCGAGATCTTATATCACCCAGGCAAGGCGAATGTAGTGGCAGATGCTTTGAGAAGGAGGCCCGGGGGTAGTCTATCCTATTTGCGCGCAGTGCAGAGGCAGTCGTCAGCAGATTGGCAGATTTTATGCGACAGCCGAGTTGAGTTCGAGTTCACTCAGACAGGGGGACAGCTCGCGCATGTTCGTGCACGCCCACAGTTGCATGACCGTATATATGAGGCACAGCGCAGTGACGACCGTTGCTCAGAGATCATGACACAGATGGGACAGGGCAGATTTTCCGAGTTCGTGATTGACGATCAGGGGATTTTACGCTATCGATCTAGACTGTGAGTACCAGATGCTGATGGATTACGGCGCGACATTCTTGAGGAGGCACACCGATCAGTGTATAGTGTCCACCCCGGTTCCACCAAGATGTACCATGATATGAGAGAGACCTACTGGTGGGACGGGATGAAGAGGGACATTGCGGAGTTTGTATCGAGATGCCTGACTTGCCAGCAAGTCAAGGCCGAGCACCAGAGGCCCGCAGGAGAGCTACAACCGTTACCCATTCCGGAGTGGAAATGGGAGCAGATTTCGATGGATTTCGTTGTGGGTCTACCCAGGACCAGTCGAGGGTACGACTCCATCTGGGTGATCGTAGATCGATTGACGAAAGCGGCTCACTTCCTGCCAGTGAAGACCACTTTCAGCTTCGCTCAGTATGCCCAGCTTTACATCGACGAGATCGTGCGGTTGCATGGCGTACCGACTTGTATCGTGTCAGATCGAGGCACCCAGTTCAGCAGCCGACTTTGGCAGAGACTTCAGGAGGCTTTGGGCACTCGTTTGAGCTTCAGCACAGCGTTTCATCCGCAGACCGACGAACAGTCAGAGAGGACCATTCAGACTCTCGAGGACATGCTCAGAGCGTGCGTTTTAGACTTCGGCGGTAGCTGGGATCGTCATTTACCTCTAGTGGAGTTCTCCTACAACAACAGCTTCCAGGATACTATTCAGATGGCACCTTTCGAGGCATTGTATGGGAGGAGACGCAGATCGCCCGTCTGTTGGACAGAGCTCAGCGAGAGCAGTATTTTGGGGCCGCAGCTTGTTGAGGAGACGACAGCGAAGATACAGTTGATCCGAGACCGGATGAGAGCGGCTCAAAGCAGGCAGAAATCGTATGCGGACAGGCGCCGTCGCAGATTAGAGTTCGCAGTTGGAGACCATGTTTCTCTGAGAGTCTCTCCGATGAAGGGCGTGATGCGTTTTGGGCGAAAGGGGAAGCTTAGCCCTAGATTCGTAGGTCCCTTCTAGATCCTCGAGCTTGTCGGCGCTGTTGCATATCGTTTGGCTCTTCCACCCAGCTTTCCCGATGTTCACCCCGTCTTCCATGTTTCGATGCTCCGCAAGTACCTTCACGACCCTTCGCATGCGATTCAGCACCCGACAGTCCAGCTAGAGCGCGACCTTTCTTTTGAAGAACAGCCGGTGGCCATCCTGGATCGGCAGGTGAAGAAGTTGAGATTGAGAGTTATACCGACCGTCAAGGTCCTTTGGCGTGGCCCGAGCGAGGAGGTCACCTGGGAGACCGAGGGTGAGATGAGGAAGAAATATCCCCATCTCTTTGAAGGTACGCGTAGTTATATTTTTCTTAAATTCGGGGACCGAATTTCTTCAAGGGGGTATGTCACGCCCCGAAAAGAGCACGTGACTGGCACCTGAACCATATGAAGTCTATTGGACTCCATCTGACCCAAGTAAGCCAAAAGCCCAGAAATCTAAAACCATTTTTAAAGTAAATAAGAAAACTGGTTTAAAGAAGTGAAGAAAAACATATTTGAAGTCAAGGTTTTTAAAATAACTAAGCCAAATATGCATTTTAAAAAAATAAAGTCCTTTCTAAAAATTTCGGCAGAGTTTCTTTTGTAAAAACTGGCCCCAAACGGGGTACAACAAGAATAGCAATATATAAGCAATGATAAAGGGCATCCCCAAGCGGGAGCTAGCTCTTCGTCAAAGACGGTCACAACCACACAACAATATAATATACAACGCCGAGTGGCGAGGATCAAAACCCAAAAAGAAAGCTCAAAAGCATGAAAAACCGCAACACTACTAAGCGCGACTCTAAGGTCGAAATAATACAACACTAATGTCTAAGTCTGAAACAATATACAAGTTTTGGTTGATGGAAATTCTAGATACAATGGATAAAATAAATACAATGGTGGTTCTTGATGCAAAAGAATCCACCTACCAAAAGCAATTCACCCGCAAGGAAGTAGTGTGCCAGAAATGCCGCAATGGAACCTGTACGGCAAAACCTGCAAGAACTGTGGCACAACGGGGGTGGGTTGCCAACTCGTGAATAGAAATATCTACAAGCAGAAACCGAATGCAAGACATAAACCTAGGTCAATACGATCAAGATAATGTAAAACTCAAAAATACGTCTGAAGCGTGATAAGGTGGCAAAGTAACCTCTAAACATGTATGTAGTGCCAAAACTCAGGTAATAACATGTCATGAATGTAAGGTATGCTGCATGAAGTAAATATGATGAAGTATCAAATGAATATCAATACACATATATTAGCGTCCCATACCACTAATATTGGTGTAAGGGTATATATAACAGCGCCCTCAAACCTGTTATATATACAAATGAAGTATGATCAATGTAAATCCAGTCGGTATGTGATCAATGTCTGTATATGTGTGGATTCCGTCCACCTGTCACCCAATGACAATAAGCCTCATGCATGTAAATATCGTGAAGCATATGCATGGAAATATGAGGATATAAGCAATCACGGAAATATCATAAAACATCATGAAATCTGTGCCTAGCATCGGCACGAAAATCCTCGTCTATCAGGCGATGTCACCAAGACTGGCCCTGATAGGTACGTATCATACGCTGTCTCGAAAACCCGAGTGCCCAGCTTCGACCCTCGAATTTCGACGTATCTATACGTACATACTCCGGTCGGTATCCCACGATAACCGCTGAGTCCAAATACTATCACTGGTAGGTAGTGCTCCCCTGCCAGGCTCACCGTCTAACATATACGAGTCTTCTTGCCCCGGGGTACCTTACCGGGTCCACCATGTACCCGCAGACGGTGCCTACCGCTCCTCGAATCGGGTTTCATATGCCACTCTCAGAACCGAGAAAACACATGGTGGACGCTCTGAAATATCATATCAAGGAAACCGGGTTTTCAAAGACAATTCACATTCTTAGTTGAAATAGCCACGGTTCCCAAATTCAGAAATATCATGGAAACAACATATCCCAATGCGTATGATCAGAAAACATGATGTATGCAACATATAAAGGAATGTAGACATATCGATATATCATGCAATACAGAAGAGTGATATGCACATATTGGGGAAGCCGCTCTTTTAAAAAGAATCCGTTTAATGAGTATTTTGCGGTTCCCAAATCTAGAAATATCATCTGTGTATGTGCAACAAGTATGTGTACAAGTATAAGTGTACAATGAGTATGTATACAAGTCTGCAATGCAATGGTCGTATACTGAAAGCGAAAGTACTACAGTGTAGTGACATGGCAATTATCGATGATGAAGTGTGTGAGCCGGCAAGCGAGTGTACGTGGAACATACGCATCATCGATAATGGTGCTGGTGTCCTAATAGCATGATGGCAACATATGCAGGCAATATGAATAGCATGAGTATGCGGAAATCAAATAATCAACACCACAGTGAAGAAACTATAACAATATGTATGTATCATGCAGTTAATGCCTTTAGAAACAAGACGAATCAGGGTTTTTAGTAAAATAAGGGGTACGGTGCTTTTAAGAAAAGGTACGCCTTTTAAAGTATCCGTAGAATCCCTTTGTTTGTCTTTAAGATATTCCTGATTCGTAGTTTTTGAAAAAGGTATGACTCGAGTCTAGTCTAACATCTACTATGCAAACTACTGATCTAAGCATCCGGTCAATCGGGAGGGGTATGGAAACCACCTAAATCTAAGTCGATATGTATATATATATAGTCGGTGATCCCACCTCAGTAGTATCGCGTATGATACAATATATCATATGACCTTCTCAAGTCATGAGTGCGGATCTATCATCAGTGTAAGGCTCGTACGGTAAATCGTCGTACGGCATCCCAATAGCTAGGTACAAATTACATTCCTCTTATTAATTATCAGGTATCATTATCATCATGTCACATAATCTGGGGTACTAATCTAAGTCAAGTACATCTGATACCTTCTATGAAGTAAGAATGCGGGGGTAAACACACATCCCAAGCTCGTAAGAATCACATGCCATATCCCAAATATGAACCATATCAAATCACCTATCTTGCGGCACAAGGACCAATATCATCGACTCATTTCCAATGTCATCAAATATCAACCACCAAGTGTAAGTATAAGGAACATACAAGTGTAGGCGTGCAGGTGCAATTCAATCCTAGGGCTCGCAACTAGGAACTACGCTAATTACTTCTAACCCTAACTAACCATAATACATCTAACACAAAAACCATGACAGAATATAAACTATCATATATCTAATATACATAGTATACTAACTACGGACTGCGGGGGTGCTATACGCCATCCACCCGACTTCCCCCTGTAGATATAATCTACTCACCTTGGGTCTTCATTTGTCGACGTCGCCACGCGCTTTCTTGTCGTCCCGAAATCTTCGTGGGGTACCTACACATCAAAGTATCGTATATGCGCATTAAAACCAAATCAAAGCTAAAACGGCACACGAATCCCAAAACGATACGATAAGGGGCATATAGGTTGGAACCTATGAGCACGCCTTTAAAACCATCAATCAATCCTCGATATCTTCGTATAAACGCCAAATAGTCGGGGCAAAACAAAATCCACAATTTCAGAATTAGAAATACGGAATACGGAAACACGAATCCAAAACAGCAACTTAGGAAATATGTCCCAGATTTCACCCTAGGTCACTTTATACAAATCTATATATACCAGGGGCCTAACATGAACATGTAGGAGCTACAGCACAAAAACGAGACAAAATGGTGGGACCCAGGCCGCAATTGGCGGCCAAAGTGGATAAATTGGCGGCCTGGAAAGGGAATTGGGGGCTAGGGCTTTGGTGGTATCTCCCTGGGTGCCTGCACATACCACTGTCCAATAAATTTTATTTTCAGGTGTCTCGTATGATAGCAGATTCAAATTAGCCTTCACAGATTCCATAATTTCCCCGATATCGATTTCTAAAATCCGTATTCTGGTTTAAGCTTCAGGTTTTGGGTTACAATTCATACACTAGGGTGATGGTATAACCTCTACTGACCTCAATTTCATATTACAACCCATAATTCATCACAACCCTAACTAGATTTTCATCAAGTCCATAATATCACACAATATCGATTTAATCTTAACATGGGGTTAAAGGAAAAGCTAGAATTAAGCTAATGGTCCAGAATTTACCTCGTTTGGCAACTCAAGAATTTTCTTGAGTTGCCTCCTAGTGGCCAAAATCCATGCTTTCTTGGTCCATCGTGTAGGTCTCGAGCTTGTGCACACATTTATTGAAATTGAGATTGGGTTTTGGTGTAGTTTTAGAGGTGTTTTGGAGCTTGAAGAGGGGAGGGAAAGTGAGGTGCAGGAGCAGCAGCAGCATGCAAGAAGAGGGAGAGAGAAATGAGTGAAGGAAATGAAGGAGATGGCAAAGTCTTGGTCAAAGAAGGACATATCTCTCTCTCTCTCTCACACCATGCTTCATTTTTTATTCCCTTTTCCAATTTCTTTTCCTTTTTCTTTTTCCCTTTTCTCCAAAACCTTCTCACTAGAATAGTAACCCCAAATAACATGATAGAAAATGCACAAGTGTGAAAAAGTGATATGTGCATGTTTTGCACAAAAATGCTAAAAACCGATTAGCGATTTTTAATCGCGATTAGCATTAATTTAGTATATAACTAATCAATTAAACTTAGAAATGACATAATTCTCTAATTTACCCTATTTTAGAATTTTCCATAATTTTTCTCAAATTTTTCCTATTTATTTGCATTTAATAATTCCAAAATATTAAAATATTCAATAAAATAACATTAAATTATAAAAATTCCCAAAATTAATATTTTATCTTTTTGGAATGTTACAATCTACCCCCTTAATGAAATTCGGTCCCCGAATTTAAATTTAAACCCCCAATACTAAAACAATTTCAGTAATAATCCAATTTGTCGGGGTTCCGAAAACATCAATACCTAGAGAATATCATAAAAATGTACTGCTCTACCAGAAATCAATCCCCAAAATGCATATATAAGAATATCCTATGCGTCTGGTGCGCAAGGAATCAAAATCCATATATGTGTCAAACAGGTGTACAAAACAACATCTAGGTGCAACTGGTGTGCACGAAACATCTGTCGTAGGCAACGTGTGTGCCTGACAGAAAAAATCAGGTGCATGTGACATGCATGAAGAATCCCGATTTAGTGCAGCTGGCGTGCACCAAAATCGTATATCAAAACACTGAAGGTGCATGAAAACTATGCCGGAAGTGTAAATCAAATCACTGCATAAGATAGGCGTGAAATCTCAATCAATATCTCAAACTTAATAACTATGCGCAAAACATAAATATCCAGTGGGTGCATGAAACAAATATCATGAAACTCAGTCATCAAAACTAAATCATGCAAACAGAATGCCCAAAATACAGAAATCCAAAATGACGGATACGTGATAATCGAATCACAAAATCACAAATCATAATACCGTCGTCGGTAGTTCCTCCTTCAAGGTCAAGAAGCTGTCGGTGCATCCAATAATAGCAGCGCAAGATATCTACTTGCCTCTTGCTCACGGTCTGGCGTCCTCTGACTCTGGGTCCTTATCTTCTCTGTGGATTACCAATCTTACAATCAATCGGCTCATCGGCCCTGTCAGATGTGCTAGCGGGGACGATTCCGTTCTGGCACTTCTCTGGTCATCTCTCGGTCAATCATCACGACCACTCGTAAAGCAGCATGTCACTGACGCCGGCCTCTGGCTCTCTGAATGCACATCAAATATCCGATCCTGGGTGCAAACATCATTGCAGCAATGTCCTGTAAGGAATCCTGCTCAAGATCTCTTCCGATCTTGCCTATGCCGAACTGTACGGAGGCTGGTACTCTTGCATAATCTTTTCTCACTCAATGGACATCTGCGTCCTCAGCACAACATTTTCTCGGAAACTGGTCGCATCCCAACGCCTCTGTAAGCATATCAGGTCTCTAGTCTCGACGGGAAGTAATGACAGCTCGTCAGCGTCTCGCATGAACCTCTGGTTCCAGTTGTCTCTATCGTCGTCTACTATGACGTCACGCCATACTATCTACGCACTACACTGTTTCTCGGCCACGGTCAATCCGAAGTCTCTCGCACGGACTCGAAATCGCGTACTCCGTAGCTTCATCATTCTGTAGAAGGTGTCTGGCCGAACAGGTCCTCAGGAACGCGTCGCAATCAACGGAGGAAAACTCAATACTCGTCGCCCTCGATCAACTCACAACGCAACTGGGTGAGGTCTTTTATTCGAACCTGGTCCACTATCTCGTCAACGATGCCGAACCTTGGCCTGCTGGGTGTGTGCAATATGACCACTCCTGGGTCTAGGTCTTCTCGTATCGTTTCCCTGAAGGGGCCTGTCGATGTCTCTCTCTCAGATCTCACTTCTGCCGAATTGCCCGGAAGTCATCGTCCAAAGCTGAAGCTAGTTCTTATTCCGGAACGGCTGCATACTTGTCGCGCTTCTTTCTGGAAGATATATCCATATACCACGCCTCTGGGTGCGTATAACATCTCTGATGTCAGCGGAGTGGGACGTCATCTCGTCGAAATATCTTGCGAACGCTTTTCTTCACTCTGCGTCAATGTCGACTGATCCGGACTCATCTCATCATGGCTGCATGGACACTGCTCCAACGGCTATCCTCGTATCTGGAGTATCCCAAGCAATGCATCCCATCACATGATGTCCGAATGATGTCGAACCATCCGATCGACTCGTCAGAACCTCATAATCCCCCAGGAGATCACATCATGGGTACAGTCTATAGTATCGAGTACATGCCACAGCGTCGGTGGTCCAGCCGTAGAAGGGCAAACCCAAGCCTCACTAATGGCGCCGCGGAACCGCCGCAAACCCTAAGGTTCAAAGGCTTTCACACGGTCATTAAGTCGAGTTAGGGTTTCATTCTTCTAGAGGGTCCACAGAATCACCTGCATGTCTTTCCGTATACTTTAAACTTGGAAAATGGGCTTCTGACATTCGATCGTCTCTATCGACTCTCAACGAACCTGCGTGAAGTCGCCTCTAGCTTGAAGCAATCTACCTGATGACTTCGCATCGGTAAGCGAACGAACCACATGTCCTAGTCATCTATCCTCAAGTGACTAGCGACCTTCCAACATACCTCCAAGTACAATCTTGTACCGCAATAGCTCCATCATCTTGGGCAATATCTCGTCATTTGCAGCAACAACTGGCTCATTCGTCTGTACGCTACCCAGCGCCTCATCAACCTGAATAAGCGATATATCAATGGTCATCACATCTGGCTGGCCTCTAGCAGTAGCCTGCTCCTCTGGTACCACATGGCACGTCCGGGAAATCTCGTGAAAGCGATCCATCAGACGCTCATGGCGCGAAACACAACTAGATGACGCCTCTCAAAGCGATCGTAAGTCTCTGGAATCACGCTGTGGTCAGTCCTCGTCTAAGACGATCTCATGCTGACGCAACTATAGCCATAGCTAACTCTCCGCCCGTATGATCGTAGCAGCAACATCATAACCAGTATCGATGAAGATAGATCAGGAATGAATATAATACTATGCAAGGAAATGTCCATCCTAAGGTTTCTTAAGCGGAGTGGCGTGTCGTAAGTATGCCGCGGAACATACCAACGGTACGTCACTCTACTTTAGTCACCTGTTCCATCAACCAAGGGTCATCCTACGCGAAGAAAGTTCGGGTCTAGTACCCCCTCGACCCAGTCTAAGTTCCGTAAGGTCAAGCCTAAGTTCCGTATATACATATAGACACCCTAGGCTCCACATAGTCAAACTTAGACTCGAACCAAAGTTAACCTAGCGCTCTGATACCAACTTTGTCACGACCCGAAAAGAGCACGTGACTGGCACCTGAACCATATGAAGTCTATAGGACTCCATCTGACCCAAGTAAGCCAAAAGCCCAGAAATCTAAAACCATTTTAAAGTAAATAAGAAAACTGGTTTAAAGAAGTGAAGAAAAACATATTTGAAGTCAAGGTTTTTAAAATAACTAAGCCGAATATGCATTTTAAAAAAATAAAGTCCTTTCTAAAAATTTCGGCAGAGTTTCTTTTGTAAAAACTGGCCCCAAACGGGGTACAACAAGAATAGCAATATATAAGCAATGATAAAGGGCATCCCCAAGCGGGAGCTAGCTCTTCGTCAAAGACGGTCACAACCTCACAACAATATAATATACAACGCCGAGTGGCGAGGATCAAAACCCAAAAAGAAAGCTCAAAAGCATGAAAAACCGCAACACTACTAAGCGCGACTCTAAGGTCGAAATAATACAACACTAATGTCTAAGTCTGAAACAATATACAAGTTTTGGTTGATGGAAATTCTAGATACAATGGATAAAATAAATACAATGGTGGTTCTTGATGCAAAAGAATCCACCTACCAAAAGCAATTCACCCGCAAGGAAGTAGTGTGCCAGAAATGCCGCAATGGAACCTGTACGGCAAAACCTGCAAGAACTGTGGCACAACGGGGGTGAGTTGCCAACTTGTGAATAGAAATATCAACAAGCAGAAACCGAATGCAAGACATAAACCTAGGTCAATATGATCAAGATAATGTAAACCTCAAAAATACGTCTGAAGCGTGATAAGGTGGCAAAGTAACCTCTAAACATGTATGTAGTGCCAAAAACTCAGGTAATAACATGTCATGAATGTAAGGTATGCTGCATGAAGTAAATATGATGAAGTATCAAATGAATATCAATACACATATATTAGCGTCCCATACCACTAATATTGGTGTAAGGGTATATATAACAGCGCCGTCAAACCCTGTTATATATACAAATGAAGTATGATCAATGTAAATCCAGTCGGTATGTGATCAATGTCTGTATATGTGTGGATTCCGTCCACCTGTCACCCAATGACAATAAGCCTCATGCATGTAAATATCGTGAAGCATATGCATGGAAATATGAGGATATAAGCAATCACGGAAATATCATAAAACATCATGAAATCTGTGCCTAGCATCGGCACGAAAATCCTCGTCTATCAGGCGCTGTCACCAAGACTGGCCCTGATAGGTACGTATCATACGCTGTCTCGAAAACCCGAGTGCCCAGCTTCGACCCTCGAATTTCGACGTATCTATACGTACATACTCCGGTCGGTATCCCCACGATAACCGACGAGTCCAAATACTATCACTGGTAGGTAGTGCTCCCCTGCCAGGCTCACCGTCTAACATATACGAGTCTTCTTGCCCCGGGGTACCTTACCGGGTCCACCATGTACCCGCAGACGGTGCCTACCGCTCCTCGAATCGGGTTTCATATGCCACTCTCAGAACCGAGAAAACACATGGTGGACGCACTGAAATATCATATCAAGGAAACCGGGTTTTCAAAGACAATTCACATTCTTAGTTGAAATAGCCACGGTTTCCAAATTCAGAAATATCATGGAAACAACATATCCCAATGCGTATGATCAGAAAACATGATGTATGCAACATATAAAGGAATGTAGACATATCGATATATCATGCAATACAGAAGAGTTATATGCACATATTGGGGAAGCCGCTCTTTTAAAAGAATCCATTTTAATGAGTATTTTGCGGTTCCCAAATCTAGAAATATCATCTGTGTATGTGCAACAAGTATGTGTACAAGTATAAGTGTACAATGAGTATGTATACAAGTCTGCAACGCAATGGTCGTATACTGAAAGCGACAGTACTACAGTGTAGTGACATGGCAATTATTGATGATGAAGTGTGTGAGCCGGCAAGCGAGTGTACGTGGAACATATGCATCATCGATAATGGTGCTGGTGTCCTAATAGCATGATGGCAACATATGCAGGCAATATGATTAGCATGAGTATGCGGAAATCAAATAATCAACACCACAGTGAAGAAACTATAACAATATGTATGTATCATGCTGTTAATGCCTTTTGAAACAAGACGAATCATGGTTTTTAGTAAAATAAGGGGTACGGTGCTTTTAAGAAAAAGGTACGCCTTTTAAAGTATCCGTAGAATCCCTCTGTTTGTCTTTAAGATATTCCTGATTCGTAGTTTTTGAAAAAGGTATGACTCGAGTCTAGTCTAACATCTACTGTGCAAACTACTGATCTAAGCATCCGGTCAATCGGGAGGGGTATGGAAACCACCTAAATCTAAGTCGATATGTATATATATAGTCGGTGATCCCACCTCAGTAGTATCGCGTACGATACAATATATCATATGACCTCCTCAAGTCATGAGTGCGGATCTATCATCAGTGTAAGGCTCGTACGGTAAATCGTCGTACGGCATCCCAATAGCTATGTACGGGTCAAATCACATTCCTCTTATTAATTATCAAGTATCATTATCATCATGTCACATAATCTGGGGTACTAATCTAAGTCAAGTACATCTGATTCCATCTATGAAGTAAGAATGCGGGGGTAAACACACATCCCAAGCCCGTAAGAATCACATGCCTTATCCCAAATATGAACCATATCAAATCACCTATCTTGCGGCACAAGGCCCAATATCATCGACTCATTTCCAATGTCATCAAATATCAACCACCAAGTGTAAGTATAAGGAACATACAAGTGTAGGCGTGTAGGTGCAATTCTATCCTAGGGCTCGCAACTAGGAACTACGCTAATTACTTCTAACCCTAACTAACCATAATACATCTAACACAAAAACCACGACAGAATATAAACTATCATATATCTAATATACATAGTATACTAACTACGGACTGCAGGGGTGCTATACGCCATCCACCCGACATCCCCTGGTAGATATAATCTACTCACCTTGGGTCTTCATTTGTCGACGTCGCCACGCGCTTTCTTGTCGTCCCGAAGTCTTCGTGGGGTACCTACACATCAAAGTATCGTATATGCGCATTAAAACCAAATCAAAGCTAAAACGGCACACGAATCCCAAAACGATACGATAAGGGGCATATAGGTTAGAACCTATGAGCACGCCTTTAAAACCATCAATCAATCCTCGATATCGTCGTATAAACGCCAAATAGTCGAGGCAAAACAAAATCCACAATTTCAGAATTAAAAATACGGAATACGGAAACACGAATCCAAAACAGCAACTTAGGAAATATGTCCCAGATTTCACCCTAGGTCACTTTATACAAATCTATATATACCAGGGGCCTAACATGAACATGTAGGAGCTACAGCACAAAAACGAGACAAAATGGTGGGACCCAGGCCGCAATTGGCGGCCAAAGTGGATAAATTGGCGGCCTGGAAAGGGAATTGGGGGCTAGGGCTTTGGTGGTATCTCCCTGGGTGCCTGCACATACCACTGTCCAATAAATTTTATTTTCAGGTGTCTCGTATGATAGCAGATTCAAATTAGCCTTCACAGATTCCATAATTTCCCCGATATCGGTTTCTAAAATCCGTATTCTGGTTTAAGCTTCAGGTTTTGGGTTACAATTCATACACTAGGGTGATGGTATAACCTCTACTGACCTCAATTTCATATTACAACCCATAATTCATCACAACCCTAACTAGGTTTTCATCAAGTCCATAATATCACACAATATCGATTTAATCTTAACATGGGGTTAAAGGAAAATCTAGAATTAAGCTAATGGTCCAGAATTTACCTCATTTGGCAACTCAAGAATTTTCTTGAGTTGCCCCCTAGTGGCCAAAATCCATGCTTTCTTGGTCCATCGTGTAGGTCTCGAGCTTGTGCACACATTTATTGAAATTGAGATTGGGTTTTGGTGTAGTTTTAGAGGTGTTTTGGAGCTTGAAGAGGGGAGGGAAAGTGAGGTGCAGGAGCAGCAGCAGCAAGCAAGAAGAGGGAGAGAGAAATGAGTGAAGGAAATGAAGGAGATGGCTAAGTCTTGGTCAAAGAAGGCCATACCTCTCTCTCTGTCACACCATGCTTCATATTTTATTCCCTTTTCCAATTTCTTTTCCTTTTTATTTTTCCCTTTTCTCCAAAACCTTCTCACTAGAATAGTAACCCCAAATAACATGATAGAAAATGCACATGTGTGAAAAAGTGATATGTGCATGTTTTGCACAAAAATGCTAAAAACCGATTAGCGATTTTTAATCGCGATTAGCATTAATTTAGTATATAGTTAATCAATTAAACTTAGAAATGGCATAATTCTCTAATTTACCCTATTTTAGAATTTTCCATAATTTTTCTCAAATTTTTCCTATTTATTTGCATTTAATAATTCGAAAACATTAAAATATTCAATAAAATAACATTAAATTATAAAAATTTCCAAAATTAATATTTTATCTTTTTGGAATGTTACAATCTACCCCCTTAAAGAATTCGTTCCCCGAATTTAAATTTAAACCCCTAATACTAAAACAATTTCAGTAATAATCCAATTTGTCGGGGTTCCGAAAACATCAATACCTAGAGAATATCATAAAAATGTACTGCTCTACCAGAAATCAATCCCCAAAATGCATATATAAGAATATCCTATGCGTCTGGTGCGCAAGGAATCAAAATCCATATATGTGTCAAACAGGTGTACAAAACAACATCTAGGTGCAACTGCTGTGCACGAAACATCTGTCGTAGGCAACGTGTGTGCCTGACAGAAAAAATCAGGTGCATGTGACATGCACGAAGAATCCCGATTTAGTGCAGCTGGCGTGCACCAAAATCGTATATCAAAACACTGAAGGTGCATGAAAACTATGCCGGAAGTGTAAATCAAATCACTGCATAAGATAGGCGTGAAATCTCAATCAATATCTCAAACGTAATAACTATGCGCAAAACATAAATATCCAGTGGGTGCATGAAACAAATATCATGAAACTCAGTCATCAAAACTAAATCATGCAAACAGAATGCCCAAAATACAGAAATCCAAAATGACGGATACGTTATAATCGAATCACAAAATCACAAATCATAATACCGTCGTCGGTAGTTCCTCCTTCAAGGTCAAGAAGCTGTCGGTGCATCCAATACTAGCAGCGCAAGATATCTACTTGCCTCTTGCTCACGGTCTGGCGTCCTCTGACTCTGGGTCTTTATCTTCTCTGTGGATTACCAATCTCACAATCAATCGGCTCATCGGCCCTGTCAGATGTGGTAGCGGGGACGATTCCGTTCTGGCACTTCTCTGGTCATCTCTCGGTCAATCATCACGACCACTCGTAAAGCAGCATGTCACTGACGCCGGCCTCTGGCTCTCTAAATGCACATCAAATATCCGATCCTGGGTGCAAACATCATTGCAGCAATATCCTGGAAGGAATCCTGCTCAAGATCTCTTCCGATCTTGCCTATGCCGAACTGTACGGAGGCTGGTACTCTTGCATAATCTTTTCTCACTCAATAGACATCTGCGTCCTCAGCACAACATTTTCTCGGAAACTGGTCGCATCCCAACGCCTCTGTAAGTATATCAGGTCTCTAGTCTCGACGGGAAGTAATGACAGCTCGTCAGCGTCTCGCATGAACCTCTGGTTCCAGTTGTCTCTATCGTCGTCTACTATGACGTCACGCCATACTATCTATGCGCTACACTGTTTCTCGGCCACGGTCAATCCGAAGTCTCTCGCACGGACTCGAAATCGCGTACTCCGTAGCTTCATCATTCTGTAGAAGGTGTCTGGCCGAACAGGTCCTCGGGAACGCGTCGCAATCAACGGAGGAAAAACTCAATACTCGTCCGCCCTCGATCAACTCACAACGCAACTGGGTGAGGTCCTTTATTCGAACCTGGTCCACTATCTCCTCAACGATGCCGAACCTTGACCTGCTGGGTGTGTGCAATATGACCACTCCTGGGTCTAGGTCTTCTCGTATCATTTCCCAGAAGGGGCCTGTCGATGTCTCTCTCTCAGATCTCACTTCTGCCGAATTGCCTGGAAGTCATCGTCCAAAGCTGAAGCTAGTTCTTATTCCGGAACGGCTGCATACTTGTCGCGCTTCTTTCTGGAAGATATATCCATATACCATGCCTCTGGGTGCGTATAACATCTCTGATGTCAGCGGAGTGGGACGTCATCTCGTCGAAATATCTTGCGAATGCTTTTCTTCACTCTGCGTCAATGTCGACTGATCCGGACTCATCTCATCATGGCTGCATGGACACTGCTCCAACGGCTATCCTCGTATCTGGAGTATCCCAAGCAATGCATCCCATCACATGATGTCCGAATGATGTCGAACCATCCGATCGACTCGTCAGAACCTCATAATCCCCCAGGAGATCACATCATGGGTACAGTCTAATAGTATCGAGTACATGCCACAGTGTCGGTGGTCCAGCCGTAGAAGGGCAAACCCAAGCCTCACTAATGGCGCCGCGGAACCGCCGCAAACCCTAAGGTTCAAAGGCTTTCACACGGTCATTAAGTCGAGTTAGGGTTTCATTCTTCTAGAGGGTCCATAGAATCACCTGCATGTCTTTCCGTATACTTTAAACTTGGAAAATGGGCTTCTGACATTCGATCGTCTCTATCGACTCTCAACGAACCTGCGTGAAGTCTCCTCTAGCTTGAAGCAATCTACCTGATGACCTCGCATCGGTAAGCGAACGAACCACATGTCCTAGTCATCTATCCTCAAGTGACTAGCGACCTTCCAACATACCTCTAAGTACAATCTTGTACCGCAATAGCTCCATCAACTTGGGCGATATCTCGTCATTTGCAGCAACAACTGGCTCATTCGTCTGTACGCTACCCAGCGCCTCATCAACCTGAATAAGCGATATATCAATGGTCATCACATCTGGCTGGCCTCTAGCAGTAGCCTGCTCCTCTGGTACCACATGGCACGTCCGGGAAATCTCGTGAAAGCGATCCATCAGACGCTCATGGCGCGAAACACAACTAGATGACGCCTCTCAAAGCGATCGTAAGTCTCTGGAATCACGCTGTGGTCAGTCCTCGTCCAAGACGATCTCATGCTGACGCAACTATAGCCATAGCTAACTCTCCGCCCGTATGATCGTAGCAGCAACATCATAACCAGTATCGATGAAGATAGATCAGGAATGAATATAATACTATGCAAGGAAATGTCCATCCTAAGGTTTCTTAAGCGGAGTGGCGTGTCGTATGTATGCCGCGGAACATACCAACGGTACGTCACTCTACTTTAGTCACCTGTTCCATCAACCAAGGGTCATCCTACGCGAAGAAAGTTCGGGTCTAGTACCCCCTCGACCCAGTCTAAGTTCCGTAAGGTCAAGCCTAAGTTCCGTATATACATATAGACACCCTAGGCTCCACATAGTCAAACTTAGACTCGAACCAAAGTTAACCTAGCGCTCTGATACCAACTTTGTCACGACCCGAAAAGAGCACGTGACTGGCACCTGAACCATATGAAGTCTATAGGACTCCATCTGACCCAAGTAAGCCAAAAGCCCAGAAATCTAAAACCATTTTTAAAGTAAATAAGAAAACTGGTTTAAAGAAGTGAAGAAAAACATATTTGAAGTCAAGGTTTTTAAAATAACTAAGCCGAATATGCATTTTAAAAAAATAAAGTCCTTTCTAAAAATTTCGGCAGAGTTTCTTTTATAAAAACTGGCCCCAAACGGGGTACAACAAGAATAGCAATATATAAGCAATGATAAAGGGCATCCCCAAGCGGGAGCTAGCTCTTCGTCAAAGACGGTCACAACCTCACAACAATATAATATACAACGCCGAGTGGCGAGGATCAAAACCCAAAAAGAAAGCTCAAAAGCATGAAAAACCGCAACACTACTAAGCGCGACTCTAAGGTCGAAATAATACAACACTAATGTCTAAGTCTGAAACAATATACAAGTTTTGGTTGATGGAAATTCTAGATACAATGGATAAAATAAATACAATGGTGGTTCTTGATGCAAAAGAATCCACCTACCAAAAGCAATTCACCCGCAAGGAAGTAGTGTGCCAGAAATACCGCAATGGAACCTGTACGGCAAAACCTGCAAGAACTGTGGCACAACGGGGGTGGGTTGCCAACTCGTGAATAGAAATATCTACAAGCAGAAACCGAATGCAAGACATAAACCTAGGTCAATACGATCAAGATAATGTAAACCTCAAAAATACGTCTGAAGCGTGATAAGGTGGCAAAGTAACCTCTAAACATGTATGTAGTGCCAAAAACTCAGGTAATAACATGTCATGAATGTAAGGTATGCTGCATGAAGTAAATATGATGAAGTATCAAATGAATATCAATACACATATATTAGCGTCCCATACCACTAATATTGGTGTAAGGGTATATATAACAGCGCCCTCAAACCCTGTTATATATACAAATGAAGTATGATCAATGTAAATCCAGTCGGTATGTGATCAATGTCTGTATATGTGTGGATTCCGTCCACCTGTCACCCAATGACAATAAGCCTCATGCATGTAAATATAGTGAAGCATATGCATGGAAATATGAGGATATAAGCAATCACGGAAATATCATAAAACATCATGAAATCTGTGCCTAGCATCGGCACGAAAATCCTCGTCTATCATGCGCTGTCACCAAGACTGGCCCTGATAGGTACGTATCATACGCTGTCTCAAAAACCCGAGTGCCCAGCTTCGACCCTCGAATTTCGACGTATCTATACGTACATACTCCGGTCGGTATCCCCACGATAACCGCCGAGTCCAAATACTATCACTGGTAGGTAGTGCTCCCCTGCCAGGCTCACCGTCTAACATATACGAGTCTTCTTGCCCCGGGGTACATTACCGGGTCTACCATGTACCCGCAGACGGTGCCTACCGCTCCTCGAATCGGGTTTCATATGCCACTCTCAGAACCGAGAAAACACATGGTGGACGCACTGAAATATCATATCAAGAAAACCGGGTTTTCAAAGACAATTCACATTCTTAGTTGAAATAGCCACGGTTCCCAAATTCAGAAATATCATGGAAACAACATATCCCAATGCGTATGATCAGAAAACATGATGTATGCAACATATAAAGGAATGTAGACATATCGATATATCATGCAATACAGAAGAGTGATATGCACATATTGGGGAAGCCGCTCTTTTAAAAAGAATCCGTTTTAATGAGTATTTTGCGGTTCCCAAATCTAGAAATATCATCTGTGTATGTGCAACAAGTATGTGTACAAGTATAAGTGTACAATGAGTATGTATACAAGTCTGCAATGCAATGGTCGTATACTGAAAGCGACAGTACTATAGTGTAGTGACATGGAAATTATCGATGATGAAGTGTGTGAGCCGGCAAGCGAGTTTACGTGGAACATATGCATCATCGATAATGGTGCTGGTGTCCTAATAGCATGATGGCAACATATGCAGGCAATATGAATAGCATGAGTATGCGGAAATCAAATAATCAACACCACAGTGAAGAAACTATAACAATATGTATGTATCATGCAGTTAATGCCTTTTGAAACAAGACGAATCAGGGTTTTTAGTAAAATAAGGGGTACGGTGTTTTTAAGAAAAGGTACGCCTTTTAAAGTATCCGTAGAATCCCTTTGTTTGTCTTTAAGATATTCCTGATTCGTAGTTTTTGAAAAAATATGACTCGAGTCTACTCTAACATCTACTATGCAAACTACTGATCTAAGCATCCGGTCAATCGGGAGGGGTATGGAAACCACCTATATGTATATATATATAGTCGGTGATCCCGCATCAGTAGTATCGCGTACGATACAATATATCAAATGACCTCCTCAAGTCATGAGTGCGGATCTATCATCAGTGTAAGGCTCGTACGGTAAATCGTCGTACGGCATCCCAATAGCTAGGTACGTGTCAAATCACATTCCTCTTATTAATTATCAGGTATCATTATCATCATGTCACATAATCTGGGGTACTAATCTAAGTCAAGTACATCTGATACCATCTATGAAGTAAGAAAGCGGGGGTAAACATACATCCCAAGCCCGTAAGAATCACATGCCATATCCCAAATATGAACCATATCAAATCACCTATCTTGCGGCACAAGGCCCAATATCATCGACTCATTTCCAATGTCATCAGATATCAACAACCAAGTGTAAGTATAAGGAATATACAAGTGTAGGCGTGTAGGTGCAATTCTATCCTAGGGCTCGCAACTAGGAACTACGCTAATTACTTCTAACCCTAACTAACCATAATACATCTAACACAAAAACCACGACAGAATATAAACTATCATATATCTAATATACATAGTATACTAACTACGGACTGCGGGGGTGCTATACGCCATCCACCCGACTTCCCCCTGTAGATATAATCTACTCACCTTGGGTCTTCATTTGTCGACGTCGCCACGCGCTTTCTTGTCGTCCCGAAGTCTTCGTGGGGTACCTACACATCAAAGTATCGTATATGCGCATTAAAACCAAATCAAAGCTAAAACGGCACACGAATCCCAAAACGATACGATAAGGGGCATATAGGTTAGAACCTATGAGCACACCTTTAAAACCATCAATCAATCCTCGATATCGTCGTATAAACGCCAAATAGTCGAGGCAAAACAAAATCCACAATTTCAGAATTAAAAATACGGAATACGGAAACACGAATCCAAAACAGCAACTTAGGAAATATGTCCCCGATTTCACCCTAGGTCACTTTATACAAATCTATATATACCAGGGGCCTAACATGAACATGTAGGAGCTACAGCACAAAAACGAGACAAAATGGTGGGACCCAGGCCGCAATTGGCGGCCAAAGTGGATAAATTGGCGGCCTGGAAAGGGAATTGGGGGCTAGGGCTTTGGTGGTATCTCCCTGGGTGCCTGCACATACCACTGTCCAATAAATTTTATTTTCAGGTGTCTCGTATGATAGCAGATTCAAATTAGCCTTCACAGATTCCATAATTTCCCCGATATCGGTTTCTAAAATCCGTATTCTGGTTTAAGCTTCAGGTTTTGGGTTACAATTCATACACTAGGGTGATGGTATAACCTCTACTGACCTCAATTTCATATTACAACCCATAATTCATCACAACCCTAACTAGGTTTTCATCAAGTCCATAATATCACACAATATCGATTTAATCTTAACATGGGGTTAAAGGAAAAGCTAGAATTAAGCTAATGGTCCAGAATTTACCTCATTTGGCAACTCAAGAATTTTCTTGAGTTGCCCCCTAGTGGCCAAAATCCATGCTTTCTTGGTCCATCGTGTAGGTCTCGAGCTTGTGCACACATTTATTGAAATGGAGATTGGGTTTTAGTGTAGTTTTAGAGGTGTTTTGGAGCTTGAAGAGGGGAGGGAAAGTGAGGTGCAGGAGCAGCAGCAGCAAGCAAGAAGAGGAAGGGAGAAATGAGTGAAGGAAATGAAGGAGATGGCTAAGTCTTGGTCAAAGAAGGCCATACCTCTCTCTCTCTCACACCATGCTTCATATTTTATTCCCTTTCCCAATTTCTTTTCCTTTTTCTTTTTCCCTTTTCTCCAAAACCTTCTCACTAGAATAGTAACCCCAAATAACATGATAGAAAATGCACATGTGTGAAAAAGTGATATGTGCATGTTTTGCACAAAAATGCTAAAAACCGATTAGCGATTTTTAATCGCGATTAGCATTAATTTAGTATATAACTAATCAATTAAAATTAGAAATGGCATAATTCTCTAATTTACCCTATTTTCGAATTTTCCATAATTTTTCTCAAATTTTTCCTATTTATTTGCATTTAATAATTCCAAAATATTAAAATATTCAATAAAATAACATTAAATTATAAAAATTCCCAAGATTAATATTTTATCTTTTTGGAATGTTATAGGGTAAGATTGTAGCGCCTTGAAAAGTAGTTTTGGTGTTTTCCTGAAAATCGGTGAAAATTCGGTATTTTTCCGTAAACCGTCTTTTTTGTTATTTTGCAGTTTAGGATTAATTATACCTAATTTGGATAGGTAATTGCTTGTTTTTAGTAGCTAATGAGTTACTTATTAATTTTTTGTCATTTAAAAAAATTTCCCTTTTTTCAATTTTTTAATATTATTTTAAGCCGGTAAGAAAATACATTAAATTAGCGATAAATACAAATTTCATTGGGCTAATTTTAATCTTTAAAATCATGTTAATTAAAATGTAGTTGTAACATAAATTTTTAGTAATTTATTTTAAGTTTTAACTAATTTTTATTATGGAAAACGAAATTTATGGAATTTAAGCTAAAACTTGCAATTTTGGACTTGTAAGGGGTCTTTTTGCATAAACATTTTTGTTCACTCTCTCTCACACACCCTCACATTCCCTAGGCCGTCCCATCACAGCAGGAAATCCCATCTTCTTTTTTTGGTTTCAATTCTTGTGGTGAAATGTATTTGGAGTATTAAAATATATTAATTTGGAGGTGGGTTGTACTTTGATATATGAGGGTTTGACTTGGAAAAAAAATTTCCACAACTCCCCACACCTCACCCCACTCCCTCCTCTGCTGGAAAACTGCAGCCACTCCCCCTCCAATTTCCCCTTCTCTTTTTCCTTCCAAAAATTCATCAAAATCCATCAAAATCCATCAAAAATCAACAATTTCCTTTACAATTTCAAAGCAAAACCTTATTCCCTCTCTTCTCAAACCCAAATTGGCTCAAATCTTGGAGAAAGATGGCATCTTGGGAGGCTTTAGCATCATAGGGTTTGAACTTTTGAGGTATAACTTCTAATCAAATGGTTACATTGTTGCTTAAGTGTGCTAAATAGAACTTGAAAATTTGTTTAGTGTTAAATTTAGTGTTAGTTTCATTCTAGATTTTTAAAAAGTTCATGGTTGAAATTAAACTAGGGTTTTAGAAACCATTATTTAGTTAATTAAATCTATTTTGCTATCTAGTTGTTTGCTAATCTAAGTTAATGAGGTTACTTTATTTGTGTGGGCTTCAAATTAGTGTTAATTTGGTATTGTCATGTTTAGTTTTGGATTGAAATTGCTAATTATGAAAATCAAGAAAGGTTTTGTTTATGGAAATTAGGTTTTTAAGCATTGCTAATGGTTTAAAACTAATGTAGTGGCTATCTAGTGGGTTAGTTGGATGTTTGTGTTGGATTGTGAGCACTTTATCGCATAACGGCGATGTTGCGTCGTTTTTTTTAGAATGTTTGTGCTTACTAGTTTTGTGATAAAAGTATGTGATAAATTATTTTGATATCTTGATGATTGTTTTGGCTTATTCTATGACATTTAGGATGTGTGAGTGCGGATTTTTGAGTGTTCGGGTTTTAGCTTTGCCGGGCGACCAAATCGACGATTTTAGTTAGTTTTTGCGATTTTCGCGTGTGTTCCGCGCACCTCGTGCACGTTGTACCTAGCTTGTGAACGTTGGTATTTTCGTTTGGGATTTGCGTCGTTCTTGATATGTAACCTTATGTTTGGTATTGAGGTAAATTCCAGGTTCGGTCGCGGAGACGTCAGACGCGGTACGAAAGGGGAAAGCGGTGATTGGACGTGACTAGCTAGGGATTCCTGTGAGTAGATGTAACATCTACGGGGGACTATCATTGGAAGGCGCAAGCCGCCCGATAGTTTTAGTAGCTTAAAAAGATTCTTAGTAATGTTAGTAATTAGGGGTGTAATACTTGTATAATTAATTGCTACATCCATGCCTTATATTGACATACATATGCGAAACCATTCTATAGGACACCTGCACCATTGCCAGGGTTTTTATATGCAGCACGAGCACTATTCATGCTTACACACACACCCTGGTAATTGCCATGCCACCACACTAGATAACCCATAATTTGAAACCTTTTACTAATTGATACTTAAACTTGTGCGATTGCCTTTAATTCCTTAAAATGAAATCGTAGGATTGCTATTCATGTGCATGTACCTCATCATATTATTTGTTCATGCCTAGTCTATTAATCATACATCGCAACTTGATTATTGATACCATATGCATTCATTATCATTGACATATGCACTTATGAGAATTTCTTGAGATTTTATGATATTTCTGGATTTCGGGGGAAAGCCGCAAAATTTCTAAACTTATTATTTTTTTAAATACGTAAATTGCGGTTTTCTAGTGATTTAAGTGTCGTCCACCATGAGTTTGCTGTGGTTTTCAAGATCCGTGTCGAGGAGTGGAGGAACCGTCACGGGTACATGGTGGGCCCGGTAAGGTACCCCGGGGCAAGAGGAATGTGTTGTTGACGTTGAGCCTGGCAGGGGATGGATTACCTACCGGTGACTGTTTGGTACGGCGGATATCCAGAGGATACTGACCGTGGCCGCGAGATGATGAGATATTGATATTTGAGATGGGTCAGCCAGACGGTTGAGGCCAGAGATACTTTGATATGAGATTTGAGATAGTTTTGAGGTGTCGTTGCTGGACACAGGTTCTTGTTGATTCTATTGGTATTGTGCTGGTATTTCAAAAGAGGTTCCTAAATGAAAACATGATTCTTATACTTACACATTCAGATCATGAGTTGATTCGCACTGCATTCATACCTGCTAGTATATTCATATTGCATACCTACCTGCTATTATGTCCTGCCTTACCTGTATTTTAGATGCTTGGATACTTGTGTGCATGCTTTCGATAGCCTGTGTAGATGTTATTTATTACTCACGAGTTGGCAACTCACCCCCGTTGTGCCGCAGCCTTTTTCAGGTCCGCTCCGTCAGTACAGTAGCGGCGGGCGCACTTGCTTCTTTTGCCTCTTTTGCCTGGAGTCGAGGTCTTGCTCTTAGGTGGGTTATATTATTATTTTTGTACCACCTTGTATATTCTTTGTATCTAGTGTACTCCATCTACTGTATCTACCAGTATTATTGTATATTGACCTAGAGATGAGACTGTGAGGTTTGTGGACTTTTATGCTGTATTTTGGGGTCGAGCTCACTTGAGTCGAGATGCTGTTTTTCTCATGCTTCTTTATGATTATTTTGCATGTTGTTGTTTTATATTGCGTGGGATTTGTGACCGCCTTGTGGCGAAGAGCTAGCTCCCGCTTGGGGATGCCTTATTTGTTGGATTCATATATATTCTTGTTGTACCCATTTTGGGGGCCAGTATTTACAAAGGAGACTCTGCCGAAATTTTCGGAAAAATTGATATTGTTTTTAAAAAAGGTTTGATATGACTTATTTGATAAACTTGCTTTCAATTGATTGGTTTTCCTTCATTCTTCTGCTTATTTGGTCTTGGTTTATGGGCTTTGGCTTACTTATTTTACGGACGTCTTGAGACGTTTCGTAAACTTAAGAGCCAGTCACGTTCCGTACCCTGCGGGTCGTGACATCTACAAAGGTTGTAATCCCTCTCACTTAGTCTTAAAGTGTTTAACATGCTTGTTTTCGCATAAACTCTAGTTTAAAGATCCAGCTTTGGGTTGTTCGGCATGGCTAAATTTTAAATCGGGCATGGTTGATGCCTTGTAGACCCTTGTGGCAGTGCCTAGCATCTCTACAGTGGTATCAGAGCCAAGCTAGATCTTTAGATGAAGTCTAGGCGAAGTTTAAAGTCCGATCGAACCCGAACACCCCGATATATACCATTCTCTGGACATTTTCTAAAAATGTGATTTTTTCTGAATTAAAAATGCTCAAAAAAATCAGCAGGGTATTTTAGGAATTACTATGAAAAACGACACCCTAACTCAACAATTGCGCCGTGGAACCGCGGCCAAACCAAGGCATTAGCGGCGGTTCCGCGGCCGTTACTGTAGATTGAGGGTTAGTTTCTGCACAGTAATGACCGTTGGTACTTCCTGATTCTTCTGAGAATTTTTAATTTTACTCAAGTGTTGAGTTTTCTGGGGTTTATTTGGGACTCGTTGATTCGATCGGATAATTTAACTTCGTTTAGTTTGTTCGGGTAATTTTTAGAACGTGTTAAAAAGTTCGAACGGATATCAATAACTCACTTTTTCCACTGCCGGAAAATTTCCAAGTGTTGAATTTTTCCGTAGTTTAAGAACGTTCTAAGTCGAGCAAGTTACGCGGTGGACCCTCTAGAAGACAACAAACCTTAACTCGATTATGTGAGACCGTCTTGAACTGCCTCTAAACCTTAGGGTTTGTGGCAGTACGGCGTGCCACATGTGAGGCGTTAGCTTGACCCTTCTGCGGCTGGACCATTGGTGCTGTGGCATGTGATGGATGTTTTTAAATTAATTTCAAGTGTTGAGAACTATTTGGGAAATCTTGGGTATTTGATTATTCAATCGGAAAGTTTAATATTGTCTATTTATCTGGAATGTGATACAATACGTGGAATTCATGGAGTTAGGCATAAAATGCGAAGTATGTGATATTTCAGATTTACGAAGTCTAAAGAGATTGTGGATTCCAAATGTTGTTGTTTTACACTTTCTTTTATGTGACCGTAAGCGTAGTATGTGGTGTATCGCCGGCTTCGTTGCTATACAGCAACGACAATCGGGATACGCATACTTGCTTACGTTGATGATATATGATATTATGTGTTGCTGTGATATGTTATATTGGATCGTCGTGTTTGAATAGCCGGGGGTTTTATGTGAGATGAGAGTTTTTCTTTTTCATTCATGTAAAATTCATTGTATGTAATATTCTTTTATTGGGGCACTTCCGGGCTGAGGATGATGTCACTATTGTATATTATTTACTTTTCCGCATTAGGTAGACCCAAGGCGGGGAGCACAAGTAACCGGGTTCTAGGGTCTAGTAGGAGACTATCTCGAGGAGTCGAGACCGGGTCTCCTAACCTTAGAATTGGCAGAGTTGCTTGCCGCTCTCGTAGGGGTCTAGGGATGTGGGTTTGGCTATTCATCGCGACCGTGGAATCCGTGTTTTATACAGGCTTGTATTGAAAACACGGACATCCTAGTATATCCAATATTTCATATATGTTCTTCTGCTGCAATGTTCTGTGATGAGATCATATTACTGCCTGAGACGAGTGTTTATATTATATATATGAGATATATGTTATATTGCAGATTTCGTTTCAAATGTGATGCTTGTGAAGCATAATTATAATGGGACTTCATTAATGAGATTAATGAAAATAAAAGAAACCTAAGATGTTGTAGAAACTTGTTTAAAAACCGGTAGCTCTAGTTCTTGCTTTGCATAGCGGTGTTCCTTGTAGAACATCCAGCACCTTATTCGATAAGGAAAGAGCCGAGATCCCTTCACCGGGAGTGACCTCTCTAATGAAACTAGCAGATGCTACAAACTCGGTTTGTCTTTTGATTACTTCTATAGTTCTTGCTTTGCATAGTGATATTTGTGAAATATCTTGCACCTTATTCGATGAGGAAAGAGCCGACGATCCCTTCACCGGGAGTGCCATCTTTAGCAAAACTAGAAAAGCCTCAAAAACATTCCAATTAAAATCACTCGATTCTATAACGATATCAAGTTCATTACGCAAAGGGTTTTCTTAAAAACCTGTCGTAGCCCTCCGTCATTTCATATAAGTAATAGTTAGTATTCGTACTACGTTTGTTGACCTCTGTCAAGGCGTAGTGTGCGGTAGCTGATTAGTGCTTATCTGTATAAACATATGATGAGATTGATTTAGGGTAGTCGTACGACCTTGTTGACCTCTGTCAAGGGTCGTGCGAGTGGGTTTACTTCAATCAGGAAATGAAGGGTTGAACTTGACTAGCAGCCTATGGTTTGTTGACCTCTCTCAAGGTCATAGGACGCTTGGGGTAAAATATTATTGGGAATTTCAGGTGTTGAAATTTGCAATGAGATTGTATACCTTCTATGAGATAGTTGGATCCCGATACCCGCTGCGAGTAAGAGTTACTCCTGGGAGAGTTTTACACATTACAATTAGCCGATCAAGTAGGTATCTAGAAAGGTGTCAACAAGGTTAGGCCCCTGGGAAAACGAGGTTTACTATAATTAGGTTCGTGCGAAAGCACGGGGAACCTCCCTCAAAGTACCGGCACTGGCCTGGCTGAAAGATTGGCGAACTTGTAGCGTGTAATTAATCCCGGCTAGTCTTTCCTTTTAGGGTTTGAAGGAAGATTTGACTAAAACAGTGGGAGACATCCTGATTAGATAAATTGATAACCAATCTAATCTTGTAAAAGCGCACGCTGAGTGTTTTCTTCTCTTTCTCTCCAGGTAGCGACCATATCACGCCTTAATCAAGATAATATTACGGATGTATTGACCGAACCCGCTTGTTATACTGAGCTGGGGAACGTTGGTCCCGCTCCAACTTATAATTGTTATAAGACAGAGCAGGAAATTGGGGAATACCAGATTTCCCGTGCCGCCCAAACGAAGAAAGTGCATGTTGATGCATCTTCTTCGGGTGTGTTCATTACAGAGAACTGAGAAGGGTGATAAGTTTCATGAGATAGAAACGGTGCAAGTGTTGCAGCCAAGTCTGTTGGTCACTATCACCCTGTATTACCAGAATACATTGATTTTGAACGAATGTTATTAGATACCGAACCTGATGTACAAAAATCATATCAGTCTCTTTATTAGTAAAGAAGGATATAATTTTGTAATGTTGGATAATGTTTTGAACATTTTCTATATCAAGAGTTGATCAGTTCAGGCACGTTATCTAAAAGCATAGACGTTCTAAATCAAACTACAGTTCTTAATATACAGAATATACGCAACAGGAAGAGTTCAGAAATGAACAAATCCTACTTGACGTATTGTAGACTAGGTCATATCATTGCGACCTGACTAGCTGAAGTTACATAAAGATGCATATTTAAATTAGTTTGAATTTACATCTTGTGAAACTTGCCGGTCATGTCACAAAGATAAGATGACCAGAGCTCTGTTTATTGGAAACAGAGAAAGAGTTAGTGAACTCTTGGGATTGATACATGATGATGTATGTAAGGTCCCCTGTCTACACATGCCAAGACCGGTTCTTTGTACTTCATTATATTCTCTGATAATCTCTCAAGATTTAGACATATGTTCCTGTTGAAACACAAGTCCGAACCTTTTGAGATATTTACAGAATATAAGTTAGAAGTAGAGAACCAAAAACCGGGTATAAGTATTATGTCCTTGGATGTGATCAGGGAGGAGAATACTTGAGTATGGAATTCCTAGACTATTCAAAAGAAGAATGAGATTCTCTCTCAGCATTACTCCTCCGTATACACCACAACACGTCGGTGTATCGCGGTGAAGCAGTCGCACCCTATGTGATATGGTGTGCTTTATGATGAGTACTACTGAGTTTCCTATTTCCTTTTGGGAGTTATGCACTTGTGAAGCTGCATACCTATTGAATAGGGTTCCAATCAAATCAGATGCCTACCGCTCCATATGTGATATGGTATGGGAAGAGCCCATATCCTAAGTAAGTTAAGATTTGGGGTTGTCCGGCCTATGTCTAAAAGCAAAATCCGGACAAGCTCGAGGCACGGTCATCTCTGTAAAACTGGAAGTAGTTCCAGCTATACAAAACTGCAGCTGATAATTTGGTAGAACCCGAAGGATTCAATAGTTTCCAACGAACCTCAGCCTCTCCGCCGATCTAGTAAGGTTCCTCACCCACCTAAAAGATACTTCGGATTCTCTATGACAGTGGGAGCGAGGATTGCATTATGAGATGATAACCCAACTAGTTTCGAGCTGGCCATCAGGAGTGGGACTCTGTAAGAATGGCTGGATGCTTAGCGATATGAGATGGAATCCTTATACACCAACAAAGTATGGGCTTTGGTTTCTTTATCTGAAGGGTTAAATCCCCATCAGGAGCAAGTATATCTTGAGAAGTTTACTTGGTGTACATGGAAAAGTTGAGACTTTCAAAGCTATGCTTAAGTCCATCCAGATCCTAGTTGCCACTGCTACATACCATGACTACGATATCTGGTGGTTGGGTGTCATGACTGCTTTTCTAAATGATGTTTTAGTAGAGAGCGTCTATAAGTACACAGCCAGAGAGCTTCGTAGATAGTGGGAGCAGCGAAAACGTGTGCTAGATGTTTTATGTTGATAAAGCAGGCATCGCGGAGTTAGAACGTTTGTTTTGATGTGGTAGTCAAAGAGTTTTGACTTCATCAAAATGGTAGATGAACCTTGTATATACAAATGGTAGTAGAGAGTATGGTGGTGATCCTCGTAGAGTACGTGGATAACATACTCTAGATAGGGAAGGAGTTTCCTATGCTACGCTCGGTCAATCTCCGCTTATCACAAGGATTCTCCATATATGATCAAAGTGATACCTACTGAATCCTGGGTTTTGGATCTATGAGATAGATCTAATTGGATTTTAGGAAACTCACTAGTTATAGTGAGATGGTATCAATCGATCCTGGAGAGAATCACTGGAAATGTTCCAGGGTGATAAAGACGACTGAATGTCAGTCGCAGGCATTGTCTATACCCTCAGTGGAGGGACGGTATATTGGAAGAGTTCCAAGCTAGATACCGTGACATACTAGAAGATTAAAGGCAAGATACATCGTTACCAAAGATGCTACCAAAGAGACAGTCTGGATTTGTAAGTTCATGAGATGAACTTCGTTCCTACCATTGTGTGACAATGGAGTTGTGGCTTTTGCCAAGGAACCCCTGTCCTATCAGAAATCCAGATATAATTCTTAGGCTGTATCACCTGTTCATGGAGATGGTTGATCTCCAGGGAGATCGAGGTTAGGAGAGTAGACACAGAGGAAAACAGCGCGGATCCACTCACAAAGGCCTTTTTCCCTTTATAGACTTTTTATGGGATGGTTGAGTATGAGATACTTCAACCGCAGCTAATTGTTGGGTATGCGATACCACAACAGATGGCCCTAGTGCAAGTGGGAGACTTTTAGTTATATGTATGCCCTAGAGGCCATTACTATACATACGATGTATATTGTGGTGGATGCTTGGACATATATAGGGAGGACTTTCTTGCTCTACATGATAGTATGCTATATGGTTGCTCTTTATCTTAACATGTACTATGATTGTCTCTATGCATACATGTTGATAAAGACCTTAGGATATGTACTCGACTACTGGGACTATGATGAGATCATACTAGTGGGGACACGGTAGTCGACGAGTACATCCTATAACTGTTCCTAGTCAAGGGTGTATCGAGACAGGGCATCGATACACCAGAGTAGACTAGCGTATACGCATCTTGACCCATTTGATGGGCGATGGATGATCCCATATCCATCAGTGTTTGACATCAAGGATGGTGTGCGGGTGCTCAGTAGAGACTGGGTATACTGGACGGACTCGCCGAGAACTCCCAGATGGTATTATACCTCACGTCAGATGGCAGTTCTCCGGTGACACTGTTACAGAGTAATCTGTTGACCCGAGATCATCATAGAGTCTTGTGTGATTCCCACTGTACTTTGATTTCCATCATACCGCGTCCAAGAGGGCGTGCAAAAAGGTGGCTTTTGGGTACAGTCCCGAATCACATGGAGGCAATGAGCGATAGGAGGGGATTCGTCTCTCCCTGTATAGGGAGTTGATATTGTGCTGTGTTCGATTGGCTATAACTAGAAATCCCTGGCCAGGGTTGCTGAGATTTAGTGGTAAGTGTTTTCTCGAACTGTTATAGACTATATATCGACACGACTTATCAAGCTACTGGGGTCTGACGTATACCACCCCTAGGCAAGATATGCGACATATCAGACGACGAGACCGGACTGTATGGGAGTGTTACTGATTGGATTCACAGGAGAATGTACAGGCTTGCTTGTTGATCTTCTAAGCGCTCAATACCTGGGTAGCTGTTACGTTTAGCTGACCGCTTCCAGCTTGTGGGTGTTTGATATGATCATCACTTACTGCCGGCGTATTGACGATTCTTTAGAGTCTACACAGAAGTTTCTTTACTCAGGAAAAACGGAGTAGGAGCACATATGTGATATGTACGGGACCGAGGATAATGAGATATGAGATACCGTATTCTATTCTCGCGATATTTGATATCAGCCGGGTCATCGGATCAAGTGTTGATTCGATGAATCGATAAATGAGCTATTAGTCGGTTATATGCGATATAGCCGGATTGTCGGATCAAGTGTTGATTCGATAATTTAATGTATAATAATATATATAATATATTAAGAGAATAATGGAGAAAAGAGGCCATAGGAGGGGATTTCCTCCTATGGCGTTGAAAAAATACAACCTCCACCAATCTTTTCGACGATCGGCTCTCATCATCTTCATCGTTATCATCTAAGATGTGGATACACCAAATTTCATGTGATTCTACAACCTTTTCACCGTTGATTTAGCAATGTAAAAAGTTCTATTGTCGGTAAACCGTTAATTTTGAACCCAATAAATCAACGGTGAAAAAGTTGTGGAATCACATGAAATTTGGTGTACGCACATCTTAGATGATAACGATGATGATGATGGGTGCGGATCGTCGGAAAAAATGGTGGAGGTTGTATTTTTTCCACGCCATAGGAGGAAATCCCCTCCTATGCCTCTTTCCTCCATTAATCTCATATATTAAATTACATTAACTAATATAAGCTCACTAAAAGATTCTTTTTCTCACTCGGGTAATACATTGATATATATGCGATGTTTGTTAATTGTATTATATTATTTTGTTACAATAAATATTATATATTTGATATATAATATTGTAACATGATATGGTTATTAATGCAACATGTTTTGTGGAGTTTAAACATGGTTAGGTTTTGGATTAGGGTTAAGACTTCTAGTAGCTTCTAGAAGCTCTTCTTTTGTTTTGGAAAAGATATTATGCTTAATATTTTCAAGTGACTCACCTTTAACCCAACCCAAACCCTAGCCCTAGTTAAATCTATACAAGGGTTTAGTTGACCATGGTTGTGTTATTAATCATTATCATCTTTTCATTATTCATCACAAAAGGTTTACATATTATTCATTCATCTTCTTCCTTGAGTTCTTCATGGAAAAAGCTTTCTAGTTTTTCTATGTGATGATTATGTGTGAGAAAAAGATTATAAATGAGAGCCAAAAAATCCTACTTCATCATCCTCAACTATCCTTGCCATTTAGATGAGGGTGTTCACTCATTTAGTGAGTGTTAGCTTGTGTTAATGAAACTTCAAGGTAGATCATCTTTGTTATCGAAGATCGGAAGCAAGCTTACATCTTTCTCTTTGCGGAGCCTCTCGAGAGTCCGGAGCACGATGATCGCAGCGAAGGGACCTCAACATGGAGCTTAAGAAGTGAAGGACCGGATCTACAAAGGCTGTAATCCCTCTCATTTAGTGTTAAAGTGTTTAACATGCTTGTTTTCGCATAAACTCTAGTTTAAAGATCCGGGTTTGGGTTGTTCGGCACGGCTAAATTTTAAATCGGGCTTGGTTGATGCCTTGTAGACCCTTGTGGCAGTTCCTAGAATCACTACAATTTATACAGTCTAAAGTTTTTCCATGTTTTCACGGATAGGAGGGGCGTTCTCGTAAATTGTTGAGAAGCTTCTAGAAGGATGATGACTCGGAGGCTAAGGTGGCATTTGCATTTATTGGATTAATGAGTCATGATAGTGAATCATCCATGGAGTTAATGTTGCATTAATGTTTTAAATGACTCATGAGATGAATCACTCTATGAATTAATGAAGCATGATGACACATATTTATTTGTTATTCATTTTAATTATATCATATGCTTCATATATTCAAATGATATCATCATTCCAAAAGGATGCTCATTCTCACCTTCTTTCTCCTCAAGCTCTCTGTCTTCAAACCCCAACCCTAACCTCTCATGTGTTGAGATCAAGGGTTAGCAAGACTTATTAATCCCTAATCGTACTCTATATCCCTTAGGTTGCTTTGATTAGCACTTTGGGTAACCTAGTTACCTCAAGTTAGAGGTCAAGCTTGGAGTAGTAGCTCTCGGGTGGATCGTCTTTGACACGAGGAGGCCGTTGAGGTGCCGACGTTCCATAGAGCCTACGAGGTGTGGAGGACAGCGATGAAGACCCGAAGGACAAGTAACGAGAGGTATAACTTCGAATCCGAGTAGTTAAACCTTTCGTAGTTTGCTAGTAATGGTTTAGACACGATCCGTGTGCTCAAGTCCGTGTTACGAAGCTTTGATAATTTGTTTTTCATATATTCCGCCTCCCCGTAAGCTCGTAGGGTGCGTGACATAGACTTACAAGTGGTATCAGAGCCAACTAAACCTTTACTAGCTTGTTGGCAACTAATTAGAACTTCGATCGTCGGAAAAACACGAAAACTTAACCCCGGACCCCCTCAGTTTCTGTCAATTTTAAACGTGTCGAAAACAATTATTTGATGTGCCTGAAAATTAATAGCAGGGGATCATAAGAATTCTGGGAAAATACGAGGAGGTGACTCGGTGATTAGGCCGCGGAACCGCGGCAGATGAGTGATATCGGCCGCGGATCCGCCGCCGAGTCAACTCCGAGTTTACTCGGATTTTCACAGTAATTATTATTTTGTGGTGTTTTTTTTCCAGTATATTTTGTTTCTGCCCAGGTTACTTCTGTGCTGGCTTGCATTTGGGGTAGACACGGAAAAAGGTTGTCGATCGATATTCTAAGTTATTTGCTAATCGGGTTTTTATCTGTAATGTTTAATGTGTTCGTAAACCTCCCCTAATTGCTAGTATGTCGGTTGGTAGGGGGTTGCACATTTCTGTAATTGTTTTTACTGTTTGTGTATATGAACTTGATTGGATCGTTGTGATGATTAACCGGGGTTTGAGATGAGTTTTTATATTCATTCATTCGATGTAAATTGTAATATGATGTAATATTCTTTTGCGGGGCACATCCGGGCTGAGGTTGTAGCCACCGTTGTATTATTTTATTTACTGTTTTTTTGCTCCTATGATAGACCCAAGGTGGGGTGCACAAACTACCGGGTACTTTGAAGTGTTTAGTGGCCTACTCACGATGTTGAGGGAGACCGCTTCACTTCGGGTACTTGGCGGGTAGTTTGCCGTACCCATATGGGTCTAGGGTGGGGAAATGGCTATTCATCACAATTGTGTAATCCGTTTTTCGTTGCAGGTTCAAAAGAAACGCAGATTTCTTGTATATCCAATAATGTTCATATGTGATCATGAATGCCTATTATTGCGTCTGACGAATGTACAATATCTATATATGATAGCTATTAGACGCCACTTATGTTTTGCACCCGCACTAGCCCAGCCCCTGCTCTGTCGTTAGTTAAGTAACCTAACGGGTGAATGACGGGGCCTCGTGGCGAATGCGGATGGCATAAGAGGACGTGGTATTTTCGTTGTTTTCTGCAATGATAGGATAAATGATGGGACGCATTATTATAATGCAAAGAAAATAAACCAAAGTTGAATCATTGGAACAAATTTAAAAGAAACCACTCGGTTATTTGAAAAGAGCAGAATTTTTAATTGCGGAGCTTTAACCACTCCTTTTTAAAAAGTTATCAGGTTCCTTCGATTATATCAAGTTCACTACATTCACGGTTTCGCCAAAACCAGTCGAAGCCCTCCGTCATTTCTTATGGATGGTCAGTAGTATTCAAGCTATGTTTGTTGGCCTTCGTCAAGGCATAGTGTTTGGTAGCTGCTGGGGTATTCATTTGTTGCATAGATAGATGAGTTGGTTTAGGACAGTCGTATTACCTTGTTGGCCTTCGTCAAGGGTATGTACGGGTGGGTTCAAATTAACAAGATAATGATGGGCAGAACTTGACATGTGACTTATGATTTGTTGGCCTTCGTCAAGGTCATAAGAACATGGGGCAAAAATCCACATCGGGAGTTTCTAAAGAAACTGAAACTTGCTAGTGTTGCATACCATTTGGAGTTTGATGAATGTTGGTAGGATTCCTTCAACATTATCATGCGATGATTTTTGGATCCCGATCCTATTGTGAGTATATGCTACTTATCAGGAGATTCGTCACTTAACGATCAATGCTATAAACCAACTAGGTGTCGAGAAAGGTGTCATCAGGGCTACGCCCCCAGAGAAAAGAGGTTATTTAATTAAGGAACTTCGCGAAAGCGTTGGAAAACCTCCCTCGAAGTACCGACACCGGCCTGGCTGAACGGTTAAGCAAGTATTGTACGGTGAGATCAGTCCTGGCTAATTCTTCTTTTATGGTTTGAGGAAGGATTCGAGAAACAGTGGGAACCATCCAGTTTAGATAAACTATAAACCAATCTAAACTTACAAGAGCATCATGCTAAAGTGTTTTCTTCTCTCACTCTCTCATTGCAGCGACCTTGTGACCATGACTAGGTTACATCTAGATAATAAGTTGACTGAATCTGATTTATATGACTGGCAAAGGTCTATCCAGATGTCCATTGCCTATGACAAAATGGACCACCCTATTACTACTCAAGATCCCGCCGTCCCAGGTCCAGTTTCCACCGTCACGGATATGGATATCCATCAGACAAGGGAAAAGGATAATGCGAATGCCAAGTGCCTCGTGTTGGCTTCAGTTGATATTGTAAACCAGAAGCAGCACGAGAAGATGGACTTAGTTTCCATCTTTCTCCGTAACAAAGATTTATATGGAGAGCAATCTCATATCGCAAGATATGAGACCTCGAACGAATTAATTCAAGCGAGGTTGGCTGTCGGGTCATCTGTAGGGGACGACGTCCTTACGATGATCAGCTATATTGATGAGCTTAAGGTCCTAGAGACCACGTTGGGAAATGGGTCATATGCTGACTTATTTCCATAGTCCCTACCCTCTACTTACACCCTGAAAGAAACCAGGGAGACACAAGCTCTGCTTAATGGGGGACCTTCTTCTTCTACATCCTGGGCGAAAGAAAAGGGTGAAAAGAAGAAGACCTCTACAAAGACGATATACGGTGTCGGTAAAGTAGAAGGAAAGGGAAGAGCAAAAGTTTCAGGACTTGGTATAGGTAAGGAGGGATGTTCCTATTGTTATGGGAACGGGCATTGGCAGAAGGATTGCGGGGCTTTGGAAGCCAGTAGCCAGGATACGAAGCATGTTGTGGCTTCGGCCTCAAGTGAGATTGTAATTGAGAACTGTTTGTTAATTAACTCTACTTCCTGGGTACTATATACCAGAGCAGGATCTCATATCTATAATTCATTACATGCTTTGAGAAACCGTAGAGTTATAAAGGTAGGTGATTTGTCTCTCAGAGTTGCAAACGGAATGAGCGTGGATGCTGAATCCGTGGGAGAATATCGCCTAGGTTTGACAAGTGGGCAGATATTGATTCTACGTAACTGTTTGTAAGTACCTAGTTTAACTTGTAATATCATATCAGTGTCCTCACTTTCGAGAGAGGGATATGATTTTACATTCGTAAGCGATGTAGTTCACATCCACCTAAATCAAGTTCTGATTGGGTCTGGTACATTAGATGACGGTATATACGTATTGAGTCAAGCTCAGGTTTTCAATGTCCAGAACACACTTAAAAGAAAGTCTCCAGAAATAAATCAGGCTTTCTTATGGCATTGTAGACTAGGTCACATCAATGAAACACGATTAACTAAGTTACATAGAGAAGGATATTTTAATCCGTTCGAATATCAATCTTATGCTACTTGTGAATCTTGTCTCATGGGAAAGATGACAAAGACTCCGTTTACTGGACACGGAGTAAGAGCGAGCGAGTTCTCAGGACTCGTACACAGTGACGTGTGCGGTTCAATGTATACACATGCGCGAGGTGGTTATTCCTACTTTATTACTTTTACGGATGATTTCTCAAGGTATGGACATGTCTTATTGATGAAGCATAAATCCGAGGCTTTTGAGAAATTCCAGGAATACAAGAATGAAGTGGAAAACCAAACAGGCAAAAGTATCAAGACACTGAGATCTGATCGAGGTGGTGAATACTTAAGTGCCGAGTTCCTGGGTTACTTAAAAGAGAATGGAATTCTCTCTCAGCTTACTCCTCCATACACACCACAACACAACGGTGTATCGGAAAGGCGGAATCGAACCTTATTGGATATGGTTCGTTCCATGATGAGTAAGGCTGAGTTACCGCGATCTTTCTGGGGTTATGCACTAGAATCAGCCGTATATCTTTTGAATAAGGTTCCAACCAAGACTGTGCCTACCACACCATATCTTCAGTACCTGAAGACATGGGGATGCCCATCTTTTGTAAAAAAAGCAGCATCCGGACAAGCTCGAGGCACGCTAAGTACAGTGTAAGTTTGTGGGATATCCAAAGAACTCCAAGGGGTATTATTTCTATTGCGCAGAGGAACAAAAGGATTTTGTTTCTCGTCATGCCCACTTCTTGGAAGCTGAATTTTTAGAAAATCAGAAGAGTGGGAGCGCAGTAGAACTGGAAAAAATTCCAGAACCACAAGCTGTTACTAAAAGTATGGTAGAACAAGAGGTTTCAGAAGAAAAGGACATACCAGCGCCTATCCGCAGAAGTAGTAGGCAGTCTCATCCGCCCGAGAGATACTACGGTTTTCTCATAAACGGGGATCGAGAAGATTGCATCATTGACAATGATGACCCTACTATCTTCCAGCAAGCCATTCAGAGCGGCGACTCGGTAAAATGGCCGGATGCAATGTGGACCGAAATGGAGTCCATGTACACTAACAAAGTATGGACTTTGGACATTGCTCCAGATGGGGTAAAATTCGTAGGATGCAAATGGATCTTCAGAAAGAAGATTGGTGTAGATGTACAGGTTGAAACATATAAGGCTAGACTTGTTGCAAAGGGTTTTCGTCAAAGACCTGGTTTGGACTATGATGAAACCTTTTCTCTAGTGGCTATGCTCAAATCCATTCGGATCCTTCTTGCCATTGCGGCCATCCACGATTATGAGATCTGGCAGATGGACGTAAAGACGGCGTTTCTAAATGGTAATTTGGAAGAGTGCGTCTATATGGATCAGCCAGAGGGATTCATTCAGAGTGGGAGCAGCGGTAAAGTGTGCAAGTTGCTTTAGTCCATTTATGGACTAAAGCAGGCATCTCGGAGTTAGAACATCTGTTTTGATGATGTTGTCAAAGAATTCGAATTTATCAAAAATCCAGATGAACCATGCATATACAGTAAGATTGTAGGGAGAGATATAGTATTCCTCGTCTTATACGTGGATGACATTCTCCTAATAGGAAATGATATTCCTATGCTACAGTCAGTCAAAAGATTCTTGTCACAGAAGTTCTCCATGACGGACCTGGCTGATGCCACCTACATTCTAGGGATCCAGATCCATCGTGATAGATCAAAGAGAATGTTGGGACTTTCGCAGTCCAGGTACATAGACACCATATTGAAAAGATTCAGTATGGAAGATTCTAAGCGCGGTAACGTACCAGCTTGTCACGGAATCACCATATCCAAAGAGATGTCTCCCAAGACTGATTTGGAAAGGGATCGCATGTCGATTATACCCTACGCTTCTGCGGTAGGCTCTATAATGTATGCGATGTTATGTACCAGACCAGATGTAGCATACGCATTGAGCGTTGTAAGCCGGTATCAGGCAAACCCAGGGGAGAAGCACTGGATAGAAGTAAAGAACATTCTCAAGTACCTGAGGAGGAATAAGGAGATGTTCTTAGTGTATGGCGGAAAAGACCTCCAGATCGAGGCCTTTGCCGACTCCAGCTTCCAGAGTGACAAGGATGACTCCAATTCCATGTCGGGTTATGTCTTTACCCTCAATGGAGGGGCAGTCTATTGGAAGAGTTCCAAGCAGGAGACCGTTGCTAACTCAATGATGGAAGCGGAGTACATAGCTACTTGCGATGCAGCAAAAGAAGCTGTCTGGATGAAGAAGTTCCTCACAGAACTTCAGGTGGTTCCTACCAGTGTTGGTCCAATACCTCTGTATTGCGACAACAACGGCGCTATATCTTTTGCGAAGGAACCCAGGTCCCATCAGAAGTCCAAACACATCTTAAGGCGGTATCACCTGATCAGGGAGATCGAGGTGAAGAGAGTAGATACGGAGAATAACACTGATGATCCATTCACAATGGCCTTACCTCAGACGAAGTTCGAAAGACTATCAGAGATGACAGGTCTTCGATATGCCAGTACATGGCCCTAGTGCAAGTGGAAGATTGTTAGTGTATATGCCCTAGGGGCCATTATTGTATCATACTAGCTTGTAAATTACTTAATGGAAGCTTGGGATATTCACAGTTATATTAACAGTCTTGCTAAACATGGTAGTATGCTATTTGGTTTATCTCTATCTTAATATGTGTATATGTTAGCATATCGAGAATACATATTGATAGAGCCCTTAGGATCTTTACTTGATTACCAGCGTTGTGATGGCAGTTACACTAGTGGGGGCTGGGTCGTCTATAAGCAACATCCTATACAGGTCCCTAGTCATAGGATTATCGAGACAGGGCATCGATACTCCGGAGTAGACTAGTGTGTACGCTTCTCATCCCAGTTGGGGAGATGGTCTGTCCCACAGCCATCAGTACGTCGTACTGGAAATAGTATGCAGGTGCTCATTAGGTTACGGGTACACCGGACAGGACTCGCCGGGAACTGCAGGTTGGAATTATACCCATCGTCAAATAGCAGTTCCCAGGTGACATGAGTACAGCTTAGTCCGTCGACTTGATACTGCTACTTTGCCTCGGGTGTGTTCCCACTGTACTTAGATTACTACCCTACCATGGCTCAAAGGAGTCGTGCAAACAGGTAGTAGTTGGGTGCAGTCCCGAAGCACTTGGAGGCAGTGGCGGTTAGACAGGATTCGTCTCTCCCGGTATTGGGGGTTGATATCGCGCTGTGTTTGGAGAGCCATTACACAAAGTCCCTGGCCAGGGAAAGCAAGATTTACTGGTGGCTTCTAGTAGTTTCTCAAGGTGTAATGGGCTGCACTCCGACATGACTTATACCGCTATTAGGGGTCTGACGTTTTCCCCCCCTAGGCCCGATATGCGATAGTCCTAGACGAATAGACCAGACTGTACGGAGATTGTCACATCAGGCCCAGTAGGAGTACGGATGGGTTTCCTCATCGGCCTTCTTATCGACATCTACCTGGGGACCGTTACGTACAGCTAGTGCCGCTTGCGGTCTGTGGTTAAACCTACTGCCAGCGTAGTGTCGAGTCTTTAGAGTCCCACACAGAGAGTTTCCCTGATTCGGGCGAAACGATATAGAGATCGTATGGTTTTACAACAGGGTTTGGACGCATACGTGTTTTTACGCACGTACGATGTTCGGACAGATTTTACTAGCGGCCTTTGGTTTAAGCCAGATTCTAGTATCGAATTATTGGATTTATACAGTCTAAAGTTTTTCCGTGTTTTCACGGATAGGAGGGGCGTTCTCGTAAATTGTCGAGAAGCTTCTAGAAGGATGATGACTTGGAGGCTAAGGTGGCATTTGCATTTATTGGATTAATGAGTCATGATAGTGAATCATCCATGGAGTTAATGTTGCATTAATGTTTTAAATGACTCATGAGATGAATCACTCTATGAATTAATGAAGCATGATGACACATATTTATTTGTTATTCATTTTAATTATATCATATGCTTCATATATTCAAATGATATCATCATTCCAAAAGGATGCTCATTCTCACCTTCTTTCTCCTCAAGCTCTCTATCTTCAAACCCCAACCCTAACCTCTCATGTGTTGAGATCAAGAGTTAGAAAGACTTATTAATCCCTAATTGTACTCTATATCCCCTAGGTTGCTTTGATTAGCACTTTGGGTAACCTAGTTACCTCAAGTTAGAGGTCAAGCTTGGAGTAGTAGCTCTCGGGTGGATCGTCTTTAACTCGAGGAGGCCGTTGAGGTGCCGACGTTCCATAGAGCCTACGAGGTGTGGAGGACAGCGATGAAGACCCGAAGGACAAGTAACGTGAGGTATAACTTCGAATCCGAGTAGTTAAACCTTTCGTAGTTTGCTAGTAATGGTTTAGACACGATCCGTGTGCTCAAGTCTGTGTTACGAAGCTTTGATAATTTGTTTTTCATATATTCCGCCTCCTCGCAAGCTCGTGGGGTGCGTGACATGGACTTATAAGAACTGTGGTTTGATTTAGAATGTATATGCCATTACATAACGTGCCTGATCCAATCAACTCTTGATTAAGAAAAATGTTCACAGCATTATCCTCCAATACATAATTATATCCTTCTTTAACTTAATAAAGAATCCGATGTAATGTTGTAAATCAGGTTCGGTATGTAATAACATTCGTTCAGAATCAATGTATTTACCATTTAGTAATACAAGGTGATATTTGCCAACTGATTTGGCTGCAACAATTGCACCATTCTCTAACACTTAGAGACATATCACCCAATCACAGTTCTCTACCTTTCTGTAGCCCATGTAACTCTTACATGTTTGGGATCCTGATCCGGTATCTCATACCTAGGACGTAGAGGATACTGAGAAAAAGTTCTTGGTAACGAACACACTTGAAGAATACACATCAACATGCTCATTCCTCGATTGGGTCGCATGGAATCCAGATATTCCCCTATTTCCTGCTCGGACTTATAGCAATTATAAGATAGAGCGGAACCAACGTTCCCCAGCTCAGTATAATAAGCAGGTTCGGTCAATGCATCCATATTATTACCATGATTAAGGCGTGACATGGTCGCTACTAGGAGAGAGAGAGAAGAAAACACTCTGCGTGCGCTCTTGCAAAATCAGATTGGTTATTATTTTATCTAATCAGGATGGCTCCCGCTGTTTTTATCAAATCTTCCTTCAAACCCTAAAAGGTAAGACTAGCCGAGATTAATTACACCCTACAAGTTCGCCAATCTTTCGGCCAGGCCAATGTTGGTACTTTGAGGGAGGTTCCCCGTACTTTCGTACGGACCTAATTAAAATAAACCTCGTTTTCCCAGGAGCGTAACCCTGTTAACACCTTTCTAGACACCTACTTGATTGTCTAATTGTAATGTGTAAAACTCTCGTAGGAGTAACTCTTACTTGCAGTGGGTATTGGGATCCAACTATCTCATAGAAGGTATGCAATCTCATTGGAAATCTCAACACTTGAAATTCCCGATAATCTTCTGCCCCTAGCGTCCTATGACCTTGAAGAAAGCCAACAAACCATAGTCCGCTAGTCAAGTTCAACCCGTACATTTAATGATTGAATTAAACCCACCCGCACGACCCTTGACGAAAGCCAACAAAGTCGTTTGACTACCCTAATCCAATCGCATCATATGCTTAAGCAGATAAGCACTAATCAGCTACCGCACACTACGCCTTGACGAAATCCAACAAACGTAGCACGAATACTAAATCGTACTTATCTGAATTGACGGAGGGCTACGACAGGTTTTTAAGAAAATCCTTTGCGTAATGAACTTGATATCGTTGTAAAATCGAGTGAATTTTAAATGGAGTGTTTTAGAGGCTTTTACTAGTTTTGCTAAAGAGGTCACTCCCGGTGAAGGGATCTCGGCTATTTCCTCATCGAATGAGGTGCTCACAAATACCACTATGCAAAGCATGGACTAAAAAAGCAATCAAAAGAAAACACCGAGTGGGTTGTAGCATCTACCAGTTTCGCTAAAGAGGTCACTCCCGGTGAAGGGATCTCGGATCTTTCCTTATCGAATAAGGTGCTGGATATTCTACAAGGAATACCACTATGCAAAGCAAGAACTTGAGCTACCAGTTTTTAAAACAAGATTCCACAACATCTTTAAGTTTCTTTTATTTCATTAATGTCATTAATGAAGTCCTATCAAATTTATGCTTCCTAAGCATTACAGAGAAACGAAAGCAACAATATTAATTATATCATATACATAATATAAGCATTCGTCTCAGAATATCAAGTGATCAGATCACAGAATATCAGCAGAAGAAGAACACATATGAAATATTGGATATACTAGAAATTCCGTGTTTTAAATTAAGCCAGTATAAAACAAGAATTCCACGGTCGTGATGAATAGCCAAACCCACATCCCTAGACCCCTACGAGAGCGGCAAGCAACCCTACCAATTCTAGAGTTAGGTGTCACGACCCGAAATGGCACGTGACTGGCACTTGATTCATGTGAAGTCTATAGGACCGCACCTAATTCAAGTAAGCCAAAAGCCTAGAAATCTAAACCATTTAAAAGAAGAAGTGAAGGAAAATTTAGTTTTAAAGCAAGTGGTTTTACAAAAATAAGTCGTAGTAATCATTTTAAAAGCCTCAAGTATTTCCAAAAATTTCGGCTGTGTTTCCCTTGTAAAAACTGGCCCCAAACAGGTACACACATGCATAATATACATAATGAATAAAGGCATCCCCAAGCGGGAGCTAGCTCTTCGCCAATTGGCGGACACAACTACGCACGCAATATAATATATAATGCCGAAGGGCGAGGATCAAAACTCAGAAAGAAACTAATATCCCCAAGAAAACCAGAGAAGAATCATAATAATACAAGCGCGCGACTCTAAGGTCGAAAGAAAAACGACAGGTTTTCTAAGTGTTATCAAATAATACAAGTCTGGTTGATGGGGTTTACTAGATACAACTGAAATAAATACAAGTACAACGGTGGTCACGATACAAGTGAACCCACCTACCCAAGCAATCATCCGGAAGGAAACAGTGTGCCAGCAAGCCGCAACGAAAGCTGTACAGCAAAACCTGCAAGAAACTGTGGCACAACGGGGGTGAGTTGCCAACTCGTGAGTAGAAAACATCACCGAGAAGAAATTGCATGTATGACTCTCTACAAGGTCATACAATAATAATATCCTTAATATATAACCTGAGACATCTAATATGGCAAGGATAATCATCTAAACATAAGTGCAATACCACGTGCTCGTGTCAGTGCCTCAGGTAGCAACATGTCACATATATGATGTACAAATGTATTAAGAATGAAAGTAAAATACATTTTGTACGAGAAAACTGTTTTCTTATCTCAGTGAGATTTCTGTATAAAAACTGAGTATCATCAATGAAATCAACAGAGAATCCGTGTCAAGCATCGACACAAAACATATATCTCAATATCTCAATGTCTCAATATCTCGGGCTCCGGCAATCCGGACTGGCCCCGGGCTCCGGCAATCCGGACTGGCCCATATCATCAAATCTCAATATCTCGGGCTCCGACAATCCAAACTGGCCCATATCATCAAATCTCACGACTACGCCGGTATCCACCGGATATCCGCCGCGTCACAAATAACTAGTCGGTAGTGCTCCCCTGCCGGGCTCAACGCCATCATCTGTAACCATCTTGCCCCGGGGTACCGCACCGGGTCCACCATGCACCCGCAGACGGTTCATCCTCCTCCTCGAATCAGGTGTATGATACTGCTCAAGAGCCGAGAAAACTCATGGTGGACACCTCTCACATCATATCACGAGAAAACCGCAATTTTCTATCTTTTAGAAATGAAAATGAGTTTATAAAATCCTTGTGGTTTCTCCAAATCCAGAAATCTCATGGAAATCCGAAATCCCAAAATCGAGAGCAAATAAACAGTGAATTACGAGCATAAAGCCCCATAATATTTCATGACAAATGGATAAATACACATGCATGGATATCTAAGTAAAAGAATGCAATATCTAATTTAGCACATGAAAGCAAGCATACTAATAATATGTTGAACTACCAGCTAGCAGGTTATATCAATGGAATACTATTTCTAATGTGTACATGACATGGAAATTACCGATGATAATGTGTGTGAGCCGGCAAGCAAGTGTACGTGGAGCATACGCATCATCAGTAATGGTGCTGGTGTCCTGACAGCATGGGTTCATAATAACAAAACAATTTACAAGTACAATCATGCAATGCGATAAGAACAACATGAATATATGGAAAAAGGTGTAGTAACCGCAACATATAAGAATATACATTTATATATATGAGACATACAGTTTTGGCATTTGAAATAGCACGAATCGTGGTTTTTAGAAAATAAGGGCTACGATGTTTTTAAGAAAAGGTGCGTCCTTTGAAAATCCGTAATATCCCCCGGGTTGTCTTTTGAAAATACTCATGATTCGTTAGTTCCTGAAAATAAGTATGACTCGAGCCCAGTCTATCATCTACCTAATAAACTACAGGATTAAACTAAGAGACTAGTCGAAAAGGTAAGGAAATCCACCTAAAGTCCGAGTCGATATATCTAGTAGTCGGCGATCCCGCCTCAATAGCGTCACGTACGTTAAAATATATAATACGATATCCTTGAGTCAAGAGTGGGGATCAATCATCATATTTATGCCTCGTACGGTAAAATCCATCGTTCGGCATCCCAAATCGGGGTACGGGTCAAATATCACATATATCACATTAATCATATGGTATCATTATCATAATATCATGAACTAGGGTACTGATCTAAGGTCTAGTACATTCCGATACCATCAACATATATCAGCGTGTGTATGAAAACACATCGCCCATCGATCCACTATAATATCATGTCGTATATCATAACACGGCCCAAATCACATAACCGATCTCACGGCATCATGCCCGATCACATCGACTCATCTCTAAGTATCATATACTATCCTCATCACCCATGTATACGTATATGTATATATATATATATTAACACATCCACACCCATATATATATATTCATATAATCATATACACCAAAGACATATCACGTGTGTGCATGTGTGTGTGTGTGTATCTACCTATACTCTAGGGTTTCGCGACTAAGAAACTAAACTAAAACGCATTCTGCCAACTACACCAAATCCAACCCAAGTCACCTAAAGCCACTCTTGCTAAGTATACACATCTCACACACACACACACACACACACACACACATATATCATAACGTGGCATATCCAACGAAATTGCGGGGGTGATATACGCCATCCACCTGACTTTCCCTGTAGATATATATCTACTCACCTTGATCCTTGCTTTCCGAAGTTGATGTCGTCGTGCTCCTCCTTGTTATCCGAAGTCCACGTGAGGGTGCTTACACATATAAACACATAGTATAGTAAACTGAAATCGCGCGCGAAAACCAAAACGGCACACGTATAACACATAGGTAAAAACCTATAGTCTACTCATGCAAATCAACCAAACAACACCCGATATGGACGTATAAACGTCAAGTGGCCGATACAAAACACAAATATCAAAACTTCAAGTCATTAAAACCAACAAAACATAAACAGCAACTGAGAAAACTGGTTCCAGATTTTTGGTCAGATGAAAAGAGTCTAAACAAGCAATACAGTAGGGTTGTATATTAAGTAACCGAGCTACAGACCAAACCTAGACACCATTACCCCCACTATGGCCGGACACACTACCCTGAAAACCTAGCCACATCGGCCATACCTTCTTGGATTGGGTTCGTATTCACAGGGTGGTCTCGTAGTGTTTAATCTAGGTCAATAGGGTTGCTAGTTTTTCTTGTAACAGTCTCAGGTCACTCCAGATTCCCTGTAGTCCACAATTTATACACAAACCGACATTATGAAATATCTAACCCAAGTTTGGTTTTTTATTTTGGTCTAGGTTTTTGATACTAAAGTAGTTTGTAGTCACCAATTACTCTCAATTGCACCATCACAACTCAAGAATTCCCCAAAGTTTATCTAGGAATTTCCAAACAACACTAAACCTTACAAAATCGATTCTAAACTAAAATGGATGCTAAGGGAAATCAAATACTACACTTAATGTGAAAGAATTACCTCATTTGGCAACTCAAGAATTTTCTTGAGTTTCCCCAAGTGCTCAAAATCCTATCTTGATCCCACCGTGGTCTATGTGAGGAGCTTGTGCACACTTTTTATGAAGTGAATGCAAGGTTTTGATTTAGATTTGAGGTTGTGGTGAGGAGGTAAAGGTGGTGGAGGGAGAAGGCAGCCATGGATGAGGGGAAGGAGAGAAATGATTAAGAAAATGAAGGAAGAACAATAAGAGCCATGGTCAAATGATCCCTCACCCTCTCTCTCTTCTCTTTCTTGCCCATACCTCATTCTTTATTATTTTCCTTTTCTTTTTATTTTTCTTTTAAAAAACAATTGGAAAAAAACAAATGAAGCCATGCACAATTTAGGATTTAAGCCAAGTTTTCAAAAATATAACAAATGTTAGCAAATATGATATGGTGCATGTCACACGCACAAAACACAATCAATGCATGATTAAGTACTAATCGAGTTTAGTAATACTAACTTATATACATTTAATTGTATACTAAATTGTAAAATTTCCAATCTTCATAAATTCTTTTTAGAATCAATAATTAATATAAATTTCCAAATATTTCCCAATTTATCGGTATATAATTGTACCATATCATTAAAACTAATCTCCACACTTTAAAATATTCATAATATCTATTATTCAATTATATAAATTCCCAAAAATAATATTTTATTTTTCTGAAATGTTACAGTCTTCCCCCCTTAAATAAATTCGGTCCCCGAATTTAAATTTAAACCCCTCTAATACTAAAACATTTCAGTAAAATGATCAAGTCGTCGGGTCTCCGAAATCATGCATACATAAAACATATCGTAGCGCAATTCATGCGCATGAAAAATGAGTATATAACTCAAAATCAAAACTCCGTCAAGCATCCCGTAATCATCGGAGTCATGGTGAAAATACCAATGTCAAGGTCCAATACGAAAACCAACATGATATACATCAAAACTATAATATGCACATAGTACGCATCGTTGTAAACTCGTCAAAACATCTGAAAAGAAATGCATGCCAAACCTTTTTTAAGTCGCTGTGTGATGCGCGTATAACGGCACAAGTAGCGGACGTTTATAGTAAGAAAATAACTATATATACATATATATCCTTTGTTTAACATACACGTCCCGCCGTTTTGAAAATAATTTAGAAGGGTTTCCTTTGTAATATGATTCGTGTCATCTCGGACACACAGGAAAATACTGAGACTATAGCTCCTTTTTGGAAATCCCTTCGGTAACCATCGATGCATGCAAAAACATATTCAGGTATTGTCCTCGGACTAGTCCTGCTCAGCTACTATACTAAATAATAAATATCATAAAACATACCGTTCCAAAAGAAATCACTCCCAAAATGTGTATAAGAATGCCACGTGCGTCTGGTGCGCACGGAATTCGAAATCAATGAATGTGTTGTACATGTGCACAGAACAAAATCTAAGTACAACGGGTGTGCAGGGAAACACCTGTCAAGTGCAACAAGTGTACCTGACAACTATATCAGGTGCATTTGATATGCATGAAGAATCCCGATTTAGTGCATCTGGTGTACACCAAAATCGCATCAAGCGCGCCAAGCATGCGCAAAAAACCCAACTTAAGTGTACAAGGTGCACGAAAACAAATATCGAATATCAAATATCAAAATTGACGGTATACAACATACCTCAACCCAAATCAGGTATACCGTGGTATATAACCTCACAACTACGTGCATCAGCGTGCACAAAATCGAATCCAAGTACTAAAAGTGCATGAAAATTACACCGAAGGCACAAGTCAAATCACATACATACCCTAGGCATGAAATCAAAATCAAACATCTCGAATGACATCAAATTGAAGTCAAGTGCAACTGTGGTGCACGAAAACTCAATCATGCAAATAAATCGCCCAAAATACCGAAACCCAAAATGACGGACACGTGATATTCGAATCGCCAAATCACAAATCGTAAACATTGTCGTCGATATGTCCTCCCTTCAAAGTCAAGAAGGTGTCGGTGCATCCAAAGCTAGCAGAGCAAGAAATCTACATACCTCCTGTTCATAGTCTGGCACCTTGAACCCTTAGGCTCTCATCTCTCACTGTGGATTACCAGTTACCTAACTCCTCGGCTCAACGACCCAATATGGAAATGATGACGGAAACAGTTCCGCTGTGGCACATCTTCTGAAGATCTCTGGCCAATTATCATGGTCACTCATAACATGTCTCGTCGATGACGCCGAACACTTGCCTACTGGGTGTGCGTAATACGACCGATCCTGGGTCCACGTCTTCTCGTTTAATATTCCAGAAAGATTCTATCGGGTCTCTCCCAAATCTCGTTTCTGCCGAACTGCCCGGAAGTTATCACCCTTTACTACATCCGTTTCTTGTTCCGGAACAGCTGTATACTCATCACGACTTCTTCTAGAAGATATATCCATATTCAATGCCTCTGCATGCGTATCACATCTCTGATGTCAACGGAGTGGAACGTTATCTCGTCAAAATCTCATACGAACCTCTTACTCCACTTTTCTCTAATATCGACTGATTCGGATTCGTCTCTTCGTAGCTGTATGGACTGCGCTATAAACAACTATTCTCATATCTGGAGTCTCCCTTCCGAAACTACGAACTCGACGGCTCAATATCTTATGGTAGGCATCTGGCCAACTACGCCCTCGGAAACTCTTCCAATTCGTCGGAGGAATACACTTCATTCGTCCATTTTCTAGCGACTCTCAACGTGCCTGTGTGAAGTCTTCTCTAGCAGAAATTAATCAATCTGATGACCTCGCATCAGGGTGTGCAAACGAACCATGTGTCTTAGCCATTCATCCAAGGGTGACTAGCGATCTTCTATCATATCCCTAAGTACAAACTCGTGCTGTAATAGCTTCAAACATCTGGGGCGATATCTTGTCAGTCACAGCAACAGCTTGTTCATTCGTCCACACGATAGACAATGCCTCAATCATCAAGAATAAACGGTGCATTGATGGTCCTCACATTCTGGACGGCCTCTAGTGATAGCCCGATCATCTGGTGTAAATATCAAATGCTCGCGTCCATGAGAAAACATAGTAAAACGACATATCGAAATGCTCATGTCGTGAAAAACACAATAAAACGACACAAATATGCAATCGTGTGGCACCGGAATTATGCCCTCGTCAGTCCTCGTCCAAGATGAGCTCATGCTGACCGCAACTCTAGCCGCCGCTCTCTCTGCCCGTGCAACCGTGGTAACAAAAACCACAAACCGATATCGATGAGGATAGATAATAGGAACGAATATAATACGGTGCAAAGAAATGTACATCCTAAGGCTTCTTAAACGGAGTAGCGTATCGTAAGTATGCCGCGAAACATACATACGGTATGCCACTCTACTTAAGTCACCTACTCCATCAACCAACGTTAACCTATGCGACGAAAGTTCGGGTCTAATACCCCCTCGACCAAGTCTAAGTTCTGTAAGGTCAAGCCTAGGTTCCGAATATAAATATACGCCCTAGACTCCGCATAGTCAAACCTAGACTCGGACCAAGGTTAAACCCAGCGCTCTGATACCAACTTTGTCACAACCCGAAATGGCACGTGACTGGCACTTGAATCATGTGAAGTCTATAGGACCACATCTAATTCAAATAAGCCAAAAGCCCAGAAATCTAAACCATTTAAAAGAAGAAGTGAAGGAAAACTTAGTTTTAAAGCAAGTGGTTTTAACAAAATAAGTCGTAGTAATCATTTTAAAAGCCTCAAGTATTTCCAAAAAATTCGGTAGAGCTTCCCTTGTAAAAACTGCTCCCAAATGGGTACAAACATGCATAATATACATAATGAATAAAGGCATCCCCATGTGAGAGCTAGCTCTTCGCCAATTGGCGGAAACAACCACGCACGCAATATAATATACAACGCCGAAAGGCAAGGATCAAAACTCAGAAAGAAACCAACATCCTCAAGAAAACCAGAGAAGAATCATAATAATACAAGCGTGCGACTCTAAGGTCGAAAGAATAACGACTGGTTTTCTAAGTCTTATCAAATAATACAAGTCTGGTTGATGGGGTTTTCTAGATAGAACTGAAATAAATAGAAGTACAACGGTGGTCACGATACAAGTGAACCCACCTACCCAATCAATCACCCGGAAGGAAACAGTGTGCCAGCAAGCCGCAACGAAACCTGTACGGCAAAACCTGCAAGAAACTGTGGCACAACGGGGGTGAGTTGCTAACTCATGAGTAGAAAACGTCACCGAGAAGAAATCGCATGTATGACTCTCTCCTAGGTCATACAATAATAATATCATCAATATATAACCTGAGACATCCAAATATGGCAAGGATAATCATCTAAACATAAGTGTAATACCATGTGCTCGTGTCAGTGCCTCAGGTAGAAACATGTCACATATATGATGTACGAATGTATTAAGAATGAAAGTAAAATACATCTTGTACGTGAAAACTGTTTTCTTATCTCAGTGAGATTTCTGTATAAAAACCGAGTACCATCAATGAAATCAACAGAGAACCCGTGTCAAGCATCGACACAAAACATATATCTCAATATCTAAATGTCTCAATATCTCAGGCTCCGGAAATCCGGACTGGCCCTGGGCTCCGGCAATCCGGACTGGCCCATATCATCAAATCTCACGACTAGGTCGGTATCCTCCAGATATCCTCCGCGTCACAAATAACCGGTCGGTAGTGCTCCCGTGCCGGGATCAACGCCTTCTTCTGCGACCATCTTGCCCCGGGGTACCGCACCGGGTCCACCATGCATCCACAGACGGTTCATCCTCCTCCTCGAATCAGGTGTATGATATTGCTCAAGAGCCGAGAAAACTCATGGTGGCACCTCTCACATCATATCACGAGAAAACCGCAATTTTCTATCTTTTAGAAATAAAAATGAGTTTATAAAATCCTTGCGGTTTCTCCAAATCCAGAAATCTCATGGAAATCCGAAATCCCAAAATCAAGAGCAAATAAACAGTGAATTACCGGCATAAAGCCCCATAATATTTCATGACAAATGGATAAATACACATGCATGGATATCTAAGTAAAAGAATGCAATATCTAATTTAGCACAAGAAAGCAAGCATACTAATAATATGTTGAACTACCAGCTAGCAGGTTATATCAATGGAATACTATTTCTAATGTGTACGTGACATGGAAATTACCGATGATGATGTGTGTGAGCCGGCAAGCAAGTGTACGTGGAGCATGCACATCATCAGTAATGGTGCTGGTGTCCTGACAACATGGGTTCATAATAACAAAAGAATTCACATGTACAATCATGCAATGCGATAAGAACAACAAGAATATATGGAAAAAGGTGTAGTAACCGTAACATATAAGAATATACATTTATATATACGAGTCATACAGTTTTGGCATTTGAAATAGCACGAATCATGGTTTTTAGAAAATAAGGGCTATGATGTTTTTAAGAAAAGGTACGTCCTTTGAAAATACGTAATATCCTCCGGGTTGTCTTTTGAAAATACTCACGATTCGTTAGTTCCTAAAAATAAGTATGACTCGAGCCCAGACTATCATCAACCTTATAAACTACAGGACTAAACTAAGAGACTGGTCGAAAAGGTAAGGAAATCCACCTAAAGTCCGAGTCGATATATCTAGTAATCGGCGATCCCGCCTCAATAGCGTCACGTACGGTAAAATATATAATACGAAATCCTCGAGTCAAGTATGCAGATCAATCATCATATCTATTCCTCGTACGGTAAAATCCATCGTACGGCATCCCAAATCGGGATACGGGTCAAATATCACATATATCACATTAATCATATAGTATCATTATCATAATATCATGAACTAGGGTACTGATCTAAGGTCTAGTACATTCCGACACCATCAACATATATCAGCGTGTGTATGAAAATACATCGTCCATCGATCGACTATAATATCATGTCATATATCATAACAGGGCCCAAATCACATAACCGATCTCACGGCATCATGCCCGATCACATCGACTCATCTCCAAGTATCATATACTATCCTCATCACCCGTGTATATGTATATGTATATATATATAAATATATATATATATATATATTAACACATCCACACCCATATATATATATGTGTGTGTGTGTGTGTGTGTGTTCATATAATCATATACATCAAAGACATATCACGTGTATGCATGTGTGTGTGTATCAACCTATACTCTAAGATTTAACGAATAAGAAACTAAACTAAAACGTATTCTGCAAACTACACCAAATCCAACCCAAGTCACCTAAAGCCACTCTTGCTAAGTATGCACATCTCACAAACACATATGTACATATATATCATAACGTGGCATATCCAACGAAATTGCGGGGGTGCTATACGCCATCCACCCGACTTCCCCCGTAGATATATATCTACTCACCTCGATTCTTGCTTGCCGAAGTCGATGTCGTCGTGCTCCTCCTTGTTATCCGAAGTCCACGTGAGGGTGCCTACACATAAAAAAACATAGTATCGTAAACCGAAATCGCGCACGGAAACCAACACGGCACACATATTACACATAGGTAAAAACCTATGGTCTACTCATGCAAATCAACCAAAGAACACCCGATATCGACGCACAAACGTCAAGTGACCGATACAAAATACAAATATCAAAACTTCAAGTCATTAAAACCCATAAAACATAAGCAGCAACTTAGAAAACAGGTTCCAGATTTTTGGTCAGATGAAAAGAGTTTAAACAAGCAATGCAATGGGGTTTTATATGAAGTAACTGAGCTACAGACCAAACCTAGAAACAATTACAGCCACTTTAGCCGGCCACACTACCCTGAAAACCGGCCAGATCAGACATACTTGCTTGGATTGGGTTCGTATTCACATGGTGGTCTCGTAGTGTTTAATCTAGGTCAATAGGGTTGTTAGTTTTTCTTGTAACAGTCTCAGGTCACTCCAGATTCCCTGTAGTCCATAATTTATACAAAAACCGACATTATGAAATATCTAACCCAAGTTTGGTTTTGTTTCTGTTTTGGTCTAGGTTTTTGACACTAAAGGAGTTTGTAGTCACCAATTACTCTCAATTGCACCATCTCAACTCAAGAATTCCCCAAAGTTTATCTAGGAATTTTCAAACATCACTAAACCTTACTAAATCTATTCTAAACTAAACTGGAAGCTAAGGGAAATCAAATACTACACTTAATGTGAAAGAATTACCTAAAGAATTTTCTTGAGTTGCCCCAAGTGCTCAAAATCCTATCTTGATCCCACCATGGTCTATGTGAGGAGCTTGTGCACACTTTTTATGAAGTGAATGCAAGGTTTTGATGTAGATTTGAGGTTATGGTGAGGAGGTAGAGGTGGTGGAGGGAGAGGGCAGCCATGGATGAGGGGAAGGAGTGAAATGATGAAGAAAAAGAAGGAAGAACAATAAGAGCCATGGTCAAATGACCCATCACCCTCTCTCTTTTCTCTCTCTTGCACATACCTCATTCTTTATTATTTTCCTTTTCTTTTTATTTTTATTTTATAAAACAATTGAAAAAAAACCAAATGAAGCGATGCACAATTTAGGATTTAAGCCAAGTTTTCAAAAATGTAACAAGTGTTAGCAAATATGATATGGTGCATGTCACATGCACAAAACATAATCAATGCATGATTAAGTACTAATCGAGTTTAGTAATATTAACTTATATACATTTAATTGTAAACTAAATTGTAAAATTTCCAATCTTCATAAATTCTTTTTAGAATCAATAATTAATAAAAATTTCCAAATATTTCCCAATTTATCGGTATATGATTTTACCATATCATTAAAACTAATCTCCATACATTAAAATATTCATAATATTTATTATTCAATTTTATAAATTGCCAAAAATAATATTTTATTTTTCTGAAATGTTACATTAGGAGACCCGATCTCAACTCCTCGAGATGGTCTCCCACTGGACTCTAGAACCCGATTACTTTTGCTCTCCTCCTTGGGTCTATCCTAATGCGGTAAATAATATACAACAATGGTGACATCATCCTCAATTCGGAAGTGCCCCAATAAAAGAATATTACATACAAGCTTTTACTTGAATGAAAATCAAAAAACTCCCATCTCACATAAAAAAAACCCGACTATTCAAAACACGACGATCCAATATAACATATCACAGCAACACATAACATCACTTGCCATCAACTTAAGTAAATATGCGTATCCCAATTGTCGTTGACATATAGCAACGAAACCGGCGATACACCACATATTACACTTACGGTCGCAAAAAAGAAAGTGAAAAACTACAACAATTGGAATCTGCAACCACCTTAGACATCATAAACCAAATGTATCACATACTTTGGATTTCATGCCCAACCAAATGAATTCCTTAGACATCACATGCCTACAAATTATAAACCTCACATTTTAGTCTCGATATTGAAAACACTTTCCAATAAACATTCGGGTAATTCAACAAGATTCCCGATAATCTGATCAAATGCTCGTCAAAAACTTTAGTAGACGGCCTCACCCCCGATGCCGTCGACGAAGTGCATTAAGGTGGAACACCGCGGCCGCGAGCACCCGAACGGATGCTTTTGGCGACGGGGTTCTCCTACAGTCACTTGGTAGGGGATATGGGACGTGGCTATCTAGTAAGGTTAACCGGTGAATATCCGCGTACGGTACGTAATTTCGACGGACTTTTGATCCACATCAAAATTCCGTGGCAACGGATCAAATGAGACTAAATTGCTAGATTTATAAAATTCAAACTAGTTATCACATAACTAATTTTGTGGATTCCAAATATTGTATCACAATCACAGATGGCTAGACGATGTTAAACTTTTCGATCGAATAAACAAACACCCAAAATTTCCCAAAGAGCTCGACACTTGAGCGGAGTTTAAAAAGTACCCAGGACATGCCACAGCACCTATGGACCAACCGTAGAAGGGTCAACCCTTGCCTCACCTATGGCGCCGCGGAACTACCACGAACCCTAGGGTTTGGTGGCAGTTCCGACGGTCACAGAATCAAGTTAGGGTTTCGTTCTTCTAGAGGGTCCACAGAATCACCTGCATTAATTTTTGAAGATTTTAAACTTGGAAAAAATCCAACTCTTGGAAAATTTCCAGCGAGGGAAAATATGGGTTGTTGATATTCGTTCAAACTTATTAACGTCGTCTAAATAACCCAAATAGATGTTAGAATTACGATTATGAAACACTCCAAATTGCCTTTGCACAAAGATAACATCACATGCAAATTTAGCAAAAACATGTAACACCTGAAATACCAAAACCCAGAAACTGGAACACAGGAAAAATTTGAAGCCAAAAAGCCCCAGCAAAACCGGTGGGCTCGGAAATTATAGCCTTATGGCCGGCCAAAATCAGGTAGGAAGGGGTCATATTTGTACTATGTTCATGTTACATCTCATATAACATACAGCAGTTACTTTAAAAAAATTGACACTTTAAAAATTTCGATAGAAACTAGATTTTCATTTCATGTGTTTCGGAGTAGTTTCGGTTTCGTAATCTAACAAACATCGTCTAATTCTATAGCATGGCTCTGATACCACTGTAGGGTTCCCTAGACGGCCGCTGGGTTTCGGGAGGTATCGTCCATGCCAATTTCAAAAAATTGGCCCGCTAAAGAACCCTAACGCTAGAATCTAAACTAGAGAATAAAACGAACAAGCATGTAAACATCTTTACATCTAAGTGAATGAGGAATACAAACTTTATAGACCGGTCCTTCACTTCAATAGCTCTGTGTAGTACTCCATTCGCTCCAAGTAGTGATCTCCCGGACTCTAGTGAGGCTCCACAAGGTGAAATGAACAAGCTTGCTTGAAGTCTTCGAGACCGAAGATGATCTATATCGAGGAGACACTAACTCAAGCTACCTCTTCACTAAGTGATGAACTAGTGAAGAAACAACCCAATCTAAATGGCTAGTAGAGAAGAGGTTGATGAAGTAGGAATTTTGCTCACTTTAGAAATAATTTTCTTACTATTTTTCTTCATCTCCCATAAACCTAGAGAGCTAAGCTCTTGATGAAAAAGATGACGAAGAGAGAAGAGAATGAAACTCATGAGGTGAGAATAGCAACCATGGGTGAGTTAGTGCCATACACCAACTCATGTAGAGAATAAACTATGTCTAACAATAATGGTTTGGTTAATAAATATCTACAAGCACAACAAAACTAGTGGACTAAATCAAAGATGCTTCAAACTTCTCCAAGCTTCCAAGCATGACAATTTCCAACTAATATTGAATTACTTTAAATAAATAAAACCTCACATTATTATAAGCATGGTGTGAGTCTCATACACCCATGTAGCATGTGGCATCTAGAATGACACAAAATAATATACATTAATATATATCACATATATACTAAGTGTACACAAGTGAGAAAAAGAAATGTTTAGTGAGCAAATATTAGTTAATGTAATTTAATATATCATATATCTAATTATACATTAAATTATCAAATCAACACTTGATTTAATAATCCGGCTATATCGCATACAACCGACTAATATCAAATGTAAAATCTTATCGAATCAATAATTGATCCGATAACTCGGCTATATAATATATAACCGATTGATATCACATATCTCGAGAATAGAATGCAGTATCACATACGCGCATTAATCTCGGTGCCGCACATATCACATATGTGCTCCTACTTCATTTCGCATGAACCAGGAAACCTCTGTGTAGGACTTTAAAGACTCGTCAATACACCGGCAGTAGGTGATGATCATATCAAACACCCACAAGCTGCAAGCGGTCTTCTAAACGTAACGGCCATCCGGGTATTGAGCGATCAAAAGATCAACAAGCAAACATGTTCATACTCATGTGAATGCAATCAAGTAACACTACCGTACAGTCCGGTCTCTTTGTCTGATATGTTGAATATCGCAGCCTGGGGTGGTATAACGTCAGACCCCAATAGCCTGATAAGTCATGCCGATGCAAGGTCCATAACAGTTCGAGAAACTACTGATAACACTTACCAGGAGATCTTAGCAACCCTGGCCAGGGATTTCCTGTTATGGCCAATCGAACATAGCGCAACATCAACCCCCAATACCGGGAGAGACGAAATCCCTTCCTATCGCTCATTGCCTCCATGTGACACGTGACTGTACCGAAAAACCACCGATTTGCATGATCTCTTGAACGTGTTAAGGTGGAAATCAAAGAACAGTGGAAATCACACAAGAATCTATGACAATCTCGGGTCGACAGACTAACCTGTACCAGTGTCACCAGAGAACTGCTATATGACGATAGGTATAATACCATCTAGGAGTTCTTGGCGAGTCCGTTCAGTGTACCCAGTCTCCACTGAGCACCCGTATACCTTCTCTGTTGTCAAACACCAATGGATGTGGGATCATCCACCGCCCATCATATGGGTCAAGAAGCGCATACGCTAGTCTACTCTGGAATATCGACGCCCCATCTCGATACTCACACGATTAGGAACATTTGAAGGATGTACTTACCGACTACCCTGTCCCCACTAGTATGATCTGCATCATAATCCTGGTAGTCAAGTACTCATCTTAAGGGCATTATCAACATGTAATAGAGAGAAAATAAGTGTACATGTTAAGATAAAGTGCAATCAGATAGCATACTATCATGTCGAGTAAGAAAGTCCTCCTTATATATGTCCAAGTATCCACTACAATATACATCGCATGTACAGTAATGGCCACTAGGGCATACATATAACTAACACCTCTACGTAATAGGAAAGATACCCCCTGGAGTTATTTGGGTATCCCACAAACCTACACAGTACTGAACGTGCCTCGAGCTTGTCCGCATACTGCTTTTCAATAAAAGCTGGACATCCCTATATCTTCAGATACTGAAGATAGGGTTTCTTCCCACTCCACATCTGATATGGTGTGTTAGGCACAGTCTTGGTAGGAACCTTAATCAAAAGATATGCAGCTTATTCTAATGCATAACTTCAGAAGGATCGCGGCAACTCAGCGTTACTCATCATGGAACGAACAATATCCAATAGGGTTCTGTTCCGCCTTTCCTATACACCTTTGTATTATAGTGTGTATGGAGGAGTAAGCTGAGAGAGAATTTTATTCTCTTTTAGGTAATCCAGGAACTCGACAATTTAAGTATTCACCACGTCAATCAGATCTCAGTGTCTTGATACTTTTGCCTGTTTGTTTTTCCACTTCATTCTTATATTCTCGGGATTTTTCAAAGAGTTCGGATTTATGCTTTCACAAAAAGACATGTTCTAACCTAGAGAAATTATCCGTAAAAGTAATGAAATAGGAATAACCACTTCGTGCATCTGTAGATATTTGACTACACACGTCGCAGTGTATGAGTCCCAAGAGCTCCCTCGCTCTTACTCCGTGTCCAGTGAACGGAGTCTTTGTCATCTTTCATATAAGACAAGATTGACATATTGCATAAGACTGATATTCGAACAGATCCAAATATCCCTCTCTATGTAGCTTCGACAACCGTGTTTCATTAATGTGACCCTGTCTACAATGCCATAAGAAAGTTTTATTTAATTCTGGATACTTTCTTTTAAGTGTGTTCTGGACGTTTTAAAACCTGAGCTTGATTCAATATATATTGTCCTCTAGTGTACCTGACCCAATCAAACATTGATTTAGGTGGATGTGAACCACATCGCTTACATATTAGACTTGGTACACACAAACAGTTACGTAGAATCAATATCTACCCACTTGTCAATTCTAGGTGATACACCCTACGGATACAGCGTCCACGCTCATTCCGTTAGCAACCCTGAGAGTCATATCACCTGCCCTGATAACTCTATGGTTTCTCAAAGCCTGTAATGAATTACAGATATGAGATCCTGATCCGGTATCTAGTACCCACGAAGTAGAGTTAATTGATAAATTGTTTTCGATTACAAACACACCCGAAGTCGAAGCCACAACATGCTTCGAATCCTGGATTTTGGCTTTCTAAGCCCTGCATCCCTTCTGCCAATGCCCTTTCCCGTAACAATAGGAACATTCCTCCTTCCCTACTGTAAACCCTGAAACTTTTGCCCTCCCCTTTTCTTCTACCTTACTGACACCGTCTATCGGCTTTGTGGAGGTCTTCTTCTTCTCACCCTTGGCATCCACCTTAGATCCAGAAGAGGAAGATTCCCCAATAAGCAGAGCGGGTGTTTCCCTGGTTTCCTTCAGGGTGCCCTTAACTAGAAGCATAAAATTCTTCCCCTGGGCGTAAGTAGGAGGTAAGGACTGTAGAATCAAGTCGGCATATGATTCGTTCTCCAACGTAGTCTCCAGGTCCGAGAGCTTTTTAATATAGCTAATCATTATAGGGACGTGGTCCCCTACAGATAATCCGACATCTAACCTCGCTTGAAGAAATTCCTTCGAGGTATCTTATCTTGCGATACGATATTGCTCTCCATATAAAATATTGTTATGGAGGAAGATGGAAACTAAGTTCATCTTCTCATGCTGCCTCTGGTATACACCATCAACTGAGGCCAACACGAGGCACTTGGCATTCGCACTGTCCTTTTCCCTTGTCATACGGATATCCTTATCCGCGACGGTGGAAACTGGACATGGGACGGCGGGGGCTTGAGTAATAATGAGGTAGTCCAGCTTGTCATAGGTAATGGACATCTGGACAAAACTTTGCCAGTCAATATAATATAACTCAGTCATTTTATTATCTATCTGTAACCTAATCTGGTCACCTGGTCGCTGCAATTAGGAAAGAGTGAAGAATACACTCAGCAATGATGCTCTTGCAAGTTTAGATTGGTTTTTAATTTATCAAAACAGGATGGATCCCACTGTTTCTCGAATCCTTCCTCAAACCATAAAAGAAGAATTAGTCAAGATTGTTCTCACCATACAATACTTGATTAGCCTTTCGGCCAGGCTAGTGTCGGTACATCGAGGGAGGTTTTACGACGCTTTCGTGAAATTCCTTAATTAAAAAACCTCTTTTCCCTGGAGGCGTATCCCCGCTAACACTGTTCTAGACACCTACTTGGTTTATAGCATAGATCGTTAAGTGAAGAATTTCCCGAGGAGTAGCGGATACTCACAGTAGGATCGGGATCCAAATATCATTGTGTGATAATCCTGAAAGAATCCTACCAACATTATCACACTCCAAATAGTATGCAGCACTAGCAAGTTTCAGTTTCGTTAGAAACTCCTGATGTGGATTTTTGCCCCATGCTCTTATGACCTTGACAAAGGCCAACATATCATAAGTCACAGGTCAAGTTCTACCCGTCATTGTTCAGGTTAATTTGAACCCACCCGTACATACCCTTGACAAAGGCCAAAATAGTAGTACGACTGTCCCAAACCAACGCATCTATCTATGCTACAGATGAATATCCAGCAGCTACCAAACACTATGCCTTGGCGAAGGTCAAAATACATAGCTTGAATACTACTGAATATTCAACTGAAATGACGGAGGGCTATGAATGGTTTTGGTAGGACCGTGAACGTAATGAACTTTATATAATCGAAGGAAGCTGATAGCTTTTAAAAGGAGTGGTTTAAGCTCCACATTTAAAAGTCTCTTGTTTTAAAATAACCGAGTGGTTTTAAAATTTATTCCAACGATTCAGCTTTGGTTTGTTTTCTTTGCATTAATGGAATGCAGTCCCATCATTTACACCTATTATCACAGAAAAATACGAAAATACCACGTCCACGTCCACGTCCACTTATACCATCCGCATTCTCTACCGGGCCCCGTCATCACCCGTTAGGTTACTTAACTAACGACAGAGCGGGGACTGGACTAGCGCTGATGAAAAACATAAGCAACGCCTACTAGACATCATATATAGATATATACATTCGTCTCATTCAATAATAGGCATTCTAGATCACAGATGAACATATTGGATATATTACGAATTCCGCGTTTCGTTTGAGCCTGTAACGAAAGATAGATTCCACGGTCGTGATGAATAGCCAAACCCCACCCTAGACCCTTACGGGTGCAGCAAACTACCCGCCAAATATCCGAAGTGGAGCAACCTCCCACAACAAAGTGAGTAGGCCACTCGGCACTTCAAAATACCCGGTAGTTTGTGCATCCCACCTTGGGTCTATCCTAGGAGCAAAAAATGTAAAAGAAATAATACAACAGTGGCTACAACCTCAAACCGGATGTGCCCCGCAAAAATAATATTACATCACTTTACAAATTTAAAATCAAATGAAAGAATGAAATCCCTCATCTCACATCCCGGGATATTCATCCACGACGATCCAACAAGTTCATATATACAAACCAACATAATATCATCACAGATATGTGCAACCCCGACTAATTGACGTATAGCAATTAGTCAACATTTCGAAACACATATATACATCACAAAGCTTGTAAAGTAACTACGACATTAGAATTCCGCGCGCAATTAGCAAACTTAACAAATTTTCCATGACATGAAAATCCAGTGAACTAAAGTTCCAAAACCGATCGTTTTGAGCTAATTCGGGAGTCGAAACGAACTTGAAACCCGCGTGAATCTTCGTGAAGAGTTAGAGCACAAAATTAACTTCTTGTTGGGGGGCCTAAAGGGGGTACCTCACCCCCAAGGCCACCATGAGGTGGCCAGGGTGTGAGGCAGACCCGAAACTGCCTATGGTGGGGCAGTTTCGGGTCCCTCACGTCTTGGGGAGTGGGCCCAGCCATTCGGTCCCACCAGGGGTGTCCCCGGGGTGAGTACGCTCCACCCCGCGGCTTCTCGGTTCAAACCGTAAGCCCGCGGGGTTTGCAAACAACTCAAAACTTCACTTTTGAAAACTGTTTCTGTCGGCAGGTTTTGCGCGACAAAAACGGCGGAATTCTAACATCGCTACAAGCTATCTAAGGTTTATGAGAGTCTCTGATACCACTGTAAGTCGATGTTACACACCACACGTGTTCGCGGGGAGGTGGAAATTGCAAAAAATGATTTTTACGGGCTTCGTAACACCGACTAGAACCAAGGATCGAACATAAACCATAGCTAGCAAACTACTTGAGGTTTAACTACTCGGATACGAATTCATACCTCACGTTACCTGTCCTTCAGGTCTTCATCACTGTCCTCCTCGTCTGCGTAGGTGATCAGTCGAAAATAATGTATTTTTAACACGGCAATTTCCCTATCATTTGCATTCATTTAGAAGTGTACGGTATTCATATTTCACATATTAACAAAACAGTCGTAAAATATCAGATTATATGTGTTAGACCTTAAAACCGGCATTTCTAGGGAAATTGACAGTATTTTATGGCATCGCATCATCCCAATATTGCGCAACACTTGTCTTGAGAAATTGTGCAGGAAAATCCGGAAGAAAAGCCAAAAAGTTACATGGTGCAGATCAAACATTATGCCAACTCAATGATTTCAGTTCTGGTAGCAATCCAAAAGGCAAAATACAATTTAACATATCAGCTAAAGCTCCAAATATTAGCCCAAGACCACAGAAGAAGCCCCAAGCCCCAAGGAGCCAACATGGCCGCGGAACCGCGGCCGGAGCCGGCTTGCGCCGCGGTTCCGTGGCGGCCTTGCCACGTCATCCATCCAATTTTGCTGCACAATGCTTACCTCAGTTCGTACAGTTCAGAAATGTACTTCAAGTTCCAGAAGACTCCAAAGACTTCTGCCAGATCAGCAAACTAGGGTTTTCTAAGCTTAATTAATCCTAGCTTAAAACCTAAGCTAGCTCCCAACAAACTCTTTCTAGAAGCTCCTCAACAAAATTTTGGAGGGAATTGTAATTTCAAACCTAGTCCTAGGGTTTGGGAAGTCTATAAATAGAAGCCTAGACCTAGGGTTATGAATCGAATCATCTTTAGCCAATCTAGTATCAATCTAGATCCATTCACTCTCTTTCTTCATCTTCTTCCACAAGTCTAGTGACAGGACTTATGTGAAACCCTAACCCTAATTCCAATCAAAAGCCAAGATTCCTGAGTACCAAATCAACCAAGAAGCCCTTCAACCTTTTAGGAGCGGAGCCGATCTTCAACAGAGCAAGTGGTCCAAGCCGACCCGCGACTCACGGAGCCGAGCGAAGCCAAATCGACAATTTAGTTCTTCCACTTGTAGTTCTTGAGCGACTGTAATCAAATTGTTGATATAAATAAAAGGTGATATTCTTTAATCTTGTTTTCTTTAAATTCTTGCATCATGATTCGATCTCAATTTCTAGTTGTAGTTCTTGTTGTGATGTTTGAGTAATACTCCGCTCGTCGAGGAGTCAAGACGATCAATAGAATGATGATGTAACATATCTTAAATCGATTCTTGAGTCCTACGAGTTTTGTAAACCCTAGCAAGTTCAAGAACCGACAACCCAATTCGTTGCGATGCTTTCTTGATTGATATCGCTCGAAATTGAGGAGTTACGATCGTTTCTTGAAATTGCTAGAGGCTAGAATGTGAATGATATCGACGAAAGAACAAGGGTTAAATGATGAAACCTTAGTTTCACGAGAAAGCCCTAACTCTCGTCGATCATCATCGATCTAGTATCAATTCTTCGAAGGACAAGAACACGATATCTTGAGATTACATCACGTCTATAGATCCGATCGATTCCTACGAGCCTCATTTAGATTCTTGACATTTGGTTGGAAATATCATCGAAACCCGATTCTTGATTGTTTATCATTTTCTTGATTCTTGATTAGATCAGTGACACTTGAATCAATCGATAAAATCTTGAATTATGTTTTCTTTTCTTTTCGATTAACTTTTCAATTCAAACAAATCAAACATAGAAACGAATCGAACAATCCCTGTGGACAATCCGCACTTACTAACGCGCTACATTCAACCCCGTTATTGATTGCGGTCAAATAATTTTTTGTTGTGATTTCTTTACAATTTTTCATATTACACAATCCAAAATCGTTTCAATCAAATGGCGCCGTTGCCGGGGATCATTTGATTTGATTTACACAAACAAGAATTTCATTCAATCAAATGGCGCCGTTGCCGGGAATTACGCGCTAATTCGTTTCATATTAAAGTTTGAATTGAAAGATTTATTCCATTGTAATTTTTGAGATCAAAATTCGTCGTTGCCGGGGATTACGCAGTAATAAGTTTCTTTGTATCGGTAATTAGACAATTCGTTTCATATTACCTCGTCTGCGTAGGCTCTAAGGTTCGGAACGGATCGACGCAACCTCGACAGCCTCCTCGAGTCAAAGACGATCCACTCGAGAGTCTATAGTCTGAGCTTCTACCTCAAATCCGAGGTAACTACGGCTTCTAGTTTGCTAAACTAGAAGTCCTAGAGGGTGTAGAGTGTGAAGATGGAGTTCTTTGTCTCTTGGAACCCTAGGATTCTCAACACATGAGAGCTTTTAGGGTTTAGAGGAAGAAGAAGAAGACTTAGGAAAAGCTAGTGAAGCATGAGCTCAAGAAAAGCTTGGCTGTCCACTTGAGATAGAATAAAGAATATAAGATATTTTGTGAGATAAAAATCACACTAAAATATCTTCAAACCTTCACAAATATCTTGTGGTGACTCATGACCATGAGTCACTAAGTAGCCATGCTTGTTTCAATGCTCAAATCCACCTCATTTCCTCCACCTATTTTGTTTAATCCAAAAAGAATAAAACCCTAATAGGTGTCCCCCTTCTAGAAGCCAATCCTGAGGAATTATGAGAATTTCCCTCATCCGTATATACATACCCGCATCCGCATTCCGAAGAACACGAATACAAAGAGACGTAACAATCCATCAATACAATACTAGGATCCGGCTTAAACCAGCGCCCACTAGAATTATCCGCCCGATCATCATACGTGCACTAGTACACGTAAGTGACCGAAGCCCTGCCGTAAAACCATACGGCCTCTACACCTTTTGCCCGATGCAGGGAAACTCTCTATGTGGGACTCTAAAGACTCGACACTACGTTGGAAGTGGGTTTAACTACAAGTCGCAAGCAGTACTAGCTGCACGTAACGGCTACGCAGGTAGATGTCGATAAAAAGGTCGATGAGCTAACTCATCCGAACTCCTACTGAGCCTGAATGTGACAATCTATGTACAGTCTGGTCTGTTCATCTAAGAGTATCGCATATCGGGCCTAAGGGGGCGGTAATCGTCAGACCCCTTATAGAGCAATAAGTCATGTCGGTGAATAGCCCAAAACACCCTGAGAAACTACTGGTGTACCTACCAGCAAATCTCGCTTGCCTTGGCCAAGGACTTTGTGTAATGGCCTTCTGAACACAGTGCGATATCAACCCCCAATACCGGGAGAGTCGAATCCTGTCTAACCGCTACTGCCTCCAAGTACTTCGGGACTGCATCCAACTACTGCATGTTTGCACAACTCCTTTGAGCTGTGGTAGGGTAGTAATCAAAGTACAGTGGGAACACACTTGAGGAGAAGCAGCAGTGTCATGTCGACGGACTAAGCTGTACTCATGTCACCTCATAACTGCTACCCGGCGACAGGTATAATACCCACCAACAGTTCCCGACGAGTCCTATCCAGTATACTCATAACCTAATGAGTACCTGCATACTATCTCCAGTATGACGTACTGATGGCTGTGGGACAGACCATCTCCCCAGCTGGGATGAGAAGTGTATACACTAGTCTACTGTGGAGTATCGATGCCCTGTCTCAATAATCCTATGACTAGGGACCTTTATAGGATGTGTTTATAGACTACCCAGCCCCCACCAGTGTGACTGCCATCACAACGCTGGTAATCAAGCAAAGATCCTAAGGGCTCTACCAATATGTATAAGCGATATGCTAAGAAAACACATGCACATATTGAGGTAGAAACAAACCAGGCAGCATACTACCATTTTGAGCAAGACTATTACTATATTCGTGTATATCCCAAGCTCCCATTAAGTAATATACAATCCAGTATGATAAAATAATGGCCTCTAGGACATATATCACTAACATCTCCCACTTACGCTAAGGACAGTTATTGTAGTATCGCATACCAAACATCCCAAAAAGTCTCTCAAACTACGTCTGGGGAAGGGCCATCATGAGTGGATCCATTGTGTTATCATTCGTGTCAACTCTCCTGACCTCGATCTCTCGATGATCAACTATCTCCCAGATCAGATGATACCGCCTCAGAATATGTCTGGATCACTGATAGGACCTTGGTTCCTTGGCCAAAGCCACAGCTCCATTGTTATCACAATACAAGGGTATTGGATCCTCAATAGATGGAACCAAACCAAGTTCAGTAATGAACTTCTTCATCTAGACAGCCTCTTTGGCAGCATCATTGGCAGCGATGTATTCAGCCTCCATCGTGGAGTCTACCATAGTATCTTGCTTGGAACTCTTCCAACATACCTCCCATCCATTGAGGGTGACGACAAAACACGAGACCGGCTTATTGTCGTCCTTATCACTCTGGAAGCTCGAATCGGTAAAGGACTCCATCTTGAGTTCTCCATTACCATACACTAAGAACATTTGTTTAGTCCTTCTTAAGTACTTAAGAATGTTCTTCACAGCTGTCCGGTGTTTCTCCCCGGGATCTAATTGATACCTGCTTACCACACTAAGTGCGTAAGCTACATCCGGTCTGGTACATAACATCGTGTATATGATAGACCCAGCTGCAGAAGCATAGGGTATCTCTTGTATGCAAGCCCTATCCAAATCAGTCTTGGGCGACATCTCTTTGGAGAAAATAATTCCTGAGCAAGCGGGTAAATTACAACGCCTAAAATCTTCCATACTAAATCTTTTTAGTATGGTGTCAATGTACCTGGATTGGGACAATCCCAACATCCGTTTAGATCTATCTCTATAGATCTTAATCCCCAGGATGTAGGAGGCATCATTTAGATCTTTCATGGAGAACTTTTGTGATAAGAAAAGCTTGACCGAGTGTAGCATAGGAACATCATTTCCTATAAAGAGTATATCATCCACGTACAATACGGGAAGACAACTTTACTCTCTAATACCTTCTTGTATATACAAGGTTCATCTACGTTTTTGATGAAGTCAAACACTTTGACTGCAATATTAAAATAAATATTCCAGCTTCACGATACCTGCTTTAATCCGTAGATTGATTTAAGCAGCTTTCATACCTTTCTACTACTCCCACTGTCTACGAAGCCTTCTGGCTGTGTTATGTACACACTCTCTTCTAAATCACCATTTAGAAAAGCGGTCTTAACGTCCATTTGCCAGATTTCGTAGTCATGGTATGCAGCAAGGCAAGTAGCATCCTGATGGACTTAAGCATAGCCACTGGAGAAAAGGTTCCATCATAGTCGACACGTGGTCTGTCATGACCCGAAATTTAGTTCGTGACTGGCACATTAAATCATGCAACGTCTAAAGGCGCAACGTAAATTAAGTAAGCCGAAGCCCAGCAATCTAAACCTTTTTAAGAAAATAAAAGAGGTGAAGTTTTGAAATAAAGGTATGATGAAATCAAAAGGTTTTCTTAAATGCATAGATACTGGGACATGAAAATGCAAGTGGATTTTTACTAGTTGAAAAACATGTTTCGTCTTTTTTTTAAAAATTTGGGCAGCACCTCCTTTGTATATTTTGTGTTGGAGATAGTGCCCTCAGAGTCAATTATTGGATCACAGGCATGTGATTGCAATGATTGAGGGAGGACCTATCCCGGTAGGACAGTCTTACTCGAGATGATAGTATGCTATCTGGTTTACCTTTATCATCGTGTACTGCTTTAGGTGACCTGACAGGTCACTATTGCACGTTGATAGAGCCCCTAGGATTCTTGCTTGACTGCCAGCAGTATGAGGGCGATCATATACGTGGGAGCTGGTAGTCTATAAAAACATCCTTAAAAGGTCCCTAGTCGTGGGAGTTTCGAGACAGGGCATCGATTCTCCAGAGTAGACTAGTGTATACAGACGAGACCCCGACGAGGGGCGGTGGCCGGTCTCACAAGCCACTGGTGTCAGTTGGTTCACCTAAGATGTATACAGGTGCTCATTGGGTTATGAGTACACCGGACAGGACTCGCCGGGAACATGCTAGTTGGTCTTATACCTGACGTCAGATAGCAGTTCCCTGGTGACATGTGTACAGGTTAGTTCATCGACCTGGGGATCGTCATTTGTCTCGTGTGAGTTCCCACTGTACTTTGATTACTACCCTACCACGCTCAAAGGAGACGTGCAAACAGTTTTTAGTTGGGTACAGTCCAGAGCCACATGGAGGCAGTGATCGGATCTTCAGGGGTTCGTCTCTCCCGGTATTGGGGGTAAGGTCGCGCTGTGTCTAGGAGAGCCAGAACATAAAAAGTCCTTGGCCAAGGAAGGATATTTACTGGTAGGTATTCCAGTAGTATCTCAGGGTGATCTGGGCTGCTCTCTGACACGACTTGTACCGCTTTTGGGGGTCTGACTTTTACCAACCACCTAGGCCCGCCATGTGATGCTCACAGACGAACGGACCGGACTGTACGGATATTGTCACTGACAGGCTCAGTAGGGTGTCGGGATGAGTTCGCTCATCGACGTCCCTTTTGGTCAATAGCTGGTATCCCGTCACGTATGGCTAATACCTCTGACGTGCTAGTAGTTAAATCCACAGCCATAGTATTGACGAGTCTTTAGAGTCCCCCACATTCAGTTACTCAAGTTTCGGGCGAAACGCTGTAGAGGCCGTATGGAGATATGGCAGGGTTTGATCAGATACGCGCGGTATTGCACGGATCAGGATCGGACGGTTAGTACTAGAGGCCGTATTGATATATGGAAGGGTTCGATCAGATACGTGCGGTATTGCACGGATCAGGATCGGACGGATAACACTAGCCGGCTTTGGTTTAAGCCGGATCCTAGTATAGTACAGTGTAGATTTTGTCTCATTGCATTTGTATTTCGGTCGGAATACAAATGCGGGTGTGTATGCACAGTATCGGGATTTTCCTGTAATTTATTATGGGACCAGTTTTCTAGAGTTGCCAGTTTTCTTTCCGTTTCGGCCATATTTCTTTGTATCTTTCCTTGGCCGAAGATTAGTGGGGGAGGGCTTATTTTCATTTCTGCAAATAAGCACTTGTGGAGGGTGTTCTTTGCATTTTGTTTCATTATGATGGTTTTCATGATGGGTGCACCATCCATTGACTTGATTAATCCATCATTGCTTGACTTCTATCTTCATGATAGCATGACTTTTGGAAGTGATGATTGTTGTTTTGAGTGTTGGACTTTCCTAGTGATCATGTCTTTGCATGATAGCCTTTTCTCTCTCTCCCTTGGATTATTGGTTGGCTCACTCATTCTTTTGATTGACACACTCACCACACTCTCATTCCTCTCCTCTCTATTTTTTGGGGTGGCCGGCCAAGCTCATTAGGGGCTGCCCATTTTTGTGGTGCGGGATTTTGGTTCTCTTGTGTTCTCAAAATCCCAAGTTTCATCTCCAAAAAGGTCACATATCATTCCTCCACCAAATGGCAACCTCCATAACCCCAAAGTGAGACATGAGTTCTACACACATTCTACAGCAAATCTTGGGCACGTCGACTCGCCATCTTCATGCCCGAGTTGCCTCGGTATAGAGGTGGGAGCCCATAAAAGAAGCAGGCGACGTGGTGCCCTTCCGGCGAGGAGGTGGAGACCGGACATTCCGCGGGAGATCGGGACGACGGCGAGAAAACCGGAGGACACGGATCGCTCGGTATATCTCTCTTCCCCATCGTGTAGTTAGCTAGGACTAGTTTAATGGCACGATCCGGGTTTATAGTGCGCGGTGGTGCCGATTTGAAAAATCAAAGTTTAGCATCGCTTCCGCATTCCGGTGTCGGATTGACGGCCGGGGCGCCGCCGTGCACTTACAGTGGTATCATAGCCTCGCCATTAACATAGTCTAGCTTTGTCTAATGTGTTTTACATTTCCGATCGAACAAAAAATTCCAAAACCGCATTTTTATACACATCAGTTTTCTATCGAAATTTTTTGTCTCCAAAAATTTTTCAGGGTGTTGCAGAATGATGTGCTGAGAATTATAAGAACACTGTAAAATTTTGGTAACGTGATCCTTCCATATGACCGCGGAACCGCGGCCATAACCCCTCTTTGGCCGCGGTTCCGCCGCAGATTGTTGGCTTCATTTCACCAGTTTTTTGCATTGGGCTTTTGGGCTGAAAATAGGGGTTTTGGAATATTATTTTTGGGCCCAGAATTTCTTTATGTGCTACAGTAATGATTGGGGACATTTGGTAAATTTTGATCGATCGGATATTTTAAACACATTAGTTCACAGTATTTACATTATATCTGCGACCATGAATGTCACTCGATCGGTAAATCCTGTCTAACTGCTATAGCCCGATTAGACGGATTTGCGAACGTGACTTTCACGTTGATGTTCTGTGTTATGCTGTGATGTTGCGGATTGGTCGTGGGGGATAGCCTGGATGCAATGCTAGTACAGTTTTGTTGTATTATGTACATTTGCTATTGCGGGGCGAGCGTCCGACATGTGGACTGCCGTCACTGCCTGTTTGTATTATTATTTTGGGGCACGACCAGGTTGCGGTCGATGTACCCGCTGTATGTATATTTTACTTTCTGTACTAGGATTACCCCAAGGTGGGGTGCACGGATAGCCGGATTCTAGAAGGCAACAAGCCCGCATCTCATGGCGTTGGGATGGAGGGGGCTTCTCTCTAGAATTGGCGGGCTATTCGCCGCACTCGTAGGGGATACAGGTTGACCCAGGAGGGGTGCCCAAGTTACCGGATTCCGTGAAGTGCTGAGTGGTCCATTCACGGTGCTGAAGGGGGCTGCGTCGCTTCAGGTTTTGGCGGGTAACTTGCCGCGCCCGTAGGGGTCTAGGATTTCATTGTACAGGCTGTCCACACGACCAGGAGAACATCGGGTTTCAGTAGCGGCTCTGTGAAACCCGGGGATCCCAGATATCTGTATTGTTCTGTGATGCTGTACATTTCTGTGATGTTTCATTTTATCACGCCTTGAGCGAAATATTATATATTGATATATATATTAGTAGATGTTGTATATGTTTTGCATCCGCGCTAGTCCAGTCCCCGCTCTGTCATTAGTTAGCTAACCTAACGGGTAATGACGGGACCCAGTGGCGAATGCGGATGGCATATACGTACATCAATATATTTTCGTTCTTTGTGGTGTGATCAATTGATGGGACTGCGTTGATTCGGATCAATGCAAGTTAAAAACAAACCTATTCTGATGTTGTTGGAACACTTTTCAAAAAGTTGTTATTGCAAGGACGTTCTCTTTTGTTTTGCATCATGGTATTCAGTTGGAATATCCTGCTCCTCAGTCGACGAGGCAAGGGCTGAGATCCCTTCACCGGGAGTGACCCCTCGAACAAAAAGTTTGCGTCAGGGCAATAACTTCACTATAGCCGATTACTTTTGCTTTGCATCGTGGTATTCAGTTGGAATATCCTGCACCTCATTCTACGGGGAAAGAGCCGAGATCCCTTCACCGGGAGTGACCTCTTTAGCAATGGTTTTCGTCACTATATTTTCATAAAAGCTATCCGTTCTTTCAACGATATCAAGTTCATTACGTTAAAGGTTTTCGCCAGAAACCATTCGTAGCCCTCCGTCATTTCAGTTAAATATTCGGTAGTATTCAAGCTATGTATTTTGACCTCACGCCAAGGCATAGTGATTGGTAGCTGCCGGGTATTTATCTGTTGCATAGATAGATGCGTTGGTTTGGGACAGTCATACTACTATTTTGGACTTCGTCAAGGGTATGTACGGGTGGGTTCAAATTAACCTGGACAATGACAGGTAGAACTTGACATGTGACTTATGATATGTTGGCCTTCGTCAAGGTCATAAGAGCTTGGGGCAGAAATCCACATCGGGAGTTTCTAAAGAAACTGAAACTTTCCAGATATGCGCATACCTTCTGGAGTGTGATGACGTGAGCGGATTCCGTCACGTTATCATGCGATGATAGTTGGATCCCGATTCCTACTGATGAGTTGGTTTACTCCTCGGGTGATCCCGACTAATTCTTCTTTAAGGTTTGGAGGAGAATTTGAGGTTACAGTAGGAGGTTTCCAGATTAGATAAATTGGTAACCATTCTGATCTAGGTTAGAGTGCACGCTGAGTGTTTCTTTTCTCTCTCTCTTCGGCAGCGACCATTGACCCGACCCTAAGACTATGACTCAGTGACCAAGTTGACCGAACCTTCTTAACTACTGCCTTTTGGATTGTTAGAGTTGCGAACCTCATTGCCACTCCTACTTTTACCCTTTTCTCTAGGACACCCCGTATTACTACGAACGTCCACTTCCATTGGACAAAACCATCGTATGGTTAGATACGAACTCGAAGGAATTCGAGGATGGTTTCCTGTTCTGGAGAAAATGGATAGGACTATTAAGTTGTCTTTTCCTTTTACCTTCTCTCAGGTTGCGAGTACTCCTTGATTTAGGAATAGTACACCTATTACGCATATTGGATAGTCTTCTTCCAAACCTTAGGCTGATGCCGAACGGTTGGGGAATAAAGAAAATCAATTAGCATAACGATGGTGTGCAGAAGGTATTAAGTTAAGACAAAGCAAGGGATTAGTAAGAGGGCAAAGTAAATTGCGACTGCTATTCACGACCAAACCAAGTATTTCTTCGCCAATCCTAAATCACCTTTGTATTTCTCCTGGACACTCCGTATCACTACGAAGATCCACAGTTTATTGGATACTCCATCATATGGTTATATACGAACTCAAAAGGAACTTGTTCCAGTTCGGGGATGGATTCTGGTTCAGGAGAAATAGGAATAAGGTTTATTCGGTTGTCTTTTATCTTCACCTTCTCTCGCATTGCGAGTGCTCCTAGGATTAGGACAGTACACCCATTATGCTTATTGGATAGTCTTCTTCCAAACCATAGGCTGGTGCCGAACGGTAGGGAAGGAAGAAAACCATTTGGCCTAAAAGGGTGTACAGAAGGTAATGACTAAAGACATAGAAAGGGATTTGGAAAGATGGCAAAGAATTACAAGGTTACAGTTGTGAATCTGGATAATGGAAGAGGCGTTACTAGGAATACCAAGATACCCCAACGAAACATTGCAATGTTTCAGTTTCACTGTGTAATGTTAAAAGAAAACATATTTCCCGATTAGATACTTACTCCAGGGTATGTATTTACCATGTATGATTCTCACATCTGTATGGTTTTATAGATGATGAGTGGGAGTAAGTTATTGGGAACTGGGTGATCATCCTCATTATATCGGGATTCGTTGTAATCGGTGATATTTGAGGAAATCGCATGGTTTGTTTGCCGGACAGCAAATTTTTTGTTTTGAATATCCGCTGTTATGCACCAATTTCAAATTGATATATCTGTACGTCTATTTTCATAGAGTGAGATATACCTTTCTGAAATTATGTCTGTGACATTTACCTATATCAGTGGATGGTGAGGTAAGTAGCATTAAACAGCGGTGTAATTCTTCTTAACCATAAGTACAATTTTCAGCCTACGACACACAGTGAATGAGTTATCAGACTCAAGGGATTTATACAGAGTATTGTATGTTGTCCAGGGTCCATCAGGACAGAGAGGTTGGTCCTCGTACTATATTCGGTTTACTTATGACTTCTCTAGTTTTTAGACAGGTTTTTCGTGGAAACACAGGGTCCGAATTTTGAGAAGTTATAGGTATTTGAATAAAGTAGAGAACCAGGTATTGCAAGTATCGGGATTCTTCAAAGTGATCGAAGATGTAGATACTTGTGTATGGTGTTCAGTTGATAGTAATGATTAAGAGAACTTGCTTCTCTTTCAGGTTACTTATAATTGGAAGCATTCCTAAGTTGAGTAACGCTGATCGGCCTCTTTCCATTTAGTTGACATGCACTAGAGACAGCTGCATGATTTGAATCTGGTTCAATTAAATCAGTGCCTCTGGTTCTATATTGGATATAGAACAGTTCATATCTTAGCGATGTTAAGGTACGGGGAGTTGTCTGGCTTATGCTTAAAACCAGACTCTGGATAACTCAAGGCACGTTTCTGTAATGGCTGTTTGTGGGTTGACCCAGGCTATGACGAGGGTTGACTTTCTACCATCTGGAAGATCAATAGTGATATTGTTCTAGACTCGCCACAGTTTTATTAAAAATGGATTTTTTTTCAGAAAAACTGTAGTGGGAGCATGGTAGAACTGGAAGTGATTCCAGAACCACAAACGATTACTGAAGATTTCATAGGAACCTAAAGATTCAATCTGGTTTGACATTCCATTGGCCACTCCGCAGATTTGGTGGGTAACCTCAGGCACCCGAGAGGTACTCCGGTAGCCTCAAGGACGGTGACAGGGAGGTTCTTGTTTACCCACACTTGCCATTGCTGTTGTTCCAGGCTGCGAGACCCAGCAGGAGGATGAGTATAGCATCGTTCTAAACTGGCTTTAGAAGTCTACGTCTATATGACTCTGCCAGAGGGTTGTCATAGACAGTGGGAGCAGCGGAAGCATTGGTGGACAGGTGGCTTATGTCTATTTATAGACTAAAGCAGATATAGCGGAGATAGATGATCTATTTCTGATGTGACAGTCATAGGTTTGACTTCATCAGAATAGGGGATGGATCTGTTGAGAAGGTAGTAGGGTGTGATTTCATGGTATTTGGATGACATACACAGAGTAGGAAGTGATATTCCTATACTACGATTGGTTATACTTTGTTCGTCACACAGTGGTTTCTCCACATGGGACTTGGACATTATATCGGACATACTGGTTACTAGATCTATGGTTTTAGATCTAGATTTAGGTGGTTTCCTAATTAAGGGTACTTAGACAGCATTCTAAGAGTATTTAGAATGGACGACTCCTGGCACGGTAGTGTACCTGCAGGTAATGGAGTCACCCTCTCTAAAGGTGTCTTACAGACTAAAGGGGAGAGGGATGTGCATGATTGGCAGATCACTTGCTCAGGCAATTGAGTCAATCATGACATGTCAAGTACCACACCAGATGTTGTTCTTGCACTAGATGCAATAAGTTGACATTGATCCAATCCTGGAGAAACAGTCGGAAGCAGTTTTAGAACATAAGTGGATGTTCTAGGGATATGATAGCGACAGCCTCATTCGGGAGACAGTTATCATTCCAGGCTTCCAAGGTGACCTGGACGACAAGGAGGTTGTCAGAGTTATAGTTTTTCCTTCTGATGAGAGACAGTATTTTAGACAGGTGATCCAAGGCAATACTGAGGGAGGTATGGCGCAGGATACTGATTAAGTTCAGTTGACGATACAGTCTAAGAAGTTTGGATTTGGAGTTCATTTATGAGCTAGGTCCCATCAGACATTCAGACACATTCTAAGACAGGTATTGCTCATTTCGGGAGATGGCTTTCTCCGCGAACTTGAGATATAGAGAGACATAGAAAGAAACATCAAAGCGGATCCACTCACTAAGGCTATTCCTCGAACGCAATAGTTTCGCAAACGAGCTTTCTGAGACTGACTAGTAGAGGAGTTGGGTGTTCGGTATCACACGGGCTGTGAGTATGCGACATCGCAATAATTAGCCTTGAGTTCAAGTGGGAGATTGTTGGAGATAGTGCCCTCAGAGTCAATTACTGGATCACAGGCACGTGATTGCAATGATTGAGGGAGGACCTATCCCGGTAGGACAGTCTTACTTGAGATGATAGTATGCTATCTGGTTTACCTTTATCATCGTGTACTGCTTTAGGTGACCTGACAGGTCACTATTGCACGTTGATAGAGCCCCTAGGATTCTTGCTTGACTGCCAGCAGTATGAGGGCGATCATATACGTGGGAGCTGGTAGTCTATAAGCACATCCTTATAAGGTCCCTAGTCATGGGAGTTTCGAGACAGGGCATCGATTCTCCAGAGTAGACTAGTGTATACAGACGAGACCCCGACGAGGGGCGGCGGCCTGTCTCAGAAGCCACCGGTGTCAGTTGGTTCACCTAAGATGTATACAGGTGCTCATTGAGTTATGAGTACACCGGACAGGACTCGCCGGGAACATGCTAGTTGGTCTTATACCTGACGTCAGATAGCAGTTCCCTGGTGACATGTGTACAGGTTAGTTCAACGACCTGGGGATCGTCATTTGTCTCGTGTGAGTTCCCACTGTACTTTGATTACTACCCTACCACGCTCAAAGGAGACGTGCAAATAGGTTTTAGTTGGGTATAGTCCCGAGCCACATGGAGGCAGTGAGCGGATCTTTAGGGGTTCGTCTCTCCCGGTATTGGGGGTGAGGTCGCACTGTGTCTAGGAGAGCCAGAACATGAAAAGTCCTTGGCCAAGGCAGGAGATTTACTGGTAGGTATTCCAGTAGTATCTCAGGGTGTTCTGGGCTGCTCTCTGACACGACTTGTACCGCTTTGGGGGGTCTGACTTTTACCAACCCCTAGGCCCGCCATGCGATGCTCATAGACGAACGGACCAGACTGTACGGATATTGTCACTGACAGGCTCAGTAGGGTGTCAGGATGAGTTCGCTCATCGACGTCCCTTTTGGTCAATAGCTGGTAGCCCGTCACGTATGGCTAATACCTCTGACGTGCTAGTGGTTAAATCCACAGCCATAGTATTGACGAGTCTTTAGAGTCCCCCACATTCAGTTACTCAAGTTTCGGGCGAAACGCTGTAGAGGCCGTATGGAGATATGGCAGGGTTCGATCAGATACGTGCGGTATTGCACGGATCAGGATCGGACGGTTAGTACTAGAGGCCGTATGGATATATGGCAGGGTTCGATCAGATACGTGCGGTATTGCACGGATCAGGATCAGACGGATAACACTAGCCGGCTTTGGTTTAAGCCGGATCCTAGTATAGTACAGTGTAGATTTTGTCTCATTGCATTTGTATTTCAGTCGGAATACAAATACGGGTGTGTATGCACAGTATCGGGGTTTTCCTGTAATTTATTACCGGACCAGTTTTCTGGAGTTGCCAGTTTGCTTTCCGTTTCGGCCATATTTCTTTGTATCTTTCCTTGGCCGAAGATTAGTGGGGGAGGGCTTATTTTCATTTCTGCAAATAAGCATTTGTGGAGGGTGTTCTTTGCATTTTGTTGCATCATGATGGTTTTCATGATGGGTGCACCATCCATTGACTTGATTAATCCATCATTGCTTGACTTCTATCTTCATGATGGCATGACTTTTGGAAGTGATGATTGTTGTTTGAGTGTTGGACTTTCCTAGTGATCATGTCTTTGCATGATAGCCTTTTCTCTATCTCCCTTGGATTATTGGTTGGCTCACTCATTCTTTTGATTGACACACTCACCACACTCTCATTCCTCTCCTCTCTATTTTTTGGGGTAGCCGGCCAAGCTCATTAGGGGCTGCCCATTTTTGTGGTGTGGGATTTTGGTTCTCTTGTGTTCACAAAATCCCAAGTCTCATCTCCAAAAAGGTCACATATCATTCCTCCACCAAATGGCTACTTCCATAACCCCAAAGTGAGACATGAGTTCTACACACATTCTACAGCAAATCTTGGGCACGTCGACTCGCCAGCTTCGTGCTCGAGTTGCCTCGGTATAGAGGTGGGAGCCCGTAAAAGAAGCAGGCGATGTGGTGCCCTTCCGGCAAGGAGGTGGAGACCGGACATTCCGTGGGAGATCGGGACGACGGCGAGAAGACCGGAGGACACGAATCGCTCGGTATATCTCTCTTCCCCATCTTGTAGTTAGCTAGGACTAGTTTAATGGCACGATCCGGGTTTATAGTACGCGGTGGTGTCGGTTTGAAAAATCAAAGTTTAGCATTGCTTCCGCATTCCGGCGTCGGATTGACGGCCGGGGCGCCGCCGTGCACTTACATTTTGATCCAAAGCTACATACACAAGTTAATATAAAAGGCATCCCTAAGCGGGAGCTAGCACTTCGCCAATCGGAGGAATCACAACCACGCAAGACAGAAATATATGTATACGACGCCCAACGGCGAAGATCAACACAAAGAATAATGAATAAAGCAAGACATCAACCCACCAAGCGAACATATAACCCATCGCTCTAAGTCTTGCAACTACAAGTCTTGCTAAGTCTCACTACATATACAAATACTAGTTTCTGATTAATGGAGTTAACTAGATACAATAGGAATAGTAAATACAAGAGTGGTACGATCCAACATGTACCACCTACCAAAGTAAGTCACCCGAATGCATGATGTGTGCCAGCGATGCCGCTACTGATCCATGCGGTCAACCTGCAAGAACTGTGGCACAACGGGGGTGAGTTGCCAACTAGTGAGTAGAAAAACATCATCAGGTAGAAATCGAATAAACAACGATTCCTATGTCAACTATATCATAAAGGTAATACTATGATATCTAGAGTGACCGTATCTGCATATATGCCAACAATATAATCTCTACCTATCTGTATGTGGCTAACATCTACGTGTCCATCAATGACACAACAATATCATGCATGTAAATATCATGAAAGCATATGCAAGAAACTATGAGGATATCAACCAACGTGTCTCTACGAATGACACATCAAAATCATGGAAAATGAGTGTCCAGCATCGACACTCGAAACATCATGAAATCTGTGTCCAGCATCGACACGTAAATCCACATATCTCGGGCTCCGTCAGTCCGGATTGGCCCATGGGCTCCGTCTGTCCGAATCGGCACTCGGGCTCCGGCAGTACGGTTCGGCCCATATCCATCTCTCGACTCCGATCGGTATCCTCTGGATAACTGCCGAGCCCAAATGCTATCACCAGTAGGTAGTGTTCCCTCTGCCAGGCTCATCGGCTAATCATCGACATACCTTTCTTGCCCCGGGGTAGTATACCGGGTCCACCATGTACCCGCAAACGGCCTCATCTAGCTCCTCCAATCGGGTCTTACATATCAATCTCAGAACCGAGAAAACACATTGTGGACGTCTCGAAATATCATATCAAGAGAAACCGGGTTTTTAAAACAATACATAATTTCTTTTGAAATAACCACGGTTTTCAAATCCAGAAATCTCATGAAAACAGCATCTCAATGCATATAATCGTAAAGCATGATATATGCAAACATAGAACAGAAATGTGAGCATTTCAGTATATCATGCAACATGGAACAGTGATGTGATAATATCAGTATATCATGCGACATATCATAATGATGTGACAATTCTACTGTGTAAGTGACATAGCAATTATCGATGATGAAGTATGTGAGCCGGCCAATCTGTGTAAGTGTAACATACGCATCATCGATAATGGTGTAGGTGTACTAGTACAGGTATATGTGATGCAATGAGAGTGACATGAATGTAGCATAAAGTAAATCGTGGGTGCAATGCTATATGGTATACGTCTCTATCACATGTCCGAGTCTGTGAATCTATCAATCGGCATCCAGCCTCATAACATCACGTACGGTACAATCCATCGTACGGCATCCTCTAGTCAAGGGTATGGATCAATCATCAGGTAAAACTCATCACGTACGGTAATCCATCGTACGGCGGCATTAAACAATTAGGGAATCCTATCAGCCTATAAGACAATGAGGGTACGGACCTAATGTCTCGTACGGCATATCACTCATGATTCACAACATTATATATCTATATACCTATATCCCAGGTCACATCCGTATCAATCTCATATCATGGGACCGACAAAGGTATCAATTATCTCATATCGACTGGCATCCCTATAACGACATATCTAACCAAGTCATCATATCTCATCATATACTCTTTTCATCACATCAAGTTATTTTCCATATACATCCTATCTTATAAATCTCCTGTCATGCTACTCTAAATCCCATACTTAACCTCGTGCAACTACATATCTATATATCATAATTCACATTCACTTTTCATATCCTTATATATCAATTCGAGACATCGTTTCTATCATATCATGTCAAAGAGTCATAACCCTATAGCTTTCATCTCATATATCGATATATATATTCAATCATTCATATCATCTCTGACTATCTTTTTAACCATGTCCCTAGTTTTCTAATATAGGTTTCCTTAACCATATTATAAATATCGGTTTCCATCAAAACTTACGGGGGTGCTATACGCCATCCACCCGATTTCCCCCGTAGATATATATCTACTCACCTGCAGAACTCCTTGTTCAGTCGTAGTCGATGTGCTTTGTCGTCTCGGAATCTATGCGAATGTACATACAAATCAACACATATCGCAATACCATTAAAATCAATTTTAGAAAACCAATACAGCACACGGTGCGCTCATAGGTTAGAACCTATAGCCTACGCAAGCAAAACGACCAAATAAATCCTTGTTGTTGACATACAAACGCCCAACAAGCAAATACAAATCCAACCACCAAAACCAACCATTCAAACATCGGGAAAACTTTTCCCAAAACACTCACAACAGCCCCCAGATTTTGGTTCAGGTAAAATCAGGCTAAACTAGCAGTACAGTGGGGTTTTATAGGGGGTAAGTGAGCTACAGAACAAACCTAGACACAATTGCCCACACTGAGGCCGGCTACACAGCCCTCAAAACCGGACAGCTTGGCCAAGGATGCTTGGAATGGGTTCGTACTTGCAGGGTGGTCTCCTAGTGTCTTAATTAGGTTAATGGAGTTACTAGTTTTTCTAGTAAACGTTCCAGGTCATCCCAGATTCCCTGTAGTCCCCAATTTGTACACAAAACCGACATGAAACAAATCTTAAGTTCATATTCTCTGTTCTAGGTCCACAAATCGATCTCTAGGGTATTGTACGCACTCACTACAGATCACGAGTCTACAAAATCACCCAAACCCTCTCTAGGAATTTCCAAGTTCACAAATCCAAACTTAAACAAATTCTAAACTAAACTAGAATGCTAGGAAACTTAAAACTAAACTAAATGAAGGGAATATACCTCATGGATGCAACTCAAGAAAAACGCCAGCTTCCCAAAGTCTCCAAAATCCTACTTTGAAAGGTCCAAAGTGTTGAGGATGAGGTGGGGATCAACTTTAGTGAAGAGGGTGTAGGGTTTTGGTGAAGAAATGGAGATGATTCTTGGAGGTGGAGGTGGAGGGAGATGAGGAGGAAGAAGATGGAGCAAACAAAAAGGGGAGGAAATGAATGGTTGCCCCCTCTCTCTCTCTCTTTCTTATTCTTACCCTCTCTCAACTCATTTCTCACTCTATCTCTCTCCAAAAATTATCTCATTTTTCCCTTTTCTCTTTTTCTTTTCTTTTCTTAAAACCAAATATCAACAAACACTTATGAAACAATATGCAACCAAATGCAGCATATCATGGTGCACTAACCATGAAAAATGTAGAAGCACGGATTTGGCTTAATCGCGATTAGTAGTGCACTAATCGGGTTAAATTTAAACTTGCGTATAATTAACTATAAAAATACCAGATCCCCTAAATATATATTTGAATGAATAAATCATTTTAATCTCCAATTATTTCATAAATATTGGTATATATTTATACCATTTTACGAAAAGCCCAATTTCGCAAATCGGGTACTTTTCGCGAAATAAATTATTTTAATATTAAATTCCAAAAATAATATTTTATATATTCTGAAATGTTACAATCTTCCCCACTTAAATAAATTCGGTCCCCTAATTTAAATTTAAACCCCCGATTGCTAAAACATTTCAACAATCAGCTTAAATCAACGGGGCTCCGAAATCACGGAAGATATAGAAATACCACGGCGCATCGTGTGTGCCTGAAAACGAGTACGAAACTCAAAATCAAACTCCGTCAAGCGTCACGCAAATCATCGGATTTGCACGCAAATCATCGGAGTTACAATAGAGATACAGATCTCGAAATCCACTACTGAAATCCAATATGCACTAGTCAAATACTATAATACGTGTATAGTACGCATCCTTGGAAAAACTGAATAAAACACATACAAAATCTTTTCTGAATCGTCGTGTGATGCGTAACTCACGGCATAAGTGACGGACGCTCATTTGTAAAGTAATAAATATATGTTCATATATGTTTTGCTGAGATATACGTTCCTCCCTTTTAAAATATCCCAAAAGATTTTCCTTTGTAAACATTCGTGTCACTCGCGGACATGTAGGAAATAGCGAAACATAGGATTCTTGTCACAGAAGTTCTCCATGAAGGACCTTGGTAATGCCTCCTACATTCTGGGGATCCTGATCTATCGTGATAGATCAAAGAGGATGTTGGGACTTTCACAGTCCAGGTACATAGACACCATATTAAAAAGATTCTAAGCGCGGTAACCTACCGGCTTGTCATGAAATCACCCTCTCCAAAGAGATGTCTCCCAAGACTGATTTGGAAAGGGCTCGCATGTCGATTATACCCTACGCTTCTGCGGTAGGCTCTATAACGTATGCGATGTTATGTACCAGACCAGATGTAGCATACGCATTCAGCGTTGTAAGCCGGTATCAGTCAAACCCAGTGAAGAAGCACTGGATAGCAGTAAAGAACATTCTCAAGTACTTGAGGAGGACTAAGGAGATGTTCTTGGTGTATGGCGGAAAGGACCTCCAGATCGAGGCCTTTGCCGACTCCAACCTTCAGAGTGACAAGGATGACTCCACGTCCATTTCAGGTTATGTCTTTACCCTCAATGGAGTGGCGGTCTGTTAGAAGAGTTCCAAGCAGGACACCGTTACTGACTCAACGATGGAAGCGGAGTACATAGCTGCTTGCGATGACGCAAAAGAAGCTGTCTGGATGAAGAAATTCTTTACAGAATTTCAGGTGGTTCCTACCAGTGTTGATCCAATACCTCTATATTGCGACAACAACGGCGCTATAGCTTTAGCGAAGGAACCCAGGTCCCATCAGAAGTCCAGACACATCTTAAGGCGGTATCACCTAATCAGGGAGATCATAGATCGCCGGGAGATCGAGGTGAAGAGAGTAGATACGGAGAATAACTCTGCTGATCCATTCACAAAGGCCTTACCTCAGACGCAGTTCGAAAGGCTATCAGAGATGACAGGTCTTCGATATGCCAGTACATGGCCCTAGTGCAAGTGGAAGATTGTTAGTGTATATGCCCTAGGGGTCATTATTCTATCATACTAGCTTGTATATTACTTAATAGAAGCTTGGGATATTCACAGTTATATTAACAATCTTGCTAAACATGGTAGTATGCTACTTGGTTTATCTCTATCTTAATATGTGTATATGTTAGCATATCGAGAATACATATTGATAGAGCCCTTAGGATCTTTGCTTGATTACCAGCGTTGTGATAGCAGTCACGCTAGTGGGGGCTGGGTAGTCTATAAGCAACATCCTATACAGGTCCCTAGTCGTAGGATTATCGAGACAGAGCATCGATACTCCGGAGTAGACTAGTGTGTACGCTTCTCATCCCAGTTGGGGAAATGGTCTGTCCCACAGCCATTTGTACGTTGTACTGGAGATAGTATACAGGTGCTCGTTGGGTTACGGGTACACCGGACAAGACTCGCAGGGAACTGTTGGTTGGTATTATACCCATCGTCAGTTAACAGTTCCCAGGTGACATGAGTACAGCATAGTCCGCAGACTTGACACTGCTGCTTCATCTCGAGTGTGTTCCCACTGTTCTTAGATTACTACCCTACCACGGCTCAAAGGAGTCGTGCAAACAGGTAGCAGTTGGGTGCAGTCCCGAAGCACTTGGAGGCAGTGGCGGTTAGACAGGATTCGTCTCTCCCGGTATTGGGAGTTGATATCGTGCTGTGTTTGGAGAGCCATTACGCAAAGTCCCTGGCCAGGGCAAACGAGATTTACTGGTGGGATTTCCAGTAGCTACTCAAGGTGTAATAGGCTTCACTCTGACACGACTTATACCGCCTTTAGGGGACTGATGCTTGCCGCCCCCTAGGCCCGATATGCGATAGTCCTAGACGAACAGACCGGACTGTACGGAGATTGTCACATCAGGCTCAGTAGGAGTTCGGATGGGTTTCCTCATCGGCCTTCTTATCGACATCTACCCGGGGACCGTTACGTACAGCTAGTACCGCTTGCGGCCTGTGGTTAAACCCACTGCCAGCGTAGTAGTCAAGCCTTTAGAGTCCCACACAGAGAGTTTCCCTGCTTCAGACGAAACGATATAGAGGTCGTATGGTTTTACGACAGGGTTCGGACACGCACGCGCATTTATGCACGTACGATGTTCGGACAGTTTTTACTAGCAGGCTTTGGTTTAAGCCAGATTCTAGTATTGGATTATTGGATTTATACAGTCTCAGTATTTCCGTGTTTTCACGGATGGGGGGGGGGGCATTCTCGTAATTAGTCGAGAAGCTTCTAGAAGATTGATGAAGTGGAGAGCTTAGGTGTTATATGCATTAAATGGATTAGTGACTCATGAAATGAATCATTCAAATGAGTTAATGAAGCATTTATCGCTTAATGACTCATAAGATGATTCATTGTAGTATTAAATGAAGCATGGTTGTTAATATCAAATAATGTATTATTTGATATTCTTTATGCTTCATCATATATCTTAAATGAGACATAATTCATTTCATTTATTACTTTCACATTCTCTTTCCTCAAGCTCTCTCTGTTCAAAGAACTAACCCTAACCTCTTATGTGTTGAGATCCAAGGATTAGCAAGACTAATAGATCCCTAATCCTCTTTTATATCCTCTAAGTTACTTTGATTAGCACTCATAGCAACCTAGTTATCTCAAGTGAGAGGTTAAAGCTTGGAGAAGTAGCTCTCGGGTGGATCTTCTATCACATCGAGGAGGCCGACAAGGAGATGATCAAAGAGAACAAGAAGGACTTGATTCATTAGGTATAATCATCTTTCATAGTAGCTAATCACTTCTATGTTGTTGTTAGTTAGGGTTTGGCAAAGATCCGTAAAGTTAGTCGATGTTAGTTTAAACAAAATGATTGTTTTACCTATTCCGCCTCCCCGCATCATGTAGGGTGTCTAACGTCGACTTATAATAAGGAGGAGTAAGCTGAGAGAGAATCCCATTCTCTTTTAGATAGTCTAGGAACTCATTGCTCAAGTATTCTCCTCCTCAATCAGATCGAAGGATCTTAATACTTTTGCCCGTTAGGTTCTCTACTTCGTGCTTATATTCTCTGAATTTCTCAAAAGCTTCAGACTTGTGTTTTATCAGGAATACATGTCCGTATCTTGAGAGATCCTCAGTGAATGTAATGAAGTAGGAAGCACCGTTCCTGGCATGTGTAGACATGGGACCACATACATCACTATGTATCAGGAATTCGGTAACTCTTTCTCCGTGTCCACTAAACGGAGTTTAGGTTATCTTCCCTTTGAGACATGACTGGCAAGTGTCATAAGATGATAATTCGAACGGATTCAAATATCCATTCTTATGTAACTTAGCTAGTCGTGTCGCGTTGATATGACCAAGTCTACAATGCCATAAGAAGGATTCATTCATTTCTGAACTCTTCCTCTTGTGTGTGTTTTGTATATTAAGGACTGTTTTTTGATTGAGAATGTATATGCCATTATGTAACGAGCCTGATCCAATTAACTTTTGATTTAGGAAGATGTTCATAACATTATCCTGTATTACAAAATTATATCCTTCTTTTCTTAATAAAGAAACTGATATAATGTTGCACATCATGTTCGGTATATAATAGCACTCGTTCAGAATCAATGTATTACTACTTGGTAATACAAGATGATATTCGCCAACTGCTTTGGCTGCAATACTTGCACCATTCCTTACTTGTACGGAATGATCACCCTTTCCCAGTTCTCTACCTTTACGTAGCCCACGTAACAATTTACATATGCGGGATCCCGATCCGGTATCTAATACCCAGGACGTAGGGTGAACTGAGAAACAGTTCTCAATAACTAACACACCCGAAGAAGATGCATCAACATGCTTGTTCTTGGTTTGGGCGGCGTGAGAATCCAGATATTCTCCTATTCCCAGCTCAGTCTCATAACACTTATAAGAAAGAACGGGACCAACGTTCCCCTGCTCAGTATAATAAGTGGGTTCAGTCAATACATCCATATTATTATCTTGATTAAGGCCTGACATGGTCGCTACCTGGAGAGAAAGAGAAGAAAACACTTTAGCGTATGCTCTTGCAAGATTAGATTGGTTATTATCTTATCTAATCAGGATGTCTCCCACTGTTTTTATCAAATCTTCCTTTAAACCCTAAAAGGTAAGATTAGCCGGGATTAATTACACCCTACAATTTCGTCAATCTTTCAGCCAGATCAGTGTTGGAACTTGAGAGAGGTTCCCCGTGCTTTCGCACAGACCTAATAAAAATAAACCTCGTTTTCCCAGAGGCATAACCTCGTTAACACCTTTCTAGACACCTACTTGATCGGCTAATTGTCCTATGTAAAATTCTCCCAGGAGTAACTCTTACTCGCAGTGGGTATCGGGATCCATCTATCTCATAGGAAGTATGCAATCTCATTGCAAATTTCAACACTTGAAATTCCCGATAATGCTTTTGCCCCTAGCAACTTATGACCTTAACATAGTCAACAAATCATAATTTGCTAGCCAAGTTCAACCCGTCATTTCCCGATTGAATTAAACCCACCTGTACGATCCTTAACATAGTCAACAAAGTCGTACAACTACCCTAATCCAATCACATCTCATGTTTTAGCAGATAAGCACTAATTAGCTACCGCACACTATGCCTTAACATAGTCAACAAACGTAGCACGAATACTAAGTAGTACTCATCTGAAATGACGGAGGGCTACGCAGGTTTTTCAGAAAACCATGAGCGTAACGAACTTGATATCGTTTGTGGAATCAAGTGATTTTGAAAAGGTGTTTTTTAGGCTTTTCTAGTTTTGCTAAAGAGGTCACTCCCGGTGAAAGGATCTCGGCTCTTTCCCCAACGAATAAGGTGCAGGGTATATCATATATACCGCTGTGCAAAGCAAGAACTATATAGAAGCAATCGAAAACTAAACTGCGAGTTTGTAGCATCTGCCAGTTTTGCTAAAGTGGTCACTCCCGGTGAAGAGATCTCGGCTCTTTTCTTATCGAATAAGGTTCAGGGTATATCATATATACATCTATGCAAAGCAAAACTGTAGCTACCCTTTTTATAAAGTTTTGATTCTACAACATCTTATAGGTTTCTTTTCTTTTATTAATCTCATTAATAAAATCCCATCAATTATGGTTCCTAAGCATCACAGAAGAAACGAAAGCAGTAATATTTATATATCAACATATTTATATGGTATAAGCATTCGTTTCAAGCAGTAATATGATCTCATCACAGAACATTGCAGCAGAAGATAACATATGAAATATTGGATAAACTAGGACGTCCGTGTTTTACATCGAGCCTGTATAAAATATGGATTCCACGGTCATGATGAATAGCCAAACCCACATCCCTAGACCCCTACGAGAGCGGCAAGTAACACTGCCAATTCTAGGGTTATGAGACCAGGTCTCGACTCCTCGAGATGGCCTCCCTCTGGATCCTAGAACGCGGTTACTTGTGCTCCCCTCCTTAGGTTACCTAATGCGGAAAAGTAAATAATATACAATGGTGACAACAACCTCAATCCGGAAGTGCCCCAATAAAAGAATATTACATACAAATGAATTTTACATGAATGAAAATAAAAACCCTCATCTCACATAAAACCCCCGGCTATTCAGAACACGACGATCCAATACAACATATCACAGCAACACATAATATCTCATATCATCAACGTAAGCAAGTATGCGTATCCCGATTGTCGTTGATGTATAGCAATGAAGCCGGCGATACACCACATACTACGCTTACGGTCACAGAAAAGAAAGTGTAAAACTACAACATTTGGAATCCACAATCACTTTAGACATCATAAATCTGAAATATCATATACTTCGCATTTCATGCCTAACTATATGAATTCCACATATTATATCACATTCCAGATAAATAGACAAAGTTAAACTTTCCGATAGAATAATCAAATACACAAGATTTCCCAAATAGCTCAACACTTGAGCGGAGTTCAAAAAACCCAGAGCATGACACAGCCCCAATGAACCAGCCACAGAAGGGTCAAACCAACGCCTCACATGTGGCAACGCTAAACTACCACAAACCCTAGGGTTCAGTGACAGTTTTGACGGTCACATAATCGAGTTAAGGTTACGTTCTTCTAGAGGGTCCACAGATATGCTTGCATGTTTTTCCGAAAGTTTTAAACTCAAGAAAAATTCAACACTTGAAAGTTTTTCATGTCGGGAAAAAGTGAGTTATTGATATCCGTACGAACATTTTAACATGTTCTAAATTATCCGGAAAACTAAACGAAATTAAACTTTTCGATCGAATCAACGAATACAAAGGATCTCCAGAAAACTCAACACTTGAGTAATATTAAAAATTCCCAGAAGTATATACTAATACCTACGGATATACCCTATAAATACGAGTCCCTAATTCCTAAGTTCGGCCGCGGAACCGCCGCGTAAAGCATGTTCCTGCCGCAGTTCCGCGGCGACTTGAGGGAGTTGGGGGCTCGTATTTCACAGTTATCCATAAAATCACCTGCTGAATTTTCTGAGTATTTTTTATACGGAAAAAATCAAATTTTTAAAAAATTTCTAGAGACGGCTCAAAATACGATGTTTCGGCGTTCGATTGGACTTTTAACTTCGTATACACGTCGCCTAATGCTCTAGATAGGCTCTGATACCACTGTAGGGTTACTAGGCACTGTCACAAGGGTCTATAAGGCATCAACCATGCCCGATTTAAAATTTAAAAGTGCCTAACAACCCAAAGCAAGGATCTTTGCTAGATTATTAGAGTTAAACATGCAAGTAAACACCTTTACAACTAAGAGAGGGGGATTACAACCTTTGTAGTCCGCTCCATCGCTTCATAAGCTCTGAGTAGTAGTTCCTTCGCCGCGATCCATGATCTCCCGGACTCAAGAGAGGCTCCACAACCCGAATGATCCTTGCTTGCTTGAAGTCTTCCTTTTCGAAGATGATCTACCTTGAAGTTTCTTTAACTCAAGCTCTCACTTCTCTAATCAAGTATTAATGAAGTGAACACCCTGATCTAATTGGCTAGATTAGATGAGGATAATGAAGTAGGAATTATGCTCTCTTTTATTATCAAATTCTCACACCCATTCATCACAAAATAAAAAGCTAGAAAGCTTTTAAGGAGGAAGAAGAAGATGAAGTCTTTTGTGATGAACAATGAAAAGTTACCATGCTTACAAATGAACCTTGAGTTAATAATATGAATCATTAACTCATGTAGAGAGTTTACTAGGGTTAAAGGTTTGGGTTGGGTTAGAAATATCTAAGCAAAATATCTAAGCAAGAAACAAAACAAAAGCTTCTAGAACCTTCAAGAAAAGACTAACCCAAATCAAACCCTAACCATGTTTAATCTCCACTAAGCATATTGCATTTGTAAACATAACTTGTTACAATATTATATATCACATATATAATATATTTTTGTAACAAAAGAAAATAATACAATTAACATATATCGCATATATATCAATGTATTACCCGGTGAGAAAATGAATCAATAAAGCGAGCCAATATCAGATAATGTAATGTAATATATCACATATATAATTATACATTAAATTATCGAATCAACACTTGATCCGACAATCCGGCTATTTCTCAAATAACCGACTAATATAAACTGTATCAGTTCATCGAATCAACACTTGATAAGATGACCCGGCTATATGACATATACCCGGCCGATATCTAATATCGCGAGAATAGAATACGGTATCTCATATCGTATTATTCTCGGTCCCGTACATATCACGTATGTGCTCCTACTCCATTTTGCCTGAGTCAAGAAACCTCTGTGTAGGACTCTAAAGAATCGTCAATACGCCGGCAGTAGGTGATGATCATATCAAACACCCACAAGCTGCAAGCGGTCAGCTAAACGTAACATCCACCTAGGTATTGAGCGATCAGAAGATCAACAAGCAAGACTGTACATTCTCCTGTGAGTCCAATCAGTAACACTCCCGTACAGTCCGGTCTCTTCGTCTGATATGTTGCATATCTAGTCTAGGGGTAGTAAACGTCAGACCCCAGTAACCGATAAGTCGTGTCGATGTGAGGCTCATAACAGGTCGAGAACCTACTGATAACACTTACTAGTAGTACTCCATATCAGCCCTGGCCAGGGACTTCCAGTTATAGCCAATCGAACACAGCACAACAGCAACTCTCTATACCGGGAGAGACGAATCCCCTCCTATCGCTCATTGCCTCCATGTGATTCGGGACTGTACCTAAAAGCCACCATTTTGCACGCCCTCTTGGACGTGGTAAGTTGGAAATCAAAGCACAGTAGGAATCACACAAGAGTCTATGACGATCTCGGGTCTACAAACTAACCTGTACCAGTGTCACCAAAGAACTGCCATCTGACGTGAGGTATAATACCATCTAGGAGTTCTCGGCGAGTCCGTCCAGTGTACTTAGTCTCTACTGAGCACCCATATACCATCCTTGATGTCAAACACCGATGGATATGGGATCATCCACCGCCCATCATATGGGTCAAGATACGTATACGCTAGTCTACTCTGGTGTATCGATGCCCTGTCTCGATACACCCTCGACTAGGAACAGTTATAGGATGTACTCGTCGACTACTCTGGCCCTACTTGTATGATCTCATCATAGTCCCAGCAGTCGAGTACATATCCTAAGGGCTATATCAACATGTGAGAGCAAGACAGTAAACAAATATAAGTCAACATGTTAAGATAAAGTGACACCAAATAGCATACTATCATGTCGAGCAAGAAAGTCCTCTGTATATATATCCAAGCATCCATTATAATATACATCACATGTACAACAACGGCCTCTAAGGCATATATATAATTAGCAGAATTACACCGCTGTTTAATACTCCTTACCTAATCATCAACTGATATAGGTAAATGTTATGGACATAATTTCAAAAAGTTATACCTCACTTTATAAAATAAACGTACAGATATATCGGTTTGAAATTGGTGCATAACAGCGGATATTCAAAACCAAATTATTTGCCGTCAGGAAAAACCCCAGGTGATTTCCTTAAATATCACCAATTACAACGAATTCCGATATAAAGAGGATATAATCACCTAATTCCCAATAACTTACTCCCACTCATCATTTGTAAAACCATACAGATGTGAGAATCAAACCTGGTAAATACATACCCTGGAGTAAGGATCTAATTGGGAAATCAGTTTTCAATTAACAATGCATAGTGAAAATGAAACTTGAAAATGTTTCGAAGGGGTATCCGGGTATTCCTAGTAATGCCTCTTCCATTATCCATATTCTTGACTGTAACCGTATATTTCTTTGCCCTCTCTCCAAATCCCATTATTTGTCTTTACTCATTACCTTTTGTACACCATCCTTAGGCTAAAAGGTTTTCTTCCTTCTTTACCGTTCGGCACCAGCCTATGGTTTGGAAGAAGACTATCCAATAAGCGTAATAAGTGTACTCTCCTAATCCTAGGAGAACTCACAACCTAAGAGAAGGTAAAGATAAAAGACAACTGAATAGTCCGTATTCTATTTCTCTTGAACCGAAGAAATGCAAAGGTGAAGTAGGAGTGGCGATGATATACACGGTATCTTCATGAATGATAGCAATCGCAATTTACTTTTTCCTCTTTCTAATCACTTTATTTGTCTTTACTTATTACATTCTGTACACCACACTTATGCTAATTGGTTTTCTTCCTTCCCCACCTTTCGGCACCTGCCTATGGTTTGGATGAAGACTATCCAATAAGCCCAATAGGTGTATTCTCTTAATCCTAGGAGCCCTCACAACCTGAGAGAAGGTAAAAGGAAAAGACAACTGAATAGTCCTATTCAATTTCTTCAGAACCCGAAACCATTCTTGAATCTGAAACAAGTTTCTTCGAGTTCGTATGTAACTATATGATGGTCATATCCAATAAATGTGGATCTTCGTAGTGATACGGAATGTTCCGGAGAAAATCAAAGGGTAAAAGTAGGAGTGGCAATGATATATGCAACTCTGACAATCCAAAAGCCAGTGTGTTTTAAGATGGTTCTGTTAACTTGGTTACTGAGTTATAGTCTAGGGTCAGGACATGGTCGCTGCCAGAGAGAGAGAGAAAAGAAACACTCAGCGTGCACTCTAATCTAGATCAGAATGGTCAATCACTTTATCTAATCAGGATGTCTCCCACTATATCCTCAAATTCTTCTCCAAACCTGAAAGAAGAATTAGTCGGGATCACCCGAGGAGTAAACCAACTCATCAGTGGGAATCGGGATCCAACTATCATCGCATGATAACCTGATAGAATCCACTCAAGTTATCATACTCCAGAAGGTATGCGCATGCCTGGAAAGTTTCCTGTATGTTTGAAACTCCCAATGTGAATTTTACCCCATGCTTTTATGACCTTGACGAAGGCCAACAAATCATAAGTCACATGTCAAGTTCTACCCGTCATTATCCAGGTTAATTTGTACCCACCCGTACATACCCTTGACGAAGGCCAACAAAGTAGTACGACTGTCCTAAACCAACGCATCTATCTATGCAACAGAAAAGTAACAAGTAGCTACCATACACTATGCCTTGACGAAGGCCAACAAACATAGCATGAATATTAAGTGCTACCCGTCTGAAATGACGGAGGGCTATGAATGGTTTTTGGCAAAAAAACCTTTAACGTAATGAACTTGATATCATTGAAGGAACCGAATAGCTTTTTATAAATATATAGTGGCGAAAACCTTTGCTAAAGAGGTCACTCCTTGTGAAGGGATCTCGGCTCTTTCCTCGTGGAATGAGGTGCAGGATATTCCCTACTGAATACCACGATGCAAATAAAAAAGTAATCAACTATAGTGAAGTTATTATCCTGACACAAATTTCTGCCCAAGAGGTCATTCCCGGTGAGGGGATCTCGGCTCTTGCCTCGTCGAATGAGGTGCTGGATATTCATAACCGAATACCGCCGTGCAAAACAAAAGAAAATCCTTGTAATAACAGCTTTTTAAAAATTGTTCCAACAACATCGAATAGGTATGTTTTCCTTGCATTGATCTGAATCAACGCGGTCCCATCAATTAATCACACCACAAAAGAATGAAAATATGATGTACGTATATGCCATCTGCATTCGCCACTAGGCCCCGTCATCACCCATTAGGTTACTTAACTAATGATTGAGCGGGTGATGGACTAGCGCGGGTGTAAAACATATACAACAACTTCTAGTATATGTATAACAATATATAATAATCGCATCACAGAATAGCGATAAGCATCACAGAATAGCGATAAGCATCATAGAACAATACAGATAATCTAGGAGCCCCGGGTATCCTTTGAGCCGCAAGTGAAACCTGACACTTCCCCTTGTCGTATGGATAGCCTATGCAATGAAAACCTAGACCCCTACGAGCACGGTAAGTTACCCGCCAAAACCAGAAGCGAGGCAGCCCCCTTCGTCAAAGTGAATGGGCCACCCGGTGCTTCACGGAATCCGGTAACTTAAGCACCCCTTCTTGGGTCAACCTGTATCCCCTACGAGTGCGGCGAATAGCATGCCAATTCTAGAGTGAGGAACCCTCTGTCTCAATGCCATGAGATGTGGACCTGTTGCCCTCCAGAACCCGTCCATCCGTGCACTCCATCGCGGGGTAATCCTAGTACAGAAAAGAAAATATGTACATCGGTGACATCGACCTCAACCCGGTCGTGCCCCAAATAAATAATATACAAGCAAGCAGTGACGGCAGTCTACATGTCGGATGCTCGCCCCACGATATCAAATGTAGAAATAAACCAAAACTGTACTATCATTGCAACCAAGCTATCCACCACAACGATTCCGCAACAACACAGCACAACACAGAACATCAACATGAATGTCACGTTCGCAAACCCGTCTAAAAGACTATAGCAATTAGACAAGTTGTACCGCTCTAATGACATTCAAGGTTGCAAATAGTAATGTATGTACTATAAACTACGATATTAGAATTCCGCACGCAATTAGCAAACTAAACAAATTTCCAAAACCATGAAAAAACAGTGAGCTAAAGTTCCAAAAACCGACCGTTTAAAGCCAATTCGGAAGTCTGAATCAAAATGAAACGTGCCCGAACCATCACGGGCTGTTAGAGCGTGAAATTAACTTCGAGTCAGGGGGGCTAGAGGGGGTACCCCACCCCCGAGGCCACCACGAGGTGGCCAGGGGGTGAGGCAGACCCGAAACTGCCCAAGGTGGGGCAGTTTTGGGTCCCCACCGCCAAGACCACCTCGAGGTGGTCTTGGGGAGTGCGCCCAGCTGTTCGGTCCCCCCATGCACACCCCGTGGCTTTTCAGTTCAAACCGTGAGCCCGCGGGGTGTGCAAACATCTTAAACTTTCATTTTTCGGAACTATTTTTGTCGGCAGTTTTTGCACGACAAAAATGGCGGATTTATAATGTCGTAAAGAGTTAACTAAGGCTTATGGAGTGGATCTGATACCATGTTGGGTTACGCCAGCGCCCCGGCCATCAAACCGTGGCCAAACGCGTAACAAAAACTTTTAAAATCACGGCGCTAACGGAAGCCGATACCCGGATGTACCATAAGCCCTAGACATGTTAACTTAAAAGGATTTCGAGAGGTTATACCGATCGATCCATATCCTTCGGTCTTCAACCTCTGTCCCAAGCTCTTCGCGGCTTCCTCGATCAAGTTCGATCTCCGGTCTCTCCCTTCGAAGACGATCCACGTCGAGGATTAGTAATACGGGCTCCCGCATCAAAACCGAAGCAACTCGGGCATCCAGTTTGCCATCCTAGATACCTAAGGTGAAGTAGAGTGTGTTTGTGATTACTTTGTCTCAAAACACCTAAGGATTCTCAACTCATGAGAGGGTTTGGGTGGAGGTTAAAGAAGTTTCCATGGGAGAAGAAGTGTGAGCTCAAGTTTTGGCAAGTGAAGAAAAATAAGTATCTGCTCTTTTCCTAAGTGAGTGTTGTGTGGTATTTGTGTGTGAGCTCATAATAAATCAACTCATGAAAAAAATGACACACACACACACACACACACAAAGATCTGCCATCTCTCATGCTCACCACAAATATCTCACAAATATCCTCACCAAAACAAAACGAAGTGCACATGCCGCATTCAATGATCAATGCCAAGACTTGCACTCATAATCCAAAACATACACTCACACATTTAACCAAATAAACATTTAAACTAAAATGTTTAATCCAAGAAAGAAAAGGCAACTTCTAAAGTGAACTTGTAACGAATTACAAGAATACCCCTCATCCGTATATACATACCCGCATCCGTATTCCGACTGAATACGAATACAACGAGACGAAAATAATCCAACAATATAATACTAGGACCTGGCGTAAACCAAAGCCCGCTATTATTATCCCCCGATTATGATTCGTGCACAAGTGCACGTATATGATCGAACCTTGCCATAAAATCATACGGTCTCTACAACGTTTCGCCCAAACTAGGGAAACCCTCTGTGTGGGACTCTAAAGACTCGTTAATACGCTGGCAGTGGGTTTAACCATAAGCACGTCAGTGGCACTAGCTGTACTGTTACGACCCGAAATAGCTCGTGACTGGCACTTGAATCATATGAAATATATAGGACCCTATCTAATCCAAGTAAGCCAAAAAGCCCAGAAATCTAAAACCATTTTTAATAGTAAATGAAGGTAAAATAGTTTTTAGAAGCAAAGAAAACATGTTTCAAAAGTAAAGTTTTTAAATACATAGGCCGAATATGAAGTTTTAAAATGTATAATCTTTTCTGAAAATTTCGGCAGAGTTTCCCTTGTAAATACTGGCCCTGAACGGGGTACAACAAGAATAATATATATATATGCAATGATAAAAGGCATCCCCAAGCGGGAGCTAGCTCTTCGTCAATCGACGGTCACAACCACGCAAGCAATATAATATACAACGCCGAAGGGCGAGGATCAAAACTCAAAAAGAAACTCAAATAAGCATGAAAACCGTAATACTACTACTACACGCGACTCTAAGATCGAAATAAGACATCACTAGTGTCTAAGTCTGAAACAATATACAAGTTTTGGTTGATGGAATTTCTGGATACAATGAATAATACATGTACAATGGTGGTTCTGATGCAAAAGAACCCACCTATGAAAGCAAATCACCCGCAAAGGAAAAAGTGTGCCAGAAATGCCGCCATGAAACCTGTACGGCAAAACTTGCAAGAACTGTGGCGCAACGGGGGTGAGTTGCCAACTCGTGAATAGAAAATATCTATAAGCAGAAATCGAATGCATGACATAATCCTAGGTCAAAATGATCAGTATATATAGACCTCAAAAGGATAAGTCTGAAGCATGATAAGGTGGAAATGTAACATCTAAATGTTAGTGTATATGCCCTAGAGGCCATTACTGTATCATACTAGTTTGTATATTACTTAATGGAAGCTTGGGATATTCACAGTTATATAGACAATCTTGCTCAAAATGGTAGTATGCTACTTGGTTTATTTCTACTTCAATGTGTACATGTGTTTATTTTTAGTATATCACCTATACACATTAGTGGAGCCCTTAGGATCTTTGCTTGATTACCAGCGTTGTGATGGCAGTCACACTCGTGTTGGCTGGGTAATCCACAAGCACATCCTTATACAGGTCCCTAGTCGCAGGACTATCGAGACAGGGCATCGATACTCCGGAGTAGACTAGCGTTTGCGCTTCTCATCCCAGCAGGGGAGACGGTCTGTCCCACAGCCGTCAGTACGTCGTACTTGAGATAGTATGCGGGTGCTCGTTAGGTTACGAGTACACTGGACAGGACTCGTCGGGAACTGATTGGTTTGTATTATACCTATCGTCAGTTATTAGTTCCCAGGTGACATGAGTACAGCTTAGTCCGCTGACTTGACACTGTCACTTCGCCTCGAGTGTGTTCCCACTGTACTTTGATTACTACCCTACCACGGCTCAAAGGAGTCGTGCAAACAGGTTGTAGTTGGGTGCAGTCCTGAAGCACTTGGAGGCAGTGACGGTTAGACAGGATTCGTCTCTCCCGGTATTGGGGGTTGACATCGCGTTGTGTCTAGGAGAGCCATTACACGAGTAGTCCATGGCCAGGGCAAGCGAGATATGCTGGTAGGTTTCCAGTGTTATCTCAGGGTGTTCTGGGCTTCACTCCGACACGACTTGTACCGCTATTAGGGGACTGGCGTTTACCGCCCCTAGGTCCGCCATGCGATGTATCAGACGAACAGACCGGACTGTACGGAGACTGTCACATTCAGACTCAGTAGGAGTTCAGATGGGTTTCACCTCGTCCGTCTTCTTATCGGCATCTACCTGGGGGCCGTTACGCACAGCTAGTGCCGCTTGCGGTCTGTGGTTAAACCCACTGCCAGCGTAGTGTTGAGTCTTTAGAGTCCCACACACAGAGCTATTCGCCTTTAGGCAAAAGAGTAGAGGTCGCATGGTTTTGCGACAGGTCGCATGGTTTTGCGACAGGGTTCGGTCACATCCGTGCACTTGTGCACGTTTGGTGTCCGAACAGTTAACACTAGCGGGCTTTGGTTTAAGCCAGATCCTAGTGTACGTTTTGGGATTGGTTTTATCTCGTTTGTATTCGTGTTCCCCGGAACGCGGATACGGGTGTGTATGCACAGTTGACAGAGACAGAGGCAGAGGATTCTCATTAGGGTTGCTGACTGTTGACTTTTGTCAAACCCTAATGAGATTAAGACATATGATTAACAATAATATTAATTGAGTATTATAGTGACATGGTTAGGGTTGAAAGGTTGACCTAGTTGACATGTTGACTTTTGTTGACCGGTTTACTAGGTTGGACTTGTTGACCACCATCATGACAATGGCCATCATTTGGTTGCATTGACTTATGCTTGCTTGTTTTGTTCACCATTTGCATTTAATGCAAGAAATGATAGTGTCATTTGTCATGATAATAACCTTTACAATATACTCAATTATCATTACTTGTTATCATGATGCTTTTGGATTATGAGAGGGTGTATGAGAAAAGTCTTGCTCATTCTTTCTTTAGCTTTCTCTCTTTTGAACTCTCTCATTTTCTCTAGCTCTCACCCTCTTCCTCTTGCTCTCTCTCTACCTCAAAGGCAAACCATTCTCATGTATTGAGACTCATTGCCCTAGAGATAAAAAGATACCAAAACAATCCTCTACTCATCCTAGTTCACAAGGTTTAGCAAACCGAGTGAACTAGTTTCTTCAAGTTAGAAGAAGAAGCCAAAGGTAGAAGCTTTCGAGTGGATCCGTCTTCAGCGCGAGAAGACGACGAGGACAGGCCGGTCCGTACACTACAAGAGTTGAAGACGAAGGAGTTCAAGAAAGGTATACCCCCTAACCGAGTAGTTAAACAACTCCTAGTTAGGTTGTTAGATAGATAGTTTAACAAAGATCCGGTTTGAGTCCATGTTACCACCTCTAGAAAAATTGTTTTTCGTCATTTCCGCAAGCCCGTAAGTACCGGGAGCGGTAGCATGGACTTACAGTGGTATCAGAGCCTAGTTAAACACTATCTAACATGTTAGCAAAGTTAGTAGAAATTCGATCGGAGAAAAAGTCGCGAAATACACCCGGAAATCATACTTTCTGTCGATTTTTAAAGTGCTGTAAAATTAATAAATCATGTCTTAAAATTCGACTCAGGGTTTTTAGAACTCACTGTAGGAAAACGGTCCAGAGAACCGATCAAAGCGCCGCGGAAATGCGGCAGGAGCTTTCTCGTGCCACGGTTCCGCGGCCGAGTTGACTCGGCCGTGGACCATTTTTCTTGCAGTGAGGTCTATGGGGTATTTTGGGATTTTTGGAATATATTTTTTCAGCCCAGATTTTCCAGAAAGAAAAATTTGTCTTTAGGGCTTTAAAAACCGTATTTTGATCGAGTTTCTAATGACTTAAGCTGACGGGTTTATATCTGTGATGTGATATTTGTATTGAACACCTGCTAATCGCTATATGTCGATTAGTGGGGGTTATACAAATCTGCGATCTGTAATGTTGCTGGTATGTGTATATGAATTCATTGGATTGTCGCAGGTGAATAGCCGGGGGTTGTGAGATGAGAGTTTTCTTTTCTTTCAATTCATGTAAATTTGTAAATTGATGTAATATTATTTATATGGCCGCACAACCGGGTCAGGGTTGTAGCCGTCATTGTATAATTTCTTTTTACTGTTTTTACTCCAAGGATAGACCCATGGAGGGGGGTGGACAAACTACCGGGTATCCCGAAGTGCCGAGTGGCCTACTCACGGAGTTGAGGGAGGTTGCTTCGCTTCGGGTACTTGGCGGGTAGTTTGCCGCACCCGTAGGGGTCTTGGGTGGGGTATTGGCTATTCAACCCGACCGTGTAATCTGCTTTTCGTTACAGGCTCGTACGAATTGCGGATTCCTAGTATATCCAATGTGTTCATTTGTGATCTGAAATGGCTATCAATGCAATATATCTATATATGATATTATTTAGGCGTTGCTTATGTTTTACAGCCGCGCTAGCCCAGCCCCCGCTCTGTCGTTAGTTAAGTAACCTAACGGGTAATGATGGGGCCCCGTGGCGAATGCGAATGGCATAAGCGTACGTCATATTTTGGTTGTTTTCTGCAATGGTAGGATTAAATGATGGGACGCATTAAAAGAACTAATGCAAGAAAATAAACCAAGTAAAAGTCGTTGGAACACTTTCAAAACCACTCGGTTCTTTTCAAAACCAACTTTTAAATGCGGAGCTTGAGCCACTCCTTTTAAAAGCAATCTCGTTCCATCGATTATATCAAGTTCACTACGTTCACGGTTTTGCCAAAACCATCTGTAGCCCTCTATCATTTCAGTTAAATATTCGGTAGTATTCAAGCTATGTATTTTGACCTCATGCCAAGGCATAGTGATTGGTAGCTGCCGGCTATTTATCTGTTGCATAGATAGAATGCGTTGGTTTGAGACAGTCGTACTGCCATTTTGGCCTACGTCAAGGGTAGGTATGGGTGGGTTCAAATTAACCTGGATAATGATGGGAAGAACTTGACATGTGACTTATGACATTTTGACCTCACGCCAAGGTCATAAGAGCATGGGGCAAAAATCCACATCGGGAGTTTCATAAGTACTGAAACTTGCTAGCGCTGCATACCATTTGGAGTGTGATGATTCTGGTAGGATTCCTTCAGTTTTGTCACGCGATGATATTTGGATCCCGATCCTACTGTGAGTATATGCTACTCCTCGGGAAATTTCTCACTTAACGATCAATGCTATAAACCAAGTAGGTGTCTAGAAAGGTGTTAGCGGGGCTACGCCTACAGGGAAAAGAGGTTATTTAATTAAGGAACTTCGCGAAAGCGTTGGAAAACCTCCCTCGAAGTACCGACACCAGCCTGGCCGAATGGTTAAACAAGTATTGTACGGTGAGATTGATCCTGACTAATTCTTCCTTTATGGTTTGAGGAGGGATTCGAGAAACAGTGGGAGCCATCCAGTTTAGACAAACTAAAAACCACTCTAAACTTGCAAGAGCATCATGCTGAGTGTTTCTTCTCTCTCTCCTAATTGCAGCGACCAATCGTCATGACTGGACTTAAGTAACTTCTAGATAAAAACATACTGACAGGGCCAAACTACAAAGATTGGCTCAGGAATGTCAAAATGGCAATCACTTACGACAAGCTGGGGTATCTTCTTACCACCAAAGCTCCCCCTGTCCCAGGTCCTAAAACCAGCGTCGCGGATAGGGAAATCCGTAAGACCTGGGAAATCGACTGCGCGAAGGCCAAGTGCCTCGTGCTTTCCTCTATGGACAACGAACATCATAGGAGGCACGAGAATATGGACCTCGAATCCATATTTCTCCATACAAAAGAACTGTATGGAGAACAATCTCCTATCGCCAGATACGAAGTGTCAAAGAAGTTATTTTCGGCAAGATTGGCCGTCGGATCATCGGTAGCGGAACACGTGCTTAAGATGATTGGCAACATAGAGGAGCTCGCGGACCTTGGGACCACGTTGGAGAATGAGCTCTATACGGACTTGATTCTCCAGTCCCTTCCTTCTACTTACGTCCTGTTTATCCTGAACTTCAACTTGCAAGAAAAGGAAGTTGAACTTTCAGAACTCCTCAACATGCTGAGGAGTGCAGAGGGCACCCTACAGAAAGGTAGGGAAACATCCACTTTGTTTGTAGGAGGATCTTCCTCTTCTAGGTCCAAGGCGAAAGCCAAGGGAAAGAAGAAGAAAGCCCCCGCCAAACCAAGGGGCGGTGTTAGTAAAGTAGATACGATGGGAAAGGCAAAAGCAACAAAGAAAGTAGGGAAGCTTGTGGATAAGGAAGAATGCTTCTACCGTCATAAGAGTGGATACTGGAAGAAAGATTGCAGGGCTTGGAAAGCTAGAACACAGGATCTGAAGCAGGTTGCGTCTTCAGCTTCAGGTGTGTATGTTATTTAAAACTGTCTATCAATAAACTCTACGTCCTGGGTATTGGATACCGGATCAGGATCTCATATCTGTAATTCTTTGCAGGCGTTGAGAAAGCGTAGATTTTTGAAAGCAGGTGACATGACCCTCAGAGTTGCAAACGGAGCTAGCATGGATGCTGAGTCCGTGGGGGACTATCACCTGGGGTTGTCAGATGGACACATTTTGGTTTTGCGTAATTGCTATTTTGTACCCAATGCAACTTGTAATATCATTTCTGTATCTTTATTATCTAAAGAAGGTTATGAATTTGCATTTGTAAGTAATGTTGTAAACATTCACCTTAATCAAGTTCTGATTGGGTCAGGTAGATTAAGCAATGGTATATACGTATTAAACCAACCACAGATTTTCAATGTCCAGAATACACACAAAAGAAAGTCTCCAGAAATAAATCAGACTTTCTTATGGCATTGTAGACTGGGTCACATCAATGAGAGAAGGTTGACGAAGTTACATAAAGAAGGATATTTGAATCCGTTCGAATATCAATCGTATGCCACTTGTCAATCCTGTCTCAAAGAAAAGATGACAAAGACTCCGTTCACTGGACAAGGAGTAAGAGCGAGCGAGCTCTTGGGACTCGTACACAGCGACGTGTGCGGTCCAATGTCTACGCATGCGCGAAGCGGTTATTCTTACTTCATTACTTTTACGGATGACTTTTCAAGGTACGGTTATGTCTTCTTAATGAAACATAAATCCGAAGCCTTTGGAAAGTTCCAGGAATATAAGAATGAAGTAGAAAAAAAACCGGCAAAAGTATCAAGACACTAAGATCTGATCGAGGTGGTGAATACTTAAGTGCCGAGTTCCTGGATTACCTAAAAGAGAATGGAATTCTCTCTCAGCTTACTCCTCCATACACCCCGCAACATAACGGTGTATCGGAGAGACGGAAGTGAACCCTATTGGATATGGTACGGTCCATGATGAGTAACGCTGAGTTACCGCGATCATTCTGGGGATATGCACTAGAATCAGCTTCATACCTTTTGAATCGAGTTCCAACTAAGACTGTGCCTACTACACCATATCAGATGTGGTGTGGGAAGAGACCTTATCTTAATCACATTAAGACATAGGGATGTCCAGCTTTTGTCAAAAAGCAGCATACGGACAAGCTCTAGGCACGCTCAGTACAGTGCAAGTTTGTGGGATATCCAAAGAACTCCAAGGGATATTTCTTCTATTGCGAAGAGGAACAAAAGGTTTTTGTTTCTCGGCATGCCCACTTTCTAGAACACCAGTTCTTGGAAAGGGAAATTAGTGGGAGCGCAGTACAACTGGCAGAAATTCCAGAACCACGAGCTATTACTGAAAGCTTAGTAGAACCAGAGGGTTCGAAAGATCCTGACATTCCTACGCCGCTCCGCAGGAGTAGTAGGCAGTCTCATCCGCCCAAGAGATACTATGGTTTTCTCATAGACGGGGATAGAGAGGATTGCATCATTGACAGAGAAGATCCTACTAGCTTCCAGCAAGCCATTCAGAGCATTGACTCGGTAAAATGGCTGGAAGCAATGCGGACCGAAATGGAGTCCATGTACACCAACAAAGTATGGACGTTGGACATTGCTCCAGATGGGGTAAAACCCGTAGGATGCAAGTCGATCTTCAAAAGGAAGATTGGTGTAGATGGACAGGTTAAGACCTATAAAGATAGACTTGTTGCAAAGGGTTTCCGTCAAAGACCTGGCTTGGACTATGACGAAACCTTTTCTCTAGTGGCTATGCTGAAATCCATTCGGATCCTTCTTGCCATTGCTGCCTTCCACGATTATGAGATCTGGCAAATGGACGTAAAGACCGCTTTTCTAAATGGAAATTTAGAGGAGTGTGTCTATATGGACCAGCCAGAGGGTTTCATTCAGAGTGGGAGCAGCGGAAAGGTGTGCAAGTTGTTTAAGTCCATTTATGGACTAAAACAGGCGTCGCGGAGTTGGAACATCTGTTTTGATGAGACGGTCAAAGAATTTGGCTTTATCAAAAATCCAGATGAACCATGCATCTACAGTAGATTTGTAGCAAGAACTGTTGTATTCCTCGTTTTATACGTGGATGACATTCTCTTGATAGGAAATAACATTCTTATGCTACAATCTGTCAAAGGGTTCTTGTCACACAGGTTCTCCATGAAAGACCTGGGTGATGCCTCATACATTCTGGGGATCCGGATCTATCGTGACAGATCCAAAAGGATATTAGGACTTTCACAGTCCAGGTACATCGACACCATACTGAAAAGATTCAGTATGGAAGATTCCAAGCGCGGTAATCTACCGGCTTATCACGGGATCACCCTTTCCAAAGAGATGTCTCCCAAGACTGATTTGGAAAGGGATCGCATGTCTATTATACCCTACGCTTCTGTGGTAGGCTCTATAATGTATGCGATGTTATGTACCAGTTCGGATGTTGCTTATGCATTGAGTGTAGTAAGCCGGTATCAGTCAAACCCTGGGAAGAAACACTGGATAGCGGTAAAGAACATTCTTAAGTACCTGAGAAGGACTAAGGAGATGTTCTTGGTGTATGGCGGAAAAGACCTCCAGATCGAGGCCTTTGCTGACTCCAGCTTCCAGAGTGACAAGGATGATTCCAAGTCCATGTCGGGCTTTTTCTTTACCCTCAACGGAGGGGCGGTGTGTTGGAAGAGTTCCAAATAGGAAACCGTTGCTGACTCGACTATGGAAGCGGAATATATCGCTGCATCTGATGCCGCAAAAGAAGCCGTCTGGATGAGGAAGTTCTTGAAAAAGCTTCAGGTGGTTCCGTCCATTGTTGACCTAATACCTTTGTATTACGACAACAACGGGGCTATAGCTTTAGCGAAGGAACCCAGGTCCCATCAGAAATCCAGACACATCCTGATCAGGGAGATTATGGATCGCCAGGAGATCGAGGTTCGGAGGGTTTCTTCAGAAGATAACACTACAAACCCATTCACCAATGCCTTGCCCCAGACTCAGTTCGAACGGCTGATCGAGATGATAGGTCTTCGATACGCCAGTACATGGCCTTAGTGCGAGTGGGAGATTGTTAGTGTATATGCCCTAGAGGCCATTACTGTATCATACTAGTTTGTATATTACTTAATGGAAGTATGGGATATTCACAGTTATATAGACAATCTTGCTCAAAATGGTAGTATGCTACTTGGTTTGTTTCTACTTCAATGTGTACATGTGTTTATTTTTAGTATATCACCTATACACATTAGTGGAGCCCTTAGGATCTTTGCTTGATTACCAGCGTTGTGATGGCAGTCACACTCGTGGGGGCTGGGTAATCCACAAGCACATCCTTATACAGGTCCCTAGTCGCAGGACTATCGAGACAGGGCATCGATACTCCGGAGTAGACTAGCGTATGCGCTTCTCATCCCAGCAGGGGAGACGGTCTGTCCCACAGCCGTCAGTACGTCGTACTTGAGATAGTATGCGGGTGCTCGTTAGGTTACGAGTACACTGGACAGGACTCGTCGGGAACTGATTGGTTGGTATTATACCTATCGTCGGTTATCAGTTCCCAGGTGACATGAGTACAGCTTAGTCCCCTGACTTGACACTGTCACTTCTCCTCGAGTGTGTTCCCATTGTACTTTGATTACTACCCTACCACGGCTCAAAGGAGTCGTGCAAACAGGTAGTAGTTGGGTGCAGTCCTGAAGCACTTGGAGGTAGTGACGGTTAGACAGGATTCATCTCTCCCGGTATTGGGGGTTGACATCGCGTTGTGTCTAGGAGAGCCATTACACGAGTAGTCCATGGCCAGGGCAAGCGAGATATGCTGGTAGGTTTCCAGTGTTATCTCAGGGTGTTCTGGGCTTCACTCCGACACGACTTGTACCGCTATTAGGGGACTGACGTTTACCGCCCCCTAGGTCCGCCATGCGATGTATCAGACAAACAGACCGGACTGTACGGAGACTGTCACATTCAGGCTCAGTAGGAGTTCAGATGGGTTTCACCTCGTCTGTCTTCTTATCGGCATCTACCTGGGGGCCGTTACGCACAGCTAGTGCCGCTTGCGGTCTGTGGTTAAACCCACTGCCAGCGTAGTGTCGAGTCAATAGAGTCCCACGCAGAGAGCTATTCGCCTTTAGGCAAAAGAGTAGAGGTCGCATGGTTTTGCGACAGGTCGCATGGTTTTGCGACAGGGTTCGGTCACATCCGTGCACTTGTGCACGTTTGGTGTCCGGACAGTTAACACTAGCGGGCTTTGGTTTAAGCCAGATCCTAGTGTACGTTTTAGGATTGGTTTTATCTCGTTTGTATTCATATTCCCCGGAACACGGATACGGGTGTGTATGCACAGTTGACAGAGACAAAGGCAGAGGATTCTCATTAGGGTTGCTGACTGTTGACTTTTGTCAAACCCTAATGAGATTAAGACATATGATTAACAATAATATTAATTGAGTATTATAGTGACATGGTTAGGGTTGAAAGGTTGACCTAGTTGACTTGTTGACTTTTGTTGACCGGTTTACTAGGTTGGACTTGTTGACCACCATCATGACAATGGCCATCATTTGGTTGCATTAACTTATGCTTGCTTGTTTTGTTCACCATTTGCATTTAATGCAAGAAATGATAGTGTCATTTATCATGATAATAACCTTTACAATATACTCAATTATCATGATGCTTTTGGATTATGAGAGGGTGTATGAGAAAAGTCTTGCTCATTCTTGCTTTAGCTTTCTCTCTCTTGAACTCTCTCATTTTCTCTAGCTCTCACCCTCTTCCTCTTGCTCTCTCTCTACCTCAAGGGCAAACCATTCTCATGTGTTGAGACTCATTGCCCTAGAGATAAAAAGATACCAAAACAATCCTCTACACATCCTAGTTCACAACGTTTAGCAAACCGAGTGAACTAGTTTCTTCAAGTTAGAAGAAGAAGCCAAAGGTAGAAGCTTTCGGGTGGATCCGTCTTCGACGCGAGAAGACGACGAGGAGAGGCCGGTCCGTACACCACAAGAGTTGAAGACGAAGGAGTTCAAGAAAGGTATACCCCTTAACCGAGTAGTTAAACAACTCCTAGTTAGGTTGTTAGATAGATAGTTTAACAAAGATCTGGTTTGAGTCCATGTTACCACCTCTAGAAAAATTGTTTTTCGTCATTTCCGCAAGCCCGTAAGTACCGGGAGCGGTAGCATGGACTTACACTAAACATGTATGTAGTGCCAAGTACTCAGGTAATAACATATCATGAATATGAAGTAAATCTGCATAAATAAATATGATGAAGTATTTGAATTGATATCAATACACATATATTAGCGTCTCATTCCACTAATATTGATGTTACGGCATATATAACAGCGTCCTCATCCCCTGTTATATATGCATATGAGGTATAATCAATGAAATCAAAGTCTGTATGTGATCAATGTCTGTATATATGTGGATCCCGTCCACCCGTCACCCAATGACAATAAGCATCATGCGTGTAAATATGAGGATATAATCAAATCATGAAACCAATGTGCCAAGTATCGACACAGAAATACTGATCTATCAGGTGTTGTCACCAAGACTAGCACCCTGATAGGTACGTATCATACGCTATCTCGAAACCCGAGTGCCCAGCTTCGACCCTCGAATTTCGACGTATCATACGTACATAACTCCGGTTGGTATCCCCAAGATAACCGCCGAGTAAAAGGTAATATCACCGGACGGTAGGGTTCCCCTATCAGGCTCATCGCCTACTGCACGACAGATCCGTTCTCGCCCCGGGGTACCTCTGGGCCCCACCATGTACCCTCATACGGCCTCTACGCCTCCTCGCACGGGGTATATATATATATCAGAACCGATAAAACTCATGGTGGATGCTGAAATATCATATCAGGGGTAACCGGGTTTTTAAAACATTTACATAATCTCTTTGAAATACCCACGGTTCCCAAATCCAGAAATATCATAGAAACGACATATCTCAATGCGCAAAATCATAAAGCATGATGTATGTGACATATAAATGAAATGCAAGTATAACAATATATCATGCAACATGGAATAATAGTATGCACATACAAGGTCATATCCTGATACAATAATACTACTGTGTAGTGACATGGCAATTATCGATGATGAAGTGTGTGAGCCGGCAAGGAAGTGTACGTGGAACATACGCATCATCAATAATGGTGCTGGTGTCCTAACAACGTGATGGTAAAATAGCAATAAACACATGCAAAGTGATGTGAATAGCATGAATATGCGGAAATTGAATAATCAACGCAATAGTGAAGAATCTACATCAATATGTATATGTCATGCAGTTATGCCATTTGAAATAAGACGAATCGGGGTTTTTAGTAAAATAAGGGCTACGGTGTTTTTAGGAAAAGATGCGCCTTTATAAAGTATCCGTAGAATCCCTTTTTCCTGTCTTTGAAATACTCCCGACTCGTTAATTTTGAAATAGGTATGACTCGGGTCTAGTCTAATATCTACTAAGTAATCTACATCTAACTATCAAGTCAATCGGGAGGGGTATGGAAACCACCTAAATCTGAGTCGATATATATAAATATAAATATAAGAGTCGGTGATCCCGCCTCAATAGTATCGCATACGATACCGTATATCATAAGACATCCTCGAGTCATGAATGCGGATCAATCATCGATATATAGCTCGTACGGTAAATCGTCATACGGCATCCCAATAGCTGGGTACAGGTCTATATCACATTATCTCATCAGTTATCTGATATCCTTATCATCATATCACATAATCTGGGGTACTGATCTAAGTCTAGTACAAGTCGATACCATCTATATAAGTATGAATGCGTGTGTGAAACATACGTCCAAGGCCCGCTAAGAATCACATGTCGTATCCTAAATACGAATCATATCATATCACCGATCTCACGGCACTATGCCCAATATCTTCGACTAATCTCCAATGTCATCCAATATCATCATCAACACAGTATAAGTATAATGAATATGCAAGGGTGTGCGTGTGGGTGTAATCCTATTCTAGGGTTCGCGACTAGGAATTACACTAGTTTACTTCTAACCCTAATCTATCCATAGTACATCTAATACAATATCCAAGACAACCTATAAAATATAATATATATAATATACATATATAGTATACCAACTTCGGACTGCGGGGGTGCTATACGCCATCCACCCGACTTCCCCCGTCGATATAATCTACTCACATTGCGTCTTCATTTGTCGATGTCGCCACGCGTTTGCGTGCCGTCCCGAAGTCTTCATGGGGTACCTACAAATCAAGGTATCATAAATGCGTATTAAAACCAAATCAAAACCCAAACGACATACGAAACCCAAAACGATACGCTAAGGGGCTTATAGGTTAGAACCTATGGGTACGCTTTCAAAACCATCGAACAATCCTCGATATCTTCGTATAAACGCCAAGTATTCGAGGTAAAACACCAATACACAAATCCAGAATTCAAAATACGGAATACGGAAACACGAATCCAAAACAGTTCCTAGAGAAAAGGGTCCCCGATTTCACCCTAGGTCAAATTGGACAATTTTGCACATTCCAGGGGTCTAATCTACTGATAAGAGGGCACCAAAACCAAAACGAGGCAATTCCCTTCTGGTCTGGCCGGAATTTGCGGCCAGAATGAATTTATTTGCGGCCGGGAAAGAGAGATAGGGGCTAGGGTTCTGGTGGTAGCTTCCTGGGTGCCTGAACATGTCACTGTCCGACCAAAAATATTTTCAGTGTCTCGGGGTGATAGCAGATTCAATATAACCTTCACAGATTGCACAAAACTTCCGATATCGGTTTCTAAATCCGTATTTCGGGTTTCAAGTCTCAGGTTTGGGTCTCAAATCTAGCACTAAGGTGTTTGTATAGCCTCTACTGAGCTCAATTTCACATCATAACCCAAATTCCTTCAAACCCTAACTAGGTTTTCCTAAATCCACAAATTCACACGATATCGATTCTAATCTTAACATGGTGGTATAAGTATGCAAAAACTAAGCTAATGGTCCAGAAAAATTCCTCATTTGGCAACTCAAGAATTTTCTTGAGTTGCCCCTAGTGGCCAAAATCTTTACTTTCTTGGTCCAATGTGTAGGTCTTGAGCTTGTGCGTCTTTTTTGTGAAAAGGGAGTGGGGTTTTGGAGTGTCTTAAAGGTGATTTGAGGAGTTGAAGAGGTGAGGGAGGTGAGGAGCAGGAGCAGCAGCAACAACAAGAAGGAGAGGGAGGGAAATGTGTAAGTGCACGGCGGCGCCCCGGCCTCCATCCCGAGGCCCAAATGCGGAAGCGGGGATAAACTTTAATTTTGCGAACTTAGCAAACCGGCACCACCGCGCACTAAACCCGGATCGAACCATTAACTAGTCCTAGCTAACTACAAGATAGGGAATAGAGATATACCGACTGATCCGAGACCTCCGGTCTTCTCGTCATCGTCCCGATCTCCTGCGGAAACTCCGGTCGTCGCCTCCTTGCCGGAAGGGCACCACATCGTCTGCATCTTTTACGGGCTCCCACCTCAATACCGAGGAAACTCGGGCCCGAAGCTGGCTAGTCGATGTGCCCAAGGTTTGCTGTAGAATGTGTAGTGCTCAAGTCTCATTTGGGGTTCATGGAGGTGCCATTTGAGATGGTGGAGGAATTGATTTTTGAGATGAACTAGAGAGCTTTTCTTAGCACCATGAGAACCAAAAATTGCCACACCAAAATGAATCTCCTCCCATCCTAAGGAATGGCCGGCCCCTACAAGGGAATGGGGAGAGAGAGGGTCAAGACAAAAAGGTGGTTAAAAAGCAAGTGATGATGAGAAAAAATCAAATGATCACAACAATTCCAACACTCCAAAGCAACCATCATCTTTCCACAAGTCAAACCATGATGACAAGAAGAAGTCAAGAAGTCAAGGTCAAGGAAAAGCTATCATGACACAAGAATATGCAAAGAACCCCTCCACAAATACTTATTTGCAACAATGCAAATAAGCCCTCCTCCACCAATCTTCGGCCAATGAACGATACAAAGGAAATTGGCCGAAACGGAAAGCAAACTGGCAACTCCTGAAAACTGGTCCCGTAATAAATTACAGGAAAACCCCGATACTGTGCATACACACCCGCATTTGTATTCCGACCGAAATACAAATGCAATGAGACAAAGTCTACACTGTACTATACTAGGATCCGGCTTAAACCAAAGCCGACTAGTAATATCCGTTCGATCCTGATCCGTGCAATACCGCATGTATCTGATCGAACCCTGCCATATAACCATACGGCCAGTAGTACAAAATGTCCGATCCTGATCCGTGCAATACCGCACGTATCTGATCGGACCCTGCCATATCTCCATACGGCCTCTACAGCTTTTCGCCCGAAAGCTGAGTAACTGAATGTTGGGGACTCTAAAGACTCGTCAACACCTTGGTTGTGGATTTAACCACTAGCACGTCAGAGGTATAAGCCAATACGTAACGGGCTACCAGGTATTGACTGAAAGGGACGTCTGTGAGCGAACTCAGCCTGACAACCCTACTGAGCCTGTCAGTGACAATATCCGTACAGTACGGTCCGTTCGTCTATGAGCATCGTATGGCGGGCCTAGGGGGTTGGTAAAAGTCAGACCCCCAAAAGCGGTACAAGTCGTGTCGGAGTGTAGCCCAGAACACCCTGAGATACTACTGGAATACCTACCAGTAAATCTCCTTGCCTCGGCCGAGGGCTTCGTGTAATGGCTCTCCTAGACACAGCGCGACCTCACCCCCAATACCGGGAGAGACGAACCCCTGAAGATGCGCTCACTGCCTCCATGTGGCTCGGGACTGTACCCAACTAAAACCTGTTTGCACGACTCCTTTGAGCCGTGGTAGGGTAGTAATCAAAGTACAGTGGGAACTCACACGAGACAAATGACGATCCCCAGGTCGATGAACTAACCTGTACACATGTCACCAGGGAACTGCCATCTGACGTCTGCTACATGACCAACTAGCATGTTCCCGGCGAGTCCTGTCCGGTGTACTCATAACCCAATGAGCACCTGTATACATCTTAGGTGAACGAACTGACACCAGTGGCTTGTGAGACCGGCCACCGCCCCACGTCGGGGTCTCGAATGTACACACTAGTCTACTCTGGAGTATCGATGCCCTATCTCGAAACTCACACGACTAGGGACCATTTAAGGATGTGCTTATAGACTACCAGCTCCCACGTATATGATCGCCCTTATACTGCTGGTGGTCAAGCAAGAATCCTAGGGGCTCTATCAACGTGCAATAGTGACCTGTCAGGTCACCTAAAGCAGTACACGATGATAAAGATAAACCAGATAGCATACCATCATCTTGAGTAAGACTGTCCTATCGGGATAGGTCCTCCCTCAATCATTGCAATCACGTGCTTGTGATCCAATAATTGACTCTGTGGGCACTATCTCCAACAATCTCCCATTTGCACTCAAGGCTAATTATTGCGATGTCGCATACTCACAGCCCGTGTGATACCGAACACCCAACTCCTCTACTAGTAAGTCTCACAAAACCCGTTTGCGAAACTATTGCGTTCGAGGAATAGCCTCAGTGAGTGGATCCGCCTTGATGTTTCTTTCTATGTCTCTCTATATCTCAAGTTCGCGGAGAAAACCATCTCCCGAAATGAGCAATACATGTCTTAGAATGTGTCTGGATGTCTGATGGGACCTAGCTCATAAATGAACTCCAAATCCAAACTTCTTAGACTGTATCGTCTACTGAACTTAATCAGTAACCTGCGCCATGCCACCCTCAGTATTGCCTTGGACCACCTGTCCAAAATACTGCCCCTCGTCAGAAGGAAAAACTATAACTCTGACAACCTCCTTGTCGTCCATGTCACCTTGGAAGCCTGGAATGATAACTGTCTCCCGAATGAGGCTGTCATTATAATATCCCTAGAACATCCACTTATGTTCTAAAACTGCTTCCGACTGTTTCTCCAGGATTGGATCAATGTCAACTTATTGCATTTAGTGCAAGAACAACATCTAGTGTGGTACTTGACATCTCATGATTGACTCAATTGCCTAAGCAGGTGATCTGTCAATCATGCACATCCCTCTCTACTTTAGTCTGTAAGACACCTTTAGAGAGGGTGACTCCATCACCTGCAGGTACACTACCGTGCCAGGAGTCGTCCATTCTAAATACTCTTAGAATGCTGTCTAAGTACCCTTAATTGGGAAACCACTCAAATCTAGATCTAAAACCATAGATCTAGTAACCAGTATGTCCGATATAATATCCAAGTCCTGTGTGGAGAAACCACTGTGTGACGACCAAAGTATAACCGATTGTAGTGTAGGAATATCACTTCCTACTCTGTGTATGTCATCCAAATACCATGACATCACACCCTACTACCTTCTCAACAGATCCATCCCCTATTCTGATGAAGTCAAACCTATGACTGTCACATCAGAAATTGATGATCTATCTCCGCTATAGCTGCTTTAGTCTATAAATATACATAAGCTACCTGTCCACCAATGCTTCCGCTGCTCCCACTGACTACGACAACCCTCTGGCAGAGTTATAAACACGTACACTTCTAAAGCAAGTTTAGAACGACGGTATACTCATCCTCCTGCCGGGTCTCACAGTCTGGAACAACAGCAATGGCAAGTGTTGGTAAATAAGAACGTCCCTGTCACCGTCCTTGAGGCTACCGGAGTACCTCTCGGGTGCCTGAGGTTACCCACCTTATCTGCGGAGTGGCCAATGGAATGTCAAACCAGATTGAATCTTTAGGTTCCTATGAAATCTTCAGTAATCGTTTGTGGTTCTGGAATCACTTCCAGTTCTACCATACTCCTACTACTGTTTTCTGAAAAAATCCATTTTATTTAAAACTGTGGCGAGTCTAGAACAATATCACTATTGATCTTCCAGATGGTAGAAAGTCAACCCTCGTCATAGCCTGGGTCAACCCACAAACAGCCATTACAGAAACGTGCCTTGAGTTATCCAGAGTCTGGTTTTAATCATAAGCTGGACAACTCCCCGTACGTTAACAACGTTAAGATATGAACTGTTCTATATCCAATATAGAACCAGAGGCACTGATTTAATTGAACCAGATTCAAATCATGCAGCTGTCTCCAGTGCATGTCAACTAAATGGAAGGAGGCCGATCAGCATTACTCAACTTAGGAATGCTTCCAATTATGAGTAACCTGAAAGAGAATCAAGATCTCTTAACCATTACTATCAACTGAATACCATACACAAGTATCTACATCTTCTATCACTTTGAAGAATCCCAATACTTGCAATATCTGGTTCTCTACTTTATTCAAATACCTACAACTTCTTAAAATTCAGACCCTGTGTTTCCACGAAACACTTGTCTAAAAACTAGAGAAGTCATAAGTAAACCGAATATAGTACGAGGACCAACCCCTCTGTCCTGATGGACCCTGGACAACATACAATACTCTGTATAAGTCCCTTGAGTCTGATAACTCATTCACTGTGTGTCGTAGGTTGAAAACTGTACCTTTGGTTATGAAGAATTACACCGCTGTTCAATGCTCCTTACCTAACCATCCACTGATATAGGTAAATGTCGTAGACATAATTTCAAAAGGGTATATCTCACTCTATGAAAATAGACGTACAGATATATCGATTTGAAATTGGTGCATAACAACGGATATTCAAAACCAAATATTTGCCGACCGGCAAACAGCCCAGGTGATTTCCTCAAATATCAACGATTACAACGAATCCCGATATAATGAGGATGATCACCTAATTCCCAATAACTTACTCCCACTCATCATCTGTAAAACTATACAGATGTGAGAATCATACTTGGTAAATACATACCCTGGAGCAAGTGTCTAACTGGAAAATCAGTTTTTCTTTAACAGTACACAGTGAAACTGAAACATTGAAATGTTTCGTAGGGGTATTCTGGTATTCCTAGTAATGCCTCTTCCATTATCCAGATTCACAACTGTAACCGTGTAATTCCTTGCCACCTCTCCAAATCCCTTCATATGTCTTTAGTCATTACCTTCTGCACACCCCTTTAGGCCAAATGGTTTTCTTCCTTCCCTACCCTTCGGCACCAGCCTATGGTTTGGAAGAAGACTATCCAATAAGCATAATGGGTGTACTGTCCTAATCCTGGGAACACTCGCAATTCGAGAGAAGGTGAAGATAAAAGACACCTGAATAAATCTTATTCCTATTTCTCCTAAACCAGAATCCATCCCCGAACTGGAACAAGTTCCTTTCGAGTTCGTATATAACCATACGATGGAGTATCCAATAAACTGTGGATCTTCGTAGTAATACGGAGTGTCCTGGAGAAATACAAAGGTGATTTAGGATTGGCGAAGGAATACTTGGTTTGGTCGTGAATAGCAGTCGCAATTTACTTTGCCCTCTTACTAATCCCTTGCTTTGTCTTAACTCAATACCTTCTGTACACCATCGTTAGGCTAATTGGTTTTCTTCATTCCCTACCGGTCGGCACCAGCCTAAGGTTTGGAAGAAGACTATCCAATTTGCGTAATAAGTGTACTACTCCTAAACCAAGGAGTACTCACAACTTGAGAGAAGGTAAAAGGAAAAGACAACTGAATAATCCTATCCGTTTTCTCCAGAACCGGAAACCATCCTCGAATAAATTCCTTCGAGTTCGTATCTAACCATACGATGGTTTTGTCCAATGGAAGTGGACGTTCGTAGTAATACGGGGTGTCCTGGAGAAAAGGGTAAAAGTAGGAGTGGCAATGAGGTTTGCAACTCTGACAATCCAAAAGCCAGTGTTTAAGAAGGTTCGGTCAACTTGGTCACTGAGTCATAGTCTTAGGGTCGGGTCAATGGTTGCAGCCAAAGAGAGAGAGAGAAAAGAAACACTCAGCGTGCACTCTAACCTAGATCAGAATGGTTACCAATTTATCTAATCTGGAAACCTCCCACTGTACCGTCAAATTCTCCTCCAAACCTGAAAGAAGAATTAGTCGGGATCACCCGAGGAGTAAACTAACTCATCAGTGGGAATCGCGATCCAACTATCATCGCATGATAACGTGACGGAATCCGCTCACCTCATCACACTCCAGAAGGTATGCGCATATCTGGCAAGTTTCAGTTTCTTTAGAAAGTCCCGATGCGATTTCTACCCCATGCTCTTATGACCTTGGCGTGAGGTCAAAATATCATAAGTCACATGTCAAGTTCTACCCATCATTATCCAGGTTAATTTGAATCCACCCGTACATACCCTTGACGTAGGCCAAAATAGTAGTACGACTGTCCCAAACCAACGCATCTATCTATGCAACAGATAAATACCCGGCAGCTACCAATCACTATGCCTTGGCGTGAGGTCAAAATACATAGCTTGAATACTACCGAATATTTAACTGAAATGATGGAAGGCTACGAATGGTTTCTGGCGAAAACCTTTAACGTAAAGAACTTGATATCGTTGAAGGAACGGATAGCTTTTAAAAATATAGTGACGAAAACCTTTGCTAAAGAGGTCACTCCCGGTGAAGGGATCTCGGCTCTTTCCCCGTAGAATGAGGTGCAGGATATTCCAACCGAATACCACGGTGCAAAGCAAAAGTAATCGGCTATAGTGAAGTCATTGCCCTGACGCAAACTTCTGTCCAAGGGGTCACTCCCGGTGAAGGGATCTCGGCCCTTGCCTCGTCGACTGAGGAGCAGGATATTCCAACTGAATACCACGATGCAAAACAAAAGTGAACGTCCTTGCAATAACAGCTTTTTGAAAAGTGTTCCAACAACATCAGAATAGGTTTGTTTTTAACTTGCATTGATCCGAATCAACGCAGTCCCATCAATTGATCACACCACAAAGAACGAAAATATACTGATGTACGTATATGCCATCCGCATTCGCCACTGGGTCCCGTCATTACCCGTCAGGTTAGCTAACTAACGACAGAGCGGGGACTGGACTAGCGCGGATGTAAAACATTTACAACATCTACTAATATATATACCAATATATTATATTTCGCTCAAGGCATGATAGAAAATGCAACATCACAGAAATGTACAGCATCACAGAACAATACAGATATCTGGGATCCCCGGGTTTCACAGAGCCACTACTGAAACCCGACGTTCCCCTGGTCGTGTGGATAGCCTGTGCAATGAAATCCTAGACCCCTACGGGCGCGGCAAGTCACCCGCCAAAACCTGAAGCGAGGCAGCCCCCTTCAGTACCGTGAATGGACCACCCAGCACTTCACGGAATCCGGTAACTTGGGCACCCCTCCTGGGTCAAACTGTACCCCCTACGAGTGCGGCGAATAGCCCGCCAATCCTAGAGTGAAGCTCCCTCCGTCTCAATGCCATGAGATGCGGGCCCGTTGCCCTCTAGAACCCGGCTATCCGTGCACTCCTCCGCGGGGTAATCCTAGTACAGAAAGTAAAATATACATACAACGGGTGCATCGATCGCAACCTGGCCGTGCCCTAAAATAATAATACAATCAGGCAGTGACGACAGTCCACATGTCGGACGCTCGTCCCGCAATATCAAATGTACATAATACAGCCACAACTGTACTAGCATTGCATCCAGGCTATCCCCCACGACTGATCCGCAACATCACAGCATAACACAGAACATCAACGTGAAAATCACGTTCGCAAATCCGTCTAACCGGGCTATAGCAGTTAGACTGGATTTACCGATCAAGTGACATTCACGGTCGCAGATATAATGTAAATACTGTGAAATAATGTGTTTAAAATATCTGATCGATCAAAAATTAACAAGTGGGCCCCCAAGGAATACTTAGCACTCACAGAAATTCTGGGCCCAAGTTTAATATTCCAAAAACCCAATTTTCACCCCCGAAAGATACTGTAGAAATTTGGTGCAGGGAACCCAAAATAGTGCGGCGGAACCGCGGCCCAAAGGGGTGTTTGGCCGCGGTTCCGCGCTCCTACAGTGGAGTTACTGCATCGAATTTTACAGAACTCTTAAATTTTCTGGTAGATCACTTTTCTGTAACCTGAAAAATTTTTGGACACCAAAATATTTTAACAGAAAACTGATGCAAGCAAAAATGCGGATTTTGGAATTTTGGTCGATCGGAAAAGTAAAACACATTAGACAAAACTAGACTAAGTTAATGGCGAGGCTCTGATACCACTGTAAGTGCACGGCGGCGCCCCGGCCTCCATCCCGAGGCCCAAATGCGGAAGCGGTGATAAACTTTAATTTTGCGAACTTAGCAAACCGGCACCACCGCGCACTAAACCCGGATCGAACCATTAATTAGTGTAAGCTAACTACAAGATAGGGAATAGAGATATACTAACTGATCCGAGTCCTCCGGTCTTCTCGTCATCGTCCCGATCTCCTGCGGAAACTCCGGTCGTCGCCTCCTTGCCGGAAGGGCACCACATCGTCTGCATCTTTTACAGGCTCCCACCTCAATACCGAGGCAACTCGGGCACAAAGCTGGCTAGTCGACGTGCCCAAGGTTTGCTGTAGAATGTGTAGTGCTCAATTCTCATTTGGGGTTCATGGAGGTGCCATTTGAGATGGTGGAGGAATTGATTTTTGAGATGAACTAGAGAGCTTTTCTTAGCACCATGAGAACCAAAAATTGCCACACCAAAATGAATCTCCTCCCATCCTAAGGAATGGCCGGCCCCTACAAGGGAATGGGGAGAGAGAGGGTCAAGACAAAAAGGTGGTTGAAAAGCAAGTGATGATGAGAAAAAATCAAATGATCACAACAATTCCAACACTCCAAAGTAACCATCATCTTTCCACAAGTCAAACCATGATGACAAGAAGAAGTCAAGAAGTCAAGGTCAAGGAAAAGCTATCATGACACAAGAATATGCAAAGAACCCCTCCACAAATACTTATTTGCAACAATGCAAATAAGCCCTCCTCCACCAATCTTCGGCCAATGAACGATACAAAGGAAATTGGCCAAAATGGAAAGCAAACTGGCAACTCCTGAAAACTGGTCCCGTAATAAATTACAGGAAAACCTTGATACTGTGCATACACACCCGCATTTGTATTCTGACCGAAATACAAATGCAATGAGACAAAGTCTACATTGTACTATACTAGGATCCGGCTTAAACCAAAGCCGGCTAGTAATATCCGTTCAATCCTGATCCGTGCAATACCGCACGTATCTGATCGAACCCTGCCATATAACCATACGACCAGTAGTACAAAATGTCCGATCCTCATCCGTGCAATACCGCACGTATCTGATCGGACCCTGCCATATCTCCATACGGCCTCTACAGCTTTTCTCCCGAAAGCTGAGTAACTGAATGTGGGGGACTCTAAAGACTCGTCAACACCTTGGTTGTGGATTTAACCACTAGCACGTCAGAGGTATAAGCCAATACGTAACGGGCTACCAGGTATTGACTAAAAGGGACGTCTGTGAGCGAACTCAGCCTGACAACCCTACTGAGGCTGTCAGTGACAATATCCGTACAGTCCGGTCCGTTCGTCTATGAGCATCGCATGGCGGGCCTAGGGGGTTGGTAAAAGTCAGACCCCCAAAAGCGGTACAAGTCGTGTCGGAGTGTAGCCCAGAACACCCTGAGATACTACTGGAATACCTACCAGTAAATCTCCTTGCCTCGGCCGAGGGCTTCGTGTAATGGCTCTCCTAGACACAGCGCGACCTCACCCACAATACCGGGAGAGACGAACCCCTGAAGATGCGCTCACTGCCTCCATGTGGCTCGGGACTGTACCCAACTAAAACCTGTTTGCATGACTCCTTTGAGCCGTGGTAGGGTAGTAATCAAAGTACAGTGGGAACTCACACGAGACAAATGACGATCCCCAGGTCGATGAACTAACCTGTACACATGTCACCACGGAACTGCCATCTGACGTCTGGTATATGACCAACTAGCATGTTCCCGGCGAGTCATGTCCGGTGTACTCATAACCCAATGAGCACCTGTATACATCTTAGGTGAACGAACTGACACCAGTGGCTTGTAAGACCGGCCACCGCCCCTCGTCGGGGTCTCGAATGTACACACTAGTCTACTCTGGAGTATCGATGCCCTATCTCGAAACTCACACGACTAGGGACCATTTAAGGATGTGCTTATAGACTACCAGCTCCCACGTATATGATCGCCCTCATACTGCTGGTGGTCAAGCAAGAATCCTAGGGGCTCTATCAACGTGCAATAGGGACATGTCAGGTCACCTAAAGCAGTACACGATGATAAAGATAAACCAGATAGCATACTATCATCTTGAGTAAGACTGTCCTACCGGGATAGGTCCTCCCTCAATCATTCCAATCACGTGCCTGTGATCCAATAATTGACTCTGAGGGCACTATCTCCAACAAAATGAGTGGAAGAATGAAGAGAATGGCTAAGTCTTGGTCAAAGTAACCCCCCCTCACTTTCTCTCTCTCACCCATACCTATATATAATAATCCTTTCTCTTTTTCTTTTCATTTCTTTTTCTTTGCTCCAAATTCCTTCTCACTCAAATAGTAACCCCAAAACAACATGGTAGAATGCACAAGTGTAAAGAAAAATGATATGTGCATGTTTTGCACAAAAATGCTAAAAAACCGATTAGCGATTTTTAATCGCGATTAGCACTAAATTAGGATATAATTAATCATAAAAACTTAAAAATGGCATAATTCCATAAAATACTCTATTTTAGAATTTTCCATAATTTTTCCAAAGTATAAATATCCGGTAGGTGCAACCAATGCTAGCAGCATAAGATATCTACTTGCCTCATGCTCTCGGTCTGGCGTCCTTATCTTCTCTGCGATTACCTATCTCGCAATTAGTCGGCTCATCGGCCCTGTCAGGTGTGCTAACGGGGACGATTCCGTTCTGGCACTTCTCTGGTCATCTCTCGGTCAATCATCATGGCCACTCGTAAAGTGGCATGTCACTGGAGTCGGCCTCTGGCTCTCTGAATGCACATGACACATCTGATCCTGGGTGCAAATATCATTGCAGCAGTGTCCTGGAAGGAATCCTGCTCAAGGTCTCTTCCGATCTTGCCTATGCCGAACTATACGGAGGCTGGTACTCTTACATAATCTTCACTCGCTCTCTTGACATCCGCGTTCTCAGTACAACATTTACTCGAAAACTGACCGCATCTCAACGCCTCTGTAGACATATCCGACCATAGTCTCAACGGGGAGTAACAACAGCTCATCAGTGTCTCGCACGAACCCCTGGTTCCACTTGTCTTTATCGTCGTCCACTACGACGTCACACCATACTATTTACGCACTGCAATTGTTTTCGGCCACGGTCAATCCGAAGTCTCTCGCACGGACTCGAAATCGCGTACTATGTGGCTTCATCACTCTGTAGAAGATATCTGGCCGAACAGGTCCTCGGGAACTCGTCCCAACCATCGGAGGAATAATCAATACTCGTCCGTCTTCGATCAACTCACAACGCATCTGGGTGAGGTCCTTCATCCGAACCTGGTCAACTATCTCGTCGACGATGCCGAACTCTGGCCTGCTGGGTGTGCGCAATATGACCACTCCTGAGTCCAGGTCTTCCCGTAGTATTCCAGAAAGGTCCTGTCGAGGTCGTTATCGAATCTCTTACTCCATTTTTCTCTGATGTCGACTGCTTCAGACTCGTCTCATCGTGGCTTCATGGACGGCGCTCCAACGGCTATACTCGTATCTGGAGTCTCCCAAGCAATGTGTCCCATCACATGATATCCGAATGATGTCGAACCATCCGATCGATTGTCAAAACCTCATAATCCCCCAAGAGATCAACATCTTGGGTACAGTTTAATAGTATCGAGTACATACCATAGCGTCGGTGGTCCAACCGTAGAAGGTCAAACCCAAGCCTCACTAATGGCGCCGCGGAACTGCCGCAAACCCTATGGTTCAAATGCTTTCACACGGCCATTATGTCGAGTTAGGGTTTCATTCATCTAGAGGGTCCATAGAATCGCTTGCATGTCTTTCCGAATACTTTAAACTTGGAAAATAGGCTCCTGACATTCGATCGTCTCTATCGACTCTCAACGAATCTGCGTAAAGTCGTGTCTAGCTGGAATCAGTCTATCTGATGACCTCGCATTGGGGTAAGCGAACGAACCACACGTCCTAGTCATTCATCCTCGGGTGACTAGAGACCTTCCATCATATCTCTAAGTATATACTCATGCTGCAGTAGCTCCAATCATCTGGGCGATATCTCGTCATTTGCAGCAACAACTGGCCCATTCGTCTGTACGCTGAACAGCGCCTCAATCATCATGAATAAGCGATATATCAATGGTCGTCACATTGGACTGGCCTCTAGCAGTAGCCTGATCCTCTGGTACCGATCGGTACATCCGAGAAATCTCGTAAAAGCGATCCGTCAGACGCTCATGGCGCGAAAACACAACAAGACGACGCCTCTCAATGCAATCGTATGTCCCTAGAATCACGCCCTGGTCAGCCCTCGTCTGCAACGAGCTCAATCTGACACAACTCTAGCCATAGCTCTCTCTGCCCGTGTGATCGTGGTAGCACAATCATAACCAGTATCGATGAGGATAGATCATAGGAATGAATATAATACTGTGCAAGGAAATGTACATCCTAAGGTTTCTTAAGCGGAGTGGCGTGTCATAAGTATGCCGCGGAACATACACACGGTACGCCACTCTACTGAAGTCACCTACTCCATCAACCAAGGGTCATCCTACACGACGAAAGTTCGGGTCTAATACCCCCTCGACTAAGTCTAAGTTCTGTAAGGTCAAGCCTAAGTTCCGTTTATATATAGACGTCCTAGGCTCCACATAGTCAAACTTAAACTCAAACCAAGGTTAACCTAGCGCTCTGATACCAACTTTGTCATGACCCGAAATAGCTCATGACTGGCACTTGAATCATATGAAGTATATAGGACCCCATTTAATCCAAGTAAGCCAAAAAGCCCAGAAATCTAAAACCACTTTTAATAGTAAATGAAAGTAAAATTGTTTTTAGAAGCAAAGAAAACATGTTTCAAAAGTAAAGTTTTTAAATACATAAGCCGAATATGAAGTTTTAAAATGTATAATCTTTTCTGAAAATTTCGGCAGAGTTTCCCTTGTAAATACTGGCCCCGAACGGGGTACAACAAGAATAATATATATATGCAATGATAAAAGGCATCCCCAAGCGGGAGCTAGCTCTTCGTCAATCGACGGTCACAACCACGCAAGCAATATAATATACAACGCCGAAGGGCGAGGATTAAAACTCAAAAAGAAACTCAAATAAGCATTAAAACCGTAATACTACTACTACACGCGACTCTAAGGTTGAAATAATACATCACTAGTGTCTAAGTCTGAAACAATATACAAGTTTTGGTTGATGGAATTTCTAGATACAATGAATAATACATGTACAATGGTGGTTCTGATGCAAAAGAACCCACCTACGAAAGCAAATCACCCGCAAAGGAAAAAGTGTGCCAGAAATGCCGCCATGGAACCTGTACGGAAAAACTTGCAAGAACTGTGGCACAACGGGGGTGAGTTGCCAACTCGTGAATAGAAAATATCTACAAGCAGAAATCGAATGCATGACATAATCCTAGGTCAAAACGATCAGTATATATAGACCTCAAAAGGATAAGTCTGAAGCATGATAAGGTGGCAATGTAACATCTAAACATGTATGTAGTGCCAAGTACTCAAGTAATAACATATCATGAATATGAGGTAAATCTGCATAAATAAATATGATGAAGTATTCAAATTGATATCAATACACATATATTAGCGTCCCATTCCACTAATATTGGTGTAAGGGCATATATAACAGCGTCCTCATCCCCTGTTATATATACATATGAGGTATAATCAACATAATCAAAGTCTGTATGTGATCAATGTCTGTATATATGTGGATCCCGTCCACCCGTCACCCAATGACAAAAAGCATCATGCGTGTAAATATGAGGATATAATCAAATCATGGAACCAATGTGCCAAGCACCGACACAGAAATACTGATCTATCAGGTGTTGTCACCAAGACTGGCACCCTGATAGGTACGTATCATACGCTATCTCGAAACCCGAGTGCCCACGACCCTCGAATTTCGACGTATCATACGTACATAACTCCGGTCGGTATCCCCAAGATAACCGCCGAGTAAAAGGTAATATCACCGGACGGTAGGATTCCCCTGTCAGGCTCATCGCCTACTGTGCGACAGATCCGTTCTCGCCCCGGGGTACCTCCGGGCCCCACCATGTACCCTCATACGGCCTCTACGCCTCCTCGCATGGGGTATATATATATATATATATATATATATATATATATATATCAGAACCGATAAAACTCATGGTGGATGCTGAAATATCATATCAGGGGTAACCGGGTTTTTAAAACATTTTCATAATCTCTTTGAAATACCCACGGTTCCCAAATCCAGAAATATCATAGAAACAACATATCTTAATGCGCAAAATCATAAAGCATGATGTATGTGACATATAAATGAAATGCAAGTATAACAGTATATCATGCAACATGGAATAATAGTATGCACATACAAGGTCATATCCTGATGCAATAATACTATTATGTAGTGACATGGCAATTATCGATGATGAAGTGTGTGAGCCGGCAAGCAAGTGTACGTGGAACATACGCATCATCGATAATGGTGCTGGTGTCCTAACAACATGATCGTAAAATAGCAATAAACACATGCAAAGCGATGTGAATAGCATGAATATGCGGAAATCGAATAATCAATGCAATAGTGAAGAATCTACATCAATATCTATATGTCATGCAGTTATGCCATTTGAAATAAGACGAATCGGGGTTTTTAGTAAAATAAGGGCTACGGTGTTTTTAAGAAAAGATGCGCCTTTATAAAGTATCCGTAGAATCCCTTTTTCCTGTCTTTGAAATACTCCCGACTCGTTAATTTTGAAATAGGTATGACTCGGGTATAGTCTAACATCTACTAAGTAATCTACATCTAACTATCAAGTCAATCGGGAGGGGTATGGAAACCACCTAAATCTGAGTCGATATATATAAATAAAAATATAAGAGTCGGTGATCCCGCCTCAAAAGTATCGTATACGATACCGTATATCATAAGACATTCTCAAGTCATGAGTGCGGATCAATTATCAATATATAGCTCGTACGGTAAATCGTCGTACGGCATCCCAATAGCTGGGTACGGGTCAATATCACATTATCTCATCAATTATCTGGTATCCTTATCATCGTATCACATAATCTGGGGTACTGATCTAAGTCTAGTACAAGCCGATACCATCTATATAAGTATGAATGCGTGTGTGAAACACACGTCCAAGGCCCGCTAAGAATCACATGTCGTATCCTAAATACGAATCATATCACCGATCTCACGGCACTATGCCCAATATCATCGACTAATCTCCAATGTCATCCAATATCATCATCAACACAGTATAAGTATAATGAATATGCAAGGGTGTGCGTGTGGGTGTAATCCTATTCTAGGGTTCGCGACTAGGAACTACACTAGTTTACTTCTAACCCTAATCTATCCATAGTACACCTAATACAATATCCAAGACACACTATAAAATATCATATATATGATATACATATATAGTATACCAACTTCGGACTGCGGGGGTGCTAACGCCATCCACCCGACTTCCCCCGTAGATATAATCTACTCACCTTGCGTCTTCATTTGTCGACGTCGCCACGCGTTTGCTTGTCGTCCCGAAGTCTTCATGAGGTACCTACAAATCAAGGTATCATAAATGTGTATTAAAACCAAATCAAAACCCAAATGACATACGAAAACCAAAACGATACGCTAAGGAGCCTATAGGTTAGAACCTATGGGTACGCTTTCAAAACCATCGAACAATCCTCGATATCGTCGTATAAACGCCAAGTATTCGAGGTAAAACACCAATACACAAATCCAGAATTCAAAATACGGAATACGGAAACACGAATCCAAAACAGCAACTAGAGAAACGGGTCCCAGATTTCACCCTAGGTCAAATTGGACAATTTTGCACATGCCAGGGGTCTAATCTACTGATAAGGGGGCACCAAAACCAAAACGAGGCAATTCCCTTCTGGTCTGGCCGCAATTTGCATCCAGAATGAATTTATTTGCGGCTGGGAAAGAGGGATAGGGGCTAAGGTTCTGGTGGTAGCTTCCTGGGTGCCTGCACATGTCACTGTCCAACCAAAAATATTTTCAGTGTCTCGGGGTGATAGCGGATTCAATATAACCTTCACAGATTGCACAAAACTTCCGATATCAGTTTCTAAATCCGTATTCCTTGTTTCAAGTCTCTGGTTTGGGTCTCAAATCTAGCACTAAGGTGTTTGTATAGCCTTTACTGAGCTCAATTTCATATCATAACCCAAATTCCTTCAAACCCTAACTAGGTTTTCCTAAATCCACAAATTCACACGATATCGATTCTAATCTTAACATGGGGGTATAAATATGCAAAAACTAAGCTAATGGTCCAGAAAAATACCTCATTTGGCAACTCAAGAATTTTCTTGAGTTTCCCCTAATGGCCAAAATCCTTGCTTTCTTGGTCCAATGTGTAGGTCTTGAGCTTGTGCATCTTTTTTGTGAAAAGGGAGTGGGGTTTTGGAGTGTTTTCATGGTGATTTAAGGAGTTGAAGAGGGGAGGGAGGTGAGGAGCAGGAGCAGCAGCAACAACAAGAAGGAAAGGGAGGGAAATGAGAGAAAGAATGAAGAGAATGTCCAAGTCTTGGTCAAAGTAAACCCCCCTCACTTTCTCTCTCTCACCCATACCTATATATAATAATCCTTTCTCTTTTTCTTTTCTTTTCTTTTTCTTTGCTCCAAATTCCTTCTCACTCAAATAGTAACCCCAAAACAACATGGTAGAATGCACAAGTGTAAAGAAAAATGATATGTGCATGTTTTGCACAAAAATGCTAAAAAACCGATTAGCGATTTTTAATCGCGATTAGCACTAAATTAGCATATAATTAATCATAAAAACTTTAAAATGGAATAATTCCATAAAATACTCTATTTTAGAATTTTCCATAATTTTTCCAAATTTTTTTCCAATTATCTGTATTTAATTATACCGAAATATTAAAATATTCATTAAAATAATATTAAATTATAAAAATTCCCAAAAATAATATTTTATTTTTTTGAAATGTTACATGTATGTAACGGCTGCCAAGGTATTGAGCGAAAGGGAGGCCGACGAGCAAACTCATCCTGAAACCCTACTGTGCCTGACAGTGACAATATCCGTACAGTCCGGTCCGTTCGTCTATGTGTATTGCATATCGATTCTAGAGGGTGGATAAATTCAAACCCCTAATAACTTGATATTTAGTGTCGGCATGAAACCTATCACCAACTGAGAAACTACCGATCCTTGATCGGTAATTCTCATCTACCCCGGCCGAGAATTTCTGGTGATGGCCACCCGTGCACACCGCGACATCAACCCCCAATACCGGAAGAGACGAATCCCCTGACGATCCGCTCACTGCCTCCATGTGGCTCGGGACTGTACCCAACTAAACCTGTTTGCACGACTCCTTTGAGCCGTGGTAGGGTAGTAATCAAAGCACAATGGGAACTCACACGAGACGAATGACGATCTCAGGTCGATAGACTAACCTGTACACATGTCACCTGGGAACTACTATCTGACAATAGGTATAATACTAACTAGCATGTTCCCGGCGAGTCCGTCCGGTGTATTCATAACCCAATGAGCACCTGTATACATTTTAGGTGAACCAACTGACACCAATGGCTTGTGAGACCGGCCATCGTCCCTCGACGGGGTCTCGATCCGTATACACTAATCTACTCTTGGAGTATCGATGCCCAGTCTCGAAACTCTCATGACTAGGGACACTTTAAGGATGTGCTTATAGACCACCCAACTCTCATGTATATGATCGCCATCATACTGCTGGTAGTCAAGCATGAATCCTATGGGCTCTATCAACGTGTAATAGTGATCTGTAATGTTACCTGAAGCATGTACACGATGATAAAGACAAACCAGATAGCATACTATCATCTCGAGTGAGACCGTTCTACCGGTATAGGTCCTCCCTCAATCATTGCAATCACATGCCTGCGATCTAATAATTGACTTAAGGGCACTATAGACATAATATGGTCTCTTTCCAGTCCATATCTCATATGGTGTTTTAGGCACCGATTTTGATGGAACTTGATTTAATAGGTATGCGGCAGTCTCAAGCGCATAACCCCAAAAGGAAATAGGTAACTCAGCAGTACTTATCTTAGAGTGTACCATATCTAATAGGGTGCGATTCCTCCGCTCCGATACTCCATTGTGTTGTGGTGTATATGGAGGAGTAAGCTAAGAGAGAATCCCATTCTCTTTTAAATAGTCACAGAATTCCGTACTTAAGCATTCTCCTCCACGATCAGATCGAAATATTTTAATACTTTTACCCGTTTGGTTCTCTGCTTCGTACTTGTATTCCTTGAATTTCTCGAAAGCTTCAGACTTGTGTGTCTACAGGAACACATGTCCGAATCTTGAGAGATCATTGGTGAATGTGATAAAGTACAAGGAACCATTCCTGGCATGTGTAGACATGGGACCGCATACATCACTATATATCAGTCCCAAGAGTTCAGTAGCTCATTCTCCGTGTCCAGTAAACGGAGTTTTGGTCATTTTGCATTTGAGACATGACTCCCAAGTTTCATAAGATGTAAATTTGAACGGATTCAAATATCCATCTTTATGCAAATTAGCCAGTATGGTCGCATTGATATAACCAAGTCTATAGTGCCACAAGAAAGATTCGTTCATTTCTGAACCTTTCCTCTTTTGTGTGTTCTGTATATTAAGAACTGTATTTTGGTTTATAACGTAAATACCGTTACACAATGTACCAAACCCAATCAACACATGATTTAGGAAAATGTTCATAACATTTTTTTCTAGTGCAAAGTTATATCTGTTAGTGATATATATGCTCTAGAGGCCATTACTGTACATACGATGTATATTGTAGTGGATGCTTGGACATATATATGGAGGAATTTCTTGCTGGACATGATAGTATACTATCTGGTTGCTCTTTATCTTAACATGTACACTGATTGTCTCTATGTTACATGTAGATAAATCCCTTAGGATGAGTACTTGACTACCAGGACTATGATGCAGATCATACTAGTGGGGACAGAGTAGTCGCTAAGTACATCCTTCAAATGTTCCTAGTCGTAGGTGTATCGAGACAGGGCATCGATATACCAGAGTAGACTAGCGTATAGCTTCTAGACCTATATAGATGGGCGATGGATGATCCCATATCCATTGGTGTTTGACATCAGAGACAGTATACGGGTGCTCAGTGGAGACTGGGTACACTAGACGGACTCACCGAGAACTCCCAAATGGTATTATACCTCACGTCAGATGGCAGTTCTCTAGTGACACTGGTACAGGTTAGTCTGTAGACCAGAGATCATCATAGAGTCTTGTGTGATTCCCACTGTACTTTGATTTCCACCTTACCACGTTCAAGAGAACGTGCAAAACGGTGGCTTTTGGGTACAGTCCCGAGTCACATGGAGGCAATGAGCGATAGGAGGGGTTTCGTCTTTCCCGGTATAAGGGTTGATGTTGCGATGTGCTCGATTGGCTATAACAGGAAGTCCATGGCCAATGCTACTTCAGAGATATATTGGGAAGAGTTATCAGTAGTTTCTCGACCCGTTATGAGCCACATATCGACACGACTTATCGAGTTACTGGGGTCTGACGTTTACCACCCCTAAACGAGATATGCGACATATCAGACGAAGAGACCGGACTGTACGGTAGTGTTACTATTAGTTATATGTATGCCCTAGAGGCCATAACTGTACATACGATGTATATTGTAATGGATGCTTGGACATATATAGAGAGGACTTTCTTGCTCGACAAGATAGTACGCTATCTGGTTATACTTTATCTTCATATGTACTCTGATTGTCTCTATGTTACATGTTGATAAAGCCCTTAGGATATGTACTCGACTACTGGGACAATGATGAGATCATACTAGTGGGGCCACGGTAGTCGACGAGTACATCCTATAACTGTTCCTAGTCGAGGGTGTATCGAGACAGGGCATCGATACACATGACTAGACTAGCGTATACGTATCTTGCCCCATATGATGGGCGATGGATGATCCCATATCCATCGGTGTTTGACATCAAGGATGGTGTACGGGTACTCAGTGGAGACTGGGTACACTGGACGGACTTGCCAAGAACTCCCAGATGGTATTATACCTCACGTCAGATGGCAGTTCTCCAGTGACACTAGTACAGAGTAGTCTGTTGACCCGAGATCGTCATAGAGTCTTGTGTGATTCCCACTGTTCTTTGATTTCCATCATACCACGTCCAAGAGGGCGTGCAAAAAGGTGGCTTTTGGGTACAGTCCCGAATCATATGGAGGCAATGAGCGATAGGAAGGGATTCGTCTCTCCCGGTATAGGGAGTTGATGTTGCGCTGTGTTCGATTGGCTATAACTGGAAATCCCTGGTCAGGGTTGCTGAGATTTACTGGTAAGTGTCATCAGTAGTTACTCGAACTGTTATAGACCGCATATCGACACGACTTATCAAGCTATTGGGGTCTGACGTTTACCACCCCTAGGAGAGATATGCGACATATCAGAAGACGAGACCGGACTATACGGGAGTGTTACTGATTGGATTTATAGGAGAATGTACAGGCTTACTTGTTGATCTTCTGAGCGCTCAATACCTGGGTTGCTGTTACGATTAGCTGACCGCTTGCAGCTTGTGGGTGTTTGATATGATAATCACCTACTGCTGGCGTATTGACGATTCTTTAGAGTCCTACACAGAGGTTTCTTGGCTCAGGCAAAACAGAGTAGGAGCACATATGTGATATGTGTGGGACCGAGGATAATGCGGTATGTGATACCGTATTGGATTCTCGCGATATGAGATATCGGCCGGGTATATGTGATATAGTCGGGTCATCGTATTAGTCGGTTAAATGCGATATAGCCGGATTGTCGGATCAAGTGTTGATTCGATAATTTAATGTATAATAATATATATGATATATTAAATTACATTAACTAATACTAGCTCACTAAAAGATTCTTTTTCTCACTCGGGTAATACATTGATATATATGCGATATATGTTAAATGTATTATTTTATTTTGTTACAATAAATATTATATATGTGATATATAATATTGTAACATGATATGATTACTAATACAACATGTTTAGTGGAGATTAAACAGGATTAGGGTTTGATTTGGGTTAGTGTATTCATGAACCTTCTAGAAGGTTTCTTTTTGTTTTTGCAAAGATATTTACAAGTGACTCATCTTTAACCTAACTCAAAGCCTTCACTCTTGGTTAATTCTCTACAAAGGTTTAGCAACCATGGTTGCATTAATCATCATTATCATCTTTTCATTATTCATCACAAAAGGTTTCTAATGATGATTCATCTTCTTCTTTCTTCTTTCTTTCATGGAAAAAGCTTTCTAGCTTTTTTTCCAAGTGATGAAAATGAGTGAGAATAAGAAAATAAAAGAGAGCAAAAATCCTACTTCATCATCCTCATCTACCCTTGCCATTTAGATGAAGGTGTTCACTTCATTTAGTGAGTGTTATCTTGTGTTAATGAAACTTCAAGGTAGATCATCTTTGTATCGAAGATCGGAAGCAAGCTTACATCATTCTCTTCGTGGTGCCTCTAGTCCGGAACACGATGATCGCAGCGAAGGGACCACAACACAGAGCTTATGAAGTGAAGGACTGATCTACAAGGGTTGTAATCCCTCTCACTTAGTGTTAAAGTGTTTAACATGCTAGTTTTCGCATAAACTCTAGTTTAAAGATCCGGCTTTGGGTTGTTCGGCACGGCTAAAATTTTAATCGGGCATGGTTGATGCCTCGTAGACCCTTGTGCGTGTGCTTAGCATCCCTACAGTGGTATCAGAGCCAAGCTAGAGCTTTAGGCGAAGTCTAGACGAAGTTTAAAGTCCGATCGAACCCTGAAACCCTAATTTGAACCCTTCTCTGAATAATTTTCAAAAGGTTGATTTTTTCTGTATTAAAAATTCTCATAAAATAGTGCAGGAAAAACTAAGAGTTACTGTGAAGTACGGACAATTAATGCGCTCAAATGACCGTGGAACCGCGGCCAAACTAAGGGTTTGGCGGCGGTTCCGCGGCCAAAATTTGGATTTGGTCCCTGGTATTTCAAGTATTTATTCTTAGGTCCTTTATTGTCATTTTTTCTGGGAATTTTTAATTCCACTCAAGTGTTGAGTTTTCTAGGGTTGTATTGGGGACTCGTTGATTCGATCGGATAATTTGACTTTGTTTAGTTTATCCGGGCAATTTTTAGATCGTGTTAAAAAGTTCGACCGGATATCAATAACTCACTTTTTCCCCTGCCGGAAAATTTCCAAGCGTTGGATTTTTTCGTAGTTTAGGAACGTTCTAAGTCGTGCAAGTAACGCAATGGACCCTCTAGAAGACAACAAACCTTAACTCGATTATGTGACCGTCTTGAACTGCCTCTGAACCTTAGGGTTTATGGCAGTACGGTGTGCCACATGTGAGGCATTGGCTTGACCCTTCTACGGCTGGACCATTGGTACTGTAGCATGTGATGGATGTTTTTAAACTAATTTCACGTGTTGAGAACTATTTGGGAAAACTTGGATGTTTGATTATTCGATCGGAAAGTTTAACATTGTCTATTTATCTGGAATGTCATACAATATTTGGAATCCACATATAGCTATAAGATAACTGATTTGAATATTATAAACATAGCAGTTTAGTCTCAGATGATCGGTTGCCACGGAATTTTGATGTGATCAAAAGTCCGTCGCAATCACGTAGCATACGTGGATACTCGCCGGATAAACTTAATAGACAACCATGCCCCAAAGCCCCGACTAAGTGACTATACCGTTCGGGTGCTCGCGGCAGCGGTGTTCAGCCTTAGTGCACTTCGTCGACGGCATCGGGGGTGCGGCCGTCTACTAAAGTTTGCGACGAGCATTCGATTATGATGTCGGGAATCTTGTTGAATTGCCCGACTTGATATTGAAAAGAGTTTTCGATAATGAGACTAAAATGCGGGGTTTATAATTGTTAGGCATGCGATGTCTAAGGAATTCATTTGGTTAGGCATGCGATATCTAAGGAGGTTGCGGATTCCAACTGTTGTAGTTTTACACTTTCTTTTCTGTGACCGTAAGTGTAGTATGTAGTTGTATTGCCGGTTTTCGTTGCTATACATCGACGACAATCGGTGTATGCATACTTACTTACGTTGATGACATGTAATGTTATGTGTTGCTATGATATGTTATATTGGATCGTCATGTTTGAATAGCCGGGGTTTTTATGTGAGATGAGAGTTTTTATTTTCATTCATGTAAAATTCATTTGTATGTAATATTCTTTTATTGGGGCACTTCCGGGCTGAGGATGATGTCACCATTGTATATTATTTACTTTTCCGCATTAGGTAGACCTAAGGAGGGGAGCACAAGTAACCGAGTTCTAGGGTACAGTGGGAGACCATCTCGAGGAGTCGAGACCGGGTCTCTTAACCCTAGAATTGGCAGTGTTTCTTGCTGCTCTCGTAGGGGTCTAGGGATGTGGGTTTGGCTATTCATCGCAACCGTGGAATCCGTGTTTTATACAGGCTCGTATTAAAAACACGGACGTCCTAGTATATCCAATATTTCATATATGTTCTTCTGCTGCAATATTCTGTGATGAGATCATATTACTGTCTGAGACGAATGTTTATATTATATATATGAGATATATATTATATATTGTTGATTTCGTTTCATATCTGATGCTTGTGAAGCATAATAAAATGGGACTTCATTAATGAGATTAATGAAATAAAAGAAACCTAAGATTTTGTAGAAACTTGTTTAAAAACTGGTAGCTCTAGTTCTTGCTTTGCATAGCGGTTTTCCTTGTAGAACATCCAGCACCTTATTCGAGAAGGAAAGAGCCGAGATCCCTTCACCGGTAGTGACCTCTTTAGTGAATCTAGCAGATGCTACAAACTCGGTTTGTCTTTTGATTGCTTCTATAGTTCTTACTTTGCATAGTGATATTTGTGAAATATCCTGCACCTTATTCGATGAGGAAAGGGCCGACGATCCCTTCACCGGGAGTGTCCCCTTTAGCAAAACTAGAAAAGCCTCAAAAACACTCCATTTAAAATCACTCGATTCTATAACGATATCAAGTTCATTACGCAAAGGGTTTTCTTAAAAACCTGTCGTAGCCCTCCGTCATTTTAGATAAGTACTACTTAGTATTCGTGCTGCGGTAGTTTAGCATTCGTCAAGGCGTAGTGTGCGGTAGCTAACTATTATTTATTTGCTTATGCATATGATGCAGATTGGATTAGGGTATTCGTACGGCGTCGTTTGGCATTCGTCAAGGGTCGTACGGGTGGGTTTAATTCAATCAAGAAATGTACGGGTTGAACTTGACTAGTGGACTATGGGTTGTTTGGCATTCGTTAAGGTCATAGAACGCTAGGGGTAAAATATTATTGGGAATTTCAAGTGTTGAAATTTGCAATGAGATTGCATACCTTCTATGTGATAGTTGGATCCCGATACCCGCTGCGAGTAAGAGTTACTCCTGGGAGAGTTTTACACATTACAATTAGCCGATCAAGTAGGTGTCTAGAAAGGTGTCAACGGGTTACGCCCCTGGGAAAACGAGGTTTACTTTAATTAGGTTCGTGCGAAAGCACGGGGGACCTCCCTCAAAGTACCGGCACTGGCCTGGCTGAAAGATTGGCGAACTTGTAGCGTGTAATTAATCTCGGCCAGTCTTTCCTTTTAGGGTTTGAAGGAAGATTTGATTAAAATAGTGGGAGACATCCTGATTAGATATATTAGATAACCAATCTAATCTTGCAAGAGCATACGCTGAGTGTTTTCTTCTCTCTCTCTCCAGGTAGCGACCATATCACGCCTTAATCAAGATAATAATACTGATAAATTGACCGAACCCGCTTGTTATACTGAGCTGGGAAACGTTGGTCCCACTCTAACTTATAATTGTTATAAGACAGAGCAAGAAATTGGGGATTACCAGAATTCCCGTGCCGCCCAAACGAAGAAAGTGCATACTGATGCATCATCTTCGGGTGTATTCATTACAAAGAACTGTTTCTCGGTATCCTTTACGTCCTGGGTATTTGATACCGGATCAAGATCCCATATATGTAATTTGTTACATGGGCTACAGATAGGTAGAGAACTGAGAACAGGTGATAAGTTTCATGAGACAGAAAATGGTGCAAGTGTTGCAGCCAAGTCTGCTGGTCACTATCACCCTGTATTACCAGAATACATTGATTCTGAACGAATGTTATTAGATACCGAACCTGATATACAACATTATATCAGTCTCTTTATTAGTAAAGAAAGGATATAATTTTGTATTGTTGGATAATGTTTTGAACATTTCCTATATCAAGGGTTGATCAGTTCAGGTACGTTATCTAAAAGCATAGACGTTCTAAATCAAACTACAGTTCTTAGTATACAGAACACACACAAGAGGAAGAGTTCAGAAATGAACGGATCCTTCTTGAGGTATTGTAGACTAGGTCATATCAATGCAACCCGACTAGCTGAAGTTATATTAAGATGCATATTTAAATTTGTCTGAATTTACATCTTGTGAAACTTGCCGGTCCTGTCACAAAGATAAGATGGCCATAGCTCTGTTTATTGGAAACAGAGAAAGAGTTAGTGAACTCTTGGGATTGATACATGCTGATGTATGAAGGTCCCCTGTCTACACATGCCAAGACCGGTTCTTTGTACTTTATTATATTCACTGATTATCTCTCAAGATTCAGACATATGTTCCTGTTGAAACACAAGTCCGAAACTTTTGAAATATTCACAGAATATAAGTTGGAAGTAGAGAACCAACAATGGGTATAAGTATTATGTCCTTTGATGAAATCAAGGAGGAGAATACTTAAGCACGGAATTCTTGGATTATTCTAAAGGAGAATGAGATTCTCTCTCAGCATTACTCCTCCGTATACACCATAGCACGATGGTATATCGGGGTGGAGCAATAGCACCCTATGTGATATGGTGTGCTCTATGATGAGTACTACTGGTTTTCCTATTTCCTTTTGGGAGTTATGCGCTTGAGAAGCTGCATACCTATTGAATAGGGTTCAAATCAAATCAGTTGCCTACCACTTCATAAGTGATATGGAAAGGGAAGAGCCCATATCTTAAGTTTGTTAAGATTTGGGGTGGTCCGGCTTATGTCTAAAAGCATAATCCGGACAAGCTCGAGGCAAAGTCAATTCTGTAGAAGTTTGTTGGATATCCCAAGCATTCGCAAGGGAATATCTTCTACCAAATCGAGGAAAAAAAGATATTTTGTTTCTCAGCATGCCACCTTTGTGAAAGGGAATTTCTTGTGAAGAAATTAGTGGTCATGAGGTAGAACTGGAAGGAGTTCCATCTATACAAACTACAGCAGATGATTTGGTTGAACCAAAGGATTCAATAGATTCTAACGAACCACAGCCTCTCCGCCGATCTAGTAGGGTTCCTTACCCACCTGAGAGATACTTCGGTTTCTCTATAACAGTGGGAGCGAGGATTGCATCATGAGATGATGACCCAACTAGTTTCGAGCTGGCCATCAGGAGTAGGACTCTGTAAGAATGGCTGGATGCTTAGCGATCTGAGATGGAATCCTTATACACCAACAAAGTATGGACTTTGGTTGCTTTATCTAAAGGGTTAAATCCCTATCAGGAGTAAATATATCTTAAGAAGATTACTTGGTGTACATGGAAAAGTTGAGACTTTCAAAGCTATGCTTAAGTCCATCCAGATCCTACTTTCCATGGCTACATTCCATGACTACGATATCTGGTGGTTGGGTGTCATGACTGCTTTTCTAAATGATGTTTTATAAGAGAGCGTCTATAAGTACACAGCCAGAGGGCTTCATAGACAGTGGGAGCAGCGGAAACGTGTGCAAGATGTTTTATGTGATAAAGCAGGCATCGCGGAGTTGGAACGTCTGTTTTGATGTGGTAGTCAAAGAGTTTGACTTCATCAAAATAGTAGATGAACCTTGTATATACAAAAAGGTAGTAGGGAGTATGGTGGTGATCCTCGTAGAGTACATGGATGACATACTCTTGATAGGGAAGGAGTTTCCTATGCTACGCTCGGTTAATCTCCGCTTATCACAAGGATTCTCCATCTAGGATCAAAGTGATACCTCCTAATTCCTGGGTTTTGGATCTATGAGATAGATCTAATTGGATGTTAGGATACTCACTAGTTGTAGTGAGATGGTATCAATCGATCCTGGGGAGAATCACTGGAAAGGTTCCAGGGTGATAAGGACGACCGAATGTCAATCGCAACCATTGTCTTTACCCTCACTGGAGGGAAGGTATGTTGGAAGTGTTCTAAGCTAGATACCGTGACTTACTAGATGATTAAAGGCAAGATACATCGTAACCCAGGATGCTACCAAAGAGGCAGTCTGGATATATAAGTTCATGAGATGAACTTCGTTCCTACCATTGTGTGACAATTGAGTTGTGGCACTTGCCAAGGAACCCCCCCTCCCCCGTCCCATCAGAAATCCAGATATAATTCTTAGGCAGTATCACCTGATCATGGAGATGGTTGATCTCCAGGGAGATCGAGGTTAGGAGAGTAGACACAGAGGACAACAGCGCGGATCCACTCACAAAGGCCTTTTTCCCGGTAGAGACTTTTATGGGATGGTTAAGTATGAGATACTTCAACCACAGCTAATTGTTGGGTATGTGATACCACAACAGATGGCCCTAGTGCAAGTGGGAGATTTTTAGTTATATGTATGCCCTAAAGGCCATTACTGTACATACGATGTATATTGTAATGGATGCTTGGACATATATAGGGAGGACTTTATTGCTCGACATGATAGTACGCTATCTGGTTGTACTTTATCTTAACATGTACTCTGATTGTCTCTATGTTACATGTTGATAAAGCCCTTAGGATATGAACTCGACTACTGGGACTATGATGAGATCATACTAATGGGGCCACGGTAGTCGACGAGTACATCCTATAACTGTTCCTAGTCGAGGGTGTATCGAGACAGGGCATCGATACACCAGAGTAAACTAGCGTATACGCATCTTGCCCCATATGATGGGCGATGGATGATCCCATATCCATCGGTGTTTGATATCAAGGATGGTGTATGGGTGCTCAGTGGAGACTGGGTACACTGGACGGACTCGCCGAGAACTCCCAGATGGTATTATACCTCACGTCAGATGGCAGTTCTCCGGTGACACTGGTACAGAGTAGTCTGTTGACTCGAGATCGTCATAGAGTCTTGTGTGATTCCCACTGTGCTTTGATTTCCATCATACCACGTCCAAGAGGGCGTGCAAAAAGGTGGCTTTTGGGTACAGTCCCGAATCATATGGAGGCAATGAGCGATAGAAAGGGATTCGTCTCTCCCGGTATAGGGAGTTGATGTTGCGCTGTGTTCGATTGGCTATAACAGGAAATCCCTGGCCAGGGTTGCTGAGATTTACTGGTAAGCGTTATAAGTAGTTTCTCGAACTGTTATAGATCTCATATCGACACGACTTATCAAGCTATTGGGGTATGACGTTTACCACCCCTAGGCGAGATATGCGACATATCAGACGACGAGACCGGACTATACGGGAGTGTTACTGATTGGATTCACAGGAGAATGTACATGCTTGCTTGTTGATCTTCTGAGTGCTCAATACCTGGGTTGCTGTTACGTTTAGCTGACCGCTTGCAGCTTGTGGGTGTTTGATATGATCATCACCTACTGCCGGCGTATTGACGATTCTTTAGAGTCCTACACAGAGGTTTCTTGGCTCAGGCAAAACGGAGTAGGAGCACATATGTGATATGTGTGGGACCGAGGATAATGCGGTATGTGATACCGTATTGGATTCTCGCGATAAGAGATATCGGCCGGGTATATGTGATATAGCCGGGTCATCGTATTCGTCGGTTATATGCGATATAGCCGGATTATCGGATCAAGCATTGATTCGATAATTTAATGTGTAATAATATATATGATATATTAAATTACATTAACTAATATTAGCTCACTAAAAGATTCTTTTTCTCACTCGGGTAATACATTGATATATATGCAATATATGTTAAATGTATTATTTTATTTTGTTACAATAAATATTATATATGTGATATATAATATTGTAACATGATATGATTACTAATGCAACATGTTTAGTGGTGATTAAATAGGATTAGGGTTTGATTTGGGTTAGTGCATTCATGAACCTTCTAGAAGGTTTCTTTTTGTTTTTGCAAAGATATTTACAAGTGACTCATCTTTAACCTAACTCAAACCCTTCACCCTTGGTTAATTCTCTACAAAGGTTTAGCAACTATGGTTGCATTAATCATCATTATCATCTTTTCATTATTCATTACAAAAGGTTTCTAATGATGATTCATCTTCTTTTTCCTTCTTTCTTTCATGGAAAAAGCTTTCTAGCTTTTTTTCCAAGTGATGAAAATGAGTGAGAATAAGAAAATAAAAGAGGGCAAAAATCCTATTTCATCATCCTCATCTACCCTTGCCATTTAGATGAAGGTGTTCACTTCATTTAGTGAGTGTTAGCTTATGTTAATGAAACTTCAAGGTAGATCATCTTTGTATTGAAGATCGGAAGCAAGTTTGCATCATTCTCTTCGTGGTGCCTCTCGAGAGTCCGGAACACGATGATCGCAGCGAAGGGACCACAACACGGAGCTTATGAAGTGAAGGACTGATCTACAAAGTTTGTAATCCCTCTCACTTAGTGTTAAAGTGTTTAATGTGCTAGTTTTCGCATAAACTCTAGTTTAAAGATCCGGCTTTGGGTTGTTCGGCACGGCTAAAATTTTAATCGGGCATGGTTGATGCCTCATAGACCCTTGTGCCTGTGCCTAGCATCCCTACAGTTACTGACTGGATTCGCAGGAGTGTGAGCAGGCTTGCTTGTTGATCTTCTGATCGCTCAATACCCGGGTGGCCGTTACGTTTAGCAGACCGCTTGCGGCTTGTGGGTGTTTGATATGATCATCACATACAGCTGGCGTATTGACGAGTCTTTAGAGTCCTACACAGGGGTTTCCTGGCTCAAGTGAAATGGAGTAGGAGCACATATATGATATGTGCGGGACCGAGATTGATATGATATGAGATACCGTATTCTATTCTCACGATTTGTGACATTGATTGGTTGTATGCGATATAGCCGGGTTATGGGATCAAGTGTTGATTCGATAAGTTGTTACACATGATATTAGTCGGTTATAGCCGAATTATTAAATCAAGAGTTGATTTAATAATTTAATGTATAATTATATATTTGATATATTACTATACATTAATTAGTATTAGCTCACTTAAGATTTCTTTTCTCACTAGATTGTGCACATTGTATATATGTGATATATGCAAGTGTACATGTTTGTGTCATGCTTGATGATACATACAAGATGGGTGTATGAGATTTATACCATGTTAAGGTTAAATTAGGGTTTTATTTATTTCTTAAGGTTTAACAAAAGAGAGAAGACTTGGTCAACGTTGTCAAGCTTTCATGAAGCTTGTAGAAACATTGACAAAGTCCACTCTTTTGTCATTCCTTAAGATATTACTTAACCCAACCCTTAACCTTATAGTTTGGTTAATTCTCTACATGAGTTAAGAATGAGGGTTTAACTCACCCATGGTTGCATTATTCATTTGGATTAACTCAAATGATGAGTTCTATCTTCTTCTTCTTCCTCTCAAGCTTTTCTAGCTCCAATGGAAGTTTGATAAAAGGTGTGACAAAATCAATTCTAAAGTGAGCTCACTTCCTACTTCATCATCCTCTACTACTTGCCATTTAGTACAGGGTGTTCTCTTCAAAAAGTTCTTGACCTAGTGAAGAAATAGCTTGGGTCAGTGTCTCCTCGACGTAGATCATCTTCGGCCTCGAAGACATCGAAGCAAGCTCGTTCGTTTCTTCATGGGAGCCTCTCTAGAGTCCGGAGTTCACGATCGCAGCGAAGGGACTACTACACGGAGCTATTGAAGTGAAAGACCGGTCTACAAAGGTTGTATTCCTTGCTCTCTTTACTTATTGCAAAGTGTTTGCATTTGATTCTGTATATTTCTAGTTAACGATTCATGGTTAGGGTTGGCTAAAACGGCAAAAATTTGAATTTGTCATGGACGATGCCTCCCGAAACCTTGCTACCGTCTTGGGTAACCCTGCAGTGGTATCAGAGCCATGCGAAATTAATACGGATTTTGTTAGATTACGAAAACGAAACGAACTCCGAAACTTGAAACCCTAAAACCATGTTTCTGTCGATTTTAAAATGAGCTCCAAAAATTTTTCAAACAAGTGCAGAATCATATTTAGGCATAGAGATGAACATAGGAGAAAATTGGGACCATGTGCTCGGATTTTGGCCGAGCACATGGCCACAATTTCCGAGGAGGCCGGCCGTGTAGGGGTATTTTGATCCCAATTTTTTTCCATGCATTGGTCTCTGGGTTTTGGTGTTTCAGGTTTTGTTTATTTTTGCTAATTGTACATGTGATGTAATCTTACACTATAAGCAAGTCGGAGTGTTTTGTATTCGTAGTTTTAACATTGTTTCGGGTCATTCACATATTGTCTAGACGAAGTTAAAAAGTTCGATCCAATGTCAAAAACCCATTTTTCCAAGTTTAACGTATTCGGAAAAATATGCAAGTGATTTTGTGGACCCTCTAGAAGAACGTAAACCCTAACTCGATTATGTGGCCGTCAAAACTGCCACTTGGACCCTAGGGTTTGTGGTAGTTTAGCGTTGTCACATGTGAGGCGTTGGTTTGACCCTTCTACGGCTGGGTCATAGGTACTGTGGCATCTTCTGGGTACTATTAAAACTGTGCTCAAGTGTTGAGCTGTCGGGAAATTGTGGGACTTTGATGAATTGATCGAAGAGTTTAACGTCGTCCGGATATTATGTGATGGGATACAATATTTGGAATCCACAAATGGTTATGAAATAACTAGTTTGAATGTTATAAATCTAGCAGTTTAGTCTCAAATGATCGGTTGCCACGGGATTTTTGATGTGATCAAAAGTCCGTCGCAATCACGTAGCGTACGCGGATACTCGCCGGGTAACATTATTAGATAGCCATCCCCCATAGCCCCAACCAAGTGACTGTAGGAGAACCTCGTCGCCAAAAGCATCCGTTCAGGTGCTCGCGGCAGCGGTGCTCCGCCTTAGTGCACTTCGTCGACGGCATCAGGGGGTGCGGCCGTCTACTTAAGTTTCCGAAGAGCATTCGATCAGGATGTCGGGAATCTTGTTGAATTGCTCGACTAGTTATTGAAAAGTGTTTTCGGTATCGAGACTAAAATGCGGGGTTTATAATTGTTAGGCATGCGATGTCTAAGGAATTCATTTGGTTAGGCATGAAATCCAAAGTATGTGATACGTTGGGTTTATGATGTCTAAGGTGGTTGCGGATTCCAACTGTTGTAGTTTTTCACTTTCTTTTATGCGGCCGTAAGTGTAATATGTGGTATATCACCGGTTTCGTTGCTATATGTCAACAACAATTAGGATATGCATATTTACTTACGATGATGACATGTGATGTTATGTGTTGCTGTGATATGTTATATTGGATCGTCGTGTTTGAATAGCCGGGGGTTTTATTTGAGATGAGAGTTTTTCATTTTCATTCATGTAAAATTCATTTTATGTAATTTTCTTTTATTGGGGCACTTCCGGGTTGAGGATGATGTCACCATTGTATATTATTTACTTTTCCGCATTAGGATAGACCCAAGACGGGTAGCACAAGTAACCGGGTTCTAGGGTCCAGTGGGAGACATCTCGAGGAGTCGAGACCGGGTCTCCTAACTCTAGAATTGGTAGGGTTGCTTGCCGCTCTCGTAGGGGTCTAGGGGTGTGGGATTGGCTATTCATCACGACCGTGGAATCCTTGTTTTATACAGGCTTAAAATAAAACAAGGAAAACCTAGTATATCCAATATTTCATATGTTGTTTCTTGCTGCGATATCTGTGATGTGATCATTTGATATATTGATGAGATAGATACTGGATATAGTATATGTGATATATTATATAGACGTTGCTTATGTTTTACACCCGCGCTAGCACTACCCCGCTCTGCCGTTAGTTACCTAACCTAATGGTGCACAAGGGGACATCGAGGCGAATGGGGATGGCATAAGCGTACGTTGTATTTATCTGTGATGTTTAGGTAACTTAATATGATGGGAATTCATTAATAAGATTAATGAAATAAAAGAAACCAAAAGATGTTGTGGAATTGAATTTTCAAAAACAGGTAGCTCTAGTTCTTGCTTTGCATAGCGGTATTCATTGTAGAATATCCAGCACCTTATTCGATAAGGAAAGAGCCGAGATCCCTTCACTGAGAGTGACCTCTTTAGCAATAACTGGCAGATGCTACAACCCTCGGTTTTTCTTTTGATTGCTTCTATAGTTTTTGCTTCGCATAGTGGTATTTGTGAAATATCCTGCACCTTATTCGATAAGGAAAGAGCCGACGATCCCTTCACCGGGAGTGACCTCTTTAGCAAAACTAGTAAAAGCCTAAAAAACACTCCATTTTAAATCATTTGATTCTACAACGATATCAAGTTCATTAAGCAAAAGGTTTTCTTAAAAACCTGTTGTAGCCCTCCGTCATTACAGATAAGTAATAGTTAGTATTCGTGCTGCGTTTGTTGGCCTTTGTCAAGGCGTTGTGTGCGGTAGCTGATTACTGCTTATCTACATAAGCATATGATGCGATTGATTTAGGGTAGTCGTGCGACATTGTTGACCTCTGTCAAGGGTCGTGCGGGTGGGTTTACTTCAATCAGAAAATGACGGGTTGAACTTGACTAGCTGCCTATGGTTTGTTGACCTCTGTCGAGGTCATAGGACGCTTGGGGCAAAACATTATCGGGAATTTCAAGTGTTGAAATTTGCAATGAGATTGCATACCTCCTATGAGATAGTTGGATCCAAATACCCACTGCGAGTAAGAGTTACTCCTGGGAGAGTTTTACACATCACAATTAGTCAATCAAGTAGGTGTCTAGAAAGGTGTCAACGGGGTTACGCCCCTGGGAAAACAAGGTTTATTTTAATTAGGTCCGTGCGAAAGCACGGGGAACCTCCCTCAAAGTACCTGCACTGGACTGGCTGAAAGATTGGCGAACTTGTAGGGTGTAATTAATCCCCGCTAGTCTTTCATTTTAGGGTTTGAAGGAAGATTTGACTAAAAAAGTGGGAGCCATCCTGATTAGATAAATAAATAACCAATCTAATCTTGCAAGAGCATACGCTGAGTGTTTTCTTCTCTCTCTCTCCAGGTAGTGACCATGTCACGCTTTAATCAAGATAATAATACGGATGTATTGACCGAACCCTCTTGTTATACTGCGCTAGGGAACGTTGGTCCCGCTCCAACATATAAATGTTATAAGACCGAGCAGGAAATAGGGGATTACCAGAATTCCCGTGCCGCCCAAACGAAGAAAGTACATGATGATGCATCTTTTTCGGGTGTGTTCATTACCGAGAACTGTTTCTCAGTATCCTTTATGTCCTGGGTATGAGATACCGGATCAGGATCCCGCAAATGTAATCAGTTACATGGGCTACAGATAGGTAGAGAACTAAGAATGGGTGATAAGTTTCAAGAGTTGGAAACGGTGCAAGTGTTGTAGCCAAGTTTGTTGGCAGTTATCACCTTGTATCACCAAATACATTGATTCTGAACGAATGTTATTAGATACCGAACCTGATAGACTCATATCAGTCTCTTTATTTAGTAAAGAAGTATATAATAAAAGAAGAAAATCATATATGAGCAATAAAATTAGTTAATATATAAATATATCAAATATAAATATATATCAAATATAAATATATATCGAATTATTAGATCAACACTTGATTCAATAATCCGGTTATATCATATATGTATATCATATCATCAAATCAGTACTTGATGCGATAACCCCGGTTATATCATATATAACCAATAATATTCAATATTCATTATTAAATCAACACTTGATTCAATAATCCGGTCATATCCTATATAACCGGCCTATATCAAATATATATACATATAACAAATCATCGAATCAAATATCGCGAGATTAGAATACGGTATCACATATTCGAATTTAATCAAGCTGCTGCACATATCACCATATGTGCCCTACTTCGTTTCACTTGAGCTAGGAAACCTCTGTGTGGGACTCTAAAGACTCGTCAATACGCCAGCAGTAGGTAATGATCACATCAGATACCCACAAGCCGTCAGTGGTACTAGCTGGACGTAACAGCTACCCAGGTATTGAACGAGATATAAGATCAACAAGCAAGCTTGTCCAAACTCCCGCAAAGCCTATAAGCAACACTTACCATACAATCCGGTCTCTTCGTCTGATATGTCGCATATCGAGTCTAAGGGTGGAAATGTCAGACCCCAGTAACTTGATAAGTTATACCGATGTGTGGTCTACAACCGTTCAAGAAATTACTGATAACACTTATCGGTAAATCTCATCTGCCCTGGCCAGGGACTTGCTGTTATAGCCAATCGAGCATAGCACAACATCGACTCCCTATACCGTGAGAGACAAAACCCCTCCTATCGCTCACTGCCTCCATGTGACTCAGGATTGTACCCAAAATCCACCTGTTTGCATGACTCCTTTGAGCTGTGGTAGGGAGGAAATCAAAGCACAGTGAATATCACAGAAGACACTTTGACGATCTCGGGTCTACAAACTAACCTGTACCAGTGTCACCAGAGAACTGCTATCTGACGATAGGTATGGTACTATCTAGGAGTTCTCGGTGAAACCTGTTCAGTGTATCCATTCTCTAAATAGCACCTATGTACAATCTTTGATGTCAAACACCAATGGTTGTAGGATCAACCATCGCCCCATACAGGGTCAAGAAACGTACACATTAGTCTACTCTGGAATATCGATGCCTTGTCTCGATATTCCCTCGACTAGGAACTGTTAAAGGATGTGGTTGTGGACTACACAAGCGCCACTAGTATGATATGCATCATAGTCCTTAGTCCTGGTAGTCAAGCTAACTTCCTAAAGGCTTTATCAACATGTATCAGAGAGACAATATAATAATACAAGTGTACATGTTAAGATAAAGGGCAACCAGATAACATACTATCATGTCGAGCTAGAAAGTCCTCTCTCTATGTGTGTGTGTGGGGGGGGTGTGTGTGGGTACAAGCATCAACTATAATATACAATAATGGCCTCTACGGCATACATATTTCTAACAATCTCCCACTTGCACTAAGGCCAGTTGTTGTAATATCGCATACCCAACTTCCTAAAAAGTCTCTCAAACTGTGTCTGGGAATGGCCTTCGTGAGTAGATCCGCTATGTTATCCTTCCTGTCAACACTCCTGACCTCGATCTCCCAGCGATCAACTATTTCCTGGTATCTTGCTTGGAACTCTTCCAACATAATGCCCCTCCATTGAGGGTGAAGACAAAACCCGAGACCGACCTACTATCGTCTTTATCACTCTGAAGCTCGAATCGATAAAGGACTCTACCTGGAGTTCTCCGTTACTATATACCAAGAACATATCTTTTGTCCTTCTTAAGTACTTGAATGTTCTTCACAGCTGTCTAGTGTTTCTCCCCGGGATCTGATTGATACCTGCTTACCACACAATGTGCGTAAGCTATATCCGGTCTGGTACATAACATCGCGTACATGATAGACCCAACTACAGAAGTATAGGGTATCCCTTGCATGTGAGCCCTCTCCAAATCAGTCTTGGGAGACATCTCTTTAGAGAGAGTGATTCCTGAACAAGCAGGTAAATTTCCACGCTTAGAATCTTCCATACTAAACCTCTTTAGTATGGTGTCAATGTACCTGGATTGGGACAATCCTAACATCCGTTTAGATCTATCTCTATAGATCTTAATCCCCAGGATGTATGAGGCATCACCTAAACCTTTCATGGAGAACTTTTATGATAAGAAGAGCTTGACCGAGTGTAGCATAGGAACATCATTTCCTATCAAGAGTATGTCACCCACGTACAATACGAGGAAGACAACTTTACTCTCTACTACCTTCATGTATATACAAGGTTCATCTACGTTTTTGATGAAGTCAAACTCTTTGACTGCTATATCAAAACAGATGTTCCAGCGCCGCGATGCCTGCTTTAATCCGTAGATTGATTTAAGCAGCTTGCACACCTTTCCGCTGCTCCCACTGTCTACGAAGCCCTCTGGCTGTGTCATGTAAACGCTCTCTTTTAAATCACCATTTAGAAAAGCGGTCTTGACGTCCGATTTCCGGATTTCATAGTCATGGTATGCAGCAATGGCCAGTAGGATCCTGATGGACTTAAGCATAGCCACTGGAGAAAATGTTTCATCATAGTCGATACCTGGTCATTGACGAAAACCTTTTGCTATAAGTCTAGCTTTGAAAGTCTCAACTTTTCCATCTACACTAAGTTTCTTCTTAAAGATCCACTTGCTCCCGATGGGTTTTACCCCTGCAGGAGCAACTTCCAAAGTCTATAATTTGTTGGTATACATGGATTCAGCCTCAGATCGCATAGCATCCAGCCATTTCACAGAGTCTCCACTTATGATGGCCTGCTCGAAACTAGTTTGGTCATCATCTTCCATGATGTAATCCTCGCTCCCACCGTTAATGAGAAAACTGTAGTATCTCTCAGGGTATTGTCACAAAGGTTCTCGATGAAAGACCTGGGTGATGCCTCCTACATTCTGGGGATACAGATCTATCATGATAGATCAAAGAGGATGTTGGGACTTTCATAGTCCAGGTACATCGACACCATACTGAAAAGATTTAGTATAGAAGATTCCAAGAGCAGTAATCTACCGGCTTTTCACGGGATCACCCCTCCAAAGAGTTGTTTCCCAAGACTTATTTGGAAAGGGATCGCATGAGTATTATACCCTACGCTTCTGCGGTATGATCTATAATGTTTGCAATGTTGTGTACCAGACCAAATATTACTTACATACTGAGCATGGTGAGCAGGTATCAGTCAAACCCTGATGAGAAGCACTGGATAGCAGTTAAGAACATTCTCAAGTACATAAAAAGGACTAAGGAGATGTTCTTGGTGTACGGCAGTAAAGACCTCCAGATCGAGGCCTTCGCTGACTCCAGTTTCCAGAGTGACAAGGATGACTCCAAATCCATGTCGGGTTATGCCTTCAACCTCAATGGAGGGGCGGTCTGTTGGAAGAGCTCCAAGCAGGATATCGTTGCTGACTCAACGATAGAGGCATGATGATGGAGGCAAAGTATATCGCTGCATGCTACACCGCGAAAGAAGCAGTATCGATGAAGAAGTTAATTATAGAACTTCAGGTGGTTCCATCCATTGTTGATCCAATACCTTTGTATTGTGACAACAATGGGGCTATAGCTTTAGCGAAGGAACCAAGGTCCCATCAGAAGTCGAGACATATCTTGAGGCGGTATCACCTGATCAGGAAGATTGTGAATCGCCGAGAGATCGAGGTGCGGAGAGTAGACACGGAAAATAGCACAGCAGATCTAATCTTAAAGGTCATCTCTCAGACGCAGATCGAGAGGCTATTTGAGATTCTAGTTCTGCGATATGCCAATACATGGTCTTAGTGCAAGTGGGAGATTGTTAGTGATATATTCCCTAGAGGCCTGGTACTGGATTGTATATTACATTTTGGAAGCTTGGGATATACACAAATATAATATTAGTCTTGCTCAATATGATAGTATGTTATTTGGCTTGATTCTATCTTAATATGTGTATATATTTCTTTTAGCATATCGCTAATACAGATTGATAGAGCCCTTAATATTTTTGCTTGACTACCAGCGTTGTGATGGCTACTAGTGAGGGCTGGGTGGTCTATAAGCACATCCTTAAGCTTATCCCTAGTCGTAGGATTATCAAAACAGGGCATCGATACTCCAGAGTAGACTAGTGTATACGCTTCTCATCCCAGTCAGGGGAGATGGCCTGTCCCGCAGCCATTGGTATGCGATACCAGAAATAGTATATAGGTGCTCATTAGGTTATGAGTTACACTAGACTGACTCGATGGGAACTGCTGGTTGGTATTATACCTATCGTCAATTAGCAGTTCCTGGGTGACATGAGTACAGGTTAGTCCGTTGACTTGACATCACTATTCGTCTCGAGTGTGTTCCTACTGTACTTAGATTACTACTCTACCACGGCTCAAATGAGTCGTCCAAGCAGGTGGTGGTTGGGTGCAGTCCCAAAGCACTTGGAGGCGGTAGTGGATAAAAAGGATTCGTCTCTCCTGTTATTTGGAGTTGGTATCGTGTTGTGTTCGGATAGCCAATACACAAAGTCCCTGGCCAGGGCTAGGGTGATTTACTGGTAGGTACACCAAAAGTTTCTCAGGGTGTATTGCGCTCTACACCAACATGATTTATTGCGCTATTAGGGGTCTGACGGTTACCACCCTCTAGGGCCGATATGCGATACTCTTAGACGAACAGACATGACTGTACGGAGATTGTCATAAATAAGCTCAGTAGAGGTTTGGATGAGTTCACTCGTCGGCCTTCTTTTCGACAGGTACCTGGGTAGCTGTTAGGTACAGCTACTGCCGCTGACGGACTTGTGGTTAAACCTACTGCCAGCGTACTGTCGAGTCTTTAGAGTCCCACACAAAGGGTTTCCCTGGTTCAGACGAAACGATGTAGAGGTCGTATGGTTTTACGTGCAGAGTTCCGATCATATACGTATACTGGCTACAAGGATGTTGTTCGGACGGACAATACTAGTGGGCTTTGGTTTAACCAGATTCTAGTATTATATTATTGGATTATTATTATCTCATCGTATTCATAATTTTGCAGTACGAATACAGGTATGTATATATGGTGAGGGAATTCTTGTAATTTTACAAGAGATTCTTCTAGAAGGGGACACCTCATTATTGGATTTATCTAATTTTTGAAAATAGATTAATAAGGTGGGAATGGAGATATTTGTGGCATGTGTGAAGCATGGCTTATTCCTTTGCTTATTGGTTTGCCTTTACTATTCATGCATGGTTGTTATTTGTTTATGAAAAATATTGCATGGTTGAATTAAGAAAAGAATGAGCCATTCTTCACTCGCGTAAGACTTAGTTCATTTTCATTTTCTCTTTCTCTTTCTCTTTCCATTGTTCTTCTCCTTCTTCTTGAAGACCCTAACCCTCACATATGTTATGAACCCTAGGGTTCATTGAGATAAAACACTCCAATTAACTCTCTACATCTCCTAAGCTACCTAGTTTAGTGAACTAGGTAGTTTAGTTACCTCGGTTTAGAGGTTGGAGCTTGGGCCATAGACTCTCGGGTGGATCATCTTGGACACGAGGAGGACGACGACTGAACTAGATCCGCACCTTCGAAGAGCTCAAGCTAAAGAGAAGAAGACCCGAAGGACTAGAATCATCAAGGTATAAAACACTCACATAGTAGTTTAGAACTCTATATAGTTTAGCTAGCTAAGGTTTCCGAAAAGATCCTGTATGATAGGACGATGTTGCAAGTATAAAAGTCGTTTTTTGTGTATTCTACCTCCCCACAAGTTCTTGGGGTGTGTGACATCGACTTACATCAACGCCATGAGATGGAGGCCCGTTGTCCTCTAGATCCCGGCTACTCGAGCATTCCACCACGGGATAATCCTACTGCATGTAATGAAAACCTGAATATACAACGGTGACAATGTCAGCAACCAGGATGTGCCCTAAAGAATAATACAAGCCGCGATGACGGAAGTCCACATGTCAAACGCTCGTCATGTATTAAGAATATACATCACATCATAGAGAATAACATCTAATACTACATACACCAGGCTATCCATCGGACAATCCAACAAAACCATAAACACTAAGCATCATCGAACATGCAAACTTGCAAGTATCAATTCCGTAACCCCGTCTAATTGATACGTATATCAATTAGACAACGTTTTACCAAATGTTATGATACACACAACCAACATAAATCCTACGACATTCGAATACCGCGCACTTATAACCAACACTTAAATATTCCAAAACATCGAAAATCAAGTGCTAAAAACCGGCAAAAATTCTATGCTAAAACCCACTCTGGAAAACCGAAATGAGCTCGGATTGAGCCGAAACTTCGCGAAGGGCCCTGCATAAAATCTGCGTTGACCCGGAGGGCTCCTAGGAGGAACCTAGCCCCTAAGACACCCTAAGGTGGCCATGGGGGTAGGCAGACCCGGGCCTGCCCACTTCGGGCAGGGCTCGGGTCCCCACCCCCTAAGGCCACCTTAGGGTGGCCTCGAGGGGTGAGCCCTCCTTTGGTCCCCCTGGGGCATCCTCGAGGTTCCTTCACACCTTCCCACGGGTTCTCGGTTCAAACCGAGAGCCCACAGGGAGTCAATACATCAAATTAGCAAGATTTTTCTCACTGGTTTTTCAGAAGTTTTTGCGAGGCAAAAACCGGCGGGATTCGGGAGTCGTATCTATCTAGTTTAGGGTGTTTGGGTGGCTCTGATACCATTCAAAGGTCATTAAGCGCAACAAAAATTGGCCGTGGCGCCCACAGGTCTATCAGCAGCTACTTTTTACGTAATTCTCTCGCGACGGACTACAACCCGCTGGACCAATCCGCATAGAACACCCTTAGGTAAGAACATGCACTTTACCACTACTGTCACACGGTGAAAATGACCCATGGTTCGGCATCCCTGCTTAGTAGCTCTGATACCATTGAAAGTTCCTGGTGCTTTTGCCACTAACCCGTGGCCAATGCGGAATCGAAAAATGAAAAATTTTGTGACACTAGAAACTTAACCCTAGATTCTACACCAAACACTTAAACTAGAAAAACAACAAGAAAAGGATTTAACTACTCTGTTAGGGTTATAACTTTTGTATCCGTGTTCTTTGTCTTCAATAGCTCCTCGAGGCTCCATGATCGCGCTTGCATGCCGGTCCTCCTTCGCCGAAGATGATCCACCCGATGGAACCAAGTTCAAGCTTCAACTTCATCAATGAAGTAACTAAGGATCCTAAGATGCTAATCTAGAATAGTCGGTGATATAGTGTGAGTGTTCTATTGGTCTTTTTTCTCCTTTTCTTCTTGTTTCTCAACACATGAGAATGGGAAAAAATGAAGAAAAAGGAGGAGCCATTTTGGAGAGAGAAGCTAAATGGTTGAAATGAAACCCATCTCCAATTCAAGCATGCAATTTTTTCATTTGTTAAACTAATTTTCACAATTTAAAATTGCAACCATGCTTGAATAGTATAACCAAATGAATAAACAATTCATTTGGCCACACCATCCACCATTTCTCTCCTCCACTTCATTTCACAATTTCTTTAAAAAAATGCAAGAAATGAAGTATCCTCCTTCTAGAAGTACCTTGTATGAATACAAGAATACGTCCCTAAAAATACATGCCCATATTTGTATCAAAATACGAATACCCAACAGATAAAAAATACAATGACCATAATATTATAATATACATATCGAAATATATATATATGTAATTTATTAAATCAAAACTTGATTTAATAATCCAGATTAATCTTAAACCGGCTAGTATTATCATCTGCCCGATTAATGTCCGTATAACCAGTACACTTACTTAATAGGAACCCTGCACGTATCAATATATGGCCGCTACATCATTTCGTCTAAACCGGGAAAACCCTCTATGTGGGACTCTAAAGACTCGTCAATACGTTGGTTGTGGGTTTAACTACAAGAACGTCAGCGGCACTAGTTGTACGTAATGGCTACCCAGGTATTGAGCGAAAGGAAGGTCTACGAGCAAACTTATCCGTACCCCTATTGAGCCTGACTGTGACAATCTTCATACAGTCCAGTCTTTTCGTCTAAGATAATTTCATACCGGGTCTAGGGGTGGATAACATCAGACCCCTACTAACCCGATAAGTCGTGCTGGTCTAAAAGTCATCATCCACTGAGAAACTATTGATATCACATCAGTAAATCTCATCCACCTTGGCCAAGAATTTTATGGTAACAGCTGACCCAACACAGCGCGACATCGACTCCCAATACCGGGATAAACGAATCCCTGACAATTGTTCACTGCCTCCATGTGGCTCGGGACTGTACCAAACTAAAACCTGTTTGCACGACTCTTTTGAGCCGTAGTAGGGTAGTAATCTAAGTACAGTGGGAACTCATACGAGGAAAATGAAAATCATAGGTCAAAGGACTAGCATGTACTCATGCCACAAGAGAACTTCCATCTGACGATAGGTATAATACCATCTAAAAGTTCTCGGTAAGTCCGTCCGGTGTACTCACCTCCAGTGAGCACCATACTATCTTAGGTAACTCAACACCAATGGCTTATTAGTCTACTCCGGAGTATCGATCCCCAGTCTCGATACTCCCTCGACTATGGACAATTAAGAATTTGCTTATGGACCACCTAAGTCCCATGTATATGACCTCCATCAAAATGCTGGTAGTCAAGCAATGATCCTACTGGCTTTATCATTATGTATTATCCACAATGATAAAGGCAAACCAGATGCATACTATCATCTCGAGTAAGACTGTCATGCCTGTATAGGTCCTTATTCAATTATCATAATCACCTATTTGCAATTACAATAATTACCTTGATGGCATTATATCCAACAAGGCTTCTATCTCATTAAGAATATATAGAGTATACACAAATTCACTTGTGCTTTCATCCATTTCGAGAAAATTTTGGCAGCACCTCCCCGCTGATCTCCAAGTACACTGTAATAGAAAATATGATCAAACAATATTAAAATGAACAACCAATCTATCTTTAGACAAGGAGAACCAACAAAAAGGTACCGATGAAATATCTCGAAATGAATGAAAACACAAGTGAATGAACGTGTTTACTTTATACATTCCTAAATTGTCCACACTGGACAAATCTATAAGTTATCATACGATAAATTTTCTAGTCGCATAGACTACACGACGGTTATTAGCACCGAATGATACCATTCGATATTGACAACTTTAGTGTGGTTTTATGTCACGACGAAAACAAATGTATGTTAGCCAATATATGGGGTCTAAGGCACGTAATTTAGTTTTGATTAACGATTTAGTTGAAGTATATATATGGTTTTATTGTTAGGTTTCAATTGCCGAATTTGCTAAATTTAGTTTCAATTGACTATTTAGTTTAGGTGTATATGTATGCTGATAGCTTAAAATTTTTCCCAAACACTTTAAATTTGCATAATTTTACTAATTAAACTAAAATACCCTTAACCATTGCTATTTTTTCACTAAACTACCTAAAAAATTTTCTAAGCAACTTATTTCTTCAATTTTACTAAATTACATTTAAAAACCCTTAACTATTGTTGGATTTTTACTGAACTACCTTAAAAATTTTAACTAAACAATTCATCTTCTTAAATTAACTAAATTACTATAAATTTTACTAAAATACCATTTACTATTATTGTTTTTTCACTAAACTATCTTTTAAATTTTAACTAAAACCCCCATTTTCTTAGTTTTACATTTTTCAGTAAAGTACTGTAACTATTGTAGCCTTTTCACTGACATACCCTTAACTATTGTTATTTTCACTAAACTGTTAGTTATATGTTTGCCCTAGAGGCCATTACTATACATAGGATGTATATTGTAGTGGATGCTTGGACATATATAGGGATGACTTTCTTGCTCGATATGATAGTATGCTATCTGGTTACTCTTTACCTTAACATGTACACTGATTGTCTCTCTGTTACATGTTGGTAAAGCCCTTAGGATGTGTACTTGACTACCTGGACTATGATGCGGATCATACTAGTGGGGACATGGTAGTCCATAAGTACATCCTTCAATGTCCCTAGTCGTGGGTGTATCGAGACGGGGCATCGATATACCAGAGTAGACTAGCGTGTAGCTTCTCGACCCATATAGATGGGCGATGGATGATCCCATATCCATTGGTGTTTGACATCAGAGATGATATACGGGTGCTCAGTGGAGACTGGGTACACTGGACGGACTCGCCGAGAACTCCTAGATGGTATTATACCATACGTCAGATGGCAGTTCTCTGGTGACACTGGTACAAGTTAGTCTGTAGACCCGAGATCGTCATAGAGTCTTGTGTGATTCCCACTGTGCTTTGATTTCCATCATACCACGTCCAAGAGGGCGTGCAAAAAGGTGGCTTTTGGGTACAGTCCCGAATCACATGGAGGCAATGAGCGATAGGAGGGGTTTCGTCTCTCCCGGTATAGGGAGTTGATGTTGCGCTGTGCTCGATTGGCTATAACAGGAAGTCCTTGGCCAAGGCTGTTGGATATATGTATGCCCTAGAGGCCATTATAAGATAGTGGATGTATTTGTACATGTATATATATTCAGTATACATTCTTGCTCGACATGATAGTATGCTATCTGGTTCTTCTTTATCTGACATGTTGATTTGATCATGCTTTTATTCATTCATACATGCCGATAAAGCCCTGAGGATATCGGCTTGACTACTGTGATTATGATGGAGATCATATTAATGGGACATCTGTAGTCTATAAGCATATCCTGGAATGTCCCTAGTCGTAGGTATATCGAGACGGGGCATTGATATACCAGAGTAGACTAGCGTATATGATACTAGACCCATACGATGGGCGATGATTGTTCCCACATTCATCGATATTTGACATCAAGATCATATACGGGTGCTCAGTGGTGACTGGGTACACTGGACGGACTCACCGAGAACTCCTATATGGAATTATATCTATCGTCGGATAGCAGTTCTCAGGTGACACTGGTACAGGTTATTCTGTAGACCCGAGATCGTCATAGAGTCTTGTGTGTTCTCCCACTGTACTTTGATTGCCACCCTACCACGGCTCTACTGAGTCGTGTAAACAGGTGGCCGTTGGGTACAGTCCCGAGACACACAAAGGCGATGAGCGATAGGAGGGGTTTCGTCTCTCCCGGTAATGGGAGTTGATGCTGTGCTGTGCCCGACTGGTTATATCAGTAAGTCCCTGGCCAGGGCTGCTGAGATTTGCTGATAAGTGTTATCAGTAGTTTCTCGATCTGTTATAGACCATTCACCGGCATGACTTATTGAGTTATTGGGGTCGACGTGACCATCCCTAAGCTCGATATGAAGCATATCTGACGAAGAAACCGGACTGTACGGTAGTGTTGCCGGTTGGCTCAACGGGAGTTGTAGCAGGTTCGCTTGTTTTCTTCTGATCGCTCAATACCCGGGTGGCCGTTATGTTTAGCTGACCGCTTGCGGCTTGGGGGTGCTTGATATGATCATCACCCACTGCCGGCGTATTTACGAGTCTTAGAGTCCCACAAAGGAGTTACCTAGTCCAGGCGAAACGTTGTGGTGCGCGTATGCGATATGCGCATGGACCCGATTAAAATGCGTGTATAGGATACCGTATATTTATCGGGCGGCTTGTTTTTGGTAGGGTCATATGTGATATGGCCGGATTGATAAATCAAGTGTTGATTTATCATTTAACCATTAGTTTTCTCACTTGAAATCTTTTTTGTACATGATGGATGTATGCATGCATGTATGTTTTCTTTCTTTTTAGATTCATGCACATATGGATGTGCATACATACATACATACATACATCATCCTTCATGGTTGATTACACATTGAATATGATGGCAATATAAGACTCACACCATGGTTAAATATACGGATTATTATTTAATTTTTGGTTAAAACAAAAGATATAAAGAAAAGGATAATTCATGCTTAGTTTCTACACTCTTCTTAAACCTAACCATACTCACCTACTCCTAACCTTGAGTTAACCTTCTCTTTGTGTTTTAACTCAAATTAAATAATATCTTAAACATTTAACCATGGTTTGAGATGAGAAGGAATAAATATATATACATATATTTTCATTTTTCTTTTCATGAGTTATCTTTTTACTCTTGTTAAAAGAAAGCCATCATCTTCTTCCTCCTTCACCATTTGCTCTCTAGACTTTTGTAGTGAGCAATATACTCATCAAGTTAGGTTTTTGAAGTGAGAAAAGCCACCACAACATCATTCTACACAAGTTTAGCCCACTTATTTAGAGTGTTATCTTCATATCTTCTCTTAGAAAGTGAAGTCGATAGCTTGGACGAAAGAGCTTCGGGTGGATCGTTGTGGACACTAGGAGACTTCAAGAGAACCTTCCTCCAACACTCAAGAGGCCAAAGAGTCTAGCGAAGGGAGCTACAAAGGTTGTACTCTCGAAACCCTAGTCTTTGTTGCCTTTAATGTTTAGAAACCCTAATTTTCTAGGATAGATCTTTTGTATGCTTACTTAGCACCATAAAAATTTGATCTTTGTGACATGTGATGCTTCCAAACTCTACATAGGGTGCTAGGTAAACCTAACATTGATATCAGAGCCGACCTAAAACATTAGGCGACACCTTTACGAAGCAAAAACTCCGATCGAACCAAAATACGACGTTTCGAGACCTTCTCTGGATAATTTTTAAAATCTGTCAGTTTTCAGAATTAAAAATACTTAAAAAATACAGCAGGAAAAACTAAGAAACCCTTTGAAATACGAAGCCATGATCTATACAAACCGTCGCGGAACCGCGGCAAATCCTTGCTTAGGCCGCGGCTCCGCGGCCGTACAGAGACTTCATTGCTTCCTATTTGCATAGTAATTCTTATAACTGCTTGTATATTGTTTTAGGTATGTTTAATCTGAATCTAGTACTGTATATTCTGGAGATGGTTTTGGACTCGACGATTCGATCGGAATTTTCATTTTGTTGCTTTTCTGGGTAAATTAGATAGTATTGAAGTGTTCGAACGAGTATCATTTGCTCACTATTCACGGGGTTTAAATATTCTGGAGATACGTGCAAGTTTTTTTTGTGGTGGACCCTCTAGAAGACAACAAACCTTAACTCGATTATGTGACCGTCTTGAACTGCCCTTTGAACCTTAGGGTTTGGGGCAGTACGGCGTGCCACATGTGAGGCGTTGGCTTGACCCTTCTACGGCTGGACCGATACTACTGTGTCACACTCCGGGTTTTTGAACTCCGCTCAAGTGTTGAGCTTTAGGGAATCTTGGGTATTTGATCGTTCGTTCGAAAACTTTAATACTGTCTGTTTATCTGGAATGTGATGCAATGTGTGGAATACATGTTACTAGACATGAAATACGAAGTATGTGATATTTCGCATTTGCGATGTCTAAAGAGAATGTGGATTCCAGATATTGCAGTTTTACACTTTCTTTTCTGTGACCGTAAGTGTAGTATGTAGTGGTATTGCCGATTGTCGTTGCTATACGTCGACGACAATCGGTGTATGCATACTTACTTACGTTGATGATATGAGATATTATGTGTTGCTGAGATATTATGTGTAGGATTGTGGCGATTGAATAGCCGGGGGGTTTTATGTGAGATGAGAGTTTTATATTTTCATTCATGTAAATTCAAATGTAATGTAATATTCTTTTATTTGGGGCACTTCCGGGTTGAGGTTGCTGCCACCAGTGTTGTATATTATTTACTTTTCCGCATTAGGATGGACCCAAGGAGGGGAGCACGGGTGACCGGGTTCTGGGGTTCAGTGGGAGGCCATCTCGAGGAGTCGAGACCGGGTCTCCTAATCTCCAAAATTGGTAGGGTCGCTTGCCGCTCTCGTAGGGGTGCAAGGTGTGGGCTTGGCTATTCATCGCGACTGTGGAATCCGTATTTTCTATTTTGGCTAAATACTAAATACGGACGTCCTAGTATATCCCACATTATATCTATGTTTCTGCTTCCTGTGTTCTGTGATATCTGAGACGAATGACATATTATATATATGATATATAGTAGACGTTGCTTATGTTTTACACCCACGCTAGTCCCGTCCCGGTATGCCGTTAGTTAAGTAACCTAACGGTGCATAACGGAACATTGCGGCGAATGCGGATGGCAAAAGCGTACGTGTTATTTTCGTTTCTTTTCTGTGATTGGCTTAAGGACTTAAATGATGGGATTACATTAATGTGATTAATGTAAAGAAAATAAACCTAAAAAGATGTTGTAGAATCGGATTTGAAAACCACTCGGTTATTTATGAAAAAGCTACATTTCAAAACTGCAGAGCTTAAGCCACTCCTTTTGAAAACCATTTGATTCTACAACGATATCAAGTTCAAAGCATTAAAGATTTTCTTAAAAATCATCTGCAACCCTCCGTCATTTTAGGAAGTAGAGTACTTAGTATTCGTGATACGTTTGTTGACTATAGTTAAGGCGTAGTGTACGGTAGCTAAGTGATGTCTTCCTACATTGCATATGATGCAGATTAATTAGGACAATCTTATGACTTTGTTGACCATAGTTAAGGGTCATATGAGTGGGTCTAATTAATCAAGAAATGACGGGTAGAACTTGACTGGTACTTATGATTTGTTGACCTTAGTTAAGGTCATAAGTACTAGGGGTAAAAATCACATCGGGAATTTCAATAGTTGAAATTTGCAATGAGATTGCATACCTTCCATATGATGGTTGGATCCCGATCCCACTGCGGGCAATAGTTGCTCCTAGGAGAGTTTTACAGTTTACAATTAGCTAACTCATTAGGTGTCTAGAAAGGTGTTAACGGGGCTCCGCCTCTGGGAAAACGAGGTTTACTTTAATTAGGTCCGTGCGAAAGCACGGGGAACCTCCTCAAGTACCGACACTGGCCTGGCTGAACGGTTAGCGAAGTTGTAGACTGTAATTAATCCTGGCTAGTTTTTCTTTTTAAGGTTTGAAAGAAAAACTCGATAAAAGCAGTGGGAAACATCGATTAGACAAGATAATAACCAATCTGATCTATGCAAGAGCTTTCGCTGAGTGTATTCATTTCTCTCTCTTAATTGCAGATACGCATGACTGGACTCAAGCTTCTACTAGATAAAAACAAACTGAATGGGACCAATTATAAAGACTGGCTGAGGAATCTGAAAATAGCCTTGACTTATGATAAAGTATCATATGTCCTCACGGCTTCAGCCCCGCCCGTCCCAGGTCCAAAATCCTCAGTTGCGGACATTGAAGTCCGCAAGATATGGGACGCTGACTGTGCCACGGCCAAATGCCCCGCGCTTGCATCGATGGATAACACACATCAAAAGCAGCATGAGGATATGGACATTCACGGTATATTGCTCCATACAAAGAAGTTGTATGGAGAGCAATCCCGCGTATTACAATACGAAGCATCAAAGAAATTGTTTCAGATGTGAATGGCCCCTGGCACACCAGTAGGAGACCATGTTCTGAAGATGATAGCTCTTATAGAAGAGCTTGAGGACCTTGGATGGACAATGGACAATGAATAATATACGGATATTATTTTGCAGTCCCTCCCCTCCACCTTTGCTCAATTCATAGTGAACTTCAACATGCACGGCATGGAGAAGGAACTCCCTGAACTCCTTAATATGTTAAGGAGTGCAGAGAGCACTATGAAATCAGCAAAAACTCCCGTTATGACTGTTGGACAGTCTTCCTCTTCTCACCCGAAAGCTAAGGCCAAGGGAAAGAAAAAGAAGAAGCCCACCAATCCTAAGGGTGGAGTTAAAAAGGTGAAGGGAAAGGAAAAGTCCAAAGCTGGAGACTCGGGAAAAGGCGAATGTTTTCATTGCCAGAAGACAGGACATTGGAACCGCAACTGCACGGAGTACTTAAATCTCAAGAAGAAGCATGGGGGTGCTTCTGCTTCAGGTGCGTTTGTAACAGAAAACTGTTTTTCAATAAACTCTGCTTCCTAGGAATTGGATACCGGTTCAGGTTCTCACATTTGCAATTCTATGCAGGGGCTGAGAAATAGCAAAGTTTTGAAGACAGGTGACCATACTCTCCGTGTTGGAAATGGTTCCAATGTACATACAGTCGCAGTGGGAGAGTATCACTTGGGGTTGCTATCTGGATGTATTTTGGTTTTGAATCCATGTTATTTTGTACCTAATATGCTTTGTAATATAATATCTGTTTCTTTGTTAGACAATGAAGGATATAATTTCGTATTGCAGAACAATGTTATGAACATTCACCTGAATCAAATGTTGGTTGGGTATGTGTAACATTTTCAAAAAAGATAAAATATTAATTTTGGGAATTTTTATAATTTAATATTATTTTATTGAATATTTTAATATTTTGGTATTATTAAATGCAAATAAATAGGAAAAAAATTGAGAAAAATTATGGAAATTCTAAAATAGGGTAAATTAGATAATTTTGACATTTTAAAGTTTTTGTGATTAGTTTGACACTAATTTAGTGCTAATCGCGATTAAAAATCGCTAATCGGATTTTTGGCAATTTTGTGCAAAACATGCACATATCATTTTTCCACACTTGTGTTACATTTTATTTGTCATGGTTCTTTTGGGTTTACTATTGGAGTGAGAAGAGTTTAAAAGAAAAGAAAATAAGGAAAAGAAAAGATTAAAGAATTGAGGGTTGGTGAGAGAGTGAGGTATGGGCTCTTTTGACCTTGAGGCTTAGCCATTTCTCCCATCATTTTCCCTCCCTCTTCTTCCTCCTACTGCTGCTGCTCCTGCACTTTATCTTCCCTCCCCCTTCAACTCCTCAAATCACCATGAAAACAAACTCAAAACCCTACCCCCATTTCACTACAAAGATGCACAAGCTCAAGACCTTCATGATGGACCAAGAAAGCTTGGATTTTGGCCGCTAGAGGCAACTCAAGAATTTTCTTGAGTTGCCAAATGAGGTAATTTCTGGATCATTAGCTTAGTTCTAGCATTTCCTTTACCCCCATGTTAAGATTGAATCGATATTGTGTGATATTATGGACTTGTGGATAACCTAGTTAGGGTTTGAGGGAAATTGGTGTTGTATTGTGAAATTGAGGTTAGTAGAAGTTATACCATCACCCTAGTGTATGAATTGGAACCCAAAACCTGAAGCTTAAACCAGAATAAGGATTTTAGAAACCGATATCGGGGAAAACAGTGAATCTGGGAGAGTTTTTAAGAATCTGCTATCACCCCGAGACCCCTAAAATAAAACTAAGATTGACAGTGAGATGTGCAGGCACCAGAGAACCATCACCCCAAACCCTAGCTCCCCACTCCAAAGTGAGGCCGCCGATTTTCCCATTCTGGCCGCAATTTGCTGCCAGAGCAGAGGGGATTTGCCTCGTTTTGCATGCATGCCCCCATTTCCTCTATTCTTGGCCCAGGGTACTTCTAGTTTTGACTGATTCCATCTAGAGTAAAATCTGGGACATATATCCTAAGTTGCTATTTTGGATTCGTGTTTCCGTATTCCGTATTTTTAATTCTGCAATTGTGGATTGTGTTTTGCCGCGACTATGTGGCGTTTATACGACGATATAGAGGATTTATTTATGGTTTTGAAGGCGTCCCATAGGTTCTCACCTATAGGCCCCTTATCGTATCGTTTTGGATTTCGTGTGCCGTTTTAGCTTTGATTTGGTTTTAATGCGCATATACGACACTTTGATGTGTAGGTACTCATGAAGACTTCGGGACGACAAGCAAATGCGTGGTGATGTCCGCTATGATGATGCAGGTGAGTAGATTATATCTACAGGGGGAAGTCGGGTGGATGGCGTATAGCACCCCCGCAGTCCGTAGATAGTATACTATGTAGTTTATTTACGTGGTAGTTGTAGTATGTTATGGTTAATTAGAGATAGAAATAACTAGCGTAGTTCCTAGTTGCGAGCTCTAGGATAGAGGTACACCGGCACGCACAACCTTGCATACTCATTATACTTGCACTGTGTTTGATGATATGGGATGACTTTGGAGATGAGTCGATGATGTGGGCTTTGTGCCGCGGGATCGGTGATTTGATATGATTCATATTTGGGATATGACTTGTGATTCTTGCTGGCTTGGGATGTGTGTTTACCCCCGCATGCATACTTTATTGATGGTATCGATTTGTTCTAGACATAGAGTAGTACCCCAGATTATATGATCAGATGATAGTGATACCTGTTATGTGATGAGATAGTGAGATGTTGACCCGTACCCAGCTATTGGGATGCCGTACGATGATTTACCGTACGATATTGAGGATAGATCCGCACTCATAACTCGAGGATGTCCTACGATATATTAATGAGGCGGGATCACCGACTAGTACATCTATATATATCGACTCAGATTTAGGTGGTTTCCACACCTACCCCTCCTGATTGACCTGATACTTAGATCTGTAGTTTGCATAGTAGATTCTTCACTGTGGTGTTGACTATTTGATTTCCGCATATTCATGCTATTCGCATTGCTGGCATATGTTTATTGCTATATTATTATCATGCTGTTAGGACACCAGCACCATTATCGATGATGCGTATGTTCCACGTACACTATTTGCCGGCTCACACACTTCATCATCGATAATTGCCATGCCACTACACTGTAGTACTGTTGTATGACTTCTGATATGATTACCTTTCTTTACATGTCGCATACATCATGGATTGATTGCATAGTACATCGCATTGGATTTACTTCTTGATGTTGGATTTTCATGTGATTTCTGATTTTGAGGACCGTGGGATTATTTAAGAAAGGATGCTCTATTTTGAAAAACCCGGTACCTCGTGATATGATATTTTGGTGCGTCCACCACGCGTTTTCTCGGTGCTGAGACGTGTGCTTGAAACCCGATTCGAGGCGTGGATGATCCGTTTGCGGGTTCATGGTGGGCCCGGTATGGTTCCCCTCGGCAAGATGATCGATGGGTTTTGCCGATTGAGCCTGGAGGCGGGCGAGTACCTACCGATGATTGTATTTGAGCTCGGCGGATATCTGGAGCATACTGACCGGAGTTGAGAGATGGGGGCCGAGGGCCGATTCCGCAGACATAGCCCGCGGGCCGATCCGGACTGACGGAGCCTGATGGATGAGGATTTACGTGTCGATGCTAGGCACGGGTTTCATGATGTTTTTCCATGATTTTGTTTATATCCTCATATTGCATACATGATGCTCATTGTCATTGGGTGACGGGTGGACGGGTTCCACATATATACAGACATGGATCATATACAGACTGGATTTACACTGATCATACTTCATTTGTATATATAACAGGGTATGAGGGCGCTGTTACATATACCCTTACACCAATATTAGTGGTATGGGACGCTAATATATGTGTATTGATATCCTTGATACTTCATCATATTTACTTCATGCAGACATACCCTATACTGATGACATGTTATTACCTGAGTACTTGGCACTATATACCTGTTTAGATGTTGCTTTGCCACCTTATCATGTATCAGGCTTATTCTTTGAGGTTTATTACTGATTGTTGACCTAGGATTATGTCTTGCATTCGGTTTCTGCTTGTAGATATTTTCTATTCACGAGTTGGCAACTCACCCCCGTTGTGCCACAGTTCTTACAGGTTTTGCCGCACAGGTTCCTTTGCGGCATTTCTGGCACATTGCTTCCTTGAGGGTGAATTGCATTTGGTAGGTGGTTTCTTTTGCATCAAGAACCACCATTGTACTTATATTATTCATTGTATCTTGAATTTCCATCAACCAAAATTGTATATTGTTTCAGACTCAGACTTTAGTGATGTATTATTCGACCTTAGAGTCGCGCTTAGCAGTATTGCGGTTTTCTTGTTTTTTTTTGAGTTCTTTTGGTTTGACCCTCGCCGTTTGGCGTTGTATATTATATTGCATGTGTGGTTGTGACCGTCAATTGACGAAGAGCTAGCTCCCGCTTGGGGATGCCATTATCATTGCATATATTGTTATCCTTGTTGTACCCCATTCGGGGCCAGTTTTACAAAAGAAACTCTGCCGAAATTTTTAGAAAAGACTTTACTGTTTCAAAATGCATATTCGGCTTAGTTATTTAAAAACCTTGATTTCAAACATGTATTTCTTCACTCCTTTAAACCAGTTTCTTTACTTATTCCTAAAAATGGTTTTAGATTTCTGGGCTTTTGGCTTACTTGGATCAGATGGAGTCCTATAGACTTCATATGTTTCAAGGGCCAGTCACGTGCTCTTTCGGGTCGTGACAAAGTTGGTATCAGAGCGCTAGGTTGACCTTGGTTCGAGTCTAAGTTTGACTATGTGGAGCCTAGGGCGCTTATATATATACGGAACTTAGGCTTGACCTTACGGAACTTAGACTTGGTCGAGGGGGTATTAGACCCGAACTTTCGTCGCGTAGGATGACCCTTGGTTGATGGAATAGGTGACTAAAGTAGAGTGACGTACCGTTGGTATGTTCCGCGGCATACTTACGACACGCCACTCCGCTTAAGGAACCTTAGGATATACATATTTTCGAGATCAGTGATTCTCTTTATATCCAGGATTATACATCCATTTGAGATCCCCGATTCTATTAGTTTCATGATCATACCGTTATTGATGCTGTTCCTTCTTATGATCATGTATTCCCTTTGGATCTGTTGTTCTCTTCCTTACCATTGATCTGCTCTCTTCGATACTCGATTGAGGTTCATGTCGCCATGTTTGAGCGCAGTTTGGGCTGCTGCTAGGGTTACGGCCGGTGCGAGCTCGTCTGGTACGAGGGCCGACCATTGTGTTTTTTGGTGACATGGGAACGTCTCGAGTTAGTTTTGGTGATTGTGACCTCTAGTGGAGGCGAGTGCTTGGTTTTGCACCGGATGATCGGGCCATTGTTAGAGCTGTCGGTTGAGAGAGGACTGTTGATGTACAGCATACCTCAGAGATTATGATGTCGCCTACCGTGCAGACAGATGGACCAGCTGTTGCTGAGATTGACAGGATGTCGCTTCCGAAGCTTACGAGCTGAGATTGCCGGAGCTTTCAGGCAGATATGAGACAGATGATAGCTAGTCTACCCGATTTGAGAGACGAAGGTGATTCGTCCGATTTACGCGCCGGAGCGGGCCCAGTTGAGTTGAAGATTTCCAGTGTGGAGAGTCTTACTCAGATCTAGAGCAGACCGACTCAGAGATGACCGCCTATGTATTGCCTTTCCTGGAGGATTGAGGCGCTGTTCGGCGTACAGGCGAATGAGCCAGTTACTGCTGCAAATGACGAGATACCGCCCAGATGGTTGGAGCTACTGCAGCGTGAGCATATACTTAGAGAGATGATAGAGAGTCGCTAGTCACCTGAGGATGAATGACTAGGACATTTGGTTCGTTCGTTTACCGATGCGAGGTCATCAGATAGATTGTTTCCAGCTAGAGACGACTTCACGCAGGTTCGTTGAGAGTCGATAGAGACGATCGAGTGTCAGGAGCCCATTTTCCAAGTTTAAAGTATACGGAAAGACATGCAGGTGATTCTATGGACCCTTTAGAAGAATGAAACCCTAACTCGACTTAATGACCGTGTGAAAGCCTTTGAACCTTGGGGTTTGCGGCAGTTCCGCGGCTCCATTAGTGAGGCTTCGGTTTGCCCTTCTACGGCTGGACCACCGACGCTGTGGCATGTACTCGATACTATTAAACTGTACTCAAGGTGTTGATCTCTTGGGGGATTATATGGTTCTGGCGAGTCGATCGAATGTTTCGACATCATTCGGATATCATGTGATGGGATGCTTTGCTTGGGAGACTCCAGATACGAGTATAGCCGTTGGAGCATAGTCCATGCAGCCACGATGAGACGAGTCCGAATAAGTCGACATTGAAGCAGAGTGAAGAAAAGAGTTCGCAAGAGATTTCGACGAGATGACGTCCCACTCCGCTGACATCAGAGATGTGATACGCACCCAGAGGCGTTGTATATGGATATATCTTCCAGAAAGAAGCGCGATAAGTATACAGCCGTTCCGGAATGAGAAATTGCTTCAATAATGGATGGTGACTTCCGGGCAATTCGGCAGGATTGAGATTTGAGAGGGAGACCTCAACAGGACCCTTCTGGAAAACGATACGAAAAGACCTAGACCCAGGGGTGGTCATGTTGCGCACACCAGCAGGCCAGAGTTCGGCATCGTCGACGAGGTAGTTGACCAGGTTCGGATAAAGGAACTTACCCAAATGCATTGCGAATTGATAAAGAATGGACGAGTATTGTGAATTCCTCCGATGGTTGGGACGTGTTTCCGAGGACCTGTTTGGCCAGACATCTTATACAGAATGATGAAGCTACAGAGTACGCGATTTCGAGTCCGTGTGAGAGATTTCGGATTGACCGTGGCCGAGAACAGTGCAGTGCGTAGATAGCACGGCGTGACGTCATAGTGGACGACGATAGAGACAGGTGGAACCAGAGGTTCGGGCGAGATGCTGACGAGCTGTCATTACTTCCCGTCGAGACGAGAGACCTGATATGCTTACAGAGGCGTTGGGATGCGACCAATTTCCGAGAAAATATTGTGTTGAGGACACAGATGTCTCTCGAGTGTGAAGAGATTATGCAGGAGAGCCAGCCTCTGTACAGTTCGGCATAGGCAAGATCGGAAGAGACCTTGAGCAGGATTCCTTCCAGGACATTGCTGCAATGATGTTTGCACCCAGGATCAGATGTGTGACGTGCATTCAGAGGGCCAGAGGCCGACGCCAGTGATGGGCTGCCACACGAGTGGTCGTGAGGATTGACCGATAGGTGACCAGAGAAGTGCCAGAACGGAATCGTCCCCGTTAGCACACCTGACAGGGCCGATGAGCCGATTGACTGCGAGATAGGTAATCCGCAGAGAAGATAAGGACCCAGAGTCAGAGGACGCCAGACCGTGAGCAAGAGACAAGTAGATATCCTACGCTGCTAGCAGTGGATGCACCGACTCCTTCTCGACCTTGAAGGAGGAACTACCGACGACGGTATTTATGATTTGTGTTTCTGTGATTCGATTATCACGTATCTGTCATTTTGGATTTCGGTATTTTGGGAATTCTGTTTGCATTATTTGGTTTTGATGACTGAGTTTCATGATATTTGTTTCATGCACCCACTGGATATTTATATATTTTGCGCATAGTTACTACATTCAAGGTATTGATTGTGATTTCACGCCTATCTTATACAGTGATTTGATTTACACTTCCAGCATAGTTTTCATGCACCTTTAGTGTTTTGATATACGATTTTGGTGCACGCCAGATGCACTAAATCGGGATTCTTCGTGCATGTCACATGCACCTAATTTTTCTGTCAGGCACACACGTTGCCTACGACAGATGTTTCGTGCACACCAGTTGCACCTAGATGTTGTTTTGTACACCTGTTTGACACATATATGGATTTTGATTCCTTGCGCACCAGACGCATAGGATATTTTTATATATGCATTTTGGGGATTGATTTCTAGTAGAGCAGTACATTTTTATGATATTCTCTATGTATTGATGCCTTCGGAGCCCCGACAAATTGGATTATTACTGAAATTGTTTTAGTATTGGGGGTTTAAATTTAAATTCGGGGACCGAATTTCTTTAAGGGGGGTAGATTGTAACATTTTCAAAAAAGATAAAATATTAATTTTGGGAATTTTTATAATTTAATACTATTTTATTGAATATTTTAATATTTTGGTATTATTAAATGCAAATAAATAGGAAAAAAATTTGAGAAAAATTATGGAAAATTCTAAAATAGGGTAAATTAGAGAATTTTGACATTTTAAAGTTTTTGTGATTAGTTTGACACTAATTTAGTGCTAATCGCGATTAAAAATCGCTAATCGGATTTTTGGCAATTTTGTGCAAAACATGCACATATCATTTTTCCACACTTATGTTACATTTTATTTGTCATGGTTCTTTTGGGTTTACTATTGGAGTGAGAAGAGTTTAAAAGAAAAGAAAATAAGGAAAAGAAAAGATTAAAGAATTGAGGGTTGGTGAGAGAGTGAGGTATGGGCTCTTTTGACCTTGAGGCTTAGCCATTTCTCCCATCATTTTCCCTCCCTCTTCTTCCTCCTACTGCTGCTGCTCCTGCACTTCATCTTCCCTCCCCCTTCAACTCCTCAAATCACCATGAAAACAAACTCAAAACCCTACCCCCATTTCACTAAAAAGATGCACAAGCTCAAGACCTTCATGATGGACCAAGAAAGCTTGGATTTTGGCCACTAGAGGCAACTCAAGAATTTTCTTGAGTTGCCAAATGAGCTAATTTCTGGATCATTAGCTTAGTTCTAGCATTTCCTTTACCCCCATGTTAAGATTGAATCGATATTGTGTGATATTATGGACTTGTGGATAACCTAGTTAGGGTTTGAGGGAAATTGGTGTTGTATTGTGAAATTGAGGTTAGTAGAGATTATACCATCACCCTAGTGTATGAATTGGAACCCAAAACCTGAAGCTTAAACCAGAATACGGATTTTAGAAACCGATATCGGGGAAAACAGTGAATCTGGGAGAGTTTTTAAGAATCTGCTATCACCCCGAGACCCTTAAAATAAAACTAAGATTGACAGTGAGATGTGCAGGCACCAGAGAACCATCACCCCAAACCCTAGCTCCCCACTCCAAAGTGAGGCCGCCGATTTTCCCATTCTGGCAGCAATTTGCTGCCAGAGCAGAGGGGATTTGCCTCGTTTTGCGTGCATGCCCCCATTTCCTCTATTCTTGGCCCAGGGTACTTCTAGTTTTGACTGATTCCATCTAGAGTAAAATCTGGGACATATATCCTAAGTTGCTATTTTGGATTCGTGTTTCCGTATTCCGTATTTTTAATTCTGCAACTGTGGATTGTGTTTTGCCTCGACTATGTGGCGTTTATACGACGATATAGAGGATTTATTTATGGTTTTGAAGGCGTGCCATAGGTTCTGACCTATAGGCCCCTTATCGTATCGTTTTCGATTTCGTGTGCCGTGTTAGCTTTGATTTGGTTTTAATGCGCATATACGACACTTTGATGTGTAGGTACTCATGAAGACTTCGGGACGACAAGCAAATGCGTGGTGATGTCCGCTATGATGATGCAGGTGAGTAGATTAAATCTACAGGGGGAAGTCGGGTGGATGGCGTATAGCACCCCCGCAGTCCGTAGATAGTATACTATGTAGTTTATTTACGTGGTAGTTGTAGTGTGTTATGGTTAATTAGAGATAGAAATAACTAGCGTAGTTCCTAGTTGCGAGCTCTAGGATAGAGGTACACCGGCACGCACAACCTTGCATACTCATTATACTTGCACTGTGTTTGATGATATGTGATGACTTTGGAGATGAGTCAATGATGTGGGCTTTGTGCCGCGAGATCGGTGATTTGATATGATTCATATTTGGGATATGACTTGTGATTCTTGCGGGCTTGGGATGTGTGTTTACCCCCGCATGCATACTTTATTGATGGTATCGATTTGTACTAGACATAGAGTAGTACCCCAGATTATATGATCGGATGATAGTGATACCTGTTATGTGATGAGATAGTGAGATGTTGACCCGTACCCAGCTATTGGGATGCCGTACGATGATTTACCGTACGATATTGAGGATAGATCCGCACTCATAACTGGAGGATGTCCTACGATATATTATTGAGGCGGGATCACCAACTAGTACATCTATATATATCGACTCAGATTTAGGTGGTTTCCACACCTACCCCTCCTGATTGACCTGATACTTAGATCTGTAGTTTGCATAGTAGATTCTTCACTGTGGTGTTGACTATTTGATTTCCGCATATTCATGCTATTCGCATTGCTGGAATATGTTTATTGCTATATTATTATCATGCTGTTAGGACACCAGCACCATTATCGATGATGCGTATGTTCCACGTACACTATTTGCCGGCTCACACACTTCATCATCGATAATTGCCATGCCACTACACTGTAGTACTGTTGCATGACTTCTGATATGATTACCTTTCTTTACATGTCGCATACATCATGGATTGATTGCATAGCACATCGCATTGGATTTACTTCTTGATGTTGGATTTTCATGTGATTTCTGATTTTGAGGACCGTGGGATTATTTAAGAAAGGATGCTCTATTTTGAAAAACCCGGTACCTCGTGATATGATATTTTGGTGCGTCCACCACGCGTTTTCTCGGTGCTGAGACGTGTGCTTGAAACCCGATTCGAGGCGTGGATGATCCGTTTGCGGGTTCGTGGTGGGCCCGGTATGGTTCCCCTCGGCAAGATGATCGATGGGTTTTGCCGATTGAGCCTGGAGGCGGGCGAGTACCTACCGGTGATTGTATTTGAGCTCAGCGGATATCTGGAGGATACCGACCGGAGTTGAGAGATGGGCGTACTGCCGGGGCCGAGGGCCGATTCCGCAGACATAGCCCGCGGGCCGATCCGGACTGACGGAGCCCGATGGATGAGGATTTACGTGTCGATGTTAGGCACGGGTTTCATGATGTTTTTCCATGATTTTGTTTATATCCTCATATTGCATACATGATGCTTATTGTCATTGGGTGACGGGTGGACGGGTTCCACATATATACAGACATGGATCATATACAGACTGGATTTACACTGATCATACTTCATTTGTATATATAACAGGGTATGAGGGCGTTGTTACATATACCCTTACACCAATATTAGTGGTATGGGATGCTAATATATGTGTATTGATATCCTTGATACTTCATCATATTTACTTCATGCAGACATACCCTATACTGATGACATGTTATTACCTGAGAACTTGGCACTATATACCTGTTTAGATGTTGCTTTGCCACCTTATCATGTATCAGGCTTATTCCTTGAGGTTTATTACTGATTGTTGACCTAGGATTATGTCTTGCATTCGGTTTCTGCTTGTAGATATTTTCTATTCACGAGTTGGAAACTCACCCCCGTTATGCCACAGTTCTTGCAGGTTTTGCCGCACAGGTTCCTTTGCGGCATTTCTGGCACATTGCTTCCTTGAGGGTGAATTGCATTTGGTAGGTGGTTTCTTTTGCATCAAGAACCACCATTGTACTTATATTATTCATTGTATCTAGAATTTCCATCAACCAAAATTGTATATTATTTCAGACTCAGACTTTAGTGATGTATTATTCGACCTTAGAGTCGCGCTTAGCAGTATTGCGGTTTTCTTGTTTTTTTTTGAGTTCTTTTGGTTTGACCCTCGCCGTTTGGCGTTGTATATTATATTGCATGTGTGGTTGTGACCGTCAATTGACGAAGAGCTAGCTCCCGCTTGGGGATGCCATTATCATTGCATATATTGTTATCCTTGTTGTACCCCATTCGGGGCCAGTTTTACAAAAGAAACTCTGCCGAAATTTTTTGAAAAGACTTTACTGTTTCAAAATGCATATTCGGCTTAGTTTAAAAACCTTGATTTCAAACATGTATTTCTTCACTCCTTTAAAACAGTTTCTTTACTTATTCCTAAAAATGGTTTTAGATTTCTGGGCTTTTGGCTTACTTGGATCAGATGGAGTCCTATAGACTTCATATGTTTCAAGGGCCAGTCACGTGCTCTTTCGGGTCGTGACAGTATGGTACGCTTAATAACGGAATATATTTCCTAAATCAACACACAGTTTTCAGTATACAACACACTAATAAAAGAAAACTTTCAGAATTAAATGAAGCTTTTCTTTGGCACTGTAGACTTGGTCATATTAACGAAACAAGACTAAACAAGTTACACAAAGATGGACATTTAAACTCTTTTGGATATAAATCTTATGCGACTTCCCAGTCTTTTATCAAGGGTAAAATGACCAAAACTCCGTTTACCGGACACGGAGAAAGAGCTACTCATCTCCTAGGCCTCATACATAGTGATGTATGTGGGCCAATGTCTACACAGGCTAGAGGCGGTTTTTCATACTTCATTACGTTCACTGACGATTTCTCAAGATTCGGTCATGTATTTTTATTAAAGCACAAGTCCGAAGCTTTCAAAAAATTCATTGAATATAAACAAGAAGTAGAAAAACAAACCGGCTTGGGTATCAAGATGCTTCGATCAGATTGAGGTGGTGAGTATCTCAGTACAGAATTTGCAAACTACCTAAAAGAGAATGGGATTCTCTCTCAGCTTACTCCTCCTTACACACCACAGCACAACGGTGTGTCAGAACGACGGAATAGGACCCTATTAGATATGGTCCGTTCCATGATGAGTAATGCTGAGTTACCCGTCTCGTTTTGGGGGCATGCATTGGAGACTGCAGCGTTTCTGCTAAACAGGGTTCCGACCAAAACCGTGTCTACCACGCCATATGAGATATGTCATGGGAAGAGACCATCTCTTAAGAGAATTAAGATTTGGGGTTGCCCGGCCTATGTTAAAAAGCAGAATCCAGACAAACTCGAGACACGGTCAGTCATGTGTAACTTTGTGGGATATCCAAAGAATTCTTATGGATATCTATTCTACCACAAAGAGGAACAAAAAGTGTTTGTTTCTCAGTATGCCACATTCTTAGAAAAAGAGTTTTTCACAGAAAAAGATGATAGCAAGGTGGTGGATCTAGAAGAGGTACTAGAAACACAAACTACAAATGACGATTTGGTTGAACCGCCTGTTGCAATAGAAACTGACGAACCCCGGCCACTCCATAGGTCTGGTAGGACTTCTCGCCCACCGGAGAGGTACTACGGTTTCCTCATTGATGGTGACGGAGAAGACTGCATCATAGATGATGATGATGATCCTACCAGTTTTCAGCCGGCTATCACGAGTGGAGACTCTGTGAAGTGGCTGGATGCCATGAGATTCGAAATGGAGTCTATGTACACCAACAAAGTATGGACTTTGGACGTTGTACCCCCTGGGGTGCAAATGGATCTTTAAAAGAAAGATTGGTGTAGATGGGCAGGTGGAGACCTATAAAGCAAGACTTGTGGCGAAGGGTTTTCGTCAAAGGCCAGGTTTGGACTATGACGAGACTTTTTCTCCCGTGGCCATGCTTAAATCCATTCGGATCCTACTTGCTATTGCTACTCACTACGACTATGAAATCTGGCATATGGACGTTAAAACCGCATTTCTAAATGGAAATTTAGAAGAATGCGTTTATATGGATCAGCCAGAGGGCTTCATTGACAATGGGAGCAGCGGGAAAGCATGTAAATTGCTTAAATCCATATATGGGTTAAAGCAGGCATCACGGAGTTGGAACATCTGTTTCGATGATGTCATCAAAGAGTTTGATTTCATAAAAAATCCAGATGAACCTTGTGTTTATAAGAAGGCTGTAGGGAGAGCTGTCACATTCCTCGTATTGTACGTGTAAGTCTACGTTAGCGCCCCGGCCGTCTACAGACGCCAAATGCGGAACAAAAACTTTTAAACTGGCGCTATCGTATACTTTAACCCGGATCTGCCAGTATTGCTAAACTAACAAACTGTAAAGAGTGTAGGAATGTTATACCGAACGATCCGAGTCCTTCGTTCTTCAACCATCATCCCACGCTCCGTTGCGGCTGCTCCGATCTCGTCGATCTCCGATGTCCTCGTCGAAGTGGCACCACATGATCGGTTCTTTAAACGGGCTCCCGCCTCTGACTCGAGGCAACTCGATCGTCAAGTTTGCTAAAAGAGACGACCAAGATTGATGTAGAGAATGAGTAGATGACTTTGTCTCACTTCGTCCAAATCCGTGGACGATCGGTTAATGAAGTTGCCGTGGAAATCGGGTGATGGAATGAAATGAACTGTAAAGTTCCATACACCCCGAATGCTATCATAATCTTTTCTAACCGAAATGAAACATCAAGTGAGAGTGAGAATGAGGAGAGAGAGAGGGCAAGCCATATATAGCAAGAGGGAGGTGACCGTAGGAGAGGGGGGTGACCACAAGAGAATGCTTCTCACTTCAAAAAATATCTTAAGCAATCCAAAACCATTAATAACAAAGCATGAATCACTAATAACACCTCATCAAGCATTAATGAACCATTAAATGCAACCAATGAAAACTTAACACCATTTAATCCTAGTCACCTCATCTAGAACCTTCTAGAAGAATCCACACTCATCTCAAGAAAAGACAAATCCGTCTTTAACCGAATGTTAAAAGACGGCTGATAGAAAACTGGAAACTGGCAACTTCCAAAAGTGATCCTGAAACGAATTTCAGGACAACCCCGAAACTGTATAAATATACCCGCATTTGTATTACGACCGAATACAAATGCAACTGAGACAAAGATATTATACCTACTCAATATAATACTCGGATCCGGCTTAAACCAAAGCCGACCAGTATCATCTGTCCGAAAATCGACACGTGCGTAAACGCACGTGCATTTTCCAAACCCTGCCATGAAACCATACGGCCTCTACAACGTTTCGCCCGAACTTGGGAAACTGTCTGTGGGGGACTCTAATGACTCGTCAGCACCCTGGCAGTGGGTTTAACCACAAACCGTCAGCGGCACTAGCTATGCGTAACGGCTGCCCATGGACTGACCTCAAGGGTGGCCAAGGAGCGAACTCAAGGGAGACCGATGAGCGAACTCCTCCGAAAACCCTACTGAGCCTAACAGTGACAATGTATATACAGTCCGGTCCGTTCGTCAATGAGTATCGCATATCCGCCTAGGGGGCTAGTAACGTCAGACCCCCATTAGCAGTATAAGTCGTGTCGGAGTGTAGCCCAGAACGCCCTGAGATACTACTGGAATACCTACCAGTAAATCTCCTGCCTCGGCCGAGTGCTTTGCGTAATGGCTCTCCTAGACACAGCACGATCTCGCCCCCAATACCGGGAGAGACGAAACCCCTGCCGATCCGCTCACGTGCCTCCATATGGCTCGGGACTGTACCCAAAAGCTACCTGTTTGCACGACTCCTTTGAGCCATGGTAGGGTAGAAATCAAAGCACAGTGGGAACTCACATGAGACAAATGACGACCTCAGGTCGATGAACTAACCTGTACACATGTCACCAGGGAACTGCTATCTGACGATAGGTATAGTACTAACTTGCAGATTCCCGACGAGTCCTGTCCGGTGTACTCATAACCTAATGAGCACCTGTATACATCTTAAGTGATCCAACTGACACCAGTGGCTTGTGGGACCGGCCACCGCCCCTCGTCGGGGTCTCGACTGTACACACTAGTCTACTCCGGAGTATCGATGCCCTGTCTCGAAACTCCCACGACTAGGGACCGCAATTAAGGATATGCATATAAACTACCCAACTCTCACGTATATGATCGCCATCATACAGTTGGTAGTAAAGCAAGATCCTAAGGGCTCTATCAAAGTGTAACATGCAATCAGTCACCTGAACATGTACACGACTGATAAAGGCAAGCCAGATAGCATACTATCATTTCGAGTAAGACTGTCCTACCGGGATAGGTCCTCCGCAATCATTGCAATCACGTACCTGCGATCCAATAATTGACTATGAGGGCACTATCTCCAACAATCTCCCACTTGCACTCAAGGCTAATATTGCGATGTCGACTACTCACAACCCGTGTGAAACCGAACATCCAACTCCTCTACTAATCAGTTTCACAAAGCCCGTTTGTAAAACTATTGTGTTCGAGAAATAGCCTCGGTGAGTGGATCCGCCCAGAAGTATCTTTCTATATCTCTCTTAATCTCAAGTTCACGGAGAAAGCCATCTCCCGAATTGAGTAGTACTTGTCTTAGAACATGTCTAGATATCTGATGGGACCTTAGTTCATAAATGAACTCCATATCCAAACTTCTTAGACTTAATCGATCACTGAACCTAATCAGTATCGGGCACCTTGCTTCCCACAGTATCCTATTGGACCACCTGTCCACAATACTGTCCCTCTTCGTCAGAGGGAAAAACTAAAACTCTGACAGTCACTCTGTCATCCACGTCACCTTTGAAGCCTGGAATGATAATCGTCTCCCGAAGGAGGCTGCCGTCATCAAATCCGTAGAACATGTACTTATGTTCTATAACCGCTTCCTTATGTTTCTCCAGGATTGGATTAATACAAACTTATTGCATCTAGTGCAAAACCAACATTTGGTGTGGTACTTGACATCTCATGATTGACTCAATTGCCTAAGCAAGTGATCTGCCAATCATGCACATCCCTCTCCCCTTTAGTCTATACGACATCTTTAGAGAGGGTGACTCCATCACCTGCAGGTACACCACCATGCTAGGAGTCAACTATTCCAAAAACCATTAGAATATTGTCAAAGTACCCACATTGGGAAACTACCCAAATCCAGATCTAAAACCATAGATCTAGAGACCAGAATGTCAAATATTATATCCATATCCTGTCTGGAGAAACAACTGTGTGACGACCACAGTACAACCGATCGTAGTATAGGAATTTTACTTCCCACTCTGTGTATGTCATCCAGATACCATGACATCACACCCTACTACCTTCTTAACTGATCCATCCCCTATTCTGATTGAAGTCAAACCCATGACTGTCACATCAAAATTAGATGATCTATCTCCGCTATAACTGCTCAAGTCTATAAATAGACATAAGCTACTTGCCCACCATGCTTCCGTTGCTCCCACTGACTACGACAACCCTCCTACCGGGTCTCATATCCTGGAACAACAGTAGTGTCAAGTCTGGGTAGATAAGAACCTCCCTGTCACCGTCCTTGAGGCTACCGAAGTACCTCTCGGGTGTCTGAGGTTACCTACCATACCTGCGGAGTGGCTATTGGAATGTCAAACCTGATTGAATGTATAGGTCCTATTAAATTTTTCCGTAATCGTTCGCGGTTCTGGAATCACTTCCAGTTCTACCATACTCCCACTACTGTTATCTGAAAAAGATCCATTTTTACTAAAACTGTGGCGAGTCAAGAACAATATCACTATTGATCTTCTAAATGGTAGAATATCAACCCTCGTCATAGCCAGGGTCAACCCACAAACAGCCATTACAGAAACGTGCCCTGAGTTATCCAGTGTCTGGTTTTAATCATAAGCTGGACAACTCCCCGTACCTTAATTTCTTTTAAGGTACGAACTATTCTATATCCAATATAGAAACTTTGGCACTAATTTAATTTGGAACCATATTCAAATCCATGCATCTGTCTCCAGTGCATATCAACTTAATGGAAAGAGGCTAATCAGCATTACTCAACTTAGGAATCCATCCAATTATGAGTAACCTGAAAGAGAAATACGTTTCTCAAAACCATCACTATCATCTGAATACCATTCACAAGAATCTACATCTTCGATCTCTTTGAAGAATCCCGATACTTGTGATACCTGGTTCTCTACTTTATTCTTATACCCATAACTTCTCAAAACTTAGACCTTGTATTTCTACGAAACACTTGTCTAAATACTAGAGAAGTTATAAGTAAACAGAACATAGTACGAGGACCTACCCCTTTGTCCTGATGGACACTTGGACAACATACAATACTCTGTATAAGTCCGCTGAGTTAAACAACTCAAAACTTGTGCGTCGTAGGTAGAAAACTGTACCCTGGCGATTTCCTCAAATATCACCAATTGCAACGAATTCCGATATAATGAGGATGATCACCTAATTCCCAATATCTTACTCCCACTCATCATCTGTAAAACCATACAGATATGAGAATGAAACCTGGTAAATACATACCCTTGGAGTAAGTGTCTAATCGGGAAAACAGTTTTTCTTTAACAATGCACTGAAACATGAAAATGTTTCGTAGGGGTATCCTGGTATTCATAGCAATGCCTCTTCCATAATCCAATTCATGACTTCAACCGTATATTTTATTGCCATCTCTCCAAATCCCTTTATTTGTCTTTAGTCGTTACCTTCTGTAAACCATCGTTAGGCTAACTGGTTTTCTTCCTTCCCTACCGTTCGGCACCAGCCTATGGTTTGGAAGAAGACTATCCAGTAAGCATAATAGGTGTACCCTCCTAAACCAAGGAGTACTCGCAACTGAGAGAAGGTGACGATAAAAGACAACTGAATAATACCTTATTCTTTTTAAAGGTGAAATAGGAGCGGCGATGAAGTACGCGGTTTTGGTCGTGAATGATATCAGTCGCATTTTACTTTGCCCTCTTTCTAATCCCTTTATTTTGTCTTTACATATTACCTTCTGCACACCCTACTTAGGCTAATTAGTTTTCTTCATTCCCTACCTTTCGGCACCAGCCTATGGTTTGGAATAAGACTATCCAATAGGCGTAATAGGTGTACTCTCCTAAACCAAGGAGCTCTCGCAACCTGAGAGAAGATGATAATAAAAGACAACTGAATAAACCAATTCTATTTCTCCTGAACCTTGATCCATCCTCGAAGAAGTCCCTTCGAGTTCGTATATAACCATACGATGGCTCTATCCAATGGAAGTGGATATCCGTAGTAATACGGGTGTTCTGAGAAATTCAAAGGGTAAAAGAAGGAGTGTCAATGACTTTATGCAACATAGACAATCCAAAAGCCAGTATTTTAAGAAGGTTCGGTCAACCTGGTCACTGAGTCATAGTCTAAGGTCGGTCAAAGGTCGCTGCCAAAGAGAGAGAGAGAAAAGAAACACTCTGCGTGCACTCTAACCTAGATCAGAATGGTCATCATTTTATCTAATCCGGAAACCTCCCACTGTCCTGTCAAATTCTCCTCCAAACCTAAAGAAGAATCAATCGGGATCACCCGAAGAGTAAACCAACTCATCAGTGGGAATCAGGATCCAACTCTCATCGCATGATAACGTGATGGAATGCATCCACGTTACTCATACTCCAGAAGGTATGCGCATACTCGGCAAGTTTCAGTTTCTTTAGAAACTCCTGATATGATTTTTGCCCCATGCTCTTATAACCTTGGCTTTGGTCAAAGTGTCATAAGTCACATGCCAAGTTCTACCCATCACTATCTTGTCAATTTGAACCCACCCGCACATGCCCCTGACTTTGGCCAATCGGCAGAATGACTGTCCCAAACTAACTCATCTATCTATGCAACAATTGAATACCCAGCAGCTACCAAACACTATGCCTTAACTTTGGCTAAAATGCATAGCTTGAATACTACTAAATACCCAAAAGAAGTGACGGAGGGCTACGACTGGTTTTTGGCGAAAAACCTTTAGCGTAGTGAACTTGATATCGCTGAAGGAACCTGATAGCTTTTTAAAATATAGTGGCGAAAACCTTATGCTAAAGAGGTCACTCCCGGTAAAGGGATCTCGGCTCTTTCCTCATGGAATGAGGTGCAGGATATTCCACTGAATACCGCTATGCAAAGCAACTTGTAATCGACTATAGTGAAGTTATTACTCTGACGCAAACTTCTGTCCAAGGGGTCTTTCCCGGTGAAGGGATATCAGCCCTTGCCTCGTCGAATGAGGTGCTGGATATTCACACCGAATACCGCTATGCATAACAAAAGGAAACGTCTTTGTAACAACACTTTTTTAAAATTTTTCCAACAACTCAAACAGGTTTGTTTTACTTTGCATTGATCAGAATCAACGCAGTCCCATCAATCAATCACACCAGAAAAGAACGAAAATAAAATGTACGTATATGCCATCCGCATTCGTCACTGGGTCCCGTCATCACCCGTTAGGTTACTTAACTAACGACAGAGCGGGGACTGGACTAGCGCGGGTGTAAAACATATACAACATCTAATAGTATATAAACCAATATACATAATCGCTCCAGGCGTGATAATATGCAACATTACAGAAAAGTAATAAGCATCACAGAACAATACAGATATCTGGGATCCCCGAGTTTCATAGAGCCGCTGCTGAAACTCGACGTTCCCCTGTCGTGTGGATAGCCTGTGCAATGAAACCTAGACCCCTACGTGTGCGGCAAGTTACCCGCCAAGACCTGAAGCGAGGCAGCCCCCTACAGCATAGTGAATGGACCACCCAGCACTCCACGGAATCCGGTAAGCTTGGGCACCCCTCCTTGGGTCAACCTGTACCCCCTACTAGTGCGGCGAATAGTCTGCCAATTCTGAAGTGGGACCCCTCTGCCTCTCAAAGCCATGAGATGCGGACCCGCTGCCCCCCAGAACCCGGCTATCCGTGCACTCCGTCTCGGGGCAAAACCTAGTACAGTAATGAAAAATAGTACAATAGGTACATCGACCGCAACCTGGTCGTGCCCCAAAAAGAATATTATACAACAGGCAGTGACGGCAGTCCACAAGTTGGACGCTCGCCCCGCAATATCAAATGTACAAATAAACTCAAACTGTACTACCATTGCACACTGCTATCCACCACGACAAATCCGCAACATCACAGCACAACACAGAACATCAACGCGAATGTCACGTTCGCAAACCCGTCTAAAAGAACTATAGCAGTTAAACGCGGTTTACCGATCAAATGACATTCCCGGTCGGAGATATAATGTAAGCACTGTAAACTAACGTGTTTAAATTTCGATCGACCAAAGACCAAATATCAAAAAGTGGGCCCCACTACTTACTGGTGAACAGTAACAAAACCTGGGCCAAAACTTTATATATCAAAAACCCCAAAATCCCACAGAGAACCAACTGACAAAATTTGGGAGCACGTGCTCCCCACGTGGCCGCGGTTGCGCGGCCAAACCATGGGTTTGGCCGCCCTTCCGCGGCAGCTTGGAGGGATCACGAACCCAAATTTTGTCGTGGCTCTTATAATTCCCTGCACAGATTTTTAAGACATCCAGAAATAATTTTGAGACCGTTTAAAATTAACAGAAACTGTCGGGCATGGATTTTGCAGTTTTTAGTTTTCCGGTCGGATCGATGTTTTAAACGCGTTAGCACAAGTTAGTATAGCAAAATGGTGAGGCTCTAATACCACTGTAAGTCTACATTAGCGCCCCGGCCGTCTACAGACGCCAAATGCGGAACAAAAACTTTTAAACTGGCGCTATCGTATACTTTAACCCGGATCTGCCATTATTGCTAAACTAACAAACTGTAAAGAGTGTAGGAATGTTATACCGAACGATCCGAGTCCTTCGTTCTTCAACCATCATCCCACGCTCCGTTGCGGCTGCTCCGATCTCGTCGATCTCCGATGTCCTCGTCGAAGTGGCACCACATGATCGGTTCTTTAAACGGGCTCCCGCCTCTGACTCGAGGCAACTCGATCGTCAAGTTTGCTAAAAGAGACGACCAAGATTGATGTAGAGAATGAGTAGATGACTTTTTCTCACTTCGTCCAAATCCATGGATGATCGGTTAATGAAGTTGCCGTGGAAATCGGGTGATGGAATGAAATGAACTGTAAAATTCCATACACCCCGAATGCTATCATAATCTTTTCTAACCGAAATGAAACATCAAGTGAGAGTGAGAATGAGGAGAGAGAGAGGGCAAGCCATATATAGCAAGAGGGAGGTGACCGTAGGAGAGGGGGGTGACCACAAGAGAATGCTTCTCACTTCAAAAAATATCTTAAGCAATCCAAAACCATTAATAACAAAGCATGAATCACTAATAACACCTCATCAAGCATTAATGAACCATTAAATGCAACCAATGAAAACTTAACACCATTTAATCCTAGTCACCTCATCTAGAACCTTCTAGAAGAATCCACACTCATCTCAAGAAAAGACAAATCCGTCTTTAACCGAATGTTAAAAGACGGCTGATAGAAAACTGGAAACTGGCAACTTCCAAAAGTGATCCTGAAACGAATTTCAGGACAACCCCGAAACTGTATAAATATACCCGCATTTGTATTACGACCGAATACAAATGCAACTGAGATAAAGATATTATACCTACTCAATATAATACTCGGATCCGGCTCAAACCAAAGCCGACCAGTATCATCTGTCCGAAAATCGACACGTGCGTAAACGCACGTGCATTTTCCAAACCCTGCCATGAAACCATACGGCCTCTACAACGTTTCGCCCGAACTTGGGAAACTGTCTGTGGGGGACTCTAATGACTCGTCAGCACCCTGGCAGTGGGTTTAACCACAAACCGTCAGCGGCACTAGCTATGCGTAACGGCTGCCCATGGACTGACCTCAAGGGTGGCCGAGGAGCGAACTCAAGGGAGACCGATGAGCGAACTCCTCCGAAAACCCTACTGAGCCTAACAGTGACAATGTATATACAGTCCGGTCCGTTCGTCAATGAGTATCGCATATCCGCCTAGGGGGCTAGTAACGTCAGACCCCCATTAGCAGTATAAGTCGTGTCGGAGTGTAGCCCAGAACGCCCTGAGATACTACTGGAATACCTACCAGTAAATCTCCTGCCTCGGCCGAGGGCTTTGCGTAATGGCTCTCCTAGACACAGCACGATCTCGCCCCCAATACCGGGAGAGATGAAACCCCTGCCGATCCGCTCACGTGCCTCCATATGGCTCGGGACTGTACCCAAAAGCTACCTGTTTGCACGACTCCTTTGAGCCGTAGTAGGGTAGAAATCAAAGCACAGTGGGAACTCACACGAGACAAATGACGACCTCAGGTCGATGAACTAACCTGTACACATGTCACCAGGGAACTGCTATCTGACGATAGGTATAGTACTAACTAGCAGATTCCCGGCGAGTCCTGTCCGGTGTACTCATAACCCAATGAGCACCTGTATACATCTTAGGTGATCCAACTGACACCAGTGGCTTGTGAGACCGGCCACCGCCCCTCGTCGGGGTCTCGACTGTACACACTAGTCTACTCCGGAGTATCGATGCCCTGTCTCGAAACTCCCACGACTAGGGACCACAATTAAGGATATGCATATAAACTACCTAACTCTCACGTATATGATCGCCATCATACAGTTGGTAGTAAAGCAAGATCCTAAGGGCTCTATCAAAGTGTAACATGCAATCAGTCACCTGAACATGTACACGACTGATAAAGGCAAGCCAGATAGCATACTATCATTTCGAGTAAGACTGTCCTACCGGGATAGGTCCTCCGCAATCATTGCAATCACGTACCTGCGATCCAATAATTGACTATGAGGGCACTATCTCCAACAGTACGTGGACGACATTCTTCTGATAGGAAATGATATTCCTATGCTACAGTCGGTCAAATCTTTCTTATCACTAAGGTTCTCCATGAAGGACCTGGGTGATGCCACATACATTCTGGGCATAAGGATCTATAGGGATAGATCCAAAAGGTTATTGGGATTGTCCCAAACCAGGTATATTAACACCATCCTAAAAAGGTTTAGTATGGAAGACTCCAAGAGGGTGCCTTACCCGCTTGCCATGGGGTCACTCTCTCCAAGGATTCTTGCCCAAAGACCGATGAAGAGAGAGCTCGCATGAGTGTTATACCCTATGCTTCGGCAGTAGGATCTATAATGTATGCGATGTTATGCACACGCCCAGATGTAGCTTATGCACTTAGTGTTGTAAGTAGGTATCAATCCAACCCAGGGGAGAATCACTAGACAGCTGTGAAGAACATTCTTAAGTTCTTACGAAGGACTAAAGAATTGTTCTTGGTGTATGGTAATGGAGATCTCCAAATGGAGGCCTTTATCGATTCGAGCTTCCAGAGCGATAAGGACGACAGCAAATCTATCTCTGGGTTTGTATTTACCCTCAATGGAGGGGCGGTAAGTTTGAAGAGTTCCAAACAGGATACCGTTGCAGACTCTACGATGGAAGCTGCGAATGATGCTGCCAAGGAAGCCATCTGGATGAAGAAGTTCGTCTCGGAGCTAGGAGTAGTTCCAACCATTATTGATCCAATACCTTTGTATTGTGATAATAATGGGGCTATGGCGTTAGCCAAGGAGCCCAGATCCCATCAGCGGTCCAGACACATCCTGAGGTGTTTTCATTTGATCCGGGAGATTGTAGATCGCCGCGAGATCGAGATTAGGAGAGTAGACACAAAGAATAACGCTGCGGATCCATTCACCAAGGCCCTCCCTCAGCCGCAGCATGAGCGACTTTTTGAAATGTTGGGTATGAGATACGCCAATAACTGGCCTTAGTGCAAGTGGGAGATTGTTGGATATATGTATGCCCTAGAGGCCATTATATGATAGTGGATGTATTTGTACATGTACATATATTCAGTATACATTCTTGATCGACATGATAGTATGCTATCTGGTTCTTCTTTATCTGACATGTTGATTTGATCATGCTTTTATTCATTCATACATGCTGATAAAGCCCTGAGGATATCGGCTTGACTACTGTGATTATGATGGAGATCATACTAGTGGGACATCTGTAATCTATAAGCATATCCTGGAATGTCCCTAGTCGTAGGTATATCGAGACGGGGCATTGATATACCAGAGTAGACTAGAGTATATGATACTAGACCCATACGATGGGCGATGATTGTTCCCACATTCATCGATATTTGACATCAAGATCATATACGGGTGCTCAGTGGTGACTGGGTACACTGGACGGACTCACCGAGAACTCCTATATGGAATTATATCTATCGTCGGATAGCAGTTCTCAGGTGACACTGGTACAGGTTAGTCTGTAGACCCGAGATCGTCATAGAGTCTTGTGTGTTCTCCCACTGTACGTTGGTTGCCACCCTACTACGGCTCTACTGAGTTGTGGAAACAGGTGGCCGTTGGGTACATTCCCGAGACACACGAAGGCGATGAGCGATAGGAGGGGTTTCGTCTCTCCCGGTATTGGGAGTTGATGCTGTGCTGTGCCCGACTGGTTATATCAGTAAGTCCCTGGCGAGGGCTGCTGAGATTTGCTGATAAGTGTTATCAGTAGTTTCTCGATCTGTTATAGACCATTCACCGGCATGACTTATTGAGTTATTGGGGTCGACGTGACCATCCCTAGGCTCGATATATAGCATATCTGACAAAGAGACCGGACTGTACGGTAGTGTTGCCGGTTGGCTCGACGGGAGTTGTAGCAGGTTCGCTTGTTTTCTTCTCATCGCTCAATACCCGGGTGGCCGTTACGTTTAGCTGACCGCTTGCGGCTTGGGGGTGCTTGATATGATCATCACCCACCGCCGGCGTATTGACGAGTCTTAGAGTCCCACAAAGGAGTTATCTAGTCCAGGTGAAACGTTGTGGTGCGCGTATGCGATATGCGCATGGACCCGATTAAAATGCGTGTATAGGATACCGTATATTGATCGGGCGGGTTGTTTTTGGTAGGATCATATGTGATATGGCCGGATTGATAAATCAAGTGTTGATTTATCATTTAACCATTAGTTTTCTCACTTGAAATCTTTTCTTGTATGATGGATGTATGCATGCATGTATGTTTTCTTTCTTTTTAGATTCATGCACATATGGATGTGCATACATACATACATACATACATACATCATCCTTCATGGTTGATTACACATTGAATATGATGGCAATATAAGACTCACACCATGGTTAAATATATGGATTATTATTTAATTTTTGGTTAAAACTAAAGATATAAAGAAAAGGATAATTCATGCTTAGTTTCTACACTCTTCTTAAACCTAACCATGCTCACCAACTCCTAACCATGAGTTAACCTTCTCTTTGTGTTTTAACTCAAATTAAATAATATCTTAAACATTAAACCATGGTTTGAGATGAGAAGGAATAAATATATATACATATATTTTCATTTTTCTTTTAATGAGTTATCTTTTTACTCTTGTTAAAAGAAAGCCATCATCTTCTTCCTCCTTCACCATTTGCTCTCTAGACTTTTGTAGTGAGCAATATACTCATCAAGTTAGGTTTTTGAAGTGAGAAAAGCCACCACAACATCATTCTACACAAGTTTAGCCCACTTGTTTAGAGTGTTATCTTCATATCTTCTCTTGGAAAGTGAAGTCGATAGCTTGGACGAAGGAGCTTCGGGTGGATCGTTGTGGACACTAGAAGACTTCAAGAGAACCTTCCTCCAACACTCAAGAGGCCAAAGAATCTAGCGAAGGGAGCTACAAAGGTTGTACTCTCGAAACCCTAGTCTTTGTTGCCTTTAATGTTTAGAAACCCTAATTTTCTAGGATAGATCTTCTGTATGCTTACTTAGCACCATAAAAATTTGATCTTTGTGACATGTGAAGCTTCCAAACTCTACATAGGGTGCTAGGTAAACCTAACAAAGGCTACTTTAGGGATTTACTGGTAAGTGTTACCAGTAGTTTCTCGACCCGTTATGAGCCTCATATCGACACGACTTATCGAGTTATTGGGGTCTGACGTTTACCACCCCTAGACGAGATATGCGACATATCAGACGAACAGACCGGACTGTACGGTAGTGTTACTGGTTGGATTCACCGGAGTGTCAGCGGGCTTGCTCGTTGATCTTCTGATCACTCAATACCCGGGTGGCCGTTACGTTTAGCAGACCGCTTGGGCTTGTGGGCGTTTGATATGATCATCACCTACTGCCGGTGTATTGACGAGTCTTTAGAGTCCTACACAAGGGATTCTTGGCTCAAGCGAAACGAAATAGGAGTGCATATGAGATATGTGCGGGACCGAGAATAATGCTAGTATGTGATACTGTATTCTATTCTCGCGATTTGTGACATTGATCGGTTGTATCCGATATAGCCGGGTTATCGGATCAAAGTGTTGATTCGATAAGTTGTTACTATTGATATTAGTCAGTTATATGCGATATGACCGGATCGTTAAATCAAGTGTTGATTTAATGATTTAATTTATAATTATATATTTGATATATTACTTTACATTAACTAGTATTGGTTCACTTAAGATTTTTTTTCTCACTTGAATGTGCGCATTGTTTATATGTGATATATGCAAGTGTACATGTTTGTATCATGATTGATGATACAAACAAGTTGTGTGTATGAGACTTGAACCAAATCAAGGTTAAATTAGGGTTTACTATTTTCCTAGGATATAACAAAAGAGTGTGACTTTGGTCAAAGTTATCAAGCTTCATGAAGCTTGATGAACATTGACAAAGTCAACTCTTCTGTCATTTGTATAAGATATTAGTTAACCCAACCCTTAACCTAATGCTTTGGTTAATTCTCTACATGAGTTAAGAATGAGGGCTTAACTCAACCATGGTGCCATTATTTATTGGATAAGTTTTATTTTGGATAATGATTCATATGATTCTTTTCTTCTTCTTCATCTTCATCAAGCTCACAAAAGCTTGCTAGCTCCAATGGTGCCATAAGAAAAAGAGTGAGAAATCCAATTCTAAAGTGAACCCACTTCCTATTTCTTCATCCTCTACTACTTGCCATGTAGTATAAGGTGTTCTCTTCACAAAGTTTTTGACCAAGTGAAGGAATAGCTTGAGTTTGAGTCTCCCTGACGTAGATCATCTTCGGCCTCGAAGTCAATGACCTAGCCCGATCATTTCTCCGACGAAACCATCGCTAGAGTCCGGGATCCGATGATGGCAGCAGAGGGACGTTAACACGGAGCTTTAGAAGTGGAGGACCGGATCTACAAAGGTTGTATTTCCATTCACTTAGTAGCAAAGTTGTTTGCTTACTTGTAGTTTCGCCTAATCTCTAGTTAACGATCTTCATTAGGGTTTCTCGGCACTAGAAAATTTGAATTTGGCATGGTAGATGCCTTGTGTAACCTCTTGAGTGTGCCTAGGAACCCTACAGTGGTATCAGAGCCTAGCTAGAGCTTTAGGCGAAGTGTAGACGATGTTAGAAGTCCGATCAAACCCGAAACCCTAATTCAAAACCCTTTCTCTGTACAATTTTTCAAAACTGTGAATTTTGTGAATTAAAAATATCCAAAAAATTCAGCAGGGTTTTCTAGGGGTTACAGTGAAGCACGTGTCCCTGAATCAACTAAAGCGCTGCGGAACCGCGGTCCCACCCTGGCATTTGCGGCAGTTCCGCGGCCATAAAGAAGCTTCTTGTCACGTTCTTTGCATAGTAATCCCCGTCTGTAATGCCTGTGTTTTATGGGTAATTTTAATTACTGCTCAAGAGTTGAGTTTTCTGGGTTGTATTGGGAGTTCGTAGATTCGATCGGATTGTCAAACTTTGTCTATGTGTTTTTCCGGGTAATTTTAGAATATGTTAAAAAGTTCGACCGAATATAAATACCCACTTTTTCCCCTGCCGGGAAATTTCCAAGTGTTGGATTTTTCCGTAGTTTAATAACCTTCTAAGTAGTGCAAGTAACGCGATGGTCCCTCTAGAAGACAACAAACCTTAACTCGATTATGTGACCGTCTTGAACTGCCCTTTGAACCTTAGGGTTTGGGGCAGTACGGCGTGCCACATGTAAGGCGTTGGCTTGACCCTTCTACGGCTGGACCGTTGGTACTGTGGCATGAAGTGAATGTTTTTAAACTGATTTCATGTGTTGAGCTGTTTCGGGAAAACTTGGGGGTTTGATTGTTCGATCGGAAATTTTAACATTTTCTATTTATCTGGAATGTGATACAATATTTGGAATTCACAAGTAGTTATGAGATAACTGATTTGGATGTTATAAACATGGCACTTTAGTCTCACTTGATCGGTTGCCACGGAATTTTGATGTGATCAAAAGTCTGTCGCAATCACGTAGCGTATGCGGATACTCGCCGGGTAAACTTAATAGACAGCCTTGCCTCATAGCCCCGACCAAGTGACTGTAGGAGAACCCCGTCGCCAAGAGCATCTGTCAGGGTGCTCGCGGTAGCGGTGTTCCGCCTTGGTGCACTTTGTCGACGGTATCGGGGTGCGGCCGTCTACTAAAGTTTGCGACGAGCATTCGATCAGTTTATCGGGAATCTTGTTGAATTTCCCGACTAGATATTGAAAAGTGTTTTCGATATAGAGACTAAAATGCGGGGTTTATAACTGTTAGGCATGCGATGTCCAAGGAGGTTGCGGATTCCAACTGTTGTAGTTTTACACTTTCTTTTCTGTGACCGTAAGTGTAGTATGTAGTGGTAATGCCGGTTTTCGTTGCTATATGTCGACGACGATCGGTGTATGCATACTTACTTACGTTGATGATATGCGATGTTATGTGTTGCTGGATATGTTATATTGGATCGTCGCGTTTTGAATAGCCGGGGTTTTTTATGTGAGATGGGAGTTTTTATTTTCATTCATGTAAATTTTATTGTAAGTAATATTCTTTTATTAGGGAACTTCCAGGTTGCGGAAGATGTCACCGTTGTTGTATATTATTTACTTTTCCGCACTAGCATAGACCCAAGGAGAAGGGCACAAGTAACCGGGTTTTAGAGTCCAGTAGGAGACCAACTCGAGGAGTCGAGTGCGGGACTCCTAACTCTAGAATGGGTAGGGTTGCTTGCCGCTCTCGTAGGGGTCTAGGGGTGTGGGTTTGGTTATTCATCGCGACCGTGGAATCCGTGTTTTATACTGGCTCGTATTAAAAACACGGACGTCCTAGTATATCCAATGTTTCATATGTTTCTTCTGCTGCGATATCTGTGATGTGATCATTTGATATGTTGTGATGGATACTGTATATAGTATATATGATATATTATATAGACGTTACTTATGTTTTGCACTTGCGCTAGCCCTGCCCCGCTCTGTCGTTAGTTACCTAACCTAACGGTGCATGAGGGGACATCGAGGCGAATGCGGATGGCATAAGTGTACGTCGTATTTATCTGTGATGTTTAGGTAACTTAAATGATGGGACTTCATTAATATGATTAATGAAAGAAAAGAAACCTAAAAGATGTTGTGGAATCGAATTTTCAAAAACAGGTAGCTACAGTTCTTGCTTTGCATCGCGGTGTTCCTTCTAGAACATCCTGCACCTTATTCGATAAGGAAAGGGCCGAAATCCCTTCACCGGGAATGACCCCTTTAGCAATAACTGGCAGATGCTACAACCCTCGGTTTGTATTTTGATTGCTCCTATAGTTCTTTCTATTCACAGCGGTATATATGATATACCCTGCACCTTATTCGATGAGGAAAGGGCCGACGATCCCTTCACCGGGAGTGACCCCTTTAGCAAAACTAGAAAGGCCTCAAAAACACTCCATTTTAAAATCATTTGATTCTACAACGATATCAAGTTCATTACGCAAAAGGTTTTCTTAAAAACCTGTCGTAGCCCTCCGTCATTTCAGATAAGTACTAGTTAGTATTCGTGCTACGTTTGTTGACTATGTTAAGGCGTAGTGTGCGGTAGCTGATTAGTGCTTATCTGTATAAGCATATGATGCGATTGGATTAGGGTAGTCGTGCGACTTTGTTGACTATGTTAAGGGTCGTGCGGGTGGGTTTAATTCAATCGGGAAATAACGGGTTGAACTTGACTAGCACTTATGATTTGTTGACTATGTTAAGGTCATATAGCTGCTAGGGGCAAAATTATTGGGAATTTCAAGTGTTGAAATTTGCAATGAGATTGCATACCTTCTATGAGATAGTTGGATCCCGATACCCGCTGTGAGTAAGAGTTACTCCTGGGAGAGTTTTACACATTACAATTAGCCAATCAAGTAGGTGTCTAGAAAGGTGTCAACCGGGTTATGCCTCTGGGAAAATGAGGTTTACTTTAATTAGGTCCGTGCGAAAGCACGGGGAACCTCCCTCAAAGTACCGACACTGGCCTGGCTGAAAGATTGGCGAACTTGTAGCATGTAATTAATCCCGGCTAGTCTTTTCTTTTAGGGTTTGAAGGAAGATTTGATAAAAACAGTGGGAGCCATCCTGATTAGATAAAATAATAACCAATCTGATCTTGAAAGAGCGCACGCAGAGTGTTTTCTTCTCTCTCTCTCCAGGTAGCGACCATATCACGCCTTAATCAAGATAATAAAACGGATATATTGACCGAACCCGCTTGTTATACTAAGCTGAGGAACGTTGGTCCCGCTCCAACTTATAAATGTTATAAGACAGAGCAGGAAATTAGGGGATTACCAGAATTCCCGTGCCGTCCAAACGAAAAATGTGCATACTGATGCATCTTCTTCGGGTGTGTTTATTACAGAGAACTGTTTCTCAAATGTCCTTTACGTCCTGGGTATATGATACCGGATCAGGATCCCACATATGTAATACTTTACATGGGCTACAGAAAGGTAGAGAACTGAGAACGAGTGATAAGTTTCATGAGGCAGAAAACGGTGCAAGTGTTGCAGCCAAGTCTGTTGGTCACTGTCACCCTGTATTACCAGAATACATTGATTCTGAACAAATGTTATTAGATACCGAACATGATATACAAAATCATATTTGTCTCTTTATTTAGATAAAGAAGGATATAATTTTGTATTGTTGGATAATGTTTTGAACATTTCCTATATCAAGAGTTGATCTGTTCAGGCACGTTATCTAAAAGCATTAACGTTCTAAATCAAACCACAGTTCTTAGTATATAGAACACACACAAGTGGAAGAGTTCAGAAATGAACGAATCCTTCTTGAGGTATTGTAGACTAGGTCATATCAATGCGACCCGACTAGCTGAAGTTACATATAGATGCATATTTAAATTAGTTTGAATTTACATCTTCTGAAACTTGCCAGTCATGTCACAGAGATAAGATGACCATAGCTCTGTTTATTGGAAGCAGAGAAAGAGTTAGTGAACTCTTGGGATGATACATGTTGATGTATGAAAGTCCCCTGTCTACATATGCCAAGACCGGTTCTTTGTACTTCATTACATTCTCTAATGATCTCTCAAGATTCAGACATATGTTCATGTTGAAACACAAGTCCGAACCTTTTGAGATATTCACAGAATATAAGTTGGAAGTAGAGAACCAAAATAGGTATAAGTATTATGTCCTATGATGTAATCGAGAAGGAGAATACTTGAGCACGGGATTCTTGGACTATTCTAAAGGAGAATGAGATTCTCTATCAGCATTACTCCTCCGTATACACCACAGCACGTCGATGTATCGGGGCGGAGCAATCACACCCTATTTGATATGGTGCGCTCTATGATGAGTACTACTGAGTTTCCTATTTCCTTTTAGGGAGTTGTGCACTTATGAAATTGCATACCTATTGAATAGGGTTCCTATCAAATCAGTTGCCTACCATTTCATATATGATATGGAAAGGGAAGAGCCCATCTCTTAAGACAGTTAAGATTTGGGGTTGTCCGGCCTATGTCTAAAAAGCATTATCCGGACAAGCTCGAGGCAAGGTCAGTACTGTGGAAGATTGTTGGATATCCCAAGCATTCGCAAGGGAATATCTTCTACCTAACCGAGAAACAAAAATGTTTTGTTACTCAGCATGCCACCTTTGTGAAAGGGAATTTCTTGTGAAGAAATTAGTGGACATGAGGTAGAACTGGAAAGAGTTCCAGCTATACAAACTGCAGCTGATAATTTGGCAGAACCAAAGAATTCAATAGCAACCAACGAACCTCAGCCTCTCCGCCGATCTAGTAGGGTTTCTCACCCACCTGAGAGATACTTTGGTTTCCCTATGACAGTGGGAGCGAGAATTGCATCATGAGATGATGACCCAACTAGTTTCGAGCTGGCCATCAGGAGTGGGACTCTGTAAGAATGGCTGGATGCTTAGCGATCTGAGATGAAATCCTTATACACCAACAAAGTATGGATTTTGGTTGCTTTATCTGAAGGTTTAAATCCCCATCAGGAGCAAGTATATCTTGAGAAGATTACTTGGTGTAAATGGAAAAGTTAAGACTTTCAAAGCTAGACTTGTTAAAGGTTTGCATCATTGACCAGGTATGGATTATAATGAAACCTTTTCTAAGTAGCTATGCTTAAGTCCATCCAGATCCTACTTACCATGGCTACATACCATGACTACGATATCTGGCGGTTGGGTGTCATGACTGCTTTTCTAAATGATGTTTTAGAAGAAAGAGTCTGTAAGTACACAGTCAGAGGGTTTCGTAGACAGTGGGAGCAGCGGAAACGTGTGCAAGATGTTTTATGTGATAAAGCAGGCATCGCGTAGTTGGAACATCTATTTTGATGAGTTAGTCAAAGAGTTTGACATCATCAAAATGGTAGATGAACCTTGTATATACAAAAAGGTAGTAGGGAGTATGCTGGTGATCCTCGTAGAGTACATGGATGACATACTCTTGATAGGGAAGGAGTTTCCTATGCTACGCTCGGTCAATCTCCGCTTATCACAAGGATTCTCCATATAGGATCAAAGTGATACCTACTAAACCCTGGGTTTTGGATCTATGAGATAGATCCAATTGGATGTTAGGATACTCACTAGTTGTAGTGAGATGGTATCAATCGATCCTGGGAAGAATCACTGGAAAGGTTCCAAGGTGATAAGGACGACTGAATGTCAGTCACAGTCATTGTCTTTACCCTCAGTAAAGGGACGGTATGTTGGAAGAGTTCCAAGCAAGATACCGTGGCATACTAGACGATAAAGGCTGGATACATCGCTACCAAAGATGCTACCAAAGAGGAAGTCTGGGTGTATATTAGTTCATGTGATGAACTTCGTTCCTCCCATTATGTGACAATGGAGTTGTGGCTTATTCCAAGGAACGCCCGTCCCATCAATGATCCAGACATATTCTTAGGCAGTGTCACCTGTTCGTGGAGATGGTTGATCTCTAGGTGATCGAGGTTAGGAGAGTAGACTCAGAGGACAACACGGCGGATCCACTCACAAAGGCCTTTTCCCAGAAAGAGACTTTTATGGCATGGTTTAGTATGAGATACTATAACCACTGCTATCAGATGGCCCTAGTGCAAGTGGGAGATTGTTAGTTATATGTATGCCCTAGAGGCCATTACTATACATAGGATGTATATTGTAGTGGATGCTTGGACATATATAGGGATGACTTTCTTGCTCGATATGATAGTATGCTATCTGGTTACTCTTTACCTTAACGTGTACACTGATTGTCTCTCTGTTACATGTTGGTAAAGCCCTTAGGATGTGTACTTGACTACCTGGACTATGATGCGGATCATACTAGTGGGGACATGGTAGTCCATAAGTACATCCTTCAAAGTCCCTAGTCGTGGGTGTATCGAGACGGGGCATCGATATACCAGAGTAGACTAGCGTATAGCTTCTCGACCCATATAGATGGGCGATGGATGATCCTATATCCATTGGTGTTTGACATCAGAGATGATATACGGGTGCTCAGTGGAGACTGGGTACACTGGACAGACTCGCCGAGAACTTCCAGATGGTATTATACCTTACGTCAGATGTCAGTTATCTGGTGACACAGGTACAGGTTAGTCTGTAGACCCGAGATCGTCATAGCGTCTTGTGTGATTCCCACTGTGCTTTGATTTCCATCATACCACGTCCAAGAGGGCGTGCAAAAAGGTGGCTTTTGGGTACAGTCCTGAATCACATGGAGGCAATGAGCGATTGGAGGGGTTTCGTCTCTCCCGGTATAGGGAGTTGATGTTGCGCTGTGCTCGATTGGCTATAACAGCAAGTCATTGGCCAAGGCTACTTTAGGGATTTACTGGTAAGTGTTACCAGTAGTTTCTCGACCCATTATGAGCCTCATATCGACATGACTTATCGAGTTATTGGGGTCTTACGTTTACCACCCCTAGACGAGATAGGCGACATATCAGACGAACAAACCGGACTGTACGGTAGTGTTACTGGTTGGATTCACAGGAGTGTGAGCGGGCTTGCTCGTTGATCTTCTGATCGCTCAATACCCGGATGGCCGTTACGTTTAGCAGACCGCTTGCGGCTTGTGGGCGTTTGATATGATCATCACCTACTGCCGGCGTATTGACGAGTCTTTAGAATCCTACACAGGGGTTTCCTGGCTTAAGCGAAATGAAATAGGAGCGCATATGAGATATGTGCGGGACCGAGAATAATGATAGTATGTGATACTGTATTCTATTCTCACGATTTATAACATTGATCGGTTGTATGCGATATAGCCGGGTAATCGGATCAAGTGTTGATTCGATAAGTTGTTACTATTGATATTAGTCGGTTATATGCGATATGACCGGATCGTTAAATCAAGTGTTGATTTAATGATTTAATGTATAATTATATATTTGATATATTACTTTACATTAACTAGTATTGGTTCACTTAAAATTGTTTTTCTCACTTGAATGTGCACATTGTTTATATCTGATATATGCAAGTGTACATGTTTGTATCATGATTGATGATACAAACAAGTTGTGTGCATGAGACTTGAACCAAATCAAGGTTAAATTAGGGTTTACTATTTTCCTACCATATAAAAAAAGAGTGTGATTTTGGTCAAAGTTATCAAGCTCATGAAGCTTGATGAACATTGACAAAGTCAACTCTTTTGTCATTTGTATAAGATATTAGTTAACCCAACCCTTAACCTAATGCTTTGGTTAATTCTCTACATGAGTTAAGCATGAGGGCTTAACTCAACCATGGTGCCATTATTTATTGGATAAGTTTCATTTTGGTTAATGATTCATATGATTCTTTTCTTCTTCTTCATCTTCATCAAGCTCACAAAAGCTTGCTAGCTCCAATGGTGCCATGAGAAAAAGAGTGAGAAATCCAATTCTAAAGTGAACCCACTTCCTATTTCTTCATCCTCTCCTACTTGCCATGTAGTATAAGGTGTTCTCTTCACAAAGTTTTTGACCAAGTGAAGGAATAGCTTGAGTTTGAGTCTCCCCGACATAGATCATCTTCGGCCTCGAAGTCAATGACCTAGCCCGATCATTTCTCCGACGAAACCATCGCTAGAGTCCGGGATCCGATGAGGCAGCGTGGGATCGATCGTGAGCTAAGGTGTCAAAACCCGAAATTTGGCACGTGAAACTACGTAACGTCCACAGGCGTAACGCAATTTAAGTAAGCCAGAAACCCAGAAAGCTAAACCATCAAAATAAGTAAAGGATCAGAACATTGTTAAAACTTTTGAAATCTCAACCCAAATTCTTTAAAGTCCAACCTTATTTCCTTTAAAACTTTGGCAGCACCTCCTTTGTAAAAACTAGCCCCAAAAATGGGTACAACAAAGATAAAAGTAAAGCATCCCCAAACGGGAGCAAAAACATGCCCAAAGGAGGAAAGCAACCACCACAACAGATATACGACGCCGTAGCGAAGAAATAAAAGACGATATAAATAAAACTGCATAAAAGACCTCCAAGTCACAAAATAATATACAATATCGTCCTCACAACAAGTCTCTAAGTCACACACATGAAAGTAGTAGATGGAGAGTACATGGATACAACGAATATACAATAAGCAACATCGGATAACCGCAAAACCCACCTAAGAAAAACTGCACACTATGAGCCGAAGCGGTATCCGCAGCAAAAGATGATATGATAGATGAATAGCCTGTCTCGACTACTCTGGGGAACAACCTGCAAAACACTATGGCACAACGGGGGTGAGTTGCCAACTCGTGAGTAGTAAATAACATATGCAGGTAATTGCAAGTATGCACGTACAGCGCAAATCTAACAAATGCAACTAATAGCAATAAATGGTCATATGAATGCAACAGTCATGAAAGGTACTCTAGCAGATACAACTAATACATGAAGCAATAATATGATAATATGTATATGCAATAGTCATGAAAGGTACTCTATCAGGTACTACTAATACATGAAGCAATGCATATAAAATAAATGCGGAGTATGGGATAAAATATGTCATCCTCACGGAATCCTGACCTCGTGATAGGACCAAAGTCCAACAAGACAATCAAATCCCAAATTTCCACAAATCAGCCCACAAATTGGCCCTCATATCCTGTTAGTCTCAAAGATCCTGAGTGTCCAATATCAAGTAATCTCATATATCCTGTATCCAATATCAAGTGAATCTCATATATCCTGAGTGAGTATAAATGCAAGATCATTATGATGATGTATATAAATTAGGTATGTATACATATATATTAGCGTCCCATTCCACTAATATATATATATATATATATATATATATATATATATGCATATATAACAGCGTCCCATTCTTCTGTTATATATACTTAGGAGTAAAAACATCATGAAAACAAGTGTCTAATATCGACACATAAATACTCATATCCATACGTTCCTCGAATCGTAAGTGTCCGGTATCGACACCCGTGATCTACGTATCGGTCTTTCTCATATTCATACGTTCCTCAAATCGTAAATGTCCGGTATCGACACCCATGATCCACGTATCGATCTTTCTGATATCTATACGTTCCTCGAAACCCAAGTGTCTCACCTCGACACTTGTGTTCCACGTATCGGTATATACGTCCTCCGAATCTTAAGTGCCCCAACATCGACACTCACAATCCCGTATCGGTTTAAAAAAAAAATCTCTGAGTGGATGCATCCAAATATCAAGTAAAGAATAAGAATACTTGCATAATTTCTTGAAACCACCACGGTCCTCAAATCCAGAAAACATCATGAAGAATCCATATCTCAATGCGAAAATCCATGAATATAATATATGCAACATAAAACTGTAATGTAAGCATATAAAGGAACTGCCTCTATTTAACTGCAACAAGTTAAAATATATATATATCATGCGGTTCTTAATTTCTCCAAGTCCATATAACATCAAATAAAGGTGAACATGTAGCTATAACCGGACATATGTGTAAACATGTAGGTATAGCAAGGTATATGTATCTACCTATCAGTAATGATGTAATATACCCTCCAGTTATAAGTGTAAGTATGTATGCAAGATGTACATGTAGCTATGTCTCATATGTGTATATACCTATCACTAATGGTACAATACCATATAGGTATATGGGTAACTAGCATGTAAGCATGTCAAGGCATATGTGTAAGCATGTAGGTATACAGGTATGCTATATGTCATATGCATAAAGGAAAATGAATCAATGTCTCAATGTCCCTAACCAAACAATATCATATATGTATGTGTGTTGTGCGTGTCATGGCAATTATTGACGGTGTGTGTGGTATACAATCAGTGCTCGTGCAACATGAGCCGTCAATAATAGTGCAGTGTCCTAAGGGTACAAGTCCAAGCACAACAGGTAAATATGCAATGAGGTGTATGCGCAAACTCTATATATGCAATAGAATATGCGACTAATATCATATCATCCCTAGCCTAGACGCATAACGCCATGCGGGCGATTCCCCTGTAGATGTTAAATCTACTCACCAACGCTCCTGACTAAGTAAAGCCTACCACCTATTTCCCCTTCTTCGCAGCGCCTGAAGTCCTCGCCTGTGAACCTAAAACATAATACGACAAAGAAAGTATATATTAGCAATAGACCCAAAACACGTACAAACTACGCTGACCAACACGACAACACAAAACATACTCTCAAGTGTTCGTATTGTGGCTAGCGTGCATAGCGACACAACGAAACCAACTCAGAGCAACAGCAACACAGAACACGAACCGTATCGGATAACGTAACGCGTGAAAACAAAACACAAGAAATACGCAAAGTGGTCCCAGATTTTTCTATACCAACAATCTGTAAAAGTTGCAAGTACCATGAGACCACATACAACCCCAGAGACCCCTACACCAAAACTCACCACCTCAGTCCCCACTCTGGCCGCAAATTGCGGCCAGAACCATTAAATCTGCGGCCGACCAAGAAAGGAATGGGCTCGTATTTTGAGGGTATGTTCTAGGTTACTACACTAGGTCACTGTGATGGGAACTTTTGCAACAAATACCTAGTTTGATAGCAGATCATCCGAAACCCCAAAACTACACTAAAAATATGATATTTACCCGAAACGATACATAACGCGATCAAAATTGAAACTAACAAGCTACGCTACACAAAAAAACACTTAACTAACAGAAATAGATCATTACCTAACCAAAAGAACTCAAAGATCCTAGCTTCCCAAGCTCCAAGGCATCCAAGAGGCAAATTAAGGCAAACGATGTGATTTTTGTGAGATTTTGTGAAGTTTGTGATGGTTTTGTGAAGGAATGATGAAGTTTTCAGTTGAGGAAATGAGGGAGGAGATGAAAAATAATATGAGAAAGAGATAGAGTGAGAGAGAATGATAAAGAGAGAGAGTGAGGTGAGATTAAGGTGAGTGCACCTTGCATTAACTCTCCAATTAATGCAAGCATGACTCACATGTGCCAACTCTTCTCACAACAAAAACCCAAATGAAAAATATCTCTCACTCACAATAAATATCTAGATGTTTAGGTTAAGGATAAACAAGGATTAGATTAGGGTTAAGTTGTCATGGTCACTAATCTAGATTACAGAAACAAACCCTCACATAAATATGCACATGTGTGTGGATGCCATAACAAATAAAAATAAATTATTAATTAAATGTTATAAAATGTGAGAAACCTAAATTGGTAAACTTTTTACCAAAAACCCGCACTATCGTCTAAACTAACACTAATCGAAAACTAGGGCGTTACAATCCCCCCCTTATAAAAATTCGTCCCCGAATATAAAATTCTCACTAAGCGTGCCTTCAAGGAGAAGAGTACTAAACTCCCAAATCTCGCTCGCAGCCTCCCAAGTGATCACCTCACTATACGGCTACGCCCAAGAAAACCCTTCACAGATGGCAAGATCCTTTGACCGAAGTTTCTCCACCAGCCGAACCACTAACACAATTGGCTGCCGGTGAACGAAAAGATCGTGTCCAAGCCAAATGGTCTGGTGCTGAATCATATGAGAAAGGTAATGAAGGTATTTGCGAAGTATCGACACTAGGAATACAGGGTGAATACTCAATAATCTGGGCGGAAGTGCCAAATTATAGGCAACGGAACTAACTCGCTTGAGGATCTCAAAAGGACCTAAAATCCTGGGATAAGCTTCCCAAAACTCAACATGTCATTCATCGGAAAATCTGTGGGAATACATGATCTCCCACTGCGAACTCAAGTCTGCGACCCCCACGGTCGGCCCAAGACCTCTGTCTGCACTGGGCTGCTCTCATCCTGACCTGAAATCAACTGGATCATCTCCAAAGCCTCTCGACAAGCTGGGGTCCAAAAATCCTACTCACGCAAAGTCAGAAAAACAGACTGGCGATCGAAACCACCTAACAACCAGCCTAAAGGTTGCCAATTGGAATGTCTCCTGATAACAGCTATCAAAGGAGAACCCTAACAATGGCAAGTGACGATCCCAACTGCCAACAACAAAAACTACGCACGCACAAGCATATCCTCCAGAGTCTGTATAGCCCGCTCTCACAAACCCTCATCCTGCGGATGGAAAAGCGGAGCTAAAGCTCAACCAGTACCCAAGGTTTCCTGAAGCTTCTGCCAAAGTCGGCAAGCGAACAGGGTGCCTCTATTGGATACAACACATGAAGAAACTCCGTGCAACGCACAAACTTAACGAAGAACAACTGAGCAAACTGAGCATAACCGGACAACAAACACCCAAATGGAGTCACACCCTTTCTAGACCTGGGTAGACAGCACAACGAAATTCATGGAGATCTGCTCCCATTCCCACTCCGGAATGGTTAAAGGTTGCAACTCTCCAGCAGGTCTCAAATGCTCAACCTGAGCTCACAACAAGACAGACACCTTGAAACGAAATCCGAAACTTCACTCTTCATCCCAGCCCACCTGTAACTATCTCACAAGTCACGCTACAAATTGGTGGAACTTGAATGAACACAGAAAGCTGACTGATGTGCCTGCTCTAGGATTTCGCGTCTCTACCCATCAGCATCAGGTATACACAAACGCGTCCCTAAACGTAGCACACCCTGGTCACAAATCAAGGACTCTGAATCTTTACCCAGCCGAGTATGCTCAAGAATCTCTGACAAATGAGCATCGGCGGGCTGTGCCTCGCGAAAACGATTAAGGAAAAATGGACGGGCGCGGACATGAGCAAGTTGTCCCCTCAATAGAGGCGAACTTAAGCTGTATTCAACGATCGCACAAGAACAGTAAATCTGCAGAAGACTGTCTCAGAACTGCACACAACTGGTGTTAGTTATGTATATGCCCTAGAGGCCATTGTTGTACATTTGATGTATATTATAATGGATGCTTGGATATATACAGAGAGAACTTTCTTGCTCATCATGATAGTATGCTATTTGGTTTCACTTTATCTTAACATGTTGACTTGTATTGGTTTACTGTTTTTCTCTCACATGTTGATAAAGCCCTTAGGATCTGTACTCGACTACTGCGATTATGATAAGATCATACTAGTGGGGCCACGGCAGTCGATGAGTACATCCTATAAATGTTCCTAGTCGAAGGTATATCGAGACAGGGCATCGATACACCAGAGTAGACAAGCGTATGCGCATCTTGACCCATATGATGGGCGATGGATGATCCTATATCCATCGGTGTTTGACATCAAGGATGGTGTACGGGTGCTCAGTGGAGACTGGGTACACTGGACGGACTCCCCGAGAACTCCCAGATGGTGATATACCACACGTCAGATGGCAGTTCTCCGGTGACGCTGGTATAGGGTAGTCTGTAGACCCGAGATCGTCATAGAGTCTTGTGTGATTCCCACTGTGTTTTGATTTCCACCTTACCACGTCCAAGAGGGCGTGCAAAACGGTGGCTTTTGGGTACAGTCCCAAATCACATGGAGGCGATGAGCGAAAGGAGGGGATTCGTCTCTCCCGGTATAGGGAGTTGATGTTGTGCTGTGTTTGATTGGCTATAACTGGAAGTCCCTGGCCAGAGCTGATATAGAGATATACTGGTAAGTGTTACCAGTAGTTTCTCGACCTGTTATGAGCCTCACATCGACATGACTTATCGGTTACTGGGGTCTGACGTATACCACCCCTAGACTTGATATGCGACATATCAGACGAACAGACCGGACTGTACGGGAGTGTTACTGATTGGATTCACAGGAGAACGGACAGGCTAGCTTGTTGATCTTCTGATCGCTCAATACCTGGGTGGCTGTTACGTTTAGCTGACCGCTTGCAGCTTGTGGGTGTTTGATATGATCATCACCTGCTACCGGCGTATCGACGATTCTTTAGAGTCCTACACAGAGGTTTCTTGGCTCAGGCAAAACGGAGTATAGGCACATATGTGATATGTGCAGGACCGAGGATAATGCGATATGAGATACCGTATTATATTCTCGCGATATTTAGATATGAACCGGGACATCGGATCAAGTGTTGATTCGATGAATCGGTACATGATATATTAGTCGGTTATATTCGATATAGCCGGATCGTCGGATCAAGTGTTGATTCGATGATTTAATGTATAATGATATATATGATATATTGTATTACATTATCTAATATTGGCTCGCTTTATTATTTCATTTTCTCACAGGATTAATACATTGATATATATGCGATATATGTTAATTGTATTATTTTCTTTTGTTGCAAATATATAATATATATGTGATATATATTATTGTGACGTGATATGATTTATTATGAAACATGTTTAAGGATGATAAAAAGAGATTAGGGTTTGATTAGGGTTAGCTCCTTCTTGATTATTCTAGAAGGATTTCTTTTTGTCTTGGTTAAGATATTATGGTTGATACTTATACTTGACTCATACTTAACCTAACCAAACCCTAGCTCTAGTTTATTCTCTACAAAGGTTAAGCTTATCATCCTTGACCATGGTTCCATATCAATCATATATTCTTATCTACTATTCATCACAAAAGGAATTATCTCATTATTCATCATCTTCTTCCCACTTGAGTTTTTGAGAGAGCTCACTTGTGATTTCTTTTGTGATGAGTTCTTGTGAGAAAATGATATAAAAAGAAAGCATAAATACTACTCCATCATCCTCATCTAATCTAGCCCATTAGATTAGGGTGTTCACCTCATTAGAGTGAGAGAGCTTAGGTTATTGCAACTTCGACGTAGATCATCGGAGAAAAGGAATACGACAAGCTTTCATGGATCGTTCGAGTCGTGGAGCCTCTCTTGAGTCCGAGAGATCATGGATCGCGGCGAAGGGACTTCTACTCGGAGCTTGTAAAGAAAAGGAACGGACTACAAAGGTTGTAATCCCTCACACATAGTAGTAAAGATGTTTACTTGCATGTTAAACCCTAATAATCTAGCAAAGATCCCGACTTTGGGTTGTTCGGCACGTCTAAAATTTTATTCGGGAATGTTTGATTCCTTATGAACCTTCACAAGAGTGCCTAGGAACCCTACAGTGGTATCAGAGACTAGGTAGAGCATTAGGCGACGTGTATACGAAATTAAAACTCCGATCAAACCCGAACCGACAAAATAAAACCTCTCTCTGGAATTTTTCTAAAAACTGGGATTTTTCTGAATTAAAAATACCTAAAAATCAGCAGGTAAATTCAAGAATATGTGTGAAAGACGATGACGTCATCCCTACAGAGCGCCGCGGAACAGCGGCCGTACCTTGCTTGGGCCGCGGATCTGCGGCACTACTGTTTGAAAAGACACTTCTGTTTTCATAGTAATTCTTTTTGCTGTTTGTATAATTTCATGGTATTTTTTATTCTGACTGAAGTTTTGATTATTCAGGGGTTTATTTTGTGATCGTAGATTCGATCAGAATATTTAAATTCTTTTTTTTTTCCCGGATATTTAGAAACTGTTAAAATGTTCGAACAAATATCATTAACTGACTTTTTCCTGGCACGAAAAACTTTCAAGTGTTGAATTTTTATCGGGTTTAAATCTTTCGGAAAAATGTGCAAGTAACACGGTGGACCCTCTAGAAGACAACAAACCTTAACTCGATTATGTGACCGTCTTGAACTGCCTTTTGAACCTTCGGGTTTGGGGCAGTACGGCGTGCCACATGTGAGGCGTTGGCTTAACCCTTCTACGGCTGGATCACTGGTACTGTGACATATTCTGGGATTATTTGAACTCCGCTCAAGTGTTGAGCACTTTAGGAAATTTTGGGTATTTGATTATCTGTTCGAAAAGTTTAATATGTCTATTTATCTGGAAAGTGATACAATATGTGGAATTCATAGAGTTAGGCATGAAATGCGAAGTATATGATATTTCGGATTTATGATGTCTAAAGTGATTGTGGATTCCAAATATTGTAGTTTTACAATTTCTTTTCTGTGACCGTAAGTGCAGTATGTAGTTGTATTGCCGGTTTTCGTTGCTATACATCAACGACGATCGGTGTATGCATACTTACTTACGTTGATGATATGTGATATTATGTGTTGCTGTGATATGTTATATTGGATCGTCGTGTTCTGAATAGCCGGGGTTTTTTTGTGAGATGAGGGTTTTTATTTTCATTCATGTAAAATTCATTTATATGTAATATTCTTTTATTGGGTCACTTCCGGGATGAGGTTGATGTCACCTTTGTATATTATTTACTTTTCCGCATTAGGTAGATCCAAGGAGAGGAGCACAAGTAACCGGGTTCTAGGGTCCAGTGAGAGGCCATCTCGAGGAGTCGAGACCGGGTCTTCTAACCCTAGAATTGGCAGTGTTACTTGCCACTCTTGTAGGGGTCTAGGGATGTGGGTTTGGCTATTCATCGCGACCGTGGAATCCGTGTTTTATACAGGCTCGTATTGAAAACACGGACGTCCTAGTATATCCAATATTTCATATATGTTCTTCTGCTGCAATGTTCTGTGATGAGATCATATTACTGCCTGAGACGATTGCTTATACTATATATATATATATGTTGATATATAAATATTACTGCTTTCGTTTCTTCTGTGATGCTCAGGAAGCATAAGCTGATGGGATTTTTTATTAATGAGATTAATAAAAAAAAAAGAAACCTAAAAGATGTTGTAGAATCAAAACTTTATAAAAAGGGTAGCTACAGTTTTTGCTTTGCATAGCGGTATATATGATATACCCTGCACCTTATTCGATGAGGAAAGAGCCGAGATCCCTTCACCGGGAGTGACCTCTTTAGCGAAACTGGCAGATGCTGCAAAACTCGGTTTGTCTTTTGATTGTTTTTAGAGTTTTGCTTTGCACTGTGATATATATGATATGTCCTGCAACTTATTCGATGAGGAAAGAGCCGAGATCCCTTCACCGGGAGTGACCTCTTTAGCAAAACTAATGAAAGCCTCAAAATCACTCCATTTCAAAATTTCACATGATTCTACGACGATATCAAGTTCATTACGCTCATGGTTTTTTCTGAAAAACCTGCGTATCCCTCCGTCATTTCAGATAAAGACTAGTTAGTATTTGTGCTACGTTTGTTGACTATGTTAAGGCGTAGTGTGCGGTAGCTAATTAGTACTTATCTGCTGAAACATGAGATGTGATTGGATTAGGGTAGTTGTACGACTTTGTTGACTATGTTAAGGGTCGTGCAGGTGGGTTTATTTCAATCGGGTAATGACGGGTTGAACTTGGCTAGCAATTATGATTTGTTGACTATGTTAAGGTCATAAGTTGCTAGGGGCAAAATATTATCGGGAATTTCAAGTGTTGAAATTTGCAATGAGATTGCATACCTCCTATGAGATAGTTGGATCCCGATACCCATTGTGAGTAAGTGTTACTCATGGGAGAGTTTTACACAGGACAATTAGCCGATCAAGTAGGTGTCTAGAAAAGTGTTAACGGGGTTACGCCTCTGGGAAAATGAGGTTTACTTTAATTAGGTCCGTGCGAAAGCACGGGGAACCTCCCTCAAGTACCGACACTGATCTGGCTGAAAGATTGACGAAATTGTAGGGTGTAATTAATCCCGGCTAATCTTACCTTTTAGGGTTTGAAGGAAGATTTGATAAAAACAGTGGGAGACATCCTGATTAGATAAGATAATAACCAATCTAATCTTGCAAGAGCATACGCTAAAGTGTTTTCTTCTCTCTCTCTCCAGGTAGCGACCATGTCAGGCCATAATCAAGATAATAATATGGATGTATTGACTGAACCCGCTTATTATACTGAGCAGGGGAACGTTGAACCCGTTCTTTCTTATAAGAGTTATAAGATTGAACAGGAAACAGGAGAATCTCTAGAATCTCAAGCCGCCCAAAACAACATGCATGTTGATGCATCTTCTTCAGGTGTGTTAATTATTGAGAACTGTTTCTCAGTTCACCCTACGTCCTGGGTATTAGATACCGGATCGGGATCCCACATATGTAAATTGTTACATGGGCTACGAAAAGGTAGAGAACTGGGAAAAGGTGATCATTCCGTTCAAGTAGGGAATGGTGCAAGTATTGCAGCCAAAGCAGTTGGCGAATATCACCTAGTATTGCCAAGTCGTAATACGCTGATTATAGATGAGTGCTATTATATACCGAACATGATGTGCAACATTATATCAGTTTCTTTATTAAGTAAAGAAGGATATAATTTTGTAGTAAAGGATAATGTTATGAACATATTCCTAGATCAAAAGTTGATTGCATCAGGCTCGTTACATAATGGCATATTCATTCTAAATCAGAATACAGTCCTCAATATACAAAACACACACAAGAGGAAGAGTTCAGAAATGAACGAATCCTTCTTGTGGCATTGTAGACTTGGTCATATCAATGCGACACGACTGGCTAAGTTACAAAAAGATGGATATTTGAATCCGTTCGAATTATCATCTTATGATACTTTCCATTCTTGTCTCAAAGGAAAAATGACCAAAGCTCCGTTTAGTGGACACGGAGAAAGAGTTACTGAACTCTTAGGACTGGTACATAGTGATGTATGCGGTCCCATGTCTACGCATGCCAGGAACGGTTCTTCCTACTTCATTACATTCACTGACGATCTCTCTAGATTCGGACATGTGTTCCTGATGAAACACAAGTCCGAAGCTTTTGAGAAATTCAAAGAATATAAGCACGAAGTAGAGAATCAAACGGGCAAAAGTATTAAAATTCTTCGATCTGATCGATGAGGTGAATACTTAAGCAATGAGTTCCTAGCTTATCTAAAAGAGAATGGGATTCTCTCTCAGCTTACTCCTCCTTATACACCACAGCACAACGGTGTATCGGAACGGAGAAATCGCACCCTATTAGATATGGTGCGCTTTATGATGAGCGAGGCTGAGTTGCCTATTTCCTTCTGGGGTTATGCGCTTGAGACAGCAGCATACCTATTGAATCAAGTTCCGTCTAAATCTGTACCTACCACACCATATAAGATATGGAGTAGGAAGAGACCATATTTTAAACGAGTTAAGATATGGGGTTGTCCGGCCTATGTCAAAAGGCAAAATCCAGACAAACTCGAGGCACGGTCAGTTCTTTGCAAGTTTGTGGGATATCCTAAGAATTCCCAAGGATATTTTTTCTACCACGCTAAAGAACAAAAAGTGTTTGTTTCTCAATATGCCACCTTTTTGGAAAAGGAATTTCTTGCAAAAGAAATTAGTGGCAAAGAGGTAGAGCTGGAAGAGGTTCCAGAAACACAAACTGCAACTGAAGATTTAGTAGAACCAGAGGATTCAGTAGTACACGACGAACCCCAGCCTCTCCGCCGATCTAGTAGGGTTTCTCGTCTACCTGAGAGATATTACGGTTTTCTCATTGATGGTGGAAGTGAGAATTACATCATGGAAGATGATGACCCAACTAGTTTCGAGCAGGCCATCACGAGTGGTGACTCTGTGAAATGGCTGGATGCAATGCGATCTGAGATGGAATCCATGTACACCAATAAAGTATGGACTTTGGAAAATGCTCCTGAAGGGGTAAAACCCATTGGGAGCAAGTGGATTTTTAAAAAAAAATTTGGTGTAGATGGAAAAGTTGAGACTTTCAAAGCTAGACTTGTAGCAAAAGGTTTTCGTCAACGACCAGGTGTGGATTATGACGAAACATTTTCTCCAGTGGCTATGCTTAAGTCCATTCGGATCTTACTTGCCATTGCTGCATACCATGACTACGAAATCTGGCAAATCGATGTTAAGACCGCCTTTCTAAACGGTGATTTAGAAGAGTGCGTGTACATGACTCAGCCAGAGAGCTTCATAGATAGTGGGAGCAGCGGAAAGGAGTGCAAGCTGCTTAAATCCATTTATGGGTTAAAGCAAGCATCGCGGAGTTGGAACATCTGTTTTGATGTTGTAGTCAAAGAGTTTGACTTCATCAAAAATATAGATGAACCTTGTATCTATAAAAAGGTAGCAGAGAGTAAGGTTGTCTTCCTCGTATTGTACGTGGATGGCATACTCTTGATAGGAAATGATATTCCTATGCTGCAATCAGTCAAGCTCTTCTTATCACAAAGATTCTCAATGAAAGATCTAGGTGATGCCTCCTGCATATTGGGAATTAGGATCTATAGAGATAGATCCAAGAGGATACTGGAATTGTCCCAATCCAGGTACATTGACATCATACTAAAGAGGTTTAGTATGGAAGAATCCAAGCGTGGGAACCAACCCATGATCTCTGGACTCACTCTCTCCAAAGAGATGTCTCCCAAGACTGATTTGGAAAGAGCTCGCATGCAAGGGATACCCTATGCTTCGGCAGTAGGCTCTATCATGTATGCGATGCTATATATCAGACCCGATGTAGCATACTCACTAAGTGTAGTGAGTCGGTATCAAGCAGATCCTGGAGAGAGTCACTGGATAGCTGTAAAGAACATTCTCAAGTACTTGCGAAGGACTAGAGACATGTTCTTGGTGTATGGTAACGGAGAACTCCGGGTGGAGTCCTTTACCGATTCCAGCTTCCAAAGTGATAAGGACGACTCTAAGTCGCACTCGGGTTTTGTCTTTACCCTCAATGGAGGAGCGGTATGTTGGAAGAGTTCCAAACAGGATACCGTTGCAGACTCGACGATAGAGGCTGAATACATCGCTGCCAACGATGCTGCCAAAGAGGCTGTCTGGATGAAGAAGTTCATCACTGAACTTGGTGTGGTTCCATCCATTAAGCATCCAATACCTCTGTATTGGGATAGCAATGGAGCTGTGGCTTTGGACAAGGAACCCAGATCCCATCAGAAGTCCAGACATATTATGAGGCGGTATCACCTGATCAGGGAGATAGTTGATCGCCGGGAGATCGAGGTCAGGAGAGTAGATACAAAGGACAACACTGCGGATCCACTCACGAAGGTCATTCCCCAGATACAGTTTGAGAGATTATTCGGGATGCTAGGTATGAGATACTACAGCAGCTGGCCTTAGTGCAAGTGGGAGATTGTTAGTTATGTATATGCCCTAGAGGCCATTGTTATACATCTGATGTATATTATAATGGATGCTTGGATATATACAGAGAGGACTTTCTTGCTCATCATGATAGTATGCTATTTGGTTTCACTTTATCTTAACATGTTGACTTGTATTGGTTTACTTTTTTTCTCTCACATGTTGAAAAAGCCCTTAGGATCTGTACTCGACTACTGGGATTATGATGAGATCATACTAGTGGGGCCACGGCAGTCGATGAGTACACCCTATAAATGTTCCTAGTCGAGGGTATATCGAGACAGGGCATCGATACACCAGAGTAGACTAGCGTATGCGCATCTTGACCCATATGATGGGCGATGGATGATCCCATATCCATCGGTGTTTGACATCAAGGATGGTGTATGGGTGCTCAGTGGAGACTGGGTATACTGGACGGACTCACCGAGAACTCCCAGATGGCGATATACCACACGTCAGATGGCAGTTCTCCGGTGACACTGGTACAGGGTAGTCTGTAGACCCGAGATCGTCATAGAGTCTTGTGTGATTCCCACTGTGTTTTGATTTCTACCTTACCACGTCCAAGAGGGCGTGCAAAATGGTGGCTTTTGGGTACAGTCCCGAATCACATGGAGGAGATGAGCGATAGGAGGGTATTCGTCTCTCCCGGTATAGGGAGTTGATGTTGTGCTGTGTTCGATTGGCTATAACTGGAATTCCCTGGCCAGGGCTGATATAAAGATATACCGGTAAGTGTTACCAGTAGTTTCTCGACCTGTTATGAGCCTCACATCGACACGACTTATCGGTTACTGGGGTCTGACATATACCACCCCTAGACTTGATATGCAACATATCAGACGAACAGACCGGACTGTATGGGAGTGTTACTGATTGGATTCACAGGAGAACGAACAGGCTAGCTTGTTGATCTTCTGATCGCTCAATACCTGGGTGGCTGTTACGTTTAGCTGACCGCTTGCAGCTTGTGGGTGTTTGATATGATCATCACCTGCTACCGGCGTATCGACGATTCTTTAGAGTCCTACACAGAGATTTCTTGGCTCAGGCAAAACGGAGTAGAGGCACATATGTGATATGTGCAGGACCGAGGATAATGCGATATGAGATACCGTATTATATTCTCGCGATATTTAGATATGAACCGGGACATCGGATCAAGTGTTGATTCGATGAATCGGTACATGATATATATAGCCGGATCGTCGGATCAAGTGTTGATTCGATGATTTAATGTATAATGATATATATGATATATTGTATTACATTATCTAATATTGGCTCGCTTTATTATTTCATTTTCTCGCCGGATTAATACATTGATATATATGCGATATATGTTAATTGTATTATTTTCTTTTGTTGCAAATATATAATATATATGTGATATATATTATTGTGACATGATATGATTTATTATGAAACATGTTTAAGGATGATAAAAAGAGATTAGGGTTTGATTAGGGTTAGCTCTTTCATGATTATTCTAGAAGGATTTCTTTTTGTCATGGTTAAGATATTATGGTTGATACTTATACTTGACTCATACTTAACCTAACCAAACCCTAGCTCTTGTTTATTCTCTACAAAGGTTAAGCCTATCATCCTTGACCATGGTTCCATATCAATCATATATTCTTATCTACTATTCATCACAAAAGGAATTATCTTATTATTCTTCATCTTCTTCTCACTTGAGTTTTTGAGAGAGCTCACTTGTGATTTCTTTTGTGATGAGTTCTTGTGAGAAAATGATATAAAAAGAAAGCATAAATACTACTCCATCATCCTCATCTAATCTAGCCCATTAGATTAGGGTGTTCACCACATTAGAGTGAGAGAGCTTGGGTTATTGCAACTTCGACGTAGATCATCGGAGAAAAGGAATACAACAAGCTTTCATGGATCGTTCGAGTCGTGGAGCCTCTCTTGAGTCCGAGAGATCATGGATCGCGGCGAAGGGACTTCTACTCGGAGCTTGTGAAGCGAAGGAACAGACTACAAAGGTTGTAATCCCTCACACATAGTAGTAAAGATGTTTACTTGCATGTTAAACCCTAATAATCTAGCAAAGATCTCGGTTTTGGGTTGTTCGGCACGTCTAAAATTTTATTCGGGCATGTTTGATGCCTTATGAACCTTCTCAAGAGTGCCTAGGAACCCTACAACTGGAACAAGCTACCCCCGGGCCTACGACTCAAAATATCAGCTACCACAATCGTCTTGCCACGAGAAACAAAGGATCTCACAATCACAATCCCTTACAAGCTCCATCCCACGGCGCTGTCTCAACAATCAAAGCCCGCTGCAGGAAGATGTACATTAAGCTCTGGTGGTCCATGAAAATCCGACACGACTCTCCACATAAGTTGTGTCTCCAAATCTCCAACCCACGACCACCGCGGCCATCTCCAGATCATGAGTGGGATATCCTGCTCGTACTTCCTCCAACTGTCGGGAAGAAAAAGCGATAACCCTATAATGCCACATCGACGCAAAATCGAGCCCCACTCACGAAACATCACAGTTAAACAACAAAGTCGCCTGAACCAGAAAGAAAAGAAAGAACTGGTGCAGTTGTCAACCGAGTCTTCAACTGCCAAAAACTCCGCACGCATGCCTCAGTCCAAAGAAAAGGATCCTCCTTTCCGGTCAGTTCAGTCAACGGTGCAGCGATACACTAACAATCCTGGACGAAACGGCGGTAAAAACCTGCTAAGCCCAAAAATCTACGGACCTCCGTCCCGTACACAAGTCTGGGCCAAAGCTGTACGGCCCCGATCTTCCTCGGGCCATACGAAAACCGTCTCCCGTAACTACAAGACCTAGGAGTCAACACAATCAAGCCTGAATGAACACTCAGAGGATTTAGCAAACAGCTGATGCTCTCCTAATGTCTGCAAAACCAATCCTCAAATGCTGCTCGCATTCCTCACAACTTTTGGAAAAGACCAGAATGTCATCAATAACACAACAATCAACTGGTCGAGGAACGGCCTGAAGAAATCTGGTTCATCACATCCACGAATGCTGCTAGGGCATTGGTGAGTCCAACGACGCCACCAAAACTCATAATGCCCGTAGCGCGTACAAAAGCAGTCTTTGGAATGATATCACTCCGAACCAGCAACCAATGATGACCTGATCCCAAACAAACTTAGAAGATGTCTCGCACACTGGAGCTGATCAAGAAACCGTCAATGCGAGGTAAAGGATACCTATCCGCACCGTAACTCGGTTCAATTAACGATCATCAATACACAACCTCAACTGCCGTCCTCCTCCTGACGAACAGAATAGGAGCTCCACAAAGCGAAACACTCAGACGCACAAGCCCCCTACAAGCAACTCTGTAGCTGATCTTTGAGCTCCCTAAGCTCCGTCGGCTCATCTGGAACAACATCGGAAAACTCTCGCACGATAGGAACCCGGTCCAACAATCCCACTGTGGCTCCGGTATCACGAATGAAAGCAAAGAATCCTCGACATCCTCTCCTCAAAAGCCGACTAGCAAAAAAGGCTGAATTCAAGCTGTGAGAGGCGGCACCACTGTCCCCTTGCACAACAAGAACTGACTCGCCGGGAAAACAAAACCTGACTGTTTTCTCGCGGCAGTCCACAGACACCTAGCACGTAGCTAACCAGTCCGTGCCCAGGAGAACGTCAAATCCAACATCTCTAGAAGGATCACAATGACGGATGAATTTCTATCTCCTATCCGATTGGCACACGACCGAAACACGTGTCACGCAATAAAGAATCGCTGACAGAAATTAACACAACAAACGGCTGATCTAGCTAACACGACTCTCGGCCCAACCACGGCAAAAAGTGTGTAAAACAAACAAGTGCATCAAAAGAACATATGAATTAAGAATACCTGAAAACTCTGCATTGGACGCCCGCGCATCCCAATAAGTAAAAGCAAACTCTGGTGTCTGCCCCTTACCCATAACTGGCCGAACTCCTCCTCTGCCAACCTGTCCCCTCTGAGCGAACACTTTGCGACCACGAACTCTCCGAACCCGAGTCTGACGCGGTGCTAAGGAACAATTCCTGATGAGGTGATGAAGGCTCCCGCACCAGAAACATCCACACGATGACTGCTGACCCTCCTGGGGTTGAGAGCCGAACGACTCACCAATTTCAAACAAACACTCAACCCCTTTACTAGGGTTTCCCAAACTTCACTAAACATCACAATTTCACCTCTAACTTGCATGAAAGGTAAAGTGATGGAAATGCTATGCTAAGGGTGATGAAATTACCTCACTTGGGCAACCCAAGAAAACCCTAGTTTGCCAAAGTTGTCCAAATCCCACCTTTCTTGGTCCAATGTGAAGAGGGTGTAGAGGGGATCAATTTTTGTGAAAGGGAATTAGGGTTTTGGTGGAGTTTTTGAGGTGGATATCTAAGGGTGAAGTGGAGGGAGATGAAGATGGAGAGGAGAAGAAGAAATGACATGGGGATGGGCATGGGGCTGCTGCCCTCACTCTCTCTCTCTCTCTTTTATTCAACCCTCTCATTCTAATATTACCCTTTTGCCCTTTTTTCACCCTTTTCTCTTAAACTTTAAAACCAAAACACAAAATACCCATAAAACAACACAAATGAGATAACATTCAACCAAATTCAACATGACATGGTGCACTAGCCATGAAAAGCTGTAGAAACACGGATTTGGCTTAATCGCGATTAGCAGTGCACTAATCGGGTTTTTAATAAAATTTAAAATTGCCAAATCCTTTAAATACATTTTTAAATGCATAAATCATTTTAATTTCTATTTATTTCATAATTATTAGTATATATTTATACTCTTTTTCGAAAACCCCAATTTCGCAAATCGGGCAGTTTTCGGGAGAAATATTATTTTAATATTAAATTCCAAAAATAATATTTTATATTTTCTGAAATGTTACAGTTTTCCCCCCTTAAATAAATTCGGTCCCTAATTTAAATTTAAACCCCCAAAATCTAAAACATTTCAATAATCGGCTCTAAACAACAGGGCTCCGAAATCATGGAAAACGCAGAAATAACACAACGCGTCAAGTACGCATAAAAACGAGTACAAAACTAAAAATCGAACTCCGTCAAGCGTAAAGAAATCATCTGATTTGCACTCATATCCTCGGAGTTACAATAGAGATGCAGATCTCGAAATCCAATACCGAATTCAATATACACTAGTCAAATACTATGATACATGTATAGTACGCTTTTTTTTTTTTTTGGAAAGTTTTCAAAATCTGAATAAAATACATGCAAAATCTTTTCTAAATCGCCACGGGAATGCGTAACTCACGGCATAACTGACGGACGCTCATTTTAAAATAATAATTGATGTCCATATATGTTTTCTTATATACATGTTCCGTCGTTTTCAAAATATCCCAAAACGTTCTCTTTTATAAACGTTCGTGTCGCTCACGGACACGTAGGAAATAGTGAGACTATAGCTCCTTTTGAAAACCCTTTTGGTAATCTTTTAATGCATGCAGAGTACTCAGGTACTGTCCTCAGATCAGTCCTATTTGGCTACTACACAATATAGTGCCCAACATGAAAACAAAGTGCTCAAAAGCAAAATCAGCCTCAAAATGCGTATCCAATAAACACATGGGTCTGGTGCGCATGGAATTCAAATCCAAATACAGGTGCCACAATATGTACCAAAGCCCAAAACTACGTGCAACGGTTGTGCACGAAAGCATCTGTCCAGTGCAACGGGTGTGCACGACAACAATATCGGGTGCATTTGATATGAATAAGAATCCAATCAGGTGCACAAGGTGCACAAAACAATATCGAGTATCAAAATCGAATCGACGGTATACAACACATTTCAATCCAAATCCAAATCAGGTATACTGTGGTATATAATCGGTTACTGGGGTCTGACGTATACCACCCCTAGACTTGATATGCGACATATCAGACGAAGAGACCGGACTGTACGGGAGTATTACTGATTGGATTCACAGAAGAACGGACAGGCTAGCTTGTTGATCTTCTGATCGCTCAATACCTGGGTGGCTGTTACGTTTAGCTGACCGCTTGCAGCTTATGGGTGTTTGATATGATCATCACCTGCTACCGGCGTATTGACGATTCTTTATAGTCCTACACAGAGGTTTCTTGGCTCAGGCAAAATGGAGTAGAGGCACATATGTGATATGTCCGGGACCGAGGATAATGCGATATGAGATACCGTATTATATTCTCGCGATATTTATATATGAACCGGCTCATCGGATCAAGTGTTGATTCGATGAATCGGTACAGGATATGTTAGTCGGTTATATTCGATATAGCCGGATTGACGGATCAAGTGTTGGTTCGATGATTTAATGTATAATAATATATATGATATATTGTATTACATTATCTAATATATGCTCGCTTTATTATTTCATTTTCTCACCGGATAATACATTGATATATATGCGATATATGTTAATTGTATTATTTTTCTTTTGTTACAAATATATAATATATATGTGATATATATTATAGTAACATATTATGATTAATTATGGAACATGTTTTGTGGAGATAAAGCAAGGTTAGGGTTTGATTAGGGTTAGTTCTTTCTTGCACCTTCTAGAACTTTTCCTTTTGTCTTAATGAAGACATTATGATAGATATTTTCTCATGACTCATTGTTTTAACCTAAACAAACCCTAGCCCTAGTTTATTCTCTACAAAGGTTAAGCTTCTCATCCTTGACCATGGTTCCATAATCAATCATATATTCACTTCTACTATTCATCAGAAAAGGATTATCTTTTTCATTCATCATCTTCTTCTCTCTTAAGCTTTGAGAAAGCTTACTAGAAATTCCTTTTGTGATGATTTCATATGAGATTATGATATAAAAAGAAAGTATAAATACTACTCCATCATCCTCATCTAATCTAGCCCATTATATTAGGGTGTTCACCTCATCAGAGTGAGAGAGCTTGAGTTATAGCAACTTCGACGTAGATCATCGGAGAAACGGAACACCACAAGCTAGCATGGATCGTTCGAGTCGTGGAGCCTCTCTTGAGTCCGGGAGATCATGGATCGTGGCGAAAGGACTTCTACTCGGAGCTTATGAAGTGAAGGAGCGGACTACAAAGGTTGTAATCCCTCACTTTTAGTTGTAAAGATGTTTACTTGCATGCTTAACCCTAATAATCTAGCAAAGATCCCGGCTTTGGGTTGTTCGGCACGTCTAAATTTTTATCCGGGCATGTTTGATGCCTTATGAACCTTCACAAGAGTGCCTAGGAACCCAACAATAACAATAATTAAGCATCTTGTGATGGTTCATGTCAATGGCTTTATCATTTCATGCATTTAATGCATTTTGTGAACAAACAAGCAAGCAAGAGTCAAAGCCATAAAATGATAGCCATTGTCGTGATGATGGTCAACAAGTCCAACCTAGTCAACCGGTCAACAAAGTCAACAAGTCAACCTTTCAACCCAACCATGGCACAACAATACGTAATTAATATTATTATTAATCATATTTCTTATTCTCATTAGGGTTTAGCAAAAGTCAATAGTCAATAACCCTAATGAGAATCATATGCATCTGTCTCTGTCAATCGTGCATACACACCCGCATCCGCGTTCCGGGGAACACGAATACAAACGAGATAAAACCAATCCCAAAACGTATACTAGGATCTGGCTTAAACCAAAGCCCGCTAGTAATAACTGCCCGGACACCAAACGTGCACAAGTGCGCGGATGTGACCGAACCCTGTCGCAAAACCATGCGACCTCTACTCTTTTTGCCTAAAGGCGAATAGCTCTCTGTGTGGGACTCTAAAGACTCGACACTACGCTAGTAGTGGGTTTAACCACAGACCGCAAGCGGCACTAGCTATGCGTAACGGCCCCCAAGTAGATGCCGATAAGAAGACTGACGAGGTGAACTCATCCGAACTCCTACTGAGCCTGAATGTGACAATCTCCATACAGTCCGGTCTGTTCGTCTGAGAATATCGCATGGCGGGCTTAGGGGCGGTAAACGTCAGTCCTCTAATAGCGGTACAAGTCGTGTCGGAGTGTAGCCCAGAACACCCTGAGATAACACTGGAAACCTACCGGTATATCTCGCTTGCCCAGGCCAGGGACGATGATTGGATGATTTAGCGTGCTCGCGCTTTCTAAAAGATAGATCAAAAATATTTGTAACCGCAATCAAGAACGGCGTCGCATGAAGCTAGCCGGTGAGTACGGGTCGGTCCACAGGGATGTTGTGAATTTTCTATTCGCTCAAACGAGTTAATTCCGATTGTGGTCTGATTGATTATTAAATCTAAAAACTAAATTAATCTATATCTAAGTCCTGCTAGGGTTAGGTCTACGTTAAGTTTGGAAAGTCTATAAATCTCACCGCTTTCTATACCCATATGAAGATCTAATTAGGTGTTATGGTAATTATTAATAAAAGGGATTAGAACCATTTGGAAAGATGTTTCTTCCTCTAGCTTCTTGTCCTTCCTTTAGAAATCCTTACCCTAACCTCCATGGAAAACAATCACAACCGGGCCTTTATACTACGGTATCACCTCTACCTCGATGGATAGGGTGCCGTAGGGAGCGGTATGTGCATGTATGCATAGAGTTCTATGAAAATATATGACGGGCAAGAAAGGGGATGAGAGATCTTCGTCTCTCAAACCTTCCCCAGATCTAACCCTAACAAGCGAGGAGACTACTCACTCATTAGGGAATTGAAGAACATTTATCTAGGGCAGAGAATAAAAATTACCTAGGGCAAGAATTGAAATCTAAACTAGGGCAATTAAATAAATGTACTTACTTTACAGATGGCTCTCTCCAAACATTTACGCAGGGTTGTCAGATCTGAATAGATGATATGAAAAGAGGCATCGATGCTCTCCAAAAGAATTCTAAATTTTATTCATAGAAAGAGGCATAGGGAGGCATAAAGAATTACAATCTGTAGAGTTCCTATTTATAGAGAATAGGAAACCCTAGGTTACAATTGATTTGCATGTCTACATTTACAAAAATAACCCTAAGTTTACTAGTCAAAGCCGCCGCTACATTTTGGTAAAAATCATTTCATCTGATCACCCAGGACCGCCGCGGAACCGCGGCCCGAGGCCTGGTTTGGCCGCGGTTCCACGGCCAAAAGATGGAGTTGGGCCATGAGTTTTCCTGGGCTGATTTCTGTTGGCTTGGGCTTCTTATTTCTATATATCTTTTTCCATTTGGGCTTCTAGGTTGGTTCCAGATCTTCAGTGAACAATTTGTAGTGGACTCCTACCCGTTTGCTTTGAGTCGAAGTCTTGAATCTTGCTTTGTGAATTGTTCCTTATGTCGGCTTGATCAAGAGTCTTCTGTTTGTTGATCAAAGTCCACTTTTTCATCGTCTTTACATCGTTTTCACTGTTTTCTGTCCAAGAACCTGTAACCTGTAACATGTAGCAGACATGCATCAAAAGTACCTATTTATTTATAAAAAGAATAAGAATGGGGAATATAATAATGCAATATTATGGTCTAAACAAATACCCCCAAACTTATCTGTTGCTCGTCCTCGAGCAAACTTATTTTTTATTCACTAAAATCCTACCCGCACTTTCGCAGGGAAACGCGATTGCACTGAGCTCGTGCAACAAGCCGTTAAACCTCTAGGTGTCCCTAGTAGGAGGAGTGTTGTCTCCTGAGAGTTTTCAGCGGATACTACCCACAAAATCCTATCAATTCAGCCCATTAACTTTTGTTTTCCAATTAGGTTTTCTAACAAGGAATTCTATTATCTTTTACCCGTAAATTATCCACCCGCGTTATTCACACTTCTTCATTATTTAACTTAAGATTATATATGTTATGTAGACCTAATTAGCTTTCGGCATCTCTTAAGTTTTCCTTCTAGGGTTTCCATCTCCACTTAGGAATTTCTATCAACTCTACTGGAGATACAAGTTCTATTCTTCATTCCTCTCTCTTATCTAAACTCCAATCACATATCCCCACGTGTGTGTAAATATCACCCCTACACTTGGAAATTCAAATCAAGCAATGGTACTCTCGTCCATTGTCCAAAGCACTTATTAATTAGTGAACTTTTAATTGAATTTCGCTTACACATCCTTCATGCGACCGTTAATACTTCTTGAGGTACCAACAACCGATTACAAGATGCGTTAGCACTTTAAAGCGTACTTCCTAGTTTTGCAACACCCAAGGCTTTAGCAGTGACTCCCAAACCAGTTGGTCTAAGGCACTAGGTGATGAAGCACCCTCGCTAAATATTTTTCTATTTTTACAGCCTTAAGTAATCACAAAAACCAGTGTCCATTTTTTTCTTTATTCAATTTTTTTTCTTTTTATTTTCATTATACTAAGGACTTTAGACAAGAGCATTTCAAGGTCTCTTCTACTATTCCAAGTTTCAAGGTGCGTTATTGTGCAAGTTGTAGGGTATACATTTTCAGAATCTAGACTTAAGCTAGGAACTATTTTTCAAACTTATACTCTAATAAAAGCTTCAATATTTTTCCTTCGTTTCGACCTAGCCCAAGAAGTGAACCCAAAATTTGCCTATTTCTAAATAAACTACAAGGCATATACTTTCTACCGTTAAACTTTAAGGAATGTTATTTTTAGGGATTTTAATTTACTAAGTCTAAGATCTAGTTGTTCCTAGCCAGTTAACCTATTTATCAAACTCAAGTCAATTAGCCAAAATTGAATACATAAATTTTTATAATTTTTGAAATTTTTAAATTTTTATGGGTTTTTCAAATAAGTATGCAAATGCAAAAATATATACAAATGAATGCGAAGGAAGAAGACGTACCGAGCATACCCCCAAACTTGAACTTGACAGTGTCCTCACTGTCATGCTAAACCAAGAGGGTCAAAATACCGGCACTTCCCTGTTTATTTATTTATAATTTTAATATTTTTAATGTTTTGAATTTTTTTTTTAATTTTTTTTATAGAAAAGAAAACAAAAAATATATACATATATACAAAGATTCCCCCCAAACTTAAGCTTGGCCTTACACAAGCCAAAGGTTAACACCAACCATTCAAAAATCTTATCGTGGTAATGGTATAGTTGGTTCAAGAAAATAAGAAGCACGCGAGACCGTGTGGAAAGAAGAATGGTAGAATATGGTCTCGGTGGGGGAGAAGAATGGCGAAAAGAAGAAGGAAGTGGAGTACGATCTTGAGGATGTAAATTGAGTGAATAAATTAGCGCAATATGTGATGACCGATATGTTATAAGCGATTGCGCTAACCTATCAACCCGTCGGGAAATGGGGTCAAATCCCTCAAGATTCGCAAGAAAACATGGGTACGCCGAACTTGGTATAGGAGATGAAAACGTAACGGTCATTTGTTCGGTCGGGACAATAGGAGAGACGAAATGGAGTGAATTAGGGATAGTATCTTTCTCACCGTAGTAAACTGTTTCGAACTTGAAAGATTCCATTAATGGTTCGAAACTACTGTAAGCCACCGAGTCTGATGGTTCAACTAACTCATCTGAAAACGTAAAGGACTCAAACTCGGGCGGTGAGTCATCAATATCGTCCGAAAAAGTGAAACACTCGTAAGTGTCATCGTCTGTGAGAATTGTGTCAGATTCAAAGGAAAAGGTTTCAAGCTCACAGTCTTCAAGCGGGGTCGGAACGATGGGAAGGAGGGAATGTGATATAACAGTCAAAGGTTCAGGAGGATGAATTGGAAAATTAGACACATCAAACAAAAATGATTCAACCTCAATATTATCCTCAAGACTCTTCCCGATACTATCCTCAATATTCAACTGATCCATGCCATTATCATCAAAATCTAGACGCATATGAGATTCGGGAGAAACATTTAATAACTCAGGATGATGATTTGAACATAAAATTTCAATCAAATCGACAGGTTTATCATCCGAAATATTCCCGGCGTCTATATCCTCAATCAAGTGAAAATCAATTTCTTTAGACACCTCATCAAAAGCATGGATATCTATCGATTTAGGTTCTAGAGTGGAGGTGTAAAGATCGACAGGATTAGGTGCGGTTTCACTCGAAAGGGGTTCCTCACAATCTGGCAAATCAAACACTACAAAATCACACAACTCATTTTTATTTTCAATAGGTGAACTATTTAGGGCAATCGATGGAAAACAGGAGTTGTGGGCTTCAATTGGGTAAGGGTAGGTTTGACTTGAAAATCCTCTCTCATTCTCACTCTGTCCAACTGCCGCCTCATACATTGAAAAATTTGGAGCTAGCGGAAAACTAGCTACCGGTTCAGCAGGTTGCATAAGGGTGGCCACGGACGCTTCCACATTCCTAACCATTTTGTTTGTTGCTGCGATATACGCCTCCAACGCCTCTTCCAAACTAGACTTTGGTGGTAAGGGGGTTTCGAGAAAAGATTCGAAATTGTGTGGATATGCAAAACTCCCAACAGGCTGTGTAGAAGCAGTGTCTAGTGAAGGTGGGAAGGTCGGGTAGGACTGGTAGGAAGTGGGTGGCTGGGCAGGGATAGGGTCAACATATGGATAAGAAGGTGAATAATCGTGCGGATCCCTAAAACTAGATGAGTGGAGAGGGGTGAAAGATCGACTGCGAGATTGAGCAATATGCTCAGCAATGGACATCGGCCTAGGAGTGTCAGAAGGACTCAAAAGAGTGGTATCAACATATGGAAGTGGTGAAGGTTGACTTGGTTGACACAAAGTGGGTTGAAAAGTCAAACTGTTTCTCCTAGACTCCTCTATGTGATCTTTCAAAGATTTTTTAGGCATGGAAGGATCGTCTTTAAATTGACCGAACACATTGACATATGACGCAAAATTAGGTTCGGGATACCAAAGTTCGGCTAATGATTTTTTATATGGGGTACCCATGTTAGAAGAAGAAAGGTGACAAAAAGGAAGGTTGGATGGTGCAAGGATTTATTTGGGGCTAAAAAAATTTGCAAGTTCTATAAAATATTTGTCCTTTTTATTTTCATTTTTCATTGATTTTTTTTTCTCTTTAGTTGGAAAAATTTTGTTGCAAAAAGATTTTAGAGAAAAGATATGCAACAGCAAAATATTTTATAGAAAAGATATGCAACAGCAAAATATTACTTGCAATTGGTTATTATTTTAAGCATATCACAAGAATCTTTATTTGGAAAAAATTGTTGCAAAAAGATATTCGAGAAAAGATATGCAACAAAAAAGATTATTTGCAATCAATTTCTATTTTGAGCGGGGCCCAAAAAATCCTGCACAAAATTGTTATTTAGAAGCGGAAATATTTTTATAGCGCACGGAATCCTGCAGGAATTTTCAGAAAAGATAGTTCAAAATGTACAGAGAAGAAACAGTGGGGCTTACAGAAATTTTTTTCCAAGATGAAGCCTCGAGATAGCCGCGATTTCGCGGCAAATGCGCTCTAACACCGCGGTCCCCTGAACTGTTTGGATCCCCAGAAAAATTTTGGTGCGACGATTCGACAGGAAGGCCGCGGTTCCGCGGCCTAAGGTGTGTTTTGGCCGCGGAATCGCGGCTTGGTTGTGGAATTAGGTCTGCAGAAAAATTGCTCTGTTCTGTTATTTAATTCCCCTTCTGTTTCGATCTTCTGATTTCTGTTTCGCCTTCTGGAATTTTCCAGATCCGATTCTGTATATCCTGCAAAAATTCAAACAACACAGTATCCTTCCAAAAAGAACAAATTATATATTTTTATATATTTTTGATTTTTCAGATTATTATGAAATTTTAAATTTTATGATTAACCCGAAATTGCGGAAAAAAAATTCTATGCCATCCCCGGCAACGGCGCCATTTGATTGGATGATTTAGCGTGCTCGCGCTTTCTAAAAGATAGATCAAAAACATTTGTAACCGCAATCAAGAACGTCGTCGCATGAAGCTAGCCGGTGAGTACGGGTCGGTCCATAGGGATGTTGTGAATTTCCTATTCGCTCAAACGAGTTAATTCCGATTGTGGTCTGATTGATTATTAAATCTAAAAACTAAATTAATCTATATCTAAGTCTTGCTAGGGTTAGGTCTAGGTTAAGTTTGGAAAGTCTATAAATCTCACCGCTTTCTATACCCATATGAAGATCTAATTAGGTGTTATGGTAATTATTAATAAAAGGGATTAGAACCATTTGGAAAGATGTTTCTTCCTCTAGGTTCTTGTCCTTCCTTTAGAAATCCTTACCCTAACCTCCATGGAAAACAATCACAACCGGGCCTTTATAAAACGGTATCACCGCTACCTCGATTGATAGGGTGCCGTAGGGAGCGGTATGTGCATGTATGCATAGAGTTCTATGAAAATATATGACGGGCAAGAAAGGGGATGAGAGATCTTCGTCTCTCAAACCTTCCCCAGATCTAACCCTAACAAGCGAGGAGACTACTCACTCATTAGGGAATTGAAGAACATTTATCTAGGGCAGAGAATAAAAATTACCTAGGGCAAGAATTGAAATCTAAACTAGGGCAATTAAATAAATCTACTTACTTTACAGATGGCTCTCTCCAAACATTTACGCAGGGTTGTCAGATCTGAATAGATGATATGAAAAGAGGCATCGATGCTCTCCAAAAGAATTCTAAATTTTATTCATAGAAAGAGGCATAGGGAGGCATAAAGAATTACAATCTGTAGAGTTCCTATTTATAGAGAATAGGAAACCCTAGGTTACAATTGATTTGCATGTCTACATTTACAAAAATAGCCCTAAGTTTACTAGTCAAAGCCGCCGCTACATTTTGGTAAAAATCATTTCATCTGATCACCCAGGACCGCCGCGGAACCGCGGCCCGAGGCCTGGTTTGGCCGCGGTTCCGCGGCCAAAAGATGGAGTTGGGCCATGAGTTGTCCTGGGCTGATTTCTGTTGGCTTGGGCTTCTTATTTCTATATATCTTTTTCCATTTGGGCTACTAGGTTGGTTCCAGTTCTTCAGTGAACAATTTGTAGTGGACTTCTACCCGTTTGCTTTGAGTCGACGTCTTGAATCTTGCTTTGTGAATTGTTCCTTATGTCGGCTTGATCAAGAGTCTTCTGTTTGTTGGTCAAAGTCCACTTTTTCATCGTCTTTACATCGTTTTCACTGTTTTCTGTCCAAGAACCTGTAACCTGTAACATGTAGCAGACATGCGTCAAAAGTACCTATTTATTTATAAAAAGAATAAGAATGGGGAATATAATAATGCAATATTATGGTCTAAACAGACGACTGTGTGTAATGGCTCTCCTTGACACAACGCGATATCAACTCCCAATACCGGGAGAGACGAATCCTGTCTAACCGTCACTGCCTCCAAGTGCTTTGGGACTCCACCCAACTACTACCTGTTTGCACGACACCTTTGAGCCATGGTAGGGTAGTAATCAAAGTACAGTGGGAACACACTCGAGGCGAAGTGACAATGTCAAGTCAGCGGACTAAGCTGTACTCATGTAACCTGGGAACTGTTAACTGACGATAGGTATAGTACCAACCAATCAGTTCCCGACGAGTCCTATCCAGTGTACTCGTAACCTAACGAGCACCCGCATACTATCTCAAGTACAACGTACTGACGGCTGTGGGACAGACCGTCTCCCCTGCTGGGATAAGAAGCGCATACGCTAGTCTACTCCGGAGTATCGATGCCCTGTCTCGATAGTCCTACGACTAGGGACCTGTATAAGGATGTGCTTGTGGATTACCTAGCCCCCACTAGTGTGACTACCATCACAACGCTGGTAATCAAGCAAAGATCCTAAGGGCTCCACTAATGTGTACACACATTGAAGTAGAAACAAACCAAGTAGCATACTACTATTTTGAGCAAGATTGTCTATACAACGGTGAATATCCCAAGCTTCCGTTAAGTAATATACAAACTAGTATGATACAGTAATGGCCTCTAGGGCATATACACTAACAATCTCCCACTTGCACTATGGCCATGAACTGGCGTATCGGAGACCTATCATCTCGATCAGCCGCTCGAACTGAGTTTGGGGTAAGGCCTTAGTGAATGGATCAGCAGTGTTATCTTCCATAGCAACCCTCCGAACCTCGATCTCCTGGCGATCCACGATCTCCCTGATCAGGTGATATCTCCTCAAGATGTGTCTGGACTTCTGATGGGACCTGGGTTCCTTCGCTAAAGCTATAGCCCCATTGTTTTCGCAATACAGAGGTATTGGATCAACAATGGACGGAACCACCTGAAGTTCTGTCAAGAACTTTCTCATCCAGACGGCTTCTTTTGCGGCATCAGCAGCAGCGATATATTCCGCTTCCATCGTCGAGTTAGCAACGGTTTCCTATTTGGAACTCTTCCAACACACCGCCCCTCCATTGAGGGTAAAGACAAAACCCGACATGAACTTGGAATCATCCTTGTCACTCTGGAAGCTGGAGTCAGCAAAGGCCTCGATCTGGAGGTCTTTTCCGCCATACACCAAGAACATCTCGTTAGTCCTTCTCAGGTACTTGAGAATGTTCTTTACCGCTATCCAGTGCTTCTCCCCAGGGTTTGACTGATACCGGCTTACCACACTCAGTGCATAAGCTACATCTGGTCTGGTACACAACATCGCATACATTATAGAGCCTACAGCAGAAGCGTAGGGTATAATAGACATGCGATCCCTTTCCAAATCAGTCTTGGGAGACATCTCTTTGGAGAGGGTGATCCCGTGACAAGCCGGTAGATTACCGCGCTTGGAATCTTCCATACTGAATCTTTTCAGTATGGTGTCGATGTACCTGGACTGCGAAAGTCTTAATATCCTCTTGGATCTATCATGATGGATCCGGATCCCTAGAATGTAAGTGGCATCACCCAGGTCTTTCATGGAGAACCTGTGTGACAAGAACCCTTTGACAGATTGTAGCATTGGAATGTCATTTCCTATCAAAAGAATGTCATCCACATATAAATCGAGGAATATGACAGTTCTTGCTACAAATCTACTATCGATGCATGGTTCATCTGGATTTTTTATAAAGCCAAAATCTTTGACTGTCTCATCAAAAAAGATGTTCCAACTCCGCGATGCCTGCTTTAGTCCATAGATGGACTTAAGCAACTTGCACACCTTTCCGCTGCTCCCACTCTGAATGAAACCCTCTGGCTGGTCCATATAGACACACTCCTCTAAATTTCCATTTAGAAAAGCGGTCTTTACGTCCATCTGCCAAATCTCATAATCGTGGAAGGCAGCAATGGCAAGAAGGATCCGAATGGATTTCAGCATAGCCACTGGAGAAAAGGTTTCGTCATAGTCCAAACCAGGTCTTTGACGAAAACCCTTTGCAACAAGTCTAGCCTTATAGGTCTCAACCTGTCCATCTACACCAATCTTCTTCTTGAAGATCCACTTGCATCCTACGGGTTTTACCCCATCTGGAGCAATGTCCAAAGTCCATACTTTGTTGGTGTACATGGACTCCATTTCGGTCCGCATTGCATCCAGCCATTTTACTGAGTCAACGCTCTGAATGGCCTGCTGGAAGCTGGTAGGCTCATCACTATCAATGATGCAATCCTCTCTATCCCCATATATGAGAAAATCGTAGTATCTCTCGGGCGGATGAGACTGCCTACTACTCCTGCGGAGCGGTGTAGGAATGTCCTGTTATATTGAACCCTCTGGTTCTACTAAGCTTTCAGTAATAGCTCGTGGTTCTGGAATTTCTTCCAGTTCTACTGCGCTCCCACTTATCTGATTTTCCAAAAACTCCGTTTCCAAGAAGCAGGCATGACGAGAAACAAAAACCTTTTGTTCCTCTTCGCAATAGAAGAAATATCCCTTGGAGTTCTTTGGATATCCCACAAACTTGCACTGTATTGGGCGTGCCTCGAGTTTGTCCGCATGCTGCTTTTTGACAAAAGCTGGACATCCCCATGTTTTAATGTGCTTAAGATAGGGTTTCTTCCCACACCACATCTGATATGGTGTGGTAGGCACAGTCTTAGTTGGAACTCGGTTCAAAAGATATGCAGCTGATTCTAGTGCATATCCCCAGAATGATCGTGGTAACTCAGCGTTACTTATCATGGAACTTACCATATCCAATAGGGTCCGGTTCCGTCTCTCCAATACACCGTTATGTTGCGGAGTGTATGGAGGAGTAAGCTGAGAGAGAATTCCATTCTCTTTTAGGTAATCCAGGAACTCGGCACTCAAGTATTCACCACCTCGATCAGATCTTAGTGTCTTGATACTTTTGCCGGTTTGTTTTTCTACTTCATTCTTATATTCCTGAAATTTTCCAAAGGCTTCGGATTTATTTTTCATTAAAAAGACATATCCGTACTTTGAAAAGTCATCCGTAAAAGCAATGAAGTAAGAATAATCGCTTCGCGCATATGTAGACATTGGACCGCACACATCGCTGTGTACGAGTCCCAAGAGATTGCTCGCTCTTACTCCGTGTCCAGTGAACGGAGTCTTCGTCATCTTTCCTTTGAGACAGGATTGACAAGTTGCATATGATTGATATTGGAACGGATCCAAATATCCTTCTATATGTAACTTCGTCAACCTTCTCTCATTGATGTGACCCGGTCTACAATGCCATAAGAAAGCCTGATTTGTTTCTGGAGACTTTCTTTTGTGTGTATTCTGGACATTGAAAATCTGTGGTTGGTTTAATACGTACATACCATTGCTTAATGTACCTGACCCAATCAAAACTTGATTAAGGTGAATGTTTACAACATTGCTTACAAATGCAAATTCATAACCTTCTTTAGATAATAAAGATACAGATATGATATTACAAGTTGCATTAGGTACAAAATAACAATCACGCAAAACCAAAACATGTCCATCTGACATTCCCAAGTGATAGTCCCTCACGGACTCAGCATCCATGCCAGCTCTATTTGCAACTCTGAGGGTCATATCACCTGCCTTCAAAACCCTACGCTTTCTCAGTGCCTGTATGGAATTACAGATATGAGATCCTGATCCGGTATCCAATACCCAGGAAGTAGAGTTTATTGATAGACAGTTTTCAATAACATACACACCTGAAGCCGAAGCCACAACTTGCTTCGGGTCCTGGTTCTTGGCCTTCCAAGCCCTGAAATTCTTTTTCCAGTGTCCTTTCTTATGACAATAGAAGCACTCTTCCTTTCCCACAAGCTGCCCCGATACCTTTGTTGCTTTTGCTTTCCCTTCGTTTCCACTTTACTAACACCGCCCCTTGGTTTGGCGGGGGCTTTCTTCTTCTTTCCCTTGGCTTTCGCCTTGGACCTAGAAGAGGAAGATCCGCCTACAAACAAAATGGATGTTTTTCTACCTTTCTGTAGGGTGCCCTTTGTACTCCTCAACATGTTGAGGAGCTCCGGAAGTTCAACTTCTTTTCCTTGCAAGTTGAAGTTCAGGATAAACTGGGCGTAAGTGGAAGGAAGGGACTGGAGAATCAAGTCCGTATAGAGCTCGTTCTCTAGCGTGGTCCCAAGGTCCGCAAGCTCTTTAATGAAGCCAATCATCTTAAGCGCGTGCTCCGCTACCGATGATCCGATGGCCAATATCGCCGAAAACAACTTTTTCGAGACTTCGTATCTGGCAATACGGGATTGCTCCCCATACAAATCCTTAGTATGGAGAAATATGGATTCGAGGTCCATATTCTCGTGCCTCCTCTGATGTTCATTGTCCATAGAGGCAAGCACGAGGCACTTGGCCTTCGCACAGTCGATCTCCCAGATCTTACGGATTTCCTTATCCGCGACGCTGGAGGTGGGACCTGGGACAAGGGGAGCTTTGGTGGTAAGGAGATACCCCAGCTTGTCGTAAGTGATTGCCATTTTGACATTCCTAAGCCAATCTTTGTAGTTTGGCCCTGTCAGTATATTTTTATCTAGAAGTAACTTAAGTCCAGTCATGATTGGTCGCTGCAATTAGGAGAGAGAGAAGAAACACTCAGCATGATGCTCTTGCAAGTTTAGAGTGGTTTTTAGTTTGTCTAAACAGGATGGCTCCCACTGTTTCTCGAATCCCTCCTAAAACCAAAAAGGAAGAATTAGTCGGGATCAATCTCACCGTACAATACTTGCTTAACCGTTCAGCCAGGCCAGTGTCGGTACTTCGAGGGAGGTTTTCCAATGCTTTCGCGAAGCTCCTTAATTAAATAACCACTTTTCCCTGTGGGCGTAGCCCCGCTAACACTTTTCTAGACACATACTTGGTTTATAGCATTGATCGTTAAGTGAGAAATTTCCCGAGGAGTAGCATATACTCACAGTAGGATCGGGATCCAAATATTATCGCGTGACAAAACTGAAGGAATCCTACCAGAATCATCACACTCCAAATGGTATGCAGCGCTAGCAAGTTTCAGGTTCTTTTGAAACTCCCGATGTGGATTTTTGCCCCATGCTCTTATGACCTTGACTTTGGCCAACAAATCATAAGTCACATGTCAAGTTCTACCCGTCATTCTCCAGGTTAATTTGAACCTACCCGTACCTACCCTTGACTTTGGCCAATACGACTGTCCCAAACCAACGCATCTATCTATGCTGCATATGAATACCCAATAGCTATCAAACACTATGCCTTGACTTTGGCCAACAAACACAGCTTGAATACAATTGAGTATCCATATGAAACGACGGAGGGCTACGAATGGTTTTGGCGAAACCGTGAACGTAGTGAACTTGATATAATCGATGGAACGAGATAGCTTTTAAAGGGAGTGGTTCAAGCTCCGCGTTTAAAAGTTGGTTTTTGAAAAGAACCGAGTGGTTTTGAAAGTGTTCCAACGACTTTACTTTGGTTTATTTTCTTGCATTAATTTTAATGCGTCCCATCATTTAATCCTACCATTGCAGAAAACAACGAAAATATGACGTACGCTTATGCCATCCGCATTCGCCACGGGGCCCCGTCATTACCCGTTAGGTTACTTAACTAACGACAGAACGGGGGCTGGACTAGCGCGGATGCAAAACATAAGCAACGCCTAAATAGATATATACATTCGTCAGATGCAATGATAGCCATTCCAGATCTCAGATGAACACATTGGATATACTAGGAATCCGCATTTTGTACGAGCCTGTAACGAAAAGCGGATTACACGGTCGCGATGAATAGCCAATACCCCACCCTAGACCCCTACGGGTGCGGCAAACTACCCGCCAAATACCCGAAGTGAAGAAACCTCCCTCAACACCGTGAGTAAGCCACTCGGCACTTCGAGGTACCCGGTAGTTTGTGCACCCCCTCCTTGGGTCTATCCTAGGAGCAAAAACAGTAAAAAGAAATTATACAATGGCGGCTACAACCTCATCCCGGATGTGCGGCCATATACATAATATTACATCAAATTACAAATTACATGAATTGAAAGAAAAAGAAAAACTCACAACTCACAACCCCCTGGCTATTCATCCGCGACAATCCAATGAATTTATATACATATACCATCAACATTACAGATCACAGATATGTATAACCCCCACTAATCGACGTATAGCGATTAGCAGACGTTCAATACATATATCACATCATAGATATAACCCTTTAGCTAAAGTCTTTAGAAGTTCGATCAAAATACGGATTTTTAACCACCCCAAAAATAAATTTTGCTTTCTGGAAAATCTGGGCAGAAAAATCACATTCCAAAAATCCCAAAACACCCCAAGAAACACACTGTAGCAAAACAGATCCACGGCCGAGTCAACTCGACCGTGGATCCGCGGTAAGAAGCTCTTCTTGCCGCGTTTCCGTGGTGAGTTGGTCGACTCTGTGGATCGTTTTTCTGCAGTGTTCACTAAAAACCCTGAGTCGATTTTTCAGATGTGTTAAATCATTTTTAGAGCAGTTAAAAAATCGACAGAAAGTTTGTGTCTCGGGCATGTTTTGTGACTTTTTCTCCGATCGAACTTCTAGTTACTTTGCTAACATATTAGATAGTGTTTAACTAGGCTCTGATACCACTTTAAGTCAACGTTACCCGTCCCCGATTCTTTGTGGTTGCGGAAATGGTGAAAAACGATTTTTTCGGTGGAGGTAACATGGACTCAAAAACGGATCTTTGTTAAACAAACTATCTAACAACCTAATTAGGAGTTTAGCTACTAGGTTAAGGGTTATACCTAAACTTGAACTCCTTCTCTTCAACTCCTTGTGGTGGTCAGATCGGCCTCACGTCGTCGTCTCCTTGTGCCGAAGATAGATCCACCCGAAAGCTTCTACCTTTGGCTTCAACCTCAATCTAGAGGAAACTAAAACACTTGGCTTTCTAGACCTTGTATACTAGGATGAGTAGAGAAGTGTTTTGGGTTTTATCTCCAAGGCAAATGGTTCTCAACACATGAGAGGTTTTTGCCTTGAGCTAGAGAAAGAGGGAGAGCAAGAGGAAGAGGAGAGCTTTTGGATGAGAGAGAATGCAAATGATAGAATGAGCAAGACATTTACAACCATCCTCTTCATAATCCAAAATAATCATAACAATAACAATAATTAAGCATCTTGTGATGGTTCATGTCAATGGCTTTATCATTTCATGCATTTTGTGAACAAACAAGCAAGCAAGAGTCAAAACCATGAAATGATAGCCATTGTCATGATGATGGCCAACAAGTCCAACCTAGTCAACCGGTCAACAAAGTCAACAGTCAACAAAGTCAACCTTTCTGTAAGTCCACGTTGCTCACCCCGGTTCTTACGGGGAGGCGGAAAAGGCGAAAAACATTTTTTGGCGCAAAGGCGACATGGACTAAAACACGGATCTTTGCTAAACAATGAACTAGCAAACTAGTAGAGGTGTTATCTACTGTGCCATAGAAATTATACCTCACGATACCGGTCCTTCGGGTCTTCATTCCGCTGTCTTACTCGTTCGTCCACGCTCCGAGGGTCGATCCAGACCTTGGTTACCTCCGCGGCCTTCTTGAGTCGAAGACGATCCACCCGAGAGATGTACACCGAACTCCACCTCGAGCCGAGGCAACTAGGGCAACAAGATCGCTAGTCTTGATGTCTTAGGTTGTGTAGAAGAGGTTTATGGAAGTATTTGTCTATATGGATTCTTTTTCTCTCAACACATGAGATCAAAAGAATTTTTCAAGAGGAGGAAGATGAAGGAGATCAAGCAACCATAGAGCTCTTTTTCTTTCTTCTCACTTGTAAGAGAGAGAATGAGAATGAGAAAAAAATGATATATCAACTAAAGAAAAAAGGGCACCATGGTTGCAATAATACTAAACATCATCATTAAAGATCCTATCATGATAAAGTTGATGGCTACATTGAAATGACCATTTTCATAATCCAAAAAGAAAAAAAGAAAAAGAAATCCAAAGAAGAGTGTAGACCTCTCATGAAGGTCAAGGTCAACACCGGTCAACGGGTCAACAAAGTCAAGAGTGGTCAAGGTGGTCAAATGGTCAAAGCAATTAGCCATCACAAAATTATCACTAAAAGGATTAGTAAATAATGTCCGCGGCTCATAATGGTTTTGATCGAACGAATTGCCAAAACCCTAATGAGCCTGCCACATAACGGTTTTGGCCGAACCAACTGCCAAAACCCTAATGAGGCACCTCCTCCTTCTTCGCTCCCCAAAACTGTGCATACACACCCGCATCCGCATTCCATAGAATGCGAATGCACAGAAGACAAAACAAATTCATCCGTGAAATACAAGGATCCGGCTTAAACCAAAGCCCACTAGTATTGCCTGCTCGAACAGCATACGCACACAAGTGCACGTAAGTGATCGCAGCCCTGCCGTAAAACCATACGGCCTCTACACGTTTCGCTCAGTGTAGGGAAACTCTCTGTGTGGGACTGTAAAGACTCGACACTACGCTGGCAGTGGGTTTAACCACAGACCACAAGCGGCACTAGCTGTACGTAACGGTCCCCAGGTAGATGTCGATAAGAAGGCCGATGAGATAAACCCATGCGAACTCCTACTGAGCCTGTATGTGACAATCTCCGTACAGTCCGGTATGTTCGTCAGATACATCGCATGGCGGGCCTAGGGGGTGGTGAACGTCAGTCCCCTGATAGCGGTACAAGTCGGGGCGGAGTGTAGCCCGGAACACCCTGAGATAACACTGGAAACCTACCAGTATATCTCGCTTGCCATGGCCAGGGACTACTCGTGTAATGGCTCTCCTAGACACCGCGCGATGTCAACCCCCAATACCGGGAGAGACGAATCATGTCTAACCGTCACTGCCTCCAAGTGGTTCGGGACTACACCCAACTACTAACTGTTTGCACGACTCCTTTGAGCCGTGGTAGGGTAGTAATCTAAGTACAGTGGGAACACACTCGAGGCGAAGTGACAGTGTCAAGTCAGCGGACTAAGCTGTACTCATGTCACCTGGGAACTGATAACTGACGATAGGTATAATACCAACCATCAGTTCCCAACGAGTCCTGCCCAGTGTACTCGTAACTTAACGAGCACCCGCATACTATCTACAGTACGACGTACTGATGGCTGTGGGACAGACCACCTCCCGTGCTGGGATGAGAAGCGTATACGCTAGTCTACTCCGGAGTATCGATGCCCCGTCTCGATAATCCTACGACTAGGGACCTGTATAAGGATGTGCTTGTAGATTACCCAGCCCCCACTAGTGTGACTGCCATCACAACGCTGGTAATCAAGCAAAGATCCTAAGGGCTCTACTAATATGTATAAGCGATATGCTAAAAGAAGCACATGCACATATTGAAGTAGAAACAAACCAAGTAGCATACTACCATTTTGAGCAAGATTGTCTATACAACTGTGAATATCCCAAGTTTCCATTAAGTAATATACAAGCTAGTATGATACAGTAATGGCCTCTAGGGCATATACACTAACACTTTTAACCCAACCATGGCACAACAATACTTAATGAATATTATTATTAATCATATTTCTTATTCTTATTAGGGTTTAGCAAAAGTCAATAGTCAATGACCCTAATGAGAATCCTCTGCCTCTGTCTCTGTCAACCGTGGATACACACCCGCATCCGCGTTCCGGGGAACACGAATACAAACGATATAAAACCAATCCCAAAACGTATACTAGGATCTGGCTTAAACCAAAGCCCGCTAGTAATAACTGCCCGGACACCAAACGTGCACAAGTGCGTGGATGTGACCGAACCCTGCCACAAAACCATGCGACCTCTACTCTTTTTCCCTAAAGGCGAATAGCTCTCTGTGTGGGACTCTAAAGACTCGACACTACGCTGGCAGTGGGTTTAACCACAGACCGCAAGCGGCACTAGCTGTGCGTAACGGCCCCCAGGTAGGTGCCAATAAGAAGACTGACGAGGTGAACTCATCCGAACTCCTACTGAGCCTGAATGTGATAATCTCCATACAGTCCGGTCTGTTCGTCTGAGAATATCGCATGGCTGGCCTAGGGGGCGGTAAACGTCAGTCCCCTAATAGCAGTACAAGCCGTTTCGGAGTGTAGCCCAGAACACCCTGAGATAACATTGGAAACCTATCAGTGTATCTCGCTTACCCTTGCCAGGGACGACTGTGTGTAATGGCTCTCTTTGACACAGCGCGATATCAACTCCCAATACCGGGAGAGACGAATCCTGTCTAACCGTCACAGCCTCCAAGTGCTTTGGGACTGCACCCAACTACTACCTGTTTGTACGACTCCTTTGAGCCGTGGTAGGGTAGTAATCAAAGTACAGTAGGAACACACTCGAGGCGAAGTGATAGTGTCAAGTCAGCGGACTAAGCTGTACTCATGTCACCTGGGAACTGATAACTGACGATAGGTATAGTACCAACCAATCAGTTCCCAACGAGTCCTGTCCAGTGTACTCGTAACCTAACGAGCACCCGCATACTATCTCAAGTACGACGTACTGACGGCTGTGGGACAGACCGTCTCCCCTGCTGGGATGAGAAGCGCATACGCTAGTCTACTCCGGAGTATCGATGCCCTGTCTCGATAGTCCTACGACTAGGGACCTGTATAAGGATGTGCTTGTGGATTACCCAGCCCCCACTAGTGTGACTGCCATCACAACGCTGGTAATCAAGCAAAGATCCTAAGGGCTCCACTAATGTGTACACACATTGAAGTAGAAACAAACCAAGTAGCATACTACTATTTTGAGCAAGATTGTCTATACAACGGTGAATATCCCAAGCTTCCATTAAGTAATATACAAACTAGTATGATACAGTAATGGCCTCTAGGGCATATACACTAACAAGAATCACCTCACAAGTCTCCTTGATAGCCACAAAACATCACCAATTACAAACAAACACTCAAACCCTTTATTAGGGTTTCCCAAACTTCACTAAACATCACAATTTCACCTCTAACTTGCATGAAAGGTAAAGTGAAGGAAATGCTATGCTAAGGTGATGAAATTACCTCACTTGGGCAACCCAAGAAACCCCTAGTTTGCCAAAGTTGTCCAAATCCCACCTTTCTTGGTCCAATGTGAAGAGGGTGCAGAGGGGATCAATTTTTGTGAAAGGGAATTAGGGTTTTGGTGGAGTTTTTGAGGTGGATCTCTAGGGGTGAAGTGCAGGGAGATGAAGATGGAGAGGAGAAGAAGAAATGACATGGGGATGGGCATGGGGCTGCTGCCCTCACTCTCTCTCTCTCTCTCTCTTTTATTCAACCCTCTCATTCTAATATTACCCTTTTGCCCTTTTTTCACCCTTTTCTCATAAACTTTAAAACCAAAACAAAAAATACCCATAAAATAACACAAATGAGATAACATGCAACCAAATGCAACATGACATGGTGCACTATCCATGAAAAGCTGTAGAAATACGGATTTGGCTTAATCACGATTAGCAGTGCACTAATCGGGTTTTTACCAAAACTGCATATAATAAAATTTAAAATTGCCAAATCCTTTAAATACATTTTTAAAAGCATAAATCATTTTAATTTCTATTTATTTCATAATTATTGGTATATATTTATACCCTTTTTCGAAAACCCCAATTTCGCAAATCGAGCAGTTTTCGGTAAAAATATTATTTTAATATTAAATTCCAAAAATAATAATTTATATTTTCTGAAATGTTACACTAGCGATACGATCTGTCGAAGGCGGATCCATCTACTCCAGTGCAACGAGCGTGCCATCCTGGTCAGTCCTCGGCCTATCCGAGTCAACTCTGACCTCGGCCCTTGCTGCATCACTCTGAGCCCCCATAGTCATCGGCGGCAAAGGATATAACGGAAATAGGATTCGATAAGAACGCGGAAATCGAATCACAAGGATATGTATCATCAAGGAAGAAATTTCAAGCAATTAGTACTTAGGTCACTTTAGGCGGAGTACCGTGTGGTGAGCATGCGGCAGACATACACACACTATATTACTCTGCTTAAATTACCTACTCCATTCATAATAAGGTCATCCTACACTCCGAAAGGTAAAACCTAGCGCTCTGATACCAACTTTGTCACGACCCGAAATTTGGCACGTGACGGCCCTTAAACCACCAACGTCCACAGGCGTAACGCAATTTAAGTAAGCCGAAAACCTAGAAATCTAAACCATCAAAAGAAGTAAAAGATAAGAACATTGTTAAAACTTTTGAAATCTCAACCCAAATTCTTTAAAGTCCAACCTTATTTCCTTTAAAATTTTGGCAGCACCTCGTTTGTAAAAACTAGCCCCAAAAATGGGTACAACAAAGATAAAAGTAAAGCATCCCTAAACGGGAGCAAAAACACGCCCAAAGGCGGAAAACAACCACCACAACAGATATACGACGCCGTAGCGAAGAAATAAAAGACGATATAAATAAAACTGCATAAAAGACCTCCAAGTCACAAAATAATATACAATATCGTCATCACATCAAGTCTCTAAGTCACACACATGAAAGTAGTAGATGGAGAGTACGTGGATACAACGAATATACAATAAGCAACATCGGATAACCGCAAAACCCACCTAACCAAAACTGCACACTATAAGCCGAAGCGGTATCCGCAGCAAAATATGATATGATAGATGAATAGCCTTCCTCGACTACTCTGGGGAAAAACCTACATAACACTGTGGCACAACGGGGGTGAGTTGCCAACTCGTGAATAGTAAATAACATATGCAGGTAATCGCAAGTATGCACGTACAGCGCGAATCTAACAAATGCAACGAATAGCAATAAATGGTCATATGAATGCAACAGTCATGAAAGGTACTCTAGCAGGTACAACCAATACATGAAGCAATAATATGACAATATGTATTTGCAACAGTCATGAAAGGTACTCTATCAGGTACTAATAATACATGAAGCAATGCATATAAAATAAATGCGGAGTATGGGATAAACATGTCATCCTCACGGAATCCTGACCTCGTGATAGGACCAAAGTCCAACAAGACAATCAAATCCCAAATTTCCACAAATCATCCCCCAAATTGACCCTCATATCCTGTAAGTCTCATAGATCTTGAGTGTCCAATATCAAGTAATCTCATATATCATGTATCCAATATCAAGTGAATCTCATATATCCTGAGTGAGTATAAATGCAAGATCATTATGATGATGTATATAAATTAGATATGTATACATATATATTAGCGTCCCATTCCACTAATATATATATATATATATACACACATATATATATATATAACAACGTCCCATTCTACTGTTATATATACTTAGGAGTAAAAACATCATGAAAACAACTGTCTAATATCGACACATAAATACTTATATCCATACGTTCCTCGAATCGTAAGTGTCCGATATCGACACCCGTGATCCACGTATCGGTCTTTCTCATATTCATATGTTCCTCGAATCGTAAGTGTCGGGTATCGACACCCGTGATCCACGTATCGGTCTTTCTGATATCTATACGTTCCTCGAAACCCAAGTGTCTCACCTCGACACTTGTGTTCCACGTATCGGTATATACGTCCTCTGAATCTTAAGTGCCCCAACATCGACACTCTCGATCCCTTATCGGTTTAAAACAAATCTCTGAGTAGATGCATCCAAATATCAAGTAAAGAATAAGAATGCTTGCATAATTTCATGAAACCACCACGGTCCTCAAATCCAGAAAACATCATGAAAAATCCATATCTCAATGCGAAAATCCATGAATATAATATATGCAACATAAATCTGTAATGTGAGCATATAAAGGAAAAGCCGCTATTTAACTGCAACAAGTTAAAATATATATATCATGCGGTTCCTAATTTCTCAAAGTCCATATAACATCAAATAAAGATGAACATGTAGCTATAACCAGATATATGTATACACATGTAGGTATAGAAAGGTATATGTATCTACCTATCAGTAATGATGTAATATACCCTCCAGGTATAAGTGTAAGTATATATGCAAGATGTACATGTAGCTATGTCTCATATGTGTATATACCTATCACTAATAGTACAATACCATATAGGTATATGGGTAACTAGCATGTAAGCACGTCAAGGCATATGTGTAAGCATGAAGGTATACAGGTATGCTATATATCATATGCATAAAGGAAAATGAATCAATGTCTCTATGTCCCTAACCAAACAATATCATATATGTATGTGTGTTGTGCGTGTCATGGCAATTATTGATGGTGTGTGTGGCATACAATCAGTGCTCATACAACATGAGCCGTCAATAATAGTGCAATGTCCTAAGGGTACAAGTCCAAGTACAACAGGTAAATATGCAATGAGGTGTATGCGCAAACTCTATATATGCAATAGAATATGCGACTAATATCATTGTAGGGTGTTTTTTTGTCACCCCATTGAGATGGGAGTACGCGTCGCTTGTCAGGCATACTACAGATTTCCCCTGCCTAGGGTAGGGGCGGGGTTTAATGATTTTGGGGATCCGAATCTCCGGCAGCCGCGGACTAAGCTGACGTTAATTACCCCTCGTCTTTGGAGCGAGAGAACCCTCGATTAACGGGTTAAACTAGTCATGTGAACTCAATGTGCAGTGTCGTGTTTTGAAGGGGTTTTGGATGTATTGGGGGCCCGGCAGAGTTTTTACGGGGGTCCAGCTACCCGGATAGCGGGCTGGGGGTCAAGGGGGCTAGTAGCCCCCTTACGGGGTGCGGGGAAGCGCCCCCGCCCAAATTTTTTTTTGAGGGACAGTGTTGTAGAGTATGTGTGTGTTTGTGTATATGTATATATATATATATAAGGGGGGAAAAGCATCCAAAGGATGCGAGGGGCCAGCGCCTCACGTGCCTAGCACGCGAGCGCTAGCACGCCACGTGTCCGGCACGTGGGTATTGTGCGCTCGAGCGCTAGCGCGCCACATGTCGGCACGTGGGCGCTGTGCGCTCAAGCGCTAGCGCGCCACGTGCCCGGCACGTGGGCGCTGGGCACTCGAGCGCTACCGCGCCACGTGTCCGGCACATGGGCGCTGTGCGCTCGAGTGCTAGCGCGCCACGTGTCCGGCACATGGGCACTGAGCGCTTGAGCGCTGTGCGCTCGAGCGCTAGCGCACCGCGTGCCCGGCACGTGGGCGCTCGGCGCTTGAGCGCAAGGCGCTTGGGCGCCGGCGAGGAAAAGGGGCTTTTAGCCCCATAACTAGAAGCTATGCTTCCGAAAGGAAATATTTATTATTTTGTGTGTATATATATGTGGAGTTAAACTCCTAGGATGCTTTGAAGCTGATGAAGAGCTTCTCCCCTTGAGCCCTAGTTCTTCACCATAGTGGGGTTTCTGGAGATGGGTCTCCTTCTTCCTCCTCTGTTGGCAGGATCTTGAAGATCAAGAGATATGAGATTTCAAAAATCTCTCCTTTCTGAGATCTGGTGGCAGATCTGAGTTTCTCTTTGTGGGTTTTTTGGTGAAAAACTATTTAGTTTTTGAAAAGGAAGAGTAAAACTCTTGATTTAATTCAAAGGAAAGGAGACGGATTGGAACCTTGAGGAAGGAGAAGATCACAGATCTGGATTTCTTTTTGGAGACAAAAAAAGTTGTTGAGATATTTCATTATCTTTGCCTTTAAAGGCTATACACTTTACATATAGCCTCTTGGGCTTCACAAAATGGCATTTTGCCTATCCCATGGCTCATGTGCCATTTCTTTTAGCACATAAGCCATGGGCTTTACAAAAATTTGGCTTTATGCCCATTTTCTTACATTTATTCATAAAATAAAATAAAAGAAATACAACAAAATTATTTATTACAAAAATCTTATTTTGGCATGGGGGGAGGCCGGCCGCTTCATGTTCGGGCTCGACCCGGGCATTGGCCCACCTGACCTGGGCTTGGGCCCACTTGGCTTGGGGTTGACTTTGATTTTGACTTGGTCAACCGGGGTGCAAATTGTGACCCCAACAAATTGCCCCCCCATCAATACATGCACACTACACATGTGGGTCGTGTGCATGAAATTGATGGATCTTCTTTCACATGGAGGTCGACTCCGTTTTGATGACATGGATATCGTTTCTGTCATATTAGCGACGTGGACGGTCGATTCTGCCCTTTTTGCGACTTGGACGGTCGATGCTGCCATTTTAGCGACTTGGACGGTCAATGCTGCCCTTTTTGCGACTTGGACGGTCGATGCTGCCCTTTTAGCGACTTGGACGGTCGATGCTGCCCTTTTTGCGACTTGGACGGTCGGTACTGCCCTTTTAGCGACTTGGACGGTCGGTGCTGCCCTTTTTGCGACTTGGACGGTCGGTGCTGCCATTTTAGCAAGTCGGTGCTGCCCTTTTAGCGACATGGACGGTCGGTGCTGCCCTTTTAGCGACATGGACGGTCGATGCTGCCTTTTTAGCGACTTGGACGGTCGGTGCTGCCCTTTTAGCGACTTGGGCGGTCGGTGCTGCCCTTTTAGCGACTTGGACGGTCGGTGCTGCCCTTTTTGCGACTTGGACGGTCGGTGCTGTCATTTTAGCGACATGGATGGCGGTGCTGCCCTTTTAGCGACTTGGACGGTCGATGCTGCCCTTTTAGCGACTTGGACGGTCGATGCTGCCCTTTTAGCGACTTGGACGGTCGGTGCTGCCCTTTTAGCGACTTGGACGGTCTGTGCTTGATTTGACTTGCTCCGCTTCTTACAGTGTCAGGGTTGAAGTTGACTTGCTGATTTGATGTGATTTGGGTTGACATCAGCATCGCTACACTGGAATATGGTACTAGGAGCGAATCATCATCTGCCATGAGTGGATTTGGGGATTTTGGTTTTGGTTTCGCATCAGCATTGCTACACTGGAATATAGTACCAGAAGCGAGTCATCATTTGCCATGAGGAAATTTCCCTCGTTCCCAGTTTAACGACTTAGGGGTCATCTGTTCCCAGTTTAACGACTTAGAGGTCATATGTTCCCAATTTAAAGACTTAGAGGTCTATGGATTGGAGTTTGGAATTTTGGGGTTAGGGTTGGCATCAGTGTTGCTAACACTGAAGCGCATGTGCCAGGAGCAATTCATCATCTTCCTTTTCCTGCTGGGGAGCGATGGCTTAGGAGACAGGTTTAGGCCCCTATCTGTAAGTCTACGCTAGCGCCCCGGCCGTCTACAGACGCCAAATGCGGAACAAAAACTTTTTAACTGGCGCTATCGTATACTTTAACCCGGATCTACCATTATTGCTAAACTAACAAACTGTAAAGAGTGTAGAAAGGTTATACCGAACGATCCGAGTCCTTCGTTCTTTAACCATCATCCCACGCTCCGTTGCGGCTGCTCCAATCTCGTCGATCTCCGATATCCTCGTCGAGGTGGCACCACGTCGACGATTCTTTAAACGGGCTCCCGCCTCTGACTTGAGGCAACTCGATCGTCAAGTTTGCTAAAAGAGACGACCAAGAATGATGTAGAGAATGAGTAGATGACTTTGTCTCACTTCGTCCAAATCCGTGGATGATCGGTTAATGAAGTTGCCGAGAGAATTGGGTGATGGAATGAAATGAACTGTAAAATTCCATGCACCCCAAATACTATCATATCTTTTCAAGTGAAACAACAAGTGAGAGAGAGAGAGGAGGGGGCCGGCCACTTATAGCAAGAGGGGGGTGAGTGTAGGAGAGGGGAGAGTAACCTTAAGCAAAATATCATATGTGAACACAAACTAAAATATCTTAAGGAAAACAAAACCTCATTGAAATCAAAGCATGAGTCATTTAACCTTGTCACCAAATTCTAGAACCTTCTAGAAGCACGACTCACTCTCATCCAAGAAAAGATAAATCCGTCTTTAACCGAATGTTAAAAGATGGCTGATAGAAAACTGGAAACTGGCAACTTCCAAAAGTGATCCTGAAACGACTTTCACGATAACCCCGAAACTGTATAAATATACCCGCATTTGTATTACGACCGAATACAAATGCAACTGAGACAAAGATATTATACCTACTCAATATAATACTCGGATCCGGCTTAAACCAAAGCCGACCAGTATTATCTGCCCGAAAAATAACACGTGCGTAAACGCACGTGCATTTTCCGAACCCTGCCATAAAACCATACGGCCTCTACAACGTTTTGCCCGAACTTGGGAAACTGTCTGTGGGGGACTCTAATGACTCGTCAGTACCCTGGCAGTGGGTTTAACCACAAACCGTCAGCGGCACTAGCAATGCGTAACGGCTGCCCATGGACTGACCTCAAGGGATGCCGATGAGCGAACTCATCCGGAAAACCCTACTGAGCCTAACAGTGACAATGTATATACAGTCCGGTCCATTCGTCTATGAGTATCGCATATCTGCCTAGGGGGCTAGTAACGTCAGACCCCCAATAGCAGTATAAGTCGTGTCGGAGTGAAGCCCAATAACACCCTGAGATACTACTGGAGTACCTACCAGTAAATCTCCTGCCATGGCCATGGACTTTGTGTAATGGCTCTCCTAGACACAGCACGACCTCGCCCCCAATACCGGGAGAGACGAATCCCCTGCCGATCCGCTCACGTGCCTCCATATGGCTCGGGACTGTACCCAAAAGCTACCTGTTTGCACGACTCCTTTGAGCCGTGGTAGGGTAGAAATCAAAGCACAGTGGGAACTCATACGAGACGAATGACGACCTCCGGTCGATGAACTAACCTGTACACATGTCACCAGGGAACTGCTATCTGACGATATGTATAATACCAACTAGCAGGTTCCCGGCGAGTCCTGTCCGGTGTACTCATAACCCAATGAGCACCTGTATACATCTTAGGTGATCCAACTGACACCAGTGGCTTGTGAGACAGGCCACCGCCCCTCGTCGGGGTCTCGACTGTACACACTAGTCTACTCCGGAGTATCGATGCCCTGTCTCGAAACTCCCACGACTAGGGACCACAATTAAGGATATGCGTATAAACCACCCAACTCTCACGTATATGATCGCCATCATACTGTTGGTGGTAAAGCAAGATCCTAAGGGCTCTATCAAAGTGTAACATGTAATCAGTCACCTGAACATGTACACGACTGATAAAGGTAAACCAGATAGCATACTATCATCTCGAGTAAGACTGTCCTACCGGTATAGGTCCTCCGCAATCATTGCAATCACGTACCTGCGATCCAATAATTGACTATGAGGGCACTATCTCCAACAATCTCCCACTTGCACTCAAGGCTAATTATTGCGATGTCGACTACTCACAGCCCGTGTGAAACCGAACATCCAACTCCTCTACTAATCAGTATCACAAAGCCCGTTTGTGAAACTATTGTGTTCGAGAAATAGCCTTAGTGAGTGGATCCGCCTAGAAGTTTCTTTCTATATCTCTCTTAATCTCAAGTTCGCGGAGAAAGCCATCTCCCGAATTGAGTAATACCTGTCTTAGAATATGTCTGGATGTTTGATGGGACCTAGTTCATAAATGAACTCCAAATCCAAACTTCTTAGACTGTATCGATCACTGAACCTAATCAGTATCCGGCACCATGCCACCCACAGTATCCTCTTGGACCACCTGTCCATAATACTGTCCCTCTTCGTCAGAGGGAAAAACTATAACTCTGACAATCACTCTGTCAACCATGTCACCTTTGAAGCTTGGAATGATAACCGTCTCCTGAAGGAGGCTGCCGTCATCAAATCCGTAGAACATGTACTTATGTTCTAAAACCGCTTCCTTATGTTTCTCCAGGATTGGATTAATACAAACTTATTGTATCTAGTGCAAAAACAACATCTGGTGTGGTACTTGACATCTCATGATTGACTCAATTGCCTAAGCAAGTGATCTGCCAATCATGCACATCCCTCTCCCCTTTAGTCTATACGACACCTTTAGAGAGGGTGACTCCATCACCTGCAGGTACACCACCATGCTAGGAGTCATCTATTCTAAAAACCATTAGAATACTGTCAAAGTACCCACATTGGGAAACTACCCAAATCCAGATCTAAAACCATAGATCTAGAAACCAGAATGTCAAATATTATATCCATATCCTTTCTGGAGAAACAACTGTGTGACGACCACAGTACAACCGATCGTAGTATAGGAATTTTACTTCCTACTCTGTGTATGTCATCCAGATACCATGACATCACACCCTACTACCTTCTTAACAGATCCATCCCCTATCCTGATTGAAGTCAAACCCATGACTGTCACATCAAAATTAGATGATCTATCTCCGCTATAACTGCTCAAGTCTATAAATAGATATAAGCATCTTGCCCACTATGCTTCTGCTGCTTCCACTGACTACGACAACCCTCCTACCGGGTCTCATAGCCTGGAACAACAGTAGTGTCAAGTCTGGGTAGATAAGAACCTCCCTGTCACCGTCCTTGAGGCTACCGAAGTACCTCTCGGGTGTCTGAGGTTACCCACCATATCTGCAGAGTGGCTATTGGAATGTCAAACCTGATTGAATGTATAGGTCCTATTAAATTTTCCGTAATCGTTCGCGGTTCTGGAATCACTTTCAGTTCTACCATACTCCCACTACTGTTTTTCTGAAAAAGATCTATTTTACTAAAACTGTGGCGAGTCAAGAACAATATCACTATTGATCTTCCAAATGGTAGAATATCAACCCTCGTCATAGCGAGGGTCAACCCACAAACAACCATTACAGAAACGTGCCCTGAGTTATGCAGAGTCTGGTTTTAAGCATAAGCTGGACAACTCCCCGTACCTTAACAACTTTTAAGGTACGAACCATTCTATATCCAATATAGAAACTTTGGCACTTATTTAATTGGAACCATATTCAAATCATGCAGCTGTCTCCAGTGCAAACTTAATGGAAAGAGGCTAATCAGCATTACTCAACTTAGGAATCCATCCAATTATGAGTAACCTGAAAGAGAAACATCGTTTCTCAAAACCATCACTATCATCTGAATACCAATCACAAGAATCTACATCTTCGATCTCTTTGAAGAATCCCGATACTTGTGACATCTGGTTCTCTACTTTATTCTTATACCCACAACTTCTCAAAACATAGACCTTGTATTTCTACGAAGCACTCGTCTAAATACTAGAGAAGTTATAAGTAAACAGAACATAGTACGAGGACCTACCCCTTTGTCCTGATGGACACTGGACAACATACAATACTCTGTATAAGTCCGCTGAGTTTGAACAACTCAAAACCTGTGCGTTGTAGGTGGAAAACTGTATCCTGGAGATTTCCTCAAATATCACCAATTACAAGGAATTCCGATATAATGAGGATGATCACCTAATTTCCAATATCTTACTCTCACTCATCATCTGTAAAACCATACAGATATGAGAATGAAACCTGGTAAATACATACCCTTGGAGTAAGTGTCTAATCGGGAAAACAGTTTTTCTTTTAACAATGCACTGAAACATGAAAATGTTTCTTAGGGGTATCCTGGTATTCATAGCAATGCCTCTTCCATAATCCAATTCATGACTTCAACCGTATATTTTATTGCTATCTCTCCAAATCCCTTTATTTGTCTTTAGTCGTTACCTTCTGTACACCATCGTTAGGCTAAATGGTTTTCTTCCTTCCCTACCGTTCCGCACCAGCCTATGGTTTGGAAGAAGACTATCCAGTAAGCATAATAGGTGTACCCTCCTAAACCAAGGAGTACTCGCAACTGAGAGAAGGTGATGATAAAAGACAACTGAATAATACCTTATTCTTTTAAAGGTGAATTAGGAGTGGCAATGAAGTACGCGGTTTTGGTCGTGAATGATAACAGTCGCAATTTACTTTGCCCTCTTTCTAATCCCTTTATTTTGTCTTTACATATTACCTTCTGCACACCCTACTTAGGCTAATTGGTTTTCTTCATTCCCTACCTTTCGGCACCAGCCTATGGTTTGGAATAAGACTATCCAATAAGCGTAATAGGTGTACTCTCCTAAATTAAGGAGCTCTCGCAACCTGAGAGAAGGTGATAATAAAAGACAACTGAATAAACCAATTCTATTTCTCCTGAACCTGGATCCATCCTCGAAGAAGTCCCTTCGAGTTTGTATATAACCATACGATGGATCTATCCAATGGAAGTGGATATCCGTAGTAATACGGGTGTTCTGAGAAATTCAAAGGGTAAAAGAAGGAGTGGCAATGACTTATGCAACTCAGACAATCCAAAAGCTAGTATTTTAAGAAGGTTCGGTCAACCTGGTCACTGAGTCATAGTCTAGGGTCGGTCAAAGGTCGTTGCCAAAGAGAGAGAGAAAAGAAACACTCTGCGTGCACTCTAACCTAGATCAGAATGGTTATCACTTTATCTAATCCGGAAACCTCCCACTGTCCTGTCAAATTCTCCTCCAAACCTAAAGAAGAATCAATCGGGATCACCCGAAGAGTAAACCAACTCATCAGTAGGAATCGGGATCCAACTCTCATTGCATGATAACGTGATGGAATGCATCTACGTTACTCATACTCCAGATGGTATGCGCATACTTGGCAAGTTTCAGTTTCTTTAGAAACTCCCGATATGATTTTTGCCCCATGCTCTTATGATCGTGACTAAGGGCCAACCCATCATAAGTCACATGTCAAGTTCTTCCCATCATTATCTTGTTAATTTGAACCCACCCGTACTCGCCCTTGACTAAGGGCCAACAAGGCTGTACGACTGTCCCAAACCAACGCATCTATCTATGCAACATGTGAACACCCCAGCAGCTACCAATCACTATGTCCTAGCTAAGGGCCAGACCAACATAGCTTGAATACTACTGACCATTCATATGAAATGATGGAGGGCTACGGCTGGTTTTTGGCGAAAAACCTTTAACGTAGTGAACTTGATATCGCTGAAGGAACCTGATAGCTTTTTAAAATATAGTGGCGAAAACCTTTTGCTAAAGAGGTCATTCCCGGTAAAGGGATCTCGGCTCTTTCCTCGTGGAATGAGGTGCAGGATATTCCACTGAATACCGCTATGCAAAGCAACTTGTAATCGACTATAGTGAAGTTATTACCCTGACGCAAACTTCTGTCCAAGGGGTCGGTCCCGGTGAAGGGATATCGGCCCTTGCCCCGTCGAATGAGGTGCAGGATATTCCACTGAATACCGCTATGCAAAACAAAAGAAAACGTCTTTGCAATAACACTTTTTAAATTTGTTCCAACAACTGTAAACAGGTTTGTTTTACTTTGCATTGATCAGAATCAACACAGTCCCATCATTTAATCACACCAGAAAAGAACGAAAATAAAATGTACGTATATGCCATCCGCATTCGTCACTGGGTCCCGTCATCACCCGTTAGGTTACTTAACTAACGACAGAGCGGGGACTGGACTAGCGCGGGTGTAAAACATATACAACATCTAATAGTATATAAACCAATATACAATAATCGCTCCAGGCGTGATAGTATGAAACATTACAGAAAAGTAATAAGCATCACAGAACAATACAGATAATCTGGGATCCCCGGGTTTCACAAAGCCGCTGCTGAAACCCGACGTTCCCCTGTCGTGTGGATAGCCTGTGCAATGAAACCTAGACCCCTACGGGTGCGGCAAGTTACCCGCCAAAACCTGAAGCGAGGCAGCCCCCTACAGCATAGTGAATGGACTACCCAGCACTCCACGGAATCCGGTAATCTTGGGCACCCCTCCTTGGGTCAACCTGTACCCCCTACGAGTGCGGCGAATAGTCTGCCAATTCTAGAGTGGGGCCCCTCTGCCTCTCAAAGCCATGAGACGCGGACCCGTTGCCCCTCAGAACCCGGCTATCCGTGCACTCCGTCGCGGGGCAAAACCTAGTACAGTAATGAAAAATAGTACAATAGGTACATCGACCGCAACCTGGTCTTGCCCCAAAAGAATATTATACAACAGGCAGTGACGGCAGTCCACAAGTTGGACGCTCGCCCCGCAATATCAAATGTACAAATAAACTCAACCTGTACTACCATTGCACACTGCTATCCACCACGACAAATCCGCAACAACACAGCACAACACAGAACATCAACGCGAATGTCACGTTCGCAAACTCGTCTAAAAGAACTATAGCAATCAGACGCGGTTTACCGATCAAATGACATTCCCGGTCGGAGATATAATGTAAGCACTGTAAACTAACATGTTTAAATTTCGATCGACCAAATATCAAGAAGTGGGCCCTACGACTTACTGGTGAACAGTAATAAAACCTGGGCCCAAACGATATATACAAAAAACCCTAAAATCCAACAGAGAACCCACTGTGAAAATTTGGGGCCACGATCTCAATGTATGGCTGCGGAAGCACGGTCAAACCATAGGTTTGACCGTGTTTCCGCGGCGGTATTATCGAATCACGTGCCCAAATTTCTACGTGGTTCTTAGAAAAAGCCTGCACAGTTTTCTGAGACATGTAGAAAAATTTTAGGAGATCATTTAAAAACAACAGAAACTGTGAAGTTAGAAATTGCAGTTTTTAGTTTTCCGGTTCGATCGATGTTTTAAACGCGTTAGCACAAGTTAGCATAGCAAAATGGTTAGGCTCTGATACCACTGTAAGTCTACGCTAGCGCCCCGGCCGTCTACAGACGCCAAATGCGGAACAAAAACTTTTTAACTGGCGCTATCGTATACTTTAACCCGGATCTGCCATTATTGCTAAACTAACAAACTGTAAAGAGTGTAGAAAGGTTATACCGAACGATCCGAGTCCTTCGTTCTTTAACCATCATCCCACGCTCCGTTGCGGCTGCTCCGATCTCGTCGATCTCCGATATCCTCGTCGAGGTGGCACCACGTCGACGATTCTTTAAACGGGCTCCCGCCTCTGACTTGAGGCAACTCGATCGTCAAGTTTGCTAAAAGAGACGACTAAGAATGATGTAGAGAATGAGTAGATGACTTTGTCTCACTTCGTCCAAATCCGTGGACGATCGGTTAATGAAGTTACCGAGGGAATTGGGTGATGGAATGAAATGAACTGTAAAATTCATTGCACCCCAACTACTATCATATCTTTTCAAGTGAAACAACAAGTATGAGAGAGAGAGGAGGGGGCCGGCCACTTATAGCAAGAGGGGGGGTGAGTGTAGGAGAGGGGAGAGTAACCTTAAGCAAAATATCATATGTGGACACAAACTAAAATATCTTAAGGAAAACAAAACCTCATTGAAATCAAAGCATGAGTCATTTAACCTTGTCACCAAATTCTAGAACCTTCTAGAAGCACGACTCACTCTCATCCAAGAAAAGATAAATCCGTCTTTAACCGAATGTTAAAAGACGGCTGATAGAAAACTGGAAACTGGCAACTTCCAAAAGTGATCCTGAAACGACTTTCAGGATAACCCCGAAACTGTATAAATATACCCGCATTTGTATTACGACCGAATACAAATGCAACTGAGACAAAGATATTATACCTACTCAATATAATACTCGGATCCGGCTTAAACCAAAGCCGACCAGTATTATCTGCCCGAAAAATAACACGTGCGTAAACGCACGTGCATTTTCCGAACCCTGCCATAAAACCATACGGCCTCTACAACGTTTCGTCCGAACTTGGGAAACTGTCTGTGGGGGACTCTAATGACTCGTCAGTACCCTGGCAGTGGGTTTAACCACAAACCGTCAGCGGCACTAGCAATGCGTAACGGCTGCCCATGGACTGACCTCAAGGGATGCCGATGAGCGAACTCATCCGGAAAACCCTACTGAGCCTAACAGTGACAATGTATATACATTCCGGTCCATTCGTCTATGAGTATCGCATATCTGCCTAGGGGGCTAGTAACGTCAGACCCCCAATAGCAGTATAAGTCGTGTCGGAGTGAAGCCCAATAACACCCTGAGATACTACTGGAGTACCTACCAGTAAATCTCCTGCCATGGCCATGGACTTTGTGTAATGGCTCTCCTAGACACAGCACGACCTCGCCCCCAATACTGGGAGAGACGAATCCCCTGCCGATCCGCTCACCTGCCTCCATATGGCTCGGGACTGTACCCAAAAGCTACCTGTTTGCACGACTCCTTTGAGCCGTGGTAGGGTAGAAATCAAAGCACAGTGGGAACTCATACGAGACAAATGACGACCTCAGGTCGATGAACTAACTTGTACACATGTCACCAGGGAACTGCTATCTGACGATATGTATAATACCAACTAGCAGATTCCCGGCGAGTCCTGTCCGGTGTACTCATAACCCAATGAGCACCTGTATACATCTTAGGTGATCCAACTGACACCAGTGGCTTGTGAGACCGGCCACCGCCCCTCGTCGGGGTCTCGACTGTACACACTAGTCTACTCCGGAGTATCGATGCCCTGTCTCGAAACTCCCACGACTAGGGACCACAATTAAGGATATGCGTATAAACCACCCAACTCTCACGTATATGATCGCCATCATACTGTTGGTGGTAAAGCAAGATCCTAAGGGCTCTATCAAAGTGTAACATGTAATCAGTCACCTGAACATGTACACGACTGATAAAGGCAAACCAGATAGCATACTATCATCTCGAGTAAGACTGTCCTACCGGTATAGGTCCTCCGCAATCATTGCAATCACGTACCTGCGATCCAATAATTGACTATGAGAGCACTATCTCCTACACTATCACCTAAGACTTTTCAATTTTATGAGCCGTAAGGGTCTCATAAAAGCATTTTCTCCCTACAAGTCGAAAAGATCTCGTAGGTGTACTTTCTTCTTAGGAGTCGTGGGGACTCCCAAGTGTGTTTTTCCTTTGTGAGTCGTAAGGATCCCACGAAGGTGTTTTCTTACGAGTCGTGAGGATCCCGTAAGTTTGTTCTCCTCATATATCATGAGGACACATGAGTGGGTCTTCCAAAATGGATAAGTCCAAGGGCGGAGACCGGCCGCTGGACTGGTGATTGCGATGGGGTATAGGTATGATGAGAATTATTTGAGCCCGTGGATTGTATACGGTAGTCAATTTGGGGACTAACCGTAGGGCTGGGAGAATTTTGAGAAATTGGATTTTGGTTGGCGTCTGCAACGCTGCACTGGAATATGGTACCAGGAGCGACTCATCATTCGCCGTTTGGGGACTTGGAATTTGGATCTTGTTTGGCATCGGCATTGCTGCACTGGAATAATGCCAGGAGCAACTCATCATTTTCCTTGGGAGGACCTGGGATTTGGGTTTTTGGTCGGCATTAGCACCGTTAACACTGAAGCGAAATGCTAGGAGCAACTCATCATTTGTCGTTGCCCGTTGGGAAACGATGGCTTAAGAGACAGGTTTAGGTCCCTATCACCTAAGGCTTTTCAATTTTATGAGCCGTAAGGGTCCCATAAAAAAAAATTTCTCCCTACTAGTCGAGAGGATCTCACAGGTGTATGTTCTCCTTAGGAATCGTGAGGATTCCTAAGTGTGTTGCCCCTTTGTGAGTCGTAAGGATCTCACGCAGGGATTTTCTCCTCACAAGGTCGAGAGGACTTTGCGAGTGTGTTTTATCTCTTTTCACGAGTTTGCGCCCTTTCGGGTTTTCACAAACTCGCCGGCAGTCCTGCTGTTTTTACTCACGGAGCCCTTTCGGGTTTTCATCCGTGCCCATTCTGCTTATGGACATGCCCTTTTTTTTGGTCGCCGGTGGGATTTTAAAAGTAGTCTCACCGGCAGGACTTGGGGGAGATAGGGGTCGTTTACGCCCGTGGATTGTATACGGTTTTGCAGGATGTATGATCCAGACCGTAGGGATGATGTGCTCAATTCGCCTGCGACTTGGAGCATTCATGCGTAGTATTTCTTAAGATATCGGCTATTGATGGGTGGCATGGGCCTTTCTCCCTCGGCACTTATTAGTTGGTAAGATCCTTCATCAAACACTTTCTCGATGACGTATGGTCCTTCCCAGTTTGGCTCGAATTTTCCTTTTGCATGTCGATTGGGGATGATCGGTCTTTTGAGGACCAACACCAATTCACCTTTCTTGAAAGCGCGGAGACGGGTCATCTTGTTATAGGCCCGTGACATTTGGGCTCGGTATAGCTCCAGATTTTTCTGCACCGCGAGCCTCTTTTCTTCGAGGGCGTCAAGCTCTTCCAGCCGAAGGAGCACGTTTTCCTCCTCCGTCAATTCGTGATGAACGGTCATTCTTAAGCTTGGAACTTCGACTTCAAGGGGGAGGACCGCCTCCACTCCGAAGAGCAATGAGTATGGAGTGGACTGAGTTGGAGTATGGTGCGTGGTACGATATGCCCACAACGCCTCGTGAAGCTTGAGATTCCAGTCCCTCTTGTTGGCTGAAGCATTTTTCCTCAGGAGCTTGCATAGAGTCTTATTGAAGGCTTCGGCTAGCCCATTGGCTCTTGGATTATAGATGGAGGAATATCTCCAGTCTATCTTGTGTTAAGTAGCAAATCTTGAGATTTTGAAGCTCTTGAAAGAAGGCCCGTTGTCAGAAATGATTCTTCTTGGTGTACCGAAGCGGTATAGAATATTATGCTGGAAGAACGTCAGAATATTTTCTGTCTTCACTTCTTTTAGCGGGACAGCTTCAGCCCATCTGGAGAAGTAGTCGGTTGCAGCCAATATGAACCGGTGGGCTTTGGATGACGGAGGATCAATTGGGCCAACAATGTCGGTGCCCCAGACTTCGAAGGGCCAGGACGCCACCGTAGGATGCAACGGATTGGGATGCTTGTGAATGAAATCACCATGAATTTGGCAGATATGACATTTCTTTGCATGCTCTTCGCAATCCCATATCATGGTGGGCTAGTATTACCCAAGCCGTTTGATTTGAAGTCGCATCTTAGGGCCAGATTGGTGAGCACCGCAAACGCCCGAGTGAACCTCTTTCATGACCTTTTGGGCTTCGGCCAATGACAGACACCTGAGCCAGAGTTGGTGATATGACCTGCGGTATAGCGTGTCATTTACAAACACGTATCGGAGAGCTCTCTTCTTCAGATGAACCCTCGTAGATTTTCCTTCAGGCAGCTTGTCATATCGGAAGTACTCTATGAAGGGTTCTCTCCAATCGGGCCCATCTTGAACGATCGAAGCTTCTTCGGCAGGACTGCTCTTCTGTTCCGCGCTTTCCTCTTCTCGTAGAGTGACTAGGGGCAGAATTTTTCGGCTCCTGACTGTGATCAGAATTTCGTCCCCGTCAGGATCAGCCAGCTCCTTGGCTAAGCGAGCGAGTATGTCAGCCTTTCTATTCAACGCCCTAGGAACTCTCATCAGCTCAATATGAGTGAACCGTTTCATGAGTTCCACCACTCGGCTTATGTACCGAGCTAACTCGGGTTTGTATATCTTATAGTCACCGCTTACTTGGTTGACGACAAGTTGGGAGTCACCGTAGACTCGTAGCCGAAGGATTTCCATTTCTATGGCGAGCTCCAGACCAGCTATCAGAGCTTCAAATTCAGTTTCATTGTTTTTGCGAGGCTTGGTGAGAGAAAAAGAACGTCGTAGGGTTCCCATCGATGGCGTGATGAACACCAACCCTATCCCTGCTTTTATCTGCGGGACGCTTGATTTGCTGGAGGTCCTTATTGATGAGGCACCATCGAAGTAGAGCTCCCAACATGGCTCATCTTCCTCGAGGTGCAGCACTTGTTCGTCGGGTAGCTCGCAATTAAGTAGTGGCCCCTCTGATACGGGATGAGCAGCAAGGAAGTCTACAAGAGCTTACCCTTTTACTGCTTTCTGGGGAGTATAAACTATGTCAAACTCAAGTAGCATGACAGCCCATCCTGACATCCTACCGGCTAGGCTTGCTTTGGTCATTAAGTGTTTGAGCGGGTCGACCCTAGAGATCAGCATAACCCGATGAGCAAGCAGATAGTGCCTCAGCTTCTTCACAGTGAACATCAGAGCCAGGCATTTCTTTTCGATCGGGGAATAGTTATGTTCCGCCCCGACTAAAGTTCGACTGAGGTAGTAGAGGGCATTCTCTTTTCCCTCCTCGTTGTTCTGGGCAAGGAGCGCACTGAGTGACTCATCTAGCGCGGCAGTGTAGAGGATCAGCGGTTTATTTGGAATGGGAGAGGCTAGCACCGGAGGGTGAAACAAGTACTGTTTGATGCTTTCGAACGCTTCTTGACATTCGGCATCCCAGACAAAAGGAGCTCCTTTCTTCATGAGCTTTGAGAAGGGCCTACATCTCCCCGATAAATTCGAGAAAAACCTCCGTATATAAGAAAGCTTGCCTTGAAAAGATCTTAGCTGCGTCAGACTCTTCGGAGGGGGCATCTCCATGATGGCCTTTATCTTGGATGGATCAACTTCGATCCCTCGATGTCGGACTATGAAGCCCAGGAATTTTCCCGATGACACGCCAAAGGCGCACTTCAGAGGATTCATTTTCAGATCGTACTCCCTCAGTCTGGTGAGAACGGTCATCAGATCTTGGATGTGATCGGCCTTGGCTTTAGTCTTGACGACCAGATCATCAACATAACATTCGACGACTTTATGAATTAGGTCATCAAAGATATTGGTCATTGCCCTTTGGTATGTGGCCCCTGCATTCTTCAGTCCGAACGGCATCACTTTGTAGCAGTATATTCCGATCGGGGTTCGAAATGCTGTGTGTTTCTCATCCTCAGGCGACATCTTGATCTGATTATATCCGGACGAGCCATCCATAAAGGTGAACAGTTCGTAATTTAAGGTGTCATCGACCATCATTTCCATGACCGGTAGCGGGAAGTCGTCTTTAGGACATGCCTTGTTGAGGTCCCTGAAATCGACACAAACTCGGATCTGTCCATTTTCTTCTTCACTGGGACTATGCATGCGATCCAGTCAGCATATTTCTCTTCCCTGATGAAGCCGGCATCGATGAGTTTCTTGGTTTCCTCGATGACCTTTTCTTCCAGTTCCCTTCTCATTCTTCGAGGAGCTTGTTTGACTGGTTTAGCATCAGGAGATATAGCCAGCTTATGCACGGCCACTTCAGGGAAAAGGCCAGGCATTTCTTTGTACGTCCAAGCGAAACAGTCGACGAACTCATGCAGCAGGGCGATCATCTGCGCTTTCATTTCCTCTGACAAGAGTGAGCTGATGTAGGTCGGCCTTGGATTATCGGGCGTTCCTAAGTCAATCTCGGTTAGCTCGTCAAAGGTTGCTTGTCCGCCATCTTCGAGCTCTTGAGGAGCTTCTTCTAGCTCGGCTATCTCGTCATCATTATTTGACTCTTCGCTGGCTTCCCCAATATGGATCATGTAGCATGCCTTAGAATCAGGCTGGTTGAAACCTATGCCCCGCCTATCTGGAATTCGTCCATCGATGAGTGCTCGGACCTGAGGTGGATGCCATAGCCCTTCGTAAAACTTTGCATCGGACTCCGTTTGATATAACCGGCATCCGCACTTTTTAAAGTATTCCCGCATCTCGGGCGCATAGTATCTGGGATTGAGGACAGCTCTTATGCCCCTCTCATAGGGAAGGCATGCGACAGACAAATCGTCCGGGTGCACAACAGGATTTGACCCATAAAACAGGATGCCCTTCTGTCCACTTTTCTTTCCGGGAACGTAGAAAGTTTTCAGCTGGTCCACGGTGGAGACTGACAATGCATCGAGCTCTTTGCACATCTGCTCCGGCACTCTTGTGATAGCTAGGGACCCTTCTGTAATTTCGAAGGTCTCTCGTAGTTTTTCTTGTTGCATGAGGATCCAGTCTACGCAGCTATTGCAAGGCAGGTCCTCTTCTTCCGACTCTTCAGTGTCGCTGCCAAGATGAGGGCGGACTTTGCTGCTAGGTGGGCCTTCAGCATCAGATTCTTCCGTATCGCTACCGAAACGAGCGCGAGTTTTACGGAAGGACGGACTTCCAGCGTCGGACTCATCAGTGTCGCTACCGAAACGCGGATGCACTTGGTCGTTTTTGCTTTTGAAAGTGACAGCCGGCGCAGATTTGCTTTTGAGTCTTGGGGCCGCTCTATCCTCAGTCAGTTGTGGCTTAGCATTTTGGTGGTTCATGAAGTACCGAGCATCTTCATATCGGACTTCATGCACACCGAATGGCTGGATGTCTCCGTCAATGCGTCTTTCTTCGCCATTTTTAGTATACTTCATGCATTGATGGAGAGTTGATGGAATGATGCCGTAATCGTGGAGCCACGGCCGTCCTAAGAGAATTTTATAAGACGTGTCAGCGTCGATCACATATATCTTAGCTTCGGTCTATATATCCCCAAATTTGATTGGCAGAGCTATGGACCCCAGAACATGCTGGCAATTTTGATTGAAGCCTTGAATGACAATCCTTTCCCTTGATAGGTGTCGGACGTCCATGGACAAACTCTTCAAAGTCCGCAAGTTCATGGCGTTCACTGAGGATCCCAGATCAATCAATATGCGATTAATCCGATCTCCGTCGCTGTACCCGGTCACCTAAAGCGGCCGATTATGCTCAGCCGTTCCCAGTAACAAGTCTTCATCCTTAAACATGACTGCGGCGGCTTGCAAAGTGTACTGGGCTTCTTTCATATTAATTTCCGCAAAGCGAGCCTGATACCGCTCAGGGTTTTGTAGAGCATGAATGAGAACATCTCTAAGCTCGTTAGATAGGACCAAGGCATCGTAGATGTTCAGGAGAGACGGAAGCTTCCGGAGATGAGCCAAGACATTATAGCCCACCGAGGAAGGACTTGAGTTTTCATCAGCCGGTTCTCTGCCATCTTCCTCATTAGCCACCTATTTTTCCTTCCCTTTTGGGGCGTTGCCCTGGTTTGGCGGTAGAGCCCTGCCACTTCAGAGCTGGATTTGATTGGCCTTTGTGGCGAGCTCCTTGTCCTCTTCGGGAAAACAGAGCTCCTCCTCAGAGTCGCTGCCAAGATAGATGGCGTAGCAGGTCACTACTGGAATCTCTTCATTGGAGTGTTCTTCTAATTCCTCCAGAATTTCCGCTGCTTCTACAGGGAAGAACTCTTTCAATTGAATTAGAGTTCTTTCCTTCTGTTCATAGTCTTCGAGGGAATCGATATATTTTTGAATGGTCAATCTCCCTGCAGACTTTTTTTCGCGCCAAGCTGCACTTTTCTTCTTTTTGAGCTTTTTGGATTTTGAGCCTGATGGAGCCGCATTGGCAGCTGGAATGGTAGGCTTCTTCTGCCCTTCCCATTCCGTCCTGGGCACTTTCTGAAGTAGCTTCATCATGTTCTTCGTTTTATTAGATATGTGCGTACTCCAAAGGAGGCTGTGGTGAGTCGGTCTCATTTCTCAGGGCAGCGGGTTCGGCTGTCTGCTCCTAGAAGGCTTCAGCTTCTGTCTGTATGAAGTTGGTGGTTGCAACTTGATTGTTCACCAACACACTTTTGGACAGCTCAATCTCTCCAGCCTTGTATTGCTTCTCGACCCAGTTGTTCTCCTCCGAAACACAGAGACGGGACCACGTAGGTTCGTCTTGCCTAAATTTAGGGGCAGATGCTAATTGGTGCTATCCGTCCACCTCTCCAAAGATGCCAAGTTGATTTATGGCACCATGTATCGAAGGTTTAAACGGATGCGTCCGATATAGCAGACTTCGTCGGATTCCCCCTCATTTGAGGGGTTTTTGATTGTGGGGACGCTCTTCCCTGCAGGCGCAAGCCCCTGCAGTTAATTACGCTACCGCATCGCGGTAACCACTTTCTCCTTCTCCAGATGGTCACTTCGTGTCGTGGGTGTTTGTTTTGTTTTTGGTTGCCCTTGGATTGTATACGGAGACTAATTTATGTTGTCGCCCATAGGACGTGGATTAGTCCAAATCCGTATTTTCTTAGATTTGAGTTTGGGGGTTTGGTTTAAGGATACGTTAGTCTCATTTGAGACTAAGATCAACTTAAACGTATGTTAAGGATACGTTAGTCTCATTTCAGACTAAGATCAACTTAACGGGATCGTTTAGATCCAACAAAAGAGCATTTGGGCTCTATTGTTTAGTTTAGAGACATTGCGGTCGATTACCAGGTTAAGGACATGGTGGTCCAAAGTTAGTTTAAGGACATCTCGGTCCAAGGTTAAGGACATCATAGTCCGTGGGTTTAAAGACCTCACAGTCAAGGTTAAGGACATAATAGTCCGTGAGTTTTAAGACCTCACATTCAAGGTTAAGGACATCATAGTCCGTGAGTTTTAAGACCTCACAGTCAAGGTTAAGGACATCATAGTCCGTGAGTTTAAAGACCTCACAGTCAAGGTTAAGGACATCATAGTCCGTGAGTTTTAAGACCTCACAGTCAAGGTTAAGGACATCATAGTCCATGAGTTTTAAGACATCATAGTCCAGGTTAAGGACGTCATAGTCCATGAGTTTAAGGACCCCACAGTCCAGGTTAAGGACATCATAGTCCATCAGTTTTAAGACCTCACAGTCAAGGTTAAGGACATCATAGTCCGTGAGTTTTAAGACCTCACAGTCAAGATTAAGGACATCATAGTCCATGAGTTTAAGGACCCCACAGTCCATGAAATTTTTGGTTGTCGGGACCCATCACCTCTCTGAAGACGTTGAAGGATTACAACGACATGTATCAGAGGGGTTCAGAGATGTACCCTTGAACCAGTATAGGTTGATTGAAAGATATGTAGTCCACTTTGGGACTAAGATCTGTTAAATATTCATGAGCAGATGGGATTAATTAAATATAAGTTGAGGACTTATGGCCAGTATTGGGCTAAGTCCAACAAGATTAAAATGTTTAACATTTTATTGTTCTGGGCTATTGAGCCTTTATTTGGGTTTGGCCCCTTTTTAATAATGCTGAGCATTGGGCTCTGATATTTTTGTCTTGTATTAAATGCAAAGCATTTATCAGAAACAAAGTGTGTTCTGATAGTGCGCCACGTGGCGCGTCAGGCGCTTTGCACCAATTAAAGAGTGCATTGCGCTAGCGCACATGTGAATGACACGTGGCGCGTCAGGCGCTTTGCGCCAATTAAAGAACGCATTGCGCTAGCGCAAATGTGAATGACACGTGGCGCGTTTGGTGTAGTGCACCGGTCCATGAGTGCAGTGTGCTATTTCAAGAGCGCAAGCAGATACGTGGCACGTTTTGGCGTTGAGCGTCGATCCAAGGAGCGCGAAGGCGCAGTTCATGAGTGCAAGGCACTTTCTGATAGCGCAAAGCGCATTTGATCAATTTTAAGATCAAAGAACAAATTTATGTTCTTCAAAGGAGGCTTTGCCTCAAGATCCGAGAACAAAAGTTCTTTTTATAAAAGGCTCTGCCTATATAGATCAAAAGATCTGTGAAGTAAAATACTTCTTTCTTTCTTTTTTTTATGATTAGATCTTTTTTATCTTTTCTTTTTTATTAAAGACCTTGGTCTTTTTCTTAGATCTCTGATCTTTTTAGAAGATGGTTCTTCTTTTTACGAGATGGTTTCATCTCTGTTGTTCAAGAACATAGTTCTTTTTTTACCTTGAAGATGAAGAAAACTCTTCTTTTTTCTAAGAGCTTGCTCTTTTTTGCAGAGGGTTTTCTCTCACTTTTTCTGTATTCACTCCTCTGTCTTTTTTTAGACTTGAAGTCTAGGGTCCATTATATAGGACCAAATGATTTGTTAAATCAGTTTTAAGAGATCTTTCTCTGATTGATTTGGGAATATTTCCCACCGTTGGATCTTTGATCTTAAGGCCTCCATTTAACAGAAGATGATCTTCTTGTTCCAATAAGATTAAAAAATCCTTCCATAACAGAATTTTAGTTCTGATTAATTAATAATTTATTATCAGTAGATCTTTTGATCTGACGGTGGGGGATTTTTTAATTCCAGCGCTGGCGCACCCATGCTTTGCACGTGGTGCGCTGCTCAGAGCGCAGCGCATTTTGCGCTAGCGCACCTACATTTGACATGTGGCGCGCAGCGCAGGGCGCAGCGCAACTGTGCTAGCGCATCCGTGTTTGACACGTGGCGCGCAGCGCAGAGCGCTGGATCTGAAGCGTTGCTTCAAAATGTTTTAACCCTTGGCCTTGAGGCATTTGTTACATTTTTTGCATGTGGAGCTTTTCCCTTTATTTTTTATTTTATTATTATTATATTTATTTTATTGTTATTATTTTATAAGGGAGTGGGTTTTGAGCCAAAATTTTGGCGGGAACACCAGTCTTTGAAGATATAACAATCCTCGATCGCATGGCTCACTACTCGGTGGTACGGGCAATACAGGGGATTGTCGGTCAATTTTGCTTCCTGAGGTCTTTTCGACTCTGGCAATTGTAGACCGTTGTTCAAGGCATCTTTAAATATCTTTCGGACCTTGTCCCTCCTGAAAGAGTAAACCTTGTTCTTTTTCTCCTCTAGGGAAGGCTCTTCTCCTCCCAGCACTGGCTTTCGAGACCGGTTGGTTTTGGATTCGCCCGCCCTTCGCTTTTCTTCATTGTCGGATGCATTGAAGACATTGGTACTGCTGGAACTCCCGCTTCTACGGTTGTCGTCCTGCATGCTTTTCCAAGTCTTGTCTCTCTGAGAGTCCGAGGGGGCTCTTGCTTTGAGCGTTCCAGGATTTGGACTTTCTTGGTTAGCTCTTGAAACGTCTTGAGACCTGCTGTACACAAGAATGGGACCATCCAATTGCTGAGGTTCCCAATGAGAAGGCTGACGGACTGGTCCTGCTCCAGCGGCGGTTCGCACTTAACCGTGAGATTACGCCATCGGGCGATAAAGTCGGTATTGCTTTCATTCTTCCCCGGCTTGGTCCTCATAAGGTCAACAATGGAGATTTTATCACTGACACTCATGAACCTTTGCCGAAACAAAGACTCCATTTGGGCAAAGGTAATAACGGACCCGTCTGGTATACTCGCGTACCAGTCGAAAGCGACACCGGTCAGGCTGTTGACAAACTGATGAAGAAGGAGCGCATTCTTGCCCCATGTATTTCCGCACGATGCTTTAAAGTGGGCGACGTGCTGATTTGCATTTCCCGTCCCTTCAAATCTTCCGAACTTAGGAATGACGTAGCCGCTTGGGAACTCGACCAGATCGTACTGTGCGAGATATGGCCGCCCACTACTGCCAATTTCTTTCTGAGCTTCAGCTTCAGCCACCAATGTTTTAACCTTGCTAGTGACCAAATCCATTATCCGATCTTGTGTTAACGGGATAGTGTTATCTGGGGCCAAGGCATCCCCAGAAGTGGAATGTGGTCGGCTTTCGTGCGACTCGACGAATCTTGGACCCAAAGGGACAAGCACCGGCCGCTTCAGATTGTCATCATCCGGATCATGGGTAGCGACTTGTGCTTGATTGGGAGGCACTCGAGCAATTTGAGCCGTAAGCTGCATCACAACGTTCGTTAAGTCGTCAATCTTCGAATAGAGCTTAGCCATCTCTTTATCTTTGCTCTTGAGCTGTTTCCGAAGCTCTTGGAGAAGCTCTTGCTCCGCGGTCCTGGGGCGGAAAGTCGGCTCTTCCTCGCTCTCCGAGCTTGACTCTGCCTGGACCGAAGGGTCCTTCTGCCTATCGTCCTCATCGAGAGGGTTTTCATCATCCAGCGGAGGCGGCTGTTCTTGGGAAGTGGCAACCACATTCAAGCCAGATTGGACTTGGGATGTGGTGGCCCCATCCTTGCTTTTGCTACGAAGGTTGTCGCTGGGGCGCCCGCCCGCCATATAGACCGTATGGATAATATATCTAACCATCTTTTTATTATCGGCGACTGATTTCACAGATCGTTGTCTTGACCCCCCTATTTCGGTAACGGGCAGTCGATTGAAGGAGGTTGGCCTGGCCGGATTCTTGAATGGTGCTGACGCTCCCTTTTTGGTCTTGCCCCATTGCTTTCGCTCGGCACAGAGCGCCTGATAGACACTTGAAGAGACAGTGTCATACTTTTTCTGTTGGGGCCGGGAAACGTCTCTTTGTAGCGACGTTCGAATCTCTTTGTAGCGACGTTCGGACCGCTGTCTCCATGATTCTGGCGGTCATGGCATTTTTCTGAACCCACATCAGAGGTTCGAAGGAATTGCTGATTTTTACGGCCGACTCAGCCGTCGTCGCGGGGCGACCCTGATCTTCGAACTTCACAAGATTCCACTTGGTCGGAGTCCTGACCCTTTTGTAGGCTCTATATCTGAGCCGCTTCTGCCTTAACTTCTCTGATTTGAGCGCTTGGCAAGCTCCTGCTCTTCGGGAAGCCGCCGTAGACCGGGCGATGGAGAGCTTTGGAGATACGCCCGATTGTGCATTCGTTGGAGTCGTCGCCTGGGCTCATCCGCAACGTTTGATGTTGCCCTTTGTACTAGAAGTCTTGCCCCCAGCTGGAGCACAAGAGTGTCGTTCAGACACCGTCTTAAGTTTCGGTTGTGGCGCCTTAGCGATCACAACATTCGGCCTCTTGCCCCTTGAGACCGGCTTGGCCACCTATTTTGCCGGTTCTTCTGCCAAATGTGCGCTTCCGGCAGGGTAGATGACGACGGAAACAAACTGGCGGTCACGACCCGAAAGTACGGAACATGACCGGCACTTAAACTACGAAACGTCTCGAGACGTACGTAATCTAAGTAAGCCGAAAACCTAGAAATCCAAACCAAGAAAAGTAGTAGAGTGAAGGAAAAACCAATTTAAATCAAGTAGTTTGCAGCATACGCCGAAATATGCATTTTAAAATCACAAGTCTTTTCTAAAAATTTCGGCAGAGTTTCCTTTGTAAATACCGACCCCAAACGGGTACAAAACCTGATAAAGCATATATAATGAATAAAGCCATCCCTAAGCGGGAGCTAGCTCTTCGTCAATCGACGGTCACAACCATGCAAGTAATAATATACAACGCCGAAGGGCGAGGATCACAACAGAAAAGGAAACTCAAAACAGCATGAAATCCATAGAAATACAATGCGCGACTCTAAGGTTGAAAGAATAAACATCACTGGTCTCTATCTGAAATAAATACATGTTTGGTTGATGGAGCTTCTAGATACAACAGAATAATAATATACAAAGTATAATGATGGTCATGATGCAAGTGAACCCACCTATCAAGCAAATCACCCGGAAAGGAAGCAGTGTGCCAGCAAAGCCGTAATGAAACCTGTACGGCAAAACCTGCAAGAAACTATGGCACAACGGGGTGAGTTGCCAACTTGTGAATAGAAAACATCTACGAGCAAAAGTCGCATGAATAACGCAATCCTAGGTCATACGATCACTATTTATATAATCCTCAAAATGACAAGTCTGGAGCATGAAAAGATGGCAAGGGTAAATATCTAACCCAAGTGTTATCCCATGTGCTCGTTTCAGTGCCTCAGGTAGCAATATATCATATAGATGAGGTATGAATGCATGAAAACAAAATACATGTAAATGAAGAAACTGCTTTCATAACTTGGTGAGATTTCTGTATATTTAAAACGAGGTATCATAAATGAAATCAGCATAAACAGTGTCTAGCATCGACACAAAACATAAATCCCAATATCTCAATATCTCAGGCTCCGGCTATCCGGACTTGCCTGTATCATCAAATCTCAATACCTCAATATCTCAAAATCTCAGTGTCTCAATCTCACTATCTAGGGCGCCGTCAGTCCAAACCGGCCCCTAACATCAATCCCAAGACCACGACGGTACCCTCCGGATATCCGACGCGTCAGATAAAATCACCGGTAGATAGTCTTCCCCTGCTAGACTCATCGTCTACTTCACGATCTTCTTGCCCCGGGGTACCTTACCGGGTCTACCATGTACCCGAGACGGTTCATCCAACTTCTCGAATCGGGTCTCGAAATCCATCAGCAATCATGAAAACTCATGGTGGACGACTCATACATCATGGGAAAACCGCTCTTTTCATTTTTAAAAAGAGAGAGAGAAGAAGTTTTATATGTTTTTTCGGTTTTCTCCCAAATCCAGGAAATCTCATGAAAATCCGAATCCAAATCATCAATAGCAAGTAAACAGTGAATAATAATATGCATGAAATAGCAAGTAATAACTGCAATGTCTAAACTGGCATATAAGGCAAGTACACTAATATCATGTTGAAACTATTAGCTAACAAGCTATGTCAATGAAATAGTATTCTCTAGAGTGTGCATGACATGGCAATTACCGATGAAGATGTGTGTGAGCCGGCAAGCAAGTGTATGTGGAGCATACGCATCATTGGTAATGGTGCTGGTGTCCTGACAGCAGGGTCTCATGATAATTACTGATAACATATGCACAAGTATGCAATGCGATGAAACTTAATGAAATGTACAGAAAGTGATGTAATAACAGCAACACCGAAACATACCTACCCAATATACGAGTCATACAAATCTGGTATTTAAAATACTCACAAATCTCCACTTTTGAAAACAAGTATAACTCGAGCCCAGTCAAAGGGAAAGGAAATCCACCTAAATCTGAGTCGATCTGTATATATCTGGTAGTCGGTGATCTCGCCTCAATAGTATCATGTACGATACAAAATATCATATGACATCCTCGAGTCAAGAGTGTGGATCTAACATCATAATTATATCTCGTACGGTAAATCTATCGTACGGCAACCCAAATCTGGGTACGGGTCAATTATCACATTTATCTCATTATTCATCAGGTATCATCATCGTCACCAATCATGAACAGGGATACTGATCTAGGTCTAGTACAATACTAATATCATCAATATAATCATGATCTGACTACTGATCTACAACCTCATACAATCCGATGTCATCAACACATATCATCATATAGAAGTATACATCACCCAATGCGATCTATAATAATTATCTTAACATATCTTACCTCATATCTCGATCGCATGTCAACTATCCTATATATATCACCATTCACATGGTATCGTCGTCCAAAGATCCGCTATAACATCATGACTTATCTCGATCACACCTTAACTATCTCACGGCATCATGCCCGATCATATCGACTCATCCCAAAGTATCATATAACATCCTCGTCATCCAAGCATATGAATATACCAATATAAACATGTCCCCAATACGCACAAGGATATCAATGTATGCGGGTATGTGTATGTGCGTGTATGCAAACCTTTAATCTAGGGTTTCAGGACTAAGAATATCGACTAGAGTCCTTCCTCAAATTCTCGCTAACACTAAACCCATGATCACCTAAAACTCCCTTTGCTAAGTGTTCAATCTCTCCATATCATATAAATGCATATCTATAACATATCATATCATTTCGTAAGACTTTGCGGGGGTGCTATACGCCATCCACCCGACTTCTCCCCGTAGATATAAATCTACTCACCTTGTTTTTCGCGTGCCTATACCGCCATCTTCATCTTCAACACCTCGACATCACGTAGGGTACCTACAAGATAATACAATCGCAAAATCATATGAAAATCATATCGGAAACCAAAACGGCACACGCTACTCTCATAGGTAAAAACCTATAGTCTCGCATGCAAACACGACCAATAACCCTTTGCCGTTAACGTTCAAACGCCACCCGACAGAAACGAATCACCAAATACCAAAATCCATGCTAAAACAAGTCGTAAATCATGCACCAACACAAGAAAATTACCCCAGATTCTACCCTATGTGAAATCAGTCGAAATTGCATATGCCAAGGGTCTAGTTTATAGGGTATAAAGCTACAGAACCAGAACGGATCCCAGAACCCATGCTCTGGCCCCAAATTGCGGCCAGAATGGATTAATTGGCGGCCTAAAGGAGGGGGTAGGGGCTAGGGCTTTAGGTGGTGGTTCCTAGTTGCCTGCACATCTCACTGTCAAACCAAAATAATTTATGGATTCTCGGGGTGATAGCAGATTTCCAAATACACTCACAGAATCACAATTTTCCCGATATCGTTTTCATAAATCCGTATTCCGGGTTCTAGTCTTTGGTTTGGGTCTCCAATCAATCACCACAGGGGTTGTAGCCCCTAATTACACCTCAATTCACCTTTGATTTCATTTCAAACCCTAAACCCTAACTTGGAATTTCCAAAGTTCATCAACCCACACAATATCGACGTGAAACAAGTATAGATGCATAAGGAATTGAAATACTACTCTAAGGGTGCAGAAATTACCTCCTATGGCAACCCAAGAATTTTCTTGGGTTGCTCAAAGTCCTCAAAATCCTCTCTTTCTAGGTCCTGTGTGTTCCTCTCGAGCTTGTGAACAATTTTTGTGAAGTGGGAATAGGGTTTTGGAGTTGTATTCATGGTGTTATGGGGGATTGAAGATGGAGGAGAAAGAGGGAAGAGGCAGCAGCAGCAGCTCCTAGGGACAGAGGGGAGAGAAATGAGAAGAAGAAATGATGGGGGGATGGCTCACAACAAGGGGTTGACCCTCCCTCACCTACTCTTTCTCTCTCTTAATCATACTTTACTTTTTCTTTTCTTTTTTATTTACTTCTCCTCACAATAGTAAACCCAAAACAAACCATGCACCCAAAACATGTAAGAAAATGTAGCAAGTGTGGAAAAATGATATGTGCATGTTTTGCACAAAAATGTTAAAAACCCGATTAGCGATTTTTAATCGCGATTAGCACTAAATTAGCATATAATTAAGCATAAAAACTTAAAAATGGCATAATTCCATAAAATACCCTATTTTAGAATTTTCCATAATTTTTCCAAAAATTTTCCCATTTATCGGTATTTAATTATACCGAAATATTAAAATATTCATTAAAAATTAATATTAAATTATAAAAATTCCTAAAAATAATATTTTATTTTTCTGAAATGTTACAATCTTCCCCCCTTAAAGAAATTCGGTCCCCGAATTTAAATTTAAACCCCTAAATTCTAAAACATTTCAAATGAAAGTCCAAGTCGTCGGGGCTCCGAAATCATCAATACATATAACGCATCATAGCGCAATGCATGTGCATGAGTAATGAGCAGATAACTCAAAATCGAAACTCCGTCAAGCGTCCCGCAATCATCGGAGTCATGGTAAAGACACGAATGCCAAATCCAAAGCAAAACCAGTATGATATAGCTCGGAACTATACATGTAAATATCAAATCTATACATGTAAATATCTGAAGGAAATGCATGCCAAATCTTTTAAAGTCGCTGTGCAATGCACATAACACTGCACAGTGGCGGACGTCTATCATAAGAAAATAACCATATACGTATATATCTTTTGTTTAATATGTACGTTCCGCCGTTTTGGAAACAATTTAGAAGGGTTTCCTTGTTTTAAACGTTTCGTGTCATATCAGACACGTAGGTAAATACTGAGACTATAGCTCGCTTTTGGAAATCCCTTTGAAATCTATCAATGCATGCAAAATATACTCAGGTACTGTCATCTGACTCATCCTGCTCAGTACGAAAAAAATAATAAAACATCATAAAAACGTACTGCTCCATAAGAAATCAATCCCAAAATGTGCATATGAATACTACGTGCGTCTGGTGCGCACGGAAATCAAAATCCATGAATGTGCCACATACATGCGCACAGAAACAATATCTAAGTGCATCGGGCGTGCACGAAACATCTGTCAAGGGCAACAGGTGTGCCTGACAGCAAAAACAGGTGTATCTGACATGCACGAAGAATCTCGATTTAATGTTTCTGGTGTGCACCAAAATCGCATCTCATAACATGCGCCCAACATGCACGAAAACCCAAATCAGGTGCATCCATCCTGCACGAAGTCATGAAATCCAATATCAAGCGCCGAACATGCGCAAATCCAATCAGGTGCACAAGGTGCACAAAACAAATATCGAACATCACAATCGAAATCGAAGTCCAGTGCAACTTGTAAGGTTCCTAGGCACACTCAAGAGATTCCACAAGGCATCAACCATGCCAAATTCAAATTTTTCCGGTGCAGAGAAACCCTAATGAAGATCGTTAACTAGAGGATAGGCGTTAACTAGAGGATAGGCGAAAACGCAAGCTAATTAACAACTTAACTACAAAGTGAATGGAAATACAACCTTTGTAGATCCGGTCCTCCACTTCTAAAGCTCCGTGTTGACGTCCCTCCGCTGCGATCATCGGATCCCGGACTCTAGCGATGGTTTCGTCGGAGAAATGATCGGGCTAGGTCATTGACTTCGAGGCCGAAGATGATCTACATCGGGGAGACTCAAACTCAAGCTATTCCTTCACTTGGTCGAAAACTTTATGAAGAGAACACCCTATACTACATGGAAAGTGGTAGAGGATGAAGAAATAGGAAGTGGGTTCACTTTAGAATTGGATTTCTCACTCTTTTTCTCATGGCACCATTGGAGCTCTCAAGCTTTTGTGAGCTTGATGAAGATGAAGAAGAAGAAAAGAAATATATCCATCAAAAGAATAATATGAAACTTATCCTTTTAATCATGGCACCATGGTTGAGTTAAGCCCTCATGCTTAACTCTTTTAGAGAATTAACCAAAGCATTAGGTTAAGGGTTGGGTTAACTAATATCTTGAACAAATGACAAAAGAGTTGACTTTGTCAATGTTCATAATGCTTCATGAAGCTTGATAACTTTGACCAAAGTCACACTCTTTTGTTATATGCTTAGGAAAATAGTAAACCCTAACCTAACCTTGATTTGGTTTAAGTCTCATACACACAACTTGTTTGTATCATCAAGCATGATACAAACATGTACACTTGCATATATCACATATAAACAATGTGCACATTGAAGTGAGAAAATCAATCTTAAGTGAACCAATACTAGTTAATGTAAAGTAATATATCAAATATATAATTATACATTAAATCATTAAATCAACACTTGATTTAACGATCCGGTCATATCGCATATAACCGACTAATATCAAGTGTATCAATGTATTGAATCAACACTTGATTCGGTAACCCAGCTATATCACATATAACCGACCAATGATACAAATCGCGAGAATGGAATACAGTATCACATACTGGTATTATTCTCGGTCCCGCACATATCTCATATGCGCTCCTATTTCGTTTCGCTTGAGCCAGGAAACCCCTGTGTAGGACTCTAAAGACTCATCAATACGCCGGCAGCAGGTGATGATCATATCAAACACCCACAAACCGCAAGCGGTCTGCTAAACGTAACGGCCACCCGGGTATTAAGCGATCAGAAGATCAACGAGCAAGCCCGCTCACATTCCTGTGAATCCAACCAGTAACACTACCGTACAGTCCGGTCTGTTCGTCTGATATGTCGCATATCTTGTCTAGGGGTGGTAAACGTCAGACCCCAATAACTCGATAAGTCGTGTCGATATAAGGCTCATAACGGGTCGAGAAACTACTGGTAACACTTACCAGTAAATCCCTAAAGCATCCTTGGCTAAGGACTTCCTGTTATAGCCAATCGAACACTGCGCAACATCAACTCCCTATACCGGGAGAGACGAAACCCCTCCTATCGCTCATTGCCTCCATGTGACTCGGGACTGTACCCAAAAACCACCTTTTTGCACGCCCTCTTGGACGTGGTATGATGGAAATCAAAGCACAGTGGGAATCACACAAGACTCTATGACGATCTTGGGTCTACAGACTAACCTGCACCAGTGTCACCAGAGAACCGCCATCTGACGTAAGGTATAATACCATCTGGGAGTTCTCGGCGAGTCCGTCTAGTGTACCTAGTCTCCACTGAGCACCCGTATATCATCTCTGATGTCAAACACCAATGAATATGGGATCATACATCGCCCATCTATATGGGTCGAGAAGCTACACGCTAGTCTACTCTGGTATATCGATGCCCGTCTCGATACACCTACGACTAGGGACTTTGAAGGATGTACTTATGGACTACCATATCCCCACTAGTATGATCCGCATCATAGTCCAGGTAGTCAAGTACACATCCTAAGGGCTTTACCAACATGTAACAGAGAGACAATCAGTGTACACATTAAAGTAAAGAGTAACCAGATAGCATACTATCATATCGAGCAAGAAAGTCATCCCTATATATGTCCAAGCATCCACTACAATATACATCCTATGTATAGTAATGGCCTCTAGGGCATACATATAACTAACAATCCCCTACTTGCACTAGGGCCATCTGATAACAGTGGTTGTAGTATCTCATACTCAACCATCCCATAAAAGTCTCTCTCTGGGAAAAGGCCTTCGTGAGTGGATCCGCCGTGTTGTCCTCTGAGTCTACTCTCCTAACCTCGATCCCCTGGAGATCAACCATCTCCACGATCAGGTGATACTGCCTAAGAATATGTCTGGATCACTGATGGGATGGGCGTTCCTTGGCATAAGCCACAACTCCATTGTCACACAATGGTAGGAACAAAGTTCATCTCATGAACTGATATACACGCAGAATGCCTCTTTGGTAGAATCTTAAGTAGCGATGTATCCAGCCTTTATCGTCTAGTATGCCACGGTATCTTGCTTGGAACTCTTCCAACATACCGTCCCTTCACTGAGGGTAAAGACAATGCCTATGACTGACATTCAGTCATCCTTATCACTCTGGAACCTTTCCAGTGATTCTCCCCAGGATCGATTGATACCATCTCACTACAACTAGTGAGTATCCTAACATCCAATTAGATCTATCTCACCCAGGATTTAGTAGGTATCACTTTGATCCTATATGGAGAATCCTTGTGATAAGCGGAGATTGACCGAGCGTAGCATAGGAAACTTCTTCCCTATCAAGATTATGTCATCCACGTACTCTACGAGGATCACTACCATACTCCCTACTACCTTTTTGTATATACAAGGTTCATCTACCATTTTGATGATGTCAAACTCTTTGACTAACACATCAAAACAGATGTTCCAACTCCGCGATGCCTGCTTTATCACATAAAACATCTCGCACATGTTTCCGCTGCTCCCACTGTCTACGATTCCCTCTGACTGTGTACTTATAGACTATGTCTTCTAAAACATCATTTAGAAAAGCAGTCATGACACCCAACCATCAGATATTGTAGTCATGGTATGTAATCGTGGCAAGTAGGATCTGGATGGACTTAAGCATAGGTACTTAGAAAAGGTTTCATTACAATCCATACCTGGTCAATGATGCAAACCATTAACAAGTCTAGCTTTGAAAGTCTTAACTTTTCCATGTACACCAAGTAATCTTCTCAAGATATACTTGCTCCTGATGGGAATTTAACCCTTCAGATAAAGCAACCAAAGTCCATACTTTGTTGGTGTATAAGGATTCCATCTCAGATCGCTAAGCATCCAGCCATTCTTATAGAGTCCCACTCCTGATGGCCAGCTCGAAACTAGTTGGGTCATCATCTCATGATGCAATCCTTACTCCCACTGTCATAGAGAAACCAAAATATCTCTCAGGTGGGTGAGGAAACCTACTAGATCGGCGGAGAGGCTGAGGTTCGTTGGTTGCTATTGAATCCTTTGGTTCTACCAAATCATCAGCTGCAGTTTGTATAGCTGGAACTCTTTCCAGTTCTACCTCATGTCCACTTATTTCTTCATAAGAAATTTCCTTTCACAAAGGTGGCATGCTGAGAAACAAAACATTTTTGTTCCTCAGTTAGGTAGAAGATATTCCCTTGCGAATGCTTGGGATGTCCAACAATCTTCCACAGATCTGAATTTGCCTCGAGCTTGTCTGGATTTTGCTTTTAGACATAGGCCGGACAACCCCAAATCTTAACTGACTTAAGAGATGGGCTCTTCCCTTTCCATATCTCATATGAAGTGGTAGGCATCTGATTTGATCGGAACCCTATTCAATAGGTATGCAACTTCATAAGTGCATAACTCCTTAAAAGGAAATAGGAAACTCAGTAGTACTCATCATAGAGCACACCATATCTCATAGGGTGTTATTGCTCCGCCCCGATACACCGAAGTGCTGTGGTGTATTCGGAGGAGTAATGCTGAGAGAGAATGACTTTCTCCTTTAGAATAATCCAGGAATTCCGTGCTCAAGTATTCTCCTCCTTGATCACATCAAAGGACATAATACTTATACCCGTATTATGGTTCTCTACTTCTAACTTATATTCTGTGAATATCTCAAAAGGTTCGGACTTGTGTTTCAACAGGAACATATGTCTGAATCTCGAGAGATCATCAGAGAATGTAATGAAGTACAAAGAACCGGTCTTGGCATGTGTAGACAGGGGACCTTCATACATCAACATGTATTATCCCAAGAGTTTACTAACTCTTTCTCTGCTTCCTATAAACAGAGCTATGGTCATCTTATCTCTGTGACATGACTGGCAAGTTTCATAAGATATAAATTCAAACTAATTTAAATATGCATCTAAAGGTAACTTTAGCCAGTCGGGTCGCATTGATATGACCTAGTCTACAATGCCTCAAGAAGGATTCGTTCATTTCTGAACTCTTCCTCTTGTGTGTGTTCTGTATACTAGGAACTGTAGTTTGATTTAGAACGTCAATGCTTTTAGATAACGTGCCTGAACCGATCAACTATTGATATAGGAAATGTTCAAAACATTATCCAACCATACAAAATTGTATCCTTCTTTAATAAATAAAGAGATTGAAATGATTTTGTATATCAGGTTGGGTATCTAATAGCATTTATTCAGAATCAATGTATTGGTAATACAGGGTGACAGTGACCAACAAACTTGGCTGCAACACTTGCACCGTTTTCTGTCTCATGAAACTTATCACCCTTTCTCAGTTCTCTACCTTTCTGTAACCCATGTAACAGATTACATATGCGGGATCCTGATCAGGTATCTCATACCCAGGACGTAAAGGATATTGAGAAACAGTTCTATGTAACGAACACACCCGAAGATGATGCATCAGTATGCACTTTCTTCGTTTGGGTTGCACGGGAATTCTGGTAATCCCCTAATTTCTGCTCTGTCTTATAACAATTATAACTTGGAGCGGGACCAACATTCCCCAGCTCAGTATAATAAGCGGGTTCGGTCAATATATCCGTTTTATTATCTTGATTAAGGCATGACATGGTCGCTATCTGGAGAGAGAGAGAAGAAAACACTCTGCGTGCGCTCTTGCAAGATCAGATTGGTTATTATTTTATCTAATCAGGATGGCTCCCACTGTTTTTATCAAATCTTCCTTCAAACCCTAAAAGGAAAGACTAGCCGGGATTAATTACACACTACAAGTTCTCCAATCTTTCAGCCAGGCCAGTGTCGGTACTTTGAGGGAGGTTCCCTGTGCTTTCGCACGGACCTAATTAAAGTAAACGTCATTTTCCCAGAGGCGTAACCCCGTTGACACCTTTCTAGACACCTACTTGATCGGCTAATTGTAATGTGTAAAACTCTCCCAGGAGTCACAATTACTCGCAGTGGGTATCGGGATCCAACTATCTCATAGAAGATATGCAATCTCATTGCAAATTTCAACACTTGAAATTACCGATAATATTTTACCCCTAACGTGCTATGACCTTGACGCATGCCAAACAACCCATAGTTCGCTAGTCAAGTTCAACCCGTACATTTCTTAATTGAATTAAACCCACCCGCACGACCCTTGACGCATGCAAAACAACGTCGTACGAATACCCTAATCCAATCGCATCATATGCTAGCAGATAAGCACTAGTTAGCTACCGTACACTACGCCTTGACGCATGCCAAACAACCGCAGCACGAATACTAAGTAGTACTTATCTGAAATGACGGAGGGCTACGACAGGTTTTTCTGAAAACCTATTGCGTAATGAACTTGATATCGTTGTAGAATCAAATGATTTTGAAATGGAGTGTTTTTGAGTCTTTTCTAGTTTTGCTAAAGGGGTCACTCCCGGTGAAGGGATCATCGGCCCTTTCCTCATCGAATAAGGTGCAGGATATATCATATATACCGCTGTGCAAAGTAAGAACTATAGGAGCAATCAAAAGACAAACCGAGGGTTGTAGCATCTGCCAGTTATTGCTAAAGGGGTCACTCCCGGTGAAGGGATCTCGGCCCTTTCCTTATCGAATAAGGTGCAGGATGTTCTTCAAGGAACACCGCGATGCAAATCAAGAACTGTAGCTACATGTTTTTGAAAATTCGATTCCACAACATCTTTTAGGTTTCTTTTCTTTCATTAACCATATTAATGAAGTCCCATCATTTAAGTCACCTAAACATCACAGATAAATACGACGTACACTTATGCCATCCGCATTCGCCTCGATGTCCCCTCGTGCACCATTAGGTTAGGTAACTAACGGTAGAGCGGGGCAGGGCTAGCGCGGGTGTAAAACATAAGTAACGTCTATATAATATATCGTATATATCATATACAGTATCTATCATCACATATCAAATGATCACATCACAGATATCGCAGCAGAAGAATCATATGAAATATTAGATATACTAGGACGTCCGTGTTTTCAATACGAGCCAGTATAAAACACGGATTCCACGGTCGCGATGAATAGCCAAATCCACACCCCTAGACCCCTACGAGAGCGGCAAGCAACCCTACCAATTCTGGGGTTAGGAGACCCGGACTCGACTCCTCGAGATGGTCTCCCACTGGACCCTAGAACCCGGTTACTTGTGCTCCCCTCCTTGGGTCTATCCTAGTGCGGAAAAGTAAATAATATACAAAAGGTGACATCTTCCGCAACCTGGAAGTTCCCCAATAAAAGAATATTACATACAAGTTTTTACATGAATGAAAATGAAAATTCTCATCTCACATAAAACCCCCGGCTATTCAAAACGCGACGATCCAATATAATATATCCAGCAACACATAACATCACATGTCATCAATGTAAGTAAATGTGCGCATCCCAATTGTCGTTGACATATAGCAACGAAACCGGCGATATCACATATTACACTTACGGTCACAGAAAAGAAAGTGTAAAACTACAACAGTTGGAATCCGCAACCTCTTTAGACATCGCATGCCTAACCAAATGAATTCCTTAGACATCGCATGCCTAACAATTATAAACCCCGCATTTTAGTCTCATTATCGAAAACTCTTTTCAATATCAAGTCGGGAAATTCAGCAAGATTCCCGACATCCTGATCGAATGCTCGTCGCAAACTTTAGTAGACGGCCGCACCCCCGGTTGCCGTCGATGAAGTGCACCAAGGAGGAACACCGCTGCCGCGAGCACCCGAACGGATGCTTTCGGCGAAGGGGTTCTCCTACAGTCACTTGGTCGGGGCTATGGGGCGTGGCTGTCTATTAAGTTTACCCGGTGAGTATCCGCGTACGCAACGTGATTGTGACGGACTTTTGATCACATCAAAATTCCTTGGAAACCGATCAATGGAGACTAAAGTGCTATGTTTATAACATTCATATCAGTTATCTCATAACTACTTGTGGATTCCAAATATTGTATCACATTCCAGATAAATAGAAAATGTTAAACTTTCCGATCGAACAATCAAACCCCCAAGTTTTCCCGAAACAACTCAACACATGAAATAATTTTAAAAACATTCACTTCATGCCACAGTACCAACAGTCCAGCCGTAGAAGGGTCAAGCCAACGCCTCACATGTGGCACGCCGTACTGCCCCAAACCCTAAGGTTCAAAGGGCAGTTCAAGACGGTCACATAATGGAGTTAAGGTTTGTTGTCTTCTAGAGGGACCATCGCGTTACTTGCACTACTTAGAACGTTATTAAACTACGGAAATATCCAACACTTGGAAATTTCCCGGCAGGGGAAAAAGTGGGTATTTATATCCGGTCGAACTTTTTAACATATTAAAAAATTATCCGGAAAAATACAGACAAAGTTAAAGATTCCGATCGAATCGTTGAACTCCCAATACAACCCAGAAAACTCAACTGTTGAGCAAACTTTAAAAATTCCCAAAAAATACAGCACTGACAGAGAGAGATTACTGTGCAAGTCACGTGCCAAGATTCGTTTTTATGGCCGCGGAACCGCCGCGTAAGGTAGGGTGGGGCCGCGGTTCCGCGGCGCATTAGATGAATTAGGGGCACGTGCTCCACAGTAACTCCTAGAAAACCCTGCTGAATTTTTTGAATATTTTTAATTAAGAAAAAACCACATTTTCAGAAAATGTCCAGAGAGGGTTAAAAGTTAGGGTTTCGGGGTTCGATCGGATTTCTAAAATCGTCTACACTTCGCCTAAAGCTCTAGCTAGGCTCTGATACCACTGTAAGGTTCCTAGGCACACTCAAGAGGTTCCACAAGGTATCAACCATGCCAAATTCAAATTTTTCCGGTGCCGAGAAACCCTAATGAAGATCGTTAACTAGAGGATAGGCGAAAACGCAAGCTAATTAACAACTTAACTACAAAGTGAATGGAAATACAACCTTTGTAGATCCGGTCCTCCACTTCTAAAGCTCCGTGTTGACGTCCCTCCGCTGCGATCATCGGATCCCGGACTCTAGCGATGGTTTCGTCGGAGAAATGATCGGGCTAGGTCATTGACTTCGAGGCCGAAGATGATCTACGTCGGGGAGACTCAAACTCAAGCTATTCCTTCACTTGGTCGAAAACTTTGTGAAGAGAACACCCTATACTACATGGAAAGTGGTAGAGGATGAAGAAATAGGAAGTGGGTTCACTTTAGAATTGGATTTCTCACTCTTTTTCTCATGGCACCATTGGAGCTCTCAAGCTTTTGTGAGCTTGATGAAGATGAAGAAAAAGAAAAGAATTATATCCATCAAAAGAATAATATGAAACTTATCCTTTTAATCATGGCACCATGGTTTAGTTAAGCCCTCATGCTTAACTCTTTTAGAGAATTAACCAAAGCATTAGGTTAAGGGTTGGGTTAACTAATATCTTGAACAAATGACAAAAGAGTTGACTTTGTCAATGTTCATCAAGCTTCATGAAGCTTGATAACTTTGACCAAAGTCACACTCTTTTGTTATATGCTTAGGAAAATAGTAAACCCTAACCTAACCTTGATTTGGTTCAAGTCTCATACACACAACTTGTTTGTATCATCAAGCATGATACAAACATGTACACTTGCATATATCACATATAAACAATGTGCATATTGAAGTGAGAAAATCAATCTTAAGTGAACCAATACTAGTTAATGTAAAGTAATATATCAAATATATAATTATGTAAGCCCGCGGGGGCGCTCCGGCCGTCGATCCGACGCCGGAAACGCGGAAAACAAAATCTTTGCGAACTATGCAAAACGGCACCGCCACGGACTTTTTACCCGGATCGGGCCATTAACCTAGCTAGCTAGCAAAAATAGAAAAGAGTAGAAAAGTATACCAAGTGATCCGTGTCCTTCGGTCTTCGTCTCCACTCCGATCTCCCGCGGAATCTCCGTCCATCATCGTCTCGTCGGAAAGGGCACCACGTAGCCGGAATCTTTTACGGGCTTCCACCTCTTGACCGAGGCAACTCGGGCGCGAAATTGGCTAGCCGACGCGTCCAAGGGATGCTGTAGAATAGTGTCGTAAGCAGGTCTCTTTGGGGTTTATGAGGTTGCCATGTTGGAGGAATTTTGCACAAAGATATTCATGGATGCTTGAGGGAATTTGGAGCTTGCAAAAATGAAAATGGAGCTCGGCCAAAGAAAGATTTTTGCTCACTGGAAAAAATGATGAAGCATCTCTCTCTCTCTTGCTGTGTAAAATTGAGCCTCTCATTTTGCTCAAAGAAATATGCACCTCACACAAATACACTAAGGGAGGGGCCCACGAAAAATCAAGAAGGGAAATTATTCCACACAAAATAAACCTCACCCCTCATCAACAGTGGCCGGCCCCCTCACCAAGAGTGGAGAAAAAAAAGAATAATCCATTCAAATAAGAAATGTGTGTGAAGATAATGATCAAAAGAATAGTCACCACATTTCTAATCCAAAGCCAAATCAATAACTTTCTCATTAATGCAAGAAAGGGACCAAAATAGAATCTAATCATGAAGCTAGTCACACCATAAAGCCACATATGCAAGAACACCCCTCACAAAATGTTAATTGCAAACTTGTAATTAACACCCTCCAACGAAAAGTCCGGCCGTGAAGGAAAAAGAGAAAACCGGCCGGAACGGAATACAAACTGGCAACCCCAGAAAACCGATCCCGTAATAAATTACAGGAAAACCCCGCTACTGCAAATACATGCCCGCATTTGTATTCCCACTGAACACAAATGCAAAGAGACAAAACTACACTATCAAATACTAGGATCCGGCTTAAGCCAAAGCCGGCTAGTAAAAACCGTCCGATCACGATCCGTGCAATACCGCACGTATCTGATCGAACCCTGTCGTATCTCCATACGGCCTCTACAGCGTTTCGCCCGAAACTTGAGTAACTGTCTGTATGGTGGACTCTAAAGACTCGTCAATACTATGGCTGTGGATTTAACCACTAGCACTTCAGAGGTATTAGCCATACGTGACGGGCCACCAGCTATTGACCAAAAGGGACGTCGATGAGCGAACTCATCCTGACACCCTACTGAGCCTGTCAGTGACAATATCCGTACAGTCCGGTCCGTTCGTCTATGAGCATCGCATGGCGGGCCTAGGGGGTTGGTAAAAGTCAGACCCCCAAAAGCGGTACAAGTCGTGTCGGAGTGTAGCCCAGAACACCCTGAGATACTACTGGAATACCTACCAGCAAATCTCCTGCCTTGGCCAAGGACTTTTCATGCTCTGGCTCTCCTAGACACAGCACGACCTCACCCCCAAACCGGGAGAGACGAACCCCTGAAGATCCGCTCACTGCCTCCATGTGGCTCGGGACTGTACCCAACTAAAACCTGTTTGCACGACTCCTTTGAGCCGTGGTAGGGTAATAATCAAAGTACAGTGGGAACTCATACGCGACAAATGACGATCTCAGGTCGATGAACTAACCTGTACACATGTCACCAGGGAACTACTATCTGACGTCTGGTATAATCCCAACTAGCAGGTTCCCGGCGAGTCCTGTCCGGTGTACTCATAACCCAATGAGCACCTGTATACATCTTAGGTGAACCAACTGACACCAGTGGCTTGTGAGACCGGCCACCTCCCCTCGTCGGGGTCTCGACTGTATACACTAGTCTACTAATGGAGTATCGATGCCCTGTCTCGAAACTCCTACGACTAGGGACCATTTTAGGATGTGCTTATAGACCCCAGCTCCCACTTATATGATCGCCCTCATACTGCTGGTAGTCAAGCAAGAATCCTAGGGGCTCTATCAACGTGCAATAGCGACTCGTAAGGTCACCTAAAGCAGTACACGATGATAAAGGTAAACCAGATAGCATACTATCATCTCGAGTAAGATTGTCCTACCGGGATAGGTCCTCCCTCAATCATTGCAATCACGTGCCTGTGATCCAATAATTGACTCTGAGGGCACTATCTCCAACAATCTCCCACTTGCACTCAAGGCTAATTATTGCGATGTCGCATACTCACAGCCCGTGTGATACCGAACACCCAACTCCTCTACTAGTCAGTCTCACAAAGCTCGTTTGCGAAACTATTGCGTTCGAGGAATAGCCTCAGTGAGTGGATCCGCTTTGATGTTTCTTTCTATGTCTCTCTGTATCTCAAGTTCGCGGAGAAAGCCATCTCCCGAAATGAGCAATACGTGTCTTAGAATGTCTGGATGTCTGATGGGACCTAGCTCATAAGTGAACTCCAAATCCAAACTTCTTAGACTGTATTGTCAACTGAACTTAATCTGTATCCTGCGCCATGCCTTCCCTCAGTATCCACCTGGACCACCTGTCCAAAATACTGCCCCTCGTCAGAGGGAAAACTATAACTCTGACAGCCACTCTGCCATCCAGGTCACCTTGGAAGCCTGGAATGATAACTGTCTCCTAAAGGAGGCTGCCGTTATCAATTCCCTAGAACATCAACTTATGTTCTAAAACTGCTTCCGATTGTGACGACCAAAGTATAACCGATCGTAGTATAGGAATATTACTTCCTACTCTGTGTATGTCATCAAAAACCAGGGCATCACACCCTACTACCTTCTTAACAGATCCATCCCCTATTCTGATGAAGTCAAACCTATGACTGTCACATCAGAAATAGATGATCTATCTCCGCTATATCTGCTCTAGTCTATAAATAGACATAAGCCTGATGTCCACCAATGCTTCCGCTGCTCCCACTGACTACGACAACCCTCTGGCAGAGTCATATAGACGTGCACTTCTAAAGCCAGTTTAGAACGACACTATACTCATCCTCCTGCCGGGTCTCACAGTCTGGAACAACAGCAATGGCAAGTCTTGGTAAACAAGAACCTCCCTGCCACCATCCTTGAGCATACCGAAGTACCTCTCGAGTGCCTGAGGTTACCCACCATATCTGCGGAGTGGCCAATGGAATGTCAAACCAGATTGAATCTTTAGGTTCTTATCAAATCTTCAGTAATCGTTTGCGGTTCTGGAATCACTTCCAGTTCTACCATACTCCCACTACTGTTTTTCTGAAAAAATCCATTTTTGATAAAACTGTGGCGAGTCAAGAACAATATCGCTATTGATCTTCCAGATGGTAGAAAGTCAACCCTCGTCATAGCCCGGGTCACCCCACAAACAGCCATTACTGAAACGTGCCTTGAGTTGTCCAGAGTCTGGTTTTAAGCATAAGCCGGACAACTCCCCGTATCTTAACAATGTCAAGATATGAACTGTTCTATATCCAAGAAACAGAGGCACCGATTTAATTGAACCAGATTCAAATCATGCAGCTGTCTCCAGTGCATGTCAACTAAATGGAAGGAGGCCGATCAGCGTTACTCAACTTAGGAGTACTTCCAATTATGGGTAACCTGAAAGAGAAGCTAGCTCTCTTAATCATTACTATCAACTGAATACCATATACAAGTATCTATATCTTCGATCACCTTGAAGAATCCCGATACTTGCAACACCTGGTTCTCTACTTTATTCTTATACCTATAACTTCTCAAAACTTCGACCCTGTGTTTCTATGAAACACTTGTCTAAGAACTAGAGAAGTCATAAGTAAACAGAATACAGTACGAGGACCAACCCCTCTGTCCTCATGGAAACTGGATAATATACAATACTCTGTATAAGTCCCCTGAGTCGAATGACTCATTCACTGTGTGTCGTAGGTTGAAAACTGTACTTTTGGTTAAGAAGAATCACACCGTTGTTCAATGCTCCTTACCTAACCATCCACTGGTATAGGTAAATGTCATAGACATAATTTCAAAAAGGTATGTCTCACTCTATAAAAATAGACGTACAGATATATCAATTTGAAATTGGTGCATAACAACGGATATTCAAAACCAAATATTTGCCGACCGGCAAACAACCCAGGTGGCTTCCTCAAATATCACCAATTCCAACGAATCCCGATATAATGAGGATGGTCACCTAATTCCCAATAACTTACTCCCCTTCATCATCTGTAAAACCATACAGATGTGAGACTCATACCTGGTAAATACAAACCCTGGAGCAAGTGCCTAATTGGGAAATCAGTTTTCATTTAACAGTACACAGTGAAACTGAAACATTGAGATGTTTCGATGGGGTATCCTGGTATTCTTAGTAATTCCTCTTCCATTATCCAGATTCACAACTATAACTGTATAATTCTTTGCCACTTCTCCAAATCCCTTTATCTGTCTTTAGTCATTACCTTCTGTACACCCCTTTAGGCCAAATGGTTTTCTTCCTTCCCTACCGTTCGGCACCAGCCTATGGTTTGGAAGAAGACTATCCAATAAGCATAATGGGTGTACTGTCCTAGTCCTAGGAGCACTCGCAACGCGAGAGAAAGTGAAGATAAAAGACACCTGAATGTACTTTATTCCTATTTCTCCTGAACCAGGATCCATCCCCGAACTGGAACAAGTTCCTTTCGAGTTCGTATGTAATCATACGATGGATTATCCAATAAACTGGGATCTTCGTAGTGATACGGAGTGTCCTGGAGAAATACAAAGGTGATTTGGGATTGGCGAAGAAATACTTGGTTTGGTCGTGAATATCAGTCGCAATTTACTTTGCCCTCTTACTAATCCCTTGCTTTGTCTGAACTTAATACCTTCTGTACACCGTTTAGGCTAACTGGTTTTCTTCATTCCCTACCGGTCGGCACCAGCCTATGGTTTGGAAGAAGACTATCCAATTTGCATAATAGGTGTACTACTCCTAAACCATGGAGTACTCACAACCTGAGAGAAGGTGAAAAGAAAAGACAACTGAATAGTCCTATCCGTTTTCTCCAGAACTAGAAACCATCCTCGAAGTCCTTCGAGTTCGTATATAACCATACGATGGTTTTGTCCAATGGAAGTGGACGGTCGTAGTAATACGGGGTGTCCCGGAGAAAAGGGTAAAAGTAGGAGTGGCAAAGAGGTTTGCAACTCTGACAATCCAAAAGCCTGTATTAAGTAGGTTCGGTCAACTTGGTCACTGAGTCATAGTCTAGGGTCGGGTCAATGGTCGCTGCCAAAGAGAGAGAGAAAAGAAACACTCAGCGTGCACTCTAACCTAGATCAGAATGGTTATCACTTTATCTAATCTGGAAACCTCCCACTGTAACGTCAAATTCTTCCCCAAACCTGAAAGAAGAATTAGCCGGGATCACCCGAGGAGTAAACCAACTCATCAGTGGGAATCGGGATCCAACTCTCATCGCATGATAATGTGACGGAATCCGCTCACGTTATCACACTCCAGAAGGTATGCGCATATCTGGCAAGTTTCAGTTCTTTTGAAACTCCCGATGTGGATTTCTGCCCCATGCTCTTATGACCTTGACTTTGGCCAACATATCATAAGTCACATGTCAAGTTCTACCCGTCATTTTCCTGGTTAATTTGAACCCACCCGTACCTACCCTTGACTTTGGCCAAAATGGCAGTACGACTGTCCCAAACCAACGCATCTATCTATGCTGCGTATGAATACCCAACAGCTACCAAACACTGTGCCTTGATTTTGGCCAACATACACAGCTTGAATACTATTGACTATCCATATGAAACGACGGAGGGCTACGAATGGTTTCTGGCGAAAACCTTTAACGTAAAGAACTTGATATCGTTGAAGGAACTGATAGCTTTATAAAAATATAGTGACGACAACCTTTGCTAAAGAGGTCACTCCCGGTGAAGGGATCTCGGCTCTTTCCCCGTAGAATGAGGTGCAAGATATTCTAACTGAATACCACGATGCAAAGCAAAAGTAATCGGCTATAGTGAAGTTAATGCCCTGACGCAAACTTTTGTCCAAGGGGTCACTCCCGGTGAAGGGATCTCGGCCCTTGCCTCGTCGACTGAGGAGCAGGATATTCCAACTGAATACCACGGTGCAAAACAAAAGTGAACGTCCTTGCAATAACAGCTTTTTGAAAAAGTGTTCCAACAACATCAGAATAGGTTTGTTTAACTTGCATTGATCCGAATCAACGCAGTCCCATCAATTGATCACACCAATAAAGAACGAAAATATACTGATGTACGTATATGCCATCCGCATTCGCCACTGGGTCCCGTCATCACCCGTTAGGTTAGCTGACTAACGACAGAGCGGGGACTGGACTAGTGCGGATGCAAAACATATACAACATCTACTAATATATATATAATATATAACTTTCGCTCAAGGCGTGATAAAATGCAACACAGAAATGTATAGCAACACAGAACAATACAGATATCTGGGATCCCCGGGTTTCACAGAGCCGCTGAAACCCGACGTTCCCCTGGTCGTGTGGATAGCCTGTGCAATGAAAATACTAGACCCCTACGGGCGCGGCAAGTCACCCGCCAAAACCTGAAGCGAGGCAGCCCCCTTCAGCGACGTGAATGGACCACCCAGCACTTCACGGAATCCAGTAACTTGGGTACCCCTCCTGGGTCAACCTGTACCCCCTACGAGTGCGGCGAATACCCTGCCAATTCTAGAGTGAAGCCCCTTCCGTCTCAATGCCATGAGATGCGGTCTTGTTGCCCTCTAGAACCCGGCTATCCGTGCACCCCTCCGCGGGGTAATCCTAGTACAGAAAATAAAATATACATACACCGGGTACATCGACCGCAACCAGGTTGTGCCCCAAAAGAATAATACAAACAGGCAGTGACGGCAGTCCACATGTCGGACGCTCGCCCCGCAATATCAAATGTACATAATACAACAGCACTGTACTAGCATTGCATCCAGGCTATCCCCCACGACCGATCCGCAACATCACAGCATAAACTCAGAACATCAACGTGAAAGTCACGTTCGCAAATCCGTCTAACCGGGCTATAGCAGTTAGACCGGATTTACCGATCGAGTGACATTCACGGTCGCAGATATAATGTAAATACTGTGAACTGGCATGTTTAAAATATCCGATCGAACAAATTTATCAAAGTGGGCCCCAAGGAAATATCCCAAAACCCTTATTTCCAACTCATAAGCTTACTGGGAAAATATGGTGACACGATTCCTCTTATCCGCCGCGGAACCGCGGCCAAACTAGGGATTTGGCCGCGTTTCCGCGGTCGAAGTGAGGAAACAGTGGATCGTATTTTCCCAGAATTCTTAGAATTGCTTGTACATGCCTCTGCAACAACCTGAAAAATTTTAAGAGCTCAAAAAATTTCAACAGAGAACACATGTGCACAAAAATACGGTTTTTGGGGATTTTGTTCGATCGGGTTCTAAACGCGCTAGAGCAAGCTAGACAAGGTTAATGGCGTGGCTCTGATACCAATGTAAGCCCGCGGGGGCGCCCCGGCCGTCGATCCGACGCCGGAAACGCGGAAAACAAAATCTTTGCGAACTTTGCAAAACGGCACCGCCGCGGACTTTTTACCCGGATCGGGCCATTAACCTAGCTAGCTAGCAAAAATAGAAAAGAGTAGAAAAGTATACCAAGCGATCCGTGTCCTTCGGTCTTCTTCTCCACTCCGATCTCCCGCGGAATCTCCGTCCATCATCGTCTCGTCGGAAAGGGCACCACGTAGCCGGAATCTTTTACGGGCTCCCACCTCTTGACCGAGGCAACTCGGGCGCGAAGTTGGCTAGCCGACGTGTCCAAGGGATGTTGGAGAATAGTGTAGTAAGCAGGTCACTTTGGGGTTTATGAGGTTGCCATGTTGGAGGAATTTTGCACAAAGATATTCATGGATGCTTGAGGGAATTTGGAGCTTGCAAAAATGAAAATGGAGCTCGGCCAAAGCAAGATTTTTGCTCACTGGAAAAAATGATGAAGCATCTCTCTCTCTCTCTTGCTGTGTAAAATTGAGCCTCTCATTTTGCTCAAAGAAATATGCACCTCACACAAATACACTAAGGGAGGGGCCCACGAAAAATCAAGAAGGGAAATTATTCCACACAAAATAAACCTCACCCCTCATCAACAGTGGCCGGCCCCCTCACCAAGAGTGGAGAAAAAAAAGAATAATCCATTCAAATAAGAAATGTGTGTGAAGATAATGATCAAAAGAATAGTCACCACATTTCTAATCCAAAGCCAAATCAATAACTTTCTCATTAATGCAAGAAAGGGACCAAAATAGAATCTAATCATGAAGCTAGTCACACCATAAAGCCACATATGCAAGAACACCCCTTACAAAATGTTAATTGCAAACTTGCAATTAACACCCTCCAACGAAAAGTCCGGCCGTGAAGGAAAAAGAGAAAACCGGCCGGAACGGAATACAAACTGGCAACCCCAGAAAACCGATCCCGTAATAAATTATAGGAAAACCCCGCTACTGCAAATACATGCCCGCATTTGTATTCCCACTGAACACAAATGCAAAGAGACAAAACTACACTATCAAATACTAGGATCCGGCTTAAGCCAAAGCCGGCTAGTAAAAACCGTCCGATCACGATCCGTGCAATACCGCACGTATCTGATCGAACCCTGCCGTATCTCCATACGGCCTCTACAGCGTTTCGCCCGAAACTTGAGTAACTGTCTGTGTGGTGGACTCTAAAGACTCGTCAATACTATGGCTGTGGATTTAACCACTAGCACGTCAGAGGTATTAGCCATACGTGACGGGCCACCAGCTATTGACCAAAAGGGACGTCGATGAGCGAACTCATCCTGACACCCTACTGAGCCTGTCAGTGACAATATCCGTACAGTCCGGTCCGTTCGTCTATGAGCATCGCATGGCGGGCCTAGGGGGTTGGTAAAAGTCAGACCCCCAAAAGCGGTACAAGTCGTGTCAGAGTGTAGCCCAGAACACCCTGAGATACTACTGGAATACCTACCAGCAAATCTCCTGCCTTGGCCAAGGACTTTTCATGCTCTGGCTCTCCTAGACACAGCACGACCTCACCCCCAAACCGGGAGAGACGAACCCCTGAAGATCCGCTCACTGCCTCCATGTGGCTCGGGACTGTACCCAACTAAAACCTGTTTGCACGACTCCTTTGAGCCGTTGTAGGGTAGTAATCAAAGTACAGTGCGAACTCACATGAGATAAATGACGATCTCAGGTCGATGAACTAACCTGTACACATGTCACCAGGGAACTGCTATCTGACGTCTGGTATAATCCCTACTAGCAGGTTCCCGGCGAGTCCTGTCCGGTGTACTCATAACCCAATGAGCACCTGTATACATCTTAGGTGAACCAACTGACACCAGTGGCTTGTGAGACCGGCCACCGTCCCTCGTCGGTGTCTCGACTGTATACACTAGTCTACTAATGGAGTATCGATGCCCTGTCTCGAAACTCCTACGACTAGGGACCATTTTAGGATGTGCTTATAGACCCCAGCTCCCACTTATATGATCGCCCTCATACTGCTGGTAGTCAAGCAAGAATCCTAGGGGCTCTATCAACGTGCAATAGCGACTCGTAAGGTCACCTAAAGCAGTACACGATGATAAAGGTAAACCAGATAGCATACTATCATCTCGAGTAAGATTGTCCTACCGGGATAGGTCCTCCCTCAATCATTACAATCACGTGCCTGTGATCTAATAATTGACTCTGAGGGCACTATCTCCAACAAATTATACATTAAATCATTAAATCAACACTTGATTTAACGATCCGGTCATATCGCATATAACCGACTAATATCAAGTGTATCAATGTATCGAATCAACACTTGATTCGGTAACCCGGCTATATCACATATAACCGACCAATGATACAAATCGCGAGAATGGAATACAATATCACATACTGGTATTATTCTCGGTCCCGCACATATCTCATATGCGCTCCTATTTCGTTTCGCTTGAGCCAGGAAACCCCTGTGTAGGACTCTAAAGACTCGTCAATACGCCGGCAGCAGGTGATGATCATATCAAACACCCACAAACCGCAAGCGGTCTGCTAAACGTAATGGCCACCCGGGTATTGAGCGATCAGAAGATCAACGAGCATGCCCGCTCACACTCCTGTGAATCCAACTAGTAACACTACCGTACAGTCCGGTCTGTTCGTCTGATATGTCACATATCTTGTCTAGGGGTGGTAAATGTCAGACCCCAATAACTCGATAAGTCATATCGATCTGAGGCTCATAACGGGTCGAGAAACTACTGGTAACACTTACCAGTAAAACCCTAAAGCATCCTTGGCCAAGGACTTCCTGTTATAGCCAATCGAACACTGCGCAACATCAACTCCCTATACCGGGAGAGACGAAACCCCTCCTATCGCTCATTGCCTCCATGTGACTCGGGACTGTACCCAAAAACCACCTTTTTGCACGCCCTCTTGGACGTGGTATGATGGAAATCAAAGCACAGTGGGAATCACACAGGACTCTATGACGATCTCGGGTCTACAGACTAACCTGCACCAGTGTCACCAGAGAACAGCCATATGACGTAAGGTATAATACCATCTGGGAGTTCTCGGCAAATCCATCCAGTGTACCCAGTCTCCACTGAGCACCTGTATATCATCTCTGATGTCAAACACCAATGGATATGGGATCATCCATCGCCCATCTATATGGGTCGAGAAGCTACACGCTAGTCTACTCTGGTATATCGATGCCCGTCTCGATACACCCACGACTAGGGACTTTGAAGGATGTACTTATGGAATATCATGTCCCCACTAGTATGATCCGCATCATAGTCCAGGTGGTCAAGTACACATCCTAAGGGCTTTACCAACATGTAATAGAGAGACAATCAGTGTACACGTTAAAGTAAAGAGTAACCAGATAGCATACTATCATATCGAGCAAGAAATTCATCCCTATATATGTCAAGCATCCACTACAATATACATCCTATGTATAGAAATGGCCTCTAGGGCATACATATAACTAACACAACTGTGGTGCACAAATGCGTATCCCTGCACTGCAAGCATATATGATCTACACCGAGTGCAAAAACCAAATCGTGTGCGTACATATGCACAAAATTAACTCAACTGTATGAAACCCAAGTAAGTCCACGTTGCTCACCCCGGTTCTTACGGGGAGGCGGAACAGCGAAAAACAATTTTTGGGCGCAAAGGCAACATGGACTAAAACACGGATCTTTGCTAAACTATGAACTAGCAAACTACTAGAGGTGTTATCAACTGTGCCATAGAAATTATACCTCACGATACCGGTCCTTCGGGTCTTCATTCCGTTGTCCTACTCATCCGTCCACGCTCCGAGGGTCGATCCGGACCTTGGTTACCTCCGCGGCCTCCTTGAGTCGAAGGCGATCCACCCGAGAGATGTACACCGAGCTCCACCTCGAGCCGAGGCAACTAGGGCAACAGGATCGCTAGTCTTGATGTCCTAGGGTGTGTAGAAGAGATAGATGGAAGTGTTTTGTCTATGTGGATTCTTTTTCTCTCAACATATGAGATCAAAAGAAGAAATCAAGAGGAGGAAGATGAAGCTTGCAACCATGGAGCTTTTTCTTTTTTTTCACTTGCAAGAGAGAGAATGAGAAAATGAATTATCAACTAAAGAAAAAAGGGCACCATGGTTGCAATAATACTAAACATCATCATTACAAATCCTATCATGATAAAGTTGATGGCTACATTGAAATGACCATTTTCATAATCCAAAAAGAAAAAGAAATCCAAAGAAGAGTATAGACCTCTCATGAAGGTCAAGGTCAACTTTGGTCAACGGGTCAACAAAGTCAAGAGTGGTCAAGATGGTCAAATGGTCAAAGCAATTAGCCATCACAAAATTATCACTGAAAATATTAGTAAGTAATGTCCGCGGCTCATAATAGTTTTGACCGACCGAATTGCCAAAACCCTAATGAGCCTGCCACATAACGGTTTTGGCCGAACCAACTGTAGGGTTCCTAGGCATCCTAAAGAGGTCTCACAAGGCATCAACCATGCCATTTTACAAAAATATGGTGCCGAGAAACCCTAGTTAACGGATCGTTGCTAGAAATCTAGGCGAAAAAGTAAACTAGTTAACACTTAACTATAAGTATACGGAAATTACAACCTTTGTAGATCCGGATATCCACCACCACGGCTCCGCAACGAAGTCTCCTCGCTGTCCAAGTCGAACCCCGGGCTCTAGCGTCGGCTTCATCGGAGAATGAACGGGCTTGGTCATCGACGACGATGCCGAAGATGATCTACGTCGAGGCATCGCTAGATCAAGCTCCCACTTCACAAAGTGATGAAACTTGTGAAGAAAACACACTCTACTACTTGGCAAGAGGTAGAGGATGAAGAAATACGAGGTGGGTTCTCTTTAGAATTGGATTTCTCACTCTCAAGCTCAAGTTGCCATTGATGGCCTCAAGGTTTCAAACTTGAAGATGAAGAAGAAGATGAGCTAGAATTATGATAAGTCTTGTAAATATGAATAATAAAACAATACTTATCATAATGGTAACCATGGTTAGGTGTAGAGAATTGACCAAGGTTAAAAGAGTGGTTAGGGTTAAGCATGAAGACAAATTAGTCACTTGGGTCAAAGCTTCATGAAGCTTCACAAAGGTTCAAGAAAGAAAGCAACCATTTTATATTCATATGCCATTATTTTTCTAAAATAAATAAATGAAAAGAATGGATAATAAAAACCCTAATTACTTACTTAACCTAGGTTTAATCCTTTACACTTAACCAAATGAGTATGCATCATCAAACATGATACAAATATGTGCACAAAAGCATATCACATATACAATGTGCAAAACAAGTGAGAAAATCCGTTTAAAGTGAACCTATACCAGTTAATGCAAAGTAATATATCAAATATATAATTATACATTAAATCATTAAATCAATACTTGATTCAATGATCCGGTCATGTCGCACATAACCGACTAGTATTTAATGCATCGATTTATCGAATCAATGATTCGATAACTAGGTCATATCTCATACGACCAATCGAAACATTAATCGCGAGAATCAAATACGGTATCACATACACGCATCATTCTCGGTCCCGCACATATCTCATATGCGTTCCTATTTCGTTTCGCTTGAGCCAGGAAACCTCTGTGTAGGACTCTAAAGACTCGTCAATACGCCGGTAGCAGATGATGATCATATCAAGCACCCACAAGCCGCAAGCGGTCTGCTAAACGTAACGGCCATCCGGGTATTGAGCGATCAGAAGATCGACGAGCTAGCCCGCTCACACTCCTGTGAATCCAACCAGTAACACTTACCGTACAGTCTGGTCTGTTCGTCTGATACGTCGCATATCAAGTCTAGGGGTGGTAAACGTCAGACCCCAATAACCAATAAGTCGTGCCGATGTGAGGCTCATAACGGGTCGAGAAACTACTGGTAACACTTACCAGCAAATCTCTGATCAGCCCTGGCCAGGGACTTCCCTGTTACGGCCAATCGAGCACAGCGCAACATCAACCCCCAATACCGGGAGAGACGAAACCCCTCCTATCGCTCATTGCCTCCATGTGAATCGGGACTGTACCTAAAGACCACCGTTTTGCACGCCCTCATGGACGTGGTAAGGTGGAGATCAAAGCACAGTGGGAATCACACAAGACTCTATGACGATCTCGGGTCTACAGACTAACCTGTACAAGTGTCACCTGAGAACTGCCATCTGACGTGAGGTATAATACCATCTGGGAGTTCTCGGCGAGTCCGTCCAGTGTACCCAGTCTCCACTGAGCACCCGTACACCATCTCTGATGTCAAACACCAATGGATATGGGATCATCCATCGCCCATCTCATGGGTCGAGAAGCATATACGCTAGTCTACTCTGGTATATCGATGCCCCGTCTCGATACACCCACGACTAGGGACCTTGAAGGATGTACTTATGGACTACCATGTCCCCACTAGTATGATCTGCATCATAGTCCAGGTAGTCAAGTACATATCCTAAGGGCTTTACCAACATGTAACCATAAGACAGTTTAAAGAGACTAGTGTACATGTTAAGATAAAGAGTAACCAGATAGCATACTATCATATCGAGCAAGAAAGTCATCACTATATATGTCCAAGCATCCAATATAATATACATCATCTGTACAATACTGGCCTCTAGGGCTTACATACAACTAACAATCTCCCACTTGCACTAGGGCCAGCTGCTGTAGTATCGCATACCGAGCATCCCGAAGAGTCTCTCAAACTGTATCTGGGGAATGGCCTTCGTGAGTGGATCCGCCGTGTTGTTCTTCGTGTCAACCCTCCTGACCTCGATCTCCCGGCGATCAACTATCTCCCGGACCAAGTAGCATACTACCATTTTGAGCAAGATTGTCTATACAACTGTGAATATCCCAAGCTTCCATTAAGTAATATACAAGCTAGTATGATACAGTAATGGCCTCTAGGGCATATACACTAACAATCTCCCACTTGCACTAAGGCCATGTACTGGCGTATCGAAGACCTATCATCTCGATCAGCCGCTCGAACTAAGTCTGGGGTAGGGCCTTCATGAGTGGATCTGCAGTGTTATTCTCCGAATCTACTCTCTTCACCTCGATCTCCCGGCGATCTACGTTCTCCCTGATCAGGTGGTACCGCCTCAAAATGTGCCTGGACTTCTGATGGGACCTGGGTTCCTTCGCTAAAGCTATAGTGTCGTTGTTGTCGCAATACAGCGGTATTGGATCAACAATGGTAGGAACCACCTGAAGTTCCGTGAGGAACTTCTTCATCCAGACAGCTTCCTTTGCGGCATCGCAAGCAGCTATGTGTAAGTGCACGGCGGCGCCCCGGCCGTCAATCCGACGCCGGAATGCGGAAGCGGTGAAAAACTTTAATTTTGCGGACTTTGCAAACCGGCACCACCGCGCACTAAACTCCGGATCGAACCATTAAACTAGTCTAGCTAACTAACAAGATAGGTTAGAGATGTATACCGACGATCCAAGTCCTCCGGTCTTCATCTCCACTCCGATCTCCTCGCGGGATCTCCGTCCGTCTCCTCCTCGTCGGAAAGGGCACCACGAAGCCGGGTACTTTTACGGGCTCCCACCTCAATACCGAGGCAACTCGAGCATGAAGCCGGCAACTCGACATACTCAAGATTTGCTGTAGGAAGTAGTGTAGAAACTTTGTCTCTTGGAGTTTATGTAGTTGCCATTGATGGATGGAGGAAGAGATAAAGAAAATTGGTGCTTTCAATTTTCTAGCAAGAAGAAGATGAAATGAACTCTCTCATTCTTTTTCTTTCTCTCTTTCTTTTTCTTCTACTCTCTTTTTTCATAACCATGAAAGACTTTCTCTTCTAGTGAGAATGAGAATGGTGGAGGAAGGATAATATGATAGCAAGAGGGAGGTGAGTGTAGGAGCAAGAGAGGAGGTGACCACAACCTAGACAAAGAAACATGCAAGCATGCTTCATCTCACATCAAACCCATACCCTTTTCAAATCACAATTAAAACCAAGTCAAGGTGCAAGAAAAGAAAGCTATCATAATAGATCTTTATGTAAGAAAACCCTCCACAAAGAGTTATTTGCAAAACTGCAAATAACCCCCTCCATCGGAAAAGTCCGGCCGGGAAGGAACAAAGGAAAACCGGCCGGAACGGAATGCAAACTGGCAACTCCAGAAAACTGGTCCCGTAATAAATTACAGGAAAAAACCCGATACTGTGCATACACACCCGCATCTGTATTCCGTCCGGATACAAATGCAGTGAGACAAAATCTACACTGTACTATACTAGGATCCGGCTTAAACCAAAGCCGGCTAGTAATATCCGTCCGATCCTGATCCGCGCAATACCGCACGTATCTGATCGAACCCTGCCATATATCTATACGGCTACTAGTACAAACCGTCCGATCCTGATCCGTGCAATACCGCACGTATCTGATCGGACCCTGCCATATCTCCATACGGCCTCTACAGCGTTTCGCCCGAAAGCTTGAGTAACTGAAAGTGTGGTGGACTCTAAAGACTCGTCAATACTATGGCTGTGGATTTAACCACTAGCACGTCAGAGGTATAAGCCAATACGTGACGGGCCACCAGCTATTGACCAAAAGGGACGTCGATGAACGAACTCATCCTGACACCCTACTGAGCCTGTCAGTGACAATATCCGTGCAGTCCGGTCCGTTCGTCTATGAGCATCGCATGGCGGGCCTAGGGGGTTGGTAAAAGTCAGACCCCCAAAAGCGGTACAAGTCGTGTCGGAGTGTAGCCCAGAACACCCTGAGATACTACTGGAATACCTACCAGTAAATCTCCTGCCTTGGCCAAGGTCTTTGTGTAATGGCTCTCCTAGACACAGCGCGACCTCACCCCCAATACCGGGAGAGACGAACCCCTGAAGATACGCTCACTGCCTCCATGTGGCTCGGGACTGTACCCAACTAAAACCTGTTTGCACGACTCCTTTGAGCCGTGGTAGGGTAGTAATCAAAGTACAGTGGGAACTCACACGAGACAAATGACGATCCCCAGGTCGATGAACTAACCTGCACACATGTCACCAGGGAACTGCCATCTGACGTCTGGTATATGACCAACTAGCATGTTCCCGGCGAGTCCTGTCCGGTGTACTCATAACCCAATGAGCACCTGTATACATCTTAGGTGATCCAACTGACACCAGTGGCTTGTGAGACCGGCCACCGCCCCTCGTCGGGGTCTCGACTGTATACACTAGTCTACTAATGGAGTATCGATGCCCAGTCTCGAAACTCCCACGACTAGGGACCTTTTAAGGATATGCTTGTAGACTCCAGCTCTCACTTATATGATCGCCCTCATACTGCTGGAAGTCAGGCAAGAATCCTAGGGGCTCTATCAACGTGCAATAGCGACATGTCAGGTCGCCTAAAGCAGTACACGATGATAAAGATAAACCAGATAGCATACTATCATCTCGAGTAAGACTGTTCTACCGGGATAGGTCCTCCCTCAATCATTGCAATCACGTGCCGGTGATCCAATAATTGACTCTGAGGGCACTATCTCCAACAATCTCCCACTTGCACTCAAGGCTAATTATTGCGATGTCGCATACTCACAGCCCGTGTGATACCGAACACCCAACTCCTCTACTAGTCAGTCTCACAAAAACCGTTTGTGAAACTATTGCGTTCGAGGAATAGCCTCAGTGAGTGGATCCGCCTTGATGTTTCTTTCTATGTCTCTCTATATCTCAAATTTGCGGAGAAAGCCATCTCCCGAAATGAGCAATACCTGCCTTAGAATGTATCTGGATGTCTGATGGGACATAGCTCATAAATGAACTCCAAATCCAAACTTCTTAGACTGTATCGTCAACTGAACTTAATCAGTATCCTGCGCCATGCCACCCTCAGTATTGCCTTGGACCACCTGTCCAAAATACTGCCCCTCGTCAGAGGGAAAAACTATAACTCTGACAACCTCCTTGTCGTCCAGGTCACCTTGGAAGCCTGGAATGATAACTGTCTCCTGAATGAGGCTGTTGTTATCATATCCCTAGAACAGCCACTTATGTTCTAAAACTGCTTCCGACTGTTTCTCCAGGATTGGATCAATGTCAACTTATTGCATCTAGTGCAAGAACAACATCTGGTGTGGTACTTGACATCTCATGATTGACTCAATTGCCTAAGCAAGTGATCTGCCAATTATGCACATCCCTCTCTATTTTAGTCTAAAAGACACCTTTAGAGAGGGCGACTCCATTACTTGCAGGTACACTACCATGCCAGGAGTCGTCCATTCTAAATACTCATAGAATGCTGTCAAGGTACCCAGATTAGGAAACCACCCAAATCTAGATCTAAAACCATAGATCTAGTAACCAGTATGTCTGATATAATGTCCAAGTCCTTTGTGGAGAAACCACTGTGTGACGACCAAAGTATAACCGATCGTAGTAAAGGAATATCACTTCCTACTACCTTCTCAACAGATCCATCCCCTATTCTGATGACGTCAAACCTATGACTGTCACATCAGAAATAGATGATCTATCTCCGCTATATCTGCTTTAGTCTATATATAGACATAAGCCTGATGTCCACCAATGCTTCCGCTGCTCCCACTGACTACGACAACCCTCTGGCAGAGTCATATACACGTACACTTCTGAAGCTAGTTCAGAACGACGCTATACTCATCCTCCTGCCGGGTCTCGCAGCCTGGAACAACAACAATGGCAAGTGTGGGTAAACAAGAACTTCCCTGTCACCGTCCTTGAGGCTACCGGAGTACCTCTCGGGTGCCTGAAGTTACCCACCTTATCTGCGGAGTGGCCAATGGAATGTCAAATCAGATTGAATCTTTAGGTTCCTTATCAAATCTTCAGTAATCGTTTGCGGTTCTGGAATCACTTCCAGTTCTACCATACTCCCACTACTGTTTTCTGAAAAAATCCATTTTTGTTAAAACTGTGGCGAGTCAAGATGGCAGAAAATCAACCCTCGTCATAGCCTGGGTCAACCCACAAACAGCCATTACAGAAACGTGCCTTGAGTTATCCAGAGTCTGGTTTTAATCATAAGCCGGACAACTCCCCGTACCTTAACAACGTTAAGATATGAACTGTTCTACATCCAATATAGAACCAGAGGCACTGATTTAATTGAACCAGATTCAAATCATGCAGCTATCTCCAGTGCATGTCAACTAAATGGAAGGAGGCCGATCAGCGTTACTCAACTTAGGAATGCTTCCAATTATGAGTAACCTGAAAGAGAAGCAATTTCTCTTTATCATTACTATCAACTGAATACCATACACAAGTATCTACATCTTCGATCACTTTGAAGAATCCCGATACTTGCAACACCTGGTTCTCTACTTTATTCTTATACCTATAACTTCTCAAAACTTCGACCCTGTGTTTCTACGAAACACCTGTCTAAGAACTAGAGAAGTCAAAAGTAAACAGAATATAGTATGAGGACCAACCCCTCTGTCCTAATGGACACTGGACAACATACAATACTCTGTATAAGTCCCTTGAGTCTAGTGACTCATTCACTGTGTGTCGTAGGTTGAAAACTGTACTTTTGGTTAAGAAGAATTACACCGCTGTTTAATGCTCCTTACCTAACCATCCACTGATATAGGTAAATGTCATCGACATAATATCAAAAGGTATATCTCACTCTATGAAAATAGACGTACAGATATATCAATTTGAAATTGGTGCATAACCGCGGATATTCAAAACCAAATAATTGCTAACTTGCAAACAACCCAGGTGACTTCCTCAAAAATGAGGATGATCACCCAATTCCCAATAACTTACTCCCACTCATCATCTGTAAAACCATACAGATGTGAGAATCATACCTGGTAAATACATACCCTGGAGTAAGTGTCTAATCGGGAAATCAGTTTTCCATTAACAGTACACAGTGAGACTGAAACATTGAAATGTTTCGATGGGGTATCCTGGTATTCCTAGTAATGCCTCTTCCATTATCCATATTCACAACTATAACCGTATAATTCTTTGCCACCTCTCCAAATCCCTTCATATGTCTTTAGTCTTTACCTTCTGTACACCCCTTTAGGCCAAATGGTTTTCTTCCTTCCCTACCGTTCGGCACCAGCCTATGGTTTGGAAGAAGACTATCCAAAAAGCATAAAGGGTGTACTGTCCTAATCCTAGGAGCACTCGCATCGCGAGAGAAGGTGAAGATAAAAGACACCTGAATGTACTTTATTCCTATTTCTCCTGAACCAGGATCCATCCCCGAACTGGAACAAGTTCCTTTCGAGTTCGTATATAACCATACGATGGATTATCCAATAAAGTGGGATCTTCGTAGTAATACGGAGTGTCCTGGAGAAATACAAAGGTGATTTAGGATTGGCGAAGAAATATTTGGTTTGGTCATGAATATCAGTCGCAATTTACTTTGCCCTCTTACTAATCCCTTGCTTTGTCTGAACTTAATACCTTCTGTACACCGTTTAGGCTAACTGGTTTTCTTCATTCCCTACCGGTCGGCACCAGCCTATGGTTTGGAAGAAGACTATCCAATTTGCGTAATAGGTGTACTACTCCTAAACCCAGGAGTACTCGCAACCTGAGAGAAGGTGAAAAGAAAAGACAACTGAATAATCCTATCCGTTTTTTCCAGAACCGGAAACCATCCTCGAATAAATTCCTTCGAGTTCGTATATAACCATACGATGGTTTTGTCCAATGGAAGTGGACGTTCGTAGCAATACGGGGTGTCCTGGAGAAAAGGGTAAAAGTAGGAGTGGCAATGAGGTCTGCAACTCTGACAATCCAAAAGCCGGTGTTAAGAAGGTTCGGTCAACTTGGTCACTGAGTCATAGTCTTAGGGTCGGGTCAATGGTCGCTACCAGAGAGAGAGAGAAAAGAAACACTCAGCGTGCACTCTATCCTAGATCAGAATGGTTATCACTTTTTCTAATCTGGAAACCTCCCACTGTTCCTCAAATTCTCCTCCAAACCTGAAAGAAGAATTAGTCGGGGTCACCCGAGGAGTAAACCAACTCATCAGTGGGAATCGGGATCCAACTCTCATCGCATGACAACGTGACGGAATCCGCTCATGGTATCACACTCCAGAAGGTATGCGCATATCTGGCAAGTTTCAGTTCTTTTGAAACTCCCGATGTGATTTCTGCCCCATGCTCTTATGACCTTGGCGTGAGGTCAAAATATCATAAGTCACATGTCAAGTTCTACCCATCATTATCCAGGTTAATTTGAATCCACCCGTACATACCCTTGACGTAGGCCAAAATAGTAGTACGACTGTCCCAAACCAACGCATCTATCTATGCAACAGATAAATACCCGGCAGCTACCAATCACTATGCCTTGGCGTGAGGTCAAAATACATAGCTTGAATACTACCGAATATTTAACTGAAATGATGGAGGGCTACGAATGGTTTCTGGCGAAAACCTTTAACGTAAAGAACTTGATATCGTCGAAGGAACGGATAGCTTTTAAAAATATAGTGACGAAAACCGTTGCTAAAGAGGTCACTCCCGGTGAAGGGATCTCGGCTCTTTCCCCGTAGAATGGGGTGCAGGATATTCCAAATGAATACCACGATGCAAAGCAAAAGTAATCGGCTATAGTGAAGTTAATGCCCTGACGCAAACTTCTGTCCAAGGGGTCACTCCCGGTGAAGGGATCTCGGCCCTTGCCTCGTCGACTGAGGAGCAGGATATTCCAATGAATACCACGATGCAAAACAAAAGGAAACGTCCTTGCAATAACAGCTTTTTGAAAAGTGTTCCAACAACATCAGATTAGGTTTGTTTAACTTGCATTGATCCGAATCAACGCAGTCCCATCAATTGATCACACCATAAAGAACGAAAATATACTGACGTACGTATATGCCATCCGCATTCGCCACTGGGTCCCGTCATCACCCGTTAGGTTAGCTAACTAACGGCAGAGCGGGGACTGGACTAGCGCGGGTGAAAAACATATACAACATCTACTAATATATATACCAATATATATTATTTCGCTCAAGGCGTGAAAGAAATGCAACATCACAGAAATGTACAGCATCACAGAACAATACAGATATCTGGGATCCCCGGGTTTCACAGAGCCACTACTGAAACCCGACGTTCCCCTGGTCGTGTGGATAGCCTGTGCAATGAAAATCCTAGACCCCTACGGGCGCGGCAAGTCACCCGCCAAAACCTGAAGCGAGGCAGCCCCCTTCAGCTCCGTGAATGGACCACCCAGCACTCCACGGAATCCGGCAACTTGGGCACCCCTCCTGGGTCAACCTGTACCCCCTACGAGTGCGGCGAATAGCCCGCCAATCCCAGAGTGAAGCCCCCTCCGTCTCAATGCCATGAGATGCGGGCTTGTTGCCCTCTAGAACCCGGCTATCCGTGCACCCCTCCGCGGGGTAATCCTAGTACAGAAAGTAAAATATACATACACCGGGTACATCGACCGCAACCAGGTCGTGCCCCAAAAGAATAATACAATCAGGCAGTGACGGCAGTCCACATGTCGGACGCTCGCCCCGCAATATCAAATGTACATATAAAACGAAACTGCACTAGCATTGCATTCAGGCTATCCCCCACGACCGATCCGCAACATCACAGCATAGACATAGAACATCAACGTGAAAGTCACGTTCGCAAATCCGTCTAACCGGGCTATAGCAGTTAGACCGGATTTACCGATCGAGTGACATTCACGGTCGCAGATATAATGTAAATACTGTGAAATAATGTGTTTAAAATTTTCCGATTGATCAAACTTAACAAGTGGGCCCTCAAACAAAACTGTAGCAACCACAGAAAACCTGGGCCCAAATTTAATATCCCAAAAGTCCTATTTTCAATTCAGGAAAACACTGGAAAAATTTGGGGGGATGAATAGTAAAATCCGCGGCGGAAGCGCCGCACGAGGTGGGGTTTCGCGGCGCTTCCGCGGCGGAATAATGAGATCGGGGTACCAAATTTTTACAGTAACCTTAGAATTCCCTGCACATCACACTGAGACAACCAGAAAAATTTTTGGACTTAAAAAAAATTCGACAGAAACTGATGTGCACAAAATACGGGTTTTCGGGATTTTGTTCGATCGGAAACGTAAAACACATTACACAAAAGCTAGACGAAGTTAATGGTGAGGCTCTGATACCACTGTAAGTGCACGGCGGCGCCCCGGCCGTCAATCCGACGCCGGAATGCGGAAGCGGTGAAAAACTTTAATTTTGCGGACTTTGCAAACCGGCACCACCGCGCACTAAACTCCGGATCGAACCATTAAACTAGTCTAGCTAACTAACAAGATAGGTTAGAGATGTATACCGACGATCCAAGTCCTCCGGTCTTCATCTCCACTCCGATCTCCTCGCGGGATCTCCGTCCGTCTCCTCCTCGTCGGAAAGGGCACCACGAAGCCGGGTACTTTTACGGGCTCCCACCTCAATACCGAGGCAACTCGAGCATGAAGCCGGCAACTCGACATACTCAAGATTTGCTGTAGGAAGTAGTGTAGAAACTTTGTCTCTTGGAGTTTATGTAGTTGCCATTGATGGATGGAGGAAGAGATAAAGAAAATTGGTGCTTTCAATTTTCTAGCAAGAAGAAGATGAAATGAACTCTCTCATTCTTTTTCTTTCTCTCTTTCTTTTTCTTCTACTCTCTTTTTTCATAACCATGAAAGACTTTCTCTTCTAGTGAGAATGAGAATGGTGGAGGAAGGATAATATGATAGCAAGAGGGAGGTGAGTGTAGGAGCAAGAGAGGAGGTGACCACAACCTAGACAAAGAAACATGCAAGCATGCTTCATCTCACATCAAACCCATACCCTTTTCAAATCACAATTAAAACCAAGTCAAGGTGCAAGAAAAGAAAGCTATCATAATAGATCTTTATGTAAGAAAACCCTCCACAAAGAGTTATTTGCAAAACTGCAAATAACCCCCTCCATCGGAAAAGTCCGGCCGGGAAGGAACAAAGGAAAACCGGCCGGAACGGAATGCAAACTGGCAACTCCAGAAAACTGGTCCCGTAATAAATTACAGGAAAAAACCCGATACTGTGCATACACACCCGCATCTGTATTCCGTCCGGATACAAATGCAGTGAGACAAAATCTACACTGTACTATACTAGGATCCGGCTTAAACCAAAGCCGGCTAGTAATATCCGTCCGATCCTGATCCGCGCAATACCGCACGTATCTGATCGAACCCTGCCATATATCTATACGGCTACTAGTACAAACCGTCCGATCCTGATCCGTGCAATACCGCACGTATCTGATCGGACCCTGCCATATCTCCATACGGCCTCTACAGCGTTTCGCCCGAAAGCTTGAGTAACTGAAAGTGTGGTGGACTCTAAAGACTCGTCAATACTATGGCTGTGGATTTAACCACTAGCACGTCAGAGGTATAAGCCAATACGTGACGGGCCACCAGCTATTGACCAAAAGGGACGTCGATGAACGAACTCATCCTGACACCCTACTGAGCCTGTCAGTGACAATATCCGTGCAGTCCGGTCCGTTCGTCTATGAGCATCGCATGGCGGGCCTAGGGGGTTGGTAAAAGTCAGACCCCCAAAAGCGGTACAAGTCGTGTCGGAGTGTAGCCCAGAACACCCTGAGATACTACTGGAATACCTACCAGTAAATCTCCTGCCTTGGCCAAGGTCTTTGTGTAATGGCTCTCCTAGACACAGCGCGACCTCACCCCCAATACCGGGAGAGACGAACCCCTGAAGATACGCTCACTGCCTCCATGTGGCTCGGGACTGTACCCAACTAAAACCTGTTTGCACGACTCCTTTGAGCCGTGGTAGGGTAGTAATCAAAGTACAGTGGGAACTCACACGAGACAAATGACGATCCCCAGGTCGATGAACTAACCTGCACACATGTCACCAGGGAACTGCCATCTGACGTCTGGTATATGACCAACTAGCATGTTCCCGGCGAGTCCTGTCCGGTGTACTCATAACCCAATGAGCACCTGTATACATCTTAGGTGATCCAACTGACACCAGTGGCTTGTGAGACCGGCCACCGCCCCTCGTCGGGGTCTCGACTGTATACACTAGTCTACTAATGGAGTATCGATGCCCAGTCTCGAAACTCCCACGACTAGGGACCTTTTAAGGATATGCTTGTAGACTCCAGCTCTCACTTATATGATCGCCCTCATACTGCTGGAAGTCAGGCAAGAATCCTAGGGGCTCTATCAACGTGCAATAGCGACATGTCAGGTCGCCTAAAGCAGTACACGATGATAAAGATAAACCAGATAGCATACTATCATCTCGAGTAAGACTGTTCTACCGGGATAGGTCCTCCCTCAATCATTGCAATCACGTGCCGGTGATCCAATAATTGACTCTGAGGGCACTATCTCCAACACTATGTACTCTGCTTCCATAGTTGAGTCAGCAACGATCTCCTGCTTGGAACTCTTCCAGCAAACCGCCCCTCCATTGAGGGTAAAGACATAACCCGACAAGGACTTGGAGTCATCATTGTCACTTTGGAAGCTGGAGTCAGCAAAGGCCTCGATCTGGAGGTCTTTTCCTCCATACACCAAGAACATCTCCTTAGTCCTTCTCAGGTACTTGAGAATGTTCTTTACCGCTATCCAGTGTTTCTCCCCTGGGTCTGACTGATACCGGCTTACAACGCTCAATGCGTATGCTACATCTGGTCTGGTACATAACATCGCATACATTATAGAGCATACCGCAGAAGCATAGGGTATAATAGACATGCGATCCCTTTCCAAATCAGTCTTGGGAGACGTCTCTTTGGAGAGGGTGATCCCGTGACAAGCCGGTAAATTACCGCGCTTGGAATCTTCCATACTGAATCTTTTCAATATGGTGTCGATGTACCTGGACTGTGAAAGTCCCAGCATCCTCTTAGATCTATCACGATAGATCTGGATCCCCAGAATGTAGTTAGCATCGCCCAGTTCCTTCATGGAGAACCTCTGCTACAAGAATCCTTTGACTGACTGTAGCATAGGAATATCATTTCCTATTAGGAGAATGTCATTCACGTACAAGACAAGGAATACCACAGTTCTCCCTACAATCTTACTGTAAATGCATGGTTCATCTGGGTTTTTGATAAAGTCGAATTCCTTGATAGTATCATCAAAGCAGATGTTCCAACTCCGCGATGCCTGCTTCAGTCCATAGATGGACTTTAGCAACTTGCACACTTTACCGCTGCTCCCACTCTAAATGAATCCTTCCGGCTGATCCATATAGACGCACTCTTCTAAATTTCCATTTAAGAAAGCCATCTTTACGTCCATCTGCCAGATTTCATAATCGTGGAAGGCAGCAATGGCAAGAAGGATCCGAATGGATTTCAGCATAGCCACTGGAGAAAAGGTCTCGTCATAGTCCAAACCAGGTCTTTGACAAAAACCCTTTGCAACAAGTCTAGCTTTATAAGTCTCAACCTGCCCATCTACACCAATCTTCTTTCTGAAGATCCATTTGCATCCTACGGGTTTTACCCCTTCTGGAGGAAAGTCCAAAGTCCAAACTTTGTTGGTGTACATGGACTCCATCTCAATCCGCATTGCATCCAGCCATTTTACCGAGTCACCGCTCAGAATGGCTTGCTGGAAGCTAGTAGGATCACCATAATCCATAGTGCAATCCTCTCTATCCCCGTCTATGAGAAAACCGTAGTATCTCTCGGGCAGATGAGACTGCCTACTACTCCTGCGGAGTGGCGCTGGAATGTCCGGTTCTCCTGAACCTTCTAGTTCTACCAAGGTTTCAGTAATAGCTTGTGGTTCTGGAATTTCTTCCAGTTCTACTATGCTCCCATTTGTTTCTTTTTCTAAAAACTGATGTTCCAGAAAGTGGTCATGACGAGAAACAAAAACCTTTTGTTCCTCTGCGTAATAGAAAAAATACCCCCTGGAGTTCTTTGGGTATCCCACAAACTTACACCGTACTAAGCGTGCCTCGAGCTTGTCCGCATGCTGCTTTTTAACAAAAGCTGGACATCCACATATCTTCAGATATTGAAGATGGGGTTTCTTCCCACACCACATCTGATATGGTGTGGTAGGCACAGTCTTGGAGGGAACCTTGTTCAAAAGATATGCAGCTGATTCTAGTGCATAACCCCAGAAGGATCGCGGTAACTCAGCCTTACTCATCAAGGATCGAACCATATCCAATAGGGTTCGATTCCGTCTTTCCGATATACCGTTGTGTTGTGGTGTGTATGGAGGAGTAAGCTGAGAGAGAATTCCATTCTCTTTTAAGTAGTCCAGAAACTCGGCACTCAAGTATTCACCACCTCGATCAGATCTCAGTGTCTTGATACTTTTGCATGTTTGTTTTTCAACTTCATTCTTGTATTCCCGAAATTTCTCAAAGGCCTCGGATTTATGCTTCATCAAGAAGATATATCCATACCTAGAGAAATCATCTGTGAAAGTAATTAAGTATGAATAACCACCTCGCGCATTTGTAGACATTGGACCACACACATCACTGTGTATGAGTCCCAAGAACTCGCTTGCTCTTTCTCCGCGTCCAGTGAACGGAGTCTTTGTCATCTTTCCCATGAGACAAGATTCACAAGTGGCATAAGAATGATACTCGAACGGATTCAAGTATCCCTCTTTATGTATCTTTTTCAACCGTTTCTCATTAATGTGACCCAGTCTACATTGCCATAAGAAAGCCTGATTTAATTCCGGAGACTTTCTTTAAGTGTGTTCTGGACACTGAAAACCTGAGCTTGATTCAGTACGTATATTCCGTTTTTCAATATACCTGACCCAATCAGAACTTGATTTAGGTAGATGTTTACTACATCGCTTACAAAAGTAAAATCATATCCTTCCTTAGAAAGTAAGGATACAGATATGATATTACAAGTCGCACCTGGTACATAAAAATAGTCACGCAGAATCAATATCTGCCCAATTGTCAGTCCAAGATGATATTCCCCTACGGATTCAGCGTACATGCTCATTCCGTTAGCAACCCTGAGAGTCATATCACCTTTCTTGATAACCCTACGGTTTCTCAGAGCATGTAACGAATTACAGATATGAGATCCTGATCCGGTATCCAATACCCAGGATGTAGGGTTAACTGACATACAGTTCTCTATTACAAACACACTCGAAGCCGAAGCCACAACATGCTTCGAATTCTAGCTACTGGCTTTGCTAGCCCTGCAATCCTTCTGCCAATGTTCATTCCCATAACAATAGGAACGTCCCTCTTTTACTACATCCATTCCCGAAACTTTTGCCCTTCCCTTTCCTTCTACTTCCCTGGTTTCCTTCAGGGTAGAAGGTAGAGACTGCAAAATCAAGTCAGCACCTGACTCGTTCTTCAACATGGTCTTCAGGTCCATGAGCTCAAAATAGCTGGTCTCTATAAGGACGTTTCCCCTTACAGATGACCCGATAGCCAACCTCGCTGGAAGCAATTCATTCGACGTCTCATATCTTGCGATACGAGATTGCTCTCCATATAAATCTTTGTTATGGAGGAAGATAGAAACTAAGTCCGTCTTCTCGTGCTGCCCCTGATATGCACCATCAACTGAGGCTAACACGAGGCACTTGGCTTTCGCACAGTCTTTTTCCGATGTCCTACGGATATGAATATCCATGATAGGGGAAACTGGACCTGAGACGGCAGGAGTGGGATCAGTTAAGAGGTGTCCCAGCTTGTCATGGGCAATGGACATCTGGACAGACCTTTGCCAGTCACAATAGTCAGATTCAGTCATTTTATTATCTAGATGTAACCTAGGTACGGTCACTGGGTCGCTGCAATTAAGAGAGAGAGAAGAAAACACTCAGCATGATACTCTTGCAAGTTTAGATTGGTTTTTAATTTATCTAAACAGGATGGCTCCCACTGTCTCTCGAATCCCTCCTCAAACCATAAAGGAAGAATTAGTCGGGATCAATCTCACCGTACAATACTTGCTTAACCATTCAGCTAGGCCAGTGTCGGTACTTCGAGGGAGGTTTTCCAACGCTTTCGCGAAGTTCCTTAATTAAGTAACCTCTTTTCCCTGTGGGCGTAGCCCCGCTAACACCTTTCTTGACACCTACTTGGTTTATAGCATTGATCGTTAAGTGAGAAAGTTCCCGAGGAGTAGTATATACTCACAGTAGGATCGGGATCCAAATATCATCGCGTGACAAAACTGAAGGAATCCTACCAGAATCATCACACTCCAAATGGTATGCAGCGCTAGCAAGTTTCAGTTCTTTTGAAACTCCCGATGTGGATTTTTGCCCCATGCTCTTATGACCTTGACGAAGGCCAACATATCATAAGTCACATGTCAAGTTCTACCCGTCATTGTCCAGGTTAATTTGAACCCACCCGTACATACCCTTGACGAATGCCAAAATAGTAGTACGACTGTCCCAAACCAACGCATCTATCTATGCTACAGATAAATATTCAGCAGCTACCAATCACTGTGCCTTGGCGAAAGTCAAAATACATAACTTGAATACTACTGAATATTTAACTGAAATGACGGAGGGCTACGAATGGTTTTGGCGAAACCGTGAACGTAGTGAACTTGATATAATCGATGGAACGAGATAGCTTTTAAAAGGAGTGGTTCAAGCTCCACATTTAAAAGTTAGTTTTTGAAAAGAACCGAGTGGTTTTGAAAGTGTTCTAACGACTTTTACTAGATTTATTTTTTTTGCATTAATTTTAATGTGTCCCATTATTTAATCCTACCATTGCAGAAAACAACCAAAATATGGCGTACGCTTATGCCATCCGCATTCGCCACGGGCCCCGTCATCACCCGTTAGGTTACTTAACTAACAACAGAGCGGGGGCTGGACTAGCGCGGATGCAAAACATAAGCAACACCTAAATAGATATCATATATAGATATATAGCAATGATAGTCAATCCATATCACAGATGAACACTTTGGATATACTAAGAACCCGCGATTCGTTTGAGCCTGCAACGAAAAGTGGATTACACGGTCGCGATGAATAGCCAATACCCCACCCTAGACCCCTTCGGGTGCGGCAAACTACCCGCCAAGTACCCGAAGCGAAGCAACCTCCCTCAACCCGTGAGTAGGCCACTCGGCACTTCGAGATACCCGATAGTTTGTGCACCCCACCTTGGGTCTATCCTAAGAGCAAAAATAGTAAAAAGAAATTTTACAATGGCGGCTACAACCTCATCCCGGATGTGCAGCCAAACAAATAATATTACATCAATTTACAAATTTTACATGAATGAAAGAAAAAGAAACTCTCATCTCACATCCACCCCGGCTATTCATCCGCGACAATCCAACGAGTTCATATACACAAACCATCAACATTACAGATCACAGATATGTATAACCACCACTAATCGACGTATAGCGATTAGTAGACGTTCAATACATATATCACATCACAGATAATATCCATTAGCCAAAGTCTACGGAATATCGATCAAAATACGGATTTGTAACCACCCAAAAGTCAATTTGTTCTCTGGAAAATCTGGGTAGAAACAACATGTACTAAAAATCCCAAAACAGCCAACTAAGCACACTGCACCAAACTCGGTCCGCGGCCGAGTCAACTCGGCCGCGGATCCGCGGCAAGAAGCATGTTCTTGCCGCGGAACCGCGGCGCTTTGACCGGTTCAGTGGATCGTTTTTGGTGGGTGTCTTTAGAAAACCCTGAGCCAATTTTTCATGTATGTTAAATCACTTTTTGAGCAGTATAAAAAATCGGCAGAAAGTTAAATTTTCCGGACTTGTTTTGCGAATTTTTTCCCGATCGATATTCTAAATACTTTGCTAACTTGCTAGTTTATATTTAGCTAGTCTCTGATACCACTGTAAGTCCACGTTGCTCACCTCGGTTCTTACGGGGAGGCGGAAACGGCGAAAAACAATTTTTGGGCGCAAAGGCAACATGGACTAAAACACGGATCTTTTCTAAACTATCAACTAGCAAACTACTAGAAGTGTTATCTACTATGCCATAGAAATTATACCTCACGATACCGGTCCTTCGGATCTTCATTCCGCTTTCCTACTCGTCCGTCCACGCTCCGAGGGTCGATCCGGACCTTGGTTACCTCTGCGGCCTCCTTGAGTCGAAGACAATCCACCCGAAAGATGTACACCGAGCTCCACCTCGAGCCGAGGCAACTAGAGCAACAAGATCGCTAGTCTTGATGTTCTAGGGTGTGTAGAAGAGATAGATGGAAGTGTTTGTCTATGTGGATTCTTTTTCTCTCAACACATGAGATCAAAAGAAAAAATCAAGAGGAGGAAGATGAAGCTTGCAACCATGGAGCTTTTTCTTTTTTTTCACTTGCAAGAGAGAGAATGTGAAAATGAATTATCAACTAAAGAAAAAAAGGCACCATGGTTACAATAATACTAAACATCATCATTACAAATCCTATCATGATAAAGTTGATGGCTACATTGAAATGACCATTTTCATAATCCAAAAAGAAAAAGAAATCCAAAGAAGAGTGCAGACCTCTCATGATGGTCAAGGTCAACTTTGGTCAACGGGTCAACAAAGTCAAGAGTGGTCAAGGTGGTCAAATGGTCAAAGCAATTAGCCATCACAAAATTATCACTGAAAAGATTAGTAAGTAATGTCCGCGGCTCATAATGGTTTTGACCGAACGAATTGCCAAAACCCTAATGAGCCTGCCGCATAACGGTTTTGGCCGAACTAACTGCCAAAACCCTAATGTAGCACCTCCTCCTTCTTCGGTCCTCAAAACTGTGCATACACACCCGCATCCGCATTCCGTAGAATGCGAATGCACAGAAGACAAAACAAATCCATCCGTGCAATACTAGGATCCGGCTTAAACCAAAGCCCACTAGTATTGCCTGCCCGAACAGCATACGCACACAAGTGCACGTAAGTGATTGCAGCCCTGCCGTAAAACCATACGGCCTCTACACGTTTCGCTCAGTGCAGGGAAACTCTCTGTGTGGGACTCTAAAGACTCCACACTATGCTGGCAGTGGGTTTAACCACAGACCGCAAGCGGCACTAGCTGTACGTAACGGTCTCCAGGTAGATGTCGACAAGAAGGCCGATGAGATAAACCCATCCGAACTCCTACTGAGCCTGTATGTAACAATCTCCGTACAGTCCGGTCTGTTCGTCTGATACATCGCATGGAGGGCCTAGGGGGTGGTGAACGTCAGTCCCCTAATAGCGGTACAAGTCGTGTCAGAGTGTAGCCTAGAACACCCTAAGATAATACTGAAAACCTACCAGTATATCTCGCTTGCCCTGGCCAGGGACTACTCCTGTAATGGCTCTCCTAGACACAGCGCGATGTCAACCCCCAATACCAGGAGAGACGAATCATGTCTAACCGTCACTGCCTCCAAGTGCTTCGGGACTGCACCCAACTAATACCTGTTTGCACGACTCCTTTGAGCCGTGGTAGGGTAGTAATCTAAGTACAGTGGGAACACACTCGAGGTGAAGTGACAGTGTCAAGTCAGGGGACTAAGTTGTACTCATGTCACCTGGGAACTAATAACTGACGATAGGTATAATATCAACCATCAGTTCCCGACGAGTCGTGTCCAGTGTACTCGTAACCTAACGAGCACCCGTATACTATCTCCAGTACGACGTACTAATGGCTGTGGGACAGACCACCTCCCGTGTTGGGATGAGAAGCGTATACGCTAGTCTAATCCGGAGCATCGATGCCCCGTCTCGATAATCCTACGACTAGGGACCTGCATAAGGATGTGCTTGTAGATTACCCAGCCCCCACTAGTGTGACTGCCATCACAACGCTGGTAATCAAGCAAAGATCCTAAGGGCTCTACTAATATGTACAAGCGATTTGCTAAAAGAAACACATGCACATATTGAAGTAGAAACAAACCAAGTAGCATACTACCATTTTGAGCAAGATTGTCTATACAATTGTGAATATCCCAAGCTTCCATTAAGTAATATACAAGCTAGTATGATACAGTAATGGCCTCTAGGGCATATACACTAACAACCCATAAAATCATAAACATGTGAAACCAAGGTACGGAAATGATATCAAGTGCAACAACTGTGCAAAAATCGTAAATACTGTGTAGGTGCAACCATGGTGCATGAAAACAAATATCATGAAACTCAATCATCAAAATCAATCATACGAATAGATCGCCCAAAATACCGAAATCAAGTATGGCGGAATAGTCCCGCTCGAGCACATCCTCTAAAAATCTCTGGACAACTGTCGTGGTCACTCATAGCATGTCTCGTCGACGATCATGAACTCTGGCCGGCCGGGGTGCGTAACATGACCACTCCTGGGTCCAAGTCTTCTCGTAATTTATTCCAGAAAGGTCCTGTCGAGGTCTCTCCCAAATCTCGTCTCTGCCGAACTTTCCGGAAGTCAACGTCCTTTACTATATCTGTTTCTTGTTCCGGAATGGTTGCGTACTCATCGCGACTCCTTCTGGAAGGTATATCCAAGTACAATGCCTCGGCATGCGTATCGCATCTTTGATGTCGGCGGAGTGGAACATCATCTCATCCAGATCTGGTACGAACCTCTTACTCCACTTTTCTCTAATGTCGACTGCTTCGGACTCGTCTCGTCGTGGCTGCATGGACTGAGCTCCAACGGCTATCCTCGTATCTGGAGTCTCCCAAGAAGTGCATCTCACCACCTAGCATCCGAATGAAGTCGAACCATCCTATCGATTCGTCAAAACCTCATAATCCCCCAAGAGCTCAACATCTTAGCTACAGTTTAATAGTATCGAGTACGTACCACAGCATCGGTGGTCCAGCCGTAGAAGGGCAAACCCAAACCTCACTAATGGCGCCGCGGAACTGCCGCAAACCCTAAGGTTCAAAGGCTTTCACACGGTCATTATGTCGAGTTAGGGTTTCATTCTTCTAGAGGGTCCATAGAATTGCCTGCATGTCTTTCTGAATACTTTAAACTTGGAATAATAGGTTTCTGACATTCGATCGCCTCTATCGACTCTCAACGTATCCGCGTGAAGTTTTCTCTAGCTGAAATTAATCGATCTGATGACCTCGCATCGGGGTAGGCGAACGAACCACATGTCCTAGTCATTCATCCTCGATGACTAGCGATCTTCTATCATCTCTTAGTACCACTCGTACTGCAATAGCTCCAACATCTGGAGCGATACTTCGTCATTCGCGGCAATAACTGGCTCACTTGTCTGCACGCTGAACAGTGCCTCAATCATCATACGCAATACATCAACGGTCATCAAAATCTGGCTGGCCTCTATCAGTGGCTCAATCCTCTGGTGCTGATCTGCACGTCCGAGTAATCTCATACAGCGATCCATCAAACGCTCGTGGCGCAAAAACACCATAAAAAGACACATCTCTGCAATCGTGTGTCGCCGGAATCACGCCCTGGTCAGTCCTCATTCGTAACGAGCTCGTGCTGACCGCAACTCTAGCCGTAGCTCTCACTGCCCATAATCGTGGCAGCAAAACCATAACTGGTACAGATGAGGCTAGATCATGAATGAATATAATACTGAACAAAGAAATGTACATCCTAAGGCTTCTTAAGTGGAGTAGCGTATCGTAAATATGCCGCGGAACATACGTACGATACGTCACTCTACTCAAGCTACCTACTCCATCAAACAAGGGTCATCCTACGCTCCGAAGGTAAAACCTAACGCTCTGATACCAACTTTGTCACGACCCGAAAGTACGGAACATGACCGGCACTTAAACTACGAAACGTCTCGAGACGTACGTAATCTAAGTAAGCCGAAAACCCAGAAATCCAAACCAAGAAAAGTAGTAGAGTGAAGGAAAAACCAATTTAAATCAAGTAGTTTGCAACATACGCCGAAATATGCATTTTAAAATCACGAATCTTTTCTAAAAATTTCGGCAGAGTTTCCTTTCTAAATACCGACCCCAAACGGGTACAAAACCTGATAAAGCATATATAATGAATAAAGGCATCCCCAAGCGGGAGCTAGCTCTTCGTCAATCGCCGGTCATAACCACGCAAGCAATAATATACAACGCCGAAGGGCAAGGATCACAACAGAAAAGGAAACTCAAAACAGTATGAAATCCATAGAAATACAACGCGCGACTCTAAGGTCGAAAGAATAAACATCACTGGTCTCTATCTGAAATAAATACATGTTTGGTTCATGGAGCTTCTAAATACAACAGAATAATAATATACAAAGTATAATGATGGTCACGATGCAAGTGAACCCACCTACCAAGCAAATCACCCGGAAAGGAAGCAGTGTGCCAGCAAAGCCGTAATGAAACTTGTACGGCAAAATCTGCAAGAAACTGTGGCACAACGGGGGTGAGTTGCCAACTCGTGAATAGAAAAGATCTACGAGCAGAAGTCGCATGAATAACGCAATCCTAGGTCATACGATCACTACATATATAATCCTCAAAATGACAAGTCTAGAGCATGAAAAGGTGGTAAGGGTAAATATCTAACCCAAGTGTAATCCCATGTGCTCGTGTCAGTGCCTCGGGTAGCAATATATCATATGGATGAGGTATGAATGCAAGAAAACAGAATACATGTAAATGAAGAAACTGCTTTCATAACTTAGTGAGATTTTTGTATATTTAAAACGAGGTATCATAAATGAAATCAGCATAAACAGTGTCTAGCATCGACACAAAACATAAATCCCAATATCTCAATATCTCAGGCTCTGGCTATCCGGACTGGCCTGTATCATCAAATCTCAGTACCTCAATATCTCAAAATCTCAGTGTCTCAATCTCACTATCTAGGGCGCCGTCAGTCCAGACCGGCCCCTAACATCAATCCCAAGACCACGACGATATCCTCCGGATATCCAACGCATCAGATAAAATCACCGGTAGGTAGTCTCCCCCTGCCAGGCTCATCGTCTTCTCCTCAATCTTCTTGCCCCGGGGTACCTTACCGGGTCCACCATGTACCCGAGACGGTTCATCCAACTCCTCGAATCGGGTCTCGAAATCCATCAGCAATCATGAAAACTCATGGTGGACGACTCATACATCATGGGAAAACCGCACTTTTCATTTTTAAAAAGAGAGAGAGAAGAAGTTTATATATGTTTTTGCGGTTTTCCCCTAAATCCAGGAAATCTCATGAAAATCCGAATCCAAATCATCAATAGCAAGTAAACAGTGAATAATAATATGCATAAAGTAGCAAGTAATAACTGCAATGTCTAAACTGGAATATAAGGCAAGTACACTAATATCATGTCGAAACTATTACCTAACAAGCTATGTCAATGAAGTAGTATTCTCTAAAGTGTACGTAACATGGCAATTACCGATGAAGATGTGTGTGAAGGGTTACCCTAGTGCCCCGGCCAACTTCCATGGCCAAATGCGGAACAAAAATTTTAAGACGATCAAAACTTTGGAACTAGAATAAAACTTAACCCGGATCATTCCATAAAACTAACTAGCTAAAATAGAGTTCTATCTACTATGATAGAAACCTCACCAAACGAACCAAGTCCTTCGGTCTTCTTTCTTCATCCTTAGCTCCTAGCAAGCGCCTTGAACATGCTTGAACTTCTTTCCTTGCTCCGTCGGTCCTCCGGGATCGAGCTTGTTCTCCGGCCTTCCTTGGTCCTTGTTGATCCACCCGGGGAGTATGATCCATGGCTCCAGCTCTTTGCAATATATCAAAAGAGCAACTAGAGAACTTGGGATGCTAGTCCAAGTAATCTAGGATGTAGTGGAGGGTGTCTAAGTGTTTGCTATCTCTTTTCTAACCTCTTCACTTGTTTCTCAACACATGAGAATGTTAGTGAAGAGGAAAAAGATGAAGATGGAAGAAAGCAAGAGGAGGGAGGAACTCAAGAAAGATGAGAGCTCAAAGAGAAATGAAGCATGAAGTGAGAGAAAATCACACACCTTAGTTTTGTGTGTGAATTCTTTCAATAAATAATTAACAACCATGCTTCAATAGTAACTCCGAATGAATTATAAATTAATTTGTGAATTATTAAAGCATGGTCATCACCATTCCTCCCATACCTTTCACTTTACACCTCATTTCCAATTATCAAATAAAAGGAAAATCCAAAATGAGGCGGCCACCTTCTAGAAGGAAAACTGTAATAAATACGGATTTCCAACTACAGTACAAATATACCGGCAATTAGATAAAAATCCGAACGCCCAAAAAAGATAGAATAACACGAAGAACGTAATACTAGAATATATATATCAAATACATATATGTAAATTATTAAATCAATACCTGATTTAATAATCCGGCTCAAACCCGAGCCGGCTAGTATTACAAACTGTCCGATCGAAAATCCGAGTACCAAGTACATCAATCGATCGAACCCTGCACGTATCCAATACGGCTACTACATCGTTTTTCCTGGATCAGGGAAACCCTCTGTGTGGGACTCTAAAGACTCGACAGTACTCTGGCAGTGGGTTTAACCACAAGCACGTCAGCGGCACTGGCTGTACGTAACGGCTGCCCAGGTACCTGTCGAAAAAGAATGCTGATGAGCAAACTCATCCGGATCTCCTACTGAGCCTATCCGTGACAATATCCGCACAGTCCGGTCTCTTCGTCAAAGAGTATCACATACCGGGTCTAAGGGATGGTGAATATCAGACCCTAACAACATGATAAGTCGTGCCGATGTGGTTCAGGACCAATCCGGAAAACTACTGATCAACCTATCAGTAAATTCCAAGTGCCTTGACCAAGGTCTTATGGTCCTGACCAATCGAATCACAGTGCGATATCGACTCCCTATACCGGGAGAGACGAATCCCCGACAATCGCTCACTGCCTCCATGTGGCTCGGGACTGAACCCAACCAAAACCTGTTTGCACGACTCAGTAGAGCCGTAGTAGGGTAGTGATCAAAGTTCAGTAGGAACTCACACGAGACAAATGCCGATCTCGGGTCCAAAGACTAACCTGTACACATGTCACCTGAGAACTTCCATCTGACGATAGGTATAGTACCACATGGAAGTTCTCGGCGAGTCCGTCCAGTGTACTCACACCCAGTGAGCACCTGTATATGATCTTAGGTGCATCAGACCAATGGTTGCGGGCCAACCATCACCCGACGGGTCTAGAAACATATACACCAGTCTACTCCGGAGTATCAATGCCCAGTCTCGATACTCACACGACTAGGGACCATTTAAGGATGTGCTTATGGAGTACCCTGCTCCCACAAGTATGATCGCCATCACAACGCAGGTAGTCAAGAAAGATCCTAGAGGCTTTATCAACATGTAACCGCAATATGTAATAACGAGTATGACATATGCCATGTTAAGATAAAAACAAACCACTATAGTATACTACCGTATCGAGTCTTTATCAATATGTGCAAACTAGATATAACAACAATACAAATATATACACATATCCTGATAAAGACAAGTCAAATAATATACTAAAAACTGAGCAAGATTGTTCTGTACATTCATATCCCTAGTATCCATATGTATACATATACAATACTGGCCTCTAGGGCATATACATCCAACAATCTCCCACTTGCACTAAAGGCCAGTAATTGGCGTACCGAATACCCAACGTCTGCTCTAAGGCCAGCTGCTGGCGTACCGCATACCCAACATCCCAAAAAGTCGCTCGAACTGTGCTTGAGGGAGGGCCTTTGTAAATGGATCCGCCATGTTGTCGTTCGTATCCACTCTCTGGACCTCGATCTCCTGGCGATCTACGATCTCCCTGATCAGGTGATACCGCCTTAAGATGTGCCTGGATTTCTGATGGGACCGTGGTTCCTTCGCTAAAGCTATAGCCCCATTGTTATCATAATACACTGGTATTGGATCAACAATGGACGGAACCACCTGAAGTTCATCTATGAACTTCTTTATCCAGACCGCCTCTTTTGGTGCATCGCTAGCAGCAATGTATTCAGCCTCCATCGTCGAGTTTGCGACGGTATCCTGTTTGGAACTCTTCCAACATACCGCCCCTCCGTTGAGGGTAAACACAAAACCCGAGACAGACTTGCTGTCATCCTTGTCACTCTGGAAGCTTGAGTCGGTAAAGGACTCGACCCTGAGGTCTCCATTACCGTAAATCAGGAACATCTCCTTAGTCCTTCTCAGGTACTTGAGAATGTTCTTTACTGTTGTCCAGTGGTCTTCACCTGGGTCCGACTGATACCGGCTCACCACGCTTAGCGCATAAGCTACATATGGTCTTGTACATAGCATCGCATACATTATAGATCCTACCGCCGAAGCGTAGGGTATAGTGCTCATGCGAACCCTCTCCTCGTCGGTCTTAGGAGACATCTCCTTGGAGAGGGTGATTCCGTGCAATGCGGGTATGTTACCACGCTTGGAATCTTCCATACTAAATCTCTTTAGTACAGTCTCTATGTACCTGGACTGTGAAAGTCCCAGTAGTCTCTTGGATCTATCTCTGTAGATCTTGATCCCCAGAATGTACGAGGCATCACCTAGGTCTTTCATAGAGAACCTTTGTGATAAGAATAGCTTGACCGATTGTAGCATAGGAATGTCATTTCCTATCAAAAGAATGTCGTCCACGTACAAACTAGGAACATGATAGTTCATCCTACAATCTTCTTATAAATACAAGGCTCATCTTCGTTCTTGATGAAGTCAAAGTCCTTGACTGTTTCATCAAAACAGATGTTCCAGCTCCGCGATGATTGCTTCAATCCATAAATGGATTTGAGTAACTTGCACACCTTCTCGCTGCTCCCACTGTCTACAAAACCTTCTGGCTGATCCATATAAACGCACTCTTCTAAGCTCCTGTTTAGAAAAGCCGTTTTTACGTCTATCTGCCAGATCTCATAGTCATGGAAGGCAGCAATGGCAAGCAGGATCCTAATGGATTTGAGCATAGCCACTGGAGAAAAGGTTTCGTCATAGTCCACTCCTGGTCTTTCATGAAAACCTTTTGCAACGAGTCTAGCCTTATAGGTTTCCACCTGCCCATCCACACCAAGTTTCTTCTTGTAGATCCATTTGTATCCAACGAGTTTTACCCCAGGTGGAGCAACTTCCAGGGTCCACACTTTATTGGTATACATGGACTCCATTTCAGATTGTATAGTATCCAGCCACTTATCAGAGTCCCTACTGATAATGGCTTGTATGAAACTAGTAGGATCATCTTCTTCCAAGATGCAATCCTCTCGATCCCCATCTATGAGAAAACCATAGTATCTCTCAGGCGAATGAGAAATCCTACTAGATCTGCGGAGTGGCTGAGGTTCGTCCGGGGTTATTGAATCTTGCGGTTCCACCAAATCTTCAGTTATAGTTTGTGTCTCTGGAATTTCATCCAGTTCTACCGTGCTGCCACTAATATTTTTAACAAGAAATTCTTTTTCCAAAAATATGGCGTTCCTAGAAACAATAATCTTCTGTTCCTCTGCATGGTAGAATAGATACCCATTAGAATCCTTTGGGTATCCCACAAACTTACACAAAACTGACCGTTCCTCATGTTTGTCTGGGTTCTGCTTCTTGACATAAGCTGGGCAACCCCAAATCTTAACACGTTTAAGATACAAACTCTTACCACTCCATATTTCGTACGGAGTTTTAGGCACGGATTTGGATGGAACTTGATTCAAAAGATGTGCTGTTGTTTGAAGTGCATATCCCCAGAATGAAAGAGGCAACTTAGCACTACTCATCATGGAGCGAACCATATCCAATAGGGTACGATTCCTCCGCTCCGATACACCGTTGTTCTGTGTAGTATACGGAGGAGTAAGTTGAGAGAGAATTCCATTCTCTTTTAAGTAATCTAGGAATTCCGTGCTTAAGCACTCCCCTCCTCTATCAGATCGGAGGATCTTGATACTTTTGCCAGTCTACTTCTCTACTTCATTTCTGAATTCTTTGAATTTCTCAAAAGTTTCAGATTTGTGTTTCAAAAGATACACATATCCGAACCTAGAGAGATCGTCAGTGAATGTGATGAAGTACGAGAACCCACCCCTTGCATGTATAGACATTGGACCACATACATCACTGTGTATATGTAACATTTTAAAAATAATTAAATAATTAATTAAATAAATAAAATCGTGTAAGTGAATTTTATAATTTTCGGTAAAGTAAAACGTAGTTTTCATAAAACTAAACCGTAATTATTTTTCACTATAAATTTAAAAATACCTATTTTAATTATGTTATTACTAGCAAATGGTGTTTATTTACCCACTTATAAATTTTTAGTTTAATTAAATATTTTTCTTAAATTAATTATTTTAAATATTAACATAAGCTTTATTTTTACACTAAATTAGTGTAAATTACAAATTTGAATGGGTTAAATTTGCAAAAATGAACCATTGCATCTTAGAATCAAGTGTGTTTCATGCAAAATTTAGTTTCAAAATTTTACCATGGTTCTAGACCATTCTAGTTCAAATGGAGTAAAGAAAATAAAGAATTTTTAAATAAATTCATGAAAAGACTTAATTGTATGATATTTTTATGAAACCTTCTACACTTTTCTTCACCTTTTCTCACTCTCCTCTCTTTTCCTCACCTCATGGCCAGCCTCACCTCCATGGGTAGCCCCAAAATTTTTCCCCCATCATTTTTGCATTAAAAATCATCAAAATTCATCAAAAATTCAATAAAAATCCACAAAATCCTAATAAATTCCTACCCTCTATTCTTTGCTCATCTTTACATGGATTTTGGAGATGGAAAGCATTCATTTTGGAGGCTTATTTTCATGTTTGGATTTCATGTTTTGGAGGTATAAATCTTCTTCTTTTGATTTATTGTTATTAGATGTTTCATTTAAGCATAATTAGATTTAATAAATAATTTCTATCTACAAGTTTTAAAATTCAAGTTAGAGTTTATAAAATTAAGTTATGGTTTTTATTAATTAAGTAGGATTATAATAACTAGTTTAACATTTTTAGAAGTGGAAAATCTTGTATGGATGATATATTGTAAATTGTTTATCCAAAATTGTTTAAATTAATCCATTTTGCAAACTAGATTTCTATATATTGTATATTGGTGAGATAAAATTCCAATTAATGTTTGTAACACTAGATTGTGGTTTTAATGAGGATATTAACTTGTTAGTGGAGTGAAAAACATAAATTGGTTACTAGTTTCTTTTGATAATTGGAAAATAGTAATAAAAATGTTATTTTTGCTAACTAGAATTTGGAAATTCTTAAATAAATGAGGTTTAAAATCTAAATTATGATTTCATTATATTATTATCATCAAGAATTGAAGTTTAATACATTAATTCATGCAAAATCAAGTTTTGTTGTGATATTGTGAAATGTTGCTTAAAAGTATCGAAATCGGGCAAGTTTGCAAACTAGAATTTTCAAACTAATATAAATTTGGGTGTTAAAAATATAGTGATGGTTTATATAGTCTAGTTATGCTAATTAATGAATATTATGACCATTAGTTTCTTTTAAACATCAAGTTTTGAAGTAAAACGGAAAATTGGTGTTTTCGGGTTTTACGGAATTGGATGATTTGATCAATTTTAGGGTTGTGATGATTTAAACCAAGTTTTATATTATAAGTAATGAGTTTTCAAAACTATGAGTTGTTTGTTGATGTTTATCTCGATCAATCGGCGTTTGTATGCCGATATCGAGCGATATTTGGTTCTTTTGCATGAGCGGGACATAGGTTTTAACCTATGCGTGTTTCGTGCGTCGTTTTTGTAACACTTCAAAATAATAAAATATGATTTTTGGGAAATTTATAATTTAATATTATTTTATTGAATATTCTAATAATTCAGTATAATTAAATACAAATAAATGGAGTAAAATTTTGGAAAAATTAGGTAAAATTTTGGAATAGGTTATTTTATGGAATTATGCCATTTTTAGGTTTATAATGATTAGTTATATGCTAATTTAGTGCTAATCGCGATTAAAAATCGCTAATCGGTTTTTTAGCAAATTGTGCAAAACATGCACATATCATTTTCTTACACTTGTGCATTTTTCCACCATGTTTCTTTTGGGTTTACTATTCTTGTGAGAAGGAATTTAGAGGGAAAGAAAAGGAAAAGAAAAAGAAAATGGAAAAGGAATAAAGAAATGAGGTATGGTGCGTGAGTGAGAGAGGTATGGGCTTCATTGACTAAAGATTTAGCCATTTCCTCTTCAACCTTCACTAGTTTCTCTCCCTCTCCCTCTTGTTGCTGCTGCTGCTCCTGCTCCTCTTCTCCCTCCCCTCTTCAAGCCCCAAATCACCTCAAAAACAATCCCAAAACCCAATCTTCATTTCACTAAAAAGGTGCACAAGCTCAAGATCTACACATTGGACCAAGGAAGCAAGGATTTTGGCCACTAGGGCCAACTCAAGAATTTTCTTGAGTTGCCAAATGAGGTAATTTCTGGATCATTAGTTTAGTTTTAGCATTTCTTATACCCCCATACAAGTTTAGAACCAGTATTGTGTGTGTTTGTGGACTTAAAGCAAACCTAGTTAGGGTTTGAGCAAATTGTGAGTTGTAAGATGAAATTGAGCTTAGTAGAGGCCGCACTAACACCCTAGTGATGTTATTTTGGACCCAAACCTAAACTGGAAACCAGGATACGGATTTACGGAATCTATATCGCGGAAAACTGTAAATCTGGGAGTGTATTTTGTAATCTGTTATCACCCGGGGCATTCTGGAATAAAATTGACTGGACAATGAGATGTGCAGGTACCCTAGAACCACCACGCAAGACCCCAGCCCCTACCTCTTTACCTCGGCCGCCAATTAATTCCCTCTGGCCGCAAATTGCGGCCAGACCTGCACCAATCCATGTCGTTTTGGTTCTGCAGCCCCTACATGTATAGATTTGACCCCTGGCATGTATAGATTTGTCTAATTTGACCTAGGGTGAAATCTGGAGCCTATTTCCTTAGTTGTTGTTTTGGATTCGTGTTTCCGTATTCCGTATTTCTAATTCTGAAACTGTGTATTGTGTTTTACCTCGACTATTTGGCGTTTATACGACGATATAGAGGGTTGTTGATGGTCATGGAAGGCGTTGCCCATAGGTTCTAACCTATAGATCATAGCGTATCGTTTTGGGATTCGTATGCCGTTTTATCTTTGATTTGGTTTTAATACACATTTACGATACTTTGACGTGTAGGTACCCCATGAAGACTTTGGGACGACAAGCAAGCGCGTGGTGACGTCGACAAATGGAGACACAAGGTGAGTAGATTATATCTACTGGGGGAAAGTCGGGTGGATGGCGTATAGCACCCCCGCAGTCCGTAGTTGGTATACTATATATTATGCTTGATAGTATAGTGTGTCATGGATGTTGTGTTAGGTGTAGTATGGATAGCTTAGGGTTAGAAGTAAACTAGTATAGCTCATAGTCGCGAACCCTAGAATAGGTTTACACCCACTCGCACACCCTTGCATTTTCACTATACTTACACGGTGTTGATGATGATATTGGATGACATTGGGGATGAGTCGATGATTTTGGGCATTGTGCCGTGAGATCAGTGATGTGATGTGATCGTACTTGCTATACGACATGTGATCTTAGCGGGACGTTGGGCATGTGTTTTACCCCCGCTTTCATACTTATATAGATGGTATTGATTTGTACTAGACTTGGATCTGTACACCAGATTATATGATATGATGATAATGATACCTGATAGTTGATGAGAGGAATGCGATACTGACCCGTACCCAGCTGTTGGGATGTCCTACGATGATTTACCGTACGAGCTTTATATTGATGATAGATCCGCACTCATGACTTGAGGATGTAATATGATATACTGTATCGTACGCGATACTATTGAGGCGGGATCACCGACTATTATATCTATATATCGACTCAGATTTAGGTGGTTTAAATACCCCTCCCGTTTGACTTGATACTTAGATCTGTAGTTTGCATAGTAGATGTTAGACTAGACCCGAGTCATACCTATTTTTAAACTCCGAATCGTATATATCTTAAAAACACCATAGCCCTCATTGTTAGTAAAAATCATGATTCGTCTTATTTCAAATGGCATAACTGCATGACATATACATATGGGCGTAGATTCTTTACTGTTGCGTTGATTATTCGATTTCCGCATATTCATGCTATTCACATTTCTTTGCATATGTTTATTACTATATTACTATCATGTTGCTAGGACACCAGCACCATTATCGATGATGCGTATGTTCCACGTACACTTGCTTGCCAGCTCACACACCTCATCATCGATAATTGCCATGTCACTACACAGCAACATTATTGCATCAGGATATGACCTTGTATGTGCATACTATTATTTCCATGTTGCATGATACACTGTTATACTTGCATTTCATTTATATGTCGTATATTCATACCAGTGCACGCATACATTGATATCTTCAAACTTGCTTAGATTACGCATTGAGATATGTTGTTTCCATGTTAATTCTGGATTTGGGGAACCATGGATATTTCGAAAGAGAATAGTTAATTATTTAAAAGCCCGGTTTCCCTTGTTTTGATATTTCGTTGTGTCCACCATGTGTTTTCTCGGTGCTAGAGTGATATATGTGAACCCGAATCAAGGAGTTGGATGAGGCCGATTACGGGTACATGGTGGACCCGGTATGGTACCCCGGGACGAGAACGATTTCGCTGTGTAGTAGACGGTGAGCGTGACAGAGGGACTACTACCTACCGGTGATTGGTTGGACCTGGCAGTTATCCGGAGGATACTGACCAGAGTCGATGGATGGATATGGGCGTACTGCCGGGGCCGAGAGCCGATTCCGCAGACATAGCCCGTGGGCTGATCCGGACTGACGGGGCCTGATAGATGAGGATTTACGTGTCGATGCTAGGCACGGGTTTCATGATGTTTTCCATGATTAGATTATATCATCACATTTAAATGCATGATGCTTATTGTCATTGGGTGACGGATGGACGGGATCCACATATATACAGACATTGATCACATACAGACTTTGATTACATTGATCATACTTCATCATGTTTACTTCATGCAGACATATCTCACATTTATGACATGTTATTATCTGAGTCACTGGCACGAGTACTTGGTACTACCTACATGATTAGATGTTACATTGCCACATTTTCATGCTTCAGACTTACTCTTGAGGGTTATATTTTATACTGATTGTATTGACCTACGATTATGTCTTGCATTCGATTTCTGCTTGTAGATATTTTCTATTCACGAGTTGGCAACTCACCCCCGTTGTGCCACAGTTCATGCAGGGTTTGCCGTACAGGTTCCATAGCGGCATTCTGGCACACTGCTTTCCTTTGCGGGTGATTTGCTTGGTAGGTGGGTTCTTTGTATCAGAACCGCCGTTGTACATGTATTATTTTGTATCTAGAAATTCCATCAACCAAAACTTGTATATTGTTTCAGACTCAGACACTAGTGATGTATTATTTCGACCTTAGAGTCGCGCTTAGTAGTGTTACATTTTTCATGCTTATCTGGTTTTCTTTTGAATTTTGATCATCGCCATTCGGTGTTGTATAGTATATTGCTTGTATGTTTCTTTACTCTTAGAATGGTTTTAGATTTCTGGGCTTTTGGCTTACTTGGATCAGATGGAGTCCTATAGACTTCATATGGTTCAAGGGCCAGTCATGTGCTCTTTCGGGTCGTGACAAAGTTGGTATCAGAGCGCTAGGTTAACCTTGGTTCGAATCTAAGTTTGACTATGTGGAGCCTAGAGCGTCTATATATATACGGAACTTAGGCTTGACCTTACGGAACTTGGACTTAGTCGAGGGGGTATTAGACCCGAACTTTCGTCGCGTAGGATGACCCCTGGTTGATGGAATAGGTGTCTAAAGTAGAGTGACGTACCGTGGGTATGTTCCGTGGCATACTTACGACACGCCACTCCGCTTAAGGAACCTTAGGAGGTATATCTTCTCGAGATCAGCGATTCTCTTCATATCCATGATTATACATCCATTTGAGATCCTCGATTCTATTAGTTTCATGATCATACCTTCATTGATGCTGTTCCTTCTTATGATCATGTATCCACTTTGGATATGTTGCTTTCTTTCTTGCCTTTGATCTGCTCTCTTCGATACTCGATTGAGGTTCCTGTCGCCATGTTTGAGCACAGTTTGGGCTGCTGCTAGGGTTACGGTCGGTGCGAGCTCGTCTGGTACGAGGGCCGGCCATTGTGTTTTCTGGTGACATGGGAACGTCTCGATTTAGTATTGGTGATTGTGACCTCTAGTGGAGGCGAGTGCTTGGTTTTGCACCGGATGATAGGGCCATTGTTAGAGCTGCCAGTTGAGAGAGGACTGTTGATGTACAGCATCCCTCAGAGATTATGATGTCGCCTACCGTGCAGACAGATGAAACAGCTGTTGCTGAGATTGACAGGATGTCGCTTCCGGAGCTTACGAGCTGAGATCGCCGGAGTTTCCAGGCAGATATGAGACAGATGATAGCTAGTCTACCCAGTTTGAGAGACGAAGGTGATTCGTCCGATTTATGCGCCGGAGCAGGCCCAGTCGAGTTAAAAATTTCCAGTGTGTAGAGTCTTACTCGGATCTAGAGCATACCGATTTAGAGATGACCGCCAATGTATTGCCTTTCCTGGAGGATTAAGGCGCTGTTCAGCGTACAGGCGAAGGAGCCAGTTGTTGCTACGAACAACGAGATATTGCCCCAGATGTTGGAGCTATTGCGGTACGAGTTATACTAGGAGATGATAGAAGGTCGCTAGTCGTCGAGGACGAATGACTAGGACAAGTGGATTGTTCGCCTACCCCGATGAGAGGTCATTAGATAGGTTGCTTCCAGCTAGAGATGACTTCATGCGGAGACGTTGAGAGTCGATAGAGACGATCGAATGTCAGGAGCCCATTTTCCAAGTTTAAAGTATTCGGAAAAACATGCAGGCAATTCTATGGACCCTCTAGAAGAATGAAACCCTAACTCGACATAATGACCGTGTGAAAGCCTTTGAACCTTAGGGTTTGCGGCAGTTCTGCGGCGCCATTAGTGAGGCTTGGGTTTGCCCTTCTACGGCTGGATCATTGATGTTGTGGTATGTACTCGATGCTGTTAAACTGTACCCAAGATGTTGAGCTCTTGGGGGATTATGAGGTTTTGACGAATCGATCGAATGGTTCGACTTCCTTCGGATGCTAGGTGGTGAGATGCATTTCTTGGTAGACTCCAGATACGAGGATAGTCGTTGGGGTGTAGTCCATGCAGCCACGATGAAACGAGTCCGAATTAGTCGACATTGAAGCAGAGTGAAGTAAAGAGTTCGCAAGAAATTTCGACGAGATGACGTTCCCACTCCGCTGACATCAGAGATGTGATACGCACGCAGAGGCCTTGTGTATGGATATATCTTCCAGAAAGAGGCGCGATGAGTATGAAGCCGTTCCGGAACAAGAATTAGCTTCAGCAATGGATGATGACTTCTGGGCAATTCGGCAGGAATGAGATTTGAGAAAGACCTCGACAGGACCTTTCTGGAATACTATACGAGAAGACCCGGACTCAGGAGTGGTCATACTGCGCACACCCAGCAGGCCAGAGTTCGGCATCATCGACGAGATAGTTGACCAGGTTCTGATAAAGGACCTTACCCAGATGCGTTGCAAGTTGATCGAGGGCGGACGAGTATTGAGTATTCCTCCGATGGTTGGGACGCGTTCCCGAGGACCTGTTCGGCCACACATCTTCTACAGAATAATGAAGCTACAGAGTACGCGATTTCGAGTCCGTGCGAGAGACTTCGGATTTACCGTGGCCGAGAACAGTGCAGTGCTTAGATAGCATGGCATGACGTCATAGTGGACGACGATAGAGACAAGTGGAACCAGAAGTTCGTGCGAGACACTGACGAGCTGTCATTACTTCCCGTCGAAACTAGAGACCTGATATGCTTACAGAGGCGTTGGGACACAACCAATTTCCAAGACAATGTTGTGCTGAGGACGCAGATGTCCATCAAGTGGGAAGAGATTATGCAAGAGTACCAGCCTCCGTACAGACCGGCATAGGCAAGATCGGAAGAGACCTTGAGCGGGATTCCTTCCAGGACATTGCTGCAATGACGTTTGCACCAGGATCAGATGTATGATGTGCATTCAGAGAGCCAGGGGCCGACGCTAGTGACATGCTGCTTTACGAGTGGTCGTGAGGATTGACCGAGAGATGACCAGAGAAGTACCAGAACAGAATCGTCCCCGTTAGCACACCTGACAGGGCCGATGAGCCGATTGATTGCGAAATAGGTAATCCGCAGAGAAGATAAAGGACGCCAGACCGTGAGTAAGAGGCAAGTGGATATCTTACGCTGTTGGCATTGGATGCACCGATGACGGTATTTATCACTTGTGATTTTGTGATTCGATTATCACGTATCCGACAACTTGGATTGTTACTGAATGTTTTAGTAGTTGGAGGTTTAAATTTAAATTCGGGGACCGAATTTATTTAAGGGGGTAGATTGTAACACTTCAAAATAATAAAATATGATTTTTGGGAAATTTATAATTTAATATTATTTTATTCAATATTCTAATAATTCGGTATAATTAAATACAAATAAATGGGGTAAAATTTTGGAAAAATTAGGGAAAATTCTAAAATAGGTTATTTTATGGAATTATGCCATTTTTAGGTTTTAATGATTAGTTATATGCTAATTTAGTGCTAATCGCGATTAAAAATCGCTAATCGGTTTTTTAGCAAATTGTGCAAAACATGCACATATCATTTTCTTACACTTGTGCATTTTTCCACCATGTTTCTTTTAGGTTTACTATTCTTCTGAGAAGGAATTTAGAGGGAAGGAAAAGAAAAAGAAAAAGAAAAAGAAAATGGAAAAGGAATAAAGAAATGAGGTATGGTGTGTGAGAGAGAGAGGTATGGGCTTCATTGACTAAAGATTTAGCCATTTCCTCTTCAACCATCACTAGTTTCTCTCCCTCTCCCTCTTGTTGCTGCTGCTGCTCCTGCTCCTCTTCTCCCTCCCCTCTTCAAGCCCCAAATCACCTCAAAAACAATCCCAAACCCCAATCTTCATTTCACTAAAAAGGTGCACAAGCTCAAGATCTACACATTGGACCAAGGAAGAAAGGATTTTGGCCACTAGGGGCAACTCAAGAATTTTCTTGAGTTTCCAAATGAGGTAATTTCTGGATCATTAGTTTAGTTTTAGCATTTCTTATACCCCCATACAAGTTTAGAACCAATATTGTGTGTGTTTGTGGACTTAAAGCAAACCTAGTTAGGGTTTGAGGAAATTGTGAGTTGTAAGATGAAATTGAGCGTAGTAGAGGCCGTACTAACATCCTAGTGATGTTATTTTGGACCCAAACCTGAATTGCAAACCAGGATACGGATTTACGGAATCGATATCGGGGAAAACTGTAAATCTGGGAGTGTATTTTGAAATCTGCTATCACCCGGGGCATTCTGGAATAAAATTGACTGGACAGTGAGATGTGCAGGTACCCTAGAACCACCACGCAAGACCCCAGCCCCTACCTCTTTACCCCGGCCGCCAATTAATTCCCTCTGGCCGCAAATTGCGGCCAGACCTGCACCAATCCGTGTCGTTTTGGTTCTGCAGCCCCTACATGTATAGATTTGACCCCTGACATGTATAGATTTGTCTAATTTGACCTAGGGTGAAATCTGGAGCCTATTTCCTTAGTTGCTGTTTTGGATTCTTATTTCCGTATTCCGTATTTCTAATTCCAAAATTGTCTATTGTGTTTTACCTCGACTATTTGGCATTTATACGACGATATAGAGGGTTGTTGATGGTCTTGGAAGGCGTTGCCCATAGGTTCTAACCTATAGATCATAGCGTATCGTTTTGGGATTCGTATGCTGTTTTATCTTCGATTTGGTTTTAATACGCATTTACGATACTTTGACGTGTAGGTACCCCATGAAGACTTTGGGACGACAAGCAAGCGCGTGGCGACGTCGACAAATGGAGACACAAGGTGAGTAGATTATATCTACTGGGAGGAAGTCGGGTGGATGGCGTATAGCATCCCCGCAGTCCGTAGTTGGTATACTATATATTATGCTTGATAGTATAGTATGTCATGGATGTTGTGTTAAGTGTAGTATGGATAGCTTAGGGTTAGAAGTAAACTATTATAGCTCATAGTCGCGAACCCTAGAATAGGTTTACACACACACGCGCACCCTTACATTTTCACTATACTTACACGGTGTTGATGATGATATTGGATGACATTGGGGATGAGTCGATGATTTTGGGCATTGTGCCGTGAGATCGGTGATGTGATGTGATTCGTACTTGCGATACGACATGTGATCTTAGCGGGACGTTGGGCATGTGTTTTACCCCCGCTTTCATACTTATATAGATGGTATTGATTTGTACTAGACTTGGATCTGTACTCCAGATTATGTGATATGATGATAATGATACCTGATATTTGATGAGAGGAATGCGATACTGACCCGTACCCAGCTGTTGGGATGCCGTACGATGATTTACCGTACTAGCTTTATATTGATGATAGATCCGCACTCATGACTTGAGAATGTCATATGATATACTGTATCGTACGCGATACTATTGAGGCAGGATCACCGACTATTATATCTATATATTGACTCAGATTTAGGTAGTTTCCATACCCTTCCCGTTTGACTTGATACTTAGATCTGTAGTTTGCATAGTAGATGTTAGACTAGACCCGAGTCATACCTATTTCAAAACTACGAATCGGAAATATCTTAAAAACACCATAGCCCTCATTGTTAGTAAAAATCCTGATTCTTGTTATTTCAAATGGCATAACTGCATGACATATACATATGGGCGTAGATTCTTTACTGTTTCGTTGATTATTCGATTTCCGCATATTCATGCTATTCACATTGCTTTGCATATGTTTATTACTATATTACTATCATGTTGCTAGGACACCAGCACCATTATCGATGATGTGTATGTTCCACGTATACTTGTTTGCCGGCTCACACACCTCATCATCGATAATTGCCATGTCACTACACAGTAACATTATTGCATCAGGATATGAGCTTGTATATGCATACTATTATTTCCATGTTGCATGATATACTGTTATACTTGCATTTCATTTATATGTCGTATATTCATACCAGTGCACACATACATTGATATCTTCATACTTGCTTAGATTACGCATTGAGATATGTTGTTTCCATGTTAATTCTGGATTTGGGGAACCATGGATATTTCGAAAGAGAATAGTTAATTATTTAAAAACCCGGTTTCCCTTGTTATGATATTTCGGTGCGTCCACCATGTGTTTTCTTAGTGCTAGAGTGATATATGTGAACCCGAATCGAGGAGTTGGATGAGGCCGATTACGGGTACATGGTGGACCCGGTATGGTACCCCGGGGCGAGAACGGTTTCGCTGTGTAGTAGACGGTGAGCCTGGCAGAGGGACTACTACCTACCGGTGATTGGTTGGACCTGGCAGTTATCCGGAGGATACTGACCAGAGTCGATGAATGGATATGGGCGTACTGCCGGGGCCGAGGGCCGATTCCGCAGACATAACCCGTGGGCTGATCCGGACTGACGGAGCCCGATATATGAGGATTTACGTGTCGATGCTAGGCACGGGTTTCATGATGTTTTCCATGATTAGATTATATCCTCACATTTAAATGCATGATGCTTATTGTCATTGGGTGACGGATGGACGGGATCCACATATATACAGACATTGATCACATACAGACTTTGATTACATTGATCATACTTCATAATGTTTACTTCATGCAGACATACCTCACATTTATGACATGTTATTATCTGAGGCACTGGCACGAGTACTTGGCACTACCTACATGATTAGATGTTACATTGCCACATTTTCATGCTTCAGACTTACTCTTGAGGGTTATATTTTATACTGATTGTATTGACCTAGGATTATGTCTTGCATTCGATTTCTTCTTGTAGATATTTTCTATTCACGAGTTGGCAACTCACCCCCGTTGTGCCACAGTTCTTGCAGGGTTTGCCGTACAGGTTCCATAGCGGCATTTCTGGCACACTGTTTTCCTTTGCGGGTGATTTTCTTGGTAGGTGGGTTCTTTGTATCAGAACCGCCGTTGTACATGTATTATTCATTGTATCTAGAAATTCCATCAACCAAAACTTGTATATTGTTTCAGACTCAGACACTAGTTGTCGCGCCCTGCTTCCCAGAGTATGCTAAAATGGGTACGTGACATAGCCAACCATGCTACCTGTGGGTAGGAAGTTGTTGGAGATAGTGCCCTCAGAGTCAATTATTAGGTCACAGGTACGTGATTGTAATGATTGAGGGAGGACCTATCCCGGTAGGACAGTCTTACTCGAGATGATAGTATGCTATCTGGTTTACCTTTATCATCGTGTACTGTTTTAGGTGACATGACAGATCACTATTGCACGTTGATAAAGCCCTAGGATTCATGCTTGACTGCCAGCAGTATGAGGGCGATCATATAAGTGAGAGCTGGAGTCTACAAGCACATCCTTAATAGGTCCCTAGTCGTGGGAGTTTCGAGACAGGGCATCGATTCTCCAGAGTAGACTAGTGTATACAGTCGAGACCCCGACGAGGGGCGGTGGCCGGTCTCACAAGCCACTGGTGTCAGTTGGATCACCTAAGATGTATACAGGTGCTCATTGGGTTATGAGTACACCGGACAGGACTCGCCGGGAACATGCTAGTTGGTCATATACCAGACGTCAGATGGCAGTTCCCTGGTGACATGTGTGCAGGTTAGTTCATCGACCTGGGGATCGTCATTTGTCTCGTGTGAGTTCCCACTGTACTTTGATTACTACCCTACCACGGCTCAAAGGAGTCGTGCAAACAGGTTTTAGTTGGGTACAGTCCCGAGCCACATGGAGGCAGTGAGCGGATCTTCGGGGGTTTCGTCTCTCCCGGTATTGGGGGTGAGGTCGCGCTGTGTCTAGGAGAGCCATTACACAAAGACCTTGGCCAAGGCAGGAGATTTACTGGTAGGTATTCCAGTAGTATCTCAGGGTGTTCTGGGCTACACTCCGACACGACTTGTACCGCTTTTGGGGGTCTGACTTTTACCAACCCCCTAGGCCCGCCATGCGATGCTCATAGACGAACGGACCGGACTGTACGGATATTGTCACTGACAGGCTCAGTTGGGTGTCGGGGTGAGCTTCCTCATCGACGTCCCTTTTAGTCAATAGCTGGTGGCCCGTCACGTATTGGCTTATACCTCTGACGTGCTAGTGGTTAAATCCACAGCCATAGTATTGACGAGTCTTTAGAGTCCACCACACTTTCAGTTACTCAGCTTTCGGGCGAAACGCTGTAGAGGCCGTATGGAGATATGGCAGGGTCCGATCAGATACGTGCGGTATTGCACGGATCAGGATCGGACGGTTTGTACTAGTGGCCGTATAGATATATGGCAGGGTTCGATCAGATACGTGCGGTATTGCACGGATCAGGATCGAACGGATATTACTAGCCGGCTTTGGTTTAAGCCGGTCCTAGTTTAGTACGGTGTAGATTCTGTCTCATTGCATTTGTATCCGGACGGAATACAGATGCGGGTGTGTATGCACAGTATGGGGTTTTCCTGTAATTTATTACGGGACCAGTTTTCTGGGGTTGCCAGTTTGCTTTCCGTTCCGGCCGGTTTTCCTTTGTTCTTTCCCGGCCGGACTTTTCTGATGGAGGGGGTTATTTGCAATTGTGCAAATAACTTTAGTGGAGGGGTTTTATTGAATAAAGATTGATTATGATAGCTTTCTTTTCTTTGCACCATGACTTGCTTTGACTTGTGATTTGATAAGGTATGGTTTGATAAAAGTGAAGCATGGTTGTATGTTTTCTTGTCCCTTGATGTGGTCACCCCTTCTTCACTCCTACACTCACCTCCCTTCATGCTTCATATCATTCCTCCACCATTCTCTTTTGCATGGGAGATTCATTCATTCTTCAAGAGAGAAAAAGAAAGAGAGAAAAAGAAGAAGAGAGCTTCATATTGAGGTTTTCATCCATGATCTCATTTTCTTGCTAGAAAAATGCAAGCACCATTTTTCTATTCTCCATTCCTCCATCTAAAGGCAACTCCAAAAACCCAAATGAGACACATAGATCTACACTACACTTCCTACAGCAAATCTTGGGCATGTCGAGTTGCCGGCTTCATGCCCGAGTTGCCTCGGTATAGAGGCGGGAGCCCGTAAAAGATGCAGGCGACGTGGTGCCCTTCCGGCGAGGAGGCGACGACCGGAGATCCCGCGAGGAGATCGGAGTGGAGATGAAGACCGGAGGACTCGGATCAGTCGGTATATCTCTAACCCGTATTCTAGTTAGCTTAGACTTGTTAATGGTTACGATCCGGAGTTTAGTGCGCGGTGGTGCCGGTTTGCAAAGTCCGCAAAATTTAAGTTATTCACCGTTTCCGCATTCCGGCGTCGGTTTGACGGCCGGGGCGCCGCCGTGCACTTACAGTGGTATCAGAGCCTCACCATTAACTTCGTCTAGCTTTTGTGTAATGTGTTTTACGTTTCCGATCGAACAAAATCCCGAAAACCCGTATTTTGTGCACATCAGTTTCTGTCGAATTTTTTTTAAGTCCAAAAATTTTTCTGGTTGTCTCAGTGTGATGTTCAGGGAATTATAAGGTTACTGTAAAAATTTGGTACCCCGATCTCACTATTCCGCCGCGGAAGCGCCGCGAAACCCCACCTCGTGCGGCGCTTCCGCCGCGGATTTTACTATTCACCCCCCCAAATTTTTGCAGTATGTTCCTGCGTGAGAAATGTGGTTTCGGGGATATTAAATTTGGGCCCAGGTTTTCTGTGGTTGCTACAGTTTTGTTTGGGGGCCCACTTGTTAAGGTTTGATCAATCGGAAAAATTTTAAACACATTTTTCACAGTATTTACATTATATCTGCGACCGTGAATGTCACTCGATCGGTAAATCCGGTCTAACTGCTATAGCCCGGTTAGACGGATTTGCGAACGTGACTTTCACGTTGATGTTCTATGTATTTGCTGTGTTGTTGCGGATCGGTCGTGGGGATAGCCTGGATGCAATGCTAGTACTGTGCTGTTGTATTATATACATTTGATATTGCGGGGCGAGCGTCCGACATGTGGACTGCCGTCTCTGCCTGTTTGTATTATTTTTTTGGGGCACGACCTGGTTGCGGTCGATGTACCCGGTGTATGTATATTTTACTTTCTGTACTAGGATTACCCCGCGGTGGGGTGCACGGATAGCCGGGTTCTGGAGGGCAACAAGCCCGCATCTCATGGCATTGGGACGGAGGGGGCTTCACTCTAGGATTGGCGGGCTATTCGCCGCACTCGTAGGGGGTACAGGTTGGCCCAGGAGGGGTGCCCAAGTTGCCGGATTCCGTGGAGTGCTGGGTGGTCCATTCACGGAGCTGAAGGGGGCTGCCTCGCTTCAGGTTTTGGCGGGTGACTTGCCGCGCCCGTAGGGGTCTAGGTTTTCATTGCACAGGCTATCCACACGACCAGGGGAACGTCGGGTTTCAGTAGTGGCTCTGTGAAACCCGGGGATCCCAGATATCTGTATTGTTCTGTGATGCTGTACATTTCTGTGATGTTGCATTTCTTTTCACGCCTTGAGCGAAATATAATATATTGGTATATATATTAGTAGATGTTGTATATGTTTTTCATCCGCGCTAGTCCAGTCCCCGCTCTGCCGTTAGTAAGCTAACCTAACGGGTGATGACGGGACCCAGTGGCGAATGCGGATGGCATATACGTACGTCAGTATATTTTCGTTCTTTGTGGTGTGATCAATTGATGGGACTGCATTGATTCGGATCAATGCAAGTTAAAAACAAACCTAATCTGATGTTGTTGGAACACTTTTTCAAAAAGCTGTTATTGCAAGGACGTTCACTTTTGTTTTGCATCGTGGTATTCATTTGGAATATCCTGCTCCTCAGTCGACGAGGCAAGGGCCGAGATCCCTTCACCGGGAGTGACCCCTTGGACAAAAGTTTGCGTCAGGGCATTAACTTCACTATAGCCGATTACTTTTGCTTTGCATCGCGGTATTCATTTGGAATATCCTGCACCCCATTCTACGGGGAAAGAGCCGAGATCCCTTCACCGGGAGTGACCTCTTTAGCAACGGTTTTCGTCACTATATTTTTAAAAGCTATCCGTTCCTTCGACGATATCAAGTTCTTTACGTTAAAGGTTTTCGCCAGAAACCATTCGTAGCCCTCCGTCGTTTCAGACGGGTAGCACGTAGTATTCATGCTATGTTTGTTGACCTTCGTCAAGGCATAGTGTATGGTAGCTGCTTGTTACTTTTCTGCTGCATAGATAGATGCGTTGGTTTGGGACAGTCGTATAGCCTTGTTGACCTTCGTCAAGGGCTTGTACGGGTGGATTCAGATTAACCCTGGATAATGACGGGTAGAACTTGACATGTGACTTATGATTTGTTGACCTTCGTCAAGGTCATAAGAGCATGGGGCAGAAATCACATCGGGAGTTTCAAAAGAACTGAAACTTGCCAGATATGCGCATACCTTCTGGAGTGTGATACCATGAGCGGATTCCGTCACGTTATCGTGCGATGATAGTTGGATCCCGATTCCCACTGATGAGTTGGTTTACTCCTCGGGTGACCCCGACTAATTCTTCTTTCAGGTTTGGAGGAGAATTTGAGGTACAGTGGGAGGTTTCCAGATTAGAAAATTTGGTAACCATTCTGATCTAGGTTAGAGTGCACGCTGAGTGTTTCTTTTCTCTCTCTCTCTGGCAGCGACCATTGACCCGACCCTATGACTATGACTCAGTGACCAAGTTGACCGAACCTACTTAACACTGACTTTTGGATTGTCAGAGTTGCGAACCTCATTGCCACTCCTACTTTTACCCTTTTCTCCAGGACACCCCGTATTACTACGAACGTCCACTTCCATTGGACAAAACCATCGTATGGTTAGATACGAACTCGAAGGAATTCGAGGATGGTTTCCGGTTCTGGAGAAAACGGATAGGATTATTCAGTTGTCTTTTCTTTTCACCCTCTCTCAGGTTGCGAGTACTCCTTAGTTTAGGAGTAGTACACCTATTATGCAAATTGGATAGTCTTCTTCCAAACCATAGGCTGGTGCCGACCGGTAGGGAATGAAGAAAACCAGTTAGCCTAAACGGTGTACAGAAGGTATTAAGATTAAGACAAAGTAAGGGATTAGTAAGAGGGCAAAGTAAATTGCAACAGATATTCACGACCAAACCATGTATTCCTTCGCCAATCCTGAATCACCTTTGTATTTCTCCAGGACACTCCGTATCATTACGAAGATCCCATTTTATTGGATAATCCATCGTATGGTTATATACGAACTCGAAAGGAACTCGTTCCAGTTCGGGGATGGATCCTGGTTCAGGAGAAATAGGAATAAAGTACATTCAGGTGTCTTTTATCTTCACCTTCTCTCGTATTGCGAGTGCTCCTAGGATTAGGACAGTACACCCTTTATGCTTTTTGGATAGTCTTCTTCCAAACCATAGGCTGGTGCCGAACGGTAGGGAGGGAAGAAAACCAATTGGCCTAAAGGGGTGTGCAGAAGGTAAAGACTAAAGACATATGAAGGGATTTGAGAGGTGGCATAGAACTATACGGTTACAGTCGTGAATATGGAAGAGGCATTACTAAGAATACCGGGATACCCCATTGAAACATTTCAATGTTTCAGTCTCACTGTGTAATGTTAAAAGAAAACTGATTTCCCGATTAGACACTTACTCCAGGGTATGTATTTACCAGGTATGATTCTCACATCTGTATGGTTTTACAGATGATGAGTGGGAGTAAGTTATTGGGAATTGGGTGATCATCCTCATTATATCGGGATTCGTTGGAATCAGTGATATTTGAGGAAGTCACCTGGGTTGTTTGCCGGTTGGCAAATATTTGGTTTTGAATATCCGCTGTTGTGCACCAATTTCAAATTGATATATCTGTACGTCTATTTTCATAGAGTGAGATATACCTTTTGATATTATGTCGATGACATTTACCTATATCAGTGGATGGTTAGGTAAGGAGCATTGAACAGCGGTGTAATTCTTCTTAACCAAAAGTACAGTTTTCAACCTACGACACACAGTGATTGAGTCGCAAGACTCAGGGGACTTATACAGAGTGTTGTATATTGTCCAGTGTCCACTAGGACAGAGGGGTTGGTCCTCATACTATATTCTGTTTACTTTTGACTTCTCTAGTTCTTAGACATGTGTTTCGTAGAAACACAGGGTCTAAGTTTTGAGGAGTTATAGGTATTTGAATAGAGTAGAGAACCAGGTATAGCAAGTATCGGGATTCTTCAAAGTGATCGAAGATGTAGATACTTGTGTATGGTATTCAGTTAATAGTAATGATAAAGAGAAATTACTTCTCTTTCAGGTTACTCATAATTGGAAGTATTCCTAAGTTGAGTAACGCTGATCGACCTCCTTCCATTTAGTTGACATGCACTGGAGATAGCTGCATGATTTGAATCTGGTTCAATTAAATCAGTGCCTCTGGTTCTATATTGGATGTAGAACAGTTCATATCTTAACGTTGTTAAGGTACGGGGAGTTGTCCGGCTTATGCTTAAAACCAGACACTGGACAACTCAAGGCACGTTTCTGTAATGGCTGTTTGTGGGTTGACCCAGGCTATGACGCGGGTTGACTTTCTACCATCTTGACTCGCCACAGTTTTAACAAAAATGGTTTTTTTCAAAAACAGAAGTGGGAGTATGGTAGAACTGGAAGTGATTCCAGAACCGCAAACGATTACTGAAGATTTGATAAGGAACCTGAAGATTCAATCTGTTTTGACATTCCATTGACCACTCCGCAGATAAGGTGGGTAACTTCAGGCACCCGAGAGGTACTTCGGTAGCCTCAAGGACGGTGACAGGGAAGTTCTTGTTTACCCACACTTGCCATTGTTGTTGTTCCAGGCTGCGAGACCCGGCAGGAGGATGAGTATAGCGTCGTTCTAAACTTGCTTTAGAAGTGCACGTCTATATGACTCTGCCAGAGGGTTGTCGTAGTCAGTGGGAGCAGCGGAAGCATTGGTGGACATCAGGCTTATGTCTATTTATAGACTAAAGCAGATGTAGCGGAGATAGATCATCTATTTCTGATGTGACAGTCATAAGTTTGACGTCATCAGAATAGGGGATGGATCTGTTGAGAAGGTAGTAGGAAGTGATATTCCTTTACTACGATCGGTTATACTTTGGTCGTCACACAGTGGTTTCTCCACAAAGGACTTGGACATTATATCAGACATACTGATTACTAGATCTATGGTTTTAGATCTAGATTTAGGTGGTTTCCTAATCTGGGTACCTTGACAGCATTCTATGAGTATTTAGAATGGACGACTCCTGGCACGGTAGTGTACCTGCAGGTAATGGAGTCACCCTCTCTAAAGGTGTCTTACAGACTAAAGGGGAGAGGGATACGCATGATTGGCAGGTCACTTGCTTAGGCAATTGAGTCGATCATGAGATGTCAAGTACCACACCAGATGTTGTTCTTGCACCAGATGCAATAAGTTGATATTGATCCAATCCTGGAGAAACAGTCGGAAGCAGTTTTAGAACATAAGTGGCTGTTCTAGGGATATGATAACGGCTGCCTCCTTTAGGAGACGGTTATCACTCCAGGCTTCCAAGGTGACATGGACGACAAGGAGGTTGTCAGAGTTATAGTTTTCCTTCTGACGAGGGGCAGTATTTTGGACAGGTGATCCAAGGAAATACTGAGGGTGGCATGGCGCAGGATACTGATTAAGTTCAGTTGACGATACAGTCTAAGGAGTTTGGATTTGGAGTTCTTTTATGAGCTAGGTCCCATCAGACATCCAGACATTCTAAGACAGGTATTGCTCATTTCGGGAGATGGTTTTCTCCGCGAATTTGAGATATAGAGAGACATAGAAAGAAACATCAAGGCGGATCCACTCACTGAGGCTGTTCCTCGAACGCAATAGTTTCACAAACGCTTTTTGTGAGACTGACTAGTAGAGGAGTTGGGTGTTCGGTATCACACGGGCTGTGAGTATGCGACATCGCAATAATTAGCCCTGAGTGCAAGTGGGAGATTGTTGGAGATAGTGCCCTCAGAGTCAATTATTAGGTCACAGGTACGTGATTGTAATGATTGAGGGAGGACCTATCCCGGTAGGACAGTCTTACTCGAGATGATAGTATGCTATCTGGTTTACCTTTATCATCGTGTACTGTTTTAGGTGACATGACAGATCACTATTGCACGTTGATAAAGCCCTAGGATTCATGCTTGACTGCCAGCAGTATGAGGGCGATCATATAAGTGAGAGCTGGAGTCTACAAGCACATCCTTAATAGGTCCCTAGTCGTGGGAGTTTCGAGACAGGGCATCGATTCTCCAGAGTAGACTAGTGTATACAGTCGAGACCCCGACGAGGGGCGGTGGCCGGTCTCACAAGCCACTGGTGTCAGTTGGATCACCTAAGATGTATACAGGTGCTCATTGGGTTATGAGTACACCGGACAGGACTCGCCGGGAACATGCTAGTTGGTCATATACCAGACGTCAGATGGCAGTTCCCTGGTGACATGTGTGCAGGTTAGTTCATCGACCTGGGGATCGTCATTTGTCTCGTGTGAGTTCCCACTGTACTTTGATTACTACCCTACCACGGCTCAAAGGAGTCGTGCAAACAGGTTTTAGTTGGGTACAGTCCCGAGCCACATGGAGGCAGTGAGCGGATCTTCGGGGGTTTCGTCTCTCCCGGTATTGGGGGTGAGGTCGCGCTGTGTCTAGGAGAGCCATTACACAAAGACCTTGGCCAAGGCAGGAGATTTACTGGTAGGTATTCCAGTAGTATCTCAGGGTGTTCTGGGCTACACTCCGACACGACTTGTACCGCTTTTGGGGGTCTGACTTTTACCAACCCCCTAGGCCCGCCATGCGATGCTCATAGACGAACGGACCGGACTGTACGGATATTGTCACTGACAGGCTCAGTTGGGTGTCGGGGTGAGCTTCCTCATCGACGTCCCTTTTAGTCAATAGCTGGTGGCCCGTCACGTATTGGCTTATACCTCTGACGTGCTAGTGGTTAAATCCACAGCCATAGTATTGACGAGTCTTTAGAGTCCACCACACTTTCAGTTACTCAGCTTTCGGGCGAAACGCTGTAGAGGCCGTATGGAGATATGGCAGGGTCCGATCAGATACGTGCGGTATTGCACGGATCAGGATCGGACGGTTTGTACTAGTGGCCGTATAGATATATGGCAGGGTTCGATCAGATACGTGCGGTATTGCACGGATCAGGATCGAACGGATATTACTAGCCGGCTTTGGTTTAAGCCGGTCCTAGTTTAGTACGGTGTAGATTCTGTCTCATTGCATTTGTATCCGGACGGAATACAGATGCGGGTGTGTATGCACAGTATGGGGTTTTCCTGTAATTTATTACGGGACCAGTTTTCTGGGGTTGCCAGTTTGCTTTCCGTTCCGGCCGGTTTTCCTTTGTTCTTTCCCGGCCGGACTTTTCTGATGGAGGGGGTTATTTGCAATTGTGCAAATAACTTTAGTGGAGGGGTTTTATTGAATAAAGATTGATTATGATAGCTTTCTTTTCTTTGCACCATGACTTGCTTTGACTTGTGATTTGATAAGGTATGGTTTGATAAAAGTGAAGCATGGTTGTATGTTTTCTTGTCCCTTGATGTGGTCACCCCTTCTTCACTCCTACACTCACCTCCCTTCATGCTTCATATCATTCCTCCACCATTCTCTTTTGCATGGGAGATTCATTCATTCTTCAAGAGAGAAAAAGAAAGAGAGAAAAAGAAGAAGAGAGCTTCATATTGAGGTTTTCATCCATGATCTCATTTTCTTGCTAGAAAAATGCAAGCACCATTTTTCTATTCTCCATTCCTCCATCTAAAGGCAACTCCAAAAACCCAAATGAGACACATAGATCTACACTACACTTCCTACAGCAAATCTTGGGCATGTCGAGTTGCCGGCTTCATGCCCGAGTTGCCTCGGTATAGAGGCGGGAGCCCGTAAAAGATGCAGGCGACGTGGTGCCCTTCCGGCGAGGAGGCGACGACCGGAGATCCCGCGAGGAGATCGGAGTGGAGATGAAGACCGGAGGACTCGGATCAGTCGGTATATCTCTAACCCGTATTCTAGTTAGCTTAGACTTGTTAATGGTTACGATCCGGAGTTTAGTGCGCGGTGGTGCCGGTTTGCAAAGTCCGCAAAATTTAAGTTATTCACCGTTTCCGCATTCCGGCGTCGGTTTGACGGCCGGGGCGCCGCCGTGCACTTACAGAAGTATCCACCCACAGTCACATTATGGCTGTAGAGATATCAAGAACAAAATAAAACCATCTAAAACATGTCCATAATCCAAGATAAATCATGAGTCAAGAATAATAACATGCGGAAGCGAAAGATCCAATACAAAATAACTGGAATCTATATCCCATAATGCGGGCTCACATCAGGAAATAAATGCAGGAAAGAAAACTAACTACTGCTGACACTCACAGCTCAGCCTGTCGGCTGAAGTACTCCTACTCGGACTGCGACAGCAGTACGGAATCTGGGCCATGCAAAACCCAGACGTCAGCGCGTCAAGTCATCAAGTAATAACATAATAAACAGGCAATGCAAATATAAACATGAATGAAACAAGGGTAACAATAATATAAATCAGAGCAGTGTATGGTAGTGTGCAGTGGGTAAACTAAACTGTTTTATCAGGTTCTCTGTTCTAAAGTCTTTGAAATCAAATTGATGAATCGTCGATGTAACTCAATAGTATCCCGTGCGTACCCGGGACCACGGCCCCAAGATTCTCGGGCTGAAACCGAGACATGCCGCTAGGCACCAAACAGGAATGTGTACAGATGAATGATGGTCAGCATCATCATTCCAAGGCTGGCCTAGCCTAAAACTGATCAGAACAAGTAGTGAACTGTTGAGTTACAAGTCAGGTTTCACCTTTGATTTCCCCATACCCCCAAGTTATATGTGTAAGTCAAGTCAAGTATCCCGAAATCAAGAACTAATGCTAACTCAGGATCAGGTAAACAGGTTTGTCTGGATAGACACCTGGAACGGTCCATGAGGACTACATGTGAGGTTTGTTGGCATTAGACACAAGATCGGTTAACGGGTCAGGTCATGGTACATCAGGTCTAGTCAAGCAGTATACGGTACCATGTCGGGTAAAGCAATATGTATGTATCAAGTCAGGTCAAGATGTAAACAATATCTTGGGTGTACTCATACTTAGTCACATAATCAAGCATGGTTATCAACAACATGATCTAAGCAATGAATTAAGCAATAGGCAGATTCATTCAATTAGCAGTACGGTTATCAATTGTGTCACAGAGATGATTTCAACATTATAAGAATGCAGTATGACAATTATAGCCATTTAATCATGTTACCAAGTTTAAGACTTCATGGATGTAATGATAAATGTATAAATATAAGTTCCACGGATGAAATCACTGTTTATGCAGGTTAAATGTACACATGTGCCCAAATGAAGTAAAACGATAGATAAAGTGCCATAGGCTACGTCCTTAGTGAAAGTGAAATTTTAAATATGTAATTATGGTTATTAGGATCAAAACAGTAATTGCAACAAGTAAGTTCCAAATTTAAAAGATAAAATGATATATATCAATATTGTACATGAAAATGCGAAATGATCGTACTAAAGTTAAATTTACAGGTTTAGGGTGTCATCAATATGTATTAAATATTATTTAGCATGTAGTAAGGGGTACTTGCCTCGATGGGTCGCGAATCGGGAGAACGGAACGTTAAACGTCGGCGGGGAAAACTCGCGACGGACGCACGGTGAAAGGTCTACCTAGCACCTCATGAAGGGTTTGGAAGCATCACATGTACCAAAGATGGAATTTTAGGGTGCTAAGTTAACATGCAAAGGATCGATCCTAGAAAAATTAGGGTTTCAATAACTTTTCACATCATCATATGAAAGAAATGCTGGGGTTTAGAGAGTACAACCTTTGTAGCTCCCTACGCTAGACTCCTCGGCTACTTGGGGTTTGAAATAGCTCCGCTTGAACTCCTCGAGGTCACCGATGATCCACCCGGAGTCCGCTTTGTCCAAGCTTGCAACTTTATCCGATCAAGTGAACGAAATCAAGCTAACACTCTAAACAAGTGGGCTAAACTTATGTAGAATGGTGTTGTGGTTCTCTTTCTCACTTCAAAATCCAATCTTGATGAGTATATTGCTCACTACAAAGAACTAGAGAGCAAGTTGAGAGAGGAAGAAGAAGATGATGGCAATATGAGAAGATGATAAGTTCAACACTTTTAGAAAAATGGAAAAATATATCAATATATATTTTCTATCTATCATCTCAAACCATGGTTGAATCATTATTGTACTATAGTTAAAACACAAAAGGAAACTTTACCAAAGGTTAAAAGGTGGGTGAGAAAGGTTAGGTCAAAAGAAGAGTGTAGAACAAATCAATAATGAACCATTTCTTTCCTTTTATGTTTTAGTATAAATACAATAATAATTCATAAATAAAACCATGGTGTGAGTCTTATATTGCCACCATTTTCATGTATATACAACCATGAAAGATGTATGTATGTATGTATGTGTATATGTACATCCATATGTGCATGAAACAAAAAGAAGGCATACATGCATGCATACATCCAACTAACTCAAGAAAGGATTTCAAGTGAGAAGCTAATGGTTAAATGATAAATCAACACTTAATTTATCAATCCGGCCATATCACATATGACCCCTACCAAAAGCAAGCCGCCCGATCAATACACGGTATCCTATACGCGTATTTTAATCGGGTCCATGCGCATATCGCATACGCGCACCACAACGTTTCGCCTGGACTAGGAAACTCCATTGTGGGACTCTGAGACTCGTCAATACGCCGGCAGTGGGTGATGATCATATCAAGCACCCCCAAGCCGCAAGCGGTCAGCTAAACTTAATGGCCACCCGGGTATTGAGCGATCAGAAGAGAACAAGCGAACCTGCTACAACTCCCGTCGAGCCAACCGGCAACACTTCCCGTACAGTCCGGTCTCCTCGTCTGATATGTTGCATATCAAGTCTAGGGGTGGTAAACGTCAGACCCCAATAACCGATAAGTCGTGCCGATGTGAGGCTCATAACGGGTCGAGAAACTACTGGTAACACTTACCAGCAAATCTCTGAATCAGCCCTGGCCAGGGACTTCCCTGTTACGGCCAATCGAGCACAGTGCAACATCAACCCCCAATACCGGGAGAGACGAAACCCCTCCTATCGCTCATTGCCTCCATGTGACTCGGGACTGTACCCAAAAACCACCGTTTTTCACGCCCTCATAGACGTGGTAAGGTGGAAATCAAAGCACAGTGGGAATCACACAAGAATCTATGACGATCTCGGGTCTACAGACTAACCTGCACAAGTGTCACCTGAGAACTGCCATCTGACATGAGGTATAATACCATCTGGGAGTTCTCGGCGAGTCCGTCCAGTGTACCCAGTCTCCACTGAGCACCCGTATACCATCTCTGATGTCAAACACCAATGGATATGGGATCATCCATCGCCCATCTCATGGGTCGAGAAGCATATACGCTAGTCTACTCTGGTATATCGATGCCCCGTCTCGATACACCCACGACTAGGGACCTTGAAGGATGTACTTATGGACTACCATGTCCCCACTAGTATGATCCGCATCATAGTCCAGGTAGTCAAGTACACATCCTAAGGGCTTTACCAACATGTAACTATTAGACAGTATAAAGAGACAAGTATACATGTTAAGATAAAGAGCAACCAGATAGCATACTATCATATAGAGCAAGAAATTCATCTCTATATATGTCCAAGCATCCAATATAATATACATCATCTGTACAATACTGGCCTCTAGGGCATACATACAACTAACAATCTCCCACTTGCACTAGGGCTAGCTGCTGTAGTATCGCATACCGAGCATCCCGAAGAGTCTCTCAAACTGTATCTGGGGAATGGCCTTCGTGAGTGGATCCGCTGTGTTATTCTTCGTGTCAATCCTCCTGACCTCGATCTCCCGGCGAACAACTATCTCCCTGATCAGGTGATATCGCCTCAGAATATGCCTGGATCGCTGATGGGACCTGGGTTCCTTGGCCAATGCCACCGCTCCATTGTTATCGCAATACAAAGGTATTGGATGCTCAATGGATGGAACCACTCCAAGTTCAGTAATGAACTTCTTGATCCAGACAGCCTCTTTGGCAGCATCGTTGGCAGCGATATATTCAGCCTCCATCGTTGAGTCTGCCACGGTTTCCTGCTTGGAACTCTTCCAGCTAACCGCCCCTCCGTAAAGGGTAAAGACAAATCCCGACTGCGACTTAGAGTCGTCCTTATCACTCTGGAAGCTCGAATCGGTAAAGGACTCCACTTGGAGTTCTCCGTTACCATACACCAAGAGCATCTCTTTAGTCCTTCGTAAGTACTTGAGAATGCTCTTCACAGCTGTCCAGTGACTCTCTCCAGGATCAGCTTGATACCTGCTCACTACACTTAGTGAGTATGCTACATCGGGTCTGGTACACAGCATCGCGTACATGATAGAGCCTACAGCCGAAGCATAGGGTATCCCTTGCATGCGAGCTCTCTCCAAATCAGTCTTGGGAGACATCTCTTTGGAGATAGTGATTCCAGAGATTGTGGGTAAGTTCCCACGCTTGGATTCTTCCATACTAAACCTCTTTAGTATGGTGTCAATGTACCTGGATTGGGACAATCCCAATATCCGTTTGGATCTATCTCTATAGATCCTATTTCCCAATATGCAGGAGGCATCACCAAGATCTTTCATTGAGAATCTTTGTGATAAGAAGAGCTTGACCGATTGCAGCATAGGAATATCATTTCCTATCAAGAGTATGTCGTCTACGTACAATACGAGGAAGACAACCTTACTCTCTGCCACCTTTTTGTAGATACAAGGTTCATCTACATTTTTGACGAAATCAAACTCTTTGATAACGACGTCAAAGCAGATGTTCCAACTCCGCGATACTTGCTTTAATCCATAAATGGATTTAAGCAGCTTGCACACCTTCCCGCTGCTCCCACTATCTACGAAGCCCTCTGGCTGAGTCATGTACACGCACTCTTCTAAATCACCGTTTAGAAAGGCGGTCTTAACATCCATTTGCCAGATTTCGTAATCATGATATGCAGCGATGGCAAGCATGATCCGGATGGATTTAAGCATAGCCACTGGAGAAAAGGTCTCGTCATAGTCCACACATGGTCTTTGACGAAAACCCTTTGCTACAAGTCTAGCTTTGAAAGTCTCCACTTTCCCATCTACACCAAGTTTTTTCTTGAAGATCCACTTGCTCCCAATGGGTTTTACCCCTTCAGGAGCAACTTCCAAAGTCCATACTTTGTTGGTGTACATGGACTCCATCTCAGACCGCATTGCATCCAGCCATTTTACTGAGTCCTTACTCGTGATGGCCTGCTCGAAGCTAGTTGGGTCATCATCTTCCATGATGCAATCCTCGCTTCCACCATCAATGAGAAAACCGTAGTATCTCTCAGGCGGATGAGAAACCCTGCTAGATCGGCGGAGCGGCTGGGGTTCGTCAGGTACTACTGAATCCTCTGGTTCTACCAAGTCTTCTGTTATAGTTTGTGTTGCTGGAACCTCTTCCAGTTCTACCTCAATGCCACTTGTCTGTTTCATAAGAAAACCTTTTTCTAAGAAAGTGGCATGTCGAGAAACAAACACCTTTTGTTCCTCGGGGTGGTAGAAGATATACCCTTGTGAATTTTTGGGATATCCTATAAACTTACATAAGACTGATCTTGCCTCGAGTTTGTCCGGATTTTGTCTTTTGACATAGGCTGGACAACCCCATATCTTAATGTAATTAAGATGTGGTCTCTTCCCTTTCCATATCTCATATGGAGTGGTAGGCACTGATTTGGTAGGAACTCTATTCAATAGGTCCATGGCTGTCTCAAGCGCATATCCTCAGAAGGAAATAGGTAACTCAGCTGTACTCATCATTGAGCGCACCATATCTAATAGGGTGTGGTTTCTCCGTTCCGATACACCGTTGTGCTGTGGTGTATAAGGAGGAGTGAGCTGAGAGAGAATCCCATTCTCTTTTAGATAATCCAGAAAATCATTGCTCAAGTATTCTCCTCCTCGATCAGATAGAAGGATCTTAATACTTTTGCCCGTTTGTTTCTCTACTTCGTGCTTATATTCTCTGAATTTCTCAAAAGCTTCAGACTTGTGTTTTATCAGAAACACATGTCCGTATCTAGAGAGATCGTCAGTGAATGTAATGAAGTAGGAAGAACCGTTCCTTGTATGTGTAGACATGGGACCGCATACATCACTATGTATCAGCCCTAAGAGTTCCGTAACTCTTTCTCCGTGTCCAGTAAACGGAGTTTTGGTCATTTTACCTTTGAGACATGACTGGCAAGTGTCATAAGATGAAAATTCAAACGGATTCAAATATCCATCTTTATGCAACTTAGCTAGTCGTGTCGCATTTATGTGACCTAGTCTACAATGCCACAAGAAGGATTCGTTCAGTTCTGAACTCTTCCTCCTGTGTGTGTTTTGTAAATTGAGGACTGTATTTTGATTGAGAATGAATATGCCATTATGTAACGAGCCTGATGCAATCAACTTTTGATCTAGGAAGATGTTCATAACATTATCCTGTACTACAAAATTATATCCTTCTTTACTCAGTAAAGAAACTGATATAATGTTGCACATCATGTTCGGTATATAATAGCACTCATTCAGAACCAGAGTATTACGACTTGGTAATACAAGGTGATATTCGCCAACTGCTTTGGCTGCAACACTTGCACCATTCCCTACTTGAACGGAATGATCACCCTTTCCCAGTTCTCTACCTTTCCGTAGCCCATTTAATTGTTTACATACGTGGGATCCTGATCCGGTATCTAATACCCAGGACATAGGGTGAACTGAAAAACAGTTCTCAATGACAAACACACCCGAAGAAGGTGCATCAATATGCATGTCCTCCGTTTGGGCGGCGTGAGAATCCAGACATTCTCCTGTTTCTTGTTCAGTCTTATAACACTTATAAGATAGAACGGGTCCAACGTTCCCCTGCACAGTATAACATGCGGGTTCGGTCAATACATCCATATTATTATCTTTATTAAGGCATGACATGGTCGCTACCTGGAGAGAGAGAGAAGAAAACACTTTACCGTATGCTCTTGCAAGATCAGATTGGTTATTATCTTATCTAATCAGGATGGCTCCCACTGTTTTTATCAAATCTTCCTTCAAACCCTAAAAGGAAAGACTAGCCGGGATTAATTACACCCTACAACTTCTCCGATCTTTTAGCCAGGCCAGTGTCGGTACTTTGAGGGAGGTTCCTCGTGCTTTCGCACGGACCTAATTCAAATAAACCTCGTTTTCCCAGAGGCGTAACCACGTTGACACCTTTCTAGACACCTACTTGATCGGCTAATTGTCCTGTGTAAAACTCTCCCGGGAGTCACAATTACTCGCAGTGGGTATCGGGATCCAACTATCTCATAGAAGGTATGCAATCTCATTGCAAATCTCAACACTTGAAATTCCCGATAATATTTTGCCCCTAGCGTGCTATGACCTTGACGCATGCCAAACAACCCATAGTCCGCTAGTCAAGTTCAACCCGTACAATTCGTGATTGAATTAAACCCACCCGTACGACCCTTGACGCATGCCAAACAACGCCGTACGAATACCTTAATCCAATCGCATCTCATGCTACAGATAAGTAATAATCAGCTACCGTACACTACGCCTTGACGCATGCCAAACAACCGTAGCACGAATACTAAATATTACATATCTGAATTGACGGAGGGCTACGCAGGTTTTTCTGAAAACCATGAGCGTAATGAACTTGATATCGTTGTAGAATCAAGTGAAGTTTTGAAATGGAGTGATTTTGAGGCTTTTATTAGTTTTGCTAAAGAGGTCACTCCCGGTGAAGGGATCTCGGCTCTTTCCTCATCGAATAAGGTGCGGGATATATCATATATATCACTGTGCAAAGCAAAACTCCAAAAGCAATCAAAAGCAAACCGAGTGTTGTAGCATCTGCCAGTTTCACTAAAGAGGTCACTCCCGGTGAAGGGATCTCGACTCTTTCCTCATCGAATAAGGTGCAGGGTATATCATATATACCGCTATGCAAAGCAAAACTGTAGCTACCCTTTTATTTTAAAATTTGATTCTACAACATCTTTTAGGTTTCTTTTCTTTCATTAATCACATTAATGAAGTCCCATCATTTAAGTCACCTAAACATCACAGATAAATACGACGTACACTTATGCCATCCGCATTCGTCTCGATGTCCCCTCGTGCACCGTTAGGTTAGGTAACTAACGACAGAGCAGGGCAGGGCTAGTGCGGGTGCAAAACATAAGTAACGTCTATATAATATATCATATATACTATATGAAGTATCTATTACAGAACATATCTAATGATCACATCACAGATATCGCAGCAGAAACATAGATATAATGTGGGATATACTAGGACGTCTGTATTTAGTATTTTAGCCAGCAATAGAAAATACGGATTCCACAGCCGCGATGAATAGCCAAGCCCACACCCTGGACCCCTACGAGAGCGGCAAGCGACCCTACCAATTCTGGAGTTTAGGAGACCCGGTCTCGACTCCTCGAGATGGCCTCCCACTGAACCCCAGAACCCGGTCACCTGTGCTCCCCTCCTTGGGTCCTTCCTAATGCGGAAAAGTAAATAATATACAACACAGGTGGCATCAACCTCAACCCGGAAGTGCCCCAAATAAAAGAATATTACATTACATTTGAATTTACATGAATGAAAATATAAAACTCTCATCTCACATAAAAAAAACCCGGCTATTCAATCGCGACAATCCTGCACATCATATCTCAGCAACACATAATATCACATATCATCAACGTAAGTAAGTATGCGTACCCCAATTGTCGTTGATGTATAGCAATGAAACCGGCGATATCGACATACTACACTTACGGTCACATAAAAGAAAGTGTAAAACTGCAATATCTGGAATCCACATTATCCTTAGACATCATAAATGCGAAATATCACATACCTCGTATTTCATGTCTTCTCATATGAATTCCACACATTGCATCAAATTCCAGATAATTAGACAGTATTAAAGTTTTCGAACGAACGATCAAATACCCAAGATTCACTAAAGCTCAACACTTGAGCGAAGTTCAAAAAACCGAAGTGTGACACAGTAGTAGCGGTCCAGCCGTAGAAGGGTCAAGCCAACGCCTCACATGTGGCACACCGTACTGCCCCAAACCCTAAGGTTCAAAGGGAAGTTCAAGACGGTCACATAATCGAGTTAAGGTTTGTTGTCTTCTAGAGGGACCACCACAAAACTTGCACGTATTTCCAAAATATTTAAACCCCGTGAAAAGTAAGCAAACGATACTCGTTCAAACACTTCAATACTTTCTAATTTATATGGAAAAACCACGAAATGAAAATTCCGATCGAATCGACGAGTCCAAAACCAACTCCAGAATTTTCAGAACTAAATTCAGATTAAAAATACTCCAAAAACATAAACAAGCAGTTTCATGAGTTACTGTACAAAAACCAGACCATGATTCAACAGAACGGCCGCGGAACCGCGGCCTAAGGAGGCTATTGCCGCGGTTCCGCGTTCATATTTACTGTTCATGATCTCGTTTTTCATAGTAACTCTTATATTTACCTGCTGAACGTTTTGCATATTTTTAATTCTGAAAATAACCAGATTTTAAAAAATGTCCAGAGAGCATTCTAAAAGGCCATATTTCGGTTCGATCGGAGTTTTAACTTCGTAAAATTGTCGCCTAATGTTCTAGGTTGGCTCTGATACCAATGAAAGGTCTACCTAGCACCTCATGAAGGGTTTGGAAGCATCACATGTACCAAAGATGGAATTTTAGGGTGCTAAGTTAACATGCAAAGGATCGATCCTAGAAAAATTAGGGTTTCAAAAACTTTTCACATCATCATATGAAAGAAATGCTAGGGTTTAGAGAGTACAACCTTTGTAGCTCCCTACGCTAGACTCCTCGGCTACTTGGGGTTTGAAATAGCTCCGCTTGAACTCCTCGAGGTCACCGATGATTCACCCGGAGTCCGCTTTGTCCAAGCTTGCAACTTTATCCGATCAAGTGAACGAAATCAAGCTAACACTCTAAACAAGTGGGCTAGACTTGTGTAGAATGGTGTTGTGGTTCTCTTTCTCACTTCAAAATCCAATCTTTATGAGTATATTGCTCACTATAAAGAACTAGAGAGCAAGTTGAGAGAGGAAGAAGAAGATGATGGCAATATGAGAAGATGATAAGTTCAACACTTTTAGAAAAATGGAAAAATATATCAATATATATATTCTATCTATCATCTCAAACCATGGTTGAATCATTATTGTACTATAGTTAAAACACAAAAGGAAACTTTACCAAAGGTTAAAAGGTGGGTGAGAAAGGTTAGGTCAAAAGAAGAGTGTAGAACAAATCAATAATGAACCTTTTCTTACTTTTATGTTTTAGTATAAATACAATAATAATTCATAAATAAAACCATGGTGTGAGTCTTATATTGCCACCATTTTCATGTATATACAACCATGAAAGATGTATGTATGTATGTATGTGTATATGTACATCCATATGTGCATGAATCAAAAAGAAGGCATACATGCATGCATACATCCAACTAACTCAAGAAAGGATTTCAAGTGAGAAGCTAATGGTTAAATGATAAATCAACACTTGATTTATCAATCCGGCCATATCACATATGACCCCTACCAAAAGCAAGCCGCCCGATCAATACACGGTATCCTATACGCGCATTTTAATCGGGTCCATGCGCATATCTCATACGCGCACCACAACGTTTCGCCTGGACTAGGAAACTCCATTGTGGGACTCTGAGACTCGTCAATACGCCGGCAGTGGGTGATGATCATATCAAGCACCCCCAAGCCGCAAGCGGTCAGCTAAACGTAACGGCCACCCGGGTATTGAGCGATCAGAAGAGAACAAGCGAACCTGCTACAACTCCCATCGAACCAACCGGCAACACTTCCCGTACAGTCCGGTCTCCTCGTCTGATATGTTGCATATCAAGTCTAGGGGTGGTAAACGTCAGACCCCAATAACCGATAAGTCGTGCCGATGTGAGGCTCATAACGGGTCGAGAAACTACTGGTAACACTTACCAGCAAATCTCTGAATCAGCCCTGGCCAGGGACTTCCCTGTTACGGCCAATCGAGTACAGTGCAACATCAACCCCCAATACCGGGAGAGACGAAACCCCTCCTATCGCTCATTGCCTCCATGTGACTCAGGACTGTACCCAAATACCACCGTTTTCCACGCCCTCATGGACGTGGTAAGGTGGAAATCAAAGCACAGTGGGAATCACACAAGACTCTATGACGATCTCGGGTCTACAGACTAACCTGCACAAGTGTCACCTGAGAACTGCCATCTGACGTGAGGTATAATACCATCTGGGAGTTCTCGGCGAGTCCGTCCAGTGTACCCAGTCTCCACTGAGCACCCGTATACCATCTCTGATGTCAAACACCAATGGATATGGGATCATCCATCGCCCATCTCATGGGTCGAGAAGCGTATACGCTAGTCTACTCTGGTATATCGATGCCCTGTCTCGATACACCCACGACTAGGGACCTTGAAGGATGTACTTATGGACTACCATGTCCCCACTAGTATGATCCACATCATAGTCCAGGTAGTCAAGTACACATCCTAAGGGCTTTACCAACATGTAACTATTAGACAGTATAAAGAGACAAGTATACATGTTAAGATAAAGAGCAACCAGATAGCATACTATCATATAGAGCAAGAAAGTCATCTCTATATATGTCCAAGCATCCAATATAATATACATCATCTTTACAATACTGGCCTCTAGGGCATACATACAACTAACACACGGTTCACGGAATGAACCCAAACGACGAACAGTGGAACCACACAGACCAGAGTATCTCGCTGGATCGTCAGGACACGTCGCCGGCACGGCCGGATTCCGGCGAACTCAAAAACAGTGAATCTACAAATTTCAAGAATCCATGAAACAACAAAAGAAGAATCAAGAAGAGGGAAGAAAATGAGGATAGAGACGATGGTGCTCATGAGGATCTGCGGGAAGGGTGGTGACGGTCGACCACGTCGACGAAGCTCTGGCGGTGGCCTACAACGACGGCTAAAGAAATCTGCAGATCAGAAAATATTAACAGCGAAGGGAAGAAAGAAGAAAGGAAAAGAGGAAGGGATGCTAGCTCACCGAGGGGTGTGCGCGATGGCCAGGGCACGGAGACGGGTCGTCGGCAGCGATCTCCGGCGGCGCGGCCGTGCGCAGGGGGCGCAGTTCCCTCGTGCAGGTGCTCGGTCGTCGAAGCTAGGTGCAGGGTTTTGGATCTGTAGTTGAGAAGAGGAAGATGGTGGTCGAAGGGGGAAATGAGGTCGGGAAGGAGGTGGCAGCGAAGGTGACACGGCGAAGGTTGAGGAGGCGAGTGTAAGTCTACGGTAGCGCCCCGGCCGTCTACAGACGCCTAATGCGGAACAAAAAACTTTTAACTGGCGCTATCGTATACTTTAACCCGGATCTGCCATTATTGCTAAACTAACAAACTGTAAAGAGTGTAGAAAGGTTATACCGAACGATCCGAGTCCTTCGTTCTTTAACCATCATCCCACGCTCCGTTGCGGCTACTCCGATCTCGTCGATCTCCGATCTCCTCGTCCAGGTGGCACCACGTCGACGATTCTTTAAACGGGCTCCCGCCTCTGACTCGAGGCAACTCGGTCGTCAAGTTTGCTAAAAGAGACGACCAAGATTGATGTAGAGAATGAGTAGATGACTTTGTCTCACTTCGTCCAAATCCGTGGATGATCGGTTAATGAAGTTGCTGTGGGAATCGGGTGATGGAATGAAATGAGCTGTGAAATTCCATACACCCCAAAATCTATCATATCTTTTGTAACCAAAATGAAAACATCAAGTGTATGTGAGAGAGAGGAGGGGCCGGCCATATATAGGGAGGAGGAGGGTGAGTGTAGGAGCAATCAAGGAGGTGACCATAAACAAAGATCAACAACAAATATCCTAAAGCAAAACAAAACATATTAATGAAATGAATGACTCACTAAACCTAGTCATCCATTCATTAATGCAAAGATGAGTCACCCGCCACCTCATCACCCTAGTCACCATTTCTAGAACCTTCTAGGAGCATGACTCACCCTCATCCAAGAAAAGATAAATCCGTCTTTAACCGAATGTCAAAAGACGGCTGATAGGAAACTGGAAACTAGCAACTTCCAAAAGTGATCCTGAAACGACTTTCAGGATAACCCCGTAACTGTATAAATATACCCGCATTTGTATTACGACCGAATACAAATGCAACTGAGACAAAGATATTATATCTACTCAATACAATACTCGGATCCGGCTTAAACCAAAGCCGACCAGTATCGTCTGCCCGAAAAATAACACATGCGTAAACGCACGTGCATTTTCCGAACCCTGCCATAAAACCATACGGCCTCTACAACGTTTCGCCCGAACTTGGGAAACTGTCTGTGGGGGACTCTAATGACTCGTCAGTACCCTGGCAGTGGGTTTAACCACAAACCGTCAGCGGCACTAGCTATGCGTAACGGCTGCCCATGGACTGACCTCAAGGGAGGCCGATGAGCGAACTCATCCGGAAACCCTACTGAGCCTAACAGTGACAATGTATATACAGTCCGGTCCGTTCGTCTATGAGTATCGCATATCTGCCTAGGGGGCTAGTAACGTCAGACCCCCAATAGCAGTATAAGTCGTGTCGGAGTGTAGCCCAATAACACCCTGAGATACTACTGGAGTACCTACCAGTAAATCTCCTGCCATGGCCATGGACTTTGTGTAATGGCTCTCCTAGATACAGCACGACCTCGCCCCCAATACCGGGAGAGACGAATCTCCTGCCGATCCGCTCACGTGCCTCCATATGGCTCGGGACTGTACCCAAAAACTACCTGTTTGCACGACTCCTTTGAGCCGTGGTAGGGTAGAAATCAAAGCACAGTGGGAACTCACACGAGACAAATGACGACCTCAGGTCGATGAACTAACCTGTACACATGTCACCGGGGAACTGCTATCTGACGATAGATATAGTACTAACTAGCAGATTCCCGGCGAGTCCTGTCCGGTGTACTCATAACCCAATGAGCACCTGTATACATCTTAGGTGATCCAACTGACACCAGTGGCTTATGAGACCGGCCACCGCCCCTCGTCGGGGTCTCGACTGTACACACTAGTCTACTCCGGAGTATCGATGCCCTGTCTCGAAACTCCCACGACTAGGGACCACAATTAAGGATATGCATATAAACTACCCAACTCTCACGTATATGATCGCCATCATACTATTGGTGGTAAAGCAAGATCCTAAGGGCTCTATCAAAGTGTAACATGTAATCATTCACCTGAACATGTACACGACTGATAAAGGCAAACCAGATAGCATACTATCATCTTGAGTAAGATTGTCCTACCGGTATAGGTCATCCGCAATCATTGCAATCACGTACCTGCGATCCAATAATTGACTCTGAGGGCACTATCTCCAACAATCTCCCACTTGCACTTAAGTCTAATTATTGCGATGTCGACTACTCACAGCCCGTGTGAAACCGAACATCCAACTCCTCTACTAATCAGTTTCACAAAGCCCGTTTGTAAAACTATTGTGTTCGAGAAATAGCCTCAGTGAGTGGATCCGCCTAGATGTTTCTTTCTATATCTCTCTTAATCTCAAGTTCGCGGAGAAAGCCATCTTCCGAATTGAGTAATACCTGTCTTAGAATATGTCTAGATATCTGATGGGACATAATTCATAAATGAACTCCAAATCCAAACTTCTTAGACTGTATCGATCACCGAACCTAATCAGTATCGGCACCATGCCTCCCACAGTATCCTCTTGGACCACCTTTCCATAATACTGTTCCTCATCAGAGGGAAAACTATAACTCTGACAATCACTCTATCAACCATGTCACCTTTGAAGCCTGGAATGATAACCGTCTCCCGAAAGAGGCTGCTGTCATCAAATCCGTAGAACATGTACTTATGTTCTATAACTGCTTCCTTATGTTTCTCCAGGATTGGATTAATACAAACTTATTGCATCTAGTGCAAAAACAACATCTGGTGTGGTACTTGACATCTCATGATTGACTCAATTGCCTAAGCAAGTGATCTGCCAATCATGCGCATCCCTCTCCCCTTTAGTCTGTAAGACACCTTTAGAGAGGGTGACTCCATCACCTGCAGGTACACCACCATGCTAGGAGTCATCTATTCTAAAAACCATTAGAATACTGTCAAAGTACCCACATTGGGAAACTACCCAATTCCAAATCTAAAACCATAGATCCAGAAACCAGAATGTCAAATATAATATCCATATCCTGTCTGGAGAAACAACTGTATGACGACCACAGTACAACCGATCGTAGTATAGGAATTTTACTTCCTACTCTGTGTATGTCATCCAAATACTATGACATCACACCCTACTACCTTCTTAACAGATCCATCCCCTATCCTGATTGAAGTCAAACCCATGACTGTAACATCAAAATTAGATGATCTATCTCCGCTATAACTGCTCAAGTCTATAAATAGACATAAGCATCTTGCCCACTATGCTTCCGCTGCTCCCACTGACTACGACAACCCTCCTACCGGGTCTCATAGCCTGGAACAATAGTAGTGTCAAGTCTGGGTAAACAAGATCCTCCCTGTCACCGTCCTTGAGGCTACCGGAGTACCTCTCGGGTGTCTGAGGTTACCCATCGTATCTGCGGAGTAGCTATTGGAATGTCAAACCTGATTGAATATATAGGTCCTATTAAATTTTCCGTAATCGTTCGCGGTTATGGAATCACTTCCAGTTCTACCATACTCCCACTACTGTTTTCTGAAAAAAATCCATTTTATTAAAACTGTGACGAGTCAAGAACAATATCACTATTGATCTTCCAAATGGTAGAATATCAACCCTCGTCATAGCCAGGGTCAACCCACAAACAGCCATTACAGAAACGTGCCCTGAGTTATCCAGAGTCTGGTTTTAAGCATAAGCTGGACAACTGCCCGTACCTTAATATCTTTTAAGGTATGAACTATTCTATATCCAATATAGAAACTTTGGCACTAATTTAATTGGAACCAGATTCAAATCATGCAACTGTCTCCAGTGCATATCAACTTTAATGGAAAGAGGCTAATCAGCATTACTCAACTTAGGAATCCATCCAATTATGAGCAACCTGAAAGAGAAACACGTTTCTCAAAACCATCACTATCATCTGAATACCAATCACAAGAATCTACATCTTCGATCTCTTTGAAGAATCCCGATACTTGTGATACCTGGTTCTCTACTTTATTCTTATACCCACAACTTCTCAAAACTTAGACCATGTATTTCTACGAAACACTTGTCTAAAAACTAGAGAAGTTATAAGTAAACAGAACATAGTACGAGGACCTACCCCTTTGTCCTGAAGGACACTTGGACAACATACAATACTCTGTATAAGTCCGCTGAGTTAAACAACTCATAACCTGTGCGTCGTAGGTTGAAAACTGTACCCTGGCGATTTCCTCAAATATCACCAATTACAACGAATTCCGATATAATGAGGATGATCACCTAATTCCCAATAACTTCCACTCATCATCTGTAAAACCATACAGATATGAGAATGAAACCTGGTAAATACATACCCTTGGAGTAAGTATCTAATCGGGAAAACAGTTTTCTTTTAACGATGCACTGAAACATGAAAATATTTCGTAGGGGTATCCTGGTATTCATAGCAATGCCTCTTCCAAAATCCAATTCATGACTATAACCGTATATTTCTTTGCCATCTCTCCAAATCCATTTATTTGTCTTTAGTCGTTACCTTCTGTACACCATCGTTAGGCTAAATAGTTTTCTTCCTTCCCTACCGTTCGGCACCAGCCTATGATTTGGAAGAAGACTATCCAGTAAGCATAATAGGTGTACCCTCCTAAACCAAGGAGTACTCGCATCTTGAGAGAAGGTGATGATAAAAGACAACTGAATAATACCTTATTCTTTTAAAGGTGAAATAGGAGTGGCGATGAAGTACGCGGTTTGGTCGTGAATGATAACAGTCGCAATTTACTTTGCCATCTTTCTAATCCCTTTATTTTGTCTTTACATATTACCTTCTGCACACCCTACTTAGGCTAATTGGTTTTCTTCATTCCCTACCTTTCGGCACCTGCCTATGGTTTGGAATAAGACTATCCAATAAGCGTAATAGGTGTACTCTCCTAAATCAAGGAGCCCTCGCAACCTGAGAGAAGGTGATAATAAAAGACAACTGAATAAACCAATTCTATTTCTCCTGAACCTGGATCCATCCTCGAAGAAGTCCCTCCGAGTTCGTATATAACCATACGATGGATCTATCCAATGGAAGTGGATATCCGTAGTAAAACGGGTGTTCTGAGAAATTCAAAGGGTAAAAGAAGGAGTGGCAATGACTTATGCAACTCAGACAATCCAAAAGCCAGTATTTTAAGAAGGTTCGGTCAACCTGGTCACTGAGTCATAGTCTAGGGTCGGTCAAAGGTCGCTGCCAAAGAGAGAGAGAAAAGAAACACTCTGCATGCACTCAAACCTAGATCAGAATGGTTATCACTTTATCTAATCCGGAAACCTCCCACTGTCCTGTCAAATTCTCCTCCAAACCTGAAAGAAGAATCAATCGGGATCACCCGAAGAGTAAACCAACTCATCAGTGGGAATCGGGATACAACTCTCATCGCATGATAACGTGATGGAATGCATCCACGTTACTCATACTCCAGAAGGTATGCGCATACTTGGCAAGTTTCAGTTTCTTTAGAAACTCCCGATATGATTTTTGCCCCATGCTCTTATAACCTTGGCGTTAGGTCAAAATGTCATAAGTCACATGCCAAGTTCTACCCGTCACTATCTTGTTAATTTGAACCCACCCGCACATGCCCTTGGCGTTAGGTCAAAATGGCAGAACGGCTGTCCCAAACCAACTCATCTATCTATGCAACAATTGAATACCCAGCAGCTACCAAACACTATGTCTTGGCGTTAGGTCAAAATACATAGCTTGAATACTACTGAATACCCAAAAGAAGTGACGGAGGGCTACGGTTGGTTTTTGGCGAAAAACCTTTAACGTAGTAAACTTGATATCGCTGAAGGAACCTGATAGCTTTTTTTAAAATATAGTAGCGAAAAACTTTTGCTAAAGAGGTCACTCCCGGTAAAGGGATCTCGGCTCTTTCCTCGTGGAATGAGGTGCAGGATATTCCACTGAATACCGCTATGCAAAGCAACTTGTAATCGACTATAGTGAAGTTATTTACCCTGACGCAAACTTCTGCCCAAGGGGTCAGTCCCGGTGAAGGGATATCGGCCCTTGCCCCGTCGAATGAGGTGCAAGATATTCCACTGAATACCGCTATGCATAACAAAAGGAAACGTCTTTGCAATAACACTTTTTAAATTTGTTCCAACAACTGTAAACAGGTTTGCTTTACTTTGCATTGATCAGAATCAACGCAGTCCCATCAATCGATCACACCAGAAAAGAACGAAAATAAAATATACGTATATGCCATCCGCATTCGCCACTGGGTCCCGTCATCACCCGTTAGGTTACTTAACTAACGACAGAGCGGGGACTGGAATAGCGCGGGTGTAAAACATATACAACATCTAATAGTATATAAACCAATATACAATAATCGCTCCAGGCGTGATAATATGCAACATTACAGAAAAGTAATAAGCATCACAGAACAATACAGATAATCTGGGATCCCCGAGTTTCACAGAGTCGCTGCTGAAACTCGACGTTCCCCTGTCGTGTGGATAGCCTGTGCAATGAAACCTAGACCCCTACGGGTGCGGCAAGTTACCCGCCAAAACCTGAAGCGAGGCAGCCCCCTACAGCATAGTGAATGAACTACCCAGCACTTCACGGAATCCGGTAATCTTGGGCACCCCTCCTTGGGTCAACCTGTACCCCCTACGAGTGCGGCGAATAGTCTGCCAATTCTAGAGTGGGGCCCCTCTGCCTCTTAAAGCCATGAGATGCGGATCCGTTGCCCCTCCAGAACCCGGCTATCCGTGCACTCCGTCGCGGGGCAAAACCTAGTACAGTAATGAAAAATAGTACAACAGGTACATCGACCGCAACCTGGTCATGCCCCAAAAGAATATTATACAATAGGCGGTGACGGCAGTCCACAAGTTGGACGCTCGCCCCGCAATATCAAATGTACAAATAAACTCAAACTGCACTACCATTGCACACTGCTATCCACCACGACAAATCCTCAACATCACAGCACAACACAGAACATCAACGTGAATGTCACGTTCGCAAACCCGTCTAAAAGAACTATAGCAATCAGACGCGGTTTACCGATCAAATGACATTCCCGGTCGGAGATATAATGTAAGCACTGCAAACTAACATGTTTAAATTTCGATCGACTAAATATCATGAAGTGGGCCCCACGAACATCTGTTGAACAGTAACAAAATCTGGGCCCAAAAGATATATACCAAAAACCCCAAATTCCAACAGAGAAGACACAGACAAAATTTGGTGCACTGATCCCATAGAATGGTCACGGATGCGCGGCCAAACCATGGGTTTGGCCGCGACTCCGCGGCGCTTTGGTGGGATCACGTGCTCAAATTTGGTCGGTGTACTTCTGAAACCCTGCACAACTTTCTATGATATGTGGAATATTTTTAGGACATCATTTAAAATCGACAGAAACTGTGAAATTGTAAAAATGCGGTTTTTGATTTCCGGTTCGATCGATGTTTTAAACACGTTAGCACAAGTTAGTAAAGCAAAATGGTGAGGCTCTGATACCACTGTAAGTCTACGGTAGCGCCCCGGCCGTCTACAGACGCCAAATGCATAACAAAAAACTTTTAACTGGCGTTATCGTATACTTTAACCCGGATCTGCCATTATTGCTAAACTAACAAACTGTAAAGAGTGTAGAAAGGTTATACCGAACGATCCGAGTCCTTCGTTCTTTAACCATCATCCCACGCTCCGTTGCGGCTACTCCGATCTCGTCGATCTCCGATCTCCCCGTCCAGGTGGCACCACGTCGACGATTCTTTAAACGGGCTCCCGCCTCTGACTCGAGACAACTCGGTCGTCAAGTTTGCTAAAAGAGACGACCAAGATTGATGTAGAGAATGAGTAGATGACTTTGTCTCACTTCGTCCAAATCCGTGGACGATCGGTTAATGAAGTTGCCGTGGGAATCGGGTGATGGAATGAAATGAGCTGTAAAATTCCATACACCCCAAAATCTATCATATCTTTTGTAACCAAAAGGAAAACATCAAGTGTATGTGAGAGAGAGGAGGGGCCGGCCATATATAGGGAGGAGGAGGGTGAGTGTAGGAGCAATCAAGGAGGTAACCATAAACAAAGATCAACAACAAATATCCTAAAGCAAAACAAAACATATTAATGAAATGAATGACTCACTAAACCTAGTCATCCATTCATTAATGCAAAGATGAGTCACCCGCCACCTCATCACCCTAGTCACCATTTCTAGAACCTTCTAGAAGCATGACTCACTCTCATCCAAGAAAAGATAAATCCGTCTTTAACCGAATGTCAAAAGACGGCTGATAGAAAACTGGAAACTGGCAACTTCCAAAAGTGATCCTGAAACGACTTTCAGGATAACCCCGTAACTGTATAAATATACCCGCATTTGTATTACGACCGAATACAAATGCAACTGAGACAAAGATATTATATCTACTCAATATAATACTCGGATCCGGCTTAAACCAAAGCCGACCAGTATCATCTGCCCGAAAAATAACACGTGCGTAAACGCACGTGCATTTTCCGAACCCTGCCATAAAACCATACGGCCTCTACAACGTTTCGCCCGAACTTGGGAAACTGTCTGTGGGGGACTCTAATGACTCGTCAGTACCCTGGCAGTGGGTTAACCACAAACCGTCAGCGGCACTAGCTATGCGTAACGGCTGCCCATGGACTGACCTCAAGGGAGGCCGATGAGCAAACTCATCCGGAAACCCTACTGAGCCTAACAGTGACAATGTATATACAGTCCGGTCCGTTCGTTTATGAGTATCGCATATCTGCCTAGGGGGCTAGTAATGTCAGACCCCCAATAGCAGTATAAGTCATGTCGGAGTGTAGCCCAATAACACCCTGAGATACTACTGGAGTACCTACCAGTAAATCTCCTGCCATGGCCATGGACTTTGTGTAATAGCTCTCCTAGACACAGCACGACCTCGCCCCCAATACCGGGAGAGACGAATCCCCTGCCGATCTGCTCACGTGCCTCCATATGGCTCGGGACTGTACCCAAAAACTACCTGTTTGCACGACTCCTTTGAGCCGTGGTAGGGTAGAAATCAAAGCACAGTGGGAACTCACACAAGACAAATGACGACCTCAGGTCGATGAACTAACCTGTACACATGTCACCAGGGAACTGCTATCTGACGATAGATATAGTACTAACTAGCAGATTCCCGGCGAGTCCTGTCCGGTGTACTCATAACCCAATGAGCACCTGTATACATCTTAGGTGATCCAACTGACACCAGTGGCTTGTGAGACCGGCCACCGCCCCTCGTCGGGGTCTCGATTGTACACACTAGTCTACTCCGGAGTATCGATGCCCTGTCTCGAAACTCCCACGACTAGGGACCACAATTAAGGATATGCATATAAACTACCCAACTCTCACGTATATGATCGCCATCATACTGTTGGTAGTAAAGCAAGATCCTAAGGGCTCTATCAAAGTGTAACATGTAATCAGTCACCTGAACATGTACACGACTGATAAAGGCAAACCAGATAGCATACTATCATCTTGAGTAAGACTGTCCTACCGGTATAGGTCATCCGCAATCATTGCAATCACGTACCTGCGATCCAATAATTGACTCTGAGGGCACTATCTCCAACAGCGAGGACGATGGGTTTGAGGCGAGGCGGTCACGGAAAAGGAACGGAGGCAAGGAGGTGGAGTCGCTCGGTCGAGGGCGAGGAGACGACGAGCCCGGTGGTGATGGTGTCGGCGTTGGGGCTGCGGCGGTGAAGGGCACGGCGGCTAGGGTTGCGTTGGGTTGGGTTCGATGAAGGAAGAAAGAAATTGAGGAGGGAGAGGGAGTTTAAATATAGAGGAGAGAGAGATATAGGGGGAGAGAGAGAGAGATGCGTAGAAAAGTGGTGGGGCCCAGGGTTTTTATGAGAATTGTGATTGGCTGGGAGAGGGATTAGGGGTTAAGAAAAATTTTAAATAAAAGATTTAGAAGTATATAAAAATATTATATGGTTGGATTAAAATATATGACGGTTTAAAATATTAGAAATTTGGGATTTTGGCGCAAGGTAAAACATTTCCAAATTGCGCCCGGGTCGGGTCCAAAAATTTGAAATTGAAATAAGAAAATTTTAGGCGGGATCCAAAATTTAAAGTGAAGTATTTTACAGTCAAAAAGCATACCCCCAAGACGGACACACGTACGTGCGCGTAGCCTTCCAAACTCGTCCGTTTCACCGAACGGGACGAGAACACGATGCACGGATGCTACAACAGGGTTAGGGGTGTCAAGTAGGCCATGATGAATATTTTTAATTTTATTTTAGATGCCCTAAACTGTTATATGCAGAAATGAACTGACGGGGTAAAATTACAATAAGTAACAATCAAGCAAGATAAATGAAATAAGTGTCACACTACATTCAAACGGTAACTGAAATTAGTAGCATTGGGCTCGGGTGTTACATTATACCCAACTATAAAAAGAATTTCGTCCTCGAAATTCCAAGAATACAAAGATAGACGACAAACAACTACAAGAAAAGATGAGGAAACTTCTGCCGGATTTCATCTTCTCGTTCCCAAGTGGACTCTCCATGCGAGCGATTACCCCAAGAAACAAGCACAAGAGGATCACCTTGTTCTTAAGAACCTTTTCCCTTCGATCCACGATTTCAATCGGTCGCTCCTCAAAAGTCAAGTATTCTCGTACTGTTAGCTCCGAATGATCCAATACATGTGTTTCATCACGAACATACTTACGGAGTTGAGATACGTGAAACACATCGTGCACATTTGCCAAGGACTGCGGTAACGCCAAACGATACGCTACCATACCAACACGCTCCAAGATCTCAAAGGGTCCAACAAATCGAGGATTAAGCTTTCCTCGGCTTCCAAAACGAATCACCCTTCTAGTCGGTAATATCTTCAAGAATACCAAATCACCCACAGCGAACTCTAGAGGTCTTCTCGACGTATCTGCCCGACTCTTCTGTCGGTCTTGAGCTGCCTTCATATGATTTCTGATAGTGTTAACCTTCTCAACTGTCTGCACAACCAAATCTAGTCCCAATGATCTTCGTTCACCGACATCGTCCCAACAAACAGGTGAACGGCATTTACGACCATACAAAGGTTCAAACGGAGCCATCTGAATAGTTGCCTGAAAACTGTTGTTGTAAGAAAACTCCACCAAATATAGATGATCCTCCCAAGAACCCTTGAAGTCCAACATGCATGCTCTCATCATATCCTCAAGAGTTTGGATTGTTCTCTCCGACTGACCATCAGTTTGAGGATGATAAGCTGTGCTAAACTTCAATCGAGTCTCCAAACTTTCCTGTAGACTCCGCCAAAAATGTGATAAGAACCGAGTGTCCCGATCGGACATGATGCTCACCGGTACTCTATGCAATCTTACAATCTCTTGCATGTACCGCTCTGCCAAAGTCTCTGTTGATTGACCAACCCGAAAAGGAATAAAGTGAGCTGCCTTGGTCAATCGACCAACAATCACCCATACCGCATTGTTGCCTTTTGGACTCCGCGGTAAAGCCGTCACGAAATCCATGGTTATATGTTCCTACTTCCACTGAGGAATCGGAAGTGGTTGCAATAAACCAGCAACCCTTTGGTGTTCAGCCTTAACCTGCTGACACACCAAGCACTTTGCCACAAAGCGAGCAATCTCCCGTTTCATGCCTTCCTACCAGAAATGCTGTCGAAAATCTCGGTACATCTTTATGCCTCCAGGATGTACAGAATAAGCTGAACTGTGTGCCTCTTTCATAAGTTCTTCACGAGTATCCCCTTTGGCACACACAAACGGCTATCATACCTCAACGAACTATCTTCGTGGATCAATAAATCTGTTCGTAGTCCGGCTTCAACCTGTTCTCGAAACTTTTGCAGTCTAGGATCCTGCGATTGTGCTGCTTTAATGTTCTCGATCAACGATGAATATACTTGCAGCTGCATCAATAGTCCCATAGAATGCAGTAGCAAAACCTCCAAGTCAAATCTTCGAAAATCTTCAACGAGCTCCTTCTGCGTAGTTAACATCTGAATTGCTGGTAACCGACTAAGCGCATCCGGCACGACATTAACCTTCCCCGGATGGTACTTAAGATCAAGATCGTAGTCAGCCATCAGCTCCAACCATCTACGTTGCCTCATATTAAGCTCCTTCTGTGTGAACACATACTTCAAGCTCTTGTGATCAGTAAAACTTCGACTCTTTCGCCCAAAAGGCAGTGTCTCCAAATCTTCAAAGCGAAAATCACAGCGGCAAGCTCCAAGTCATGAGTTGGATAATTCTTCTCATGGGTCTTCAACTGTCTCGATGCGTGCGCTACAACCTTCCCATGCTGCATCAAAACACATCCCAATCCTTTCTCAGATGCGTCGCTGTGAATCACCAATCCTCCGGAATTATCTGGCACAGTCAGAATAGGGGCGGTTATCAACTTCTGCTTCAACGTCTCAAAAGCTAACGCACATTTGTCCGTCCATACAAAAGGTACCTCCTTGCGCGTAAGCTTGGTCAACAGCTCTGCCAGACGAGCAAAGTTCTCCACAAATCTCCTGTAGTATCCGGCCAATCCAAGGAAACTTCTTATCTCCGCAACATTCCTTGGAATCGGCCAATCTTGTACTGCTGCAATCTTTTCTGGATCGACGGCAATTCCATCGCCAGACACAACATGCCCCAAAAACTTTACTTCCTCCAGCCAAAACTTGCACTTACTCATCTTCACATATAACTTCTCACGTCTCAACGTCTGCAGTGCGATCTTCAAATGCTCAGCATGCTCTTCAAAACTCTTTGAGTAAACCAGAATATCGGCAATGAATACCACAATAAACTGATCCAAGAATGGTGAAAAGATTCGGTTCATCAAGTCCATGAATAGTGCCGGCGCATTTGTTACTCCGAAGGGCATCACTAAGTATTCGTAATGTCCATACCGAGTTCGGAACGCCGTCTTGCAAATATCCTCTGCTTTTACTCGGACCAGATGATATCCGGATCGCAAATCCAGCTTCGAGAATACCCTCGCGCCACTAAGCTGCTCGAAAAGTTCGCCAATTCGAGGGATAGGGTACTTTTTCTTAATAGTCGTCCGGTTTAATTCTCGATAGTCGATGCACATCCTTCTGGTGCCATCCTTCTTCTTTACTAGAAGAACTGGAGCTCCCCAAGGCGAGTTACTGCTTCGAATCCAACCCTTCTCAAGAAATTCAGCAACCTGTTTCTTGACTTCTTCCAACTCTACTGGTGCCATTGGATAATACGCTTTGGATACTGGCGCTGCACCAGGAATAAGATCAATTGCGAACTCCACGTCTCGCTTCGGCGGTAATCCCGATATATTTTCAAACACGTCCATAAAATCACAAACGACAGCTGGCTCCACACTTTTATCAACTTCCATTGCTGCAAGAATATTGTTTGTCGGCCTAGCCCTAAACTCGACTGGCCCGACAGAACTGCTTCCTCTAGTGAAGCTAAACTTGGGATGTCCGGGAATCTGGAAAATTACCTTCCTTGCCCTACAATCAATGTGAGCATGGAAAGTGCCAAGAAAATCCATTCCCAAGACGACTTCGTAGCTGCCCGTATAAATCACCAAGAAATCTGCAAAAAGCTCCCGTCCGCACACAACAACTGTACAATCTTTACATTCCCTACTAGCTATGATTTTCCCATTCCCAGTGAGTATGTCCCAGAAACTAGACAGGGTCGTGTAGTCAATCAAGTGTGTAGTTATAAACTTGGATGACATAAAACAATGGGATGCACCAAAATCAAATAACGCTAATGCGGGAAAACCATGAACGAGTGGAGTACCTGAAACAACTTCTCCTGACGCCTTAGCTTCCTCAGCTGTCAAGGTAAAAGCTCGAGCCTGATTAGGTCCTTGAGTCAGCTGTTTCTGTCCCTGGAACGGTCTCTACGGAGGCTTCTGAAAATCATCCCCTGTGCAAAGCTTCGAAGGGCAAGCGCTGACAGCGTGATCTGCCGCTCCATAAGCCAAACAGAGTCCCAGCCTCCTTCGACAATCCTTTTGCACATGTCGGTGTACATGGCAGTAGTTACAAATCACGCTCCTCTTCCGATCAACCACAATTGTTTTCTTCATTGGTGCTATGCTGCGTCTGTTCACCGGAACACTTCTACGTACGGACGTTTGGTTCAGTGCAGACGCGGGCTTCAGCTCGGTCTGTCTCTTTTGATTCTCCAGCATTCCCCTTATCACTCCAAGCATGGCGGCTTCGCCCATATGCCTTTGGTACGCCTTCAAATTCTTACCTGCCATATTCCTGAAATAAAAACACCCAACATTAGCATGATGATAGATTCGAAATATAAATCAAGACTAGAACTCCAAGTTACTTAAATAGAGTACCGCATTGTAACTATGCCGCGGTATCATAGCCACAATTACATAACTCCACCCAAGTCGCCTAAGTCCTAGAGATAACAAGGAATTAGGTTTTCGAATAGATATGCAAAGGAAGTTTGCACATCGTAAAAGATATAATCAGGAAGAATGTGATTCAAAAATGGTAAAACGGCAAAGTGGCAGGACATGTTTTCTAAACACGGGTATTCTGATTCGTGTATTGGGTACAATACCCAACTACAAAAGAATCAACCCGACTAACCTATGGCTCTGATACCAAAAGAACTATGTCACGCCCCGCCTCCCAGAGTACGCTAAAATGGGTACGTGACATAGCCAACCATGCTACCTGTAGGTAAGAAGTATCCACCCACAGTCACATTACGGCTGTAGAGATATCAAGAACAAAATAAAACCATCTAAAACATGTCCATAATCCAAGATAAATCATGAGTCAAGAATAATAACATGCGGAAGCGAAAGATCCAATACAAAATAACTGGAATGTATGTCCCATAATGCGGGCTCACATCAGGAAATAAATGCAGGAAAGAAAACTAACTACTGCTGACACTCACAGCTCAGCCTATCGGCCGAAGTACTCCTGCTCGGACTGCGACAGCGGTACGGAATCTGGGCCATGCAAAACCCAGACGTCAGCGCGTCAAGTCATCAAGTAATAACATAATAAACAGGCAATGCGAATATAAATATGAATAAAACAAGGGTAATAATAATATAAATCAGAGCAATGCAGGGTAGTGTGTAGTGGGTAAACTAAACTGTTTTATCAGGTTCTCTGTTCTAAAGTCTTTGAAATCAAATTGATGAATCGTCGATGTAACTCAATAGTATCCCGTGCATACCCGGGACCACGACCCCAAGATTCTCGGGCTGAAACCGAGACATGCCGCTAGGCACCAAACAGGAATGTGTACAGATGAATGATGGTCAGCATCATCATTCCAAGGCTGGCCTAGCCTAAAACTGATCAGAACAAGTAGTGAACTGTTGAGTTACAAGTCAGGTTTCACCTTTGATTTCCCCATACCCCCAAGTTATATGTGTAAGTCAAGTCAGGTATCCCGAAATCAAGAACTAATGCCAACACAGGATCAGGTAAACAGGTTTGTCTGGATAGACAGCTGGAACGGTCCATGAGGACTACATGTCAGGTTTGTTGGCATTAGACACAAGATCGGTTAACGGGTCAGGTCAAGGTACATCAGGTCTAGTCAAGTAGTATACGGTACCATGTCGGGTAAAGCAATATGTATGTATCAAGTCAGGTCAAGATGTAAACAATATCATGGGTGTACTCATACTCAGTCACATAATCAATCATGGTTATCAATAGCATGATCTAAGCAATGAATTATGCAATAGGCAGATTCATTCAATTAGCAGTACGGTTATCAATTGTGTCACAGAGATGATTTCAACATTATAAGAATGCAGTATGACAATTATAGCCATTTAATCATGTTACTAAGTTTAAGACTTCATGGATGTAATGATATATATATAAATAAAAGTTCCACGAATGAAATCACAGTTTATGCAGGTTAAATGTACACATGTGCCCGAATGAAGTAAAACGATAGATAAAGTGACATAGGCTACGTCCTTAGTGAAAGTGAAATTTTAAACATGTAATTATGGTTATTAGGTTCAAAACAGTAATTGCAACAGGTAAGTTCCAAATTTGAAAGATAAAATGATATATATCAATATTGTACATGAAAATGCGAAATGATCGTACTAAAGTTAAATTTACAGGTTTAGGATGTCATCAATATGTATGTAAATATTATTTAGCATGTAGCAAGGGGTACTTGCCTCAACGGGTCGCGAATCGGGAGAACGGAACGTTAAACGTCGGCGGGAAAAACTCGCGACGGACGCACGATTCACGGAATGAACCCAAACGACGAACAGTGGAACCACACAGACCAGAGTACCTCGCTCACCAAAAAGAGGAGGGGATGCTAGCTCACCGAGGGGTGTGCACGATGGCCAGGGCATGGAGACGGGTCGTCGGCAGCGATCTCCGGCGGCGCGGCCGTGCGCGGGGGGCGCAGTTCCCTCGTTCAGGTGCTCGGTCGTCGAAGCTGGGTGCAGGGTTTTGGATCTGTAGTTGAGAAGAGGAAGATGGTGGTCAAAGGGGGAAACGAGGTCTGGAAGGAGGTGGAAGCGAAGGTGACACGGCGAAGGTTGAGGAGGCGAGGACGATGGGTTTGAGGAGAGGCGGTCACGGGAAAGGAACGGAGGCGAGGAGGTGGAGTGGCTCGGTCGAGGGCGAGGAGACGACGAGCTCGGTGGTGATGGTGTCGGCGTTGGGGCTGCAGCGGCGAGGGGCACGACGGCTAGGGTTGCGTGGGGTTGGGTTCGCTGAAGGAAGAAAGAAATTGAGGAGAGAGAGGGAGTTTAAATATAGAGGAGAGAGAGAGATATAGGGACGGGGGGAGGGGGAGAGAGAGAGATGCGTAGAAAAGTGGTGGGGCCTAGGGTTTTTATGAGAATTATGATTGGCTAGGAGAGGGATTAGGGGTTAAGAAAAATTTTAAATAAAAGATTTAGAAGTATATAAAAATATTATATGGTTGGATTAAAATATATGACGGTTTAAAATATTAGAAATTTGGGATTTTGGTGCAAGGTAAAACATTTCCAAATTGCGCCCGGGTCGGGTCCAAAAATTTGAAATTGAAATAAGAAAATTTTAGGCGGGATCCAAAATTTAAAGTGAAGTATTTTACAGTCAAAAAGTATACCCCCAAGACGGACACACGTACGTGCGCGTAGCCGTCCAAACTCGCCCGTTTCACCGAACGGGACGAGAACACGATGCACGGATGCTACAACAGGATTAGGGGTGTCAAGTAGGCCATGATGAATCTTTTTAATTTTATTTTAGATGCCCTAAACTGTTATATGCAGAAATGAACTGACGGGGTAAAATTACAATAAGTAACAATCAAGCAAGATAAATGAAATAAGCGCCACACTACATTCAAACGGTAACTGAAATTAGTAGCATTGGGTTTGGGTGTTACACTAGTGATGTATTATTTCAACCTTAGAGTCACGCTTAGTAGTGTTACAGTTTTCATGCTTATCTGGGTTTCTTTTGAATTTTGATCCTCGCCATTCGGCGTTGTATAGTATATTGCTTGTATGTTTCTTTACTCTTAGAATGGTTTTAGATTTCTGGGCTTTTGGCTTACTTGGATCAGATGGATTCCTATAGACTTCATATGGTTCAAGGGCCAGTCACGTGCTCTTTCGGGTCGTGACAGTTTTGATATTGTCCGTGATTCAGTTTACGATACTACATATGTTTGCGTAAAGATACCCCTCACATGGACTGCGGGCGATGAAGAAGAGGATGGCGACACCATCTTCGGCAGACAAGGACCAGGTGAGTAGATGTATATCTACGGGGGGAAGTCGGGTGGATGGCGTTTACCACCCCCGCAAGCGTTGAATAGGAATAAGTACTTATTGTCATTAGGAAGCCAGACGTGACCTTAGAATTTCGGTGAGTAGGACCCTAGTAGTGACCTTAAGTTGGACTGGATTGATGTAGAAAGACCTTACCCGAGGATGACTATCTTGGAGGAGATTCGTAGGTTTCAGGTAGATACACACGCGCGCACACACTGAGACTCGACGTGGTGTATACGTGCATGTATATATATATAGGACTAGGTGTAGGTATATATATATATATACATAATACGTATATGTAATACAAGGATGTGATATGATACACGGGGATGAAACAATATAACTGGGTTGATGCCGTGATTCTTGGCTATACAGTCGTGTTATGATGTTAGCGGATCATTAGAAAATGAGATAATGGATTTGTATACTTGAACAATAATAAAGGGTGGTGATGATATTGAAGTATATGGGACTCTAAAATAGAACCAGGACCGTAACCTCTGCCTGAAATTCTGATATGATATAGGTGTGACTTGATTTCAATATGATATATATGTGTAACTCGATTACGATATCATATAGGTGTGACATGATTATGATATAATCTAAGTGTGACTTAATCACGATATGACGCATATACATGATATTTATGAGGATAAATTAACGATGTATATTTATGCTGGCAATGATATATGATTGATGTATGCGATTACAGTATAGCACCTTGATCTTGACATGTGTTGATGATGATATTATACGAATGATAAGACACGTAGGTGATACTTAACCCGTACCCCGATATTGGGATGTCGTACGATGGATTTTACCGTACGAGGCATAGATATGATGATTGATCCGCACTCTTGATTCGAGGAAGCCGTACTACGTACGTGACGCTATTGAGACTGGATCGCCGACTATTAGAGATATGGATTCAGACCTTAGGTGGACTCTTAATTCTTATTGACTAGTTTCTTAGGTTTAGTTCCTTTGGAGGTTAGATGGACACTAGTTTAGGCTCGAGTCATATAGTTGTAGTTATACTTGTACATCACAGATGAGTGGTTATTACACATCCGTCTTTACATTCATACCGTAATCATAATGTTGCATGTTCATACATATGTTTCTATAATCAGCATAAAACTCTGCCTGTTAGGACACCAGCACCATTACCGATGATGCGCATGTTCCACGCACACTTATTTGCCGGCTCACATACATCATCATCGGTAATTGCTATGTCGCGTACACTTTAGATCATATTATCTTTTATTGATACAATCAGTTAACAGCTAGATCGATATAATATTGTGATTACTCTCTGGTGTTAGTATAGACATGGTATTTATTACTTAGACATTTCATGCATTCGCATTTTCATGTTATCATGCAGTATTATGGGGCATATGCCGACACTTATCATATACTTACTCATGATTTTGGGATTTTGGATTTCTATAAGATTTCTGGATTTTTGGGGAAAAACGCAAGAATATACAAAAACTTCTCTCTCCTCCTCCTCTCTTTTTAAAACATAAGATGCGGTTTTCTCGTGATGTATGTGTCGTCCACCATGAGATTTCATATTTTCTGTTGGATTTCGAGACCCGATTCGAGGAGTGGATGAACCGTCTCGGGTACATGGTAGGCCCAGTATGGTACCCCGGGGCAAGAAGATCGAGTTATAGACGATGAGCCTGGTAGGAGAGGACTACCTACCGGTGATGTCTGGCGCGGCGGATATCCGGAGGATACCGACCGTTGTCGTGAGATTTGATGATATGGGCCGATCCGGACTGACGGAGCCCAAGATATTGTGACTATGAGACATTGAGATTTTGATGTATTGAGACTTGAAATTTACATGTTTTGTGTCGATACTTGACACGAATTTCCATGGATTTCATCGATGATATTTCAGATTTCTATACAAATTTACCATGATAAAAGTTAAAGATTTTCTTTATACAGATATATCTAGATTTCAGGATTGATTGATTTACATTCATAGTGCATGCATATTCATTCACACGACATATTATTACTTGAGGCACTGACACGAGCACGGAGTATTTGTATTTACACATAGTATTACCCTGCTATCACTAGATGATTGGGATATAGTAGTGTATTATTATGACCTTGGATAGTGTCGTGCATTCGATTTCTTTTCGCAGATATCTTCTACTCACGAGTTGGCAACTCACCCCCGTTGTGCCAAATTTTATTACAGGTTGATGTACGGGGTTCCTTGGCTGTTTGCTGGCACATCATTTCATTCCGGGTGATTTGCACGGTAGGTTGGTTCATTTGTATCTGGGCCGCCATTGTATTTTTATTATTTCAATTGTATCTAGTAGCTCCATCAACCAAACTTGTATTACTTGATAAGTTCACTGGACCAGTTATTTATTGTGACCTTAGAGTTGTGCTTGTATTATTGTGGTATCTGGTGGATTTGTTGTCTTTTAAGTTTTGAGCCTCGCCCTTTGGCGTTGTATACTATTATGCATTGGTGCGGTTGTTTCCGCCTTTTGGCATAGAGCTAGCTCCCGTTTGGGGATGCTTTTTATTGTTTGTATGTATTTATACTTGTTGTACCCGTTTGGGGCCGGTTTTTACAAAGGAGACTCTGCCGAAATTTTTGAGAAAAATTTGATGATGCTTTTAAACTTGTTTTCTACATGTTTCCTTTACTTCTTCTTCTTTTATGGTTTAAATTTCTGGGCTTCGGCTTACTTAGGTTACGTTGCGCCTCTAGACGTTTCGTAATCTAAGTGTCAGTCACGTTCCGTACTTTCGGGTCGTGACAAAGTTGGTATCAGAGCGCTAGGTTTAACCTTGTATATGTCTAGGGTGACCCTTGGTTGATGGAGTAGGCGACTTAGGTAGAGTGACGTACCGTGGGTATGATCCGCGGCATACTTACGATACACTACTCTTCTTAAGTAGCCTTAGGATGTACATTTGTTTGCACCGCATTTCATTCGTTCCTTTGTTCTATCTTCGTCGATATCGGAGGGTGGTTTCTGTTACCACGGGCGCACGGGCAGAAGGAGTTGCGGCTCGAATGCGATAACCATTAGGGTATCGGTTATTCCTGAGGATTGAAGCATTATTTAGCGTGCGGGAGAAGGGTATTCACATGCCGTCCAGACGAAGTTAAAGGATTCGAACGATTGTCAGAAACCCATTTTCCCAAGTTTAAAGTATTCGGAAGAACATGCAGGTATTTCTATGGACCCTCTAGAAGAATGAAACCCTAACTCGACATAATGACCACGAGAACGCCCTTGAACCTTAGGGTTTTCGGCAGTTCCGCAGTGCCATTAGTGAGGCTTGGGTTTGCCCTTCTACGGCTGAACCATCGATGCTGGGGTATGTACAGGATATTTTTAAACTATACTTGAGTGTTGAGCTCTCGGGGAATTATGGGATTTTGATGGATCGATCGAAAAGTTTAATGTAGTCCGGATATCAGGTGAAGGGATCGACTACGTGGGAGACTTTAGATATGAGTATTGCCGTTGGTAGCGCAGTCAGCACACCTATGAAGAGACAAGTTCGAAGCAGTCGACACCAGAGGAAAGGGGGAAAGAGGCGCACATTGACGATAGTGTTTACGATTGTGATTTGGTGATTTGAATTTCATATTTCCGTTGATTGGATTTTTATTTTTATTTTTGGTATTTTGAGGATTTTGTTCTACGATTGGTAATTCTTATGTGTGCATTCATTACATTCTATTCGTGCTTCATATATCAGTTGTATTGATGTTGTTTTGTACATACCCAGTACACTCGATTTGGTTTTATAAATTTTGAGATTTTGATTTGATTTCGTGTATATGGGTTACACATGATTTTGACATATGCTTCGACCTAGTTTTCATGCATTTTCGTACTGTGATTTCGATTTTGATATTCGGTGTATGTTTTCGTGCACCATGTGCACCTGATTGAGATTCTTGCGCACATTCGGTGCACCTGATACGATTTGTGCACACCAGATGCACTAAATCGTGGTTTTGTGCAGATTAGATGCACCTGATATTAGAGTCGTGCACGCCCGTTGCAATTGACAGATGTTTTTGGTGCACACCTGTTGCACTCAGTTTTGTTTTTGTGTGAATTCATGGCATCTGTATTTGGTTTCGATTTCAGTGCGCACCGGATGCACATGATATTTTTATGATGTGATTGGGATTGATTTCAGTTTGATCAGTATGTTTTTATAATCATTACTATTGATTTGGTAACCAGGAGGGACGTGTATGTTAAATAAAAGATATATATATATATATATAGCTATTTTTTTTAAAAATAAACGTCCGCTACTTATGCCGTGGTACGTGCATCACACGACAATTTTCAAAAGGGGTTCTTGCATGCTTCTTTATCCAGATGTTTGGACGATTTTACTATGATGTGCACAATATATAAGTTGTAATTTTGATGTATATTATGCTGGTTTTCGTATTGGGTTTTGGTATTTTATTTTCGCCATAACTCCGATGATTGTGTTATGCTTGACGGAGTTGATTTTAGTTATGTATTGATAATTTCAGAGCCCCGACGATTTGAGTGTTTTGGCTGAATGCTTTAGTAATTGGGGGGAGTTTTAACTTAAATTCGGGGACCGAATTTCTTAAAGGGGGGAATATTATAACATTTTAAAAATAATTAAATAATTAATTAAATAAATAAAATCGTTTAAGTGAATTTTATAATTTTCGGTAAAGTAAAACGTAGTTTTCATAAAACTAAACCGTGATTATTTTTCACAATAAATTTAAAAATAACTATTTTAATTATGTTATTACTAGTAAACGGTGTTTATTTAGCCACTTATAAATTTTTAGTTTAATTAAATATTTTTCTTAAATTAATTATTTTAAATATTAACATAAGCTTTATTTTTACACTAAATTAGTGTAAATTACAAATTTGAATGGGTCAAATTTGCAAAAAAATGAACCATTGCATCTTAGAATCAAGTGTGTTTCATGCAAAATTTATTTTCAAAATTTTACAATGGTTCTAGACCATTCCAGGTCAAATGGAGTGAAGAAAATAAAGAATTTTTAAATAAATTCATGAAAAGACATAATTGTATGACATTTTTATGAAACCTTCTACACTTTTCTTCACCTTTTCTCACTCTCCTCTCTTTTCCTCACCTCATGGCCAGCCTCACCTCCATGGGCAGCCCCAAAAATTTTCCCCCATCATTTTTGCATCATCAAAAATTCAATAAAAAATCCACAAAATCCTAATAAATTCCTACCCTCTATTCTTTGCTCATCTTTACATGGATTTTGGAGATGGAAAGCATTAATTTTGGAGGCTTATTTTCATGTTTGAATTTCATGTTGTGGAGATATAAATCTTCTTCTTTTGATTTATTGTTATTAGATGTTTCATTTAAGCATAATTAGATTTAATAAATAATTTCTATCTACAAGTTTTAAAATTCAAGTTAGGGTTTATAAAATTAAGTTATGGTTTTTATTAATTAATTAGGGTTATAATAACTAGTTTAACATTTTTAGAAGTGGAAAATCTTGTATGGATGATATATTGTAAATTGGTTATCCAAAATTGTTTAAATTAATCCATTTTGCAAACTAGATTTCTATATATTGTATATTGGTGAGATAAAATTCCAATTAATATTTGTAACACTAGATTGTGGTTTTAATGAGGATATTAACTTGTTAGTGGAGTAAAAAACTTAAATTGGTTACTAGTTTCTTTTGATAATTGGAAAATAGTAATAAAAATGTTATTTTTGCTAACTAGAATTTGGAAATTCTTAAATAAATGAGGTTTAAAATCTAAATTATGATTTCATTATATTATTATCATCATGAATTGTAGTTTAATACATTAATTCATGCAAAATCAAATTTAGTTGTGATATTGTGAAATGTTGCTTAAAAGTATCGAAATCGGGCAAGTTTGCAAACTAGAATTTTCAAACTAATATAAATTAGAGTGTTAAAAATATAGTGATGGTTTATATAGTCTAGTTATGCTAATTAATGAATATTATGACCATTATTTTCTTTTAAACATCAAGTTTTAAAGTAAAACGGTAAATTGGTGTTTTCGGGTTTTACGGAATTGGATGATTTGATCAATTTGAGGGTTCTGATGATTTAAACCAAGTTTTATATTATAAGTAATGAGTTTTAAAAACTATGAGTTGTTTGTTTATGTTTATCTATATCAATCGGCGTTTGTACGCCGATATCGAGCGATATTTGGTTCTTTTGCATGAGCGGGACATAGGTTTTAACATATGCGTATTTCTTACGTCGTTTTGATATTGTACGTGATTCAGTTTACGATACTACATATGTTTACGTATAGGTACCCCTCATGTGGACTGCGGGCGATGAAGAAGAGGATGGAGACACCGTCTTCGGCAGACAAGGACCAGGTGAGTAGATGTATATCTACGGGGGGAAGTCGGGTGGATGGCGTTTACCACCCCCGCAAGCGTTGAATAGGAATAAGTACTTATTGTCATTAGGAAGCCAGACGTGACCTTAGAATTTCGGTGAGTAGGACCCTAGTAGTGACCTTAAGTTGGACTGGATTGATGTAGAAAGACCTTACCCGAGGACGACTATCTTGGAGGAGATTCGTAGGTTTCAGGTAGATACACACACACGCACACACTGAGACTCGACGTGGTGTATACGTGCATGTATATATATATATAGGACTAGGTGTAGGTGTGTGTGTGTGTGTGTGTGTATATATATATATACATAATACGTATATGTAATACAAGGATGTGATATGATACACGGGGATGAAACAATATAACTGGGCTGATGCCGTGATTCTTGGCTATACAGTCGTGTTATGATATTAGCGGATCATTAGAAAATGAGATAATGGATTTGTATACTTGAACAATAATAAAGGGTGGTGATGATATTGAAGTATATGGGACTCTAAAATAGAACCCGGACCGTAACCTGTGCCGAAAATTCTGATATGATATAGGTGTGACTTGATTTCGATATGATATATATGTGTAACTCGATTACGATATCATATAGGTGTGACATGATTACGATATGATCTAAGTGTGACTTAATCACGATATGACACATATACATGATATTTATGAGGATAAATTAACGATGTATATTTATGCTGGCAATGATATATGATTGATGTATGCGATTACAGTATAGCACCTTGATCTTGACATGTGTTGATGATGATATTATACGAATGATGAGACACGTAGGTGATACTTAACCCGTACCCCGATATTGGGATGACGTACGATGGATTTTACCGTACGAGACATAGATATGATGATTGATCCACACTCTGGATTCGAGGAAGCCGTACTACGTACGTGACACTATTGAAACTGGATCGCCGACTATTAGAGATATGGATTCAGATCTTAGGTGGACTCTTAATTCTTATTGACTAGTTTCTTAGTTTTAGTTCCTTTGGAGGTTAGATGGACACTAGTTTAGGCTCGAGTCATATAGTTGTAGTTATACTTGTACATCACAGATGAGTGGTTATTACACATCCGTCTTTACATTCATACCGTAATCATAATGTTGCATGTTCATACATATGTTTCTATAATCAGCATAAAACTCTGCCTGTTAGGACACCAGCACCATTACCGATGATGCGCATGTTCTACGCACACTTATTTGCCGGCTCACACACATCATCATCGGTAATTGCTATGTCACGTATACTTTAGATCATATTATCTTTTATTGATACAATCAGTTAACAGCTAGATCGATATAATATTGTGATTACTCTCTGGTGTTAGTATAGACATGGTATTTATTACTTAGACATTTCGTGCATTCGCATTTTCATGTTATCATGCAGTATTATGGGGCATATGCCGACACTTATCATATACTTACTCATGATTTTGGGATTTTGGATTTCTATGAGATTTCTGGATTTTTGGGGAAAACCGCAAGAATATATAAAAACTTCTTTCTCTCTCCTCCTCTCTTTTTAAAACATAAGATGCGGTTTTCTCGTGATGTATGTGTCGTCCACCATGAGATTTCATGTTTTCTGTTGGATTTCGAGACCCGATTCGAGGAGTGGATGAACCGTCTCGGGTACATGGTGGGCCCGGTATGGTACCCCGAGGCAAGAAGATCGAGTTGTAGACGATGAGCCTGGCAGGGGAGGACTACCTACCGGTGATGTCTGGCGCGGCGGATATCCGGAGGATACCGACCGTTGTCGTGAGATTTGATAATATGGGTCGATCCGGACTGACGGAGCCCGAGATATTGAGACTATGAGACATTGAGATTATGAGGTATTGAGACTTGAGATTTACATGTTTTGTATCGATGCTTGACACGGATTTCCATGGATTTCATCGATGATATTTCAGATTTCTATACAAATTTACCATGATAAAAGTTAAAGATTTTCTTTATATAGATATATCTAGATTTCAGGATTGATTGATTTACATTCATAGTGCATGCATATTCATTCACACTACATATTATTACCTGAGGCACTGATACGAGCACGGAGTATTTGCATTTACACGTAGTATTACCCTGCTATTACTAGATGATTGGGATATAGTAGTGTATTATTATGACCTAGGATAGCGTCGTGCATTCGATTTCTTTTCGCAGATATCTTCTACTCACGAGTTGGCAACTCACCCCCGTTGTGCCAAATTTTATTGCAGGTTGATGTACAGGGTTCCTTGGCTGTTTGCTGGCACATCATTTCATTCCGGGTGATTTACACGGTAGGTTGGTTCATTTGTATCTGGACCGCCGTTGTATTTTTATTATTTCAATTGTATCTAGTAGCTCCATCAACCAAACTTGTATTACTTAATTAGTTTACTGGACCAGTTGTTTATTGTGACCTTAGAGTTGCGCTTGTATTATTGTGGTATCTGGTGGATTTGTTGTCTTTTAAGTTTTGAGCCCCGCCCTTTGGCGTTGTATACTATTATGCATTGGTGTGGTTGTTTCCGCCTTTTGGCGTAGAGCTAGCTCCCGTTTGGGGATGCTTTTTATTGTTTGTATGTATTTATACTTGTTGTACCCCTTTGGGGCCAGTTTTTACAAAGGAAACTCTGCCGAAATTTTTGAGAAAAATTTGATGATGCTTTTAAACTTGTTTTCTACATGTTTCCTTTACTTCTTCTTCTTTTATGGTTTAGATTTCTGAGCTTCGGCTTACTTAGGCTACGTTAAGCCTCTAGACGCTTCGTAATCTAAGTGCCGGTCATGTTCCGTACTTTCGGGTCGTGACAATATGAGGCCCAAGAGATCTGTTGCTCTTTCTCCATGTCCGATGAAAGGAGATTTGGTCATCTTTCCTTTGAGACAAGATTGACAAGTTTCATAAGATGAAAACTCGAACGTATCCAAAAATCCATCTTTATGCAACTTACTCAGTCTTTTCTCTCCGATATGACCAAGTCTACAATACCACAAGTTGGATTCGTTCATATCTAAACTTTTCCTCTTGCGTGTGTTTTGTATATTGAGAACTGTGTTTTGATTAAGAACGTAGATACCATTGCACAGTGTTCCTTCTGCAACGAGTACCTTATCAAGGTAAATGTTCATGATATTTCTATCAAGAACAAAGTTATATCCATCTTTATCAAGCAAAGAAACTGATATGATGTTGCAAACCTTGGAAGGTACATAGTAGCAATTGTTCAAAATCATAGTGCTACCATTTGGCAACACAAGGTGATATTCACTGACGGCTGCAGCATTAACTTGTGCTATGTTCCCTACTCTGAGGGACATATCACCAGGTCTAACTATCCTACTTTTTCTCAGTCCCTGCAAAAAATTACAGATATGAGATCCTGATCCGGTATCTAGTACCCAGGAGGTAGGACTGACCGAAAAACAGTTCTCAATAACAAGAACACCTGAAAAAGATGCAACGGTATGTTTCTTCTTCGATGGGGTTATCAAGGAATTCAAACTTTCCTCTTTCCCTTGCTCATACTCATGACCATTGTCATAAGTTAGAGCCGAACCGACGTTTCCCTGCCCCAAATAAGAATTCGGATCGGTCAAGCGATACATTTTATTATCTTGATTAGGGCGTGAAATGGTTGCTACCTGGAGAGAGAGAGGGAAAACACTCTGCGTGCGCTCTTGCAAGATTAGATTGGTTTATTAATTTATCTAATCAGGATGGCTCCCACTGTTTCCTCAAATTCTTCTTCAAACCCTAAAAGAAGAACTAGTCAGGATTAATCGTGTAAGTCCACATTGCCAACCCCGGTTCTTGCGGGGAGGCGGAAACGGTATAAAAATCAAATTTTTAGCGCACTAGGCAACATGGACTAACAAAAGTCGGGATCTTTTCTAAACAAAACTAGCTACCAAGCTAAAGAGAGTTAGCTACTCGGAAAAGATGTTATACCTCACTTGAACTCCTTCTTCTTGAACTCTTTGTAGAGGTGGGATGGTGCTTTCCTAGTCGTCTTCTTTCGTCAAAGATGGATCCACCTGAGGGATCAACCTTGGGCTCCTTTCTCGAACTTTGAGAGAACTAAGGTCTTTGGCTTGCTAGACCTTCAACCCTAGAGTGAGTAGAGAGTGGTTTAGAGTATTTTATCTCAAGAAGAGATTTCTCAACACATGAGAATGGATCTCCTTGAACTAGAGGAGGAGGAAGAAGAAGAGAGGAGAGAGAATGGTTATGATAGAATGAATTGGTTTTTTACAACCATAACAATATCTAGTGAATTATCAAATTAATAAAATTAATCTAAATGAAAAGTTGATGGAAGGTTTGATAAGACTATTATCATTTCACATTAAATGGTTTTGCTAGAATCAAAGAGCATCTTTGATGTGTAATGATGATAGTCAATGTTTCAACCATGGTCAATAAGTCAACCTTGGTCAACAAGTCAACAAACCCAACCATGACACATTTTCATTTAATTAATATTATTAATTGATAATTCACAAATTCATTAGGGTTTGGAAAAAGTCGACTGTCAACTGTGCATACACACCCGTTCCGAAACCCTAATAAAAATCCTCTTCCTCCGCCTCAATCATCTGTGCATACACACCCGCATTCGTGTTCCGAGGAACATGAATACTATGAGATAAAACTAACCCCAAAACATATACTAGGATCTGGCTCAAACCAGAGCCCGCTAGTAATATTCGTCCGGACTCCAAACGTGCACAAGTGCGCGGATGAGAACGAACCCTGTCGCAAAACCATACGACCTCTACTCTGTTTTGCCCAAAGGCGAATAGCCCTCTGTGTGGGACTCTAAAGACTCGACACTACGCTGGCAATGGGTTTAACCACAGACCGCAAGCGGCACTAGCTGTACGCAACGGTCCCCAGGTAGATGCCGATAAGAAGACTGACGAGGTGAACCCCATCTGAACTCCTACTGAGCCTGAATGTGACAGTTTCCGTACAGTCCGGTCTGTTCGTCTGATACATCGCATGGCGGGCCTAGGGGGCGGTAAACGTCAGTCCCCTAATAGCAGTACAAGTCGTGTCGGAGTGAAGCCCAGAACACCCTGAGATAACACTGGAAACCTACCAGTATATCTCGCTTGCCCTGGCCAGGGACTACTCATGTAATGGCTCTCCTAGACACAGCGCGATGTCAACCCCCATTACCGGGAGAGACGAATCCTGTCTAACCGTCACTTCCTCCAAGTGCTTCGGGACTGCACCCAACTACTACCTGTTTGCATGACTCCTTTGAGCCGTGGTAGGGTAGTAGTCAAAGTACAGTGGGAACACACTTGAGGCGAAGTGACAGTGTCAAGTCAGCAAACTAAGCTGTACTCATGTCACCTGGGAACTGATAACTGACGATAGGTATAATACCAACCATCAGTTTCCAACGAGTCCTGTCCAGTGTGCTCGTAGCCTAACGAGCACCCGCATACTATCTCAAGTACGACGTACTGACGGCTGTGGGACAGACCGCCTCCCGCACTGGGATGAGAAGCGCATACGCTAGTCTACTCCGGAGTATCGATGCCCTGTCTCGATAATCCTATGACTAGGGACGTGTATAAGGATGTGCTTGTAGATTACCCAGCCCCCACAAGTGTGACTACCATCACAACGCTGGTAATCAAGCAAAGATCCTAAAGGCTCTACTAATGTGTATAGATAATATGCTAAAAGAAACACATGTACACATTAAAGTAGAAACAAACCAAGTAGCATACTACCATCTTGAGAAAGATTGTATATACAACTGTGAATATCCCAAGCTTCCATTAAGTAATATACAAACTAGTATGATACAGTAATGGCCTCTAGGGCATATACACTAACAATCTCCCACTTGCACTAAGGCCATGTACTGGCGTATCGAAGACCTATCATCTCGATCAGCTGCTCGAACTGAGTCTGGGGCAAGGCCTTGGTGAATGGATCTGCAGTGTTATCTTCTGAAGCAACCCTCTGAACCACGATCTCCTGGCGATCCACGATCTCCCTGATCAGGTGATACCGCCTCAAGATGTGTCTGGATTTCTGATGGGACCTGGGTTCCTTCGCTAAAGCTATAGCCCTGTTGTTATCGCAATACAGAGGTATTGGATCAACAATGGACGGAACCACCTGAAGTTCTTTCCAGAACTTCCTCATCCAGACGGCTTCTTTTGCGGCATCAGATGCAGCGATGTATTCCGCTTCCATAGTCGAGTCTGCAACGGTTTCCTGTTTGGAACTCTTCCAACACACCGCCCCTCCATTGAGGGTAAAGACAAAGCCCGGCATGGACTTGGAATCATCCTTGTTACTCTGGAAGCTGGAGTCAGCAAAGGCCTCGATCTGGAGGTCTTTTCCACCATATACCAAGAACATCTCCTTAGTCCTTCTCAGGTACTTGAGAATGTTCTTTACCGCTATCCAGTGTTTCTCTCCAGGGTTTGACTGATACCTGCTTACTACACTCAGTGCATAAGCCACATCTGGTCTGGTACACAATATCGCATACATTATAGAGCCTGCCGCAGAAACGTAGGGTATAATAGACATGCGATCCCTTTCCAAATCAGTCTTGGGAGACATCTCTTTGGAGAGGGTGATCCCGTGACAAGCCGGTAGATTACCGTGCTTGGAATCTTCCATACTGAATCTTTTCAGTATGGTGTCGATGTACCTGGACTGCGAAAGTTCTAATATCCTTTTGGATCTATCACGATAGATCCGGATCCCCAGAATGTAGGAGGCATCACCCAGGTCTTTCATGGAGAACCTGTGTGACAAGAACCCCTTGACAGATTGTAGCATAGGAATGTCATTTCCTATCAACAGAATGTCATCCACGTACAAAACGAGGAATACGACAGTTCTTGCTACAAATCTACTATAGATGCATGGTTCATCTGGATTTTTGATAAAGCCAAATTCTTTGACCGTCTCATCAAAACAGATATTCCAACTCCGCGATGCCTGCTTTAGTCCATAGATGGACTTAAGCAACTTGCACACCTTTCCGCTGCTCCCACTCTGAATGAAACCCTCTGGCTGGTCCATATAGACGCACTCCTCTAAATTTCCATTTAGAAAAGCGGTCTTTACGTCCATCTTCCAAATCTCATAATCGTGGAAAGCAGCGATGGCAAGAAGGATCCGAATGGATTTCAGCATAGCCACTGGAGAAAAGGTTTCTTCATAGTCCAAACCAGGTCTTGTAGGGTTCTTAGGCACGTTAATGAAGTCTCACATGGCATCAACCATGCCAATTTATAATTTTTCCGGTGCCGAGAAACCCTAATACGGATCGTTAACTAGAATTTTAGGCGAAAAACGAAACTAGTTAACATCTTAACTAAAGGAGAGAGGCTACAACCTCTGTAGATCCATTTCTCCACTTCCTTAGCTCCATGTAGGCGTCCTCTCGCTATCCGTCTTGAATCCCGAACTCAATCGTCGGCTTCATCGGAGAAATGGGCGGGCTAGGTCGTCGGCTTCGTGCCGAAGATGATCTACGTTGAGACATCACAAGTTCAAGCTCCAACTTCACCAAGTTATGAAACTTGTGAAGAAAACACCCTATACTACTTGGCAAGAGGTAGAGGGTGAAGAAATAGGAGGTGGGTTCACTTTAGAATTGGATTTCTTACACTTTTGCTCAAGTTTCCATTGATGGACTTAAGCTTTTTCTTGAAGAAGAAGATGATGAAGAAAATAGAATATGATAATTGTTGATTAAAAAAGGAAAAGAAAATGAATACTTATCATATACTAACTATGGTAGAGTGTAGAGAATAGACCATGGTTACTTGGAAGGGTTAGGGTTAAGCATGAAGACAAGAATGGTTACAAAGTCAAAGCTTCATGAAGCTTCAACTAGAAACAAAGAAAGCCACCATTCTCTTCAAAATCTTTTCCAAATAAATCAATAAATAAATAAAAGAATAAGAAAAACCCTAATCATCATCTTAACCATGGTTTAATTCTATACACTTAACCAAAGAAGCAAGTATCATCAAACATGATACAATCAAGTGTATAAAAGTATATCACATATACAACTTGCACATACAAGTGAGAAAATCCATATAAAGTGAACCAATACTAGTTAATGCAAAGTAATATATCAAATATATATTTATACATTAAATCATTAAATCAACACTTGATTCAATGATCCGGTCATGTCGCACATAACCGACTAGTATCCAATGTATCGGCTTATCGAATCAATCCTTGATTCGATATCTATGTTATATCGCATATAACCAGTCGATACATTCATCGCGAGAATGAAATACGGTATCACATACTCACATCATTCTCGGTCCCGCACATATCTCATATGTGTCCCTATTTCGTTTCGCTTGAGCCAGGAAACCTCTGTGTAGAACTCTAAAGACTCGTCAATACGCCGGCAGCAGATGATGATCAAATCAAGCACCCACAAGCCGCAAGCGGTCTGCTAAACGTAACGGCCACCCGGGTATTGAGCGATCAGAAGATCGACGAGCAAGCCCGCTCACACTCCTGTGAATCCAACCAGTAACACTTACCGTACAGTCCGGTCTGTTCGTCTGAAATGTCGCATATCAAGTCTAGGGGTGGTAAACGTCAGACCCCAATAACCGATAAGTCGTGCCGATGTGAGGCTTATAACGGGTCGAGAAACTACTGGTAACACTTACCATCAAATCTCTGATCAGCCCTGGCCAAGGACTTCCCTGTTACGGCCAATCGAGCACAGCGCAACATCAACCCCCAATACCGAGAGAGACGAAACCCCTCCTATAGCTCATTGCCTCCATGTGACTCGGGACTGTACCCAAAAACCACCATTTTACACGCCCTCATGGACGTGGTAAGGTGGAGATCAAAGCACAGTGGGAATTACACAAGACTCTATGACGATCTCGGGTCTACAGACTAACCTGCACAAGTGTCACCTGAGAACTGCCATATGACGTGAGGTATAATACCATCTGGGAGTTCTCGGCGAGTCCGTCCAGTGTACCCAGTCTCCACTGAGCACCCGTATACCATCTCTGATGTCAAACACCAATGGATATGGGATCATCCATCGCCCATATCATGGGTCGAGAAGCGTATACGCTAGTCTACACTGGTATATCGATGCCCCGTCTCGATACACCCACGACTAGGGACCTTGAAGGATGTACTTATGGACTACCATGTCCCCACTAGTATGATCTGCATCATAGTCCAGGCAGTCAAGTACATATCCTAAGGGCTTTACCAACATGTAACTATAAGACAGTTTAAAGAGACTAGTATACATGTTAAGATAAAGAGTAACCAGATAGCATACTATCATATCGAGCAAGAAAGTCATCTCTATATATGTCCAAGCATCCAATATAATATACATCATCTGTACAATACTGGCCTCTAGGGCATACATACAACTAACAGGTCTCTGACGAAACCCTTTGCAACAAGTCTAGCCTTATAGGTCTCGACCTGTCCATCTACACCAATCTTCCTTTTGAAGATCCACTTGCATCCTACGGGTTTTACCCCATCTGGAGCAATGTCCAACGTCCATACTTTGTTGGTGTACATGGACTCCATTTCGGTCCGCATTGCATCCAGCCATTTTACCGAGTCAACGCTCTGAATGGCTTGCTGGAAGCTAGTAGGCTCATCACTATCAATGATGCAGTCCTCTCTATCCCCGTCTATGAGAAAACCATAGTATCTCTCGGGCGGATGAGAATGCCTACTACTCCTGCGGAGTGGCGTAGGAATGTCCTGATCTCTCGAACCCTCTAGTTCTACTAAGCTTTCAGTAATAGCTTGTGGTTCTGGAATTTCTTCCGGTTCTACTGCGCTCCCACTAATTTCCTTTTCCAAGAACTGGTGTTCTAGAAATTGGGCATTACGAGAAACAAATACCTTTTGTTCCTCTGCGTGGTAGAAAAGATACCCCCTGGTGTTCTTTGGGTATCCCACAAACTTGCACAGTACTGAGCGTGCCTCGAGTTTGTCCGCATGCTGCTTTTTGACAAAAACTGGACATCCCCAGATCTTCAGGTATTGAAGATAGGGTTTCTTCCCACTCCATAATTCATATGATGTGGTAGGCACAGTCTTAGTTGGAACTCGGTTCAAAAGGTATGCAGCTGATTCTAGCGCATATCCCCAGAATGAGCGCGGTAACTCAGCATTACTCATCATGGACCTTACCATATCCAATAGAGTTCGGTTTCGTCTCTCCGATACACCGTTATGTTGCGGAGTGTATGAAGGAGTAAGTTGAGAGAGAATTCCATTCTCTTTTAAGTAATTCAGGAACTCGGCACTCAAGTATTCACCACCTCGATCAGATCTTAGTGTCTTGATACTTTTGCCTGTTTGTTTTTCTACTTCATTCTTGTATTCCTGGAATTTTTCAAAGGCTTCAGATTTATGTTTCATTAAGAAGACATGTCCGAACCTTGAAAAATCATCCGTAAAAGTAATGAAGTAAGAATAACTGCTTCGTGCATGCGTAGACATTGGACCGCACACGTCGCTGTGTATGAGTCCCAAGAGCTCGCTCGCTCTTACTCCGTGTCCAGTGAACAGAGTCTTTGTCATCTTTCCTTTGAGACAGGATTGACAAGTTGCATAAGATTGATACTCGAACGGATCTAAATATCCTTCTGTATATAACTTAGTCAACTTTCTCTCATTGATGTGACCTAGTCTACAATGCCATAAGAAAGCCTGATTGATATCAGGAGACTTTCTTTTGTGTGTATTCTGGACGTTGAAAATTTGTGGTTGGTTTAATACGTATATACCGTTGCTTAATGTACCTGACCCAATCAGAACTTGATTAAGGTAAATGTTCACAACATTGCTTACAAATGCAAATTCATAACCTTCTTTAGATAATAAAGATACAGAAATGATATTACAAGTTGCATTTGGTACAAAATAACTACCACGCAAAACCAAAAAATGTCCATCTGACAAACCCAGGTGATAGTCCCCCACGGCCTCAGCATCCATGCTAGCTCCGTTTGCAACTCTGAGGGTCATGTCACCTGCTTTCAAAAACCTACGCTTTCTCAACGCCTGCAAAGAATTACAGATATGAGATCCTGATCCGGTATCCAATACCTAGGAAGTAGAGTTTATTAATAGACAGTTTTCAATAACATACACACCTGAAGCTGAAGCCGCAACCTGCTTCAGATCCTGTGTCCTGGCTTTCCAAGCCCTGCAATCCTTTTTCCAGTGTCCACTCTTGTGACAGTAAAAGCACTCTTCTTTCCCCATAAGCTTCCCTGCTATCTTTGTTGCTTTTGCCTTTCCCTTCGTATCCACTTTACTGACACCGCCTCTTGGTTTGGCGGGGGCTTTCTTCTTCTTTCCCTTGGCTTTCGCCTTGGACTTAGAAGAGGAAGATCCTCCTACAAACAAAGTGGATGTCTCCCTACCCTTTTGTAGGGTGCCCTCAGCAGTCCTCAACATGTTCAGAAGCTCGGGAAGTTCAACCTCCTTTCCTTGCATGTTGAAGTTTAGGATGAACTGGGCGTAAATGGAAGGAAGGGACTGGAGAATCAAGTCCGTATAGAGTTCATTCTCCAACGTGGTCCCAAGGTCCGCAAGCTCCTCAATGTAGCCAATCATCTTAAGCACGTGTTCCGCTACCGATGATCCGACGGCCAATCTTGCCGAAAATAGCTTCTTCGACACTTCGTATCTTACGATACGAGACTGCTCTCCATACAGTTCTTTTGTATGGAGAAATATGGACTCTAGGTCCATATTCTCATGCCTCCTCTGATGTTCGTTGTCCATCGAGGCAAGCACGAGGCATTTAGCCTTCGCGCAATCGATCTCCCATGTCTTACGGATTTCTTTATCCGCGACGCTGGAGGTGGGACCTGGGACTGGGGGAGCTTTGGTGGTAAGAAGATACCCCAACTTGTCATAAGTGATTGCCATCTTGACATTCCTGAGCCAATCTTTGTAGTTTGGCCCTGTCAGTATGTTTTTATCTAGTAATAACTTAAGTCCGGTCATCTTGAATGGTCGCTGCAATTAGGAGAGAGAAAAGAAACACTCGGCATGATGCTCTTGCAAGTTTAGAGTGGTTTTTAGTTTGTCAAAACAGGATGGCTCCCACTGTCTCTCGAATCCCTCCTCAAACCACAAAGGAAGAATTAGTCGGGATCAATCCCACCGTACAATACTTGCTTAACCGTTCAGCCAGGCCAGTGTCGGTACTTCGAGGGAGGTTTTCCAACGCTTTCGCGAAGTTCCTTAATTTAAGAACCACTTTTCCCTGTAGGCATAGCCCCGCTAACACCTTTCTAGACACCTACTAGGTTTATAGCATTGATCGTTTAGTGAGAAATTTCCCGAGGAGTAGCATATACTCACAGTAGGATCGGGATCCAAATATCATCGCGTGACAAAACTGAAGGAATCCTACCAGAATCATCACACTCCAAATGGTATGCAACGCTAGCAAGTTTTAGTACTTATGAAACTCCCGATGTGATTTTTGCCCCATGCTCTTATGACCTTGGCGTGAGGTCAAAATGTCATAAGTCACATGTCAAGTTCTACCCATCATTATCCAGGTTAATTTGAACCCACCCGTACCTACCCTTGACGTAGGCCAAAATGGCAGTACGACTGTCTTAAATCAACGCATTCTATCTATGCAACAGATAAATATCCGGCAGCTACCAATCACTATGCCTTGGAGTGAGGTCAAAATACATAGCTTGAATACTACCGAATATTTAACTGAAATGATGGAGGGCTACGAATGGTTTTGGCGAAACCGTGAACGTAGTGAACTTGATATAATCGATGGAACGAGATAGCTTTTAAAAGGAGTGGTTCAAGTTCCGCATTTAAAAGTTTAGTTTTGAAAAGAACCGAGTGGTTTTCAAAGTGTTCCAATCGACTTTTGCTTGGTTTATTTTCTTGCATTAGTTCTTTTAATGCGTCCCATCATTTAATCCTACCATTGCAGAAAACAACCAAAATATAACGTACGCTTATGCCATTCACATTCGCCACGGGGCCCCGTCATCACCCGTTAGGTTACTTAACTAACAACAGAGCGGGGGCTGGGCTAGCGCGGCTGTAAAACATAAGCAACGCCTAAATAGTTATTATATATAAATATATGGCAATGATAGACATTATAGATCACAGATGAATACATTGGATATACTAGGAATCCGCAATCCGTTCGAGCCTGCAACGAAAAGCGGATTACACGGTCGCGGTGAATAGCCAATACCCCACCCAAGACCCCTACGGGTGCGGCAAACTACCCGCCAAGTACCCGAAGCGAAGCAACCTCCCTCAACTCCGTGAGTAGGCCACTCGGCACCTCGAGATACCCGGTAGTTTGTGCACCCCCTCCATGGGTCTATCCTAGGAGCAAAAACAGTAAAAAGAATTATACAATGACGGCTACAACCCCGACCCGGTTGTGCGGCCAAACAAATAATATTACATCAATTTACATATTACATGAATGAAAGAAAAAGAAACACTCATCTCACATCCACCCCGGCTATTCACCCGCGACAATCCAACGCATTCATATACACATACCATCACCAAACACAGATCACAGATATGTATAACACCTACTAATCGACATATAGCGATTAGCCGACGTTCAATACATATAAACATCACAGATATAACCGATTAGTCAAAGTATAGTGAAGTTCGATCAAAAATACGGATTTATAGGCCCCCAAATACGAATTTCATTTCTGGAAAATCTGGGCTGAAATAAACCATCTTAAAAATCCCAAAACCACAACCTAAGAACACTGCAACAAACTCGGTCATGAACCGAGTCAAAACGGCCGTGGTTCCGCGGCAATGGGTATACTTTTGCCGCGGAACCTCCGCGCTTTGAAGGGATCACTCGACCATTTTTTGTGGGCTTCTTCACAAAACCCTGAGATGATTTTTGGAGTATGACTTTTTATTTTTAGAGCAGAAAAAAATTTAAAAGAAACTTAGGGTTTTGCATGTCGTAGTTTTGCGATTTTTCCGATCGAACTTCTATACACTTTACTACCTAGCTAGTTTATGTTTAGTTGGTCTCTGATACCACTGTAAGTCCACGTTGCCAACCCCGGTTCTTGCGGGGAGGCGGAAACGGTATAAAAATCAAATTTTTAGCGCACTAGGCAACATGGACTAACAAAAGTCGGGATCTTTTCTAAACAAAACTAGCTACCAAGCTAAAGAGAGTTAGCTACTCGGAAAAGATGTTATACCTCACTTGAACTCCTTCTTCTTGAACTTTTTGTAGAGGTGGGATGGTGCTTTCCTCGTCGTCTTCTTTCGTCAAAGATGGATCCACCTGAGGGATCAACCTTGGGCTCCTTTCTCAAACTTTGAGAGAACTAAGGTCTTTGGCTTGCTAGACCTTCAACCCTAGAGTGAGTAGAGAGTGGTTTAGAGTATTTTATCTCAAGGAGAGGTTTCTCAACACATGAGAATGGATCTCCTTGAACTAGAGGAGGAGGAAGAAGAAGAGAGGAGAGAGAATGGTTATCATAGAATGAATTGGTTTTTTACAACTATAACAATATCTAGTGAATTATCAAATTAATAAAATTAATCTAAATGAAAAGTTGATGGAAGGTTTGATAAGACGATTATCATTTCACATTAAATGGTTTTGCTAGAATCAAAGAGCATCTTTGATGTGTAATGATGATAGTCAATGTTTCAACCATGGTAAACAAATCAACCTTGGTCAACAAGTCAACAAACCCAATCATGACACATTTTCATTTAATTAATATTATTAATTAATAATTCACAAATTCATTAGGGTTTGGAAAAAGACGACTGTCAACTGTGCATACACACCCGTTCCGAAACCCTAATGAAAATCCTCTTCCTCCGCCTCAATCATCTGTGTATACACACCCGCATTCGTGTTCCGAGGAACATGAATACTATGAGATAAAACTAACCCCAAAACATATACTAGGATCTGGCTCAAACCAGAGCCCGCTAGTAATATCCGTCTGGACTCCAAACGTGCACAAGTGCGCGGATGAGAACGAACCCTGTCGCAAAACCATGCGACCTCTACTCTGTTTTGCCCAAAGGCGAATAGCCCTCTGTGTGGGACTCTAAAGACTCGACACTACGCTGGCAGTGGGTTTAACCACAGACCGCAAGCGGCACTAGCTGTATGTAACGGTCCCCAGGTAGATGCCGATAAGAAGACTGACGAGGTGAACCCCATCTGAACTCCTACTGAGCATGAATGTGACAGTTTCCGTACAGTCCGGTCTGTTCGTCTAATGCATCACATGGCGGGCCTAGGGGGCGGTAAACGCCAGTCCCTAATAGCGGTACAAGTCGTGTCGGAGTGAAGCCCAGAACACCCTGAGATAACACTGGAAACCTACCAGTATATTTCGCTTGCCCTGGCAAGGGACTACTCGTGTAATGGCTCTCCTAGACACAGCGCGATGTCAACCCCCAATACCGGGAGAGACGAATCCTGTCTAACCGTCACTGCCTCCAAGTGCTTCAGGACTGCACCCAACTACTACCTGTTTGCACGACTCCTTTGAGCCGTGGTAGGGTAGTATTCAAAGTACAGTAGGAACACACTTGAGGCGAAGTGACAATGTCAAGTCAGCAGACTAAGCTGTACTCATGTCACCTGGGAACTGATAACTGACGATAGGTATAATACCAACCATCAATTCCTAACGAGTCTTGTCCAGTGTGCTCGTAGCCTAACGAGCACCCGCATACTATCTCAAGTATGACGTACTGACGGCTGTGGGACAGACCGCCTCCCGCACTGGGATGAGAAGCACATACGCTAGTCTACTCCGGAGTATCGATGCCCTGTCTCGATAATCCCACGACTAGGGACGTGTATAAGGATGTGCTTGTAGATTACCCAGCCCCCACGAGTGTGACTGCCATCACAACGCTGGTAATCAAGCAAAGATCCTAAGGGCTCTACTAATGGGTATAGATAATATGCTAAAAGAAACACATGTACATATTAAAGTAGAAACAAACCAAGCAGCATACTACCATTTTGAGCAAGATTGTATATACAACTGTGAATATCCCAAGCTTCCATTAAGTAATATACAAACTAGTATGATACAGTAATGGCCTCTAGGGCATATACACTAACAAATCGCACGTCACAATACTTGCTTAACCTTTCAGCCAGGCTAGTGTTGGTACTTCGAGGGAGGATTTCCAACGCTTTCGCGAAGTTCCTTAATCACTTAACTTCTTTTCCCTGGAGGCGTAGCCCCGCTAACACTTTTCTAGACACCTACTTGGTTTATAGCATTGATTGTTAAGTGTGATAATCTCCCGAGAGTAATCCTTCTCATCAGTGGGATCGGGATCCAACTATCATTGTGTGATGAACTAGATGGAATCCACTCTAGTCACCACACTCCGGAAGGTATGCTAAAATCTGCAAGTTTCCTGTATGTTTGAAACTCCCGATGTGGATTTTTTTCCCCTAAAACCCAAGTGACCTTGACACAGTCAACAAATCAAAAAGTCCTAGTCAAGTTCAACCCGTCATTATCTTGATTGCATTAAACCCACCCGTATAACCCTTGACACAGTCAACAAGGTTACACGACTGTCCTAACCAATCGCATTATATGCTACAAATAAGCAATACTCAACTACAGTTCACTGCGCCTTGACACAGTCAACAAACGCAGCACGAATACTAAGTACAACTTATAAGAAATGACGGAGGGCTACGGCTGGGTTTTTGGCGAAAAACCCGTTAACGTAATGAACTTGATATCGTTGAAGGAACCTAAGTAGTTTTGTAAATATATATAGTGGCAAAAACCTTTGCTAAAGAGGTCACTCCCTGTGAAGGGATCTCGGCTCTTTCCTCGTCGAATGAGGTGCAGGATATTCCAAACAGAATACCACGATGCAAAGCAAAAATAGTCGACTATATTCAAGTTATTACCCTGACTCAAACTTTTACTCAAGGGGTCACTCCCGGTGAAGGGATCTCGGCCCATGCCTCATCGAATGAAGTGCAGGATATTCTAAACTGAATACCACTATACAAAGCAAAAGAGAATGTCTGTAATGTCAGTTTTTAAAGCTTGGTTCCAACAACATCTTTTAGGTTTATTATCTTGCATTAATTAAAATTAATGCGGTCCCATCAATTTGTAACTTATCACACCAGAAAAGAACGAAAATAAAATATATGTATATGCCATCCGCATTCGCCACGGGGCCCCGTCATCACCCGTTAGGTTACTTAACTAACGACAGAGCGGGGGCTGGACTAGCGTGGGTGCAAAACATATACAACATCTACTAGTGTATATATAAGTATATATAACATTCGTCCCAGGCATGATATAAAACAACATCACAGATAACATTACAGAATGGCGGATAATCTTGGAGCCTCGGGTTTCATTTGAGCCGCAAATAAAACCCGACGTTCCCTGTCGTGTGGATAGCATGTGCAATGAAAACCTGTACCCCCTACGAGTGCGGCGAATAGCCCGCCAATTCTAGAACGAAGCCCCCTCCGTCTCAGCGCCATGAGATGTGGGCTTGTTGCCTTCCAGAACCTGGCTATCCGTGCACTCCTCCATGGGGTAATCCTAGTACAGAATATTAAAAATATATATACAACCGGTGACATCGACCTCAGCTCGGTCGTGCCCCAAAATAATATACAAACGGCAAAGACGGCAGTCCACATGTCGGACGCTCACCCCGCAATAACAAATGTACAATTGAATTATAAACTGTATTTCTAACATTGCACCACACGCTATCCACCATGACAAACCAACCACAATCACAGCACAAGCACACAACATCAACGCGAATGTCACGTTCGCAAAACCCGTCTAAAAGAACATATAGCAATCAGACGAGTTTTACCGATCGAGTGACATTCTCGGTCGCAGATAAAAGTGAATATACTGATAATAAAACACGTATCTTAAAATTACGATCGACTAAACTTTCCAAGTGGGCCCCAAGTATTTAAACCAACACTGTAACAAATCTGGGCCCAAAAAGTAATTATTTCAGAAACCACAATTTCCAAAAATTGAGGCCCAGAAGAAAATTTGACCATGTGGGCCCCAAAACAGCCGCGGATCCGCTGCCAATAGGGAGTTTGCGCGGCGGATCCGCGGCGGTTTAGAGGGATCACGTGAAAATTTTTCTTCTGTGGTCTTAAAAAAGTCTGCATGATATTTTGAGAGCAAAATATTGATTTTTCGAGCACTTTTAAAATCGACAGAAAACCCATGTGAGGAAATGCGGTTTTTGAAAAATCCAGTCGATCGTTATTCTAAACACGTTTAAACAAGCTAGTATAGGTTTTATGGGTGGCTCTGATACCATGAAGGGTTACCCTAGTGCCCCGGCCAACTTCCATGGCCAAATGCGGAACAAAAATTTTAAGACGATCAAAACTTTGGCACTAGAATAAAACTTAACCCGGATCATTCCATAAAACTAACTAGCTAAAATAGAGTTCTATCTACTATGATAGAAACCTCACCAAACGAACCAAGTCCTTCGGTCTTCTTTCTTCATCCTTAGCTCCTAGCAAGCGCCTTGAACATGCTTGAACTTCTTTCCTTGCTCCGTCGGTCCTCCAGGATCGAGCTTGTTCTCCGGCCTTCCTTGGTCCTTGATGATCCACCCGGGGAGTATGATCCATGGCTCTAGCTCTTTGCAATATATCAAAAGAGCAACTAGAGAACTTGGGATGCTAGTCCAAGTAATCTAGGATGTAGTGGAGGGTGTCTAAGTGTTTGCTATCTCTTTTCTAACCTCTTCACTTGTTTCTCAACACATAAGAATGTTAGTGAAGAGGAAGAAAATGAAGATGGAAGAAAGTAAGAGGAGGGAGGAACTCAAGAAAGATGAGATCTCAAAGAGAAATGAAGCATGAAGTGAGAGAAAATCACAGACCTTAGTTTTGTGTGTGAATTCTTTCAATAAACAATTAACAACCATGCTTCAATAGTAACTCCAAATGAATTATAAATTCATTTGTGGTCATCACCATTCCTCCCATACCTTTTACTTTACACCTCATTTCCAATTATCAAATAAAAGGAAAATCCAAAATGAGGTGGCCACCTTCTAGAAGGAAAACTGTAATAAATATGGATTTCCAACTACTGTACAAATATACCGGCAATCAGAAAAAAATCCGAACGCCAAAAAGAGATAGAATAACACGAAGAACATAATACTGGAATATATATATCGAAATACATATATGTAAATTATTAAATCAATACCTGATTTAATAATCCGGCTCAAACCCTAGCCAGCTAGTATTACAAACTGTCCGATCGAAAATCCGAGTACCAAGTACATCAATCGATCAAACCCTGCACGTATCCAATACGGCTACTACATCGTTTTGCCTGGATCAGGGAAACCCTCTGTGTGGGACTCTAACGACTCGACAGTACTCTGGCAGTGGGTTTAACCACAAGCACGTCAGCGGCACTAGTTGTACGTAACGGCTGCCCAGGTACCTGTCGAAAAGGAAGGCCGACGAGCAAACTCATCTGGATCTCCTACTGAGCCTATCCGTGACAATATACGCACAGTCCGGTCTCTTCGTCAAAGAGTACCGGGTCTAGGGTATAGTGAACGTCAGACCCTAACAACCTGATAAGTCGTGCCGATGTGGTTCAGGACCAATCCGGGAAACTACTGATCAACCTATCAGTAAATTCCAAGTGCCTTGGCCAAGGTCTTATGGTCCTGACCAATCGAATCACAGTGCGATATCGACTCCCTATTGCTCACTGCCTCCATGTGGCTCGGGACTGAACCCAACCAAAACCTGTTTGTACGACTCAGTAGAGCCGTGGTAGGGGAGTGTTCAAAGTTCAGTGGGAACTCACACGAGACAAATGCCGATCTCGGGTCCAAAGACTAACCTGTATACATGTCACCTGAGAACTTCCATCTGACGATAGGTATAGTACCACATGGAAGTTCTCGACGAGTCCGTCCAGTGTACTCACACCCAGTGAGCACCTGTATACGATCTTAGGTGCATCAGACCAATGGTTGCGGGACCAACCATCACCCGACGGGGCTAGAAACGTATACACCGGTCTACTCTGGAGTATCAATGCCCAGTCTCGATACTCACGCGACTGACTAGGGACTATTTAAGGATGTGCTTATGGACTACCCTGCTCCCATAAGTATGATCGCCATCACAACGCAGGTAAAAAGGCAAGATCCTAGGGGCTTTATCAACATGTAACCGCAATATGTAATAACGAGTATGACATATGCCATGTTAAGATAAAAACAAACCACTAAAGTATACTACCGTATAGAGTCTTTATCAATATGTGCAAACCAAATATAACAACAATACAAATATATACACATATCCTGATAAAGACAAGTCAAATAATATACTAAAAACTGAGCAAGATTGTTCTGTACATTCATATCCCTAGTATCTATATGTATACATATACAATACTGGCCTCTATGGCATATACATCCAACAGTGTGTGAGCCGGCAAGCAAGTGTATGTGGAGCATACGCATCATCGGTAATGGTGCTGGTGTCCTGACAGCAGGGTCTCATGATAATTACTGATAACATATGCACAAGCATGCAATGCGATGAAACCTCATGAAATGTACAGAAAGTGATGTAGTAACAGCAACACCGAAACATACCTACCCAATATACGAGTCATACAAATCTGGTATTTAAAATACTCACAAATCTCCACTTTTGAAAACAAGTATAACTCGAGCCCAATCAAAGGGTAAGGAAATCCACCTAAATCTGAGTCGATCTGTATATATCTGGTAGTCGGTGATCTCGCCTCAATAGTATCATGTACGATACAAAATATCATATGACATTCTCGAGTCAAGAGGGTGAATCTAACATCATAATTATATCTCGTACGGTAAATCTATCGTACGGCATCCCAAATCTGGGTACGGGTCAATTATCACATTTATCTCATTATTCATCAGGTATCATCATCGTCACCAATCGTGAACAGGGGTACTGATCTAGGTCTAGTATAATACTAATATCAACAATATAATCATGATCTGACTACTGATCTACCACCTCATACAATCCGATGTCATCAACACATATCATCATATAGAAGTATACATCGCCCAATGCGATCTATTATAAATATCTTAACATATCTTACCTCATATCTCGATCACATTTCAACTATCCTATATATATCACCATTCATATGGTATCGTCGTCCAAAGATCCGCTATAACATCATGACTTATCTCGATCACACCATAACTATCTCACGGCGTCATGCCCGATCATATCGACTCATCCCAAAGTATCATATAACATCCTCGCCATCCAAGCATATGAATATACCAATATAAACATGTCCCCAATACGCACAAGGATATCAATGTATGCGGGTATGTGTATGTGCGTGTATGCAAACCTTTAATCTAGGGTTTCGGGACTAAGAATATCGACTAGAGTCCTTCCTCAAATTCTCGCTAACACTAAACCCATGATGACCTAAAACTCCCTTTGCTAAGTGTTCAATCTCTCCATATCATATAAATGCATATCTATAACATATCATATCATTTCGTACGACTTTGCGGGGGTGCTATACGCCATCCACCCGACTTCTCCCCGTAGATATAAATCTACTCACCTTGCTTCCCGCGTGCCGATGTCGATGCCGCCATCTTCATCTTCAACGCCTCGACATCACGTAGGGTACCTACAAGATAATACAATCGCAAAAGTATATGAAAATCACATCGGAAACCAAAACGGCACACACTACTCTCATAGGTAAAAACCTATAGTCTCGCATGCAAACACGACCAATAACCCTTTGCCGTTGACGTTCAAATGCCACCCGACAGAAACGAATCACCAAATACCAAAATCCATGCTAAAACAAGTCGTAAACCATGCGCCAACAGAAGAAAATTACCCCAGATTCTACCCTATGTGAAATCAATCGAAATTGCATATGCCAAGGGTCTAGTTAATAGGGTATAAAGATACAGAACCAGAACGGATCCCAGAACCCATGCTCTGGCCGCAAATTGCGGCCAGAATGGATTAATTGGCGGCCTGAAGGAGGGGGTAGGGGCTAGGGATTTGGGTGGTGGTTCCTAGTTGCCTTCACATCTCACTGTCAAACCAAAATAATTTAAGGATTCTCAGGGTGATAGCAGATTTCCAAATACACTCACAGAATCACAGTTTTTCCCGATATCGTTTTCATAAATCCGTATTCCGGGTTCTAGCCTCTGGTTTGGGTCTCCAATCAATGACCACAGGGGTTGTAGCCCCTAATTACACCTCAATTCACCTTTGATTTCATTTCAAACCCTAAACCCGACTTGGAATTTCCAAAGTTCATCAACCCACACAATATCGACGTGAAACAAGTATAGATGCATAAGGAATTGAAATACTACTCTAAGGGTGCAGAAATTACCTCCTTTGGCAACCCAAGAATTTTCTTGGGTTGCTCAAAGTCCTCAAAATCCTCTCTTTCTAGGTCCAATGTGTTCCTCTCGAGCTTGTGAACAATTTTTGTGAAGTGGGAATAGGGTTTTGGAGTTGTATTCATGGTGTTATGGAGGATTGAAGATGGAGGAGGAAGAGGGAAGAGGCAGCAGCAGCAGCTCCTTGGGAGAGAGGGGAGAGAAATGAGAAGAAGAGGAAATGATGGGAGGATGGCTCACAACAAGGGGTTGACCCTCCCTCACCTACTCTTTCTCTCTCTTAATCATACCTTACTTTTTCTTTTCTTTTCTTTTTTATTTCCTTCTCCTCACAATAGTGAACCCAAAACAATCCATGCACCCAAAACATGTAAGAAAATGTAGCAAGTGTGGAAAAATGATATGTGCATGTTTTGCACAAAAATGCTAAAAACCCGATTAGCGATTTTTAATCGCGATTAGCACTAAATTAGCATATAATTAACCATATAAACTTAAAAATGGCATAATTCCATAAAATACCCTATCTTAGAATTTTCCATAATTTTTCCAAAATTTTTCCCATTTATCGGTATTAAATTATACCGAAATATTAAAATATTCATTAAAAATTAATATTAAATTATAAAAATTCCCAAAAATAATATTTTATTTTTCTGAAATGTTACAATCTTCCTCCCTTAAAGAAATTCGGTCCCCGAATTTAAATTTAAACCCCCAAATTCTAAAACATTTCAAATTGAAAGTCCAAGTCGTCGGGGCTCCGAAATAATCAATACATATAACGCATCATAGCGCAATGCATGCGCATGAGTAATGAGCAGATAACTCAAAATCGAAACTCCGTCAAGCATCCCGCAATCATCGGAGTCATGGTAAAGACACGAATGCCAAATCCAAAGCAAAACCAGTATGATATAGCTCGGAACTATACATGTAAATATCAAATCTATACATGTAAATATCTGAAGGAAATGCATGTCAAATCTTTTAAAGTCGCTGTGCAATGTACATAACACTGCACAGTGGCGGAAGTCTATCGTAAGAAAATAACCATATACGTATGTATCTTTTGTTTAATATGTACGTTCCGCCGTTTTGGAAACAATTTAGAAGGGTTTCCTTGTTTTAAATGTTTCGTGTCATATCAGACACGTAGGTAAATACTGAGGCTATAGCTCTCTTTTGGAAATCCCTTTGAAATCTATCAATGCATGCAAAATATACTCAGGTACTGTCATCTGACTCGTCCTGCTCAGTACGAAAAAAAATAATAAAACATCATAAAAACGTACTGCTCCATAAGAAATCAATCCCAAAATATGCATATGAATACTACATGCGTCTGGTGCGCACGGAAATCAAAATCCAAGAATGTGCCACATACATGCGCACAGAAACAATATCTAAGTGCATCGGGCGTGCACGAAACATCTGTCAAGAGCAACAGGTGTGCCTGACAGCAAAAACAGGTGCATCTGACAGGCACGAAGAATCTCGATTAAGTGCATCTGGTGTGCACCAAAATCGCATCTCATAACATGCGCCCAACATGTACGAAAACCCAAATCAGGTGCATCCATCCTGCACGAAGTCATGAAATCCAATATCAAGCGCCGAACATGCGCAAATCCAATCAGGTGCACAAGGTGCACAAAACAAATATCGAACATCACAATCGAAATCGAAGTCCAGTGCAACTGTGGTGCATAAATGCGTATCCCTGCACTGCAAGCATATGTGAACTACACCGAGTGCAAAAACAAAATCGTGTACGTACATATGCACAAAATCAACTCAACTGTATGAAACCCATAAAAGCATAAACATGTGAAACCAAGGCACGGAAATGATATCAAGTGCAACAACTGTGAAAAAATCATAAATACTTAGTAGGTGCAACCATGGTGCATGAAAACAAATATCATGAAACTCAATCATCAAAATCAATCATGCGAATAGATCGCCCAAAATACTGAAATCAAGTATGGCTGAATAGTCCCGCTCGAGCACATCCTCTAAGAATCTCTGGACAACTGTCGTGGTCACTCACAGTAGGTCTCGTCGACGATCATGAACTCTAGTCGGCCGGTGTGCGTAACATGACCACTCCTGGGTCCAAGTCTTCTCGTAATTTATTCCAGAAAGGTCCTGTCGAGGTCTCTCCCAAATCTCGTCTCTGTCGAACTGTCCGGAAGTCATCGTCCTTTACTATATCTGTTTCTTGTTCCGGAATGGCTGCGTACTCACCGCGACTCCTTCTGGAAGGTATATCCAAGTACAATGCCTCGGCATGCAGATCGCATCTCTGATGTCGGCGGAGTGGAACGTCATCTCATCCAGATCTGGTACGAACCTCTTACTCCACTTTTCTCTAATGTCGACTGCTTCGAACTCGTCTCGTCGTGGCTGCATGGACTGAGCTCCAACGGCTATCCTCGTATTTGGAGTCTCCCAAGAAGTGCATCTCACCACCTAGCATCCGAATGAAGTTGAACCATCCGATCGATTCGTCAAAACCTCATAATCCCCCAAGAGCTCAACATCTTAGGTACAGTTTAATAGTATCGAGTATGTACCATAGCATCGGTGGTCCAGCCGTAGAAGGGCAAACCCAAGCCTCACTAATGGCGCCGCGGAACTGCCGCAAACCCTAAGGTTCAAAGGCTTTCACACGGTCATTATGTCGAGTTAGGGTTTCATTCTTCTAGAGGGTCCATAGAATTTCCTGCATGTCTTTCCGAATACTTTAAACTTGTGATAATAGGATTCTGACATTCGATCGCCTCTATCGACTCTCAACGTATCCGCATGAAGTCTTTTCTAGCTGGAATCAATCGATCTGATGACCTCGCATCGGGGTAGGCGAACGAACCACATGTCCTAGTCATTCATCCTCGATGACTAGCGACCTTCTATCATCTCTTAGTACCACTCGTACTGCAATAGCTCCAACATCTGGGGAGATACCTCATCGTTCGCAGTAATAACTAGCTCACTTGTCTGCACGCTGAACAGTGCCTCAATCATCATGAATACGCAATACATCAACGGTCATCAAAATCTGGCTGGCCTCTATCAGTGGCTCAATCCTCTGGTGCTGATCTGCACATCCGAGTAATCTCATACAGCGATCCATCAAACGCTCGTGGCGCAAAAACACTATAAAAAGACACATCTCTGCAATCGTGTGTCGCCGGAATCACGCCCTGGTCAGTCCTCGTTCGTAACGAGCTCGTGCTGACCACAACTCTAGCCGTAGCTCTCCCTGCCCGTAATCGTGGCAGCAAAACCATAACTGGTACTGATGAGGCTAGATCATGAATGAATATAATACTGAACAAATAAATGTATATCCTAAGGCTTCTTAAGTGGAGTAGCGTATCGTAAATATGCCGCAAAACATACGTATGATACGTCACTCTACTCAAGCTACCTAGTCCATCAACCAAGGGTCATCCTACGCTCCGAAGGTAAAACCTAACGCTCTGATACCAACTTTGTCACGACCCGAAAGTACGGAACATGACCGGCACTTAAACTACGAAACGTCTCGAGGCGTACGTAATCTAAGTAAGCCGAAAACCCAGAAATCCAAACCAAGAAAAGTAGTAGAGTGAAGTAAAAACCAATTTATATCAAGTAGTTTGCAACATACGCCGAAATATGCATTTTAAAATCACAAGTCTTTTCTACAAATTTCGACAGAGTTTCCTTTATAAATACCGACCCCAAACGGGTACAAAACCTGATAAAGCATATATAATGAATAAAAGCATCTCCAAGCGGGAGCTAGCTCTTCGTCAATCGACGGTCATAACCACGCAAGCAATAATATACAACGCCGAAGGACGAGGATCACAACAGAAAAGGAAACTCAAAACAGCATGAAATCCATAGAAATACAACGCGCGACTCTAAGGTCGAAAGAATAAACATCACTGGTCTCTATCTGAAATAAATACATGTTTGGTTGATGGAGCTTCTAGATACAACAGAATAATAATATACAAAGTATAATGATGGTCACGATACAAATGAACCCACCTACCAAGCAAATCACCCGGAAAGGAAACAGTGTGCCAGCAAAACCGTAATGAAACCTGTACGGCAAAACCTACAAGTAACTGTGGCACAACGGGGGTGAGTTGCCAACTCGTGAATAGAAAACATCTACGAGCAGAAGTCGTATGAATAACGCAATCCTAGGTCATACGATCACTATATATATAATCCTCAAAATGATAAGTCTGGAGCATGAAAAGGTGGCAAGGGTAAATATCTAACCCAATTGTAATCCCATGTGCTCGTGTCAGTGCCTCAGGTTGCAATATATCATATGGATGAGGTATGAATGCATGAAAACAGAATACATGTAAATAAAGAAACTGCTTTCATAACTTAGTGAGATTTCTGTATATTTAAAATGAGGTATCATAAATGAAATCTGTAAGTGCACGGCGGCGCCCCGGCCTCCATCCCGAGGCCAAAATGCGGAAGCGGTGATAAACTTTAATTTTGCGAACTTAGCAAACCGGCACCACCGCGCACTAATACCCGGATCGAACCATTAACTAGTCCTAGCTAACTACAAGATGGGGAAGAGAGATATACCGACTGATCCGAGTCCTCCGGTCTTCTCGTCGTCGTCCCGATCTCCTGCGGAAACTCCGGTCGTCGCCTCCTTGCCGGAAGGGCACCACATCGTCTGCATCTTTTACGGGCTCCCATCTCAATACCGAGGCAACTCGGTCACGAAGCTGGCTAGTCGACGTGCCCAAGGTTTGCTGTAGAATGTGTAGTGCTCATGTCTCACTTTGGGGTTCATGGAGTTGCCTTTGGTGGAGGAATGATACTTGGAGTTTTGGAGATTGATCTTGTGGGATTTTTGCAACAAGAAATGAGCCAAAAACCCACACCAAAAATTTGGGACAGCCCCCTATGAGCTTGGCCGGCCACAAGAGATGAGGGAGGGAGTAAAAATGAGAGTGTGACCAAAAGAATGAGATAGCCATCCAATAATCCAAGGGAGAGAGAGAAAGGTCATGATATCAAGAGATGATTACTAACCCAAACCCACACTCCACCAACCTCATCATCTCAACAAAGTCAAGCCATCATGAAAACAAAGTCAAGGTATGGTCCACCCATCATGAACCATCATGAAGTCAAGAATATGCAAAGAACCCCTCCACAAATACTTATTTGCAACAATGCAAATAAGCCCTCCTCCACCAATCTTCGGCCAATGAACGATACAAAGGAAATCGGCCGAAACGGAAAGCAAACTGGCAACTCCAGAAAACTGGTCCTGTAATAAATTACAGGAAAACCCCGCTACTATGCATACACACCCGCATTTGTATTCCGACCGAAATACAAATGCAATGAGACAAAATCTACACTGTACTATACTAGGATCCGGTTTAAACCAAAGCCGGCTAGTATTATCCGTTCGATCCTGATTCGTGCAATACCGCACGTATCTGATCGAACCCTGCCATATAATCATACGGCCTGTAGTACAAACTGTCCGATCCTGATCCGTGCAATACCGCACGTATCTGATCGGACCTTGCCATATCTCCATACGGCCTCTACAACTTTTCGCCCGAAAGCTGAGTAACTGAATGTGGGGAACTCTAAAGACACATCAACACCTTGGTTGTGGATTTAACCACTAGCACGTCAGAGGTATAAGCCAATACGTAACGGGCTACCAGGTATTGACTGAAAGGGACGTCTGTGAGCGAACTCAGCCTGACAACCCTACTGAGCCTGTCAGTGACAATATCCGTACAGTCCGGTCCGTTCGTCTATGAGCATCGCATGGCGGGCCTAGGGGGTTGGTAAAAGTCAGACCCCAAAAAGCGGTACAAGTCGTGTCGGAGTGTAGCACAGAACACCCTGAGATACTACTGGAATACCTACCAGTAAATCTCCTTGCCTCGCCCGAGGGCTTCGTGTAATGGCTCTCCTAGACACAGCGCGACCTCACCCCCAATACCGGGAGAGACGAACCCCTGAAGATACGCTCACTGCCTCCATGTGGCTCGGGACTGTACCCAACTAAAACCTGTTTGCACGACTCCTTTGAGCCGTGGTAGGGTAGTAATCAAAGTACAGTGGGAACTCACACAAGACAAATGACGATCCCCAGGTCGATGAACTAATCTGTACACATGTCACCTGGGAACTGCCATCTGACGTCTGGTATATGACTAACTAGCATGTTCCCGGCGAGTCCTGTCCGGTGTACTCATAACCCAATGAGCACCTGTATACATCTTAGGTGATCCAACTGACACCAGTGGCTTGTGAGACCGGCCACCGCCCCTCGTCGGGGTCTCGACTGTATACACTAGTCTACTCTGGAGTATCGATGCCCTGTCTCGAAACTCACACAACTAGGGACCATTTAAGGATATGCTTATAGACCCCAGCTCCCACTTATATGATCGCCCTCATACTGCTGGTGGTCAAGCAAGAATCCTAGGGGCTCTATCAACGTGTAATAGCGACTTGTCAGGTCACCTAAAGCAGTACACGATGATAAAGGTAAACCAGATAGCATACTATCATCATGAGTAAGACTGTCCTATCGGGATAGGTCCTCCATCAATCATTGTAATCACGTGCCTGTGATCCAATAATTGACTCTGAGGGCACTATCTCCAACAATATCAGCATAAACAGTGTCTAGTATCGATACAAAACATAAATCCCAATATCTCAATATCTTAGGCTCCGGCTATCCGTACTGGCCTGTATCATCAAATCTCAGTAACTCAATATCTCAAAATCTCAGTGTCTCAATCTCACTATCTAGGGCGCCGTCAGTCCAGACCGGCCCCTAACATAATTCCCAATACCACGACGGCATACTCCGGATATCCGACGCGTCAGATAAAATCACCTGTAGGTAGTCTTCTCCTGTCAGGCTCATCGTCTACTCCTCGATCTTCTTACTCCGGGGTACCTTACCGGGTCCACCATGTACCCGAGACGGTTCATCCAACTCCTCGAATCGGGTCTCGAAATCCATCAGCAATCATGAAAACTCATGGTGGATGACTCATACATCATGGGAAACCGCACTTTTCATTTTCAAAAAGAGAGAGAGAAGTTTATATATGTTTTTGCGGTTTTCCCCCAAATCCAGGAAATCTCATGAAAATCCGAATCCAAATCATCAATAGCAAGTAAACAGTGAATAATAATATGCATGAAGTAGCAAGTAATAACTGCAATATCTAAGTTGGCATATAAGGCAAGTACACTAATATCATGTCGAAACTATTAGCTAACAAGTTATGTCAATGAAATAGTATTCTCTAAAGTGTACGTGACATGGCAATTACCGATGAAGATGTGAGTGAGCTGGCAAGCAAGTGTGTGTGGAGCATACGCATCATCGGTAATGGTGCTGGTGTCCTGACAGCAGGGTCTCATGATAATTACTGATAATATATGCACAAGCATGCAATGCGATGAAACCTCATGAAATGTACAGAAAGTGATGTAGTAACAGCAACACCGAAACATACCTACCCAATATACGAGTCATACAAATCACAAATCTCCACTTTTGAAAACAAGTATAACTCGAGCCCAATCAAAGGGTAAGGAAATCCACCTAAATCTGAGTCGATCTGTATATATCTGGTAGTCGGTGATCTCGCCTCAATAGTATCATGTACGATACAAAATATCATATGACATTCTCGAGTCAAGAGTGTGGATCTAACATCATAATTATATCTCGTACGGTAAATCTATCGTACGGCATCCCAAATCTGGGTACGGGTCAATTATCACATTTATCTCATTATTCATCAGGTATCATCATCGTCACCAATCGTGAATAGGGGTACTGATCTAGGTCTAGTATAATACTAATATCATCAATATAATCATGATCTGACTACTGATCTACCACCTCATACAATCCGATGTCATCAACACATATCATCATATAGAAGTATACATCGCCCAATGCGATCTATTATAAATATCTTAACATATCTTACCTCATATCTCGATCACATGTCAACTATCCTATATATATCACCATTCATATGGTATCGTCGTCCAAAGATCCGCTATAACATCATGACTTATCTCGATCACACCATAACTATCTCACGGCGTCATGCCCGATCATATCGACTCATCACAAAGTATCATATAACATCCTCGCCATCCAAGCATATGAATATACCAATATAAACATGTCCCCAATATGCACAAGGATATCAATGTATGCGGGTATGTGTATGTGCGTGTATGCAAACCATTAATCTAGGGTTTCGGGACTAAGAATATCGACTAGAGTCCTTCCTCAAATTCTCGCTAACACTAAACCCATGATCACCTAAAACTCCCTTTGCTAAGTGTTCAACCTCTCCATATCATATAAATGCATATCTATAACATATCATATCATTTCGTAAGACTTTGCGGGGGTGCTATACGCCATCCACCCGACTTCTCCCCGTAGATATAAATCTACTCACCTTGCTTCTCGCGTGCCGATGCCGATGCCGCCATCTTCATCTTCAACGCCTCGACATCACGTAGGGTACCTACAAGATAATACAATCGCAAAAGCATATGAAAATCACATCGGAAACCAAAACGGCACACGCTACTCTCATAGGTAAAAACCTATAGTCTCGCATGCAAACATGACCAATAACCCTTTGCCGTTGACGTTTAAACGCCACCCGACAGAAACGAATCACCAAATACCAAAATCCATGCTAAAACAAGTCGTAAACTATGCGCCAACACAAGAAAATTACCCCAGATTCTACCCTATGTGAAATCAGTCGAAATTGCATATGCCAAGGGTCTAGTTTATAGGGTATAAAGCTACAGAACCAGAACGGATCCCAGAACCCATGCTCTGGCCGCAAATTGCGGCCAGAATGGATTAATTGGCGGCCTGAAGGAGGGGGTAGGGGCTAGAGCTTTGGGTGGTGGTTCCTAGTTGCCTTCACATCTCACTGTCAAACCAAAATAATTTAAGGATTCTCGGGGTGATAGCAGATTTCCAAATACACTCACAGAATCACAGTTTTTCCCGATATCGTTTTCATAAATCCGTATTTCGGGTTCTAGTCTCGGGTTTGGGTCTCCAATCAATCACCACAGGGGTTGTAGCCCCTAATTACACCTCAATTCACCTTTGATTTCATTTCAAACCCTAAACCCTAACTTGGAATTTCCAAAGTTCATCAACCCACACAATATCGACGTGAAACAAGTATAGATGCATAAGGAATTAAAATACTACTCTAAGGGTGCAGAAATTACCTCCTTTGGCAACCCAAGAATTTTCTTGGGTTGCTCGAAGTCCTCAAAATCCTCTCTTTCTAGGTCCAATGTGTTCCTCTCGAGCTTGTGAACAATTTTTGTGAAGTGGGAATAGGGTTTTGGAGTTGTATTCATGGTGTTATGGGGGATTGAAGATGGAGGAGGAAGAGGGAAGAGGCAGCAGCAGCAGCTGCTAGGGAGAGAGGGGAGAGAAATGAGAAGAAGAAATGATGGGGGGGATGGCTCACAACAAGGGGTTGACCCTCCCTCACCTACTCTTTCTCTCTCTTAATCATACCTTACTTTTTCTTTTCTTTTTTATTTCCTTCTCCTCACAGTAGTAAACCCAAAACAAACCATGCACCCAAAACATGTAAGAAAATGTAGCAAGTGTGGAAAAATGATATATGCATGTTTTGCACAAAAATGCTAAAAACCCGATTAGCGATTTTTAATCGCGATTAGCACTAAATTAGCATATAATTAACCATAAAACTTAAAAATGGCATAATTCCATAAAATACCCTATCTTAGAATTTTCCATAATTTTTCCCATTTATCGGTATTTAATTATACCGAAATATTAAAATATTCATTAAAAATTAATATTAAATTATAAAAATTCCCAAAAATAATATTTTATTTTTCTGAAATGTTACAGGGCGGTTCCTCCCACTGTCGACTGAGGCTTGCGGGGAGAACCACACGAGCATTGACCTTGACCACGTACGGGATCGGGGTCGTGTCGGAAGCTGAATTCGTCTTAGAAGACATCGTCGTTGAAAGTTGATTGCTGCACGGAAAAAAACATTATTTCAGTACAAACATCGGTATATATGTTAAATGAGTTCGCATGAACGCTTCACCCGAGATATGGGAGGAGAGATTGGTCCCACCAGGCGTGCCAGAATCTGTACGGTGTTTTTTGTCACCCCATTGAGATGGGAGTACGCGTCACTTGTCAGGTGTACTACAGATTCCCCCTGCCTTGGGTAGGGCGGGGTTTAATGATTGTGGCGATCCGAATCTCCGGCAGCCGCGGACTAAGCTGTCGTTAATTACCCCTCGCCTTTGGAGCGAGAGAACCCCCGATTAACGGGTTAAACTAGTCATGCGAACTCAATGTGCAGTGTCGTGTTTTGAAGGGGTTTTGTATGTATTGGGGGCCCCGCAGAGTTTTTACGGGGGTCCCGCTACCCGTATAGCGGGCTGGGGGTCAAGGGGGCTAGCTGCACCCTTGCGGGGTGCGGGGCAGCGTCCCGGCCCAAATTTTTTGGGAGGGACAGTGTTGTAGATTATGTATGTGTTTGTGTATATGTATATATACATATATATATATATATATAAAGGGGGAAAAGGCATCCAAAGGATGCGAGGGGCCAACGCCTCATATGCTTAGCATGCGAGCGCTGGGCGCACGAACGCTAGCGCGCCACGTGTCCGGCACGTGGGCGCTGTGCGCTCGAGCGCTAGCACGCCACGTGCCCGGCACGTGGGCGCTTGGCGCTCGAGTGTTGTGCGCTCGAGCGCTACCGCGCCACGTGTCCGGCACGTGGGCACTTTGCGCTCGAGCGCTAGCGCGCCACGTGTCCGGCACATGGGCTCTGGGCGCTTGAGCGTAAGGCGCTCGGGCGCTTGGGAGCCGACGAGAAAAATGGGCTTTTAGCCCCAGAACTAGAAGCTATGCTTCCGAAAGGAAATATTTATTATTTTGTGTGTATATATATGTGGACTTAAACTCCTAGGATGTTTTGAAGCTGATGAAGAGCTTCTCCCCTTAAGCCCTAGTTCTTCCCCAAAGTGGGGTTTCTGGAGATGGGTCTCCTTCTTCCTCCTCTGTTGGCAGGATCTTGAAGATCAAGAGATATGAGATTTCAAAAATCTCTCCTTTCTGAGATCTGGTGGCAGATTTGAGTTTCCCTTTGTAGGTTTTGTAGTGAAAAACTATTTAGTTTTTGAAAAGGAAGAGTAAAACTCTTGATTTAATTCAAAGGAAAGGAGAAGGTTTGGAACCTTGAGGAAGGAGAAGATCACAGATCTGGATTTCTTTTTGGAGAAAGAAAAAGTTGTTGAGATATTTCATTATCTTTGCCTTTATAGGCTATACACTTTACATATAGCCTATTGGGCTTCACAAAATGGCATTTTGCCTATCCCATGGCTCATGTGCTATTTCTTTTTGCACATAAGCCATGGGCTTTACAAAAATTTGGCTTTATGCCTATTTTCTTATATTTATTCATAAAATAAAATAAAAGAAATATAACAAAATTATTTATTACAAAAATCTTATTTTGGCATGGGGGTGGCCGGCCGCTTCATGTTCGGGCTCGACCCGGGCATTGGCCCACCTGACCTGGACTTGGGCCCACTTGGCTTGGGGTTGACTTTGATTTTGACTTGGTCAACCGGGGTGTAAATTTTGACCCCAACAATCATAGCATCCCTAGCCCAGACGCATAACGCCATGCGGGCGATTCCCATGTAGATGTTAAATCTACTCACCAACGCTCCTGGCTAAGTAAAGCCTACCACCTGTTTCCCCTTTTTCACAGCGCCCGAAGTCCCCGCCTGCGAACCTAAAACATAACACAACAAAGAAAGTATATATAAACAATAGACCCAAAACACGTACAAACTACGCTGACCAACGCGACAACACAAAATATACTCTCAAGTGTTCGTATTGTGGCTAACGTGCATAGCGACACAACGAAACCAACTCAGAGCAACAGCAACACAGAACACGAACCGTATCGGATAACGTAACGCATGAAAACAAAACACAAGAAATATGCAAAGTGGTCCCAGATTTTGCTATATCAACAATCTGTAAAAGTGGCAAGTACCATGAGACCACATACAACCCCAGAGACCCCTACACCAAAACTCAACACCTCAGTCCCCACTCTGGCCGCAAATTGCGGCCAGAACCATTAAATTTGCGGCCGACCAAGAAGGAAATGGGCTCGTATTTTGAGGGTAGGTTCTAGCTCACTACACTAGGTCACTGTGATGGGAACTTTTGCAATAAATACCTTGTTTGATAGCAGATCATCCGAGACCCCAAAACTACACTAAAAATACGATATTTACCCGAAACGATACATAACGCGATCAAAACTGAAACTAACAAGCTATGCTCCACAAAAAAACACTTAACTAATAGAAAGAGATCATTACCTAACCAAAAGAACTCAAAGATCATAGCTTCCCAATCTCCAAGGCATCCAAGAGGCAAATCAAGGCAAAAGATGTGATTTTTGTGAGATTTTGTGAAGTTTGTAATGGTTTTGTGAAGGAATGATGAAGTGTTTAGTTGAGGAATGAGGGAGGAGATGAAAAATAATATGAGAAAGAGATAGAGTGAGAGAGAATGATAAAGAGAGAGAGTGAGGTGAGATTAAGGTGAGTGCACCTTGCATTAACTCTCCAATTAATGCAAGCATGACTCACATGTGCCACCTCTTCTCACAACAAAAACCCAAATGAAAAATATCTCTCACTCACAACAAATATCTAGATGTTTAGGTTAAGGATAAACAAGGATTAGATTAGGGTTAAGTTGTCATGGTCAATAATCTAGATTACAAAAACAAAGCCTCACATAAACATGCACATGTGTGTGCATGCCATAACAAATAAAAATAAATTATTAATTAAATGTTATAAAATATGAGGAACCCAAATTGGTAAACTTTTTACCAAAAACCCGCACTATCGTCTAAACTAACACTAATCGGAAACTAAGGCGTTACAAAATCTATCTCAGGGTTTGTATTTACCCTCAATGGAGGGACGGTATGTTGGAAGAGTTCCAAACAGGATACCGTTGCAGACTCCACGATGGAAGCTAAGTATATTGCTGCAAATGATGCTGCCAAGGAAGCCGTCTGGATGAAGAAGTTCATCTCGGAGCTAGGAGTAGTTCCAACCATTATTGATCCAATACCATTGTATTGTGATAATAATGGGGCTATGGTGTTGGCCAAAGAGCCCAGGTCCCATTAGCGATCCAGACACATCCTGAGGCGATATCATTTGATCCGGGAGATAGTTGATCGCCGCGAGATCGAGATTCGGAGAGTAGATACAAAGAATAACACCGCGGTTCTACTCACCAAGGCGCTCCCTCTACCGCAGCATGAGCGACTTTTTGAGATGTTGGGTATGAGATACGCCAATAATTGGCCTTAGTGCAAGTGGGAGATTGTTGGATATATGTATGCCCTAGAGGCCATTATTTGATAGTGGATGTATCGGTATGTGTATATATATATTCAGAGGATATTTTTGCTCGACATGATAGTATGTTATCTGGTTGTTCTTTATCTTAACATGTTCACTTGATCATGCATATTACTCATTTGGTACATATTGATAAACCCCTTAGGATATTTGCTTGACTACTGGGATTATAATGCAGATCATACTAGTGGGACATGTGTAGTTTATAAGCATATCCTTGAAATGTTCCTAGTCATGGGTGTATCGAGACGGGGCATCGATATTCCAGAGTAGACTAGTGTATACGTTTCTTGACCCATATGATGGGCAATGGATGATCCCATATCCATTGGTGTGGTGACACCAAAGATTGTATACGGGTGCTCAGTGAAGACTGGGTACACGATACCATCCCTAGACTCGATATGCAGCATATCTGACGAAGAAACCGGACTGTACGGTAAGTGTTGCCAGTTGGCTCGACGGGAGTTTTGACAGGTTCGCTTGTTTTTCTTCTGGTCGCTTAATACCTGGGAGCCGTTACGTACAGCTAATGCTGCTGATGGTTTGTGGGTATGTGATATGATCACTGCCTACTACTAGCGTATTGACGAGTCTTAGAGTCCCACAGAGGGGTTTCCTGGCTCAGGCGAAATGATATGGGGTGCATATGGGATATGCGCGGGAGCTCGATTAAATGCGTGTATTTGATACCGTATTTTAATCGGGCGTTTTCTATTGGTCGGGTCGTATGTGATATGACCGGATTATTAAACCAAGTGCTGATTTAATATTATTGATTTTTAGCTCATTTATTTAAAACCTTTTCTTTATGATGTATGCGTGAATGTATGTATGTATGTATGTATGTATATATGTTGATATGAATGCACACATGCATGTGTCATGGTTGATGATACAATGGAGATGGCAATGCAAGACTCACATGGTGAAATATTTATATATTTTGTTTATTGAGAAAAAGGAAAATGGGAATAAATCATGGCTAGGTTTCTACACTCTTCTTTACTTGACCTAGGATTAACTATGATCTATTTTCTATTTGTTCTTTAACTCAATATTAAAATATCTAGATATTTTATAACCATGGCTGTGGGTGAGTGTGACTCTCTCATATTTATTTCTATTCTCATTAATTTTGTGAGAATAATCAAAAGAGCTCAAGCTTAGCCATTCTCCTACTTCTTCCTCATTCTAGCCTCTAGCGTTTTCAAGTGAGTGAAGAACATAAAAAAAAAGGTTTTTAAGTGAGATCCAAACACATATCACCAATCTATATTAGTCTAGCCCACTTTTCACGACCCAAAGTTTGGATGTGACCGACATTTAGATTGTATAATATCTAAAGATATCTACTACACAACCTGAGTAAGCCAAAAACCAAGATCAAAACCCTTTTTGTGGAACTTTAGGAAAATTTAGTTTTTAAGTAAAAATCGCAATTTTAAGTATTTAAGATTTTAATCGTAACTTCCTATTGAAATAATAATAAAGCAAGTATAAAGTGTTTCATTTGGTTTCATCCCTGGTTGGGATCAACAATATAAACAGCGAAAATAAAAATACAACTTTATGCGACATAACAAGAATTTCAGACATAAGTAAAAGAAATATCATTTAATACAACTAAACGATCTCATTTGTCGAAATAATATACATATAACCATATATCGTTCTAAGTCATTATACAGGGTCTGATGGAGAAACTCTAAATTCAATATACAATACAAAAAGAGGAGGTTACTATATAGGTAACCCACATAGCAAAAAGATGCGATAAAATCTGATAAGTGGATCTGCACTGCGGCTAACCATCCACTTTACCCCTGCAAGAAACTGTGGCACAACTGGGGTGAGTTGCCAACTCAGTGAATATAACTAACATATAACGGCTGATAATGTAAATATGACGAACTAGAACTAATTGCATCAATAATGAATGCGATACATGATAACAACTGGAGGAATGAATATGTAATACTCCATATATGAATCAAAACTGAAATCTCATCAATTATTTTCCAAATCATATTCATTTTTCTCCGTGCCTAACATCGACACAAATCTTCAGTATTTCATCAGGCATCATTTCTTGAACGATCATGTAATCAATAACACCGGTCGGTATCATCTAGATATCCGCCGTGTTTCATAATTGTCTCCGGAATCAAGTATCTCGTTAGGCTCCCCGCCTAAAGTGGGGCTATCCTTCCCCTGGGTCTCGACCGGGTCCACCATGTATCCAACTGTATCCCCACCGACTCAGTCTGGATAAAATTGTAAATCCGTAACCGTATACCCATCGACTCGGTCCGGAATAAAACCAAATCATAAAAACAACATATCATGTTGGACGTGACACATAATTATGAAAATCTCTGAATTTTCGTAATAGTATATGAAAACTTAAAACCATAAATCCTCAATGATACAAATACCTCTTATATCAACTACTAATACTTGAATACGAAATATAATGTCATATATGCTAATTATCACAACTATTGACTACTTAAGGTATGATACGAATCATTTTTAACAGAATAATTTCTAAGTGTGAAGTGACATGTTAATATCGACGAAGTGTAGTATAACATGTAGATGTGTGCATATGGAGTATAACTCGTCGATAATAGTGCAGTGTTCTAACAAGTATTAATCATGGAGGTTTATATGTAGATTTAAGAATGCATATGATAAAGTTACATTCAAAAGTAAAACTTGTATTTAAACCTAACTACGGGCGTATCACGCCATCTTTACAAAATCACCCGGTAGATGTTTAGTCTACTCACCGGAATACGTCGTAAACTACTCAGAAATCGCCAATCCTTTTCATTTCCTTGCTGCCTCCGAAGTTCCCGTATTTGAATCTAACATCGAAATTTACTTGTATAAGGAAGCGACTAACTCCGATACGGCAAAATCATGAAAACACAAGTTGTACGTTCTAGTTACACCACATATGACTATTGCAAACGATCTAACACTCATTTTAACTGGAATTTAACCCAACGCTGTTTCGTAACAGAAAACAGAACGCGTTACGAATTACTCGTGTCGTAATTTAGATTTTTGATCCCTTTTCCGATATTAGTTCCCAGATTTTATATACAGTTAAATTAACTATTTTAAACCATACCAAATTATCCTAACAATGATACAGAGACCTACCCAAAAACCCAAAACCCTAAGTCCACCAAAAATCCGGCAACGCCGGAATTCTCCTATAGGTCGCCGGCCCAAATCCGAGCCCCTTGGTTCATTCTTTTAGGGTTTGTTCTAGGTCCAACATACAATATTTAGGCATTGTTTTATTAAGTTGATTTTACTCTGACTAATAGCAGATTACTACAGAGCTAAATTTTACCAAAATACGATATTCGATTTCTAAATTTTACAATTACAGAACTTGATCCTACTGTGTTTAGAGATTATACCTACTGAGATAATTGAAAAGCTTCCTCCAAGAAATCCAAGTCCTTAGCTCCTAGCTTGATGGTGGAAATCCTTAGCCTAATTCTTCTTCTTCACTTCTCTTTTCTTTTATTTCTTTTTGTAAGTTCTAAATATTTTCTTTCTCTTAGGTTTTGAAATTTCAGAAGTTTTATTGGATTAATTGATCTGAACACCTTATATAGGGAAGAGTGAGGTGTAGGAAGAGGTGTCACCAACAAGGGTGTGCCACTCTCATGCAAGGAGGTGGTATAGCAAGGAGAACATGTGGGATTTTCATGCAAGAATGAGGTGGATGCACAAGATTAATCCAATATTAGTAGTATTTTGAGGAATTTCTGAGCTAAAACATTTCATACCCCTTTTTCACATACACCCTCAACATTTCCAAATTTGCGCTTTTTTCCTAAATTTTTTTGCAAAAAGACCCTTCACTACCTATGTTATTATATAAACACTATTTTCTTAAAATGAAGCTAAATTTATCATTAAAACCCTTGTAATTGATTAATCTTACATGCTAAAATTTCAATTTAATTTGTTTCACCTACTACTTATGAAAATGTCCTATTTTGTTTTAATAACTTTTTAAATTGGTATTTTATTATTTAATTCATTAATTTTATTTATTTCTAAATTTTCAAAATGTTACACCACTAGTGTAGGTTGTTTGCTCCACATCCATTTAGATCAAGTGAAGTTAGGAGCTTGAGCCAAGGGACTCCGTGGTGGATCGTCGTGGATTTTGAAGGTTTCAAGCGAACCCATTCAAACACCAAGTTGATCCAAAAAGTCATAAGAGGAGATCTACAAAGGTTGTATTACTCACCTCTTAGTGTTAGACTACTAGTAGTATGTGATATTTGTCTTGTTACCCTAAATTTCTAATTCGATTCATGAATGGTTTTGCTTAGCACCCCTAAAATTTTTGTTATAGCATGTTTGATGCAATCCAAACCCTAGGCATGGTGCTAGACAAACCTAGCAGTGGACAAGACTCTATGACGATCTCGGGACTACAGACTAATATGTACCAGTGTCACCTGAGAACTGCTATCCGACGATAGATATAATACCACATAGAAGTTCTCGGCGAGTCCGTTCAGTGTGCCATCTCCACTAAGCACCCGTATACAATCTTTGGTGTCACCACACCAATGGATATGGGATCATCCATTGCCCATCATATGTGTCAAGAAACGTATACGCTAGTCTACTCTGGAATATCGATGCCCCGTCTCGATACACCCACGACTAGGAACATTTCAAAAATATGCTTATAAACTACACATGTCCCACTAGTATGATCTGCATCATAATCCCAGTAGTCAAGCAAATATCCTAAGGGGTTTATCAACATGTACCAAATGAGTAATATACATGATCAAGTGAACATGTCAAGATAAAGAACAACCAGATAGTATACTATCATGTCGAGCAAGAATGTCCTCTGAATATATATACACATACCGATACATCCACTATCAAATAATGGCCTCTAAGGCATACATATATCCAACAGGATCGTCGGGGATTCGTCTCTCCCGGTATTGAGAGTTGGTGTCGCGCGGTGCACAGGTGGCCATCACCAGAAATTATTGGCCAAGGTGGACGAGAATTACTGATTTGGATCAGTAGTTTCTTAGGAGGTGATGGGCTTCATACCGATACGAAATATCGCATTATTAGGGGTCTGATTCTATCCACCCCCTAGACACGATATGCGATACTCTTAGACGAATGGACCAGACTGTACGAATATTGTCACGAACAGGCTCGGTAGGGGTTCGGATGAGTTTGCTCGTCGGCCTTCCTTTCGCTCAATACATGGGTAACTGTTACGTACAGCTAGTGCCGCTGACGTGCTTGTGGTTAAACCCACTGCCAGCGTATTAACGAGTCTTTAAAGTCCCACATAGAGGGTTACTCTGCTTCGAGCGAAACGATATAGAGGCCATATGGTTTTACGGTAGGGTTCGATCATATACATACACTTGTGCACATATCATAATTCGTACGGATTATACTGGTGGGCTTTGGTTTAAGCCGGATTCTAGTATTGGATTGATGGATTATTTTCATCTCTTTGTATTCGTATTTTTCAGAATACAGATACGGGTATGTATATACAGATGAGGGGTATTCTTGTAATTCATTACAAGATTGCTTCTAGAAGATTACAACTCATTTTAGTTTTAATCATTTTGGTTAAATGGTTAAATGAGGTGGAGGAATGAGTTGTGTTGTGGCATTAAATGAAGCATGACTCATGGGGTGACTCATGGGATGACTCATGGTAGCATTATTGAGTCATGCTTGATATTTTAGTGTTGTGAGATATTTTCTTTAGTTGAGGCATCATTATTCTTCACAACACTAAGCCGTTTCTTGAGTTGCTTCATACTTCACACTCTCATCTCCTCATGCTTCTTCTTCTTCTACCTCCACCCTAAAAGTCTCATGTGTTGAGAAACCTAGAGTGTTTAAAGACAAATTAATTCATCATTAGACTCTATATCTTCTAGGCTATCTAGTTTAGCGAACTAGGTACCCTAGTTACCTCGGTTATGAGGTTGGAGCTCAAAATACAAATCCTCAGGTGGATCATCTTCGATGGAGAGAGATCGGTGACCAAGCTTGATCATGGTGGCCTTTAGGAGCTTGGGAAGGTGGTTGAAGACCGAAGGACACGGATCATTCGGTATAACCATCTTAACTCCTCTCTTTAGATTGCTAGATTAGAGTTTATGGTAGATCCGTATTTAGGGTTGTTCTAGCGCCAGTTATAGAAAAATTTTGTTCCGCAATCGGCCACGGATTAATTGCCAGGGCGCTGGCATAACCCAACATCACTAGTGTGTCACAAGCCCATACACATCTAAACAAAACTAGAAGAGATGTGAGAAAAAGAGAGACCACCTCACAAGTGTACACATATACATAAATATATAATTACACACACACACAACCATATATATACCCGTATTTATAATAAATACGTATACCCGTATTTCTACCAAAATACGAAAACCGTATTTGTATCGAAAATACAAAATATGCGTATTCATATTAAGAAAGAAATACATGTATTTGTATTAAGACACAAATACCCGTATTCATACAAATACACGTATTCGTATAAATACTGTATTCGTGTTAAAATATAAATACCTAAAAGAGCAATATAATACTAGTTCCATATCTAGCCATCTTTCAAACCTACTAGTATTACTAAAATGTCCGATTAAAACACGTATATAAAGTACACGTATTTTATCGAACACCCGAGCATATCAAAATACGCATACTACACCGTTTCGCCTGAACCGGAAAACCCTCTGCGTGAGACTCTAAAGACTCGAGGATACGCTGACAGTGAATTTAACCACACGCACGTCAGCGGCACTAGCTGTATGTAACGGCTACACAGGTATCTGTCGAAAGAAAGGCTAACATGTAAACTCGTTTGTATCGCTACTGAGCTTATCTGTGACAATCACCACAATCACCATACAGTCCAGTATAAGGATGTGCTTATAAACTACCCAGCCCCCACTAGTATGATTGCTATCACAACGCTGGTAGACAAACAAGAATCCTACAGGTTTTATCAATATGTATTAGCAATATGAAATAACTAATAAAACATATACACATGTTAAGATAAAAACAAACCAAATAGTATACTATCATATCAAGCAAGATTATTCTGTACATATATATCCCCAGCAACCTGTACAATAAAGGCCTATAGGGCATATATATCCTAGCACACATGTGGCAATTCATAATGGATTGTCCAAAAATAAATTTACAATGAAATGTTTAAATGTTCCATTGTTTTATTGGTTACCACAATAGAATAAAAAAGGGTAAATTTTACTGAACCCTACCCTATGATTTTATGGTTTTCGAGATAACCCATTGAACTTCAAAAATATTATAAATCCCCACTGAACTACCAATATTGTATGAAATTGTTAGTTTGATTAACTGGTGAAATCAACAATTGGACTGAATAACCCCAAAATGTATAACGTATAGATTAAATAGACCCAAAATAAACTGAATATGATATTTTTTACAAAAATATCTTTTGATTTTTTTACGAAAATACCCTTCAATAGGGTCATATTTCATTTTTAAAATTTAATGAGGTTAAAACCTCCAAAGATCGATGGAAATTAGTAAAATTTACCCTAAGAAAATTATAAAAATGCATCAAAGAAGCCCATTATAACTATTTAATAGTCCGTCGGTTTGATCCCTAATGGGTGGCATCTATATATAATGAAAAAAGGACAATTTTAATGTTTCTGCAAATATCACCAATCATGTGATAACATTTAGGCCAGCATAGAGAAAAATCACCTGCATCCACCTGAGAAACTGCTACCAGGTTATGAACAAATGCTTATTATGACAAACCATAGAACACGCGCGCGCAGCACGCACACACAAAACATAGAGAATATATATATATATATATATATATAGAGAGAGAGAGAGAGAGAGAGACAAAACATAGAGAATATACATATATGGAAAAAAGAATGTTATCACCAAAGACATCAGCTTGTTTCCCTACAGAGAACCAAAAAAAGATGGAAATTCAACAACTTTTGAATTGAAAACAATGCAACACTCACTATAAAGATCCCCAAAAGACACAATCCAACCTTGGCACGGCATACATCATTCAGACAATCAAAATGCCCTTGCATCATGCTTCATCACCTGAAAATTGCAGCCAGATATAGGTTTAAAACAAGAAAGACGATCACGGTTATAGGTACTCATCATAGACAACCCTTGAAATCAACTAGAAAACAAAGATTATTTCCTCGGGTTTTAGAAATTTCCCCCAACATTTGACTACTGGGTTCACTATATCAAACTTGATAAAAAACCGCGACATGAAACTAAACTCATCAGCTTCGATTGTTGGCATAGTCAAAATCATCATCCTGAGTCACAAGACCCACTTGCGTAATTTCTGCCACCATAGCCGGAGCCGCCGCCATAGCCACCGCTGCCGCCTCCATAGGCCCCGCTGCCGCCGCCATAGCCACCGCTGCCGCCTCCATAGGCCCCACCGCCGCCGCCATAGCCACCACCGCCGCCGCGATAGCCACCAGTGCTACGATCAGAAGCATAGTTCACCCTCACCACACGGCCATGAAGTTCCTGGCAATTAATGCATCAAACATCCGCAGACAAACTTATGAGTATTAGTGTACCGTGCAATTGCATTATCATGTTATTCGTTCTGCAATAAATTGCATCACAGTTCTAAGTCAATACTATGTACAGTGTATTTAAAGAGTCATCATAAATAGTGTAGGCTGAAGCCTTTATGTGGCCAAATTCCAAGTCAGATGATGGGTTTGTTGCTTTCTTCTCTTTTTTAAACAGAAAAACCTTTTGATTTGACCTTCAAGCAAGTCCTATCTATCTTCATATCAATAAGTGGAAATCCCATCATTATAATAGGATGGATGATGTACAATATACAGTCCGGTAACATAGGCAGGTTCGGAGTACACTAAGGTGTAGTGGAAGCTTGCAGATCGTCGGTAATATTTGCTTCATGGTGGCAGAGAGATTCGTGGTGGCAGAGAGATGGAGATAATTTGAAAGAAGACACGGTTATGCAATCAATTGCTAAAAACGATCTTGGTTGCACACAAAGAACTAGATAATTCGGCAAGATTGGCAGGATAAGAGTATGGAGGGTAACTGGGTTTAAAAGTAGAAGAGCTGCATATTGGGATCCAAAAGTTGAGCATGAGCACGCACCAGCTTGTATAGCATTGATAACAATGGATTTAAAATCTGGTGATTTGGTGACTAAAACTTTTACTCTGCAGGAGTGAACATTTGAGTTTCCAAAGTGTGGTAGCCCTTATTCTAAAGAAAAATCAACAATTCAAACTTTCGAGGGTATGAAAACAATGCTGCTGTATAAGAATAAAATGAGATTAATAACAGGTATTAAACATATTATAAATATTTTATCTGTTGTCTAAATAAAAGAACAAAACAAACCAAATAAACATAAAATTGAAAAAGAAAAAAAATTAAAAATTTGTCCAGGAAGATGTAATGCACCGTGATCAAACAATGAAATGCTACAAGCCCATTACGTTGAAGAGGCCTAGTTAGCAAAAAAATGAAACCAGGAATGGGCTCATGTCAAAAATAAATAAATAAAATAAAAAAATCCAACCCGCCCTCAGTCATCACCATCAACAACTGAGACCTTATCCGATTCATATAGATAAGAAAATGGAGGATTTTCAAGCTAGAATCCGATCAATTTGTGATTTCTAATTCTCACCACATTCACAAACTCTCAATCATCAATAACAAAACTAACAAATCCCTGGCATGCCAGCAGGTAAAGAATGGAACTAAACTTGTGCCTAATTCAAAACCAGTCTATTAAATAAGTTAGAAGGTTTTTGGATAAGGTCCTGATGGGGTTTTAGCCCACCTTATCCTTTCTTCTTTCCAGAGAGAACTTGAACCCCCTACTATTCAAAAAAGATTTATAAACGACCAAATGCCTACAATTTTTCTTACGATTGAAAGATGCTAATCAGAAATTACAAGCTACATATCACTCGTGTTGATATTTTCATTCTCGGATATGCAATCCTATCTCCTTGATAGTTTATGTAAGATCAGTTATATAAAGAAAGCGAGATCTGCATATTCCTGGACGTATTTGAAAAAATCGAAGAATAAAAATTCTAAATTATTGTTGGATGCATATATACAGCAAGATATTTTATTCTAGGACTTGCAATTCTAGCTCCTCCTGAGAAGTGTATCAAAGATCATTTTTATAAATAAAGCGAGATCTACACATTCTATTTTTCTCGCATTAATATTAGGGGAAAAAATCGGTTAAAAAATTCTGACTATTACTGGATGTATAAATTCAAACCCAGAAAGCCTATTGTTGTAATAGACCTTTAACTTTAGAGTCTCTAATTAGGAAATATGATAATTTTATTTCGACATATGGATGACCAAAAATTCACATATAAACACAGATGCATGTATAGAAAATTACTTCACTTGATAATTTGAACCAATAAAATTTGCTTAAAAACTAAGTTCAAGGTCAATCCTTCCGTACAGGGACAATGAACGATATGACTGAGCAACACTAATTGAAAAGGTCGGGTCAATATCAAATAAACTACAAAGACAAATTTGAGTCCATGACTCAAATCCAGGCATATGACAGGGTTAAAGGGGAGTTCATCAAAGAACGAGAGACAAAAACGACGGAATTTTGGAACTATCGCCCACACTTCTAAGATTTCCTTCGTTCTAATATTGTCTCATAGTTTGTAGTTTTCTTTTTGTTTGTTTTAATGTGTTGTATTAGTTTATGTTATTGTCTGTATGTTTGTTTTTCGTTCATTGTAATGTAATGTAATGTAATGCATGTTTGCTTTTTATGAATAAAAGTTACTTTATACACACACACACACACACACAAACCCTCCACCTCATTTCCAATTTTCCATAAATGGAAAATATATGGAAATGGCGTGTCCTAGAATATTTTGTATAAATACAAAATACATTCCTCGTATAGAAATACCCGTATTCGTATCAAAAATACAAATATCCACGAGATAGAAAAATAAAATGAACATAATACTAGGATATATATATCAAAATATATATACGTAAATTATTAAATCAATACCTGATTTAATAATCCGGCTTAATCCTAAACTGGTTAGTATTACCAACTGTCCGATCAAAATCCGTGTAGAATAACACATTTAATCAGAACCCAGCACGTATCAATATACAGTTTCTACATCATTTCGCCTGAACCGAGAAAACCCTCTGTATAGGAATTTAAAGACTCGACAGTACACTGGCATTGAGTTACTAGATATATCCATAACCATAAGCACGTCAGCGGCACTAACTGTACGTAACTACTATCCAGGTATGTGTCGAAAGGAAGGTCGACAAGTAAGCTCTTTCATATCTCTACTGAGCCTGTAAGTGACAATCTCCGTACAATCTGGTCTTTTTGTCTAAGAGTATCGAATACCAGGTTTAGAGGTGGAAAACGTCAGACCCTAATAATCTGATAAGTCGTGTCGATGTGGCTCAGGACCAACCGAGAAATTACTGATCTCACTATCAGTAATTCTCATCTGCCTTAGCCAAGGTCTTATGGTACTAACCAACCGTACACATCGCAACATCACTCCCTATACCGGGAGAGACGAATCCCTTCCGATCGCTCACTGCCTCCATATGGTTCGAGACTGTACCCAACTAAAAGCTATTTGCACGACACAGTAAAGTCGTTGTAGGGTAGTAATCTAAATACAGTGGGAACTCACACGAGATAAATGACGATATCATATCAAAAGACTACCATGTACTCATGTCACCAGTGAACTAATATCCGACGATATGTATAATACCATCTAGAAGTTCTCAGCGAGTCCGTACAGTATACTCATCTTCAGTGATCACATGTATACAATCTTAGGTACCACACATCAATGGTTGTGGAACCGCCCACCGTCCCTCGTCGGGGTCTAAAAATGCATACACTAGTCTACTCCGAAATATCGATGCCCGGTCTCGATACTCGCTCGACTAGGGACATTTAAGGTGTGCTTATGGACTACGCAGCCCCCATAAGTATGATCGTCATCACAACGCTGGTAGTCAAGGAATAATCCTACATGTATTAGCGATACGTTATAACAAGTAAAACATATACATATGTTAAGATAAAAACAAACCAAATAGCATACTATCATATCGAGCAAGACTGTCATGTACATACATACCCCAGCATACAATACAAGAATGGCCTCTAGGGCATACATATCCAACAATCTCTCACTTGCACTAAGGCCGGTTATTAGTGTATCGTATACCCAACATCTGCACTAAGGCCAGTTGTTGAACTATTGCATACCCAACATCTCAAAAAGCCGCTCAAACTGCAGCTGAGAGAGAGCCTTGGTGAATGGATCCGTCATGTTAGTCTTTCGTATCTGCTCTTCAGACCTCGATCTCCCGGCGATCTACGATCTTCCTGATCAGATGATACCACCTCAAGATGGTCTGGATTTCTGCTGGGACCGTGGTTCCTTCGCTAATCCCATAACCCTATTATTATAGCAATATAAAAGTATTGGATCAACAATAGACGAAACCACCTGAATTTCAGTAATGAACTTCCCCATCTAGGCCGCTTCCTTTACGGTATCGTTGGTAGCGATGTACTCAGCCTCCAACATCGAGTCTGCTACAGTGTCCTATTTGGACTCTTCCAACAGACCGCCCTTCCATTAAGGGTAAACACATAATCCGAGACGAACTTGGTGTCATCCTTGTCACTCTGCTTGAATCGGTAAAAGTCTTCATCTGGAGGTCTCCATTACTATATACCAAGAACATCTTCTTGATTTTTCTCAGGTACTTGAGAATGTTCTTAACAACTATCCAGTACTTCTCCTCTGGGTTTGACTGATACCTGCTTACTACGCTAAATACGTAAGCTACATCTGTTCTAGTACATAATATCGCATAAATTATAGACCCAACATCCGAAGCATAGGATATAATACTCATGCGAGCCCTCTCCTCATCAATCTTGGGAGACATCTCTTTGGAGAGGGTGATTACGTGCAAAGCGGATATATTACCGCGTTTGGAATCTTCCATACTAAATCTCTTTGGTATAGTGTCTATGTACCTGGACTGTGATAGTCCCAACATTCTATTGGATCTATCCCTATAGATCTTAATCTCCAGATGTAGGAGGCGTCGTCTAGGTCTTTCATGGAGAACTTTTGCGATAAGAAAAGTTTGACCGATTATAGCATAGGAATACAATTTCCTATGAGGAGAATATCGACATACAAGACAAGAAATACGACAGCTTCCTCTACAATCTTCTTATATATACAAGGCTCATCAACGTTTTTGATGAGGTTAAATTCTTTGATTGTCTCATCAAAACAGATATTTCAACTCTGCGATTCTTGCTTTAATTCATAAATGGATTTGAGCAACTTACACACCTTCCAGCTGTGTCCACTTTCTATAAAACCATCGGCTGATCCATATAAATACATTCTAAATTTCCGTTTAGAAATGCGGTTTTTACACCCACCTGCCAGATATCATAGTCATGAAAGGCAGCAATGACAGGTAGGATCCGAATGGATTTCATTATAGCTATTGGAGAAAAGATTTCGTCATAATCCACTCTTGGTCTATAACGAAAACCTTTTGCAATAAATCTAGCTTTATAGGCTTCCATCTGTCTATCTACACTAATTTTCTTCTTGAAAATCCACTTACAATAAACGAGTTTTATCCTTGGAGGTGCAACATCCAAAGTCCAAACTTTATTGATGTACATGGACTCCATTTCGGATCGTATAGTATATAGCCATTTCACAGAGTCCCTACTGGTAATGGCCTGCTCGAAACTAGTAGAATCATTTTCTTCCAAGATGCAATCCTCTCGATCCCCGTATATAAGAAAATTGTAGTATCTCTCGGACGGATGAGAAATCCTACTAGATCTGCGGAGTGATTGAGGTTCTTCCGGGACTATTGAATCCTGTGGTTCTACCAGATTCTCAGTTGTAGTTTATGCTTCTGGAATTGCATCCAGTTCTACCGCGCTTCCACTAATTTCTTTTGCAAGAAATTTCTTCTCTAAGAAGATGGTCTAGCGAGCAATAAACATCTTCTGTTTCTCGGTGTGATAGAACAGATATCCATATGAATGCTTAGGCTGTCCCATAACTTACATAAAAATAATCATGCATGTAGTTTGTCCGGATTCTATGTTTTAACATAGGCCGGACAACCCCATATCTTAACCTTTTTAAGACATGGTTTCTTACGACTCCATATTTCATACGGAGTCTTAGGCACTGATTTGGATGGAATTTGATTCAATAAGAATGCCGATATCTGAAGCGTATGTCCCCGGAATGCAAGAGGTAACTCAGCACTACTCATTATAGAAAGAACCACATCCAAAAAGATATGATTCCTCCGCTCCAATACACCGTTGTGTTGAGGTGTATACGGAGTAAGCTGAGAGAATTCCATTTCTTTTAAGTAGTCTAGGAATTTCGTACTCAAGTACTTCCCTTCTCGATCAGATCGAAGGATATTGATACTTTTTCCTGTCTGGTTCTCTACTCGCTTTTATATTCTTTGAATTTCTTAAAAACTTAAGATTTGTGTTTCAACAAAAATACATATCCAAATCTAGAGAGATTATCAGTGAATATAATGAAGTACGAGAACCCCTCGCATATGTAGACATTGGACCACACATCACTATGAATGAGTCCCAAGAGCTCTGTAGCTCTTTCTCCATGTCCCGTAAACGAAGTTTTGTTCATCTTTCCTTTGAGACAAGAATGACAAGTTTCAAAAGATGAAAATTTTAACAGATCCAAAAATCCATCTTTATATAACTTAGCTAGCCTTTTCTCATTTATAAGACCAAGTCTACAATGCAACAAGTAGGCTTCGTTCATTTCTGAACTTTTCCTTTTGCGTGTGTTTAGTTTGTTGAAAAGTGTATTTTCATTAAGAACGTATATACCATTACATAATGTACCCTCCCCAATCAACACCTGATTGAGGCAAATGTTCATGACATTTCTATCTAATACAAAGTTATATCCATATTTATCGAGTAAAGAAATTGATATAATATTACAAAGCATAGATGGTACTAGTACCAGCTGTTCAAAATCACAGTGTTGCCACTTGGCAACACCAGGTGATATTCGCTGACGGCAGCAGCATCAGCATCAACCTATGCTTCGTTCCCTAATCTGAGGGGCATATCACCAGGTCCAATCATCCTACTTTTTCTCAGTCCCTGTAATAAATTACAGATATAAAATCCTGATCCGGTATCTAGTACCCAGGAGGTAGAACTGACCGAAAAACAGTTCTCGATAACCAATACATCTGAAAAAGATGCATCAGAATGCTTCTTCTTCATCAGGGGACCTTAAAAATCCATGCATTCCTCTTTCCCATGCTCATACTCATGACGGTTGTTACAAGTTAGAGCGGAACAAATATCCCCTGGCTCAATATAATAAACTGGTTCGGTCAATACATCCATATTATTATCGTGATTAAGGCATGAAAATGTCACTACCTGGAGAGGAAAAAAAGAAACACTCAGCGTGCACTCTTGGAAAATTAGATTGGTTATTAGTTTATCTAATCAGGATGGCTCCCACCGTTTTCTCGAATTCTCCTTCAAACCTCGAAAAAAGAACTGGTCGGGATTAATTACACCCTACAAGTTCGCTAACCGTTCAGCCAGGCTAGTGTTGGTACTCTGAGAGAGGTTCCTCGTGCTTTCGCACGGACCTAATCAAAGTAAATCTCGTTTCCGCAAAAGCGTAGCCCCGTTAACACCTTTCTAGACACATGCTGAGTTAGCTAATTGTAAAGTGTAAAACCCTCCTGGGGACTAGTATCTACTCACAATGGGATCGGGACCCAACTATCATCGCATGACAATCTTTATAGAAGCCACTCAAGTCACCATACTCAAGAAAGGTATGCACTCACTTTGTAAGTTTCACTTATATTTAAAACTCCCGATATAGCTTTTGCCCTAGCTTCTTATGACCTTGACAAAAGCCAACAAACCATAAATCACTAGTCAAGTTCAGCCGTCATTATCCTGGATTAATCTAAACCTATCCGTATAAACCCTTGACAAAAGCAAACAAGGCTACATGACTATCCTAAATAATCGTATCACTATGCAACAGACAAGCAACACCTAGCCACCGCACGATACACCTTGACAAAAACCAACAAACGCAGCACAAATACTAGGTACCACTCATCTGAAATGACCGAGGGCTACAGCTGGTTTTTGGAAGAAAAAAAACTCTTAACTTAATGAACTTGATATTGTTGAAAGAACCGAGCAGTTTTGAAAAGGAGGAGTGGTTTAGGCTCCGTATTTTAAAATGAATGGTTTTGAAGAAAACTGAGTAGTTTAAAATTTATGTCCCAACACCATTTTAGGTTTATTTTCTTTCATTAATCAGACTTAATGCGGTCTCATCATGTAAGTTCCTATCATGCCAGAAACAACGAAAATGCAATACTTTATATGCCATCCGCATTCGTCACACAGGGTCTCGGGTTTTCGTCGTAAAGTTATTAAACTTACGGCAGGGCGGGGACAGAGCTAGCGCAGATGCAAAACATATAAACATATTTATTTATATATAATATATATAGTCATCTCAGGCATGATAAAATCATCAAGGCAGATATAATCATCACAGAAAATGGAAAAACTGGATATACTAGGAATTCCCGCATTTCATTTAACCCTCTAACGAAACACAAGATTCTATGGTCATGTGAACGGCTCGAATATGAACGATCCTAGACACCTATGAGTGTGGCAAGCTACCCGCCAATCTTAGAATTGGGTGACCCGGGTCTCAACCCCTTGAGATGGCCACCCGTTGAATTCTAGAACCCGGTAATTTGAGCACCCCTCCGCGGGTCAATTCTAATCCATGAATGAAAAGTATACATCAAGTGGTGACATCAACCTCAACCCGGATGTATCCCAATAAAAGAATATACATCAAACAATTACATCAACCGCTCATCAAAATTCACACGGGGCTATTCATCACAACGATCCACCAGTCCATCACAACCACAACATAAGCAAGATATGTATAACCCCTTCTAATCGACATATAGCAATTAGAAGACGTTTACCAACACATATGCAACATCATAGATAATCAATGATGCTAAAGTTTCGATTCAAAACATTACCGTAAAGCCCGTAAACACAATGTGCACAAAACCAAATCTGGGCCAAAAAGAAAAATTCTAAAAATTCCAATTCCCAACAAGCAAGCTACTGTGAGAAGACTGTCCCAGACATGTATGGTCTGGCCAACCCAGGTGGCCAAATAGACGACCTGGGCGGCCAAAACTTGCCTGAATGGGTTCGTCTTCTTACCGATTCATTTTAAATCATGTTCAGTCCAATGGTACCTATCAAAAAGATTTCAGGTTGACGTTTTGAAAACGGGACAAAAACTTGGGTTTTAGGAATCGTAATATGGAAAAAATTTAGTTTCAAAACGCTATAATCGTCTACAACTAGTTTAAATATTTGGATGGCTCTGACACCATATGATGGTTCCTAAGGCTTGCGGCGCTAACCCGTAGAGGCGGCAGAATTGCAAAACGAAAATTGTCTTACAAACCTAGAAACCTTAAACATAGAATCAATTCCAAATACTAAACTAGCTAACTAGATTATCTATTCTAAGTGCTGGAGGGGCAAGCTACCTTTGTAGCATGTCCGTCTACTCACGGAAGACCCCTTCCTTCGCTCCGCGATCACTGAGAACGAGCTTGTACACCGGTGGACGTTGTAGCATCCATTGAACTTGTAATAGTGAGCTTGTGAAGATGCGGTGACCAAGTGATGATTTTGCGGACTCTAACTCGACTCCCTAGTGCTCCGGATCGTGTTTGCAAGCCGGTTCTCTTTCGTCGAAGATGATCCATCCGAGAAAAACGGTTCAAGGCTCTAGCTTCACACTAAAACATCCTAATAAAGCAACCAACACTTGAAACTTGCCAAGGATCAAGTGTTAGAGATGTATAGAAGTGTTCTAGTATTTTGCCATCTCTATTGCTTCTCTTGTCAAAGATCAAGAGAGCCTTTTTGCTCTTTTTCTCAACACATGAGAAGAGCAAAACAATGAAGGTGGAGAGCCCAAGTGAGAGTGAAACACTTGGTGAGAATAAGCTTGTGGTGAGAGAAAAATAGTTATCATTTGGTTTTGTTAAAACATTTTTACAATAAAGAAAACCAACTATACTTGAATAGTGCATCCAAATAAATTAAATAAAACCCTAGCTATTCCTCTCATCATTCTTCTTTCCACCTCACCCTTCCACTTCATTTCCAATTTTCCATGGATGGAAAATACATGGAAATGAGGTGTCCTAGATGTATTTTGTATAAATACAAAATATATTCCCCTTATGTACATACCCGTATTTGTATCAAAAATATAAATACCCAAGAGAGAAATAAAATGAATATAATACTAAAATATATATCAAAATATATATATATATACATGAATTATTAAAACAATACCTGATTTAATAATCCGGCTTAATCCTAAGCCGGCTAGCATTATCAACCGTTCGATCAAAATCTGTGTAGCTAGTACACATATTTAATCGGAACCCTGCACGCATTAATATACGGCTTCTACATCATTTCGCCTGAATCGAGAAAACCATCTGTGTGGGACTCTAAAGACTCAACAGTATGTTGGTTGTGGGTTACTGAATAAATCCATAACCACAAAAATGTCAGCGACACTAGCTGTACGTAACAACTACCCAGATATGTGTCGAAAGAAATGTCGACAAACAAGCTCGTTCATATCCCTACTAAACCTGTAAGTGACAATCTCCGTACAGTCCGGTCTTTTTATCTAAGATTATCGAATACCGGGTCTAGAGGTGGAAAACGTCAGACCCGTAATAATCCGATAAGTCATGCCGATGTGGCTCAGGACCAACCGAGAAACTACTGATCACACTATCAGTAATTCTCATTTGACTTGGCTAATGTCTTATGGTGCATACCAACCGTACACAGCGCGACATCGACTCCCTGTACCTGGAGAGAAATCCTTTCCGATCGCTCCTGTCTCCATATGGCTCGGGACTGTACCCAACTAAAACATGTGTGCACAACTCAGTAGAGCCGTGGTAGGGTATTAATCAAAATACAGTAGGAACTCACACGAGATAAATAACGATCTCAAGTCAAAAGACTGCCATGTACTCATGTCACCAGAAAACTGCTACCTGACGATAGGTTATAATACAATCTAGAAGTTCTCGGCAAGTTCGTCCGATGTACTCACCTCCAGTGAGCACATGTATAGAATCTGAGGTGACACACACCAATGGATATGGGACCAACCACCGTCCCTCATCGGGATCTACAAACGTATACACTAGTCTACTCCGGAATATTGATGCATAGTCTCGATACTCTCTTGACTAGGAACATTTAAGGATGTGCTTATGAACTACCCAGCCTCTACAAGTATGATCGCCGCCACGACGCCGGTAATCAAGAAATAATCCTAAACGTTTTATCAACATGTATTAGCGATACATAATAACAAGTAAAATATATACACATGTTAACATAAAGATAAACCAAATAGCATACTATCATATCAAGAAAGATTGTCATGTACATACATACCTCTACATCCAATACAATAATGGGCTCTAGGGCATACATATCCAACATCTTTATCATTACGTATTAGCGACACGTAATAACAAGTAAAACATATGCATATGAATAATAAAGACAAACCAGATAGCATACTATCATATTGAGCAAGACTGTTCTACCTGTATAAGTCCTGCAATTACAATAATTTTCTTCCTGCGATTACAATAATTGCCTTAAGGACACTATATCTAACAAGTGGGAACACACATAAGCTACTATGGCGATCTCATGTCAAGGAAGTAACCTGTATTATCGTCAACAAAGAACTGCTATCTGACATAGTTATAATATCATCTATGAGTTCTCGGCGTGTCCGCTCAGTTTACTCATTCTCCAATGAGAAAAAAGTATACAATCTCGGTATTAAACACCAATAGCAGTAAGATCAGCCATCGCCACGGACAGGCTCAAGAAACGTATACACTAGTACATAGTCACAAATTCGGCATTCGGGAATAATTCGGCGAGGTCGAAAATTCGGATTCAGAGCACCATTCGGAAAAATCGACAAGTATTCGGGAAAGATTCAACAAGTATTCGGGAAATGTTCGAGAAGGATTTCGAGGAATAAATTAATATATGAGCATGCGCATAACATGTAGACAATAGATGAGGTGCTGGGTTCTTTTTTTTTGCAAATAATTCTTTGATTTTTGCAAATTATTTGTTGATTTTGCGAATAATTTGTGAATAATTCAAAGCGTTCTCCAACGGACGATTAAATCGCAGCTTTAATCGCCCGTTCAATAATTCGCGAATTATTCACGAATTAGCCGAATTACTCGCGAATATTGTGACTATGCACTGGTCTAATCTGAAGCGTCGATACTCTGTCTCGATACTCTCATGACTAGGAGCATTTAAAGATGTGCTTATGGATTACCAGGCCCCACTAGTATGATCTCTATCATAATCCTGGTAGTCAAGCAAAGATCATATAGGCTTTATCAACATATATTAACGATACGTAATAGCAAATAAAACATATACACATGATGATGAAGACAAATCAAATAGCATACTATCATCTCGAACAAGATCGTTCTTACCATATAGGTCATGTACAATTACAATAATTGCCTTCAGAGCACCTATCATCTCGAGGAATTTGCGATGATCGGCTAGTGATAGTAGCATGTGTTCATCAATTGTGGTGATCGATTATTGCGAAAGTAAAAACTTAAAAACTTAAGAACTTGAAAACCAAGTAAAAACTTGAAAATTCGTTAACTTCATATCCCTAAGATGAACAAAAAGTACTCGTTCCTTAGGGATAAGACAAGGAAGATCTACGACCATGCGATAAAAGAAAAAATGTTACAACTCCCTGAAAGCAAGCGTCCAGATCAAGCGAACAAGTCAAATGATCCGAAATTCTGTCCCTATCACAGAATTTTATGTCATCCTATTGAAGACTGCTACGTCTTTAAGAATTGGGTTGAAGGTCAATACAAAACGGGTATTCTTACCATGTCCAAGAATGTCATGTTAGTTAATTATGCTCACTCTACAATGAAAGTAGAGAGGCGGAATGCACAAAAATCAAATTTTGAGCAAGTACAATCAACAAAACCCTTAGAATCAAACCATAATCCTAAACTAGAAAATATCATAGGATTTAAACTACTATGATTAAAGGTTTATACATATGAGATCAAGTCCTTCGGTCTTCAAAACTCTACCTTATGCTCCTTGAGGTACTAAATCAAACTTGCTTGGAAGTCTTCTAGATCTTTAGATGATCCATCCGAAGGAATATGGTTCAAGCTTACACATCAAAAATGAAGCAACTAAACAAACCAGTTTGCTAGTCTAGCTCATTTGGGAGATGTAGAGATTGTTAATGGTGTTTATCTATCTCTAAACCCTATGGTTCTCAACACATGAGAGGGATTAAAGTTTTGAAGGAGATTAGGAGAGAGAAATACCATGGTGAGAATGAGAGGAAAAGAATGACTTGAAAAAGATATATCAACCATTTTCATTTTTCAAATAAAAATAAGTAGCCATGCTTGAATAGTTTAGCCAAATGAATTAAAATAATTCAAGGTCATACCTCTCACCATATCTATGCCACCTCATCTATACACCTTATTTCCTAATTTCTATTAAATAGAAAATGCAAAACGAGGGGTGTCCTTCCAGAAGCATTTCTTATATAAATACAAGAATACCAAACCGTATATATATACCCGTATTCGTACCAAAAAATACGAATACTTAGAGATAGATAAATCCAATAATATGATACTAAAATTAAATCAATATGTTGATTTAATAAACCGGCTTAATTCTAAGCCCTCTAGTATCACAAACCGTCCGATTAAATTCCGCACAACTGGTACACGTATTTAATCGGAACCTTGCACATATAAACATACGGCATTATTCATCACAGAAAACTGCATTTCAATACCGCTCATTCTTTATCTATTTTGTTGTATATCGGTACTATTAACCAGTGTCAGCTCAGTAATACAGATTACAGGTATCCGTGACAAAATACTGGAAATACACTTAAAATCATGGATATATCATTTGTGAGCTGACACTGCAACCGGAACTGGGAACCGACCGATATCCAAAGAGATTTTGCAAATAAAATGTGTACACAATATTTTGGTCCAACACAAAGCAAGTGTGTACACATGCTCTTTGGCATGGACCATGGGATGGGGCAGCCATGAATCATGGCACAAGTGGGCATGGTGTGATGTGCATTAATGGTGCATTCAATGCTACAAGATGTGTGATGTGATGTATAGCTACTTGTTCCCTCTAAACCCAGAGTGCAAACCAGGTCAAAGTAGAGAAAACAAATTGCACCAAAATGATACTGGGGACAACACATGACCACACACCAAAAACGAGGCAGAGAGCTCGGATTTGGGCCGAGCACCAAACCCCCATGGCCGGCCAAACAGTGCCCATTTGCCCCCAGTTTCTCACATACTCTCCCCTGCTGCCACCTCATCTTAATTTTATTGTTTGTTTAATCTTCTTTTTTGCCTATAAAAGCAGAACTCGGCAGCAAGGGAGAGGGGTCTTGGATTGTCTTTCATTTTACAATTCTACCCTTTTGTTTTTCATTTTGTTCTCTTGTACATAGCTAACCCCTTGAGTTCTTTGCCTTAACTTGATCTTGCAGCCTCTTCATTGAGCTTGCAAGGTTAAGCTTTGGTTATTGCACTCAAAGGTTGTATCATTCTTGAAGATTAATAAAGCTCTCTCTTTTGCGCTTCATTTTCCCTTGGGTTCTTTATCTTCACTTGATCTTGCAACCTCTTAATTAAGCTTGCAAGTTTAAGTTTAGGTATTTGAATCCATGGCTTGTATTGTGCTCTTTGGTTCCATGGTTCTTAATGTTTCTTTCTTGCTCTTTTCATTACTTGCTCTTTCATTACTTGTTCTTTAATTTCTTGCAATTTATTTCCATGCACTTACTTACTTGCAATTTAAATTCCATGCACTTAATTACTTGTAGTGTTATCTTTTCTTTGTTCTTTTCTTTTGCTTTTTTTGGTTTGTTGTTGTAATGTTTGTGAATATGTGTTGTTAGTAAAAGAATACGATATTGTAAGTTAACGTTCCGTTTCTCATTTCCTTTTCCCGTATTTTCCATTGAACTCCGTCCAAACGTTAAGCAAGCGCTCCGTTAGGCATCCTACCCTACCAAGGTAACGGTGATCCCTAACCGCGACCGGTTGCGTTCGGTTTGGCCGGAGGCGAAAGCAAGAGACAAGAACGGACGGACAAGGGTCAATAAGCCGGATTCCATGAATACCGTGCATAAGTACCCTAATCCACGTTATTGCCGATTGCTCTAGCTTCAATCGTTAAGTTCGGCTCAAAGGTTTAAGTGCGGATTTCCTTAGCTTACACTATTGTATCTTTTCCTAACAATTTTATACTTTGCATATAACACTTAGGTTAGATACGAACAATCCTCCCTCGCGCATTAACTCGTCAAAACAAGAACCTAAAACGCTCCATCTCCCTGTGGATCGACTCGTGCTCATCGCGGCTAGCTGCAAAGCGACACCGTCCTGATCGCGGTTAACTTTAGAACTTCAAATACACGATACACCAAAAGCGTATTGATCAAATGGCGTCGTTGCCGGGGAGACGGTAACATTTTAATTCTTGTTATTTCGGGTTAATCATTGTACATCTCATTTATACAACTAACCTTATTTTCAAAACAAACTAAAAATTTCAAAAAACCAAAACATAAACCAACTAAACTAACTATTTTTTTCTCTGGAATTCTTATTTGCTTACACTCTGTAACTAAAATAAAAAAAATAAACAATACCGATGAGATATTACTTGAACATTGTGAACACAGAAGAAGTTTGGAGCCCATCTGCCACAACTGAACCGGCGACATTCTCTGTTTGGTCGAGCTCGCCGGCCTATTCTCCTCCTTCTGCTTCCAATTTTTCCTCTGTGATCCAGTGTTTTATTTTTGTCCCATTTTTATTGTTTATTTTTTATGATTTTTAGTGTGCAGGTATTTGGGCATTCGTATCGCTTTTTCGCACTAAAATCCGTTTTTCTGACATTTCAGATTTTTGCGGATTTGCGAACTGCAATCGTGGGGAGCAAAGTGTGCATTCCAAGTTAAGGTGATTACGAAGTACAGTGCCAAAGATCCGGGTAGTTTGACCCGCGTAAGCGAACTTTCCAAGCTATTCGGATTTAACTTCAACCGGAGTTTCTTAACCCGAAAATCTATCGATACGTACTTTACTAAACACCTTCTTCTCAAATCTGACGCATCCACTATAATATCTTTGCAGGATTCTTTGCAAGTTCGCTTTCAAACACCAAAATTGACTAATCCGTATTTGTTGCAGTGCCGTGCTTAATATAAAAAAACAATTGTTTAATTCTTTATAGAATTTTTATTGAATTGCGCATTGCATACATTAAATACGGACTTAAGGGCAAGCGAACCCCACAACATACGGTAAAGGATTTCATCATCTTTTCCCAGAAAGAATATGTTTGCTTTGACCCTGCCACTTCTAAAGTTTGAACTTCATGTGATGTGACATTTTTAAAAGGTCAAGCATATTTTTCACCACCTGTTGGGGACCTCACTCATAAGATTCATGTTCCTCACCTACCTTCCTCAGAACTTGAATTGTCGGTTCAACTTGTGCTTCCTAGTTTTCATCCTTTAGCCCCTTATCCACAAGTGTATCACCGTCATAAGAAATTTGCTCTGCCCCCTCCCACCAATGATTTTTCTGCAGATACACCTATACGGTTCACTGTACCTGGTTCTCCACCGTCGCTTCCTTCAGAAGATCTCTTTTCCTATTACCATACGCCAGGGTAAGCATGCATGTCTACTACACATCCAATTTTTAACTTTGTTTCCTATCATAGACCGACACTATTTACTCGTCAGTTTGTTTCTTCTTTATCTGCCATCACTCTTACTTCCTCTGTTCAGGAAGCACTTCAGCATCCAGGTTTGCATACAGCTATGTTAGAGGAGATTGTCGTACTGCGCTCTAATCAAACTTGGAAATTGGTACATATGCCTTCAGATAAGAAAGTTGACGGCTGTCGATGGGTTTTTACTATCAAGCATACTCCCGATGGGACGATTGACCGTCTCAAAGCTCGTTTAGTGATCAAAGGTTTTACTCAGGTTTGGATTATATTGAGACTTTCTCATCGATTGCCAAATTACCATCGGTTCGTGTTCTTATATTCTTGGCTGTTTTTAAGACATGACATCTTCATCAGCTTGATATGAAAAATGTCATTCTTAATAGCGACCTAGCAGAGATTATTTATATGCAGCAGCCTCCTGGCTTTGAGCGACCGGAAAGTCTATGGTTTTTCTTCTACACAAATCGTTATATGGACTAAAATAGTCACCACGTGCCTGATTTGAAAAATTTAGCATGATTTTACGATAGATTGGCTTCAACGGTAATCGCGCCGACAAGTCTCTTTTTACACGTTATCGTCCTCGGGGCAGGGTAATTGTGTTGGTGTATGTTGATGATATTATCATCACTGGAGATGATTCTGCTGGTATCTCCAAGGTGAAAGAACATTTGGCTTCACACTTTCATACCAAGAATCTTAGGCCACTTAGATATTTCCTTGGAATTGAAGTATCACAGAATTCTGGTAGATTGCAACTCTCTCAACGCAAGTATGCACTTGATCTTCTATCTGAGACGGAATTTCTGGAATATAAACCAGTAAACACCCCTATGGATTCTTCAGTCAAGCTATCTCGATTAAGCTCTCATTCGGATCCTCCACTACCTGACCCAGAACGATATCGACGTCTAATTGGGAAGCTTATTTATCTCACTGTCACTCATCCAGACATTGTCTTTGTTGTTAGCACAATGAGTAAGTATATGGAGAATTCTTTGACCTCTCGTCTTAAAGCAGTTGAGCATATTCTGAGATACATCAAAAGTTCTCCAGGACATGGTCTTCTTTACAAACCATCGTCAATGTTGTCGCTCACAGTCTTTGCGGATGCTGACTTTGCGGGATCCGTTAATGATCGTCGTTCCACAAGTGACTATTGTGTCTTCTTGGGGGAAACTTAGTTACGTGGAGGAGGAAGAAGCAAAATGTAGTGGCTCTTCTGCAGAGGCTGGATATAGATCTATAGCGCATACAGATGCTGAGCTGGATGCTGAGCTGGTATAGCTTACCACTCTTTTGACAAATCTCGGGGTTACTTCTTCTCTTCTGACTACACTCTTCTGTGATAACAAGATCGCGATCCACATTGCTAAGAATCCAGTTTTTCATGAGCAGACCAAGCATATCGAAATAGATTGTCAATTCATTCGTGATAAGGTGACAGATAAGATGGTTGCACTCCAAAATATTTACTCTTCGACTCTACTAGCAAATATTCTCACCAAAGCTCTTCCTCGACCGGTTTTTGCTCGTCTTCTATCCAAACTTGGCATAATTGACATCTATACTCCAGCTTGCGGGAAAGTATTATCAATATAATTAGTTTAGATATTAGGTATGCGTTGTTAGATATTAGTTATGAATATATTGAGTTGTTAAATCAGTTGAGATATGAGAGATGGCATATAACTCTCTATAAATTTGTGTGTAGAAGAACTCATTAATTATTATGCCAATAAATTATTTCTTTTCAGTTCTTTTCAATCATGATAAATTTTAAGGTAAGCAGATCAAATCCATATATTTAAAGTTGAGAGCTATTACATTATGTTTTCAGATCACTGGTAGTGCTGATGGCTTGTTTTTTGTTTCTATGCAAACTATATGTGGTGCTTGTTATCCCCTGCATTGACTTAAAAACTGCATACTGGGGCTTTTATTTAGGAGATACCCATTTGTGGCTTTTATTTAGGAGATAAACTTTCAAATGAGCTGCCCTACCTTGACTAATGCAGAGAGCATGGATTAGCAACTAATTTATGCATTACGTTATAAAATAAAAAAATATTTAAGAAAAGATAAATAAATAAACAATCAATCTGTCTAATAAGAAGCTGTGTATTTTGTAGCAGTAAACACTTTCCATTCATGATAAACTGTACCGGATATTGTGCAGGGGAAGCAAAAAATATTAGACAGGCAACGGATGTATCTTAACAAAGGAAGTGTACCATATTTTGTTCCGCATGGGGTCGACGACTCCTGCAGTAGAGTGGTGAGAAAAGTTAGAACGCTTAATACATCAATTAGCCAATTTTTCACCAGAAAACCATACTCCTATAAGAGATTTGTGGAACTATGAGAAAGTAACAGCTCTTTCATAAAATGTACTTGGTAGGTGATAGACCTATCTTTTTTTGCCCCATGAAGTTCAACTCACTCGAAGCAAGGAGCAACTAACCAAGTTCACCTCCACAGGAGTCCAGACGAATTGTTAAGATGAAGTGATATTCTTGAGATATAATGAAAGCCAAAAGGCCAGGTAGAATAGCTTTCCAAATTAAATTTTTTATATTAATGATTAATCGATTACATAAAATATATTTTATCTTCTCTGGTTGAGTTTAACAGTCTTATCTCTAATATCAGGATTAGTGATCTTCCAATGATTACCTTTTCCTCATGTCTTGCACATGTCGCAATTTGTCACATCAACATAAGAAGTATAAAACTTCAGACTGCATCATTTAAATCACAAAAAATAAAAGAGAAAAAATAATCAAGGAACCAGTTTGCAAGTTTACCTATATGGTGAAAAGTCCAAATTGTCATCTTCTGCAGATTCATAATTGGCATAATCCTGAGCAATTTTTTTCGAATAACCCTCATCCCAATATAACCTTTCCCAGTTCTCCCGCAGTTCATTATACAGTTCCATATACCTTCTAGACCAAGGTTCATGCTCCTGTCAGTTTCATGTACTTTATATTAAAAAATAAATACAAAAATTATATTTGGTTGCAGGTGATGCTATATGATGGTGGTAACAGCTAATAATCTACTAGGGTTCGTAGAACAATGAGATAAATATTGCTTACAAGAAATTAACAAATACATATTACATACTACAGAGCCAGAGACTTTAAGTTTTGGAAGGGATTTCTTTACAATTACATGTTAATCGAAGTAGAAGACTTTATAGCCCACATACTACACATAGGAAAGTTATATTAAGCTCTAATACATGTGCATCTTCTAAATGATGAACGTTTATTGGATGTTGAAGTCTTCGACAACAGGAAAATTTCCTTCTGTATCATGTATCATTTGTCTTAGAGCTTCATACACTTACTCTTACCCTCTTGTTCATAATTCATAAACATAAAGAAACGTTAGAAAAAACCAGATTCGATGATTTTATGGATTTATTCTGCATTTAGAGTGATCTAGAAACTGAAATCAGCTGGTTGTTCCGAATTACAAGAAGATTGACATGGCAGTGAGTGGATTGGCATCTATATGTTTCCCTCTATCAGACAATCAGAATTTGTTCTATCTATCAAACTACTACTATGATAAAAAGGAACTTTTAGGGTGTGAATTGTTTGAATCAGGGTGTGATCCAGGATAGCACCTGTGTTAGCCTTTTATGTACTCCTGAACATTAGAGAGTTTCTGTTCAACTTATATCTTTGGAGCAGGCACATTCATCTTAATCCTAAGAGGAAAAAGGCTTTGACATAAGATCTGTATATAATCAACTTCCCAAACTCTCTTGCTCATGGTTTGGTTGTTTATTGTGAATACTTACAGTTAAATGGTTCAAAGAATTTAAACTAAGCATTGATTTAAAAGTATGTCAAAATTTGGCAACACTAAAGTTAAACTACTTCTCTTTTTACAATTTAAGAAAAAACAAAAAATAACAAACTGACCAAATGAGTATAAGTTTTGCGGCAAAAAGTAGGAATTTATTGCATATAGTAATCCAAGCAGGCCCATGTCCGAAGCAAAATAAACACTTGGATTAATCCTAGAATCAGAATAGTGAACAGATAATGTCCATGTCCCAAGGAACGTAATTAATTTAAAAACCCCACCAGTAGTGTTACCAGATACTATATTCACCAATAATAATGGGCATTCCTATGTCATACATGTATGTTCATCCATGTTGGATATTTGCTCGCACAGTTCTAACCAAAATCATTACCACAACCCCCTTCTTTCTTGAATAACTCAGCACTTAACTTTCACAGATAGAAACTCAGTGCCTACAACTTCAGTATATGGAAACAAATCCCAACCCAGAGTCCTGAAAACATTTCACTGCCTCATTAAAGATTTAGCAGTATCTTCAGCCAGATAATCTATCACAGCAAAACTAGATGTATGGTGTCTGCATGAAGCACCATACAAATGGCTGTACAACTCAGATCAAGGCTACAAGATCTGGACTGTCATCAAAGCAGCAGCATGTCTTCTTTCATTTATGAGATTATAATGCTAAGACAAATTTCTAACTGCAATGCTAGACATATATCCAAGATTTTTCATGAATAAAAAAAGGTTGAAAATGTTTATGCAATAAAAGCCAGAATTAGTTTCTTCTTTGACTTGGGGTATAAGGTCAAATGAAAGAAATCTTGAGTTGAGCAGGCCCACATTTGGTGCTGCTGGTTCATCACAAGAATGCCTGAATGGAAAGTTACAAGTCTCGTGTTGACACAAGATATAGTATCATTTCCATCATTCCAAAAATCAATTGATTTAAGGAGTCTTCAAACAATAAGAGAGCGTATGAAGAAAGTAGTTTTACCAGTTTGCCAAATTAGTTGAAGCTGAATAATGCTTCAACACTTGTAGAAGAGAGAAATCAAGGAATAAATAACTAATGTGATGGTCGCTTTTTTCCCTTAACTTCTTCCTTACAACTAGGAAGTTTGGGAAGGCCCTCGAACATCTTTCCTCCATTCTAGAGTAATATTGCTGCAAGACCGATCATTGTATCTGTTTGCTACCTCCAAGTTTGGGATATTCATTCTTGATACTTTAGTATCGTCATCAGGGGCGGATCTAAAGCCAGATGTGAGGGGGCACATGCCCGTCTGAAATGTTGAAAAAGATTAGTCTATTGTTCAAGTGGTCATGTTGTTTGTTTCCAAGGAAAAGGTGGTTTGTTCAAGTCCTTTAACCTACATAAATATTTTAATTTATTCAAATGGTTACAAATTCTATAAGACTCTGTGTGATGCATTCGAAAAGCCTTGGCACTATCGAATGAACATTTCTTATCCAACAACCGGATAGCGAGGCCAGCCCTCTCCCTAACCAATTCAAACTCAGATCCGAAGCTCGTAGATTTATTTGGGTGATTCTCTAAAAGGGCTTGCTGTTTCAATTATCGTCTCCTTCCCTTATCCAAAACCCTCTTCCTCGCACCATTAACGCATGTTGTGCTGATCCTTCACATCTAACCGAAGAGTGTCCTTATAATTCTAATATCCAAGGTCAAGAGCGAGCTAATGCTGCTTGGAATCAAAATCAATGACCAAGGAACGGCCATTTCTCTTCGATTTATAATCCAGGGTGGAGGAACCATCTAATCTTTCCTGAATTAGAATCGAAGGCAGATCTTGGCTTGACAAAGACCAAGGCAGCAAGGAGGGGAGGAAAGATCACAAGAGGTTGGAGAAAGAAGAGACCTCGTCGGCGGAGGTTTCGGAGGAGCTCTGAGAACTTTCTTCCACAGGCTCACTTAGGAAGATTTGTAAAGAGAAGAGCCAAGTGTCCAGACCGAGGAAAAAGTAGTGTGGCTTGAAGTCTCAAATTCTGTTTGGTAATCCATGATGGATTCTAAAAGGGTGCTTACACTGCCGAAGAAATGAAAGGCAAAACCAAAGAAAAATGAGACCTTAGAGAAAGACGTGGTGGATAGAACCAAAACCAAAACTCCGCTCCTCATCAACAGTTCCAACACTTCTGAATACTCGATTTCAAAATCAATTTCCGAAACCGATTCAACCACCAACACAACCTTTTCAAAATCAACAATTTCAACCCTTTCACAACAATATCAGTCCACCAAACACTTCTTTTGCTCCTTCCGGTATTGCTCCTTCCGGTATTGCTCCTCCCGGTAACAATGATAGGAGACTTTCTTCTCTTGAAAAGAGTATTGAGGCGTTGGTAAAACAATCGTCTCAAACTAATGCAAAACATGATAGTCTCACTTCAGCGATCCAATCGCTTATGCAAGTTTCTGCTTCTCAATTCCAAAGCATCACCCGTATAGAAACCCAAATTGCACAACTTAATGCCGCTTTGAGAGAGAGAGAAAGGGAAGCTTTTATGTCAACCGGTAATGAACCCCGGGCATCCACACACATCCTACGTGCACTTGGTACTTGAAAACCAAGTCCATCAAGTGAATGTCATTACTACGTTGAGACGAATTATTGACAACAATGTTGGTATACCTTCTATTTATGATGAACCGTTTGTTTCTTCGCCTTCTCCATCTTCTCCTTCATCTTCATCAAAGCTCGACGTTTCACCCAAGCATGTTTCGTTACCAATTCCTTTACCGAAGACACAGCGCTTCGATTCCTCTGATTCTTATTCTTCGAATGGACCCCTTTAAATTCCACTCATACACCTATTTCCCCATCCCAACGGACTCCAATGTTGGACCACACTTATCAACCGAAAGCCTCATTTCCCAATCGATTGAGGTCCGACAAATCAAGTCCACAAATGGTGAAGGTTGTGGAACTTTTCAAGCAAGTGAAAATCAATAACCTTTTTCTCGATGCTATCCAACAAGTCTATACTTATGCTAAATTTCTTAAAGACTTGCACCGAAGAGAGGAAGACACAAGTGCCTAAAGAAGTCTTCCTGCCAAGCAACGTGCCTGACGTTCTATCTAATCCTTTACCAACTAAATGCAAGGACCCCGGCTATCATACTATTTCTATAACTATTGGAGATAAGACCATCAATCGCGCGCTTTTGGACTTAGGTGCTAGTGTGAACTTGCTTTTGTTCTCTGTCTATGAACTACTTGCTAGTGATATATGCCCTAGAGGCCATTATTGTATAGTATTGGATTGTATATTACATTTTGGAAGGTTGTGATATTCAAATGTATAATAACAGTCTTCCTCAATATAATAGTTTGCTATCTGGTTTAAGTCTATTTTAACATGTGTATATATATCTTTTTATGTATCGCTAATACATGTTGATAGAGCCCTTAAGTTCTTTGCTTGACTACCAGCGTTGTGATGGCAGTCATACTAGTGGGGGCTGGGTAGTCTATAAGCACATTCTTAAATGTGTTCCTAGTCGTAGGATTATCGAGACTGGGCATCGATACTCCAGAATAGACTAGTGTATAAACTTCTTATCCCCGTCATGGGAGATGATCTGTCCCACAGCCATTGGTATACGATACCAAAGGTAGTATACACGTACTCATTAGGTTATGTGTTACACTGGATGGACTCGCTGGGAACTGCAGATTGGTATTATACCTATCGTCAGATAGCAGTTCTCCGATGACATGAGTACAGATTAGTCCGTTGACTTGACATCACTATTCGTCTCGAGTGTGTTTCCACTGTACTTAGATTACTACCCTACCACGGCTCTAATGAGTCGTGCAAACAGGTAGTAGTTGGGTGCAGTCCCGAAACACTTAGAGGCAGTAGGGGATAGAAGGGAGTCGTCTCTCCCTGTATTGGGAGTTGATATCACATTGTATACGATTAGCCGATACTATAGGTCCCTGATCAGGACAAGTGAGATTTACTGGTAGGTACACCAGTAGTTTCTCAGGTAGTATCGGATTCCACACCGACACGATTTGTCGTGCTATTTAGGGTCTGACATTTACCATCCCCTAGGCCCGATATGCGATACGCTTAGACGAACAGACCGGACTGTACGGAGAATGTCACGTATAGGCTCAGTAGGGCTTTGGACGAGTTCTCTTATCGATCTTCCTTTCGATAGATACATGGGTAACCGTTACGTACAGCTAGTGCCACTAACGTACTTGTGATTAAACGCACTGCCAGCGTATTGTCGAGTTTTTAAAGTCCCACACAGAGAGTTTTCCGGTTCATGCGAAACGGTGTAGCTTGCGTATTTCGATACGCTCGGGTGTTCGATTGAACACGTGTATTTATACACGTGCTTTAATCAGACGGTTTAGTAGTACCAGCAGGTTTGAAAAACAGCCAGTTTTGATACTCGTATTATATTGCTCTTTTGGGCATTTGTATTTTAATACGAATATGGTATTTATACGAATGCGTGTATTTGTATAAATACGGGTATTTGTGCTTTGAGACAAATACATGTATTTCTTTCTAAATATGAATACGTGTATTTTGTATTTTCGGTACAAATACGATATGCGTATTTTGGTAGAAATACGGTATATGTATTTATTATAAATACGGGTTTAGGTATGCTTGATTATATACATACAAGTTTATGTGTGTGTATGTGTACCTAGTGAGATGGCCATTCTCTACAAGCTTATCTCTTTATGTTTATTCATGAAGTGTGTGGGCTTATGACTCACCCTTGTGAGTCACGAGCCTACTCACTTCATTTTGTTTTTATATTATTAAAAGTTAGATGAAGAAATAAATATTGGAGTGAGTGTGAGATATTATTATCATTATTGATTTTCTCTTGTTGCCATCTCTCTTCATCTAATTCCTCATTTCTCTACTTGAGTTTTGAAAAGTATGGAGAGCATCTTGTTTTATAAACTACACCCTTCTAAGCATCGTGTCCTAGTAAAACTCGATTTTAGTTGCTTCGTAGAAACTATCGCTTGAATCGACATTCTCGAGTGGATCGTCTTTGACAAGGGAAGTTCGACTTCGAGAACTCGATCTGAGTACCTAGGACCTTAAGGAGTGAACCATTCAATACCCGAAAGACCGCCTACAAAGGTTGTAGTACTAACTCAGTATCTAAACCTCTTGTAATTAAGTTTTAGTTTAATGTTTGAGCTTGTATTCTAAGGTTTTAGTGTATTGTGATCAAGATTTTTAAAGTTTTTTATTCCGCAAAACCGTAGTTGCCACGGTAAGGAATACCATACACTTACACTGGTATCAGAGCCTACCCAAACACTTGACTAACTGGAATAGACAAAGTTTAAAGTCTCAAAACCGAAATATTTCTGTATCGAAAAACCTTGTTGGGGTCAAAATTTACACCACGGTTGACCAAGTCAAAGTCAGTCAACCCCCAGCCAAGCGGGCCCAAGCTCAAGTGAAGTGGGCTCAAGCTCAAGTCAAGACCAAGAATGGAAGGGGCCGGCTCCATACCAAGAATGAAGTAATAAATTAGTTCAATGCAAATTTTTAGAAATAAATGTATGAAAAATGGGCAGAAAGCCAAAATTTTATAAACTCCATGGCTTATGTGCAAAAAGAAATAAGCACATAAGGCATGGGGTAACACAAGTGCCATTTTGCAAAACTCAATGAGCTATATGTAAAGTGTGTAACCTATAAAAGCAAGCATGATAAAAAAAAATCAACAACTTTTCATTCTCTCAAAAAATTCTAAGGCTTGTGCCTCCATCTCCTTTCTCTAAAATTCTCCCTTTCCTTTTCTTTTCCAATTAAATCAAGAATTTAACTCTTCTTTTTCCAAAAAGAAATAGTTTTTCACCATAAAACTCTCAAAGGGGAGTTCAGATCTATCATCAAATCCTTAAAAAGGGAGATTTTTTATTTCTCCTCTCTTTTTCTTCAAGATCCAGCAAAAAGAGAGGAGGAGAAAGAAGACCCACTTCCGAAAATCCCACTTTGGGAGGATTTGAGGCTTCAGGGAGAAAAAATGAGTCCCCTTTGATCATCTCCAAAGATCTTCGAAGAGTTCAACTCCAAGATCCAAATTCTCAAAGGAGTTTAACTCCACATCCAGACATTTTAGGAGTTTAACTCCAAATCCAAGCCTTTTAAGAGTTTAACTCCAAATCCAAATCCAATTTATTATATAGGAGTTTAACTCCAAATCCAAATCCAAATCTTTTGGGAGTTTAACTCCAAATTTGTACCTAATTTCTGTTTAGGAGTTCAACTCTAAAACCCCTCGGGAGTTCAACTCCCAGCCCAGGGGCTAAGCCCCGTGACCCGCTGGCGTCCAGCGGTCGCGCGCAGCGCACGTGACCCGCTGGCGCTTAGCAGTCGCACGCAGCTCACGTGACCCGCGCCCGTGCGCAGGGCACATGACCCGCGGGCGCCCAGCGCCCACGCGCCACTCACGCGTCCTTAAGACGCTCCTCACCCCTCTTTTTCCCTTACGCTCCACACTCAAAACACGTCCCCCGTTAGAAAATTTTCTGACGGGACCTGCCCTGCATCCCGCAAGGGGGCTGCTAGCCCCTAGCCCGCTATTCGGGTAGCGGGACCCGCGTAAACTTTGCGAGGCCCCCAATACTTCCAAGAGCCCCTTCAAAACACAACACACATTGCACATTGACCCGCAGGGCACATGACCCGCGGGCGCCCAGCGCCACTCACGCGTCCTTAAGACGCTCCTCACCCCTCTTTTTCCCTTACGCTCCACACTCAAAACACGTCCCCCGTTAGAAAAAATTTCTGACGGGGACCTGCCCTGCATCCCGCAAGGGGGCTGCTAGCCCCCAGCCCGCTATTCGGGTAGCGGGACCCGCGTAAACTTTGCGAGGCCCCCAATACTTCCAAGAGCCCCTTCAAAACACAACACACATTGCACATTGAGTTTGCATGACCAGTTTTACCCGTCAATCAAGGTTCCCTCGCTTCAAAAACGAGGGGTAATTAACGACAGCTTAATGTGCGGCTGCCGGAGATTCCGATCCCCACAATCAATAAACCCCGACCTACCCTAGGCAAGGGGAATCTGTACATGCCTGAAAAGCATAAGCATTTCCATCTCAATAGGATGACGAAAAACACCCTGCAGATTCTGACACGCCCGGTGGGACCTTTTCTCTCCTTCCATATTTCGGGTTAAATATTCATACGAACTCAATCAACATATATATCGATTGCCTATACTTAAGTCATTTTTTTCTTGTGTGTACAGGTTAACAGCTTTCAATCACAATCTCGAACTCAGCAATCATGACTCCTAAGACGAGCTTCGATTCTGGCGCCACTCTGATTCCCTACGTAGTCAAGATCAATGTCCGCGTGGTTCTCCCTGCAAGTCTCAGCCGGCAATAGGAGGAACCGCCCTGTCAATTTGGTTCCGTCATCATCTACCCGCCGGGAGTGCTCATCTGGCAGAAATCTCGGCAAACCAGGTGGCCAAGCCAGCCTCAAGGGGTAAGAGGCCGAACGTTGTGATCGCTAAGGCACCATAACCCAAACTTAAGACGGTGTTCGAACGACTCTCTGGTGCTCCAGCTGGGAACAAGACTGCCGGTACAAAGGGCATCATCAAACGTCGCGGACGAGCTCAGGCGACGACTCCAACAAGTACACAATCAGGCGTATCTCCAAAGCCCTCCATCGCCCGGTCTACGGCGGCTTCCCGAAGAGTCGTATCCTGCCAAGTGCTCAGAACAGAAAGGTTGAGACAGAAACGGCTCAGGTATCGAGCTTACAAGAAAGCCAGGACTCCGACCAAGTGGAATCTTGTGAGGTTCCAAGAGCGGGATCATCCCGAGATGACGGCTGTGTCGGCCGTAAAAGTCAGCAATTCTTTCGAACCTCTGAAGTGGATTCAGAAAAACGCCATGACCACCAGAATCAGGAAGACAGCTGTCCGAATGATACTACAAAGAGACGTATCCAAACCCCAACAGAGAAAATATGACATCGTCTCTTCAAAAGTCTATCAGGCGCTTTGTGCCGCGCGAAAACAGCGGGGCAAAGCCAAAAAAGAAGTGTCAGCACCATTCAAGAACCTAGTCAGGCCAGCCGCCTTCAGTCGATTGCCCGTTACTGAAAAAGAAAGACCACGACATCAGTCCACAAAATCAGCTGCTAAGGATGAAAAGACAGCCGGATATGTTATCCATACGGTCTATATGACGGGAACGCGTCCCAGCGACAACCTTCGCAGCAAAAGCAAGGATAGGGCCGCTACATCCCAAGCCCAATCCGGCTTGAATGTAGTTGTCGTTTCCCAATCCGCTAGACAATGAAAACCCTCTCGATGAGGCCGATAGGCAAAAGGACCCCTCAGTCCATGTGGAATCAAGCTCGGACAGCAAAGAAGAGCCGACTTTCCGCCCCAGGACCGCAGAGCAAGAGCTGTTTCAAAGGCTTCGAAAGCCGCTCAGGAGCAAAGATAAAAAGATAGCCAAACTCTATTTAAAAATTGATGACCTAACGAATGTTGTGATGCAGCTCACGGCTCAAATTGCTCGGGCGCCTTCCAATCAAGCAAATGTCTCTACTCATGAGCCGGACGATAACGACCCGAAACAACCGATGCATGTCCCTTTAGGTCCAAGTATGGGCGAGCCGCACGAAAGCCAGCCACATTCCACTTCTAGGGACGTCTTGGCCCCGGATGGCATTATCCCTCTAACACAAAATCGGATAATGGATTTGGTCACCAGCAAGGTTAAAACATTGGTGGCCGAAACCGAAACTCAGAAAGAAATTGGCAGTAGTGGGTGGTCATATCCCGCAAAGTATGATCTGATCGAGTTCCCCAGCGGCTACGTCATTCCTAAGTTCATTAGATTTGACGGCACAGGAAACGCAAATCAGCACGTCGTCTATTTTAAAGCGTCGTGCGGAAATATAGGAGGCAATGATGCACTCCTTCTTCGTCAGTTTGTCAATAACCTGACCGGTGTTGCTTTCGACTGGTACGCGAGCAAACCAGACTGGTCCGTCACTACTTTCGCCTAAATGGAGTCTTTGTTTCGGCAAAGATTCATGAGTGTTAGTGACAAAATCTTCATTGCTGACCTCGTAAGAACCAAGCCGGGGAAAAACGAAAGCAGCACGAACTTTATTGCCCGATGACGCAACCTTACTGTCAAGTGTGAACCGCCGCTAGAGCAGGACTAGTCCGTCAGCCTCCTCATTGGGAACCTCAGCAATTGGATGGTCCCATTATTATGTACAGCATGCCTCAAGATATTTCAAGAGCTAACCAAGAGAGTTCAAATGTTGGAACGCTCGAAACAAGAGACTATCCCGGACTCTCAGGGTGACAAGACTTGGAAGAGCAGAAAAGACGAAAACCGTAAAAATGGAAGCTCCAACAAGACCTAGGCCTTCAATGTGTCCGACAGTAAAGATAAGAGAAAGGCGGGCGGATCAAAAACAGACCGGGCTCGAAAGCCAGTGCTAGAAGGAGAAGGGTCTTCCCTAGAGGAGAAGAAGAACAAGATTTACTCTTTCAGAAGGGACAAGGTCTGCAAGATATTCAAAGATGCCTTGAACAACAGTCTACAATTGCCGGAGTCGAAGAGACCTCACGAAGCAAAAATGACCGATAATCCCCTGTATTGCCCGTACCACAGAGTAGTGAGCCATGTGATCGAGAATTGCTATATTTTCAAAGACTGGATCGAAAAGCAATACAAGACCGGAGAGATCGAGTTGTCCAAGAATGCGTTGGTGAACAATCAAGCTGCAACCACCAATTTTATACAGATACAAGCTAAAGCCTTCTGAGAGCAGACAACTGAACCCGCTATCCTAAGGAATGAAACTGACTCGCCGCAGCCTCCGTGGAGTATGCACATCTTTAATAAGACGAAGAAGATGCTAAAGCTACTTCAGAAAGAGCCCAGAACAGAATGGAAAGGGCAGAAAAAGCACACCATTCCAGCTGCCAATTCGGTTCAATCAGGCCCAAAATCCAAAAAGCTCAAGAAGAACAAAAGTGCGGCTCGACACGAAAAAGAGTCTGCAAGAAGATCGACAATTCAAAAGTACATCGATTCCCTCGAAGACTATGAACACAAGGAAAGAACTCTGATTCAATTGAAGGAGTTCTTCCCCATAAAAGCGGCTGAGATTCTGGAGGAGCTCAAAGAAGACTCCAATGACGAGATCCCTATAGTGACCTGCTACGTCATCCACCTTGGTAGAGACTCTGAGAAAGAGATGGTTTCCCGAAAAGGACGAAGAGCTTGCCACAAAGGCTAACCAAATCCAGCTCAGAAGCGGCAGGGCTCTACCGCCAAATCAGGGCAACGTCCCAAAAGGAAAGGAAAAACAAGTCGCTAATGAAGAAGGTGGCGGAGAGCCGGCTCATGAAAACTCGAGTCCTTCCTCAGTGGACTATAATGTCTTGGCCCATCTCCGTAAGCTTCCGTCTCTCCTGAGCATTTACGATGCCTTGGTCCTATCTAAGGAGTTTAGAGATGTTCTTATTCACACTCTACAAAACCCCGAGCGGTACCAGGCTAACTTTGCAGAAATTAATATGAAAGAAGCCCAGTACACTCTGCATGTCGCCGCGGTCAAGTTTAAGGACGAAGACCAGCTACTGGGAACAGCTGAGCATAACCGGCCGCTTTACGTGACCGGATACAGTGACGAAGATCAGATTAATCGCATATTGATTGATCCAGGGTCCTCAGTGAACATCATGAACTTGCGGACTCTAAAGAGTTTGTCAATGGATGTCCAACATCTGACAAAGGAAAGGATTCTCATTCAAAACTTCAATCAAAATTGCCAGTAAGTTCTGCGATCCATAACTCTGCCGATCGGGTTCGGAGACCTACAAACCATATACGTGATTGACGCCGACACGTCTTATAAAATTCTTTCGGGACGGCCATGGCTCCACAATTACGGCATTGTTCCGTCAACTCTCCATCAATGCATGAAGTATACTAAAAATAGCAATGAAAGACGCATTGACGGAGACATCCGGCCATTCGTATGCATGAAGTCTGATATGAAGATTCTCGGTACTTCGTGAACCCCCAAAATACTGAGTCACGACTGACCAAAGACAGAACGACTCCGAAACTCAAAAGCAAATCTGAGCCGGATGTCACTTTCAAAAGCAAAAAACCTCAAGTATGTCCGCGTTTCGGCAGTGAAACTGATGAATCCGACGCTCGAAGTCCATCCATCCGTAAAAATCGCCTTCATTTCGGTAGCGATACGGACGAGTCTGATACTGAAAGCCTATCCGGCAGCAAAATTCGCCATCATTTCGGCAGCGACGCTGAAGAGTCGGAGGAAGAGCACCCGCCTTGCAATAGCTATGCAGCCTAAGAGAAACCTTCGAGATTACATAAGGGTCCTTGGCTATCACAAAGGTGCTGGAACAGATGTGCAAAGAGCTAGATGCTTTGTCGGTCTCTACCGTGAACCAACTGCAAACTTTCTACATTCCCGGAAGGAAAAGTGCACAGAAGGGCATTCTGTTTTATGGGTCAAATCATGTCGTGCACCCAGACGATTTGTCTGTCACGTGCCTTCCCTATGAGAGAGGCATAAGAGCCGTCCTCGATCCCAGATATTATGCGTCCGAGATGTGCGAATATTTTAAAAAGTGTGGATGCCGGGTATCAAACGGAATCCGAAGCGAAGTTTTATGAGGGGCTATGGCATCCGCCTCAGGTCCGAGCACTCATCGATGGACGAATTCCATATAGACAGGGCATAGGTTTCATTCAACCTGATTCCAAAGCATGCTATATGATCCATGTTGGTGAAGCCAGCGAAAGGTCAAATGATAACGAGATAGCCGAGCCAAAAGAAGCTCCTCGATAGCTCGAAGATGGCGGGCAAGCATCCTTCGACGAGCTAACCGAGGTTGATTTGGGAACACCCGATAATCTAAGGCCGACCTACATCATCTCACTCTTGTCAGAGGAAATGAAACAGCAGATAGTCGCCCGGCTGCATGAGTTCGTCGACTGCTTCGCATGGACCTACAAAGAAATGCCTGGTCTCTCTCCTGAAGTGGCCGTGCATAAACTGGTTATATCTTCTAATGTCAAGCCGGTCAAACAAGCTCCTCGAAGAATGAGAAGGGAGCTAGAAGAAAAGGTTATCGAGGAAACTAAGAAACTTATCGATGCTGGCTTCATCAAATATGCGGACTAGATCGCATGCATCGTCCTAGTGAAGAAGAAAAATGGACAGATCCGAGTTTGCATTGATTTCAGGGACCTCAACAAGGCATGCCCTGAAGACGACTTCCCGCTACCGGTCATGAAAATGATGTCAACAACATCTCAAATTACGAGCTGTTCACCTTCATGGATGGCTCGCCTGGATACAATCAGATCAAGATATCGCCCGAGAATGAGAAACACACAGCATTTCGAACCCCGATCGGAATATACTGCTACAATATGATGTCGTTCGGACTGGAGAATGTAGGCGCCACATATCAAAGGGCAATGACCAAAATCTTTGATGACTTAATCCATAAAGTCGTTGAATGATATGTTGATGATTTGGTCGTTAACACTGAAGCCGATGCCGATCACATTCGAGATCTCATGACCGTTTTCACCTAACTGAGGGAACACGATCTGAAGATGAATCCTCTTAAGTGCGCTTTTGGCGTGTCGTCGGGAAAATTCTTAGGCTTCATAGTCCGACATCGGGGGATCGAAGTTGACCCATCAAAGATAAAGGCCATCATGGAGATGCCTCCTCCAAAAAATCTGACGCGGCTAAAACCCTTTCAAGGCAAGCTCGCTTACATACGAAGGATCATCTCAAACCTATCGAGGAGATGTCGGCCTTTCTCAAAGCTTATGAAGAAGGGAACTCCCTTTGTCTGGGATGTCGAATGTCAAGAAGCATTCGAAAGTATCAAACGGTACCTGTTGCACCCTCTAGTGCTTGTTTCACATATTCCAAATAAGCCGTTGATTCTCTATACTGTCGCGCTAGATGAGTCACTCGGTACGCTCCTTGTCCAGAATAACGAGGGAAAAGAAAATACCATATACTACCTCAGTCGAAGTTTAGTCGGGGTGGAACACAACTATTCCCCGATCGAAAAGCAATGCATGGCTCTGATATTCGCTGTGAAGAAGCTGAAGCACTATCTGCTTGCTCATCGGGTTATGCTGATCTCCAAGATCGACCCGCTCAAACACTTAATGATCAAAGCAAGTCTAGCCGGTAGAATTGCAAGATGGCATGTCATGCTGCTTGAATTCGACATAATCTACTCTACTCAGAAGGCAAAAAAAAGGCAAGCCCTTACCGACTTCCTTGTTGTCCATCCCATATCAGAAGGGTCACCGCTCAATTGCGAGTTACCCAACGAACAAGTGCAGCACCTCGAGCATGACGAGCCATGTTGGGAGCTCTACTTCGATGGAGCCTCATCAATAAGGACCTCCAGCAAATCAAACGTCTAGGAGATAAAAGCAGGGATAGAATTGGTGTTCGTCACGCCATCAGGAGGAACCCTACGACGTTACTTTGCTCTTACCGAGCCTCGCACAAACAATGAGGTTGAGTACGAAACTCTGATAGCTGGTCTGGAGCTCGCAATGGAAATGAAAATCCTTCGGCTACGGGTTTATGGTGACTCCCAGCTTGTCGTCAACCAGGTGAGCGGCGACTACAAGATATATAAGCTCGAATTAGCTCGATACAGAAGCCGGATGGTGGAACTCACGAAACAGTTCGCTCATATTGAATTAATAAGAGTCCCTAGGGCGTTGAACGGAAAAACCGACGTACTCGCTCGCCTGGCCAAAAAGCTGATTGAACCTGACATGGATGAAATTCTTATCACGGTTAGGAACCGGCAAATTCTGCCCCCAGTCTCTTTACAAGAAGAGGAAAGCGCAGAACAAAAGAGCAATTATGCCGAAAAAGCTCTGATCATTCAAGGCTGATCCTTCATAGAGTACCTTCGATACAACAAGCTGCCCGAAAAAAAATCTCCAAGGATTCGGTTGAAGAAAAGAGCCCTCTGATATGTGTGTAAATAATACGTTATACCGCGGATCATATGACCAACTCTGACTCGGGTATCTATCAACGGCCGAAGCCCAAAAAGTCATGAAAAAAGTTCACTCAGGCGTCTGCGGAGCTCACCAATCTGGCCCTAAAATGCGGCTTCAAATCAAACGGGTTGGATATTACTGGCCTATCATGATAATGGATTGTGAAGAGCATGCGAAGAAATAATTTGGAGCACCGACATAGAGTCCAATTGATCCTCCGTCATCCAAAGGCCACCGGTTCATATTGGCCGCAACTGACTACTTCTCCAGATGGGCTGAAACTGTCCCGCTAAAAGAAGTCAAGACAGAAGATATTCTGACGTTCTTCCGGCATAATATTCTATACCGTTTCGGTACACCTAGAAGAATCATTTCTAACAACGGGCCTTCTTTTAAGAGCTTCAAAGTCTCAAGATTCGCTACTCGGCACAAGATAAACTGGAGATATTCCTCCATCTATAATCCACGGGCCAATAGGCTAGCCGAAGCCTTCAATAAAACTCTATACAAGCTCCTGAAAAAAAATGCTTCAGCCAACAAGAGAGACTGGAATCTCAAACTTCACGAGGCGTTGTGGGCATATCGTACCACGCACCGCACTCCAACAAGGTCCACTCCATACTCATTACTTTTCGGAGTGGAGGCGATTCTCCCCCCTCGAAGTCGAAGTTCCAAGCCTCAGGATGGTCGTCTAGCATAATTTGACGGAGGAGGAAAACGTTCTCCTTCAGCTTGAAGAACTTGATGCCCTCGAAGAAAAGAGGTTTGCAGCACAGCAAAATCTGGAGCTGTACCGAGCCCAAATATCACGGGCTTGTGACAAGACGACCCGTCTACATGCTTTTAAGAAGGGTGAATTGGTGTTGGTCCTCAAAAGACCGATCATCCCCAATCGACAAGCCAAGAGAAACGAGCCAAATTGGGAAGGGCCATACGTTATCAAGAAAGTATTCGACAGAGGATCCTACCAACTAATAAGTACCGAGAAAGAAAGGCCCATGCCACCCATCAATAGCCGATATCTCAAGATATACTACACATGAATGCTCCAAGCCGCAGACGAATTGCGCACGCCGGCCTTACGGTCCGGATCATACATCCTGTAAAACCGTATACAATTCACGGGCATAAATGACCTCTATCTCTCCTAAGTCCTACCGGTGAGACTACATTTAAAGTCCCACCGACGATGAAGCTCCACCAATGTAAAAAAAAAGAGAAAAAATGTATGTCTACAAGCAAAACGGACATGGATGAAATCCCAGAAGGGCTTCGTGAGTAAAAAACAGCAGGACTGCCGGCGCGTTTGTGAAAACCTAAAAGGGCGCAAACTCATGAAAAGAGATGAAATACACTCGTAAATTCCTCTCGACCTTGTGAAGAGAAAATCCCCGCGTGAGATCTTTACGACTCACAAAGGAGCAACACACTTAAGAATCCCCACGATTCCTTGGGAGAAAATACACCTGCAAGATCCTCTCGACTTGTGGGGAGAAAATACTTTTATGAGACCCTTACGGCTCATAAAATTGAAAAGCCTTAGGTGACAAGGATCTAAACATGTCTCTTAAGCCGTCGTTCCCCAACGGGTTGGGGAACGGCAAATGATGAGCCGCTCCTGGGATTACGCTTCAGTGTTAGCGGTGTTGATGCCGACCTAAAACCCAAATCCCAAGTTTTCCCAACGGCAAATGATGAGTCGCTTCTGGCGCTACGCTTCAATATTAGCGGTGCTGATGCCGACCCAAAACCAAATCCTAAGTCCTCCCAGGGCAAATAATGAGTTGCTCCTGGGATTATTCCAGAACAGCAACGCTGATGCTAAACAAATTCCAAATTCCTCTCAAATTCAAAAGTCCCGTCAAATATGGCAGAAATCAAACAGAACAAATCAACATCCCACCCGGCAACACTTCTAAGCTCAAAAGTCCCGCTGGACAGGTAGGGAACTCCAAAATCAAATCAAACAAGTCAACCAACCACCTCATCAGTAGAATCAAGCTTCATCTCGGAAACAAATCAATCCTGACACCGCAAAGAGCGGAGCAAGTAAACTTCAATCCCGACACCGCAAAAAACGGAGCAAGTAAACTTCAATCCCGACACCGCAAGAAGCAGAGAAAGTCAAATCAGGTATCAACCGTCCACGTCGCAAAAAGGGCAGCACCGACCATCCACGCCGCAAAAAGGGCAGCACCGACAGTCCAAGTCTCAAAAAGGACAATACCGACCGCCCACGTCGCAAAAATGACAGCACCGACCGTCCACGTCGCAAAAAGAGAAGCACCGACCGTCCACGTCGCAAAAAGGACCGCACCGACCGTCCACGTCGCTAAAATAGCAGCACCGACCGTCCACGTCGCGAAAAGGGCAGCATCGACCTCCACGTCGTCAAAACAGAAACCAAATCAAGTCAACCTCCACGCGAAAGAAGATCCAACAATTTCATGCACACGACCCATATATGTGGTGTGCATTTATTGATGGAGGGCACTTTGTTAGGGTCAAAAATTACACCCCAGTTGACCAAGTCAAAGTCAGTCAACCCCAAACCAAGCGGGCCCAAGCTCAAGAAAAGTGGGCCCAAGCCCAAGTCAAGACAAAAAATGGAAGGGGCCGGCTCCATGCCAAGAATGAAGCAATAAATTAGTTCAATGCAAATTTTTAGAAATAAATGTATGAAAAATAGGCAGAAAGCCAAGTAAACCTTATGGCTTATGTGCAAAAAGAAATAAACACATAAGGCATGGGATGGCACAAGTGTCATTTGACAAAACCCAAAGGCTATATATAAAGTGTGTGGCCTATAAAGACAAACATGATGAAAAAATCAACTTTTCATTCTCTCAAAAAATTCTAGGGTTTGTGCCTCCATCTCCTTTCTCTCAAGTTTTCCCTTTCCTTTTCTTTTCTTTTCCAATTAAATTAAGAGTTTAACTCTTCTTTTTCAAAAAAAAATAGTTTTTCACCGTAAAACCCTCGAAGGGGAGTTCATATCCCCCATCAAATCCTTAAAAAGGGAGATTTTTGACCTCTATTTTTCTCAAGATCCAACAAAAGGAGAGGAGGAGGAAGACCCACCTCCGAAAATCCCACTTCGGGAGGATCCGAGGCTTCAGGGAGAATAAATGAGTCCTCTTTGATCATCTCCGAAGATCTTCGAGGAGTTCAACTCCAAGATCCAAATTCTCAAAGGAGTTTAACTCCACATCCAGACCTTTTACGAATTTAACTCCAAATCCACATTCAATTTATTATATAGGAGTTTTAACTCCAAATCCAAATCTTTTGGGAGTTTAACTCCAAATTTGTACCTAATTCATGTTTTGGAGTTCAACTCCAAAACCCCTCGGGAGTTCGACTCCCAGCCCAAGGGCTAAGCCCCTTTCTGTGCTGGTGTTTCCTGCAGTCGCGTGCCGTGCACGTGACCCACGGGCGCCCGGCGCCAGGCACGTAACCCGGACGCCCACGCGCCACTCACGCGTTCTTAGGATGCTCATCGCCCCTCTTTTTTCCTTACGCTCCACACTCAAAACACATCCCCGTTAAAAAAAATTTCTAACGGGGCGCTACGCCGCACCCCGCAAGGGGGCTGCTAACCCCTTTAACCCCCAGCCAACTATCCGGATAGTGGAACCGCCGTAAACTCTGTGAGGCACCCAATACGTCCAAGACCCTCTTCAAAACACAACACACTGCACATTGAGTTCGCATGACCAGTTTTACCCATCAATCGGAGGTTCTCTCGCTCCAAAAGCGAAGAGTAATAAACGGCAGCTTAGTCCGCGGCTGCCGGAGATTCGGATCCCCACAATCAATAAATCCCGGCATACCCTAGACAGGGGGAATATGTACATACCTGAGAAGCGCACGCATTCCCATCTGAATGGGGTGACGAAAAACACCCTACAAACCTGAATTCCAAGTTTCTGTCAATTCTTATGGTCTCTAAAAATTATTTTGCCATTGCAGAGAGACCTATATACCACAAGTTTACCACTGTAGAAATACAAGCCCAAATGCTCAAAACTTGACCGCAAAAATATTCCTTGGAACCGCAATTTGCGGTCAAACAGTAAGCAATGGGATCGTGTTTCGTGCAGTGGTTTGGTCACTTGAAATCAGGATTTTTGTGATACACAATTTTGGCCCAGATTTCCTATAGTGTTATCCTTGTATTCGGGCTTCACGGAATGTTTCGAAGTCGAGATTTTAGTATCGTTTATTCGCTTTGTGTTTGTATATGTGTTTCTAAACGTCAACTAATTGCTATACGTCGATTAGTAGGTATCTTCTATCTTGTTGTGATGGTTTGTGGATATGAAGTATTGAATCGTCGTGATTGAATAGCCGGGATGTGAGAAGAGTGTTCTTTTCTTTCATTCATGTATTTGTAGATGTGATGTAATATTCTTTTGCGGAATACATCCGGATTAATGTTGTAGCCACCGTTGTATTATTTCATTTACTTTTTTTGCACTTAGGATAGACCCAAGGTGGGATGCACAAACTACCAGGTTCTTAAAGTGTCGAGTGGCCTACTCATCTCATTGAGAGAGGTTGCTTCACTTCGGAGATTTGGCGGGTAGTTTGCCGCACCCGTAAGGATTTAGGGTGAGAGGTTTGGCTATTCATCACGACCGTGAAATCCGGTTTTCGTTAAAGACTAAAACGAAACACGGAAATCTTAGTATATCCAATATTTTCATCTGTGTTGCTTCTGATGTGATCTGTGATGACTATTAACGCGTGAGACGAATGGTTATATATAGATTATATATAATAAACGTTGCTTATGTTTTGCACACGCGCTAGCCCTGCCCCCGCCCTGCCGTAAGTTAAGTAATCTTATGGTGAAGACCCGAGGCCCCGTGGGGAATGAGGATGCCATAAGTTCTGCAATGATAGGGTTAAATGATGGGACAGCATTAATTTTGATTAGTGCAAAGAAAACAAACCAAAAACTTAAATCGTTAGAACAATTTAAAAACCACTCGGTTTTCTTTAAAAACAACTTTTAAATGCGGAGCCTAAACCACTCCTTTTAAAAGCTATCAGGTTCCTTCGACTATATCAAGTTCATTACGTTCATGGTTTTCGCCAAAACCATCCATAGCCCTCCGTCATTTCAGATTGGTATCCATTAGTATTCAAGCTATGTATTTTGATCTTCGCCAAGGCATGGTGATTGGTAGCTATTTGGATATCTGTCTATAGCATAGATAGATGCATTAATTTAGGACAGGTGTACAGCTATTTTGGCCTTCGTCAAGAGTTTGTACGAATAGGTTTAGATTAGCCTGGGCAATGACCGGTAAAACTTGACTTGCGTCTTATGAAATTTTGTCCATCATCAATGTCATAAGCGCCTGAGCAAAAATCCACATCGGGAGTTTCAAAAGAAAAGGAAATTTGCTAGTTTTGCATACCATATGGAGTGTGAAGATTTTGGTAGGATTCCTTCAAAGTTATCACATAATGATAGTTGAATCCCAATCCCACTGTGAGTAATTATTATTATTCTTCGAAAGAGATTTTCACTTTACGATCAATGTTATAAACCAAGTAGGTGTTTAGAACAGTGTTAGCGGGGCTATGCCTCCCGGAAAAAGAGGTTATTTAATTAAGGAACTTCGCGAAAACGTTGTAAAACCTCACTCGAAATACCGACACTAACCTAGCCGAAAGGTTAAAGTAAGAATTGTAGGGTGCGATTAATCCAGACTAGTTCTTCTTTTATGGTTTGAAGAAGAATTCGAGGAAACAGTGGGAGTCATCTTGTTTAGATAAACTAATAACCAATCAAAATATACAGGAGCATCTATGCTGAGTGTTTCTTCTCTTTCCTAATTGCAGCGACCAAGATGACCGGGCTTAAGTTATTACTAGATAAAAATATATTGACGGGGCCGCACTATAAATACTGACTAAGGAATGTCCAGATGGTCATTACTTATAATAAGTTGGGATACATCCTTACTACTAAAGCCGCCGCCGTCTCAGGTCCAAAATCCACCACTGCGGACATTGAGATCCGTAAGACATAAGATATAGACAGTGCGAAAACCAAGTGCTGTTAGTGTATATGCCCTAGAGGCCATTACTGTATCATACTAGTTTATATATAACTTAATGGAAGCTTAGGATATTCACCTTGTATAGACAATCTTGCTCAAAATGGTAGTATGATACTTGGTTTGTTTCTACTTTAATGTGTGCATGTGTTTCTTATAGCATATCGCCTTTACACATTAGTGGAGCCCTTAGGATCTTTGCTTGATTACCAGCGTTGTGATGGCAGTCACACTCGTGGGGGCTGGGTAATCCACAAGCACATCCTTATGCAGGTCCCTGGTCGTAGGACTATCGAGACAAGGCATCGATACTCCGGAGTAGACTAGCGTATGCGCTTCTCATCCCAGCTTGGGAGACGGTCTGTCCTACAGCCGTCAGTACGTCGTACTTGAGATAGTATGCGGGTGCTCGTTAGGTTACGAGTACACTGGACAGGACTCGTCGGGAACTGTTGGTTGGTATTATACCTATCGTCGGTTATCAGTTCCCAGGTGACATGAGTACAGCTTAGTCCGTTGACTTGACACTGTCACTTCGCCTCGAGTGTGTTCCCACTGTTCTTAGATTGCTACCCTACCACGGCTCAAAGGAGTCGTGCAAACAGGTAGCAGTTGGGTGCAGTCCCGAAGCATTTGGAGGCAGTGACGGTTAGACAGGATTCGTCTCTCCCGGTATTGAGGGTTGATATCGCGCTGTGTCTAGGAGAGCCATTACACAAAGTCCCTGGCCAGGGCAAGCGAGATATACTGGTAGGTTTCCAATGTTATCTCAGGGTGTTCTGGGCTACACTCCGACACGACTTTGTTAGTTATATGTATGCCCTAGAGGCCATTACTGTACATTGGATGTATATTGTAGTGGATGCTGGGACATATATAGGTAAGACTTTCTTTCTCGACATGATAGTACGCTATCTGGTTGCTCTTTATCTTAACGTGTATACTTTCTATCTCTCTGATTACATGTTGATAAAGCCCTTAGGATGTGTACTCGACTTCCAGAACTATGATGCAGATCATACTAGTGGGGCCTGGGTAGTCAGTGAGTACATCCTTCATTGTTCCTAGTCGTGGGAATATCGAGACGGGGCATCGATATTCCAGAGTAGACTAGCGCATATCTTCTCGACCCATGCGATGGGCGATGGATGATCCCATATCCATTGGTGTTTGACATCGAAGATGGTATACGGGTGCTCAGTGGAGACTGGGTACACTGAACGGACTCGCCGAGAACTCCCAGATGGTATTATACCTCACGTCAGATGGCAGTTCTCTGGTGACACTGGTACAGCTTAGTCTGTTGACCCGAGATCGTCATAGAGTCTTGTGTGTCTCCCACTGTGCTTTGATTTCCACCCTACCACGGCTCTACTGAGTTGTGCAAACAGATGGTTATTGGGTACAGTCCCGATTCACATGGAGGCAATGAGCGATAGGAGGGGATTCGTCTCTCCCGGTATTGGGGGTTGATGTTGCGCTATGCTCGACTGGCCATAACAGGAAATCCCTGGCCAGGGTTGCAGTGATATACTGGTAAGAGTTATCAGTAGTTTCACACATGTCATGGACTTCACGTCGGCATGACTTATCGAGCTATTGGGGTCTGACGTTTACCACCCCTAGGCGAGATATGCGACATATCAGACGAACAGACCGGACTATACGGTAAGTGTTACTGGTTGGATTCACAGGAGTGTGAGCGGGCTTGCTCGTCGATCTTCTGATCGCTCAATACCCGGGTGGCCGTTACGTTTAGCAGACCGCTTGCGGCTTGTGGGTGTTTGATATGATCATCATCTGCTGCCGGCGTATTGACGAGTCTTGAGAGTCCTACACAGAGGTTTCCTGGCTCAAGCGAAACGAAATAGGAGCGCATATGAGATATGTGCGGGACCGAGAATAATGCGTGTATGTGATACCGTATTTCATTCTCGCGATGAATGTGTCGAATGGTTGTATGCGATATAACCTAGTTATCGAATCAAGGATTGATTCGATAAGACGATACATTGGATACTAGCCGGTTATATGCGATATGACCGGATCATTGAATCAAGTGTTGATTTAATGATTTAATGTATAATTATATATTTGATATATTACTTTGCATTAACTAGTATTGGTTAACTTTAAATGGATTTACTCACTTGGTTTGTGCACATTGTATATGTGATATATTTTGTGCACATGATTGTATCATGTTTGATGATACATTCAAGCTTGGGTTTGTGTAAAGAATTGACCATGGTTATATGAATGGTTAGGGTTTCATTTTATTTACTTATTCATTTATTTATTCTTTTTGTTTATTTTGGAAAAAGAAAATGATAAAGAAAATGGAATGGTGGCTTGATTTGTTTGTAGTTGAAGTTTCTTGAAACTTTGACTAAGTCACCATTCTTGTCTCATCCTTAACCCTAACCATTCAAGTTAACCATGGTCCATTCTCTACAACTAACCAAGGGTTAATATATGATAAGTATTGATTTATTTATCTCATTATTAATAACTTATCATATCATCTTCTTCTTCTTCATCTTCTTTTTTCATGAGAAGAAAGCTTGCTACATCAATGGTGATTGATGAAAAAGTATGAGAAATCCAAATCTAAAGTCTACCCACTTCCTATTTCTTCATCCTCTACCTCTTGCCAAGTAGTATAGGATGTTTCCTTCACAAGTTTTCTTGACTTGGTGAAGTTGGAGCTTGATCTAGCGATGCCTCGACGTAGATCATCTTCGGCATCGTCGTCGATGACCAAGCCCGCTTTTTCTCCGATGAAGCCGATGCTAGAGCCATGGTTCGATTTGGACAGCGGAGAGGACTTCATCACGGAGCCTAGGAGGTGGAGGACCGGATCTACAAAGGTTGTAGCCCCTTCCCTTTAGCTATATTTCCGTTTACTTGCTTGCATCGCCTTGATTTCTAGTTAACGATCCGTATTAGGGTTTGTAGGCATAAGGAATTTTTTATTTGTGCATGTTTGATCACTTGTGAGACTCCATTAGAGTGCCTAGGAACCCTACAGTGGTATCAGAGCCTAGCTAGAGCCTTAGGCGATGTCTAGACGACGTTTGAATCCCGATCGAACCCGAAACCCCATTTTTCCCATGCTCTCTGGACTTTTTTCAAAAACAGGGATTTTTGTGAATTAAAAATTGCCAAAAAATTCAGTAGGGAATCCTATGAGTTACTGTGAAGCACGTGACTCTAAGTCTACCAAAGCGCCGCGGAACCGCGGCCCCACCCTGGGTTTTGCGGCGGTTCCGCGGCCATGTTAGTGAATTAGACCACGTGTCTTGCACAGTAATTCTTGTGTCAAAGTGCTGAGTCTTCTGGAAATTTTTATATTTTATTCAAGAGTTGAATAATCTGGGATGTTTTGGAGCTTCGATGATTCGATCGGGTTTATCAGATTTTGTCTATCTGGCTTTCCGGATAAATTTTAGAATATGTTAAAAAGTTCGACCGGATATAAATACCCAATTTTTCCCCTGTCAGGAAATTTCCAAGTGTTGGATTTTTCCGTAGTTTAACGACGTTCTAAGTAGTGCAAGTAACGCGATGGACCCTCTAGAAGACAACAAACCTTAACTCGATTATGTGACCGTCTTGAACTGCCCTTTGAACCTTCGGGTTTGGGGCAGTACGGCGTGCCACATGTGAGGCGTTGGCTTGACCCTTCTACGGCTGGATCGTTGGTACTGAGGCACGAACTGAATGTTGTTAGACTTATTTCATGTGTTGAGCTGTGTCGGGAAAACTTGGGTGTTCGATTGTTCGATCGAAAAGTTTAGCATTTTCTATTTATCCGGAATGTGATACAATACTTGGAATTCGCAAAAAGTTATGAGATGACTTGATGAATGTTATAAACATAGCAGTTTAGTCTCACTTGATCGGTTGCCACGGAATTTTGATGGGATCAAAAGTCCGTTGCAATCACGTAGCGTACGCGGATACTCGCCGGGTAAACTTAATAGACAGCCTCACTCCATAGCCCCGACCAAGTGACTGTAGGAGAACCCCGTCGCCGAAAGCATCCGTTCGGGTGCTCGCGGTAGCGGTGTTCCGCCTTGGTGCACTTTGTCGACGGCGTCGGGGGTGCGGCCGTCTACTGAAGTTTGCGACGAGCATTCGATCAGAATGTCGGGAATCCTGTTGAATTGCCCGACTTGATATTGAAAAGAGTTTTCGATAATGAGACTAAAATGCGGGGTTTATAATTGTTAGGCATGCGATGTCTAAAGAATTCATTTGATTAGGCATGTGATGTCTAAAAGAGGTTGCGGATTCCAACTGTTGTAGTTTTACACTTTCTTTTCTGTGACCGTAAGTGTAATATGTGATATCGCCGGTTTCGTTGCTATATGTCAACGACAATTGGGATGGACATATTTACTTACGTTGATGACATGTGATGTTATGTGTTGCTGGATATGTTATATTGGATCGTCGTGTTTGAATAGCCGGGGGGTTATGTGAGATGAGTGTTTTTTCATTTTCATTCATGTAAAAACTTGTATGTAATATTCTTTTATTGGGGCACTTCCAGGTTGCGGATGTTGTCACCATTTGTATATTATTTACTTTTCCGCATTAGGATAGACCCAAGGAGGGGAGCACAAGTAACCGGGTTCTGGGGTCCAGTGGAAGACCAACTCGAGGAGTCGAGTCCGGGTCTCCTAACCCTAGAATTGGTAGGGTTGCTTGCCGCTCTCGTAGGGGTCTAGGGGTGTGGGATTGGCTATTCATCACAACCGTGGAATCCGTGTTTTATACTGGCTCGTATTGAAAACACGGACGTCCTAGTATATCCAATATTTCATATGTTTTTCCTGCTGCGTTATCTGTGATGTTCTGTGATAGATATAGTATATATGATATATTATATAGACGTTGCTTATGTTTTACACCCGCGCTAGCCCTGCCTCGCTCTGGCGTTAGTTACCTAACCTAACGGTGCAGACGGGACATCGAGGCGAATGCGGATGGCATAAGCATACGTTATATTTATCTGTGATGGTTAAGTGGACTTAAATGATGGGATATTCATTAATGAGATTAATGAAAGAAAATAAACCTAATTGATGTTGTGGAATCGAATTTCAAAATAAAAACAGGTAGCTACAGTTCTTGCTTTGCATCGCGGTGTTCCTTGTAGAACATCCTGCACCTTATTCGATAAGGAAAGGACCGAGATCCCTTCACCGGGAGTGACCCCTTTAGCAAAACTAGAAAAGCCTAAAAAACATTCCATTTTTAGGAAGTAGAGTACTTAGTATTCATGCTGTGTTTGTTGACTTTAGTTAAGGCACAGTGTACGGTAGCTAAGTAATGTCTTCCTACAAGCCGCAAAAACCTTTAACTAGAAAAGCCTCAAAAACATTCCATTCCATTCATAAAAACCATTTGATTCCGCAACGAGATCAAGTTCAAAGCGTTAAAGGTTTTCACAAAAACCATTCGCAACCCTCCATCATTTTAGGAAGTAGAGTACTTAGTATTCGTGCTGTGTTTGTTGACTTTAGTTAAGGCACAGTGTACGGTAGCTAAGTGATGTCTTCCTACACCGCATATAATGCGATTAGTTAGGACAGTCGCGTGACTTTGTTGACCTTAGTTAAGGGTCATGTGGGTGGGTCTAATTAATCACGAAATGACGGGTAGAACTTGACTAGTACTTATGATTTGTTGACCATAGTTAAGGTCATAGGTGCTAGGGGTAAAAACCTTTATCGGGAGTTTCAAGTGTTGAAACTTGCAATGAGATTGCATACCTTCTATATGATAGTTGGATCCCGATACCCATTGCGAGTAATTGTTACTCCTGCGAGAGTTTTGCACTTTGCAATTAGCCGATCAAGTAGGTGTCTAGAAAGGTGTCAACGGGGTTACGCCTCTGGGAAAACGAGGTTTACAGTAATTAGGTCCGTGCGAAAGCACGGGGAACCTCCCTCAAAGTACCGACACTGGCCTGGCTGAAAGATTGGCGAACTTGTAGAGTGTAATTAATCCCGGCTAGTCTTTCCTTTTAGGGTTTGAAGGAAGATTTGATAAAAACAGTGGGAGCCATCCTGATTAGATAAAATATATAACCAATCTGATCTTGCAAGAGCGCACGTTGAGTGTTTTCTTCTCTCTCTCTCCAGGTAGCGACCATATCACGCCTTAATCAAAATAATAATATGGATGTATTGACCGAACCCGCTTGTTATACGGAGCTGGGGAACGTTGGTCCCGCTCCAACTTATAATTGTTATAAGACAGAGCAGGAAATAGGGGAATGCCAGGAATCCCATGCCGCCCAATCGAAGAAAGTGCATGAGATGCATCTCCTTCGGGTGTGTTCATTACAAAGAACTGTTTCTCAGTATCCTCTGCATCCTGGGTATATGATACCGGATCAGGACCCCAGATATGTAATATGTTACATAGGGCTACAAAAAGGTAGAAAAACTGAGAACAGGTGATAAGTTTCATGAGGCAGAAAACGGGGCAAGTGTTGCAGCCAAGTCTGTTGGTCACTGTCACCCTGTATTACCAATACATTGATTCTGAACAAATGCTATTAGGTACCGAACCTGATATACAAAATCATATCAGTCTCTTTATTAGTAAAGAAATGATATAATTTTGTATTGTTGGATAATGTTTTGAACATTTCCTATATCAAAAGTTGATCGGTTCAGGCACGTTATCTAAAAGCATTGACGTTCTAAATCAAACTACAGTTCCTTGTATACTGAACACACACAAGAGGAAGAGTTCAGAAATAAACGAATCCTTCTTGAGGCATTGTAGACTAGGTCACATCAATGCGACCCGACTGGCTGAAGTTACATTTTAGATGCATATTTAAATCAGTTTGAATTTACATCTTGTGAAACTTGCCAGTCATGTCACAAAGATTAGATGACCATAGCTCTGTTTATTAGAAATAGAGAAAGAGTTAGTAAACTCTTGGGACTGATACATGATGATGTATGTAAAGTCTCCTGTCTACACATGCCAGGACTGGTTCTTTATACTTCATTATATTCTCTGATAATCTCTCAAGATTCAGTCATATGTTCCTGTTGTAACATAAGTCCGAACCTTTTGAGATATTCACAGAATATAAGTTAGAAGTAGAGAACCAAAATACGGGTATAAGTATTATATCCTATGATAAGATCAGGGATAAGAATACTTGTGCATAGAATTCCTGGACTATTCTAAAGGAGAATGAGATTCTCTTTCAGTGTTACTCCTCTGAATACACCACAGCACAACGGTGTATCAGGGCGGAGCAATTGCACAATATTAGATATGGTGTGCTCTATGATGAGTATTACTGAGTTACCTATTTCCTTTTGGGGTTATGCACTTGAGAAGCTGCATACCTATTGAATTAGGTTTGAATCAAATCAGTGCCTACCACTCCATATGAGATATGGTATGGGAAGAACCCATCTCTTAAGCGAGTTAAGATTTGGGGTTGTCCGGCCTATGTTTAAAGCAAAATCCGGACAAGATCGAGGCAGGATCAGTTCTGTAGAACTGGAAAGGTTCCAGCTGTACAAAACTGCAGTTGATGATTTGACAGAACCAAAGGATTCTATAGTTCCCGACGAACCTCGGCCTCTCCGCCGATCTAGTAGGGTTCCTCATCCGCCTGAGAGATACCTCGGTTTCTCGATGACAGTGGGAGCGAGGAATGCATCATGAGATGATGACCTAACTAGTTTCGAGCAGGCCATCGAGAGTAGGGACTCTGTAAGAATGGCTGGATGCTTAGCGATCTGAGATGGAATCCATATACACCAACAAAGTATGTACTTTGGTTGCTATATCTGAAGGGTTAAATCCCCATCAGGAGCAAGTATATCTTGAGAAGATTACTTGGTGTAGATGGAAAGGTTGAAACTTTCAAAGCTAGACTTGTTAAAGTTTTTCGTCATCGACCAGGCACGGATAATGATGAAACATTTTCCATGGAATATGCTTAAGTCCATCCAGATCCTACTTGCCACGGCTACATACCATGACTGCGATATCTGGTGGTTGGGTGCCCTGACTGCTTTTCTAAATACTGATTTAGAAGAGAACGTCTATAAGAACACAGCCAGAGGTCTTCGTAAACAGTGGGAGCAGCGGAAACGTGTGCAAGTTGCTTTACATAATGAAGCAGGCATCGCGGAGTTGGAACGTCTGTTTTGATGTGATAGTCAAAGTGTTTGACTTCATCAAAATGGTAGACGAACCTTGTATATACAAAAGGGTAGTATGGAGTATGGTGATGATCTTCGTATTGTACGTAGACAACATACTCTTGATAGGAAAAGAGTTTCCTATAATACGATCGGTCAATCTCCTATTATCACAAGGATTCTCCAAATAGGATCAAAGTGATACCTCCTAAATCCTGAGTTTTCATCTATGAGATAGATGTAATTGGATGCTAGGATTCTCACTAGATGTAGTGAGATGGTATCAATCGATCCTGGGGATAATCACTGGATGAGTTCCAGGGTGATAAAGACGACTGAATGTCAGTCACGGGCATTGTCTGTACCCTCAGTAAAGGGACGGTATGTTGGAAGAGTTCCAAGCTAGATACCGTGGCAAACTAGACGATAAAGCCTGGTAACATCGCTATTGAAGATACTACCAAAGAGGAAGTTTGGGTGTATATTGGTTCATAAGATGAACTAGGTTCCTGCCATTGTATGACAATGGAAGTGTGGCTTCGGCCCTGGAACCCTGGTCCCATCAGTGACCCAGACATATTCTGAGGCAGCATCACCTGATCATGGAGATAGTTGATCTCCAGGTTGATCGAGGTTAGGAGAGTAGACTCAGAGGACAACACGGCGGATCCACTCACGAAGGCCTTTTCCCAGAGAGAGACTCATATGGGATGGTTGAGTATTAGATACTGCAACCACTGCTACAGATGGCCCTAGTGCAAGTGGGAGATTGTTAGTTATATGTATGCCCTAGAGGCCATTACTGTATATTGGATGTATATTGTAGTGGATGCTGGGACATATATAGATAAGACTTTCTTTCTCGACATGATAGTACGCTATCTGGTTGCTCTTTATCTTAACGTGTATACTTTCTGTCTCTCTGATTACATGTTGATAAAGCCCTTAGGATGTGTACTCGACTTCCAGGACTATGATGCAGATCATACTAGTGGGGCCTGGGTAGTCAGTGAGTTCATCCTTCATTGTTCCTAGTCGTGGGAATATCGAGACGGGGCATCGATATTCCAGAGTAGACTGGCGCATATCTTCTCGACCCATGCGATGGGCGATGGATGATCCCATATCCATTGGTGTTTGACATCGAAGATGGTATGCGGGTGCTCAGTGGAGACTGGGTACACTGAACGGACTCGCCGAGAACTCCCAGATGGTATTATACCTCACGTCAGATGGCAGTTCTCTGGTGACACTGGTACAGCTTAGTCTGTTGACCCGAGATCGTCATAGAGTCTTGTGTGTCTCCCACTGTGCTTTGATTTCCACCCTACCACGGCTCTACTGAGTTGTGCAAACAGGTGGTTATTGGGTACAGTCCCGATTCACATGGAGGCAATGAGCGATAGGAGGGGATTCGTCTCTCCCGATATTGGGGGTTGATGTTGCGCTATGCTCGACTGGCCATAACAGGAAATCCCTGGCCAGGGTTGCGGTGATATACTGGTAAGAGTTATCAGTAGTTTCACACATGTCATGGACTTCACGTCGGCATGACTTATCGAGCTATTGGGGTCTGACGTTTACCACCCCTAGGCGAGATATGCGACATATCAGACGAACAGACCGGACTATACGGTAAGTGTTACTGGTTGGATTCACAGGAGTGTGAGCGGGCTTGCTCGTCGATCTTCTGATCGCTCAATACCCGGGTGGCCGTTACGTTTAGCAGACCGCTTGCGGCTTGTGGGTGTTTGATATGATCATCATCTGCTGCCGGCGTATTGACGAGTCTTTAGAGTCCTACACAGAGGTTTCCTGACTCAAGCGAAACGAAATAGGAGCGCATATGAGATATGTGCGGGACCGAGAATAATGCGTGTATGTGATACCGTATTTCATTCTCGCGATGAATGTGTCGAATGGTTGTATGCGATATAACCTAGTTATCGAATCAAGGATTGATTCGATAAGACGATACATTGGATACTAGCCGGTTATATGCGATATGACTGGATCATTGAATCAAGTGTTGATTTAATGATTTAATGTATAATTATATATTTGATATATTACTTTGCATTAACTAGTATTGGTTCACTTTAAATGGATTTACTCACTTGGTTTGTGCACATTGTATATGTGATATATTTTGTGCACATGATTGTATCATGTTTGATGATACATTCAAGCTTGGGTTTGTGTAAAGAATTGACCATGGTTATATGAATGGTTAGGGTTTCATTTTATTTACTTATTCATTTATTTATTCTTTTTGTTTATTTTGGAAAAAGAAAATGATAAAGAAAATGGAATGGTGGCTTGATTTGTTTGTAGTTGAAGTTTCTTGAAACTTTGACTAAGTCACCATTCTTGTCTCATCCTTAACCCTAACCATTCAAGTTAACCATGGTCCATTCTCTACAACTAACCAAGGGTTAATATATGATAAGTATTGATTTATTTATCTCATTATTAATAACTTATCATATCATCTTCTTCTTCATCTTCTTTTTTCATGAGAAGAAAGCTTGCTACATCAATGGTGATTGATTAAAAAGTGTGAGAAATCCAAATCTAAAGTCTACCCACTTCCTATTTCTTCATCCTCTACCTCTTGCCAAGTAGTATAGGATGTTTCCTTCACAAGTTTCTTGACTTGGTGAAGTTGGAGCTTGATCTAGCGATGCCTCGACGTAGATCATCTTCGGCATCGTCGTCGATGACCAAGCCCGCTTTTTCTCCGATGAAGCCGACGCTAGAGTCATGGTTCGATTTGGACAGCGGAGAGGACTTCATCACGGAGCCTAGGAGGTGGAGGACCGGATCTACAAAGGTTGTAGCCCCTTCCCTTTAGCTATATTTCCGTTTACTTGCTTGCATCGCCTTGATTTCTAGTTAACGATCCGTATTAGGGTTTGTAGGCATAAGGAATTTTTGATTTGTGCATGTTTGATCACTTGTGAGACTCCATTCGAGTGCCTAGGAACCCTACAGACTTGTACCGCTATTAGGGGACTGACGTTTACCGCCCCCTAGGCCCGCCATGCGATACTCTCAGACGAACAGACCGGACTGTACGGAGACTGTCACATTCAGGCTCAGTAGGAGTTCAGATGGGTTTTACCTCGTCAGTCTTCTTATCGGTATCTACCTGAGGACCGTTACGTACAGCTAGTGCCGCTTGCGATCTGTGGTTAAACTCACTGCCAGCGTAGTGTCGAGTCTTTAGAGTCCCACACAGAGGGTTATTCGCCTTTAGGCAAAACGAGTAGAGGTCGCATGGTTTTGCGACGGGTTTCGTTCACATCCGTGCACTTGTGCACGTTTGGTGTCCGGACAGCTTATACTAGCGGGCTTTGGTTTAAGCCAGATCCTAGTATATGTTTTTTGGATTGGTTTTATCTCATTGTATTCGTGTTCCTCGGAACACGGATACGGGTGTGTATGCACAGTTGACTGAGGCAGAGGCAGAGGATTTTCATTAGGGTTGATGACCGTTGTCTTTTTTTTAACCCTAATGTTTATATGTGAAATATGATTATTAATATTAATTAATTATAATTGTGTTATGGTTAGGGTTGTTGACCATTTGACTATGGTTGACTTGTTGACCTATGTTGACATATTGACCATCATCATTTCATATGAAAGATGCTCTTTGATTCTTGCAAAATTCATTAATGTGAAATGATAATGGTCATTTCAAGTTAACCATCACTATTATCTTTAATTAATTATCATAATTCACATATATGTGAGAAGGTTGATATTATTCTCTCATTCTCTCATTCTCATTCTCTCTCATTCTCATTCGCTCTCATCCTCTTCCTCTCTTTCAAAGCTCTCCCTCTCATGAGTTGAAAACCATTAAGCTTTTGAGATAAAACACCAAAATCATTCTCTACTCTTTCTAAGGTTCTAGGTTTAGCACACCAAGCACCTTAGTTACTTCTAGTTTGAGGTAGGAGCCAAAGGTAGAGGCCCTCGGGTGGATCTTTCTTCGGCAAGAGAAGGCGACGAGGACGACCCGTTCATCCCACTCCAAGGAGCAAGAAGAGAAGGACTTTAAGACTTAGGTATAACCCTTCAACCGAGTAGCTAATTCTTTTAGCATGATTGTTAGTTTTTGTTTAGCAAAGATCATCCTTTCTATAGTCCATGTTGCCTAGAGTTGTAAAAATCGATTTTTTATATCGTTTCCGCCTCCCCATAAGCACCGGGGTAGGCAACGTGGACTTACAGTGGTATCAGAGCCTAACTAAACACAAACTAGCAAGTTAGCAAAGTATCTAGAACTTCGATCGAAAAAAAAATCGCAAAACACTTTTCAAAAACCTAACTTTCTGCCGATTTTTAAACCTGCTTTAAAAATAATAAATCATACACTAAAAATCGGCTCAGGGTTTTTACAGAACACCCAAGAAAAACGATCCAGCGAGTCGACCAACTCACCGCGGAACCGCGACAAGAGCATGCTCTTGCCGCGGATCCGCGGCCGAGTTGACTCGGCCGTGGGTCGCTTCTCCTGCAGTGTTCTTATATTGATGTTCTGGTATTTTTAGGATAGTTTGTTTCTGCCCAGATTTTCCAGAGAATAAATTTGTTTTTTGGGTGGTCACAAATCCGTATTTTGATCGAACTTCTCTAAATTTTGGCTAATGGGTTATATCTGTGATGTGATATATGTATTGAACGTCTGCTAATCGCTATACGTCGATTAGTGGGGATTATACATATCTGTGATCTGTAATGTTGATGGTTTGTGTATATGAATTCGTTGGATTGTCGCGGATGAATAGCCGGGGGTTGTGAGATGAGAGTTTTCTTATTCTTTCAATTCATGTAATATGTAAATTGATGTAATATTATTTATATGGCCGCACAACCGGGATGGGGTTGTAGCCGTCATTGTATAATTTCTTTTACTGTTTTTGCTCCTGGGATAGACCCAAGGTGGGGTGCACAAACTACCGGGTATCTCGAAGTGCCGAGTGGCCTACTCACGGTGTTGAGAGAGGTTGCTTCACTTCGGGTACTTGGCGGGTAGTTTGCCACACCCGTAAGGGTCTAGGGTGGGGTTTTGGCTATTCATCGCGACCGTGTAATCCGCTCTTCGTTACAGGCTCGTACGGAATGCGGATTCCTAGTATATCCAATGTGTTCATCTGTGATCTGGAATGGCTATCATTGCATGTGACGAATGTATATATCTATATGTAGATATCTATTTAGGCGTTGCTTATGTTTCGCATCCGCGCTAGTCCAGCCCCCGCTCTGTCGTTAGTTAAGTAACCTAACGGGTGATGACGGGACCCCGTGGCGAATGCGGATGGCATAAGCGTACGTCATATTTTCGTTGTTTTCTGCAATGGTAGGATTAATTGATGGGACGCATTAAAATTAATGCAAGAAAATAAACCAAGTAAAAGTCGTTGGAACACTTTCAAAACCACTCGGTTCTTTTCAAAAACCAACTTTTAAATGCGGAGCTTGAACCACTCCTTTTAAAAGCTATCTAGTTCCATCGATTATATCAAGTTCACTACGTTCACGGTTTCGCCAAAACCATTCGTAGCCCTCCATCATTTCAGTTAAATATTCGGTAGTATTCAAGCTATGTATTTTGACCTCACGCCAAGGCATAGTGATTGGTAGCTGCCGGATATTTATCTGTTGCATAGATAGAATGCGTTGGTTTGAGACAGTCGTACTGCCATTTTGGGCTACGTCAAGGATAGGTACGGGTGGATTCAAATTAACCTGGATAATGATGGGTAGAACTTGACATGTGACTTATGACATTTTGACCTCACGCCAAGGTCATAAGAGCATGGGGCAAAAATCCGCATCGAGAGTTTCAAAAGAAACTGAAACTTGCTAGCGCTGCATACCATTTGGAGTGTGATGATTCTGGTAGGATTCCTTCAGTTTTGTCACACGATGATATTTGGATCCCGATCCTACTGTGAGTATATGCTACTCCTCCGGAACTTTCTCACTTAACGATCAATGCTATAAACCAAGTAGGTGTCTAGAGAGGTGTTAGCGGGGCTACGCCCACAGGGAAAAGAGGTTATTTAATTAAGGAACTTCGCGAAAGCGTTGGAAAACCTCCCTCGAAGTACCAACACTGGCCTGGCTGAAAGGTTAAGCAAGTATTGTACGGTGAGATTGATCCCGACTAATTCTTCCTTTTTGGTTTGAGGAGGGATTCGAGAGACAGTGGGAGCCATCCTGTTTAGACAAATTAAAAACCACTCTAAACTTGCAAGAGCATAATGCTAAAGTGTTTCTTCTCTCTCTCATAATTGCAGCGACCAAACATCATGACTGGACTTAAGTTACTACTAGATAAAAACATACTGACAGGGCCAAACTACAAAGATTGGCTCAGAAATGTCAAAATGGCAATCACTTATGACAAGTTGGGGTATCTCCTTACCACCAAAGCTCCCCCCGTCCCAGGTCCCAAATCCAACGTCGCGGATAAGGAAATCCGTAAGACCTGGGAAATTGACTGCGGAAGGCCAAGTGCCTCGTGCTTGCCTCTATGGACAATGAACATCAGAGGAGGCACGAGAATATGGACCTTGAATCCATATTTCTCCATACAAAAGAACTGTATGGAGAGCAATCCCGTATCGCCAGATACGAAGTCTCGAAAAAGCTGTTTTCGGCGAGATTGACCGTCGGATCATCGGTAGCGGAACACGTGCTTAAGATGATTGGCTACATAGAAGAGCTCGCGGACCTTGGGACCACGTTGGAGAACGAGCTCTATACGGACTTGATTCTCCAGTCCCTTCCTTCCACTTACGCCCAGTTTATCCTGAACTTCAACTTGCAAGAAAAGGAAGTTGAACTTTCAGAACTCCTCAACATGCTGAGGAGTGCAGAGGGCACCCTACAGAAAGGTAGGGAAACATCCACTTTGTTTGTAAGAGGATCTTCCTCTTCTAGGTCCAAGGAGAAAGCCAAGGGAAAGAAGAAGAAAACCCCCACCAAACCAAGGGGCGGTGTTAGTAAAGTGGATACGAAGGGAAATGCAAAAGTAACAAAGGTAGTGGGAAAGCTTGTGGGGAAGGAAGAGTGCTTTTACTGTCACAAGAGTGGACACTGGAAGAAAGATTGCAGGGCTTGGAAGGCCAGAAACCAGGATCTGAAGCAAGTTGCGGCTTCAGCTTTAGGTGTGTATGTTATTGAAAACCGTCTATCAATAAACTCTACTTCCTGGGTATTGGATACCGGATCAGGATCTCATATCTGTAATTCTTTGCAGGCACTGAGAAAGCGTAGGGTTTTGAAGGCAGGTGATATGACCCTCAGAGTTGCAAACGGAGCTGGCATGGATGATGAAGCCGTGGGGGACTATCACCTGGGAATGTCAGATGGACTTGTTTTGGTTTTACCTAATTATTATTTTGTACCCAATGCAACTTGTAATATCATTTCTGTATCTTTAATATCTAAAGAAGGTTATGAATTTGCATTTGTAAGTAATGTTGTAAACATTCACCTTAATCAAGTTCTGATTGGGTCAGGTACATTAAGCAATGGTATATACGTATTAAACCAACTACAGATTTTCAATGTCCAGAATACACACAAAAGAAAGTCTCCGGAAACAAATCAGGCTTTCTTATGGCATTGTAGACTGGGTCACATCAATGAGAGAAGGTTGACGAAGTTACATACAGAAGGATATTTGGATCCATTCGAATATCAATCATATGCAACTTGTCAATCCTATCTCAAAGGAAAGATAACAAAGACTCCGTTCACTGGACATGGAGTAAGAGCGAGCGAGCTTTTGGGACTCGTACACAGCGACAGCGACGTGTGCGGTCCAATGTCTACGCATGCACGAAGCGGTTATTCTTAATTCATTACTTTTACGGATGACTTTTCAAGGTACTGATATGTCTTCTTAATAAAACATAAATCCGAAACCTTTGGAAAATTCCAGGAATATAAGAATGAAGTAGAAAAACAAACAGGCAAAAGTATCAAAATACTAAGATCTGATCGAGGTGGTGAATACTTAAGTGCCGAGTTCCTGGATTACTTAAAAGAGAATGGAATTCTCTCTCAGCCTTCTCCTCCATACACCCCGCAACATAATGGTGTATCGGAGAGACGGAACCGAACCCTATTGGATATAGTACGGTCCATAATGAGTAACGCTGAGTTGCCGCGATCATTCTGGGGATATGCACTAGAATCAGCTGCATACCTTTTGAACCGAGTTCCAACTAAGACTGTGCCTACCACACCATATGAGATATGGAGTGGGAAGAAACCCTATTTTCAATATCTGAAAATCTGGGGATGTCCAGCTTTTGTCAAAAAGCAGCATGCGGACAAACTCAAGGCACGCTCAGTACTGTGCAAGTTTGTGGGATACCCAAAGAACTCCAGGGGGTATCTTTTCTATTCCGCAGAGGAACAAAAGGTCTTTGTTTCTCGTAATGCCCACTTTCTGGAACACCAGTTCTTAGAAAAGGAAATAAGTGGGAGCGCAATAGAACTGAAAGAAATTCCAGAACTACAGACTATTACTGAAAGCTTAGTAGAACCAGAGGGTTCGAAAGATCAGGACATTCCTGCGCCGCTCCGCAGGAGTAGTAGGCAGTCTCATCCGCCCGAGAGATACTACTGTTTTCTCATAGACGGGGATAGAGAGGATTGCATCATTGATAGTGATGAGCCGACTAGCTTCCAGCAGGCCATTCAGAGTATTGACTCGGTAAAATGGCTGGATGCAATGCGGACCAAAATGGAGTCCATGTACACCAACAAAGTATGGACATTGGACGTTGCTCCAGATGGGGTAAAACCCGTAGGATGCAAGTGGATCTTCAAAAGAAAGATTGGTGTAGATGGACAGGTTGAGACCTATAAGGCTAGACTTGTTGCAAAGGGTTTTCGTCAAAGACCTGGTTTGGACTATATGACGAAACCTTTTCTCCAGTGGCCATGCTGAAATCCATTCGGATCTTTCTTGCCATTGCTGCCTTCCACGATTATGAGATTTGGTAGATGGACGTAAAGACCGCTTTTCTAAATGGAAATTTAGAAGAGTGTGTCTATATGGACCAGCCAGAGGGTTTCATTCAGAGTGGGAGCAGTGGAAAGGTGTGCAAGTTGCTTAAGTCCATCTATGGACTAAAGCAGGCATCGCGGAGTTGGAACATCTGTTTTGATGAGACGGTCAAAGAATTTGGCTTTATCAAAAATCCAGATGAACCATGCATCTATAGTAGATTTGTAGCAAGAACTGTCGTATTCCTCGTTTTGTACGTGGATGACATTCTCTTAATAGGAAATGACATTCCTATGCTACAATCTGTCAAAGGGTTCTTGTCACACAGGTTCTCCATGAAAGACCTGGGTGATGTCTCTTACATTCTGGGGATCCGGATCTATCGTGACAGATCCAAGAGGATATTAGGACTTTCACAGTCCAGGTACATCGACACCATACTGAAAAGATTCAGTATGGAAGATTCCAAGCGCGGTAATCTACCGGCTTGTCACGGGATCACCCTCTCCAAAGAGATGTCTCCAAATACTGATTTGGAAAGGGATCGCATGTCTATTATACCCTACGCTTCTGCGGTAGGCTCTATAATGTATGCGATGTTATGTACCAGACCGGATGTAGCTTATGCACTGAGTGTAGTAAGCCGGTATCAGTCAAATCCTGGGGAGAAACACTGGATAGCGGTAAAGAACATTCTCAAGTACCTGAGAAGGACTAAGGAGATGTTCTTGGTGTATGGCGGAAAAGACCTCCAGATCGAGGCATTTGCTGACTCCAGCTTCTAGAGTGACAAGGATGATTCCAAGTTCTTGTCGGGTTATGTCTTTACCCTCAAAGGAGGGACGGTGTGTTGGAAGAGTTCCAAACAGGAAACCGTTGCTGACTCGACGATGGAAGCGGAATATATCGCTGCTGCAGATGCCGCAAAAGAAGCCGTCTGGATAAGGAAGTTCCTGACAGAACTTCAGGTGGTTCCGTCCATTGTTGATCCAGTACCTCTGTATTGCGACAACAACGGGGCTATAGCTTTAGCGAAAGAACCCAGGTCCCATCAGAAGTCCAGGCACAGGCGGTATCACCTGATCAGGAAGATCGTGGGTCGTCAGGAGATCGAGATTCGGAGGGTTTCTACGGAAGATAACACTGCTAATCCATTCACGAAGGCCTTACCCCAGACTCAGTTCGAGCGGCTGATCGAGATGATAGGTCTTCGATACGCCAGTACATGGCCTTAGTGCAAGTGGGAGATTGTTAGTGTATATGCCCTAGAGGCTATTACTGTATCATACTAGTTTGTATATTACTTAATGGAAGCTTGGGATATTCACCTTGTATAGACAATCTTGCTCAAAATGGTAGTATGCTACTTGGTTTGTTTCTACTTTAATGTGTGCATGTGTTTCTTATAGCATATCGCCTTTACACATTAGTGGAGCCCTTAGGATCTTTCCTTGATTACCAGTGTTGTGATGGCAGTCACACTCGTGGGGGCTGGGTAATCCACAAGCACATCCTTATGCAGATCCCTGGTCGTAGGACTATCGAGACAGGGCATCGATACTCCGGAGTAGACTGGCGTATGCGCTTCTCATCCCAGCTTAGGAGACGGTCTATCCCACAGCCGTCAGTACGTTGTACTTGAGTAGTATGCGGGTGCTCGTTAGGTTACGAGTACACTGGACAGGACTCATCGGGAACTGTTGGTTGGTATTATACCTATCGTCAGTTATCAGTTCCCAGGTGACATGAGTACAGCTTAGTCCGTTTGACTTGACACTGTCGCTTCGTCTCGAGTGTGTTCTCACTGTTCTTAGATTGCTACCCTACCACGGCTCAAAGGAGTCGTGCAAACAGGTAGCAGTTGGGTGCAGTCCCGAAGCACTTGGAGGCAGTGACGGTTAGACAGGATTCGTCTCTCCCGGTATTGGGGGTTGAAATCTCGCTGTGTCTAGGAGAGCCATTACACAAAGTCCCTGGCCAGGGCAAGCGAGATATACTGGTAGGTTTCCAGTGTTATCTCAGGGTGCTCTGGGCTACACTCCGACACGACTTGTACCGCTAGTAGGGGACTAACGTTTACCGTCCCGTAGGCCCGCCATGCAATGTTCTCAGACGAACAGACCGGACTGTATGGAGATTGTCACATTCAGGCTCAGTAGGAGTTCAGATGGGTTTTACCTCGTCAGTCTTCTTATCGGCATCTACCTAGGGACCGTTACGTACAGCTGGTGCCGCTTGCAGTCTGTGGTTAAACCCACTGCCAGCGTAGTGTCGAGTCTTTAGAGTCCCACACAGAGGGTTATTCGCCTTTAGGCAAAACGAGTGGAGGTCGCATGGTTTTGCGACGGGGTTCGTTCACATCCGCGCACTTATACACGTTTGGTGTCCGGACAGCTTATACTAGCGGGCTTTGGTTTAAGTCAGATCCTAATATATGTTTTTAGGATTGGTTTTATCTCATTGTATTCGTGTTCCTCGGAACACGGATACGGGTGTGTATGCACAGTTGACTGAGGCAGAGGCAGAGGATTTTCATTAAGGTTGATGACCGTTGTCTTTTTCTTAACCCTAATGTTTATATGTGAAATATGATTATTAATATTAATTAATTATAATTGTGTTATGGTTAGGGTTGTTGACCATTTGACTATGGTTGACTTGTTGACCTATATTGACATATTGACCATCATCATTTCATATGAAAGATGCTCTTTGATTGTTGCAAAATTCATTAATGTGAAATGATAATGGTCATTTCAAGTTAACCATCACTATTATCTTTAATTAATTATCATAATTCACATAAATGTGAGAAGGTTGATATTATCCTCTCATTCTCTCTCATCCTCTTCCTCTCTCTCAAAGCTTTCCCTCTCATAAGTTGAGAACCATTAAGCTTTTGAGATAAAACACCAAAATCATTCTCTACTCTTTCTAAGGTTCTAGGTTTAGCACACCAAGCACCTTAGTTACTTCTAGTTTAAGGTAGGAGCCAAAGGTAGAGGCCCTCGGGTGGATCTTTCTTCGGCAAGAGAAGGCGACGAGGACGACCCGTTCATCCCACTCCAAGGAGCAAGAAGAGAAGGACTTCAAGACTTAGGTATAACCCTTCAACCGAGTAGCTAATTCTTTTAGCATGGTTGTTAGTTTTTGTTTAGCAAAGATCATCCTTTCTATAGTCCATGTTGCCTAGAGTTGTAAAAATCGATTTTTTATACCGTTTCCGCCTCCCCGTAAGCACCGGGGTGGGCAACGTGGACTTATAAGTGCCTCGTGCTGGCCTCTATGGATAATGAACACCAGAGACGGCACGAGAATATAGACCTTGCTTCCATATTCCTCCATACCAAAGATTTATATGGAGAGCAATCTCGTATCGTAAGATACGAGATCTCGAAGAAATTGTTTCAAGCGAGATTGGTTATCAGGTCATCCGTAGGAGATCACGTCTTTAAAATGATCAGCTTTATTGAAAAGCTCACGAACCTTGGTCCACGTTGGAGAACGAGTTGTACACGGACTTAATTCTCCGGTCCCTCCCTTCTACATATGCCCAGTTTATATTGAATTAATTTCAATATACAAGATAATGAAGTTACGCTTCCAGAGCTCCTCAACATGTTGAGGAGCGCAGAGGGCATTCTGAAGAAATCCAGAAAGACACCCGCTCTGCGTATTGGGGAATCTTCTTTCTCTAAATCTAAGGCAAAAGCCAAGGAGAAGAAGAAGAAGGCCCCCACCAAACCGAAAGGCGGTGTCAGCAAGGTACAGGGGAAGGGGAAGGGCAAGGCAAAAGTTGGGGGGCCGACAGTGGGGAAAGAGGAATGCTTCTATTGTCACAAGAAAGTTTATTGGAAGGACTGCAGGGCTTGGAAAGCCAAGAACCAGGATTCGAAGCAAGTTATGGTTTCGGTTTCAGGTGTGTTTATGATTGAAAATTGTTTGTCAATAAACTCTACTTACTGAGTATTGGATACCGGTTCAGGATCTCATATATGTAACTCATTGCAGACACTGAGAAGCCGTAAAGTTTTGAAGGCCGGTGATATGACCCTCAGGGTTGCTAACGGAGCGGACATGGATGCTGTTATCATAGGGGAATATCACCTAGAATTGACAAGTGAAAACATTTTGGATTTGTGTAACTATTTTTATGTACCAGTATGACATGTAATATCATTTCTGTATCTTTACTATCCCAGTTTCTAGGTAACTAGAATGGAGAGATGCGGTTTTTCGAAAGAGATTTAAGGGCGAAATATAGAAATGGATAAAATTAAGGGTAGAGTTTGGGTGCAACAGTTAAACAAACCCTTTTCAAGGATAGTCCTTAAATCCTGATACTTCCAATATTAAGGGAAATAGCCAAAAAGAAGTAGGAAAAAAAAAAGAAACCTAATCACCTTCCTTAAAACTTTCAACATAAAATTCGGTGTTTCTTTAATACTTTCATCAGCATCAGCATCTTCTATGCCTTGTCTCATGATCAAAATGGAGCTAGCTACGAAACAGGGCTTCAGTAAAGATTTCACAAAGACGGGTAGTCCTCAACTCTCTCTTAAACAGAGTGAATCCCACCTAGGAAACTATGAACAAGAGAATATCTTTTCACAGTCCTAAATGATCAATCCATTGGCTTCCTCCTTAATATCAAAATTTCCCTAATACTGATAGTCTAAATGATAAGGAAAATAATCCAAACACAATAAGTAAATAATATAATATAGTATAGTATAGTATAATAAAATAAATTAGAAAAAAATCTTTCACGGACAGAACTAGGGTACCGATTCCTTGAGGACGAGTCGAGTGCGGCGCATGAACTGATCCCTCATTTGCTTCCTGCGGCGATTAGGAAGGTTGTCCCTAGGGATCACAAACCGCTCTCGATGGGGCAGGCCGTCGCCGATCTCGTGCATCTCGCCGTCGACGATCCACCACTCCGACTTCCCTCCACCGCTGCCGCCGCCGAGGCCATTGGAAAGCTTCAAGGGAACCTTGCCTCTCGATGAATTGGGCCGGGCCCACCACCGGATCTGCTGGTTGAGAGAGGCTGGGTGCTGCCACAGTTGCTTCGCCGCAAAAGAACGGAGCATCTCTATAGGATTTAGCTATCTCGCTCTATAGAATAGAGTTTTATGGCTCTCGCCGAGGTTGCGTCTGTTGGTTGCCACAGTGCTAGATGGCTCGGGTTTAAATTTAGTTTGATTACTAGTTTTGAAGTGATAATAAAGCAACCAGACTAGAAGACTTATGACTCAGTAAATATGCGCTAAGGCCCTGTTTGGTTAGAAAGTTTTGGAAACCATGGTTTATTTATAATGGATGTAGAAAATATGCAAACTATAGGCGTGCAAATCCCAAACTTCAAAAGTGGGGTTTAGTTCAAAACTTTGATCAGATTGGAGTTGAGATAACTGCAGTTTAAGTGTGAAAAAATGCAGTTATCTCAACTCCAAAATGGTTGGCAAATAAGGCATAGTAAGCATTTTGGAGTTGACTTTTCCTAACTTTATATACCACGGTTTACAAAACTCAACTGCATTCCCAAACAGGCCCTAAATGGCTAACAAAATACCAAAGTTTGATTCCCTAGGCATATAAATACCCAATGTTTATTTTGACTTTTAAATACCCAAAGTTTCCGGATCTTAGCATTTTGCTGTATGTCGTTAACTTGCTGTTAGAATATGCCTTTTAGATTCCGGCATGCTCCTCACATGCGAGTTTTTTGACACTTTTGCCCTTGGCAGATTAAATATAAGAGGGTGATTGAAATAGGGGTGGAATTAGGGGGACCAGCGAGGCCCCGGCCCCGGCAAGCCTCAGGTAAATACTATATACATTACTCATTGGTTGTTATATATTACTATAAATACATATATTGATAAAGCACTTAATAAGTGTAGAGTTATCCTGATGGTAAAGACATTAGTGAACTTTGGATACAGAAAATTTTGATGATCTGAAACTATAACTTCATCAAACCAAGCTAAAAGTCTTTTAGGACGACTCCGATACCATGTTAGGGATCGCTATGCTAGCTAAGCTACAATAACGGCCAAGGCGGAATGTGAAATCAAAAATTTTAGCAAGCATAACTTTCCACAACCCAATAATCAACCCAAAAGACTAAACTTGAAAACAAAGAGAACAAAGTGAGAGGTTTAGAGGGGACTGCAATCTTTGTAGCGTATCCGATCACCTATCGGAAGACCCAAGCTAGACCTGTGAGCATCCGAAAGAGTTTACAGGCCAATCGCCTCGCCGTAAATGATTCGCGGTGGAAGGAGACTGATTGAAGCTCCATCTCCATTTTCAAGTGGAGAAACTCTCTCAAGCGACTTGCTAGGTGTAGAGAGAGGTGATGTAGTTGTGAAAGTCACTCTCTTTTTCCATTCCCAACTCATTTGCAACATTTGACATTGGAGTAAAGAGCAAGCTTCAAGCTTGAGAGGAAGAAGAAGAAGATATCTTATGGCTTGATAAAAGAATTCCTTAATCGTTTTAGTTCATTTGCCATATATTAACATGACATCCCTCTCCCTCTCCCTCTCCTATGTGTTGTTTCACAAAGAGAGAGGGAGGGGGGCCATCATCACCTAGTTTTATTAATTATATTATGTATATAAATATATATATAAATATATACAAACATATAAGTAAAAGACAATAAAGAGAGTGGGAATGTGTATCATATACATATTAAGAGATAAAGTATATGTATCACATACACATCATGTATCACATACACGATAAGTTATCAATATCACGTCAGTATCGTATACTGAAGAGAGTGCGTGTATCATATACATAATACAAAAAACCACAACTCATATACGGTTATCAAGTCAACACTTGACTTAATATTCCGTTTTTTAAACCTGCTATTATCTTTCGGACGTTCGATTAAATCACATATTTAATCGAACTCCCGCACGTATCCAATGCGCACGCCACATCAGCATTTTACCCGGGCAGGCACTTTCGTTGCGAGACTCTGAAGACCTGTCAATATGCTAGCAATAGGTTAAACATGATCATATCCGATTGAATCCGAAACACTTTCAGATTCAATCCCCTCACAGGTTAACCCACAAGCTCGTCAGCGGTACTAGCTGCACGTAACAGCTACCCAGATATGAGTAAGATTGAGACATGTCGATGTGCGAACTCATCCATGTAGGGTTCCTAGGCACTCTAGCGAGGTCTCAAAAGCATCAACCATGCCAATTTCAAAAATTATGGGTGCCGAGAAACCCGACTACGGATCGTCGGCTAGATGTTTAGGCGAAAATGAAACTAGTTAACTGTAAGTCCATGCTACCTCTCCCGGTACTTTCGGGAATGCGGAATTTGGTAAAAAACAATTTTTACGGAGGTGGTAACATGGACCTATAACCCGGATCTTGGTTAAACTTCTATCTAACATCCTAACTAAGAGTTTCTAGCTACTCGGTTAGGGGGTTATACCTAACTTGTCTTGAACTCCTTCGTCTTCAAGCTCCGGTGGTGGTCCGATGGCTCCTTCTCGTCGTCTCCGTACGCCGAAGATAGATCCACTTGAAAGCTCCAACCTTTAGCTCCTCCTTCGTTCTTTGAAGAAAACTAGTTCACTTGGTTTGCTAAACCTAGTGAACTAGAATGAGTAGAGAAGAAATAGAATGGGATTTTATCTATGGTTCTTGATTCTCAACTCATGAGACAAGAGAACCATAGATTAAAGAGAGGGAGCAAGAGCAAGAGGGTGAGAGCAAAATGGAGAGCTCAAGAACAAGAGAGAGAATGAGCAAGAAAGAATGAGGCTCTCTTTTGTCTCTCACCCTCTCATAATCCAAAGTAATCATAACTCATCATATCAATAAAAGTCTTATGTGATGGTTGAAGCAACCATAACCTTATCATGTCATGCACTCATTTTACTCAAATGAGCAAGCAAGTAAAAGTCTTTGGCATGAAATGATAGCCATGGTTATCATGATGGTCAACTAGTCAAGCCTAGTCAACCGGTCAACAAAGTCAACAAGTCAAACAAAAGTCAACAAGTCAACAAAGTCAACAAAAGTCAACAACCAAGTCACCATAATACTTAATTAATATAATAGTTAATCACATATCATATTCTCATTAGGGTTGAGCAAAAAGTCAAAAAGTCAACGGTCAACTGTCAACAACCCTAATGAGAATCCGCTGTCTGTGCCTCCCTGTCAACTGTGCATACACACCCGCATCCGCGTTCCGAGGAACACGAATGCAAACTGGATAAATCCAATCCCATAAGGTACACTAGGATCTGGCTTAAACCAAAGCCCGCTAGTGTAAACTGTCCGGACACTGTACGTGCACAAGTGCACGGATGTGACCGCACCCTGTCGCAAAACCATGCGACCTGTCGCAATACCATGCGACCTCTACTCTTTTGCCTAAAGGCGAAAATCTTTCTGTGTGGGACTCTAAAGACTCGACACTACGCTGGCAGTGGGTTAAACCACAGACCGCAAGCGGCACTAGCTGTGCGTAACGGTCCCCAGGTAATGCCGACAAGAAGACCGACGAGGCGAAACCCATCTGAACTCCTACTGAGCCTGAGTGTGACATTCTCCGTACAGTCCGGTCTGTTCGTCTGATACATCGCATGGCGGGCCTAGGGGGCGGTAAACGTCAGTCTCCCAATAGCGGTACAAGTCGTGCCGGAGCGAAGCCCAAAACACCCTGAGATAACACTGGAAACCTACCAGTATATCTCGTTTGCCCTGGCCAGGGACTACTCGTGTAATGGCTCTCCTAGACACAGCGCGATGTCAACCCCCAATACCGGGAGAGACGAATCCTGTCTAACCGTCACTGCCTCCAAGTGCTTCGGGACTGCACCCAACCACCACCTGTTTGCACGACTCCTTTGAGCTGTGGTAGGGTAGTGATCAAAGTACAGTGGGAACACACCCGAGGCGAAGTGACAGTGTCAAGTCAGCGGACTAAGCTGTACTCATGTCACCTGGGAACTGATAACTGACGATAGGTATAATACCAACTAGTCAGTTCCCGACGAGTCCTGTCCAGTGTACCCGTAACCTAACGGGCACCCGCATACTATCTCAAGTACGACGTACTGACGGCTGTGGGACAGACCGTCTCCCACACTGGGATGAGAAGCGCATGCGCTGGTCTACTCCGGAGTATCGATGCCATGTCTCGATAGTCCTGTGACCAGGGACCTGCATAAGGATGTGCTTATAGATTACCCAGCCCCACTAGTGTGACGGCCATCACATCGCTGGTAATCAAGCAAAGATCCTAAGGGCTCCACTAATGTGTATAGGCGATATACAAAAATAAACACATGTACACATTGAAGTAGAAATAAACCAAATAGCATACTACTATTTTGAGCAAGATTGTATATACAAGGTGAATATCCCAAGCTTCCATTAAGTAATATACATACTAGTATGATACAGTAATGGCCTCTAGGGCATATACACTAACATTAACAACTTAACTAATGTTTAAACGGAAATACAACCTTTGTAGATCCGGTGCTCCACCTCCATAGCTCCGCAACGAAGTCCCCTCGCTGTCCAAATGAATTTCCGGGCTCTAGCGTCGGCTTCGTCGGAGAAATGGCGAGCTAGGTCGTCATGTCCATGCCGAAGATGATCTACGTCGAGGCATCGCTAAATCAAGCTCCACCTTCACCAAGTCATGAAAACTTGTGAAGGAAACACACTCTACTACTTGGCAAGAGGTAGAGGATGAAGAAATAGGAAGTGGGTTCAATTTAGAATTGGATTTCTCACTCTTTATCATCAATCACCATTGATGACCTAAGCTTTCTTCATGATAGATATGAAGAAGAAGAAGAAGAAAGTTATGATAAGTTAATTTTAAAAATGAAAAGAATATCCAAACTTATCATAACATGACCATGGTTAAGTGTAGAGAACTAATTAGGGTTAAATGAAGTGGTTAGGTTTAAGCATGAGACAAAAGGGTTACAAAGTCAAAGTGTTCAAGAAACTTCATGAACAAAACAAAAATGCGACCATTTTATCATGCTCTTTTTCTTTTCCAAAAAGAATAAACAAATGAATAAAAAATGAATAATCAAATAGTAAACCCTAACCATTCCATTAACCAAGGTTTAATTCTATACACTTAACAAATAAGGCATGTATCATCAAACATGATACAAGCAAGTGCACAAAATCATATCGCATATGCAATGCGCACACCCGAGTGAGAAAATCCATTTAAAGTGAACCGATACTAGTTAATGCAAAGTAATATATCAAATATATAATTATACAATAAATTATTAAATCAACACTTGATTTAACGATCCGGTCATATCGCATATAACCGACTAGTATTCAATGTATCGGCTTATCGAATCAACCATTGATTCGATAACTAGGTTATATCGCATATAACCATTCGATACATTCATCGCGAGAATGGAATACGGTATCACATACACGCATTATTCTCGGTCCCGCACATATCTCATATGCGCTCCTATTTCGTTTCGCTTGAGCCAGGAAACCTCTGTGTAGGACTCTAAAGACTCGTCAATACGCCGGCAGCAGGTGATGATCATATCAAGCACCCACAAGCCGCAAGCGGTCTGCTAAACGTAACGTCCACCCAGGTATTGAGCGATCAGAAGATCGACGAGCAAGCCTGCTCACACTCCAGTGAATCCAACCAGTAACACTACCGTACAGTCCGGTCTCGTTGTCTGATATGTCGCATATCTCGCCTAGGGGTGGTAAACGTCAGACCCCAATAGCTCGATAAGTCGTGTCGATATGAGGTCTATAACAATTCGAGAAACTACTGGTAACACTTACCAGTATATCTCAGCAACCCTGGCCAGGGATTTCCTGTTATAGCCAATCGAACACAGCGCAACATCAACCCCCTATACCGGGAGAGACGAATCCCCTCCTATCGCTCATTGCCTCCATGTGACTCGGGACTGTACCCAAAAACCACCGTTTTGCACGCCCTCTTAGACGTGGTAAGATGGAAATCAAAGCACAGTGGGAACCACACAAGACTCTATGACGATCTCGGGTCAACAGACTACTCTGTACCAGTGTCACCTGAGAACTGCCATCTGACGTGAGGTATAATACCATCTGGGAGTTCTCGGCGAGTCCGTCCAGTGTACCCTGTCTCTACTGAGCACCCGTATATTATCTCTGATGTCAAACACCGATGGATATGGGATCATCCATCGCCCATCTGTATGGGTCGAGAAGGTACACGCTAGTCTACTCTGGTATATCGATGCCCCGTCTCGATACACCCACGACTAGGGACATTGAAGGATGTACTTATGGACTACCATGTCCCCACTAGTATGATCCGCATCATAGTCCATGTAGTCAAGTACACATCCTAAGGGCTTTACCAACATGTAACAGAGAGACAATCAATGTACACGTTAAGGTAAAGAGCAACCAGATAGCATACTATCATGTCGAGCAAGAAAGTCCTTCCTATATATGTCCCAGCATCCACTACAATATACATCCAATGTACAGTAATGGCCTCTAGGGCATACATATAACTAACAATCTCCCACTTGCACTAGGGCCATCTGTAGCAGTGGTTGTAGTATCTCATACTCAACCATCCCATAAAAGTCTCTCTCTGGGAACAGGCCTTCGTGAGTGGATCCGCCGTGTTGTCCTCTGAGTCTGCTCTCCTAACCTCGATCACCCTGGAGATCAACTATCTCCATGATCAGGTGATGCTGCCTTAGAATATGTCTGGATCACTGATGGGACCTGTGTTCCTTGGCATAAGCCACAACTCCATTGTCTCACAATGGTAGGAACCTAGTTCATCTCATGAACCATTATACGCCCAAACTTTCTCTTTGGTAGCATCATAAGTAGCGATGTATCCTGCCTTTATCGTCTAGTATGTCACGGTATCTAGCTTGGAACTCTTCCAATATACCGTCCCTTTAATGAGGGTAAAGACAATGCCTGCGACTGACATTCAGTCGTCTTTATCACTCTGGAACACTTCCAGTGATCCTATATGGAGAATCATTGTGATAAGCGGAGATTGACTGAGCGTAGCATAGGAAACTCCTTTCTTATCAAGAGTATGTCATCCACATACTCTACGAGGGTCACCACCATACTCCCTACTACCTTTTTGTTTATACAAGGTTCATCTACCATTTTGATGAAGTCAAACTCTTTGACTACTACATCAAAACAGACGTTCCAACTCCGCGATGCCTGCTTTATTATATAAAACATCTTGCACACGTTTCCGCTGCTCCCACTGTCTACGAGGACCTCTGGCTGTGTACTTATAGACGCACTCTTCTAAAACATCATTTAGAAAAGCAGTCAAGACACCCAAGCGCCAGATATCGTAGTCATGGTATGTAGCCGTGGCAAGTAGGATCTGGATGGACTTAAGCATAGCTACTTGAAAAAGGTTTCATCATTATCCACGCCTGGTCAATGACGAAAACCTTTAACAAGTCTAGCTTTGAAAGTCTCAACTTTTCCATGTACACCAAGTAACCTTCTCAAGATATACTTGCTCCTGATGGGGATTTAACCCTTCAGATATAGCAACTAAAGTCCATACTTTGTTGGTGTATAAGGATTCCATCTCAGATCGCTAAGCATCCAGCCATTCTTACAGAGTCTTACTCCTGATGGCCAGCTCGAAGCTAGTTGGGTCATCATCTCATGATGCAATCCTCGCTCCCACTGTCATAGAGAAACCGAAGTATCTCTCAGGTGGGTGAGGAACCCTACTAGATCGGCGGAGAGGCTGAGGTTCGTTGGAACCTACTGAATGCTTTGGTTCTATCAAATCATCAGCTGCAATTTGTATAGCTGGAACCTTTCCAGTTCTACATGACAGTCCTTGCCTCGAGCTTGTCGGATTTTGCTTTTCAGACATAGGCCGGACAACCCCAAATCTTAACTAACTTAAGATATGGGCTCTTACCTTTCCATATTACATATGAATTGGTAGGCAACTGATTTGATCGAAACCCTATTCAATAGGTATGCAACTTCATAAGTGCATAACTCCCAAAAGGAAATAGGTAACTCAGTAGTACTCACCATAGAGCACACCATATCAAATAGGGTGTATCTGCTCCGCCCCGATATACCATCGTGCTATGGTGTATACGGAGGAGTAATGCTGAGGGATAATCTCATTCTCCTTTAGAATAGTCCAGAAATTCTATGCACAAGTATTCTCCTCCTCGATCACATCAAAGGACATAATACTTATACCCGTATATCGGTTCTCTACTTCTAAATCATATTCTGTAAATATCTCAAAAGGTTCGGACTTAAGTTTCAACAGGAACATATGACTGAATCTTGAGAGATTATCAGAGAATATAATGAAGTATAAAGAATCAGTCCTGGCATGTGTAGACAGGAGACCTTACATACATCATCATGTATCAGTCCCAAGAGTTCACTAACTCTTTCTCTGTTTCCAATAAACAGGGCTAAGGTCATCTTATCTTTGTGACATGACTGGTGAGTTTCACAAGATGTAAATTCAAACTGATTTAAATATGCATCTATATGTAACTCTAGCTAGTCGGGTCGCATTGATATGACCTGGTCTACAATGCCACAAGAAGGATCTGTTCATTTCTGAACTCTTCCTCTTGTGTGTGTTCTGTATACGAAGAACTGTAGTTTGATTTAGAACATTAATGCTTTTAGATAACGTGCCTGAACCGATCAACTTTTGATATAGGAAATGTTCAAAACATTATCCAACAATACAAAATTTTATCGTTTCTTTACTAATAAAGAGACAGATATGATTTTGTATATCAGGTTCGGTATCTAATAACATTTGTTCAGAATCAATGTATTACAATACAGGGTGACAGTGACCAACAGACTTGGCTGCAACACTTGCCCGGTTTTCTGCCTCATGAAACTTATCACCCGTTCTCAGTTTTTCTACCCTTTTGTAGCCCTATGTAACAGATTACATATCTGGGATCCTGATCCGGTATCATATACCAAGGATGCGGAGGATACTGAGAAACAGTTCTGTATAATGAACACACCCGAAGATGATGCATCAGCATGCACTCTCTTCGTTTGGGCGGCACGGGAATCTTGGTATTCCCCAATTTCCTGCTCTGTCTTATAACAATTATAAGTAGGAGCGGGACCAACGTTCCCCAGCTCAGTATAACAAGCGGGTTCGGTCAATAATCCATTTTATTATCTTGATTAAGGCGTGATATGGTCGCTACCTGGAGAGAGAGAAGAAAACACTCAGCGTGCGCTCTTGCAAGAATAGATTGGTTATTATTTTATCTAATCAGGATGGCTCCCACTGCTTTTTATCAAATCTTCCTTCAAACCCTAAAAGGAAAGACTAGCCGAGATTACTTACACACTACAAGTTCGCCAATCTTTCAGCCAGGCCAGTGTCGGTACTTTGAAGGAGGTCCCCCGTGCTTTCGCACGAACCTAATTAATGTAAACCTCGTTTTCCCAGAGGCGTAACCTCGTTAACACCTTTCTAGACACCTACTTGATCGGCTAATTGTAATGTGTAAAACTCTCCCAGGAGTAACTCTTACTCGCAGCGGGTATCGGGATCCAACTATCTCATAGAAGGTATGCAATCTCATTGCAAATTTCAACACTTGAAATTCCCGATAATATTTTGCCCCTAACCTCCTATGACCTTGACAAAGGCCAACAAACCATAGGATCCTAATCAAGTTCAACCCGTCATTTCCTGATTGAATTAAACCCACCCGCACGGCCCTTGACAAAAGCCAACAAGGTCGCACGACTACCCTAACCCAATCTGCATCATATGCATAAGCAGATAAGCACCAGTTAGCTACCGCACACTGCGCCTTGACAAAGGCCAACAAACGCAGCACGAATACTAACTACTACTTATCTGAAATGACGGAGGGCTACGACAGGTTTTTCTGAAAACCTATTGCGTAATGAACTTGATATTGTTGTAGGATCGAATGAATTTTGAAATGGAGTGTTTTTGAGGCTTTTCTAGTTTTGCTAAAGGAGTCACTCCCGGTGAAGGGATCGTCGGTCCTTTCCTCGTCGAATGAGGTGCGGGATATATCATATATATCACTGTGCAAAGCAAAAACACTTAAAAGCAATCAAAAGACAAACCGAGGGTTGTAGCATCTGCCAGTTATTGCTAAAGGAGTCACTCCCGGTGAAGGGATCTCGGTCCTTTCCTTATCGAATAAGGTGCAGGATATATCATATATACCGCTGTGCAGAGCAAGAACTGTAGCTACCTGTTTTATTTTGAAATTCGATTCTACAACATCTTAGGTTTCTTTTATTTCATTAATCACATTAATGAAGTCCCATCATTTAAGTACCTAAACATCACAGATAAATACGACGTACACTTATGCCATCCGCATTCGCCTCGATGTCCCCTCGTGCACCGTTAGGTTAGGTAACTAACGACAGAGCGGGGCAGGGCTAGCGCGGCTGTAAAACATAAGTAACGGCTATATAATATATCATATATACTATATACTGTATCTATCACAGAACATCACATGAACACATCACAGATATCGCAGCAGAAGAATCATATGAAATATTGGATATACTAGGACGTCCGTGTTTTCAATACGAGCCAGTATAAAACACGGATTCCACGGTCATGATGAATAGCCAAACCCACACCCCTAGACCCCTACGAGAGCGGTAAGCAACCCTACCAATTCTGGAGTTAGGAGACCCGGACTCGACTCCTCGAGTTGGTCTCCCACTGGACTCCAGAATCCGGTTACTTGTGCTCCCCTCCTTGGGTCTATCCTAGTGCGGAAAAGTAAATAATATACAAAAGGTGACAACTTCTGCAACCTGGAAGCGCCCCAATAAAAGAATATTACATACAAGTTTTTTACATGAATGAAAATGAAAAACACTCATCTCACATAAAAACCCCCGGCTATTCAAACACGACGATCCAATATAACATATCCAGCAACACATAACATCACATGTCATCAACGTAAGTAAATATGCGCATCCTAATTGTCGTTGACATATAGCAACGAAACCGGCGATATCACATATTACACTTACGGTCACAGAAAAGAAAGTGTAAAACTACAACAGTTGGAATCCGCAACCTCCTCAGACATCGCATGCCTGACCAAATGAATTCTTTAGACATCGCATGCCTAACAATTATAAACCCCGCATTTTAGTCTCAAAATCGAAAACACTTTTCAATATTAAGTCGGGCAATTCAACAAGATTCCCGAAATACTGATCGAATGCTCGTCGCAAACTTTAGTAGATGGTCGTACCCCCGATACCGTCGACGAAGTGTACCAAGGCGGAACACCGCTGCCGCGAGCACCCGAACGGATGCTTTCGGCGATGGGATTCTCCTACAGTCACTTGGTCGGGGCAATAGAGTGAGGCTGTCTATTAAGTTTACCCGGCGAGTATCCGCGTACGCTACGTGATTGCTACGGACTTTTGATCACATCAAAATTCCGTGGCAACCGATCATGTGAGATTAAACTGCTATGTTTATAACATTCATTCAGTTATCTCATAACTACTTGTGAATTCCAATTATTGTATCTCATTCCGGATAAATAGAAAATGTCAAACTTTCCGATCGAACAATCGAACACCCAAGTTTTCCCGATACAGATCAACACATGAAACAAGTCTAAAAACATTCAGTTCGTGCCTCAGTACCAACGGTCCAGCCGTAGAAGGGTCAAGCCAACGCCTCACATGTGGCACGCCGTACTGCCCCAAACCTGAAGGTTCAAAGGGCAGTTCAAGACGGTCAAATAATCGAGTTAAGGTTTGTTGTCTTCTAGAAGGTCCATCGAGTTACTTGCACTACTTAGAACGTCGTTAAACTACGGAAAAATCCAACACTTGGAAATTTCCCGACAGTGGAAAAGTTGGGTATTTATATCCGGTCGAACTTTTTAACATATTCTAAAATTTATCCGGAAAAGCATACCGACAAAAATTAGACAGTCCGATCGAATACTACGAGTCCCTAATACAACCCAGAAAATACAACTCTGGAATAAATATTAAAATATTCCCAGGAAAACCAACACCAGAAAACAAGAATTACTGTGCAAAGTTTGAAGTCCAATCATGTCACGTGACCGCGGAACCGCCGCAGAAGCCAGGCTTCTGCCGCGGTTCTGCCGCGCAATAGAGGTATCAATGAAAAATTTTTGCATCGTAATTCTTAGAATTCCCTGCTGGATTTTCTGCATATTTTTAATTTCGAAAAAACCACATTTTACAGAAACGTCCAGAGAGCATTTTTCAAGTCGAGTTTCGGGTCGATCGGACTTCTAATTCCGTCGGGACTTCGCCTAAGGCTCTAGCTAGGCTCTGATACCACTGTAGGGTTCCTAGGCACTCTAGTGAGGTCTCACAAGGCATCAACCATGCCAATTTCAAAAATTATGGGTGCCGAGAAACCCGACTACGGATCGTCGGCTAGATGTTTAGGCGAAAATGAAACTAGTTAACAACTTAACTAATGTTTAAACGGAAATACAACCTTTGTAGATCCGGTGTTCCACCTCCATAGCTCCGCAACGAAGTCCCCTCGCTGTCCAAATGAATTCCCGGGCTCTAGCGTCGGCTTCGTCGGAGAAATGGCGAGCTAGGTCGTCGATGTCCATGCCGAAGATGATCTACGTCGAGGCATCGCTAAATCAAGCTCCACCTTCACCAAGTCATGAAAACTTGTGAAGGAAACACACTCTACTACTTGGCAAGAGGTAGAGGATGAAGAAATAGGAAGTGGGTTCAATTTAGAATTGGATTTCTCACTCTTTATCATCAATCACCATTGATGACCTAAGCTTTCTTCATGATAGATATGAAGAAGAAGAAGAAGAAAGTTATGATAAGTTAATTTTAAAAATGAAAAGAATATCCAAACTTATCATAACATGACCATGGTTAAGTGTAGAGAACTAATTAGGGTTAAATGAAGTGGTTAGGTTTAAGCATGAGACAAAAGGGTTACAAAGTCAAAGTGTTCAAGAAACTTCATGAACAAAACAAAAATGCCACCATTTTATCATGCTCTTTTTCTTTTCCAAAAAGAATAAACAAATGAATAAAAAATGAATAATCAAATAGTAAACCCTAACCATTCCATTAACCAAGGTTTAATTCTATACACTTAACAAATAAGGCATGTATCATCAAACATGATACAAGCAAGTGCACAAAATCATATCGCATATGCAATGCGCACACCCGAGTGAGAAAATCCATTTAAAGTGAACCGATACTAGTTAATGCAAAGTAATATATCAAATATATAATTATACAATAAATCATTAAATCAACACTTGATTTAACGATCCGGTCATATCGCATATAACCGACTAGTATTCAATGTATCGGCTTATCGAATCAACCATTGATTCGATAACTAGGTTATATCGCATATAACCATTCGATACATTCATCGCGAGAATGGAATACTGTAACATTTTCAAAAATATAAAATATTAATTTTGGGAATTTTTATAATTTAATATTATTTTATTGATTATTTTAATATTAAATGCAAATAAATAGGAAAAATTTTAGAAAAATTATGAAAAATTATGGAAAATTCTAAAATAGGGTAGATTAGTGAATTATGACATTTTTTAAGTTTTTGTGATTGGTTTGACACTAATTTAGTGCTAATCGCGATTAAAATCGCTAATCGGGTTTTTTGGCAATTTTGTGCAAAACTTGCACATATCACTTTTTCCTACACTTGTGTATTTTTCTTGCCATGATTTATCATTTGGGATCACTATTCTTGTGAGAAGGTTTAGGGATTAAAAGAAAAAGGGAAAAAGAAAAGAAAAGAAATTGAGGGTAGGTGAGAGAGAGAGGTGGACTTTGACTACATACCCTTGGCCATACTCCATCATTCCTCATCATTCTCCCCCTCTTCCTCCTTGTTGCTGCTGCTGCCCTAGCCTCATCCTTCCTCCACCTTCAACCCCTTTCTTCATCTCAAAAACAACCCCAAAACCACAAGTCCATTTCATTAAAATTGTGCAAAATCCCTAGATCTACACATGGAGCTAAAGAAGCAAGGATTTTGGCCACTAGGGGCAACTCAAGAATTTTCTTGAGTTGCTAATGGAGGTAATTACTGAACCATTAGCTTAATTATAGCCTTTCCTATAAACCCATGTTAAGATTTAATCGATATTGTGTGATATTATGGAATTGAGAATAACCTAGTTAGGGTTTGAGGGAACTTATGATGTATTGGGAAATTAAGCTCAGTTAGGGTTTTACCAACACCTTAGTGTATGAATTGGAACCCAAAACCTGAAGCAAAAACCAGAATACGGATTTTAGAAACCAATATCGGGGAAAAACTGGAATCTGCCACTGTTTTTGAGAATCTGCTAACACCCCGAGACCCCTAAAATAATATTGAGTGGAAATTGAGATGTGCAGGCACCATAGAGGCAACACCCAAAACCCTAGCTCCCCACTCCACCTTGAGGCCGCCAAAACCTCCTTTCTGGCCGCAATTTGCGGCCAGACCAGTGAGGAATTTCCTCGTTTTCTGTGCACAGCCCCAGCTCCTCTAGTGTTGACCCAGGGTACTTCTAGTTTTGACAGATTCTATCTAGGGTGAAATCTGGGACATATATCCTAAGTTGCTATTTTGGATTCGTGTTTCCGTATTCCGTATTTTCATTTCTGAAATGGTGGAATGTGTTTTGCCTTGACTATTTGTCGTTTATACGACGATATAGAGGATTTATTGATGGTTTTGAAGGCGTACCATAGGTTCTCACCTATAGGCCCCCTTATCGTATCGTTTTGGATTTCATGCGTCGTTTTAGCTTGGATTTGGTTTTAATGCGCATATACGATATTGGATGTGTAGGTACCCATGAAGACTTCGGGACGACAAGCAATTGCGTGGTGATGTCCGCAAATGATGATTCAGGTGAGTAGATTATATCTACAGGGGGAAGTCGGGTGGATGGCGTATAGCACCCCCGCAGTCCGTAGATAGATTATTATGTAGTTATGGTGACATTAGGTGTATTATGGATAGTATAGGGTTAGAAGTGACTAGTGTAGTTCATAGTCGCGAACCCTAGGATAGAATTACACCTATACACACACCTTTGCTTATCACTTGTACTTGCACTGTGATTGATGTTATGTGATGACTTGGAGGTGAGTCGATGATGTGGGCTTGGTGCCCTGGGATCGGTGCCCTGGGATCGGTGATTTGATACGATTCATATGTGGGATATGACTTGTGATTCTTGCGGGCTTGGGATATGTGTTTACCCCCGCATGCATACTTACTGATGTTACCGTTTGTACTAGACATAGAGTGGTACTCTAGACTATATGATCTGATGATGGTGATATCTGTTATGTGATGAGACAGTGAGATGTTGACCCCTACCCAGCTATGGGGATGCCGTACGATGATTTACCGTACGTGCCGATATTGATGATAGATCCGCACTCATAACTCGAGGATATCTTATGATATGACATTGAGGCGAGATCACCGACTATATATCTTTATATATATACCGACTGAGATTTAGGTGGTTTCCACACTTACCCCTCCCGATTGACCTGATACTTAGGTGTAGTTTGCATAGTAGATACTTCACTGTGATGTTGACTACTAGATTTCTGCATCTTCATGCTATTCATATTGCTGGCATATGTTCATTGCTATATTATTATCATGCTGTTAGGACACCAGCACCATTATCGATGATGCGTATGTTCCACGTACACTATTTGCCGGCTCACACACTTCATCATCGATAATTGCCATGCCACTACACTGTAGTACTATTGCATTCATGAGATGATTCTTCCTTCGACTTATGCACATTACTATTCCATGTTGCATGATTCCCGATATGATTACCTTTCCTTATATGTCGCATACATCATGGATTGATTGCATAGCACATCGCATTGGATTTACTTCCCGATGTTGGATTTTCATGTGATTTCTGGATTTGGGAACCGTAGCCTTTTCGAATAAGTAACCATTTAAAAACCCGGTTCCCTTGATATGATATTTGGGGCGTCGCCCCGTGTTTTCTCGGTGCTAGAGGATGCATTGAGAGAGGGATGACCCGGACTGACGGATTCCCGATATATACTTTGATATAGGGCATGATCCGGAATGACGGATGCCCGATGGATTGATATAGGGCATGATCCGGAATGACGGATGCCCGATGGATTGATATAGGGCATGATCCGGAATGACGGATGCCCGATGCATTGAGAGAGGGATGACCCGGACTGACGGATTCCCGATATATATACTTTGATATAGGGCATGATCCGGAATGACGGATGCCCGATGGATTGATATAGGGCATGATCCGGAATGACGGATGCCCGATGCATTGAGAGAGGGATGACCCGGACTGACGGATTCCCGATATGTACTTTGATGTAGGGCATGATCCGGAATGACGGATGCCCGATACAGGAGGATTTACGTGTCGATGCTAGGCACGGGTTTCATGATGTTTTTCCATGATTTTGTTTATATCCTCACATTGCATACATGATGCTTATTGTCATTGGGTGACGGGTGGACGGGTTCCACATACATACAGACATGGATTATATACAGACTTGGATCATAGACAGACTGGTTTTACATTGATCATACTTTATTTGTATATATAACAGGGTATGAGGGCGCTGTTATATATACCCTTACACCAATATTAGTGGTATGGGACGCTAATATATGTGTATTGATATCATTGATATTTCTTCATGGTTACTTCATGCAGACATACCTTACATTGATGACATGTGATTACCTGAATACCTGGCACCACATACATGATTAGATGTTACCTTGCCACCCTATTACACTCAGATGTACTCTTGTGGATTATATTATTGATCGTTGACTTAGGTTTATGTCTTGCATTCGGTTTCTGCTTGTAGATGTTTCTATTCACGAGTTGGTAACTCACCCCCGTTGTGCCACAGTTCTTGCAGGTTCTGCCGTACAGGTTCTTTTGCGGCATTTCTGGCACACTTTCTTCTTGCGGGTGATTTGCTTTGGTAGGTGGATTCTTTCGCATCAAGAACCACCATTGTATTTATTTATTTCATTGTATCTAGAAATTGTCCATCAACCAAAACTTGTATATTCTTTCAGACTTAGAGACAGTGTTGTATTCTTTCGACCTTAGAGTCGCGCTTAGTAGTATTGCGGTTTTCTTGTTGTTTTTGAGCTTTCTTTGGATTTGATCCTCGCCACTTGGCGTTGTATATTATCATATCATTGCGTGGTTGTGACCGTCGATTGACGAAGAGCTAGCTCCCGCTTGGGGATGCCTTTATCATTGCATATATATCGTTATTCTTGTTTTACCCCATTCGGGGCCATTTTTACAAAAGAAACTCTGCCGAAATTTCTGGAAAAGATTGTACTGTTTTTAAAATGCACATTCGGCTTAGTTATTTAAAAAAAAAAACCTTGATTTCAAACATGTTTTCTTCACTTCTTTAAACCAGTTTCTTTACTTATTCTTCAAAATGGTTTTAGATTTCTGGGCTTTTGGCTTACTTGAATCAGATGGAGTCCTATGGGCTTCATATGGTTCAAGGGCCAGTCACGTGCTCTTTCGGGTCATGACAAAGTTGGTATCAGAGCGCTAGGTTGACCTTGGTTCGAGTCTGAGTTTGACTATGTGGAGCCTAGGGAGTTATTTATATACGGAACTTAGGCTTGACCTTACGGAACTTAGACTTGGTCGAGGGGGTATTAGACCCGAACTTTCGTCGTATTAGGATGACCCTTGGTTGATGGATTAGGTGACTAAAGTAGAGTGACGTACCGTTGGTATGTTCCGCGGCATACTTACGACACGCCACTCCGCTTAAGGAACCTTAGGATGTACATTTTTTTTGAGATCAGTGATTCTCTTCATATCCTGGATTATTCGTCCGTTTGAGATTCCCGATTCTATTAGTTTCATGATCATACCTTCATTGATACTGTTCCTTCCTATGATCATGTATCCACTTTGGATCTGTTGTTTCCCCTTCTTGCCACTGGTGTACTCTCTTCGATACTCGATTGAGGTTCCTGTCACCATGTTTGAGCGCAGTTTGGGCTGCTGCTAGGGTTACGGCCGGTGTGAGCTCGTTTGGTACGAGGGCCGACCATTGTGTTTTCTGGTGACATGGGAACGTCTCGAGTTGGTATTGGTGATTGTGACCTCTAGTGGAGGCGAGTGCTTGGTCTTGCACCGGATGATCGGGCCATTGTTAGAGCTGCCAGTTGAGAGAGGACTGTTGATGTACAACATACCTCAGAGATTGTGATGTCGCCTACTGTGCAGACAGATGGACCAGCTGTGGCTGAGATTGACAGGATGTTGCTTTCGGAGCTTACGAGCTGAGATTGCCGGGACTTTCGGGCAGATATGCGACAGATGATAGCTAATCTATCCGATTTGAGAGACGAAGGTGATTCGTCCGATTTTGCGCCAGAGCGGGCCCAGTCGAGTTGAAGATTTCCAGTGTGGAGAGTCTTACTCAGATCTAGAGCAGGCTGATTCAGAGATGACCGCTTATGTATTGCCTTTCCTGGAGGATTGAGGCATGGTTCGGCGTACAGGCGTATGAGCCAGTTGTTGCTGCAAATGATGAGATATCGCCCAGATGATTGGAGCTACTGCGGCGTGAGCATGTTCTTGGAGATATGATAGCGAATCGCTAGTCACCGAGGGTGAATGACTAGGACATGTGGTGAGTTCGCTTACCCCGATGCGAGATCATCAGGTGGATTGTTTCCAGCTAGAGACGACTTCACGCAGGTTCGTTGAGAGTCGACAGAGACGATCGAATGTCAGGAGCCTATTTTCCAAGTTTAAAGTATACGGAAAGACATGCAGGTGATTCTATGGACCCTCTAGAAGAATGAAACCCTAACTCGACTTAATGACCGTATGACAGCCTTTGAACCTTAGGGTTTACGGCGGTTCCGCGGCGCCATTAGTGAGGCTTGGGTTTGCCCTTCTACGGCTGGACCACCGACGCTGTGGCATGTACTCGATACTATTAAACTGTACCCATGATGTGATCTCTTGGGGGATTATGAGGATCTGACGAGTCGATCGGATGGTTCGACATCTTTCGGATATCGTGATGGGACACTGCTTGGGAGACTCCAGATGCGAGCGTAGCCGCCGGAGCGCAGTTCGTGTAGCCACGATGAGACGAGTCCGAATCGGTCGACATTGACGCAGAGTGAAGAAAAGAGTTCGTACGAGATTTTGACGAGATGACGTCCCACTCCGCGGACATTAGAGATATGTTATGCACCCCGAGGTGTGGTATATGGAAATATCTTCCAGAAAGAAGCGCGATAAGTATGCAGCCGTTCCGGAATAAGCTTTAGCTTCAGCATTGGATGATGACTTCTGGGCTTTTCGGCAGGATTGAGATTTGAGAAGGGAACCTTGACAGGACCCTTCTGGAAAACGATATGAGAAGACCTAGACCAGGAGTGGTCGTATTGCGCGCACCCAGCAGGCCAGAGTTCGGCATTGTCGACGAGGTAGTTGACCAGGTTCGGATAAAGGAAATTATTGTGCTGAGGATACAGGTGTCTTTTGAGCGAGAAGTGGTTGTGTCGGAAGGCCGACCTCTGTACAGATCGGCATAGGCATGCTTGGAAGAGACCTTGAGCGGGATTCCTTCCAGGACATTGCTGCCATGATGATTGCACCCAGGATCAGATGTGTGACGTGCTTTCAGAGATCCAGAGGCCGACGCCAGTGATTTGCTGCCTTACGAGTGGTCGTGAGGTTTGACCGAGAGGTGACCAGAGAAGTGCCAGAACGGAATCGTCCCCGTTAGCACATCTGACAGGGCCGATGAGCCGGTTGACTGTGAGATTGGTAACCCACAGAGAAGATAAGGACCCAGAGAGCCAGAGGACGCCAGATCGTGAGCAAGAGGCAGGTAGATATCCTGCGCTGCTAGCAGTGGATTGCACCGACTCCTTCTCGACCTTGAAGGAGGAACTACCGAAGACGGTATTTATGATTTGTGATTTTGTGATTCGATTATCACGTATCCGTCATTTTGGATTTCGGTATTTTGGGCGTTCTGTTTGCATGATTTAGTTTTGATGACTGAGTTTCATGATATTGATTTCATGCACCCACTGGATATTTATATATTTTGCGCAGAGTTATTATATTTGAGATATTGATTGAGATTTCATGCCTACAGTATGCAGTGATTTGATTTGCACTCCTAGCGTGGTTTTCATGCACCTTTAGTGTTTTGATATACGATTTTGGTGCACGCCAGATGCACTAAATCGGGATTCTTCGTGCATGTCACATGCACCTGATTTTTCTGTCAGGCACACACGTTGCCTACGACAGATGTTTCGTGCACGCCCGTTGCACCTAGATGTTGTTTTGTATACCTGTTTGACACATTTATGGATTTTGATTCCTTGCGCACCAGACGCATAGGATATTCTTATATATGCATTTTGGGGATTTATTTCTAGTAGAGCAGTATATTTTTATGATATTCTTATGTGTTGATATTTTCGGAGCCCCGACAAATTGGATTATTACTGAAATTGTTTTTAGTATTGGGGGTTTAAATTTAAATTCGGGGACCGAATTTCTTTAAGGGGGGTAGATTGTAACATTTTCAAAAATATAAAATATTAATTTTGGGAATTTTTATAATTTAATATTATTTTATTGATTATTTTAATATTAAATGCAAATAAATAGGAAAAATTTTAGAAAAATTATGAAAAATTATGGAAAATTCTAAAATAGGGAAGATTAGTGAATTATGACATTTTTTAAGTTTTTGTGATTGGTTTGACACTAATTTAGTGCTAATCGCGATTAAAATCGCTAATCGGGTTTTTTGGCAATTTTGTGCAAAACTTGCACATATCACTTTTTCCTACACTTGTGTATTTTTCTTGCCATGATTTATCATTTGGGATCACTATTCTTGTGAGAAGGTTTAGGGATTAAAAGAAAAGGGAAAAAGAAAAGAAAAGAAATTGAGGGTAGGTGAGAGAGAGAGGTGGACTTTGACTACATACCCTTGGCCATACCCCATCATTCCTCATCATTCTCCCCCTCTTCCTCCTTGTTGCTGCTGCTGCCCTAGCCTCATCCTTCCTCCACCTTCAACCCCTTTCTTCATCTCAAAAACAACCCCAAAACCACATGTCCATTTCATTAAAATTGTGCAAAATCCCTAGATCTACACATGGAGCTAAAGAAGCAAGGATTTTGGCCACTAGGGGCAACTCAAGAATTTTCTTGAGTTGCTAATGGAGGTAATTACTGAACCATTAGCTTAATTATAGCCTTTCCTATAAACCCATGTTAAGATTTAATCGATATTGTGTGATATTATGGAATTGAGAATAACCTAGTTAGGGTTTGAGGGAACTTATGATGTATTGGGAAATTAAGCTCAGTTAGGATTTTACCAACACCTTAGTGTATGAATTGGAACCCAAAACCTGAAGCAAAAACCAGAATACGGATTTTAGAAACCAATATCGGGGAAAAACTGGAATCTGCCACTGTTTTTGAGAATCTGCTAACACCCCGAGACCCCTAAAATAATATTGAGTGGAAATTAAGATGTGCAGGCACCATAGAGGCAACACCCAAAACCCTAGCTCCCTACTCCACCTTGAGGCCTCCAAAACCTCCTTTCTGGCCGCAATTTGCGGCCAGACCAGTGAGGAATTTTCTCGTTTTCTGTGCACAGCCCCAGCTCCTCTAGTGTTGACCCAGGGTACTTCTAGTTTTGACAGATTCTATCTAGGGTGAAATCTGGGACATATATCCTAAGTTGCTATTTTGGATTCGTGTTTCCGTATTCCGTATTTTCATTTCTGAAATGGTGGAATGTGTTTTGCCTCGACTATTTGTCGTTTATACGACGATATAGAGGATTTATTGATGGTTTTGAAGGCGTGCCATAGGTTCTCACCTATAGGCCCCCTTATCGTATCGTTTTGGATTTCATGCGTCGTTTTAGCTTGGATTTGGTTTTAATGCGCATATACGATATTGGATGTGTAGGTACCCATGAAGACTTCGGGACGACAAGCAATTGCGTGGTGATGTCCGCAAATGATGATTCACGTGAGTAGATTATATCTACAGGGGGAAGTCGGGTGGATGGCGTATAGCACCCCCGCAGTCCGTAGATAGATTATTATGTAGTTATGGTGACATTAGGTGTATTATGGATAGTATAGGGTTAGAAGTGACTAGTGTAGTTCATAGTCGCGAACCCTAGGATAGAATTACACCTATACACACACCTTTGCTTATCACTTGTACTTGCACTGTGATTGATGTTATGCGATGACTTGGAGGTGAGTCGATGATGTGGGCTTGGTGCCCTGGGTGTAAGCCCGCGGGGGCGCCCCGGCCGTCAATCGGACGCCGGAAACGCGGAAAACGAAAACTTTGCGAACTTTGCAAAACGGCACCACCGCGGACTTTTTACCCGGATCGGGCCATTAACCTAGCTAGCTAGCAAAATAGAAAAGAGTAGAGATGTATACCAAGCGATCCGTGTCCTTCGGTCTTCGTCTCCACTCCGATCTCCCGCGGAATCTCCGTCACCTCCTCGCTCGTCGGAAAGGGCACCACGTAGCCGGAATCTTTTACGGGCTCCCGCCTCTTGACCGAGGCAACTCGGGCGCGAAGTTGGCTAGCCGACGCGTCCAAGGTTTGCTATAGAATAGTGTAGTAAACTTGTCTCTTGAGGTTATGAGGTTGCCATGATGTGGAGAAATTTTGCACAAGAATTTCCATGGATGGATGCTAAGAAAAACAAAATGAGCACCTCATGAAAAGTGCTCGGCCACAAAGGAAATGTGCTCACTGGAAAAACCAATAAGGAAGCAAGCTCTCTCTCTCTCTTTTTAATGTGTGAAAGTTTTCAAAATTAATACCATATGAAAACTTCTCACTGCACACACAAAACAAATGGGGGGCCCACTAATTAAGCTCATTCTCCACTCATCAAATAATTCATCAATCTTCAAACCAATTAAGCCTCCTGCACACTCATTAAAAAACCCAATATTAAACCTCACCTCACTCATCAACAGTGGCCGGCCCCTATAATTTAGTGGGTGGAAAAAAAGGAATTAATTAATTCAAGGAGATAAAGAGAAGATAATGATCATAAACCACATCCACTTCAATTCCTAAGCCAAATCAACAACCATCAAAGTATCTCATCTCATAAATGCAAGTGATAGATTCAAATGGAATCTCATCATGAGGAAGCTACAAAATGCAAGGAAGCCCCTCACAACAAAGTTAATTGCAAACTTGCAATTAACCCCCTTCAACGAAAAGTCCGGCCGAGAAGGAAAAAGAGAAAACCGGCCGGAACGGAATACAAACTGGCAACTTCATAAAACCGATCCCGTAATAAATTATAGGAAAACCCCGCTACTGCAAATACATGCCCGCATTTGTATTCCCACTGAACACAAATGTAAAGAGACAAAACCACACTATCAAATACTAGAATCCGGCTTAAGCCAAAGCCGGCTAGTAAAAATCGTCCGATCATGATCCGTGCAATACCGCACGTATCTGATCGAACCCTGCCATATCTCCATACGGCCTCTACAGCATTTCGCCCGAAAGCTTGAGTAACTGTCTGTGTGGTGGACTCTAAAGACTCGTCAATACTTTGGCTGTGGATTTAACCACTAGCACGTCAGAGGTATAAGCCAATACGTGACGGGCCACCAGCTATTGACCAAATGGGACGTCGATGAGGAAGCTCACCCCGACACCCAACTGAGCCTGTCAGTGACAATATCCGTACAGTCCGGTCCGTTCGTCTATGAGTATCGCATGGCGGGCCTAGGGGGTTGGTAAAAGTCAGACCCCCAAAAGCGGTACAAGTCGTGTCGGAGAGTAGCCCAGAACACCCTGAGATACTACTGGAATACCTACCAGCAAATCTCCTGCCTTGGCCAAGGACTTTTCATGTTCTGGCTCTCCTAGACACAGCACGACCACACCCCCAAACCGGGAGAGACGAACCCCTGAAGATCCGCTCACTGCCTCCATGTGGCTCGGGACTGTACCCAACTAAAACCTGTTTGCACGACTCCTTTGAGCCGTGGTAGGGTAGTAATCAAAGTACAGTGGGAACTCACACGAGACAAATGACGATCTCAGGTCGATGAACTAACCTGTACACATGTCACCAGGGAACTGCTATCTGACGTCTGGTATAATCCCAACTAGCAGGTTCCCGGCGAGTCCTGTCCGGTGTATTCATAACCCAATGAGCACCTGTATACATCTTAGGTGAACCAACTGACACCAGTGGCTTGTGAGACCGGCCACCGCCCCTCGTCGGGGTCTCGACTGTATACACTAGTCTACTAATGGAGTATCGATGCCCTGTCTCGAAACTCCTACGACTAGGGACCATTCTAGGATGTGCTTATAGACCCCAGCTCCCACTTATATGATCGCCCTCATACTGCTGGTAGTCAAGCAAGAATCCTAGGGGCTCTATCAACGTGCAATAGCGACTCGTAAGGTCACCTAAAGCAGTACACGATGATAAAGGTAAACCAGATAGCATACTATCATCTCGAGTAAGATTGTCATACTGGGACAGGTCCTCCCCTCAATCATTGCAATCACGTGCCTGTGATCCAATAATTGACTATGAGGGCACTATCTCCAACAATCTCCCACTTGCACTCAAGGCTAATTATTGCGATGTCGCATACTCACAGCCCGTGTGATACCGAACACCCAACTCCTCTACTAGTCAGTCTCACAAAGCTCGTTTGCGAAACTATTGCGTTCGAGGAATAGCCTCAGTGAGTGGATCCGCTTTGATGTTTCTTTCTATGTCTCTCTGTATCTCAAGTTCGCGGAGAAAGCCATCTCACGAAATGAGCAATACCTGTCTTAGAATGTCTGGATGTCTGATGGGACCTAGCTCATAAGTGAACTCCAAATCCAAACTTCTTAGACTGTATTGTCAACTGAACTTGATCAGTATCCTGCGCCATGCCTTCCCTCAGTATCCTCCTGGACCACCTGTCCAAAATACTGCCCCTTGTCAGAGGGAAAACTATAACTCTGACAGCCACTCTGCCATTCAGGTCACCTTGGAAGCCTGGAATGATAACCGTCTCCTAAAAGAGGCTGCCGTTATCAATTCCCTAGAACATCAACTTATGTTCTAAAACTGCTTCCGATTGTGACGACCAAAGTATAACCGATCGTAGTATAGGAATATTACTTCCTACTCTGTGTATGTCATCAAAAACTAGGACATCACACCCTACTACCTTCTTAACAGATCCATCCTCTATTCTGATGAAGTCAAACCTATGACTGTCACATCAGAAATAGATGATCTGTTTCCGCTATATCTGTTCTAGTCTATAAATAGACATAAGCCTGATGTCCACCAATGCTTCCGCTGCTCCCACTGACTACGACAACCCTCTGGCAGAGTCATATAGATGTGCACTTCTAAAGCCAGTTTAGAACGACACTATACTCATCCTCCTGCCGGGTCTCACAGTCTGGAACAACAGCAATGGCAAGTCCGGGTAAACAAGAACCTCTCTGCCACCGTCCTTGAGCATACTAAAGTACCTCTCGGGTGCCTGAGGTTACCCACCTTATCTGCGGAGTGGCCAATGGAATATCAAACCAGATTGAATCTTTAGGTTCTTATCAAATCTTCAGTAATCGTTTGCGGTTCTGGAATCACTTCCAGTTCTACCATACTCCCACTACTGTTTTTCTTAAAAAATCCATTTTTGATAAAACTGTGGTGAGTCAAGAACAATATCACCATTGATCTTCCAGATGGTAGAAAGTCAACCCTCGTCATAGCCCGGGTCACCCCACAAACAGCCATTACTGAAACGTGCCTTGAGTTGTCCAGAGTCTGGTTTTAAGCATAAGCCGGACAACTCCCCGTATCTTAACAATGTCAAGATATGAACTGTTCTATATCCAAGAAACAGAGGCACTGATTTAATTGAACCAGATTCAAATCATGCAGCTGTTTCCAGTGCATGTCAACTAAATGGAAGGAGGTCGATCAGCGTTACTCAACTTAGGAATGCTTCCAATTATGAGTAACCTGAAAGAGAAGCAAGTTCTCTTAACCATTACTATCAACTGAATACCATGTACAAGTATCTACATCTTCGATCACTTTGAAGAATCCCGATACTTGCAACACATGGTTCTCTACTTTATTCTTATACCTATAACTTCTCTAAACTTCGACCCTGTGTTTCTACGAAACACCTGTCTAAGAACTAGAGAAGTCATAAGTAAACAGAATACAGTACGAGGACCAACCCCTCTGTCCTCATGGACACTGGACAATATACAATACTCTGTATAAGTCCCCTGAGTCGAATGACTCATTCACTGTGTGTCGTAGGTTGAAAACTGTACTTATGGTTAAGAAGAATTACACCGCTGTTCAATACTCCTTACCTAACCATCCACTGATATAGGTAAATGTCATAGACATAATTTCAAAAAGATATGTCTCACTCTATAAAAATAGACGTACAGATATATCAATTTGAAATTGGTGCACAACAACGGATATTCAAAACCAAATATTTGCCGACCGGCAAACAACCCAGGTGGCTTCCTCAAATATCACCAATTCCAACGAATCCCGATATAATGAGGATGGTCACCTAATTCCCAATAACTTACTCCCACTCATCATCTGTAAAACCATACAGATGTGAGACTCATACCTGGTAAATACATACCCTGGAGTAAGTATCTAATCGGGAAATCAGTTTTCTTTTAACAGTACACAGTGAAACTGAAACATTGAAATGTTTCGATGGGGTATCCTGGTATTCCTAGTAATGCCTCTTCCATTATCCAGATTCACAACTATAACCGCATAATTCTTTGCTGCTTCTCCAAATCCCTTTATCTGTCTTTAGTCATTACCTTCTGTACACCCCTTTAGGCCAAATGGTTTTCTTCCTTCCCTACCAGCCTATGGTTTGGAAGAAGACTAGCCAATAAGCATAAAGGGTGTACTGTCCTAATCCTAGGAGCACTCGCAACGCGAGAGAAGGTGAAGATAAAAGACACCTGAATGTACTTTATTCCTATTTCTCCTGAACCAGGATCCATCCCCGAACTGGAACAAGTTCCTTTCGAGTTCGTATATAACCATACGATGGATTATCCTATAAACTGGGATCTTCGTAGTGATACGGAGTGTCCTGGAGAAATACAAAGGTGATTTAGGATTGGTGAAGAAATACTTGGTTTGGTCGTGAATAGCAGTCGCAATTTACTTTGCCCTCTTACTAATCCCTTGCTTTGTCTGAACTTAATACCTTCTGTACACCGTTTAGGCTAACTGGTTTTCTTCATTCCCTACCGGTCGGCACCAGCCTATGGTTTGGAAGAAGACTATCCAATTTGCGTAATAGGTGTACTACTCCTAAACCAAGGAGTACTCGCAACCTGAGAGAAGGTGAAAAGAAAAGACAACTGAATAGTCCTATCCGTTTTCTCCAGAACCAGAAACCATCCTCGAAGTCCTTCGAGTTCGTATATAACCATACGATGGTTTTGTCCAATGGAAGTGGACGGTCGTAGTAATACGGGGTGTCCCGGAGAAAAGGGTAAAAGTAGGAGTGGCAAAGAGGTTTGCAACTCTGACAATCTAAAAGCCTGTGTTAAGTAGGTTCGGTCAACTTGGTCACTGAGTCATAGTCTAGGGTCGGGTAAATGGTCGCTGCCAAAGAGAGAGAGAAAAGAAACACTCAGCGTGCACTCTAACCTAGATCAGAATGGTTGTCACTTTATCTAATCTGGAAACCTCCCACTGTAACGTCAAATTCTTCTCCAAACCTGAAAGAAGAATTAGCCGGGAATGCCCGAGGAGTAAACCAACTCATCAGTGGGAATCGGGATCCAACTATCATCGCATGATAACGTGACGGAATCCGCTCACGCTATCATACTCCAGAAGGTATGCGCATATCTGGCAAGTTTCAGTTCTTTTGAAACTCCCGATGTGGATTTTTACCCCATGCTCTTATGACCTTGGCGTGAGGTCAAAATATCATAAGTCACATGTCAAGTTCTACCCATCATTTTCCTGGTTAATTTGAACCCACCCGTACATACCCTTGACGTAGGCCAAAATAGTAGTACGACTGTCCCAAACCAACGCATCTATCTATGCAGTAGATAAATACCCGGCAGCTACCAAACACTATGCCTTGGCGTGAGGTCAAAATACATAGCTTGAATACTACCGAATATTTAACTGAAATGACGGAGGGCTACGAATGGTTTCTGGCGAAAACCTTTAACGTAATGAACTTGATATCGTTGAAGGAACTGATAGCTTTTAAAAATATAGTTACGAAAACATTTGCTAAAGAGGTCACTCCCGGTGAAGGGATCTCGGCTCTTTCCCCGTAGAATGAGGTGCAGGATATTCCAACTGAATACCACGATGCAAAGCAAAAGTAAACGGCTATAGTGAAGTTATTGCCCTGACGCAAACTTCTGTCCAAGGGGTCACTCCCGGTGAAGGGATCTCGGCCCTTGCCTCGTCGACTGAGGAGCAGGATATTCCAACTGAATACCACTGTGCAAAACAAAAGTGAACGTCCTTGCAATAACAGCTTTTTAAAAAGTGTTCCAACAACATCAGTGTAGGTTTGTTTATCTTGCATTGATCCGAATCAACGCAGTCCCATCAATTGATCACACCACAAAGAACGAAAATATACTGACGTACGTATATGCCATCCGCATTCGCCACTGGGTCCCGTCATCACCCGTTAGGTTAGCTAACTAACGACAGAGCGGGGACTGGACTAGCGCGGATGAAAAACATATACAACATCTACTAATATATATATAATATATAATTTTCGCTCAAGGCGTGATAATAAATGCAGCAACACAGAAATGTATAGCAACACAGATCAATACAGATATCTGGGATCCCCGGGTTTCACAGAGCCGCTGAAACCCGACGTTCCCCTGGTCGTGTGGATAGCCTGTGCAATGAAATCCTAGACCCCTACGGGCGCGGCAAGTTGTAAGTGCACGGCGGCGCCCCGGCCGTCAACCCGACGGCCAAACGCGGAAACGGTGGTAAACTTAAATTTTGCGGACTTTGCAAACCGGCACCACCGCGCACTAAACCCCGGATCGTGCCATTAAACTAAATCTAGCTAACTACAAAGAGAAGGGGAAAAGATATACCGACGATCCAAGTCCTCCGGTCTTCATCTCCTCTCCGATCTCCTCGCGGGATCTCCGGTCGTCGCCTCCTCGTCGGAAGGGCACCACGTCGCCTGCATCTTTTACGGGCTCCCGCCTCTATGCCGAGGCAACTCGGGCACGAAGCCGGCTACTCGACGTGCCCAAGATATGCTGTAGGAAGTGTAGTGTAGAGGCTACTTGTCTCTTTGGGGTTTGTTGCCTTTGGATGGAGGAATGAGGATTGAACTTTGGAGGGAAATGAAGCTACCAATTTTGCAAGCCAAATGAGATGAACAAAATGAAGCACAAAATGAATCTCTCATTTTTCTCTCCTTATCATGAAGTGGCCGGCCTCTTGCTTTTGGAGAATGGTGGAGATGTATACAAATTGCAAGAGGGAGGTAAGTGTAGGAGAAACAAAAGAGGTGACCACAACATCAACCATACCCTTTCCTCCATACCCTTTCCTATTCAATCAAATCTCAAAAAGCAAAAGCATGGTGGAAAAAAGATATGAAAGCTATCATATCAAACAATATGCAAAGAAAACCCCTCCACAAATGTAATTTGCAAAACTGCAAATTACCCCCTCCATCGGAAAAGTCCGGCCGGGAAAGAACAAATGAAAACCGGCCGGAACGGAAAGCAAACTGGCAACCCCAGAAAACTGGTCCCGTAATAAATTACAGGAAAACCCCATACTGTGCATACACACCCGCATCTGTATTCCGTCCGGATACAAATGCAATGAGACAGAATCTACACCGTACTAAACTAGGACCGGCTTAAACCAAAGCCGGCTAGTAATATCCGTTCGATCCTGATCCGTGCAATACCGCACGTATCTGATCGAACCCTGCCATATATCTATACGGCCACTAGTACAAACCGTCCGATCCTGATCCGTGCAATACCGCACGTATCTGATCGGACCCTGCCATATCTCCATACGGCCTCTACAGCGTTTCGCCCGAAAGCTGAGTAACTGAAAGTGTGGTGGACTCTAAAGACTCGTCAATACTATGGCTGTGGATTTAACCACTAGCACGTCAGAGGTATAAGCCAATACGTGACGGGCCACCAGCTATTGACTAAAAGGGACGTCGATGAGGAAGCTCACCCCGACACCCAACTGAGCCTGTCAGTGACAATATCCGTGCAGTCCGGTCCGTTCGTCTATGAGTATCGCATGGCGGGCCTAGGGGGTTGGTAAAAGTCAGACCCCCAAAAGCGGTACAAGTCGTGTCGGAGTGTAGCCCAGAACACCCTGAGATACTACTGGAATACCTACCAGTAAATCTCCTGCCTTGGCCAAGGTCTTTGTGTAATGGCTCTCCTAGACACAGCGCGACCTCACCCCCAATACCGGGAGAGACGAACCCCTGAAGATCCGCTCACTGCCTCCATGTGGCTCGGGACTGTACCCAACTAAAACCTGTTTGCACGACTCCTTTGAGCCGTGGTAGGGTAGTAATCAAAGTACAGTGGGAACTCACACGAGACAAATGACGATCCCCAGGTCGATGAACTAACCTGTACACATGTCACCTGGGAACTGCTATCTGACGTCAGGTATAAGACCAACTAGCATGTTCCCGGCGAGTCCTGTCCGGTGTACTCATAACCCAATGAGCACCTGTATACATCTTAGGTGAACCAACTGACACCAATGGCTTGTGAGACCGGCCACCGCCCCTCGTCGGGGTCTCGACTGTATACACTAGTCTACTCTGGAGTATCGATGCCCTGTCTCGAAACTCCCACGACTAGGGACCTTTTAAGGATGTGCTTATAGACTACCAGCTCCCACGTATATGATCGCCCTCATACTGCCGGTAGTCAAGCATGAATCCTAGGGGCTCTATCAACGTGCAATAGTGATCTGTCATGTCACCTAAAGCAGTACACGATGATAGAGGTAAACCAGATAGCATACTATCATCTTGAGTAAGACTGTCCTACCGGGATAGGTCCTCCCTCAATCATTGCAATCACGTGCCTGTGATCCAATAATTGACTCTGAGGGCACTATCTCCAACAATCTCCCACTTGCACTCAAGGCTAATTATTGCGATGTCGCATACTCACATCCTGTGTGATACCGAACACCCAACTCCCCTACTAGTCAGTCTCACAAAACCCGTTTATGAAACTGTTGCGTTCGAGGAATAGCCTCAGTGAGTGGATCCGCCTTGATGTTTCTTTCTATGTCTCTCTATATCTCAAGTTCGCGGAGAAAGCCATCTCCCGAAATGAGCAATACCTGTCTTAGAATGTCTGGATGTCTGATGGGACTTAGCTCATAAATGAACTCCAAATCCAAACTTCTTAGACTGTATCGTCAACTGAACTTAATCAGTATCCTGCGCCATGCCACCCTCAGTATTCCCTTGGACCATCTGTCCAAAACACTGCCCCTCATCAGAGGGATAACTATAACTCTGACAACCTCCTCGTCGTCCATGTCACCTTGGAAGCCTGGAATGATAACTGTCTCTCGAATGAGGCTGTCGTTATCATATCCCTAGAACATCCACTTATGTTCTAAAACTGCTTCCGACTGTTTCTCCAGGATTGGATCAATGTCAACTTATTGCATCTAGTGCAAGAACAACATCTGGTGTGGTACTTGACATCTCACGATTGACTCAATTGCCTGAGCAAGTGATCTGCCAATCATGCACGTCCCTCTCCCCTTTAGTCTGTAAGACACCTTTGGAGAGGGTGACTCCATTACCTGCAGGTACACTACCGTGCCAGGAGTCGTCCATTCTAAATACCCTTAGAATGCTGTCTAAGTACCCAGATTGGGAAACCACCCAAATCTAGATCTAAAACCATAGATCTAGTAACCAGTATGTTTGATATAATGTTCAAGTCCTTTATGGAGAAACCACTGTGTGACGACCAAAGTATAACCGATCGTAGTATAGGAGTTTCCTTTCTACTACCTTCTCAACAGATCCATCCCCTATTCTGATGACGTCAAACCTATGACTGTCACATCAGAAATAGATGATCTATCTCCGCTACATCTGCTTTAGTCTACAAATAGACATAAGCCTGATGTCCACCAATGCTTCCGCTGCTCCCACTGACTACGACAACTCTCTGGCAGAGTCATATACACGTACACTTCTGAAGCCAGTTCAGAACGACGCTATACTCATCCTCCTGCCGGGTCTCGCAGCCTGGAACAACAACAATGGCAAGTGTGGGTAAACAAGAACTTCCCTGTCACCGTCCTTGAGGCTACCGGAGTACCTCTCGGGTGCCTGAAGTTACCCACCATCCCTGCGGAGTGGCCAATGGAATGTCAATTCAGATTGAATCTTTAGGTTCTTTATCAAATCTTCAGTAATCGTTTGCGGTTCTGGAATCACTTCCAGTTCTACCATACTCCCACTTCTGTTTTTGAAAAAATCCATTTTTAATAAAACTGTGGCGAGTCTTGAACAATACTGCTATTGTTCATCCAGATGGTAGAAAGTTAACCCTCGTCATAGCCTGGGTCAACCCACAAACAGCCATTACAGAAACGTGCCTATGAGTTATCCGGAGTCTGGTTTTAAGCATAAGCCGGACAACTCCCCGTACCTTAACAACGTTAAGATATGAACTGTTCTACATCCAATATAGAACCAGAGGCACTGATTTAATTGAACCAGATTCAAATCATGCAGCTATCTCCAGTGCATGTCAAGTAAATGGAAGGAGGCCGATCAGCGTTACTCAACTTAGGAATGCTTCCAATTATGAGTAACCTGAAAGAGAAGCAATTTCTCTTAATCATTACTATCAACTGAATACCATACACAAGTATCTACATCTTCGATCACTTTGAAGAATCCCGATACTTGCTACACCTGGTTCTCTACTCTATTCAAATACCTATAACTCCTCAAAACTTAGACCCTGTGTTTCAACGAAACACATGTCTAAGAACTAGAGAAGTTAAAAGTAAACAGAATATAGTAAGAGGACCAACCCCTCTGTCCTAATGGACACTGGACAACATACAATACTCTGTATAAGTCCGCTGAGTCTAACAACTCTTTCACTGTGTGTCGTAGGTTGAAAACTGTACTTTTGGTTAAGAAGAATTACACCGCTGTTCAATGCTCCTTACCTAACCATCCACTGATATAGGTAAATGTCATCGACATAATATCAAAAGGTATATCTCACTCTATGAAAATAGACGTACAGATATATCAATTTGAAATTGGTGCACAACAGCGGATATTCAAAACCAAATATTTGCCAACCGGCAAACAACCCAGGTGACTTCCTCAAATATCACTGATTCCAACGAATCCCGATATAATGAGGATGATCACCCAATTCCCAATAACTTACTCCCACTCATCATCTGTAAAACCATACAGATGTGAGAATCATACCTGGTAAATACATACCCTGGAGTAAGTGTCTAATCGGGAAATCAGTTTTCTTTTAACATTACACAGTGAGACTGAAACATTGAAATGTTTCAATGGGGTATCCCGGTATTCTTAGTAATGCCTCTTCCATATTCACGACTGTAACCGTATAGTTCTATGCCACCTCTCAAATCCCTTCATATGTCTTTAGTCTTTACCTTCTGCACACCCCTTTAGGCCAATTGGTTTTCTTCCCTCCCTACCGTTCGGCACCAGCCTATGGTTTGGAAGAAGACTATCCAAAAAGCATAAAGGGTGTACTGTCCTAATCCTAGGAGCACTCGCAATACGAGAGAAGGTGAAGATAAAAGACACCTGAATGTACTTTATTCCTATTTCTCCTGAACCAGGATCCATCCCCGAACTGGAACGAGTTCCTTTCGAGTTCGTATATAACCATACGATGGATTATCCAATAAAATGGGATCTTCGTAATGATACGGAGTGTCCTGGAGAAATACAAAGGTGATTCAGGATTGGCGAAGGAATACATGGTTTGGTCGTGAATATCTGTTGCAATTTACTTTGCCCTCTTACTAATCCCTTACTTTGTCTTAATCTTAATACCTTCTGTACACCGTTTAGGCTAACTGGTTTTCTTCATTCCCTACCGGTCGGCACCAGCCTATGGTTTGGAAGAAGACTATCCAATTTGCATAATAGGTGTACTACTCCTAAACTAAGGAGTACTCGCAACCTGAGAGAGGGTGAAAAGAAAAGACAACTGAATAATCCTATCCGTTTTCTCCAGAACCGGAAACCATCCTCGAATTCCTTCGAGTTCGTATCTAACCATACGATGGTTTTGTCCAATGGAAGTGGACGTTCGTAGTAATACGGGGTGTCCTGGAGAAAAGGGTAAAAGTAGGAGTGGCAATGAGGTTCGCAACTCTGACAATCCAAAAGTCAGTGTTAAGTAGGTTCGGTCAACTTGGTCACTGAGTCATAGTCATAGGGTCGGGTCAATGGTCGCTGCCAGAGAGAGAGAGAAAAGAAACACTCAGCGTGCACTCTAACCTAGATCAGAATGGTTACCAAATTTTCTAATCTGGAAACCTCCCACTGTACCTCAAATTCTCCTCCAAACCTGAAAGAAGAATTAGTCGGGGTCACCCGAGGAGTAAACCAACTCATCAGTGGGAATCGGGATCCAACTATCATCGCACGATAACGTGACGGAATCCGCTCACGGTATCACACTCCAGAAGGTTTGCGCATATCTGGCAAGTTTCAGTTCTTTTGAAACTCCCGATGTGATTTCTGCCCCATGCTCTTATGACCTTGGCGAAGGTCAACAAATCATAAGTCACATGTCAAGTTCTACCCGTCATTATCCAGGTTAATTTGAATCCACCCGTACAAGCCCTTGACGAAGGTCAACAAGGCTATACGACTGTCCCAAACCAACGCATCTATCTATGCAGCAGAAAAGCAACAAGCAGCTACCATACACTATGCCTTGACGAAGGTCAACAAACATAGCATGAATACTACTTGCTACCCGTCTGAAATGACGGAGGGCTACGAATGGTTTCTGGCGAAAACCTTTAACGTAAAGAACTTGATATCGTCGAAGGAACGGATAGCTTTTTAAAATATAGTGACGAAAACCGTTGCTAAAGAGGTCACTCCCGGTGAAGGGATCTCGGCTCTTTCCCCGTAGAATGGGGTGCAGGATATTCCAACTGAATACCACGGTGCAAAGAAAAAGTAATCGGCTATAGTGAAGTTAATGCCCTGACGCAAACTTCTGTCCAAGGGGTCACTCCCGGTGAAGGGATCTCGGCCCTTGCCTCGTCGACTGAGGAGCAGGATATTCCAATGAATACCACGATGCAAAACAAAAGTAAACGTCCTTGCAATAACAGCTTTTTGAAAAGTGTTCCAACAACATCAGATTAGGTTTGTTTAACTTGCATTGATCCGAATCAACGCAGTCCCATCAATTGATCACACCATAAAGAACGAAAATATACTGACGTACGTATATGCCATCCGCATTCGCCACTGGGTCCCGTCATCACCCGTTAGGTTAGCTAACTAACGGCAGAGCGGGGACTGGACTAGCGCGGGTGAAAAACATATACAACATCTACTAATATATATACCAATATATTATATTTCGCTCAAGGCGTGAAAAGAAATGCAACATCACAGAAATGTACAGCATCACAGAACAATACAGATATCTGGGATCCCCGGGTTTCACAGAGCCACTACTGAAACCCGACGTTCCCCTGGTCGTGTGGATAGCCTGTGCAATGAAATCCTAGACCCCTACGGGCGCGGCAAGTCACCCGCCAAAACCTGAAGCGAGGCAGCCCCCTTCAGCTCCGTGAATGGACCACCCAGCACTCCAGGGAATCCGGCAACTTGGGCACCCCTCCTGGGTCAACCTGTACCCCCTACGAGTGCGGCGAATAGCCCGCCAATCCTAGAGTGAAGCCCCCTCCGTCCCAATGCCATGAGATGCGGGCTTGTTGCCCTCTAGAACCCGGCTATCCGTGCACTCCACCGCGGGGTAATCCTAGTACAGAAAGTAAAATATACATACACCGGGTACATCGACCGCAACCAGGTCGTGCCCCAAAAGAATAATACAAACAGGCAGTGACGGCAGTCCACATGTCGGACGCTCGCCCCGCAATATCAAAAGTACATAATACAATAACACTGTACTAGCATTGCATCCAGGCTATCCCCACGACCGATCCGCAACATCACAGCATAAACATAGAACATCAACGTGAAAGTCACGTTCGCAAATCCGTCTAACCGGGCTATAGCAGTTAGACAGGATTTACCGATCGAGTGACATTCACGGTCGCAGATATAATGTAAATACTGTGAAAAATGTGTTTTAAAATATTCCGATTGATCAAACAATTAACAAGTGGGCCCCAAAGAAAACTGTAGCACTCACAGAAATAATTGGCCCAATTTTAATATTCCAGAAACCACATTTTCAACTCAGGAACATACTGGAAAAATTTGGGGGGGTGAATAGTAAAATCCGCGGCGGAAGCGCCGCACGAGGTGGGGTTTCGCGGCGCTTCCGCGGCGGAATAGTGAGATCGGGGTACCAAATTTTTACAGTAACCTTATAATTCCCTGCACATCACACTGAGACAACCAGAAAAATTTTTGGACTTAAAAAAAATTCGACAGAAACTGATGTGCACAAAATACGGGTTTTCGGGATTTTGTTCGATCGGAAACGTAAAACACATTACACAAAAGCTAGACGAAGTTAATGGCGAGGCTCTGATACCACTGTAAGTGCACGGCGGCGCCCCGGCCGTCAACCCGACGGCCAAACGCGGAAACGGTGGTAAACTTAAATTTTGCGGACTTTGCAAACCGGCACCACCGCGCACTAAACCCCGGATCGTGCCATTAAACTAAATCTAGCTAACTACAAAGAGAAGGGGAAAAGATATACCGACGATCCAAGTCCTCCGGTCTTCATCTCCTCTCCGATCTCCTCGCGGGATCTCCGGTCGTCGCCTCCTCGTCGGAAGGGCACCACGTCGCCTGCATCTTTTACGGGCTCCCGCCTCTATGCCGAGGCAACTCGGGCACGAAGCCGGCTACTCGACGTGCCCAAGATATGCTGTAGGAAGTGTAGTGTAGAGGCTACTTGTCTCTTTGGGGTTTGTTGCCTTTGGATGGAGGAATGAGGATTGAACTTTGGAGGGAAATGAAGCTACCAATTTTGCAAGCCAAATGAGATGAACAAAATGAAGCACAAAATGAATCTCTCATTTTTCTCTCCTTATCATGAAGTGGCCGGCCTCTTGCTTTTGGAGAATGGTGGAGATGTATACAAATTGCAAGAGGGAGGTAAGTGTAGGAGAAACAAAAGAGGTGACCACAACATCAACCATACCCTTTCCTCCATACCCTTTCCTATTCAATCAAATCTCAAAAAGCAAAAGCATGGTGGAAAAAAGATATGAAAGCTATCATATCAAACAATATGCAAAGAAAACCCCTCCACAAATGTAATTTGCAAAACTGCAAATTACCCCCTCCATCGGAAAAGTCCGGCCGGGAAAGAACAAATGAAAACCGGCCGGAACGGAAAGCAAACTGGCAACCCCAGAAAACTGGTCCCGTAATAAATTACAGGAAAACCCCATACTGTGCATACACACCCGCATCTGTATTCCGTCCGGATACAAATGCAATGAGACAGAATCTACACCGTACTAAACTAGGACCGGCTTAAACCAAAGCCGGCTAGTAATATCCGTTCGATCCTGATCCGTGCAATACCGCACGTATCTGATCGAACCCTGCCATATATCTATACGGCCACTAGTACAAACCGTCCGATCCTGATCCGTGCAATACCGCACGTATCTGATCGGACCCTGCCATATCTCCATACGGCCTCTACAGCGTTTCGCCCGAAAGCTGAGTAACTGAAAGTGTGGTGGACTCTAAAGACTCGTCAATACTATGGCTGTGGATTTAACCACTAGCACGTCAGAGGTATAAGCCAATACGTGACGGGCCACCAGCTATTGACTAAAAGGGACGTCGATGAGGAAGCTCACCCCGACACCCAACTGAGCCTGTCAGTGACAATATCCGTGCAGTCCGGTCCGTTCGTCTATGAGTATCGCATGGCGGGCCTAGGGGGTTGGTAAAAGTCAGACCCCCAAAAGCGGTACAAGTCGTGTCGGAGTGTAGCCCAGAACACCCTGAGATACTACTGGAATACCTACCAGTAAATCTCCTGCCTTGGCCAAGGTCTTTGTGTAATGGCTCTCCTAGACACAGCGCGACCTCACCCCCAATACCGGGAGAGACGAACCCCTGAAGATCCGCTCACTGCCTCCATGTGGCTCGGGACTGTACCCAACTAAAACCTGTTTGCACGACTCCTTTGAGCCGTGGTAGGGTAGTAATCAAAGTACAGTGGGAACTCACACGAGACAAATGACGATCCCCAGGTCGATGAACTAACCTGTACACATGTCACCTGGGAACTGCTATCTGACGTCAGGTATAAGACCAACTAGCATGTTCCCGGCGAGTCCTGTCCGGTGTACTCATAACCCAATGAGCACCTGTATACATCTTAGGTGAACCAACTGACACCAATGGCTTGTGAGACCGGCCACCGCCCCTCGTCGGGGTCTCGACTGTATACACTAGTCTACTCTGGAGTATCGATGCCCTGTCTCGAAACTCCCACGACTAGGGACCTTTTAAGGATGTGCTTATAGACTACCAGCTCCCACGTATATGATCGCCCTCATACTGCCGGTAGTCAAGCATGAATCCTAGGGGCTCTATCAACGTGCAATAGTGATCTGTCATGTCACCTAAAGCAGTACACGATGATAGAGGTAAACCAGATAGCATACTATCATCTTGAGTAAGACTGTCCTACCGGGATAGGTCCTCCCTCAATCATTGCAATCACGTGCCTGTGATCCAATAATTGACTCTGAGGGCACTATCTCCAACACAAGTTACCCGCCAAAACCTGAAGCGAGGCAGCCCCCTTCAGCGACGTGAATGGACCACCCAGCACTTCACGGAATCCGGTAACTTGGGCACCCCTCCTGGGTCAACCCTATACCCCCTACAAGTGCGGCGAATAGCCCGCCAATCCTAGAGTGAAGCCCCCTCCGTCTCAACGCCATGAGATGCGGGCTTATTGCCCTCTAGAACCCGGCTACCCGTGCACCCCTCCGCGGGGTAATCCTAGTACAGAAAATAAAATATACATACAATGGGTACATCGACCGCAACCTGGTCGTGCCCCAAAATAATAATACAAACAGGCAGTGACGGCAGTCCACATGTCGGACGCTCACCCCGCAATAACAAATGTACATATAAAACAGAACTGTACTAAATTGCAACCAGGCTATCCCCCACGACCGATCCGCAACAACACAGCAAAAACACAGAACATCAACGTGAAAGTCACGTTCGCAAATCCGTCTAACCGGGCTATAGCAGTTAGACCGGATTTACCGATCAAGTGACATTCACGGTCGCAGATATAATGTAAAAACTGTGAACTGGCATGTTTAAAATATCCGATCGAACAAATTTATCAAAGTGGGCCCCCAAAAAGAACTGTAGCACTTACAGAAAACCTGGGCCCAAATAAAATATCCCAAAAGCCCTATTTCTAACTCATAAGCTTACTGGGAAAATATGGTGCCACGATTCCTCCTATCCGCCGCGGAACCGCGGCCAAACCAAGGGTTTGGCCGCCTTTCCGCGGTCGAAGTGAGGAATCAGTGGATCGTATTTTCCCAGAATTCTTATAATTGCTTGTACATGTCTCTGCAACAACCAGAAAAATTTTAGGAGCTCAAAAAATTTTAACAGAGAACACATGAGCACAAAAATACGGTTTTTGGGTTTTTTCGTTCGATCGAGTACTAAACATACTACAGCAAGCTAGGTAGGTTAACGGCGTGGCTCTGATACCAATGTAAGCCCGCGGGGGCGCCCCGGCCGTCAATCGGACGCCGGAAACGCGGAAAACGAAAACTTTGCGAACTTTGCAAAACGGCACCACCGCGGACTTTTTACCCGGATCGGGCCATTAACCTAGCTAGCTAGCAAAATAGAAAAGAGTAGAGATGTATACCAAGCGATCCGTGTCCTTCGGTCTTCGTCTCCACTCCGATCTCCCGCGGAATCTCCGTCACCTCCTCGCTCGTCGGAAAGGGCACCACGTAGCCGGAATCTTTTACGGGCTCCCGCCTCTTGACCGAGGCAACTCGGGCGCGAAGTTGCCTAGCCGACGCGTCCAAGGTTTGCTATAGAATAGTGTAGTAAACTTGTCTCTTGAGGTTATGAGGTTGCCATGATGTGGAGAAATTTTGCACAAGAATTTCCATGGATGGATGCTAAGAAAAACAAAATGAGCACCTCATGAAAAGTGCTCGGCCACAAAGGAAATGTGCTCACTGGAAAAACCAATAAGGAAGCAAGCTCTCTCTCTCTTTTTAATGTGTGAAAGTTTTCAAAATTAATACCATATGAAAACTTCTCACTGCACACACAAAACAAATGGGGGGCCCACTAATTAAGCTCATTCTCCACTCATCAAATAATTCATCAATCTTCAAACCAATTAAGCCTCCTGCACACTCATTAAAAAACCCAATATTAAACCTCACCTCACTCATCAACAGTGGCCGGCCCCTATAATTTAGTGGGTGGAAAAAAAGGAATTAATTAATTCAAGGAGATAAAGAGAAGATAATGATCATAAACCACATCCACTTCAATTCCTAAGCCAAATCAATAACCATCAAAGTATCTCATCTCATAAATGCAAGTGATAGATTCAAATGAAATCTCATCATGAGGAAGCTACAAAATGCAAGGAAGCCCCTCACAACAAAGTTAATTGCAAACTTGCAATTAACCCCCTCCAACGAAAAGTCCGGCCGAGAAGGAAAAAGAGAAAACCGGCCGGAACGGAATACAAACTGGCAACTTCATAAAACCGATCCCGTAATAAATTACAGGAAAACCCCGCTACTGCAAATACATGCCCGCATTTGTATTCCCACTGAACACAAATGTAAAGAGACAAAACTACACTATCAAATACTAGAATCCGGCTTAAGCCAAAGCCGGCTAGTAAAAACCGTCCGATCATGATCCGTGCAATACCGCACGTATCTGATCGAACCCTGCCATATCTCCATACGGCCTCTACAGCGTTTCGCCCGAAAGCTTGAGTAACTGTCTGTGTGGTGGACTCTAAAGACTCGTCAATACTTTGGCTGTGGATTTAACCACTAGCACGTCAGAGGTATAAGCCAATACGTGACGGGCCACCAGCTATTGACCAAATGGGACGTCGATGAGGAAGCTCACCCCGACACCCAACTGAGCCTGTCAGTGACAATATCCGTACAGTCCGGTCCGTTCGTCTATGAGTATCGCATGGCGGGCCTAGGGGGTTGGTAAAAGTCAGACCCCCAAAAGCGGTACAAGTCGTGTCGGAGAGTAGCCCAGAACACCCTGAGATACTACTGGAATACCTACCAGCAAATCTCCTGCCTTGGCCAAGGACTTTTCATGTTCTGGCTCTCCTAGACACAGCACGACCTCACCCCCAAACCGGGAGAGACGAACCCCTGAAGATCCGCTCACTGCCTCCATGTGGCTCGGGACTGTACCCAACTAAAACCTGTTTGCACGACTCCTTTGAGCCGTGGTAGGGTAGTAATCAAAGTACAGTGGGAACTCACACGAGACAAATGACGATCTCAGGTCGATGAACTAACCTGTACACATGTCACCAGGGAACTGCTATCTGACGTCTGGTATAATCCCAACTAGCAGGTTCCCGGCGAGTCCTGTCCGGTGTATTCATAACCCAATGAGCACCTGTATACATCTTAGGTGAACCAACTGACACCAGTGGCTTGTGAGACCGGCCACCGCCCCTCGTCGGGGTCTCGACTGTATACACTAGTCTACTAATGGAGTATCGATGCCCTGTCTCGAAACTCCTACGACTAGGGACCATTCTAGGATGTGCTTATAGACCCTAGCTCCCACTTATATGATCGCCCTCATACTGCTGGTAGTCAAGCAAGAATCCTAGGGGCTCTATCAACGTGCAATAGTGACTCGTAAGGTCACCTAAAGCAGTACACGATGATAAAGGTAAACCAGATAGCATACTATCATCTCGAGTAAGATTGTCATACTGGGACAGGTCCTCCCCTCAATCATTGCAATCACGTGCCTGTGATCCAATAATTGACTCTGAGGGCACTATTTCCAACACTGGGATCGGTGATTTGATACGATTCATATGTGGGATATGACTTGTGATTCTTGCGGGCTTGGGATATGTGTTTACCCCCGCATGCATACTTACTGATGTTACCGTTTGTACTAGACATAGAGTGGTACTCTAGACTATATGATCTGATGATGGTGATATCTGTTATGTGATGAGACAGTGAGATGTTGACCCCTACCCAGCTATGGGGATGCCGTACGATGATTTACCGTACGTGCCGATATTGATGATAGATCCGCACTCATAACTCGAGGATATCTTATGATATGACATTGAGGTGAGATCACCGACTATATATCTTTATATATATACCGACTCAGATTTAGGTGGTTTCCACACTTACCCCTCCTGATTGACCTGATACTTAGGTGTAGTTTGCATAGTAGATACTTCACTGTGATGTTGACTACTAGATTTCTGCATCTTCATGCTATTCATATTGCTGGCATATGTTCATTGCTATATTATTATCATGCTGTTAGGACACCAGCACCATTATCGATGATGCGTATGTTCCACGTACACTATTTGCCGGCTCACACACTTCATCATCGATAATTGCCATGCCACTACACTGTAGTACTATTGCATTCATGAGATGATTCTTCCTTCGACTTATGCACATTACTATTCCATGTTGCATGATTCCCGATATGATTACCTTTCCTTATATGTCGCATACATCATGGATTGATTGCATAGCACATCGCATTGGATTTACTTCCCGATGTTGGATTTTCATGTGATTTCTGGATTTGGGAACCGTAGCCTTTTCGAATAAGTAACCATTTAAAAACCCGGTTCCCTTGATATGATATTTGGGGCGTCGCCCCGTGTTTTCTCGGTGCTAGAGGATGCATTGAGAGAGGGATGACCCGGACTGACGGATTCCCGATATATACTTTGATATAGGGCATGATCCGGAATGACGGATGCCCGATGGATTGATATAGGGCATGATCCGGAATGACGGATGCCCGATGGATTGATATAGGGCATGATCCGGAATGACGGATGCCTGATGCATTGAGAGAGGGATGACCCGGACTGACGGATTCCCGATATATATACTTTGATATAGGGCATGATCCGGAATGACGGATGCCCGATGGATTGATATAGGGCATGATCCGGAATGACGGATGCCCGATGCATTGAGAGAGGGATGACCCGGATTGACGGATTCCCGATATGTACTTTGATGTAGGGCATGATCCGGAATGACGGATGCCCGATACAGGAGGATTTACGTGTCGATGCTAGGCACGGGTTTCATGATGTTTTTCCATGATTTTGTTTATATCCTCATATTGCATACATGATGCTTATTGTCATTGGGTGACGGGTGGACGGGTTCCACATACATACAGACATGGATTATATACAGACTTGGATCATAGACAGACTGGTTTTACATTGATCATACTTTATTTGTATATATAACAGGGTATGAGGGCGCTGTTATATATACCCTTACACCAATATTAGTGGTATGGGACGCTAATATATGTGTATTGATATCATTGATATTTCTTCATGGTTACTTCATGCAGACATACCTTACATTGATGACATGTGATTACCTGAGTACCTGGCACCACATACATGATTAGATGTTACCTTGCCACCCTATTACACTCAGATGTACTCTTGTGGATTATATTATTGATCGTTGACTTAGGTTTATGTCTTGCATTCGGTTTCTGCTTGTAGATGTTTCTATTCACGAGTTAGCAACTCACCCCCGTTGTGCCACAGTTCTTGCAGGTTCTGCCGTACAGGTTCTTTTGCGGCATTTCTGGCACACTTTCTTCTTGCGGGTGATTTGCTTTGGTAGGTGGATTCTTTCGCATCAAGAACCACCATTGTATTTATTTATTTCATTGTATCTAGAAATTGTCCATCAACCAAAACTTGTATATTCTTTCAGACTTAGAGACAGTGTTGTATTCTTTCGACCTTAGAGTCGCGCTTAGTAGTATTGCGGTTTTCTTGTTGTTTTTGAGCTTTCTTTGGATTTGATCCTCGCCACTTGGCGTTGTATATTATCATATCATTGCGTGGTTGTGACCGTCGATTGACGAAGAGCTAGCTCCCGCTTGGGGATGCCTTTATCATTGCATATATATCGTTATTCTTGTTTTACCCCATTCGGGGCCATTTTTACAAAAGAAACTCTGCCGAAATTTCTGGAAAAGATTGTACTGTTTTTAAAATGCACATTCGGCTTAGTTATTTAAAAAAAAAAAACCTTGATTTCAAACATGTTTTCTTCACTTCTTTAAACCAGTTTCTTTACTTATTCTTCAAAATGGTTTTAGATTTCTGGGCTTTTGGCTTACTTGAATCAGATGGAGTCCTATGGGCTTCATATGGTTCAAGGGCCAGTCACGTGCTCTTTCGGGTCGTGATAAATACGGTATCACATACACGCATTATTCTCGGTCCCGCACATATCTCATATGCGCTCCTATTTTGTTTCGCTTGAGCCAGGAAACCTCTGTGTAGGACTCTAAAGACTCGTCAATACGCCGGCAGCAGGTGATGATCATATCAAGCACCCACAAGCCGCAAGCGGTCTGCTAAACGTAATGGCCACCCGGGTATTGAGCGATCAGAAGATCGACGAGCAAGCCCGCTCACACTCCAGTGAATCCAACCAGTAACACTACCGTACAGTCCGGTCTCGTCGTCTGATATGTCGCATATCTCGCCTAGGGGTGGTAAACGTCAGACCCCAATAGCTCGATAAGTCGTGTCGATATGAGGTCTATAACAATTCGAGAAACTACTGGTAACAGTTACCAGTATATCTCAGCAACCCTGGCCAGGGATTTCCTGTTATAGCCAATCGAACACAGCGCAACATCAACCCCCTATACCGGGAGAGACGAATCCCCTCCTATCGCTCATTGCCTCCATGTGACTCGGGACTGTACCCAAAAACCACCGTTTTGCACGCCCTCTTGGACGTGGTAAGATGGAAATCAAAGCACAGTGGGAACCACACAAGACTCTATGACGATCTCGGGTCAACAGACTACTCTGTACCAGTGTCACCTGAGAACTGCCATCTGACGTGAGGTATAATACCATCTGGGAGTTCTCGGCGAGTCCGTCCAGTGTACCCAGTCTCTACTGAGCACCCGTATATCATCTCTGATGTCAAACACCGATGGATATGGGATCATCCATCGCCCATCTGTATGGGTCGAGAAGGTACACGCTAGTCTACTCTGGTATATCGATGCCCCGTCTCGATACACCCACGACTAGGGACATTGAAGGATGTACTTATGGACTACCATGTCCCCACTAGTATGATCCGCATCATAGTCCATGTAGTCAAGTACACATCCTAAGGGCTTTACCAACATGTAACAGAGAGACAATCAGTGTACACGTTAAGGTAAAGAGCAACCAGATAGCATACTATCATGTCGAGCAAGAAAGTCCTCCCTATATATGTCCCAGCATCCACTACAATATACATCCAATGTACAGTAATGGCCTCTAGGGCATACATATAACTAACAATCCGGACCCGACAAAATCTATAAGCGACGAATACTCTTCGTCAAAGAGTATCGCATACCGGGTCTGGGGTGGAATCTGTCAAACCCCCATTAACTCGATAAGTCGTGCAACAATATACTCATAACCAACCGGAGATACAACTGATAACACTTATCATTTTATCTCCACTGCGGTGGCCACCGACTTCTGGTTACAGTCATGTCCTGCACAGTGCGATATCGACTCCTTATACGGGGAGTGACGAATCCCCTCGATCACTCACCGCCTCCATGTGCTTCGGGACTATACCCGACTAAAACTTGTTTGCACGACTCCTTTGAGCCGTGATAGGATAGTAATCAAAGTATAGTGGTGTTAGTTGTATGTATACCCTAGAGGCCATTATTGTACATGAGATGTATATTATAGTGAATGCTGGGACATATATAAAGAGGACTTTCTTGCTCGACATGATAGTACGCTATCTGGTTGCTCTTTATCATAACATATACACTTACTGTCTCTCTGTTACATATTGATAAAGCCCTTAGGATGTGTACTTGACTTCCAGGATTATGATGCAGATCATACTAGTGGGGCCTGGGCAGTCCATAAGTTCATCCTTCAATGTTCTTAGTGTTGGGATTCCTTAGCACCTAACCTAGGGTTTGCAAGCATCACTCATGCCACAATAAAAATTAAAGGGGGTGCTAAGCAATCAACCAAGGATACTACTAGAAAACTAGCGTAACAAAACTTGTAATCTAACATTACAAAGAGAAGTGAATGAAAATACAACCTTTGTAGATCCGGTCCTTCCCTTCTAAAGCTCCGTGTTGACGTCCCTTCGCTGCGATCATCGTATCCCCGAACTCTAGAATGGATTTCCCCGGAGAAATGATCAATCTAGCTCGTTGACTTCGAGATCGAAAATGATCTATGTCGAGGTGACTCGAACTCAAGCTCCCTCTTCACTAGGTCAAGAACTTTGTGAAGAGAACACCCTAAACTAAATAGCAAGGAGTAGAGGATGATGAAATAGGAAATGGGTTCACTTTAGATTTTGATTTCTCACTTTATTTCTTCACTTTAGAAAAATCTATCAAGCTTTTCTTTTTGATGAAGAAGAAGAACAACAACAAATGAAGTGAAGTGAATTATCATAATGCAACTATGGGTGAGTTAGTTTTTATCCACTAACCATTGTAGAGACATAACCATGGCTAATTATAATGGTTTGGTTAAGAAATATCTTAATTAAGACAAAAGGAGTGGACTTTGTCAAAGGTGCTTTAAGCTTCATGAAGCTTTGAGTCATGACAAAAGAAGCCACCATTTTGAATAATTAAGATAAATAAAAATCAAAATTATAATTATCATGGTGTATGTCACACACACACCCATGATTGCATGTATCATCAAGCATGATACAATCCTTTACACAAACATATATCACATATACATCATGTGCAAAACAAGTGAGAAAAGCAATCTTAAGTGAACCAATACTAGTTAATGTAAAGTAATATATCAAATATATAATTATACATTAAATCATTAAATCAACACTTGATTTAATGATCCGGTCGTATAGCATATAACCGACTAATATCTAGTGTATCAATATATCGAATCAACACTTGATTCGGTAACCCGGCTATATCGCATATAACCGACCCATGATACAAATTGCGAGAATAGAATACGGTATCACATACTAGTATTATTCTCGATCCCACACATATCACATACGTGCTCCTATTTCGTTTCGCTTGAGCCAGGAAACCTCTGTGTAGGACTCTAAAGACTCGTCAATACGCCGGCAGTAGGTGGTGATCATATCAGTCACCCACAAGCCGCAAGCGGTCTGCTAAACGTAACGGTCACCCAGGTATTGAGCGATCAGATGATCAACGAGCAAGCCTGCTCACACTCCTGCGAATCTAATCAGTAACACTTACCGCACAGTCCGGTCCGTTCGCCTAATATGTCGCATATCTCTCCTAGGGGTGGTAAACGTCAGACCCCAATAGCTTGATAAGTCATGCTGATGTAAGGTCCATAACGAGAGTGAAACTACTGATAACACTTACCAGTAAATCACATCAACCATGTCCATGGATTTTCAGTTATGGCCAATCGAGCATAGCGCAACATCAACCCCCAATACCGGGAGAGACGAATCCCTTCCTATCGCTCATTGCCTCCATGTGAATCGGGACTGTACCCAAAAACCACCTGTTTGCATGCCTCAGTAGAGCCGTGGTAGGGTGGAAATCAAAGCACAGTGGGAGATACACAAGACTCTATGACGATCTCGGGTCGACAGACTAAGCTGTACCAGTGTCACCAGAGAACTGCCATCTGACGTGAGGTATAATACTATCTGGGAGTTCTCGGCGAGTCCGTTCAGTGTACCCAGTCTCCACTGAGCACCCGTATACCATCTCTGATGTCAAACACCAATGGATATGGGATCATCCATCGCCCATCACATGGGTCGAGAAGATATACGCTAGTCTACTCTGGAATATCGATGCCCCGTCTCGATATTCCCACGACTAGGAACATTGAAGGATGTACTCATGGACTACCCAGGCCCCACTAGTATGATCTGCATCATAATCCTAGAAGTCGAGTACACATCCTGAGGGCTTTATCAACATGTAACAGAGAGACAATAAGTGTACATGTTAAGATAAAGAGCAACCAGATAGCGTACTATCATGTCGAGCAAAAAAGTCCTCCCTATATATGTCCCAGCATCCACTATTATATACATCTCATGTACAATAATGGCCTCTAGGGCATACATACAACTAACAATCTCCCACTTGCACTAGGGCCATCATATAGCAGTGGTTGTAGTATCCCATACTCAACCATCCCATAAAAGTCTCTCTCTGGGTAAAGGCCTTCGTGAGTGGATCCGCCGTGTTATCCTCTGAGTCTACTCTCCTAACCTCGATCTTTCTGGAGATCAGCTATCTCCATGATCAGGTGATACTGCCTTCGAATATATCCGGGTCACTGATGGGACCGTGGTTCTTGGGCCAAAACCTTGCCTCCATTGTCACATAATGGTAGGAACCTAGTTCATCTCATGAACTAATATATACCCAAACTACCTCTTTGGTAGTATCGTTTATAGCGATATATCTAGTCTTTATCGTCTAGTCTGCCACGGTATCTAGCTTGGAACTTTTCCAACATACTGTCCCTCCACTGAGGGTAAAGACAATGCCTGTGACTGACATTCAGTCGTCCTTACCACCCTGGAAGCTATCCAGTGATTCTCCCCAGGAGCTTTTGATACCATCTCACTTCACCTAGTGAGAATCCTAACATCTATTTAGATTTATCTCATAGATCCAAAGCCCAGGATTTAGGAGGTATCACCTTGATCCTATATAGAGAATCCTTGTGATAAGAGGAGATTGACCGTGCGTAGCATAGGAAACTCTTTTCCTATCAAGAGTATGTCATCTACGTACAATACGAAGAATACCACCATACTCTCTACTACCCTTTTGTATATACAATATTTATCTACCATTTTGATGAAGTCAAAGGCTTTGACTACCACATCAAAACAGATGTTCCAACTCCGCGAAGCCTGCTTTAACCTGTAAAGCAACTTGCACACGTTTCCGCTGCTCCCACTGTTTACGAAGCCCTCTGGCTGTGTATTTAAAGACGCTTTCTTCTAAATCAGTATTTAGAAAAATAGTCATGACACCCAACCACCAGATATCGTAGTCATGGTATGTAGCAATGGTAAGTAGGATCCGGATGGACTTAAGCATAGCTATTGGAGAAAAGGTTTCATTATAATCCATACCTGGTCAATGACGAGAGCCTTTTGCAATAAGTCTAGTTTTGAAAGTCTCAACTTTTCCATATACACCAAGTAATCTTCTCAAGATATACTTGCTCCTGATGGGGATTTAACCCTTCAGATATAGCAACCAAAGTCTATACTTTGTTGGTGTATATAGATTCCATCTCAGATCGCTAAGCATCCAGCCATTCTTACAGAGTCCCCACTCTCGATGGCCTGCTCGAAACTAGTTGGGTTATCATCTCATGATGCAATCCTCGCTCCCACTGTCATCGAGAAACCGAAGTATCTGTCAGGCGGATGAGGAACCCTACCAGATCGGTGGAGAGGCTGAGGTTTGTCGGGAACTATTGAATCCTCTGGTTCTACCAAATCATGAGCTGTAGTTTATATAGCTGGAACTCCTTCCAGTTCTACAGAACTGACATTGCCTTGAACTTGTCCGGATTTTTCTTTTGACATAGGCCGGACAACCCCAAATCTTAACTTGCTTAAGATATGGGCACTTCCCATACCATATCCCATATGGAGTGGTAGGCACCTGATTTGGTTGGAATCCAATTCAATAGGTATGCAGCTTCTCAAGTGCATACCTCCCAAAAGAAAATAGGTAACTCAGTAGTACTCATCATAGAGCGCACCATATCAAATATGGTGCGATTGCTCCGCCCCGATACACCGGTGTGCTGTGGTGTATACGGAGGAGTAATGCTGAGAGAGAATCACATTCTCCTTTAGAATAGTCCAGGATCTCCATGCCCAAGTATTCTCCTCCCTGATCTCATCAAAGGACATAATACTTACTCCCGGTTTTGGTTCTCTACTTCTGACTTATATTCTTTGAAATTCTCAGAAGCTTCAGATATATGTTTCAACAGGAACACATGTCCGAATCTTAGGAGATCATCAATGAATGTAATGAAGTACAAAGAACCAGTCCTGGCATTTGTAGACAGGGGACCACATACATCATCATGCATCAATCCCAAGAGTTTATCAACTCTTTCTCTGTTTCAAGTAAACGGAGCTATGGTCATTTTATCTTTGTGACATGACTGACAAGTTTCACAAGATGCAAATTCAAACTAATTTAAATATGCATCTTAATGTAACTTAGCTAGTCGGGTCGCATTGATATGACCTAGTCTACAATGCCTCAAGAAGAATTCGTTCATTTCTGAACTCTTCCTCTTGTGTGTGTTCTGTACGTAAAGAACTGTGGTTTGATTTAGAATGTATATGCTTTTAGATAACGTGCCTGAACCGATCAACTCTTGATATAGGAAATGTTCAAAACATTATCCATCAATACAAAATTATATCCTTCTTTATTAAATAAAGAGACCGATATGATGTTGTATATTAGGTTCGGTATCTAATAACATTCATTCAGAATCAATGTATTTGGTAATACAGGGTGATAACTGCCAACACCTTAGCTGCAACAATTGCACCGTTTTCAACTCTTGAAACCTATCACCCGTTCTCAGTTCTCTACCTATCTGTAGCCCATGTAACAGATTACATATCCGGGATCCTGATCCGGTATCAAATACCCAAGACGTAAAGGATACTGACAAACAGTTCTATGTAATGAACACACCTGAAGAAGATGCATTAGCATGCACTTTCTTCGTTTGAGCGGCATAGGAGTCCCGGTATTCCCTTATATCCTGCTCGGTCTTATAACAATTAGAAGTTTGAGCGGGGCCAACATTCCCAGCTCGGTATAATAAGCGGGTTCGGTTAATACATCCATATTATTATCTTGATTAAGGCATGACATGGTCGCTACCTGGAGAGAGAGAAAGAAGAAAACACTCCGCGTGCGCTCTTGCAAGATTAGATTGGTTATATATTTAATCTAATCAGGATGGCTCCTACTGTTTTTTTCAAATCTTCCTTCAAACCCTAAAAGGAAAGACTAGCCAGGATTAGTTACACTCTATAAGTTCGCCAATCTTTCAGCTAGGCCAGTGCCGGTACTTTGAGGGAGGTTCCCCGTGCTTTCGCACGGACCTAATTAAAATTGACCTCGTTTTCCCAGGGGCGTAACCCCGTTGACACCTTTCTAGACACCTACTTGATCGGCTAATTTTAAAGTGCAAAACTCTTCCAGGAGTAACAATTACTCGCGGTTGGTATCAGGATCCAACTATCATATAGAAGGTATGCAATCTCATTGCAAATTTCAACACTTGAAACTCCCGATAAAGGTTTTTACCCCTAGCACCTATGACCTTGGTTATGGTCAACAAATCATAAGCACTAGTCAAATTCTACCTGTTATTTCGTGATTAATTAGACCCACCCACATGACCCTTGGCTAAGGTCAACAAAGTCACATGATTGTCCTAACTAATCGCATCATATGCTGTGTAGGAAGACATCACTTAGCTACCGTACACTGCGCCTTAGCTAAGGTCAACAAACGTAGCACGAATACTAAGTACTCTACTTCCTAAAATGACGGAGGGTTGCGGATGGTTTTTAAGAAAACCTTTAACGCTTTGAACTTGATCTCGTTGCAGAATCAAATGATTTTAAATGGAGTGTTTTTTAGGCTTTTGCTAGTTTCGCTAAAGAGGTCACTCCCGGTGAAGGGATCTCGGCTCTTTCCTCGTCGAATGAGGTGCAGGATATTCACAATACCACTGTGCAAAGCAAGAACTAGAAAAACAATCAAAAGAAAAAACCGAAGGTTGTAGCATCTGCTAATTATTGCTAAAGAGGTCACTCCCGGTGAAGGGATCTCGGCTCTTTCCTCATCGAATGAGGTGCTGGATATTCTACAAGGAATACCGCTATGCAAAGCAACAACTAGAGCTACCTATTTTTGAAATTCGATTCCACAACATCTTTTTGGTTTATTTTCTTTCATTAATCTCATTAATGAATGTCCCATCATTTAAGTCACCTAAACATCACAGATAAATACAACGTACGCTTATGCCATCCGCATTCGCCACAATGTCCCGTCATGCACTGTTAGGTTAGGTAACTAATGGCAGAGCGGGGCAGGGCTAGCGCGGGTGTAAAACATAAGCAACGTCTATATAATATATCATATATACTATATACAGTATCTATCTGAACATATCACATGATCACATCACAGATAACGCAGCAGAAAACAACATATGAAATATTGGATATAATAGGATGTCCGTGTTTTATTTTGAGCCTTTATAAAACACGGATTCCATGGGCGTGATGAATAGACAAACCCATATCCCTAGACCCCTATGAGAGCGGAAAGCAACCCTACCAATTTTAGAGTTAGGAGACCCGGACTCGACACCTCGAGATGGTCTCCCACTGGACTCTAGAATCCGGTTACTTATGCTCCCCTCCTTGGGTCTATCCTAATGCGGAAAAGTAAATAATATACATCAATGGTGACATTTCCCTCAACCCGGAAGTGCCATAATAAAAGAATATTACATACAAGTTTTTACATGAATGAAAATGAAAAACACTCATCTCACATAAAAAAAACCCGGCTATTCAAACACGACGATCCAATATAACATATCCAGCAACACATAACATCACATGTCATCAACGTAAGTAAATATGCGTATCCCAATTGTCGTTGACGTATAGCAACGAAAACCAGCGATACCCCACATATTACACTTACGGTCGCAGAAAAGAAAATGAAAACTACAACAGTTGGAATCCGCAACCACCTTAGACACCATAAACCCGTAATATCTCATATTGCGGATTTCATGCCTAACAATATGAATTCCTTAGACATCGCATGCCTAACAATTATAAACCCCGCATTTTAGTCTCGATATTGAAAACACTTTCCAATAATCAGTCGGGCAATTCAACAAGATTCCTGACATACCAATCGAATGCTCGTCGGAAACTTTAGTAGACGGCCGCACCCCCGATACCGACGACGAAGTGCACTTAGGCGGAACACCGCGGCCGCGAGCACCTGGACGGAAGCTTTTTGGCAACGGAGTTCTCCTACAGTCACTTGGTCGGGATTATGTAATGTTACCCGGCGAGTATCCGAATACACAAAGTGATTGCGACGGACTTTTGATCGCATCAAAATCCCGTGGCAACCGATCAAATGAGACTAAATTGCTAGACTTATAAAATTCAAATGTTGTTGATTCCAAGTATTGTATCACAATATACTAGACGATGTTAAAAGTTTCGAGCGAATCAAGCAACACCCTATCACCCGATGAGCTCAACACTTGAGCGAAGTTAAAGTACCCAAAACGTGCCACAGTACCTATGATCCAGCCGTAGAAGGGTCAAACCAACGCCTCACCCATGACACCGCGGAACCACGGCAAACCCGAGGGTTCAATCCGCGGTTCCGAGGGCATAGAATCGAGTTAAGGTATATGTTCTTCTAGAGAGTTCATAGAGTTACTTGCACGAACATTGAATATAATTAACTTGGAAAAATTCCAACACTTGGAAATTTCAGAGGGGGTCATGGGGTGCTGTTTGAAGTTCGTTCGAACTGTTAAACATAGCCTAGGTTACCAATTACAATGTTAAATTATACGACTACGAAACACTCCGTTTTGGTCCTATAGCCAAATTTACATCACATGAAAATTTGGACCACACAAAGAATATCTGAAACCCCAAAATACACACACCAGAGCACAAAACAAAAACGAGGCACATATGAGCAAGCAGGGCCGGCCTCCTCGGATTTTGGGGGAGAGTGCTCGGGTCAAATCCGAGCATTTGGTCTCGTATTTGCTCTGTGCACTATAGGTATCACATACATTACTCTGCACTTGTTTGCACAATTTTTCTAGAACTTTTGAAAAACAACAGAGAGCATATGTACAGGGCTGCAGAAATTGTAATACGGATTTGTTTCGTTTTCGTATTATATCAAACATTGTCTAAATTTCTAGTTTGGCTCTGATACCATGTTGGGATTCCTTAGCACCTAGCCTAGGGTTTGCAAGCATCACTCATGCCACAACAAAAATTAAAGGGGGTGCTAAGCAATCAACTAAGGATACTACTAGAAAACTAGGGTAACAAAAATTGTAATATAACATTACAAAGAGAAGTGAATGAAAATACAACCTTTGTAGATCCGGTCCTTCACTTCTAAAGTTCCGTGTTGACGTCCCTTCGCTACGATCATCGTAGTCCCGAACTCTAGAATGGATTTCCCCGGAGAAATGATCAAGCTAGCTCGTTGACTTCGAGGCCGAAGATGATCTACGTCGAGGTGACTCAAACTCAAGCTCCCTCTTCACTAGGTCAAGAACTTTGTGAAGTGAACACCTAAACTAAATGGCAAGTAGTAGAGGATGATGAAATAGGAAATGGGTTCACTTTAGATTTTGATTTCTCACTTTATTTCTTCACTTTAGAAAAATCTAGCAAGCTTTTTTTTTTATGAAGAAGAAGAACAACAACAAATGAAGTGAAGTGAATTATCATAATGCAACCATGGGTGAGTTAGTTTTTATCTACTAACCGTTGTAGAGACATAACCATGGCTAATTATAATGGTTTGGTTAAGAAATATCTTAATTAATACAAAAGGAGTGGACTTTGTCAAAGGTGCTTTAAGCTTCATGAAGCTTTGAGCCATGACAAAAGAAGCCACCGTTTTGAATAATTAAGATAAATAAAAACCTAAATTATAATTAGCATGGTGTATGTCACCCACCCACCCATGTTTGCATGTATCATCAAGCATGATACAATCATTTACACTAACATATATCATATATACATCATGGCAAAACAAGTGAGAAAAGCAATCTTAAGTGAACCAATACTAGTTAATGTAAAGTAATATATCAAATATATAATTATACATTAAATCATTAAATCAACACTTGATTTAATGATCCGGTCATATCGCATATAACCGACTAATATCTAGTGTATCAATATATCGAATCAACACTTGATTCGGTAACCCGGCTATATCGCATATAACCGACCGATGATACAAATCGCGAGAATAGAATACGGTATCATATACTCGTATTTGTTAGGTCCACGTTACCCACCCCGGTTCTTTCGGGGAGGCGGAATAGGTAAAAATCAAAATTTTCTCACAAGGTGACATGGACCAAGCATGAAGGATCTTTGCTAAACAAAAACTAACATACTAACAACAAGTTCTAGCTACTATGTTGAATGGTTATACCTAGGTCTTGAACTCCTTCTCTTCTTGTTGTGATCCTCCTTCTTGCTTGCTCCTTGTAGTGGCGTAGACGGCTCCTCCTCGTCGTCTTCTCTTTGCCGAAGATAGATCCACCCGAGGGCCTCTACCTTGAGCTCCTACCTCAACCAAGAGGTAACTAGAGTGCTTGGTTTGCTAGACAAAGAACCCTAGAAAGAGTAGAGTGATGTTTTGATGGTTTAGTCTCAAAAGCTTATGATTTTCAACACATGAAACACTTAAACTTTGAGAGAGGAAGAGGGAGAGCTTTTTCAAGAGAGAGAAAGAGCATGAAAGAATGATTTAAAAATCTACAACCATGCTCTCAAAATGAGAATAATAATAATAATAATAATAATAATAATAATACTAATAATAATAATAATAAAGGAAAATGTGATGGTTAGTTTTGAATGACCATTATCATTTCAACATTAAATTTATTTTGCAAGAAATAAGAAGTATCTTGCAAGTGAAATGATGATGGTCAAAAGGTCAACAAAAGTCAACCGGTCAACCAAAGTCAAAAGGTCAACAAAAGTCAAATGGTCAACCTAACTATGACACAATTATCCTTAATTAATATCATTAATCATATTTCTCATTCTCATTAGGGTTTAGAAAAAGTCAACTGTCAAAAACCCTAATGAGATTCCTCTACCTCTATCAACTGTGCATACACACCCGCATCCGTGTTCTGAGGAACACGAATACAATGAGACAAAACCAATCCCAAAACAAATACTAGGATCTGGCTTAAATCAAAGCCCGCTAGTAATAACTGCCCGGACACTAAACGTGCATAAGTGCGCGGATGTGAACGAACCCCGTCGCAAAACCATGCTACCTCTACTCTGTTTTTCCCAAAGGCGAATAACCCTCTGTGTGGGACTCTAAAGACTCGACACTACGCTGGCAGTGGGTTTAACCACAGGCCGCAAGCGGTACTAGCTGTACGTAACGGTCCCCAGGTAGATGCCGATAAGAAGACCGATGAGGTGAACCCATCCGAACTCCTACTGAGCCTGAATGTGACAATCTCCGTACAGTCCGGTCTGTTCGTCTGAGAGTATTGCATGGCGGGCCTAGGGGGCGGTAAATGTCAGTCCCCTAATAGCGGTACAAGTCGTGTCGGAGTGTAGCCCAGAACACCCTGAGAAACTACTGGAAACACTACCAGTAATTCTCGCTTGCCCTGGCCAGGGACGACTATGTGTAATGGCTTTCTTAGACATAGCGCGATATCAACTCCCAATACCGGGAGAGACGAATCCTGTCTAACCGTCACTGCCTCCAAGTGTTTCGGGACTGCACCCAACTACTACCTGTTTGCACGACTCAATAGAGCCGCGGTCGGGTAGTAATCTAAGAACAGTGGGAACACACTCGAGGCGAAGTGACAGTGTCAAGTCAGCAGACTAAGCTGTACTCATGTCACCTGGGAACTGTTAACTGAGGATAGGTATAATACCAACCAATATTTCCTGACGAGTCCTATCCAGTGTACTCGTAACCAAACGAGCACCTGCATACTATCTCCAGTACGACGTACTGATGGCTGTGGGACAGACCATCTCCCCTGCCGGGACGAGAAGCGTATGCACCAGTCTACTCTGGAGTATCGATGCCCTGTCTCGATAATCTTACAACTAGGGACCAAAATAAGGATGCACTTATAGACCACCCAGCCCCCACTAGTGTGATCGCCATCATAACGCCGGTAGTCAAGCAAAGATTCTAGGGGCTCGATCAATATGTTTTTAGCGATATGTTAAAATAAACATATACACATATTAAGATAGAAACAAACCTAGTAGCATACTACTATATTGAGCAAGACTGTCGTAAACCCGTATATATATCCCAAGCCTCCAAAATGTATTATACAAACTAGTACTATACAATAATGGCCTCTAGGGCATACATATCCAACAATCTCCCACTTGCACTAAAGGCCAGTAATTGGTGTACCGCATACCCAACGTCTGCACTAAGGCCAGCTGCCGGCGTACCACATACTCAATAGCTCAAAAAGTCGCTCGAACTGTGTTTGAGGGAGGGCCTTTGTGAATGGATCCACCGTGTTGTCTTTTGTGTCCACTCTCCGTACCTCGATCTCCTGGCGATCAATGATCTCCCTGATCAGGTGATACCGCCTTAAGATGTGTCTGGACTTCTGATAGGACCTTGGTTCCTTCGCTAAAGCTATAGCCCCATTGTTATCGCAATACAAAGGTATTGGGTCAACAATGGACGGAACCACCTAAAGTTCACTAATGAACTTCTTCATCCAGACCGCCTCTTTTGCGGCATCGCTTGCAGCAATGTATTCAGCCTCCATCGTCGAGTCTGCGACGGTATCCTGTTTGGAACTCCTCCAACACACCGTCCCTCCGTTGAGGGTAAACACAAAATCCGAGACAGACTTGCTGTCATCTTTGTCACTCTGAAAGCTTGAATCGGTAAAGGACTCGACCCTGAGGTCTCCATTACCGTAAACCAGGAACATCTCCTTAGTCCTTCTCAGGTACTTGAGAATGTTCTTCACTGCCGTCCAGTGGTTCTCACCTGGGTCTGACTGATACCGGCTCACCACGCTCAGCGCGTAAGCTACATCTGGTCTTGTACATAGCATCACATACATTATAGATCCTACCGCCGAAGCGTAGGGTATAGTGCTCATGCGAACCCTCTCCTCGTCAGTCTTAGGAGACATCTTCTTGGAGAGGGTGATTCCGTGCAATGCGGGTATATTACTGTCACGACCCAAAAGAGCACGCGACTGGCCCTTGAACCATATGAAGTCTAAAGGACCCCATCTGATCCAAGTAAGCTAAATGCCCAAAAATCTAAAACCATTTAAAGAGTAAATAAGAAAAACTGGTTTTAAGAAGTAAAGAAATCACGTTTCAAAAATCAAAGTTTTTAAATAACTAAGCCGAATATGCATTTTTAAAATGTGTAACCTTTTCTGAAAATTTCGGCAGAGTTTCCTTTGTAAAAACTGGCCCCAAACGGGGTACAACAAGAATAATATATATGAAATGATAAAAAGCATCCCTAAGCGGGAGCTAGCTCTTCGTCAATCGACGGTCACAACCACGCAAGCAATAATAATATACAACGCCAAAGGGCGAGGATCAAAATCCAAAAAAAAGAAACTCAAAACAGCCAGAAAACCGTAATACTACAAGCGCGACTCTAAGGTCGAAATAATACAACACTGTTTTCTAAGTCTGAAACAATATACAAGTTTTGGTTGATGGAATTTCTAGATACAATGAATAATATAGGAACAATGGCGGTTCTGATACAAAAGAACCCACCTACCCAAGCAAGTCACCCGTATGGAGCAGTGTGCCAGAAATGCCGCTATGGAACCTGTACGGCAAAAACCTGCAAGGACTGTGGCACAACGGGGGTGAGTTGCCAACTCGTGAATAGAAAATATCTACAAGCAGAGATCGAATGTATGACCGATCCTAGGTCAATACGATCAGATAAATAAAACCTCAATATGAATAAGTCTGAAGCATGCTAAACTGGCAATGTAATCTCTATACATGAGTGTAGTGCCAAGTGCTCGTGCCAGTGCCTCAGGTAATAGCATATCATAAATGTGAGGTATGATCAATGTAATCAAATCTGCAAGTGCGTGGATCCCGTCCACTCGTCACCCAATGACAATAACCATCATGCATGTAAATATCATCAGCATATGCATGGAAATATGAGGATATAAACCACCTGTGTCCCTCGCGACATGTCAAAATCATGGAACCGGAGTGCCCAGCATCGACACTCGAAAACATCATGAAAACTGTGCCCAGCATCGGCACGTAAATCCTCATATATCGGGCTCCGTCAGTCCGGATCGGCCCACGGGCTCTGTCTGCGGTATCGGCCCTCGGCCCCGGCAGTACGCCCATATCCATCTATCGACTCTGGTCAGTATCCTCCGGATAACCGCCAGGTCCAACCAATCACCGGTAGGTACTCTCCACCCTGCCAGGCTCATCGTCTACTCCACGAAAAACATTTCTTGCCCCGGGGAACCATACCGGGTCTACCATGTACCCGCAATCGGCCTCATCCGCCTCCTCGAATCGGGTTTCACATGTCGCTCTCAGCACCGAGAAAACACATGGTGGACACACTGAAATATCATATCAAGGGTAACCGGGTTTTTAAAACAATTACATATTCTCTTTGAAACACCCACGGTTCCCAAAACCAGAAATATCATGGAAACAACATATCTCAATGCGTATAATCAGAAAGCACCATGTATGCGACATATAGAAGAAAGGTAAGCATATCAATATGTCATGCAAGGGTCATATCCTGAATGCAACAGTACTACAGTGTAGTGACATGGCAATTATCGATGATGAAGTGTGTGAGCCGGCAAACAAGTGTACGTGGAACATACGCATCATCGATAATGGTGCTGGTGTTCTAGCAGCATGACTGTAATATATCAATAAACACAAGCAATGCAATGCAAATAGCATGAGTATGCGGAATCGAATAATCAACGCAACAGTAAAGAACCTGCCTCAATAAATATATCATGCAGCCTTGCCTTTTGAAATAAGACGAATCGGGGTTTTTGGTAAAATAAGGGCTACGTGTTTTTAAGAAAAGATGCGTCGTTTGAAAATATCCGTAGAATCCCTTTTTGCCTATCTTTAAAATATCCCCGATTCGTTAGTTTTGTAATAGGTATGACTCGGGTCTAGTCTAACGCCTACTATGCGAACTACGGACCCAACTATCAAGTCAATCGGGAGGGATAAGGAAACCACCTAAATCTGAGTCGATATACATATATATCTATATAATAGTCGGTGATCCCGCCTCAATAGTATCACGTACGATACAGTATATCATATAACATCCTCGAGTCGTGAGTGCGGATCTAACATCAATATAAAGCTCGTACGGTAAATCGTCGCACGACATCCCAATAGCTGGGTACGGGTCAATATCACATTCATTTTACACATATCAGGTATCACTACCATCATATCACATCTCAAATACGACTCTGTCATATCGCCGATCTCACGGCCTCAAATCAATTCTCATCTCAATCCCACGTATCATCCTCAAATCCCGTATATGAACACATAGTCCCATACCTATGTGTAGATATACACACCTCTAAATGCGCACATATAAATGAAAGAATGTATGCAAGTATATGTGTACGTGTATGTGCGAGTGCAACCACTACTCCAGGGTTTCGCACTATATCCTCATCATCAATAATTGCATTATTACCATCAATAATCCTAACAACACATAATAAATATATGTGTGTATACGTATTCGTATACATCACCACGGACTGCGGGGGTGCTATACGCCATCAACCCGACTTCTCCCCGTAGATATAAATCTACTCACCTTGCTTCTCGTGTGCCAACGCCGATGTCGCCATTTTCATCTTCTTCGCCTCAACATCACGTAGGGTACCTACAAGTATATCACAATGCTAAAGCACATGAAAATCACATCGGAAAACCAAAACAGCACACGCTACTCGCATAGGTAAAAACCTATCATCTCGCATGTAAATACGATCAATATCCACTTGTCGTTGACGTCCAAACGCCACCCGACAGAAACGAAACACCAAATACCAAAATCCATGCTAAAACAAGTCGTAAATCATGCGCCAACATAGGAAAATCAACCCAGATTTTACCCTAACTGGAATCAGTCAAAACTAGACATACCCAGGGTCAAGTCTACAGGGTATAAGGCTACAGAACCAAAACGAGCACCAGAACCCCTGCCCTGGCCGCAAATTGCGGCCAGGGGGATTAAATCTGCGGCCAAGGAAATGAGTTGGGGGCTAGGGTTTGGTGTGGTGGTTCCATGGTGCCTGCACATCTCACTATCAACTCAGTTTTATTTTTGGGGTCTCGGGGTGATAGCAGATTCCTAAATACGATCACAGATTCACAGTTTTTCTCCGACATCGTCTCATAAATCCGTATTCTGGTTTCTAGTTCAGGTTTGGGTCTAATTTAACATCACACAAGGGGTTCTAAGGTCACAACAAGCCTTAATTTCACTTTGATCTCAGGTCTAACCCTAAATCCTAACTTGAATTCTCCAAAGTCCACAAAACGACACAATATCGATACAAAACTAGTATTGATGCACAAGAAATGAGATACCACTCTAATAGGTGCAGAAATTACCTCCTTTGGCAACTCAAGAAAATTCTTGAGTTGCTCAAGGTCTTCCAAATCCAATCTTGCTAGGTTCAATGTGTAGCTAGTGAGCTTGGGAGCAAGTTTTGTGAAGTGGGAATGGGGTTTTGGTGAGGAAAATGAGAGAGATCTATGAAGTGAAGGGGAGGGAGATGAGGGAGCAGGAGCAGGAGCAGCAGCAGCTCCATGAGAGGGGAGAGAAAAATGGGTGTGAGGAAATGATGGGAGTATGGTTCAAAAAGTGGGGGTTGACCTAGTCTCTCTCTCATCATCATCATACCTTTTATTTTCTTTTCCTTTTTTCTTCTCACTCCAATAGTGAACCTAAATGAACAACCATGGCAATAGAAATGTAGCACAAGTTTAATAAGTGTGGAAAATGATATGTGCACATTTTTGCACAAAAATGCTAAAAATCCAATTAGCGATTTTTAATCGCGATTAATACTAAATTAGCATATAACTAATCATAAAAACTTAAAAATGGCATAATTCCATAAAATACCCTATTTTAGAATTTTCCAAAATTTCCCTCCATTTATTTGTATTTAATTATACCCGAATATTAAAATATCCATTAAAATAATATTAAATTATAAAAATTCCCAAAAATCATATTTTATTATTTTGAAACGTTACAATTACCGCGCTTGGAATCTTCCATACTAAATCTCTTTAGTACGGTCTTTATGTATCTGGACTGCGAAAGTCCCAGTAATCTCTTGGATCTATCTCTGTAGATCTTGATCCCCAGAATGTACGAGGCATCACCCAGGTCCTTCATGGAGAACCGTTGTGACAAGAATAGCTTGACCGATTGTAGCATAGGAATGTCATTTCCTATCAAAAGAATGTCGTCCACGTACAAGACTAGGAACACGACAGTTCGTCCTACAATTTTCTTATAGATACAAGGTTCATCTTCGTTCTTGATGAAATCAAATTCCTTGATTGCCTCATCAAAACAGATGTTCCAGCTCCGCGATGCCTGCTTTAATCCATAAATGGATTTAAGCAACTTGCACACCTTCCCGCTGCTCCCACTGTCTACAAAGCCCTCTGGCTTATCCATGTAAACGCACTCTTCCAAACAGCCGTTTAGAAAAGCCGTTTTTACGTCCATCTGCCAGATTTTATAGTCATGGAAGACAACAATGGCAAGTAGGATCCGAATGGATTTGAGCATAGCCACTGGAGAAAAAGTTTCGTCATAGTCCACACCAGGTGTTTGACGAAAACCTTTTGCAACGAGTCTAGCCTTATAGGTTTCCACCTGCCCATCTACACCAAGTTTCCTTTTGTAGATCCATTTGCATCCAACGAGTTTTACCCCAGGTGGAGCAATATCCAAGGTCCACACTTTATTGGTGTATATGGACTCCATTTCGGATCGCATAGCATCCAGCCACTTATCAGAGTCCCTACTGATAATGGCCTGCCTGAAACTGGTAGGGTCATCTTCTTCCAAGATGCAATCCTCTCGATCCCCGTCTATGAGAAAACCGTAGTATCTCTCGGGCGGATGAGAAATCCTACCAGATCTGCGGAGTGGCTGAGGTTCGTTGGGTGTAACTGAATCTAGCGGTTCCACCAAATCTTCAGTTATAGTTTGTGTCTCTGGAATTTCATCCAGTTCTACCGTGCTGCCACTAATATTTTTAACAAGAAATTCTTTTTCCAAAAATGTGGCGTTCCTGGAAACAATTATCTTCTGTTCCTCTGCATGGTAGAATAGATACCCACTAGAATCTTTTGAGTATCCCACAAACTTACACAAAATTGACCGTGCCTCAAGTTTGTCTGGGTTCTGCTTTTTGACATAAGCTGGGCAACCCCAAATCTTAATACGTTTAAAATACAAACTCTTACCACTCCATATTTCATACGGAGTCTTAGGCACGGATTTGGATGGAACTTGATTCAATAGATGTGCTGCTGTTTGAAGTGCATATCCCCAGAATGAAAGAGGCAACTCAGCACCACTCATCATAGAGCGAATCATATCCAATAGGGTATGATTCCTCCACTCCGATACACCGTTGTGCTGTGGTGTATAAGGAGGAGTAAGCTGAGAGAGAACACCATTCTCTTTTAAGTAATCTAGGAATTCCGTGCTCAAGTTCTCCCCTCCTCTATCAGACCGGAGGATCTTGATACTTTTGCCTATCTGGTTCTCTACTTTGTTTCTGAATTCTCTGAATTTCTCAAAAGCTTCAGATTTGTGTTTCATCAGATACACGTATCCGAACCTAGAGAGATCGTCAGTGAATGTGATGAAGTATGAAAACCCACCCCTTGCATGTATAGACATTGGACCGCATACATCACTGTGTATGAGTCCCAAGAGATCTGTTGCTCTTTCTCTATGTCCGGTGAACGAAGATTTGGTCATCTTTCCTTTAAGACAAGACTGACAAGTTTTATAAGATGAAAACTCGAACGTATTCAAGAGTCCATCTTTATGCAACTTACTTAGTCTTTTCTCTCCGATATGACCAAGTCTACAATGCCACAAGTAGGATTCATTCGTATCTGAATTCTTCCTCTTGCGTGTATTTTGTACATTGAGAACTGTATTCTGATTTAGAACATAGATACCATTACACAGTGTACCTTCTACAACCAGTACCTTATGAAGGTAAATGTTCATGATATTTCTATCAAGAACAAAGTTATATCCATCTTTATTAAGTAAAGATACTGGTATTATGTTGCAATCCATGGAAGGTATATAGTAGCAATTGTTCAAAATCATAGTATTGCCATTTGGCAACACTAGGTGATATTCACCGACGGCTGCAGCATTAACTTGTGCTCCGTTCGCTACTCTGAGCGACATATCACTAGGTGCAACTTTCCTACTTTTTCTCAGTCCCTGCAATGGATTACAAATATGAGATCCTGATCCGGTATCAGGTACCCAGGAGGTAGGGCTGACCGTAAAGTAGTTCTCAATTACAAGAACACCTGAAGTAGATGCAAAACTATGCTTCTTCTTCAACTGGGTCTCCTTGGAATCCATACAATCCTCTTTCCCTTGCTCATACTTGTGACTATTGTCATAAGTTAGAGCCAAACCGATGTTCCCCGACCCCGAATAAGAATTCGGATCGGTCAAGCGATACATTTTATTATCTTGATTAGGACGTGAAATGGTTGCTACCTGGAGAGAGAGAAAAGAAACACTCAGCGTGCGCTCTTGCAAGATTAGATTGGTTTATTAATTTATCTAATCAGGATGGCTCCCACTGTTTCCTCAAATTCTTCTTCAAACCCTAAAAGAAGAACTAGTCAGGATTAATCGCACGTCACAATACTTGCTTAACCTTTTAGCCAGGCTAGTGTTGGTACTTCGAGGGAGGTTTTCCAACGCTTTCGCGAAGTTCCTTAATTATATAACCTCTTTTCCCTAGAGGCGTAGCCCCGCTAACACCGTTCTAGACACCTACTTGGTTTATAGCATTGATTGTTAAGTGAAATAATCTCCCGGGAGTAATCTAACTCATCAGTGGGATTGGGATCCAACTATCATTGTGCGATGACCTAGATGGAATCCACTCTAGTCACCACACTCCAGAAGGTATGCTGAATCTGCAAGTTTTCCTGTATGTTTGAAACTCCCGATGTGGTTTTTGCCCTTAGGACCCAAGTGACCTTGACACAGTCAACAAATCAAAGAGTCCTAGTCAAGTTCAACGCGTCATTAGCTTGATTGCATTAAACCTACCCGCATAACCCTTGACACAGTCAACAAGGTTACACGACTGTCCTAACCAATCACATTATATGCTACAGATAAGCAATACTCAGCTACCGTTCACTGCGCCTTGACACAGTCAACAAACGCAGCACGAATACTAAGTATAACTTATAAGAAATGATAAAGGGCTACGGCTGGGTTTTTGGCGAAAAACCCGTTAACGTAATGAACTTGATATCATTGAAGGAACTCGATAGCCTTTTTAAAAATATATAGTGGCGAAAACTTTTGCTAAAGAGGTCACTCCCTGTGAAGGGATCTCGGCTCTTTCCTCGTCGAATGAGGTGCAGGATCCCAAACTGAATACCCTGATGCAAAGCAAGAATAATCGACTATAGTGAAGTTATTACCCTGACGCAAACTTCTGTCCAAGGGGTCACTCCTGATGAAGGGATCTCGGCCCTTGCCTCGTCGAATGAGGTGCTGGGCATTCATAACCGAATACCTCTGTGCAAAACAAAAGAGAACGTCCTTGCAATAACAGTTTTTTTTTTTTGAAAATTGTTCCAACGACGTCTTTTAGGTTTGTTTTTCTTTGCATTAATATAATGCGTCCCATCAATTAATCCTACCATTGCAGAAAACAACGAAAATATGACGTACGCTTATGTTATCCGCATTCGCCATGGGGCCCCATCATCACCCGTTAGGTTACTTAACTAACGACAGAGCGGTGGCTGGACTAGTGCGGATACAAAACATAAGCAACGCCTACTAGATATCATATATAGATATATACATTCGTCAGATGCAATGATAGCCATTCCAGATCACAAACGAACACATTGGATATGCTAGGAATCCGCGTTTCGTTCAAGCCTGTAACGAAAGACGGATTACACGGTCACGATGAATACCCAAACCCTACCCTAGACCCTTATGGGTGCGGCAAACTACTCGCCAAATACCCGAAGTGAAGCAGCCTCTCTCAACAACGTGAGTAGGCCACTCAACACTTCAAAGTACCCAGTAGTTTGTGCACCCCACCTTGGGTCTATCCTAAGAGCAAAAATAGTAAAAGAAATAATATACAATGACGGCTACAACCTCATCCCGGATGTGTGGCCATAAAAATAATATTACATCAATTTACATATTATATCAAATGAAAGATAAAGAAACTCTTATCTCACAAACCCCAGCTATTCATCCGCGACAATCCAACAAGTTCATATACACAATCCAATATCACAGATCACAGATATGTACAACCCCCACTAATCGACGTATAGAGATTAGTCGACGTTCAGTACATATATTACAATACAGATATAACCAATTAGACAAAGTTTGTAGAACTTCGATCAAAATACCAATTTGTAACTACCCCAAACATAACATTGTTCTCTGGATAATCTGGGCAGAAACAAAGCATCTTAAAAATCCCAAAACATCATACTGAACAAACTGCAGGAAATCCGAGTCGCGGCCGAGTCAACTCGGCCGCGGAATCGCGGCGAAACGCTTGGTTTCGCCGCGCTTTGACCGAGTCGTGGGCTCGTTTTTCTTGCTTGTTCCTAAAATACCCTGCACGGATTTTTAAGGCGTGTGGAAATATTTTTAGGGCTGTTTTAAAAATCGGCTGAAAGTATGTGATTTCGGTGCGTTTTGCGATTTTTTCTCGGATCGAAGTTCTAAACACTTTGCTAACATGCTAGTTGTTGTTTAGCTAGGCTCTGATACCACTGTTAGGTCCATGTTACCCACCCCAGTTTTTTCGGGGAGGCGGAATAGGTAAAAATCAAAATTTTCTCACAAGGTAACATGGACCAAGCATGAAGGATTTTTGCTAAACAAAAACTAACTTACTAACAAGTTCTAGCTACTATGTTGAATGGTTATACCTAGGTCTTGAACTCCTTCTCTTCTTGTTGTGATCCTCCTTCTTGCTAGCTCCTTGTAGTGGCGTAGACGGCTCCTCCTCATCGTCTTCTCTTTGCCGAAGATAGATCCACCCGAGGGCCTCTACCTTGAGCTCCTAGCTCAACCAAGAGGTAACTAGAGTGCTTGGTTTGCTAGACAAAGAACCCTAGAAAGAGTAGAGAGATGCTTTGATGGTTTAGTCTCTAAAGCTTATGATTTTCAACACATGAAACACTTAAGCTTTGAGAGAGAAAGAGGGAGAGCTTTTTCAAGAGAGAGAAAGAGCATGAGAGAATGATCTAAAAATCTACAACCATGCTCTCAAAATGAGAATAATAATAATAATAATTAAGGAAAATGTGATGGTTAGTTTTGAATGACCATTATCATTTCAACATTAAATTCATTTTGCAAGAAACAAGAAGCATCTTGCAAGTGAAATGATGATGGTCAAAAGGTCAACAAAAGTCAACCGGTCAACCAAAGTCAAAAGGTCAACAAAAGTCAAATGGTCAACCTAACCATGGCACAATTATCCTTAATTAATATCATTAATCATATTTCTCATTCTCATTAGGGTTTAGAAAAAGTCAACTGTCAAAAACCCTAATGAGATTCCTCTGCCTCTGTCAACTGTGCATACACATCCGCATCCGTGTTCTGAGGAACACGAATACAATGAGACAAAACCAATCCCAAAACAAATACTAGGATCTGGCTTAAACCAAAGCCTGCTAGTAATAACTGCCCGGACACCAAACGTGCACAAGTGCGCGGATGTGAACGAACCCCGTCGCAAAACCATGCGACCTCTACTCTGTTTTGCCCAAAGGAGAATAACCCTCTGTGTGGGACTCTAAAGACTCGACACCACGCTGGCAGTGGGTTTAACCACAGGCCGCAAGCGGTACTAGCTGTATGTAACGGTCCCCAGGTAGATGCCGATAAGAAGACCGATGAGGTGAACCCATCCGAACTCCTACTGAGCCTGAATGTGACAATCTCCGTACAGTCCGGTCTGTTCGTCTGAGAGTATTGGATGGCGGGCCTAGGGGGCGGTAAACGTCAGTCCCCTAATAGCGGTACAAGTCGTGTCGGAGTGTAGCCCAGAACACCCTGAGAAACTACTGGAAACACTACCAGTAATTCTCGCTTGCCCTGGCCAGGGACGACTATGTGTAATGGCTTTCTTAGACACAGCGCGATATCAACTCCCAATACCGGGAGAGACGAATCCTGTCTAACCGTCACTGCCTCCAAGTGTTTCGGGACTGCACCCAACTACTACCTGTTTGCACGACTCAATAGAGCCGCGGTAGGGTAGTAATCTAAGAACAGTGGGAACACTCGAGGCGAAGTGACAGTGTCAAGTTAGCGGACTAAGCTGTATTCATGTCACCTGAGAACTGTTAACTGACGATAGGTATAATACCAACCAACAGTTCCCGACGAGTCCTGTCCAGTGTACTCGTAACCTAACGAGCACCTGTATACCATCTCCAGTATGACGTACTGATGGCTGTGGGATAGACCATCTCCCCTGCTGGGACGAGAAGCGTATGCACCAGTCTACTCTGGAGTATCGATGCCCTGTCTCGATAATCCAACGACTAGGGACCAAAATAAGGATGCGCTTATAGATTACCCAGCTCCCACTAGTGTGATCGCCATCATAACGCCGGTAGTCAAGCAAAGATCCTAGGGGTCCATCAATATGTTTTTAGAGATATGTTAAAAGAAACATATACACATATTAAGATAGAAACAAACCAAGTAGCATACTACTATATTGAGAAAGACTGTCGTAAACCCGTATATATATCCCAAGCCTCCAAAATGTATTATACAAACTGGTACTATACAATAATGGCCTCTAGGGCATCATATCCAACAGTATTATTCTCGGTCCCGCACATATCACATACGTGCTCCTATTTTGTTTCGCTTGAGCAGGAAACCTCTGTGTAGGATTCAAAAGACTTTTCAATATGCCGGTAGTAGGTGGTGATCATATCAGTCACCCATAAGCCGCAAGCGGTCTGCTAAACGTAACGGCCACCCGGCTATTGAGCGATCAGAAGATCAACGAGCAAGCCTGCTCACACTCCTGCGAATCCAATCAGTAACACTTGCCGCACAGTCCGGTCCGTTCGCTTAATTTGTCGCATATCTCTCCTAGGGGTGGTAAACGTTAGACCCTAATAGCTTGACAAGTCATGCCGATGTAAGGTCCATAATGAGAGTGAAACTACTGATAACACTTACCAGTAAATCACATCAACCCTGTCCAGGGATTTCCTGTTATGGCCAATCGAGCATAGCGCAACATCAACCCCCAATACCGGGAGAGACGAATCCCCTCCTATCGCTCATTGCCTCCATGTGAATCGGGACTGTACCCAAAAACCACCTGTTTGCATGACTCAGTAGAGCCGTGGTAGGGTGGAAATCAAAGCACAGTGGGAGACACACAAGACTCTATGACGATCTCGGGTCGACAGACTAAGCTGTACCAGTGTCACCAGAGAACATCCATCTGACGTGAGGTATAATACCATCTGGGAGTTCTCGGCGAGTCCGTTCAGTGTACCCAGTCTCCACTGAGCACCCGTATACCATCTCTGATGTCAAACACCAATGGATTTGGGATCATCCATCGCCCATCACATGGGTCGAGAAGATATACGCTAGTCTACTCTGGAATATCGATGCCCCGTCTCGATATTCCCACGACTAGGAACATTAAAGGATGTACTCATGGACTACCCAGGCCCCACTAGTATGATCTGCATCATAATCCTGGAAGTCGAGTACACATCCTAAGGGCTTTATCAACATGTAACAGAGAGACAATAAGTGTACATGTTAAGATAAAGAGCAACCAGATAGCGTACTATCATGTCGAGCAAGAAAGTCCTCCCTATATATGTCCCAGCATCCACTATTATATACATCTCATGTACAATAATGGCCTCTAGGGCATACATACAACTAACACCTAGTCAAGGGAATATTGAGACGGGGCATCGATATTCCAGAGAAGACTAGCGTATATCTTCTCGACCCATGTGATGGGCGATGGACGATCCCATTTTCATTGGTGTTTGACATCAAAGATGGTATACGGGTGCTCAGTGGAGACTGGGTACACTGAACGGACTCGCCGAGAACTCCTAGATGGTATTATACCTCACGTCAGATAGCAGTTCTCTGGTGACACTGGTACAGGTTAGTCTTTTGACCCGAGATCGTCATAGAGACTTGTGTGTCTCCTACTGTGCTTTGATTTCCACCCTACCACGGCTCTACTGATTCGTGCAAACAGGTGGTTTTTGGGCACAGTCCCGAGTCATACAGAGGCAATGAGCGATAGGAGGGGATTCGTCTCTCCCGGTATTGGGGGTTGATATTGCGCTATGCTCGATTGGTCATAACTGAAATCCCTGGCCAGGGTAGATGTGATTTACTGATAAGTGTTATCAGTAGTTTCATGCCCGTTATGGACCTTATATCGGCATGACTTATCAAGCTACTGGGGTCTGACGTTTACCATCCCTAGGCGAGATATGCGACATATCAGCTGAACAGACCGGACTGGGCGGTAGTGTTACTGATTGGATTCGCAGGAGTGTGTGTAGGCTTGCTTGTTGATCTTCTGATCGCTTAATACCCAGGTGGCCGTTACGTTTAGCAGACCGCTTGCGGCTTGTGGGTGACTGATATGATCACCACCTACTGCCGGCATATTGATGAGTCTTTAGAGTCCTCCACAGAGGTTTCCTGGCTCAGGCGAAACGAAGTAGGAGCACATGTGATATGTGCGGGACCGAGATTGATACGAGTATGTGATACCGTATTTTATTCTCGTGATATATGATATCGGCCGGGTATATGTGATATAACCGGGTTGTCGAATCAAGTGTTGATTCGGTAAGTTGATATTATTGATATTAGTCGGTTATATGTAATATTGCCGGATCATTAAATCAAATGTTGATTTAATGATTTAATGTATATTTGTATATTTGATATATGAATTTACATTGACTAATATAGCTCACTTGACTTTTTCTTTTTCTCACTTGTGTATGCATTTTATATATGTGATATATATTATGTATCATGCAAGGTTATATATGCAACTTGTGTGTGTAGGACTCATACCATCACCATGATAAGAATTAGGGTTTTATTTATATTTAGTAATTCAAAATGGTGAGAATTAAGTCATGGCTTGAAGCTTGTAGAAGCTTGTAAGCTTCATTGACTTAGTCCACTCTTTTGTTTTATTGAAGATATTTATAAACCCAATCACTTATCATAACCCATGGTTAAGTCTCTACAATGGTTAGGTGTATGACACAAAACCCACCATGGTTGCAAATTTAATCTCATTCTTTTCTCTTGTTCATTCTCATCTTCATCTTCTTCTTCACAACTCCAAAGCTTTCTAGGTTTTGGATTAATGAAGAAATATTGTGAGAAAATAAAATCTAAAGTGAGCCCACTTCCTATTTCATCATCCTATACACTTGCTTGGGTATTATAGGGTGTTCTCTTCACAAAGTTTATGACCTAGTGAAGGGTTAGTTTGAGTTTGAGTCTTCTCGACGTAGATCATCTTCTGCCTCGAAGACTACGAGCAAGCTTGTTCATTTCTCCGAGGGAACCCATACTAGAGTTCGGGAGATCGATGATCGCAGCGAAGGGGCGTCAACACGGAGCTTTAGAAGTGAAGGACCGGTCTACAAAGGTTGTATTCCCACTTCACTACTTTTAATGTCTGATTACTTTGTTTTGTTACTCTAGTTTTCTAGTATGATTTCTTGGATGTTTGCTTAGCACCCCCTAAAATTTTTGTTGTGGCATGCTTGATGCTTGCAAACCCTAGGAAAGGTGCTGAGGAAATCCCAATATGGTATCAGAGCCAAACTAGAAACTTAGACGATATTAGATTAATACGAAACCGAAACAACTCCGAAATACGATTTCTAAAATCCTGCAGTTTTTGCTCTCTGTCAATTTTGAAAAAGTCTTTAAAAATTATGCAAACAATTGCAGAGTGATGTATGTGATACATATAGTGCATAGAAAAAATTTGAGAGCATTTGCTCGGAAATGACCTGAGATCACTACCTTCATGGCCGGCCACTTTTTGCCCAAACTGCCTCGTTTTTGTTCTGTGCATTGTACTGTAGATTGTGAGGTTTCAGGTATTGTTTGTTTAGTCCAAAATGGCATGTGATGTAAATTTCAATAAAGGACTAAAACGGAGTGTTTCGTAGTCGTATAATTTAACATTGTAATGGTAACATAGGCTATATTTAACAGTTCAAACGAACTTCAAACATCACCCTATGACCCCCTCTGAATTTTTTTTAAGAGTTGGAATTTTTTAAGTTAAGTGTATTCAATGGTCGTGCAAGTAACTCTATGGACTCTCTAGAAGAACAAAAACCTTAACTCGATTCTATGCCCTAGGAACTGCGACTTGAACCCTAAGGTTTGTCGTAGTTCCGCGGTGTCATAGGTGAGGCGTTGGTTTGACCCTTCTACGGATGGATCATAGGTACTGTGGCACGTTTTGGATACTTTAACTTTGCTCAAGTGTTGAGCTAACCGGGTGATGTGTGTGTTGGTTGATTCGGTCGAAACGTTTAACATCGTCTAGTATATTGTGATACAATATTTGGAATCCACAATATTTGAATTTTATAAATCTAGCAATTTAGTCTCATTTGATCGGTTGCCACGGGATTTTGATGTGATCAAAAGTCCGTCGCAATCACGTAGCGTACGTGGATACCCGCCGGGTAATATTATTAGATAGCCACACCCCATAACCCCGACCAAGTGACTGTAGGAGAACCCCATCGCCAAAAGCATCCATTCGGGTGCTCGCGGCAGCGGTCTTCCGCCTTAGTGCACTTCGTCGACGGCATCGGGGGGTGCGACCGTCTACTAAAGTTTCCGACGAGCATTCGATCAGGATGTCGGGAATCTTGTTGAATTGTCCGACTTGATATTGAAAAATGTTTTCAATATCGAGACTAAAATGCGGGGTTTATAATTGTTAGGCATGTGATGTCTAAGGAATTCATTTGGTTAGGCATGAGATGTCTAAGGTGGTTGCGGATTCCAACTGTTGTAGTTTTTCACTTTCTTTTCTGCGACCGTAAGTGTAATATGTGGTGTATCGCCGGTTTCGTTGCTATACGTCAATGACAATTGGGATACGCATATTTACTTACGTTGATGACATGTGATGTTATGTGTTGCTGGATATGTTATATTGGATCGTCGTGTTTGAATAGCCGGGATTTTTTTGTAAGATGAGAGTTTTTCATTTTCATTCATGTAAAATTCATTGTATGTAATATTCTTTTATTAGGTCACTTCCGGGTTGAGGAAGATGTCACCGTTGATGTATATTATTTACATTTCCGTATTAGGATAGACCCAAGGAGGAAAGCACAAGTAACCGGGTTCTAGGGTCCAGTGGGAGACCATCTCGAGAAGTAGAGTCCGGGTCTCCTAACTCTAAAATTGGTAGGGTTGCTTGCCGCTCTCGTAGGGGTCTTGGGATGTGGGTTTGGCTATTCATCACGACCGTGGAATCCGTGTTTTATACAGGCTCAAAATAAAACACGGACATCCTAGTATATCCTATATTTCATATGTTGTTTTCTGCTGCGATATCTGTGATGTGATCATTTGATATGATGAGATAGATACTGTATATAGTATATGTGATATATTATATAGACGTTGCTTATGTTTTACACCCACGCTAGCCCTGCCCCGCTCTTCCGTTAGTTACCTAACCTAACGGTGCACGACGGGACTTCGAGGCGAATGCGGATGGTTAAGCGTACGTTGTATTTATCTGTGATGCTTAGGTAACTTAAATGATGGGACATTCATTAATGAGATTAATGAAAGAAAATAAACCTAATGATGTTGTGGAATCGAATTTTCAAAAACAGGTAGCTCTAGCTGTTGCTTTGCATAGCGGTGTTCCTTGTAGAATATCCTGCACCTTATTCGATGAGGAAGAGCCGAGATCCCTTCACCGGGAGTGACCTCTTTAGCAATAACTAGCAGATGCTACAACCCTCGGTTTTGTCTTTTGATTGCTTTTCTAGTTCTTGCTTTGCATAGTGGTATTGTGAATATCCTGCACCTCATTCGACGAGGAAAGAGCCGAGATCCCTTCACCGGGAGTGACCTCTTTAGCGAAACTAGGAAAGGCCTCAAAAACACTCCATTTAAAACCATTTGATTCTGCAACGAGATCAAGTTCAAAGCGTTAAAGGTTTTCTTAAAAACCATCCGCAACCCTCCGTCATTTTAGAAAGTAGAGTACTTAGTATTCATGCTGCGTATGTTGATTATAGTCTAGGCGTAGTGTACGGTAGCTAAGTGATGTCTTCCTACAAAACATATGATGTGATTAATTAGGACAGTCATGTGATTATGTTGATTATAGTCAAGGGTCATATGGGCGGGTCTAATTAATCAGGAAATGACGGGTATAACTTGACTAGTGCTTATGATATGTTGATCATAGTCAAGGTCATAAGTGCTAGGGGTAAAAACCATTATCGGAAGTTTCAAGTGTTGAAATTTGCAATGAGATTGCATACCTTCTATGTGATAGTTGGATCATGATACCCACTACGAGTAATAGTTACTCCTGGGAGAGTTTTGCACTTTACAATTAGCCAATCAAGTAGGTGTCTAGAAAGGTGTCAACGGGGTTACGCCCATGGGAAAATGAGGTTTATTTTAATTAGGTCCGTACGAAAGCACGGGGAACCTCCCTTAAAGTACCGGCACTGGCCTGGCTGAAATATTTGCGAACTTGTAGGGCGTAATTAATCCCGGCTAGTCATTCCTTTTAAGGTTTGAAGGAAGATTTGATAAAAATAGTGGGAGCCATCCTGATTAGATAAAATATATAACCAATCTAATCTTGCAAGAGCACACGCAGAGTGTTTTCTTCTCTCTCTCTCTCCAGGTAGCGACCATGTCACGCCTTAATCAAGATAATAATATGGATGTATTTACTGAACCCGCTTGTTATACTGAGCTGGGGAACGTTGGCCCCGCTCCAACTTATAATTGTTATAAGACCGAGCAGGAAATAGGGGAATACCAGGATTCCCATGCCGCCCAAACGAAGAAAGTGCATGATGATGCATCTACTTCGGGTGTGTTCGTTATAGAGAACTGTTTCTCAGTATCCTCTACGTCCTGGGTATGTGATACCGGATCAGGATCCCACACTTGTAATCTGTTACATGGGCTACAGATAGGTAGAGAACTGGGAATAGGGTGATATGTCTCTAAGTATAGAGATTGGTGCAATTGTTGCAGCCAAATCAGTTGGCAGTTATCACCCTTTATTATCAAGTACATTGATTCTGAATGAATGTTATTAGATACCGAACCTGATGTACAACATCATATCAATCTCTTTATTTAGTAAAGATAGATATAATTTTGTATTGTTGTATAATGTTTTGAACATTTCCTATATCAAGAGTTGATCGGTTCAGGCACGTTATCTAAAAGTATATACGTTTTAAATCAAACAACAGTTCTTTACGTACAGAATACACACAAGAGGAAGAGTTCAGAAATGAACGAAACCTTCTTGAGGCATTGTAGACTAGGTCATATCAATGCGACCCGACTAGCTAAGTTACATTTAGATGCATATTTAAATCAGTTTGAATTTACATCTTGTGAAACTTGCCAGTCATGCCACAAAGATAAGATGACCATAGCTCCGTTTACTTGAAACAAAAAAGGGTTAGTGAACCCTTGGGACTGATACATAGAGATGTATATGGTCCCCTGTCTACACATGCCAGGATTGGTTCTTTGTACTTCATTATATTCACTGATGATCTCTCAGGATTCGGACATGTGTTCCTGTTGAAACACAAGCCTGAAGCCTTTGAGAAATTCAATGAATATAAATCCGAAGTAGAGATCCAAAACGGGTATAAGTATTATGTCCTTTGATGAGATCAGGGAGGAGAATACTTGTGCATGGAATTCTTGGACTATTCTAAAGGAGAATGAGATTCTCTCTCAGCATTACTCCTCCGTATACACCACAGCACAACGGTGTATCGGGGTAGGGAAATCGCACCCTAAATGATATGATGCGCTCTATGATGAGTACTACTGAGTTGCCTGTTTCCTTTTGGGAGTTATGCACTTGAGAAGCTACATACCTATTGAATTGGGTTCAAATCAAATCAGTGCCTACCACTCCATATGAGATATGGTATGGGAAGAGCCCATGTCTTAAGCAAGTTAAGATTTGGGGTTGTCCGGCCTATGTCAAAAGCAAAATCCGGACAAGCTCAAGGCAAGGTCAGTTCTGTAGAATTGGAAGGAGTTCCAGCTATACAAACTACAGCTGATGATTTGGTAGAACCAGAGGATTCAATAGTTCCCAACGAACCTCAGCCTCTCCGCTGATCTGGTAGGGTTCCTCATTCACCTGAGAGATACTTCGGTTTCTCGATGACAGTGGGAGCGAGGATTGCATCATGAGATGATGACCCAACTAGTTTCGAGCAGGCCATCAAGAGTGGCGACTCTGTAAGAATGATTGGATGCTAAGCGATCTAAGATGGAATCTATGTGCACCAACAAAGTATGGACTTTGGTTACTATATCTGAAGGGTTAAATCCCCATCAGGAGCAAGTATATCTTGAGAAGATTACTTGGTGTAGATAGAAAAGTTGAGACTTTCAAAGCTAGACTTGTTGTAAGAGGTTCTAGTCATCGACCAGACGTGGATAATGATGAAACCTTTTCTCCAGTGGCTATGCTTAAGTCCATCTGAATCCTACTTGCCAATGCTACATACCATGATTACGATATCTGGTGGTTGGGTGTCATAACTGCTTTTCTAAATAATGATTTAGAAGAGAACGTTTATAAGTACACGGCCAGAGGGCTTCGTAGACAGTGGGAGCAACAGAAATATATGCAAGTTGCTTTATGTGTTAAAGCCTGCATCGCGGAGTTGGAACGTCTATTTTGATGTAGTAGTCAAAGAGTTTGACTTCATCAAAATGGTAGATGAACCTTGTATATACAAAAAGGTTGTAGAGAGTATGGTGGTCTTTCTCGTATTGCACGTGGATGACATACTCTTGATAGGGAAGGTGTTTCCTATGCTACACTCGGTCAATCTCCTCTTATCACATTGATTCTCCATATAGGATCAAGGTGATACCTCCTAAATCCCGAGTTTTGGGTCTATGAGATAGATCTAAGTAGATGTTAGGATTCTCACTAGGTGTAGTGAGAGGCTATCAATCGATCCTGAGGAGAATCACTGGATACCTTCCAGGGTGGTAAGGACGACTGAATGTCAGTCACAGGCATTGTCTTTACCCTCAGTGGAGGGACGGTATGTTGGAAGAGTTCCAAGCTAGATACCGTGACATACTAGATTATAAAGGCTGGATACATCGCTATCAACGATGCTACCAAAGAGGTAGTCTGGGTGTATATTTGTTCATGAGATGAACTTGGTTCCCACCATTGTGTGACAATGGAGGTATGGCTTTGGCCTAGGAACCCCGGTTCCATCAGTGACCCAGACATATTCTAAGACAGTATCACCTGATCATGGAGATGGTTGATCTCCAAAAGATCGAGGTTAGGAAAGTAGACTTAGAGTTTAACACGGCGGATCCACTCACTGAGGCCTTCCCTGCGAGAGACTTTTATAGGATGTTGGGTATGCAATATTGCAACAACTGGCCTTAGTGCAAGTGGGAGATTGTTAGTTGTATGTATGCCCTAGAGGCCATTATTGTACATGAGATGTATATTATAGTGGATGCTGGGACATATATAGGGAGGACTTTCTTGCTCGACATGATAGTACGCTATCTGGTTGCTCTTTATCTTAACATGTACACTTACTGTCTCTCTATTACATGTTGATAAAGCCCTTAGGATGTGTACTCGACTTCCAGGATTATGATGCAGATCATACTAGTGGGGCCTGGGTAGTCCATAAGTTCATCCTTCAATATTCCTAATCGAGGGAATATCGAGACGGGGCATCGATATTCCAGAGAAGACTAGCGTATATCTTCTCGACCCATGTGATGGGCGATGGATGATCCCATATCCATTGGTGTTTGACATCAGAGATGGTATACGGGTCCTCAGTAGAGACTAGATACACTGAACGGACTTGCCGAGAACTCCTAGATGGTATTATACCTCACGTCAGATAGCAGTTCTCTGGTGACACTGGTACAGGTTAGTCTGTCGACTCGAGATCGTCATAGAGTCTTGTGTGTCTCCCACTGTGCTTTGATTTCCACCCTACCACGGCTCTACTGAGTCGTGCAAACAGATGGTTTTTGGGCACAGTCCCGAGTTACATGGAGGAAATGAGCGATAAGAGGGGATTCGTCTCTCCCGGTATTGGAGTTTGATGTTGCGCTATGCTCCATTGGTCAAAACTGAAATCCCTGGCCAAGGTAGATGTGATTTACTGATAAGTGTTATCAGTAGTTTCACGCCCGTTATGGACCTTACATCGGCTGACTTATCAAGCTAGTGGGGTCTGACGTTTACCACCCCTAGACGAGATATGCGACATATCAGCCGAACAGACCGGACTGTGCGGTAGTGTTACTGATTAGATTCGCAGGAGTGTGAGCAGGCTTGCTTGCTGATCTTCTGATCGCTCAATACCCGGGTGGCCGTTAAGTTTAGCAGACCGCTTGCGGCTTGTGGGTGACTGATATGATCACCACCTACTGCCGGCGTATTGACGAGTCTTTAGAGTCCTACACAGAGGTTTCCTGGCTCAGGCGAAATGAAGTAGGAGCACATATGTGATATGTGCGGGACCGAGATTGATACGAGTATATGATACCGTATTTTATTCTCGCGATATGTGATATCGGCCGGGTATATGTGATATAACCGGGTTGTCGAATCAAGTGTTGATTCAGTAAGTTGATATTATTGATATTAGTCGGTTATATGTAATATAGCCGGATCATTAAATCAAATGTTGATTTAATGATTTAATGTATATTTGTATATTTGATATATGAATTTACATTGACTAATATAGCTCACTTGACTTTTTCTTTTTCTCACTTATGTATGCATTTTATATATGTGATATATATTATGTATCATGCAAGGTTATATATACAACTTGTGTGTGTAGGACTCATACCATGACCATGATAAGAATTAGGGTTTTATTTATATTTAGTAATTCAAAATGGTGATAATTAAGTCATGGCTTGAAGCTTGTAGAAGCTTGTAAGCTTCATTGACTTAGTCCACTCTTTTGTTTTATTGAAGATATTTATAAACCCAATCACTTATCATAACCCATGGTTAAGTCTGTACATTGGTTAAGTGTATGACACAAAACCCACCATGGTTGCAAATTTAACCTCATTCTTTTCTCTTGTTCATTCTCATCTTCATCTTCATCTTCTTCTTCACAACTCCAAAGCTTTCTAGGTTTTGGATTAATGAAGAAATATTGTGAGAAAATAAAATCTAAAGTGAGCCCACTTCCTATTTCATCATCCTATACACTTGCTTGGGTATTATTGTTGGATATAGTGCCCTCAGAGTCAATTATTGGATCACAGGCACGTGATTGCAATGATTGAGGGAGGACCTATACCTGTAGGACAGTCTTACTCAAGATGATAGTATGCTATCTGGTTTATCTTTATCATCGTGTACATACTTTAGGTGACATTACAGGTCACTATTGCACGTTGATAGAGCCCATAGGATTCTTGCTTGACGGCCAGCAGTATGATGGCGATCATATACGTGGGAGCTGGGGGTATATAAGCACATCCTTAAAGTGGTCCCTAGTCGTGGGAGTTTCGAGACTGGGCATCGATGCTCCATTAGTAGACCAGTGTATACAGTCGAGACCCCGACGAGGGGCGGTGTCCTGTCTCACAAGCCATTGGTGTCAGTTGGTTCACCTAAGATGTAGACAGATGCTCAATGGGTTATGAGTACACCGGACAGGACTCACCGGGAACATGCTAGTTGGTATTATACCCGACGTCAGATAGCAGTCCCCAGGTGACATGTGTACATGTTAGTTTATCGACCTGAGATCGTCATTTGTCTCATGTGAGTTCCCACTGTACTTTGATTACTACCCTACCACGGCTCAAAGGAGTCGTGCAAACAGGTTTTAGTTGGGTACAGTCCCGAGCCACATGGAGGCAGTGAGCGGATCGTCAGGGGTTTCGTCTCCCCCGGTATTGGGGGTGAGATCGCGCTGTGTCTAGGAGAGCCATTACACGAAGTCCTTGGCCAAGGCAGGAGATTTACTGGTAGGTATTCCAGTAGTATCTCAGGGTGTTCTGGGCTACACTCCGACATGACTTGTACCGCTTTTGGGGGTCTGACTTTTACCAACCCCCTAGGCCCACCATGCGATGCTCATAGAAAAGCGAACCGGACTGTACGGATATTATCACTGACAGGCTCAGTAGGGTGTCAGGATGAGTTCGCTCATCGACCTCCCTTTTGTTCAATACCTGGTAGCCCGTTACGTACGGCTAGTACCTCTGACATGCTAGTGGTTAAATCCATAGCCAAAGTATTGACGAGTCTTTAGAGTCCCCCACAGACAGTTTCTCAAGTTTCGGGCGAAACATTGTAGAGGCCGTATGATATATGGCAGGGTTCGATCATATACGTGCAGTAGTGCACGGATCATGATCGGACGGATCATAGGCTTTGGTTTAAGCCGGATCCTAGTATTAGATTTGTTGGATTACTTTTGTCTCATCGCATTCGCATTCAGTCGGAATGCGGATGCAGGAATGTATATACAGCTGAGGGGTATCCTTGTGATCCGTCACGAGTTTACTTTAGATGTTGCCGTATCTTTTTATTGTTGTAAACATTTGGGTTAATGTTTACAAATGGAAATTGTGGGCTTAAATCATCATTTTGAGCATTTAATGTGACATAGACTTCATTGGTGACTCATGGTCTCTTTTCTTGTGCTAATGTCACATTATGTGATTGATTTGTGGTTTGAAATGAGGGGAAGAGAGAGAAGGGCAGCCATGATAACGTTTGCTCTTGTATTTTTTTGCTTGCACTCTCTCATTTTTATCATGGATAACAAAAGAAAGAAAAGGTCTCCTCCTCTTCTTCTTCCTCTAGCTCACAACCTCCATTGATGGCTTCATCTTCAACCTCCATCCATACAATGGATGCAAGAGACAAAGTGATCACACACATTCTCTACATCGCCTTGGACACGTCGGCTAACGAACTTCGTGCCCGAGTTGCTTCGGATGAAGCGGGAGCCCGTAAAAAGACTCAAAAATGTGGTGCCCTTTCCGGCGGGGAGATCGAGATCAGAGATGCCGCGAGGAGCTTCGGATGGTGGCCAAATACCGAAGGACACGGATCGATCGGTATAGCTTTTCCAACCCTTTCTCTAGTTGCTAGTTATAGGTTAATGGTTCGATCCGGGTTTTAAAGTCCGCGATAGCGCCGGCTTCTAGTTTAGAAAAAGTTTTCGTTTCCGCATTTTGGCCTCGGACAGACGGCCGGGGCGCTGCCGTTGACTTACTTGGTATCAGAGCCACGCCATTAACCTTTACTAGTTTGCTCTAACGTGTTTAGAACATCGATCGAACAAAATTTCCGAAACCGCAATTTCAAAAGTCGAGTTTCTGTCGAATTTTTTTTGTCGTCGAAAAATTATTTTGAGTATTGTAGAAAATCAGGCAGGCTTTTTTAAGACCACAGCTGAAATTTGGTGAAGTGATTGTAAGTGCACGGCAGCGCCCCGGTCGTCTGAACGAGGCCAAAATGCGGAATATGAAAACTTTTCTTTAAACAGAAACAGGCGCTACCGCGGACTATTAAAACCCGGATCGGGCCATTGATCTAATGCTAGCTAACTAGAGAATGGGTAGAGAGATATACCGAGCGATCCGTGTCCTTCGGTCTTCTCGTCGTCATACCGATCTCCCCGCGGAATCTCCGATCTTCATCTCCTCGTCGGAAGGACACCACATCGCCGGGTTCTTTTACGGGCTCCCACCTCTGGACCGAGGCAACTCGGGCACGAAGTTGGCGAGTCGACGTGTCCAGGAATGCTGTAGGCTAAGTGTAGAGTGGTTTGTCTCGAGGGGTTGTTGAAGTTGCCCTTTTAGATATCAAGGTGGAGGAATGAACTTGGGAGATGAGGTAAGTGTTTTGTGTAAGCAAATGAGATGAAATCCCACTCTCCAAATTTTTGGACAGCCCCCACAAGTGTGGCCGGCCAAGCAACTAAAGAAAATGAGAGAGACGAGGAAGTGGATCAATCATGCAAAGAAAAGGAATGATGATAATCATGAAGAAAGTCACCTCAATAATTATGTCAACCCACTCCATCAACCATCATATCTCCAAAAGTCAAGCAATCATGAACATAGAAGTCAAATGATGGTTGAACCATCATGAAGCTATCAATCTTACAAGAAACACCCTCCATTTTTCTAATTTGCACATTTGCAAATGAGCCCTCCTCCACCAATTTTCAGCCAAGGAAAGAAACAAAGGAAAATAGCCGAAACGGAATGCGAACTGGCAACTTCAAAAAAAACCGATCCCGTAATAAATTACAGGAAAACCCCGTGACTGTATATACATACCCGCATTTGTATTCCGACCGAAAACAAATGCAATGAGATAAAATCTACACTGTACAATACTAGGATTCGGCTTAAACCAAAGCCCGGTAGTATTATCCGTCCGATCATGATCCGTGCAATACCGCACGTATATGATCGAACCCTGCCATATATCCATACGGCCTCTACAGCGTTTCGCCCGAAACTTGAGAAACTGTCTGTGGGGGACTCTAAAGACTCGTCAATCCCTTGGCTATGGATTTAACCACTAGCACGTCAGAGGTATTAGCCATACGTAACGGGCTACCAGGTATTGACCAAAAGGGACGTCGATGAGCGAACTCATCCTGACACCCTACTGAGCCTGTCAGTGACAATATCTGTACTGTCCGGTCCGTTCGTGTCACGACCCGAAAGAGCACGTGACTGGCCCTCGAAACATATGAAGCCTATAGGACTCCATCTGATCCAAGTAAGCCAAAAGCCCAGAAATCTAAAACCATTTTTAAGAATAAGTAAAGAAAACTGGTTTTAAGGAAGTGAAGAAATACAGGTTTGAAATCAAGGTTTTTAAATAACTAAGCCGAATATGCATTTAAAAACAGTACAGTCCTTTCTAAAAATTTCGGCAGAGTTTCCTTTGTAAAACGGGCCCCGAATGGGGTACAACATGGATAACAATATAAACAATGATAAGGCATCCCCAAGCGGGAGCTAGCTCTTCGTCAATCGACGGTCACAACCACACAATGATATGATAATATACAACGCCAAGTGGCGAGGATCAAAACCAAAAGAAAGCTCAAAAGCAACAAGGAAATCCGCAATACAACTAAGCGCGACTCTAAGGTCGAATAATACGACACTGCCTCTAAGTCTGAAAGAATATACAAGTTTTGGTTGATGGACAATTTCTAGATACAATGAAATACATGAATAAAATGGTGATTCTTGATACGAAAGAATCCACCTACCAAAGCAAATCACCCGCAAGAAGGCAGTGTGCCAGAAATGCCGCAATGAAACCTGTACGGCAGAACCTGCAAGAACTGTGGCACAACGTGGGTGAGTTGCCAACTCGTGAATAGAAACATCTACAAGCAGAAACCGAATACAAGACATAATCCTAGGTCAATACGATCAGTATAGAAAATCCTCAATATAAAACATGCAGCCTATAGCAAGGCTAGGGTAAATATCTAACCCGAGTGCAATCTCATGTGTCTGTGTCAGTGCCTCAGATAACAATATAGCATATGAATGAGATATGAATGCGTGAAAACAGAATACATTCACTTGAAACAACTGTTTTCATACTTTAGTGAGATTTCCCCTGTATTTTAAAAATAAGGTACCACAATGAAATCAGCATAAAACTGTGCCTAGCATCGGCACAAACGAAATCCCAATATCCTGATATCTCAAGGTCTCAGCCACAATATCTAGGGCGCCGTCAGTCCAGACCGGCCCCTACCATAAATCTCAGACCACGACGGTATCCTCCGGATATCCGACGCGTCGGGTAAAATCACCGGTAGGTAGTACTCCCCTGCCAGGCTCAACGTCATCACCACATTCCTCTTGCCCCGGGGTACCGTACCGGGTCCACCATGTACCCGAAACGGTTCATCCGTCTCCTCGAATCGGGTTTCCAAATCCATCAGCAAACTCATGGTGGACGACTCATACATCATGGGAAAACCGCACTTTTTATTTTAAAAGAGAGAGAAAATGTTTATTTGTGTTTTTGCGGTTTTCCTCCAAATCCAGAAAATCTCATAGAAATCCAAATCCAAACTTCAATAGCATGCAAAATAGTGAATATATGCATGAGAATCCATGAATGCGGCATAACAATGAATAATAGTATGCAGGAAGTAGCAGGTAATAACTACAATGTCTAAACTACTAGCAAAAAGGCTATGTCAAGCAATAATATATTTTCTAAGGTGTACGTGACATGGAAATTACCGATGAAGATGTGTGTGAGCCGGCAAGTAAGTGTACGTGGTACATACGCATCATCGGTAATGGTGCTGGTGTCCTATCAGCATGATATTAATACTGGAGTATGAAACATAGAATAAGAATGCGATGCAAAGCGAACCATAAAAGGGGAGGGGGAGCTGAAACTAGACGTAACCAAAACTAATCTGCATTACTCTAATATAAGTCCTACGAATGGTGCCTTTTGAAATAACACGAATCATGGGGTTTTGAAAATAGGGGCTACGGTGTTTTTATGAAAAGGTACGTCGTTTTTGAAATATCCGTAGATTCCCTTGAGCTGTCTTTAAAAAATGCCCACGATTCGTTAGTTTTTGAAATAGGTAAGAAGTTTAATCCACTCTAACAACTACACTAACTATACGGCTGAACTAACAAGCTGAACTACAGGTAATGAAACCGCCTAACATCTGAGTCGATATATATATATAGATATATAGTCGGTGATCCCGCCTCAATGTCATATCGTAAGGTATCCTCGAGTTATGAGTGCGGATCTATCATCAATATCGGCTCGTACGGTAAATCATCGTACGGCATCCCCAATAACTGGGTAGGGTTCAACATCTCACTGTCTCATCACATAATAGGTATCACTATCAACAGATCACATAATCTGGGGTACTATTCTATGTCTAGCACAAAAACGATACCATCAAAGAAGTATGCATGCGGGGGTAAACACATATCCCAAGTCCGCAAGAATCACATTTCGTATCCCAAATACGAATCATATCAAATCACCGATCTCGCGGCACAAAGCCCACATCATCGACCCATCTCCAAAGTCATCCCATAACATCAAGTACAGTGCAAGTATAAGAAACACACAAGTGTATGCGTGTGGGTGCAAATCTATCCTATGGTTCGCCACCAGGAGCTATGCTAGTTATTTCTACCCCTAACTATCCAAAATACTCATATATCACAATAAACTATATAGTAATCTATCTACGGACTGCGGGGGTGCTATACGCCATCCACCCGACTTCCCCCTGTAGATATAATCTACTCACCTGTATCCTGCGTGTCGGTGTCGATGTCACCGTCATTTTCCGCATCGCCTCGGATCGTCGCGGTGTACCTACACATATCACACGTAACGCATCGCATCAAAACCAAATCAACACTTGAAACGACACACTAAATCCAAAACGACACGCTAAAACCAACACGATACGCGAAAAGGCCTATAGGTTAGAACCTATGGCTAGCCTTCGCAAAACAACCCGGAATCACTCGATATAGACGTATAAACGTCACACGATCGAGATAACACACAAATACCAAAATCACCAAATCAAAATACGCAAAACCAAATACTGAATTTAAGGCAGCAACCCATGAAAACGATCCCAGATTTCGTCTCAGGCCAAATCAGGGCAAATCAACAACTCTAGGGTGCTATATGATCTCTACTAAACTCAAATTCCCCATCACAACTCACAAAACCCTCAAACCCTAACTAGTTTTCACCAAGTCCACAAATTTACCCGATATCGATTCTAAACTTGCATAGGGGTATATGTAAAGCTAAAACTAAGACTATGGTTCAGAAATTACCTCAATTGGCAACTCAAGAATTTTCTTGAGTTGCCCCTAGTGGCCACAATCCATGCTTTCTTGGTCCATCTTGTAGATCTCGGGCTCGTGCACACTTTTAATGAAACGGATATGAGGTTTTGGGGTTGATTTTGAGATGATTCATGGCTTGAAGAGGGGAGGGAGATGAGGAAGGGGGCAGCAGCAGCAAGAGGAGAGGAAGAGGGAGAGAAATGAGGAATGAAGGATGCGGCTAAGGGTATAAGTCAAAGTCCACCTCTCTCTCTCACCTACCCTCATTTTCTTTTCTTTTCTCTTTTCTTTTAAACCATAATCCTTCTCACAAGAATAGTAAACCCAAATGAAATCCATGGCTAGAAAAATGCACAAGTGTAGAAAATGTGATATGTGCAAGTTTTGCACAAAATTGCCAAAAAAAAACCCGATTAGCGATTTTAATCGCGATTAGCACTAAATTAGTGTCAAAATGATCACAATAACCTAAAAATGTCATAATTCCAATAATTAACCCATTTTAGAATTTTCCATAATTTTCCGTAATTTTTCTCCATTTATTTGCATTTAAATATTAATTTAATATTAAAATAATCAATAAAATAATATTAAATTATAAAAATTCCTAAAAATAATATTTTATTATTTTGGAAATGTTACAATCTACCCCCCTTAAAGAAATTCGGTCCCCGAATTTAAATTTAAAATCCCCAAGTACTAAAACATTTCGATACAAATCCCAAGTCGTCGGGGCTCCGAAATCATCAACACATAGAACGTCACAGCGCAATGCATGCGCAAAGGTACTGAGCAGATAACTCAAAAACAACGCTCCATCAAGCATCCCGCAATCATCGGAGTCAGGGTAAAACAATCTCAATGTCAAATCCAATACAAAATCGATATGATATGGATCAGAACTACACATGTAGACATCCAATCTATACATGTAAATAGCTGATGCAAAAGCATGCCAAATCTTTTTTTTTGTCGCTGTGCGATGCACCTAACACTGCACAGTGGCGGACGTTTTTCACAAGAAAAACTATATATGTATATATATCCTTCGTTTACCAAACACGTTCCGCCGTTTTAAAAGCAATTTAGAAGGGTTTCCTTGTTTTAAAACATTTCGTGTCATACCAGACACGTAAGTATATATATATCGAGACTATAGCTCGCTCCTTGGAAATCCCTTCGAAAACAATCGATGCATGCAAAAGTATATCCAGGTACCGTCCACTGACTAGTCCTGCTCAGTATGAAAGCAAAATCCAACATCATAAAAAGTACTGCTCCAAAAAGAATAAATCCCAAAAATGCACGTAACACAATCCCGTGCGTCTAGTGCGCACGGAAATCAAAAATCCAAATATGTGCTAAACAGGTGCACAAATCAACATCTAGGTGCAACGGGTGTGCACGAAGCATCCGTCATAGGCAACGTATATGCCTGACAGCCAAAATCCGGTGCATCTGACATGCACGAAGAAATCTCGATTTAGTGCATCGGGTGTGCACCAAAATCGTATATCAAAGCACTAAAGGTGCATGAAAACCATGCTGGAAGTGCAAATCAAATCACTGCATACGGTAGGCATGAAATCTCAATCAATCTCTCAAATGTAATAGCTAGACGCAAAATATATAAATATTCAGTGGGTGCATGAAATAAATATCATGAAACTCAATCATCAAAACTAAATCATGCAACAGAACGCCCAAAAATACCGAAATCCAACATGACGGATACGTGATGACCGAATCACAAAATCACAAATCATAAATACCGTCGTCGGTAGCTCCTCCTTCAAGGTCGAGAAGGAGTCGGTGCAATCCACTGCTAGCAGCGCAGGATATCTACCTGCCTCTTGCTCACGGCCTAGTGTCTTCTGACTCTCTGGGTCCTTATCTTCTCTGCGGATTACCTATCACGCGGTCAATCGGCTCATCGGCCCTGTCAGGTGTGCTAACGGGGACGATTCCGTGCTGGCACTTCTCTGGTCACCTCTCGGTCAAACCTCACGACCACTCGTAAGGCAGCAAATTACTGACGTCGGCCTCTGACTCTCTGAATGCCCGTCACACAACTGATCCTGGGTGCAAACATCATTGCAGCAATATCCTGGAAGGAATCCTGCTCAAGGTCTATTCCAATCATGCCTATGCCGATCTGTACAGAGGCTAGCTCTCCTGCATAACCTCTTCTCGCTCAAAGGGCATCTGTGTCCTCAGCACATCATTTCTCGGAAACCGGTCGCATCCCAACGTCTCTGTAAGCATATCAGGTCTCTAGTCTCGACGGGAAGCAATGACAGCTCGTCAGTGTCTCACACGAACCTCTTGTTTCACCTGTCTCTATCGTCGTCTTGCGACGTCACGTTTCTATCTGCGCACTGCAATGTTATCAGCTCTGACCCATCTGAAATCTCTCGCACGGACTCGAAATCGCGTACTCTGTAGCTTCATCATTCCGTAGAAGCTGTCTGGTCGAACAGATCCTCGGGAACACGTCCCTACCATCGGAGGAGAACTCATCACTCGTCCGTCCTTGATCAATTCGTAACGCATCTGGGTAAGTTCCTTTATCCGATCCTGGTCAACTACCTCGTCGACAATACCGAACTCTGGCCTGCTGGGTGTGCGCAACACGACCACTCCTGGTCTAGGTCTTCTCGTATCATACCCCAGAAAGGTCCTGTCGAGGTTCCTTTCTCAAATCTCAATCCTGCCGAAATGCCCGGAAGTCATCATCCAATGCTGAAGCTAAAGCTTATTCCGGAACGGCTGCATACTTATCGCGCTTCTTTCTGGAAGATATATCCATATACCACGCCTCGGGGGGCATATCACATCTCTAATGTCAGCGGAGTGGGATATCATCTCGTCGAAATCTCGTACGAACTCTTTTCTTCACTCTGCTCAAATGTCGACAGCTTCGGACTTAACTCATCGTGGCTACACGAACTGCGCTCCGACGGCTATGCTCGCATCTAGAGTCTCCCAAGCAGTGTCCCATCACGATATCCGAAAGATGTCGAACCATCCGATCGACTCGTCAGATCCTCATAATCCCCCAAGAGCTCACATCTCGGGTACAGTTTAATAGTATCGAGTACATGCCACAGCGTCGGTGGTCCAGCCGTAGAAGGGCAAACCCAAGCCTCACTAATGGCGCCGCGGAACCGCCGTAAACCCTAAGGTTCAAAGGCTGTCACACGGTCATTAAATCGAGTTAGGGTTTCATTCTTCTAGAGGGTCCATAGAATCACCTGCATGTCTTTCCGTATACTTTAAACTTGGAAAATAGGCTCCTGACATTCGATCGTCTCTATCGACTCTCAACGAATCTGCGTGAAGTCGTCTCTAGCTGGAAACAATCCACCTGATGACCTCGCATCGGGGTAAGCGAATTCACCACACGTCCTAGTCATTCATCCTCGGTGACTAGCAACTCGCTATCATCTCTCTAAGTACATGCTCCTGCTGCAGTAGCTCCAATCACCTGGGCGATATCTCATCATTCGCAGCAACAACTGGCTCAAATGCCTGTACGCCGAACAACGCCTCAATCCTCCAGGAAAGGCAATACATAAGCGGTCATCTCTGAATCAGCCTGCTCTAGATCTGAGTAAGACTCTTCACACTGGAAATCTTCAGCTCAACTGGGCCCGCTCTGGCGCAAAATCGGACGAATCACCTTCGTCTCTCAAATCGGGTAGACTAGCTATCATTTGTCGCATATCTGCCTGAAAGCTACGGCAATCTCAGCTCGTAAGCTCCGAAAGCAACATCCTGTCAATTTCAGCAACAGCTGGTCCATCTGTCTGCACTGTAGGCGACATCATAATCTCTGAGGTATGCTGTACATCAACAGTCCTCTCTCAACTGGCAGCTCTAACAATGGCCCGATCATCCGGTGCAAGACCAAGCACTCGCCTCCACTAGAGGTCACAATCACCAATACTAACTCGAGACGTTCCAATGTCACCAGAAAACACAATGGTCGGCCCTCGTACCAAACGAGCTCACATCGGCCGTAACCCTAGCAGCAGCCCAAACTGCGCTCAAACACGGTGACAGGAATCTCAATCAAGTACCAAAGAGAGTACACCAGTGGCAAGAAGGGAAACAACAGATCCAAAGTGGATACATGATCATAGGAAGGAACAGTATCAATGATGGTATGATCACGAAACTAATTGAATCGGGGATCTCAAATGGATGAATAATCCTGGATATGAAGAGAATCACTGATCTCGAAAGTATGTACATCCTAAGGTTCCTTAAGCGGAGTGGCGTGTCGTAAGTATGCCGCGGAACATACCAACGGTACGTCACTCTACTTTAGTTACCTAATCCATCAACCAAGGGTCATCCTAAAACGACGAAAGTTCGGGTTTACACCCCCTCGACCAAGTCTAAGTTCCGTAAGGTCAAGCCTAAGTTCCGTATATAAACAACTCCCTAGGCTCCACATAGTCAAACTTAGACTCGAACCAAGGTCAACCTAGCGCTCTGATACCAATTTTGTCACGACCCGAAAGAGCACGTGACTGGCCCTCGAAACATATGAAGCCTATAGGACTCCATCTGATCCAAGTAAGCCAAAAGCCCAGAAATCTAAAACCATTTTTAAGAATAAGTAAAGAAAACTGGTTTTAAGGAAGTGAAGAAATACAGGTTTGAAATCAAGGTTTTTAAATAACTAAGCCGAATATGCATTTAAAAACAGTACAGTCCTTTCTAAAAATTTCGGCAGAGTTTCCTTTGTAAAACGGGCCCCGAATGGGGTACAACATGGATAACAATATAAACAATGATAAGGCATCCCCAAGCGGGAGCTAGCTCTTCGTCAATCGACGGTCACAACCACACAATGATATGATAATATACAACGCCAAGTGGCGAGGATCAAAACCAAAAGAAAGCTCAAAAGCAACAAGGAAATCCGCAATACAACTAAGCGCGACTCTAAGGTCGAATAATACGACACTGCCTCTAAGTCTGAAAGAATATACAAGTTTTGGTTGATGGACAATTTCTAGATACAATGAAATACATGAATAAAATGGTGATTCTTGATACGAAAGAATCCACCTACCAAAGCAAATCACCCGCAAGAAGGCAGTGTGCCAGAAATGCCGCAATGAAACCTGTACGGCAGAACCTGCAAGAACTGTGGCACAACGTGGGTGAGTTGCCAACTCGTGAATAGAAACATCTACAAGCAGAAACCGAATACAAGACATAATCCTAGGTCAATACGATCAGTATAGAAAATCCTCAATATAAAACATGCAGCCTATAGCAAGGCTAGGGTAAATATCTAACCCGAGTGCAATCTCATGTGTCTGTGTCAGTGCCTCAGATAACAATATAGCATATGAATGAGATATGAATGCGTGAAAACAGAATACATTCACTTGAAACAACTGTTTTCATACTTTAGTGAGATTTCCCCTGTATTTTAAAAATAAGGTACCACAATGAAATCAGCATAAAACTGTGCCTAGCATCGGCACAAACGAAATCCCAATATCCTGATATCTCAAGGTCTCAGCCACAATATCTAGGGCGCCGTCAGTCCAGACCGGCCCCTACCATAAATCTCAGACCACGACGGTATCCTCCGGATATCCGACGCGTCGGGTAAAATCACCGGTAGGTAGTACTCCCCTGCCAGGCTCAACGTCATCACCACATTCCTCTTGCCCCGGGGTACCGTACCGGGTCCACCATGTACCCGAAACGGTTCATCCGTCTCCTCGAATCGGGTTTCCAAATCCATCAGCAAACTCATGGTGGACGACTCATACATCATGGGAAAACCGCACTTTTTATTTTAAAAGAGAGAGAAAATGTTTATTTGTGTTTTTGCGGTTTTCCTCCAAATCCAGAAAATCTCATAGAAATCCAAATCCAAACTTCAATAGCATGCAAAATAGTGAATATATGCATGAGAATCCATGAATGCGGCATAACAATGAATAATAGTATGCAGGAAGTAGCAGGTAATAACTACAATGTCTAAACTACTAGCAAAAAGGCTATGTCAAGCAATAATATATTTTCTAAGGTGTACGTGACATGGAAATTACCGATGAAGATGTGTGTGAGCCGGCAAGTAAGTGTACGTGGTACATACGCATCATCGGTAATGGTGCTGGTGTCCTATCAGCATGATATTAATACTGGAGTATGAAACATAGAATAAGAATGCGATGCAAAGCGAACCATAAAAGGGGAGGGGGAGCTGAAACTAGACGTAACCAAAACTAATCTGCATTACTCTAATATAAGTCCTACGAATGGTGCCTTTTGAAATAACACGAATCATGGGGTTTTGAAAATAGGGGCTACGGTGTTTTTATGAAAAGGTACGTCGTTTTTGAAATATCCGTAGATTCCCTTGAGCTGTCTTAAAAAAATGCCCACGATTCGTTAGTTTTTGAAATAGGTAAGAAGTTTAATCCACTCTAACAACTACACTAACTATACGGCTGAACTAACAAGCTGAACTACAGGTAATGAAACCGCCTAACATCTGAGTCGATATATATATATAGATATATAGTCGGTGATCCCGCCTCAATGTCATATCGTAAGGTATCCTCGAGTTATGAGTGCGGATCTATCATCAATATCGGCTCGTACGGTAAATCATCGTACGGCATCCCCAATAACTGGGTAGGGTTCAACATCTCACTGTCTCATCACATAATAGGTATCACTATCAACAGATCACATAATCTGGGGTACTATTCTATGTCTAGCACAAAAACGATACCATCAAAGAAGTATGCATGCGGGGGTAAACACATATCCCAAGTCCGCAAGAATCACATTTCGTATCCCAAATACGAATCATATCAAATCACCGATCTCGCGGCACAAAGCCCACATCATCGACCCATCTCCAAAGTCATCCCATAACATCAAGTACAGTGCAAGTATAAGAAACACACAAGTGTATGCGTGTGGGTGCAAATCTATCCTATGGTTCGCCACCAGGAGCTATGCTAGTTATTTCTACCCCTAACTATCCAAAATACTCATATATCACAATAAACTATATAGTAATCTATCTACGGACTGCGGGGGTGCTATACGCCATCCACCCGACTTCCCCCTGTAGATATAATCTACTCACCTGTATCCTGCGTGTCGGTGTCGATGTCACCGTCATTTTCCGCATCGCCTCGGATCGTCGCGGTGTACCTACACATATCACACGTAACGCATCGCATCAAAACCAAATCAACACTTGAAACGACACACTAAATCCAAAACGACACGCTAAAACCAACACGATACGCGAAAAGGCCTATAGGTTAGAACCTATGGCTAGCCTTCGCAAAACAACCCGGAATCACTCGATATAGACGTATAAACGTCACACGATCGAGATAACACACAAATACCAAAATCACCAAATCAAAATACGCAAAACCAAATACTGAATTTAAGGCAGCAACCCATGAAAACGATCCCAGATTTCGTCTCAGGCCAAATCAGGGCAAATCAACAACTCTAGGGTGCTATATGATCTCTACTAAACTCAAATTCCCCATCACAACTCACAAAACCCTCAAACCCTAACTAGTTTTCACCAAGTCCACAAATTTACCCGATATCGATTCTAAACTTGCATAGGGGTATATGTAAAGCTAAAACTAAGACTATGGTTCAGAAATTACCTCAATTGGCAACTCAAGAATTTTCTTGAGTTGCCCCTAGTGGCCACAATCCATGCTTTCTTGGTCCATCTTGTAGATCTCGGGCTCGTGCACACTTTTAATGAAACGGATATGAGGTTTTGGGGTTGATTTTGAGATGATTCATGGCTTGAAGAGGGGAGGGAGATGAGGAAGGGGGCAGCAGCAGCAAGAGGAGAGGAAGAGGGAGAGAAATGAGGAATGAAGGATGCGGCTAAGGGTATAAGTCAAAGTCCACCTCTCTCTCTCACCTACCCTCATTTTCTTTTCTTTTCTCTTTTCTTTTAAACCATAATCCTTCTCACAAGAATAGTAAACCCAAATGAAATCCATGGCTAGAAAAATGCACAAGTGTAGAAAATGTGATATGTGCAAGTTTTGCACAAAATTGCCAAAAAAAAACCCGATTAGCGATTTTAATCGCGATTAGCACTAAATTAGTGTCAAAATGATCACAATAACCTAAAAATGTCATAATTCCAATAATTAACCCATTTTAGAATTTTCCATAATTTTCCGTAATTTTTCTCCATTTATTTGCATTTAAATATTAATTTAATATTAAAATAATCAATAAAATAATATTAAATTATAAAAATTCCTAAAAATAATATTTTATTATTTTGGAAATGTTACAGTTCGTCTATGAGCATCGCATAGCGGGCCTAGGGGGTTGGTAAAAGTCAGACCCCTAAAAGCGGTACAAGTCGTGTCGGAGTGTAGCCCAGAACACCCTGAGATATTACTGGAATACCTACCAGTAAATCTCCTTTCTTGGCCAAGGACTTCGTGTAATGGCTCTCCTAGACACAGCGTGACCTCACCCCCAATACTGGGAGAGACGAACCCCTGCAAATCCGCTCACTGCCTCCATATGGCTCGGGACTGTACCCAACTAAAACCAGTTTGCACGACTCCTTTGAGCTGTGGTAGGGTAGTTATCAAAGTACAGTGGGAACTCACACGAGACAAATGACGATCTCAGGTCGATGAACTAACCTGTACACATGTCACCAGGGAACTGCTATCTGACGTTTGGTATAAGACCAATTAGCATGTTCCCGGCGAGTCCTGTCCGGTGTACTCATAACCCAATGAGCACCTGTATACATCTTAGGTGAACCAACTGACACCAGTGGCTTGTGAGACCGGCCACCACCCCTCGTCGGGGTCTCGACTGTATACACTAGTCTACTCTGGAGCATCGATGCCCTGTTTCGAAAACTCCTACGACTAGGGACCTTTTAAGGATGTGCTTATAGACCCCAGCTCCCACGTATATGATCGCTATCATACTGCTGGTCGTCAAGCAAGAATCCTAAAGGCTCTATCAACGTACAATAGTGACCTGTAAGGTCACCTAAAGCAGTACACGATGATAAAGATAAACCAGATACATACTATCATCTTAAGTAAGACTGTTCTAACGGTATAGGTCCTCTCTCAATCATTGCAATCACGTGCCTGTGATCCAATAATTGACTCTGAGGGCACTATCTCCAACAATCTCCCACTTGCACTCAAGGGTAATTATTGCGATGTCGCATACTCACAGCCTGTGTGATACCGAACACCCAACTCCTCTACTAATCAGTCTCACGAAACCCGTTTGCGAAACTAATGCGTTCGAGGAATAGCCTCAGTGAGTGGATCCGCCCTAATGTTTCTTTCTATGTCTCTCTTTATCTCAAGTTCGCGGAGAAACCCATATCCCGAAATGAGCAATACCTGTCTTAGAATATGTCTGGATATCTGATGGGACCTAGTTCATAAATGAACTCCAAATCCAAACTTCTTAGACTGTATCGTCTACTGAACTTAATCAGTATCCTGTGCCATGCCTCCCTCAGTATCTGCTTGAATCACCTGTCCAAAACATTTCCCCTCGTCAGAGGGAAAACTATAACTCTGACAGTCACTCTGTCATCCATGTCACCTTGGAAGCCTGGAATGATAACTGTATCCCGAATGAGGCTGTAGTTATCATATCCCTAGAACATCCACTTATGTTCTAAAGCTGCTTCCGAATGTTCCTCCAGGATTGGATCAATATCAACTTATTCCATCTACTGCAAAAAACAACATCTGGAGTGGTACTTGACATCTCATAATTGACTCAATCGCCTAAGCAAGTGATCTGCCAATCATGCACATCCCTCTCCCCTTTAGTCTGTAAGACTCCTTTAGAGAGGGTGACTCCATCACCTGCAGGTATACTACCGTGCCAGGAGTCGTCCATTCTAAAACACCTTTAGAATGCTGTCTAAATACCCAGATCGGGAAACTACCCAAATCTAGATCTAAAACCATAGATCCAGTAACCAGAATATCTTGATATTATATCCAAGTCCCTATGTGGAGAAACTACTGTGTGACAACCAAAGTACAACTGATCGTAGTGCAGGAATATCACTTCCTACTATGTGTATGTCATCCACAAATCAGGACATCACACCCTACTACCTTCTTAACAGATCCATCCCCTATTCTGATGAAGTCAAACCTATGACTGTCGTATCAGAAATAGATGATCTATCTCCGCCACATCTGCTTTAGTCTATAAATAGACATAAGCCACCTGTCCACCAATGCTTCCGCTGCTCCCACTGACTACGACAACCCTCTGGCAGAATCATATACACGTGCACTTCTAAAGCTAATTTAGAACGGCGCTATATTCATCCTCCTGCCGGGTCTCACACTGGAACAACAGCAATGGCAAGTCTGGGTAAACAAGAACCTCCCTGTCACCTTCTTTGAGCATACCGAAGTACCTCTCAAGTGCCTGAGGTTACCCACCATATCTACGGAGTGGCCAATGGAATGTCAAATCAGATTGAATCTTTAGGTTCTTATCAAATTTTCAGTAATCGTCTGCGGTTCTGGAATCACTTCCAGTTCTACCATACTCCCACTTCTGTTTTCTGAAAAAATCCATTTTACTTAAAACTGTGGCGAGTCTAGAACAATATCACTATTGATCTTCCAGATGGTAGAAAATCAACCCTCGTCATAGCCTGAGTCAACCCACAAACATCCATTACAGAAACATGCCTTGAGTTATCCAGAGTCTGGTTTTAAGCATAAGCCGGACAACTCCCCGTACCTTAACATCGTTAAGATATGAACTGTTCTATATCCAATATAGAAACAGAGGCACTGATTTAATTGGAACCAGATTCAAATCATGCAGCCGTCTCCAGTGCATGTCAACTAAATGGAAGGAGGCCTATCAGCGTTACTCAACTTAGGAATGTATCCAGATATGAGTAACCTGAAAGAGAAACAAGTTTCTCATAATCATTACTATCAACTGAATACCATACACAAGTATCTACATCTTCGATCACCTTGAAGAATCCTGATACTCGCAATACCTGGTTCTCTACTTTATTCATATACCTATAACTTCTCAAAATTCGGACCTTGCGTTTCTACGAAACACTTGTCTAAAAACTAGAGAAGTCATAAGTAAACCGAATATAGTACGAGGACCAACCCCTCTGTCCTAATGGACACTGAACAATATATAATACTCTGTATAAGTCCCTTGAGTCTAATAACTCATTCTCTGTGTGTCATAGGTTGAAGACTGTACTTATGGTTAAGAAGAATTACACCGCTGTTTAATGATCCTTACCTAACCATCCACTGATATAGGTAAATGTCACGGACATAATTTCGAAAAGGTATATCTCACTCTATAAAAATAGATATACAGATATATCAATTTGAAATTGGTGCATTACAACGGATATTCAAAACAAAATACTTGCCGTTTGGCAAACAACCCAGGTGGTTTCCTCAAATATCACCAATTACAACGAATTCCGATATAATGAGGACAATCACCTAATTCCCAATAACTTACTCCCACTTATCATCTATAAAACCTTACAGATGTGAGATTCATACGTGGTAAATACATACCCTGGAGGAAGTGTCTAATTAGGAAATCAGTTTTCTTTTAACAGTACATAGTGAAACTGAAATATTGAAATGTTTCGTAGGGGTATCCGGGTATTCCTAGTAATGCCTCTTCCATTATCATATTCACAACTGTAACCGTATATTTCTTTGCCATCTCTCCAAATCCCTTCATATGTCTTTAGCCATTACCTTCTGTTCACCCTCTTAGGCTAAATGGTTTTCTTCCTTCCCCACCGTTCGGCACCAGCCTATGGTTTGGAAGAAGACTATCCAATAAGCATAATGGGTGTACTGTCCTAATCCTAGGAGCACTCGCAACACGAGAGAAGGTGAAGATAAAAGACACTTGAATAAACCTTATTCCTATTTCTCCTGAACCAGAATCCATCCCCGAACTGGAACAAGTTCCTTTCGAGTTCGTATATAACCATACGATGGAGTATCCAAATAACTGTGGATCTTCGTAGTGATACGGAGTGTTCTGGAGAAAACTAAAGGTGAAGTGGGAGTGGTAATGAAATACTTGGTTTGGTCGTAAATAGCAGTCGCAATTGACTTTGCCCTCTTACTAATCCCTTTATTTGTCTTTACTTAATACCTTATGTATACCATCGTTAGGCTAATTGGTTTTCTTCATTCCCTACCAGTCGGCACCTGCCTATGGTTTGGAAGAAGACTATCCAATTTGCGTAATAGGTGTACTGTCCTAATCCAAGGAGCACTCGCAACCCGAGAGAAGGTAAAAGGAAAAGACAACTGAATAGTCCTATTCGTTTTCTTCAGAACCGGAGACCATCATCGAATAAATTCCTTCGAGTTCGTATATAACCATACGATGGTTGTATCCAATGGAAGTGGACGTTCGTAGTAATACGGGGTGTCCTGGAGAAAAGGGTAAAAGTAGGAGTGGCAATGAGGTATGCAACTCTGACAATCCAAAAGCCAGTGTTTAAGAAGGTTCGGTCAACTTGGTCACTGAGTCATAGTCAAGGGTCGGGCGATGGTCGCTGCCAAAGAGAGAGAGAAAAGAAACACTCAGCGTGCACTCTAACCTAGATCAGAATGGTTATCACTTTATCTAATCAGGAAACCTCCCACTCTAACGTTAAATTCTCCTCCAAACCTGAAAGAAGAATTAGTCGGGATCACCTGAGGAGTAAACCAACTCATCAGTAGGAATCGGAATCCAACTATCATCTCATGCTAACGTAATGGAATCCACTCACGCTATCACACTCCAGAAGGTATGCGCATAGCTGGCAAGTTTCAGTTTATTTAGAAACCCCCGATGTGATTTTTACCCCATGCTCTTATGACCTTGACGTAGGCCAAAATATCATAAGTCACATGTCAAGTTCTACCCGTCATTATCCAGGTTAATTTGAACCCACCCGTACATACCCTTGACTTTGGCCAACAAGGCAGTACGACTGTCCCAAACCAATGCATCTATCTATGCAACAGATAAATATCCGGTAGCTACCAATCACTATGCCTTGGCATAGGTCAAAATACATAGCTTGAATACTACCGAACATTTAACTGAAATGACGGAGGGCTACGAATGGTTTTTAGCGAAAAACCTTTAACGTAATGAACTTGATATCGTTGAAGGAACCGGATAGCTTTTATAAAAATATAGTGGCGAAAACCTTTGCTAAAGAGGTCACTCCCGGTGAAGGGATCTCGGCTCTTTCCCCGTAGAATGAGGTGCAGGATATTCCAACTGAATACCACGATGCAAAGCAAAAGTAATCGACTATAGTGAAGTTATTGCCCTGACGCAAACTTCTGTCCAAGGGGTCACTCCCGGTGAAGGGATCTCGGCCCTTGCCTCGTCGACTGAGGTGCTGGATATTCATAACCGAATACCACTGTGCAAAACAAAAGAGAACGTCTTTGCAATAACAGCTTTTTGAAAAATGTTCCAACAACATCAAAATAGGTTTGTTTAGCTTGCATTGATCTGAATCAATGCAGTCCCATCAATTGATCACACCACAAAAGAACGAAAATAATGATGTACGTATATGCCATCCGCATTCGCCACTGGGTCCCGTCATCACCCGTTAGGTTACTTAACTAACGACAGAGCGAGGACTGGACTAGCGCGGATGCAAAACATATACAACATCTACTAGTATATATATCAATATATAATATTCGCTCAAGGCGTGATAAAATGCAACATCCCAGAAATGTAATAAGCATCACAGAACAATACAGATATCTGGGATCCCCGGGTTTCATAGAGCCGCTACTGAAACCCGACGTTCCCCTGGTCGTGTGGATAGCCTGTGCAATGAAATCCTAGACCCCTACGGGCGCGGCAAGTTACTCGCCAAAACCTGAAGCGAGGCAGCCCCCTTCAGCAACGTGAATGGGCCACCCAGCACTTCACGGAATCCGGTAACTTGGGCACCCCTCCTTGGGTCAACCTATACCCCCTACGAGTGCGGCGAATAGCCCGCCAATTCTAGAGTGAAGCCCCCTCTGTCTTAAAGTCATGAGATGCGGGCCCGTTTCCCTCTAGAACCCGGCTACCCGTGCACCCCTCCGCGGGGTAATCCTAGTATAGAAAGTAAAATATACACAACTGGTACATCGACCTCAGCCCGGTCGTGCCCCAAAAGAATAATATACAAACATGCAGTGATGGCAGTCCACATGTCAGACGCTCGCCCCGCAATATCAAATGTACATATATAACCAAACTGTACTACCATTGCAACCAGGCTATCCCCACAACAAATCCGCAACATCACAGCACAACACAGAACATCAACGTGAATGTCACGTTCGCAAATCCGTCTAAAAGGGCTATAGCAGTTAGACAGGATTTACCGATCAAATGACATTCACGGTCGCAGATATAATGTAAATACTGTGAACTAACATGTTTAAAATTTTCGATCGACTAAATTTCCCGAAGTGGGCCCCAAGCACTACTGTAGTACTCAAAATAAATCTGGGCCCAAACAGAACATACTAAAAACCCTATTTCCATGTCAGAAGCCCACTGTAAAAGTTTGGTGCAGAGAGGAGTTACAATGGCCGTGGAAGCGCGGCCAATGAATGAGTTTGGCCGCGCTTCCGTGGTGGAACAGTAACATTGGGGCACCAAATTTTCACAGAATGCATAAAAAACCCTGCACGTATTTTTACAATATACCAAATAATTTTTAGAGCACTGGAAAAATTCGACAGAAACTTGACATGGAAACGCGGTTTTTGGAAAATCCGTTCGATCGAACTTGTAAATACGTTAGAGCAAGCTAGACTAGGTTAATGGCGTGGCTCTGATACCAGTGTAAGTGCACGGCAGCGCCCCGGCCGTCTGAACGAGGCCAAAATGCGGAATATGAAAACTTTTCTTTAAACAGAAACCGGCGCTACCGCGGACTATTAAAACCCGGATCGAGCCATTAATCTAATGCTAGCTAACTAGATAATGGGTAGTGAGATATACCGAGCGATCCGTGTCCTTCGGTCTTCTCATCGTCATCCCGATCTCCCCGCGGAATCTCCGATCTTCATCTCCTCGTCGGAAGGGCACCACATCGCCGGGTTCTTTTACGGGCTCCCACCTCTGGACCGAGGCAACTCGGGCACAAAGTTGGCGAGTCGACGTGTCCAGGAATGCTGTAGGCTAAGTGTATAGTGGTTTGTCTCTAAGGGTTGTTGAAGTTACCCTTTTAGATATCAAGGTGGAGGAATGAACTTGAGAGATGAGGTAAGTGTTTTGTGTAAGCAAATGAGATGAAACCCCACTCTCCAAATTTTTGGACAGCCTCCACAAGTGTGGCCGGCCAAGCAACTAAAGAAAATGAGAGAGAGGAGGAAGTGGATCAATCATGCAAAGAAAAGGAATGATAATAATCATGAAGAAAGTCACCTCAATAATTATGTCAACCCATTCCATCAACCATCATATCTCCAAAAGTCAAGCAATCATGAACATAGAAGTCAAATGATGGTTGAACCATCATGAAGCTATCAATCTTACAAGAAACACCCTCCACTTTTCTAATTTGCACATTTGCAAATAAGCCCTCCTCCACCAATTTTCCGCCAAGGAAAGAAACAAAGGAAAATGGCCGAAACGGAATGCGAACTGGAAACTTCAAAAAAAACCCGATCCCGTAATAAATTACAGGAAAACCCCGCGATTGTATATACATACCCGCATTTGTATTCCGACCGAATACAAATGCAATGAGACAAAATCTACACTGTACAATACTAGGATCCGGCTTAAACCAAAGCCCGGTAGTATTATCCGTCCGATCATGATCCGTGCAATACCGCACGTATATGATCGAACCTTGCCATATATCCATAGGGCCTCTACATCGTTTCGCTCGAAACTTGAGAAACTGTCTGTGGTGGACTCTAAAGACTCGTCAATCCCTTGGCTGTAGATTTAACCACTAGCACGTCAGAGGTATTAGCCATACGTAACGGGCTGCCAGGTATTGACCAAAAAGGACGTCGATGAGCGAACTCATCCTGACACCCTACTGAGCCTGTCAGTGACAATATCCGTACAGTCCGGTCCGTTCGTCTATGAGCATCGCAAGACGGGACTAGGGGGTTGGTAAAAGTCAGACCCCCAAAAGCGGTACAAGTCGTGTCGCAGTGTAGCCCAAAACACCCTGAGATATTACTGGAATACCTACCAGTAAATCTCCTGCCTTGGCCAAGGACTTCGTGTAATGGCTCTCCTAGACACAGCGCGACCTCACCCCAAATACCGGGAGAGACGAATCCCTGCAGATCCGCTCACTGCCTCCATGTGGCTCGGGACTGTACCCAACTAAAACCTGTTTGCACGACTCCTTTGAGCCGTAGTAGGGTAGTAATCAAAGTACAGTGGGAACTCACACGAGACAAATGACGATCTCAGGTCGATGAACTAACTTGTACACATGTCACCAGGGAACTGCTATCTGACGTCTGGTATAAGACCAACTAGCATGTTCCCGGCGAGTCCTGTCCGGTGTACTCATAACCCAATGAGCACCTGTATACATCTTAGGTGAACCAACTGACACCAGTGGCTTGTGAGACCGGCCACCACCCCTCGTCGGGGTCTCGACTGTATACACTAGTCTACTCTGGAGTATCGATGCCCTGTCTCGAAAACTCCCATGACTAGGGACCTTTTAAGGATGTGCTTATAGACCCCAGCTCCCACGTATATGATCGCCATCATACTGCTGGCCGTCAAGCAAGAATCATAAGGGCTCTATAAACGTGCAATAGTGACCTGTAAGGTCACCTAAAGCAGTACACGATTATAAAGATAAACCAGATAGCATACTATCATCTTGAGTAAGACTGTTCTAACGGTATAGGTCCTCTCTCAATCATTGCAATCACATGCCTGTGATCCAATAATTGACTCTGAGGGCACTATCTCCAACAGTGATCACACTGTAGCGCCGCGGAACCGCGGCCGTACCCTTGTTTTGGCCGCGGTTCCGCCGCACTCCTGTAGCATCAATGCACCAAACTTTCTGCAGTGGTCTTTGACATGTAATTGGGGTTTCTGGTACTTTTTGTTTTGGCCCAGATTATTTTGAGTACTGGAATTTGTGCTTAGGGCCCACTTCGTGAAATTTTGTCGATCGAAAATTTTAAATATGTTAGTTCACGGTATTTACATTATATCTGCGACCGCGAATGTCATTTGATCGGTAAATCTTGTCTAATTGCTATATCACTTTTAGACTGATTTGCGAACGTGACATTCACGTTGATGTTCTGTGTTATACTGTGATGTTGCGGATTTGTCGTGGTGGATAGCCTGGATGCAATGGTAGTACAGTTTGGTTGTATTTGTACATTTGATATTGCGGGGCGAGCGTCCGACATGTAGACTGCCGTCACTTCCTGTTTGTATATTATTCTTTTGGGGCACGACTGGGCTGAGGTCGATGTACCCGTTGTATATAATTTACTTTTTGTACTAGAATTACCCCGCGGTGGGGTGCACGGTGTTAGTTATATGTATGCCCTAGAGGCCATTACTGTACATAGGATGTATATTGTAGTGGATGCTGGGACATATATAGGGAGGACTTTCTTGCTCGACATGATAGTATGCTATCCGGTTACTCTTTACCTTAACGTGTATACCGATTGTCTCTCTGTTACATGTTGGTAAAGCCCTTAGGATGTATACTTGACTATCTGGACTATGATGCGGATCATACTAGTGGGGACATGGTAGTCCATAAGTACATCCTTCAAAGTCCCTAGTCGTGGGTGTATCGAGATGGGGCATCGATATACCAGAGTAGACTTGCGTGTACCTTCTCGACCCATACAGATGGGCGATGGATGATCCCATATCCATCTGTGTTTGACATCAGAGATGATATACGGGTGCTCAGTAGAGACTGGGTACACTGGACGGACTCGCCGAGAACTCCCAGATGGTATTATACCTTACGTCAGATGGCAGTTCTCTGGTGACACTGGTACAGAGTAGTCTGTTGACCCGAGATCGTCATAGAGTCTTGTGTGGTTCCCACTGTGCTTTGATTTCCACCTTACCACGTCCAAGAGGGCGTGCAAAACGGTGGTTTTTGGGTACAGTCCCGAGTCACATGGAGGCAAGAGCTACTAGGCATTGGATGTCGACCTATGGGGGGTTCTCACTGTGTGACAGTGTGGCGAAGCATAGGCTCTTACCCCCAGGGTGTCCCGAGACCGGAAGGTGTTCCGGCGGGTTGTAGTCCTCGCGAGGGGGCATGCGTAAAATGTAGCGGCTGAGGGACCCGTTGGTGCCAGGATTCGTCTCTCCCGGTATAGGGAGTTGATGTTGCGCTGTGTTCGATTGGCTATAACCGGAAATCCCTGGCCAGGGTTGCTGAGATATACTGGTAAGTGTTACCAGTAGTTTCTCGAACTGTTATAGACCTCATATCGACACGACTTATCGAGCTATTAGGGTCTGACGTTTACCACCCCTAGGCGAGATATGCGACATATCAGACGATCAGACCGGACTGTACGGTAGTGTTACTGGTTGGATTCACTGGAGTGTGAGCGGGCTTGCTCGTCGATCTTTTGATCGCTCAATACCCGGGTGGCCGTTACGTTTAGCAGACCGCTTGCGGCTTGTGGGTGTTTGATATGATCATCATCTGCTGCCGGCGTATTGACGAGTCTTTAGAGTCCTACACAGAGGTTTCCTGGCTCAAGCGAAACGAAATAGGAGCGCATATGAGATATGTGCGGGACCGAGAATAATGCGTGTATGTGATACCGTATTTCATTCTCGCGATGAATGTATCGATTGGTTGTATGCGATATAACCTAGTTATCGAATCAAGTATTGATTCGATAAGCCGATACATAGGATACTAGTCGGTTATATGCAATATGACCGGATCGTTAAATCAAGTGTTGATTTAATGATTTAATGCATAATTATATATTTGATATATTAGTTTGCATTAACTAGTATCGGTTTACTTAAGATGGATTTTCTCACTCGGATGTGCACATTGTATATGTGATATACTTTTTGTGCACTTGATTGTATCATGTTTGATGATACATGCTCACTAGGGTTTGTGTGAAGATTAAACCATGGTTGTATATTGGTTAGGGTTATGGTTTTCTTATTTATTTATTTATTCTTATTGGAAAATATTATGCATAAAGAGAAAATGGTGGCTTTCTTTGTTTGTACATTGAAGCTTCATGAAGCTTTGACCTTGTGACCATTTTGTCTTGATGCTTAACCCTAACCCTTCATTCTAACCATGGTTTATTCTCTACACCAAACTATGGTTGGCTTATGATATGTATTCATATTATATTCTTTTTAGAAAAAATAATATTACACTTATCATCTTCTTCTTCATGAAGAAACCTTACTTCAACAATGGCAACTTGAGCAAATGAGTGAGAAATCCAATTCTAAAGTGAACCCACTTCCTATTTCTTCATCCTCTACCTCTTGCCAAGTAGTAGAGTGTGTTTCCTTCACAAGTTTTCTTGACTTGGTGAAGTGGGAGCTTGATCTAGCGATGCCTCGACGTAGATCATCTTCGGCATCGTCGTCGATGACCTAGCCCGTCCATTCTCCGATGAAGCCGATGCTAGAGCCCGGGGTTCGACTTGGACAGCGAGGAGACATCATCGCGGAGCTATGGAGGTGGAGGACCGGATCTACAAAGGTTGTATTTCCGTTCCCTTAGTAAAGTAGTTTACTAGTTGCTTCTTTCGCCTAGACATCTAGCTAACGATCCATAGTCTAGGGTTTCTCGGCACCGTAATTTTTGAAACGGGCATGGTCGATGCCTTGTGAGACCCCTTGAGAGTGCCTAGGAACCCTACAGTGGTATCAGAGCCTAGCTAGAGCCTTAGGCGAAGTCTAGACGATGTTTGAAACCCGATCGAACCGAAAACCTAACCCGGAAAATGCTCTCTGGACTTTTTTCTAAAAACTGGGTTTTTTCCAGATTAAAAATTCCTAAAAAATTCAGCAGGAAATTGTAAGAATTACTGTGCAAATACGACACTGTTTGGAGTTTATACAGCCGCGGAACAACGGCACGAGCATGGCTCGTGCGGCGGTTCCGCCGCCACTTGATGACGTCAGCCATAACAATTTGTACAGTAATTCCTATTTAACTGTGTTGAGTTCTCTGGATATTTTTAAATTTTATTCAAGAGTTGAATTTTCTGGGGTTGTTTTGGGGATTCGGTGTTTTGATCGGGGTATCAGATTTTGTCTATGTGGCTTTCCGGATAAATTTTAGAATATGTTAAAAAGGTTCGACCGGATATAAATACCCAATTTTTCCCCTGTCGCGAAATTTCCAAGTGTTGGATTTTTCCGTAGTTTAAAGACGTTCTAAGTAGTGCAAGTAACTCGATGGACCCTCTAGAAGACAACAAACCTTAACTCGATTATGTGACCGTCTTGAACTGCCCTTTGAACCTTCGGGTTTGGGGCAGTACGGCGTGCCACATGTGAGGCGTTGGCTTGACCCTTCTACGGCTGGACCGTTGGTACTGAGGCACGAACTGAATGTTTTTAGACTTGTTTCATGTGTTGATCTGTATCGGGAAAACTTGGGTGTTCGATTGTTCGATCGGAAAGTTTGACATTTTCTTTTTATCCGGAATGGGATACAATAATTGGAATTCACAAGAAGTTATGAGATAACTGAATGAATGTTATAAACACAGCACTTTAGTCTCACTTGATCGGTTGCCACGGAATTTTGATGTGATCAAAAGTCCGTCGCAATCACGTAGCGTACGCGGATACTCGCCGGGTAAACTTAATAGACAGCCTCACTCCATAGCCCCGACCAAGTGACTGTAGGAGAACCCCGTCGCCGAAAGCATCCGTTCGGGTGCTCGCGGTAGCGGTGTTCCGCCTTGGTGCACTTTGTCGACGGCGTCGGGGGTGCGGCCGTCTACTGAAGTTTGCGACGAGCATTCGATCAGAATGTCGGGAATCCTGTTGAATTGCCCGACTTGATATTGAAAAGAGTTTTCGATAATGAGACTAAAATGCGGGGTTTATAATTGTTAGGCATGCGATGTCTAAAGAATTCATTTGATTAGGCATGTGATGTCTAAAAGAGGTTGTGGATTCCAACTGTTGTAGTTTTACACTTTTTTTCTGTGACCGTAAGTGTAATATGTGATATCGCCGGTTTCGTTGCTATATGTCAACGACAATTGGGATGGACATATTTACTTACGTTGATGACATGTGATGTTATGTGTTGCTGGATATGTTATATTGGATCGTCGTGTTTGAATAGCCGGGAGGGTTTATGTGAGATGAGTGTTTTTTCATTTTCATTCATGTAAAAACTTGTATGTAATATTCTTTTATTGGGGAACTTCCATGTTGCGGATGTTGTCACCATTTGTATATTATTTACTTTTCCGCATTAGGATAGACCCAAGGAGGGGAGCAGAAGTAACCGGGTTCTGGGGTTCAGTGGGAGACCAACTCGAGGAGTCGAGTCCGGGTCTCCTAACCCTAGAATTGGTAGAGTTGCTTGCCGCTCTCGTAGAGGTCTAGGGGTGTGGGATTGGCTATTCATCACGACCGTGGAATCCGTGTTTTATACTGGCTCGTATTGAAAACACGGACGTCCTAGTATATCCAATATTTCATATGTTTTTCCTGCTGCGTTATCTGTGATGTGATCATGTGATGTTCTGTGATGTTTAGGTACTTAAATGATGGGACTTCATTAATGTGATTAATGAAATAAAAGAAACCTAAGATGTTGTAGAATCGAATTTCAAAATAAAACAGGTAGCTACAGTTCTTGCTTTGCACAGAGGTATATGTGATATATCCTGCACCTTATTCGATAAGGAAAGGACCGAGATCCCTTCACCGGGAGTGACTCCTTTAGCAATAACTGGCAGATGCTACACACTCGGTTTGTCTTTTGATTGCTTTTAAGAGTTTTTGCTTTGCACAGTGATATATATGATATATCCCGCACCTCATTCGACGAGGAAAGGACCGACGATCCCTTCACCGGGAGTGACTCCTTTAGCAAAACTAGAAAAGCCTCAAAGACACTCCATTTCAAAATTCATTCGATCCTACAATGATATCAAGTTCATTACGCAATAGGTTTTCAGAAAAACCTGTCGTAGCCCTCCGTCATTTCAGATAAGTTGTATATAGTATTCGTGCTGCATTTGTTGGCTTTCGTCAAGGTGCAGTGTGCGGTAGCTATATGCTGCTTATCTGCTAGCATACGATGCGATTGGATTAGGGTAGTCGTGCGGCTTTGTTGGCTTTCGTCAAGGGTCGTGCGGGTGGGTTTAATTCAATCAAGAAATGTACGGGTTGAACTTGACTAGCGGGCTATGGTTTGTTGGCTTTCGTCAAGGTCATAGCACGTTAGGGGTAAAATATTATCGGGAATTTCAAGTGTTGAAATTTGCAATGAGATTGCATACCTTCTATGAGATAGTTGGATCCCGATACCCACTGCGAGTAAGAGTTACTCCTGGGAGAGTTTTACACATTACAATTAGCCGATCAAGTAGGTGTCTAGAAAGGTGTTAACGGGGTTACGCCTCTGGGAAAACGAGGTTTACATTAATTAGGTTCGTGCGAAAGCACGGGGGACCTCCCTCAAAGTACCGACACTGGCCTGGCTGAAAGATTGGCGAACTTGTAGTGTGTAATTAATCCCGGCTAGTCTTTCCTTTTAGGGTTTGAAGGAAGATTTGATAAAAATAGTGGGAGCCATCCCGATTAGATAAAATAAAAAACAATCTATTCTTGCAAGAGCGCACGCTGAGTGTTTTCTTCTCTCTCTCTCCAGGTAGCGACCATATCACGCCTTAATCAAGATAATAATACGGATATTGACCGAACCCGCTTGTTATACTGAGCTGGGGAACGTTGGTCCCGCTCCAACTTATAAATGTTATAAGACAGAGCAGGAAATTGGGGATTACCAGAATTCCCGTGCCGCCCAAACGAAGAGAGTGCATGTTGATGCATCATCTTCGGGTGTGTTCATTACAAAGAACTGTTTCTCAGTATCCTCCGCATCCTGGGTATATGATACCGGATCAGGATCCCAGATATGTAATTTGTTACATAGGGCTACAAAAAGGTAGAAAAACTGAGAAAGGGTGATAAGTTTCATGAGGCAGAAAACGGGGCAAGTGTTGCAGCCAAGTCTGTTGGTCACTGTCACCCTGTATTCCAAATACATTGATTCTGAACGAATGTTATTAGATACCGAACCTGATATACAAAATCATATCAGTCTCTTTATTAGTAAAGAAATGATAAAATTTTGTATGGTTGGATAATGTTTTGAACATTTCCTATATCAAAAGTTGATCGGTTCAGGCACGTTATCTAAAAGCATTGATGTTCTAAATCAAACTACAGTTCTTAGTATACGGAACATACACAAGAGGAAGGGTTCAGAAATGAACGGATCCTTCTTGAGGCATTGTAGACTGGGTCATATCAATGCGACCCGACTGGCTAAAGTTACATTTAGATGCATATTTAAATCAGTTTGAATTTACATCTTGTGAAACTTGCCAGTCATGTCACAAAGATAAGATGACCATAGCTCTGTCTATTGGAAACAGAGAAAGAGTTAATGAACTCTTGGGATGATACATGTTGATGTATGTAGGTCCCCTGTCTACACATGCCAAGACCGGTTCTTTGTACTTCATTACAGTCTCTGATCATCTCTTTAGATTCAGACATATGTTCCTGTTGAAACACAAGTCTGAACCTTTTGAGATATTCACAGAATATGATTTAGAAGTAGAGAACCAAAATACGGGTATAAGTATTATGTCCTTTGATGTGATCGAGGAGGAGAATACTTGAGCATGGAAATCCTGGACTATTCTAATGGAGAATGAGATTCTCTCTCAGCATTACTCCTCCGTATACACCATAGCACGATGGTATATCGGGGCGGAGCAGATACACCCTATTTTGATATGGTGTGCTCTATGATGAGTACTACTGAGTCACCTATTTCCTTTTGGGAGTTATGCACTTGAGAAGCTGCATACCTATTGAATAGGGTCACGATCAAATCAGTTGCCTACCACTCCATATGAGATATGGTAAAGGAAGAGCCCATATCTTAAGTTTCTTAAGATTTAGGGTTGTCCGGCCTATGTCTAAAAGAAAAATCCGGACAAGCTCGAGGCAATGTTAGTTATGTAGAACTGGAAATGTTCCAGCTATACAAACTACAGCAGATGATTTGGTACAACCAGAGAATTCAGTAGATACCAACGAACCTCAGCCTCTCCGCCGATCTAGTAGGGTTCCTCACCCACCTGAGAGATACTTCGGTTTCTCTATGACAGTGGGAGCGAGGAATGCATCATGAGATGATGACCCAACTATTTTCGAGCTGGCCATCAGGAGTGAGACTCTGTAAGAATGGCTGGATGTTTATCGATCTGAGATGGAATCCTTATACACCAACAAAGTATGGACTTTGGTTGCTATATCTAAAGGGTTAAATCCCCATCAGGAGCAAGTATATCTTGAGAAGATTACTTGGTGTACATGGAAAAGTTGCGACTTTCAAAGCTAAACTTGTTAAAGGTTTTCGTCATCGGCCAGGCGTGGACAATGATGAAACCTTTTCAAGTGGCTATGCTTAAGTCCATCCAGATCCTACTTGCCACGGCTACATACCATGACTACGATATCTGGTGGTTGGGTGTCATGACTGCTTTTCTAAATGATGTTTTAGAAGAGTGCGTCTATAAGTACACAGCCAGAGGGCCTCGTAGACAGTGGGAGCAGCGGAAACGTGTGCAAGATGCTTTATAGGATAAAGCAGGCATCGCGGAGTTGGAACATCTGTTTTGATGAGTTAGTCAAAGAGTTTGACATCATCAAAATGGTAGATAAACCTTGTATAAACAAAAAGGTAGTAGGGAGTATGGTGGTGATCCTCGTAAAGTACGTGGATGACATACTCTTGATAAGAAAGGAGTTTCTTATGCTACGCTCGATCGATCTCCGCTTATCGCAAAGATTCTCCATTCAGGATCAAAGTGATACCTACTAAATCCTGGGTTTTGATCTATGAGATAGATCTAATTGGATATTAGGATACTCACTAGTAGTAGTGAGATGGTATCAATCGATCCTGGGGAGAATCACTGGAAGTGTTCCAGGGTGATAAAGACGACTGAGTGTCAGTCACAGGCATTGTCTTTACCCTCAGTAAAGGGACGGTATGTTGGAAGAGTTCCAAGCTAGATACCGTGACATACTAGACGATAAAGGTAGGATACATCGCTACTTAAGATGCTACCAAAGAGGCTGTTTGGGTGTATATTGGTTCATGAGATGAACTACGTTCCAACCATTGTGAGACAATGGAGTTGTGGCTTATGCCAAGGAACGAAGGTCCCATCAGTGATCCAGACATATTCTAAGGCAGTATCACCTGATCATGGAGATGATTGATCTCCAGGGTGATCGAGGTTAGGAGAGTAGACTCAGAGGACAACACGGCGGATCCACTCACAAAGGCCTTTTCCCAGAGAGAGACTTTTATGGGATGGTTGAGTATGAGATACTGCAACCACTGCTACAGATGGCCCTAGTGCAAGTGGGAGATTGTTAGTTATATGTATGCCCTAGAGGCCATTACTGTACATAGGATGTATATTGTAGTGGATGCTGGGACATATATAGGGAGGACTTTCTTGCTCGACATGATAGTATGCTATCTGGTTGCTCTTTACCTTAACGTGTATACCGATTGTCTCTCTGTTACATGTTGGTAAAGCCCTTAGGATGTGTACTTGACTATCTGGACTATGATGCGGATCATACTAGTGTGGACATGGTAGTCCATAAGTACATCCTTCAAAGTCCCTAGTCGTGGGTGTATCGAGATGGGGCATCGATATACCAGAGTAGACTAGCGTGTACCTTCTCGACCCATACAGATGGGTGATGGATGATCCCATATCCATCTGTGTTTGACATCAGAGATGATATACGGGTGCTCAGTAGAGACTGGGTACACTGGACGGACTCGCCGAGAACTCCCAGATGGTATTATACCTTACGTCAGATGGCAGTTCTCTGGTGACACTGGTACAGAGTAGTCTGTTGCCCGAGATCGTCATAGAGTCTTGTGTGGTTCCCACTGTGCTTTGATTTCCACCTTACCACGTCCAAGAGGGCGTGCAAAACGGTGGTTTTTGGGTACAGTCCCGAGTCACATGGAGGCAATGAGCGATAGGAGGGGATTCGTCTCTCCCGGTATAGGGAGTTGATGTTGCGCTGTGTTCGATTGGCTATAACCGGAAATCCCTGGCCAGGGTTGCTGAGATATACTGGTAAGTGTTACCAGTAGTTTCTCGAACTGTTATAGACCTCATATCGACACGACTTATCGAGCTATTAGGGTCTGACGTTTACCACCCCTAGGCGAGATATGCGACATATCAGACGATCAGAACGGACTGTACGGTAGTGTTACTGGTTGGATTCACTGGAGTGTGAGCGGGCTTGCTCATCGATCTTTTGATCGCTCAATACCCGGGTGGCCGTTACGTTTAGCAGACCGCTTGCGGCTTGTGGGTGTTTGATATGATCATCATCTGCTGCCGGCGTATTGACGAGTCTTTAGAGTCCTACACAGAGGTTTCCTGGCTCAAGCGAAACGAAATAGGAGCGCATATGAGATATGTGCGGGACCGAGAATAATGCGTGTATGTGATACCGTATTTCATTCTCGCGATGAATGTATCGATTGGTTGTATGCGATATAACCTAGTTATCGAATCAAGTATTGATTCGATAAGCCGATACATAGGATACTAGTCGGTTATATGCAATATGACCGGATCGTTAAATCAAGTGTTGATTTAATGATTTAATGCATAATTATATATTTGATATATTAGTTTGCATTAACTAGTATCGGTTTACTTAAGATGGATTTTCTCACTCGGATGTGCACATTGTATATGTGATATACTTTTTGTGCACTTGATTGTATCATATTTGATGATACATGCTCACTAGGGTTTGTGTGAAGATTAAACCATGGTTGTATATTGGTTAGGGTTATGGTTTTCTTATTTATTTATTTATTCTTATTGGAAAATATTATGCATAAAGAGAAAATGGTGGCTTTCTTTGTTTGTACATTGAAGCTTCATGAAGCTTTGACCTTGTGACCATTTTGTCTTGATGCTTAACCCTAACCCTTCATTCTAACCATGGTTTATTCTCTACACCAAACTATGGTTGGCTTATGATAAGTATTCATATTATATTCTTTTTAGAAAAAATAATATTACACTTATCATCTTCTTCTTCATGAAGAAACCTTACTTCAACAATGGCAACTTGAGCAAATGAGTGAGAAATCCAATTCTAAAGTGAACCCACTTTCTATTTCTTCATCCTCTACCTCTTGCCAAGTAGTAGAGTGTGTTTCCTTCACAAGTTTTCTTGACTTGGTGAAGTGGGTGCTTGATCTAGCGATGCCTCGACGTAGATCATCTTCGGCATCGTCGTCGATGACCTAGCCCGTCCATTCTCCGATGAAGCCGACGCTAGAGCCCGGGGTTCGACTTGGACAGCGAGGAGACATCATCGCGGAGCTATGGAGGTGGAGGACCGGATCTACAAAGGTTGTATTTCCGTTCCCTTAGTAAAGTAGTTTACTAGTTGCTTCTTTCGCCTAGACATCTAGCTAACGATCCGTAGTCTAGGGTTTCTCGGCACCGTAATTTTTGAAACGGGTATGGTCGATGCCTTGTGAGACCCCTTGAGAGTGCCTAGGAACCCTACACACGGATAGCCGGGTTCTAGAGGGCAACGAGCCCGCATCTCATGGCTTTGAGACGGAGGGGGCTTCATTCTAGAATTGGCGGGCTATTCGCCACACTCGTAGGGGGTATAGGTTGACCCAAGGAGGGGTGCACAAGTTACCGGATTCCATAAAGTGCTGGGTGGTCTATTCACTTTGCTGAAAGGGGCTGTCTCGCTTCAGGTTTTGGTGGGTAACTTGCCGCGCCCGTAGGGGTCTAGGATTTCATTGCATAGGCTATCCACACGACCAGGGGAACGTCGGGTTTCAGTTGCGGCTCTGTGAAACCCGGGGCTTCCAGATTATCTGTATTGTTCTGTGATGCTTATTACATTTCTATGATGTTGCATTTTTTATCACGCCTGGAGCGATTATCATATATTGATATATATACTAGTAGATGTTATATATGTTTTACACCCGCGCTAGTCCAGTCCCCGCTCTGTCGTTAGTTAAGTAACCTAACGGGTGATGACAAGACCCAGTGGAGAATGCGGATGGCATATACGTACATCATATTTTCGTTCTTTTGTGGTGTGATTAATTGATAGGACTGCATTGATTCGGATCAATGCAAGCTAAACAAACCTATTCTGATATTGTTGGAACATTTTTCAAAAAAAAAGAAGCTGTTATTATAAGGACGTTCTCTTTTGTTTTGCACAGTGGTATTCGGGTATGAATATCCAGCACCTCAGTCGACGAGGCAAGGGCCGAGATCCCTTCACCGGGAGTGACCCCTTGGACAGAAGTTTGCGTCAGGGTAATAACTTCACTATAGTCGATTACTTTTTGCTTTGCATCGTGGTATTCAGTTGGAATATCCTGCACCTCATTCTACGGGGAAAGAGCCGAGATCCCTTCACCGGGAGTGACCTCTTTAGCAAAGGTTTTCGTCACTATTTTTATAAAAAGCTATCCGGTTCCTTCAACGATATCAAGTTCATTACGTTAAAGGTTTTTTCGCTAAAAACCATTCGTAGCCCTCCGTCATTTCAGAAGGGTAGCACTTAGTATTCATGCTATGTATGTTGGCCTTCGTCAAGGCATAGTGTATGGTAGCTATTTGTTACTTTTCTGCTGCATAGATAGATGCGTTGGTTTGGGACATTCGTACTGTAGGGTTACTAGGCACACGCACAAGGGTCTATGAGGCATCAACCATGTCCGATTTAAAATTTAGCCGTGCCGAACAACCCTTAACAAGATCTTTATACTAGAGTTTAGGTGAAACAAAGAATGTTAAACACTTTAACACTAAGTGAGAGGGATTACAATCTTTATAGATCCGGTCCTTCACTTCATAAGCTCCGTGTTGTGGTCCCTTCACTGCGATCATCAAGTTCCGGACTCTCGAGAGGCTCCACGAAGAGAAAGATGCAAGCTTGCTTCCGATCTTCGATAACAAAGATGATCTACCTTGAAGTTTCATTAACACAAGCTCTCACTCATTAAATGAAGTGAACACCCTCATCTAAATGGCAAGGATAGATGAGGATAATGAAGTAGGATTTTAGTGTTAGTTGTATGTATGCCCTAGAGGCCAGTATTTTACAGATGATGTATATTATATTGGATGCTTGGACATATATAGAGAGGATTTTCTTGCTCGATATGATAGTATGCTATCTGGTTGCTCTTTATCTTAACATGTATACTTGTCTCTTGATGCTGTCTTATAGTTACATGTTGGTAAAGCCCTTAGGATGTGTACTTGACTACCTGGACTATGATGCAGATCATACTAGTAGGGACAGAGTAGCCCATATGTACATCCTTTAATGTTCCTAGTCGTGGGTGTATCGAGACAGGGCATCGATATACCAGAGTAGACTAGCGTATACGCTTCTCGACCCATGAGATGGGTGATGGATGATCCCATATCCATTGGTGTTTGACATCAGAGATCATATACGGGTGCTCAGTGGAGACTGGGTATACTGGACGGACTCGCTGAGGACTCCCAATTGGTATTATACCTCACGTCAGATGGCAGTTCTCTGGTGACACTTGTGCAGGTTAGTCTGTAGACCCGAGATCGTCATAGAGTCTTATGTGATTCCCACTGTGCTTTGATTTCCACCTTACCACGTCCAAGAGGGCGTGCAAAACGGTGGTTTTTGGGTACAGTCCCGAGTCACATGGAGGCAATGAGCGATAGGAGGGGTTTCGTCTCTCCCGGTATTGGGGGTTGATGTTGCGCTGTGCTCGATTGGCCATAACAGGGAAGTCCCTGGCCAGGGCTGATTTAGAGATTTACTGGTAAGTGTTACCAGTAGTTTCTCGACCCGTTATGAGCCTCACATCGGCACGACTTATCGGTTGTTGGGGTCTGACGTTTATCACCCCTAGACTTGATATGCGACATATCAGACGAGGAGACCGGACTGTACGTGTAACAACCCTAAATTTCCTATACAGAATTTTTTTTCAAATATTTTTTTCAAAAATCCACAAAGGGGTATTTTAGTCTGAGCACAAGATATAGGTAATTATTTTGTTTTAATTACAAGCTACAAGAATGTAATAACTCCATTTTTAGTGTATAAGAAATTACTTTAAATTTAATGTATACAAGGAGTATTTATTCTTGCTGCTATCATTTTAAGTAATTAAATACCACAATAATTACAAGAAGGAGCTTGTAGCTCATTGGTAATACCTTGCACTGCTGAACGAAGCCACCAAATTTTAAATCCCATGCCCCACATTATTTTTTATAATTATTTTGTTTTAAATTTTTGGAAAGTCAAAAATCAAACCGTCATAACTCTCAAAATTTATACTGCACATAAAAAGTTAAACACACCAAAATTCCCCCCAGGAGACCCCCCACCCAACGGCACCCCGACTCGGCTGAGTCGGCCGGCGGACCGGCCGACTCGGGCCGGCGCCGCCGGCGGGACTCGGCCGGACGGCTGAGTCGTCAACACGGAATTTTTTCGTGTTGACCTGGTCTTTCCGTCTGCATACTTTTTTGGTCGGATCAGTTACAGAGAGCCCCATAAAACCCTTTTACTCCAAAATTTAATGATTTTTAATGTTTTTATATATATATATATATATTTTTTATATTTTTTAATTAAAACCCTAACCCTAGCCTAACCCTATATAAACACCCCTACCCTCTACCGTTTCACCCTACATTCCTAAGTCCACTCTCTAAAAATTTCAAGAGAACTCGGTATGTTAGAAAACGAGCGAAAGACGAAGTGCTGCCGAAATCGACGACGAATCCCGGCGATCGTACTAGGACTCTTTAAGACGTTTCGATGCACCGACAAAACCACTACCTTCCTAGCACTCTCTAGCTTGTCCAAACCCGTAAGTCCCCCTTTTCTACCTTTCTTTTCTTTCATAAAAATACGACTTTTCAAACCCGACGGAAATCGGATTTTCCGATTTCCGATTCGGTTTTCTATCAAAACTCACTTGTCACTAATTCCATAATACTTAAACATATTCATGTTGACTACTAATCACTTAAAAATCAATTTGGATAAAGTTTCTCACATGAAATGATAACTTTTGCAAAATACCGTATTTTTGCACTTAAATACCACCATATTTAGTTATCACATTTAACCCTTAACAATTGCTATACCTTAAAGTAGATCACGAGGTAATGACCCACCTCCACACATAAGCAAATACAACTCTAATTGATATCATCAAAACTTAGAATACGATAATACAAGATTTTACATTTAAATACCATTTTCTTTATAAAACCTTTTCTAAAAGTTCTAAGTTATATACAATTTTAAACAATATCTTTTAAAAGGAAAATACGATATGTCGTGGACATCGATCGTTTATATAAACCTGATTTTGTGGTGTCTAGGCAAGTGTGACTAAGGCGAGTGGTTACTTAATTAGGACCACTACTTGTAGTGGAGAGCCTCCCACTCACCTGGCACTTACCTGGTCGCAATTGGCGGTGAAGAGGCGATTTGAGGCTTCTATGATTTATTGTTTAGACCATTTAGAAATAGGTTAATTGGCTTAGGAAACCCTAGAATCTAAAATACGAAAATTTACACCTTTTTCAAATAAATACCTTATCTTTATAAAATCGTTTTCTAAATGATTAGTATTTATTAAATCTTTGCAAAGCGTCACTACAACCCACATTTAGGGAAATCGTTAGGGATAGTACGGTTTATCGTGCACCCTCGGGCTTAGTAGTGCGAGATTCAGACCTCCGCAAGGAGCATTCGGTCTCGAAAGGTTTAAAATACGACATTTAAGAAAAATGAGATTTTTGGAAAATAAAATATTTATTAAAAATTATTCTTGTATAAACATATATATATTTATCATTTAAACACCTATTTTATTATAAGATAAAGTTTCCACTTTTTCCTAAAAATTACAAGATTAAAAGTTACATTAAAATACCATGAATTTCAACTAAATCAATATTACAAATTAATACCTTTATTTACATAATTAGGATATTATCACTAGAAATAACACAAATAAAATCACACTCATTATAACTATAAAGACGAATAATAAATCCTTGAGGTGTATCTTGAAAACTATACAAAAGTATTTTTACATAAAACCCCCTCAAGTTTTATAAATTACAATAATGACCCTAACAAATATAGAACTTCAACTTACATTTCTTTTAGTCTAACTCGGGTTTGAGTCTAATTATTTCTGACTTGAATATGATTCAAGTCAATCTATATTCTTTAATATTCCAACTCAATATGAATACATGAATCCCAGAATCCAGTTAACAATCATTACAACTTGACTGAATCAAACCATGTATATACATCCATTATTCCGTTATTCCATTTACCTGATTATGCAGTTACAATCTGTTTACTGATATCATGGTTTTGGTCAGTCATCCAACTTATACAATACAATACAACAATACAATCATAACACTACGGGGTTTAAGGGGTAGACTGGTATGGAATATGTTAAAGGTGGCACGAGGTGGTCACTTAAGACGTAATTACATCCATGCCGTTGTTCCGTGGTATTACCGACGGAGCCTTGTACTACAGGTTACCAAGGTCCCCGGTGTAAGTGGGACTCCCCTCGTATACACTCGCATCTTCTGTACCAGGATACAAACAACAGCGTTAATTAAATATTACAATATTATAATACAACCTTAAAAGTTACTCTCTCTCTCTCTCTTACTCTCTGTCTATTTCTCCCTTATCTTTGGGACTTACCGAGCGACCTGTTCGCTGACGACATTCTATTTCTTTCTTCTTTGAACCCCTCGTATACACTCGCATCTTCTGTACCAGGCTACAAACAACAGCGTTAATACAATATTACAATATTATAATACAACCTTAAAAGTTACTCTCTCTCTCTCATACTCTCTGTCTATTTCTCCCTTATCTTTGGGACTTACCGAGCGACCTGTTCACTGACGACATTCTATTTCTTTCTTCTTTGAATGTCGTCAGGTGCTTTGGACTCAGCAGAGATCGAGCCCACCGGTGAAGACTTGGAGCAGTTTCACGAAGACCCCGAGCTCTATACATTGTACCTTGTTCTATTTAGTATTTTCATTTCCTGTTATGCCATTGTTTAGGCATCGCTTTTCATCCCAGTTGTATTTACTTTTCATGCATTGTACAAAAGAATGTTATTAATAAAGTTGCTGTTATTTCTATATCTCTTGTCTCTTGTGTTTTACTTTTATATTGCTTAGATACGCTTAGCGTATGTACTTCTAAGTATATACGTAGCAGACCTCGTCGCGTCCACTTCGCCGTATACCGGGAAGCGGGGCATGACAGTACGGGAAGTGTTACCGGCAGGCTTTTACAGGAGTTGGAGCGGGCTTGCTTGCTGATCTTCTGATCGCTCAATACCCGGGCATCCGTTATGTCCAGCTAGTACCGCTGACGGCTTGTGGGTGTTTGATGTGATCATCACCTACTGCCGGCGTATTGACGAGTCTTTAGAGTCCTACATAGAGGTTTTACTGACTCAGGCAAAACGAAATAGGAGCGCATATGTGATATGTGCGGGACCGAGAATAATGCGTGTATGTGATACTGTATTCTATTCTCACGACTTTTTGTATCGGTCGGTTATATATGATATAGCCGGGTTATCGAATCAAGTGTTGATTCAATAAGTCGATACAATGGATGTTAGTCGGTTATATGAGATATGACCGGATTATTAAGCTAAGTGTTGATTTAATAATTTAGTGTATAATTGTATATTAGATATACTAATTTACATTAACTAACATTTGTTCACTTATGGATTTTTCTCACATGTGCACAACTTTAATATATATGTGATATATATTAAAATGTGTTTTCTTTTTGTATCATGGTTGATGATACACTTGACATGGTTGTGTAAGACATACACCATTCTATTTATTATGGTGGGTTATAATTATTTAAGGTAATTACAAAATTAGTGGAATTTTGGAAAGAGCATGAAGCTTGTAGAAGCTTGCTTTGCTTTGACAAAGTCCACTAGCTTTGTCTTTACTTTAGATTTTTATTAACCTAACCATTTGGATTAGCCATGGTTATGTCTCTACATGAGTTAGTATATGATACTCACTCACCATGGTTAGCTCACTCACTTGATCATTATCTTCATCTTTTCTTTTGTTCATCTTCTTCCTTTTTGAGCAAAAGAAAAGCTAGCTAGGGTTTTCAAGAGAGAGTGAAACATTGTGAGAAAATAAATTCTAAAGTAAACCCACTTCCTATTTCTCCATCCTCTACTAGACTAGCACTTTAGTTTAGGGTTTTTGCTTCACTAATTCTTAAGTTAGTGAAGTAGAAGCTTGAGTTGATATTCCCTCGACGTAGATCTTTTTCGGCCTCGAAGACTTCAAGCAAGGACGCTTCTTTCGTCTCGTGAAGCCATGCAAGAGCCCGGGAGAACAACGATCGCAGCGAAGGGACTTCAACAAGGAGCCAATGAAGTGAAGGACCGATCTACAAAGGTTGTATTTCGTATTCACTTAGTCGTAATTGGTTTTTACTAGCATGTGAAACCCTAATAATCTAGCGACGATCTTGTTTAGAGTTATTTGGCACGGCTAAAATTTTAATCGGGCATGGTTGATGCCTTGTAGAACTTTGTTAGTGTGCCTAGTAACCCTACAGTGGTATCAGAGCCTAGCTAGAGCACTAGGCGACATGTATACGAAGTTAAAACCCCGATCGAACCCGAAAACGTAAATTTAACCCCCTCTCTGTACAAATTTTAAAAACTGTGATTTTTCAGTATTAAAAATACTTAAAAAATTCAGCAGGGTTTTCTAAGCATTACTGTGCAAAACGATGACGTAAGCCGTATGGACCGCCGTGGATCCGCGGCAATACCCTGCTTGGGCCGCGGATTCGCGGTCGTACAGTGAGAGTTGACTTTTATTTTTGCACAGTAATGCCCTTACCTGCTATTTATATTTTATGGGTATTTTATATTTGACTCAAGTGTTGAGTAATCTGGGGTTTATTTTGTATTCGTTGATTCGATCGGGAATTTTAAATTCGTTATTGTTTTTCGGATAATTTAGAAAATATTAAAATGTTCGAACGGATATCATTAACTCAATTTTTCCCGGCACGAAAAATTTTCAAGTGTTGAATTTTTACCGAGTTTAAATCTTTCGGAAAAACATGCAAAGAATGTGATGGACCCTCTAGAAGAACACAAACCTTAACTCGATTATGTGACCGTCTTGAACTGTCTTTTGAACCTTAGGGTTTGGGGCAGTACGGCGTGTCATATATGAGGCGTTGGCTTGACCCTTCTACGGCTGGACCATTGCTACTGTGACGTATTCTGGAATTTTTTGAACTCCGCTCAAGCGTTGAGCTATTTAGGAAATTTTGGGTATTTGATTATCTGTTCGGAAAGTTTAATACTGTCTATTTATCTGGAATGTGATACAATATGTGGAATTCATAAAGTTAGGCATGAAATGCGAAGTATGTGATATTTCGGATTTACGATGTCTAAAGAGATCGTGGATTCCAAATGTTGTAGTTTTACACTTCTTTTCTGTGACCGTAAGTGTAGTATGTAGTTGTATTGCTGGTTTTCGTTGCTATACATCAACGACGATCGGTGTATGCATACTTACTTACGTTGATGACATGTGATGTTATGTGTTGCTGGATATGTTATATTGGATCGTCGCGTTTTGAATAGCCGGGGGTTTTATGTGAGATGAGGGTTTTTATTTTCATTCATGTAAAATTAAATGTATGTAATATTCTTTTATTGGGGCACTTCCGGGATGAGGTTGCTGTCACCATTTGTATATTATTTACTTTTTCGCACTAGGATAGACCCAAGGAGGAGAGCACAAGTAACCGGGTTCTAGAGTCCAGTGGGAGAACAACTCGAGGAGTCGAGTCCGGGTCTCCTAACTCTAGAATTGGTAGGGTTGCTTTCCGCTCTCGTAGGGGTCTAGGGGTGTGGGTTTGGCTATTCATCGCGACCGTGGAATCCGTGTTTTATAGAGGCTCAAAATAAAACACGGACGTCCTAGTATATCCAATGTTTCATATGTTTCTTCTGCTGCGATATCTGTGATGTGATCATTTGATATGTTGTGAAAAATACTGTATATAGTATATATGATATATTATATAGACGTTACTTATGTTTTACACCCGTGCTAGTCCTGCCCCGCTCTGTCGTTAGTTACCTAACCTAACGGTGCATGAGGGGACATCGAGGCGAATGCGGATGGCATAAGTGTACGTCGTATTTATCTGTGATGTTTAGGTGACTTAAATGATGGGAATTCATTAATGTGATTAATGAAAGAAAAGAAACCTAAAAGATGTTGTAGAATCAAATTTTCAAAAGAGTAGCTACAGTTTTTGCTTTGCATAGCGATATACATGATATATCCTGCACCTTATTCGATGAGGAAAGAGCCGAGATCCCTTCACCGGGAGTGACCTCTTTAGCAAAACTGGTAGATGCTACAACACTCAGTTTGGTTTTTGATTGCTTTTGGAGTTTTTGCTTTGCATAGCGATATATATGATATATCCTGCACCTTATTCCATAAGGAAAGAGCCGAGATCCCTTCACCGGGAGTGACCTCTTTAGAAAAACTAATAAAAGTCTCAAAATCACTCCATTTCAAAATTCACTCGATTCTACAACGATATCAAGTTCATTACGCAATAGGTTTTCAGAAAAACCTGTCGTAACCCTCCGTCATTTCAGATAAGTCCTACTTAGTATTCGTGCTACGTTTGTTGACCTCCGTCAAGGCGTAGTGTGCGGTAGCTAACTAGTATTTATCTGTTTATGCATATGATGCAGATTGGATTAGGGTAGTCGTACGACCTTGTTGACCTCCGCCAAGGGTTGTGCGGGTGGGTTTGATTCAATCAAGAAATGACGGGTTGAACTTGACTTGCACCCTGTGGTTTGTTGACCTCCGTCAAGGTCATAGGATGCTTGGGGCAAAATATTATCAGGAATTTCAAGTGTTGAAATTTGCAATGAGATTGCATACCTTCTATAAGATAGTTGGATCCCGATACCCACTGCGAGTAATTGTTACTCCTGGGAGAATTTTACATAGGACAATTAGCCGATCAAGTAGGTGTCTAGAAAGGTGTCAACGGGGTTACGCCTCTAGGAAAATGATGTTTACTTTAATTAGGTCCGTGCGAAAGCACGGGGAACCTCCCTCAAGTACCGACACTGGCCTGGCTGAAAGATTGGCGAAGTTGTAGGGTGTAATTAATCCCGGCGAGTCTTTCCTTTTAGGGTTTGAAGGAAGATTTGATAAAAACAGTGGGAGCCATCCTGATTAGATAAAATAATAACCAATCTGATCTTGCAAGAGCATACGCTAAAGTGTTTTCTTCTCTCTCTCTCCAGGTAGCGACCATATCATGCCTTAATAAAGATAATAATATGGATGTATTGACCGAACCCGCATGTTGTACTGTGCTGGGGAACGTTGGTTCCGTTCTTTCTTATAAAAGTTATAAGACTGAACAGGATATAGGGGAATACCAGGATTCCCATGCCACCCGAATGAAGAAAGTACATGTTGATGCATTTTCTTCGGGTGTGTTCGTTACAGAAAACTGTTTCTCCATTTGCTCTACGTCCTGGGTATTAGATACCGGGTCAGGATCCCATATATGTAATCAGTTACATGGGCTTAGGAAAGGTAGAGAACTTGGAGAAGGTGATAAAGACATAAGGGTTGGAAATGGTGCAATTGTTGCAGCTAAAACCGTCGGGGAATATCACCTTGTATTACCAACTGGTAATACATTGATTCTGAACGAATGCTATTACATGCCGAACCTGATATGCAACATTATATCGGTTTCTTTGTTGAGTAAAGAGGGATATAATTTTGTATTACAGGATAATGTTATGAACATTTTTCTGAACCAAATGTTGGTTGGATCAGGCACGTTGTGCAATGGCATTTATGTTCTAAATCAATCAACAGTTCTGAGCATAACAAACACACACAAGAGGAAGAGTTCAGAACTGAACGAATCCTTCTTGTGGCATTGTAGACTGGGTCACATCAATACGACACGACTAGCTAAGTTGAATAAGGATGGATATTTGAATCCGTTTGAATTTTCATCTTATGACACTTGCCAGTCATGTCTCAAAGGCAAGATGACCAAAACTCCGTTTACGGGACACAGAGAAAGAGTTACTGAACTCTTGGGACTGATACATAGTGATGTATGCGGTCCCATGTATACACATGCCAGGAATGGTTCTTCGTACTTCATTACGTTCACTGACGATCTCTCTAGATTCGGATATGTGTTCCTGATGAAACACAAATCAGAAGCTTTTGAGAAATTTAGAGAATATAAACAAGAAGTCGAGAACCAAACCGGGAAAAGTAGTAAAATCCTTCGATCTGATCGAGGAGGTGAATACTTAAGCAATGAATTCCTGGACTTCCTAAAAGAGAATGGGATTCTCTCTCAGCTAACTCCTCCATATACACCGCAGCACAACGGTGTATCAGAACGGAGGAATCGCACCCTATTAGATATGGTGCGCTCTATGATGAGCATAGCTGAGTTACCTATTTCCTTCTGGGGCTATGCACTGGAGACAGCAACATACCTACTGAATAGGGTTCCTACCAAATCTGTGCCTACCACCCCATATGAGACATGGGAGGGGAAGAGACCATATCTTAATTTTATTAAGATATAGGGTTGCCCGGCCTATGTCAAAAGACAAAAACCGGACAAACTCGAGGCAAGGTCTATTTTGTGTAAGTTTGTTGGATATCCCAAGCATTCACGAGGGTATATCTTCTACCACAGTGAGGAACAAAGGGTGTTTGTTGCTCAACATGCCATCTTTTTAGAAAAGGAATTTCTTGCAAAAGAGATTAGTGGCTCTGAGGTAGAACTGGAAGAGGTTCCAGCTGTACAAACCACAACAGAAGATTTGGTGGATCCAGAGGATTCGGTAGTTCCCGATGAACCCCAGCCACTCCGCAGATCTAGTAGGGTTCCTCACCCACCTGAGAGATACTACGGTTTTCTCATGGATGGTGGAAGTGAGGATTGCATCATGGAGGATGATGACCCAACTAGCTTCGAGCAGGCCATCACGAGTGGAGACTCAGTGAAATGGCTGGATGCAATGCGGTCCGAGATGGAATCCATGTACACCAACAAAGTATGGACTTTGGAAGATGCTCCTGAAGGGGTAAAACCCATTGGGAGCAAGTGGATCTTCAATAAAAAACTTGGTGTAGATGGGAAAGTGGAGACTTTCAAAGCTAGACTTGTTGCAAAGGGTTTTCGTCAAAGACCAGGTGTGGACTATGACGAAACCTTTTCTCCAGTGGCTATGCTTAAATCCATCCGGATCATGCTTGCCATCTCTGCATATCATGACTACGAAATCTGGCAAATGGATGTTAAGACCGCCTTTCTAAACGGTGATTTAGAAGAGAGCGTGTACATGATTCAGCCAGAGGGCTTCGTAGCTAGTGGGAGCAGCGGGAAGGTGTGCAAGCTACTTAAATCCATTTATGGATTAAAGTAAGTATCACGGAGTTGGAACATCTGCTTTGACGTCGTTATCAAAGAGTTTGATTTCATCAAAAACGTAGATGAACCTTGTATCTACAAGAAGGTGGCAGAGAGTAAGGTTGTCTTCCTCGTATTGTACGTGGACGGCATACTCTTGATCGGAAATGACATTCCTATGCTGCAATCGGTCAAGCTCTTCTTATCACAAAGATTCTCAATGAAAGATCTAGGGGATGCCTCCTACATCTTAGGGATTAAGATCTATAGAGATAAATCCAAACGGATACTGGGATTGTCCCAATCCAGGTACATTGATACCATATTAAAGCGGTTTAGTATGGAAGAGTCCAAGCGTGGGAACTTACCCTCGATCTCAGGGCTCACTCTCTCCAAAGAGATGTCTCCCAAGACTGATTTGGAGAGAGCTCGCATGCAAGGGATACCCTATGCTTCGGCTATAGGCTTTATCATGTACGCGATGCTATGTACCAGACCCGATGTAGCGCACTCACTAAGTGTAGTGAGTAGGTATCAAGCTGATCCTGGAGAGATTCACTGGACAGCTGTGAAGAGCATTCTCAAGTACTTACGAAGGACTAAAGAGATGCTCTTCGTGTATAGTAACGGAGAACTCCAAGTGGAGTCCTTTACCGATTCGAGCTTCCAGAGTGATAAGGACGACTCTAAGTCGCACTCAGGATTTGTCTTTACCCTTTATGGAGGGGCGGTTAGCTGGAAAAGTTCCAAGCAGGAAACCGTGGCAGACTCGACGATGGAGGCTGAATACATCGCTGCCAACGATGCTGTCTGGATCAAGAAGTTCATTACTGAACTTGGAGTGGTTCCATCCATTGAGCATCCAATACCTTTGTATTGTGATAACAATGGAGCGGTGGCTTTGGCCAAGGAACCCAGGTCCCATCAGCGATCCAGGCATATTCTGAGGCGGTATCACCTGATCCGGAAGATAGTTGATCGCCGGGAGATCGAGGTCAGGAGGGTTGACACGAAGAACAACGCAGCGGATCCACTCACGAAGGCTATTCCCCAGATACAGTTTGAGAGACTCTTCGGGATGCTTGGTATGCGATACTGTAGCAGTTGGCCCTAGTGCAAGTGGGAGATTGTTAGTTGTATGTATGCTCTAGAGGCCAGTATTTTACAGATGATGTATATTATATTGGATGCTTGGACATATATAGAGAGGACTTTCTTACTCGATATGATAGTATGATATCTGGTTGCTCTTTATCTTAACATGTATACTTGTCTCTTGATGCTGTCTTATAGTTACATGTTGGTAAAGCCCTTAGGATGTGTACTTGACTACCTGGACTATGATGCAGATCATACTAGTGGGGACAGAGTAGCCCATAAGTACATCTTTTAATGTTCCTAGTCGTGGGTGTATCGAGACAGGGCATCGATATACCAGAGTAGACTAGCGTATACGCTTCTCGACCCATTAGATGGGCGATGGATGATCCCATATCCATTGGTGTTTGACATCAGAGATCGTATACGGGTGCTCAGTGGAGACTGGGTACACTGGACGGACTCGCTGAGGACTCCCAGTTGGTATTATACCTCACGTCAGATGGCAGTTCTCTGGTGACACTTGTGCAGGTTAGTCTGTAGACCCGAGATTGTCATAGAGTCTTGTATGATTCCCACTGTGCTTTGATTTCCACCTTACCACGTCCAAGAGGGCGTGCAAAACGGTGGTTTTTGGGTACAGTCCCGAGTCACATGGAGGCAATGAGCGATAGGAAGGGTTTCGTCTCTCCCGGTATTAGGGGTTGATATTGCGCTGTGCTCGATTGGCCATAACAGGGAAGTCCCTGGCCAGGGCTGATTTAGAGATTTACTGGTAAGTATTACCAGTAGTTTCTCGACCCGTTATGAGCCTCACATCGGCACGACTTATCGGTTGTTGGGGTCTGACGTTTACCACCCCTAGACTTGATATGCGACATATCAGACGAGAAGACCGGACTGTACGGGAAGTGTTATCGGCAGGCTTTTACAGGAGTTGGAGCGGGCTTGCTTGCTGATCTTCTGATCGCTCAATACCCGGGTAGCCGTTACATCCAGCTAGTACCGCTGACGGCTTGTGGGTGTTTGATGTGATCATCACCTACTGCCGGCGTATTGACGAGTCTTTAGAGTCCTACATAGAGGTTTTACTGACTCAGGCAAAACGAAATAGGAGCGCATATGTGATGTGTGCGGGACCGAGAATAATGCGTGTATGTGATACCGTATTCTATTCTCGCGACTTTTTGTATCGGTCGGTTATATATGATATAGCCGGGTTATCGAATCAAGTGTTGATTCGATAAGTCGATACAATGGATGTTAGTCGGTTATATGAGATGTGACCGGATTATTAAGTCAAGTGTTGATTTAATAATTTAGTGTATAATTGTATATTAGTTATACTAATTTACATTAACTAACATTTGTTCACTTATGGATTTTTCTCACATGTGCACAACTTTAATATATATGTGATATATATTAAAATGTGTTTTCTTTTTGTATCATGGTTGATGATACACTTGACATGGGTGTGTAAGACATACACCATTCTATTTATTATGGTGGGTTATAATTATTTAAGGTAATTACAAAATTAGTGGAATTTTGGAAAGAGCATGAAGCTTGTAGAAACTTGCTTTGCTTTGACAAAGTCCACTAGCTTTGTCTTTACTTTAGATTTTTGTTAACCTAACCATTTGGATTAGCCATGGTTATGTCTCTACATGAGTTAGTATATGATACTCACTCACCATGGTTAGCTCACTCACTTGATCATTATCTTCATCTTTTCTTTTGTTCATCTTCTTCCTTTTTGAGCAAAAGAAAAGCTAGCTAGGGTTTTCAAGAGAGAGTGAAACATTGTGAGAAAATAAATTCTAAAGTGAACCCACTTCCTATTTCTCCATCCTCTACTAGACTAGCACTTTAGTTTAGGGTGTTTGCTTCACTAATTCTCAAGTTAGTGAAGTAGAAGCTTGAGTTGATATTCCCTCGACGTAGATCTTCTTCGGCCTCGAAGACTTCAAGCAAGGACGCTTCTTTCGTCTCGTGAAGCCATGCAAGAGCCCGGGAGAACCACGATCGCAGCGAAGGGACATCAACAAGGATCCAATGAAGTGAAGGACCAATCTACAAAGATTGTATTTCATATTCACTTAGTCGTAATTGGTTTTTACTAGCATTTGAAACCCTAATAATCTAGCGACGATCTTGTTTAGAGTTATTTGGCACGGCTAAAATTTTAATCGGGCATGGTTGATGCCTTGTAGAACCTTGTTAGTGTGCCTAGTAACCCTATATTTAGCTCTCCTTTGTTTTCTTATTCTCACTTATTTTCATCACCTTTAAAAAAGCTAGAAAGCTTTTACATGAAGAACTCAAGGAAGAAGATGAAGAATAATCAATTTGTGATGAATAATGAAATGTTGTCATAATCATTTATGCAACCATGGTTAATGTAACCTTTGTAGAGATTTAACCAAGGCTAAGTGTTTGGGTTGGGTTAAGAATGAGTCACTTAAAATATCTATCATAATATCTTAGCTCATGACAAAATAAATCCTTCTAGAAGCATCATGAAGGAACTAACCCAAATCAAACCCTAACCTTGTTTAATCTCCACTAATCATGTTGCATTAGTAATTATAACATGTTACAATATTATATATCACATATATAATATATTTTGTAACATAATAAAATAATACAATTAACATATATCGCATATATATCAATGTATTACCCGAGTGAGAAAAAGAATCTTTTAGTGAGCTAATATTAGTTAATGTAATTTAATATATCATATATATTATTATACATTAAATTATCGAATCAACACTTGATCCAACAATCCGGCTATATCGCATATAACCGGCTGTGTACTTATAGACGCTCATTTCTAAAACATCATTTAGAAAAGCAGTCGTGACACCCAACTACCAGATATCGTAGTCATGGTATGTAGCCGTGGCAAGTAGGATCTGGATGGACTTAAGCATAGCTTTGAAAGTCTCAACTTTTCCATGTACACCAAGTAATCTTCTCAAGATATACTTGCTCCTGATGGGGATTTAACCCTTCAGATAAAGCAAACAAAGTCCATACTTTGTTGGTGTATAAGGATTCCATCTCAGATCGCTAAGCATCCAGCCATTCTTATAGAGTCCCACTCCTGATGGCCATCTCGAAACAAGTTGGGTCATCATCTCATGATGCAATTCTCGCTCCCACTGTCATAGAGAAACCGAAGTATCTCTCAGGTGAGTGAGGAACCCTACTAGATCGGCGGAGAGGCTGAGGTTCGTTAGAATCTATTGAATCCTTTGGTTCTACCAAATCATCTGCTGTTGTTTGTACAGCTGGAACTCCTTCCAGTTCTACCCCATGACCACTAATTTCTACACAAGAAATTCCCTTTCATAAAGGTGGCATGCTGAGAAACAAAACAACTTTTGTTCCTCGGTTAGGTAGAAGATATTCCCTTGCAAATGCTTGGGATATCCAACAAACTTCCACAGATCTGACTTTGCCTCGAGCTTGTCCGGATTTTGCTTTTTAGACATAGGCCGGACAACCCCAAATCTTAACAAACTTAAGATATGGGCTCTTCCCTTTCCATATCACATACGAAGTGGTAGGCAACTGATTTGATTTGAACCCTATTCAATAGGTATGCAACTTCTCAAGTGCATAACTCCCAAAAGGAAATAGGAAACTCAGTAGTACTCATCATAGAGCGTACCATATCATATAGGGTGCTATTGCTCTACCCCGATATACCATCGTGCTATGGTGTATACGGAGGAGTAATGCCGAGAGAGAATCCCATTCTCCTTTAGAATAGTCCAGGAATTCCATGCTCAAGTATTCTCCTCCTTGATCTCATCAAAGGACATAATACTTATACCCGTTTTTGGTTCTCTATTTCTAACTCATATTCATTGAATATCTCAAAAGCTTCGGACTTGTGTTTCAATAGGAACATATGTCTGAATCTTGAGAGATCATCAGTGAATCTAATGAAGTAAAAAGAACCAGTCTTGGCATGTGTAGACAGGGGACCTTACATACATCATCATGTATCAGTCCCAAGAGTTCACTAACTCTTTCTCTGTTTCCAATAAACAGAGCTGTGGTCATTTTATCTTTGTGACATGACCGGCAAGTTTCACAAGATGTAAATTCAAACAATTTAAATATGCATCTATGTGTAACTTCAGCTAGTCGGGTCACATTAATATAACCTAGTCTACAATGCCTCAAGAAGAATTCGTTCATTTCTGAACTCTTCCTCTTGTGTGTGTTCTGTATACTAAGAACTGTAGTTTGATTTAGAACGTCAATACTTTTAGATAATGTGCCTGAACCGATCAACTCTTGATATAGGAAATGTTCAAAACATTATCCAACAATACAAAATTATATCCTTTCTTTACTAATAAAGAGACTGATATGATGTTGTATACCAGGTTCAGTATCTAATAACATTCATTCTGAATCAATGTATTCTGGTAATACAGGGTGATAGTTACCAACAGACTTGGCTGCAACACTTGCACCGTTTCTATCTCATGAAATTTATCACCCGTTCTCAGTTCTCTACCTTTCTGTAGCCCATGTAACAAATTACATTTGCGGGATCCTGATCCGGTATCACATACCCAGGATGTAAAGGATACTGAGAAACAGTTCTCTGTAATGAACACACCCGAAGAAGATGCATCAGCATGCACTTTCTTCGTTTGGGCGGCACGGGAATTCTGGTAATCCTCAATTTCCTGCTCTGTATTATAACAATTATAAGTTGGAGTGGGACCAACGTTCCCCAGCTCAGTATAACAAGTGGGTTCGGTCAATACATCCGTATTATTATCTTGATTAAGGCGTGATATGGTCGCTACCTGGAGAGAGAGAGAAGAAAACACTCAGGGTATGCTTTTGCAAGATTAGATTGGTTATCTAATATATCTAATTAGGATGTCTCCCACTGTTTTAGTCAAATCTTCCTTCAAACCCTAAAAGGAAAGACTAGCCGGGATTAATTACACGCTACAAGTTTGCCAATCTTTCAGCCAGGCTAGTGTCGGTACTTTGAGGGAGGTTCCCCGTGCTTTCGCACGAACCTAATTAAAGTAAACCTCTTTTTCCCAGGGGCATAACCCCGTTGACACCTTTCTAGACACCTACTTGATCGGCTAATTGTAATGTGTAAAACTCTCCCAGGAGTAACTCTTACTCGCAGCGGGTATCGGGATCCAACTATCTCATAGAAGGTATGCAATCTCATTGCAAATTTCAACACTTGAAATCCTCGATAACATTTTACCCCTAGCGTGCTATGACCTTGATGCATGCCAAACAACCCATAGTCCGCTAGTCAAGTTCAACTCGTACATTTCTTGATTGAATTAAACCCACCCGCACGACCCTTGACGCAGGCCAAACAACGCCGTACAAATACCCTAATCCAATCGTATCGTATGCTAGCAGATAAGCACTAGTTAGCTACCGTACACTACGCCTTGACGCATGCCAAACTACCGCAGTACGAATACTAAGTAGTACTTATCTGAAATGACGGAGGGCTACACAGGTTTTTAAGAAAACCATGAGCGTAAAGAACTTGATATCATTATAGAATCAAGTGATTTTAAATGGAATGTTTTTGAGGCCTTTTCTAGTTTTGCTAAAGAGGTCACTCCCGGTGAAGGGATCGTCGGCTCTTTCCTCATCGAATAAGGTGCAGGATATTTCACAAATACCACTATGCAAAGCAAAAACTATAGAAGCAATCAAAAGACAAACTGAGTTTGTAGCATCTGCTAGTTTCACTAAAGAGGCCACTCCCGGTGAAGGGATCTCGGCTCTTTTCTTATCGAATAAGGTGCTGGATGTTCTACAAGGAACACCGCTATGCAAAGCAAGAACTAGAGCTACCAGTTTTTAAACAAGTTTCTACAATATCTTTAGGTTTCTTTTAGTTTCATTAATCCCATTAATGAATTCCCATTTTAATTTTACTTCACAAGCATCACATTTGAAACTAAATCTGCAATATAACATATATCTCATATATATAATATAAACATTCGTCTCAGGCAGTAATATGATCTCATCACAGAACATTGCAGCAGAAGAACATATATGAAATATTGGATATACTAGGACGTCCGTGTTTTAATACGAACCTGTATAAAACACGGATTCCACGGTCGCGATGAATAGCCAAACCCATATCCCTAGAGCCCTACGAGAGCGGCAAGCAACACTGCCAATTCTAGGGTTAGGAGACCCGGTCTCGACTCCTCAAGATGGTCTCCCACTGGACCCTAGAACCCGGTTACTTATGCTCCCCTCCTTGGGTCTACCTAATGTGGAAAAATAAATAATATACAATGGTGACATCATCCTCAGCCCGGAAGTGCCCCAATAAAAGAATATTACATACAAAAGAATTTTACATGAATGAAAATAAAAACCCTCATCTCACATAAAACCCCTAGCTATTCAAACACGACGATCCAATATAACATATCACAGCAACACATAACATCACATGCCATCAACGTAAGTAAGTATGCATACACCGATTGTCGTTGATGTATAGCAACGAAAACCGGCGATACAACTACATACTACACTTACGGTCACAGAAAAGAAAGTGTAAAACTACAACAGTTGGAATCCGCAACTTCTTTAGACATCGCATGCCTAACCAAATGAATTCCTTAGACATCTCATGCCTAACAATTATAAACCCCGCATTTTAGTCTCATTATCGAAAACTCTTTTCAATATCAAGTCGGGCAATTCAACAAGATTCCCGACATCCTGATCGAATGCTCGTCGCAAACTTTAGTAGACGGCCGCACCCCCGATGCCGTCGACGAAGTGCACTAAGGCGGAACACCGCTGCCGCGAGAACCCGAACGGATGCTTTTGGCGACGGGGTTCTCCTACAGTCACTTGGTCGGGGCTATGGGGCGTGTCTGTCTGTTAAGTTTACCCGGCGAGTATCCGCGTACGCTACGTGATTGCGACGGACTTCTGATCATATCAAAATTCCATGGCAACCGATCATCTGAGACTGAACTGCTAGATTTATAACATTCAAATTAGTTATCTCATAACTACTTGTGGATTCCAAATATTGTATCACATTCCAGATAAATAGACAATGTAAAACTTTCCGATCGAATAATCAAACACCCAAGTTTTCCCAAATAGTTCTCAACACTTGAAATTAGTTTAAAAACATCCATCACATGCCACAGTACCAATGGTCCAGCCGTAGAAGGGTCAAGCCAACACTTCACATGTGGCACGTCGTACTGCCCCAAACCCTAAGGTTTAGAGGCAGTTCAAGACGGTCACATAATCGAGTTAAGGTTTGTTGTCTTCTAGAGAGTCCACCGCGTTACTTGCACGACTTAGAACGTTCTTAAACTACGGAAAAATTCAACGCTTGGAAATTTTCCGGCAGGGGAAAAAGTGAGTTATTGATATCCGTTCGAACTTTTTAACAGTTTCTAAAAATTACCCGGACAAACTAAACGAAGTTATATTTTCCGATCGAATCAACGAACTCCGAATACCCGGTTTAGACCCCGCTTTGATACCACTGTAGGGTTACTAGGCACACGCACAAGGGTCTACGAGGCATCAACCATGCCCGATTTAAAATTTAGCCGTGCCGAACAACCCTTAACAAGATCTTTATACTAGAGTTTAGGTGAAACAAAGCATGTTAAACACTTTAACACTAAGTGAGAGGGATTACAACCTTTGTAGATCCGGTCCTTCACTTCATAAGCTCCATGTTGTGGTCCCTTCGCTGCGATCATCAAGTTCCGGACTCTCGAGAGGCTCCACAAAAAGAAAGATGCAAGCTTGCTTCCGATCTTCGATAACAAAGATGATCTACCTTGAAGTTTCATTAACACAAGCTCTCACTCACTAAATGAAGTGAACACCCTCATCTAAATGGCAAGGATAGATAAGGATGATGAAGTAGGATTTTAGCTCTCATTTGTTTTCTTATTCTCACTTATTTTCATCACCTTTGAAAAAGCTAGAAATCTTTTCCATGAAGAACTCAAGGAAGAAGATGAAGAATAATCAATTTGTGATGAATAATGAAATATTGTCATAATCATTTATGCAACCATGGTTAATGTAACCTTTGTAGAGATTTAACCAAGGCTAAGGGTTTGGGTTGGGTTAAGAATGAGTCACTTAAAATATCTATCATAATATCTTAGCTCATGACAAAATAAATCCTTCTAGAAGCATCATGAAGGAACTAACCTAAATCAAACCCTAACCTTGTTTAATCTCCACTAATCATGTTGCATTAGTAATTATAACATGTTACAATATTATATATCACATATATAATATATTTTATAACATAATAAAATAACACAATTAACATATATCGCATATATATCAATGTATTACCCGAGTGAGAAAAAGAATCTTTTAGTGAGCTAATATTAGTTAATGTAATTTAATATATCATATATATTATTATACATTAAATTATCGAATCAACACTTGATTCGACAATCCGGCTATATCGCATAAAATCGACTAATATCTCATTTAACGATTCATCGAATCAACACTTGATCCGATGACCCGGCTGATATCATATATCGCGAGAATAGAATACGGTATCTCATATCGCATTATCCTCGGTTCTGCACATATCACATATGTTCCCCTACTCCGTTTTGCCTGAGCCAAGAAACCTCTGTGTAGGACTCTAAATAATCGTCAATACGCCGGCAGTAGGTGATGATCATATCAAACACCCACAAGCTGCAAGCGGTCAGCTAAACGTAACAGCCACCTAGGTATTGAGCGCTCAGAAGATCAACAAGTAAGCCTGTACATTCTCCTGTGAATCCAATCAGTAACACTCCCGTACAGTCCGGTCTCGTCGTCTGATATGTCGCATATCTCGCCTAGGGGTGGTAAACGTCAGACCCTAGTAGCTTGATAAGTCGTGTCGATATGAGGTCTATAACAGTTCGAGAAACTACTGATAACACTTACCAGTAAATCTCAGTAACCCTGGCCAGGGATTTCTAGTTATAGCCAATCGAACACTGCACAACATCAACTCCCTATACCGGGAGAGACGAATCCCCTCCTATCGCTCATTGCCTCCATGTGATTCGGGACTGTACCCAAAAGCCATATTTTTGCACGCCCTCTTGGACGTGGTATGATAGAAATCAAAGCATAGTGGGAATCACACAAGACTCTATGATGATCTCGGGTCAACAGACTACTCTGTACCAGTGTCACCGGAGAACTGCCATCTGACGTGAGGTATAATACCATCTGGGAGTTCTCTGCGAGTCCATCCAGTGTACCCAGTCTACACTGAGCACCCGTACACCATCCTTAATGTCAAACACCGATGGATATGGGATCATCCATCGCCCATCATATAGGTCAAGATGCTTATACGCTAGTCTACTCTGGTGTATCGATGCCCTGTCTCGATACACCCTCGACTAGGAACAGTTATAGGATGTACTCGTCGACTACCGTGGCCCCACCAGTATGATCTCATCATAGTCCCAGTAGTCGAGTACATATCCTAAGGGCTTTATCAACATGTAACATAGAGACAATCAGAGTACATGTTAAGATAAAGTACAACCAGATAGCTTACTATCATGTCGAGCAAGAAAGTCCTCCCTATATATGTCCAAGCATCCATTACAATATACATCGTATGTACAGCAATGGCCTCTAGAGCATACATATAACACGTACTACTATTTTGGCCTTTGTCAAGGGTATGTACGGGTGGGTTCAAATTAACCTGGATAATGACGGGTAGAACTTGACATGTGACTTATGATATGTTGGCCTTCGTCAAGGTCATAAGAGCATGGGGTAAAAATCACATCAGGAGTTTCTAAAGAAACTGAAACTTGCCAGATATGCGCATACCTTCTGGAGTGTGACAACGTGAGTGGATTCCATCACGTTATCATGCGATGATAGTTGGATCCCGATTCCTACCGATGAGTTAGTTTACTCCTCGGGTGATCCCGACCAATTCTTCTTTCAGGTTTGGAGGAGAATTTGACGATACAGTGGGAGGTTTCCTGATTAGATAAATTGACAACCATTCTGATCTAGGTTAGAGTGCACGATGAGTGTTTCTTTTTTCTCTCTCTCTTTGGCAGCGACCATGGCCCGACCCTTGACTATGACTCAGTGACCAAGATCAACCGAACCTTCTTAAAATACTGGCTTTTGGATTGTCTGAGTTGCATACCTCATTGCCACTCCTACTTTTACCCTTTTCTCCACAACCCCCCGTATTACTACAAACATCCACTTCCATTGGATAAAACCATCGTATGGTTATATACGAACTCGAAGGAACTTGTTTCAGATTCGAGGATGGTTTCTGGTTCTGGAGAAAGCGAATAGGACTATTCAGTTGTCTTTTCCTTTTACCTTCTCTCAGGTTGCGAGTGCTCCTTGGATTAGGACGGTATACCTATTATGCTAATTGGATAGTCTTCTTCCAAACCATAGGCAGGTGCCGAACGGTGGGGAATGAAGAAAACCAATTAGCCTAACGATGGTGTACAGAAGGTAATAAGTTAAGACAAATAAAGGGATTAGAAAGAGGGCAAAGTAAACTGCGACTGCTATTCACGACCAAACCAAGTATTTCATCGCCACTCCTACTTCACCTTTGTATTTCTCCAGGACACTCCGTATCACTACGAAGATCCATAGTTATTTGGATACTCCATCGTATAGTTATATACGAACTCGAAGGAACTTGTTCCAGTTCGGGGATGGATTCTGGTTCAGGAGAAATAGGAATAAAGTTTTATTCAGTTGTCTTTTATCTTTACCTTCTCTCGGGTTGCGAGTGCTCCTAGGATTAGGACAGTACACCTATTACGCTTATTGGATAGTCTTCTTCCAAACCATAGGCTGGTGCCGAACGGTAGGGAAGGAAGAAAACCATTTAGCCTAAAAGAGTGTACAGAAGGTAATGACTAAAGACATATAAAGGGATTTGGAGAGATGGCAAAGAAATATACGGTTACAGTTATGAATCTGACAATGGAAGAGGCATTACTAAGAATACCCGGATACCCCTCCGAAGTATTTACATGTTTCAGTTTCACTGTGTATTGTTAAAAGAAAACTGATTTCCCAATTAGCCCTTGCTCCAGGGCATGTATTTATCTGGTTTGATTCTCACATCTGTATGGTTTTACAGATGATGAGTGGGAGTAAGTTATTGGGAATTGGGTGATCATCCTCATTATATCGGGATTCGTTGTAATTGGTGATATTTGAGAAAATTGCCTGGGTTGTTTGCCGGACGACAAATAATTGGTTTTGAATATCCGTTGTTATGCACCAATTTCAAATTGATATATCTGTACGTTTATTTTTATAAAGCGAGATATAACTTTTTGAAATTATGTCCATGACATTTACCTATATCAGTGGATGGTTAGTGATTGGTTCGAAAATTTGTGTTTGTAGTTTAACCGCAATCAGAACGGTGTCGCGTGTAGCTAGACCGAGGTGAGTACGGGTCGTCCTCAGGGAAACGTTGAATCTTTTGCTCTTACTTTAGATGTGTTGAAAAAGAGAGGAGGGATAAAGAATTTTGTGGAATGGTTTCTAGATCTACGTTAAACAAGAATGTAAAATATAGATCTAGATTATTTATGGATGTAGTTAATATAATAAGGGGGCCTGTAGGGTTCGTTAGGATTTAGTAGTTATGGATGATTAATTAAAAGTTACCCTTTTTATCCATTAATAGATTTAGAACTAGAACGACGGTGATGCGTGTAGATTAGGGTTTCTGGAGGGAAAAGGAATCCCACTCTTAACCCTTATCTCGACACGGAACTCCGTTCATTATCTAGCCTTTACCAAAACAATCATTAATCTAATCTCTAATCGCGGTCGGAACTAACAAAGAATTGTTAGCGCGCCCGATTAGGATGTTAATGATTCTTTTGATAAAGTTCATAAACTTTATAGGACTTAAAAAGGGTTTAAGGATGTTCATCATCCATTAGCCTACCCTAATCCTACGAACCCTAACAAGCGGAGAATTGCTCGCGCATGTTGGGAGAAGAAGATGAAAAGAAAGAGAGGGAAAACATAATGTAAAAAAAACAATTAAATAAAACAATTACCTTTATTAATCGACTTCTTCAAACTACACTTTTAATCCATAGAAAATGATTACAACTAGTTGCTTCTCGATCTTTCCTAAGGAGGTAGTCGAACAGTCGATGATCAGCCTGGATGCGTGAGCGTCGGGAGCTTCGTGATCGCGTCGGCTTGATGATTTTTCCAAGAGGCTCTCGGTCCTTATTTATAGTCACAGAGCCAGAACCCTAGTTTCCTAATATGGAAACTAGTTGTTAGGATCCTAACCACCACAATCCCATATCTCAACTCTTCAAATTCGCGGCGGAACCGCGGGCATTGGATAGGTTTGGTCGCGGATCCACCCCCTTTTGGTGAGATCATGGCCTCTAATTTTTGTAGCTTCATATCTGTAACACTTGGTAATCTTTTGAGTATCTAGACTTTGAAAATCTTTTCTACATTTCTACCAGAATTAGTTTCTTGAATATCTTTGGTAGATTTGATTTGCCAACTTTGATTTCCTTGATTTCAGCCCTGAAAATTCTGCACAATAACTCAACAAACAAGATTAGTAGAGTTTGTTTTATTGAGATATTAACTTAACCATTAAGAATTGGTCAAAGGTATTAATAAGGTAAGCATATTTAAATGGGTCAAATGTTACATGGATATTATATGCTTACTTTTTCCTACGAAATGTTATTTATAATATATAAACACATGAAAATAGTATTTTACAAATAAACCCTCATATGTATCATATATTATAATAAACACATTTTATTATATAATAATAGTAGGAAAAATGTCATATTAAATGTGCAGTTTTATCAACTGAACAAATACCCCCAAACTTATCTTTGATCGTCCCGAGCAAACTAGTTTATTCAAGAGAAGGAGAAGGGGAAAAAAAAAACTAAGCACACTTTCGTAGGCAAACACGATTGCACTGAGCACGTGCAACAAGCCGTTAAACCTCTAGGTGTCCCTAGTAGGAGGAGTGTTGTCTCCTGAGGGTTTTCAGCGGATTACACCCACAAAATCCTATAATAAAAGAGAGATGGTGAAATTTACATATAAAGATAAGAACCATAAAAGAAAGACCTTGAAAATAAGAGTTTCCAACTACACTAGCTTTTCAGTTGTCATGAGCCCTATCTTAATAGTCATGAAAAGATGTTAGAAATCACATTATCCCTCAATAAAACATCGTCTTTATTCTTCATTCCTACATTTCGTCCAAACATTGATCATATACCCCTACGTGTGTGAAATGACATCCCTACACTCGGAGAATTCAATTCAAGCTATCATACTCTTGTCCATCTACCTCAGCACTTTTTAACTTGATGAATACTTAGATTTGCTCACACATTTTCATGCGATCGTTAATACTTCTTGAGGTACTAACCGACCAATTACTCATTTGCTTGCTGATTCGGTGATAATATTTTCCTCGTCTTGCACTACCTAAGGCTTAGCAGTGACTCCCAGACCAGTTGGCCTTAGGGCACTTGGTGATGAAGCACCCTCGCTATATTTTTTATTGCTGCCTTGGCGATAACAAAACCAGTGTTCATTTTTTTTCTTTTCACCATTTTTATATTTTCTTCATTTTTTTTATTTTCTTCATACTTTGGCTTTTAGACAAGAGCATTTCAAGGTATCCTTTACTATCCCGAGTTTCAAGACGTGTGTAAGTGCATATAGTAGGGTATCAACATTCAAATATTTGGCTTCCAGAATAGAAATTATTTTTCAGACTTATTTTTATCCTCAGATTAGTGACTTCCTTCATCTTACTAACCCTTGGGACAACAGATCATAACTACTTATTACTAGTTCGTTTAAGAAAACTTCTAATTTTCTTGGTTTTCTTAAACTATTCCTATCTTTCATATATAATTTTTCACTTTCTATTCTTTTATTATCAAATTTTTTTTGTGCTTATATATAGTATAATGCAAAGTATGCGTAAATAAGCACAAACCATTTGATTGTTACGAAAAAGTGTTTGTTTGTAGTTAACCGCAATCAGAACGGTGTCACGTGTAGCTAGACCGAGGTGAGTACGGGTCGTCCTCAGGGAAACGTGGAACCTTTTACTCTTACTTTAGATGTGTTGAAAGAGAGGATGAAATAAGAATTTTATGAAAAGTTTCTAGATCTACGTTAAGCAAGAATGCAAAAATATAGATCTAGATTATTTTAGAGATTTAGATAATATAATAAGAAGGCTTGTAGGGTTCGTTAGGATTTAGTAGTCATGGACGATTAATTAAAAGTTACCATTTTTATCCATTAATAGATTTAGAACTAGAACGACGGTGATGCGTGTAGATTAGGGTTTCTGGAGGGAAAAGGAATCCCACTCTTAACCCTTATCTCGACACGGAACTCCGTTCATTATCTAGCCTTTACCAAAACAATCATTAATATAATCTCTAATCGCGGTCGGAACTAACAAAGAATTGTTAGCGCGCCCGATTAGGATGTTAATGATTCTTTTGATAAAGTTCATAAACTTTATAGGACTTAAAAAGGGTTTAAGGATGTTCATCATCCATTAGCCTACCCTAATCCTACGAACCCTAACAAGCGGAGAATTACTCGCGCATGTTGGGAGAAGAAGATGAAAAGAAAGAGAGGGAAAACATAATGTAAAAAAAAAACAATTAAATAAAATAACTACCTTTATTAATCGACTTCTTCAAACTACACTTTTAATCCATAGAAAATGATTACAACTAGTTGCTTCTCGATCTTTCCTAAGGAGGTAGTCGAACAGTCGATGATCAGCCTGGATGCGTGAGCGTCGGGAGCTTCGTGATCGCGTCGGCTTGATGATTTTTCCAAGAGTCTCTCGGTCCTTATTTATAGTCACAGAGCCAGAACCCTAGTTTCCTAATATGGAAACTAGTTGTTAGGATCCTAACCACCACAATCCCATATCTCAACTCTTCAAATCCGCGGCGGAACCGCGGCCATTGGATAGGTTTGGTCGCGGATCCACCCCCTTTTGGTGAGATCATGGCCTCTAATTTTTGTAGCTTCATATCTGTAACACTTGGTAATCTTTTGAGTATCTAGACTTTGAAAATCTTTTCTACATTTCTACCAGAATTAGTTTCTTGAATATCTTTGGTAGATTTGATTTGCCAACTTTGATTTCCTTGATTTCAGCCCTGAAAATTCTGCACAATAACTCAACAAACAAGATTAGTAGAGTTTGTTTTATTGAGATATTAACTTAACCATTAAGAATTGGTCAAAGGTATTAATAAGGTAAGCATATTTAAATGGGTCAAATGTTACATGGATATTATATGCTTACTTTTTCCTACAAAATGTTATTTATAATATATAAACACATGAAAATAGTATTTTACAAATAAACCCTCATATGTATCATATATTATAATAAACACATTTTATTATATAATAATAGTAGGAAAAATGTCATATTAAATGTGCAGTTTTATCAACTGAAAAAATACCCCCAAACTTATCTTTGATCGTCCCGAGCAAACTAGTTTATTCAAGAGAAGGAGAAGGAAAAAAAAAAAACTAAGCACACTTTTGTAGGCAAACACGATTGCACTGAGCACGTGCAACAAGCCGTTAAACCTCTAGGTGTCCCTAGTAGGAGGAGTGTTGTCTCCTGAGGGTTTTCAGCGGATTACACCCACAAAATCCTATAATAAAAGAGAGATGGTGAAATTTACATATAAAGATAAGAACTATAAAAGAAAGACCTTGAAAATAAGAGTTTCCAACTACACTAGCTTTTCAGTTGTCATGAGCCTTATCTTAATAGTCATGAAAAGATGTTAGAAATCACATTATCCCTCAATAAAACATCGTCTTTATTCTTCATTCCTACCTTTCGTCCAAACATTGATCATATACCCCTACATGTGTGAAATGACATCCCTACACTCGGAGAATTCAATTCAAGCTATCATACTCTTGTCCATCTACCTCAGTACTTTTTAACTTGATGAATACTTAGATTTGCTCACACATTTTCATGCGATCGTTAATACTTCTTGAGGTACTAACCGACCGATTACTCATTTGCTTGCTGATTCGGTGATAATATTTTCCTCGTCTTGCACCACCTAAAGCTTAGCAGTGACTCCCAGACCAGTTGGCCTTAGGGCACTAGGTGATGAAACACCCTCGCTATATTTTTTTATTGCTGCCTTGGCGATAACAAAACCAGTGTTCATTTTTTTTCTTTTCACCATTTTTATATTTTCTTCATTTTTTTTATTTTCTTCATACTTTGGCTTAGACAGGAGCATTTCAAGGTGTCCTCTACTATCCCGAGTTTCAAGACGTGTGTAAGTGCATATAGTAGGGTATCAACATTCAAATATTTGGCTTCCAGAATAGAAATTATTTTTCAGACTTATTTTTATCCTCAGATTAGTGACTTCCTTCATCTTACTAACCCTTGGGACAACAGCTCATAACTACTTATTACTAGTTCGTTTAAGAAAACTTCTAATTTTCTTGGTTTTCTTAAACTATTCCTATCTTTCATATATAATTTTTCACTTTCTATTCTTTTATTATCAAAATTTTTTTGTGCTTATATATAGTATAATGCAAAGTATGCGTAAATAAGCACAAACCTCCCCCAAACATGTTTTCAACAGTGTCCTCACTGTTGCTATCTGCTGGATCACAACAACCTGTAAGCTTGGGAAGACATTATTAATGGGGGAAAGAATATATAAAAGTGAAAATGCTCCCCCAAACTTATTTTTGGCTCACAAATTTGAGGACAAAAGTTATGTTCAAGAGCCAAAAATATACCCCCCCTCAAACATGAGTTAAACAATTTTAATCTTTTTTTTAAAAATCACACGAGGGGGTCAAGGTTATTGGTCAAAGTAAAGCCTTATAAAGACCAAAAGTCAACACCAACCATTCAAAAATTTTATCGATGAAGCACCAAGGTTGGTGGAAGAACATGTCACCTTTAGACGTGAAGAAGTGGGGAGGTGATAAGAGGTGTAATGGAAAAGGATTGCGTCTCAATTTGGAGAGACGACACAATGATAGTGATGATGGATTACTCGCATTATCATGATTGTCAAGAAGAAGGGGTGGAGGTTCAATTTCTTTATCTTGGAGTTGATTCATCTCAACACCCGTGTCTTTTAAATATGCGAGTTCATCAGCGAAAATTTCCTCAAAGCTTTCATCGATACCCTGAAGAATAATGTCATCAGGAAAAACAGGGTGATCGTCAGACTCTATAAAAAGTTCCTCATCAGCGTTAGATGTTGACCCGGACAACTCGGTGAAAGAGTTCGTGTCAAGCAACAACATATGAAAAGAGTCAGAATTATGAGGTTGATCAAATTCGCTGCTGTCGACATCCATTAATTCGACAGAACACACATGAGCATAGGGTTCGGAGGGTTCACTTCCCAACTTGTAAATGTTAAGCTCAATTGACTTCTTTCCAAAGGATAGGGTCATAGAGCCGTTTCTACAATTGATTACTGCGTTGGAAGTGGCCAAAAAGGGTCGACCGAGTATCACCGGGATTTGATTGCGTGGGTTTGCCACAGGTTGTGTATCAATAACGATAAAGTCCACAGGAAATATGAATTCCCCGACTTTGATTAACACATCCTCTAGCTCACCCCTAGGTTGGGTGATAGATCGATCGGCCATCTGAAGAGTGCAATGCGCCGGCTTTAACTCTCCGATCCCTAATTGCTCATAAACAGAATACGGAAGCAAGTTAACACTAGCACCTAAATCGAGTAGAGCACGATTGATATTTTTACCCCCAATAGAAATTGAAATTGTAGGACTTCCGGGGTCCTTTCGTTTCTTGGGAAGTTGTTGTGTAAAAGCTGTGCTCACATTACTCGCAAGGAAAACTTTTTTAGGTACTTGAACTTTTCTCTTCCTAGTGCACAAGTCCTTTAGGATTTTCGCATATGACGGAACTTGTTGAATAGCATCTAGGAGAGGAATGTTTATGTTAACTTGCTTAAAAATTTCCACAATCTTCTCCATTTGTGGACTTGGTCTGTTGCCCCTTAACCTGTTTGGATAAGGTGCTTGGTCAATAAGTTTTGGGTCTAACGTTTCTGGAGAAGACTGTGGGGATGGATTCGATCCCAAAATTGGAGTGGGAATCGACTTAGATAGATTCGGCGAAATGTTCGAGCCTTGGGGAAAACGGAGAATAGGCTCGGGTGAAGGTGGGAGATTAGACGAATTAGGGAAAGAAGAAGAAGCTGGGGTATTATTAGTGTCACTATCATCACGTTGCTCACCCACTAGGTTATTCAGCACTTTTCCCGATCTCAACGTGGTAACAGCACTCACATTATAACTTTGTGAGTTGCCAGGATTAGGTATGGGTTGAGATGGGAGTTTCCCTTTCTCTCTCGCACTCATTGCGGCGTTTAACTGTGCGATTTGGTTTTCTAATGATTTAATACTCTCACCATGGGAGGCGGAATTTTTCGTTATGGTATCAATAGAAGACCTCATCTCAGCCGAAATTTGCATGGATTGTTTCATGAACATATCCAAAGTTTGTGCAAGTGAGTTGTCAGTACCGGCCACTTGTGGTGTAGAAATGTTGGCCGGATTTTGGAAATTCTGTGACTGAAAGGGAGGCTGATTCTGTGGTTGTGGTTGCTGTGGAGGAGGTCTTTGATAATTGCTTTGTTGGTTTTGATTCCAAGCAAAGTTAGGATGATTCCTCCATCCTTGATTGTACGTGGAAGAATAAGGGTCGTTTTTAGGTCGCTGCTGAAAAGCAGCATTAGCTTGAAACGATGCATTCATAGGATATTCTTCCGTTAAGTGTGAAGGATCCGAACAGCAACCACAGACGGTCTTAGAAAGCGTGACCTGATTTAGGGAGAATGATGAGAACTTGTTTTCAATAGCGTCGAGTTTCTTCTGTATCGCTGCCATTTCGGCTTTTACTGCGATGGAAATATCGAGCTGATGAATACTTCCCTTAGAAGAAGGTGGTCTTACGCTTTCCCACTGCAAGGTATTTTCAGCGAGGTCTTCCAGATACTTCCAAGCTTCACCGTCATCTTTAGACATGAAATTGCATTGACACATTGTTTCAAGCATCTGCTTTGTCGCTGGATTAATGCCCTCATATATAATCCGACATAAATCCCATCTATTGATTCCATGATGAGGACATTGGACAAGCAGATCCTTGAAACGTTCAAAGCACTTCCAAAATGGTTCATTGGGAAGCTGGGTGAACTGGTTGATCTCGCTTCTAACACGGGCAGTCTTATGGTTTGGGTAAAACTTCTTAAGAAATGCTATGACGAATTCATCCCAATTAGTGATAGAGTGTGCGGCAGTATTATAAAGCCATTTTTCTGCCAAGTCGCATAGTGTGAATGGGAGAAGACGTAAGCGCATAGCATCTAAAGTCAATTGCGAAGTACCCATCATTGCGCATACGTTTTCGAATTTGGTGATGAAAACATACGCGTCTTCCGACTCAAGCCCATGAAATTTGGGCAGCAGATTGATGTAGTGGGGTTTAATTTTGAAATTATCCCCGTTAGGTGGAGGAAGAGATAGACAAGTGGGAAGAGGACCACGGATAGGATAGCATCTCTCTTGGAGAGAGATGCGCGGTGGATTCTGTGTTAGTTATATGTATGCCCTAGAGGCCATTACTGTACATAGGATGTATATTGTAGTGGATGCTGGGACATATATAGGGAGGACTTTCTTGCTCGACATGATAGTATGCTATCTGGTTGCTCTTTACCTTAACGTGTACACTGATTGTCTCTCTGTTACATGTTGGTAAAGCCCTTAGGATTTGTACTTGACTACCTGGACTATGATGCGGATCATACTAGTGGGGACATGGTAGTCCATAAGTACATCCTTCAAAGTCCCTAGTCGTGGGTGTATCGAGACGGGGCATCGATATACCAGAGTAGACTAGCGTGTACCTTCTCGACCCATACAGATGGGCGATGGATGATCCCATATCCATCGGTGTTTGACATCAGAGATGATATACGGGTGCTCAGTAGAGACTGGGTACACTGGACGGACTCGCCGAGAACTCCCAGATGGTATTATACCTCACGTCAGATGGCAGTTCTCTGGTGACACTGGTACAGAGTAGTCTGTTGACCCGAGATCGTCATAGAGTCTTGTGTGGTTCCCACTGTGCTTTGATTTCCATCTTACCACGTCCAAGAGGGCGTGCAAAACGGTGGTTTTTGGGTACAGTCCCGAGTCACATGGAGGTAATGAGCGATAGGAGGGGATTCGTCTCTCCCGGTATAGGGGGTTGATGTTGCGCTGTGTTCGATTGGCTATAACAGGAAATCCCTGGCCAGGGTTGCTGAGATTTACTGGTAAGTGTTACTAGTAGTTTCTCGAATTGTTATAGACCTCATATCGACACGACTTATCGAGCTATTGGGGTCTGACGTTTACCACCCCTAGGCAAGATATGTGACATATTAGACGATCAGACCGGACTGTACGGTAGTGTTACTGGTTGGATTCACTGGAGTGTGAGCGGGCTTGCTCGTCGATTTTCTGATCGCTCAATACCCGGGTGGCCGTTACGTTTAGCAGACCGCTTTCGGCTTGTGGGTGTTTGATATGATCATCATCTGCTGCCGGCGTATTGACGAGTCTTTAGAGTCCTACACAGAGGTTTCCTGGCTCAAGCGAAACGAAATAGGAGCGCATATGAGATATGTGCGGGACCGAGAATAATACCAGTATGTGATACTGTATTCTATTCTCGCGATGTGACATTGATCGGTTATATGCGATATAGCCGGGTTATCGGATCAACTGTTGATTCGATAAGTTGTTACTAATGATACTAGTCGGTTATATGCGATATGACCGGATCGTTAAATCAAGTGTTGATTTAATGATTTAATGTATAATTATATATTTGATATATTACTTTGCATTAACTAGTATTGGTTCACTTTAAATGGATTTTCTCACTTGAATTGTGCAAGTTGTATATGTGATATACTTTTGTTCACATGATTGTATCATGTTTGATGATACATGTTAACTTGGTTAAGTATAAAGATTAAACCATGGTTTACTTAATGATTAGGGTTTTGATTATCTTATTCATTTGTTTATTTATTTATTTATTTGTTTTGGAAAAGATAAAGAAAGAATGGTGGCTTTGTTTGTTTGTTTGTTAAAGATTCATGAAGCTTTGACTTAGTCACCCTTCTTGTCTTCATTCTTAACCCTAACCATTTAAACAAAGCATGGTCTATTCTCTACACTTAACTAGGGTTATGTTATGATAAGTATTCATTTTACTTTTTATTTTGAATTAACTTATCATAATATTCTTCTTCTTCTTCTTCATTTTTTCTTCAAGTGAAGAAAGCAAGCTCCATCAATGGTGATTGATGGAAAAGAGTGAGAAATCCAAATCTAAAGTCTACCCACTTCCTATTTCTTCATCCTCTACCTCTTGCCAAGTAGTAGAGTGTGTTTTCTTCACAAGTTTCATGACTTGGTGAAGTGAGAGCTTGAACTTGCGATGCCTCGACGTAGATCATCTTCGGCATGGACATCGACGACCTAGCTCGCCATATATCCGACGAAGCCGACGCTAGAGCCCGGGAATTCATTTGGACAGTGAGGGGACTTCGTTGCGGAGCTATGGAGGTGGAGCACCAGATCTACAAAGGTTGTATATCCGTATTCTTGTAGTTAAGTGTTAACTAGTTTATAGTTTCGCCTAGATTTCTAGCCAATGATCCGTAGTCGGGTTTCTCGGCGCCTATAATTTTTGAAATTGGCATGGTTGATGTCTTGTGAGACCTCACTAGAGTGCCTAGGAACCCTACAGTGGTATCAGAGCCTAGCTAGAGCCTTAGACGAAGTCCAGACGGAATTTGAAACCCGAACGAACCCGAAACCCAACTCAAAAATGCTCTCTGTCCTTTTTCTAAAATCTGGGATTTCTCGACATTAAAAATATGTAGAAAATTAAGCAGGGATTTTTATGAATTACTATGAAAAACGGAGACTTAACTCCGTCATAACGCCGTGGAACCGCGGCCTCAGCCTACGTGGCGCGGCGGTTCCGCGGCCATATTGTTGACTCATTGACTCCTGTTTGCACAGTAATTCCTATTTTAATATGCTGAGTTTTCTGGGAATTTTTAATATGCAGTAAACAGTTGAGTATTTTGGGGTTGTATTGGGAATCAAAGATTCGATCGGATTATCAAATTTTGTCAGTGTGGCTTTCCGGATAAATTTTAGAATATGTTAAAAAGTTCGACCGGATATAAATACCCAATTTTTCCACTGCCGGGAAATTTCCAAGTGTTGGATTTTTCCGTAGTTTAAAGACGTTCTAAGTAGTGCAAGTAACTCGATGGACCCTCTAGAAGACAACAAACCTTAACTCGATTATGTGACCGTCTTGAACCGCCCTTTGAACCTTCGGGTTTGGGGCAGTACGGCGTGCCACATGTGAGGCGTTGGCTTGACCCTTCTACGGCTGGACCGTTGGTACTGAGGCACGAACTGAATGTTTTTAGACTTGTTTCATGTGTTAATCTGTATCGGGAAAACTTGGGTGTTCGATTGTTCGATCGGAAAATTTGACATTTTCTATTTATCCGGAATGTGATACAATAATTGGAATTCACAATAGTTATGTGATAACTGAATGAATGTTATAAACATAGCACTTTAGTCTCACTTGATCGGTTGCCACGGAATTTTGATGTGATCAAAAGTCCGTCACAATCACGTAGCGTACGCGGATACTCGCCGGGTAAACTTAATAGACAACCTCATTCCATAGCCCCGACCAAGTGACTGTAGGAGAACCCCGTCGCCGAAAGCATCCATTCGGGTGCTCGCGGCAGCGGTGTTCCGCCTTGGTGCACTTCGTCGACGGTATCGGGGGTTCGACCGTCTACTGTAGTTTGCGACGAGCATTCGATCAGGATGTCGGGAATCCTGTTGAATTTCCCGACTTGATATTGAAAAGTGTTTTCGATTTTGAGACTAAAATGAGGGGTTTATAATTGTTAGGCATGCGATGTCTAAGTAATTCATTTGGTCAGGCATGCGATGTCTGAGGTGGTTGCGGATTCCAACTGTTGTAGTTTTACACTTTCTTTTCTACGACCGTAAGTGTAATATGTGATATCGCCGGTTTCGTTGCTATATGTCAACGACAATTGGGATGCGCATATTTACTTACGTTGATGACATGTGATGTTATGTGTTGCAGGATATGTTATATTGGATCGTCGTGTTTGAATCAACGGGGTTTTTATGTGAGATGAGTGTTTTTCATTTTCATTCATGTAAAAACTTGTATGTAATATTCTTTTATTGGGGCGCTTCCAGGTTGCGGAAGTAGTCACCGTTTGTATATTATTTACTTTTCCGCACTAGGATAGACCCAAGGAGGGGAGCACAAGTAACCAGGTTCTGGAGTCCAGTGGGAGACCAACTCGAGGAGTCGAGTCCGGGTCTCCTAACTCTAGAATTGGTAGGGTTGCTTGCTGCTCTCGTAGGGGTCTAGGGGTATGGGTTTGGCTATTCATCACGACCGTGGAATCCGTGTTTTATACTGGCTCGTATAGAAAACACGGACGCCCTAGTATATCCAATATTTCATATGATTCTTCTGCTGCGATATCTGTGATGTGATCATGTGATGCTTGTGATAGATACAGTATATAGTATATATGATATATTATATAGGCGTTACTTATGTTTTACACCCGCGCTAGCCCTGCCCCGCTCTGCCGTTAGTTACCTAACCTAACGGTGCACGAGGGGACATCGAGGCGAATGCGGATGGCATAAGTGTACATCGTTTTTATCTGTGATGTTTAGGTACTTAAATGATGGGACTTCATTAATGTGATTAATGAAATAAAAGAAACCTAAGATGTTGTAGAATCGAATTTCAAAATAAAACAGGTAGCTACAGTTTTTGTTTTGCACAGAGGTGTATATGATATATCCTGCACCTTATTCGATAAGGAAAGGACCGAGATCCCTTCACCGGGAGTGACTCATTTAGCAATAACTGGCAGATGCTACACATTCGGTTTGTCTTTTGATAGCTTTTAAGTGTTTTTGCTTTGCACAGTGATATATATGATATATCCCGCACCTCATTCGACGAGGAAAGGACCGATGATCCCTTCACCGGGAGTGACTCCTTTAGCAAAACTAGAAAAGCCTCAAAAACACTCCATTTCAAAATTCATTCGATCCTACAACGATATCAAGTTCATTACGCAATAGGTTTTCATAAAAACCTGTCGTAGCCCTCCGTCATTTCAGATAAGTGCTGTTTAGTATTCGTGCTGCGTTTGTTGGCCTCCGTCAAGGCGCAGTGTGCGGTAGCTAACCAGTATTTATCTGCTTATGCATATGATGCAGATTGAGTTAGGGTAGTCGTGCGACCTTGTTGGCCTCCGTCAAGGGTCGTGCGGGTGGGTTTGATTCGATCAAGAAATGACGGGTTGAACTTGACTAGTAGCCTATGGTTTGTTGGCTTCCGTCAAGGTCATAGGGTGATAGGGGCAAAATGTTATCGGGAATTTCAAGTGTTGAAATTTGCAATGAGATTGCATACCTTCTATGAGATAGTTGGATCCCGATACCCGCTGCGAGTAAGAGTTACTCCTGGGAGAGTTTTATACATTACAATTAGCCGATCGAGTAGGTGTCTAGAAAGGTGTCAACGGGGTTACGCCTCTGGGAAAACGAGGTTTACATTAATTAAGTTCGTGCGAAAGCACGGGGGACCTCCCTCAAAGTACCGACACTGGCCTGGCTGAAAGATTGGCAAACTTGTAGTGTGTAATTAATCCCGGCTAGTCTTTCCTTTTAGGGTTTGAAGGAAGATTTGATAAAAAGCAGTGGGAGCCATCCTGATTAGATAAAATAATAACCAATCTATTCTTGCAAGAGCGCACGCTGAGTGTTTTCTTCTTTCTTTCTCCAGGTAGCGACCATTTCACGCCTTAATCAAGATAATAATACGGATTATTGACCTAACCCGCTTGTTATACTGAGCTAGGGAACGTTGGTCCCGCTCCACCTTATAATTGTTATAAGACAGAGCAGGAAATTGGGGAATACCAGATTTCCCGTGCCGCCCAAACGAAGAAAGTGCATGCTGATGCATCATCTTCGGGTGTGTTCGTTACAAAGAACTGTTTCTCAGTATCCTCCGCATCCTGGGTATATGATACCGGATAAGGATCCCAGATATGTAATTTGTTACATAGGGCTACAAAAGGGTAGAAGAACTGAGAACGGGTGATAAGTTTCATGAGGCAAAAAACGGGGCAAGTGTTGCAGCCAAGTCTGTTGGTCACTGTCACCCTGTATTACCAATACATTGATTTTGAACGAATGTTATTAGATACCGAACCTGATATACAAAATCATATCAGTCTCTTTATTAGTAAAGAAATGATAAAATTTTGTATAGTTGGATAATGTTTTGAACATTTCCTATATCAAAAGTTGATCGGTTCAGGCATGTTATCTAAAAGCATTGATGTTCTAAATCAAACTACAGTTCTTAGTATACAGAACACACACAAGAGGAAGAGTTCAGAAATGAACGAATCCTTCTTGAGGTATTGTAGACTAGGTCATATCAATGCGACCCGACTAGCTGAGTTACATTTAGATGCATATTTAAATAAGTTTGAATTTACATCTTATGAAACTCGCCAGCCATGTCACAAAGATAAATTGACCATAGCTCTGTTTATTGGAAACAGAGAAAGAGTTAGTGAACTCTTGGGATGATACATGTTGATGTATGTAGGTCCCCTGTCTACACATGCCAAGATTGGTTCTTTCTACTTCATTACATTCTCTGATGATCTTTCGAGATTCAGACCTATGTTCCTGTTGAAACATGAGTCCGAACCTTTTGAGATATTCACAGAATATAAGCGAGAAGTAGAGAACCAAAATACGAGTATAAGTATTATGTCCTTTGATGAGATCAAGGAGGAGAATACTTGAGCACGGAAATCCTGGACTATTCTAAAGGAGAATGAGATTCTCTCTCAGCATTACTCCTCCGTATACACCATTGCACGATGGTATGTCGGGGCGGAGCAGATACACCCTATTTGACATGGTGTGCTCTATGATGAGTACTACTGAGTTACCACTTTCCTTTTGGGAGTTATGCACTTGAGAAGCTGCATACCTATTGAATAGGGTTACGATCAAATCAGTTGCCTACCACTCCATATGAGATATGGTATGGGAAGAGCCCATGTCTTAAGCTAGTTAAGATTTTGGGTTGTCCGGCCTATGTCTAAAAGCAAAATCCGGACAAGCTCGAGGCAAGGTCTGACATGTACAACTGGAAATGTTCCAGCTATACAAACTACAAAAGATGATTTGGTACAACCAAAGGATTCAGTAGATACCAACGAACCTCAGCCTCTCCGCCGATCTAGTAGGGTTCCTCACCTACCTGAGAGATACTTCGGTTTCTCGATGACAGTGGGAGCGAGGATTGCATCATGAGATGATGACCCAACTAGTTTCGAGCTGGCCATCAAGAGTAGGGACTCTGTAAGAATGGCTGGATGCTTAGTGATCTGAGATGGAATCCATGTACATCAACAAAGTATGGACTTTGGTTGCTATATCTGAAGGGTTAAATCCCCATCAGGAGCAAGTATATCTTGAGAAGATTACTTGGTGTAAATGGAAAGGTTGAGACTTTCAAAGCTAGACTAGTTAAAGGTTTTCGTCATTGACCAGGCGTGGATAATGATGAAACCTTTTCCAGTACCTATGCTTAAGTCCATCCAGATCCTACTTGCCACGGCTACGTACCATGACTACGATATCTAGTGGTTGGGTGTCATGACAGCTTTTCTAAATGATGTTTTAGAAGAGTGCGTCTATAAGTACACAGCCAGAGGGTTTCGTAGACAGTGGGAGCAGCGGAAACGTGTGCAAGATGCTTTATAGGATTAAAGCAGGCATCGCCGAGTTGGAACATCTGTTTTGATGGATTAGTCAAAGAGTTTGACATCATCAAAATGGTAGATGAACCTTGTATAAACAAAAAGGTAGTAGGGAGTATGGTGGTGATCCTCGTAGAGTACGTGGATGACATACTCTTGATAGGGAAGGAGTTTTCTATGCTACGCTCGATCAATCTCCGCTTATCACAATGATTCTCCACATAGGATCAAAGTGATACCTACTAAATCCTGGATTTTGGATCTATGAGATAGATCTAATTGGATGTTAGGAATCTCACTAGGTGTAGTGAGATGGTATCAGTTGATCCTGGGAAGAATCACTGGAAGTGTTCCACGGTGATAAAGACGACTGAATGTCAGTCGCAGGCATTGTCTTTACCCTCAGTAAAGGGACGGTATGTTGGAAGAGTTACAAGCTAGATACCGTGACATACTAGACGACAAAGGCATGATACATCGCTACTTAAGATGCTACCAAAGAGGATGTTTGGGTGTATATTAGTTCATGAGATGAACTAAGTTCCTACCATTGTGAGACAATGGAGTTGTGGCTTATGCCAAGGAACGCCAGTCCCATCAGTGATCCAGACTTATTCTAAGGCAGTATCACCTGATCATGGAGATAGTTGATCTCCAGGATGATCGAGGTAAGGAGAGCAGATTTAGAGGATAACGCAGCGGATCCACTCACGAAGGCCTATTCCCAGAGAGAGACTTTTATGGGATGGTTGAGTATGAGATACTGCAACCACTGCTACAGATGGCCCTAGTGCAAGTGGGAGATTATTAGTTATATGTATGCCCTAGAGGCCATTACTGTACATAGGATGTATATTGTAGTGGATGCTGGGACATATATAGGGAGGACTTTCTTGCTCGACATGATAGTATGCTATCTGGTTGCTCTTTACCTTAACGTGTACACTGATTGTCTCTCTGTTACATGTTGGTAAAGCCCTTAGGATGTGTACTTGACTACCTGGACTATGATGCGGATCATACTAGTGGGGACATGGTAGTCCATAAGTACATCCTTCAAAGTCCCTAGTCGTGGGTGTATCGAGACGGGGCATCGATATACCAGAGTAGACTAGCGTGTACCTTCTCGACCCATACAGATGGGCGATGGATGATCCCATATCCATCGGTGTTTGACATCAGAGATGATATACGGGTGCTCAGTAGAGACTGGGTACACTGGACGGACTCGCCGAGAACTCCCAGATGGTATTATACCTCACGTCAGATGGCAGTTCTCTGGTGACACTGGTACAGAGTAGTCTGTTGACCCGAGATCGTCATAGAGTCTTGTGTGGTTCCCACTATGCTTTGATTTCCATCTTACCACGTCCAAGAGGGCGTGCAAAACGGTGGTTTTTGGGTACAGTCCCGAGTCACATGGAGGCAATGAGCGATAGGAGGGGATTCGTCTCTCCCGGTATAGGGGGTTGATGTTGCGCTGTGTTCGATTGGCTATAACAGGAAATCCCTGGCCAGGGTTGCTGAGATTTACTGGTAAGTGTTACCAGTAGTTTCTCGAATTGTTATAGACCTCATATCGACACGACTTATCGAGCTATTGGGGTCTGACGTTTACCACCCCTAGGCAAGATATGTGACATATCAGACGATCAGACCGGACTGTACGGTAGTGTTACTGGTTGGATTCACTGGAGTGTGAGCGGGCTTGCTCGTCGATCTTCTGATCGCTCAATACCCGGGTGGCCATTACGTTTAGCAGACCGCTTGCGGCTTGTGGCTGTTTGATATGATCATCATCTGCTGCCGGCGTATTGACGAGTCTTTAGAGTCCTACACAGAGGTTTCCTGGCTCAAGCGAAACGAAATAGGAGCGCATATGAGATATGTGCGGGACCGAGAATAATACCAGTATGTGATACTGTATTCTATTCTCACGATGTGACATTGATCGGTTATATGCGATATAGCCGGGTTATCGGATCAACTGTTGATTCGATAAGTTGTTACTAATGATACTAGTCGGTTATATGCGATATGACCGGATCGTTAAATCAAGTGTTGATTTAATGATTTAATGTATAATTATATATTTGATATATTACTTTGCATTAACTAGTATTGGTTCACTTTAAATGGATTTTCTCACTTGAATTGTGCAAGTTGTATATGTGATATACTTTTGTGCACATGATTGTATCATGTTTGATGATACATGTTAACTTGGTTAAGTATAAAGATTAAACCATGGTTTACTTAATGATTAGGGTTTTGATTATCTTATTCATTTGTTTATTTATTTATTTATTTGTTTTGGAAAAGATAAAGAAAGAATGGTGGCTTTGTTTGTTTGTTTGTTAAAGATTCATGAAGCTTTGACTTAGTCACCCTTCTTGTCTTCATTCTTAACCCTAACTATTTAAACAAACCATGGTCTATTCTCTACACTTAACTAGGGTTATGTTATGATAAGTATTCATTTTACTTTTTATTTTGAATTAACTTATCATAATATTCTTCTTCTTCTTCTTCATTTTTTCGTCAAGTGAAGAAAGCAAGCTCCATCAATGGTGATTGATGGAAAAGAGTGAGAAATCCAAATCTAAAGTCTACCCACTTCCTATTTCTTCATCCTCTACCTCTTGCTAAGTAGTAGAGTGTGTTTTCTTCACAAGTTTCATGACTTGGTGAAGTGAGAGCTTGATCTTGCGATGCCTCGACGTAGATCATCTTCGGCATGGACATCGACGACCTAGCTCGCCATATATCCGACGAAGCCGACGCTAGAGCCCGGGAATTCATTTGGACAGCGAGGGGACTTCGTTGCGGAGCTATGGAGGTGGAGCACCGGATCTACAAAGGTTGTATATCCGTATTCTTGTAGTTAAGTGTTAACTAGTTTATAGTTTCGCCTAGATTTCTAGCCAATGATCCGTAGTCGGGTTTCTCGGCACCTATAATTTTTGAAATTGGCATGGTTGATGCCTTGTGAGACCTTACTTGAGTGCCTAGGAACCCTACAGTGGTATCAGAGCCTAGCTAGAGCCTTAGGCGAAGTCCAGACGGAATTTGAAACCCGAACGAACCCGAAACCCAACTCAAAAATGCTCTCTGTCCTTTTTCTAAAATTCTGCGCACCTCCGGGCGGTGGCAACGTGGTGTTATACTCTGATGGAGTGCCGTCCATCTCGGTTGATGTGGTGTGTGGTGGGGGAAAAGAAGATGAAGAAGTACCGACTTCGGCGTCGATAGCAGGAACGCGGACAAGACGGGCACTAGGATCCCGTGTCCAGCCGAGCATGCATTAAGCGGGTTTAGTGCAAGTGGCAGCATGTGTGTGATTTAAAATTGGCTTGTTTTGAAAAAGTGGGACTCAAGACAAATCACCCTAAGATGCACAAGCAACCCTAGAACTAAGGTCACCTAGGTCCAGTCTCTAGACCGCTCCTAGACTTCCAAAGGAAAAGCCGCAGGATCAATCCTCTACCACCTCCGTACTACCCTTGTAGCCAGGTAAGTGCCAGGTAAGTGGGAAGGAACCACAGTAGTGGGCCTAATTAAAAACCACTAGCCTTTGACACACTTGCCTAGGCACTACAAAAGTAATGCGGGTAAACGATAGATTACCCACGACCTTCCTCTGTCCTTAACGAGCGCGACAGTCCTTAGAGTCTGGTCTAGATATTTTTTAAATTAATGAAGGGTTGATCTAGATGCTCGGTTTGTGATTTGTGGGGCTTAGGAAGGGTGATGAAATCCCCACCTAATCTTGATTTGGTCTTTGCCCCTTAAAGTCTGTATTAAATATGCAAAACAAAACCAATCACAAAACTTTTGCAAAAAGATTTTTTTTTGAGCGGCGCAATTTTTGCAAAGAATCCTGCAGAAGATAGATTTTATTGGATTTGAGAGGAGAGAGAAGGAGTTGAGAATCTTACCAGAGAAGTTCGGAACCCTAGATCTCCTGTTTCCTCAAGTCCGTGACTCCAGATTCCCTCGCAAAATTCACACACAAATCGTTAAATATGCAATTTGCAGTTTTGTTTTAATAATGATATGAATCGTCTAAGAATTCAACACAAATAGTAAGAATAAAAAATTACGCACGTATCCCCGGCAACGGCGCCATTTGATTGGTTCGAAAATTTGTGTTTGTAGTTTAACCGCAATCAGAACGGTGTCGCGTGTAGCTAGACCGAGGTGAGTACGGGTCGTCCTCAGGGAAACGTTGAATCTTTTGCTCTTACTTTAGATGTGTTGAAAAAGAGAGGAGGGATAAAGAATTTTGTGGAATGGTTTCTAGAACTACGTTAAACAAGAATGCAAAATATAGATCTAGATTATTTATGGATGTAGTTAATATAATAAGGGGGCCTGTAGGGTTCGTTAGGATTTAGTAGTTATGGATGATTAATTAAAAGTTACTCTTTTTATCCATTAGTAGATTTAGAACTAGAACGACGGTGATGCGTGTAGATTAGGGTTTCTGGAGGGAAAAGGAATCCCACTCTTAACCCTTATCTCGACACGGAACTCCGTTCATTATCTAGCCTTTACCAAAACAATCATTAATCTAATCTCTAATCGCGGTCGGAACTAACAAAGAATTGTTAGCGCGCCCGATTAGGATGTTAATGATTCTTTTGATAAAGTTCATAAACTTTATAGGACTTAAAAAGGGTTTAAGGATGTTCATCATCCATTAGCCTACCCTAATCCTACGAACCCTAACAAGCGGAGAATTACTCGCGCATGTTGGGAGAAGAAGATGAAAAGAAAGAGAGGGAAAACATAATGTAAAAAAAAACAATTAAATAAAATAACTACCTTTATTAATCGACTTCTTCAAACTACACTTTTAATCCATAGAAAATGATTACAACTAGTTGCTTCTCGATCTTTCCTAAGGAGGTAGTCGAACAGTCGATGATCAGCCTGGATGCGTGAGCGTCGGGAGCTTCGTGATCGCGTCGGCTTGATGATTTTTCCAAGAGGCTCTCGGTCCTTATTTATAGTCACAGAGCCAGAACCCTAGTTTCATAATATGGAAACTAGTTGTTAGGATCCTAACCACCACAATCCCATATCTCAACTCTTCAAATCCGCGGCGGAACCGCGGCTATTGGATAGGTTTGGTCGCGGATCCACCCCTTTTTGGTGAGATCATGGCCTCTAATTTTTGTAGCTTCATATCTGTAACACTTGGTAATCTTTTGAGTATCTAGACTTTGAAAATCTTTTCTACATTTCTACCAGAATTAGTTTCTTGAATATCTTTGGTTGATTTGATTTGCCAACTTTGATTTCCTTGATTTCAGCCCTGAAAATCCTGCACAATAACTCAACAAACAAGATTAGTAGAGTTTGTTTTATTGAGATATTAACTTAACCATTAAGAATTGGTCAAAGGTATTAATAAGGTAAGCATATTTAAATGGGTCAAATGTTACATGGATATTATATGCTTACTTTTTCCTACAAAATGTTATTTATAATATATAAACACATGAAAATAGTATTTTACAAATAAACCCTCATATGTATCATATATTATAATAAACACATTTTATTATATAATAATAGTAGGAAAAATGTCATATTAAATATGCAGTTTTATCAACTGAACATTTAGGTAAGGAGCATTAAACAGCAGTGTAATTCTTCTTAACCATAAGTACAGTTTTCGACCTACGATGCACAGGGTTTGAGTTATTAAACTCAGGGCACTTATACAGAGTATTGTATGTTGTCCAGTGTCCATGAGGACAGAGGGGTTGGTACTCGTACTATATTCTGTTTACTTGTGACTTATCTAGTTCTTAGACATGTATTTCGTAGAAATGCAAGATCTAAGTTTCGAGAAGTTATAGGTATAATAGTAAAGTAGAGAACCACGTGTCGCAAGTATCAGGATTCTTCAAGGTGATCGAAGATGTAGATACTTGTGTATGGTATTCAGTTGATAGTAATGATTAAGAGAACTTGCTTCTCTTTCAGGTTACTCATAATTGGAAGCACTCCTAAGTTGAGTAATGCTGATCGGCCTCTCTCCATTTAGTTGACATGCACTGGAGACAGCTGCATGTTTTGAATGTGGTTCCAATTAAATCAGTGCCTCTGTTTCTATATTGGATATAGAATAGTTCATATCTTAACAATGTTAAGGTACGGAGAGTTGTCCGGCTTATGCTTAATACCAGATTCTGGATAACTCAAGGCATGTTTCTGTAATGGCTGTTTGTGGGTTGACCCGGGCTATGACGAGGGTTGACTTTCTACTATCTGGAAGATCAATAGTGATATTGTTCTTGACTCGCCACAGTTTTAATAAAAATAGATTTTTTCAGAAAACAGAAGTGGGAGTATGGTAGAACTGGAAGTGATTCCAGAACCGCAGACGATTACTGAAAATTTAATAGGACCTAAAGATTCAATCTGGTTAGACATTCCATTGGCCACTCCGCAGATATGGTGGATAACCTCAAGCACCCGAGAGGTACTCCGGTAGCCTCAAGGACGATGACAGGGAGGTTCTTGTTTACCCAGACTTGCCATTTCTGTTGTTCAAGACCGTGAGACCCGGCAGGAGGATGAGTATAGCGTCGTTCTAAACTAGCTTTAGAAGTGTACGTGTATATGACTCTGCCAGAGGGTTGTCGTAGTCAGTGGGAGCAGCGGAAGCATAGCGGACAAGTAGCTTATGTCTATTTATGGACTAAAGCAGATATAGCGGAGATAGATCATCTATTTCTGATGTGACAGTCATAGGTTTGACTTCATCAGAATAGGGGATGGATCTGTTAAGAAGGTAGTAGGGTGTGATGTCCTGGTATTTGGATGACATACACAGAGTAGGAAGTGAAATTCCTATACTACGATCGGTTATACTTTGGTTGTCACACAGTGGTTTCTCCACATAGGATATGGATATTATATCAGATATTCTGGTTACTAGATCTATGGTTTTAGATCTAGATTTGGTTAGTTTCCCAATCTGGGTACTTAGACATCATTCTAAAGGTGTTTTAGAATGGACGACTCCTGGCATGGTAGTGTACCTGCAGGTGATGGAGTCACCCTCTATAAAGGTGTCTTACAGACTAAAGGAGAGAGGGATGTGCATGATTGGCATATCACTTGCTTAGGCAATTGAGTTGATCGTGAGATGTCAAGTACCACACCAGATGTTGTTTTTGCACTAGACGCAATAAGTTGATATTAATCCTATCCTGGAGAGACATTCAGAAGCGGTTTTAGAACATAAGTGGATGTTCTAGGGATATGATAACAACAACCTCTTTTAGGAGACAGTTATCATTCCAGGCTTCCAAGGTGACCTAGATGGTAGAGTGACTGTCAGAGTTATAGTTTTCCCTCTGACGAGGGGTAGTAGTTTGGACAGGTGGTCCAAGCGGATACTGAGGGAGGCATGGCATAGGATACTGATTAAATTCAGTTGACGATACAGTCTAAGAAGTTTGGATTTGGAGTTCATTTATGAACTAGGTCCCATCAGATATCCAGACATATTCTAAGATAGGTATTGCTCATTTCGGGAGATGGCTTTCTCCGCGAACTTGAGATAAAGAGAGACATAGAGTGAAACATTAGGGCGGATCCACTCACTGAGGCTATTCCTCGAACGCAATAGTTTCGCAAACGGGCTTTGTGAAACTGATTAGTAGAGGAGTTGGGTGTTCGGTATCACACAGGCTGTGAGTATGCGACATCGCAATAATTAGCTTTGAGTGCAAGTGGGAGATTGTTGGATATAGTGCCCTCAGAGTCAATTATTGGATCACAGGCACGTGATTGCAATGATTGAGGGAGGACCTATACCGGTAGGACAGTCTTACTCAAGATGATAGTATGCAATCTGGTTTATCTTTATCATCGTGTACATGCTTTAGGTAACATTACAGGTCACTATTGCACGTTGATAGAGCCCATAGGATTCTTGCTTGACGGCCAGCAGTATGATGGCGATCATATACGTGTGAGCTGGGGATCTATAAGCACATCCTTAAAGTGGTCCCTAGTCGTGGGAGTTTCGAGACTGGGCAACGATATTCCATTAGTAGACTAGTGTATACAGTCGAGACCCCGACGAGGGGCGGTGGCCGGTCTCACAAGCCATTGGTGTCAGTTGGTTCACCTAAGAAGTATACAGGTGCTCATTGGGTTATGAGTACACCGGACAGGACTCGCCGGGAATATGCTAGTTAGTATTATACCTGACGTCAGATAGCAGTTCCCTGGTGACATGTGTACAGGTTAGTTCGTCGACCTGAGATCGTCATTTGTCTCGTGTGAGTTCCCACTGTGCTTTGATTACTACCTTACCACGGCTCGAAGGAGTCGTGCAAACAGGTTTTAGTTTGGTACAGTCCCGAGCCACATGGAGGCAGTGAGCGGATCGGCAGGGGTTTCGTCACTACCGGTATTGGGGGTGAGATCACGCTGTGTCTAGGAGAGCCATTACACGAAGTCCTTGGCCAAGGCAGGAGATTTACTGGTAGGTATTCCAGTAGTATCTCAGGGTGTTCTGGGCTACACTCCAACACGACTTGTACCGCTTTTGGGGGTCTGACTTTTACCAACCCCCTAGGCCCGCCATGCGATGCTCATAGACGAATGGACCGGACTGTACAGATATTGCCACTGACAGGCTCAATAGGGTGTCAGGATGAGTTCTCTTATCGACCTCCCTTTTGGTCAATACCTGATAGCCCGTTACGTACGGCTAGTACCTCTGACGTGCTAGTGGTTAAATCCACAGCCAAAGTATTAACGAGTCTTTAGAGTCCCCCACAGACAGTTTCTCAAGTTTTGGGCGAAACGTTGTAGAGGCCGTATAATATATGGCAGGGTTCGATCATATACGTGCAGTAGTGCACGGATCATGATCGGACGGATCATACTAGTGGGCTTTGGTTTAAGCCGGATCCTAGTATTAGATTTGTTGGATTACTTTAGTCTCATCGCATTCGCATTCGGTCGGAATGCCGATGCAGGTATGTATATACAGGTGAGGGGTGTTAGTGTATATGCCCTAGAGGCCATTACTGTATCATACTAGCTTGTATATTACTTAATGGAAGCTTGGGATTTCACAGTTGTTTATACAATCTTGCTCAAAATGGTAGTATGCTACTTGGTTTGTTTCTACTTCAATATGTGCATGTGTTTCTTTTAGCATATCGCTTATACATATTAGTAGAGCCCTTAGGATCTTTGCTTGATTACCAGCGTTGTGATGGCAGTCACACTTGTGGGGGCTGGGTAATCTATAAGCACATCCTTATACAGGTCCCTATTCATAGGACTATCGAGACAGGGCATCGATACTACGGAGTAGACTAGCGTATGCGCTTCTCATCCCAGCAGGGGAGATGGTCTGTCCCACAGCCATCAGTACGTCGTACTGGAGATAGTATGCGTGTGCTCGTTAGGTTACGAGTACACTGGACAGGACTCATCGGGAACTGTTGGTTGGTATTATACCTATCGTCAGTTATCAGTTCCCAGGTGACATGAGTACAGCTTAGTCCGCTGACTTGACACTGTCACTTCGCCTCGAGTGTGTTCCCACTGTACTTAGATTACTATCCTACCACGGCTCAAAGGAGTCGTGCAAACATGTAGTAGTTGGGTGCAGTCCCGAACCACTTGGAGGCAGTGACGGTTAGACAGGATTCGTCTCTCCCGGTATTGGGGGTTGACATCGCGCTGTGTCTAGGAGAGCCATTACACGAGTAGTCCCTGGCCAGGGCAAGCGAGATATACTGGTAGGTTTCCAGTGTTATCTCAGGGTGTTCTGGGCTACACTCCGACACGACTTGTACCGCTATTAGGGGACTGACGTTCACCACCCTCCTAGGCCCGCCATGCGATGTATCAGACGAACAGACTGGACTGTACGAAGATTGTCACATACAGGCTCAGTTGGAGTTCGGATGGGTTTACCTCATCGGCCTTCTTATCGACATCTACCTGGGGACCGTTACGTACAGCTAGTGCCGCTTGCGGTCTGTGGTTAAACCCACTGCCAGCGTAGTGTCGAGTCTTTAGAGTCCCACACAGAGAGTTTCCCTGCACTGAGCGAAACGTGTAGATGCCGTATGGTTTTACGGCAGGGTTGCGATCATTTACGTACACTTGTGTGCGTATGATGTTCGGGCAGGCAATACTAGTGGGCTTTGGTTTAAGCCGGATCCTAGTATTGCACGAATGGATTTGTTTTGTCTTCTGTGCATTCGCATTCTACGGAATGCGGATGCAGGTGTGTATGCACAGTTTTGAGGAGCGAAGAAGGAGGAGGTGCCACATTAGGGTTTTGGCAGTTGGTTCGGCCAAAACCGTTATGTGGCAGGCTCATTAGGGTTTTGACAGTTGATTCGGTCAAAACCATTTTGAGGCGGACTCATTAGGGTTTTGGCAATTCGTTCGGTCAAAACCATTATGAGCCGCGGACATTACTTACTAATCTTTTCAGTGATAATTTTGTGATGGCTAATTATTTTGACCATTTGACCACCTTGACCACTCTTGACTTTGTTGACCCGTTGACAAAAGTTGACCTTGACCTTCATGAGAGGTCTACACACTTCTTTGGTTTTCTTTTTCTTTTTGATTATGAAAATGGTCAATTCAATGTAGCCATCAACTTTATCATGATAGGATTAGTAATGATGATTTTTAGTATTATTGCAACCATGGTTCATTTTCTTTAGTTCATAATTTTTCATTTCTTCATTCTCATTCTCTCTTTTGAAAAGAAAAAGAGAAAGCTCCATGGTTGCAAGCTTCATCTTCCTCCTCTTGAAATTTTCTTTTGATCTCATGTGTTGAGAGAAAAAGAATCCACATAGACAAACACTTCCATCAACTACTTCTACACAATCTAGGACATCAAGACTAGCGATCTTGTTGCCCCAGTTGCCTCGGCTCGAGGTGGAGCTCGGTGTACAACTCTCGGGTGGATCGTCTTCGACTCAAGAAGGCCGCGGAGGTGACCAAGATACGGATCGATCCTTGGAGCTCAGATGGACGAGCAGGAGATCGGAGAGAAGACCCGAAGGACTGGTATCGTGAGGTATAATCTCTATGGCATAGTAGATAACACCTCTAGTAGTTTTCTAGTTTGTAATTTAGCAAAGATCCGTGTTTTAGTCCATGTTGCCTTTGCGCCAAAAATTGTTTTTCGCCGTTTCCGCCTCCCCGTAAGAACCGGGGTGAGCAACGTGGACTTACAGTGGTATCAGTGCCTAGCTAAACATAAACTAGCAAGTTAGCAAAGTATTTAGAATATCGATCGGAAAAAATTCGCAAAACAAGTCCGGAAAATTTAACTTCTGCCGATTTTTTATACTGCTCAAAAAATAATTTAACATACATGAAAAATCGGCTCAGGGTTTTCTAAAGACACACACCAAAAACGGTCCACTGAACCGGTTAAAGCGCCGCGGTTCCGCGGCAAGAACATGCTTCTTGCCGCGGATCCGCGGCCGAGTTGACTCGGCCGTGGACCGAGTTTGGTGCAGTGTGCTTAGTTGGCTGTTTTGGGATTTTTAGTACATGTTGTTTCTACCCAGATTTTCCAGAGAACAAATTCATTTTTGGGGTGGTTACAAATCCGTATTTTGATCGATATTCCGTAGACTTTGGCTAATAGATATTATCTGTGATGTGATATATGTATTGAACGTCTACTAATCGCTATAAGTCGATTAGTGGGGGTTATACATATCTGTGATCTGTAATGTTGATGGTTTGTGTATATGAACTCGTTGGATTGTCGCGGATGAATAGCCGGGTGGATGTGAGATGAGAGTTTCTTTTTCTTTCATTCATGTAAAATTTGTAAATTGATGTAATATTATTTGTTTGGCCGCACATCCGGGATGAGGTTGTAGCCGCCATTGTATAATTTCTTTTTACTGTTTTTGCTCCTAGGATAGACCCAAGGTGGGGTGCACAAACTACCAGGTATCTCGAAGTGCCGAGTTGCCTGCTCACGGGTTGAGGGAGGTTGCTTCGCTTCGGGTACTTGGCGGATAGTTTGCCGCACCCGTAGGGGTCTAGGGTGGGGTATTGGCTATTCATCGCGACCGTGTAATCCGCTTTTCGTTGCAGGCTCGAACGAATCGCGGATTCCTAGTATATCCAAAGTGTTCATCTGTGATCTAGATTGACTATCATTGCTATATATCTATATATGATATCTATTTAGGTGTTGCTTATGTTTTGCATCCGCGCTAGTCCAGCCCCCGGTCTGTCGTTAGTTAAGTAACCTAACGGGTGATGACGGGGCCCCGTGGCGAATGCGGATTGCATAAGCGTACACCATATTTTGGTTGTTTTCTGCAATGGTAGGATTAAATGATGGGACGCATTAAAATTAATGCAAGAAAATAAACCAAGTAAAAGTCGTTGGAACACTTTCAAAACCACTCGGTTCTTTTCAAAAACCAGCTTTTTAAACGCGGTGCTTGAACCACTCCTTTTAAAAGCTATCTCGTTCCATCGATTATATCAAGTTCACTACGTTCACGGTTTCGCCAAAACCATTCGTAGCCCTCCGTCATTTCATATGGATAGTCAATAGTATTCAATCTGTGTTTGTTGGCCAAAGTCAAGGCACAGTGTTTGGTAGCTATTGGGTATTCATATGTAGCATAGATAGATGCGTTGGTTTGGGACAGTCGTACTGCCTTGTTGGCCAAAGTTAAGGGTATGTGCGGGTGGGTTCAAATTAACCTGGACAATGACGGGTAGAACTTGACATGTGACTTATGATTTGTTGGCCAAAGTCAAGATCATAAGAGCACGGGGAAAAAATCCACATCGGGAGTTTCTAAAGAACTGAAACTTGCTAGCGCTGCATACCATTTGGAGTGTGATGATTCTGGTAGGATTCCTTCAGTTTTGTCACGCGATGACATTTGGATCCCGATCCTACTGTGAGTATATGCCACTCCTCAGGAAATTTCTCACTTAACGATCAATGCTATAAATCAAGTAGGTGTCTAGAAAGGTGTTAGCGGGGCTACGCCCACAGGGAAAAGAGGTTACTTAATTAAGGAACTTCGCGAAAGCGTTGGAAAACCTCCCTCGAAGTACCGACACTGGCCTGGCTGAACGGTTAAGCAAGTATTGTACGGTGAGATTGATCCCGACTAATTCTTCCTTTATGGTTTGAGGAGGGATTCGAGAGACAGTGGGAGCCATCCTGTTTAGATAAATTAAAAACCAATCTAAACTTGCAAGAGCATCATGCCGAGTGTTTTCTTCTCTCTCTCTTAATTGCAGCGACCCAGTGACCACACCTAGGTTACATCTAGATAATAAAATGACTGAATCTGACTGTTGTGGCTGGCAAAGGTCTGTCCAGATGTCCATTGCCCATGACAAGTTGGGACACCCCTTAACTAATCCAACCCCTGCCGTCTCAGGTCCAGTTTCCCCTGTCGCTGATATTGATATCCGTAGGACATCGGAAAAAGACTGTGCGAAAGCCAAGTGCCTCGTGTTAGCCTCAGTTGATGGTGCATACCAGGGGCAGCACGAGAAGATGGACTTAGTTTCTATCTTCCTCCATAACAAAGATTTATATGGAGAGCAATCTCATATCGCAAGATATGAGACCTCGAACGAATTGCTTCCAGCGAGGTTGGCTATCGGGTCATCTGTAGGGGGCAACGTCCTTACAGAGACTAGCTATTTTGAGCTCACGGACCTGAAGACCACGTTGAAGAACGAGTCAGGTGCTGACTTGATTTTGCAGTCTCTACCTTCTACCCTGAAGGAAACCAGGGAAGTAGAAAGAAAGGGAAGGGTAGAAGTTTCGGGAATGGATGTAGTAAAAGAAGGACGTTCCTATTGTTACGGGAATGAACATTGGCAGAAGGATTGCAGGGCTAGCAAAGCCAGTAGCCAGAATTCGAAGCATGTTGTGGCTTCGGCTTCGGGTGTGTTTGTAATAGAGAACTGTATGTCAGTTAACCCTACTTCCTGGGTATTGGATACCGGATCAGGATCTCTTATCTGTAATTCGTTACAGGCTCTGAGAAACCGTAGGGTTATCAAGAAAGGTGATATGACTCTCAGGGTTGCTAATGGAATGAGCATGTACGCTGAATCCGTAGGGGAATATCATCTTAGACTGACAACTGGGCAGATATTGATTCTGCGTGACTGTTTTTATGTACCAGGTGCGACTTGTAATATCATATCTGTATCCTTACTTTCTAAGGAAGGATATGATTTTACTTTTGTAAGCGATGTAGTAAACATCCACCTAAATCAAGTTCTGATTGGGTCAGGTACATTGAAAAACGGAATATACGTACTGAATCAAGCTCAGGTTTTCAGTGTCCAGAACACACTTAAAAGAAAGTCTCCAGAATTAAATCAGGCTTTCTTATGGCATTGTAGATTGGGTCACATTAATGAGACACGGTTGAAAAAGTTACATAAAGAAGAATACTTGGATCCGTTCGAGTACCAGTCTTATGCCACTTGTGAATCTTGTCTCATGGGAAAGATGACAAAGACTCCGTTCACTGGACACGGAGAAAGAGCAAGCGAGCTCTTAGGACTTATACACAGTGACGTGTGTGGTCCAATGTCTACATATGCGCGAAGTGGTTATTCATACTTCATTAATTTCACAGATGATTTCTCTAGGTATGGACATGTCTTCTTAATGAAGCATAAATCCGAGGCCTTTGAAAAATTTCGGGAATACAAGAATGAAGTTGAAAAACAAACAGGCAAAAGTATCAAGACACTGAGATCTGATCGAGGTGGTGAATACTTGAGTGCCGAGTTTCTGGGCTTCTTAAAAGAGAATGGAATTCTCTCTCAGATTACTCCTCTATACACACCACAACACAACGGTGTATCGGAAAGACGGAATCGAACCCTATTGGATATGGTTCGTTCCATGATGAGTAAGGCTGAGTTACCGCGATCCTTCTGGGGTTATGCACTAGAATCAGCTGCATACCTTTTGAACCGAGTTCCAACTAAGACTGTGCCTACTACACCATATCAGATGTGGTGTGGGAAGAAACCCTATCTTAAACACATTAAGACATGGGGATGTCCAGCTTTTGTCAAAAAGCAGCATGTAGACAAGCTCGAGGCACGCTCAGTACAGTGTAAGTTTGTGGGATACCCAAAGAACTCCAAGGGGTATCTTTTCTATTACGCAGAGGAACAAAAGGTTTTTGTTTCTCGTCATGCCCGCTTCTTGGAAACTGAGTTTGTGGAAAACCAGATAAGTGGGAGCACAATAGAACTGGAAGAAATTCCAGAACCACGAGCTATTACTGAAAGCTTAGTAGAACCAGAGGGTTCGAAAGAACAGGACATCCCAGCGCCATTCCGTAGGAGTAGTAGGCAGTCTCATCCGCCTGAGAGATACTACGGTTTTCTCATAGACGGGGATAGAGAGGATTGCACTATGGATTATGGTGAGCCTACTAGCTTCCAGCAAGCCATTCAGAGTGGTGACTCGGTAAAATGGCTGGATGCAATGCAGACCGAGATGGAGTCCATGTACACCAACAAAGTTTGGACTTTGGACTTTGCTCCAGAAGGGGTAAAACCCGTAGGCTGCAAATGGATCTTCAAAAAGAAGATTGGTGTAGATGGGCAGGTTGAGACCTATAAAGCTAGACTTGTTGCAAAGGGTTTTCGTCAAAGACCTGGTTTGGACTATGACGAGACCTTTTCTCCAGTGGCTATGCTGAAATCCATTCGGATCCTTCTTGCCATTGCTGCCTTCCACGATTATGAAATCTGGTAGATGGACGTAAAGACGGCTTTCCTAAATGGAAATTTGGAAGAGTGCGTCTATATGGATCAGCCGGAGGGATTCATTCAGAGTGGGAGCAGCGGTAAAGTGTGCAAGTTGCTAAAGTCCATCTATGGACTGAAGCAGGCATCGCGGAGTTGGAACATCTGCTTCGATGATACTGTCAAAGAATTCGACTTTATCAAAAACCCAGATGAACTATGCATTTACAGTAAGATTGTAGGGAGAACTGTGGTATTCCTCGTCTTGTACGTGGATGACATTCTCCTAATAGGAAATGATATTCCTATGCTACAGTCAGTCAAAGGATTCTTGTCACAGAGGTTCTCCATGAAGGACCTGGGCGATGCCAACTACATTCTGGGGATCCAGATCTATCGTGATAGATCTAAGAGGATGCTGGGACTTTCACAGTCCAAGTACATCGACACCATACTGAAAAGATTCAGTATGGAAGATTCCAAGCGCGGTAATTTACCGGCTTGTCACGGGATCACCCTCTCCAAAGAGATGTCTCTCAAGACTGATTTGGAAAGGGATCGCATGTCTATTATACCCTACGCTTCTGCGGTAGGCTCTATAATGTATGCGATGTTATGTACCAGACCAGATGTAGCATACGCATTGAGCGTTGTAAGCCGGTATCAGTCAGACCCAGGGGAGAAATACTGGATAGCGGTAAAGAACATTCTCAAGTACCTGAGAAGGACTAAGGAGATGTTCTTGGTGTATGGCGGAAAAGACCTCCAGATCGAGGCCTTTGCTGACTCCAGCTTCCAGAGTGACAAGGATGACTCCAAGCCCATGTCGGGTTATGTCTTTACCCTCAATGGAGGGGCGGTTTGCTGGAAGAGTTCCAAGCAGGAGACCGTTGCTGACTCAACTATGGAAGTGGAGTACATAGCTGCTTGCGACGCCGCAAATGAAGCTGTCTGGATGAAGAAGTTCCTCACGGAGCTTCAGGTGGTTCCTACCATTGTTGATCCAATACCGCTGTATTGCGACAACAACGGCGCTATAGGTTTAGCGAAGGAACCCAGGTCCCATCAGAAGTCTAGGCATATTTTGAGGCGGTACCACCTGATCAGGGAGATCGTAGATCGCCGGGAGATCGCGGTGAAGAGAGTAAATTCGGAGAATAACACTGCAAATCCACTCACGAAGGCCCTACCCCAGACTCAGTTTGAGCGGCTGATCGAGATGATAGGTCTTCGATACGCCAGTACATGGCTTTAGTGCAAGTGGGAGATTGTTAGTGTATATGCCCTAAAGGCCATTACTGTATCATACTAGCTTGTATATTACTTAATGGAAGCTTGGGATATTCACAGTTGTATAGACAATCTTGCTCAAAATGGTAGTATGCTACTTAGTTTGTTTCTACTTCAATATGTGCATATGTTTCTTTTAGCATATCGCCGGGTATGTGCACGTGTTGCGCCACGGTAGCGCCCCGGCCGTCTATCCGAGGCCAAAATGCGGAATCAAAAATTTTCCTTACTTGGAAACTAGCGCTACCGCGGACAATATACCTGGATCGTAACCATTAACCGATACTAGCAATCAAGAGAAAGGGTGAGAGATATACCGAGTGATCCGAGTCCTCCGGTCTTCTCGTCATCGTCCCGATCTCCCGCGGAAACTCCGGTCGTCGCCTCCTTGCCGGAAGGGCACCACATCGTCTGCATCTTTTACGGGCTCCCACCTCAATACCGAGGCAACTCGGGCACGAAGCTGGCAAGTCGACGTGCCCAAGATTTGCTGTAGAATGTAGTGTAGATGATGCTTGTCTCATTTGGGGTAAGTAGTTACCATGATGGAGGAATCAAAGAATGAACTATGGAGAGATGTGTGGAATCATTTTTCTAGCAAAGGAAAAATGAAATGAGATGAAGATATCACTCTACAAAATGAATCCCCTCATCTTCCCTCAAGTGGCCGGCCACACAAGAAAAGGGTGGGTTTCAACAAGGGAGGTGAGTGTAGGAGATCAAAGAGGTGACGACATCAAAAGCAAGTTTCACATCAACACTCATCTCATTTCTAATCTAATCCTTTTCAAATCCAATCACAATAAATGCTAACCATTATGAAGGAAAAAGAAAAGATGCTTAAACCATCATAATGCCTCATAATGCATGAAACCCCCTCCACAAATGTAATTTGCAAAACTGCAAATTACCCCCTCCATCGGAAAAGTCCGGCCGGGAAGGAACAAAGGAAAACCGGCCGGAACGGAATGCAAACTGGCAACTCCAGAAAACTGGTCCCGTAATAAATTACAGGAAAACCCCGATACTGTGCATACACACCCGCATCTGTATTCCGACCGGATACAAATGCAATGAGACAAAATCTACACTGTACTAAACTAGGACCGGCTTAAGCCAAAGCCGGCTAGTAATATCCGTTCGATCCTGATCCGTACAATACCGCACGTATCAGATCAAACCCTGCCATATATCCATACGGCTACTAGTACAAACCGTCCGATCCTGATCCGTGCAATACCGCACGTATCTGATCGGACCCTGCCATATCTCCATACGGCCTCTACAGCGTTTCGCCCGAAAGCTTGAGTAACTGTAAGTGTGGTGGACTCTAAAGACTCGTCAATACTATGACTGTGGATTTAACCACTAGCACGTCAGAGGTATAAGCCAATACGTGACGGGCCACCAGCTATTGACCAAAAGGGACGTCGATGAGCGAACTCATCCTGGCACCCTACTGAGCCTGTCAGTGACAATATCCGTACAGTCCGGTCCGTTCGTCTATGAGTATCGCATGGCGGGCCTAGGGGGTTGGTAAAAGTCAGACCCCCAAAAGCGGTACAAGTCGTGTCGGAGTGTAGCCCAGAACGCCCTGAGATACTACTGGAATACCTACCAGTAAATCTCCTGCCTCGGCCGAGGGCTTTGCGTAATGGCTCTCCTAGACACAGCGCGACCTCACCCCCAATACCGGGAGAGACGAACCCCTGAAGATCCGCTCACTACCTCCATGTGGCTCGGGACTGTACCCAACTAAAACCTGTTTGCACGACTCCTTTGAGCCGTGGTAGGGTAGTGATCAAAGTACAGTGGGAACTCACACGAGACAAATGACGATCCCCAGGTCGATGAACTAACCTGTACACATGTCACCAGGGAACTGCTATCTGACGTCAGGTATAAGACCAACTAGCATGTTCCCGGCGAGTCCTGTCCGGCGTACTCATAACCCAATGAGCACCTGTATACATCTTAGGTGAACCAACTGATACCAGTGACTTATGAGACCGGCCACCGCCCCTCGTCGGGGTCTCGACTGTATACACTAGTCTACTCTGGAGAATCGATGCCCTGTTTCGAAACTCCCACGACTAGGGACATTTTAAGGATGTGCTTATAGACTACCAGCTCCCACGTATATGATCGCCATCATACTGCTGGTAGTCAAGCAAGAATCCTAGGGGCTCTATCAATGTGTAATAGCGACATGTCAGGTCACCTAAAGCAGTACACGATGATAAAGATAAACCAGATAGCATCCTATCATCTCGAGTAAGACTGTCCTACCGGGATAGGTCCTCCCTCAATCATTGCAATCACGTGCCTGTGATCCAATAATTGACTCTGAGGGCACTATCTCCAACAATCTCCCACTTGCACTCAAGGCTAATTATTGCGATGCCGCATATTCACAGCCCGTATGATACCGAACACCCAACTCCTCTACTAGTCAGTCTCACAAAGCTCGTTTGCGAAACTATTGCGTTCGAGGAATAGCCTCAGTGAGTGGATCCGCTGTGATGTTTCTTTCTATGTCTCTCTATATCTCAAGTTCGCGGAGAAAACCATCTCCCGAAATGAGCAATACCTGTCTTAGAATGTTTGGATGTTTGATGGGACCTAGCTCATAAATGAACTCCAAATCCAAACTTCTTAGACTGTATCGTCAACTGAACTTAATTAGTATCCTGCGCCATGCCACCCTCAGTATTGCCTTGGACCACCTGTCCAAAATACTGCCCCTCGTCAGAAGGAAAACTATAACTCTGACAACTTCCTTGTCGTCCATATCACCTTGGAAGCCTGGAATGATAACTGTCTCCCAAGTGAGGCTGTCGTTATCATATCCCTAGAACATCCACTTATGCTCTAAAACTGCTTCCGACTGTTTCTCCAGGATTGGATCAATGTCAACTTATTGCATCTAGTACAAGAACAACATCTGGTGTGGTACTTGACATCTCATGATTGACTCAATTGCCTAAGCAAGTGATCTGCCAATCATGCACATCCCTCTCCCCTTTAGTCTGCAAGACACCTTCAGAGAGGGTGACTCCATTACCTGCAGGTACACTACCATGCCAGGAGTCGTCCATTCTAAATACTCTTAGAATGCTGTCTAAGTACCCAGATTGGGAAACCACCCAAATCTAGATCTAAAACCAGACATCTAGTAACCAGTATGTCAGTTATTATGTCCAAGTCCCATGTGGAGAAACCACTGTGTGACGACCAAAGTATAACCGATCGTAGTATAGGAATATCACTTCCTACTCTGTGTATGTCATCCAAATACCACGACATCACACCCTACTACCTTCTCAACAGATCCATCCCCTATTCTGATGAAGTCAAACCTATGACTGTCACATCAGAAATAGATGATCTATCTCCGCTATATCTGCTTTAGTCTATAAATAGACATAAGCCTGATGTCCACCAATGCTTCCGCTGCTCCCACTGACTACGACAACCCTCTGGCAGAGTCATATAGACGTGCACTTCTAAAGCAAGTTTAGAACGACGCTATACTCATCCTCCTGCCGGGTCTCGCAGCCTGGAACAACAACAATGGCAAGTGTGGGCAAACAAGAACTTCCCTGTCACCGTCCTTGAGGCTACCGGAGTACCTCTCGGGTGCCTGAAGTTACCCACCTTATCTGCGGAGTGGCCAATGTAATGTCAAATCAGATTGAATCTTTAGGTTCCTTATCAAATCTTCAGTAATCGTTTGCGGTTCTGGAATCACTTCCAGTTCTACCATACTCCCACTACTGTTTTTGAAAAAATCCATTTTTAATAAAACTGTGGCGAGTCTAGAACAATATTTCTATTGATCTGCCAGATGGTAGAAAGTCAACCCTCGTCATAGCCTGGGTCAACCCACAAACTGCCATTACAGAAACGTGCCTTGAGTTGTCCAGTGTCTGGTTTTAATCATAAGCCGGACAACTCCCCGTACCTTAACATCGTTAAGATATGAACTGTTCTATATCCAATATAGAACCAGAGGCACTGATTTAATTTAACCAGATTCAAATCATGCAGCTGTCTCCAGTGCATGTCAACTAAATGGAGAGAGGCCGATCAGCGTTACTCAACTTAGGAATGCTTCCAATTATGAGTAACCTGAAAGAGAAGCAATTTCTCTTTATCATTACTATCAACTGAATACCATACACAAGTATCTACATCTTCGATCACTTTGAAGAATCCCGATACTTGCTACACCTGGTTCTCTACTCTATTCAAATACCTATAACTCCTCAAAACTTAGACCCTGTGTTTCTACGAAACACATGTCTAAGAACTAGAGAAGTTAAAAGTAAACAGAATATAGTAAGAGGACCAACCCCTCTGTCCTAATGGACACTGGACAACATACAATACTCTGTATAAGTCCGCTGAGTCTAACAACTCTTTCACTGTGTGTCGTAGGTTGAAAACTGTACTTATGGTTAAGAAGAATTACACCGCTGTTTAATGCTCCTTACCTAACCATCCACTGATATAGGTAAATGTCATCGACATAATATCAAAAGGTATATCTCACTCTATGAAAATAGACGTACAGATATATCAATTTGAAATTGGTGCACAACAGCGGATATTCAAAACCAAATATTTGCCGACCGGCAAACAACCCAGATGATCTCCTCAAATATCACCGATTACAACGAATCCCGATATAATGAGGATGATCACCCTATTCCCAATAACTTACTCCCACTCATCATCTGTAAAACCATACAGATGTGAGAATCAAACCTGGTAAATACATACCCTGGAGCAAGTGTCCAATCGGGAAATCAGTTTTCTTTTAACAGTACACAGCTGAACTGAAACATTGAAATGTTTCGGTGGGGTATTCTGGTATTCCTAGTAATGCCTCTTCCATTATCCAGATTCACAACTGTAACCGTATCATTCTTTGCCACCTCTCCAAATCCCTTTATATGTCTTTAGTCATTACCTTCTGCACACCCCTTAGGCCAAATGGTTTTCTTCCTTCCCTACCGTTCGGCACCAGCCTATAGTTTGGAAGAAGACTATCCAATAAGCATAATGGGTGTACTGTCCTAGTCCTAGGAGCACCCGCAATGCGAGAGAAGGTGAAGATAAAAGACAACCGAATAAACCTCATTCCTATTTCTCCTGGACCAGAATCCATCCCCGAACTGGAACAAGTTCCTTTCGAGTTCGTATATAACCATACGATGGAGTATCCAATAAACTGTGGATCTTCGCAGTGATACGGAGTGTCCTGGAGAAATACAAAGGTGATTTAGGATTGGCGAAGAAATACTTGGTTCGGTCGTGAATAGCAGTCGCAATTTACTTTGCCCTCTTACTAATCCCTTGCTTTGTCTTAACTTAATACCTTCTGTACACCATCGTTATGCTAATTGGTTTTCTTCATTCCCCACCGTTCGGCACCAGCCTAAGGTTTGGAAGAAGACTATCCAATTTGCGTAATAAGTGTACTATCTCCTAAACCAAGGAGTACTCGCAATGAGAGAAGGTGAAAAGAAAAGACAACTGAATAATCCTATTCGTTTTCTCCAGAACCGGAAACCATCCTCGAATTCCTTCGAGTTCGTATATAACCATACGATGGTTTTGTCCAATGGAAGTGGACGTTCGTAGTAATACGGGGTGTCCTGGAGAAAAGGGTAAAAGTAGGAGTGGCAATGAGGTTTGCAACTCTGACAATCCAAAAGCCTGTTGTTAAGAAGGTTCGGTCAACTTGGTCACTGAGTCATAGTCCAGGGTCGGGTCAATGGTCGCTGCCAAAGAGAGAGAGAAAAGAAATACTCAGCGTGCACTCTAACCTAGACCAGAATGGTTATCACTTTGTCTAATCTGGAAACCTCCCACTGTAACGTCAAATTCTTCTCCAAACCTGAAAGAAGAATTAGTCGGGATTACCCGAGGAGTAAACCAACTCATCAGTGGGAATCGGGATCCAACTATCATCGCATGATAACTTGACGGAATCCACTCAAGTCACCACACTCCAGAAGGTATGCGCATGCCTGGCAAGTTTCAGTTCTTTTGAAAACTCCCGATGTGATTTTTACCCCTAGGACCCAAGTGACCTTGACAATGCCAACATATCAAAGAGTCCTAGTCAAGTTCAACCCGTCATTATCTTGATTGCGTTAAACCCACCCGTACGAGTCCTTGACAATGCCAACATAACCGTACGACTGTCCTAACCAATCCACTCATCCAAGCGACAGAAAAATATTACACAGCTACCGAACACTACGCCTCGGCAATGCACGACATACGTAGCACGAATACTAAGTAATACTAATCTGAAATGACGGAGGGCTACGGATGGTTTTTGGCGAAAAACCTTTTACCGTAATGAACTTGATATCGTTGAAGGAACAGGATAACTTTTTATAAAAATATAGTGACGAAAACCTTTGCTAAAGAGGTCACTCCTGGTGAAGGGATCTCGGCTCTTTCCCCTTAGAATGAGGTGCAGGATATTCCAACTGAATATCACGATGCAAAGCAAAAGTAATCGGCTATAATGAAGTTAATGCCCTGACGCAAACTTCTGTCCAAGGGGTCACTCCCGGTGAAGGGATCTCGGCCCTTGCCTCGTCGACTGAGGAGCAGGATATTCCAAATGAATACCACGATGCAAAACAAAAGTGAACGTCCTTGCAGTAACAGCTTTTGAAAAATGTTCCAACAACATCAGAATATGTTTGTTTATCTTGCATTGATCCGAATCAACGCAGTCCCATCAATTGATCACACCACAAAGAACGAAAATATACTGATGTACGTATATGCCATCCGCATTCGCCACTGGGTCCCGTCATCACCCGTTAGGTTACTTAACTAACGACAGAGCGGGGACTGGACTAGCGTGGATGCAAAACATATACAACATCTACTAATATATATACCAATATATAATTTCGCTCAAGGCGTGATAAAATGCAACATCACAGAAATGTACAGCATCACAGAACAATACAGATATCTGGGATCCCCGGGTTTCACAGAGCCGCTGCTGAAACCCGACGTTCCCCTGGTCGTGTGGATAGCCTGTGCAATGAAATCCTAGACCCCTACGGGCACGGCAAGTCACCCGCCAAAACCTGAAGCGAGGCAGCCCCCTTCAACACCGTGAATGGACCACCCAGCACTTCATGGAATCCGGTAACTTGGGCACCCCTCCTGGGTCAACCTGTACCCCCTACGAGTGCGGCGAATAGCCCGCCAATCCTAGAGTGAAGCCCCCTCCGTCTTAATGCCATGAGATGCGGGCCCGTTGCCCTCTAGAACCCGGCTATCCGTGCACCCCTCCGCAGGGTAATCCTAGTACAGAAAGTAAAATATACATACAACGGGTACATCGACCGCAACCAGGTCGTGCCCCAAAAGAATAATACAAACAGGCAGTGACGGCAGTCCACATGTCGGACGCTCGCCCCGCAATATCAAATGTACATATAAAAAAAACTGTACTAACATTGCATCCAGGCTATCCCCCACGACCGATCCGCAACAACACAGCATAAACATAGAACATCAACGTGAAAGTCACGTTCGCAAATCCGTCTAACCGGGCTATAGCAGTTAGACGGGATTTACCGATCAAGTGATATTCACGGTCGCAGATATAATGTAAATACTGTGAAATAATGTGTTTAAAATATCCAATCGATCAAAAATTAACAAGTGGGCCCCCAAGTAATACTGTAGCACTCACAGAAATTCTGGGCCCAATTTTAATATTCCAAAACCCCCATTTTCAGCCCAAAAGCCCACCACAAAAAATTGGTAAAATGAAGGGAATATACTGCGGCGGAACCGCGGCAAAAGAGGGGTCATTGCCGCGGTTCCGCGGTCCTGTAGAAGGATCAACTTACCAAACTTTTGCAGTTTTCTTAGAATTTCATGTACATTAGTTTTCTGCAACCTGAAAAATTTTTAGAGCCCGGAAAAAATCGACAGAAAACTGATGCAAGCAAAACGTGGTTTTTGGGATTTTGGTCGATCGGATAAGTAAAACACATTAGAACAAGCTAGGCAAGGTTAATGGCGTGGCTCTGATACCATGTTGCGCCACGGCAGCGCCCCGGCCGTCTATCCGAGGCCAAAATGCGGAATCAAAAATTTTCCTTACTTGGAAACTGGCGCTACCACGGACAATATACCCGGATCGTAACCATTAACCGATACTAGCAATCAAGAGAAAGGGTGAGAGATATACCGAGTGATCCGAGTCCTCCGGTCTTCTCGTCATCGTCCCGATCTCCCGCGGAAACTCCGGTCGTCGCCTCCTTGCCGGAAGGGCACCACATCGTCTGCACTTTTACGGGCTCCCACCTCAATACCGAGGCAACTCGGGCACGAAGCTGGCAAGTCGACGTGCCCAAGATTTGCTGTAGAATGTAGTGTAGATGATGCTTGTCTCATTTGGGGTAAGTAGTTGCCATGATGGAGGAATCAAAGAATGAACTATGGAGAGATGTGTGGAATCATTTTTCTAGCAAAGGAAAAATGAAATGAGATGAAGATATCACTCTACAAAATGAATCCCCTCATCTTCCCTCAAGTGGCCGGCCACACAAGAAAAGGGTGGGTTTCAACAAGGGAGGTGAGTGTAGGAGATCAAAGAGGTGACCACATCAAAAGCAAGTTTCACATCAACACTCATCTCATTTCTAATCTAATCCTTTTCAAATCCAATCACAATAAATGCTAACCATTATGAAGGAAAAAGAAAAGATGCTTAAACCATCATAATGCCTCATAATGCATGAAACCCCCTCCACAAATGTAATTTGCAAAACTGCAAATTACCCCTCCATCGGAAAAGTCCGGCCGGGAAGGAACAAAGGAAAACCGGCCGGAACGGAATGCAAACTGACAACTCCAGAAAACTGGTCCCGTAATAAATTACAGGAAAACCCCGATACTGTGCATACACACCCGCATCTGTATTCCGACCGGATACAAATGCAATGAGACAAAATCTACACTGTACTAAACTAGGACCGGCTTAAGCCAAAGCCGGCTAGTAATATCCGTTCGATCCTGATCCGTACAATACCGCACGTATCAGATCAAACCCTGCCATATATCCATACGGCTACTAGTACAAACCGTCCGATCTTGATCCGTACAATACCGCACGTATCTGATCGGACCCTGCCATATCTCCATACGGCCTCTACAGCGTTTCGCCCGAAAGCTTGAGTAACTGTAAGTGTGGTGGACTCTAAAGACTCGTCAATACTATGGCTGTGGATTTAACCACTAGCACGTCAGAGGTATAAGCCAATACGTGACGGGCCACCAGCTATTGACCAAAAGGGACGTCGATGAGCGAACTCATCCTGACACCCTACTGAACCTGTCAGTGACAATATCCGTACAGTCCGGTCCGTTCGTCTATGAGTATCGCATGGCGGGCCTAGGGGGTTGGTAAAAGTCAGACCCCCAAAAGCGGTACAAGTCGTGTCGGAGGGTAGCCCAGAACGCCCTGAGATACTACTGGAATACCTACCAGTAAATTTCCTGCCTCGGCCGAGGGCTTTGCGTAATGGCTCTCCTAGACACAGCGCGACCTCACCCCCAATACCGGGAGAGATGAACCCCTGAAGATCCGCTCACTGCCTCCATGTGGCTCGGGACTGTACCCAACTAAAACCTGTTTGCACGACTCCTTTGAGCCGTGGTAGGGTAGTAATCAAAGTACAGTGGGAACTCACACGAGACAAATGACGATCCCCAGGTCGATGAACTAACCTGTACACATGTCACCAGGGAACTGCTATCTGACGTCAGGTATAAGACCAACTAGCATGTTCCCGGCGAGTCCTGTCCGGTGTACTCATAACCCAATGAGCACCTGTATACATCTTAGGTGAACCAACTGACACCAGTGGCTTATGAGACCGGCCACCGCCCCTCGTCGGGGTCTCGACTGTATACACTAGTCTACTCTGGAGAATCGATGCCCTGTCTCGAAACTCCTACGACTAGGGACCTTTTAAGGATGTGCTTATAGACTACCAGCTCCCACGTATATGATCGCCATCATACTGCTGGTAGTCAAGCAAGAATCCTAGGGGCTCTATCAACGTGTAATAGCGACATGTCAGGTCACCTAAAGCAGTACACGATGATAAAGATAAACCAGATAGCATACTATCATCTCGAGTAAGACTGTCCTATAGGGATAGGTCCTCCCTCAATCATTGCAATCACTTGCCTGTGATCCAATAATTGACTCTGAGGGCACTATCTCCAACATGACGTTCACCCCCTAGGCCCGCCATGCGATGTATCAGACGAACAGACCGGACTGTACGGAGATTGTCACATACAGGCTCAGTTGGGGTTCGGATGGGTTTACCTCATCGGCCTTCTTATCGACATCTACATGGGGACCGTTACGTATAGCTAGTGCCGCTTGCGGTCTGTGGTTAAACCCACTGCCAGCGTAGTGTCGAGTTTTTAGAGTCCTACACAGAGAGTTTCCCTGCACTGAGCGAAACGTGTAGAGGCCGTATGGTTTTACTGCAGGGCTGCAATCACTTACGTACACTTGTGTGCGTATGATGTTCGGGCAGGCAATACTAGTGGGCTTTGGTTTAAGCCGGATCCTAGCATTGCACGAATGGATTTGTTTTGTCTTCTGTGCATTCGCATTCTACGCAATGCGGATGCAGGTGTGTATGCACAGTTTTGAGGAGCGAAGAAGGAGGAGGTGCCACATTAGGGTTTTGGCAGTTGGTTCGGCCAAAACCGTTATATGGCAGGCTCATTAGGGTTTTGACAGTTGATTCGGTCAAAACTATTTTGAGGCGGACTCATTAGGGTTTTGGCAATTCGTTCGGTCAAAACCATTATGAGCCGTAGACATTACTTACTAATCTTTTCAGTGATAATTTTGTGATGGCTAATTGCTTTGACCATTTGACCACCTTGACCACTCTTGACTTTGTTGACTCGTTGACCAAAGTTGACCTTGACCTTCATGAGAGGTCTACACTCTTCTTTGGTTTTCTTTTTCTTTTTGATTATTAAAATGGTCAATTCAATGTAGCCATCAACTTTATCATGATAGGATTAGTAATGATGATTTTTAGTATTATTGCAACCATGGTTCATTTTCTTTAGTTCATAATTTTTCATTTCTTCATTCTCATTCTCTCTCTTGAAAAGAAAAAGAGAAAGCTCCATGGTTGCAAGCTTCATCTTCCTCCTCTTGAAATTTTCTTTTGATCTCATGTGTTGAGAAAAAAAGAATCCACATAGACAAACACTTCCATCAACTACTTCTACACAACCTAGGACATCAAGACTAGCGATCTTGTTGCCCCAGTTGCCTCGGCTCGAGGTGGAGCTCGGTGTACAAGTCTCGGGTGGATCGTCTTCGACTCAAGAAGGCCGCGGAGGTGACCAAGATCCGGATCGATCCTCGGAGCTCAGATGGACGAGCAGGACAGCGGAGAGAAGACCCGAAGGACCGGTATCGTGAGGTATAATCTCTATGGCATAGTAGATAACACCTCTAGTAGTTTGCTAGTTTGTAGTTTAGCAAAGATCCGTGTTTTAGTCCATGTTGCCTTTGCGCCAAAAATTGTTTTTCACCGTTTCCGCCTCCCCGTAAGAACCGGGGTGAGCAACGTGGACTTACAAGGGGTATCCTTGTGATCCGTCACGAGTTTACTTTAGATGTTGTCGTATCTTTTTATTGTTGTAAACATTTAGGTTAATGTTTACAAATGGAAATTGTGAGCTTAAATCATCATTTTGAGCATTTAATGTGACATAGACTTCATTGGTGACTCATGGTCTCTTTTCTTGTGCTAATGTCATATTATGTGATTGATTTGTGGTTTGAAATGAGGGGAAGAGAGAGAAGGGCAGCCATGATAACGTTTGCTCTTGTATTTTTTTGCTTGCACTCTCTCATTTTTATCATGGATAACAAAAGAAAGAAAAGGGCTCTTCTTCTTCTTCTTCCTCTAGCTCACAACCTCCATTGATGGCTTCATCTTCAACCTCCATCCATACAATGGATGCCAGAGACAAAGTGATCACATACATTCTCTACATCTCCTTGGACACATCGGCTAGCGAACTTCGTGCCCGAGTTGCTTCGGATGAAGCGGGAGCCCGTAAAAAGACTCGAAGTTGTGGTGCCCTTTCCAACGGGGAGATCGAGATCGGAGATGCCCGAGGAGCTTGGGATGGTGGACAAAGACCGAAGGACACGGATCGATCGGTATAGCTTTTCCAACCCTTTCTGTAGTTGCTAGTTAGAGGTTAATGGTTCGATCCGGGTTTTAAAGTCTGCGAAAGTGCCGGTTTCTAGTTTAGAAAAAGTTTTCATTTCCGCATTTTGGCCCCGGACAGACGGCCGGGGAGCTACCGTAGACTTACTTGGTATAAGAGCCACACCATTAACCTTTACTAGCTTGCTCTAACGTGTTTAGAATATCGATCGAACAAAATTTCCGAAACCGCAATTTCAAAAGTCAAGTTTCTGTCGAATTTTTTGTTGTCATCGAAAAATTATTTTGAGTATTGCAGAAAATCAGGCAGGCTTTTTTAAGACCACAGCTGAAATTTGGTGAAGTGATCACACTGTAGCACCGTGGAACCGCGGCCGTATCTTTGTTTTGGCCGCGGTTCCGCCGGACTCCTGTAGCATCAATGCGCCAAACTTTCTGCAGTGGTCTCTGACTTGGAATTGGGGTTTCTGGTACTTTTTGTTTTGGCCCAGATTATTTTGAGTACTGGAATTTGTGCTTGGGGCCCACTTCGTGAAATTTTGTCGATCGAAAATTTTAAACATGTTAGTTCACAAACATTGAATCATTTTCTTTTATTCTTTAATTTTCAACTCAATTAAAACGATTTCGAACAAATCACACTTTCTCAGTGGACGATCCGTTCTCATTGACGAAACTACAATAGACACCGTCAATTAATTGTGGTTTATAAATTTCTTTAGTTGTGATCTTTACACTTTTCAAAACACGACACGGAAATCGATTCAATCAAATGGCGCCGTTGCCAGGGATAGTGTGCTAATTTGTTCGTTTTTGTAATTTGAGTTGGAAAATTTATTATTCCATCAGTTTTTTAGATCAAAATTCACAACAAGCGCTTAACGATTTGTTGTGATTTGTTGCAAGGAGATCTGGAATCTGTGGAGCGAGAGGAAAAGTTTTCAGGACATCTCAGAAAGTTCAGTGAGTGAACATGAGCATCTGCACGAATTTTTGTGCAGAAATCTCAACATCAGACCGCGCATCCCCGGCCGTAGGTAGCATATTGCGGCGGATCCGCGGCGGGAAAGCTGCTTCAGTGCACCAAAATTTCTAGGTCAGTCTCTGTCTTTCTTATCTCCTCTCTGATCTGCTCCATTAACCAATTTCTTCAGGTTTCTTTGCAAAAATTCGCAGCGCCGCAAAAAGAGAAAAATTGTTGCATGTTTGATCTTGGTTGTTTGCATATTTTAACACGGAAATTAAGGGGCAAAAGACCAAATTCAGATTAGGTGGGGATTTCATTACCCTTCCTAAGCCCCGGAAATCACAAACTTGCATCCGCATCACCCTCATTAACTAAAAAATATCTAGACAAGACTCTAAGGACTGTCGTGCTCATTTAGGACAGAAGGAGGTCGTGGGTAATCTACTGTTTATCCGCGTTTCTTTTGTGGTGTCTAGGCAAGTGTGTCTAAGGTAAGTGGTTACTTAATTAGGCCCACTACTTACGTAGTGGAGAACCTCCCACTTACCTGGCACTTACCTGGCCACAGAAGGGGCAAAGAGGCGGTAGAGGATCTATCTTGCGACTTGTCTTCTGAAAGTCTAGAAGCGGTCTAGAGACTTGACTTAGGTGACCACTAGATTTAGGGTTGCTTGTGCATTGTTTGTGTGAATTTTTCAAAAATCTGTATTTTTCAAAAACAAACACCAAACTCATCTTTTCCTTAATTATCATTTAACGCTGCCACTTGAGCTAAACCATTTAGTGCATGCTCGGCTGGACACGGGATTCTAGCGCCCGTCTTGTCCGCGTTCCTCCTATCGACTCCGAAGTCGGTATTTCTACATCTACTTTTTCTGCACCCATTACCACACCCACTTCGATGGACGATTCTCCATCGAACTTCTTTAATACTACTCCGTCACCGTCCGCAGGTGCGCAGACCCCTCCCAGCATCTCTCTCCAAGAGAGATGCTACCCTATGTGAGGTCCTCTTTCGACCTGTCTCACCATTCCACCAGCCAATGGGGACAACTTTGAAATCAAACCACAATACATCGATTTTCTACCAAAATATCACGGTCTTGAGTCTGAAGACGCATACGTCTTTATTATCAAATTTGAAAATGTATGCGCTATGATGGGTACTTCACAGTTTTCTGTGGATGCTATGAGATTACGTCTTCTCCCATCCACTTTGTGCGATATAGCCGAGAAGTGGCTTTATAACACAGCCGCACATTCTATTTCGAACTGAGGAGAATTCGTAACAGCTTTCCTAAAGAAATTCTACCCTAATCATAAAACAGCTCGAGTCCGTAGCAAAATAAATCAATTTACCCAGCTTCCAAATGAACCATTCTCGAAGTGTTTTGAACGCTTCAAGGATCTGTTAGTTCAATGTCCTCATCACGGAATTCCTAGATGGGATCTATGCAGAATCATATATGAGGGCATTAATCCTACAACAAAACAGAACCTTGAAACCATGTGTCAATGCACCTTCATGAATAAAGATGATGGTGAAGCCTGGAGATTTTTAGAAGATTTCGCTGAAAAAACTTTACAGTGGGAGAGTGTAAACCAGTCATCGTCTAGGGGTGGTATCCATCAACTGGATGCTTCCATAGGAGTTAGAGCTGAAATGACAGCAATGCAAAAGAAACTCGAAGCTATGGAACATAAATTTTTATCAGCCTCCCTAAATCAGATGTCACCATCCAAAACTGTTTGTGGATGTTTGTCACGACCCGAAAGTAGGGAATGTGACCGGCACTTAGATTACGAAGCGTCTAGAGGCGCAACGTAACCTAAGTAAGCCGAAGCCCAGAAATCTAAACCATAAAAAGAAGAAGTAAAGGAAAACATGTAGAAAACAAGTTTAAAAGCAACATCCAATTTCTCAAAAATTTCGGCAGAGTCTTCTTTATAAAAACTGGCCCCAAACGGGTAAAAACAAGAATAAATACATATAAACAATAAAAAGTATCCCCAAACGGGAGCTAGCTCTACGCCAAAAGGCGGAAACAACCACACCAATGCACAATAGTATACAACGCCAAAGGGTGAGGCTCAAAACTCAAAAGAAAACAAATCCACCGGACCACAATAAAACATCCACGATTCTAAGGTCGAAATAAACAACTGATCCAGTAAACTATCAAGTAATACAAGTTTGGTTGATGGAGTTTTCTAGATACAAATGAAATAATAAAAGTACAATGGCGGTCCAGATACAAGTGAACCAACCTACCGTGCAAATCACCCTGAATGAAAAGATGTGCCAGCAAGCTTCCAGGAAAACCTGTACATCGAACCTGTAATAAAATTTGGCACAACGGGGGTGAGTTGCCAACTCGTGAGTAAAAGATATCTGCGAAAAGAAATTGAAATGCACGACGCTAACCTAGGTCATAATAATATAATAATATACTACTAGTCATCAAGTAAAGGCAAGATAATAAGTTACGTGTAAGTGCAAATGCTCCGTGGTCGTGTCAGTGCCTCATATAGTACTAAGCCATGTGAATGAGTATGCATGCACCATGAATGTAAAATAACCAATCCTGAAATCTAGATATATCTGTATAAGAAATCTTTAGCTTTTATCATAGTAAAATGTGTATAGAAATCTGAAATATCAACGATGAAATCCATGGAAATCCGTGTCCAGCATCGACACAAAATATGTAAATCTCAAGTCTCAATACCTCATAATCTCAATGTCTCATAGTCTCAATATCTCGGGCTCCGTCAGTCCGGATCGTCCCATATCATCAAATCTCATGACAACGGTCGGTATCCTCCGGATATCCGCCGCGCCAGACATCACCGGTAGGTAGTCCTCCCCTGCCAGGCTCATCGTCTACAACTCGATCTTCTTGCCTCGGGGTACCGTACCGGGCACACCATGTACCCGAGACGGTTCATCCACTCCTCGAATCGGGTCTCGAAATCCAACAGAAAACATGAAATCTTATGGTGGACGACACATACATCACGAGAAAACCGCAACTTATATTTTAAAAAGAAAGGAGGAGAGAGAGAAGTTTTTATATATATTCTTGCGGTTTTCCCCAAAAAAATCCAGAAATCTCATAGAAATCCAAAATCTCAAAATCATGAATAAGTATATGATAAGTGTCGGCATATGCCCATAATACTGCATGATAACATGAAAATGTGAATGCATGAAATGTCTAAGTAATAAACGCCATGTCTATACTAACACCAGAGAGTAATCACGATGTAATATCGATCTAGCTGTTAGCTGATTCTATCAATAAAAGATAATATGATCTAAAGTGTACGTGACATTACCGATGATGATGTGTGTGAGCCGGCAAATAAGTGTGCGTGGAATATGCGCATCATCGGTAATGGTGCTGGTGTCCTAACAGGCAGAGTTTTATACTGATTATAGAAACATATGTATAAACATGCAACATTATGATTACGGTATGAATGTAAAGACGGATGTGTAATAACCACTCATCTGTGATATACAAGTAAAACTATAACTATATGACTCGAACTTACACTAGTGTCCATCTAACCTCCTAAGGAACTAACCTAAGAAACTAGTCGATAAGAAATAGGAGTACACCAAAAGTCTGAATCCATATCTCTAATAGTCGGCGATCCAGCCTCAATAGCGTCACGTACGTAGTACGGTTTTGTCACGACCCAAAAATGGTACGTGATGGCCCTAATACTACGCAACGCCTCCAGACGTAACGCAGTAAAAGAAAGCCAAAACCCAGAAATCTAAACCATAAAATACGGAAAAGATAATATAAAGTTTTGGAAACATTTGAAATCACAATCCAAATTCTTTAAAATAGTCCACATTTTCTGTAAAATTTTGGCAGCACCTCCTTTATAAAACCAGCCCCTAAAAAGGGTACAACATAGATATAATGTAAAGCATCCCAAACGGGAGCAAAATCCACGCCCACCGGCGGAAAACAACACCACAACAGATATACGACGCCGTAGCGAAGAAATAAGAGACAAAAGAAAAGGAACTGTATAAAATCCACAAATCCACAATATATACAAATCGTCCTCACCAAGTCTCTAAGTCACAACAACTGCTAGTAGATGGAGAGTACAATATACAACGAATATATACAATACACTCTCAGATAACCACAAAACCCACCTGGCAAAACTGCACACTAACAGGCGAAGTGGTATCCGCAACCAAAAGATGATAGATGAGTGTGTAGCTGAAAAACTGGATAGCTTGCCTTGACTACTTTGGGGAAACTCCAGCAAAACCTGTGGCACAACGGGGGTGAGTTGCCAACTCGTGAATAGTAAATAACATATGCAGGTAATCGCGAGAATGAACGTACAGCATGAATCTAATATATGTCCATTTCAATAATAACATGTCATGAGTACGTAATAATGGAAAGTACACTCTCAAGTACCACCAATATATCCTGCAATAATGATATGACAACAGTATGCAATAATCATGCTCTGGGGATATGAGGAAGTAAATGTGCAACTCTCATGGAGGTACTCTCACAGGTACTCCTAATACATGGAAATAGTGCACAAGTATATAAAGATGAGGTATGGAGTGAAATATGTCATTTCCACGGAATCCTGACATCGTGGTAGGATCACAATCCAGCAAGACAATCAAATTCACAATCCCTCAATCAATCCTCAAACTGGCTCTCATATCCGTAAGTGTCACATCTCCACAAATCCGCTCTATCAAATGTATCTCACAAAAGTGTCGAATGTACAAGTCAAGTAGATCTCACATCTAGTATGTACAACATCAGTATATCTATCATATCAAATGTACAACAGCTAGTGGATCCCACATACCTCGTCTGTACAATATCAGGTATCTCTCACCTATATCACATGTATAACAACTAGTGGATCCCACATATCTCGTCTGTACAATATCAGGTATCTCTCACCTATATCACATGTACAACACTAAGTGGATCTCACATCTCTAGTGTGTACGATATCATCATCCAATCCCAATGGATCTTATGAGTCTCAAGTCAAATCTCCAGCACAGTTCTAACATCCTAAATATAATGACATATATAAATATGATGAGGGCAATACACATATATTAGCGTCCCATTCCACTAATATTGGTGTAAAGGCATATATAACAGCGGCTCAATCCCCTGTTATATATACAAGAGTATTTAGGAATATCATAAAACCAATGTGTCAAGCATCGACACTGAAATATTGATCAGTATGTATCACACGCTATCCGGAAAGCACGAGTGTCCATCTCTGACCCTCCCGTCTTTCCACGTATCCATACGTACAGGACTCCCAACGGTATCCCCCTGATATCTGCCGAGTCTCTGGTAATGTCACCGGAAAGTATGGCTCCCCTAGGCCTCATCGCCTCAATGCGACATCGGCTCACTCCGACAACATTCTTGCTTCGGGGTACCTCCGGGCCCCACCATGTATCCTCATGCGGCTCTCGACGCCTCCTCGCATAGGATATATATCCGCACCGATAAATCTCATGGTGGATGCTATAATATCATCTCAAGGAAACCGGGTCTTCATGTATGCATAATTTCATGAACTACCACGGTTCCCAAATCCAGAAAACATCATAAAAAATCCATATAACAATGCGATAATCCATGAATAAATATACGCAATATGAAACTGTAATGAAAGCGTATAAAAGAACAGCATAGCATTCACCAGATATAAATGAATACATGAATCGTAAAGCAGAAATATAGGTATCTACCTATATGGTGATGCGATATACCTATCAGGTATAAGCAAGTATGAAATACAAGTACTCCTACCTGTATGCTGATGTGATATACCTATCAGGTATAAATAAAATATGGAATAGCATGTACGCCGGTATCTATGTCATGATGTAATATACCTAACATGTATAGGTATGAAATGCAAGTACACCTGTATCTATGTCCCTAGGTGTATATGTATCTAGCCCTACTGATACAACATCCTATAGGTAAACAGGAACTAGCATGTCAAGTCTAAGTATAACAATAAGAAATATGTATCAAAGTCACAATGTCCCTAACCATACAATAGCATTTCTAAAATATGGTCGTGTATGACATAGCAATTATTGACGGTGTGTGTGGCATCCAATCAGTGCTCTCGCAATCTGAGCCGTCAATAATAGTGCAGTGTCCTAAAGATACTAGTCCAATCACAACTATCACTAAGCAGTAAGGTATATGCGCAATTCTAAACATGATATAGAATATGCGACAAAGGTAAAGGTTTCTAGCCCAGACGCATAACGCCATGCGGGCGATTCCCCTGTAGATGTTAAATCTACTCACCCACACTCCAAGCTAGATGAAGTCTACCACCAGAATCCCCCTGTGGCAGTGTCCGTAGTCCTCGTCTGCGAACCTGCAACATATAAACAACAACAACTATATATATCAATAATAGCTACGAAATACGAACTAGCTATATCTAACCGACACAACAACACACAACCACCTCTTAAGTGTTCGTATCGTGGCTAACGAGAGTAGCGACACGACGAAAACGACTTAAGAGCGAAACCACGAAAACGGCACGACGCGTGTCGTAACACGTATCGCACGAACACGAAACACTAGAAACTGCACAATTGATCCCAGATTTTGCCACTGTGAAAATTAAACAATTTCAACAAGACCAGAGGAACCCTAAACATAGCAGACACCTACAGCCAAAACCCCACACCCAAACTCAACAGGGTGGCCGGCGTCACCGGCCCCTCCTTCACCTGTCGCCGGCCCAGGCCGGTGCCATGGGTGTCGTCTCTCAGGTGGTGCTCCAGGTCCCCTAGTACGACACACTCACTATGTTTAATTTCGCAGTAAACTACCTGGGTCAAAGCAGATCCTAGAAACCACAATCCGACACCAAAATACGATATTTCGCATCAAAACCTAAATTAAACATTCTAAACTGAATCTAATAGCCAAGTTACACTAAAAAGCAGTAAAGAAACTTACCTACACCAAAAGAACACAAAGAACCCAAGTTTGCATGCTCCAAGTCAAGAAAATGGAAAAACATGCACAAAAATGTGATTTTTGTGAACTTTGAAAGAGAATTGAGGAAATTATGAAGGATTTTATGAAGAAATGAGATAGAGAATTGCCCAAGGCAGTAGAGAGGGAGAGGAGCTCGGCCAAGGGGAGAAGGAGAGAGAGAGAGGGAAGTTTCCTTGCAAATTCCAACATTAAATGCAAAGTCAAACTCACACACACATGCATGCACCTTCTTCTCACTTCTTTTCTATTCTTTTCTTTTCTAATTCCTCCATTAAACCTAGGCCACACAATCCTATACCATGTGGTTTGGATTAACTTAGAAAATTTTAAGAAGAGATGAAAAGAGAAAATTCCGAGAATGTGCAAGCCGGATTAAAATAACATTAAAAAATGGGAAAAATTCAAATTGCACCAAAACGTCCCATATACTCTCAAAGTATGCGCACAAGCTTTATTTTCTCAAAACTAGGTGCTGGTAAGTCGATATGGCCGTTTGATCGCAATCGGTATAAAACTGAAAATACCGCTGAATTTCACCCAAAAACAGAAACAAACACAAAACGATTTCTAGATCGTTACAGGTTTCCTCGAATCAAGAGTGCGGATCAATCATCATATCTATGCCTCGTACGGTAAAGTCCATCGTACGGCATCCCAATATCGACGTACCGGTCAAGTATCACCTACGTGTCTCATCATTCGTATAACATCATTATCAACACATGTCATGCTCAAGGTGCTATACTGTAATCGTATACATCAATCATATATCATTGCCAGCATAAATATACATCGTTAATTTATCCTCAGAAATGCCATGTCACATATATCATATCTTGATCAAGTCACATATGTCAAGTCGTGATTAAGTCACATATGTATATATCATATCGTAATCAAGTAACACATATCTCATATCGTAATCAAGTCACACATATAAGATATCGTAATCAAGTCACACATATATCATATCAGACTTTCAGGCATAGGTTACGGTCCGGGTTCTATTTTAGAGTCCCATGTACTTCAATATCATCACCACCCTTTATTATTTATAAACACCTATTCATTATCTCATTTCCTAATGATCCGCTAACATCATAACACGACTGTATAACCAAGAATCACGGCATCAAGCCCAGTTATATTGTTTCATCCCCGTGTATCATATCACCTACTTGTATCACATATACGTGTTGTGTATATATATACCTACACCTAGTCTTATATATATATACACATATACACGTATACACCACGTCGAGTCTAAGTGTGTGCGTGTGCGTGTATCTACCTGAAACCTACGAATCTCCTCCATGATATTCATCCTCGGGTAAAGTCTTCCTAAATCAATCTAGTCCAACCTAAGGTCACTACTAAAGTCCTACTCACCGAAATTCTAAGGTCACGTCTGGCTTCCTAAAGATAAATAAGTACCTATTCCTATTCTATGTTTGCGGGGGTGCTAAACGCCATCCACCCGACTTCCCCCCGTAGATATAAATCTACTCACCTGAACGCCTCGGCTAATATGATCCGATCGCAGCCTTTCCTTTTCCGCGCCACGTCCGACACATCTGCACCCGATCATCATCATCTATTGGTTCAGTTACCGTATGCTCCACTGGTAATTTAGAACCATTTGAATGTCTGCCTTCCAAACCTTCTATGGATTTGGTAGCTGATGTTGATGCAATATCCAAGGCTGAAATAGTTCCTCGAGGAACATCATGTGAGTTAGAATTTAGAGGTTCGGGTTTCTTAGAAGCAAGTGCTGCTGTTAAAAAAATAACAGTTATTTCTTGAAAGTGCAGTGAAGCCCAAGCCTTCTCGATGCTTCCTACAAAGTTTGCCACATCAATGTAACCTTCAAGCTGCCATACATTACTCCATTGTAACCAACAACAGTGATACATGGAACAGATTTCTTTTTGTAGATATATGGAAGAAAAATATAGTGCATCCATGCTTCCCTGTATCAGATGCAAGAGTAAGAAATATGTTGGTATTGATTCTGCTACACAATCATCCAGATTATTATACCTGCTATCGCTCGGGCGATCATTGGGTCGTATCCAAATCGGCGGCAGATTCAACATTGAAGGTGCCGACGAAGCCGACCCAAACGACGAGGTCGTCCCAGCATTGGCGTATCCGGCCCCGAATGAACATCATGCTCATGCCTCCCAAGCTTCCCGGATGAGTCGGGTCGCGGCAGGACCGTCCGATCCGCATCATTCAACGTGACCCCAGGGGACATCGGCAGCTCCCCAAATTTGACCACATCGACCCTAAATTCCATTTTTTTTTTGAAATTGATCTCAGATTGTCGGAGGAGGTCGATGGAATCAGAGGCGTACACGTCGAATTGGGGATTGAACTCACGGAAGTAGAACTGGAAGACGATGTGATGGTTGAGGTCAGGATCGACGTTGGGCTTTTGGGTTTGGTAGTGGTAGCTGGAGGTGTTCTTGAAGGAGACGATAGGGCGGAGGATGACGCCGGGGAACTCGACGATGATGATTTGCTCTGGGATAATGGTTGTTGGAACATAATTTCCAAGAGAGGATATTTGTCTAGATGATGAGAGTGGTGGAAATGATTGTTGCTTGCTATTTGTATATGATGGTGAGGTAATCTTGGGTGGCCTGCTGATTGCAGAGAATGATGGCAACCATTGGGAAAGAGATTGGGATTTTTTTTTTGTGAATGCTTGTTGAGTGTGAGATGAAGAAAGGGAGGAGGGGCTGCCAATTGTGCTCGGCCACTGAGGGAAAATTGTGAGGAATTTTCTAGACAACACTCCCCAAACCTTAATTATTAAACATCATTCCTCATTTCTATATTCTTTGTTTATTTATTTATTTAATTATTATTATTATTATTATTTTATTTCTTTTAATTCCTACTACAAAATTCTAGACCATGCTACATGTAGGACTAAAAGTGTAAATGAAAACCTATAATAATAGTTAAAATAGTTAATTAAGAAAAAAATATTTAATTAAACTAAAAATTTCATAGTTAAAATAGATGTATTAAATCTATGTGACAAAATAATCATATCTTGGATTTTACGGAAAAAATATGATTTATATTACCGGTTATCGGAAATTTTTGCCTAAAGAATTTATTTATTTAATTATTTATTTATTAAATTTTAAAACGTTACAATCTTCCCCCCTTAAAGAAATTCGGTCCCCGAATTTAAATTAAAACTCCCTCCAAATACTAAAACACTTAGCCAAAATACTCAAATCGTCGGGGCTCCGAAATTATCAATACATAAAACACATCTTAGCGCAATGCATGCGCATGAAAAACGAGCAAATAACTCAAATTCAAAACTCCATCAAACATAACGCAATCATCGGAGTTATGGTGAGAATAAAATATCAAAGTCCAATACGAAACCCAACATGATATACATCCAAACTATAACTTATATATAGTGCGCATCGTAGTAAAATCGTCTAAACATCTTAATAAAGAAGCGTGCAAAACCCCTTTTTTAAAAAATCACCGTGCGATGCGCGTGTCACGGCATAAGTAGCGGACGTTTATTTTAAAAAAATATATAAAAAATAGCTATACATATATATCTTTTATTTAATATACACGTCCCGCCTGGTTACTAAATCAAATAATCATGATTATAAAAACATACTGCTCAAAATAAAATCAATCCCAATCACAGTATACGAGGTACCACGTGCGTCCGGTGCGCACAAAAATCGAAGTCAAATACAGATGCTATGAATACGCACAGAAACAAAACTGAGTGCAACGGGTGTGCACCAAAAACATCTGTCAAGTGCAACTGGCATGCATGACAATAATATCAGGTGCATCTAATCTGCACAAAACCCCGGTTTAGTGCATCTGGTGTGCACAAAATCGCATCAAGTGCACCAAGTGTGCGCAAGAATCTCAATCAAGTGTACATGGTGCACGAAAACATACACCGAATATCAAAATCGAAATCACAGTACGAAAATGCATGAAAACTAGGTCGAAGCATACATCAAAATCATGTGTAACCCATATGCACGAAATCAAATCAATATCTCAAAATGTATAAAACCAAATCGAGTGCACTGGGTATGCACAAAACAACATCAATACCACTGATATATGAAACAAGAATAAAGTGTAATGAATGTACACATAGTAAATACCAATCGTAGAACAAAATCCTCAAAATACAAAAATTCAAACAACGGAAATATGAAATTCAAATCACCAAATCACAATCATAAACACTATCGTCAATGTGTGCCTTTTCTAATGTCGATTGATTCGGACTCGTCTCCTCATCGCTGTGCTGACTGCGCTACAAATGGCTATGCTCATATCGAGAATCTCCTACGTAATCTATCCTTTTACCTGATATCCGGACTACGTTAAACTTTTCGATCGACTCATCAAAATCCCATAATTCCCCGAGAGCTCAACACTCAAGTACAGTTTAAAAATATCCAGTACATGCCCCAGCATCTGCGGACCAGCCGTAGAAGGGCAAACCCAAGCCTCGGTAATGGCACCGCGGAACTGCCGTAAACCCTAAGGTTCAAAGGCGTTCTTATGGTCATTATGTCGAGTTAGGGTTTCATTCTTCTAGAGGGTCCATAGAAATACCTGCATGTTCTTCCGAATACTTTAAACTTGGGAAAATGGGTTTCTGACAATCGTTCGAATCCTTTAACTTTGTCACGACCCGAAGTTTGGCCCGTGACCGGCACTTAACCACGTAACGTCTACAGGCGTAACGCGACTAAGTGAACCGAAAACCCAGAAATCAAACCAGTGAAAGTATAGAGTGTTAGAAGTTTTTAAAGAAAGCACTAACTAAAACATGATAAGAAATCTAAGTAAACAGTCTCCAAGAAAACAATATACGACGCCGTAGCGAAGATCAAGATCCACAAGTGGGGACAAAACAGATAGGATAAACTGCAAGTACAGTCGGCTCACAACGAGCTCGACACCAGAATACAAAATAATACATCATCTTCCTCACACTATCTCTAAGTCAAATACATACATGGTAGATGGAGAATACTAGATACAACAATGTACATTCTGAAAGATAAACAGATACCGCACAAAACCCACCTATCAGCAAAAGAGCTAGTACACCAACTATGGGGGTATCTGTGTCAAAAGATGCAACCGCAGCCTGCCGCGACTACTCCGAAGGCGACCTGCAAACACTGTGGCACAACGGGGGTGAGTTGCCAACTCGTGAATAGAGATAACATATAAAGGTAATCGCGAGCATGCACGTACTACGCTACTCTATCATATGCCAACAGATGATATCAATATGTGATAAGCAGTATGTGCGATAACCATGCAAGTGCTCTATAGGGTACTGTACAACCGGATGAGGTACAAATGCTCTAACAAGTAATGCATCTACAGGATGAGGTACAAATGCTCTATCAGGTAATACATCTACAGGATGAGGTACAAAAGTAATGCTGAGCAGGGGCAATATAATATCTACACGAAATGTCAACGTGGATTATCTAATCGGTTTCTCAATGCACCTAGATCTCCCAAAAATAGCTCATGCGCCGGCACTCTCCTCGGCCCTCAAATCCTGTACATCTCTGAGAATCCCGAGTGCCCAACATCGGCACCCAAATATCATAAATACTCGTGTCTAGCATCGACACGCAAAACATCCTTTATCGGGCATCCGTCAATCCGGGTCAGCCCTCTCTCAAAGTATATATCGGGAATCCGTCAGTCCGGGTCATCCCTCTCTCAATATATCGGGCATCCGTCAGTCCGGGTCAGCCCTCTCGCAATACATCGGGCATCCGTCAGTCCGGGTCAGCCCTCTCTCAATACATCGGGCATCCGTCAGTCCGGGTCAGCCCTCTCTCAATACATCGGGCATCCGTCAGTCCGGGTCAGCCCTCTCTCAATACATCGGGCATCCGTCAGTCCGGGTCAGCCCTCTCTCAATACATCGGGCATCCGTCAGTCCGGGTCAGCTCTCTCTCAATACATGCCTCTAGCACCGAGAAAACACGGGGTGACGCCCCAAAATATCATATCAAGGGAACCGGGTTTTTAAATGATTACTTATTTGAAAAGGCCACGGTTCCCAAATCCAGAAATCACATGAATCTCAACCAATAATACTAGTAATTGTGATGTGATATGTGCACCAAGTATGTATATCAAGTCATGTCACATATAGATGAGCCACAATGCAATGATCCAATGTGATATAGGTATTAAGTATGAATATCAAGTCATGTCACATATAGATGAGCTACAATGCAATGATCCAAGGTGATGTGTGTAGTAGGTATGCAATGCACTAGCTAGTAACCATGAACATGCAATATATATATATGGATCACTATAAAGTCCTATCAGCCCTGACGTAGAACGCCATGCCGGAGATATCCCCGTAGATGTGAAATCTACTCACCGTAGTCTCTCGCTAAGTGTAGCCAACAACCTGCTTCCCTTTCTTCGCGGCGTCCGCCGTACTCGCCTGCGAACCTAGAATTACACAATATATCATATGTAAGCTTGAAGTCACACAAACGCGACATAAAAGCCGAACTAGTAACTCGTGTCGCGAACCAAGCGCGCGTGTGCGCGATACGCTAAAACGTGTGGTTACGCGCCTGAAACCACTCCGACGCGTCGCGAAACGCAGAAACCCAAAACCCACACACACGTATCACGCGTGTCGTGAAAGGTTGAAAATACGGGAAAATAGGTATTCTACCCCAGATTTTTATAAAGGAAATGTATTGCAAAACTATACATGCCAATACAACACAAATAGCAGCAGACACCTACACCCCAAACCCCAACCCATGGATCCCCCATCTGGCCGCAAATTGCGGCCAGAATGCATATTTCGGCGGCCAGACTTGGGAATTGGGTTCCCAGGTTTGGTTTGTGCACTCTATACCCCCCATACATGCTGCAGTGATGTCTAGTTTTGTTCTGAAAAGTCTCGGGTAGTAGCAGATTTCCTACAGTGCCTTATATCAGTTCAAATCACACATTTTGCACAAAAATGGAACTTTATGGTATTTTGATGAAATCTAAAACAAATCTAGGTCTAATCACACACTAATAACTCATTAACAAGCTAATCAAGCCACAACAACATAAGTTTTAACATATTACACTAAACCTCCTTCAATAGCACTAAAAGGCATAAAAATATGATATTTCTAAACTAAACATGCAAGTTATGAAAATTGGGTGCTAGGATTGCGATTTATACCTTCAAATGACCTTAGAGACACCAAGGTTTCAGCCTCCCCCCCTCAAGTGTGCAGATTTACCTCAAACACCCCAAGAACTCACTTTTTACTAAGGTTTTGTGAAGGAAACATGTAGATTTGTGTAGGGTTTGGTGTAGAACCAAAATGGGAGTTGAAAAGAGAAGAAAAGAGGAAGAGAGAGGTGTTGTTCTTGATGATTTTCTGCAGGAGGTGCAGAAATGATTGGAAGAGAGTGAAGAGAGAAGAAAAAGGTCAAAGAAGGTCAAATGTCTCACCTAACACCATGCTCCCTTGTCTTATTTGGATTTTGGAATTATAAAAGAGTTTTGTGAAAGGATTAAATGGTGGGGGAAAAATAAGATTTGCAACCATGCACCAAAGAATAGGTTAACAAGTCACAAGAAAGTCTAAATATGCAAGTGTGCACAAACACAAGAAAATTCCCAATATGCTAACACTACCAAATAACTAATAATCCTATAAACACAAATATAAAATAACACGCACGATCACAAATTATCACGAAAAACATTCAAACGGAAATCCAAAGTGTTACAAACTTCGTCTGGACGGCATGTGAATACCCTTCTCCCGCACGCTAAACAATGCTTCAATCCTCAAGAATAACCGATACCCTAATGGTTATCGCATTCGAGCCGCAGCTCCTTCTGCCCGTGCGCCCGTGGTAACAGAAACCACCCTCCGATATCGATGAAGATAGATCAAAGGAACGAATGAAATGCGGTGCAAACAAATGTACATCCTAAGGCTACTTAAGAAGAGTAGTGTATCGTAAGTATGCCGCGGATCATACCCACGGTACGTCACTCTACCTAAGTCGCCTACTCCATCAACCAAGGGTCACCCTAGACATATACAAGGTTAAACCTAGCGCTCTGATACCAACTTTGTCACGACCCAAAAGTACGGAACGTGACCGACACTTAGATTATGAAACGTCTAGAGGCGCAACGTAACCTAAGTAAGCCGAAGCCCAGAAATCTAAACCATAAAAAGAAGAAGTAAAGGAAAACATGTAGAAAACAAGTTTAAAAGCAACATCCAATTTCTCAAAAATTTCGGCAGCGTCTCCTTTGTAAAAACTGGCCCCAAACGGGTACAAACAAGAATAAATACATATAAACAATAAAAAGCATCCCCAAACGGGAGCTAGCTCTACGTCAAAAGGCGGAAACAACCACACCAATGCACAATAGTATACAACGCCAAAGGGAGAGGCTCAAAACTCAAAAGAAAACAAATCCACCAGACCACAATAAAACATGCACGACTCTAAGGTCGAAATAAACAACTGATCCAGTAAACTATCAAGTAATACAAGTTTGGTTGATGGAGTTTTCTAGATACAAATGAAATAATAAAAGTACAATGGCGGTCCAGATACAAGTGAACCAACCTACCGTGCAAATCACCTTGAATGAAAAGATATGCCAGCAAGTTGCCAGGAAAACCTGTACATCGAACCTGTAATAAAATTTGGCACAACGGGGGTGAGTTGCCAACTCGTGAGTAGAAGATATCTGCGAAAAGAAATTGAAATGCACGACGCTAACCTAGGTCATAATAATATAATAATATACTACTAGTCATCAAGTAAAGGCAAGATAATAAGTTACGTGTAAGTGCAAATGCTCCGTGGTCGTGTCAGTGCCTCATATAGTACTAAGCCATGTGAATGAGTATGCATGCACCATGAATGTAAAATAACCAATCCTGAAATCTAGATATATCTGTATAAGAAATCTTTAGCTTTTATCATAGTAAAATGTGTATAGAAATCTGAAATATCAACGATGAAATCCATGGAAATCCGTGTCAAGAATCGACACAAAATATGTAAATCTCAAGTCTCAATACCTCATAATCTCAATGTCTCATAGTCTCAATATCTCGGGCTCCGTCAGTCCGGATCGGCCCATATCATCAAATCTCATGACAACGGTCGGTATCCTCCGGATATCCGCCGCGCCAGACATCACCGGTAGGTAGTCCTCCCCTGCCAGGCTCATCGTCTACAACTCGATCTTCTTGCCCCGGGGTACCATACCGGGCCCACCATGTACCCGAGACGGTTCATCCACTCCTCGAATCGGGTCTTGAAATCCAACAGAAAACATGAAATCTCATGGTGGACGACACATACATCACGAGAAAACCGCAACTTATATTTTAAAAAGAAAGGAGGAGAGAGAGAAGATTTTATATATATTCTTGCGGTTTTCCCCAAAAAAATCCAGAAATCTCATAGAAATCCAAAATCTCAAAATCATGAATAAGTATATGATAAGTGTCGGCATATGCCCATAATACTGCATGATAACATGAAAATGTGAATGCATGAAATGTCTAAGTAATAAACGCCATGTCTATACTAACACCAGAGAGTAATCACGATGTAATATCGATCTAGCTGTTAGCTGATTCTATCAATAAAAGATAATATGATCTAAAGTGTACGTGACATTACCGATGATGATGTGTGTGAGCCGGCAAATAAGTGTGCGTGGAATATGCGCATCATCGGTAATGGTGCTGGTGTCCTAACAGGCAGAGTTTTATACTGATTATAGAAACATATGTATGAACATGCAACATTATGATTACGGTATGAATGTAAAGACGGATGTGTAATAACCACTCATCTGTGATATACAAGTAAAACTACAACTATATGACTCGAACTTACACTAGTGTCCATCTAACCTCCTAAGGAACTAACCTAAGAAACTAGTCGATAAGAAATAGGAGTACACCAAAAGTCTGAATCCATATCTCTAATAGTCGGCGATCCAGCCTCAATAGCGTCACGTACGTAGTACGGTTTCCTCGAATCAAGAGTGTGGATCAATCATCATATCTATGCCTCGTACGGTAAAGTCCATCGTATGGCATCCCAATATCGAGGTACGGGTCAAGTATCACCTACGTGTCTCATCATTTATATAACATCATTATCAACACATGTCATGCTCAAGGTGCTATACTGTAATCGCATACATCAATCATATATCATTGCCAGCATAAATATACATCGTTAATTTATCCTCAGAAATGTCATGTCACATATATCATATCTTGATCAAGTCACATATGTCAAGTCGTGATTAAGTCACATATATGTATATATCATATCGTAATCAAGTTACACATATCTCATATCATAATCAAGTCACACATATAAGATATCGTAATCAAGTCACACATATATCATATCAGACTTTCAGGCATAGGTTACGGTCCGGGTTCTATTTTAGAGTCCCATGTACTTCAATATCATCACCACCCTTTATTATTTATAAACACCTATTCATTATCTCATTTCCTAATGATCCGCTAACATCATAACACGACTGTATAACCAAGAATCATGGCATCAAGCCCAGTTATATTGTTTCATCCCCGTGTATCATATCACCTCCTTGTATCACATATACGTGTTGTGTATATATATACCTACACCTAGTCGTATATATATACACACATACACGTATACACCACGTCGAGTCTAAGTGTGTGCATGTGCGTGTATCTACCTGAAACCTACGAATCTCCTCCATGATATTCATCCTCGGGTAAAGTCTTCCTAAATCAATCTAGTCCAACCTAAGGTCACTACAAGGGTCCTACTCACCGAAATTCTAAGGTCACGTCTGGCTTCCTAAAGATAATAAGTACCTATTCCTATTCTACGTTTGCGGGGGTGCTAAATGCCATCCACCCGACTTCCCCCCATAGATATACATCTACTCACCTGAACGTCTCGGCTAATATGATCCGATCGCAGCCTTTCCTTTTCCACGCCACGTCCGACACATCTGCACCCGATCATCATCATCTATTGGTTCAGTTACCGTATGCTCCACTGGTAATTTAGAACCATTTGAATGTCTGCCTTCCAAACCTTCTGTGGATTTGGTAGCTGATGTTGATGCAATATCCAAGGCTGAAATAGTTCCTCGAGGAACATCATGTGAGTTAGAATTTAGAGGTTCGGGTTTCTTAGAAGCAAGTGCTGCTGTTAAAAAAATAACAGTTATTTCCTGAAAGTGCAGTGAAGCCCAAGCCTTCTCGATGCTTCCTACAAAGTTTGCCACATCAATGTAACCTTCAAGCTGCCATACATTACTCCATTGTAACCAACAACAGTGATACATGGAACAGATTTCTTTTTGTAGATATATGGAAGAAAAATATAGTGCATCCATGCTTCCCTGTATCAGATGCAAGAGTAAGAAATATGTTGGTATTGATTCTGCTACACAATCATCCAGATTATTATACCTGCTATCGCTCGGGCGATCATTGGGTCGTATCCAAATCGGCGGCAGATTCAACATTGAAGGCGCCGACGAAGCCGACCCAAACGACGAGGTCGTCTCCAGCATTGGCGTATCCGGCCCCGAATGAACATCATGCTCATGCCTCCCAAGCTTCCCGGACGAGTCGGGTCGCGGCAGGACCGTCCGATCCGCATCATTCAACGTGTCCCCAGGGGACATCGGCAGCTCCCCAAATTTGACCACATCGACCCTAAATTTCATTTTTTTTTGAAATTGATCTCAGATTGTCGGAGGAGGTCGATGGAATCGGAGGCGTACACGTCGAATTGGGGATTGAACTCACGGAAGTAGAACTGGAAGACGATGCGATGGTTGAGGTGAGGATCGACGTTGGGCTTTTGGGTTTGGTAGTGGTAGCTGGAGGTGTTCTTGAAGGAGACGATAGGGCGGAGGATGACGCCGGGGAACTCGACGATGATGATTTGCTCTGGGATAATGGTTGTTGGAACATAATTTCCAAGAGAGGATATTTGTCTAGATGATGAGAGTGGTGGAAATGATTGTTGCTTGCTATTTGTATATAATGGTGAGGCAATCTTGGGTGGCCTGCCGATTGCAGAGAATGATGGAAACCATTGGGAAAGAGATTGGGATTTTTTTTTTGTGAATGCTTGTTGAGTGTGAGATGAAGAAAGGGAGGAGGGGCTGCCAATTGTGCTCGGCCACTGAGGGAAAATTGTGAGGAATTTTCTAGACAACACTCCCCGAACCTTAATTATTAAACACCATTCCTCATTTCTATATTCTTTGTTTATTTATTTATTTACTTATTATTATTATTATTATTATTTTATTTCTTTTAATTCCTACTACAAAATTCTAGACCATGCTACATGTAGGACTAAAAGTGTAACTGAAAACCTATAATAATAGTTAAAATAGTTAATTAAGAAAAAAAATATTTAATTAAACTAGCAATTTCATAGTTAAAATAGATGTATTAAATCTATGTGACAAAATAATCATATCTTGGATTTTACGAAAAAAATATGATTTATATTATCGGTTATCGGAAATTTTTGCCTAAAGAATTTATTTATTTAATTATTTATTTATTAAATTTTAAAACGTTACAATGTTGTTCTGACCCATCTCATCTTACGGAAGAATGCCCTTTGAATTCTCCGTTTCAAGGTCAAGAGTATACCAATGCTGCTTTCCAACAAAGACCTAGAAACGATCCGTATTCTTCCACTTATAATCAGGGTTGGAGGAATCATCCTAACTTTGCTTGGAACCAATCACAAACTCAAAACACGGTTCCAAATCAAAATAATTTCCAAAGGGTTCATCCACAACAACAGCAACCACTACAACTGACTCAGCACCCCTATCAATCACAAAACTTTCAAAATCCGGTCAACACTTCTGCACCGTATAATAATTCTTTGCAATTGACCGGTACTGATGAATCCTCTTCACTCGTACAAACCATGAATTTAATTCTGAAAAATTTCATGCAAGTTTCGGCTGAGGTTAAGTCTTTTGTCGATGATATAAAGAAAAACTCCGCCTCCCAAGCTGAGAGTATAAAATCGATGGAAGCACAAACTACACAATTAAAAGCCGAAATGAGTGCTAGAGAAAAAGGGAAACTTCCGTCTCAACCCCTACTGAATCCTGGACATTCACAACACTACAATGTGAATGCCATTACAATGTTGAGATCCGGAAGGGTGCTGAATAATCAAGTTGGGGAAGAAATTGATACTCATGAAGAATTAATCAATAATACCCCGGCTTCCACTTCCATTTTTCCTTCCACATCCACTTCTACTTCTACACCTACTTTGTCTACCCCACCACCTTCTTGCGAGCCTATTCTTCATTTTCCTCAAGGCTCGAACCCTAAGCATACATCTTCTAGTCCACCAAAGACGATCCCCACTTCTATTCTGGAATCAGTTCCACAAACACCACCTTCTCCAATGTTGGACCCAGCTATTATTGCTAAAGCTCCTTATCCGAATCGGTTAAGGGGTAACAAATCGAGTCCAAATATGGAGAAGATTATGGAAATGTTCAAACAATTTAACATCAACATCCCTCTCCTAGATGCTATTCAACAAGTCCCCGCTTATGCGAAAATTCTTAAGGACTTGTACACTAGGAATAGGAAGACTCAAGTGCCTAAGAAGGTCTTCATGACTAATAATGTTAGCACTGCTTTTACCCCATAGTTACCAAAGAAACGTAAGGACCCAGGATGTCCTACGATATCGATTTTTATTGGGGGTAAAAACATCAACCGTGCTTTACTTGACCTGGGCGCAAGTGTTAACCTACTTCCATACTCTTTTTACGAGCAGTTAGGGATTGGAGAGTTGACACCTGCTCATTGCACTCTCCAAATGGCAGACCGTTCAATCACCAAACCTAGGGGTGAACTGGAGGATGTGTTGATAAAAGTCGGGGAATTCATATTCCCTGTGGACTTTATTGTTCTCGATACACAACCTGTAGCAAACCCACAGAACCAAATTCCGGTGATTTTGGGTCAACCATTCCTTGCCACTTCCAATGCTGTCATTAACTGTCGAAACAGTTCTATGAACCTGTCTTTTGGAAAAATGACACACTGAACATTTAAAAAATTAGAAGTCAGCCGTCTGAACCCTCTGCTCATATACCTGATATCTGTTCTGTCCACAAGATTGCTCCTGAAAGTTGTGAAGTTGATGAACTTTGTTTTGAAAATCTCGACGACACTAGCACATCAATGCTTGATCTTTCACATCTTAGTGAAGACACTTTTTCCACTCCTGAGTCTGAAACTCTTGACTCGTCACTTTCCGAGTCTGTATCCTATGCAGGCTACGAGCTTCTCCGTGACTCTGAATATCATTCGCTGACCCCACCTTCTATAGTTTCTCCGCCAGCATTTGATCTCAAACTTTTACCTTCTCATCTTAAATATGCATATTTAGGTGAGAATGAGTCTTTACCTGTTATTATATCAGTTTCTCTAGCCTCAGAGCAAGAGAATGTGCTTTTAACGATATTGAGATCTAATAGGCAGGTGTTTGGTTGGACCATGGTTGACATCAAAGGGATTAGTCCCTTGATTGTAGAACATCATATACATCTGATGGATGAAGCCAAGCCAACCAGAGAACCACAGAGACGGTTAAACCGCGTCATGAAGGATGCGGTAAAGAAAGAGATCGTCAAATGCCTTGACAATGGTATCATTTACCCAATCTCCGATAGCCAATAGTTAAGTCCAATTCATGTCGTCCCTAAGAAATCTGGCATCACGGTCGTAACAAATGAGGCAAATGAGTTAATCCAGACACGCGCTCAAACTGGGTGGCGTGTATGTATTGATTATAGAAAACTCAATGCCGCAACAAGGAAATACCACTTTCCTCTACCTTTCATTGACCAAATGCTAGAACGCTTAGCTAGACGAGATTATTACTGCTTCATGTACGGATACTCTGGCTATAACCAGGTCCCTATTGCCAAAAAAGATCAAGATAAAACCACATTTACTTGTCCTTTTGGTACTTTTGTTTATAGACGCATGCCCTTTGGGTTATGCAATGCTCCCGCTACATTTCAGCGGTGTATGATGAGGATATTCTCGGACATGATCGAGAATTTTCTGGAGATTTTCATGGACGATTTCTCGATATTTGGAGATTCTTTTGCTGACTGCCTATCTCATCTTGACGCAGTTCTTACTCGCTGTAAGGAGAAGAACTTAACCTTGAATTGGGAAAAATGCCAGTTCATGGTCCAAGAAGGAATTGTACTTTGACATGTTATTTCACGGAAATGCATCGAGGTTGATAAAGCTAAAATAGATGTCATTCAAAACCTTCCTCATCCCAAATGCGTCAAGGATATACGATCTTTTCTTGGCCATGCAGGCTTTTATCAGAGATTCATTAAGGATTTTAGCAAAATTGCTAGACCTTTAACTCTTCTCTTGGCCAAGGACACAACCTTTCACTTTGACTCGGATTGTGAGGCTGCATTTGACTCACTTAAAAACTCTCTCACTACAGCCCCCGTTCTATCTTCTCCAGATTGGAACCACCCGTTTGAGCTTATGTGTGATGCATCAGACTTTGCAGTTGATGCAGTCTTAGGACAACACATTGAAAAGATGCCACACGTGATCTATTATGCAAGTAAGACCTTCAACGATGCTCAGATTAATTATACAACTACCGAAAAAGAACTTTTGGCGGTTGTATTTGCATTAGAAAAATTCAGGCCTTACTTGATTGGCTCACCAATTGTTGTGTACACTGATCACTCCGCTTTAAAACATCTTTTGGCAAAGAAGGATGCTAAAGATAGGCTAATACGTTGGATCTTTCTATTACAAGAATTTGATCTTGTTATTAAAGATAAGAAAGGATGTGAAAGCGTAGTAGCTGGTCATCTGTCGCGCATCTCTTCTTCACCTGTGACCCTGCCGATCAATGATTCATTTCCAGATGAGCAACTCTTGAATGTATCCAACGAACCTTGGTTCAGGGATATTGTGAATTATCTTGCTATGAGACTTATTCCCTATGAATGGTCGAAACAGGACAAACATCGATTTCTATCCCAAGTAAAACATTTTTACTGGGATGAACCGTATCTGTTTAAGCATTGTCCTGACCAGATCATTCGCAGATGTGTCCCTAACGATGAATTCAAGAGTGTTCTATCTTTTTGTCATGATCAGGCATGTGGGGGTCACTTTGGTCCTCGAAAGACGACGAAGAAGGTTTTGCAATGCGGCTTTTACTGGCCGGCTTTATTCAAAGATGCATTTGATCATTGCAAAACCTGTACACAGTGTCAATACACGGGAAGGATTTCTCGGAGAAACGAGATGCCACTTCAACCGATCTTAGTGGTTGAAATTTTTGACGTTTGGGGCATAGACTTTATGGGTCCTTTTCCCAACTCCTTTGGGAATCTGTACATATTGCTTGCGGTTGATTACGTCTCGAAATGGGTGGAAGCTGTTCCTTGTCGCACTAATGACAAAAATGTTGTCATTAAGTTCCTTAAAGATAATATCTTTTCGCGATTTGGACACCCACGCACTATTATTAGCGATAACGGGACGCATTTCTGCAATCGGTCTTTCAAGACTTTGATACAGAAATATGCAATTAACCACAAACTTTCTACACCCTATCATCCCCAAACAAGGCTGAGGATTCAAACAGACAAATCAAACAAATTTTGGAGTAAACAGTTTCTAAAAATCGAAAAGATTAGTCAACCAAATTGACGGATGCTCTTTGGGCGTTCCGAACTGCATATAAAACCGATCTAGGTATGTCTCCTTACAGACTAGTGTTTGGAAAGGCCTGTCACCTTCCGGTCGAGATTGAACACAAAACAATGTGGGCCATTAGAGAACTTAACTTTTGCTTAAATCAAGCCTGCAACTTTCGGAAGCTGCAATTAAACGAGCTAAGCGAACTCCGTGATGAAGCTTACGATAATGCTGTAATTGTAAAAATTCAGACTAAGGTATTTCACGATAAAAACATTTTAAGAAAAACTTTTACACCTGGTCAACGTGTCCTTCTTTATGATTCACGACTCTATCTTCATGAGGGTAAGCTAAAATCTCGGTGGAAAGGACCTTTTGTTGTGCGGTATGTATACCCGCACGGAGCAGTTGAGGTTGAAAATATTGAAAATGGTACAATTTTTAAAGTGAATGGACATAGACTAAAATCGTATTTTTCCACTGACCCCTCGGAGGAGCTCCTGTTTTTACAGGAGCCGCTTTATAATGACTGATTTTCCTCCACCTCACCTCCATGAATTGAAAATTTTGTCACATCTTTAGAATGGAGGCGAGTCAACTTGTACATACATTTTATAAAAAATAATAATAATAATAAAAAAAATATAAAATAATAAAAGTTTGTACATAAATAAAAGAATAAGTTTGGGAGAGATTTTCATGATCATATTTCATGTCCCCTTTAACAAATTGTCCTCCCAAGTTTATAGGTTTTTTGAGCTTTAGCAGAAGAAAACCGTGAAAACACTGTTGAAAACAAATTTGAGGGAGGTTTGTGCTTATTTTCGCATCATGTTGCATCATACTTTGCATAAGCACAAAATATTTAAAACATATAAAATTTTTAAAATTTAAAATATAAAAATATTTAATATTTTATTCTATAATAAAAGATTAGATAGTGAAAAATTACATCCAAAAGATTGGAAAAATTTAAGAAAACTTAGAAAGTTAGATGTTTTCTTAAACGAACTAGTAATAAGTAGTTATGAGTCGTTGTCCCAAGGGTTAGTAAGAAGAAAGAAGTCACTAATCTGAGGATAAAAATAAGACAGAAAAATAGTTCCTATTCTGGAAGCCAAACATTTGAATGTTGATACCCTACTATTTGCACTTACACACGTCTTGAAACTCGGGATAGTAGAGGATACCTTGAAATGCTCTTGTCTAAAAGCCAAAGTATGAAGGAAATAATAAATGGAAAATAAAAGATAAAATGGTGAAAAGAAAAATGAACACTGGTTTTGTTATCGCCGAGGCAGCAATAAAAAAATATAGCAAGGGTGCTTCATCACCCAGTGCCTTAGACTAACTGGTTTGAGAGTCATTGCTAAGCCTTACGTGTTGCAAGACGAGGAAAATATTAAATACACCTAACCTGCAAGCACATGAGTAATCGGTCTGTTAGTACCTCAAGAAGTATTAATGGTCGCATGAAAAATATGTGAGCAAATCCATCTAAATATTAATTAAAAAGTACTGAGGTAGATGGACAAGAGTATGATAGCTTGAATTGAATTCTCCGAGTGTAGGGATGTCCAGTTCACACACGTAGGGGTATATGATCAATGTTTGAAAGAAAGGTAGGAATGAAGAATAATGGCGATATTTTATTGAGGGATGACGCGATTTCCAACATTTTTTCATGACTATTAAGATGGGGCTCATAGCAACTGAAAAGCTAGTATTAGTTGGAAACTCTAATTTTTAAAGTTTTTCTTTTACAGTTCCGATCTTTAAATGTAATTTTCACGGTCTTCCTTTTATTATGGGATTTTGTGGGTGCAATCTGCTGAAAACCCTCAGGAGACAACACTCCTCCTACCAGGGACACCTAGAGGTTCAAAGGATTGTTGCACGTTCCCAGTGCAATCGTGTTGCCTACGAAAGTGTGCTAGTTAGCTTTTCTTTTTCTTTATTTTCTCTTTCTCTTAAATAAAAAAAATAAAAAATAAAAGACGTTTGCTCGAGACGACCAAAATTAAATTTGGGGGAATTTGATCAGTCGAAAATAGTGCATTCTCAACACGTTAATTTCCCTACTCTTATCATTCATATATAGGTGTTTATTGTAATTATAACACATATTACGAATTCATCTGGAAAATACCAAATAACCTGTGTTATAGTTATAATCGATATTCTAAAGGGAAATTAAGTGTTTATTACTATTCGCATGATTTTTATCTCGACCTTGTCTCGAGATTGTGTGCAGGAAATTCTCTAGGTAAAAGAGCCGGAAATGCTAAAAGTGCTGATAAAATACATCAAGTCCAAGACTTGTGATCTGGCAGTAAACAAGAAAGTATAAAAATATTCCAGACATCAGGAAAGTGCCATAAAGCCAACATGAAACAAACCCGGAAATATTATGCAGCAACTCTACTATATGGCCGCGGATCCACGGCCGAGTCAGGCGGATCCGCCACGGATCCGCGGCCTGGTTAGGTCCTCAGCGACTCAAATCTCTCCACGTAGCTACTTGTAACGGCCTCGGCTTCCAGAAGACTCTCAAAGAGCACGTTGCTTTATCCAGAACGCTCTGCCTAACAAACTCACTCTAGAATATTCTTGTAAAGAATATTCCCTTTAACAAACCACCACATTCTAGAATGCTCTCTCTAACAACCTAGCTTTGGAGGGAAGATTCAAATGAGTGGTTATAAAAGGAGAGCTAAACCTAGGGTTTGGGTTGTTCATCAATTAGGATAAAAATTCTAGCAAAATCCAAATCAATTCAAAACAAATTGAGTGACACAATTTGATCCAAATCAAGATCCATCGAGTACCAAATCAAGCAAGCCTTCAACGAGCCTTTGAAGAAACGCCGATCTTCATCCGAGTAAGAGATCCACGACGATCCGCGACTGAAGAAGACCGATGTGAAGCTAATTTCGATGATTTAGTTCTCTCCTCAATTCTTGTAACCTCGACTCGAGTGAATTGTAACTAATCATCGATTAATAAAGGTGAAGATTATAAATCTTGCTTATCTTTACATTCTTTCATTATGAAGAGTGATCGAGTCTTGATTCTTTTCTTTTTCATGTTGTTTGAGTGAAAACTCCGCTTTTGGAGGAATCAAAAGAATATGTAGATGATGATGATTAAATTCTTGAACGATTCTTAAGTCTTATGAGTTTTGTAAACTTTAGGAAATTGTATCATCGAAAACCAAATTTGAGCGAGATTGCTTGAATTTTTTCGCTTCAAATTAGAGATCAACAATTGGTGATTCAATTTTCTAGAGGCTAGAATTTGAATGATAATCAATGAAAGGACAAGGGATGATGATGAAGAAACCCTAGTTTCTTCAATAGATCCCTAAACCTCGTTGATCGTCATCGATCTAGCAACAAATCTTCAATAGATAAGAATTTTTAATCATTAGTATTCATCATCACTATCAATTGGATCGATTCGGACAAGCTTCTTTACAAATCTTGATAATTCAAACGATTTGGACATCTTCTTGATCTTTAGTAATTCTTGATTTTAGATCTATTTCTTTATGATTCTTGAAACTAAATTTCACAAATATTGAATCATTTTCTTTTATCCTTTAACTTTTAACTCAACTAAAACGATTTCGAATAAATCACACTTTCTCAGTGGACGATCCGTTCTCATTGACGAAACTACAATAGACACCGTCAATTGATTGCGGTTTATAAATTTCTTTTGTTGTGATCTTTACACTTTTCAAAACACGACATGAAAATTGATTCAATCAACACCCCCTAGAGAGGTCACCGCCTTACCAAAGTCATGGCGGGCACTCCCCAGAGATCCCCGTACTCTATCAAACTAACGACGAACACTCTCCAGAGGTCCTCACACCCTATAAAACCAACGGCGGACATCCCCCAGTGGTCCCCAAACCCTATAAAACCAACGGCGGACACCCTCCATAGGTCCCCGCACTTGCTATCAAAGCCATTTTAACATCTATCTATTTGACATAAAACACCAAATTGCCCTATGGTATGTTCACATAACATTAACCTACCATATACTATCCACGGGATACTGTCCTGACACAGAAGTCAACAATATACCTTCCCTGTGACAATGTCACATCTGTCATCTATAAACAAAATGTCCTACGTCAAGTAAAATAACTTGTCATATGCGATCCACGGGTGTCTATCGTGACACAGAAGTCAACAAATAAACTTACTACAATTCCAAGCCTGCCCTACGGCAGTCTATGCTATATTAATCTCCCGTATACTATCCAGGGGCTACCATTCGTGACATAGAAGTCGACAACTCCAAAAATGCCCTATGACAAGTAGAATAACTTGTCATACACTATAAATGTCCTATTGAGCGTGTTTAATGCTCTATGGCTAGCTTAAAATTGGCTTCCATATACTATCCGTAGGAAATCTTCGTGACATTGAAGTCAAAAAAACCCTATAACCAACATGCCCTATGGCATGTAAAATAACTTGCCATATACGATCCACAGGGTGTCTATCATGACACAGAAGTCAACAAATACAAAATTACTATATTTTCCCTCGCAACATAGATGGCCATATTGCCCATCCATGGCATAAATTCCTAAAATGTTTAAAATGACTTTAAGCTAATATATACCCCAAAATCGCCCGACGGCAGGTTAACATAACATTATCCTACTATACACAATTCATGGGTGACTATTATGACATAGAAGTCAATATGCGATATAGATGTCATGACCCGGAAATGGCACGCGACTGGCACTTTAATCACGGGAAGTCTATAGGACCCACATTAACTCAAGTAAGCCAAAAACCAGGAATCTAAATCATTTTTACAAGAAATAGCGGAGGTGAAGTTTTGAAAAGGTTTTACTAATTTAAAATCAAATTTGGTTTGAAAACATTACTATTGTTTAAAAAAATCGGGCAGTACCTCCTTAATAAATTTTGATAAAAATAGATACAATAAGCATAATAATAAAACATCTCTAACACAGGAACAAAATCAATGCTCAACGGCGGACCAACAACCAGACACACACACACACACACACGGCGCCTCAGGTGAAAGATCAAAATGCGGAAAGTAAACAGAATGAATATACATCAAGTCACAACAGTACTAAGGTCACGACGAATAACGAGACTTGGTCTTTGATGGAATACTTCTAGATATAATAGGTACAAGGAAAATGCTGATACAGAAATAACTCACCACTCATGTATATGCGCAACTATGCCCACAAAACAGAAGATGTGCCCAAACTAGCCACTACTGATCCAAGCGGTCAAACCTGCATGAAACTACGGCATAATGGTGGTGAGTTGCCAACTCGTGAATAATATTATACAACGAGCTAAAAATCGCAAGAATAAGCGGTGAAACATCTAAACAATATAAATGTGTATATCAAGGAGGGTAAAATAGCATGCATCGAAACTAGAGTTCGAACAATGAAATATATGATAATAAGTTCTCATGTGCAGCTCGTGTGCTGCTATCCTATATATGAATTTGTGTGTAGTTATCATGTTAATATCAACCAAACAACATCAAGCCTGGTATGGGCATAACATAACCATAAGTATCCGAAAGTATGTGAGTCACAGAAATAAACACAATACTATGCAACGTAATGATGATCTATCATCAATAAACGGTAACTCAGCGTACAAATATACCGGTGTCAAATCACGATCACCGTAGCCGTGGTGCAATATCTATGTAACACCTTAGATTGTGTTTTGTAGCTAATTATATTTTTAATGTGTGGTTTTTAATAAAAAGTTTACCAAATTAAGTGTCAAATATTTTATCCTATTTAATGAGTATTTTATTAGAATTTTGTTAGGCACACACACACTTGTGCATGATAACTAGGGTTATTTTTGGGGTTAAACATGATTAAAAATCATGGTTAACTAACCATTTGTCTTAAGTTGGTTTTATGTTTTAGTTTAAGAGTTATGGGTTGTTAAGTGCATGGTTGTTAAAATAAAAAGGATTTTTTTATTTTGGTTTGAAGTGTTGACTTTGTGTGTGAGAGAGAGGGAATGGGAGCATGGTGTGAACCATGCCTCATTAATGAGGAAAGAGAGTGAGAAAGGGGGAGGGGTCATTGTTGTTCTCTCATTCTCCCTCTTATTCTTATCTCATTCTTTCTCACTCTCTCTCATAAAAACACACACACTCTCTCACAACAACAACAGAAGCGGCAGCAAGCAGCAGTGGCAGCAACAACAACAACATCAGCAACAACTGCAACAACAACAGAAATAGCAGCAGCACCAGAAGAAGCGAGCAGCAGCACCATCAGCACAAGAGGCAGCAGCAGCTCCAGCATCATCATCATCAGCAACAACATCATCATCTTCAGCAGCAGCAGGAGCAGCAGGCAGCAGCAGCAGTAGCAGGAGCTTCAGCAACCTACAGCAGCTCTTCTCCACTTCTTCACCTGCTCTCTAGGGTCCTTTAGGGTATACTTCCTAACCCAATCCTCTAGTTGCTTAAGTTGTGCATCGATTAGCTTCGATTAGTGTAAATAGCTATTTAGTGCTAATTATGGTGTTTTGTGTGGACGTTTGGATAATTGATGATTGTGTTAGATAACCTAGCCTATTTTAGTGTTAATAGGGTCGCTTCAACTGAGAAATAGCCCAGATTACACTAAAATACCATAAGGTTTCTAACTTGTGCAATTTGGCGTTTTTAAAGCGATATTTGTGACCTCTGAGATCTGCTTTTGACCCGGACCCTACAGGATAAAATTGAGAAGACTGGGACATGTACACTAGGTCTAGACACCACCACCAGAGCACGAACCCACCATTCCCAAGGTAGGCCGCCGATTTCATGGTTTTGGCCGCAATTTGCGGCCAAGTAGGGGGCAGGGGTGTTGGGGTTTTGTGTAGGGCTCTCTTCTGTGTTGTCTAGGGTTTTGGCATGTCTAGTTTTGTAATATTTGACCTGTAGGGAAATCTGGGAGTATATATCGTTCTGCATGTCCGTTTGTTTGCGCGATACGCGCAATACATGAGAGGGTTCTGTGATCCAGCGTATCGCGGCGTGTCGCGATGGTTTTAGACGCGTACACACACGTTTTAGCGTATCGTGCACGCGTGTTTAGTTCGCGACGCGAGTTTCTCGTTTTGGTTCGATACCGCGTTTTGCGGAATATTTGGCTTATATATGATTTTTGTGTCTGAAATGCAGGTTTGCAGGCGGGGACTACGGACACTACTACAGGGGGGAGCATATGGTAGGATTTACCTAGCGTGGAGCGTAGGTGAGTAGATTTAACATCTACAGGGGAATCGCCCGCATGGCGTTATGCGTCTGGGCTAGGATTCAATATTTGTCGCATATTCTACGTCATTGTTAGAATTGCGCCTTTAGTTTATTTCCTTGATATAGCTGTACTGTGACTAGCAGCCGTAGGACACTGCACATATTATTGACGGTTCATGTTGCCGAGCACGGATTGTATGCTACACACACACCATCAATAATTGCCATGTCACACACAACCCCTTTATAGATACTATATTGCTTATCATACATGACATCTAGCTTATCGGTATACCTATAGTGTATCTTGCCTTTAGTGATAGGTACATCTACACCTTGCGATACAGCTACAGGTATACCTTGTATATATTTTACTTATACCCAGGGGGGTATCTTACATATTCTACTTATACCAAGGGGGGTATACGACATCTTTTACTTATAGGTAGATACCTATACTTAGCTGTACCTTATTGATTTTTGCATACATCTGGTTTCAGCTATATACTTTCATTTATATGCTCGCATTTCAGATATATCACATATATGTATTCCTGGATTTGCGCATTATTATTTTTATTTCACATGATGATTTCTGGATTTGGGAACCGCGGGGGTTCATGAAATTATGCATACATTGAAAAACCCGGTTTCCTTGATATGATATTTGCGCAGCCACCATGAGATTTATCGGTTCTGATTATATACTCCATACGAGGTGTGGTTGCCGTATGAGGGTACATGGTGGGGCCCGGTATGGTTCCCCTCGGCAAGAAGATCGATGGATTTTGCCGATTTAGTCTGGAGGCGGGAGAGTACCTACCGGTGACAGTACCCATGACTCGGCGGGGGATCACGGAGACACCGCTGGGAGTCATGTATGTATGCATACGTCGAAAGGCGAGGGTCAGAGCTAGGCACTCGTGCTTTCGAGATAGCGTATGATACGTGGTCAGGATTTCTGTGTCGATACTTGGCACACTGTTTTCATGATATGTCTTTTAATACCTTTGTATATATAACTGTAGGGTTCCTAGGCACTCTAGTGAGGTCTCTCAAGGCATCGAACATGCCAAATTAAAAAATTCTAGGTGCCGGAAACCCTAAACTACGGATCGATGGCTAGATGTCTAGGCGAAAAGATAACTAGTTAACACTTAACTAATGAGAATACGGAATTACAACCTTTGTAGATCCGTTTGTCCACCTCTATAGCTCCGCAACGAAGTTCCTTCGCTGTCCAAAATCCATCCCGGGCTCTAGAGTCGGCTTCGTCGGAGAATGGGCAAGCTAGGTCGTCGATGTCCATGCCGAAGATGATCTACGTCGAGGCATTGCTAAATCAAGCTCCGACTTCACCAAGTCAAGAAACTTGTGAAGTAAACACACTCTACTACTTGGCAAGAGGTAGAGGATGAAGAAATAGGAAGTGGGTAGACTTTAGTTTTGGATTTCTCACTTGTTTCCATCAATCACCATTGATGGAGCTTGCTTTTTCTTCACTTGCTCATGAAGAAGAAGAAGAAAGAAATATATGATAAGTTATTTTAAAAACAATATAAAAATCAAAACTTATCATAATGTTAACTAGAGTCAAGTGTAGAGAATGAATCATGGTTAGTGGGAATGGTTAGGGTTAAGGATGAGATAAGAATAAAGACTTAGTCAAAGTTCAAGAAACTTCAACTAAATCCAAAAAAGCCACCATTTATCTTTCTTTTTCCTTTTTCCAAAAAGAATAAATAAGAAAGATAAATGAATAAATAAAAACAAAACCCTAACCCATTCATTACCATGGTTCATTCTTTACACTTAACCAAGTTAGGCATGCATCATCAAACATGATACAAGCAAGTGCTCAAAATCATATCGCATATGCAATGCGCACACCCGAGTGAGAAAATCCATTTAAAGTAAACCAATACTAGTTAATGCAAAGTAATATATCAAATATATAATTATGCATTAAATCATTAAATCAACACTTGATTCAATGATCCGGTCATGTCGCACATAACCGACTGGTATCATCAGTAACAACTTATCGAATCAACACTTGATCCGATAACTCGGCTATATCGGATATAACCGATCAATGTCACATCGCGAGAATCAAATACAGTATCACATACTGGTATTATTCTCGGTCCCGCACATATCTCATATGCGCTCCTATTTCGTTTCGCTTGAGCCAGGAAACCTCTGTGTAGGACTCTAAAGACTCGTCAATACGCCGGCAGCAGGTGATGATCATATCAAGCACCTACAAGCCGCAAGCGGTCTGCTAAACGTAACGGCCACCCGGGTATTGAGCGATCTGAAGATCGACGAGCAAGCCCGCTCACACTCCAGTGAATCCGATCAGTAACACTACCGTACAGTCCGGTCTGATCGTCTGATATGTCGCATATCTTGCCTAGGGGTGGTAAACGTCAGACCCCAATAGCTCGATAAGTCGTGTCGATATGAGGTCTATAACTGTTCGAGAAACTACCGGTAACACTTACCAGTAAATCTCAGCAACCCTGGCCAGGGATTTCCTGTTATAGCCAATCGAACACAGCGCAACATCAACTCCCTATACCGGGAGAGACGAATCCCCTCCTATCGCTCATTGCCTCCATGTGACTCGGGACTGTACCCAAAAACCACCGTTTTGCACGCCCTCTTGGACGTGGTAAGATGGAAATCAAAGCACAGTGGGAACCACACAAGACTCTATGACGATCTCGGGTCAACAGACTACTCTGTACCAGTGTCACCAGAGAACTGCCATCTGACGTGAGGTATAATACCATCTGGGAGTTCTCGGCGAGTCCGTCCAGTGTACCCAGTCTCCACTGAGCACCCGTATATCATCTCTGATGTCAAACACCGATGGATATGGGATCATCCATCGCCCATCTGTATGGGTCGAGAAGGTACACGCTAGTCTACTCTGGTATATCGATGCCCCATCTCGATACACCCACGACTAGGGACTTTGAAGGATGTACTTATGGACTACCAAGTCCCCACTAGTATGATCCGCATCATAGTCCAGATAGTCAAGTACACATCCTAAGGGCTTTACCAACATGTAACAGAGAGACAATCAGTGTACACGTTAAGGTAAAGAGTAACCAGATAGCATACTATCATGTCGAGCAAGAAAGTCCTCCCTATATATGCCCCAGCATCCACTACAATATACATCCTATGTACAGTAATGGCCTCTAGGGCATACATATAACTAACAATCTCCCACTTGCATTATGGCCATCTATAGCAGTGGTTGTAGTATCTCATACTCAACCATCCCATAAAAGTCTCTCTCTGGGAATAGGCCTTCGTGAGTGGATCCGCTGCGTTATCCTCTAAGTCTGCTCTCCTTGCCTCGATCACTCTGGAGATCAACCATCTCCACGATCAGGTGATACTGCCTTAGAATAAGTCTGGATCACTGATGGGACCGGCGTTCCTTGGCATAAGCCACAACTCCATTGTCTCACAATGGTAGGAACATAGTTCATCTCATGAACCATTATACATCCAAACATCCTCTTTAGTAGCATCATAAGTAGCGATGTATCCAGCCTTTATCGTCTAGTATGTCATGGTATCTAGCTTGGAACTCTTCTAACATACCGTCCCTTTACTGAGGGTAAAGACAATGCCTGCGACTGATATTCAGTCGTCTTTATCACCCTGGAACACTTCCAGTGATTCTCCCCAGGATCACTTGATACCATCTCACTACAACTAGTGAGAATCCTAACATCCAATTAAATCTATCTCATAGATCCAAAACTCAGGATTAAGGAGGTATCACTTTGATCCTATATGGAGAATTATTGTGATAAACGGAGATTGACCGAGCGTAGCATAGTAAACTCTTTTCTTATCAAGAGTATGTCATCCACGTACTCTACGAGGATCACCACCATACTCCCTACTACCTTTTTGTATATACAAGGTTCATCTACCATTTTGATGATGTCAACTTCTTTGACTACTTCATCAAAACAGATGTTCCAACTCCGCGATGCCTGCTTTATCCTATAAAGCATCTTGCACACGTTTCCGCTGCTCCCACTGTCTACGAGGCCCTCTGGCTGTGTACTTATAGACACTCTCTTCCAAAACATCATTTTAGAAGAGCTGTCATGACACCCAACCACCAGATATCGTAGTCATGGTATGTAGCCGTGGCAAGTAGGATCTGGATGGACTTAAACATAGATCCTTAGAAAAGGTTTCAACATAATCCATACCTGGTCAATGATGCAAACCTTTAACAAGTCTAGCTTTGAAAGTCTGAACTTTTCCATGTACACCAAGTAATCTTCTCAAGATATACTTGCTCCTGATGGGGATTTAACCCTTCAGATACAGCAACTAAAGTCCATACTTTGTTGGTGTACAAGGATTCCATCTCAGATCGCTAAACATCCAGCCATTCTTACAGAGTCTCACTCCTGATGGCCAGCTCGAAACTAGTTGGGTCATCATCTCATGATGCAATCCTCGCTCCCACTGTCATAGAGAAACCGAAGTATCTCTCAGGTGGGTGAGGAACCCTACTTGATCGGCGGAGAGGCTGAGGTTCGTTGGCATCTACTGAATCCTCTGGTTGTACCAAATCATCTGCTGTAGTTTGTATAGTTGGAACACTTCCAGTTCTACATAACTAACTTTGCCTCGAGCTTGTCTGGATTTTGCTTTTAGACATAGGCCGGTCAACCCCAAATCTTAACTAACTTAAGATATGGGCTCTTCCCTTTCCATATCTCATATGAAGTGGTAGGCACTGATTTGATTCGAACCCTATTCAATAGGTATGCAACTTCTCAAGTGCATAACCCCTTAAGGAAAAAGGTAACTCAGTATTACTCATCATAGAGCACACCATATCAAATAGGGTGTATCTGCTCCGCCCCGATATACCATCGTGCTATGGTGTATACGGAGGAGTAATGCTGAGAGAGAATCTCATTCTCCTTTAGAATAGTCCAGGAATTCCATGCACAAGTATTCTCCTCCTTGATCTCATCATAGGACATAATACTTATACCCGTATTTTGGTTCTCTACTTCTAACTTATATTCTGTGAATATCTCAAAAGGTTCGGACTTGTGTTTCAACAAGAACATATGTCTGAATCTAAAGAGATCATCAGAGAACGTAATGAAGTATAAAGAACCAATCCTGGTATGTGTAGACAGGAGACCTACATACATCAACATGTATCATCCCAAGAGTTCACTAACTCTTTCTCTGTTTCCAATAAACAGAGCTATGGTCATCTTTTCTTTGTGACATGACTGGCGAGTTTCACAAGATGTAAATTCAAACAGATTTAAATATGCATCTAAATGTAACTCCAGCTAGTCAGGTCGCATTGATATGACCTAGTCTACAATACCTCAAGAAGGAATGGTTCAATTCTGAACTCTTCCTCTTGTGTGTGTTCTATATACCAAGAACTGTAGTTTGATTTAGAACATCAATGCTTTTAGATAACGTGCCTGAACCGATCAACTTTTGATATAGGAAATGTTCAAAACATTATCCAACAATACAAAATATTATCGTTTCTTTACTAATAAAGAGACAGATATGATTTTGTATATCAGGTTCGGTATCTAATAACATACGTTTAGAATCAATGTATTACAATACAGGGTGACAGTGACCAACAGACTTGGCTGCAACACTTGCCCCGTTTTCTGCCTCATGAAACTTATCACCCGTTCTCAGTTTTTCTACCCTTTTGTAGCCCTATGTAACATCTTACATATCTGGGATCCTGATCCGGTATCATATACCAGGATGCGGAGGATACTGAGAAACAGTTCTGTATAATAAACACACCCGAAGATGATGCATCAGCATGCACTCTCTTCGTTTGGGCGGCACGGGAAATCTGGTATTCCCCAATTTCCTGCTCTGTCTTATAACAATTATAAGTTGGAGCGGGACCAACGTTCCCCAGCTCAGTATAACAAGCTGGTTCGGTCAATAATCCGTATTATTATCTTGATTAAGGCGTGATATGGTCGCTACCAGGAGAGAGAGAAGAAAACACTCAGCGTGCGCTCTAGCAAGAATAGATTGGTTTTATTTTATCTAATCAGGATGGCTCCCACTGCTTTTTATCAAATCTTCCTTCAAACCCAAAAAGGAAAGACTAGCCGGGATTAATTACACACTACAAGTTCGCCAATCTTTCAGCCAGGCCAGTGTCGGTACTTTGAGGGAGGTCCCCCGTGCTTTCGCACGAACCTAATTAATGTAAACCTCGTTTTCCCAGAGGCGTAACCCAGTTGACACCTTTCTAGACACCTACTTGATCGGCTAATTGTAATGTATAAAACTCTCCCAGGAGTAACTCTTTCTCGCAGCGGGTATCGGGATCCAACTATCTCATAGAAGGTATGCAATCTCATTGCAAATTTCAACACTTGAAATTCCCGATAATATTTTGCCCCTAGCGTGCTATGACCTTGACGCAGGCCAACAAACACATTCCGCTAGTCAAGTTCAACCCGTCATTTCCTGATTGAATTAAACCCACCCGCACGACCCTTGACGCAGGCCAACAAAGTCGCACGACTACCCTAATCCAATCTGCATCATATGCATAAGCAGATAAATACTAGTTAGCTACCGCACACTACGCCTTGACGCAGGCCAACAAACGTAGCACGAATACTAAATAGGACTTATCTGAAATGACGGAGGGCTACGACAGGTTTTTCTGAAAACCTATTGCGTAATGAACTCGATATCGTTGTAGAATCAAATGATTTTGAAATGGAGTGTTTTTGAGGCTTTTCTAGTTTTGCTAAAGGAGTCACTCCCGGTGAAGGGATCGTCGGTCCTTTCCTCGTCGAATGAGGTGCGGGATATATCATATATATCACTGTGCAAAGCAAAAACTCTTAAAAGCAATCAAAAGACAAACCGAGTGTGTAGCATCTGCCAGTTATCGCTAAAGGAGTCACTCCCGGTGAAGGGATCTCGGTCCTTTCCTTATCGAATAAGGTGCAGGATATATCGCATATACCGCTGTGCAAAGCAAGCACTGTAGCTACCTGTTTTATTTTGAAATTCGATTCTACTACATCTTAGGTTTCTTTTATTTCATTAATCTCATTAATGAAGTCCCATCATTTATGTACCTAAATATCACAGATAAATACGACGTACACTTATGCCATCCGCATTCGCCTCGATGTCCCCTCGTGCACCGTTAGGTTAGGTAACTAACGGCAGAGCGGGGCAGGGCTAGCGCGGGTGTAAAACATAAGTAACGCCTATATAATATATCATATATACTATATATACTGTATCTATCACAGAACATCACATGATCACATCACAGATATCGCAGCAGAAGTAACATATGAAATATTGGATATACTAGGACGTCCGTGTTTTCAATACGAGCCAGTATAAAACACGGATTCCACGGTCTCGATGAATAGCCAAACCCACACCCCTAGACCCTTACGAGAGCGGTAAGCAACCCTACCAATTCTAGAGTTAGGAGACCCGGCCTCGACTCCTCGAGTTGGTCTCCCACTGGACTCCAGAACCTGGTTACTTGTGCTCTCCTCCTTGGGTCTATCCTAGTGCGGAAAAGTAAATAATATACAACAGGTGACTACTTCCGCTACCTGGAAGCGCCCCAATAAAAGAATATTACATACAAGTTTTTACATGAATGAAAATGAAAAACACTCATCTCACATAAAAACCCCCAGCTATTCAAACCCGACGATCCAATATAACATATCCAGCAACACATAACATCACATGTTATCAACGTAAGTAAATATGTCCATCCCAATTGTCGTTGACATATAGCAACGAAACCGGCGATATCACATATTACACTTACGGTCACAGAAAAGAAAGTGTAAAACTACAACAGTTGGAATCCGCAACCACCTCAGACATCGCATGCCTGACCAAATGAATTACTTAGACATCGCATGCCTAACAATTATAAACCCCACATTTTAGTCTCAAAATCGAAAAATCATTTCAATATCAAGTCGGGCAATTCAACAAGATTCCCGACATCCTGATCGAATGCTCGTCGCAAACTTCAGTAGGCGGCCGCACCCCCGATACCGTCGACGAAGTGCACCAAGGCGGAACACCACTACCGCGAGCACCCGAACGGATGCTTTCGGCGACGGGGTTCTCCTACAGTCACTTGGTCGGGGCTATGGAGTGAGGCTGTCTATTAAGTTTACCCGGCGAGTATCCGCGTACGCTACGTGATTGCGACGGACTTTTGATCACATCAAAATTCCGTGGCAACCGATCAAGTGAGACTAAAGTGCTATGTTTATAACATTCATTCAGTTATCACATAACTTTTGTGAATTCCAATTATTGTATCCCATTCCAGATAAACAGAAAATGTTAAACTTTTCGATCGAACAGTCGAACACCCAACTTTTCCCGATACAGCTCAACACATGAAATAAGTCTAACAACATTCAGTTCGTGCCTCAGTACCAACGGTCCAGCCGTAGAAGGGTCAATCCAACGCCTCACATGTGGCACGCCGTACTGCCCCAAACCCGAAAGTTCAAAGGGCAGTTCAAGACGGTCACATAATCGAGTTAAGGTTTGTTGTCTTCTAGAGGGTCCATCGCGTTACTTGCACTACTTAGAACGTTGTTAAACTACGGAAAAATCTAACACTTGGAAATTTCCCGATAGGGGAAAAATTGGGTATTTATATCCGGTCGAACATTTTAACATATTCTAAAATTTATCCGGAAAGCCACATAGACAAAATTTGATACCCCGATCGAAATACCGAATCCCCAAAACAACTCCAGAAAATTCAACTCTTGAATAAAATTTCAAAACATCCAGAGAACTCAGAACCAGATACAATGAATTACAGTGTAAAAATTTAGGGCTGACGTCATCAATGTAACTTATCTTATGCCGCTCTTCCGCCGCGGGTTTAACTGTTCATCCAAAAATTTTTGCGCCGTAATTCTTATATTTCCCTGCTGAGTTCTCTACATATTTTTAATTTGGAAAAACTCACTGTTTTCAAAAATGTACAGAGAGCAAGATTGGTTCGGGGTTTCGGGTTCGTTCGGACTTCAAATTCCGTCGGGACTTCGCCTAAGGCTCTAGCTAGGCTCTGATACCACTGTAGGGTTCCTAGGCACTCTAGTGAGGTCTCTCAAGGCATCGAACATGCCAAATTAAAAAATTCTAGGTGCTGGAAACCCTAAACTACGGATCGATGGCTAGATGTCTAGGCGAAAAGATAACTAGTTAACACTTAACTAATGAGAATACGGAATTACAACCTTTTTAGATCCGTTTGTCCACCTCCATAGCTCCGCAACGAAGTGCCTTCGCTGTCCAAAATCCATCCCGGGCTCTAGAGTCGGCTTCGTCGGAGAATGGGCAAGCTAGGTCGTCGAGGTCCATGCCGAAGATGATCTACGTCGAGGCATTGCTAAATCAAGCTCCGACTTCACCAAGTCAAGAAACTTGTGAAGTAAACACACTCTACTACTTGGCAAGAGGTAGAGGATGAAGAAATAGGAAGTGGGTAGACTTTAGTTTTGGATTTCTCACTTGTTTCCATCAATCACCATTGATGGAGCTTGCTTTTTCTTCACTTGCTCATGAAGAAGAAGAAGAAAGAAATATATGATAAGTTATTTTAAAAACAATAGAAAAATCAAAACTTATCATAATGTTAACTAGAGTCAAGTGTAGAGAATGAATCATGGTTAGTGGGAATGGTTAGGGTTAAGGATGAGATAAGAATGAAGACTTAGTCAAAGTTCAAGAAACTTCAACTAAATCCAAAAAAGCCACCATTTATCTTTCTTTTTCCTTTTTCCAAAAAGAATAAATAAGAAAGATAAATGAATAAATAAAAACAAAACCCTAACCCATTCATTACCATGGTTCATTCTTTACACTTAACCAAGTTAGGCATGCATCATCAAACATGATACAAGCAAGTGCACAAAATCATATCGCATATGCAATGCGCACACCCGAGTGAGAAAATCCATTTAAAGTAAACCAATACTAGTTAATGCAAAGTAATATATCAAATATATAATTATGCATTAAATCATTAAATCAACACTTGATTCAATGATCCGGTCATGTCGCACATAACCGACTGGTATCATCAGTAATAACTTATCGAATCAACACTTGATCCGATAACTCGGCTATATCGGATATAACCGATCAATGTCACATCGTGAGAATCAAATACAGTATCACATACTGGTATTATTCTCGGTCCCGCACATATCTCATATGCGCTCCTATTTCGTTTCGCTTGAGCCAGGAAACCTCTGTGTAGGACTCTAAAGACTCGTCAATACGCCGGCAGCAGGTGATGATCATATCAAGCACCTACAAGCCGCAAGCGGTCTGCTAAACGTAACGGCCACCCGGGTATTGAGCGATCTGAAGATCGACGAGCAAGCCCGCTCACACTCCAGTGAATCCGACCTGTAACACTACCGTACAGTCCGGTCTGATCGTCTTATATGTCGCATATCTTGCCTAGGGGTGGTAAACGTCAGACCCCAATAGCTCGATAAGTCGTGTCGATATGAGGTCTATAACTATTCGAGAAACTACCGGTAACACTTACCAGTAAATCTCAGCAACCCTGGCCAGGGATTTCCTGTTATAGCCAATCGAACACAGCGCAACATCAACTCCCTATACCGGGAGAGACGAATCCCGTCCTATCGCTCATTGCCTCCATGTGACTCGGGACTGTACCCAAAAACCACCATTTTGCACGCCCTCTTGGACGTGGTAAGATGGAAATCAAAGCACAGTGGGAACCACACAAGACTCTATGACGATCTCGGGTCAACAGACTACTCTGTACCAGTGTCACCAGAGATCTGCCATCTGACGTGAGGTATAATACCATCTGGGAGTTCTCGGCGAGTCCGTCCAGTGTACCCAGTCTCCACTGAGCACCCGTATATCATCTCTGATGTCAAACACCGATGGATATGGGATCATCCATCGCCCATCTGTATGGGTCGAGAAGGTACACGCTAGTCTACTCTGGTATATCGATGCCCCATCTCGATACACCCACGACTAGGGACTTTGAAGGATGTACTTATGGACTACCAAGTCCCCACTAGTATGATCCGCATCATAGTCCAGATAGTCAAGTACACATCCTAAGGGCTTTACCAACATGTAACAGAGAGACAATCAGTGTACACGTTAAGGTAAAGAGTAACCAGATAGTATATTATCATGTCGAGCAAGAAAGTCCTCCCTATATATGCCCCAGCATCCACTACAATATACATCCTATGTACAGTAATGGCCTCTAGGGCATACATATAACTAACAATAACAGGGGATTTAGCCGTTGTTATATATACCCTTACACCAATATTAGTGGAATGGGACGCTAATATATGTGTATTGCCCTCATCATATTTATTTCTGTATATATACCTTTAGGATGTTAGATTCTTCCTAGAGATTTGACTTGGGTTATTAGGTGATTCATTGAGATTGGATATTGGACATACCTATGTGATCGTTGAATTGTACATTCGGGATATAGGAGATTACTCAATATTGTACATTGAGGAGATGTGAGACTTATATGATGTGAGAGCCGAGTTTGGGGGCTGATTTGAGGATTTGTGGATTGGAGTGTCTTGATGGATTGTGATCCTGCCACGATGTCAGGTTTCCGTGGAAATGACATATTCCACCCTATACCTCACACTTATCTTTTTATGCACAGTTTCATATATTGGTAGTACATGTTAGTGTACCCTTTTGATAGTTTCATATTTGCTTTCTCATATCCCTATTGCATAGTTATTGCATACTATTATCATGTCATCATTGCTTCACATATTGATTGTACCTGCTAGTGTACTTTCCTTTATTCAGCATTTGCATGACATGTTATTACTGTAATCGCATATCTTAGATTCATGCTGTACGTACATTCCTGCGATTACCTGCATATGTTATTTACTATTCACGAGTTGGCAACTCACCCCCGTTGTGCCACAGGTGTTTCAGGTTTTTCCCCAGGGTAGTCGAGGCAGGCTATTCATCTATTCAGCTATTCAGTACCCATCTATCATCTTTTGCTACAGATACCGCATCAGCTCACAGTACTATTTTGCTTAGGTAGGTTAGATGATTATCTGTATTTCATATTGTACATTCGTTGTATCTTGTACTCTCCATCTACTATTGTATTGTTGACTTAGAGAGTTGGTGAAGATGTTATTGTATATTAATTGTGGATTTGTTGTCTTTTATATACAGCTTTCTCTCCATTGCTTCTTATTTCTTCGCTACGGCGTCGTATACTTATGATGTTATTGTTTTTCCGTCTTGAGCTAGTTTTTACAAAAAGGGGGTGTTGCCAAATTTTAAAGAAAGAAAGTAAGATTTTTAAAGAATTTGGGTTGCGATTTCAAATGTTTCAAAAACTTATATTATCTTTTCCGTATTTTTATGGTTTAGATTTCTGGGTTTTGGCTTTCTTTTACTATGTTACGTCTTAGGGCGTTGCGTAGTACTAGGGCCGTCACGGGTCAATTTCGGGTCGTGACAAAGTTGGTATCAGAGCGTTAGGTTTTACCTCTCGGAGTGTAGGATGACCTTAGTATGATGGAGTAGGTAGCTTAAACAGAGTAACGTAGTGTGTGTATGTCTGCAGCATACCCACGGTGCGGTACTTTGCATTAAGTGACCTAAGTACAATTTTGCTTGAAATTCCTTCCTTGATGATTCATATCCTTAAGATTCGATTCCTTATTCTCATCGAATCTTATATCTATTGATAGCCTTGCCGCCGATGATTATGGGGACTCAAAGTGATGCAACGAGGGCCGAGGTCAGAGTTGGCTCGGGTGAGACGAGTACTGACCAGGATGGCACTCTAGTTGCACAGGTGCAGACGGATCAGCCTACGACCTATACTATTGATAGACTTTTGGTAGAGATGCAGGACTTCCGCCAGACTATGAGTTCTTTGGTTGATGTCGTTCGGGAGCTATGACAGGAGGTTGTTACCCCTGTTACTCAGTTGTCACTTGCGATCAGCATGCAGCAGTCCGTCACCTACATAGCACCAGTGGTTGCAGCTCCAGTTGATGAGGCGCATATTCCAGAGGCTCAGAGAGTTCCAGGACAGTGGAGGACTCGTACCAGTGTACCAGCCCAGAGACAGAGGTTTGGTCATCGAGACAGATTTCGTGGCCGTCGCGGGAGTAGCAGAGGCTTAGGGCGAGGACAATCGTTCAGCTCTCATCCCCAGGATGGTCAGCAGTCAGCGCGTGGATGTTTTCGATGCGAAAGCCTTCAGCACTTCGTCAGGGATTGTTCCTCAGCACGGCGTCAGGATCGTACTCAGAGTGGCCGTGGACGTGGAAGATTTGCTCAGAGGGCTCAGTCTACCAGAGGAGTTCATCCAGCTGCGAGTAGAGGGCAGACACAGGAGTTTGCTACTACTCATCGGGACGCGCAGACGTCCAATGTGGAGTTCTCAGGTATCATTAATTCGCTTGTTCTTTTGGTGTATTCGTTTGTTTTTCATGCTTGTACCGTGGTTGGGTAGATTAGTCGTAGTTGTTGTTTTAACTTCTGTCAGCGATTCTTTTGTTGTGCGACACGTATTTCAGTTGTGTGCCAATCGGATAGGAGATAGAGATTCGTCCGTCGTTTGATCCTTCTAGAGATGTTGGATTTGACGTTCTCCTGGGCACGGATTGGTTAATTACGTGCTAGGCGTCTGTGGACTATCGTGAGGAAACAAGTTAGGTTTTGTTTTCCCCGGCAAGTCAGTTCTTGTTGTGCAGGTGGATAGTTGTGCCGCCTCTCACAGCTTGAATTCAGCCTTTTTCGCTAGTCGGCTACTGAGGAGATGTCGTGGATTCTTGGCGTTCATTCGTAATACCGGAGCCACAGTGGGATTGTTGGACCGGGTTCCTTTCGTGCGAGAGTTTTTCCGACGTTGTTCGGGATGAGCCGGCGAAGCTTGGGAGCTTAAGGATCAGCTGCAGAGTTGTGGTTTGGGGAGTTTTATGCGTCTGAGTGTTTCGCTTTTGGAAGCTCCTATTTCTGTTCGTCGAGGAGGAAGACGGCAGTTTGAGGTTGGGTATCGACGGATCGTCAATTGAACCGGCTTACGGTGCGGATGGGTATCCTTTACCTCGCCGTGACGATTTCTTCGATCAGCTCCACAGTGCGAGACATTTCTAAGTTTGCTTGGGATCAGGTCATCATTATTGCGGATTCGGAGTGATGGCATTCCGACGACTGCCTTGTGCGTTCTACGGGCTTTGCGTGTTTTGGTCAGTCGTTGGATTCACTGATGCCCTGGCAGCATTTGTGAATGTGATGAACCAGATTTCTTCAGGCCGTTCCTCGACCAGTTTTGTTGTGTTAGATACGACATTGTGGCCTATTTAATGTGTCTGTAGGAACAGGAGCAGCACTTAAGGATTTGTTATGCAGATACTGGAAGAGCACCAGCAGTTTGCTAAATTCTCGGAGTGTTTCTCCAGGCTTGTTTTGTGTTGACTCCTAGGTCTTGTAGTCACGGGAGACGGTTTCGTATGGTTCCGAGGGAGATCGTGGCCGTACAGCTTAGGCCCAGACTTGTGTGCAGGACGGGGATCCGCAGATTGTTGGGCTTAGCAGGTTTTTTACCGCCGTTTCGGGCAGGATTGCTAGAGTAGTGCTGCATCGACGACTGAATGGACCGGAAGGGAGGTTTCTTTTCTTGGGACTGAGGCATGTGTGCGGAATTTTCGGCAGTTGAAGATTCGGTTAACAACTGCATTAGTCCTTTCTTTGCTTTTGGTTCGGGCGACTTTGTTGTTTAACTGTAATGTTTCTTGAGTGGGCTCGATTGTGTACTGAGGTGACACTATAGGGTTATCACTTTTGCTTCCCTACATTTGGAGGAAGTACGAGAAGAATATTCCACTCATGATCTGGAGATGGCCGCGGTGGTTTTGTGTTAGAGATTTAGAGACACTACTTGGTTGAGAGTCGTGTCAGATTTTCCACGGACCACCAGAGCTTAATGTACATCTTCCTGCAGCGGATTTTGATTGTTGTGATAGTCTTCTGCAGATTTACAGTTCTTGTGTGATCGTCGAGTACAGCTTTAGTTCGTCTCTACGGAGGGGACAACTTGCTCATGTCCGCGCCCGACCACTTTCCTTAAATCGTTTCGCGAGACACTGCTCGCCGATGCTCGTTCGTCAGAAATACTTGAGCATACTCGGCTGGGTAATGATTCGGAGTCCTTGATTTAAGACAATGATGTGCTAAGTTAGGGACACGTTTGTGTACCTGACATTATCGGGTAGAGACGTGCAATCCTAGAGTAAGCACATCAGTCAACTCTCGGTATTCATTCAAGTTCCGCCATTTTGACGTGACTTGTGAGATAGTTACGGGTGGACATGAATGTAAAGAGGAGTTTCATGGTTCGATTCAAGGTGTCCGTTTGTTGTGTGCTTGGGTCGAGCATCTGAGGCCGGCTGGAGAGTTGCAACCTTTTACCGTTCCGGAGTTGGAGTGGGAGAAGAACTCCACGAGATTTCTTTATGGTGTCTACCCAGGGTTAGTCAAGGTGTGACTCCATTCGGATTCTTGCCGTCCGGTTTTACTCAGTTTGCTCAGTGCTCTTGTTAAGTTGTGTGGTTGTTTGTTTGTTGTCAGTGGTTGGGGATCGTCACTCGCCATCGTTAGGGTTCTCCTTCGATAGCTGTTATCAGGAGACACTCCAATTGGCCACCTTTAGGTTTAGGGGTTAGGTCGTGTCGATCACCAGTCTGTTGTTTTTCTGACTCTGCGTAAGTAGGATTTTAGACCCCAGCTAGTCTAGAGACTTCGGAGATGGTCCAGTTGTGTTAGGTCAGGATGGAAATTGTCCATTTCGAACTGAGAACTTATGCCGACTGCCTTGGTCATAGACTCGAGTTCGCAGGGATAGATCATGTATTCCTACGGACTTTCCGATGAATGACGTGTTGGATTTTGGGAAGTTTGTCCCAGGATTTAGGTCCTTTTAAGATCCTATAAGCGAGTTAGTTTCGTTGCCTTTAATTTGGCTCTTCCGCCCAGATTATTGAGTTTCCACCCCGTATTCCTTGTGATGATGCTTTACAATTACCTTCTTGACCTTTCTCACATGAATTTGCACCAAACCTTTTAGCTTGGACGCGATCTTTCGTTCACCAGCAGCCAGTTGTGTTAATGGCCCGACAGGTGGAGAAACGTCGGTCAAGGGTCTTGCCATCTGTGAAGGGTTTTCTTGGGCGTAGCCGTATAGTGAGGTAGTCACTTGGGAGGAAGCGAGCGAGCTTTGAGGATTTTAATCTTCTCTTTGAAGGTACGCGTATCGGTATATTTTTAAATTCGGGGACGAATTTCTTTTAAGGGGGGTGGAGATTGTAACACCTTAGATTGTGTTTTGTAGCTAATTATATTTTTAATGTGTGGTTTTTAATAAAAAGTTTACCAAATTAAGTTTCAAATATTTTATCCTATTTAATGAGTATTTTATTAGAATTTTGTTAGGCACACACACTTGTGCATGATAACTAGGGTTGTTTTTGGGGTTAAACATGATTAGCAATCATGGTTAACTAACCATTTGTCTTAAGTTAGTTTTATGTTTTAGTTTAAGAGTTATGGGTTGTTAAGTGCATGGTTGTTAAAATAAAAAGGATTTTTTTATTTTGGTTTGAAGTGTTGACTTTGTGTGTGAGAGAGAGGGAATGGGAGCATGGTGTGAACCATGCCTCATTAATGAGGAAAGAGAGTGAGAAGGGGGGAGGGGTCATTGTTGTTCTCTCATTCTCCCTCTTATTCTTATCTCATTCTTTCTCACTCTCTCTCATAAAAACACACACACTCTCTCACAACAACAACAGAAGCGGCAGCAAGCAGCAGTGGCAGCAACAACAACAACATCAGCAACAACTGCAACAACAACAGAAATAGCAGCAGCACCAGAAGAAGCGAGCAGCAGCACCATCAGCACAAGAGGCAGCAGCAGCTCCAGCATCATCATCATCAGCAACATCATCATCATCTTCAGCAGCAGCAGGAGCAGCAGGCAGCAGCAGCAGTAGCAGGAGCTTCAGCAACCTACAGCTGCTCTTCTCCACTTCTTCACCTGCTCTCTAGGGTCCTTTAGGGTATACTTCCAAACCCAATCCTCTAGTTGCTTAAGTTGTGCATCGATTAGCTTCGATTAGTGTAAATAGCTAGTTTAGTGCTAATTATGGTGTTTTGTGTGGACGTTTGGATAATTGATGATTGTGTTAGATAACCTAGCCTATTTTAGTGTTAATAGGGTCGCTTCAACTGAGAAATAGCCCAGATTACACTGAAATACCATAAGGTTTCTAACTTGTGCAATTTGGCGTTTTTAAAGCGATATTTGTGACCTCTGAGATCTGCTTTTGACCCGGACCCTACAGGATAAAATTGAGAAGACTGGGACATGTACACTAGGTCTAGACACCACCACCAGAGCACGAACCCACCATTCCTAAGGTAGGCCGCCGATTTCAGGGTTTTGGCCGCAATTTGCGGCCAAGTAGGGGGCAGGGGTGTTGGGGTTTTGTGTAGGGCTCTCTTCTGTGTTGTCTAGGGTTTTGGCATGTCTAGTTTTGTAATATTTGACCTGTAGGGAAATCTGGGAGGATATATCGTTCTTAATGTCCGTTTGTTTGCGCGATACGCGCGATACGTGAGAGGGTTCTGTGATCTAGCGTATCGCGGCGTGTCGCGATGGTTTTAGACGCGTACACACACGTTTTAGCATATCGTGCACGCGCATTTAGTTCGCGATGCGAGTTTCTCGTTTTGGTTCGATACCGCGTTTTGCGGAATATTTGGCTTATATATGATTTTTGTGTCTGAAATGCAGGTTTGCAGGCGGGGACTACGGACACTGCTACAGGGGGGAGCATATGGTAGGATTTACCTAGCGTGGAGCGTAGGTGAGTAGATTTAACATCTACAGGGGAATCGCCCGCATGGCGTTATGCGTCTGGGCTAGGATTCAATATTTGTCGCATATTCTACGTCATTGTTAGAATTGCGCCTTTAGTTTATTTCCTTGATATAGCTGTACTGTGACTAGCAGCCGTAGGACACTGCACATATTATTGACGGTTCATGTTGCCGAGCACGGATTGTATGCTACACACACACCATCAATAATTGCCATGTCACACACAACCCCTTTATAGATACTATATTGCTTATCATACATGACATCTAGCTTATCGGTATACCTATAGTGTATCTTGCCTTTAGTGATAGGTACATCTACACCTTGCGATACAGCTACAGGTATACCTTGTACATATTTTACTTATACCCAGGGGGGTATCTTACATATTCTACTTATACCAAGGGGGGTATACGACATCTTTTACTTATAGGTAGATACCTATACTTAGCTGTACCTTATTGATTTTTGTATACATCTGGTTTCAGCTATATACTTTCATTTATATGCTCGCATTTCAGATATATCACATATATGTATTCTTGGATTTGCGCATTATTATTTTTATTTCACATGATGATTTCTGGATTTGGGAACCGCGGGAGTTCATGAAATTATGCATACATTGAAAAACCCGGTTTCCTTGATATGATATTTGCGCAGCCACCATGAGATTTATCGGTTCTGATTATATACTCCATACGAGGTGTGGTTGCCGTATGAGGGTACATGGTGGGGCCCGGTATGGTTCCCCTCGGCAAGAAGATCGATGGATTTTGCCGATTGAGCCTGGAGGCGGGCGAGTACCTACCGGTGACAGTACCCATGACTCGGCGGGAGATCACGGAGACACCGCTGGGAGTCATGTATGTATGCATACGTCGAAAGGCGAGGGTCAGAGCTAGGCACTCGTGCTTTCGAGATAGCGTATGATACGTGGTCAGGATTTCTGTGTCGATGCTTGGCACACTGTTTTCATGATATGTCTTTTAATACCTTTGTATATATAACAGGGGATTTAGCCATTGTTATATATACCCTTACACCAATATTAGTGGAATGGGACGCTAATATATGTGTATTGCCCTCATCATATTTATTTCTGTATATATACCTTTAGGATGTTAGATTCTTACTAGAGATTTGACTTGGGTTATTAGGTGATTCATTGAGATTGGATATTGGACATACCTATGTGATCGTTGAATTGTACATTCGGGATATAGGAGATTACTCGATATTGTACATTGAGGAGATGTGAGACTTATATGATGTGAGAGCCGAGTTTGGGGGCTGATTTGAGGATTTGTGGATTGGAGTGTCTTGATGGATTGTGATCCTGCCACGATGTCAGGTTTCCGTGGAAATGACATATTCCACCCTATACCTCACACTTATCTTTTTATGCACAGTTTCATATATTGGTAGTACATGTTAGTGTACCCTTATGATAGTTGCATATTTGCTTTCTCATATCCCTATTGCATACTATTATCATGTCATCATTGCTTCGCATATTGATTGTACCTGCTAGTGTACTTTCCTTTATTCAGCATTTGCATGACATGTTATTACTGTAATCGCATATATTAGATTCATGCTGTACGTACAATCCTGCGATTACCTGCATATGTTATTTACTATTCACGAGTTGGCAACTCACCCCCGTTGTGCCACAGGTGTTTCAGGTTTTTCCCCAGAGTAGTCGAGGCAGGCTATTCAGCTATTCAGCTATTCAGTACCCATCTATCATCTTTTGCTACAGATACCGCATCAGCTCACAGTACTATTTTGCTTAGGTGGGTTAGATGATTATCTGTATTTCATATTGTACATTCGTTGTATCTTGTACTCTCCATCTACTATTGCATTGTTGACTTATAGACTTGGTGAGGACGTTATTGTATATTAATTGTGGATTTGTTGTCTTTTATATACAGCTTTCTCTCCATTGCCTCTTATTTCTTCGCTATGACGTCGTATACTTATGATGTTATTGTTTTTCCGTCTTGAGCTAGTTTTTACAAAAAGGGGTTGTTGCCAAATTTTAAAGAAAGAAAGTAAGACTTTTAAAGAATTTGGGTTGCGATTTCAAATGTTTCAAAAACTTATATTATCTTTTTCGTATTTTTATGGTTTAGATTTCTGGGGTTTGGCTTTCTTTTACTGCGTTACGTCTTAGGGCGTTGCGTACTACTAGGGCCGTCACGGGCCAATTTCGGGTCGTGACAATCTATAGCACTCGACCAAATCAAAATAGAATCAAAGCTATAATACGTATAGCATACATCCTTATGCAATCCAATAAAAGTAGCCGAAAGATGTATGCATGTTAAATCTTTTCAAAATAGCCATATGATGTCTATATCATGGCACTTAGTAGCGGATGTTAATGTGTAAAGAAAATATGTGTTTCATTTAAGTATAAGTTCTGCTCTTGTTTATTTGAAAATGATGTAGAAGGGGTTTTCTTTTGAAAGTTTCTGTGCTGATCATAGGCACGTGGAAAATATGAGACTATAATTCTTTATAAAACTCTCTTCAGCATACATTGATATATAAAAATACTATTCAGGTACTGTCTCGTGGACCAGTCCTAACCGGCTACTATGTATACATCATAATATATCTCATCAGTACAGGGCATCTATCTCGATCTCTCACATATATATAATATATCCATCTTAGTGCAGATCATCTATATTGATCCCTCATATATATCCGTAGAGTCATCCTGTGTCAACTACCCTTAATCTCTCATGGACTGTTCATAAATATATCCGTAGAGACATCTTGTGTCAACTACCATCAATCTCTCATGGATTGATCACAAATATATATATCTCATGGATCCCTGGCTATATCCACCATGTCCGAATCATAATCCTCTTTCTCATATTCTTTCCATATATATACTCAATCTCTTAGATTTGATATCATATCACATTATATTCTCGTACCCCTTTTAGCTGTATGAACTAGTCATAACATAGATGTGTAGTATCTGTAGGGTTCCCTAGTGCACGCGGTGCAGCGGAAGCGCAAATGGCGAACAAAAATTTCAATCTAACACGAAAGAACCCCGAACCTAGAATCGATCCAAACATTTAAACTAGCAAACCAAGCATGCAAAGATACGGAATACTACCTTTGACGCATGTCCACCCAATCGTGGAAGACCCCTCCATGCTCCGTGCATGCTGTCTGGATCAAGCTTGAGTGGCGACCGTCCTTGCCGAATATGATCCACCTGAGGGAAACAGATCCAAGCTCCGACTTCACCTAGTGAAGCGACCGACTCTCCAAGCTCGCTACGAATGGAGAGTGGGGATGTAGGAATATTTTCACTATCTTTTCTTTCTTTTCTAAGCTCAAGTGAGCTACCTATAAGGAGGAGGAGGTGAAAAAGAAGAAGCCATGGATAAGTGTTTTATGAAGAACAAGTAGCAAAGGTAGGAAAGGAAAATGGCTAAGTCTTTTTGCAGCCATCCAAGAATAATATTCACAAATGAAAATACTATATAATAACCAACCCATAGCTTTCTACCATGCTACAAAACAGATCATCCTCCACTTCATTTTTGATTTTCATTAAATGAAAAATCAAGAAATGAAGTGTCCATCTTCTAGAACAAATTCCATATAAATACGAAATACAACCCGGTATACGTATCGAAATACATATACGCGTATTCGTACAAAAATACGAATAGCCAAGAGAGAGAAAATGAATAGTGAACAGTAATATTAGAATATACATATTAAAAATATATATATAAATTATTAAATCAAAACATGATTTAATAACCCGGCTTAATCCTAAACCGCTAGTATTATCAACCGTCCGATTAAAGTCCGTGTAGCCTGTACACGTATTTAATCGAACACCCTGTATGCATCAACATATGTCATCTATATCATATCGCCTGAATCGGGAAAACCATCTGTGTCGGATTCTAAAGACTTGACAATACGTTAGCAGTGATTTATTGGATAAATCCAAAAACCACAAGCACGTCAGCGGCACTAGCTGTACGTAACGGCTGCCCAGGTATCTGTCGAAAGGGAGGTTGACAATCAAGTTCGTCCGTACCCTATTGAGCCTGAATGTGAAAATCTCCTTACAGTCCGGTCTCTTTGTCTGAGAGTATCGTATACCGGGTCAAGGGGTGGAAACGTCAGACCCCTGATAACCCGATAAGTCGTGTCGGAGTCAAGCTCATCACCAACCGAGAAACTACTGAATTCATATCAGTAAATCTCATCTACCGTAGCCACGGATTTAAGGTGATAGTCTACCGAACACAATATGACATCGACTCCTAATACCAAGAGAGACGGATCCCCGACAATCGCTCACTGCCTCCATATGGTTCGGGACTGTACCCAACTAAAACCTGTTTGCACGCCTCCATTGAGCCGTGGTACGGTAGTAATCAAAATACAGTAGGAACTCACACAAGACAAATGACGATCTCAGGTCAAAAGACTAAACTGTACTAATGCCACTTGAGAACTTCCATCTGACGATAGATATAATACCATCTAGAAGTTCTCGGTGAGTCCGTCCAGTATACCCACCTCCAGTGAGCACCTGTATACTATCTTAGGTGACATAACACCAATGGCTTGTAAGACCGGCCATCTCCCCTCGTCGGGATCTCGAAACATATACACTAGTCTATTTCGGAATATCGATTCCCAGTCTCGATACTTGTAATATTTCAGAAATATAAAATATTATTTTTGGAATTTAAATAATAAAATAATATATTTCACGAAAACTATTCGATTGCGAATTGGGGTTTTCGTAAAATGGTATAATTATATACCAATATTTGGAAAATAATTGGAGATTAATATGTATTATTAATTATAAAGGCATTTATTGGATTTGGATATTTTATAAATAATTATGCAATTATTTATATGCAAGTTTATGCTAAACTTGATTAGTGCACTACAAATCATGATTAAGCCAAATCCATTTTTATATTAACCATGGCTAGTGCACCATGACATATTGCATTTGACACGTGCATGGTTTCATGGTCATTTGTTGTTTCTTTTGTATTTGTGTTATTTGGGGTTTTAAAAGAATATGAGGAAAAGAAAAGAAAAGAGGAGACATGGGAGGCATGGAGGGCATGGGCATGAGAGAGAAGAGAGAAAGAGAGAGGGGTCTTTAGTCACCATGGCTCCTTCATCCTTTCCTTCATCCTTTGATACAACTCCTTCATCTTCTTCTTCATTTCCTCTACCTCCACTACCACATCTACAAACACCTCAAAATCTCACTAAAACTTCACCCCACCTTCACAAAAAGGGTGCACAATCTCATCCTACACCCTCTAGTGAGCTCAAGTTTGGATTTTGAGGACTTCCAACCATCTTGGAATTTTCTTCAGTCGCTCTAAGAGGTATAACCTTCACATTTCATCTTGTTATGCAGCTTCTTCATCTCCTAGTTAAGTTTAGAGTTCGATAAAGCAAGTTTAGTGACTTTGGAAAATTTCTAGAATGATTTAGTGGATGGATGGACTTGTAGAAATGTAATTGAGGTTTAGTTATTGTTTACAAGACTTTAGCGATGATATTCTGGCCAGACTATAGACTAGAAACCCAAAACATGAACTTGGAATTTGCCGATATCGGGTTTTGTGGAAAATGTGATGAGATATTAGGATCTGCTATAACCCGGAGACTCTGAAAAATATTTAGCGAACACAGAGAGATGTGCAAGTGATTAGGAGCATACTCTAGAGACTCGAGACCCTAACTCCACTTCATGGCCGCAAATAGATGCATTCTGGCCGCAATTTGCGGCCTGCGCATGAAGTTTAGGCTTCGTGCTTGGTCCATTGCTCCTTTATCTAGTAATTAGGCCTACCCTATATGCAAAATGTCCTAATTCAACTTAAGGTAAAATCTGGAAGTGTTTTCCTAAGTTGTTGTTTTCGTTTTGCGACTTTTATCGACTTGAATTTTAGTATTTGAGTTTTGACTCGGTCGTTTGACGTTTGTACGTCAACGTCGAGAGTTGTTTGGTTATTCTTGCATGTGTAGGCTCTAGGTTCTAACCTATGTGCACTTCGCGTGCCGTATCGGTTTTCGTATTCGATTCTTGTTTACGATAAGACGTGCTTGAACTGTAGGTTCCTTCGCATAGACTGTCGAGATGACGAAGGAGATCAAGATATTCATCGACTTCGGATAAGCAAGGATATTGCAGGTGAGTAGATCTATATCTACGGGGGAAGTCGGGTGGATGGCGTATAGCCCCCCGCAATTATAATAATGGAAAACCGATATATAGAATGTATTGTTGGAGGAACCTATGCTATGAACTTACTAATATGATCAAAAGATTTAGTATGAGATGATATGATAAATATAAGATGACTCGAATTGATATGATAAAATGAGGATGTGAAGCGATATATAGATATATAATTGAAAAGAGGACAAGTGTGAGATGATATATATTAATATGAAGATATGATGAAACAAGATTGTAAGTCGATGTTACGCACCCTACGGGTCCGCGGGGAGGCGGAATAAGTAAAAAACGATTTTTCAAAGCTTCGTAACACCGACTCGAACTCCAGGATCGATACTAAACCTTAACTAGCAAACTACTATGAGGTAAATAACATGGATAGAATGTTATACCTCATGATTTCATGTCCTTAGGGTCTTCTTGTCGCTGTCCTTCTCCTCGTCATAGGCTCCATGGATCGTTTGAATTGGGCCTCCTCGTCGGTCCTCTCATGTCAAAAGACGATCCACCCGAGAGTCGGTAGATTGAGCTCCCACCTCAAATCTGAAGTAACTAGGGCACCTAGTTCGCTACACTAGATGACCTAGATGATGTAAAGAATATAGATGGAATGATTTGTCTCTTATAGCCTTAAGTTTCTCAACACACGAGACATGAAAGGCTAGAGGTAGAAGAAGAACAACTTGAGGAAAAAGCTAGTGAAGTTTTTGCATAGAAAAGAGAATGAACTCTCTAGTGTAGAACTGAACCATACTCTATTTTCCATAGAATAAACTTAATGAATAATCAAGTAGGGTTCATATCTCATCTTAGTGAGTCATGGCTTGAAAACCCTCCATGTGTCACCAAGAGCCATGCTCCAAATTATGCAAAAATCCACCTCATTTCCTCCACCTCTTAATGCATTATCATTTAACCTAAATTGTTAATACATAATATGAAGTGTCTTCTAGAAGCATCTTTGAACAAATTACGAAAATACCATTCATCCGTATATACATACCTGTATCCGTATTCCGAAAAAATACGAATACAAAAGAGACAAAAATAATCCATCAGTATAATACTAGGATCCGACTTAAACCAAAGCCCACTAGTATTATCTGTCCGAATCATCATCCGTACACAAGTACACATATGTGATCGAACCCTGTCGTAAAACCATACGACCTCTACATCTTTTTCCCGATGCAGGGAAACCCTCTGTGTGGGACTCTAAAGACTCGATACTACGTTGGCATCGGGTTTAACCACAAGCCGCAAGCGGTACTAGCTGCACGTAACGGCTACCCAGGTATCTGTCGATAAGAAGGCCGAGGAGAATGACTCATCCGAACTCCTACCGAGCCTATCTGTGACAATCTCCGTACATTCCGGTCTGTTCGTCTAAGAGTATCACATATCAGGGATAGGGGGCGGTAATCGTTAGACTCCTAATAGCGCAATAAGTCGTATCGGAGAGTAGCCCAAAACACCCTGATAAACTACGGGAGTACCCACCAGTAAATCTCGCTTGCCTTGTCCAAGGAATTTGTGTAATGGCCTTCCGAACACAGCACAATATCAACCTCCAATACCGGGAGAGACGAATCCTATCTAACTGCCACTGCCTCCAAGTGCTTCGGGACTGCACCCAACTACTACCTGTTTGCACGACTCCTTTGAGCCGTGGTAGGGTAGTAATCAAAGAACAGTGGGAACACACTCGAGGTGAAATAGCAGTGTCAAGTCAACAGACTATGCTGTACTCATGTCACCTAGGAACTGCTACCCGATGATAGGTATAATACCTACTAGCAGTCCCCAACGAGTCCTGTCCAGTGTACTTATAACCCAATGAGCACCTGCATATTATCTCCAGTACGAAGTACTAATGGCTGTGGGACAGACCATCTCCCATGCTGGGATGAGAAGCGTATACACTAGTCTCCTCTGGAATATCGATGCCCTGTCTCGATAATCCTACGACTAGGGACCTGTATAAGGATGTGCAGACTACCTAGCCCCATTAGTGTGACTGCCATCACAACGCTGGTAGTCAAGCAAAGATCCTAAGGGCTCTACCAATATGTATAAGCGATTTTGAAAAACACATGCACATATTGAGGTAGAAACAAACCAGGTAGCATACTACCATTTCGAGCAAGACTGTTACTATATCCGTGTATATCCTAAGCTTCCATTAAGTAATATACAAACCAGTATGATACAATAATGGCCTCTACGGCATATATCACTAAATCTCCCACTTGCACTAAGGCCATATATTGGTGTATCGCAGACCTATGATCTCGAATAGCCTCTCGAACAGTGTTTGAGGGATGGCCTCGGTGAGTGGATCTGCAGTATTGTTCTCCGTATCTACTCTCCTCACCTTGATCTCCCGGTGATCAACGATCTCCCTGATCAGGTGGTACCGCCTCAAGATATGTCTGGATCTCTGATGGGACTTAGGTTCCTTCGCTAAAGCTATAGCACCGTTGTTGTTACAATACAGAGGTATTAGAATAACAATGGTTGGAACCACCTGAAGTTCAGTTAAGAACTTTCTCATCCAGACTGCTTTTTTTGCGGCGTCTCAAGCAGCGATATACTCCGCTTCCATCATCGAGTTAGCAACGGTGTCCTGCTTGGAGCTCTTCCAACAGACCGCCCCTCCATTGAGGGTAAAGTCATAATCCGATATGGACTTGGAATTATCCATGTCACTCTAGAAATTAGAGTCAGCAAATTCCTCAATCTGGAGGTCTTTTCCGCCATACACCAAGAACATCTCCTTAGTCCTTCTCAGGTACTTGAGAATGTTCATATAACTGCTATCCGGTGCTTCTCCCCTGGGTTTGACTGATACCAGCTTACCATGCTTAGTGCGTAAGCAACATCTGGTCTGGTACATAATATCGCATACATTATAGAGCCTACAGCAGAAGCGTAGGGTATAATCAACATGCGAGCCCTTTTCAAATCAGTCTTGGTAGACATCTCTTTGAAGAGGGTGATTCCGTGACAAGCCGGTAGACTACCGTGCTTAGAATCTTTCATACTAAATCTCTTCAATATGGTGTTGATGTACCTGGACTGCAAAAGTCCCAACATCCTCTTAAATCTATCACGATAGATCTGGATCCCCAGAATGTAAGAGGCATCACCCAGGTCAATCATAGAGAACCTGTGTGACAAGAATCCTTTGACTAATTGTAGCATATGAATGTCATTTCCTGCCAAGAGAATGTCATCCACGTACAAGACGAGGAATACCACAGTTCTCCCTACAATCTTACTATATATGCATGGTTCATCTGGATTTTTGATAAAGTCGAATTCTTTGACCGTTTCATCAAAACAGATGTTCCAACTCCGCGATGCCTGCTTTAGTCCATAAGTGGGCTTAAGCAACTTGCACACTTTCCCACTGCTCCCACTCTGAATGAAACCCTCTGGCTGATCCACATAGACGCACTCTTCCAAATGTCCATTTAGGAAAGCTGTCTTTACGTCCATCTGCCAGATCTCATATTCTAGGAAGGCAGCAATGGCAAGAAGGACCCGAATGGATTTGAGCATAGCTACTGGAGAAAAGGTTTTATCATAGTCCAAACCAGGTCTTTGACGAAAACCTTTTACAACAAGTCTAGCCTTATAGGTTTCAATCTGTCCATCTACACCAATCTTCTTTCTGAAGATCTATTTGCAGCCTACGGGTTTTACCCCTTCTGGATCAAAATCCAAAGTCCATACTTTGTTGGTGTACATGGACTCCATCTCGGTCCGCATTGCATCCAGCCATTTTACCGAGTCTCTGCTCTAAATGGCTTGCTGAAAGCTAGTTGGCTCATCATTATCAATGATGCAATCCTCTCTATCCCTGTCTATGAAAAAGCCGTAGTATCTCTCGGGCAGATGAGATTGCCTACTAGTCCTTCGGAGTGGTGCGGGGATGTCATGTTCTTTCGAAACCTTGGTTCTACCATACTTTCAGTAATAGTTTGTGGTTCTGGAATTTCTTCCAGTTCTATTGCACTCCCATCAGTTTCCTTTTCCAAAAAACGATTTTCTAAAAAATGGGCATGACCAGAAACAAAAACCTTTTGTCCCTCTGCGTAATAGAAAAGATACCCCCTGGAGTTCTTTGGGTATCCCACAAACTTACACAGTACTGAGCGTGCCTCGAGCTTATCCGTATGCTGCTTTTTGACAAAAGCTGGACATCTCTATATCTTTGGATACTGAAGATAGGGTTTCTTTCTACTCCACATCTGATATGGTGTGGTAGGCACAGTCTTGGTAGGAGCCTTGTTCAAAACATATGCAGCTGATTCTAGTGCATAGCCTCAGAAGGATCGCTGTAACTCAGCGTTACTTATTATGGAACGTACCATATCTAATAGGGTTTGGTTCCGCCTTTCTAATACACCGTTGTGTTGTGGTGTGTATGAAGGAGTAAGATGAGAGAGAATTCCATTTTCTTTTAGGTAATCCAGGAACTCGGCACTTAAGTATTCACCACCTCGATCAGATCTCAGTGTTTTGATACTTTTGCCGGTTTGTTTTTCCACTTCATTCTTATATTCTCGGAATTTCTCAAAAGCCTCGGATTTATGTTTCATCAAGAAGACATGTCCATACCTAGAGAAATCATCCGTAAACAGTAATGAAATAGGAATAACCACTTCGTGCATGTGTAGACATTGGACTGTACATGTCGCTTTCTATGAGTCCCAAGTGCTCGCTCGCTCTTACTCCGTGTCCAGTAAACGGAGTCTTTGTCATCTTTTCTATGAGACATGATTGACAAGTTGCATAAGACTGATATTCGAACGGATCCAAATAACCCTCTCTATGTAACTTCGTCAACCTTGTTTCATTGATGTGACCCAGTCTACAATGCTATAAGAAAGACAGATTTAATTCTTGAGACTTTCTTTTAAGTGTTTTCTGGACGTTGAAAACCGGGGCATGATTTATTACATATATACCGTTATCCAGTGTACCTGACCCAATCAAACTTTGATTTAGTGTCACGACCCGGAAAAGTCACGTGACTGGCACTTGAATCATGTGAAGTCTAGAGGACCACACCTAATTCAAGTAAGCCAAAAGCCCAGAAATCTAAACCTTTTTAGGGGAAAATAATGGAGGTGAAGTTTTGAAATAATGGTGTAATGAAAACAAGTTCTTTCTACAAAACATAGATAATAGTATACGAAAACACAATGTTTATATTTAACCTGAAAACATTTTCGTCACTGAAAATTTGGGCAGCACCTCCTTTGTATAACTTAACCCGAAAACAAATACAAGTAATAACAATAATAGGCATCCCCAAGCGGGAGCTAGCTCTTCGCCAATTGACGGAAACAACCATGCAAGCAATATAAATATACAACGCCGAAGGCGAGGATCAAACTCAGAAAGAAAACAAGAAAACTAAACATCATTTAGAAAACCAGAAACGACAATAAATACATAAGCGCGACTCTAAGGCCGAAAGAATATGCAACTGTGGCTATCTAAGTCTACTAAATATAAAAGTCTGGTTGATGGAGTTTTTAACTAGATACAACTGAAATAATATACAAACATATAATGGTGGTTACGAAGAAAATGTATCCCACCTATCCAGCAATCACCCGGAAGAAAGTGAAGTGCCAGCAAGCCGCTAAGGAACCTATACGACTAACCTGCAAGAAACTGTGGCACAACGGGTGTGAGTTGCCAACTCGTGAGTAGAAGACATCACCGGGTAGAAATCGCATGTATGACGATCTCCTAGGTCATACAATATTATACTCATAACATAACACTGAAACATCTAGTAGTGGAAAGGGTGATAATCTAAGCATAATTGTAATACCAAGTACTCGTGTCCATGTCACAAAGGAGCAACATGTCTTATATATGATGTATGAATGCATCATGAATGAATAAGTAACATGAAATCATGATGTCTGTATGAGGAAGCTGTATTCTTATCTCAGTAAAATTTTAGTATAAAAACTGGAGAATCATCAATGAAATCGAAAGAAATCCGTGTCAAACATCGACACAAAATCCTCAAATCTCGGGCTCCGTCAGTCCGGATCAACCCATTGTTGGATATGTATGCCCTAGAGGCCATTATTGTATATGCATACATGTGGATGCTAGGGATATGTATGTACAGGACATTCTTGCTCAGTGATATAGTATATTGTTTTAGTTGTCTTTTATCAGGATATGTGTATTTGTTTTTATTCATACTTTATCCAGCTTACACATATTGATAAAGACTTGATACAATGATATAGTATTATGGTTTGACTTTATCTTAACATGGCATATGTTATACATGTTTTACATATTGCGGTTACATGTTAATAAAGCCTGTAGGATCTTGCTTGACTACCTGTGTTGTGATGGCGATCATACTTATGGGAGTAGGGTAGTCCATAAGCACATCCTTAAATGGTCCCTAGTCACGTGAGAATCGAGACTGGGCATTGATACTCCAGAGTAGACTAGTGTATACGTTTTAGCCCTGACAAAGGGTAATGGTTGGTCCCGCAGCCATTGGTCAGATGCACCCAAGATCATATACATGTGCTCACTGGGTGTGAGTACACTGGACGGAGATGGTACTATACCTATCATCAGATGGAAGTTCTCAGGTGACATATGTACGGGTTAGTCTTCGGACCTGAGATCGTCATTTGTCTCGTGTGAGTTCCTACTGTGCTTTGATCACTACCCTACCACGACTCTACTGAGTCGTGTAAACAGGTTTTGGTTGGATACAGTCCCGAGCCACACGGAGGCAGTGAGCGATTGTTGGGGATTCGTCTCTTCCGGTATTGGGAGTCGATATCGCACAGTGTTCGATTGGTCAGGACCATAAGATCTTGGCCAAGGCAGTTGGGATTTACTGATAGGTTGATCAGTAGTTTCCCGGATTGGTCCCGAGCCACATCAGCATGACTTATCGGGGTATTAGGGTCTGACGTTTACCACCCCCTAGACCCGGTATGCGATACTCTTTAACGAAGAGACTGGACTGTACGGATATTGTCACGGATAGGCTCAGTAGGAGTTCGGACGAGTTTGCTCGTCGGCCTTCCTTTTCAACAGGTACCTGGTAGCCGTACAGCTAGTGCCGCTGACGTGCTTGTGGTTAAACCCACTGCCAGCGTACCGTCGAGTCTTTAGAGTCCCACACAGAGGGTTTCCCTGCTTCGGGCGAAACGATGTAGAGGCCGTATGGTTTTACGGCAGGGCTTCGATCACAACATGTACTTGTGCACGTGTGATGTTCGGGCAGATAATACTAGTGGGCTTTGGTTTAAGCCGGATCCTAGTATTATATTGATGGATTATTTTCGTCTCATTGTGTTCGTATTCTTCGGAATACGGATACGGGTATGTATATACGGATGAGGGGCATTCTCGTAATTCATTCGAGAAAGCTTTTAGAATGAGACACCTCATTAGGGTTTCCTTTTAATCTTTTGATTAAAGATTAAAGATAAATGAGGTATAGGAAATGAGGTGTAGATATTTTTGGATGAAGCATGACTCATAGCTTGACAAAATAGATATTTGTGAGGCATGGTTGATATTTTGAAGAGATATTTTATCTCATCATTTTATTTTGTATGCTTCATATATATTATTATTATCTCACTTGAGCCATTCATTCTTCATCCAAGCCTTTTTCTTCACTTGCTCTTCCTCAAGCTCTCTCTTCTTCCTCATAACTCTAAACCTCTCATGAATTGAGAAACCTAGGGTTCTAAAAGACAAACTATTTCATCTTCACTCTCTACACACTCTAGGCTACTTAGATTAGCAAGCTAAGTAACCTAGTTACTTTGTTTTGGTGGTAGGAGCTCAAAGTTGGAACTCTCATATATGACGCGAGGTGGCCGAAGTTCAAGCACTATCCGTACTTCTTTCGAGGAGCTAGAGGAGAGGATTGAAGACCCGAAGGACTTAATTCTCATGGTATAACTTTCTATCATAGTAGATAGATATCATTTGTAGCTAGTTGGGTTTATGGTAAAGATCCGGTTTAGGGTTATTATAGCACCTTGTTTTGTTCGTTTTCAAAATTTTTGTTCCGCAAACGGCCACGGGAGATGTCTTAGGCGTTAGCATAACCTTTCATAGTATCAGAGCCAGCCCATAAAACCTACACTAGCAAGATTAAATTATGTTAAAGTATTGAAACCGAAACAACTCCGAAACATACCCCGAATATTCTAGTTTCTGTCGATTTTAAAATAGTCTTCAAAAATTGTTTAAACAATTGCAGAAGACTACTCTTGTGACAACTAGAACACACCCAAAAAACGAGCCCATTTCACCTATTTTGACCCGGCGAAAAGTACAGAAGATCCGTTCTGGCCAGTTTAATATGATGATTTGAGCTTGGGTTTTTGGGTGTGCTTTGGTCTCTGGAATATTGGTTATCTGGTATTTTTCTTGTCCAGTTTGGATATTGTGTTATCCTTTTGTTTTAGGGCAATCCAGAGTATTTCGAAGTTGATATTCTTAACACTGTTTAATTGTTTTCAGTACATTCACTTCTATCTGTGACCGTGAATGTCATTCGATCGGTATAACCCGTCTAATTGTTATATGTTCCTTTAGACGGGTTTGTGAACATGACATTCACGTTGATGTTCTGTGTTTGTGCTGTGGTTATGGTTGGATTGTCGTGGAAGATAGCTTGTGGTGCGATGTTAGTGGTACAATTAAAATTCATTTGTACATTTGATATTGCGGGGCGAGCGTCCGATATGTGGACTGCCGTCTTTGCCGGGTAGTATATTATTTGTTTGGGGCACGACCGGGTTGAGGTCGATATCACCATTGTACATAGTTATTTCATTTTCTGTACTAGGATTACCCCGCGGTGGAGTGCACGAATAGCCGGGTTGCAGAAAGCAACAAGTCCGCATCTCATGGCGTTGAGACGGAGGGGGCTTCATTCTAGAATTGGAGGGCTATTCGCCGCACTCATAGGGGGTATAGGTTGACCCAAGGAGGGGCACCCAAGTTACCGGATTCCGTGAAGTGCTGGGTGGCCCATTCACTTTGTTGAAGGGGTTGCCTCACTTCTGGGATTGTCGGGTAACTTGCCGTGCTCGTAGGGGTTCGGGTTTACATTGCACAGGCTATCCACACGACCGGGAACGTTGGGTCTCATTTGCCACTCAAATGAAACCCAGGGCTCCAAGATAATCCACCATTCTGTGTTGTTGGCTGAGATTCTGTGATGTTGATTATTATTATGCCTGGGACGAATGTTATATATACTTATATATATACTAGTAGATGTTGTATATGTTTTGCACCCATGCTGGTCCAGCCCCCGCTCTGTCGTTAGCTAAGTAACCTAACGGGTGATGATGGGGCCCAGTGGAAAATGCGTATGGCATATACGTACATCATATTTTCGTTCTTTTCTGGTGTGATAGGTTAATAGATGGGACCGCATTAATTTTGATTAATGCAAGAAAAGAAACCTAAAAGATGTTGTTGGAACAAATTTCAAAAAACTACAGTCATATTCTTTCGCTTTGCATAGTGGTATTCGGTTGTGAATATCCTATACCTCATTCCATGAGGCAAGAGCCGAGATCCCTTTGCGGGGAGTGACCTCTTGAGCAAAAGACTATACTATAGATTACTCGGTTTTTTTCAAAACCAGAAATTTTCAAAAGTGGACCTTAAACCACTCTTTTTCAAAACTATCAGGTTCCTTCAACGATATCAAGTTTATTACGTTAACGGGGTTTTCGCCAAAAACCTAGCCGTAGCCCTCCGTCATTTCAAAATAGTAATATATAGTATTCGTGCTGTGTTTGTTGACCTAGTCAAGACGTAGTGTACGGTAGCTAAGTAGTATATTTCTGTGCATTGTAAATGCGATTGGTTAGGACAGTCGTGCGACCTTGTTGACCTAGTCAAGGGCACGTATGAATGGGTTTAATGCAATCAAGAAAATGATGGGTTGAACTTGACTAGCGGTTTATGGTTTGTTGACCTAGTCAAGGTCATAAACCTTAGGGGCAAAACCAACATCGGGAGTTTCAAATATACAGAAAATTTGCAGATTTAGCATACCTTCTAGAGTGTGGTGACTAGAGTGGATTCCATCTAGGTCATCACACAATGATAGTTGGATCCCGATCCTACTAATGAGTAAGTTTACTCTCGGGAGATTATTTCACTTAACAATCAATGCTATAAACTAAGTAGGTGTCTAGAACGGTGTTAGCGGGGCTACGCCTCCAGGAAAAGAGGTTACATAATTAAGGAACTTCACAAAAGCGTTGGAAAACCTCCCTCGAAGTACCAACACTAGCCTGGCTGAAAGGTTAAGCAAGTATTGTGACGTGCGATTAATCCTGACTAGTTCTTCTTTTAAGGTTTGAATAAGAATTTGAGGAAACAGTGGGAGCCAACCTGGTTAGATAAATTAATAACCAATCTAATCTTGTAAGAGCGCACGCTAAGTGTTTATTTTCTCTCTTTCCAGGTAGCAACTATTTCATGCCCTAATCAAGATAATAAAATGTATCGCTTGACCGATCCGAATTCTTATTCGGGGCTGGGGAACGTCGGATTGGCTCTAACTTATGATGGCGATCATAAGTATAAGCAGAGGAAAGAGGATAGTCTGAATTCCTTGGAGACCCCAACGAAGAAGAAGCATAATATTGCATCTACTTCAGGCATTTTTGTAATTGAGAATTGTTTTCGGTCAGTCCTACCTCCTGGGTACTAGATACCGGATCAGGATCTCATATCTGTAATTTATTGCAGGGACTGAGAAAAAGTAGGATGGTTGTACCTGGTGATATGTCCCTCAAAGTAGGGAACGGAGCACAAGTTGATATTGCAGCTTTCGGTGAATATCACTTGGCGTTGCCAAATGACAATATTATGATTTTGAACAATTGCTACTATGTACCTTCCATGGTTTGCAATATAATATCAGTTTCTTTACTTGATAAAGATGGATATAACTTTGTTCTTGATAGAAATGTCATGAACATTTACCTTAATCAGGTATTGGTTGCAGAAGGTATACTGTGTAATGGTATCTATATTCTAAATCAAAATACAGTTCTCAGTATACAAAACACACGCAAGAGGAAGAGTTCAGATACGAATGAATTCTATTTGTGGCATTGTATACTTGGTTATATCGGAGAGAAAAGACTAAGTAAGTTGCATAAAGATGGACTTTTGAATACGTTCGAATTATCATCTTATGAAACTTGTCAGTCATGTCTCAAGGGAAAGATGACCAAATCTCCGTTCACCGGACATGGAGAAAGAGCAGCAGAGCTCTTGGGACTCATACACAGTGATGTATGTGGTCCGATGTCTATAGATGCAAGGGGTGGGTTCTCATACTTCATTACATTCACTGACGTGTTAGTTATGTATATGCCCTAGAGGCCATTGTAGTACATATGATGTATATTATAATGGATGCTTGGATATATATAGAGATGACTTTCTTGCTCGTCATGATAGTATGCTATTTGGTTTCACTTTATCTTAACATGTTGACTTGTACTGGTTTACTGTTTTTCTCTCACATGTTGATAAAGCCCTTAGGATCTGTACTCGACTACTGGGACTATGATGAGATCATACTAGTGGGGCCACGGTAGTCGATGAGTACATCCTATAACTGTTCCTAGTCGAGGGTATATCGAGACAGGGCATCGATACACCAGAGTAGACTAGCGTATACGCATCTTGACCCATATTATGGGCGATGGATGATCCCATATCCATCGGTGTTTGACATCAGAGATAGTGTACGGGTGCTCAGTAGAGACTGGGTACACTGGAAGGACTCGCCGATAACTCCCAGATGGTGATATACCACACGTCAGATGGCAGTTCTCCAGTGACACTGGTACAGGGTAGTCTGTAGACTCGAGATCGTCATAGAGTCTTGTGTGATTCCCACTGTGTTTTGATTTCCACCTTACCACGTCCAAGAGGGCGTGCAAAATGGTGGGTTTTGGGTACAGTCCCGAATCACATGGAGGCAATGAGCGATAGGAGGGGATTCGTCTCTCCCGGTATAGGGAGTTGATGTTGTGCTATGTTCGATTGGCTATAACTGGAAGTCCCTGGCCAGGGCTGATATAGAGATTTACTGGTAAGTGTTACTAGTAGTTTCTCGACCCGTTATGAGCCACACATCGACACGACTTATCGGTTACTGGGGTCTGACGTTTACCACCCCTAGACTTGATATGCAACATATCAGACGAACAGACCGGACTGTACGGGAGTGTTACTGATTGGATTCACAGGAGAACGCACAGGCTAGCTTGTTGATCTTCCGATCGCTCAATACCTGGGTGGCTGTTATGTTTAGCTGACCGCTTGCAGCTTGTGGGTGTTTGATATGATCATCACCTGCTACCGGCGTATTGACGATTCTTTAGAGTCCTACACAGAGGTTTCTTGGCTCAGGCAAAACGGAGTAGAAGCACATATGTGATATGTGCAGGACCGAGAATAATGCGATATGAGATACCGTATTATATTCTCGCGATATTTAGATATGAACCGGGTCATCGGATCAAGTGTTGATTCGATGAATCGGTACATGATATATTAGTTGGTAATATTCGATATAGCCGGATCGTCGGATCAAGTGTTGATTCGATGATTTAATGTATAATAATATATATGATATATTGTATTACATTATCTAATATTGGCTCGCTTTATTATTTCATTTTCTCACTGGATGATACATTGATATATATGCGATATATGTTAATTGTATTATTTTCTTTTGTTGCAAATATATAATACATATGTGATATATATTATTGTGACATGATATGATTTATTATTAAACATGTTTAAGGATGATTAAATGGGATTAGGGTTTGATTAGGGTGAGCTTCTTCTTGCACCTTTTAGAAGCTTTTCTTTTGTCTTGGTTAAGATATTATGGTTGATATTTTTCCATGACTCATAACTTAACCTAACCAAACCCTAACTCTAGTTTATTCTCTACAAACTCTTAGCCTATCATCCTTGACCATGGTTCTATAATGAATCATATACATTTCTTTTCTATTCATCACAAAAGGATTATCTTTTCCATTATCATCTTCTTCTCTCTTGAGTTCTAAAAGAAAATGCTTACTAGTTAATTCTTTTGTGATGATTTCTTGTGAGAAAGTGAATAAAAAAGAAAGCATAATTACTACTCCCTCATCCTCATCTAATCTAGCCTATTAGATTAGGGTGTTCATCTCTTCAGAGTGAGATAACTTGGGTTAAAGTAACTTCGACGTAGATCATCGGAGAATCGGAACACTTCAAGCTAGCATGGATCGTTCGAGTCGTGGAGCCTCTCTTGAGTCCGGGAGATCATGGATCGCGGCGAAGGGACTTCTACTTGGAGCTTGTGAAGCGAAGGAGCGGACTACAAAGGTTGTAATCCCTCACACTTAGATAAAAAGATGTTATCATGCTTGCTAAACCCTAATAATCTAGCAAAGATCCTGTCTTTGGGTTGTTCGGCACATGTAAAATTTTATTCATGCATGTTTGATGCTTTATGAACCTTCACAAGTGTGCCTAGGAACCCTACATGACGATCTCTCTAGGTTCGGATATGTGTATCTTATGAAACATAAATCTGAAGCTTTTGAGAAATTCAAAGAATATAAGAACGAAGTAGAGAACCAGGTTGGCAAAAGTATCAAGATCCTCCGATCTGATAGAGGAGGGGAGTACTTAAGCACGGAATTCCTTGATTACTTAAAAAAGAATGGAATTCTCTCTCGACTTGCTCCTCCGTATACACTACAACACAACGGTGCATCGGAGTGGAGGAACCGTACCATACTGGACATGGTTCGCTCGATGATGAGTAACGCCGAGTTGCCACTTTCATTTTGGGGACATGCGCTTTTAACAGCAGCATATCTGTTGAATGTTGTTCTATCCAAATCTGTGCCTAAGACACCATTCGAGAAATGGAATGGTAAAATGCCATATCTTAAAAGATTTAAGATATGGGGTTTTCCGGCTTATGTTAAAAAGCACAAACCGGATAAACTAGAGGCACGCTCAGTTTTATGTAAGTTTGTGGGATATCCAAAGAATGGTTATGGATATCTGTTCTACCACACCGATGAACAGAAGGTTTTTGTTACTTAGCACGCCGTTTTATTAGAAACGGAGTTTCTTGCAAAAGAAATTAGTGGGAACACGGTAGAACTGGAAGAAATTCAGCGACCACAAACTAAAACTGAAGATTCAATAACCCCAGAAGAACCTCAGCCACTCCGCAGATCTGGTAGGATTTCTCATCCGCCCGAGAGACACTACGGTTTTCTCATAGACGGGGATCGAGAGGATTGCATCTTGGAAGAAGATGACCCTGCCAGTTTCAAGCAGGCCATTATCAGTAGGGACTCTGATAAATGGCCGGATGCTATGCGATCTGAGATGGAGTCCATGCACACCAATAAAGTATGGACCTAGGATATTGCTCCATCTGGGGTAAAAGCCGTTGGATGCAAATGGATCTACAAAAGAAAACTTGGTGTAGATGGGCAGGTGGAAACCTATAAGGCTAGACTCGTTGCAAAAGGTTTGTAAGTCTACGGTAGTGCCCCGGCCGTCTGTCCGAGGCCAAAATGCGGAAACGAAAACTTTTTCTTAACTTGAAACCGGTGCTATCGCAGACTTTATTCCCGGATCGAACCATTAACCTATAACTTGCAAACAGGAGAAGGGTTGGAAAAGCTATACCGATCGATCCGTGTCCTTCAGTCTTTGGCCACCATCCCAAGCTCCTCGCGGCATCTCCGATCTCGATCTCCTCGTCGGAAAGGGCACCACATCATCGAGTCTTTTTACGGGCTCCCGCTTAATCCGAAGCAACTCGAACACGAAGTTCGCTAGCCGACGTGTCTAAGATGAAGTAGAGAATGTGTGTGACAACTTTGTCTCTTGCATCCATTGTATGGATGGAGGTTGAAGATGAAGCCATCAATGGAGGTTGTGAGCTAGAGGAGGAAGAAGAAGAAGAAGCCATTTTTTTCTTGTGTGTTCTATGATAAAATAAGAGAGTGAGATGGAGAATAATACAAGAGCCTGTTAGTGTATATGCCCTAGAGGCCATTACTGTATCATACTAGCTTGTATATTACTTGATGGAAGCTTGGGATAGTCAAGTTGTATAGACAATCTTGCTCAAAATGGTAGTATGCTACTTAGTTTGTTTCTACTTTAATATGTGCATGTGTTTCTTTTAGCATATCGCTTATACATATTAGTAAAGCCCTTAGGATCTTTGCTTGATTACCAGCGTTGTGATGGCAGTCACACTTGTGGGGGCTGGGTAATCTATAAGCACATCCTTATACAGGTCCCTAGTCGTAGGACTATCGAGACAGGGCATCGATACTCCGGAGTAGACTAGCATATGCGCTTCTCATCCCAGCAGGGGAGACGGTCTGTCCTACAGCCGTCAGTACGTCGTACTTGAGATAGTATGCGGGTGCTCGTTAGGTTACGAGTACACTGGACAAGACTCGTCGGGAACTGTTGGTTGGTACTATACCTATCGTCAGTTATCAGTTTCCAGGTGACATGGGTACAGCTTAGTCCGCTGACTTGACACCGTCACTTCACCTCGAGTGTGTTCCCACTATACTTTGATTACTACCGTACCACAGCTCAAAGGAGTCGTGCAAACAGGTAGTAGTTGGGTGCAGTCTCGAAGCACTTGGAGGCAGTGACGGTTAGACAGGATTCGTCTCTCCCGGTATTGGGAGTTGATATCGCGCTGTGTCAAGGAGAGCCATTACACATAGTCGTCCCTAGCCAGGGCAAGCAAGATATACTGGTAGGTTTCCAGTGTTATCTCAGGGTGTTCTGGGCTACACTCCGACACGACTTGTACCGCTATTAGGGGGCTGATGTTTACCGCCCCTAGGCCCGCCATGCGATATTCTCAGACGAACAGACCGGACTGTACGGAGACTGTCACATTCAGGCTCAGTAGGAGTTCGGATGGGTTCACCTCATCAGTCTTCTTATCGGCATCTACCTGGGGGCCGTTATGCACAGATAGTGCCGCTTGCGGTCTGTGGTTAAACCAACTGCCAGTGTAGTGTCGAGTCTTTAGAGTCCCACACAGAGAGCTATTCGCCTTTAGGCAAAACAGAGTAGAGGTCGCATGGTTTTGCGACAGGGTTCGTTCACATTCGTGCACTTGTGCACGTTTGGTGTCCGGGCAGTTATTACTAGCGGGCTTTGGTTTAAGCCAGATCCTAGTATACGTTTTGGGATTGGTTTTATCTCTTTGTATTCGTGTTCCTCGGAACACGAATGCGGGTGTGTATGCACAGTTGACAGAGACAGAGGCAGAGGATCTCTTTGTATTCATGTTCCTCGGAACACGGATGCGGGTGTGTATGCACAGTTGACAGAGACAGAGGCAGAGAATTCTCATTAGGGTTGTTGACTGTTGACTTTTTCTAAACCCTAATGAGAATAAGAAATATGATTAATAATAATATTAATTAAGTATTATTGTTCCATGGTTGAGTTGAAAGTTTGACTTTGTTGACTTATTGACTTTTGTTGACCGGTTGACTAGTTTGGACTTGTTGACCATCATCATTTCATGGCTATCATTTCATGGGTATGACTTTTGCTTGCTTGTTGTTGTTTACAAAATGAGTGCATGAAATGATATTGCCATTGAAATGAACCATCACAAAATACTCAATTACTATTATTATCATGATTATTTTTGTTTTTGAGAGCATGGTTGCAAAAGTCTTCACTCATTCTATCATTCTCACTCTCTCTCATCCAAGCTCTCTCTCTTCCTCTTGCTCTTCCTCTTGCTCATGGTTCTCTTGTCTCATGAGTTGAGAAACAAGAACCATTGAGATAAAATCCCTAAAACACATCTCTACTCATCCTAGAGTACAAGGTCTAGCAAGCCAAGTATTTTAGTTTCCTCTAGATTGAGGTTGGAGCCAAAGGTAGAAGCTTTCGGGTGGATCCATCTTCGGCACAAGGAGACGACGAGGTGAGGCCGTTCCGACCACTACAAGGAGTCGAAGAGAAGGAGTTCAAGATTAGGTATAACCCCTAACATAGTAGCTAAACTCTTAGTTAGGTTGTTAGAGAGTTAGTTTAGCAAAGATCCGGTTTTAGAGTCCATGTTACCCTTCACCGAAAAATGGTTTTTCACCATTTCCGCAACCCCGAAAGAACCGGGGACGGGTAACGTGGACTTACAGTGGTATCAGAGCCTAGCTAAACACTATCTAGCATGTTAGAAAAGTAACTAGATGTTCGATCGGAGAAAAAATCACAAAACTTGTCCGAGACATAAATTTCTGTCGATTTTTTTTCTGCTCTAAAAATAATTTAACACATCTGAAAAATCGTCTCAGGGTTTTCTGTGAACACAGTAGAAAAACGAGCCAATGGTCGACCAACTCACCGCGGAACCGCGGCAAGAATATGCTTCTTGCCGCGGATCCACGGCCGTGTTGACTCGGCCGTGGATCGTTTTTACTGCAGTGTGATCTGTGTGCTGTTTTGGGATTTTTGGAAAATGTTGTTTGTGCCCAGATTTTCCAGAAAACAAAATTTGTTTTTGGGGTGGTTACAAATCCGTATTTTGATCGAACTTCTATAGACTTTAGCTAACGGGTTATATCTGTGATGTGATATATGTATTGAACGTCTGCTAATCGCTATACGTCGATTAGTGGGGGTTATACATATCTGTGATCTGTAATGTTGATGGTTTGTGTATATGAATTCGTTGGATTGTCGCGGATAAATAGCCGGGGGGTTGTGAGATGAGAGTTTTCTTTATCTTTCAATTCATGTAATTTGTAATTGATGTAATATTATTTATATGGCCGCACATCCGGGATGAGGTTGTAGCCGCCATTGTATAATTTCTTTTACTGTTTTTGCTCCTAGGATAGACCCAAGGTGGGGTGCACAAACTACCGGGTACCTCGAAGTGCCGAGTGGCTTACTCACGTTGTAGAGGGAGGTTGCTTCACTTCGGGTATTTGGCGGGTAGTTTGCCGCACCTGTAGGGGTCTAGGGTGGAGTATTGGCTATTCATCGCGACCGTGTAATCCGCTTTTCGTTACAGGCTCGAACGAAATGCGGATTCCTAGTATATCCAATGTGTTCATCTGTGATCTGGAATGGCTATCATTGCATCCGACGAATGTATATATCTATATATGATATCTATTTAGGCGTTGCTTATGTTTTGCATCTGCGCTAGTCCAGCCCCCGCTCTGTCGTTAGTTAAGTAACCTAACGGGTAATGACGGGGCCCCGTGGCGAATGCGGATGGCATAAGCGTACGTCATATTTTCGTTGTTTTCTGCAATGGTAGGATTAAATGATGGGACGCATTAAAATTAATGCAAGAAAATAAACCAAAGTTAAAGTCGTTGGAACAATTTCAAAACCACTCGGTTACTTTTCAAAAACAACTTTTAAACGCGGAGCTTAAGCCACTCCTTTTAAAAGCTATCACGTTCCATCGATTATATCAAGTTCACTACGTTCACGGTTTCGCCAAAACCATTCGTAGCCCTCCGTCATTTCATATGCATATTCAATAGTATTCAAGCTATGTTTGTTGACCTTCGTCAAGGCATAGTGATTGGTAGCTGTTGGGTGTTCATATGTAGCATAGATAGATGCGTTGGTTTGGGACAGTCGTATTACCTTGTTGACCTTCGTCAAGGGTATATACGGGTGGGTTCAAATTAACCTGGACAATAACGGGTAGAACTTGACATATGACTTATGATTTGTTGACCTTCGTCAAGGTCATAAGAGCATGGGGCAAAAATCCACATCGGGAGTTTCTAAAGAAAAAGAAACTGAAACTTGCTAGCGCTGCATACCATTTTGAGTGTGATGATTCTGGTAGGATTTTTTCAGTTTTATCACACGATGATATTTGGATCCCGATCCTACTGTGAGTATATGTTACTCCTCGGGAACTTTCTCACTTAACGATTAATGCTATAAACCAAGTAGGTGTCTAGAAAGGTGTTAGCGGGGCTACGGCCCTAGGGAAAAGAGGTTCTTAAATTAAGGAACTTCGCGAAAGCGTTGGAAAACCTCCATCGAAGTACCGACACTGGCCTGGCTGAACGGTTAAGCAAGTATTGTACGGTGAGATTGATCCCGACTAATTCTTCCTTTTTGGTTTGAGGAGGGATTCGAGAAACAGTGGGAGCCATCTTATTTAGATAAATTAAAAACCAATCTAAACTTGCAAGAGCATCATGCTGAGTGTTTTCTTCTCTCTCTCTTAATTGTAGCGACCTAGTGACCACACATAGGTTACATCTAGATAATAAAATGACCGAACCTGACTGTTATGATTGGCAAAGGTCTGTCCAGATGTCCATTGCCCATGACAAGCTAGGACACCTCTTAACTAATCAAACCCCTGCCGTCTCAAGACCAGTTTCCCCTGTCATGGATATTGACATCCGTAAGACATCGGAAAAAGACTGTGGGAAAGCCAAGTGCCTCGTGTTAGCCTCAGTTGATGGTGCAAACCAGAGGCAGCACGAGAAGATGGACTTAGTTTCTATCTTCCTCCATAAAGATTTATATGGAGAGCAATCTCGTATCGCAAGATATGAGACCTCGAACGAATTGCTTTAAGCGAGGTTGGCTATCGGGTCATCTGTAGGAGGCAACGTCCTTACAGAGACCAGCTATTTTGAGCTCACGAATCTGAAGACCACGTTGAAGAACGGGTCAGATACTGACTTGATTCTACAGTCTGTGCCCTCTGCTTATACCCTGAAGGAAACCAGGGAAGTAGAAGGGAAGGGAAGGGCAAAAGTTTCGGGACTGGATGTAGTAAAGGAGGGACGTTCCTATTGTTGCGGGAATGAACATTGGCAGAAGGATTGCAGGGCTAGCAAAGCCAGTAGCCAGGATTCGAAGCATGTTGTGGCTTCGGCTTCGGGTGTGTTTGTAGTAGAGAACTGTATGTCAGTTAACCCTACTTCATGGGTATTGGATACCGGATCAGGATCTCACATCTGTAATTCGTTACAGGCTCTGAGAAACCATAGGGTTATCAGGAAAGGTGATATGACTCTCAGGGTTGCTAACGGAATGAGCATGGATGCTGAATCCGTAGGGGAATATCATCTTGGACTGACAACTGGGCAGATATTGATTCTACGTAACTGTTTGTATGTACCAGGTGCAACTTGTAATATCATATATGTATCCTTACTTTCTAAGGAAGGATATGATTTTACTTTTGTAAGCGATATGGTCCACATCCACCTAAATCAAGTTCTGATTGGGTCAGGTACATTAAATAACGGGATATACGTATTGAATCAAGCTCAGATTTTCAGTGTCCAGAACATACTTAAAAGAAAGTCTCCGGAAACAAATCAGGCTTTCTTATGGCATTGTAGACTGGGTCACATCAATGAGAGAAGGTTGACGAAGTTACATACAGAAGGATATTTGGATCCGTTTGAATATCAGTCATATGCAACTTGTCAATACCGTCTCATGGGAAAGATGACAAAGACTCCGTTCACTGGATACGGAGAAAGAGCAAGCAAGCTCTTGGGACTCATACACAGTGACGTGTATGGTCCAATGTCTACACATGCGCGAAGTGGTTATTCATACTTCATTACTTTCACAGATGATTTCTCTAGGTATGGACATGTCTTCCCGATGAAGCATAAATCCGAAACCTTTGAGAAATTTCGGGAGTACAAGAACGAAGTTGAAAAACAAACAGGCAAAAGTATAAAGACACTGAGATCTGATTGAGGTGGTGAATACTTGAGTGCCGAGTTTCTGGACTACTTAAAAGAGAATGGAATTCTCTCTCAGCGTACTCCTCTATACACACCACAACACAACGGTGTATCTGAAAGGCGGAATCGAACCCTATTGGATATGGTTCGTTCTATGATGAGTAAGGCTGAGTTACCGCAATATTTCTGGGGTTATGCACTAGAAACAGCTGCATATCTCTTAAACAATGCTCCAACCAAGACTGTGCCTACCACCCCATATCAGATGTGGAGTGGGAAGAAACCCTGTCTTAAGTATCTTAAGACATGGGGATGTCCAGCTTTTGTAAAGAAGCAGCATGCGGACAAGATCGAGGCACGCTCAGTACCGTGTAAGTTTGTGGGATACCCAAAGAACTCCAGGGGGTATCTTTTCTATTCCGCAGAGGAGCAAAAGTTTTTGTTTCTAAGCATGCCCACTTCTTGGAAACTGAATTTTTGGAAAATCAGATAAGTGGGAGCGCAATAGAACTGGAAGAAATTCCAGAACCACAAGCTATTATTGAAAGCTTGGAAGAACCAGAAGTTTCAGGAGAACCGGACATTCCTGCGCCGCTTCGCAGGAGTAGTAGGCAGTCTCATCCGCCCGAGAGATACTACGGTTTTCTCATAGACGGGGATAGAGAGGATTGCACTATTGATTATGATGAGCCTACTAGCTTCCAGCAAGCCATTCAGAGCGATGACTCGGTAAAATGGCTGGATGCAATGCGGACCGAGATGGAGTCCATGTACACCAACAAAGTTTGGACTTTGGACTTTGCTCCAGAAGGGGTAAAACCCGTAGGCTGCAAATGGATTTTCAAAAGGAAGATTGGTGTAGATGGGCAGGTTGAAACCTATAAAGCTAGACTTGTTGCAAAGGGTTTTCGTCAAAGACCTGGTTTGGACTATGACGAGACCTTTTCTCCAGTGGCTATGCTCAAATCCATTCGGGTCCTTCTTGCCATTGCTTCTTTCCACGATTATGAGATCTGGCAGATGGACGTAAAGACGGCTTTCCTAAATGGAAATTTAGAAGAGTGCGTCTATATGGATCAGCCGGAGGGATTCATTCAGGGTGGGAGCAGCGGTAAAGTGTGCAAGTTGCTCAAGTCCATCTATGGACTGAAGCAGGCATCGCGGAGTTGGAACATCTGCTTTGATGATACTGTCAATGAATTCGACTTTATCAAAAACCCAGATGAACCATGCATTTACAGTAAGATTGTAGGGAGAACTGTGGTATTCCTCGTTTTGTACGTGGATGGCATTCTCCTAATAAGAAATGATATTCCTATGTTACAGTCAGTCAAAGGATTCTTGTCACAGAGGTTCTCCATGAAGGACCTGGGAGATGCCAACTACATTCTGGGGATCCAGATCTATTGTGATAGATCTAAGAGGATGTTGGGACTTTCATAGTCCAGGTACATCGACACCATACTGAAACGATTCATTATGGAAGATTCCAAGCGCGGTAATCTACCGGCTTGTCATGGAATCACCCTCTCTAAAGAGATGTCTCCCAAGACAGATTTGGAAAGGGCTCACATGTCATCAATACCCTACGCATCTGCGGTAGGCTCTATTATGTATGCGATGTTATGTACCAGACCAGATGTAGCATACACATTGAGCGTTGTAAGCCGGTATCAGTCGGACCCAGGGGAGAAACACTGGATAGCAGTAAAGAACATTCTCAAGTACCTGAGAAGAACTAAGGAGATGTTCTTGGTGTATGGCGGAAAAGACCTCCAGATCGAGGCCTTTGCTGACTCCAGCTTCCAGAGTGACAAGGATGACTCCAGGTCCATGTCGGGTTATGTTTTTACCCTCAATGGAGGGGCGGTTTGCTGGAAGAGCTCCAAGCAGGAAACCGTTGCTGACTCAACTATGGAAGCGGAGTACATAGCTACTTGCAATGCCGTAAAGGGAGCTGTCTGGATGAAGAAGTTCCTCACGGAGCTTCAGGTGGTTCCTACCATTGTTGATCCAATACCGCTGTACTGTGACAACAACGGCGCTATAACTTTAGCGAAGGAACCCAGGTCCCATCAGAAGTCCAGGGACATTTTGAGGCGGTACCACATGATCAGGGAGATCGTAGATCGCCGGGAGATCGAGGTGAAGAGAGTAAATTCAGAAGATAACACTGCAGATCCACTCACGAAGGCCTTACCCCAGACTCAGTTCGAGTGGCTGATCGAGATGATAGGTCTTCGATACGCCAGTACATGGCCTTAGTGCAAGTGGGAGATTGTTAGTGTATATGCCCTAGAGTCCATTACTGTATCATACTAGCTTGTATATTACTTGATGGAAGCTTGGGATATTCACAGTTGTATAGACAATCTTGCTCAAAATGGTAGTATGCTACTTGGTTTGTTTCTACTTTAATATGTGCATGTGTTTCTTTTAGCATACCGCTTATACATATTAGTAGAGCCCTTAGGATCTTTGCTAGATTACCAGCGTTGTGATGGCAGTCACACTTGTGGGGGCTGGGTAATCTATAAGCACATCCTTATACAGGTCTTTAGTCATAGGACTATCGAGACAGGGCATCGATACTCCGGAGTAGACTAGCGTATGCGCTTCTCATCCCAGCAAGGGAGACGGTCTGTCCCACAGCCGTCAGTACGTCGTACTTGAGATAGTATGCGGGTGCTCGTTAGGTTACGAGTACACTGGACAGGACTCGTCGGGAACTGTTGGTTGGTACTATACCTATCATCAGTTATCAGTTCCCAGGTGACATGAGTACAGCTTAGTCCGCTGACTTGACACCGTCACTTCGCCTTGAGTGTGTTCCCACTGTACTTTGATTACTACCCTACCACGGCTTAAAGGAGTCGTGCAAACAGGTAGTAGTTGGGTGCAGTCCCGAAGCACTTGGAGGCAGTGACGGTTAGACAGGATTCGTCTCTCCTGGTTTTGGGAGTTGATATCGCGCTGTGTCAAGGAGAGCCATTACACATAGTCGTCCCTGGCCAGGGCAAGCGAGATATACTGGTAGGTTTCCAGTGTTATCTCAGGGTGTTCTGGGCTACACTCCGACACGACTTGTACCGCTATTAGGGGATTGACGTTTACCGCCCCCTAGGCCCGCCATGCGATATTCTCAAACGAACAGACCGGACTGTACGGAGACTGTCAAATTCAGGCTCAGTAGGAGTTCGGATGGGTTCACCTCATCAGTCTTCTTATCGGCATCTACCTGGGGGCCGTTACGCACAGCTAGTGCTGCTTGCGGTCTGTGGTTAAACCCAATGCCAGCGTAGTATCGAGTCTTTAGAGTCCCACACAGAGAGCTATTCGCCTTTAGAAAAAACAGAGTAGAGGTCTCATGGTTTTGCGACTGGGTTCGTTCACATCCGTGCACTTGTGCACGTTTGGTGTCCGGGCAGTTATTACTAGCGGGCTTTGGTTTAAGCCAGATCCTAGTATACGTTTTGGGATTGGTTTTATCTCTTTGTATTCGTGTTCCTCGGAACACGAATGCAGGTGTGTATGCACAGTTGACAGAGACAGAGGATCTCTTTGTATTCGTGTTCCTCGGAACACGGATGCGGGTGTGTATGCACAGTTGACAGAGACAGAGGCAGAGGATTCTCATTAGGGTTGTTGACTGTTGACTTTTTCTAAACCCTAATGAGAATAAGAAATATGATTAATAATAATATTAATTAAGTATTATTGTGCCATGGTTGATTTGAAAGTTTGACTTTGTTGACTTATTTGTTAGTGTATATGCCCTAGGGGCCATTATTGTATCATACTTGTATGTATATTACTTAATGGAACCTTGGGATATTCACAGTTGTATATACAGTCTTGCTAAAAATGGTAGTATGCTACTTGGTTTGTGTCTACTTTAATATGTGCATATGTTTCTTGTAACGTATCACTTATACTTATTAGTAGAGCCCATAGGATCTTTGCTTGATTACCAGCATTGTGATGGCAGTCACACTAGTGGGGGCTGGGTAGTCTGTAAGCAACATCCTATACAGGTCCCTGGTCGTTGGATTATCGAGATAGGGCATCGATATTCCGGAGTAGACTAAGTGTGTACGCTTCTCATCCCAGTTGGGGAGATGGTCTGTCCCACAGCCATCAGTAGGTCGTACTAGAGATAGTATACAGGTGCTCGTTAGGTTACGGGTACACCGGACAAGACTCGGAGGGGAAATGTTAGATGGTATTGTACCCATCGTCAGTTAACTGTTCCCAGGTGACATGAGTACAGCATAGTCTGCAGACTTGACACTTCTACTTCACCTCGAGTGTGTCCCACTGTTCTTAGTTTGCTACCCTACCACAGCTCAAAGGAGTCATGCAAACAGGTAGCAATTAGGTGCAGTCCCGAGCACTTGGAGGCAGTAGTGGTTAGACAAGATTCGTCTCTCCCGGTATTGGGAGATGATATCGTGCTGTGTCAGAGAGCCATTACGCAAAGTCCCTGGCCAGGGCAAGCGAGATATACTGGTAGGTTCCAGTAGCTTCTCAGGGTGTAATGGGCTTCGCTCCGACACGACTTATACAGCTATTAGGGGACTGACGCTTGCCACCCCCTAGGCTTGATATGCGATAGTCTTAGACGAACAGACCGGACTGTACGGAGATTGTCACATCAGGCTCAGTGGGAGTTCGGATGAGTTTACTCATCGGCCTTCTTATCGACATCTACCTGGGGACCGTTACGTACAGCTAGTGCCGCTTGCGGTCTGTGGTTAAACCCACTGCCAGCGTAGTGTCGAGTCTTTAGAGTCCCACACAGAGAGTTTCCCTGCTCCAGGCGAAACGATATAGAGGTCGTATGGTTTTACGACATGGGTTCGGACGCGTACGTGTATTTACGCACGTACGAGTTTTCGGACAGTTTTTACTAGCCGGCTTTGGTTTAAGCCAGATTCTAGTATCGGGTTATTGGATTTATACAGTCTAAAGTTTTTCCGTGTTTTCACGGATTGGAAGGGCGTTCTCGTAATTTGTCGGGAAGCTTCTAGAAGAGTGGTGATTTTGGGGGTAAGGTGGCATTGCATTAAATGAGATTAGTGACTCATTTGTGTGATTCATCCATGTCATTAATGCATCATAAATGCTTAATGACTCATGGAGATGAATCACTCATATGTATTTATGAAGCATGGTTGTTAAATCTTTTATTTCATTTTTGGATAAATAATAATGCTTCATATATATTATGATAGATCATTATCTCATTATCATTATCATCTTCACCTTCTCTCTCATCAAGCTCACTCTCTCTTCAAACCCTAACCCTAACCTCTCATGTGTTGAGATCAAGGGTTAGCTAGACTAATACATCCATAACCTCACTCTATATCCCCTAGGTAGCTTAGATTAGCACTTTGAGCAACCTAGTTATTTCAAGTTAGAGATAAAGCTTGGCGTAGGAGCTCTCGGGTGGATCATCTTTGATTCGAGGAGGTCGTTGAGGTGCCGATGTTCCAAGGAGCCTACGAGGAGTGGAGGACCGCGATGAAGACCCGAAGGACAAGTAACGTGAGGTATAACTTCGAATCTGAGTAGTTAAACCTCTAGTAGATAGTTAGCAATGGTTTAGATACGATTCTTACGCCCAAGTCCGTGTTACGAAGCTTTGATAATCGTTTTTCATATATTCCGCCTCCCCGCAAGTTCATGGGGTGCGTGACATGGACTTACAGTGGTATCAGAGCCAACTAAACCATTGCTAGCTTGTTAGCAACTAGTTATAAGTTCGATTGATGGAAAACACGAAAACGAAACACCCCGTACCCTAAGTTTCTGTTAATTTTAAAAGTGTCTGAAAAAATATTTGACATACCTTAAAATTCACAGCATGGAATTTGATGAATTCTGGGAAAATACGAGCACACAAAACGACAAGACGGCCGCCGATCCGCGGCCAAATGGCGCTTTTGGCCGCGGATCCGCCGCAGAGTCAACTCGGTTTTGACTCCGATTTTCTCTGTTATTCCTTTTTGAGGTGTTTTGTTTTCCTGTATATACTGTTTCTGCCCAGGTTACTTCAGTACATGTTTGCTTTTGGGGTAGACACGGAATATGGTAATCGATCGATATTCTAAGATATTTGCTAATTGGGTTTTTATCTGTAATGTTTAATGTGTTCGTAAAACTCCCCTAACTGCTAGTATGTCGGTTGGCTGGGGGTTGCACATTTCTGAAATGTTTATTGTTTATTTATATGAACTGTGTTGGACTGTTGTGATGATGAGCCGGGGTTTGAGATGTGTTTAATATTCATTCATTCAATGTAAATGTAATTTGATGTAATAATCTTTTGCGGGGCACATCCAGGTTGCGGTTGTAACCACCGTTGTATTATTTCTTTTTACTGTTTTTGCTCCTAGGATAGACCCAAGGTGGAGTGCACAAACTACCGGGTACTTTGAAGTGTTTAGTGGCCTACTCACTTTGTTGGGGAGACCGCTTCACTTCGGGTACTTGGCGGGTAGTTTGCCGTACCCGTAGGGGTCTAGGGTGGGGTAATGGCTATTCATCACAACTGTGTAATCCGTATTTTATTGCAGGCTCAAAGCAAATACGGATTGCTGGTATATCCAATAAGGTTCATCAGTGATCTGGAATGCTTATTATTGCGTCTGACGAATGTACAATATCTATATATGAAGCTATTAGACGTCACTTATGTTTTACACCCGCGCTAGCCTAGCCCCCGCTCTGTCGTTAGTTAAGTAACCTAACGAGTGATGACAGGACCCCGAGGCGAATGCGGATAGCATAAGAGGACGTGGTATTTTCGTTGTTTTCTGCAATGATAGGATAAATGATGGGACGCATTATTATAATGCAAAGAAAATAAACCAAAGTTTAATCGTTGGAACAAATTTAAAAGAAACCACTCGGTTATATTAAAAGGATCAGAATTTTTAAATTGCGGAGCATTAACCACTCCTTTGAAAAAGTATCAGGTTCCTTCGATTATATCAAGTTCACTACGTTCACGGTTTTGCCAAAACCATTCGTAGCCCTCCGTCATTTCATATGAATATTCAATAGTATTCAAGCTATGTTTGTTGACCTTCGTCAAGGCATAGTGATTGGTAGCTGTTGGGTGGTCATATGTTGCAGAGATAGATGCGTTGGTTTGGGACAGTCGTATTACCTTGTTGACCTTCGTCAAGGGTATGTACGGGTGGGTTCAAATTAACCTGGACAATGACGGGAAGAACTTGACATGTGACTTATGATTTGTTGACCTTCGTCAAGGTCATAAGAGCATGGGGCAAAAATCCACACTGGGAATTTCTAAAGAAACTGAAATTTGCAGAGAGATGCATACCATTTTGGAGTTTGATGAATGTTAGTAAGATTCCTTCAACATTATCATACGATGATATTTTGGATCCCGATCCTACTGTGAGTACAAGCTACTTATCAGGAGATTCGTCACTTAACGATCAATGCTATAAATCAAGTAGGTGCCTAGAAAGGTGTCAGCGGGGCTACGACCCCAGAGAAAAGAGGTTATTTAATTAAGGAACTTCGCGAAAGCGTTGGAAAACCTCCCTCGAAGTATCGACACTAGCCTGGCTGAATGGTTAAGCAAGTATTGTATGGTGAGAATAGTCCTAGCTAATTCTTCTTTTATGGTTTGAGGAAGGATTCGAGAAACAGTGGGAGCCATCCTGTTTAGATAAATTAAAAACCACTCTAAACTTGCAAGAGCGTCATGCTAATTCTTCTCTCTCTCTTTTAATTGCAGCGACCTTGTGACCACACATAGGTTAAATCTAGATAACAAATTGACTGAATCTGACTTATATGACTGGCAAAGGTCTGTCCAGATGTCCATTACCTATGACAAGCTGGACCACCCTATTACTACTCAAGATCCCGCCATCCCAGGTCCAGTTTCCACCGTCACGGATATGGATATCCGCCAGACAAGGGAAAAGGACAAAGCGAAAGCCAAGTGCCTCGTGTTAGCTTCAGTTGATGGTTTATACCAGAAGCAGCACGAGAAAGATGGACTCCATAACAAAGATTTATATAGAGAGCAATCTCATATCACGAGATATGAGACCTCGAACGAATTAATTCAAGCGAGGTTAGCTGTTGGGTCATCTGTAGGGGACAACGTCCTTGCAATGGCTAGCTCTATTGATGAGCTCCAGGACCTGGAGACCGCGTTGGGAAACGAGTCAGTTACTGACTTGATTCTACAGTCTCTGCCTCCTACCCTAAAGGAAACCAGGGAAGTAGAAGGTAAGAGAAGGGCAAAAGTTTCAGGACTGGATATAGTAAAAGAGGGACGTTCCTATTGTTACAGGAATAAACATTGGCAGAATGATTGCAGGGCTAGCAAAGCCAGTAGCCAGGATTTGAAGCATGTTGTGGCTTCAGCCTCAAGTGTATTTGTTATTGAGAACTGTTTGTCAATTAACTCTACTTCCTGGGTACTAGATACCGGAGCAGGATCTCATATCTGTAATTCAATACATGCTTTGAGAAACCGTAGAGTTATAAAGGTAGGTGATTGGTCTCTCAGAGTTGCAAACGGAATGAGCATGGACGCTGAATCCATGGGAGAATATCGCCTAGGTTTGACAAGTGGGCAGATATTGATTCTACGTAACTGTCTATATGTACCTAGTATGACTTGTAACATCATATCAGTATCCTCACTTTCGAGAGAGGGATATGATTTTACATTCGTAGGCGATGTAGTTCACATCCATCTAAATCAAGTTTTGATTGGGTCCGGTACGTTAGATGACGGTATATACGTATTAAGTCAAGCTCAGGTTTTCAATGTCCAGAACACACTTAAAAGAAAGTCTCCGGAATTAAATCAGGCTTTCTTATGGCATTGTAGACTGGGTCACATCAATGAGAGAAGGTTGACTAAGTTACATAGAGAAGGATATTTGAATCCGTTCGAATATCAATCTTATGCTACTTGTGAATCTTGTCTCATAGAAAAGATGACAAAAACTCTGTTTACTGGACACGGAGTAAGAGCAAGCGAGCTCTTGGGACTCATACACAGTGACGTATGCGGTCCAGTGTCTACACATACGAGAGGTGGTTATTCCTACTTCATTACTTTTACGGATGATTTCTCTAGGTATGGATATGTCTTCTTAATGAAGCATAAATCCGAGGCTTTTGAGAAATTCCAAGAATACAGGAATGAAGTGGAAAAACAAACAGGCAAGAGTATAAAGACACTGAGATCTGATCGAAGTGGTGAATACTTAAGTGCCGAGTTCCTGGGTTACTTAAAAGAGAATGGAATTCTCTCTCAGCTTACTCCTCCTTACACACCACAACACAACGGTGTATCAGAAAGGAGGAATCGAACCCTATTGGATATGGTTCGTTCCATGATGAGTAAGGCTGAATTGCCGCGATCTTTCTGGGGTTATGCGCTAGAAACAGCTGCATATCTTTTGAACAAGGTTCTAACCAAGACTGTGCCTACCACACCATATCATATGTGGAGTGGGAAGAAACCCTGTCTTAAGTATCTTAAGACATGGGGATGTCCAGCTTTTGTAAAGAAGCAGCATACGGACAAGCTCGAGGCACGCTCAGTACTGTGTATGTTTGTGGGATACCCAAAGAACTCCAGGGGGTATCTTTTCTATTACGCAGAGGAACAAAAGGTTTTTGTTTCTAAGCATCCCCACTTCTTGGAAACTGAAGTTTTAGAAAAGGAAACAAGTGGGAGCGAAATAGAACTGGAAGAAATTCCAGAACCACAAACTACTACTGAAAGTTTTGTAGAACCAGAATGTTCAGGAGAACAGGACATCCCAACGCCACTCCGCAGGAGTAGTAGGCAATCTCATCCGCCCGAGAGATACTACAGTTTTCTCATAGACGGGGATAGAGAGGATTGCACTATTGACTATGATGAGCCTACCAGCTTCCAGCAAGCCATTCGGAGCGGTGACTCAGTAAAATGGCTAGATGCAATGCGGACCGAAATGGAGTCTATGTACACTAACAAAGTATGTACTTTGGACATTGCTCCAGATGGGGTAAAACCCGTAGGATGCAAATGGATCTTCAAAAAGAAGATTAGTGTAGATAGACAGGTTGAAACTTATAAGGCTAGACTTGTTGCAAAGAGTTTCCGTCAAAGACCTGGTTTGGACTATGACGAAAGCTTTTCTCCAGTGGCTATGCTTAAATCTATTCAGGTCCTTCTTGCTATTGCTGCCTTCCACGATTATGAAATCTGGCAGATGGACGTAAAGACGACCTTTCTAAATGGTAATTTGGAAGAGAGCGTCTATATGGATCAGCTAGAGCGATTCATTTAGAGTGGGAGCAGCGGTAAAGTATGCAAGCTGCTTAAGTCCATTTATGGACTAAAGCAGGCATCGCGGAGTTGGAACATCTGTTTTGATGATGCTGTCAAAGAATTCGACTTTATCAAAAATCCAGATGAACCTTGCATATACAATAAGATTGCAGGGAGAGCTGTAGTATTCCTCGTATTATACGTGGATGACATTCTCCTAATAGGAAATGATATTCCTATGTTACAGTCAGTTAAAAGATTCTTGTCACAGAAATTCTCTATGAAAGACCTAGGTGATGCCACCTACATTCTGGGGATCCAGATCTATCGTGATAGATCAAAAAGGATGTTGGTACTTTCGCAGTCCAGGTACATTGACACCATATTGAAAAGATTCAGTATGGAAGATTCTAAGCGCGGTAATCTACCGGCTTGTCACGGAATCACCCTCTCCAAAGACATGTCTCCCAAGACTGATTTAGAAAGGGATCACATGTCGATTATACCCTACGCTTCAGCGGTAGGCTCTATAATGTATGCGATGTTATGTACCAGACCAGATGTAGCATACGCATTGAGCGTTGTAAGCCGGTATCAGGCAAACCAAGAGGAGAATCACTGGATAGCAGTAAAGAACATTCTCAAGTACCTAAGGTGGACTAAGGAGATGTTCTTGGTGTATGGCGGAAAAGACCTCCAGATCGAGGCCTTTGTTGACTCCGGCTTCCAGAGTGACAAAGATAACTCCAAGTCCATGTCGGGTTATGTCTTTACCCTTAATGGAAGGGCGGTCTGTTGGAAGAGTTCCAAACAGGAGACCGTTGCTGACTCAACGATGGAAGCAGAGCACATAGCTGCTTGCGATGCCGCAAAAGAAGCTGTCTGGATGAAGAAGTTCCTCACAGAACTTCAGGTGGTTCCTACCAGTGTTGATCCAATACCTCTGTATTGTGACAACAACGGCGCTATAGCTTTAGCAAAGGAACCCAGGTCCCATCAGAAGTCCAGGCACATCTTAAGGCGGTATCACCTGATCAGAGAGATCGTAGATCGCCGGGAGATCGAGGTGAAAAGAGTAGAGACGGAGAATAACATTGCTGATCCATTCACAAAGGCCCTTCCTCAGACGCAGTTCGAGAGGCTATTCGAGATGATAGGTCTACGATATGCCAGCTCATGGCCCTAGTGCAAGTGGGAGATTGTTAGTGTATATGCCCTAGGGGCCATTACTGTATCATACTTGTATGTATATTACTTAATGGAACCTTGGGATATTCACAGTTGTATATACAGTCTTGTTAAAAATGGTAGTATGCTACTTGGTTTGTGTCTACTTTAATATGTGCATATGTTTCTTGTAACGTATCACTTATACATATTAGTAGAGCCCATAGGATCTTTGCTTGATTACCAGCGTTGTGATGGCAGTCACACTAGTGGGGGCTGGGTAGTCTGTAAGCAACATCCTATATAGGTCCTTGGTCGTTGGATTATCGAGATAGGGCATCGATATTCCGGAGTAGACTAAGTGTGTACGCTTCTCATCCCAGTTGGGGAGATGGTCTGTCCCACAGCCATCAGTACGTCATACTGGAGATAGTATACAGGTGCTCGTTAGGTTACGGGTACACCGGACAGGACTCACAGGGGAACTGTTAGATGGTATTATACCCGTCGTCAGTTAACTGTTCCCAAGTGACATGAGTACAGCATAGTCCGCAGACTTGACACTGCTACTTCGCTTCGAGTGTGTCCCACTGTTCTTAGATTGCTACCCTACCACGGCTCAAAGGAGTCGTGCAAACAGGTAGCAGTTGGGTGCAGTCCCGAGCACTTGGAGGCAGTAGTGGTTAGACAGGATTCGTCTCTCCTGAAATTGGGAGATGATATCGCGCTGTGTCAGAGAGCCATCACGCAAAGTCCCTGGCCAGGGCAAGCGAGATATACTGGTAGGTTCCAGTAGCTTCTCAGGGTGTAATGGGCTTCGCTCCGACACGACTTATACAGCTATTAGGGGACTGACGCTTGCCGCCCCCTAGGCTTGATATGCGATAGTCTTAGACGAATAGACCGGAATGTACGGAGATTGTCATATCAGGCTCAGTGGGAATTCGGATGAGTTTACTCATCGGCCTTCTTATCGATATCTACCTGGGGACCGTTACGTACAGCTAGTGCCGCTTGCGGTCTGTGGTTAAACCCACTGCCAGCGCCGTGTCGAGTCTTTAGAGTCCCACACAGAGAGTTTCCCTGCTCCAGGCGAAACGATATAGAGGTCGTATGGTTTTACGACATGGGTTCGGACGCGTACGTGTATTTATGCACGTACGAGTTTTCGGACAGTTTTTACTAGCCGGCTTTGGTTTAAGCCAGATTCTAGTATCGGGTTATTGGATTTATACAGTCTAAAGTTTTTCCGTGTTTTCACGGATTGGAGGAGTGTTCTCGTAATTTGTCGGGAAGCTTCTAGAAGAGTGGTGATTTGGGGTGTAAGGTGGCATTGCATTAAATGAGATTAGTGACTCATTTGTGTGATTCATCCATGTCATTAATGCATCATAAATGCTTAATGACTCATGGAGATGAATCACTCATATGTATTTATGAAGCATGGTTGTTAAATCTTGTATTTCATTTTTGGATAAATAATAATGCTTCATATATATTATGATAGATCATTATCTCATTATCATTATCATCTTCACCTTCTCTCTCCTCAAGATCACTCTCTCTTCAAACCCTAACCCTAACCTCTTATGTGTTGAGATCAAGGGTTAGCTGGACTAATACATCCATAACCTCACTCTATATCCCCTAGGTAGCTTAGATTAGCACTTTGAGCAACCTAGTTATCTAAAGTTAAAGATAAAGCTTGGCGTAGGAGCTCTCGGGTGGATCATCTTTGATTCGAGGAGGCCGTTGAGGTGCCGATGTTCCAAGGAGCCTACGAGGAGTGGAGGACCGCGATGAAGACCCGAAAGACAAGTAACGTGAGGTATAACTTCGAATCTGAGTAGTTAAACCTCTAGTAGATAGTTAGTAATGGTTTAGATAAGATTCTTGCGCTCAAGTCCGTGTTACGAAGCTTTGATAATCGGTTTTCATATATTCCGCCTCCCCGCAAGTTCGTGGGGTGCGTGACATGGACTTACATTATTGACTTTTGTTGACCGGTTGACTAGTTTGGACTTGTTGACCATCATCATTTCATGGCTATCATTTCATGGGTATGACTTTTGCTTTCTTGTTGTTGTTTACAAAATGAGTGCATGAAATGATATTGCCATTGAAATGAACCATCACAAAATACTCAATTACTATTATTATCATGATTATTTTTGTTTTTGAGAGCATGGTTGCAAAAGTCTTCACACATTCTATCATTCTCACTCTCTTTCATCCAAGCTCTCTCTCTTCCTCTTGCTCTTCCTCTTGCTCATGGTTCTCTTGTCTCATGAGTTGAGAAACAAGAACCATTGAGATAAAATCCTTAAAACACTTCTCTACTTATCCTAGAGTACAAGGTCTAGCAAGCCAAGTATTTTAGTTTCCTCTAGATTGAGATTGGAGCCAAAGGTAGAAGCTTTCGGATGGATCCATGTTCGGCACAAGGAGACGACGAGGTAAGGCCGTTCCGACCACTACAAGGAGTCGAAGAGAAGGAGTTCAAGATTAGGTATAACCTCTAACAAAGTAGCTAAACTCTTAGTTAGGTTGTTAGAGAGTTAGTTTAGCAAAGATCCGGTTTTAGAGTCCATGTTACCCTTCACCGAAAAACGGTTTTTCACCATTTCCGCAACCCCAAAAGAACCGGGGACGGGTAACGTGGACTTACAGAGCCAACCTATCTATGGCTTCCCTTCTCTCTCTTCCTCCCATTTCAACTCACAAATCAATCACATAATATGACACATGCACAAAGAAAGAGACCATGAGTCACCACTTGTGCATGTGTCACAATTAATGCTCCTAATCATGATTTCTAGCTCATTATTTCCATTTTTAAACATTAACCCAAATGTTTACAAAAAAAAAGTTACGGCAACATCTAAAGTAAACTCGTGACGGATCACAAGGATACCCCTCACCTGTATATAAATAGCTGCATCCGCATTCCGACCGAATACGAATGCGATGAGACTAAAGTAATCAAACAAATCTAATACTAGGATCCGGCTTAAACCAAAGTCCACTAGTATGATCCGTCCGATCATGATCCGTGCACTACTGCACGTATATGATCGAACCCTGCCATATTACCATACAGCCTCTACAACGTTTCGCCCGAAGCTTGAGAAAATGTCTGTGGGGGACTCTAAAGACTCGTCAATACATTGGCTGTGGATTTAACCACTAGTACGTCAGTGGTATTAGCTTTACGTAACGGGCCACCAGGTATTGACCAAAAAAGAGGTCGATGAGCGAACTCATCCTGACACCCTACTGAGCCTGTCAGTGACAATATCCGTACAGTCCGGTCCGTTCGTCTATGAGCATCGCATGTCGGGCCTAGAGGGTTGGTAAAAGTCAGACCCCCAAAAGCGATACAAGTCGTGTCGGAGTGTAGCCCAGAACACCCTGAGATACTACTGGAATACCTACCAGTAAATCTCCTTCCTTGGCCAAGGACTTCGTGTGATGGCTCTCCTAGACACAACGCGATCTCACCCCAATACCGAGAGAGACGAAACCCATGCCGATCCGCTCACTGCCTCCATGTGGCTCGGGACTGTACCCAACTAAAACCTGTTTGCATGACTCCTTTGAGCTGTGGTAGGGTAGTAATCAAAGTACAGTGGGAACTCACACGCGACAAATGACGATCTCAGGTCGATGAACTAACCTGTACACATGTCACCAGGGAACTGCTATCCGACGTCAGGTATAATACCAACTAGCATGTTCCCGGCGAGTCATGTCCGGAGTACTCATAACCCAATGAGCACCTGTATACATCTTAGGTGATCCAACTGACACCAATGGCTTGTGAGACCGGCCACCGCCCCCCATCGGGGTCTCGACTGTATACACTAGTCTACTAATGGAGTATCGATGCCCTGTCTCGAAAACTCCCACGACTAGGGACCTTTTAAGGATATGCTTATAGACCCTAGGTCCCACGTATATGATCGCCATCATACTGCTGGCAGTCAAACAAGAATCCTAAGGGCTCTATCAACGTGTAATAGCGACCTGTAAGGTCACCTAAAGCAGTATACGATGATAAAGATAAACCAGATAGCATACTATCATCTCGAGTAAGACTGTCCTACTGGCATAGGTCCTCCCTCAATCATTGCAATCATGTGCCTGTGATCCAATAATTGACTCTGAAGGCACTATATCCAACAATCTCCCACTTGCACTCAAGGCTAATTATTGCGATGTTGCATATTCACAGCCCGTGTGATACCGAACACCCAACTCCTCTACTAGTCAGTTTCACAAAGCTCGTTTGTGAAACTATTATGTTCGAGGAATAGCCTCAGTGAGTGGATCCACCCTGATGTTTCTTTCTATGTCTCTCTTTATCTCAAGTTTGCGGAGAAAGCCATCTCTCGAAATGAGCAATACCTGTCTTAGAATATGTCTGGATATCTGATGGGACCTAGTTCATAAATGAACTCCAAATCTAAACTTCTTAGACTGTATCATCAACTGAACTTAATTAGTATCCTGCGCTATGCCTCCCTCAGTATCCGCTTGGACCTCCTCTCCAAACTACTGCCCCTCGTCAGAGGGAAAACTATAACTCTGACAGTCACTCTGTCATCCAGGTCATCTTGGAAGCCTGGAATGATAACTGTCTCCCAAAGGAGGATGCCATTAACATATCCCTAGAACATTCACTTATGTTCTAAAACTGCTTCCGAATGTTTCTCCAGAATTGGATCAATATCAACTTATTGCATCTAGTGCAAAAAGTTGATATCTGGTGTGGTACTTGATATCTCTTGATTGACTCAATTTCCTAAGCAAGTGATCTGCCAATCATGCACATCCCTCTCCCCTTTAGTCTGTAAGACACCTTTAGAGAGGGTGACTCCATCACCTGCAGGTACACCACCATGCCAGGAGTCGTCCATTCTAAAATACCTGTAGAATGCTGTCTAAGTACCCAGATTGGGAAACTACTCAAATCTGGATCTAAAACCATAGATCTAGTAACCAGAATGTCTGATATTATATCTATATCCTTTGTAGAGAAACTACTGTGTGACAACCAAAGTATAACCGATCGTAGTATAGGAATTTCACTTGCTGCTATGTGTATGTCATCCAAATACCAGGACATCATACCCTACTACCTTCTTAACAGATCCATCCCCTATTTTGATGAAGTCAAACTCATGACTGTCACATCAAAAGTAGATTATTTATCTCCGCTATATCTGCTTTAGTCTATAAATAGACATAAGCCACTTGTCCACTATGCTTCCGCTGCTCCCACTGACTACGACAACCCTCTAGCAGAATAATATACACGTGTACTTGTAAAGCTAGTTCAGAATAACGCTATACTCATCCTCCTGCCGGGTCTCATAGCCTGGAACAACAGTAGTGTCAAGTATGGGTAAACAAGAACCTCCCTGTCACTGTCTTTGAGCATACCGAAGTACCTCTCGAGTGCCTGAAGTTACCCACCATATCTGCGGAGTGGCCAATGGAATGTCAATACAGATTGAATCTTTAGTTCCTATTAAATTTTCAGTAATAGTTTGCGGTTCTGGAATCACTTCCAGTTCTACCATACTCTTACTACTGTTTTCTGAAAAAGTCCATTTTACTAAAACTGTGGCGAGTCAAGAACAATATCACCATTGATCTTCCAGATGGTAGAAAGTTAACCCTCATCATAGCCCGGGTCAACCCACAAACAGCCATTACAGAAACGTGCCTTGAGTTATCCAGAGTCTGGTTTTAAGCATAAGCCGGACAACTCCCCGTACCTTAACATCGTTAAGATATGAACCGTTCTATATCCAATATAGAAACAGAGGCACTGATTTAATTGGAACCAGATTCAAATCATATAGCTGTCTCCAGTGCATGTAAACTAAATGGAAGGAGGCCGATCAGCGTTACTCAACTTAGGAATGTATCCAGATATGAGTAACCTGAAAGAGAAACAAGTTTCTCAAAAACCATTACTATCAACTGAATACCATACACAAGTATCTACATCTTCGATCACCTTGAAGAATCCCGATACTTGCAACACCTGGTTCTCTACTTTACTCTTATACCTACAACTTCTCAAAACTTGGACCTTGTGTTTCTACGAAACACCTGTCTAAAACTAGAGAAGTCACAAGTAAATAGAATATAGTACGAGGACCAACCCCTCTGTCCTAATGGACACTGGACAACATACAATACTTTGTATAAGTTCCCAGAGTCTAATAACTCATTCCCTGTGTGTCGTAGGTTGAAAACTGTACTTTTGGTTAAGAAGAATTACACCGCTGTTCAATGCTCCTTACCTAACCATCCACTGATATAGGTAAATGTCATAGACATAATTTCAAAAATTTATATCTCACTTTTTAAAAATAAACGTACAGATATATCAATTTGAAATTGGTGCATTACAACGGATATTCAAAACAAAATATTTGCCGTCCGAAAAACAACCCAGGTGATTTCCTCAAATATCATCAGTTACAAAGAATCCCGATATAATGAGGATGATCACCCAATTCCCAATAACTTACTCCCACTCATCATCTGTAAAACCATACAGATGTGAGAATCATACCTGGTAAATACATACCCTGGAGCAAAGACTAATTGGGAAATCAGTTTCCTTTTAACAATACACAGTGAAACTGAAATATGTAAATGTTTCGAAGGGGTATCTGGGTATTCCTAGCAATACCTCTTCCATTATCAGATTCACAACTGTAACCGTATATTTCTTTGTCATCTCTCCAAATCCCTTTATATGTCTTTAGTCATTACCTTCTGTACACCATCTTAGGCTAAATGGTTTTCTTCCTTCCCTACCGTTCGGCACCAGCCTATGGTTTGGAAGAAGACTATCCAATAAGCATAATGGGTGTACTGTCCTAATCCTAGGATCACTCGCAACCCGAGAGAAGGTAAAGATAAAAGACAAATGAATAAAACCTTATTCCTATTTCTCCTAACCAGAATCCATCCCCGAACTGGAACAAGTTCCTTCGAGTTCGTATATAACCATACAATGGAGTATCCAAATAACTGTGGATCTTCGTAGTGATACGGAGTGTCCTGGAGAAATACAAAGGTGAAGTAGGAGTGGCGATGAAATACTTAGTTTGGTCGTGAATAGCAGTCGCAGTTTACTTTGCCCTCTTTCTAATCCCTTTATTTGTCTTAACTTATAACCTTCTGTACACCTTACTTAGGCTAACCGGTTTTATTCATTCCCTACCGTTCGACACCTGCCTATGGTTTGGATGAAGACTATCCAATTAGCATAACAGGTGTACCGTCCTAATCTAAGGAGCACTCGCAACCTGAGAGAAGGAAAACGGAAAAGACAACTGAATAGTCCTATTCATTTTCTCCAGAACCGGAAACCATCCTCGAATCTGGAACAAGTTCCTTCGAGTTCGTATATAACTATACGATGGTTTTATCAAATGGAAGTGGATGTTCGTAGTAATACGAGGTGTTCTGGAGAAAAGGGTAAAAGAAGGAGTGGCAATGAGGTATGCAACTCTGATAATCCAAAACCCATTGTTTTTAACAAGGTTCGGTTAACTTGGTCACTGAGTCATAGTCTAAGGTCGGGCCATGGTCGCTGCCAAAGAGAGAGAGAGAAAAGAAACACTCTGCGTGCACTCTAACCTAAATCAGAATGGTTATCACTTTATCCAATCAGGAAACCTCCCACTGTAACCTCAAATTCTCCTCCAAACCTGAAAGAAGAATTAGTCGGGATCACCCAAGGAGTAAACCAACTCATCAGTGGGAATCGGGATCCAACTATCATCGCATGATAACGTGATGGAATCCACTCACGTTATCACACTCCAGAAGGTATGCGCATATCTGGCAAGTTTCAGTATCTTTAGAAACTCCCGATGTGATTTTTACCCCATGCTCTTATGACCTTGACTTTGGCCAACAAATCATAAGTCACATGTCAAGTTCTACCCGTCATTATTCAGGTTAATTTGAACCCACCCGTACCTACCCTTGACTTTGGCCAACAAAGCAGTACGACTGTCCCAAACCAACGCATCTATCTATGCAACAGAAAGGTAACAAATAGCTACCATACACTATGCCTTGACTTTGGCCAACAAACATAGCATGAATACTAAGTGCTACCCGTCTGAAATGACGGAGGCTACGGATGGTTTTTGGTGAAAAACCTTTAACGTAATGAACTTGATATCGCTGAAGGAACCGGATAGCTTTTTATAAAAATATAGTGGCGAAAACCTTTGCTAAAGAGGTCACTCCCGGTGAAGGGATCTCGGCTCTTTCCCCGTAGAATGAGGTGCAGGCTATTCCAACTGAATACCACGATGCAAAGCAAAAAGTCAATCGGCTATAGTGAAGTTATTACCCTGATGCAAACTTCTGTCCAAGGGGTCACTCCTGGTGAAGGGATCTCGGCCCTTGCCTCGTCGACTGAGGTGCAGGATATTCATACCCGAATACCACTGTGCAAAACAAAAGAGAACGTCCTTGCAATAACAGCTTTTTGAAAAATGTTCCAACAACATCAAAATAGGTTTGTTTAGCTTGCATTGATCCGAATCAACGCAGTCCCATCAATTGATCACACCAATAAAGAACGAAAATATGATGTACGCATATGCCATCCGCATTCGCCACTGGGTCCCGTCATCACCCGTTAGGTTACTTAATTAACGACAGAGCGGGGACTGGACTAGCACGGGTGTAAAACATATACAACATCTATCAGTATATATATCAATATATAATAATCGTTCAAGGCGTGATAAATGCAAGATCACAGAAATGTAATAAGCATCACAGAACAATACAGATAATCTGGGATCCCCGGGTTTCACTGAGCCGCAACTGAAACTCGACGTTCCCCTGGTCGTGTGGATAGCCTGTGCAATGAAATCCTAGACCCTTACGGGCACGGCAAGTTACCCGCCAAAACCTGAAGCGAGGCAGCCCCCTTCAACAAAGTGAATGGACCACCCAGCACTTCACGAAATCCAGTAACTTGGGCACCCCTCCTTGGGTCAAGCTATACTCCCTACGAGTGCGGCGAATAGCCCGCCAATTCTAGAGTAAAGCCCCCTCCGTCTCAAAGCCATGAGATGCGGTCTCGTTGCCCTCTAGAACCCGGCTATCCGTGCACCCCACCACGGGGTAATCCTAGTACAAAAAGTAAAATATATACAACGGGTACATCGACCTCGTCCCGGTCGTTCCCCAAAAGAATAATATTCAAACAGGCAGTGACGGCAGTCCACATGTCGGACGCTCACCCCGCAATATCAAATTTACAAATACAACCAAACTGTACTACCATTGCATTCAGGCTATCCACCACGACAAATCCGCAACATCACAGCACAATACAGAACATCAACGTGAATGTCACGTTCACAAATCCATCTAAAAGAGCTATAGCAATTAGACAAGATTTACCGCTCGAATGACATTCACGGTCACAGATATAATGTAAGTACTGTAAACTAGCATATTTAAATTTTCGATCGACAACATTTCTCGAAGTGGGCCCCAAGTACAATTCCCAGTACTCAAAATAATCTGGGCCAAAACAAAAAATTCCATAAACCAAATTTCCACACAGAAAACCACCACAAGAAAAATTGTGTAATGAAGCCCCAGACTCGCGGCGGAACCGTGGCCAAAACGTGGTTAAGGCCGCGGTTCCGCGGCGTAATAGTGACATCATTCTCCAAAATTTCTGCAGTGGTCTTATAAAAGCCTGCCTGATTTTCTGAAACACTAAAAATAATTTTTCGACGACAAAATAAATTCGACAGAAACTTTAGTATTGGAAATGCGGTTTCGGAAATTTTGTTCGATCGATGTTTTAAATACGTTAGAACAAGCTAGTAAAGGTTAATGGCGTGGCTCTGATACCATGTAAGTCTACGGTAGCGCCCCGGCCGTCTGTCCGAGGCCAAAACGCGGAAACGAAAACTTTTTCTTAACTTGAAACCGGCGCTATCGCAAACTTTAATCCCGGATCGAACCATTAACCTATAACTTGCAAACAGGAGAAGGGCTGGAAAGGCTATACCGATTGATCCATGTCCTTCGGTCTTTGGCCACCATCCCAAGCTCCTCGCGGCATCTCCGATCTCGATCTCCTCGTCGGAAAGGGCACCACATCATTGAGTCTTTTTACAGGCTCCCGCTTCATCCGAAGCAACTCGGAGACGAAGTTCGCTAGCCGACGTGTCAAAGGTGAAGTAGAGAATGTGTGTGACAACTTTGTTTCTTGCATCCATTGTATGGATGGAGGTTGAAGATGAAGCCATCAATGGAGGTTGTGAGCTAGAGGAGGAGGAAGAAGAAGAAGCTATTTCTTTCTTGTGTGTTCTATGATAAAATGAGAGAGTGAGATGGAGAATAATACAAGAGCCAACCTATCTATGGCTGCCCTACTCTCTCTTCCTCTCATTTCAACTCACAAATCAATCACATAATGTGACACATGCACAAAGAAAGAGACCATGAGTCACCACTTGTGCATATGTCACAATTAATGCTCCTAATCATGATTTCTAGCTCATTATTTCCTTTTGTAAACATTAACCCAAATATTTACAACAACAAAAAAGATACGGTAACATCTAAAGTAAACTCGTGACGGATCACTAGGATACTCCTCACCTGTATATACATAGCTGCATCCGCATTCCGACCGAATGCGAATGCGATGAGACTAAAGTAATCCAACAAATCTAATACTAGGATCCAGCTCAAACCAAAGCCCACTAGTATGATCCGCCCGATCATGATCCGTGCACTACTGCACGTATATGATCGAACCCTGCCATATTACCATACGGCCTCTACAACGTTTCGCCCAAAACTTGAGAAAATGTCTGTGGGGGACTCTAAAGACTCGTCAATACATTGGCTGTGGATTTAACCACTAGCACGTCAGTGGTACTAGCTGTACGTAACGGGCCACCAGGTATTGACCAAAAAGGAGGTCGATGAGCGAACTCATCCTGACACCCTACTGAGCCTGTCAGTGACAATATCCGTACAGTCCGGTCCGTTCGTCTATGAGCATCGCATGTCGGGCCTAGAGGGTTGGTAAAAGTCAGACCCCTAAAAACGGTACAAGTCGTGTCGGAGTGTATCCCAGAACACCCTGAGATACTACTGGAATACCTACCAGTAAATCTCCAACCTTGGCCAAGGACTTCGTGTAATGGCTCTCCAAGACACAGCGCGATCTCACCCCCAATACCGAGAGAGACGAAACCCCTGCCGATCCGCTCACTGCCTCCATGTGGCTCGGGACTGTACCCAACTAAAACCTGTTTGCAAGACTCCTTTGAGCCGTGGTAGGGTAGTAATCAAAGCACAGTGGGAACTCACACGAGACAAATGACGATCTCAGGTCGATGAACTAACCTGTACACATGTCACCAGGGAACTGCTATCCGACGTTAGGTATAATACCAACTAGCATGTTCCCGGCGAGTCCTGTCCGGTGTACTCATAACCCAATGAGCACCTATATACATCTTAGGTGATCCAACTGACACCAATGGCTTGTAAGACCGACCACCGCTCCTCGTCGGGTTCTCGACTGTATACACTAGTCTATTAATGGAGTATCGATGCCCTATCTTGGAAACTCCCATGACTAGGGACCTTTTAAGGATATGCTTATAGACCCCAGCTCCCACGTATATGATCGCCATCATACTGCTGGCAGTCAAGCAAGAATCCTAAGGGCTCTATCAACGAGTAATAGCAAACTGTAAGGTCACCTAAAGCAGTATACGATGATAAAGATAAACCAGATAGCATACTATCATCTCGAGTAAGACTGTCCTACCGGCATAGGTCCTCCCTCAATCATTGCAATCACGTGCCTGTGATCCAATAATTGACTCTGAGGGCACTATATCCAACAAGGTTTTCATCAAAGACCAGGTGTGGACTATGACGAAACCTTTTCTCCAGTGGCTATGCTCAAATCCATTCGGATCCTACTTGCCATTGCTTCCTTTCTTGACTATGAGATCTGGCAGATGGACGTAAAAACGACTTTTCTAAACAGAAGTTTGGAAGAATGCGTTTATATGGATCAGCCAGAAGGTTTTGTAGACAGTGGGAGCAGCGGGAAGGCGTGCAAGTTGCTAAAATCCATTTATGGATTAAAGAAGGCATCGCAGAGTTGGAACATCTTTTTTGATGAAACTGTCAAGGAATTTGACTTCATCAAAAACGAGGGTGAGCCATGTATATATAAGAAGATTGTAGGACGAACTGTCGTATTCCTAGTCTTGTACGTGGATGACATTCTTTTGATAAGAAATGATTTTTCTATACTACAATCGGTCAAGCTGTTCTTGTCACAAAGGTTCTCCATAAAGGACTTGGGTGATGCCTCGTACATTCTGGGGATCAAGATCTACAGAGATAGATCAAAGAGATTATTGGGACTTTCACAGTCCAGGTACATAGAGACCGTACTAAAGAGATTTAGTATGAAAGATTCCAAGCACGGTAACATACCCGCATTGTATGGAATCACCCTATCCAAGAAGATGTCTACCAAGACTGATGAGGAGAGGGTTCGCATGAGCACTATACCCTACGCTTCGGCGGTAGGATCTATAATGTATGCGATGCTATGTACAAGACCAGATGTAGCTTATGTGCTAAGTGTGGTGAGCCGGTATCAGTCAGACCCAGGTAAGAACCACTGGACAGCTGTGAAGAACATTCTGAAGTACCTGAGAAGGATAAGGAGATGTTCCTGGTTTATGGTAATGGAGACCTCAGGGTCGAGTCCTTTACCGATTCAAGCTTCCAGAGTGACAAGGATGAAAATAAGTCTTTCTCGGGTTTTGTGTTTACCCTCAATGGAGGGGCGGCATGTTGGAGGAGTTTCAAACAGGACACCGTCGCAGACTCGACGATGGAGGCTGAATACATTGCTGCCAGCGATGCCGCAAAAGAAGCGGTCTGGATGAAGAAGTTCATTGCTGAACTTCAGGTGGTTCCGTTCATTGTTGATCCGATACCTTTGTATTGCGATAACAATGGGGCTATAGCTTTAGCGAAGGAACCACGGTCCCATCAGAAATCCAGACACATCTTAAGGCGGTATCACCTGATCAGGGAGATCATTGATCGCCATGAGATTGAGGTGCGGAGAGTGGACACTAAAGAAAACACGGCGGATCCATTTACAAAGGACCTCCCTCAAGCGCAGTTCGGGCGACTTTTTGAGCTATTGGGTATGCGGTACGCTAGCAGCTGGCCTTAGTGCAGACGTTGGGTATGCGGTACACCAATTACTGGCCTTTAGTGCAAGTGGGAGATTGTTGGATATGTATGCCTTAGAGGCCATTATTGTGTAACATTTTCAAAAATATAAAATATTAATTTTGGGAATTTTTATAATTTAATATTATTTTATTGATTATTTTAATATTAAATGCAAATAAATAGGAAAAATGTTAGAAAAATTATGAAAAATTATGGAAAATTCTAAAATAGGGTAAATTAGTGAATTATGATATTTTTAAGTTTTTGTGATTAGTTTGACACTAATTTAGTGCTAATCGCGATTAAAATCGCTAATTGGGTTTTTTGGCAATTTTGTGCAAAACTTGCACATATCACATTTTCTACACTTGTGCACTTTTCTAGCCATGGTTTTCATTTGGGTTTACTATTCTTGTGAGAAGGGTGGGGTTTTAAAAGAAAAGGAAAAGAAAAGAAAATGTAATGATGAGGGTAGGTGAGAGAGAGGTGGACCATTGACCTTGAAACACTTAGCCATTTTCTCTCCCTCTCATTTCTCTCCCTCTTCCTCTCCCTTGCTGCTGCTGCCCTTCTCCATTTTCCCTCCCCTCCTCAAGCCATGAAACATCTCAAAAACTACACCAAAACCCCAAACTCCTTTCATTAAAATTGTGCAAAATCCCTAGATCTACACATGGAGCTAAAGAAGTATGGATTTGGCCACTAGAGGGCAACTCAAGAATTTTCTTGAGTTGCTAATGAAGGTAATTTCTGAACCATTTGCTTAATTATAGCCTTTCCTATAACCCCATGTCAAGATTTTATCGATATTGTGTGATACTATGGATTTGAGAGAAACCTAGTTAGGGTTTGAGTGAATTGGTGTTGCATTATGAAATTGGGCTCAGTATTGATCTTACCAACACCCTAGTGTTTGAATTGGAGCCCAAAACCTGAAGCAAACACCAGAATACGGATTTTAGAAAAGTATATCGGGGAAAAACCTGGAATCTGCCACTGTTATTGGAATCTGCTAACACCCCGAGAACCCTAAAATAATATTGAGTGGAAATTGAGATGTGCAGGCAACATAGAGGCAACACCCAAAACCCTAGCTCCCCACTCCTTCTTCAGGCCGCCAAAATCCCTTTTCTGGCCGCAAATTGCGGCCAGACCTGAGAGGAAACTCCTCGTTTTCTGTGCACAGCCCCAGTTCATCAATTCTTGGCCCTGGGTACTTCTAGTTTTGACAGATTCTTCCTAGGGTGAAATCTGGGACATATATCCTATGTTGTCGTTTTGGATTCGTGTTTCCGTATTCCGTATTTTTGGATTCTGAAATGGTGGAATGTGTTTTGCCTCGACTATTGTCATTTATACGACGATATAGAGGATTATGGATGGTTTTGAAGGCGTGCCATAGGTTCTCACCTATAGGCCCCCTTATCGTATCGTTTTGGAGTTTATGCGCCGTTTTAGATTGGATTTGGTTTTAATGCGCATATACGATATTTTGATGTGTAGGTACCCATGAAGACTTCAGGACGACAAGCAATACGTGGTGACGTCCGCAATTGGTGATGCGAGGTGAGTAGATTATATCTACGGGGGAAAGTCGGGTGGATGGCGTATAGCACCCCCGCAGTCCGTAGATAGCTTATTATATAGTATTGTGATATTAGGTGTATTTTGGTTATGTAGGGTTAGAAGTGACTAGTGTAGTTCATAGTCGCGAACCCTAGGATAGAATTACACCTATGCATATACCCTTGCTTTTCACATGTACTTACACTGTGATTGATGATATGTGATGACTTGGAGATGAGTCGATATTGTGGGCTTGGTGCCCTGAGATCGGTATTTTGATACGATTCATATGTGGGATATGACTTGCGATTCTTGCGGGCTTGGGATGTGTGTTTACCCCCGCATGCATACTTACTGATGTTACCGTTGTACTAGATATAGAGTAGTACATCCAGACTATATGATCTGATGATGGTGATATTTGTTATGTGATGAGACAGTGAGATGTTGACCCTACCCAGCTTTTGGGAATGCCGTACGATGATTTACCGTACGAGCTGATATTGATGATAGATCCGCACTCATAGCTAGAGGATATCTTACGATATGACATTGAGGCGGGATCACCGACTATATATCTACATATATACTTAGACTCAGTTAGGTGGTTTCCACACCTACCCCTCCTGATTGACCGGATACTTAGATGTAGTTTGCATAGTAGATACTTTATTGTGCTGTTGATTACTAGATTTCCGTATATTCATGCTATTCGCATTGCTGGCATATGTTCATTACCATGTTATTATCATGCTGTTAGGACACCAACACCATTATCGATGATGCGTATGTTTCACGTACACTATTTTCCGGCTCACACACTTCATCATCGATAATTGCCATGTCACTACACTGTAGTACTATTGCATTTGTGATATGATGCTTCATTCGACATATGCGCATTCCTATTCCATGTTGCATGATTTCCGATATGATTACTCTCTTTACATGTTGCATATATCATGGATTGATTGCATAGTACATCGCATTGGATTTACTTCCTGATGTTGGATTTTCATGTGATTTCTGGATTTGGGAACCGTAGCCTTTTCGAATAAGTAACCATTTAAAAACCCGGTTCCCTTGATATGATATTTGGGGCGTCGCCCCGTGTTTTCTCGGTGCTAGAGGATGGATTGAGATAGGGTATGCTCCGGAATGACGGATGCCCGATGGATTGAGATAGGGTATGCTCCGGAATGACGGATGCCCGATGGATTGAGATAGGGTATGCTCCGGAATGACGGATGCCCGATGGATTGAGATAGGGTATGCTCCGGAATGACGGATGCCCGATGGATTGAGATAGGGTATGCTCCGGAATGACGGATGCCCGATGGATTGAGATAGGGTATGCTCCGGAATGACGGATGCCCGATACAGGAGGATTTACGTGTCGATGCTAGGCACGGGTTTCATGATGTTTTTCCATGATTTTGTTTATATCCTCACATTGCATACATGATGCTTATTGTCATTGGGTGACAGGTGGACGGGTTCCACATATATACAGACATGGATCATATACAGACTGGTTTACACTTATCATACTTCATTTGTATATATAACAGGGTATGAGGGCGCTGTTATATATACCCTTACACCAATATTAGTGGAATGGGACGCTAATATATGTGTATTGATATCATTGATACTTCACCACATTTACTTCATGCAGCATACTTTACATTCATGACATGTTATTACTTGAGTACCTGGCACTACATACATGATTAGATATTACCTTATCACACTCAGATGTACTCTTGTGGATTGTATTACTGATCGTTGACTTAGGATTATGTCTTGCATTCGATTTATCCTTGTAGATGTTTCTATTCACGAGTTGGCAACTCACCCCCGTTGTGCCACAGCTCTTGCAGGTTATGCCGTACAGGTTCTATTGCGGCATTTCTGGCACATTTCCTTCTTGCGGGTGATTTGCTTTGGTAGGTGGATTCTTCCGTATCAGAACCACCATTGTATTTATTTATTTCATTGTATCCAGAAATTGTCCATCAACCAAAACTTGTATATTCTTTCAGACCTAGATATCAGTGTTGTATATTTCGACCTTAGAGTCGCGCTTAGTTGTATTGCGGATTCCCTTGTTGCTTTTGAGCTTTCTTTTGGATTTGATCCTCGCCACTTGGCGTTGTATATTATCATATCTTGCGTGGTTGTGACCGTCGATTGACGAAGAGCTAGCTCCCGCTTGGGGATGCCTTTATCATTTGCATATATTGATATCCTTGTTTTACCCCATTCGGGGCCAGTTTTACAAAAGAGACTCTGCCGAAATTTTTAGAAAAGACTTATTGTTTCCAAAACGTACTTTCGGCTTAGTTATTTAAAAACCTTGATTTCAAACCTGTATTTCTTCACTTCTTTAAACCAGTTTTCTTTACTTATTCTTCAAAAGGGTTTTAGATTTCTGGGCTTTTGGTTTACTTGGATCAGATGGAGTCCTATAGGCTTCATAGGGTTCAAGGGCCAGTCACGTGCTCTTTCGGGTCGTGACATATTGTATATGCATACATGTGGATGCTAAGGATATGTATATACAGGATATTCTTGCTCAGTGATATAGTATATTGTTTTAGTTGTCTTTTATCAGGATATGTGTATTTGTTTTTATTCATACTTTATCCAGCTTGCACATTTTGATAAAGAATTGATGCAATGATATACTATTATGGTTTGAATTTATCATAACATGGCATATGTTATACATGTTATTACATATTGCGGTTACATGTTGATAAAGCCTGTAGGATCTTGCTTGACTACCTGCGCTGTGATGGCGATCATCCTTGTGGAAGCAGGGTAGTCCATAAGCACATCCTTAAATGGTCTCTAGTCGCGTGAGTATCGAGACTGGGCATTGATACTCCAGAGTAGACTAGTGTATACGTTTCTAGCCCTGACAAAGGGTAATGGTTGGTCCCGCAGCAATTGGTCAGATGCACCTAAGATCGTATACAGGTGCTCACTGGGTGTGAGTACACTGGACGGACTCGTGGAGAACATCTAGATGGTACTATACGTATTATCAGATGGAAGTTCTCAGGTGACATGTGTACGGGTTAGTCTTCGGACCTGAGATCGTCATTTATCTCGTGTGAGTTCCCACTGTGCTTTAATCACTACCCTACCACGGCTCTACTGAGTCGTGCAAACAGGTTTTGGTTGGGTACAGTTCTGAGCCACATGGAGGCAGTGAGTGATTGTTAGGGATTCGTCTCTCCCGGTATTGGGAGTCGATATCGCACAGTGTTCGATTGGTCAGGACCATAACAACTTGGCCAAGGCAATTGGGATTTACTGATAGGTTGATCAGTAGTTTCCCGGATTGGTCCTGAGCCACATCAGCATGACTTATCGGGGTATTAGGGTCTGACGTTTACCACCCCCTAGACCCGGTATGCGATACTCTTTGACGAAGAGACCGGACTGTAGGGATATTTTCACGGATAGACTCAGTAAGAGTTCAGACGACTTTGCTCGTCGGCTTTCCTTTTCGACAGGTACCTGGGAAGCCGTTACGTACAGCTAGTGCCGCTGACGTGCTTGTGGTTAAACTCACTGCCAGCATACTGTCGAGTCTTTAGAGTCCCACACAGAGGGTTTCCCTGCTTTGGGCGAAACGATGTAGAGGCCGTATGGTTTTACGACAGGGCTTCGATCACATACATATACTTGTGTACGTGTGATGTTCGGGCGGATAATACTAGTGGGCTTTGGTTTAAGCCGGATCCTAGTATTATATTGATGGATTATTTTCGTCTCATTGTATTCATATTTTTCGGAATAAGGATACGGGTATGTATATACGGATGAGGGGCATTCTCGTAATTCACTCGAGAAAGCTTTTATAATGAGACACCTCATTAGGGTTTCCTTTTAATCTTTTGATTAAAGATTAAAGATAAATAAGGTATAGGAAATGAGGTGGAGATATTTTTGGATGAAGCATGACTCATAGCTTGACAAAGTAGATATTTGTGAGGCATGGTTGATATTTTGAAGAGATATTTTATCTCATAATTTTATTTTGTATGCTTCATATATATTATTATTATTATTATCTCACTTGAGCCATTCATTCTTCATCCAAGCCTTTTTCATCACTTACTCTTCCTCAAGCTCTCTCTTCTTCCTCATAACTCTAAACCTCTCATGAATTGAGAAACCTAGGGTTCTAAGAGACAAACTAATTCATTTTCACTCTCTACACACTTTAGGCTACTTAGATTAGCAAGCTAAGTAACCTAGTTACTTTGTTTTGGAGGTAGGAGCTTAGAGTCGGAACTCTCGGATGGATCATCTATGACACGAGGTGGCCGAAGTTCAAGCATGATCCGTACTTCCTTCGAGGAGCTAGAGGAGAGGATTGAAGACCCGAAGGACTTGATTCTCATGGTATAACTTTCTATCATAGCAGATAGATATCATTTGTAGCTAGTTGGGTTTATGGTAAAGATCCGATTTAGGGTTATTATAGCGCCTAGTTTTGTTCGTTTTCAAAAGTTTTGTTCTGCAAACGGCCACGGGAGATGACTTAGGCGTTAGCATAACCTTTCACCCATATCATCAAATCTCATGACTACGGTCGGTATCCTCCGGATATCCACCGCGCCAGATATCACCGGTAGGCAGTGCTCCCTTGCCAGGTTCATCGTCATCCCCACAAAAACACTCTCGCCCCGGGGTACCTTACCGGGTCCACCATGTACCCGAGACGGTTCATCCTACTCCTCCAATCGGGTCTAGAAAACCAACTCAATCAGGAAAACTCATGGTGGACGCCATATACATCTTATCACGAGAAAACCGCAACTTGCATTTTTAAAATGATAATGAGTTTATAAAATCGTCGCGGTTTCCCTCCAAATCCAGAAATCTCATGGAAATCCAAAATCCTAAAATCAAAAGTCAATAAGCAGTGAATATCGGCATAAAGCCCCACAATATTGCATAACAAAATGAATATATAAATGCATGGGGTATTTAAGTAAGGAATGCAATATCTAAACTAGCATATGAGAACAAGCATACTAATAATGTGTTGAAACTACCAGCTAGCAGGTTATACCAATGAAGTAACGTTTTTTAATGTGTACATGACATGGCAATTACCGATGATGATGTGTGTGACCCGGCAAGCAAGTGTATGTGGAACATACGCATCATCGGTAATGGTGCTGGTGTCCTAACAGACGGAATTCATAATAGCTAAAGAAACACATGTAATAAATATGCAATGCGATAAGAACAACATAAATATAAGAGAAAAGCGAATAGTGAACGTAACATCATAAAATATACATATCAGTGTACGAGTCATACGGTTTTAATGTTTTAAAATAGCACGAATCGAGGTTTTTAGAAAAGTAGGGGCTACGGTGTTATTGAGAAAATATATGTCTTTTGAAAAATCCGTAGTATCTCTTGGGTTGTCTTTTGAAAATATGTATGACTTTAGCGAGGTCTAGCATCTATCTAAACAACTAAAAGACTAAACTAAGAACCTAGTCAGAAGGATAAGAAAATCTACATATATTCCGGGTCGATATACCTAGTAGTCGGCGATCTAGCCTCGTAGCGTCACATACTGTATAATACATAGTACGACATTATCGAGTCAAGAGTGCGGATCAATCATCTTATATATATACCTCGCACAATAAAATCCATCGTTCGACATCCCCAAAATCGAGGGTACGGGTCAGTCATCATATATACATCATCATTCATATGGTATCATCATCGTACAATATCATGATCATGGGTACAGTTCTAAAGTCTCGTACATTCAAATATTAACAACTTACATATTGCTACATGTATGAATACATATCGCCCAACGATCCATTATAATTTCATATCATATACCACATCGCGACTTAGTCACATATCAAAATCTCACGGCATCATGCTCGATCATATCGACTCATATCCATTTAACATCTCATATCCTCATCTTATACGTATATGTATACTATATATATATATATATATATATATATATCAACGCATCCATATATATATATATACATATATACATATATACATACACACCCATCTCATATCTCGTGTGTGCATGTATGTGTGTGTATGGGCGTGACAACCTATACACTGCGGTTCCGCAACTAAGAAACTAGACTAAGAGCAATCTTCTTCCAAGTACACTCCATCTCACTTATGGTCTCCTAGAAAACCCTATTTGCTAAGTATCCGCACTACCCATATACATACCATACACATCCTAATCTACGAATTTGCAGGGGTTCTATACGCCATCCACCCGACTTCCCCTGTAGATATACATTTACTCACCTTGATCCTCGCTTGCCGAAGTCAATGATGTTGGAGATAGTGCCCTTAGAGTCAATTATTGGATCACAGGCACGTGATTGCAATGATTGAGGGAGGACCTATCCAGGTAGGACAATCTTACTCGAGATGATAGTATGCTATCTGGTTTATCTTTATCATCGTGTACTGCTTTAGGTGACCTTACATGTCACTATTGCACGTTGATAGAGCCCCTAGGATTCTTGCTTGACTACCAGCAGTATGAAGGCGATCATATACGTGGGAGCTGGGGTCTATAAGCACATTCTTAAATGGTCCCTAGTCGTGGGAGTTTCGAGACAGGGCATCGATACTCCAGAGTAGACTAGTGTATACAGTCGAGACCCCGACGAGGGGCGGTGGCCGGTCTCACAAGCCACTGGTGTCAGTTGGTTCACCTAAGATGTATACAGGTGCTCATTGGGTTATGAGTACACCGGACAGGACTCGCCGGGAATATGCTAGTTGGTCTTATACCTGACGTCAGATAGCAGTTCCCTGGTGATATGTGTACAGGTTAGTTCATCAACCTAAGGATCGTCATTTGTCTCGTGTGAGTTCCCACTGTACTTTGATTACTGCCCTACCACGCTCAAAGGAGACGTGCAAACAGGTTTTAGTTGGGTACAGTCCCGAGCCACATGGAGGCAGTGAGCGGATCTTCAGGGGTTCGTCTCTCCCGGTATTGGGGGTGAGGTCGCGCTGTGTCTAGGAGAGTCATTACACAAAGCCCTCGGCCGAGGCAGGAGATTTACTGGTAGGTATTCCAGTAGTATCTCAGGGTGTTCTGGGTTACACTCCGACACGACTTGTACCGCTTTTAGGGGTCTGACTTTAACCAACCCCCTAGGCCCGCCATGCGATGCTCATAGACGAACGGACCGGACTGTACGGATATTGTCACTGACAGGCTCAGTAGGGTGTCAGGATGAGTTCGCTCATCGACGTCCCTTTTAGTCAATAGCTGGTAGCCCGTCACGTATGGCTAATACCTCTGATGTGCTAGTGGTTAAATCCACAGCCATAGTATTGACGAGTCTTTAGAGTCCCCCACATTCAGTTGCTCAAGTTTTCGGGCGAAACGCTGTAGAGGCCGTATGGAGATATGGCAGGGTTCGATCCGATACGTGCGGTATTGCACGGATCAAGATCGGAAGGTTAATACTAGAGGGCTTTGGTTTAAGCCGGATCCTAGTATTGTACAGTGTAGATTTTGTCTCATTGCATTTGTATTCAGTCGGAATACAAATGCGGGTGTGTATACTGTTGTGCCACGGCAGCGCCCCGGCCGTCTTTCCGATGCCAAAATGCGGAAACAAAAATTTTCTTAACTTTAAACCGGCGCTACCGCTGACAATAAACCCGGATCGTAATCATTAACCTAATCCTAGCTAACAAGAGAGTGAGTAGAGAGATATACCAAGCGATCCGTGTCCTTCGGTCTTCGTCTCCACTCCGATCTCCTTGCGGAATCTCCGGTCGTCGCCTCCTCGTCAAAACGGGCACCACATCGCCGGGTTCTTTTACGGGCTCCCACCTCTGGACCGAGGCAACTCGGGCACGAAGCTGGCGCGTCGACGTGCTCAAGAATTGCTGTAGGCAAGTGTAGAATCTATGTCTCTTTGGGATGATTGAAGTTGCCATGGAGGAATGAGGAGGAGAATGAAAAAGGAGCAATGAGAAATGGAGCTAGTCCTTTTTGCAAACATAGAATGAGATGATGATAATTTTTCCCCACATTCAAAAAGAACTTTTTCTCTCCCTCTAGTAATGTGGCCGGCCCCTCTCAAAATGGAAGTGTCATGGAATCAACAAGAACGGAGGTGAGTGTAGGAAAAGTAGAATGGTGACCCCCCCCCCCCAAAAGTAAGCCTCACATCCATAAACAAATCAATCTCTTCTCATTAGTGCAAGTAATGATGCATGAAAAGAAAAGATGCCATCATGAAGCCACAAATGCAAACAACACCCTCCACAAAGATAATTTGCACAACTGCAAATAACCCCCTCCATCGGAAAAGTCCGGCCGGGAAGGAACAAAGGAAAACTGGCCGGAACGGAGTACAGACTGGCAACTTCAGAAAACTGATCCCGTAATAAATTACAGGAAAACCCCGCTACTGCATATGCATGCCCGCATTTGTATTCCCACTGAATACAAATGTAAAGAGACAAAATCTATACTGTCTAATACTAGGATCCGGCTTAAACTAAAGCCCGCTAGTAAAATCCGTCCGATCACGATCCATGCAATACCGCACGTATCTGATCGAACCTTACCATATCTCCATACGGCCTCTACAGCGTTTCGCCCGAAACTTGAGTAACTGTGTGTGGTGGACTCTAAAGTCTCGTCAATACTATGGCTGTGGATTTAACCACAAGAATGTCTATTAGCTATACGTGACGGGCTACCAGCTATTGACCAAAAGGGACGCCGATGAGCGAACTCATCCTGACACCCTACTGAGCCTGTCAGTGACAATATCCGTACAGTCCGGTCCGTTCGTCTATGAGTATCGCATGGCCGGCCTAGGGGGTTGGTAAAAGTCAGACCCCCAAAAGCGGTACAAGTCGTGTCGGAGTGAAGCCCAGAACACCCTGAGATACTACTGGAATACCTACCAGTAAATCTCCTGCCTCGGCCGAGGGCTTTGTGTAATGGCTCTCCTAGACACATCGCGACCTCACCCCCAATATCGGGAGAGACGAACCCCTGCAGATCCGCTCACTGCCTCCATGTGGCTCGGGACTGTACCCAACTAAAAACTGTTTGCATGACTCCTTTGAGCCGTGGTAGGGTAGTAATCAAAGCACAGTGGGAACTCACACGAGACAAATGACAATCTCAGGTCGATGAACTAACCTGTACACATGTCACCAGGGAACTGCTATCTGATGTCTGGTATAATCCCAACTAGCAGGTTCCCGGCGAGTCCTGTCCGGTGTACTCATAACCCAATGAGCACCTGTATACATCTTAGGTGAACCAACTGACACCAGTGGCTTGTGAAACCGGCCACCGCCCCTCGTCGGGGTCTCGACTGTATACACTAGTCTACTAATGGAGTATCGATGCCCAGTCTCGAAACTCCCACGACTAGGGACCTTTTAAGGATGTGCTTATAGACCCCAGCTCCCACGTATATGATCGCCATCATACTGCTGGGCGTCAAGCAAGAATCCTAAGGGATCTATCAACGTGCAATAGTGATCAGTAATGTCACCTAAAGCAGTACAGGATGATAAAGATAAACCAGATAACATGCTATCATCTTGAGTAAGACTGTCCTACCGGTATAGGTCGTCCCTCAATCATTGCAATCACGTGCCTGTGATCCAATAATTGACTCTGAGGGCACTATCTCCAACAATCTCCCACTTGCACTCAAGGCTAATTATTGCGATGTCGCATACTCACAGCCCGTGTGATACCGAACACCCAACTCCTCTACTAGTCAGTCTCACAAAGCTCGTTTGCGAAACTACCGCGTTCGAGGAATAGCCTCAGTGAGTGGATCCGCTAGGGTGTTTCTTTCTATGTCTCTCTTTATCTCAAGATCGCAGAGAAAGCCACTCCCGAAATGAGCAATACCTGTCTTAGAATGTGTCTGGATGTCTGATGGGACCTAGCTCATAAATGAACTCCAAATCAAAACTTCTTAGACTGTATCGTCAACTGAACTTAATCAGTATCCTGCGTCATGCCTCCCTCAGTATCCCCTTGGACCACCTGTCCAAAATACTGCACCTCGTCAGAGGGAAAACTATAACTCTGACAGTCACTCTGCCATCCAGGTCACCTTGGAAGCCTGGAATGATAACTGTCTCCTAAAGGAGGCTGTCGATATCATATCCCTAGAACATTCACTTATGTTCTAAAACTGCTTCCGAATGTTTCTCCAGGATTAGATCAATATCAACTTATTGCATCTCCTGCAAAAACAACATCTGGTGTGGTACTTGACATCTCATGATTGGCTCAATTGCCTAAGCAAGTGATCTGCCAATCATGCACATCCCTCTCCCTTTTAGTCTGTAAGACACCTTTAGAGAGGGTGACTCCATCACCTGCAGGTACACTACCGTGCCAGGAGTCGTCCATTCTAAATACTCATAGAATGCTGTCTAAGTACCCAGATTGGGAAACCACCCAAATCTAGATCTAAAACCATAGATTTAGTAATCAGAATGTCTGATATAATATCCAAGTCCTTTGTGGAGAAACCACTGTGTGACAACCAAAGTATAACCGATCGTAGTATAGGAATATCACTTCCTACTCTGTGTATGTCATCCAAATACCAGGACATCACATCCTACTACCTTCTTAACAGATCCATCCCCTATTCTGATGAAGTCAAACCTATGACTGTCACCTCAGAAATAGATGATCTATCTCCGCTATATCTGCTTTAGTCTATTAATAGACATAAGCTACTTGTCCACTATGCTTCCGCTACTCCCACTGACTACGACAACCCTCTGACAGAGTCATATACACGTACGCTTCTAAAGCCAGTTTAGAATGACGCTATACTGTAACACCCGAGCCCAATAATACTATTTATATTACTAGTTGAGGGTTATATATTGCTCACTCCAATTTTCCTATTTGTTTGGTGCTCTTTGCAAAATTTTAACCGGTTAAGTCATTTTGGCACATAACAAATTTTAACTCCTAAAATGAAATTAAAAGTGTCCATGTTGGCCTACTCGTCGCCACTAGTCGCGTGGTAGCGTCCGCGTGTCGAGATTCTGTCCCGTTTGGCTAAACGGGCAAGTTTGGACGACTACGCGCGCGTGCAAGTGTCCGACTTGGGGGCATGCATTTTAATCATTAAACACCTCTTTTCAAAATTTGGAACCCGCTTAAAATCCTATAATTTGAATTTGGAACATTTGGGCGCAACCCGGGCTCGATTTGGAAATGTTTCATTTCGCGCCAAAAAGGCCCATTTTAATTTAATATCTTAAACTATTTTTTATACAAGTGTATATTTTCCTTAACTGTAAATCATTCAAAATCCTCTTAAATCCCTTCTTAAATTCTCGTGATCAGCCAATCAGCGCGAGGACTGTTCACTCGTGGGCCCCGTCTTCCCTTTCTCTCTCTCTCTCTCACTCTAAATCCTTTCTCTCTCTCTCTCCAATCTCTCTCTCTCTCTCTCTCTTCCTCTATTTATCTTCATCCATGCAGCCGCCTTCTCTTCCGCACCACGAGACAACCCACGAAACCCTAACCCTAGCTCCTCACGACCTCACCGCCGACCTCCCCGCGACCTCGCCGTCGCCGTCAGCACCGCCTCAACCTAGCCGCACCCTCTTCCTCCTTCCTCTGTTCATCTTCCGCGCCTGCACCCAACCCCCGACGACTTCACCGGGTAGCAACTCTCACCGTCGACGCCGCCTTCTCTCGCCGACGACGCCGGAGACTCCCTCTCCTCCTCCTCATCGCAACCTCGTCATCGCCTTCCCTCTCCCCTCGCCGGACCACCAGCAAACCCGAGCCCGACCCTGCACCATCCCCGGGTTCGCCGGAGAACGCGCCGTCGACCCTCATCGACGTCACCCATGCCACCTCCGTCTCCCCCTCGACCACCAGAGCAGGCCAGCACCCTTCTACTCGCTGCAGCACCCTCTTTCCAGCGAACTCAGGATTTCCAGCCATCGTGGTTCGCCGTCGCTGCCTCGCCGGCGTCCCAGCGCCGTCGAGCCCACCGGGGTTACCCCTGGTGTCTCCCGGTAAGCCTTCCTCACCTTTCCTTTTGTGCAAATCCCCCCCGCTGATCTTATTCCATATATCATTGTTGCTAACTCGTTGCCGATGACTTTTGCCGGAATCCGACCGTGCCGTCTTGTGAACTCGACGCTCCAGCGAGGTACCCTGACCGTGTGATCCCGTTGTTCTCTGTTGGGACTCGATCCGTGGACCGTGCAACCATATCGTGTTTTCTGCCGACTTTGCATCCGTGCTTTCCGGTTTGCGAAACCGTCGATGCAAGTATCTGAATGCTTGCTTTAACATGCTAGCATACGAGATCTAGTCTTGCTATGCAGTTGAATATCATACTATATAATACTACAACTTAATGATGGTAATTGATATTATATTATAAGTTAGAATTGACAGTTGCAGTTATCTTTAACATGGGATCGTTATAATAGTTTCTCGTAATTAATCGACCCACTATCAATCCATATTTCAACTAAATAAAACAATTGGATCATATCTGCCTTATTTGTTAAATCATTCACGAGACAATTATTATATTTAGTGCAAATTCATATAGCTTCATTACTTTATGATTGTGGATATTGCTTCACCTTGTGGCTATTGCACCCCAAAGGTGCGTGAACCTGTTAATAAGAGAATACAAACATCACTGTGGTTACATGGAATAATATGGTTATTTACTGTTTCCTGCTGCTGTTCATTATTTGATTGTATACCTGTTGTGAGCACATACTCGATTGCACTACATATTGGCCTGACCCTGCTACACATGACATATATATACATACCGACTCATCCCGTTGTACCATGAAATGACTTGTTTCATGATTTCATGCTTAATGCCGACAAACCCGACCATCCCTGCTGTCTATCCAGACAGACCTACTTTCACCGGATTTTCTGTTGGCATTAGTCCTTGACTACTGAATACCTGACCTGACATACATAGCTTGGGGGTATGGGGAAATCAAAGGTGAAACCGACTTGTAACTCAACAGTTCGATACATGTTCTGATCAGTCTTACGGGCTTGGCCAGCCCCGGAGTGTTGATGCTGACATCACTCGCCCATCCTACTACCTTTTACTGCTTAGCGGCACGTCTCGGATTCAGCCCCGAGGGCTTTGACCGTGGTCCCGGGCACGCACGAGATACTATTGAGTTATATCGACGATTCATCAATTGGTTTCAAAGACTATAGAGTAGAAACCTGATAGGACAGTTCAGTCACCATTGCACAAGACCCTGCTCTGTTATTTCTTAGTACTGCTTTATTCATGTTCATACTTGCATTGTTTATTACCATGTTCATATTATATTACTTGATGACATGACGCGCTGACGTCTGGGTTTTGCATGGCCCAGATTCCATACCACTGTCGACGACCGAGCAGGAGTACTTCAGCCAGCAGGCTGAACTGTGAGTTCCTTAGGGTTTAGTTTATTTATTTCATTTCATTTCCAGATGTGAGCCCGCATTATGGGACGTACTGTTTATTCATTGTATTAGATCATTAGCTTCCGCACTTATTGTTTATTGATTCTTGTTATTATGGATTTGGACATGTATTAGATTAGCTTATTATCTTGTTCTTGATATCCTTACAACCGTAATGTGACCGTGGATGGATACTTCCTACCCACAGGTAGCATGGTTGGCTATGTCACGTGCCCAATCTTGCGTACTCTGGGAAGCGGGGCGTGACATATACTCATCCTCCTGCCGAGTCTCACACTCTGGAGCAACAACAATGGAAAGTCTGGGTAAACAAGAACCTCCCTGTCACCGTCCTTGAGGCTACCGGAGTACCTCTCGGGTGCCTGAAGTTACCCACCTTATCTGCGGAGTGGCCAATGGAATGTCAATCCAGATTGAATCTTTAGGTTCTTATCAAATCTTCAGTAATCGTTTGTGGTTCTGGAATCACTTCCAGTTCTACCATACTCCCACTACTGTTTTCTGAAAAAATCCAATTTTATTAAAACTGTGGCGAGTCTAGAACAATATCACTATTGATCTTCCAGATGGTAGAAAGTCAACCATCATCATAGCCTGGGTCAACCCACAAACAGCCATTACAGAAACGTGCCTTGAGTTATCCAGAGTCTGGTTTTAAGCATAAGCCGGACAACTCCCCGTACCTTAACGTCGTTAAGATATGAACTGTTCTATATCCAATATATAACCAGAGGCACTGATTTAATTGAACCAAATTCAAATCATGCAGCTGTCACCAGTGCATGTCAACTAAATGGAAGGAGGCCGATCAACGTTACTCAACTTAGGAGTACTTCCAATTATGAGTAACCTGAAAGAGAAGCAAGTTCTCTTAACCATTACTATCAACTGAATACCATATACAAGTATTTGCATCTTTGATCACTTTGAAGAATCCCGATACTTGCAATATCTGGTTTTCTACTTTATTCTTATACATATAACTCCTCAAAACTTAGACCATGCATTTCTACGAAACACATATCTAAGAACTAGAGAAGTCATGAGTAAACAGAATATAGTACGAGGACTAACCCCTCTGTCCTAATAGACACTGGACAATATACAATACTCTGTACAAGTCCCCTGAGTCTAATAACTCATTCACTGTGTGTCGTAGGTTGAAAACTGTACTTATGGTTAAGAAGAATTACACCGCCGTTCAATGCTCCTTACCTAACCATCCACTGATATAGGTAAATATCATAGACATAATTTCAAAAAGGTATATCTCACTCTATAAAAATAGACGTACAGATATGTCAATTTGAAATTGGTGCATAACAACGGATATTCAAAACCAAATATTTGCCGTCCGGCAAACAACCCAGGCGACTTCCTCAAATATCACTAATTACAACGAATTCCGATATAATGAGGATGATCACCTAATTCCCAATAACTTACTCCCACTCATCATCTGTAAAACCATACAGATGTGAGAATCATACCTGGTAAATACATACCCTGGAGTAAGTATCTAATCGGGAAATCAGTTTTCCTTTAACAGTACACAGTAAAACTGAAACATCGAAATGTTTCGATGGGGTATCCGGGTATTCCTAGTAATGCCTCTTCCATTATCCATATTCACAACTGTAACCGTATAATTCTTTGCCATCTTTCCAAATCCCTTTATATGTCTTTAGTCATTACCTTCTGTACACCCTTTTAGGCCAAATGGTTTTCTTCCTTCCTACCGTTCGGCACCAGCCTATGGTTTGGAAGAAGACTATCCAATAAGCATAATGGTTGTACTGTCCTAATCCTAGGAGCACTCGCAATGCGAGAGAAGGTGAAGATAAAAGACAACCGAATAAATCTTATTCCTATTTCTCCTGAACCAGAATCCATCCCCGAACTGGAACAAGTTCCTTTCGAGTTCGTATATAACCATACGATGGAGTATCCAATAAACTGTGGATCTTCGTAGTGATACGGAGTGTCCTTGAGAAATACAAAGGTGTTTTAGGATTGGCAAAGAAGTACTTGGTTTGGTCGTGAATAGCAGTCGCAATTTACTTTGCCCTCTTACTAATCCCTTTCTTTGTCTTTACATAATACCTTTTGTACACCATCGTTATGCTAATCGGCTTTCTTCATTCCCTACCGTTCGGCACCAGCCTAAGGTTTGGAAGAAGACTATCCAATTTGCGTAATAGGTGTACTGTCCTAATCCAAGGAGCACTCCCAACCTGAGAGAAGGTAAAAGGAAAAGACAACCGAATAGTCCTATTCGTTTTCTCCAGAACCAGAAACCATCCTCGAATAAATTCCTTCGAGTTCGTATATAACCATACGATGGTTTTGTCCAATGGAAGTGGACGTTCGTAGTAATACGGGGTGTCCTGAAGAAAAGGGTTAAAGTAGGAGTGGCAATGAGGTTTACAACTCTGACAATCCAAAAGCAGTGTTTAAAGAAGGTTCGGTTAATCTTGGTCACTGAGTCATAGTCAAGGGTCGGGTCATGGTCGCTGCCAAAGAGAGAGAGAGAGAAAAGAAACACTCAGCGTGCACTCTAACCTAGATCAGAATGGTTACCAATTTATCTAATCAGGAAACCTCCCACTGTAACCTCAAATTCTTCTCCAAACCTGAAAGAAGAATTAGTCGGGATCACCCGAGGAGTAAACCAACTCATCAGTGGGAATAGGGATCCAACTATCATCGCATGACAACTTGACGGAATCCACTCAAGTCACCACACTCCAGAAGGTATGCGCATGCCTGGAAAGTTTCAGTTTCTTTAGAAACTCCCGATGTGTGTTTTTACCCCAAGGACCCAAGTGACCTTGACTGAGCCAACATATCAAAGGATCCTAGTCAAGTTCAACCCGTCATTATCTTGATTGCATTAGACCCACCCGCACGAGTCCTTGACTGAGCCAAAATGACCGTACGACTGTCCTAACCAATCACATATCCATAAGACAGAAAAGCATTACAGAGCTACCGCACACTACGCCTCGGCTGAGCACGACATACGTAGCACGAATACTAAGCAATACTAATCTGAAATGACGGAGGGCTACGGCTGGTTTTTGGCGAAAAAGCTTTAACGTAATGAACTTGATATCGTTGAAGGAACCGGATAACTTTTTATAAAAACATAGTGACGAAAACCTTTGCTAAAGAGGTCACTCCCGGTGAAGGGATCTCGGCTCTTTCCCCGTAGAATGAGGTGCAGGATATTCCAACTGAATACCACGATGCAAAGCAAAAGGCAATCGGCTATAGTGAAGTTATTACCCTGACGCAAACTTCTGTCCAAGGGGTCACTCCCGGTGAAGGGATCTCGGCCCTTACCTCGTCGACTGAGGTGCAGGATATTCATAACCGAATACCACTGTGCAAAACAAAAGAGAACGTCTTTGCAATAACAGCTTTTTGAAAAATGTTCCAACAACATCAGAAAAGGTTTGTTTAGCTTGCATTGATCCGAATCAACGCAGTCCCATCAATTGATCACACCAATAAAGAACGAAAATAATGATGAACGTATATGCCATCCGCATTCGCCACTGGGTCCCGTCATCACCCGTTAGGTTACTTAACTAACGACAGAGCGGGGACTGGACTAGCGCGGATGCAAAACATATACAACATCTACTAGTATATATATCAATATACAATATTCGCTCAAGGCGTGATAAAATGCAACATCACAGAAATGTAACCAGCATCACAGAACAATACAGATATCTGGAAGCCCCGGGTTTCACAGAGCCGCTGCTGAAACCCGACGTTCCCGTGGTCGTGTGGATAGCCTGTGCAATGAAATCCTAGACCCCTACGGGCGCGGCAAGTTACCCGCCAAAACCTGAAGCGAGGCAGCCCCCTTCAGCAATGTGAATGGACCACCCAACACTTCACGGAATCCGGTAACTTGGGCACCCCTCCTAGGTCAACCTGTACCCCCTACGAGTGCGGCGAATAGCCCGCCAATTCTAGAGTGAAGCCCCCTCCGTCTCAATACCATGAGATGCGGGCTTGTTGCCCTCTAGAACCCGGCTATCCGTGCACCCCTCCTTGGGGTAATCCTAGTACAGAAAGTAAAATATACATACAACGGGTACATCGACCCGGTCGTGCCCCAAAAGAATAATACAAACAGGCAGTGACGGCAGTCCACATGTCGGACGCTCGCCCCGCAATATCAAATGTACATATAAAATAAAACTGTACTACCACTTCAACCAGGCTATCCCCCACGACCAATCCGCAACATCACAGCACAACACAGAACATCAACGTGAATGTCACGTTCATAAATCCTTCTAAAAGGGCTATAGCAGATAGACTGGATTTACCGATCGAATGACATTCATGGTCCCAGATATAATGTAAATACTGTGAACTAACATGTTTAAAATTTTCGATCGATTAAATTTACCGAAGTGGGCCCCAAGCACTACTGTAGCACTCAGAGAAAATCTGGGCCCAAAAAGAATATTCCAAAAACCCCATTTTCAACTCAGAAGCCCACTGTACAAATTTGGTCAAATGAACAGTTAAATGCGCGGCGTAACCGCGGCCAATTCGTGGGTTTGGCCGCGGTTCCGCGGTGGTATGATGACTTCACTCGACCAAATTTTCGAAGATTGCTTATAATTCCCTGCATGTATTTCTGTAATGTACTGAAAAAATTTTCGAGCCAAAAAAAAAATCGACAGAAACCTGATGCACTTGAAATCGGGTTTTCGGAAAATTTGTTCGATCGAGTTCTAAACATACTAGAGCAAGCTAGACTAGGTTAATGGCATGGCTCTGATACCATGTTGTGCCACGGCAGCGCCACGGCCATCTTTCCGAGGCCAAAATGCGGAAACAAAAATTTTCTTAACTTTAAACCGGCGCTACCGCTGACAATAAACCCGGATCGTAAGCATTAACCTAATCCTAGCTAACAAGAGAGTGAGTAAAGGGATATACCAAGCGATCCGTGTCCTTCGGTCTTCGTCTCCACTCCGATCTCCTTGCGGAATCTCCAGTCGTTGCCTCCTCGTCGAAACGGGTACCACATCGCTGGGTTCTTTTACGGGCTCCCACCTCTGGACCGAGGCAACTCGGGCACGAAGCTGGCGAGTCGACGTGCTCAAGAATTGCTGTAGGCAAGTGTAGAATCTATGTCTCTTTGGGATGATTGAAGTTGCCATGGAGGAATGAGGAGGAGAATGAAAAAGGAGCAATGAGAAATGGAGCTAGTCCTTTTTGCAAACATAGAATGAGATGATGATAATTTTTCCCCACATTCAAAAAGAACTTTTTCTCTCCCTCTAGTAATGTGGCCGGCCCCTCTCAAAATGGGAGTGTCATGGAATCAACAAGAAGGGAGGTGAGTGTAGGAAAAGTAGAATGGTGACCACACCCCCAAAAGTAAGCCTCACATCCATAAACAAATCAATCTCTTCTCATTAGTGCATGTAATGATGCATGAAAAGAAAAGATGCCATCATGAAGCCACCAATGCAAACAACACCCTCCACAAAGATAATTTGCACAACTGCAAATAACCCCCTCCGTCAGAAAAGTCCGGCCGGGAAGGAACAAAGGAAAACTGGCCGGAACGGAGTGCGAACTGGCAACTTCAGAAAACTGATCCCGTAATAAATTACAGGAAAACCCCGCTACTGCATTTACATGCCCGCATTTGTATTCCTACTGAATACAAATGCAAAGAGACAAAATCTACACTGTCTAATACTAGGATCCGGCTTAAACTAAAGCCCGCTAGTAAAATCCGTCCGATCATGATCCGTGCAATACCGCACGTATCTGATCGAACCTTGCCATATCTCCATACGGCCTCTACAGCGTTTCGCCCGAAACTTGAGTAACTGTGTGTGGTGGACTCTAAAGACTCGTCAATACTATGGCTGTGGATTTAACCACAAGAACGTCAGAGGTATTAGCCATACGTGACGGGCTACCAGCTATTGACCAAAAGGGACGTCGATGAGTGAACTCATCCTGACACCCTACTGAGCCTGTCAGTGACAATATCCGTACAGTCCGGTCCGTTCGTCTATGAGTATCGCATGGCGGGCCTAGGGGGTTGGTAAAAGTCAGACCTCCAAAAGCGGTACAAGTCGTGTCGGAGTGAAGCCCAGAACACCCTGAGATACTACTGGAATACCTACCAGTAAATCTCCTGCCTCGGCCGAGGGCTTTGTGTTATGGCTCTCCTAGACACAGCGCGACCTCACCCCCAATACCGGGAGAGACGAACCCCTGCAGATCCGCTCACTGCCTCCATGTGGCTCGGGACTGTACCCAACTAAAAACTGTTTGCATGACTCCTTTGAGCCGTGGTAGGGTAGTAATCAAAGCACAGTGGGAACTCACACGAGACAAATGACAATCTCAGGTCGATGAACTAACTTGTACACATGTCACCAGGGAACTGCTATCTGACGTCTGGTATAATCCCAACTAGCAGGTTCCCGGCGAGTGCTGTCCGGTGTACTCATAACCCAATGAGCACCTGTATACATCTTAGGTGAACCAACTGACACCAGTGGCTTGTGAGACCGGCCACCGCCCCTCGTCGGGGTCTCGACTGTATACACTAGTCTACTAATAGAGTATCGATGCCCAGTCTCGAAACTCCCACGACTAGGGACCTTTTAAGGATGTGCTTATAGACCCCAGCTCCCACGTATATGATCGCCATCATACTGGTGGGCGTCAAGCAAGAATCCTAAGGGCTCTATCAACGTGCAATAGTGATCAGTAATGTCACCTGAAGCAGTACACGATGATAAAGATAAACCAGATAGCATACTATCATCTTGAGTAAGACTGTCCTACCGGTATAGGTCGTCCCTCAATCATTGCAATCACGTGCCTGTGATCCAATAATTGACTCTGAGGGCACTATCTCCAACATATACACAGTATCGGGGTTTTCCTGTAATTTATTACGGGATCAGTTTTCTGGAGTTTCCAGTTTGTTTTCCGTTTCGGCCATTTTCGTTTGTATCTTTCATTGGCTGAAGATTGGTGGAGGAGGGCTTATTTGCATTTGTGCAAATTAGCAATTTGGAGGGTTGTTTTTGCATATTGTTGGATCATCATTGCTTGACTTTCTTTTGTTCATGATGGCTCATCATGACTTGGCTTTGGGTGATGATGATGGGTTATGATGGTGGGTTTGGAGTGTTGGTTTTTACTAGTAATCATTCCTTATCATCATCACATTTTTCCCTCTTGCATTATGGTTGCTCTCTCTCACTCCCCTCTCATATTCCTTCCCACATACATGGCCGGCCAAGGTAATGGGGCTGTCCAATTTTTGGTAGGGAAGTTTTTGATCTCTTATCATTTTTGCTTCACCAAAAATCACAAATTCAACTCCATAGTTCATCCCTCCACTAAAAGGCAACATCCACTACCCCAAATGAGACATAGTTCTCTACACTATTCTACAGCAAATCTTGGGCACGTCGGCTCGCCAACTTCGTGCCCGAGTTGCCTCGGTCTAGAGGTGGGTGCCCATAAAAGAAGCCGGCGACGTGGTGCCCTTCCGGCGAGGAGATGGAGACCGGACATTCCGCGGGAGATCGGGACGGCGACGAGAAGACCGAAGGACACGGATCGCTCGGTATATCTCTCTTCCCGTCTTTTAGTTAGCTAGGACTAGATTAATGGCCCGATCCGGGTTTTAGTGCGCGGTGCTGCCGGTTTGCTAGTTTGCAAAGTTTTTCGTTTCCGCATTCCGGCGTCGGATTGACTGCCGGGGCGCCGCCGTCCACTTACAGTGGTATCAGAGCCTCGCCATTAACCTAGTCTAGCTTTGTCTAATATGTTTACATTTTCGATCGAACAAAATTCCAAAACCTGCATTTTCAAAAGCATCAGTTTCTGTCGAAATTTTTTTAGCTCCAAAATTTTTTCAGGTTGTTGCAGAATGATGTGCAGGGAATTTTAAGAATTCTGTGAAATTTTGGTCTCGTAAACAGTCTACACCACCGCGGAACCGCGGCCAAACCCATGCTTGGGCCGCGGTTCCGCCGCGACTTGCACTGTTCAGTGTACCAAAATTTTGCAGAAAGCTCCTCACTTGAAAATAGGGTTTTTGGAATGTTCTTTTTGGGCCCAGATTTCTGTAAGTGCTACAGTAGTACTTGGGGGCCCACTTGGGAAAATTTGGTCGGTCGAAAATATTAAACATAATAGTTCACAGTATTTACATTATATCTGCGACCGTGAATGTCACTTGATCGGTAAATCCTGTCTAACTGCTATAGCCCGGTTAGACGGATTTGCGAACGTGACATTCACGTTGATGTTCTGTGATTGTGCTGTGATGTTGCGGATTGGTCGTGGGGGATAGCCTGGATGCAGTGCTAGTACAGTTTTTGTTGTATTATGTACATTTGATATTGCGGGGCGAGCGTCCGACATGTGGACTGCCGTCATTGCCCGTTTGTATATTATTCTTTTAGGGCACGACCAGGTCGAGGTCGATGTACCCGTTGTATGTATATTTTACTTTCTGTACTAGGATTACCCCAAGGAGGGGTGCACGGATAGCCGGGTTCTAGAGGGCAACAAGCCCGCATCTCATGGCATTGAGACGGAGGGGGCTTCACTCTAGAATTGGCGGGCTATTCGGCGCACTCGTAGGGGGTATAGGTTGACCCAGGAGGGGTGCCCAAGTTGCCGGATTCCGTGAAGTGCTGGGTGGTCCATTCACGTTGCTGAAGGGGGCTGCCTCGCTTCAGGTTTTGGCGGGTAACTTGCCGCGCCCGTAGCGGTCTAGGATTTCATTGCACAGGCTATCCATACGACCAGGGGAACGTCAGGTTGCAGTAGTGGCTCTGTGAAACCCGGGGATCCCAGATATCTATATTGTTCTGTGATTCTGTACATTTCTGTGTTGTTGCATTTTATCACGCCTTGAGCGAAATATTATATATTGTTATATATATACTAGTAGATGTTGTATATGTTTTGCATCCGCGCTAGTCCAGTCCCCGCTCTGTCGTTAGTTAAGTAACCTAACGGGTAATGACGGGACCCAGTGGCGAATGCGGATGGCATATACGTACATTATTATATTTCGTTCTTTATGGTGTGATCAATTGATGGGACTGCGTTGATTCGGATCAATGCAAGTTAAAAACAAACCTAATCTGATGTTGTTGGAACACTTTTCAAAAAGCTGTTATTGCAAGGACGTTCACTTTTGTTTTGCACAGTGGTATTCAGTTGGAATATCCTGCTCCTCAGTCGACGAGGCAAGGGCCGAGATCCCTTCACCGAGAGTGCCCCCTTGGACAGAAGTTTGCGTCAGGGCAATAACTTCACTATAGCCGATTACTTTTGCTTTTCATCGTGGTATTCAGTTGGAATATCCTGCACCTCATTCTATGGGGAAAGAGCCGAGATCCCTTCACCGGGAGTGACCTCTTTAGCAAAGGTTTTCGTCACTATATTTTCAAAAAGCTATCCGTTCCTTCAACGATATCAAGTTCATTACGTTAAAGGTTTTCGCCAGAAACCATTCGTAGCCCTCCGTCGTTTCATATGGGTGGTCAATAGTATTCAAGCAGTGTATGTTGGCCAAAGTCAAGGCACAGTGATCGGTAGCTATTGGGTATTCATATGCAGCATAGATAGATGCGTTGGTTTGGGGCAGTCGTACTACTATTTTGGCCAAAGTCAAGGGTATGTACGGGTGGGCTCAAATTAACCTGGAGAATGACGGGTAGAACTTGACATGCGACTTATGATATGTTGTCCAAAGTCAAGGTCATAAGAGCATGGGGCAAAAATCACATCGGGAGTTTCTAAAGAAACTGAAACTTGCCAGATATGCACATACCTTCTGGAGTATGATAACGTGAGCGGATTCCGTCACATTATCATGCGATGATAGTTGGATCCCGATTCCCACTGATGAGTTGGTTTACTCCTCGGGTGATCCCGACTAATTCTTCTTTCAGGTTTGGAGGAGAATTTGACGGTACAGTGGGAGGTTTACAGATTAGATAAATTGGTAACCATTCTGATCTAGGTTAGAGTGCACGCTGAGTGTTTCTTTTCTCTCTCTCTTTGGCAGCAACCATTGACCCGACCCTAGACTATGACTCAGTGACCAAATTAACCGAACCTTCTTAAACACTGGCTTTTGGATTGTCAGAGTTGCAAACCTCATTGCCACTCCTACTTTTACTCTTTTCTCCAGGACACCCCGTATTACTACGAACGTCCACTTCCATTGGACAAAACCATCGTATGGTTAGATACGAACTCGAAGGAATTTATTCGAGGATGGTTTCTGGTTCTGGAGAAAACGAATAGGACTATTCAGTTGTCTTTTCCTTTTACCTTCTCTCAGGTTGCGAGTACTCCTTGGTTTAGGAGATAGTACACCTATTACGCAAAATGGATAGTCTTCTTCCAAACCTTAGGCTGGTGCCGAACGGTGGGGAATGAAGAAAACCAATTAGCATAACGATGGCGTACAGAAGGTATTAAGTAAAGACATATCAAGGGATTAGTAAGAGGGCAAAGTAAATTGCGACTGATATTCACGACCAAACCAAGTATTTCTTCGCCAATCGTAAATCACCTTTGTATTTCTCCAGGACACTCCGTATCACTACGAAGATCCACAGTTTATTGGATACTCCATCGTATGGTTATATACGAACTCGAAAGGAACTTGTTCCAGTTCGGGGATGGATTCTGGTTCAGGAGAAATAGGAATAAGGTTTATTCGGTTGTCTTTTATCTTCACCTTCTCTCGCATTGCGAGTGCTCCTAGGATTAGGACAGTACACCCATTATGCTTATTGGATAGTCTTCTTCCAAACCATAGGCTGGTGCCGAACGGTAGGGAAGGAAGAAAACCATTTGGCCTAAAGGGGTGTACAGAAGGTAATGACTAAAGACATAGAAAGGGATTTGGAAAGATGACAAAGAATTACACGGTTACAGTTGTGAATCTGGATAATGGAAGAGGCATTACTAGGAATACCAGGATACCCCTACAAAACATTTACAATGTTTCAGTTTCACTGTGTACTATTAAAGGAAAACTGATTTCCCGATTAGATACTTACTCCAGGGTATGTATTTACCAGGTATGATTCTCACATCTGTATGGTTTTACAGATGATGAGTAGGAGTAAGTTATTGGGAATTAGGTGATTGTCCTCATTATATCTGAATTTGTTGTAATTGGTGATATTTGAGGAAATCACCTGGGCTGTTTGCCGGTCGGCAAATATTTGGTTTTGAATATCCGCTGTCATGCACCAATTTCAAATTGATATATCTGTACGTCTATTTTTATAGAGTGAGATATACTTTTTTGAAATTATGTCGATGACATTTACCTATATCAGTGGATGGTTAGGTAAGGAGCATTGAACAACGGTGTAATTCTTCTTAACCATAAGTACAGTTTTCAACCTACGATACACAGGGATTGAGTTATCAGCCTCAAGGGACTTATACAGAGTATTGTATGTTGTCCAGTGTCCATGAGGAAAGAGGGGATGGTCCTCGTACTATATTCGGTTTACTTATGACTTCTCTAGTTTTTAGACAAGTGTTTCGTAGAAACACAGGGTCCGAATTTTGAGAAGTTATAGGTATATGATTAAAGTAGAGAACCAAGTATTGCAAGTATCGGGATTCTTCAATGTGATCGAAGATGTAGATACTTGTGTATGGTATTCAGTTGATAGTAATGTTTAAGAGAACTTGCTTCTCTTTCAGGTTACTCATAATTGGAAGCATTCCTAAGTTGAGTAACGCTGATCAGCCTCCTTCCATTTAGTTGACATGCACTGGAGACAGCTGCATGATTTGAATCTGGTTCAATTAAATCAGTGCCTTTGTTTCTATGTTGGATATAGAACAGTTCATATCTTTACGATGTTAAGGTACGGGGAGTTGTCCGGCTTATGCTTAAAACCAGACTCCGGACTGCTCAAGGCACGTTTCTGTAATGGCTGTTTGTGGGTTGACCCAGGCTATGACGAGGGTTGACTTTCTACCATCTGGAAGATCAATAGTGATATTGTTCTAAACTCGCCACAGTTTTAATAAAAATGGATTTTTTCAGAAAACAGTAGTGGGAGTATGGTAGAACTGGAAGTGATTCCAGAAAAACAAACGATTACTGAAGATTTGATAGGAATCTAAAGATTCGATCTGGTTTGACATTCCATTGGCCACTCCGCAGATAAGGTGGGTAACATCAGGCACCCGAGAGGTACTCCGGTAGCCTCAAAGACGGTGACAGGGAAGTTCTTGTTTACCCAGACTTGCCATCGCTGTTGTTCCAGACTGTGAGACCCGGCGGGAGGATGAGTATAGCGTCGTTCTAAACCAGCTTTAGAAGTGTACGTCTATATGACTCTGCCAGAGGGTTGTCGCAGTCAGTGGGAGCAGCGGAAGCATTGGTGGACAAGTGGCTTATGTCTATTTATAGACTAAAGCAGATATAGCGGAGATAGTTCATCTATTTCTGATGTGACAGTCATAGGTTTGACTTCATCAGAATAGGGGATGGATCTGTTGAGAAGGTAGTAGGGTGTGATGTCCTGGTATTTGGATGACATACACAGAGTAGGAAGTGATATTCCTATACTACGATCGGTTATACTTTGGTCGTCACACAGTGGTTTCTCCACATGGGACTTGGACATTATATCAGACATACTGGTTACTAGATCTATGGTTTTAGATCTAGATTTGGGTGGTTTCCCAATTAAGGGTACTTAGACAGCATTCTAAGAGTATTTAGAATGGACGACTCCTGGCACGGTAGTGTACCTGCAGGTGATGGAGTCACCCTCTCTAAAGGTGTCTTACAGAATAAAGGGGAGAGGGATGTACATGATTGGCAGATCACTTGCTTAGGCAATTGAGTCAATCATGAGATGTCAAGTACCACACCAGATGTTGTTTTTGCAGTAGATGCAATTAGTTGATATTGATCCAATCCTGGAGAAGCAGTCGGAAGCAGTTTTAGAACATAAGTGGATGTTCTAGGGATATGATAACGACAACCTCATTCGGGAGACAGTTATCATTCCAGGCTTCCAAGGTGACCTGGACAACGGGGAGGTTGTCAGAGTTATAGTTTTCCTTCTGACGAGGGGCAGTATTTTGGACAGGTGGTCCAAGGAGATACTGAGGGAGGCATGGCGCAGGATACTGATTAAGTTCAGTTGACGATACAGTTTAAGAAGTTTGGATTTGGAGTTCATCTATGAGCTAGGTCCCATCAGTCATCCAGACACATTCTAAGACAGGTATTGCTCATTTCGGGAGATGGCATTCTCCGCGAACTTGACATATAGAGAGACATAGAAAGAAACATCACAGCGGATCCACTCACTGAGGCTATTCCTCGAACACAATAGTTTCGCAAACGAGCTTTGTGAGACTGACTAGTAGAGGAGTTGGGTGTTCGGTATCACACGGGCTGTGAGTATGCGAAATCGTAATAATTAGCCTTAAGTGCAAGTGGGAGATTGTTGGAGATAGTGCCCTCAGAGTCAATTATTGTATCACAGGCACGTGATTGCAATGATTGAGGGAGGACCTATCCCGGTAGGACAGTCTTACTCGAGATGATAGTATACTATCTGGTTTATCTTTATCATCGTGTACTGCTTTAGGTGACCTTACATGTCACTATTGCACGTTGATAGAGCCCTTAGGATTCTTACTTGACTACCAGCAGTATGAGGGCGATCATATACGTGGGAGCTGGGGTCTAAAAGCACATCCTTAAATGGTCCCTAGTCATGGGAGTTTCGAGACAGGGCATCGATACTCCAGAGTAGACTAGTATATACAGTCGAGACCCCGACGAGGGGCGGTGGCCGGTCTCACAAGCCACTGGTGTCAGTTGGTTCACCTAAGATGTATACAGGTGCTCATTGGATTATGAGTACACCGGACAGGACTCGCCGGGAACGTGCTAGTTGGTCTTATACCTGACGTCCGATAGCAGTTCCCTGGTGACATGTGTACAAGTTAGTTCATCGACCTAAGGATCGTCATTTGTCTCGTGTGAGTTCCCACTGTACTTTGATTACTACCCTACCACGCTCAAAGGAGACGTGCAAACAGGTTTTAGTTGGGTACAGTCCCGAGCCACATAGAGGCAGTGAGCGGATCTTCAGGGGTTCGTCTCTCCCGGTATTGGGGGTGAGGTCGAGCTATGTCTAGGAGAGCCATTACACAAAGCCCTTGGCCGAGGCAGGAGATTTACTGGTAGGTATTCCAGTAGTATCTCAGGGTGTTCTGGGTTACACTCCGACACGACTTGTACCGCTTTTGGGGGTTTGACTTTTACCAACCCCTTAGGCCCGCCATGCGATGCTCATAGACGAACGGACCGGACTGTACGGATATTGTCATTGACAGGCTCTGTAGGGTGTTAGGATGAGTTCGCTCATCGACGTCCCTTTTAGTCAATAGCTGGTAGCCCGTCACGTATGGCTAATACCTCTGACGTGCTAGTGGTTAAATCCACAGCCATAGTATTGACGAGTCTTTAGAGTCCCCCACATTCAGTTGCTCAAGTTTTCGGGCGAAACGCTGTAGAGGCCGTATGGAGATATGGCAGGGTTCGATCCGATACGTTCGGTATTGCACGGATCAGGATCAGACGGTTAATACTAGAGGGCTTTGGTTTAAGCCGGATCCTAGTATTGTACAGTGTAGATTTTGTCTCATTGCATTTGTATTCAGTCGGAATACAAATGCGGGTGTGTATACACAGTATCGGGGTTTTCCTGTAATTTATTACGGGATCAGTTTTCTGGAGTTGCCAGTTTGTTTTCCGTTTCGGCTATTTTCGTTTGTATCTTTTATTGGCCGAAGATTGGTGGAGGAGGGCTTATTTGCATTTGTGCAAATTAGCAATTTGGAGGGTTGTTTTTGCATATTGTTGGATCATCATTGCTTGACTCTCTTTTGTTCATGATGGTTCATCATGACTTGGCTTTGGGTGATGATGATGGGTTATGATGGTGGGTTTGGAGTGTTGCTTTTTTCTAGTAATCATTCCTTATCATCATCACATTTTCCCCTCTTGCATTATGGTTTCTCTCTCTCACTCCCCTCTCATATTCTTTCCCACATACATGGCCGGCCAAGGTAATGGGGCTGTCCAAATTATGGTAGGGAAGTTTTTGATCTTATATCATTTTTGCTTCACCAAAAATCCCAAATTCAACTCCATAGTTCATCCCTCCACTAAAAGGCAACATCCACTATCCCAAATGAGACATAGTTCTCTACACTATTCTACAGCAAATCTTGGGCACGTCGGCTCGCCAATTTCGTGCCCGAGTTGCCTCGGTCCAGAGGTGGGAGCCCGTAAAAGAAGCCGGCGACGTGGTGCCCTTCCGGCGAGGAGATGGAGACCGGACATTCCGCGGGAGATCGGGACGACGACGAGAAGACCGAAGGACACGGATCGCTCGGTATATCTCTCTTCCCGTATTTTAGTTAGCTAGGACTAGATTAATGGCCCGATCCGGGTTTTAGTGCGCTGTGGTTCTGGTTTGCTAGTTTGCAAGGTTTTTCGTTTTCGCATTCCGGCGTCGGATTGACGGCCGGGGCGCCGCCGTGGACTTACAAATGACGCCACTCTCTCCCTTGTCGTATGATGTTCCCGTGGGGTACCTATAATTTAAATACGTCGTATTGTTATTAAGGATCAACACGAGAACACCGAAACGGCATACGAAGTGCATATAGGTTAGAACCTATGGCCTACGCATGCAAGAATAGTCAAACAACTCTCGACGTTGTCGTGCAAACGTTAATCGACCGAGAGAAAACACAAATACCAAAATCCAAGTCATTAAAAGTCACAAAACCAAAACAGCAACTCAAGAAAACACCTCCAGATTTTGCCCTAGGTTGAATTAGCCAATTCTGCATATATAGGTGGTCTAATTATTAGATAAATGAACCATATACCAAGACCCAACCCCAGATTCCCCAATTTGGCTACAATTTGTGGCCACAAGCATTAAAATGGCGGCCCAGAGTAGGAGGTGGAGTCTCGGGTTGCTATGGTACCATCTAGGTCACCTGCACGACTCACGGTAATCGCTATAAATTTTTTAGGGTTCCCGGGTTATAGCAGATCTCAAAATATCACCACAAATCCTCACAAAACCCGACATCGGAGATTCTAAGTTCATGTCTTGGGGTTTTAGTCTCTGGTTTAGTCCAAAATACTAACACTACAGGGGTTGTAGTCACCAATTACACCTCAATACACAATCACAATTCATAATACCACCCTAAATCTCATCTTGGAATATTCTAACATCACTAATCCACATTAGTTCTATTCTAAACCACACTAGGATATAAGGAAATTCAAATGCTAACTAATGGTGTGGGATTATACCTCATTTGGCAACTCAAGAATTTTCTTGAGTTGCCCAAAGTCTCCAAAATCTCCACTTAATCACACCATGGTCATTGTGAGGAGCTTGTGCACATTTTTTGTGAAGAGGGTATATGGTTTTGGCTACATTTTGGTGGTGTTTAGGGGGGTGGTATAGGAGGTGAAAGGAGAGGAGATGAAGATGGAGAATGAGGGGAGATGAGGGAAAAATGAAGAGAAGAAGAAGACTTAGGGAATTATGTAGAACCTTCACTCCCTCTCTCTCTCCTACCCCCTCTCTCTCTCCTACCCGCTCTTTTGCCCATACTCCATGGTCCCCTCATCAAAATATCTCACATGCATATTCTTTTCTTCTTCTTCTTTCTAAACAAAAACCTTAGTAAAACCAATATGAGCCATGGTTCTTGACACAAAAAGAATAACAAGTGTTTGCAACATGATTTGTTGCATGACATGCACAAAACACAATTAATGCATAATTAAAGAAGTATTAATCGAGTTTAGTAATATTAACTTATATATAATTAATTGTATACTAAATTGTAAAATGCCCAATTTTCATAAATTCTTTTAAAATCAATAATTAATATAAATTTCCAAATATTTTCCAATTTATCGGTATATAATTATACCATATCATTTAAAACTAATCTCCATACTTTAAAATATTCATAATCTTAATTAATTTAATTATTTAAATTCCCAAGATAATATTTTATTCTCTGAAATGTTACATTTAGGTGGATGTGGACCACATCGCTTACAAATGTAAAATCATATCCTTCTTTAGAAAGTAAAGATACAGATATGATATCACAAGCTAGAATAGGTACACACAAACAGTTACGTAAAAATCAATATCTGCCCACTTGTCAATCCTAGGTGATATTCCCCCACGGATACAGCGTCCACGCATATTCCGTTAGCAACCCTGAGAGTCATATCACCTATCCTGATAACTCTACGGTTTCTCAAAGCAGTAAAGAATTACAGATATGAGATCCTAATCCGGTATCTAGTACCCAGGAAGTAGAGTTAATTGACAGACTGTTTTCAATCACAAACACACCCGAAGCCGAAGCCACAACATGCTTCGGATCCTGGATTCTGGCTTTCCAAGCCCTGCATTCCTTCTGCCAATGTTCTTTCCTGTGACAATAGGAATATCCCTCCTTCCCTGCTGTTAGCCCTGAAACTTTTGCCCTTCCCCTTCCTTCTACCTTACTGACACTGCCTATCGGTTTTGTGGAGGTCTTCTTCTTCTCACCCTTGGCTTTCTCCTTGGATCCTGGAGAGGAAGGTTCCCCAATAAGTAGAGCGGGTTTCTCCCTGGTTTTCCTTCAGGGTGTCCTCAACTGGAAGTACAACTTTCTTCCCCTGAGTGTAAGTAGAAGGTAGGGACTGTAGAACCAAGTCAATACTCGACTCGTTCTCCAATGTGGTCTCCAGGTCCGTGAGCTCATCAATAGCTATTCATCGTAGGACGTCGTCCCCTACGGATGACCCGACAACTAACCCCGTTTGAAGCAATTCCTTCGAGATCTCATATCTTGCGATACGAGATTGCTCTCCATATAAATCTTTGTTATGGAGGAAGATGGAAGCTAAGTCCATCTTCTCGTGCTGTCTCTGGTATACACCATCCATTGAGGCAAACATGAGGCACTTGGTATTCGCATTGTCTTTTTCCCTTGTCTTACGGATATCAACATCTGCGACGGTGGAAACTGGACCTGGGGTGGCGGGGAGAATAGTAGTAAGGAGGTGGCCCAGCTTGTCATAGGTAATGAACATCTGGACAAACCTTTGCCAATCAATATAGTCTGGTTTAGTCAATTAATTATCTAACTGTAACCTAAGTCCGGTCACATGGTTGTTGCAATTAGGAGAGAGAGGAGAAACACTCAGCATGATGCTCTTGTAAGTTTAGATTGGTTTTTAGTTTATCTAAACAGGATGGCTCCCACTGTTTCTTGAATCCTTCCTCAAACCATAAAGAAGAATTAGTCAGGATTAATCTCACTCTTACAATACTTAACCTTTCAACCAGACTGGTGTTGGTTCTTTGAGGGAGGTTTTCCAACACTTTCGCGAAGTTTCTTAATTACATAACCTCTTTTCCCTGGAGGCGTAGCCCCGCTAACACCGTTCTAGACACCTACTTGGTTTATAGCATTGATTGTTTTATTGAAAAAATCTCTCGAGGAGTAGCGAATACTCACAGTAGGATTGGGATCCAAATATCATTGTGTGATAATCCTAAAGGAATCCTACCAACATTATCACACTCCAAATGGTATGCAGCACTAGCAAGTTTCAGTTTCTTTAGAAACTCCCGATATGGGTTTTTTCCCCATGCTCTTATGACCTTGACGAAGGCCAACATATCATAAGTCACATGTCAAGTTCTGCCAGTCATTGTCCAGGTTAATTTGAACCCACCCGTACATACCCTTGACGAAGGCCAAAATAGTAGTACGACTGTCCCAAACCAACACATCTATCTATGCTATATATCAATATCCAGCCGCTACCAATCACTATGCCTTGGCGAAGGTCAACAAACATAGCTTGAATACTACTGAATATTCATATGAAATGACGGAGGGCTACGACTGGTTTTGGCGAAACCGTGAACGTAATGAACTTGATTTAATTGAAGGAACCTGATAGTTTTTAAAGGAGTGGTTTAAGCTCCGCATTTAAAAGTTTCTGTTTTGAAAAAAACGAGTGGTTTTAAAATTTGTTCCAATGATTCAGCTTCGGTTTATTTGCTTTGCATTAATAATGCAGTCCCATCATTTACACCTATCATTATAGAGAGAAAAGAAAATAACACGTCCGCTTATGCCATCCGCATTTGCCATTGGGCCCCGTCTAACACCGTTAGGTTACTTAACTAACGCTAGAGCGGGGGCTGGACTAGCGCGGATGCAAAACATAAGCAACGTCTACTATATAGCATATATATAATAATCATTCGTCTTATGCAATAATAGGCATTCCAGATCACAGATTAACATATTAGATATACTGGGAATTCCGTTTTTTGTTTAAGCCTGTAACGAAATACGGATTCCACGGTCGTGATGAATAGCCAAACCCCACCCCAGACCCCTACGGGTGCGGCAAACTACCTGTCAAATTCCCGAAGTGAAGCAACCTCCCTCAGCAAAGTGAGTAGGCCACTCGGCACTTCAAAGAACCCGGTAGTTTGTGCACCCCACCTTGGGTTTATCCTAGGAGCATAAAAACAGTAAAAGAAATAATACAATGGTGGCTACAACATCAACCCGGATGTGCCCCGCAAAATAATATTACATCACTTTTACAATTTACATCGAATGAAAGAAAAACAACTCTCTTCCCACATCCCTGGCTATTCATCATCGACGATCCAATAGAGTTCATATACACAAACCAACAGATATGTGCAACCCCAAGCTCTGGTGAGTAGATTTAACATCTATGGGGAAATCGCCTGTGTGGCGCTAAGCGCCAAAGGCTAGGATTCAAGTGAATTACTTTAAGTGATATGCCTATTGACCATACATAGATATAAACATATATTAATCTAGTAATAATTATCACATCATATTTCATGTTAAACATTGATATAATATTGATAGGACACTGCACCATTACAAACGGTTCATGCTGCACGAGCACTATATGTTACACACACACCGTTGGTAATTGCCATGTCATGCACACTATAGAAATGGCCTTAGATAAATATATTGTACCGTATTTATGATTTGTATTTAGATAGTTATTCTTGTTTTAGTTCACATTATTATACTTACATTGCTGTAGTAATATTTTTATATGATGTTTTATTCGATATCATGGATTTGAGAAATCACAAGATACTTTCAAAAACTGGTATTTATTTATAAATGTGTGGATTTCCTTTGATATGATCGCATTACTTTGTCACGACCCAAAATTGGCCCGTGACGGCCCTAATACTACGCAACGCCAAAAGACGTAACGCAGTAAAAGAAAGCCAAAACCCAGAAATCTAAACCAAGAAAATACGGAAAAGATAGTATAGTTTTTGAAACATTTGAAATCGCAACCCAAATTCTTTAAAAGTCTTACTTTCTTTCTTTAAAATTTTGGCAACACCCCCTTTTTGTAAAAACTAGCCAAGATGAATACAATACAAATATACGACGCCGTAGAGAAGAAATAAAGACAATAGAGAGAAAGCTGTATATAAAAGACAACAAATCCACAATTAATATACAATAACGTCCTCACCAAGTCTCTAAGTCAACAATACAATAGTAGATGGAGAGTACAAGATACAACGAATTTACAATATGAAATACTGATAATCATCTAACCCACCTAAGCAAAATAGTACTGTGAGCTGATGCGGTATCTGTAGCAAAAGATGATAGATGGATACTGAATAGCCTGCCTCGACTACTCTAGGGAACAACCTGAAACACCTGTGGCACAACGGGGGTGAGTTGCCAACTCGTGAATAGTAGATAACATATGCAGGTAATCGCAGGAATGTACGTACAACATGGATCTAAGATATGCGATTACAGTAATAACATGTCATGTGAATGCAGAATAGTGGAAAGTACACTAGCAGGTACAATCAATATGTGAAGCAATGATGACATGATAATAGTATGCAATAACTATGCAATAGGGATATGAGAAAGCAAATATGCAACTATCATAAGGGTACACTAACAGGTACTACCAATATATGAAACTGTGCATAAAATAGATAAGTGTGAGGTATAGGGTGGAATATGTCATTTCCACGGAAACTTGACATCGTGGCAGGATCACAATCCATCAAGACACTCCAATCCACAAATCCTCAAATCAGCCCCCAAACTGGGCTCTCACATCATATAAGTCACACATCTCCTCAATGTACAATATCGAGTAATCTCCTATATCCCGAATGTACAAATCAACAATCACATAGGTATGTCCAATATCCAATCTCAATGAATCACCTAATAACCCAAGTCAAATCTCCAGTAAGAATCTAACATCCTAAAGGTATATATATACAGAAATAAATATGATGGGGGCAATACACATATATTAGCGTCCCATTCCACTAATATTGGTGTAAGGGTATATATAACAACGGCTAAATCCCCTGTTATATATACAAAGGTGTTAAAAGAAATATCATGAAAACCAATGTGCCAAGCATCGACACAGAAATCCTGACCACGTATCATACGCTATCCCGAAAGCACGAGTGCCTAGCTCTGGCCCTCGCCTTTCGACGTATGCATACGTACATGACTCCCAGCGGTGTCTCCGCAATCCCCCGCCGAGTCATGGGTACTATCACCGGTAGGTACTCGCCCGCCTCCAGGCTCAATCGGCAAAATCTATCGATCTTCTTACCGAGGGGAACTATACCGGGCCCCACCATGTACTCTCATACGGCAACCACACCTCATATGGAGTATATAATCAGCACCGATAAAACACATGGTGGACGCGCAAATATCATATCAAGGAAACCGGGTTTTTCAATGTATGCATAATTTCATGAACTCCCGCGGTTCCTAAATACCAAAAACACCATGTAAAAATCCAAATAAATAAATGCACAAATCCAGGAATAATATATGCGATATATCTGAATGCAAGCATGTAAATGAAAGTATTTAGCTGAAACCAGATGTATGCAAAATCAATAAGGTACAGCTAAGTATAGGTATCTACCTATAAGTAAAAGATGTCGTATACCCCCCTGGGTATAAGTAAAATATGTACAAGGTATACCTGTAGCTGTATCGCAAGGTATAGATGTACCTATCACTAATGGTAAGATACACTATAGGTATACCGATAAACTAGATGTCAAGTATGATAAGCAATAAAGTATCTATAAGGGGTTGTGTGTGACATGGCAATTATTGACGGTGTGTGTGTAGCATACAATCCGTGTTCGGGCAACATGAACCGTCAATAATATGTGCAGTGTCCTACGGCTGCTAGTCACAGTACACCTATATCAAGGAAATAAACTAAAGGCGCAATTCTAACAATGACGTAGAATATGCGACAAATATTGAATCCCAGCCCAGACGCATAACGCCATGCGGGCGATTCCCCTGTAGATGTTAAATCTACTCAGCTACACTCCACGCTAGGTGAATCCTACCATGTGCTCCCCCTGTAGCAGTGTCCATAGTCCCTGCCTGCAAACCTGCAAATAAGACATGAAAATCATATATAAGCCAAATATCTCGCAAAACGCGATATCGAACCAAAACGAGAAACTCGCGTCGCGAACCAAACACGCGTGTGCACGATACGCTGAATCGTGTGTGTACGCGTCTAAAACCATCGCGACACGCCGCGATACGCTGGATCACAGAACCCACTCACGTATCGCGCGTATCGCGCAAACACAACGAACACCAAAAACGATATATGATCCCATATTTTCCTACAGGTCAAATATTACAAAACTAGACATGCCAAAACACTATACAACACAGAAGACAACCCTAGCCAAGACCCTAACACCCCTGCCCCCTCTTTGGCCGCAAATTGCGGCCAAAACCATTAAATCGGTGGCCTACCTTGGGAATGGTGGGTTCGTGCTCTGGTGGTGGTATCTTGACCTAGTGTACATACTCCAGTCTTCTCAATTTTATCCTGTAGGGTCCGGGTCAAAAGCAGATCTCAGAAGTCACAAATATCGCTTTAAAATCACCAATGCACAAGTTTGAAACCTTATGGTATTTTAATGTAATCTGGGCTATTTCTCAGTTGAAGTGACCCTATTAACACTAAAATAGGTAGGGTTATCTAACACAATCATCAATCATCCAAAAGTCCACTCAAAACATCATAATTAGCACTAAACTAGCTAATTAACACTAACCGACACCAATAAGCACACAAGCTAAGCAACAAGGGGATTTGGGTTCAGAAATATACCCTAGAGAACCCAAAGAAGCAGGAGAAGAAGTGTATGGGGGAGGAAGAGCTTCTGCAAGTGCTGGGGTTCCTGTTGCTGCTGTTGCTGATGCTTGCCTCTGCTGCCGCTGCCCTCTGCTGCTGCTGCTCTCTGCTGCTGCTGCTGCTGCTCTCTTGTGCTGCTGCTGTTGCTAGGCTGATGTTGTTGTTGTGGTTGATTCTATGGCTGCTGCTGTGCTGTTTGGAGATGCTGATGCTTCAAGCTGCTGCTGCTATTGTTTGAGCTGCTGCTGTTGCTGCTGTTGTTGTTTGAGCTGCTGCTGCTGTTGTTGTTGGTGGTGGTGTGTGTGTTTGTTGTGTGAGAGATTGAGAGTGAGAGAACACAACAAGTCAACCCCCTCCTCTCTCTCTCTCATTAATGAAGGCATGGGCAAAGCCATGATGCCCCATCATGCACTCTCTCTCTCTCTCTCACCTAGGTCAACACAAAGAAAGTCAATTTAAAAACCTTATTCAAATTCATTTTAAAACAACCATAACACTTAAAACCCAAAACACTTAAACAAAACATAAAATTAGATTAAGTAATAGGTAGTTCACCATGTTGCTAATCATGGTTAAACCTCCAAAACAACCCTAGTTATCATGCACAAGTGTGTGCAAGCCTAGGAAAATTCTAATAAAATACTCATTATATAGGATAAAATAATTAAAAACCAAATTGGTAAACTTTTTATTAAAAACCATACATTAAAATATAATTAGCTACAAAACTCATTCTAAGGTGTTACAATCTCCCCCCTTAAAAGAAATTCGTCCCCGAATTTAAGAATATACTAAGCGTTCCTTCAAAGAGAAGATTACAACTCTCAAATCTCGCTCGCAGCCTCCCAAGTGATTACCTCACTATACGGCTACGTCCAAGAAAACCCTTCACAGATGGCAAGACCCTTGACCGACGTTCCTTCACCTGCCGAGCCATTAACACGCATGGCTGCTGGTGAACGAAAGATCGCGTCCAAGCCCAAAAGGTTTGGTGCCAAATCATGTGAGAAAGGTCATGAAGGTAATTGTAAAACATCATCACAAGGAATACGGGGTTAAAATCCAATAATCTGGGCGGAAGAGCCAAATTAAAGGCAACGAAACTAACTCGCCTATAGGATCTTAAAAGGACCTAAAATCCTGGGGTATGCTTCCAAAAATCCAACACGTCATTCATCGGAAGTCCATAGGAATACATGATCTTTCCCTGCGAACTCGAGTCTAGGACCAAGGCAGTCGGCATAAGACCTCAGTTCGCAATGGACAATTTCCATCCTGACCTAACACAACTGGACCATCTCCGAAGTCTCTAGACTAGCTGGGGTCCAAAATCCTACTTACGCAGAGTCAGAAAAACAACAGACTGGTGATCGTTACAACCTAACCCCTAAACCTAAAGGTGGCCAATTGGAGTGTCTCCTGATAACAGCTATCGAAGGAGAACCCTAACGATGGCGAGTGACGATCCCCAACTGCTGACAACAATCAAACAAACACACAACTTAACAAGAACCAACTGAGCACATTGAGTATAACCGGACGACAAGAACCCGAATGGAGTCGCACCCTGTCTAAACTTGGGTAGAAACCATAACGAAATTCGTGGAGATCTGCTCCCACTCCTACTTCGTACGGTAAAAGGTTGAAACTCTCCAGCCGGCCTCAAATGCTCGACCCAAGCACACAACAAAACAGACACCTTGAATCGAACCATGAAAACTTCTCTTTACATTCCTGTTCACCCGTAACTATCTCACAAGTCATGTCAATATTGGCGGAACTTGAATGAATACAGAGAGTTGACTGATGTGCTTACTCTAGGATTGCACGTCTCTACCTGATAATGTCAGGTACACAAACGTGTCCCTAACTTAGCACATCATTGTCGCAAATCAAGGTCTCCGAATCATTACCCAGCCGAGTATGCTCAAGTATCTCTGACGAACGAGCATCGGCGGGCAGTGTCTCACGAAAGCGATTAAAGAAAAGTAGTCGGGCGCGGACATGAGCAAGCTGTCCCCTCCGTAGAGACGAACTTAAGCTGTACTCGACGATCACACAAGAACTGTAAATCTGTAGAAGACTATCACAACAATCAAAATCTGCTGCAGGAAGATGTACATTAAGCTCTGGTGGTCCATGGAAAATCTGACACGACTCTCAACCAAGTAGCGTCCCCAAATCTCCAACGCAAACCACCGCGGCCATCTCCAGATCATGAGTAGAACATCCTTCTCGTACTTCCCTTAAATGTAGGGAAGCAAAAGCGATAACTCTATAGTGTCACCTCAGTACACAATCGAGCCCACTGAAGAAACATTACAGTTAACAACATGGTAGCCCGAACCAAAAGCAAAGAAAGAACTAATGCAGTTGTTAACCGAATCTTCAACTGCTGAAAACTCCGCACACATGCCTCAGTCTAAAGAAAAGAAACCTTCCTTCCAGTCAATTCAGTCGACGGTGCAGCACTACTCTAGCAATCCTGCACGAAACGGCGGTAAGAACCTGCTAAGCCCAACAATCTGCGGATCCCCGTCCTGCACACAATTCTGGGCCTAAGCTGTACGGCCACGATCTCCTTCGGAACCATACGAAACCGTCTCCCGTGACTACAAGACCTAGGAGTCAACACAAAACAAGCCTGAAGAAACACTCCGAGAATTTAGCAAACTGCTGGTGCTCTCTCCAGTATCTGCATAACAAATCCTCAAGTGCTACTACTGTCCCTCAAGACACATTAGATAGACCAGAATGTCGTAAATAACACAACAAAACTGGTCGAGGAACGGCCTGCAGAAATCTGGTTCATCATATCTACGAATGCTGCTAGGGCATCAGGGAATCCAACGACTCACTGATACACACAAAGCCCGTAGAACGCATAAGGCAGTCGTCGGAATGCCATCACTCCGAATCCGCAATAATGATGACCTGATTCCAAGCAAACATAGAAAATGTCTCGCACTCTGGAGCTGATCGAAGAAATCGTCACGGCGAGGTGAAGGATACCTATCCGCACCGTAAGCCGGTTCAATTGACGATCCGTCGATACCCAACCTCAAACTGCCGTCTTCCTCCTCGACGAACAGAAATAGGAGCTCCCAAAAGCGAAACACTCAGACGCACAAAACTTTCCAAACAAACAACTCTGCAGCTGATCCTTTAGCTCGCAAGCTTCGTCGGCTCATCCCGAACAACGTCGGAAAACTCTCGTACGAAAAGAACACCGGTCCAACAAACCCTCTGTGGCTACGGTATCACGAATGAACGCCAAGAATCCACGAAATCTCCTCAGTAGCCGACTAGCGAAAAAGGCTGAATTCAAGCTGTGAGAGGCGGCACAACTATCCACCTGCACAACAAGAACTGACTTGCCGGGGAAAACAGAACCTAACTTGTTTCCTCACGGTAGTCCACAGACGCCTAACACGTAACTAAACAGTCCATGCTCAGGAGAACGTCAACTCCAACCTCTCTAGAAGGATAAAAATGACGGACGAACCTCTATCTCCTATCCGATTGGCACAAAACTGAAATACGTGTCGCGCAACAAAAGAATCGCTGACAGAGGTTAACACAACTACTACTAATCTACCCGACAATGGTACAAGCATGAAAAACAAACGAACACATCAAAGAACAAGTGAAATAAGGATACCTGAAAACTCTGCATTGGACGTCTGCGCGTCCCGATGAGTAGAAGCGAACTCCTGTGTCTGCCCTCTGCTTGCAGCTGGATGAACTCCTCTGGTAGAATGAGCCCTCTGAGCGAACCTCCCGCGTCCACGACCTCTCTGAATACGATCCTGACACCGTGCCGAGGAACAATCCCTGACGAAGTGCCGAAGGCTTCCGCATCGAAAACATCCACGCGCTGACTGCTGACCATCCTGGGGATGAGAGCTGAACGACTGTCTTCGTCCTAAGCCTCTGCTACTCCCGCGACGGCCACGAAATCTGTCTCGATGACAAAACCTCTGCCTCTGGGCTGGTACACTGGTATGAGTCCTCCACTTTCCTGGAACTCTCTTAGCCTCTGGAATATGTGCCTCGTCAACTGGAGCTGCAACCACTGGTGCTATGTAGGTGACGGACTGCTGCACGCTGATCGTAAGTGACAACTGAGTAACATGGGTGACAACCTCCTGTCGTAGCTCCCGAACGACATCAACCAAAGAACTCATAGTCTGGCGGAAGTCCTGCATCTCTGCCAAAAGTCTATCAATAGTATATGTCGTAGGCTGATCCGTCTGCACCTGTGCAACTAGAGTGCCATCCTGGTCAGTACTCGTCTCACCAGAGCCAACTCTGACCTCGGCCCTCGCTGCATCACTCTGAGTCCCCATAGTCATCGGCGCCAAGGGTATAAATAGATATAAGATTCGATGAGAATAAGGAATCGAATCTTAAGGATATGAATCATCAAGGAAGGAATTTCAAGTAAATTGTACTTAGGTCAATTAATGCAAAGTACCGCACAGTGGGTATGCCGCAGACATACACACACTACATTACTCTGTTTAAGCTACCTACTCCATCATACTAAGGTCATCCTACACTCCGAAAGGTAAAACCTAACGCTCTGATACCAACTTTGTCACGACCCAAAATTGGCCCGTGACGGCCCTAATACTACGCAACGCCAAAAGACGTAACGCGGTAAAAGAAAGCCAAAACCCAGAAATCTAAACCAAGAAAATACGGAAAAGATAGTATAGTTTTTGAAACATTTGAAATCGCAACCCAAATTCTTTAAAAGTCTTACTTTCTTTCTTCAAAATTTTGGCAACACCCCCTTTTTGTAAAAACTAGCCAAGATGAATACAATACAAATATACGACGCCGTAGCGAAGAAATAAAGACAATAGAGAGAAAGCTGTATATAAAAGACAACAAATCCACAATTAATATACAATAACGTCCTCACCAAGTCTCTAAATCAACAATACAATAGTAGATGAAGAGTACAAGATACAACGAATGTACAATATGAAATACAGATAATCATCTAACCCACCTAAGCAAAATAGTACTGTGAGCTGATGCGGTATCCGTAGCAAAAGATGATAGATGGATACTGAATAGCCTGCCTCGACTACTCTGGGGAACAACCTGAAACACCTGTGGCACAACGGGGGTGAGTTGCCAACTCGTGAATAGTAGATAACATATGCAGGTAATCGCAGGAATGTACGTACATCATGAATCTAAGATATGCGATTACAGTAATAAAATGTCATGTGAATGCAGAATAGTGGAATGTACACTAGCAGGTACAATCAATATGTGAAGCAATGATGACATGATAATAGTATGCAATAACTATGCTATAGGGGTATGAGAAAGCAAATATGTAACTATCATAAGGGTACACTAACAGGTACTACCAATATATGAAACTGTGCATAAAATAGATAAGTGTGAGGTATAGGTTGGAATATGTCATTTCCACGGAAACTTGACATCGTGGCAGGATCACAATCCATCAAGACACTCCAATCCACAAATCCTCAAATCAGCCCCCAAACTGGGCTCTCACATCATATAAGTCTCACATCTCCTCAATGTACAATATCGAGTAATCTCCTATATCCCGAATGTACAAATCAACAATCACATAGGTATGTCCAATATCCAATCTCAATGAATCACCTAATAACCCAAGTCAAATCTCCAGTAAGAATCTAACATCCAAAAGGTATATATATACAGAAATAAATATGATGGGGGCAATGCACATATATTAGCGTCCCATTCCACTAATATTGGTGTAAGGGTATATATAACAACGGCTAAATCCCCTGTTATATATACAAAGGTGTTAAAAGAAATATCATGAAAACCAATGTGCCAAGCATCGACACAGAAATCCTGACCACGTATCATACGCTATCTCGAAAGCACTAGTGCCTAGCTCTGGCCCTCGCCTTTCGACGTATGCATACGTACATGACTCCCAGCGGTGTCTCCGTAATCCCCCGCCGAGTCATGGGTACTATCACCGGTAGATACTCTCCCGCCTCCAGGCTCAATCGGCAAAATCCATCGATCTTCTTACCGAGGGGAACCATACCGGGCCCCACCATGTACTCTCATACGGCAACCATGTAAGTGCACGGCGGCGCCCCGGCCGTCAATCCGACGCCGGAATGCGGAAACGGTGAATAACTTAAATTTTGCGGACTTTGCAAACCGGCACCACCGCGCACTAAACTCCGGATCGTAACCATTAACAAGTCTAAGCTACAATAAGAAAGGGAAGAGATGTATACCGACGATCCAAGTCCTCCGGTCTTCATCTCCACTCCGATCTCCTCACGGGATCTCCGTCCGTCTCCTCCTCGTTGGAAAGGGCACCACGAAGCCGGGTACTTTTACGGGCTCCCACCTCAATACCGAGGCAACTCGCGCATGAAGCCGGCAACTCGACATGCTCAAGATATGCTGTAGGAAGTGTAGTGTAGAGTGGATGTCTCACTTTGGGGTTTGTTGCTATTTGTAGATGATGGAGGAAACAAGATAAGAAGAATGGTGCTTGCATTTTTCTTAGCATGAAAAGAGATCAAGAAAGAAGAAAACTCTCAAAGATGAAGCTCTCATCTTCTTCTCACTCAACCATGGAAAAAAACTTATGCATCAAGTGAGAATAATGGTGGAGGAAAAACTATATGAAGCAAGAAGGGAGGTGAGTGTAGGAGATGTAGAAAGGGTGACCACATCAAGAGACAAAGAAACATACACCATGCTTCATACTATTGAACCCATACCCTCACTTTATCACAATCAAATCTCATAAAGCAAAAGCATGGTTGAAAAGAAATGAAAGCTATCATAATCAATCTTTTACAAGAAACCCCCTCCACAAATGTTATTTGCACAATTGCAAATAACCCCCTCCATCGGAAAAGTCCGGCCGGGAAAGAACAAAGGAAAACCGGCCGGAACGGAATGCAAACTGGCAACTCCAGAAAACTGGTCCCGTAATAAATTACAGGAAAACCCCATACTGTGCATACACACTCGCATTTGTATTCCGACCGGATACAAATGCAAAGAGACAAAATCTACACTGTACTAAACTAGGACCGGCTTAAACCAAAGCCGGCTAGTAATATCCGTTCGATCCTGATCCGTGCAATACCGCACGTATCTGATCGAACCCTGCCATATACCTATACGGCTACTAGTACAAACCGTCCGATCCTGATCCGTGCAATACCGCACGTATCTGATCGGACCCTGCCATATCTCCATACGGCCTCTACAGCGTTTCGCCCGAAAGCTTGAGTAACTGAAAGTGTGGTGGACTCTAAAGACTCGTCAATACTATGGCTGTGGATTTAACCACTAGCACGTCAGAGGTATAAGCCAATACGTGACGGGCCACCAGCTATTGACTAAAAGGGACGTCGATGAGGAAGCTCACCCCGACACCCAACTGAGCCTGTCAGTGACAATATCCGTGCAGTCCGGTCCGTTCGTCTATGAGTATCGCATGGCGGGCCTAGGGGGTTGGTAAAAGTCAGACCCCCAAAAGCGGTACAAGTCGTGTCGGAGTGTAGCCCAGAACACCCTGAGATACTACTGGAATACCTACCAGTAAATCTCCTGCCTTGGCCAAGGTCTTCGTGTAATGGCTCTCCTAGACACAGCGCGACCTCACCCCCAATACCGGGAGAGACGAAACCCCCGAAGATCCGCTCACTGCCTCCATGTGGCTCGGGACTGTACCCAACTAAAACCTGTTTGCACGACTCCTTTGAGCCGTGGTAGGGTAGTAATCAAAGTACAGTGGGAACTCACACGAGACAAATGACGATCCTCAAGTCGATGAACTAACCTGCACACATGTCACCAGGGAACTGCCATCTGACGTCTGGTATATGACCAACTAGCATGTTCCCGGCGAGTCCTGTCCGGTGTACTCATAACCCAATGAGTACCTGTATACATCTTAGGTGATCCAACTGACACCAATGGCTTGTGAGACCGGCCACCGCCCCTCGTCGGGGTCTCGACTGTATACACTAGTCTACTCTGGAGAATCGATGCCCTGTCTCGAAACTCCAACGACTAGGGACCTTTTAAGGATGTGCTTATAGACTACCAGCTCCCACGTATATGATCGCCCTCATACTGCTGGTGGTCAAGCAAGAATCCTAGGGGCTCTATCAACGTGTAATAGCGACGTGTCATGTCACTTAAAACAGTACACGATGATAAAGGTAAACCAGATAGCATACTATCATCTCGAGTAAGACTGTCCTACCGGGATAGGTCCTCCCTCAATCATTGCAATCACGTGCCTGTGATCCAATAATTGACTCTGAGGGCACTATCTCCAACAATCTCCCACATGCACTCAAGGCTAATTATTGCGATGTCGCATACTCACAGCCCGTGTGATACCGAACATCCAACTCCTCTACTAGTCAGTCTCACAAATCCCGTTTGTGAAACTATTGCGGTCGAGGAATAGCCTCAGTGAGTGGATCCGCCTAGAAGTTTCTTTCTATGTCTCTCTATATCTCAAGTTCGCTGAGAAAGCCATCTCCCGAAATGAGTAATACCTGCCTTAGAATGTCTGGATGTCTGATGGGACGTAGCTCATAAATGAACTCCAAATCCAAACTTCTTAGACTGTATCTTCAACTGAACTTAATCAGTATCCTGCGCCATGCCACCCTCAGTATTCCCTTGGACCATCTGTCCAAAATACTGCCCCTCATCAGAGGGATAACTATAACTCTGACAACCTCCTTGTCGTCCATGTCACCTTGGAAGCCTGGAATGATAACTGTCTCTCGAATGAGGCTGTCGTTATCGTATCCCTAGAACATCCACTTATGTTCTAAAACTGCCTCCGACTGTTTCTCCAGGATTGGATCAATATTAACTTATTGCATGTAGTGCAAGAACAACATCTGGTGTGGTACTTGACATCTCATGATTGACTCAATTGCCTAAGCAAATGATCTGCCATTCATGAGTATCCCTCTCCCCTTCAGTCTATAAGACACCTTTAGAGAGGGTGACTCCATTACCTGCAGGTGTACTACCGTGCCAGGAGTCGTCCATTCTAAATACTCATAGAATGCTGTCAAGGTACCCAGATTAGGAAACCACCCAAATCTAGATCTAAAACCATAGATCTAGTAACCAGAATGTCTGATATAATGTCCAAGTCCTTTGTGGAGAAACCATTGTGTGACGACCAAAGTATAACTGATCATAGTATAGGAATATCACTTCCTACTACCTTCTCAACAGATCCATCCCCTATTCTGATGACGTCAAAACTATGACTGTCACATCAGAAATAGATGATCTATCTCCGCTACATCTTCTTTAGTCTATAAATAGACATAAGCCTGATGTCCACCAATGCTTCCGCTGCTCCCATTGACTACGACAACCCTCTGGCAGAGTCATATAGACGTGCACTTCTAAAGCTAGTTTAGAACGACGCTATACTCATCCTCCTGTCGGGTCTCGCAGCCTGGAACAACAACAATGGCAAGTGTGGGTAAACAAGAACTTCCCTGTCACCGTCCTTGATGCTACCGGAGTACCTCTCGGGTGCCTGAAGTTACCCACCTTATCTGCGGAGTGGCCAATGGAATGCCAAATCAGATTGAATCTTTAGGTTCCTTATCAAATCTTCAGTAATCGTTTGCGGTTCTGGAATCACTTCCAGTTCTACCATACTCCCACTGCTGTTTTTGAAAAAATCCATTTTTAATAAAACTGTGGCGAGTCTTGAACAATATTTCTATTGATCTCCCAGATGGTAGAAAATCAACCCTCGTCATAGCCTGGGTCAACCCACAAACATCCATTACAGAGATGTGCCTATGAGTTATCCAGAGTCTGGTTTTAAGCATAAACCGGACAACTCCCCGTACCTTAACAATGTTAAGATATGAACTGTACTATATCCAATATAGAACCAGAGGCACTGATTTAATTGAACCAGATTCAAATCATGCAGCTATCTCCAGTGCATGTCAACTAAATGGAGAGAGGCCGATCAGCGTTACTCAACTTAGGAATACTTCCAATTTTGAGTAACCCGAAAAAGAAGCAAGTTCTCTTAATCATTACTATCAACTGAATACCATACACAAGTATCTACATCTTCGATCACTTTGAAGAATCCCGATACTTGCAACACCTGGTTCTCTACTTTATTCTTATACCTATAACTTCTCAAAACTTCGACCCTGTGTTTGTACGAAACACCTGTCTAAGAACTAGAGAAGTCATAAGTAAGCAGAATACAGTACGAGGACCAACCCCTCTGTCCTGATGGACCCTGGACAACATACAATACTCTGTATAAGCCCCTTGAGTCAGATAACTCATTCACTGTGTGTCGTAGGTTGAAAACTGTACTTTTGGTTAAGAAGAATTACACCGCTGTTCAATGCTCCTTACCTAACCATCCACTGATATAGGTAAATGTCATCGACATAATATCAAAAGGTATATCTCACTCTATGAAAATAGACGTACAGATATATCAATTTGAAATTGGTGCACATCAACGGATATTCAAAACCAAATATTTGCCGACTGGCAAACAGCCCAGGTGATTTCCTCAAATATCACTGATTCCAACAAATCCCGATATAATGAGGACGATCACCCAATTCCCAATAACTTACTCCCACTCATCATCTGTAAAACCATACAGATGTGAGAATCAAACCTGGTAAATACATACCCTGGAGTAAGTATCTAATCGGGAAATCAGTTTTCTTTTAACATTACACAGTGAGACTGAAACATTGAAATGTTTCGATGGGGTATCCCGGTATTCTTAGTAATGCCTCTTCCAAATTCACGACTGTAACCGTATAGTTCTTTGCCACCTCTCCAAATCCCTTCATATGTCTTTAGTCTTTACCTTCTGTACACCCCTTTAAGCCAATTGGTTTTCTTCCTTCCCTACCGTTCGGCACCAGCCTATGGTTTGGAAGAAGACTATCCAAAAAGCATAAAGGGTGTACTGTCCTAATCCTAGGAGCACTCGCAACGCGAGAGAAGGTGAAGATAAAAGACACCTGAATGTACTTTATTCTTATTTCTCCTGAACCAGGATCCATCCCCGAACTGGAACAAGTTCCTTTCGAGTTCGTATATAACCATACGATGGATTATCCAATAAAATGGGATCTTCGTAGTGATACGGAGTGTCCTGGAGAAATACAAAGGTGATTTAGGATTGGCGAAGAAATACTTGGTTTGGTCGTGAATAGCAGTCGCAATTTACTTTGCCCTCTTACTAATCCCTTGCTTTGTCTTAATCTCAATACCTTCTGTACACCGTTTAGGCTAACTGGTTTTCTTCATTCCCTACCGGTCGGCACCAGCCTATGGTTTGGAAGAAGACTATCCAATTTGCGTAATAGGTGTACTACTCCTAAACCAAGGAGTACTCGTAACTTGAGAGGAGGCAAAAAGGAAAAGACAACTGAATAATCCTATTCGTTTTCTCCAGAACCGGAAACCATCCTCGAATTCCTTCGAGTTCGTATCTAACCATACGATGGTTTTGTCCAATGGAAGTGGACGTTCGCAGTAATACGGGGTGTCCTGGAGAAAAGGGTAAAAGTAGGAGTGGCAATGAGGTCTGCAACTCTGACAATCCAAAAGCCAGTGTTAAGAAGGTTCGGTCAACTTGGTCACTGAGTCATAGTCTTAGGGTCGGGTCAATGGTCGCTGCCAGAGAGAGAGAGAAAAGAAACACTCAGCGTGCACTCTATCCTAGATCAGAATGGTTACCAATTTATCTAATCTGGAAACCTCCCACTGTACCTCAAATTCTCCTCCAAACCTGAAAGAAGAATTAGTCGGGGTCACCCGAGGAGTAAACCAACTCATCAGTGGGAATCGGGATCCAACTCTCATCGCATGATAACGTGACGGAATCCGCTCACAGTATCACACTCCAGAAGGTATGCGCATATCTGGCAAGTTTCAGTTCTTTTGAAACTCCCGATGTGATTTCTGCCCCATGCTCTTATGACCTTGGCGTGAGGTCAAAATATCATAAGTCACATGTCAAGTTCTACCCGTCATTATCCAGGTTAATTTGAGTCCACCCGTACATACCCTTGACGTAGGCCAAAATAGTAGTACGACTGTCCCAAACCAACGCATCTATCTATGCAACAGATAAATACCCGGCAGCTACCAATCACTATGCCTTGGCGTGAGGTCAAAATACATAGCTTGAATACTACCGAATATTTAACTGAAATGACGGAGGGCTACGAATGGTTTCTGGCGAAAACCTTTAACGTAATGAACTTGATATCATTGAAGGAACGGATAGCTTTTTATAAAATATAGTGACGAAAACCTTTACTAAAGAGGTCACTCCCGGTGAAGGGATCTCGGCTCTTTCCCCGTAGAATGGGGTGCAGGATATTCCAAATGAATACCGCGATGCAAAGCAAAAGTAATCGGCTATAATGAAGTTAATGCCCCGACGCAAACTTTTGTCCAAGGGGTCACTCCCGGTGAAGGGATCTCGGCCCTTGCCTCGTCGACTGAGGAGCAGGATATTCCAAATGAATACCACGATGCAAAACAAAAGAGAACGTCCTTGCAATAACAGCCTTTTGAAAAGTGTTCCAACAACATCAGAATAGGTTTGTTTAACTTGCATTGATCCGAATCAACGCAGTCCCATCAATTAATCACACCACAAAGAACGAAAATATACTGACGTACGTATATGCCATCCGCATTCGCCACTGGGTCCCGTCATCACCCGTTAGGTTAGCTTACTAACGGCAGAGCGGGGACTGGACTAGCGCGGGTGAAAAACATATACAACATCTACTAATATATATACCAATATATTATATTTCGCTCAAGGCGTGAAAAGAAATGCAACATCACAGAAATGTACAGCATCACAGAACAATACAGATATCTGGGATCCCCGGGTTTCACAGAGCCACTACTGAAACCCGACGTTCCCCTGGTCGTGTGGATAGCCTGTGCAATGAAATCCTAGACCCCTACGGGCGCGGCAAGTCACCCGCCAAAACCTGAAGCGAGGCAGCCCCCTTCAGCTCCGTGAATGGACCACCCAGCACTCCACGGAATCCGGCAACTTGGGCACCCCTCCTGGGTCAACCTGTACCCCCTACGAGTGCGGCGAATAGCCTGCCAATCCCAGAGTGAAGCCCCCTCCGTCTCAATGCCATGAGATGCGGGCTTGTTGCTTTCCAGAACCCGGCTATCCGTGCACCCCACCGCGGGGTAATCCTAGTACAGAATGTAAAATACACATACACCGGGTACATCGACCGCAACCAGGTCGTGCCCCAAAAGAATAATACAATCAGGCAGTGACGGCAGTCCACATGTCGGACGCTCGCCCCGCAATATCATATGTACATAATACAACAGCACAGTACTAGCATTGCATCCAGGCTATCCCCCACGACCGATCCGCAACATCACAGCAAATACATAGAACATCAACGTGAAAGTCACGTTCGCAAATCCGTCTAACCGGGCTATAGCAGTTAGACAGGATTTACCGATCGAGTGACATTCACGGTCGCAGATATAATGTAAATACTGTGAAAAATGTGTTTTAAAATATTCCGATCGATCAAAAATTAACAAGTGGGCCCTCAATCAAAACTGTAGCACTCACAGAAATCTTGGGCCCAATTTTAATATTCCAAAACCCATATTTTAAGCCCAGAAGGTCTCTGAAAAAATTTGGTGATGTGATGTGAATAGTGCGCGGCGGAAGGGCCACACGAGGGGGGGTTTCGCGGCGGATCCGCGCTCCAACTGTGGAGTTACATCGTCAAATTTTTACAGAACTCTTAGTTTTTCCAGTACATCAATATTTTACAACGTGAAAAATTTTTCGAGACCAAAAATTTTCAACAGAAACTGATTCGAACTAAAATGCAGTTTTGGAACATTCGATCGATCGAAACAGAAAAACACATTAAACCAAGCTAGACTATGTTAATGGTGAGGCTCTGATACCACTGTAAGTGCACGGCGGCGCCCCGGCCGTCAATCCGACGCCGGAATGCGGAAACGGTGAATAACTTAAATTTTGCGGACTTTGCAAACCGGCACCACCGCGCACTAAACTCCGGATCGTAACCATTAACAAGTCTAAGCTACAATAAGAAAGGGAAGAGATGTATACCGACGATCCAAGTCCTCCGGTCTTCATCTCCACTCCGATCTCCTCGCGGGATCTCCGTCCGTCTCCTCCTCGTTGGAAAGGGCACCACGAAGCCGGGTACTTTTACGGGCTCCCACCTCAATACCGAGGCAACTCGCGCATGAAGCCGGCAACTCGACATGCTCAAGATATGCTGTAGGAAGTGTAGTGTAGAGTGGATGTCTCACTTTGGGGTTTGTTGCCATTTGTAGATGATGGAGGAAACAAGATAAGAAGAATGGTGCTTGCATTTTTCTTAGCATGAAAAGAGATCAAGAAAGAAGAAAACTCTCAAAGATGAAGCTCTCATCTTCTTCTCACTCAACCATGGAAAAAAACTTATGCATCAAGTGAGAATAATGGTGGAGGAAAAACTATATGAAGCAAGAAGGGAGGTGAGTGTAGGAGATGTAGAAAGGGTGACCACATCAAGAGACAAAGAAACATACACCATGCTTCATACTATTGAACCCATACCCTCACTTTATCACAATCAAATCTCATAAAGCAAAAGCATGGTTGAAAAGAAATGAAAGCTATCATAATCAATCTTTTACAAGAAACCCCCTCCACAAATGTTATTTGCACAATTGCAAATAACCCCCTCCATCGGAAAAGTCCGGCCGGGAAAGAACAAAGGAAAACCGGCCGGAACGGAATGCAAACTGGCAACTCCAGAAAACTGGTCCCGTAATAAATTACAGGAAAACCCCATACTGTGCATACACACTCGCATTTGTATTCCGACCGGATACAAATGCAAAGAGACAAAATCTACACTGTACTAAACTAGGACCGGCTTAAACCAAAGCCGGCTAGTAATATCCGTTCGATCTTGATCCGTGCAATACCGCACGTATCTGATCGAACCCTGCCATATACCTATACGGCTACTAGTACAAACCGTCCGATCCTGATCCGTGTAATACCGCACGTATCTGATCGGACCCTGCCATATCTCCATACGGCCTCTACAGCGTTTTGCCCGAAAGCTTGAGTAACTGAAAGTGTGGTGGACTCTAAAGACTCGTCAATACTATGGCTGTGGATTTAACCACTAGCACGTCAGAGGTATAAGCCAATACGTGACGGGCCACCAGCTATTGACTAAAAGGGACGTCGATGAGGAAGCTCACCCCGACACCCAACTGAGCCTGTCAGTGACAATATCCGTGCAGTCCGGTCCGTTCGTCTATGAGTATCGCATGGCGGGCCTAGGGGGTTGGTAAAAGTCAGACCCCCAAAAGCGGTACAAGTCGTGTCGGAGTGTAGCCCAGAACACCCTGAGATACTACTGGAATACCTACCAGTAAATCTCCTGCCTTGGCCAAGGTCTTCGTGTAATGGCTCTCCTAGACACAGCGCGACCTCACCCCCAATACCGGGAGAGACGAAACCCCCGAAGATCCGCTCACTGCCTCCATGTGGCTCGGGACTGTACCCAACTAAAACCTGTTTGCACGACTCCTTTGAGCCGTGGTAGGGTAGTAATCAAAGTACAGTGGGAACTCACACGAGACAAATGACGATCCTCAAGTCGATGAACTAACCTGCACACATGTCACCAGGGAACTGCCATCTGACGTCTGGTATATGACCAACTAGCATGTTCCCGGTGAGTCCTGTCCGGTGTACTCATAACCCAATGAGCACCTGTATACATCTTAGGTGATCCAACTGACACCAATGGCTTGTGAGACCGGCCACCGCCCCTCGTCGGGGTCTCGACTGTATACACTAGTCTACTCTGGAGAATCGATGCCCTGTCTCGAAACTCCAACGACTAGGGACCTTTTAAGGATGTGCTTATAGACTACCAGCTCCCACGTATATGATCGCCCTCATACTGCTGGTGGTCAAGCAAGAATCCTAGGGGCTCTATCAACGTGTAATAGCGACGTGTCATGTCACTTAAAACAGTACACGATGATAAAGGTAAACCAGATAGCATACTATCATCTCGAGTAAGACTGTCCTACCGGGATAGGTCCTCCCTCAATCATTGCAATCACGTGCCTGTGATCCAATAATTGACTCTGAGGGCACTATCTCCAACAAACCACACCTCGTATGGAGTATATAATCAGCACCGATAAAACTCATGGTTGACGCGCAAATATCATATCAAGGAAACCGGGTTTTTCAATGTATGCATAATTTCATGAACTCCCGCGGTTCCCAAATCCCAAAAACACCATGTAAAAATCCAAATAAATAAATGCGCAAATCCAGGAATAATATATGCGATATATCTGAATGCAAGCATGTAAATGAAAGTATTTAGCTGAAACCAGATGTATGCAAAATCAATAAGGTACAGCTAAGTATAGGTATCTACTTATAAGTAAAAGATGTCGTATACCCCCCTGGGTATAAGTAAAATATGTACAAGGTATACCTGTAGCTATATCGCAAGGTGTAGATGTACCTATCACTAATGGTAAGATACACTATAGGTATACCGATAAACTAGATGTCAAGTATGATAAGCAATAAAGTATCTATAAGGGGTTGTGTGTGACATGGCAATTATTGACGGTGTGTGTGTAGCATACAATCCGTGCTCGGGCAACATGAACCGTCAATAATATGTGCAGTGTCCTACGGCTGCTAGTCACAGTACTGCTATATCAAGGAAATAAACTAAAGGCGCAATCTAACAATGGCGTAGAATATGCGACAAATATTGAATCCTAGCCCAGACGCATAACGCTATGCGGGCGATTCCCCTGTAGATGTTAAATCTACTCACCTACACTCCACGCTAGGTGAATCCTACCATGTGCTCCCCCTGTAGCAGTGTCCGTAGTCCCTGCCTGCAAACCTGTAAATAAGACATGAAAATCATATATAATCCAAATATCTCGCAAAACGCGATATCGAACCAAAACGAGAAACTCGCGTCGTGAACCAAACGCGCGTGTGCACGATACGCTGAATCGTGTGTGTACGCGTCTAAAACCATCGCGACACGCCGCGATATGCTGGATCACAGAACCCTCTCACGTATCGCGCGTATCGCGCAAACACAACGAACACCAAAAACGATATATGATCCCAGATTTTCCTACAGGTCAAATATTACAAAACTAAACATGCCAAAACACTATACAACACAGAAGACAACCCAAGCGAAGACCCCAACACCCCTGCCCCCTCTTTGGCCGCAAATTGCGGCCAAAACCATTAAATCGGCGGCCTACCTTGGGAATGGTGGGTTCGTGCTCTGGTGGTGGTATCTAGACCTAGTGTACATGCTCCAGTCTTCTCAATTTTATCCTGTAGGGTCCGGGTCAAAAGCAGATCTCAGAAGTCACAAATATCGCTATAAAATCACCAATGCACAAGTTAGAAACCTTATGGTATTTTAATGTAATCTGGGCTATTTCTCAGTTGAAGTGACCTTATTAACACTAAAATAGGTAGGGTTATCTAACACAATCATCAATCATCCAAAAGTCCACTCAAAACATCATAATTAGCACTAAACTAGCTAATTAACACTAACCGACACCAATAAGCACACAAGCTAAGCAACTAGGGGATTTCGGTTCAGAAATATACCCTAGAGAACCCAAAGAAGCAGGAGAAGAAGTGTATGGGGGAGGAAGAGCTTCTGCAAGTGCTGGGGTTCCTGTTGCTGCTGTTGCTGATGCTTGCCTCTGCTGCTGCTGCCCTCTGCTGCTGCTGCTCTCTGCTGTTGCTGCTGCTGCTCTCTTGTGCTACTGCTGTTGCTAGGATGATGTTGTTGTTGTGGTTGATGCTATGGCTGCTGCTGTGCTGTTTAGAGATGCTGATGCTGCAAGCTGCTGCTGCTGCTGTTGTTGTTTGAGCTGCTGCTGCTGCTGCTGTTGTTGTTTGAGCTGCTGCTGCTGCTGCTGTTGTTGTTGGTGTGTGTGTGTGTTGTGTGAGAGAATGAGAGTGAGAGAATGAGAGTGAGAGAACACAACAAGTCAACCCCCTCCTCTCTCTCTCTCTCATTAATGAAGGCATGGGCAAAGCCATGATGCCCCATCATGCACTCTCTCTCTCTCTCTCACCAAGGTCAACACAAAGAAAGTCAATTTAAAAACCTTATTCAAATTCATTTTAAAACAACCATAACACTTAAAACCCAAAACACTTAAACAAAATATAAAATTAGATTAAGTAATAGGTAGTTCACCATGTTGCTAATCATGGTTAAACCTCCAAAACAACCCTAGTTATCATGCACAAGTGTGTGCAAGCCTAGGAAAATTCTAATAAAATACTCATTAAATAGGATAAAATAATTAAAAACCAAATTGGTAAACTTTTTATTAAAAACCATACATTAAAATATAATTAGCTACAAAACTCATTCTAAGGTGTTACAATCTCCCCCCTTAATTGAAATTCGTCCCCGAATTTAAGAATATACTAAGCGTTCCTTCAAAGAGAAGATTACAACTCTAAAATCTCGCTCACAGCCTCCCAAGTGATTACCTCACTATACGGCTACGTCCAAGAAAACCCTTCACAGATGGCAAGACCCTTGACCGACGTTCCTTCACCTGCCGAGCCATTAACACGCATGGCTGCTGGTGAACGAAAGATCGCGTCCAAGCCCAAAAGGTTTGGTGCCAAATCATGTGAGAAAGGTCATGAAGGTAATTGTAAAGCATCATCACAAGGAATACGGGGTGAAAATCCAATAATCTGGGCTGAAGAGCCAAATTAAAGGCCATGAAACTAACTCGCCTATAGGATCTTAAAAGGACCTAAAATCCTGGGGTAAGCTTCCCAAAATCCAACACGTCATTCATCGGAAGTCCATAGGAATACATGATCTGTCCCTGCGAACTCGAGTTTAGGACCAAGGCAGTCGGCATAAGACCTCAGTTCGCAAGGGACAATTTCCATCCTGACCTAACACAACTGGACCATCTCCGAAGTCTCTAGACTAGCTGGGGTCCAAAATCCTACTTACGCAGAGTCAGAAAAATAACAGACTGGTGATCGTCACAACCTAACCCCTAAACCTAAAGGTGGCCAATTGGAGTGTCTCCTGATAACAGCTATCGAAGGAGAACCCTAACGATGGCGAGTGACGATCCCCAACTGCTGACAACAATCAAACAAACACACAACTTAACAAGAACCAACTGAGCACATTGAGTATAACCGGACGACAAGAACCCGAATGGAGTCGCACCCTGTCTAAACTTGGGTAGAAACCATAACGAAATTCGTGGAGATCTGCTCCCACTCCTACTTCGGAACGGTAAAAGGTTGCAACTCTCCATCCGGCCTCAGATGCTCGACCCAAGCACCCAACAAAACAGACACCTTAAATCGAACCATGAAAACTTCTCTTTACATTCCTGTCCACCCGTAACTATCTCACAAGTCATGTCAATATTGGCGGAACTTGAATGAATACAGAGAGTTGACTGATGTACTTACTCTAGGATTGCACGTCTCTACCTGATAATGTCAGGTACACAAACGTGTCCCTAACTTATCACATCATTGTCGCAAATCAAGGTCTCCGAATCATTACCCAGCCGAGTATGCTCGAGTATCTCTGACGAACGAGCATCGGCGGGCAGTGTCTCCTGAAAGTGATTAAAGAAAAGTAGTCGGGCGCGGACATGAGCAAGTTGTCCCCTCCGTAGAGACGAACTTAAGCTGTACTCGACGATCACACAAGAACTGCAAATCTATAGAAGACTATCACAACAATCAAAATCTGCTGCAGGAAGATGTACATTAAGCTCTCGTGGTCCGTGGAAAATCTGACACGACTCTCAACCAAGTAGCGTCCCCAAATCTCCAACGCAAACCACCGCGGCCATCTCCAGATCATGAGTGGAATATCCATCTCGTACTTCCCCTAAATGTAGGGAAGCAAAAGCGATAACTCTATAGTGTCACCTTAGTACACAATCGAGCCCACTCAAGAAACATTACAGTTAACAACAAGGTCGCCCGAACCAAAAGCAAAGAAAGAACTAATGCAGTTGTTAACCAAATCTTCAACAGCTGAAAACTCCGCACATATGCCTCAGTCTAAAGAAAAGAAACCTTCCATCCGGTCAATTCAGTCGACGGTGCAACACTACTCTAGCAATCCTGCACGAAACGGCTGTAAGAACCTGCTAAGCCCAACAATCTGCAGATCCCCGTCCTGCACACAAGTCTGGGCCTAAGCTATACGGCCATAATCTCCCTCGGAACCATATGAAACCGTCTCCCGTGACTACAAGACCTAGGAGTCAACACAAAACAAGCCTGAAGAAACACTCCGAGAATTTAGCAAACTGCTGGTGCTCTCTCCAGTATCTGCATAACAAATCCTCAAGTGCTACTACTGTCCCTCAAGACACATTAGATAGACCAGAATGTCGTAAATAACACAACAAAACTGGTCGAGGAACAGCCTGCAGAAATCTGGTTCATCATATCTACGAATGCTGCTAGGGCATCAGGGAATCCAACGACTCACTGATACACACAAAGCCCGTAGCACGCATAAGGCAGTCGTCGGAATGCCATCACTCCGAATCCGCAATAATGATGACATGATTCCAAGCAAACTTAGAAAATGTCTCGCACTCTGGAGCTGATCGAAGAAATCGTCACGGCGAGGTGAAGGATACCTATCCGCACCGTAAGCCGGTTCAATTGACGATCCGTCGATACCCAACCTCAAACTGCCATCTTCCTCCTCGACGAACAGAAATAGGAGCTCCCAAAACCGAAACACTCAGACGCACAAAACTTTCCAAACAAACAACTCTGCAGCTGATCCTTTAGCTCCCAAGCTTCGTCGGCTCATCCCGAACAACGTCGGAAAACTCTCGTACGAAAAGAACACCGGTCCAACAAACACTCTATGGCTACGGTATCACGAATGAACGCCAAGAATACACGACATCTCCTCAGTAGCCGACTAGCGAAAAAGGCTGAATTCAAGCTGTGAGAGGCGGCACAACTATCCACCTGCACAACAAAAACTGACTTGCCGGGGAAAACAGAACCTAACTTGTTTCCTCACGGTAGTCCACAGACGCCTAACACGTAACTAAACAGTCCGTTCCCAGGAGAACGTCAACTCCAACCTCTCTAGAAGGATAAAAATGACGGACGAATCTCTATCTCCTATCCGATTGGCACAAAACTGAAATACGTGTCGCGCAACAAAAGAATCGCTGACAGAGGTTAACACAACTACTACTAATCTACCCGACCACGGTACAAGCATGAAAAACAAACGAACACATCAAAGAACATGTGAAATAAGGATACCTGAAAACTCTGCATTGGACGTCTGCGCGTCCCGATGAGTAGAAGCGAACTCCTGTGTCTGCCCTCTACTCGCAGCTGAATGAACTCCTCTGGTAGACTGAGCCCTCTGAGCGAACCTCCCGCGTCCACGGCCTCTCTGAATACGATCCTGACGCCGTGCCGAGGAACAATCCCTGACGAAGTGCCGAAGGCTTCCGCATCGAAAACATCCACGCTCTGACTGCTGACCATCCTGGGGATGAGAGCTGAACGACTGTCTTCGTCCTAAGCCTCTGCTACTCCCGCGACGGCCACGAAATCTATCTCGATGACAAAACCTCTGCCTCTGGGCTGGTACACTGGTACGAGTCCTCCACTGTCCTGGAACTCTCTTAGCCTCTGGAATATGTGCCTCGTCAACTGGAGCTGCAACCACTGGTGCTATGTAGGTGACGGACTGCTGCACGCTGATCGTAAGTGACAACTGAGTAACATGGGTGACAACCTCCTGTCGTAGCTCCCGAACGACATCAACCAAAGAACTCATAGTCTGGCGGAAGTCCTGCATCTCTGCCAAAAGTCTATCAATAGTATATGTCGTAGGCTGATCCGTCTGCACCTGTGCAACTAGAGTGCCATCCTGGTCAGTACTCGTCTCACCAGAGCCAACTCTGACCTCGGCCCTCGCTGCATCACTCTGAGTCCCCATAGTCATCGGCGGCAAGGCTATAAATAGATATAAGATTCGATGAGAATAAGGAATCGAATCTTAAGGATATGAATCATCAAGGAAGGAATTTCAAGCAAAATTGTACTTAGGTCACTTAATGCAAAGTACCGCACAGTGGGTATGCTGCAGACATACACACACTACGTTACTCTGTTTAAGCTACCTACTCCATCATACTAAGGTCATCCTACACTCCGAATGGTAAAACCAAACGCTCTGATACCAACTTTGTCACGACCCAAAATTGGCCCATGACGGCCCTAATACTACGCAACGCCAAAAGACGTAACGCAGTAAAAGAAAGCCAAAACCTAAAAATCTAAACCAAGAAAATACGGAAAAGATAGTATAGTTTTTGAAACATTTGAAATCGCAACCCAAATTCTTTAAAAGTCTTACTTTCTTTCTTTAAAATTTTGGCAACACCCCCTTTTTGTAAAAACTAGCCAAGATGAATACAATACAAATATACGACGCCGTAGCGAAGAAATAAAGACAATAGAGAGAAAGCTGTATATAAAAGACAACAAATCCACAATTAATATACAATAACGTCCTCACCAAGTCTCTAAGTCAACAATACAATAGTAGATGGAGAGTACAAAATACAACGAATGTACAATATGAAATACAGATAATCAACTAACCCACCTAAGCAAAATAGTACTGTGAGCTGATGCCGTATCTGCAGCAAAAGATGATAGATGGATACTGAATAGCCTGCCTCGACTACTCTGGGGAACAACCTGAAACACCTGTGGCAGAACGGGGCTGAGTTGCCAACTCGTGAATAGTAGATAACATATGCAGGTAATCGTAGGAATGTACGTACAGCATGAATCTAAGATATGCGATTACAGTAATAACATGTCATGTGAATGCAGAATAGTGGAAAGTACACTAGCAGGTACAATCAATATGTGAAGCAATGATGACATGATAATAGTATGCAATAACTATGCAATAGGGATATGAGAAAGAAAATATGCAACTATCATAAGGGTACACTAACAGGTACTACCAATATATGAACCTGTGCATAAAATAGATAAGTGTGAGGTATAGGGTGGAATATGTCATTTCCACGGAAATCTGACATCGTGGCAGGATCACAATCCATCAAGACACTCCAATCCACAAATCCTCAAATCAGCCCCCAAACTGGGCTCTCACTTCATATAAGTCTCACATCTCCTCAATGTACAATATCGAGTAATCTCCTATATTCCGAATGTACAAATCAACAATCACATAGGTATGTCCAATATCCAATCTCAATGAATCACCTAATAACCCAAGTCAAATCTCCAGTAAGAATCTAACATCCAAAAGGTATATATATACAGAAATAAATATGATGGGGGAAATACACATATATTAGCGTCCCATTCCACTAATATTGGTGTAAGGGTATATATAACAACGGCTAAATCCCCTGTTATATATACAAAGGTATTAAAAGAAATATCATGAAAACCAATGTGCCAAGCATCGACACAGAAATCCTGACCACGTATCATACGCTATCCCGAAAGCACGAGTGCCTAGCTCTGGCCCTCGCCTTTCGACGTATGCATACGTACATGACTCCCAGCAGTGTCTCCGTGATCCCCCGCCGAGTCATGGGTACTGTCACCGGTAGGTACTCGCCCGCCTCCAGGCTCAATCGGCAAAATCCATCGATCTTCTTACCGAAGGGAACCATACCGGGCCCCACCATGTACTCTCATACGGCAACTACACCTCGTATGGAGTATATAATCAGCACCGATAAAACTCATGGTGGACGCGCAAATATCATATCAAGGAAACCGGGTTTTTCAATGTATGCATAATTTCATGAACTCCCGCGGTTCCCAAATCCCGAAAACACCATGTAAAAATCCAAATAAATAAATGCGCAAATCCAGGAATAATATATGCGATATATCTGAATGCAAGCATGTAAATGAAAGTATTTAGCTGAAACCAGATGTATGCAAAATCAATAAGGTACAGCTAATTATAGGTATCTACCTATAAGTAAAAGATGTCGTATACCCCCCTGGGTATAAGTAAAATATGTACAAGGTATACCTGTAGCTGTATCGCAAGGTGTAGATGTACCTATCACTAATGGTAAGATACACTATAGGTATACCGATAAACTAGATGTTAAGTCTGATAAGCAATAAAGTATCTATAAGGGGTTGTGTGTGACATGGCAATTATTGACGGTGTGTGTGTAGCATACAATCCGTGCTCGGGCAACATGAACCGTCAATAATATGTGCAGTGTCCTACGGCTGCTAGTCACAGTACAGCTATATCAAGGAAATAAACTAAATGCGCAATTCTAACAATGACGTAGAATATGCGACAAATATTGAATCCTAGCCCAGACGCATAACGCTATGCGGGCGATTCCCCTGTAGATGTTAAATCTACTCACCTACACTCCACGCTAGGTGAATCCTACCATGTGCTCCCCCCTGTAGCAGTATCCGTAGTCCCTGCCTGCAAACCTGCAAATAAGACATGAAAATCATATATAAGCCAAATATCTCGCAAAACGCGATATCGAACCAAAACGAGAAACTCGCGTCGCGAACCAAACGCGCGTGTGCACGATACGCTAAATCGTGTGTGTACGCGTCTAAAACCATCGCGACACGCCGCGATACGCTGGATCACAGAACCCTCTCACGTATCGCGCAAACACAACGAACACCAAAAACGATATATGATCCCAGATTTTCCTACAGGTCAAATATTATAAAACTAGACATGCCAAAACACTATACAACACAAAAGACAACCCTAGCCAAGACCCCAACACCCCTGCCCCCTCTTTGGCCGCAAATTGCGGCCAAAACCATTAAATCGGCGGCCTACCTTGGGAATGGTGGGTTCGTGCTCTGGTGGTGGTATCTAGACCTAGTGTACATGCTCCAGTCTTTTTAACTTTATCCTGTAGGGTCCGGGTCAAAAGCAGATCTCAGAAGTCACAAATATCGTTTTAAAATCACCAATGCACAAGTTAGAAACCTTATGGTATTTTAATATAATCTGGGCTATTTCTCAGTTGAAGTGACCCTATTAACACTAAAATAGGTAGGGTTATCTAACACAATCATCAATCATCCAAAAGTCCACTCAAAATATCATAATTAGCACTAAACTAGCTAATTAACACTAACCGACACCAATAAGCACACAAGCTAAGCAACTAGGGGATTTGGGTTCAGAAATATACCCTAGAGAACCCAAAGAAGCAGGAGAAGAAGTGTATGGGGGAGGAAGAGCTTCTGCAAGTGCTGGGGTTCCTGTTGCTGCTGTTGCTGATGCTTGCCTCTGCTGCTGCTGCCCTCTGCTGCTGCTGCTCTCTTATGCTGCTGCTGTTGCTAGGCTGATGTTGTTGTTGTGGTTGATGCTATGGCTGCTGCTGTGCTGTTTGGAGATGCTGATGCTGCAAGCTGCTGCTGCTGCTGCTGTTGTTGTTTGAGCTGCTGCTGCTGCTGCTGCTGCTGTTGTTTAAGCTGCTGCTGCTGCTGCTGTTGTTGTTGGTTTGTGTGTGTGTTGTGTGAGAGAATGAGAGTGAGAGAATGAGAGTGAGAGAACACAACAAGTCAACCCCCTCCTCTCTCTCTCTCTCTCATTAATGAAGGCATGGGCAAAGCCATGATTCCCCATCATGCACTCTCTCTCTCTCACCAAGGTCAACACAAAGAAAGTCAATTTAAAAACCTTATTCAAATTCATTTTAAAACAACCATAACACTTAAAACCCAAAACACTTAAACAAAACATAAAATTAGATTAAGTAATAGGTAGATCACCATGTTGCTAATCATGGTTAAACCCCCAAAACAACCCTAGTTGTCATGCACAAGTGTGTGCAAGTCTAGGAAAATTCTAATAAAATACTCATTAAATAGGATAAAATAATTAAAAACCAAATTGGTAAACTTTTTATTAAAAACCATACATTAAAATATAATTAGCTACAAAACTCATTCTAAGGTGTTACATACTTCCATATTGCATACATTGTAGTTCATGGATATATGCATTGAGATATTGTTTTCATGAGATTTTTGGATTTGAGAACCGCTGGTATATTTCAAAGAAAGCTATAAATTATTTTAAACGCGGTTTCTCTTGATGTGATTTTGGGATGTCCACCTTGAGTTTTCTCGGTTATGAGCTTGGTTTTCGAGACCCGATTCGAGGAGACGTGGGAACCGTCTGCGGGTACATGGTGGACCCGGTATGGTACCCCAGGGCAAGAATGATTTTCGTGGTGTAGCCGATGAGCCTGGCAGAGGTCATACAACCTACCGGTGACTGCTTGGACTCGGCGGTTGTCTGGAGGATACCGGCCGGAGTCATGAGATATGGGTCGATTCCGAATGACGAAATCTAGAGATATGGATCGATTCGGAATGACGAAGTCCAGAGAGAGAGATATATGGATTTACGTGTCGATGCTAGACACGGGGTTTTTCATGATGTTTCGAGTGTCGGTGTTAGACACTCAGGTTTTCCATAAGATTTACAGATGACAGGACCGGTCATAGTGACGGTGCCTGAGATATTGAGATTTGCGTGTCGTTGATGGACAATGGATTTATTTTACTGATGGTGATTATGGATGAGTATTATATTTTACCCCATACTCAGGATAATGATACATTCTCTACATATAGTCATTTACTAATCATGATTTACTGCAGTTCATATTGACATATATACCTTATCATGACATATATGTAGAAATGGTTGTTTATCGTACATACATGTGATTACCTATACGATGTTATTTACTTCTCACGAGTTGGCAACTCACCCCCGTTGTGCCACATCATTTTTGCAGGGTTGATCTGCAGTTTGGAAGCGTCAGACTTCTTATTGCATCTTTTTCGTGGATACCGCTACTCTTGGGTTGAGACACTTTTGGTATGTTGATTTGTGTGGTTATCCATTATTTCCATTTATGTATCTTATTGTATCTAGTACTCTCTATCTACTATTCACCTGTATTGACTTAGAGACTGAGAGATTCAGTATTTGTACCTTATGTGACTATGGTTGTTGTGCTCGTATGAGCTAGCTTTTATTCCTATTGTGTTGTCTCTACTTGTTCATTTCTTCGCTACGGCGACATTTGTGCACATGTTGTAGTTGTGTTTCATCTCTATAATTTGTATCATTCAGGATTGATTTTTACAAAGGAGATGCTGCCGAAATATACAAAGGAAAATGAAACTTAAAGTTTTCTACGATTTTTAAACCAAGATTCAAAATGTTTTAACTAAACAAATGTTTTTAAAGTTTTATCACTCCAATCTTTTCATGGTTTAGATTACTGGGTTTTGGCTTACTTGAGTTACGTTACGCATTTAGACGTTACGTGATTTAAGTGCCGGTTACGTTCCTAAATTGGGCCGTGACAGCGGGCTTACGTGGACGACACGCCATCCGCTACGTGTCGTGATCAGAGGAATTTCCACTTATGAGCATCACAAGTAGCCTACCACTCTCATTTCGACCTATTTATGTGTCGGATCGAGAGTGGTCTGCTTCGTTTTCTCTGGTCAGCTTGGTGCCGAGAATTCTTCATATTGGATTGTTCGGGAATGATATGGCGTTTGGCAGTTGCATCTTTTCGATCATCGAGTCCATGTGGCATCTCACCGTGCGTCTTAATTTTCACGCGTATCCCCGATGATGTCAATGGATCACCGAAAGGGCGGCGCCATAATGGAGACGTCACTTCGTCTGTTCGGGCCGGCTATCGACTAAACTCAAGCTTTATTTACTTGGGCCATGTTAGGAGTTTGCCTACTTCGGGTACATGCGTTGGGTAGAGGCCTACCTGCTGGTTTAATGCGAGGCTTAAGGATCCACCATTGAGGCCGAGCAGGAAGATATCCGCGGCCTCGTGATGAGGGCTTTTGGATCTACAGCGTTGTTGGGTAAGAAGCTACCGCGGTGGACGGGCCGAGAAAGTAGTTGTCCGGTCGTCTCATGATGAGGGCTTTGGATCCACAGCGTTGTTGGACAGGAAGCTGCCCACTGTGGATAAACCAAGCAGGAATCTGCTCGACGGCATCATGATGAGGGTTTTGGATCCATAGCGTTGTTGGGCAGGAAGCTTCCCGCTGTGAATATGCCGAGCAGGAAGCTACCAGGTCGCGTTGTGATGAGGGTTTTGGATCCACAGCGTTGTAGGGCAGGAATGTAACATTTCAGAAATTTAAAATATTATTTTTGGAAATTTAATATTAAAATAATATATTTCGCGAAAACTATTCGATTTGCGAATGAGGGTTTTTCGTAAAATGGTATAAGTATATACCAATATTTGGAAAATAATCGAAAATTAAAATGATTTATTTATTATAATGATATTTATCAGATTTTGGTATTTTTTTAATTAATGATATGTGAATTTAAATTAAATTTGATTAGTGCACTACTAATCACGATTAAGCCAAATTCGTATTTTTACATTTTTCCATGGCTAGTGCACCATGTCATGTGCATTTTGTTACATGTTTGTATGTTTGGTTTTATTTAGAAAAGAAAAGAGAAGAGAGTTAAGAGTGAGAAACAAAAGTGAGTGTAAAACAAAAGAGATATTTTAGAGAGAGAGTGAGCATAAGTGAGAGAGAGAGAGACTTGGCTGCTCCATCTTCATTTCCCCATTGTTTTTCTTCATCTCCTTCATACCTCCTCCACCTCCATGCATCATCTTAATTTCCTTCTCTAAACCCTATGCCACCTTCACACAAAACATGCACAAGCTTATTCTAAACTCTTATAACCATTCAAGTTTGGAATTTGAAGACTTTGGGCAACTCAAGAATTTTCTTCAGTTGCTAATGAGGTAATCCCTTCACTTTAGATTAGGTATTTGTGTTTAATATATCATATTCTAGTTTAGATATTGATTTAGTTAGGTTTTGTGATCTTAGAAAATTCCAAGATTATGTTAAGTGGTAATTGAGGTGTAGTGAGTGTTTGCAAGACCTTAGAGATCGTTTTATTGGCCAAGACCCGAGAATAGAAACCAAAACATGAACTTTAAAATCGGCCGATATCGTATTTTGTGAGAATTGTGATGGGATAATGAGATCTGCTATAACTCGAGACCCTAAAAGTTTTTTAGCGAACACAGAGAGATGAGCAGTAAACCAGGAACCTACTCTAGAAACCCGAGCCCATCCCAGCCTTTTTTGGCTGCAGATTTATTCCATGTGGCCGCAAATTGCGGCCACTTTGTGGTGAAATGTGATGAGTTTTGGTCTGTGGTTCTCTTATCCTATATCTAGAGCAACCCTATGTGCAAAATTGGCTAATTTTACTTGAGTTAAAATCTGGGAGTGAATTCTCATGTTGCCGAATTTCATTTCCGATTTCTAAAACGTGGTTTTTAGATTTGAGTTTGGATTCCGTCGTTGGACGTTTGAACGTCAATGGACGAGGGTTATTTGGTTGATTTTCATGCATAGGCTATAGGTTCTAACCTATGAGCGAACCGTGTGCTGTATCGGTTTTTCAGATTGGTTTTAATTGCTTTCCGATGTGTATTGATTATAGGTACTTCGCGTGGACTTCCGAGATGACGAAGCACATCGAATTCGGCTAAGCGAGGAGTTTAGCAGGTGATTAGATTTATATCTACGGGGGAAGTCGGGTGGATGTCGTATAACACCCCCGCCACCATTGATATGGAAAGATTGTTTTATAAATTATATTTTGATAAAAGATATGCTACGGACTTACGGACATGATTATAGGATTTAGTAAAAGATAATATGATAGAAGTTGACACTAATGGATATTAAGAATACAAAAAATGAGAAAGTGAATCATGATAAGTATGATTTGAAAGATGACAAGTATGTGTTGATAATGATAGAATATGAGATCGAGATCGATAAACACAATACGAGATTGAGATAGAGGTGTTGTGAAATTAATAAGATATGACGTTTATACAAATGTGATTTGATATATATATATGTATATTTATGAGTATAATGAGTAATATGCCGTACGAGACTTTAGATCCGTAACCTCATTATTGTATAGGTCGATAGATTCCTTATTCTGTTTGATGACCCCGTACGATGGATTACCGTACGTGATGAGATGTACCGGATGATTGATCCGCGTTAGTGATTTGAGGATGATGATTGATTATTATTGTCATATCGAATGTTATGAGGCGGGATCGCCGATATAAAGATTGCCACCTGAACCATACCTATTTTCAAAACGACGATGTGTATCGTTTAAAAGTGACCGTATGATTCTTGAGTAGATAGATACACCCATTTATTGTTCATGTTGTGTAGGATATTACCCCTCGTGATGTACATACCATGTGCTGGTATTTAATCCTATATGATATCATTTGCTACTACACCTGCACAATTACCGTTGTTGCGCATGTTACACATACACAGATTTTCCGGCTCACACACATTCTTCATCGGAAATTTCTATGTCACTTACACAGTAGAATTGCCATGTCACTTATACAGTAGAATTGTCTTGCCATTTACACAGGAGAACTGCCCTATCATGATATTAATCTTAAAAGTAAAAGTACATTCATTGTTCGGTACTATCATTTGACATGCTTACATGATATACTCGGTATGCTTATATTACTACTCTATATTGCATACATCGTACTTGTTAGTTATATGTATGCCCTAGAGGCCATTACTGTACATGTGATGTATATTGTAGTGGATGCTTGGACATATATATGGAGGACTTTCTTGCTCGACATGATAGTATGATATCCGGTTGCTCTTTATCTTAACATGTACACTTATTGTCTCTCTATTACATGTTGATAAAGCCCTTAGAATGAGTACTTTACTACCTGGACTATGATGCAGATCATACTAGTGGGGACATGGGTAGTTGGAAAGTACATCTTTCAAATGTTCCTAGTCGTGGGAGTATCGAGACAGGGCATCGATACTCCAGAGTAGACTAGCGTATGCGCTTCTTGACCCATATGATGGGCGACGAATAATCCAATATCCATTGGTGTTTGACATCAGAGAAGGTATACAGGTGCTCAGTGGAGACTGGGTACACTGTACGGACTCGCCGAGAACTCCTAGATGGTGTTATACCTATCGTCGGATAACAGTTTCTGGTGACACTGGTACAAGTTAGTCTGTAGACCCGAGATCGTCATAGAGTCTTATGTGATTCCCACTGCGCTTTGATTTCCACCATACCACGGTCAAGAGATCGTGCAAAAAGGTGGTTTTTGGGTACAATCCTGAGTCACATAGAGGCAATAAGCGATAGGAGGGGTTTCGTCTCTCCCGGTATTGGGAGTTGATGTTGCGTTATGCTCGATTGGCCATAACAGGAAATCACTGGCCAGGGTTGCTGAGATTTACTGGTAAGTATTATCAGTAGTTTCTCGAACCGTTATGGACCTTGCACAGGCGTGAGTTATCAGGCTATTGGGGTCTGACGTTATACCACCCCCAGGATGTGATATGCGACATATCAGACGAAGAGACCAGAATGTACGGTAGTGTTACTGATTGGATTCGCAGGAGTATGAGCAGGCTTGCTTGTTGTTCTTCTGATTGCTCAATACCCGGGTGGCCATTACGTTTGGCAGACCGCTTGTGGCTTGTGGGTGTTTGATATGATCATCACCTACTGCCGGCGTATTGACGAGTCTTTAGAGTCCTACACAGAGGTTTCCTGGTTCATGCGAAACGGAGTAGGAGCACATATGTAATATGTGCGGGACCGAGATTAATGCGCGTATGTGATACCGCATTCTATTCTAGCGATATATGTATTGATTGGTTATATGTGATATAGCCGGATTATCGGATCAAGTGTTGATTCGATAAAAGGATACATTTGATATTAGTCAGTTAAATGAGATATGACCGGATTATTAAATCAAGTGTTGATTTAATAATTTAATGTATAATTATATATTTGATATATTACATTACATTAACTAATATTAGCTCACTTAAGTATTTCTTTTTCTCACATTTGATACACTTTACATATATGTGATATATGTATTGTTTTCTACTTGCACACAAAATATATATGTGATATATATTGTTGTGTCATGATAGGTTACACATGCAACATGTATGTATGAGACTTATACCATGCTAGGGTTAAAGTTAGGGTTCATAATTATAATTAAGCAAATTCAAAATTGTGGATATTTTGTCATGGTTCAAAGCTTGTAAAAGCTTGTATTCTTCATTGACTAAGTCCACTTGTTTGTCTTGCTTAAGATATTTGTTAACCCAACCGTAACCACAAGCCATGGTTTATTCTCTACATGAGTTAGACATGATAATAACTCACCATGGTTGCATTTCTAACCTCATCTAATTGTTCATCGCTTCATCTTCTTCTTCCTTATGAAAAGAGTTTTCTAGGGTTTGAAAAGGTGATGAAATATTGTGAGAAAATTAAATCTAAAGTGAGCCCACTTCCTACTTCATCATCCTCTACTATTAGCTATTTAGTTTAGGGTGTTTGCTTCACTAATCTCACCATTAGTGAAGAGGTAGCATGAGCTCGAGTCTCCTCGACGTAGATCATCTTCGGCCTCGAAGACATTGAGCAAGCTTGTTCGTTTCTTCAAGTGAACCCTCTCTAGAGTCCGGGAGTTCACCATTCGCAGCGAAGGGACTACAACATGGAGGTTTAGAAGTGAAGGACTAGTATACAAAGGTTGCATACCGCATTCACTTTGTATGTAAAGTAGTTTACATGTTTATTCGTCGGATTTTCTAGTAACGATTCTATGGTTAGGGTTAGCTAATACGGCAATTTTTTAAAAATGGCTTGGACGATGCCTCCTGAAAACTTGCTGACGTGCTAGACAACCCTGCAGTGGTATCAGAGCCATGCTAGAAAATTAGATGATGTTTGCTAGGATTACGAAACCGAAACTACTCCGAAACACCCGATATGATAACTTGGTTTCTGTCGATTTTAAAAGGTCTTCAAAATTTTTTTTAAACAACTGCAGAATGTTGTATGTGATATGACATGAACATAGAACAAATTTGAGGCAACTTGGCCGGATTTTGGCCGAGCACAAGTGCACATTTTCCGAGGAGGCCGACCACTTTGTGGATTTTGAGCTTCGAATTTTTCCTGTGTTCCAGTCTCTGGGTTTTGGGGTTTCAGGTGTTGTTTTGTTGTTTCGTAATCGTAATTCTAACATGTATTCGTGTTATTTAGACGATGTTAAAAAGTTTGAACGGATATCAATAACCCAATTTTTCCCCGCTGGAAATTTTTCAAGAGTTGGATTTTTTCCGAGTTTAAAATTTTCAGAAAATCATACAAGCGATTCTGTGAACCCTCTAGAAGAACGATACCCAAACTTGACTTTTTGTATCGCGGAACCATGGTGATACCCTAGGGTTTTCCGCAGTTCCGTGGCAACATGAGTGAGGCATGGGTCGGCCCTTCTACGGATGGTTCATAGGAGCTGTGGCATGTTCTGGGTACTTTTTGAACTCCGCTCAAGTGTTGAGCTCATTGGGAAAGTTTGGATGTTTGGTTATTCGATCAAAAAGTTTAACTTCGTCTAGCTTTCTGTGATTATGATACAATATTTGGAATCCACATAATTAGTTATGAGATAACTAGTTTGAATTTTATAAATCTAGCAGTTTAGTCTCATTTGATCGGTTGCCACGGAATTTTGATGTGGATCAAAAGTCCGTCGCAATCACGTAGTGTACGCGGATACTCACCGGGTAACCTTACTAGATAGCCACACCCCATAGTCCCGACCAATTGACTGTAGGAGAACCCCGTCGCCAAAAGTATCCGTTCGGGTGCTCGCGGCCGCGGTGTTCCGCCTTAGTGCACTTCGTCGACGGCATCGGGGGTGGGGCCGTCTATTAAAGTTTCCGACGAGCATTCGATCAGGTTATTGGGAATCTTGTTGAATAAACCGACAGGTTATTGAAAAGTGTTTTCAGTATCGAGACTAAAATGCGGGGTTTATAATTGTTAGGCATGTGATGTCTAAGGAATTCATTTGGTTGGGCATGAAATCCAAAGTATGTGATACATTGGGTTTATGATGTCTAAGGTGGTTGCGGATTCCAATTGTTGTAGTTTTTCACTTTCTTTTCTGCGACCGTAAGTGTAATATGTGGCGTATCGCCGGTTTCGTTGTTATATGTCAACGATAATTGGGATACACATATTTACTTACGTTGATGACATGTGATGTTATGTGTTGCTATGATATGTTATATTAGATCACCGTGTTTTGAATAGCTGGTTTTTTTTTATGTGAGATGAGAGTTTTTCATTTTCATTCTTGTAAAGTTTGTATATAATATTCTTTTATTTTGGCACTTCCGGGTTGAGGATGATGTCACCATTGATGTATATTATTTACTTTTCCGCATTAGGATAGACCCAAGGCGGGGAGCACAAGTAACTGGCTTTTAGGGTCCAGTGGGAGACTATCTCGTGGAGTCGAGACCGGGTCTCCTAACTCTAGAATTGGTAGGGTTGCTTGCCGTTCTCGTAGGGGTCTAGGGATGTGGGTTTGGCTATTCATCGCGACCATAGAATCCGTGTTTTATACTGGCTTAATTTAAAACACGGAATTCCTAATATATCCAATATTTCATATATGTTCTTCTGCTGCTGATATTCTGTGATGTGATCACTTGATATTCTGAGACGAATGCTTATATTTTATATATATGATATAAAATAAATATTGATGGTTTCCTTTCTTCTGTGATGCTTAGGAAGCATAAATTGATGGGATTTCATTAATGAGATTAATGAAAGAAAAAGAAACCTAAAGATGTTGTAAAACTTGTTTTAAAAACTGGTAGCTCTAGTTCTTTCTTTGCATAGCGGTATTCCTTGTAGAATATCCATCACCTTATTCGATAAGGAAAGAGCCAAGATCCTTCACTGGGAGTGACCTCTTTAGCGGAACTGGCAGATGCTACAACCCACTCGGGTTGTCTTTTGATTGCTTCTATAGTTTTTGCTTTGCATAGTGGTATTTGTGAAATATCCTGCACCTTATTCGATAAGGAAAGAGCCAAGATCCCTTCACCGGGAGTGACCTCTTTAGCAAAACTAGTAAAAGCCTCAAAAACACTCATTTTCAAAATCACTCAATTCTACGACGATATCAAGTTCATTACGCAAAAGGTTTTCTTAAAAACTTGTCGTAGCCCTCCGTCATTTCAGATAAGTAATATTTAGTATTCGTGCTGTGTTTGTTGACCTCTGTCAAGGCGTAGTGTACAGTAGCTGATTAGTGCTTATCTGCAAAGCATATGATGCGATTGGATTAGGGTAGTCGTACGACCTTGTTGACCTCTGTCAAGGGTCGTGCGGGTGGGTTTAATTCAATCATGAAATAGCGGGTTGAACTTGACTAGCAGCCTATGGTTTGTTGACCTCTGTCAAGGTCATGGGGCGCTTGGGGCAAGAGTATTATCGGGAATTTCAAGTGTTGAAATTTGCAATGAGATTGCATACCTTCTATGAGATAGTTGGATCCCGATACCCACTGCGAGTAAGAGTTACTCCTGAGAGAGTTTTACACATCACAATTAGCCAATCAAGTAGGTGTCTAGAAAGTTGTTAACGGGGTTACGCCCCTGGGGAAACGAGGTTTATTTTAATTAGGTCCGTCCAAAAGCACGGGGAACCTCCCTCAAAGTACCGGCAATGGCCTGGCCGAAAGATTGGCGAACTTGTAGGGTGTAATTAATCCTGACTAGTCTTACCTTTTAGGGTTTGAAGGTAGATTTGACTAAAATAGTGGGAGCCATCCTGATTAGATAAACTAATAACCAATCTAATCCTGCAAGAGCTCACGTAGAGTGTTTTCTTCTCTCTCTCTCCTGGTAGCGACCATGTCACGCCTTAATCAAGAAAATAATATGGATGCATTGACCGAAGCTGCTTATTATACTGAGCTAGGGAACGTTGGTTCTGCTCTATCTTTGTTATAAGTCCGAGCAGGAAATAGGGGAATATCCGGATTTCCACGCGGCCCAATCGAAGAAAGTGCATGTTGATGCATCTTCTTCGGGTGTGTTCGAACTGTTTCTCAGTATCCTCTACGTTCTAGGTATACGATACCGGATCAGGATCCCGCGTATGTAATATGTTACATGAGCTACAGAAAGGTAGAGAACTGAGAATGGGTGATATGTCTCTAAGTGTTAGAGAATGGTGCAATTGTTGCAGCCAAGTCTATTGGCAGATATCACCTTGTATTAATAAATTGATTCTGAACGAATGTCATTACATACCGAACCTGATATATAACATTACATCGGTTTCTTTAATGAGTTAAAGAAGGATATAATTCTGTATTGGTGGATAATGTTGTGAACATTTTCCTGAATCAAGAGTTGATTCGATCAGACACGTTATATAATACCAAATACATTCTAAATCAAACCACAGTTCAAAGTATGTAGAACAAACACAAGAGGAGTAGTTCAGAAATGAACGAATCCTTCTTGTGGCATTGTAGACTAGGTCATATCAACGCGACACGACCAGCTAAATTACATAAGGATGAATAAAAGAATTTGTTCGAATTTTAATCTTATGATACTTTCCAGTCTTGTCTCAAAGGTAAATATGACCAACACTCCGTTTACTGGAAACAGAGAAAGAGTTGGTGAACTCTTGGGACGCATACATGATGATGTATATAGTCCTATGTCTACAAATGCCAGGGTTGGTTCTTCATACTTCAATATATTCATTGATCATCTCTCAAGATTCGAACATATGTTCCTGTTGAAACACAAGTCTGAAACTTTTGAGAAAATTCAATGAATATAAGCTTGAAGTTAAAGAACCAGACGGGCAGAAATATTAAGTCCTTCGATGTGATCGAGGAGGAGAATACTTGCGCATGGAGTTCCTGGAGTTTCTAAAAGGAGAATGTGATTCTCTCTCAGCTTACTCCTACTTATACACCACAGCACAAACGGTGTATCGGGGCGGAGGTATCACACCCTATAAGATATGGCACGCTCTATGATGAGTTACCTGTTTCCTTTTGGTGTTATGCACTTGAGAAGCTGCATACCTATTGAATGAGGTTCCATCCAAATCAGGGCTTACCACTACATATGAGATATGGAACGGGAATAGACCATGTCTTAAATGAGTTAAGATATGGAGTTGTCCGGCCTATGCTGAAAAGAAAAATACGGACAAGCTCGAGGCAAGGTCAGTTCTGTACAAGTTTGTTAGGATATCCCAAACATTTGTGAGGGTATATCTTCTACCACTCTGAGGAGCAAAAGGTGTTTTGTTTCTCAGCATGCCACCTTTTTAGAAAAGGAATTTCTTGTGAAGAAATTTGTTGTCATGAGGCAGAACTGGAAGAGTTCCAGCTAGAAAAACTAACAGCTGATGATTTGGTGAAACCAAAGGATTCAATAGTCTCCAACGAACCCCAGCCTCTCCGCGAATCTGGTAGGGTTCCTCATCCACTTGAGAGATACTACTGTCTTCTCAGTGACAGTGGGAGCGAGGATTGCATCATGATTGATGATGGCCCAACTAGGTTCAGGCAGGCCATCACGAGTGGGGACTCTGTGAAATGGCTGGATTCTATGCGATCAAAGATGGAATCCATGTACACCAACAAAGTGTGACTTTGAATGTTCCGCTTGAAGGGTAAAACCCATCAGGAGCAGAAGGATCTTGAGTAGATTCTTGGTGTAGATGGAAAATTTGACACTTTCAAAGCTATGCTTAAGTCCATCAGGATCAATACAAGCATTGTGGAGTTGGAACATCTGTTTTGATGTGGCAGTTAAAGAGTTTGACTTCATCAAAAAGGTAGATGAACCTTGTATATACAAGAAGGTAGTAAAGAGTAAGGTTGTCTTCCACGTATTGTACGTAGATAACATACTCTTGATAGGAAATGGTTTCCTATGCTACACTCGGTCAAGCTCCTCTTATCACGGGGATTCTCAATAAAAGATCTGGATGATACCTACTACATCTTGTGGATTATGATCTATGATGATAGATCTAAAGTGGATGTTGGGAGTGTCCCAAATCCACGTGCATAAACACCATACTAAAGGGGTTTGGTATGGATGATTCTAAGCGTGGTGGTTCGCCCACTTACTCATGGATCACTCTCTCTAAAAAGAAGTCTCCCAAGACTGATTTGGAGAGAGCTCGCGTGCAAGGGATACCCTATGCTTCGGCAGTAGGCTCTATCATGTATGCGATGTTATGTACCAGACCAGATGTAGATGACTCACTAGGTGTAGTGTTCAGGAATCAATCGGATCTTAGGAGAATCACTGGAAAGCTGTGGAGGACATTCTTAAGTACTTGAGAAGCACTAAAAGAAAGTTCTTGGTTCAACCTTCCAGGGTGATAAGGTCGACTGAGAGTCAGTCACAGGCATTGTCTTTACCCTCAGTGCAGGGATGGTATATTGGAAGAGATCTAAGCTAGATACCGTGACATACTAGACGATAAAGGCTGAATACATTGCAACCAATGATGCTGCCAAAGTTGTTGTCTGGGCATTTTCTTGTTCATGAGATGAACAAGGTTCCTACCATTGAGCGTCCAATAACTGTTATTGTGACAATAATGGAATTGTGGCTTTGGCCTAGGAACAAAAGTCCCATCAGCGTTCCAGACATATTTTGAGGCAAGTATCACCTGATCAGGGAGATGGTTGATCTTCCAGGGATCGAGTTCAGGAGAGTAGACACGAAGGATAACACAGCGGATCCACTCATAAAGGCCGTACCCCTAGAGAGACTTCTATGGGATGGTTGGGTATGGGATACTACAACCACTCCTATATTGTTGGGTATTGGATACTACAACAAATGGCCTTAGTGTAAGTGGGAGATTGTTAGTTATATGTATGCCCTAGAGGCCATTACTGTACATGTGATGTATTTTGTAGTGGATGCTTGGACATATATAGGGAGGACTTTCTTTCTCGACATGATAGTATGCTATCTGGTTGCTCTTTATCTTAACATGTACACTTATTGTCTCTCTATTACATGTTGATAAAGCCCTTAAGATGAGTACTTGACTACCAGGACTATGATGCAGATCATACTAGTAGGGACATGGGTAGTCGGCAAGTACATCCTTCAAATATTCCTAGTCGTGGGAGTATCGTGAAAGGGCATCGATACTCCAGAGTAGACTAGCGTATGCGCTTCTTGACCCATATGATGGGCGATGGATGATCCTATATCTATTGGTGTTTGACATCAGAGAAGGTATACGGGTGCTCAGTAGAGACTGGGTACACTGGACGGACTCGTCGAGAACTCCTAGATGGTATTATACCTTTCGTCAGATAGCAGTTCTCTGGTGACACTAGTACAGGTTAGTCTGTAGACCCGAGATCGTCATAGAGTCTTGTGTGATTCCCACTGTTCTTTGATTTCCACCATACCACGGTCAAGAGATCGTGCAAAAAGGTAGTTTTTGGGTATAGTCCCGAGTCACATGGATGCAATGAGTGATAGGAAGGGTTTCGTCTCTCCCGGTATTGGGAGTTGATGTTGCGCTATGCTCAATTGGCCATAACAGGAAATCCCTGGCCAGGGTTGCAGAGATTTACTGGTAAGTGTTATCAATAGTTTCTCGAACCGTTATGGACCTTGCATCGGCATGACCTATCAGGCTATTGGAGTCTGACGTTATACCACCCCCAGGCTATGATATGCGACATATCAGACGAAGAGACCGGACTGTACGGTAGTGTTACCGATTGGATTCGAAGGAGTATGAGCAGGCTTTCTTGTTGTTCTTCTGATCGCTCAATACCCGGGTGGCCGTTGTTAGTGTATATGCCCTAGAGGCCATTACTGTATCATACTAGTTTGTATATTACTTAATGGAGCTTGGGATATTCACAGCTGTATAGACAGTCTTGCTCAAAATGGTAGTATGCAACTTGGTTTGTTTCTACTTCAATATGTGCATGTGTTTCTTTTAGCATATCGCTTATACATATTAGTGGAGCCCTTAGGATCTTTGCTTGATTACCAGCGTTGTGATGGCAGTCACACTAGTGGGGGCTGTGTAATCTACAAGCACATCCTTATACAGGTCCCTAGTCGTAGGATTATCGAGACGGGGCATCGATACTCCGGAGTAGACTAGCGTATACACTTCTCATCCCAGCAGGGGAGATGGTCTGTCCCACAGCCATTAGTACGTCGTACTGGAGATAGTATGCGGGTGCTCGTTAGGTTACGAGTATACTGGACAAGACTCGTCGGGAACTGTTGGTTGGTACTATACCTATCGTCAGATAACAGTTCCCAGGTGACAGGAGTACAGCTTAGTCCGTCGACTTGACACTGCTACTTCGCCTCAAGTGTGTTCTCACTGTACTTTGATTACTACCCTACTATGGCTCAAAGGAGTCGTACAAATAGCTAGTAGTTGGGTGCAGTCCCGAAGCACTTGGAGGCAGTAGCGGTTAGATAGGATTCGTCTCTTCCGGTATTGGGGGTTGATATCGCGTTGTGTCAAGCAGAGCCATTACACAAAGTCCCTAGCCAGGGCAAGCGAGATTTACTGGTAGTGTTTCCAGTAGTTTCTCAGGGTGTTCTGGGCTACACTCCAGCACGACTTGTACCGCTATTAGGGGTCTGACGTTTACCACCCCGTAGGCTTGACATGCGATACTCTTAGACGAACAGACCGGACTGTACGGAGATTGTTAAATCCAGGCTCAGTAGGAGTTCGGATGGGTTTACCTCATGGGCCTTCTTATCGACATCTACTCGGGGACCGTTATGTGCAGCTAGTGCCGCTTGCGGTCTGTGGTTAAACCCATTGCCAGCGTAGTGTCGAGTCTTTAGAGTCCCACACAGAGAGTTTCCCTGCACTGGGCAAAAGGTGTAGAGGCCGTATGGTTTTACGGCAGGGCTACGATCACTTACGTACACTTGTGTGCGTATGATGTTCGGGCAGACAATACTAGTGGGCTTTGGTTTAAGCCGGATCCTAGTATTGTATGGATGGATTAGTTTTGTCTTCTGTGCATTCGTATTCTACGGAATGCGGATGTGTATGCACGGTTGTGAGGAGCGAAGACGGAGGTGTCTCAGTAGGGTTTTGACCATTGATTTGGTCAAAACCATTATGAGGTGAGGAAAATATTTACTAATCCTTTTAATGATAATTGTGTTATAGCTAAGTGATTTGACCATTTGACCTTGCTTGACCATTTGACCTTGCTTGAAAATTTGACCTAGTTGACCATTGTTGACTTAGATATTTTGCAAGCACTAGACTCTTCTTATTCATTTGGATTTATCTTTGAGATGATAATTGTTAGTTATATGTATGCCCTAGAGGCCATTACTGTACATTGGATGTGTATTGTAGTGGATGCTGGGACATATATAGGTAGGACTTTCTTGCTCGACATGATAGTACGCTATCTGGTCGCTTTTTATCTTAACATGTATACTTTCTGTCTCTCTGTTACATGTTGATAAAGCCCTTAGGATGTGTACTTGACTTCCAGGACTATGATGTAGATCATACTAGTGGGGCCTGGGTGGTCCATGAGTACATCCTTCAATGTTCCTAGTCGTGGGAATATCGAGATGGGGCATCGATATTCCAGAGTAGACTAGCATATATCTTCTCGACCCATGTGATGGGCGATGGATGATCCCATATCCATTGGTGTTTGACATCAGAGATGGTATGCGGGTGCTCAGTGGTGACTGGGTACACTGAACGGACTCGCCGAGAACTCCCAAATGGTATTATACCTCACGTCAGATGGCAGTTCTCTGGTGACACTGGTACAGCTTAGTCTGTTTACCTGAGATCGTCATAGAGACTTGTGTGTCTCCCACTGTGCTTTGATTTCCACCCTACCACGGCTCTACTGAGTCGTGCAAACAGGTGGTTTTTGGGTACAGTCCCGATTCACATGGAGACAATGAGCGATAGGAGGGGATTCGTCTCTCCCGGTATTGGGGGTTGATGTTGCCCTATGCTTGACTGGCCATAACTGGAAATCCCTGGACAGGGTTGTTGTGATTTACTGGTAAGAGTTATCAGTAGTTTCACGCTTGTTATGGACCTTATATCGGCATGACTTATCGAGCTACTAGGGTCTGACGTTTACCACCCCTAGGCGAGATATGCGACATATCAGACGAACAGACCGGACTGTACGGTAAGTGTTGCTGGTTGGATTCACAGAAGTGTGAGCGGGCTTGCTCGTTGATCTTCTGATCGCTCAATACCCGGGTGGCCGTTACGTTTAGCAGACCGCTTACGGCTTGTGGGTGTTTGATATGATCATCACCTGCTGCCCGCGTATTGACGAGTCTTTAGAGTCCTACACAGAGGTTTCCTGGCTCAAGCGAAACGAAATAGGAGCGCATATGAGATATGTGCCGGACCGAGAATAATACAAGTATGTGATACTGTATTCTATTTTCGCGATTTGTATGATTGGACGGTTATATGAGGTATAGCCGGGTTACCGAATCAAGTGTTGATTTGATACATTGATACACTTGATATTAGTCGGTTATATGCAGTATGACCAGATCATTAATTCAAGTGTTGATTTAATGATTTAATGTATAATTATATATTTGATATATTACTTTACATTAACTATTATTTGTTCACTTAAGATAGATTTTCTCATTTGATTATGCACTTTGTATATATGATATATTTTTGTGCGCTAGTTTGTATGATGTTTGATGATACATGCAAACCATGGGTTAGTGTAACTAGTGTAGAGACTAAACTAGTGTTTAGGTGAATGGTTAGGTTAAGAAAAGAAACAAAATGGTGAAAGCTTTTCAAAGCTTCATGAAGCTTCAACTAAAAACCAAAAGAAGCCACCATTTTATTTCTTGCCCCAAAATAAATAAAATGAATTGTCATACAGTGAGAACTCCCCATAGGTTGACATATAATGCCTAGTAGCTCTTACCCCCAGGATGTCCCGAGACCGGAAGGTGTTTCGGCGGGTTGTAGTCCTCGCGAGGGGGCATGCGTAAAAAGTTATTGCTAAGGGACCCGTTGGTGCCATGGCGACCCCATTGGATGGGGTGGCGGCCTGACCTACAGTGGTATCAGAGCCTAGCTAGAGCTTTAGGCGAAGTGTAGACGATGTTAGAAGTCCGATCGAACCCGAAACCCTAATCCAAAACCATTCTCTGTACATTTTTTGAAATCGGGGATTTTTGAGAATTAAAAATATGCAGAAAAATCAGCAGGCTTTTTTAAGAATTACTGTGAAGCACGTGCGAATAACTCGACCAAGTGGCCGCGAAACCGCGGCACGAGCATGGCATGTGCAGAGGTTCCGCGGCCGTATAGGAGCATCTTGTCATTTTCTTTGCACAGTAATTCCTATCTGTTAGTGCTGTATTTTCTGGGAATTTTTTAATTCTACTCAAGAGTTGAGTTTTCTGGGTTGTATTGGGAGTTCCTAGATTCGATCGGATTATCAAACTTTGTCTATGTGTTTTTCCGGGTAATTTTAGAATATGTTAAAAAGTTCGACCGGATGTAACTACCCACTTTTTCCCCTGTTGGGAAATTTCAAATTGTTGGATTTTTCCGTTGTTTAATGACGTTCTAAGTAGTGCAAGTAACGCGATTGTCCCTCTAGAAGACAACAAACCTTAACTCGATTATGTGACCGTCTTGAACTGCCCTTTGAACCTTAGGGTTTGGGGCAGTACGGCGTGCCCCATGTGAGGCGTTGGCTTGACCCTTCTACGGCTGGACCGTTGGTACTGAAGCATGAAGTGAATGTTTTTAAACTTATTTCATGTGTTGAGCTGTTTCGGGAAAACTTGGGTGTTTGATTGTTCGATCAGAAAGTTTAACATTTTCTATTTTATCTGGAATGTGATACAATATTTGGAATCCACATGTAGTTATGAGATAACTGATTTGGATGTTATAAACATAGCAGTTTAGTCTTACTTGATCGGTTGCCACGGAATTTTGATGTGATCAAAAGTCCGTCGCAATCACGTAGCGTACGCGGATACTCGCCGGGTAAACTTAATAGATAGCCACGCGCCATAGCCCCGACCAAGTGACTGTAGGAGAACCTCGTCGCCGAAAGCATCCGTTCGGGTGCTCGCGGTAGCGGTGTTCCGCCCTGGTGCACTTCGTCGACGGCGTCGGGGGTGCGGCCGCCTACTAAAGTTTGCGACGAGCATTCGATCAGAATGTCGGGAATCTTGTTGAATTGTCCGACTTGATATTGAAAAGAGTTTTCGATAATAAGACTAAAATGCGGGGTTTATAATTGTTAGGTATGCAATGTCTAAGGAATTCATTTGGTTAGGCATGCGATGTCTATGTAGGTTGCGGATTCCAACTGTTGTAGTTTTACACTTTCTTTTTCTGTGACCGTAAGTGTAATATGTGATATTACCGGTTTCGTTGCTATATGTCGATGACAATCGGTGTATGCATACTTACTTACGTTGATGACATGTGATGTTATGTGTTGCTGGATATGTTATATTGGATCGTCGTGTTTGAATAGCCTGGGGGTTTTTATGTGAGATGAGTGTTTTTCATTTTCATTCATGTAAAAACTTGTATGTAATATTCTTTTATTGGGGCACTTCCAGGTTGCGGATGATGTCACCATTTGTATATTATTTACATTTCCGCATTAGGATAGACCCAAGGAGGGGAGCACAAGTAACCGGGTTCTGGGGTCCAGTGGGAGACCATCTCGAGGAGTCGAGTCCGGGTCTCCTAACCCTAGAATTGGTAGGGTTGCTTGCCGCTCTCGTAGGGGTCTAGGGGTGTGGGATTGGCTATTCATCGCGACCGTGGAATCCGTGTTTTATTCAGGCTCAAAATAAAACACGGACGTCCTAGTATATCCAATATTTCATATGATATTTTCTGCTGCGTTATCTGTGATGTGATCATGTGATTTGTTCAGATAGATATTGTATATAGTATATATGATATATTATATAGACGTTGCTTATGTTTTACACCCGCGCTAGCCCTGCCTCGCTCTGGCGTTAGTTACCTAACCTAACGATGCAGACGGGACATCGAGGAGAATGCGGATGGCATAAGCATACGTTATATTTATCTGTGATGCTTAGGTGGACTTAAATGATGGGACATTCATTAATGAGATTAATGAAAGAAAATAAACCTAAAAGATGTTGTGGAATCGAATTTCAAAAATAAAAACAGGTAGCTACAGTTCTTGCTTTGCATCGCGGTGTTCTTTGTAGAACATCCTGCACCTTATTCGATAAGGAAAGGACCGAGATCCCTTCACCAGGAGTGACTCCTTTAGCAATAACTGGAAGATGCTACAACTCTCGGTTTGTCTTTTGATTGCTTCTATAGTTTTCGCTTTGCACAGCGGTATATATGATATATCCTGCACCTTATTCGATGAGGAAAGGGCCGACGATCCCTTCACCGGGAGTGACCCCTTTAGCAAAACTAGAAAAGCCTCAAAAACATTCCATTTAAAAACCATTTGATTCCGCAACGAGATCAAGTTAAAAGTGTTAAAGGTTTTCTCAAAAACCATCTGCAACCCTCCATCTTTTTAAGAAGTAGAGTACTTAGTATTCGTGCTGTGTTTGTTGACCATAGTCAAGGCACAATGTACGGTAGCTAAGTGATGTCTTCCTACACCGCATATGATGCGATTAATTAGGACAGTCATGTGGCTTTGTTGACCTTAGCCAAGGGTCATGTGGGTGGGTCTAATTAATCACGAAATGACGGGTAGAACTTGACTAGTGCTTATGATTTGTTGACCTTAGCCAAGGTCATAGGTGCTAGGGGTAAAAACTATTATCGGGAGTTTCAAGTGTTGAAATTTGCAATGAGATTGCATACCTTCTATGAGATAGTTGGATCCCGATACCCACTGCGAGTAATTGTTACTCCTGGGAGAGTTTTGCACTTTGCAATTAGCCGATCAAGTAGGTGTCTAGAAATGTGTCAACGGAGTTACGCCTCTGGGAAAACGAGGTTTACTGTAATTAGGTCCGTGCGAAAGCACGGGGAACCTCCCTCAAAGTACCGACACTGGCCTGGCTGAAAGATTGGCGAACTTGTAGAGTGTAATTAATCCCGGCTAGTCTTTCCTTTTAAGGTTTGAAGGAAGATTTGATAAAAACAGTGGGAGCCATCCTGATTAGATAAAATAAATAACCAATCTAATCTTGCAAGAGCGCACACAGAGTGTTTTCTTCTCTCTCTCTCTCTCCAGGTAGCGACCATATCACGCCTTAATCAAGATAATAATATGGATGTATTGACCGAACACGCTTGTTATACTGAGCTGGGGAACGTTGGTCCCACTCCAACTTATAATTGTTATAAGACCGAGCAGGAAATAGGGGAATGCCAGAATTCCTATGCCGCCCAAACGAAGAAAGTGCATGTGATGTATCTCCTTTGGGTGTGTTCATTATAAAGAACTGTTTCTCAGTATCCTCTACGTCCTAGGTATTAGATACAGGATCAGGATCCCGCAAATGTAATCAGTTACATGGGCTACAGAAAGGTAGAGAACTGAGAACGGGTGATAAGTTTCATGAGACAGAAAACGGGGCAAGTGTTGCAGCTAAGTCTGTTGGTCACTGTCACCCTGTATTATCAGTACATTGATTCTGAACGAATGTTATTAGATACCGAACCTGATATACAAAATCATATCAGTCTCTTTATAAGTAAAGAAATGATAAAATTTTGTATTGTTGGATAATGTTTTGAACATTTCCTATATCAAAAGTTGATCGGTTCAGGCACGTTATCTAAAAGTATTGATGTTCTAAATCAAACTGCAGTTCCTAGTATACAGAACACACACAAGAGGAAGAGTTCAGAAATGAACGAATCCTTCTTGAGGCATTGTAGACTAGGTCATATCAATGCGACCCGACTAGCTTAAGTTACATCTAAGATGCATATTTAAATCAGTTTGAATTTACATCTTGTGAAACTTTCCAGTCATGTCACAGAGACAAGATGACCATAGCTCTGTTTATTGCAAACAGAGAAAGAGTTAGTAAACTCTTGGGATGATACATGTTGATGTATGTAAATCCCCTGTCTACACATGCCAAGACCGGTTCTTTGTACTTCATTACATTCTCTGATAATCTCTCAAGATTCGGCCATATGTTCCTGTTGAAACATAAGTCCGAACCTTTTGAGATATTCACAGAATATAAGTTAGAAGTAGAGAACCAAAAACCGGGTATAAGTATTATGTCTCATGATAAGATCAAGGAGGAGAATACTTGTGCATGGAATTCTTGGACTATTCTAAAGGAAAATGAGATTCTCTCTCAGTATTACTCCTCTGAATACACCACAGCACAACGGTGTATCAGAGCGGAGCAATCGCACCGTATTAGATATGGTGTGCTCTATGATGAGTACTACTGAGTTACCTATTCCTTTTGGGGTTGTGCACTTGAGAAGCTGCATACCTATTGAATTGGGTTCGAATCAAATCAGTGCCTACCATTCTATATAAGATATGGTATGGGAAGAGCCTATCTCTTAAGTAAGTTAAGATTTGGGATTGTCCGGCCTATGTCAAAAGCAAAATCCGGAGAAGATCGAGGCAAGGTCAGTTCTGTAGAACTGGAAAGGTTCCAGCTATACAAAACTGCAGCTGATGATTTGACAGAACCAAAGGATTCAATAGTCCCCAATAAACCTCAGCCTCTCCGCCGATCTGGTAGGGTTCCTCACCTGCCTGAGAGATACTTCGGTTTCTCGATGACAGTGGAAGCGAGGAATGCCTCATGAGATGATGACCCAACTAGTTTCGAGCAGGCCATCGAGAGTAGGGACTCTGTAAGAATGGCTGGATGCTGAGCGATCTGAGATGGAATCCATGTACACTGTCACGACCTAAAAATTGGCCCGTGACGGCCCTAATACTACGCAATGCCTAAAGACGTAGCGCAGTAAAAGAAAGCCAAAACCCAGAAATCTAAACCATAAAAATATGGAAAAGATAATATAAGATTTTGAAACATTTGAAATCGCAACCCAAATTCTTTAAATGTCCTACTTTATTTCTCTTAAATTTTAGCAACAACCCTTTTTGTAAAAACCAGCCAAGATGAATACAACACAAAAATATGAAGCTATAGCGAAGAAATAAGGACAATAGAGAGAAAGTTGTATATAAAAGACAACAAACCCACAAATAATATACAGTAACGTCCTCACCAAGTCTCTAAGTCAACAATACAATAGTAGATGGAGAGTACAAAATACAACGAGTGTACAATAGGAATTACAGATAATCATCTAACCCACCTAAGCAAAACGGTATACTGTGAGCTGATGCGGTATCTGTGGCAAAAGATAGTAGCTGAATAGCTGAATAGAGGAATAGCCTGCCTCGACTACCCTGGGGAACAACCTGAAACACCTGTGGCACAACGGGGGTGAGTTGCCAACTCGTGAATAGTATAAAACATATGCAGGTAATCGCAGGAATGCACGTACAGCATGAATCTATGATATGCGATTACGGTAATAACATGTCATGCAAATGCTGAATAAAGGAGAGTACACTAGCAGGTACAATCAATATGTGAAGCAATAGTAACATGACAATAGTATGCAATAACCATGCAAAAAGGATAAGAGAATGTAGATATGCAACTTATCATAAGGGTACACTACAGGTACTACCAATGTATGAAACTGTTCATAAAATAGATAAGGGTGAGGTATAGGGTGGAATATGTCATTTCCACGGAAACCTGACATCGTGGCAGGATCACAATCCATCAAGACACTCAAATCCCAAATCCTCAAATCAGCCCCCACATTGGGCTTCCACAATATATAAGTCTCACATCACCTCAATGTACAATATCGAATAGCTCTCCTATATCTCGAATGTACAATTCATCAATCTCATTCATATCCAGTCTCCAATCTCAATGAATCACCTATATCCCAAGTCGAATCTCAAGTAAGTGTCTAACATCCTAAAGATAAATATATACAGAAATGAGTATGATTGGGGCAATACACATATATTAGCGTCCCATTCCACTAATATTGGTGTAAGGGTATATATAACAACGGCTAAATCCCCTGTTATATATACAAAAGGGTTAAAGAAATATCATGAAAACAGTGTGCCAAGCATCGACACAGAAATCCTCGTATATTGGGCTCCGTTAGTCTGGATCGGCCCACGGGGTCCGTCTGCGGTATCGGCCCTCGGCCCCGACAGTACAGATCCTCCCGCATCCATCTCTCGACTCTGGCCAGTAGCCTCCGGACAACTGCGAGGTCCAACCAATCACCGGTAGGTACTCGCCCGCCTCCAGGCTCAATCGGCAAACCCATCGATCTTCTTGCCGAGGGGAACCATACCGGGCCACACCATGTACTCTCATACGGCAACCACACCTCGTATGGAGTATATAATCAGCACCGATAAAACTCATGGGGGACGCCCAAATATCATATCAAGGAAACCGGGTTGTTCCATGTATGCATAATTTCATGAACTCCCGCGGTTCCCAAATCCCGAAAACATCATATAAAATCCAGATAAACAATGTACAAATCCAGGAATAAATATATGCGATATATCTGAATGCGAGCAGGTAAACAAATATATATAGCTGAACCAGATGTATGCGAAATCAAGATGATACAGCTAAGTGACATCAGTAAAAGTAAATAGGTATCTGCAACTGAATATGTGTGTAACATACAGGTGTAGCAATGCACAGTTATCTACCTATAGGAACTGATGTCGTATACCCCCTGGGTATAAGTAACATATGTAGAAAATCCCTCCCGGTATAATTAAGATATGTGCACGGTATACCTGTAGCTGTATCGCAAGGTGTACATGTACCTATCACTGAAGGTATGATACACTATAGGCATACCGGTAATCTAGATGTCATGTGTGGTAGGCAATAGTAGCTATAAGGGTTAGTGTGTGACATGGCAATTATTGACGGTGTGTGTGTAGCATACAATCCGTGCTCGTGCAACATGGACCGTCAATACTATGTGCAGTGTCCTACGGCTGCTAGTCACAGTATAACAATATCTAAGGAAAACAGTAAAGGCGCAATTCTACAATGAAGTAGAATGTGCGACAGGAATTTGAATCCTAGCCCAGACGCATAACGCCATGCGGGCGATTCCCCTGTAGATGTTAAATCTACTCACCTACACTCCACGCTAGGTGAATCCTACCATCTGCTCCCCCTGTAGCCGTGTCCGTAGCCCCTGTCTGCAAACCTGCAAATAAGACATGGAAATCACATATAAGCCAAAATATTCCGCGAAACGCGATATCGAACCAAAACGAGAAACTCGCGTCGCGAACTAAACGCGCGTGTGCACGATACGCTGAATCGTGTGTATACGCGTCTAAAACCATCGCGACACGCCGCGATACGCTGGATCACAGAACCCTCTCACGTATCGCGCATATCGCGCAAACACAAAGAACACAAAAACGATATATTGTTCCAGATTTCCCTACAGGTAAGATATCACAAAACTAGACATGCCAAAGCCCTACAATACACTGCAGACTACCCTACCCAAAACCTCAAGACCCAACACCCTACCCTGGCCGCAATTTGCGGCCAAAAAGATGAAATTGGCGGCCAGGATTTTGAATGAGGGGCTCGTGTTCTGGTGGTGGTTTCTAGACCTAGGTAACATGTTCCAGTTTCCTCAATTTTACTCTGCAAGGTCCGGGTCTATAGCAGATTCCAGAAGTCACAATTTCACTTTAAAAGTCACCAATTTGCACAAAATGGAAAACCTATGGTATTTTAGTGTAATCTGGGCTATTTCTCAGTGAAGTGACCCTATTAACACTAAAATAGGTAGGGTTCACCAACACAATCATCACTTAAACAACATTCCACACAAATCACCTTAATTAGCACTAAACTAGCTAATTTAACATTAACCGACACCAATTATCACATAACTAAGCAACTAAGAGATTGGGTTCAGAAAATATATCCTATAGGATCTTAAGAAGCAGGAGGAGAAGTGAATGGAGGAAATGAGGGCTTGCTATTGCTGTTGGGCTCCTGCTGTTGCTGTTGCAGAAGTTGCTGCTGCTGTTGCTTGTTGCTCTGCTGCTGATGGTGAGCAAGCTGGAGCTGCTGTTGCTGCTGTGTCTTCTGCTGCTGCTGCTACTGCTGTTATTGTTGTTGTTGTTGTTGTTATTGTTGTTGATGATGATTGCTGCTGATGCTGCTGAAGATGATGATTGCTGCTGCTGCTGCCTTGCTCTGGTGAGTGTGTGTGTGTTGTGAGTGTGAGAGAATGAGAGATGGAAAATGAGAGGGAGAATGAGAGGAACAAGCCAAGACCCCCTTCTCTCTCTCTCCCCTCATTAATGAGGCATGGTCTAAAACCATGTAGCACCATGCTCACTCTCCCATGGTCAACACCTCAACCCAAACAAAGAAATCAATTTAAAACCCTTATTATTTTTAACAACCATAACTATTAAACCCATCATAAAACTACTTAAGACAAAAGGTTAGCTAACCATGATTGCTAATCATGATTAACCCCAAAACAACCCTAGTTATCATGCACAAGTGTGTGTGTGCCTAACAAAATTCTAATAAAATACTCATTAAATAGGATAAAATACTTAAAACTTAATTTGGTAAACTTTTTGTTAAAAACTATACCTTAAAATATAATTAGCTACAAAACACATTCTAAGGTGTTACAATCTCCCCCCCTTAAAAGAAATTCGTCCCCGAATTTAAAAATATACTGATACGCGTACCTTCAAAGAGAAGATTTAAAATCCTCAAATCTTGCTCGCAGCCTTTCAAGTGACTACCTCACTACACGGCTACGTCCAAGAAAACCCTTCACAGATGGCAAGACCCTTGACCGATGCTCCTCCACCTGCTGAGCCATTAACACAATTGGCTGCTGGTGAACGAAAGATCGCGTCCAAGCTAAGAGGTCTATGCTAAGTCATGTGAGAAAGGTCAAGAAGGTAATTGTAAGGTATTATCACAAGGAATACGGGGTGAAAATCTAATAATCTGGGCGGAAGTGCCAAACTAAAGGCAACGAAACTATCTCGCTTATAGGATCTCAGAAAGACCTAAATCCTGGGATAAGCTTCCCAACATCCAACACGTCATTCATCGGAAAGTCCATAGGAATACATGATCTTTCCCTGCGAACTCGAGTCTATGACTAACACAGTCGTCATAAGACCTCAGTTCGAAATGGACAATTCCCATCCTGACCTAACACAACTGGACTATCTCCGAAGTCTCTAGACATAGCTGGGGTCCACAGTCCTACTTACGTAGAGTCAGAAGAACAACAGACTGGTGACCGACACGACCTAACCCCTAAGCCTAAGGGTGGCCAATTGGAGTGTCTCCTGATAACAGCTATCAAAGGAGAACCCTAACGATGGCGAGTGACGATCCCCAACCGCTGACAACAATCAAACAATACACAACCTAACAAAGAACATCTGAGCAAACTGAGTAAAAACGGACGACAAGAATCCGAATGGAGTCACACCCTGACCAAACTTGGGTAGAAACCATAACGAAATTCGTGGAGATCTGCTTCCTCTCCTACTTCGGAACGGTAAAAGATTGCAACTCTCCAGCCGGCCTCAGACGCTCGACTCAAACACACAACAAGACTGACACCTTGAAACGAAACCTGAAACTTCTCTTTACATCCCTGTCCACTCGTAACTATCTCACAAGTCACGCCAAAGCTGGTGGAACTTGAATGCATAAAGAGAGTTGACAGATGTGCATGTTCTAGGATTACACGTCTCTACCCGATGATGTCAGGTACACAAACGCGTCCCTAACTTAGCACACCATTGTCACAATTCAAGGTCTCCGAATCATTTCCCAGCCGAATATGCTCAAGTATCTCCAACGTACGAGCATCGGCTGGCAGTGTCTCACGAATACGATTTAAGGAAAGTGGTCGGGCGCGGACATGAGCAAGCTGTCCCCTCCGTAGAGACGAACTCAAGCTATACTCAACGATCACACAAGAACTGTAAATCTGCAGAAGACTAACACAACAATCAAGTCCGCTGCAGGAAGATGTACATTAAGCTCTAGTGGTCCGTGGAAAATCTGACACGACTCTCAAACAAGAAGTGTCTCCAAATTTCCAACGCAAAACCACCGCGGCCATCTCCAGATCATGAGTGGAATATCCTTCTCGTACTTCCTCCAAATGTAGGGAAGCAAAAGCGATGACTCTGTAGGGTCACATCAGTACACCCTCGAGCCCACTCAAGAAACATTACAGTTAAACAACAAAGTCGCCCGAACCAAAAGCAAGAAAGACTGATGCGATTGTTAACAAAATCTTCAACTGTCGAAAACTCCGTACACATGCCTCAGTCCACAGAAAGGAAACCTCCTTTTGGTCAATTCAGTCGACGATGCAGCACTACTCTAGCAATCCTGCATGAAACAGCGGTAAAAACCTACTAAGCCCAACAATCTGCGGATCTCCGTCCTGCACACATGTCTGGGCCTAAGCTGTATGGCCACGATCTCCCTCGGAACCATACGAAACCGTCTCCCGTGACTACAAGACCTAGGAGTCAACACAAACAAGCCTGAAGAAACAGTCTGAGAATTTAGCAACTGCTGGTACTCTCCCAGTGTCTGCATAACAAATCCTCAGTGCTACTCCTGTCCCTCAAGACACATTAAGTAGACCAGAGTGTCGTAAATAACACAACAAAAACTGGTCGAGGAACGGCCCGCAGAAATCTGGTTCATCATATCAACGAATGCTGCTAGGGCATCAGGGAATCCAACGACTCACCGATACACACAAAGCCCGTAGCACGCGTAAGGTAGTCTTCGGAATGCCTTCACTCCGAATCCGCAATAATGATGACCTGATCCCAAACACACTTAGAAAATGTCTCACACTCTGGAGCTGATCGAAGAAATCGTCACGGCGAGGTGAAGGATACCTATCCGCACCGTAAGCCGGTTCAATTGATGATCCGTCGATATGCAACCCTAAACTGCCGTCTTTCTCCTTGACGAACAGAAATAGGGGTTTCCAAAAGCGAAGCACTCAGACACACAAAACTCCCCAAACCAAAACTCTGCAGCTGATCCTTTAGCTCCCAAGCTAACTCTCGCACGAAAGGAACCCGGTCCGACAATCCCACTGTGGCTCCGGTATCACGAAGGAATGCCAAGAATCTACGACATCCCCTCAGTAGCCGACTGGCGAAAAGGCTGAATTCAAGCTGTGAGAGGCGGCACAACTATCCACCTGCACAACCAGAACTGACTTGCCGGGAAAACAAACCTGACTGTTTCCTCACGCTAGTCCACAGACGCCTAACACGTAGTTAATCAGTTCATGCCCAGGAGAACGTCAAATCCAACATCTCTAGAAGGATCAACAGGACGGACGAATCTCTATCTCCTATCCAATTGGCACACAACTGAATACGTGTCGCGTAACAAAAGAATCGCTGACAGAAGTTAACACCACTATGATTAATCTACCCAACCACGGTACAAGCAAAGAACAAACGAATACATCAAAAGAACATATAAACCAAGGGTACCTGAAAACTCCATATTGGACGACTGCGTCCCGATGAGTAGAAGCAAACTCCTGCGTCTGCCCTCTACTCGCAGCTGGATGAACTCCTCTGGTAGACTGAGCCCTATGAGCGAATCTTCCACGTCCACGGCTTCTCTGAAAACGATCCTGACGAGGTGCCAAGGAACAATTCCTGACGAAGTGCTGAAGGCTCCCGCATCGAAAGCATCCACGTGCTGACTGCTGACCATCCTGGGGATGAGAGCTGAGCGACGATCCTCGTCTTAAGCCTCTGCTACTCCCGCGACGGCCACGAAATCTGTCCCAACGACCAAACCTCTGTCCTTGGGCTGGTACGCTGGTACGAGTCCTCCACTGTCCTGGAATATGTGCCTCGTCAACTGGAGCTGCAACCACTGGTGCTATGTAGGTGACGGACTGCTGCATACTGATCGTAAGGGATAGCTGAGTAACCGGGGTGACAACCTCCTGTCGTAGCTCCCGAACGACGTCAACTAAAGAACTCATCGTCTGGCGGAAGTCCTGCATCTCTACCAAAAGTCTATCCATAGTATAGGTCGTAGGCTGATCCGTCTGCACCTGTGCAACTAGAGTGCCATCCTGGTCAGTACTCGTCTCACCCGACCTAACTCTGACCTCGGCCCTCGCTGCATCGCTCTGAGTCCCCATAGTCATCGGCGGCAAGGCTATAAATAGATATAAGATGAGATTCGATAGGAATAAGGAAATCGAATCTCAAAGATGTGAATCATCAAGGAAGGAATATCAAGCAAATTGTACTTAGGCCACTTAATGCAAGTACCGCGCTGTGGGTATGCTGCAGACATACACACACTACGTTACTCTGCTTAAGCTACCTACTCCATCATACTAAGGTCATCCTACACTCCGAAAGGTAAAACCTAACGCTCTGATACCAACTTTGTCACGACCCAAAAATTGGCCCGTGACGGCCCTAATACTACGCAATGCCTAAAGACGTAGCGCAGTAAAAGAAAGCCAAAACCCAGAAATCTAAACCATAAAAATACGGAAAAGATATATAAGATTTTGAAACATTTGAAATCGCAACCCAAATTCTTTAAAAGTCCTACTTTATTTCTTTAAAATTTTAGCAACAACCCTTTTTGTAAAAACCAGCCAAGATGAATACAACACAAAAATATGAAGCTATAGCGAAGAAATAAGGACAATAGAGAGAAAGCTGTATATAAAAGACAACAAACCCACAAATAATATACAGTAACGTCCTCACCAAGTCTCTAAGTCAACAATACAATAGTAGATGGAGAGTACAAAATACAACGAGTGTACAATAGGAATTACAGATAATCATCTAACCCACCAAAGCAAAACGGTATACTGTGAGCTGATGCGGTATCTGTGGCAAAAGATAGTAGCTGAATAGCTGAATAGAGGAATAGCCTGCCTCGACTACCCTGGGGAACAACCTGAAACACCTGTGGCACAACGGGGGTGAGTTGCCAACTCGTGAATAGTATAAAACATATGCAGGTAATCGCAGGAATGCACGTACAGCATGAATCTAAGATATGCGATTACGGTAATAACATGTCATGCAAATGCTGAATAAAGGAGAGTACACTAGCAGGTACAATCAATATGTGAAGCAATAGTAACATGACAATAGTATGCAATAACTATGCAAAAAGGATAAGAGAATGTAGATATGCAACTTATCATAAGGGTACACTACAGGTACTACCAATGTATGAAACTGTGCATAAAATAGATAAGGGTGAGGTATAGGGTGGAATATGTCATTTCCACGGAAACCTGACATCGTGGCAGGATCACAATCCATCAAGACACTCAAATCCCAAATCCTCAAATCAGCCCCCACATTGGGCTTCCACAATAAATAAGTCTCACATCACCTCAATATACAATATCGAATAGCTCTCCTATATATCGAATGTACAATTCATCAATCTCATTCATATCCAATATCCAATCTCAATGAATCACCTATATCCCAAGTCGAATCTTAAGTAAGTGTCTAACATCCTAAAGGTAAATATATACAGAAATGAGTATGATGGGGGCAATACACATATATTAGCGTCCCATTCCACTAATATTGGTGTAAGGGTATATATAACAACGGCTAAATCCCCTGTTATATATACAAAGGGGTCAAAGAAATATCATGAAAACAGTGTGCCAAGCATCGACACAGAAATCCTCGTATATTGGGCTCCGTCAGTCCGGATCGGCCCACGGGGTCCGTCTGCGGTATCGGCCCTCGGCCCCGACAGTACAGATCCTCCCGTATCCATCTCTCGACTCTGTCCAGTAGCCTCCGGACAACTGCCAGGTCCAACCAATCACCGGTAGGTACTCGCCCACCTCCAGGCTCAATCGGCAAACCCATCGATCTTCTTGCCGAGGGGAACCATACCGGGCCCCAACATGTACTCTCATACGGCAACCACACCTCGTATGGAGTATATAATCAGCACCGATAAAACTCATGGGGGACGCTCAAATATCATATCAAGGAAACCGGGTTGTTCCATGTATGCATAATTTCATGAACTCCCGCGGTTCCCAAATCCCGAAAACATCATATAAAATCCAGATAAACAATGTACAAATCCAGGAATTAATATATGCGATATATCTGAATGCGAGCAGGTAAACAAATATATATAGCTGAACCAGATGTATGCGAAATCAAGAAGATACAGCTAAGTGACATCAGTAAAAGTAAATAGGTATCTGCAACTGAATATGTGTGTAACATACAGGTGTAGCAATGCACAGGTATCTACCTATAGGAACTGATGTCGTATACCCCCCAGGGTATAAGTAACATATGTAGAAAATCCCTCCCGGTATAACTAAGATATGTGCACGGTATACCTGCAGCTGTATCGCAAGGTGTACATGTACCTATCACTAAAGGTATGATACACTATAGGTATACCGGTTATCTAGATGTCATGTGTGGTAGGCAATAGTAGCTATAAGGGTTAGTGCGTGACATGGCAATTATTGACGGTGTGTGTGTGTAGCATACAATCTGTGCTCGTGCAACATGGACCGTCAATAGTATGTGCAGTGTCCTACGGCTGCTAGTCACAGTATAACAATATCTAAGGAAAACAGTAAAGGCGCAATTCTACAATGACGTAGAATGTGCGACAGGTATTTGAATCCTAGCCCAGACGCATAACGCCATGCGGGCGATTCCCCTGTAGATGTTAAATCTACTCACCTACACTCCACGCTAGGTGAATCCTACCATCTGCTCCCCCTGTAGTCGTGTCCGTAGCCCCTGTCTGCAAACCTGCAAATAAGACATGGAAATCACATATAAGCCAAAATATTCCGCGAAACGCGATATCGAACCAAAATGAGAAACTCGCGTCGCGAACTAAACGCGCGTGTGCACGATACGCTGAATCGTGTGTATACGCGTCTAAAACAATCGCGACACGCCGCGATACACTGGATCACAGAACCCTCTCACGTATCGCGCGTATCGCGCAAACACAAAGAACACAAAAACGATATATTGTTCCAGATTTCCCTACAGGTAAGATATCACAAAACTAGACATGCCAAAGCCCTACAATACACTGCAGACTACCCTACCCAAAACCTCAAGACCCAACACCCTACCCTGGCCGCAATTTGCGGCCAAAAAGATGAAATTGGCGGCCAGGATTTTGAATGAGGGGCTCGTGTTCTGGTGGTGGTTTCTAGACCTAGGTAGCATGTTCCAGTTTCCTCAATTTTACTCTGCAAGGTCCGGGTCTATAGCAGATTCCAGAAGTCACAATTTCACTTTAAAAGTCACCAATTTGCACAAAATGGAAAACCTATGGTATTTTAGTGTAATCTGGGCTATTTCTCAGTGAAGTGACCCTATTAACACTAAAATAGGTAGGGTTCACCAACACAATCATCACTTAAACAACAATCCACACAAATCACCTTAATTAGCACTAAACTAGCTAATTTAACATTAACCGACACCAATTATCACATAACTAAGCAACTAAGAGATTGGGTTCAGAAAATATATCCTATAGGATCTTAAGAAGCAGGAGGAGAAGTGAATGGAGGAAATGAGGGCTTGCTATTGCTGTTGGGCTCCTGCTGTTGCTGTTGCAGAAGTTGCTGCTGCTGTTGCTTGTTGCTCTGCTGCTGATGGTGAGCAAGCTGGAGCTGCTGTTGCTGCTGTGTCTTCTGCTGCTGCTGCTACTGCTGTTATTGTTGTTGTTGTTGTTGTTGTTGTTGTTGATGATTGCTGCTGATGCTGCTGAAGATGATGATTGCTGCTGCTGCTGCCTTGCTCTGGTGAGTGTGTGTGTGTTGTGAGTGTGAGAGAATGAGAGATGGAAAATGAGAGGGAGAATGAGAAGAACAAGCCAAGACCCCCTTCTCTCTCTCTCCCCTCATTAATGAGGCATGGTCTAAAACCATGTAGCACCATGCTCACTCTCCCATGGTCAACACCTCAACCTAAACAAAGAAATCAATTTAAAACCCTTATTATTTTTAACAACCATAACTATTAAACCCATCATAAAACTACTTAAGACAAAAGGTTAGCTAACCATGATTGCTAATCATGATTAACCCCAAAACAACCCTAGTTATCATGCACAAGTGTGTGTGTGCCTAACAAAATTCTAATAAAATACTCATTAAATAGGATAAAATACTTAAAACTTAATTTGGTAAACTTTTTGTTAAAAACTATACCTTAAAATATAATTAGCTACAAAACACATTCTAAGGTGTTACAATCTCCCCCCCCCTTAAAAGAAATTCGTCCCCGAATTTAAAAATATACTGATACGCGTACCTTCAAAGAGAAGATTTAAAATCCTCAAATCTCGCTCGCAGCCTTTCAAGTGACTACCTCACTACACGGCTACGTCCAAGAAAACCCTTCACAGATGGCAAGACCCTTGACCGATGCTCCTCCACCTGCTGAGCCATTAACACAATTGGCTGCTGGTGAACGAAAGATCGCGTCCAAGCTAAGAGGTCTATGCTAAGTCATGTGAGAAAGGTCAAGAAGGTAATTGTAAGGTATTATCACAAGGAAAACGGGGTGAAAATCTAATAATCTGGGCGGAAGTGCCAAACTAAAGGCAACGAAACTATCTCGCTTATAGGATCTCAGAAAGACCTAAATCCTGGGATAAGCTTCCCAACATCCAACACGTCATTCATCGGAAAGTCCATAGGAATACATGATCTGTCCCTGCGAACTCGAGTCTATGACTAACACAGTCGTCATAAGACCTCAGTTCGAAATGGACAATTCCCATCCTGACCTAACACAACTGGACTATCTCCGAAGTCTCTAGACATAGCTGGGGTCCACAGTCCTACTTACACAGAGTCAGAAGAACAACAGACTGGTGATCGACACGACCTAACCCCTAAGCCTAAGGGTGGCCAATTGGAGTGTCTCCTGATAACAGATATCAAAGGAGAACCCTAACGATGGCGAGTGACGATCCCCAACCGCTGACAACAATCAAACAACACACAACCTAACAAAGAACATCTGAGCAAACTGAGTAAAACCGGACGACAAGAATCCGAATGGAGTCACACCCTGACCAAACTTGGGAAGAAACCATAACGAAATTCGTGGAGATCTGCTTCCTCTCCTAATTCGGAACGGTAAAAGATTGCAACTCTCCAGCCGGCCTCAGACGCTCGACTCAAACACACAACAAGACTGACACCTTGAAACTAAACCTGAAACTTCTCTTTACATCCCTGTCCACTCGTAACTATCTCACAAGTCACGCCAAAGCTGGTGGAACTTGAATGCATAAAGAAAGTTGACAGATGTGCATGTTCTAGGATTACACGTCTCTACCCGATGATGTCAGGTACACAAACGCGTCCCTAACTTAGCACACCATTGTCACAATTCAAGGTCTCCGAATCATTTCCCAGCCGAATATGCTCAAGTATCTCCAACGTACGAGCATCGACGGGCAGTGTCTCGCAAATACGATTTAAGGAAAGTGGTCGGGCGCGGACATGAGCAAGCTGTCCCCTCTGTAGAGACGAACTCAAGCTATACTCAACGATCACACAAGAACTGTAAATCTGCAGAAGACTAACACAACAATCAAGTCCGCTGCAGGAAGATGTACATTAAGCTCTAGTGGTCCGTGGAAAATCTGACACGACTCTCAAACAAGAAGTGTCTCCAAATTTCCAACGCAAAACCACCGCGGCCATCTCCAGATCATGAGTGGAATATCTGTCACGACCCAAGTTTGGCCCGTGACCGGCACTTAACCACGTAACGCCTACAGGCGTAACGCGACTAAGTAAGCCGAAATCCCAGAAATCTAAAACCCTTTTTAAGAATAAGTAAAGAACTACATGTTTAAAAATCAATGTTTTTAAATAACTAAGCCGAATATGCAATTTAAAAACAGTACAGTCTTTTCTAAAAATTTCGGCAGAGTTTCTTTTGTAAAACTGGCCCCGAATGGGGTACAACAAGAATGACAATATATATGCAATGATAAAGGCATCCCCAAGCGGGAGCTAGCTCTTCGTCAATAGACGGTCACAACCACATATGCAAAAATAATATACAACGCCAAGTGGCGAGGATCAAACCCAAAAGAAAGCTCAAGCAACAAGAAACCCCAATACTACTAAGCGCGACTCTAAGGTCGAATAATACAATACTGTCTCTAAGTCTGAAAGAATATACAAGTTTTGGTTGATGGAAATTCTAGATACAATGAGTAAAATGAATACAAGGGTGGTTCTTGATGCGAAAGAATCCACCTACCAAAAGCAAGCCACCCGCAAGAAAGTAGTGTGCCAGAAATGCCGCAATAAAACCTGTACGGCAGAACCTGCAAGAACTGTGGCACAACGGGGGTGAGTTGCCAACTCGTGAATAGAAACATCTACAAGGATAAATCGAATGCAAGACATAATCCTAAGTCAACGATCAGTAATACAATCCACAAAAGTGCATCAGAGTGTAATAAGGTGGCAAGGTAACATCTAAAAATGTATGTGGTGCCAAGTACTCAGGTAATAACATGTCATGAATATAAGGTATGCTGTATGAAGTAAATATGATGATGTATCAAATGATATCAATACACATATATTAGCGTCCCATTCCACTAATATTGGTGTAAGGGTATATATAACAGCGCCCTCATACCCTGTTATATATACAAATGAAGTATGATAAGTGTAAATCCAGTCTGTATATGATCCATGTCTGTATATGATCCATATCTGTATATGATCTATGTCTGTATATGATCCGTATCTGTATATGATCTATGTCTGTATATGATCCATATCTGTATATGATCTATGTCTGTATATGATCCGTATCTGTATATGATCTATGTCTGTATATGATCCATATCTGTATATGATCTATGTCTGTATATGATCCATATCTGTATATGATCTATGTCTGTATATGCGTGGAACCCGTCCACCCGTCACCCAATGACAATAAACATCATGTATGCAATATGAGGATATAAACAACATCATGGTAAAACATCATGAAACCCGTGCCAAGCATCGACACGTAAATCCTCATCCATATGGGGCTCCGTCTGCGGTATCGGCCCTCGGCCCCGGCAGTACGGGTCAGCCCATATCTATCTCTGGGCTCCGGTCGGAATCCTCCAGATATCCGCCGAGCTAAAGTACAATCACCGGTAGGTAGTAGTCCCTCTGCCGGGCTCACCGTCTATCACACAGCGAAACCGTTCTCGCCCCGGGGTACCATACCGGGTCCACCATGTACCCGTAATCGGCCTCAACCGCCTCCTCGATTCGGGTTTTTATATATAACTCTAGCACCGAGAAAACACATGGTGGACGCACCGAAATATCATATCAAGGGAACCGGGTTTTTAAATGATTACATATTTGAAATAGCCACGGTTCCCAAATCCAGAAATCACATATAATCCAAACCAAAATGTAAGTCACTAATCTGATATGATATGTGCGTCAAACATAATATCATGTCAAGTCACAAATAGATGAGCTATAATATGATGATCAGGTGTGATATAAGCATCAATGTGAGTATCAAGTCATGTCACATATAAATGAGCTACAATATGATGATCAGATGTGATATAAGCATCAATGTGAGTATCAAGTCATGTCACATATAAATGAGCTACAATATGATGATCAGATGTGATATAAGCATCAATGTGAGTATCAAGTCATGTCACATATAAATGAGCTACAATATGATGATCAGATGTGATATAAGCATCAATGTGAGTATCAAGTCATGTCACATATAAATGAGCTACAATATGATGATCAGATGTGATATAAGCATCAATGTGAGTATCAAGTCATGTCACATATAAATGAGCTACAATATGATGATCAGATGTGATATATGTATCAGGTATGACTATCACGTCAAATCGTATATATTTGTGTACAGGTCTATGCGTACAATATGCCATGCGGAAATCATATCATGAATGCAGCAGTACTACAGTGTAGTGGCATAGCAATTATCGATGATGAAGTGTGTGAGCCGGCAATCAGTGTACGTGGAACATACGCATCATCGATAATGGTGCGGGTGTCCTAACAGCATGATGGCAATATAACAATAAGCACAAGTGATGCCATGCAATCAGTATGAACAGGTGCAATCGAATAATCAACGCAATAGTGAAGAATCTAACTCAAAAGCTATATCATGCAACCTTGCCTTTTGAAATAAGACGAATCGGGGTCTTTGGTAAAACAAGGGCTACGGTGTTTAGAAAATAGACTCTACACATTTGAAAATATCCGTAGAATCCCCTTTTCTCCTATCTAGCAAATATTCCCGATTCGTTAGTTTGAAATAGGTATGACTCTGGTCTAGTCTAACATCTACTATGCAACTACTGATCTAAGTATCATGCAAGTCTGGAGGGGTATGGAAACCGCCTAAATCTGAGTCAATACATATATAAAGGTATATAGTCGGTGATCTCGCCTCAATGTCATATCATAAGATATCCTCGAGTTATGAGTGCGGATCTATCATCAATATCGGCTCGTACGGTAATCATCGTACGGCATCCCAATAGCTGGGTAGGGGTCAGTGTCACACTATCTCATCACATATCCGGTATCACTATCGTCATATCATACAGTCTGGGGTACTACTCTATGTCTAGCACCAAACGATACCATCAGTGAAGTATACATGCGGGGTAAACACATATCACAAGCCCGCAAGAAATCACAAGTTATATCCCACAATGAATCGTATCCAATCACCGATCTCACGTCATCAAGCCCACATTATTGACTCATTACCAACGTCATCAAATATCATCCATCAAGGGTAGGTATAAAAGATATACAAGTAATATGCAAGGGTGTGTGTGTAGGTGAAATTCTACCCTAGGTTCGCGACTATGAACTACACTAGTTACTTCTACCCTACACTATCCACAATACTTCTAACACAAAGCTACAACACACTAAAACTATCACATATCTACTATATATTTAGTATACTAACTACGGACTGCGGGGGTGCTATACGCCATCCACCCGACTTCCCCCTGTAGATATAATCTACTCACCTTGCTTCTCATTTGCGGACGTCGACACGCATTTGCTCGTCGTCCCGAAGTCTTCATGGGTACCTACACATCAAATATCGTATATGCGCATTAAAACCAAATCCAAGCTAAAACGGTGCATGAAATCCAAAACGATACGATAAGGGGGCCTATAGGTGAGAACCTATGGCACGCCTTCAAAACCACATATAAATCCTCTATATCGTCGTATAAACGCCAAATAGTCGAGGCAAAACACAAACCACCATCTCAGAAATGAAAATACGGAATACGGAAACTAAAGTCCAAAACAGCAACTCATGAAATGTGTTCCAGATTTTACCCCAGGTCACTTTATACAAATCTATATATACCAGGGGCCTAAACTAACAATGTAGGAGCTACAGAACCAAAACGAGCCAAGGAGGTGGGACCCAGGCCGCAATTGGCGGCCAAAATAGGGAATTTGGCGGCCGGGAATGGGAGTTGGGGGCTAGGGTTTGGGGTGTTGCCTCTATGGTGCCTGCACATCTCAATTTCCACTCAATATCATTTTAGGAGTCTCGGGTTGATAGCAGATTCCATTTAACCCTCACAGATTACACAATTTCCCCGATATCGGTTTCTAAAATCCGTATTTCTGGTTCTAGCTTCAGGTTTTGGGTTCCAATTCATGCACTAGGGTGTTTACAAGTCCTCTACTGAGCTCAATTTCATCATACAACACCAATTCCCTAAAACCCTAACTAGGTTATCACCAAGTCCATAATATCACACAATATCGATATATTCTTAACATGGGGTTAAAGGAAATGCTAAAACTAAGCAAATGGCTCAGAAATTACCTTGATTGGCAACTCAAGAACTTTCTTGAGTTGCCCTCTAGTGGCCAAATCCATGCTTTCTTAGTCCATTGCGTAGATCTCAAGCTTGTGCACATTTTTAATGAAACCGATATATGGTTTTGGGGTTGTTTTTGAGTTGAAAAGAGGGCTTGAAGAGGGGAGGGAGATGAGGAAGTGGCAGCAGCAGCAAGAGCCAAAGGAGAGGGAGAGAAATGAAGAGGAGAACAATGGCTAAGTGTTGGTCAAATGTGCCCATACCCTCTCTCACCAACTCTATTCTAATTTCTTTTTCTTTTTCTTTTCTTTTCCTCTTTTAATCCTTAACCCTAACCTTCTCACCTCAATAGTAAACCCAAATAAGAAACACATGAAAGAAAATGCATAAGTGTGAGAAAATGTGATATGTGCATGTTTTGCACAAAATTGCCAAAAAACCCGATTAGCGATTTTAATCGCGATTAGCGCTAAATTAGTGTCAAACTAATCACAAAAACTTAAAAATGTCATAATTCACTAATTTACCCTATTTTAGAATTTTCCATAATTTTTCCTAATTTTTCTAACATTTTTCCTATTTATTTGCATTTAATTATTAAAATAATCAATAAAATAATATTAAATAATAAAAATTCCCAAAATTAATATTTTATATTTTAGAAAATGTTACAATCTACCCTCCTTAAAGAAATTCGGTCCCCGAATTTAAATTTAAATTTAAACCCCCACTACTAAAACAATTTCAGTAATAATCCATTTGTCGGGGCTCCGAAAACATCAACACATAGAGAATATCATAAAAAAAAAAAGTACTACTCTACTAGAAATCAATCCCTAAAATGCATATATAAGAATATCCTATGCGTCTGGTGCGCAAGGAATCAAAATCCATATATGTGTCAAACAGGTATAGAAAACAACATCTAAGTGCAACGGGTGTGCACAAAACATCTGTCGTAGGCAACGTGTGTGCTTGACAGAAAAAAGCAGGTGCATATGAAATGCACGAAGAATTCCGATTTAGTGCATCTGGTATGCACCAAAATCGTATATCAAAACACTAAAGATACATGAAAACTACGCTGGAAGTGCAAATCAAATCACTGAATACGATAGGCATGAAATCTCAATCAATATCATAAATGTAATAACTCAGCGCAAAATATATAAATATCCAGTGGGTGCATGAAACAATATCATGAAACTCAATCATCAAAACTAAATCATGCAAGCAGAACGCACAAAATACCGAAATCCCAAAGTGACGGATACGTGATAATCGAATCACAAAATCACAAATCATAAATACCGTCGTCGGTAGTTCCTCCTTCGAGATCGAGAAGGAGTCGGTGCAATCCACTGCTAGAAGCGCAAGATATCTACGTGCCTCTTGCTCACGGTCTGGCGTCCTCTGACTCTGGGTCCTTATCTTCTCTGCGGATTTCCTATCTCGCGGTCAATCGGCTCATCGGCCCTGTCAGGTGTGCTAACGGGGACGATTCCGTTCTGGCACTTCTCTGGTCACCTCTCGGTCAATCCTCATGACCACTCGTAAGGCAGCACATCACTGGCGTCGGCCTCTGGCTCTCTGAATGCACGTCACACATCTGATCCTGGGTGCAAACATCATTGCAGCAATGTCCTGAAAGGAATCCTGCTCAAGGTCTCTTCCAATCATGCCTATGCCGATCTGCACAGAGGCTGTCTCTCTTGTACTACCTCTTCTCGCTTGATAGACATCTGCATCCTCAACACAACATTTCTCGGAAACTGGTCACATCCCAACGTCTCTGTAAGCATATCAGGTCTCTAGTCTCGACGGGAAGTAATGACAGCTCGTCAGCGTCTCACACGAACCTCTGGTTCCACATGCCTCTATCATTGTCCACTATGACGTCACGCCAAGTCACCTTGCACTGCACTGTTCTCGGCCACGGCCAATCTGAAGTCTCTCACACAGACTCGAAATCGCGTACTCTGTAGCTTCATCATTCTGTAAAAGATGTCAGGCTGAACTGGTCCTCGGGAACACGTCCCAACCATCGGAGGAATACTCATCCCTCGTCCGTCCTTGATCAATTAGCAACGCATCTGGGTAAGTTCCTTTATCCGAACCTGGTCAACTACCTCGTCGATAATGCCGAACTCTGTCCTGCTGGGTGTGCGCAATGCTACCACTCCTGGTCTAGGTCTTCTCGTATCGTACTCCAGAAAGGTCCTGTCGAGGTCCCTTTCTCAAATCTCATTCCTGCCGAAATGCCCGGAAGTCGTCATCCAATGCTGAAGCTAAAGCTTATTCCGGAACGGCTACATACTTATCGCATTCTTTCTAGAAGATCTATCCACATACCACGCCTCGGGGTGCGTATCACATCTCTGATGTCAGCGGAGTGGGACGCCATCTCGTCGAAACCTCGTACGAACTCTCTACTCCACATTGCTCAATGTCGACTGATTCAGAGTCGTCTCATCCTGGCTGCATGTACTGTGCTCCAACGGCTATGCTCGCATCTGGAGTCTCCCAAGCAGTGTCCCATCACGATATCCGAAAGATGTCGAACCATCCGATCGACTCGTCAGATCCTCATAATCCCCCAAGAGCTCTCATCTCGGGTACAGTTTAATAGTATCGAGTACATGCCACAGCGTCGGTGGTCCAGCCGTAGAAGGGCAAACCCAAGCCTCACTAATGGCGCCGCGGAACCGCCGTAAACCCTAAGGTTCAAAGGCTGTCACACGGTCATTAAGTCGAGTTAGGGTTTCATTCTTCTAGAGGGTCCATAGAATCACCTGCATGTCTTTCCGTATACTTTAAACTTGGAAAATGGGCTCCTGACATTCGATCGTCTCCATCGACTCTCAACGAACCTGTGTGAAATCGTCTCTAGCTGGAAACAATCTATCTGATGACCTCGCATCGGTAACGAACGAACCACATGTCCTAGTCATTCATCCTCAGGTGACTAGCGACTCGCTATCATCTCTCTGAGTATATGCTCACGCTGCAACAGCTCCAATCATCTGGGCGATATCTCATCATTTGCCGCAACAACTGGTTCATACGCCTGTACGCCGAAAAATGCCTCAATCCTCCAGGAAGGGCGATACATAGGCGGTCAGCTCTGGATCGGTCTGCTCTAGATCTGAGTAAGATTCTCCACACTGGAATTCTTCAACTCAACTGGGCCCGCTCTGGCGCAAAATCGGACGAATCACCTTCGTCTCTCAAATCGGGTAGACTAGCTATCATCTGTCTCATATCTGTCTGAAAGCTCCGGCAATCTCAGCTCGTAAGCTCCGAAAGCACTATCTTGTCGATCTCAGCAACAGCTGGTCCATCTGTCTGCACGGTAGGCGACATCACTATCTCTGAGGTATGCCGTACATCAACAGTCCTCTTTCACTGGCAGTTCTAACAATGGCCCGAGCATCCGGTGCACAACCAAGCACTCACCTCCACTAGAGGTCACAATCACCAATACTAACTCGAGACATTCCCATGTCACCAGAAAACACAATGGTCGGCCCTCGTACCAAACGAGCTCACACCGGCCGTAACCCTAGCAACAGCCCAAACTGTGCTCAAACATGGTGACAGGAATCTCAATCGAGTATCAAAGAGAGCACATCAGTGACAAGAAGGAAAACAACAAATCCAAAGTGGATACATGATCATAGGAAGGAACAGCATCAATGAAGATATGATCATGAACTAATAGAATCGGGGATCTCAAATGGATGTATAATCCTGGATATGAAGGGAATCACTGATCTCGAAAAGTATGCACATCCTAAGGTTCCTGAAGCGGAGTGGCGTGTCGTAAGTATGCCGCGGAACATACCAACGGTACGTCACTCTACTTTAGTCACCTATTCCATCAACCAAGGGTCATCCTAATACGACGAAAGTTCGGGTCTAATACCCCCTCGACCAAGTCTAAGTTCCGTAAGGTCAAGCCTAAGTTCCGTATATATATAAACAAAGCCCTAGGCTCCACATAGTCAAACTCAGACTCGAACCAAGGTCAACCTAGCGCTTTGATACCAACTTTGTCACGACCCAAGTTTGGCCCGTGACCGGCACTTAACCACGTAACGCCTACAGGCGTAACGCGACTAAGTAAGCCGAAATCCCAGAAATCTAAAACCCTTTTTAAGAATAAGTAAAGAACTACATGTTTAAAAATCAATGTTTTTAAATAACTAAGCCGAATATGCAATTTAAAAACAGTACAGTCTTTTCTAAAAATTTCGGCAGAGTTTCTTTTGTAAAACTGGCCCCGAATGGGGTACAACAAGAATGACAATATATATGCAATGATAAAGGCATCCCCAAGCGGGAGCTAGCTCTTCGTCAATAGACGGTCACAACCACATATGCAACAATAATATACAACGCCAAGTGGCGAGGATCAAACCCAAAAGAAAGCTCAAGCAACAAGAAACCCCAATACTACTAAGCGCGACTCTAAGGTCGAATAATACAATACTGTCTCTAAGTCTGAAAGAATATACAAGTTTTGGTTGATGGAAATTCTAGATACAATGAGTAAAATGAATACAAGGGTGGTTCTTGATGCGAAAGAATCCACCTACCAAAAGCAAGCCACCCGCAAGAAAGTAGTGTGCCAGAAATGCCGCAATAAAACCTGTACGGCAGAACCTGCAAGAACTGTGGCACAACGGGGGTGAGTTGCCAACTCGTGAATAGAAACATCTACAAGGATAAATCGAATGCAAGACATAATCCTAAGTCAACGATCAGTAATACAATCCACAAAAGTGCATCAGAGTGTAATAAGGTGGCAAGGTAACATCTAAAAATGTATGTGGTGCCAAGTACTCAGGTAATAACATGTCATGAATATAAGGTATGCTGTATGAAGTAAATATGATGATGTATCAAATGATATCAATACACATATATTAGCGTCCCATTCCACTAATATTGGTGTAAGGGTATATATAACAGCGCCCTCATACCCTGTTATATATACAAATGAAGTATGATAAGTGTAAATCCAGTCTGTATATGATCCATGTCTGTATATGATCCATATCTGTATATGATCTATGTCTGTATATGATCCGTATCTGTATATGATCTATGTCTGTATATGATCCATATCTGTATATGATCTATGTCTGTATATGATCCGTATCTGTATATGATCTATGTCTGTATATGATCCATATCTGTATATGATCTATGTCTGTATATGATCCATATCTGTATATGATCTATGTCTGTATATGCGTGGAACCCGTCCACCCGTCACCCAATGACAATAAACATCATGTATGCAATATGAGGATATAAACAACATCATGGTAAAACATCATGAAACCCGTGCCAAGCATCGACACGTAAATCCTCATCCATATGGGGCTCCGTCTGCGGTATCGGCCCTCGGCCCCGGCAGTACGGGTCAGCCCATATCTATCTCTGGGCTCCGGTCGGAATCCTCCAGATATCCGCCGAGCTAAAGTACAATCACCGGTAGGTAGTAGTCCCTCTGCCGGGCTCACCGTCTATCACACAGCGAAACCGTTCTCGCCCCGGGGTACCATACCGGGTCCACCATGTACCCGTAATCGGCCTCAACCGCCTCCTCGATTCGGGTTTTTATATATAACTCTAGCACCGAGAAAACACATGGTGGACGCACCGAAATATCATATCAAGGGAACCGGGTTTTTAAATGATTACATATTTGAAATAGCCACGGTTCCCAAATCCAGAAATCACATATAATCCAAACCAAAATGTAAGTCACTAATCTGATATGATATGTGCGTCAAACATAATATCATGTCAAGTCACAAATAGATGAGCTATAATATGATGATCAGGTGTGATATAAGCATCAATGTGAGTATCAAGTCATGTCACATATAAATGAGCTACAATATGATGATCAGATGTGATATAAGCATCAATGTGAGTATCAAGTCATGTCACATATAAATGAGCTACAATATGATGATCAGATGTGATATAAGCATCAATGTGAGTATCAAGTCATGTCACATATAAATGAGCTACAATATGATGATCAGATGTGATATAAGCATCAATGTGAGTATCAAGTCATGTCACATATAAATGAGCTACAATATGATGATCAGATGTGATATAAGCATCAATGTGAGTATCAAGTCATGTCACATATAAATGAGCTACAATATGATGATCAGATGTGATATATGTATCAGGTATGACTATCACGTCAAATCGTATATATTTGTGTACAGGTCTATGCGTACAATATGCCATGCGGAAATCATATCATGAATGCAGCAGTACTACAGTGTAGTGGCATAGCAATTATCGATGATGAAGTGTGTGAGCCGGCAATCAGTGTACGTGGAACATACGCATCATCGATAATGGTGCGGGTGTCCTAACAGCATGATGGCAATATAACAATAAGCACAAGTGATGCCATGCAATCAGTATGAACAGGTGCAATCGAATAATCAACGCAATAGTGAAGAATCTAACTCAAAAGCTATATCATGCAACCTTGCCTTTTGAAATAAGACGAATCGGGGTCTTTGGTAAAACAAGGGCTACGGTGTTTAGAAAATAGACTCTACACATTTGAAAATATCCGTAGAATCCCCTTTTCTCCTATCTAGCAAATATTCCCGATTCGTTAGTTTGAAATAGGTATGACTCTGGTCTAGTCTAACATCTACTATGCAACTACTGATCTAAGTATCATGCAAGTCTGGAGGGGTATGGAAACCGCCTAAATCTGAGTCAATACATATATAAAGGTATATAGTCGGTGATCTCGCCTCAATGTCATATCATAAGATATCCTCGAGTTATGAGTGCGGATCTATCATCAATATCGGCTCGTACGGTAATCATCGTACGGCATCCCAATAGCTGGGTAGGGGTCAGTGTCACACTATCTCATCACATATCCGGTATCACTATCGTCATATCATACAGTCTGGGGTACTACTCTATGTCTAGCACCAAACGATACCATCAGTGAAGTATACATGCGGGGTAAACACATATCACAAGCCCGCAAGAAATCACAAGTTATATCCCACAATGAATCGTATCCAATCACCGATCTCACGTCATCAAGCCCACATTATTGACTCATTACCAACGTCATCAAATATCATCCATCAAGGGTAGGTATAAAAGATATACAAGTAATATGCAAGGGTGTGTGTGTAGGTGAAATTCTACCCTAGGTTCGCGACTATGAACTACACTAGTTACTTCTACCCTACACTATCCACAATACTTCTAACACAAAGCTACAACACACTAAAACTATCACATATCTACTATATATTTAGTATACTAACTACGGACTGCGGGGGTGCTATACGCCATCCACCCGACTTCCCCCTGTAGATATAATCTACTCACCTTGCTTCTCATTTGCGGACGTCGACACGCATTTGCTCGTCGTCCCGAAGTCTTCATGGGTACCTACACATCAAATATCGTATATGCGCATTAAAACCAAATCCAAGCTAAAACGGTGCATGAAATCCAAAACGATACGATAAGGGGGCCTATAGGTGAGAACCTATGGCACGCCTTCAAAACCACATATAAATCCTCTATATCGTCGTATAAACGCCAAATAGTCGAGGCAAAACACAAACCACCATCTCAGAAATGAAAATACGGAATACGGAAACTAAAGTCCAAAACAGCAACTCATGAAATGTGTTCCAGATTTTACCCCAGGTCACTTTATACAAATCTATATATACCAGGGGCCTAAACTAACAATGTAGGAGCTACAGAACCAAAACGAGCCAAGGAGGTGGGACCCAGGCCGCAATTGGCGGCCAAAATAGGGAATTTGGCGGCCGGGAATGGGAGTTGGGGGCTAGGGTTTGGGGTGTTGCCTCTATGGTGCCTGCACATCTCAATTTCCACTCAATATCATTTTAGGAGTCTCGGGTTGATAGCAGATTCCATTTAACCCTCACAGATTACACAATTTCCCCGATATCGGTTTCTAAAATCCGTATTTCTGGTTCTAGCTTCAGGTTTTGGGTTCCAATTCATGCACTAGGGTGTTTACAAGTCCTCTACTGAGCTCAATTTCATCATACAACACCAATTCCCTAAAACCCTAACTAGGTTATCACCAAGTCCATAATATCACACAATATCGATATATTCTTAACATGGGGTTAAAGGAAATGCTAAAACTAAGCAAATGGCTCAGAAATTACCTTGATTGGCAACTCAAGAACTTTCTTGAGTTGCCCTCTAGTGGCCAAATCCATGCTTTCTTAGTCCATTGCGTAGATCTCAAGCTTGTGCACATTTTTAATGAAACCGATATATGGTTTTGGGGTTGTTTTTGAGTTGAAAAGAGGGCTTGAAGAGGGGAGGGAGATGAGGAAGTGGCAGCAGCAGCAAGAGCCAAAGGAGAGGGAGAGAAATGAAGAGGAGAACAATGGCTAAGTGTTGGTCAAATGTGCCCATACCCTCTCTCACCAACTCTATTCTAATTTCTTTTTCTTTTTCTTTTCTTTTCCTCTTTTAATCCTTAACCCTAACCTTCTCACCTCAATAGTAAACCCAAATAAGAAACACATGAAAGAAAATGCATAAGTGTGAGAAAATGTGATATGTGCATGTTTTGCACAAAATTGCCAAAAAACCCGATTAGCGATTTTAATCGCGATTAGCGCTAAATTAGTGTCAAACTAATCACAAAAACTTAAAAATGTCATAATTCACTAATTTACCCTATTTTAGAATTTTCCATAATTTTTCCTAATTTTTCTAACATTTTTCCTATTTATTTGCATTTAATTATTAAAATAATCAATAAAATAATATTAAATAATAAAAATTCCCAAAATTAATATTTTATATTTTAGAAAATGTTACAATATCCTTCTCGTACTTCCTCCAAATGTAGGGAAGCAAAAGCGATGACTCTGTAGGGTCACATCAGTACACCCTCGAGCCCACTCAAGAAACATTACAGTTAAACAACAAAGTCGCCCGAACCAAAAGCAAGAAAGACTGATGCGGTTGTTAACAGAATCTTCAACTGCCGAAAACACCGTACACATTCCTCAGTCCACAGAAATGAAACCTCCTTTTGGTCAATTCAGTCGACGGTGCAGCACTACTCTAGCAATCCTGCATGAAACGGCGGTAAAAACCTGCTAAGCCCAACAATCTGCGGATCTCCGTCCTGCACACAAGTCTGGGCCTAAGCTGTACGGCCACGATCTCCCTCGGAACCATACGAAACCGTCTCCCGTGACTACAAGACCTAGGAGTCAACACAAACAAGCCTGAAGAAACACTCTGAGAATTTAGCAACTGCTTGTACTCTCCCAGTGTCTGCATAACAAATCCTCAGTGCTACTCCTGTCCCTCAAGACACATTAAGTAGACCAGAGTGTCGTAAATAACACAACAAAAACTGGTCGAGGAACGGCCCGCAGAAATCTAGTTCATCATATCAACGAATGCTGCTAGGGCATCAGGGAATCCAACGACTCACCGATACACACAAAGCCCGTAGCACGCATAAGGCAGTCTTCGGAATGCCGTCACTCCGAATCCGCAATAATGATGACCTGATCCTAAACACACTTAGAAAATGTCTCGCACTCTGGAGCTGATCGAAGAAATCGTCACGGCGAGGTGAAGGATACCTATCCGCACCGTAAGCCGGTTCAATTGACGATCCGTCGATACGCAACCCTAAACTGCCGTCTTTCTCCTTGACGAACAGAAATAGGAGTTTCCAAAAGCGAAGCACTCAGACACACAAAACTCCCCAAACCAAAACTCTGCAGCTGATCCTTTAGCTCCCAAGCTTCGCCGGCTCACCCGGAACAACGTCGGAAAAACTCTCGCACGAAAGGAACCCAGTCCGACAATCCCATTGTGGCTCCGGTATCACGAAGGAGTGCCAAGAATCCACGACATCCCCCAAGTAGCCGACTAGCGAAAAGGCTGAATTCAAGCAGTGAGAGGCGGCACAACTATCCACCTGCACAACCAGAACTGACTTGCCGGGAAAACAAACCTGACTGTTTCCTCACGGTAGTCCACAGACGCCTAACACGTAGTTAATCAGTTCGTGCCCAGGAGAACGTCAAATCCAACATCTCTAAAAGGATCAACACGACGGACGAATCTCTATCTCCTATCCGATTGGCACACAACTGAATACGTGTCGCGTAACAAAAGAATCACTGACAGAAGTTAACAACACTATGACTAAAAGTTGAGACTTTCAAAGCTAGACTTGTTAATGGTTTTCGTCATCGACCAGGCGTGGATAATAATGAAACCTTTTCCATTGGCTATGCTAAGTCCATCCGGATCCTACTTAACATTTCTACATACCATGACTACGATATCTGGTGGTTGGGTGCCACGACTACTTTTCTAAATAATGATTTAGAAGAGAACGTCTATAAGTACACAGCCAGAGGGCTTCGTAAACAGTGGGAGCAGCGGAAACGTGTACAAGTTGCTTTACAGGATAAAGCAGGCATCGCGGAGTTGGAAAATCTGTTTTGATGTGGAAGTCAAAGAGTTTGACTTCATCAAAATGGTAGATGAACCTTGTATGTACAAAAAAAGGTAGTATGGAGTATGGTGATGATCCTCGTAGAGTACGTGGATGACATACTCTTGATAGGAAAAGAGTTTCCTATACTACACACGGTCAATCTCCTCTTATCACAAGGATTCTCCAAATAGGATAAAGGTGATACCTCATAAATCCTGGGATTTGGATCTATGAGATAGATCTAAAGGGATGTTAGGGTTCTCACTAGGTTTAGTGAGATGGTATCAACCGATCCTGTGGAGAATCACTGGAAAGGTTCCAGGGTGATAAGGACGACTGAATGTCAGTCGCAGGCATTGTCTTTACCCTCAGTGAAGGGACGGTATGTTGGAAGAGTTCCAAGCTAGATACCGTGGAAAACTAGACGATAAAGGCTGGTAACATCGCTATTAAAGATACTACCAAAGAGGCAGTTTGGGTGTATATTGGTTCATAAGATGAACTAGGTTCCTACCATTGTGTGACAATGGAAGTGTGGCTTTGGCCCAGGAACCCCGATCCCATCAGTGTCCCAGACATATTCTGAGGCAGCATCACCTGATCATGGAGATGGTTGATCTCCAGGGGATCGAGGTCAGGAGAGTAGACTCAGTGGACAACACGACGGATCCACTCACAAAGGCCTTTTCCCAAAGAGAGACTTTTATAGGATGGTTGAGTATGAGATACTTCAACCACTGTTATCAGATGGCCCTAGTGCAAGTGGGAGATTGTTAGTTATATGTATGCCCTAGAGGCCATTACTGTAAATTGGATGTATATTGTAGTGGATGCTGGGACATATATAGGTAGGACTTTCTTGCTCGACATGATAGTACGCTATCTGGTCGCTCTTTATCTTAACATGTATACTTTCTGTCTCTCTGTTACATGTTGATAAAGCCCTTAGGATGTGTACTCGACTTCCAGGACTATGATGTAGATCATACTAGTGGGGCCTGGGTAGTCCATGAGTACATCCTTCAATGTTCCTAGTCGTGGGAATATCGAGACGGGGCATCGATATTCCAGAGTATACTAGCGTATATCTTCTCGACCCATGTGATGGGCGATGGATGATCCCATATCCATTGGTGTTTGACATTAGAAATGGTATGCGGGTGCTTAGTGGTGACTGGGTACACTGAACGAACTTGCCGAGAACTCCCAGATGGTATTATACCTCACGTCAGATGGCAGTTCTCTGGTGACACTGGTACAACTTAGTCTGTTGACCCGAGATCGTCATAGAGTCTTGTGTGTCTCCCACTGTGCTTTGATTTCCACCCTACCACGGCTCTACTGAGTCGTGCAAACAGGTGGTTTTTGGGTACAGTCCCGATTCACATGGAGGCAATGAGCGATAGGAGGGGATTCGTCTCTCCCGGTATTGGGGGTTGATGTTGCGCTATGCTCGACTGGCCATAACTGGAAATCCCTGGACAGGGTTGCTGTGATTTACTGGTAAGAGTTATCAGTAGTTTCACGCTGGTTATGGAACTTATATCGGCATGACTTATCGAGCTACTGGGGTCTGATGTTTACCACCCCTAGGCGAGATATGCGACATATCAGACGAACAGACCGGACTGTACGGTAAGTGTTGCTGGTTGGATTCATAGGAGTGTGAGCGGGCTTGCTCGTTGATCTTCTGATCGCTCAATACCCGGATGGCCGTTACGTTTAGAAGACCGCTTGCGGCTTGTGGGTGTTTGATATGATCATCACCTACTGCCGGCGTATTGACGAGTCTTTAGAGTCCTACACAGAGGTTTCCCGGCTCAAGCGAAACGAAATAGGAGCGCATATGAGATATGTGCCGGACCGAGAATAATACCAGTATGTGATACTGTATTCTATTCTCGCAACTTGTATCATTGGACGGTTATATGAGATATAGCCGGGTTACCGAATCAAGTGTTAATTCGATACATTGATACACTTGATATTAGTCGGTTATATGCAGTATGACCGGATCATTAAATCAAGTGTTGATTTAATGATTTAATGTATAATTATATATTTGATATATTACTTTACATTAACTAGTATTTGTTCACTTAAGATGGATTTTCTCACTTGATTGTGCACATTGTATATATGATATATTTTTGTGCACTAGTTTGTATCATGTTTGATGATACATGCAAACTTATGTGTGTGTATGCTTTAAACCTTGTTTAGGTTAATGGTTAGGGTTTTGTTATCTTTTCTTAATTACTTATTCATTTTATTTATTTTTGGGCAAGAAATAAAATGGTGGCTTCTTTTGGTTTTTAGTTGAAGCTTCATGAAGCTTTGAAAAGCTTTGACCATTTTGTTTCTTTCCTTAACCTAACCATTCACCTAAACCCTAGTTTAGTCTCTACACTAGTTACACTAACCCATGGTTGCATTATGATAAGATCACTTGATTTATTATTATTCATCAATTGATTTTATTATTCTTATCATATTCTTTTTCTTCTTCTTCTTCTTCTTCAAGAAGAAGAAACCTTGCTACCTCCAATGGTGCCATGATCAAAAGAATGAGAAATCCAAATCCAAAGTGAACCCACTTCCTATTTCTTCATCCTCTACCACTTGCCATGTAGTAGAGTGTGTTATCTTCACAAGTTCTATGACCAAGTGAAGATGGAGCTTGATCTTGAGTTGCCTCGACGTAGATCATCTTCGGCATCGAAGTCGACGACCTAGCCCGATCATTTCTTCGACGAAACCATCGCTAGAGTCTGGGATCCGATGATCGCAGCGGAGGGACGTCATCATGGAGCTAAAGAGGTGGAGGACCGGATCTACAAAGGTTGTAGTCACTTTCACTTTCTAGTTAAGTTGTTAACTTGCATGTTTCGCCTTACCTCTAGTTAACGATCTAGCATTAGGGTTCTTCGGCACATGGAAATTTTTGAATTTGGCATGGTTGATGCCTTGTGGAACCTCATGGGTATGCCTAGGAACCCTACAATAATGGCCAAATCAAGGGTAGCCATCAAAATTATCATGAAAAAAGATTACTAAATATATTTTACATGGATCATTTATCTTTTGTGTTTTCTCTCTCATCCAAAAGAAAGCTCCCATGGTTCCTCTTTCTTCTTCCTCTCTGGATTTTTCTATAGCTCTCATGTGTTGAGAAAAATAAAAACTAAATAAACAAACAAATCCATCTTCTTCCTCTACATCACCTATGACATCAAGAGTAGCAAATTTGTTGCCCTAGTTACCTCGGCTTTAGGTGGAGCTCGGACTATAGACTCTCGGGTGGATCGTCTTCGACTCTAGGATGCCGCGGAGGTGACCAAGATCCGGATCGATCCTCAGAGCTCATATGGACAAGGAGGACAGCGGAGGGAAGAACCGAAGGACCATTTTCGTGAGGTATAATCTTCGTATCACAGTAGATTAAACCTCTGGAAGTTCGTTAGTAATGGTTTTGCAAAGATCCTTAAGCGTTAGTCTATGTTGCTATGTAAGAATGTTTTGATTTTTACCTGTTCCGCCTCCTCTCTAGCTTGCGGGGTGAGCGATATAGACTTACATTGGTATCAGAGACTAGCTAAATCATCACTAACAGTTTAAACGACAGTTAAAACTATGGAACTGAAACAACCAAAAACAACGAACCCCAAGATTCAAGTTTCTGTCGAAATTTTATTGACCTCTGAAAATTTTTTAAACAAGTACAGAGTGTCATTTTTACAGTAAAAAGGCCACAGAACAAAATTGGAACATTTTCTCACTGGGGGGCCGGCCACATGGCCTAGAATTCCGGTGAGGCCGGTTTTTCTATAGAGGAAATGGGTCAATTTTTGTATTTGGCTTTTTGACTTATATCTTGGGTTTCAGGAGTTGTTTGCTTTGGCCGATTTTGATTTTACTGAAAGTCATTCTTTGTAGCATGTCCATATCAGAATATTGCATTATTATATCGCCCATTCTTAATCATATTACAAATAAATAGGTGCTTTTGATCCACGTCTGCAAAATAGTTGCAGGTTACAGGTTCTCAGAACAATACAGTGAAATCCAGGAAAAGACGCTACAAATGTGAGACTACGACCAACAAATAGATGAATTTGTATGATGCCGCCTACCAGTTTAAGGAACAAATGAAGATCAACGAACAGTTCGAATGCACAAAGTACGAGGGCAGCACAAGATTCAAGACTTCAACGCGAAGCTAACGGTAAAAGTCCACAAATTTTACACTGTTGGAAATCTGGAAGAAAGTAGAAAAGATTCTGAGGAACCAAGTGAAGAAAACAGAAGAAAAATGCAACATGAAGCAAACCTGAGAAAACGAGCCCAAGAGCCCACCATTTGGCCACGGAACCGCGGCCAAACATGCCTACTTGCCGCGGTTCCGCGGCCATATAGTGCACGTGTCGGTGCGTGTGTCGGTGGGTGTCGGAGCTTTGACCAGGCTTTCTTACGGTAGTCTTGAAATTTTAAATGTGGATCAGATGTAAACCCTAGGGTTTCTCCTATCTATAAATAGGAAAGCCTACAGCCTCTTTTGGGGAGTGCCTCTTTTTGGGTGCCTCTCTTTAGAGATGACTCCTTTTATTTTCTAGTTTAAAATTTCAATTCCTTTGTAATAGTCAAGAGTGCATCAATAAAGTAAGATTTTTTATCTGAATTTAATTCTTGCATTTTTATCTGTTCTTTTAATATCTGCTATTTTATTTTGTCTTCTGCAATTTAGTTTTCTAATATATAAAAACATAAAAAATGAATTCCATTGTTAATATCCTAACGAGTGAGTAATTCCTCACTTGTTAGGGTTAGGAGAGGGAAGGTTTGAGAGAAGGAAATCTCTCTCACTCTTTTCTTTGCCCATATAATTTTTAATTAGGACTCTATTTAAATGAACCACACACCGCTCACTACGGCATCTTATCCTATAAGATAGAAGTGATTCCCTAGATAGACCGGTTGTGATTGATTTAAATAGAGATTAGGACTAAGAGTTAAGAAAGGACGGACAAGGACCAAAGGGAAGAAACGAAGTTTCTTCCTAGTCGTGCTAATGCCCTTTGTTGACTATTATTACCTTAACACCTAAATTCTTAACTAAGGCAAAGAAAGCAGTGGGTAGAATCCCTTTTCCGAACTAACCTAAATCTAACCCTAGCAAGCCTTTAAATCAATTTAATCTCATTCTTAGATCGTAAAACAAAACCCGACTTGATCGGATTAACTCATTAGAACATAAAGAAAAGGAACCCATCTCCCTGTGGACCGACCCGTACTCAACCGGCTAGCTATCAAGCGACACTGTTATTGATTGCGGTATTCTATTCTTTACGTACGTACGCAAAATCCATATCAATCAAATGGCGCCGTTGCCGGGGAGACGGTAGTCTCTTTCTTTGTGTAATTTCGGGTTAAAATTTTATTTTTTAAAAAAATTGAAAAATTTTAAAAACAGAAAAAAATAAAAATAAAAATCATCTTGTTATTTTTGAAGGGTTTTTGTGCAAGTGTGCAGGCTTGAAGACGGACCGATTCAGATCTGGAGCAAGTCCAGTGAATAAATCAACAAATAAGGGATCTGAACAGACAGAAGAGAACCACAACAGAAAACAGAAAAATTTTGGAGGCTTGACCGGCTTATACACCGCAGAAACGCGACATTCATAGGCAATTGGCCGCGGAACCGCGACATTCTGCTGACGTCGGCACTTGAAAATTCCTTTGTGAGTATTTTTGTCTTCTTTCCTACCCATGAGCTCCACTGAAATTTTTTTCCTGCAGGTATTCTTTGCACAACAGAATCTTTCTCCTATCCAATAAATTGTTTTTGTGCAGGTTTCTTTGCGCTGCCAAATAAAAAAAAACTTTTGCAAGTGTTTTAGATTTTGTGTGTTAATTGCTTTGCATATTTAAAATGGACTTTTAAGGGGCTATAACACAAATCAAGATTGGGTGGGGATTTCATTACCCTTTCTAAGACCCCAAAAATCACTAAAAGCATATGCATCACCCTTGAGTTAATAAAAAATATCTAGGCTCAGCCAACTAAGGACTGTCGTGCTCATTAGGACAGAGGAAGGTTGTGGGCATTCAGTCGTTTATCTAAACCTGACTTTGTGGTGCATAGGCTAGACAAGTGAGAAAGGTAACATTAAAATGCCCGTCTCACGGTGATTCGTGAGCGGAACCCTCCTTTCTTCATTTGTGCTTATCTGGCCACAATTGGCGGCGAAGAGGCGATTTGAGGGATATCTCACAACTTGTCACTTTGGAACAGTTAGGAGCAGTCTAGTTGACTTAAGTGACCCTAGCTCTAGGATTGATTGTGCATGTTTAAACTGTGGTTGTTTGAAATTGTGCCGTAGTTCCGTACAAATTTTGCAAAAACTATTTCTAAAAAAAACACTTTAAAAAATTTCAAAACTTCAAAAACAAACAATTTTTTAAAAAAAAATTAAATTAAATTAAAAAAAATTAAATAAAAATTCACATTCTTTTCCTTTCTTTCCTCACATCATAGGTACCCCACCTCGCAAAACTCTTGCCGAACTTTGGTACCCTTAACCAGACATTACTTCCTACGCTCATTGTTTTGGTCGAAATTCGGACGACCCCTCCATGCCAAAAATTTCTTTGAAAGATCGAATAGACGCGTCTAGGGTTTCCAGTTGGACTCTGAATCCACCTTGTATCAACCATTTCAACCGTCACCACCTTCTTACATTGATACTCCTTTTTCGAGTCCTGTTGTAACCCCGAAACCCATGTCTATTGCTGAACATATTGCACAATCTCGTAACCGATCTTTCACTCCTTTCACCACTGCGAATTCTTTGGATCAACAATTCCATTCACCTTCTTATCCAAATGTTGATCCTACTCCTGTCCAACCATTCAATTCCTACCAGTCCTACCCGCCTTTTTCACCTTCCCTAGACATTGCTTCTGCACAGCCATTTGGGAGTTTCACGTATCCAAACAACTTTGAATCTTTTACTGAAATCCCGTCACAACCCATGTCTAGTCTGGAACAGTCATTTGAAGCTAATATGGTAGCTACAAACCAACACATGAGTGATTTGAATGCGTCCATGGCCGCTCTTATACAACCTAGTGACCCGATAGCTAGTTTCCAACTAGCTCCAAATTTTCCAATGTATGATGAGGCGGTTGGACAGATCGAGAATTTGAGTAGAGAGAATGAGATATACACCCTTCCAAATCAAACCTACCCATCTCCAATTGAATCCCACAACTCCGGTTTTGAATATCTATCAAGTGTCCCAAATGATTTACCAGTTGAAGATAAAACGTGTAATGAGTTGTGTGACTTTGTAGTGTTTGATTTACCTGATTGTGAAGAGTCCTTTTCGAGTGAAACCATCACCAATCCTTTTGACCTCTACACCTTCACTCTAGAACCTGAATTGATTGATATCCATGCTTTTGATGAGGTGTCTGAGAAAATTAATTTTCACTTGATCGAGGATATTGACGCTGGGAATATTTTGGATGATGAACCCGCAGATTTGACTGAATTTTTCTCTCCAATTCATCATCCCGAGTCATTAAATGTTTCTCCCAAACTTCATATGCGTCTTGATTTTGATGATAATTGCATGGATGAGATAACTTTTGAGGAGAATTATGAGGATAGTATTGAGGATGAACAATTTTTTTTTGATGGGTCGGATTTTCCAATTCATCCTGTCCCTTCCACTGATTGTATACACCCTCCTGAATCTTTAACCGATACCCTTCCTCACTCACTTCCCTCCATCCTTGTTCCGACCTTGCAAGAAACCGTTACACTTTCATTTTCAATGTCTGGTTTACCAAGTTCGACGTACCCATGTTTTCTCACGAATCTTGAGGGATTTGACCTCATTTCTCAGTGGGTTGATAGATTAGTACAATCACTTTTTACACATCGGACATTACAAATTGTGCTAAGTTATACACTCCATTTCCACCCTCAAGCTCGTATTCCACTTCTTTCTCCCACTTTCTCTGGTTCTTCTTCTAATCTTCATTTAATGATACCGAGTGTTAATGAATCACAATCCGATATTTTGAGTTCGATAATTCTAGAAAAACAACTTGATTTAGACTCTTTTGAAAATAAGGTAAATGAGCCTCACGACTATTCTCCTTCATAATTTTTGAAAAATCAAGTATCTTGAATTCTGGCGCGACACTTATTGACATTGAAACGTTCAATCGGACCATCGATGGAAGTTTCGAAGATATTTTCGCCGACGAACTCGCATTCCTAAACGACACGGATTTTGTGATTAATCAACCTCCACCTGAAGAAGTCGAACCACCACTACCATTTCTTTTTCCCTTCCGCCATTCTTCTCCTCCACCGAGACCGTATACTGCTTCTATCTCCACACGGTCTCGTGTGTTTCTCATTTCTTTTCTATACACTCCATTCTATCACCAACCACACCATTATAACGATAAATTTTTTAAATGGTTGGTGCTAACCTTTGGCCTGTGTAAGGCCTTATATAGCTTGATACTATGTTTTTCTCCCCCCTAACTCTGAACTTTAACGCTTAAACAGTGGAAACACTGTTTCAGTTAAGTTTGGGGGGAACCCCTTTTTTGTATATATATTTTGTTTTCTTTTTCTGTTAACAATAAAAAAAAACAATAAAAAAAAACATGGGAGTGCTGACAATTTTGACCTTCTATGTGTAGCCTGACAGTGAGGACACTGTCAAGTTTAAGTTTGGGGTTATGCTCGGTAAGTTTTCTTCCTTCGCATTCATGTGTATATTTTTGCATTTGCATACTTATTTTAAAACCCATAAAAATAAAAAATAAAATAAAACTATAAAAATTGAAAAGTTCAATTTTGGCATATTTGACTTAAGTTCAATATGACGGTCGACTAGTTAGTAAAAACTAGATCCTAAACTTAGTAAATTAAAAACCCTAAAAATAACCTTTCCTAAAGTTTAACTGTAGAAAATATACGTCTTTGTAGTTTATTTAGAAATAGGCAAATTTTGAGTTCAGTTCTTGGGCTAAATCGAAATAAGAGAAGAGTATTGAAGCTTTATTTGAAGTATAAGTCTGAAAAATAATTCTGAACCTTAAGTTCAAATTCTGAAAATATATACCCTACTATATGCACTCACACACATCTTCAAATTTGGGATAGTAGAGGATACCTTGAAATGCTCGTCTAAAATCCTTAGTATGAAGGAAAAATAAAATAAAAATATAAGTGGTAAATAAAAAGATAAAAAAATGAACACTAGTTTTGTAATTACTTAAGGCAGCATAAATAAAAAGTATAGTGAGGGTGCTTTATCACCTAGTGCTTTAGACCAACTGGTTTGGAAGTCACTGCTAAAGCCTTATGTATTACATGACGAGGAATTACGAATTAATGCGCGAACACAATTTGTAATCGGTTGTTAGTACCTCAAGAAGTATTAACGGTCGCATGAAGGATGTGTGAGCAAATTTCATCTAAAATTCACCAACTAAAAGTATTTTGGACGATGGACAAGAGTATGATAGCTAGAATTGAATTTCCAAGTGTAGGGGTGATACATACACACACGTAGGGGTATATGATTGGGGTTTGAATGAGAGATAACAATGAAAAATAGGACTTATATCTTCAGTAGAGATGATAAAAATTCCTAAGTTGAGATGGAACCTTAGAAGGAAAATTCAAAAGATACTAAAAGCTAAGTAAATTACAGAATATATACGTTCTTAAGTTAAATGATAAGTGAGTGTGAAAAATACGGGTTGATAATTTCTAAGTTCAAGATAATAGAATTTCTTGTTAGAACACCGAATTGAAGAATGAAAGTCAATAAGCCAAGTTGATCAGATTTTGAGGGTAGTATCCACTGAAAACCCTCAGGAGACAACACTCCTACTAGGGACACCTAGAGGTTTAACGGCTGGTTGCACGAGCTCAGTGCAATCGCGATTCTCTGCGAAAGTGAGGATATGATTTTTTCGAGAATAAATTGGTTTTGCTCGGGACGAGCAAAAGATAAGTTTGGGGGTATTTGTTCATATCAGAATATTGCATTATTATATCGCCCATTCTTAATCATAATACAAATAAATAGGTGCTTTTGATCCATGTCTGCTAAATAGTTGCAGGTTACAGGTTCTCAGAACAATACATTGAAATCCAGGAAAAGACGCTACAAATGTGAGACTACGACCAACAAATAGATGAATCTGTATGATGCCGCCTACCAGTTTAAGGAACAAATGAAGATCAATGAACATTTCGAATGCACAAAGTACGACGGCAACACAAGATTCAAGACTTCAACGCGAAGCTAACGGTAAAAGTCCACAAATTTTACACTGTTGGAAATCTGGAAGAAAGTAGAAAAGATTCTGAGGAACCAAGTGAAGAAAACAGAAGAAAAATGCAACATGAAGCAAACCTGAGAAAACGAGCCCAAGAGCCTACCATTTGGCCACGGAACCGCGGCCAAACATGCCTTCTTGCCACGGTTCCGCGGCCATATAGTGCACGTGTCGGTGCGTGTGTCGATGGGTGTCGGTGCTTTGACCAGGCTTTCTTACGGTAGTCTTGTAATTTTAAATGTGGATCAGATGTAAACCCTAGGGTTTCTCCTATCTATAAATAGGAAAGCCTACAGCCTCTTTTGGGGAGTGCCTCTTTTTGGGTGCCTCTCTTTAGAGATGCCTCTTTTTATTTTGTAGTTTAAAATTTCAATTCCTTTGTAATAGTCAAGAGTGCATCAATAAAGTAAGATTTTTTATCTGAATTTAATTCTTGCATTTTTATCTGTTCTTTTAATATCTGCTATTTTATTTTGTCTTCTGCAATTTAGTTTTCTAATATATAAAAACATAAAAAATGAATTCCATTGTTAATACCCTAATGAGTGAGTAATTCCTCACTTGTTAGGGTTAGGAGAGGGAAGGTTTGAGAGAAGGAAATCTCTCTCACTCTTTTCTTTGCCCATATAATTTTTAATTAGGACTCTATTTAAATGAACCACACACAGCTCACTACGGCACCTTATCCTACAAGATAGCGGTGATTCCCTAGATAGACCGGTTGTGGTTGATTTAAATAGAGCTTAGGGCTAAGAGTTAAGAAAGGACGGACAAGGACCAAAGGGAAGAAACGAAGTTTCTTCCTAATCGTGCTAATCCCCTTTGTTGACTATTATTACCTTAACACCTAAATTCTTAACTAAGGCAAAGAAAGCAGTGGGTAGAATCCCTTTTCCGAACTAACCTAATCCTAACCCTAGCAAGCCTTTAAATCAATTTAATCTCATTCTTAGATCGTAAAACAAAACCCGACTTCATCGGATTAACTCGTTAGAACATAAAGAAAAGGAATCTATCTCCCTGTGGACCGACCCGTATTCAACCAGCTAGCTACCAAGCGACTCCGTTATTGATTGCGGTATTCTATTCTTTGATTTTAAAATGCACGTACGCAAAATCCATATCAATCATAGCACTGCGGGTGTTTCGAAGTCGTAACTTTAACGTCGTTTAATATTTCTGTGTTTGTGAAATGATATATGTACTGAACGTCTACTAATCTCTATACGTCGATTAGTGGGGGTTGTGCATATCTGTGATCTGTGATGTTAGGTGTGAGATGAGAGTTTTTATTTTTCATTTAATGTAATATTTGTAATTTGATGTAATATTATTTTATGGTCGCACATCCGGGTTGAGGTTGTAGACACCATTGTATATTATTTATTTTACTGTTTTTGCTCCTAGGATAGACCCAAGGTGGGGTGCACAAACTACCAGGTACTTTGAAGTGCCGAGTGGCCTACTCACGTTGTTGAGGGAGGCTACTTCACTTCAGGTATTTGGCGTAGTTTGCCGCACCCGTAGGGGTCTAGGGTGGGGTTTGGCTATTCATCACGACCGTGTAATCCGTCTTTCATTGCAGGCTCAAACGAAGCGCGGATTCTTAGTATATCCAATGTATTCATCTGTGATCTGGAATGGCTATCATTGCATCTGACGAATGTATATATCTATATATGATATCTAGTAGGCGTTGCTTATGTTTTTCATTCGCGCTAGTCCAGCCCCCGCTCTGTCGTTAGTTAAGTAACCTAACGGGTGATGACGGTGCCCATTGGCGAATGCGGATGGCAAAAGCGTACGTCATATTTTTGTTGTTTTCTGCAATGGTAGGATTAATTGATGGGACGCATTAAATTAATGCAAAGAAAACAAACCAAAGCTGAATCGTTGGAACAATTTCAAAACCACTTGGTTTTTCAAAACCACTTGGTTTTTCAAAACAGAAGACTTTTAAAAACGCGGAGCTTAAACCACTCCTTTTAAAAGCTATCAAGATTCCTTCGATTATATCAAGTTCACTACGTTCACGGTTTCGCCAAAACCATTCGTAACCCTCCGTCATTTCATATGAATATTCAATAGTATTCAAGATATGTTTGTTGACCTTTGTCATGGCATAGTGATTGGTAGTTGTTGGGTGTTCATATGTAGCATAGATAGATGCGTTGGTTTTAGACAGTCGTATAACCTTGTTGACCTTCGTCAAGGGTATATACGGGTGGGTTCAAATTAACCTGGACAATGATGGATAGAACTTGACATGTGACTTATGATTTGTTGACCTTCGTCAAGGTCATAAGAGCATGGGGCAAAAATCCATATCGGGAGTTTCTAAGGAAATTGAAACTTGCTAGTGCTGCATACCATTTGGAGTTTGATAATGTTGGTAGGATTCCTTCAGCATTATCACACAATGATATTTGGATCCCGATCCTACTGTGAGTATCCGCTACTCCTCGGGAGATTTTTTCACTTAACGATCAATGCTATAAACCAAGTAGGTGTCTAGAACAGTGTTAGCGGGGCTACGCCTCTAGGGAAAAGAGGTTATTTAATTAAGGAACTTCGCGAAAGCGTCGTAAAACCTCCCTCGAAGTACCGATACTAGCCTGTCTGAACGATTAAGCAAGTATTGTACGGTGAGACTAATCCTGACTAATTTTCTTTTATGGTTTGAAGAAGGATTCGAGAAACAGTGGGAGCCATCCTGTTTAGATAAACTAAAAACCAATCTAAACTTGCAAGAGCATCATGCTAAGTGTTTTCTTCTCTCTCTCTTAATTGCAGCGACCCAGTGATTAGACATAGGTTACATTTAGAAAATAAAATGACTGAATCTGACTGTATTGACTGGCAAAGGTCTGTCCAGATGTCCATTACCCATGACAAACTGGTACACCTCTTCACTAATCAAACCCCTGCCGTCTCAGGACCAGTTTCCATCGTCACGGATACTGATATCCGTAAGACATCGGAAAAAGACTGTGTGAATGACAAGAGCCTCGTGTTGGCCTCAGTTGATAGTACATACCAGAGGAAGCACGAGAAGAAGGACTTAGTTTCTGTCTTCCTCCATAACAAAGATTTATATGGAGAGCAATCTCGTATCGCAAGATATGAGACCACGAACGAATTGCTTCAAGCGAGGTTGGCTGTCGGGTCATCTGTAGGGGACAACGTCCTTACAGAGACTAGCTATTTTGATGAGCTCACGGACCTGAAGACCACGTTGAAGAACGGGTCAAATACTGACTTGTCTCGAGAAGGGGTAAAACCCGTAGGCTGCAAATGGATCTTCAGAAAGAAGATTGGTGTAGATGGGCAGGTTGAAACCTATAAAGCTAGACTTGTTGCAAAGGGTTTTCAATAAAGACCTGGTTTGGACTATGACGAAACCTTTTCTCCAGTGGCTATGCTCTAATCCATTCGGATCCTTCTTGCCATTGCTGCCTTCCACGATTATGAGATCTGGCAAATGGACGTAAAGACGGCTTTTTTAAATGGAAATTTGGAAGAGTGCGTCTATATCGATCAGCCGGAGGGTTTCATTCAGAGTGGGAGCAGCGGTAAAGTGTGCAAGTAGCTTAAGTCCATTTATGGACTAAAGCAGGCATCGCGGAGTTGGAACATCTGCTTTGATGATACTGTCAAAGAATTTGACTTTATCAAAAATCCAGATGAACCATGCATTTACAGTAAGATTGTAGGGAGAACTGTAGTATTCCTCGTCTAGTACGTGGATGACATTCTCCTAATAGGAAATGACATTCCTATGCTACTGTCAGTCAATGGATTCTTGTCACAGAGGTTCTCCATGAAGGACCTGGTCGATGCCATATACATTCTGGGGATCCAGATCTATCGTGATAGATCTAAGAGGATGTTGGGACTTTCGTAATCCAGGTACATCGACACCATACTGAAACGATTCAGTATGGAAGATACAAAGCGCGGTAACCTACCGGCTTGTCATGGAATCACCCTCTCCAAAGAGATGTCTCCAAAGACTGATTTGGAAAGGGCTCGCATGTCATCTATACCCTACGCATCTGCGGTAGGCTCTATAATGTATGTGATGTTGAGTACCAGACCAGATGTAGCATACGCACTGAGCGTTGTAAGCCGGTATTAGTCTGACCTACGGGAGAAACACTAGATAGCAGTAAAGATTATTCTCAAGTACCTGAGAAGGACTAAGGAGATGTTCTTGGTGTATGGCGGAAAAGACCTCCAGATCGAGGCCTTTGCTGACTCCAGCTTTCAGAGTGACAAGGATGACTCCAAGTCCATGTCGGGTTATGTCTTTACCCTCAATGGAGGGGCGGTCTGTTGGAAGAGCTCCAAGCATGAAACCGTTGCTGACTCGACGATGGAAGCGGAGTACATAGCTGCTTACGATGTCACAAAGGAAGCTGTCTGGATGAAGAAGTTCCTCATGGAGCTTTAGGTGGTTCCTACCATTATTGATCCAATACCGCTGTATTGCGACAACAACGGCGCTATATCTTTAGCGAAGGAACCCAGGTCCCATCAGAAGTCCAGACACATTTTGAAGCGGTAACACCTGATCAGGAAAATCGTAGATCGCCGGGAGATCGAGGTGAGGAGAGTAGATTCAGAGAATAACACTGCAGATCCACTCACGAAGGCCATACCCCAGACTCAGTTCGAGCGGCTGATCGAGATGATAGGTCTTCGATCCACCAGTACATGGCCCTAGTGCAAGTGGGAGATTGTTAGTGTATATGCCCTAGAGGCCATTACTGTATCATACTAGTTTGTATATTACATAATGGAAGCTTAGGATATTCACAGTTGTATAGACAGTCTTGCTCAAAATGGTAGTATGCAACTTGGTTTGTTTCTACTTCAATATGTGCATGTGTTTCTTTTAGCATATCGCTTAAACATATTAGTGGAGCCCTTAGGATCTTTGCTTGATTACCAGTATTATGATGGCAGTCACACTATTGGGGGCTGGGTAATCTACAAGCACATCCTTATACAGGTCCCTAGTCGTAGGATTATCGAGATGGGGCATCGATACTCCGGAGTAGACTGGCGTATACGCTTCTTATCCCAGCAGGGGAGATGGTCTGTCGGACAGCCATTAGTATGTCGTACTGGAGATAGTATGCGGGTGCTCGTTAGGTTACGAGTACACTGGACAGGACTCGTCGGGAACGGTTGGTTGGTACTATACCTATCGTCAGATAACAGTTCCTAAGTGATAGGAGTACAGCTTAGTCCGTCGAATTGACACTGCTACTTCGCCTCGAGTGTGTTCCCACTATACTTTGATTATTACCCTACCATGGCTCAAAGGAGTCGTGCAAACAGGTAGTAGTTGGGTGCAGTCCCAAAGCACTTGGAGGCAGTAGCGGTTAGACAGGATTCGTCTCTCCCGGTATTGGGGGTTGATATCGCGCTGTGTCAAGGAGGGCCATTACACAAAGTCCCTGGCCAGGGCAAGCGGGATTTACTGGTAGTGTTTCTAGTAGTTTCTCAGGGAGTTCTGGGCTACACTCCGGCACGACTTGTACCGCTATTAGGGGTCTGACGTTTACCGCCCCCTAGGCCTGACATGCGATACTTTTAAATGAACAGACCGGACTGTACGGAAATTGTCACATTCAGGCTCAGTAGGAGTTCGGATGGGTTTACCTCATCGGCCTTCTTATCGACATCTACCTAGGGACCGTTACGTACAGCTAGTGCCGCCAGCGGTCTGTGGTTAAACCCACTACCAGCGTACTGTCGAGGGTTTAGAGTCCCACACAGAGAGTTTCCCTACACTGGGAAAAAGGTGTAGAGGCCGTATGGTTTTACGGCAGAGCTACGATCACTTACGTACACTTGTGTGCGTATGATGTTCGGGCAGACAATACTAGCGGGCTTTGGTTTAAGCCGGATCCTAGTATTGTATGGATGGATTAGTTTTGTTTTCTGTGCATTCGTATTCTACGGAATGCGGATGCGGGTGTGTATGCACGGTTGTGAGGAGCGAAGAAGGAGGTGCCTCAGTAGGGTTTTGACCATTGATTTGGTCAAAACCATTATGAGGTGAGGAAAATATTTACTAATCTTTTTAATGATAATTGTGTTATGGCTAATTGGTTTGAACATTTGACCTTGCTTGACAATTTGATCTAGTTGACCATTGTTGACTTAGATATTTTGCAAGCACTAGACTCTTCTTATTCATTTGGATTTATCTTTGAGATGATAATGGTCAAATCAAGGGTAGCCATCAAAATTATCATGATAAAGGATTACTAAATATATTTTATATGGATCATTTATCTTTTGTGCTTTCTCTCTCATCCAAAAGAAAGCTCCCATGGTTCCTCCTTTTTCTTCCTCTCTAGATTTTTCTATAGCTCTCATGTGTTGAGAAAAATAGAAACTAAATAGACAAACAAATCCATCTTCTTCATCTACATCACCTAGGACATCAAGAGTAGCAAACTTGGTGCCCTAGCTACCTCGGCTTGAGGTGGAGCTCGGACTATAGACTCTCGTGTGGATCGTCTTCGACTCTAAGAGGACGCGGAGGTGACCAAGATTCGGATCGATCCTCGGAGCTCACATAGACGATGAGGACAGCGGAGGGAAGAACCGACGGACCTTTTTCGTGAGGTATAATCTTCGTATCACAGTAGATTAAACCTCTTGAAGTTCGTTAGTAATGGTTTCGCAATGATCCTTAAGCGTTAGTCTATGTTGCTATGTAAGAAAGTTTTGATTTTTACCTGTTCCGCCTCCTCGCTAGCTTGCGGGGTGAGCGACATAGACTTACAGCCGTTACGTTTGGCAGATCGCTTGCGGCTTGTGGGTGTTTGATATGATAATCACCTATTGCCGGCGTATTGACAAGTCTTTAGAGTCCTACACAGAGATTTCCTGGTTCATGCGAAATGGAGTAGGATCACATATGTGATATGTGTGGGACCGAGATTAATGCGCGTATGTGATACTATATTCTATTCTCGCGATATATGTATCGATTGGTTATATGTGATATAGCCGGGTTATCGGATCAAGTGTTGATTCGATAAAAGGATACATTTGATATTAGTCAGTTATATGAGATATGACCGGATTATTAAATCAATTGTTGATTTAATAATTTAATGTATAATTATATATTTGATATATTACATTACAATAACTAATATTAGCTCACTTAAGCATTTCTTTTTCTCACATTTGATACACTTTACATATATGTGATATATGTATTGTTTTCTATTTGCACACAAAATATATATGTGATATATATTGTTGTGTCATGATAGGTTACACATGCAACATGTATGTATGAGACTTATACCATGCTAGGGTTCAAGTTAGGGTTTATAATTATAATTAAGCAAATTCAAAATTGTGGATATTTTGTCATGGTTCAAAACTTGTAGAAGCTTGTAGTCTTCATTACTAAGTCCATTTGTTTGTCTTGCTTAGGATATTTGTTAACCCAACCTTAACCACAAGCTATGGTTTATTCTCTACATGAGTTAGGCATGATAATAACTCACCATGGTTGCATTTCTAACCTCATCTAATTGTTCATCACTTCATCTTCTTCTTCCTTATGAAAAGAGTTTTCTATGGTTTGAAAAGGTGATGAAATATTTTGAGAAAATTAAAGTTAAAGTGAGCCCAGTTCCTACTTCATCATCCTCTACTATTAGTCATTTAGTTTAGGGTATTTGCATCACTAATCTCACCATTAGTGAAGAGGTAGCATGAGCTCGAGTTTCCTCTACGTAGATCATCTTCAGTCTCGAAAACATGGAGCAAGCTTGTTCGTTTCTTCAAGTGAACCCTCTCTAGAGTCCTGGAGTTCACCACTCGCAGCGAAGGGACTACAACATGGAGCTTTAGAAGTGAAGGACCGGTCTACAAAGGTTGTATTCCGCATTCACTTTGTATGTAAAGTAGTTTACATGTTTATTCGTCGGATTTTCTAGTAACGATTCTAGGGTTAGCTAATACGGAAATTTTAAAAAAATGGCATGGACGACGCCTCCCGAAAACTTGCTGCCGTGCTAGATATGTAAGTGCACGGCGGCGCCCCGGCCGTCAATCCGACGGCCAAACGCGGAAACGGTGATAAACTTTAATTTTTGCGGACTTGGCAAAACGGCACCACCGCGCACTAAAACCGGATCGGGCCATTAAACTAAATCTAGCTAACTACAAAGAGAAAGGGGAAGAGATATACCGACGATCCAAGTCCTCCGGTCTTCATCTCCACTCCGATCCCCTCGCGGGATCTCCGTCCGTCTCCTCCTCGTCGGAAAGGGCACCACGAAGCCGGGTACTTTTACGGGCTCCCACCTCAATACCGAGGCAACTCGCGCATGAAGCCGGCTACTCGACATGCTCAAGATATACTGTAGGGAATGTAATGTAGAATGTGTGTCTCACATTGGGGTTGGTTGCCATTGAAGATGATGGAGGAATCAAGACTAGAAAAATGGTGCTTGCATTTTTCTAGCATGGAAAGAAGATCAAGAATGAAACTCTCATGGTGAAGCTCTCATCTTTTTCTTTCTCTCTTTTCTTTTCTTCTTCTCTTTTCATTTTCAACCATGAATACCTTCTTACCTTAAGTGTAGAATATGGTGGAGGAAGAACAATATCATATCAAGAGGGAGGTGAGTGTAGGAAAAGAAAAGAGGTGACCACATCCAAGAACATAATCATCACTAAATCTCAAATCAATCTTAAATCCATTTCAAATCTCATAAAGCAAAGATGCTAACCATTATGAAGGAAAAAGAAAAGATGCTATCATAATGCATGAAACCCCTCCACAAAAGTAATTTGCAAAACTGCAAATTACCCCCTCCATCAGAAAAGTCCGGCCGGGAAAGAACAAAGAAAAACCGGCCGGAACGGAAAGCAAAATGGCAACTCTAGAAAACTGGTCCCGTAATAAATTACAGGAAAACCCCACACTGTGCATACACACCCGCATTTGTATTCGGTCCGGATACAAATGCAATGAGACAAAATCTACACTGTACTAAACTAGGACCGGCTTAAGCCAAAGCCGGCTAGTAATATCCGTCCGATCCTGATGCGTGCAATACCGCACGTATCTGATCGAACGCTGCCATATAACTATACGGCCACTAGTACAAAACCGTCCGATCCTGATCCGTGCAATACCGCACGTATCTGATCGGACCCTGCCATATCTCCATACGGCCTCTACAGCGTTTCGCCCGAAAGCTTGAGTAACTGAAAGTGTGGTGGACTCTAAAGACTCGTCAATACTATGGCTGTGGATTTAACCACTAGCACGTCAGAGGTATAAGCCAATACGTGACGGGCCACCAGCTATTGACCAAAAGGGACGTCGATGAGGAAGCTCACCCCGACACCCAACTGAGCCTGTCAGTGACAATATCCGTACAGTCCGGTCCGTTCGTCTATGAGTATCGCATGGCGGGCCTAGGGGGTTGGTAAAAGTCAGACCCCCAAAAGCGGTACAAGTCGTGTCGGAGTGTAGCCCAGAACACCCTGAGATACTACTGGAATACCTACCAGTAAATCTCCTGCCTTGGCCAAGGTCTTTGTGTAATGGCTCTCCTAGACACAGCGCGACCTCACCCCCAATACCGGGAGAGACGAAACCCCCGAAGATCCGCTCACTGCCTCCATGTGGCTCGGGACTGTACCCAACTAAAACCTGTTTGCACGACTCCTTTGAGCCGTGGTAGGGTAGTAATCAAAGTACAGTGGGAACTCACACGAGACAAATGACGATCCCCAGGTCGATGAACTAACCTGTACACATGTCACCTGGGAACTGCTATCTGACGTCAGGTATAAGACCAACTAGCATGTTCCCGGCGAGTCCTGTCCGGTGTACTCATAACCCAATGAGCACCTGTATACATCTTAGGTGAACCTACTGACACCAGTGGCTTGTGAGACCGGCCACCGCCCCTCGTCGGGGTCTCGACTGTATACACTAGTCTACTCTGGAGTATCGATGCCCAGTCTCGAAACTCCCACGACTAGGGACCTTTTAAGGATGTGCTTATAGACTACCAGCTCCCACGTATATGATCGCCCTCATACTGCCGGTAGTCAAGCAAGAATCCTAGGGGCTCTATCAACGTGCAATAGTGATCTGTCATGTCACCTAAAGCAGTACACGATGATAAAGGTAAACCAGATAGCATACTATCATCTTGAGCAAGACTGTCCTACCGGGATAGGTCCTCCCTCAATCATTGCAATCACGTGCCTGTGATCCAATAATTGACTCTGAGGGCACTATCTCCAACAATCTCCCACTTGCACTCAAGGCTAATTATTACGATGTCGCATACTCACAGCCCGTGTGATACCGAACACCCAACTCCCCTACTAGTCAGTTTCACAAAATCCGTTTGCGAAACTATTGCGTTCGAGGAATAGCCTCAGTGAGTGGATCCGCCTTGATGTTTCTTTCTATGTCTCTCTATATCTCAAATTCGCGGAGAAAGCCATCTCCCGAAATGAGCAATACCTGTCTTAGAATGTCTGGATGTCTGATGGGACTTAGCTCATAAATGAACTCCAAATCCAAACTTCTTAGACTGTATCGTCAACTGAACTTAATCAGTATCCTGCGCCATGCCACCCTCAGTATTGCCTTGGACCACCCGTCCAAAATACTGCCCCTCGTCAGAGGGAAAAACTATAACTCTGACAACCTCCTTGTTGTCCATGTCACCTTGGAAGCCTGGAATGATAACTGTCTCCCGAATAAGGCTGTCGTTATCATATCCCTAGAACATCCACTTATGTTCTAAAACTGCTTCCTACCGTTTCTCCAGGATTGGATAAATGTCAACTTATTGCATCTAGTGCAAGAACAACATCTGGTGTGGTACTTAACATCTCACGATTGACTCAATTGCCTGAGCAAGTGATCTGCCAATCATGCACGTCCCTCTCCCCTTTAGTCTGTAAGACACCTTTAGAGAGGGTGACTCCATCCCCTGCAGGTACACTACCGTGCCAGGAGTCGTCCATTCTAAATACTCTTAGAATGCTGTCAAAGTACCCTGATTGGGAAACCACCCAAATCTAGATCTAAAACCATGGATCTAGTAACCAGTATGTCTGATATAATGTCCAAGTCCTTTGTGGAGAAACCACTGTGTGACGACCAAAGTATAACCGATCGTAGTAAAGGAATATCACTTCCTACTACCTTCTCAACAGATCCATCCCCTATTCTGATGACGTCAAACCTATGACTGTCACATCAGAAACAGATGATCTATCTCCGCTACATCTGCTTTAGTCTATAAATAGACATAAGCCTGATGTCCACCAATGCTTCCGCTGCTCCCACTGACTACGACAACCCTCTGGCAGAGTCATATACACGTACACTTCTGAAGCTAGTTCAGAACGACGCTATACTCATCCTCCTGCCGGGTCTCGCAGCCTGGAACAACAACAATGGCAAGTGTGGGTAAACAAGAACTTCCTTGTCACCGTCCTTGAGGCTACCGAAGTACCTCTCGGGTGCCTGAAGTTACCCACCTTATCTGCGGAGTGGCCAATGGATTGTCAATTCAGATTGAATCTTTAGGTTCCTTATCAAATCTTCAGTAATCGTTTGCGGTTCTGGAATCACTTCCAGTTCTACCATACTCCCACTGCTGTTTTTGAAAAAATCCATTTTTGTTAAAACTGTGGCGAGTCAAGATGGTAGAAAATCAACCCTCGTCATAGCCTGGGTCAACCCACAAACAGCCATTACAGAAACGTGCTTTGAGTTATCCAGAGTCTGGTTTTAATCATAAGCCGGACAACTCCCCGTACCTTAACAACGTTAAGATATGAACTGTTCTACATCCAATATAGAACCAGAGGCACTGATTTAATTGAACCAGATTCAAATCATGCAGCTGTCTCCAGTGCATGTCAACTAAATGGAAGAGGCCGATCAGCGTTACTCAACTTAGGAATGCTTCCAATTATGAGTAACCCGAAAGAGAAGCAAGTTCTCTTAAACATTACTATCAGTTGAATACCATACACAAGTATCTACATCTTCGATCACTTTGAAGAATCCCGATACTTGCAACACCTGGTTCTCTACTTTATTCAAATACCTATAACTTCTCAAAACTTCGACCCTGTGTTTCTACGAAACACCTGTCTAAGAACTAGAGAAGTCATAAGTAAGCAGAATACAGTACGAGGACCAACCCCTCTGTCCTGATGGACCCTGGACAACATACAATACTCTGTATAAGTCCCTTGAGTCTTACAACTCATTCACTGTGTGTCGTAGGTTGAAAACTGTACTTATGGTTAAGAAGAATTACACCGCTGTTTAATGCTCCTTACCTAACCATCCACTGATATAGGTAAATGTCATCGACATAATATCAAAAGGTATATCTCACTCTATGAAAATAGACGTACAGATATATCAATTTGAAATTGGTGCACAACAGCGGATATTCAAAACCAAATATTTGCCGACCGGCAAACAACCCAGGTGGCATCCTCAAATATCACCAATTACAACGAATCCCGATATAATGAGGATGATCACCCAATTCCCAATAACTCACTCCCACTCATCATCTGTAAAACCATACAGATGTGAGAATCATACCTGGTAAATACATACCCTGGAGTAAGTGTCTAATCGGGAAATCAGTTTTCCATTAACTGTACACAGTGAAACTGAAACATTGAAATGTTTCGATGGGGTATCCTGGTATTCCTAGTAATGCCTCTTCCAGTATCCAGATTCACAACTGTAACCGTATAATTCTTTGCCACTTCTCCAAATCCCTTCATATGTCTTTAGTCATTACCTTCTGCACACCCCTTTAGGCCAATTGGCTTTCTTCCTTCCCTACCGTTCGGCTCCAGCCTATGGTTTGGAAGAAGACTATCCAAAAAGCATAAAGGGTGTACTGTCCTAATCCTAGGAGCACTCGCAACACGAGAGAAGGTGAAGATAAAAGACACTTGAATGTACTTTATTCCTATTTCTCCTGAACCAGGATCCATCCCCGAACTGGAACGAGTTCCTTTCGAGTTCGTATATAACCATACGATGGATTATCCAATAAAATGGGATCTTCGTAGTGATACGGAGTGTCCTGGAGAAATACAAAGGTGATTTAGGATTGGTGAAGAAATACTTGGTTTGGTCGTGAATAGCAGTCGCAATTTACTTTGCCCTTTTACTAATCCCTTGCTTTGTCTGAACTTAATACCTTCTGTACACCGTTTAGGCTAACTGGTTTTCTTCATTCCCTATCGGTCGGCACCAGCCTATGGTTTGGAAGAAGACTATCCAATTTGCATAATAGGTGTACTACTCCTAAACTAAGGAGTACTCGCAACCTGAGAGAGGGTGAAAAGAAAAGACACCGGAATAATCCTATCCGTTTTCTCCAGAACCAGAAACCATCCTCGAAGTCCTTCGAGTTCGTATATAACCATACGATGGTTTTGTCCAATGGAAGTGGACGTTCGTAGTAATACGGGGTGTCCTGGAGAAAAGGGTAAAAGTAGGAGTGGCAATGAGGTCTGCAACTCTGACAATCCAAAAGCCGGTGTTAAGAAGGTTCGGTCAACTTGGTCACTGAGTCAAAATCTAGGGTCGGGTCAATGGTCGCAGCCAAAGAGAGAGAGAAAAGAAACACTCAGCGTGCACTCTAACCTAGATCAGAATGGTTACCAATTTATCTAATCTGGAATCCTCCCACTGTACCTCAAATTCTCCTCCAAACCTGAAAGAAGAATTAGTCGGGGTCACCCGAGGAGTATACTAACTCATCAGTGGGAATCGGGATCCAACTCTCATCGCATGACAACGTGACGGAATCCGCTCACGGTATCACACTCCAGAAGGTATGCGCATATCTGGCAAGTTTCAGTACTTTTGAAACTCCCGATGTGATTTTTGCCCCATGCTCTTATGACCTTGGCGTGAGGTCAAAATATCATAAGTCACATGTCAAGTTCTATCCATCATTATCCAGGTTAATTTGAATCCACCCGTACATACCCTTGACGTAGGCCAAAATAGTAGTACGACTGTCCCAAACCAACGCATCTATCTATGCAACAGATAAATACCCGGCAGCTACCAATCACTATGCCTTGGCGTGAGGTCAAAATACATAGCTTGAATACTACCGAATATTTAACTGAAATGATGGAGGGCTACGAATGGTTTCTGGCGAAAACCTTTAACGTAGTGAACTTGATATCGTCGAAGGAACGGATAGCTTTTTATAAAATATAGTGACGAAAACCTTTACTAAAGAGGTCACTCCCGGTGAAGGGATCTCGGCTCTTTCCCCGTAGAATGGGGTGCTGGATATTCCAAATGAATACCACGATGCAAAGCAAAAGTAATCGGCTATAGTGAAGTTAATGCCCTGATGCAAACTTCTGTCCAAGGGGTCACTCCCGGTGAAGGGATCTCGGCCCTTGCCTCGTCGACTGAGGAGCAGGATATTCTAAATGAATACCACGATGCAAAACAGAAGTGAACGTCCTTGCAATAACAGCTTTTTGAAAAATGTTCCAACAACATCAGATTAGGTTTGTTTTTAAACTTGCATTGATCCGAATCAATGCAGTCCCATCATTTGATCACACCAAAAAGAACGAAAATATACTGATGTACGTATATGCCATCCGCATTCGCCACTGGGTCCCGTCATTACCCGTTAGGTTAGCTAACTAACGACAGAGCGGGGACTGGACTAGCGCGGATGTAAAACATATACAACATCTACTAATATATATACCAATATATTATATTTCGCTCAAGGCGTGAAAAGAAATGCAACATCACAGAAATGTACAGCATCACAGAACAATACAGATATCTGGGATCCCCGGGTTTCACAGAGCCACTACTGAAACCCGACGTTCCCCTGGTCGTGTGGATAGCCTGTGCAATGAAATCCTAGACCCCTACGGGCGCGGCAAGTTACCCGCCAAAACCTGAAGCGAGGCAGCCCCCTTCAGCGCCTTGAATGGACCACCCAGCACTTCACGGAATCCGGTAACTTGGGCACCCCTCCTGGGTCATCCTGTACCCCCTACGAGTGCGGCGAATAGCCCGCCAATCCTAGAGTGAAGCCCCCTCCGTCTCAATGCCATGAGATGCGGGCTTGTTGCCCTCTAGAACCCGGCTATCCGTGCACCCCACCGCGGGGTAATCCTAGTACAGAAAGTAAAATATACATACAACGGGTACATCGACCGCAACCAGGTCGTGCCCCAAAAGAATAATACAATCAGGCAGTGACGGCAGTCCACATGTCGGACGCTCGCCCCACAATATCAAATGTACATAATACAACAACACTGTACTAGCATTGCATCCAGGCTATCCCCCACGACCGATCCGCAACATCACAGCATAAACATAGAACATCAACGTGAAAGTCACGTTCGCAAATCCGTCTAACCGGGCTATAGCAGTTAGACAGGATTTACCGATCGAGTGACATTCACGGTCGCAGATATAATGTAAATACTGTGAAAAATGTGTTTTAAAATATTCCGATCGATCAAAAATTAACAAGTGGGCCCTCAATCAAAACTGTAGCACTCACAGAAATCCTGGGCCCAATATTAATATTCCAAAACCCATATTTTAAGCCCAGAAGGCCTCTGAAAAAATTTGGTGATGTGATGTGAATAGTGCGCGGCGGAAGGGCCGCACGAGGGGGGGTTTCGCGGCGGATCCGCGCTCCAACTGTGGAGTTACATCGTCAAATTTTTACAGAACTCTTAGATTTTCCAGTACATCAATATTTTACAACCTGAAAAATTTTTCGAGACCAAAAATTTTCAACAGAAACTGATTCGAACTATAATGCAGTTTTGGAACATTCGATCGATCGAAACAGAAAAACACATTACACCAAGCTAGACTATGTTAATGGCGAGGCTCTGATACCACTGTAAGTGCACGGCGGCGCCCCGGCCGTCAATCCGACGGCCAAACGCGGAAACGGTGATAAACTTTAATTTTTGCGGACTTGGCAAAACGGCACCACCGCGCACTAAAACCGGATCGGGCCATTAAACTAAATCTAGCTAACTACAAAGAGAAAGGGGAAGAGATATACCGACGATCCAAGTCCTCCGGTCTTCATCTCCACTCCGATCTCCTCGCGGGATCTCCGTCCGTCTCCTCCTCGTCGGAAAGGGCACCACGAAGCCGGGTACTTTTACGGGCTCCCACCTCAATACCGAGGCAACTCGCGCATGAAGCCGGCTACTCGACATGCTCAAGATATACTGTAGGGAATGTAATGTAGAATGTGTGTCTCACATTGGGGTTGGTTGCCATTGAAGATGATGGAGGAATCAAGACTAGAAAAATGGTGCTTGCATTTTTCTAGCATGGAAAGAAGATCAAGAATGAAACTCTCATGGTGAAGCTCTCATCTTTTTCTTTCTCTCTTTTCTTTTCTTCTTCTCTTTTCATTTTCAACCATGAATACCTTCTTACCTTAAGTGTAGAATATGGTGGAGGAAGAACAATATCATATCAAGAGGGAGGTGAGTGTAGGAAAAGAAAAGAGGTGACCACATCCAAGAACATAATCATCACTAAATCTCAAATCAATCTCAAATCCATTTCAAATCTCATAAAGCAAAGATGCTAACCATTATGAAGGAAAAAGAAAAGATGCTATCATAATGCATGAAACCCCTCCACAAAAGTAATTTGCAAAACTGCAAATTACCCCCTCCATCAGAAAAGTCCGGCCGGGAAAGAACAAAGAAAAACCGGCCGGAACGGAAAGCAAAATGGCAACTCTAGAAAACTGGTCCCGTAATAAATTACAGGAAAACCCCACACTGTGCATACACACCCGCATTTGTATTCGGTCCGGATACAAATGCAATGAGACAAAATCTACACTGTACTAAACTAGGACCGGCTTAAGCCAAAGCCGGCTAGTAATATCCGTCCGATCCTGATGCGTGCAATACCGCACGTATCTGATCGAACGCTGCCATATAACTATACGGCCACTAGTACAAAACCGTCCGATCCTGATCCGTGCAATACCGCACGTATCTGATCGGACCCTGCCATATCTCCATACGGCCTCTACAGCGTTTCGCCCGAAAGCTTGAGTAACTGAAAGTGTGGTGGACTCTAAAGACTCGTCAATACTATGGCTGTGGATTTAACCACTAGCACGTCAGAGGTATAAGCCAATACGTGACGGGCCACCAGCTATTGACCAAAAGGGACGTCGATGAGGAAGCTCACCCCGACACCCAACTGAGCCTGTCAGTGACAATATCCGTACAGTCCGGTCCGTTCGTCTATGAGTATCGCATGGCGGGCCTAGGGGGTTGGTAAAAGTCAGACCCCCAAAAGCGGTACAAGTCGTGTCGGAGTGTAGCCCAGAACACCCTGAGATACTACTGGAATACCTACCAGTAAATCTCCTGCCTTGGCCAAGGTCTTTGTGTAATGGCTCTCCTAGACACAGCGCGACCTCACCCCCAATACCGGGAGAGACGAAACCCCCGAAGATCCGCTCACTGCCTCCATGTGGCTCGGGACTGTACCCAACTAAAACCTGTTTGCACGACTCCTTTGAGCCGTGGTAGGGTAGTAATCAAAGTACAGTGGGAACTCACACGAGACAAATGACGATCCCCAGGTCGATGAACTAACCTGTACACATGTCACCTGGGAACTGCTATCTGACGTCAGGTATAAGACCAACTAGCATGTTCCCGGCGAGTCCTGTCCGGTGTACTCATAACCCAATGAGCACCTGTATACATCTTAGGTGAACCTACTGACACCAGTGGCTTGTGAGACCGGCCACCGCCCCTCGTCGGGGTCTCGACTGTATACACTAGTCTACTCTGGAGTATCGATGCCCAGTCTCGAAACTCCCACGACTAGGGACCTTTTAAGGATGTGCTTATAGACTACCAGCTCCCACGTATATGATCGCCCTCATACTGCCGGTAGTCAAGCAAGAATCCTAGGGGCTCTATCAACGTGCAATAGTGATCTGTCATGTCACCTAAAGCAGTACACGATGATAAAGGTAAACCAGATAGCATACTATCATCTTGAGCAAGACTGTCCTACCGGGATAGGTCCTCCCTCAATCATTGCAATCACGTGCCTGTGATCCAATAATTGACTCTGAGGGCACTATCTCCAACAAGATAACCCTGCAGTACTTTATGGTTATATGCATTGAGATGTTGTTTTTACGAGATATCTGGATTTGAGAACCGCAGTTTAATTTCAAAGGAAATTGTGTATTGTTTTAAAGATGTTGTTTCTCTTGATATGATATTTCGAGGTGTCCACCATGATTTTTCTCGGTTCTGAGCAGTGAGTATACCCGATTTGAGAAGCGGTAGGCACCGTCTGCGGTTACATGGTAGACCCGGTGAGGTACCCCGGGGCAAGAAGACTCGTATTGTTAGGCGGTGAGCCTGGCAGGGGAGCACTACCTACCGGTGATTGTATAGAACTCGGCGGATATCCAGAGGATACCGATTTGGGGTTATGATATGAAATGGATATGAGGACCGATCTGAGGATGCGGTGCCTGAGATGAGATAGATATGAGGGATGATCTGAGTATGCGGCGCCTGAGATATGAGGATTTACTTGTCGATGCTGGACACGGCTTTCATGAGATTTCGAGTGTTGGTGTTGGACACTCAAGTTCTATGATTTTGATGTGTCGTTGATGGACACACGTGGTTGATATCCTCATATATATATAGGCATATGTTTTCATGAGGTTTCGAGAGTCGGTGTTGGACACTCGGGTTCCATGATTTGATGTGTCATTGATGGACACACGTGGTTGATATCCTCATATATATATGTATGTGTGTATATATATATATATATATATATACAGGCTTATGTTTTCATGATGTTCGAGTGTCAGTGTGGGACACTCAGGTTCCATGATATTGTTTGTGCCATTGATGGACACGTGGATGATATCCACAGGTATATAGGCATATGATGTCAGATGTTTATTTATATATGTCATTACATTGACTTGATTGTTGACATATATGCATACATAGCCACCCTAGATATCATAGTATTACCTTCAGGATATAGTGACCTAGGAAATCGTTGTTTTATTCGATTTCTACTTGCTGATATTTTATACTCACGAGTTGGAAACTCACCCCCGTTGTGCCACAGTTCTTGCAGGTTTGACCGCTTGGGATTAGTTGCGGTAATGCTGGCACACAGCTTCATCCAGGGTGTTTTCTTTGGTAGGCGGGACATATGTTGGTTCGTGCCTACTCTTGTACTGTTATATTCTATTGTATCTAGATAAACTCCATCAGATCAGATCAAATCCGAGACTAGAAATTGTATTATTGGTAGACCTAGTCAGACTTGGGTTTTGTGTGAGACTTAGAGCGATGGGGTTATGATCGCTTTTCTTGTGTTTTGATTTCTTGATTTTTTTTATTGTTCTTTCTGGGTTGATTCTTCGCCGTTGGGCGTCGTATATATGTTATTGCGTCGTTGTGATTGTTGGCTATAGTGCCCTCAAGTCAATTATTGGATCACAGGCACGTAATTGCAATGATTGAGGGAGGATCTAAACCGGTAGAACAGTCTCACTCGAGATGATAATATGCTATCTGGTTTGTCTTTATCATCGTGTACATGCTTCAGGTGACATTACAGATCACTATTACACGTTGATAGAGCCCATAGGATTCTTGCTTGACTACCAGCAGTATGATGAAGATCATATACGTGAGAGTTGGGTAGTCTATAAGCACATCCTTAAAGTGTCCCTAGTCGTGGGAGTTTCGAGACCGGGCATCAATACTCCGAGAGTAGACTAGTGTATACGGATCGAGACCCCGACGAGGGGCGATGGCCGGTCTCACAAGCCATTGGTGTCAGTTAGTTCACCTAAGATTGTATACAGGTGCTCATTGGGTTATGAGTACACCGGACGGACTCGCAGGGGTATTGTTGGATGGTACTATACCTATCGTCAGGTAGCAGTTCCCAGGTGACATGAGTACAGCTTAGTCCGTTGACTTGACATTGCTACTTTTCCTCAAGTGTGTTCCCACTGTTCTTTGATTTCTACCCTACCACGGCTCAAAGGAGTCGTGCAAACAGGTAGTAGTTGGGTGTAGTCCCGAAACACTTGGAGGCAGTGGCAGTTAGATAGGATTCGTCTCTCCCGGTATTGGGGGTTGATATCGCGCTGTGTTTGGAGAGCCATTACACAAAGTCCTTGGCCAAAGAAAGTGAGATTTACTGGTAGGTATTCCAGTAGTTCTCAAGATGTTATGGGCTACACTCCGACACGACTTATACCGCTATTGGGGGTCTGACGTTTACCATCCCCCTATGCCCGATATGCGATACTCATAGACGAACTGATCGGACTGTACGGAGATTGTCACAGATAGGCTCAGTAGGGTTTCAGGATGAGTTCGCTCGTCGGCCTCCCTTTCGCTCAATACCTGGGTAGCCATTATGTATAACTAGTGCCACTTACGTGCTTGTGGTTAAACTCACTGCCGGCGTATTGACGAGCCTTTAGAGTCCCCCACAGAAAGTTTCCCACGTTCGGGTGAAACGTTGTAGAGGGCGTATGGTTTTATGGCAGGGTTCGATTATATACGTGCACTCGTTCACGGATCATGATCGTACGGATTATACTAGTAGTCTTTGGTTTAAGCCGGATCCTAGTATTAGATTGTTGGATTACTTTCGTCTCGTAGTATTTGTATTCAGTCGGAATACGGATACAGGTATGTATATATAGATGGGGGGTATTCTTGTAATCCGTTACAAGATTACTTTTGAATATGCCATTTCTTTTTATAGTATTAAACATTTAGGGTTTTTTTTATGTAAATGTTTAATACTAATGTTGAGGTGGAAAGTTGAGCATGGGTCTTGGTATGGTGCATTTATGGCTTGAGCCATACTTCATTGTTTATTGTTATTTGTTTTGTGAGATATTTGGTGAAGGGGGGCTGCTCATATTTTGGAGGAGCAAGGATTTTCTTCACTTGCCTCTCTCACAAAAATACCACACAACACAAAAGGAAAATGAGCAGCCACCATTTTTTTAGGGTTGCCATTTTCAATGCATGCCAAGTCTTAAGTTCACATCTTTCACCATGGGCTTCTTCTTCACCTCCACCATATCCCTCTCATGTGTTGAGAATTCTAGGGTGATTGAGACAAAGTAATCACACACTATCTCTACCTCATCTTGGACATGTTGGCTAGCAAACTTCATGTCCGAGTTGCTTCGGTTTGAAGCGGGAGCCCGTATAAAGAATCCTCGACGTGGTGCCACTTCGACGAGCGAGATCGGAGAGCGAAATTCGTCGGGGCAGCCGGCGAGGAGCTAGGCGCAGAGATTGAAGACCGAAGGACACAGATCAATTGGTATAATCTCTGAACACTTTACAGTAGTTTGCTAGTTAACGGTTAATGGTTCAATCCGGGTAATTGGTTGCGGTAGCACCAAGTTTGAAAAGTTTTGTTCCGTGTTTAGCCTCGGATTGACGGCCGGGACATTGTCGTAGCCCAACATGGTATCAGAGCCAACCCATTAACCCTTAGCTAGCTGGTTTAGACAATGTTAAACTATCGAAACCGAAACAACTCCGATTCAGTGCCCGATACATTGCAGTTTCTGTCGAAATTTTAAGTGTCTTCAAAAATTATTTAAACAACTGCAGAAGATTACTCAAGTGACCACTAGAACACACTGCAAACACGAACACATTTCACCAAAATTTGGCCATCCACATTGGCCAAAAATCCGAGCAGGCCGGCCACTTTGAGGCTTCTGGGTTTGAAATTTGCAGTGGTTTAGTCTCTGTAATGTTGATGCAGTGGTATTGTTTGTTTAGCCCAGTTCGGAAATGGTTTTACCTTGTTGTTTAGGGCTATTCAGGGGTTATTTCGAAGTCGATATTTTCTAACATTGTTTAAAGTTTACAGTACATACATTTCTATCTGCGACCGTGAATGTCATTTGATCGGTACAACTTGTCTAATCGCTATAGTCATTTTAGACGGGCTTCCGAATGTGACATTCACGTTGATGTTCTGTGTTGTGCTGTGATATTTTGGATTTTCGTGGTGGATAGCTTGGATGCAATGTTAGTACAGTTTAGTATTATTTGTACATTTGATATCGCGGAGCGAGCATCCGACATGTGGACTACCGTCATGCCTGTTTATATATTATTCTTTTGGGGCACGACCGGGTTGAGGTCGATTTCACCGTTGTATATATTTTCTTTTCTGTACTAGGATTACCCTACGGTGGAGTGCACGGATAGCCGGGTTCTAGAGGGCAATAGGCCCTCATCTCATGGCTTTGAGACGGAGGGGGCTTCACTCTAGAATTGGCGGGCTATTCGCCGCACTCGTAGGGGGTACAGGTTGACCCAAGATGGGGTGCTCAAGTTACCGGATTCCATGAAGTGCTGGGTGGTCCATTCACTTTGCTGAAGGGGGCTGCCTCGCTTCTGGTATTGACGAGTAACTTGCCGCACTCGTAGGGGTCTAGGTTTTCACTGCACAGACTATCCACACGTCCAGGGGAACGTCGAGTTTCACTTGCGGCTCAAAGGAAACCCGGGGCTCCCAGATTATCCGTATTGTTCTGTGATGCTTATTACTTTTCTGTGATGTTGCATTTATCATGCATGGGGCAATTATTATATATTGTTATATAAACTAGTAGATGTTGTATATGTTTTACACTCGCGCTAGTCCAGTCCCCGCTCTGTCGTTAGGTAAGTAACCTAATGGGTGATGACGGGACCCAGTGGCGAATGCGGATGGTATATACGTACATTATATTTTTATTCTTTTGTGGTGTGATTAATTAATGGGAATGCGTTGATTCAGATCAATTTAAGGAAAACAGACCTATTCGATGTTGTTGGAACAATTTTCAAAAAGCTGTAATTACAAGGACGTTCTCTTTTGTTTTGCACAGTGGTATTTGGTTATGAATATCCAGCACCTCATTCGATGAGGCAAGGGCCGAGATCCCTTCATCGGGAGTGACCCCTTGGGCAGAGGTTTGCATCAGGGTAATAACTTCACTATAGTCGATTACTTTTTCCTTTGCACAGCGGTATTCGGTTATGAATATCCAGCATCTCATTCTACGAGGAAAGAGCGAAGATCCCTTCACCGGGAGTGACCTCTTTAGCAAAGTTTTTTCGCTACTATATATTTATAAAAAGGATATGCGGTTCCTTCAACGATATCAAGTTCATTACGTTAAAGGTTTTTCACCAAAATCCAGCCGTAGCCCTCCATCATTTCTTATGAGTATTATTTAGTATTCGTGCTGCGTTTGTTGACCTAGGCAAGACGTAGTGTTCGGTAGCTAAGTGGTGCTTGTTTGTTGCATTTTAAATGGGATTGGTTAGGATAGTCGTGCGGCCTTGTTGACCTAGTCAAGGGTACGTACGGGTGGGTTTAATGCAATCCAGGATAATGACGGGTTGAACTTGACTAGCGGTTTATGGTTTGTTGACCTAGTCAAGGTCATAAGCCGCTTGGGGTAAAAATCACATCGGGAGTTTCTAAAGAAACTGAAACTTTCCAGGCATGAGCATACCTTCTAGAATGTAGTGACTTGAGTGGATTCCATCAAGTTATCATGCGATAATAGTTGGATACTGATACCTACTGATAAGTTGGTTTACTCCTCGGGTGATCCCGACTAATTCTTCTTTTAGGTTTGGAGGAGAATTTGAGGATACAGTGGAAGACATCCTGATTAGATAAAGTGATTAACCATTCTTATCTAGGTTAGAGTGCATGTTGAGTGTTTCTTTCTCTCTCTCTTTGGCAGCGACCATGGCCCGACCCTGGACTATAACTCAGTAACCAAGTTAACCGAACTTTCTTAAAACACTGGCTTTTGGATTGTCTGGGTTGCATACAACATTGCCACTACTTCTTTTACCATTTGCTTTTTCTCCGGAATATTCCGTATCACTACGTAGATCCACTTCAATTGGATAAATCCATCGTATAATTACATACGAACTCGAAGGAACTTTTTCAAGGATGGATTCTGGTTCTGGAGAGAATGAATAGGACTATTCAGTTGTCTTTTTCCTTTTACCTTCTCTCAGCTTGTGAAGGCTCCTAGGATTAGGAGAGAGTACACCAATTACGCTTATTGGATAGTTTTCTTCCAAACCATAGGCAGGTGCCAAAAGGTAGGGAAAGGAGAAAACCAATTAGCCTAAGTGTGGTGTACAGAAGGTAATAAGTAAATACAAATAAAGGGATTAGAAAGAGGGCAAAGTAAATTGCGACTGCTATCATTCACGACCAAACCATGTATTTCCTCGCCACTCCTGCTTCACCTTTGCATTTCTCCGGTTCAGGAGAAATAGAATAAGGTTTATTCAGTTGTCTTTTATCTTTACCTTCTCTCAGGTTGCGAGTGCTCCTAGGATTAGGACAGTACACCTATTACTCTTATTGGATAGTCTTCTTCCAAACCATAGGCTGGTGCCGAACGGTAGGGAAGGAAGAAAACCATTTAGCCTAACAATGGTGTACAGAAGGTAATGAGTAATGACAAATAAAGGGATTTGGAGAGATGAGAGGGAAATATACAATTACAGTCATGAATTTGGATAATGAAAGAGGCATTACTAGGAATACCCGGATACCCCTTCGAAACATTTTCATGTTTCAGTTTCACTATAGGTTGTTAATTGAAAACTGATTTCCCAATTAGATCCTTACTCAAGGGTATATATTTACCAGGTATGATTCTCACGTCTGTATAGTTTTACATGATGAGTGTGAGTAAGTTATTGGGAATTAGGTGATCATTCTCATTATATCGGAATTCGTTGTAATTGGCGATATTTGAGGAAATCACCCTGGTTTTTGCCGGACGTAAAATATTTGGTTTTGAATATCTATTGTTATGCACCAATTTCAAAATGATATATCTGTACGTTTATTTTATAAAGTGAGATATAAATTTTTGAAATTATGTCCATGACATTTACCTATATCAGTTGATGGTTAAGTAAGGAGTATTAAACAGCGTTGTAATTCTTCTTAACCATAAGTACAGTTTTCAACCTACGACACACAAGGTTTTGAGTTATTCAACACATGGGACTTATACAAAGTATTGTATATTTTCCAGTGTCCATTAGGACAGAGGGGTTGGTCCTCGTACTATATTCTGTTTATTTGTGACTTCTCTAGTTTTTAGACAAGTGTTTCATAGAAATACAAGGTCTAAGTTTTGAGAAGTTATAGGTACAAGAATAAAGTAGAGAACCATGTGTTGCAAGTATCAGGATTCATCAAGGTGATCGAAAATGTAGATACTTATATTAGGTATTCAGTACATAGTAATGGTTTTGAGAAACTTGCTTCTCTTTCAGGTTACTCATATTTGGATTCACTCCTAATTTGAGTAATGCTAATCGGCCTCTCTCCATTCAGTTGACATGCACTGGAGACAGCTGCATGATTTGAATCTGGTTCCAATTAAATCAGCGTCTCTGTTTCTATATTGTATATAAAATGAATCATATCTTAACGATGTTAAGGTATATGGAGTTGTCCGGTGATTGATACGATTCTCGGTGTGTAGGTAGAAAATGTATAGAAATCACAACCAAAGAAATTTTTTTGACCGTAATCAATAACAGTGTCAATTGTAGCGCGTTAGCGAGTGCGGATCGTCCACAGGGAAAGTAAGATTCGTTCGAATTCGAATTAGATGAATTGAAAATTAAAGAAAAGAGAAAAGACAATTCAATTCAAGATTTATAAAATTGAAGTTCACGAATTATCTAGATATAAATCTAAAATCAAGAAAACATTTAAAATCAAGAATGAAGAATTGATGATATCCAATCCAAATAGTAATCAAGAATCGAATGAGGCTCGTAGGAATCGATCGAATGTATAGACGTGATGAAAACTATTGATTACGTTTTCTTATCCATTGATGATTTGATACTAGATCGATGATGATCAACGAGAATTAGGGATTTCTTGCGGAAACTAAAATTTCATCATCTATCCCTTGTCCTTTCGTTGATTTCATTCATATTCTAGCCTCTAGTAAATTCAAGAATCGATCGTGGATCACTAATTAAGAGCGAACACAATCAAGAAAGTATCGCTCGAAACTAGGTTTTCGATTCTTCAATTTATAAGAGTTTACAAAACTCATAGGACTTAAGAATCGTTTCAAGATTTGTAACGTCATCATCTATTGATTCTCTCGACTCCTTCACGAGCGGAGTTTTACTCAAACATCATAACAAGAAACACAATCAAGAATTGAGATCGAATCATGATGCAAGAATGTAAAGAAAGCAAGATTAAAGAATTTCACATTTTATTTATCAACAATTTCGTTACAATTCTCTCAAGATCTACAATGAGGAAAGAACTCGATCGCCGATTTGGCTTCGCTCGTCTTCGTGAGTCGCGGATCGTCTTGGATCACTTGCTCGGATGAAGATCGGCTTCGCTCCTAAAAGGTTGAAGGCTTCTTGCTTGAATTGTACTTGGTGTTCTTGAATTTGGCTTTGGATTTGATTGGATTAGGGTTAGGGTTACAAGTTGTGTCATTCAACTTGTATTAGAAATGGATGTAATGGTTAATGAACAACCCAAAATCCTAGATCTAGGTTTCCTTTTATAAGCATCTCAACCTTAGATCTAGAATTCAAATTTCAAATTTCCCTCCAAAATGAACAACTTTTCCCTCCAAAATGAATCACCTCATTTGAATTTTCCCTCCAAAATGAACTACCTCATTTGAATTTTCCCTCCAAAATGAGGTTGTTAGAAAGAATCTTCTAGAAGAAGTTTGTTGGAGGGAATATTCTAGAATGAGGTTGTTACAAGGAGGCTTCTAGAAGAAGGTTGATATAAGGAGGCTTCTAGATGAAGTTTTTTGGAGGGAATATTCTAGAATGAGGAATATTCTTGGGTAAGGTTGTTAGGCCGAGCCTTCTGGATGAAGCCACGTGGCATTCTGGAGTCTTCTGGAAGCTTGGAAGTTAAAAGGAAGCACATGGGAGAATTTGGAAGCAGTGATGTCATCAATGCGCCGCGGATCCGCGGCGGGAATGAGCCTTTGGTCGCGGATCCGCGGCGCAATGAAGGCCTCTGTGCATGAACTTACTGGAATATTCTTGTACTGACTTCTTGGCACTTTTGTGATGTGTAGAATCTTATTTTGATTTCTTGATTTCTTCCAGATCTCAAGTCTTGGACTTGGCGCATTTTTACCAGCACCTTTAACTATTTCGGCTTTTCTCCTGGAATTTCCTGCACAGATTCTCGAGACAAGTGTTGCGCTATACACAGATTATGCGATGCAATGATAAACACTCAATTTCCCTCAGAAATGTCGGTTTTAATCTATAACACAAGTTATTTGGTATTTTACAGTCAATTTGCTAATATGTGCTATATTAATACCGAACACCTCTAGATGAGTGCAAATGGTAGGGAAATTGACGTGTTAAAAATGCAATATTTTCGACTGATTAAATTCTCCCAAACTTATTTTCGGTCGTCTCGAGCGAACTGTTTTATTAAAAAGAGAAGGAGAAAATAAAGAAAGAGAAAAACTAACTAGCGCACTTTCGTAGGTAACACGATTGCACTGAGCACGTGCAATAAGCCTTTAAACCTCTAGGTGTCCCTAGTAGGAGGAGTGTTGTCTCCTGAGGGTTTTCAGCGGATTACACCCACAAAATCCAATAATAAAAGGAAGATCGTGAAAGTTACATATAAAGATAAGAATTGTAAAAGAAAAGTTTTGAAAATTTGGATTTCCAACTATGCTAGCTTTTCGGTTGTCATGAGCCCTATCTTAATAGTCATGAAAAGATGTCAGAAATCACATCATCCCTCAATAAAACATCGTCTTTATTCTTTATTCCTATCTTTCTTCCAAACATTGATCGTATAATCCTACGTGTGTGTAATATACATCCCTACACCCGGAGAATTCAATTCAAGCTATCATACTCTTGTCCATCTGCCTCAGCAGTTTTTAATTAATGAATATTTAGATGAATTTGCTCACACATTTTCATGCGACGTTAATACTTCTTGAGGTACTAACCGACCGATTACTCATGTGCTTGCTTATTTGGTATTTTTCCTCGTCTTGCACCACCTAAGGCTTAGCAGTTACTCCCAGACCAGTTGGTCTAAGGCACTAGGTGAAGAGGCACCCACGCTATATTTTTTTATTGCTGCCTTGGCGATAACAAAACCAGTGTCCATTTTTCTCACCATTTTATATTTATTCATTTTTTTTATTTCCTTCATACTTTTGGCTTTTAGACAAGAACATTTCAAGGTATTCTCTACTATCCCGAGCTTCAAGACGTGTGTAAGTGCGAATAGCAGGGTATCAACGTTCAAAATGTTTGGCTTCCAGAATAAGAACTATTTTTCAGACTTATTTTTATCCTCAGATTAGTGACTTCCTTCATCTTACTAACCCTTGGGACAACGGCTCATAACTACTTATTACTAGTTCGTATAAGAAAACTCCTAATTTTCTTGGTTTTCATAAATTTTTCTAATCTTTTGGATGTAATTTTTCACTATCTAATCTTTTATTATCTTATTTATGTACAAATTTTTTTTTAAATTTTTTAAATTTTTATAGGTTTTTAAAAAAATGTTTTGTGCTTATGAAAAGTATGATATGCAAATGATGTGAAAATAAGTACAAATCTCCCCTAAACTTGTTTTCAACAGTGTCCTCACTGTTGCCATGCTCTAAATCTCGAAAACCTGTAAGCTTAGGAGGAAATTTATTAATGGGGGCAAAATATTTAAGTGAAGATCCTCCCCCAAACTTATTTTTGGCTCATTTTTTTTGTGAAAATTTTCTTTTCAGGAGCCAGATTATACCCCCCCAAACTTGAATTAAACAATGTTAAGCTTTGAAAATCACAAGAGGGGGTCATAGAATTATTGGTCGTTGCCAAGCTTTGGAAAGACCGAACGTCAACACCAACCATTCGAAGATTTTATCAATGCAGTGCTCAGGTTGGTGGAAGAAGAAGTGGGGAAAGGGTAAGTTGTGGAATAGAATGTGTGTGCGTCTCATTTTGGAGAGACGATGCAGTGATTGTGATGGATTACTCGCATTCTTTTTACAATTCAGAAAAAGGGGTGGAGGTTCAATTTCAATGTTTGGGAGATGATTCATCTCAACACCCGTATCATTTAAAATGCGAGTTCATCAGCGAAGATCTCCTCAAAAGTCTCATCAATACCCCGAAGAATAATGTCATCACAAAACGCGAGGTGATCTTCAGACTCTAAAAGCAGTTCATAATCGGTGTTAGTTTTTGACTCGGACAACTCGATGGAAGAGTTTGTATGTGTATGATACATAGTTGGATCAAACAATAACATATGAAAAGAGTCTAGATCAGTATCATGAGGATCATCAATTTCGTTTCTGTCGACATCCATTAAGTCGACAGAACAGACCTGAGCAGTAGGTTCGGAGGGTACACTTCCCAACTTGTAAATTTTCAGCTCAATTGACCTATTCCCGAAGGATAGGGCCATAGAACCATTACGACAGGTGATGATAGCATTGGAAGTGGCCAAAAAGGGGCGACCTAAAATCACCGGAATTTGATTCCGTGGGTTCGCTACAGGCTGTGTATCAAGTACAATAAAGTCCACAGGGAATACAAATTCCTCGATTTTTATTAACACATCCTCCAGTTCACTCCTAGGTTTGGTGCTTGATTGGTCAGCCATCTGGAGAGTGCAATGGGCTGGTTTCAACTCTCCGATCCCTAACTGCTCGTATATCAAGAAAGGAAGCAGGTTAACACTTGCGCCAAGGTCAAGTAGAGCACGGTTGATGTATTTTTCCTCGATAGAAATGGAAATAGTAGGACAGCCAGGGTCCTTACGTTTTCTTGGTAATTGTTAGGGGAAAGCCGTATCTACAGTCTTTGCCATGAATATCTTTTTGGGCACTTGAGTCTTCCTCTTCCTAGTGCACAAGTTCTTAAGAGTTTTCGCATAGGACGGAACTTGTTGGATAGCATCTAGGAGAGGGATGTTGATGTTAACTTGCTTAAACATGTCCACAGGCTTCTCCATTTGGGCATTTGGTTTGTTGGGCCTCAACCTATTTGGAAATGTAGCTCTATCAATAAGTGTTGGGTCCAACATTTGTGGAGAAGGTTGTGGGGGTGGGAAAGATGAAGTGGGTGGAGGGTTCGAGCCTTTGGGAAAACGGAGAATAGGCTCGGAAGAAGACGGTAAATTAGACGAAATAGGGTAAGAAGTAGAAGTGTGAGTGGAAGTGGAATCCTGGGGTTCACATGATTCCTCAACATTAATCTGTTTACCCACATGATTGTCTAGCACTCTTCCAGATCTCAACGTTGTAAGTGCATCCACATTAGTGTAATGTGAAAGTCCAGGATCAGGTAAGGGTTGAGCTGGAAGATTCTCTTTCTCTCTTGCACTCATTTCGGCTTTTAATTGTGCAATTTGAGTTTCCATCAATTTAATACTCACTTTGGGAGTCAGAGTTTTTCTGGATTTTATCGACGGAAGACTGAATTGTCAAAAGCAAGTTCATGGATGGAGAGGATTCATCAATACCGGTCAACTGCAAAGGATTATTTGGTGCAGGTGTGTTGATCGGATTTTGAAAGTTTTGTGATTGGAAGGGGTGCTGACTCAATTGAAGTGGTTGCTGTTGTGGTGGAAGAGCCCTTTGGAAATTGTTTTGGGTTGGAACCGTGTTTTGAGTTTGTGATTGGTTCCAAGCAAAAGAACATTCTTCCATCAAATGTGAAGGGTTTGAACAGAAGCCACACACGGTTTTGGGAAGTGTGTATTGGTTTAGGGAGGCTGAAGAGATTTTGTTTTCTATAGCGTCGAGTTTCCTTTGTATTGTGGCCATTTCGGCTCTCATTATGACGGAAACATCGAACTGATTGACCTCTTCCCTAGGCGGTGGTGGTCTAACACTTTCCCATTGTAAAGTGTTTTGAGCTAAATCTTCTAGATATTTCCAAGCTTCACCATCATCTTTGGTCATGAAAGTGCCTTGACACATGGTTTCAAGCATCTGTCTAGTAGCGAGATCAATACCCTCATAGATAATTCGACACAAATCCCATCTGGAGATTTCGTGATGAGGGCATTGTAAAAGAAGATCCTTGAACCGTTCAAAGCATTTTCAGAATGGTTCATTGGAAAGTTGGGTAAATTTGAAGATTTCGCTCCGAACACGGCTGGTCTTGTGATTGGGATAAAATTTCTTAAGGAATGCTTTTACAAATTCATCCCATTTTGAAATAGAATGTGCGGTTGTATTATAAATCCACTTCTCGGCTAAGTCGCACAAAGTGAATGGGAGAAAACGTAGACGCAGAGCATCCACAGACAGTTGTGACGTTCCAATCATTGCGCATACATTTTCTACTTTGGAGATAAAAGCGCATGCGTCTTCAGAATCAAGACCGTGGAATTTGGGTAATAGTTCGATGAATTGGGGGTTGATTTCAAATTTTTCCCCGTTGGCAGGTGGTATAGAAAGACAGGTGGGAAGGTGAACACGTGAAGGATAGCATCTCTCTTGGAGAGAAATGCGTGGAGGATCCTGCGCACCTACGGGCGGTGGCAGAGTGGTGTAAAAGTTTGATGGATAACCGTCCATCGCGGTGGTGGTGGGAAAAAGAAAAGGTAGAAATACCGACTTGGGGTCGATAGGGGAAAACGCGGACAAGACGGGCACTAGAATCCTGTGTCCAGCCGAGCTTGCACTAAAGGGTTTAGTACAAGTGGCAGCGTTGATATAATTAGGGGAAAGATTGAAGTGGTGTTTGTTTTGAAAAAGAATACGGATTTTTGAAAAAATGATGCAAATCACAACAAATGCAACAAGCAACCCTAAGTCTAGTGGTCACCTAGGTCAAGGCTCTAGACTGCTCCTAACTGCCAAAAGACAAGTCGCAAGATCAATCCTCCACTGCCTCTTTGTCTCTCCTGTGGCCAGGTAAGTGCCAGGTAAGTGGGAGGTTCTCCACTACGTAAGTAATGGGCCTAATTAAGTAACCACTTGCCTTAGACACACTTTCTTTAGACACCACAAAAGAAACACGGATAAGCAATAGATTACCCACGGCCTTCTTCTGTCCTAAGTGAGCGCGACGGTCTTTAGAGTCATGTCTAGATCTTTTTTAATTAATGAGGGTAATGCGGATGCAATTTTGTGATTTTTGGGGCTTAGGAAGGGTAATGAACTCCCCACCTAATCTGAATTTGGTCTTTGCCCCTTAATTTCCGTATTAATATGCAAACAACCAAGATCAAACACGCACAATTTTTTTATTTTTGCGGCGCTGTGAATTTTGCAAAGAAAACCTGCAGAAAATTGTTATTGGAGCAGACAGAGAAAGAGATAAGAAAGTAAAGGATTCACCTGAGAATTTTGGCACAGAGAAGATTCAAGGCCGCCGCGGATCTGCCGCGGAAGCACGCAAATGCCGCGGAAACGCGGTCGAATGAGAAGATCTTTGCACAAATTTTTAGGCAACTGCTTCTGTTGCCTCCCTTAGCTCTCTGGAATATTCAGAAAAAAATTTCCCAAGCTTCACAGATTGCAGATTTCCTCGCAACAAATCACAACGAATCGTTAGTGTTTGCGCGAATTTAGATCTAAAATTTTGATGGAATAAATTTTTCAACTCAAATTGCAAAATCGAACAAATTAGCACACTATCCCCGGCAACGGCGCCATTTGATTGAATGCACTCTTTGTGTGTAGGTAGAAAATGTATAGAAATCACAACCAAAGAAATTTTTTTGACCGCAATCAATAACGGTGTCGATTGTAGCGCGTTAGCGAGTGCGGATCGTCCACAGGGAAAGTGAGATTCGTTCGAATTCGAATTAGATGAATTGAAAATTAAAGAAAAGAGAAAAGACAATTCAATTCAAGATTTATAAAATTGAAGTTCACGAATTATCTAGATCTAAATCTAAAATCAAGAATGAAGAATTGATGATATCCAAACCAAATAGTAATCATGAATCGAAATGAGTCTTGTAGGAATCGATCGAATCTATAGACGTGATGAAAACTATTGATTACGTTTTCTTATCCATTGATGATTTGATATTAGATCGATGATGATCAAAGAGAATTAGGGATTTCTTGCGGAAACTAAAGTTTCATCATCTATCCCTTGTCCTTTCGTTGATTTCATTCACATTCTAGCCTCTAGTAAATTCAAGAATCGATCGTGGATCACTAATTAAGAGAGAACACAATCAGGAAAGCATCACTCGAAACTAGGTTGTCGATTCTTCAATTTACAAGAGTTTACAAAACTCATAGGACTTAAGAATCGTTTCAAGATTTGTAACATCATCATCTATTGATTCTCTCAACTCCTTCACGAGCGGAGTTTTACTCAAATATCATAACAAGAAACACAATCAAGAATTGAGATCGAATCATGATGCAAGAATGTAAAGAAAGCAAGATTAAAGAATTTCACCTTTTATTTATTAACAATTTTGTTACAATTCTCTCAAGATATACAATGAGGAAAGAACTCGATCGTCGATTTGGCTTTGCTCGTCTTCGTGAGTCGCGGATCGTCTTGGATCACTTGCTCGGATGAAGATCGGCTTCGCTTCTAAAAGGTTGAAGGCTTCTTGCTTGAATTGTACTCGGTGTTCTTGAATTTGGCTTTGGATTTGATTGGATTAGGGTTAGGGTTAGGGTTACAAGTTATGTCACTCAACTTGTATTAGAAATGGATGTAATGGTTAATGAACAACCGAAAACCCTAGATCTAGGTTTCCTTTTATTAGCATCTCAACCTTAGATCTAGAATTCAAATTTCAAATTTCCCTCCAAAATGAACAACTTTTCCCTCCAAAATGAACCACCTCATTTGAATTTTCCTTCCAAAATGAACTACCTCATTTGAATTTTCCCTTCAAAATGAACTACCTCATTTGAATTTTCCTTCCAAAATGAGGTTGTTAGAAAGAATCTTCTAGAAGAAGTTTGTTGGAGGGAATATTCTAGAATGAGGTTGTTACAAGGAGGCTTCTAGAAGAAGGTTGTTATAAGGAGGCTTCTAGAAGAAGTTTGTTGGAGTGAATATTCTAGAATGTGGAATATTCTTGGGTAAGGTTGTTAGGCCGAGCCTTCTGGATGAAGCCGCGTGGCATTCTGGAGTCTTCTGGAAGCTTGGAAGTTACAAGGAAGCACATGGGAGAATTTGGAAGCAGTGACGTCATCAATGTGCCGCGGATCCGCGGCGGGAATGGGCCTTTGGTCGCGGATCCGCGGCGCAATGAAGGCCTCTGTGCATGAACTTTCTGGAATATTCTTGTACTGACTTCTTGGCACTTTTGTGATGTGTGGAATCTTATTTTGATTTCTTGATTTCTGCCAGATCTCAAGTCTTGGACTTGGCGCATTTTTACCATCACTTTTAACTGTTTCGGCTTTTCTCCTGGAATTTCCTGCACAAATTCTCGAGACAAGTGTTGCGCTATACACAGATTATGCGATGCAATGATAAACACTCAATTTTCCTCAGAAATGTTGGTTTTAATATATAACACAAGCTATTTGGTATTTTACAGTCAATTTGCTAATATGTGCTATATTAATACCGAACACCTCTTGATGAGTGCAAATGGTAGGGAAATTGACGTGTTAAAAATGCAATATTTTCGACTGATCATCCGGCTTATGCTTAAAACCTGGATAACTCAAGGAATGTTTCTGTAATGGCAGTTTATGGGCTAACCCAGGCTATGACGATGGTTAACTTTTTACCATCTTGAAGATCAATAGTGATATTGTTCTTAACTCGCCATAGTTTTAGTAAAATGGATTTTTTCAGAAAACAGTAGTAGGAGTATGGTAGAACTGGAAGTGATTCCAGAACCACAAACGAATACTGAAAATTTAATAGGACCTAAAGATTCTGTCACGACCCAAAATTGGCCCGTGACGGCCCTAATACTACGCAACGCCCTAAGACGTAACGTAGCAAAAGAAAGCCAAAACCCCGAAGTCTAAACCATAAAAATACGGAAAAGATGATATAAGTTTTGAAACATTTGAAATCGCAACCCAAATTCTTTAAAAGTCTTACTTTTCTTTGTTTAAAATTTTAGCAACACCCCCTTTTTGTAAAAACTAGCCAAGATGAATACAATACAAATATACGACGCCGTAGCGAAAAAATAAAGACAGTAGAGAGACAGCTGTATATAAAAGACAACAAATCCACAGTAATACACATATCGTCCTCACCATGTCTCAAAATCAACAATATAATAGTAGATGGAGAGTACAAATACAACGAATGTACAATGTGAAATACAGATAATCATCTAACCCACCTAAGCAAAAAGGTACTGTGAGCTGATACGGTATCTGTAGCAAAAGATTATAGCTGGATAGCTGAATAGAAGAATAGCCTGCCTCGACTACTCTGGGGAACAACCTGAAACACCTGTGGCACAACGGGGGTGAGTTGCCAACTCGTGAATAGTATAAAACATATGCAGGTAATCGCAGGAATGCACGTACAGCACGAATCTAAGATATGCGATTACAGTAATAACATGTCATGCAAATGCTGAATAAAGGAGAGTACACTAGCAAGTACAATCAATATGTGAAGCAATAGTAACATGACAATAGTATGCAATAACCATGCAAAAAGGATATGAGAATGTAGATATGCAACTTATCATAAGGGTACACTAACAGGTACTACCACTATATGAATCTGTGCATAAAAAAATAGGTAAGGGTGAGGTATAGGGTGGAATATGTCATTTCCACGGAAACCTGATATCGTGGCAGGATCACAATCCATCAAGACACTCAAATCCCAAATCCTCAAATCAGCCCCCACATTGGGCTCTCAGAATATATAAGTCTCACATCACCTCAATGTACAATATCGAATAGCTCTCCTATATCTCGAATGTACAATTCAACAATCTCATTCATATCCAATATCCAATCTCAATGAATCACCTATATCCCAAGTCGAATCCCAAGTAAGTTTCTAACATCCTAAAGGTAAATACATAGAAATAAGTATGATGGGGGCAATACACATATATTAGCGTCCCATTCCACTAATATTGGTGTAAGGGTATATATAACAACGGCTAAATTCCCTGTTATATATATAAAAGGGGTTAGAGAAATATCATGAAAACAGTGTGCCAAGCATTGATACAGAAATCCTTATATATCGGGCTCCGTCAGTCCGGATCGGCCCACGGGGTCCGTCTGCTGTGTCGGCCCTCGGCCCCGACAGTACAGATCATCCCGCATCCATCTCTCGACTTTGGCCAGTATCCTCCGGACAACTGCCAGGTCCAACCAATCACCGGTAGGTACTCGCCCGCCTCCAGGCTCAATCGGCAAACCCATCGATCTTGTTGCCGAGGGGAACCATACCGGGCCCTACCATGTACTCTCATACGACAACCACACCTCGTATGGAGTATATAATCAGCACCGATAAAACTCATGGGGGACGCTCAAATATCATATCAAGGAAACCGGGTTGTTCCATGTATGCATAATTTCATGAACTCCCGCGGTTCCCAAATCCCGAAAACATCATATAAAATCCAGATAAACAATGCGCAATTCCATGAATAAATGTATGCGATATATCTGAATGCGAGCAGGTAAACAAAGTATATAGTTGAACCAGATGTATGCGAAATCAAGATAAGGTACAGCTAAGTAACATCAGTAAATGTAAATATGCGACAACAACTGAATATGTGTCTAACATACAGGTGTAGCAAAGTATAGGTATCTACCTATAGGAACTGATGTCGTATACCCCCCTGGGTATAAGTAACATATGTAGGAAATCCCTCCCGGTATAACTAAGATATCTAAAAGGTATACCTGTAGCTGTATCGCACGGTGTAAATGTACCTATCACTAAAGGTATGATACACTATTGGTATACCGGTTGCTAGATGTCATGTATGGTAAGCAATAGTAGCTATAAGGGGTAGTGTGTGACATGGCAATTATTGACGGTGTGTGTGTAGCATACAATCCGTGCTCGTGCAACATGAACCGTCAATAATGTGTGCAGTGTCCTACGGCTGCTAGTCACAGTATATAACTATATCAAGGAAATACAGTAAAGGCGCAATTCAACAATGACGTAGAATGTGCGACAGGTAATTGAATCCTAGCCCAGACGCATAACGCCATGCGGGCGATTCCCCTGTAGATGTTAAATCTACTCACCTACACTCCACGCTAGGTGAATCCTACCATCTGCTCCTCCCTGTAGCCGTGTCCGTAGTTCCTGCCTGCAAACCTGCAAATACGACATGAAAATCATATATAAGCCAAAATATTCCGGGAAACGCGATATCGAACCAAAACGAGAAACTCGCGTCGCGAACTAAACGCGCATGCGCACGATACGCTGAATCGTGTGTGTACGCGTCTAAAACCATCCCGACGCGTCGCGATACGCAGAAACCCAAACCTACTCACGTATCACGCGTGTCGCGAAGGTTTAGAAAAACGGCAAAATAGGTATTTGGTCCCAAATTTTTACATAGAGCTAAACTTACAAAAATATATACATCACAGAACCCTACACACTAGCAGACACCTACAGGACCAAACCCTAACCCAAACCCTACCCATCTGGCCGCAATTGGCGGCCAGAATGAAGGAATTGGCGGCCACAAGAAGGAATTTGGGGGTCGGGTTAAACCTGGGGTATCAGCACCTATCCACTATACTGCAGTCCTCTCAATTTCAAATTGAACTCATCGGGTCAAAAGCAGTTCCAGAAAACCTCATTTTTGCACAATACGATAAATTGCATCAATTAGAGAAACTGGTGGAATTTTAGTGCAATTGGGGTTAGACTAGGTTAAAATGGTCTCAATAACCCATTAACAACCTACTGAAACGAAATCACACCACACTAGCACAAGATTCCCACAAAACACCTCACATCGCACTAAAACGCACTAAAAACCACTAACCGATGCAAAACTACTCTAACCAAGCAAACTAGGGAGTAAGTTTAGGAAATATACCTCCTACTTAACCCTAGGGAGCTGAAGGAAGAAGAAGAGATGAAGGGAAGGGGCTGCACTTGGTGCTGTTGCTGCTGTGCTTGCTGTTGCTGTTGCTGAGCTGCTTGTTGCTGCTGCTGTTCTTTCTTCTACTGCTGTTGCTATTGTTTTTGTTGTTGTTGTTGTTGCTGCTGGGGCAGCTGCTGCTGCTACTGCAAGTGTGAGTGAGTGAGTGTGTGTGTGGGTGTGAGAGTGAGATAATGAGAGAAAGAAAAGAAAATGAGATAGAGAATGAGCACACACCCAAAGACCCCTTTCTCACTCTCTCTTTCCTCATTAAATGAGCATGGCATGAGCCATGATGCCCATGCTTTCCCTCTCCCTCTCTCTCCCAAGGTCAACACATTAAACAGATAATAAAACCCTTTTAAAATTCATTTAATTAAAAACAACCATGACACTTAACAACCCATAACACCTAAACCAAACTTAACACTAGATTAAGCAATGGTTAAACCACAATTTACATCCTAGTTTACATGCACAAGTGTGTGTGTGCCTAACAAAATTCTAATAAAATACTCATTAAATAGGATAAAATATTTAAAACTTAATTTGGTAAACTTTTTATTAAAAACCACACATTAAAATATAATTAGCTACAAAACACATTCTATGGTGTTACAATCTCCCCCCTTAAAAGAAATTCGTCCCCGAATTTAAAAATATACTGATACGTGTACCTTCAAAGGGAAGATTAAAATCCTCAAATCTCGCTCGCAGCCTCGCAAGTGACTATCTCACTATACGGCTACGCCCAAGAAAACCCTTCACAGATGGCAAGACCCTTGACCGATGTTCCTCCACATGCCGAGCCATAAACACACATGGCTGCTGGTGAATGGAAGATCGCGTCCAGCTAAATGGTCTGGTGCCAAATCAGTGAGAAAGGTCATGAAGGTAATTGTAAAGTATCATCACAAGGAATACGGGGTGAAAATCCAATAATCTGGGCGGAAGTGCCAAATTAAAGGCAACGAAACTAACTCGCTTATAGGATCTCAGAAAGATCTAAATCCTGGGATAAGCTTCCCAGCATCCAACACGTCATTCATCGGAAAGTCCATAGGAATACATGATCTGTCCTACGAACTCGAGTCTATGACCAACACAGTCGTCATAAGACCTCAGTTCGAAATGGACAATCCCCATCCTGACCTAACACAACTGGACCGTCTCCGAAGTCTCTAGACTAGCTGGGGTCCAAAGTCCTACTTACGCGGAGTCAGAAGAACGACAGACTGGTGATCGACACGACCTAACCCCTAAGCCTAAGGGTGGCCAATTGGAGTGTCTCCTGATAATAGCTATCGAAAGAGAACCCTAAAGATGGCGAGTGACGATCCCAAGCTGCTGACGACCAAACAAAACAAACACACAACTTAACAAAAACAACTGAGCACATTGAGTATAACCGGACGACAATAATCCGAATGGAGTCACACCCTGACCAAACTTGGGTAGAAACCATAACGAAATTCGTGGAGATCTGCTCCCATTCCTACTTCGGAACGGTAAAAGGTTGCAACTCTCCAGCCGGCCTCAGATGCTCGACTCAAGCACACAACAAGACTGACACCTTGAAACGAAACCTGAAACTTCCCTTTACATCCCTGTCCACTCGTAACTATCTCACAAGTCACGCCAGAGCTGGTGGAACTTGAATGTATATAGAGAGTTGACAGATGTGCATGCTCTAGGATTATACGTCTCTACCCGATGAAACCAGGTACACAAACGCGTCCCTAACTTAGCACATCATTGTCACAAATCAAGGTCTCTGAATCATTACCCAGCCGAGTATGCTCAAGTATCGCTGACGAACGAGCTTCGGCGGGCAGTGTCTTGCGAAAACGATTTAAGGAAAGTGGTCGGGCGCGGACATGAGCAAGCTGTCCCCTCCGTAGAGACGAACTTAAGCTATACTCAACGATCACACAAGAACTGCAAATCTGTAGAAGACTAACACAACAATCAAAATCCGCTGCAGGAAGATGTTCATTAAGCTCTAGTGGTCCGTGGAAAATCTGACACGACTCTCAACCAAGTAGTGTCTCTAAATCTCCAACGCAAAACCACCGCGGCCATCTCTAGATCCTGAGTGGAATATCCTTCTCGTACTTCCTCCAAATGTAGGGAAGCAAAAGTGATAACTCTATAGTGTCACCTCAGTACACACTCGAGCCCTACTCAAGAAACACTACAGTTAAACAACAAAGTCGCCCGAACCAAAAGCAAAGGAAGACTGATGCAGTTGTTAACTGAATCTTCAACTGCTGAAAACTCCATACACATGCCTCAGTCCAAAGAAAAGAAACCTCCTTACTGGTCAATTCAGTCAATGGTGCAGCACTACTTTAACAATCCTGCATGAAACGGCGGTGAAAACCTGCTAAGACCAACCATCTGCGGATCTCCGTCCTGCACACAAGTCTGGGCCTAAGCTGTACGGCCACGATCTCCCTCGGAACCATACGGAGCCGTCTCCCGTGACTACAAGACCTAGGAGTCAACACAAACAAGCCTGAAGAAATACTCTGAGAATTTAGCAAACTGCTGGGGCTCTCCCAGTATCTGCATAACAAATCCCCAAGTGTTACTCCTGTCCCTCAAGACAAATTAAATAGTCCAGAGTGTCGTAAATAACACAACAGAAATTGGTCGAGGAACGTCCTGAAGAAATCTGGTTCATCACCTCTACGAATGCTGCTAGGGCAACAGTGAATCCAACGACTCACAAAAACACCCAAAGCCCATAGCACGCATAAGGCAGTCTTCGGAATGCCATCACTCCGAATCCTCAAAAATGATGACCTGATCCCAAACAAACTTAGGAAATGTCTCGCACTCTGGAGCTGATCGAAGAAATCGTCACGGCGAGGTGAAGGATACCTATCCTCACTGTAAGCCTGTTCAATTGACGACCCGTCGATACACAACCCCAAACTGCCGTCTTTCTCCCCGACGAACAGAAATAGGAGCATCCAAAAGCGAAACACTCAGACGCACAAAACTCCCCAAACCAAAACTCTGTAGCTGATCCTTTAGCTCCCAAGCTTCACCGGCTCACCCGGAACAACGTCGGAAAAACTCTTGCACGAAGGAACCCGGTCCGACAATCCTACTGTGGCTCCGGTATCACGAATGAACGCCAAGAATCCACGACATCTCCTCAGTAGCCGACTAGCGAAAAAGGCTGGATTCAAGCTGTGAAAGGCGGCACAACTAACCACCTGCACAACAAGAACTGACTCGCCGGGGAAAACAAAACCTAACTTGTTTCCTCACGGTAGTCCACAGACGCCTAACACGTAGTTAACCAGTCCGTGTCCAGGAGAACGTCAAATCCAACATCTCTAGAAGGATCAAAACGACGGACGAATCTCTATCTCCCATCCGATTGGCACAAAACTGAAATACGTGTCGCGCAACCAAAGAATTGCTGACAGAAGTTAGCACCACTACGACTAATCTACCCAACCAAGGTACAAGCAAGAAAACAAACGAATACATTAAAAGAACATATAACTCGAGGTACCTGAAAACTCCACATTGGACGTCTGCGCGTCCCGATGAGTAGAAGCAAACTCCTGTGTTTGCCCTCTACTCGCAGCTGGATGAACTCCTCTGGTAGACTAAGCCCTCTGAGCGAATCTTCCACGTCCACGGCCTTTCTGAAAACGATCCTGACGAGGTGCCAAGGAACAGTTCCTGACGAAGTGCTGAAGGCTCCCGCATCGAAAACATCCACGGGCTGACTACTGACCATCCTGGGGATGAGAGCTGAACGACTGTCCTCGTCCTAAGCCTCTGCTACTCCCGCGACGGCCACGAAATCTGTCCCGATGACCAAACCTCTGTCTCTGGGCTGGTACACCGGTATGAGTCCTCCACTGTCCTGGAACCCTCTGAGCCTCTGGAATATGCGCCTTGTCAACTAGAGCTGCAACCACTGGTGCTATGTAGGTAACGGACTGTTGCATGTTGACCGTAAGGGACAGCTGAGTAACAGGGGTGACAACCTCCTGTCGTAGCTCCCGAACGACGTCAACTAAAGAACTCATCGTTTGGCGGAACTCCTGCATCTCTACCAAAAGTCTATCCATGGTATAGGTCGTAGGCTGATCCGTCTGCACCTGTGCAACTAGAGTGCCATCCTGGTCAGTACTCGTCTCACCCGAGCCAATGCTGACCTCGGCCCTCGCTGCATCACTCTGAGTCCCCATAGTCATCGGCGGCAAGGCTATAAATGGATATAAGATGAGATTCGATAGGAACAAGGAAATCGAATCTCAAGGATATGAATCATCAAGGAAGGAATGTCAAGCAAATTGTACTTAGGTCACTTAATGCAAAGTACCGCGCTGTGGGTATGCTGCAGACATACACACACTACGTTACTCTGCTTAAGCTACCTACTCCATCATACTAAGGTCATCCTACACTCCGAAAGGTAAAACCTAACGCTCTGATACCAACTTTGTCACGACCCAAAATTGGCCCGTGACGGCCCTAATACTACGCAACGCCCTAAGACGTAACGTAGCAAAAGAAAGCCAAAACCCAGAAGTCTAAACCATAAAAATACGGAAAAGATGATATAAGTTTTGAAACATTTGAAATCGCAACACAAATTCTTTAAAAGTCTTACTTTTCTTTGTTTAAAATTTTAGCAACACCCCCTTTTTGTAAAAACTAGCCAAGATGAATACAATACAAATATACGACGCCGTAGCGAAGAAATAAAGACAGTAGAGAGACAGCTGTATATAAAAGACAACAAATCCACAGTAATACACAAATCGTCCTCACCAAGTCTCTAAGTCAACAATACAATAGTAGATAGAGAGTACAAATACAACGAATGTACAATATGAAATACATATAATCATCTAACCCACCTAAGCAAAAAGGTACTGTGAGCTGATGCGGTATCTGTAGCAAAAGATGATAGCTGGATAGCTGAATAGAAGAATAGCCTGCCTCGACTACTCTGGGAACAACCTGAAACACCTGTGGCACAACGGGGGTGAGTTGCCAACTCGTGAATAGTATAAAACATATGCAGGTAATCGCAGGAATGCACGTACAGCATGAATCTAAGATATGCGATTACAGTAATAACATGTCATGCAAATGCTGAATAAAGGAGAGTACACTAGCAGGTACAATCAATATGTGAAGCAATAGTAACATGACAATAGTATGCAATAACCATGCAAAAAGGATATGAGAATGTAGATATGCAACTTATCATAAGGGTACACTAACAGGTACTACCACTATATGAATCTGTGCATAAAAAAATAGGTAAGGGTGAGGTATAGGGTGGAATATGTCATTTCCACGGAAACCTGACATCGTGGCAGGATCACAATCCATCAAGACACTCAAATCCCAAATCCTCAAATCAGCCCCCACATTGGGCTCTCACAATATATAAGTCTCACATCACCTCAATGTACAATATCGAATAGCTCTCCTATATCTCGAATGTACAATTCAACAATCTCATTCATATCCAATATCCAATCTCAATGAATCACCTATATCCCAAGTCGAATCCCAAGTAAGTTTCTAACATCCTAAAGGTAAATACATAGAAATAAGTATGATGGGGGCAATACACATATATTAGCGTTCCATTCCACTAATATTGGTGTAAGGGTATATATAACAACGGCTAAATCCCCTGTTATATATACAAAAGGGGTTAGAGAAATATCATGAAAACAGTGTGCCAAGCTTCGATACAGAAATCCTCGTATATCGGGCTCCGTCAGTCCGGATCGGCCCACGGGGTCCGTCTGCGGTGTCGGCCCTCGACCCCGACAGTACAGATCATCCCGCATCCATCTCTCGACTCTGGCCAGTATCCTCCGGACAACTGCCAGGTCCAACCAATCACCGGTAGGTACTCGCCCGCCTCCAGGCTCAATCGGCAAACCCATCGATCTTCTTGCCGAGGGGAACCATACCGGGCCCTACCATGTACTCTCATACGGCAACCACACCTCGTATGGAGTATATAATCAGCACCGATAAAACTCATGGGGGACGCTCAAATATCATATCAAGGAAACCGGGTTGTTCCATATATGCATAATTTCATGAACTCCCGCGGTTCCCAAATCCCGAAAACATCATATAAAATCCAGATAAACAATGCGCAAATCCAGGAATAAATGTATGTGATATATCTGAATGCGAGCAGGTAAAAAAAGTATATAACTGAACCAGATGTATGCGAAATCAAGATAAGGTACTACTAAGTAACATCAGTAAATGTAAATATGCGACAACAACTGAATATATGTCTAACATACAGGTGTAGCAAAGTATAGGTATCTACCTATAGGAACTGATGTCGTATACCCCCCCTGGGTATAAGTAACATATGTAGGAAATCCCTCCCGGTATAACTAAGATATCTAAAAGGTATACCTATAGCTGTATCGCACGGTGTAAATGTGCCTATCACTAAAGGTATGATATACTATTGGTATACCGGTAGCTAGATGTCATGTATGGTAAGTAATAGTAGCTATAAGGGGTAGTGTGTGACTTGGCAATTATTGACGGTGTGTGTGTAGCATACAATCCATGCTCGTGCAACATGAACCGTCAATAATGTGTGCAGTGTCCTACGGCTGCTAGTCACAGTATATAAATATATCAAGGAAATACAGTAAAGGCGCAATTCTACAATGACGTAGAATGTACGACAGGTAATTGAATCCTAGCCCAGATGCATAACGCCATGCGGGCGATTCCCCTGTAGATGTTAAATCTACTCACCTACACTCCACGCTAGGTGAATCCTACCATCTGCTCCTCCCTGTAGCCGTGTCCGTAGTTCCTGCCTGCAAACCTGCAAATACGACATAAAAATCATATATAAGCCAAAATATTCCGCGAAACGCGATATCGAACCAAAACGAGAAACTCGCGTCGCGAACTAAACGCGCGTGCGCACGATACGCTGAATCGTGTGTGTACGCGTCTAAAACCATCCCGACGCGTCGCGATACGCAGAAACCCAAACCTACTCACGTATCACGCGTGTTGCGAAGGTTTAGAAAAACGGCAAAATAGGTATTTGGTCCCAGATTTTTACACAGAGCTAAACTTACAAAAATATATACATCACAGAACCCTACACACTAGCAGACACCTACAGGACCAAACCCTAACCCAAACCCTACCCATCTGGCCGCAATTGGCGGCCAGAATGAAGGAATTGGCGGCCACAAGAAGGAATTTGGGGGTCGGGTTAAACCTGGGGTATCAGCACCTATCCACTATACTGCAGTCCTCTCAATTTCAAACTGAACTCATCGGGTCAAAAGCAGTTCCAGAAAACCTCAATTTTGCACAATACGATAAATTGCATCAATTAGAGAAAATGGTGGAATTTTAGTGCAATTGGGGTTAGACTAGGTTAAAATGGTCTCAATAACCCATTAACAACCTACTGAAACCAAATCACACCACACTAGCACATGATTCCCACAAAACACCTCACATCGCACAAAAACGCACTAAAAGCCACTAACCGATGCAAAACTACTCTAACCAAGCAAACTAGGGTGTAAGTTTAGGAAATATACCTCCTACTTAACCCTAGGGAGCTGAAGGAAGAAGAAGAGATGAAAGGAAGGGGCTGCACTTGGTGCTGTTGCTGCTGTGCTTGCTGTTGCTGTTGCTGAGCTGCTTGTTGCTGCTGCTGTTCTTTCTTCTGCTACTGTTGCTATTGTTTTTGTTGTTGTTGTTGTTGCTGTTGCTGCTGGGGCAGCTGCTGCTGCTGCTGCAAGTGTGAGTGAGTGAGTGTGTGTGTGGGTGTGAGAGTGAGATAATGAGAGAAAGAAAAGAAAATGAGATAGAGAATGAGCACACATCCAAAGACCCCTTTCTCACTCTCTCTTTCCTCATTAAATGAGCATGGCATGAGCCATGATGCCCATGCTTTCCCTCTCCCTCTCTCTCCCAAGGTCAACACATTAAACAAATAATAAAACCCTTTTAAAATTCATTTAATTAAAAACAACCATGACACTTAACAACCCATAACACCTAAACCAAACATAACACTAGATTAAGCAATGGTTAAACCACAATTTACATCCTAGTTTACATGCACAAGTGTGTGTGTGCCTAACAAAATTCTAATAAAATACTCATTAAATAGGATAAAATATTTAAAACTTAATTTGGTAAACTTTTTATTAAAAACCACACATTAAAATATAATTAGCTACAAAACACATTCTAAGGTGTTACAGATTCAATCAGTTTTGACATTCCATTAGCCACTCCGCAGATATGGTGGGTAACCTCACGTACCCGAGAGGTACTCCGGTATCCTCAAAGACGGTGACAGGGAGGTTCTTGTTTACCCAGACTTGACACTACTGTTATTCCAGACTATGAGACCCGACAGGAGGATGGGTATAGCGTCGTTCTAAACTAGCTTTAGAAGTGCACGTTTATATGACTCTGCCAGAGGGTTGTTGTAGTCAGTGGGAGCAGCGGAAGTATAGTGGACAAGTAGGTTATGTCTATTTATAGACTGAAGCAGATATAGCGGAGATAGAACATCTATTTTTGATTTGACAGTCATGGGCTTTGACTTCATCAGAATAGGAGATGGATCTGTTAAGAAGGTAGTAGGGTGTGATGTCCTGGTATTTGAATGACATACACGTTGTATGAAGTGAAATTCCTATACTACGATCGGTTATACTTTGGTTGTTACACAGTAGTTTCTCCACATAGGATTTGGATATTATATAAGGCATTCTGGTTACTAGATCCATGGTTTTAGATCTAGTTTTGGGTAGTTTCCCAATCTGGGTACTTAGACAGTATTCTAAAGGTGTTTTAGAATGGACGACTCCTGGCACGGTAGTGTACCTGCAGGTGATGGAGTCACCCTCACAGAAGGTGTCTTACAGACTAAAGGGGAGGGATGTGTATGATTGGAATATCACTTGCTTTCGCAATTGAGTCAATCATGAGATGTCAAGTACCACACCAGATGTTGTTTTTGCACTAGATGCAATAAGTTGATGTATTAATCCAATCCTTGAGAAACGTTCGGAAGCAGTTTTAGAACATAAGTGACATGTTCTAGGGATATGATAACGACAGTGTCACGCCCCGCTTCCTAAATTGTTCCAACAACATCAAATATAGGTTTTTTTTACTTGCATTGATAAGAATCAACGCATTCCTATCAATCAATTACACCAAAAAAGAACGAAAAATAAAATGTACGTATATGCCATCCGCATTCGTCACTGGGTCCCGTCATCACCCGTTAGGTTACTTAACTAACGATAGAGCGGGGACTGGACTAGCGCAGGTGTAAAACATATACAACATCTAATAGTATATTTACCAATATACAATAATCGCTCCAGGCGTGATAATATGCAACATTACAGAAAAGTAATAAGCATCACAGAACAATACAGATAATCTGGGATCCCAGGATTTCACAGAGCCGCTACTGAAAACCGACGTTCCCCTGGTCGTGTGGATAGCCTGTGCAATGAAACTTAGACCCGTACTTGTGCGGCAAGTTACCCGCCAAAACCTGAAGTGAGGTAGGCCCCCACAGCATAGTGAATGGAACACCCGGCACTTCATGGAATCTGGTAAATTGAGCACCCCTCCTTGGGTCAACCTGTACCCCCTATGAGTGCGGAGAATAGTCTGCCAATTCTAGAGTTAGGTCCCTCTGCCTCTCAAAGCCATAAGATACATACCCGTTGCCCTCCAGAACCCGGCTATCCGTGCACTCCTTCGTGGGGTAACCTAGTACATAAAAGAAAATATATACAACGGGTACATCGACCTCAGCCCGGTCGTGTCCCAAAAAGAATATTATAAAAACAGGCAGTGACGGCAGTCCATATGTTGGATGCTCGCCCCGCAATATCAAATGTACAAATAAATCCAAACAGCACTACCATTGTACACTGCTATCCACCACGACATATCCGCAACATCACAACACAACACAGAACATCAACGCGAATGTCACGTTCGCAAACCCGTCTAAAAGAACTATAGCAATTAGACGCGGTTTACCACTCGAATGACATTCACGGTCAGAGATATAATGTAAATACTGCATACTAACAAGTATAAAATTTCGATCGACAAAAATTCCCGAAGTGGGCCCCACGAACATCTGCTGTATCGTAACAAAATATGGGCACAAAAGAAATATTCCAAAAACCACAATTTGGCATGTATAACATACTGTAGAAATTTGGCTCACTGTTCCCACAAAAGCGCGGCGGCTCCGCGGCCAAACCCTGGTTTGGGCTGCGGATCCGCGGCCGTTCTGTGGGATCACGTGACCAAATTTTACCTGTTTTCTTAGAATTGCCTGCACAATTTTCTGTGATGCTCAAAATAATTTTTAGATCAGATTTAAAATCGACAGAAACATTGTATAGAAAAGTTGTAGTTTTCGAAAATCCGTTCGATCGATATTTTAAACGTGTTAGCACAAGTTAGTAAAGCTTAATGGTGGGGCTCTGATACCACTGTAAGTCCACGGTAGCGCCCTGGCCGTCTAACAGACGCCGAATGCGGAACAAAAACTTTTTACAAACTGGCGCTATCGCGTACTATTACCCGGATCTGCCATTAAAGAAAAACTAACAAACTACAAAGTGGGTAGAAAAGTTATACCGAACGATCCGAGTCCTTCGGTCTTCAACCATCATCCCACGCTTCGTTGCGGCTGCTCCGATCTCCTGTATCTCCAGTCTTCTCGTCCAGGTGGCACCACATCAACGGATCATTAAACGGGCTCCCGCCTCTGAACCGAGGCAACTTGATCGTCAAGTTTGCTAAAAGAGACGACCAAGCTGATGTAGAGAATGAGTAGAACACTTTGTCTCGCTTCGTCCAAAACCTTGGACGAACGGTTAATGAGGTTGCCTTTTTGGAACTGTGATGGAATGAAAAGGGCTATGAAATTTCCATAGACTAAAACTATAATCTTTTCTCAAATGAACAACCATGTCCACCACCAAGAGGTGGCCGGCCACTTATAGGAGGAGGGGTGAGTGTAGGAGAGAGAGGGAGGTGACCATAACAATGAATGAAATGATTGAATCATCTAAACACCTTGCACTCTCATTTAATGCATACATTGAACTAAAAACCCTAGTCATCATAACACATTAAATGAACAATTAATGCAACATGAGTCACTAATCCTAGTCACCATCTAGAACTTTCTAGAACCACGACTCACCCTCATCAAGAAAAGATAAATCCGTCTTTAACCGAATGTTAAAGACGGGTGATAGAAAACTGGAAACTGGCAACTTCCAAAAGTGACCCTGAAACGAATTTCAGGATAACCCCGTAACAGTATAAACATACCCGCATTTGTATTACGACCGAATACAAATCCAACTGAGACAAAGATATTATTTCTACACAGTATAATACTCGGATCCGGCTTAAACCAAAGCCTACCAGTATTATCTGCCCGAAATATAACACGTGCGAAAACGCACGTGCATTTTCCGAACCCTGCCATAAAACCATATGGCCTCTACGACGTTTTGCCCGAACTTGGAAAACTGTCTGTGGGGGACTTTAATGACTCATCAACACACTGGCACTGGGTATAACCACTAGCACGTCAGAGGTACAAGCTGTACTTAACGGTTGCCTATGTATTGATTGGAAGGGAAGCTGACGAGCGAACTCATCCATAAACCCTACAGAGCCTAACAGTGACAATATACATACAGTCCGGTCCGTTCGTCTAAAGAGTATCGCATATCGAGTCTAGGGGGTGGATAAATTCAGACCCCTAATAACACGATAATTCATGTCGGTATGAAGCCCATCACCACCTGAGAAACTACTGATCCAAATCAGTAATTCTCCACTACCTCGGCCGAGGATTTCTAGTGATGTCCACCCGTGCACTGTGCGACATCAACCCCCAATACCGGGAGAGACAAATCCCCAACGATCCGCTACTGCCTCCATGTGGCTCGGGACTGTACCCAAAAAATACCTGTTTGCACGTCTCCTTTGAGCGTGGTAGGGTATAAATCAAAGCACAGTGGGAACTCACACGAGACAAATGACGATCTCAGGTCGACAAACTAACCTGTACACATGTCACCAGGGAACTGCTATCTGACGATATGTATAATACCAATTAGCATGTTCCCGGCGAGTCCTGTCCGGTGTACTCATAACGTAATGAGCACTTGTATACATCTTAGGTGAACCAACTGACACCAATGGCTTGTGAGACCGGCCACCGCCCCTCATCGGGGTCTCGACTGTATACACTAGTCTACTCTGGAGTATCGATGCCCCATCTCGAAACTCCCACGACTAGGGACACTTTAAGGATGTGCTTATAGACCCCATCTCCCACGTATATGATCGCCATCATACTGCTGGCAGTCAAGCAAGAATCCTATGGGCTCTATCAACATAAAATAGAGAATTAAAGCATGTAAACTATGATAAAGACAAACCAGATAGCATACTATCATCTCGAGCAAGACTGTCATATCGGTATAGGTCATGCCTCAATCATTGTAATCATGTACCTGCGATCCAATAATTGAATTTGAGGGCACTATATCAACAGTTGATGGGGTGGCAGCTCGGGTCAGCCAATGAATTTTCTGGCGGTGGAGGCGACGGCTTATGGGCGACGGGCGGCGTAATGGGTGGCCGGCACGGGGAGCTCGGGCAGACGCTGAAGTTAAGGAGGAGGGCCTGGTGAGTTTTGGAGGGGAGCTGGACGGAGGTCCGTCGAGACGGTGGTTGAGGTGGCGCCGCTGGAGGAGGTTGGTGACGGTGAACGCCGGTGGTGGAGGCGGCGTCCGGCGTGCAGTGGGACCGTGGGTGTTTGGGGGGCTAGGTGAGTGAGTGGAAGAGAAGGGAGAGAGATAGAAACAGAGAGATAGTCCGAGAGGTGAGAGAGAGAGAGAGAGACGTGGGGAGAGAGGTGAGTGAACGGGGGAGAAAGCGTGCGGAGAAGAAGAAAGAACGGGGGAGAGAGGGAGAGAGAGAGAATGTGAGGGAGGGAGAGGAGAGAGGACGTAGGGAGAACGAGAGAGAACGGGGGAGAGAGAGAGAATATAAATAAAATTTATAGGAAATAATATTAATTAAATAATAACAATCAATACACTTTAATAACAAAATTTAATCATCATAAATAAAAACCCAAAAATTGTTTTGGTTTAAAATAAAAAGGAAATTGGTTTTGGGCTTGAGGGTTGGACCTAGCCAGGGCTTGGAAATATAGAGTGGAGAAAGAGATTGGGTCGGCTAAGAATTCGAGTTGGGTTAGGGTCCGAAAATTTAATAACCAACGGATTAAAGGAAAAATAATTAGGACAAGTAGGAAATATATTTGGAATGGATTAAATAGAAAAATTAGGGGAACGCATTATTAAAATACGGATAATTGAGTACAAAAGAACTAAGTATTACATCATACCACCCTAAATGAAAATTTCGTCCTCGAAATTAAAATAAATAATAAGATATAAAAGTAATGCGAAAAGTAATTAGTAAAATCAAATACTCACATGTAAGCAAATAGAGCAGCTAAAAGGAATAATGCTATGTAAGTTCAAAGAAATAACAAATAGTAGTAATAAACTCCCTATACACAAATACAAAGAAAATAGAATAATAATAATATACAATAATGAAGAATTGGCTGATAGGCCTTAAGGATCAAAACTACTTTGGTGAGATTACAATTTAAACAAGTACAAAATAACTTCAGAATACGTATAAGGTAAAAGTGTCAAAAAAAATAAAAAAATAAAACGAAGAACAAGCGAGATAGCAACGAAAACAACAAAAGTATTAGTATGGAAAAATTCACTAGACAATAAAATATATAATGTAAATTAAAACGATTCTAGCACTTAGAAATAGTAAAGAAATTCGGGAAAGTAACTAAAAATACTTATTAACACATAATGGAAATCTATCTTATTATAAATAGGCAAAACTCTAAATTTTTAAAATAGTAAACGTACTGATTATAATTATATCAACGGAAAAATAACACTGGTAAGGTGCAACAAACTAGTCGGAGAATGGATTTCGGTATATATATTGAAGATCGACACCATGAGCAAACACCCGAATGGGAGGAAAGTGAGGAAGAATTGGGCTGTCCAGAATGATATAAAGATGAAGGATGGAGTCAGATTCAAAATTAAGGAGAGATACAATTTAGAAAGAGTGTGAGTTTGACAATTTCAGATGGGGGTAGCGGCAAGATACAACTTAATTGAAAAGAGAGTCAGGGGGTGCGGTGGTGAACCATGATATCGACTAAGCTTAGGGTCTAAATATAGTGAGTCAAACAAAAGTAGGCAGTTACAATTCACAACTTTATTGCATTCAAACTAAGAAGTTCAACTGATACAAGATTTAAATGATAGGAAATAACTACTAAAATGGAGTGACAATGTTTTTAGTGAAAGCAGGAAAACGTGATAGCTCTGCGTCGATATTTAATCTCTGCAATCTCGTAAGGCAAGTCTAAATCTTGTACTGGGTCCGTGCCGCCTTCGGAATCAAAGCACGAAAACAACTAAGTCACTCAAGCAGGTTTGGAGGGCGTTGACGAATTGTATTATAATGCGGAGAAAAAATATATTTGAGACGAGACAAACAAAAGAGGTGAATAGGAGAGCACTCATCTTGGGGTGGGCTTCTCTATCTTGCAGCTCCTTCCTTCTAGGGCAACCATTGACAAGATGTTCGTCGGATCCACAAATCAAGCACCGCCCTTTGGTGCTGCGACAGTCTCTTTGAAGGTGTCATGGTCTCTTGCAATATCCACAACGTTGAGTTCTCCGCTGCTTCCGTTGCTGAGGAACAAATGGGCGGTTCATCTTCACATCTCTTCTTTGTGTAACAGGAATTCCCTTACGATTGTGGCTTGAGCCATTCGCCTTCTTAGTCCTTCAGCTATGAGATCATTTGTTCATTCCCGGGCTTCCATTAATCCTTACAATACACCCAAAATCTCGGCGGTCTGACTCTAAGTACTGGAGAAGAACGGAGAGTTATTGGAAGTCAGGTTTTTGCTTCCGCTGCGCGATGCTGATAGGAACTTAAAGGTATGCAACGTGATATGATAACTTTGAAGAAACGAAGTCATGAGAGAGCAACGATTCCGATAAAAAATGTAAGCAGGCGTAGGATCACCAGGGAAAGTACAAGGATGAAAACGTGAAATAGATTTGAAAACTCGGGAATGATATAAGATATAAACGGAGAGTGGTTGGAAGTCATGGTCCTAAAACAACAAATTTTAGGACAACATAAGGCACAAGATATAAGAATCGGAATAAGATATAAAACGAAGCAAGAATAGGTGGTGAGTGAAACTCAATCGAGCGGGAATCAAGTGTAGAACTCCAAGTCACTCAAACAGAATACAATATTGTAACTATGCTGCAGTTCATAATTACAATCACATAATTTTACCAAGTCATCCAAAAATCTAACAGATGGATCAAAATGTATAGAAAAACACACTATGTGAATCAAGATCAAGAATAACAAGTTTACAATCTAGACCGAGGGATGTCTTAGATTGTCAAGCCCTACACGAAAACTGCAATCCCAATCGTATCAAAACCTGGCTCTGATACCAACAAAACCACGTCACGCCCCGCTTCCCAAAATACGGAATACGAGGGGTTGACAAGGCCAGCCATGCTCCTACGGTCAAGGAAACATCCTGCCGTAGTCACACTTCGGCTTCTAGCTTTACGTGGTAATCAGTAATTAATACACAGGTAATGAGAAATGCAGTCACTAAATCAAAACAAATACAAAACACTAACCAGATAGAGATTAAGGAAGTATAGCTCTGAGTCACTAGTCCAGATATCCGGAATGTCCTCGAGGTACGTCAGGTCCTGGTCCAAGCTAAATCCACTTCTCACTCTGAGCATGCATACTCAGGTCGTCAGAGCGACACAATAGCAATAAATAGAAATACAAGTATAACAAGTGTAATAATGATGAATATGAAAAACTAAGCATGAAGTGACGATATGAGCATGAAGGAGCCAGTACAGGTAAATAGTAAAGCGGGTATATCGAAACAGTAAGCAATGCATGTTAATGTCACTAACCCTATCAGTCTCTAAGTCTCACAGTCCAGGTCGCTAAACCTATCATCAGTCCAAGTGTGAGAGTCAACCACTCGTGAGTATCCCCCACCCAAGGGTAGGACCCAAGGGCAAGGGAACACGGGCCCGAGTCGCTCGCTAATAATCAGTAATATCACCCATATATCTCCAGAATCGCTGTATGTGCCGGTAATGGGACTTCCGATATTCCGTTGAACTCACACTCAAACTACCCCACACCCCGTGGTCTACATCAAACACCAACCATAAACTCAAATACTAGTCGGTCCATGACAAGTCTATACGAGAACTGGAGACAGGATCTCCATCAAGCATGTCTCGACCGATATCCAAAATAAATAGACAGTGTTTGGTGATTTACCTATGACACCCATATAAGTGCTTCCGTAATCGTCCCATACCAATTATAGTCATACTTATACATGTCCCATAGACGTCGACAATGCAATAAATCAATAGGTTCCGTTGATTGTGTACAAGTACGTGTCACTTCGCTTATTCATTCACGTTTTAACACTGACGTACTTACCACAATCAAAACACTAATATCTAATACTGGGTAATGTACATGACCACTAGGTTACCAATGCATATGAGCTTTACATGATATGATGAGGATGCAATAATTAAGGTATGAATAAGATATCATCAGTCAGTGTCCGAACACTTGCATAATTCATAATAAATCATACATGAAAAATTAAACGAAACAATGTAAAAGGGGTAAGCAGTATATTTAATTACCTATCCATTAAAATTTGTTTCGCGTCAATCGGGTTTAAGGTTTGCTAGATGCGGCCATTTCAATTTAAGTATTCACAGTTGGAAATCCGATTTCGGAATTGGAAGTCCGTTTCGTAACATATTTTAATCCCAGTTAGGATAGTAATTAGGCGACGCTATAGTTGAACAATATTTAGGTTTTACAGTTAGGTTTCCTTCGCAAATGGAAGATGAATGATATCCTATATCAACAGGGAGTTATGGTCAAGATCTGTTCGATGTGTAAAATCTGTCACTGCTGAATTCAGCAGAACATGTCGGCATTATAAAATGTGTTAAAAATATCATACAGAACAGGAATCCAGTGAAACCAGTGGAGTAAGAAAGCTAACTTAATTTTCTACGTAACTATATAGTGTTCCGCACATTTTCGCATTTGAGCAAGGATATACAGTGATTTAAAAACTGGGTCAACTGGGATTTCTGTTCTGGACTGCAGTCCAGAATCGTAATTCTCCCCAGTTTTCCCTATCATAACTAGTTCAATTTTAGAAATCAACTATATATTACTATAGGTTAACCTGTTAGCTTCCATACAAGCCAAGGAACTCTCAGATCCGATATGTAAATGATTTATTAGGATTTTAACGGTCTAACCTGTCCGGAAAAGTTCAGATTTCGTAAGGATTATCGGGGGTAACCTTTTATAGGTGAAACAATATTGATTTTCATCCAAATTTCTACAGTACTTCTGTAAACAGTAAACATGCTTAATGATCATAAATTCTGTCATTTATGAATAGGTTTTCACTTAGGGTTTAGCATCAAATACTTGTTTGTACGGATGGTGATCGAACCTTTGGTTATGCAAAGATTTAAATAATTATGTGTACAACATTAATAGCATGTAAAGTAAGTGGAAATCACTTTCCTCGGTCGCTTGATATGGAAGCGACGTCGCTGCAGGGTTTGTCTCGACACACGAGACGGCGCGATGCTGGACACGGGCGCGTAGCGCGAGCACGATGCGCGGTGATCCGGTACTGGATGCGGGCGCGATACGGTGGTGGGTGTGGTCCTGACTCGGTACGTGGCAAGGCGCGACACGGCACTGGGCACGGTCTTGGCTCGGCGCGTGGTCCGGGAGCGGCACGGTGCATGCACTGGATCAAGCACGATATGGCACGGGGGCTGGCACGACGTGGCACGGGAAGTGGGTACGGGACGCGACACGTCTGGGTACGTGGTGACACAGAGTTAGGCACTGGACCGGGCACTGTAGCGGGCACGATGTGGCACGGCGCCGGGTTTGGGGCGCGATGTTGTAGTAGCACACAGGTGGGCATGACACGATGTGGGAGTGGGTCCGATAGCGGCACGGTGGTTCTGGGAGTGGGCACGGCCTGGCACAGCGGCAGTACGGATGCGAACACGGCACGACATGCGCACGTGTCTTGGCACAGTGTGGCACGGGAAGTTGGCACGCCGAGGGCTCGGTGGTGTAGTGGTGCTCGTGGTGGTGGTTGGTTGCTGCAGAAGATGGAGGGCTCAGTTGTGGGCAGTCAGGAATCGCCGGCGATGATGGGTGCTCGGGAGTCGGCTGGCGGTCATGAAGGGCTGCAGCTAGAGGCGGGGAGATGGGTGTGGTGATGTTGATGGGGTGGCAGCTCGGGTCAACCAATGAATTTTCTGGCGGTGGAGGCGGCGGCTTGTGGGCGACGGGCGGCGTAATGGGTGGCCGGCAAGGGGAGCTCAGGCAGACGCTGAAGTTAAGGAGGAGAGCTTGGTGAGTTTTGGTGGGGAGCTGGACGGAGGTCCGTCGAGACGGTGGTTGAGGAGGCGCCGCAAGAGGAGGTTGGTGACGGTGAACGCCGGTGGTGGAGGTGGCGTCCGGCGTGCAGTGGGACCGTGGGTCTTTGGGGGGCTGGGTGAGTGAGCGGAAAAGAAGGGAGAGAGATAGAAACACAGAGAGAGTCCGAGAGGTGAGAGAGAGAGAGACGTGGGGAGAGAGGAGAGTGAACGGGGGAGAGAGCGTGGGGAGAAGAAGAGAGAATGGGGGAGAGAGGGAGAGAGAGAGAACGTGAGGGAGGGAGAGGAGAGGGAAGAGGAGAGAGGACATGGGGAGAACGAGAGAAAATGGGGGAAAGAGAGAGAATATAAATAAAATTTAAAGGAAATAATATTAATTAAATAATAACAATTAATACACTTTAATAACAAAATTTAATCATCATAAATAAAAACCCAAAAATTGTTTTGGTTTAAAATAAAAAGGAAATCGGTTTTTGGCTTGAGGGTTGGACCTAGCCAGGGATTGGAAATAGAGAGTGGAGAAAGAGATTGGGTCGGCTAAGGATTCGAGTTGGGTTAGTGTCTGAGAATTTAATAACCAACGGATTAAAGGAAAAATAATTAGGACAAGTAGGAAATATATTTAGAATAGATTAAATAGAAAAATTAGGGGAACGTATTATTAAAATATGGATAATTGAGTACAAAAGAAATGGGTATTACAGTCAGCCTCCTTCGGGAGACGGATATCATTCCAGGCTTCCAAGGTGACCTAGATGACAGAGTGACTGTCAGAGTTATAGTTTTCCCTCTGACGTGGGGCCGTAGTTTGGATTGGTGGTCCAAGAGGATACTGAGGGAGGCATGGCGCAGGATACTGATTAAATTCTGTTGACGATACAATGTAAGAAGTTTGCTGGATTTAGAGTTCATTTATGAACTAGGTCCCATCAGATATCCAGACATATTCTAAGACAGGTATTGCTTATTTCAGGTGATAGCTTTCTCCACGAACTTGAGATTAATAGAGACATAGAAAGAAACATCAGAGCGGATCCACTCACTGAGGCTATTTCTGGAACGCAATAGTTTCACAAACGAGCTTTGTGAAACTGATTAGTAGAGGAGTTGGGTATTCGGTATCACACGGGCTGTGAGTATGCGACATTGCAATAATTAGCCTTAAGTGCAAGTGGAAGATTGTTGGCTATAGTGCCCTCAAGTCAATTATTGGATCACAGGCACGTGATTGCAATGATTGAGGAAGGACCTATACCGGTAGAACAGTCTCACTCGAGATGATAGTATGCTATCTGGTTTGTCTTTATCATCGTGTACATGCTTCAGGTGAAATTATAGATCACTATTACACGTTGATAGAGCCTATAGGATTCTTGCTTGACTACCAGCAGTATGATGGTGATCATATACGTGAGAGTTGGGTAGTCTATAAGCACATCCATAAAGTGTCCCTAGTCGTGGGAGTTTCGAGCCTGGGCATCGATACTCCGAGTGTAGACTAGTGTATACAGATCGAGACCCCGACGAATGCTGATGGCCGGTCTCACAAGCCATTGGTGTCAGCTGGTTCACCTAAGATTGTATACAGGTGCTCATTGGGTTATTAGTACACCGGACGGACTCGCAGGGGTATTGCTAGATGGTACTATACCTATCGTCATGTAGCAGTTCCCAAGTGACATGAGTACAGCTTACGCCGTTGACTTGACACTGCTACTTTTCCTCAAGTGTGTTCCCACTGTTCTTTGATTGCTACCCTACCACGGCTCAAAGGAGTCGTGCAAACAGGTAGTAGTTGGGTGCAGTCCCGAAGCACTTGGAGGCAGTGGCAGTTAGATAGGATTCGTCTCTCCCGATATTGGGGGTTGATATCGCTCTGTGTTTGGAGAGACATTACACAAAGTCCTTAGTCAAGGCAAGTGAGATTTACTGGTAGGTATTCCAGTAGTTTCTCAATGTGTTCTGGGCTACACTCCGACACGACTTATACCGCTATTGGGGGTATGACGTTTACCATCCACCTAGTCCCGATATTCGATACTCATAGACGAACAGACCGGACTGTACGGAGATTGTCACACATAAGCTCAGTAGGGTTTCAGGATGAGTTCGCTCGTCGGCCTCTCTTTTGCTCAATACCTCGGTAGCCGTTACGTACAGCTAGTGCCACTGATGTTCTTGTGGTTAAACCCACTTCTAGCGTATTGACGAGTCTTTAGAGTCCCCCACAGAATGTTTCCCAAGTTCGGGCGAAACGTTGTAGAGGCCGTATGGTTTTATGTCAGGGTTCGATCATATATGTGCACTCGTGCACGGATCATGATCGGACGGATCATACTAGTGGGCTTTGGTTTAAGCCGGATCCTAGTATTAGATTGTTGGATTACTTTCATCTCGTAGTATTCGTATTCAGTCGGAATACGGATACATGTATGTATATACAGATGAGGGGTATTCTTGTAATCCGTTACAAGATTACTTTTGAAGATGCCATTTCTTTTTATAGTATTGAACATTTAGGGTTTTGTTTTGTAAATGTTTATTACTAATGTTGAGGTGGAAAGTTGAGCATGGGTCTTCGCATGGTGCATTTATGGCTTGAGCCATACTTCATTGTTTATTGTTATTTGTTTTGTGAGATATTTGTTGAAGGGGGGCTGCTCATTTTTCGGAAGAGCAAGGATTTTCTTCACTTGCCTCTCTCACAAACATACCACACAACACAAAAGGAAAATGAGCGGCCACCATTTTTTTAGGGTTTCCATTTTCATTGCATGCCAAGTCTTAAGCTCACATCTTTCACCATGGGCTTCTTCTTCACCTCCACCCTATCACTCTTATGTGTTGAGAATCCTAGGGTGATTGAGACAAAGTAATCACACACTATCTCTACTTCATCTTGGACATGTCGGCTAGCAAACTTCATGTCCGAGTTGCTTCGGTTTGAAGCGGGAGCCCGTATAAAGAATCCTCGACGTGGAGCCACTTCGACGAGCGAGATCGGAGTGTGAAATTCGTCGGTGTAGCCGGCGAGGAGCTAGGCGCAGAGATTGAAGACCGAAGGACACGGATCGATTGGTATAATCTCTGAAGACTTTACTGTAGTTTGCTAGTTAACGTTTAATGGTTCGATCCGGGTAATTGGTTGCGGTAGCGCTAAGCTTGAAAAGTTTTTGTTCTGCGTTTGGCCTCGAATTGACGGCCTGGGCGCTGCCGTAGCCCAACAGCGATTCCGCCGGTTGGCGAAGAGCTAGCTCCCGCTTGGGGATGCTTATATATTGTTGTGTATATGTTTTCGATCAAAATATACAAGGGAGGTGCTGCCTAAATTTTTAAAGACAAACATGATTCATTATACCTGTATTTCAAAACTGCACCCCCACTATTTTCCGCAAAAAGGTTTAGATTTTCTGGGCTTCGGCTTACTTGATTTATGTCACACCTTTAGACGTTGCGTAATTTAAGTGCCGGTAATGTGCTAGATTATGGGTCGTGACAAGGAAGCTGCCCGCTGTGGATAAGCAGAGTAGGAATCTGCTCGGTGGCCTCATGATGAGGGCTTTGGATCCACTTCTTTGTAGGGAATGAAGGTACCCATTGTAGATTAGCAGAGAAGGAAGCTATCCGGACGCTTCGTGATGAGGGCTTTGGATCCACAGTATTATTAGGCAGGAAGTTACCAACTGTGGATGAACCGAGCAGGAAGCTACCCGGCCGCCTCGTGATGAGGGCTTTGGATCCACGCTGTTGTTGGGCAGGAAGATACCCACTGTAGATGAGCCGAGCAGGAAGCTACCCGGCAGCCTCGTGATGAGGGCTTTGGATCCACAGTATTGTTGGGTATGAAGCTACCCACTGTGGATGAGCCGAGCAGGAAGCTAGCTGGTAGCCTCGTGATGAGGGCTTTCGAACAACAGCGTTGTTGGGTAGGAAGCTGTCCCTGTGGATAAGCCGAGCAGGAAGCTACCCAGTCGCTTCGTGATGAGGGCTTTGGATCCACGGTATTGTTAGGCATGAAGCTACCCACGGTGGATGAGCCGAGCAGGAAGCTACCCGGCCGCCTCGTGATGAGGGCTTTGGATCCACAGTATTGTTGGGCAGGAAGCTGCCCACTGTGGATGAGCCGAGCAAGAAGGTACCCGGCCGCCTCGTGATGGGGGCTTTGGATCCACAGCGTTGTTGGGCAGGAAGTTGCCCGCTGTGGATAAGCCGAGCAGGAAGCTACCCGGTCGCTTCATGATGAGGGATTTGGATCCACAGTATTGTTGGGCAGGAAGCTACCCACTGTGGATGAGCCGAGCCGGAAGCTACCTGGCCGCCTCGTGATGATCGCTTTGGATCTACAGTATTGTTCGGCAGGAAGTTGCCTGCTGTGGATGAGCCGAGCAGGAAGCTACCCGGCTGCCTCGTAATGAGGGCTTTAGATCCAAAGTGTTGTTGGGCAGGAAGCTTCCCGCTGTGGAAAAGCCGAGCAGGAAGCTATCCGGTTGCCTCGTGATGAGGGCTTTGGATCCACAGCGTTGTTGGGTAGGAAGTTGGCCGCTGTCGATAAGCCGAGCAGGAATCTGCTCGGCGGCCTCGTGATGAGGGCTTTGAATCCACTTCTTTGTAGGACAGGAACCTACCCGTTGTGGATGAGCCGAGCAGGAAGTTACCCGATCGCCTCGTGATGAGAGCTTTGGATCCACAACGTTGTTGGGCAGGAAGCTGTCCGCTGTGGATAAGCCGAGCAGGAAGCTACCCGGTCGCCTCGTGATGAGGGCTTTAGATCCACAATATTGTTGGGCAGGAAGCTACCCACTGTGGATGAGCCGAGCAGGAAGCTACTCGGTCGCCTCATGATGAGGGCTTCGAATCCACAGTATTGTTGGACAGGAAGCTGCCCACTATGGATGAGCCGAGCAGGAAGCTACCCATTCGTCTCGTGATGAGGGATTTGGATCCACAGCATTGTTGAGAAGGAAGCTGCCCGCTGTGGATAAGCCGAGCAGGAAGCTACCCTGTCGCCTCGTGATGAGGGCTTTGGATCCACAGTATTGTTGGGCAGAAAGCTACCCACTGTGGATAAGCCGAGCAGGAAACTACCCGGCCGCCTCATGATGAGGGCTTTGTAAGGCTATGACAGCACCCCGGCTGTCAATCCGAGGCCAAACGCGGAACAAATTTTTTTATAAACTGGCGCTAACGTAACCCTAAAACCCTGATCGTGCCATTAACCCTATACTAGTAAAATGTAAAGTAGTTTAAGAGATTATACCGATCGATCCGTTTCCTTCGGTCTTCAATCTCTGCGCTAAGCTCCTGACGGCTGCCCCTGAACAAACTCGCTCTCCAGTCTCTCTCGTCGAAGATGGACCACATCGAGGATTCTTTATAGGGGCACCCACCTCTAAACCGAGGCAACAACGAGGCCGGAGTTGTAGGGGAAAGGGTGGTGTTGGGTCGGCCAGAGCTTGGAGTCGGGGCTTGGGCTTGCGCTGGCCGGAGCTGCAGTGGTAGAGGGTGGTCGGGAGCTCGGGTGCAGCGACGGTGCAGAGATGGCTCCGACGAGGTGAGGAGCCCGGCGAGGGGGTGCGCAGGCGAGGGTGCTCGTTGAAGGAGGCGGCCGCGATTTTGAGGAGGAGGCGAGGCTATTAACGAGGTTGCTATGGTCGGAGGTGATGCATGAAGAGGAAGGAGGTGGCTGCGATAGTTGATGCGTCCGCCGGAGGTCGAAGGTAGAGGTGTGGGTTGGAGTCATGATGGGTTAGGGTGGTGGTCGGTGGTGGTTGAGAGGAGAGAGAAGTGAGGTGATGGTCGAGGAGGGGAGGAGGAGGAGTCGACGCGACAGTGACGGCGACGCACGGCGAAGGCGAAGGCGTGGGTAGGGTTAGGCGGCGGGAACAAGTGAGGAAAGGAGGAAAGTGAGAATAGAGAGTGGGAGAGAGTGAACGCGAGGTGAGAGAGAGAGAGAGAGAGAGAGAGAGAAAGAGAGAAAGAGAACGTGGGTGAGATGAGAGAGAGAGAGAGAGAGAGAGAGAGAAACCTGTGGGGAGGGATTTAATTAAAATTTTTGAAAGAATAATAAAGGAGTGTAATGAAGAGTTAATATAATTATTTAATAGGTTTTAAGGGAATTTATTTGAAATTGATGAGGATATCTTTTTTTTTTGAATTTTGAAATGGAGAAAAATATTTGTTGTTTGAAGCGGAGGGTTTTGGGTTTTTGGTTGGGTTTGTAGGAAAACAAAATAATTAGAATAAGTATGTATAAGAAGGAGATAAAATATAAATAGGATAAAATAAAATGGGTAGACTATTTAGACTAACACTTTATTTTAAAATACTGGTGTTGGCTTAAAAAAAGGACTGGGTATTACATCATATCCCCCTTACAAAAAAATTTCGTTCTCGAAATTAAAAGAACAAAAACAAGAAGATAACGATGCAAACGGCTACTCGAAAAGATGTAGGAACCTTGAACGTGTACCCTCCTCACGTTCCCAGGTAGATTCCCCAGGTGAACGACCGCCCAACTCTTCTGTCTGTCCTGGGCCGTCTTAATGTGTTGTCTGATCATCTGGACCTTGTCTACCGTCAACTTGAGACGTGTACCCAGATTCTCCTGTAAGCTTTTCCCAAAAGTGCAAAATGAATCTAGTGTCCTGATCTGATACTAAACTTACCAGAACTCCATGAAGTCGCACTACCTCTTGCATGTGTTTCTCTGCACGCGACTCCGTCGACTGTCCCACCCGGATGGGTATAAAGTGTGCTGCTTTCGTAAGATGGTCGACGATAATCCAAACGGCGTTGTTGCCTCTTGGACTCCGTGGTAAAATAGTCGCAAAATCCATAGTGATGTGCTCCACTTCCACTCGGGTATCGGAAGCGGTTGCAACAGTCCAGCTGTTCTCTGGTGTTCTGCCTTTACTTGCTGGCATACTAAGTACTTGGATACAAACCGTGCAGTCTATCGTTTCATCCTGTTCCACCAATAGTGTTACCTCAGATTTCGATACATTTTCGTGCCTTCCGGATGCACAGAATGAGTTGAACTATGAGCCTCGGCTAGTACTTCTTCTCGAACATCCCCCTTTGGGAACGATGAGTCTGCTATCGAATATCAAAGAACCGTCACGATGTATGAGTAAGTATGTCCTCAGCCCGGCTTCCACCTGCTCTCTGAACTTCTACAGTCGAGGATCGTCAGTTTGCGCAGCTTTAATGCGTTCTACAAGTGAAGACTGCACCTGTAACTGCTAAAACCGCCTGATTGCACTCGGTGTAACAACCTCTAGTTCGAGCCTCTGAAAATCCTCAATGATGCTCCTCTTCCTGGTCAACATCATGACCGCTGGCTTTCGATTGAGAGCGTCGGGCACGACATTTACTTTTCCCCGGATGGTACTGTAAATTCCAAGTCATAATCCGCCCTTTGTTATAGCCATTGGCGTTGTCTCATATTCAATTTTCTATGAGTGAACATGTATTTCAGACTCTTGTGATCCGTATACACTTCCACCTTTTTGCCCAGTAAGTAATGTCTCCAGATTTTCAATATGAAAACTACTGCGGCTAACTCCAAGTCGCGTGTTGGGTAGTTCCCCTCGTGATTCTTCAGCTGCCGTGAGGTATAAGCAACTACCCGACCGTGTTTCATCATAACGCTGCTTAAACCTTTCCCTGAATCATCGCTGTGTATCACCAAATAATCTGAATCGTCTGGCACTGTAAGAATAGGTGCCGTGGTCAATTTCTGTTTCAGTATCTCAAAAGCCTGAGTACATTCCTCTGTCCATACGTAAGCCACTTCCTTCCAAGTCAGCTATATTGGGGGTTAGGTGATTACAAGGTTCAAGGATGAGATAAAGTAACTATTTGTAATAAGGGAAAGAAATGTTGTAAGAAGGATCAATTTATGAATCAAGCGGGCTTAAAGGTACAATAATTCAGGAAAAATTCGATTGAACCAGAATTTTATTATTCAGAAAATCTTAACAGAGTACTGTTGAGAGATAAACGTGGCCCTAAACTATACATCATTTTTATTTGGCCCTAAGAAAAGAAAATAAGCCGCGTCAGTCGCGATTGTGGAAGTTCAACAAGTTGCGATAAGTTCACGCGCTAAGATGGAGGCGTCCATTCCCATAGTGCCTTGCCGGGATATCTGCTTGAGGTTCTTCAGCCTCAAGTTCCTCTTCACTCGAGATTTCATCCTCCGATTCCTCCTCGGCTGGAGCTTCGTCTTCGGATTCCTCCCCTATAGGATTTTCTTCCCCTGGCTCTTCCCCTTCGGTGGGAGCTTCCTCATCGGAATCCTGTACCATATGTTCTGCCTCTTCCGGGCCCCTTTCTGGATCCTCTTCCATAGGGTCTTCCTCAGGATTCTCCTCTTCAGAATCCTCATCTGGTTCCTCCTCTACCGCATTTTCCTGTGAATGCTCTTCTATTGGGTCTTCTTCGGGATCCGCCTCTTCTGGGTCTTCTTCTGGATCCTCCTCTTCATCGTCCGAATAATTAATCATGTCGATCTCTGGAACTGCGACATTGACTCCCTCGTCCTCGGGTTCGCTTGCGTCGAAAATAATCTGTGGTCCATCGACTTCATCGTTTGAACTCACTAATATACAGTCGAAAGAAATGCATGACCGAGTGTCCTCATCGAGAAGCGGTGCAAGTCACGTACGTACCCGAGACTATGGCCCTTGATGTCCGGGACATAACCCTGTCAGCCGGACCGCTAGGTCCAACCTAATATATAAGAGTCGTTGTTCGAATGATCATCCTCTAAAATCATTGATCTCGCAAAATACAATTTCCTTTCCACTTTGATTTCCCCTTTTTCCCCAGGTTTCACTATTTATGAGTACGAGCTAGTTGTGTACAAGTACGCACCAATAACACGGTTTTATTCACTGTTCACTGTATTTCACTATCACGAATCATTCACTTTTCACTGGCGTACTTGACACTCTTAAACCGATACCATTCACGCTCGACAATGCATTGTACACTGAAACTTAATAATGACGCGCACTATCACTAGAGGTATTACATTCGGGTAAAACTGTGAATTATGCTACTAAACAATTTATATGCAGTGCAAGTCACTATGCGTCTCATGAACTTATAAAAATCGCATTAAATCATACGTTAAGAATTAACTAAAATGATACAAAAGCGGTAATAATTAAACTCAGTCGGAAGTTCAACGAAATTTATTTCAATTCAATCGTGTTTCGGGTTCGCAAATTACAGTCGTTTCATTTTAAGTGTTCGCTGCTGGAAATTCAGTTCCTGAACTGAAAGTCCATTTCGTAACACAGTTTTCACCCTGTTGAGATCAAAATTAGGGAATGCTACAGTTGAACAATATTTATGTTTATCAGTTAGGTTTCTAACGCACCAGACGGATCGATAATATCCATAGTGTACTGGAAGTTATGCATTATATAGTATTGGGGTATACGTTCTGTCCCTGCTTGGGACAGCCGTATGTACTGATGGTTTAAAATATAATTAAAATAGTAAACGATGGTAAAAACGAATGAAATCACTTCCAATATTTAGCTAACAGATTTTTCTTCGCATAGGTATAGGATTCCGCATAAAAACACTTTTATAAAGAAACGTGGAAGCATTTCGATTCTAGTATCAACAGCCAGAGCTGCTCTGGACTGCAGTCCAGAGCCGCAATCCTCCCCGATTTTCATTATCATGACCAATTAAAATTTAATGGAAAGAATATATTACAGTAGGTTATAAAGTTAGTTTCGATATGAGTCCTGAAATGCCTCAATCTGATGTATACATAATTTATTATAAATTTTACGGTTTTCCATGTACGAAAGTTTTCAGGTTTTACGACAGAAATCGGGACACCATTTTACGTGAGCAAATGACATTGTTTTGTAACCAAAATCTTAAAGGATATTCATTATTGCTGTTGGGTTGCGGCAGCGCCCCGGCCGTCAATTCGAGTCCAAATGCGGAACAAAAATTTTATAACTTTGCGCTACCACAACCAAATACCAGGATCGTGCCATTAACACAAACTAGCAAACTACAGAAAGGTTAGAATGGCTATACTGATCGATTTGTGTCCTTCGGTGTTCAATCTCCATCCCATGCTTGTCACGGCTGCCCTGACGAAATTCGCCCTCCAGTCTCGCTTGTCGAAGTGGCATCACATCGAGGAATCTTTATACGAGCTTCCGCTTCAAATCGAAATAACTCGTACATAAAGTTTGCTAGCCGACATATCCAAGATTGAAGTAGAGAGAGTGTAGATTATTTTGTCTCAAGACACCCAAGTATTTGGATGGAGGTAAATTGAAGTTGCCACTTGGTTGAAAATGTGAGCAAAGAATTTTTTTTCTTAAGAAAAAAGAAAATGAACTTGCACCAAAATTGGGCTCAGCCAAAGCAGCTCTCGGCCACACAAGAAGAAAAATGGTTCACTGCCTTATGATTGGGAGATGTGAGCATATGCAAGCAATTGGTGAGAATAAGGAAATCAACATAATAAGTTAAACCCCATTCTCCAAAAACCCACAGCACACTCACTTCACACTAAAAATCTCCACAAATCCAAAACAATTTAATGCAAAGTGTACACCTCACCAATCAAGCCCTAACCCAAAAAAACATGCTGCCTTGATGTAAAATTTCAGAAATCGTTATGCGAATTTTTCCGTTTTAGGGTTAAATTGTCGGTATTTTCCGTTTTAACCCGACTGTGTTCCAACGGCCATATAGACTTGACAGCACCTAATTTAGCTAAAATAAAGCTAGTGCGCAAGGTTTGGAGGTATATGGGACGTTTTGGTTCAATTAGAATTTTTCCCAATTTTAATATTATTTTAATACGGTATTCACTTTTTGGGAAATTTCTCTTATGCAATTTTTCCTTAAATTAATTCTTGAGTTAACCGAAAACCCATATAATATCTAGATTCTTTGTGTGGACTAGGGATTTAAGTGTTAAAAGAAAAGAAAAGAAAAGAATCAAGAGGTGCATGCATGTGCATGTGAAAGCATTTATGAGCATTAATCATGAGAAATAGCTAGGAAATTCCTCACAAAACCCCACCCTTATCACTTGACCGAGATCCCTTCCTCCCCTTCTGCTCTTGATCATTCCCTTCCATTTTTGCATCAATCCAAACTCAAAATTCTCCAAATAAATCACAAAATACCTCAAGTCTTGGTTTTTTTGGTTCTTGATCATTTGGAGCTAGGAAAGCTTGGATCTTGTGAGCTAAAATTGATAGGTATAATCCCTAATCTGATAATTAGAAGTTTGTATGTTGTTTAGATCGTTGAATATGGTATAGAACACTTTAAATATCGATTTGTGAAATATCGTGTTTTTAGTGTCTTTTAGAATCTTTGTGAACTGTTGTGACCTGGAAATTTTAGTGAGTGACCAAACAAAATTGTAGTGATATACTAGTGAGCCTGGAGCACCACCTGAGACACGAGACCCACCCCACCAGCCTCGGCCGACGACCCTAGGCAAAATTCCGGCGACGCCAGCGATGGAGGGAGGTGCTGGGATTTGGCTTTTATGGGTAGTTGTCTGCTGTTGGTTAGGGGTGTTTGGTACTGTTTACTTTTTTAGTAATTGCAGTATGCAAAATCGGGAATCGTTTACCTATAATCTAGTATTTTGAATCCGCGTGTTACGTAATCCGACACGAATCATGATCTGGTGCAGTTGCTATACGTAGATTGGTTTAGTGGTATCGTCACGCACGTTAGCAACTAGACGGAGACTTGTGAGTTAGTTTAGTGTTGGTGCGTCGTTAAAGTGTAGTTTTACGTTATATTAGCCGATTCTGAGATATTTGCACCATTTCTTGTGTTTCTGGAAATATAGCGTCGCAAGCGGGGACTTCGGACGCTGCGAACAAGGGGAAGTAGGTGGTCGGATTTTCATAGTTGGAGACCATCTGTGAGTAGATTTAACATCTACGAGGAAATCGCCCGTATGGCGTTATGCGTCGGGGCTGATATGATAGGATAGCTGCATGTTATTGCATGTTGGTTAATTTCATATGAATGTCATTGCATAGTAGTATCTGTTGTACCTTTAGATACAACACATTACTGACGGTTCATGTTGCACGAGCACTAAATTGTATGCTACACCCACATCGTCAGTAATTGCCATGACATGAACAAACCAACTACATACGTGATATGGTAGTTGTAAGTCCATGTCACGCACCCCACGAACTTGCGGGGAGGCAGAATATATGAAAAACGATTATCAAAGCTTCGCAACACGTACTTGAGCGCATGAATCGTATCTAAACCGTTACTAGCAAACTACTCGGATTCGAAGTTATACCTCACGTTACATGTCTTTCGGGTCTTCATCGCTGTCCTCCACTCCTCGTAGGCTTCTTGGAACATCGTCACCTCAACGGCCTCCTCGAGTCAAAGACGATCCACCCGAAAGCTCCTTCTCCAAGCTTGATCTCTAACTTGTGATAACTAGGTTGCTCAAAGTGCTAATCAAAGCTACCTAGGGGATATAGAGTGAGGTTATGGATGTATTAGTCTATCTAACCATTGATCTCAACACATGAGAGGTTAGGGTTAGGGTTTCAAGAATGAGAGAGCTTGAGGAGAGAGAAGGTGATGATAAGAAATGAATGAAAAAGCTTCTCACTTCTAATATATTATGAAGCATAAGAAAACCAAAAAGAATAAATCAAAATGTATTATCATCATGCTTCATTAAATATATGCAATGAATCATCAAGTGAGTCATTAAGCAATAAATGCTTCATTAACTCACTTGAATGATTCATCTAAGTGAGTCACAAATGCATTAAAAGCTAATGCCACCTTACCCTCCATGTCATCATCCATCTAGAAGCTTCCCGACAGATTAGGAGAACGCCCCTCCTATCCGTGAAAACACGGAAAAACTTTAGACTGTATAAATCCAATAACCCGATACTAGAATCTGGCTTAAACCAAAGCCGGCTAGTAAAAACTGTCCGAACGTCGTACGTGCGTTTAAACACGTATGCGTTCGAACCCTTGTCGTAAAACCATACGACCTTTATATCGTTTCGCCTAGAGCAGGGAAACTCTCTGTGTAGGACTCTAAAGACCCGACACTACGCTGGCAGTGGGTTTAACCACAGACCGCAAGCGGCACTAGCTGTACATAACGGTCCCCAGGTAGATGTCGATAAGAAGGCCGATGAGGAAACCATCCGAACTCCTACTGAGCCTGTCCGTGACAATATCCGCGCAGTTCGGTCTGTTCGTCTAAGAGTATCGCATGTATGGTCTAGGGAGGTGGAGAACTTCAGACCCCTAATAACCGTACAAGTCGTGCCTGGTATGGCTCATGACCATTTGAGAATCTACTGATCAGTCCACCAGTAATTCTCCATCAGCCCTGGCCAGGGACTTATGGTAATGACCAACCAATCACAGTGCGATATCAACTCCCTATACCGGGAGAGACGAATCCCTAACAGTCGCTCACTGCCTCCATGTGGCTCAGGACTGTACCCAACTAAAACCTGTTTGCACGACTCCTTTGAGCCGTGGTAGGGTAGTAATCAAAGCACAGTGGAAACTCACATGAGACAAATGAAGACCCTAAGTCAACAGACTATCTGCACACATGTCACCTGAGAACTGCTATCTGACGTTAGGTATAATACCATCCAGTCAGTTCTCCTGCGAGTCATGTCCGGTGTACCCGTAACCCAACGAGCACCTGTATACTATCTCCAGTACGACGTACTGATGGCTCTGGGACAGACCATCTCCCCAACCGGGATGAGAAGCGTACACACTAGTCTACTTCGGAGTACCGATGCCCTATCTCGATAATCCTACGACTAGGGACGAGTATAGGATGTTGCTTATAGACTCCCCAGCCCCCACTAGTGTGACTGCCATCACAACGCTGGTAATCTAGCAAAGATCCTATGGGCTCTACTAATATGTATAAGTGATACGATACAGGAAACATATGCACATATTAAAGTAGACACAAACCAAGTAGCATACTACCATTTTTAGCAAGACTGTATATACAACTGTGAATATCCCAAGCTTCCATTAAGTAATATACATGCAAGTATGATACAATAATGGCCCCTAGGGCATATACACTAACAATCTCCCACTTGCACTAGGGCCATGAGCTGGCATATCGTAGACCTATCATCTCGAATAGCCTCTCGAACTGCGTCTGAGGAATGGCCTTTATGAATAGATCGGCAATGTTATTCTCCGTCTCTACTCTTTTCACCTCGATCTCCCGGCGATTTACGATCTCCCTGATCAGGTGATACCGCCTTAAGATGTGTCTGGACTTCTGATGGGACCTGGGTTCCTTCGCTAAAGCTATAACGCCGTTGTTGTCACAATACAGAGGTATTGGATCAACACTGGTAGGAACCACCTGAAGTTCTGTGAGGAACTTCTTCATCCAGACAGCTTCTTTTGTGGCATCACAAGCAGCTATGTACTCCGCTTCCATTGTTGAGTCAGCAACGGTCTCCTGCTTGGAACTCTTCCAATAGACCACCCCTCCATTGTGGGTAAAAACATAACCCGACATGGATTTGGAGTCATCCTTGTCACTCTTGAAGACGTAGTCGGCAAAGGCCTCCATCTGGAGGTCTTTTCCGCCATACACCAAGAACATATCCCTAGTCCTCCTCAGATACTTTAGAATGTTCTTTACTGCTATCCAGTGCTTCTCCCCTGGGTTTTCTTGATACCGGCTTACTACGCTCAATGCGTATGCTACATCTGGTTTGGTATATAACATCGCATACATTATAGAGCCTACCGCAGAAGTGTAGGGTATAATCGACATGCAATCCCTTTCTAAATCAGTCTTGGGAGACATCACTTTGGAGAGGGTGATTCCGTGACAAGCCGGTAGGTTACCGCAGTTAGAATCTTCCATACTGAATCTTTTCAATATGGTATCAATGTACCTGGACTGCGAAAGTCCCAATATCCTTTTTGATCTATCACGATAGATCAGGATCCCCAGAATGTAGGTGGCATCACCCAGGTCCTTCATGGAGAATTTCTGTGACAAGAATCTTTTGACTGACTGTAACATAGGAATATCATTTCCTATTAGGAGAATGTCATCCACGTACAAGAAGAGGAATACTACAGCTCTCCCTACAATCTTTCTGTATATGCATGGTTCATCTGGATTTTTGATAAAGTCAAATTCTTTGATAGTATTATCAAAACAGATGTTCCAACTCCGAGATGCCTGCTTTATTCCATAAATGGACTTAAGCAACTTGCATACTTTACCGCTGCTCCCACGCTGAATGAATCCCTCTGGCTAATCCATATAGACGCTCTCTTCCAAATTACCATTTAGAAAAACCATCTTTACGTCCATCTGCCAGATTTCATAATCGTGGAAGGCAGCAATAGCAAGAAAGACCCGAATGGATTTAAGCATAGCCACTGGAGAAAAGGTTTCGTCATAGTCCATACCAGGTCTTTGACGGAAACCTTTTGCAACAAGTCTAGCCTTATAGGTTTCAACCTGTCCATCTACACCAATCTTTTTCTGAAGATCCATTTGCATCCTACGGGTTTTATCCCATCTGGAGCAATGTCCAAAGTCCATACTTTGTTAGTGTACATGGACTCCATTTCGGTCCGCATTGCATCCAGCCATTTTACTGAGTCACCGCTGTGAATGGATTGCTGGAAGCTAGTAAGCTCATCATAGTCAATAGTGTTATCTTCTCTATCCCCGTCTATGAGAAAACCGTAGTATCTCTCGGGCGGATGAGACTGCCTACTACTCCTGCGGAGTGTTGGATATATGTATGCCCTAGAGGCCATTATGTGATAGTGGATGTATCTGTACATATATACATATATATATATATATATATATATATATATTCAGTGTACATTCTTGCTCGACATGATAGTTTGCTATCTGGTTCTTCTTTATCTGACATGTTGATTTGATCATGCTTTTTACTCATTCATACATGTTGATAAAGCCCTGAGGATATTGGCTTGACTACAGTGATTATGATAGAGATCATACTAGTGGGACATCTGTGTAAGTGCACGGCGGCGCCCCGGCCGTCAACCCGACGGCCAAATGCGGAAACGGTGATAAACTTTAATTTTGCGGACTTAGCAAAACCGGCACCACCGCGCACTAAACTCCGGATCGTAACCATTAACAAGTCTAAGCTAACAAGAATACGGGTTAGAGATATACCGACTGATCCGAGTCCTCCGGTCTTCATCTCCACTCCGTTCTCCTCGCGGGATCTCCGGTCGTCGCCTCCTCGCCGGAAGGGTACCACGTCGCCTGCATCTTTTACGGGCTCCCGCCTCTATACCGAGGCAACTCGGGCATGAAGCCGGCAACTCGACATGCTCAAGATTTGCTGTAGGAAGTGAAGGGTCTATGTCTCATTAGGGTTTTGGTGTTGCCTTTTGAAGATGGAGGAATGGAGAATAGAAAAATGGTGCTTGCATTTTTCTAGCAAGAAAATGAGATCATGGATGAAAACCCTCAAGATGAAGCTCTCTTCTTCTTCTTCTCTCTTTCTTTTTCTCTCTTTCTTTTTCTCTCTTGAACAATGAATAACCTCTCATGCAAAAAGAATGGTGGAGGAAAATCTATATGAAGCAAGAAGGGAGGTGAGTGTAGGAGATGAAGGAGGTGACCACATCCAAGGGACAAAGAAACATACAACCATGCTTCACCTTTTTCAAACCATACCCTTTCATGTCACCATAAAAACAAAAGCATGGTGGAAAAGATAATGATGCTATCATAATCAATCTTTATGCAATAAAACCCCTCCACTAAAGTTATTTGCACAATTGCAAATAACCCCCTCCATCGGAAAAGTCCGGCCGGGAAAGAACAAAGGAAAACCGGCCGGAACGGAATGCAAACTGGCAACTCCAGAAAACTGGTCCCGTAATAAATTACAGGAAAACCCCACACTGTGCATACACACCCGCATTTGTATTCCGTCCGGATACAAATGCAATGAGACAAAATCTACACTGTACTAAACTAGGACCGGCTTAAACCAAAGCCGGCTAGTAATATCCGTTCGATCCTGATCCGTGCAATACCGCACGTATCTGATCGAACCCTGCCATATATCTATACGGCTACTAGTACAAACCGTCCGATCCTGATCCGTGCAATACCGCACGTATCTGATCGGACCCTGCCATATCTCCATACGGCCTCTACAGCGTTTCGCCCGAAACTTGAGTAACTGAAAGTGTGGTGGACTCTAAAGACTCGTCAATACTATGGCTGTGGATTTAACCACTAGCACGTCAGAGGTATAAGCCAATACGTGACGGGCCACCAGCTATTGACTAAAAGGGACGTCGATGAGGAAGCTCACCCCGACACCCAACTGAGCCTGTCAGTGACAATATCCGTACAGTCCGGTCCGTTCGTCTATGAGCATCGCATGGCGGGCCTAGGGGGTTGGTAAAAGTCAGACCCCCAAAAGCGGTACAAGTCGTGTCGGAGTGTAGCCCAGAACACCCTGAGATACTACTGGAATACCTACCAGTAAATCTCCTGCCTTGGCCAAGGTCTTTGTGTAATGGCTCTCCTAGACACAGCGCGACCTCACCCCCAATACCGGGAGAGACGAAACCCCCGAAGATCCGCTCACTGCCTCCATGTGGCTCGGGACTGTACCCAACTAAAACCTGTTTGCACGACTCCTTTGAGCCGTGGTAGGGTAGTAATCAAAGTACAGTGGGAACTCACACGAGACAAATGACGATCCCCAGGTCGATGAACTAACCTGTACACATGTCACCTGGGAACTGCTATCTGACGTCAGGTATAAGACCAACTAGCATGTTCCCGGCGAGTCCTGTCCGGTGTACTCATAACCCAATGAGCACCTGTATACATCTTAGGTGAACCAACTGACACCAGTGGCTTGTGAGACCGGCCACCGCCCCTCGTCGGGGTCTCAACTGTATACACTAGTCTACTCTGGAGAATCGATGCCCTGTCTCGAAACTCCCACGACTAGGGACCATTTAAGGATGTGCTAATAGACTCCAGCTCTCACTTATATGATCGCCCTCATACTGCCGGCAGTCAAGCAAGAATCCTAGGGGCTTTATCAACGTGCAATAGCGACATGTCAGGTCACCTAAAGCAGTACACGATGATAAAGGTAAACCAGATAGCATACTATCATCTTGAGTAAGACTGTCCTACCGGGATAGGTCCTCCCTCAATCATTGCAATCACGTGCCTGTGATCCAATAATCGACTCTGAGGGCACTATCTCCAACAATCTGTAGTTTATAAACATATCCTGGAATGTCCCTAGTCGTAGTTATATCGAGACGGGGCATCGATATACCAGAGTAGACTAGCGTATATGATACTAGACCCATACGATGGGCGATGAATGTTCCCACATTCATCGATGTTTGACATCGAGATCATATACGGGTGCTCAGTGGTGACTGGGTACACTGGACGGACTCACCGAGAACTCCTATATGGAATTATATCTATCGTCGGATAGCAGTTCTCAGGTGACACTGGTACAGGTTAGTCTGCAGACTCGAGATCGTCATAGAGTCTTGTGTGCTCTCCCACTGTACTTTGATTACCACCCTACCACGGCTCTACTGAGTCGTGCAAACAGGTGGCCGCTGGGTACAGTCCCGAGACACACGAAGGCGATGAGCGATAGGAGGGGTTTCGTCTCTCCCGGTATTGGGAGTTGATGCTGTGCTGTGCTCGACTGGTTATATCAGTAAGTCCCTGGCCAGGGCTGCTGAGATTTGCTGATAAGTGTTATCAGTAGTTTCTCGATCTGTTATAGACCATTCACCGGCACGACTTATTGAGTTATTTGGGTCGACGTTACCATCCCTAGACTCGATATGCAGCATATATGACGAAGAGACCGGACTGTACGGTAGTGTTGCCGGTTGGCTCGACGGGAGTTGTAGCAGGTTCGCTTGTTTTCTTCTGATCGCTCAATACCCGGGTGGCCGTTACGTTTAGCTGAACGCTTGCGGCTTGGGGGTGCTTGATATGATCATCACCCACTGCCAGCGTATTGACGAGTCTTAGAGTCCCACAAAGGAGTTACCAAGTCCAGGCGAAACGTTGTGGTGCGCGTATGCGATATGCGCATGGACCCGGTTAAAATACGCGTACGAGATACCGTATATTAATCGGGCGGCTTGCTTTTGGTTGGGTCGTATGTGATATGACCGGTTTGATAAATCAAGTGTTGATTTATCATTTAACCATTATTTTCTCACTAGAAATCCTTTCTTGTATTTTTGATGTATGCATGCATGTATGCATTCTTTCATGATTCATGCACATATGGATGTGCATGCACACATACATACATACATCATCCTTCATGGTTGCATATACATTGAAAATGGTGGCAATATATGACTCACACCATGGGTTTTTATATGGATTATTATTGCATTTGTGTTAAAACAAAAAGGAAAAGAAAAAGGGTTAATTCATGAATTGTTTCTATACTCTTCTTCATCTGACCATGCTCACCTACTTATTAACCCTTGGTTAATTTTTCTTTGGTGTTTTAAACTCAAATACAATAATATCTTTATTATTAACCATGGTTTGAGATGAGAAGTGAAAAATATATATACATATATTTTTCATTTTCTCATAAGAGTTATTCTTTTCACTCTTGTTCTAAAAGGCCATCATCTTCTTCCTCCTTCTTCTTTTGCTCTCTAGACTTTTGCAGTGAGCAAAATATTCATCAAGTTAGGTTTTTGAAGTGAGAAAAGCCACCACAACATCATTCTACACAAGTCTTGCCCATTTGTTTAGAGTGTTATCTTCATTTCTTTCTCTTGATCAAGTGAAGTTGATAGCTTGGACAAAGGAGCTTCGGGTGGATAGTCGTGGACACTAGAAGACTTCAAGCTAACCGTTCTCCAACCCTCATGTGGCCAAAGAGCCAAGAATAGGGAGCTAAAAAGGTTGTACTCTCAAAACCCTAGCCTTTGTTACCTGTTAAGTTATGAAACCCTAATTTTTCTAGGATAGATCCTTTGTATGCTTACTTAGCACCATAAAAACTAATCTTTGGTACATGTAATGCTTCCAAACCTTTCATAGGGTGCTAGGTAAACCTAACACGGCGTGGCGCTGGGATGTCCGGTTCTCCTGAACCTTCTTGTTCTACCAAGGTTTCAGTAATAGCATGTGGTTCTGGAATTTCTTCCAGTTATATTGCGCTCCCACTCTTCTGATTTTCTAAAAACCCGGTTTCCAAGAAGCAGGCATGATGAGAAACAAAGACCTTTTGTTTCTCTGCGTAATAGAAATAATATCCCTTGGAGTTCTTTGGATATCCCACAAATTTGCATTTTACTGAGCGTGCCTCGAGCTTGTCCGCATGCTGCTTCTTTACAAAAGCTGGACATCCCCATGTCTTAAGATACTTAAGACAGGGTTTCTTCCCACTCCACATCTGATATGGTGTGGTAGGCACAGTCTTGGTTGGAACTCAATTCAAAAGGTATGCAGCTGATTCTAGTGCATATCCCCAGAATGATTGTGGCAACTCAGCGTTACTCATCATGGAACGAACCATATCCAATAGGGTTCGGTTCCGTCTCTCCGATACACCGTTATGTTATGGTGTGTATGGAGGAGTAAGCTGAGAGAGAATTCCATTCTCTTTTAAGTAACCTAGGAACTCGACACTTAAGTATTCACCACCTCGATCAGATCTCAGTGCCTTGATACTTTTGCCTGTTTGGTTTTCCACTTCATTCTTGTAATCCAGGAATTTTTCAAAGGCTTCTGATTTATGTTTCATTAAGAAGACATATTCGTACCTCGAAAAGTCATCCGTAAAAGTAGTGAAGTAAGAATAACCACTTCACGCATGTGTAGACATTGGACCGCACACATCACTGTGTACGAGCCCCAAGAGCTCGCTTGCTCTTACTCCGTGTCCAGTAAACGGAGTTTTTGTCATCTTTCCTATGAGACAAGATTCACAAGTAGCATAAGATTGATATTCGAACGGATTCAAATATCCTTCTCTATGTAACTTAGTTAACCTTCTCTCATTGATGTGACCCAGTCTACAATGCCATAAGAAAGCCTGATTTAATTCCGGAGACTTTCTTTTAAGTGTGTTCTAGACACTGAATATCTGAGCTTGATTCAAAACGTATATCCCGTTTTTTAATGTACCTGACCTAATCGGAACTTGATTTAGGTGGATGTGAACCACATCGCTTATAAAAGTAAAATCATATCCTTCCTTAGAAAGTAAGGATACAGATATGATATTACAAGTTGTACCTGGTACATAAAAACAGTTACGCAGAATCAATATTTGCCCAGTTGTCAATCCAATATGATATTCCCCTACGGATTCAGCGTTCATGCTCATTCCGTTAACAACCCTGAGGGTCATATCACCTATCTTGATAACCCTACGGTTTCTCAGAGCCTGTAACGAATTACAGATGTGAGATCCTGATCCGGTATCCAATACCCAGGAAGTAGGGTTAACTGACAAACAGTTCTCTATTACAAACACACCCGAAGCCGAAGCCACAACATGCTTCGAATCCTGGCTACTGGCTTTGCTAGCCCTGCAATCCTTCTGCCAATGTTCATTCCCGTAACAATAGGAACGTCCCTCTTTCACTACATCCAGTCCCAAAACTTTTGCCCTTCCCTTTCCTTCTACTTCCCTGGTTTCCTTCAGGGTAGAAGGCAGAGACTGTAGAATCAAGTCAGTATCTGACCCGTTCTCCAACGTGGTCTTCAGGTCCGTAAGCTTATCAATATAGCTAGTCATTGTAAAGACGTCCCCTACAGATGACCCGTTAGCCAACCTCGCTTGAATTAATTCGTTCGAGGTCTCATATCTTGTGATATGAGATAGCCCTCCATATAAATCTTTGTTATGGAGAAAGATAGAAACTGAGTCCATCTTCTTGTGTTGCTTCTGGTATACACCATCAACTGAAGCTAACACGAGGCACTTGGCTTTCGCTTTTTCCTTTTCCCTTGTCTGACGGATATTCATATCCGCGACAGTGGAAACTGGACCTGGGACGGCGGGATCTTGAGTAGTAATAGGGTGGTCCAGCTTGTCACAGGCAATGGACATCTGGACAGACCTTTGCCAGTCATATAAGTCAGATTCAGTCAATTTGTTATCTAGATGTAACCTAGTCGTGGTCACAAGGTCGCTGCAATTAAGAGAGAGAGAAGAAAACACTTTAGCATGATGCTCTTGCAAGTTTAGAATGGTTTTTAATTTATCTAAACAGGATGGCTCCCACTGTTTCTCGAATCCCTCCTCAAACTATAAAGGAAGAACTAGCCAGGACTATTCTCACTGTACAATACTTGCTTAACCGTTCAGCCAGGCCAGCGTCGATACTTCGAGGGAGGTTTTCCAACGCTTTCACGAAGTTCCTTAATTAAAGAACCTCTTTTCTCTAGGAGCGTAGCCCCGCTGGCACCTTTCTAGGCACCTACTTGGTTTATAGCATTGATCGTTAAGTGACGAATCTCCTGATAAGTAGTATATACTCACAGTAGGATCGGGATCCAAAATATCATCGTATGATAATATTGAAGGAATCCTACCAACATTCATCAAACTCCAAAATGGTATGCTCTTTCTGCAAATTTCAGTTTCTTTAGAAATTCCCGATATGGATTTTTGCCCCATGCTCTTATGACCTTGACTTTGGCCAACAAATAAGTCACATGTCAAGTGTTGGATATAGTGCCCTCAAAGTCAATTATTGGATCGCAGGTTTGTGATTATAATGATTGAGGCAGGACCAATACCGATATGACAGTCTTGCTCGAGATGATAGTATGCTATCTGGTTTGTCTTTATCATAGTTTACATGCTTTAATTCGCTATTGCATGTTGATAGAGCCCATAGGATTCTTGCTTGACTGCCAGCAGTATGATGGCGATCATATACGTGGGAGCTGGGGTCTATAAGCACATCCTTAAAGTGTCCCTAGTCGTGGGAGTTTCGAGACGGGGCATCGATACTCCAGAGTAGACTAGTGTATACAGTCGAGACCCCGACGAGGGGCGGTGGCCGGTCTCACAAGCCATTGGTGTCAGTTGGTTCACCTAAGATGTATACAGGTGCTCATTACGTTATGAGTACACCGGACAGGACTCGCCGGGAACATACTAGTTGGTATTATACATATCGTTAGATAGCAGTTCCCTGGTGACATGTGTACAGGTTAGTTTGTCGACCTGAGATCGTCATTTGTCTCGTGTGAGTTCCCACTGTGCTTTGATTTATACCCTACCACGCTCAAAGGAGACGTGCAAACAGGTATTTTTTGTGTACAGTCCCGAGCCACATAGAGGCAGTGAGCGGATCGTTGGGGATTCGTCTCTCCCGGTATTGGGGGTTGATGTCGCACAGTGCACGGGTGGCCATCACTAGAAATCCTCGGCCGAGGTAGTGGAGAATTACTGATTTGGATCAGTAATTTCTCAGGTGGTGATGGGCTTCATACCGGCACGAATTATCGCGTTATTAGGGGTCTGACTTTATCCACCCCCTAGACTCGATATGGGATACTCTTTAGACGAACGGACCGGACTATATGTATATTGTCACTGTTAGGCTCTGTAGGGTTTATGGATGAGTTCGCTCATCAGCTTCCCTTCCAATCAATACATAGGCAACCGTTACGTACAGCTTGTACCTCTGACGTGCTAGTGGTTATACCCAGTGCCAGTGTGTTGATGAGTCATTAGAGTCCCCCACAGACAGTTTCCCAAGTTCGGGCGAAACGTTGTAGAGGCCATAGAGTTTTATGGCAGGTTCGGAAAATGCACGTGCGTTTTCGCACGTGTTATATTTCGGGCAGATAATACTGGTAGGCTTTGGTTTAAGTCCGATCCGAGTATTATACTGTGTAGATATAATATATTTGTCTCGGTTGCATTTGTATTCAGTCGTAATACAAATGCGGGTATGTTTATACTGTTACGGGGTTATCGTGAAATTCCTTTCAGGGTCACTTTTGGAAGTTGCCAATTTTCAGTTTTCTATCACCCGTCTTTAACATTCGGTTAAAGATGGATTTATCTTTTCTTGATGAGGGTGAGTCGTGGTTCTAGAAGGTTCTAGATGGTGACTAGGATTAGTGACTCATGTTGCATTAATTGTTCATTTAATGTGTTTTGATGACTAGGGTTTTTAGTTCAATGTATGCATTAAATGAGAGTGCAAGGTGTTTAGATGATTCATTCATTTCATTCATTGTTATGGTCACCTCCCTCTCTCTCCTACACTCACCCCTCCTCCTATAAGTGGCGGGCCACCTCTTGGTAGTGGACATGGTTGTTCATTTGAGAAAAGATTATAGTTTTAGTCTATGGAAATTTCATAGCCCTTTTCATTCCATCACAGTTCCAAAAAGGCAACCTCATTAACCGTTCGTCCATGTCTTTAGACGAAGCGAGACAAAGTATTCTACTCATTCTCTACATCATCTTGGTCATCTCTTTTAGCAAACTTGACGATCGAGTTGCCTCGGTTCAGAGACGGGAGCCCGTTTAAAGATCTGTCGACGTGGTGCCACCTGGACGAGAAGACTGGAGATTCAGGAGGTCGGAGCAGCCGCAACGAAGCATGGGATGATGGTTGAAGACCGAAGGACTCGGATCGTTCGGTATAACTTTTTTACCCACTTTGTAGTTTGTTAGTTTAGCTTTAATGGCAGATCCGGGTTATAGTACGCGATAGCGCCAGTTTGTAAAAAGCTTTTGTTCCGCATTTGGGTTCTGTTAGACGGCCGAGGCGCTATCGTGTACTTACAGTGGTATCAGAGCCTCACCATTAAGCTTTACTAACTTGTGCTAACACGTTTAAAATATCGATCGAACGGATTTTCAAAAACTATAAATTTTTACAATGTTTCTGTCGATTTTAAATCTGGTCTAAAAATTATTTTGAGCATCACAGAAAATTGTGCAGGCAATTCTAAGCAAACTGGTCAAATTTGGTCACGTGATCCCACAGAATGTCCGCGGATCCGCGGCCAAACCCTGGTTTGGGCCGCGGATCCGCCGCGCTTTTGTGGGAACAGTGAGCCAAATTTCTACAGTATGTTATTCATGGCAAATTGTGGTTTTTGGAATATATCTTTTGGGCCCATATTTTGTTACTATACAGCAGATGTTCGTGGGGCCCACTTCGGGAATTTTTGTCGATCGAAATTTTAAACTTGTTAGTCTGCAGTATTTACATTATATCTCTGACCGTGAATGTCATTCGAGCGGTAAACCGCGTCTAATTGCTATAGTTCTTTTAGACGGGTTTGCGAACGTGACATTCCAGTTGATGTTCTGTGTTGTGCTGTGATGTTGCGGATATGTCGTGGTGGATAGAAGTGTGCAATGGTAGTGCTGTTTGGATTTATTTGTACATTTGATATTGTGGGGCGAGCGTCCAACATGTGGACTGCCGTCACTGCCTGTTTGTATAATATTCTTTTTGGGACACGACCGGGCTGTGGTCGATGTACCCGTTGTATATATTTTCTTTTATGTACTAGGATTACCCCGCAACGGAGTGCACGGATAGCCGGGTTCTGGAGGGCAACGGGTTCGTATCTCATGGCTTTGAGAGGCAGAGGGACCTAACTCTAGAATTGGCAGACTATTCGCCGCACTCGTAAGGGGTACAGGTTGACCCAAGGAGGGGTGCTCAATTTACCGGATTCCGTGAAGTGCCGGGTGTTCCATTCACTATGCTGTGGGGGACTACCTCACTTCATGTTTTGGCGGCTAACTTGCCGCACCCGTAGGGGTCTAAGTTTCATTGCACAGGCTATCCACACGACCAGGGGAACGTCGGTTTTCAGTAGCGGCTCTGTGAAACCCGGGGATCCCAGATTATCTGTATTGTTCTGTGATGCTTATAACTTTTCTGTAATGTTGCATATTATCACGCCTGGAGCGATTATTGTATATTGGTAAATATACTATTAGATGTTGTATATGTTTTACACCCGTGCTAGTCCAGTCCCCGCTCTGTCGTTGGTTAAGTAACCTAACGGGTGATGACGGGACCCAGTGACGAATGCGGATGGCATATACGTACATTTTATTTTTCATTCTTTTCTGGTATGATTGATTGATGGGAATGCGTTGATTCTTATCAATGCAAGTAAAACAAAGCTATATTTGATGTTGTTGGAACAATTTTGAAAAGGTGTTATTACAAAGACGTTTCCTTTTGTTTTGCATAGTGATATTTAGTTAGAATATCCTGCACCTCATTCGACGAGGCAAGGGCTGATATCCCTTCACCGGGAGAGACCCCTTGGGCAGAAGTTTGCGTCAGGGTAATAACTTCAATATAGTCGATTACAAGTTGCTTTGCATCGAGGTATTCAGTTGGAATATCCTGCACCTCATTCCACGAGGAAAGAGCCGAGATCACTTCACCGGGAGTGACCTCTTTAGCAAAGGTTTTGGCCACTATATTTTTATAAAAAGCTATCAGGTTTCTTCAACGAGATCAAGTTCATTACGTTAAAGGTTTTTTGCCAAAAACCAGCCGTAGCCCTCCGTCATGTCTTATGGATGGTCAGTAGTATTCAAGCTATGTTTGTTTGGCCAAAGTCAAGGCATAGTGTTTGGTAGTTGCTGGGTATTCATTTGTTGCGTAGATAGATGCGTTGGTTTGGGACAGTCGTATTACCTTGTTGGCCAAAGTCAAGGGTATGTACGGATGGGTTTAAATTAACCTGGATAATGACGGGTATAACTTGGCATGTGACTTATGATGGGTTGGCCAAAGTCACGATCATAAGAGCATGGGGTAAAAATCACATCGGGTGTTTCAAACATACAAGAAACTTGTCAGGCATGCGCATACCTTCTGGAGTGTGATAACTTGAGTGGCTTCCATCAAGTTATCATGCGATGATAGTTGGATCCTGATTCTCACTGATGAGTTGGTTTACTCTTCGGGTGATCCTGACTAATTCTTCTTTCAGGTTTGGAGGAGAATTTGAGATTACAGTGGGATGTTTCCTGATTAGATAAAGTGATAACCATTCTGATTTAGGTTAGAGTGCACGCAGAGTATTTCTTTTCTCTCTCTCTCTCTCTTTGGCAGCGACCTTTGACCGACCCTAGACTATGACTCAGTGACCAAGTTGACCGAACCTTCTTAAAATACTGGCTTTTGGATTGTCTAAAAGTTGCATAAGTCATTGTCGCTCCTTCTTTTACCCTTTGTGTTTCTCAGGACACCCCATATTACTACGGACATCCACTTCCATTGGATAGATCCATCGTATGGTTATATACAAACTCGAAGGGACTTCTTCGAGGATGGATCCAGATTCAGGAGAAATAGAATTGGTTTATTCAGTTGTCTTTTATTATCACCTTCTCTCAGGTTGCGAGGGCTCCTTGGTTTAGGAGAGTACATCTATTACGCTTATTGGATAGTCTTCTTCCAAACCATAGGAAGGTGCCGAAAGGTAGGGAATAAAGAAAACCAATTAGCCTAAGTAGGGTGTGCAGAAGATAATATGTAAAGACAAAATAAAGGGATTAGAAAGAGGGCAAAGTAAATTGCGACTGTTATCATTCATGACCAAACCGCGCACTTCATCGCCACTCCTATTTCACCTTTAATAGAATAACGTATTATTCAGTTGACTTTTATCATCACCTTCTCTCAGGTTGCGAGTACTCCTTGGTTTAGGAGGGTACACCTATTATGCTTACTGGATAGTCTTCTTCCAAACCATAGGCTGGTGTCGAACAGTAGGGAAGGAAGAAAACCATTTAGCCTAACGATGGTGTACAGAAGGTAACGACTAAAGACAAATAAAGGGATTTGGAGAGATGGCAAATAAATATATGGTTAAAGTCATGAATTGGATTATGGAAGGGGCCTTACTAGTAATACCAAGATACCCCTACGAAACATTTTCATGTTTCAGTTTCACTATGCATTGTTAATTGTAAACTGATTTCCCATTTAGACCCTTGCTCCATGGTATGTATTTACCAGGTTTCATTTTCATATCTGTATGGTTTTACAGATGATGAGCGGGAGTAAGTTATTTGGAATTAGGTGATCATCCTCATTATATCAGAATTCGTTGTAATTGGTGATATTTGAGGAAATCGCCTGGGTACAGTTTTCAACCTACGATGCACAGGTTTTAAGTTATTCAACTCAGCGGACTTATACAGAGTAGTGTATGTTGTCCAGTGTCCGTCAGGACAAAAGGGTATGTCCTCGTACTATGTTCTGTTTACTTATGACTTCTCTAGTTTTAGACAAGTGTTTCGTAGAAATACAATGTCTAAGTTTTGAGAAGTTGTGGGTATAAGAATAAAGTAGAGAACCAAGTATCGCAAGTATCAGGATTCTTCAAAGAGATCGAAGATGTAGATACTTGTGATTGGTATTCAGTTGATAGTGATGGTTTTGAGAAACTTGTTTCTCTTTCGGGTTACTCATAATTGGATGTATTCTTAAGTTGAGTAATACTGATTAGCCTCTCTCCATTAAGTTGATATGCACTGGAGACAGTTGCATGGTTTGAATCTGGTTCCAGTTAAATTAGTGCATCTATTTCTATATTGTATATAGAATGGTTCATATCTTAACGATGTTAAGATACGGGGAGTTGTCCGGCTTATGCTTAAAACCAGACACTGGATAACTCAAGGCGCGTTTCTGTAATGGCAGTTTGTGGGTTGACCCTGGTTTTGACGAGGGTTGACATTTCTACCATCTGGAAGATCAATAGTGATATTGTTCTTGACTCACCACCGTTTTATTAAAATGTACTTTTTTAGAAAACAGTAGTGGGAGTATGGTATAACTGGAAGTGATTCCAGAACCACAAACGATTACGGAAAATTTAATAGGACCTATATATTCAATCAGGTTTGGCATTCTAATAGCCAATCCGCAGACATGGTGGGTAACCTCAGACACCCGAGAGGTACTCCGGTAGCCTCAAGGACGGTGACAGAGAGGTTCTCGTTTACCCAGACTTGACACTACTGTTGTTCCAGACTATGAGACCCGGCAGAAAGATAAGTATAACGTCATTCTAAACTAGTTTTAGAAGTACACGTATATATTATTCTACCAGAGGGTTGTCGTAGTCAGTGGGAGTAGCGGAAGCATCGTGGGCAAGTAGCTTATGTCTATTTATAGGCTTGAGCAGATATAGCGGAGATAAGATCATCTAATTTTTGATGTGACAGTCATGGGTTTGACTTCATCAGAATAGGGGATGGATCTGTTAAGAAGATAGTAGGGTGTGATGTCCTGGTATTTGGATGACATACACAGAGTAGGAAGTAAGATTCCTATACTATGATCGGTTATACTGTGGTCGTCACACAGTTGTTTCTTCACACAGGATATGGATATAATAGGAGACATTCTGGTTACTAGATCTATGGTTTTAGATCTAGATTTAGGTAGTTTCCCAATATGGGTACTTTAACAATATTCTAATAGTATTTTAGAATAGATGACTCCTGACATGGTGGTGTACCTGCAGGTGATGGAGTCACCCTCTCTAAAGGTGTCTTATAGACTAAAGGTGAGAGGGATGCGCATGATTGGCAGATCACTTGCTTAGGCAATTAAATCAATCATGAGATGTCAAGTACCACACCAGATGTTGTTTTTCCACTAGATGCGATAAGTTTATATTAATCCAATCCTGAAGAAACATAAGGAAGCAGTTTTAGAACATGAGTATATGTTCTACAGATTTGATGACGGCAGCCTCCTTCGGGAGACGGTTATCATTCCAGGCTTCCAAGGTGACATAGATGACAGAGTGATTGTCAGAGTTATAGTTTTCCCTCTGACGATGGACAGTATTATGGACAGGTGGTCCAAAAGGATACTGTGGGAGGCATGGTGCTGGATACTGATTAGGTTCAGTTATCAAGTCAGTCTAAGAAGTTTGGATTTGGAGTTCATTTATGAACTAGATCCCATCAGATATTCAGACATATTCTAAGACAAGTATTACTCGATTCGGGAGATGGTTTTCTCCGCGAACTTGAGATTAAGAGAGACATAGAAAGAAACATCAGGAAGGATCCACTCACTGAGGCTATTTCGCGAACACAAGAGTTTTACAAAATAGCTTTGTGAAACTGATTAGTAGAGGAGTTGGGTGTTCGGTATCACACGGGCTGTGAGTATGTGACATCGCAATAATTAGCCTTAAGTGCAATTGGGAGATTGTTGGATATAGTGCCCTCAAAGTCAATTATTGGATCGCAGATACGTGATTACAATGATTGAGGCATGACCTATACCGATATGACAGTCTTGCTCGAGATGATAGTATCCTATCTGGTTTGTCTTAATCATAGTTTACATGCTTTAATTCGCTATTGCATGTTGATAGAGCCCATAGGATTCTTGCTTGACTGCCAGCAGTATGATGGCGATCATATACGTGGGAGCTGGGGTCTATAAGCACATCCTTAAAGTGTCCCTAGTCGTGGGAGTTTCGAGATGGGATATCGATACTCCAGAGTAGACTAGTGTATACAGTCGAGACCCTGATGAGGGGCGGTGGCCGGTCTCACAAGCCATTGGTGTCAGTTGGTTCACCTAAGATGTATACAGGTGCTCATTACGTTATGAGTACACCGGACAGGACTCGCCGGGAACATGCTAGTTGGTATTATACATATCGTCAGATAGCAGTTCCGTGGTGATATGTGTACAGGTTAGTTTGTCGACCTGAGATCGTCATTTTTCTCATGTGAGTTCCCACTGTGCTTTGATTTATACCCTACCACGCTCAAAGGAGACGTGCAAACAGGTATTTTTTGGGTACAATCCCGAGCCACATAGAGGCAGTGAGCGGATCGTCGGGGATTCGTCTCTCCCGGTATTAGGGGTTGATGTCGCACAATGCACGGGTGGCCATCACTAGAAATCCTCGGCCGAGGTAGTGGAGAATTACTGATTTGGATCAGTAGTTTCTCAGGTGATGATGGGCTTCATTCCGACACGAATTATCGCGTTATTAGGGGTCTGACTTTATCCACCCCCTAGACTCGATATGCGATACTCTTTAGACGAACGGATCGGACTGTATGTATATTGTCACTGTTAGGCTCTTTAGGGTTTATGGATGAGTCCGCTCGTCAGCTTCCCTTCCAATCAATAGATAGGCAACCGTTATGTACAGCTTGTACCTCTGACGTGCTAGTGGTTATACCCAGTGCCAGTGTGTTGATGAGTCATTAGAGTCCCCCACAGACAGTTTCCCAAGTTCGGGCGAAACGTTGTAGAGGCCATATGGTTTTATGGCAGGGTTCGGAAAATGCACGTGCGTTTTCGCACGTGTTATATTTCGGGCAGATAATACTGGTAGGCTTTGGTTTAAGCCGGATCTGAGTATTATACTGTGTAGATATAATATCTTTGTCTCAGTTGCATTTGTATTCGGTCTTAATACAAATGCGGGTATGTTTATACTGTTACGGGGTTATCCTGAAATTCGTTTCAGGGTCACTTTTGGAAGTTGCCAGTTTCCAGTTTTCTATCACCCGTTTTTAACATTCGGTTAAAGACGGATTTATCTTTTCTTGATGAGGGTGAGTCATGGTTCTAGAAGGTTCTAGATGGTGACTAGGATTAGTGACTCATGTTGCATTAATTGTTCATTTAATGTGTTTTGATGACTAGGGTTTTTAGTTCAATGTATGCATTAAATGAGAGTGCAAGGTGTTTAGATGATTCATTCATTTCATTCATTGTTATGGTCACCTCCCTCTCTCTCCTACACTCACCCCTCCTCCTATAAGTGGCCGGCCACTTCTTGGTGGTTGACATGGTTGTTCATTTGAGAAAAGATTATAGTTTTAGTGTATGGAAATTTCATAGCCCTTTTCATTCCATCACAGTTCCAAAAAGGCAACCTCATTAACCGTTCGTCCATGGCTTTGGACGAAGCGAGAAAAAGTGTTCTACTCCTTCTCTACATCATCTTGGTCGTCTCTTTTAGCAAACTTGACGATCGAGTTGCCTCGGTTCAGAGGCGGGAGCCTGTTTAAAGATCCGTCGATATGGTGCCACCTGGACGAGAAGACTGGAGATTCAGGAGATCAGAGCAGCCGCAACGAAGCGTGGGATGATGGTTGAAGACCGAAGGACTCGGATCGTTCGGTATAACTTTTCTACCCACTTTGTAGTTTGTTAGTTTAGCTTTAATAGCAGATCCAGGTTATAGTGTAAGTGCACGGCGGCGCCCCGGCCTCCATCCCGAGGCCAAAATGCGGAAGCGGTGATAAACTTTAATTTTGCGAACTTAGCAAACCGGCACCACCGCGCACTAAAACCCTGATCGAACCATTAACTAGTCCTAGCTAACTACAAGAGGGGGAAGAGAGATATACCGACTGATCCGAGTCCTCCGGTCTTCTCGTCGTCGTCCCAATCTCCTGCGGAAACTCCGGTCGTCGCCTCCTTGCCGGATAGGGCACCACATCGTCTGCATCTTTTACGGGCTCCCACCTCAATACCGAGGCAACTCGGGCACGAAGCTGGCTAGTCGACGTGCCCAAGATTTGCTGTAGAATTTGTAGTGCTCAAGTCTCATTTGGGGTTGTAGGAATTGCCATTGGTGGAGGAAATGAACCATATATATCTTTTGATGAACAAAGGGATTTTTGGCATGGGAATGAGACACAATTTTCTTCTCTCAAATTTTGGACAGCCCACTAAGGGGAGTGGCCGGCCATGACTTGTGTGGGGATGGGAATGAGAGGAGAGAGTGATAGAATGAGAGAGGCCACACAATAATGAAAGAGGGAATCAAAAGCAATCATGAAAGAACATGATCACTAACACCAAAACCACACTCTACCACAACCTCATCATCTCAACAAAGTCAAGCCATCATGAAAACAAAGTCAAGGTATGGTCCACCCGTCATGAACCATCATGAAGTCAAGAATATGCAAAGACCCCCTCCACAAAAGCTTATTTGCACAAATGCAAATAAGCCCTCCTCCACCAATCTTCGGCCAATGAACGATACAAAGGAAATTGGCCGAAACGGAAAGCAAACTGGCAACTCCAGAAAACTGGTCCCGTAATAAATTACAGGAAAACCCCGATACTGTGTATACACACCCGCATTTGTATTCCGACCGAAATACAAATGCAATGAGACAAATCTACACTGTACTATACTAGGATCCGACTTAAACCAAAGCCGGCAAGTAATATCCGTTCGATCCTGATTCGTGCAATACCGCACGTATCTGATCGAACCCTGCCATATATCCATACGGCCTGTAGTACAAACTGTCCGATCCTGATCCGTGCAATACCGCACGTATCTGATCGGACCCTGCCATATCTCCATACGGCATCTACAACTTTTCACCCGAAAGCTGAGTAACTGAATGTGGGGGACTCTAAAGACTCGTCAACATCTTGGTTGTGGATTTAACCACTAGCACGTCAGAGGTATAAGCCAATACGTAACGGGCTACCAGGTATTGACTAAAAGGGACGTCTGTGAGCGAACTCAGCCTGACAACCCTACTGAGCCTGTCAGTGACAATATCCGTACAGTCTGGTCCGTTCGTCTATGAGCATCGCATGGCGGGCCTAGGGGGTTGGTAAAAGTCAGACCCCCAAAAGCGGTACAAGTCGTGTCGGAGTATAGCCCAGAACACCCTGAGATACTACTGGAATACCTACCAGTAAATCTCTTTGCCTCGGCCGAGGGCATCGTGTAATGGCTCTCCTAGACACAGCGCGACCTCACCCCCAATACCGGGAGAGACGAACCCCTGAAGATGCGCTCACTGCCTCCATGTGGCTCGGGACTGTACCCAACTAAAACCTGTTTGCACGACTCCTTTGAGCCGTGGTAGCGTAGTAATCAAAGTACAGTGGGAACTCACACGAGACAAATGACGATCCCCAGGTCGATGAACTAACCTGTACACATGTCACCAGGGAACTGCCATCTGACGTCTGGTATATGACCAACTAGCATGTTCCCGGCGAGTCATGTCCGGTGTACTCATAACCCAATGAGCACCTGTATACATCTTAGGTGAACGAACTGACACCAGTGGCTTGTGAGACCGGCCACCGCCCCTCGTCGGGGTCTCGAATGTACACACTAGTCTACTCTGGAGTATCGATGCCCTATCTCGAAACTCCCACGACTAGGGACCATTTAAGGATGAGCTTATAGACTACCAGCTCCCACGTATATGATCGTCCTCATACTGCTGGTGGTCAAGCAAGAATCCTAAGGGCTCTATCAACGTGTAATAGCGACTTGTCAGGTCACCTAAAGCAGTACACGATGATAAAGGTAAACCAGATAGCATACTATCATCATGAGTAAGACTGTCCTATCGGGATAGGTCCTCCATCAATCATTGTAATCACGTGCCTGTGATCGAATAATTGAATCTGAGGGCACTATCTCCAACATATAGTATGCGATAGCGCCAGTTTGTAAAAAGTTTTTGTTCCGCATTTGGCGTCTGTTAGACGGCCGGGGAGCTACCGTGGACTTACATCAAGTTCTACCCGTCAATTTCCAGGTTAATTTGAACCCATCCATACATACCCTTGACTTTGGCCAACAAAGCAGTACGACTGTCCCAAACCAACACATCTATCTATGCTGCATATGAATATTAAATAGCTACCAAACACTGTGCCTTGACTTTGGCCAACAAACACAGCTTGAATACTATTGACTATCTATATGAAATGACGGAGGGCTACGACTGGTTTTGGCAAAACCGTGAACGTAGTGAACTTGATATAATCGAAGGAACCTGATACTTTTTAAAAGGAGTGGTTAAAGCTCCGCAATTAAAAAATTCTGATCTTTTAAAATAACTGAGTGGTTTCTTTTAAATTTGTTCCAACGATTTATTTTCGGTTTATTTTCTTTGCATTATAATAATGCGTCCCATCATTTATCCTATCATTGCAGAAAACAACGAAAATACCACGTCCTCTTATGCCATCCGCATTCGCCACTGGGTCCCGTCATCACCCGTTAGGTTACTTAACTAACGACAGGGCGGGGGCTGGGCTAGTGCGGGTGTAAAACAAAAGTGACGTATAATAGCTATCATATATAGATATTGTACATTCGTCAGACGCAATAATAAGCATTGCAGATCACAAATTAACTTTATTGGATATACTAGAAATCCGCATTTTCTTTGAGCCTGCAATAAAAGACGGATTACACAGTTGTGATGAATAGCCATTACCCTACCCTAGACCCCTACGGGTACGACAAACTACCCGCCAAGTGCCCGAAGTGAAGCGGTCTCCCTCAAAACGTGAGTAGGCCACTAAACACTTCAAAGTACCCGGTAGTTTGTGCACCCCACCTTGGTGTAAGTCCATGTCACTGATCGCACGCTTTTGGCGTGTCGGATGTTCAAAGAATTAAAGTGTAACCGCGATCAGGACGGTGTCGCTTTGCAGCTAGCCGGTTGAGCACGGGTCGGTCCACAGGGAGATGGTGGTATTTTACCTTCTTGTCTTAGACGAGTCAATAAAGAATCTGTATGTTTGTTCGGTCTAACTTATGTGTTTATTTGCAAGTATAAAGTTGTTAAGAAAAGATACGAGATTGTAAGCTAAGAAATCCGTACTCAAAAACCTTTGAGCCGAGTCTTGACCAATTGAAGATAGAGCAATCGGCAACAACGTGGATTAGGGGATTTAATCGCGGTATTCGTGGAATCCGGCTTATTTACCCTTGTCCTTCCGTTCTTGTCTCTTTCTTTCGCCTCCGGCCAAACCGAACGCAACCGGTCGCGGTTAGGAATCACCGTTACCTTGTCAGGGTAGGGTGCCTAACGGAGTGCTTGCGTATGGTTTGGGCGAAGTTCAAATGGAAAATAACGGGAAAAGGAATTGGCAAAGAAATGTTAACTTATAATACCGTATTTCTTCTTAACAATAATAATAATTACAACATTCACAAAATGAATAAAAGAGAACAAAAAGAAAAGAACAAAGAAAAGAATACAAGTAATTAAGTGCATGGAATTAAATTGCAAATAATTAAAGACAAGGTAATAAAAAGCAAGTAAAAAAAACGATAAAAAGAATACGAAACTAGGACTCAAGACAAGCATGTGATCAATAGCCAACCCTTAAACTTGCAAGCTCAATGAAGAGGTTGCAAGATCAAGGGAAGGGTAGAGAACGCATGTGAAATGAAGTGCTAGTCCCATGAGAAAATACGACCCTTGAGATCAATAACTAACCCTTAACCATTCAAGCTCAATAAAGAGGTTGAATGAGCAAGAGAAATCAAGAATCTCAAGGGGGAGCAAACTAACAAGAAAGATAAAAAACCCTCATCTTCATTAACATCCACTCAAAAGCTCTCACTACAATTTCATGGAGGAAGAATGAAGAAGAAGAAGAAAGAAGAACAAAACTACAAAAAAGAAGAACAAAGAAAGCTCAAAAATTGCTCCCTTGGTTTGGCTCAGATCTGCTGTATTTATAGGCAGGAGAATGGATTTCTAGGGCAACCAGCAGACTACATGTAAAAAGACCTAACTACCCACCAAAAATAATGCAGAGAGGGCCCCATCTAGCCGCGCATGCGCGGCCAATACCCCCTATTGGCCGCGCATGCGCGGCCGTACAGTGGAATTGAGTGCTGGTCTTTTGTCATCTTCCCTGGTTTGCTTTGTCCTCGTGTTTGCAATCTTCAAAATGCGCAAAAGTCTTCAGAATATCTCCAGATTTCCAAGTCCAAGATTGCATTATCTTTGTTTACTTTTGACTTTATCTCCCTCGAGCTCCGCGCACCCATTGATTCTTGTGCAGCCCCTCTTGTGCTCTGTGCTTGTCCGAGACATGAATGACCGCTGTCATATGTCTTGTCCTAGGAACCGGTACGCAGCACCGGAAGGATATGGATGACCGGAACCCGGCTTTTATCTGTTGTCAACAGATGTTCTGTATTTGGTGTAACTGTGGAGATTTTGTCCTGATTTGCAATATTTGTACTGGAAACCTGTATTCTGTAAACATGTAACAAACACGGATTAAAAGCACCTACCTATAAACACACGAGCGTAAGAATGGGCGGTATAAAATGCAATATTCTGATATGAACAGTCGCGCACCCCACGAACTTGCGGGGAGGCAGAATATATGAAAAACGATTATCAAAGCTCCGTAACACGGACTTGAGCGCAAGAATTGTATCTAAACCATTGTTAACTATCTACTAGAGGTTTAACTACTCGGATTCGAAGTTATACCTCACGTTACTTGTCCTTCGGGTCTTCATCGCGGTCCTCCACTCCTCGTAGGCTCCTTGGAACATCGAAACCTCAACGGATTCCTTGAGTCAAAGACGATCCACCCGAGAGCTCCTACGCCAAGCTTTATCTCTAACTTGAGATAACAAGGTTACTCAAAGTGCTAATCTAAGCTACCTAGGGGATATAGAGTGAGGTTATGGATGTATTAGTCTAGCTAACCCTTGATCTCAACACAGGAGAGGTTAGGGTTAGGGTCTCAAGAATGAGAGAGCTTGAGGACAGAGAAGGTGGTGATTAGAATGAATTGAAATTGTTTCTCACTTCTAATATATTATGAAGCATAAAGAACTATCAAATGAATAAATCAAATGCATTATCATCATGCTTCATTCAATATGTGTAATGAATCATCAAGTGAGTCATTAAGCAATAAATGCTTCATTAACTCACTTGAATGATTCATCTCATGAGTCACAAAATCAATTAATGCTAATGCCACCTTACCCTCCAAGTCACCATGCTTCTAGAAGCTTCCCGGAAAATTACGAGAACGCCCCTCCAATCCATGAAAACACGGAAAAACTTTAGACTGTATAAATCCAATAACCTGATAGTAGAAACTGGCTTAAACCACAGCCGACTAGTAAAAACTGTCCGAACGTCGTATGTGCATAAACATACGTATGCGTCCGAACTCTTGTCGTAAAACCATATGACCTCTATATCATTTCACCTGGAGTAGGGAAACTCTCTGTGTGGGACTCTAAAGACTCGACACTACGTTGGCAATGGGTTTAACTACAGACCGCAAGCGGCACTAACTGTACGTAACGGTCCCCAGGTAGATGTCGATAAGAAGGCCGATATGGAAAACCATCCGAACTCCTACTGAGCCTGATGTGACAATCTCTGTACAGTCCGGTCTGTTCGTCTAAGACTATCGCATATTGAGCCTAGGGGGCGGCAATCGTCAGTCCCCTAATAGCTGTATAAGTCGTGTCGGAGCGTAGCCCATTACACCCTGAGAAACTACTGGAACTTACCAGTAAATCTCGCTTGCCCTGGCCAGGGACTTTGCGTAATGGCTCTCTGACACAGCGCGATATCAACTGCCAATACCGGGAGAGACGAATCCTGTCTAACCGCCACTGCCTCTAAGTGCTCGGGACTGCACCCAACTGCTACCTGTTTGCACGACTCCTTTGAGCCGTGGTAGGGTAGCAATCTAAGAACAGTGGGACACACTCGAGGCGAAGTGGCAGTGTCAAGTCTACGTACTATGCTGTACTCATGTCACCCGGGAACTGTTAACTGACGATGGGTACAATACAACCAATCAGTTCCTCTGCGAGTCCTGTCCGGTGTACCCATAACCTAACGAGCACCTGTATACTATCTCCAGTACGACGTACTGATGGCTGTGGGACAGACCATCTCCCTAACTGGGATGAGAAGCGTACACACTTAGTCTACTCCGGAATATCGATGCCCTGTCTCAATAATCCTACGACTAGGGACAAGTATAGGATGTTGCTTATAGACTACCCAGCCCCCACTAGTGTGACTGCCATCACAACGCTGGTAATCAAGTAAAGATCCTATGGGCTCTATTAATATGTATAAGTGATACGTTATAAGAAACATATGCACATATTAAAGTAGACACAAACCAAGTAGCATACTACTATTTTTAGCAAGACTGTATATACAACTGTGAATATCCCAAGCTTCCATTAAGTAATATACATACAAGTATGATACAATAATGGCCCCTAGGGCATATACACTAACAATCTCCCACTTGCACTAGGGCCATGAGCTGGCATATCGTAGACCTATCATCTCGAATAGCCTCTCGAACTGCGTCTGAGGAAGGGCCTTTGTGAATAGATCAGCAACGTTATTCTCTATCTCTACTCTTTTCACCTCGATCTCCCGGCGATCTACGATCTCCCTGATCTGGTGGTACCGCCTTAAGATGTGTCTGGATTTCTGATGGGAGCTGGGTTCCTTCGCTAAAGCTATAGCGCCGTTGTTGTCACAATACAGAGGTATTGGATCAACACTAGTAGGAACCACCTGAAGTTCTGTGAGGAACTTCTTCATCCAGACAGCTTCTTTTGCGGCATCGCAAGCAGCTATTTATTCCGCTTCCATTGTTGAGTCAGCAACGGTCTCCTGCTTGGAACTCTTCCAACAGACCGCCCTTCCATTGAGGGTAAAGACATAACCCGACATGGACTTGGAGTCATCCTTGTCACTCTGGAAGCCGGAGTCGGCAAAGGCCTCCATCTGGAGGTCTTTTCCGCCATACTCCAAGAACATCTCCTTAGTCCTCTTCAGGTACTTGAGAATGTTCTTTACTGCTATCCAGTGCTTCTCCCCTGGGTTTGCCTGATACCGGCTTACAACGCTCAATGCGTATGCTACATCTGGTCTGGTACATAACATCGCATACATTATAGAGCCTACCGCAGAAGCGTAGAGTATAATCGACATGTGATCCCTTTCCAAATCTGTCTTGGGAGACATCTCTTTGGAGAGGGTGATTCCGTGACAAGCCGGTAGGGTACCGTGCTTAGAATCATCCATACTGAATCTCTTCACTATGGTGTCTATGTATCTGGACTGCGAAAGTCTCAACATCCTTTTTGATCTATCACGATAAATCCGGATCCCCAGAATGTAGGTGGCATCACCCAGGTCTTTCATGGAAAATTTATGTGAAAAGAATCTTTTGACTGACTGTAACATAGGAATATCATTTCCTATTAGGAGAATGTCTTCCACGTACAAGACGAGGAATACTACAGCTCTCCCTATAATCTTACTGTATATGCAAGGTTCATCTGGATTTTTTATAAAGTCAAATTCTTTGACAGCATCATCAAAACAGATGTTCCAACTGCACGATGCCTGCTTTAGTCCATAAATGGACTTAAGCAGCTTGCATACTTTACCGCTGCTCCCACTTTGAATGAATCCCTCTGGCTGATCCAAATAGACGCTCTCTTCCAAATTACCATTTAGAAAGGCCATAGCCACTGGAGAAAAGGTTTCGTCATAGTCCAAACCAGGTCTTTGATGGAAACCCTTTGCAACAAGTCTAGCCTTATAGGTTTCAACCTGTCTATCTACACCAATCTTCTTTTTGAAGATCCATTTGCATCCTACGGGTTTTACCCCATCTGGAGCAATGTCCAAAGTCCATACTTTGTTAGTGTACTTAGACTCCATTTCGGTCCGCATTACATCCAGCCATTTTACCGAGTCACCGCTCTGAATGGCTTGCTGGAAGCTAGTATGGTCATCCTCATCAATGACACAATCCTCTCTATCCCCATCTATGAGAAAACCGTAGTATCTCTCAGACGGATGAGATGGCCTACTACTCCTGCGGAGGGGTGTGGGAATGTCCAATTCTTCTTGAACTACTGGTTCTACCATACTTTCAGTTGTAGTTTGTGGTTCTGGAATTTCTTCCAGTTCTATTTCGCTCCCACTGGTATCCTTTTCTAAAACTTGCTGTTCTAAAAAATGGGCATTACGAGAAACAAAAACCTTTTGTTCCTCTACGTTATAGAACAGATACCCCTTGGAGTTCTTGGGATATCCCACAAACTTACATTGTACTGATCGTGCCTCGAGCTTGTCCGCATACTGTTTTTTAACAAAAACCGGACATCCCCAAATCTTCAGATACTGAAGATAGGGTTTCTTCCCACTCCACATCTGATATGGGGTGGTAGGCACTATCTTGGTAGGAACCCTGTTCAGAAGATATGCCGCTGATTCTTGCGCATATCCCCAGAATGATCGCGGTAACTCAGCGTTACTCATCATGGAATGAACCATATCCAATAGGGTTCGGTTCCTCCTTTCCGATACACCGTTATGTTGTGGCGTGTATGGAGGAGCAAGCTGAGAGAGAATTCCATTCTCTTTTAAGTAACCCAGGAACTCCGCACTTAAGTATTCACCACCTCGATCAGATCTCAGTGTCTTTATACTCTTGCCTGTTTGTTTTTCCACTTCATTCTTGTATTCTTGGAATTTCTCAAAAGCCTCGGATTTATGCTTCATTAAGAAGACATATCCATACCTAGAGAAATCATCTGTAAAAGTAATGAAGTAGGAATAACCACCTCGCGCATGTGTAGACATTGGACCGCACACGTTACTGTGTATGAGTCCCAAGAGCTCGCTTGCTCTTACTCCGTGTCCAGTGAACGGAGTCTTTGTCATCTTTCCTTTGAGATAAGATTCACAAGTAGCATAAGATTGATATTCGAACGGATTCAAATATCCTTCTCTATGTAACTTAGTCAACCTTCTCTCATTGATGTGACCTAGTCTACAATGCCATAAGAAATCCTGATTTATTTATGGAGAATTTCTTTTAAGTGTGTTCTGGACATTGAAAACCTGAGCTTGACTTAATACGTATATACCGTTATCTAATGTACCGGACCCAATCAAAACTTGATTTAGGTGGATGTTAACTACATCGCTTACGAATGTAAAATCATATCCCTCTCTCGAAAGTGAGGACATTGATATGATATTACAAGTCATACTAGGTACATATAAACAGTTACGTAGAATCAATATATGCCCACTTGTCAAACCTAGGCGATATTCTCCCACGGATTCAGCGTCTACGCTCATTCCGTTTGCAACTCTGAGAGACCAATCACCTACCTTTATAACTCTACGGTTTCATAAACATGTATTGAATTAAAGATATGAGATCCTGCTCCGGTATCTAGTACCCAGGAAGTAGAATTAATTGACAAACAGTTCTCAATAACAAATACACTTGAGGCTGAAGCCACAACATGCTTCGAATCCTGGCTACTGGCTTTGCTAGCCCTGCAATCATTCTGCCAATGTTTATTCCCGTAACAATAGGAACGTCCCTCTTTTACTATATCCAGTCTCAAAACTTTTGCCTTTCTTTTTCCTTCTACTTCCCTGGTTTCCTTCAGGGTAGGAGGCAGAGACTGTAGAATCAAGTCAGTAACTCACTCGTTTCCCAACGCGGTCTCCAGGTCCTGGAGCTCATCAATACAGCTAGTCATTGTAAGGACGTTGTCCCTTACAGATGACCTGTCAGCCAACCTCGCTTGAATTAATTTGTTCGAGGTCTCATATCTTGCGATATGAGATTGCTCTCCATATAAATCTTTGTTATGGAGAAAGATGGAAACTAAGTCCATCTTCTCGTACTGCTTCTGGTATACACCATCAACTGAAGCTAACACAAGGTACTTAGCTTTCGCTTTATCTTTTTCCCTTGTCTGACGGATATCCATATCCGCGACAGTGGAAACTGGACCTGGGACGGCGGGATCTTGAGTAGTAATAGGGTGGTCCAGCTTGTCATAGGCAATGGACATCTGGACAGACTTTTACCACTCATATAAGTAAGATTCAGTCAATTTATTATCTAGATGTAACCTAGTCGTGGTCATAAGGTCGCTGCAATTTAAGAGAGAGAAGAAAATACTATTAGCATGATGCTCTTGCATGTTTAGAATGGTTTTTAATTTATCTAAACAGGATGGCTCCCACTGTTTCTCGAATCCCTCCTCAAACCATAAAAGAAGAATTAGCCAGGACTATTCTTACCATACAATTCTTGCTTAACCGTTCAGCCATGTCAGTGTCGATACTTCGAGGGAGGTTTTCCAACGCTTTCGCGAAGTTCCTTAATTAAATAACCTCTTTTCTCTTGGGGGGTAACCCCGCTGACACCTTTCTAGGCACCTACTTGGTTTATAGCATTGATCGTTAAGTGACGAATCTTCTGATAAGTAGTATATACTCACAGTAGGATCGGGATCAAAAATACCATCGTATGATAATGTTGAAAGAATCCTACCAACATTCATCAAACTCAAAAATGGTATGCTCTATCTGCAAATTTCAGTTACTTTAGAAATTCCCGATATAGATTTTTGCCCCATGCTCTTATGACCTTGGCGTTGGTCAAAATGTCATAAGTCACATGTCAAGTTCTACCCATCAATGTCCTAGTTAATTTGAACCCATCCGTACATATTGTAGGGATCCTAGGCACACCCATGAGGTTCCACAACTAATCAAACATGGCCAATTCAAAATTTTACATGTGCCGAGAAACCCTAATGCTAGATCGTTAACAAGAGGTAAGGCGAAACAAGCAAGTTAACAACTTTAACTAAGAGTGAAAGAGACTACAACCTTTGTAGATCCGGTCCTCCACTTCTCTAGCTTCGTGTTGACGTCCCTCCGCTGCGATCATCGGAATCCCGGACCCTTGCGTCGATTTCATCGAAGAAATGGACGGGCTAGGTCGTTGACTTCGATGCCGAAGATGATCTACGTCGAGGAGACTCAAAATCAAGCTCCACCTTCACTAGGTCATGAAACTTGTGAAGATAACACACTTTACTACATGGCAAGTGGTAGAGGATGAAGAAATAGGAAGTGGGTTCACTTTGGATTTGGATTTCTCACTTGGAATCATCATTTGGAAATTTCTAGCAATGGTTTCTTCTCTTCATGAAGAAGAAGAAGAAGAAAGAAAAGAAAATGAATTATCAATCATAGAAAATCAAGTGATGGTTATCATTTTAGCAACCATGGGTGAGTGTAACTAGTGTAGAGACTAAACTAGGGTTTAGGTGAATGGTTAGGTTAAGGAAAGAAACAAAATGGTCAAAGCTTCATGAAGCTTCAAGGTAAAAACAAAAGAAGCCACCATTTTGTTTCTTGCCCTAAAATAAATAAATAAAATAAATAATTAAGAAAAGATAACAAAACCTTAACCATTAACCTAAAAATAGTTTAAATCAAACATATACCCAAGTTTGCATGTATCATCAAACATGATACAATCAAGTGCACAAAAATATATCACATATACTACTTGTGCACATCAAGTGAGAAAATCAATCTTAAGTGAACAAATACTAGTTAATGTAAAGTAATATATCTAATATATAATTATACATTAAATCATTAAATCAACACTTGATTTAATGATCTGGTCATATTGCATATAACCGACTAATATCAAGTGTATCAATGTATCGAATCTACACTTGATTTGGTAACCCGGCTATATCTCATATAACCGTCCGATGATACAAATCGCGAGAATAGAATCCAGTATCACATACTGGTATTATTCTCGGTCCCGCACATATCTCATATGCGCTCCTATTTCGTTTCGCTTGAGCCAGGAAACCTCTGTGTAGGACTCTAAAGACTCGTCAATACGCCGGCAGCAGGTGATGATCATATCAAACACCCACAAGCCGCAAGTGGTCTGCTAAACGTAACGGCCACCCGGGTATTGAGCGATCAGAAGATCAACGAGCAAGCCCACTCACACTCCTGTGAATCCAACCAGTAACACTTACCGTACAGTCCGGTCTGTTCGTCTGATATGTCGCATATCTCGCCTAGGGGTGGTAAACGTCAGACCCCAGTAGCTTGATAAGTCATGCCGATGTAAAGTCCATAACAAGCGTGAAACTACTGATAACTCTTACCAGTAAATCACTGCAACCCTAGCCAGGGATTTCCAGTTATGGCCATTCGAGCATAGCGCAACATCAACCCCCAATACCGGGAGAGACGAATCCCCTCCTATCGCTCATTGCCTCGATGTGAATCGGGACTGTACCCAAAAACCACCTGTTTGCACGACTCAGTAGAGCTGTGGTAAGGTGGAAATCAAAGCACAGTGGGAAACACACAAGACTCTATGACGATCTCGGGTCAACAGACTAAGCTGTACCAGTGTCACCAGAGAACTGCCATCTGACGTGAGGTATAATACCATCTGGGAGTTCTCGGCGAGTCCGTTCAGTGTACCCAGTCTCCACTGAGCACCCGCATACCATCTCTGATGTCAAACACCAATGGATATGGGATCATCCATCGCCCATCATATAGGTCGAGAAGATATACGCTAGTCTACTCTGGAATATCGATGCCCCGTCTCGATATTCCCACGACTAGGAACATTGAAGGATGTACTCATGGACCACCCAGGCCCCACTAGTATGATCTACATCATATTCCTGAAAGTCGAGTACACATCCTAAGGGCTTTATCAACATGTAACAGAGAGATAGAAAGTATACATGTTAAGATAAAGAGCAACCAGATAGCGTACTATCATGTCGAGCATGAAAGTCCTACCTATATATGTCCCAGCATCCACTAAAATATACATCCAATGTACAGTAATGGCCTCTAGGGCATACATATAACTAACAATCTCCCACTTGCACTAGGGCCATCTGTAGCTGTGGTTGCAGTATCTAATACTCAACCATCCCATGAAAGTCTCTCTTTGGGAAAAAGGCCTTCGTGAGTGGATCCGCCGTGTTGTCCTCTGAGTCTACTCTCCTAACCTCGATCACCCTGGAGATCAACTATCTCCATGATCAGGTGATGCTGCCTCAGAATATGTCTGGGTCACTGATGGGACCATGGTTCCTGGGCCGAAGCCACTCTTCCATTGTCACACAATGGTAGGAACCTAGTTCATCTCATGAACCACTATACACCCAAACTGCCTCTTTGGTAGTATCTTTAATAGCGATGTTACCAGCCTTCATCGTGTAGTTTGCCACGGCATCTAGCTTGGAACTCTTCCAACATACCGGTCCTTTACTGAGGGTAAAGACAATGCCTGCGACTGACATTCAGTCGTCTTTATCACCCTGGAACCTTTCCAGTGATTCTCCCTAGGATAGATTGATACCATCTCACTAAATCTAGTGAGAATCCTAACATCTATTTAGATCTAACTTATAGATCCAAAACTCAGGATTTAGGAGGTATCACTTTGATCCTATATGGAGAATCCATGTGACAAGAGGAGATTGACCGAGCGTAGCATAGGAAACTCTTTTCCTATCAAGAGTATGTTGTCCACGTACAATACGAGGATGACCACCTTATTCTCTACTACCGTTTTGTATATACAAGGTTCATCTACCATTTTGATGAAGTCAAACACTTTGACTACCACATCAAAACAGACGTTCCAACTCCGCGATGCCTACTTTATTCTGTAAAGCAACTTACACACGTTTCCACTGCTCCCACTGTTTACGAAGCCCTCTGGCTGTGTTCTTATAGACGTTCTCATCTAAATCATCATTTTAGAAAAGCAGTCATGGCACCCAACCACCAGATATCATAGTCATGGTATGTAGCAATGGCAAGTAGGATCTGGATGGACTTAAGCATAGTCCCTGGAAAAGGTTTCATCATTATCCACGCCTGGTTGATGACTAAAACCTTTAACAAGTCTAGCTTTGAAAGTCTCAACTTTTCCATCTACACCAAGTAATCTTCTCAAGATATACTTGCTCCTGATGGTGATTTAACCCTTCAGATATAGCAAACAAAGTCCACACTTTGTTGGTGTATATGGATTCCATCTCAGATCGCTAAGCATCCAGCCATTCTTACAGAGTCCCTACACTTGATGGCCTGTTCGAAACTAGTTGGGTCATCATCTCATGATGTAATCCTTGCTCATACTGTCATCGAAAAACCGAAGTATCTCTCGGGTGGATGAGGAACCCTACTAGATCAGCGGAGAGGCTGAGGTTCGTCGGGGACTATTGAATCCTTTGGTTCTGTCAAATCAGCTGCAGTTTTATATAGCTGGAACCTTTCCAGTTCTACAGAACTGACATTGCCTTGATCTTGTCCGGATTTTGCTTTTGGCATAGGCCGGACAATCCCAAATCTTAACTTACTTAAGAGATAGGTTCTTCCTATACCATATCTTATATGGAGTGGTAGGCACTGATTTGAATCGAACCCAATTCAATAGGTATGCAGCTTCTCAAGTGCATAACCCTAAAAGGAAATAGGTAACTCAGTAGTACTCATCATAGAGCACACCATATCTAATATGGTGCAATCGCTCCACCCTGATACACCGATGTGCTGTGGTATATTCAGAGGAGTAACACGGAGAGAGAATCTCATTCTCCTTTAGAATAGTCCAGGAATGCCATGCACAAGTATTCTCCTCCCTGATCTTATCATAGGACATAATACTTATACCCGTATTTTGGTTCTCTACTTCTAACTTATATTCTGTCAATATCTCAAAAGGTTCGAACTTATGTTTCAACAGGAACATATAACTGAATCTTGAGAGATCATCAGAGAATGTAATGAAGTACAAAGAACCGGTCCTGGCATGTGTAGACAGGAGACCTTATATACATCATCATGTATCAGTCCCAAGAGTTTACCAACTCTTTCTCTATTTCCAATAAACAGAGCTATGGTCATCTTATCTTTGTGACATGACTGGCAAGTTTCACAAGATGTAAATTCAAACTGATTTAAATATGCATCTAAAATGTCACTTCAGCCAGTCGGGTCGCATTGATATGACTTAGTCTACAATGCCTCAAGAAGGATTCGTTCATTTCTGAACTCTTCCTCTTGTGTGTGTTCTGTATACTAGGAACTATAGTTTGATTTAGAACGTCAATGTTTTTAGATGACGTGCCTGAACCGATCAACTTTTGAAATGTTCAAAACAATATTCAACAATACAAAATTATATCCTTTCTTTAATAAATAAAGAGATTGATATGATTTTGTATATCAGGTTCGGTATCTAATAGCATTTGTTCAGAATCAATGTATTTGTAATACAGGGTGACAGTGACCAACAGACCTAGCTGCAACACTTGCACCGTTTTCTGTCTCATGAAACTTATCACCCGTTCTCAGTTCTCTACCTAACTGTAGTCCATATAACGGATTATATTTGCGGGATCCTGATCCGGTATCTAATACCCAGGACGTAGAGGACTTGAGAAACAGTTCTTTATAATGAACACACCCGAAGATGATGCATCTCATGCACTTTCTTCGTTTGGGCGGCATGGAAATCCTGGTAATCCCCTATTTCCTACTCGGTCTTATAACATTTATAAGTTGGAGCGGGACCAACGTTCCCCAGCTCAGTATAACAAGCGGGTTCGGTCAATACATCCATATTATTATCTTGATTAAGGCGTGATATGGTCGCTATCTGGAGAGAGAGAGAAGAAAACACTCTGCGTGCGCTCTTGCAAGATTAGATGGGTTATTTATTTTATCTAATCAGGATGGCTCCCACTGTTTTTATCAAATCTTCCTTCAAACCCTAAAAGGAAAGACTAGCCGGGATTAATTACACTCTACAAGTTCGCCAATCTTTCAGCCAGGCTAGTGTCGGTACTTTGAGGGAGGTTCCCCGTGCTTTCGCACGGACCTAATTACAGTAAACCTCGTTTTCCCAGAGGCATAACCCCGTTGACACCTTTCTAGACACCTACTTGATCGGCTAATTGTAAAGTGCAAAACTCTCCCAGGAGTAACAATTACTCGCAGTGGGTATCGGGATCCAACTATCATATAGAAGGTATGCAATCTCATTGCAAATTTCAACACTTGAAACTCTCGATAATGGTTTTTACCCCTAGCACCTATGACCTTGGCTAAGGTCAACAAATCAGAAGCACTAGTCAAGTTCTACCCGTCATTTCGTGATTAATTAGACCCACCCACATGACCCTTGGCTAAGGTCAACAAAGCCACATGACTGTCCTAACTAATCGCATCATATGCGGTGTAGGAAGACATCACTTAGCTACCGTAAACTACGCCTCGGCTATGGTCGACAAACGTAGCACGAATACTAAGTACTCTACTTCCTAAAATGACGGAGGGTTGCGGATGGTTTTTGAGAAAACCTTTAACGCTTTGAACTTGATCTCGTTGCGGAATCAAATGGTTTTTAAATGGAGTGTTTTTTAGGCTTTTCTAGTTTTGCTAAAGGGGTCACTCCCGGTGAATGGATCGTCGGCCCTTTCCTCATCGAATAAGGTGCAGGATATATCATATATACAGCTGTGCAAAGCAGAAACTATAGAAGCAATCAAAAGACAAACCGAGGGTTGTAGCATCTGCCAGTTATTGCTAAAGGTGTCACTCCCGGCGAAGGGATCGTCGGCCCTTTCCTCATCGAATAAGGTGCAGGATGTTCTACAAGGAACACCGCGATGCAAAGCAAGAACTGTAGCTACCTGTTTTTTTTTTTGAAATTCGATTCCACAACATCTTTTAGGTTTATTTTCTTTCATTAATCTCATTAATGAATGTCCCATCATTTAAGTCCACCTAAACATCACAGATAAATATAACGTACGCTTATGCCATCTGCATTCGCCTCGATGTCTCATCTACACCGTTAGGTTAGGTAACTAACGCCAGAGCGAGGCAGGTCTAGCGCGGGTGTAAAACATAAGCAACGTCTATATAATATATCATATATACTATATACTATATCTATCTCAACAAATCACATGATCACATCACAGATAACGCAGCAGAAAATATCATATGAAATATTGGATATACTAGGACGTCTGTGTTTTTAATACGAGCCAGTATAAAACACGGATTCCATGGTCGTGATGAATAGCCAATCCCACACCCCTAGACCCCTACGAGAGCGGCAAGCAACCCAACCAATTCTAGGGTTAGGAGACCCGGACTCGACTCCTCGAGATGGTCTCCCACTGGACCCTAGAACCCGGTTACTTGTGCTCCCCTCCTTGGGTCTATCCTAATGCGGAAAAGTAAATAATATACAATGGTGATATCTTCTGCAACCTGGAAGTGCCCCAACAAAAGAATATTACATACAAGTTTTAACATGAATGAAAAAGAAAACCACTCATCTCACATAAAAAAACCCCGGCTATTCAAACACGACGATCCAATATAACATATCCAGCAACACATAACATCACATGTCATCAACGTAAGTAAGTATGCATACACCGATTGTCGTCGACGTATAGCAACGACAATCGGCAATACCACTACATACTACACTTACGGTCGCAGAAAAAAAAGTGTAAAACTACAACAGTTGGAATCCGCAACCTCTTTAGACATCGCATGCCTAACCAAATGAATTCCTTAGACATCGCATGCCTAACAATTATAAACCCCGCATTTTAGTCTCATTATCGAAAACTCTTTTCAATATCAAGTCGGGCAATTCAACAAGATTCCCGACATCAAGAACGAATGTTCGTCGCAAACTTTAGTAGACGGCCGCACCCCCGATGCCGTCGACGAAGTGCACCAAGGCGGAACACCGCTGCTGCGAGCACCCGAACGGATGCTTTCGGCGATGGGGTTCTCCTACAGTTACTTGGTCGGGGCTATGGGGTGAGGCTGTCTATTAAGTTTACCCGGCGAGTATCCACGTACGCTACGTGATTGCGACGGACTTTTGATCACATCAAAATTCCGTGGCAACCGATCAAGTGAGACTAAACTGCTATGTTTATAACATTCAAATCAGTTATCTCATAACTACATGTGGATTCCAAATATTGTATCAAATTCCAGATAAATAGAAAATGTTAAACTTTCCGATCGAACAATCAAACACCCAAGTTTTCCCGAAACAGCTCAACACATGAAATAAGTTTAAAAACATTCACTTCATGCCTCAGTACCAACGGTCCAGCCGTAGAAGGGTCAAGCCAACGCCTCACATGTGGCACGCCGTACTGCCCCAAACCCTAAGGTTCAAAGGGCAGTTCAAGACGGTCACATAATCGAGTTAAGGTTTGTTGTCTTCTAGAGGGACCATCGCGTTACTTGCACTACTTAGAACGTCATTAAACTACGGAAAAATCCAACAATTGGAAATTTCCCGGCAGGGGAAAAATTGGGTATTTATATCCGGTCGAACCTTTTTAACATGTTCTAGAATATCCGGAAAACACATAGACAAAATTAGACAATACGATCGAATCTACGAACTCCCAATACAACCCAGATAACTCAACTCTTGAGTGTAAATTAAAAATTCCCAGAAAACTCAGCAATAACAGAAAGAAATTACTGTGCAAAATTCACAAAAGAATGTGACATTATGGCCGCGGAACCGCCGCACGAGCCATGCTCGTGCCGCGGTTCTGCCGCGCTTTAGTTGACTCAGGCGCACGTGCTGCACAGTAATCCCTAAAAAACCCTGCCGATTTTTCTGCATATTTTTAATTCACAAAAATCCCAGTTTTGAAAAAATGTACATAGAAGGGTTTTGGATTAGGGTTTCGGGTTCGATCGGTCTTCTAACATCGTCTACTTATCGCCTAAGGCTCTAGCTAGGCTCTGATACCACTGTAGGGATCCTAGGCACACCCATGAGGTTCTACAACTGATCAAACATGGCCAATTCAAAATTTTACATGTGCCGAGAAACCCTAATGCTAGATCGTTAACTAGAGGTAAGGCGAAACAAGCAAGTTAACAACTTTAACTAAGAGTGAAAGAGACTGCAACCTTTGTAGATCCAGTCCTCCACTTCTCTAGCTCCGTGTTGACGTCCCTCCGCTGCGATCATCAGAATCCCGGACCCTTGTGTCGATTTCATCGGAGAAATGGACGGGCTAAGTCGTTGACTTCGATGCCGAAGATGATCTACGTCGAGGCGACTCAAAATCAAGCTCCACCTTCACTAGGTCATGAAACTTGTGAAGATAACGCACTCTACTATATGGCAAGTGGTAGAGGATGAAGAAATAGGAAGTGGGTTCACTTTGGATTTGGATTTCTCACTTGAAATCATCATTTGGAAATTTCTAGCAATGGTTTCTTCTCTTCATGAAGAAGAAGAAGAAGAAAGAAAAGAAAATGAATTATCAATCATAGAAAATCAAGTGATGGTTATCATTTTAGCAACCATGGGTGAGTGTAACTAGTGTAGAGACTAAACTAGGGTTTAGGTGAATGGTTAGGTTAAGGCAAGAAACAAAATGGTCAAAGCTTCATGAAGCTTCAAGGTAAAAACAAAAGAAGACACCATTTTGTTTCTTGCCCTAAAATAAATAAATAAAATAAATAATTAAGAAAAAATAACAAAACCCTAACCATTAACCTAAACATGGTTTAAATCAAACATACGCCCAAGTTTGCATGTATCATCAAACATGATACAATCAAGTGCACAAAAATATATCACATATACTACTTGTGCACATCAAGTGAGAAAATCAATCTTAAGTGAACAAATACTAGTTAATGTAAAGTAATATATCTAATATATAATTATACATTAAATCATTAAATCAACACTTGATTTAATGATCCGGTCATACTGTATATAACCGACTAATATCAAGTGTATCAATGTATCGAATCAACACTTGATTCGGTAACCCGGCTATATCTCATATAACCTTCCGATGATACAAATCGCGAGAAAAGAATCCAGTATCACATACTGGTATTATTCTCGGACCCGCACATATCTCATATGCGCTCCTATTTCGTTTCGCTTGAGCCAGGAAACCTCTGTGTAGGACTCTAAAGACTCGTCAATACGCCTGCAGCAGGTGATGATCATATCAAACACCCACAAGCCGCAAGCGGTCTGCTAAACGTAACGGCCACCCGGGTATTGAGCGATCAGAAGATCAACGAGCAAGCCCGCTCACACTCTTGTGAATCCAACCTGTAATACTCAGCAACTTTTTGTACGTCTATACCCGTATTTTCGTTTTACCTATAAAAATTTATTTATAAATATTTATTTATTTTCAAAATCCTATTAAACCCAGATCTTATCTTTCATTCCCTCCAGCCTAAGCCGTTTTCCTTTTATTGAAATTAAACCCCAAAACAAATCGTATGTTTATTTTTTCTCGTCTAAAGTCATCCCTGAACCCAAACCCTAGTTCTAATTATTTATCCTAAACCAAAACCCAAGAACAAGAATTTAAATTCCTTTCTTTTCTTCCGGCCCGTTCTTCCTCAGCCCATCCTTCTAACTATTTTTTAAATTAAATTTTTATTTGCACCAGCCCAACTCTAAAATTCATTAATCCTATATATTTCCCTCACAAATCCCTCTGGCCCACTCTCTTTTAGATTTTCCAATAAAATTTCCTTTAAACCCTCAGCCATTTCTTTATTTTCATAAACTAAAATTTTATCAGCCTTGGCCCAACATCTTCCCGGCCCAATCCCTATTTTTTTCCCAATGAATTTTCTCTAAATTCCTGGCCCAACCTCAGCCGGCCCACATCCTTCACAATTTTTTTCCTTTTTATTCTTTGGCCCGCTCTGCTTCAGCCTCCAACCCACGTCCCCTTCCTCGACCCGACCCGTTTCACCCCAACGTCTCCTTCCCGTTTTTCCCGCTCTCCATCACTCGCAACCCACTTCCTTCGCCGTCGCCCCCGCCCGCGTTACACCCACGACGCACGCCCGAGCTTCCCTCGAGACCGTTTCTCACGCGCACCGCGACTCTCGCCAACTGACCCCGACGACACGCCCTCCACCTCTGATCTTTCCCTCCTTCCCACTCTCTCTTTCTCCCTGATATCTCCCCCTCTCTTCTTTCCTTCCCGATTCTCACTCGAATCCACGCTCCCGCCAGCGCGTCGTGCTCACCGCCATTCCCTCACGTCACTCGACCTCCCTCCTCCTTACAAGATCCGCCGGCGCCGTTTCGACCTCCTTCACGCCGTCGTTTCACCACCTTCGACCACACCCAACCACCAACACCTCCTCATTATCAACCTCCACCGAGAACCCACTCCCTCTCCCAAGCCCCCATATCTCACTGTCACAAACTTTCACTGCCGACACCTTCCTGAACCTCGCGCCGACATGTTCACTTAACTCCAACCACCGGAACTCCGACGTGCCACCGCCTGAGCTGCACCGGCGACCTTCAGCTCCTCCGTACATCACCGGCACACCCACCGCAGCAATCCCCGACGAAGATTTTTCCAGCACAGAACCGACCCTAACAGTGGCCGCAACCCACTGCTTTGGGCCGTGAAACACCATCTCCAGTAACCACTCCCTCGTCATCGCCTCATCTCTCCCCCTCAGCACCTCTTCCCTGCTCCGGCCAACCAACGCCGCAGCTTCAGTCGCCGTCGTTGCCGTCAAACGAAGCTTGAGCCGAGGCCAAGATCTGTCGTGATCGCGTCTGGCCATTACAATAGACCGCATCACTGCCATGCATCGCCTAGACGCCACCAGGCAAGTTCTATACTTGCTTCATACTATTCTACCTATGTTACAAATCAACATCGTATATATATCCCATGTTTTGCCTTATGTTAAATTTTGCAACAAAACTGTTCGATGCTTGTCCTCTTAGAAAATCATTATCATATTTGACGGAACTGGATATATTGCATTGGCCCTTGTAGGGATGGATAACGTGTGCAAATTTCATTAGAAAATACGACTGTTAAAGATTAAAAAGACTACCCCCAAGTTTAACCGTAAAACTGTAATTTTATTGTACCTGAAAATTGTTAAATTCACCATAAATCATATACATACTAGAATGGTGCGTTCGGGGACTCAAATCGAAGCCAACTCGATGAACTTTAACCCTATACTAGTTTCCAGATATTCCTGTACTCAGACTATGATGATATTTGGATCGGAGTGCGACTCTGGACTGCAGTCCAGAGCGACTCCAGTTGTTGCTTGCTGTTCCGTAATGGGTACCGCAGGATTTCCTTAACTCGTAGGTTGCGGAACTCCGCTGTTTATTGTAGGTAAACCTGTTATCTAGACAACACAATTGATTTCATTCTGTTTCGTTACCATTTGTTATTTATTCTGTAATTTAAAAGATCGGGACGCATAACAGTCCCAAAAGAATCAGAATTGACATATTAGGGTTAAACATTGTATATCTCCTGACGTGCAGATGAGATTGAAGATCCGTAGATTAAGTTGAAAACCTTACTGAAAACCCTAGAATTCATCCAACTGTCGCGTCGCTAAAATTCGATCCCAACTGGGATTAAAATGCGTTGCGAAACGGACTTCTGATTCTGAAACCGGATTTCCAGCCGCGAGTGCTTAAAATGAAATGGTTATAACTAATGATCCTGGAACCCGATTGGCTTGAAACTAAATTAGATGGATAGATAACTGAACATACTAATTATCACCTGTTTATCGTTTCACTAAACTATACACGTACGTTTCATGATAAATCGTGCAAGTGATAGAATACTACTTTATGACACCTTAATCATGCTTCATATACTGTTTACGCATCATATCATACCCATATCGTTGCATGGTTAACATAGTGATATCGTGCATTTACCCAGTGTTAGATTTTAGTGATGATTGTGGCAAGTACGTCAGTGTTCGTGTATCCGTGATTAAGTGAAAGTGATGCGTACATGTACACAATCAGTGACCCTATTATTCTATTGCATTGTCGACGTCTGTGGGATGCGTGTACGTGTGACTATAAGTGGTATGGGACACTTATGGAAGCGCTTGCACGGGTGTCACAGATAAGGCATCCGACACTGCCATTTATCTTAGGTATTAGTCAGGACGTGCTTGATGGAGGTCCTGCCTCCAGTTCTCGCGCAGACTTGTCACGGATCGATTAGTATTTAGGGTTATGGTTAGCGTTTGATGTAGACCACGGGGTGTGGGGTAGTTTAAGTGTGAGTTCAACAGAATCTCGGGAGTCCCATGCCGGCTTATATATTTAGGGAGATATATGGAGATTTACAGGGTATGTGATATACACCGTGATATACATGTTACATGTTGGGCCCGTGGTTCCTTGCCCTTGGGTTCTACCCTTGGGTGGAGGACACTCGCGAGTGGTTGATTCTCACACTTGGACTGACGATAGGCTTAGTGACCTGTGCAGTGAGACTTAGAGACTGATAGGGATACTGGCATTTATATACCTTATATACTGTGTTGACATACGTGACATATCGTTCTACTGCCTTACTGTTCCGCTGCATTGATTACTGCACACTCATATTCATGCTGTCATTGATTACTGTTATTCATATCTTATACCACTGTTAGAACTGTCACTTGATTTATATATATTATATTGCTATTGTGTCGCTCTGACGACCTGAGTATGCATGCTCAGTGTGAGGAGAAGATTTAGCCTGGACCAGAACTAGACGTGCATCACAAACATCTTGAATTGCCATTCCGAGTTACCTTTGTTTGTTCCACTTCAGGTCAGTTTATATTATTGTTTCTTTCAGTTACTGCATTTCTCATTACCTGCGCATCATTTACTGTTTACCATGAAAAACTAGTAGCCGAAGTGTTACTACGGCAGGACATTTCCTTGACCGTAGGAGCATGGCTGGCCTTGTCTACCCCTCGTATTCCGTATTTTGGAAAGCAGGGCGTGACTTGGTTTAGTTGGTATCAGAGACCAGGTTTTGCTTCGATTGGGATTGCAGTTTTCCGTGTATAGTTTGGCAATCTAAGACATCCCTCGGTCTAGATTGTAAACTTGTCATTCTTGATCCATATTCACATCGTGTGTTCAGCTTTCCATTCGCTATGGTTTCGGGTGACTTGACAAGGTTACGTGGTTTGCAATTGCACTACCATACTCTATTCAAGTGACTTAAAGTCATACAGTTGATTTCCCCACTTGTAATAAATTCATCACCTCTGATATTCTTGAATCTTCGTCCTATCCATATTATATTTTGATTCGTTTAGCTAGTGACTTATATCATCCTCAAAACTATTGTTTCAGGATCATATCTTCCAACGACTTTTCCTCTATCTCCACTCCCCAGAATCAGACTGTTGAGATCCTTAGCGTGCTGCAAGGTCTAAAGGAAGCCCAGGAGCGAACAAATGACTTGTTGGCTGAAGGACTGAGAAAACAGGTGAATCAGGCATCAGCGGCTGTCTCCAATCACAAAGGGATCCCCGTTAGATGAGGAAAGGAGAAGAAGATGAAGCGCCAATTTGTTCCCCAGCGAGAGAAGCAGCAGAAGACCCCATGCTGTGGATACTGTAGGAGGCCAGGACATCTTCAGAAGGATTGTCGCCACGCTCAGGGGAAATGTCTGATTTGTGGATCCAGTGAACATCTCATCAACGGTTGGCCAGAAAGGAAGGAGCTACAAGGAGGAGATTCGTCCACACTCCCCACTTCTGCCGAATGACGATTATTGCGTAGTCCCCCCTTCGAGGATAAAGCAGACCCAACACCGGATTCAACTCGCGTAACGATGATGCAGCGGTCTAGCAATCAAAGAAGAATTTTTATGTTTTCCTATTTCATTATTATGTTGTCATCTTTTATGAATATTTCTTTCCGTTTGAAATCTTGTATCCGTTGGACGTTTGGTTGAATGCAATAAAATTTGAATCATAATATATGTATCATTCTCATGCTTTCTCTATATCAAATTCTATTCATTATCACAGTATTTTTAAATTCTGAGCTTTCAATTCCTGCAACCGCATATTTTCCTATACTTCGTACCTAGAGCTTTTTCTTTGATGTATTCCACTGTCTAATCATGACTTTCCTTTTCAGACCAAAGCCCACCCTGGAGCAGCGCCGCATCTGGATGAAGATGCACAATCTTGCGTTTCCCTAGACCGCACGCTGATGAGTTCTGACGATGAGATAAACGGTCCCCAAGCCAACTTCGAAAACCACGATCCAGAGGGCGAAGGAGCAGCCGCCCCAGAGTTCGACATGATAGCTGATTCTGACGAAGAAGAAGGAGATCCCAAAGAGAACCCTATAGAGGAAGACCCGATAGAGGAAGATCCCGATGAAGACCCGATAGAAGAAAATCCAGTTGAGGAAAATCCCGTGGAAGAAAATCCAGAAGAAGAGAATTAGATGGAATCGGACCTCGATGATGAAGCTCCATCTGAGGAAGAAGGACCAGAAGATCAGGACCCTGCTGTGGAAGAACTCCCAATGGCGATCCCTGTGAGGCGACATGGAAACGAACGTCCCTACCTGAGTGCGCGGGCCTACCGCAACCTGCTGAATCTCCACAACCGCGACTGATGGAATTTCTCTTGATGTTGTCTTTCTGGCCAAATAAAATGTGTATAGTTTAGGGCCACTTTTCGTCTTTGAGAATGTCTTGTTTCAAATTTTCTTGAATAAAATAAATCTTCTAGATTCGTAAACCTTTTGATTATTGGTTCGTTTGATACTTGTTTATTGCCCTTATCCATTTATCTTTCTGCTGAGATCCCTGACTGTCCACCCCTACTCGTTGTATAGTTTTTCACCCTCGTTTCAATTGGAAAGTACCGCACTCTGATCCTTGGAATGAGCCACCATTTATCCTTCGTCTGTACCATGTTTGAGATCCTTCTAGGAGGAGGACCTTTTTCTTATGAAATACCGAGTTCGTTAACTTTTCAAATTCTTGATTCACATGATGTACCGACCAGTATTCTCCCCATACATTTTCTCCTTATAGTCCTCTACTGCTCACCCTTACTTCCTGTGCTGACCCGATCCCAATTCTCTGATCCTCAACCTAAAGCCGCCACTCACCAACCTTTGAATGATCCACACTTCCTTGTAGTCACTACCCTAGCTAACCTACATTTTTGTGTTCTTCCTATTACCCTAACTATATATAGGGACAGTGTTATTCAAAGATTTAGTTTTCATTATTTTGGTTCGTGTTATTGATTACTCCATTTTTGTATTTTAAGTACAACTATTATTCTTTTCATTTTCAGTAGCGCAACCTTACACCGCGCATACTTTTGGTCCATGTTTCTTAATTTCACTATACAAGTTTTCTAGATTATTTTAAACCTATTGTATCGATACATTATCATAAAATGTTTTAACCTACCGACTACTTTTCGCCACTTTATTCTCGTTACTTTATTTTCGGGTATTGTACTTATGATTACTATATAAATAGTTAAGCCTTATATCTATTATTTCTGCGTGTTTTTGCACATACTTGGGTTTCGACTTTTATCGAGTGCGCCTCGAATAATATTGTTCGTTATTGTTGTTGTTTATATTTCCGTATTTATATTTTTTCTTACGTATTTATATCTTCAATTTTTTTCCGTCCACATATTTCTAGTAAATCTTTATGTGTTAGTGCAATATAATAGCTTTCGCCTATGTTGGTATAAGTTATTGTTTATTTTAAATTTCGAGGACGAAATTTTTGTAAGGATGGTATGATGTAATACTCAGCAACTTTTTGTACGTCTATACCCGTATTTTCTTTTTACCTATAAAAATTTATTTATAAATATTTATTTATTTTCAAAATCCTATTAAACCCAGATCTTATCTTTCATTCCCTCCGGCCTAAGCCGTTTTCCTTTTATTGAAATTAAACCCCAAAACAAATCGTATGTTTATTTTTTCCCGTCTAAAGTCAGCCCTGAACCCAAACCCTAGTTCTAATTATTTATCCTAAACCAAAACCCAAGAACAAGAATGTAAATTCCTTTCTTTTCTTCCGGCCCGTTCTTCTTCAGCCCATCCTTCTAACTATTTTTTAAATTAAATTTTTATTTGCACCAGCCCAACTCTAAAATTCATTAATACTATATATTTCCCTCACAAATCCCTCTGGCCCACTCTCTTTTAGATTTTCCATTAAAATTTCCTTTAAACCCTCAGCCATTTCTTTATTTTCATAAACTTAAATTTTATCAGCCCCGGCCCAACATCTTCCCGGCCCAATCCCTATTTTTTTCCCAATGAATTTTCTCTAAATTCCTGGCCCAACCTCAGCCGGCCCACATCCTTCACAATTTTTTTCCTTTTTATTCTTTGGCCCGCTCTGCTTCAACCTCCAACCCACGTCCCCTTCCTCGACCCGACCCGTTTCACCCCAACGTCTCCTTCCCGTTTTTCCCGCTCTCCATCACTCGCAACCCACTTCCTTCGCCGTCGCCCCCGCCCGCGTTACACCCACGACGCACGCCCGAGCTTCCCTCGCGACCGTTTCTCACGCGCACCGCGACTCTCGCCAACTGACCCCGACGACACGCCCTCCACCTCTGATCTTTCCCTCCTTCCCTCTCTCTCTCTCTTTCTCCCTGATATCTCCCCCTCTCTTCTTTCCTTCCCGATTCTCACTCGAATCCACGCTCCCGCCAGGGTGTCGTGCTCACCGCCATTCCCTCACGTCACTCGACCTCCCTCCTCCTCACAAGATCCGCCGGCGCCGTTTCGACCTCCTTCACGCCGTCGTTTCACCACCTTCGACCACACCCAACCACCAACACCTCCTCATTATCAACCTCCACCGAGAACCCACTCCCTCTCCCAAGCCCCCATATCTCACTGTCAAAAACTTTCACTGCCGACACCTTCCTGAACCTCGTGCCGACATGTTCACCTAACTCCAACCACCGGAACTCCGACGTGCCACCGCCTGAGCTGCACCGGCGACCTTCAGCTCCTCCGTACATCACCGGCACACCCACCGCAGCATTCCCCGACGAAGATTTTTCCAGCACAGAACCGACCCTAACAGTGGCCGCAACCCACTTCTTTGGGCCGTGAAACACCATCTCCAGTAACCACGCCTTCGTCATCGCCTCATCTCTCCCCCTCAGCACCTCTCCCCTGCTCCGGCCAACCAACGCCGCAGCTTCAGTCGCCGTCGTTGCCGTCAAACGAAGCTTGAGCCGAGGCCAAGATCTGTCGTGATCGCGTCTGGCCATTACAATAGACCGCATCACTGCCATGCATTGCCTAGACGCCTCCAGGAAAGTTCTATACTTGCTTCATGCTATTCTACCTATGTTACAAATCAACATCGTATATATATCCCATGTTTTGCCTTATGTTAAATATAGCAACAAAACTGTTCGATGCTTGTCCTCTTAGAAAATCATTATCACATTTGACGGAACTGGATATATTGCATTGGCCCTTGTAGGGATGGATAACATGTGAAAATTTCATTAGAAAATACGACTGTTAAAGATTAAAAAGACTACCCCCAAGTTTAACCGTAAAACTGTAATTTTATTGTACCTTAAAATCATTAAATTCACCATAAATCATATACATACTAGAATGGTGCGTTCGAGGGCTCAAATCGAAGCCAACTTGACGAACTTTAACCCTATAGTTTCCAGATATTCCTGTACTCAGACTATGATGATATTTGGATCGGAGTACGACTCTGGACTGCAGTCCAGAGCGACTCCAGTTGTTGCTTGCTGTTCCGTAATGGGTACCGCAGGACTTACTTAACTCGTAGGTTGTAGAACTCCGCTGTTTATTGTAGGTAAACCTGTTATCTAGACAACACAATTGATTTCATTCTGTTTCGTTACCATTTATTATTTATTCTGTAATTTAAAAGATCGGGACGCATAACAGTCCCAACAGAATCAGAATTGACATATTAGGGTTAAACATTGTATATCTCCTGACGTCCAGATGCGATTGAAGATCCGTCTGTTACGTTGAAAACCTTACTGAAAACCCTAGAATTCATCCAACTGGGATTAAAATGCGTTGCGAAACGGACTTCTGATTCTGAAACCGGATTTCCAGCCGCGAGCGCTTAAAATGAAATGGTTATAACTAATGATCCTGGAACCCGATTGGCTTGAAACTAAATTAGATGGATAGATAACTGAACATACTAATTATCACCTGTTTATCGTTTCATTAAACTATACACGTACGTTTCATGATAAATCGTGCAAGTGATAGAATACTACTTTATGACACCTTAATCATGCTTCATATACTGTTTATGCATCATATCGTACCCATATCGTTGCATGGTTAACATACTGATATCGTGCATTTACCCAGTGTTAGATTTTAGTGATGATTGTGGCAAGTACGTCAGTGTTCGTGTATCCGTGATTAAGTGAAAGTGATACGTACATGTACACAATCAGTGACCCTATTATTCTATTGCATTGTCGACGTCTGTGGGATGCGTGTACGTGTGACTATAAGTGGTATGGGACACTTTTGGAAGCGCTTGCACGGGTATCACAGATAAGGCATCCGACACTGCCATTTATCTTAGGTATTAGTCGGGACGTGCTTGATGGAGGTCCTGCCTCCAGTTCTCACGCAGACTTGTCACGGATCGATTAGTATTTAGGGTTATGATTAGCGTTTGATGTAGACCACGGGGTGTGGGTAGTTTAAGTGTGAGTTCAACAGAATCTCGGGAGTCCCATGCCGGCTTATAAATTTAGGGAGATAAATGGAGATTTACAGGGTATGTGATATACACCGTGATATACATGTTACATGTTGGGCCCGTGGTCCCTTGCCCTTGGGTTCTACCCTTGGGTGGAGGACACTCGCGAGTGGTTGATTCTCACACTTGGACTGACGATAGGCTTAGTGACCTGTGCAGTGAGACTTAGAGACTGATAGGGATACTGGCATTTATATACCTTATATACTGTGTTGACATACGTGACATATCGTTCTACTGCCTTACTGTTCCGCTGCATTGATTACTGCACACTCATATTCATGCTGTCATTGATTACTGTTATTCATATCTAATAAAACTGTTAGAACTGTCACTTGATTTATATATATTATATTGCTATTGTTTCGCTCTGACGACCTAAGTATGCATGCTCAGTGTGAGGAGAAGATTTAGCCTGGACCAGAACTAGACGTGCATCACAAACATCTTGACTTGCCATTCCGAGTTACCTTCGTTTGTTCCACTTCAGGTCAGTTTATATTATTGTTTCTTTCAGTTACTGCATTTCTCATTACCTGCGCATCATTTACTGTTTACCATGAAAAACTAGAAGCCGAAGTGTGACTACGGCAGGACATTTCCTTGACCGTAGGTGCATGGCTGGCTTTGTCTACCCCTCGTATTCCGTATTTTGGGAAGCGGGGCGTGACACAACCAGTAACACTTATCGTACAGTCCGGTCTGTTCGTCTGATATGTCGCATATCTCGCCTAGGGGTGGTAAACGTCAGACCCCAGTAGCTTGATAAGTCATGCCGATGTAAAGTCCATAACAAGCGTGAAACTACTGATAACTCTTACCAGTAAATCACTGCAACCATGGCCATGGATTTCCAGTTATGGCTAGTCGAGCATAGCGCAACATCAACCCCCAATACCGGGAGAGACGAATCCCCTCCTATTGCTCTTTGCCTCGATGTGAATCGAGACTGTACCCAAAAACCACCTGTTTGCACGACTCAGTAAAGCCGTGGTAGGGTGGAAATCAAAGCACAGTGGGAGACACACAAGACTCTATGACGATCTCGGGTCAACAGACTAAGATGTACCAGTGTCACCAGAGAACTGCCATCTGACGTGAGATATAATACCATCTGGGAGTTCTTGGCGAGTCCGTTCAGTGTACCCGGTCTCCACTGAGCACCCGCATACCATCTCTGATGTCAAACACCAATGGATATGGGATCATCCATCGCCCATCACATGGGTCGAGAAGATATACGCTAGTCTACTCTGAAATATCGATGCCCCGTCTCGATATTCCCACAACTAGGAACATTGAAGGATGTACTCATGGACCACCCAGGCCCCACTAGTAAAATCTACATCATATTCCTGGAATTCGAGTACACATCCTAAGGGCTTTATCAACATGTAACAGAGAGACAGAAAGTATACATGTTAAGATAAAGAGCAACCAGATAGCGTACTATCATGTCGAGCAAGAAAGTCCTACCTATATATGTCCCAGCATCCACTACAATATACATCCAATGTACAGTAATGGCCTCTAGGGCATACATATAACTAACACATATCTCTGACGTTGGTCAAATGATAATACGACTGTCCCAAACTAGCACATCTATCTATTCAACAAATGAAATATCCCAGCAGCTACCAAACACTATGCCCTGGCGTTGGTCAAATACATAGCTTGAATACTACTGAATATCCAAATGAAATGGCGGAGGGCTAAGAATGGTTTTGGCAAAACCGTGAATGTATTGAACTTGATATAATCAAAGGAACCTGATAGTTTTTAAAAGGATTGGTTAAAACTCCGCAAATTTAAAATTTTTGATCCTTTTTAAAATAACCGAGTGGTTTCTTTTAAATTTGTTCCAACGATTAAACTATGGTTTATTTTCTTTGCATTATAATAATGCGTCCCATCTTTATCCTATCATTGCAGAAAACAACGAAAATACCACGTCCTCTTATGCCATCCGCATTTGCCACGGGGTCCCGTCATCACCCGTTAGGTTACTTAACTAACGACAGAGCGGGGGCTGGGCTAGCGCGGGTGTAAAACATAAGTGACGTCTAATAGCTATCATATATAGATATTATACATTTGTCAGACGCAATAATAAGCATTCCATATCACTGATGAACTTTATTGGATATACTAGCAATCCACATTTGCTTTGAGCTTGCAATAAAAGACGGATTACACAGTTGTGATGAATAGCCATTACCCCACCTTAGACCCCTACGGGTATAGCAAACTACCCGCCAAGTACCCGAAATGAAGCGGTCTCCCTCAACAAAATGAGTAGGCCACTAAAAACTTCAAAGTACCCGGTAGTTTGTGTACCCCGCCTTGGGTCTATCCTAGGTGCAAAAACAGTAAAAAAAAAATACAACGGTGGCTACAACCGCAACCAGGATGCGCCCTGCAAAAGAATATTACATCATATTACATTTACATCGAATGAATGAATATAAAACCCATCTCAAACCCCGGCTAATCATCACAACATTCCAATCAAGTCCATATACACAAACAGTAAACATTACAGAAATGTGCAACCCCTTGCCAACCGACATACTAGCAGTTAGGGGAGGTTTACGAACACATTAAACATTACAGATAATAACCGATTAGCAATTAGTTTAGAACATCGATCGACTACCATATTCCTTGTTTACCCCCAAAAGCAAACCAGCAAAGAAGCAACCTGGGTAAAAACAGAACATACAGAAAAACATAAAACCACAAAATAGGAATTACTGAGCAAATCCGAGTCAACTCGGCGTTGACTCGGCGGCGGATCCGCGGCACAAGCACTCTATTGCTGCGGATCCACGACCGTTTTGCCGAGTTACTGGCTCGTATTTTCCCAGTATTCTTAAAATACCCTGCTGCGAATTTTAAGGTGTGTCAAATATTTTTTCAGACACTTTTAAAATTAACAGAAACTTAGGATTTCCGGGGTTTCGTTTTCGCGTTTTATGACGATCGAAGTTCTAATCAGTTGTTAACAAGCTAGTAATGGTTTAGTTGTCTCTGATACTACAGTAAGTCCTTGTCACGCACCCCACAAACTTGCGGGGAGGTGGAATATATGAAAAACGATTATCAAAGCTCCGTAACACGGACTTGAGCGCAAGAATCGTATCTAAACCATTGCTAACTATTTACTAGATGTTTAACTACTCGGATTCGAAGTTATAGCTCACGTTACTTGTCCTTCGGGTCTTCATCGCGGTCCTCCACTCCTCGTAGGCTCCTTGGAACATCGGCACCTCAACGGGCTCCTCGAGTCAAAGACGATCCACCCGAGAGCTCCTACGCCAAGCTTTATCTCTAACTTGAGATAACAAGGTTGCTCAAAGTGCTTATCTAAGCTACCTAGGGGATATAGACTGAGGTTATGGATGTATTAGTCTAGCTAACCCTTGATCTCAACACATGAGAGGTTAGGGTTAGGGTTTCAAGAATGAGAGAGCTTGAGGAGAGAGAAGGTGGTGATTAAAATGAATTGAAATTGTTTCTCACTTCTAACATATTATGAAGCATAAAGAATTATCAAATGAATAAATCAAATGCATTATCATCATGCTTCATTCAATATGTGCAATGAATCATCAAGTGAGTCATTAAGCAATAAATGATTCATTAACTCACTTGAATGATTCATCTCATGAGTCACAAAATCAATTAATGCTAATGCCACCTTACCCTCCAAGTCACCATGCTTCTAGAAGCTTCCCGGAAAATTACGAGAACGCCCCTCCAATCCGTGAAAACACGGAAAAAATTTAGACTGTATAAATCCAATAACCTGATAGTAGAAACTGGCTTAAAACAAAGCCGACTAGTAAAAACTGTCCGAACGTCGTACGTGCAAAAACATATGTATGCGTCCGAACCCTTATCGTAAAACCATACGACCTCTATATCGTTTCGCATGGAGCAGGGAAACTCTCTGTGTGGGACTCTAAAGACTCGACACTACGCTGGCAGTGGGTTTAACCACAGACCGCAAGCGGCACTAGCTGTACGTAACGGTCCCCAGGTAGATGTCGATAAGAAGGACGATGAGAAAAACCATCCGAACTCCTACTGAGCCTGATGTGACAATCTTCGTACAGTCCGGTCTGTTCGTCTAAGACTATCGCATATCGAGCCTAGGGGGCGGCAAGCGTCAGTCCCCTAATAGCTGTATAAGTCGTGTCGGAACGTAGCCCATTACACCCTGAGAAACTTCTGGAACTTACCAATAAATCTCGCTTGCCCTGGCCAGGGACTTTGTGTAATGGCTTTCTGACACAACGCGATATCAACTCCCAATACCGGGAGAGACGAATCCTGTCTAACCGCCACTGCCTCCAAGTGCTCGGGACTGCACCCAACTGCTATCTGTTTGCACGACTCCTTTGAGCCGTGGTAGGGTAGCAATCTAAGAACAGTGGGACACACTCGAGGCGCAATGGCAGTGTCAAGTCTGCGGACTATGCTGTACTCATGTCACCTGGGAACTGTTAACTGACGATGGGTATAATACCAACCAATCAGTTCCCCTGCGAGTCCTATCCGGTGTACCCGTAACCTAACGAGCACCTGTATACTATCTCCAGTACGACGTACTGATGGCTGTGGGACAGACCATCTCCCTAACTGGGATGAGAAGCGTACACACTTAGTCTACTCCGAAATATCGATGCCCTGTCTCGATAATCCTACGACTAGGGACAAGTATAGGATGTTGCTTATAGACTACCCAGCCTCCACTAGTATGACTGCCATCACAACGCTGGTAATCAAGTAAAGATCCTATGGGCTTTACTAATATGTATAAGTGATACGTTACAAGAAACATATGCACATATTAAAGTAGACACAAACCAAGTAGCATACTACCATTTTTAGCAAGACTGTATATTCAACTGTGAATATCCCAAGCTTCCATTAAGTAATATACACACAAGTATGATACAATAATGGCCCCTATGGCATATACACTAACACTTGGGTCTATCCTAGGAGCAAAAAACAGTAAAAAAGAAATAATACAACGGTGGCTACAACCGCAACCTGGATGCGCCCCGCAAAAGAATATTACATCATATTACAATTACATTGAATGAATGAATATAAAACACATCTCAAACCCCGGCTAATCATCACAACATTCCCATCAAGTCCATATACACAAACAGTAAACATTACAGAAATGTGCAACCCCCTGCCAACCGATATACTAGCAGTTCGAGGAGGTTTACGAACACATTACACATTACAGATAAAAACCAAATTAGCAAATATCTTAGAACATCGATCGACCACCATTTTCCGTGTCTACCCCAAAAGCAAACTAGCACTGAAGTAACCTGGGCAGAAATAGAATATACTGGAAAACAAAAAACCAAAAAATATGAATTTTTGTGAAAATCCGAGTCAACTCGGAGTTGACTCCGCCACGGATCCGCGGCCAAAAGCACCATCTTGCCGTGGATCCGCGGCCATCTTGCCGAGTTACAATCTTGTATTTTCCCAGTATTCTTATATTTCCCTTCTGTGAATTTTAAGACATATCAAATATTTTTTTCGACACGTTTAAAATTTACAGAAACTGTTAGGGTTAGGTTTTCGTTTTTCGCGTTTTTCCGTCGATCGAACTTCTAATTAGTTGCTAACAAGCTAGTAATGGTTTAGTTGGCTCTGATACCACTGTATGTCCATGGCACGCACCCCACGAACTTGCTTGGAGGCGAAATATATGAAAAACGATTATCAAAGCTTTGTAACACGGACTTGAGCGCATGAATCGTATCTAAACCATTAATAGCAAACTACGAGAGGTTTAACTACTCGGATTCGAAGTTATACCTCACGTTACATGTCCTTCGGGTCTTAATCGCTGTCCTCCACTCCTCGTAGGCTCCTTGGAACATCGTCACCTCAACGGCCTCCTCGAGTCAAAGACGATCCACCCGAAAGCTCCTTCTCCAAGCTTGATCTCTAACTTGAGATAACTAGGTTGCTTAAAAGGCTAATCTAAGCTACCTAGGGGATATAGAGTGAGGTTATGGATGTATTAGTCTAGCTAACCCTTGATCTCAACACATGAGAGGTTAGGGTTAGGGTTTCAAGAATGAGAGAGCTTGAGGAGAGAGAAGGTGATGATAAGAAATGAATGAAAAAGCTTCTTACTTCTAATATATTATAAAGCATAAGAAAATCAAAAAGAATAAATCAAAATGCATTATCATCATGCTTCATTAAATATATGCAATGAATCATCAAGTGAGTCATTAAGCAATAAATGCTTCATTAACTCACTTGAATGATTCATCTAAGTGAGTCACAAATGCATTAAAAGCTAATGCCACCTTACCCTCCATGTCATCATCCATATAGAAGCTTCCCGACAAATTACGAGAACGCCCCTCCTATCCGTGAAAACACGGAAAAACTTTAGACTGTATAAATCCAATAACCCGATACTAGAATCTGGCTTAAACCAAAGCCGGCTAGTAAAAACTGTCCGAACGTCGTACGTGCGTTTAAACACGTATGCGTTCGAACCCTTATCGTAAAACCATACGATCTCTATATCGTTTCGCCTGGAGCAGGGAAACTCTCTGTGTGGGACTCTAAAGACTCGACACAACGCTGGCAGTTGGTTTAACCACAGACCGCAAGCGGCACTAGCTGTACGTAACGGTCCCCAGGTAGATGTCGATAAGAAGGCCGATGAGGAAACTATCCGAACTCCTACTGAGCCTGTCCGTGACAATATCCGCGCTGTCCGGTCTGTTTGTCTAAGAGTATCACATGTATGGTCTAGGGAGGTGGAGAACGTCAGACCCCTAATAACCGTACAAGTCGTGCCTGGTATGGCTCTTGACCATTTGAGAATCTATTGATCAGTCCACCAATAATTCTCCATCAGCTCTGGCCAGGGACTTATGGTAATGACCAACCAATCACAGTGCGATATCAACTCCCTATACCGGGAGAGACGAATCCTAACAGTTGCTCACTGCCTCCATGTGGCTCGGGACTGTACCCAACTAAAACCTGTTTGCACGACTCCTTTGAGCCGTGGTAGGGTAGTAATCAAAGTACAATGGGAACTCACACGAGATAAATGACGACCTGTAACACCTTAGGATGTGTTTAGTGGCTAATTATATTTAAATAAAGGGTTTTTAATAAAAATTTTACCAAATTGAGTTTCAAATATTTTTCCAAATTTAATAAATATTTTTCTAGAATTTTCCTAGGCTTGCACACACATGTGCATGTAAACTAGGGTTTTAAAATGAGGTAATACCATGATTAGCAACCATGGTGGGTTTAATCATGGGGATTAAGTCTTTTGGGTTTTAATTAAGTTTAATTAGTTATTTGATGGTTGCTTTAATTTGAATTTCCCTTTTGAGTGTTGACTTTGTGAGAATGAGAGAGAGAGAATGCATCATAGCAAAAGCCATGCTTGCATTTAATGAAGAGAGAGAGTGGAGGGGTTGACATTTGGAGTTATGATTCCCTCTCATTCTTGTGTTCTTTTCTCTCAACCTCACTCTCACACTCACACACACACTTACCTCTTCTCAGCAGCAGCAGCAAGCATCCACAGCAGCAGCAGCAAGCATCCACGGCAGCATCTGCAACCATCTTGGCAGCAACAGCAAGCATCACAGCAGCAGCAACAGTGAGCAGCAACAGCATCAGTGAGCAGCAGCAACAGCACAACTTCAACTGCAGCTCCTTCCCTCTACTCCTTCTTCTTCCTCCAGCTCCCTAGGGTCGAGTGTGGGGTATACTTCCTGAACTTACTCCCTAGTTTTCTTATTTAGTGTAGCTTAGCTTCGATTAGTGTTTATTGGTGCGTTTTAGTGCGATATGTGGTGATTAGTGGGAACCATGACCTAGTGATGTATGATTGGTTTTAGTAGGTTGATGGAGTGTTGTTAGGGCCATATTAACCCAGCTTAGCCCCCAATTTCACTAAAATACCACCAGATCCCTATTTGATGCAAATTCATCATTTTTAAGCAAATTTTGACTTTCTGTAAACTGCTATCGACCCGGTGAGTTCAGATTAATTTTGAGATGACTGCAGTATATTGGTTAGGTGCCGATCCCCCAGGTAGAACCCGACCCCCATACTTCATGTACAGGCCACCGGAAAATTCAATCTGGCCGCAAATTGCGGCCAGATGGGGAGGGTTTGGGTTGGGGTTTGTCTCTAGTGGTGTCTGCTGCAACCGTTAGACTCGTGGCATGTGCAATTTTGTTTGATTCTTACTGTAGAAAAATCTGGAGCTAAATACCCTATTTCTCGTATTTTAAACCTTCGCGACACGCGTGATACGCATGTGGCTTGGGATTTCTGCGTATCGCGACGCGTCGGGGTAGTTTCAGGCGAGTGATCACACGTTTTAGCGTATCGCGCACACGCGCGATTGGTTTGCAACACGGGTTTCTAGTTTGACCTTAATATCACGTTTTTGTAGATTTGAGCTTATGTGTGATATATTGTGTGATTCTAGGTTCGCAGGCAAGTGAGACGGACGCTGCGAAGAAGGGGAAGCAAGTCGTCGGCTACACTTAGCGCGAGACTTCGGCGAGTAGATTTCACATCTACGAGGATATCGCCCGCATGGCGTTATGCGTCAGGGCTGATAGGACCTTATAGTTATATGTTGCATTTACCCCATTGACTGTCTTGCATACTGCATTCCCTGCTGTATTGAGCAAACTTAGAATTGATAGAACACCGCACTATTACTAAAGGTTCATGTTGCATGAGCACTAATCTGCTTGTTACACACACACCGTTAGTAATTCCCATGACACACTCACTGTAGAACTGCCATGATTATATTGCTGTAGTTCATTTCACATATGATTCGATATGATTTTCATAGAAATTTGGGAGCCACATGATGTATTTACAAACGGAAACTATTTTTAAAAGCGGTTTCCCCTTATACCTATATTATGGCTTGATGTACATAGCACATCGCATTGGATTTACTTCTTGGTGTTGGATTTTCATGTGATTTCTGGTTTTGAGGACCGTGGGATTTTTTTAAAAAAAAAGATGCACTATTTGAAAACCCGGTTCCTCGTGATATAATGTTTTGGTGCGTCCACCACGCGTTTTCTCGGTGCTGAGACGTGTGCTTGAAACCCGATTCGAGGAGTTGGATGATCTGTTTGCGGGTCGTGGTGGACCCGGTATGGTTCCCCGGGGCGAGAAATGTTTTTCGTGGAGTAGACGATGAGCCTGGCAAGGTGGCGAGTACCTACCGGTGATTGGTTGGACCTGGCGGTTATCCGGAGGATACTGACCAGAGTCGAGAGATTGATACGGGATGATCCGTACTGTCGGGGCCGAGGGCCGATACCGCAGACGGAGCCCGTGGGCTGATCCGGACTGACGGAGCCCGATATATGAGGATTTGTGTGTCGATGCTAGACACGAGTATTTTATGATATTTTGAGTGCCGATGTTGGGCACTCGTGATTCTCAGAGATTTACAGGATTTGAGGGCCGATGGGAGTGCCGGTGCCTGAGTTATTTGGGATTTGGGTGCAGTTTGGGGCACCGATTATTTTTCCACGTTGATATTCCGTGTTGATGTTATTTATCCCATGCTCAGCAATGATTATTATGTATCTCATCCTGTTGTTATTTTACCTGATAGAGCACTTGCATGACTATTGCACATACTGCTTATCACGCATTGATATCATCTGCTGACATTTAATAGAGTAGCGCAGTACGTGCATGCTCGCGATTACCTTTATATGTTATCTCTATTCACGAGTTGGCAACTCACCCCCGTTGTGCCACAGTATTTGCAGGTTGCCCTTCAGAGTAGTCGCGGCAGGCTGCCTTTTGCATCTTTTGGCTACAGATACCAATACAGTTGGTGCGAGAACTGTTTTGCTTTTACGTGGGTTGTGGTATCTGATTACTTTTATTGTACCCCTTTTGTATCTAGTATTCTCCATCTACCATTTATGTACTGGACTTAGATACTGTGTGAGGACGATGATGTATATTTTGTATTCTGGTGTCGATATGCGGTTTATATTTCTGTGATGTTTACTTATTGCCCATTCTTCGCTACGGCGTCGTATATTACTCTTGTGATGATGGTTTCCGCCGTTGGGCGTGATTGCTCCCGTTTGGGGATGTTTCATTTCATTATATTTCATTTTCACTTATATTCTGTTTTATACCCGATTTCGGGGTTACTTTTACAAAGGAAATGCTGCCAAAATTATTTAAATGATAACTTAACCTTAAAATAACTTTGTTGGACTATTCATGATTTTCTAAAAGTTTTAATTAAATGTTTTCAACACTCGCTACTTTTAAATGGTTTTGATTTCTGGGTTCGGCTTACTTAGCCGCGTTACGCCTGTATACGTTGCGTGGTTAAGTGCCAGTCACGAGTCGAAATATTCGGGTCATGACAAAGTTGGTATCAGAGTGTAGGTTTTACCTTTCGGAGTGTAGGATGACCTTGGTATGATGGAGTAGGTAGCTGAAGCAGAGTGGCGTAGCGTGTGTATGTTCCACGGCATACTCACGACACGGTACTCCGCCAAGGCGACCTTAGGACTTAGTGCTTTAAATTCCATCTTGAGTATATATATTCTTGTGATTCGATTTCAGTATTCTTATCGAATCCTAATTTCCTTTCAGCCATTATACCGCCAAAGACTACGAGGGCGCAGAGAGCGGCCGCGAGGGCCGAGATTCGAGTTGACTCGTCCGAGACGAGGACTGATCCGGGCAGTGCACCCATTGTACCCGAGCAGACTGTTCCTCCTATGACAGATCAGATCGCCACGCTAGGGGCTGGTATGCAGGAGATGCGCCAGACGGTAGGATCCAGCATGCAGGAGATGTGCCAGATGATAGGATCGCTAGTTGAGACACTTCGAGCACAGCGACCAGAGGTAGCTCCACCCATCACAGGGACCACGATGGTACCGACCGTGCAGCCAGTTGCCCATGCAGCCACGGAGGTGATTACAGTATCGCTATCGGAGTTCATGAGACTGAAGCCTCCGGTCTTCAGAGGCACCGATATAGCCGAGGACCCACAGTCTTTCATTGATAGGATGGCCCGGATATGCCGTTCCCTCAGATGCGCAGATGCGAGATGGGTCGAGTTCGCGAGCTTTCGCCTGGAAGGTCTTGCGCAGAAGTGGTGTGATTCAGTTGAGAACGGCAGAGCGGCAGGTCTTCCTCCTATGACCTGGACGGAGTTTGTGACAGTATTTCTAGCCCGTTTCCTTCCCCAGAGTGTTAGGGATGCCCGAGCACGCAAATTTGAGTCCTTGCGCCAGACGCCAGAGATGACAGTAGCAGAGTGTAACGTTTTCAAAAAAATAAAATATGATTTTTGGGAATTTTTATAATTTAATATTATTTTATTGAATATTTTAATATTCTGGTATAATTAAATACAAATAAATGGGGAAAAATTATGGAAAATTCTAAAATAGGGTATTTTATGGAATTATGCCATTTTAAAGTTTTTAAGATTAGTTATATGCTAATTTAGTGCTAATCGCGATTAAAAATCGCTAATCGGATTTTTAGCATTTTTGTGCAAAAATGTGCACATATCATTTTTCCACACTTGTTATACTTGTTACATGTTTTGGGTGCATGGTTGTTCATTTGGGTTCACTATTGGAGTAAGAAGAAAAAGAAAAGAAAGAAAAAGTAAGTATGATGAGAGAGAGAGAGTAGTTGCTTTTGACTTTTTGAACCATACCCATCATTTCCTCACACCCATTTCTCTCTCCCCTCTCATGGAGCTGCTGCTGCTCCTGCTCCCTCTCATTTCCCTTCCCTTCACTTCATAGATCCCTCTCATTTCCCCACCAAAACCCCATTCCCACTTCACAAAACTTGCTCCCAAGCTCACTAGCTACACATTGAACCTAGCAAGATTGGATTTGGAGGACTTTGAGCAACTCAAGAAAATTCTTGAGCTGCCAAAGGAGGTAATTTATGCACCCCTAGTTTAGTAATTCAATTCTTATTGCATCCATTCTAGTTTCATGTCGATATGGTGTCGTTTGATGGATTTGTGAAACTTCAAGTTAGGATTTATGTGGGATCTGAAATTAAAGATGAAATTGAGGATTGTGGTGACCGTAGAACCCCTTGTGTGATGTTAATTTGGACCCAAACCTGAACTTGAAACCAGAATACGGATTTACGAGACGACGTCGGAGAAAAACTGTGAATCTGTGATCGTATTTAGAAATCTGCTATCACCCCGAGACCCCAAAAATAAAACTGAGTTGACAGTGAGATGTGCAGGCACCATGGAACCACCACACCAAACCCTAGCCCCCAACACCAATTCCAAGCCGCCAATTTATTCCTTCTGGCCGCAAATTGCGGCCAGAGCAGGAGGGAACTGCCTCAATTATTGTGCATGGACCTATTTCCTCTAGTCTTGACCCTGGATATGTCTAGTTTTGACAAATTCCTGTTAGGGTAAAATCTGGGTTGATTTGCTTGAGTTGGCGTATGATTTACGACTTGTTTTAACATGGATTTTGGTATTTGGTGATTTGTTTCTGTCGGGTGGCGTTTGGACGTCAACGACAAGTGGATATTGAACGTGTTTACATGCGAGACGATAGGTTTTTACCAATGAGAGTAGCGTGTGCTATTTTGGTTTCCGATATGATTTTCATGTGCTTTAGCGTTGTGATATACTTGTAGGTACCCTACGTGATGTTGAGGCAAAGAAGATAAAGATGGCGACATCGGCACCGACACATGAGAAGCAAGTGAGTAGATTTATATCTACGGGGAGAAGTCGAGTGGATGGCGTATAGCACCCCCGCAGTCCGTGGTGATGTATACGAATACGTATACACACATATATTTATTATGTGTTGTTAGTGCGAACCCTAGAGTAGTGGGTGCACGCACACATATACATACACACATACTTGCATACATTCTTTCATTTATCTGTGCGTATATAGAGGTGTGTATATCTATACATGGGTATGGGACTATGTGTTCATATACGGGATTTGAGGATGATACGTGGGATTGAGAGGAGTCGATGAGTTTGATTGAGGCCGTGAGATTTGGCGATATGACAGAGTTCGTATTTGAGATGTGATATGATGGTAGTGATACCGGATATGTGATGAGATGACTGTGATGTAGGGTTTCTAGGCACGCGCACAAGGGTCTACGAGGCATCGACCATGCCCGATTAAAAAATTAGCCGTGCCGAACAACCCGAATACGGATCTTTAAACTAGAGATTAGGCGAAAACTAACATGTTAACAACTTTAACACTAAGTGAGAGCGATTACAACCTTTGTAGATCCGGTCCTTCACTTCATAAGCTCCGTGTTGAAGTCCCTTCGCTGCGATCATCGGGTTCCGGACTCTCGAGAGGTTCCACGAAGAGAAAGATGCAGTCTTGCTTCCGATCTTCGATACAAAGATGATCTACCTTGAAGTTTCATTAACACAAGCTAACACTCACTAAAATTGAGTGAACACTCTCATCTAAAGGGCAAGGGAAGATGAGGATGATGAAGTAGGATTTTTGCTCTCTTTATTTATCTTTTTCTCACATTTATTCATCACTTGGAAAAAGCTAGTAAGCTTTTTCCAAGAAGAAAGAAGAAGGAAGAAGATGAAGAATAATGATAGAATTCCTTTTGTGATGAATAGAAAAAGAATTAATATGATGAATAATGCAACCATGGTCAAGCAAACTCATGTAGAGAATTAACAAGGGTTAGGGTTTGGGTTAGGTTAAAGATGAGTCACACACAAATATCTTTATCATGACAAAATGAAAAGCTTCTAGAATCAACTAGAAGACTTAACCCTAATCCAAACCCTAATCATGTTTAAATTCCACAAAACATGTTGCATTAGTTATCATATCATGTTACAATATTATATATCACATATATAATATTTATTATAACCAAATAAAATAATACAATTAACATATATCGCATATATATCAATGTATTACCCGAGTGAGAAAAAGAATCTTTTAGTGAGCTAATATTAGTTAATGCAATTTAATATATCAAATATATTATTATACATTAAATTATCGAATCAACACTTGATCCGACAATCCGGCTATATCGCATATAACCGACTAATATTTATCCGTACCGATTCATCAAATCAACACTTGATCCGATGACCCGGCTGATATCAAATATCGCGAGAATATAATACGATATCACATACCGCATTATCCTCGGTCCCGCACATATCACATATGTGCCCCTACTCCATTTTGCTTGAGCCAAGAAACCTCTGTGTAGGACTCTAAAGAATCGTCAATACGCCGGCAGTAGGTGATGATCATATCAAACACCCACAAGCTGCAAGCGGTCAGCTAAACGTAACAGCTACCCAAGTATTGAGCGATCAAAAGATCAACAAGCAAGCCTGTACATTCTCCTGTGAATCCAAACAGTAACACTCCCGTACAGTCCGGTCTCGTCGTCTGATATGTCGCATATCTCGCCTAGGGGTGGTTAACGTCAGACCCCAGTAGCTCGATAAGTCGTGTCGATATGTGGTCTATAACAGTTCGAGAAACTACTGATAACACTTACCAGTAAATCTCAGCAACCCTGGCCAGGGATTTCCGGTTATAGCCAATCGAACACAGCACAACATCAACTCCCTATACCGGGAGAGACGAATCCCCTCCTATCGCTCATTGCCTCCATGTGATTCGGGACTGTACCCAAAAGCCACCTTTTTACACGCCCTCTTGGACGTGGTATGATGGAAATCAAAGCACAGTGGGAATCACACAAGACTCCATGACGATCTCGGATCAACAGACTACTCTATACCAGTGTCACCGGAGAACTGCCATCTGACGTGAGGTATAATACCATCTGGGAGTTCTCGGCGAGTCCGTCCAGTGTACCCAGTCTCTACTGAGCACCCGTACACCATCCTTGATGTCAAACACCGATGGATTTGGGATCATCCATCGCCCATCATATGGGTCAAGATGCGTATACGCTAGTCTACTCTGGTGTATCGATGCCCTGTCTCGATACACCCTCGACTAGGAACAGTTATAGGATGTACTCGTCGACTACCGTGGCCCCACTAGTATGATCTCATCATAGTCCCAGTAGTCGAGTACATATCCTAAGGGCTTTATCAACATGTAACATAGAGACAATCAGAGTACATGTTAAGATAAAGTACAACCAGATAGCATACTATCATGTCGAGCAAGAAAGTCCTCCCTATATATGTCCAAGCATCCATTACAATATACATCGTATGTACAGTAATGGCCTCTAGGGCATACATAACTAACAATCTCCCACTTGCACTAGGGCCATCTGTTATGGTATCGCATACCCAACAATTAGCTGCGGTTGAAGTATCTCATACTCAACCATCCCATAAAAGTCTCTACTGGGAAAAAGGCCTTTGTGAGTGGATCCGCGCTATTGTCCTCTGTATCTACTCTCCTAACCTCGATCTTCCTGGAGATCAACCATCTCCATGATCAGGTGATACTGCCTAAGAATTATATCTGGATTTCTGATGGGACGGTAGTTCCTTGGCTAAAGCCACAACTCCATTGTCACACAATGGTAGGAACGAAGTTCATCTCATGAACTTATATATATCCAGACTGCCTCTTTGGTAGCATCCTTGGTAACGATGTATCTTGCCTTTAATCGTCTAGTATGTCACGGTATCTAGCTTGGAACTCTTCCAACATACCGTCCCTCCACTGAGGGTATAGACAATGCCTGCAACTGACATTCAGTCGTCCTTATCACCCTGGAACCTTTCCAGTGATTCTCCCCAGGATCGATTGATACCATCTCACTACAACTAGTGAGTATCCTAACATCCAATTAGAACTATCTCATAGATCCAAAACACAGGATTTAGGAGGTATCACTTTGATCCTATATGGAGAATCATTGTGATAAGCGGAGATTGACCAAGCTTAGCATAGAAAACTCCTTCCCTATCAAGAGTATGTCATCCACGTACTCTACGAGGATCACCACCATACTCTCTACTACCTTTTTGTATATACAAGGTTCATCTACCATTTTGATGAAGTCAAACTCTTTGACTACCAAATCAAAACAGATGTTCCAACTCCGCGATGCCTGTTTTATCATATAAAACATCTTGCACACGTTTCCGCTGCTCCCACTGTCTACGAAGCCCTCTGGCTGTGTACTTATAGACGCTCTTTTCTAAAACATCATTTAGAAAAGCTGTCATGACACCCAACCACCAGATATCGTAGTCATGGTATGTAGCCGTGGCAAGTAGGATCTGGATGGACTTAAGCATAGCTTTGAAATTCTCAACTTTTCCATGTACACCAAGTAATCTTCTCAAGATATACTCGCTCCTGATGGGGATTTAACCCTTCAGATAAAGCAACCAAAGTCCATACTTTGTCGGTGTATAAGGATTCCATCTCAGATCGCTAAGCATCCAGCCATTCTTACAGAGTCCCACTCCTGATGGCCAGCTCGAAACTAGTTGGGTCATCATCTCATGATGCAATCCTCGCTCCCACTATCATAGAGAAACCGAAGTATCTCTCAGGTGGGTGAGGAACCCTACTAGATCGGCGGAGAGGCTGAGGTTCGTTGGAAACTATTGAATCCTTTGGTTCTACCAAATCATCAGCTGCAGTTTGTATAGCTGGAACCCTTCCAGTTCTACATAACAGAACTTGCCTCGAGCTTGTTCGGATTTTGCTTTTAGACATAGGCCGGACAACCCCAAATCTTAACCAACTTAAGATATGGGCTCTTCCCTTTCTATATCACATATGAAGTGGTAGGCAACTGATTTGATTTGAACCCTATTCAATAGGTATGCAACTTCACAAGTGCATAACTCCCTAAAGGAAATAGGAAACTCAGTAGTACTCATCATAGAGCACACCAAATCACATAGGGTGCTATTGCTCCGCCCCGATACACCGACGTGCTGTGGTGTATACGGAGGAGTAATGCTGAGAGAGAATCTCATTCTCCTTTAGAATAGTCCAGGAATTTCGTGCTCAAGTATTCTCCTCCTTGATCACATCAAAGGACATAATACTTTTACCCGTATTTTGGTTCTCTACTTCTAACTTATATTCTATGAATATCTCAAAAGTTTCGGACTTGTGTTCCAACAGGAACATATGTCTGAATCTTGAGAGATCATCAGAGAATGTAATGAAGTACAAAGAACCGGTCTTGGTATGTGTAGACAGGGGACTTTCATACATCAGCATGTATCAATCCCAAGAGTTTACTAACTCTTTCTATGTTTCCAATAAACAGAGCTGTGGTCATTTTATCTTTGTGACATGACCGGCAAGTTTCACAAGATGTAAATTCAAACAAATTTAAATATGCATCTTAATGTAACTTCAGCTAGTCGGGTCGCATTGATATGACCTAGTCTACAATACCTCAAGAAGGATTCGTTCATTTCTGAACTCTTCCTCTTGTGTGTGTTCCGTATACTAAGAACTGTAGTTTGATTTAGAACGTCAATGCTTTTAGATAACGTGCCTGAACCGATCAACTCTTGATATAGGAAATGTTCAAAACATTATCCAACAATACAAAATTATATCACTTCTTTACTAATAAAGAAACTGATATGATGTTGTATATCAGGTTCGGTATCTAATAACATTCGTTCAGAATCAATGTATTCAGGTAATACAGGGTGAAAGTGACCAACAGACTTGGCTGCAACACTTGCACCGTTTTCTGTCTCATGAAACTTATCACCCGTTCTCAGTTCTCTACCTTTCTGTAGCCCATGTAACAGATTACATATGCGGGATCCTGATCCGGTATCAAATACCTAGGACGTAAAGTATACTGAGAAACAGTTCTCCGTAATGAACACACCCGAAGAAGATGCATCAGCATGCACTTTCTTCGTTTGGGCGGCATGAGAATTCTGGTAATCCCCTATTTCCTGCTCTGTCTTATAACAATTATAAGTTGGAGCGGGACCAACGTTCCCCAGCTCAGTATAACAAGAGGGTTCGGTCAATAATCCGTTTTATTATCTTGATTAAGGCGTGATATGGTCGCTACCTGGAGAGAGAGAGAAGAAAACACTCAGCGTATGCTCTTGCAAGATTAGATTGGTCATCTAATATATCTAATCAGGATGTCTCCCACTGTTTTAATCAAATCTTCCTTCAAACCCTAAAAGGAAAGACTAGCCGGGATTAATTACACGCTACAAGTTCGCCAATCTTTTAGCCAGGCCAGTGTCGGTACTTTGAGGGAGGTCCCCTGTGCTTTCGCACGAGCCTAATTAAAGTAAACCTCGTTTTCCCAGAGGCGTAACCCCATTAACACCTTTCTAGACACCTACTTGATCGGCTAATTGTAATGTGTAAAACTCTCCCAGGAGTAACTCTTACTCGCAGCGGGTATCGGGATCCGACTATCTCATAGAAGGAATGCAATCTCATTGCAAATTTCAACACTTGAAATTCCCAATAATATTTTACCCCTAGCGTGCTATGACCTTGACGCATGCCAAACAACCCATAGTCCGCTAGTCAAGTTCAACCCGTACATTTCTTGATTGAATTAAACCCACCCGCACGACCCTTGACGCATGCCAAACAACGCCGTACGAATACCCTAATCCAATCGCATCGTATGCTAGCAGATAAGCACTAGTTAGCTACCGTACACTACGCCTTGACGCATGCCAAACTACCGCAGCACGAATACTAACTAGTACTTATCTGAAATGACGGAGGGCTACGACAGGTTTTTAAGAAAACCCTTTGCGTAATGAACTTGATATCGTTGTAGAATCGAGTGATTTTAAATGGAGTGTTTTTGAGGCTTTTCTAGTTTTGCTAAAGGGTTCACTCCCGGTGAAGGGATCGTCGGCCTTTTCCTCATCGAATAAGGTGCGGGATATATCATATATATCACTGTGCAAAACAGAAACTATAGAAGCAATCAAAAGACAAACCGAGGATTGTAGCATTTTTCAGTTATTGCTAAAGGAGTCACTCCCGGTGAAGGGATCTCGGTCCTTTCCTTATCGAATAAGGTGCAAGATGTTCTACAAGGAACACCGTGATGCAAAGAAAGAACTAGAGCTACCAGTTTTTAAACAAGTTTCTACAACATCTTAGGTTTCTTTTATTTCATTAATCTCATTAGTGAAGTCCCATTTTATTATGCTTCGCAAGCATCACATTTGAAACGAAATCTGCAATATAACATATATCTCATATATATAATATAAACATTCATCTCAGGCAGTAATATGATCTCATCACAGAACATTGCAGCAGAAGAACATATATGAAATATTGGATATACTAGGACGTCCGTGTTTTCAATACGAGCCTGTATAAAACACGGATTCCACGGTCGCGATGAATAGCCAAACCCACATCCCTAGACCCCTACGAGAGCGGCAAGCAACACAGCCAATTCTAGGGTTAGGAGACCCGGTCTCGACTCCTCGAGATGGTCTCCCACTGGACCCTAGAACCCGGTTACTTGTGCTCCCCGCCTTGGGTCTACCTAATGCGGAAAAGTAAATAATATACAACGGTGACATCTTCCGCTACCTGGAAGTGCCCCAATAAAAGAATATTACATACAAATGAATTTTACATGAATGAAAAAGAAAAAACTCTCATCTCACATAAAACCCCTGGCTATTCAAAACGCGACGATCCAATATAACATATCACAGCAACACATAATATCTCATATCATCAACGTAAGCAAGTATGCGTATCCCGATTGTCGTTGATGTATAGGAACGAAGCCGGCGATACACCACATACTACGCTTACGGTCACAGAAAAGAAAGTGTAAAACTACAACCGTTGGAATCCGCAATCTCCTTAGACATCGCATGCCTAACCAGATGAATTCCTTAGACATCTCATGCCTAACAATTATAAACCCCGCATTTTAGTCTCATTATCGAAAACTCTTTTCAATATCAAGTCGGGCAATTCAACAAGATTCCCGACATCCTGATCGAATGCTCGTCGCAAACTTTAGTAGATGGTCGCACCCCCAGATGCCGTCGACGAAATGCACTAAGGCGGAACACCGCTGCCGCGAGCACCCGAACGGATGCTTTCGGCGACGGGGTTCTCCTACAGTCACTTGGTCGGGGCTATAGGGCGTAGCTATCTATTAAGTTTACCCGGCGAGTATCCGCGTACACTACGTGATTGCGACGGACTTTTGATCACATCAAAATTCCGTGGCAACCGATCATTTGAGACTGAACTGCTAGATTTATAATATTCAAATTAGTTATCTCATAACTTTTTGTGGATTCCAAATATTGTATCACATTCCAGATAAATAGACAAAGTTAAACTTTCCGATCGAATCATCAAACACCCAAGATTTCCCCAATGTATCTCAACACTTGAAATCAGTTTAAAAACATCCATCACATGCCACAGTACCAATGGTCCAGCCGTAGAAGGGTCAAGCCAACGCCTCACATGTGGCACGCCGTACTGCCCCAAATCCTAAGGTTCAAAAGGCAGTTCAAGACGGTGGCATAATCGAGTTAAGGTTTGTTGTCTTCTAGAGGGTCCACCGCGTTACTTGCACGACTTAGAACATTCTTAAACTCGAGAAAAAATCCAACTTTTGAAAAATTTTCCGACTGGGGAAAAAGTGAGTTGTTGATATCCGTTCGAACTTTTTAACAGTTTCTAAAAATTATCCGGAACAACTAAACAAAGTTAAAACATCCGATCGAATCAACGATTCCCCAATACAACCCTTGAAAACTCAACAATTGAGTGGAATTAAAATATTCCCAAAAAAACTTAACAAGAAAGGGCCTAAAAATAATTACATGAAATTTCAGGGACTAAGTCCAAATTTTGGCCGCGGAACCGCCGCAAAACCCATGGTTTGGCCGCGGTTCCACGCTCCAATTTTGGAATTAGAAGTCCGTACTTCACAGTAATTCTTAGTTTTTCCTGCTTGTTTTTCTGAGCATTTTTAATTCAGAAAATATCAACGTTTTGAAAAATGTACAGAGAGGGTTCCGTGTCGGGGTTTCGGCGTTCGATCGGACTTTAAAATTCGTCTAGACTTTGCCTAAAGCTCTAGCTTGGCTCTGATACCACTGTAGGGTTGCTAGGCACGCGCACAAGGTTCTACGAGGCATCGACCATGCCCGATTAAAAAATTAGCCGTGCCGATCAACCCGAATATAGATCTTTAAACTAGAGATTAGGCGAAAACTAACATGTTAACAACTTTAACACTAAGTGAGAGGGATTACAACCTTTGTAGATCTGGTCCTTCACTTCATAAGCTCCGTGTTGAAGTCCCTTCGTTGCGATCATCGGGTTCCGGACTCTCGAGAGGTTCCACGAAGAGAAAGATGCAGTCTTGCTTCCGATCTTCGATACAAAGATGATCTACCTTGAAGTTTCATTAACACAAGCTAACACTCACTAAAATTGAGTGAACACTCTCATCTAAAGGGCAAGGGAAGATGAGGATGATGAAGTAGGATTTTTGTTCAATTTATTTATCTTTTTCTCACATTTATTCATCACTTGGAAAAAGCTAGTAAGCTTTTTCCATGAAGAAAGAAGAAGGAAGAAGATGATGAATAATGATAGAATTCCTTTTGTGATGAATATAAAAAGAATTAATATGATGAATAATGCAACCATGGTCAAGCAAACTCATGTAGAGAATTAACAAAGGTTAGGGTTTGGGTTAGGTTAAAGATGAGCCACACACAAATATCTTTATCATGACAAAATGAAAAGCTTCAAGAATCAACTAGAAGACTTAACCCTAATCCAAACCCTAATCATGTTTAAATTCCACAAAACATGTTGCATTAGTTATCATATCATGTTACAATATTATATATCACATATATAATATTTATTATAACCAAGTAAAATAATACAATTAGCATATATCGCATATATATCAATGTATTACCCGAGTGAGAAAAAGAATCTTTTAGTGAGCTAATATTAGTAAATGCAATTTAATATATCAAATATATTATTATACATTAAATTATCGAATCAACACTTGATCCGACAATCCGGCTATATCGCATATAACCGACTAATATTTATCCGTACCGATTCATTAAATCAACACTTGATCCGATGACCCGGCTGATATCAAATATCGCGAGAATATAATACGATATCACATACCGCATTATCCTTGGTCCCGCACATATCACATATGTGCCCCTACTCCGTTTTGCCTGAGCCAAGAAACCTCTGTGTAGGACTCTAAAGAATCGTCAATACGCCGGCAGTAGGTGATGATCATATCAAACACCCACAAGCTGCAAGCGGTCAGCTAAACGTAACAGCTACCCAAGTATTGAGCGCTCAAAAGATCAAAAAGCAAGCCTGTACATTCTCCTGTGAATCCAAACAGTAACACTCCCGTACAGTCCGGTCTCGTCGTCTGATATGTCGCATATCTCGCCTAGGGGTGGTAAACGTCAGACCCCAGTAGCTCGATAAGTCGTGTCGATATGAGGTCTATAACAGTTCGAGAAACTACTGATAACACTTACCAGTAAATCTCAGCAACCCTGGCCAGGGATTTCCGGTTATAGCCAATCGAACACAGCACAACATCAACTCCCTATACCGGGAGAGACGAATCCCCTCCTATCGCTCATTGCCTCCATGTGATTCGGGACTGTACCCAAAAGCCACCTTTTTGCACGCCCTCTTGGACGTGGTATGATGGAAATCAAAGCAGAGTGGGAATCACACAAGACTCTATGACGATCTCGGATCAACAGACTACTATGTACCAGTGTCACCGGAGAACTGCCATCTGACGTGAGGTATAATACCATCTGGGAGTTCTCGGCGAGTCCGTCCAGTGTACCCACTCTCTACTGAGCACCCGTACACCATCCTTGATGTCAAACACCGATGGATATGGGATCATCCATCGCCCATCATATGGGTCAAGATGCGTATACGCTAGTCTACTCTGGTGTATCGATGCCCTGTCTCGATACACCCTCGACTAGGAACAGTTATAGGATGTACTCGTCGACTACCGTGGCCCCACTAGTATGATCTCATCATAGTCCCAGTAGTCGAGTACATATCCTAAGGGCTTTATCAACATGTAACATAGAGATAATCAGAGTACATGTTAAGATAAAGTACAACCAGATATCATACTATCATGTTGAGCAAGAAAGTCCTCCCTATATATGTCCAAGCATCCATTACAATATACATCGTATGTACAGTAATGGCCTCTAGGGCATACATATAACTAACATGTGATATTGACCCGTACCCAGCTATGGGGATGCCGTACGAAGATTTACCGTACGAGCTTTATATTGATGTTAGATCCGCACTCATGACTCGAGGATGTTATATGATATACTGTGTCGTACGTGATACTATTGAGGCGAGATTACCGACTATATATATATATATATTGAATCAGATTTAGGTGGTTTCCATGCCCCTCCCGATTGACTTGATTGTTGGGTTCGTAGTTCGCATAGTAGGCGTTAGACTAGACCCGAGTTATACACATTTCAAAACTAACGAATCGGGGATATTTTAAAGATAGGCAAAAAGGGATACTACGGATATTTTCAAGCGACGCATCTTTTCTTAAAACACCGTAGCCTTTATTTTACCAAAAGCCCTGATTCGTATTATTTCAAATGGCAAGGTTGCATGATATATCTATTGAGGCAGGTTCTTTACCGTTGCGTTGATTATTTGATTCCGCATATTCATGCTATTTGCATTGCATCGCTTGTATTGTTGATATATTTCAGTCATGCTGCTAGGACACCAGCACCATTATCGATGATGCGTATGTTCCACGTACACTTGTTTGCCGGCTCACACACTTCATCATCGATAATTGCCATGTCACTACACTGTAGTACTGTTGCATTCAGTGTATGTTGCTTACATATTTTTACATGTCGTATACATCATGCTTTCGGATTATACGCATTGAGATATATTGTTTCCATGATATTTCTGGTTTTGGGAACCGTGGGTGTTTCAATAGGAGAATATGTAATTATTTTAAAACCCGGTTACCCTTGATATGATATTTCAGTGCGTCCACCATGTGTTTTCTCGGTGCTGAGAGCGACATGTGAAACCCGATTCGAGGAGGCGGATGAGGCCGATTGCGGGTACATGGTGGACCTGGTATGGTTCCCAGGGCAAGAAATGTTTTTCGTGGAGTAGAAGATGAGCCTGGCAGGTTGGCGAGTACCTACCGTTGATTGGTTGGACCTGGCGGTTATCCGGAGGATACTGACCAGAGTCGATAGATGGATATGGGCGTACTGCCGGGGCCGAGGGCGGATACCGCAGACAGAGCCCATGGGCCGATCGGGACTGACGGAGCCCGTTATATGAGGATTTACGTGCCGATGCTGGGCACGGTTTTCATGATGTTTTCGAGTGTCGATGCTGGGCACTCCGGTTCCATGATTTTGACGTGTCGCGAGGGACACAGGTGGTTTATATCCTCATATTTCCATGCATATGCTGATGATATTTATGGTTATTGTCATTGGATGACGAGTGGACGGGATCCACATACATGCATATTTGATTTCATTGATTCTACCTCACATTTATGATATGCTATTACCTGAGGCACTGGCACGAGCACTTGGCACTACACTCATGCATAGAGATTACCTTGCCAGTTTAGCATGCTTCAGACTTATTCATATTGAGGTTTATTTATATCTGATCGTATTGACCTAGGATGGGTCATACATTCGATCTCTGCTTGTAGATATTTTCTATTCACGAGTTGGCAACTCACCCCCGTTGTGCCACAGTCCTTGCAGGTTTTGTCGTACAGATTCCATAGCGGCATTTCTGGCACACTGCTTCCTTATGGGTGACTTGCTTGGGTAGGTGGGTTTTTTGTATCAGAACCGCCATTGTACATGTATTACTCATTGTATCTAGAATTCCATCAACCAAAACTTATATATTGTTTCAGACTTAGAAAACAGTGTTGTATTATTTGGACCTTTGAGTCGCGCTTGTAGTATTACGGTTTTCTGGCTGTTTTAAGTTCTTTTTGGGTTTTGATCCTCGCCCTTTGGCTTTGTATATTATTATTTCTTGCGTGGTTGTGACCGTCGATTGATGAAGAGCTAGCTCCCGTTTGGGGATGCCTTTTATCATTCCATATATATTATTCTTGTTGTACCCCGTTCGGGGCCAGTTTTTATAAAGGAAACTCTGCCGAAATTTTCAGAAAAGGTTACACATTTTCAAAATGCATATTCGGCTTAGTTATTTTAAAAACTTTGATTTTCGAAACATGATTTCTTTACTTCTTAAAACCAGTTTTCCTTATTTACTCTTTAAATGGTTTTAGATTTCTGGGCTTTTGGCTTACTTGGATCAGATGGGGTCCTATAGACTTCATATGGTTCAAGGGCCAGTCGCGTGCTCTTTCGGGTCGTGACAAAATTGGTATCAGAGTGCTAGGTTGACCTTGGTTCGAGTCTAAGTTTGACTATGTGGAGCCTAGGGCGTTATATATATACGGAACTTAGGCTTGACCTTACGGAACTTAGACTTAGTCGAGGGGGTATTATACCCGAACTTTCGTCGAATAGGATGACCCTTGGTTGATGGAATAGGTGAATAAAGTAGAGTGACGTACCGTGGGTATGTTCCACGGCATACTTACGACACGCTACTCCGCTTAAGGAGCCTTAGGATGTACATTTCCTTGCACAGTATTATATTCATTCCTATGATCTATCCTCATCGATACTGGTTATGGTTTTGCTGCCGTGATTGCACGGGCAGAGTGAGCTACGGCTTGAGTTGCGTCGGCATGAGCTCGTCGTGGACGAAGACTGACCACGGCATGATTCCAGAGACTTACGATTGCATATTGAGGCGTCGTCTTATTGTGTTTTCGCGCCATGAGCGTTGGATTGATCGCTTTTACGAGATTTCCGGATGTGCTGATCGGCACCAGAGGATTGAGCCACTGATAGAGGCCAGCCAGGATGTGATGACGTTGATATTATTGCTTATCCAGGACGATTGAGGCGCTGTTCAGCATACAGACGGATGATCCAGTTGCTGCTGCGAGTGATGAGATATCGCCCAGATGATTGGAGCTACTGCAGCATGAGAATATTCTTAGAGATATGTTGGAAGGTCGCTAGTCACCCGAGGATGAATGACTAGGACATGTGGTTCGTTCGCTTACCCCGATGCGAGGTCATCAGATAGATTGATTCCAGCTAGAGGAGACTTCACGCAGATTCGTTGAGAGTCTATTGAGACGATCGAATGTCAGAAACCCATTTTCCAAGTTTAAAGTATTCGGAAAGACATGCAAGCGATTCTATGGACCCTCTAGAAGAATGAAACCCTAACTCGACATAATGACCGTGTGAAAGCCTTTGAACCTTAGGGTTTGCGGCAGTTCCGCGGCGCCATTAGTGAGGCTTGGGTTTGCCCTTCTACGGCTGGACCACCGATGCTGTGGTATGTACTCGAAACTATTAAACTGTACCCGAGATGTTGAGCTCTTGGGGGATTATGAGGTTCTGACGAGTCGATCGGATAGTTCGACGTCTTTCGGATATCATGTGATGGGACACTGCTTGGGAGACTCCAGATACGAGCATAGCCGTTGGAGCGCAGTCTGTGTATCCACGATGAGATGAGTCCGAATCGGTCAATATTGAAGCAGAGTGGAGTAAAGAGTTCTCATAAGATTTCGACGAGATGACGTTCCACTCCGCTGACATTAGAGATGCGATACGCACGTTGAGGACGTGATCGGATAGATATCTCCTACTGAGTGGCGAAGATACCGAGTTCGTGATTTTGAGTCCGTGTTAGAGACTTCGGAAGGACCGTAGCAGAGGACATTGCAGTGCGCAGATAGAGACGCGATGTCGAAATGGATGATGATACGGGCAAGCGGAACAAGAAGTTCGTGCGAGGTGCAGACGAGCTGTTACTATTCCCCGTTAAGATTTAAGGGTCGGATATGTCTACAGGAGCATTGGGGCACGACCAGCTTCCGAGGAGATGTTGTACTAAGGACGCAGCTATCCAGAGAGCGAGGAAAGATTACGCCAGAGTACCAGCCTCCGTACAGTTTGGCTTAGGTGAGATCAGAAGAGACCTTCAGCAGGATTCCTTCCAGTACACTGCTGCAATAAGATTTGCACCAGGAGCAGATGGGTGATGTACATTCAGAGGACCCGAGGTCGGTGCCAGAGATGTGCTGCTTTACGGGCGGTCATGAGGATTGACCGAGAGATGACCAGAAAGGTGCCAGAACGGAATCGTTCCTGTCAGCACACCTGACCGGGCCGATGAGCCGATGGATTGCGAGATTGGTAATCCACAGAGAAGATAAGGGACCAGAGGCAGAGGACGCCAGCCGCGAGCATGAGGCAAGTAGATATCTTGCGCCGCTAGCATTGGATGTACCGGCACCTTCTCGACTCGAAAGAGGATATACCGATGACAGTATTTATGATTTATAATTTGTGATTTTGTGATTTGACTATCACGTATCCGTCGCTTTGGATTTCGGTATTTTGGGCGATCTATTTGCTTAATTTAGTCTTGATGACTGAGTTCCATGATATTTGATTTTGTGCACCATGATTGCACATACTGGGTATTCATATTTGAGCAGAGTTATTATTCTTGAGGTATTGATTGTGATTTCATGCCTATTTTATGCCAGTGATTTGAGTTACGCTTCCGGCATAGTTTTCATGCATTTTTTAGTGTTTTGATTTGATTTGTGCACGCTGGTGCACACGGTTGTGAGATTTTCCGTCGCGGTACACTTGATCTTGATTGAGCCGCATTATATATCGTCGACTTGCCCCCGATATTTTTGATTCTTGCACTCCGTGCTTTCGACTGGACTTACGCATGTTCGGCGCTTGCTATTGGATTTCTTGATTCCGTGCATGTTGAGTGCCCAGGGTTTAGACTTTCATTCGTGCACGATGGGTGCACCAATTTGGATTTTCGCGCATGTTGGACGCATGTTTTGAGATACGATTTTGGTGCACAACCGATGCACTAAATCGAGATTCTTCGTGCATGTCAGATGCACCGGATTTTGGCTGTCAGGCACGCACGTTGCCTATGACAGATGCTTCGTGCACACCCGTTGCACCTAGATGTTGTTTTGTGCACCTGTATGGCACATATATGGATTTTGATTTCCATGCGCACCAGACGCACATGGTGGTGTTATGTGCATTCTTTTTTTTGGGATTTATTCCTTTTGGAGCAGTACATTTTTATGATATTGGATATTTGTTTTCATACTGAGCAGGACTAGTCAGAGGACAGTACCTGGATATATTTTGCATGCATTGATAGTTAACGAAGGGATTTCCAAAGAGCGAGCTATGGTCTCGGTATATATATACCTACGTGTCCGATATGACACGAAACGTTTTAAAAACAAGGAAACCCTTCTAAATTGTTTTCAAAACGACGGAACGTACCTATTAAACAAAGGATATATATACGTATATAGTTATTTTCTTATGAAAAACGTCCACCACTGTGCATTGTTACGCGCATCGCACAACGACCTAAAAAGATTTGGCATGCATTTACATCAGCTATTCACATGTATAGATTGGATGTATATATGTATAGTTCTGATTTATATCATATTGGTTTTGTATTGGATTTGACATTTGTGTCTTTACCATAACTCCGATTATTGCGGGATGCTTGACGGAGTATTGCTTTTGAGTTATCTGCTCAGTACTCATGTGCATGCATTGCGCTATGATACGTTTTATGTATTGCTGATTTCGGAGCCCCGATGACTTAGAATTTGTATTGAAATATTTTAGTATTTGGGGGTTTAAATTTAAATTCGGGGACCGAATTTCTTTAAGGGGGGTAGATTGTAACGTTTTCAAAATAATAAAATATGATTTTTGGGAATTTTTATAATTTAATATTATTTTAATGAATATTTTAATATTCTGGTATAATTAAATACAAATAAATGGGGAAAATTATGGAAAATTCTAAAATAGGGTATTTTATGGAATTATGCCATTTTAAAGTTTTTAAGATTAGTTATATGCTAATTTAGTGCTAATCGCGATTAAAAATCGCTAATCGGATTTTTAGCATTTTTGTGCAAAAATGTGCACATATCATTTTTCCACACTTGTTACACTTGTTACATGTTTTGGGTGCATGGTTGTTCATTTGGATTCACTATTGGAGTGAGAAGAAAAAGAAAAGAAAGAAAAAGTAAGTATGATGAGAGAGAGAGAGAGAGAGTAGTTGCTTTTGACTTTTTGAACCATACCCATCATTTCCTCACATCCATTTCTCTCTCCCCTCTCATCGAGCTACTGCTGCTCCTGCTCCTGCTCCCTCTCATTTCCCTCCCCTTCACTTCATAGATCCCTCTCATTTCCCTCACCAAAACCCCATTCCCACTTCATAAAACTTACTCCCAAGCTCACTAGCTACACATTGAACCTAGCAAGATTGGATTTGGAGGACTTTGAGCAACTCAAGAAAATTCTTGAGTTGCCAAAGGATGTAATTTCTGCACCCGTAGTTTAGTAATTCAATTCTTATTGCATCCATTCTAGTTTCATGTCGATATGGTGCCGTTTGATGGATTTGTGAAACTTCAAGTTAGGATTTATGTGGGATCTGAAATTAAAGATGAAATTGAGGATTGTGGTGACCTTAGAACCCCTTGTGTGATGTTAATTTGGACCCAAACCTGAACTTGAAACCAGAATACGGATTTACGAGATGATGTCGGAGAAAAACTGTGAATCTGTGATCGTATTTAGAAATCTGCTATCACCCCGAGACCCCAAAAATAAAACTGAGTTGACAGTGAGATGTGCAGGCACCATGGAACCACCACACCAAACCTTAGACCCCAACACCAATTCCAGGTCGCCAATTTATTCCTTCTGGCCGCAAATTGTGGCCAGAGCAGGAGGGAACTGTCTCGATTTTTGTGCATAGGCCTATTTCCTCTAGTCTTGACCCTGGATATGTCTAGTTTTGACAAATTCTTGTTAGGGTAAAATCTGGGTTGATTTGCTTGAGTTGGCGTATGATTTACGACTTGTTTTAACATGGATTTTGGTATTTGGTGATTTGTTTCTGTTGGGTGGCGTTTGGACGTCAACGACAAGTGGATATTGAACGTGTTTACATGCGAGACGATAGGTTTTTACCTATGAGAGTAGCGTGTGCTATTTTGGTTTCCGATATGATTTTCATGTGCTTTAGCATTGTGATATACTTGTAGGTACCCTACGTGATGTTGAGGCAAAGAAGATGAAGATGGCGACATCGGCACCGACACATGAGAAGCAAGTGAGTAGATTTATATCTACGGGGAGAAGTCGGGTGGATGGCGTATAGCACCCCCGCAGTCCGTGGTGATGTATACGAATACGTATACACACATATATTTATTATGTGTTGTTAGGACTATTGATGGTAATAATGGAATTATTGATGATAAGGATGTATTGTTTTAGTATAGTGCGAACCCTAGAGTAGTGGGTGCATGCACACATACACATACACACATACTTGCATACATTCTTTCATTTATCTGTGCGCATATAGAGGTGTGTATATCTACACATGGGTATAGGACTATGGGTTCATATACGGGATTTGAGGATGATACGTGGGATTGAGAGGAGTCGATGAGTATGATTGAGGCCGTGAGATTTGGCGATATGACAGAGTTCGTATTTGAGATGTGATATGATGGTAGTGATACCGGATATGTGATGAGATGAATGTGATATTGACCCGTACCCAGTTATGGGGATGCCGTACGACGATTTACCATACGAGCTTTATATTGATGTTAGATCCGCACTCATGACTTGAGGATGTTATATGATATACCGTGTCGTACGCGATACTATTGCGGCGAGATTACCGACTATATATATATATATATATATATATGTATATCGACTCAGATTTAGGTGGTTTCCATGCCCCTCCCGATTGACTTGATTGTTGGGTTCGTAGTTCGCATAGTAGGCGTTAGACTAGACCCGAGTCATACACATTTCAAAACTAACGAATCGGGGATATTTTAAAGATAGGCAAAAAGGGATTCTACGGATATTTTCAAGCGACACATCTTTTCTTAAAACACCGTAGCCCTTATTTCACCAAAAGCCCTGATTCTTCTTATTTCAAAAGGAAAGGTTGCATGATATATCTATTGAGGCAGGTTCTTTACCGTTGCGTTGATTATTCGATTCCGCATATTCATGCTATTTGCATTGAATCGCTTGTATTGTTGATATATTTCAGTCATGCTGTTAGGACACCAGCACCGTTATCGATGATGCGTATGTTCAACGTACACTTGTTTGCCGGCTCATACACTTCATCATCGATAATTGCCATGTCACTACACTGTAGTACTGTTGCATTCAGTGTATGTTGCTTACATATTTTTACATGTCGCATACATCATGCTTTCGGATTATACGCATTGAGATATGTTGTTTCCATAATATTTCTGGTTTTTGGGAACCGTGGGTGTTTCAAATGGAGAATATGTAATTATTTTAAAACCCGGTTACCCCTGATATGATATTTCAGTGCGTCCACCATGTGTTTTCTCGGTGCTGAGAGCGACATGTGAAACCCGATTCGAGGAGGCGGATGAGGCCGATTGCGGGTACATGGTAGACCCGGTATGGTTCCCCGGGGCAAGAAATGTTTTTCGTGGAGTTGACGATGAGCCTGGCAGGGTGGCGAGTACCTACTGGTGATTGGTTGGACCTGGCGGTTATCCGGAGGATACTGACCAGAGTCGATAGATGGATATGGGCATACTGCCGAGGCCGAGGGCCGATTCCGCAGACAGAGCCCGGAGGCCGATCCGGACTGACGGAGCCCGTTATATATGGATTTACGTGCCGATGCTGGGCACGGTTTTCATGATGTTTTCGAGTGTCGATGCTGGGCACTCCGGTTCCGTCATTTTGACGTGTCGTGAGGGACACAGGTGGTTTATATCCTCATATTTCCATGCATATGCTGGTGATATTTATATGCATGATGGTTATTATCATTGGGTGACGAGTGGACGGGATCCACGTACATGCATATTTGATTTCATTGATTCTACCTCACATTTATAATATGCTATTACCTGAGGCACTGGCACGAGCACTTGGCACTACACTCATGCATAGAGATTACCTTGCCAGTTTAGCATGCTTCAGACTTACTCATATTGAGGTTTATTTATATCTGATCGTATTGACCTAGGATGGGTCATACATTCAATCTCTGCTTGTAGATATTTTCTATTCACGAGTTGGCAACTCACCCCCGTTGTGCCACAGTCCTTGCAGGTTTTGTCGTACAGATTCCATAGCGGCATTTCTGGCACACTGCTTCCTTATGGGTGACTTGCTTGGGTAGGTGGGTTCTTTTGTATCAGAACCGCCATTGTACATGTATTACTCATTGTATCCAGAATTCCATCAACCAAAACTTGTATATTATTTCAGACTTAGAAAACAGTGTTGTATTATTTCGACCTTAGAGTCGCGCTTGTAGTATTACGGTTTTCTGGCTGTTTTGAGTTCTTTTTGGGTTTTGATCCTCGCCCTTTGGCGTTGTATATTATTATTGCTTGCGTGGTTGTGACCGTCGATTGACAAAGAGCTAGCTCCCGCTTGTGGATGCCTTTTATCATTTCATATATATTATTCTTGTTGTATCCTGTTCGGGGCCAGTTTTTACAAAGGAAACTCTGCCGAAATTTTCAGGAAAGGTTACACATTTTCAAAATGCATATTCGGCTTAGTTATTTTAAAAACTTTGATTTTCGAAACATGATTTCTTTACTTCTTAAAACCAGTTTTCCTTATTTACTCTTTAAATGGTTTTAGATTTCTGGGCTTTTGGCTTACTTGGATCAGATGGAGTCCTATAGACTTCATATGGTTCAAGGGCCAGTCGCGTGCTCTTTCGGGTCGTGACACAGAGTATGACGTGCTGTTTACAGAGCTAGCAGTTTATGACCCGTATTTAGTGGCTACCGAGGAGTTGCGAGTCAAGAGACTTGTTCGAGGCTTGCTTACACCACTGTTCCTTGCGAACAGCGTGCAGCATTACGAGACATATGCAGCAGCTGTAAACGCAGCCCTTTTAGTCGAGGAGCGCCTTGCTGAGACTTCGGTAGTTCTAGAGCCGAAGAGAGTTCGTACTAGTATATCCGCACGGAGACAGTCATTCAGACGCCACGACAGGTATCGTTCAGGCATGAGGAGTGGCAGAGATCCGGGACGAGGCCAGATGTTTTGCTCATATCCATGGGAGAGCCAGCAGTCGCCGCAGGGTTGCTTTAGGTGTGGCAGTCTACTTCACCTCATTAGAGATTGTCCAGAGATACACCAGAGGGAGGTAGCTGCACCGCATGTTACCTTACCACCTTCACCACCCCAGAGGGCATTGCTTGTTGTACCTACCGTTGCTCCGCGTCAGGCTCATACACAGAGAGGTCGTGGGCGTGGAGGAGTTGCTCAGAGAGGGCGAGACGACCGAGGCAGAGGGCAGTCAGTCACCGGTGGAGGACAGGCACGGGTTTTTTCTTTGACGCATCGGGACGTGCAGGCGTCCAATGCGGTGGTTTCAGGTATCCTTTCAGTATGTTCTGTTGATGCACACGTGTTGTTCGATCCCGGATCCACGCACTCATACGTATCCACACACTTCGTGCCGAGTTTGGGTAGAGAGTCCGGTTTGCTTGATCAGCCGCTTGTTGTGACCACTCCTATGGAAGAGTCGTTTGTTGCTAGGCACGTGTTTCGATCCTGTACCGTCTATATTGGCGAGAGGGAGTTGCCTGTCGACTTGATCCTTCTTAAGATGTTGGACTTCGACGTTCTTTTGGGCATGGATTGGTTAGCCACGTGCTATGCTTCTGTGGACTACCGTGAGAAGACAGTTAGATTCTATTTTCCCGGCGAGTCGGTTTTTGTTGTGTTGGGGGACCGTGGTGCCACCCCTCACAGTGTGATTTCTTCTCTTCGCGCTGGACAGCTTTTGAGGAAGGGATGTCAGGGATTTCTCGCCTATGTTTGCGATGCTAGCGCTACGGAGGTTCCATTGGATCAGGTTCCGGTTGTTAGCGAGTTTCCTGATGTGTTCCCTGACGAGCTTCCTGGGCTACCGCCCGAGCGCGACATTTCTTTCTGTATTGATTTGGTTCCTGGCACGGGGCCTATTTCCATACCGCCTTATCGGATGGCCCCGGAGGAACTTCGAGAATTGAAGGGTCAGTTGCAAGATTTGCTGGATAAGGGACTTATTCGACCCAGTGTTTCTCCTTGGGGTGCTCCAGTCCTGTTCGTCAAGAAGAAGGACGACAGTTTGCGTCTGCGTATCGACTACCGCCAGCTGAAAAGGGTGACAGTGCGGAACAGATATCCCTTGCCACGTATCGACGATTTGTTTGACTAGCTTCAGGGGGAAGGATACTTTTCGAGGATCGATTTACGATAGGGCTATCATCATCTGCGGGTCCGACAGGAGGACATTCCTAGGACAGCTTTTCGTACGTGCTACGGCCATTATGAGTTTTTAGTGATGTCGTTTGGACTCACCAATGCGCCAGCAGCTTTCATGGACTTGATGAACCATATTTTCCGACCATATCTGGATCTGTTCATCATAGTATTCATTGACGATATCTTGGTGTATTCCCGGAGTAGTGAGGAGCACGAGCAGCACCTGCGGATTACACTGCAGACTTTGAGGGAGCACCAGCTTTATGCGAAATTCTCCAAGTGTGATTTCTGGCTGGACAACATGGACTTCTTGGGGCATGTGATTTCACGAGATGGTATATGTGTAGACCCGAGAAAGATAGAGGCCGTTCAGCGTTGGCCCAGACCCACATCAGTTACGGAGATTCGCAGCCTTTTGGGGTTGGCTGGTTACTACAGGCGATTTGTGCAGGACTTCTCCAGTATTGCTACACCTTTGACCGGGTTGACCCGGAAGGGAGTTCCTTTCGATTGGACGGAGGAGTGCGAGCACAGTTTTCAGCAGCTACGAACTCGGCTGACTACGGCACCGGTGTTATCTTTACCTTCCGGATCAGGCGGATTTGTGGTCTATTGTGATGCTTCTCGAGTGGGGCTAGGGTGCGTATTGATGCAGCATGACAGGGTGATCGCGTATACTTTGTGACAATTGAAGAAACATGAATAGAACTACCCCACTCACGATTTGAAGATGGCTGCAGTGGTCTTTGCACTTAAGATCTAGCGACATTACCTATACGGGGAGTCGTGCCAGATATTCACTGATCACAAGAGTTTAAAGTATATATTTCAGCAGCGAGACCTGAACCTTAGACAACGCCGATGGATGGAGTTAGTGAAGGATTACGACTGCGAGATCTTGTATCACCTGGGCAAGGCGAATGTGGTGGCGGGTGCTTTGAGCAGGAGGCCCGGGGGTAGTCTATCTTGTTTGAGCACAGTACAGAGGCAGTCGTCGGCCGATTGGCAGATATTATACGACAGCTGAGTACACTTCGAGTTCACGCCGATTGGAGGACAGATCGCGCATGTTCGTGCACGCCCAAAGCTACTTGACCGCATATATGAGGCACAGCGCAGTGATGACCGATGTTCGGAGATCATGGCACGGATTGGACAGGGCATATTTTCCGAGTTCGTGATCGATGATCAGGAGGTACTATGATTTGGGGTTAGACTGTGCGTACCAGATGCCGAGGGACTGCGGCGCGAGATTCTTGAGGAGGCACATCAATCGGTATATAGTGTTCATCCCGGTTCCACCAAGATGTACGATGACATGAGAGGTGTTTACTGGTGGGACGGAATGAAGAGAGACATCGCAGATTTTGTGTCGAGATGCCTGACTTGTCAGCGGGTCAAGGCTGAGCACCAGAGGCCAGCGGGAGAGCTACAGCCGTTACCCATTCCGGAGTGGAAATGGGAGCAGATTTCGACGGATTTCGTTGTGGGTCTACCCAGGACTAGGCGAGGGTATGACTCTATTTGGGTGATCGTGGATCGTTTGACGAAAGCGGCTCACTTCCTACCAGTGAAGACGACTTTCGGATTTACTCAGTATGCCCAGATTTACATCGACGAGATTGTACGACTGCACGGAGTTCCGACTTGTATCGTGTCCGACAGAGGCACCCAGTTTACCAGTCGACTATGGCAGAGGCTTCAGGAGGCTTTGGGCACTCTCTTGAGTTTCAGCACAGCATTTCATCCGCAGACCGACGGAAAGTCAGAGCGGACTATTCAGACTCTCGAGGACATGCTCAGAGCGTGTGTATTAGATTTCGGAGGTAGCTGGGACCATCACTTACCCTTAGTAGAGTTCTCCTACAATAACAGCTACCAGGAGACTATTCAGATGGCACCATTTGAGGCTCTTTATGGGAGGAGATGCAGATCGCCCGCCTGTTGGACAGAGCTCAGTGAGAGCAGTATCTTAGGGCCACAAATTGTTGAGGAGACGACCGCGAAGATCCAGTTGATTCGCGATAGGATGAGAGCAGCCCAGAGTAGGCAGAGATCTTATGCGGACCGTTGGTGGCACAGACTTGAGTTTTCTGTTGGTGATCATGTTTTCTTGAGGGTCTCCCCAATGAAAGGTGTGATGAGGTTTGGGAAGAAGGGGAAGCTCAGTCCCAGATATGTAGGCCCCTTCGAGATCCTCGAGCGTGTTGGTGCAGTTGCATACCGGTTAGCCCTTCTGCCCAGTTGTCCAGATGTGCACCCCGTATTTCACGTTTCGATGCTCCGTAGATATCTTCATGATCCTTCGCATGCGATTCAGCACCCGACGATCTAGCTTGAGCGCGACCTTTCCTATGCAGAGCAGCCGGTGATGATCTTGGATCGACAAGTGAAGAAATTGAGATCGAAAGACATCACATCAGTCAAGGTACTTTGGCGTGGTCAGAGCAGTGAGGAGGTCACTTGGGAGACCGAAAGCGAGATGAGGAAGAAGTATCCCCGTCTTTTCGAAGGTACGTGTAGTTAGATTTTGAAATTCGGGGACGAATTTCTTTAAGGGGGAGAGATTGTAACACCTTAGGATGTGTTTAGTGGCTAATTATATTTAAATAAAGGGTTTTTAATAAAAAGTTTACCAAATTGAGTTTCAAATATTTTTCCAACTTTAATAAATATTTTTCTAGAATTTTCCTAGGCTTGCACACACATGTGCATGTAAACTCGGGTTTTAAAATGAGGTAATACCATGATTAGCAACCATGGTGGGTTTAATCATGGGGATTAAGTCTTTTGGGTTTTAATTAAGTTTAATTAGTTATTTGATGGTTGCTTTAATTTGAATTTCCCTTTTGAGTGTTGACTTGGTGAGAATGAGAGAGAGAGAATGCATCATGGCAAAAGCCATGCTTGCATTTAATGAAGAGAGAGAGTGGAGGGGTTGACATTTGGAGTTATGATTCCCTCTCATTCTTGTGTTCTTTTCTCTCAACCTCACTCTCACACTCACACACACACTTACCTCTTCTCAGCAACAGCAACAAGAATCCACAGCAGCAGCAGAAAGCATCCACAGCAGCAGCAGCAACCATCTCGACAGCAACAGCAAGCATCACAGCAGCAGCAACAGTGAGCAGCAACAGCATCAGTGAGCAGCAGCAACAGCACAACTTCAACTGCAGCTCCTTCCCTCTACTCCTTCTTCTTCCTCCAGCTCCCTAGGGTCGAGTGTGGGGTATACTTCCTGAACTTACTCCCTAGTTTGCTTATTTAGTGTAGCTTAGCTTCGATTAGTGTTTATTGGTGCGTTTTAGTGCGATATGTGGTGATTAGTGGGAACCATGACCTAGTGATGTATGATTGGTTTTAGTAGGTTGATGGAGTTGTTAGGGCTATATTAACCCAGCTTAGCCCCCAATTGCACTAAAATACCACCAGATCCCTATTTGATGCAAATTCATCGTTTTTAAGCAAATTTTGACTTTCTGTAAACTGCTATCGACCCGGTGAGTTCAGATTAATTTTGAGATGACTGCAGTATATTGGTTAGGTGCTGATCCCCCAGGTAGAACCCGACCCCCATACTTCATGTACAGGCCGCCGGAAAATTCGATCTGGCCGCAAATTGCGGCCAGATGGGGAGGGTTTGGGTTGGGGTTTGTCTCCAGTGGTGTCTGCTGCAACCCTTAGACTCATGGCATGTGCAATTTTGTTTGATTCTTACTGTAGAAAAATCTGGAGCTAAATACCCTATTTCTCGTATTTTAAACCTTCGCGACACGCGTGATATGCATGTAGTTTTGGATTTCTGCGTATCGCGACGCGTCGGGGTAGTTTCAGGCGCGTGATCACACGTTTTAGCGTATCGCGCACACGCGCGATTGGTTTGCGACACGGGTTTCTAGTTTGACCTTAATATCACGTTTTTGTGGATTTGAGCTTATGTGTGATATATTGTGTGATTCTAGGTTCGCAGGCAAGTGAGACAGACGCTGCGATGAAGGGGAAGCAAGTCGTCGGCTACAATTAGCGTGAGACTTCGGTGAGTAGATTTCACATCAACGGGGATATCGCCCGCATGGCGTTATGCGTCAGGGCTGATAGGACATTATAGTTATATGTTGCATTTACCCCATTGACTGTCATTGCATACTGCACTCCCTGCTGTATTGAGTAAACTTAGAATTGATAGAACACCGCACTATTACTAACGGTTCATGTTGCACGAGCACTAATCTGCATGTTACACACACACCGTTAGTAATTGCCATGACACACTCACTGTAGAACTGCCATGATTATATTGCTGTAGTTCATTTCACATATGATTCGATATGATTTTCATAAAAATTTGGGAGCCGCATGATGTCTTTAAAAACGGAAACTATTTTTAAAAGCGGTTTCCCCTTATATCTATATTATGGCTTGATGTACATAGCACATCGCATTGGATTTACTTCTTGGTGTTGGATTTTCATGTGATTTCTGGTTTTGAGGACCGTGGGATTTTTTAAAGAAAAGATGCACTATTTGAAAACCCGGTTCCTCGTGATATGATATTTTGGTGCGTCCACCACGCGTTTTCTCGGTGCTGAGACGTGTGCTTGAAACCCGATTCGAGGAGTTGGATGATCCGTTTGCGGGTTCGTGGTGGACCCGGTATGGTTCCCCGGGGCGAGAAATGTTTTTCGTGGAGTAGACGATGAGCCTGGCAGGGTGGCGAGTACCTACTGGTGATTGCTTGGACCTGGCGATTATCCGGAGGATACTGACCAGAGTCGAGAGATGGATACGGGATGATCCGTACGGCCGGGGCCGAGGGCCGATATCGCAGACGGAGCCCGTGGGCTGATCCGGACTGACGGAGCCCGATATATGAGGATTTGCGTGTCGATGTTGGACACGAGTATTTTATGATATTTTGAGTGCCGATGTTGGGCACTCGTGATTCTCAGAGATTTACAGGATTTGAGGGTCGATGGGAGTGCCGGCGCCTGAGTTATTTGGGATTTGGGTGCAGTTTAGGGCACCGATTATTTTTCCACGTTGATATTCCGTGTAGATGTTATTTATCCCATGCTCCGCAATGATTATTATGTATCTCATCCTGTAGTTATTTTACCTGATAGAGCACTTGCATGACTATTGCACATACTGCTTATCACGCATTGATATAATCTACTGGCATTTAATAGAGTAGCGCAGTACGTGCATGCTCGCGATTACCTTTATATGTTATCTCTATTCACGAGTTGGCAACTCACCCCCGTTGTGCCACAGTATTTGAAGTTTGCCTTTCAGAGTAGTCGCGGCAGGCTGCCTTTTGCATCTATTTGGCTACAGATACCACTACAGTTGGTGCGAGAGCTGTTTTGCTTTTAGGTGGGTTGTGGTATCTGATTACTTTTATTGTACCCATTTTGTATCTAGTATTCTCCATCTACCATTTATGTACTGGACTTAGATACTATGTGAGGACGGTGATGTATATTTTGTATTCTGGTGTCGTGCTCGTGGGAGTCGACTGTTTTTATATGCAGTTTATATTTCTGTGATGTTTACTTATTGCCCATTCTTCGCTACGGCGTCGTATATTACTCTTGTGATGATGGTTTCTGTCGTTGGGCATGATTGCTCCCGTTTGGGGATGTTTCATTTCATTATATTTCATTTTCACTTATATCCTGTTTTATACCCAATTTCGGGGTTACTTTTACAAAGGAAATGCTGCCAAAATTATTTAAATGATAACTTAACCTTAAAATAACTTTGTTGGACTATTCACGTTTTTCTAAAAGTTTTAATTAAATGTTTTCAACACTCGCTACTTTTAAATGGTTTTGATTTCTGGGTTCGGCTTACTTAGCCGCGTTACGCCTGTAGACGTTGCGTGGTTAAGTGCCGGTCACGAGTCGAAATATTCGGGTCGTGACACGACCCTAAGTCAACAGACTATCTGCACACATGTCACCTGAGAACTGTTATCTGATGTTAGGTATAATACCATCCAGTCAGTTCTCCTGCGAGTCCTGTCCGGTGTACCCGTAACCCAACGAGCACCTGTATACTATCTCCAGTACGACGTACTGATGGCTGTGGGACAGACCATCTCCCCAACTGGGATGAGAAGCGTACACACTTGTCTACTCCGGAGTATCGATGCCCTGTCTCGATAATCCTACGACTAGGGACAAGTATAGGATGTTGCTTATAGGCTACCCAGCCCCCACTAGTTTGACTGCCATCACAACGCTCGTAATCAAGAAAAGATCCTATGGGCTCTATTAATATGTATAAGTGATACGATACAAGAAACATAGGCACATATTAAAGTGGACACAAACCAAATAGCATACTACCATATTTAGCAAGACTGTATATACAACTGTGAATATCCTAAGCTTCCATTAAGTAATATACATGCAAGTATGATACAATAATGGCCCCTAGGGCATATACACTAACAGTAGTGGATAAGGATAGTGGAGGTAGTAATTCTTATTCCTTTGTGCATAGGAGATATTGTTAACACCTATATACGTGTTATTTTGTTTGACATGGATAGTTAAGATAGTAACTCTTAATCCATTTCACGTATACCTTACTATAGCTACTTATACATCTTGCATACATATTGACATGTACACCCACATAGTCTATTACAGCTACATGTATATCATGCACACATTTGACATGTACACCCACATAGTCTATTACAGCTACATGTATATCATGCACACATATTGACATGTACACCCGCATATTTCGCTATAGTTGTATGTACACTAAGTGGTATTGTTTTTATATGTGCTATTGAGTTGTTGATCATTGCGCTTATGAAATGCATTATACATACTTGCTTACATGTAGATACTTAAACCTTGCTACACTTACATGTACACCACATATGATGCTGCACTTGTTTTTCTTGAAGGATTTTGGGAACCGCAAGATATATTTTAAAGATGAATTCATTTAAAAGAGCGGATTTCCCTTGATATGCTCATATTGTTGTTTTATGTTGCATATATCAGTTTTTCATGAATTTACGCATTGAGATATAGATTTCATATGATTTATGGATTTGAGAACCGTGGGGGTATTTCAAGAAAACTATGTATTGTTTGAAAACCCGGTTTCTCTTGATATTTCAGTGTGTCCACCATGTGATTTCTCGATTCTGAGATTTGGCTTGTGATACCCGATTCGAGGAGCGGGAGGCACCATCTGCGGGTACATGGTAGACTCGGTATGGTACCCCGAGACGAGTGGTGATTTCGTGGTGTAGACGATAAGCCTGGCGGTGGGACCACTACCTACCGGTGATAGTATTTGGACTCGGCGGTTATCGTGGGGATACCGACCGGAGTGAGGTATGACATATCGTCAGGGCCAGTCGTGGTGACGGCGCCTGAGTTATGGGGATTTACGTGTCGATGCTAGACACGGGTTTTCATGATATTTCGGGTGTCGATGTTAGACACTCAGATTCCATGAGACTTACAGGATGTGAGGGCCGATCTAAGGATGCGGTGCCTGAGGATTTGGGATTTGATGTGTCAGTGAGGGACACTGGTGTTTTCCATGCTGATGATTTTGCATGAGATTTTATATTATATCATCCCACACTCAGGATTTTGTTGTTATGCATTGCTTCATGTTGCTGTAGTACCCTGATGATGTACCTTTACATGATTGTTGCATATTCACTTATCATACTTATGCTATCGGATTACATGTGATAGATAAATCGCTATTCGTGCATACTTGCGATTAGTGTATAATGTTATTCACTATTCACGAGTTGGCAACTCACCCTCGTTGTGCTAAAGTGTTTTACAGGACTTTCCCTCTGAGTAGTTGCGGCAGGGCATCTTATCATCTCTACTTTTGCGGATACCGCTACGTTAGGCAGTGAGGCCTTTGCTTTTAGGTGGGTTTGCGGTTATCTGCTTGTACATTGTATATCTTTTGTTGGATCTAGTATTCTCCATCTACCACTGTTTGTATATGACTTAGAGACGACTTGTGAGGATTCGGTGTTGTATTATTTTGGTGACTTGGGTGCCGTGCTCGTGGGAGCCGGTTTTGTTTTGGGAAAGTTTATTTCTTATTGCAGTCTTTCCTTTGTTATTTCTACGCTTCGGCGTCGTATACTTGTTGTGGTGATTGTCTCTGCCGTTGTGCGTGATTTTTCTCCCGTTTGGGATGCTTTTATTATTATCTATGTTGTGCCCGTTTTTAGGGCTAGTTTTTACAAAGGAGGTGCTGCCGAAATTTTCAAGAAAGAAAACTAGAGTTAGAGATTTTACTTGTGATTTTCCAAATGTTTAAAACTATGTTTTTCTCCATTGATCCAGTTTTGGGTGGTTTAGATTTCTGGGTTTCGGCTTACCTGAGTTGCGTACGCCTGTAGACGTTACGTAGTTTTAGTGCCGGTTTCGGGCCAAATTTTGGGTCGCGACAAAGTTGGTATCAGAGCGCTAGGTTTTACCTTTCGGAGTGTAGGATAACCTTGGTATGATGGAGTAGGTGGCTTAAGCAGAGTAACGTAGCGTGTGTATGTTCCGCGGCATACTTACGATACGGTACTCCGCCTAAGTGGCCTTAGGACTTATTGATTGATATTCATCCGTGAGGATATACATCCTTGTGATTCGATTCCTGTTTCCTTATCGAATCTTGTTTCAATTTCTAGCCTATATGCTGCCGAAGACTACGAGGGCACAGAGAGCGGCCGCGAGGGCTGAGGTCAGAGTTGACTCGTCTGAGGCGAGGACTGACCAGGGCGGTACGCCTGTTGTACCGGCACATATCGCTATGATTGGGGCTGGTATGCAGGACCTGCGCCAGATGATGGGGACTTTAGTAGAGGCCATTCGAGCGCAGGGGTCGGCAGTTGTTCCACCCGTTGCAAGGACCACGATGGTACCTTCTGTTCCGGTAGTTGCAGTTACAGCTCCGGAGGTTATTACCGTGTTACAGACAGAGTTAATGAGGCTGAGACCTCCGGTGTTCACTAGCACAGATGCTACCGAAGATCCGCAGTCGTTTATCGACCGGATGGCCAGGATTTTTCGTTCGCTCCGATGCTCCGACGATAGATGGGTAGAGTTTGTGAGTTTCCGGCTGGAGGGTCTGGCCCAGAAGTGGTGTGAGTCCTTGGAGAGGGGCAGAGCTGCAGGCCTTGCTCTTATGACCTGGGCTGAGTTTGTGACGGTGTTCCTCGCCCGTTTTCTTCCATCGAGCATCAGGGATGCGCGAACGCGCCGATTTGAGTCGTTACGTCAGACTCCGGGGATGACGATGTCTGAGTATGATGTACTGTTTACCGAGCTGTCTGTGTATGCTCCGTACTTGGTGGCGACTGAGGAGATGAGGGTGAAGAGGTTTGTTCGATGCCTGCTTACCCAGTTGTTCCTAGCCATCAGTATTTTGCGACACGTATGCGGCAGCTGTGGATGCAACCCTTTCGGTGGAGGTGCGTTTATCTGAGTCATCGGTTGTTCCGGAACCGAAAAGGACTCGTACGGATGTACCAGCACGGAGACAGAGGTTTTCACGCCGAGGCAGAGTTACTTCAGACTCGGGGAGTAGCAGAGACATGGGACGGGGCCAGTTATTCAGTTCTTATTCCCAGGAGGGCCAGCGACCATCTTATGGGTGCTTCGGATGTGGCAGTCTACATTATCTTTGTAAGGTTACTAGGCACTCTAACAGGGTTCTACAAGGCATCTACCATGCCCGATTAAAATTTTAGCCGTGCCGAACAACCCTAAACAAGATCTTTGCTAGATTAGTATGGTTTCACATGCAAGTAAATATCATTTACGACCAAGTGAATACGAAATACAACCTTTGTAGATCGGTCCTTCACTTCATAAGCTCCTTGTTGTAGTCCCTTCGCTGCGATCATGTTGCATCCGGACTCTCGGACGGCTCCATGAGAAGATGACAACGGTTTTGCTTGATGTCTTCGAGGCCGAAGATGATCTACGTCGAGGGAATACGAACTCAAGCTTCTACTTCACTAACTAAAGAATTAGTGAAGCAAACACCCTAAACTAAAGTGCTAGTCTAGTAGAGGATGATGAAATAGGAAATGGGTATTCTTTAGAATTTCTTTTCTCACAATATTTCTCTCTCGTTATCAAACCCTATCAAGCATTTGAAGGAGGAAGAATATGAGCTCAAAAATGAGAATGAAAAACTAATCAAGAGAGAGAGCTAACCATGGGTGAGTGGGTATCATATACTAACTCATGTAGAGACATAACCATGGCTACATTATAGTGGTTAGGTTAATTAATATCTCAAGTAAAACAAAATTAGTAAACTAAGTCAATGCAACCTAAAGCTTCATGAAGCTTCATGCATGTGAGCTCATTATCCACTAATTTTAGAATTACTTTAAATATAAAAACCTAACACTATAATTAGTATGGTATAAGTCTTTATACACCCATGTAAGTTGTATAACCAACTATGATACAAAAAGAACACAAATAAATATATACCACATATTTATTAAGTTGTGCACAAGTGAGAAAAACAAATGGTTATGTGAACCAATGTTAGTTAATGTAAATTAGTATATCACATATACAATTATACACTAAATTATTAAATCAACACTTGACTTAATAATCCAGTTATATCACATATAACCGACTAACATCCAATGTATCGACTTATCGAATCAACTCTTGATTCGATAACCAGGCTATATCACATATAACCGGCCGATACAAAAGTCGCGATAATAGAATACTGTATCACATACACGCATTATTCTCGGTCCCGCACATATCGCATATGCGCTCCTATTTCGTTTCGCCTTAGCCAGTAAAACCTCTATGTAGGACTCTAAAGACTCGTCAATACGCCGGCAGTAGTTGATGATCATATCAAGCACCCACAAGCCGTCAGCGGTACTAGCTGGACGTAACGGCTACCCGGATATTGAGCGATCAGAAGATCAGCAAGCAAGCCCACTCCAACTCCTGCAAAAATCCTGACAGTGACACTACCGTACAGTCCGGTCTCCTCGTCTGATATGTCGTCTATCAAGTCTAGGGGTGGTAAACGTCAGATCCCAATAACCGATAAGTCGTGCCGATATGAGGCGCATAACGGGTCGAGAAACTACGGGTAACTCTTACCAGTAAATCTCTAAACCAGTCCTGGCCAGGGACTTCCCTGTTATGGCCAATCGAGCACAGCGCAACATCAACCCCCAATACCGGGAGAGACGAAACCCCTCCTATCGCTCATTGCCTCCATATGACTCGGGACTGTACCCAAAAACCACCGTTTTGCACGCCCTCTTGGACGTGGTAAGGTGGAAATCAAAGCACAGTGGGAATCACACAAGACTCTATGGCGATCTCGGGTCTACAGACTAACCTGTACCAGTGTCACCAGAGAATTGCCATCTGACGTAAGGTATAATACCATGTGGGAGTTCTCGACGAGTCCGTCCAGTGTACCCAGTCTCTACTGAGCACCCGTATATCATCTCTGATGTCAAACACCAATGGATATGGGATCATCCATCCCCCATCTACATGGATCGAGAAGGTATACGCTAGTCTACTCTGGTATATCGATGCCCCGTCTCGATACACCCACGACTAGGGACCTTGAAGGATGTACTTATGGACTACCATGTCCCCACTAGTATGATCCGCATCATAGTCCAGGTAGTCAAGTACACATCCTAAGGGCTTTACCAACATGTACCAGAGAGACAATCAGTGTACACGTTAAGGTAAAGAGTAACTAGATAGCATACTATCATGTCGAGCAAGAAAGTCCTCCCTATTTATGTCCAAGCATCCACTATAATATACATCTCATGTATAGTAATGGACTCTAGGGCATACATATAACTAACAATCTCCTACTTGCACTAGGGCCATCTGATAACAGTGGTTGTAGTATCTCATACTTAACCATCCCATAATAGTCTCTCTCTGTGAAAAGTCCTTTGTGAGTGGATCCGCCGTGTTGTCCTTCGAGCCTACTCTGCTGACCTCGATCCCCTGGAGATCTACCATCTCCATGATCAGGTGTGTTACGACCCGAAAAAGTATGTGACTGGCCCTTGAACTATATGAAGTCTATAGGACCCCATCTGATCCAAGTAAGCCAAAAGCCCAGAAATCTAAAAACATTTAAAGAGTAAATAAGGAAAACTGGTTTTAAGAAGTAAAGAAATCATGTTTCAAAAATCAAAGTTTTTAAATAACTAAGCCGAATATACATTTTTAAAATGTGTACCCCTTCCTGAAAATTTCGGCAGAGTTTCCTTTGTAAAAACTGGCCCCGAACGGGGTACAACAAGAATAATATATATGGAATGACAAAAGGCATCCCCAAGCGGGAGCTAGCTCTTCGTCAATCGACGGTCACAACCATGCAAGCAATAATAATATACAACGCCAAAGGGCGAGGATCAAAACCCAAAAAGAACTCAAAACAGCCAGAAAACCGTAATACTACAAGCACGACTCTAAGGTCGAAATAATACAACAATGTTTTCTAAGTCTGAAACAATATACAAGTTTTGGTTGATGGAATGTCTAGATACAATGAATAATACATGAACAATGGCGGTTCTGATACAAAAGAACCCACCTACCAACGCAAGTCATCCATAAGGAAGCAGTGTGCCAGAAATGCCGCTATGGAATCTGTACGGCAAAACCTGCAAGAACTGTGGCATAAAGGGGGTGAGTTGCCAACTCGTGAATAGAAAATATCTACAAGCAGAGATCGAATGTATGACCCATCCTAAGTCAATACTATCAGATATAAATAAACCTCAATATGAATAAGTCTGAAGCATGCTAAACTGGCAAGGTAATCTCTATGCATGAGTGTAGTGCCAAGTGTTCGTGCCAGTGCCTAAGGTAATAGAATGTCATAAATGTGAGGTATGATCAATGTAATCAAATATGCATGTACGTGGATCCCGTCCACTCGCCACCCAATGACAAAACCATCATGCATGTAAATATCATCAGCATATGCATGGAAATATGAGGATATAAACCACCTGTGTCCCTCGCGACACATCAAAATCATGGAACCGGAGTGCCCAGCATCGACACTCGAAAACATCATGAAAACTGTGCCAAGCATCGGCACGTAAATCCTCATATATATCGGGCTCCGTCAGTCCGGATCAGCCCACGGGCTCCGTCTGCGGAATCGGCCCTCGGCCCCAGCAGTACGCCCATATCCATCTATCGACTCTGGTCAGTATCCTCCGGATAACCGCCAGGTCCAACCAATCACCGGTAGGTACTCGCCACCCTGCCAGGCTCATCATCTACTCCACGAAAAACATTTCTTGCCCCGGGGAACCATACCGGGTCCACCATGTACCCGCAATCGGCCTCATCCGCCTCCTCGAATCGGGTTTCACATGTCGCTCTCAGCACCGAGAAAACACATGGTGGACGCACTGAAATATCATATCAAGGGTAACCGGGTTTTAAAATAATTACATATTCTCCTTTTGAAACACCCACGGTTCCCAAAAACCAGAAATATCATGGAAATAACATATCTCAATGCGTATAATCAGAAAGCATGATGTATGCGACATGTAAAGAAATGTAAGCAATATACACTGAATGCAACAGTGCTACAGTGTAGTGACATGGCAATTATCGATGATGAAGTGTGTGAGCCGGCAAACAAGTGTACGTGGAACATACGCATCATTGATAATGGTGCTGGTGTCCTAGCAGCATGACTGAAATATATCAACAATACAAGCAATGCAATGCAAATAGCATGAATATGCGGAATCGAATAATCAACGCAACAGTAAAGAACCTGCCTCAATAGATATATCATGCAACCTTGCCTTTTGAAATAAGACGAATCAGGGTTTTTGGTAAAATAAGGGCTACGGTGTTTTAAGAAAAGATGTGTCGTTTGAAAATATCTGTAGAAACCCTTTTTCCTATCTTTAAAATATCCCTGATTCGTTAGTTTTGAAATAGGTATGACTCGGGTCTAGTCTAACGCCTACTATGCGAACTACGAACCCAACAATCGAGTCAATCGGAGGGGTATGAAAACCACCTAAATCTAAGTCAATATCACATTATCTCATCACGTAACAGGTATCACTACCATCATATCACACCTCCAATACGAACTCTGTCATGTCGCCAAATCTCACGGCCTCAATCGAATCTCATCGACTCATCTCAATCCCACGTATCATCCTCAAATCTCGTATATGAACACATAGTCCTATACCCATGTGTAGATATACACACCTCCATATGCGCACAGATAAATGAAAGAATGTATGCAAGTATATGTGTGCGTGTATGTGTGAGTGCAATCACTACTGTAGGGTTCGCACATCATCAATAATTCCATTATTATCATCAATAATCATAACAACACATAATAAATATATGTGTGTATACGTATTCGTATTCATCACCACGGACTGCGGGGGTGCTATACGCCATCCATCCGACTTCTCCCCGCAGATATAAATCTACTTACCTTGCTTCTTGTGTGCCGATGCCGATGTCGCTATCTTCATCTTCTTCGCCTCAACATCACGTAGGGTACCTACAAGCATATCATAACGCTAAAGCATATGAAAATCACATCGGAAACCAAAATAGCACACGCTACTCGCATAGGTAAAAACCTATCATCTCGCATGTAAACACGATCAATATCCACTTGTCGTTGACGTCCGAACGCCACCCGACAGGAATGAATCACCAAATACCAAAATACATGCTAAAACAAGTCGTAAATCATACGCCAATTCAAGCAAATCAACCCAGATTTTACCCTAACTGGAATCAGTCAAAACTAGACATACCCAGGGTCCAGACTAGAGGAAATAGGGCCATGCACAAAAATCGAGACAATTCCCTCCTCTTCTGGCCGCAAATTGCGGCCAGAAGGAATTAATTGGCGGCCGTACTTTGGAGTTGGGGGCTAGGGTTTGGTGTGGTGGTTCCATGGTGCCTGCACATCTCACTGTCAACTCAGTTTTATTTTTGGGGTCTCGGGGTGATAGCAGATTCTTAAATACGATCACAGATTCACAGTTTTTCTCCGACATCGTCTTATAAATCCGTATTCTGGTTTCAAGTTCAGGTTTGGGTCCAAATTAGCATCACACAACGGGTTCTATGGTCACCACAATTCTCAATTTCATCTTTAATTTCAGATCTCACATAAACCCTAACTTGAAGTTTCACAAATCCATCAAACGACACCATATCGACACAAAACTAGTATTGATGCACAAGGAAATTGAAATACTACACTAGGGTGCAGAAATTACCTTCTTTGGCAACTCAAGAAAATTCTTAAGTTGCTCAAAGTCCTGCAAATCCAATCTTGCTAGGTTCAAAGTGTAGCTAGTGAGCTTAGGAGCAAGTTTTGTGAAGTGGGAATAGGGTTTTGGGTTTGATTTCATTGTGGATCTAGTGTTTCATGAAGAGGGAGAGAGAGGGAGAGGGGCAGCAGCAGCTCAAGAGAGGGAGAGGAGAGAGAATGAGAAGGGGAAAATGATGGGAGTATGGTTCATAAAGTGACGGTTGACTTGGTCTCTCTCTCTCTCTCTCTCTCATCATACTTACTTTTTCTTTCTTTTCTTTTCTCTTTCTTCTCACTCCAATAGTGAACCCAAATGAACAATCATGGCAATAGAAATGTAACACAACTGTAACAAGTGTGGAAAATGATATGTGCACATTTTTGCACAAAAATGCTAAAAATCCAATTAGCGATTTTTAATCGCGATTAGCACTAAATTAGCATATAACTAATCTTAAAAACTTTAAAATGGCATAATTCCATAGAATACCCTATTTTAGAATTTTCCATAATTTTTCCCCATTTATTTGTATTTAATTATACCAGAATATTAAAATATTCATTAAAATAATATTAAATTATAAAAATTCCCAAAAATCATATTTTATTATTTTGAAAATGTTACAAGGTGATACTGCCTAAGAATATGTCTGGATCACAGATGGCATGGGCGTTCCCAGGCACAAGACATAACTCCATTGTCACACAATGGCAGGAACGAAGTTCATCTCATGAACTAATATATACCCAGTCTGCCTCATTGGTAGCATCTTAAGTAGCGATGTATCCAGCCTTTATCGTCTAGTATGCCACGGTATCTAACTTGGAACTTTTCCAACATACCGTCCCTCCACTGAGGGTAAAGACAATGCCTGTGACTGACATTCAGTCGTCCTTATCACCCTGGAACCTTTCCAGTGATTCTCCCCAGGATCGATTGATACCATCTTACTACAACTAGTGAGTATCCTAACATCCAATTAGAACTATCTCATAGGTCCAAAATCCAGGATTTAGGAGGTATCATCTTGATCTTATTTGGAGAATCATTGTGATAAGAGGAGAATGAGCGAGCGTAGCATAGGAAACTCCTTTCCTATAAAGAGTATGTCATCTACGTACAATACGAGGATGACCGCCTTACTCTCTACTACCCTTTTGTATATACAAGGTTCATCTACCATTTTGATGAAGTCAAACTCTTTGACTTTCACAGTAAAAATAGATGTTCCAACTCCGCGATGCCTGCTTCATCCCATAAAGCAACTTGCACACACTTCTATTGCTCCCACTGTCTACGAAGCCCTCTGGCTGTATACTTATAGACGCTTTCTTCTAAATCACTATTTAGAACAGCAGTCGTGACACCCAACCACCAGATATCGTAGTCATGGTATGTAGCAATGGCAAGTATGGTCTGGATGGACTTAAGCATAGGCCCCAGAAAAGGTTTCATCATTAGCCACAACTGGTCTATGATGCAAATCTTTAATAAGTCTAGCTTTGAAAGTCTCAACTTTTCTATGTACACCACGTAATCTTCTCAAGATATACTTGTTCCTAATAGGGATTTAACCCTTCAGATAAAGCAACCAAAGTCCATACTTCGTTGGTGTATATGGATTCCATCTCAGATCGCTTAGCATCCAGCTATTCTTACAGAGTCCCACTCCTGATGGCCAGCTCGAAACTAGTTGGGTCATCATCCCATGATGCAATCCTCTTTCCCACTGTCATAGAGAAACCGAAGTATCTCTCAGGTGGGTGAGGAACCCTACTAGATCGGCGGAGAGGCTGAGGTTATTTGGTTACTATTGAATCCTTTGGTTCTACCAAATCATCAGCTGCAGTTTGTATAGCTGGAACTCTTTCCAGTTCTACCTCATGACCAATAATTTCTTCACAAGAAATTCCCTTTGACAAAAGTGGCATACTGAGAAACAAAACATTTTTGTTCCTCAGTTAGGTAGAAGATATTCCTTTGCGTATGCTTGGGATATCCAACAAACTTCCACAGATCTGACTTTGCCTCGAGCTTTTCCGGATTTTGCTTTTTAGACATAGACCGGACAACCCCAAATCTTAACAAACTTAAGATATGGGCTCTTCCCTTTCCATATCACATATGAAGTGGTAGGTAACCGATTTGATTTGAACAATATTCAATAGGCATGCAGCTTCTTAAGTGCATAACTCCCAAAAGGAAATAGGAAACTCAGTAGTACTCATCATAGAGCGCACCATATCTAATAGGGTGTGATTGCTCCGCCCCGATACACCGAGGTGCTGTGGTGTATACGGAGGAGTAATGCTGAGAGAGAATCTCATTCTCCTTTAGAAAAGTCCAAGAATTCCGTGCTCAAGTATTCTCCTCCTTGATTTCATCAAAGGACATAATACTTATACCCGTTTTTGGTTCTCTACTTCTAACTTATATTCTGTGAATATCTCAAAAGCTTCGGACATATGTTTCAACAGGAACATATGTCTGAATCTTGAGAGATCATCAGAGAATGTAATGAAGCACAAAGAACCGGTCTTGGCATGTGTAGACAGGGGACCTTCATATATCAGCATGTATCAATCCCAAGAGTTCACTAACTCTTTCTTTGTTTCCAATAAATAGAGCTATGGTCATCTTATCTTTGTGACATGACCGGCAAGTTTCACAAGATGTAAATTCAAACAAATTTAAATATGCATCTATATGTAACTTCAGCTAGTCGGGTCACATTGATATGACCTAGTCTACAATACCTCAAGAAGGATTCGTTCATTTCTGAACTCTTGCTCTTGTGTGTGTTTTGTATACTAAGAACTGTAGTTTGATTTAGAACGTCAATGCTTTTAGATAACGTGCCTGAACCGATCAACTCTTGATATAGGAAATGTTCAAAACATTAGCCAACAATACAAAATTATAACCTTCTTTACTAATAAAGAGACTGATATGATGTTGTATATCAGGTTCGGTATCTAATAACATTTGTTCAGAATCAATGTATTCTGGTAATACAGGGTGATAACTACCAACAGACTTGGCTGCAACACTTGCACCGTTTCTATCTCATGAAACTTATCACCCGTTCTCAGTTCTCTACCTATCTGTAGCCCATGTAACAGATTACATATGCGGGTTCCTGATCCGGTATCACATACCTAGGACGTAAAGGATACTGAGAAACAACTCTCTGTAATGAACATACCCGAAGAAGATGCATCAATATGCTCTTTCTTCGTTTGGGCGGCACGGGAATTCAGGTAATCCCCTATTTCCTGCTCAGTCTTATAACATTTATAAGTTGGAGCGGGACCAACGTCCCCCAGCTCAGTATAACAAGCGGGTTCGGTCAATACATCCGTATTATTATCTTGATTAAGGCGTGACATGGTCTCTACCTGAAGAGAGAGAGAAGAAAACACTCTGCGTGCGCTCTTGCAAGATCAGATTGGTTATTATTTTATCTAATCGGGATGGCTCGCACTGTTTTTATCAAATCTTCCTTCAAACCCTAAAAGGAAATACTAGCCGGGGTTAATTACACCCTACAATTTCGCCAATCTTTCAGCCAGGCCAGTGTTGGTACTTTGAGGGAGGTTCCCTGTGCTTTCGCACGGACCTAATTAAAGTAAACCTCATTTTCCCAGAGGCGTAACCCCGTTGACACCTTTCTAGACACCTACTTGATCAGCTAATTGTCCTGTGTAAAACTCTTCCAGGAGTAACAATTACTCGCAGTGGGTATCGGGATCCATCTATCTCATAGAAGGTATGCAATCTCATTGCAAATTTCAACACTTGAAATTCCCGATAATATTTTGCCCCTAACCCTTATGACCTTGACAAAGGCCAACAAATCATAGGATGCTTGTCAAGTTCAACCCGTCATTTCTTGATTGAATCAAACCCACCCGTACGACCCTTGACAAAGGCCAACAAGGTCGTACGACTACCCCAAAACAATCTGCATCATATGCATAAGCAGATAAGCACCATTCAGCTACCGCACACTACGCCTTGACAAAGGCCAACAAACGCAGCACGAATACTAAACAGTTCTTATCTGAAATGACGGAGGGCTACGACAGGTTTTTCTGAAAACCTATTGCGTAATGAACTTGATATTGTTATAGAATCGGGTGAATTTTGAAAAGGAGTGTTTTTTAGGCTTTCATTAGTTTTGCTAAAGAGGTCACTCCCGGTGAAGGGATCTCGGCTCTTTCCTTATGGAATAAGGTGCAGGATATATCATATATATCGCTGTGCAAAGCAAAAACTCCAAAAGCAATCAAAAAACAAACCGAGTGTTGTAGCATCTGCCAGTTTTGCTAAAGAGGTCACTCCCGGTGAAGGGATCTCGGCTCTTTCCTCATCGAATAAGGTGCAGGATATATCATATATATCGCTATGCAAAGCAAAAACTTTAGTTACCTTTTTTGAAAAATTTGATTCTACAACATCTTTTAGGTTTCTTCTCTTTCATTAATCATATTAATGAAGTCCCATCATTTAAGTCACCTAAACATCACAGATAAATACGACGTACACTTATACCATCCGCATTCGCCTCGATGTCTCCTCATGCTCCGTTTGGTTAGGTAACTAATGGCAGAGCGGGGCAGGGCTAGCGCGAGTGTAAAACATAAGTAACGTCTATATAATATATCATATATACTATATACAGTATCCATCACAACATATCAAATGATCACATCACAGATATCACAGCAGAAGAAACATATGAAATATTGGATATACTATGACGTCCGTGTTTTATTATGAGCCTCTATGAAACACGGATTCCACGGTCGCGATGAATAGCCAAACCCACATCCCTAGACCACTTGAGAGTGGCAAGCAACCCTTCCAATTCTAGAGTTAGAAGACCCGGACTCGACTCCTCGAGTTGGTCTCCCACTGGACTTTAGAACCCGGTTACTTGTGCTCTCCTCTTTGGGTCTACCTAATGCGGAAAAGTAAATAATATACAAATGGTGACATCAATCTCATCCCGGAAGTGTCCCGATAAAAGAATATTACATACAAAGAATTTTACATGAATGAAAATAAAAACCCTTATCACACATAAAACCCCCGGCTATTCAAAAACGCGACGATCCAATATAACATATCCAGCAACACATAACATCACATGTCATCTACGTAAGTAAATATGCGCATCCCAATTGTCGTTGACATATAGCAACGAAATCGGTGATACCACATATTACACTTACGGTCGCAGAAAAGAAAGTGTAAAACTACAACATTTGGAATCCACAATCTCCTTAGACATCGTAAATTCGAAATATCACATACTTCGCATTTCATGCCTAACTATATGAATTCCACATATTGTATCACATTCCAGATAAATAGAAAGTATTAAACTTTCCGATCGAATAATCAAATACTCAAGATTTCCTAAATAGCTCAACACTTGAGCGGAGTTCAAAAATTCCAGAATACGTCACAGTTGCAATGGTCCAGCCGTAGAAGGGTCAAGCCAACGCCTCACATGTGGCACGCCATACTGCCCCAAACCCTAAGGTTTAGAGGCGGTTCAGACGGTCACATAATCGAGTTAAGGTTTGTGTTCTTCTAGAGGGTCCATCACGTTACTTGAACGTTTTTCCGAAAGATTTAAACCCGAGAAAAATTCAACACTTGAAAGTTTTTCGTGCCGGGAAAAAATGAGTTAATGATATCCGTTCGAACATTTTAATACTTTCTAAATTATCCGGAAAACATAACGAAATTAAATATTCCGATCGAATCAATGAATACAAAATAATCCCCAGAACACTCAACACTTGAGTTAGATTAAAAATACCCAGAAATAAGCACTAACAGATACGGTCATAACTGTGCAAAAAAAAAGTCAAACTCCACTGTACGGACGTGGATCCGCGGCCCAAGCAGGGTACGGCCGCGGTTCCGCGGTGGTCCGTACGCCTTAGGTCATCGTTTTTCACAGTTATGCTTAAAAAACCCAACTGAATTTTTTAGTTATTTTTAATTCAGAAAAATCACAGTTTTGAAAAATTGTCCAGAGAGGGGTTCGTTTTGACGTTTCGGGATTCGTTCGGAGTTTTAACTTCGTATACACGTCGCCTAATGCTCTAGCTAGTCTCTGATACCACTGTAGGGTTACTAGGCACTCTAACAAGGTTCTACAAGACATCTACCATACCCGATTAAAATTTTAGCCGTGCCAAACAACCCTAAACAAGATCTTTGCTAGATTATTAGGGTTTCACATGCAAGTAAATATCATTTACGACTAAGTGAATACGAAATACAACTTTTGTAGATCGGTCCTTCACTTCATAAGCTCCTTGTTGTAGTCCCTTCGCTGCGATCATGTTGCATCCGGACTCTCGGACGGCTCCACGAGAAGATGACAACGGTTTTTCTTGAATTCTTCGAGGCCGAAGATGATCTACGTCGAGGGAATACGAACTCAAGCTTCTACTTCACTAACAAAAGAATTAGTGAAGCAAACACCCTAAACTAAAGTGCTAGTCTAGTAGAGGATGATGAAATAGGAAATGGGTATTCTTTAGAATTTCTTTTCTCACAATATTTCTCTCTCGTTATCAAACCCTATCAAGCATTTGAAGGAGGAAGAAGATGAGCTCAAAAATGAGAATGAAAAACTAATCAAGAGAGAGAGCTAACCATGGGTGAGTGGGTATCATATACTAACTCATGTAGAAACATAACCATGGCTACATTATAGTGGTTAGGTTAATTAATATCTCAAGTAAAACAAAATTAGTAAACTAAGTCAATGCAACCTAAAGCTTCATGAAGCTTCATGCATGTGAGCTCATTATCCACTAATTTTAGAATTACTTTAAATATAAAAACCTAACACTATAATTAGTATGGTATAAGTCTTTATACACATATGTAAGTTGTATAACCAACTATGATACAAAAGGAACACAAATAAATATATACCACATATTTATTAAGTTGTGTACAAGTGAGAAAAACAAATGGTTATGTGAACCAATGTTAGTTAATGTAAATTAGTATATCACATATACAATTATACACTAAATTATTAAATCAACACTTGACTTAATAATCCAGTTATATCACATATAACCGACTAACATCCAATGTATCGACTTGTCGAATCAACTCTTGATTCGATAACCAGGCTATATCACATATAACCGGCCGATACAAAAGTCGCGAGAATAGAATACGGTATCACATACACGCATTATTCTCGGTCCCGCACATATCGCTTATGCGCTCCTATTTCGTTTCGCCTGAGCCAGCAAAACCTCTATGTAGGACTCTAAAGACTTGTCAATACGCCGGCAGTAGGTGATGATCATATCAAGCACCCACAAGCCGTCAGCGGTACTAGCTGGACGTAACGGCTACCCGGATATTGAGCGATCAGAAGATCAGCAAGCAAGCCCACTCCAACTCCTGCAAAAATCCTGACAGTGACACTACCGTACAGTCCGGTCTCCTCGTCTGATATGTCGTATATCAAGTCTAGGGGTGGTAAACGTCAGATCCCAATAACCGATAAGTCATGCCGGTATGAGGCGCATAACGGGTCGAGAAACTACGGGTAACTCTTACCAGTAAATCTCTAAACCAGTCCTGGCCAGGGACTTCCCTGTTATGGCCAATCGAGCATAGCGCAACATCAACCCCCAATACCGGGAGAGACGAAACCCCTCCTATCGCTCATTGCCTCCATGTAACTCGGGACTGTACCCAAAAACCACCGTTTTGCACGACCTCTTGGACGTGGTAAGGTGGAAATCAAAGCACAGTGGGAATCACACAAGACTCTATGGCTATCTCGGGTCTACAGACTAACCTGTACCAGTGTCACCAGAGAACTGCCATCTGACGTGAGGTATAATACCATCTGCGAGTTCTCGGCGAGTCCGTCCAGTGTACCCAGTCTCTACTGAGCACCCGTATATCATCTCTGATGTCAAACACCAATGGATATGGGATCATCCATCGCCCATCTATATGGGTCGAGAAGGTATACGCTAGTCTACTCTGGTATATCGATGCCCCGTCTCGATACACCCACGACTAGGGACCTTGAAGGATGTACTTATGGACTACCATGTCCCCACTAGTATGATCCGCATCATAGTCCAGGTATTCAAGTACACATCCTAAGGGCTTCACCAACATGTAACAGAGAGACAATCAGTGTACACGTTAAGTTAAAGAGTAACCAGATAGCATACTATCATGTCGAGCAAGAAAGTCCTCCCTATATACGTCCAAGCATCCACTATAATATACATCTCATGTATAGTAATTGCCTCTACGGCATACATATAACTAACAATCTTGTTCGGGATTGTACCGTGGTGTGTCAGAGAGGGCCAGCAGTACCCCAGGTTACCTTACCACATTCTCCGCCTCAGAGAGCGTTGCCTCTTATTCCTGTAGTTGTGCCGCGTCAGACTCCTATTCAGAGAGGTCGTGGTCGCGGGGGTTTTGTGCCGAGAGGACGAGGTGGCGGAGGCAGAGGACTGCCAGTAGCCGGCAGAAGACAAGCACGGGTTTTTGCCTTGACTCACCAGGACGCTAAGCGTCCAATGCCGTGGTTTCAGGTACCCTTTCTGTATGTTCTTACGATGCACATGTTCTTTTGATCCAGGGTCTACGCATTCGTATGTTTCTACACACTTCATGCTTTGGTTAGGCCGAGAGTCGTGTTTGCTGGATCAGCCACTTGTCGTGACTACTCCTATGGGAGAGTCGTTTGTTGCGCGATACGTGTTCCGATCGTGTGCTGTCCGTTTAGGAGATGGAGATCTGTCCGTCGACTTGATCCTTCTAGAGATGTTGGACTTCGACGTTCTGTTGGGCATAGACTGGCTAGCTACTTGCTATGCGTCCGTGGACTGCCGCGAGAAGACAGTTAGATTTTGTTTTCCCGGCGAGTCAGTGTTTGTTGTGTAGGGGGACCGTGGTGCCGCCCCTCACAGTTTGATTTCGCCCTGTGCGCTAGTCGGCTTTTGAGGAGGGGATGTCGGGGATTCTTGGCTTTCTTTCATGATACTGGAGCCACAGTGGAGTCGTTGGACCAGGTTTCTACCGTGCGAGAGTTTCCCGATGTCTTTCCTGATGAGTTACCTGGGTTGCCGCCAGAACGCGATATTGAGTTCTGCATTGATCTGATTCCTGGCACGGAGCTTATTTCCATACCGCCTTATCGGATGGCTCCGGCGGAGCTTAGAGAGCTTAAAGATCAATTGCAAGAGTTGCTCGATTTGGTACTTGTACATCCGAGTGTTTCGCCGTGGGGAGCTCCTGTTCTGTTCGTCAAGAAGGAGGACGGCAGTTTGAGGCTATGTGTGGATTATCGTCAGTTGAACCGAGTTACGGTGCGGAACAGGTATCCTTTACCTCGCTTTGACGATTTATTTGATCAGCTCCAGGGTGCGAAACATTTTTCTAAGATTGATTTGCGTTCGGGTTATCATCAGTTGCGGGTTCGGAATGATGACATTCCGAAGACTGCTTTTTGTACGCGCTGTGTGCATTATGAGTTTTTGGTGATGTCGTTCGGACTCACCAATGCGCCAGCAGCGTTCATGGATCTGATGAACCATATTTTCAGGCCGTTCCTCGACTAGTTTATTATAGTGTTTATTGATGACATACTGGTCTACTCTAGGAGTCGTGAGGAGCATGAGCAGCACTTGAGGATTACTTTGCAGATATTGAGAGAGTACCAGCTGTATGCTAAATTCTCAAAGTGCGCGTTTTGGCTTGATAGAGTTGACTTCTTGGGTCATGTGGTGACTGGTGATGGTATTCTTGTGGACCCGAGGAAGATCGAGGCTGTACAGGTTTGGCCTAGACCAGTATCGGTGACTGAGGTCCGCAGCTTTTTGGGCTTAGCTGGTTATTATCGTCGTTTTGTGCAGGATTTCTCGAGTATCGCTGCACCGCTGACTGGACTGACCCGGAAGGGAGTTCCTTTTCTTTGGACTGATGCGTGCGAGTAGAGTTTTCAGCAGTTGAAGACTCGGTTGACGACAGCACCAGTTCTTTCTTTACCTTCTGGATTGGGCGGCTATGTTGTTTATTGTGATGCTTCTCGAGTGGGGCTCGGCTGTGTATTGATGCAGTACGATAGAGTGATTGCTTACGCTTCTAGGAAGCTGAAGAAGCATGAGCAGAATTAACCCACTCACGATCTTGAGATGGCCGCGGTGGTCTTTGCGTTGAAGATTTGGAGACACTACTTGTACGGGGAGTCGTGTCAGATCTTCACGGATCACAAGAGCTTGAAGTATATCTTTCAGCAGCGAGATCTGAACCTGAGACAGCGCCGATGGATGGAGCTTGTGAAGGATTATGATTGTGAGATCCTTTATCAACCGGGCAAGGCGAATGTGGTAGCTGATGTTTTGAGTCGTAGGCCCGGGGTAGCTTGTCCCAGTTGAGCGCAGTTCAGCGTCAGTCGTCTGCAGATTGGCAGCTCTTGTATGATGGTAGAGTACAGTTCGAGTTCACTTCCACTGGGGGACAGTTTGCTCATGTCCGCACCCGTCCACTACTATTTGATCGTATCCGTGAGGCACAACCCAGTGATGCCCGTTTGTCCGAGATTCTTGAGCTTGTACGACAGGGTACAGTTTCGGAGTTCATGATTGATGACCAGGGTGTGCTACGATGCGGGACTCGCTTGTGTGTACCAGATGCTGATGGGTTGAGACGCGAGATCCTAGAGCAGGCACATCAGTCGGCCTTTAGCGTTCATCCAGGTTCCACCAAGATGTACCGGGACTTGAAAGACTTTTACTGTTGGGAAGGGATGAAACGCGATATTTCGGACTTCGTTTCGAGGTGCCTGAATATTAGTTATATGTATGCCCTAGAGGCCATTACTGTACATTGGATGTATATTGTAGTGGATGCTGGGACATATATAGGGAGGACTTTCTTGCTCGACATGATAGTATGCTATCTGGTTACTCTTTACCTTAACGTGTATACTGATTGTCTCTCTGTTACATGTTGGTAAAGCCCTTAGGATGTGTACTTGACTACCTGGACTATGATGCGGATCATACTAGTGGGGACATGGTAGTCCATAAGTACATCCTTCAAAGTCCCTAGTCGTGGGTGTATCGAGATGGGGCATCGATATACCAGAGTAGACTAGCGTGTACCTTCTCGACCCATACAGATGGGCGATGGATGATCCCATATCCATTGGTGTTTGACATCGGAGATGATATACGGGTGCTCAGTAGAGACTGGGTACACTGGACGGACTCGCCGAGAACTCCCAGATGGTATTATACCTTACGTCAGATGGCAGTTCTCTGGTGACACTGGTACAGAGTAGTCTGTTGACCCGAGATCGTCATAGAGTCTTGTGTGGTTCCCACTGTGCTTTGATTTCCATCTTACCATGTCCAAGAGGGCGTGCAAAACGGTGGTTTTTGGGTACAGTCCCGAGTCACATGGAGGCAATGAGCGATAGGAGGGGATTCGTCTCTCCCGGTATAGGGAGTTGATGTTGCGCTGTGTTCGATTGGCTATAACAGGAAATCCCTGGCCTGGGTTGCTGAGATTTACTGGTAAGTGTTACCAGTTGTTTCTCGAATTGTTATAGACCTCATATCGACACGACTTATCAAGCTATTGGGGTCTGACGTTTACCATCCCTAGGCGAGATATGCAACATATCAGACGATCAGACCGGACTGTACGGTAGTGTTACTGGTTGGATTCACAGGAGTATGAGCGGGCTTGCTCGTCGATCTTCTGATCGCTCAATACCCGGGTGGCCGTTACGTTAAGCAGACCGCTTGCGGCTTGTGGGTGCTTGATATGATCATCACCTGCTGCCGGCGTATTGACGAGTCTTTAGAGTCCTACACAGAGGTTTACTGGCTCAAGCGAAACGAAATAGGAGCGCATATGAGATATGTGCGGGACCGAGAATAATGCGTGTATGTGATACCGTATTTCATTCACGCGATCAATGTGTCGAATGGTTGTATGCGATATAACCTAGTTATCGATTCAAGCGTTGATTCGATAAGCCGATACATTGTGTACTAGTCGGTTGTGTGCGACATGACCGGATCATTGAATCAAGTGTTGATTTAATGATTTAATGCATAAATATATATTTGATATATTACTTTGCACTAACTAGTATTGGTTCATTTCAAATGGATTTTCTCACTCGGGATGTGCGCATTATATATGTGATATGATTTTGTGCACTTGCTTGTATCATGTTTGATGATACATGCTTTTTGGTTAAGTGTAAAGTATTAAACCTTGGTTAATGAAATGGTTAGGGTTTATTATTTGTTATTCATTTATCTTATTTAGTTATCCATTTATTTTTGATAAATGAATAAAAGAAAGAGAAAAGAATGGTGGCTTCATATGTTGTTTAGTTAAAGCTTCATGAAGCTTTGACTTAGTCCACCATTCTTATCTCATCCTTAACCCTAACCATACCACTCAACCATGATTAATTCTCTACACTAAACAATGGTTCTAAGATGATAAGAATGATTTATTCTTTTCATTTTAGAATTATCTTATCATGATTTTTCTTCTTCTTCTTCCTTTCTTCAAGTGAAGAAAACCAAACTTCATCAATGGTGGATTGATGAAGAGTGTGAGAAATCCAAAACTAAAGTCTACCCACTTCCTATTTCTTCATCCTCTACCTCTTGCCAAGTAGTAGAGTGTGTTTCCTTCACAAGTTTTCATGGCAATGTGAAGGTGGAGCTCGATCTAGTTATGCTTCGACGTAGATCATCTTCGGCACGTCGTCGACGACCTAGCCCGTCAAATCTCCGATGAAGCCGACGCTAGAGCCCGGATTTGATTTGGACAACGGAGAAGACTTCATTGCGGAGCCGTGGAGGTGGAGCACCAGATCTACAAAGGTTGTATTTCCGATATCCCATTAGTTATGTGTTAACTAGATTGTTTTTCGCCTAGAAATCTAGCAAACGGTCCGTGTTAGGGTCTCTCGGCACCTCTAATTTTTGAATTTGGCATGGTAGAAGCCTTTAGAGACCTCACTAGGGTGCCTAGGAACCCTACAGTGGTATCAGAGCCTAGCTAGAGCCTTAGGCGAAGTCTAGACGCAATTTGAAGTCCGAACGAACCCGAAACCCAATTCCAAACAAGCTCTCTGTCCGGTTTTGTAAAACGTGGATTTTTCCATATTAAAAATTGCTAAAAAATTCAGCAGGGAAAAATAAGAAATACCATGCAAAATATTTTGGATGAACAGTGTTTATTGCGGCGGAACCGCGGCAGAAGCCTAGCTTCTGCGGCGGTTTCGCGGCTAGGTGATGACGTCACCTTCCCATATTTGCACAGTAATTCATTTTGTCTGATTCTGAGTTTTCTGGAAATTTTTAAAGTTTATTCCAGAGTTGGATTTTCTGGAATAGATTTAGGGATTCGGTGTTTTGATCGGGGTATCAAATTTTGTCTATTTGGCTTTCCGGATATTTTTTAGAATATGTTAAAAAGTTCGACCGGATATAAATACCCAATTTTTCCCCTGTCGGGAAATTTCCAAGTGTTGGATTTTTCCGTAGTTTAACGACGTTCTAAGTAGTGCAAGTAACGCGATGGACCCTCTAGAAGACAACAAACCTTAACTCGATTATGTGACTGTCTTGAACTGCCCTTTGAACCTTCGGGTTTAGGGCAGTACGGCGTGCCACATGTGAGGCGTTGGCTTGACCCTTCTACGGCTGGACCGTTGGTACTGAGGCACGAACTGAATGTTGTTAGACTTATTTCATGTGTTGATCCATATCGGGAAAACTTGGGTGTTCGATTGTTCGATCGAAAAGTTTAACATTTTCTGTTTATCTGGATTGGGATACAATAATTGGAATTCACAAAAGTTATGTGATAACTGAATGAATGTTATAAACATAGCAGTTTGGTCTCACTTGATCGGTTGCCACGGAATTTTGATGTGATCAAAAGTCCGTCGCAATCACGTAGCGTACGCGGATATTCGCCGGTAAACTTAATAGACAGCTACATCCCTTAGCCCCGACCAAGTGACTGTAGGAGAACCCCGTCGCCGAAAGCATCCGTTCGGGTGCTCCTGGCAGCGGTGTTCCGCCTTGGTGCACTTCGTCGACGGTATCGGGGGTGCAGCCGTCTACTAAAGTTTGCGACGAGCATTCGATCAGGATGTCGGGAATCCTGTTGAATTGCCCGACTTCATATTGAAAAGAGTTTTCGATAATGAGACTAAAATGCGGGGTTTATAATTGTTAGGCATGCGATGTCTAAGTAATTCATTTGATTAGGCATGCGATGTCTATGCAGATTGCGGATTCCAACTGTTGTAGTTTTACACTTTCTTTTCTGTGACCGTAAGTGTAATATGTGATATCGCCGGTTTCGTTGCTATATGTCAATGACAATTGGGATGCGCATGTTTACTTACGTTGATGACATGTGATGTTTTGTGTTGCTGGATATGTTATATTGGATCGTCGTGTACGAATAGCCGGGAGTTTTTATGTGAGATGAGTGTTTTTCATTATCATTCATGTAAAAACTTGTATGTAATATTCTTTTTATTGGGGCGCTTCCAGGTTGCGGAAGTTGTCACCGTTTGTATATTATTTACTTTTCTGCACTAGGATAGACCCAAGGAGGAGGGCACAAGTAACCGGGTTCTGGAGTCCAGTGGGAGACCAACTCGAGGAGTCGAGTCCGGGTCTCCTAACTCTAGAATTGGTAGGGTTGCTTTCCGCTCTCGTAGGGGTCTAGGGGTGTGGGATTGGCTATTCATCACGACCGTGGAATCCGTGTTTTATACTGGCTCGTATTGAAAACACGGACGTCCTAGTATATCCAATATTTCATATGATTCTTCTGCTACGAAATCTGTGATGTGATCATGTGATGTTCTGTGATAGATACAGTATATAGTATATATGATATATTATATAGCCGTTACTTATGTTTTACACCCGCGCTAGCCCTGCCCCGCTCTGTCGTTAGTTACCTAACCTAACGGTGCACGAGGGGACATCGAGGCGAATGCGGATGGCATAAGTGTACGTCGTATTTATCTGTGATGTTTAGGTATATTAAATGATGGGACTTCATTAATGTGATTAATGAAATAAAAGAAACCTAAGATGTTGTAGAATCGAATTTCAAAATAAAACAGGTAGCTACAGTTCTTGCTTTGCACAGCGGTATATGCGATATATCCTGCACCTTATTCGATAAGGAAAGGACCGAGATCCCTTCACCGGGAGTGACTCCTTTAGCAATAACTGGCCGATGCTACACACTCGGTTTGTCTTTTGATTGCTTTTAAAAGTTCTGCTTTGCACAGTGATATATATGATATATCCTGCACTTCATTCGACGAGGAAAGGACCGACGATCCCTTCACCGGGAGTGACTCCTTTAGCAAAACTAGAAAAGCCTCAAAAGCACTCTATTTTTAAAATCATTTGATTCTACAACGATATCAAGTTCATTACGCAATAGGTTTTCAGAAAAACATGTCGTAGCCCTCCGTCATTTCAGATATGTACTGGTTAGTATTCGTGCTGCGTTTGTTGACCTCTGTCAAGGCGTAGTGTGCGGTAGTTGATTAGTGCTTATCTGTATAAGCATATGATGTGATTGATTTAGGGTAGTCGTGCGACCTTGTTGACCTCTGTCAAGGGTCGTGCGAGTGGGTTTACTTCAATCAGGAAATGACGGGTTGAACTTGACTAGCAGCCTATGGTTTGTTGACCTCTGTCAAGGTCATAGGACGCTAGGGGCAAAATATTATCGGGAATTTCAAGTGTTGAAATTTGCAATGAGATTGCATACCTTCTATGAGATAGTTGGATCCCGATACCCGCTGCGAGTAAGTGTTACTCCTCGGAGAGTTTTATACATTACAATTAGCCGATCAAGTAGGTGTCTAGAAAGGTGTTAAAGAGGCTACGCATCTGGGAAAACGAGGTTTACATTAATTAGGTTCGTGCGAAAGCACGGGGGACCTCCCTCAAAGTACCGACATTGGCCTGTCTGAAAGATTGGCGAACTTGTAGTGTGTAATTAATCCCGGCTAGTCTTTCCTTTTAGGGTTTGAAGGAAGATTTGATAAAAAGCAGTGGGAGCCATCCTGATTAGATAAAATAATAACCAATCTGATCTTGCAAGAGCGCACGCTGAGTGTTTTCTTCTCTCTCTCTCCAGGTAGCGACCATATCACGCCTTAATCAAGATTATAATACGGAATATTGACCGAACCCGCTTGTTATACTGAGCTGGGGAACGTTGGTCCCGCTCCACCTTATAATTGTTATAAGACAGAGCAGGAAATTGGGGAATACCAGATTTCCCGTGCCGCCCAAACGAAGAGAGTGCATGATGATGCATCATCTTCGGGTGTGTTCATTACAAAGAACTATTTCTCGGTATCCTCCGCATCCTTGGTATATGATACCGGATCAGGATCCCAGATATGTAAGATGTTACATAGGGCTACAAAAGGGTAGAAAAACTGAGAACGGGTGATAAGTTTCATGAGACAGAAAACGGGGCAAGAGTTGCAGCCAAGTCTGTCGGTCACTGTCACCCTGTATTACTGTTACATTGATTCTGAACAAATGCTATTAGATACCGAACCTGATATACAAAATCATATCAGTCTCTTTATTAGTAAAGAAATGAAAAAATTTTGTATTGTTGGATAATGTTTTGAACATTTCCTATATCAAAAGTTGATCGGTTCAGGCACGTTATCTAAAAGCATTGATGTTCTAAATCAAACTACAGTTCATAGTATATAGAACACACACAAGAGGAAGAGTTCAGAAATGAACGATTCCTTCTTGAGGTATTGTAGACTAGGTCAGATCAATGTGACCCGACTAGCTAAGTTACATTTAGATGCATATTTAAATTAGTTTGAATTTACATCTTGTGAAACTCGCCAGTCATGTCACAAAGATAAGATGACACCAGCTCTGTTTATTGGAAACAGAGAAAGAGTTAGTGAACTCTTGGGATGATACATGATGATGTATGTAGGTCCCCTGTCTACACAAGCCAATATTGGTTCTTTATACTTCATTACGTTCTCTGATGATCTCTTTAGATTCAGACATATGTTCCTGTTGAAACACAAGTCCGAACCTTTTGAGATATTCACAGAATATAAGTTAGAAGTAGAGAACCAAAATACGGGTATAAGTATTATGTCCTATGATGAGATCAGGGAGGAGAATACTTGTGCATGGAATTCATAGACTATTCTAAAGGAGAATGAGATTCTCTCTCAGAATTACTCCTCCGTATACACCATAGCACGATGGTATATCGGGGCGGAGCAATCACACCCTATATGATATGGTGTGCTCTATGATGAGTACTACTGAGTTACCTATTTCCTCTTTGGGAGTTATGCGCTTGAGAAGATGCATACCTATTGAATAGGGTTCGAATCAAATCTATGCCTACCACTTCATATGTGATATGGAAAGGGAAGAGCCCATATCTTAAGTTAGTTAAGATTTGGGGTTGTCCGGCCTATGTCTAAAAGCAAAATCCGGACAAGCTCGAGGCAAGGTCTGTTATGTAAAACTGGAAATGTTCCAGCTATACAAACTGCAGCAGATGATTTGATAGAGCCAATGGGTTCGGTAGATTCCAACGAACCTCAGCCTCTCCGCCGATCTAGTAGGGTTCCTCACCCACCTGAGAGATACTTCTGTTTCTCTATGACAGTGGGAGCGAGGAATGCATCATGCGATGATGACCCAACTAGTTTCGAGCTGGCCATCAGGAGTAAGACTCTGTAAGAATGGATGGATGCTTAGTGATCTGAGATGGAATCCATGTACACCAACAAAGTATGGACTTTGGTTGCTATATCTGAAGGGTTAAATCCCCATCAGGAGCAAGTATATCTTGAGAAGATTACTTGGTGTAAATGGAAAAGTTGAGACTTTCAAAGCTAGACTTGTTAAAGGTTTTCGTCATTGACCATGCATGGATAATGATGAAACCTTTTCTAAAGAGCTATGCTTAAGTCCATCCAGATCCTACTTGCCACGGCTACATACCATGACTACGATATCTGGTGGTTGGGTGTCATGACTGCTTTTCTAAATGATGTTTTAGAAGAGTGCGTCTATAAGTACACAGCCAGAGGTCTTCGTAAACAGTGGGAGCAGCGGAAACGTGTGCAAGATGTTTTATCTGATAAAGCAGGCATCACGGAGATGGAACATCTGTTTTGATCAGTTAGTCAAACAGTTTGACATCATCAAAATGGTAGATGAACCTTGTATAAACAAAAAGGTAGTAGGGAGTATGGTTCTGATCCTCGTAGAGTACGTGGATGACATACTTTTGATAAGAAAGGAGTTTCTTATGCTACGCTCGATCAATCTCCGCTTATCACAAAGATTCTCCATATAGGATTAAAATGATACCTACTAAATCCTGGATTTTGGATCTATGAGATAGATCTAAATGGATGTTAGGCTTCACACTAGTTGTAGTGAGATGGTATCAATCGATCCTGGGGAGAATCACTGGAAGTGTTCCAGGGTGATAAAGACGACTGAATGTCAGTCGCAGGCATTGTCTTTACCCTCAGTAAAGGGAAGGTATGTTGGAAGAGTTCCAAGCTAGATACCGTGACATACTAGACGATAAAGGCAGGATAAATCGCTACTAAAGATGCTACCAAAGAGGCTGTTTCGATGTATAATGGTTCATGAGATGAACTATGTTCCTCCCATTGTGTGACAATGGAGTTGTGGCTTTTGCCAAGGAACGTCCGTCCCATCAGTGATCTAGACTTATTCTAAGGCAGTATCACCTGATCATGGAGATGGTTGATCTCCAGGCTGATCGAGGTTAGGAGAGTAGACTCAGAGGACAACACGGCGGATCCATTCACGAAGGCCTATTCCCAGAGAGAGACTTTTATGGGATGCTTGAGTATGAGATACTACAACCACTGCTACAGATGGCCCTAGTGCAAGTGGGAGATTGTTAGTTATATGTATGCCCTAGAGGCCATTACTGTACATCAGATGTATATTGTAGTGGATGCTGGGACATATATAGGGAGGACTTTCTTGCTCGACATGATAGTATGCTATCTGGTTACTCTTTACCTTAACGTGTATACTGATTGTCTCTCTGTTACATGTTGGTAAAGCCCTTAGGATGTGTACTTGACTACCTGGACTATGATGCGGATCATACTAGTGGGGACATGGTAGTCCATAAGTACATCCTTCAAAGTCCCTAGTCGTGGGTGTATCGAGATGGGGCATCGATATACCAGAGTAGACTAGCGTGTACCTTCTCGACCCATACAGATGGGCGATGGATGATCCCATATCCATTGGTGTTTGACATCGGAGATGATATACGGGTGCTCAGTAGAGACTGGGTACACTGGACGGACTCGCCGAGAACTCCCAGATGGTATTATACCTCACGTCAGATGGCAGTTCTCTGGTGACACTGGTACAGAGTAGTCTGTTGACCCGAGATCATCATAGAGTATTGTGTGGTTCCCACTGTGCTTTGATTTCCATCTTACCATGTCCAAGAGGGCGTGCAAAACGGTGGTTTTTGGGTACAGTCCCGAGTCACATGGAGGCAATGAGCGATAGGAGGGGATTCGTCTCTCCCGGTATAGGGAGTTGATATTGCGCTGTGTTCGATTGGCTATAACAGGAAATCCCTGGCCAGGGTTGCTGAGATTTACTGGTAAGTGTTACCAGTAGTTTCTCGAATTGTTATAGACCTCATATCGACACGACTTATCAAGCTATTGGGGTCTGACGTTTACCACCCCTAGGCGAGATATGCGACATATCAGACGATCAGACCGGACTGTACGGTAGTGTTACTGGTTGGATTCACAGGAGTATGAGCGGGCTTGCTCGTCGATCTTCTGATCGCTCAATACCCGGGTGGCCGTTACGTTAAGCAGACCGCTTGCTGCTTGTGGGTGCTTGATATGATCATCACCTGCTGCCGGCGTATTGACGAGTCTTTAGAGTCCTACACAGAGGTTTCCTGGCTCAAGCGAAACGAAATAGGAGCGCATATGAGATATGTGCGGGACCGAGAATAATGCGTGTATGTGATACCGTATTTCATTCTCATGATCAATGTGTCGAATGGTTGTATGCGATATAACCTAGTTATCGATTCAAGCGTTGATTTGATAAGCCGATACATTGTATACTAGTCGGTTGTGTGCGACATGACCGGATCATTGAATCAAGTGTCGATTTAATGCATAAATATATATTTGATATATTACTTTGCACTAACTAGTATTGGTTCACTTTAAATGGATTTTCTCACTCGGGATGTGCGCATTATATATGTGATATGATTTTGTGCACTTGCTTGTATCATGTTTGATGATACATGCTTTTTGGTTAAGTGTAAAGTATTAAACCTTGGTTAATGAAATGGTTAGGTTTTATTATTTGTTATTCATTTATCTTATTTAGTTATCCATTTATTTTTGATAAATGAATAAAAGAAAGAGAAAAGAATGGTGGCTTCATTTGTTGTTTAGTTAAAGCTTCATGAAGCTTTGACTTAGTCCACCATTCTTATCTCATCCTTAACCCTAACCATACCACTCAACCATGATTAATTCTCTACGCTAAACCATGGTTCTAAGATGATAAGAATGATTTATTCTTTTCATTTTAGAATTATCTTATCATGATTTTTCTTCTTCTTCTTCCTTTCTTCAAGTGAAGAAAACCAAACTTCATCAATGGTGGATTGATGAAGAGTGTGAGAAATCCAAAACTAAAGTCTACCCACTTCCTATTTCTTCATCCTCTGCCTCTTACCAAGTAGTAGAGTGTGTTTCCTTCATAAGTTTTCATGGCAATGTGAAGGTGGAGCTCGATCTAGTGATGCTTCGACGTAGATCATCTTCGGCACGTCGTCGACGACCTAGCCCGTCAAATCTCCGATGAAGCCGACGCTAGAGCCCGGATTTGATTTGGACAGCGGAGAAGACTTCATTGCGGAGCCGTGGAGGTGGAGCACCGGATCTACAAAGGTTGTATTTCCGATATCCCATTAGTTAAGTGTTAACTAGATTGTTTTTCGCCGAGAAATCTAGCAAACGGTCCGTGTTAGGGTCTCTCGGCACCTCTAATTTTTGAATTTGGCATGGTAGATGCCTTTAGAGACCTCACTAGGGTGCCTAGGAACCCTACACTGACTTGTCAGCAAGTCAAGGCTGAGTATCAGAGACCGGCTGGTGAGTTGCAGCCTTTACCCATTCCGGAGTGGAAATGGGAGAAGATTTCCATAGACTTCATTGTGTGTCTACCTAGGACCAGTAGGGGGTATGACTCCATTTGGGTGATTGTTGACCGGTTGACGAAAGCGGCTCACTTCCTTCCAGTGAAGGCCACTTTCGGTTATGCTTAGTATGCTCAGTTGTACATAGATGAGATTGTGCGTTTGCATGGTGTTCCCACATGCATAGTATCCGACAGAGGCACCCAGTTTACTAGCCGTCTATGGTAGAAGCTTCAGGAAGCTTTGGGTACCCGGTTGAGTTTTAGCACCGCTTTTCATTTCGCAAACCGATGGTCAGTCGGAGCGGACTATTCAGACTCTGGAGGATATGCTCCGTGCATGTGTACTTGATTTTGGTGGTAGTTGGGATCGTCACTTGCCGTTGATTGAGTTCTCCTACAACAACAGCTTTCAGGAGACTATTCAGATGGCACCTTTTGAGGCTTTATATGGTAGGAAGTGTCGATCGCCAATCTGTTGGACCGAACTTAGTGAGAGTCTAGTTTTGGGACCCCAGCTAGTTCAGGAGACTACAGAGAAGATCCAGCTGATTCAGGACAGGATGGGAGCAGCCCAGTGCAGGCAGAAGTCTTATGCCGACCGCCGTCGTCGCAGACTTGAGTTCGCAGTGGGGGATCATGTATTCCTTAGGATTTCTCCGATGAAGGGTGTTATGCGATTTGGGAAGAGGGGGAAGCTCAGACCCAGATTTGTTGGTCCCTTTGAGATCCTTGAGCGAGTGGGTTCTGTTGCTTATCGTTTGGCGCTCCCGCCCAGTTTTCCGGATGTACACCCTGTTTTCCATGTGTCGATACTTCGTAGATACCTTCATGATCCTTCTCACATGATTCAGCACGAGACCGTTCAGTTTGATCACGATCTTTCGTTCACCGAGCAGCCAATAGTTATTTTGGATCGGCAGGTGAAGAAACTTCGGTCAAAGGTCTTGCCGTCTGTGAAGGTTCTATGGCGTAGCCCTACTAGTGAGGAGATCACTTGGGAGGCCGAGAGCGAGATGCGGAAGAAATTCCCTTATCTCTTTGAAGGTACTCTTAGTATGAAATTTTAATTCGAGGACCGAATTTCTATAAGGGGGAGATTGTAACGTTTTAGAAATCGTTATGCGAATTTTTCCGTTTTAGGGTTAAATTGTCGGTATTTTCCGTTTTAACCCGACTGTGTTCCGACGGCCATATAGACTTGCCAGAACCTAGTTTAGCTAAAATAAAGCTAGTGCACAAGCTTTGGGGGTATATGGGACATTTTGGTGCAATTAGAATTTTTCCCAATTTTAATATTATTTTAATACGGTATTCGCTTTTTGGGAAATTTCTCTTATGCAATCTTTTCCATAAATTAATTCTTGAGTTAACCAAAAACCCACATAATATCTAGATTCTTTGTGTGGACTGGGGATTTAAGTGTTAAAAGAAAAGAAAAGAAAAGAAAAGAATCAAGAGGTGCATGCATGTGCATGTGAAAGCATTTATGAGCATTAATAATGAGAAATAGCTAGGAAATTCCTCACAAAACCCCACCCTTATCACTTGGCCGAGATCCCTTCCTCCCCTTCTGCTCTTGATCATTCCCTTCCATTTTTGCATCAATCCAAACTCAAAATTCTCCAAATAAATCACAAAATACCTCAAGTCTTGGTTTTTTTGGTTCTTGATCACTTGGAGCTAGGAAATCTTGGATCTTGTGAGCTAAAGTTGATAGGTATAATCCCTAATCTGATAATTAGAAGTTTTTATGTTGTTTAGCTTGTTGAATATGGTTTAGAACACTTTAAATATCGATTTGTGAAATATCGTGTTTTTAGTGTCTTTTAGAATCTCTGTGAACTGCTGTGACCTGGAAATTTTAGTGAGTGACCAAACAAAATTGTAGTGATATACTAGTGATCCTGGAGCACCACCTGAGACACGAGACCCACCCCACCGGCCTCGGCCGGCGACGCCGGCGATGGAGGGAGGTGCTGGGATTTGGCTTTTGTGGGTAGTTGTCTGCTGTTGGTTATGGGTGTTTGGTACTGTTTACATTTTTAGTAATTGCAGTATGCAAAATCTGGAATCGTTTACCTATAATCTAGTGTTTTGAATCCGCGTGTTACGTAATCCGACACGAATCATGATCTGGTGCAGTTGTTGTACGTAGATTGGTTTAGTGATATCGTCACACACGTTAGCCACTAGACGGGGACTTGTGAGTTAGTTTAGTGTTGGTGCGTCGTTAAAGTGTAGTTACGTTATATTAGCCAATTCTGAGATGTTTGCACTATTTCTTGTGTTTGTGGAAATATAGCGTTGCAAGCGGGGACTTCGGACGCTGCGAACAAGGGGAAGCAGGTGGTCGGATTTTCATAGCTGGAGACCATTTATAAGTAGATTTAACATCTACGGGGAAATCGCCCGTATGGCGTTATGCGTCGGGGATGATATGATAGGATAGCTGCATGTTATTGCATGTTGGTTAATTTCATATGAATGTCATTGCATAGTAGTATCTGTTATACCTTTAGATATAACACATTACTGACGGTTCATATTGCACGAGCACTAAATTATATGCTACACCCACATCGTCAGTAATTGCCATGACACCCACAAACCACCTACATACGTTATATGGTAGTGGAGGTAGTAATTCTTATTCCTTTGTGCATAGGAGATATTGTTGACACCTACATACGTGTTATTTTGTTTGACATGGATAGTTAAGATAGCAACACTTAATACATTTCACGTATACCTTACTATAGCTACTTGTACATCTTGCATACATATTGACATGTACACCCACATAGTCTATTACATCTACATGTATATCATGCACACATTTTGACAAGTACACCCACATAGTCTATTACAGCTACATGTATATCATGCACACATATTGACATGTACACCCGCATATTTCGCTATAGTTGTATTTACCCTAAGTTGTATTGTTTTGATATGTGCTATTGAGTTATTGATCATTGCGCTTATGAAATGAATTATACATACTTGCTTACATGTAGATACTTAAACCTTGCTACACTTACAAGTACACCACATATGATACTGCACTAGTTTTTCTTGGAGTATTTTGGGAACCGCAAGATATATTTTAAAGATGAATTCATTTAAAAGAGCGGATTTCCCTTGATATGCTCATATTGTTGTTTTATGTTGCATATATCAGTTTTTCATGGATTTACGCATTGAGATATGGATTTCATATGATTTATGGATTTGAGAACCGTGGGAGTATTTCAAGAAAACTATGTATTGTTTGAAAACCCTGTTTCTCTTGATATGATATTTCAGTGTGTCCACCATGTGATTTCTCGGTTCTGAGATTTGTCTTGTGATAACCGATTCGAGGAGCGGGAGGCACCGTCTGTGGGTGCATGGTGGACCCGGTATGGTATCCCGGGGCGAGTGGTGATTTCGTGGTGTAGAAGATAAGCCTGGCGGTGAGACCACTACCTACCGGTGATAGTATTTAGACTCGGCGGTTATCGTGGGGATATCGATCGGAGTGGGGTATGACATATCGTCAGGGCCAGTCGTGGTGACGGCGCCTGAGTTATGGGGATTTACGTGTCGATGCTAAACACGGATTTTCATGATGTTTTGGGTGTCGATGTTAGACACTCAGGTTCCATGAGACTTACAAGATGTGAGAGCCGATCTAAGGATGCGGTGCCTGATGATTTGGGATTTGATGTGTCGGTGAGGGACACTGGTGTTTTCCATGCTGATGATTTTGCATGAGATTTTATATTATATCATCCCATACTCAGAATTTTGTTGTTATGCATTGCTTCATGTAGTTGTAGTACCCTGATGATGTACCTTTATATGATTTTTGCATATTCACTTATCATACTTAAGCTATCGGATTACATGTGATAGATAAATCACTATTCGTGTAGACTTGCAATTACAGTATGATATTATTTACTATTCACGAGTTGGCAACTCACCCCTGTTGTGCCACAGTGTTTTGCAGGACTTTCCCTCTGAGTAGTCGCGGCAGGGCGTCTTATCATCTCTACTTTTATGGATACCGCTACGATAGGCAGTAAGGCCTTTGCTTTTAGGTGGGTTTGCGGTTATATGCTTGTACATTGTATATATTTTGTTGGATCTAGTATTCTCCATCTACCACTGTTTGTATATGACTTAGAGACGACTTGTGAGGATTCGGTGTTGTATTATTTTGGTGACTTGGGTGCCGTGCTCGTGGGAGCCGGTTTTATTTTAGGAAAGTTTACTTCTTATTGCTGTCTTTCCTTTGTTATTTCTTCGGTTCGGTGTCGTATACTTGTTGTGGTGATTGTCTCCGCCGTTGGGCGTGATTTTGCTCCCGTTTGGGATGCTTTTATTATTATCTATGTTGTACCCATTTTCGGGGCTAGTTTTTACAAAGGAGGTGCTGCCGAAATTTTCAAGAAAGAAAACTAGAGTTAGAGATTTTACTTGTAATTTTCCAAATGTTTAAAACTATGTTTTTCTCCGTTGATCCAGTTTTGGGTGGTTTAGATTTCTGGGTTTCGGCTTACTTGAGTTGAGTATGTCTGTAGACGTTACGTAGTTTAAGTGCTAGTTACGGGTCAAATTTTGGGTCGTGACACTTGACTTCGAAATGCCCATCAAAGGAAAAGGACAAAAAAGGATGCTAACAAATTCCATACTCACAATTTCCAATATTAACATTTAAACTAAAATGTTAAATCCACAAAAATAAAAATGGCAACCCTAAAGTAAACTCGTAACGGATCACGAGAATACCCCTCTGTTGGATATAGTGCCCTCAGAGTCAATTATTGGATCACAGGCACGTGATTGCAATGATTGAGGGAGGACCTATACCAGTAGGACAGTCTTACTCAAGATGATAGTATGCTATCTGGTTTATCTTTATCATCGTGTACTGGTTTAGGTGACCTTACAGGTCACTATTGCGTGTTGATAGAGCCCTTAGGATTCTTGCTTGACGGCCAGCAGTATGATGGCGATCATATACGTAGGAGTTGGGGTCTATAAGCACATCCTTAAAAGGTCCCTAGTCGTGGGAGTTTTCGAGACAGGGCATCGAAACTCCAGAGTAGACTAGTGTATACAGTCGAGACCCCGACGAAGGGCGGTGGCCGGTCTCACAAGCCACTGGTGTCAGTTGGTTCACCAAAGATGTATACAGGTGCTCATTGGGTTATGCGTACACCGGACAGGACTCGCCGAGAACATGCTAGTTGGTATTATACCTGACGTCAGATAGCAGTTCCCTGGTGACATATGTACAGATTAGTTCATCGACCTGAAATCGTCATTTTTCTCGTGTGAGTTCCCACTGTACTTTGATTACTACCCTACCACGGCTCAAAGGAGTCATGCAAACAGGTTTTAGTTGGGTACAGTCCCGAGCCACATGGAGGCAGTGAGCGGATCTGCAGGGGTTCGTCTCTCCCGGTATTGGGGGTGAGGTCGCGCTGTGTCTAGAAGAGCCATTACACGAAGTCCTTGGCCAAGATAGGAGATTTACTGGTAGGTATTCCAGTAGTATCTCAGGGTGTTCTGGGCTACACTCCGACACAACTTGTACCGCTTTTGGGGGTCTGACTTTTACCAACCCCCTAGGCCCGCCATGCGATGCTCATAGACGAACGGACCGGACTGTACGGATATTGTCACTGACAGGCTCAGTAGGGTGTCAGGATGAGTTCGCTCATCGTCCTCCCTTTTGGTCAATACCTGTTAGCTCGTTACGTACGGCTAATACCTCTGACGTGCTAGTGGTTAAATCCATAGCCAAAGTATTGACGAGTCTTTAGAGTCCCCCATAGACAGTTTCTCAAGTTTCGGGCGAAACGTTGGAAAGGCTGTTAGTTATATGTATGCCCTAGAGGCCATTACTATACATAGGATGTATATTGTAGTGGATACTTGGACATACATAGGGAGGACTTTCTTGCTCGATATGATAGTATGCTATCTGGTTGATCTTTACCTTAACGTGTATACTGATTGTCTCTCTGTTACATGTTGGTAAAGCCCTTAGGATGTGTACTTGACTACCTGGACTGTGATGCAGATCATACTAGTGGGGACATGGTAGTCCATAAGTACATCCTTCAAGGTCCCTAGTCGTGGGTGTATCGAGACGGGGCATCAATATACCAGAGTAGACTAGCGTATACCTTCTCGACCCATACAGATGGGCGATGGATGATCCCATATCCATTGGTGTTTGACATCGGAGATGATATACGGGTGCTCAGTGGAGACTGGGTACACTGGACGGACTTGCCGAGAACTCCCAGATGGTATTATACCTTACGTCAGATGGCAGTTCTCAGGTGACACTGGTACAGAGTAGTCTGTTAACTCGAGATCGTCATAGAGTCTTGTGTGGTTCCCACTGTGCTTTGATTTCCACCTTACCACGTCCAAGAGGGCGTGCAAAACGGTGGTTTTTGGGTACAGTCCCGAATCTCATGGAGGCAATGAGCGATAGGAGGGGATTCGTCTCTCCCGGTATAGGGGGTTGATGTTGCGCTGTGTTCGATTGGCTATAACCTGAAATCCCTGGCCAGGGTTGCTGAGATTTACTGGTAAGTGTTACCAGTAGTTTCTCATACTGTTATAGACCTCATATCGACACGACTTATCGAGCTATTAGGGTCTGACGTTTACAACCCCTAGGCGAGATATGCGACATATCAGACGACGAGACCGGACTGTACGGTAAGTGTTACTGGTTGGATTCACAGGAGTGTGAGCGGGCTTGCTCGTCGATCTTCTGATCGCTCAATACCCGGGTGGCCGTTACGTTTAGCAGACCGCTTGCGGCTTGTGGGTGTTTGATATGATCATCACCTGCTGCCGGCGTATTGACGAGTCTTTAGAGTCCTACACAGAGGTTTCCTGGCTCAAGCGAAACGAAATAGGAGCGTATATGAGATATGTGCGGGACCGAGAATAATGCGTGTATGTGATACTGTATTTCATTCTCGCGATGAATGTATCGAATGGTTGTATGCGATATAACCTAGTTATCGAATCAAGGATTGATTCGATAAATCGATACATTGTATGCTAGTCGGTTGTGTGCGACATGACCGGATCATTGAATCAAGTGTTGATTTAATGATTTAATGCATAATTATATATTTGATATATTACTTTGCATTAACTAGTATTGGTTCACTTTAAATGGATTTTCTCACTTGATGTACACAAGTTGTATATGTGATATACTTTTGTGCACAAGATTGTATCATGTTTGATGATACATGAATGTTAGTGTGTATGTTTAGATTAAACCATGGTTATGTGATGGTTAGGGTTTTGATTTTATTTACTTATTCATTTATTTATTTATTCTATTTTGGCAAAAGGTAAAATGGTGGCTTGATTTGTTTTCAAGTTGAAGCTTCATAAAGCTTTGACTAAGTGACCATTTTGTCTTCATGCTTAACCCTAACCATTCCATCTAACCATGATTTATTCTCTACACTTGACCATGGTTGCCATATGATAAGTATTGTTTTTATATTCTTTTTTAGAAGAACTTATGATATTCTTTTCATCATCTTCTTCTTCTTCAAAGATGAAGAAAGCTTGCTCCATCAATGACAACTTGTGAAATTGAGTGAGAAATCCAATTCTAAAGTGAACCCATCTCCTATTTCTTCATCCTCTACCTCTTGCCAAGTAGTATAGGGTGTTTTCTTCACAAGTTTCATGACTTGGTGAAGTGGGAGCTTGATCTAGTGATGCCTCGACGTAGATCATCTTCGGCATCGAAGCCGACGACCAAGCCCGCCCATTTTTCCGATGAAGCCGATGCCAGAGTCCGAGATCCAATTTGGACAGCGGAGGGACATCATCGCGGAGCTATGGAGGTGGAGAACCGGATCTACAAAGGTTGTATTTCCGTTCTTTTAGTTAAGTTGTTAACTATTCGCATTTGTCGCCTAAATTTCTAGTTAACGATCCGTATTAGGGTTTCTCGGCAATTGTAAAATTTGAAATTGGCATGGTTGATGCCTTGTGAGACCTCATTTGAGTGCCTAGGAACCCTACAGAGGCCGTATGATATATGGCAGTGTTCGATCTTATACGTGCGGCATTGCACGGATCATGATCGGACGGATCATACTAGTAGGCTTTGGTTTATGTCGGATCCTAGTATTAGATTTGTTGGATTATTTTAGTCTCATCGCATTCGCATTCAGTCGGAATGCCGATGCAGGTATGTATATACAGGTGAGGGGTATCCTTGTGATCCATCACGAGTTTATTTTAGATGTTGTCGTATCTTTTTGTTGTGGCAAACATTTGGATTAATGTTTTCATATGGAAATAATGAGCTAGAATTCATCATGGAATGCATTAAATGTGACATAGACATATATCATGACTCATGGTCTCTTTTTTTGGAAAAAATGTCACATTTGTGGATTGATATGAGTCATGAAATGAGAAGGAGAGAGAAGGGGGCTGCCATATGTTATGTTAGCTCTTGTATTTCTTTTTCTAACACTCTCTCACTCTCATTCCATCACAAGAAACGAAAAGAAAAAGAAAGCCTTCTCTTCTTCTTCTTTCTTCCTCTAGTTCATTGTCTTCATCAATGGCAACACCTTCAATCTCCATCCAAGTAATGCATGCAAGAGATAAAGTGATCACAACATACTCTACTTCAACCTTGGGCACGTCGGCTAGCACACTTCGCGTCCAAGTTGCTTCGGACGAAGCGGGAGCCCGTAAAAAGACTTCTCGATGTGGTGCCCTTTCCGACGAGGAGATGAAGATCGGAGTTGCCGCGGGGAGCTTGGGATGGTGGCCGAAGACCGAAGGATACGGATCGCTCGGTATAGCATTCTATCCCTTCTCTAGACAGCTAGTAGTAGGTTAATGGTTCGATCTGGGTTTTAAGCATACGATAGCGCCGGTTTTCTAGTTTGAAAAGTTTTCGTTTCCGCATTTTGGCCTTGTACAGACGGCCGGGGCGCTACCGTAGACTTACATGGTATTAGAGCCACGTCATTAACCTTTACTAGCTTGCTCTAACGTGTTTAGAACTTCGATTGAACAAAAATCCCGAAACCGCGTTTTCAAAAGTGCACTTTCTGTCGATTTTCATTTGTTGTCAAAAAATTATTTGGTATGTTGCAGAAATACGTCCAGGTTTTTCTGAGAACACTGAAGAAAATTGGTACCCTGTTTTTACTGTAGCGCCGCGGAACCACGGCCATAAACCCATTTTGGCCGCGGTTCCGCCGCCGAACTGTGGCTTCGCTGCACCTAATTTCTACAGTGGGTCTCTGACTTGAAAAAAAGGTTTCTGGAATATTTTGTTTGGGCCCAGATTATTTTGAGTGCTGCAGTTGTACTTGGGGCCCATTTCGGGAAACTTTGTCGATCGAAATTTTTAAAACATGTAAGTTCACAGTATTTACATTATATCTGCGACCGTGAATGTCATTTGATCGGTAAATCCTGTCTAATTGCTATAGCCCTTTTAGACGGATTTGCGAACGTTACATTCACGTTGATGTTCTGTGTTGTGCTGTGATGTTGCGGATTTGTCGTGGTGGATAGCCTGGATGCAATGGTAGTACAGTTTGGTTGTATTTGTACATTTGATATTGCGGGACGAGCGTCCGACATGTGGACTGCCGTCACTGACTGTTTGTATATTATTCTTTTGGGGCACGACCGGGCTGAGGTCGATGTACCCATTGTATATATTTTACTTTCTGTACTAGGATTACCCCATGGTGGGGTGCATGGATAGCCGGGTTCTAAAGGGCAAAGAGCCAGCATCTCATGGCTTTGAGACGGAGGGGGCTTCACTCTAGAATTGGCGGGCTATTCGCCGCACTCGTAGGGGGTATAGGTTGACCCAAGGAGGGGTGCCCAAGTTACCGGATTCCGTGAAGTGCTGGGTGGTCCATTCACGTTGCTGAAGGGGGCTGCCTCACTTCAGGTTTTGGCGGGTAACTTGCCGCGCCCGTAGCGGTCTAGGATTTCATTGCACAGGCTATCCACACGACAAGGGGAACGTCGGGTTTCAGTAGCGGCTCTATGAAACCCGGGGATCCCAGATATCTGTATTGTTCTGTGCTGCTTATTACATTTCTGTGATGTTGCATTTTATCACGCCTTGAGCGATTATTATATATTGATATATATACTAGTAGATGTTGTATATGTTTTACACCCGCGCTAGTCCAGTCCTCGCTCTGTCGTTAGTTAAGTAACCTAACGGGTGATGACGGGACCCAGTGGCGAATGCGGATGGCATATACGTACATCATATTTTCGTTCTTTTGTGGTGTGATTAATTGATAGGACTGCATTGATTCGGATCAATGCAAGCTAAACAAACCTGTTCGATGTTGTTGGAGCATTTTTCAAAAAGTTGTTATTGTAAGGACGTTCTCTTTTGTTTTGCACAGTGGTATTCGGTTATGAATATCCAGCACCTCAGTCGACGAGGCAAGGGCCGAGATCCCTTCACTGGAAGTGACCCCTTGGACAGAAGTTTGCGTCAGGGCAATAACTTCACTATAGTCGATTACTTTTGCTTTGCATTGTGGTATTTAATTGGAATATCCTGCAACTCATTCTACGGGGAAAGAGCCGAGATCCTTTCACCGGGAGTGACCTCTTTAGCAAAGGTTTTCGTCACTATATTTTTATAAAAAGCTATCCGGTTCCTTCAACGATATCAAGTTCATTACGTTAAAGGTTTTTCACCAAAAACCATTCGTAGACCTCCGTCATTTCAGAAAGGTAGCACTTTGTATTCATGCTATGTTTGTTGACCTTTGTCAAGGCATAGTGAATGGTAGCTGCTTGTTACTTTTCTGCTGCATAGATAGATGCGTTGGTTTAGGATAGTCGTATAGCCTTGTTGACCTTCGTCAAGGGCTTGTACGGGTGGGTTCAAATTAACCTGGACAATGACGGGTAGAACTTGAAATGTGACTTATGATTTGTTGACCTTGGTCAAGGTCATAAGAGCATGGGGTAAAAATCACATCGGGAGTTTCTAAAGAAACTGAAACTTGCCAGGCTTGCACATATGTTCACACCAGAATATTGCATTATTATATTCTCCATTCTTATTCTTTTTATAAATAAACATGTGCTTTTGACGCATGTCTGCTACATGTTACAGGTTACAGGTTCTTGGACAGAAAATAGTGCAAACGATGTAAAGACGATGAAAATGTGGACTTTAACCAACAAACAGAGAATCTTGATCAAGCCTACATAAGGAACAATTCACAAAGCAGGATTCAAGACATCGACTCAAAGCGAACGGTTAAAAATCCATTGCAAATTATTCACTGAAGATCTGGAACCAACCTAGAATCCCAAATATAAAAAGATATATAGAAATAAGAAGACCAAGCTAACAAGAAGCATCCAGGAAAATTCATGAGGTGATCTTACCAATGGGCCGCGGAACCGCGGCCCAAGCCTGCCATTGCCGCGGTTCCGCGGCCGTCTGGTTCCCGTGCTTCGAGAAATTTTACCAAAATTAGTTTGCGGCTCTGAAAAGATTTCTTAAGGGCTACTTTTGTAATTTAAGACATGCGAAACAAATGTAACCCTAGGGTTTCCTATTCTTTATAAATAGGAACTCTAATGATTGTAAACCCTATGCCTCTTATCAATCAATAAAAGTTCAGACCTGTTGAGAGATCAAGAGCATCATCTTGTAAGTTTTTTTTAGTTTATTTAATTCCTGCCTTAGTATAATCTTTTACTTGCCTTAGTTATCTAATTGTTGCTTTAGTTTAACTAGTGTAATCCTCTTTAATCTGCAGTAAGTAATTACTCTTTAAAACATAAACATAAAAAATGTCACTTTCAAATAATTCCCTAATGAGCGAGTAAAATCCTCGCTCGTTAGGGTTAGGAACAAGAGAGGGAGTGAGAGATGGATGTCTCTCACCTCCTTCAATGCCAACATATTTTCAAAACGAAACCTTCATGCACGCATGTATGATCCGTCCCCTACGGCACCCCTACCTACAAGGTAACGGTGAACCGTAGTATAAAAGCCCGGACATATATGACGTCCATGAAGATCACAACAATTAATAGGAAAGGACGGACAAGGATCTAGAGGAAGAAACTTTGTTTCTTCCCGATCATCCTAATCCCCTTTGCTAATAATTGTTGTGATTTTTCTAAAAAGCTTAAATCAACGGCATTGAAAGAGGTGAAAACATTGATCTCAACACCCCTACCTTCGACCTAACCCTAACGAGTTCTTTCTTATCACATAAATTCGTTTTTAATTCAATCGACAAAAACCAAACAACAATCTGAATCAACTCGTTATAACACAAAAATAGAAATTCACACATCCCTGCGGATCGACCCGTATTCACCGGCTAGCTGCGAAGCGACGCCGTTTCTGATTACGGTTAACTACAATTGTTGGACTAATCAAATGGCGTCGTTGCCGGGGATGGCGTAGAACTTTCCTTTTCGCAATTTCGGGTTAATCATAAAATTTAAAAAATCATAAAAATAAAAAAAAATCAAAAAAATATTAAAAATATATATTTTGTTATTTTTGGACGGGATACTTTGTTATTTGAATTTTGCAGGATATACAAATTCGGATCTGGTGATTTCCAGAAAGTGAAACGGAAAAAGAGATATCGGAACAGAAGGGATTTTAAAAAACAGAGAAGCACAAAAATTTTGGAGCCCCAAACCCCCCAACCCGCCGCGATTCCGCGGCCAAAACCCACCTTAGGCCGCGGAACCGCGGCCTTCTAGTGGAATCAGAGCATATAAATTTTTTTGGGGACTCGAGCCGAAAATCTCGCCGCGAAAACGCGGTGCAAACGCGTTTTTACCGCTGAAAGGCGGCGGTACAGTGGCATCTTCTTCTGAAAAATTTTCTGTATGATCTTCTGTTTCTCCTCTGTAATTTTTGAAATATATTTTCTGAAAAATTCCTGCAGGATTTTGGGCACTTTAAAAATATTTTCCCTTCCATATAACAATTTTGTGCAGGATTTTTGGGCCCCGCTTGAACTAAATTGATTGCAAGTAATATTTTGCTGTTGCATATCTTTTCTATAAAATATTTTGCTGTTGCATATCTTTGCTCTAAAATCTTTTTGCAACAAAATTTTTCCAAATAAAGAGAAAGAAAAAAATCAATGAGAAATGAAAATAAAAAGGACAAATATTTTATAGAACTTGCAAAAAAATTTTAGCCCCAAATAAATCCTTGCACCACCCAACCTTCCTTCTTGTCACCTTTCTTCTTCTAACATGGGTACCCCACACAATAAATCATTAGCCGAACTTTGGTATCCCGAACCTAATTTTGCGTCGTACGTTAATTGGTTCGGTCAATTTAAAAACGATCCCTCCATGCCAAAAAAATCTTTGAAAGATCACATAGAGACGTCTAGGAGAAATAGTTTGACTTTTCAACCCACCTTGTGTCAACCAAGTCAACCTTTACCACCTACATATGTTGATACCACTTCTTCAAGTCCTTCTGTCACACCTAGGCCGATGTCCATTGCAGAGCATATTGCTCAATCTCGTAGCTGATCTTTCACCCCTCTCCACACATCTAGTTCTAGGGATCAACAAGACTTTTCACCTTTTTATCCATATGTTGACCCTACCCCTGTCCAATCACCCACTTCCTACCAATCATACCCGACCTTCCCACCCTCACTAGACACCGTTTCTACACAGCCTATTGGGAGTTTTGCATATCTACACCATTTTGAATCTTTTACCGAAACCCCCTTACCACCCAAGTCTAGTTTGGAAGAGTCGTTGGAGGCGTATATTGCAGCAACAAATAAAATGATGAGGAATGTGGAAGCGTCCATGGCCGCCCTTATGCAACCTAGTGAACCGGTAGCTAGTGTCCCCCTAGCTCCAAATTTTTCAATGTATGAGGCGGCAGTTGGACAGAGTGAGAATGAGAGAGGATTTTCAAATCAAACCTACCCTTACCCAATTGAAGCCCACAACTCATGTTTTCCATCGATTGCCCTAAATAGTTCACCTGTTGAAAATAAAAATGAGTTGTGTGATTTTGTAGTGTTTGATTTGCCAGATTGTGAGGAACCCCTTTCGAGTGAAACCGCACCTAATCCTTTCGATCTTTACACCTCCACTCTAGAACCTAAATCGATAGATATCTTTGCTTTTGATGAGGTGTCTAAAGAAATTGATTTTCACTTGATTAAGGATATAGACGCCGGGAATATTTCGGATGATGAACCTGTCGATTTGGTTGAAATTTTATGTTCAAATCATCATCCTGAGTTATTAAATGTTTCTCCCAAATATCATATGCGTCTAGATTTTGATGATAATGGCATAGATGAGTTAAATATTAAGGATAGTATTGAGGAGAGTCTTGAGGATAATATTGAGGTTGAATCATTTTTGTTTGATGTGTCTGATTTTCCAATTCATCCTCCTGAACCTTTGACTGTTATATCACCCTCCCTCCTTCCCATCGTTCCGACCCCGCTTGAAGACTGTGAGCTTGAAACCTTTTCCTTTCAATCTGACACAATTCTCACAGACGATAACACTTACGAGTGTTTCAATTTTTCGGACGATGTTGATGACTCACCGCCCGAGTTTGAGTCCTTTACATTTTCATATGAGCCATCAGACTCGGTTGATTATAGTAGTTTCGAACCATTAATGGAATCTTTCAAGTTCGAAACAGTTTACTACGGTGAGAAAGATACTATCCCTAATTCACTCTCTTTCGTCTCTCCTATTGTCCCGACTGTACAAATGACCGTTACGCTTTCATCTCCGATACCAAGTTCGGCGTACCCATGTTTTCTTGCGAATCTTGAGGGATTTGATCCCATTTCTCGACGAGCTGATAGGTTAGCGCAATCGCTTTCAACACATCGGTCATCATAAATTGCGCTAATTTTTTCACTCGATTTACACCCTCAAGATCGTACTCCACTTCCTTCTTCTTTTCGCCATTCATCTCCCCCACCGAGACCATATTCTACCATTCTTCTTTCCACACGGTCTCGCGTGCTTCTCATTTTCTTGCACCAACTATACCATTTCCACGATAAGATTTTTGAATGGTTGGTCCTAACTTTTGGCTTGTGCAAGGCCAAGCTTAAGTTTGGGGGAATCTTTGTTTATATGTATATATTTTTTGTTTTCTTTTCTCTAAAAAAATTAAAAAAAATTTCAAAACATTAAAAATATAAAAATTATAAATAAACAGGGGAGTGCCGGTATTTTGACCCTCTTGGTTTAGCATGACAGTGAGGACACTGTCAAGTTCAAGTTTGGGGGTATGCTCGGTACGTCTTCTTCCTTCGCATTCATTTGTACATATTTTTGCATTTGCATATTTATTTGAAAAACCCATAAAAATTGAAAAATTTCAAAAATTATAAAGATTATTGTATTCAATTTTGGCTATAATTGACTTCAGTTTGACAAATAGGTTAACTGGCTAGGAACAACTAGATCTTAGACTTAGTGAATTAAAAACCCTAAAAATAACATTCCTTAAAGTTTAACGGTAGAAAGTATATGCCTTGTAGTTTATTTAGAAATATGCAAAATTTGAGTTCACTTCTTGGGCTAAGTCAAAATGAGGGAAGAGTATTGATGTTCTTATTAGAGTATAAGTTTGAAAAATAGTTCCTAGCTTAGGTCTAGATTCTGAAAATGTATACCCTACAATTTGCACAATCACGCACCTTGAAACTTGGAATAGTAGAAGAGACCTTGAAGTGCTCTTGTCTAAAGTCCTTAGTACAATGAAAATAAAGAATAAAAAAGTGAATAAAGAATAAAAAAAAATGGACACTGGTTTTTGTGATTACTTAAAGCTGCAAAAACAGAAAAATATTTAGCGAGGGTGCTTCATCACCTAGTGCCTTAGACCAACTGGTTTGGGAATCGCTGCTAAAGCCTTGGGTGTTGCAAAACTAGGAAGTACGCTTTAAAGTGCTAACACAACTTGTAATCGGTTGTTGGTACCTCAAGAAGTATTAACGGTCGCATGAAGGATGTGTAAGCAAATTTCATTTAAAAATTCACTAATTAATAAGTGCTTTGGACAATGGACGAGAGTATGATTGCTTGATTTGAATTTCTAAGTGTAGGGGTGATCTATACACACACGTAGGGATATGTGATTGGAATTTAGATAAGAGAGAGGAATGAAAAATAGAACTTATATCTTTAATAGAGTTGATATAAATTCCTAAGTCGAGATGGAATCCTAGAAGGAAAACTTAAGAGATGCTGAAAGCTAAGTAGGTTTACATAACATATATAATCATAAGTTAAATAATGAGGAAGTGTGAAGAATATGGGTGGATAATTTGTGAGTCAAAAGATAATAGAATTCCTTGTTAGAAAACCTTATTAGAGAACAAAAGTCAATGGGCCGAGTTGATAGGATTTTGTGGGTGTAATCCGCTGAAAACCCTCAGGAGACAACACTCCTCCTACTAGGGACACCTAGAGGTTTAACGGCTTGTTGCACGTGCTCAGTGCAATCACGTTTTCCCTGCGAAAGTGTGGTTAGGATTTTAGTGAATAAAAATAAGTTTGCTCAAGGACGAGCAAAAGATAAGTTTGGGGGTATTTGTTCACACAAGAATATTGCATTATTATATTCCCCATTCTTATTCTTTTTATAAATAAACATGTGCTTTTGACGCATGTCTGCTACATGTTACAGGTTACAGGTTCTTGGACAGAAAATAGTGCAAACGATGTAAAGACGATGAAAATGTGGACTTTAACCAACAAACAGAGAATCTTGATCAAGCCTACATAAGGAACAATTCACAAAGCAGGATTCAAGACATCGACTCAAAGCGAACGGTTAAAAATCCATTGCAAATTATTCACTGAAGATCTGGAACCAACCTAGAAGCCCAAATATAAAAAGATATATAGAAATAAGAAGACCAAGCTAACAAGAAGCATCCCAGGAAAATTCATGAGGTGATCTTACCAATGGGCCGCGGAACCGCGGCCCAAGCCTGCCATTACCGCGGTTCCGCGGCCGTCTGGTTCCCGTGCTTCGAGAAATTTTACCAAAATTAGTTTGCGGCTCTGAAAAGATTTCCTAAGGGCTACTTTTGTAATTTAAGAAATGCGAAACAAATGTAACCCTAGGGTTTCCTATTCTTTATAAATAGGAACTCTAATGATTGTAAACCCTATGCCTCTTATCAATCAATAAAAGTTCAGACCTGTTGAGAGATCAAGAGCATCATCTTGTAAGTTTTTTTTAGTTTATTTAATTCCTGCCTTAGTATAATCTTTTACTTGCCCTAGTTATCTAATTGTTGCTTTAGTTTAACTAGTGTAATCCTCTTTAATCTGCAGTAAGTAATTACCCTTTAAAACATAAACATAAAAAATGTCACTTTCAAATAATTCCCTAATGAGCGAGTAAAATCCTCGCTCATTAGGGTTAGGAACAAGAGAGGGAGTGAGAGATGGATGTCTCTCACCTCCTTCAATGCCAACATATTTTCAAAACGAAACCTTCATGCACGCATGTATGATCCGCCCCCTACGGCACCCTACCTACAAGGTAACGGTGAACCGTAGTATAAAAGGCCGGACATATATGACGTCCATGAAGATCACAGCAATTAATAGGAAAGGACGGACAAGGATCTAGAGGAAGAAACTTTGTTTCTTCCCGATCATCCTAATCCCCTTTGCTAATAATTGTTGTGATTTTTCTAAAAATCTTAAATCAACGGCATTGAAAGAGGTGAAAATATTGATCTCAACACCCCTACCTTCGACCTAACCCTAACGAGTTCTTTCTTATCACATAAATTCGTTTTTAATTCAATCGACAAAAACCAAACAACAATCTGAATCAACTCGTTATAACACAAAAACAGAAATTCACACATCCCTGTGGATCGACCCGTATTCACCGGCTAGCTGCGAAGCGACGCCGTTTCTGATTACGGTAAACTACAATTTTTGGATCAATCAGCATACCTTCTGGAGTGTGATAACGTGAGTGGATTCCATCACGTTATCATGCGACGATAGTTGGATCCCGATTCCCACTGATGAGTTGGTTTAGTCCTCGGGTGATCTTGACTAATTCTTCTTTCAGGTTTGGAGGAGAATTTGAGGTTACAGTAGGAGGATTCCTGATTGGATAAAATGATAACCATTCTGATCTAGGTTAGAGTGCACGCTGAGTGTTTCTTTTCTCTCTCTCTTTGGCAGCGACCATGGCCCGACCCTTGACTATGACTCCGTGACCAAGATTAACCGAACCTTCTTAAAACGCTGGCTTTTGGATTGTCTGAGTTGCATACCTCATTGCCACTCCTACTTTTACCCTTTTTTTTCTCCAGAACACCCCGTATTACTACGAACATCCACTTCCATTGGATAAAAGTATCGTATGGTTATATACGAACTCAAAGGAACTTATTCGAGGATGGTTTCCGGTTCTGGAGAAAACGAATAGGACTATTCAGTTGTCTTTTCCTTTTAACTTCTCTCAGGTTGCGAGTGTTCCTTGGATTAGGACAGCACACCTATTACGCTTATTGGATAGTCTTCTTCCAAACCATTGGCTGGTGCCGAACGGTAGGGAATGAAGAAAACCATTTAGCCTAAAAGGTGTACATAAGGTATTAAGTAATGACAAATAAAGGGATTAGTAAGAGGGCAAAGTAAACTGCAACTGCTATTCACGACCAAACCAAGTATTTCATCGCCACTCCTACTTCACCTTTGTATTTCTCCGGGACACTCCGTATCACTACGAAGATCCACAGTTTATTGGATACTCCATCGTATGGTTATATACGAACTCGAAGGGACTTGTTCCAGTTCGAGGATGGATTCTGGTTCAGGAGAAATAGAAATAAGGTTTATTCAGCTGTCTTTTATCTTCACCTTCTCTCAGGTTACGAGTACTCCTAGGATTAGGAGGGTACACCCATTATGCTTATTGGATAGTCTTCTTCCAAACTATAGGCTGGTGCCGAACGGTAGGGAAGGAAGAAAATCATTTGGCCTAAAGGGGTGTGCAGAAGGTAATGACTAAAGACATATAAAGGGATTTGGAAAGATGGCAAAGAAATATACGGTTACAGTTGTGAATCTGATAATGGAAGAGGCATTACTAGGAATACCCGGATACCCCTTCGAAACATTTACATGTTTCAGTTTCACTGTGTATTGTTAATAGAAAACTGATTTCCCAATTGGTCATTACTCCAGGGTATGTATTTACCGGGTTTGATTCTCACATCTGTATGGTTTTACAGATGATGAGTGGGAGTAAGTTATTGGGAATTGGGTGATCATCCTCATTATATCGGGATTCATTGTAATTGGTGATATTTGAGGAAATCACCTGGGTTGTTTGCCGGACGGCAAATATTTGGGTTTGAATATCCGTTGTTACGCACCAATTTCAAATTGATATATCTGTACGTCTATTTTTATAGCGTGAGATATAACTTTTTGAAATTATGTCCATTACATTTACCTATATCAGTGGATGGTTAGGTAAGGAGCATTAAACAGTGGTGTAATTCTTCTTAACCATAAGTACAGTTTTCAACCTACGAAACACAGGGAATGAGTTATTAGACTCAGAGGACTTATACAGAGTATTGTATGTTGTCCAGTGTCCATTAGGACAGAGGGGTAGGAACTCGTACTATATTCTGTTTACTTATGACTTCTCTAGTTCTCAGACATGTGTTTCGTAGAAATGCAAGGTCCAAGTTTTGAGAAGTTATAGGTATAAGAGTAAAGTAGAGAACCAGATGTTGCAAGTATCGGGATTCTTCAAGGTGATCGAAGATGTAGATACTTGTGTATGGTATTCAATTGATAGTAATGGTTTTTGAGAAACTTATTTCTCTTTCAGGTTACTCATATTTGGATGCACTCCTAAGTTGAGTAACGCTGATCGGCCTCCTTCCATTTAGTTGACATGCACTGGAGACAGCTGCATAATTTGAATCTGGTTCCAATTAAATCAGCGCCTTTGTTTCTATATTGGATATAGAATAGTTCATATCTTAACGATGTTAAGATACGGGGAGTTGTCCGGGTTATGCTTAAAACCAAACTCTGGATAACTCAAGGCAGGTTTCTATAATGGCTGTTTGTGGGTTGACCCGGTCTATGACGAGGGTTGACTTTCTACCATCTGGAAGATCAATAGTGATATTGTTCTTAACTCGCCACAGTTTTAGTAAAATGGATTTTTTCTTCAGAAAACAGTAGTGGGAGTATGGTAGAAATGGAAGTGATTCCAGAACCGCAAACGATTACTGAAAATTTGATAAGAACCTAAAGATTCAATCGGTTTGACATTCCATTGGCCACTCCGCAGATATGGTGGGTAATCTCAGGCACTCGAGAGGTACTCCGGTAGCCTCAAGAACGGTGACAGGGAGGTTCTTGTTTACCCAGACTTGACACTACTGTTGTTCCAGACTATGAGACCCGGCAGGAGGATGAGTATAGCATCGTTCTGAACTGGCTTTAGAAGTGCACATGTATATTATTCTGCCAGAGGGTTGTCGTAGTCAGTGGGAGCAGCGGAAGCATAGTGGACAAGTGGTTTATGTCTATTTATGGAATAAAGCAGATGTAGCGGAGATAGATCATCTATTTCTGATGTGACAGTCATAGGTTTGACTTCATCAGAATAGAGGATGGATCTGTTAAGAAGGTAGTAGGGTGTGATGTCCGGGTATTTGGATGACATACACAGAGTAGGAAGAGAAATTCCTATACTACAGTCGGTTATACTTTGGTAGTCACACAGTGGTTTCTCCATATAAGACTTAGATATAATATCAGACATTCTGGTTACTAGATCTAGATTTGTGAAGTGTCCTAATCAGGGTACTTAGACAGCATTCTAAAGGTTTTAGAATGGACGACTCCTGGCACGGTAGTGTACCTGCAGGTGATGGAGTCACCCTCTCTAAAGGTGTCTTACAGACTAAAGGGGAAAGGGATGTGCATGATTGGCAAATCACTTGCTTAGGCAATTGAGTCAATCATGAGATGCCAAGTACCACACCAGATATTGTTTTTGCACGAGATGCAGGAAGTTGATATTAATCCTATCCTGGAGAAACGTTCGGAAGCAGTTTTAGAACATAAGTGGATGTTCTAGGGATATGATAACAACAGCCTCTTTTGGGAGACCGTTATCATTCCAGGCTTCCAAGGTGACCTAGATGACAGAGTGACTATCAGAGTTATAGTTTCCCTCTGACGAGGGGCAGTAGATTGGACAGGTGGTCCAAGCACATACTGAAGGAGGCATGGCGCAGGATACTGATTAAGTTCAGTTGACGATACAGTCTAAGAAGTTTGGATATGGAGTTCATTTATGAACTAGGTCCCATCAGATATCCAGACATATTCTAAGACAGGTATTGCTCATTTCGGGAGATGGTTTTCTCCGCGAACTTGAGATAAAGAGAGACATAGAAAGAAACATCAGGGCGGATACACTAGTTGAGGCTATTTCTCGAACGCAATAGTTTTGCAAACGAGCTTTGTGAGACTGATTAGTAGAGGAGTTGGATGTTCGGTATCACACGGGCTGTGAGTATGCGACATCGCAATAATTAGCCTTGAGTGCAAGTGGGAGATTGTTGGATATAGTGCCCTCAGAGTCAATTATTGGATCACAGGCACGTGATTGCAATGATTGAGGGAGGACCTATACCAGTAGGACAGTCTTACTCAAGATGATAGTATGCTATCTGGTTTATTTTTATCATCGTGTACTGCTTTAGGTGACCTTACAGGTCACTATTTCGCGTTGATAGAGCCCTTAAGATTCTTGCGTGACGACCAGCAGTATGATGGCGATCATATACGTGGAAGCTCGGGTCTATAAGCACATCCTTAAAAGGTCCCTGGTCGTGGGAGTTTTCGAGACAGAGCATCGATATTCCAGAGTAGACTAGTGTATACAGTTGAGACCCCGACGAGGGACGGTAGCCGGTCTCACAAGCCACTGGTGTCAGTTGGTTCACCTAAGGTGTATACAGGTGCTCATTGGGTTATGACGTCAGATAGCAAAAATCTGATATGAACACTCATCTAGGAACCCTACTGAGCCTGACAGTGACAATATCCGTACAGTCCGGTCCGTTCGTCTATGAGTATCGCATATTAGGTCTAAGGGGTGGATAAAGTCAGACCCCTAACAACACGATAATTCGTGTCGGTATGAAACCCATCACCATCTAAGAAACTACCGATCTTAGATCAGTAATTCTCAACTACCTTGGCCAAGAATTTCTGGTGATGGCCACTCATGCACAACGCGACATCAACCCCCAATACCAGGAGAGACGAATCCCCGACGATCCGCTCACTGCCTCCATGTGGCTCGGGACTGTACCCAACTAAAACCTGTTTCCACGACTCCTTTGAGCCGTGGTAGGGTAGTAATCAATGCACAGTGGGAACTCACACGAGATAAATGACGATCTCAGGTCGACTGACTAACCTGTACACATGTCACCTGGGAACTGCTATCTGACAATTGGTATAGTACCAACTAGCAGGTTCCTGGCGAGTCCGTCCAGTGTACTCATAACCCAATAAGCACCTGTATACTATCTTAGGTGAACAAACTGACACCAATGGCTTGTGAGACCTGTCCACCGCCCCTCATCGGATTCTTGATCAGTATACACTAGTCTACTCTGGAGTATCGATGCCCAGTCTCGAAACTCACACGACTAGGGACATTTAAAGATGCGCTTATAGACCACAAGTCCCACGTATATGATCGCCATCATACTGCTGTCAGTCAAGCAAGTATCATATGGGCTCTATCAACATGTAATAGTGATGATAAAGACAAACCAGAGAGCATACTATCATCTCGAGTAAGACTGTCCTATATCCAACAATCTCCCACTTGCATTTTTGGTGATGGCCACTCGTGCGGGAACATGCTAGTTGGTATTATACCTGACGTCAGATAGCAGTTCCCTACGATCCAATAATTGACTTTGAGGGCACTATATCCAACAATCTCCCACTTGCACTTAAGGCTAATTATTGCGGTGTCGCATACTCACAGCCTGTGTGATACCGAACACCCAACTCCTCTACTAATCAGTTTCACAAAGCTCGTATGTAAAACTATTGCGTTCGAGAAATAGCCTCAGTGAGTGGATCCGCACTGATGTTTCTTTCTATGTCTCTCTTAATCTCAAGGTCACGGAGAAAGCGATCTCCCGAAATGTGCAATACCTGTCTTAGTGTTGGATATATGTATGCCCTAGAGGCCATTATGAGATAGTGTATGTACTGATGTGTATATATATAGAGGACAGTCTTGCTCGACATGATAGTATGCTATCTGGTTTTACTTTATCATATGTTCACTTGATCATGTTTATATTCATTTGGTACATGTTGATAAAGCCCTAAGGATATTGGCTTGACTACTGGGATTATGATGCGGATCATACTAGTGGGACATCTGTAGTTTATGTAAGTGCACGGCGGCGCCCCGGCAGTCAATCCGACGCCAGAATGCGGAAACGAAAAATTTACGAAGATTGTAAACCAGCACTACCGCGCACTATAAAACCGGATCGGGCCATTAACCTACTCCTAGCAAACTAGAGAAGGGGTAGAATGCTATACCGAGCGATCCATGTCCTTCGGTCTTCGGCCTCCACTCCGATCTCCTCGCGGAATCTCCGGTCTACATCTACTCGTCGGAACGGGCACCACATCGCCGGCTTCTTTTACGGGCTCCCATCTCTGGACCGAGGCAACTCGGGCACGAAGTTGGCGGGTCGACGTGTCCAAGGATGCTGTAGATGAAGTCTAGAATGGTTTGTCTCTTGGGGTTTGAAGTTGCCACTTTGATGGAGGTGAAGAATGAAAATGAGCTTAGGATTTTTGGTGTAATCTAAAATGATATGAGATGAACATTTTGCCACCACAAAAATGAACCTCTCTCTCTATCTTTCCTAGAAGTGGTCGGCCAAAAAAATTGAGAGGGGGAAAGCAACAAGAGAGGTGAGTGTAAGGATAACAAATGGTAACCATAAGCTATGTGAAGATAATGAGGAATAAAGGTCACATCCATATCAAGATCAACTCTAATATCATTTAATGCTAGCCATCATGAAAGAAGAAAAGCAAAGATGCTATTGTTATCATAATGCCTCATATCACAAATAAACCCTCCACAACTGCTAATTTGCAAATATGCAAATTAGCCCCTCCATCCGAAAAATCCGGCCATGAAGGAACAAAGGAAAACTGGACGGAACGAAATGCAAACTGGCAACTTCAGAAAACTGAACCAGTAATAAATTACAGGAAAACCCCGCGACTGCATATACATGCCCGCATTTGTATTCCCACTGAATACAAATGCAAAGAGACAAAATTTACACTGTACAATACTAGGATCCGGCTTAAACCAAAGCCCGCTAGTATTACCCGTCCGATCATGATCCGTGCAATACCGCACGTATCTGATCGAACCCTGCCATATCTCCATATGATCCGTGCACGGCGGCGCCCCGGCCGTCAATCCGACGCCGGAGTGCGGAAAAGAAAAACTTTAAAAACTAGAAAACCGGCACCACCGCACACAAAAAATCCCGGATCGGGCCATTAACCTAGTTACTAGCAAACTACAAGATGGGTAGAGAAGCTATACCAAGCGATCCGTGTCCTTCGGTCTTCATCTCCACTCCGATCTCCTCGCGGAATCTCCGGTCGTCGCCTCCTCGTCGAAAAGGGCACCACGTAGCCGAGTTCTTTTACGGGCTCCCACCACTGGACCGAGGAAACTCGGGCGCGAAGTTGGTTAGCCGACGCGTCCAAGAGTACTATAGGTGTAGTGTAGAAAGGTTGTCTCTTTGGGGTTTAAAGTTGCCTTGTATGGATGGAGGTGGAGGAAAAATGACTTAGGGAAAAGTGGTGATATCATTTTTAGCAAGCAAATGAGATGATCAATATCCCCTCACACAAAAGAACCTCTCTCTCTCCCCCTCCAAGATGTGGCCGTCCTCTCATCCTCAAAAAAAATGGTGGAGGGAATCAATAATGTAATAAGAGAATAAGGTGTGATTATTAGGAAAAAGAAAATGGTCACACCAAAGTCAAAAACTCATCCAATCTCATAAATGCAAAGGAAGTGACTAGAAAAGGATCTCATGATGCCAAGAAACATCATGAAGCCATCACATATGCAAGAAACCCCCTCCACAATAAGTAATTTGCACAATTGCAAATTACCCCCTCCATCGGAGGAGTCCGGCAGGGAAGGAACAAATGAAAACTGGCCGGAAGGGAATGCAAACTGGCAACTTCAGAAAACTGATCCCGTAATAAATTACGGGAAAACCCCACGACTGCATATACATGCCCGCATTTGTATTCCCATTGAACACAAATGCAAAAAGACAATATCTACACTGTCTAATACTAGGATCCGGCTTAAACCAAAGCCGGCTAGTAAAATCTGTCCGATCACGATCCGTGCAATACCGCACGTATCTGATCGAATCCTGCCATATCTCCATACGGCCTCTATAGCGTTTCGCCCGAAACTTGAGTAACTGTCTGTGTGGGGGACTCTAAAGACTCGTCAATACTATGGCTGTGGATTTAACCACTAGCATGTTAGAGGTATTAGCCATACATGACGGGCCACCAGCTATTGACCAAAAGTGACGTCTGTGAGCGAACTCATACTGGCACCCTACTGAGCCTGTCAGTGACAATATCCGTACAGTCCGGTCCGTTCTTCTATGAGCATCGCATGGCCGGCCTAGGGGGTTGGTAAAAGTCAGACCCCCAAAAGCAGTACAAGTCGTGTCGGAGAGTAGCCCAAAACACCCTGAGATACTACTGGAATACCTACCAGTAAATCCCCTGCCTTGGCCAAGGACTTTCATGTACTGGCTCTCCTAGACATAGCGTGACCTCACCCCCAATACCGGGAGAGACGAACCCCTGCAAATCCGCTTACTGCCTCCATATGGCTCGGGAATGTACCCAACTAAAACCTGTTTGCACGTCTCCTTTGAGCGTGGTAGGGTAGTAATCAAAGTACAGTGGGAAGTCACACGAGACAAATGACGATCTCAGGTCGATGAACTAACATGTACACATGTCACCAGGGAACTGCCATCAGACGTCAGGTAAAATACCAACTAGCATATTCCTGGCGAGTCCTGTCCTGTGTAGTCATAACCCAATGAGCACATGTATACATCTTATATGAACCAACTGACATCAGTGGCTTGTGAGACCGGCCACCACCCCTCGTCGGGGTCTCGACTGTATACACTAGTCTACTCTGGAGTATCGATGCCCTGTCTCGAAACTCCCACGACTAGGGATCTTTTAAGGATTGCTTATAGACCCCAGCTCCCATGTATATGATTGCCCTCATACTGCTGGTAGTCAAGCAAGAATCCTAGGGGCTCTATCAGTGTGCAATTGCGACTCGTAAGGTCACCTAAAGCAGTACACGATGATAAAGATAAACCAGATAGCATACTATCATCTTGAGTAAAACAGTCCTACCGGCATAGGTCCTCCCTCAATCATTGCAATCACGTGCCTGTGATCCAATAATTGACTCTGAGGGCACTATATCCAACAATCTCCCACTTGCACTCAAGGATAATTATTGCGATGTCGCATACTCACAGCCCGTGTGATACCGAACACCCAACTCCTCTACTAGTCAGTCTCACAAAGCTCGTTTCCGAAACTATTACGTTCGGGGAATAGCTTCAGTGAGTGGATCCGTTCTGATGTTTCTTTCTATGTCTCTCTTTATCTCAAGTTCGCAGAGAAAGCCATCTCCCGAAATGAGCAATACCTGTCTTAGAATATGTCTGGATATCTGATGGGACCTAGCTCATAAATGAACTCCAAATCCAAACATCTTAGACTGTATCGTCAACTGAACTTAATCAGTATCCTGCACCATCCTTCCCTCAGTATCCACCTGTACCACCTGTCCAAAATACTGCCCCTCATCAGAGGGAAAACTATAACTCTGACAACCACTCTGTCATCTAGGTCACCTTGGAAGCCTGGAATGATAACCGTCTCCAAAAGGAGGCTGCCGTTATCAATTCCCTAGAATATTCACTTATGTTCTAAAACTGCTTCCGAATGTTTCTCCAGGATTGGATTAATATCAACTCATTGCGCCTACTGCAAAAACAACATCTGGTGTGGTACTTGACATCTCATGATTGACTCAATTGCCTAAGCAAGTGATCTGCCAATCAAGCACATCCCTCTCCCCTTTAGTCTGTAAGACACCTTTAGAGAGGGTGACTCCATTACCTGCAGGTACACCACCATGCCAGGAGTCGTCCATTCTAAATACTCTTAGAATGCTGTCTAAGTACCCAGATTGGGAAACCACCCAAATCTAGATCTAAAGATCTAGTAACCAGAATGTCTGATATAATATCCAAGTCCCATGTGGAGAAACCACTGTGTGACAACCAAAGTATAACCGATCGTAGTATAGGAATATCATTTCCTACTTTGTGTATGTCATCCAAGTACCAGGACATCACACCCTACTACCTTTTTAACAGATCCATCCCCTTATTCTGATGAAGTCAAACCTATGACTGTCACATCAGAAATAGATGATCTATCTCCGCTACATCTGCTTTAGTCTATAAATAGACACAAGCCACTTGTCCACCATGCTTCCACTGCTCCCACTGACTACGACAACCCTCTGGCAGAGTCATATACACGTACCCTTCTTAAGCCAGTTCAGAACGACGCTATACTCGTCTTCCTGCCGGGTCTCATAGTCGGGAACAATAGTAGTGTCAAGTCTGGGTAAACAAGAACCTCCCTGTCACCGTCCTTAAGCATACCGAAGTACCTCTCGAGTGCCTGAGGTTACCCACCATATCTGCGGAGTGGCCAATGGAATGTCAAACCTGTTAGTTATGTAAATGCCCTAGAGGCCATTGTTGTACATATGATGTATATTATGATGGATGCTTAGATATATACAGAGAGGACTTTCTTGCTCGTCATGATAGTATGCTATTTGGTTTCACTTTATCTTAACATGTTGACTTGTATTGGTTTACTGTTTTACTCTCACATGTTGATAAAGCCCTTAGGATCTGTACTCGACTACTCTGACTATGATGAGATCATACTACTAGGGCTACGGTAGTCGATGAGTACATCCTATAACTGTTCCTAGTCGAGGGTATATCGAGACAGGGCATCGATACACCAGAGTAGACTAGCGTATACGCATCTTGACCCATATGATGGGCGATGGATGATCCCATATCCATCGGTGTTTGACATCAGAGATGGTGTACGGGTGCTCAGTGGAGACTGGGTACACTGGACGGACTCGCCGAGAACTCCCAGATGGTGATATACCACACGTCAGATGGCAGTTCTCCGGTGACACTGGTACAGGGTAGTCTGTAGACCCGAGATCGTCATAGAGTCTTTTGTGATTCCCACTGTGCTTTGATTTCCACCTTACCACGTCCAAGAGGGCGTGCAAAACGGTGGCTTTTGGGTACAGTCCCGAATCACATGGAGGCAATGAGCGATAGGAGGGGATTCGTCTCTCCCGGTATAGGGAGTTGATGTTGTGCTGTGTTCGATTGGCTATAACTGGAAGTCCCTGTCCAGGGCTGATATAGAGATTTACTGGTAAGTGTTACTAGTAGTTTCTCGACCCGTTATGAGCCACACATCGACACGACTTATCGGTTACTGGGGTCTGACGTATACCACCCCTAGACTTGATATGCGACATATCAGACGAACAGACCGGACTGTACGGGAGTGTTACTGATCGGATTCACAGGAGAACGCACAGGCTAGCTTGTTGATCTTCTGATCGCTCAATACCTGGGTGGCTGTTACGTTTAGCTGACCGCTTGCAGCTTGTGGGTGTTTGATATGATCATCACCTGCTACCGGCGTATTGACGATTCTTTAGAGTCCTACACAGGTTTCTTGGCTCAGGCGAAACGGAGTAGAGGCACAAATGTGATATGTGCAGGACAGAGAATAATGCGATATGGGATAGCGTATTATATTCTCGCGATATTTAGATATGCACCGGGACATCGGATCAAGTGTTGATTCGATGAATCGGTACATGATATATTAGTCGGTAATATTCGATATAGCCGGATCATCAATTCAAGTGTTGATTCGATGATTTAATGTATAATAATATATATGATATATTGTATTACATTATCTAATATTGGCTCGCTTTATTATTTCATTTTCTCACTGGATGATACATTGATATATATGCGATATATGTTAATTGTATTATTTTCTTTTGTTGCAAATATATAATATATATGTGATATATATTATTGTGACATGATATGATTAATTGTTAAACATGTTTAAGGATGATTAATTGAGATTAGGGTTTGATTTGGGTTAAATGTTTCATGCATCTTCTAGAAGCTTTTCCTTTTGTCGTTCTTAAGATATTTTGGATGACACTTTCTTTAACTCAACCAAACCCTAACTCTAGTTATTTCTCTACAAAATCTTGACCACTCATCCTTGACCATGGTTTGCAATTCAATCATATGGTTTATATTCTATTCATCACAAAAGGATTATAATGATTATTCATTTTCCATTATCATCTTCTTCTCTCTTGAAAAGCTTGCTAGAAAATCCTTAAGTGATGAATAAATATGAGAAAATGATATAAAAAGAAAGCAAAATTACTACTCTCTCATCCTCATCTCATCTAGCCCATGGGATTAGTGTGTTCTTCTCTTTTGAGTGAGAAAGCTTGAGTCGTAGCAACTTCAAGGTAGATCATCGGAGATTTGGAATACTTCGAGCTAGCATGGATCGTTCGAGTCGTGGAGCCTTTCATGAGTCCGGGAGATCGTGGATCGCGGCAAAGGGACTTCTACTCGGAGCTTGTGAAGTGAAGGAGCGGACTACAAAGGTTGTAATCCCTCACACTTAGATAAAAGTTATCTTCTTAAACCCTAATAATCTAGCAAAGATCCCGGCTTTGGGTTGCTCGGCACGTCTAAAATTTAATCCGGGCATGTTTGATGCCTTATGAACCTTCACAAGTGTGCCTAGGAACCCTACAGTTGTATCAGAGCCTAGCTAGAGCATTAGGCGATGTGTTTACGAAGTTAAAACTCCGATCGAACCCGAAACGACGGAAAAAGCCCCCTCTCTGGAAATTTTTTAAATTTTGGGATTTTTCTGAATTAAAAATATGTAAAAAAATCAGCAGGGAATTCTAAGAATTACCATAAAACCCGAGCCCCCAATTCGATCAAACGGCGGCGGAACCGCGGCGCAAGCATGCCTTACGCGGCGGTTCCGCGGCGGATTGATAGGATTGTGACACGTGGCTTTTCTGGTAATGACCGTACGACTGTCCCAAACCAACGCATCTATCTATGCTACACATGAACACCCAATAGCTACCAATCACTATGCCTTGACTTTGGCCAACATACATAGCTTGAATACTATTGCCTATTCATGCGAAACGACGGAGGGCAACGAATGATTTTGGTAAAACCGTGAACGTAGTGAACTTGATATAATCGATGGAACGAGATAGCTTTTAGAAGGAGTGGCTCAAGCTCCGCATTTAAAAGTTAGTTTTGAAAAGGACCGAGTGGTTTTTCGAAAGTGTTCCAACGACTTTAGCTTGGTTTATTATCTTGCATTAGTTCTTTTAATGCGTGATATTCTTGCATTAGTTCTTTTAATGCGTCCCATTATTTAATCCTACCATTGCAGAAAACAACCAAAATATGACGTACGCTTATGCCATATGCATTCGCCACGGGGCCCCGTCATCACCCGTTAGGTTACTTAACTAACGACAGAGCGGGGGCTGGGGTAGCGCGGCTGTAAAACATAAGCAACGCCTAAATAGAAAGCAATGATAGACATTACAGATCACAGATGAATACATTGGATATACAAGCAATCCGCAATCTTTTCGAGCCTGCAACGAAAAGCTGATTACACGGTCGCGGTGAATAGCCAAATACCCCACCCAAGACCCCTACGGGTGCGGCAAACTACCCGCCAAGTACTCGGCAGTTTGTGCACCCCTCCATGGGCCTATCCTAGGAGCAAAAACAGTAAAAAGAATTATACAATGACGGCTACAACCCCGACCCGGTTGTGCGTCCAAACAAATAATAATATTACATCAATTTACATTTACAATGAATGAAAGAAAAACAAAAGCTCATCTCACATCCACCCCGGCTATTCACCCGCGACAGTCCAACACATTCATATACACATTCCAATATCAAACACAGATCACAGAGATGTATAACCCCGACTGATCGACTTATAGCGATTAGCCGACGTTCAATACATTCAAACATTACAGATATAACCAATATAGACAAAGTGTAGCGAAGTTCGAAAAAAATACGGATTTATAGGACCCCAAAAGCAAATTTCTGTTCTGGAAAATCTGGGCACATATAACATATTTGAAAAATCCCAAAACCCTACCAGAAGAACACTGCACAAAACACGATCACATGAAGATCCCAAACGGCGGCGGATCCGCGGCGAGAAGAATAGCTGGGGCCGTGGAAGCACGGCGGCTTCAAGGATTCATGGGATCGTTTTTGGTGGGTGTTCTCACAAAACCCTGAGCCGATTTTAGGAGTATAAATTTTTTCATTTAGAGCAAAAAAAATTTCAACATAAACTTAGGGTTTTTGTTTTTCTGGTTTTGCGATTTTTCGGTTTCGAACTTCCATACACTTTTCTACAAAGCTAGTTTAAGTTTAGTTAGGCTCTGATACCACTGTAAGTCCACGTTGCCATCCCCGGTACTTACGAGGAGGCGGAAACGGTATAACAATCAAAATTTGTCATGAGGAGCAACATGGACTAAACAAGGTCGGGATCGTGTCTAAACTAAACTAGCAAGCATACAAAGGAGCGTTAGCTACTCGGATGAAGAGTTATACCTAACTTGAACTCCTTCTTCTTCAAACCTTGTAGAGGTTGATGGTTCTTGCCTCGTAGCCTTCTTCCGTCGAAGATGGATCCACCTGAGGGTTCAACCTTCGGGCTCTTACTCGAACTTTGAGTGAACTAGGATCTCCGGCTTGCTAAACCTTGAACCCTAGAGAGAGTAGAGAGTATCTAAGGGGTGTTTTTCTTTTAAGGTGAGGGATTCTCAACACATGAGAAGGATTCACCTTGAGCTTGAGGAAGAAGAAGATGAAATGAGGAGAGAGAATGATTATGATAGAATGAGCTCTTTTCTTTTGCAACCATAACTAAAAGAAAAGGAATTATCTAATTAATAATAATAATTGAAAATGAAAATAGTTGATGGTTGTATTTGGAATGACCACTATCATCACTTCATTAAATGAGTGTAAGCTAGAATCAAGGAGTATCCTTGCAAAGCAATGATGGTGGTCAACATTCAACCATGGTCAACAAGTCAACCATGGTCAACAAGTCAACAAAATCAACCATAACAATATTTCATTTAATTACTATTATTAATTGATATTTCATAAATCTATTAGGGTTTGGAAAATGACGACTGTCAACTGTGCATACGCACCCGTTCCGAAACCCTAAAGAAAAACCTCATCCTCCGCCTCAAGCAACTGTGCATACACACCTGTATTCTCGTTCCAAGGAACAAGAATACCAAGATATAAAAGCAACCCCAAAACATATACCAGTATCTGGCTCAAACCAGAGCCCGCCAGTATAATCCGTCCGGACTCCAAACGTGCACAAGTGCGCGGATGAGAACGAACCCTGCCGCAAAACCATGCGACCTCTACTCTGTTTTGCCCAGAGGCGAATACCCTCTGTGTGGGACTCTAAAGACTCGACACTACGCTGGCAATGGGTTTAACCACAGACCGCAAGCGGCACTAGCTGTGCGTAACGGTCCCCAGGTAGACGCCGACAAGAAGGCTGACGAGGTGAAACCCCATCTGAACTCCTACTGAGTCTGAATGTGACAGTCTCCGTACAGTCCGGTCTGTTCGTCTGATACATCGCATGTCGGGCCTAAGGGGTGGTAAAACGTCAGTCCCCTAATAGCGGTACAAGTCATGTCGGAGTGAAGCCCAAAACACCCTGAGATAACACTGGAAGCCTACCAGTATATCTCGCTTGCCCTGGCCAGGGACTACTCGTGTAATGGCTCTCCTAGACACAGTGCGATGTCAACCCCCAATACCGGGAGAGACGAATCATGTCTAACCGTCACTGCTTCCAAGTGCTTCGGGACTGCACCCAACCACCACTTGTTTGCACGACTCCTTTGAGTCGTGGTAGGGTAGTGATCAAAGTGCAGTGGGAACACACTCGAGGCGAAGTGCCAGTGTCAAGTCAGCGGACTAAGCTGTACTCATGTCACCTGGGAACTGATAACTGACGATAGGTATAATACCAACCTGTCAGTTCCCGACGAGTCCTGTCCAGTGTACTCGTAACCCAACGAGCACCCGTATACTATCTCCAGTACGACGTACTGATGGCTGTGGGACAGACCATCTCCCACACTGGGATGAGAAGCGCATACGCTAGTCTACTCCGGAGTATCGATGCCCTGTCTCGATAGTCCTGCGACTAGGGACCTGTATAAGGATGTGCTTATAGATTACCCAGCCCCCACTAGTGTGACTGCCATCACAACGCTGGTAATCAAGCAAAGATCCTAAGGGCTCCACTAATGCGTATAAGTGATATACTGAAATAAACACAAGTACACATTGAAGTAGAAACAAACCAAGTAGCATACTACTATATTGAGCAAGATTGTTTATACAAGGTGAATATCCCAAGCTTCCATCAAGTAATATACAAACTAGTATGATACAATAATGGCCTCTAGGGCATATACACTAACAATCTCCCACCTGCACTAAGGCCATGAACTGGCGTATCGAAGACCTATCATCTCGATCAGCCGCTCGAACTGAGTCTGGTGTAAGGCCTTGGTGAATGGATCTGCAGTGTTCTCTTCTGAAGCAACCCTCCGAACCTCGATCTCCTTGCGATCTACGATCTCCCTGATCAGGTGATACCGCCTCAAGATGTGCCTGGATTTCTGATGGGACCTGGGTTCCTTCGCTAAAGCTATAGCCCCGTTGTTGTCGCAATACAGAGGTATCGGGTCAACAATGGACGGAACCACCTGAAGTTCTTTCAAGAACTTCCTCATCCAGACAGCTTCTTTTGCGGCATCAGATGCAGCGATATATTCCGCTTCCATAGTCGAGTCTGCAACGGTTTCCTGTTTGGAGCTCTTCCAACACACCGCCCCTCCATTGAGGGTAAAGACAAAACCCGACATGGACTTGGAATCATCCTTGTCACTCTGGAAGCTGGAGTCAGCAAAGGCCTCGATCTGGAGGTCTTTTCCGCCATACACCAAGAACATCTCCTTAGTCCTTCTCAGGGACTTGAGAATGTTCTTTACCGCTATCCAGTGTTTCTCCCCAGGGTTTGACTGATACCGGCTTACCACGCTCAGTGCATAAGCTACATCCGGTCTGGTACACAACATCGCATACATTATAGAGCCTACCGCAGAAGCGTAGGGTATAATAGGCATGCGATCCCTCTCCAAATCAGTCTTGGGAGACATCTCTTTAGAGAGGGTGATCCCGTGACAAGCCGGTAGGTTACCGCGCTTGGAATCTTCCATACTGAATCTTTTCACTATGGTGTCGCTGTACCTGGACTGAGAAAGTCCTAATATCCTCTTGGATCTATCACGATGGATCCGGATCCCCAGGATGTATGAGGCATCACCCAGGTCTTTCATGGAGAACCTGTGCGACAAGAACCCCTTGACAGATTGTAGCATAGGAATGTCATTTCCTATTAAGAGAATGTCATCCACGTATAAAACGAGGAATACTACAGTTCTCGCTACAAATCTACTATAGATGCATGGTTCATCTGGATTTTTGATAAAGCCAAATTCCTTGACCGTCTCATCAAAACAGATGTTCCAACTCCGCGATGCCTGCTTTAGTCCATAGATGGACTTAAGCAACTTGCACACCTTTCCGCTGCTCCCACTCTGAATGAAACCCTCTGGCTGATCCATATAGACACACTCCTCTAAATTTCCATTCAGAAAAGCGGTCTTTACGTCCATCTGCCAAATCTCATAATCGTGGAAGGCAGCAATGGCAAGAAGGATCCGAATGGATTTCAGCATAGCCACTGGAGAAAAGGTTTCGTCATAGTCCAAGCCTGGTCTTTGACGGAAACCCTTTGCTACAAGTCTAGCTTTATAGGTCTCAACCTGTCCATCTACACCAATCTTCCTTTTGAAGATCCACTTGCATCCTATGGATTTTACTCCGTCTGGAGCAATGTCCAACGTCCATACTTTGTTGGTGTACATAGACTCCATTTCGGTCCGCATTGCATCCAGCCATTTTACCGAGTCAACACTCTGAACGGCCTGCTGGAAGCTAGTAGGCTCATCATAATCTATGATGCAATCCTCTCGATCCCCGTCTATGAGGAAACCGTAGTATCTCTCGGGCGGATGAGTCTGCCTACTACTCCTGCGGAGCGGCATAGGAATGTCCTGTTCATTTGAACCCTCTGGTTCCATTAAGCTTTCAGTAATAGTCTGTGGTTCTGGAATTTCTTCCAGTTCTACTTCGCTCCCACTTGTTTCTTTTTCTATGAACTGGTGTTCTAGAAAGTGGGCATGACGAGAAAAAAGAACTTTTTGTTCCTCTTCGTAGTAGAAGAGATATCCCTTGGAATTCTTTGGATATCCCACAAACTTACACAGTACTGAGCGTGCCTCGAGCTTGTCCGCATGCTGCTTTTTAACAAAAGCTGGACTTCCCCAAGTCTTAATGTGACTGAGATGGGGCCTCTTCCCACACCACATCTCATATGGTGTAGTAGGCACAGTCTTAGTAGGAACTCGGTTCAAAAGGTACGCAGCTGATTCTAGCGCATACCCCCAGAATGATCGCGGTAACTCAGCGCTACTCATCATGGACCGTACCATATCCAATAGGGTTCGGTTCCGTCTCTCCGATACACCGTTGTGTTGCGGAGTGTATGGAGGAGTAAGCTGAGAGAGAATTTCGTTCTCTTTTAAATAATTCAGGAACTCGGCACTCAAGTATTCTCCACCTCGATCCGATCTTAGAATCTTGATACTTTTGCCGGTTTGGTTTTCCACTTCATTCTTATATTCCTGGAATTTTTCAAAGGCTTCGGACTTATGTTTCATTAAGAAGACATAACCGTACCTTGAGAAATCATCCGTAAAAGTAATGAAGTAAGAGTAACCGCTTCACGCATGTGTAGACATTGGACCGCACACGTCGCTGTGTACGATCCCCAAGAGCTCGCTCGCTCTTACTCCGTGTCCAGTGAATGGAGTCTTTGTCATCTTTCCTTTGAGACAGGATTGACAAGTGGTATACGATTGATATTCGAACGGATCCAAATACCCTTCTGTATGTAACTTAGTCAACCTTCTCTCATTGATGTGACCCAGTCTACAATGCCATAAGAAAGTCTGATTGATATACGGAGACTTTCTTTTGTGTGTATTCTGGACATTGAAAATCTGTGGTTGGTTTAACACGTATATACCATTGCTCAATGTACCTGACCCAATCAGAACTTGATTAAGGTGAATGTTTACAACATTACTTACAAACGCAAATTCATAACCTTCTTTAGAAACCAAAGATACAGAAATGATATTACAATTTGCGTTGGGTACAAAAAAGCAATTACGCAAAACCAAAACATGCCCATCTGACATTCCCAGGTGATAGTCCCCCACGGCTTTAGCATCCATGCTAGCTCCGTTTGCAACTCTGAGGGTCATGTCACCTGCCTTCAAAAACCTACGGTTTCTCAACGCCTGCAATGAATTACAGATATGAGATCCTGATCCGGTATCCAATACCCAGGAAATAGAGTTTATCGAAAGACAGTTTTCAATAACATACACACCTGAAGCTGAAGCCGCAACCTGCTTCAGTTCCTGTGTCCTGGCCTTCCAAGCCCTGCAATCTTTCTTCCAGTGTCCACTCTTATGACAAAAGAAGCATTCCTCCTTTCCCACAAGCTTCCCCGCAATCTTTGTTGCCATTTCTTTTCCCTTTGTACCCACTTTACTAACACCGCCTCTTGGTTTGGCGGGGGCTTTCTTCCTCTTTCCCTTGGCTTTCGCCTTGGACCTAGAGGAAGAAGATCCTCCTATAAACAAAGCGGGTGTTTCCCTACCTTTCTGTAGGGTGCCCTCTGCGCTCCTCAGCATGTTGAGGAGTTCTGAAAGTTCAACTTCCTTTTCTTGTAAGTTGAAGTTCAGTATAAACTGGGCGTAAGTGGATGGAAGGGACTGGAAAATTAAATCCGTATAGAGTTCACTTTCCAACGTGGTCCCAAGTTCCGCGAGCTCCTCAATGTAGCCAATTATCTTAAGCACGTGGTCCGCTACCGATGATCCGACGGCCAACTTTGCCGAAAACAACTTCTTCGACACTTCGTATCTTGCGATACGAGACTGCTCTCCATACAGTTCTTTTGTATGAAGAAATATGGATTCCAAATCCATATTCTCGTGCCTCCTCTGATGTTCATTGTCCATCGAGGCAAGTACGAGGCACCTGGCCTTCGTTCAATCAATCTCGCAAGTCTTACGGATTTCCTTATCCGCGACGCTGGAGGTGGGACCTGGGACGGGGGGAGCTTTGGTGGTAAGAAGATACCCCAGCTTGTCGTAAGTGATTGCCATCTTGACATTCCTGAGCCAATCTTTGTAGTTTGGCCCTGTCAATATATTTTTATCTAGAAGTAACTTAAGTCCAGTCATGTCGATTGGTCGCTGCAATTAGAAGAGAGAGAAGAAACACTTTAGCACGATGCTCTTGCAAGTTTAGAGTGGTTTTTAATTTGTCTAAACAGGATGGCTCCCACTGTCTCTCGAATCCCTCCTCAAACCATAAAAGAAGAATTAGTCGGGATCAATCCCACCGCACAATACTTGCTTAACCGTCCAGCCAGGCCAGTGTCGGTACTTCGAGGGAGGTTTCCCAACGCTTTCGCGAAGTTCCTTAATTAGAGAACCTCTTTTCCCTGGGGGCGTAGCCCCGCTAACACCTTTCTAGACACCTACTAGGTTTATATATAGCATTGATCGTTTAGTGAAAAAATTTCCCGAGGAGTAGCATATACTCACAGTAGGATCGGGATCCAAATATCATCGTGTGATGAAACTGAAGGAATCCTACCAGAATCACCACACTCCAAATGGTATGCAAATCTAGCAAGTTTCAGTACTTATGAAACTCCCGATGTGGATTTTTGCCCCATGCTCTTATGACCTTGACTTTAACCAAAATATCATAAGTCACATGTCAAGTTCTACCCGTCACTATCCAGGTTAATTTGGATCCACCCGTACCTACCCTTGACTTTGGCCAAAATGGCAGTACGACTGTCCCAAACCAACGCATCTATCTATGCTACACATGAACACCCAATAGCTACCAATCACTATGCCTTGACTTTGGCCAATATACATAGCTTGAATATTATTGCCTATTCATGCGAAACGACGGAGGGCTACGAATGGTTTTGGTAAAACCGTGAACGTAGTGAACTTGATATAATCGATGGAACGAGATAGCTTTTAGAAGGAGTGGCTCAAGCTCCGCATTTAAAAGTTAGTTTTGAAAAGAACCGAGTGGTTTTTCGAAAGTGTTCCAACGACTTTAGCTTGGTTTATTATCTTGCATTAGTTCTTTTAATGCGTGATATTCTTGCATTAGTTCTTTTAATGCGTCCCATCATTTAATCCTAAAATTGCAGAAAACAACCAAAATATGACGTACGCTTATGCCATATGCATTCGCCACGGGGCCCCGTCATCACCCGTTAGGTTACTTAACTAACGACAGAGCGGGGGCTGGGCTAGCGCGGCTGTAAAACATAAGCAACGCCTAAATAGAAAGCAATGATAGACATTACAGATCACAGATGAATACATTGGATATACTAGCAATCCGCAATCCTTTCGAGCCTGCAACGAAAAGCGGATTACACGGTCGCGGTGAATAGCCAAATACCCCACCCAAGACCCCTACGGGTGCGGCAAACTACCCGCCAAGTACTCGGCAGTTTGTGCACCCCTCCATGGGTCTATCCTAGGAGCAAAAACAGAAAAAAGAATTATACAATGACGGCTACAACCCCGACCCGGTTGTGCGTCCAAACAAATAATAATATTACATCAATTTACATTTACAATGAATGAAAGAAAAACAAAAGCTCATCTCACATCCACCCCGGCTATTCACCCGCGACAGTCCAACACATTCATATACACATTCCAATATCAAACACAGATCACAGAGATGTATAACCCCGACTGATCGACTTATAGCGATTAGCCGACGTTCAATACATTCAAACATTACAGATATAACCAATATAGACAAAGTGTAGCGAAGTTCGAAAAAAATACGGATTTATAGGACCCCAAAAGCAAATTTCTGTTCTGGAAAATCTGGGCACATATAACATATTTGAAAAATCCCAAAACCCTACCAGAAGAACACTGCACAAAACACGATCACATGAAGATCCCAAACGGCGGCGGATCCGCGGCGAGAAGAATAGCTGGGGCCGCGGAAGCGCGGCGGCTTCAAAGATTCATGGGATCGTTTTTGGTGGGTGTTCTCACAAAACCCTGAGCCGATTTTAGGAGTATAAATTTTTTCATTTAGAGCAAAAAAAATTTCAACATAAACTTAGGGTTTTTGTTTTTCTGGTTTTGCGATTTTTCGGTTTCGAACATCCATACACTTTTCTACAAAGCTAGTTTAAGTTTAGTTAGGCTCTGATACCACTGTAAGTCCACGATGCCATCCCCGGTACTTACGAGGAGGCGGAAACGGTATAATAATCAAAATTTGTCATGAGGAGCAACATGGACTAAACAAGGTCGGGATCGTGTCTAAACTAAACTAGCAAGCATACAAAGGAGCGTTAGCTACTCGGATGAAGAGTTATACCTAACATGAACTCCTTCTTCTTCAAACCTTGTAGAGGTTGATGGTTCTTGCCTCGTAGCCTTCTTCCGTCGAAGATGGATCCACCTGAGGGTTCAACCTTCGGGCTCTTACTCGAACTTTGAGTGAACTAGGATCTCCGGCTTGCTAAACCTTGAACCCTAAAGAGAGTAGAGAGTATCTAAGGGGTGTTTTTCTTTTAAGGTGAGGGATTCTCAACACATGAGAAGGATTCACCTTGAGCTTGAGGAAGAAGAAGATGAAATGAGGAGAGAGAATGATTATGATAGAATGAGCTCTTTTCTTTTGCAACCATAACTAAAAGAAAAGGAATTATCTAATTAATAATAATAATTGAAAATGAAAATAGTTGATGGTTGTATTTGGAATGACCACTATCATCACTTCATTAAATGAGTGTAAGCTAGAATCAAGGAGTATCCTTGCAAAGCAATGATGGTGGTCAACATTCAACCATGGTCAACAAGTCAACCATGGTCAACAAGTCAACAAAATCAACAATAACAATATTTCATTTAATTACTATTATTAATTGATATTTCATAAATCTATTAGGGTTTGGAAAATGACGACTGTCAACTGTGCATACGCACCCGTTCCGAAACCCTAAAGAAAAACCTCATCCTCCGCCTCAAGCAACTGTGCATACACACATGTATTCTCGTTCCGAGGAACAAGAATACCGAGATATAAAAGCAACCCCAAAACATATACCAGTATCTGGCTCAAACTAGAGCCCGCCAGTATAATCCGTCCGGACTCCAAACGTGCACAAGTGCGCGGATGAGAACGAACCCTGCCGCAAAACCATGCGACCTCTACTCTGTTTTGCCCAGAGGCGAATACCCTCTGTGTGGGACTCTAAAGACTCGACACTATGCTGGCAGTGGGTTTAACCACAGACCGCAAGCGGCACTAGCTGTGCGTAACGGTCCCCAGGTAGACGCCGACAAGAAGGCTGACGAGGTGAAACCCCATCTGAACTCCTACTGAGTCTGAATGTGACAGTCTCCGTACAGTCCGGTCTGTTCGTCTGATACATCGCATGTCGGGCCTAGGGGGCGGTAAAACGTCAGTCCCCTAATAGCGGTACAAGTCATGTCGGAGTGAAGCCCAAAACACCCTGAGATAACACTGGAAGCCTACCAGTATATCTCGCTTGCCCTGGCCAGGGACTACTCGTGTAATGGCTCTCCTAGACACAGTGCGATGTCAACCCCCAATACCGGGAGAGACGAATCCTGTCTAACCGTCACTGCCTCCAAGTGCTTCGGGACTGCACCCAACCACCACCTGTTTGCACGACTCCTTTGAGCCGTGGTAGGGTAGTGATCAAAGTGCAGTGGGAACACACTCGAGGCGAAGTGCCAGTGTCAAGTCAGCGGACTAAGCTGTATTCATGTCACCTGGGAACTGATAACTGACGATAGGTATAATACCAACCTGTCAGTTCCCGACGAGTCCTGTCCAGAATACTCGTAACCCAACGAGCACCCGTATACTATCTCCAATACGACGTACTGATGGCTGTGGGACAGACCATCTCCCACACTGGGATGAGAAGCACATACGCTAGTCTACTCCGGAGTATCGATGCCCTGTCTCGATAGTCCTGCGACTAGGGACCTGTATAAGGATGTGCTTATAGATTACCCAGCCCCCACTAGTGTGACTGCCATCACAACGCTGGTAATCAAGCAAAGATCCTAAGGGCTCCACTAATGCGTATAAGTGATATACTGAAATAAACACAAGTACACATTGAAGTAGAAACAAACCAAGTAGCATACTACTATATTGAGCAAGATTGTTTATACAAGGTGAATATCCCAAGCTTCCATCAAATAATATACAAACTAGTATGATACAGTAATGGCCTCTAGGGCATATACACTAACACTTTTCTGTGATCGTAAGTGTAATATGTGATATCGACGGTTTCGTTGCTATATGTCAACGACAATTGGGATGCGCATATTTACTTACGTTGATTATATGAGATATTATATGTTGCTGTGATATGTTATATTGGATCGTCGCGATCAGAATAGCAGGGGGTTTTATGTGAGATGAGGGTTTTTATTTTCTTTCATGTAAAATTCATTTGTAATGTAATATTCTTTTTTTTGGGGCACTTCCAGGTTGCGGTTGCTGTCACCAGTGTATATTATTTACTTTTCCGCATTAGGTAGGCCCAAGGAGGGGAGCACAAGTAACCGGGTTCTGGGGTCCAGTGGGAGGCCATCTCGAGGAGTCGAGACCGGGTCTCCTAACCCTAGAATTGACAGAGTTACTTGCCGCTCTCGTAGGGGTCTTGGGATGTGGGTTTGGCTATTCGTCGCGACCGTGGAATCCGTGTTTTATACAGTCTCGTATTAAAAACACGGACGTCCTAGTATATCCAATATTTCATATATGTTCTTCTGCTGCAATGTTCTGTGATGAGATCATATTACTGCCTGAGACGAATGCTTATACTATATATATATGCTGATATATAAATATTACTGCTTTCGTTTCTTCTGTGATGCTTAGGAAGCATAAGCTGATGGGATTTTTATTAATGAGATTAATAAAAGAAAAGAAACCTAAAGATGTTGTAGAATCAAAACTTTATAAAAAGGGTAGCTACAGTTTTACTTTGCACAGCGATATATATGATATATCCTGCACCTTATTCGATGAGGAAAGGACCGAGATCCCTTCACCGGGAGTGACTCCTTTAGCGAAACTGGTAGATACTACAAAACTCGGTTTGTCTTTTGATTGCTTTTAGTGTTTTGCTTTGCACAGCGGTATATATGATATATCCTGCACCTTATTCGATGAGGAAAGGGCCGACGATCCCTTCACCGGGAGTGACCCCTTTAGCGAAACTAAGAAAAGCATCAAAAACACTCCTTTTCAAAAACTACTAGATTCTACGACGATATCAAGTTCATTACGCTCAGGGTTTTCTGAAAAACCTGCGTAGCCCTCCGTCATTTCAGATAAGTAATATTTAGTATTCGTGCTGCGGTAGTTTGGCATGCGTCAAGGCGTAGCGTACGGTAGCTGATTATTACTTATCTGTAGCATGAGATGCGATTGGATTAGGGTATTCGTACGGCGTTGTTTGGCATGCGTCAAGGGTCGTACGGGTGGGTTTAATTCAATCACGAAATGTACGGGTTGAACTTGACTAGCGGACTATGGGTTGTTTGGCATGCGTCAAGGTCATAGCACGCTAGGGGTAAAAGTTTTATCACGAATTTCAAGCGTTGAAATTTGCAATGAGATTGCATACCTCCTATGAGATAGTTGGATCCTGATACCCACTGTGAGTAAGAATTACTCCTGGGAGAGTTTTACACAGGACAATTAGTCATTCAAGTAGGTGTCTAGAAAAGTGTTAACGGGGTTACGCCTCTGGGAAAACGAGATTTACTTTAATTAGGTCCGTGCGAAAGCACGGGGAACCTCCCTCAAAGTACCGACACTGATCTGGCTGAAAGATTGACGAAATTGTTGGGTGTAATTAATCCCGGCTAATCTTACCTTTTAGGGTTTTAAGGTAGATTTGATAAAAACAGTGGGAGACATCCTGATTAGATAAGATAATAACCAATCTAATCTTGCAAGAGCATACGCTAAAGTGTTTTCTTCTCTCTCTCTCTCCAGGTAGCGACAATGTCAGGCCATAATCAAGATAATAATATTGATGTATTGACTAAACCTAATTATTGTACTGAGCAAGCGAACGTTGGACCCGTTCTTTCTTATAAGAGTTATAAGACTGAACAGGAAACAGGAGAATATCTAGATTTTCATGCCGCCCAAAAGAACATACATGTTGATGGATCTTCTTCGGGTGTGTTAGTTATTGAGAACTGTTTCTCGGTTCACCCTACGTCCTGGGTATTAGATACCGGATCAGGATCCCACATATGTAAACAGTTACATGGGCTACGTAAAGGTAGAGAACTGGGAAAAGGTGATCATTCCGTTCAAGTAGGGAACGGTGCAAGTGTTGTAGCCAAAGCAGTTGGCGAATATCACCTTGTATTGCCGAGTCGTAATACACTGATTCTAAATGAGTGCTATTATATACCGAACATGATGTGCAACATTATATCAGTTTCTTTATTAAGTAAAGAAGGATATAATTTTGTAATAAAGGATAATGTTATGAACATATTCCTAGATCAAAAGTTGATTGCATCAGGCTCGTTACATAATGGCATATTCATTCTAAATCAGAATACAGTCCTGAATATACAAAACACACACAAGAGGAAAAGTTCAGATGTGAACGAATCCTACTTGTGGCATTGTAGACTTGGTCATATCAATGATACACGACTAGCTAAGTTACATAAAGATGGTTATTTGAAACCGTTCGAATTATCATCTTATGATACTTGCCATTCATGTCTCAAACGAAAAATGACCAAAGCTCCATTTAGTGGACACGGAGAAAGAGTTACCGAACTCTTAGGACTGGTACATAGTGATGTATGCGGTCCCATGTCTACGCATGCCAGGAACGGTTCTTCCTACTTCATTACATTCACTGACGATCTCTCTAGATTCGGACATGTGTTCCTGATGAAACACAAGTCTGAAGCTTTTGAGAAATTCATAGATTATAAGCACGAAGTAGAGAATCAAACGGGCAAAAGTATTAAGATCCTTCGATCTGATCGAGGAGGAGAATACTTAAGCAATGAGTTCCTAGATTATCTAAAAGAGAATGGGATTCTCTCTCAGCTTACTCCTCCTTATACACCACAGCACAACGGTGTATCGGAGCGGAGGAATCGCACCCTATTAGATATGGTGCGCTCCATGATGAGTACAGCTGAGTTACCTATTTCCTTCTGGGGGTTTGCGCTTGAGACAGCCATAGACCTATTGAATAGAGTTCCTACCAAATCTGTGCCTACCACTCCATATGAGATATGGAAAGGGAAGAGACCACATCTTAATTATATTAAGATATAGGGTTGTCCGGCTTATGTCAAAAGACAAAATCCGGACAAACTCGAGGCAAGATCAGTCTTATGTAAGTTTGTAGGATATCCCAGAAATTCACAAAGGTATATCTTCTACCACCCCGAGGAACAAAAGGTGTTTGTTTCTCGACATGCTACTTTCTTAGAAAAAGGTTTTCTTATGAAACAGAATAGTAGTATTGAGGTAGAACTGGAAGAGGTTCCAGCAACACAAACTATAACAGAAGACTTGGTTGAACCAGAGGATTCAGTAGTACCCGACGAACCTCAGCCTCTCCGCCGATCTAGTAGGGTTTCTCGTCCACCTGAGAGATACTACGGTTTTCTCATTGATGGTGGAAGCGAGGATTGCATCATGGATGATGATGAACCGACTAGTTTCGAGCAGGCCATCACGAATGGTGACTCTGTGAAATGGCTGGATGCAATGCGATCTGAGATGGAATCCATGTACACCAACAAAGTATGGACTTTGGAAAATGCTCCTGAAGGGGTAAAACCCATTAGGAGCAAGTGGATCTTTAAAAAGAAATTTGGTGTAGATGGAAAAGTTGAGACTTTCAAAACTAGACTTGTAGCAAAAGGTTTTCGTCAAAGACCAGGTGTGGACTATGACGAAACCTTTTCTCCAGTGGCTATGCTTAAGTCCATTCGGATCTTACTTGCCATTGCTGCATACCATGACTACGAAATCTGGCAAATGGATGTTAGGACCGCCTTTCTAAACGGTGATTTAGAAGAGAGCGTGTACTTGACTCAGCCAGAGGGCTTCGTAGATTGTGGGAGCAGCGGAAAGGTGTGCAAGCTGCTTAAATCCATTTATGGGTTAAAGCAAGCATCGCGGAGTTGGAACATCTGTTTTGATGTTGTAGTCAAAGAGTTTGACTTCATCAAAAATATAGATGAACCTTGTATCTATAAGAAGGTAGCAGAGGGTAAGGTTGTCTTCCTCGTATTGTACGTGGATGACATACTCTTGACAGGAAATGATATTCCTATGCTGCAATCAGCCAAGCTCTTCTTATCACAGAGATTCTCAATGAAAGATCTAGGTGATGCCTCCTGCATTTTGGGAATCATGATCTATAGAGATAGATCTAAACGGATATTGGGATTGTCCCAATCCAGGTACATTGACACCATACTAAAGAGGTTTAGTATGGAAGTATCCAAGCGTGGGAACCAACCCACGATCTCTGGACTCACTCTCTCCAAAGAGATGTCTCCCAAGACTGATTTAGAGAGAGCTCGCATGCAAGGGATACCCTATGCTTCGGCAGTAGGCTCTCTCATGTATGCGATGCTATGTACCAGACCCGATGTAGCATACTCACTAAGTGTAGTGAGTCGGTATCAAGCAGATCCTGGAGAGAGTCATTGGACAGCAGTGAAGAACATTCTCAAGTACTTACGAAGGACTAAGGAGATGTTCTTGGTGTATGGGAACGGAGAACTCCAGGTGGAGTCCTTTACCGATTCCAGCTTCCAAAGTGATAAGGATGACTCTAAGTCGCACTCGGGTTTTGTCTTTACCCTCAATGGAGGGGCGGTATGTTGGAAGAGTTCCAAACAGGATACCGTTGCAGACTCGACGATGGAGGCTGAATACATCGCTGCCAACGATGCTGCCAAAGAGGCTGTCTGGATCAAGAAGTTCATTAGTGAACTTGGTGTGGTTCCATCCATTGAGCATCCAATACCTCTGTATTGCGATAACAATGGAGCTGTGGCTTTAGCCAAGGAACCCAGGTCCCATCAGAAGTCCAGACATATTCTGAGGCGGTATCACCTGATCAGGGAGATAGTTGATCGCCGGGAGATCGAGGTCAGGAGAGTAGACACGAAGGACAACACTGCGGATCCATTCACGAAGGCTATTCCCCAGATACAGTTTGAGAGATTATTCGGGATGCTAGGTATGAGATACTACAGCAGCTGGCCTTAGTGCAAGTGGGAGATTGTTAGTTATGTATATGCCCTAGAGGCCATTGTTGTACATATGATGTATATTATGATGGATGCTTAGATATATACAGAGAGGACTTTCTTGCTCGTCATGATAGTATGGTATTTGGTTTCACTTTATCTTAACATGTTGACTTGTATTGGTTTACTGTTTTACTCTCACATGTTGATAAAGCCCTTAGGATCTGTACTCGACTACTGGGACTATGATGAGATCATACTAGTGGGGCCACGGTAGTAGATGAGTACATCCTATAACTGTTCCTAGTCGAGGGTATATCGAGACAGGGCATCGATACACCAGAGTAGACTAGCGTATACGCATCTTGACCCATATGATGGGCGATGGATGATCCCATATCCATCGGTGTTTGACATCAGAGATGGTGTACGGGTGCTCAGTGGAGACTGGGTACACTGGACGGACTCGCCGAGAACTCCCAGATGGTGATATACCACACGTCAGATGGCAGTTCTCCGGTGACACTGGTACAGGGTAGTTTGTAGACCCGAGATCGTCATAGAGTCTTGTGTGATTCCCACTGTGCTTTGATTTCCACCATACCACGTCCAAGAGGGCGTGCAAAATGGTGGCTTTTGGGTACAGTCCCGAATCACATGGAGGCAATGAGCGATAGGAGGGGATTCGTCTCTCCCGGTATAGGGAGTTGATGTTGTGCTGTGTTCGATTGGCTATAACTGGAAGTCCCTGGCCAGGGATGATATAGAGATTTACTGGTAAGTGTTACTAGTAGTTTCTCGACCCGTTATGAGCCACACATCGACACGACTTATCGGTTACTGGGGTCTGACGTATACCACCCCTAGACTTGATATGCGACATATCAGACGAACAGACCGGACTGTACAGGAGTGTTACTGATCGGATTCACAGGAGAACGCACAGGCTAGCTTGTTGATCTTCTGATCGCTCAATACCTGGGTGGCTGTTACGTTTAGCTGACCCCTTACAGCTTGTGGGTGTTTGATATGATCATCACCTGCTACCGGCGTATTGACGATTCTTTAGAGTCCTACACAGAGGTTTCTTGGCTCAGGCGAAACGGAGTAGAGGCACATATGTGATATGTGCAGGACCGAGAATAATGCGATATGGGATAGCGTATTATATTCTCGCGATATTTAGATATGAACCGGGACATCGGATCAAGTGTTGATTTGATGAATCGGTACATGATATATTAGTCGGTAATATTCGATATAGCCGGATCATCGATTCAAGTGTTGATTCGATGATTTAATGTATAATAATATATATGATATATTGTATTACATTATCTAATATTGGCTCGCTTTATTATTTCATTTTCTCACTGGATGATACATTGATATATATGCGATATATGTTAATTGTATTATTTTCTTTTATTGCAAATATATAATATATATGTGATATATATTATTGTGACATGATATGATTAATTGTTAAACTTGTTTAAGGATGATTAATTGAGATTAGGGTTTGATTTGGGTTAGATGTTTCATGCATCTTCTAGAAGCTTTTCCTTTTGTCATTCTTAAGATATTTTGGATGACACTTTCTTTAACTCAACCAAACCCTAACTCTAGTTATTTCTCTACAAAATCTTGACCACTCATCCTTGACCATGGTTTGCAATTCAATCATATGGTTTATATTCTATTCATCACAAAAGGATTATAATGATTATTCATTTTCCATTATCATCTTCTTCTCTCTTGAAAAGTTTGCTAGAAAATCCTTAAGTGATGAATAAATATGAGAAAATGATATAAAAAGAAAGCAAAATTACTACTCTCTCATCCTCATCTCATCTAGCCCATGGGATTAGTGTGTTCTTCTCTTTTGCGTGAGAAAGCTTGAGTCGTAGCAACTTCAAGGTAGATCATCGGAGATTTGGAATACTTCGAGCTAGCATGGATCGTTCGAGTCGTGGAGCCTCTCATGAGTCCGGGAGATCGTGGATCGCGGCAAAGGGACTTCTACTCGGAGCTTGTGAAGTGAAAGAGCGGACTACAAAGGTTGTAATCCCTCACACTTAGATAAAAGTTATCTTCTTGCATGTTAAACCCTAATAATCTAGCAAAGATCCCGGCTTTGGGTTGTTCGGCACGTCTAAAATTTAATCCGGGCATGTTTGATGCCTTATGAACCTTCACAAGAGCGCCTAGGAACCCTACAAAACCAGATTGAATCTTTAGGTTCTTATCAAATCTTCAGTAATCGTTTGCGGTTCTGGAATCACTTCCAGTTCTACCATACTCCCACTACTGTTTTCTGAAAAAATCCATTTTTATTAAAACTGTGGCGAGTCAAGAACAATATCACTATTGATCTTCCAGATGGTAGAATATCAACCCTCGTCATACCCGGGTCAACCCACAAACGGCCATTACAGAAACGTGCCTTGAGTTATTTGGAGTCTGGTTTTAAGCATAAGCCGGACAACTCCCCGTATCTTAACAATGTCAAGATATAAAATGTTCTATATCCAATACAGAAACAGAGGCACTGATTTAATTGAACCAGATTCAAATCATGCAGCTGTCCCCAGTGCATGTCAACTAAATAGAAGGAGGCCGATAAGCGTTACTCAACTTAGGAATCATATCCTGATATGAGTAACCTGAAAGAGAAACAAGTTCTCATAATCATTACTATTTACTGAATACCACACACAAGTATCTACATCTTCAATCACCTTGAAGAATCCTGATACTTGCAATATCTGGTTCTCTACTTTACTCTTATACCTATAACTTCTCAAAACTTGGACCCTATGTTTCTACGAAACACATGTCTAAGAACTAGAGAAGTTACAAGTAAACAGAATATAGTACGAGGACCATCCCCTCTGTCCTAATGGACACTGGACAACATAGAATACTCTGTATAAATCCCTTGAGTGTAATAACTCATTCCCTGTGTGCCGTAGGTTGAAAACTGTACTTATGGTTAAGAAGAATTACACCGCTGTTCAATGCTCCTTACCTAACCATCCACCGATATAGGTAAATGTCATAGACATAATTCCAAAAGATAATATCTCACTCTATAAAGATAGACATACAGATATATCAATTTGAAATTGGTGCATAACAACGGATATTCAAAACCAAATATTTGCCGTCCGGCAAACAACCCACGTGACTTTCTCAAATATCACCAATTACAACGAATTCCGATATAGTGAGGATGATCACCTAATTCCCAATAACTTACTCCCACTCATCATCTGCAAAACCATACAGATGTGAGAATCATACCTGGTAAATGTAAGTGCACGGAGGCGCCCCGGCCGTCAATCCGACGGCCAAATGCGGAAGCGGTGATAAACTTAAATTTTTCTTGAACTGGAAAACCGCCGCGCACTAATACCCGGATCGAACCATTAATTAGTCCTAGCTAACTACAAGATGGGGAAGAGAGATATACCGACTGATCCAAGTCCTCCGGTCTTCTCGTCGTCGTCCCGATCTCCTGCGGAATGTCCTGTCTCCACCTCGTCGCCGGAAGTGCACCACATCACCTACTTCTTTTACGGGCTCCCACCTCAATGCCGAGGCAACTCGGGCACGAAGCTGGCTAGTCGACGTGCCCAAGGTTTGCTGTAGAATATCTAGTGAGCAAGTCTCATTTTGGGGTTTGTGGAATTGCCTTTTGTGGAGGAATTGAAGTGAACTTTTTGGAGAGGGAGTTGTAGGGATTTCTCCAAGCTCAAGATACAAAAATCCCACCTCAATGAAATGAACCCCCATCACTTCTCAAGGAATGGCCGCCCCCCCCCTTTGGTGTGATTGGAGAGAGAAAGAGTAAGGTCAAGGGGGTGGGTGGAATGCAATGATGCAAGCAAGTGATGATGAAAGAATCCAATGATCACAACCATAACCTACACTCCAAAACAAGTAATCAACAACCATGATTGCTACAAAAAGTCAAGCAATCATGAAGCATGGAAGGCCAAGGGATGGGCTCCATCATGAAACCATCATGATAAAACAAAAATGCAAAAACCCTCTCCACAACCACTTATTTGCAACAATGCAAATAAGCCCTCCTCCACCAATCTTCGGCCAATGAACGGAACAATGGAAATCGGCCGAAACGGAAAGCAAACAGGCAACTCCAGAAAACTGGTCCCGTAATAAATTACAGGAAAACCCCGATACTGTGCATACACACCCGCATCTGTATTTCGACCGAAATACAAATGCAATGAGACAATATCTCCACTGTACTATACTAGGATCCGGCTTAAACCAAAGTCGGCTAGTAATATCTGTCTGATCCTGATCCGTGCAATACCACACGTATCAGATCGAACCCTGCCATATATCCACACGGCCTGTAGTACAAACTGTCCGATCCTGATCCGTGCAATACCGCACGTATCTGATCGGACCTTGCCATATCTCCATATAGCCTCTACAACCTTTCGCCCGAAAGCTGAGTAACTGAATGTGGGGGACTCTAAAGACTCGTAAACACCTTGGTTGTGGATTTAACCACTAGCACGTCAGAGGTATAAGCCAATACGTAACGGGCTACCAGGTATTGACTAAACGGGATGTCTGTGAGCGAACTCAGCCTGACAACCCTACTGAGCCTGTCAGTGACAATATCCGTACAGTCCGGTCCGTTCGTCTATGAGTATCGCATGGCGGGCCTAGGGGGTTGGTAAAAGTCAGACCCCCAAAAGCGGTACAAGTCGTGTCGGAGTGTAGCCCAGAACACCCTGAGATACTACTGGAATACCTACCAGTAAATCTCCTTGCCTTGGCCAAGGACTTCGTGTAATGGCTCTCCTAGACACAGCACGACCTCACCCCCAATACCGGCAGAGACGAACCCCTGAAGATACGCTCACTGCCTCCATGTGGCTCGGGACTGTACCCAACTAAAACCTGTTTGCATGACTCCTTTGAGCCGTGGTAGGGTAGTAATCAAAGTACAGTGGGAACTCACACGAGACAAATGACGATCCCCAGGTCAATGAACTAACCTGCACACATGTCACCAGGGAACTGCCATCTGACGTTTGTTATATGACCAACTAGCATGTTCCCGGCGAGTCCTGTCCGGTGTACTCATAACCCAATGAGCACCTGTATACATCTTAGGTGATCCAACTGACACCAGTGGCTTGTGAGACCGGCCACCGCCCCTCGTCGGGGTCTCGACTGTACACACTAGTCTAGTCTGGAGTATCGATGCCCTGTCTCGAAACTCACACGACTAGGGACCATTTAAGGATATGCTTATAGACCCCAGCTCCCACTTATATGATCGCCCTCATACTGCTGGTGGTCAAGCAAGAATCCTAGGGGCTCTATCAACGTGTAATAGCAACTTGTCAGGTCACCTGAAACAGTACACGATGATAAAGGTAAACCAGATAGCATACTATCATCTCGAGTAAGACTTTCCTACCGGGATAGGTCCTCCATCAATCATTGCAATCACGTACCTGTGACCTAATAATTGACTCTGAGGGCACTATCTCCAACAATCTCCCACTTGCACTCAAGGCTAGTTATTGCGATGTCGCATCCTCACAGCCCGTGTGATACCGAACACCCAACTCCTCTACTAGTCAGTCTCACAAAGCTCGTTTGCGAAACTATTGCGTTCGAGGAATAGCCTTAGTGAGTGGATCCGCTTTGTTGTTTCTTTCTATGTCTCTCTAAATCTCAAGTTCGCGGAGAAACCCATCTCCCGAAATGAGCAATACCTGTCTTAGAATGTGTCTGGATGTCTGATGGGACATAGCTCATAAATGAACTCCAAATCCAAACTTCTTAGACTGTATCGTCAACTGAACTTAATCAGTATCCTGCGCCATGCCTCCCTCAGTATTGCCTTGGATCAACTGTCCAAAATACTGCCCTTCATCAGAAGGAAAAACTATAACTCTGACAACCTCCTTGTCGTCCAGGTCACCTTGGAAGCCTGGAATGATGACTGTCTCCTGCATGAGGCTATCGTTATCATATCCCTAGAACATCCACTTATGTTCTATAAGTGCTTCCGACTGTTTCTCCAGGATTGGATCAATGTCAATTTATTGCATCTAGTGCAAGAACAACATCTGGTGTGGTACTTGACATCTCACGATTGACTCAATTGCCTGAGCAAGTGATCTGCCAATCATGCACATCCCTCTCCCCTTTAGTCAGTAAGACACCTTTAGAGAGGGTGACTCCATCTCCTGCAGGTACACTACCGTGCCAGGAGTCATCCATCCTAAATACTCTTAGAATGCTGTCAAGTACCCTGATTGGGAAACCACCCAAATCTAGATCTAAAACCATAGATCTAGTAACCAGTATGTCTGATATAAAATCCATTTCCTTTGTGGAGAAACCACTGTGTGACGACCAAAGTATAACCGATTGTAGTATAGGAGTTTCTTTTCCTATTCTGTGTATGTCATCCAAATACCAGGATATCACACCCTACTACCTTCTCAACAGATCCATCCCCTATTCTGATGAAGTCAAACCCATGACTGTCACGTCAGAAATAGATGATCTATCTCCGCTACATCTGCATTAGTCTATAAATAGACATACGCTACCTGTCCACCAATGCTTCCGCTTCTTCCACTGACTACGACAACCCTCTGGCAGAGTCATATAGACGTAGACTTCTAAAACTAGTTTAGAACAACGCTATACTCATCCTCCCACCGGGTCTCGCAGCCTGGAACAACAGCAATGGTAATTGTGGGTAAACAAGAACTTCTCTGTCACCGTCCTTGAGGCTACCGGAGTACCTCTCGGGTGCCTGAAGTTACCCACCGTATCTGCGGTGTGGCCAATGGAATGTCAATCCAGATTGATTCTTTAGGTTCCTTATCAAATCTTCAGTAATCGTTTGTGGTTCTGGAATCAGTTCAGTTCTACCATACTCCCACTGCTGTTTTCTGAAAAAAATCCATTTTTAATAAAACTGTGGCGAGTCTAGAACAATATTGCTATTGTTCATCCAGATGGTAGAAAGTCAACCCTCGTCATAGCCTGGGTCAACCCACAAACAGCCATTACAGAAACGTGCCTTGAGTTGTCCAGTGTCTGGTTTTAATCATAAGCCGGACAACTCCTCGTACCTTAACATCGTTAAGATATGAACTGTTCTATATCCAATATAGAAACAGAGACACTGATTTAATTGAGCCAGATCCAAATCATGCAGCTGTCTCCAGTGCATGTCAACTAAATAGAGAGAGGCCGATCAGCGTTACTCAACTTAGGAATGCTTCCAATTATGAGTAACCTGAAAGAGAAGCAAGATCTCTTTATCATTACTATGAACTGAATACCATACGCAAGTATCTACATCTTCGATTTCTTTGAAGAATCCCGATACTTGATACACCTGGTTCTCTACTCTATTCAAATACCTATAACTTCTCAAAATTCGGACCCTGTATTTCCACGAAACACCTGTCTAAAAACTAGAGAAGTCATAAGTAAACCGAATATAGTACGAGGACCAACCCCGCTGTCCTGATGGACCCTGGACAACATACAATACTCTGTATAAGTCCCTTGAGTCTGATAACTCATTCACTGTGTGTCGTAGGTTGAAAACTGTACTTATGGTTAAGAAGAATTACACCGCTGTTTAATGCTCCTTACCTAACCATCCACTGATATAGGTAAATGCCGTAGACATAATTTCAAAAGGGTATATCTCACTCTATGAAAATAGACGTACAGATATATCGATTTGAAATTGGTGCATAACAACGGATATTCAAAACCAAATATTTGCCGACCGGCAAACAGCCCAGGTGATTTCCTCAAATGTCACCGATTACAACGAATCCCGATATAATGAGGATGATCACCCAATTCCCAATAACTTACTCCCACTCAACATCTGTAAAACCATACAGATGTGAGAATCATACTTGGTAAATACATACCCAGGAGTAAGTATCTAATCGGGAAATCAGTTTTCTTTTAACATTACACAGTGAAACTGAAACATCGAAATGTTTCGATTGGGTATCCTGGTATTCCTAGTAATGCCTCTTCCAGATTCATGTCTGTAACCTTGTAATTCTTTGCCACCTCTCCAAATCCCTTCATTTGTCTTTAGTCTTTACCTTCTGCACACCCCTTTAGGCCAAATGGTTTTCTTCCTTCCCTACCGTTCGGCACCAGCCTATGGTTTGGAAGAAGACTATCCAATAAGCATAATGGGTGTACTGTCCCAATCCTAGGAACACTCGCAATGCGAGAGAAGGTGAAGATAAAAGACACCTGAATAAATCTTATTCCTATTTCTCCTGAACCAGAATCCATCCCTGAACTGGAACAAGTTCCTTTCGAGTTCGTATATAACCATACGATGGAGTATCCAATAAACTGTGGATCTTCGTAGTGATACGGAGTGTCCTGGAGAAATACAAAGGTGATTTTAGGATTGGCGAAGAAATACTTGGTTTGGTCGTGAATATCTGTTGCAATTTACGTTGCCCTCTTACTAATCCCTTGCTTTGTCTTAACTTAATACCTTCTGCACACCATAGTTATGCTAATTGGTTTTCTTCATTCCCTACCGGTCGGCACCAGCCTAAGGTTTGGAAGAAGACAATCCAATTTGCGTAATAGGTGTACTACCCCCAAACCAAGGAGTACTCGTAACCTGAGAGAGGGTAAAAGGAAAAGTCAACTGAATAATCCTATCCGTTTTCTCTAGAACCTGAAACCATCCTCGAATAAATTCTTTCAAGTTCGTATCTAACCATACGATGGTTTTGTCCAATGGATGTGGACGTTCGTAGCAATACGGGGTGTCCTGGAGAAAAGGGTAAAAGTAGGAGTGGCAATGAGGTTTGCAACTCTGACAATCCAAAAGCCAGTGTTAAGAAGGTTCGGTCAACTTGGTCACTGAGTCATAGTCTTAGGGTCGGGTCAATGGTCGCTGCCAAAGAGAGAGAGAAAAGAAACACTCAGCGTGCACTCTAACCTAGATCAGAATGGTTACCAATTTATCTAATCTGGAAAACTCTCACTGTACCGTCAAATTCTCCTCCAAACCTGAAAGAAGAATTAGTCGGGGTCACCCGAGGAGTAAACTAACTCATCAGTGGGAATCGGGATCCAACTATCATCGCATGATAACGTGACGGAATCCGTTCACGGTGTCACACTCCAGAAGGTATGCGCATATCTGACAAGTTTCAGTTCTTTTGAAACTCCCGATGTGATTTCTGCCCCATGCTCTTATGACCTTGGCGTGAGGTCAAAATATCATAAGTCACATGTCAAGTTCTGCCCGTCATTATCCAGGTTAATTTGAACCCACCCGTACATACCCTTGACGTAGGCCAAAATAGTAGTACGACTGTCCCAACCCAACGCATCTATCTATGCAACAGATAAATACCCGGCAGCTACCAATCACTATGCCTTGGCGTGAGGTCAAAATACATAGCTTGAATACTACCGAATACCTAACTGAAATGACGGAGGGCTACGAATGGTTTCTGGCGAAAACCTTTAACGTAATGAACTTGATATCGTTGAAGGAACTGATAGCTTTTAGAAAATATAGTGACGAAAACCATTGCTAAAGAGGTCACTCCCGGTGAAGGGATCTCGGCTCTTTCCCCGTAGAATGAGATGCAGGATATTACAACTGAATACCACGGTGCAAAGCAAAAGCAATCGGCTATAGAGAAGTTAATGCCCTGACGCAAACTTTTTGTCCAAGGGGTCACTCCCGGTGAAGGGATCTCGGCCCTTGCCTCGTCGACTGAGGAGCAGGATATTCCAACTGAATACCACGATGCAAAACAAAAGTGAACGTCCTTGCAATAACAGCTTTTTGAAAAGTGTTCCAACAACATCAGATTAGGTTTGTTTTTAACTTGCATTGATCCGAATCAATGCAGTCCCATCAATTGATCACACCACAAAGAACGAAAATATACTGATGTACGTATATGCCATCCGCATTCGCCACTGGGTCCCGTCATTACCCGTTAGGTTAGCTAACTAACGACAGAGCGGGGACTGGACTAGCGCGGATGCAAAACATATACAACATCTACTAATATATATACCAATATATTATATTCGCTCAAGGCGTGATAAAAAAATGCAACATCACAGAAATGTACAGCATCACAGAACAATACAGATATCTGGGATCCCCGGGTTTCACAGAGCCACTACTGAAACCCGACGTTCCCCTGGTCGTGTGGATAGCCTGTGCAATGAAATCCTAGACCCCTACGGGCGCGGCAAGTTACCCGCCAAAACCTGAAGCGAGGCAGCCCCCTTCAGCAACGTGAATGGACCACCCAGCACTTCACGGAATCCGGTAACTTGGGCACCCCTCCTGGGTCAACCTGTACCCCTTACGAGTGCGGCGAATAGCCCGCCAATTCTAGAGTGAAGCCCCCTCCGTCTCAATGCTATGAGATGCGGGCTTGTTGCCCTCTAGAACCCGGCTATCCGTGCACCCCTCCGCGGGGTAATCCTAGTATAGAAAGTAAAATATACATACAACGGGTACATCGACCGCAACCAGGTCGTGCCCCAAAATAATAATACAAACAGGCAGTGACGGCAGTCCACATATCGGACGCTCGCCCCGCAATATCAAATGTACATAATACAACCACAACTGTACTAGCATTGCATCCAGGCTATCCCCCACGACCGATCCGCAACATCACAGCAAAAACAGAACATCAACGTGAAAGTCACGTTCACAAATCCGTCTAACCGGGCTATAGCAGTTAGACCGGATTTACCGATCAAGTGACATTCACGGTCGCAGATATAATGTAAATACTGTGAAAAATGTGTTTAAAATATCCGATCGATCAAACTTTAACAAGTGGGCCCCCAAGTACTACTGTAGCACATCAAGAAATTCTGGGCCCAAAATTAATATTCCAAAACCCATATTTTAAGCCCACAAAGACACTGTAGAAATTTGGTGCAGGGATCTCCACAGTGCGCGGCGGAACCGCGGCAAGAAGGGGGTGTTTGCGGCGGTTCCGCGCTCCCACAGTGGAGTCACTTCATCGAATTTTTCCAGAGCTCTTAGATTTTCCAGTACATCAATATTTTACAACTTGAAAAATTTTTCGAGACCAAAAATTTTCAACAGAAACTGATGCGAAGGAAAAACGGGTTTTGGAACATTTGATCGATCGGAACTGAAAAACACATTACACCAAGCTAGACTAAGTTAATGGCGAGGCTCTGATACTACTGTAAGTGCACGGAGGCGCCCCGGCCGTCAATCCGACGGCCAAATGCGGAAGCGGTGATAAACTTAAATTTTTCTTGAACTGGAAAACCGCCGCGCACTAATACCCGGATCGAACCATTAATTAGTCCTAGCTAACTACAACATGGGGAAGAGAGATATACCGACTGATCCAAGTCCTCCGGTCTTCTCGTCGTCGTCCCGATCTCCTGTAGAATGTCCTGTCTCCACCCCGTCGCCGGAAGTGCACCACATCGCCTACTTCTTTTACGGGCTCCCACCTCAATGCCGAGGCAACTCGGGCACGAAGCTGGCTCGTCGACGTGCCCAAGGTTTACTGTAGAATATCTAGTGAGCAAGTCTCATTTTGGGGTTTGTGGAATTGCCTTTTGTGGAGGAATTGAAGTGAACTTTTTGGAGAGGGAGTTGTAGGGATTTCTCCAAGCTCAAGATACAAAAATCCCACCTCAATGAAATGAACCCCCATCACTTCTCAAGGAATGGCCGCCCCCCTTTGGTGTGATTGGAGAGAGAAAGAGTAAGGTCAAGGGGGTGGGTGGAATGCAATGATGCAAGCAAGTGATGATGAAAGAATCCAATGATCGCAACCATAACCTACACTCCAAAACAAGTAATCAACAACCATGATTCCTACAAAAAGTCAAGCAATCATGAAGCATGGAAGGTCAAGGGATGGGCTCCATCATGAAACCATCATGATAAAACAAAAATGCAAAAACCCCCTCCACAACCACTTATTTGCAACAATGCAAATAAGCCCTCCTCCACCAATCTTCGGCCAATGAACGGAACAATGGAAATCGGCCGAAACGGAAAGCAAACTGGAAACTCCAGAAAACTGGTCCCGTAATAAATTACAGGAAAACCCCGATACTGTGCATACACACCCGCATCTGTATTTCGACCGAAATACAAATGCAATGAGATAATATCTCCACTGTACTATACTAGGATCCGTCTTAAACCAAAGTCGGCTAGTAATATCTGTCTGATCCTGATCCGTGCAATACCGCACGTATCTGATCGAACCCTGCCATATATCCATAAGGCCTGTAGTACAAACTGTCCGATCCTGATCCGTGCAATACCGCACGTATCTGATCGGACCTTGCCATATCTCCATACGGCCTCTACAACCTTTCGCCCGAAAGCTGAGTAACTGAATGTGGGGGACTCTAAAGACTCGTCAACACCTTGGTAGTGGATTTAACCACTAGCACGTCAGAGGTATAAGCCAATACTTAACGGGCTACCAGGTATTGACTAAACGGGATGTCTGTGAGCGAACTCAGCCTGACAACCCTACTGAGCCTGTCAGTGACAATATCCGTACAGTCCGGTCCGTTCGTCTATGAGTATCGCATGGCGGGCCTAGGGGGTTGGTAAAAGTCAGACCCCTAAAAGCGGTACAAGTCGTGTCGGAGTGTAGCCCAGAACACCCTGAGATACTACTGGAATACCTACCAGTAAATCTCCTTGCCTTGGCCAAGGACTTCGTGTAATGGCTCTCCTAGACACAGCACGACCTCACCCCCAATACCGGCAGAGACGAACCCCTGAAGATACGCTCACTGCCTCCATGTGGCTCGGGACTGTACCCAACTAAAACCTGTTTGCACGACACCTTTGAGCCGTGGTAGGGTAGTAATCAAAGTACAGTGGGAACTCACACGAGACAAATGACGATCCCCAGGTCAATGCACTAACCTGCACACATGTCACCAGGGAACTGCCATCTGACGTCTGGTATATGACCAACTAGCATGTTCCCGGCGAGTCCTGTCCGGTGTACTCATAACCCAATGAGCACCTGTATACATCTTAGGTGATCCAACTGACACCAGTGGCTTGTGAGACCGGCCACCACCCCTCGTCGGGGTCTCGACTGTACACACTAGTCTACTCTGGAGTATCGATGCCCTGTCTCGAAACTCACACGACTAGGGACCATTTAAGGATATGCTTATAGACCCCAGCTCCCACTTATATGATCGCCCTCATACTGCTGGTGGTCAAGCAAGAATCCTAGGGGCTCTATCAACGTGTAATAGCAACTTGTCAGGTCACCTGAAACAGTACACGATGATAAAGTTAAACCAGATAGCATACTATCATCTCGAGTAAGACTGTCCTACCGGGATAGGTCCTCCATCAATCATTGCAATCACGTACCTGTGACCTAATAATTGACTCTGAGGGCACTATCTCCAACAGTAAATACATACCCTGAAGCAAGCGTCTAAATAGGAAATCAATTTTCTTTTAACAGTACATAGTGAAACTGAAACATTGAAATTTTTTTCATGGGGTATCCCGGTATTCCTAGTAATGCCTCTTCCATTATCCAGATTCACAACTATAACCGTATATTTCTTTGCCACCTCTCCAAATCCCTTTATATGTCTTTAGTCATTACCTTCTGCACACCCCTTTAGGCCAAATGGTTTTCTTCCTTCCCTACCTTTCGGCACCAGCCTATGGTTTGGAAGAAGACTATCCAATAAGCATAATGGGTGCACTGTCCTAATCCCAGGAGCACTCGCAATGCGAGAGGAGGTGAAAATAAAAGACAACTGAATAAACCTTATTCCTATTTCTCCTGAACCAGAATCCATCCCCGAACTGGAACAAGTTCCTTTTGAGTTCGTATATAACCATACGATGGAGTATCCAATAAACTGTGGATCTTCGTAGTGATACGGAGTGTTCTGGAGAAATACAAAGGTGATTTAGGATTGGCGAAGAAATACTTGGTTTGGTCGTGAATAGCAATCTCAGTTTACTTTGCCCTCTTACTAATCCCTTGATATGTCTTTACTTAATACCTTTTGTACACCATCGTTATGCTAATTGTTTTTCTTTATTCCCCACCGTTCGGCACCAGCCTAAGGTTTGGAAGAAGACTATCCAATTTGCGTAATAGGTGTACTATCTCCTAAACCAAGGAGTACTCGCAACCTGAGAGAATGTAAAAGGAAAAGACAACTGAATAGTCCTATACGTTTTCTCCAGAACCGGAAACCATCCTTGAATTCCTTCGAGTTCGTATATAACCATACGATGGTTTTTTCCAATGGAAGTGGACGTTCGTAGTAATACGGGGTGTCCTGGAGAAAAGGGTAAAAGTAGGAGTGGCAATGAGGTTTGCAACTCTGACAATCCAAAAGCCAGTGTTTAAGAAGGTTCGGTTAATCTTGGTCATTGAGTCATAGTCTAGGGTCGGGTCATGGTCGTTGCCAAAGAGAGAGAGAAAAGAAACACTCAGCGTGCACTCTAACCTAGATCAGAATGGTTACCAATTTATCTAATCAGGAAACCTCCCACTGTAACGTTAAATTCTTCCCCAAACCTGAAAGAAGAATTAGTCGGGATCACCCGAGGAGTAAACCAACTCATCAGTGGGAATCGGGATCCAACTATCATCGCATGATAACGTGACGGAATCCGCTCATGGTATCACACTCTAGAAGGTATGCGCATATCTGGCAAGTTTCGGTTTCTTTAGAAACTCCCGATGTGATTTTTGCCCCATGCTCTTATGACCTTGACTAAGGCCAACAAATCATAAGTCACATGTCAAATTCTACCCGTCATTGTCCAGGTTAATTTAAACCCACCCGTACAAGCCCTTGACTAGGGCCAACAAGGCTATACGATTGTCCCAAACCAACGCATCTATCTATGCAGCAGAAAGGCAATAAGCAACTACCATACACTATGCCTTGACTAAGGCCAACAAACATAGCATGAATACTACGTGCAACTCGTCTGAAAAGACGGAGGGCTACGAATGGTTTCTGGCGAAAACCTTTAACGTAATGAACTTGATATCGTTGAAGGAACCAGATAGCTTTTTAAAAATATAGTGACGAAAACCTTTGCTAAAGAGGTCACTCCCGGTGATGGGATCTCGGCTCTTTCCCCGTAGAATGATGTGCAGGATATTCCAACTGAATACCACGATGCAAAGCAAAAGTAATCGGCTATAGTGAAGTTATTTCCCTGACGCAAACTTCTGTCTAAAGGGTCACTCCCGGTGAAAGGATCTCGGCCCTTGCCTCGTCGACTGCGGAGCTGGATATTCACAACCGAATACCACTGTGCAAAACAAAAGAGAACGTCCTTGCAATAACAGCTTTTTGAAAAATGTTCCAACAACATCAGAATAAGTTTGTTTAGCTTGCATTGATCCAAATCAACGCAGTCCCATCAATTGATCACACCAATAAAGAACGAAAATAATGATATACGTATATGCTATCCGCATTCGCCACTGGGTCCCGTCATCACCCGTTAGGTTACTTAACTAACGACAGAGCGGGGACTGGACTAGCGCGGATGCAAAACATATACAACATCTACTAGTATATATATAATATATAATTTTCGCTCAAGGCGTGATAAAATGCAACATCAGAGAAATGTAACCAGCATCACAAAACAATACAGATATCTGGGATCCTCGGGTTTCACAGAGCCGCTACTGAAACCCGACGTTCCCCTGGTCATGTGGATAGCCTGTGCAATGAAATCCTAGACCCCTACGGGCGCGGCAAGTTACCCGCCAAAACCTGAAGCGAGGCAGCCCCCTTCAGCAACGTGAATGGACCACCCAGCACTTTACGGAATCCGGTAACTTAGGCACCCCTCCTGGGTCAACCTATACCCCCTACGAGTGCGGTGAATAGCCTGCCAATTCTAGAGTAAAGCCCCCTCTGTCTCAATGCCATGAGATGCAGGCCTGTTGCCCTCTAGAACCCGGCTACCCGTGCACCCCTCCGCGGGGTAATCCTAGTACAGAAAGTAAAATATACATACAATGGGTACATCGATCTCGACCCGGTCGTGCCCCAAAACAATAATATACAAACAGGCAGTGACGGCAGTCCACATGTCGGACGCTCGCCCCGCAATATCAAATGTACATATAAAACAAAACTGTACTAACATTGCATCCAGGCTATCCCCCACGACCAATCCGCAACATCACAGCACAATACAGAACACCAACGTGAATGTCACGTTCGCAAATCCGTCTAAAAGGGCTATAGCAGTTAGATAGGATTTACCGATCAAATGACATTCACGGTCGCAGATATAATGTAAATACTGTGAACTAACATGTTTAAAATTTTCGATCGATCAAATATACTCAAGTGGGCCCCAAGCACTACTGTAGCACTCACAGAAAATCTGGGACCAAAAAGAATATCCCAAAACCCCTATTTCCAACCCAAAAGCCCACTGGAAAAATTTGTTGCAAAGATAGCACTTTTCCGCCGCGGTACCGTGGCCAAACCAGGGGTTTGGCCGTGTTTCCGCAGACGTACTAAGGAATCTTTTCATCGAATTTTCCCAGAATGCTTAGAATTGCCTGCTTGTGTTTCTGCAACAACCTGAAAAAATTTTTAGATCCCAAAAAATTTCGACAGAAACCTGATGCACACGAAAAACGGTTTTTGGGATTTTTGTTCGATCGAGTCATTAAACATACTAGAGCAAGCTAGACAAGGTTAATGGCGTGGCTCTGATACCAGTGTAAGTGCACGGCGGCGGCCCGGCCGTCAATCCGACGCCGGAGTGCGGAAACGAAAAACTTTACAAACTAGAAAACCGGCACCACCACGCAGAAAAAATCCCGGATCGGGCCATTAACCTAGTTACTAGCAAACTACAAGATGGGTAGAGATGCTATACCAAGCGATCAGTGTCCTTCGGTCTTCGTCTCCACTCCGATCTCCTCGCGGAATCTCCGGTCGTCGCCTCCTCGTCGAAAAGGGCACCACGTAGCCGAGTTCTTTTACGGGCTCCCACCTCTGGACCGAGGCAACTCGGGTACGAAGTTGGCTAGCCGACGCGTCCAAGGGTACTGTAGGTGTAGTGTAGAAAGGTTGTCTCTTTGGGGTTTAAAGTTGCCTTGTATGGATAGAGGTGGAGGACTTAGGGAAAAGTGGTGATATCATTTTTAGCAAGCAAATGAGATGATCAATATCCCCTCACAAAAAAGAACCTCTCTCTCTCCCCCTCTAAGATGTGGCCGGCCTCTCATTCTCAAAAAAAAAATGGTGGAGGGAATCAATAATGTAACAAGAGAATAAGGTGTGATTATTAGGAAAAAGAAAATGGTCACACTAAAGTCAAAAACTCATCCAATCTCATAAATGCAAAGGAAGTGACTAGAAAAGGATCTCATGATGCCAAGAACCATCATGAAGCCATCACATATGCAAGAAACCGCCTCCACAATAAGAAATTTGCACAATTGCAAATTACCCCCTCCATCGGAAGAGTCCGGCCGGGAAGGAACAAATGAAAACTGGCCGAAAGGGAATGCAAACTGGCAACTTCAGAAAACTGATCCCGTAATAAATTACAGGAAAACCCCACGACAGCATATACATGCCCGCATTTGTATTCCCACTGAACACAAATGCAAAGAGACAAAATCTACACTGTCTAATACTAGGATCCGACTTAAACCAAAGCCGGCTAGTAAAATCCGTCCGATCACGATCCGTGCAATACCGCACGTATCTGATCGAACCCTGCCATATCTCCATACGGCCTCTACAGCGTTTCGCCCGAAACTTGAGTAACTGTCTGTGTGGGGGACTCTAAAGACTCCTCCATACTATGGCTGTGGATTTAACCACTATCACGTCAGAGGTATTAGCCATACGTGACGGGCCACCAGCTATTGACCAAAAGGAATGTCTGTGAGCGAACTCATACTGACACCCTACTAAGCCTGTCAGTGACAATATCCGTACAGTCCGGTCCGTTCGTCTATGAGCATCGCATGGCGGGCCTAGGGGGTTGGTAAAAGTCAGACCCCCAAAAGCAGTACAAGTCGTGTCGGAGAGTAGCCCAGAACACCCTGAGATACTACTGGAATACCTACCAGTAAATCCCCTGCCTTGGCCAAGGACTTTCATGTACTGGCTCTCCTAGACACAGCGCGACCTCACCCCCAATACCGGGAGAGACGAACCCCTGCAGATCCGCTCACTGCCTCCATGTGGCTCGGGACTGTACCCAACTAAAACCTGTTTGCGTGTCTCCTTTGAGCGTGGTAGGGTAGTAATAAAAGTACAGTAGGAACTCACATGAGAAAAATGACGATCTCAGGTCGATGAACTAACCTGTACACATGTCACCAGGGAACTACCATCTGACGTCAGGTATAATGCCAACTAGCATGTTCCCGGCGAGTCCTGTCCGGTGTACTCATAACCCAATGAGCACCTGTATACATCTTCGGTGAACCAACTGACACCAGTGGCTTGTGAGACCGGCCACCGCCCCTCGTCGGGGTCTCGACTGTATACACTAGTCTACTCTGGAGTATCGATGCCCTGTCTCGAAACTCCCACGACTAGGGACCTTTTAAGGATTTGCTTATAGACCCCAGCTCCCACGTATATGACCGCCCTCATACTGCTGGCAGTCAAGCAAGAATCCTGGGGGCTCTATCAACGCGCAATAGTGACCTGTAAGATCACCTAAAGCAGTACACGATGATAAAGGTAAACCAGATAGCATACTATCATCTTGAGTAAGACTGTCCTACCGGCATAGGTCCTCCCTCAATCATTGTAATCACGTGCCTGTGATCCAATAATTGACTCTGAGGGCACTATATCCAACAGTTTATAAGCATATCCTTGAAATGTTCCTAGTCGTAGGTATATCGAGACAGGGCATCAATATTCCAGTATAGACTAGCATAAACCATTCTTGTTCCATATGATGGGCGATGGATGATCCTATATCCGTCTGGTGTGTTGACACCGAAGATAGTATACGGGTGCTCAGTGAGACTGGGTACACTGAACAGACTCACCGAGAACTCCTATATGGTATTATATCATACGTCGGATAACAGTTCTCAGGTGACACTGGTACAGGTTAGTCTATAGACCCGAGATCGTCATAGAGTCTTGTGTGTCCTCCCACTGTACTTTGATCTCCATCCTACTACAGCTCTACTGAGTCGTACAAACAGGTGGATTTTGGGTATAGTCTCGAGGCATATGGAGGCAGTGAGCGATAGGAGGGGTTTCGTCTCTCCCGGTATTGGGGGTTGATGCTGTGCTGTGCACGATTGGCTATAACGGGAAGTCCCTGGCCAGGGCTGCTGAGATATTACTGATAAGTGTTATTAGTAAGTTTCTCGATCTGTTATAGACCAAATACAGGCATGACTTATTGAGTTACTACGGTCGAAGATTCCATCCGTAGACTCGATATGTAGCATATCTGACGAAGAGACCGGACTGTACGGTAAGTGTTGCCAGATAGATTGACAGGTTCGCTTGTTCTTATTCTGATCGCTCAATACCCGGATGGCCGTTACGTTTAGCTGACCGCTTGTGGCTTGTGGGTGTTTGATATGATCATCACCTACTGCTGGCGTATTGACGAGTCTTAGAGTCCCACATAGAAGTTTCTCGGCTTAGGAGAAACGAAGTGGTGCGCATATGAGATATTTGCGGAAGCTCGATTAAATACGAGTATATGATACTGTATTTTAATCGGGCATTTTATACTAGTCAGGTCGTATGAGATATGACCGGTTTATTAAATCAAGTGTTGATTTAATATCAACTTTTATATCATTTATTTAAATCCTTTTCTTTTTATGGATACATGCATGTATATGTACATGATGATGTGCATACACACATATATACATGAAAATGTATCATGGTTGATGATACAAGAATGATGGCAATATAAGAATCACATAGTAGATAAATAGATATATGGATATTTTTCATTAAAGTTAAAGATAAAGGAAAAAGAATAATGACTCATTTCTTTGTTCATGACTCATTCCTTCTACACATTTCTATGGTTGAATTTGACTCAACCACGGTTATTTTTCCCTTTGCCTTTAACCCAAAAGAAAATATCTAGATATTATTTAACTATGGTTACTCTTATGATATAATCTCTCTCTCATTTTCTTTTTCATTATTCATTCCAAAAGAAAGAAAGAAAAGAGCCATCTTCTTCTTCCTCTTTCTAGCTCTCTTTTAAATGTTAAAATTGAGTTAGATGAATAAAAGAAAAGGTATTAAATAAGATTAGCAACCACTTCATCATCCTACACAACCCTTGCTACCTTGTGTAGGGTGTTTTGCTTCAAGATTCTTAAAGATCGAGGGAAGCAACAAGCTTAGGGCAAAGGACTTCGGGTGGATCGTCGTGGACGAGGAGGTGATCAAGCGAACCTTTCCAAAGCAAAGGAGTCTTCCAAAGAGGTCTACAAAGGTTGTAGTCTCATCACTTAGTATAAATTAATTTTTAGATTTGATACTATTAATAGTTACTTCATAAATTCTAGTACGATTCCTAGTTTAGTTTACTTAGCACCTCATAATTTAAAGTTATGGCATGTGTGATGCTTCCAAACCCTAAAAGAGGTGTTAAGGAAACCCAACAGTGGTATCAGAGACAAGCTAGAGATTTGGAGTTGTTAGTTATATGTATGCTCTAGAGGCCATTACTGTACATTGGATGTATATTGTAGTGGATGCTGGGACATATATAGGTAGGACTTTCTTGCTCGACATGATAGTACGCTATCTGGTTGCTCTTTATCTTAACATGTATACTTTCTGTCTCTCTGTTACATGTTGATAAAGCCCTTAGGATGTGTACTCGACTTCCAGGACTATGATGCAGATCATACTAGTGGGGACTAGATAGTCCATGAGTACAACCTTCAATGTTCCTAGTCGCGGGAATATCGAGATGGGGCATCGATATTCCAGAGTAGACTAGCGTATATCTCTCGACCCATGTGATGGGCGATGGATGATCCCATATCGATTGGTGTTTGACATCGGAGATGGTATGCGGGTGCTCAGTGGAGACTGGGTACACTGAACGGACTCGCCGAGAACTCCCAAATGGTATTATACCTCACGTAAGATGGCAGTTCTCTGGTGACACTGGTACAGCTTAGTCTGTTGACCCAAGATCGTCATAGAGTCTTGTGTGTCTCCTACTGTGCTTTGATTTCCACCCTACCAAGGCTTTACTGAGTCGTGCAAACAGGTGGTTTTTGGGTACAGTCCCGATTCACATGGAGGCAATGAGCGATAGGAGGGGATTCGTTTCTCCCGGTATTGGGGGTTGATGTTGCACTATGCTCGACTGGCCATAACAGGAAATCTCTGGCCAGGGTTGCAGTGATATACTGGTAAGAGTTATCAGTAGTTTCACGAATGTTATGGACCTTACGTTGGCATGACTTATCAAGCTATTGGGGTGTGACGTTTACCACCCCTAGGCGAGATATGCGACATATCAGACGAACAGACCGGACTATACGGTAAGTGTTACTGGTTGGATTCACAGGAGTGTGCGGGCTTGCTCGTCGATCTTCTGATCGTTCAATACCCGGGTGGCCGTTACGTTTAGCAGACCGCTTGCGGCTTGTGGGTGTTTGATATGATCATCACCTGCTGCCGGCGTATTGACGAGTCTTTAGAGTCCTACACAGTGGTTTCCTGGCTCAAGCAAAACGAAATAGGAGCGCATATGAGATATGTGCGGGACCGAGAATAATGCGTGTATGTGATACCGTGTTCTATTCTCGCGATGAATGTATCGATTGGTTGTATGCGATATAACCTAGTTATCGAATCAAGGATTGATTCGATAAGCCATTACATTGGATATTAGTCGGTCATATGCGATATGACCAGATCGTTGAATCAAGTGTTGATTTAATGATTTAATGTATAATTATATATTTGATATATTATTTTGCATTAACTAGTCTTGGTTCATTTAAAATAGATTTTCTCACTTGATTGTGCACATTGTATATGTGATATATTTTTGTGCACAAGATTGTATCATGTTTGATGATACATGCAAACTTGGGTTAGTGTGTGATTTAAACCATGGTTAGTTAATGGTTAGAGTTTCATTTAATTTACTTATTCATTTATTTATTTTGTTTATTTATTTTGGCAAAGGAAAATGAAATGGTGGCTTGCTTTGTCTTTTCTTTGAAACTTCATGAAGGTTTGAAAGCTTGACTATTTTGTTTCTTTCCTTTAACCCTAACCATTCAACTAAACCCTAGTTAATTCTCTACACTAAACCATGGTTGCAAATATGATAAGTATCATTATATTTTCTATTTTATAATACTTATCATATTATCTTCTTTTTCTTCTTCTTCTTCAACAAAGAAGAAAGCTTGCTGCCATTAATGGAAACATGAGAAAAAGAGTGAGAAATCCAATTCTAAAGTGAACCCACATCCTATTTCTTCATCCTCTACCACTTGCCAAGTAGTATAGGGTGTTTTCTTCACAAGTTTCATGACTTGGTGAAGTTGGAGCTTGATCTTGAGTTGCCTCGACGTAGATCATCTTCGACATCGAAGTCGACGACCTAGCCCGATCATTTCTCTGACGAAACCTTCGCCAGAGTCCGGATTCCGATTGGTATAGCGGAGGGACGTCATCACGGAGCCAAGGAAGTGGAGGACCGGATCTACAAAGGTTGTAGTCTCTTTCCTTTAGCAATAAAGTCGTTTACTTGCTTGCATCGCCTTATCATCTAGTTAACGATCCGTATTAGGGTTTGTAGGCACATGAAATTTTTTGAATTGGGCATGTTTGATCTGTTGTGAGACCTCATTAGTGTTCCTAGGAATCCTACAGTGGTATCAGAGCCTAGCTAGAGCCTGCCTTAGGCGATGCGTAGACGGAGTTAGAAGTCCGATCGAACCGAAACCCTAATCTAAAATTGCTCTTTGTACATTTTTTGAAATCAGGGATTTTTAAGAATTAAAAATACGCAGAAAAATCAGCAGGAGTTTCTAAGAATTACTGTGGATCACGTGCTTCTGATTCGATCAAAGCGCGGCGGAACCGCGGCATTAGCATAGCTAATGCGGAGGTTCCGCGGCCATTTTGTCTCTTCTTCCATTAATTTTTGCACATTAATTCCTAGATTTTGGTGCTGTATTTTCTGGGAATTTTTAAATCTTACTCAAGAGTTGAGTTTTCTAGGTTGTATTGGGGACTGGGTATTTCGATCGGATTGTCTAATTTTGTCTATGTGCTTTTCCGTATAATTTTAGAGCTTGTTAAAAAGTTCGACTGGATATAAATACCCACTTTTTCCCCTGCCGGGAAATTTCCAATTGTTGGATTTTTCCGTAGTTTAATCACGTTCTAAGTAGTGCAAGTAACGCGATGGTCCCTCTAGAAGACAAAAAACCTTAACTCGATTATGCGACCGTCTTGAACTGCCCTTTGAACCTTAGGGTTTGGGGCAGTACGACGTGCCACATGTGAGGCGTTGGCTTGACCCTTCTACGGCTGGACCGTTGGTACTGAGGCACGAAGTGAATGTTTTAAAACTTATTTCATGTGTTGAGCTGTTTCGGGAAAACTTGGGTGTTCGATTGTTCGATCGGAAAGTTTAACATTTTCTATCTTATCCGGAATGTGATACAATAATTGGAATTCACAAATAGTTATGAGATAACTAATATGAACGTTACAAACATAGCAGTTTAGTCTCACTTGATCGGTTGCCACGGAATTTTGATGCAATCAAAAGTCCGTCGCAATCACGTAGCGTACGCGGATACTCGCCGGGTAAACTTAATAGACAGCTACACCCCATAGCCCCAACCAAGTGACTGTAGGAGAACCCCGTCGCTGAAAGCATCCGTTTGGGTGCTCGCGGCAGCGGTGTTCCGCCTTGTTGCACTTCGTCGACGACGTCGGGGGTGCGGCCGCCTACTGATGTTTGCGACGAGCATTCGATCAGGATGTCGGGAATCTTGTTGAATTGTCCGACTTGATATTGAAAAGAGTTTTCGATAATGAGACTAAAATGCGGGGTTTATAATTGTTAGGCATGTGATGTCTAAAGAGGTTGCGGATTCCAACTGTTGTAGTTTTACACTTTCTTTTCTGTGACCGTAAGTGTAATATGTGATATCGCCGGTTTCGTTGCTATATGTCAACGACAATTGGGTTGCGCATATTTACTTACGTTGATGACATGTGATGTTATGAGTTGCTGGATATGTTATATTGGATCGTCGTGTTCGAATAGCCAGGGTTTTTTATGTGAGATGAGTGTTTTTCATTTTCATTCATGTAAAAACTTGTATGTAATATTCTTTTATTGGGGCACTTCCAGGTTGCGGATGATGTCACCATTTGTATATTATTTACTTTTCCGCATTAGGATAGACCCAAGGAGGGGAGCACAAGTAACCGGGTTCTAGGGTCCAGTGGAAGACCTTCTCGAGGAGTCGAGTCCGGGTCTCCTAACCCTAGAATTGGTAGGGTTGCTTGCCGCTCTCGTAGGGGTCTAGGGGTGTGGGATTGGCTATTCATCGGGACCGTGGAATCCATGTTTTATACTGGCTCGTATTAAAAACACGGACGTTCTAGTATATCCAATGTTTCATACGATTCTTCTGCTGTGTTATCTGTGATGTGATCATGTGATTTGTTCAGATAGATATTATATATAGTATATATGATATATTATATAGACGTTGCTTATGTTTTACACCCGCGCTAGCCCTGCCCCGCTCTGCCGTTAGTTACCTAACCTGACGGTGCAGACGGGACATCGAGGCAAATGCGGATGGCATAAGCGTACGTTATATTTATCTGTGATGTTTAGGTGGACTTAAATGATGGGATATTCATTAATGAGATTAATGAAAGAAAATAAACCTAATTGATGTTGTGGAATCGAATTTCAAAATAAAACAGGTAGCTACAGTTCTTACTTTGCATCGCGGTGTTCCTTGTAGAACATCCTGCACCTTATTCGATAAGGAAAGGACCGAGATCCCTTCACCGGGAGTGACTCCTTTAGCAATAACTGGCAGATGCTACACCCTCGGTTTGTCTTTTGATTGCTTCTATAGTTTCTGCTTTGCACAGTGATATATATGATATATCTCGCACCTCATTCGACGAGGAAAGGGCCGACGATCCCTTCACCGGGAGTGACCCCTTTAGCAAAACTAGAAAAGCCTCAAAAACATTCCATTTAAAAACCATTTGATTCCGCAACGAGATCAAGTTCAAAGCGTTAAAGATTTTCATAAAAACCATTCGCAACCCTCCGTCATTTTAGGAAGTAGAGTACTTAGTATTCGTGCTACGTTTGTCGACCATAGCCGAGGCGTAGTGTACGGTAGCTAAGTGATGTCTTCCTACACCGCATATGATGCGATTAGTTAGGACAGTCATGTGGCTTTGTTGACCTTAGCCAAGGGTCATGTGGGTGGGTCTAATTAATCACGAAATGACGGGTAGAACTTGACTAGTGCTTATGATTTGTTGACCTTAGCCAAGGTCATAGGTGCTAGGGGTAAAAACCTTTATCGGGAGTTTCAAGTGTTGAAATTTGCAATGAGATTGCATACCTTCTTTGTGATAGTTGGATCCCGATACCCACTGCGAGTAATTGTTACTCCTGGGAGAGTTTTGCACTTTGCAATTAGCCGATCAAGTAGGTGTTTAGAAAGGTGTCAACGGGGTTACGCCTCTGGGAAAACGAGGTTTACATTAATTAGGTCCGTGCGAAAGCACGGGGCACCTCCCTCAAAGTACCGACACTGTCCTGGCTGAAAGATTGGCTAACTTGTAATGTGTAATTAATCTCGGCTAGTCTTTCCTTTTTGGGTTTGAAGGAAGATTCGATAAAAAACAGTGGGAGCCATCCTGATTAGATAAAATAAATAACCAATCTAATCTTGCAAGAGCGCACGCAAAGTGTTTTTTTTCTCTCTCTCTAGGTAGCGACCATATCACGCCTTAATCAACATAATAATATGGATGTATTGACCGAACCCGCTTGTTATACTGAGCTGGGGTAAGTTGGTCCCGCTCCAACTTATAATTGTTATAAGACAGAGGAGGAAATAGAGGAATACCAGAATTCCTATGCCGCCCAAACGAAGAAAGTGCATATGATGCATCTCCTTCGGGTGTGTTCATTACAAAGAACTGTTTCTCAGTATCCTATGCATCCTGGGTATTTGATACCGAGTCAGGATCCCAGATATGTAATCTGTTACATAGGGCTACAGAAAGGCAGAGAACTGAGAACGGGTGATAAGTTTCATGAGACAGAAAACGGGGTAAGTGTTGCAGCCAAGTCTGTTGGTCACTGTCACCCTGTATTACCAGTACATTGATTCTGAACGAATGTTATTAGATACCGAACCTGATATACAAAATCATATCAGTCTCTTTATAAGTAAAGAAATGATAAAATTTTGTATTGTTGGATAATGTTTTGAACATTTCCTACATCAAAAGTTGATCGGTTCAGGCACGTTATCTAAAAGCATTGACGTTCTAAATCAAACTACAGTTCTTAGTATACAGAACACACACAAGAGGGAGAGTTCAGAAATGAACGGATCCTTCTTGAGGCATTGTAGACTAGGTCATATCAATGCGACCCGACTGGCTGAAGTTACATTTAGATGCATATTTAAATCAGTTTGAATTTACATCTTGTGAAACTTGCCAGTCATGTCACAAAGATTAGATGACCATAGCTCTGTTTATTGGAAACAGAGAATGAGTTAGTGAACTCTTGGGATTGATACTTGTTGATGTATGTAAGGTCCCCTGTCTACATATGCCAGGATCGGTTCTTTTGTATTTCATTACATTCTCTGATAATCTCTCAAGATTCAGACATATGTTCCTGTTGAAACACAAGTACGAACCTTTTGAGGTATTCACAGAATATAAGTTAGAAATAGAGAACCAAAAACCGGGTATAAGTATTATGTCCTATGATGAGATCAGGGAGGAGAATACTTGTGCATAGAATTCCTGGATTATTCTAAAGGAGAATGAGATTCTCTCTCGATATTACTCCTCTGATTATACCACAGCACAACGATATATCAGGGCGGAGCAATAGCACCCTATATGATATGATGAGTATTACTGAGTTACCTGTTTCTTTTAGGGAGTTATGCACTTATGAAGTTGCATACCTATTGAAAAGGGTTCAATTCAGATCACTGCCTACCACTCCATATGAGATATGGTATGGGAAGAGCCTATCTCTTAAGTAAGTTAAGATTTAAGATTGTCCAGCCTATGTCTAAAGCAAAATCCGGACAAGATCGAGGCAAGGTCAGTTCTGTAGAACTGGAAAGGTTCCAGCTATACATAACTACAGCTGATGATTTGACAGAACCGAAGGATTCAATAGTCCCCAACGAACCTCAGCCTCTCCGCCGATCTAGTAGGGTTCCTCATCTGCTTGAGAGATACTTCAGTTTCTCGATGCAGTGGGAGCGAAGAATGCATCATGAGATGATGACCCAACTAGTATCGAGTAGGTCATCGAGAGTAGGGACTCTGTAAGAATGGCTGGATGCATAGCGATCTGAGATGGATACTAGTAGGTCATCGAGAGTAGGGACTCTGTAAGAATGGCTGGATGCTTAGCGATCTGAGATGGAATCCATATACACCAACAAAGTATGGACTTTGGTTGCGATATCTGAAGGGTTAAATCCCCATCAGGAGCAAGTATATCTTGAGAAGATTACTTGGTGTAGATGGAAAAGTTGAGACTTTCAAAGCTAGACTCGTTAAAGGTTTTCGTCATCGACCAGGCGTGGATAATGATGAAACCTTTTTCAGTAGCTGTGCTTAAGTCCATCCAGATCCTACTTGCCATTGCTACACACCATGACTACGATATCTGGCGGTTGGGTGCCATGACTACTTTTCTAAATACTGATTTAGAAGAGAACGTCTATAAGAACACAGCCAGAGGGCTTCGTAAACAGTGGGAGCAGCGGAAACGCGTGCAAGTTGCTTTACAGAATAAATCAGGAATCGCGGAGTTGGAACATCTGTTTTGATGTGGTAGTCAAAGAGATTGACTTCATCGAAATGGTAGATGAACCTTGTATGTACAAAAGGGTAGTATGGAGTATGGTAATGATCCTCGTAGAGTACATGGAAGACATACTCTTGATAGGAAAAGAGTTTCCTATACTACGATCGGTCAATCTCCACTTATCACAAAGATTCTCCATGCAGGATCAAATTGATACCTCCTAAATCCTGGGATTTGGGTCTATGAGATAGATCTAAATGGATGTTAGGATTCTCACTAGCTGTAGTAAGATAGTATCAATCGTTCCTGGGGAGAATCACTAGAAAGGTTCCAGGGTGATAAGGACGACTGAATGTCAGTCGCAGGCATTGTCTTTACCCTCAGTGAAGGGACGGTATGTTGGAAGAGTTCCAAGCTAGATACCGCGGCAAACTAGACGATAAAGGCTGGTAACATCGCTATTAAAGATACTACCCTAGAGGCAGTTTGGGTGTATATGAGTTCATGAGATGAACTCGGTTTCTACCATTGTATGACAATGGATGTGTGGCTTTGGCCCAGGGAACCCTGGTCCCATCAGTGACCCAGACATATTCTGAGGCAGCATCACCTGATCATGGAGATAGATGATCTCCAGGGTGATCGAGGTTAGGAGAGTAGACTCAGAGGACAACACGGCGGATCCACTCACGAAGGCCTTTTCCCAAAGAGAGACTTTTAAGGGATGGTTGAGTATGTGATACTGTAACCACTGCTACAGATGGCCCTAGTGCAAGTGGGAAATTGTTAGTTATATGTATGCCCTAGAGGCCATTACTGTACATTGGATGTATATTGCAGTGGATGCTGGGACATATATAGGCAGGGCTTTCTTGCTCGACATGATAGTACGCTATCTGGTTGCTCTTTATCTTAACATGTATACTTTCTGTCTCTCTGTTACATATTGATAAAGCCCTTATGATGTGTACTCGACTTCCAAGACTATGATGCAGATCATACTAGTGGGGGTTAGGTAGTCCATGAGTACATCCTTCAATGTTCCTAGTCGCGGGAATATCAAGACGGGGCATCGATATTCCAGAGTAGACTAGCGTATATCTTCTCGACCCATGTGATGGGCGATGGATGATCCCATATCCATTGGTGTTTGACATCGGAGATGGTATGCGGGTGCTCAGTGGAGACTGGGTACATTGAACGGACTCGCCGAGAACTCCCAGATGGTATTATACCTCACGTCAGATGGCAGTTCTCTGGTGACACTGGTACAGCTTAGTCTGTTGACCTGAGATCGTCATAGAGTCTTATATGTCTCCCACTGTGCTTTGATTTCCACCCTACCACGGCTCTACTGAGTCGTGCAAACAGGTGGTTTTTGGGTACAGTCCCGATTCACATGGAGGCAATGAGCGATAGGAGGGGATTCGTCTCTCCCGGTATTGTGGGTTGATGTTGCACTATGCTCGACTGGCCATAACAGGAAATCCCTGGCCAGGGTTGCAGTGATATACTGGTAAGAGTTATCAGTAGTTTCACGAATGTTATGGACCTCACGTCGGCATAACTTATCAAGCTATTGGTGTCTGACGTTTACCACCCCTAGGCGAGATATGCGACATATCAGACGAACAGACCGGACTGTACGGTAAGTGTTACTGGTTGGATTCACAGGAGCGTGAGCGGGCTTGCTCATTGATCTTCTGATCGTTCAATACCCGGGTGGCCGTTACATTTAGCAGACCGCTTGCGGCTTGTGGGTGTTTGATATGATCATCCCTGCTGCCGGCGTATTGACGAGTTTTTAGAGTCCTACACAGAGGTTTCCTGGCTCAAGCAAAACGAAATAGGAGCGCATATGAGATATGTGCGAGACCGAGAATAATGCGTGTATGTGATACCGTGTTCTATTCTCGTGATGAATGTATCGATTGGTTGTATGCGATATAACCTAGTTATCGAATCAAGGATTGAATCGATAAGCCGATACATTGGATATTAGTCGGTCATATGCGATATGACCGGATCGTTAAATCAAGTGTTGATTTAATGATTTAATCTATAATTATATATTTGATATATTATTTTGCATTAACTAGTATTGGTTCACATAAAATAGATTTTCTCACTTGATTGTGCACATTGTATATGTGATATATTTTTGTGCACAAGATTGTATCATGTTTGATGATACATGCAAACTTGGGTTAGTGTGTGATTTAAACCATGGTTAGTTAATGGTTAGGGTTTCATTTGATTTACTTATTCATTTATTTATTTTGTTTATTTATTTTGGCAAAGGAAAATGAAATGGTGGCTTGGTTTGTCTTTTCTTTGAAACTTCATGAAGGTTTGAAAGCTTGACCATTTTGTTTCTTTCCTTTAACCCTAACCATTCAACTAAACCCTAGTTAATTCTCAACACTAAACCATGGTTGCAAATATGATAAGTATCATTTTATTTTCTATTTTATAATACTTATCATATTATCTTCTTCTTCTTCTTCTTCAACAAAGAAGAAAGCTTGCTACCATTAATGGCAACATGAGAAAAAGAGTGAGAAATCCAATTCTAAAGTGAACCCACTTCCTATTTCTTCATCCTCTACCACTTGCCAAGTAGTATAAGGTGTTTTCTTCACAAGTTTCATGACTTGGTGAAGTTGGAGCTTGATCTTGAGTTGCCTCGACGTAGATCATCTTCGGCATCGAAGTCGACGACCTAGCCCGATCATTTCTCCGACGAAACCTTCGCCAGAGTCTGGATTCCGATTGGTACAGCGGAGGGACGTCATCACGTTGCCAAGGAAGTGGAGGACCGGATCTACAAAGGTTGTAGTCTCTTTCCTTTAGTAATAAAGTCGTTTACTTGCTTGCATCGCCTTATCATCTAGTTAACGATCCGTATTAGGGTTTGTAGGCACATGAAATTTTTTGAATTGGGCATGTTTGATCTGTTGTGAGACCTCATTAGTGTGCCTAGGAATCCTACAGGAGTAACCTAGAAGACGTTAAAAACCTCGAACGGACGAAAAACGACACCCGGGGGGTGCTCTCTGGAAATTTTTCAAAAACCTAGATTTTTTCATATTAAAAATACGTAAAAAATTAAGCAGGGAATTATATGGGTCCACCAGAAATACGCTGCCCTAAATCGACCGTACGACCTGTAGGGTTCCTAGGCACACTAATGAGGTTCCACAAGGCATCGACCATGACAAATTCAAAAAAAAAATCCGGTGCCGAGAAACCCTAATGCGATCGTTAACTAGAGGATAGGCGATAACAAAAGCGAGCAAACAGCTTTACTCTAAAGTGAATGGAAATACAACCTTTGTAGATCCGGTCCTCCACTTCCTTAGCTCCGTGACGATGTCCCCTCACGGCGATCATCAGATCCTGGACTCTAGCATCGGCTTCATCGGAGAAATGGGCGGGCTAGGTCGTCGACTTCGATGCCGAAGATGATCTACGTCGAGGCAACTCAAGATCAAGCTCCAACTTCACCAAGTCATGAAACTTGTGAAGAAAACACCCTATACTACTTGGCAAGTGGTAGAGGATGAAGAAATAGGAAGTGGGTTCACTTTAGAATTGGATTTCTCACTCTTTTTCTCAAGTCGCCATTGAAGCTAGCAAGCTTCTTTCTTCTTGAAGAAGAAGAAGAAGAAAAAGATAATATGATAAGAATAATCAAAATAGAAAATAAAGTGATTCTTATCATCTTTGCAACCATGGTTTAGTGTAGAGAATTAACTAGGGTTTAGTTGAATGGTTAGGGTTAAGGCAAAAGACAAAATGGCTAGACTTTTCAAAGCTTCAAGAAGTTTCAAGTATCAAACAAAGAAAGCCACCATGTTATATTTTGCCAAAAATAAATAAAAAGAATAAATAAACAAGTAAAAACCCTAAACCATCAACTAAACATGGTTTAATTCTTACACACACCCATGTTTGCATGTATCATCAAACATGATACAAACAAGTGCACAAAAAATATATCACATATACAACTTGTGCACACCAAGTGAGAAAATCCATCTAAAGTGAACAAATACTAGTTAATGCAAAGTAATATATCAAATATTTAATTATACATTAAATCATAAAATCAACACTTGATTTAACGATCCGGTCATATCGCATATGACCGACTAATATCCGATGTATCGACTTATCGAATCAGTCCTCGATTCGATAACTAGGTTATATCGCATACAACCAATCGATACATTCATCGCGAGAATAGAATACGGTATCACATACACGCATTATTCTCGGTCCCGCACATATCTCATATGCGCTCCTATTTCGTTTCGCTTGAGCCAGAAATCTCTATGTAGGACTCTAAAGACTCGTCAATACGCCGGCAGCAGGTGATGATCATATCAAACACCCACAAGCCGCAAGCGGTCTGCTAAACGTAATGGCCACCCGGGTATTGAGCGATCAGAAGATCGACGAGCAAGCCCGCTCACACTCCTGTGAATCCAACCAGTAACACTTACCGTACATTCCGGTCTGATCGTCTGATATGTCGCATATCTCGTCTAGGGGTAGTAAACGTCAGACCCCAGTAGCTCGATAAGTCATGTCGATATAAGGTCTATAACTTTTCGAGAAACTACTGGTAACACTTACCAGTAAATCTCAGCAACCCTGGCCAGGGATATCCGGTTATAGCCAATCGAACACAGCGCAACATCAACTTCCTATACCGGGAGAGACGAATCCCCTCCTATTGCTCATTGCCTCCATGTGATTCGGGACTGTACCCAAAAACCACCGTTTTGCACGCCCTCTTGGACGTGGTAAGGTGGAAATCAAAGCACAGTGGGAATCACACAAGACTCTATGACGATCTCGGGTCTACAGACTAACCTGTACCAGTGTCACCAGAGAACTGCCATCTGACGTAAGGTATAACACCATCTGGGAGTTCTCGGCGAGTCCGTCCAGTGTACCCAGTCTCCACTGAGCACCCGTATATCATCTCTGATGTCAAACACCAATGGATATGGGATCATCCATCGCCCATCTGTATGGGTCGAGAAGGTATACGCTAGTCTACTCTGGTATATCGATACTCCGTCTCGATACACCCACGACTAGGGACCTTGAAGGATGTACTTATGGACTACCATGTCCCCACTAGTATGATCCGCATCATGGTCCAGGTAGTCAAGTACACATCCTAAGGGCTTTACCAACATGTAACAGAGAGACAATCAGTATACACGTTAAGGTAAAGAGCAACCAGATAGCATACTATCATGTCGAGCAAGAAAGTCCTCCCTATATATGTCCCAGCATCCACTACAATATACATCCTATGTATAGTAATGGCCTCTAGGGCATACATATAACTAACACGACCGCGGAACCGCGGCCATGATGGCCTTGTTGCGGCGGTTCCGCGGCACCGTAGGTGATTCATGGGCCGTAATTTCTTGTGCTGGCCCGTATATATTTTCTGTTGTTACTGGTATTTTTTAAAACTGCACAAGTGTTGAGCTTTCTGAGCAGTCTGTGGTTGTTTAATCGTTCGATCGAATATTTTAACTGTGCCTAGTTTAATAGTATGTGATACAATAATTGGAATATACAATTTTGTTTGTTGCGTGTAAATCTAGCAGTTCGGTCTCGGGATAAATGGAAATCTTGTTGAATTATCCGGTTTGTTTTGAAAAGTTGTTTTCTTGAATGAGACCCAAATGCGAGCATTACATTATTAGGCATGAAATCTTGTATATATGATATTGCGGGTTTGTGTTGTCTAAAGGCAGTTAAGATTCCAATTGTTGTATTTTTCCATTTTATTTCTCTGTGACCGTAAGTGTAGTATGTAGTTGTATTGCCGGTTTTCGTTGCTATACATCAACGACGATCGGTGTATGCATACTTACTGACGTTGATGATATTTGATATTATGTGTCGATGAGATTTGAAATGCAGGATTGTCGCAATGAATAGCCGGGGTTTTTTTTATGTGAGATGAGAGTTTTCTTTTCATTCATGTAAAATTAAATTATATGTAATATTCTTTTATTTGGGGCACTTCCGGATTGAGGTTGTTGTCACCAGTGTTGTATATTATTTACTTTTCAGTGGGAGGCCATCTCGAGGAGTTGAGACCGGGTCTCCTAAACTCCAGAATTGGTAGGGTCGCTTGCCGCTCTCGTAGGGGTCTAGGGGTGTAGGCTTGGCTATTCATCGCGACCGTGGCATCCGTATTTTTATTGCTGGCTAAATATAAAATACGAACCTCTTAGATATCCTATATGTGCTTCTGCTGCTTTTATTATCTGATGTGATCATTTAATATATATCTGAGACGAATGCAATATTATATATATATATGATATATAATAGACGTTACTTATGTTTTGCACCCGCACTAGCCCCATCCCGGTATGCCGTTAGTTAAGTAACCTAACGGTGCATATCAGGACACTGTGACGAATGCGAGTGGCATAAGTGTACGTTATATTTTCGTTTCTTTCTGTAATGGCTTAGGATTTAAATGATGGGACTACATTAATGAGATTAATGTAAAAGATAAGTAAACCTAAAAAGATGTTGTAGAATCAGATTTGAAACACACTCGGCCTTTTATGAAAAAGCAAGTTTCAAAATGCGGAGCTTAAGCCACTCCTTTTAAAACCATTAGATTCTACAACGATATCAAGTTCAAAGCATTAAAAGTTTTATTAAAAACTATCCGCAACCCTCCGTCATTTTAGGAAGTAGAGTACTTAGTATTCGTGCTGCGCATTTTGACTTTAGTTAAGGCGCAGTGAACGGTAGCTAAGTGATGTCTTCCTATACTGCATGTGATGCATATTAGTTAGGACATTCATATGATTATGTTGACTTTAGTTAAGGGTCATATGGGTGGGTCTAATTAATCAGGAAATGACGGGAAGAACTTGACTAATTCTTATGATATGTTGACTTTAGTTAAGGTCATAAGTACTAGGGGTAAAAATAATATCGGGAATTTCAAGAGTTGAAAATTACAATGAGATTGTATACCTTCTATATGATAGTAGGATCCCGATCCCACTGCGAGCAAATGTTGCTCCCGGGAGAATTTTGCACTTTACAATTAGCTTACTCGGTAGGTGTTTAGAAAGGTGCCAAACGGGGCGACGCCTCTGGGAAGACGAGGTTTACTTTAACCAGGTCCGTGCGAAAGCACGGGGAACCTCCCTCAAGTACCGGCACTGGCCTGGCTGAGAGATTAGCGAAGTTGTAGAATGTAATTAATCCCAGCTAATTTTCTTTTTAAAGGTTTTAAAGAAAATTTGATAAAAACAGTAGGAGACATCGATTAGACAAGATAATAACCAATATGATCTTTGCAAGAGCTTTCGCTAAGTGTATTCTTTTCTCTCTCTTAATGGCAGATACCTATGACAGGACTTATGCTTCTATTAGATAAAAACAAGCTGAGTGGGACCAACTATAAAGACTGGCTGAGGAATTTGAACATTGCCTTGACTTATGATAAAGTATCATATGTGCTTAAGGCTCCAGCCCTGCCCACCCTTGGTCCTAAATCTTCAGTTGCGGATAAGGAAACCCGCAAGACATGGGACGCTGACTGTGCCACGGAAAAATGCCTCGTGTTTGCATTGATGGATAACACACATCAGAAGCAGCACAAGAATATGGACATACAAGCCATATTCCTCCATACAAAAGAGTTGTATGGAGAGCAATCTCACGTATTACGATACGAAACGTCTAAGAAACTGTTTCAGATGCGAATGACCGCTGGCACAGCAGTAGGAGACCATGTTCTGAAAATGATAGCTCTCATAAAAGATCTTGAGGACCTTGGGTGGACAATAGAAAATGAACAATATACGGATATTATTCTGCAGTCTCTCCCCTCCACCTTTGCTCGGTTCATTGTTAACTTCAACATGCACAACATGGAGAAGGAACTGCCTGAACTCCTTAATATGTTAAGAAGTGCAGAGAGCACACTGAAGTCAGTGAAGACTCCCATTATGAGTGTTGGGCAATCCTCCTCCTCTTACCCGAAGGCTAAGGCCAAGGGAAAGATGAAGAAGAAACCCACCAAACCGAAGGGTGGAGTCAAAAAGGTGAAGGGAAAAGGCAAGTCCAAGGTTGGGGAATCAGGGAAAGGTGAATGTTTCCACTGCAAGAAGACGGGACACTGGAAGAGGAACTGTTTTGAGTACCTGGAACTCAAGAAGAAGCATGGTGATGCTTCAGCCTCAGGTGTGTTCGTAATTGAAAACTGTTTTTCTATTAACTCTGATTCCTGGGTATTGGATACCGGTTCGGGTTCTCATATTTGCAATTCTGTGCAGGCGTTGAGAAATAGCAGAGTTCTGAAGACAGGTGATCATACTCTCCAAGTTGGAAATGGTTCCAATGTAAATGCAGTTTCAGTAGGAGAGTATCACCGAGGGTTGCCTTCGGGTTGTATATTGGTTTTGAACCCGTGTTATTTTGTGTCATGTATGCTTTGTAGTATTATATCTGTTTCCTTGTTAGACAATGAAGGGTATCATTTTGCCGTGCAACACAATGTTATGAACATTAGACTTAATCAAGAGTTGATTGGTTATGGTACATTAAATAACGGGATATAGGTCCTTAATCAACACACAGTTTTCAATATACAATACACAAATAAAAGAAAATTTTCAGATATAAATGAAGCTTTTCTTTGGCATTGTAGACTTGGTCATATTAATGAAACAAGACTAAACAAGCTTCATAAAGATGGATATTTAAATTCATTTGAGTATAAATCTTATGCAACTTGTCAGTCTTGTATCAAAGGTAAAATGACCAAAACTCTGTTTAAAGGACACGGAGAAAGAGCTACTGAGCTTTTAGGCCTCATACATAGTGATGTATGCGGACCAATGTCTACACATGCAAGAGTCGGTTTTTCTTACTTCATAACTTTTACTGATGATTTCTCAAGATCTGGTCATGTGTATTTGATAAAGCATAAGTCTAAAGCTTTCGAGAAATTCAAGGAGTATAAATATGAAGTAGAAAACCAAACAGGAAAGAGTATCAAGATACTTCGATCAGATCGAGGTGGAGAGTACTTTAGTACTGAGTTCTTAGACTTCGTAAAAGAGAATGGGATTCTCTCTCAGCTCACTCCACCTTACACACCACATCACAATGGTGTGTCAGAACGAAAGAACCGTACCCTATTAGATATGGTACGATCCATGATGAGTGATTCTGAGTTACCTCTCTCGTTTTGGGGGCATGCATTGGAAACATCAGCTTTTCTGTTAAACAAAGTTCCAACCAAGACTGTGTCTACCACTCCATATGAGATATGTCATGGGAAGAAACCATCTCTTAAAAGAGTTAAGATTTGGGGCTGTCCGGCTTTTGTTAAAAAGAAAAATCCAGACAAACTCGAGACACGATCAGTCAAATGTATATTTGTAGGATATCCTAAACATTCGTTTGGGTATCTTTTCTATCACAAAGAGAAACAAAAGGTGTTTGTTTCCCAGTATACAACTTTTTTAGAAATTGAGATTTTTTCAAATAATACTGATGGCAATGTGGTAGATCTAGAAGAGGTTCTAGAGACACAAGTTACAAATGACGACTTGGCTAAACCAGAAGTTATAACAGAATCAAATGAACCTCAGCCACTGCGTAGATCTGGTAGGACTTCTCGCCCACCGGAGAGATACTACGGTTTTCTCATTGATGGTAATAGAGAAGATTGCATTATGGATGATGATGATCCCGCCAGTTTTCATCAGGCTATCACGAGTGGTGACTCTGTGAAATGGCTAGATGCCATGCGATCCGAAATGGAGTCCATGCACACCAACAAAATATGGACTTTGGAAGATGTACCCTCCGGGATAAAACTTGTGGGTTGCAAATGGATCTTTAAAAGAAAGATCGGTGTAGATGGACAGGTAGAGACCTATAAGGCAAGGTTGGTAGCGAAAGGTTTTCGTCAAAGGCCAAGTTTGGACTATGACGAGACTTTCTCTCCGGTAGCCATGCTTAAATCCATTCGGATCCTACTTGCTATTACTGCTCACTACGACTATGAAATCTGGCAGATGGACGTTAAAACTCAATTCCTAAATGGTGATTTAGATGAATGCGTTTATATTGATCAGCCAGAAGGCTTCATTGACAGTGGGAGCAGCGGTAAAGCATGTAAGTTGCTTAAATCCATTTATGGATTACAGCAGGCATCACGGTGTTGGAACATCTGTTTTGATGATGTTATCAAAGAGTTTGATTTCATCAAAAATTCAGATGAACCTTTTGTTTATAAGAAAACTGTAGGGAGAAATGTCGCATTCCTCGTATTGTACGTGGATGACATACTTTTGATAGGAAATGACATTCCTATGCTACAGTCGGTCAAATCATTCTTATCACAAATGTTCTCCATGAAGGACCTGGGTGATGCCACATACATATTGGGTATACGGATCTATAGGGATAGATCCAAACGGTTATTGTGATTGTCCCAAACCAAGTACATTAACACCATCCTAAAGAGGCTTAGTATGGAAGACTCCAAGCGGGGTGCCTTACTCGCTTGCCACGGAGTCACTCTCTCAAAAGACGATTGCCCAAAGTCTGATATAGAGAGAGCTCGCATGAGCATTATTCCCTATGCTTCGGCAGTAGGATCGATAATGTATGCGATGTTATGTACACGCCCTGATGTTGCTTATGCACTTAGTATAGTAAGCAGGTATCAATCAAACCCAGGGGAGAATCACTGGATTGCTGTGAAGAACATTCTTAAGTACTTACGAAGGACTAAAGAATTGTTCTTGGTGTATGGTAATGGGGATCTCCAAATGGAGGCCTTTACCGCTTCAAGCTTCCAGAGTGACAAGGATGACAGCAAGTGTATCTCAGGGTTTGCATTTACCCTCAATGGAGGGACGGTGAGTTGGAAGAGTTTCAAACAGGATACCGTTGCAGACTCAACGATGGAAGCTGAATATATTGCTGCAACTGATGCTGCAAAGGAAGCTGTCTGGATGAGGTAGTTCATCGCGGAGCTAGGAGTAGTTCCAACCATTATTGATCCAATACCTTTGTATTGTGACAATAATGGGGCTATGGCGTTGGCCAAAGAGCCCAGGTCCCATCAGAAGTCCAGACACATCCTGAGGCGATATCATGTGATCCGGGAGATAGTTGATCACCGCGAGATCGAGATTAAGAGAGCAGACACAAAGAACAACGCTGCGGATCCATTCACCAAGGCCCTCCCTCAGCCGCAGCATGAGCGACTTTTTGAGATGTTGGGTATGAGATACGCCAATAACTGGCCTTAGTGCAAGTGGGAGATTGTTGGATATATGTATGCCCTAGAGGCCATTATGAGATAGTGTATGTACTGATGTGTATATATATAGAGGACAGTCTTGCTCAACATGATAGTATGCTATCTGGTTTTACTTTATCATATGTTCACTTGATCATGTTTATATTCATTTGGTACATGTTGATAAAGCCCTAAGGATATTGGCTTGACTACTGGGATTATTATGCGGATCATACTAGTGGGACATCTGTAGTTTATAAGTATATCCTTGAAATGTTCCTAGACGTAGGTATATCGAGACAGGGCATCGATATTCCAATATAGACTAGCGTATACCATTCTTGTTCCATATGATGGGTGATGGATGATCCCATATCCGTCTGGTGTGTTGACACCGAAGATAGTATACAGGTGCTCAGTGAGACTGGGTACACTGAACGGACTCACCGAGAACTCCTATATGGTATTATATCATACGTCGGATAGAAGTTCTCAGGTGACACTGGTACAGGTTAGTCTGTAGACCCGAGATCGTCATAGAATCTTGTGTGTCCTCCCACTGTACTTTGATCTCCACCCTACTACGGCTCTACTAAGTCGTACAAACAGGTGGATTTTGGGTATAGTCTCGAGGCATATGTAGGCATTGAGCGATAGGAGGGGTTTCGTCTCTCCCGGTATTGGGGGTTGATGCTGTGCTGTGCACGATTGGCTATAACGGGAAGTCCCTGGCCAGGGCTGCTGAGATATTACTGATAAGTGTTATCAGTAAGTTTCTTGATCTGTTACAGACCAAATACCGGCATGACTTATTGAGTTATTGGGGTCGACGATTCCATCCCTAGACTCGATATGTAGCATATCTGATGAAGAGACCGGACTGTATGGTAAGTGTTGCCAGATGGATTGATAGGAGTTTTGACAGGTTCGCTTGTTCTTATTCTGATCGCTCAATACCCGGGTGGCCGTTACGTTTAGCTGACCGCTTGCGGCTTGTGGGTGTTTGCTATGATCATCACCTACTGCTGGCGTATTGACGAGTCTTAGAGTCCCACGTAGAAGTTTCTCGGCTCAGGCGAAACGAAGTGGTGCGCATATGAGATATGTGCGGAAGCTCGATTAAATACGAGTATGTGATACAGTATTTTAATCGGGCATTTTATACTAGTCAGGTCGTATGAGATATGACCGGTTTATTAAATCAAGTGTTGATTTAATATCGACTTTTATATCATTTATTTAAATCCTTTTCTTTTTATGGATGCATGCATGTATATGTACATGATGATGTGCATACACACATACATATATGAAAATGTATCATGGTTGATGATACAAGAATGATGGCAATTTAAGAATCACATAGTAGATAAGTAGATATATGGATATTTTTCATTAAAGTTAACGATAAAGGAGAAAGAATAATGACTCATTTCTTTGTTCATGACTCATTCCTTCTACACATTTCTATGGTTGAATTTGACTCAACCATGGTTATTTTTCCCTTTGCCTTTAACCCAAAAGAAAATATCTAGATATTATTTAACTATGGTTATTCTTATGATATAATCTCTCTCTCATTTTCTTTTTCATTATTCATTCCAAAAGAAAAAAAGAAAGAGCCATCTTCTTCTTACTCTCTCTAGCTCTATTTTAAATGTTAAAATTGAGTTAGATAAATAAAAGAAAAGGTATTAAATAAGATTAGCAACCACTTCATCATCCTACACAACCCTTGCTACCTTGTGTAGGGTGTTTTGCTTCAAGATTCTTAAAGATCGAGGGAAGCAACAAGCTTAGGGCAAAGGACTTCGGGTGGATCGTCGTGGACGAGGAGGTGATCAAGCGAACCTTTCCAAAGCAAAAGAGTCTTCCAAAGAGGTCTACAAAGGTTGTAATCTCATCACTTAGTATAAATTAATTTTTAGATATGATACTATTAATAGTTACTTCATAAATTCTAGTACGATTCCTAGTTTAGTTTACTTAGCACCTTATAATATAAAGTTATGGCATGTGTGATGCTTCCAAATCCTAAAAGAGGTGTTAAGGAAACCCAACACTTAGGACATGTCTGGATATCTGATGGGACCCAGTTCACAAATGAACTCAAAATCCAGCAAACTTCTTAGACTGTATCGTCAACTGAATTTAATCAGTATCCTCCGCCACGCCTCCCTCTGTATCTGCTTAGAAAAAATTAAGCAAGAAGCCTGCAAACCTTTTAGAAGCGATGCCGATCTTCAACCGACCAAGTGAACCAAGACGATCCGCGACTCACGGAGACGATGCGAAGCTAATTCGACGATCGAGTTCTTTCCTCAATTTCTTGTAGTCTTTGAGTGAAGTGTAACGAATTGTTGAATAATAAAAAGTGAAGATCTTTAATCTTGCTTTCTTTACATTCTTGCATTATGATGAGTTCTCAATTCTTGATTGTTTCTTTATCATGATGCTTGAGTAAAAACTCCGCTCGTGGAGGAATCGAGAAAATTGATAGATGACGATGATTAAATCCTTGTACGATTCTTAAGTCCTATGAGTTTTGTAAACTCTAGTAAATTGAATCATCGACAACCTAGTTTCGAGCGAGACGCTTTCTTGAATGTTTTCGTTCTTAACTAGAGATCAACGATCGATGCTTGAATTTCCTAGAGGCTAGAATGTGAATGAAAATCAACGAAAGGACAAGGGATAGATGATGAAACCCTAGTTTCCGCAAGAGATCCCTAATTCTCGTTGATCGTCATCTATCTAGCAACAAATCATTAAAGGATAAGAATAAGTAATCACAAGTCTTCATCCTCACTATCGAGTCGATCGATTCCTACGAGCCTCATTACAAATCTTGATAACTAATTCAAATTGGACGATTCTTGATTCTTGATTCATGATTTTTAGTATTCTTGATATTAGATCTAGATTTTGATAATTCTTGAAATTCACTTTTATAAATCTTGAATCGAATTTTCTTTTCTTTGATCCTTTAATTTTCAATTCATCTAAATCAAATACGATCAAATCACACTTTCCCTGTGGACGATCCGCACTTGCTAACGAACCTACAATTGACACCGTTATTGATTGCGGTTTACAAATTTCTTTGGTTGTGATCTTTACACTTTTCTAAACACGACATCGAAATCGATGATCAATCAAATGGCGCTGTTGCCGGGGATCGAACCCGGGTCATCCGCGTGACCGGTGTTTCGAGCGAGACGCTTTCTTGAATGTTTTTGCTCTTAACTAGAGATCAACGATCCATGCTTGAATTTCCTAGAGGCTAGAATGTGAATGAAAATCAACGAAAGGACAAGGGATAGATGATGAAACCCTAGTTTCCGCAAGAGATCCCTAATTCTCGTTGATCGTCATCTATCTAGCAACAAATCATCAAAGAATAAGAATACGTAATCACAAGTCTTCATCCTCACTATCGAGTCGATCGATTCCTACGAGCCTCATTACAAATCTTGATAACTAATTCATTCAATTTGGACGATTCTTGATTCTTGATTCATGATTTTTAGTATTCTTGATATCAGATCTAGATTTTGATAATTCTTGAAATTCACTTTTATAAATCTTGAATCGAATTTTCTTTTCTTTGATCCTTTAATTTTCAATTCATCTAAATCAAATACGATCAAATCACACATTCCCTGTGGACGATCCGCACTTGCTAACGAACATACAATTGACACCGTTATTGATTGCGGTTTACAAATTTCTATAGTTGTGATCTTTACACTTTTCTAAACACGACATCGAAATCGATGATCAATCAAATGGCGCCGTTGCCGGGGATAGTGTGCTAATTTGTTCGTTTTTGAAATTTGAGTTGAAAGATTTATTACTCCATCAGAATTTTTAGATCAAAATTCGCACAAACACTAAACGATTCGTTGTGATTTGTTGCAAGGAAATCTGGAATCTGTGGAGCGAGAGGAAAAATTTTCTGAATATTCCAGAGAGCTTAGTAAGTGAACAGGAGCAATTGCAAGAATTTTTGTGCTGGTATCTCGTCATCAGACCGCGTTTCCGCGGCTAATAGGTGCATCTTGCGGCGGTTCCGCGGCGTGGCTAGCAGATCGCTGTATCAAATTTGCTCGGTGACTTTCTAACTTTCTTATCTCTTCTCTCATCTACTCCATTAACAAATTTCTGCAAGTTTCTTTGCAAAAATTCGCAGCACCGCAAAAAGAAAAATTGCTGTGTGTTTGATCTTGGTTGTTTGCATTTTTAACACGGAAATTAAGGGGCAAAGACCAAATTCAGATTAGGTCGGGATTTCATTACCCGTCCTAGGCCCTAAAAATCATAAAACTGCATCCGCATTACCCTCATTAACTAAAAAATATCTAGACAGGACTTTAAGGACCGTCGCGCTCACTTAGGACAGAAGGAGGTCGTGGGTAATCTATTGCTTATCCGTGTTTCTTTTGTGGTGTCTAAGGCAAGTGTGTCTAAGGCAATTGGTTACTTAATTAGGCCCACTACTTACGTATTGGAGAACCTCCCACTTACCTGGCACTTACCTGGCCACAGGAGAGGCAAAGAGGCAGTAGAGGATCTATCTTGCGACTTATCTTCTGGAAGTCTAGGAGCGGTCTAGAGACTTGACCTAGGTGACCACTAGATTTAGGGTTGCTTGTGCATTGTTTGTGCGCATTTTTTTTTTCAAAAAATCCGTATTTTTCAAAACTAAACACCAATCTCATCTTTTTCTTTAATTATCACAAAGCTGCCACTTCTGCTAAACCATTTAGTGCATGCTCGGCTGGACACGGGTTTCTAGTGCCCGACTTGTCCGTGTTCCCCCTATCGACTCCGAAGTCGGTATTTCTACGTCTACTTTTTTTATACCCCCCACCACACCCACTTCGATGGACGGTTCTCCATCGAACTTCTTTACCACTACTCTGCCACCGTCCGCAGGTGCGCAGTATCCACCCCGCATCTCTCTCCAAGAAAGATGTTATCCTATGTGAGGTCCTCTTTCGACCTGTCTCACCAATCCACCAGCCAACGGGGACAATTTTGAAATCAAACCCCAAATACATCAATCTTCTACCAAAATATCACGGTCTCGAGTCGGAAGACGCATATGTCTTTATTACCAAATTTGAAAATGTATGCGCAATGATGGGTACTTCACAGCTTTCTGTGGATGCTATGCGTCTACGTCTTCTCCCATTTACCTTGTACGATATAGTCGATAAGTGGCTTTATAACACAGCAGCACATTCTATTTTGAACTGGGGAGAATTCGTAACAGCATTCCTTAAGAAATTCTACCCTAATCATAAGACAGCTCAAGTCCGTAGCGAAATAAATCAATTTACCCAGCTTCCAAATGAACCATTCTCGAAGTGTTTTGAACGCTTCAAGGATCTGTTAGTTCAATATCCACATAACAGAATTCCTAGATGGGATCTGTTTAGAATCATATATGAGGGCATTAATCCTAACACAAAACAGACCCTTGAATCCATGTGTCAAGGCACCTTCATGAGTAAAGATGATGGTGAAGCCTGGAGATTTCTAGAAGATTTCGCTGAAAAATCTTTGCAGTGGGAGGGTGTAAACCAACCATCGTCTAGGGGTGGCAATAACCAATCTGATGTTTCTATAGGAGTTAGAGCTGAAATGTCAGCAATGCAAAAGAAACTCGAAACTATGGAAAACAAATTTTTAGCCGCCGCCCTAAATCAAATGTCACTCTCCAAAACTGTTTGTGGATTCTGTTCTGATCCATCACATCTTACGGAAGAATATCCATTAAATTCTCCGTTTCAAGGTCATGATCCAATGCTGCTTTCCAACAAAGACCTAGAAACGATCCATTTTCTTCCACTTATAATCAGGGTTGGAGGAATCACCCTAATTTTTCCTGGAATCAATCACAAAATCAAAACACGGTTCCAACCCAAAAAAACTTTCAAAGGGCTCCTCCACCACAATAGCAACTACTTCAAATAAGTCAGCACCCCTACCAATCACAAAATTTTCAAAATCCGGTCAACATACCTGCACCGAATAATCCTTTGCAGTTGACCGGTACTGATGAATCCTCTTCACTCATGAATTTTCTTCTGAAAAATTTCATACAAATTTCGGCCGAAATAAAGTCTTCCGTCGATGACATAAAAAGGAACTCTGCTTCCCAAAGTGAGAGTATTAAATCGATGGAAGCTCAAATTGCCCGTAAAAATGCCGAATTGAGTGCTAGAGAAAAAGGGAAACTTCCAGCTCAACCTTTACCCAATCCTGGCTATTCACATCATGTGAACGCTATCACCACGTTGAGATCTGGAAGAGTGCTTGACAATCATGTTGGTGAGGAGATTGATAATAATAAAGAATCAATCGATGATGCCCCGGCTGAGAATTTTCCTTCCACTTCTACTTCTACTTCTGACCCCAGTTCGTCTTCCCCACCATTTTCTTCCGAGCCTATTCTCCATTTTCCTCAAGGCTCGACAACTCAGTATACCTCTTCTAGTCCACCAAAGACGATCCCCACTCCTATTCTTAAATCATTCTTACCCACACGATCTTCTCCAATGTTGGACCCCGATCTTATTGCTCAAGCTCCTTATCCGAATCGGTTAAGGGGAAACAGACCAAGTCCATAAATGGAGAAGATCACAGAAATCTTTAAGCAAGTTAACATCAACATCCCTCTCCTAGATGCTATCCAACAAGTCCTCGCTTATGCGAAAATTCTCAAAGACTTGTGCACTAGGAAAAGGAAGACTCAAGTGCAAAGAAGGTGTTCATGTCAAAGACTGTAGACGCAGCTTTTCCCCAACAATTACTAAGGAAACGTAAGGATCCTGGCTATCCTACTATTTCTAATTCTATTGGGGATAAACACATTAACCGTGCTCTACTTGACCTTAGCGCAAGTGTTAACCTGCTTCCTTACTCGGTTTATGAGCAGTTAGGGATTGGAGAGTTGAAACCGGCTCACTGCACTCTCCAGATGGTCGACCGATAAATCACCAAACCTAGGGGTGAACTAGAGGATGTGTTGATAAAAATCAGGAATTTGTATTCCCTGTGGACTTTATTGTACTTCACACACAGCCTGTAGCGAACCCACGGAATCAAATTCCGGTGATCCTTTGTCGTCCCTTTTTGGCCACTTCCAATGCTATAATCAATTGTCATAATGGCTCTATGACCCTATCCTTCGGGAAGATGTCAATTATGTTAGTGTATATCTCCTAGAGGCCATTACTGTATCATACTAGTTTGTATATTACTTGATGGAAGCTTGGGATATTCACAGTTGTATAGACAATCTTGCTCAAAATAGTAGTATGCTACTTGGTATGTTTCTACTTTAATGTGTGCATGTGTTTCTTATAGCATATCGCCTTTATACATTAGTGGAGCCCTTAGGATCTTTGCTTGATTACCAGCGTTGTGATGGCAGTCACACTCGTGGGGGCTGGGTAATCCACAAGCACATCCTTATGCAGGTCCCTAGTCGTAGGGCTATCGAGACAGGGCATCGATACTATGGAGTAGACTAGCGTATGCGCTTCTCATCCCAGCTTGGGAGACGGTCTGTCCCACAGCCGTCAGTACGTCGTACTTGAGATAGTATGCGGGTGCCCGTTAGGTTACAAGTACACTGGATAGGACTCGTCGGGAACTATTGGTTGGTATTATACCTATCGTCAGTTATCAGTTCCCAGGTGACATGAGTATAGCTTAGTCCGTTGACTTGGCACTGTCATTTCGCTTCGAGTGTGTTACCACTGTTCTTAGATTGCTACCCTACCACGGCTCAAAGGAGTCGTGCAAACAGGTAGCAGTTGGGTGCAGTCCCGAAGCACTTTGAGGCAGTGACGGTTAGACAGGATTCGTCTCTCCCGGTATTGGGGGTTGATATCGTGCTGTGTCTAGGAGAGCCATTACACAAAGTCCCTGGCCAGGGAAAGCGAGATATACTGGTAGGTTTCCAGTGTTATCTCAGGGTGTTCTGGGCTACACTCCGACATGACTTGTACCGCTATTAGGGGACTGACGTTTACCGCCTCCCTAGACCCGCCATGCGATACTCTTAGACGAACAGACCGGACTGTTTGGAGACTGTCACATTCAGGCTCAGTAGGAGTTCAGATGGGTTTACCTCGTCAGTCTTCTTATCGGCATCTACCTGGGGACCGTTACGTACAGCTAGTGCCGCTTGCGGTCTATGGTTAAACCCATGCCAGCGTAGTGTCGAGTCTTTAGAGTCCCACACAGAGGGTTATTCGCCTTTAGGCAAAACGAGTAGAGGTCGCATGGTTTTGCGACGGGGTTCGTTCACATCCGCGCACTTGTGCACGTTTGGTGTCCGGACAGCTTATACTTGCGGGCTTTGGTTTAAGCCAGATTCTAGTATATGGGGATTGGTTTTATCTCATTGTATTCGTGTTCCTCGGAACACGGATACGGGTGTGTATGCATAGTTGTTTGAGGCAGAGGCAGAGGACTTTCATTAGGGTTGATGACCGTTGTCTTTTTCTTAACCCTAATGTTTATATGTGAAATATGATTATTAATATTAATTAATTATAATTGTGTTATGGTTAGGGTTGTTGACCATTTGACTATGGTAGACATGTTGACCTATGTTGACAAATTGACCATCATCATTTCATATGAAAGATGCTCTTTGATTCTTGCAAAAGTAATTAATGTGAAATGATAATGGTCATTTTAAGTTAACCATCACAATTATCTTTAGTTAATTATTTAATTATCATAATTCACATATATGTGAGAAGGTTGGCATTATCTTCTCATTCTATCATTCTCATTCTCTCTCATCCTTTTCCTCTCTCTCAAAGCTCTCCCTATCATGAGTTGAGAACCATTAAGCTTTGAGATAAAACCTTCAAAATTACTCTCTACTCTTTTTAAGGTTCTAGGTTTAGCACACCAAGCTCCTTAGTTACTTCTAGTTTGAGGTAGGAGCCAAAGGTAGAGGCCCTCGGGTGGATCTTTCTTCGGCAAGAGAAGGCGACGAGGACGACCCGTTCTTTCCACTCCTAGGAGCAAGAAGAGAAGGACTTCAAGACTTAGGTATAACCCTTTAACTGAGTAGCTAACTCTCTATTAGCTTGGTTGTTAGTTTATATTTAGCAAAGATCCTCCTTTTGTTAGTCCATGTTGCCTAGTGTTGTAAAAATCGAATTTTTATACCGTTTCCGCCTCCCCGTAAGCACCGGGGTGGGCAACGTGGACTTACAGTGGTATCAGAGCCTAGCTAAACACAAACTAGCAAGTTAGCAAAGTATCTAGAATTTCGATCGGACAAAAAACCGCAAAACACCCCGTAAAATTCAAGTTTCTGCCTATTTTTATTTCTGCTCAAAAATAATAAATCATGTACTAAATATCGGCTCAGGTTTTTTAAAGAACAAGCAAGAAAAACGATCCAGTGAGTCGACCAACTCACCGCGGATCCGCGGCACGAGCTTTCTCCTGCCGCGGTTCCGCGGCCGAGTTGACTCGGCCGTGGATCGTTTCTCCTGCAGTTTTCTTCTGTTGGTCTTTTGTGATTTTTGAGATGGTTTGTTTCTGCCCTGAATTTCCAGAGAACAAGTTTGTTTTTGGGGTGGTTACAAATCCGTATTTTGATCGATTTTCTGTAGACTTTGGCTAATGGGTTGTATCTGTGATGGGATATATGTATTGAACGTCTGCTAATCGCTATACGTCGATAAGTGCGAGTTATACATATCTGTGATCTGTAATGTTGATGGTTTGTGTATATGAATTCGTTAGATTGTCGTGGATGAATAGCCGGGGGGTTGTGAGATGAGAGTTTTCTTTATCTTTCAATTCATGTATTATGTAAATTGATGTAATATTATTTATATGGCCGCACAACCGGGATGGGGTTGTAGCCGTCATTGTATAATTTCTTTTACTGTTTTTGCTCCTAAGATAGACCCAAGGTGGGGTGCACAAACTACCGGGTATCTCGAAGTGCCGAGTGGCCTACTCACGGTGTTGAGGGAGTTGCTTCGCTTCGGGTACTTGGCGGGTAGTTTGTCGCACCCGTAGGGTTCTAGGGTGGGGTTTGGCTATTCATCGCGACCGTGTAATCCGCTCTTCTTTACAGGCTCGTACGGAATGCGGATTCCTAGTATATCCAATGTGTTCAGGAATGGCTATCATTGCATGTGATGTATATATATCTATATGTAGATATCTATTTAGGTGTTGCTTATGTTTTGCATCCGCGCTAGTCCAGCCCCCGCTCTGTCGTTAGTTAAGTAACCTAACGGGTGATGACGGGACCCCATGGCGAATGCGGATGGCATAAGCGTACGTCATATTTTCGTTGTTTTCTGCAATGGTAGGATTAATTGATGAGACGCATTAAAATCAATGCAAGAAAAATGAACCAAGTAAAAGTCGTTGGAACAATTTCAAAACCACTCGGTTCTTTTTCAAAAACCAACTTTTAAATGCGGAGCTTGAACAACTCCTTTTGAAAGCTATCCCATTCCTTCGATTATATCATGTTCACTACGTTCACGGTTTCGCCAAAACCATTTGTAGCCCTCCGTCGTTTCACATGGATAGTCAATAAGTATTCAAGCTATGTTTGTTGGCCAAAGTCAAGGCATAGTGGTTGGTAGCTATTGGGTATTCATGTGCAGCATAGATAGATGTGTTGGTTTGGGACAGTCGTACTGCCTTGTTGGCCAAAGTCAAGGGTAGGTACGGGTGGGTTCAAATTAACCTGGAGAATGACGGGTAGAACTTGACATGTGACTTATGATTTGTTGGCTAAAGTCAAGGTCATAAGAGCATGGGGAAAAAATCCACATCGGGAGTTTCAAAAGAAACTGAAACTTGCTAGCGCTGCATACCATTTGGAGTGTGATGATTCTGGTAGGATTCCTTCAGTTTTGTCATGCGATGATATTTGGATCCCGATCCAACTGTGAGTATATGCTACTCCTCTGGAACTTTCTCACTTAATGATCAATGCTATAAACCAAGTAGGTGTCTAGAAAGGTGTTAGCGGGGCTACGCCTACAGGGAAAAGAGGTTACTTAATTAAGGAACTTCGCGAAAGCGTTGGAAAACCTCCCTCGAAGTACCGACACTGGCCTGGCTGAATGGTTAAGCAAGAATTGTACGGTGAGATTGATCCCGACTAATTCTTCCTTTATGGTTTGAGGAGGGATTCGAGAGATAGTGGGAGCCATCCTGTTTAGACAAATTATAAACCACTCTAAACTTGCAAGAGCATCATGCTAAAGTGTTTCTTCTCTCTCTCCTAATTGCAGCGACCAAACATCATGACTGAACTTAAGTTACTTCTAGATAAAAACATACTGACAGGGCCAAACTACAAAGATTGGCTCAGGAATGTCAAAATGGAAATCACTTATGACAAGTTGGGGTATCTCCTTACCACCAAAGCTCCCCCTGTCCCACGTCCAAAATCCAGCGTCGCGGATAAGGAAATCCGTAAGACCTGGGATATCGACTGCGCGAAGGCCAAGTGCCTCGTGCTTGCCTCTATGGACAATGAACATCAGAGGAGGCACGAGAATATTGACCTCGAATCCATATTTCTCCATACAAAAGAACTGTATGGAGAGCAATCCCGTATCGCCAGATACGAAGTCTCGAAAAAGTTGTTTTCGGCGAGACTGGCCGTCGGATCATCGGTAGCAGAACACGTGCTTAAGATGATTGGCTACATAGAGGAGCTCGCGGACCTTGGGACCACATTGGAGAATGAGCTCTATACGGACTTGATTCTCCAGTCCCTTCCTTCCACATATGCCCAGTTTATCCTGAACTTCAACTTGCAAGAAAAGGAAGTTGAACTTTCAGAACTCCTCAACATGCTGAGGAGTGCAGAGGGCACCCTACAGAAAGGTAGGGAAACATCCACTTTGTTTGTAGGAGGATCTTCCTCCTCTAGGTCCAAGGTGAAAGCCAAGGGAAAGAAGAAGAAAACCCCCGCCAAACCAAGGGGCGGTGTTAGTAAAGTGGATACGAAGGGAAAGGCAAAGGCAACAAAGGTAGCGGGAAAGCTTGTGGAGGAGGAAGAATGCTTTTACTGTTACAAGAGTGGACACTGGAAGAAAGATTGCAGGGCTTGGAAGGCCAGAAACCAGGATCTGAAGCAAGTTGCGGCTTCAGCTTCAGGTGTGTATGTTATTGAAAATTGTCTATCAATAAACTCTACTTCCTGGGTATTGGATACCGGGTCAGGATCTCATATCTGTAATTCTTTGCAGGGATTGAGAAAGCGTAGGTTTTTGAAGGCAGGTGATATGACCCTCAAAGTTGCAAACGGAGCTAGCATGGATGCTGAGGCCGTGGGGGACTATCACCTGGGAATGTCAGATGGAAATGTTTTGGTTTTACGTAATTGTTATTTTGTACCCAATACAACTTGTAATATCATTTCTGTATCTTTAATATCTAAAGAAGGTTATGAATTTGCGTTTGTAAGTAATGTTGTAAACATTCAAGTTAATCAAGTTCTGATTGGGTCAGGTACATTAAGCAATGGTATATACGTACTAAACCAACCACAGATTTTCAATGTCCAGAATACACACAAAAGAAAGTCTCCGGAAACAAATCTGGCTTTCTTATGGCATTGTAGACTAGGTCACATCAATGAGAGAAGGTTGAAGAAGTTACATACAGAAGGATACTTGGATTCGTTCGAATATCAATCATATGCAACTTGTCAATCATGTCTCAAAAGAAAGATGACAAAGACTCCGTTCACTGGACACGGAGTAAGAGCGAGCGAGCTCTTGGGACTCGTACACAACGACGTGTGCGATCCAATGTCTACGCATGCACGAAGCGGTTTTTCTTACTTCATTACTTTTACGGATGATTTTTCAAGGTACGGATATGTCTTCTTAATGAAACACAAATCCGAAGCCTTTGGAAAATTCCAGGAATATAAAAATGAAGTAGAAAAACAAACAGGCAAAAGTATCAAGACACTGAGATCTGATCGAGGTGGTGAATACTTGAGTGCCGAGTTCCTGGATTACCTAAAAGAAAATGGAATTCTCTCTCAGCTTACTCCTCCATACACTCCGCAACATAACGGTGTATCGGAGAGACGGAACCGGACCCTATTGGATATGGTATGTTCCAAGATGAGTAACGCTGAGTTACCGCGATCATTCTGGGGATATGCACTAGAATCAACTGCATACCTTTTGAACCGAGTTCCAACTAAGACTGTGCCTACTACACCATATCAGATGTGGTGCGGGAAGAAACCCTATCTTAATCACATTAAGACATGGGGATGTCCAGCTTTTGTCAAAAAGTAGCATGCGAACACACTCGAGGCACGCTCAGTACAGAGCAAGTTTGTGGGATATCCAAAGAACTCCAAGGGATATTTCTTCTATTGCGAAGAGGAACAAAAGGTTTTTGTTTCTCGTCATGCCCACTTCTTGGAAACTGAGTTTTTGGAAAATCAGATAAGTGGGAGCGCAATAGAACTGGAAGAAATTCCTGAACCACGAGCTATTACTGAAAGCTTAGTAGAACCAGAGGGTTCGAAAGATCAGGACATTCCTGCGCTGCTCCGCAGAAGTAGTAGGCAGTCTCATCCGCCCGAGAGATACTACGGTTTTCTTATAGACGGGGATAGAGAGGATTGCATCATTGATAGTGATGAGCCGACTAACTTCCAGCAGGCCATTCAGAGCGTTGACTCGGTAAAATGGCTGGATGCAATGCGGACAGAATTGGAGTCCATGTACACCAACAAAGTATGGACATTGGACGTTGCTCCAGATGGGGTAAAACCCGTAGGATGCAAGTGGATCTTCAAAAGGAAGATTGGTGTAGATGGACAGGTTGAGACCTATAAGGCTAGAATTGTTGCAAAGGGTTTTCGTCAAAGACCTGGTTTGGACTATGATGAAACCTTTTCTCCAGTGGCTATGCTGAAATCCATTCGGATCCTTCTTGCCATTGCTGCCTTCCATGATTATGAGATTTGGCAGATGGACATAAAGACCGCTTTTCTAAATGGAAATTTAGAGGAGTGTGTCTATATGGACCAGCCAGAGGGTTTCATTCAGAGTGGGAGCAGCGGAAAGGTGTGCAAGTTGCTTAAGTCCATCTATGGACTAAAGCAGGCATTGCGGAGTTGGAACATCTGTTTTGATGAGACGGTCGAAGAATTTGGCTTTATCAAAAATCCAAATGAACCATGCATCTATAGTAGATTTGTAGCAAGAACTGTAGTATTCCTCGTTTTATACGTGGATGACATTCTTTTGATAGGAAATGACATTCCTATGCTACAATCTATCAAAGGGTTCTTGTCACACAGGTTCTCCATGAAAGACCTGGGTGATGCCTCTTACATTCTGGGGATCCGGATCTATCATGACAGATCCAAGAGGATATTAGGACTTTCACAGTCCAGGTACATCGACACCATACTGAAAAGATTCAGTATGGAAGATTCCAAGCGCGGTAATCTACCGGCTTGTCACGGGATCACCCTCTCCAAAGAGATGTCTCCCAAGACTGATTTGGAAAGGGATCGCATGTCTATTATACCCTACGCTTCTGCGGTAGGCTCTATAATGTATGCGATGTTGTGTACCAGACCGGATGCAGCTTATGCACTGAGTGTGGTAACCCGGTATCAGTCAAACCCTGGGGAGAAACACTGGATAGCTGTAAAGAACATTCTCAAGTACCTGAGAAAGACTAAGGAGATGTTCATGGTGTATGGCGGAAAAGACCTCCAGATCGAGGCCTTTGCTGACTACAGCTTCCAGAGTGACAAGGATGATTCCAAGTCCATGTCGGGTTATCTCTTTACCCTCTATGGAGGGGCGGTGTGTTGGAAGAGTTCCAAACTGGAAACCGTTGCTGACTCGACGATGGAAGCGGAATACATCGCTGCTGCAAATGCCGCAAAAGAAGCCGTCTGGATAAGGAAGTTCTTGACAGAACTTCAGGTGGTTCCATCTATTGTTGAACCAGTACCTCTGTATTGCGACAACAACGGGGCTATAGCTTTAGCGAAGGAACCCAGGTCCCATAAGAAGTCCAGACACATCTTGAGGCGGTATCACCTGATCAGGGAGATCGTGGGTCGCCAGGAGATCGAGGTTCGGAGAGTTGCTACGGAAGATAACACTGCTGATCCATTCACGAAGGCCCTACCCCAGACTCAGTTCGAGCGGCTGATCGAGATGATAGGTCTTTGATACGCCAGTACATGGCCTTAGTGCAAGTGGGAGATTGTTAGTGTATATGCCCTAGAGGCCATTACTGTATCATACTAGTTTGTATATTACTTGATGGAAGCTTGGGAAATTCACAGTTGTATAGACAATCTTGCTCAAAATAGTAGTATGCTACTTGGTTCGTTTCTACTTTAATGTGTGCATGTGTTTCTTATATCATATCGCCTTTATAAATTAGTGGAGCCCTTAGGATCTTTGCTTGATTACCAGCGTTGTGATGGCAGTCACACTCGTGGGGGCTGGGTAATCCACAACCACATCCTTATGCAGGTCCCTAGTCGTAGGACTATCGAGACAGGGCATCGATACTCCGGAGTAGACTAGCGTATGCGCTTCTCATCTTAGCTTAGGAGACGGTCTGTCCCACAGCCATCGGTACGTCGTACTTGAGATAGTATGCAGATGCTCATTAGGTTACGAGTACACTGGACAGGACTCGTCGGGAACTGTTGGTTGGTATTATACCTATCGTCAGTTATCAGTTCCCAGGTGACATGAGTACAGCTTAGTCCGTTGACTTGACACTGTCATTTCGCCTCGAGTGTGTTCCCACTGTTCTTAGATTGCTACCCTACCACGGCTCAAAGGAGTCGTGCAAACAGGTAGCAGTTGGGTGCAGTCCCGAAGCACTTGGAGGCAGTGACGGTTAGACAGGATTCGTCTCTCCCGGTATTGGGGGTTGATATCGCGCTGTGTCTAGGAGAGCCATTACACAAAGTCCCTGTCCAGGGCAAGCGAGATATACTGGTAGGTTTCCAGTGTTATCTCAGGGTGATCTGGGCTACACTCTGACATGACTTGTACCGCTATTAGGGGACTGACGTTTACCGCCCCCTAGGCCCGCCATGCGATACTCTTAGACGAACAGAATGGACTGTACGGAGACTGTCACATTCAGGCTCAGTAGGAGTTCACATGGGTTTACCTCGTCAGTCTTCTTATCGGCGTCTACCTGGGCAGCGTTATGTACAGCTAGTGCCGCTTGCGGTCTGTGGTTAAACCCACTGTCAGCGTAGTGTCGAGTCTTTAGAGTCCCACATAGAGGGTTATTCGCCTTTAGGCAAAACGAGTAGAGGCCGCATGGTTTTGCGACGGGGTTCGTTCACATCCGCGCACTTGTGCACGTTTGGTGTCCGGACAGCTTATACTAGTGGGCTTTGGTTTAAGCCAGATTCTAGTAGATGGGGATTGGTTTTATCTCATTGTATTCGTGTTCTTCGGAACACGGATACGGGTGTGTATGCACAGTTGTTTGAGGCAGAGGCAGAGGACTTTCATTAAGGTTGATGACCGTTGTCTTTTTCTTAACCCTAATGTTTATATGTGAAATATGATTATTAATATTAATTAATTATAATTGTGTTATGGTTAGGGTTTTTGACCATTTGACTATGGTTGACATGTTGACCTACGTTGACAAATTGACCATCATCATTTCATATGAAAGATGCTCTTTGATTCTTGCAAAAGTAATTAATGTGAAATGATAATGGTCATTTCAAGTTAACAACTACAATTATCTTTAGTTAATTATTTAATTATCATAATTCACATATATGTGAGAAGGTTGGCATTATCTTCTCATTCTATCATTCTCATTCTCTCTCATCCTCTTCCTCTCTCTCAATGCTCTCCCTCTCATGAGTTGAGAACCATTAAGCTTTGAGATAAAACCTTCAAAATTACTCTCTACTCTTTATAAGGTTCTAGGTTTAGCACACCAAGCACCTTAGTTACTTCTAGTTTGAGGTAGGAGCCAAAGGTAGAGGCCCTCGGGTGGATCTTTCTTCGGCAAGAGAAGGCGACGAGGACGACCCGTTCTTTCCACTCGAAGGAGAATGAAAAGAAGGACTTCAAGACTTAAGTATAACCATTTAACCGAGTAGCTAACTCTCTACTAGCTTGGTTGTTAGTTTATGTTTAGCAAAGATCCTCCTTTTGTTTGTCCATGTTGCCTAGTATTGTAAAAATCGAATTTTTATACCGTTTCCGCCTCCCCGTAAGCACCGGGTTGGGCAACGTGGACTTACAAATTGAGCTAAACATTTACAAGTTGGGAAGTGTACCCTCCGAACCTACTGCTCAGGTCTGTTCTGTCGAATTAATGGATGTCGACAGCAGCGAATTTGACGATCCTCATGATACTGATCTTGACTCTTTTCATATGTTGTTGTTTGACCCAACTATGTATCATACACATACGGACTCTTCCACCGAGTTGTCCAGGTCAACAACTAACACTGATTATGAACCGTTTCTGGAGTCTGAAGATCACCCCACGCTTTTTGATGACATTATTTTTCGGGGTATTGATGAGACTATTGAGGAAATCTTCCCTGATGAACTCGCATTTTTTAATAACATGGGTGTTGAGATGAATCATCTCCCAAACAATGAAATTGAACCTCCACCCCTTCTCCTGGACTGTAAAAAGAATGCGAATAATCCATCACAATCACTGTGTCGTCTCTCCAAAACAAGACGCAAACCCTCTTCTTCACACCACTTACCTTTTCCCCACTTCTTCCTGACTCTTTTCAACTTGTTCTTTCACCAACCGGTGCACTACATTGATAAAATTTTCGAATGGTTGGTGTTGACCTTCGGTCTTTGCAAAACTTGGCATCGACCAATAACTTTGACCCCCTCTTGTGATTTTCAAAGCTTAACATTGTTTAACTCAAGTTTGGGGGGGTATTATCTGGCTCTTGAAAAAAAAAATTTACACAAAATGGTGAGCCAAAAGAATAAGTTTGGGGGAGGATTTTCACGATCATATTTATTGCCCCCATTAATAAATTTCCTCCCAAGCTTACAGGATTTTATGATCCAACGGATGGCAACAGTGAGGACACTGTTGAAAATAAGTTTGGGGGAGGTTTGTGCTTATTTGAGCATCATTTGCATATTACTTTGCATAAGCACAAAACATATAAAATAAAATAAAATTGTACATAAATAAGATAATAAAAGATTAGATAGTGAAAAATTACATCCAAAAGATTGGAAAAATTTAAGAAAACCAAGAAAATTAGAAGTTTTCTTAAACGAAACTAGTAATAAGTAGTTATGAGCCGTTGTCCCAAGGGTTAGTAAGATGAAGGAAGTCACTAATCTGAGGATAAAAATAAGTCTGAACTATAGTTCCTATTCTGGAAGCCAAACATTTGAACGTTGATACCCTACTATACGCACTTATACACGTCTTGAAACTCGGGATAGTAGAGGATACCTTGAAATGCTCTTGTCTAAAAGCCAAAGTATGAAGGAAATAAAAAAATTGAATAAAATATAAAATGGTCTTAAGAAAAAAATGAACACTGGTTTTGTTATCGCCAAGACAGCAATAAAAAAATATAGCGAGGGTGCTTCATCACCTAGTGCCTTAGACCAACTGGTCTGGGGGTCACTGCTAAGCCTTAGGTGGTGCAAGACGAGAAAAATACTAACACACTGTATAAGCAAGCACATGAGTAATCGGTCGGTTGGTACCTCAAGAAGTATTAACGGTCGCATGAAAAATGTGTGAGCAATCTCATTTAAATATTCATAAATTAAAAAGTACTGAGGTAGATGGACAAGAGTATGATAGCTTGAATTGAATTCTCCAAGTATAGGGATGTCTTTACACACACGTAGGGTTATATGATCGGTATTTGGAAGAAAGATAGGATTGAAGAATAAAGACGATATTTTATTGAGGGATGATGTGATTTCTAATATCTTTTCATGACTATTAAGATAGGGCTCATGACAACCAAAAAGCTAGTATTAGTTGGAAACTCTAATTTTCAAATTCTTTCATTTACAATTCTCATCTTTATATGTAACTTTCACGGTCTTCCTTTTATTATTGGATTTGTGGGTGCAATCCGCCGAAAACCCTCAGGAGACAACACTCCTTCTACTAGGGACACCTAGAGGTTTAAAGGTTTGTTGCACGTGCTCAGTGCAATCATGTTGCCTACGAAAGTGTGCTAGTTAGTTTTCCTTTTTCTTTATTTTCTCCTTCTTTCTAATAAAACAAGTTTGCTCGAGACGACCAAAATTAAGTTTGGGGGAATTTGATCAGTCGAAAATATTGCATTTTTAACACATTAATTTCCCTACTATTTGCAATCATCTAAAGGTGTTCGGTATGATTATAGCACATATTGGCAATTCGTCTATAAAATACTAAATAACATGTGTTATACATTATAACCGGCATTTTGAGGGAAATTGAGTGTTTATTATTGCACACATGATCTTTTGTATATCGCAACATTTGTCTCGAGATTGTGTGCAGGAAATTCAAGGAAAAGACCGGAATTAATAAAAGTGCTGATAACAATACGCCAAGTCTAAGACTTGTGATCTGGCAGTGAACAAGAAAGCTTTATGAGATTCCACACATCAGAAAAGTGCCACAAAGCCAACAGAAGAAATACCTGGAAGTTTGAAGCACCAAGGCTTCCAAAGGGCCGTGGATCCGCGGCCGAAAGGCCCCATTGGCGGCAGATCCGCGGCCATGGTGACACGTCGGCAGCAGACGGTTCCTTCATATTTCTCCATCCAAGATCAGAACTTCTTCAAGCCACTTTAAATTCCAGAGATCCCTAGAAGCTTCTTCCTAACCTCCAAGCTTCTAAAGGAAGCTAGTTAACTAACTAAACCTAGAAGCTTCTACTCAACTACCAAGCTTGCAAGAGAAGTTAATCCTAACCTAGCTTCTAAAGGAAGCTAATCCTAATCAAGGCTATAAAAAGGACCCAAAGTCTTCTTCTAAAGGGTTGTTCAACAATTTCCAACACAAGTTGAGTCACACAACTTGTAACCCTAATCCAACACCAAAAGCCAAATTCAAAATCTCTGAGTACAAAATCAAGCAATAAGCCTTCAAACCTTTTAGAAGCAACGCCGATTTTCAACCGAGCAAGTGAAACAAGACGATCCGCGACTCACGGAGACAATGCGAAGCTAATTCGACGATCGAGTTCTTTCCTCAATTTCTTATAGTCTTTGAGCAAAGTGTAACGAATTGTTGAATAATAAAATGTGAAGATCTTTAATCTTGCTTTCTTTACATTCTTGCATTGTGATGAGTTCTCAATTCTTGATTGTTTTCTTTATCATGATGCTTGAGTAAAAACTCCGCTCGTGGAGGAATCGAGAAAATTGATAGATGACGATGATTAAATCTTTGTACGATTCTTAAGTCCAATGAGTTTTGTAAAGTCTAGTAAATTGAATCATCGACAACCTAGTTTCGAGCGAGATGCTTTCTTGAATGTTTTTGCTCTTAACTAGAGATCAACGATCCATGCTTGAATTTCTAGTGGCTAGAATGTGAATGAAAATCAACGAAAGGACAAGGGATAGATGATGAAACTCTAGTTCCGTAAGAGATCCCTAATTCTCGTTGATCGTCATCTATCTAGCAACAAATCATCAAAGGATAAGAATACGTAATCACAAGTCTTCATCCTCACTATCGAGTCGATCGATTCCTACGAGCCTCATTACAAGTCTTGATAACTAATTCAAATTGGACGCTTCTTGATTCTTGATTCATGATTTTTAGTATTCTTGATATTAGATCTAGATTTTGATAATTCTTGAAATTTACTTTTATAAATCTTGAATCGAATTTTCTTTTCTTTGATCCTTTAATTTTCAATTCATATAAATCAAATACGATCAAATCACATTTTCCCTGTGGACGATCCGCAATTGTTAAAGAACCTACAATTGACACCGTTATTGATTGCGGTTTACAAATTTCTTTGGTTGTGATCTTTACACTTTTCTAAACACGACATCGAAATCGATGATCAATCAAGGGTGTCTCCATCACCTGCAGGTATACTACTGTGCCAGGAGTCGTCCATTCTAAACTACCTTTAGTATACTGTCTAAGTACCCAGATTGGGAAACTACCCAAATCTTGATCTAAAACCATAAATCTAGTAACCAGAATGCTTAAAATTATATCCATATCTTATGTGGATAAACCACTGTGTGACAACTAGTATAACCGATCGTAGTATAGGAATATTACTTCCTACAAGTGTATGTCATCCAAATACCAGGACATCACACCCTACTACCTTCTTAACAGATCCATCTCCTATTCTGATGAAGTCAAAGCCCATGACTGTCACATCAAAAATAGATGATCTATCTCCGCTATATGTGCTTTAGTCTATAGATATAAGCTACTTGTCCATTATGCTTCCGCTGATCCCACTGACTACAAAAACCTTCTGGCAGAGACATATACACGTGCACTTTTAAAGGTAGTTTAGAACGACGCTATACTCATCATCCTGCTGGGTCTCATAGTCTAGAACAACAGTAGTGTCAAGTCTGGATAAACAAGAATCTCCCTGTCATCGTCCTTGAAGATACTGGAGTGCCTCTCGGATGCCTGAGGTTACCCACCATATCTGCGGAGTGGCTAATGGAATGTCAAAACCTGATTGAATCTTTAGGTTCTATTAAATTTTCACTAATCGTTTGCGGTTCTGGAATCACTTTCAGTTCTACCATACTCCCACTACTGTTTTCTGAAAACGTCCATTTTACTAAAACTGTGGAGAGTCAAGAACAATCTCACTATTGATCTTCCAGATGGTAGAAAGTTAACCCTCGTCAAAACCCGGGTTAACCCACAAACTGGCATTACAGAAACGTGCCTTGAGTTGTCCAGAGTCTGGTTTTAAGCATAAGCCGGATGACTCCCTGTACCTTAACATCATTTAAGATATGAACCATTCTATATACAATATAGAAATAGAGGCACTGATTTAATTGGAACCAGATTCAAATTATGCAGCTGTCTCCAGTGCATGTCAACTAAATGGAGAGAGGCGGATCATCATTACTCAACTTAGAAGTGCATCCAAACTTAAGTAACCTGAAAGAGAAATAAGTTTCTCAAAACCATTACTATCAACTGAATACCTTACACAAGTATCTATATCCTCGATCACCTTGAAGAATACCGATACTTGCGACACCTGGTTCTCTACTTTATTCTTGTACCTATAATTTCTCAATACTTAGACTTTGTATTTCCACTAAACGCATGTCTAAAACCAGAGAAGTCACAAGTAAACAGAATATAGTACGTGTACCAACTCCTTTGTCCTAATGGACACTGGACAACATACAGTACTTTGTATAAGTCCCCAGAGTTTAATAACTCAAACCCTCTGCGTCGTAGGTTGAAAACTGTACCCAGGCAATTTCCTCAAATATCACCAATTACAACGAATTCCGATATAATGAGGATCATCACCTAATTCCCAATAACTTACTCCCTCTCATCATCTGTAAAAACATACAGATGTGAGAATCAAACCTGATAAATACATACCCTGGAGTAAGTATTTAATTGAGAAATCAGTTTTCTATTAACAACGCATAGTGAAACTGAAACATGAAAATGTTTCGAAGGGGTATCCGGGTATTCCTAGTAATGCCTCTTCTATTATCAATATTCATGACTATAACCATTTATTTCTTTGACATCTCTCCAAATCCCTTTATTTGTCTTTACTCATTTCCTTCTGTACACCATCGTTAGGCTAAATGGTTTTCTTCCTTCCCTACCGTTCGGCACCAGCCTATGGTTTGGAAGAAGACTATCCAATAAGCATAATAGGTGTACTCTCCTAATCCTAGGAGTACTCGCAACCTGAGAGAATGTGATGATAAAAGACAACTGAATAAATCTTATTCTATTTCTCCTGAACCGGAGAAAAGCAAAAGTGAATTAGGAGTGGCAATGAAATACGCGGTTTGCTCGTGAATGATTGCAGTCGCAATTTACTTTGCCCCTTTTCTAATCCCTTTATTTTGCCTTTACTTATTACCTTCTGTTGGAGATAGTGCCCTCATAGTCAATTATTGGATCGCAGGTACGTGATTGCAATGATTGCGGAGGACCTATACCGGTAGAACAGTCTTACTCGAGATGATAGTATGCTATCTGGTTTGCCTTTATCAGTCGTGTACATGTTCAGGTGACTGATTGCATGTTACACTTTGATAGAGCCCTTAGGATCTTGCTTTACTACCAACAGTATGATGGCGATCATATACGTGAGAGTTGGGTAGTTTATATGCATATCCTTAATTGTGGTCCCTAGTCATGGGAGTTTCGAGACAGGGCATCGATACTCCGGAGTAGACTAGTGTGTACAGTCGAGACCCCGACGAGGGGCGGTGGCCGGTCTCACAAGCCACTGGTGTCAGTTGGATCACCTAAGATGTATACAGGTGCTCATTGGGTTATGAGTACACCGGACAGGACTCGCCGGGAATCTGCTAGATAGTATTATATCTATCGTCAGATAGCAGTTCCCTGGTGACATGTGTACAGGTTAGTTCATCGACCTGAGGTCGTCATTTGTCTCGTGTGAGTTCCCACTGTGCTTTGATTTCTCCCCTACCACAGCTCAAAGGAGTCGTGCAAACAGGTAGCTTTTGGGTACAGTCCCGAGCCATATGTAGGCACGTGAGCGGATCGGCAGGGGATTCGTCTCTCCCGGTATTGGGGGCGAGATCGTGCTGTGTCTAGGAGAGCCATTACACAAAGCCCACGGCCATGGCAGGAGATTTACTGGTAGGTACACCAGTAGTATCTCAGGGTGTTATTGGGCTTCACTCCGACACGACTTATACTTCTATTGGGGGTCTGACGTTACTAGCCCCCTAGGCAGATATGCGATACTCATTGACGAACGGACCGGACTGTATATACTTTGTCACTGTTAGGCTCAGTAGGGTTTCTGGATGAGTTCGCTCATCGGCCTCCCTTGAGTGCGCTCATCGGTCTCCCTTGAGGTCAGTCCGTGGGCAGCCATTACGCATTGCTAGTGCCGCTGACGGTTTGTGGTTAAACCCACTGCCAGGGTACTGACGAGTCATTAGAGTCCCCCACAGACAGTTTCCCAAGTTCGGGCGAAACGTTGTAGAGGCCGTATGGTTTTATGGCAGGGTTCGGAAAATGCACGTGCGTTTACGCACGTGTTATTTTTCGGGCAGATGATACTGATCGGCTTTGGTTTAAGCCGGATCCGAGTATTATATTGAGTAGGTATAATATCTTTGTCTCAGTTGCATTTGTATTCGGTCGTAATACAAATGTAGGTATATTGATACAGTTTCGGGGTTATCCTGAAAGTCGTTTCAGGATCACTTTTGGAAGTTGCCAGTTTCCAGTTTTCTATCAGCCGTCTTTTAACATTCTGTTAAAGACGGATTTATCTTTTCTTCAGATGAGGTGAGTCAGTGTTCTAGAAGATTCTAGATGAGGTGACTAGGCTATTTGGTGTAGTGTTCTTATTGGATGCATTAAAGACTTGATGACTAGGTTAATATGAGTCATCATTTTCATTATGCTATTTTGTTTTCCTTAAGATCTTTTCATATGATATTTGTGCTACGGTCACCTCCCTCCTCCTACGGTCACCTCCCTCCTTGAATAAATATGGCCGGCCCTCTCTCTCCTCCCTCACTTGATTCATTTGAGAAATTATGGTTGCTAAAAAGAAAAGAGTATAGTTTTGGATGCATGGAAATTTCATAGTTCATTTCTTGTTCAATTTCATTTCCATCGGCAACTTCATTTACCGATCGTCCACGGACTTGGACGAAGTGAGACAAAGTCATCTACTCATTCTCTACATCATTCTTGGTCGTCTCTTTTAGCAAACTTGACGATCGAGTTGCCTCAAGTCAGAGGCGGGAGCCCGTTTAAAGAATCAGTGATGTGGTGCCACCTCGATGAGGATATCGGAGTTCGAAGAGATCGGAGCAGCCGCAACGGAGCGTGGGATGATGGTTGAAGAACGAAGGACTCGGATAGTTCGGTATAACCTTTCTACACTCTTTACAGTTTGTTAGTTTAGCAATAATGGCAGATCCGGGTTAAAGTATACGATAGCGCCAGTTAAAAAGTTTTTTGTTCCGCATTTGGCGTCTGTAGACTGCCGGGGCGCTAGCGTAGACTTACACCTTCTTTACACCCAACTCAGGCTAATTGGTTTTCTCCTTTCCCTACCTTTCGGCACCTGCCTATGGTTTGGAAGAAGTCTATCCAATAAGCGTAAGAGGTGTACCCTCTCCTAATCCTAGGAGCCCTAACAACCTGAGAGAAGGTAAAAGGAAAAGAAAACTGAATAGTCCTATTCATTCTCTCCAGAACTAGAATCCATCCTCGAAAAATTTCCTTCGAGTTCGTATATAACCATACGATGGATTTATTCAATGGAAGTGGATGTTCGTAGTGATACGGGGCGTTCTGGAGAAATACAAAGGTAAAAGAAGGAGTGGCAATGATGTAAGCAATGTAGGGTTCCTAGGCACACTAAGGTGGTCTTACAAGGCATCAAGCATGCCAAATTCAAAAATTTCCGGTGCCGAGAAACCCTAATCCAATCGTTGAGTAGAGTTTAAGGCGATAACTATGCAAGTAAACAACTTTACTCTAAAGTGAACGGAAATACAACCTTTGTATATCCGGTCCTCCACCTCCATAGCTCCGTGATGAAGTCCCTCCGCTGTACCCATCAGATCCCGGACTCTCGCGGTGTTTTCATCGAAGAAATGATCGGGCTAGGTCGTCGACTTCGATGCCGAAGATGATCTACGTCGAGGCAACACAAGATCAAGCTCCCACTTCACCAAGTCGTGAAACTTGTGAAGAAAACACCCTATACTACATGGCAAGTGGTAGAGGATGAAGAAATAGGAAGTGGGTTCGCTTTGGATTTGGATTTCTCACTTGGAATCATCACTTGACATTTTTGAAGCAAGCTTTTCTTTTCTTTCTCAAGAGGAAGAAGAAGAAGAAAAGAATAATGAATTAATTCTAAAAAGAAAAATGAAGTGATGGTTATCATAATGCAACCATGGGTAAACCTAACTCATGTAGAGAATAAACTAGGGTTAAGGGAAATGGTTAGGGTTAAGGAAAAAACAAAATGGTCAAAGCATTTCAAAGCTTCAAGAAAAAAACAAAGAATGCCACCATTTTATTTTATCCAAAATAAATAAATAAATAAATGAATAAATTAATTAAAACCCTAACCATTTACTTAACCAAGGTTTAAATCAAACATACACCCAAGTTTGCATGTATCATCAAACATGATACAATCTTGTGCACAAAAATATATCACATATACAATGTGCACAAACAAGTGAGAAAAACATCTTAAATGAACCAATCTTAGTTAATGTAAAGTAATATATCAAATATATAATTATACATTGAATCATTAAATCAACACTTGATTTAACGATCCGGTCACATCACATATGACCGACTAATATCCAATGTATCGACTTATCGAATCAATCCTCGATTCGATAACTAGGTTATATCGCATACAACCAATCGATACATTCATCGCGAGAATAGAATACGGTATCACATACACGCATTATTCTCAGTCCCGCACATATCTCATATGCACTCCTATTTCGTTTCGCTTGAGCCAGGAAATCTCTGTGTAGGACTCTAAAGACTCGTCAATACGCCGGCAGCAGGTGATGATCATATCAAACACCCACAAGCCGCAAGCGGTCTGCTAAACGTAACGGCCACCCGGGTATTGAGCGATCAGAAGATCGACGAGCAAGCCCGCTCACACTCCTGTGAATCCTGTTAGTTACATGTATGCCCTAGAGGCCATTACTGTACATAGGATGTATATTGTAGTGGATGCTGGGACATATATAGGGAGGACTTTCTTGCTCGACATGATAGTAAGCTATCTGGTTGATCTTTACCTTAACGTGTATACTGATTGTCTCTCTGTTACATGTTGGAAAAGCCCTTAGGATGTGTACTTGACTACCTGGACTATGATGCGGATCATACTAGTGGGGACATGCTAGTCCATAAGTACATCCTTCAAAGTCCCTAGTCGTGGGTGTATCGAGACGGGGCATCGATATACCAGAGTAGACTAGCGTGTACCTTCTCGACCCATACAGATGGGCGATGGATGATCCCATATCCATCGGTGTTTGACATCAGAGATGATATACGGGTGCTCAGTAGAGACTGGGTACACTGGACGGACTCGCCGAGAACTCCCAGATGGTATTATACCTTACGTCATATGGCAGTTCTCTGGTGACACTGGTACAGAGTAGTCTGTTGACCCGAGATCGTCATAGAGTCTTGTGTGGTTCACACTGTGCTTTGATTTCCATCTTACCACGTCCAAGAGGGCGTGCAAAACGGTGGTTTTTGGGTACAGTCTCGAGTCACATGGAGGCAATGAGCGATAGGAGGGGATTCGTCTCTCCCGGTATAGGGAGTTGATGTTGCGCTGTGTTCGATTGGCTATAACAGGAAATCCCTGGCCAGGGTTGCTGAGATTTACTGGTAAGTGTTACCAGTAGTTTCTCGAATTGTTATAGACCTCATATCGACACGACTTATGGAGCTATTGGGGTCTGACGTTTACCACCCCTAGGCAAGATATGCGACATATCAGACGATCAGACCGGACTGTACGGTAGTGTTACTGGTTGGATTCACTGGAGTGTTAGAGGGCTTGCTCGTCGATCTTCTGATCGCTCAATACCCGGGTGGCCGTTACGTTTAGCAGACTGCTTGCGGCTTGTGGGTGCTTGATATGATCATCATCTGCTGCCGGCGTATTGACGAGTCTTTAGAGTCCTACACTGAGGTTTCCTGGCTCAAGCGAAACGAAATAGGAGCGCATATGAGATATGTGCGGGACCGAGAGTAATGCGTGTATGTGATACCGTATTACATTCTCGCGATAAATGTATCGATTAGGTTATTTGCGATATACCCTAATTATCGAATCAAGGATTGATTCAATAAACCGGTACATAGGATACTAGTCGGTTATATACGATATGACCGGATCGTTAAATCAAGTGTTGATTTAATGATTTAATGCATAATTATATATTTGATATATTACTTTGCATTAACTAGTATCGGTTCACTTTAAATGGATTTTCTCGCTCGGATGTGCGCATTGCATATGCGATATGATTTTGTGCACTTGCTTGTATCATGTTTGATGATGCATGCAAACTTGGGTTTGTGTAAAGATTGAACCATGGTTTTATGAGTGGTTAGGGTTTATTATTTTCTTATTCATTTATTCTATTTAGTTATTCATTTGGAAAAAGAAAAAGAGTGAGAAAATGGTGGCTTTTCTTTGTTTGTAAATGAAGCTTCATGAAGCTTTCATTAAGTCACCATTTTGTCTCATGTTAAAACTTAACCACTCCACTTAACTATAGTTCTCTCTCTACACTTAACCAAGGTAAGAGTTATGATAATAATAGATTTTCTTTTCTATTTTAATTAATTCTTATCATAACATTCTTCTTCTTCTTCATTTCTTCATGGAAGAAAGCTTGCTCCATTAATGGCAAGTGATGATAAAGAGTGAGAAATCCAATTCTAAAGTGAACCCACTTCCTATTTCTTCATCCTCTACCTCTTTCCAAGTAGTATAGGGTGTTTCCTTCACAAGTTTTCATGGCTTGGTGAAGGTGGAGCTTGATCTAGCGATGCCTCGATGTAGATCATCTTCGGCATGGACATCGACGACCTAGCTCGCCATTTCTCCGACGAAGCCGACGCTAGAGCCCAGGAATTCATTTGGACAGCGAGGGGACTTCGTTGCGGAGCTATGGAGGTAGAGCACCGGATCTACAAAGGTTGTATTTCCGTTTAAACTTTAGTTAAGTTGTTAACTAGTTTCCTTTTCGCCTAAACATCTAGCCGACGATCCGTTCTAGGGTTTCTCGGCACCGTTAAAATTTGAATTTGGCATGATTGATGCCTTGTGAGACCTCATTAGGGTGGCTAGGAACCTTTCAATGGTATCAGAGCCTAGCTAGAGCCTTAGGTGAAGTCTAGACGGAGTTTGAAGTCCGATCGAACCGAAAACTAGAACCCAAAATAGCTCTCTGGACTTTTTCCAAATTCTGGGATTTTTCCACATTAAAAATATGAAGAAAACACATCAGGAATATCTAAGAGTTACTGTGAAATTCGTCGGCCCAATTCAACTATCCCACCGCGGTTCCGCGGCATGAGCAAGGCTCATGCGGCGGTTCCGCGGCCGTACGGCCACAGTATTTAAATTATTTTGCACAGTAATTCTTAGTTTCCAGTGGTGATTTTTCTGGGAATTTTTAATATTTTTTCAAGAGTTGAATTTTCTGGGTTGTTTTGGGGATTCGAATGTTCGATCGGATTATCAGATTTTGTCTATTTGGCTTTCCGGATAAATTTTTGAATATGTTAAAAAGTTCGACCGGATATTAATACCCAATTTTTCCCCTGTCGGGAAATTTCCAAGTGTTGGATTTTTCCGAAGTTTAACGACGTTCTAAGTAGTGCAAGTAACGCGATGGACCCTCTAGAAGACAACAAACCTTAACTCGATTATGTGACCGTCTTGAACTGCCCTTTGAACCTTCGGGTTTGGGGCAGTACGGCGTGCCACATGTGAGGCGTTGGCTTGACCCTTCTACGGCTGGACCGTTGGTACTGAGGCACGTACTGAATGTTTTTAGACTTGTTTCATGTGTTGATCTGTATTGGGAAAACTTGGGTGTTCGATTGTTCGATCGGAAAGTTTGACATTTTCTATTTATCCGGAATGGGATACAATAATTGGAATTCACAAGAAGTTATGAGATAACTGAATGAATGTTATAAACGTAGCACTTTAGTCTCACTTGATCGGTTGCTACGGAATTTTGATGTGATCAAAAGTCTGTCGCAATCACGTAGTGTACGCGGATACTCGCCGGGTAAACTTAATAGACAGCCTCGCCCCATAGCCCCGACCAAGTGACTGTAGGAGAACCCCGTCCCCGAAAGCATCCGTTTGGGTGCTCGCGGCAGCGGTGTTCCGCCTTGGTGCACTTTGTCGACGGCGTCGGGGGTGCGGCCGCCAACTAAAGTTTACGACGAGCATTCGATCAGATTTTCGGGAATCTTGTTGAATTACCCGACTTGATATTGAAAAGTGTTTTCGATAATGAGACTAAAATGCGGGGTTTATAATTGTTAGGCATGCAATGTCTAATTAATTCATTTGGTCAGGCATGTGATGTCTGAGGTGGTTGCGGATTCCAACTGTTGTAGTTTTACACTTTCTTTTCTGTGACCGTAAGTGTAATATGTAATATCGCCGGTTTCGTTGCTATATGTCAACGACAATTGGGATGCGCATGTTTACTTACGTTGATGACATGTGATGTTATGTGTTGCTGGATATGTTATATTGGATCGTCGTGTTTGAATAGCCGGGGTTTTTTTTATGTGAAATGAGTGTTTTTCATTTTCATTCATGTAAGAACTTGTATGTAATATTCTTTTATTGGGGCACTTCTAGGTTGCGGAAGATGTCACCGTTGATGTATATTATTTACTTTTCTACACTAGGATAGACCCAAGGAGGGGAGCACAAGTAACCGGGTTCTGGGGTCCAGTGGGAGACCAACTCGAGGAGTCGAGTCCGGGTCTCCTAACCCTAGAATTGGTAGGGTTGCTTGCCGCTCTCGTAGGGGTCTTGGGGTGTGGGATTGGCTATTCATCACGACCGTGGAATCCGTGTTTTATACTGGCTCGTATTGAAAACACGGACGTCCTAGTATATCCAATATTTCATATGATTCTTCTGCTGCGATATCTGTGATGTGATCATGTGATGTTCTGTGATAGATACAGTATATAGTATATATGATATATTATATAGACGTTACTTATGTTTTACACCCGCGCTAGCCCTGCCCCGCTCTGCCGTTAGTTACCTAACCTAACGGTGCACGAGGGGACATCGAGGCGAATGCGGATGGCATAAGTGTACGTCGTATTTATCTGTGATGTTTAGGTACTTAAATGATGGGACTTCATTAATGAGATTAATGAAATAAAAGAAACCTAAGATGTTGTAGAATCGAATTTCAAAATAAAACAGGTAGCTACAGTTCTTGCTTTGCACAGAGGTATATGCGATATATCCTGCACCTTATTCGATGAGGAAAGGACCGAGATCCCTTCACCGGGAGTGACTCCTTTAGCAATAACTGGCAGATGCTACACCCTCGGTTTTTCTTTTGATTGCTTTTAAGAGTTTTTGCTTTGCACGGTGATATATATGATATATCCCGCACCTCATTCGACGAGATAAGGACCGACGATCCCTTCACCGGGAGTGACTCCTTTAGCAAAACTAGAAAAGCCTCAAAAGCACTCCATTTTTAAAATCATTCGATCCTACAACGATATCAAGTTCATTACGCAATAGGTTTTCAGAAAAACCTGTCGTAGCCCTCCGTCATTTCAGATAAGTCCTATTTAGTATTCATGCCACGTTTGTTGACCTCCGTCAAGGCGTAGTGTGCGGTAGCTAACTAGTATTTATCTGCTTATGCATATGATGCAGATTGAATTAGGGTAGTCGTGCGGCCTTATTGACCTCCGTCAAGGGTCGTGCGGGTGGGTTTAATTCGATCAAGAAATGACGGGTTGAACTTGACTAGTAGCCTATGATTTGTTGACCTCCGTCAAGGTCATAGGGTGCTGGGGGCAAAATATTATCGGGAATTTCAAGTGTTGAAATTTGCAAAGAGATTGCATACCTTCTATGAGATAGTTGGATCCCGATACCCGCTACGAGTAATTGTTACTCCTGGGAGAGTTTTATACATTACAATTAGCCGATCAAGTAGGTGTCTAGAAAGGTGTCAACGGGGTTACGTCTCTGGGAAAACAAGGTTTACATTAATTAGGTTCGTGCGAAAGCACGGGGGACCTCCCTCAAAGTACCGACACTGGCCTGGCTGAAAGATTGGCGAACTTGTAGTGTGTAATTAATCCTGGCTAGTCTTTCCTTTTAGGGTTTGAAGGAAGATTTGATAAAAAGCAGTGGGAGCCATCCTGATTAGATAAAAAATAACCAATCTATTCTTGCAAGAGCGCACGCTGAGTGTTTTCTTCTCTCTCTCCTGGTAGCGACCATATCACGCCTTAATCAAGATAATAAAACGGATTATTGACCGAACCCGCTTGTTATACTGAGCTGGGGAACGTTGGTCCCGCTCCACCTTATAATTGTTATAAGACAGAGCAGGAATTAGGGGAATACCAAAATTCCTATGCCGCCCAAACGAAGAAAGTGCATATGATGCATCATCTTCGGGTGTGTTCATTATACAGAACTGTTTCTCAGTATCCTCCGCATCCTAGGTATATGATACCGGATCAGGATCCCAGATATGTAATCTGTTACATAGGGCTACAAAAAGGTAGAAAAAATGAGAACGGGTGATAAGTTTCGTGAGGCAGAAAACGGGGCAAGTGTTGCAGCCAAGTCTGTCGGTCACTGTCACCCTGTATTACCAATACATTGATTCTGAACGAATGTTATTAGATACCGAACCTGATATACAAAATCATATCACTCTCTTTATTAGTAAAGAAATGATAAAATTTTGTATTGTTGGATAATGTTTTGAACATTTCCTATATCAAAAGTTGATCGGATCAGGCACGTTATCTAAAAGAATTAATGTTCTAAATCAAACTACAGTTCTTAGTATACAGAACACACACAAGAGGAAGAGTTCAGAAATAAACGGATCCTTCTTGAGGTATTGTAGACTAGGTCAGATCAATATGACCCGACTAGCTAGAGTTACATTTAGATGCATATTTAAATTAGTTTGAATTTACATCTTGTGAAACTCTCCAGTCATGTCACAAAGATAAGATGACCATATGTAACGTTTTGAAAATCGTTTCGGTGAAATTTCGAAAAAATCGGTAAAATAAGAGGGTTTTCTGTAAAAAGTCAAAATACAAATATCTTATTATAAAAAATAAATATACATATTCTAGCTATATAATTGCTATTATTTGGTGTTTATTGAGCCGCTTGTGAAATTTTAAATTTTCTGAAAAAAAATATTATTTTATTATTATTTTAAGCCGTCACTAATACATTTAATTAGGGAAAATTACAAATTTGAATGAGTTGAAACAAATTTTGTGCATCATAAAACATTAAATAAAATTTTATCATGTGGTTTTTGGAACGAAATTATTTGCCAAAACGGTTTAGAAATTATTGAAGAAAAAAAGGCTTTTTTAGCGTAAATGGATATTTGGGGTATTGTATTTATCATTTTTCATCACCCCACACCCGTACACACACCCAAACCCCCATTTCCCCATCATGATGGTTGAACCCTTGGTGCCCCACTCCCACTCTTTTCCCCACTTCAAAAAGAAAAGAGAAGAAAACAATGAAAAGAAAAGAAAATGAAAGAAAGTCAATGTGGACTTTGTCTTTTCTCCCCACTTTCAACCCCTCCCTCTCTCTCCTCACTCCCTCAATTTCTGGCCGAAAATTCTCAGCCCCAACAGCAGCCCCTCCTTCCCTCTTCTCCTCTCATTTTCCATCAAAAAAATTCACCCATTTCCATCAAAAATCAAAGCTAAAATTCAAATCAAAGCCGTACCCATTTTCTCTTATCTCTTTTAGCATGGATCTTGGTGCAAAGATTTCAATTTGGAGGTCTAGTTTCATGTTGATCTCAAGATGGTTTTAAGGTATAAATCCTAACCTATTGTTCAATTGTTGGGTTAAATTCCTTAATGTATCTTATTAGGTGCTTAAATATGGTTTAATTGCAAGTTTGGAAATCTAAAGAGAAGGAGTTTGAATTGAAAAGTTAGGGTTTTAAATTCAATAGGGTTGTTGTCACTTGTTTAAGGTTGCATGGTGTAGTTAGCATGTTAATACATGTTAAACATAATCTAGAAGATAATTTGTAAATTGTTGCATCTAAAAGTCCAAATTTAGTTATTTAAGCAAACTAGGTTTTAGTTTTTAGTTGCAAATGGGCGATTTAAAATCTAACTAAGAATTTTATGACTTTATTAACATTATAAAATGTTGTTTAATGCTTTAGATCATGCAAATCCAAACTAGATTGTTGTATGTGCATTTTTGCTATAAAATGGTCAAAATTGGTTAAAATTGCAAACTAGGTTTTTGAAATTGAATTAAATTGTGGGTTTAAAATTTACGTAATGGTTTCTATGGCATAATTAAGATATTAAGTTATCATCTTGGTCACTAGAATTGTTAAAACATCATGTTTTGTCCAAAAACGGTAAACCTTGCTTGCTAGGTTTTCGGAAAAATAGCTTTTAAAGTGAGTTTGGGGTTTTTGTGAATTTTAACCTATTTCATATTATAATTAGTGTTTGTGAATGTACAAATGAGTGTGTTTGGATTTTTCTCGATGGTTTGACGTTTGTACATCGACATCAAGAGTTGGTTTAGCTATTCTTGCATGCGTAGACGATAGGTTTTGACCTATGCGTGATACGCGTGCCAAATTGGTTTTCGCATACCGTTTCGATTTCGGATTTGATTTTTATGCGATACGATACGTTGTGACAGGTAGGTACCCCCATGTGGACTTCAAGACGACAAGCAAGCGCGTGGCGACGTCGGCACCGGCTAGCGAGGACCAGGTGAGTAGATTTATATCTACGGGGAGAAGTCGGGTGGATAGCGTATAGCACCCCTGCAATTCGTGGTGATGTATACGAATACGTATACACACATATATATATTGTTTATATATTGTTTGAGTATATTGATGATAATATGGATACTGGTGTGTTGGATTACTTTAGTGTTGCGAACCCTAGGGTAGTGTTGCACTACACATACACACATACATACTTGCATACATTCCTATTGATATGTGTTCATGGGATTCTTTATAGTTATGTGTTCACATGGGTATGGGACTATGTGTTCACATACGGATTTGAGGATGATATTTGGGTTTGAGATGAGTCGATGAGATTTGTATTGAGGCTGTGAATTCGATGACATAGCAGGGTTCGTACTTGAGATACGACATGACGTTGTAGCGGGTTCTTGACGTAGTGTTTCACACACGTCCATGCATACTTAGGCGGTATCAGTATTGTACAAGACATAGGTCAGTACCCTAGACTATGATCTTGGATAAAGAGGATACTAGGTGAATAGTAGGATGAATGTGATATTGACCCGTACCCAGATTTAGGATGCCGTACGACGGATTTACGTACGAGCTATATTGATGATTGATCCGCACTCTTGACTTGGGATGCCTGATTATAGATATGGTATCGGATATGATATTATTGAGGCGGGATCACCGACTATACCTATATAGGTATGTATATGGATCGACTCAGATGTTAGGCGGTTTCCTTACCTGTAGTTCAGCTTGTTAGTTCAGCCGTATAGTTTAGTGTAGTTGTTAGATTAGATTAGACTCCTACCTATTTCAAAACTAGCGGATCGTGGGTATTTTAAAAGACAGGTCAAGGGATCTACGGATATTTCAAAAGACGTATCCTTTCTTAAAAACCACCGTAGCCCTATTTTCAAAACTCCGCGGTTCGTGTTATTTCAAATGGCACCATTTGTAGGACTTATATTAGATTATTACAGATTAGTTATAGTTGCATCTAGTATTCAGCTCCCGCTCATTTTTACTGTTCGCTCCACATCGCATACTTATATTATAATTTCTTATTGCATTATTAACATCATGCTGTTGGGACACCAGCACCATTACCGATGACGCGTATGTACCACGTACACTTACTTGCCGGCTCACACACATCTTCATCGGTAATTGACATGTCACGAACACTTTAGAAAATACTACTTCATGCATGTTATTATTCACTGTTGTGTCACATTCATGGATTCTCATGCCTATATTCACTGTTTACATGCTATTGATGACTTGGATTCGGATTTCATGAGATTTCTTGGATTTGGAGGAAAACCGCAAAAACATAAATAAACCTTTTCTCCCTTTTTAAATAAAAAGTGTGGTTTTCCCATGATGTATGAGTCGTCCACCATGAGTTTGCTGATGGATTTCGAGACCCGATTCGAGGAGTGGAGGAACCGTTTCGGGTACATGGTGGGCCCGGTATGGTACCCCGGGGCAAGAGGAATGTGGTGTTGACGTTGAGCCTGGCTGGGGAGCACTACCTACCGGTGATATTACCCGACGAGTCGGATATCCGGAGGATACCGTCGTGGTCTTGAGATGGAAGGTAGGGGCCCGGTCTGGACTGACGGCGTCCTAGATATTGAGATTGAGACATTGATATTTCGAGACAGTGAGATTTATGTTTTGTGTCGATGCTAGACACTGTTGATACTGATTTCATTTATGATACCTCAGTTTAAAAATACGAAGGAAATCTCACTAATTTATGAAAACAGTTTCTTCATTTACATGTATTCTGTTTTCATGCATGCATACCTCATTCATATGTTATATTGCTACCTGAGGCACTGACACGGGCACATGAGTTTTCACTCGGGTTAGATATTTACCCTAGTCATTGTTAGGCTGCATGTTATATACAAATTTGAGGATATATTATGATCATTGACCTAGGATTGCGTTATTTATGCGATTTCTGTGCGTAGATGTTTTTCTATTCACGAGTTGGCAACTCACCCCCGTTGTGCCCCTGTTTCTTGCAGGTTTTGCCGTACAGGTTTAATTACGGCCTGGCGGGCTCAGTTTCATTCGGGTGGCTTGCTAGTAGGTGGGTTTTTCTTGTATCGTACCCATCATATTACCTTGTATAATATTATTCCGTTGTATCTAGTAAATTCCATCAACCAAACATGTATTTATTTTGAGATAGAGACCAGTGCTGTTTATTCTTTCGACCTTAGAGTCGCTCGTTATATTTCTGGTGGTTTTGAGTTCCTTTTGAGTTTTGATCCTCGCCGTTGGCGTTGTATATTATATTGCTTGTGTGGTTGTGACCGTCGATTGACGAAGAGCTAGCTCCCGCTTGGGGATGCCTTTTTCTTGATTTCGTATACTATTCATGTTGTATCCCGTTTGGGGGCCAGTATTTACAAAAGAGACTCTGCCGAAATTTTCAGTAATTTTTTGATGTTTTAAAAACCGCATAATTCGGCTTATGCTATTAAAATTACTTGCTTTAAGTTGGTTTTTCCTGCACTCTACTACTTTTCTTGGTTTGGATTTCTGGGTTTTCGGTTTACTTAGATTACGTACGTCTCGAGACGTTCGTAGTTTAAGTGCCGGTCATGTTCCGTACTTTCGGGCCGTGACACCATAGCTCCGTTTACTGGAAACAGAGAAAGAGTTAGTGAACTCTTGGGATGATACATGTTTGATGTATGTAGGTCCCCAGTCTACACATGCCAAGACCGGTTCTTTGTACTTCATTACATTCTCTGATAATCTCTTTAGATTCAGACATATGTTCTTGTTGAAACACAAGTCTAAACCTTTTGAGATATTCACAGAATATAAGTTAGAAGTAGAGAACCAAAATACGGGTATAAGTATTATGTCCTTTGATGTGATCAAGGAGGAGAATACTTGTGCATGGAATTCTTGGACTATTCTAAAGGAGAATGAGATTCTCTCTCAGAATTACTCCTCCGTATACACCATAGCACGATGGTATATCGGGGCGGAGCAGATACACCCTATTTGATATGGTGTGCTCTATGATGAGTACTACTGAGTTACCTTTTTCCTTTTGGGTGTTATGCACTTGAGAAGTTGCATACCTATTGAATAGGGTTCCAATCAAATCAGTTGTCTACCATTTCATATGTGATATGGAAAGGGAAGAGCCCATGTCTTAAGCTAGTTAAGATTTGGGGTTGTCCGGCTAATGTCTAAAAGCAAAATCCAGAAAAGCTCGAGGCAAGGTCAGTTATGTAGAACTGGAAAGGTTCCAGCTATACAAACTACAGCAGATGATTTGGTAGAACCAAAGGATTCAGTAGAATCAAACGAACCTCAGCCTCTCCGCCGATCTAGTAGGGTTCCTCACCCACCTGAGAGATACTTCAGTTTCTCTATGACAGTGGGAGCGAGGATTGCATCATGAGATGATGACCCAACTAGCTTCGAGCTGTCCATCAGGAGTAAGACTCTGTAAGAATGGCTGGATGCTTAGTGATCTGAGATGGAATCCATGTACACCAACAAAGTATGGACTTTGGTTGCTATATCTGAAGGGTTAAATCCCCATCAGGAGCAAATATATCTTGAGAAGGTTACTTGGTGTAGATGGAAAAGTTGAGACTTTCAAAGCTAGACTTGTTAAAGGTTTTCGTCATCGACCAGGCTTGGATAGTGATGAAACCTTTTCAAGTAGCTATGCTTAAGTCCATCCAGATCCTACTTGTCACGGCTACATACCATGACTACGATATCTGGTGGTTGGGTGTCATGACTGCTTTTCTAGATGGTGTTTTAGAAGAGTGTGTCTATAAGTACACATCCAGAGGGCCTCGTAGACAGTGGGAGCAGCGGAAACGTGAGCAAGATGCTTTATAGGATTAAAGCAGGCATCGCGGAGTTGGAACATTTGTTTTGATGGATTAGTCAAAGAGTTTGACATCATCAAAATGGTAGATGAACCTTGTATAAACAAAAAGGTAGTAGGGAGTATGGTGGCGATTCACATAGAGTACGTGGATGACATACTCTTGATAGGGAAGTAGTTTCCTATGCTACGCTCGGTCAATCTCCGCTTATCACAAGGATTCTCCATATAGGATCTAAGTGATACCTCCTAAATCCTGAGTTTTCATCTATGAGATAGATGTAATTGGATGCTAGGATTCTCACTAGATGTAGTGAGATCGTATCAATTGATCCTGGGGAGAATCAATAGAGGGCTTCCAGGGTGATAAAGACGACTGAATGTCAGTCGCAGGCATTGTCTTTACCCTCAGTAAAGGGACGGTATGTTGGAAGAGTTCCAAGCTAGAAACCGTGACATACTAGACGATAAAGGCAGGATACATCGCTACTTAAGATTCTACCAAAGAGGCTGTTTGGGTATTTATTGGTTCATGAGATGAACTGCGTTCCTCCCATTGTGTGACAATGGAGTTGTGGCTTATGCCAAGGAACGTCCGTCCCATCAGTGATCCAGACATATTCTAAGGCAGTATCACTTGATCATGGAGAGAGTTGATCTCCAGGGTGATCGAGGTTAGGAGAGCAGACTCAGAGAATAACACGGCGGATCCACTCACGAAGGCCTATTCCCAAAGAGAGACTTTTATGGGATGGTTGAGTATGAGATACTACAACCACTGCTACAGATGGCCCTAGTGCAAGTGGGAGATTGTTAGTTATATGTATGCCCTAGAGGCCATTACTGTACATAGGATGTATATTGTAGTGGATGCTGGGACATATATAGGGAGGACTTTCTTGCTCGACATGATAGTATGCTATCTGGTTGATCTTTACCTTAACGTGTATACTGATTGTCTCTCTGTTACATGTTGGTAAAGCCCTTAGGATGTGTACTTGACTACCTGGACTATGATGCGGATCATACTAGTGGGGACATGGTAGTTCATAAGTACATCCTTCAAAGTCCCTAGTCGTGGGTGTATCGAGACGAGGCATCGATATACCAGAGTAGACTAGCGTGTACCTTCTCGACCCATACAGATGGGCGATGGATGATCCCATATCCATCGGTGTTTGACATCAGAGATGATATACGGGTGCTCAGTAGAGACTGGGTACACTGGACGGACTCGCCGAGAACTCCCAGATGGTATTATACCTTACGTCAGATGGCAGTTCTCTGGTGACACTGGTACAGAGTAGTCTGTTGACCCGAGATCGTCATAGAGTCTTGTGTGGTTCCCACTGTGCTTTGATTTCCATCTTACCATGTCCAAGAGGGCGTGCAAAACGGTGGTTTTTTGGGTACAGTCCCGAGTCACATGGAGGCAATGAGCGATAGGAGGGGATTCGTCTCTCCCGGTATAGGGAGTTGATGTTGCGCTGTGTTTGATTGGCTATAACAGGAAATCCCTGGCCAGGGTTGCTGAGATTTACTGGTAAGTGTTACCAGTAGTTTCTCGAATTGTTATAGACCTCATATCGACACGACTTATCGAGCTATTGGGGTCTGAAGTTTACCACCCCTAGGCAAGATATGCGACATATCAGACAATCAGACCGGACTGTATGGTAGCGTTACTGGTTGGATTCACTGGAGTGTGAGCGGGCTTGCTCGTCGATCTTCTGATCGCTCAATACCCGGGTGGCCGTTACGTTTAGCACACTGCTTGCGGCTTGTGGGTGCTTGATATGATCATCTTCTGCTGCCGGCGTATTGACGAGTCTTTAGAGTCCTACACAGAGGTTTCCTGGCTCAAGCGAAATGAAATAGGAGCGCATATGAGATATGTGCGGGACCGAGAGTAATGCGTGTATGTGATACCGTATTACATTCTCGCGATAAATGTATCGATTAGGTTATATGCGATATACCCTAATTATCGAATCAAGGATTGATTCAATAAACCGATACATAGGATACTAGTCGGTAATATACGATATGACCGGATCGTTAAATCAAGTGTTGATTTAATGATTTAATGCATAATTATATATTTGATATATTACTTTGCATTAACTAGTATCGGTTCACTTTAAATGGATTTTCTCGCTCGGATGTGCGCATTGCATATGCGATATGATTTTGTGCACTTGCTTGTATCATGTTTGATGATGCATGCAAACTTGGGTTTGTGTAAAGATTGAACCATGGTTTTATGAGTGGTTAGGGTTTATTATTTTCTTATTCATTTATTCTATTTAGTTATTCATTTGGAAAAAGAAAAAGAGTGAGAAAATGGTGGCTTTTCTTTGTTTGTAAAGGAAGCTTCATGAAGCTTTCATTAAGTCACCATTTTGTCTCATGTTAAAACCTAACCACTCCACTTAACTATAGTTCTCTCTCTACACTTAACCAAGGTAAGAGTTATGATAAGAATTGATTTTCTTTTCTATTTTAATTAATTCTTATCATAACATTCTTCTTCTTCTTCTTCATTTCTTCATGGAAGAAAGCTTGCTCCATTAATGGCAAGTGATGATAAAGAGTGAGAAATCCAATTCTAAAGTGAACCCACTTCCTATTTCTTCATCCTCTACCTCTTGCCAAGTAGTATAGGGTGTTTCCTTCATAAGTTTTCATGTCTTGGTGAAGGTGGAGCTTGATCTAGCGATGCCTCGACGTAGATCATCTTCGGCATGGACATCGACGACCTAGCTCGCCATTTCTCCGACGAAGCCGACGCTAGAGCCCGGGAATTCATTTGGACAGTGAGGGGACTTCGTTGCGGAGCTATGGAGGTGGAGCACCGGATCTACAAAGGTTGTATTTCCGTTTAAACTTTAGTTAAGTTGTTAACTAGTTTCCTTTTCGCCTAAACATCTAGCCGACGATCCGTTCTAGGGTTTCTCGGCACCGTTAAAATTTGAATTTGGCATGTTTGATGCCTTGTGAGACCTCATTAGGGTGCCTAGAAACCTAACCAGTAACACTTAACGTACAGTCCGGTCTGATCATCTGATATGTCGCATATCTCGCCTAGGGGTGGTAAACGTCAGACCCTAATAGCTTGATAAGTCGTGTCGATATGAGGTCTATAACAGTTTGAGATACTACTGATAACAGTTACCAGTAAATCTCAGCAACCATGGCCAGGGATTTCCGGTTATAGCCAATCGAACACAGTGCAACATCAACTCCCTATACCGGGAGAGACGATCCCCTCCTATCGCTCATTGCCTTCATGTGATTCGGGACTGTACCTAAAAGCCACCGTTTTGCACGCCCTCTTAGGCGTGGTAAGGTGGAAATCAAAGCACAGTAGGAATCACACAAGACTCTATGACGATCTCGGGTCTATAGAGTAACCTTTACCAGTGTCACCAGAGAACTGCCATCTGACGTAAGGTATAATACCATCTGGGAGTTCTCGGCGAGTCCGTCCAGTGTACCCAGTCTCTACTGAGCACCCGTATATCATCTCTGATGTCAAACACCAATGGATATGGGATCATCCATCGCCCATCTGTATGGGTCGAGAAGGTATATGCTAGTCTACTCTGGTATATCGATGCCCCGTCTCGATACACCCATGACTAGGGACCTTGAAGGATGTACTTATAGACTACCATGTCCCCACTAGTACGATCCGCATCAAAGTCCAGGTAGTCAAGTACATATCCTAAGGGCTTTACCAACATGTAACAGAGAGACAATCAGTATACACGTTAAGGTAAAGAGCAACCAGATAGCATACTATCATGTCGAGCAAGAAAGTCCTCTCTATATATGTCCAAGCATCCACTACAATATACATCCTATGTATAGTAATGGCCTCTAGGGCATACATATAACTAACAATCTCCCACTTGCACTAAGGCCATCTGATAGCAGTGGTTGCAGTATCTCATACTCAACCATCCCATAAAAGTCTCTCTCTGGGAAAAGGCCTTTCGTGAGTAGATCCGCCGTGTTGTCCTCTGAGTCTACTCTCCTAACCTTGATCACCCTGAAGATCAACCATCTCCATGATCAGGTGATACCGCCTTAGAATATGTCTGGATCACTGATGGGACGGACGTTCCTGGCATAAGCCACAACTCCATTGTCACACAATGGGAGGAACTAAGTTCATCTCATGAACAAATTTACATCCAGACTGCCTCTTTAGTAGCATCTTAAGTAGCGATGTATCCAGCCTTTATCGTCTAGTATGCCACGGTATCTAACTTGGAACTCTTCCAACATACCGTCCCTTTACTGAGGGTAAAGACAATGCCTGTGACTGACATTCAGTCGTCCTTATCACCCTGGAACCTTTCCAGTGATTCTCCCCAGGATCGATTGATACCATCTCACTACAACTAGTGAGAATCCTGACATCCAATTACTTCTTTCTCATAGGTCAAAACTCAGGATTTAGGAGGTATCACTTTGATCCTTTATGGAGAATCCTTGTGATAAGCGGAGATTGACCGAGCGTAGCATAGGAAACTCCTTCCTTATCAAGAGTATGTCATCCATGTACTCTACGAGGATCACCACCATACTCTCTACTACCTTTTTGTTTATACAAGGTTCATCTACCATTTTGATGATGTCAAACTCTTTGACTAACACATCAAAACAGACGTTCCAACTCTGCGATGCCTGCTTTATCACATAAAACATCTTGCATACGTTTCCGCTGCTCCCACTGTCTACGAGGCCCTCTGGCTGTGTACTTATAGACGCACTCTTCTAAAACATCATTTAGAAAAGCAGTCATGGCACCCAACCGCCAGATATCGTAGTCATGGTATGTAGCCGTGGCAAGTAGGATCTGGATGGACTTAAGCATAGCTACTGGAAAAGGTTTCATCATTTTCCACGCCTGGTTGATGACGAAAACCTTTAACAAGTCTAGCTTTGAAAGTCTCAACTTTTCCATCTACACCAAGTAATCTTCTCAAGATATACTTGCTCCTGATGGGGATTTAACCCTTCAGATAAAGCAACCAATGTCCATACTTTGTTGGTGTTTAAGGATTCCATCTCAGATCGATAAACATCCAGCCATTCTTACAGAGTCTCACTCCTGATGGCCAGCTCGAAACTAGTTAGGTCATCATCTCATGATGCAATCCTTGCTCCCACTGTCATAGAGAAACCAAAGTATCTCTCAGGTGGGTGAGGAACCCTACTAGATCGGCGGAGAGACTGAGGTTCGTTGGTAACAATTGAATCCTTTGGTTTTACCAAATCATCAGCTGCAATTTGTATAGCTGGAACATTTCCAGTTCTACATAACAGACCTTGCCTCGAGCTTATCCGGATTTTGCTTTTAGACATAGGCAAGACAACCCCAAATCTTAACAAACTTAAGATATGGGCTCTTCCCTTTCCATATCACATATGAAGCGGTAGGCAACTGATTTTATTGGAACCCTATTCAATAGGTATGCAACTTCATAAGTGCATAACTCCCAAAAGGAAATAGGTAACTCAGTAGTACTCATCATAGAGCACACCTTATCATATAGGGTGTGATTGCTCCGCCCCAATATACCATCGTGCTATGGTGTATACGGAGGAGTAATGCTGAGAGAGAATCTCATTCTCCTTTAAAATAATCCAGGATTTCCGTGCTCAAGTATTCTCCTCCCTGATCACATCAAAGGACATAATACCTATACCCGTTTTGGTTCTCTACTTCTAACTTATATTCTGTGAATATCTCAAAAGATTCGAACTTGTGTTTCAATAGGAACATATGTCTGAATCTTGAGAGATTATCAGAGAATGTAATGAAATACAAAGAACCGGTCTTAGCATGTATAGACTGGGGACCTACATACATCAACATGTATCATCCCAAGAGTTCACTAACTCTTTCTCTGCTTCCAATAAACAGAATTGTGGTCATCTTATCTTTCTGACATGACCGGCAAGTTTTCACAAGATGTAAATTCAAACAGATTTAAATATGCATCTTTGTGCAACTTAGCTAGTCAGGTCGCATTGATATGACGTAGTCTACAATACCTCAAGAAGGATCCGTTCATTTCTGAACTCTTCCTCTTGTGTGTGTTCCGTATACTAAGAACTGTAGTTTGATTTAGAACATCAATGCTTTTAGATAACGTGCCTGAACTGATCAACTTTTGATATAGGAAATGTTCAAAACATTGTCCAACAATACAAAATTTTATCATTTCTTTACTTATAAAGAGACTGATATGATTTTGTATATCAGGTTCAGTATCTAATAACATCCGTTCAGAATCAATGTATTTGTAATACAGGGTGACAGTGACCAACAGACTTGGCTGCAACACTTGCCCCGTTTTCTGCCTCATGAAACTTATCGCCCGTTCTCAATTCTCTACCTATCTGTAGCCCTATGTAACAGATTACATATCTGGGATCCTGATCCGGTATCAAATACCCAGGACGTAGAGGATATAGAGAAACAGTTCTTTGTAACGAACACACCCGAAGAAGATGCAGCATATGCACTTTCTTCGTTTGGGCGGCATGGGAATCTTGGTATTCTCCTATTTCCTGCTCTGTCTTATAACATTTATAAGTTGGAGCGGGACCAATGTCCCCAGCTCAGTATAACAAGCGGGTTCGGTCAATACATCCGTATTATTATCTTGATTAAGGCGTGATATGGTCGCTACCTGGAGAGAGAGAGAAGAAAACACTCAGCGTATGCTCTTCCAAGATCAGATTGGTTATTATTTTATCTATTCAGGATGGCTCCCACTGTTTTTATCAAATCTTCCTTCAAACCCTAAAAGGAAAGACTAGCCGGGATTAATTACACGCTACAAGTTCGCCAATCTTTCAGCCAGGCCAGTGTCGGTACTTTGAGGGAGGTTCCCCGTGCTTTCGCACGGACCTAATTAATGTAAACCTCGTTTTCCTAAAGGCGTAACCCCGTTGACACCTTTCTAGACACCTACTTGATCGGCTAATTGTAATGTGTAAAACTCTCCCAGGAGTAACAATTACTCGCAGTGGGTATCGGGATCCAACTATCACATAGAAGGTATGTAATCTCATTGCAAATTTCAACACTTGAAATTCCCGATAATATTTTTCCCCTAGCGTCCTATGACCTTGATGGAGGCCAAACAACCCATAGTCTGCTAGTCAAGTTCAACTCGTCATTTCCTGATTGAATTAAACCCACCCGCACGACCCTTGACGGAGGCCAAACAACGCCGTACGAATACCCTAATCCAATCGCATCATATGCTAGCAGATAAGCACTAGTTAGCTACCGTACACTACGCCTTGACGGAGGCTAAACAACCGCAGCACGAATACTAACTAGTACTTATCTGAAATGACGGAGGGCTACGACAGGTTTTTCTGAAAACCTATTACGTAATGAACTTGATATCGTTGTAGAATCAAATAATTTTAAAATGGAGTGTTTTTTAGGCTTTTCTAGTTTTGCTAAAGGGGTCACTCCCGGTGAAGGGATCGTCGGCCCTTTCCTCGTCGATTGAGGTGCGGGATATATCATATATATCACTGTGCAAAGCAGAAACTATAGAAGCAATCAAAAGACAAACCGAGGGTTGTAGCATCTGCCAGTTATTGCAAAAGGAGTCACTCCCGGTGAAGGGATCTCGTTTCTTTCCTTATCGAATAAGGTGCAGGATGTTCTACAAGGAACACCGCGATGCAAAGCAAGAACTGTAGCTACCTGTTTTTGAAAATTCGATTCCACAACATCTTAGGTTTCTTTTCTTTCATTAATCACATTAATGCAGTCCCATCATTTAAGCACCTAAACATCACAGATAAATACGACGTACACTTATGCCATCCGCATTCGCTTTGATGTCCCCTCGTGCACCGTTAGGTTAGGTAACTAACGGCAGAGCAGGGCAGGGCTAGCGCGGGTGTAAAACATAAGTAACATCTATATAATATATCATATATACTATATACAATATCTATCACAGAACATCACAAGATCACATCACAGATATCGCAGCAGAAGAAACATATATGAAGTATTGGATATACTAGGACGTCCATGTTTTCAATACGAGCCAGTATAAAACACGGATTCCACGGTCGCGATGAATAGCCAAACCCACACCCCTAGACCGCTACGAGAGCGGCAAACAACCCTACCAATTCTAGAGTTAGGAGACCCGGACTTGACTCCTCGAGTTGGTCTCCCACTGGACTCCAGAACCCGGTTACTTGTGCCCTCCTCCTTGGGTCTATCCTAGTGCGGAAAAGTACATAATATACAAATGGTGACATCTTCCGCAACCTGGAAGTGCCCCAATAAAAGAATATTACATAAAAGCTTTTACATGAATGAAAATGAAAAACACTCATCTCACATAAAAAAAACCCCGGCTATTCAAATACGACGATCTAATATAACATATCCAGCAACACATAACATCACATGTCATCAACGTAAGTAAACATGCGTATCCCAATTGTCGTTGACATATAGCTACGAAACCGGCGATATCACATATTACACTTACGGTCACATAAAAGAAAGTGTAAAACTACAACAGTTGGAATCCGCAACCTCTTTAGACATCGCATACCTAATCAAATAAAATACTTAGACATCGCATGCCTAACAATTATAAACCCCGCATTTTAGTCTCATTATCGAAAACTCTTTTCAATATCAAGTCGGGCAATTCAACAAGATTCCCGACATCATGATCGAATGCTCGTCGCAAACTTTAGTAGACGGCCGCACCCCCGATGCCGTCGACGAAGTGCACCAAGGCGGAACACCGCTGCCGCGAGCACCCGAACGGATACTTTCGGCGACGGGGTTCTCCTACAGTCACTTGGTCGGGGCTATGGGGTGTAGCAAACTATTAAGTTTATCAGGCGAGTATCCGCGTACGCTACGTGATTGCGGCGGACTTTTGATCGCATCAAAATTCCGTGGCAACCGATCAAGTGAGACTAAAGTGCTATGTTTATAACATTCATATCAGTTATCTCATAACTACTTGTGGATTCCAAGTATTGTATCGCATTCCAGATAAATAGAAAATGTTAAACTTTCCGATCGAACAATCAAACACCCAAGTTTTCCCGAAACAGATCAACACATGATATAAGTTTAAAAACATTCACTTCATGCCTCAGTACCAACGGTCCAGCCGTAGAAGGGTCAAGCCAACGCCTCACATGTGGCACGCCGTACTGCCCCAAACCCTAAGGTTCAAAGGGCAGTTCAAGACGGTCACATAATCGAGTTAATGTTTGTTTTCTTCTAGAGGGTCCATCGCGTTACTTGCACTACTTAGAACGTTCTTAAAACTACGGAAAGATCCAACACTTGGAAATTTCCCGGCAGGGGAAAAAGTGGGTATTTATATCCGGTCGAACTTTTTAACAGTTTCTAAAATATCCGGAAAAACTTAAACGAAGTTAAATTATCCGATCAAATTAACGAGTCCCCAATAAAACCCTAGAATACTCAACATTTGAGTGGAATTAAAAAATTCCCATAAAAAATTGCCAAGAAAGGACCTAAGAATAAATATATGAAATTTCAGGGACTAAGTCCAAATTTTGGCCGCGGAACCGCCCCAACACCCATGGTTTCGCCGCAGTTCCGCGGTCAAATTATTGACTTAGTGGACCGTACTTCACAGTAATTCTTAGTTTTTCCTGCTTAATATTTTGAGAATTTTTAATTCACAAAAATCCAGGTTTGAAAAATTCTATAGAGAGGGTTGAAATCGGGGGATATCGGGTTCGATCGGACTTCTAGCTTCGTCTACACATCGCCTAAAGCTTTAGCTAGGCTTTGATACCACTGTAGGGTTCCTAGGCACACTAAGGTGGTCTCACAAGGCATCAAGCATGCCAAATTCAAAAATTTCAGGTGCCGAGAAACCCTAATCCAATCGTTGACTAGAGTTTAAGGCGATAACTATGCAAGTAAACAACTTTACTCTAAAGTGAACGGAAATACAACCTTTGTAGATCCGGTCCTCCACCTCCATAGCTCCGTGATGAAGTCCCTCCGCTGTACCCATTGGATACCGGACTCTCGCGGTGGTTTCATCGAAGAAATGATCGGGCTAGGTCGTCGACTTCGATGCCGAAGATGATCTACGTCGAGGCAACACAAGATCAAGCTCCCACTTCACCAAGTCGTGAAACTTGTGAAGAAAACACCCTATACTACATGGAAAGTGGTAGAGGATGAAGAAATAGGAAGTGGTTTCACTTTAGATTTGGATTTCTCACTTGGAATCATCATTTGACATTTTTGAAGCAAGCTTTTCTTTTCTTTCTCAAGAGGAAGAAGAAGAAGAAAAGAATAATGAATTAATTCTAAAAAGAAAAATGAAGTGATGGTTATCATAATGCAACCATGGGTGAAGCTAACTCATGTAAAGAATAAACTAGGGTTAAGGGAAATGGTTAGGGTTAAGGAAAGAAACAAAATGGTCAAAGCATTTCAAAGCTTCAAGAAAAAAACAAAGAATGCCAACATTTTATTTTATCCAAAATAAATAAATAAATGAATAAATTAATTAATTAAAAACCTAACCATTTACTTAACCAAGGTTTAAATCAAACATACACCCAAGTTTGCATGTATCATCAAACATGATACAATCTTGTGCACAAAAATATATCACATATACAATGTGCATAAACAAGTGAGAAAAACATCTTAAGTGGACCAATATTAGTTAACGTAAAGTAATATATCAAATATATAATTATACATTGAATCATTAAATCTACACTTGATTTAACGATCCGGTCACATCACATATGACCGACTAATATCCAATGTATCGACTTATCGAATCAATCCTCGATTCGATAACTAGGTTATATCGCATACAACCAATCGATACATTCATCGCGAGAATAGAATACGGTATCACATACACGCATTATTCTCGGTCCTGCACATATCTCATATGCGCTCCTATTTCGTTTCGCTTGAGCCAGGAAACCTCTGTGTAGGACTCTAAAGACTCGTCAATACGCCGGCAGCAGGTGATGATCATATCAAACACCCACAAGCCGCAAGCGGTCTGCTAAACGTAACGGCCACTCGGATATTGAGCGATCAGAAGATCGACGAGCAAGCCCGCTCACACTCCTGTGAATCCAACCAGTAACACTTACCGTACAGTCCGGTCTGATCATCTGATGTGTCGCATATCTCGCCTAGGGGTGGTAAACGTCAGACCCCAATAGCTTGATAAGTCGTGTCGATATGAGGTCTATAACAGTTCGAGATACTACTGATAACACTTACTAGTAAATCTCAGCAACCCTGGCCAGGGATTTTCGGTTATAGCCAATCGAACACAGTGCAACATCAACTCCCTATACCGGGAAAGACGAATCCCCTCCTATCGCTCATTGCCTCCATGTGATTCGGGACTGTACCCAAAAGCCACCGTTTTGCACGCCCTCTTGGATGTGGTAAGGTGGAAATCAAAGCACAGTGGAAATCACACAAGACTCTATGACGATCTCGGGTCTACAGACTAACCTGTACCAGTGTCACCTGAGAACTGCCATCTGACGTAAGGTATAATACCATCTGGGAGTTCTCGGCGAGTCCGTCCAGTGTACCCAGTCTCTACTGAGCACCCGTATATCATCTCTGATGTCAAACACCAATGGATATGGGATCATCCATCGCCCATCTGTATGGGTCGAGAAGGTATACGCTAGTCTACTCTGGTATATCGATGCCCCGTCTCGATACACCGACGACTAGGGACCTTGAAGGATGTACTTATAGACTACCATGTCCCCACTAGTATGATCCGCATCATAGTCCAGGTAGTCAAGTACACATCCTAAGGGCTTTACCAACATGTAACAGAGAGACAATCAGTATACACGTTAAGGTAAAGAGCAACCAGATAGCATACTATCATGTCGAGCAAGAAAGTCCTCCCTATATATGTCCAAGCATCCACTACAATATACATCCTATGTATAGTAATGGCCTCTAGGGCATACATATAACTAACATGCAACTCAGACAATCCAAAATCCAGTGTTTCAAGAAAGTTCTGTTAACTTGGTTACTGCGTTATAATCTAGGGTCGGGTCATGATCACTGTCAAAGAGAGAGAGAGAGAGAAAAGAAACACTCAGCGTGTGTTAGTTATATGTATGCCCTAGAGGCCATTACTGTACATATGATGTATAATGTAATGGATGCTTGGACATATATAGGGAGGACTTTCTTGCTCGACATGATAGTATGCTATCTGGTTGTACTTTATCTTAACATGTACTCTGATTGTCTCTATGTTACATGTTGATAAAGCCCTTAGGATATGTACTCGACTACTGGGACTATGATAAGATCATACTAGTGGGGCCACGGTAGTCGACGAGTACATCTTATAACTGTTCCTAGTCGAGGGTGTATTGAGACAGGGCATCGATACACCAGAGTAGACTAGTGTATACGCATCTTGACCTATATGATGGGCGATGGATGATCCCATATCCATCGGTGTTTGACATCAAGGATGGTGTACGGGTGCTCAGTGGAGACTGGGTACACTGGATGGACTCGCCGAGAACTCCCAGATGGTATTATACCTCACGTCAGATGGAAGTTCTCCAGTGACACTGGTACAGAGTATTCTGTTGACCCAAGATCGTCATAGAGTCTTGTGTGATTCCCACTGTGCTTTGATTTCCATCATACCACGTCCAAGAGGGATTGCAAAAAGGTGGCTTTTGGGTACAGTCCCGAATCACATGGAGGCAATGAGCAATAGGAGGGGATTTGTCTCTCCCGGTATAGGGAGTTGATGTTGTGCTGTGTTCGATTGGCTATAACCGGAAATCCCTGGCCAGGGATGCTGAGATTTACTGGTAAGTGTTATCAGCAGTTTCTCGAACTGTTATAGACCTCATATCGACACGACTTATCGAGCTACTGGGGTCTGACGTTTACCACCCCTAGGCGAGATATGCAACATATCAGACGACGAGACCGGACTGTACGGGAGTGTTACTGATTGGATTCACAGGAGAATGTATAGGCTTTCATGTTGATCTTCTGAGTGCTCAATACCTGGGTGGCTGTTACGTTTAGCTGACCGCTTGCAGCTTGTGGATGTTTGATATGATCATCACCTACTGCCGGCGTATTGACAATTCTTTAGAGTCCTACACAGAGGTTTCTTTACTCAGGTAAAATGTAGTAGGAGAACATATGTGATATGTGTGGGACCGAGAATAATGCGGTATGTGATACCGTATTGGATTCTCACGATATGAGATATCGGCCGGGTATATGTGATATAGCCGGGTCATCGTATTAGTCGGTTATATGTGATATAGCCGGATTGTCGGATCAAGTGTTGATTCGATAATTTAATGTATAATAATATATATGATATATTAAATTACATTAACTAATATTAGCTCACCAAAAGATTCTTTTTCTCACTCGGGTAATACATTGATATATATGCGATATATGTTAATTATATTATTTTATTTTGTTACAATAAATATTATATATGTGACATATAATATTGTAACATGATATGATAACTATTGCACATGATTAGTGGAGATTAAATATGGTTAGGGTTTGATTTGGGTTAAGTTTTTCTAGATGATTCTAGAGGTTTAGTTTTGTTTTGTGCAAAGATATTTCCAAGTGACTCATTCTTAACCTAACCCAAACCCTAGCCATGGTTAATTCTCTACAAAGATTTATTCAACCATGGTTGCATTATTCATCATATTTATCTTTCATTATTCATCACAAAAGGTTTCTAATGATATTGTTCATCTTCTTCCTTCTTTCTTTTCATGAAAAAGCTTTCTAGCATTTTCTAAGTGATGAAAAATGAGTGAGAATTAGAAAACAAATGAGAGCAAAAATCCTACTTCATCATCCTCATCTATCCTTTCATTTAGATGAGGGTGTTCACTTCATTTAGTGAGTGTAAGCTTGTGTTAACGAAACTTCAAGGTAGATCATCTTTGTATCGAAGATCGGAAGCAAGACTGCATCTTTCTCTTCGTGGAACCTCTCGAGAGTTCGGAACACGATGATCGCAGCGAAGGGACTTCAACACGGAGCTATTGAAGTGAAGGACCGGATCTACAAAGGTTGTAATCCCTCTCACTTAGTGTTAAAGAATTTAACATGCTTGTTTTCGCCTAAACCCTAGTTTAAAGATCCGGCTTCGGGTTGTTCGACACGGCTAATTTTTTTAATCGGGCATGGTTGATGCCTCGTAGAACCTTGTGCGCGTGCATAGCAACCCTACAGTGGTATCAGAGCCAAGCTAGAGCTTTAGGCGAAGTCTATACGAAGTTTAAAGTTCGATCGAACCCGAGAACCCCGATAAAACCCCTTCTCTGGAAATATTTCAAAACTGTGATTTTTTTCATATTAAAAATACTCAAAAAAATCAGCAGGGAATTACATAAGTTACTGTGAAGCACGTGCCTCTAACTCCTATAAAGCGCCGTGGAACCGCGGCCGTACCATGGTATTGGCGGCTGTTCCGCGGCCAAAAAGTTGCCTCATGTTTTCAAATTTGCACAGTAACCTCCGTATGTGATTCCTGATTCTTCTGGGAATTTTTATTTTTACTCAAGTGTTGAGTTTTCTGGGTTGTATTGGGGACTCGTTGTTTCAATTGGTTATTTTAACTTTGTTTAGTTTGTCCGGGTAATTTTTAGAAACTGTTAAAAAGTTCGGGCAGATATCAATAACTCACTTTTTCCCCAGTCGAAAATTTTTTCAAAAGTTGGATTTTTCTCGAGTTTGAAACTTTCTAAGTCATGCAAGTAACGCGGTGGACCCTCTAGAAGACAACAAACCTTAACTCGATTATGTGACCGTCTTGAACTGCCTCTGAACCTTAGGGTTTGTGGCAGTACGGCGTGCCACATGTGAGGCGTTGGCTTGACCCTTCTACGGCTGGACCATTGGTACTGTGGCATGTGATGGATGTTTTTAAACTGATTTCAAGTGTTGAGATATATTGGGGAAATCTTGGGTGTTTGATTATTCGATCTGAAAGTTTAACATTGTCTATTTATCTGGAATGTGATACAATATTTGGAATCCACAAATAGTTATGAGATAACTGATTTGAATGTTATAAATCTAGCAGTTCAGTCTCAATTGATCGGTTGCCACGGAATTTTGATGTGATCAAAAGTCCCTCGGAATCACGTAGCGTACGCGGATACTCGCCGGGTAAACTTAATAGACAGCCACGCCCCAAAGCCCCGACCAAGTGACTGTAGGAGAACCCCGTCGCCAAAAGCATCCGTTAGGGTGCTTGCGGCAGCGGTATTCCGCCTTAGTGCACTTCGTCGACGGCATCCGGGGGTGTGGCCTTCTACTAATGTTTGCGACGAGCATTCGATCAAGATGTCGGGAATCTTGTTCAATTACCCGACTAGATATTGAAAAGAGTTTTCGATTATGAGACTAAAATGCGGGGTTTATAATTGTTACACATGCGATGTCTAAGGAATTCATTTGGTTAGGCATGTGATGTCTAAGGAGGTTGCGGATTCCAACTGTTGTAGTTTTAGACTTTCTTTTTTGTGACCGTAAGTGTAGTATGTAGTTGTATTGCCGGTTTTCGTTGCTATACATCGACGACGATCGGTGTATGCATACTTACTTACGTTGATGATGTGAGATAATATGTGTTGCTGTGATATGTTATGTTGGATCGTCGCATTTTCAATAACCGGGGGTTTTATGTGAGATGAGGGTTTTTATTTTCATTCATGTAAAATTCATTTGTATGTAATATTCTTTTATTGGGGCACTTCCGGGTTGGGGATGATGTCACCACTGTATATTATTTACTTTTCCGCATTAGGTAGACCCAAGGCGGGGAGCACAAGTAACCGGGTTCTAGGGTCCAGTGGGAGACCATCTCGAGGAGTCGAGACCGGATCTCCTAACCGTAGAATTGGCAGTGTTGCTTGCCGCTCCGTAGGGGTCTAGGGATGTGGGTTTGGCTATTCATCGCGACCGTGGAATCCGTGTTTTATACAGGCTCGTATTGAAAACACGGACATCCTAGTATATCCAATATTTCATATATGTTCTTCTACTGCAATGTTCTGTGATGAGATCATATTACTGCCTGAGACGAATGTTTATATTATATATATTGGAGATATATGTTATATTGCAGATTTCGTTTCAAATGTGATGCTTGTGAAGCATAATATAACGGGACTTCATTAATGAGATTAATGAAACTAAAAGAAACCTAAGATGTTGTAGAAACTTGTTTAAAAACTGGTAGCTCTAGTTCTTGCTTTGCATAGTGGTGTTCCTTGTAGAACATCCAGCACCTTATTCGATAAGGAAAGAGCCGAGATCCCTTCACCGGGAGTGAGCTCTTTAGTGAAACTAGTAGATGCTACAAACTCGGTTTGTCTTTTGATTGCTTCTATAGTTCTTGATTTGCACAGCGGTATATATGATATAACCTGCACCTTATTCGATGAGGAAAGGGCCGAAGATCCCTTCACCGGGAGTGACCCCTTTAGCAAAACTAGAAAAGCCTAAAAAAACATTCCATTTAAAATCACTCGATTCTACGACGATATCAAGTTCATTACGCAAAAGGTTTTCTTAAAAACCTGTCGTAACCCTCCGTCAATTTAGGAAGTAGAGTACTTAGTATTCGTGCTGTGTTTGTTGACCTTAGTTAAGGTACAGTGTACGGTAGCTAAGTGATGTCTTCCTATATAGCATATGATGCGATTAGTTAGGACAGTCATATGAATTTGTTGACCTTAGTTAAGGGTCATGTGGGTGGGTCTAATTAATCAAGAAATGACGGGTAGAACTTGACTAGTGCTTATGATTTGTTGACCATAGTTAAGGTCATAAGTCACTAAGGGTAAAATATTATTGGGAATTTCATGTGTTGAAATTTGCAATGAGATTGCATACCTTCTATAAGATAGTTGGATCCCAATACCCGCTGCGAGTAAGAGTTACTCCCGGGAGAGTTTTACACATTGCAATTAGCCGATCAAGTAGGTGTCTAGAAAGGTGTTAATGGGGTCACGCCCATGGGAAAACGGGGTTTACTTTAATTAGGCTCGTGCGAAAGCATGGGGGACCTCCCTCAAAGTACCGACACTGGCCTGGCTGAAAGATTGGAGAACTTGTAGCTTGTAATTAATCCCGGCTAGTCTTTCCTTTTAGGGTTTGAAGGAAGATTTGACTAAAACAGTGGGGGACATCCTGATTAGATATATTAGATAACCAATCTAATCTTGCAAGAGCATACGCTGAGTGTTTTCTTCTTTCTAGGTAGTGACCATATCACGCCTTAATCAAGATAATAATACGGATGTATTGACCGAACCCGCTTGTTATACTGAGCTGGGGAACGTTGGCCCTACTCCAACTTATAATTGTTATAAGACAGAGCAGGAAATTGAGGAATACCAGAATTCCCGTGCCGCCCAAACGAAGAAAGTGCATGCTGATGCATCATCTTCGGGTGTGTTCATTACAGAGAACTGTTTCTCAGTATCCTTTACGTCCTGGGTATGTGATACCGGATCAGGATTCCGTATATGTAATATGTTACATGGGCTACAGAAAGGTAGAGAACTGAGAACGGGTGATAAGTTTCATAAGATAGAAACGGTGCAACAGTTGCAACCAAGTCTGTTGGTCACTATCACCCTGTATTACCAGAATACATTGATTCTGAACGAATGTTATTTGATACCGAACCTGATGTACAACATCATATCAGTCTCTTTATTAGTAAAGAAAAGATATAATTTTGTATTGTTGGATAATGTTTTGAACATTTCCTATATCAAGAGTTGATCGGTTCAGGCACGTTATCTAAAAGCATTGACGTTCTAAATCAAAACTACAGTTCTTAGTATACAGAACACACACAAGAGGAAGAGTTCAGAAATGAACGAATCCTTCTTAAGGCATTGTACACTAGGTCATATCAATATGACCCGACTAGCTGAAGTTACATTAAGATGCATATTTAAATTTGTTTGAATTTTCATCTTATGAAACTTGCCAGTCATGTCATTAAGATAAGATGACCACAGCTCTATTTATTGGAAACAGAGAAAGAGTTAGTGAACTCTTGGGATTGATACATGCTGATGTACGAAGGTCCCCTGTCTACACATGCCAAGACCGGTTCTTTGTACTTCATTACATTCTCTGATGATCTCTCAAGATTAAGATATATGTTTCTGTTGAAACACAAGTCTGAAGCTTTTGAGATATTCACAGAATATAAGTTAGAAGTAGAGAACCAAAATACGGGTATAAGTATTATGTCCTTTGATGAGATCGGGGAAGAGAATACTTGAGCACGGAATTTCTGATCTATTCTAAAAGAGAATGAGATTCTCTCTCAGCATTACTCCTCCGTATACACCATAGCACGATGGTATATCGGGGCGGAGCAATAGCACCCTATATGATATGTTGTGCTCTATGATGAGTACTACTGAGTTTCCTATTTCCTTTTGGGAGTTATGCACTTGAGAAGATGCATACCTATTGAATAGGGTTCAAATCAAATCAGTTGCCTACCACTTCATATGTGATATGAAAAGGGAAGAGCCCATATCTTAAGTTTGTTAAGATTTTGGGTTGTCCGGCCTATGTCTAAAAGGCAAAATCCGGACAAGCTCGAGGCAAAGGCAGATCTGTGGAAGTTTGTTGGATATCCCATGCATATGCAAGGGAATATCTTCTACCTAACCGAGGAACAAAATATGTTTTGTTTCTCAACATGCCACCTTTGTGAAAGGGAATTTCTTGTGAAGAAATTAGTGGTCATGAGGTAGAACTGGAAGGAGTTTCAGCTATACAAACTACAACAAATGATTTGGTAGAACCAAAAGATTCAATAGTAACCAACGAACCTCAGCCTCTCCGCCGATCTAGTAGGGTTCCTCACCCACCTGAAAGATACTTTGGTTTCTCAATGATTGTGGGAGCGAGGATTGCATCATGAGATGATGACCCAACTAGTTTCGAGCTGGCCATCAGGAGTGAGACTCTGTAAGAATGGCTGGATGCTTAGTGATCTGAGATGGAATCCTTATACACCAACAAAGTATGGACTTTGGTTGCTTTATCTGAAGGGTTAAATCCCCATCAGGAGCAAGTATACCTTGAGAAGATTACTTGGTGTACATGGAAAAGTTGAGACTTTCAAAGCTATGCTTAAGTCCTTCCAGATCCTACTTGCCACGGCTACATACCATGACTACGATATCTGGTGGTTGGGTGTCATAACTGCTTTTCTTTTTAGAAGAGAGCGTCTATAAGTACACAGCCAGATGGCTTCGTAGACAGTGGGAGCAGCGGAAACGTGTGCAAGATGCTTTATAGGATAAAGCAGGCATCCCGGAGTTGGAACATCTGTTTTGATGTGGTAGTCAAAGAGTTTGACTTTATCAAAATGGTAGATGAACCTTGTATATACAAAAAGGTAGTAGAGAGTATGGTGGTGATCCTCGTAGAGTACGTGGATGACATACTCTTGATAGGGAAGGAGTTTCCTATGCTACGCTCGGTCAATCTCCGCTTATCACAAGGATTCTCCATATATGATCAAAGTGATACCTCCTAAATCTTAGGTTTTAATCTATGAGATAGATCTAACTGGATGTTCGGATACTCACTAGTTGTAGTGAGATGGTATCAATCGATCCTGGGGAGAATCACTGGAAAGGTTCCAGGGTGATATGGACGACTGAATGTCAGTCGCAGGCATTGTCTTTACCCTCAGTGGAGGGACGGTATGTTGGAAGAGTTCCAAGCTAGATACCGTGACTTACTAGACGATTAAAGGCAAGATACATCGTTACCAAGGATACTACCAAAGAGGCAGTCTGGATATATATAAGTTCATGAGATGAACTTCGTTCCTACCACTGTGTGACAATGGAGTTGTGGCTTTAGCCAAGGAACTACTGTCCCATCAGAAATCCAGATATAATTCTTAGGCAGTATCACCTGATCATGGAGATGGTTGATCTCCAGGGAGATCAAGGTTAGGAGAGTAGACACAGGGGACAACAGCGCGGATCCACTTACAAAGGCCTTTTTCCTTGTAGAGACTTTTATGGGATGGTTGAGTATGAGATACTTCAACCACAGCTAATTGTGGGGTATGTGATACCAAAACAAATGGCCCTAGTGCAAGTGGGAGATTGTTAGTTATATGTATGCCCTAGAAGCCATTACTGTACATGTGATGTATAATGTAATGGATGCTTGGACATATATAGGGAGGACTTTCTTGCTCGACATGATAGTATGCTATCTGGTTGTACTTTATCTTAACATGTACTCTGATTGTCTCTATGTTACATGTTGATAAAGCCCTTAGGATATGTACTCGACTACTGGGACTATGATGAGATCATACTAGTGGGGCCACGGTAGTCGACGAGTACATCCTATAACTGTTCCTAGTCGAGGGTGTATCGAGACAGGGCATCGATACACCAGAGTAGACTAGCGTATACGCATCTTGACCCATATGATGGGCGATGGATGATCCCATATCCATCGGTGTTTGACATCAAGGATGGTGTACGGGTGCTCAGTGGAGACTGGGTACACTGGACGGACTCGCCGAGAACTCCCAGATGGTATTATACCTCACGTCAGATGGCAGTTCTCCAGTGACACTGGTACAGAGTAGTCTGTTGACCCGAGATCGTCATAGAGTCTTCTGTGATTCCCACTGTGCTTTGATTTCCATCATACCATGTCGAAGAGGGCATGCAAAAAGGTGGCTTTTGGGTACAGTCCCGAATCACATGGAGGCAATGAGCGATAGGAGGGGATTCGTCTCTCCCGGTATAGGGAGTTGATGTTGTGCTGTGTTCGATTGACTATAACCGGAAATCCCTGGCCAGGGTTGCTGAGATTTACTGGTAAGTGTTATCAGTAGTTTCTCGAACTGTTATAGACCTTATATCGACACGACTTATCGAGCAACTGGGGTCTGACGTTTACCACCCCTAGGCGAGATATGCGACATATCAGACGACGAGACCGGACTGTACGGGAGTGTTACTGATTGGATTCACATGAGAATGTACAGGCTTGCTTGTTGATCTTCTGAGCTCTCAATACCTGGGTGGCTGTTACGTTTAGCTGACCGCTTGCAGCTTGTGGGTGTTTGATATGATCATCAGCTACTGCCGGCGTATTGACAATTCTTTAGAGTCCTACACAGAGGTTTCTTGACTCAGGCAAAACGGAGTAGGAGCACATATGTGATATGTGCAGGACCGAGGATAATGCAGTATGTGATACCGTATTAGATTCTCGCGATATGAGATATCAGCCGGGTATATGTGATATAGCCGGGTCATCGTATTAGTCGGTTATATGTGATATAGCCGGATTGTCGGATCAAGTGTTGATTCGATAATTTAATGTATAATAATATATATGATATATTAAATTACATTAACTAATATTAGCTCACTAAAAGATTCTTTTTCTCACTCGGGTAATACATTGATATATATGCGATATATGTTAATTGTATTATTTTATTTTGTTACAATAAATATTATATATGTGATATATAATATTGTAACATGATATGATAACTAATGCAACCTGATTAGTGGAGATTAAATATGGTTAGGGTTTGATTTGGGTTAAGTTTTTCTAGATGATTCTAGAGGTTTAGTTTTGTTTTGTGCAAAGATATTTTCAAGTGACTCATTCTTAACCTAACCTAAATCCTAGCCTTGGTTAATTCTCTACAAAGGTTTATTCAACCGTGGTTGCATTATTCATCATATTTATCTTTCATTATTCATCACAAATGGTTTCTAATGATATTGTTCATCTTCTTCCTTCTTTCTTTTCATGAAAAAGCTTTCTAGCATTTTCTAAGTGATGAAAAATGAGTGAGAATTAGAAAACAAATGAGTGCAAAAATCCTACTTCATCATCCTCATCTATCCTTGCCATTTAGATGAGGGTGTTCACTTTATTTAGTGAGTGTAAGCTTGTGTTAATGTAACATTTTCAAAAAGATAAAATATTAATTTTAGGAATTTTTATAATTTAATATTATTTTATTGAATATTTTAATATTTTGGAATTATTAAATGCAAATAAATAGTAAAAATTTGAGAAAAATTATGGAAAATTCTAAAATAGGGTAAATTAGAGAATTATGCCATTTCTAAGTTTAATTGATTAGTTATATACTAAATTAGTGCTAATCGCGATTAAAAATCGCTGATCGTTTTTTTTAGCAAATTTGAGCAAAACATGCACATATCACTTTTTTCTACACTCGTGCATTTTTCTTGCCATGGTTTCTCATTTGGGTTTACTATTTATGTGAGAAGGATTTTGAGAGATTAAGAGAAAGAAAAAGAGAAAAGAATAAAGAATTGGAGGGTTGGTGAGAGAGAGAGGTATGGGCTTCATTTGACTTGAACACTTAGCCATTTTCCTTCATTCCCTCACACATCTCTCTCCCTATTCAGCCCATGGCTGCAGCTGCTGCTTCCTCCCCCTTCCTCCACCTTCAAACCCTCAAATCATCTCAAAAACTACACCAAAACCACACATCCATTTCATCAAAATTGTGCACAAGCTCAAGACCTTCATGATGGACCAAAAAAGCTTGGATTTTGGCTACTAGGGGCAACTCAAGAATTTTCTTGAGTTGCCAAATGAGGTAATTTCTGGATCATTAGCTTAATTCTAGCATTACTTATACCCCATGTTTAGTTTAGAACCGATATTGTGGATTTTTGTGGAGTTCAAGAAAACCTAGTTAGGGTTTGAGGGGAACTTGTGTTGTATTGTGAAATTGAGCTTAGTTGAGGTTATATAAACACCCTAGTGTATGAATTGAGACCCTAACCTGAAGTTTTAAACCAGAATACGGATTTTAGAAACCGATATCGGAAAATTTGTGCAATCTGTAATGAGTATATTGAATCTGCTATCACCCGAGGCACCCTAAAATAAAGTTGATTGGACAGTAGTATGTGCAGGCACCCAGGAAGATACCACGAAGACCCCAGCTCCCACTTCTTCTTTCCGGCCGCCAATTTATCCCAATTGGCCCCAAATTGCGGCCTGGGTCCCACCATTTTGTCTCGTTTTTGTTCTGTAGCTCCTACATGTTCATGTTAGGCCCCTGGTATATATAGATTTGTATAAAGTGACATAGGGTGAAATCTGGGACATATTTCCTAAGTTGCTGTTTTGGATTCGTGTTTCCGTATTCCGTATTTTTGATTCTGCAATTGTCGATTTTGTTTTGCCTCGACTATTTGGCGTTTATACGACAATATAGAGGATTTATTAATGGTTTTGAAGGCGTGCCATAGGTTCTCACCTATAGGCCCCTTATCGTATCGTTTTGGATTTCATGTGCCGTTTTAGCTTGGATTTGGTTTCAATGCGCATATACGACACTTTGATGTGTAGGTACTCATGAAGACTTCGGGACGACAAGAAAATGCGTGGTGATGTCCGCAAATGATGATGCAAGGTGAGTAGATAATATCTACAGGGGGAAGTCGGGTGGATGGCGTATAGCACCCCCGCAGTCCGTAGATAGTATACTATGTAGTTTATTTGTATGATAGTTACAGTGTGCTATGGTGAGTTAGACATAGAAGTAACTAGCGTAGTTCCTAGTTGCGAGCTCTAGGATAGATTTACACCTGCACGCACAACCTTGCATATTCATTATACTTGCACTGTGTTTGATGATATGGGATGACTTTGGAGATGAGTCGATGATGTGGGCTTTGTGCCGCGAGATCGGTGTTTTGATATGATTCATATTTGGGATATGACTTGTGATTCTTGCGGGCTTAGGATGTTTGTTTACCCCCGCATGCATACTTTATTAATGGTATCGATTTGTACTAGACATAGAGTAGTACCCCAGATTATATGATCTGATGATAGTGATACCTGTTATGTGATGAGATAGTGAGATGTTGACCCGTTCCCAGCTATTGGGATGCCGTACGATGATTTACCGTACGAGCCGATATTGATGATAGATCCGCACTCATAACTCGAGAATGTTCTACGATATGTTGTTGAGGCGGGATCACCGACTATATATCTATATATTTATCGACTCAGATTTAGGTGGTTTCCATACCTCTCCTATTTGACTTGATACTTAGATCTGTAGTTGCATAGTAGATTCTTCACTGTGATGTTGATTATTTGATTTCCGCATTTTCATGCTATTCGCATCGCTTGCATATATTTATTGCTACTGTTATCATGCTGTTGGGACACCAGCACCATTATCGATGATGCGTATGTTCCACGTACGCTATTATCGGCTCACACACTTCATCATCGATAATTGCCATGCCACTACACTGTAGTATTGTTGCATCAGGACATGATTCTTGCATGGCATATTGTACACTTATACCTGTACACAATCATAGAGGATTTTGACTGATTAGGGATTTGGGAACCGCAAGATGTTTATATGCGCATACTATTACTCCGTGCTGCAGGATATACTGTTACTTGCATTTCACTTATATTGCCACATGCATCTTGCTTTCTGATTTGCGCATTGAGATAGGTTGTTTCTATGATATTTCTGATATTGAGAGAGGGCTGACCCGGACTGACGGATGCCCGATATATTGAGAGAGGGCTGACCCGGACTGACGGATGCCCGATATATTGAGAGAGGGATGACCCGGACTGACGGATGCACGATATTGAGAGAGGGCTGACCCGGACTGACGGATGCCCGATATATTGAGAGAGGGCTGACCCGGACTGACGGATGCCCGATATATTGAGAGAGGGCTGACCCGGACTGACGGATGCCCGATATATTGAGAGAGGGCTGACCCGGACTGACGGATGCCCGATATATTGAGAGAGGGCAGACCCGGACTGACGGATGCCCGATTTTGAGAGAGGGCTGACCCGGACTGACGGATTCCCGATATATTGAGAGAGGGCTGACCCGGACTGACGGATGCCCGATATATTGAGAGAGGGCTCACCCGGACTGACGGATGCCCGATATATTGAGAGAGGGCTGACCCGGACTGACGGATGCCCGATATTGAGAGAGGGCTGACCCGGACTGACGGATGCCCTATATATTGAGAGAGGGCTGACCCGGACTGACGGATGCCCGATATATTGAGAGAGGGCTGACCCGAACTGACGGATGCCCGGTATGTGAGGATTTACGTGCCGATGCTAGGCACAGGTTTTCATGATGTTTTCGAGTGTCGATACTAGGCACTCAGGTTTCATGCTTTTGGTTATATCCTCAAATTTTCCATGCATATGCTTTATGATATTTACATACATGATGCTTATTGTCATTGGGTGACGGGTGGACGGGTTCCACGTTTTTACAGACTTGATTACATACAGACTGGATTTACATTGATCATACTTCATTTGTATATATAACAGGGTATGAGGGCTCTGTTATATATACCCTTACACCAATATTAGTGGTATGGGACGCTAATATACGTGTATTGATACTTCATCATATTTACTTCATGCAGACATACCTTATACTGATGACATGTTATTACCTGAGTACCTGGCACTACATACATATTTAGATGTTACCTTGCCACCTTATCATACTTCAGATGTACTCTTGTGGTTATATTACTGATTGTTGACCTAGGTTTATGTCTTGCATTCGGTTTCTGCTTGTAGATATTTCTATTCACGAGTTGGCAACTCACCCCCGTTGTGCCACAGTTCTTGCAGGTTCTGCCGTACAGGTTCTATTGCAGCATTTCTGGCACACTACTTCCTTGCGGGTGCATTGCTTTTGGTAGGTGGATTCTTTTGCATCAAGAACCACCATTGTATTTATTTTATTCATTGTATCTAGAATTTCGATCAACCAAAACATGTATATTGTTTCAGACCTAGATTTTAGTGATGTATTATTCGACCTTAGAGTCGCGCTTAGTAGTATTGCAGTTTTCTTGTTGTTTTTGAGTTCTTTTGGTTTGACCCTCGCCTTTCGGCGTTGTATATTCTTATTGCTTGTGTGGTTGTGGCCGTCATTTGACGAAGAGCTAGCTCCCGCTTGGGGATGCCTTTATCATTGCATATATTGTTATCCTTGTTGTACCCCATTCGGGGCCAGTTTTACAAAAGAAACTCTGCCGAAATTTTTAGAAAAGACTTTACTGTTTTAAAATGCATATTCGGCTTAGTTATAAAAAAATAACCTTGATTTCAAACATGTATTTCTTCACTTCTTTAAACCAGTTTCTTTACTTATTCTTAAAAAATGGTTTTAGATTTCTGGGCTTTTGGCTTACTTGGATCAGTTGGAGTCCTATAGACTTCATATAGTTCAAGGGCCAGTCACGTGCTCTTTCGGGTCGTGACAAAGTTGGTATCAGAGCGCTAGGTTGACCTTGGTTCGAGTTTAAGTTTGAATATGTGGAGCCTACGGCGTTTATATATATACGGAACTTAGGCTTGACCTTACGGAACTTAGACTTAGTCGAGGGGGTATTAGACCCGAACTTTCGTCGTATAGGATGACCCTTGGTTGATGGAATAGGTGACTAAAGTAGAGTGACGTACCGTTGGTATGTTCCGCGGCATACTTACGACACGCCACTCCGCTTAAGGAACCTTAGGATGTACATATTTTCGAGATCAGTGATTCTCTTTATATCCATGATTTTATATCCATTTGAGATCCCCGATTCTATTAGTTTCATGGTCATACCTCCATTGATGTTGTTCCTTCCTATGATCATGTATCCACTCTGGATCTGTTGTTCTCTTTCTTGCCATTGATTTGCTCTCTTCGATACTCGATTGAGGTTCCTGTCGCCATGTTTGAGCGCAGTTTGGGCTGCTGCTAGGGTTACGGTCAGGGCGAGCTCGTCTGGTACGAGGGCCGATCATTGTGTTTTCTGGTGACATGGGAACGTCTCGAGTTAGTATTGGTGACTGTGACCTCTAGTGGAGGCGAGTGCTTGGTTTTGCACCGGGTGATCGGGTCATTGTTAGAGCTGCCAGTTGAGAAAGGACTGTTGATGTACAGCATACCTCAAAGATTATGATGTCTCCTACCGTGCAGACAGATGGACCAGCTGTTGCGGAGATTGACAGGATGTCGCTTCCGGAGCTTACGAGCTGAGATTGTCGGAGCTTCCAGGAAGATATGAGACAGATGATAGCTAGTCTACCCGATTTGAGAGACGAAGGTGATTCGTCCGATTTATGCACCGGAGCGGGACAGTTGAGTTGAAGATTTCCAGTGTGGAGAGTCTTACTCAGATCTAGAGCAGACCGATTCAGAGATGACCGCCAATGTGTCGCCTTTCCTGGAGGATTGAGGCGTTGTTCGTCGTACAGGCGAATGAGCCAGTTGCTGCTGCAAATGACGAGATATCGCCGAAATGGTTGGAGCTACTGCAGCATGAGCATGTACTTAGAGATATGATGGACGGTCGCTAGTCACCTGACGACTAATGACTAGGACATGTGGTTCGTTCGTTTACCGATGCGAGGTCATCAGATAGATTGTTTCCAGCTAGAGACGACTTCACGCAGGTTCGTTGAGAATCGATAGAGACGATCGAATGTCAGGAGCCCCTTTTCCAAGTTTAAAGTATACGGAAAGACATGCAGGTGATTCTATGGACCCTCTAGAAGAATGAAACCCTAACTCTACTTAATGACCGTGTGAAAGCCTTTGAACCTTAGGGTTTGCGGCAGTTCCACGGCGCCATTAGTGAGGCTTGGGTTTGCCCTTCTACGGCTGGACCACCGACGCTGTGGCATGTACTCGATACTATTAAACTGTACCCATGATGTTGATCTCTTGGGGGATTAAGAGGTTCTGACGAGTCGATCGGATGATTCGACATCATTCGGATATCATGTGATGGGATGCATTGCTTGGGAGACTCCAGATACGAGTATAGCCGTTGGAGCATAGTCCATGCAGCCACGATGAGACGAGTCCAAATCAGTTGACATTGAAGCAGAGTGAATAAAGGAGTTCGCAAGAGATTTCGACGAGATGACGTCCCACTCCGCTGACATCAGAGATGTGTTACGCACCCAGAGGCGTGGTATATGGATATATTTTCCAGAAAGAAGCGCGATAAGTATGCAGCCATTCCGGAATAAGAATTTGCTTCAGCGATGGATGGTGACTTCCGGGCAATCCAGTAGGAATGAGATTTGAGAGAGAAATCTCGACAGGACCTTTCTGGAAAACGATATGAGAAGACCTAGACCCAGGAGTGGTCATATTGTGCACACCCAGCTGGACAGAGTTCGGCATCGTCGACGAGGTAGTTGACCAGGCTCGGATAAGGAACTTACCCAGATACGTTGCGAATTGATCAAGGACGGACGAGTGTTGAGTATTCCTCCGATGATTGGGACGTGTTCCCGAGGACCTGTTCGGCCTGACATCTTCTACAGAATGATGAATCTACAGAGTACGCAATTTCGAGTCCATGTGAGAGGTTTCAGATTGACCGTGGCCGAGATCAGTGCAGTGCGTAGTTATGCATGGCGTGACGTCATAGTGGATGACGATAGAGACAGGTGGAACAAGAGGTTCGTGCGAGACACTGACGAGCTGTCATTACTTCCCGTCGAGACTAGAGACCTGATATGCTTACAGAGGCGTTGGGATGCGACCAATTTCCGAGAAAATGTTGCGCTGAGGACACAGATGTCTATCGAGTGAGAAGAGATTATGCAAGAGAGCCAGCCTCTGTACAGATCGGCATAGGCATGATTGGAAGAGACCCTGAGCAGGATTCCTTCCGGGACATTGCTACAATGATGTTTGCACCCAGGATCAGATGTGTGACGTGCTTTCAGAGAGCCAGAGGCCGACGCCAGTGATATGCTGCCTTACGAGTGGTCGTGAGGATTGACCGAGAGATGACCAAAGAAGTGCCAGAATGGAATCGTCCCCGTTAGCGCACCTGACAGGGCCGATGAGCCAATTGACTGCGAGATTGGTAATCTACAAAGAAGATAAGGACCCAGAGTCAGAGGATGACAGACCGTGAGCAAGAGGTAAGTAGATATCGTGCGCTACTAGCATTGGATGCACCGACTCCTTCTCGACCTTGAAGGAGGAACTACCGAAGACGGTATTTATGATTGTGATTTTGTGATTCGATTATCACGTATCCGTCATCTTGGATTTTGGTATTTAGGCGTTCTGTTTGCATGATTTAGTTTTGATGACTGAGTTTCATGATATTTGTTTCATGCAACCACTGGATATTTATATTTTGCGCATAGTTATTACATTCGAGGTATTGATTGTGATTTCACGCCTATCTTATACAGTGATTTGATTTACACTTCCAGCATAGTTTTCATGCACCTTTAGTGTTTTGATATACGATTTTGGTGCACGCCAGATGCACCAAATCGGGATTCTTCGTGCATGTCACATGCACCTGATTTCTACTGTCAGGCACACACGTTGCCTACGACAGATGTTTCGTGCACACCAGTTGCACCTAGATATTGTTTTGTACACTTGTTTGACACATATATGGATTTTGATTCCTTGCGCACCAGACGCACAGGATATTCTTATATATGCATTTTTGGGGATTGATTTCTAGTAGAGCAGTACATTTTTATGATATTCTCTATGTATTGATGTTTTCGGAGCCCCGACAAATTGGATTATTATTGAAATTGTCTTAGTATTGGGGGTTTAAATTTAAATTCGGGGACCGAATTTCATTAAGGGGGATAGATTGTAACATTTTCAAAAAGATAAAATATTAATTTTAGGAATTTTTATAATTTAATATTATTTTATTGAATATTTTAATATTTTGGAATTATTAAATGCAAATAAATAGGAAAAATTTGAGAAAAATTATGGAAAATTCTAAAATAGGGTAAATTAGAGAATTATGCCATTTCTAAGTTTAATTGATTAGTTATATACTAAATTAGTGTTAATCGCGATTAAAAATCGCTAATCATTTTTTTTAGCAAATTTGAGCAAAACATGCACATATCACTTTTTTCTACACTTGTGCATTTTTCTTGCCATGGTTTCTCATTTGGGTTTACTATTTATGTGAGAAGGATTTTGAGAGATTAAGAGAAAGAAAAAGAGAAAAGAATAAAGAATTGGAGGGTTGGTGAGAGAGAGAGGTATGGGCTTCATTTGACTTGAACACTTAGCCATTTTCCTTCATTCCCTCACACATCTCTCTCCCTCTTCAGCCCATGGCTGCAGCTGCTGCTTCCTCCCCCTTCCTCCACCTTCAAACCCTTAAATCAACTCAAAAACTACACCAAAACCACACATCCATTTCATCAAAATTGTGCACAAGCTCAAGACCTTCATGATGGACCAAGAAAGCTTGGATTTTGGCCACTAGGGGCAACTCAAGAATTTTCTTGAGTTGCCAAATGAGGTAATTTATGGATCATTAGCTTAATTCTAGCATTACTTATACCCCATGTTTAGTTTAGAACCGATATTGTGGATTTTTGTGGAGTTCAAGAAAACCTAGTTAGGGTTTGAGGGGAACTTGTGTTGTATTGTGAAATTGAGCTTAGTTGAGGTTATATAAACACCCTAGTGTATGAATTGAGACCCTAACCTGAAGTTTTAAACCAGAATACGGATTTTAGAAACCGATATCGGAAAATTTGTGCAATCTGTAATGAGTATATTGAATCTGCTATCACCCGAGGCACCCTAAAATAAAGTTGATTGGACAGTAGTATGTGCAGGCACCCAGGAAGATACCACCAAGACCCCAGCTCCCACTTCTTCTTCCCGGCCGCCAATTTATCCCAATTGGCCGCAAATTGTGGCCTGGGTCCCACCATTTTGTCTCGTTTTTGTTCTGTAGCTCCTACATGTTCATGTTAGGCCCCTGGTATATATAGATTTGTATAAAGTGACCTAGGGTGAAATCTGGGACATATTTCCTAAGTTGCTGTTTTGGATTCGTGTTTCCGTATTCCGTATTTTTGATTCTGCAATTGTGGATTTTGTTTTGCCTCGACTATTTGGCGTTTATACGACGATATAGAGGATTTACTGATGGTTTTGTAGGCGTGCCATAGGTTCTCACCTATAGGCCCCTTATCGTATCGTTTTGGATTTCATGTGCCGTTTTAGCTTGGATTTGGTTTTAATGCGCATATACGACACTTTGATGTGTAGTTACTCATGAAGACTTCGGGACGAAAAGCAAATACGTGGTGATGTCCGCAAATGATGATGCAAGGTGAGTAGATTATATCTACAGGGGGAAGTCGGGTGGATGGCATATAGCACCCCCGCAGTCCGTAGATAGTATACTATGTAGTTTATTTGTATGATAGTTATAGTGTGCTATGGTTAGTTAGACGTAGAAGTAACTAGCGTAGTTCCTAGTTGCGAGCTCTAGGATAGATTTACACCTGCACGCACAACCTTGCATATTCATTATACTTGCACTGTGTTTGATGATATGGGATGACTTTGGAGATGAGTCGATGATGTGGGCTTTGTGCCGCGAGATCGGTGTTTTGATATGATTCATATTTGGGATATGACTTGTGATTCTTGCGGGCTTGGGATGTGTGTTTACCCCCGCATGCATACTTTATTAATGGTATCGATTTGTACTAGACATAGAGTAGTACCCCAGATTATATGATCTGATGATAGTGATACCTGTTATGTGATGAGATAGTGAGATGTTGACCCGTACCCAGCTATTGGGATGTCGTACGATGATTTACCGTACGAGCCGATATTGATGATAGATCAGCACTCATAACTCGAGAATGTTCTACGATATGTTGTTGAGGCGGGATCACTGACTATACGTCTATATATTTATCGACTCAGATTTAGGTGGTTTCCATACCTCTCCTATTTGACTTGATACTTAGATCTGTAGTTGCATAGTAGATTCTTCACTGTGATGTTGATTATTTGATTTCCGCATTTTCATGCTATTCGCATCGCTTGCATATATTTATTGCTACTGTTATCATGCTGTTAGGACACCAGCACCATTATCGATGATGCGTATGTTCCACATACGCTATTATCGGGTCACACACTTCATCATCGATAATTGCCATGCCACTACACTGTAGTACTGTTGCATCAGGACATGATTCTTGCATGGCATATTGTACACTTATACCTGTACACAATCATAGAGGATTTTGACTGATTAGGGATTTGGGAACCGCAAGTTGTTTATATGCGCATACTATTACTCCGTGCTGCAGGATATACTGTTACTTGCATTTCACTTATATTGTCACATGCATCTTGCTTTCTGATTTGCGCATTGAGATAGGTTGTTTCTATGATATTTCTGATATTGAGAGGGGGTTGACCCGGACTGACGGATGCCCGATATATTGAGAGAGGGCTGACCCGGACTGACGGATGCCCGATATATTGAGAGAGGGCTGACCCGGACTGACGGATGCCCGATATTGAGAGAGGGCTGACCCGGACTGACGGATGCCCGATATATTGAGAGAGGGCTGACCCGGACTGACGGATGCCCGATATATTGAGAGAGGGCTGACCCGGACTGACGGATGCCCGATATTGAGAGAGGGCTGACCCGGACTGACGGATGCCCGATATATTGAGAGAGGGCTCACCCGGACTGACGGATGCCCGATATATTGAGAGAGGGCTGACCCGGACTGACGGATGCCCGATATATTGAGAGAGGACTGACCCGGACTGACGGATGCCCGATATATTGAGAGAGGGCTGACCCGGACTGACGGATGCCCGATATATTGAGAGAGGGCTGACCCGGACTGACGGATGCCCGGTATGTGAGGATTTACGTGCCGATGCTAGGCACAGGTTTTCATGATGTTTTCGAGTGTCGATACTAGGCACTCAGGTTCCATGCTTTTGGTTATATCCTCATATTTTCCATGCATATGCTTTATGATATTTACATGCATGATGCTTATTGTCATTGGGTGACGGGTGGACGGGTTCCACGTTTTTACAGACTGGATTTACATTGATCATACTTCATTTGTATATATAACAGGGTATGAGGGCGCTGTTATATATACCCTTACACCAATATTAGTGGTATGGGACGCTAATATACGCGTATTGATACTTCATCATATTTACTTCATGCAGACATACCTTATACTGATGACATGTTATTACCTGAGTACCTGGCACTACATACATATTTAGATGTTACGTTGCCACCTTATCATACTTCAGATGTACTCTTGTGGTTATATTACTGATTGTTGACCTAGGTTTATGTCTTGCATTCGGTTTCTGCTTGTAGATATTTCTATTCACGAGTTGGCAACTCACCCCCGTTGTGCCACAGTTCTTGCAGGTTCTGCCGTACAGGTTCCATTGCGGCATTTCTGGCACACTACTTCCTTGCGGGTGCATTGCTTTTGGTAGGTGGATTCTTTTGCATCAAGAACCACCATTGTATTTATTTTATGCATTGTATCTAGAATTTCCATCAACCAAAACTTGTATATTGTTTCAGACCTAGACTTTAATGATGTATTATTCGACCTTAGAGTCGCGCTTAGTAGTATTGCGGTTTTCTTGTTGCTTTTGAGTTCTTTTGGTTTGACCCTCACCTTTCGGCGTTGTATATTCTTATTACTTGTGTGGTTGTGGCCATCATTTAACGAAGAGCTAGCTCCCGCTTGGGGATGCCTTTATCATTGCATATATTGTTATCCTTGTTGTACCCCATTCGGGGCCAGTTTTACAAAAGAAACTCTGCCGAAACTTTTAGAAAAGACTTTACTGTTTTAAAATGCATATTCGGCTTAGTTATAAAAAAAATCTTGATTTCAAACATGTATTTCTTCACTTCTTTAAACCAGTTTCTTTACTTATTCTTAAAAAATGGTTTTAGATTTCTGGGCTTTTGGCTTACTTGGATCAGATGGAGTCCTATAGACTTCATATGGTTCAAGGGCCAGTCACGTGCTCTTTCGGGTCGTGACAGTTAACGAAACTTCAAGGTAGATCATCTTTGTATCGAAGATCGGAAGGAAGACTGCATCTTTCTCTTCGCGGAACCTCTCGAGAGTTCGGAACACGATGATCGCAGCGAAGGGACTTCAACACGGAGCTATTGAAGTGAAGAACCGGATCTACAAAGGTTGTAATCCCTCTCACTTAGTGTTAAAGAGTTTAACATGCTTGTTTTCGCCTAAACCCTAGTTTAAAGATCCGGCTTCGGGTTGTTCGGCACGGCTAATTTTTTTAATCGGGCATGGTTGATGCCTCGTAGAACCTTGTGCGCGTGCATAGCAACCCTACAGCGTGCACTGTATCTAATCAGGATATCTCCCGCTGTATCCTCAAATTCTCCCCCAAACCTGAAAGAAGAATTAGTCGGGATCACCCGAGGAGTAAACCAACTCATCAGTAGGAATCGGGATCCAACTATCATCGCATGATAACTTGATGGAATCCACTCAAGTCACCACACTCCAGAAGGTATGCGCAAGCCTGACAAGTTTCCTGTATGTTTAAAACTCCCGATGTGATTTTTACCCCTAACGACTTCTTTTCCTTGATAGAGACCAACGTGCCATAAGTCGCTAGTCAAGTTCAACCCGTCATTATCCAAAATTGATCTAAACCCACCCTCACAAGCCCTTGATAGAGACCAACGTGACTATGCGTATGTCCTAGATAATCGCATATCTATGCTACAGACAAGTATCACGCAGCTATCGTACACTATGTCTTAATAGAGACCAACGTACATAGCATGAATACTACGAGGTACCTACCTGAAATGACGGAGGGCTACGACTGGTTTTTGGCGAAAAACCTTTAACGTAATAAACATCATCTCGTTGAAGGAATCCGGATTAGAAATATATAGTAGCGAAAACCTTTGCTAAAGAGGTCACTCACGGTGAATGGATCTCGGCTCTTTCCCCGTAGAATGAGGTGCAGGATATTCCAACTGAATACCGCGATGCAAAGAAAAAGTAATCGACTATGGTGAAGTTATTACCCTGACGTAAACCTCTGTCCAAGGGTTCACTCCCGATGAAGGGATCTCGGCCCTTGCATCGTCGAATGAGGTGCTGGATATTCATAACCGAATACTAATGTGAAAAAAAAACGTCCTTGTAATAACATTTTTTGAAAAATGTTCCAACAACATCGAATAGGTTTATTTCCCTTGCATTGATCTGAATCAACGCAGTCCCATCAATTAATCACATCAGAAAAGAACAAAAATAAAATATACGTATATGCCATCCACATTCGCCACTGGGTCCCGTCATCACCCTTTAGGTTACTTAACTAACGACAGAGCGGGGACTAGACTAGCGCGGGTGTAAAAGATATACAACATCTACTAGTATATATATCAATATATAATAATCGCTCCAGGCGTGATAAATGCAACACCACAGAAAAGTAATAAGCATCACAGAACAATACAGATAATCTGGGAGCCTCGGGTTTCCATTGAGCCGCAAATGAAACCCGACGTTCCCATGGTCGTGTGGATAGCCTGTGCAATGAAAACCTAGACCCCTACGAGCGCGGCAAGTTACCCGCCAAAACCAGAAGCGAGGCAGCCCCCTTCAACAAAGTGAATGGACCACCCAGCACTTCACGGAATCCGGTAACTTGAGCACCCTTCCTTGGGTCAACCTGTACCCCCTACGAGTGCGGCGAATAGCCCGCCAATTCTAGAGTGAAGCCCCCTCCGCCTCAAAGCCATGAGATGCGGGCTCGTTGCTCTCTAGAACCCGGCTATCCGTGCACTCCACCGCGGGGTAATCCTAGTACAGAAAATAAAATATGTACAACGGTGACATCGACCTCAACCTGGTCATGCCCCAAAAGAATAATATACAAACAGGCAGTGACGGCAGTCCACATGTCGGACTCTCGCCCCGCGATATCAAAAGTACAAATAAATCCAAACTGCACTACCATTGCACCCAAGCTATCCACCACGACAAATCCGCAACAATACAGCACAACACAGAACATCAACGTGAATGTCACGTTCGCAAACCCGTCTAAAATGACTATAGCGATTAGACAAGATTTACCGATCAAATGACATCACAGTCATAGATAGAAATGTAATGTACTGCAAACTTTAAACAATGCTAGAAAATATCGTCTTCGAAATAACCCCCGAATAGCCCCAAAACAATTAGATAACTCCATATCAAAACTGGGCTAAACAAACAATACCACCAAACCAAGATTCCAGAGACCAGACAACACCCAAAAAATCAAACCCAGAAGCCACCAAACGACCGGCGAGCTCAGATTTTGCCCCAAAGGGCTGGGCCAAAATCCGAGGTCCTGGGGTCGTTTTTGGGGTGTAGGCTTGTGGTCATGTCAGTAGTCTTCTGCACTTGTTTAAATAATTTTAGAAGACACTTTTTAAAACGACAGAAACAGGAATGCATTTTGGTGTGAATCGGGTTTGTTTCGATTTCAATAGATTGACATTGTCTAAACAAGCTAGTAAAGGTTAATGGCATGGCTCTGAAACCATGTTGGGTGCGGCAGCACCCCGGCCGTCAATCCGAGGCCAAATGCAGAACAACAATTTTATAACTTTGCACTACCACAACCAAATACCCATATCGTTCCATTAACACAAACTAGCAAACTAAAAAAGGGTTAGAATGGCTATACCAATCGATCCGTGCCCTTCGGTCTTCAATCTCCGTCCCATGCTTGTCGCGGCTTCCCCGACGAAGTTCGCCCTCCGGTCTCGCTTGTCGAAATGGCACCACATCGAGAAATCTTTATACGGGCTCCCGCTTCAAACCGAAGCAACTCGGACATGAAGTTTGCTAGCCGACATGCCCAAGATTGAAGTAGAGAGAGTGTAGAATACTTTGTCTCAAGACATCCAAGTATTTGGGTGGAGGTAAATTGAAGTTGCCACTTGGTTGAAAATGTGAGCAAAGAATTTTTTTTCTTGAGAAAAAAGAAAATGAGCTTGCACCAAAATTGGGCTCAGCCAAAGCAGCTCTCGGCCACACAAGAAGAAAAATGGTTCACTGGCTTATGATTGGAAGAGGTGAGCATATGCAAGCAAGTAGTGAGAATAAGGAAATCAACATAATAAATTAAACCCCATTCTCCAAAAACCCACAGCACACTCACTTCACACAAAAAATCTTCACAAATCCAAAACCATTTAATGCAAAGTGTACACCTCACCAATCAAGCCCATACCCAAAATAAAACATGCTGCCTTGACATCGAAATGCCCATCAAAGGAAAAGGGCAAAAAAAGGATGCTAACAAATTCCATGCTCACAATTTCCAATATTAACATTTAAACTAAAATGTTAAATCCACAAAAATTAAAATGGCAACTCTAAAGTAAACTCGTAACGGATCACGAGAATACCCATCATCCGTATATACATACCCGCATCCGTATTCCGACTGAATACGGATGCAACAAGACTAAAATATTCCAACACAATATAATACTAGGATCTGGCTTAAACCAAAGCCCACTAGTATTATCCGTCTGAATCATGACACGTGCACAAGTGCACGTGTATGTTCGAACCTTGCCATAAAACCATACGGCCTCTACAACGTTTCGCTCGAACATGGGAAACTGTCTGTGGGGGACTCTAATGACTCATCAATACGCTAGCAGTGGATTAAACCATAAGCACATCAGTGGCACTAGCTGTACGTAACGGCTGCCGAGGTACTGAGCGAAAGGGAAGACGATGAGCGAACTCATCCAGGAACCCTACTGAGCCTGACAGTGATAATATCCGTACAGTCCGGTCCGTTCGTCTATGAGTATCGCATATCGGGTCTAGGGGGTGGATAAAGTCAGACCCTTAACAATGCGATAATTCGAGTAGGTATGAAACCCATCACCACCTGAGAAACTACTGATCCTAGATCAGTAATTCTCAACAACCTTGGTCAAGGATTTCTGGTGATGGCCACTCATGCACAGCGCGGCATCAATCCCCAATACCGGGAGAGACGAATCCCCGACGATCTGCTCACTACCTCCATGTGGCTCGGGACTGTACCCAACTAAAACCTGTTTGCACGACTCCTTTGAACCGTGGTAGGATAGTAATCAAAGCACAGTGGGAACTCACACGAGACAAATGACGATCTCAGGTCGACTGACTAACCTGTACACATGTTACTTGGGAACTGCTATCTGACAATAGGTATAGTACCAACTAGCAGGTTCCCAGCGAGTCCATCCAGTGTACTCATAACCCAATGAGCGCCTGTATGCTATCTTAGGTGAACAAACTGTCACCAATGGCTTGTGAGACCTGGCCACCGCCCCTCGTCGGAGTCTCGATCAGTATACACTAGTCTACTCGGGAGTATCGATGCCCAGTCTCGAAACTCCCACGACTAGGGACATTTAAGGATGCGCTTATAGACCCCATCTCCCATGTATATGATCGCCATCATACTGCTGGCAGTCAAGCAAGAATCATATGGGCTCTATCAACATGTAATAGTGATGATAAAGACAAACCAAATAGCATACTATCATCTCGAGTAAGACTGCACTACCGGTATAGGTCCTCCCTCAATCATTGCAATCACGTGCCTGCGATCCAATAATTGACTTTGAGGGCACTATATCTAACAATTACTCGGGCCATCTGTTATGTTTACTTTCCGTCATTTTAAGGGGGTTTTCAAAGCATGGTTTGCATCGAACTCTTAGAATAATATTGAATCCCAATCGAAATGATTATATAATAGCATGAAGCAAGTATGTAAAACTTTCCTGACGATGTATCGATGATGATACGACAGCGACGTGGCACAGTGGTGCACTACGTCTATGGAAGCGGCAACGGCGCGATCATGACTCGAGCGCGGCTAGGCCCGACTCGGCAAACTCGACCTCGGCTTGAACTTTGGTTCGACGGCTCGGCAACGATGGCTCGGGTGATGCTATGGTGACGATGACGCAGAGCACGGTGTGCCGTTGGTAAGGTCATTGGCGTAGGGTTAGCCGGCGACAGTGATGGGTGCTCGTCGGAGTTTGGTGATGGCTAGGGGATGCTGGGGTTCTTGGTTTTAGGGATGCAGGTGATGGTAGCGTCGGGCGGTCAAGGTAAAGGGAGGGGGGAAGGGGCGACGGGAAGGTGAGGGATGGTCGGCGGTGGGGTAGCGACAGCGAGGCTGGAGTTGCAGGGGAAAGTGTGGTGTTGGGTCGGCCAGAGCTTGGAGTCAGGGCTTGGGCTTGCAATAGCCGGAGCTGCAGTGGTAGAGGGTGGTCGGGAGCTCGGATACAGCGACGGTGCAGAGATGGCTCCGATGAGGTGAGGAACTTGGCGAGGGGGTGCGCAGGCAAGGGTGCTCGTGGAAGGAGGTGGCCGCGGTTTTAAGGAGGAAGCGAGGAGTTAACGAGGTTGCTATGGTCGGAGGTGATGCATGAAGAGGAAGGAGGTGGCCGCGATGGTTGATGGGTCCGCCGGAGGTCGAAGGTGGAGGTGTGGTTGGACTCACGATGGGTTAGGGTGGTGGTCGGTGGTTGTTGAGAGGAGAGGGAAGTGAGGTGATGGTTGAGGAGGGGAGGAGGAGGACTCGACGCGACGGCGACAACGACGCGCAGCGAAGGCGAAGGAGTGGGTAGGGTTAGGCGGTGGGAACAAGTGAGAAAAGGAGGGAAGTGAGAATAGAGAGTGGGAGAGAGTGAACACGAGGTGAGAAAGAAAGAGAGAACGTAGGTGAGATGAGAGAGAGAACGTGGGTGAGACGAGAGAGAGAGAGAGAGAGAGAGAGAGAGAGAGAGAGAGAGAGACATGAGGGGAGGGATATAATTAAAATTTTTGAAAGAATAATAAATGTGAGTAATGAAGAGTTAATATAATTAGTTAATAGGTTTTAAGGGAATTTATTTGAAATTGATGAGGATATCTCTTTTTTTTGAATTTTGAAATGGAGAAAAATATTTGTTGTTTGAAGAGGAGGGTTTTGGGTTGGGTTTGTAGGAAAGCAAAATAATTAGAATAAGTATGTATAGGAAGGAGATAAAATATAAATAGGATAAAATAAAATGGGTAGACTATTTAGACTAACACTTTATTTTAAAATACTGGTATTGGCTTACAAAAAGGGACTGGGTTTTACATCATATCGTCCTTACAAAAAAAAATTCATCCTCGAAATTTAAAGAACGATAACAAGAAGGTAACGATGCAAACGGCTACTCGAAAAGATGTGGGAACCTTGAACGTATATCCTCCTCACGTTCCCAGGTAGATTCCCTAGGTGAACGACCGCCCAACTTTTCTGTCTGTCCTGGGCCTTCTTAATGTGCTGTCTGATCATCTAGACACTGTCTACCATCAACTTGAGACGTGTACCGAGACTTTCCTCTAAAATTTTCCCAAAAGTGCAAAATGAATCTAGTGTCCCGATCTGATACTATACATATCGGAACTCCATGAAGTCGCACTACCTCTTGCATGTATTTCTCCGCACGCGACTCCGTCGACTGTCCCACTCGGATGGGTATAAAGTGTGCTGCTTTCGTAAGATGGTCGACGATAATCCAAATGACATTGTTGCTTCTTGGACTCCGTGGTAAAGCAGTCGCAAAATCCATAGTGATGTGCTCCACTTCCACTCGGGTATCGAAAGCGGTTGCAACAGTCTAGTTGTTCTCTGGTGTTCTGCCATTACTTGCTGGCATACTAAGCACTTGGATACAAACTGTATGTCTACGGTAGCGCCCCGGCCGTCTGTATGAGGACAAAATGCGGAAACGAAAACTTTTTCAAATTAGAAAACTGGCGCTATCGTATGCTTAAAACCCGGATCGGACCATTAACCTACTACTAGCTATCTAGAGAAGGGATAGAATGCTATACCGAGCGATCCGTGTCCTTCGGTCTTCGGCTACCATCCCAAGCTCCTCGCGGCATCTCCGGTATCGATCTCCTCGTCGAAAAGGGCACTACATCGAGAAGTCTTTTTACGGGCTCCCACCTCCGAACCGAGGCAACTCGGACACGATGTTGGCTAGCCGACGTGTCCAAGATTGCTGTAGAATATACGTAGAAACCTCTGTCTCAAGGGGTTATTAGAAGTTGCCTTGAAGGAGGGAAGAGGAAAAATGAACTTTGAAATGGAGCTATATCTTTTGCATGAATGAAAATGAGATGCATAAAAATCTCTCACACCAATCTTGTGGCTGTCCAAATGAGGGGTTCGGCCATCAAAAGAGAAGGGGGTGAGCACAATCAAGAGGTGGTGACCATAAGAAAAAGGGAACAAAAACCCATCCCAAAACATCACCCTCAAAGTCTTTTTCTAATCCTATCATATTAATGCAAGAAAAGAAATGATGAAAAAGAAATCAATCTCATCTAGAACCTTCATGAAGCTACCATGTCACGACCCGAAAGTACGGAACATGACCGGCACTTAAACTACGAACGTCTCGAGGCGTACGTAATCTAAGTAAACCGAAAACCCAGAAATCCAAACCAAGAAAAGATGTAGAGTGTAGGAAAAACCAACTTAAAGCAAGTAGTTTCAATAGCATAAGCCGAATTATGCGGTTTTTAAAAACACCAAAAATTTCCTGAAAATTTCGGCAGAGTCTCCTTTGTAAATACTGGCCCCCAAATGGGATACAACATGAATAGTATACGAAATCAATAAAAAGGCATCCCCAAGAGGGAGCTAGCTCTTCGTCAACCGACGGCCACAACCACACAAGCAATATAATATACAACGCCAACGGCGAGGATCAAAACTCAAATATAAACTCAAAACAACAAGAAATCCACAGAAATATAACGCGCGACTCTAAGGTCGAAAGAATAACATCACTGGTCTCTATCTCAAAAATAAATACATGTTTGGTTGATGGAACTTCTAGATACAACAGAATAATGATATACAAGATATATAATAGGGGTACGATATAAGTAAACCCACCTACGAGCAAGTCACCCGGAAATGGGAAGCAGTGCCAGCAAAGCCGTAATGAAACCTGTACGGCAAAACCTGCAAGAAACTAGGGCACAACGGGGGTGAGTTGCCAACTCGTGAATAGAAAAACATCTACGGAAAGAAATCGCATAAATAACGCAACCTAGGTCAATGATCATAATATATCCTCAATTATATATATAACCTGCAGCCTATAACAAAGGCTAGGGTAAATATCTAACCCGAGTGTAATCTCATGTGCCCATGTCAGTGCCTCAGGTAGCAATATATCATATGAAAGAGGTATGAATGCATGAAAACAGAATACATGTAAATGAAGAAATTGTTTTCATAATTTAGTGAGATTTCCTTTGTATTTTTAAAATGAGGTATCATAATGAAATCAGCATAAAACAGTGCCTAGCATCGGCACAAAACTTAATCCCAATACCTCGATATCTCTGTATCACAGTCTCTATACCTCAATATCTCGAAATCTCAATGTCTCAATCACAATATCTAGGACGCCGTCAGTCCAGACCGGCCCCTACCATCCATCTCAAGACCACGACGGTATCCTCCGGATATCCGACGCGTCGGGTAATATCACCGGTCGGTAGTGCTCCCCTGCCAGGCTCAACGTCAACAACACGATCCTCTTGCCCCGGGGTACCGCACCGGGCCCACCATATACCCGAAACGGTTCCTCCACTCCTTGAATCGGGTCTCGAAATCCATCAGCAAACTCATGGTGGACGACTCATACATCATGGGAAAACCGCACATTTTATTTAAAAGAGAGGGAAGAAGCTTATACAAGTTTTGCGGTTTTCCCCCAAATCCAGAAAATCTCATAGAAATCCGAATCCAAATCATCAATAGCATATAAACCCATGAATATAGGCATAAGAATCCATGAATACGACATAACAATGAATAACAGTATGCATGAAGTGACAAGTAATAACTACAATATCTAAGCTGGCATATAAGGTAAGTACACTAATATTATGTCAAACTACTAGCTATCAAGCTAAGTTAAGCAATAATATTTTCTAAGGTGTACGTGACATGGCAATTACCGATGAAGATGTGTGTGAGCCGGCAAGTAAGTGTACGTGGTACATACTCATCATCGGTAATGGTGCTGGTGTCCTAACAGCATAATGTCAACAATGTAATATGAAATAACAATGTAAGTATGTGATGCGGAGCGAGCAACCAAAATGAGCGGGAGCTAAATATTAAACAATGGTGCCATTTGAAATAACACGAATCGTGGGGTTTTGAAAATAGGGCTACGGTAGTTTTAAGAAAGGATACGTCTTTTGAAATATCTGTAGATCCCTTGACCTGTCTTTTAAAATACCCACGATCCGCTAGTTTTGAAATAGGTAGGAGTCTAATCTAATCTAACAACTACACTAAACTATACGGCTGAACTAACAAGCTGAACTACAGGTAAGGAAACCGCCTATCATCTGAGTCGATACATATACATACCTGTATATGTTTAGTCGGTGATCCCGCCTCAATAATATCATATCCGATACCGTATCTATAATCAGACATCCCAATTCAAGAGTGCGGATCAATCATCAATATATAGCTCGTACGTAAATTCGTCGTACGGCATCCCAAATCGGGGTACGGGTCAATATCACATTCATCATACTATTCACCTAGTATCCTTTTTATCAAATATCATGATTGGGGTACTGATCTACGTCTAGTACAATTCTGATACCGCCTAAGTATGCATGCACGTGTGTGAAACACTACGTCAAGGACCCGCTACAACGTCATGTCGTATCTCAAATACGAACCCTGCTATATCACCGATCTCACGGCCTCAAATCAAATCTCATCGACTCATCATAAATCCCAAGTACTATCCTCATTATCCATGCATGCGTATATGAATGTACATATGCATAGTCCCATACCCACGCATATATACATATATACACATCCCAATCTACGCACAAGAAAGTAAAGTATGCAAGTCTGTTGTGCGTATGTGGGTATAACAACTACTCCAGGGTTTCGCAACTAACCAAAGGAAAACCATGAACACATAAACATAACATGAATAAACATTCTCGTATCATAAAACACCTATATAAACATATATATATGAGCTACACTACGGACTGCGGGGGTGCTATACGCCATCCACCCGACTTCTCCCCGTAGATATAAATCTACTCACCTGGTCCTCGCTAGCCGGTGCCGACGTCGCTACGCGCTTGCTTGTCGTCTCGAACTCCACATGGGGTACCAACATATCATAATACACCGTGTCGTATTAAAATCCGACTCATGACCCAAAACGACACGTGAATCCCACATAGGTCAAAACCTATGGTTGCTTTCACAAATCAACCCAAAAACCCTCGACGTCGGCGTACAAACGCCAAACCATCGAGAAAAACTCAAACGTATCAATCGTGGTTTCACAACACCTTAAATATATATATATAAAAAGTTAAAATCACCAAAACTTCAAATTCGCTTTAAAACTATTTTTCCGAAAACCTAATAAGCAAAAATTATCCGCTTTAATACAACATCTTGATGTTTAAACGAATCTAGCGGCCACAATATTCACTAAATATCATAACAAAGTCATATAAACCATTCCTATAATTTATTCTCATCAATTTCCATAAATTCCAAAATTCTAGTTTACAATATACCCAAATTTAACAATTTTATAGCAAAAATGCACAAACAACAATTTAGCTTGGATTTTCATGAACTAAAGTATTAAACTATATTTTATAATGTTAATGAAGTCATGAAAAACCTAATCACATTTTTAGACCCAATATTTAAACAATTTTTTAAAACCTAGTTAGCAATTTAACAAAATTATCACCATTTTAATTTAACAAATTAGCAAGTAGCAACCAACTTAGATTTTGCATACAATTACATGTTAATCTCCTCATTACAACCATAAACTAATGATAAAAACCCTAATTAAATTCAAACGCTAGTCTTGAATTTCCTAAAGTTGCAATAAAACCCAATTAAACATCAAATTTGTTAACATAGAAGCAATTAAACAACAATATATGAATAAGGTTTAAATTATACCTCATGATCATGGATCAATCATGAAATCTAGCCTCACAAAAATAGCTCCCATACACCTAGATCCATGCTAGATAGGCCAAGGGAAAATGGGTATAGCTTGGATTTTGAGTTTGCTTTGAATTTGCATGGATTTTTGAGGCAAAATGGTGTGGGATTTTGGTGGAGGGCTGCTGCTTTGGGGGGTTCAGATTCGGCCAGAAATGGAGGGGGTTTGGGTGAGGGAGGAGAGAGAGTGAGGTGGAGAAAGTAATATCTAGTCAAAGTCCACCCTTTTTATATCATTTTCCTTTCTTTTCTTTTCTTTTCTTGGTGATTGGAGAGAGAGAGGGGGAGGGCTGTCATGGTGGGGCCGATCACATGGGGAGGGGAAGAGAGGGTGAGGTGTGGGTGTGTGGGTTAGGAAAAAAGATAAATGCATTACCCCAATTCCCATTAACACTAATTTCACCGAAAAAAACTTTTTTCTTCGATATTTTCTAAACCGTTTTGGCAAACGAATTAATTTCAAAAACCATATGATAAAATTTTATTTAATATTTTATGATGCACAAAATTTGTTTCAACTCATTCCAATTTTTAATTTTCCCTAATTAAATGTATTAGCGACGGCTTAAAATAATATTAAAATAATTAATTTCGGAAAAATTTTCAGAAAATTTGAAATTTCACCAGTGGCTCAATAAACACCTAATACTAGCAATTACATAGCTAGAATATGTATATTTAATTTTATAATAAAGATATTTGCATTTTGACTTTTTACAGAAAACCCCCTTATTTTACCGTTTTTTCGAAATTTCACCGAAACGATTTTCAAAACGTTACATACCATGTGCCACAAAAAACCTTCTCCGTTACTAATTGCACATTTTCAAAAAGAACCCCCTCCATCAAAGGAATTTCAGCCAAGAAGGAATAAAGAAAAACTGGCCGAAACGGAATGCAAACTGGCAACTTCAAAAAGCGATCCCGTAATAAATTACAGGAAAACCCCGCGACTGTATATACATACCCGCATTTGTATTTCGACCCAATACAAATGCAATGAGACAAAATCTACACTGTATAATACTAGGATCCGGCTTAAACCAAAGCCCGCTAGTATTATCCGTCCGAACCATGACACGTGCACAAGTGCACGCGTATGTTCGAACCCTGCCATAAATCTATACGGCCTCTACAGCGTTACGCCCGAAACTTGAGAAACTGTCTGTGGGGGACTCTAAAGACTCGTCAATACTTTGGCTGTGGATTTAACCACTAGCACGTCAGAGGTATTAGCCATACGTAACGAGCTGCCAGGTATTGACCAAAAGGGAGATCGATGAGCGAACTCATCCTGACACCCTACTGATCCTGTCAGTGACAATATCTGTACAGTCCGGTCCGTTCCTCTATGAGCATTGCATGTCGGGCCTACAGGGTTGGTAAAAATCAGACCCCAAAAGCGGTACAATTCGTGTCGGAGTGTAGCCCAGAACACCCTGAGATACTACTGGAATACCTACCAGTAAATCTCCTGCCTTGGACAAGGACTTCGTGTAATGGCTCTCCTAGACACAGTGCGATCTCACCCCCAATACCGGGAGAGACGAATCCCTGCCGATCCTCTCACTGCATCCATGTGGCTCGGGACTGTACCCAACTAAAACCTGTTTTCATGACTCCTTTGAGCCGTGGTAGGGTAGCAATCAAAGCACAGTGGGAACTCACACGAGACAAATAACGATCTCAGGATGATGAACTAACCTGTACACATGTCATCAGGGAACTGCTATCTGACGTTAGGTATAATACCAACTAGCATGTTCCCGGCGAGTCCTGTTTGGTATACTCATAACCCAATGAGCACATGTATACATCTTAGGTGATCCAACTGACACCAATGGCTTGTGAGACCGGCCACCGCCCCTCGTCGGGGTCTCGACTGTATATACTAGTCTACTAATAGAGTATCGATGGCCAGTCTCGAAACTCCCACGACTAGGGACCACTTTAAGGATGTGCTTATAAACTAACCAACTCTCACGTATATGATCGCCATCATACTGCTGGTAGTCAAGCAAGAATCCTAAGGGTTCTATCAACGTGTAATAGCGACCTATAAGGTCACCTAAAACAATACACGATGATAAAGACAAACCATGGTAGTATACTAGTCTCTATCAACGTGTAATAGTGAACTACAATGTCACCTAAAGCAGGTACACGATGATAAAGACAAACCAGATAGTATACACTCATCCTGAGTAAGATTGTCCTACCGGCATAGGTCCTCCCTTAATCATTGCAATCACGTGCCTGCGATCCAATAATTGACTCTGAGGGCACTATATCCAACAATCTCCCACTTGCACTCAAGGCTAATTAATGCGATGTCGCATACTCACAGCCCGTGTGATACCGAACACCCAACTTCTCTACTAATCAGTCCCACAAAGCCCGTTTTCGAAACTATTGTGTTCGAGGAATAGCCTCAGCTAGTGGATCCGCCTTGATGTTTCTTTCTATGTCTCTCTTTATCTCAAGTTCGCGGAGAAAGCCATCTCCCAAATGAGCAATACCTGTCTTAGAATATGTCTGGATATCTGATGGGACCTATTTCATAAATGAACTCCAAATCCATACTTCTTAGACTGTATCGTCAACCGAAACCAATCAGTATCCTGCGCCATGCCACCCTCAGTATCCGCTTGGACCACCTGTCCAAAATACTTCCCCTCGTCAGAGGGAAAACTATAACTCTGACAGTCACTCTGTCATCCAGGTCACCTTGGAAGCCTAGAATGATAACTGTCTCCTAAAAGAGGCTGTTGTTATTATATCCCTAGAACATCCACTTATGTTCTAAAACTGCTTCCTAATGTTTCATCAGGATTGGATCAATATCAACTTATTGCATCTAGTGTAAAAACATCTAGTGTGGTACTTGACATCTCATGATTAACTCAATTGCCTAAGCAAGTGATCTGCCGATCATGCACATCTCTCTCCCCTTTAGTCTGTAAAACACCTTTAGAGAGGGTGACTCCATCACCTGCAGGTACACTACCATGCCAGAAGTCGTCCATTCTAAAACACCTTTAGAATACTGTCTAAGTACCCATATTGGGACACTTCCCAAATCTAGATCTAAAACCATAGATCTAGTAACCAGAATGTCTGATATTATATCTATATCCTATGTGGAGAAAACACTGTGGACAACCAAAGTATAACCGATCGTAGTATAGGAATTTCACTTCCTACTCTGTGCATGTCATCCAAATACCAGGACATCACACCCTACCACCTTCTTAACAGATCTATCCCCTATTCTGATGAAGTCAAATCTATGTCTGTCACATCAGAAATAGATGATCTATCTCCGCTATTTCTGCTTTAGTCTATAAATAAACATAAGCCACTTGTCCACTATGCTTCCGTTGCTCCCACTGACTACGACAACCCTCTGGCAGAGTCATATAGACGTACACTTCTAAAGATAATTTAGAACAACGCTATGTTCATCCTCCTGCTGGGTCTCACATTCTGGAACAACAGCAATGGCAAGTCTGGGTAAACAAGAACCTCCTAGTCACCGTCTTTGAGCATACCGAAGTACCTCTCGAGTGCTTGAGGTTACCCACCTTATCTGCGGAGTGGCCAATGGAATGTCAAACCAGATTGAATCTTTAGGTTCCTATGAAATCTTCATTAATCGTTTGTGGTTCTGGAATCACTTCCAGTTCTACCATACTCCCATTACTGTTTTCTGAAAAAATCCATTTTATTTGAAACTGTGGCGAGTCAAGAACAATATCACTATTGATCTTCCAGATGGTAGAAAGTCAACCCTCGTCATAGCCCGGGTCAACCCACAAACAGCCATTACTGAAACGTGCCTTGAGTTATCCAGAGTCTGGTTTTAAGCATAAGCCGGAAAACTCCCCGTAGCTTAACATCGTTAAGATATGAACCGTTCTATATCCAATATAGAAACAGAGGCACTGATTTAATTGGAACCAGATTCAAATCATGCAGCTATCTCCTGTGCATTTCAACTAAATGGAGAGAGGACGATCAGCGTTACTCAACTTAGGAATGCATCCAGATATGAGTAATCTGAAAGAGAAACAAGTTTCTCAAAATCATTACTCTCAACTGAATACCATACACAAGTATCTACATCTTCGATCACCTTGAAGAATCCCGATACTTACAACATCCGGTTCTCTACTTTACTCTTATAACTATAACTTCTCAAAACTTGGACCTTGTATTTCTACGAAACACATGTCTAAGAACTAGAGAAGTCACAAGTAAACAGAATATAGTACGAGTACCAACCCCTCTGTCCTCATGGATACTGGACAACATACAATACTCTGTATATGTCCCTTGAGTTGAATAACTCAATCCTTGTGTGTCGTTGGTTGAAAATTTTACTTATGGTTAAGAAGAATTACACCGTTGTTTAATGCTCCTTACCTAACCATCCACTGATATAGGTAAATGTCATAGACATAATTTCAATAAGTTATATCTCACTTTATAAAAATAAACGTACAGATATATCAATTTGAAATTGGTGCATTACAACGGATATTCAAAACCAAATATTTGTCGTCCGGCAAACAACCCAGGTGATTTCCTCAAATATCACCAATTACAACGAATCCCGATATAATGAGGATGATCACCCAATTCCCAATAACTTTCTCCCACTCATCATCTATAAAACTATACAGATGTGAGAATTAAACCTGGTAAATACATACCCTGGAGCAAGGACTAATCGGGAAATCAGTTTTCTTTTAACAATACACAGCGAAACTGAAACATATGAATGTTTCGAAGGGGTATCCTGGTATTCCTAGTAATGCCTCTTCCATTATCCAGATTCACAACTGTAACCGTATATTTCTTTGCCATTTCTCCAAATCCTTTCATATGTCTTTAGTCATTATCTTTTGTACACCCTCTTAGGCTAAATGGTTTTTCTTCCTTCCCTACCGTTTGGCACCAGGCTATGGTTTGGAAGAAGACTATCCAATAAGCGTAATAGGTGTACTGTCCTAATCCTAGGAGCACTCGCAACGCGAGAGAAGGTAAAGATAAAAGACAACCGAATTAACCTTATTCCTATTTCTCCTGAACCAGAATCCAACCCCGAACTGGAACAAGTTCCTTCGAGTTCGTATATAACCATACGATGGAGTATCCAATAAACTGTGGATCTTCGTAGTGATACGGGGTGTTCCGGAGAAATACAAAGGTGATGTAGGATTGGCGAAGAAATACTTGGTTTGGTCGTGAATGATAGCAGTCGCAATTTACTATGCCCTCTTACTAATCCCTTTATTTGTCTTTACTTAATACCTTCTGTACACCTTCATTAGGCTAATTGGTTTTCTTCATTCCCTACCGTTCGGCACCTGCCTATGGTTTGGAAAAAGATTATCCAATAAGCGTAATAGGTGTACTGTCCTAATCCAAGGAGCACTCACAACCTGAGAGAAGGTAAAAGGAAAAGAAAACTGAATAGTCATATTCGTTTTCTCCAGAACCGGAAACCGTCCTCGAATCTGGAACAGGTTCCTTCGAGTTCGTATATAACCATACGATGGTTTTATCTAATGGAAGTGGACGTTCGTAGTAATACGGGGTGTCCTGGAGAAAAGGGTAAAAGTAGGAGTGGCAATGAGGTATGCAACTCTGACAATCAAAAAGCAAGTGTTTAAGAAGGTTCGGTTAACTTGGTCACTGAGTCATAGTCAAGGGTCGGGTCATGGTCGCTGCTAAAGAGAGAGAGAAAAGAAACACTCAATGTGCACTATAACCTAGATCAGAATGGTTATCACCTTATCTAATTAGGAAACCTCCCATTGTAACCTCAAATTCTCCTCCAAATCTGAAAGAAGAATTAGTCGGGATCACCCGAGGAGTATACCAACTCATCAGTGGGAATCGGGATCCAACTATCATCGCTTGATAATGTGATGGAATCCACTCACATTATCACACTCCAGAAGGTATGCGCATATCTGGAAAGTTTCAGTTTCTTTAGAAACTCCCGATGTTATTTTTACCCCATGCTCTTATGACCTTGACTTTGGCCAACAAATCATAAATCACATGTCAAGTTCTACCCGTCATTATCCAGGTTGATTTGAACCCACCCGTACCTACCCTTGATTTTGGCCAACAAAGCAGTACGACTGTCCTAAACCAACGCATCTATCTATGCAACAGAAAAGTAACAAATATCTACCATACACTATGCCTTGACTTTGGCCAACAAACAAAGCATGAATACTAAGTGCTACCCGTCTGAAATTACGGAGGGTTACGAATGGTTTTTGGCGAAAAATCTTTAACGCAATGAACTTGATATCGTTGAAGGAACCAGATAGCTTTTTAAAAAAATATAGTGGCGAAAACTTTTGCTAAAGAGGTCACTCCCGGTGAAGGGATCTCGGCTCTTTCCCCGTAGAATGAGGTGCAGGATATTCCAACTGAATACCACGATGCAAAGCAAAAGGCAATCGGCTATAGTGAAGTTATTACCCTAACGCAAACTTCTGTCCAAGGGGTCACTCCTGGTGAAGGGATCTCGGCCCTTGCCTCGTCGACTGAGGTGCTGGATATTCATAACCGAATACCACTGTGCAAAACAAAAGAGAACGCCCTTGCAATAACAGCTTTTTTTGGAAAAATGTTCCAACAACATCAGAATAGGTTTGTTTAGCTTGCATTGATACGAATCAATGCAGTCCCATCAATTGATCACACCACAAAAGAACGAAAATATGATGTACGTATATGCCATCCGCATTCGCCACTGGGTCTCGTCATCACCCGTTAGGTTACTTAACTAACGACAGAGCGGGGACTGGACTAGCGCGGGTGTAAAACATATACAACATCTAGTGGTATATATATCAATATATAATATTTGCTCATGGCGTGATAAAAATGCAACATCACAGAAATGTAATAAGCATCACAGAACAATACAGATAATCTGGAAGCACCGAGTTTCACAAAGCCGCAACTAAAACCCGACGTTCCCCTGGTCGTGTGGATAGCCTGTGCAATGAGATCCTAGACCCCTACGGGCGCGGAAAGTTACCCGCCAAAACCAGAAGCGAGGCATCCCCCTTCAACAACATGAATGGACCACCCAGCACTTCACGGAATCGGGTAACTTAAGCACCCCTCCTTGGGTCAACCTGTACCCCCTACGAGTGCGGCGAATAGCCAGCCAATTCTAGAGTAAAGCCCCCTCCATCTCAAAGCCATGAGTTGAGGGCCCGTTGCCCTCTGGAACCCGGCTATCCGTGCTCCCCACCATGGGGTAATCCTAGCACAGAAAATAAAATATATATACGACGGGTACATCGACCTCAGCCCGGTCGTGCCCCAAAAGAATAATATACAAACAGGCAGTGACGGCAGTCCACATATCGGACGCTCGCCCCGCAATATCAAATGTACATATACAACCAAAATGTACTAACATTGCATCCAGGCTTTCCACCACGACAAATCTGCAACATCACAGCACAATACAGAACATCAACGTGATTGTCACGTTCGCCAATCCGTCTAAAAGGGCTATAGAAATTTGACAGAATTTACCGATCAAATGACATTCACGGTCGCAGATATAATGTAAATACTGTGAACTAACATGTTAAAAATTTTCGGTCGACAAAAATTCCCGAAGTGGGCCCCAAGCACAACTGTAGCACTCAAAATAAATCTGGGCTCAAACAGAATATACCAAAAACCCCAATTCCAACACAGAGAACACTGTACAAAATCTGGTGCACTGAAGAGACAAAATGGCGGCGGAACCGCGGCCAAAGCATGGGTTGGGCCACGGTTCCGCGGCGGAACAGTAACCGTATGCAACCAAATTTTCACGGTATTCTTAGAATCGCCTGCATGTATTTCTGCAACACTCAAAATAATTTTTCGAGCACAAATGAAAATCGACAGAAACTGCATTTTTGAAATTGTGGTTTTTGGAAATTTCATTCGATCGAGTTCTAAACACGTTAGAGCAAGCTAGAAAAGGTTAGTGGCGTGGCTCTGATACCATGTAAGTCTACGGTAGCGCCCCGGCCGTCTGTACGAGGCCAAAATGCGAAAACGAAAACTTTTTCAAACTAGAAAACCGGCGCTATCGTATTCTTAAAACCCGGATCGGACCATTAACCTACTACTAGCCATCTAGATAAGGGATAGAATGCTATACCGAGCGATCTGTGTCCTTCAGTTTTCGGCCACCATCCCAAGCTCCTCGCGGCATCTTCGGTATCGATCTCCTCGTCGGAAAGGGCACCACATCGAGAAGTCTTTTTACGGGCTCCCACCTCTGAACCGAGGCAACTCGGACACGAAGTTGGCTAGTCGACGTGTCCAAGATTGTTGTAGAATATACGTAGAAACCTTTGTCTCAAGGGGTTATTAGAAGTTGCCTTGAAGGAGGGAAGAGGAAAAATGAACTTTGAAATGGAGCTATATCTTTTGCATGAATGAAAATGAGATGCATAAAAATCTGTAACATTTCAAAAAATAAAATATTATTTTTGGGAATTTTCATAATTTAATATTAATTTTTAATGAATATTTTAATAGTCGGTATAATTAAATACTGATAAAAGGTGAAAATTCTGGAGAGAATTTTGAAAATTCTAAAATAGGTTATTTTGGGGGAATATGCCATTTTACAGTTTTTATGATGAATTATATGCGACTTTAGTGTTAATCGCGATCAAAAATCGCTAATTAGATTTTTGGCTTTTTGTGCAAAAAATGTGCACATAACATTTTCCACACTTGTCTCATGTTATGGACTCATGGTAGCCTAAGGTTGAACCATACATAGATGACCTTGGTGACTTGAACCAATTGGTTAGGTTAGTGGGGTTACTTAAGGGTTGCTAGCTTTGCTTTAAGATGTTTAGGGTGGGGGTTGACTTGTGTAGGAGTGAGGGAGAGCCATAATGGTTGTGTATTAACTTGAGAGAGAGAGAGAGAGAGGTGGCTAGGGTGTGCCATGATCCATCCCACTTCATAATCCCTTGTGCTCTTTCACTCCCTCTCACACATCAGCCCCAACATTCCAAATTCAGCCAACTTCAGCAGCTGAAACAACACATCAGCCAACCCTACACCAGCCCCCAACACCTACACACTAACATCAGCACCTACACACTAACATCAGCACCCACACCATCACATCAGCCTAAGCCCCTGCTGCATCAGCCAACATCAGCACAACTTCAGCCCCCATTATCAAAACATCAGCCCCCATTATCAACACTTCAGCCCCAAATCTCTATCAACATCAGATACTACAACACTCCACCCTATATCAGTCACAACACCCCCACAACAACAACCACAATTTCATAATCCACAGCAAGAGCTGCTGCAACAGAGGAAGAAATAAAAAGAAGAGAAGTTGCAAGCAGCAGCTGCTGTAGCCCAAACAACAGCAACAACACCACATACTATAACACCACACCCTCATCAAACCCTACAAACATCACTCTCCCACTTCACCAAAGCAACAACAGCTGCAGCTGCTGTAACAACAGCTGCAGCTGCTGTAACAACAGCAACCTCAACCCAAACCTCAGCAACAGCAACAAACTGCTGTTGAAAACAGCATCAGCTCACAGCAGCAGCAGCAACCTAAGCAGTTTCAGCATCTGTTGCAACAGCCACTTCAGCCCAGATCTTCAGCAGCACCAACCCTTTTCTCCTTCTTCTCTTCTCCTTCATTCTAGGACCCCTTAAGGTATAATCTTGCAACCCAACTCCTATCTTGTTAAGTTATAGTTGTTAAAACTGAAATTTAGTGTTTATATTGTGATCTAGTGCTAATTTTAGGTGATTTGAGTGAGAGTTGGCCAAGGGATGGTTTTGAATGCTAGTGAACCCTTATTAGGTGCTGTTAATACTAGTTTAACCCAAGATTGTTCCAGATTTCACCCAAATACCAGATAGTTTAGAATCGGTGAAATTTAGAGATTTTGTTGATTTTGTGACATTTCCGGAACTGCTATCAACCCGGACCTCCTAAAATAAAATTGACTTGGCAGTGAGATGTGCAGGCAGGTAGAAACCAACACACAAAACCCTAGACCCCACCTCAAATCCCCAGCCGCAGATAAATTCCAGCTGGCCGCAATTTGCGGCCAGAGCAGAGGAAAACCCCCTCGTTTTGCGTGCACGTCCTGTTTAGACCATAATATTGCATTTTCCATTCCCCTATTCTTATGCTTTTTATAAATAAACAGGTACTCTTGACTCACGTTTGTTGCATATTACAGGATACAGGTTTCTGGAGCAAATACAGTGAAAAAGACACAAAACAACAGAAAAGGGACTTTTGACCAACAATTAGACGGATCCTAGTCAAGCCTAGTTCACATAGGTGCAAGGCAACGAATGTCAAAGTGAAACGGTTAAAAGACCAATACAAGTCTTCACTGAAGATCTGGAGAAGAGTAAGAAGCCAACAGAGAAAAAGAAGTATAAAAATAAGAAGCCCAAGAAATCCTGAACCTAGCCAAGAATTTTGGTGAGCCAAGCCCACCAAAGGCCGCGGATCCGCGGCCATTCAGAGCCCGTGTCGGTGGATTTTTGGCGTGTCTGTGCGACGGTTCGGGTGTTGGGATTTTTAGAGGTCAAATCAGTAATTGCGCATATGCGAGACTCTGAAACCCTAATTCTCCTGTTTACTTATAAATTGTAATCTCAAAATTGTAAAATGTTATGCCTCTTTTCAATAAATAAAATTCAGAATTTCTGGGAATGATATTCAGATCTATTCTGTCTTCTGCTTGGAGGGAGCCATCGAATCAGTAGGTAATTTTATTTCCTTGCTTTTATTTTCTAGTATATTTTATCATCCCCTAATGAGCGAGTAGTCTCCTCGCTTGTTAGGGTTAGCCTTAGGGAAAGGGTTGAGAGATGAGATCTCTCACCCCTTTCAATGCCACCTTCACTTAAGAGTTAGAACTCCATGCATACGCATACAACCGCTCCCTACGGCACCCTACCCGTCGAGGTAACGGTGAAACGTAGTATAAAGGGCCGGTTGCGCGCGTTTTCCATGGGGGTTAGGGTAATTATCAACAAAGGAAGGATACAAATCTAGAGGAAGAAACATCTTCCCAAAAGATTTGGATCCACTTTATTGATAATTACCGTAACATCTAATAGATCTAAAAAAGAACGCATTGAAAGCGGTGAAGGAAACGTTAATCTCCAAAACTTCCCTTAAGCCTAACCCTAGCAAGACTCTTAACTAGATTAATTAGATCAAGTTTTTATAGATTTTTATAAACCAATCAAAACGACATTTTGAATCAACTCGTTAAAACACACAAAAGGAATTTACCCGTCTCTGTGGATCGACCCGTACTCACCGGCTAGCAGCGAAGCGACGCCGTTCCTGATTGCGGTAAACTCATGTTTTTGACACTAATCAAATGCGCTCATTAGGAGATGAGAAAACATTTTATTTAAAAGAAATAGAAATAAAATACCTTCCTAAGGGTAACGGCTCCCTCCAAGCAAAATAGACCAGATCTGAATATAACTCCCAGAAATTCTGAATTTTTATTGATTGAAAAGAGGCATGCAAATGCAAAAATATATATAACTGAATGCGAAGGAAGAAGACGTACCGAGCACGGCCCTATTTCATGTAAACTTAACCCTGGGTATGCCTAGTTTTGTCTGATTCCTGTTAGGGTAAAATCTGGGTTGATTTTCTTGAGTTGGCGCATGATTTACGACTTGTTTTCGTATGGATTTTGGTATTTGGTGATTCGTTTCTGTCGGGTGGCGTTTGAACGCCAACGACCAGAGAGCTTTGACTGTGTTTGCACGCGAGGCCACAGGTTTTTACCTATGGGCGTAGCGTGCACCATTTTGATTTCCGATATGGTTTTCATGTGTTTTAGCATATGATATCCTTGTAGGTACCCCACGTGGCGTCGAAGCGTTGGAGATGCAAATGGCGACATCGGCACCGGCACATATAACAAGGTGAGTAGATTTATATCTACGGGGAGAGGTCGGGTGGATGGCGTGTAGCACCCCCGCAGTCCGTGGTGATGTATACGGATGCGTATACACACCTACCATTATTATTTGTTGTTCGGAAGTCATTGATGTTTAGAATGGATAATTGGTGTGCTTGGATGATTTAGAATCGCGAAACCCTAGAGTTGTGGGTGCACTACACATACATATGCACACATACATACTTGCATACATCCTTATTTCATATGTGGTTATGGGATTCTATATAGATATGTGTCCACATGGGTATGGGACTATGTGTTCACATAAGGATTTGAGGATGATACATAGGATTGAGATGAGTCGATGATAGTTTGATCCGAGATTATGATATCGGTGATATAGTAAAATTCGTATTTTAGATACGTCTTGATGCTTTAGCGGATATTTGGATGATGATGCCATATGAATAGAGATTTTTAAATATAAAATGATCGACATGTGTTTATGATACGAGATGATATGACAAGATATTTATGATAGGTCGTCTTGGGCGATGTATACTCCTTGAGATGATATGTGATGAGGATATCGATTTATACGAGACTGTCGATCAGTAGTCAGATCATGATGATAGTGATGATGTTAACTTTGTACTAGACATAGGTCAGTACCCCAGATGATGATCTTGATAAAGAGAATACCATATGAGTAATATAATGAATGTGATATTGACCTTGTAAGTCCATGCTACCTCTCCCGGTACTTTCGGGCATGCGGAATTTGATAAAAAAACGATTTTCTTAGAGGTGGTAACATGGACTTAAAACCCGGATCTTTGTTAAACATCTAACTAACAACCTAACTATGAGTTGCTAACTACTCGGTTAGGGGGTTATACCTTTCTATTTCTCGAACTCCTTCGTCTTCAGGCTTTGATGGTCGTCCGGATCGTCTTCACTCCGTCGTCTCCTTGCGGCGAAGATAGATCCACCTCGAAAGCTTCAACCTTTGGCTCCTTCTTCGGTCTTTGAAGAAACTAGTTCACTTGGTTTGCCAAACCTTGTGAACTAGAGTGAGTAGAGAAGAGTTTTTATGGGATTTTATCTATGGTTCTTGATTCTCAACTCATGAGACAAGTGAACCATAGACTAAGAGAGGGAGAACAAGAGGAAGGAGATGAGAGCTCAAGAACAAGAGAGAGAATGAGCATGAAAGAATGAGAGAAGACTTTTCTCATTTGGCTCTCATAATCCAAAACAATCATAACACATCATATCAATCAAGTATTATGTGATGGTTTAAGCAACCATAGCCATATCATTTCATGCACTCATTTTGCACAAAAGAGCAAGCAAGCAAAAGTCTTTGCCATAAAATGATAGCTATAGTTATCATGATGGTCAACTAGTCAAGCCTAGTCAACCAGTCAACAAAGTCAACAAGTCAACAAAGCCAACAACTCAACAACCATGTCACCATAATACCTAAATAATATAATTATTAATCACATATCATATTCTCATTAGGGTTGATCAAAAAGTCAATAGTCAACTGTCAACGGTCAACAACCCTAATGAGAATCCTCCGCCTTTGTTTCTCCGTCAACTGTGCATACACACCCGCATCCGCGTTCCGAGGAACACGAATACAAACTGGATAAATCCAATCCCAATACATACACTAGGATCTGGCTTAAACCAAAGCCCGCTAGTGTTTACTGTCCGGACACTATACGTGCACAAGTGCACGGAGGTGACCGAACCCTGTCGCAAAACCATGCGACCTGCCGCAAAACCATGCGACCTCTACTCTTTTGCCTAAAGGCGAATAGCTTTCTGTGTGGGACTCTAAAGACTCGACACTACGCTGGCGGTGGGTTTAACCACAGACCGCAAGCGGCACTAGCTGTGCGTAACGGTCCCCAGGTAGAAGCCGACAAGAAGACTGACGAGGTGAAAACCCATCTGAACTCCTACTGAGCCTGAATGTGACAATCTCCGTACAGTCCGGTCTGTTCATCTGATACATCGCATGGCGGGCCTAGGGGGGCGGTAAACGTCAGTCCCCTAATAGCGGTACAAGTCGTGTCGGAGTGAAGCCGAAAACACCCTGAGATAACACTGGAAGCCTACCAGTATATCTCGATTGCCTTGGCCAGGGACTACTCGTGTAATGGCTCTCCTAGACACAGCGTGATGTCAACCCCCAATACCGGGAGAGACGAATCCTGTCTAACCGTCACTGCCTCCAAGTGCTTCGGGACTGCACCCAACTACCACCTGTTTGCACGACTCCTTTGAGCCGTGGTAGGATAGTAATCAAAGTACAGTGGGAACACACTCGAGACGAAGTGACAGTGTCAAGTCAGCGGACTAAGCTGTACTCATGTCACCTGGGAACTGATAACTGACGATAGGCATAATACCAACCGGTCAGTTCCCGATGAGTCCTGTCCAGTGTACTTGTAACCTAACGAGCACCCGTATACTATCTCCAGTACGACATACTGATGGCTGTGGGACAGACCATCTCCCACACTGGGATGAGAAGCGCATACGCTAGTCTACTCCGGAGTATCGATGCCCTGTCTCGATAGTCCTGGGACTAGGGACCTGCATAAGGATGTGCTTATAGATTACCCAGCCCCACTAGTGTGACTGCCATCACAACGCTGGTAATCAAGCAAAGATCCTAAGGGCTCCACTAATGTGTATAGGTGATATACTGAAATAAACACAAGTACACATTGAAGTAGAAACAAACCAAGTAGCATACTACTATATTGAGCAAGATTTTTTATACAAGGTGAATATCCCAAGCTTCCATTAAGTAATATACAAACTAGTATGATACAGTAATGGCCTCTAGGGCATATACACTAACAATCTCCCACTTGCACTAAGGTCATGTACTGGCGTATCGAAGACCTATCATCTCGATCAGCCGCTCGAACTGAGTCTGGGGCAAGGCCTTGGTGAATGGATCTGCAGTGTTATCTTCTGAAGCGACTCTCCGAACCTCGATCTCCTGGCGATCCACGATCTCCCTGATCAGGTGATACCGCCTCAAGATGTGTCTGGATCTCTGATGGGACCTGGGTTCCTTCGCTAAAGCTATAGCCCCGTTGTTGTCGCAATACAGAGGTATTGGATCAACAATGGACTGAACCACCTGAAGCTCTTTCAAGAACTTCCTTATCCAGACAGCATCTTTTAGGGCATCAGATGCAGCGATGTATTCCGCTTCCATCGTCGAGTCTGCAACGGTTTCCTGTTTGGAACTCTTCCAACACACCGTCCCTCCATTGAGGGTAAAGACAAAACCCGACATGGACTTGGAATCATCCTTGTCACTCTGGAAGCTGGAGTCAGCAAAAGCCTCGATATGGAGGTCTTTTCTGCCATACACCAAGAATATCTCCTTAGTCCTTCTCAGGTACTTGAGAATGTTCTTTACCGCTATCCAGTGTTTCTCCCCAGGGTTTGACTGATACCGGCTTACCACACTCAGTGCATAAGCTACATCCGGTCTGGTACACAACATCGCATACATTATAGAGCCTACCGCAGAAGCATAGGGTATAATAGACATGTGATCCCTCTCCAAATCAGTCTTGGGAGACGTCTCTTTAGAGAGGGTGATCCCGTGACAAGCCAGTAGGTTACCGCGCTTGGAATCTTCCATACTGAATCTTTTCAGTATGGTGTCGATGTACATGGACTGTGAAAGTCCTAATATCCTCTTGGATCTGTCACGGTAGATCCGGATACCCAGAATATACGAGGCATCACCCAGGTCTTTCATGGAGAACCTGTATGACAAGAACCCCTTGACAGATTGTAGCATAGGAATGTCATTTCCTATTAAGAGAATGTCATCCACGTATAAAACGAGGAATACTACAGTTCTCACTAAAAATCTACTATAGATGCATGGTTCATCTGGATTTTTGATAAAGCCAAATTCCTTGACCGTCTCATCAAAACAGATGTTCCAACTCCGCGATGCCTGCTTTAGTCCGTAAATGGACTTAAGCAACTTGCACACCTTTCCGCTGCTCCCACTCTGAATGAAACCCTCTGGTTGGTCCATATAGACACACTCCTCTAAATTTCCATTTAGAAAAGCGGTCTTTACGTCCATCTGCCAGATCTCATAATCGTGGAAGGCAGCAATGGCAAGAAGGATCCGAATGGATTTCAGCATAGACACTGGAGAAAAGGTTTCGTCATAGTCCAAGCCAGGTCTTTGACGGAAACCCTTTGCAACAAGTCTAGTTTTATAGGTCTCAACCTGTCCATCTACACCAATCTTCCTTTTGAAGATCCACTTGCATCCTACGGGTTTTACCCCGTCTGGAGCAATGTCCAACGTCCATACTTTGTTGGTGTACATGGACTCCATTTCGGTCCGCATTGCATCCAGCCATTTTACCGAGTCGACGCTCTGAACGGCTTACTGGAAGCTAGTAGGCTCATCATAATCTATGATACAATCCTCTCTATCCCCGTCTATAAGAAAACCGTAGTATCTCTCGGGCGGATGAGACTGCCTACTACTCCTGCGGAGCGGCGTGGGAATGTCCTGTTCTTTTGAACCCTCTGGTTCCACTAAGCTTTCAGTAATAGCCAGTGGTTCTGGAATTTCTTCCAGTTCTACTGTGCTCCCACTTATCTGGGTTTCCAAAAACTCAGTTTCCAAGAAGTAGGCATGACGAGATACAAGAACTTTTTGTTCCTCTTCACAGTAGAATAAATATCCCTTGGAGTTTTTTGGATATCCCACGAACTTACACTGTACTGAGCGTGCCTCGAGCTTGTCCGCATGCTGCTTTTTAACAAAAGACGGAAATCCCCATGTCTTAATGTGCTTAAGATAGGGTCTCTTCCCACACCACATTTCATATGGTGTAGTAGGCACAGTCTTAGTTGGAACTCGGTTCAAAAGGTATGCAGCTGATTCTAGCGCATACCCCCAGAATGATCGCGGTAACTCAGCGTTACTCATCATAGACCGAACCATATCCAATAGGGTTCGGTTCCGTCTCTCCGATACACCGTTATGTTGCGGAGTGTATGGAGGAGTAAGCTGAGAGAGAATTCCGTTCTCTTTTAAATAATCCAGGAACTCGGCACTTAAGTATTCTCCACCTCGATCCGATCTTAGGATCTTGATACTTTTGCCGGTTTGTTTTTCTACTTCATTCTTATACTCCTGGAATTTTCCAAAGGCTTCGGACTTATGTTTCATTAAGAAGACATAACCGTACCTTGAGAAGTCATCCGTAAAAGTAATGAAGTAAGAATAACCGCTTCGCGCATATGTAGACATTGGACCGCACACGTCGCTGTGTACGAGTCCCAAGAGCTCGCTCGCTCTTACTCCGTGTCCAGTGAACGGAGTCTTTGTCATCTTTCCTTTGAGACAGGATTGACAAGTGGCATACGATTGATATTCGAACGGATTCAAATATCCTTCTGTATGTAACTTCGTCAACCTTCTCTTATTGATGTGACCCAGTCTACAATGCCATAAGAAAGTCTGATTTATTTCCGGAGACTTTCTTTTGTGTGTATTCTGGACATTGAAAATCTGTGGTTGGTTTAATATGTATATACCATTGCTCAATGTACCTGACCCAATCAAAACTTGATTAAGGTGAATGTTTACAACATTACTTACAAACGCAAATTCATAACCTTCTTTAGAAACTAAAGATACAGAAATGATATTACAAGTTGCGTTGGGTACAAAAAAGCAATTACGCAAAACCAAAACATGTCCATCTGACATTCCCAGGTGATAGTCCCCCATGGCTTTAGCATCCATGCTAGCTCCGTTCGCAACTCTGAGGGTCATGTCACCTGCTTTCAAAACACTACGGTTTCTCAACGCCTGCAAAGAATTACAGATATGAGATCCTGATCCGGTATCCAATACCCAGGAAGTAGAGTTTATTGAAAGACAGTTTTCAATAACATACACACCTGAAGCTGAAGCTGCAACCTGCTTCAATTCCTGTGTCCTGGCTTTCCAAGCCCTGCAATCATTCTTCTAGTGACCTTTCTTATGACAATAGAAGCATTCTTCCTTATCCACAAGCTTCCCCGCTATCTTTGTTGCTTTTGCTTTTCCCTTCGTATCCACTTTACTAACACCGCCCCTTGGTTTGGCGGGGGCTTTCTTCTTCTTTCCCTTGGCTTTCGCCTTGGACCTAGAAGAAGATGATCCTCCTACAAACAAAGTGGATGTTTCCCTACCTTTCTGTAGGGTGCCCTCTGTGCTCCTCAGCATGTTGAGGAGCTCTGAAAGTTCAACTTCTTTTTCTTGTAAGTTGAAGTTCAGTATAAACTGGGCGTAAGTGGAAGGAAGGGACTGGAGAATTAAGTCCGTATAGAGCTCATTCTCCAACGTGGTTCCAAGTTCCGCGAGCTCCTCAATGAAGCCAATCATCTTAAGCACGTGTTCCGCTACCGATGATCCGACGGCCAACCTTGCCGAAAATAACTTCTTCGACACTTCGTATCTTGCGATACGAGATTGCTCTCCATACAGTTCTTTTGTATGGAGAAATATGGATTCAAGGTCCATATTCTCGTGCCTCCTCTGATGTTCGTTGTCCATCGAGGCAAGTACGAGGCACTTGGCCTTCGTGCTATCGATCTCCCAGGTCTTACGGATTTCCTTATCCGCGACGCTGGAAGTGGGACTTGGGACAGGGGGAGCTTTGGTGGTAAGAAGATACCCCAGCTTGTCGTAAGTGATTGCTATTTTGACATTCCTGAGCCAATCTTTGTAGTTTGGCCCTGTCAGTATGTTTTTATCTAGAAGTAACTTAAGTCCAGTCATTTCGATTGGTCGCTGCAATTAGGAGAGAGAAGAAGAAACACTTAGCATGATGCTCTTGCAAGTTTAGAGTGGTTTTTAATTTGTCTAAACAGGATGGCTCCTACTGTTTCTCGAATCCCTCCTCAAACCAAAAAGGAAGAATTAGTCAGGATCAATCTCACCGTACAATACTTGCTTAACCGTTCGGCCAGGCTGGTGTCGGTACTTCGAGGGAGGTTTTCCAACGCTTTCGCGAAGTTCCTTAATTTAAGAACCTCTTTTCCCTGGGAGCGTAGCCCCGCTAACACCTTTCTAGACACCTACTTGGTTTATAGCATTGATCGTTAAGTGAGAAATTTCCCGAGGAGTAGCATATACTCACAGTAGGATCGGGATCCAAATATCATCGCGTGACGAAACTGAAGGAATCCTACCAGAATCATCACACTCCAAATGGTATGTAATACTAGCAAGTTTCAGTTCTTTTGAAACTCCCGATGTGGATTTTTGCCCCATGCTCTTATGACCTTGACTTTGGCCAACAAATCATAAGTCACATGTCAAGTTCTACCCGTCGTTCTCCAGGTTAATTTGAATCCACCCGCACATACCCTTGACTTTGGCCAACAAGGCAGTACGACTGTTCCAAACCAACGCATCTATCTATGTTGCACATGAATACCCAATAGCTACCAATCACTATGCCTTGACTTTGGCCAACAAACACAGCTTGAATACTATTGACTATTCATGTGAAACGACGGAGGGCTACGAATGGTTTTGGCGAAACCGTGAACGTAGTGAACTTGATTTAGTCGATGGAACGAGATAGCTTTTAAATGGAGTGGCTCAAACTCCGCATTTTAAAAGTTTGTTTTGAAAAGAACCGAATGGTTTTTCGAAAGTGTTCCAACGACTTTTACATGGTTTATTTTCTTTCATTAGTTCTTTTAATGCGTGATATTCTTGCATTAGTTCTTTTAATGCGTCCCATCATTTAATCCTACCATTGCAGAAAACAACCAAAATATGACGTACGCTTATGCCATTCGCATTCGCTACTGGGCCCCGTCATTACCCGTTAGGTTACTTAACTAACGACAGAGCGGTGGCTGGGCTAGCGCGGCTGTAAAACATAAGCAACGCCTAAATAATATCATATATAGATATACTGCAATGATAAACATTTCAGATCACAGATGAACACATTGGATATACTAGGAACCTGCAATTCGTACGAGCCTGTAACGAAAAGCAGATTACACGGTCGCGGTGAATAGCCAATACCCCACCCAAGACCCCTACGGGTGCGGCAAACTACCTGCCAAGTAACCAAAGCGAAGCAACCTCCCTCATCCCCGTAAGTAGGCCACTCGGCACTTCGGCATACCCGGTAGTTTGTGCACCCCTCCATGGGTCTATCCTAGGAGCAAAAACAGTAAAAAGAAATTATACAATGACGGCTACAACCCCGACCCGGTTGTGCGGCCATACAAATAATTATTACATCAATTTACAAATTTACATGAATGGAAAGAAAAGAAAACTCTCGTCTCACAACCCCCGGCTATTCACCCGCGACAATCCAACATATTCATATACACATTCCAGCAACATTACAGATCACAGATTTGTATAACCCCCACTAATCGACATATAGCGATTAGTAGACGTTCAATACAAATATCACATTACAGAAAAACCCGTCAGCTAAAGTCTTTTAAAAGTACGATCAAAAATACGGATTTTCAGGACCCCAAAAATAAAATTTTCGTTCTGGAAAATCTGGGCAGAAAACACATATTTCAAAAATCCCAAAATACCCCTATGAGCAAACTGCAAAAAAGAAAACCCATGACCGAGTCAACTCGGCCGCGGTTCCGCGGCGCTTTGATTGAGTTAGGGTGTAAAATTTTTGCAGTCTCTTCAGAAAAACCTGAGTCGATTTTTGGTGTATTTCAAAAAAGTTTTCCAGCACTTTTAAAATCGACAGTAAGTTTGAATTTCGGGGTTCATTTCGGGACTTTTCTTTGATCGATCTTCTAGCTACTTTGCTAACATGTTAGATAGAGTTTAACTAGGCCCTGATACCACAGTAAGTCCATGCTACCTCTCCCGGTACTTTCGGGCATGCGGAATTTGATAAAAAACGATTTTCTTAGAGGTGGTAACATGGACTTAAAACCCGGATCTTTGTTAAACATCTAACTAACAACCTAACTACGAGTTGCTAACTACTCGGTTAGGGGGTTATACCTTTCTATTTCTCGAACTCCTTCGTCTTCAAGCTTTGATGGTCGTCCGGATCGCCTTCACTCCGTCGTCTCCTTGCGGCGAAGATAGATCCACCTCGAAAGCTTCAACCTTTGGCTCCTTCTTCGGTCTTTGAAGAAACTAGTTCACTTGGTTTGCCAAACCTTGTGAACTAGAGTGAGTAGAGAAGAGTTTGTATGGGATTTTATCTATGGTTCTTGATTCTCAACTCATGAGACAAGTGAACCATAGACTAAGAGAGGGAGAGCAAGAGGAAGGAGATGAGAGCTCAAGAACAAGAGAGAGAATGAGCATGAAAGAATGAGAGAAGACTTTTCTCATTTGGCTCTCATAATCCAAAATAATCATAACACATCATATCAATCAAGTATTATGTGATGGTTTAAGCAACCATAGCCATATCATTTCATGCACTCATTTTGCACGAAAGAGCAAGCAAGCAAAAGTCTTTGCCATGAAATGATAGCTATAGTTATCATGATGGTCAACTAGTCAAGCCTAGTCAACCGGTCAACAAAGTCAACATGTCAACAAAAGTCAACAAGTCAACAAAGTCAACAACTCAACAACCATGTCACCATAATACCTAATTAATATAATTGTTAATCACATATCATATTCTCATTAGGGTTGAACAAAAAGTCAATAGTCAACTGTCAACGGTCAACAACCCTAATGAGAATCCTCCGCCTCTGTCTCTCCGTCAACTGTGCATACACACCCGCATCCGCGTTTCGAGGAACACGAATACAAACTGGATAAATCCAATCCCAATACATACACTAGGATCTGGCTTAAACCAAAGCCCGCTAGTGTTTACTGTCCGGACACTGTACGTGCACAAGTGAACGGATGTGACCGAACCCTGTCGCAAAACCATGCGACCTGCCGCAAAACCATGCGACCTCTACTCTTTTGCCTAAAGGCGAATAACTTTCTGTGTGGGACTATAAAGACTCGACACTATGCTGGCAGTGGGTTTAACCACAGACCGCAAGCGGCACTAGCTGTGCGTAACGGTCCCTAGGTAGAAGCCGACAAGAAGACTGACGAGGTGAAAACCCATCTGAACTCCTACTGAGCCTGAATGTGACAATCTCCGTACAGTCCGGTCTGTTCGTCTGATACATCGCATGGCGGGCCTAGGGGGGCGGTAAACGTCAGTCTCCTAATAGCGGTACAAGTCGTGTCGGAGTGAAGCCCAAAACACCCTGAGATAACACTGGAAGCCTACCAGTATATCTCGATTGCCCTGGCCAGGGACTACTCGTGTAATGGCTCTCCTAGACACAGTGCGATGTCAACCCCCAATACCGGGAGAGACGAATCCTGTCTAACCGTCACTGCCTCCAAGTGCTTCGGGACTGCACCCAATTACCACCTGTTTGCATGACTCCTTTGAGCCGTGGTAGGGTAGTAATCAAAGTACAGTGGGAACACACTCGAGACGAAGTGACAGTGTCAAGTCAGCGGACTAAGCTGTACTCATGTCACCTGGGAACTGATAACTGACGATTGGCATAATACCAACCGGTCAGTTCCCGACGAGCCCTGTCCAGTGTACTCGTAACCTAACGAGCACCCGTATACTATCTCCAGTACGACGTACTGATGGCTGTGGGACAGACCATCTCACACACTGGGTTGAGAAGCGCATACGCTAGTCTACTCCGGAGTATCGATGCCCTGTCTCGATAGTCCTGCGACTAGGGACTTGCATAAGGATGTGCTTATAGATTACCCAGCCCCACTAGTGTGACTGCCATCACAACGCTGGTAATCAAGCAAAGATCCTAAGGGCTCCACTAATGTGTATAGGTGATATACTGAAATAAACACAAGTACACATTGAAGTAGAAACAAACCAAGTAGCATACTACTATATTGAGCAAGATTGTTTATACAAGGTGAATATCCCAAGCCTCCATTAAGTAATATACAAACTAGTATGATACAGTAATGGCCTCTAGGGCATATACACTAACAGACCTGTACCCAGATTTGGGGATGCCGTACGACGGATTTATGTACAAGCTATATTTTGATGTTTGATCCGCCCTCTTGACTTGGGGATAACCGAACATAGAGATACGGTATCGGATGTGATATTATCGAGGCGGGATCACCGACTATATATGTATATATATGTATCGACTCAGAGGTTAGGCGGTTTCCCTTACCTACTGTTAGCTTTAGCTCAGCCTTATAGTGGTGTAGCTATATGACTCTTTTGAAATTAGATGCAGCTTAGCCATCATTGTGTTTAGTATTCAGCTTCTGCACATTTCTATTGTTGCTCCGCATCACATACTGTTGTGATTCATATTCTATTATTGATATCCTGCTGTTAGGACACCAGCACCATTACCGACGATGCGTATGTACCACGTACACTTATTTGCCAGCGCACACACATCTTCATCGGTAATTTCCATGTCACGTACACTTAGAGAAGATTATTGCCTGATTTAGCTTGTTAGCTAGTAGTGACATGATATTAGTGCACTTGCCTTATATGCCAGCTTGACATTGTAGCTATTACTTGTCACATCATGCATACTGCTGTTCATTATATGCTGCATTCATGGATTCTCATGCTTATATTCATGATTTTACATGCTATTGATGATTGGATTCGGGTTTCCATGAGATTTTCTGGATTTGGAGGAAAACCGCAAAACATATATAAACTGCTTTCTCTCTTTTAAATAAAAATGCGGTTTTCTCATGATGTATGAGTCGTCCACCATGAGTTTTGCTGATGGATTTCGAGACCCGATTCGAGGAGGCGGATGAACCATTTCGGGTACATGGTGGGCCTGGTGCGGTACCCCGGAGCAAGAAGATCGCAGGAGATGACGTTGAGCCTGGCAAGGGAGCACTACCGACCGGTGATATTACCCGACACGTCGGATATCCGGAGGATACCGTCGTGGTCATGAGATGGATGTTAGGGGCCGATCTGGACTGACGGCGCCCTGGATATTATGATTGAGACATTGAGATTTTGAGATATTGAGGTACAGAGATTGTGATACAGAGATATCGAGATATTGAGATTTATGTTTTGTGCCGATGCTAGGCACTGTTTTATGCTGATTTCATTATGATACCTCATTTTAAAAATACATAAATCTCACTAATTTATGAAAGCAGTTTTCTTCAGTATATGCATTCTGTTTCATGCATTCATACATCATCCATATACATATTGCCACCCGATGCACTGACACGGGTATATAGGATTATACTTGGGTTAGATATTTACCCTAGCCATGGTTATAGAGTGCTGGTTATATATTTGAGGATTATATATTGATCGTATGACCTAGGATTGCGTCAAACATGCGATTTTCTGTTCGTAGATCTTTTTCTACTCATGAGTTGGCAACTCACCCCCGTTGTGCCCCAGTTTCTTGCAGGTGTTGCCGTACGGGTTTCATTACGGCTTTGCGGGCACAACTTATTTCAGGTGATTTGCTAGTAGGTGGGTTATTTGTATCATACCCATCATTATAAATTGTATATTATATTCAGTTGTATCTAGAAGTTCTATCAACCAAACATGTACTTATTTGAGATAGAGACCAGTGATGTTTATTCTTTCGACCTTAGAGTCGCGTGTTACTATTCTATGGATTTAATGCTGTTGATTTCTTTCTGTTGTGATCCTCGCCTTTAGGCGTTGTATATTATGTTGCAACTGGTTGATTTACATATGGTTCTTCCTACTCTCAACTACTTTTCTTGGTTTGGATTTCTGGGTTCGGCTTACTTAGAGTACGTACGCCTTGAGACGTTCGTAGTCTAAGTGCCAGTCATATTCCGTACTTTCGGGACGTGACAAAATCTCTCACACCAATCTTGTGGCTGTCCAAATGAGGGGCTCGGCCATCAAAAGAGAAGGGGGGTGAGCACAATCAAGACGTGGTGACCATAAGAAAAAGGGAACAAAAACCCACCTAAAAACATCACCCTCAAAGTATTTTTCTAATCCTATTATATTAATGCAAGAAAAGAAATGATGAAAAAGGAATCAATCTCATCTAGAACCCTCATGAAGCTACCATGTGCCACAAAAAACCTTCTCCATTACTAATTGCACATTTGCAAAAAGAACCCTCTCCATCAAAGGAATTTCAGCCAAGAAGGAATAAAGAAAAAACTGGTCGAAACGGAATGCAAACTGGTAACTTCAAAAAGAGATCCCGTAATAAATTAAAGGAAAACCCCGCGATTGTATATACATACCTGCATTTGTATTCCGACCGAATACAAATGCAGTGAGACAAAATCTAGACTGTATAATACTAGGATCCGGCTTAAACCAAAGCCCGGTAGTATTATCCGTCCGAACCATGACACATGCACAAGTGCACGCGTATGTTCGAACCCTGCCATAAATCCATACGGCCTCAACAGCGTTTCGCACGAAACTTGAGAAACTTTCTATGGGGGACTCTAAAGACTCGTCAATACTTTGGCTGTGGATTTAACCACTAGCACGTCAGAGGTATTAGCCGTACGTAACGAGCTACCAGGTATTGACCAAAAGGGAGATCGATGAGCGAACTCATCCTGACACCCGACTGATCCTGTCAGTGACAATATCCGTACAGTCCGGTCCGTTCGTCTATGAGCATCGCATGTCGGGCCTAGGGGGTTGGTAAATGTCAAACCCCTAAAAGCGGTAAAAGTCGTGTCGGAGTGTAGCCCAGAACACCTTGAGATATTACTGGAATACCTACCAGTAAATCTCCTGCCTTGGCCAAGGACTTCGTGTAATGGCTCTCCTAGACACAGTGCGATCTCACCCCCAATACCGAGAGAGACGAACCCCTACCGATCCGCTCACTGCCTCCATGTGGCTCGGGACTGTACCCAACTAAAACCTGTTTGCACGACTCCTTTGAGCCGTGGTAGGGTAGTAATCAAAGCACAGTGGGAACTCACATGAGACAAATGACGATCTCAGGTCGATGAACTAACCTGTGCACATGTCACCAGGGAACTACTATCTGACGTCAGGTATAATACTAACTAGCATGTTCCCGGCGAGTCTTGTCCGGTGTACGCATAACCCAATGAGCACCTGTATACATCTTAGGTGATCCAACTGACACCAATGGCTTGTTAGACCGGCCACCACCCCTCGTCGGGATCTCGACTGTATACACTAGTCTACTAATGGAGTATCGATGCTCAGTCTCGAAACTCCCACGACTAGGGACCACTTTAAGGATGTGCTTATAGACTACCCAACTCTCACGTATATGATCGCCATCATACTGCTGGTAGTCAAGCAAGAATCCTAAGGGCTCTACCAACGTGTAATAGCGACCTGTAAGGTCACCTAAAACAGTACACGATGATAAAGACAAACCATGGTAGCATACTATTCTCTATCAACGTGTAATAGTGAACTACAATGTCACCTAAAGCATGTACACGATGATAAAGACAAACCAGATAGTATACAATCATCGTAAGATTGTCCTACCGGCATAGGTCCTCCCTCAATCATTGCAATCACGTACCTGCGATCCAATAATTGACTCTGAGGGCACTATATCCAACACAAACCGTGCAGTCTCTCGTTTCATCCCGTTCTACCAATAGTATTTCCTCAGATTTTGATACATTTTCGTGCCTCCCGGATGCACAGAATGAGCTGAACTATGAGCCTCGGCTAGTACTTCTTCTCGAACATCCACCCTTGGGAACGCTGAGTCTGCTATCGAATCTCAATGAACCGTCTCGATGTATGAGTAAGTCTGTCCTCAGCCCGGCTTCCACCTGCTCTCTGAACTTCTGCAGTTGAGGATCGTCAGTTTGTGCAGCCTTAATGCGTTCTACAAGTGAAGACTGCACCTGTAACTGCTAAAACCGCCTGATTGCACTCGGTGTAACAACCTCTAGTTCGAGCCTCTAAAAATCCTCAATGATGCTCCTCTGCCTGGTCAACATCATGACCGCTGGCTTTCGACTGAGAGCGTCGGGTACGACATTTACTTTTTCGTGGATGGTACTGTAAATTCCAAGTCGTAATCCACCCTTTGTTATAGCCATTGGCGTTGTCTCATATTCAATTCTCCATGAGTGAACATGTATTTCAGACTCTTGTGATTCGTATACACTTCCACCTTTTTACCCAGTAACTAATGTCTTCAGATTTTCAATGTGAAAACTACTGCGGCTAACTCCTAGTCGCGTGTTGGGTAGTTCCCCTCATGATTCTTCAGCTGCCGTGAGGCATAAGCAACTACCCGACCCTGTTGCATCAGAATGCAGCTTAAACCATTCCCTGAATCATCGCTGTTTATCACCAAATCATCTGAATCGTCTGGCACTGTAAGAATAGCTGTCGTGATCAATTTCTGTTTCAGTATCTCAAAAGCCTGAGTACATTCCTCTGTCCATACGTAAGGCACTTCCTTCCAAGTCAGCTATATTGGGGGTCAGGTGATTAAAAGGTTCAAGGATGAGATAAAGTAACTACTTGTAATAAGGGAAAGAAATGTTGTAAGAAGGATCAATTTATGAATCAAGCGGGCTTAAAGGTACAATACTTCAGGAAAAATTCAATTGAACCAGAACTTTAATATTCAGAAAATCTTGACAAAGTACAGTTGAGAGATAAACGGGGCCCTAAATTATACATCGTTTTTATTTGGCCCTAAGAAAAGAAAATAAGCCGCGTCAGTCGCGATTGTGGAAGTTCAACAAGTTGCGAAAAGTTCTCACGCTATGATGGAGGCGTCCATTCCCATAGTGCCTTGCCGGGATATCTGCTTGAGGTTCTTCAGCCTCAAGTTCATCTACACTCGAGATTTCATCCTCCGATTCCTCCTCGGTTGGAGCTTCGTCTTCAGATTCCTTCCCTATAGGGTTTTCTTCCCCTGCCACTTCCCCTTCGGCGGGAGCTTCTTCATCGGAATGCTCTACCATATGTTCTGCCTCTTTCGGGTTCCTTTCTGGATCCTCTTCCATAGGGTCTTCCTCAGGATTCTCCTCTTCAGGATCCTCATCCGGTTCCTCCCTACCGTATTTTCCTATGGATCCTCTTCTATTGGGTCTTTCGGGATCCTCCTCTTCAGGGTCTTCTTCTGGATCCTCCTCTTCATCGTCCGAATCATTAATCATGTCGATCTATGGAACTGCGACATCGACTCCCTCGTCCTCGGGTTCACTTGCGTCGAAAATAATTTGTGAGACATCGACTTCGTCGTCTGAACTCACTAATATACAGTCAAAAAAAATACAGGACCGAGTGTCCTCATCGAGAAGCGGTGCCGCCCCAGGGTTGGCCATGGTCTGAAAAGTAAGGGTCATGATCAGATAGTGGAACACGAAAGAAAATAACAACTCTTGATGCAGGACATGAGGAAAAGATAAGGTAGATAAGATTCAAAACATGAACTTGAATGGTGATGCACAAGTAGTATATGGAAGTGAAAGCAAGGAAACGAAGTATAATTCAAGGGATCCCTAAATTGAACTGCAATCTTATTCTAAACCCGGTGCTCTGATACCAATAAAACCATGTCACACCCCGCTTCCCAAAATACGGAATACAAGGGTGACAAGGCCAGCCATGCTCCTACGATTAAGGAAAAATCCAGTCGTAGTCACATTTCGGCTTCTAGCATTATATGGTAATCAGTAAAATACAATACGGGTAAAGAGAATTCAGTCACTAAAACTATCGGATATAATGAAATTTGAGCTCAATGGAAGTAAGCAAAAAGGCAACTAACCAGGGATATCAATGGAGAAATGTAACTGGTTCACTTGTCTGGATCTTCACTATCTTCTTGAGATCAGACGAATCCACCTCTATCACTGAGCATGCATACTCAGGTCGTCAGGGCGACACAATAGCTAATAGTATTAATGAGGAAAGAAAAATAAAAGTAATAATGATGGAGATAATAATTGCAGGAAATCAATATGTCAATAACGGATGCAATGTATGATCTGTGTACCTATCGGTCTCTAGTCACTTTTGAAATCGGGATACGGAAAGGAGTGATCATGTTTAATGAGGGTCTCGTACATACCCGAGACTACGGCCCATGATGCCCGGGATATAACCCTGTCAGCCGGACCGCTAATTCTAACATAATATATAAGAGTCGTTGTTCGAATGATCATCCTCTAAAATCACTGACCTCGCTAAATAAAATTTCCTTTCCATTTCGATTTCCCCATTTTCCCCAGGTTTCACTATTTATAAATATGGGCTAGTTGTGTACAAGTACGCACCAATAATACGGTTTTATTCACTGTTCACTGTATTGTCACTATCACGAACCATTCACTTTTCACTGGCGTACTTGACACTCCTAAACTGATACCATTCACGCTCGACAATGCATTGTACACTGAAAATTAATAATGACGCGCACTATCACTAGAGGTATTACAGTCGGGTAAAACTGTGAATTATGCCACTAAACAATTTATATGCAGTGCAAGTCACTATGCGTCTCATGAACTTATAAAATAGCATTAAATCATACGTTCAGAATTAAGTAAAATGATACAAAAGCGGTAATAATTAAACTCAGTCGGAAATTCGAAGAAATTGATTTCAAGTCAATCGGGTTTCGATTTCGCAAATTACAGTCGTTTCATTTTAAGTGTTCGCTGCTGGAAATTCAGTTCCTAAACTGAAAGTCCATTTTGTAACACTTTTTTCACCCTGTTGGGATCAAAATTAGGTGACACTACAGTTGAACAATATTTAGAATTCTCAGTTAGGTTTCCAACGCTCTAGACAGATCAATAATATCCATAGTGTACTGGAAGTTATCCATTATATAGTATTAGGGTATACGTTCTGTCCCTGCTTGGGACTGCCGTATGTACTGATGGTTTAAAATATGATTAAAATAGTAATCGATGGTAAAAGAAAATGAAATCACATCCAATATTTAGATGACATATTTATCTTCTTTGCGGTATAGTATTCCGCATAAAAACACTTTCATACAGAAACGTTTAAGCATTTCGATTCTAGTATCGACAGCCAGAGCTGCTCTGGACTGCAGTCGAGAGCCGCAATCCTCCCCGATTTTCATTATCATGACCCATTAAAATTTAATGGAAAGAATATATTACAGTAGGTTATAAAGTCAGATTCTATATGTGTCCTAAAACGCCTCAATCCGATCTATACATAATTTATTATAAATTTTACGGTTTAGCTTGTACAAAAGTTTTCAGGTTTTACGATAGAAATCGAGACACCATTTTACGTGAGCAAACGACATTGTTTTGTAACCAAAATCTTAAAGGATATTCATTATTACTCGGGCAATCCGTTATGTTTACTTTCCGTCATTTTTAGGGGGTTTTCAAAGCATGGTTTGCATCGAACACTTATAATAATATTGAATCGCAATCGAAATGATTATATAATAGCATGAAGCAATTATGTAAAACTTGCCTGACGACGTATCGATGATGATACGGCAGCGACGTGGCACAGTGGTGCACTATGTCTATGGCAGCGGCAACGGCGCGATCACGACTCGAGCGCGGCTAGGCCCGACACGGAAAACTCGAACTCGGCTTGAACTTTGGTTCGACGGCTCGGCATCGATGGCTCGGGTGATGCTACGGCGACGATGACGCAGAGCACGGTGTGCCGTTGGAAAGTTCGTCGGCGTGGGGTTGGCCGGAGGAAGTGATGGGTGCTCTTCGGAGTTTGGTGATGGCTAGGGGATGCTGGGGTTCTTGGTGTCGTAGATGAAGGTGATGGTGGCGTCGGGCGGTCGGGGAAGAGGGAGGTGAGGGGAGTGGCGACGAGAAGGTGAGGGATGGTCGGCGGTGAGGTGGCGCCAGCAAGGCCAGAGTTGTAGGGGAAAGGGTGGTGTTGGGTCGGCCAGAGCTTGGAGTCGGGGCTTGGGCTTGAGATGGCCGGAGCTACAGTGGTAGAGGGTGGTCGGGAGGTTGGGTGGAGCGAAGGTGCAGAGACGGCTTCGACGAGGTGAGGAGCCCGGCAAGGTGGTGCGTAGGCGAGGGTTCTCGTAGAAGGAGGTGGCCGCAGTTTTAAGGAGGAGGCGAGGGTGTTAACGAGGTTGCTATGGTCGGAGGTGATGCATGAAGAGGAAGGAGGTGGCCGCAATGGTTGATGGGTCCGCCGGAGGTCGAAGGTGGAGGTGTGGGTTGGAGTCGCGATGGGTTAGGGTAGTTGTCGGTGGTGGTTGAGAGGAGAGGGAAGTGAGGTGATGGTCGAGGAGGGGAGGAGGAGGAGTTGACACGACGGCGGCGATGACGCGTGGCGAAGGCGAAGGCGTGGGTAGGGTTAGGCGGCGGGAACAAGTGAGGAAAGGAGGGAAGTGAGAATAGAGAGAGGGAGAGAGTGAAAGTGGGTGAGATGAGAGAGAGAACGTTGGTGAGATGAGAGAGAGAACGTGGGTGACGTGAGGGGAGGGATTTAAATAAAATTTTTGAAAGAATAATAAAGGAGAGTAATGAAGAGTTAATATAATAAGTTAATAGGTTTTAAGTGAATTTATTTGAAATTGATGAGGATATCTTCTTCTTTTTTTGAATTTTGTAATGGAGAAAAGTATTTGTTGTTTGAAGTGGAGGGTTTTGGATTTTTGGTTGGGTTTGTTGGAAAACAAAATAATTAGAATAAGTATGTATAGGAAGGAGATAAAATATAAATAGGATAAAATAAAATGGGTAGACTATTTAGACTAACACTTTATTTTAAAATACTGGTATTGTCTTACAAAAAGGGACTGGGTATTACACCGTGGTAGGGTAGCAATCAAAGAACAGTGGGAACACACTTGAGGCAATGTAGCAGTGTCAAGTCAACGGACGAAGCTGTACTCATGTCACCTGGGAACTGCTCCTGACGATAGGTATTGTACCAATCTGCAGTACCCCTGCGAGTCCGTCCGGTGTACTCATAACCCAATGAGCACCTGTATACGATCTTAGGTGAACCAACTGACACCAATATCTTGTGAGACCGGCCATCGCCCCTCGTCGGTGTCTCGATCTGTATACACTAGTCTACTCTGGACTATCGATGCCCTGTCTCGAAACTCTCTCGATTAGGGACCATTTAAGGATGTGCTTATAGACCCCAGCTCCCACTTATATGATCGCCATCATACTGCTGTCAGTCAAGCAAGAATCCTATGGGCTCTATCAACATGTAATAGTGATCTGTAATGTCACCTGAAGCATGTACACGATGATAAAGACAAACCAGATAGCATACTATCATCTCGGATAAGACTGTCCTACCGGTATAGGTCCTCCCTCAATCATTGCAATCACGTGCCTGCGATCCAATAATTGACTTTGAGGGCACTATAGCCAACAATCTCCCACTTGCACTTAAGGCTAATTATTGCGATGCCGCATACTCACAGCCCGTGTGATACCGAACACCCAACTCCTCTACTGATCAGTCTCACAAAGCCTGTTTGTGAAACTTTTGCGTTGGAGAAATAACCTCAGTGAGTGGATCCGCCCCAATGTTTTTTTCTATGTCTCTCTTTATCTTAAGTTCGCGGAGAAAGCCTTCTCCCGAAATGAGCAATACCTGTCTTAGAATATGTCTTAATATTTGATGGGACCTAGTTCACAAATGAACTCCAAATCCAGCAAACTTCTTAGACTGTATTGTTAATTGAATTTAATCAGTATCCTGTGCCATGCCTCCCTCAGTATCCGCTTGGACCACCTGTCCAAACTACTGCCCCTTGTCAAGAGGGAAAACTATACTCTGACAGTCACTCTGTTAGCCAGGTCAACTTGGAAGCCTGGAATGATAACCATCTCCGAAAGAGCCTGTCGTTATCATACCCTTAGAACAATCACTTATGTTCATAAAACTGCTTCCTAACGTTTCTCCAGGATTGGATTAATATATCAACTTATTGCATCTAATGCAAAAACATCTGGTGTGGTACTTGACATCTCATTATTGACTCAAATGCTGAAGCAAGTGATATGCCAATCATGCACTTCCCTCTCCCCTTTAGCCTGTAAGACACTTTTAGAGAGGGTGAATCCATCACCTGTAGGTTTACCACCATGCCAGGAGTCATCCATTCTAAAACACCTTTAGAATACTGTCTAAGTACCCAGATTGGGACACTACCCAAATCTAGATCTAAAACCATAGATCTAGTAACCAGAATGCCTGATATTATATCCATATCCTAAGTGGTGAAACAACTGTGTGACAACCACATTATAACCGATCGTAGTATAGCAATTTCACTTCCTACTATGTGTATGTCATCCAAATACCAGGACATCACACCCTACTACCTTCTTAACAGATCCATCCCTTATTCTGATGAGGTCATAACCTATGACTGTCACATAAAAAATAGACGATCTTTCTCCGCTATATCTGCTTTAGTCTATAAATAGACATAAGCTACTTGTCCACTATGCTTCCGCTGCTCCCACTGACTTCGACAACCCTCTGGCAGAGTCATATACAGGTGCACTTCTAAAGCTAGTTTCGAACGACGCTATACTCATCCTCCTGCCGAGTCTCATAGTCTGGAACAACAGCAATGGCAAATCTAGGTGAACAAGAACCTCCCTGTCACCGTCTTTGAGAATACCGAAGTACCACTCGGGCGCCTGAGGTTGCCCACCATATCTGCGGAGTGGCTAATGGAATGTCAAACTTGATTGAATCTTTTGGTCCTATTAAATTTTCAATAATCGTCTGTGGTTCTGGAATCACTTCCAGTTCTACCATACTCCCACTACTGTTTTCTGAAAAAGTCCATTTTACTAAAACTGTGACGAGTCAAGAACAATATCACTATTGATCTTCCAGATGGTAGAAAATTAACCCTCGTCATAGCCTGGGTTAACCCACAAACTGCCATTACAGAAACATGCCTTGAGTTATCAAGAGTTTGGCTTTAAGCATAAGCCGGACAACTCCATATACCTTAACATCGTTAAGATATGATCAATTCTATATATCATATAGAAACAGAGACACTGATTTAATTGGAACCAAATTCAAATCATGCAGCTGTCTCCAATGCATGTTAACTAAATGGAGAGAAGCCGATCAACATTACTCACTTAGTAGTGCATCCAATTATGAGTAACCTGAAAGAGAAGCAAGTTCTCAAAATCATTACTATCGACTGAATACCAAACACAAGTATCTACATATTCGATCACCTTGAAGAATCCTGATACTTGCATCACGTGGTTCTCTACTTTATTCTTGTACCTATAACTTCTCAAACTTGGACCTTGTATTTCTACGAAACACTTGCCTAAAACTTTAGATGTCACAAGTAAACAAAATATAGTACGAGGACCAACCCCTTTGTCCTTATAGACACTGGACAACATACAATACTTTGTATAAGTCCCCTGAGTTGAATAACTCAAACCCTGTGTGCCGTAGGCTGAAAATGTACTATGGTTAAGAAGAATTACACCGCTGTTTAATACTCCTTACCTAACCATCAACTGATATAGGTAAATGTCATGGACATAATTTCAAAAAGTTATATCTCACTTTATAAAGTAAACGTACAGTTATATTAGTTTGAAATTGGTGTATAACAACGGATATTCAAAACCAAATATTTGTCGTCCGGCAAAAACCCAGGTGATTTCCTCAAATATCACCAATTACAACGAATTCCGATATAATGAGGATGATCACCTAATTCCCAATAACTTACCCCCACTCATCATCTGTAAAAGCATACAGATGTGAGAATCATACCTGGTAAATACATACCCTGGAGTAAGGGTCTAATTGGGAAACCAGTTTTCAATTTACAACGCATAGTGAACTGAAACATGAAAATGTTTCGTAGGGGTATCCTGGTATTCCTAGTAATGCCTCTTCCATTATCCGATTCATGACAGTAACCGTATATTTCGTTGCCATCTCTCCAAATCCCTTTATTTGTCTTTACTCATTACCTTCTATATACCATTCTTAGGCTAAATGGTTTTCTTCCTTTCCTACCGTTCGGCACCAGCCTATGGTTTGGAAGAAGACTATCCAATAAGCGTAATAGGTGTACTCTCCTAATCCTAGGAGCACTCGCAACCTGAGAGAAGGTAAAGATAAAAGACAACTGAAGAAACCTTATTCTATTTCTCCTAAACAATAATCCATCCTCGAACTGGAATAAGTTCGTTCGAGTTCGTATATAACCATACGATGGATTTATCTAAAGGAAGTGGATGTTCGTAGTGATACGGGGTGTTATGGAGAAATACAAAGGTGAAGTAGGAGTGGCGATGAAATATGTGGTTTGGTCGTGAATGATAGCAGTCGCAATATACTTTGCTCTCTTTCTAATCCCTTTATTTTGCCTTTACTTATTACCTTCTGTACACCCAACTTATGCTAATTGGTTTTCTCCTTTCCCTACCTTTCGGCACATGCCAATGGTTTGGAAGAAGACTATCCAATAAGCGCAATAGGTGTACTCTCTCCTAATCCTAGGAGCTCTCACAACCTGAGAGAAGGTAAAAGGAAAAAATGACTAAATAATCCTATTCAATCTCTCAAGAACCAGAATCCATCCTCGAATCTGGAATAAGTTCCTTCGAGTTCGTATGTAACTATACGATGGATTTATCCAATGAAAGTGGATGTTCGTAGTGATACGGGGTGTTCTGGAGAAATGCAAAGGGTAAAAGAAGGAGTGGCAATGATGTATGCAACTCAGACAATCCAAAAGCCAATGTTTTAAGAAAGTTCGGTTAACTTGGTTACTGAGTTATAGTCTAGGGTCGGGTCATGGTCGCTGCCAAAGAGAGAGAGAAAAGAAACACTCTGCGTGCACTCTAACCAAGATCAGAATGGTTAATCACTTTATCTAATCAGGATGTCTCCTACTATATCCTCAAATTCTCCTCCAAACCTAAAAGAAGAATTAGTCGGAATCACCCGAGGAGTAAACCAACTCTTCAGTGGGATCGGGATCCAACTATCATCGCATGATAACCCAATGGAATCCACTCACGTTATCACACTCTAGAAGGTATGAGCATTTCTGGCAAGTTTCATGTATGTTTGAAACTCTCGATGTGATTTTTACCCCATGCTCTTATGACCTTGACGAAGGCCAACATATCATAAGTCACATGTCAAGTTCTGCCCGTCATCATCCAGGTTAATTTATAACCACCCGTACATACCCTTGACGAAGGCCAAAATAGTAGTACGACTGTCCCAAACCAACGCATATATCTATGCAACAGAAAAGTAACAAATAGTTACCATACATTATGCCTTGACGAAGGCCAACATACATAGCATGAATACTAAGTGCTACCCGTCTGAAATTAAGGAGGGCTACGAATGGTTTTTGGCAAAAAACTTTTAACGTAATGAACTTGATATCGTTGAAGGAACCAGATAGCTTTTTATAAATATATAGTGGCGAAAACCTTTGCTAAAGAGGTCACTCCCGGTGAAGGGATCTCGGCTCTTTCCTCGTGGAATGAGGTGCTGGATATTCTAAACTGAATACCGCGATGCAAAGCAAAAATTAATCAACTATAGTGAAGTTATTACCTTGACGCAAGGGGTCACTCTCGATGAAGGGATCTCGGCACTTGCCTCGTCGAATGAGGTGCTGGATATTCATAACCGAATACCTCTGTGCAAAAAAAAAGAGAATGTCCATGTAATAACAGCTTTTTGAAAATTGTTCCAACAACATCGAATAGGTTTGTTTTCCTTGCATTGATCAAAATCAATGCAGTCCCATCAATTAATCACACCAATAAAGAACGAAAATTTGATGTATTTATATGCCATCCGCATTCGCCACTGGGTCCTGTCATCACCCGTTAGGTTACTTAACTAACGACAGAGCAGGGACTGGACTAGCGCGAGTGTAAAACATATACAACATGTACTAGTATATATAACAATATATAATAATCGCTCTAAGTATGATAAATGCAACATCACAGATAAGTAATAAGCATCACAGAACAATACAGATAATCTGGGAGCCCCGGGTTTCATTGAGCCACAAGTGAAATCCGACGTTCCCCTGGTCGTGTGGATAGCCTGTGCAATGAAAACCTAGACCCCTACGAGTGCGGCGAATAGCCCGCTAATTCTAGAGTGAAGCCCCCTCTGTCTCAAAGCAATGAGATGCGGGCCCATTGCCCTCTAGAACCTGGCTATCCGTGCACTCCACCGCGGGGTAATTCTAGTATAGAAAAGAAAATATATACAACGGTGACATTGACCTCAACCCGGTCGTGCCCTAAAATAATAATATACAGGCAGTGACGGTAGTCCACATGTCGGACGCTCGCCCCGCGATATCGAATGTACAAATATATCCAAACTGCACTACTATTACACACAAGCTATCCACCACGACAATCCGCAACATCACAGCACAACACAGAACATCAATGTGTTCGCAAACTCGTCTAAAAGGACATATAGCAATTAGACAAGTTGTACCGCTCGAATGACATTCGTGGTCGTAGATAGTAATGTAAGTACTGTAAACTACACATTTAAAATTTCGATCGACTAAACTTTTCCAAATAGGCCCTAAATGCAAATCTAGCACTCAAACGAATCTGGGCCAAAACTATATACCACAAAAATCATATTTCCATGAACTAGAGCCCCAGAGAAATTTTGGTGTACTGTAGCCCAAAAAGGGCTGCGGAAGCGCCGCCAAATCTGACATTTCGCGGTGGTTCCGCGGTGGAATTTTGGAGTTAGGTCTTCAAATTTTTTCTGTATCTTTAGTTATGCCTGCATGTTTTTTTAAGATGCCTAAAATAATTTTTTGAACAACTTTGAAATTCGACAGCAAGCACACCAAAATGGAAATACGGTTCGGAAATTTCGGTCGATCGATATTCTAACTTTGTGCAAACTAGCTCGTAGGTTTAATGGGTTGGCTCTGATACCATGTAAGGCTACGCCAGCGCCCCGGCCGTCAATCTGAGGCCAAACGCGGAACAAAAACTTTTATAAACTGGCGCTAACGTAACCCTAAAACCCGGATCGTGCCATTAACCCTATACTAGTAAAATTTAAAGCGATTTAAGAGATTATACCGATCGATCCGTGTCCTTCGGTCTTCAATCTCTGCGCCAAGCTCCTGACGGCTGCCCCTGAACAAACTCGCTCTCCGGTCTCTCTCGTCGAAGACAGACCACTTCGAGGATTCTTTATACGGGCTCCCGCCTCTAAACCGAGGCAACTCGGACATCAAGTTTGCTAACCGAGATGTCCAAGGTGAAGTAGAGAGTGTGTAGGATTACTTTGTCTCAAAACACCCAATGTCTCTCATCACATGAGACTTGATTGGTGGAGGAAGAAGATGAAACCATTGGACGATGAGTGAAGCAACTCAAGAAAAGATGATGGCTAAGTGTTGTGAGATATCAAGCATGCTAGCAACTAAAGAAAAATCACCAAGTTTTAAAAATATCTCACAACCCTTATCATAAATCTAGCATGCAAGAATAGTGTAGGATGAGTCACTACATGACTCACCCCATGAATCACCAAAAGAGTTATGCTTCATTTAAAGCCAAACATGACTCATCCTCCACCTCATTAAACCATTTATCCAAATGGTTAAAACAATAATGAGGTGGCATCTTCTAGAAACATCTTGTAATGAAATTAAAAGAATAACACCTCATACCGTATATACATACCCGTATCCGTATTTCGAAGAATACGAATACAAAGAGACGAAAATAATCCAACAATATAATACTAGGATCCGGCTTAATCCAAAGCCTACTAGTATTATCTGTCCGATCATGATCCGTGCACAAGTGCACGTATATGATCGAACCCTGCCATAAAACCATACGGCCTCTACAACGTTTCGCCCGAACTAGGGAAACTCTCAGTGGGGGAATCTAAAGACTCGTCAATACGCTGGCAGTGGGTTTAACCACAAGCACGTCAGTGCCACTAGCTGTACGTAACGGCTTCCTATGTATTGAGCGAAAGGGAAGCTGGCGAGCGAACTCATCCTGAAACCCTACTAAGCCTATCTGTGAAAATCTCCGTACATTCCGGTCTGTTCGTCTATGAGTATCGCATATCGGGCCTAGGGGGGTGGTAAACGTCAGACCCCCAATAGCGGTATAAGTCATGTCGGAATGTAGCCCAGAACACCTTGAGAAACTACTGGAATACCTACCAGTAAATCTCACTTTCCTTGGCCAAGGACTTTGTGTAATGGCTCTCCTAAACACAGCGCGATATCAACCCCTAATACCGGAAGAGACGAATCCTATCTAACCACCACTGCCTCCAAGTGCTTCGGGACTGCACCCAACTACTACCTGTTTGCACGACTCCTTTGAGCCGTGGTAGGGTAGTAATCAAAGAACAGTGGGAACACACTTAGGCAATGTAGCAGTGTCAAGTCAACGGACTAAGCTGTACTCATGTCACCTGGGAACTGCTCCTGACGATCGGTATAGTACCAATCAGCAGTGCCCCTGCGATTCCGTCTGGTGTACTCATAAGCCAATGAGCACCTGTATACTATCTTAGGTGAACCAACTGACACCAATGGCTTGTGAGACTGGCAATCGCCCCTCGTCGGGGTCTTGATCTGTATACACTAGTCTACTCAGGAGTATCGATGCCCTGTCTCGAAACTCCCTCGACTAGGGACCATTTAAGGATGTGCTTATAGACCCCAGCTCCCACTTATATGATCGCCATCATACTGCTAGCAGTCAAGCAAGAATCCTATGGGCTCTATCAACATGTAATAGTGATCTGTAATGTCACCTGAAGCATTTACACGATGATAAAGAAAAACCAGATAGCATACTATCATCTCGAGTAAGACTGTCCTACCGGTATAGGTCCTCCCGCAATCATTGCAACCACATGCCTGCGATCCAATAATTGACTTTGAGGACATTATAGCCAACAGGCTTTAGATACACAACGTTGTTGGGCAGGAAGATGCCCGCTGTGGATAAGCCGAGCAGGAAATTGCGCGGTCTCCTCATGATGAGGGCTCTGGATCCACAGTATTGTTGTGCAGGAATCTACCCACTGTGGATGAGCTGAGCAGAAAACTACCCGACCGCCTCGTGATGAGGGCTTTGGATCCACAGTATTGTTGGTGTCATGACCCGGAAAGACACGTGACTGGCACTTGAATCATGTGAAGCCTATAGGACCCCACCTAATTCAAGTAAGACAAAAGCCCAGAAATCTAAACCTTTTAGGGAAAATAATGGATGTGCAGTTTTGAAATAAGGTTTTACTGAAATCAAGTTCTTCTTTAAAACATAGATAATAGTATACGAAAACACAATGTTTGTAGCTATCATAAAAACGTGTTTTGTCGTTAAAAAATTCGGCAGCACCTCTTTTGTAAATTTTAACCCGAAAACGGTACAAGTAATATAATAAAGGCATCCCCAAGCGGGAGCTAGCTCTTCGCCAATTGGCGGAAACAACCACACAAGTAATATAAATATACAAATCCGAAGGCGAGGATCAAAACTCAGCAAGAATTACAGTAAAGAAAACAAAGCATCAACAAGAAAACCAGAAGTAACAAATAATATATGAGCGTGACTCTAAGGCCGAAAGAATAAATAACGGTGTATCTAAGTCTACTAAATATACATAATCTGGTTGATGGAGTTTTAAATTAGATACAACTGAAATAAAATATACAAGTATATAATGGTGGTCATGATGCAAAGTATCCCACCTATCGATGCAATCACCCGGAAGAAGGCAGTGTGCCAACAAGCCGCTATGGAACCTGTACGGTCAAACCTGCAAGAAACTGTGGCACAACGGGGGTGAGTTGCCAACTCGTGAGTAGAAGACATCACCGAGTAGAAATCGCATGTATGAAGATCTCCTGGATCATACAATACGCTAAATATAAATGACATCGAGTAATAACAAGTGTAACATTATAAGCTTGTGTATAAGTGTAACACCAAGTACTCGTGTCAGTGTCACAAAGTAGCAACATGTCATATATATGATGTATGAATGCATCATGAATGAATAATCAACATGAAGTCGGGATGTCTCTGTATGAGAAAACTCCTTGTTCTTTTCTTCGTAAAAAATTTAGTATTATAAAACTGGAGTATCATCAATGAAATCGACAGAAATCCGTGTCAAACATTGACACAATATATACATCAATATATCTGTAGTCATCTCTCAGATCGGCCCTCAAATCTGTCAAATCACACGACTCCGGTCGGTATCTTCCAGATAACCGCCGGGTCAATAATCACCGGTAGGTAGTGCTCCCCTGCCGGGCTCAACATATCTCTATATGGCCTTCTTGCCCCCGGGGACCTCACCGGGTCCACCATGTACCCGCAGACGGTTCCTCTCACTCCTCGAATTGGGTATGTGTACACACGTGGCTCAAGAACCGAGGAAACTCATGGTGAACGCCACACACATCATATCACGAGAAAACCGCACTTTGCATTTTTAAAATGATAATAAGTTTATAAATTCCTTTGCGGTTTTTCCCAAATCTAGAAAATCTCATGAATATAGAAATCTCAAAATCATGAGCTAAATAATGAACAATGAATATCGGCATAGAGCCCAACTGCAGTATAAAATCAGAATGTATCTATGCGTATGCGTGTGGCATCTAAGTAAGAAATACAATGTCTACAGTGGCATTTAAGATCATGGATGTAAAACAATACTGCTTCTACAGATTGTCAGATTATATGAATGGAGTAAAGGTTCTCTAGTGTATACGCGGCATGGCAATTACCGATGATAATGTGTGTGAGCCGGCAAGCAAGTGTATGTGCAACATACGCATCATCGGTAATAGTGCTGGTGTCCTAACAGACAAGATCATAACAGAAAGTAAACAGCTAAAGCAGCAATGAGGTATATCAACTAAATACGAGCCATACCGTTTATCATGTTTAAATAGCACTAATCGTTGTTTTTCGAAAAGTAGGGACTACGGTGTTTTGAGAAAATAGACGTCCTTTGAAAATCCAAAGCATCCCTCGTTTATACTTTGAAAAAGCCTATGACTCATCGGTTTTGAAAATAGGTATGGTTCGAGCCTAAGTTAACCTATATCTACGCAACTAAAGACTAAACTAAGAACCTAGTCGAAGGTGATAAGAAATCAATAATATCCTGAGCCAATATATCTAATAGTCGGCGATCTAGCCTTATATCATCACGTACGGTAATAATACATCGTACGACATTCTCGAGTCAAGAGTGCGGATCAATCATCATATACATCTCGTACGGTAATATCCATCGTACGGCATCCCCAAAATCGAGGGCACGGGTCAAATATCATAATAAATCATCATTCGCACGGTATCAAATCTACGTACAATATAGTAATCAGGGGTATGGATCTACGGTCTCGTACAATCCAATATCATCAAATCGCATGTTATCACGTGTTTGCATATATATCGCCCAACGATCCTTTATATATCGTATCATATATGGTGTCTCGACTCAATCACATATCAAGCCTCATGGCATCATGCACGATCATATCGACTCATATCCATAACATATACTATCCTCATCTCACGTGTATATGTACACACACACACACACATATATATATATATATATATATATAATCAAAAACACACACACACACACACACACACACACACATACACATATATACGCATCTAACAAGTGTGTGCGCGCGCGCGCGTGTGTGTGACTACACATATCCTAACGTTCAAGACTAAGGGGAAAAGATGACTAAGGGTATATCTTCCTAGAATTTCAATTAATCCAATCTATAGTCTCCTAAACCCTATTTGCTAACTATCTAAATCTCACATCGGCCTAAAAATATAAGTATGTAGAATAACCCTAAACTACGGTTGCGGGGGTGTCATACGCCATCCACCCGACTTCCCCCATAGATATGCATCTACTCACCTTGATTCTCGCTTGCCGAAGTCGATGGCACCATGCTCTCCCTTGTCGTATGAAGTCTATGCGAAAGTACCTATATTTCAATGAATATCGTATCGTAAATGAGAATCAAATACGAGAAATCCGATACGGCATACGAAGTGTACATAAGTTAGAACTTACGGACTACGCATGCAAGAATAGCCAAACAAATCCTCGATGTTGATGTACAAACGTTAATCGACCGAGATAAAACCCAAATATCAAACCCAAGTTATAAAAAGTTGCAAAATCAAAACAGCAACTCAAGAAAACACCTCCAGATTTTCCTCAGGTGACAATTGGGATATTTAGCATATAGGATAGGTCTAAATATAGGATAGAGAAGCAATGGACCAAGCACGAGCCCAAATGCTTGTACCCAGGCCGTAATTTGCGACCAAAAGAGGAATATTTGCGGCCAAAACTTGAAGATGGGGTCTCGGGTTTCTAGGGTAGCTTCTAGATCACCTGCTTAACTCACAGTAATTGCAAATAAATTTTCAGTGCCCCCGGGTGAAAACAAATCCCAAAACATCATCACAATTCTTACACAAATCCGATATCGGGGATTTCTAAGTTTTGGGATTTGGGGTTTTAGTCTCAGGTTTGGTCCAGGTTTTGACACTAGAAGGGTTGTGATCCCTAATTACACTCAATTGCACCATTTTAATTCATAAAATCCCCTAAACCTTCACTTGGAATTTCTAAATATCACTAAACCTCATTTGCATAATTCTAAATCACTATAGGAGTTAAAGAAACTTATGTTCTAAACTAAGGGTGAAGAAATTATCTCATTTGGCAACTAGGGAAAATTCTAGGGTTACCCAAAGTGCCCAAAGTTCCAACTTGATTCATCCAAGTTATTTGTAGTGAGGTTGTGATCAAATTTAGTGAAGGGAGTGTATAGTTTTGGCTAGGTTTTGGTGGTGTTTTTGAGGTGGTAGTGGAGGTGGAAGGAGAGGATGAAGAAGAGGAAATGACGGAGGGAGATATGATGAGCCAAGAATGTGTAGAAGGTTCTCCCCCACTTCTCTCTCTCTCTCTCTCGCCATGCTCTCATGTCCCCACCTCACTTAAGCACTCTTTCTTTTTCCTTTATCTTTTTCTCCTCATTTTAAAACTAAACCATTAATGAAACAACAAAGAATACATGGTTCAAAAAATATGTGACAAGTGTTTGCAACATATTATGTTGCATGTCAAATACATAAGCAAGATTAATGTATATTTAGCGAAATATTAATCAAGTTTAACATTAACTTATATACAGTTAATTGTATAATAATTTATAAAACATCCAAATCACATAATTTGTTTCCAAATCAATAATTCATATTTATTTTTCCAAATATTTTCCAAATTATCGGTATATAATTATACTGTTTCGTTAAAACTAATTCTCATGCTTAATAATATTCATAAAATTTATTATTTTAATTATTTAAATTCCCAGAATAATATTTTATTTTCTGAAATATTACAGTTAGGCAGGAAGCTACCCACTGTGGATAAGCTAAGTAGGAAGCTACCCAGCCGCCTCATAGTGAGGGCTTCAGATCCACGTATTCGTTGGGCAGGAAGCTACCCACGGTGGATAGGCCGAGTAGGAAGTTACCCGCCGCCTCGTGATGTGGGCTTTGGATCCACTTCTTCAGTGGGAAGGAAGCTATCCACCGTGGATGAGCCGAGCAGAAAGCTACCCAGCCGCCTCGTGATGAGGACTTTGGATTCACAGTATTGTTGGGCAGGAAGCTATCTACTGTGGATGGGCCGAGCAGGAAGCTGCCCGGCGGGCTCGTGATGAGGGCTTTGGATCCACAATATTGTTGGACAGGAAGCTACCCACTGTGGATGAGCCGACCAGCAAGCTACCCGGCCGCTTCATGATGAGGGCTTTGGATCCACAATGTTGTTGGGCAGGAAGCTGCCCGCTGTGGATAAACCGAGCAGGAAGCTACCCGGTCGCCCCGTGATGAGGGCTTTGGATCCACAGCGTTGTTGGGCAGGAAGCTGTTGGATATATGTATGCCTTAGAGGCCATTATTTGATAGTGGATGTATCGGTATGTGTGTGTGTGTGTGTGTGTGTGTGTGTGTGTGTGTGTATTTAGAGGACATTCTTGCTCGACATGATAGTATACTATCTGGTTGTTCATTATCTTGACATGTTCACTTGATCATGCATATTACTCATTTGGTACATGTTGATAAAGCCCTTAGGATATTTTCTTGACTACTGGGATTATGATGCAGATCATACTAGTAGGACATGTGTAGTTTATAAGCATATCCTTGAAATGTTCCTAGTCATGGGTGTATCGAGACGGGGCATCAATATTCCAGAGTAGACTAGCGTATACGGTTCTTGACCCATATGATGGGCGATGGATGATCCCATATCCATTGGTGTGGTGACACCAAAGATTGTATACGAGTGCTCAGTGGAGACTGGGTACACTGAACAGACTCACCGAGAACTCCTATGTGGTATTATATCTATCGTCGGATAGCAGTTCTCAGGTGACACTGGTACAGGTTAGTCTGTAGAACCGAGATCGTCAAAGAGTTTTGTGTGTCCTCCCACCGTATTTTGATCTCCACCCTACCACGGCTCTACTGAGTCGTGCAAACAGGTGGATTTTGGGTACAGTTCCGAGGTACATGGAGGCAATGAGCGATAGGAGGGGTTTCATCTCTCCCGGTATTGGGGGTTGATGTTGCGCTATGCTCGATTGGCTATAACAGGAAGACCATGGCCAGGGCTGATGAGATTTACTGATAAGAGTTATCGGTAGTTTCTCGATCTGTTATAGGCCATATACCGGCATGACTTATTGAGTTATTGGGGTCAACGATACCATCCCTAGACTCGATATGCAGTATATCTAACGAAGAGACCGGATTGTACGGTAAGAGTTGCCGGTTGGCTTGACGGGAGTTTTGACAGGTTCGCTTGTTTTTCTTCCGATCGCTCAATACCTGGGAGCCATTACATACAGCTAGTGCCGCTGACGGTTTGTGGGTATGTGATAGGATCACTGCCTACTGCTAGCGTATTGATGAGTCTTAGAGTTGTTGGATATAGTGCCCTCAAGTCAATTATTAGATCGCAGGCACGTGATTGCAATGATTGAGGTAGGACCTATACCGGTAGAACAGTCTTACTCGAGATGGTAGTATGCTATCTGGTTTGTCTTTATCATCGTGTACATGCTTCAGGTGACATTATAGATCACTATTACATATTGATAGAGCCCATAGGATTATTGCTTGACTACCAGCAGTATGATGGTGATCATATACGTGAGAGTTAGGTGGTCTATAAGCACATCCTTAAAGTGTCCCTAGTTATGGGAGTTTCGAGACTGGGCATCGATACTCCAAGAGTAGACTAGTGTATACGGATCGAGACCCCGACGAGGGGCAGTGGCCTGTCTCACAAGCAATTGGTGTCAGTTGGTTCACCTAAGATGTATACAGGTGCTCATTAGGTTATGAGTACACCGGACGGACTCGCCGGGAACATGCTAGTTGGTATTATACCTATTTTCTGATAGCAGTTCTCAGGTGACATGTTTACAGGTTAGTCTATCGACCTGAGATCATCATTTTTCTTATGTGAGTTCCCACTGTGCTTTGATTACTACCCTACCACGGCTCATAGGAGTCATGCAAACAGGTTTTAGTTGCATACAGTCCCAAGCCACATAAAGGTAGTGAGCGGATCGTCATGGGATTCGTCTCTCCTGGTATATTGGGGGTTAATGCCGCGGAGTGCACGGGTGGCCATCACCAGAAATCCTCGGCCATGGTAGACGAGAATAACTGATTCAGATCAGTAGTTTCTTAGTTGGTGATAGGCTTCATACCGACACTAAATGTCGCATTATTAAGGGTCTGACTTTATCCACCCCCAAGACTCGATATGCGATACTCATAGATGAACGGACCAGATTATACATATATTGTCACTGTCAGGCTCAGTAAGGTTTCAGGATGAGTTCGCTCATCGGCCTTCCTTTCGCTTAATACCTGGGTAGACGTTACGTATAGCTAGTGCCACTGACGTGCTTATGGTTGAACCCACTACCAGCATATTGATGAGTCTTTAGAGTCCCACACAGAGGGTTTCCCTGGTTCGGGCGAAACGTTGTAGAGGTCGTATGGTTTTATAGCAGGGTTCGATCATATGCGTGCAGTTGTGCACGGATCATGATCGGACGGATAATACTAGTGGGCTTTGGTTTAAACCGGATCCTAGTGTTATAATGTTGGATTATTTTTGTCTCGTTGTATTCGTATTCAGTCGGAATACGGATGCAGGTATGTATATACAGATGATAGGTATTCTTGTAATCCGTTACAAGTTACCTTTGAAGATGCCATTTCTTTTTCTAGTATTAAACATTTATGGTTTTGTTTAAATGTTTAATATTGTTTATGTGGAAAGTGTGATTGCAAGTCTTGGCTTGTGGCATTTATTGATGGCATGGCTCAAGTGGTGACTCATGGTGGCACTATTGAACCATGCTTGATTATTGGTATTGTGAGATATTTTGTGGAGGTGGATTTTCTTTAGTTGCTAGCTAACACTCAAATATCTCACAACACTCAAAATGAAGGCATCCACTTCATTTTCTTTCTTGTGTTGCTATTTTCTTCACAACCCAAGTCTTGAGCTCACTCACTTCACTTCACATGGTTTCTTCTTCACCTCCATCCATACCCTCTCATGAGTTGAGAATCCATGGATGTTTTGAGACAAAATTATCACACACTCTCTCTACTTCATCTTGTGCATCTAGTCTAGCAAACTGGATGCCCGAGTTGCTTCGGTTTTGAAGCAGGAGCCCGTATTAAGAATCCTCGACATGGATCGTCTTCGACGAAGGAGACCGGAGAGTGAACTTGTTCGAGGCAGCCGCAATGAGCCTAGGACAGTGGTTGAAGACCGAAGGACACGGATCGATCGGTATAACCTCTCTAAACACTTTACAGTTAACTAGTATAGGGTTAATGGTTCGATCCGGGAATCGGGTTCCGTTAGCGCCGGGTTTTAAAAGTTTTTGTTCTGCGTTTGGCCATGGATTGATGGCCGGGGCGCTGGCGTAACCTTACATGGTATCAGAGACAACCCATTAACCGTATAGTAGTTGTTTAGACGATGTTAATCTATCAAAACCGAAACAACTCCAAATCAATACCCGTAGTATTCCAGTTTCTGTGAATTTTTTCTGTGCCTTCAAAAATTATTTTAGCAACTGCTGAAAACTACTAACGTGACCACTAGACAGCACCCCAAATATGAGACCAATCCAACACTTTTTGGCCGAGCACATTGAGCATAAAACTGAGCTGGCCGGCCACTTTAAGGAATTTTGGTTTCGTATTTTGGGTGTGGTTTAGACTCTGGAATATTGGTTTATAGGTATTGCTAGTTTAGCCCAGTTTTGATATGGATTTATCTAGTTGTTTGGGACTATTCAGGGTTATTTCGAAGTCGATATTTTTAACACTGTTTAAAGTTTACAGTACATACATTTCTATCTGCGACCGTGAATGTCCTTAGATCGGTACAACTTGTCTAATTGCTATAGTTCTTTTAGACGGGTTTGCGAACGTGACATTCATGTTGATGCTCTGTGTTGTACTGTGTTGTTGCGGATTTGTCATGGTAGATAGCTTGGTTGCAATGTTAGTACAGTTTAGTTTTATTTGAACATTTGATATCGCGGGGCAAGCGTCCGACATGTGGACTGCCGTCACTGCCTGTTTGTATATTATTTGTTTGGGGCACGACCGGGTTAAGGTCGATGTCACCGTTGTACATATTTTCTTTTCTGTACTAGGATTACCCCATGATAGAGTGCACGGATAGCCGGGTTCTGGAAGGAAACAGGTCAGCATCTCATGGCGTTGAGAAGGAGGGGGCCTCACTCTAGAATTAGCGGGCTATTCGCTGCACTCGTAGGGGGTACAGGTTGATCCAAGGAAGGGTGCTCAAGTTACCAAATTCCGTGAAGTGCTGGGTGGCCCACTTACTCTGATGAAGGGACCTGCCTCGCTTCTGATTTTGGCGGGTAACTTGCCGTGCTCGTAAGGGTCTAGGTTTTCATTGCACAGGCTATCCACACGACCAGGGGAACGTCGGGTTTCACTTGCGGCTCAAAGGAAACCCGGTGCTCCCAGATTATCTGTATTGTTCTGTGATGCTTATTTCTTATCTATGATGTTGCATTTATCACGCCTGGAGTGATTATTATATATTGTTATATATATACCAGTAGATTTTGTATATGTTTTACACCCGTGCTAGTCCAGTACCCGCTCTGTCGTTAGTTAAGTAAACTAACGGTTGATGACGGGACCCAGTGGCGAATGCGGATGGCATATACGTACATCATATTTTCATTCTTTTGTGGTGTGATTAATTGAAGGGACTGCATTGATTCTGATCAATGCAAAGAAAACAGATCTATTGATGTTGTTGGAACAATTTTAAAAAAGTTGTTATTACAAGGACATTTTCTTTTGTTTTACACAGAGGTATTCGATTATGAATATCCAGCACCTCATTCGATGAGGCAAGGGACGAGATCCCTTCACCGGGAGTGACGCCTTGGGCAGAGATTTGCGTCAGGGTAATAAATTCACTATAGTCGATTACTTTTTGCTTCGCATCGAGGTATTCAGTTGGAATATCCTGCACCTCATTCGACGAGGAAAGAGCTGAGATCCCTTCACCGGGAGTGACCTCTTTAGCAAAGGTTTTCGTCCCTATATATTTATAAAAAGCTATCCGATTCCTTCAACGATATCAAGTTCATAACGTTAAAGGTTTTTCGCCAAAAACCATTCGTAGCCCTCTGTCATTTCAGACGGGTAGCACTTAGTATTCATGCTATGTATGTTGGCCTTCGTCAAGGCATAGTGTATGGTAGCTATTTTTTACTTTTATGTTGCATAGATAGATGAGTTGGTTTGGGACAGTCGTACTACTATTTTGGCCTTCGTCAAGGATATGTACGGGTGGGTTCAAATTAACCTGGATAATGATGGGTAGAACTTGACATGTGACTTATGATATGTTGGCCTTCGTCAAGGTCATAAGAGCATGGGATAAAAATCACATCGGGAGTTTCAAACATTCAGGAAACTTGCCAGGCATGCGCATACCTTCTGGAGTGTGATAACGTGAGTGGATTCCATCAGGTTATCATGCGATGATAGTTGGATCCCGATACCCACTGATGAGTTGGTTTACTCCTCGGGTGATCCCGACTTATACTTTTTTCAGGTTTGGAGGAGAATTTGAGAATACAGTGGGAGACTTCCTGATTAGATAAATGATTGACCATTCTGATCTAGGTTAGAGTGTACGCTTAGTGTTTCTTTTCTCTCTCTTTGGCAGCGACCATGGCCCGACCCTAGACTATAACTCAGTAACCAAGTTAACCGGACCTTCTTAAAACACGTTGACTTTTGGATTGTCAGAGCAGCATACTTCATTGCCACTCCTACTTTTACCCTTTGCTTTTTCTCCGGAACATTCCATATCACTACGAAGATCCACATTTATTGGATATAACCATCGTATAGTTACATACGAACTCGAAGAAACTTGTTTCAGATTCGAGGATGGTTTCCGGTTCTGGAGAAATTAAATAGGACTATTCAGTTGTCTTTTCCTTTTATCTTCTTTCAGGTTATGAGGGTTCCTAGGATTAGGAAAGGGTACACCCATTGCGCTTATTGGATAGTTTTCTTCCAAACCATAGGCAGGTGCTGAAAGGTGGGGAATGAAGAAAACCAATTAGCATAAGTGTGGTGTACATAAGCTAATGAGTAAAGACAAATAAAGGGATTAGAAAGAGGGAAAAGTAAATTGCAACTGCTATCATTCACGACCAAACCGTGTATTTCATCGCCACTCCTACTTCACCTTTGAATTTCTCCAGAACACCCCGGATCACTACGAAGATCCACAGTTATTGGATAATCCATCGTATATTTACATACAAACTCGAAGGAACTTGTTCCAGTTTGAGGATGGATTCTGGTTCAGGAGAAATAGAATAAGGTTTATTCAGTTGTCTTTTATCTTTACCTTCTCTCAAGTTACGAGTGCTCCTAGGATTAGGAGAGTACACCTATTACGCTTATTGGATTGTCTTCTTCCAAACCATAGGCTGGTGCCGAACGGTAAGGAAGGAAGAAAACCATTTAGCCTAAGGGTGGTGTATAGAAGGTAATGAGTAAAGAAAAATAAATGGATTTGGAGAGACGGCAAAGAAATATACGGTTACAGTCATGAATATGGATAATGGAAGTGGCATTACTAGGAATACCCGGATACCCATTCGAAACATTTTCATGTCTTAGTTTCACTATACGTTGTTAATTGAAAACTGATTTCGCAATTAGATCCTTACTCCAGGGTATGTATTTACCAGGTTTTGATCCTCGCATCTGTATGGTTTTACAGATGATGGGTGGGAGTAACTTATTGGGAATTAGGTGATTACATCCTTCTTATATCGGAATTCATTGTAATTGGTTATATTTGAGGAAATCACCTGGGGTTTTGCCCGACGGCAAATATTTGGTTTTGAATATCCGCTGTTATGCACCAATTTCAAACTGATATATCTGTACGTTTATTTTATAAAGTGAGATATAACTTTTTAAAATTATGTCCATGACATTTACCTGTATCAGTTGATGGTTAGGTAAGGAGTATTAAACAGTGGTGTAATTCTTCTTAACCATAGTACAGTTTTCAACTTACGACACACAGGGTTTGAGTTATTCAACTCAGGTGACTTATACAAAGTATTGTATGTTGTCCAGTGTCCATTAGGATAGAGGGTTGGTCCTCGTACTATATTCTGTTTACTTATGACTTCTCCAGTTTTAGACATGTATTTCGTAGAAATGCAAGGTCCAAGTTTTGAGAAGTTATAGGTACAAGAATAAAGTAGAGAACCAGGTGTTGCAAGTATCAGGATTCTTCAAGGTGATTGAAGATGTAGATACTTGTATTTAGTATTCAGATAATAGTAATGGTTTTGAGAAACATGTTTCTCTTTCAGGTTACTCATGTTTGGATGCACTCCTAGTTGAGTAATGCTGATCGGCCTCCTTCCATTTGGTTGACATGCTCTGGAGACAACTGCATGATTTGAATCCGTTTCCAATTAAATCAGTGCCTCTGTTTCTATATTATATATAGAATGGTTTATATCTTAACGATGTTAAGGTATATGGAGTTGTCCGGCTTATGCTTAAAACCAGACTCTAGATAACTCAAGGAATGTTTCTGTAATGGCAGTTTGTGGGTTATCCCAGGCGATGACGAGGGTTAACTTTCTACCATCTGGAAGATCAATAGTGATATTGTTCTTGACTCGCCACAGTTTTAGTAAAATGGATTTTTTCAGAAAACAGTAGTGGGAGTATGGTAGAACTGGAAGTGATTCCAGAACCACAGACGATTACTGAAAATTTAATAAGAACCTAAAGATTCAATCTGGTTTGACATTCCATTAGCCATTCCGCAGATATGGTGGGTAACCTCAGGCGCCCGAGAGGTACTTCGGTATCCTCAAAGATGGTGGCATGGAGATTCTTGTTTACCCAGACTTGCCATTACTGCCATTCTAGACTATGAGACCTAGCATGAGAATGAGTATAGTGTCGTTCTAAACTAGCTTTAGAAGTGCACATGTATATGACTCTGCCAGAGGGTTGTTGTAGTCAGTGGGAGCAGCGGAAGCATAGTGGACAAGTAGCTTGTGTCAATTTATAGACAAAAATAGATATAGCGGAAATAGATAATCTATTTTTGATGTGACAGTCATAGGCTTTGACTTCATCAGAATAGGAGATAGATCTGTTAAGAAGGTAGTAAGGTGGTATGTCCTGTTATTTGGATGACATACACTTTGTAGGAAGTGAAATTCCTATACTACAATCGGTTATACCGTGGTTGTCACACAGTGGTTTCTCCATGTAGGATTTGGATATTATATCAGGCATTCTGGTTACTAGATCTATGGTTTTAGTCTAGATTTGGGCAGTTTCCCAATCTGGATACTTAGACAGTATTCTAAAGGTGTTTTTAGAATGGACGATTTCTGGCATGGTGGTGAACCTGCAGGTGATGGAGTCACCCTCTCTAAAGGTGTCTTACAGACTAAAGAGGCGTGGGATGTGCATGATTGGAATATCATTTGCTTAAGCAATTGAGTCAATCATGAGATGTCAAGTACCACACTAGATATTGTTTTTGCACTAGTTGCAATAAGTTTATATTAATCCAATCCTGGAGAAACGTACAGAAGCAGTTTATGAACATAAGTGGATGTTTTAGGGATTTGATAACGACAGCCTCCTTCGGGAGACGATTATCATTCCAGGCTTCCAAGGTGACCTGGATGACAGAATGACTGTCAGAGTTATAGTTTTCCCTCTTTTGTGGGGCAGTAGATTGGACAGTTGGTCCAAGAAGATACTGAGGGAGGTATGGCGCAGGATACTGATTTAACTCAATTGACGATACAGTCTAAGAAGTTTACTGGATTGGGAGTTCATTTGTGAACTGGGTCCCATCAGATATCCAGACATATTCTAAGACAGGTATTGCTTATTTCGGGAGATGGCTTTCCCCGCGAACTTGAGACAAAGAGAGACATAGAAAGAAACATCGGAGCGGATCCACTCATTGAGGCTATTTCTCGAACACAATAATTTTACAAACAGGCTTTGTGAAACTGATTAGTAGAGAAATTGGGTGTTCGGTATCACACGGGCTGTAAGTATGCGGCACCGCAATAATTAGCCTTAAGTGCAAGTGGGAGATTGTTGGCTATAGTGCCCTCAAGTCGATTATTGGATCGCAGGAACGTGATTGCAATGATTGAGGGAGGACCTATACCGGTAGAACAGTCTTACTCGAGATGATAGTATGCTATCTGGTTTGTCTTTATCATCGTGTACATGCTTCAGGTGACATTACAGATCACTATTACATGTTGATAGAGCCCAATGGATTCTTGCTTGACTACCAGCAGTATGATGGCGATCATATACGTGAGAGTTGGGTGGTCTATAAGCACATCCTTAAAGTGTCCCTAGTCATGGGAGTTTCGAGACTGGGCATCGATACTCCAAGAGTAGACTAGTGTATATGTATCGAGACCCCGAGGAGGGGCGGTGGCCGGTCTCACAAACCATTGGTGTCAGTTGGTTCACCTAAGATATATACAGGTGCTCATTGGGTTACGAGTACACCGGACGGACTCGTCGGGAACATGCAAGTTGGTATTATACCTATTGTCAGATAGTAGTTCCTAGGTGACATGTGTACAGGTTAGTCTATCGACCTGAGATCGTCATTTATCTCGTGCGAGTTTCCACTGTGCTTTGATTACTACCCTACCATGGCTCAAAAGAGTCGTGCAAACAGGTTTTAGTTGGGTACAGTCCTAAGCCACATGGAGGCAGTGAGCGGATCGTCAAGGGATTCGTCTGTAAGTGCACGGTGGCGCCCCGGCCTCCATCCCGAGGCCAAATGCGGAAGCGATGGCTAACTTTAAATTTTCTTGAACCGGCACCACCACGCACTAAAATCCGGATCGTGCCATTAACTAGTCCTAGCTATCTACAAGATTGGGGAAGAGAGATATACCGAGTGATCCGAGTCATCCGGTCTTCTCGTCGTCGACCCAATCTCCCGTGGAATCTCCGGTCTCCACCAAGTCGCCGGAAGGGGCACCACGTCGCCTGAATCTTTTACGGGCTCCCACCTCTATACCGAGGCAACTCGGGCATGAAGTTGGCGAGCCGACGTGCCCAAAGTTTGCTGTAGAATGTGTAGTGCTCATGTCTCATTTTGGGGTAGTGGAGGTTGCCATTTGGTGGAGGAATGATATAAGCTTTTGGAGATGGAACATGTGGGGATTTTTGTGAAGCCAAAAGACTAAAAATCCCACACCACAAAAATGGGCAGCCCTCTCCCATCTTTGGCCGGCCATGCACATGGTGGTAGTGAGAATGAATGTGAGAGTGAGTGAGAGGAATGGTATGTGATCATGCAAGAAAGAGAAAAGCTCATCATGATGAATAATCATCACACAAAACCAACACTCCAAATCAACCATCATCAACAACCATGATCACACAAAAGTCAAAACATGATGACTAAAGAAAGTCAAGCAATGATGGTGCAAGTATCATGATACAATAATATGCAAAAGCCCCTTCCACAATTGCTTATTTGCACAAATGCAAATATGCCCTCTCCACCAATCTTCGGCCATTGAAAGATACAAATGAAAATGGCCGAAACGGAAATCAAACAGGAAAATCCAGAAACTGTTCCCGTAATAAATTACAGGAAAACCCCGATACTGTGTATACACACCCGCATTTGTATTCCGACCGAAATACAAATGCAATGAGACAAAATCTACACTGTATTATACTAGGATCCGGCTTAAACCAAAGCCGGCTAGTAATATCCGTTCGATCCTGATCCGTGCAATACAGCACGTATCTGATCGAACCCTGCCATATATCCATACGGCCTGTAGTACAAACTGTCCGATCCTGATCCGTGCAATACCGCACGTATCTGATCGGACCATGCCATATCTCCATATGGCCTCTAGTACAAACTATCCGATCCTGATCCGTGCAATACCGCACGTATCTGATCGGACCTTGCCATATCTCCATACGGCCTCTACAGCGTTTCGCCCGAAACTTGAGTAACTAAATATGGGGGACTCTAAAGACTCGTCAACACCTTGGTTGTGGATTTAACCACTAGCACGTTAGAGGTATAAGCCAATACGTAACCGGCTACCAGGTATTGACCAAAAGGGACATCGATGAGCGAACTCATCCTGACACCCTACTGAGCCTGTCAGTGACAATATCCGTACAGTCCGGTCCGTTCGTCTATGAGCATCGCATGGCGGGCCTAGGGGGTTGGTAAAAGTCAGACCCCCAAATGTGGTACAAGTCGTGTCAGAGTGTAGCCCAGAACACCCTGAGATACTATTGGAATACCTACCAGTAAATCTCCTGCCTCGGCCGAGGGCTTCGTGTAATGGCTCTCCTAGACACAGCGCGACCTCACCCCCAATACCGGGAGAGACGAACCCCTGAAGATCCGCTCACTGCCTCCATGTGGCTCGGGACTGTACCAAACTAAAACCTGTTTACACGTCTCCTTTGAGCGTGGTAGGGTAGTAATCAAAGTACAGTGGGAACTCACACGAGACAAATGACGTTCCCTAGGTCGATGAACTAACCTGTACACATGTCACCAGGGAACTGCTATCTGACGTCAGGTATAAGTCCAACTAGCATGTTCCCGGCGAGTCCTGTCCGGTGTACTCATAACCCAATGAGCACCTGTATACATCTTAGGTGAACCAACTGACACCAGTGGCTTGTGAGACCGGCCACCGCCCCTCGTCGGGGTCTCGACTATTTACACTAGTCTACTCTGGAGTATCGATGCCCTGTCTCGAAACTCCCAAGACTAGGGACCTTTTAAGGATATGCTTATAGACTGCCAGCTCTCACGTATATCATCGCCCTCATACTGCTGGTAATCAAGCAAGAATCCTAGGGGCTCTACCATCGTGCAATAGCGACCTGTCAGGTCACCTAAAGCAGTACACGATGATAAAGGTAAACCAGATAGCATACTATCATCTTGAGTAAGACTGTCCTACTGGGACAGGTCCTCCCTCAATCATTGCAATCACGTGCCTGTGATCCAATAATTGACTCTGAGGGCACTATCTCCAACAATCTCCCACTTGCACTCAAGGCTAATTATTGCGATGTCGCATACTCACAGCCCGTGTGATACCGAACACCCAACTCCTCTACTAGTCAGTCTCACAAAACCCATTTGCGAAACTATTGCGTTCGAGGAATAGCCTCAGTGAGTGGATCCGCCTTGATGTCTCTTTCTATGTCTCTCTATATCTCAAGTTCGCGAAGAAACCCATCTCCCGAAATGAGCAATACCTGTCTTAGAATGTGTCTGGATGTCTGATGGGACCTAGCTCATAAATGAACTCCAAATCCAAACTTCTTAGGCTGTATCGTCAACTGAACTTGATCAGTATCCTGCGCCATGCCTCCCTCAGTATTGCCTTGGACCACCTGTCCAAAATACTGCCCCTCGTCGGAAGGAAAAACTATAACTCTGACAACCTCCTTGTTGTCCAGGTCACCTTGGAAGCCTGGAATGATAACTGTCTCCCGAATGAGGCTGCCGTTTTCATATCCCTAGAACATCCACTTATGTTCTAAAACTGCTTCCGACTGTTTCTCTAGGATTGGATCAATGTCAACTTATTGCATCTAGTGCAAGAACAACATCTGGTGTGGTACTTGACATCTCCTGATTGACTCAATTGCCTGAGCAAGTGATCTGTCAATCATGCACATCCCTCTCCCCTTTGGTCTGTAAGACACCTTTAGAGAGGGTGACTCCATTACCTGCAGGTACACTACCGTGCCAGGAGTCGTTCAGTCTAAATACTCTTAGAATGCTGTCTAAGTACCCTTAATTGGGAAACCACCCAAATCTAGATCTAAAACCATAGATCTAGTAACCAGTATGTCTGATATAATATCCAAGTCCCATGTGGAGAAACTACTGTGTGACGACCAAAGTATAACCGATTGTAGTATAGGAATATCACTTCCTACTTTGTGTATGTCATCCAAATACCAGGACATCACACCCTACTACCTTCTCAACAGATCCATCCCCTATTCTGATGAAGTCAAACCAATGACTGTCACATCAGAAATGGATGATCTATCTCCGCTACATCTGCTTTAGTCTATAAATAGACATAAGCCACCTGTCCACCAATGCTTCCGCTACTCCCACTGACTACGACAACCCTCTGGTAGAGTCATATACACGTACACTTCTAAAGCTAGTTTAGAACGACGCTATACTCATCCTCCTGCCGGGACTCGCAGCCTGGAACAACAGCAATGGCAAGTGTGGGTAAACAAGAACTTCCCTGTCACCGTCCTTGAGGCTACCGGAGTACCTCTCGGGTGCCTGAAGTTACCCACCAAATCTGCGGAGTGGCCAATGGAATGTCAAACCAGATTGAATCTTTAGGTTCCTATGAAATCTTCAGTAATCGTTTGTGGTTCTGGAATCACTTCCAGTTCTACCATACTCCCACTACTGTTTTCTGAAAAAATCCATTTTATTTAAAACTGTGGCGAGTCTAGAACAATATCACTATTGATCTTCCAGATGGTAGAAAGTCAACCCTCATCATAGCCTGGGTCAACCCACAAACAGCCATTACAGAAACGTGCCTTGAGTTGTCCAGTGTCTTGTTTTAATCATAAGCCGGACAACTCCCCGTACCTTAACAATGTTAAGATATGAACTGTACTATATCCAATATAGAACCAGAGGCACTGATTTAATTGAACCAGATTCAAATCATGCAGCTGTCTCCAGTGCATGTCAACTAAATGGAAAGAGGCCGATCAGCGTTACTCAACTTAGGAATGCTTCCAATTATGAGTAACCTGAAAGAGAAGCAAGTTCTCTTAATCATTACTATCAACTGAATACCATACACAAGTATCTACATCTTCGATCACTTTGAAGAATCCCGATACTTGCAATATCTGGTTCTCTACTTTATTCAAATACCTATAACTTCTCAAAATTCGGACCCTGTGTTTCCACGAAACACATGTCTAAAAACTAGAGAAGTCATAAGTAAACCGAATATAGTACGAGGACCAACCCCTCTGTCCTGATGGACCCTGGACAACATACAATACTCTGTATAAGTCCCTTGAGTCTGATAACTCATTCCCTGTGTGTCGTATGTTAAAAACTGTACTTATGGTTAAGAAGAATTACACCGCTGTTTAATGCTCCTTACCTAACCATCCACTGATATAGGTAAATATCATAGACATAATATCAAAAAGGTATATCTCACTCTATAAAAATAGATGTACAGATATATCAATTTTGAAATTGGTGCATAACAACGGATATTCAAAACCAAATATTTGCCGACCGGCAAACAGCCCAGGTGATTTCCTCAAATATCACCGATTACAACGAATCCCGATATAATGAGGATGATCACCCAATTCCAAATAACTTACCCCCACTCATCATCTGTAAAACCATACAGATGTGATAGTCAAACCTGGTAAATACATACCCTGGAGAAAGTGTCTAATTGGGAAATCAGATTTCTTTTAACAGTACACAGTGAAACTGAAACATTGAAATGTTTCGTAGGGGTATCCTGGTATTCCCAGTAATGCCTCTTCCATTATCCAGATTCACAACTATAACCGTGTAATTCTTTGCCACCTCTCCAAATCCCTTTTTATGTCTTTAGTCATTACCTTCTGCACACCCCTTTAGGCCAAATGGTTTTCTTCCTTCCTTACCGTTCGGCACCAGCCTATGGTTTGGAAGAAGACTATCCAATAAGCATAATGGGTGTACTACCCTAATCCTAGAAACACTCACAAAGCGAGAGAAGGTGAAGATAAAAGACAACCGAATAAACCTTATTCCTATTTCTCCTGAACCAGAATCCATCCCCGAACTGGAACAAGTTCCTTTCGAGTTCGTATATAACCATACGATGGAGTATCCAATAAACTGTGGATCTTCGTAGTGATACGGAATGTCCTGGAGAAATACAAAGGTGATTTAGGATTGGCGAAGAAATACTTGGTTTGGTCGTGAATAGCCGTCGCAGTTTACTTTGCCCTCTTACTAATCCCTTGCTTTGTCTTAACTTAATACCTTCTGTACACCATCGTTAGGCTAATTGGTTTTCTTCATTCCCCACCGTTCGGCACCAGCCTATGGTTTGGAAGAAGACTATCCAATAAGCATAATGGGTGTACTACTCCTAAACCAAGGAGCACTCGCAACCTGAGAGAAGGTAAAAGGAAAAGTCAACTGAATAGTCCTATCCATTTTCTCCAGAACTGGAAACCATCCTCAAATAAATTCCTTCGAGTTCGTATCTAACCATACGATGGTTTTGTCCAATGGAAGTGGACGTTCGTAGTAATACGGGATGTCCTGGTGAAAGGGTAAAAGTAGGAGTGGCAATGAGGTTTGCAACTCTGACAATCCAAAAGCCAGTGTTTAAGAAGGTTCGGTTAATCTTGGTCACTGAGTCATAGTCTTAGGGTCGGGTCAATGGTCGCTGCCAAAGAGAGAGAGAAAAGAAACACTCAGCGTGCACTCTAACCTAGATCAGAATGGTTACCAATTTATCTAATCTGGAAAGCTCCCACTGTACCGTCAAATTCTCCTCCAAACCTGAAAGAAGAACTAGTCGGGGTCACCCGAGGAGTAAACTAACTCATCAGTGGGAATCGGGATCCAACTATCATCGCATGATAACGTGACGGAATCCGCTCACGTCATCACACTCCAGAAGGTATGCGCATATCTGGCAAGTTTCAGTTTCTTTAGAAACTCCCGATGTGGATTTTTACCCCATGCTCTTATGACCTTGACGAAGGTCAACAAATCATAAGTCACATGTCAAGTTCTACCCGTCATTGTCCAGGTTAATTTGAACCCACCCATACAAGCCCTTGACGAAGGTCAACAAGGCTATAGACTGTCCTAAACCAACGCATCTATCTATGCAGCAGAAAGGTAACAAGCAGCTACCATTCACTATGCCTTGACGAAGGTCAACAAATATAGCATGAATACTACGTGCTACCCGTCTGAAACGATGGAGGGCTACGAATGGTTTCTGGCGAAAACCTTTAACGTAATGAACTTGATATCGTTGAAGGAACTGGATAGCTTTTTGAAAATATAGTGACGAAAACCATTGCTAAAGAGGTCCCTCCCGGTGAAGGGATCTCGGCTCTTTCCTCGTAGAATGAGGTGCAGGATATTCCAACTGAATACCACGATGCAAAGCAAAAGTAATCGGCTATAGTGAAGTAATTGCCCTGACGCAAACTTCTGTCCAAGGGGTCACTCCCGGTGAAGGGATCTCGGCCCTTGCCTCGTCGACTGAGGAGCAGGATATTCCAACTGAATATCACGATGCAAAACAAAAGAGAACGTCCTTGCAATAACAGCTTTTTGAAAAGAGTTCCAACAACATCAGATTAGGTTTGTTTTTAACTTGCATTGATCCGAATCAATGCAGTCCCATCAATTGATCACACCACAAAGAACGAAAATAATATGGCGTACGTATGTGCCATCCGCATTCGCCACTGGGTCCCGTCATTGCCCGTTAGGTTAGCTAACTAATGACAGAGCAGGGAATGGACTAGCGTGGATGCAAAACATATACAACATCTACTAATATATATACCAATATATTATATTTCGCTCAAGGCGTGATAAAATGCAACATCACAGAAATGTACAGCATCACAGAACAATACAGATATTTGGGATCCCCGGGTTTCACAGAGCCACTACTGAAACCCGACGTTCCCCTGGTCGTGTGGATAGCCTGTGCAATGAAATCCTAGACCCCTACGGGCACGGCAAGTTACCCGCCAAAACCTGAAGCGAGGCAGCCCCCTTCAGCACCGTGAATGGACTACCCAGCACTTCACGGAATCCGGTAACTTGGGCACCCCTCCTGGGTCAACCTGTACCCCGTACGAGTGCGACGAATAGCCCGCCAATCCTATAGTGAAGCCCCCTCCGTCTCAATGCCATAAGATGCGGACCCGTTTCCCTCTAGAACCCGGCTATCCGTGCACCCCACCTTGGGGTAATCCTAGTACAGAAAGGAAAATATACATACAACGAGTACATCGACCGCAACCTAGTCGTGCCCCAAAATAATAATACAATCAGGCAGTGACGGCAGTCCACATGTCGGACGCTCGCCCCGCAATATCAAATGTACATAATACAACCACAACTGTACTAGCATTGCATCCAGGCTATCCCCAATGACCAATCCGCAACATCACAGCAATACACAGAACATCAACGTGAAGGTCACGTTCGCAAATCCGTCTAACCGGGCTATAGCAGTCAGACGGGATTTACCGATCAAGTGACATTCACGGTCGCAGATATAATGTAAATACTGTGAAAAATGTGTTTATAATATCCGATCGATCAAAATTATAACAAGTGGGCCCCAAGTACTACTGTAGCACATCAAGAAATTCTGGGCCCAAAAAATAACATTCCAAAAAACCTATTTTCCACTCAGGAGCATTCTATAGGATTTTGGGGAACTGAACAGTTCAAGTCGCGGCGGAACCGCGGCCCAAACATGGGTTTGGCCGCGGTTCCGCGGTGGTTTGGACTATTCACGAGCCCAAATTTTCACAGAACTCTTAGAATGTCCTACACATCATTCTGAATCAACCTGAAAAATTTTTGGACTTGAAAAAATTTCGACAGAAACTGATGTGAAGAAAAATACGGTTTTTGGAAAATTGTTCGATCGGAGATGTAAAACACATTAGACAAAGCTAGACTATGTTAATGGCGAGGCTCTGATACCATTGTAAGTGCACGCGGGGCCCCGGCCTCCATCCCGAGGCCAAATGCGGAAGAGATGGCTAACTTTAAGTTTTCTTGAACCGGCACCACCGCGCACTAAAACCCGCATCGTGCCATTAACTAGTCCTAGCTATCTACAAGATTGGGGAAGAGAGATATACCGAGTGATCCGAGTCCTCCGGTCTTCTCGTCGTCGTCCCAATCTCCCGCGGAATCTCCGGTCTCCACCAAGTCGCCGGAAGGGGCACCACGTCGCCTGGTTCTTTTACGGGCTCCCACCTCTATACCGAGGCAACTCGGGCACGAAGTTGGCGAGCCGACGTGCCCAAGGTTTGCTGTAGAATGTGTAGTGCTCATGTCTCATTTTGGGGTAGTGGAGGTTGCCATTTGGTGGAGGAATGATATAAGCTTTTGGAGATGGAACTTGTGGGGATTTTTGTGAAGCCAAAAGACTAAAAATCCCACACCACAAAAATGAGCAGCCCTCTCCCATCTTTGGCCGGCCATGCATATGGTGGTACTGAGAATGAATGTGAGAGTGAGTGTGAGGAATGGTATGTGATCATGCAAGAAAGGAAAAGCTCATCATGATGAATAATCATCACACAAAACCAACACTCCAAATCAACCATCATCAACAACCATGATCACACAAAAGTCAAAACATGATGACTAAAGAAAGTCAAGCAATGATGGTGCAAGTATCATGATACAATAATATGCAAAGACCCCTTCCACAATTGCTTATTTGCACAAATGCAAATAAGCCCACTCCCCCAATCTTCGGCCATTGAAAGATACAAATGAAAATGGCCGAAACGGAAATCAAACTGGCAACTCCAGAAAAATGGTCCCGTAATAAATCACAGGAAAACCCCGATACTGTGTATACACACCCGCATTTGTATTCCGACCGAAATACAAATGCAATGAGACAAAATCTACACTGTACTATACTAGGATCCAGCTTAAACCAAAGCCGGCTAGTAATATCCGTTCGATCCTGATCCGCGCAATACCGCACATATCTGATCGAACCCTGCCATATATCCATACGGCCTGTAGTACAAACTGTACGATCCTGATCCGTGCAATACCGCACGTATCTGATCGGACCTTGCCATATCTCCATACGGCCTCTAGTACAAACTGTCCGATCCTGATCCGTGCAATACCACACGTATCTGATCGGACCTTGCCATATCTCCATACGGCCTCTACAGCGTTTCGCCCGAAACTTGAGTAACTGAATGTGGGGGACTCTAAAGACTCGTCAACACCTTGGTTATGGATTTAACCACTAGCACGTCAGAGGTATAAGCCAATACGTAACGGGCTACCAGGTATTGACCAAAAAGGACATCGATGAGCGAGCTCATCCTGATACCCTACTGAGCCTGTCAGTGACAATATCCGTACAGTCCGGTCCGTTCGTCTATGAGCATCGCATGGCGGGCCTAGGGGGTTGGTAAAAGTCAGACCCCCAAAAGCGGTACAAGTCGTGTCGGAGTGTAGCCCAGAACACCCTGAGATACTACTGGAATACCTACCAGTAAATCTCCTGCCTCGGCCGAGGGCTTCGTGTACTGGCTCTCCTAGACACAGCGCGACCTCACCCCCAATTCCGGGAGAGACAAACCCCTGAAGATCCGCTCACTGCCTCCATGTGGCTCGGGACTGTACCCAACTAAAACCTGTTTGCACGTCTCCTTTGAGCGTGGTAGGGTAGTAATCAAAGTACTGTGGGAACTCACACGAGACAAATGACGATCCCCAGGTCGATGAACTAACCTGTACACATGTCACCAGGGAACTGCTATCTGACGTCAGGTATAAGACCAACTAGAATGTTCCCGGCGAGTCCTGTCCGGTGTACTCATAACCCAATGAGCACCTGTATACATCTTAGGTGAACCAACTGACACCAGTGGCTTGTGAGACCGGCCACCGCCCCTCGTCGGGGTCTCGACTGTATACACTAGTCTACTCTGGAGTATCGATGCCTTGTCTCGAAACTCCCACGACTAGGGACCTTTTAAGGATATGCTTATAGACTGCCAGCTCTCACGTATATCATCGCCCTCATACTGCTGGTAATCAAGCAAGAATCCTAGGGGCTCTGCCAACGTATAATAGCGACCTGTCAGGTCACCTAAAGCAGTACACGATGATAAAGGTAAACCAGATAGCATACTATCATCTTGAGTAAGACTGTCCTACTGGGACAGGTCCTCCCTCAATCATTGCAATCACGTGCCTATGATCCAATAATTGACTCTGAGGGCACTATCTCCAACATCGTCTCTCCCGGTATATTGGGGGTTGATGTCGCGGAGTGCACGGGTGGCCATCACCAGAAATCCTCGGCCGGGATAGACGAGAATTACTGATTCGAATCAGTAGTTTCTCAGTTGGTGATAGGCTTCATACCGACACTAAATGTTGCATTATTAAGGTTCTGACTTTATCCACCCCCCTAGACTCGATATGCGATACTCATAGACGAACGGACCGGACTATACGAAAATTGTCACTGTCAGGCTCAGAAGGGATTCAGGATGAGTTCGCTTGTCGACCTCTCTTTCACTTAATACCTGGGTTGCTGTTACGTACAACTAGTGCCACTGACATGCTTGTGATTAAACCTACTGCCATCGTATTGACGAGTCTTTAGAGTCCCACATAGAGGGTTTCCCTGGTTCGGGCGAAATGTTGTAGAGGGCGTATGGTTTTATGGCAGGGTTTGATCATATACGCGCACTTGTGCACGGATCATGATCGGACGGATAATACTAGTGGGCTTTGGTTTAAGCCGGATCCTAGTGTTATAATGTTGGATTATTTTCGTCTCGTTGTATTCGTAATCAGTCGGAATACGGATGCAGGTATGTATATACAGATGAGGGGTATTCTTGTAATCCGTTACAAGATTACTTTTGAAGATGCTATTTCTTTTTCTAGTATTAAACATTTAGGGTTTTGTTTAAATGTTTAATATTGTTTATGTGGAAAGTGTGATTGCATGTCTTGGCTTTTGGCATTTATTGATGGCATGGCTCAAGTGGTGACTCATGGTGGCACTATTGAACCATGCTTGATTATTGGTATTGTGAGATATTTTGTGGAGGTGGGTTTTCTTTAGTTGCTAGATAACACTCAAATATCTTACAACACTCAAAATGAAAGCAGCCACTTCATTTTCTATCTTGTGTTTCTATTTTCTTCATAAGACAAGTCTTTAGCTCACTCACTTCACTTCACATGGCTTCTTCTTCACCTCCATTCATTGTTGGAGATAGTGCCCTCAGAGTCAATGATTGGATCACAGGCACGTGATTGCAATGATTGAGGGAGGACCTATCCCGGTGGGACAGTCTTACTCGAGATGATAGTATGCTATCTGGTTTACCTTTATCATCGTGTACTGCTTTAGGTGACCTTAAAGGTCACTATTACACGCTGATAGAGCCCCTAGGATTCTTGCTTGACTGCCAGCAGTATGATGGCGATCATATACGTGAGAGCTGGTGGTCTATAAGCACATCCTTAAAAGGTCCCTAGTCGTGGGAGTTTCGAGACAGGGCATCGATTCTCCAGAGTAGACTAGTGTATACAGTCGAGACCCCGACGAGGGGCGGTGGCCAGTCTCATAAGCCACTGGTGTCAGTTGGTTCACCTAAGATGTATACAGGTGCTCATTGGGTTATGAGTACACCGGACAGGACTCGCCGGGAACATGCTAGTTGGTCTTATACCTGACGTCAGATAGCAGTTCCCTGGTGACATGTGTACAGGTTAGTTCATCGACCTGAGATCGTCATTTGTCTCGTGTGAGTTCCCACTGTACTTTGATTACTGCCCTACCACGGCTCAAAGGAGTCGTGCAAACAGGTTTTAGTTGGGTACAGTCCCGAGCCACATGGAGGCAGTGAGCGGATCTTCAGGGGTTCGTCTCTCCCGGTATTGGGGGTGAGGTCGCGCTGTGTCTAGGAGAGCCATTACGCAAAGCCCTCGGCCGAGGCAGGAGATTTACTGGTAGGTATTCCAGTAGTATCTCAGGGCATTCTGGGCTACACTCCGACACGACTTGTACCGCTTTTGGGGGTCTGACTTTTACCAACCCCCTAGGCCCGACATGCGATGCTCATAGACGAACGGACCGGACTGTACGGATATTGTCACTGACAGGCTCAGTAGGGTGTCAGGATGAGTTCGCTCATCGACGTCCCTTTTGGTCAATAGCTGGTGGCCCGTCATGTATTGGCTAATACCTCTGACGTGCTAGTGGTTAAATCCACAGCCATAGTATTGACGAGTCTTTAGAGTCCACCACACTTACAGTTACTCAAGCTTTCGGGCGAAACGCTGTAGAGGCCGTATGGAGATATGGCAGGGTCCGATCAGATACGTGCGGTATTTCACGGATCAGGATCGGACAGTTTTGTACTAGTGGCCGTATAGTTATATGGCAGGGTTCGATCTGATACGTGCGGTATTGCACGGATCAGGATCGAACGGATATTACTAGCCGGCTTTGGCTTAAGCCGGTCCTAGTTTAGTACAGTGTAGATTTTGTCTCATTGCATTTGTATCCGGTCAGAATACAGATGCGGGTGTGTATGCACAGTATCGGGGTTTTCCTGTAATTTATTACGGGACCAGTTTTCTGGAGTTGCCAGTTTGCATTCCGTTCCGGCCGGTTTTCCTTTGTTCTTTCCCGGCCGGACTTTTCCGATGGAGGGTGTTATTTGCAAGTTTGCAAATAACACATTGTGGAGGGTTTTCTTGCAAATGTATTTATTATGATAGTATCTTTAGATACCATTCTTTTCCTTCATCATTTCTTGCAAAAGGTGATTAGGATTGATTTAGAGTTTGATATGAGTTTTGTTATCATGATGTTTGGCTATGGTCACCACTTGCTTTTACTACCATTACCTTCCTTCTAAGGTTGTGGTTTTTGGTATTCCCTCCTCCACCATTCTCATTTGATATGGGAGAACTCACTTAAGAGAAAAGAAGATGAGAGCTTCATCTTGAGAGTTTCATTCTTGATCTCATTTTCATGCTAGAAAAATGCAAGCACCATTTTTCTAATCTTGATTCCTCCATCATCTTCATAGGAAACAAACCCCAAATGAGACATAGCCTCTACACTACACATTCTACAGCATATCTTGAGCATGTTGAGTTGCCGGCTTCATGCCCGAGTTGCCTCGGTATTGAGGCGGGAGCCCGTAAAAGACGTAGGCGATGTGGTGCCCTTCCGACGAGGAGGCGACGATGTGGAGACAAGACTTTCCGCGGGAGATCGGGACGATGACGAGAAGACCGGAGGACTCGGATCACTCGGTATACTTCTCTTCCCATCTCTTGTTAAGATAGCATTAGGTTAATGGTTACGATCCGGGTTTTCATTGTCCGCGGTAGCGCCAGTTTCCAAGTAAGGAAAATTTTTGATTCCGCATTTTGGCCTCGGAAAGACGGCCGGGGCACTGCCGTGGCGCAACATGGCATCAGAGCCACGCCATTAACCTTGCCTAGCTTGTTCTAATGTGTTTTACTTATCCGATCGACCGAAATTCCAAAAAAACCTCATTTTTGTTCACATCAGTTTTCTGTTGAAAATTTTTGGTCTCAAAATTTTTTTCAGGTTGTATAAAACTAATGTACTGGAAATTATAAGACTGCTGTAAAAATTCGACGCACTCGGTCGATGGATGAAGCGCGGAACCGCGGCCAAACCCCCCCTTGGGCCGCGGTTCCGCCGCACTTTGCTTTCCTCACTGTGTCCAATTTTTACAGTGGGCTTATGGGCTGATTTTGGGATTTTGGGATATTAAATTTGGGCCCAGATTTTCTGTGACTGTTACAGTATTGCTTGGGGGCCCACTTGTTAATTGTTTGATCGATCGGATATTTTAAACACATTATTTCACAGTATTTACATTATATCTGCGACCGTGAATGTCACTTGATCGGTAAATCCCGTCTAACTGCTATAGCCCGGTTAGACGGATTTGCGAACGTGACTTTCACGTTGATGTTCTATGTTTATGCTGTATTGTTGCGGATCGGCCGTGGGGGATAGCCTGGATGCAATGCTAGTGCAGTTTTGTTGTATTATGTACATTTGATATTGCGGGGCGAGCGTCTGACATGTGGACTGCCGTCACTGCCTGTTTGTATTATTCTTTTAGGGCATGACCCGGTTGCGGTCGATGTACCCGGTGTATGTATATTTTACTTTCTGTACTAGGATTACCCCGCGGAGGGGTGCACGGATAGCCGGGTTCTAGAGGGCAACGGGCCCGCATCTCATGGCATTGAGACGGAGGGGGCTTCACTCTAGGATTGGCGGGCTATTCGCCGCACTCGTAGGGGGTACAGGTTGACCCAGGAGGGGTGCCCAAGTTACCGGATTCCATAAAGTGCTGGGTGGTCCATTCACGGTGCTGAAGGGGGCTGCCTCGCTTCAGGTTTTGGCGGGTGACTTGCCGCGCCCGTAGGGGTCTAGGATTTCATTGCACAGGCTATCCACACGACTAGGGGAACGTCGGGTTTGAGCAGCGGCTCTGTGAAACCCGGGGATCCCAGATATCTGTATTGTTCTGTGATGTTGTACATTTCTGTGATGTTGCATTCTTATCACGCCTTGAGCGAATATAATATATTGGTATATATATTAGTAGATGTTGTATATGTTTTGCATCCGCGCTAGTCCAGTCCCCGCTCTGTCGTTAGTTAAGTAACCTAACGGGTGATGACGGGACCCAGTGGCGAATGCGGATGGCATATACGTACATCAGTATATTTTCGTTCTTTGTGGTGTGATCAATTGATGGGACTGCGTTGATTCGGATCAACGCAAGTTATAAACAAACCTATTCTGATGTTGTTGGAACAATTTTTCAAAAAGCTGTTATTGCAAGGACGTTCACTTTTGTTTTGCATCGTGGTATTCATTTGGAATATCCTGCTCCTCAGTCGACGAGGCAAGGGCCGAGATCCCTTCACCGGGAGTGACCCCTTGGACAGAAGTTTGCGTTAGGGCATTAACTTCACTATAGCCGATTACTTTTGCTTTGCATCGTGGTATTCAGTTGGAATATCCTGCACCTCATTCTACGGGGAAAGAGCCGAGATCCCTTCACCGGGAGTGACCTCTTTAGCAAAGGTTTTCGTCACTATATTTTATAAAAGGCTATGCAGTTCCTTCAACGATATCAAGTTCTTTACGTTAAAGGTTTTTCGCCAAACACCATTCGTAGCCCTCCGTCATTTCTTATGGGAATCATTTAGTATTCGTGCTGCGTTTGTTGACTCCGTCAAGGCGTAGTGTACGGTAGCTAAGTGGTGCTTGTTTGTTGCATAAATGGGATTGGTTAGGACAGTCGTGCGGCCTTGTTGACTCCGTCAAGGGCACGTACGGATGGGTTTAATGCAATCCAGATGATGACGGGTTGAACTTGACTAGGACTCTTTGATTTGTTGACTCCGTCAAGGTCACTTGAGTCTTAGGGGTAAAAACACACATCGGGAGTTTCAAAAGAACTGAAACTTGCCAGGCATGCGCATACCTTCTGGAGTGTGGTGACTTGAGTGGATTCCGTCAAGTAATCATGCGATGATAGTTGGATCCCGATTCCCACTGATGAGTTTGTTTACTCCTCGGGTGACCCCGACTAATTCTTCTTTCAGGTTTGGAGGAGAATTTGAGGTACAGTGGGAGGTTTCCTGATTAGATAAAGTGATAACCATTCTGATCTAGGTTAGAGTGCACGCTGAGTGTTTCTTTTCTCTCTCTCTTTGGCAGCGACCATTGACCCGACCCTAGACTATGATTCAGTGACCAAGTTGACCGAACCTTCTTAACACAGGCTTTTAGATTGTCAGAGTTGCAGACCTCATTGCCACTCCTACTTTTACCCTTTTCTCCAGGACACCCCGTATTACTACGAACGTCCACTTCCATTGGACAAAACCATCGTATGGATAGATACGAACTCGAAGGAAATCGAGGATGGTTTCCGGTTCTGGAGAAAACGGATAGGATTATTCAGTTGTCTTTTCCCTTTTACCTTCTCTCAAGTTGTGAGTACTCCTTGGTTTAGGAGATAGTACACCTATTACACAAATTGGATAGTCTTCTTCCAAACCTTAGGCTGGTGCCGACCGGTAGGGAATGAAGAAAACCAATTAGCCTAAAAGGTGTGCAGAAGGTATTAAGATTAAAACAAAGCAAGGGATTAGTAAGAAGGCAAAGTAAATTTCGACTGCTATTCACGACCGAACCAAGTATTTCTTCGCCAATCCTAAATCACCTTTGTATTTCTCCAGGACACTCCGTATCACTACGAAGATCCACAGTTTATTTGGATACTCCATCGTATGGTTATATACGAACTCGAAAGGAGCTTGTTCCAGTTCGGGGATGGATTCTGGTCCAGGAGAAATAGGAATACAGTTTATTCGGTTGTCTTTTATCTTCACCTTCTCTCGCTTTGCGAGTGCTCCTAGGATTAGGACAGTACACCCATTATGCTTATTGGATAGTCTTCTTCCAAACCATAGGCTGGTGCCGAACGGTAGGGAAGGAAGAAAACCATTTGGCCTAAAGGGGTGTGCAGACGGTAATGACTAAAGACATATAAAGGGATTTGGAGAGGTGGCAAAGAATTATACGGTTATAGTTGTGAATCTGGATAATGGTAGAGGCATTACTAGGAATACCAGAATACCCCATCGAAACATTTCAATGTTTCAGTTCAGCTGTGTACTGTTAAAAGAAAACTGATTTCCCGATTGGACACTTGCTCCAGGGTATGTATTTACCAGGTTTGATTCTCACATCTGTATGGTTTTACAGATGATGAGTGGGAGTAAGTTATTGGGAATAGGGTAATCATCCTCATTATATCGGGATTCGTTGTAATCGGTGATATTTGAGGAGATCATCTGGGCTGTTTGCCGGTCGGCAAATATTTGGTTTTGAATATCCGCTGTTGTGCACCAATTTCAAATTGATATATCTGTACGTCTATTTTCATAGAGTGAGATATACCTTTTGATATTATGTCGATGATATTTACCTATATCAGTGGATGGTTAGGTAAGGAGCATTAAACAGCGGTGTAATTCTTCTTAACCATAAGTACAGTTTTCAACCTACGACACACAGTGAAAGAGTTGTTAGACTCAGCGGACTTATACAGAGTATTGTATGTAGTCCAGTGTCCATTAGGACAGAGGTGTTTGGTCCTCATACTATATTCTGTTTACTTTTAACTTCTCTAGTTCTTAGACATGTGTTTCGTGGAAACACAGGGTCTAAGTTTTGAGGAGTTATAGGTATTTGAATAGAGTAGAGAACCAGGTATAGCAAGTATCGGGATTCTTCAAAGTGATCGAAGATGTCGATACTTGTGTATGGTATTCAGTTGATAGTAATGATAAAGAGAAATTGCTTCTCTTTCAGGTTACTCATAATTGGAAGCATTCCTAAGTTGAGTAACGCTGATCGGCCTCCTTCCATTTAGTTTACATGCACTGGAGATAGCTGCATGATTTGAATCTGGTTCAATTGAATCAGTGCCTCTGGTTCTATATTGGATATAGAACAGTTCATATCTTAACGATGTTATGGTACGGGGAGTTGTCCGGCTTATGCTTAAAACCAGACACTGGACAACTCAAGGCACGTTTCTGTAATGGCTGTTTGCGGGTTGACCCAGGCTATGACAATGGTTGACTTTCTACCATCTGGAAGATCAATAGTGATATTGTTCTTGACTCGCCACAGTTTTAATAAAAATGGATTTTTTCAGAAAACAGTAGTGGGAGTACGGTAGAACTGGAAGTGATTCCAGAACCGCAAACGATTACTGAAGATTTGATAAGGAACCTAAAGATTCAATCTGGTTTGACATTCCATTGGCTACTCCGCAGATACGGTAGGTAACATCAGGCACCCGAGAGGTACTCCGGTAGCCTCAAGGACGGTGAAAGGGAAGTTCTTGTTTACCCAGACTTACCATTGCTGTTGTTCCAGACTGCGAGACCCGGCAGGAGGATGAGTATAGCATCGTTCTAAACTAGCTTTAGAAGTGCACGTCTATATGACTCTGCCAGAGGGTTGTCGTAGTCAGTGGGAGCAGCGGAAGCATTGGTGGACATCAGGCTTATGTCTAATTATAGACTAAAGCAGATGTAGCGGAGATAGATCATCTATTTCTGACGTGACAGTCATAGGTTTGACTTCATCAGAATAGGGGATGGATCTGTTGAGAAGGTAGTAGGGTGTGATATCCTGGTATCTGGATGACATACACAGAGTAAGAAAAGAAACTCCTATACTACGATCGGTTATACTTTGGTTGCCACACAGTAGTTTCTCCACACAGGACTTGGATATTATATCAGACATTCTGGTTACTAGATCTATGGTTTTAGATCTAGATTTGGGTAGTTTCCCAATCTTGGTACCTTGACAGCATTCTATGAGTATTTAGAATGGACGACTCCTGGCACGGTTGTACACCTGCAGGTAATGGAGTCACCCTCTCTAAAGGTGTCTTACAGACTAAATGGGAGAGGGATACGCATGATTGGCAGATCACTTGCTTAGGCAATTGAGTCAATCATGAGATGTCAAGTACCACACCAGATGTTGTTCTTGCAGTAGATGCAATAAGTTGACATTGATCCAATCCTGGAGAAACAGTCGGAAGCAGTTTTAGAACATAAGTGGATGTTCTAGGGATATGATAACGACAGCCTCATTTGGGAGACAGTTATCATTCCAGGCTTCCATGGTGACATGGACGACAAGGAGGTTGTCAGAGTTATAGCTTTCCTTCTGACGAGAGGCAGTATTTTGGACAGGTGGTCCAAGGCAATACTGAGGGTGACATGGCGCAGGATACTGATTAAGCTCAGTTGACGATACAGTCTAAGAAGTTTGGATTTGGAGTTCATTTATGAGCTAGGTCCCATCAGATATCCAGACATACTCTAAGACAGGTATTGCTCATTTCGGGAGATGGATTTCTCTGCGAACTTGAGATATAGAGAGACATAGAAAGAAACATCGCAGCGGATCCACTCACTGAGGCTATTCCTCGAACGCAATAGTTTCGCAAACGAGCTTTGTGAGACTGACCAGTAGAGGAGTTGGGTGTTCGGTATCACACGGGCTGTGAGTATGCGACATCGCAATAATTAGCCTTGAGTGCAAGTGGGAGATTGTTGGAGTTAGTGCCCTCAGAGTCAATTATTGGATCACAGGCACGTGATTGCAATGATTGAGGGAGGACCTATCCCGGTGGGACAGTCTTACTCGAGATGATAGTATGCTATCTGGTTTACCTTTATCATCGTGTACTGCTTCAGGTGACCTTAAAGGTCACTATTACACGCAGAAAGAGCCCCTAGGATTCTTGCTTGACAGCCAGCAGTATGATGGCGATCATATACGTGAGAGCTGGTGGTCTATAAGCACATCCTTAAAAGGTCCCTAGTCGTGGGAGTTTCGAGACAGGGCATCGATTCTCCAGAGTAGACTAGTGTATACAGTCGAGACCCCGACGAGGGGCGGTGGCCGGTCTCATAAGCCACTGGTGTCAGTTGGTTCACCTAAGATGTATACAGGTGCTCATTAGGTTATGAGTACACCGGACAGGACTCGCCGGGAACATGCTAGTTGGTCTTATACCTGACGTCAGATAGCAGTTCCCTGGTGACATGTGTACAGGTTAGTTCATCGACCTGTGATCGTCATTTGTCTCGTGTGAGTTTCCACTGTACTTTGATTACTGCCCTACCACGGCTCAAAGGAGTCGTGCAAACAGGTTTTAGTTGGGTACAGTCCCGAGCCACATGGAGGCAGTGAGCGGATCTTCAGGGGTTCGTCTCTCCCGGTATTGGGGGTGAGGCCGCGCTGTGTCTAGGAGAGCCATTACGCAAAGCCCTCGGCCGAGGCAGGAGATTTACTGGTAGGTATTCCAGTAGTATCTCAGGGCGTTCTGGGCACATGCGAGCTCGACTCCAGAATAAAAAATCATACATATCGTCCTCACAACTGTTTCTAAGTCAATACAGAAGGTAGATGGAGAATACTAGATACATCAATGTACAACTGAAATATAACAGATACCGTACAAAACCCACCTAAACAGCAAAAGGGCTATCTCTGCTCAAAAGGGGTATCTGTGCCGAAAGATGAGGAAAACAGCCAGCCGTGACTACTCCCAAGGGCAACCTGCAAACACTGTGGCACAACGGGGGTGAGTTGCCAACTCGTGAATAGAGATAACATATAAAGGTGATCGCAGGCATGCACATATAGCGTGGCTCTACTAATGCCAGCAGGTGATATCAATGCATGTCAACAGTGGATACAATAGTAATGCATGTACTCTAACAGGTAAATGCCACAGGATGAGATGAATAGTAATCAACACTGAGTATGGGGTAAATAATATCTACATGGACTATGTCAACATGGAAAGCAATGATCGGTGCCTCAAACTGCACCCGAATCCCACATATACTCAGGCGCCGGCACACCCATCGGCCCTCAAATCCTGTATATCTCGGAAGAATCACGAGTGCCCAACATCGGCACCCAAAACATCATAAATACCCGTGTCCAGCATCGACACGTAAATCCTCAAGTATCGGGCGCCGTCAATCTGGACCGGCCCCACGGGGTCCGTCTGCGGTATCGGCCCTCGGCCCCGGCAGCACGGTCATCCCGCATCCATCACTCGACTCTGGTCAGTATCCTCCGGACAACTGCCAGGTCCAACCAATCACCGGTAGGTACTCGCCCGCCTCCAGGCTCAATCGGCAAATCCCATCGATCATCTCGCCGAGGGGAACCATACCGGGCCCACCACGAACCCGCAAACGGAACATCCACTCCTCGAATCGGGTTTCAAGCACACGTCTCAGCACCGAGAAAACGCGTGGTGGACACACCGAAATATCATATCACGAGGTACCGGGTTTTTCAAAATAACATATCTTTCCTTAAATAATTCCACGGTCCTCAAAACAGAAATCACATGAAAATCCAATACCAATAGTAAAATCCAATGCGAGGTACAATATACATCAATCACATGTAAAATGAATTACAGCAATAATACAACAGTATAATCATGGCAGTTCTACAGTGAGTGTGGCATGGCAATTACTAACGGTGTGTGTGTAGCATGTAAATAGTGCTCGTGCAACATAAACCGTTAGTAATAGTGTGGTGTTCTAACAGTTCTAGCATATATCAATAACACATAGCAGGGAAATGCAATATGTAATACTAAGATCCTATCAGCCCTGACGCATAACGCCATGCGGGCGATATCCCGTAGATGTGAAATCTACTCACCGTGTCTCGCGCTAAGTGTATCCAACCACTTGCTTGCCCTTCTTCGCAGCGTCCGTCTCACTGGCCTGCGAACCTAGAATCACATATACATATCATACATAAGCTTAAGTCACAAAACGCGACATTATAATCCAACAAGAAACCCGTGTCGCAAACCAATCGCGCGTGTGCGCGATACGCTAAAACGTGTACTCACGCGCCACGAAACTACCCCGACGCGCCGCGATACGCAGAACCCCAAACCTACTCACGTATCGCGCGTGTCGCGAAGGTTTAGAAAAACGGCAAAACAGGTATTTGGTCCCAGATTTTCCTACATGAATGATCTTTAAAATATATATATACCAAAATACCCTACACACAAAAACAAACCTACAGAACCCAAAAACACCCAAAACCCTTCCTGTCTGGCCGCAATTTGCGGCCAGAATGGCGGTTTTGGCGGCCAAAGTGGGGAGTTAGGGGGTCGGGTTGCACCTATGGTATCAGCTCCTCTCCACCATGCTACAGTATCCACAATTTCACTCTGCACTCACCGGGTCAATAGCAGATCCAGAAAGCTCACATTTTGCCCAAATACGACATTTTGCATCACACAAGAAACTGGTGGTATTTTAGTGTAATCGGGGTTCGACTAAGTTTACATGATCACAACCAACCTCAGGCATCTTAGTGGAACTAATCTAAACCTCATTAGCACAAAGTTCACACTAAACATCCCATATCGCACTAAAACACACAAAAATCCTATAACCGATGCAAAACTACACTAACAAGGCAAACTAGTGAAGCAAGCTAGGGATTATACCTCACTTTCGACCCAAGGGAGCTGCAGGAAGGAGAAGAAGTGAAGGGGAGTCGCTGCACAGGGATCTGGGGCTGCTGCTGCTGCTCACTGCCTCTGCTGCTGCTGTTGCTGAATGTTGCTGCTGCTGCTTGTGCTTCTGCTGCTGCTTGTGCTTCTGCTGCTGCTTGGTTCAGGTAAGAGTGTGTGTGTGTGTGAGAATGTGAGGGTTATGAGAGAAACAAAGAAAAGAAATGAGAGGAAATAATTGCTTCAATTGTCAACCCTCTCTCTCTCTCACCTCATTTAATGCAAGCATGGCCTAAAGCCATGATGCATTCTCTCTCTCTCACACAAGTCAACACTAAACCCTAAAATTCAAATTAAAGTAATCTTTTAGTTTAACTAATTAATTAAACTTGCTTATAACCCAAAAGAATTAATCCCCCAATTAACCCACCATGGTTAATAATTATAGTATTTGCTTGATTTAAAAACCCTAGTTTACATGCACATATGTGTGCAAGCCTAGGAAAATTTTGGAAAAATATTTATTAAATTAGGAAAAATATTTAAAACACAATTTGGTAAACTCTTTATTAAAAATCATTATTTAATTATAATTATTCACTAACCCTTATCCTAAGGTGTTACAATCTCTCCCCCTTAAAGAAATTCGTCCCCGAATTTCAAAAATCTAACTAAGGTTACCTTCAAAAAGATGGGGGTACGTCTTCATCATCTCGCTTTCGGTCTCCCAAGTGACCTCTTCACGGTTCTGACCACGCCAAAGCACTTTAACTGATGGAATCTCCTTCGATCTCAATTTCTTCACTTGTCGATCCAAGATCATCACCGGCTGCTCTGCATAGGAAAGATCACGCTCAAGCTGGATCGTCGGATGCTGAATCGCGTGCGAAGGATCATGTAGATATCTGCGGAGCATCGAAATATGGAATACAGGGTGCACGTCTGGAAAGCTGGGCGGAAGGGCTAACCGGTAAGCCACTGCACCAACACGCTCGAGGATCTCGAAGGGGCCCACATACCTGGGGCTAAGCTTCCCCTTCTTCCCAAACCTCATCACACCTTTCATTGGGGAGACCCTCAAGAAAACATGATCACCAACAGAAAACTCAAGTCTGCGTCGTCGACGGTCTGCATAAGATCTCTGCCTACTCTGCGCTGCTCTCATCCTATCGCGAATCAACTGGATCTTCGCTGTCGTCTCCTCAACGATCTGTGGCCCTAAGATACTGCTCTCACTGAGCTCTGTCCAACAAGTAGGTGACCTACATTTCCTCCCATAAAGAGCCTCAAACGGTCCATCTGAATAGTCTCCTGGTAGCTGTTATTGTAGGAGAACTCTACCAAGGGCAAATGATGATCCCAGCTACCTCCGAAATCTAGTACACAAGCTCTGAGCATGTCCTCGAGAGTCTGGATGGTCCGCTCTGACTGTCCGTCGGTCTGCGGATGAAAAGCCGTGCTGAAACTCAAACGAGTGCCCAAAGCCTCCTGAAGCCTCTGCCATAGTCTACTAGTAAACTGGGTGCCTCTGTCGGACACAATGCACGTCGGGACTCCGTGTAGTCGCACTATCTCGTCAATATAAATCTGGGCATACTGAGTAAATCCGAAAGTCGTCTTCACCGGTAGGAAGTGAGCCGCTTTCGTCAAACGATCCACGATCACCCAGATGGAGTCATACCCCTTACTAGTCCTGGGTAGACCCACCACGAAATCCATCGAAATCTGTTCCCATTTCCACTCTGGAATGGGTAACGGCTGGAGCTCTCCCGCGGGCCTCTGGTGCTCAGCCTTGACTTGCTGACAAGTCAGGCATCTCGATACAAAATCTGCAATGTCCCTCTTCATTCCGTCCCACCAGTAAACATCTCTCATATCATGATACATCTTGGTGGAACCGGGATGGACGCTAAATACCGATCGATGTGCCTCCTCAAGAATCTCACGCCTCAGTCCCTCAGCATCAGGTACGCACAGTCTGACTCCAAACCGTAGTATCCCCTGATCATCGATCACGAACTCGGAAAATCGGTCCTGTCCCATCTGTGCCATGATCTCTGAACATCGGCCATCACTGAGCTGTGCCTCTCGTATACGATCAATCAACTGTGGGCGTGCACGGACATGCGCTATCTGTCCTCCAATCGGCGTGAACTCGAACTGTACTCGACTGTCGCATAATATCTGCCAATCTGCGGATGACTGCCCATGTACTGCGCTCAAATAAGATAAACTACTCCCGGGCCTCCTGCTCAAGGCATCCGCCACCACATTTGCCTTGCCCGGGTGATATAAGATCTCGCAGTCGTAATCCTTCACTAGCTCCATCCATCGACGCTGTCGAAGGTTCAGGTCCCGCTGCTGGAATATGTATTTCAGACTCTTGTGATCCGTAAATATCTGGCACGACTCACCGTATAAGTAATGTCGCCAGATCTTAAGTGCGAAGACCACTGCTGCCATCTCCAAATCATGAGTGGGGTAGTTCTGCTCGTGCTTCTTCAATTGTCGCGAGGCATACGCGATCACTCTATCATGCTGCATCAGAACGCATCCCAATCCCACTCGAGAAGCATCACAAAAGACCACAAATCCGCCCGGTCCAGAAGGTAAAGATAGCACCGGTGCCGTCGTCAGCCGTGTCCGTAACTGCTGAAAGCTGTGCTCGCACTCCTCCGTCCAATCGAAGGGAACTCCCTTCCGGGTCAACCCAGTCAACGGTGTAGCAATACGTGAGAAGTCCTGCACAAAACGCCTGTAATAACCGGCCAATCCCAAAAAGCTGCGAATCTCCGTCACCGATGTGGGTCTGGGCCAATGCTGAACGGCCTCGATCTTCCTCGGGTCAACACATATACCGTCTCGTGAAATCACGTGACCCAAGAAGTCCACGCTGTCTAGCCAAAAAGCACACTTGGAGAATTTCGCATAAAGCTGGTGCTCCCTCAATGTCTGCAATGTAACCCGCAGATGCTGCTCGTGCTCCTCACTACTCCGGGAATACACCAAGATATCGTCAATGAAGACTATGATGAACAGATCCAAATAAGGCCGGAAAATACGGTTCATCAAATCCATGAAGGCTGCTGGCGCATTGGTGAGTCCGAACGACATCACCAAAAACTCGTAATGGCCATAGCGCGTACGGAAAGCCGTCCGGGGAATGTCCTCCTGTCTAACCCGCAGCTGATGATAGCCCGATCGTAAGTCGATCCTCGAAAAGTACCCTGCCCCCTGAAGCTGGTCGAACAAATCGTCGATACGCGGCAAAGGATACCTGTTCCGCACTGTCACCCTGTTCAGCTGGCGGTAGTCGATACAAAGACGCAAGCTGCCGTCCTTCTTTCTGACGAACAGGACTGGAGCACCCCAAGGCGAAACACTGGGTCGAATAAGTCCCTTGTCCAGCAAATCCTGCAACTGACCCTTCAGCTCACGAAGTTCTGCCGGGGCCATCCGATAGGGCGGTATAGAAATAGGCCCCGAACCAGGAATCAGATCAATACAGAAAGAAATGTCGCGCTCGGGCGGCAACCCAGGAAGCTCGTCAGGGAACACATCAGGAAACTCGCTAACAACCGGAACCTGATCCAACGGAACCTCTGTAGCGCGAGCATCGCGAACATAAGCGAGAAATCCCTGACATCCCTTCCTCAAAAGCTGTCCAGCGCGAAAAGAAGAAATCACACTGTGAGGGGCGGCACTACGGTCCCCCAACACAACAAAAACCGACTCGCCGGGAAAACAGAATCTAACTGTCTTCTCGCGGCAGTCCACAGAAGCATAGCACGTGGCTAACCAATCCATGCCCAAAAGAACGTCGAAGTCCAGCATCTCCAGAAGGATCAAGTCGACAGGCAACTCTCTCTCGCCAATACAGACGATACAGGATCGGAACACGTGCCTAGCAACAAACGACTCTCCCACAGGAGTAGTCACCACAAGCGGCTGATCAAGTAAGCCAGACTCTCTACCCAAACTCGGCACGAAGTGCGTGGATACGTACGAGTGTGTGGATCCGGGATCGAACAATACATGTGCATCAACTGAACATACAGGAAGGATACCTGAAACCACTGCATTGGACGCCTGCGCGTCCTGATGTGTCAAAGCAAAGACCCTCGCCTGTCCACCACCTGTAACCGACTGACCTATGCCTCGGTCATCTCGCCCTCTCTGAGCAACTCCTCCACGTCCACGACCTCTCTGTGCATAAGTCTGGCGTGGAGCAACGGTAGGCACAACGGGCAACGTCCTCTGGGGTGGTGAAGGTGGTAAGGTAACATGCGGTGCTGCCGCCTCCCTCCGGTGTGTCTCTGGACAATCTCGAACGAGGTGAAGTAGGCTGCCACATCTGTAGCAACCCCGCGGCGACTGCTGACCGTCCTGGGGATACGAACTAAACATCCGACCCCGTCCCGAATCTCTGCTACCCCTCGTACCGGAACGATACCTGTCGCGGCGTCTGAATGACTGCCTCCGTGCGGAAATACTGGTACGAACTCTCTTCGGCTCTGGAAATACCGAGGTCTCAACAAGGTGCTCCTCGACCACTAGGGCTGCGTCTACAGCTGCTGCATAAGTCTCGTAGTGCTGCGCGCTGATCGCAAGGAACACTGGTGAAATCAAGCCTCGAACAAATCTCCGGACTCGCAACTCCTCGGTGGCCACTAAATGTGGGGCGTAGACTGCTAGCTCTGTAAACAGTACGTCATACTCTGCCACTGTCATCCCTGGCGTCTGGCGCAAGGACTCAAACCTGCGTGCTCGGGCATCTCTAACACTCCGGGGAAGGAAACGGGCTAGAAATATAGTCACGAACTCCGTCCAGGTCATAGGAGGAAGACCTGCTGCTCTGCCCTTCTCCACGGAATCACACCATTTCTGCGCAAGACCTTCCAGGCGAAAGCTCGCGAACTCAACCCATCTCGCATCTGCACATCTGAGGGAACGGCATATCCTGGCCATCCTGTCGATGAAAGACTGAGGGTCCTCGGCTGTATCGGTGCCTGTGAAAACCGGAGGCTTCAGCCTCATGAACTCTGATAGCGATACTGTAATCACCTCCGTGGCTGCAGGGGCAACTGGCTGTGCGGTAGGCACCATCGCGGTCTCTGGAACTGGTGGAGCTACCTCTGGTCGCTGCGCTCGAAGCGTCTCAACTAGCGACCCTATCATCTGGCGCATCTCCTGCATACCAGCCCCTAACGAGGCGATCTGCTCTGTCACGGCAGGAACAGCCTGCTCAGGTATAACCGGCGTACTGCCCGGATCAGTCCTCGTCTCGGACGAGTCAACACGAATCTCGGCCCTCGCGGCCGCTCTCTGTGCCCTCGTAGTCTTAGGCGGCATATTGGCTGAAAGAAAATTCGGATTCGATAAGAACACGGAAATCGAATCACAAGAATATAAGGAGGAATCAAATCAACAAGTCCTAAGGTCGCGTAAGCGGAGTACCGTGTCGTGAGTATGCCGCGGAACATACGCACGCTACGCTACCCTGCCGCAGCTACCTACTCCATCATACCAGGGTCATCCTACACTCCGAAGGTAAAACCTACGCTCTGATACCAACTTTGTCACGACCCGAAAATTCGACTCGTGACCGGCACTTAACCACGCAACGTCTACAGGCGTAACGCGGCTAAGTAAGCCGAACCCAGAAATCAAAACCAATAAATAGAGTGATTTAAAACGTTTTGTAAAAGCAATAGTAAAGGTCTGAAAAACTTCCATTTATTTAGTAGAAATCCCTTTTTTAGTTCACAAGTTATGAGTTTTATAATTTTGGTAACATTTCCTTTTTAAAACATTAGCCCCGAAAGTCGGGTAAAAGTACGGTGTAGCGGAAATAACAAGTGACATGAATAAAGCATCACAATGTGATATACGACGCCGTAGCGAAGAATACACAGTAAAACAAGGACAATATCATAAAAGATAAGGCTGCATAAAGTAACGTCGGCTCACATGCGAGCTCGACTCCAGAATAAAAAATCATACATATCGTCCTCACAACTGTTTCTAAGTCAATACAGAAGGTAGATGGAGAATACTAGATACATCAATGTACAACTGAAATATAACAGATACCGTACAAAACCCACCTAAACAGCAAAAGGGCTATCTCTGCTCAAAAGGGGTATCTGTGCCGAAAGATGAGGAAAACAGCCAGCCGTGACTACTCCCAAGGGCAACCTGCAAACACTGTGGCACAACGGGGGTGAGTTGCCAACTCGTGAATAGAGATAACATATAAAGGTGATCGCAGGCATGCACATATAGCGTGGCTCTACTAATGCCAGCAGGTGATATCAATGCATGTCAACAGTGGATACAATAGTAATGCATGTACTCTAACAGGTAAATGCCACAGGATGAGATGAATAGTAATCAACACTGAGTATGGGGTAAATAATATCTACATGGACTATGTCAACATGGAAAGCAATGATCGGTGCCTCAAACTGCACCCGAATCCCACATATACTCAGGCGCCGGCACACCCATCGGCCCTCAAATCCTGTATATCTCGGAAGAATCACGAGTGCCCAACATCGGCACCCAAAACATCATAAATACCCGTGTCCAGCATCGACACGTAAATCCTCAAGTATCGGGCGCCGTCAATCTGGACCGGCCCCACGGGGTCCGTCTGCGGTATCGGCCCTCGGCCCCGGCAGCACGGTCATCCCGCATCCATCACTCGACTCTGGTCAGTATCCTCCGGACAACTGCCAGGTCCAACCAATCACCGGTAGGTACTCGCCCGCCTCCAGGCTCAATCGGCAAATCCCATCGATCATCTCGCCGAGGGGAACCATACCGGGCCCACCACGAACCCGCAAACGGAACATCCACTCCTCGAATCGGGTTTCAAGCACACGTCTCAGCACCGAGAAAACGCGTGGTGGACACACCGAAATATCATATCACGAGGTACCGGGTTTTTCAAAATAACATATCTTTCCTTAAATAATTCCACGGTCCTCAAAACAGAAATCACATGAAAATCCAATACCAATAGTAAAATCCAATGCGAGGTACAATATACATCAATCACATGTAAAATGAATTACAGCAATAATACAACAGTATAATCATGGCAGTTCTACAGTGAGTGTGGCATGGCAATTACTAACGGTGTGTGTGTAGCATGTAAATAGTGCTCGTGCAACATAAACCGTTAGTAATAGTGTGGTGTTCTAACAGTTCTAGCATATATCAATAACACATAGCAGGGAAATGCAATATGTAATACTAAGATCCTATCAGCCCTGACGCATAACGCCATGCGGGCGATATCCCGTAGATGTGAAATCTACTCACCGTGTCTCGCGCTAAGTGTATCCAACCACTTGCTTGCCCTTCTTCGCAGCGTCCGTCTCACTGGCCTGCGAACCTAGAATCACATATACATATCATACATAAGCTTAAGTCACAAAACGCGACATTATAATCCAACAAGAAACCCGTGTCGCAAACCAATCGCGCGTGTGCGCGATACGCTAAAACGTGTACTCACGCGCCACGAAACTACCCCGACGCGCCGCGATACGCAGAACCCCAAACCTACTCACGTATCGCGCGTGTCGCGAAGGTTTAGAAAAACGGCAAAACAGGTATTTGGTCCCAGATTTTCCTACATGAATGATCTTTAAAATATATATATACCAAAATACCCTACACACAAAAACAAACCTACAGAACCCAAAAACACCCAAAACCCTTCCTGTCTGGCCGCAATTTGCGGCCAGAATGGCGGTTTTGGCGGCCAAAGTGGGGAGTTAGGGGGTCGGGTTGCACCTATGGTATCAGCTCCTCTCCACCATGCTACAGTATCCACAATTTCACTCTGCACTCACCGGGTCAATAGCAGATCCAGAAAGCTCACATTTTGCCCAAATACGACATTTTGCATCACACAAGAAACTGGTGGTATTTTAGTGTAATCGGGGTTCGACTAAGTTTACATGATCACAACCAACCTCAGGCATCTTAGTGGAACTAATCTAAACCTCATTAGCACAAAGTTCACACTAAACATCCCATATCGCACTAAAACACACAAAAATCCTATAACCGATGCAAAACTACACTAACAAGGCAAACTAGTGAAGCAAGCTAGGGATTATACCTCACTTTCGACCCAAGGGAGCTGCAGGAAGGAGAAGAAGTGAAGGGGAGTCGCTGCACAGGGATCTGGGGCTGCTGCTGCTGCTCACTGCCTCTGCTGCTGCTGTTGCTGAATGTTGCTGCTGCTGCTTGTGCTTCTGCTGCTGCTTGTGCTTCTGCTGCTGCTTGGTTCAGGTAAGAGTGTGTGTGTGTGTGAGAATGTGAGGGTTATGAGAGAAACAAAGAAAAGAAATGAGAGGAAATAATTGCTTCAATTGTCAACCCCCTCTCTCTCTCACCTCATTTAATGCAAGCATGGCCTAAAGCCATGATGCATTCTCTCTCTCTCACACAAGTCAACACTAAACCCTAAAATTCAAATTAAAGTAATCTTTTAGTTTAACTAATTAATTAAACTTGCTTATAACCCAAAAGAATTAATCCCCCAATTAACCCACCATGGTTAATAATTATAGTATTTGCTTGATTTAAAAACCCTAGTTTACATGCACATATGTGTGCAAGCCTAGGAAAATTTTGGAAAAATATTTATTAAATTAGGAAAAATATTTAAAACACAATTTGGTAAACTCTTTATTAAAAATCATTATTTAATTATAATTATTCACTAACCCTTATCCTAAGGTGTTACAGCTACACTCCGACTCGACTTGTATCGCTTTTGGGGGTCTGACTTTTACCAATCCCCTAGGCCCGACATGCGATGCTCATAGACGAACGGACCGGACTGTACGGATATTGTCACTGACAGGCTCAGTAGGGTGTCAGGTTGAGTTCGCTCATCGACGTCCCTTTTGGTCAATAGCTGGTGGCCCGTCATGTATTAGCTAATACCTCTGACGTGCTAGTGGTTAAATCCACAGCCATAGTATTGACGAGTCTTTAGAGTCCACCACACATACAGTTACTCAAGCTTTCGGGCGAAACGCTGTAGAGGCCGAATGGAGATATGGCAGGGTCCGATCAGATACGTGCGGTATTGCACGGATCAGGATCGGACAGTTTTGTACTAGTGGCCGTATAGTTATATGGCAGGGTTCGATCTGATACGTGCGGTATTGCACGGATCAGGATCGAACGGATATTACTAGCCGGCTTTGGCTTAAGCCGGTCCTAGTTTAGTACAGTGTAGATTTTGTCTCATTGCATTTGTATCCGGTCAGAATACAGATGCGGGTGTGTATGCACAGTATCGGGGTTTTCCTGTAATTTATTACGGGACCAGTTTTCTGGAGTTTCCAGTTTGCATTCCGTTCCGGCCGGTTTTCCTTTGTTCTTTCCCGGCCGGACTTTTCCGATGGAGGGTGTTATTTGCAAGTTTGCAAATAACACATTGTGGAGGGTTTTCTTGCAAATGTATTTATTATGATAGCATCTTTAGATACCATTCTTTTCCTTCATCATTTCTTGCAAAAGGTGATTAGGATTGATTTAGAGTTTGATATGAGTTTTGTTATCATGATGTTTGGCTATGGTCACCACTTGCTTTTACTACCATTGCCTTCCTTCTAAGGTTGTGGTTTTTGGTATTCCCTCCTCCACCATTCTCATTTGATATGGGAGAACTCACTTGAGAGAAAAGAAGATGAGAGCTTCATCTTGAGAGTTTCATTCTTGATCTCATTTTCATGCTAGAAAAATGCAAGCACCATTTTTCTAATCTTGATTCCTCCATCATCTTCATAGGCAACAAACCCCAAATGAGACATAGCCTCTACACTACACATTCTACAGCATATCTTGAGCATGTCGAGTTGCCGGCTTCATGCCCGAGTTGCCTCGGTATTGTGGCGGGAGCCCGTAAAAGACGCAGGCGATGTGGTGCCCTTCCGGCGAGGAGGCGACGATGTGGAGACAAGACTTTCCGCGGGAGATCGGGACGATGACGAGAAGACCGGAGGACTCGGATCACTCGGTATACTTCTCTTCCCATCTCTTGTTAAGCTAGCATTAGGTTAATGGTTACGATCCGGGTTTTCATTGTCCGCTGTAGCGCCAGTTTCCAAGTAAGGAAAATTTTTGATTCCGCATTTTGGCCTCGGAAAGACGGCCGGGGCGCTGCCGTGGCGCAACATTCATACCCACTCATGAGTTGAGAATCCATGGATGTTTTCAGACAAAATGATCACACACTCTCTCTACTTCATCTTGTACATCTAGACTAGCAAACTGGATGCCCGAGTTGCTTCAGTTTTGAAGCGGGAGCCCGTATGAAGAATCCTCGACGTGGATCGTCTTCGACGAGGTAGACCGGAGAGCGAACTTGTTTGAGGCGGCCGCGACGAGCCTAGGACAGTGGTTGGAGACCGAAGGATATGGATCGATCAGTATAACCTCTCTAAACACTTTAGAGTTAACTAGTATAGGGTTAATGTTCGATCCGGGAATCGGTTTCCGTTAGCGCCGGGTTTTAAAAGTTTTTGTTCCGCGTTTGGCCACGGATTGATGGTCGGGGCGTTGGCGTAACCTTACAAGAGTCCCACAGAGGGGTTTCCTAGCTCAGGCGAAATGATGTGGGGTGCATATGGGATATGCGCGGGAGCTCGATTAAATGCGTGTATTTGATACCGTAATTTAATCGGGCGTTTTCTATTGGTCGGGTCGTATGTGATATGACCGGATTATTAAATCAAGTGTTGATTTAATATTATTGACTTTTGTCTCATTTATTTAAAACCTTTTTCTATTATGATGTATGCATGAATGTATGTATGTATGTATATTGATATGAATGCACACATGCATGCATACATGTGTCATGGTTGATGATACAATGGAGATGGCAATGCAAGACTCACATGGTAAAATATGTATATATATTTTGATTATTGAGAAAAAGTAAAATGGGAATAAATCATGACTAGTTTTCTACACTCTTCTTTACTTGTCTTAGCTTTAACCATGATCTATTTTCTATTTGTTCTTTAACGCAATATAAAAATATCTAGATATTTTATAACCATGGTTGTGGGTGAGTATGACTCTCTCATATTTATTTTCTTTTCTCATTATTATTGTGTGGATTATCAAAAGAGCTCAAGCCTAGCCATTCTCCTTCTTCTTCCTCAATCAAGCTTTCTAGCTTTATTAAGTGAGTGAAGAACATAAAAAAGAAAGGTTTTTAAGTGAGATCCAAACCCACATCACCAATCTATATTAGTCTATCTCACTATTGTAGGTTGTTTGCTCCACTTCTATTTAGATCAAGTGAAGCAAGGAGCTTGAGAGACAAGGGACTCCATGGTGGATCGTCGTGGACTTCGAAGGTTTCAAGCGAACCCGTTCAAACACCAAGTTGATCCAAGGAGTCATAAGAGGAGGTCTATAAAGGTTGTATTACTCACCTCTTAATGTTAGACTACTAGTAGTATGAGATACTTGTCTTCTTACCCTAAATTTCTAGTTCGATTCATGGTCGGTTTTTCTTAGCACACCTAAATTTTTTGTTATAGCATGTTTGATGCAAGCCAAACCCTAGGCATGGTGCTAGACAAGCCCTACAGTGGTATCAGAGCCAAGCTAGAAACTTAGACGATATTAGAAATATTATGAAACCGAAACAACTCCGAAACTTCGATAAACTAAAACCCTAAAATTTTCTCTCTGTCAATTTTAAATGATCTCCTAAAATTATTTAAGCAACTGCAGAAACTTGCATATGATTCATGTAGAACATTGGATAAAAACGTGGGGATTCTACCAGTTTTGACCCGAGGAAATGCTCATTATTTCTTGCCAGGCTGGCCCAAACCAATCCATTTCGCCTCATTTTTCTTTGGTGCTCTGGTCTGTATGTTTTGGGGTTTCAGGTATTGTTTGTTTAGCCCAAAATTTCATGTGATGTTAATTTTGTTAAGGGGCTAATTCGGAGTATTTTGTAGTGGTAATTTTAACATTGTTTTAGGTAACCTGGATGACGTTTAATAGTTCAAATGAACATCAAACACCACGTCATTACTCTCGCTGGAAATTTTCCAAGTGTTGGAATTTTCCAAGTTAAAAATGTTCGAAAGATCATGCAAGTAATTCTATGGACCCTTTAGAAGAATGTAACCCTAACTCGATTCTATGACCACGGAACCACGGCCAAACCCTAGGGTTTGCCGTAGTTCCGTGTGTTAGTGATATGTATGCCCTAGAGGCCATTACTGTACATGCGATGTATATTGTAATGGATGCTTAGACATATATGGAGGACTTTCTTGCTCGACATGATAGCATGCTATCTGGTTGCATTTTATCTTAACATGTACTCTGATAGTCTCTATGTTACATGTTGATAAAGCCCTTAGGATGAGTACTTGACTACCATGACTATGATGCAAATCATACTAGTGGGGACAGTGTAGTCGCTAAGTACATCTTTCAAATGTTCCTAGTCGTAGGTGTATCGAGACAGGGCATCGATAAACGAGAGTAGACTAGCGTATGCTTCTTGACCCATGTAGATGGGCAATGGATGATCCCATATCCATTGATGTTTGAGATCAGAGATAGTATACGGGTGCTCAGTGGAGACTGGGTACACTGGATGGACTCGCCGAGAACTCCCAGATGGTATTATACCTCACGTCAGATGGCAGTTCTCTGGTGACACTGGTACAGGTTAGTCTGTAGTTAGACCCGAGATCGTCATAGAGTCTTGTGTGATTCCCACTATGCTTTGATTTCCATCATACCATGTCCAAGAGGGCGTGCAAAACGGTGGCTTTTGGGTACAGTCCCGAATCACATGGAGGCAATGAGCGATAGGAGAGGTTTCGTTTCTCCCGGTATAGGGAGTTGATGTTGCGCTGTGTTCGATTGGCTATAACTAGAAATCCCTGGCCAGGGTTGCTGAGATTTACTGCTAAGTGTTATCAGTAGTTTCTAGAACTGTTATGGACCTCATATCGACACGAGTTATCGGTTACTGGGGTCTGACGTTTACCACCCCTACACTGGATATGCGACATATCAGACAAAGAGACCGGACTGTACGGGAGTGTTACTGATTGGATTCGCAGGAGAATGTACAGGCTTGCTTGTTGATCTTCTGATTGCTCAATACATGGATGGCTGTTACGTTTAGCTGACCGCTTGCAGCTTGTGGGTGTTTTGATATGATCGTCGCCTACTGCCGGCGTATTGACGATTCTTTAGAGTCCTACACAGAGGTTTCCTGGCTCAGGCAAAACGGAGTAGGAGCACATATGTGATATGTTTGGGACCGAGATTAATACGTGTATGCGATACCGTATTAGATTCTCGTGATATGTGATATCGGCCGGGTATATGTGATTTAGCCGGGTCATCGGATCAAGTGTTGATTCGATGAACTGATACAGATTATATTAGTCGGTTATTTATGAAATAGCCGGATTATCGGTTTAAGTGTTGATTTGATAATTTAATGTATAATTATATATTTGATATATTACATTACATTAACTAATATAAGCTCACTTAAAGATTCTTTTTCTCACATGGATAATACATTGATATATATGAGATATATGTTAATTGTATTATTTTCTTTTGTTATAAAATATATTGTATATGTGATATATAATATTGTAACAAGTTAGGGTTACAATTGTAACATGCTTTGTGGAGTTTAAACAAGTTAGGGTTTGGATTTGGGTTAGCTTTTGGATTAGCTTTTTCATGAAGCTTCATGAAGCTTTCTTTTGTCTTTAGCTTAGATACTGTTGGAGATAGTGCCTTCAGAATCAATTATTTGATCACAGGCACGTGATTGCAATGATTGAGGGAGGACCTATCCCGGTAGGACAGTCTTACTCGAGATGATAGTATGCTATCTGGTAAATCTTTATCATCGTGTACTGCTTTAGGTGACCTGACATGTCGCTATTACACGTTGATAGAGCCCCTAGGATTCTTGCTTGACTGCCGACAGTATGATGGCGATCATATACGTGAGAGCTGGTGGTCTATAAGCACATCCTTAAAAGGTCCCTAGTCGTAGGAGTTTCGAGACAGGGCATCGATACTCCATTAGTAGACTAGTGTATACAGTCGAGACCCCGACGAGGGGCGGTGGCCGGTCTCACAAGCCACTGGTGCTAGTTGGTTCACCTAAGATGTATACAGGTGCTCATTGGGTTATGAGTACACCGGACAGGACTCGTCGGGAACCTGCTAGTTGGTCATATACCAGATGTCAGATAACAGTTCCCTGGTGACATGTGTACAGGTTAGTTCATCGACCTGAGATCGTCATTTGTCTCGTGTGAGTTCCCACTGAGCTTTGATTACTACCCTACCACGGCTCAAAGGAGTCGTGCAAACAGGTTTTAGTTGGGTACAGTCCCGAGCCACATGTAGGCAGTGAGCGGATCTGCAGGGGTTCGTCTCTCCCGGTATTGGGGGTGAGGTCGCGCTATGTTTAGGAGAGCCATTACACAAAGCCCTCGGCCGAGGCAGGAGATTTACTGGTAGGTATTCCAGTAGTATCTCAGGGTGTTCTGGGCTACGCTCCGACACGACTTGTACCGCTTTTGGGGGTCTGACTTTTACCAACCCCCTAGGCCCGCCATGCGATACTCATAGACGAACGGACCGGACTGTACGGATATTGTCACTGACAGGCTCAGTTGGGTGTCGGGGTGAGCTTCCTCATCGACGTCCCATTTGGTCAATACCTGGTGGCCCGTCACGTATTGGCTTATACCTCTGACGTGCTAGTGGTTAAATCCACAGCCAAGGAATTGACGAGTCTTTAGAGTCCACCACACTCAGTTACTCAAGTTTCGGGCGAAACGCTGTAGAGGCCGTATGGAGATATGGCAGGGTTCGATCAGATACGTGCGGTATTGCACGGATCGTGATCGGACAGTTTTTACTAGCCGGATTCTAGTATTTGATAGTGTAGTTTTGTCTCTTTGCATTTGTGTTCAGTGAGAATACAAATGCGGGCATGTATTTGCAGTAGTGGGGTTTTCCTGTAATTTATTACGGGACCAGTTTTCTGAAGTTGCCAGTTTGTATTCCGTTCCGGCCGTTTTTCCTTCATTCCTTCTCGGTCGGACTTTTCGTGGAAAGGGGTTAATTGCATGTTTGCAATTAACTTACTAGTGGAGGGCTTCCTTGCATATTGTGCCTTTGTCATCATGAGATGCTTTTAGCATCTCTTCACTTGCTTTCTCATGAAAGGATTGATTAGTGAGATAAGTGAGAAAGGATGTGAGATTTGTATTATCTTTTTATATATTGTTTTTTCTTTTGAGATATATTTGGAGAAGTATTCTTTTTCTCTCTCCAATCTTCTTCATTCTTAAGGGGGGCCAGCCACTTCATTGTGGGGAGAGGGGATTATTTTTGATGGTGGCAAATATCTTAATCTCATTATTCCATTCATCCAAAAATGAAAGTTCCATTTTAAAAGCTCATCTCTTTCTCACCTCCACATCCATGGCAACTTCAAGAACCCTAAAGAGACAAGTTCACTACACTATTCTATAGCAAGCCTTGGACGCGTCGGCTAGCCAACTTCGCGCCCGAGTTGCCTCGGTCAAGAGGCGGGAGCCCGTAAAAGATTCCGGCTACGTGGTGCCCTTTCCGACGAGCGAGGAGGTGACGGAGATTCCGCGGGAGATCGGAGTGGAGACGAAGACCGAAGGACACGGATCGCTTGGTATATCTCTCACCCCATCTCTAGTTAGCTAGAATAGGTTAATGGTTAACGATCCGGGTTTTAATTGTCTGCGGTAGCGCCGGTTTCCGAGTAAGGAAAAAATTTTGATTCCGCATTTTGGCCTCGAGTACGAGGCCGGGGCGCTGCCGTGGCGCAACATGGTATCAGAGCCACGCCATTAACCTTACCTAGCTTCGTTTGATGTGTTTTCGTTTCCGATCGACCAAAATTTCCAAAAACCGTATTTTTCCTTCACATCAGTTTCTGTTGAAATTTTTTGAAGTCTAAAAATTTTTCAGGTGGTTTTAGAAAGATGTGCAGGGAGTTCTAAGAACTCTGGGAAAAAACGAGACAGTGAACCCTTACCTCGAGCGCGGAAGCGCGGCACTACCCCCCTTTCTGCCGCCCTTCCGCCGCAAGTTGGTGGGGTCAATGCTTCGTATTTTTCCAGTGGGCTTCTGGGCTTATATTAGGGGTTTTGGAATATTAAAGTTGGGCCAATTATTTCTGTGAGTGCTACAGTTTTCTTTGGGGCCCACTTGTTAATTGTTTGATCAATCGGAAAATTTTAAACACATTTTTCACAGTATTTACATTATATCTGCGACCGTGAATGTCACTCGATCGGTAAATCCGGTCTAACTGCTATAGCCCGGTTAGACGGATTTGCGAACGTGACTTTCACGTTGATGTTATATGTTTATGCTGTGATGTTGCGGATCGGTCGTGGGGGATAGCCTGGATGCAATGCTAGTACAGTTTTGTTGTATTATGTACATTTGATATTGCGGGGCGAGCGTCCGACATGTGGACTGTCGTCACTGCCTGTTTGTATTATTCTTTTGGGGCACGACCTGGTTGCGGTCTATGTACCCGGTGTATGTATATTTTACTTTCTGTACTAGGATTACCCCGCGGTGGAGTGCACGGATAGCCGGGTTCTAGGGGGCAACGGGCCCGCATCTCATGGCATTGAGACGGAGGGGGCTTCACTCTAGGATTGGCGGGCTATTCGCCGCACTCGTAGGGGGTATAGGTTGACCCAGGAGGGGTGCCCAAGTTACCGGATTCCATGAAGTGCTGGGTGGTCCATTCACGGAGCTGAAGGGGGCTGCCTCGCTTCAGGTTTTGGCGGGTGACTTGCCGCGCCCGTAGGGGTCTAGGATTTCATTGCACAGGCTATCCACACGACCAGGGGAACGTCGGGTTTCAGCAGCGGCTCTGTGAAACCCGGGGCTTCCAGATATTTGTATTGTTCTGTGATGCTGTACATTTCTGTGATGTTGCATTTTATCACGCCTTGAGCGAAATATAATATATTGGTATATATATTAGTAGATGTTGTATATGTTTTACATCCGCGCTAGTCCAGTCCCCGCTCTGCCGTTAGTTAGCTAACCTAACGGGTGATGACGGGACCCAGTGGTGAATGCGGATGGCATATACGTACGTCAGTATATTTTCGTTCTTTGTGGTGTGATTAATTGATGGGACTGCGTTGATTCGGATCAATGCAAGATAAACAAACCTAATCTGATGTTGTTGGAACATTTTTGAAAAAGCTGTTATTGCAAGGACGTTCACTTTTGTTTTGCATCGTGGTATTCATTTGGAATATCCTGCTCCTCACTCAACGAGGCAAGGGCCGAGATCCCTTCACCGGGAGTGACCCCTTGGACAGAAGTTTGCGTTAGGGCATTAACTTCACTATAGCCGATTACTTTTGCTTTGCATCGTGGTATTCAGTTGGAATATCCTGCACCTCATTCTATGGGGAAAGAGCCGAGATCCCTTCACCGGGAGTGACCTCTTTAGTAAAGGTTTTCGTCACTATATTTTTATAAAAGGCTATGCAGTTCCTTAAACGATATCAAGTTCATTACGTTAATGGTTTTTCGCCAAAAACCAGCCGTAGCCCTCCGTCATTTCCTACAGGTATTATTTGGTATTCGTGCTGCGTTTGTTGACCTAGTCAAGACGTAGTGTTCGGTAGCTAAGTGGTACTTGTTTGTTGCATAAGTAGGATTGGTTAGGACAGTCGTGCGGCCTTGTTGACCTAGTCAAGGGCACGTACGGGTGGGTTTAATGCAATCCAGAATAATGACGGGTTGAACTTGACTGGCGGTTTATGGTTTGTTGACCTAGTCAAGGTCATAAACCGCTTGGGGTAAAAATCACATCGGGAGTTTCAAAAGAACTGAAACTTGCCAGGCATGCGCATACCTTCTGGAGTGTGGTGACGTGAGTGGATTCCGTCAAGTTATCATGCGATGATAGTTGGATTCCGATTCCCACTGATGAGTTAGTTTACTCCTCGGGTGACCCCGACTAATTCTTCTTTCAGGTTTGGAGGAGAATTTGAGGTACAGTGGGAGGTTTCCAGATTAGACAAAGTGATAACCATTCTGATCTAGGTTAGAGTGCACGCTGAGTGTTTCTTTTCTCTCTCTCTTTGGCAGCAACCATTGACCTGACCCTGGACTATGACTCAGTGACCAAGTTGACCGAACTTTCTTAACACTGGCTTTTGGATTGTCAGAGTTGCAAACCTCATTGCCGCTCCTACTTTTACCCTTTTCTCCAGGACACCCCGCATTACTGCGAACGTCCACTTCCATTGGACAAAACCATCGTATGGTTATATACGAACTCGAAGTACTTCGAAGATGGTTTCTGGTTCTGGAGAAAAACGAATAGGATTATTCAGTTGTCTTTTCTTTTCACCTTCTCTCATTGTGAGTGCTCCGTGGTTTAGGAGATAGTACACCTATTATGCAAATTGGATAGTCTTCTTCCAAACCTTAGGCTGGTGCCGACTGGTAGGGAATGAAGAAAACCAATTAGCATAACGATGGTGTGCAGAAGGTATTAAGTTAAGACAAAGCAAGGGATTAGTAGGAGGGCAAAGTAAATTGCGACTGATATTCACGACCAAACCAAGTATTTCTTCGCCAATCCTAAATCACCTTTGTATTTCTCCAGGACACTCCGTATCACTACGAAGATCCACAGTTTATTGGATACTCCATCGTATGGTTATATACGAACTCGAAAGGAACTTGTTCCAGTTAGGGGATGGATCCTGGTTCAGGAGAAATAGGAATAAAGTACATTCAGGTGTCTTTTATCTTCACCTTCTCTCGCGGTGCGAGTGCTCCTAGGATTAGGACAGTACACCCCTTATGCTTTTTGGATAGTCTTCTTCCAAACCATAGGCTGGTGCCGAACGGTAGGGAAGGAAGAAAACCATTTGGCTTAAAGGGGTGTACAGAAGGTAATGACTAAAGACATATAAAGGGATTTGGAGAGGTGGCAAAGAATTATACGGTTATAGTTGTGAATCTGGATGATGGAAGAGGCATTACTAGGAATAGTAGGATACCCCAACGAAACATTTCAATGTTTCAGTTTCACTGTGTACTGTTAATGGAAAACTGATTTCCCGATTAGACACTTACTCCAGGGTATGTATTTACCAGGTATGATTCTCACATCTGTATGGTTTTACAGATGATGAGTGGGAGTAAGTTATTGGGAATTAGGTGATCATCCTCATTGTTTGAGGAAGTCACCTGGGCTGTTTGCCGGTCGGCAAATATTTGGTTTTGAATATCCGCAGTTGTGCACCAATTTCAAATTGATATATCTGTACGTCTATTTTCATAGAGTGAGATATACCTTTTTGATATTATGTCGATGACATTTACCTACATCAGTGGATGGTTAGGTAAGGAGGATTAAACATCGGTGTAATTCTTCTTAACCATAAGTACAGTTTTCAACCTACGACACACAGTGAATGAGTTATCAGACTCAAGGGACTTATACAGAGTATTGTATGTTGTCCAAGGTCCATTAGGACAGAGGGGTAGGTCCTCGTACTATATTCGGTTTACTTTTAACTTCTCTAGTTCTTAGACATGTGTTTCGTAGGAACACAGGGTCTAAATTTTGAGGAGTTATAGGTATTTGAATAGAGTAGAGAACCAGGTGTAGCAAGTATCGGGATTCTTCAAAGTGATCGAAGATGTAGATACTTGTGTATGGTGTTCAGTTGATAGTAATGATTAAGAGAACTAGCTTCTCTTTCAGGTTACTCATAATTGGAAGCATTCCTGAGTTGAGTAACGCTGATCGGCCTCTCTCCATTGAGTTGACATGCACTGGAGATAGCTGCATGACTTGAATCTGGTTCAATTGAATCAGTGCCTCTGGTTCTATATTGGATATAGAACAGTTCATATCTTAACGATGTTAAGGTACGGGGAGTTGTCCGGCTTATGCTTAAAACCAGACACTGGACAACTCAAGGCACGTTTCTGTAATGGCTGTTTGCGGGTTGACCCAGGCTATGACGAGGGTTGACTTTCTACCATCTGGAAGATCATTAGAGATATTGTTCTAGACTCGCCACAGTTTTATTAAAAATGGTTTTTTTTCAAAAACAGTAGTGGGAGTATGGTAGAACTTGAAGTGATTCCAGAACCGCAAACGATTACTGAAGATTTGATAAGGAACCTAAAGATTCAATCCTTTTTGACATTCCATTGGCCACTCCGCAGATAGGGTGGGTAACTTCAGGCACCCGAGAGGTACTCCGGTAGCCTCAAGGACGGTGACAGGGAAGTTCTTGTTTACCCACACTTGCCATTGTTGTTGTTCCAGGCTGCGAGACCCGGCAGGAGGATGAGTATAGCGTCGTTCTAAACTTGCTTTGGAAGTGCACGTCTATATGACTCTGCCAAAGGGTTGTCGTAGTCAGTGGGAGCAGCGGAAGCATTGGTGGACATCAGGCTTATGTCTATTTATAGACTAAAGCAGATGTAGTGGAGATAGATCATCTATTTCTGATGTGACAGTCATAGGTTTGACGTCATCAGAATAGGGGATGTATCTGTTGAGAAGGTAGTAGGAAGTGATATTCCTATACTACGATCGGTTATACTTTGGTCGTCACACAGTGTTTTCTCCACACAGGACTTGGATATTATATCAGACATTCTGGTTACTAGATCTATGGTTTTAGATCTAGATTTGGGTAGTTTCCCAATCTGGGTACCTTGACAGCATTCTATAAGTATTTAGAATGGACGACTCCTGGCACGGTAGTGTACCTGCAGGTGATGGAGTCACCCTCTCTAAAGGTGTCTTACAGACTAAAGGGGAGAGGGATACGCATGGTTGACAGATCACTTGCTTAGGCAATTGAGTCAATCATGAGATGTCAAGTACCACACCAGATGTTGTTCTTGCAGTAGATGCAATAAGTTGATATTGATCCAATCCTGGAGAAACAGTCGGAAGCAGTTTTAGAACATAAGTTGATATTCTAGGGATATGATAACGGCAGCCTCTTTTAGGAGACAGTTATCATTCCAGGCTTCCAGGGTGACATGGACGACAGGGTGATCGTCAGAGTTATAGTTTTCGTTCTGACGAGGGGCAGTATTTTGGACAGGTGGTCCAAGGCAATACTGAGGGTGGCATGGCGCAAGATACTGATTAAGTTCAGTTGACGATACAGTCTAAGAAGTTTGAATTTGGAGTTCATTTATGAGCTAGGTCCCATCAGACTTCCAGACATTCTAAGACAGGTATTGCTCATTTCGGGAGATGGCTTTCTCCGCGAACTTGAGATATAGAGAGACATAGAAAGAAACTTCTCTGCGGATCCACTCACTGAGGCTATTCCTCGAACGCAATAGTTTCGCAAACGAGCTTTGTGAGACTGACTAGTAGAGGAGTTGGGTGTTCGGTATCACACGGGCTATGAGTATGCGGCATCGCAATAATTAGCCTTGAGTGCAAGTGGGAGATTGTTGGAGATAGTGCCCTCAGAGTCAATTATTGGATCACAGGCACGTGATTGCAATGATTGAGGGAGGACCTATCCCGGCAGGACAGTCTTACTCGAGATGATAGTATGCTATCTGGTTTATCTTTATCATCGTGTACTGCTTTAGGTGACCTGACATGTCGCTATTACACGTTGATAGAGCCCCTAGGATTCTTGCTTGACTGCCGACAGTATGATGGCGATCATATACGTGAGAGCTGGTGGTCTATAAGCACATCCTTAAAAGGTCCCTAGTCGTAGGAGTTTCGAGACAGGGCATCGATACTCCATTAGTAGACTAGTGTATACAGTCGAGACCCCGACGAGGGGCGGTGGCCGGTCTCACAAGCCACTGGTGCTAGTTGGTTCACCTAAGATGTATACAGGTGCTCATTGGGTTATGAGTACACCGGACAGAACTCGCCGGGAACCTGCTAGTTGGTCATATACCAGATGTCAGATAGCAGTTCCCTGGTGACATGTGTACAGGTTAGTTCATCGACCTGAGATCGTCATTTGTCTCGTGTGAGTTCCCACTGTGCTTTGATTACTACCCTACCACGGCTCAAAGGAGTCGTGCAAACAGGTTTTAGTTGGGTACAGTCCCGAGCCACATGGAGGCAGTGAGCGGATCTGCAGGGGTTCGTCTCTCCCGGTATTGGGGGTGAGGTCGCGCTGTGTCTAGGAGAGCCATTACACAAAGCCCTCGGCCGAGGCAGGAGATTTACTGGTAGGTATTCCAGTAGTATCTCAGGGTGTTCTGGGCTACGCTCCGACACGACTTGTACCGCTTTTGGGGGTCTGACTTTTACCAACCCCCTAGGCCCGCCATGCGATACTCATAGACGAACGGACCGGACTGTACGGATATTGTCACTGACAGGCTCAGTTGGGTGTCGGGGTGAGCTTCCTCATCGACGTCCCATTTGGTCAATACCTGGTGGCCCGTCACGTATTGGCTTATACCTTTGACGTGCTAGTGGTTAAATCCACAGCCAAGGAATTGACGAGTCTTTAGAGTCCACCACACTCAGTTACTCAAGTTTCGGGCGAAACGCTGTAGAGGCCGTATGGAGATATGGCAGGGTTCGATCAGATACGTGCGGTATTGCACGGATCGTGATCGGACAGTTTTTACTAGCCGGCTTTGGCTTAAGCCGGATTCTAGTATTTGATAGTGTAGTTTTGTCTCTTTGCATTTGTGTTCAGTGGGAATACAAATGCGGGCATGTATTTGCAGTAGTGGGGTTTTCCTGTAATTTATTACGGGACCAGTTTTCTGAAGTTGCCAGTTTGTATTCTGTTCCGGCCATTTTTCCTTCATTCCTTCTCGGTCGGACTTTTCGTGGAAAGGGGTTAATTGCATGTTTGCAATTAACTTACTAGTGGAGGGCTTCCTTGCATATTGTGCCTTTGTCATCATGAGATGCTTTTAGCATCTCTTCACTTGCTTTCTCATGAAAGGATTGATTAGTGAGATGAGTGAGAAAGGATGTGAGATTTGTATTATCTTTTTATATATTGTTTTTTCTTTTGAGATATATTTGGAGAAGTATTCTTTTTCTCTCTCCAATCTTCTTCATTCTTAAGGGGGGCCGGCCACTTCATTGTGGGGAGAGGGGATTATTTTTGATGGTGGCAAATATCTTAATCTCATTATTCCATTCATCCAAAAATGAAATTCCCATTTTAAAAGCTCATCTCTTTCTCACCTCCACATCCATGGCAACTTCAAGAACCCTAAAGAGACAAGTTCACTACACTATTCTATAGCAAGCCTTGGACGCGTCGGCTAGCCAACTTCGTGCCCGAGTTGCCTCGGTCAAGAGGCGGGAGCCCGTAAAAGATTCCGGCTACGTGGTGCCCTTTCCGACGAGCGAGGAGGTGACGGAGATTCCGCGGGAGATCGGAGTGGAGACGAAGACCGAAGGACACGGATCGCTTGGTATATCTCTCACCCCATCTCTAGTTAGCTAGAATAGGTTAATGGTTAACGATCCGGGTTTTAATTGTCCGCGGTAGCGCCGGTTTCCGAGTAAGGAAAAAATTTTGATTTCGCATTTTGGCCTCGAGTACGAGGCCGGGGCGCTGCCGTGACGCAACAGATACTTTGTGTTGGTATTTATTAACCCAACCCAAACCTTAGCCTCTAGTTTATTCTCTACAAGAGTTAACATTATCATTCTTTAACCCATGGTTGCAATTCTAACCTCACACAACAATTCATTATTCATCACAAATGAAATTCTTCCTCTTCTCCTTCTTGAAAAAAACTTTCTAGCTTTTTGTGATGTGATGAAATAAAGTGAGAAATTGAAAACAAAAAAGAGCTAAATTCCTACTTCATCATCCTCATCTATTCTAGCCACATAGATTAGGGTGTTTCCTTTGCTAATACTTGATTAGTGAAGCAAGAGCTTGGGTTTGAGTTTCTTTAAGGTAGGTCATCTTAGTTGTTGAAGATTGGAAGCAAGCTTGCATCTTTCTCTTCATGGAGCCTCTCTAGAGTCCGAGTACTTGATGATCGCAGCGAAAGGACCTCAACACGGAGCTTATGAAGCGAAGGAACGGACTACAAAGGTTGTAATCCCTAACTCTTAGAAGTAAAGTTGTTTACTTGTAATGTTTACCCTAATTCTCTAGTTAAGATCTTGGTTAGGGTTTGTTTAGCACCCCAAAAATATTAAAGTTGTTAGTGTATATGCCCTAGGGGCCATTATTGTATCATACTAGCTTGTATATTACTTAATGGAATCTTGGGATATTCACAGTTATATTAACAGTCTTGCTAAACATCGTAGTAAGCTACTTGGTTTATATCTATCTTAATATGTGTATATGTTAGCATATCGCGAATACATATTGATAGAGCCCTTAGGATCTTGCTTGACTACCAGCGTTGTGATGGCAGTCACACTAGTGGGGGCTGGGTAGTCTACAGTCACATCCTTTTTCAGGTCCCTAGTCGTAGGATTGTCGAGACAGGGCATCGATACTCTGGAGTAGACTAGTGTTTACGCTTCTCATCCCAGTTGGGGAGATGGTTTGTCCCACAGCCATCAGTACGTTGTACTGGAGATAGTATACAGGTGCTCGTTGGGTTACGGGTACACCGGACAGGACTCGCAGGGAACTGTTGATTAGTATTATACCCATCGTCAGTTAACAGTTCCCAGGTGACATGAGTACAACATAGTCTACAGACTTGACACAGCTGCTTCATCTCGAGTGTGTTCCCACTGTTCTTATATTGCTACCCAACCACGGCTCAAACGAGTCGTGCAAACAGGTAGCAGTTGGGTGCAGTCCTGAAGCACTTGGAAGCAGTATCGGTTAGATAGGATTCGTCTCTCCCAGTATTGGGAGTTGATATCGCGCTCTGTTTGGAGAGCCATTATGCAAAGTCCCTGGACAGGGCAAACGAGATTTACTGGTAGGATTACCAGTAGCTTCTCAAGGTGTAATGGGCTTCACTCCGACACGACTTATACCACTTTTAGGGGACTGACGCTTGCCGCCCATTAGGCCCGATATGCGATAGTCCTAGAAGAACAGACCAGACTGTACGGAGATTGTCACATCAGGCTCAGTAGGAGTTCGGATGGGTTTCCTCATCGGACTTCTTATCGACTTCTACCTGAGGACCGTTACGTACATCTAGTACTGCTTGCGGCCTGTGGTTAAACCCACTGCCTGCGTAGTGTCGAGTCTTTAGAGTCCCACACAGAGAGTTTCCCTGCTTTAGGCGAAACGATATAGAGGTCGTATAGTTTTACGACAGGGTTCGGACACATACGTGTATTTATGCACGTATGATGTTCGGACAGTTTATACTAGCAGGCTTTAGTTTAATCCAGATTCTAGTAATGGATTATTGGATTTATACAGTCTCAGTATTTCCGTGTTTTCATGGATGGGAGGGGCATTCTCATAATTAGTCGAGAAGCTTCTAGAAGATTGATGAGTTGGAGGCTTAGGTGGAATTTGCATTGAATGAATTAGTGACTCATGGTGTGATTCATCCAAATGAGTTAATGAAGCATTTATTGCTTAATGACTCATGAGATGATTCACCCAAAGAGAGTTAATGAAGCATGGTTGATATTATTATTATGTTATTCATCTTAATAATTATCATGCTTCATATATTCTAAAATGAGACATAATTCATGATCATTCTCACTCACACCTTCTCTCTCCTCAAGCTCTCTCTCTTCAAAGAACTAACCCTAACTTCTCATGTGTTGAGATTCTAGGGTTAGCAAGACTAATAGATCCCTAATCCTCTTCTATATCCTCTAGGTTATTTTGATTAGCACTCATAGCCAACTAGTTACCTCAAGTGAGAGGTTAAAGCTTGGAGAAGTAGCTCTCGGATGGATCTTCTATCACATCGAGAAGGCCGACGAGGAGGTAATCAACAAGAACAAGAAAGACTTGATTCATTAGGTATAATCATCTACCATAGTAGCTAATCACTTCTATATAGTTGTTAGTTAGGGTTTAGCAAAGATCCGTAATGTTGGTCGATGTTAGTTTAAACAAAATGATTGTTTTACCTATTCCGCCTCCCCGCATCTTGTGGGGTGTCTAACGTCGACTTACAGTGGTATCAGAGCTTAGCTTAACTATAACTAACTTGTTAGTAAAGTCGTTAGAAATTCGATCGCAAAAAGAACCCGAAAATACATCATTTTCACCATGTTTCTGCCAATTTTAAAACGGGGTCTAAAAATTTTTCAGGGACCCTTAAAAATACATGCAGGGAATTTTAAGATTTGTGAAGAAATTTGGGACTGTGACTCGACCATAGCGCCGCGGAACCGCCGCCAATCCAAGCGATCCGCCACGGATCCGCGGCCGAGTTGACTCCGAGTCAACTCAAATTTTTGTTTTCTTGGATGATTTGTTTCTGCTCAGGTTTTATGTGCACAGAGAATCATTTGGAGTAGATTCATTTGTGTTTGCTTGATCGAAATTATAAGATGTTTGGCTAACTTGATTATATCTGTGTTGTGTTTAATGTGTTCGTAAACCTCCCCTAACTACTAGTATGTCGGTTAGCAGGGGGTTGCACATTTCTGTAATGGTTTTTACTGGTTTGTGAATATGGATTTGTTGGATTGTCGTGAATGGATAGCCGGGGATGTGAGACGAGTGTTTCTTTCATTCAAATGTAAATTGTAATTTGTTGTAATATTCTTTTGCGGGGAACATCCGGGTTGAGGTTGTAGCCACCGTTGTATTATTTCATTTACTGTTTTCTGCTCCTAGGATAGACCCAAGGTGAGGTGCACAAACTACCGGGTACTTTGAAGTGTTTAGTGGCCTACTCACGTCTTTGAGGGAGACCGCATCACTTCGGGTACTTGGCGGGTAGTTTTCCGTACCCGTAGGGGTCTAGGGTGGGGTTTTGGCTATTCATCACGACTGTGTAATCCGTCTTTCTTTGCAGGCTCAATAGGAATGTGGATTCGTAGAAAATCCAATATGTTCATCTGTGATCTGGAATGCCTATTATTGCGTATGACGAATGTACAATATCTATATATGATATCTATTAGGCGTCACTTATATTTTGCACCCGCGCTAGCCCAGCCCCCGCTCTGTCGTTAGTTAAGTAACCTAACGGGTGAATGACGGGGCCCGGTGGCGAATGCGGATGGCATAAGAGGACGTTGTATTTTCGTTGTTTTCTGCAATGATAGGTTAATTGATGGGACGCATTATATTAATGCAAAGAAAATAAACCAAAGTTGAATCGTTGGAACAGTTTAAAAGAAACCACTCGGTTATTTTAAAACAGAAGATATTTTTTAAATTGCGGAGCTTAAACCACTCCTTTTAAAAGCTATCAGGTTCCTTCGATCATATCAAGTTCACTACGTTCACGGTTTCGCCAAAACCATTCGTAGCCCTCCGTCATTTCATTTGGGTATTCAGTAGTATTCAAGCTATGCATTTTGACCAACGCCAAGGCATAGTGTTTGGTAGCTGCTGGGTATTCATTTGTTGCATAGATAGATGAGTTGGTTTGGGACAGTCGTACTATCATTTGGCCAACATTTGGGGTATGTACAGATGGGTTCAAATTAACAAGATAATGATGGGTAGAACTTGACATGTGACTTATGACATTTTGACCAACGCCAAGGTCATAAGAGCATGGGGCAGAAATTGATATCGGGAATTTCTAAAGAAACTGAAATTTGCTAAGAGTTGCATACCATTTGGAGTGTGATAATTTTGGCAGGATTCCTTCAGCTTTATCACACGATAATATTTGGATCCCGATCCTACTGTGAGTATCCTCTACTCATCAGGAGATTCGTCACTTAACGATCAATGCTATAAACCAAGTAGGTATCGAGAAAGGTGTCAGCGGGGCTACGCCCCCAGAGAAAAGAGGTTATTTAATTAAGGAACTTCGCGAAAGCGTCGTAAAACCTCCCTCGAAGTACCGACACTGGCCTGACTGAATGGTTAAGCAAGTATTGTACGGTGAGAATAGTCCTGACTAGTTCTTCCTTTTTGGTTTGAGGAGGGATTCAAGAAACAGTGGGAGCCATCCAGTTTAGATAAACTAAAAACCACTCTAAACTTGCAAGAGCATCATGCTAAAGTGTTCCCTCTCTCTCATTGCAGCGACCCAGAATATGACAGGCCTTAAGTTACTATTAGATAAAAATATTCTGACACGGCCAAACTATAAATACTGGTTTCGGAATGTCAAGATGGCAATTACTTATGACAAATTGGGGTATGTCCTTACTACTAAGGCACCTGCTGTCCCTGGTCCAGAATCCAGTGTCGCGGATAAGGAAATCCACAAGACCTGGGAGATAGATTGCGCGAAGGCCAAATGCATCGTGCTTGCCTCTATGAATAATGAACATCAGAAGAGGCACGAGAATATGGATCTTGAATCCATATTTCTCCACACCAAGGAACCGTATGGAGAGCAATCTTGTATAGCTAGATACGAGACCTTGAAGAACTTGTTTCAGTCGAGGCTGACCGTCAGATCATCTGTAGGAGAACATGTCCTTAAGATGATTGGCTATATTGAAGAGCTCGCGGACCTCAAGACAACATTAGAGAACGAGCTATATAAAGACTTGGTTCTTCAGTCCCTTCCTTCCACCTACGCCCAGTTTATTCTAAATTTCAACATTCAAGGAAAAGAAGTTGAACTTCCAGAACTCCTTAACATGTTGAGGAGTGTAGAGGGCACCTTGCAGAAAGAAAGGGAAACACCCACTTTGTTTGTTCGCGGTGCTTCCTCTTCCAGGTCCAAGGCAAAAGACCATAGGAAGGAAGAAGAAGGCCGCTACCAAACCAAGATGTGGTGTTAGTAAGGTGGGAGTTAAGGGAAAGACAAAGGTTGCGGTGCCAGTAGTGGCAAAGGACGAGTGCTTCCACTGTCGTAGGAAAGGCTATTGGAAGAAAGATTGCAAAGCTTGGATTGCCAAGAACCAGGACCCGAAGCAAGCTGTGGTTTCGACTTCAGGTGTGTTTGTAATTGAAAATTGTCTGTCAATCAACTCTACTTCCTGGGTATTGGATACCGAATCAGGATCTCATATATGCAATTCATTGCATGCACTGAGAAACCGTAGAGTGCTGAAGGTGTTTAGGATGCGGCGGTGCCCCGGCCGTCAAACCGACGCCAAATGCGGAACAAAAACTTTTTACGAAACCGGCGCCACCGCGACCTGAAAACCCGGATCGTTCCATTAACCTTAAACTAGCTAAATGTAAAAAGAGTTTGGAAATTATACCGATCGATCCGTGTCCTTCGGTATTTAATCTCCGCACCAAACTCCTCGCTGCTGCGCCGATGAAGTCTGCTCTCCGATCTCGCTCGTCAAAGTGGCACCACGTCATTGAATCTTTATACGGGCTCCCGCCTCTGTACCAAGGCAACTCGGACATGAAGTTTGCTAGCCGACATGTCCAAGAATAAAGTGGAGTGAGTATAGGATCTTTTGTTTCAAGTCACCCAAACGATTGGGTGGAGGTAAATTGGAGTTTCCATTTGGGATGAACATGTGAGCAAGGAATTTTTCTTGAAGAAAAGAGAATGAGCTTGGAATTTCATGAGGTCAACTACACTCAAAATGAAGATGGAATTGTTCTCTGTGATCTCTCTAGAAATGCAAAGAAGAGAATGGTGGGTTTTATTATCAAGTAAGTGTGTGCGTTTTTTTTGTTACCACAAAAAACTCCTTGGCTTTATGGAACTGGCGAAATTTGAGATGGCCCCTCCCCTTGAAGACCATGTTGCCTATGCCCATTTAAAACAAACCCAGCCCCATGCCTAATAAATGCAGCCCCTGTTCATGTTACAATTTCAGTGCAGGGGATGGGGGCAATGCTCACACTAATAAAACAAGGACCAAGTTGTTTAGAACAGAAAAGAAAACTGGCAACTCCCAAAATAATCCCGTAACGAATTATGAGATTACACCTCAACTATAAATACATACCCGCATTTGTATTCCGATCAAATACGAATGCAATGAGACAAAAAATATTCCTGCAATATAATACTAAGATCCGGCTTAAACCAAAGCCTGCTAGTATTATCCGTCCGATCCTGATCCGTGCACAAGTGTACGAATATGATCGAACCCTGCCATAAAACCATACAGCCTCTACAACGTTTCGCCCGAACTTGGGAAACTATCTGTGGGGGACTCTAATGACTCAACAATACACTGGCACTGGGTATAACCACTAGCACGTCAGAGGTACTAGTTGTACGTAACGGTTGCCCATGTATTGATCAGAAGGGAAGCTGACGAGCGAACTCATCCAGAAACCCTACTGAGCCTGACAGTGACAATATCCGTACAGTCCGGTCCGTTCGTCTATGAGTATCGCATATAGGGCCTAGGGGGCTGGTAAACGTCAGACCCCCAATAGCGGTATATGTCGTGTCGGAGAGTAGCCCAGAACACCCTGAGAAACTACTGGAATACCTACCAGTAAATCTCGATTACCTTGGCCAGGGATTTTGTGTAATGGCTCTCCTAGACACAGCGCGATCTCACCCCTAATACCGGGAGAGGCAAATCCCTGACGATCCGCTCACTGCCATCTTGTGGCTCGGGACTGTACCCAACTAAAACCTGTTTGCACGACTCCTTTGAGCCGTGGTAGGGTAGTAATCAAAGCACAGTGGGAACTCACACGAGACAAATGACGATCTTAGGTCGACAGACTAACCTGTACACATGTCACCTGGGAACTGCTATCTGACGATATGTATAATACCAACTAGCATATTCCCGGCGAGTCCTGTCCGGTATACTCATAATCCAATGAGCACCTGTATATATCTTAGGTGAACCAACTGACACCAATGGCTTGTGAGATCGGCCACCGCCCCTCGTCGGGGTCTCGACTGTATACACTAGTCAACTCTGGAGTATCGATGCCCTGTCTCGAAACTCCCACGACTAGGGACACTTTAAGGATGTGCTTATAGACCCCAGCTCCCACGTATATGATCGCCATCATACTGCTGGCAGTCAAGCAAGAATCCTATAGGCTCTATCAACATGCAATAGTAAGCTAAAGCATGTATTCGATGATAAAGACAAACCAGATAGCATACTATCATCTCGAGCAAGACTGTCCTATCGGTTTAGATCATCCCTCAATCATTGCAATCACGTACCTGCGATCCAATAATTGACTTTGAGGGCACTATATCCAACAATCTCCCACTTGCACTTAACGCTAATTATTGCGATGTCGCGTACTCACAGCTCGTGTGATACCGAACATCCAACTCCTCTACAAATCAGTTTCACAAAGCTCGTTTGTAAAACTATTACTTTCGAGAAATAGCCTCAGTGAGTGGATCCGCCCTGTTGTTTCTTTCTATGTCTCTCTTTGTCTCAAGTTCTCTGAGAAATCCATCTCCAGAAATGAGCAATACCTGTCTTAGAATATGTCTGGATATCTGATGGGACCCAGTTCATAATTGAACTCCAAATCCAGCAAACTTCTTAGACTGTATCTTCAACTGAATTTAATCAGTATCCTGCACCATGCCTCCCTCAGTATCCGTTTAGATCACCTGTCCAAACTACTGTCCTTTGTCAGAAGGAAAACTATAACCCTGACAGTCACTCTGTCATCCGGGTCACCTTGGAAGCCTGGAACGATAACCGTCTCTCGAAGGAGGCTGTCGTTATCAAATCCCTAGAACAACCACTTATGTTATAAAACTGCTTCCGAACGTTTCTCCAAGGTTGGATTAATATCAACTTATTGCATCTAGTGCAAAAACAACATCTGGTGTGGTACTTGACATCTCATGATCAACTCAATTGCCTAAGCAAGTGATCTGCCAATCATGCACATCCCTCTCCCCTTTAGTCTGTAAGACACCTTTAGAGAGGGTGACTCCATCACCTGCAGGTACACCACCATGCCAGGAGTCGTTCATTCTAAAATACCTTCAGAATGCTGTCAAAGTATCCAGATTGGGAAACTACCCAAATCTAGATATAAAACCATAGATCCAGTAACCAAAATGTCTGATATTATATCCATATCCTATGTGGAGAAAACACTGTGTGACAACCATAGTATAACCGATCGTAGTGTAGGAATTTCACTTCCTACAATGTGTATGTCATCCAAGTACCAAGACAACACACCCTACTACCTTCTTAACAGATCCATCTCCTATTCTGATGAAGTCAAAGTCCATGACTGTCACATCAAAAAATAGATGATCTATCTCCACTATATCTGCTTTAGTCTACAAATAGACATAAGCAACTTGTCCACTATGCTTCCGCTGCTCCCACTGACTACGACAACCCTCTGGAAGAGTCATATACACGTGCACTTCTAAAGCTAGTTTAGAATGACGCTATACTCATCCTCCTGCCGGGTCTCATTGTCACGTCCCGAAAGTACGGAATATGACTGGCACTTAAACTATGAACGTCTCGAGGCGTACGTAATCTAAGTAAGCCGAAAACCCAGAAATCCAAACCAAGAAAGGTAGTAGAGTGAAGGAAAAACAATTTAAAATCAAGTAGTTTTAATAGCATAAGCCGAATTATGCGGTTTTAAAAACATCAAATATTTCCTGAAAATTTCGGCAGAGTCTCCTTTATAAATACTGGCTCCCAAACGGGATACAACATGAATAGTATACGAAATCAATAAAAGGCATCCCCAAGCGGGAGCTAGCTCTTCGTCAATCGACGGTCACAACCACACAAGTAATATAATATACAACGCCAAGGGCGAGGATCAAAACTCAAATAGAAACTCAAAACAACAAGGAATCCACAGAAATACAACCCGTGACTCTAAGGTCGAAAGAATAAACATCACTGGTCTCTATCTCAAATAAATACATGTTTGGTTGATGGAATTTACTAGATACAACAGAATAATAATATACAATGTATAATGATGGATACGATACAAATAAACCCACCTACTAGCAAGTCACCCGAAAGAAGCAGTGCCAGCAAAGCCGTAATGAAACCTGTACGGCAAAACCTGCAAGAAACTGTGGCACAACGAGGGTGAGTTGCCAACTCGTGAGTAGAAAAACATCTACGAACAGAAACCGCATGAACAACGTAATCCTAGGTCAACGATCATAATATATCCTCAAATATATGTATAACATGCAGCCTATAACAATGGCTAGGGTAATATCTAACCGAGTGTAATCTCATGTGCCCGTGTCAGTGCCTCAGGTAGCGATATATCATATGGATGATGTATGAATGCAAGAAATAGAATGCATGTACTGAATAAAGCTACTTTCATAAATCAGTGAGATTTCTGTATTTTAAATAGGAGGTACCATAAATGAAATCAGCATAAAACAGTACCCAGCATCGACACAAAACAAGTATCCAAATATCTCGATATCTCTGTGTCACAATATCTGTACCTCAATATCTCAAAATCTCAATATCTCAATCACAATATCTACGGCGCCGTCAGTCCAGACCGGCCCCTACCATCCATCTCAAGACCACGAAGGTATCCTCCGGATATCCGACGCATTGGGAAAAATCACCGGTCGGTAGTGCTCCCCTGCCAGGCTCAACGTCAACAACACGATCCTCTTGCCCCGGGGTACCGTACCGGGCCCACCATGTACCCGAAACGGTTCCTCCACTCCTCGAATCGGGTCTCGAAATCCATCAGCAAACTCATGGTGGACGACTCATACATCATGGGAAAACCGCACTTTTTATTTTAAAAGAGAGAAAAGGTTTATTTATGTTTTTGCGGTTTTCCTCCAAATCCAAGAAATCTCATGAAATCTGAATCCAAGTCATCAATAGCATGTAACCAGTGAATATAGGTATAAGAATCCATGAATGCGACACAACAGTGAATAATAACATGCATGAAGTAGTAGGCAATAACTACAATGTCTAACTAGCATATAAGGCAAGTACACTAATATCATGTCTAAACTATTAGCTAACAACCTATTTCAAATGAAATAGTATTTTCTAAAGTGTTCGTGACATGGCAATTACCGATGAAGATGTGTGTGAGCCGGCAAGTAAGTGTACGTGGTACATACGCGTCATCGGTAATGGTGTTGGTGTCCTAACAGCATGATATTAATAATATGATATGAATCATAATATAAGCATGCGATGCGGAGAGAACAACAATAATGAGCGGGAGCTAAATACTAAACAATGGTGCCCTTTGAAATAACACGAATCGTGGGGTTTTGAAAATAAGGGCTATGGTGGTTTTAATAAAGGATACGTCTTTTGAAATATCCGTAGATCTCTTGACCTGTCTTTTAAAATACCCACGATCCGTTAGTTTTGAAATAGGTAGGATTCTAATCTAATTTAACAACTACACTAAACTATACGGCTGAACTAACAAGCTGAACTACAGGTAAGGAAACGGCCTATCATCTGATTCGATACATATACATACCTGTATATGTATAGTCGGTGATCCCGCCTCAATAATATCACATTCGATACCATATCTATAATCAAGCATCCCAAGTCAAGAGTGCTGATCAATCATCAATATAGCTCGTACGTAAATCCGTCGTACGACATCCTAAATCTGGGTACGGGTCAATATCACATTCATCATACTATTCACCTGGTATCCTCTTTATCAAATATCATGATCGGGGTACTGATCTACGTCGAGTACAATACTGATACCGCCTAAGTATGCATGGACGTGTGTGAAACACTACGTCAAGGACCCGCTACAACGTCATGTCGTATCTCAAATACGAACCCTGATATATCACTGAATTCACAACCTCAATACAAATCTCATCGACTCATCTCAAACCCAAGTATCATCCTCAAATCCGTATGTGAACACATAGTCCCATATCCATGTGAACACATAACTATATAGTCCCGTATAAGCACAAATGAAAGAAGAAAGTATGCAAGTATGGGTTGGTGTGTGCATCGGTGGTGCGACCACTACTCTAGGGTTTCGCGACACTAAATCATCCAAGAACACCAAATATCCATATTATCATCAATATACTCAAACAATATATAAACAATATATATATATGTGTGTATACGTATTCGTATGCATCCCCACGAACTGCGGGGGTGCTATACGCCATCCACCCGACTTCTCCCCGTAGATATAAATCTACTCACCTGGTCCTCGCTCGCCGGTATCGACGTCGCCACGCGCTTGCTTGTCGTCTCGAAGTCCACATGGGTACCTACATACCATAACGCACCGTATCGCATTATAATCCGACTCATGACCAAAACGACACACGAATCCCACATAAGTCAAAACCTATGGTTGCTTTCACAAATCCACCCAAAACCCCTCGACGTCAGTGTACAAACGCCAGACCATCGAGAAAAACCCAAATACACTCATTTGCACATTCACGAACACTAATTTTAATATAAAATAGGTTAAAACTCACAAAAACCCCAATTTCACTTAAAAAGTCATTTTTCCGAAAATCTAGCAAACACAATTCGCCGTTTTTGTACAAAACATGATGTTTTAACAATTCTAGTGACCAAGATGATAACTTAATATCTTAATTATGCCATAGAAACCATTACGCAAATTTTAAACCCACAATTTAATTCGATTTCAAAAACCTAGTTTGCAATATTAACCAATTTTAACAATTTTATAGCAAAAATGCACAAACTACAATCTAGCTTGGATTTTCATGAACTAAAGTATTAAACTACACTTAATAATGTTAAAGAAGTCATGAAAAACATATTTAGATTTTTCTCTTAATTATATTCATAGTTTTCAAAACCTAGTTAGCAAATTAGCGTAATTGTCACAATTTAAATCAACAAAAATGCAACCTAGCAACTTAATTTGATTTAGCAACCATTAATATGTCAAAACATCACACAAGCATAATCTCATAACATAAAACCCTAACATGATTCAAATTCTTCTCTTGAATTTTCATTACACAAACCACAACAACCAATTTAACACTTATAAACAAAATCATATAAGCAACTAATCAACAAACAACCATGGGGCACAAAATTTATACCTCACAAATCCATGATCAAACATGAAATCTAGACCTCCAAAATGAAATCCTTGCACCAAGATCCATGCATCTAAGGCTACACTAAAATGGGTAAGAACTAGATTTAGATTTTGGGATTTTTTGATGGGTATTTGATGAATTTTTGGAAGCAAAAAGATGGGAAAATGGGGGAAAAGAGGGGCTGTTTTGCAGCAGGAATTTCGGCTATGATGGGGGAGTGGGGGAGGAGAGAGAGTGAGGTAGATAAAGTGGGGAGAAAAAGGCAAAGTCCACCCCCCTTTTGACTTTCTTTCATTTTCTTTTCATTTCTTTTCCTTTCTTCTTAACTTTGAAATTCAAGTAGGGAAAATTGATGGGGCTGCTGAATTCAGCCAAGGGAGGAAATAAATGGGGGTGTGTGAGTGTGGGTATGGGTGTGGGGTGATGAAAAATGATAAATACAATACCCCAAACATCCATTTACACTAAAAAAAAGCCTTTTTTCTTCAATAAATTCTAAACCGTTTTGGCAAACGATTTCGTTTCAAAAACTATATGATAAAATTTTGTTTAATGTTTTATGATACACAAAATTTGTTTCAACTCATTCCAATTTGTGATTTTCCCTAATTAAATATATTAGTGACGGCATAAATAATATTAAAATAATTAATTTCGGAAAAATTTTCAGAAAATTTGAAATTTCACCAGCGGCTCAATAAACACCAAATACTAGCAATTTCATATCTAGAATATGTATATTTAATTTTATAATAAAGATATTTGTATTTTGACTTTTTACCGAAAACCCCCTTATTTTACCGATTTTTTCGAAATTTCACCGAAACGATTTTCAAAACGTTACAATCTTCCCCCCTTAAAGAAATTCGGTTCCCGAATTTAAATTAAAACTCCCCCCAAATACTAAAATATTTCAGCCAAAACCATCAAATCGCCAGGGCTCCGAAATCATAAATACATAAAACGTATCATAGCACAATGCATGCGCATGAGTAATGAGCAGATAACTCGAAATCAAACTCCGTCAAGCATCCCCCAATCATCGGAGTAAAGGTGAAGACAAAAATGCCAAATCCAAAGCAAGACCGATATGCTATAAATCGGATCTATACTTGTAAACATCAGGAGGAAATGCATGCCAAATCTTTTAAGTTGCTATGCAATACGCATAACACTGCACAGTGGCGGACGTCTATCATAAGAAAATAACTATATACATATATACCTTTGTTTGAAATGTACGTTCCGCCGTTTTGGGAAACAATTTAGAAGGGTTTTCCTTATTTTAAACGTTTCGCGTCATATCAGACACGTAGGTAAATACTGAGACTATAGCTCGCTTTTTGGAATTCCCTTCAATAGCTATCAATGCATGCAAAATATATTCAGGTACTGTCCTCTGACTAGTCCTGCTCAGTACAAAAACCCATAGCAATCATCATAAAAACGTACTGCTCTATAAAAAATCCATCCCAAAATACGCGTATGAATACTACGTGCGTCTGGTGCGCACGACCATCAAAATCCATATACGTTCCATACAAGTGCACAGAAACAAGATCTAAGTGCATCGGGTGTGCACAAAGCATCTGTCGTAGGCAACGTGTGTGCCTGATAGCAAAATCAGGTGCATCTGACATGCACGAAAAAATCTCGATTTAGTGCATCTGGTGTGCACCAAAATCGCATCTCAAGACATGCGCTCAACATGCGCGAAAACCCAAAACCAGGGGCATCCATCATGCACGAAATCATGAAATCCAATATCAAGCGCCGAACATGCGCAAAATCAAATCAGGTGTACAAGGTGCACAAAACAAATATCGAGTATCACAATCGAAATCAAAGTCCAGTGCATCTAAGTGCACAAAAGGCGTATCACTACACTGCAAGCATATATAAACTATACAGAGTGCAGGAACCAAATCGTGTGCGTGCATACGCATAAAATCAACTCAAATGTTTAAAACCGTAAAATCACAAACATGTGAAACCAAAGCACGAAAACGATATCAAGTGCAACACTGTGCAAAGATCGTAAATCCTCAATCATCAAAATCAAATCATGCGAATAAATCACCCAAAACATCGAAATCAATAATGGCGGAATAGTACCGCTCAAGCGCATCCTCTAAGAATCTCGGGCCAACTGTCGCGGTCACTAGTGGGACGTCTCATCGATGATCATGAACTCTGGCCTGCTGGTGTGCGTAACAATGACCACTCCTGGGTCAAGGTCTTCACTGTGAATTACCAATCTCTCGGTCCATCGGCTCATCGGCCCTGTCAGGTGTGCTAACGGGGATGATCCCGTTCTGGCATTTCTCTGGTCATCTCTCGGTCAATCATCGTGACCACTCGTAATACAGCATATCACTGGCGTCAGCCTCTAGCTCTCTGAATGTACGTGACACATTTGATCCTGGGTGCAAGTATCATTGCAGCAGTGTCCTGGAAGGAATCCTGCTCACGGTCTCTTCCATGTCTCATCTCTGCCAACTGTCCGGAAGTCATCGTCCTTTCCTATATCTGCATCTTGCTCTAGAACGACTGCATTCTCATCGCGACTCCTTCTGGAAGGTAATTCCAAGTACCATGCCTCGGCATGCGCATCGCATCTCTGATGTCGGAGGAGTGGAACGTCTTCTCATCTAGATCTGGTACGAACCTCTTACTTCACTTTTCTCTAATGTCGTCTGCTTTGGACTCGTCTCGTCGCGGCTGCATGGACTGAGCTCCAAAGGCTATCCTCGTATCGGGAGTCTCCCAAGAAATGCATCTCACCACCTAGCATCCGAATTAAGTCGAGCCATCCGATCGAGTCGTCAAAACCTCATAATCCCCCAAGAGCTCAACATCTTGGGCACAGTTTAATAGTATCGAGTACATACCACAGCATCGGTGGTCCCGCCGTAGAAGGGTAAACCCAAGCCTCACTAATGGCGCCGTAGAACTGCCGCAAACCCGAAGGTTCAAAGGCTTTCACACGGTCATTAAGTCGAGTTAGGGTTTCATTCTTCTAGAGGGTCCATAGAATTGCCTACATGCCCTTCCGAATACTTTAAACTTGGAATAATAGGTTTCTGACATTCGATCGTCTCTGTCGACTCTCAACGTCTCCGCGTGAAGTCGTCTCTTGCTGGAATCAATCTATCTGATGACCTCTCATCGGGTAGGCGAACGAACCACATGTCCTAGTCATTCATCCTCGGGTGACTAGCGACCTTCTATCATCTCTTAGTACAACCTGTACTGCAATAGCTCCAACATATGAGGCGATATCTCGTCGCTCGCAGCAACAACTGCCTCACTCGTCTGCACGCTGAACAGTGCCTCAATTATCATGAGTAAGCAATACACCAACGGTCATCAAAATCTGGCTGGCCTCTATCATTGGCTCAATCCTCTAGTGTCGATCAGCACATTCGAGTAACCTCATAAAGGCGATCCGCCAAACGCTCGTGGCGTGGAAACACAGTAAAAAGACACATCTCCGCAATCGTGTGTCGCCGGAATTTCTCCCCGGTCAGTCCTCGTTCGTGACGAGCTCGTGCTGACCGCAACTCTAGCTGTAGCTCTCCCTGCCCGTAATCGTGGCAGCAAAACCATAACAGGTACTGATGAGGCTAGATTGGAATGAATATAATACTGAGTAAAGAAATGTACATCCTAAGGCTTCTTAAGTGGAGTAGCGTATCGTAAGTATGCCGCGGAACATACCCACGGTACGTCACTCTACTTTAGTCACCTATTCCATCAACCAAGGGTCATCCTACGCTCCGAAGGTAAAACCTAACGCTCTGATACCAACTTTGTCACGTCCCGAAAGTACGGAATATGACCGGCACTTAAACTACGAACGTCTCGAGGCGTACGTAATCTAAGTAAGCCGAAAACCCAGAAATCCAAACCAAGAAAGGTAGTAGAGTGAAGGAAAAACAATTTAAAATCAAGTAGTTTTAATAGCATAAGCCGAATTATGCGGTTTTAAAAACATCAAATATTTCCTGAAAATTTCGGCAGAGTCTCCTTTGTAAATACTGGCTCCCAAACGGGATACAACATGAATAGTATACGAAATCAATAAAAGGCATCCCCAAGCGGGAGCTAGCTCTTCGTCAATCGACGGTTACAACCACACAAGTAATATAATATACAACGCCAAGGTCGAGGATCAAAACTCAAATAGAAACTCAAAACAACAAGGAATCCACAGAAATACAACGCGCGACTCTAAGGTCGAAAGAATAAACATCACTGGTCTCTATCTCAAATAAATACATGTTTGGTTGATGGAATTTACTAGATACAACTGAATAATAATATACAATGTATAATGATGGGTACGATACAAATAAACCCACCTAGTAGCAAGTCACCCGAAAGAAGTAGTGCCAGCAAAGCCGTAATGAAACCTGTACGGCAAAACCTGCAAGAAACTGTGGCACAACGGGGGTGAGTTGCCAACTCGTGAGTAGAAAAACATCTACGAACAGAAACCGCATGAACAACGTAATCCTAGGTCAACGATCATAATATATCCTCAAATATATTTATAACATGCAGCCTATAACAATGGCTAGGGTAATATCTAACCGAGTGTAATCTCATGTGCCCGTGTCAGTGCCTCAGGTAGAGATATATCATATGGATGATGTATGAATGCATGAAACAGAATGCATGTACTGAATAAAGCTACTTTCATAAATCAGTGAGATTTCTGTATTTTAAATAGGAGGTACCATAAATGAAATCAGCATAAAACAGTGCCCAGCATCGACACAAAACAAGTATCCAAATATCTCGATATCTCTGTGTCACAATCTCTGCACCTCAATATCTCCAAATCTCAATGTCTCAATCATAATATCTAGGGCGCCGTCAGTCCAGACCGGCCCCTACCATCCATCTCAAGACCACGACGGTATCCTCCGGATATCCGACGCGTCGGGAAAAATCACCGGTCGGTAGTGCTCCCCTGCCAGGCTCAACGTCAACAACACGATCCTCTTGCCCTGGGGTACCGCACCGGGCCCACAATATACCCGAAACGGTTCCTCCACTCCTCGAATCGGGTCTCGAAATCCATCAGCAAACTCATGGTGGACGACTCATACATCATGGGAAAACCGCACTTTTTATTTTAAAAGAGAGAAATGGTTTATTTATGTTTTTGCGGTTTTCCTCCAAATCCAAGAAATCTCATGAAATCTGAATCCAAGTCATCAATAGCATGTAACCAGTGAATATAGGTATAAGAATCCATGAATGCGACACAACAGTGAATAATAACATGCATGAAGTAGTAGGCAATAACTACAATGTCTAACTAGCATATAAGGCAAGTACACTAATATCATGTCTAAACTATTAGCTAACAACCTATGTCAAATGAAATAGTATTTTCTAAAGTGTTCGTGACATGGCAATTACCGATGAAGATGTGTGTGAGCCGGCAAGTAAGTGTACGTGGTACATACGCGTCATCGGTAATGGTGTTGGTGTCCTAACAGCATGATATTAATAATATGATATGAATCATAATATAAGCATGCGATGCGGAGCGAACAACAATAATGAGCGGGAGCTAAATACTAAACAATGGTGCCCTTTGAAATAACACGAATCGTGGGGTTTTGAAAATAAGGGCTACGGTTGTTTTAATAAAGGATACGTCTTTTGAAATATCCGTAGATCCCTTGACCTATCTTTTAAAATACCCACGATCCGTTAGTTTTGAAATAGGTAGGAGTCTAATCTAATCTAACAACTACACTAAACTATACGGCTGAACTAACAAGCTGAACTACAGGTAAGGAAACCGCCGATCATCTGAGTCGATACATATACATGCCTGTATATATATAGTCAGTGATCCCGCCTCAATAATATCACATTCGATACCATATCTATAATCAAGCATCCCAAGTCAAGAGTGCGGATCAATCATCAATATAGCTCGTACGTAAATCCGTCGTACGGCATCCCAAATCTGGGTACGGGTCAATATCACATTCATCATACTATTCACCTGGTATCCTCTTTATCAAATATCATGATCGGGGTACTGATCTACGTCGAGTACAATACTGATACCGCCTAAGTATGCATGGACGTGTGTGAAACACTACGTCAAGGACCCGCTACAACGTCATGTCGTATCTCAAATACGAACCCTGATATATCACCGAATTCACAACCTCAATACAAATCTCATCGACTCATCTCAAACCCAAGTATCATCCTCAAATCCGTATGTGAACACATAGTCCCATATCCATGTGAACACATAACTATATAGTCCCGTATAAGCACAAATGAAAGAAGAAAGTATGCAAGTATGGGTTGGTGTGTGCATGGGTGGTGCGACCACTACTCTAGGGTTTCGCGACACTAAATCATCCAAGAACACCAAATATCCATATTATCATCAATATACTCAAACAATATATAAACAATATATATATGTGTGTATACGTATTCGTATACATCACCACGAACTGCGGGGGTGCTATACGCCATCCACCCGACTTCTCCCCGTAGATATAAATCTACTCACCTGGTCCTCGCTCGCCGGTGCCGACGTCGCCACGCGCTTGCTTGTTGTCTCGAAGTCCACATGGGTACCTACATATCATAACGCACCGTATCGCATTATAATCCGACTCATGACCAAAACGACACACGAATCCCACATAAGTCAAAACCTATGGTTGCTTTCACAAATCAACCCAAAAACCCTCGACGTCGGTGTACAAATGCCAGACCATCGAGAAAAACCCAAATACACTCATTTGCACATTCACGAACACTAATTTTAATATAAAATAGGTTAAAACTCACAAAAACCCCAATTTCACTTAAAAAGTCATTTTTCCGAAATCTAGCAAGCACAATTCGCCGTTTTTGTACAAAACATGATGTTTTAACAATTCTAGTGACCAAGATGATAACTTAATATCTTAATTATGCCATAGAAACCATTACGTAAATTTTAAACCAACAATTTAATTTGATTTCAAAAACCTAGTTTGCAATATTAACCAATTTTAACAATTTTATAGCAAAAATGCACAACCTACAATCTAGCTTGGATTTTCATGAACTAAAGTATTAAACTACACTTAATAATGTTAAAGAAGTCATGAAAAACATATTTATATTTTTCTCTTAATTATATTCATAGTTTTCAAAACCTAGTTAGCAAATTAGCGTAATTGTCACAATTTAAATCAACAAAAATGCAACCTAGCAACTTAATTTGATTTAGCAACCATTAATATGTCAAAACATCACACAAGCATAATCTCATAACATAAAACCCTAACATGATTCAAATTCTTCTCTTGAATTTTCATCACACAAACCACAACAACAAATTTAACACTTATAAACAAAATCATATAAGCAACTAATCAACAAACAACCATGGGGCACAAAATTTATACCTCACAAATCCATGATCAAACATGAAATTTAGACCTCCAAAATGAAATCCTTGCACCAAGATCCATGCATCTAAGGCTACACTAAAATGGGTAAGAAATAGATTTAGATTTTGGGATTTTTTTGATGGGTATTTGATGAATTTTTGGAAGCAAAAAGATGGGAAAATGGGGGAAATGAGGGGTTGTTTTGCAGCAGGAATTTCGGCCATGATGGGGGAGTGGGGGAGGAGAGAGAGTGAGGTAGAGAAAGTGGGGAGAAAAAGGCAAAGTCCACCCCCCCTTTTGACTTTCTTTCATTTTATTTTCTTTTCTTTTCCTTTCTTCTTAACTTTGAAATTCAAGTGGGGAAAATTGATGGGGCTGCTGAATTCAGCCAAGGGAGGAAATAAATGGGGGTGTGTGAGTGTGGGTATGGGTGTGGGGTGATGAAAAATGATAAATACAATACCCCAAACATCCATTTACACTAAAAAAAAGCATTTTTTCTTCAATAATTTCTAAACCGTTTTGGCATACGATTTCGTTTCAAAAACCATATGATAAAATTTTGTTTAATGTTTTATGTTGAACAAAATTTGTTTCAACTCATTCCAATATGTAATTTTCCCTAATTAAATATATTAGTGACGGCTTAAAATAATATTAAAATAATTAATTTTGGAAAAAATTTCAGAAAATTTGAAATTTCACCAGTGGCTCAATAAACACCAAATACTAGAAATTTCATAGCTAGAATATGAATATTTAATTTTTTAATAAATATATTTGTATTTTGACTTTTTACCAAAACCCCCCTTATTTTACCGATTTTTTCGAAATTTCACCGAAACGATTTTCAAAACGTTACACTCATAGTCTGGAACAGCCGTAATGGAAAATCTGGGTAAACAAGAACCTCCCTGTCACCGTCCTTGAGGCTACCAGAGTATCTCTCGGGTGCCTGAGGTTGCTCACCATATCTGCGGAGTGGCTAATGGAATGTTAATCCTGATTCAATCTTTATGTCCTATTAAATTTTCACTAATCGTTTGTGGTTCTGGAATCACTTCCAGTTCTACCATATTCCTACTGCTGTTTTCTGAAAAAATCCATTTTACTAAAACTGTGGAGAGTTAAGAACAATATCACTATTGATCATCCAGATGTTAGAAAGTCAACCCTCGTCAAAGCCCGGGTTAACCCACAAACAGCCTTTACAGAAACGTGCCTTGAGTTATCCAGAGTCTGGTTTTAAGCATAAGCCGGACAACTCCCCGTACCTTATCATCGTAAAGATACGAACTATTCTATTTATAATATAGAAATAGAGGCACTGATTTAATTGGAACCAGATTCAAATCATGCAGCTGTCTCCAGTGCATGTCGACTAAATGGAGAGAGGCCGATCAGCAATACTCAACTTACGAGTGCATCCAATTATGTGTAACCTGAAAGAGAAGCAGGTTCTCAAAAACCATTACTATCAACTGAATACCAACCACAAGTACCTACATCTTCGATCACCTTGAAGAATCCTGATACTTGCAACACATGGTTCTCAACTTTATTCATGTACCTATAACTTCTCAAACTTGGACCTTGTATTTTTACGAAACACTTGTCTAAAACTTGAGAAGTCACAAGTAAACAGAATATAGTACGAGAACCAACCCCATTGTCCTAATGGATACTGGACAATATGCAATACTTTGTATAAGTCCCCTGAGTTCAATAACTCAAACTCTGTGTGTCGTAGGTTGAAAACTGTACCCAGTCGATTTCCTCAAATATCACCAATTACAACGAATTCTGATATAATGAGGATGATCATCTAATTCCCAATAACATACTCCCACTCATCAGCTGTAAAACCATACAGATGTGAGAATCATACCTGCTAAATACATACCCTGGAGCAAGTGTCTAATTGGGAAATCAACTTTCAATTAACAATGCACAGTGAAACTGAAACATAAAACTGTTTCGAAAGGGTATCCGGGTCACTACTACAAATAGGGGTTGCCCCTACGGATTTATCCATAGGAGGAAACCACTTCCCCTACGTATATATCCGTAGGGGCAAGAAATTACCCTGTAGGTGCAAAGGCCATAGGTACAAGTCGAAGCCTTGAACTTGTCCCTGCGGACTAAAAAGTGCCCCTACGGAGTTATGTGTAGGTCCAGTTGTCCCTACGGATTAGTCCGTAGTGACAAAAAAATTATTTTATTTACGGTTTTATAAAATAAATTAGGTGTACCTACGGACTTATCCATAGGGCCAAGTAGTGGCCCCTACGGATAAGTGCGTAGGTATATATCCGTAGGGGCAAAATATCAGGTATCCTGTTATTTTGCCCTTACAGATACCTGTGTAGGGGCATTTGTTTGCCCCTACGGATATATCCGTAGGGGCAAGATTACCCCCTGATACTGAGATCATAGGGGCAAAATATTAGGTATCCTGATATTTTGCCCCTACGGATAAATCGGTAGGTACATATGTGAGCCCTACGGATTAATCCGTAGGGGCGATGTTGGGCCCTACGGATTAATCCGTAGGTACAAATTATCAGGGTTTTTTTTAAAAAAAGGGCTGCCTATTTTTTTCTCGCCCTGTGCACAATAATATATACATTGATCATATATAAAATTAACCATCACGCCGAACATATATCGCAGTATTCATAATCACATCACGCATAATATACAAAAGAAACCAACAAGCAGAATATGATATCAATATAAACACACAAACACCACCAATATCAATATCGTCCAAAATGTACTACAATATGTATCATATAAATAAATACATGTTTAAAATATAAGAATCAAAAAGCTACCCTAGCTCGGTCCAGCTCCACCTCTGATAAACGCCAGAATCTGGCGCCCCTGCTCCTCGGTCAATAAATCATGCAATGCGGAGCGTACGGGAGTCTGAGTAGGCTGTGGAGTTGGTGATGTGGTCTACGCAGCCGCCGTCGAGGTAGTGGCTTGCGGAGCCACGGCTGCGGGAGTCTGGGCGGGCAGTGGAGCTATAGGAGCTGTCTGCGGAACCGCAGCCGATGTAGTGACTTGCGGAGCCGCGGCCGAAGGAGATGCATGTGGAGGCTCGGCCGATGTACCCTGTCGCGTATGGACCTACGTATGTAATAAGCGAGTAAGAACTGTGTATTATTCGAATTCGTATCATTATCAATTTATTTCGAAACCCCAATCTATGTATACTTAGGGACTTAGGCCTCGTTTGGATATCTAGTTTGAAAAACCGTAGTTTATTTTAATTAAATATGTATGTATGATTAATCAAAGCTAAGTCTACAACCAAATAAGCTCAGGCTACGTACTAATATTGGATATGTTTCTATCTATAATATGACATAATATTTTACTATTAAGTAGTATACATACCAGCATCTCCTTCAACTCCTGAATGGTGGCCTTCAAGCTCTCCAGTTCCTGCTAGAAACGTCGCTCACTGGAGATGGAGGAAGTAACAGCCGGGGTGGAGTCCAACCTCATATGGGCCCTGCTAGGGCCCAGTCCCCGGCCTCTCTCCCAACCTCCGTGGTGCCCTCCGTGTGCGGCGTCCAGGACTGGGGTCAGCAGCATCGGATCGCTCTGTCCGGTAAAATCGATCCCCGATGCCTCGGCCTGCTCAACCACCCGCTCCTACACCCACATTAACCAGTAAAATATAAGTATATCATTTAAATTTGAACCTTTCAAAACAAAAATTTCAAATAGGGGTTGAATAAATATTAACACTTACGCAATACTCCTGGGTAGCGACGTCAGGGTATCGAAGCTCGCTCGTGGCGGGATCTGTCGAGGTGCGGTGGACGGCAAGATATGCGGACAGCACGCTCGGTGTACCACCTTGCGCCAGGGTCTGAGCTCTCTGCAATATTAGAAAATAACTCTTAATATTCGATATATTAGAAAATAACTCTTAATATTGCATTATATCACAAAGGCCGGTCTATTGTAATTTACCGATAACTCCATGGCTCGAGTAATATTCCTCGAGCCACCTGTATAAGTGGGGCAACCCCTCTTCGCCGACTTTCTATTCTCTATATTTTGAGCGGCCTGTTTCTGCACAACACATTCACATTTAGTTTTCTAATTAAGGAACACAAAAAAATAAATTATATACTAAACAATGAATTACATTTAAAATACATACCTATTTGCATTGAGAGTCGAAATATTCACACAATAGAGGCCATGTCTCTACGTCGACTCTCACAAAGACCGGAGTAGATGGAGGGTCGCTCTCTCTGCCTCGGGGGTCGCCATCCACAGGGAGTAGCAGTCGGCCTTCAGCTCATTCCTGTTGTATCGGACCTTGGTCTGCATGTTCTTCATCAGGCCATTGTACAGAGCATGAAGGTCGAGCACCCTCCCAGGGTGATCAGGGTCGGGTACAGGCTAAAAATCGTAATCCAACTGAAAATACAAAAAAAACATTGTTATTAGATTGCAAGTGTTAATAATAAATATATTGGATAAATCAAATAAAAATATATATATTAATACCCGAGCCCGATCAAAGAAGAGGGCGAATGAGCGCCGGTGCTGGTCGCCCCACTCAACGTGAAGTGGATAGTTCTTTACGAGCCGGCTCTTATCCCCAATATACCGGCCGGTCCTCTCGACATGAGGACCGGTATAGCGATAATCAGGGGTAAAAAAGAGGGGGAATGCTGCCTCCCCCCTAGCTATGTCAGGCCTCAGCCTGTGGGACTGATTCGGGCCTCGAGTCCCCCTCTGGGGATGGGGAGGCCCTGCGTCTGCAAGAAATATCAAGACAATCAATATTAAGACAAAGTTGTATTAAGAAATCAAGGTTAAACAAAAATTGAAGTGTGATATATACCTCCGGTGACTAAAGTACGAGCCTGGGCCCGGGCAGCAGCACGAGCTGGACGTTAGTTCCTCCGGTGAGGAACAGACGGTGTCCCGGATGCGGACGCATCCCTTCCAACTAGAAAATAAACATTGACGCTAAATTTTCATGAAGTTCATATTTATTCTATAGAGGATATGTAAAATGAATAAATATCTTATATTTATTCATACTAACCTATAGACGATGCGGAGGGTACGGAAGTGGCAGGAGTGGTCCCTGCGACAGATGTGGATGCACCACCTATAATTAGACAATTAAAAATAGATTATATAAGTAATTGCAAAAAGAATGTGTAGATCAATAATATAACATTCTAAATCAATATGCATGCACTATAGGATATATAAACATACCCGCAGGTGCGGTGGTGTCACCACCTACAGCTAGACAATAAAAAAAATTTCTATCTAAGTAAGAGCAAAAGGAATGTGTGTATATTTATGGTATAGCATTCTAAATCAATATACATGCACTATATGATATATAAACATACCTGGAGGTGTGGGAGTGGCCTCTGTCCCTGACGTGGACGCATCACCAACAACTAGACAATCAAACATTGACAATATAAGTAATTTTGACATGAGCAGGCATGAATATCTATAATATTACATTCAAAATGGATATGCGTACAATATACCTGGAGGTGTGGCAAAGTCCACACGGAAGGAGGCATCCGAAGGGGTCTCCGATCTGGGTGCAAGACCGGCCCTCTGAAGCTCCCTACGCAGCTCTCCAGGCGGCAGAACCGCTCTGCTTCTACCTCTGCCTCTGCCGGTGCCACGGCTGGAGCTCCTGCCGCCCCTCGCTGCTCCCGTCATCGTCATCAAATCTAGATAAACGGTTCGCGGACGCATTAGACAATCATTATAATTATTGACTATATATGTATAGATCGTAAAATGTGAAGTAATAATATAACATTACTGATAACCTTTTTCGTTTTGTGGGCGCATTAAACATATCTATTTGGATTTCATCATCGATATCATTTCTAACCCACGTAACTTCATGATCGGCCGAAGACAACCCGTCCTTCGAAACATACGGTCGGAGCACTCTAAGCCTTCTCTCTTCTTCATCCTTATCGCTGTCCTCGAATTCTGGGACATCGTAGACATCCCTGGGTTTCCAACGGCATACGACACTCCATCACGGATGCTTCAAACACTGTGAGTAGTATACTTGGAACGCTTGGTTCCGAAAGATAAACGGATCTTCCTGACCGTAAAATCGAAGTGTGTTCACACTGGTCAATCCATATTCATCTTTCCAAGTCCTAAGATTGCTTCTCCACTTATCCATATCGGTTCGCGTATCGTACCAAGTGCACTGGAATATATAAAAGGGTGATCGTCTGGGATAGTGGATGCGGAGTATACAATTTAAGTACCCATAATAAATCACACCGTCCGATCCTACCGTCGCAATCTCCCTATTCAGAGTGGTTCTAGATGTTTCTATGTCCTTAACTTCGAATTTGTATCCAAGGACACCGAATCCTTTATAATATGCAACCTCCATACTAGGAAATTGAGCTATACATCTTGAATTACTCTCAAATGATGCAGACAAGTTCGGATCGTGGATCTAGCAAAACAAATTTTACGAAAAATACATAACGATATAAGTTTAGATTAAAACTGATAGCAATAACATGTTATTCGAATAATTTACATGATCTGTGACCCAATCACAAAAATTATCCTGATGATATTTTCCCAATCGTTCTTCGTTCCAATCAGGATGCCCCTCACGTACCTCGTTAAAATGAATTCTGTTTTCGACAAATAATGGTGACATTAATATTATATCATTTCATACACACACAAACACAAATATAACAATTAATCCAACAAAACTTACTCTCTAATTTGTTCAAGACATGCGCAATTAAGCAAGATAAACCGGTATATCTTGTTGATAAACATAGTGTCTATCCTCTTATAATCGGCTTTAACATATGGCCCGTCTTGAATTCTTCGAGGCCGGTTAAGTCTCGTCTCAATATTCTCGTCCAGATTGTGAGAACAAAATGTGGTTGCTTCATCAAGAAGATAACCTTGCATGATAGAACCCTCTGGTCAATTTTTATTGCGTATATATTTTTTAAGAGTGTAGAGGTACCTAACGAAAATATGTTGAATAAATAAATACGGGTATACAGGACAACAGTAATTTTAAAAATTGCGCGAAACGAAAAATTACACGTACCTCTCGACGGGATACATCCATCGATATTGTACCGGTCCGGCTAACTTAGCCTCAGTTGCACGATGAACCGTCAAGTGTATTATGATATCGAAGAATGACGGTGGGAAAATATGCTCAAACTTTCAAAGTATCAACGCAATAGAATTTTCTAGTTTATCCAGCGTCACAACCTCCAGTGTTTTAGCACACAACTCTCTGAAAAAACAACATAGGTCTGAAAAACATATGGGAGAGAAGTCTTGAGAGCTAATGGAAGAAGGTGCTCCACGATAACATGGTGATCATGACTTTTCAACCCATCGATCTTGCCTTTCCTAATTTTTATTTTCTTGCTGAATGATCCTGAGAAACCTGTGGGAACTTTCAAATCTTGCAACACCTGCAGGAATCTTTTTTTCTCCGGTTGTGACATATGATAAGCGGCATTGGGAAGTACAAACATGCCTGGTTTACCCGCTACCGGTCTAGGGTGCAATTCACTTCTTATTCCTCACTCCTGTAGATCCATCCGAGCATTCAGGTTGTCTTTCGATTTCCCGTCTTTACAAAGAAGCAAGTTGAGTATGTGCTCTAATACTCCTTTCTCTATATGAATGACGTCCAGACAATGACACACTAAATTTGTTGACCAGCACGAAAGCTCGAAGAAAATGCTTAACTTGTTCCAAAATGTGGTTTGACCTGTTTCGTCGGATCCATCCCGAAGGTCACATTATTGTAACCATCCCATTGAGCAGTCACGTCCTCTCCGGACAATGGGGCTGGAGGTCCAAGAAGCTCCTGATGACCATCAAAGTGAACAGTTTATAACCTGTAGGGGTGGTCTAGAGGCAGGAAACGTCAATGGCCGCAATAACAAACCTTCCTGCTAAAATTCAAGAATTTCGATGTTGTGTGTTGATGGCAATGAGGACATGCTTTGTGACCATGTACGGACCAACCTGATAGCATTCCAAACGCAGGAAAGTCATTAATTGTCCACATTAAAGCCGCACGCAGTATGAAGGTTGTATTTGTGTTTGCATCATATGTCTATACACCATCAATGAACAAAGATTTTAACTCCTTGATCAGAGGTCGGAGATAGACGTCGATATTGTTTCCCGGTGAGTTTAGTCCATCGATAAAAAGAGGCATCATAAAGTATGATTGGTCCATAGCCAACCAAGGTGATAGATTATAAATTATCATTACAACGGGCCATGTGCTGTGACTTCCAGCCATATAGTTGAATGGGAAGAAGCCATCACTAGCCAGTCCGAGGTGGACATTGCGAGGATCGCTACTGAATATTGCATGCCTCCTATCGAAATCCTTCCATGCCGGTGAATCTCTTGGATGGCTCATTTTTCCATCTTCACTCGGAAGAGCACGGTGATGCTAAATCATTGCCTCGGCCATTTTCTTGCACCTGAATAGCCTCTCTAACCTCTATGTTGTGGGAAAAGATCGTGCTATCTTGATAGGTATATCAGGCTTCTTATCAGAATCTTTCGGCTTATACCTGGCATCTCCACATGTTGGACACTCTTTCAAATCTGAATTCTCTTTCCGGTATAACACGCAATTTTTAGGACATGCTTGAATCTTCTCGCACTTTAGACCCAAATCAGACATCATCTTCTGGGCTCCGTACCAGCTGTCGGGCACGTTATTTCCCGCGGGCATAAAATCTTTCAAGAATGAAAGAAGCATTGTGAATGACTTGTTGCTCCATCCATTTAGGCACTTAATCTGGAAAAGTTGGACGAACCATGAAAGGGTGGAATACTTTGCATTCTCATAAATCGGTTTTCTAACATCATTCATGAAATTTTCATATTTATCCGCACACGGTCCTTGACCGGAAGGAATGTCATCTTCGGTACGAATAGATTCACCTAGGGCAGTCTCTACCATATCCTCCATTTCTTCTGATGGAAATAAATTACCGTCTTCTCCTTCTGCCGCATTACCGTCTTCTCCTTCTTCTCCTGCCGCATTATCGTATTCTCCTTCTTCTTCTGACGCATTACTGCGTTCTTCTCCTTCCCCGTGATATTTCCAAGTTGTATAAAGTCTAGTAAACCCATATTTTACGATATGAAGCTCTGCCAATTCTACCTTCTGCCAGTACTTATTGCCACATCTATCGCACGGGCAAAGAATCTTCTCTATCACGATCTTATTATGTGCACATGCAAATTCAATAAAAGCAGCAACTCATGTGACAAACTTAGGTTGCATACGTTGTTGCCAATCCACATACATCCAGTCATTAACTCTGACGTACTCATAGGCCATGTTAGACTGTATAACATATAAATTGTAGGTTATGGTGACTATATTGAGAAATCTAAGAACGGGATAGTTACTGACAATGGATCACGTGAGGTATTGCCTCAGGGCTAAATCCTTCTCATTTGTGGGGATCTTTTCAGGGGTCACATGGGGCACGTGACCCTAGCTCTTTGCATGCATGGAGATCTTTTAAGTCTCCTTATTTTATTTTGATAATTAAATTCTCTATAGAGTTAAACCCTGATCATGATTTGGATGAATTAAATTACTGAAAGAATTAAATTCTTATATAGGGTTAAACCCTAATTTTCTTTTAGAGGAATTAAAATCCCATATATGTAAAAGAATTAAATTCTTGTAGAGGGTGAAACCCTAATTTCATTTTTTAAGAGGAATTAAATTCCAGTGAATTTGAGAGAATTAAATTCTCAGTTAGGGTTAAACCCTAGTTCTGTCTTGAAGGAATTAAATTCCTGTAATTTTTGGAGAATTGAATTCTCATATAGGGTTAAACCCTAGTTTCATCTTGAAGGAATTAAATTCCTATAATTTTGGGAGAATTAAATTCTCATATAGGGTTAAACCCTAACTTTGTTTTGGGAGAATTAAATTCTCTAAACTCAATTCCCCCTCTAAGTTTTAAATCTGCATGGCAGGATCTCAACCCGATGAGAATTAAATTCTCATCCTATGGGGAGATGTGCTCTGTGTACATCTTCAATCAGAAGAAGAACTAAGTTCTTTTGTGCAGAAGAGTTAAACTCTTAGATTTGAGAATTAAATTCTCTGTTTGAAGTTTTGATTCCCCTTTCTTTTCTCACCTAGGGTTTTCCTACAAACTTTTAGCATCTTAAGCAAGATCCATTGTTTTCATGTTGTTTACTTCCCTCAAATATTGCAATGTTTTACTTGCGCATCAACTAGTCTCGAAGTCTACGGCTGAACTTCGAACCGTATAAGTTACTTAACGATATCTTGCCTATTTAACTAATTTAAAATTCTACAACTGAAAAATATAGCTATAATTGTTTGAAAATATAACTAGGTTATTCTATCTCATGTAACACCTCAAATAAAATTCTACAACAGAAAATATAACTTAAGCAAGATCCATTGTTTTCAGCCCTAACCCTAACCCCAGCCCCAGCCCCAGCCCCAGCCGAACCCCAACCCTAACCCTAACCCCAACCCCAACCGCAACCCCAGCACCAGCCCCAGCCCCAACTCTAACCCCAACCCCAACCGCAACCCTAGCCGAACCCAACCCCAACCGTAACCCTAGCCGAACCCCAACCGCAATCCCAACCCTAACCCCTAAAATAATCAAAAATTTCTTTAATTGAAGATTTGATTACCTGTGCAGTGGAGGAAACGATCGATCGGTGGCGACGACGAAACGGAGGCGACGACGAAAATGGCGATGAGGAAGAACCAGGCGGTGGCGAAGACAAAACGGCATGCGCTGGCGATGACGAAAATGGCGACGAGAGATTTGGTGATCGGCGGGAACGAGGATTTGGGGATTTTGGGTTCGCGCACGACTTCGAGAATAATTAAGATAATGAGCGTAGGGATCGATCTGTGCCTTTTTAATTAAATCCCTATTTACATGCCCCTACGGATAAATCTGTAGGTTCTTGGTTTGCGGCTCCGTAGGGGCAAACAACAATTTACGATTTAATATTCTTAAATTAATATGTAAGAACCGTAGGGGCAACCTTAAGGCCCTACAGATTAGTCCATAGGGCCAAACGAAATCTGCCCCTACGGATTTCGTAATCCGTAGGGGCAACCCCCCATTTTAGTAGTGGGTATTCCTTGTAATGCCTCTTCCATTATCAGATTCATGACTGTAACCGTATATTTTCTTGCCATCTCTCCAATTCCCTTTATTTGTCTTTACTCATTACCTTCTGTACACCATCGTTAGGCTAAGCGGTTTTCTTCCTTCCCTACCGTTCGGCACCAGCCTATGGTTTGGAAGAAGACTATCCAGTAAGCATAATAGGTGTACTCTCCTAATCCTAGGAGCACTCGCAACCTAAGAGAAGAAAAGGATAAAAGACAACTGAATAAACCTTATTCCTATTTCTCCTGAACCAGAATCCATCCTCGAAAAAGTTCCTTCGAGTTCGTATGTAACTATACTATGGATTTATCCAATGGAATTGGATATTCGTAGTGATACGAGGTGTTCTGGAGAAATACAAAGATGAAGTAGGAGTGGCGATGAAATATGTGGTTCGGTCATGAATTTTAGCAGTCGCAATTTACTTTGCCCTCTTTCTAATCCCTTTATTTTGTCTTTACTTATTACCTTCTGTACACCAAACATAGGCTAATTGGTTTTCTTCATTCCCTACCTTTCGGCACCTGCCTATGGTTTGGAACAAGACTATCCAATAAGCGTAATAGGTGTACCCTCTCCCAATCCTAGGAGCCCTCACAACCTGAGAGAAGGTAAAAGGAAAAGGCAACTGAATAGTCATATTCTATCTCTCCAGAACCAGAATCCATCCTCGAAGAAGTTCCTTCGAGTTCGTATATAACCATACGATGGATTTATCCAATGGAAGTGGATGTTCGTAGTGATACTGGAGAAATGCAAAGGGTAAGAGAAGGAGTGGCAATGATGTATGCAACTCAGACAATCCAAAAGCCAGTGTTTTAAGAAAGTTCGGTTAACTTGGTTACTGAGTTATAGTATAGGGTCGGGCCATGGTCGCAGTCAAAGAGAGAGAGAAAAGAAACAATCTACGTGCACTCTAACCTAGATCAGAATGGTTAGTCATTTTATCTAATCAGGAAACCTCCCACTGTTTTCTCAAATTCTCCTCCAAACCTGAAAGAAGAATTAGTCGGGATCATCCGAGGAGAAAACCAACTCATCAGTGGGAATCAGGATCCAACTATCATTGCGTGATAACTTGATGGAAGCCACTCACGTCAACACACTCCAGAAGGTATGCGCAAGCCTGGAAAATTTCATGTATGATTGAAACTCCCGATGTGTGTTTTTACCCCTAGGATCCAAGTGACCTTGACAAGGTCAATAAGTCAAAGGGTCCTAGTCAAGTTCAACCCGTCATTTTCTTGATTGCGTTAGACCCACCCGCACAGACCCTTGACAAGGTCAACAAGGTCAAACAACTGTCCTAACCAATCCACATTTGCTTGCGACAGAAAAGTATTACAGAGTTACCGCTCACTACGCCTTGACAAGGTCAACAAACGCAACACGAATACTTAGCAATACTAATCTGAAATGACGGAGGGCTACGGCTATTTTTTGGCGAAAAACCTTTAGCGTAATGAACTTGATATCATTGAAGGAGTCCAAGTGGTTTTATAAATATATAGTGGTGAAAACTTTTGCTAAAGAGGTCACTCCCGGTGAAGGGATCTCGGCTCTTTCCCCGTCGAATGAGGTGCATGATATTCCAAACTGAATACCATGATGCAAAGCAAAAAGTAATCGACTATAGTGAAGTTATTACCCTGACGCAAACCTCTGTCCAAGGGGTCACTCCCGGTGAAGGGATCTCGGCCCTTGCCTCGTCGAATGTGGTACTGGATATTCATAACCGAATGCCACTGTGCAAAACAAAAGAGAACGCCTTTGTAACAACAGCTTTTTGAAAAAATCTTGGTACCAACAACATTAAATATAGGTTTTTTTTCCTTGCATTGATAAGAATCAACGCAGTCCCATCAATTGATCACACCAGAAAAGAAAGAAAATAAAATGTACGTATATGCCATCTGCATTCGCCACTGGGTCCCGTCATCACCCGTTAGGTTACTTAACTAACGACAGAGCAGGGACTGGACTAGCGCAGGTGCAAAACATATACAACATCTACTAGTATATATATCAATATATAATAATCGCTGCAGGTATGATAAATGCAACATCACAGAAAAGTAATAAGCATCACAGAACAATACAGATAATCTGGATGCCCCGGGTTTCACAGAGCCGCAAGTGAATGTGATACCGTATTAGATTCTCGCGATATGAGATATCGGCCGGGTATATGTGATATAGCCAGGTCATCGGATCAAGTGTTGATTCGATGAACTGATACAGATTATATTAGTCGGTTATTTGTGAAATAGCCGGATTATCGGATCAAGTGTTGATTCGATAATTTAATGTATAATTATATATTTGATATATTAAATTACATTAACTAATATAATCTCACTAAAAGATTCTTTTTCTCACTCGGGTAATACATTGATATATATGCGATATATGTTAATTGTATTATTTTATTTTGTTACAATAAATATTATATATGTGAAATATAATATTGTAACAAGTTAAGGTTACAAATGCAACATGTTTTGTGGAGTTTAAACATGGTTAGGGTTTGGATTAGGGATTAAGCCTTCTAGTAGCTTCTAGAAGCTTTGCTTTTGTATTCTTGTAAAGATATTTTGTGAAGATATTTCCTTAACCAAACCCAAACCCTTAACTATGATTCATTCTCTATAATGGTTAAGTCTTCTCTTTCTTAACTATGGTTGCATTTCTAACCTCACATATTACAATTCATTATTCATCACAAAGAGAATGGTTCATCTTCTTCTTCTTCTTCCTTCTTCTTTCATGGAAAAGCTTACTAGCTTTTTCATTAGTGATGATTTTGAGTGAGATTAAGAAAACAAATGAGAGCTAAAATCCTACTTCATCATCCTAATCTATCCTAGCGATTTAGATTAGGGTGTTCACTTCATTTATAAGTGAGAGCTTATGCTAATGAAACTTCAACGTAGATCATCTTTGTTATCGAAGATCAGAAGCAAGCTTGTATCTTTCTTTTGTGGAGCCTCTCTAGAGTCCGGATTCTTGATGATCGCAGCGAAGGGACCTCAACACGGAGCTTATGAAGTGAAGGACCGGACTACAAAGGTTGTAATCCCAAACTCTTAGATGTTAAAGTGTTTAACATGCTTTGTTTCTCCTAATCTTTAGTGTAAGATCTTGGTTTAGGGTTGTTCGGCACGTCTAAATTTTAAATTGGGCATGGCTGATGCCTTATAGACCCTTGTGAGAGTGCCTAATAACCCTACAGTGGTATCAGAGCCAAGCTAGAGCTTTAGGCGAAGTCTAGGCAAAGTTTAAAGTCCAATCAAACTCCGAATACCCGTAAAACCCTAGTTACTGGAAAAAATTTCAAATGTTGATTTTTTCTGTATTAAAAATTCTCAGAAAATTAAGTAGGCTATTTTAGGAATTACTATGCAAAACGAGACACTAATCCCACTAAGGCGCCGCAGAACCGCGGCCGTACCATGGCTTGCGCGGCGGTTCCGCGGCCGTATAGGAGAATTAGGGTTTACTGTTTGCACAGTAACATCAGTAGGCACTTCCTGATGCTTATGGGAATTTTTAATTATACTCAAGTGTTGAGTTTTCTAGGATGTATTGGGGACTCGTTGATTCGATCGGATAATTTAACTTCGTTTAAGTTTTTCCGGATAATTTTAGAACGTGTTAAAAAGTTCGAATGGATATCAATAACTCACTTTTTCCCCTGCCGGAAAATTTCCAAGTGTTGGATTTTTCCGTAGTTTAAGAACGCTCTTAGTCGTGCAAGTAACGCGGTGGACCCTCTAGAAGAACACAAACCTTAACTCGATAATGTGACCGTCTGAACTGCCTCTAAATCTTAGGGTTTGGGGCAGTACGGCGTTGCCACATGTGAGGCGTTGGTTTGACCCTTATACGGCTGGACCATTAGTACTGTGGCATATGATGGATACTTTTTGAACTCCGCTCAAGTGTTAAGCTATTTGGGAAATCTTGGGTGTTTGATTATTCGATCGGAAAGTTTAACACTGTCTATTTATCTGGAATGTGATACAATATTTGGAATCCACAAAAAGTTATGAGATAACTAATTTTGAATGTTATAAATCTAGCAGTTTAGTCTCAGATGATCGGTTGCCACGGGACTTTGATGCGATCAAAAGTCCGTCGCAATCACGTAGCGTATGCGTATACTCGCCGGGTAAACTTAATAGATAGCCACGCCCCATAGCCCCGACCAAGTGACTGTAGGAGAACCCCGTCGCCAAAAGCATCCGTTCGGGTGCTCGCGGCAGCGGTGTTCCGCCTTAGTCCACTTCGTCGACGGCATCATGGGGTGCGGCCGTCTACTAAAGTTAGCAACAAGCATTCGATCAGGATGTCGGGAATCTTGTTGAATTGCCCGACTTGATATTGAAAAAAGTTTTCGATACCGAGACTAAAATGCGGGGTTTATAATTGTTAGGCATGCGATGTCTAAGGAATTCATTTGGTAAGGCATGCGATGTCTAAGGAGGTTGCGGATTCCAACTGTTGTAGTTTTACACTTTCTTTTCTGTGACCGTAAGCTTAGTATGTGGTGTATCGCCGGTTTCGTTGCCATACATCAACGACAATCGGGATACGCATACTTGCTTACGTTGATGATATGAGATATTATGTGTTGCTGTGATATGTTATATTGGATCGTCGTGTTTTGAATAGCCGGGGGTTTTATGTGAGATGAGAGTTTTTCTTTTTCATTCATGTAATATTCTTTTATTGGGGTACTTCCGGGCTGAGGATGATGTCACCATGTATATTATTTACTTTTCCGCATTAGGTAGACCCAAGGCGGGGAGCATAAGTAACCGGGTTCTAGGGTCCAGTGGGAGACCATCTCATGGAGTCGAGACCGGGTCTCCTAACTCTAGAATTGGCAGTGTTGCTTGTGTTGGATATAGTGCCCTCTAAGTCAATTATTGGATCGCAGGTACGTGATTGCAATGATTGAGGGAGGACCTATACAGATAAAACAGTCTTACTCGAGATGATAGTATGCTATCTGGTTTGTCTTTATCGTCATGATAGAACCCATAGGATTCTTGTTTGACTACCAGCTGTATGATGGCGATCTTATATGTGGGAGCTGGGTTCTATAAGCACATCCTTAAAGTGTCCCTAGTCGTAGGAGTTTCGAGAAAGGGCATCGATACTCCAAAGTAGACTAGTGTATACAGTCGAGACCCCGACGAGGGGCAGTGGCCGGTCTCATAAGCCACTGTTGTCAGTTGGATTACCTAAGATGTATATAGGTGCTCATTGGGTTATGAGTACACCGGACAGGACTCGCCGGGAACATGCTAGTTGGTATTATACATATCGTCAAATAGCAGTTCCATGGTGACATGTGTACAGGTTAGTTCATCGACCTGAGGTCATCATTTGTCTCGTGTGAGTTCCCACTATTCTTTGATTTATACCATACCATGGGTCAAAGAAGTGGTGCAAACAGGTATATTTTGGGTACAGTCCCGACCCACATTGGAGGCAAGTGAGCGGATCTTCGGGGATTCGTCTCTCCCGGTATTGGGGGTGAGATCGTGCTGTGTTTAGGAGAGCCTTTACACGAAATCCCTGGCCAGGGTAATCAAGATATACTGGTAGGTATACCAGTAGTATCTCAGGGTGTTCTGGGCTGCTCTCTGACACGACTTATACAGCTGTTGGGGGTCTGACGTTTACCGGCCCCCTAGGCCCTATATGCGATACTCATAGACGAACGTTCCGGACTGTACGGATATTGTCAGTGTCAGGCTCAGTAGGGTTTATAGATGAGTTCGCTCGTCAGTTTCCCTTCCAATCAATACATAGGCAAAACGTTACGTACAGCTTGTACTTCTGACGTGGCAGTGGTTATACCCAGTGCCAGTGTTCTGATGAGTCATTAGAGTCACCCACAGACACTTTCCCAAGTTCGGCCGAAACGTTGTAGATGCCGTATGGTATTTTGGCAAGGTTCGGAAAAAGCACGTGCGTTTTCGCACGTGTTATTTTTCGGGCAGATAATACTGGTAGGCTTTGGTCTAAGCCGGATCCCAGTATTATACTGTGTAGATATAATATCTTTGTCTCAGTTGCATTTATATTCGGTCGTAATATAAATGCAGGTATGTTTATACTGTTACGGGGTTATCCTGAAATTCGTTTCAGGATCACTTTTGGAAGTTGCCAGTTTCCAGTTTTCTATCACCCGTATTTAACATTCGGTTAAATACGGATTTGTCTTTTCGTCTTGAGGGTGAGTCATGCTTCTAGAAGGTTCTAGAAGTGGTGATTAGGCTTGTGACTCATTTGTTCATTAATGGTGCTTTAATGATGCATTTAATGTGTTCATACATGACTCATTCTTTCTTTAATTGTGATGATAAGTTCAAAGATTATTGTCACCCCTCTCTTGCTCCTACACTCACCTCCCTCCTCTCCTTTATATGGCCGGCCCCCTCTTGTGGGAAATTGATGGTTGTTCATTTTGATTTGTGAGAAAATATTATGATAACTAGTGTATGGAAATTTCCTAGTTCAATTTCCATTCACCCGATTCCAAATGGCAACTTCATTAACCGTTCGTCCATAGCCTTGGACGTAACGAGACAAAGTGTTCTACTCATTCTCTACTTCATCTTGGTCGTCTCTTTTAGCAAACTTGACGATCGAGTTGCCTCGGTTCAGAGGAGGTAGCCCGTTTAAAAATCCGTCGACGTGGTGCCACCTGGACGACGAGACCGGAGATCGAGCAAGTTCGGATCAGTTGCAACATAACATGTGATGATGGTTGAAGACCGAAGGACTCGGATCATTCGGTATAACAATTCTACCCTCTTTACATTTTGTTAGTTTAGCTTTAAATGCAGATCCGGGTTATAGTACGCGATAACGCCTGTCGTAAAAGTTTTGTTCCGCATATTGGCGTCTGTTAGACGGCCGGGGTGCTGCCGCGAACTTACAGTGGTATCAGAGCCTCACCATTAAGCTATACTAACTTGTGCTAACGCTTTTAAAAGATCGATCGAATGGAATTTCCGAAACTACATTTTTCTGTACATAAAGTTTCTGTCGATTTTAAATCTGTTCTAAAATTCATTTTGAGCACTTCAGAAAAACAAGCAGGCTTTTTGAAGAATATTGTACAAATTTGGTCACGTGATCCAATAAAATAGCCGTGGATCCGCGGCCAAACCTAGGGTTTGACCGCGCATCCGCGGCCGTTTAGTTGGAACAGTGTTCCAAATTTGTTCAGGGGCTTCTATGCAGGGAATTGTGGTTTCTGGTACTGTTTGTTTTGGCCCAGATTTTGTTACTGTACAGCAGATGTACGTGGGGCCCACCTAGGGAAGTTTTGTCGATCGAAATTTTAAACTTGTTAGTTTTCAGTACTTACTTTATATCTCCCACCGAGAATGTCATTTGATCGGTAAACCGCGTCTGATTGCTATAGTTCTTTTAGACGGGTTTGCGAACATGACATTCGCGTTGATGTTCTGTGTTGTGCTGTGATGTTGCGGTTTTGTCGTGGTGGATAGCAGGGTGCAATGATAGTGCAGTTTGGATTTATTTCTACATTTGATATTGCGAGGCGAGCGTCCGACTTGTGGACTGCCATCACTGCCTGTTGTATAATATTCTTTTTGGGCACGACCGGGTTGAGGTCGATGTACCCGTTGTACATATTTTTATTTCTGTACTAGGTTTATCCCGCGAAGGAGTGCACGGATAGCCGGGTTCTGAAGGGCAACGGGTCCGTATCTCATGGCATTGAGAGGCAAAGGGACCTCACTCTAGAATTGGCAGACTATTCGCCGCACTCGTAGGGGGTATAAGTTGACCCAAGGAGGGGTGCTTAATTTACCGGATTCCGTGAAGTGTCGGGTGTTCCATTCACTATGTTGTGGGGACTACCTCGCTTCAGGTTTTGGCAGGTAACTTGCCGCACCCGTAGGGGTCTAGGTTTCATTGCACAGGCTATCCATACGACCAGGGGAACGTCGGGTTTCATCTGCGGCTCTGTGAAACCCGGGGATCCCAGATTATCTGTATTGTTCTGTGATGCTTATTACTTTTCTGTAATGTTGCATTTATCATACCTGGAGCGATTATTGTATATTAGTATATATACTATTAGATGTTGTATATATTTTACACCCGCGCTAGTCCAGTCTCCGCTCTGTCGTTAGTTAAGTAACCTAACGGGTGATGACGGGACCCAGTGACGAATGCGGATGGCATATACGTACATTTTATTTTCGTTCTTTTCTGGTGTGATTGATTGATTGGAATGCATTGATTCTTTTCAATGCAAGATAAAACAAACCTATATTTGATGTTGTTGGAACAAATTTTTAATAGGAGTTATTACAAAGACGTTTTCCTTTTGTCTTGCATAGCGGTATTCAGTTAGAATATCCTGCACCTCATTCGACGAGGCAAGGGACGAGATCCCCTCACCGAGAGTGACCCCTTGGGTAGAAGTTTGCGTTAGGGTAATAACTTCAATATAGTCGATTACAAGTTGCTTTGCATCGCGGTATTCAGTCAGAATATCCTGCACCTCATTCCACTAGGAAAGAGCCGAGATCCCTTCACCGGGTGTAACCTCTTTAGCAAAAGGTTTTTCGCCACTATATTTTTTATAAAAAGCTATCAGTTTCCTTCAACGAGATCAGGTTCATTACGTTAAAGGTTTTTCGCCAAAAACCAGCTGTAATCCTCCGTCGTTTCTTATGGATGGTCAGTAGTATTCAAGCTATGTTTGGTGGCCTACGTCAAGGCGTAGTGTTTGGTAGCTGCTGGGTATTCATTTGTTGCATAAATAGATGCATTAGTTTAAGTCAGACATACAGCCTTGTTGGCCTACGTCAAGGGCATGTACGATGACTTATATTAATCAGGACAACGACGGGTAGAACTTGACATGTTGCTTATGATTTGTTAGCCTACGTCAAGGTCATAAGAGCATGGGATAAAAATTATATCGGGAGTTTCAAACATACAAGAAACTTGCCAGACTTGCGCATACCTTCTGGAGTATGTTAACTTGAGTGGCTTCCATCAAGTTATCATGCGATGATAGTTGGATCCCGATTCTCACTGATGAGTTGGTTTACTCTTCGGGTGATCCCGACTAATTCTTCTTTCTGGTTTGGAGGAGAATTTGAGATTACAGTGGGAGGTTTCCTAATTGGATAAAGTGATGACCATTCTGATCTAGGTTAGAGTGCACGCAGAGTGTTTCTTTTCTCTCTCTCTTATGGCAGCGACCTTTGACCGACCCTAGACTATGACTAAGTGACCAAGTTGACCGAACCTTCTTAATATACTGGCTTTTGGTTTGTCTATAGTTGCATAAGTCATTGCCTCTCCTTCTTTTACCCTTTGTATTTCCTAGAACACCCCGTATTACTACGGACATCCACTTCCATTGGATAGATCCATCGTATGGTTATATACGAACTCGAAGGGTATTCTTTGAGGATGGATCCAGGTTCAGGAGAAATAGAATTGTTTTATTCAGTTGTCTTTTATTATCACCTTCTCTCAGGTTGCGAGGGCTCCTTGCTTTAGGAGAGTACACCCATTACGCTTATTGGATAGTCTTATTCCAAACCATAGGCAGGTGTCAAAAGGTAGGGAATGAAGAAAACCAATTAGCCTGAGTAGGGTGTGCAGAAGGTAATATGTAAAGACAAGATAAAGGGATTAGAAAGAGGGCAAATTAAATTGCGACTATTCACATTCACGACCAAACCACGTATTTCATCGCAACTCCTACTTCACCTTTAATTTCTCCAGAACAACCCGTATCACTACGAACATCCAATTCCATTGGATAAATCCATCGTATGGTTATATACGAACTCGAAGGACATTTTTTCGAGGATGGATTCTGGTTCAGAAGAAATAGGAATAAGGTATTATTCAGTTGTTTTTTATCATCACCTTCTCTCAAGTTGCGAGTACTCCTAGGATTAGGAGGGTACACCTATTATGCTTACTGGATATTCTTCTTCCAAACCATAGGCTGGTGCCGAACGGTAGGGAAGGAAGAAAACCATTTAGCCTAATGATGGTGTACAGAAGGTAACGACTAAAGACAAATAAAGGGAATTGGAAAGATGGCAGGGAAATATACGGTTAAAGTCATGATTTCGATTATGGAAGAGGCATTACCAGGAATACCAGGATACCCTTACGAAACATATTTATGTTTCATATTCACTGTGCATTGTTAATAGAAAAACTGATTTCCTGATTGGATACTTACTCCTGGGTATGTATTTACCAGGTATGATTCTCACATCTGTATGGTTTTACAGATGTTGAGTGGGAGTAAGTTATTGGGAATTAGGTGATCATCCTCATTATATCGGAATTCGTTGTAATTGGTGATATTTGAGGAAATCGCCTGGGTACATTTTTCAACCTACGATGCACATGTTTTGAGTTATTCAACTCAGCGGACTTATACAGAGTATTGTATGTTGTCCAGTGTCCATCAGGACAAAGGGATTGGTCATCGTACTACTTTCTATTTTACTTATGACTTCTCTAGATTTTAGACAAGTTTTTCGTAGAAATACAAGGTCTAAATTTCGAGAAGTTGTGGGTATAAGAATAAAGTAGAGAACCAAGTGTCACAAGTATCGGGATTCTTCAAAGAGATTGAAGATGTAGATTCTTGTGATTAGTGTTCAGTTGATAGTAATGGTTTTGAGAAACTTGTTTCTCTTTCAGGTTACTCATAATTGGATGGATTCCTAAGTTGAGTAATGCTGAGTAGCCTCTCTACATTAAAATGATATGCACTGGAGACAGCTGCATGATTTGAATCTGCTTCCAATTAAATAAGTGCCAAAGTTTCTATACTGGATATAGAATAGTTCATATCTTAACGATGTTAAGGTAAGGGGAGTTGTCCAACTTATGCTTAAAACCAGACACTGGATAACTCAAGGCACGTTTATGTAATGGCAGTTTGTGGGTTGACCCTAGGTTTAACGAGGGTTGATTTTTTACCATCTGGAAGATCAATAGTGATATTGTTCTTAACTCGCCACAGTTTAAATAAAATAGATTTTTTTCAGAAAACAGTAGTGGGAGTATGGTAGAACTGGAAGTGATTCCAAAACCGCAAACGATTACGGAAAATTTAATAGGACCTATATATTCAATCAGGTTTGACATTCCAATAGCTACTCCGCAGACATGGTGGGTAACCTCAGACACCCGAGAGGTACTCAGGTAGCCTCAAGGACGGTGACAGGGAGGTTCTTGTTTACCCAGACTTGACACTACTGTTGTTCCAGACTATGAGACCCGGCAGGAGGAAATGTATAGCGTCGTTCTAAACTAGTTTTAGAAGTACACGTATATATTATTCTGCCAGATGGTTGTTGTAGTCAGTGGGAGCAGCGGAAGCATAGTGGGCAAGTAGCTAGTGTCTATTTATAGACTTGAGCAGAAATAGCGGAGATAGATCATCTATTTTTGATGTGACAGTCATGGGTTTGACTTCATCAAAATAGAGGATGAATCTGTTAAGAAGGTAGTAGGGTGTAATATCCTGGCATTTGGATGACATACACAGAGTAGGAAGTAATATTCCTATACTACGATCGATTGTACTGTGGTCGTCACACAGTTGTTTCTCCACAAAGGATATCGATATAATATAAGACATTCTGATTACTAGATCTAATGGTTTTAGATCTAGATTTGGGTAGTTTCCCAATGTGGGTACTTTGACAATATTCTAATAGTATTTTAGAATAGATGACTCCTGGCATGGCGGTGTACCTGCAAGTGATGGAGTCACCCTCTCTGAAGGTGTCTTACAGACTAAAGGGGAGAGGGACGTTCATGATTGGCAGATCACTTGCTTAGGAAATTGAGTCAATCGTGAGATGTCAAGTACCACACCAGATGTTGTTTTACACTAGATGCAATAAGTTTATATTAATCCAATCCTGAAGAAACATAAGGAAGCAGTTTTAGAACATAAGTGCATGTTCTACGGATTTGATGACGGCGGCCTCCTTCGGGAGACGGTTATCATTCCAGGCTTCAAAGGTGACATAGATGACAGATTGATTGTCAGAGTTATAGTTTTTCCTCAGACGAGGGACAATATTATGGACAGGCGGTCCAAGAGGATACTGTGGGAGGCATAGTGCGCAACACTGATTAGTTTCAGTGATCGATACAGTCTAAGAAGTTTGGATTTGGAGTTCATTTATGAACTAGGTCCCATCAAATATCCAGACATATTCTAAGACAGGTATTACTCGATTCGGGAGATGGTTTTCTCCGCGAACTTGAGATTAAGAGAGACATAGAAAGAAACTTCAAGGCGGATCCACTCACTGAGGCTATTTCTCAAATACAATAGTTTTGCAAACGAGCTTTGTGAAACTGATTAGTAGAGGAGTTGGATGCTTGGTATCACACGAGCTATGAGCACACGACATCGCAATAATTAGCCTTAAGTGCAAGTGGGAGATTGTTGGATATAGTGCCCTCTAAGTCAATTATTGGATCGCAGGTACGTGATTGCAATGATTGAGGGAGGACCTATTCCGATAAAAAAGTCTTACTCGAGATGATAGTATGCTATCTGGTTTATCTTTATCATCATGATAGAGGCCATAGGATTCTTGTTTGACTACCAGCAGTATGATGGCGATCATATATGTGGGAGCTGGGGTCTATAAGCACATCCTTAAAGTGTCCCTAGTTATAGGAGTTTCGAGACAGGGCATCGATACTCCAGAGTAGACTAGTGTATACAGTCGAGACCCCGACAAGGGGCGGTGGCCGGTCTCACAAACCACTGGTGTCAGTTGGATCACCTAAGATGTATACAGGTGCTCATTGGGTTATGAGTACACCGGACAGGACTCGCCGGGAACATGCTAGTTGGTATTATACATATCGTCAGATAGCAATTCCCTGGTGACATGTATACAGGTTAGTTCATCGACCTGAGGTCGTCATTTGTCTCGTGTGAGTTCCCACTGTGCTTTGATTTATACCCTACCACGGGTCAAAGGAGTCGTGCAAACAGGTATATTTTGGGTACAGTCCCGAACCACAATGGAGGCAAGTGAGCGGATCTTCGGGGATTCGTCTCTCCCGGTATTGGGGGTGAGATCGCGCTGTATTTAGGAGAGCCATTACATGAAATCCCTGGCCAGGGTAATCAAGATATACTGGTTGGTATACGAGTAGTATCTCAGGGTGTTCTGGGCTGCTCTCTGACACGACTTATACAGCTGTTGGGGGTCTGACGTTTACCGGCCTCCTAGGCCCTATATGCGATACTCATAGATGAATGTTCCGGACTGTACGGATATTGTCAGTGTCAGGCTCAGTAGGGTTTATAGATGAGTTCGCTCGTCAGTTTCCCTTCCAATCAATACATAGGCAAAACGTTACGTACATCTTGTACCTCTGACGTGCTAGTGGTTATACCCAGTGTGTTAGTGTATATGCCCTAGAGGCCATTACTGTATCATACTAGTTTGTATATTACTTAATGGATGCTTGGGATATTCACCTTGTATATACAATCTTGCTCAAAATAGTAGTATGCTACTTGGTTTGTCTCTACTTCAATGTGTACTTGTGTTTATTTTACTATATCACTTATACGCATTAGTAGAGCCCTTAGGATCTTTGCTTGATTACCAGCGTTGTGATGGCAGTCACACTAGTGGGGGCTGGGTAATCTATAAGCACATCCTTATACAGGTCCCTAGTCGCAGGACTATCGAGACAGGGCATCGATACTCCGGAGTAGACTAGCGTATGCGCTTCTCATCCCAGTGTGGGAGATGGTCTGTCCCACAGCCATCAGTACGTCGTACTGGAGATAGTATACGGGTGCTCGTTGGGTTACGAGTACACTGGACAGGACTCGTCGGGAACTGACAGGTTGGTATTATACCTATCGTCAGTCGTCAGTTCCCAGGTGACATGAGTACAGCTTAGTCCGCTGACTTGACACTGGCACTTCGCCTCGAGTGTGTTCCCACTGCACTTTGATCACTACCCTACCACGGCTCAAAGGAGTCGTGCAAACAGGTGGTGGTTGGGTGCAGTCCCGAAGCACTTGGAGGCAGTGACGGTTAGACAGGATTCGTCTCTCCCGGTATTGGGGTTGACATCGCGCTGTGTCTAGGAGAGCCATTACACGAGTAGTCCCTGGCCAGGGCAAACGAGATATACTGGTAGGTTTCCAGTGTTATCTCAGGGTGTTTTGGGCTTCGCTCCGGCACGACTTGTACCGCTATTGGGGGACTGACGTTTACCGCCCCTTAGGCCCGCCATGCGATGTATCAGACGAACAGACCGGACTGTACGGAGAATGTCACATTCAGACTCAGTAGGAGTTCCGATGGGGTTTCACCTCGTCAGCCTTCTTGTCGGCATCTACCTGGGGACCGTTACGCACAGCTAGTGCCGCTTGCGGTCTGTGGTTAAACCCACTGCCAGCGTAGTGTCGAGTCTTTAGAGTCCCACACAGAGGGTATTCGCCTCTGGGCAAAACAGAGTAGAGGTCGCATGGTTTTGCGACAGGGTTCGTTCTCATCCGCGCACTTGTGCACGTTTGGAGTCCGGACGGATTATACTGGCAGGCTCTGGTTTGAGCCAGATACTGGTATGTGTTTTTGGGGTTGCTTTTGTATCTTGGTATTCTTGTTTTTCGGAACGAGAATGCAGGTGTGTATGCACAGTTGCTTGAGGCGGAGAATGAGGTTTTTCATTAGGGTTTCGGAACGGGTGCATATGCACAATTGACAGTCTTCATTTTCCAAACCCTAATGGATTTATATATTATCTATTAATAATAATAATTAAATGAGAATTATGTTATGGTTGTTTTTGTTGACTTGTTGACCTTGGTTGACTTGTTGACCATTGACCACTTTCATGCCTTCAAAAGTCCTCCTTGATTTATGCTTACATTTTTAAATGAAGCATGGTAGTGGTCATTCCAAATTACCATCAACTATTCTCATTTTCAATTATTATTATTAGATAATTATTTTCTTTTGCATTATGGTTGCAAGATAGAATATGATAGCTCATTCTATCATATTCATTCTCTCTCCTCTCTTCATCTTCTTCTTCCTCTAGTCAAGAGAAACCTTCTCATGAGTTGAGAATCCTTCTCTTGAAAAAGAAAAGCAAACCCTAGTCACTCTCTCTACTCATTCTAGGTTGAAGGTTTAGCAAACCGGAAACCCTAGTTCACTCAAAGATCGAGGAAGAGCCCAAAGTCGAACCTTCGAGGTGGATCCATCTTCGACGGGAGAAGGCGACGTAAAGAGAACCATCAACCTCTACAAGTTTTGAAGAAGAAGGAGTTCAAGTATAGGTATAACCATCTTCCATAGTAGCTAACTCTCTTTAGCTAGAATACTAGTTTTAGTTTAGACAACGATCCCGACCATGTTTAGTCCATGTTGCCTCTTGCGATAAAAATTCGTTTTTTATACCGTTTCCGCCTCCCCGTAAGCACCGGGGGTCGCAATATGGACTTACAGTGGTATCAGAGCCTAACTAAACTTAAACTAGCTTGGTAGTAAGGTGTAACGAAGTTCGGAACCGAAAAAATCACAAAACCGGAAAAACCAAAACCCTAAAACCGTATTTTTCAAAACCTGAGTTTCTGTTGAAATTTTTTTGGCTCAAAATGAAAAAATTTATATTTGTAAAATCATCTCAGGGTTTTCTAAAACACCCATGAAAAACGATCCAGAGTTGAGCTCAAAGCGCCGCGCATCCGCGGCACGAGGTAGGCTCGTGCCGCGGAACCGCCGCGCTTTGTCGTCTTCTGCGCCTCGTTTTTCGTGCAGTATCTGTAGGTTTTGGTTTTGGGATTTTTGAGATATATTATATGTACCCAGATTTTCCAGAAAAGAAATTTCCTTTTGGGGTCCTATAATTCCGTATTTTTTCCGAACTTCACTGCACTTTGGCTATATTGGTTATATCTGTGTTGTTTGCATGTATTGAACGTCGGCTAATCGCTATAAGTCGATTAGTCGGGGTTATACATGATCTGTAATGTGCTGGAATGTGTATATGAATGTGTTGGACTGTCGCGGGTGAATAGCCGGGGTTGGATGTGAGATGAGCTTTTGTTTTTCTTTCATTCATTTGTAAATGTAAATTGATGTAATTATATTATTTGTTTGGCCGCACAACCGGGTCGGGGTTGTAGCCGTCATTGTATAATTCTTTTTTACTGTTTTTGCTCCTAGGATAGACCCATGATGGGGTGCACAAACTACCGGGAACTTGGCGGGTAGTTTGCCGCACCCGTAGGGGTCTTGGGTGGGGTATTTGCTATTCACCGCGACCGTGTTATCCGCTTTTCGTTTCAGGCTCGAAAGAAATGCGGATTGCTAGTATATCCAATGTATTCATCTGTGATCTGTAATGTCTATCATTGCTTTCTATTTAGGCGTTGCTTATGTTTTACAGCCGCGCTAGCCCAGCCCCCGCTCTGTCGTTAGTTAAGTAACCTAACGGGTGATGACGGGGCCCCGTGGCGAATGCATATGGCATAAGCGTACGTCATATTTTGGTTGTTTTCTGCAATGGTAGGATTTAAATGATGGGACGCATTAAAAGAACTAATGCAAGAATATCACGCATTAAAAGAACTAATGCAAGATAATAAACCAAGTTAAAGTCGTTGGAACACTTTCGAAAAACCACTCGGTTCTTTTCAAAACTAACTTTTAAAATGCGGAGCTTGAGCCACTCCATTTAAAAGCTATCTCGTTCCATCGACCAAATCAAGTTCACTACGTTCACGGTTTTGCCAAAACCATTCGTAGCCCTCCGTCATTTCATATGAATATTCAACGGTATTCAAGCTGTGTTTGTTGGCCTTAGTCAAGGCACAGTGTTTGGTAGCTGGTGGGTATTCATATGTTGCATAGATAGAATGCGTTGGTTTGGGACAGTCGTATTGCCTTGTTGGCCATAGTCAAGGGTAGATACGGGTGGATTCAAATTAACCTGGATAACGACGGGTAGAACTTGACATGTGACTTATGATTTGTTGGCCTTAGTCAAGGTCATAAGAGCATGGGGCAAAAATCCACATCGGGAGTTTCATAAGAACTGAAACTTGCTAGATTTGCATACCATTTGGAGTGTGGTGATTCTGGTAGGATTCCTTCAGTTTCGTCACACGATGATATTTGGATCCCGATCCTACTGTGAGTATATGCTACTCCTCGGGAAATTTCTCACTTAACGATCAATGCTATAAACCTAGTAGGTGCCTAGAAAGGTGTTAGCGGGGTTACGCCCCCAGGGAAAAGAGGTTATTTAATTAAGGAACTTCGCGAAAGCGTTGGAAAACCTCCCTCGAAGTACCGACACCGGCCTGGCTGAACGGTTAAGCAAGTATTGTACGGTGGGATTGATCCTGACTAATTCTTCCTTTATGGTTTGAGGAGGGATTCGAGAAACAGTGGGAGCCATCCTGTTTAGACAAACTAAAAACCACTCTAAACTTGCAAGAGCATCATGCTGAGTGTTTCTTCTTCTCTCTCCTAATTGCAGCGACCAATCAACATGACTGGACTTAAGTTACTCCTAGATAAAAACAAGCTGACAGGGCCAAACTACAAAGATTGGCTCAGGAATGTCAAGATAGCAATCACTTATGACAAGCTGGGGTATCTTCTTACCACCAAAGCTCCCCCTGTCCCTGGTCCAACTTCCAGCGTCGCGGATAAGGAAATCCGCAAGACTTGGGAGATTGATAGCGCGAAGGCCAAGTGCCTCCTGCTTGCCTCGATGGACAACGAACATCAGAGGAGGCATGAGAATATGGACATGGAGTCCATATTGCTCCATACAAAAGAACTGTATGGAGAGCAATCACGTATCGCAAGATACGAAGCGTCGAAAAAGTTGTTTTCGACAAGAATGGCCGTCGGATCATCAGTAGCCGAGCACGTGCTAAAGATGATCGGCTACATTGAGGAGCTCGCTGACCTAGGGATCACATTGGAGAGTGAGCTATATACGGATATAGTTCTCCAGTCCCTTCCTTCCACTTACGCCCAGTTTATAATGAATTTCAACCTACAAGAAAAGGAGGTTGAACTTTCAGAGCTCCTCAACCTGCTGAGGAGCGCAGAGGGCACCCTACAGAAAGGTAGGGAAACATCCACTTTGTTTGTAGGAGGATCATCTTCTTCTAGGTCCAAGGCGAAAGCCAAGGGAAAGAAGAAGAAAGCCCCCGCCAAACCAAGGGGCGGTGTTAGTAAAGTGGATACGAAGGGAAAAGGAAAAGCAACAAAGATAGCTGGGAAGCTTGTGGATAAGGAAGAATGCTTCTTTTGTCATAAGAAAGGACACTGGAAGAATGATTGCAGGGCCTGGAAGGCCAGAACACAGGAATTGAAGCAGGTTGCAGCTTCAGCTTCAGGTGTGTATGTTATTGAAAACTGTCTTTCTATAAACTCTACTTCCTGGGTATTGGATACCGGATCAGGATCTCATATCTGTAATTCTTTGCAGGCGTTGAGAAACCGTAGGGTTTTGAAGGCAGGTGACATGACCCTCAGAGTTGCGAACGGAGCTAGCATGGATGCTAAAGCCGTGGGGGACTATCACCTGGGAATGTCAGATGGGCATGTTTTGGTTTTGCGTAATTGCTTTTTTGTACCCAACGCAACTTGTAATATCATTTCTGTATCTTTAGTTTCTAAAGAAGGTTATGAATTTGCGTTTGTAAGTAATGTTGTAAACATTCGCCTTAATCAAGTTCTGATTGGGTCAGGTACATTGAGTAATGGTATATACGTGTTAAACCAACCACAGATTTTTAATGTCCAGAATACACACAAAAGAAAGTCTCCAGATATTAATCGAGCTTTCTTATGGCATTGTAGACTGGGTCACATCAATGAGACACGGTTGACTAAGTTACATAAAGAAGGATACTTGGATCCGTTCGAGTATCAGTCTTATGCCACTTGTGAATCTTGTCTCATGGGAAAGATGACAAAGACTCCGTTCACTGGACACGGAGAAAGAGCGAGCGAGCTCTTGGGACTCATACACAGTGACGTGTGTGGTCCAATGTCTACACATGCGCGAAGCGGTTATTCATACTTCATTACTTTCACAGACGATTTCTCTAGGTATGGACATGTCTTCTTAATGAAGCACAAATCCGAGGCCTTTGAGAAATTTCAGGATTACAAGAATGAAGTTGAAAAACAAACAGGCAAAAGTATTAAGATTCTAAGATCGGATCGAGGTGGAGAATACTTGAGTGCCGAGTTCCTGGACTATTTAAAAGAGAATGGAATTCTCTCTCAGCGTACTCCACCATACACTCCGCAACATAACGGTGTATCGGAAAGGAGGAATCGAACCCTATTGGATATGGTTCGTTCCATGATGAGTAAGGCTGAGTTACCGCGATCTTTCTGGGGTTATGCACTGGAAACAGCTGCACATCTCTTGAACCAAGTTCCTACTAAGACGGTGCCTACCACACCATATCAGATGTGGAGTGGGAAGAAACCCTGTCTTAAATCCTTTAAGACATGGGGATGTCCGGCTTTTGTAAAAAAGCAGCATGCGGACAAGCTCGAGGCACGCTCAGTACAGTGCAAGTTTGTGGGATACCCGAAGAACTCCAAGGGGTATCTTTTCTACTACGAAGAGGAACAAAAAGTCCTTGTTTCTCGTCATGCCTACTTCTTGGAAACTGAGTTTTTGGAAAACCAGATAAGTGGGAGCGCAGTAGAACTGGAAGAAATTCCAGAACCACAAAACATTACTGAAAGCTTAGAGGAACCAGAGGGTTCGAAAGAACAGGACATTCCTACGCCGCTCCGCAGGAGTAGTAGGCAGTCTCATCCGCCCGAGAGATACTGCGGTTTTCTCATAGACGGGGATAGAGAAGATTGCATCATAGATTATGATGAACCTACTAGCTTCCAGCAGGCCGTTCAGAGCGTTGACTCAGTGAAATGGCTGGATGCAATGCGGACCGAGATGGAGTCCATGTACACCAACAAGGTATGGACGTTGGACATTGCTCCAGACGGGGTAAAACCCGTAGGATGCAAGTGGATCTTCAAAAGGAAGATTGGTGTAGATGGACAGGTTGAGACCTATAAAGCTAGGCTGGTAGCAAAGGGTTTCCGTCAAAGACCTGGCTTGGACTATGACGAAACCTTTTCTCCAGTAGCCATGCTGAAATCCATTCGGATCCTTCTTGCCATCGCTGCCTTCCACGATTATGAGATCTGGCAAATGGACGTAAAAACCGCTTTTCTAAATGGAAATTTAGAGGAGTGTGTCTATATGGATCAGCCAGAGGGTTTCATTCAGAGTGGGAGCAGCGGAAAGGTGTGCAAGTTGCTTAAGTCCATCTATGGACTAAAGCAGGCATCGCGGAGTTGGAACATCTGTTTTGATGAGACGGTCAAGGAATTTGACTTTATCAAAAATCCAGATGAACCATGCATCTATAGTAGATTTGTAGCGAGAACTGTAGTATTCCTTGTTTTATACGTGGATGACATTCTCTTAATAGGAAATGACATTCCTATGCTACAATCTGTCAAGGGTTTCTTGTCACAAAGGTTCTCCATGAAAGACCTGGGTGATGCCTCTTACATCCTGGGGATCCGGATCCATCGTGATAGATCCAAGAGGATATTAGGACTTTCACAGTCCAGGTACATCGACACCGTACTGAAAAGATTCAGTATGGAAGATTCCAAGCGCGGTAACTTACCGGCTTGTCACGGGATCACCCTCTCTAAAGAGATGTCTCCCAAGACTGATTTGGAGAGGGATCGCATGTCTATTATACCCTACGCTTCTGCGGTAGGCTCTATAATGTATGCGATGTTGTGTACCAGACCGGATGTAGCTTATGCACTGAGTGTAGTAAGCCGGTATCAGTCAAACCCTGGGGAGAAACATTGGATAGCGGTAAAGAACATTCTCAAGTACCTGAGGAGGACTAAGGAGATGTTCTTGGTGTATGGCGGAAAAGACCTCCAGATTGAGGCCTTTGCTGACTCCAGCTTCCAGAGTGACAAGGATGATTCCAAGTCCATGTCGGGTTTTGTCTTTACCCTCAATGGAGGGGCGGTGTGTTGGAAGAGTTCCAAACAGGAAACCGTTGCAGACTCGACTATGGAAGCGGAATACATCGCTGCATCTGATGCCGCAAAAGAAGCTGTCTGGATAAGGAAGTTCTTAAAAGAACTTCAGGTGGTTCCGTCCATTATTGACCCAGTACCTCTGTATTGCGACAACAACGGGGCTATAGCTTTAGCAAAGGAACCCAGGTCCCATTAGAAATCCAGGCACATCTTGAGGCGGTATCACCTGATCAGGGAGATCGTGGATCGCAAGGAGATCGAGGTTCGGAGAGTAGCTTCAGAAGACAACACTGCAGATCCATTCACCAAGGCCCTGCCCCAGACTCAGTTCGAGCGGCTGATCGAGATGATAGGTCTTCGATACGCCAGTACATGGCCTTAGTGCAAGTGGGAGATTGTTAGTGTATATGCCCTAGAGGCCATTACTGTATCATACTAGTTTGTATATTACTTAATGGATGCTTGGGATATTCACCTTGTATATACAATCTTGCTCAAAATAGTAGTATGCTACTTGGTTTGTCTCTACTTCAATGTGTACTTGTGTTTATTTTACTATATCACTTATACGCATTAGTAGAGCCCTTAGGATCTTTGCTTGATTACCAGCGTTGTGATGGCAGTCACACTAGTGGGGGCTGGGTAATCTATAAGCACATCCTTATACAGGTCCCTAGTCGCAGGACTATCGAGACAGGGCATCGATACTCCGGAGTAGACTAGCGTATGCGCTTCTCATCCCAGTGTGGGAGATGGTCTGTCCCACAGCCATCAGTACGTCGTACTGGAGATAGTATACGGGTGCTCGTTGGGTTACGAGTACACTGGACAGGACTCGTCGGGAACTGACAGGTTGGTATTATACCTATCGTCAGTCGTCAGTTCCCAGGTGACATGAGTACAGCTTAGTCCGCTGACTTGACACTGGCACTTCGCCTCGAGTGTGTTCCCACTGCACTTTGATCACTACCCTACCACGGCTCAAAGGAGTCGTGCAAACAGGTGGTGGTTGGGTGCAGTCCCGAAGCACTTGGAGGCAGTGACGGTTAGACAGGATTCGTCTCTCCCGGTATTGGGGTTGACATCGCGCTGTGTCTAGGAGAGCCATTACACGAGTAGTCCCTGGCCAGGGCAAACGAGATATACTGGTAGGTTTCCAGTGTTATCTCAGGGTGTTTTGGGCTTCGCTCCGGCACGACTTGTACCGCTATTGGGGGACTGACGTTTACCGCCCCTTAGGCCCGCCATGCGATGTATCAGACGAACAGACCGGACTGTACGGAGAATGTCACATTCAGACTCAGTAGGAGTTCCGATGGGGTTTCACCTCGTCAGCCTTCTTGTCGGCATCTACCTGGGGACCGTTACGCACAGCTAGTGCCGCTTGCGGTCTGTGGTTAAACCCACTGCCAGCGTAGTGTCGAGTCTTTAGAGTCCCACACAGAGGGTATTCGCCTCTGGGCAAAACAGAGTAGAGGTCGCATGGTTTTGCGACAGGGTTCGTTCTCATCCGCGCACTTGTGCACGTTTGGAGTCCGGACGGATTATACTGGCAGGCTCTGGTTTGAGCCAGATACTGGTATGTGTTTTTGGGGTTGCTTTTGTATCTTGGTATTCTTGTTTTTCGGAACGAGAATGCAGGTGTGTATGCACAGTTGCTTGAGGCGGAGAATGAGGTTTTTCATTAGGGTTTCGGAACGGGTGCATATGCACAATTGACAGTCTTCATTTTCCAAACCCTAATGGATTTATATATTATCTATTAATAATAATAATTAAATGAGAATTATGTTATGGTTGTTTTTGTTGACTTGTTGACCTTGGTTGACTTGTTGACCATTGACCACTTTCATGCCTTCAAAAGTCCTCCTTGATTTATGCTTACATTTTTAAATGAAGCATGGTAGTGGTCATTCCAAATTACCATCAACTATTCTCATTTTCAATTATTATTATTAGATAATTATTTTCTTTTGCATTATGGTTGCAAGATAGAATATGATAGCTCATTCTATCATATTCATTCTCTCTCCTCTCTTCATCTTCTTCTTCCTCTAGTCAAGAGAAACCTTCTCATGAGTTGAGAATCCTTCTCTTGAAAAAGAAAAGCAAACCCTAGTCACTCTCTCTACTCATTCTAGGTTGAAGGTTTAGCAAACCGGAAACCCTAGTTCACTCAAAGATCGAGGAAGAGCCCAAAGTCGAACCTTCGAGGTGGATCCATCTTCGACGGGAGAAGGCGACGTAAAGAGAACCATCAACCTCTACAAGTTTTGAAGAAGAAGGAGTTCAAGTATAGGTATAACCATCTTCCATAGTAGCTAACTCTCTTTAGCTAGAATACTAGTTTTAGTTTAGACAACGATCCCGACCATGTTTAGTCCATGTTGCCTCTTGCGATAAAAATTCGTTTTTTATACCGTTTCCGCCTCCCCGTAAGCACCGGGGGTCGCAATATGGACTTACACAGTGCAAGTGTACTGATGAGTCATTAGAGTCCCCCACAGACACTTTCCCAAGTTCGGGCGAAACGTTGTAGATGCCGTATGGTATTATGTCAAGGTTCGGAAAAAGCACGTGCGTTTTCGCACGTGTTATTTTTCGGGCAGATAATACTGGTAGGCTTTGGTCTAAGCCGGATCCCAGTATTATACTGTGTAGATATAATATTTTTGTCTCAGTTGCATTTATATTCGGTCGTAATATAAATGCAGGTATGTTTATACTGTTACGGGGTTATCCTGAAATTCGTTTCGGGATCACTTTTGGAAGTTGCCAGTTTCCAGTTTTCTATCACCCGTATTTAACATTCGGTTAAATACGGATTTGTCTTTTCGTCTTGAGGGTGAGTCATGCTTCTAGAAGGTTCTAGAAGTGGTGATTAGGCTTGTGACTCATTTGTTCATTAATGGTGCTTTAATGATGCATTTAATGTGTTCATACATGACTCATTCTTTCTTTAATTGTGATGATAAGTTCAAAGCTTATTGTCACCCCTCTCTTGCTCCTACACTCACCTCCTTCCTCTCCTTTATATGGCCGGCCCCCTCTTGTTGGAATTAGATGGTTGTTCATTTTGATTTGTGAGAAAAGATTATGATAACTAGTGTATGGAAATTTCCTAGTTCAATTTCCATTCACCCGATTCCAAATGGAAACTTCATTAACCGTTCGTCAATAGCCTTAGACGTAACGAGACAAACTGTTCTACTCATTCTCTACTTTATCTTGGTCGTCTCTTTTAGCAAACTTGACGATCGAGTTGCCTCGGTTCAGAGGCGGGAGCCCGTTTAAAGATCCGTCGACGTGGTGCCACCTGGACGACGAGACCGGAGATCGAGCAATTTCAGATCAGTTGCAACATAGCGTGGGATGATGGTTGAAGACCGAAGGACTCGAATCATTCGGTATAACAATTCTACCCTCTTTACAATTTGTTTGTTTAGCTTTAATGGCAGATCCGGGTTATAGTACGCGATAGCGCCAGTCGTAAAAGTTTTGTTCCACATATTGGCGTCTGTTAGACGGCCGGGGTGCTGACGCGGACTTACAGCTTGCCACTCTCGTATGGGTCTAGGGATGTGGGTTTGGCTATTCATCGCGACCGTGGAATCCGTGTTTTATACATTCTCATACTAAAACACAGACCTCCTAGTATATCCAATATTTCATATATGTTTCTTCTGCTGCAATGTTCTGTGATGAGATCATATTACTGCCTGAGACGAATGTTTATATTATATATATGAGATATATGTTATATTGCAGATTTCGTTTCAAATGTGATGCTTGTGAAGCATAATAAAATGGGAATTCATTAATGAGATTAATGAAACTAAAAGAAACCTAAAGATGTTGTAGAAACTTGTTTAAAAATTGGTAGCTCTAGTTCTTGCTTTGCATAGCGGTGTTCCATGTAGAACATCCAGCACCTTATTCGATAAGGAAAGAGCCGAGATCCCTTCACCGGGAGTGACCTCTTTAGCGAAACTAGCAGATGCTACAAACTCGGTTTGTCTTTTGATTGTTTTTATAGTTTTTGCTTTGCATAGTGATATTTGTGAAATACCATGCACCTTATTCGATGAGGAAAGAGCCGACTATCCCTTCACCGGGAGTGACCTCTTTAGCAAAACTAGAAAAAGCCTAAAAAACATTCCATTTAAAATCACTCGATTCTACAACGATATCAAGTTCATTACGCAAAGGGTTTTCTTAAAAACCTGTCGTAGCCCTCCGTCATTTCAGATAAGTATTATTTAGTATTCGTGCTACGTTTGTTGACCTTAGCTAAGGCATAGTGTGCGGTAGCTAATTAGCGCTTATCTGTATAAGCATATGATGCGATTGAGTTAGGGTAGTCGTGTGACTTTGTTGACCTTACCAAGGGTCATGCGGGTAGGTTTAATTCAATCGGGAAATGACGGGTTGAACTTGGCTAGCACTTATGATTTGTTGACCTTAGCCAAGGTCATAAGTTGCTAGGGGCAAATGATTATCGGGAATTTCAAGTGTTGAAATTTGCAATGAGATTGCATACCTTCTATGAGATAGTTGGATCCCGATACTGTAAGTCTACGGTAGCGCCCCGGCCGTCTATAGACGCCAAATGCGGAACAAAAACTTTTTAACTGGCGCTATCGTATACTTAAACCCGGATCTGCCATTATTGCTAAACTAACAAACTGTAAAGAGTGTAGAAAGGTTATACCGAACGATCCGAGTCCTTCGTTCTTCAACCATCATCCCACGCTCCGTTGCGGCTGCTCCAATCTCGTCGATCTCCGATATCCTCGTCGAGGTGGCACCACGTCGACGATTCTTTAAACGGGCTCCCGCCTCTGACTTGAGGCAACTCGGTCGTCAAGTTTGCCAAAAGAGACGACCAAGAATGATGTAGAGAATGAGTAGATGACTTTGTCTCACTTCGTCCAAGTCCGTGGACGATCGGTTAATGAAGTTGCCATTTTATCGGGTGATGGAATGAAAGAGATAATGAAATTTCCATGCACCCTAAACCATAGTCTTTTCTCTCCAAAAATGAAATCAATCTCTCTTCCTCACTCAAGGGGGCCGGCCACATATAAGTAAAGAGGGAGGTGATGGTAGGAGCAAGAAGGGGGTGACCATAAAGAATGAAACTTATCTTTATCATTAAAGAAAAGCATGACTCACTTAGAAACAATGAATCAAAACAACCTTAGTCATCAAGCATTAATGGCACCATTAATGCACTAATGACTCACCATGTCAAGTCACTCTCTCTAGAATCTTCTAGAAGAATCCACACTCATCTCAAGAAAAGATAAACCCGTCTTTAACCAAACGTTAAAAGACGGCTGATAGAAAACTGGAAACTGGTAACTTCCAAAAGTGATCCTGAAACAACTTTCAAGATAACCCCGTAACTGTATAAATATACCCGCATTTGTATTACGACCGAATACAAATGCAACCGAGACAAAGATATTATATCTACTCAATATAATACTCGGATCCGGCTTAAACCAAAGCCGACCAGTATCATCTGCCCGAAAAATAACACGTGCGTAAACGCACGTGCATTTTCCGAACCCTGCCATAAAACCATACGGCCTCTACAACGTTTCGCCCGAACTTGGGAAACTGTCTGTGGGGGACTCTAATGACTCGTCAGTACCCTGGCAGTGGGTTTAACCACAAACCGTCAGCGGCACTAGCAATGCGTAACGGCTGCCCATGGACTGACCTCAAGGGAGGCTGATGAGCGAACTCATCCGGAAACCCTACTGAGCCTAACAGTGACAATGTATATACAGTCTGGTCCGTTCGTCTATGAGTATCGCATATCTGCCTAGGGGGCTAGTAACGTCAGACCCCCAATAGCAGTATAAGTCGTGTCGGAGTGAAGCCCAATAACACCGTGAGATACTACTGGAGTACCTACCAGTAAATCTCCCGCCATGGCCATGGACTTTGTGTAATGGCTCTCCTAGACACAGCACGACCTCGCCCCCAATACCGGGAGAGACGAATCCCCTGCCGATCCGCTCACGTGCCTCCATATGGCTCGGGACTGTACCCAAAAACTACCTGTTTGCACGACTCCTTTGAGCCGTGGTAGGGTAGAAATCAAAGCACAGTGGGAACTCACACGAGACAAATGACGACCTCAGGTCGATGAACTAACCTGTACACATGTCACCAGGGAACTGCTATCTGACGATATGTATAATACCAACTAGCAGGTTCCCGGCGAGTCCTGTCCGGTGTACTCATAAGCCAATGAGCACCTGTATACATCTTAGGTGATCCAACTGACACCAGTGGCTTGTGAGACCGGCCACCGCCCCTCGTCGGGGTCTCGACTGTACACACTAGTCTACTCCGGAGTATCGATGCCCTGTCTCGAAACTCCTACGACTAGGGACCACAATTAAGGATATGCGTATAAACCACCCAACTCTCACGTATATGATCGCCATCATACTGTTGGTGGTAAAGCAAGATCCTAAGGGCTCTATCAAAGTGTAACATGTAATCAGTCACCTGAACATGTACACGACTGATAAAGGCAAACCAGATAGCATACTATCATCTCGAGTAAGATTGTCCTACCGGTATAGGTCCTCCGCAATCATTGCAATCACGTACCTGCGATCCAATAATTGACTATGAGGGCACTATCTCCAACAGATACCCGCTGGGAGTAAGAGTTACTCCTGGGAAAGTTTTACACATTACAATTAGCCGATCAAGTAGGTGTCTAGAAAGGTGTCAACGATGTTTATTTTAATTAGGTCCGTGCGAAAGCACGGGGAATCTCCCTCAAAGTACCGGCACTGGCATGGCTGAAAGATTGGCGAACTTGTATAGTGTAGTTAATCCCGGCTAGTCTTTCCTTTTAAGGTTTGAAAGAAGATTTGACTAAAACAGTAGGAGACATCCTGATTAGATATATTAATAACCAATCTAATCTTATAAGAGCATACGCTGAGTGTTTTCTTCTTTCTCTCTCCAGGTAGCGACCATGGCACGCCTTAATCAACATAATAATACGGATGTATTGACCGAACCCGCTTGTTATACCGCGCTAGGGAACATTGGTCCCGCTCTAACTTATAATTGTTATAAGACATAGCAGGAAATAGGGGATTACCAGAATTCCCGTGCCGCCCAAACGAAGAAAGTGCATGTTGATGCATCTTCTTCGGGTGTGTTCATTACACAGAACTGTTTCTCAATATCCTTTCCATCCTGGGTATTTGATACCGGATCAGGGTCCCACAAATGTAATTTGTTACATAGGCTACAGATAGGTAGAGAACTGAGAACGGGTGATAAATTTCATGAGATAGAAACGGTGCAAGTGTTGCAGCCAAGTCTGTTGGTAGTTATCACCATGTATTACAAGAATACATTGATTATGAACGAATGTTATTAGATACCGAACCTGAAATACAACATCATATCAGTCTCTTTATTCATAAAGAAGGATATAATTTTGTATTGTTGGATAATGTTTTGAACATTTCCTATATCAAGAGTTTATCAGTTCAGGCACGTTATCTAAAAACATAGACGTTCTAAATCAAACCACAGTTCTTAAAGTACAGAACACACACAAGAGGAAGAGTTCAGAAATGAACGAATCCTTCTTGAGGTATTGTAGACTAGGTCATATCAATGTGACCCGACTAGCTGAAGTTACATTTAGATGCATATTTAAATTAGTTTGAATTTACATCTTGTGAAACTTGACGGTCATGTCACAAAGATAAGATGACCACAGCTCCGTTTATTGGAAACAGAGAAAGAGTTAGTGAACTCTTGGGATTGATACATGTTGATGTATGAAAGTCCCCTGTCTACACATGCCAGGACCGGTTCTTTGTACTTCATTACATTCACTGATGATCTCTCAAGATTCAGACATATGTTCCTGTTGAAACACAAATCCGAAACTTTTGAGATAATCACAGAATATAAGTTAGAAGTAGAGAACCAAAAACGGGTATAAGTATTATGTCCTTTGATGAGATCAAGGAGGAGGATACTTGAGCATGGGATTCCTGGACTATTCTAAAGGAGAATGAGATTCTCTCTCAGTTTTACTCCTCCGTATACACCACAGCACGTCGGTGTATCGGGGCGGAGCAATTGCACCCTATGCGATATGGTGTGCTCTATGATGAGTACTACTGAGTAGCCTATTTCCTTTTGGGAGTTATGCACTTGAGAAGCTGCATACATATTGAATAGGGTTCCAATCAAATCAAATGCCTACCACTTCATATGTGATATGGAATGGAAAGAGCCCATATCTTAAGTAAGTTAAGATTTGGGGTTGTCCGGCCTATGTCTAAAAGCATAATCTGGACAAGCTCGAGGCAAAGTCACTTCTGTGGAAGTTTGTTAGATATCCCAAGCATACGCAAGGGAATATCTTTTACCAAACCGAGGAACAAAAGATGTTTTGTTTCTCAGCATGCCACCTTTGTGAAAGGGAATTTCTTGTGAAGAAATTATTGGTCATGAGGTAGAGCTGGAAAGAGTTCCAGCTATACAAACTGCAGCTGATGATTTGATAGAACCAAAGGATTCAATAGTTACCAACGAATCTCAGCCTCTCCGCCGATCTAGTAGGGTTCCTCACCTACCTGAGAGATACTTCGGTTTCTCTATGACAGTGGGAGCGAGGAATGCATCATGAAATGATGACCCAACTAGTTTCGAGCAGGCCATCAGGAGTGGGACTCTGTAAGAATGGCTGGATACTTAGCGATCTGAGATGGAATCCTTATACACCAACAAAGTATGGACTTTGGTTGCTTTATCTGAAGGGTTAAATCCCCATCAGGAGCAAATATATCTTAAGAAGATTACTTGGTGTACATGGAAAAGTTGAGACTTTCAAAGCTATGCTTAAGTCCATCCAGATTCTACTTGCCACAGCTACATACCATGACTACGATATCTGGCGGTTGGGTGTCATGACTTCTTTTCTAAACAATGATTTAGAAGAGAGCGTCTATAAGTACACAGCTAGAAAGCTTCGTAAACAGTGGGAGCAGCGGAAACATGAGCAAGATGTTTTATGTGATAAATCAGGCATCGCGGAGTTAGAACGTCTGTTTTGATGAAGCAGTCAAAGAGTTTGACTTCATCAAAATGGTAAATGAACCTTGTATATACAAAAAGGTAGTAGGGAGTATGGTGGTGATCCTCGTAGAGTACGTGGATGACATACTCTTGATAGGGAAGGAGTTTCCTATGCTACGCTCGGTCAATCTCCGCTTATCACAAGAATTCTCCATATAGGATCAAAGCGATACCTCCTAAATCCTGGGTTTTGGATCTATGAGATAGATCTAATTGGATGTTAGGATTCTCACTAGTTGTAGTGAGATGGTATCAATCGATCCTGGGGAGAATCACTAGAAAAGGTTCCAAGGTGATAAGGACGACTGAATGTCAGTCGCAGGCATTGTCTTTACCCTCAGTTGAGGGACGGTGTGTTGGAAGGGTTCCAAGCTTGATACCGTAACTTACTACACGATTAAAGGCAAGATACGTCGTTACCAAGGCTGCTATCAAAGAGGCAGTCTTGATATATATAAGTTCATGAGTTGAACTTCGTTCCTTCCATTGTGTGACAATGGAGTTGTGGCTGATGCCTAGGAACTCCGTCCCATCAGAAATCCAGATATAAATCTTAGGCAGTATCACCTGATCATGGAGATGGTTGATCTCCAGGGAGATCGAGGTTAGGAGAGTAGACACAGAGGACAACAGCGCGGATCCACTCACAAAGGCCTTTTTCCCAGTAGAGACTTTTATGGGAAGGTTAGGTATGAGATACTTCAACCACAGCTAATTGTTGGGTATGCGATACCACAACAGATGGCCCTAGTGCAAGTGGGAGATTGTTAGTTATATGTATGCCTAGAGACCATTACTGTACATATGATGTATATTGTAATAGATGCTTGGACATATATAGAGAGGACTTTCTTACTCGACATGATAGTATGCTATCGGGTTATACTTTATCTTAACATGTACGCTGATTGTCTTTATGATACATGTTGATAAAACCCTTAGGATATGTACTCGACTACTGGGACTATGATGAGATCATACTAGTGGGGCCACGGTAGTCGACGAGTACATCCTATAACTATTCCTAGTCGAGGGTGTATCGAGACAGGGCATCAATACACCAGGGTAGACTGGCGTATATGCATTTTGACCCATATGATGGGCGATGGATGATCCCATATCCATTGGTGTTTGACATCAAGGATGGTGTACGGGTGCTCAGTAGAGACTGGGTACACTGGACGGACTCGCTAAGAACTCTCAGATGGTATTATACCTCACGTCAGATTGCAGTTCTCTGGTGATACTGGTACAGGTTAGTCTATAGACCCGAGATCGTCATAGAGTCTTGTGTGATTCCCACTGTACTTTGATTTCCATCATACCACGTCCAAGAGGGCGGGCAAAAAGGTGGCTTTTGGGTACAGTCCCAAATCACATGGAGGCAATGAGCGATAGGAGGGGATTCGTCTCTCCTGGTATAGGGAGTTGATGTTGTGCTGTGTTCGATTGGATATAACCGGAAATCCCTGTCCAGGGTTGCTGAGATTTACTGGAAAGTGTTATCAGTGGTTTCTCGAACTGTTATAGACCTCATATCGACACGAATTATCAAGTTACTGGGGTCTGACGTTTACCACCCCTAGGCGAGATATGCGACATATCAGACGAAGAGACCGGACTGTACGGGAGTGTTACTGATTGGATTCGCAGAAGAATGTACATGCTTACTTGTTGATCTTCTGATCGCTCAATACCTGGGTGGCTGTTACGTTTAGCTGACCGCTTGCAGCTTGTGGGTGTTTGATATGATCATCACCTACTGCCGGCGTATTGACGATTCGTTAGAGTCCTACACAGAGGTTTCTTGACTCAGGCAAAACGGAGTAGGAGCACATATATGATATGTGTGGGACCGAGAACAATACGTGTATGTGATATTGTATTAGATTCTCGCGAAACGAGATATCGGCCGGGTATATGTGATATAGCCGGGTCATCGGATCAAGTGTTGATTCGATGAACTGATACAGATTATATTAGTCGGTTATTTGTGAAATAGCCGGATTATCGGATCAAGTGTTGATTCGATAATTTAATGTATAATTATATATTTGATATATTAAATTACATTAACTAATATAAGCTCACTAAAAGATTCTTTTTCTCACTCGGGTAATACATTGATATATATGCGATATATGTTAATTGTATTATTTTATTTTGTCACAATAAATATTATATATGTGATATATAATATTGTAACAAGTTAAGGTTACAAATGCAACATGTTTTGTGGAGTTTAAACATGGTTAGGGTTTGGATTAGGGTTAAGCCTTCTAGTAGCTTCTAGAAGCTTTGCTTTTGTTTTCTTGTAAAGATATTTTGTGTAGATATTTCCTTAACCAAACCCAAACCCTTAACTATGATTCATTCTCTAAATATGTAGCAAACACTGATTAAAAGCACCTGCCTATAACCAAACGAGCGTAAGAATGGGCGGTATAAAATGTAATATTCTGGTATGAACTGGTATGCAACAATGGCAAGTAAGATCCGGATGGACTTAAGCATAGCCACTGGAGAAAAGGTTTCGTCATAGTCCACACCTGGTCGTTGACGAAATCCCTTTGCTACAAGTCTAGCTTTGAAAGTCTCAACTTTTCCATTTACACCAAATTTCTTTTTAAAAATTCACTTGCTCCCAATGGGTTTTACCCCTTCAGGAGCATTTTCTAAAATCCATACTTTATTGGTGTACATGGATTCCATCTCAGATCGCATTGCATCTAGCCATTTCATAGAGTCACCACTCGTGATGGCCTGCTCGAAACTAGTCGGGTCATCATCATCCATGATGCAATCCTCGCTTCCACCGTCAATGAGAAAACCGTAGTATCTATCAGGTGGACGAGAAACCCTACTAGATCGGCGAAGATGCTGGGGTTCGTTGGGTACTACTGAATCCTCTGGTTCCACTAAATCATCTGTTTTAGTTTGTTCTGGTGGAACTTCTTCCAGTTCTACCTCAGAGCCACTAATTTCTTTTGCAAGAAATTCCTTTTCTAAAAAGGTGGTGTGGCGAGAAACAAACACCTTTTGTTCTTCGGTGTGGTAGAAGATATACCCGCGCGAATGTTTGGGATATCCAATAAACTTGCACAGAATAGACCTTACGCCGAGTTTGTCCGGATTTTGTATTTTCACATATGCCGGACAACCCCATATCCTAACATAATTAAGATATGGTCTCTTTCCTTTCCATATCTCATATGGAGTGGTTGGCACAGATTTGGTGGGAACCATATTCAATAGGTCTGCAGCTGTCTCTAGTGCATACCCCCAGAAGGAAATAGATAACTCAGCTGTACTCATCATAGAGCGCACCATATCTAACAGGGTGCGATTCCTCCGCTCCGATACACCGTTGTGCTGTGGTGTATAAGGAGGAGTAAGCTGAGAGAGAATCCCATTCTCTTTTAGATAATCTAGGAACTCATTACTTAAGTATTCACCTCCTCGATCAGATCGAAGAATCTTAATACTTTTTCCCATTTGGTTCTCTACTTCGTGCTTATATTCTCTGAATTTCTCAAAAGCTTCAGACTTGTGTTTCATCAGGAACACATATCCGAATCTTGAGAGATCGTCAGTGAATGTAATTAAGTAGGAAGAACCGTTCCTGGCATGCATAGACATGGGACCGCATACATCACTATGTACCAGTCCTAAGAGTTCGGTAACTCTTTCTCCGTGTCCACTAAACGGAGCTTTGGTCATTTTTCCTTTGAGACATGAATGGCAAGTATCATAAGATGATAATTCGAACGGATTCAAATAACCATCCTTATGTAACTTAGCCAGTCGTGTCGCATTGATATGACCAAGTCTACAATGCCACAAGAAGGATTCGTTCATTTCTGAACTTTTCCTCTTGTGTGTGTTTAGTATATTGAGGACTGTATTCTGATTTAGAATGAATATGCCATTATGTAACGAGCCTGATGCAATCAACTTTTGATCTAGGAATATGTTCATAACATTATCCTTTACTACAAAATTATATCCTTCTTTACTTAATAAAGAAACTGATATAATATTGCACATCATGTTCGGTATATAATAGCACTCATTTAGAATCAGTGTATTACGACTTGGTAATACAAGGTGATATTCGCCAACTGCTTTGGCTACAATACTTGCACCGTTCCCTACTTGGACGGAATGATCACCTTTTCCCAGTTCTCTACCTTTTCGTAGCCCATGTAATAATTTACATATGTGGGATCCTGATCCGGTATCTAATACCCAGGACGTAGGGTGAACTGAGAAACAGTTCTCAATAACTAACACACCCGAAGAAGATGCATTAACATGTATGTTCTTTTGGGCGGCTTGAGAATCCAGATATTTTCCTGTTTCCTGTTCAGTCTTATTACTCTTATAAGAAAGAACGGGTCCAACGTTCCGTTGCACAGTATAATAATCGGGTTCAGTTAATACATCCATATTATTATCTTGATTATGGCCTGACATGGTCGCTACCTGGAGAGAGAGAGAAGAAAACACTTTAGCGTATGCTCTTGCAAGATTAGATTGGTTATTATCTTATCTAATCAGGATGTCTCCCACTGTTTTTATCAAATCTACCTTCAAACCCTAAAAGGTAAGATTAGCCGGGATTAATTACACCCTACAATTTCTTCAATCTTTCAGCTAGATAAGTGTCGGTACTTTGAGGGAGGTTCCCCGTGCCTTCGCACGGACCTAATTAAAGTAAACCACGTTTTCCCAGAGGCGTAACCCCGTTAACACTTTTCTAGACACTTACTTGATCGGCTAATTGTCCTGTGTAAAACTCTCCCAGGAGTAACTCTTACTCCCAGCGGGTATCGGGATCCAACTATCTCATAGGAGGTATGCAATCTCATTGCAAATTTCAACACTTGAAATTCCCGATAAGATTTTTGCCCCTAACGTTCTATAACCTTGACGCAGGCCAACAAACCATAGTGCGCTAGTCAAGTTCAACCCGTCATTTCTTGATTGAATTAAACCCACCCGCACGACCCTTGACGCAGGCCAACAAAGTCGCACGACTACCCTAATCCAATCTGCATCATATGCATAAACAGATAAATACTAGTTAGCTACCGCACACTACGTCTTGACGCAGGCCAACAAACGTAGCACGAATACTAAATAATATCTATCTGAAATGACGGAGGGCAACGCAGGTTTTTCAGAAAACCCTGAGCGTAATGAACTTGATATCGTCGTAGAATCGAGTGATTTTTAAATGGAGTGTTTTTGAGGCTTTTCTCGTTTTGCTAAAGGGGCCACTCCCGGTGAAGGGATCGTCGGCCCTTTCCTCATCGAATAAGGTGCAGGATATATCATATATACCGCTGTGCAAAGCAAAACTCTAAAAGAAATCAAAAGACAAACCGAGTTTTGTAGCATCTGCCAGTTTCGCTAAAGAGGTCACTCCCGATGAAAGGATCGTCGGCTCTTTCCTCATCGAATAAGGTGCAGGACATATCATATATATCACTGTGCAAAGCAAAACTGTAGCTACCCTTTTTATAAAGTTTTGATTCTACAACTTCTTTAGGTTTTTTTTCTTTTTATTAATCTCTTTAATAAAAATCCCATCAGCTTATGCTTCCTAAGCATCACAGAAGAAACGAAAGCAGTGATATTTATATATCAGCATATATATATAGTATAAGCATTTGTCTCAGGCAGTAATATGATCTCATCACAGAACATTGCAGTAGAAGAACATATATGAAATATTGGATATACTAGGACGTCCGTGTTTTCAATACGAGCCTGTATAAAACACGGATTCCACGGTCGCGACGAATAGCCAAACCCACATCCCAAGACCCCTACGAGAGCGGCAAGTAACACTGCCAATTCTAGGGTTAGGAGACCCGGTCTCGACTCCTCGAGATGGCCTCCCACTGGACCCTAGAACCCGGTTACTTGTGCTCCCCACCTTGGGTCTACCTAATGCGGAAAAGTAAATAATATACAAGGGTGACATCAACCTCAACCTGGAAGTGCCCCAAATAAAAGAATATTACATTACAAATGAATTTTATATGAATGAAAATAAAAACCCTCATCTCACATAAAACCCCTGGCTATTCAGAACACGACGATCCAATATAACATATCACAGCAACACATAATATCACATATCTTCAACGTAAGTAAATATGCGCATCCCAATTGTCGTTGACATATAGCAACGAAACCGGCGATATCACATATTACACTTACGGTCATAAAAAATAAAGTGTAAAACTACAACATTTGGAATCCATAATCACTTTAGACATCGTAAATCCGAAATATCACATACTTCGCATTTCATGCCTAACTATATGAATTCCACATATTGTATCACATTCCAGATAAATAGACAGTATTAAACTTTTCGAATAGATATTCAAATACCCAAAATTTCCTAAAGTGCTCAACACTTGAGCGGAGTTCAAATAATCACAGAATATGTCACAGTACTAGTGATCCAGCCGTAGAAGGGTCAAGCCAACGCCTCACATGTGGCACGCCGTACTGCCCCAAACCCGAAGGTTCAAAAGGCAGTTCAAGACGGTCACATAATCGAGTTAAGGTTTGTTGTCTTCTAGAGGGTCCACCGCTTAACTTGTACAATTTTTCCGAAAGATTTAAACCCAATAAAAATTCAACACTTGAAATTTTTACGTGCCGGGAAAAAGTGAGTTAATGATATCCGTTCGAACATTTTAACAGTTTCTAAATATCTGGAAATAAAAACGAATTTAAATATTCCGATCGAATCTACGATTACAAAGCAAACCCCAGATTACTCAACAATTAAGTCACTTTAAAAATACCCAGAAATATAAACAAGCACCTACAGATATTACCATGAAGCCACGTGTCACAATCCCCTAAATCGGCCGCGGAACCGCCGCGGGAAGCAGGTTCCCGCCACGGTTTAGTGGAGTTGTGGGTTCGTGTTTCAAGGTAATTCTTAGAATTCCCTGCTGATTTTTTTAGGTATTTTTAATTCAGAAAAATCCCAGATTTTGAAAAATTTCCAGAGAGGGGGTTATTTTCGTCGGTTCGGGTTCGATCGGAGTTTTAACTTTGTAAACACGTCGCCTAATGCTCTAGCTAGGCTCTGATACTACTGTAGGGTTCCTAGGCACTCTTGTGAAGGTTCATAAGGCATCAAACATGCCCGGATAAAATTTTAGACGTGCCGAACAACCCAAAGCCGGGATCTTTGCTAGATTATTAAGGTTTAGCATGCAAGACAATATCTTTTTATCTAAGTGTGAGGGATTACAACCTTTGTAGTCCGATCCTTCGCTGCACAAGCTCCGAGTAGAAGTCCCTTCGCCGTGATCCTCGATCTCCCGGACTCAAGAGAGGCTCCACGACTCGAACGATCCATGCTAGCTTGAAGTGTTCCGAATCTCCGATGATCTACGTCGAAGTTGCAATAACCCAAGCTTTCTCACTCTAAAGAGATGAACACCCTAATCTCATGAGCTAGATGAGATGAGGATGAGGGAGTAGTATTTATGCTTTCTTTTTAATTCACTTTCTCACAATTTATAATCACAAATGGAATTTCTAGTGAGCTCAAAATCAAGAGAGAAGAAGATGATAATGGAAATGATAAATCCTTTTGTGATGAATAGAAAAGAAATCTATATGATTGATATATCAACCATGGTCAAGGATGATAGGCTAAGAGTTTGTAGAGAATAAACTAGAATTAGGGTTTGGTTAGGTTAAGTTATGAGTCATGTAAAAATATCAACCATAATATCTTAAGCATGACAAAAACAAAGCTTCTAGAAGGTGCAAGAAGAAGCTAACCCTAATAAAACCTTAATCCCTTTTAATCATCTTTAAACATGTTTAATAATAAATCATATCATGTCACAATAATATATATCACATATATATTATATATTTGCAACAAAAGAAAATAATACAATTAACATATATCGCATATATATCAATGTATCATCCAGTGAGAAAATGAAATAATAAAGCGAGCCAATATTAGATAATTTAATACATTATATCATATATATTATCATACATTAAATTATCGAATCAACACTTGATCCGACGATCCGGCTATATCGAATATTACCGACTAATATATCATGTACCGATTCATCGAATCAACACTTGATCCGATGACCCGGTTCATATCTAAATGTCGCGAGAATATAATACGGTATCTCATATCGCATTATTCTCGGTCCTGCACATATCACATATGCGCCTCTACTCCGTTTCGCCTGAGCCAAGAAACCTCTGTGTAGGACTCTAAAGAATCGTCAATACGCCGGTAGCAGGTGATGATCATATCAAACACCCACAAGCTGCAAGCGGTCAGCTAAACGTAACAGCCACCCAGGTATTGAGCGATCAGAAGATCAACAAGCTAGTCTGTGCGTTCTCCTGTGAATCCAATCAGTAACACTCCCGTACAGTCCGGTCTGTTCGTCTGATATGTCGCATATCAAGTCTAGGGGTGGTAAACGTCAGACCCCCAGTAACCGATAAGTCGTGTCGTTGTGTGGCTCATAACGGGTCGAGAAACTACTAGTAACGCTTACCAGTAAATCTCTATATCAGCCCTGGCCAGGGACTTCCAGTTATAGCCAATCGAACACAGCACAACATCAACTCCCTATACCAGGAGAGACGAATCCCCTCCTATCGCTCATTGCCTCCATGTGATTCGGGACTGTACCCAAAAGCCACCGTTTTGCACGCCCTCTTGGACGTGGTAAGGTGGAAATCAAAGCACAGTGGGAATCACACAAGACTCTATGAGGATCTCGGGTCTACAGACTACCCTGTACCAGTGTCACCGGAGAACTGCCATCTGACGTGTGGTATATCACCATCTGGGAGTTCTCGGCGAGTCCGTCCAGTGTACCCAGTCTCCACTGAGCACCCGTACACCATCCTTGATGTCCAACACCGATGGATATGGGATCATCCATCGCCCATCATATGGGTCAAGATGCGTATACGCTAGTCTACTCTAGTGTATCGATGCCCTGTCTCGATATACCCTCGACTAAGAACAGTTATAGGATGTACTCATCGACTACCATGGCCCTACTAGTATGATCTCATCATAGTCCCAGTAGTCGAGTACAGATCCTAAGGGCTTTATCAACATGTAAGAGAAAAACAGTAAACCAATACAAGTCAACATGTTAAGATAAAGTGAAACCAAATAGCATACTATCATGACGAGAAAGAAAGTCCTCTCTGTATATATCTAAGCATCCATCATAATATACATCATATATACAACAATGGCCTCTAGGGCATATACATAACTAACAACGAATGGTTTTGGCGAAACCGTGAACGTAGTGAACTTGATATAATCGATGGAACGAGATAGCTTTTAAAAGGAGTGGTTCAAGCTCCGCGTTTAAAAGTTTAGTTTTGAAAAGAACCGAGTGGTTTTCAAAGTGTTCCAATCGACTTTTACTTGTTTATTTTCTTGCATTAGTTCTTTTAATGCGTCCCATCATTTAATCCTACCATTGCAGAAAACAACTAAAATATGACGTACGCTTATGCCATTCGCATTCGCCACAGGGCCCGTCATCACCCGTTAGGTTACTTAACTAACGACAGAGCGGGGGCTGGGCTAGCGCGGCTGTAAAACATAAGCAACTCCTAAATAGTTATCATATATAAATATATAGTAATGATAGACATTACAGATCACAGATGAATACATTGGATATACTAGGAATCCGCAATCCGTTCGAGCCTGCAACGAAAAGCGGATTACACGGTCGTGGTGAATAGCCAATACCCCACCCAAGACCCCTACGGGTGCGGCAAACTACCCGCCAAGTACCCGAAGCGAAGAAACCTCCTTCAACACCGTGAGTAGGCCACTCGGCACTTCGAGATACCCGGTAGTTTGTGCACCTCCTCCATGGGTCTATCCTAGAAGCAAAAACAGTAAAAAGAATTATACAATGACGGCTACAAACCTGACCCGGTTGTGCGGCCAAACAAATAATATTACATCAATTTACATATTACATGAATGAAAGAAAAAGAAACACTCATCTCACATCCACCCCGGCTATTCACCCGCGACAATCCAACGCATTCATATACACATACCATCAACAAACACAGATCACCGATATGCATAACCCCCACAAATCGACTTATAGCGATTAGCAGACGTTCAATACATATAAACATCACAGAAATAACCCATTAGTCAAAGTATAGTGGAGTTCGATCAAAAATACGGATTTATAGGCCCTCAAATACAAATTTCTTTTCTGGAAAATCTGGGCACAAATAAACCATCTTAAGAATCCCAAAACCTTACCATAAGAATACTGCACCAAACCCGGTCCAGAACAGACTCAAAACGGCCACGGTTCCGCGGCAATAGTCATGCTTTTGCCGCGGAACCACCGCTCTTTGAATTGTTCACTTGACCGTTTTTGGTGTGCTTCTTCACAAAACCCTGAGCCGATTTTTGAAGTATGATTTTTTATTTTTTGAGCAGAAAAAATTTCAACAGAAACTTAGGGTTTTGTATTTTTAGTTTTGCGATTTTTTTTCCGATCGAACTTCTATACACTTCACTAACTAGCTAGTTTATGTTTAGTTAGGCTCTGATACCACTGTAAGTCCACGTTTCCCACCCCGGTGCTTGCGGGGAGGCGGAAAACGGAATAAAAATCGGATTTTTATCATGCTAGGCAACATGGACTAACTAAAGAAGGATCTTTGCTAAACAAAAAACTAACTAAAAGCTAACTAGATTTAGCAATCTAGTTATAAGGTAGAAAGGTTATACCTTGGGCTTTATGTCCTTTTCTCCTTGCTCCTTGGAGTGGAAGAAAGAGATCACCTTGTCGCCTTCTCTAGTCGAAGAAGGATCCACCCGAGAGCCTCAACCTTTGGCTTCAACTCCAAGCTAGAAGTAACTAAGGTGCTAGAAGTGCTAATCCTAGGACCTTAGATGAGAGTAGAGATTACTTTGCAAAGGTTTAGCTCAAGCTCAAGTGTTTCTCAACACATGAGAGGGGGGAGCTTGAGGGAGAGGAAAAGCAAGAGAGAGAAAGCATATGATAGAATGAGAGAATAATAATCCATTCTCACATATATGTGTGAATTAAGTAAATTGATAATTAGCAAGATAATTGTCATGGCTTAATCAAGACATGACCATTATCATTTCATATTTAATGCTAATTGCCAGGATCAAAGAGCATCTTTTATATGGAATGATGATGGTCAAAGTGTCAACCTAGGTCAACAAGTCAAGAATGGTCAAAAGGTCAACAACCCTAACCATGCACAATTATATATAACTAATATCAATTAATCATAATACACACATAAGCATTAGGGTTAATAAAATGACAATGGTCATTAACCCTAATCAAAGTCCTCTCCCTCTGTTTCAATCAACTGTGCATACGCACCCGTATTCGTGATCCGAGGAACACGAATACAAAGAGATAAAACCAATCCCAAGTCATATACTAGGATCTGGCTTAAACCAAAGCCCGCTAGTATAAGCTGTCCGGACAGCAAACGTGCACAAGTGCGCGGATGTGAACGAACCCTGTCGCAAAACCATGCGACCTCTACTCATTTTGCCTAAAGGCGAATAGCTCTCTGTGTGGGACTCTAAAGACTCGACACTACGCTGGCAGTGGGTTTAACTACAGACCGCAAGCGGCACTAGCTGTAAGTAACGGTCCTCAGGTAGATGCCGATAAGAAGACTGACGAGGTGACCCCATCTGAACTCCTACTGAGCCTGTATGTGACAGTCTCCGTACAGTCCGGTCTGTTCGTCTGATATATCGCATGGCGGGCCTAGGTGGGCGGTGAACGTCAGTCCCCTAATAGCGGTACAAGTCGTGTCGGAGTGTAGCCCAGAACACCCTGAGATAACACTGGAAGCCTACCAGTATATCTCGCTTGCCCTGGCCAGGGACTACTTATGTAATGGCTCTCCTGGACACAGCGCGATGTCAACCCCCAATACCTGGAGAGACGAATCCTGTCTAACCGTCACTGCCTCCAAGTGCTTCGGGACTGCACCCAAAAACTACCTATTTGCACGACTCCTTTGAGCCGTGGTAGGGTAGTAATCAAAGTGCAGTGGGAACACACTCGAGGCGAAGTGACATTGTCAAGTCAGCAGACTAAGCTGTACTCATGTCACCTGGGAACTGATAACTGACGATAGGTATAATACCAACCAATAGTTCCCGACGAGTCCTGTCCAGTGTACTCGTAACCTAACGAGCACCCGCATACTATCTCAAGTACGACGTACTGACGGCTGTGGGACAGACCGTCTCCCCCGCTCTGATGAGAAGCGCATACGCTAGTCTACTCCGGAGTATCGATACCCTGTCTCGATATTCCAACGACTAGGGACCTGTATAAGGATGTGCTTATGGATTACCCAGCCCCCACGAGTGTGAGCGGGATCACAACGCTGGTAATCAAGCAAAGATCTTAAGGGCTCTACTAATATGTATATATAAGCGATATGCTAAAAGAAATACATGCACATATTGAAGTAGAGACAAACAAAGTAGCATACTACCATTTCGAGCAAGATTGTATATACAACTATGAATATCCCAAGCTTCCATCAAGTAATATACAAACTAGTATGATACAGTAATGGCCTCTAGGGCATATACACTAACACATACATCATCATGTATCAATCCCAAGAGTTCACTAACTCTTTCTCTGTTTCCAATAAATGGAGTTGTGGTTATCTTATCTTTGTGACATGACTGCAAGTTTCACAAGATGTAAATTCAAACAGATTTAAATATGCATCTAAATGTAACCTAGCTAGTCGGGTCACAGTTGATATGACCTAGTCTACAAATACCTCAAGAAGGATTCGTTCATTTCTGAACTCTTCCTCTTGTGTGTGTTCTGTACATTAAGAATTGTAGTTTGATTTAGAACGTATATGCTTTTAGATAACGTGCCTGAACCGATCAACTCTTGATATAGGAAATGTTCAAAACATTATCCAAAAATAAAAAATTATATCCTTCTTTACTAATAAAGAGACTGATATGATGTTGTATATCTGGTTCGGTATCTAATAACATTCGTTCAGAATCAATGTATTTTGTAATACAGGGTGATAACTGCCAACAAACTTGGCTGCAACACTTGCACCATTTCCAACTCTTGAAACTTATCACCCGTTCTCAGTTCTCTACCTATCTGTATCCCATGTAACATATTACATATGTGGGATCCTGATCCAGTATCTCATACCCAGGATGTAAAGGATACTGAGAAACAGTTCTCAGTAATGAACAAACCCAAAGAAGATGCATCATCCTGTACTTTCTTCGTTTGGGCGGCACGGGAATTCTGGTAACCCCCAATTTCCTGCTCGGTCTTATAACAATTATAAGTTGGAGCGGAACCAACGTTCCCTAGCGCAGTATAACAAGTGGGTTTGGTCAATACATCCGTATTATTATCTTAATTAAGGCGTGACATTGTCACTACCTGGAGAGAGAGAGAAGAAAACACTCAGCGTATGCTCTTGCAAGATTAGATTGGTTATTAATATATGTAATCAGGATGGCTCCCATTGTTTTAGTCAAATCTTCCTTCAAACCCTAAAAGGAAAGACTAGCCGGGATTAATTACACGCTACAAGTTCGCCAATCTTTCAGTCAGGCTAGTGCCGATACTTTGAGGGAGGTTCCCCGTGCTTACGCACGGACCTAATTAAAATAAACCTCGTTTTCCCAGGGGCGTAACCCTGTTGACACCATTCTAGATGTTAGTTATATGTATGCCCTAGAGGCCATTACTGTACATACGATGTATATTGTAATGGATGCTTGGACATATATAGGGAGGACTTTCTTGCTCGACATGATAGTACGCTATCTGGTTGTACTTTATCTTAACATGTACTCTGATTGTCTCTATGTTACTTGTTGATAAAGCCCTTAGGATATGTACTCGACTACTGGGACTATGATGAGATTATACTAGTGGGCCACGGTAGTCGACGAGTACATCCTATAACTGTTCCTAGTCGAGGGTGTATCGAGACAGGGCATTGATGCACCAGAGTAGACTAGCGTATACGCATCTTGACCCATTTGATGGGCGATGAATGATCCCATATCCATCGGTGTTTGACATCAAGGATGGTGCACGGGTGCTCAGTAGAGACTGGGTACACTGGACGGACTCGCCGAGAACTCCCAGATGGTATTATACCTCACGTTAGATGGCAGTTCTCCGGTGACACTGGTACAGAGTAGTCTGTTGACCCCAGATCTTCATAGAGTCTTGTGTGATTCCCACTGTGCTTTGATTTCCATCATACCACGTCCAAGAGGGCGTGCAAAAAGGTGGCTTTTGGGTACAGTCCCGAATCACATGGAGGCAATGAGCGATAGGAGGGGATTCGTCTCTCCCGGTATAGGGAGTTGATGTTGTGCTGTGTTCGATTGGCTATAACCGGAAATCCCTGGCCAGGGTTGCTGAGATTTACTGGTAAGTGTTATCAGTAGTTTCTTGAACTTTATAGACCTCATATCGACACGACTTATCGAGCTACTAGGGTCTGACGTTTACCACCCCTAGGCGAGATATGCGACATATCAGACGACGAGACCGGACTGTACGGGAGTGTTACTGTTTGGATTCACAGGAGAAGTTACAGGCTTGCTTGTTGATCTTCTGAGCGCTCAATACCTTGGTGGCTGTTACGTTTAGCTGACCGCTTGCAGCTTGTGGGTGTTTGATATGATCATCACCTACTACCGGCGTATTGACGATTCTTTAAAGTCCTACACAGAGATTTCTTGACTCAGGAAAAACGGAGTAGGGGCACATATGTGATATGTGCGGGGCCGAGGATAATGCGTTATAAGATACCATATTCTATTCTTGCGATATTTGATATCAGCCGGGTCATCGGATCAAATGTTGATTCGATGAATCGGTACGGATAAATATTAGTCGGTTATATGCGATATAGCCGGATTGTCGGATCAAGTGTTGATTCGATAATTTAATGTATAATAATATATATGATATATTAAATTACATTATCTAATATTAGCTCACTAAAAGATTCTTTTTCTCACTCGGGTAATACATTGATATATATGAGATATATGTTAATTGTATTATTTTATTTTGTTACAATAAATATTATATATGTGATATATATTATTGTAACATAATATGATAACTATTGCAACATGTTTAGTAGAGATTAAATAAGATTAGGGTTTGATTTGGGTTAATACTTTCTAGAAGATTCTAGAAGGTTTTCTTTTGTTTTGGAAAAGATATTTTCAAGTGACTCATTCTTAACCTAACCCAAACCCTAGCCTTGGTTAATTCTCTATAATGGTTGCATTATTGATCATCTTTATCCTTTCATTATTCATCACAAAAGGTTTCATGATTATTCATCATCTTCTTCCATCTTCTTCTTTTGAGCAAAAAGCTTTCTAGCTTTTTGCTTTGTGATGAAAATGAGTGAGAATGAGAAAATAAAAGAGAGCATAAATCCTACTTCATCATCCTCATCTACCCTTGCCATTTAGATGAGGGTGTTCACATCATTTTATGAGTGTTAGCTTGTGTTATTGAAACTTCAAGGTAGATCATCTTTGTATCGAAGATCGAAAGCAAGACTGCATCTTTCTCTTCGTGGAACCTCTCGAGAGTCCGGAGCACGATGATCGCAGCGAAGGGACCTCAACACAGAGCATATGAAGTGAAGGACCGGATCTTTAAACTAGGGTTTAGGCGAAAACAAACATGCTAAACACTTTAACACTAAGTGAGAGGGATTACAACCTCAATGAGAAAATAAAAGAGAGCATAACTTCGACTTCATCATCCTCGTCTACCCTTGCCATTTAGATGAGGGTGTTCACATCATTTTATGAGTGTTAGCTTGTGTTATTTAAACTTCAAGGTTGATCATCTTTGTATCAAAGATCGGGAGCAAGACTGCATCTTTCTCTTCGTGGAACCTCTCGAGAGTCCGGAGCACGATGATCGCAGCGAAGGGACCTCAACACGGAGCATATGAAGTGAAGGACCGGATCTACAGAGGTTGTAATCCCTCTCACTTAGTGTTAAAGTGTTTAGCATGTTTGTTTTCGCCTAAACCCTAGTTTAAAGATCCGGCTTCGGGTTGTTCGGCACGGCTAATTTTTTAATCGGGCATGGTTGATGCCTCATAGACCCTTGTGCGCGTGCATAGCAACCCTACAGTGGTATCAGAGCCAGGTTAGAGCTTTAGGCGAAGTCTAGACGAAGTTTAAAGTCCGATCGAACCCGTAAAACCCGATAAAACCCCTTCTCTGGAAATTTTTCAATACTGTGATTTTTTTCATATTAAAAATACCCAAAAAATTCAGCAGGGTATTTTAGGAATTACTGTGAAACCCGACCCCCTAAATCGCCCAAAGCACCGCGGAACCGCGGCCAAACCGTGGTATTGGCGGCGGTTCCGCGGCAAGAAGGAAGGATTGAGGGATAGGGTTTGCACAGTAACCTCCGTAGCTAATTCCTGATTCTTCTGGGGATTTTTAATTATACTTAAATGTTGGGTCTTCTGGGGTGTATTGGGGACTCGTTGTTTCGATCAGATATTTTAACTTTGCTTAGTTTGTCCGGATAATTTTTAGAACGTGTTAAAAAGTTCGAACGGATATCAATAACTCATTTTTCCCCTGTCAGAATTTTTTTCAAAAGTTGGATTTTTCCTCGAGTTTAAAAACGTTCTAAGTCGTACAAGTAACACGGTGGACCCTCTAGAAGACAACAAACCTTAACTTGATTATGTGACCATCTTGAACTGCCTCTGAACCTTAGGGTTTGTGGCAGTACGGCGTTTCACATGTGAGGCGTTGGTTTGACCCTTCTACGGCTGGACCATTGGTACTGTGGCATGTGATGGATGTTTTTGAACTGATTTCAAGTGTTGAGATATATTGGGGAAATCTTGGGTGTTTGATTATTTGATCGGAATGTTTAACTTTGTCTATTTATCTGGAATGTGGTACAATATTTAGAATCCACAAGTTGTTATGAGATAACTAATTTGAATGTTATAAATCTAGCAGTTCAGTCTCAGATGATCGGTTGCCACGGAATTTTGATGTGATCAAAAGTCTGTCGCAATCACGTAGCGTACGCGGATACTCGCCGGGTAAACTTAATAGACAGCCATGTCCCATAGCCCCGACCAAGTAACTGTAAGAGAACCCCGTCGCCAAAAGCATCCGTTCGGGTGCTCGCGGCAGCGGTGTTCCGCCTCAGTGCACTTCGTCGACCGCATCTGGGGGTGCGGCCGTCTACTAAAGTTTGCGACGAGCATTCGATCAGGATGTCGGGAATCTTGTTGAATTGCCCGACTTGATATTGAAAAGAGTTTTCGATAAAGAGACTAAAATGCGGGGTTTATAATTGTTAGGCATGCGATGTCTAAGGAATTCATTAGGTTAGGCATGCGATGTCTAAGAAGGTTGCGGATTCCAACTGTTGTAGTTTTACACTTTCTTTTCTGTGACCGTAAGCGTAGTATGTGGTGTATCGCCGGTTTCGTTGCTATACATCAACGACAATCGGGATACGCATACTTGCTTACGTTGATGATATGAGATATTATGTGTTGCTGTGATATGTTATATTGGATCGTCGCGTTGTGAATAGCCGGGGTTTTTATGTGAGATGAGAGTTTTTCTTTTTCATTAATGTAAAATTCATTTGTATGTAATATTCTTTTATTGGGGCGCTTCCAGGTTGCGGAAGATGTCACCGTTGTATATTATTTACTTTTCCGCATTAGGTAGACCCAAGGAGGGGAGCACAAGTAACCGGGTTCTAGGGTCCAGTGGGAGACCATCTCGAGGAGTCGAGACCGGGTCTCCTTGTTAGTGTATATGCCCTAGAGGCCATTACTGTATCATACTAGTTTGTATATTACTTAATGGAAGCTTGGGATATTCACCTTGTATATACAATCTTGCTCAAAATAGTAGTATGCTACTTGGTTTGTTTCTACTTCAATGTGTACATGTGTTTATTTTTGTATATCGCCTATACACATTAGTGCCCTTAGGATCTTTGCTTGATTACCAGCGATGTGATGGCCGTCACACTAGTGGGGCTGGGTAATCTATAAGCACATCCTTATGCAGGTCCCTGGTCGCAGGACTATCGAGACAGGGCATCGATACTCCGGAGTAGACCAGCGCATGCGCTTCTCATCCCAGTGTGGGAGACGGTCTGTCCCACAGCCGTCAGTACGTCGTACTTGAGATAGTATGCGGGTGCTCGTTAGGTTACGGGTACACTGGACAGGACTCGTCGGGAACTGACTAGTTGGTATTATGCCTATCGTCAGTTATCAGTTCCCAGGTGACATGAGTACAACTTAGTCCGCTGACTTGACACTGTCACTTCGCCTCGAGTGTGTTCCCACTGTACTTTGATCACTACCCTACCACGGCTCAAAGGAGTCGTGCAAACAGGTAGTGGTTGGGTGCAGTCACGAAGCACTTGGAGGCAGTGACGGTTAGACAGGATTCGTCTCTCCCGGTATTGGGGGTTGACATCGCGCTGTGTCTAGGAGAGCCATTACACGAGTAGTCCCTGGCCAGGGCAAACGAGATATACTGGTAGGTTTCCAGTGTTATCTCAGGGTGTTTTGGGCTCCGCTCCGGCACGACTTGTACCGCTATTGGGGGACTGACGTTTAGCGCCCCCTAGGCCCGCCATGCGATGTATCAGATGAACAGACCGGACTGTACGGAGAATGTCACACTCAGGCTCAGTAGGAGTTCAGATGAGTTTCGCCTCGTCGGTCTTCTTGTCGGCACTACCTGGGGACCGTTACGCACAGCTAGTGCCGCTTGCGGTCTGTGGTTAAACCCACTGCCAGCGTAGTGTCAAGTCTTTAGAGTCCCACACAGAAAGCTTTTCGCCTTTAGGCAAAAGAGTAGAGGTCGCATGGTATTGCGACAGGTCGCATGGTTTTGCGACAGGGTTCGGTCACATCCGTGCACTTGTGCACGTACAGTGTCCGGACAGTTTACACTAGCGGGCTTTGGTTTAAGCCAGATCCTAGTGTACCTTTTGGGATTGGATTTATCTAGTTTGCATTCGTGTTCCTCGGAACGCGGATGCGGGTGTGTATGCACAGTTGACAGGGAGGCAGAGGTAGCGGATTCTCATTAGGGTTGTTGACAGTTGACCGTTGACTTTTTGCTCAACCCTAATGAGAATTTGATATGTGATTAACTATTATATTAATTAAGTATTATGGTGACTTGGTTGTTGACTTTTGTTGACTTTGTTGACTTGTTGACTTTTGTTGACTTGTTGACTTTGTTGACCGGTTGACTAGGCTTGACTAGTTGACCATCATGATAACCATGGCTATCATTTCATGCCAAAGACTTTTACTTGCTTGCTCACTTGTGTAAAATGAGTGCATGATATGATATGGTTATGGTTGCTTCAACCATCACATAAGACTTTTTTTGATATGATGAGTTATGATTACTTTGGATTATGAGAGGGTGAGAGACAAAAGACTTGCTCATATTCTTTCTTGCTCATTCTCTCTCTTGTTCTTGAGCTCTCCATTTTGCTCTCACCCTCTTGCTCTTGCTCCCTCTCTTTACTCTATGGTTCATATCTCTCATGAGTTGAGAATCAAGAACCATAGATAAAATCCCATTCTATTTCTTCTCTACTCATTCTAGTTCACTAGGTTTAGCAAACCAAGTGAACTAGTTTCTTCAAAGAACGAAGAAGGAGCTAAAGGTTGGAGCTTTCAGGTGGATCTATCTTCAGCGTACGGAGACGACGAGAAGATGCCAATCGGACCACCATCGGAGTTTGAAGACGAAGGAGTTCAGGACAAGCAAGGTATAACCCCCTAACCGAGTAGCTAGAAACTCAAGTTAGGTTGTTAGATAGATGTTTAACCAAGATCCGGGTTATAGGTCCATGTTACCACCTCCGTAAAAATCGTTTTTTACCAAATTCCGCATTCCCGAAAGTACCGGGAGAGGTAGCATGGACTTACAGTGGTATCAGAGCCTAGTTAAACTCTATCTAACATGTTAGCAAGTAACTAGAAGATCGATCAACGAAAAAGTCCCGAAACGAACCCCGGAATTTTAAACTTTCTGTCGATTTTAAAAGTGCTGGAAAACTTTTTTGAAAAACACCAAAAACCGACTCAGGCTTTTTTAAAGAAACTGCAAAAATTTGGGCCCATGACTCGATCAAAGTGCCGCGGTTCCGCGGCGGGAGCACGCTCCCGCCGCGGAAACGCAGCCGAGTTGACTCGGTCATGGGTTTTATTTTTTGCAGATTGCTCATTGGGGTATTTTGGGATTTTTGGAATATATATTTTCTGCCCAGATTTTCCAGAACGAAAATTTTATTTTGGGGTCCCGAAAATCCGTATTTTTGATCGAACATCTAAAAGACTTAAGCTAACGGGTTTTCTGTAATGAGTTATTTGTATTGAACGTCTACTAATCGCTATATGTCGATTAGTGGGGGTTATACAAATCTGTGATCTGTAATGTGCTGGAATGTGTATATGAATATGTTGGATTGTCGCGGGTGAATAGCCGGGGGTTGTGAGACGAGAGTTTTCTTTTCTTTCAATTCTTGTAAATTTGTAAATTGATGTAATAATTATTTGTATGGCCGCACAACCGGGTCGGGGTTGTAGCCGTCATTGTATAATTTCTTTTTACTGTTTTTGCTCCTAGGATAGACCCATGGAGGGGGTGCACAAACTACCGGGTATGCCGAAGTGTCGAGTGGCCTACTCATGGAGATGAGGGAGGTTGCTACGCTTCGGGTACTTGGCGGGTAGTTTGCCGCACCCGTAGGGGTCTTGGGTGGGGTATTGGCTATTCACCGCGACCGTGTAATCTGTCTTCCGTTACAGGCTCGTACGAATTACAGATTCCTAGTATATCCAATGTATTCATCTGTGATCTGAAATGTTTATCATTGCAGTATATCTATATATGATATTATTTAGGCGTTGCTTATGTTTTACAGACGCGCTAGCCCAGCCCCCGCTCTGTCGTTAGTTAAGTAACCTAACGGGTAATGACGGGGCCCAGTGGCGAATGCGAATGGCATAAGCGTACGTCATATTTTGGTTATTTTCTGCAATGGTAGGATTAAATGATGGGACGCATTAAAAGAACTAATGCAAGAATATCACGTATTAAAAGAACTAATGCAAGATAATAAACCAAGTTAAAGTCGTTGGAACACTTTCGAAAAACCACTCGGTTCTTTTCAAAACAAACTTTTAAAATACGGAGTTTGAGCCACTCCATTTAAAAGCTATCTCGTTCCATCGACTAAATCAAGTTCACTACGTTCACGGTTTTGCCAAAACCATTCGTAGCCCTCCGTCGTTTCACATGAATAGTCAATAGTATTCAAGCTGTGTTTGTTGGCCAAAGTCAAGGCATAGTGATTGGTAGCTATTGGGTATTCATGTGCAGCATAGATAGATGCGTTGGTTTGGAACAGTCGTACTGCCTTGTTGGCCAAAGTCAAGGGTATCTACGGGTGGATTCAAATTAACCTGGAAAACGACGGGTAGAACTTGACATGTGACTTATGATTTGTTGGCCAAAGTCAAGGTCATAAGAGCATGGGGCAAAAATCCACATCGGGAGTTTCATAAGTACTGAAACTTGCTAGATTTGCATACCATTTGGAGTGTGATGATTCTGGTAGGATTCCTTCAGTTTCGTCACGCGATGATATTTGGATCCCGATCCTACTGTGAGTATATGCTACTCCTCGGGAAATTTCTCACTAATCGATCAATGCTATAAACCTAGTAGGTGCCTAGAAAGGTGTTAGCGGGGCTACGCCCCCAGGGAAAAGAGGTTCTTTAATTAAGGAACTTCGCGAAAGCGTTGGAAAACCTCCCTCGAAGTACCGACACCGGCCAGGCTGAACGGTTAAGCAAGTATTGTACGGTGGGATTGATCCTGACTAATTCTTCCTTTATGGTTTGAGGAGGGATTCGAGAAACAGTGGGAGCCATCCTGTTTAGACAAATTAAAAACCACTCTAAACTTGCAAGAGCATCATGCTGAGTGTTTCTTCTTCTCTCTCCTAATTGCAGCGACCAATCAACATGACTGGACTTAAGTTACTCCTAGATAAAAACAAACTGACAGGACCAAACTACAAAGATTGGCTCAGGAATGTCAAGATAGCAATCACTTACGACAAGATGGGGTATCTTCTTACCACCAAAGCTCCCCCTGTCCCTGGTCCAACTTCCAGCGTCGCGGATAAGGAAATCCGCAAGACTTGGGAGATTGATAGCGCGAAGGCCAAGTGCCTCGTGCTTGCCTCGATGGACAACGAACATCAGAGGAGGCACGAGAATATGGACTTGGAATCCATATTGCTTCATACAAAAGAACTGTATGGAGAGCAATCTCGTATCGCAAGATACGAAGCGTCGAAAAAGTTATTTTCGACAAGAATGGCCGTCGGATCATCAGTAGCCGAGCACGTGCTAAAGATGATCGGCTACATTGAGGAGCTCGCAGACCTAGGGATCACATTGGAGAGTGAGCTATATACGGATATAGTTCTCCAGTCCCTTCCTTCCACTTACGCCCAGTTTATACTGAACTTCAACTTACAAGAAAAAGAGGTTGAACTTTCAGAACTCCTCAACATGCTGAGGAGCGCAGAGGGCACCTTACAGAAAGGTAGGGAAACATCCACTTTGTTTGTAGGAGGATCATCTTCTTCTAGGTCCAAGGCGAAAGCCAAGGGAAAGAAGTAGAAAGCCCCCGCCAAACCAAGGGGCGGTGTTAGTAAAGTGGATACGAAGGGAAAAGCAAAAGCAACAAAGTTGGCGGGAAAGCTTGTGGATAAGGAAGAATGCTTCTATTGTCATAAGAAAGGACACTGGAAGAATGATTGCAGGGCCTGGAAGGCCAGAACACAGGAATTGAAGCAGGTTGCAGCTTCAGCTTCAGGTGTGTATGTTATTGAAAACTGTCTTTCAATAAACTCTACTTCATGGGTATTGGATACCGGATCAGGATCTCATATCTGTAATTCTTTGCAGGCGTTGAGAAACCGTAGTGTTTTGAAAGCAGGTGACATGACCCTCAGAGTTGCGAACGGAGCTAGCATGGATGCTAAAGCCGTGGGGGACTATCACCTGGGAATGTCAGATGGACATGTTTTGGTTTTGCGTAATTGCTTTTTTGTACCCAACGCAACTTGTAATATCATTTCTGTATCTTTAGTTTCTAAAGAAGGTTATGAATTTGCGTTTGTAAGTAATGTTGTAAACATTCACCTTAATCAAGTTTTGATTGGGTCAGGTACATTGAGTAATGGTATATACGTGTTAAACCAACCACAGATTTTTAATGTCCAGAATACACACAAAAGAAAGTCTCCAGAAATAAATCAGACTTTCTTATGGCATTGTAGATTGGGTCACATCAATGAGAGAAGGTTGACGAAGTTACATACAGAAGGGTATTTGAATGCGTTCGAATATCAGTCGTATGCCACTTGTCAATCCTGTCTCAAAGGAAAGATGACAAAGACTCCGTTTACTGGACATGGAGTAAGAGCGAGCGAGCTCTTGGGACTCGTACACAGTGACGTGTGCGGTCCAATGTCTACACATGCCCGAAGCGGACATTCTTACTTCATTACTTTTACGGATGACTTCTCAAGGTACGGTTATGTCTTCTTAATGAAACATAAGTCCGAGGCCTTTGGAAAATTCCAGGAGTATAAGAATGAAGTAGAGAAACAGACCGGCAAAAGTATTAAGATTCTAAGATCGGATCGAGGTGGAGAATACTTAAGTGCCGAGTTCCTGGACTATTTAATAGAGAACGGAATTCTCTCTCAGCTTACTCCTCCATACACCCCGCAACATAACGGTGTATCGGAGAGACGGAACCGCACCCTATTGGATATGGTGCGGTCTATGATGGGTAACGCTGAGTTACCGCGATCATTCTGGGGGTATGCGCTAGAATCAGCTGCGTACCTTTTGAACCGAGTTCCGACTAAGACTGTGCCTTCCACACCATATGAAATGTGGTGTGGGAAGAGACCCTATCTTAAGCACATTAAGACATGGGGATGTCCGGCTTTTGTCAAAAAGCAGCATGCGGACAAGCTCGAGGCACGCTCAGTACAGTGCAAGTTTGTGGGGTATCCAAAGAACTCAAAAGGATATTTCTTCTACTGTGAAGAGGAACAAAAAGTTCTTGTTTCTCGTCATGCCTACTTCTTGGAAACTGAGTTTTTGGAAAACCAGATAAGTGGGAGCACAGTAGAACTGGAAGAAATTCCAGAACCACGGACTATTACTGAAAGTTTAGTTGAACCAGAAGGTTCGGAAGAACAGGACATTCCTACGCCGCTCCGTAGAAGTAGTAGGCAGTCTCATCCGCCCGAGAGATACTACGGTTTTCTCATAGACGGGGATAGAGAGGATTGCATCATAGATTATGATGAGCCTACTAGCTTCCTGCAGGCCGTTCAGAGCGTTGACTCAGTGAAATGGCTGGATGCAATGCGGACCGAAATGGAGTCCATGTACACCAACAAGGTATGGACGTTGGACATTGCTCCAGACGGGGTAAAACCCGTAGGATGCAAGTGGATCTTCAAAAGGAAGATTGGTGTAGATGGACAGGTTGAGACCTATAAAGCTAGGCTGGTAGCAAAGGGTTTTCGTCAAAGACCTGGCTTGGACTATGACGAAACCTTCTCTGCAGTAGCCATGCTGAAATCCATTCGGATCCTTCTTGCCATTGCTGCCTTCCACGATTATGAGATTTGGAAAATGGACGTAAAGACAGCTTTTCTAAATGGAAATTTAGAGGAGTGTGTCTGTATGGACCAGCCAGAGGGTTTCATTCAGAGTGGGAGCAGCGGAAAGGTGTGCAAGTTGCTAAAGTCCATCTATAGACTAAAGCAGGCATCGCGGAGTTGGAACATCTGCTTTGATGAGACGGTCAAAGAATTTGTCTTTATCAAAAATTCAGATGAACCATGCATCTATAGTAGATTTGTAGCGAGAACTGTAGTATTCCTCGTTTTATACGTGGATGACATTCTCTTAATAGGAAATGACATTCCTATGCTACAATCTGTCAAGGGGTTCTTGTCACACAGGTTCTCCATGAAAGACCTGGGTGATGCCTCGTACATTCTGGGTATCCGGATCTACCGTGACAGATCCAAGAGGATATTAGGACTTTCACAGTCCAGGTACATCGACACCATACTGAAGAGATTCAGTATGGAAGATTCCAAGCGCGGTAACCTACCGGCTTGTCACGGGATCACCCTCTCTAAAGAGATGTCTCCCAAGACTGATTTGGAGAGGGATCACATGTCTATTATACCCTACGCTTCTGCGGTAGGCTCTATAATGTATGCGATGTTGTGTACCAGACCGGATGTAGCTTATGCACTGAGTGTGGTAAGCCGGTATCAGTCTAGCCCTGGGGAGAAACACTGGATAGCGGTAAAGAACATTCTCAAGTACCTGAGAAGGACTAAGGAGATGTTCTTGGTATATGGCGGAAAGGACCTCCAGATCGAGGCCTTTGCTGACTCCAGCTTCCAGAGTGACAAGGATGATTCCAAGTCCATGTCGGGTTTTGTCTTTACCCTCAATGGAGAGGCGGTGTGTTGGAAGAGTTCCAAACAAGAAACCGTTGCAGACTCGACGATGGAAGCGGAATACATCGCTGCATCTGATGCCGCAAAAGAAGCTGTCTGGATGAGGAAGTTCTTGAAAGAACTTCAGGTGGTTCCGTCCATTGTTGATCCAATACCTCTGTATTGCGACAACAATGGGGCTATAGCTTTAGCGAAGGAACCCAGGTCCCATCAGAGATCCAGGCACATCTTGAGGCGGTATAACCTGATCAGGGAGATCGTGGATCGCCAGGAGATCGAGGTTCGGAGAGTCTCTTCAGAAGATAACACTGCAGATCCATTCACCAAGGCCTTGCCCCAGACTCAATTCGAGCGGCTGATCGAGATGATAGGTCTTCGATACGCCAGTACATGGCCTTAGTGCAAGTGGGAGATTGTTAGTGTATATGCCCTAGAGGCCATTACTGTATCATACTAGTTTGTATATTACTTAATGGAAGCTTGGGATATTCACCTTGTATATACAATCTTGCTCAAAATAGTAGTATGCTACTTGGTTTGTTTCTACTTCAATGTGTACATGTGTTTATTTTTGTATATCGCATATACACATTAGTGGAGCCCTTAGGATCTTTGCTTGATTACCAGCGATGTGATGGCCGTCACACTAGTGGGGCTGGGTAATCTATAAGCACATCCTTATGCAGGTCCCTGGTCGCAGGACTATCGAACAGGGCATCGATACTCCGGAGTAGACCAGCGCATGCGCTTCTCATCCCAGTGTGGGAGACGGTCTGTCCCACAGCCATCAGTACGTCGTACTTGAGATAGTATGCGGGTGCTCGTTAGGTTACGGGTACACGGGACAGGACTCGTCGGGAACTGACTAGTTGGTATTATGCCTATCGTCAGTTATCAGTTCCCAGGTGACATGAGTACAGCTTAGTCCGCTGACTTGACACTGTCACTTCGCCTCGAGTGTGTTCCCACTGTACTTTGATCACTACCCAACCACGGCTCAAAGGCGTCGTGCAAACAGGTAGTGGTTGGGTGCAGTCCCGAAGCACTTGGAGGCAGTGACGGTTAGACAGGATTCGTCTCTCCCGGTATTGGGGGTTGACATCGCGCTGTGTCTAGGAGAGCCATTACACGAGTAGTCCCTGGCCAGGGCAAACGAGATATACTGGTAGGTTTCCAGTGTTATCTCAGGGTGTTTTGGGCTTCGCTCCGGCACGACTTGTACCGCTATTGGGGGACAGACGTTTACCGCCCCCTAGGCCCGCCATGCGATGTATCAGACGAACAGACCGGACTGTACGGAGAATGTCACACTCAGGCTCAGTAGGAGTTCAGATGGGTTTCGCCTCGTCGGTCTTCTTGTCGGCACTACCTGGGGACCGTTACGCACAGCTAGTGCCGCTTGCGGTCTGTGGTTAAACCCACTGCCAGCGTAGTGTCGAGTCTTTAGAGTCCCACACAGAAAGCTTTTCGCCTTTAGGCAAAAGAGTAGAGGTCGCATGGTATTGCGACAGGTCGCATGGTTTTGCGACAGGGTTCGGTCACATCCGTGCACTTGTGCACGTACAGTGTCCGGACAGTTTACACTAGCGGGCTTTGGTTTAAGCCAGATCCTAGTGTACCTTTTGGGATTGGATTTATCCAGTTTGCATTCGTGTTCCTCAGAACGCGGATGCGGGTGTGTATGCACAGTTGACAGGGAGGCAGAGGCAGCGGATTCTCATTAGGGTTGTTGACAGTTGACCGTTGACTATTTGACTTTTTGCTCAACCCTAATGAGAATTTGATATGTGATTAACTATTATATTAATTAAGTATTATGGTGAATTGGTTGTTGACTTTGTTGACTTGTTGACTTTTGTTGACTTGTTGACTTTGTTGACTTTGTTGACCGGTTGACTAGGCTTGACTAGTTGACCATCATGATAACCATGGCTATCATTTCATGCCAAAGACTTTTACTTGCTTGCTCACTTGTGTAAAATGAGTGCATGATATGATATGGTTATGGTTGCTTCAACCATCACATAAGACTTTTTTTGATATGATGAGTTATGATTACTTTGGATTATGAGAGGGTGAGAGACAAAAGACTTGCTCATATTCTTTCTTGCTCATTCTCTCTCTTGTTCTTGAGCTCTCCATTTTGCTCTCACCCTCTTGCTCTTGCTCCCTCTCTTTACTCTATGGTTCATATCTCTCATGAGTTGAGAATCAAGAACCATAGATAAAATCCCATTCTATTTCTTCTCTACTCATTCTAGTTCACTAGGTTTAGCAAACCAAGTGAACTGGTTTCTTCAAAGAACGAAGAAGGAGCTAAAGGTTGGAGCTTTCAGGTGGATCTATCTTCGGCGTACGGAGACGACGAGAAGAAGCCAATCGGACCACCATCGGAGTTTGAAGACGAAGGAGTTCAAGACAAGCAAGGTATAACCCCCTAACCGAGTAGCTAGAAACTCAAGTTAGGTTGTTAGATAGATGTTTAACCAAGATCCGGGTTATAGGTCCATGTTACCACCTCCGTAAAAATCGTTTTTTACCAAATTCCGCATTCCCGAAAGTACCGGGAGAGGTAGCATGGACTTACACTCCTAACCCTAGAATTGGCAGTGTTACTTGCCGCTCTCATAGGGGTCTTGGGATGTGGGTTTGGCTATTCATCGCGACCGTGGAATCCGTGTTTTATACAGGCTCGTATTCAAAACACGGACGTCCTAGTATATCCAATATTTCATATATGTTCTTCTGCTGTAATGTTCTATGATGAGATCATATTACTGCCTGAGACGAATGTTTATATTATATATATGAGATATATGTTATATTGCAGATTTCGTTTCAAAAGAGATGCTTATGAAGCATAATAAAATGGGACTTCATTAATGAGATTAATGAAATAAAAGAAACCTATGATGTTGTAGAAACTTGTTTAAAAACTGGTAGCTCTAGTTCTTGCTTTGCATAGCGGTGTTCCTTGTAGAACATCCAGCACCTTATTCGATAAGGAAAGAACCGAGATCCCTTCACCGGGAGTGACCTCTTTAGTGAAACTAGCAGATGCTACAAACTCGGTTTGTCTTTTGATTGCTTATATAGTTCTTGCTTTGCACAGCGGTATATATGATATATCCTGCACCTTATTCGATGAGGAAAGGGCCGACGATCCCTTCACCGGGAGTGACCCTTTAGCAAAACTAGAAAAGGCCTCAAAAACATTCCATTTAAAATCACTCGATTCTACAACAATATCAAGTTCATTACGCAAAGGGTTTTCTTTAAAACCTGTCGTAGCCCTCCGTCATTTTAGATAGGTAATAGTTAGTATTCGTGCTGCGTTTGTTGACCTTGTCAAGGCGTAGTGTGCGGTAGCTGATTACTGCTTATCTGTATAAGCATATGATGCGATTGGATTAGGGTAGTCGTGCGACTTTGTTGACCTTGTCAAGGGTCGTGCGGGTGGGTTTAATTCAATCAGGAAATGACGGGTTGAACTTGACTTGCGGTCTATGGTTTGTTGACCTTGTCAAGGTCATAGATCACTTGGGGTAAAATATTATTGGGAATTTCAAGTGTTGAAATTTGCAATGAGATTGCATACCTTCTATGAGATAGTTGGATCCCGATACAGGCTGCGAGTAAGAGTTACTCCTGGCAGAGTTTTACACATTACAATTAGCCGATCAAGTAGGTGTCTAGAAAGGTGTTAACGGGGTTACGTCTCTGGGAAAACGAGGTTTACTTTAATTAGATTCATGCGAAAGCACGGGGGACCTCCCTCAAAGTACCGACACTGGCCTGGCTTAAAGATTGGCGAACTTGTAGCGTGTAATTAATCCCGGCTAGTCTTTCCTTTTAGGGTTTGAAGGAAGATTTGACTAAAACAATGGGAGACATCCTGATTAGATATATTAGATAACCAATCTAATCTTGCAAGATCATACGCTGAGTGTTTTCTTCTCTCTCTCTCTCCAGGTAACGACCATATCACGCCTTAATCAAGATAATAATACGGATGTATTGACCGAACTCGCTTGTTATACTGAGCTGGGGAACGTTGGTCCCGCTCCAACTTTTAATTGTTATAAGACAGAGCAGGAAATTGGGGAATACCAGATTTCCCGTGCCGCCCAAACGAAGAAAGTGCATGCTGATGCATCATCTTCGGGTGTGTTCATTACAGAGAACTGTTTCTCAGTATCCTTTACGCCCTGGGTATATGATACCGGATCAGGATCCCGCATATATAATCTGTTACATGGGCTACAGATAGGTAGAGAACTGAGAACGGGTGATAAATTTCATGAGACAGAAACGGTGCAAATGTTGCAGCCAAGTCTGTTGGTCACTATCTGTAAGTCTACGCTAGCGCCCCGGCAGTCTACAGACGCCAAATGCGGAACAAAAACTTTTAAACTGGCGCTATCGTATACTTTAACCCGGATCTGCCATTATTGCTAAACTAACAAACTGTAAAGAGTGTAGAAAGGTTATACCGAACGATCCGAGTCCTTCGTTCTTTAACCATCATCCCACGCTCCGTTGCGGCTGCTCCGATCTCGTCGATCTCCGATCTTCTCGTCGAGGTGGCACCACGTCGACGATTCTTTAAACGATCTCCCGCCTCTGACTTGAGGCAACTCGATCGTCAAGTTTGCTAAAAGAGACGACCAAGAATGATGTAGAGAATGAGTAGATGACTTTGTCTCACTTCGTCCAAGTCCGTGGACGATCGATTAATGAAGTTGCCGAGGGAATCGGGTGATGGAATGAAATGAGCTGTGAATTCCATACACCCCAAAATCTATCATAATCTTTTTTACAAAAATGAATCAAGCATCATGTGAATGAGAGAGAGGAGGGGGCCGGCCATATATAGATGGAGGGAGGTGAGTGTAGGAGAGAGGGGAGAGGTAACCATAAGATGAAAGCTTCTCACTAAATATCCTAAGGTTAACAAAACCCATTAAAGCTAAAGCATGAGTCATAAAGAAACATTGAATCAAAAAACCTAGTCACCAAAAACATTAATGCACAAATGACTCACCATGTCAAGTCACTCTCTCTAGAATCTTCTAGAAGAATCCACACTCATCTCAAGAAAAGATAAACCCGTCTTTAACCAAATGTTAAAAGACGGCTGATAGAAAACAGGAAACTGGCAACTTCCAAAAGTGATCCTGAAACAACTTTCAGGATAACCCCGTATCTGTATAAATATACCCGCATTTGTATTATGACCGAATATAAATGCAACTGAGACAAAGATATTATACCTACTCAATATAATACTCGGATCCGGCTTAAACCAAAGCCGACCAGTATCATCTGCCCGAAAAATAACACGTGCGTAAACGCACGTGCATTTTCCGAACCCTGCCATAAAACCATACGGCCTCTACAACGTTTCGCCCGAACTTGGGAAACTGTCTGTGGGGGACTCTAATGACTCGTCAGTACCCTGGCAGTGGGTTTAACCACAAACCGTCAGCGGCACTATCAATGCGTAACGGCTGCCCATGGACTGACCTCAAGGGATGCCGATGAGCGAACTCATCCGGAAAACCCTACTGAGCCTAACAGTGACAATGTATATACAGTCCGGTCCGTTCGTCTATAAGGATCGCATATCTGCCTAGGGGGCTAGTAACGTCAGACCCCCAAGAGCAGTATAAGTCGTGTCGGAGTGTAGCCCAATAACACCCTGAGATACTACTGGAGTACCTACCAGTAAATCTCCTGCCACGGCCGTGGGCTTTGTGTAATGGCTCTCCTGGACACAGCACGATCTCGCCCCCAATACCGGGAGAGACGAATCCCCTGCCGATCCGCTCACGTGCCTCCATATGGCTCGGGACTGTACCCAAAAACTACCTGTTTGCACGACTCCTTTGAGCCGTGGTAGGGTAGAAATCAAAGCACAGTGGGAACTCACACGAGACAAATGACGACCTCAGGTCGATAAACTAACCTGTACACATGTCACCAGGGAACTGCTATCTGACGATAGATATAGTACTAACTAGCAGATTCCCGGCGAGTCCTGTCCGGTGTACTCATAACCCAATGAGCACCTGTATACATCTTAGGTGATCCAACTGACACCAGTGGCTTGTGAGACCGGCCACCGCCCCTCGTCGGGGTCTCGACTGTACACACCAGTCTACTCCGGAGTATCGATGCCCTGTTTCGAAACTCCCACGACTAGGGACCAAAATTAAGGATATGCGTATAAACTACCCAACTCTCACGTATATGATCGCCATCATACTGTTGGTAGTAAAGCAAGATCCTAAGGGCTCTATCAAAGTGTAACATGTAATCAGTCACCTGATCATGTACACGACTGATAAAGGCAAACCAGATAGCATACTATCATCTTGAGTAAGACCGTCCTACCGGTATAGGTCCTCCGCAATCATTGCAATCACGTACCTGTGATCCAATAATTGACTATGAGGGCACTATCTCCAACAATCTCCCACTTGCACTCAAGGCTAATTATTGCGATGTCGACTACTCACAGCCCGTGTGAAACCGAACATCCAACTCCTCTACTAATCAGTTTCACAAAGCCCGTTTGTAAAACTATTGTGTTCGAGAAATAGCCTTAGTGAGTGGATCCGCCTAGAAGTTTCTTTCTATATCTCTCTTAATCTCAAATTCGCGGAGAAAGCCATCTCCCGAATGAGTAATACCTGTCTTAGAATATGTCTGGATATCTGATGGGACCTAGTTCATAAATGAACTCCAAATCCAATCTTCTTAGACTGTATCGATCACTGAACCTAATCAGTATCCGGCACCATGCCTCCCACAGTATTCTCTTGGACCACCTGTCCATAATACTGTCCCTCTTCGTCAGAGGGAAAAACTAAAACTCTGACAATCACTCTGTCATCCATGTCACCTTTGAAGCCTGGAATGATAATCGTCTCCCGAAGGAGGCTGCCGTCATCAAATCCGTAGAACAAGTACTTATGTTCTAAAACTGCTTCCTTATGTTTCTCTAGGATTGGATTAATACAAACTTATTGCATCTAGTGCAAAACCAACATTTGGTGTGGTACTTGACATCTCATGATTGACTCAACTGCCTAAGCAAGTGATCTGTCAATCATGCACATCCCTCTCCCCTTTAGTCTGTAAGACACCTTTAGAGAGGGTGACTCCATCACCTGCAGGTACACCACCATGCTAGGAGTCATCTATTCTAAAAACCATTAGAATACTGTCAAAGTACCCACATTGGGAAACTACCCAAATCCAGATCTAAAACCATAGATCTAGAAACCAGAATGTCAAATATTATATCCATATCCTGTTTGGAGAAACAACTGTGCGACGACCACAGTACAACCGATCGTAGTATAGGAATTTTACTTCCTACTCTGTGTATGTCATCCAGATACCATGACATCACACCCTACTACCTTCTTAACAGATCCATCCCCTATCCTGATTGAAGTCAAACCCATGACTGTCACATCAAAATTAGATGATCTATCTCCGCTATAACTGCTCAAGTCTATAAATAGATATAAGCATCTTGCCCACTATGCTTCCGCTGCTCCCACTGACTACGACAACCCTCCTACCGGGTCTCATAGCCTGGAACAACAGTAGTGTCAAGTCTGGGTAGATAAGAACCTCCCTGTCACCGTCCTTGAGGCTACCGAAGTACCTCTCGGGTGTCTGAGGTTACCTACCAAATCTGCGGAGTGGCTATTGGAATGTCAAACCTGATTGAATATATAGGTCCTATTAAATTTTCCGTAATCGTTCGCGGTTCTGGAATCACTTCCAGTTCTACCATACTCCCACTATAGTTTTCTGAAAAAGATCCATTTTACTAAAACTGTGGCGAGTCAAGAACAATATCACTATTGATCTTCCAAATGGTAGAATATCAACCCTCGTCATAGCCAGGGTCAACCCACAAACAGCCATTACAGAAACGTGCCCTGAGTTATCCAGAGTCTGGTTTTAAGCATAAGCTGGACAACTCCCCGTACCTTAACATCTTTTAAGGTACGAACTATTCTATATCCAATACAGAATCTTTGGCACTTATTTAATTGGAACCATATTCAAATCATGCAGCTGTCTCCAGTGCATATCAACTTAACGGAAAGAGGCTAATCAGCATTACTCAACTTAGGAATCCATCCAATTATGAGTAACCTGAAAGAGAAACATGTTTCTCAAAACCATTACTATCATCTGAATACCAATCACAAGAATCTACATCTTCGATCTCTTTGAAGAATCCCGAAACTTGTGATACCTGGTTCTCTACTTTATTCTTATACCCACAACTTCTCAAAACTTAGACCTTGTATTTCTACGAAACACTTGTCTAAATATTAGAGAAGTTATAAGTAAACAGAACATAGTACGAGGACCTACCCCTTTGTCCTGATGGACACTTGGACAACATACAATACTCTGTATAAGTCCGCTGAGTTAAACAACTCAAAACCTATGCGTCGTAGGTTGAAAACTGTACCCTGGCGATTTCCTCAAATATCACCAATTTCAACGAATTCCGATATAATGAGGATGATCACCTAATTCCCAATATCTTACTCCCACTCATCATCTGTAAAACCATACAGATATGAGAATGAAACCTGGTAAATACATACCCTTGGAGTAAGTGTCTAATCGGGAAAACAGTTTTTCTTTAACAATGCACTGAAACATGAAAATGTTTCGTAGGGGTATTCTGGTATTCATAGCAATGCCTCTTCCATAATCCAATTCATGACTTTAACCGTATATTTTATTGCCATCTCTCCAAATCCCTTTATTTGTCTTTAGTCGTTACCTTCTGTACACCATTGTTAGGCTAAATGGTTTTCTTCCTTCCATACCGTTCGGCACCAGCCTATGGTTTGGAAGAAGACTATCCAGTAAGCATTATAGGTGTACCCTCCTAAACCAAGGAGTACTCGCAACTGAAAGAAGGTGATGATAAAAGACAACTGAATAATACCTTATTCTTTTAAAGGTGAAATAGGAGCGGCGATGACGTACGCGGTTTTGGTCGTGAATGATATCAGTCGCAATTTACTTTGCCCTCTTTCTAATCCCTTTATTTTGTCTTTACATATTACCTTCTGCACACCCTACTTAGGCTAATTGGTTTTCTTCATTCCCTACCTTTCGGCACCAGCCTATGGTTTGGAATAAGACTATCCAATAAGCGTAATAGGTGTACTCTCCTAAACCAAGGAGCTCTCGCAACCTGAGAGAAGGTGATAATAAAAGACAACTGAATAAACCAATTCTATTTCTCCTGAACCTGGATCCATCCTCGAAGAAGTCCCTTCGAGTTCGTATATAACCATACGATGGATCTATCCAATGGAAGTGGATATCCGTAGTAATACGGGTGTTCTGAGAAATTCAAAGGGTAAAAGAAGGAGTGGCAATGACTTATGCAACTCAGACAATCCAAAAGCCAGTATTTAAGAAGGTTCGGTCAACCTGGTCGCTGAGTCATAGTCTAGGGTCGGTCAAAGGTCGCTGCCAAAGAGAGAGAGAAAAGAAACACTCTGCGTGTACTCTAACCTAGATCAGAATGGTCATCACTTTATCTAATCCGGAAACCTCCCACTGTCCTGTCAAATTCTCCTCCAAACCTAAAGAAGAATCAATCGGGATCACCCGAAGAGTAAACCAACTCATCAGTGGGAATCAGGATCCAACTCTGATCGCATGATAACGTGATGGAATGCATCCACGTTACTCATACTCCAGAAGGTATGCGCATACTTGGCAAGTTTCAGTTTCTTTAGAAACTCCCGATATGATTTATGCCCCATGCTCTTATGACCTTGGCGTATGTCAACAAATCATAAGTCACATGTCAAGTTCTGCCCGTCATTATCTTGTTAATTTGGACCCACCCGTACATACCCTTGACGTATGCCAACAAGGTAATACGACTGTACCAAACCAACTCATCTATCTATGCAACAAATGAATACCCAGCAGCTACCAAACACTATGCCTTAACTTTGGCTAAAATGCATAGCTTGAATACTACTAAATACCCAAAAGAAGTGACGGAGGGCTACGGCTGGTTTTTGGCGAAAAACCTTTAACGTAGTGAACTTGATATCGCTGAAGGAACCTGATAGCTTTTTAAAATATAGTGGCGAAAACCTTTTGCTAAAGAGGTCACTCCTGGTAAAGGGATCTCGGCTCTTTCCTCGTGGAATGAGGTGCAGGATATTCCACTGAATACCGCTATGCAAAGCAACTTGTAATCGACTATAGTGAAGTTATTACGCTGACGCAAACTTCTGCCCAAGGGGTCAGTCCCGGTGAAGGGATATCGGCCCTTGCCCCGTCGAATGAGGTGCAGGATATTCCACTGAATACCGCTATGCATAACAAAAGGAAACGTCTTTGCAATAACACTTTTTAAATTTGTTCCAAAAACTGTAAACAGGTTTGTTATCCTTTGCATTGATCAGAATCAACGCAGTCCGATCGATTAATCACACCAGAAAAGAACGAAAATAAAATGTACGTATATGCCATCCGCATTCGTCACTGGGTCCCGTCATCACTCGTTAGGTTACTTAACTAATGACAGAGCGGGGACTGGACTAGTGCGGGTCTAAAACATATACAACATCTAATAGTATATAAACCAATATACAATAATCGCTCCAGGCGTGATAATATGCAACATTACTGAAAAGTAATAAGCATCACAGAACAATACAGATAATCTGGGATCCCCGGGTTTCACAGAGCCGCTGCTGAAACCCGACGTTCCCCTGTCGTGTGGATAGCCTGTGCAATGAAACCTAGACCCCTATGGGTGCGGCAAGTTACCCGCCAAAACCTGAAGCGAGGCAGCCCCCTACAACATAGTGAATGGACCACCCAGCACTTCACGGAATCCGGTAATCTTGGGCACCCCTCCTTGGGTCAACCTGTACCCCCTACGATTGCGGCGAATAGTCTGCCAATTCTAGAGTGGGGCCCCTCTTCCTCTCAAAGCCATGAGATGCGGACCCGTTGCTTCTCAGAACCCGGCTATCCGTGCACTCCGTCTCGGGGCAAAACCTAGTACAGTAATGAAAAATAGTACAATAGGTACATCGACCGCAACCTGGTCGTGCCCCAAAAGAATATTATACAACAGGCAGTGACGGCAGTCCACAAGTTGGACGCTCGCCCCGCAATATCAAATGTACAAATAAACTCAAACTGTACTACCATTGCACACTGCTATCCACCACGACAAATCCGCAACATCACAGCACAACAAAGAACATCAACGCGAATATCACGTTCGCAAACCCGTCTAAAAGAACTATAGCAATCAGACGCGGTTTACCGATCAAATGAGATTCCCGGTCGGAGATATAATGTAAGCACTGTAAACTAACGTGTTTAAATTTCGATCGACCAAATATCAAAAAGTGGGCCCCACGATTTACTGGTGAACAGTAACAAAATCTGGGCCAAAACGATATTTACCAAAAACCACAAAATCCAACAGAGAACTCATTGTACATTAAGATGCATATTTAAATTTGTTTGAATTTACATCTTGTGAAACTTGCCGGTCATGTCACAAAGATAAAATGACCATAGCTCTGTTTATTGGAAACAGAGAAAGAGTTAGTGAACTCTTGGGATTGATACACGCTGATGTATGAAAGTCTCCTGTCTACACATGCCAAGACCGGTTCTTTGTACTTCATTACATTCTCTGATGATCTCTCAAGATTCAGACATATGTTCCTGTTGAAACACAAGTCCGAACCTTTTGAGATATTCACAGAATATAATTTAGAAGTAGAGAACCAAAAACGGGTATAAGTATTATGTCCTTTGATGAGATCAAAGAGGAGAATCCTTGAGCACGGAATTCCTGGACTATTCTAAAGGAGAATGAGATTCTCTCTCAGCATTACTCCACCGTATATACCACAGCACGTCGGTGTATCGGGGCGGAGCAATAGCACCCTATATGATATGGTGTGCTCTATGATGAGTACTACTGAGTTTTCTATTTCCTTTTGGGAGTTATGCACTTGAGAAGCTGCATACCTATTGAATAGGGTTCAAATCAAATCAGTTGCCTACCACTTCATATGTGATATGGAAAGGGAAGAGCCCATATCTTAAGTTTGTTAAGATTTGGGGTTGTCCGGACTATGTCTAAAAGCAAAATCCGGAAAAGCTCGAGGCAAGGTCTGTTATGTAGAATTGGAAAGGTTCCGGCTATACAAACTATAGCTGATGATTTGGTAGAACCAAAAGATTCAATAGTTTCCAACGAACCTCAGCCTCTCCGCCGATCTAGTAGGGTTCCTCACCAACCTGAGAGATACTTCGGTTTCTCTATGACAGTGGGAGCGAGGATTGCATCATGAGATGATGACCCAACTAGTTTCGGGCAGGCTATCAGGAGTGGGACTCAGTAAGAATGGCTGGATGCTTATCGATCTGAGATGGAATCCTTATACACCAACTAAGTATGGACTTTGGTTGCTTTATCTGAAGGGTTAAATCCCCATCAGGAGCAAGTATATCTTGAGAAGATTACTAGGTGTACATGGAAAAGTTGAGACTTTCAAAGCTATGCTTAAGTCCATCCAAATCCTACTTACCACGGCTACATTCCATGACTACGATATCTGGCGGTTGGGTGTCATGTCTGCTTTTCAAAATGATGTTTTAGAAACGAGCGTCTATAAGTACACAGCCAGAGGGCTTCGTAGGCAGTGGGAGCAGCGGAAACGTGTGCAAGATGCTTTATAGGATAAAGCAGGCATCACGGAGTTGGAACGTCTGTTTTGATGTGATAGTCAAAGAGTTTGACATCATCAAAATGGTAGATGAACCTTGTATATACAAAAAGGTAGTAGAGAGTATGGTGGTGATCCTCGTAGAGTACGTAGATGACATACTCTTGATAGGGAAGGAGTTTCCTATGCTACGCTCGGCCAATCTCCGCTTATCACAAGGATTCTCCATATAGGATCAAAATGATACCTCCTAAATCCTGGGTTTTGGATCTAAGAGATAGATCTAATTGGATATTAGGATACTCACTAGTTGTAGTGAGATGGTATCAATCGATCCTGGGGAGAATCACTGGAAAGGTTCCAGGGTGATAAGGACGACTGAATGTCAGTCGCAGGCAGTGTCTTTACCCTCAGTGGAGGGACGGTATGTTGGAAGAGTTCCAAGCTAGATACCGTGACTTACTAGATGATTAAAGGCAAGATACATCGTTACCAAAGATGCTACCAAAGAGGCAGTCTGGATATATATAAGTTCATGAGATGAACTTCGTTCCTACCATTGTATGACAATGGAGTTATGGTTTTAGCCAAGGAACTACCGTCCAATCAGATATCCAGATATAATTCTTAGGCAGTATCACCTGATCATGGAGATGGTTGATCTCCAGGGAGATCGAGGTTCGGAGAGTAGACACAGAGGACGATAGCGCAGATCCACTCACAAAGGCCTTTTTCCCAGTTGAGATTTTTATGGGATGGTTGAGTATGAGATACTTTAACCACAGCTAATTGTTGGGTATGCGATACCACAACAGATGGCCCTAGTGCAAGTGGAAGATTGTTAGTTATATGTATGCCCTAGAGGCCATTACTGTACATACGATGTATATTGTAATGGATGCTTGGACATATATAGGGAGGACTTTCTTGCTCGACATGATAGTACGCTATCTGGTTGTACTTTATCTTAACATGTACTCTGATTGTCTCTATGTTACTTGTTGATAAAGCCCTTAGGATATGTACTCGACTACTGGGACTATGATGAGATTATACTAGTGGGCTACGGTAGTCGACGAGTACATCCTATAACTGTTTCTAGTCGAGGGTGTATCGAGACAGGGCATCGATGCACCAGAGTAGACTAGTGTATACGCATCATGACCCATATGATGGGCGATGGATGATCCCATATCCATCGGTGTTTGATATCAAGGATGGTGTATGGGTGCTCAGTAGAGACTGGGTACACTGGACGGACTCGCCGAGAACTCCCAGATGGTATTATACCTCACGTCAGATGGCAGTTCTCCGGTGACACTGGTACAGAGTAGTCTGTTGACCCGAGATCGTCATAGAGTCTTGTGTGATTCCCACTGTGCTTTGATTTTCATCATACCACGTCCAAGAGGGCGTGCAAAAAGGTGTCTTTTGGGTACAGTCCCGAATCACATGGAGGCATTGAGCGATAGGAGGGGATTCGTCTCTCCCGGTATAGGGAGTTGATGTTGTGCTGTGTTCGATTGGCTATAACCGGAAATCCCTGGCCAGGGTTGCTGAGATTTACTGGTAAGTGTTATCAGTAGTTTCTCGAACTGTTATAGACCTCATATCGACACGACTTATTGAGCTACTGGGGTCTGACGTTTACCACCCCTAGGCGAGATATGCGTCATATCAGACGACGAGACCGGACTGTACGGGAGTGTTACTGTTTGGATTCACAGGAGAAGTTACAGGCTTGCTTGTTGATCTTCTGAGCGCTCAATACGTGGGTGGCTGTTACGTTTAGCTGACCGCTTGCAGCTTGTGGGTGTTTGATATGATCATCACCTACTGCCGGCGTATTGACGATTCTTTAGAGTCCTACACAGAGGTTTCTTGACTCAGGCAAAACGGAGTAGGGGCACATATGTGATATGTGCGGGACCGAGGATAATGCGTTATGAGATACCGTATTCTATTCTTGCGATATTTGATATCAGCCGGGTCATCGGATCAAATGTTGATTCGATGAATCGGTACGGATAAATATTAGTCGGTTGTATGCGATATAGCTGGATTGTCGGATCAAGTGTTGATTCGATAATTTAATGTATAATAATATATATGATATATTAAATTACATTATCTAATATTACCTCACTAAAAGATTCTTTTTCTCACTCGGATAATACATTGATATATATGCGATATATGTTAATTGTATTATTTTATTTTGTTACAATAAATATTATATATGTGATATATATTATTGTAACATAATATGATAACTAATGCAATATATTTAGTAGAGATTAAACAAGATTAGGGTTTGATTTGGGTTAATACTTTCTAGAAGATTCTAGAAGGTTTTCTTTTGTTTTGGAAAAGATATTTTCAAGTGACTCATTCTTAACCTAACCCAAACCCTAGCCTTGGTTAATTCTCTACAATGGTTGCATTATTGATCATCTTTATCCTTTCATTATTCATCACAAAAGGTTTCATGATTATTCATCATCTTCTTCCTTCTTCTTCTTTTGAGCAAAAAGCTTTCTAGCTTTTTGCTTTATGATGAAAATGAGTGAGAATGAGAAAATAAAAGAGAGCATAAATCCTACTTCATCATCCTCATCTACCCTTGCCATTTAGATGAGGGTGTTCACATCATTTTATGAGTGTTAGCTTGTGTTATTGAAACTTCAAGGTAGATCATCTTTGTATCGAAGATCGGAAGCAAGACTGCATCTTTCTCTTCGTGGAACCTCTCGAGAGTCCGGAGCACGATGATCACAGCGAAGGGACCTCAACACGGAGCATATGAAGTGAAGGACAGGATCTACAAAGGTTGTATTCCCTCTCACTTAGTGTTAAAGTGTTTAGCATGTTTGTTTTCGCCTAAACCCTAGTTTAAAGATCCGGCTTCGGGTTGTTCGCCACGGCTAATTTTTTAATCGGGCATAGTTGATGCCTCGTAGACCCTTGTGCGCGTGCATAGCAACCTACACTAGACACCTACTTGATCGGCTAATTGTAATGTGTAAAACTCTCCCAGGAGTAACTCTTACTCGCAGTGGGTATCAGGATCCAACTATCCCATAGTCCGCTAGTCAAGTTCAACCCGTACATTTCTTGATTGAATTAAACTCACCCGCACGACCTTTGACGCAGGCCAACAAAGTCGCACGACTACCCTAATCCAATCTGCATTATATTCATAAGCAAATAAATACTAGTCAGCTACCGCACACTACGCCTTGACGCATGCTAACAAACGTAGGACGAATACTAAGTAGGACTTATCTGAAATGACGGAGGGCTACGACAGGTTTTTCAGAAAACCTATTGCGTAATGAACTTGATATCGTTGTAGAATCTAGTGAATTTTGAAAAAGGAGTGTTTTTGAGGCTTTTCTAGTTTTGATAAAGAGGTCACTCCCGGCGAAGGGATCTCGGCTCTTTCCTTATCAAATAAGGTGCAGGATATTTCACAAATACCACTATGCATAGCAAAAATTATAGAAGCAATCAAAAGAAAAACCGTGTTTGTAGCATCTGCTAGTTTCGCTAAAGAGGTCACTCCCAGCGAAGGGATCTCGGCTCTTTCCTTATCGAATAAGGTGCTGGATATTCTACAAGGAATACCGCTATGCAAAGAAAGAACTAGAGCTACCAGTTTTTAAACATGTTTCTACAATATCTTTAGGTTTCTTTTATTTCATTAATCTCATTAATGAAGTCTCATTTTATTATGCTTCACAAGCATCACATTTGAAACGAAATCAGCAATATAACATATATCTCATATATATAATATAGACATTCGTCTCAGGCAGTAATATGATCTCATCACAGAATATTGCAGCAGAAGAACATATATGAAATATTGGATATACTAGGAGGTCCATGTTTTGAATACGAGCCTGTATAAAACACGGATTCCACGGTCGCGATGAATAGCTAAACCCACATCCCTAGACCCCTACGAGAGTGGCAAGCAACCCTACCAATTCTAGAGTTAGGACACCCAGTCTCGACTCCTCGAGATGGTCTCCCACTGGACCCTAGAACCCGGTTGCTTGTGCTCCCCGCCTTAGGTCTATCCTAATGTGGAAAAGTAAATAATATACAATGGTGACATCATCCTCAACCCGGAAGTGCCCCAATAAAAGAATATTACATGAATGAAAATGAAAAACTCTCATCTCACATAAAACCCCCGGCTATTCAAAACACGACAATCCAATATAACATATCACATCAACACATAATATCTCATATCATCAACGTAAGCAAGTATGCGTATCCTGATTGTCGTTGATGTATAGCAACGAAGCCGGTGATACACCACATACTACGCTTACGGCCACAGAAAAGAAAGTGTAAAAATACAACATTTGGAATCCACAATATCTTTAGACATCTTAAATCCGAAATATCACATACTTCGCATTTCATGCCTATATGAATTCCACATATTGTATCACATTCCAGATAAATAGACAATGTTAAAGTTTCCGATCGAATTAACAAATACCCAAGATTTTCCAAATAGCTCAACACTTGAGCGGAATTCAAAAAAGTCCTAGAACATGTCACAGCCGCTATGAACCAGTCGTAGAAGGGTCAAACCAACGCCTCACATGTGGCAACGCTAAAATACCACAAACCATATGGTTCAGTGGTGGTTTTGACAGTCACATAATCGAGTTAAGATTACATTCTTCTAGAGGGTCCACAGATGCGCTTGCATGATTTTTCTGAAAGTTTTAAACTTAGGAAAAATCCAACACTTGAAAGTTTCCGACGGGGGAAAAAGTGAGTTATTGATATCCGTTCGAACCTTTTAACACGTTCTAAATTACCCGGAAAAACTTAAATGAAGTTAATCCGATCGAATCAACGAGTTCCCAATATTTCCCAGAAAGCTCAACACTTAAGTAGAATTAAAAATTCCCAGAAGCATGAAAAAGTACCCAAGAATAAACCCCTGAAGTATTAGCCCCTAACTCCAAAAGTTGGCCGCGGAACCGCCGCCAAACGCATGGTTTGGCCGCGGTTCCGAGGTCACTTGAGTGAGTTATGGCTTCGTACTTCACAGTAATCCTTAGAATTCCCTGCATGATTTTCTGAGTATTTTTAATATGAAAGATTTCAACTTTTGAAAAAAATTTCAACTTTTGAAATTTTTTCCAGAAAGTGGGAATTATCGGGGTTTCGGAGTTCGATCGGACTTCAAACTTCATCTAGACAACGCCTCATGCTCTAGCTTGGCTCTGATACCACTGTAGGGTTAGTATAGCATCTTGTGAAGGTTTCGGCAAGCATCAATCATGCTACTTTTGTAAGTCGACGTTAGACACCCCACAAGATGCGGGGAGGCGGAATAGGTAAAACAATCATTTTGTTTAAACTAATATCGACCAACTTTACGGATCTTTGCTAAACCCTAACTAACAACTATATAGAAGTGATTAGCTACTTTGATAAATGATTATACCTAATGAATGAAGTCCTTCTTGTTCTTGTTGATCACCTCCTCGTCGGCCTTCTCGGTGTGATAGAAGAACCACCCGAGAGCTACTTCTCCAAGCTTTAACCTCTCACTTGAGGTAACTAGGTGGCTATGAGTGCTAATCAAAGTAACCTAGAGGATATAGAAGAGGATTATGGATCTATTAGTCTTGCCAACCCTTAGATCTCAACACATGAGAGGTTAGGGTTAGTTCTTTGAAGAGAGAGAGAGCTTGAGGAGAGAGAAGGTGTGAGTGAAAATGATTATGAATTATGTCTCATTTTAGAATATATGAAGCATGATAATTATTAAGATGAATAACATAATAATAATATCAACCATGCTTCATTAACTCTCTTTGGGTGAATCATCTCATGAGTCATTAAGCAATAAATGCTTCATTAACTCATTTGGATGAATCACACCATGAGTCACTAATTCATTTAATGCAAATTCCACCTAAGCCTCCAACTCATCAATCTTCTAGAAGCTTCTCGACTAATTACGAAAATGCCCCTCCCATCCGTGAAAACACAGAAATACTGAGACTGTATAAATCCAATAATCTAATACTAGAATCTGGCTTAAACTAAAGCCTGCTAGTATAAACCGTCCGAACATCATACGTGCATAAATACATGTATGTGTCCGAACCCTGGCGTAAAACTATACGACCTCTATATCGTTTCGCCTGAAGCAGGGAAACTCTCTGTGTGGGACTCTATAGACTCGACACTACGCTGGCAGTGGGTTTAACTGTTGGAGATAGTGCCCTCAGAGTCAATTATTGGATCACAGGCACGTGATTGCAATGATTGAGGGAGGACCTATCCCGGTAGGACAGTCTTACTCGAGATGATAGTATGCTATCTGGTTTATCTTTATCATCGTGTACTGCTTTAGGTGACCTTAAAGGTCACTATTTCACGTTGATAGAGCCCCTAGGATTCTTGCTTGACTACCAGCAGTATGAGGGCGATCATATACGTGGGAGCTGGGGTCTATAAGCAAATCCTTAAAAGGTCCCTAGTCGTGGGAGTTTCGAGACAGGGCATCGATACTCCAGAATAGACTAGTATATACAGTCGAGACCCCGACGAGGGGCGGTGGCCGGTCTCACAAGCCACCGGTGTCAGTTGATTCACCTAAGATGTATACAGGTGCTCATTGGGTTATGAGTACACCGGACAGGACTCGCCGGGAACCTGCTAGTTGGTATTATACTTGACGTCAGATAGCAGTTCTCTGGTGACATGTGTACAGGTTAGTTCATCGACCTGGGGATCGTCATTTGTCTCGTGTGAGTTCCCACTGTACTTTGATTACTACCCTACCACGCTCAAAGGAGACATGCAAACAGGTTTTAGTTGGGTACAGTCCCGAGCCACATGGAGGCAGTTAGCGGATCTTCAGGGGTTCGTCTCTCCCGGTATTGGGGGTGAGGTCGCGCTGTGTCTAGGAGAGCCAGTACATGAAAAGTCCTTGGCCAAGGCAGGAGATTTACTGGTAGGCATTCCAGTAGTATCTCAGGGTGTTCTGGGCTGATCTCCGACACGACTTGTACCGCTTTTGGGGGTCTGACTTTTCCCAACCCCCTAGGCCCGCCATGCGATGCTCATAGACGAACGGACCAGATTGTACGGATATTGTCACTGACAGGCTCAGTAGGGTGTCAGGCTGAGTTCGCTCACAGACGTCCCTTTTGGTCAATACCTGGTAGCCCGTTACGTATAGGCTAATACCTCTGACGTGCTAGTGGTTAAATCCACAACCAAGGTGTTGACGAATCTTTAGAGTCCCCCACAGACCAGTTGCTCAAGTTTCGGGCGAAACGCTGTAGAGGCCGTATGGAGATATGGCAGGGTTCGATCAGATAGGTGCGGTATTGCACGGATCATGATCGGACAGATAATACTAGCGGGCTTTGGTTTAAGCCGGATCCTAGTATAGTAGAGTGTAGATTTTGTCTCATTGCATTTGTATTCGGTCGGAATACAAATGCGGGTGTGTATACTCTGTAGCGGGGTTTTCCTGTAATTTATTACGGGATCAGTTTTTTGGAGTTGCCAGTTTGCTTTCCGTTTCGGCCATTTTTCTTTGTATCTTTCATTGGCCGAAGATTGGTGGAGGAGGGCTTATTTGCATTTGTGCAAATTAGCTTTGTGGAGGGTTGTCTTTGCATATTGTTGTGTCATGATCACATGACTTTCTTTAGTCATCATGGCTTGACTTGTGGTGTCATGATGGCATGACTTTTGGTGATGAGAGTGATTAGGTTTTTGAGTGTTGTGTTTGTTGTAATGATGTTTGATCATCATTATCTTTTTCTCTCTCTTGCATTATCATTTTCATCCACTCCCTCCCTCTTGTTTTTGGTCACCACTCCCATTCTTTTGGTTTGGCCGGCCATGCTCCTAAGGGGGCTGTCCAAATTTTGGATGTGGGAATTGTTGTTCTTTTCATGCTACAAAATTCCCAAGTTCATCACAAAATTCCACTACATCATTTCCTCCACCATATGGCAACTTCCTAAACCCCTAGAGACACATAGCCTTCTACACTTCATCCTACAGCAAATCTTGGGCACGTCGACTCGCCAACTTCGTGCCCGAGTTTCCTCGGACCAGAGGTAGGAGCCCGTAAAAGAAGCCGGCGATGTGGTGCCCTTCCGGCGAGGAGGTGATGACCGGATATTCCGCGGGAGATCAGGACGACAACGAGAAGACCGGAGGACACGGATCGCTTGGTATATCTCTCTTCCCGTGCTTTAGTTTGCTTGGACTAGATTAATGGCCCAATCCGGGATAAAAGTGCGTGGTGGTGCCGGTTTGCTAGTTTGCAAAGTTTTTCGTTTCCGCATTCCGGCGTCGGAATGACGGCCGGAGCGCCGCCGTGCACTTACAGTGGTATCAGAGCCTCGCCATTACTCTTTTCTAGCTAACTCTAGTATGTTTAAAGCTTCGATCGAACAGATGTTCCAAAACCGCGTTTTTCCATTGCATCAGTTTTCTGTCGATTTTTTTCTGGCTCGAAAAATATTTCAGTGTGTTGCAGAAGTATGTGCAGGAACTTTTAAGCTTACTGTAAAAATTCGACACCTTGATTCATTAGGAAGACCGCGGAACCGCGGCCAAAACCCCCTTCTGGCCGCGGTTCCGCGGCAGTAATATGTTATCATCGTGCCAATTTTTTCCAGTGGGCTTTTGGGTTGGAAATGGGGGTTTTGGAATATTCATTTTGGGCCCAGAATTTCTTTATGTGCTACAGTAATGTTTGGGGCCCACTTTGGTAAATTTGATCGATCGAAAATTTTAAACATGTTAGTTCACAGTATTTACATTATATCTGCGACCGTGAATGTCACTTGATCGGTAAATCCTGTCTAACTGCTATAGTCCGGTTAGACGGATATGCGAACGTGACAATCACGTTGATGTTCTGTGTTGTGCTGTGATGTTTCGGATTGGTCGTGAGGGGTAGCCTGGATGCAATACTAGTACAGTTTTTGTTGTATTATGTACATTTGATATTGCGGGGTGAGCGTCCGACATGTGAACTGCCGTCACTGCCTGTTTGTATATTATTCTTTTAGGGCACGACCGGGTCGAGGTCGATATACCCGTTGTATGTATATTTTACTTTCTGTACTAGGATTACCCCGCGGAGGGGTGCACGGATAGCCGGGTTCTAGAGGGCAACGGGCTCGCATCTCATGGCATTGAGACGGAAGGGGCCTTACTCTAGAATTAGCGGGCTATTCGCCGCACTAGTAGGGGGTACAGGTTGACCCAGGAGGGGTGCCCAAGTTACCGGATTCCGTGAAGTGCTGGGTGGTCCATTCACATTGCTGAAGGGGGCTGCCTCGCTTCAGGTTTTGGCGGGTAACTGTAAGTCCGCGGCGGCGCCCCGGCCATCGATCCGACGCCGGAAACGCGGAAACAAAAACTTTCAAAAGTATTGAACCGGCACCACCGCGCACTTTTCACCCGGATCGGGCCATTAACCTAGCTACAAGCAAACAAGAAAAGAGTAGAGAAGTATACCAAGCGATCCGTGTCCTTCGGTCTTCGTCTCCACTCCGATCTCCCGCGGAAATTCCGTTCATCTCCTCCTCATCGGAAAAGGCACTACGTAGCCGAGTTCTTTTACGGGCTCCCACCTCTGGACCGAGGCAACTCGGGCGCGAAGTTGGCTAGCCGACGCGTCCAAGATTTGCTGTAGACTAGTGTAGAAACCATTGTCTCTTTGAGGGTTTTCAAGTTGCCTTTGGATGGATGGAAATATAAACAATGGAGATGAATGATTTTTGGTAGCAAGCAAAATACATGAGATGAACATTTTTCTCTCCAAATGAAATTCCTCTCACCCTCACCAATAATGGCCGGCCCTCTCATTTCAAAAATGGTGGAGAGAAAAGATCAAAACCAAGAAGGGAGGTGATGGTAGGAAAAGTATAGGGTGACCACACCAAAAGGTTATGATAACAACATCATGTCAACCTTCATCTCATTTCTAATCACAAATAAAGCAAAGAATGGATGGAAAAAGAATCTCATCATGATGCCACATAATGCAAGAAAACCCCTCCATAAAATGTTATTTGCACACTTGCAAATAACCCCCTCCAACGGAAAGTCCGGCCGCGAAAGAACAAAGGAAAACCGGCCGGAACGGAATGCAAACTGACAACTTCAGAAAACTGATCCCGTAATAAATTACAGGAAAACCCCGCTACTGCAAATACATGCCCGCATTTGTATTCCCACTGAACACAAATGCAAAGAGACAATATCTACACTATTTAATACTAGGATCCGGCTTAAGCCAAAGCCGGCTAGTAAAAACCGTCCGATCACGATCCGTGCAATACCGCACGTATCTGATCGAACCCTGCCATATCTCCATACGGCCTCTACAACGTTTCGCCCGAAACCTGAGTAACTGTGTGTGTGGTGGACTCTAAAGACTCGTCAATACTATGGCTGTGGATTTAACCACTAGCACGTCAGAGGTATTAGCCATACGTGACGGGACACCAGCTATTGACCAAAAGGGACGTCGATGAGCGAACTCATCCTGACACCCTACTGAGCCTGTCAGTGACAATATCCGTACAGTCCGGTCCGTTCGTCTATGAGTATCGCATGGCGGGCCTAGGGGGTTGGTAAAAGTCAGACCCCCAAAAGCGGTACAAGTCGTGTCGGAGTGCAGCCCAGAACACCCTGAGATACTACTGGAATACCTACCAGCAAATCTCCTGCCTTGGCCAAGGACTTTTCATGTTCTGGCTCTCCTAGACACAGCGCGACCTCACCCCCAATACCGGGAGAGACGAACCCCTGCTGATCCGCTCACTGCCTCCATGTGGCTCGGGACTGTACCCAACTAAAACCTGTTTGCACGACTCCTTTGAGCCGTGGTAGGGTAGTAATCAAAGCACAGTGGGAACTCACACGAGACAAATGACGATCTCAGGTCGATGAACTAACCTGTACACATGTCACCTGGGAACTGCTATCTGACGTCTGGTATAATCCTAACTAGCAGGTTCCCGGTGAGTCCTATCCGGTGTACTCATAACCCAATGAGCACCTGTATACATCTTAGGTGAACCAACTGACACCAGTGGCTTGTGAGACCGGCCACCGCCCCTCGTCGGGGTCTCGACTGTATACACTATTCTACTCTGGAGAATCGATGCCCTGTCTCGAAACTCCCACGACTAGGGACCTTTTAAGGATGTGCTTATAGACTCCAGCTCTCACTTATATGATCGCCCTCATACTGCTGGTAGTCAAGCAAGAATCCTAGGGGCTCTATCAACGTGTAATAGCGACTTGTAAGGTCACCTAAAGCAGTACACGATGATAAAGATAAACCAGATAGCATATTATCATCTTGAGTAAGACTGTCCTACTGGGACAGGTCCTCCCCTCAATCATTGCAATCACGTGCCTGTGATCCAATAATTGACTCTGAGGGCACTATCTCCAACAATCTCCCACTTGCACTCAAGGCTAATTATTGCAATGTCGCATACTCACAACCCGTGTGAATACCGAACACCCAACTCCTCTACTAGTCAGTCTCACAAAGCTTGTTTGCGAAACTATTGCGTTCGAGGAATAGCCTCAGTGAGTGGATCCGCTATGGTGTTTCTTTCTATGTCTCTCTTTATCTCAAGTTCGCGGAGAAAGCCATCTCCCGAAATGAGCAATACCTGTCTTAGAATATGTCTGGATGTCTGATGGGACCTAGCTCATAAATGAACTCCAAATCCAAACTTCTTAGACAATATCGTCAACTGAACTTAATCAGTATCCTGCGCCATACCTTCCCTCAGTATCCACCTGGACCATCTGTCCAAGATACTGCCCCTCGTCAGAAGGAAAACTATAACTCTGACAGCCACTCTGCCATCCAGGTCACCTTGGGAGCCTGGAATGATAACTGTCTCCCGAAGGAGAATGCTGTTATCATATCCCTAGAACATCAACTTATGTTCTAAAACTGCTTCCGACTGTTTCTCCAGGATTGGATCAATATCAACTTATTGCACCTACTGCAAGAACAATATCTGGTGTGGTACTTGACATCTCATGATTGACTCAATTGCCTAAGCAAGTGATCTGTCAATCATGCGCATCCCTCTCCCTTTTAGTCTGTAAGACACCTTTAGAGAGGGTGACTCCATCACCTGCAGGTATACTACCGTGCCAGGAGTCGTCCATTCTAAATACTCTTAGAATGCTGTCAAAGTACCCAGATTGGGAAACCACCCAAATCTAGATCTAAAACCATAGATCTAGTAACCAGAATGTCTGATATAATATCCAAGTCCTATGTGAAGAAACTACTGTGTGACGACCAAAGTATAACCGATCGCAGTATAGGAATATCACTTCCTACTCTGTGTATGTCATCAAATACCAGGACATCACACCCTACTACCTTCTTAACAGATCCATCCCCTATTCTGATGAAGTCAAACCCATCCCTCTGGCAGAGTCATATAGACGTACACTTCTAAATCTAGTTTAGAACGACGCTACACTCATCCTCCTGCCGGGTCTCACAGTCTGGAACAACAGCAATGGCAAGTCTAGATAAACAAGAACCTCCCTGCCACCGTCCTTGAGCATACCGAAGTACCTCTCGAGTGCCAGAGGTTACCCACCATATCTGCGGAGTGGCCAATGGAATGTCAAACCAGATTGAATCTTTAGGTTCTTATTAAATCTTCAGTAATCGTTTGCGGTTCTGGAATCACTTCCAGTTCTACCATACTCCCAATACTGTTTTCTGAAAAAAAATCCATTTTTAATTAAAACTGTGGCGAGTCAAGAACAATATGACTATTGATCTTCTAGATGGTAGAATATCAACCCTCGTCATAGCCCGGTTCAACCCACAAACAGCAATTACAGAAACGTGTCTTGAGTTATCCGGAGTCTGGTTTTAAGCATAAGCCAGAAAACTCCCCGTATCTTAACAATGTCAAGATATGAACTGTTCTATATCCAAGACAGAAACAGAGGCACTAATTTAATTGAACCAGATTCAAATCATGCAGCTGTCTCCAGTGCATGTCAACTAAATGGAAAGAGGCCAATCAGCGTTACTCATGTTAGGGATACTTTCAATTATGAGTAACCTGAAAGAGAATCTAGTTCTAATCATTACTATCAACTGAATACCATTCACAAGTATCTACATCTTCGATCACCTTGAAGAATCACAATACTTGCAATATCTGGTTCTCTACTTTATTCATATACCAATAACTTCTCAAAACTCAGACTCTGTGTTTCTACGGAACACCTGTCTAAGAACTAGAGAAGTCACAAGTAAACAGAATATAGTACGAGAACCAACCCTTCTGTCCTAATGGACACTGGACAAAATACAATACTCTGTATAAGTCCCTTGAGTCTAATAACTCATTCACTGTGTGTCGTAGGTTGAAAACTGTACTTATTGTTAAGAAGAATTACACCGCTGTTTAATGCTCCTTACCTAACCATCCATTGATATAGGTAAATGTCATAGACATAATTTCAAAAATGTATATCTCACTCTATAAAAATAGACATACAGATACATCAATTTGAAATTGGTGCATAACAGCGGATATTCAAAACCAAATATTTGTCGTCCGGCAAACAACCCAGGTGACTTCCTCAAATATCACCAATTACAACGAATTCCGATATAATGAGGATGATCACCTAATTCCCAATAACTTACTCCCACTCATCATCTGTAAAACCATGCAGATGTGAGATTCATACTTGGTAAATACATACCCTAGAGCAAGTGTCTAATTGGGAAATCAGTTTTCTTTTAACAGTACACAGTGAAACTGAAACATTAAAATGTTTCGATGGGGTATCCCGGTATTCCTAGTAATGCCTCTTCCATTATCCATATTCACAACTGTAACCGTGTAATTCTTTGCCACTTCTCCAAATCCCTTTATATGTCTTTAGTCATTACCTTCTGTACACCCCTTTAGGCCAAATGGTTTTCTTCTTTCCCTACCGTTCGGCACCAGCCTATGGTTTGGAAGAAGACTATCCAAAAAGCATAATGGGTGTACTGTCTTAATCCTAGGAACACTTGCAACGCGAGAGAAGGTGAAGATAAAAGACACCTGAATGAACTTTATTCCTATTTCTCCTGAACTAGGATCCATCCCCGAACTGGAAAAAGTTCCTTTCGAGTTCGTATATAACCATACGATGGATTATCCAATAAACTTGGGATCTTCGTAGTGATACGGAGTGTCTTGGAGAAATACAAAGGTGATTTAGGATTGGCGAAGAAATAGTTGGTTTGGTCGTGAATAGCAGTCGCAATTTACTTTGCCCTCTTACTAATCCCTTTCTTTGTCTTTACTTAATACCTTCTGTACGCCATTTAGGCTAATTGGTTTTCTTCATTCCCTACCGGTCGGCACCTGCCTATGGTTTGGAAGAAGACTATCCAATTTGCGTGATAGGGGTACTATCTCCTAAGCCAAGGAGTACTCGCAATCTGAGAGAGAAGGTAAAAGAAAAAGACAACTGAATAGTCCTATTCATTTTCTCCAGAACCAGAAACCATCCTCGAATTACTTCGAGTTCGTATATAACCATACGATGGTTTTGTCCAATGGAAGTGGACGTTCGTAGTAATACGGGGTATCCTGGAGAAAAGGGTAAAAGTAGGAGTGGCAATGAGGTCTGCAACTCTGACAATCCAAAAGCTAGTGTTAAGAAGGTTCGGTCAACTTGGTCACTGAGTCATAGTCTAGGGTCGAGTCAATGGTCGCTGCCAAAGAGAGAGAGAAAAGAAACACTCAGCGTGCACTCTAACTTAGATCAGAATGGTTATCACTTTATCTAATCAGGAAACCTCCCACTGTAACGTCAAATTCTTCCCCAAACCTGAAAGAAGAATTAGCCGGGATCACCCGAGGAGTAAACCAACTCATCAGTGGGAATCGGGATCCAACTATCATCGCATGATAACGTGACGGAATCCGCTCACGTAATCACACTCCAGAAGGTATGCGCATATCTGGCAAGTTTCAGTTCTTTTGAAACTCCCGATGTGATTTTTACCCCATGCTCTTATGACCTTGGCGTGAGGTCAAAATGTCATAAGTCACATGTCAAGTTCTACCCATCATTATCCAGGTTAATTTGAACCCACTGGTACATACCCTTGACGAAGGCCAAAATAGTAGTACGACTGTCCCAAACCAACGCATCTATCTATGCTGCAGATAAATATCCGGCAGCTACCAATCACTATGCCTTGGCGTGAGGTCAAAATACATAGCTTGAATACTACCGAATATTTAACTGAAATGATGGAGGGCTACGAATGGTTTCTGGCGAAAACCTTTAACGTAATGAACTTGATATCGTTGAAGGAACTGATAGCTTTTAAAAATATAGTGACGAAAACCTTTGCTAAAGAGGTCACTCCCGGTGAAGGGATCTCGGCTCTTTCCCCGTAGAATGAGGTACAGGATATTCCAACTGAATACCACGATGCAAAGCAAAAGTAAACGGCTATAGTGAAGTTACTGCCCTGACGCAAACTTTTGTCCAAGGGGTCACTCCCGGTGAAGGGATCTCGGCCCTTGCCTCGTCGACTGAGGAGAAGGATATTCCAACTGAATACCACTGTGCAAAACAAAAGTGAACGCCCTTGCAATAACAGCTTTTTGAAAAAGTGTTCCAACAATATCAGAATAGGTTTGTTTAGCTTGCATTGATCCGAATCAACGCAGTCCCATCAATTGATCACACTACAAAAGAACGAAAATAATGATGTATGTATATGCCATCCGCATTCGCCACTGGGTCCCGTCATCACCCGTTAGGTTACTTAACTAACGACAGAGCGGGGACTGGACTAGCGCGGATGCAAAACATATACAACATCTACTAGTATATATAATATATAATTTTCGCTCAAGGCGTGATAAAATGCAACATCACAGAAATGTACAGCATCACAGAACAATACAGATATCTGGGATCCCCGGGTTTCACAGAGCCGCTGCTGAAACCCGACGTTCCCCTGGTCGTGTGGATAGCCTGTGCAATGAAATCCTAGTCCCCTACGGGCGCGACAAGTTACCCGCCAAAACCTGAAGCGAGGCAGCCCCCTTCATCAACGTGAATGGACCTCCCAGCACTTCACGGAATCCGGTAACTTGGGCACCCCTCCTGGGTCAACCTATACCCCCTACGAGTGCGGCGAATAGCCCTGCCAATTCTAGAGTAAAGCCCCCTCCGTCTCAATGCCATGAGATGCGGGCTTGTTGCCCTCTAGAACCCGTGCACCCCTCCGCGGGGTAATCCTAGTACAGAAAGTAAAATATACATACAACGGGTACATCGACCGCAACCTGGTCGTGCCCCAAAATAATAATACAAACAGGCAGTGACGGCAGTCCACATGTCGGACGCTCGCCCCGCAATATCAAATGTACATATAAAAAAAAACTGTACTACCACTGCAACCAGGCTATCCCCCATGACCGATCCGCAACAACACAGTAATACACAGAACATCAACGTGAAGGTCACGTTCGCAAATCTGTCTAACCGGGCTATAGCAGTTAGACAGGACTTACCGATCAAGTGACATTCACGGTCGCAGATATAATGTAAATACTGTGAACTAGCATGTTTAAAATATCCGATCGAACAAATTTATCAAAGTGGGCCCCAAGCAGTACTGTAGCACTCACAGAAAATCTGGGCCCAAAAAGAATATCCCAAAACCCCTATTTTTAACACATAAGCTATCTGCGAAATTTTGATCAAGTGATCAATCAAAAGCGCGGCGGAACCGCGGCCCAAGCATGGGTTTGGCCGCGGTTCCGCGGCGGTTTGGAGAGATCGCGCCACCAAATTTTCACAGATTGCTTCTATATCCATGCACAGTACTCTGAGACAACCAGAAAATTTTTTTGAGCCAAAATAATTTCGACAGAGAACACATGTGCATTGAAAATACGGTTTTGGGGGATTTTGTTCGATCGAGTTCTAAACATACTAGAGCAAGCTAGGCATGGTTAATGGCGTGGCTTTGATACAAATGTAAGTCCGCGGCGGCGCCCCGGCCGTCGATCCGACGCCGGAAACGCGGAAACAAAAACTTTCAAAAGTATTGAACCGGCACCACCGCGCACTTTTCACCCGGATCGGGCCATTAACCTAGTTACAAGCAAACAAGAAAAGAGTAGAGAAGTATACCAAGCGATCCGTGTCCTTCGGTCTTCGTCTCCACTCCGATCTCCCGCGGAAATTCCGTTCATCTCCTCCTCGTCGGAAAAGGCACCACGTAGCCGAGTTCTTTTACGGGCTCCCACCTCTGGACCGAGGCAACTCGGGCGCGAAGTTGGCTAGCCGACGCGTCCAAGATTTGCTGTAGACTAGTGTTGAAACCATTGTCTCTTTGAGGGTTTTCAAGTTGCCTTTGGATTGAGGGAAATATAAACAATGGAGATGAATGATTTTTGGTAGCAAGCAAAATACATGAGATGAACATTTTTCTCTCCAAATGAAATTCCTCTCACCCTCACCAATAATGGCCGGCCCTCTCATTTCAAAAATGGTGGAGAGAAAAGATCAAAACCAAGAAGGGAGGTGATGGTAGGAAAAGTAGAGGATGACCACACCAAAAGGTTATGATAACAACATCATGTCAACCTTCATCTCATTTCTAATCACAAATAAAGCAAAGAAGGGATGGAAAAAGAATCTCAACATGATGCCACATAATGCAAGAAAACTCCTCCACAAAATGTTATTTGTACACTTGCAAATAACCCCTCCAACGGAAAGTCCGGCCGCGAAAGAACAAAGGAAAACCGGCCGGAACGGAATGCAAACTGACAACTTCAGAAAACTGATCCCGTAATAAATTACAGGAAAACCCCGCTACTGCAAATACATGCCCGCATTTGTATTCCCACTGAACACAAATGCAAAGAGACAATATCTACACTATCTAATACTAGGATCCGGCTTAAGCCAAAGCCGGCTAGTAAAAACCGTCCGATCACGATCCGTGCAATACCGCACGTATCTGATCGAACCCTGCCATATCTCCATACGGCCTCTACAACGTTTCGCCCGAAACTTGAGTAACTGTGTGTGTGGTGGACTCTAAAGACTTGTCAATACTATGGCTGTGGATTTAACCACTAGCACGTCAGAGGTATTAGCCATACGTGACGGGCTACCAGCTATTGACCAAAAGGGACGTCGATGAGCGAACTCATCCTGACACCCTACTAAGCCTGTCAGTGACAATATCCGTACAGTCCGGTCCGTTCGTCTATGAGTATCGCATGGCGGGCCTAGGGGGTTGGTAAAAGTCAGACCCCAAAAAGCGGTACAAGTCATGTCGGAGTGCAGCCCAGAACACCCTGAGATACTACTGGAATACCTACCAGCAAATCTCCTGTCTTGGCCAAGGACTTTTCATGTTCTGGCTCTCCTAGACACAGCGCGACCTCACCCCCAATACCGGGAGATACGAACCCCTGCAGATCCGCTCACTGCCTCCATGTGGCTCAGGACTGTACCCAACTAAAACCTGTTTGCACGACTCCTTTGAGCCGTGGTAGGGTAATAATCAAAGCACAGTGGGAACTCACACGAGACAAATGACGATCTCAGGTCGATGAACTAACCTGTACACATGTCACCTGGGAACTGCTATCTGACGTCTGGTAAAATCCCAACTAGCAGGTTCCCGGCGAGTCCTATCCGGTGTACTCATAACCCAATGAGCACCTGTATAAATCTTAGGTGAACCAACTGACTGTAACACCGTAGGATGTGTTTAGTGGCTAATTATATTTTAATATGTGATTTTAATAAAAAGTTTACCAAATTGATTTTCAAATAAATTTTCCAATTTAATAAATATTTTTCTAGAATTTTACCAAGCTTGCACAAACTTGTGCATGTAAACTAGGACTAAAATTTGGGTTATACCATGTTTCACAACCATGGTGAATTAAACCCCTTGTTAAGACAAAAGATTTTAAGTAAGGTTAGGTTTGGTTTAACTATAAAAAAGGGATTTAAAATATGTTTTGTTGACTTGAGAGAGAGGCATGGCAAGCCCATGCTTGCCATTAATGTGGAGAGAGAGAGAGGAATGGGGGGGCTTGACCCTAAGCATTTTCAATACCTTGCTTGCAAACTCCCTCTCATTTTTCCTCACTCATTCACTCTCTCACTCTCTCACACAGACACACCAGCCTCAGCTCCAGAAGTTGCAGCAGCAGCAGCATCAAGCACCAGCACCAGAACAGCAACAGCAACTGCATCAGCATTCCAGCAGCAGCAGCTCATCCCCAGCAGCCCCAGCTCCATGTAGCAGCAGCCCCATATGCAGTAGCAGCCCCAGCACCCCATCGACAACCCTAACAACAGCAACATCACCAAAAAACAACAAAAACAACAACAATAAGCAACTGCATCAGCATTCCAGCAGCAGCAGCTCATCCCCAGCAGCCCCAGCTCCATGTAGCAGCAGCCCCATATGCAGTAGCAGCCCCAGCACCCCATCGACAACCCTAACAACAGCAACATCACAAAAAAACAACACAAACAACAACAATAAGCAGCAGCATCAGCAGTAGCAGTGGCAGCAGCTTCTGTACAGAAGCAGTTCCTGTAGCAGCCTCCTCTTCTTCTCTTCTTCTCCTGAACCAGCGTAGTAGGGTCAAGCGAGGTATAAATTCTGGGCTTCACTTGCTTGTGTGCTAGACTTGTGAGTTGGTTGAGTTTATTTAGTGTGTTTGGTAGTTGATTATCACTAGACTTGGTGTTTTAGCGATAATTGTGGTAATTAGTAAGATCCTTGCTTAAGTTAGGTTAATTTTAGTTAGACTAGGTTAGTTAGGAGCTATTGAGGCCAGGTAAACCTAGGTAACCCCAGTTTACACTAAAATACCCTGAACTTTCATGTTGGTGCCAATTGTGACTTTTAAGCAAAAATTTAGAATTCTGTTATCTGCTGTTACCCAGGTGACTTCAGAATAAAATTGAGTGGACCCCAGCATACTAGTAACAACCTGACCCCACCACCAGAGCCCGACCCCACCACTCTAACCTAGGGCCGCCGAAATAATCTTTCTGGCCGCAATTTGCGGCCAGAACAGGGAGTTTGGGGTTCGGGTTTTCAGGGTTGGTGTCTGCTATGTTTTGTAGGTCCAGGGTATATGTAGTTTTGTAATATTGTAGCTTGGATAGAATCTGGAGCTATATGTCGTTTTCTGGTGTTTTTAAGTTTGCGCGATACGCGAGTGGGTTTGTGAATCAGCGTATCGCGGCGTGTCGGGCTGAGTCGTAGACGCGTGCACACACGTTCCAGCGTATCGCACACACGCGCGTTGATTCGCGACGCGAGTTTCACGTTTTGTTTCGTTATCACGTTTTGAGAGATTCTTGCTTATATAATTTGATTCCTTGTGTAAATTCCAGGTTCACCGGCAAGCACGTCAGACGTCGTCAGGAAAGGGAAGCAGGTTGTCGGCTATACTTAGCATGCGACCAGGTGAGTAGATTTCACATCTACGGGGATATCGCCCGCATGGCGTCCTACGTCAGGGCTGATAGGACCTTATAGTGTCCCTTATATATATATTGCATGTTCATGGTTACTATCTAGTGCATTGCATACCTACTGCACACATCACATTGGATCATTGCATTGTAGCTTATTTATATGTGACATGACTTGATATTCATACTTGATACATATATCACATCGGATCATTGCATTGTGGCTCATTTCTATGTAACATGACTTGATATACATACTTGGTGCACATATCACGTCACAATTACTTGTATTATTGGTTGAGATTTCATGTGATTTCTGGATTTGGAAACCGTGGCCTTTTTAAATAAGTAATCATTTAAAAACCCGGTTCCCTTGATATGATATTTTGGAGCGTCACCCCGTGTTTTCTCGGTGCTAGAGGCATGTTTTGAGAGAGGGCTGACCCGGACTGATGGATGCCCGATGTATTGAGAGAGGGCTGACCCGGACTGACGGATGCCCGATGTATTGAGAGAGGGCTGACCCGGACTGACGGATGCCCGATGTATTGGGAGAGGACTGACCCGGACTGACGGATGCCCGATGTATTGAGAGAGGGCTGACCCGGACTGACGGATGCCCGATGTATTGCGAGAGGGCTGACCCGGACTGACGGATGCCCGATAAAGGATGTTTTGCGTGTCGATGCTAGACACGAGTATTTATGAGATTTGGGTGCCGATGTTAGGCACTCGGGATTTTCAGAGATGTACAGGATTTGAGGGCCGAGGAGAGTGCCGGCGCATGAGCTATTTTTGGGAGATCTGGGTGCATTGAGAAACCGGTTATATATTCCACGTTGACATTCCATGTAGATATTATATTGCCCCTGCTCAGCATTTGTACATCATCCTGTAGATGCATTACCTGTTAGAGCATTGTACCTCATCCGGTAGTACAGTACCCTATAGAGCACTTGCATGGTTATCGCACATACTACTTATCACATATTGATATCATCTGTTCGCATATGATAGAGTAGCGTGGTACGTGCATGCTCGTGATTAACTTTATATGTTATCTCTATTCACGAGTTGGCAACTCACCCCCGTTGTGCCACAGTGTTTGCAGGTCGCCTTCGGAGTAGTCGCGGCAGGCTGCGGTTGCATCTTTTGATACAGATACCCCCATAGTTGGTGTACTAGCTCTTTTGCTGATAGGTGGGTTTTGTGCGGTATCTGTTTATCTTTCAGTATGTACATTGTTGTATCTAGTATTCTCCATCTACCATGTATGTATTTGACTTAGAGACAGTGTGAGGACGATGATGTATTATTTTGTATTCTGGTGTCGAGCTCGTTGTGAGCCGGCTGTACTTGCAGTTTATTCTATCTTTGTTGTTCCCACTTGTGGATCATGATCTTCGCTACGGCATCGTATATTGCTATCTTGGTGATTGTTTACTTAGATTTCTTATCATGTTCGTAAGTGTTTTCACTTAAAACTTATATCACTCTATACTTTCATTGGTTTGATTTCTGGGTTTTCGGTTCACTTAGTCGCGTTACGCCTGTAGACGTTACGTGGTTAAGTGCCGGTCACGGGCCAAACTTTGGGTCGTGACAAAGTTGGTATCAGAGCGTAGGTTTTACCTTCGGAGTGTAGGATGACCCTGGTATGATGGAGTAGGTAGCTGCAGCAGAGTGGCGTAGCGTACGCATGTTCCGCGGCATACTCACGACACGGTACTCCGCCTACGCGACCTTAGGACTTATTGATTTAAATTCCTCCTTGAGTATATACATTCTTTCAATTCGATTTCTGTATCCTTATCGAATCCTGTTGTTTCTGATAGCCAATATGCTGCCAAGGACTACGAGGGCGCAGAGAGCGGCCGCGAGAGCCGAGGTTCGAGTTGATTCATCTGAAACGAGGACTAATCCGAGTAGTACTCCTGTTGTACCAGGACAGATTGTTTCCCCTATGACAGCTCAGATCGCTAGACTAGTGGTAGAGATGCAGGGCCTACGCCAGGTGATGAGCTCATTGGTAGAGGTCGTTCGAGCACAGCGACAGATGGTTGCCACCCCTGTTACCCAGTTGTTCCTTGCGATCATCATGCAGTATTCCGTCCCCTACATAGCACCGGTGGAGGCAGCCCCCGTTTACGAGACACGTCTTCCATAGACCATGAGAATTCCGGAACAGTTGTGGAATCATATTGGTGTACCAGCCCAGAGCAGAGGCTTAGGACGAGGACAGTCGTTTGGCTTCCATCCCCAGGCAGGACAGCATTCAGTGCGTAGGTGTTTACGATGCGGAAGCCTTCAACACCTCATCAGGCAGTGTTTCTTCACAGCACGTCAGGGTCATGTTCTGAGACGTCGTGGACACGGAGGGTTTGCACAGAGGGGTCAGGCTAGTAGAGGAGGAGTTCGGTCAGTCGCAAATGAAGGACATGCACAAGTTTTCACTTCGACTCATCGGGACGCGCGGGTATCCAATGCTGTGGTTTCAGGTACTCTTTCGGTTTGTCCTTTGTTGCACACGTATTGTTTGATCCGGATCCTTGTGCTCATATGTTTTCACATACTCGTACGTATCCACACACCTTGTGCCGAGTTTGGGTAGAGAGTCCGGTTTGCTTGGTCAATCGCTGGTTGTGACTACTCCTGCGGGAGAGTCGTTTGTTGCTAGGCACGTGTTCCGATCCTGTACCGTCCGTATAGGCGATAGAGAGTTGCCGGTCGATTTGATCCTTCTTGAGATGCTGGACTTCGACGTTCTTTTGGGCATGGATTGGTTAGCCACGCGCTATGCTTTTGTTGACTACCGCCAGCTGAACAGGGAGACAGAGCGGAACAGATATCTTTTGCCACGCATCGACGATTTGTTCGACCAGCTTCAGGGGGCAGGATACTTTTCGAGGATCGATTCGCGATCGGGCTACCATCAGCTACGGGTTCGACGGGAGGATATTCCTAGGACAGCCTTCCGCACACGTTGCGGCCATTATGAGTTTTTGGTGATGTCGTTCGGACTCACCAACGCGCCAGCAGCATTTATGGATTTGATGAACCGTATTTTCCGGCCGTATCGTGATCTGTTCATTCTAGTGTTTATTGACGATATCTTGGTGTATTCTCAGAGTAGAGAGGAGCACGAGCAGCACCTGCAGATTACACTGCAGACCTTGAGGGAGCATCAGCTTTTCGCCAAATTCTCCAAGTGTGCCTTCTGGCTAGACAGCGTAGACTTCTTGGGGCACGTGATTACACGAGATGGTATATGCGTCGACCCGAGGAAGATAGAGGCAGTTCGGAGTTGGCCTAGACCACGTCAGTGACGGAGATTCGCAGCTTTCTAGGGCTGGCAGACTACTACCGGCGATTGGTGCAGGACTTCTCTCGCATTGCTACACCTTTGACCGGGTTGACCCGGAAGGGAGTTCGCTTCGATTGGACAGAGGAGTGTGAGCACAGTTTCCAGCAGCTACGGGCTCTACTGACTACGACACCAGTGCTATCATTGCCTTCAGGATCAGGCGGATTTGTGGTCTACTGCGATGCTTCACGAGTAGGGCTGGGGATGCGTTTTGATGCCGCATGACAGGGTGATTGCGTAAGCTTCGCGGCAATTAAAGAAACATGAACAGAATTACCCTACTCATGATCTGGCGATGGCTGCAGTGGTCTTTGCACACAAGATCTAGCGACATTATCTGTATGGAGAGTCGTGCCAGATATTCACCGACCACAAGAGCTTAAAGTACATATTTCAGCAGCGAGACCTGAACCTTAGACAGCACCGATGGATGGAGTTAGTGAAGGACTACGATTGTGAGATCTTGTATCACCGGCAGGGCGAATGTAGTGGCGTATGCTTTGAGCAGGAGGCCCGGGGGTAGTCTATCCTGTTTGAGCGCAGTACAGAGGCAGTCGTCGGCGGATTGGCAGATCTTATGCAACAGCCGGGTACAGTTCGAGTTTACGCCGATCGGAGGACAGATGACTCATGTTCGTGGACGCCCACAGTTGCTTAACCTTATACATGAGGCACAGCACAGTGATGACCGCCGTTCAGAGATCAGGACACAGATGGGACATGGCAGATTTTCCGAGTTCGTGATCGATGATCAGGGGATACTACGATTTGGAGCTAGACTGTGCGTACCAGATGCTGAGGGATTGCGGCGCGAGATTCTTGAGGACGCACATCGGTCGATATATAGTGTTCATCCCGGTTCCACCAAGATGTACGACGATATGAGAGATGTTTACTGGTGGGACGGTATGAAGAGGGACATTGCAGATTTTGTGTCGAGATGCCTGACTTGTCAGCAAGTCAAGGCTGAGCACCAGAGGCCGCGGGAGAGCTACAGCCGTTACCCATTCCGGAGTGGAAATGTGAACAGATATCTATGGACTTCATTGTGGGTCTACCCAGGACTAGTCGAGGGTATGACTCCATCTGGGTGATCGTGGATCGTTTGACGGAAGCGGCTCACTTCCTACCGGTGAAGACGACTTTCGGATTTGCCCAGTATGCCCAGATTTACATTGATGAGATTGTACGACTGCACGGAGTTCCGACATGCATCGTGTCCGATAGAGGCACCCAGTTTACCAGCCGGCTATGGCAGAGGCTTCAGGAGGCTTTGGGCACTCGCTTGAGTATCAGCACAGCATTCCAACCGCAGACCGACGGGCAGTCAGAGCGGACAATTCAGACTCTCGAGGACATGCTCAGAGCATGCGTTTTAGACTTCGGAGGTAGCTGGGATCATCATTTGCCCTTAGTAGAGTTCTCCTACAACAACAGCTACCAGGAGACCATTCAGGTGGCACCGTTTGAGGCTCTTTATGAGAGGAGATGCAGATCACCCACCTGTTGGACGGAGCTCAGTGAGAGCAGTATCTTAGGGCCACAGATTGTGGAGGAGACGACAGCGAAGATCCAGTTGATTCGCGATTGGATGAGAGCAGCCCAGAGTAGGCAGAGATCTTATGCGGACCGTCGTCGACACAGACTTGAGTTTTCTGTTGGTGATCATGTTTTCTTGAGGGTCTCCCCAATGAAGGGCGTAATGAGGTTTGGAAAGAAAGGGAAGCTTAGTCCCAGATATGTGGGCCCCATTCGAGATCCTTGAGCATATTGGTGCAGTTGCGTATCGATTAGCCCTTCCGCCCAGTTTTCCAGACGTGCCTCCCGTAATTCACATTTTGATGCTTCGCAGATATCTTCATGATCCTTCGCACTTGATTCTGCATAAGGCCGTTCAGCTCGAGCGCGATCTTACGTTCACCGAGCAGCCAGTCGTGATCTTGGACCGTCAAGTGAAGAAACTTAGATCGAAGGTCTTGCCATCAGTAAAGGTGCTTTGGCGCAGCCCGAATGTGATGATATCACTTGGGAGGCCGAGGGCGAGATGCGGAAGAAGTTCCCTCATCTCTTTGAAGGTATGCGTAGCTTTATGTTTTAAATTCGGGGACGAATTTCTTTAAGGGGGGAAGATTGTAACACCCTAGGATGTGTTTAGTGGATAATTATATTTTAATATGTGATTTTAATAAAAAGTTTACCAAATTGATTTTCAAATAAATTTTCCAATTTAATAAATATTTTTCTAGAATTTTACCAAGCTTGCATAAACTTGTGCATGTAAACTAGGACTAAAATTTGGGCTATACCATGTTTCACAACCATGGTGAATTAAACCCCTTGTTAAGACAAAAGATTTTAATTAAGGTTAGGTTTGGTTTAACTATAAAAAAGGGATTTAAAATATGTTTTGTTGACTTGAGAGAGAGGCATGGCAAGCCCATGCTTGCCATTAATGTGGAGAGAGAGAGAGAGGAATGGAGGGGGGGGCCTGACCCTAAGCATTTTCAATCCCTTGCTTGCAAACTCCCTCTCATTTTTCCTCACTCATTCACTCTCTCACTCTCACACACACACACACCAGCCTCAGCTCCAGAAGTTGCAGCAGCAGCAGCATCAAGCACCAGCACCAGAACAACAACAGCAACTGCATCAGCATTCCAGCAGCAGCAGCTCATCCCCAGCAGCCCCAGCTCCATGTAGCAGCAGCCCCATATGCAGTAGCAGCCCCAGCACCACATCGACAACCCTAACAACAGCAACATCACCAAAAAACAACACAAACAACAACAATAAGCAACTGCATCAGCATTCCAGCAGCAGCAGCTCATCCCCAGCAGCCCCAGCTCCATGTAGCAGCAGCCCCATATGCAGTAGCAGCCCCAGCACCCCATCAACAACCCTAACAATAGCAACATCACCAAAAAACAACACAAACAACAACAATAAGCAGCAGCATCAGCAGTAGCAGTGGCAGCAACTTCTGTACAGAAGCAGTTCCTGTAGCAGCCTCCTCTTCTTCTCTTCTTCTCCTGAACCAGCGTAGTAGGGTCAAGCGAGGTATAAATTCTGAGCTTCACTTGCTTGTGTGCTAGACTTGTGAGTTGGTTGAGTTTATTTAGTGTGTTTGGTAGTTGATTATCACTAGACTTGGTGTTTTAGCGATAATTGTGGTAATTAGTAAGATCCTTGCTTAAGTTAGGTTAATTTTAGTTAGACTAGGTTAGTTAGGAGCTATTGAGGCCAGGTAAACCTAGGTAACCCCAGTTTACACTAAAATACCCTAAACTTTCATGTTGGTGCCAATTGTGACTTTTAAGCAAAAGTTTAGAATTCTCTTATCCGCTGTTACCTAGGTGACTTCAGAATAAAATTGAGTGGACCCCAGCCTACTAGTAACAACCTGACCCCACCACCAGAGCCCGACCCCACCACTCTAACCTAGGGCCGCCGAAATAATCTTTCTGGCCGCAATTTGCGGCCAGAACAGGGAGTTTGGGGTTAGGGTTTTCAGGGTTGGTGTCTGCTATGTTTTGTAGGTCCAGGGTATATGTAGTTTTGTAATATTGTAGCTTGGATAGAATCTGGAGCTATATGTCGTTTTCTGGTGTTTTTAAGTTTGCGCGATACGCGAGTGGGTTTGTGATTCAGCGTATCGCGGCGTGTCGGGCTGAGTCGTAGACGCGTGCACACACGTTCCAGCGTATCGCACACACGCGCGTTGATTCGCGATGCGAGTTTCACGTTTTGTTTCGTTATCACGTTTTGCGAGATTCTTGCTTATATAATTAGATTCCTTGTGTAAATTCCAGGTTCACCGGCAAGCACGTCAGACGTCGTCAGGAAAGGGAAGCAGGTGGTCGGCTATACTTAGCACGTGACCAGGTGAGTAGATTTCACATCTACGGGGATATCGTCCGCATGGCGTCCTGCGTCAGGGCTGATAGGACCTTATAGTGTCCCTTATATATATATTGCATGTTCATGGTTACTATCTATTGCATTGCATACCTACTGCACACATCATATTGGATCATTGCATTGTAGCTTATTTATATGTGACATGACTTGATATTCATACTTGATACATATATCACATCGGATCATTGCATTGTGGCTCATTTCTATGTGACATGACTTGATATACATACTTGGTGCACATATCACATCACAATTACTTGTATTATTGGTTGAGATTTCATGTGATTTCTGGATTTGAAAACCGTGGCCTTTTTAAATAAGTAATCATTAAAAAACCCGGTTCCCTTGATATGATATTTTGGGGCGTCACCCCGTGTTTTCTCGGTGCTAGAGGCATGTTTTGAGAGAGGGCTGACCCGGACTGACGGATGCCCGATGTATTGAGAGAGGGCTTACCCGGACTGACGGATGCCCGATGTATTGAGAGAGGGCTGACCCGGACTGACGGATGCCCGATGTATTGCGAGAGGGCTGACCCGGACTGACGGATGCCCGATGTATTGCGAGAGGGCTGACCCGGACAGACGGATGCCCGATGTATTGAGAGAGGGCTGACTCGGACTGACGGATGCCCGATGTATTGAGAGAGGGCTGACCCGGACTGACGGATGCCCGATAAAGGATGTTTTGCATGTCGATGCTAGACACGAGTATTTATGATATTTAGGTGCCGATGTTGGGCACTCGGGATTTTCAGAGATGTACAGGATTTGAGGGCCGAGGAGAGTGCCGGCGCATGAGCTATTTTTGGGAGATCTGGGTGCATTGAGAAACCGGTTATATATTCCACGTTGACATTCCATGTAGATATTATATTGCCCCTGCTCAGCATTTGTACCTCATCCTGTAGATGCATTTCCTGTTAGAGCATTGTACCTCATCCGGTAGTACAGTACCCTATAGAGCACTGGCATGGTTATCGCACATACTGCTTATCACATATTGATATCATCTGTTGGCATATGATAGAGTAGCGTGGTACGTGCATGCTCGCGATTACCTTTATATGTTATCTCTATTCACGAGTTGGCAACTCACCCCCGTTGTGCCACAGTGTTTGCAGGTCGCCTTCGGAGTAGTCGCGGCAGGCTGCGGTTGCATCTTTTGACACAGATACCCCCATAGTTGGTGTACTAGCTCTTTTGCTGATAGGTGGGTTTTGTGCGGTATCTGTTTATCTTTCAGTATGTACATTGTTGTATCTAGTATTCTCCATCTACCATGTTTGTATTTGACTTAGAGACAGTGTGAGGATGATGATGTATTATTTTGTATTCTGGTGTCGAGCTCGTTGTGAGCCGGATGTACTTGCAGTTTATTCTATCTTTGTTGTTCCCACTTGTGGATCTTGATCTTTTCTAAGGCGTCGTATATTGCTATCTTGGTGATTGTTTACTTAGATTTCTTATCATGTTCGTAAGTGTTTTCACTTAAAACTTATATCACTCTATACTTTCATTGGTTTGATTTCTGGGTTTTCGGTTCACTTAGTCGTGTTACTCCTGTAGACGTTATGTGGTTAAGTGCCGGTTATGGGCCAAACTTTGGGTCGTGACACTGACACCAGTGGCTTGTGAGACCGGCCACCGCCCCTCGTCGGGGTCTCGACTGTATACACTAGTCTACTGTGGAGAATCGATGCCCTGTCTCGAAACTCCCACGACTAGGGACCTTTTAAGGATGTGCTTATAGACTCCAGCTCTCACTTATATGATCACCCTCATACTGCTGGTAGTCAAGCAAGAATCCTAGGGGCTCTATCAACGTGTAATAGCGACTCGTAAGGTCACCTAAAGCAGTACACGATGATAAAGATAAACCAGATAGCATACTATCATCTTGAGTAAGACTGTCCTACTGGGACAGGTCCTCCCCTCAATCATTGCAATCACGTGCCTGTGATCCAATAATTGACTCTGAGGGCACTATCTCCAACAGTAACATGCCGCGCCCGTAGGGGTCTAGGATTTCATTGCACAGGCTATCCACACGACCAGGGGAACGTCGGGTTTCAGTAGCGGCTCTGTGAAACCCGGGGATCCCAGATATCTGTATTGTTCTGTGATGCTTATTACATTTCTGTGATGTTGCATTTTATCACGCCTTGAGCGAAATATTATATATTGATATATATACTAGTAGATGTTGTATATGTTTTGCATCCACGCTAGTCCAGTCCCCGCTCTGTCGTTAGTTAACTAACCTAACGGGACCCAGTGGCGAATGCGGAAGGCATATACGTACGTCATTATTTTCGTTCTTTGTGGTGTGATCAATTGATGGGACTGCATTGATTCGGATCAATGCAAGCTAAACAAACCTATTTGATGTTGTTGGAACCTTTTTCAAAAAGCTGTTATTGTAAGGGCGTTCTCTTTTGTTTTGCATAGTGGTATTCGGTTATGAATATCCAGCACCTCAGTCGACGAGGCAAGGGCCGAGATCCCTTCACCGGGAGTGACCCCTTGGACAGAAGTTTGCGTCAGGGCAATAACTTCACTATAGCCGATTACTTTTGCTTTGCATCGTGGTATTCAGTTGGAATATCCTGCACCTCATTCTACGGGGAAAGTGCCGAGATCCCTTCACCGGGAGTGACCTCTTTAGCAAAGGTTTTCGTCACTATATTTTTTAAAAGCTATCCGGTTCCTTCAACGATATCATGTTCATTACGTTAAAGGTTTTCGCCAGAAACCATTCGTAGCCCTCCGTCGTTTCAGACGGGTAGCACGTAGTATTCATGCTATGTTTGTTGGCCTTCGTCAAGGCATAGTGTATGGTAGCTGCTTGTTGCCTTTCTGCTGCATAGATAGATGCGTTGGTTTGGGACAGTCGTATAGCCTTGTTGGCCTTCGTCAAGGGCTTGTACGGGTGGGTTCAAATCAACCTGGAGAATGACGGGTAGAACTTGATATGTGACTTATAATTTGTTGGCCTTCGTCAAGGTCATAAGAGCATGGGGCAAAAATCACATCGGGAGTTTCTAAAGAAACTGAAACTTGCCAGATATGCGCATACCTTCTGGAGTGTGATAGCGTGAGCGGATTCCGTCATGTTATCATGCGATGATAGTTGGATCCCGATTCCCACTGATGAGTTAGTTTACTCCTCGGGTGATCCCGACTAATTCTTCTTTCGGGTTTGGAGAAGAATTTGAGGTTACAGTGGGAGGTTTCCAGATTAGATAAATTGGTAACCATTCTGATCTAGGTTAGAGTGCACGCTGAGTGTTTCTTTTCTTTCTCTCTTCGGCAGCGACCATTGACCCGACCCTAGACTATGACTCAGAGACCAAAATTGACCGAACCTTCTTAAACACTGGCTTTTGGATTGTCAGAGTTGCAAACCTCGTTGCCACTCCTACTTTTACCCTTTTCTCCAGGACACCCCGTATTACTACGAACGTCCACTTCCATTGGACAAAACCATCGTATGGTTATATACGAACTCGAAGGAATTTATTCGAGGATGGTTTCCGGTTCTGGAGGAAACGAATATGAATATTCAGTTGTCTTTTCCTTTTACCTTCTCTCAGGTTGCGAGTACTCCTTGGTTTAGGAGATAGTACACCTATTACGCAAATTGGATAGTCTTCTTCCAAACCTTAGGCTGGTGCCGAACGGTGGGGAATGAAGAAAACCAATTAGCATAACGATGGTGTGCAGAAGGTATTAAGTAAAGACATATTAAGGGATTGGTAAGAAGGCAAAGTAAATTGCGACTGATATTCACGACCAAACCAAGTATTTCTTCGCCAATCTTAAAATCACCTTTGTATTTCTCCAGAACACTCCGTATCACTACGAAGATCCACAGTTTATTGGATATTCCATCGTATGGTTATATACGAACTCGAAAGGAACTTGTTCCAGTTCGGGGATGGATTCTGGTTCAGGAGAAATAGGAATAAGGTTTATTCGGTTGTCTTTTATCTTCATCTTCTCTCGCATTGCGAGTGCTCCTAGGATTAGGACAGTACACCCATTATGCTTATTGGATAGTCTTCTTCCAAACCATAGGCTGGTGCTGAACGGTAGGGAAGGAAGAAAACCATTTGGCCTAAAGGGGTGTGCAGAAGGTAATGAATAAAGATATATAAAGGGATTTGGAGAGGTGGCAAAGAAATATACGGTTACAGTTGTGAATCTGGATAATGGAAGAGGCATTACTAGGAATACCGGGATACCCCATCGACACATTTTAATGTTTTAGTTTCACCCTGTACTGTTAAAAGAAAACTGATTTCCCAATTAGTCCTTACTCCAGGGTATGTATTTACCAGGTATGATTCTCACATCTGTATGGTTTTACAGATGATGAGTGGGAGTAAGTTATTGGGAATTAGGTGATCATGCTCATTATATCGGGATTCGTTGTAATCGGTGATATTTGAGGAAGCCACCTTGGTTGTTTGCCGGACGGCAAATATTTGGTTTTGAATATCCGTTCTTGTGCACCAATTTCAAATTGATATATCTGTACGTCTATTTTCATAGAGTGAGATATACCTTTTTGAGATTATGTCCATGACATTTACCTATATCAGTGGATGGTTAGGTAAGGAGCATTAAGCAGCGGTGTAATTCTACTTAACCATAAGTACAGTTTTCAACCTACGACACACAGTGAATGAGTCACTAGACTCAGGGGACTTATACAGAGTATTGTATATTGTCCAATGTGCATTAGGACAGAGGGATTGGTACTCGTACTATGTTTGGTTTACTTATGACTTCTCTACATTTTAGACAGGTGTTTCGTAAAAACACAGGGTCCGAATTTTGAGAAGTTATAAGTATATGAATAAAGTAGAGAACCAGGTATTGCAAGTATCAGGATTCTTCAAGGTGATCGAAGATGTAGATACTTGAGTATGGTATTCAGTTGATAGTAATGGTTAAGAGAACTTTCTTCTCTTTCAGGTTACTCATAATTGGAAGTATTCCTAAGTTGAGTAACGCTGATCGGCTTCCTTCCATTTTAGTTGACATGCACTGGGGACAGCTACATGATTTGAATCTGGTTCAATTAAATCAGTGCCTCTGTTTCTATATTGGATATAGAACAGTTCATATCTTAACGATGTTAAGGTACGGGGAGTTGTACGGCTTATGCTTAAAACCAGACACTGGATGACTCAAGACACGTTTCTGTAATGGCTGTTTGTGGGTTGACCCAGGCTATGACAAGGGTTGATTTTCTACCATCTGGAAGATCAATAATGATATTATTCTTGACTCGCCACAGTTTTTGCCACAGTTTTAATAAAAATGGATTTTTTCAGAAAACAGTAGTGGGAGTATAGTAGAACTGGAAGTGATTCCAGAACCGCAAACGATTACTGAAGATTTGATAAGAACCTAAAGATTCAATCTAGTTTGACATTCCATTAGCCACTCCGCAGATATGGTGGGTAACCTCAGGCACTCGAGAGGTACTTCGGTATGCTCAAGGACGGTGGCAGGGAGGTTCTTGTTTACCCAGACTTACCATTGCTGTTGTTCCAGACTGTGAGACCCGGCAGGAGGATGAGTATAGCGTCGTTCTAAACTAGCTTTAGAAGTGCACGTGTATATGACTCTGCCAGAGGGTTGTCGTAGTCAGTGGGAGCAGCAGAAGCATGGTGGACAAGTGGCTTATGTCTATTTATAGACTAAAGCAGATATAGCTGAGATAGATCATCTATTTCTGATGTGACAGTCATAGGTTTGACTTCATCAGAATAGGGGATGGATCTGTTAAGAAGGTAGTAGGGTGTGATGTCCTGGTATTTGGATGACATACACAGAGTAGGAAGTGAAATTCCTATACTACGATCGGTTATACTTTGGTTGTCACACAGTAGTTTCTCCACATAGGACTCGGATATTGTATCAAGACATACTGGTTATTGGATTGTAACACCTTAGGATAAGGGTTAGTGAATAGTTATAATTAAATAATGGTTTTTAATAAAAGTTTACCAAATTGTGTTTTAAATATTTTTCCTAATTTAATAAATATTTTTCCAAAATTTTCCTAAGCTTGCACACACATGTGCATGTAAACTAGGTTTTTTTAAATCAAGTAAATACCATAATTATTGACCATGGTGGGTTAATCTTTTAGGATTAATTCTTTTGGGTTTTAAGTAAGTTTAATTAGATAATTAAAAAGGTTGCTTTATTTGAATTTTAGTTTAAGTGTTGACTTGTGAGACAGAGGGAGAGTGCATCATGGCTTTAGGCCATGCTTGCATTAAATGAGGTGTGAGAGAGGGGGGGGTGACTTTTGTGTGAATGATTATGGTGGCTCTCAACTCCTTTTGTTGTCCTCTCTCATTTCTTTTTCTCTCAACACTCACACAACACACCAACACACTCACACCCACACTTACCATCAGCTCCAGAACCACAGCACCCAGCAGCAGCAAGCAGGCACAGCAACAGCAGCAGCAAGCAGAGGCAAGCACAGCAGCAGCAGCAGGCACAGCAGTGAGCAGCAGCAGCCCCAGTTCCAAGTGCAGCGACTTCTCTCCACTTCTTCTTCTTCTTCCTGCAGCTCCCTAGGGTCGAGAGTGAGGTATACTTCCTGTCTTATCCCCTAGTTAGCTTAGATTGTGTAGTTGTGCATCGGTTAATGGATATTGGTGCGTTTTAGTGTGATATGGGATGTTTAGAAGGAACTTTGAGCTAATGAGGTGTAGATTGGTTTCAGTGGGATGCTTGAGGTTTGTTATGACCATGTAAACTTAGTCGAACCCCTATTACAATAAAATACCACCAGTTTCACCATTCGATGCCATATGTCGTATTTGTGCAAATGTGAGTTTTCTGGAACTGCTATTGACACGGTGAGTTCAGAATGAAATTGAGAGGACTGTAGTATGGTGGAGAGGTGCTGATAGCATGGTTTTAACCCGACCCCCAAACTCTTCACTTTGGCCGCCAAAATCCTCATTCTGGCCGCAATTTGCGGCCAGATAGGTAGGGATCTGGGTGTTGTTTGGTCTAGTGGGTGTCTGCCAGAGTGTGTAGTGTTTTGGTATATATATTTTTGTAAGTTCAGTTCTGTAGGAAAATCTGGGACCAATTACCTGTTTTGCCGTTTTTCTAAACCTTCGCGACACGCGTGATACGTGAGTAGGTTTGGGTTCCTGCGTATCGCGGCGCGTCGGGGTAGTTTCGTGGCGCGTGATTACACGTTTTAGCGTATCGCGCACACGCGCGACTAGTTTGCGACACGAGTTTCTAGCTTGACCGTAATGTCGCGTTTTTGGTAAAATTGAGCTTATATGTGTGATATGTTAAGTGATTTTAGGTTCGCAGGCCAGTGAGACGGACGCTGCGAAGAAGGGAAAGCAAGTCGTCGGCTACACTTAGCGCGAGACACGGTGAGTAGATTTCACATCTACGGGGATATCGCCCGCATGGCGTTATGCGTCAAGGCTGATAGGACTTTGTTATTATATGTTTCATGCACCCCATAGACTGTCATTGCATATTGCATTCCCTGCTATACATATATACATATTGCTTAGAACTGATAGAACTGCCATGATCATACTATTGTATATTGTTGTAACTCATCTATACATGACATGACTTGGACTTCATACTTGATACCTATATCACATTGGATCATTGCATTGTAGTTCATTTTTATGTGACATGACTTGATATACATATTTGATGCACATATCACATCACAATTACTTGTATTATTGTTGGGATTTCATGTGATTTCTGGATTTGGGAACCGTGCCCTTTTCAAATAAGTAATCATTAAAAAACCCGGTTCCCTTGATATGATAATTTGGGGCGTCGCCCCGTGTTTTCTCGGTGCTTGAGGCACGGATTGATAGAGGGCTGACCCGGACTGACGGATGCCCGATGGATTGATAGAGGGCTGACCCGGACTGATGGATGCCCGATGGATTGATAGAGGGCTGACCCGGACTGACGGATGCCCGATGGATTGATAGAGGGCTGACCCGGACTGACGGATGCCCGATGGATTGATATAGGGCTGACCCGGACTGACGGACGCCCGATATATTGAGAGAGGGATGACCCGGACTGACGGATTCCCGGTATATACTTGAAAGAGGGCTGACCCGGATTGACGGAGGCCCGATACAGGATGTTTTGCGTGTCGATGCTAGACACGAGTATTTATGATATTTGGGTGCCGATGTTGGGCACTCGGGATTTTCAGGGATATACAGGATATGAGGGCCGATGGAGTACCGGCGTTTGAGATGTTGGGATTTGTGGTGCATACATACTTATGTAGTCCACCTCGATACTTCATGTAGATACTATATCCCCATGCTCAGCATTCATTATCACATCTCATCCTGTAGTATATCACCTGATAGAGGACTGGTATTATTATTATGCATACTGCCACATCGCATTGATATAATCTGCTGACATTAGTAGAGCCACGCTATATGTGCATGCTTGCGATTACCTTTATATGTTATCTCTATTCACGAGTTGGCAACTCACCCCCGTTGTGCCACAGTGTTTGCAGGTTGCCCTTGGGAGTAGTCGCGGCTGGCTGTTACCGCATCTTTTGGCACAGATACCCCTTTTGAGCAGAGATAGTCTTTTGCTGATAGGTGGGTTTTGTACGGTATCTGTTATATTTCAGTTGTATATTGATGTATCTAGTATTCTCCATCTACCTTTCTGTATTGACTTAGAGACAGTTGTGAGGGCGATATGTATGATTTTACATTCTGGTGTCGAGCTCGCATGTGAGCCGACTTTACTTTATACAGTCTTATCTTTTATGATATTGTCCTTGTTTCACTGTGTATTCTTCGCTACGGCGTCGTATATCATATTGTGATGCTTCATTCTTGTCACTTGTTATTTCTGCTACACCTTGTTTTTACCCGTCTTTCGGGGCTAATGTTTTAAAAGGGAAATGTTACCAAAATTATAAAACTTAAAACTTTTGAACTTAAAAAGGATTTCTACTAAATAAATGGAAGTTTTTCGGACATGTACGATTGTTTTTACAAAATGTTTTAAAATCACTCTATATTTATTGGTTTTGATTTCTGGGTTCGGCTTACTTAGCCGCGTTACGCCTGTAGACGTTGCGTGGTTAAGTGCCGGTCACGAGTCGAATTCTCGGGTCGTGACAAAGTTGGTATCAGAGCTTAGGTTTTACCTTCGGAATGTAGGATGACCCTGGTATGATGGAGTAGGTAGCTGCAGCAGGGTAGCGTAGCGTGCGTATGTTCCGCGGCATACTCACGACACGGTACTCCGCTTACGCGACCTTAGGACTTATTGATTTGATCCCTCCTTATATTCTTGCGATTCGATTTCCGTGTTCTTATTGAATCCATATTTTCTTTCAGCCATTATGCCGCCTAAGACTACGAGGGCACAGAGAGCGGCCGCGAGGGCCGAGATTCGAGTTGACTCGTCCGAGACGAGAACTGATCCGGGCAGTACGCCGGTTGTACCCGAGCAGGCTGTTCCTGCCGTGACAGAGCAGATCGCCACGTTAGGAGCTGGTATGCAGGAGATGCGCCAGACGGTGGGATCTGGCATGCAGGAGATGCGCCAGATGATAGGATCGCTAGTTGAGATGCTTCGAGCGCAGCGACCAGAGGTAGCTCTACCAGTTCCAGAGACCGTGATGGTACCTACAGCACAGCCAGTTGCCCCTGCGGCCACGGAGGTGATTACAGTATCGCTATCAGAGTTTATGAGGCTGAAGCCTCCGGTTTTCACAGGCACCGATACAGCCGATGACCCACAGTCTTTCATCGACAGGATGGCCAGGATATGCCGTTCCCTCAGATGCGCAGATGCGAGATGGGTCGAGTTCGCGAGCTTTCGCCTGGAAGGTCTTACGCAGAAGTGGTGTGATTCCGTGGAGAAGGACAGAGCAGCAGGTCTTCCTCCTATGACCTGGACGGAGTTCGTGACTATATTTCTAGCCCGTTTCCTTCCCCGGAGTGTTAGAGATGCCCGAGCACGCAGGTTTGAGTCTTTGCGCCAGACGCCAGGGATGACAGTGGCAGAGTATGACGTACTGTTTACAGAGCTAGCAGTCTACGCCCCACATTTAGTGGCCACCGAGGAGTTGCGAGCCCGGAGATTTGTTCGAGGCTTGATTTCACCAGTGTTCCTCGCGATCAGCGCGCAGCACTACGAGACCTACGCAGCAGCGGTAGACGCAGCCCTAGTGGTCGAGGAGCACCTTGTTGAGACTTCGGCACTCCCAGAGCCGAAGAGAGCTCGTGCGGTTACTTCAGCACAGAGACAGCCTTTTCGGCGCCGTGATAGACGTATTGCAGGCAGCAGAGATTCAGGGCGGGGCCGGTTATTCAGTTCTTATTCCCAGGATGGTCAGCGGCCGTCGTCGGGATGTTTTCGCTGTGGGAGTTCTTACCACCGTGTACGGGATTGTCCTGAGTTACCCCGGACAGAGGCGACAGCACCGCGTGTCACATTACCACTTTCACCACCCCAGAGAGCGTTGCCTATCGTACCTACCGTTGCTCCGCGCCAGACTCATACACAGTGAGGCCGTGGGCGTGGAGGAGTTGCTCAGAGAGGGCGAGGTGACCGAGGCAGAGGGCAGCCAGTCACAGGTGGTGGACAGGCGAGGGTTTTTGCTTTGACACATCAGGACACGCAGGTGTCCAATGCAGTGGTTTCAGGTATCCTCCCTGTATGTTCAGTTGACGCACATGTACTGTTCGACCCCGGATCCACACACTCGTACGTATCCACGCACTTTGTGCCGAGTTTGGGTAGAGAGTCGGCTTACTTGATCAGCCGCTTGTGGTGACTACTCCTATGGGAGAGTCGTTTGTTGCTAGGCACGTGTTCCGATCCTGTATCGTCTGTATTGGCGAGAGAGAGTTGCCTGTCGACTTGATCCTTCTGGAGATGTTGGACTTCGACGTTCTTTTGGGCATGGATTGGTTAGCCACGTGCTATGCTTCTGTGGACTGCCGTGAGAAGACAGTTAGATTCTGCTTTCCCGGTGAGTCGGTTTTTGTTGTGTTGGGGGACCGTAGTGCCGCCCCTCACAGTGTGATTTCTTCTTTTCGCGCTGGACAGCTTTTGAGGAAGGGATGTCAGGGATTTCTCGCTTATGTTCGCGATGCTCGCGCTACAGAGGTTCCATTGGATCACGTTCCGGTTGTTAGCGAGTTTCCTGATGTGTTCCCTGATGAGCTTCCTGGGTTGCCGCCCGAGCGCGACATTTCTTTCTGTATTGATTTGGTTCCTGGTTCGGGGCCTATTTCTATACCGCCCTATCGGATGGCCCCGGCGGAACTTCGAGAGTTGAAGGGGCAGTTGCAAGATTTGCTGGACAAGGGACTTATTCGACCCAGTGTTTCTCCATGGGGTGCTCCAGTCCTGTTCGTCAAGAAGAAGCACGGCAGTTTGCGTCTTTGTATCGACTACCGCCAGCTGAACAGGGTGACAGAGCGGAACAGGTATCCTTTGCCGCGTATCGACGATTTGTTCGACCAGCTTCAGGGGGCAGGGTACTTTTCGAGGATCGATTTACGATCGGGCTATCATCAGCTGCGGGTTCGACAGGAGGACATTCCCTGGACAGCCTTCCGTACGCGCTACGGCCATTACGAGTTTTTGGTGATGTCGTTCGGACTCACCAATGCGCCAGCAGCCTTCATGGATTTGATGAACCGTATTTTCCGGCCTTATTTGGATCTGTTCATCATAGTCTTCATTGACGATATCTTGGTGTATTCCCGGAGTAGTGACGAGCACGAGCAGCACCTGCGGATTACATTGCAGACATTGAGGGAGCACCAGCTTTATGCGAAATTCTCCAAGTGTGCTTTTTGGCTAGACAGCGTGGACTTCTTGGGTCACGTGATTTCACGAGACGGTATATGTGTAGACCCGAGGAAGATCGAGGCCGTTCAGCGTTGGCCCAGACCCACATCGGTGACGGAGATTCGCAGCTTTTTGGGATTGGCCGGTTATTACAGGCGTTTTGTGCAGGACTTCTCACGTATTGCTACACCGTTGAACGGGTTGACCCGGAAGGGAGTTCCCTTCGATTGGACGGAGGAGTGCGAGCACAGTTTTCAGCAGTTACGGACACGGCTGACGACGGCACCGGTGTTATCTTTACCTTTCGGATCGGGCGGATTTGTGGTCTTTTGTGATGCTTCTCGAGTGGGATTGGGATGCGTTCTGATGCAGCATGATAGGGTGATTGCGTATGCCTCGCGACAATTGAAGAAGCACGAGCAGAACTACCCCACTCATGATTTGGAGATGGCAGCAGTGGTCTTCGCACTTAAGATCTGGCGACATTACCTATACGGCGAGTCGTGCCAGATATTTACGGATCACAAGAGTTTAAAATACATATTCCAACAGCGGGACCTGAACCTTCGGCAGCGTCGATGGATGGAGTTAGTGAAGGATTACGACTGCGAGATCTTATATCACCCGGGCAAGGCAAATGTGGTAGCGGATGCTTTGAGCAGGAGGCCCGGGTGTAGTTTATTATGTTTGAGCGCAGTGCAGGAGCAGTCATCCGCAGATTGGCAGATATTATGCGACAGTCGAGTACAGTTCGAGTTCACGTCGATTGGGGGACAGATAGCGCATGTCCGTGCACGCCCACAGTTGATCGATCGTATACGTGAGGCACAGCTCAGTGATGACCGATGTTCAGAGATCATGGCACAGATTGGACAGGGCAGATTTTCCGAGTTCGTGGTCGATGATCAGGGAGTACTACGATTTGGAGTCAGACTGTGCGTACCAGATGCTGAGGGACTGAGGCGCGAGATTCTTGAGGAGGCACATCGATCGGTATATAGCGTCCACCCCGGTTCCACCAAGATGTATCATGATATGAGAGATGTTTACTGGTGGGACGGAATGAAGAGGGACATTGCAGATTTTGTATCGAGATGCTTGACGTGTCAGCAAGTCAAGGCTGAGCACCAGAGGCCCGCGGGAGAGCTACAGCCGTTACCCATTCCGGAGTGGAAATGGGAACAGATTTCGATGGATTTCGTTGTGGGTCTACCCAGGACTAGTCGGGGGTATGACTCTATCTGGGTGATCGTGGACCGTTTGACGAAAGCGGCTCACTTCCTACCGGTGAAGACGACTTTCAGATTTACTCAGTATGCCCAGATCTATATTGACGAGGTGGTACGACTACACGGAGTACCGACGTGCATTGTGTCCGACAGAGGCACCCAGTTTACCAGTAGACTTTGGCAGAGGCTTCAGGAGGCTTTGGGCACTCGCTTGAGTTTCAGCACGGCATTTCATCCACAGACCGACGGACAGTCAGAGCGGACCATTCAGACTCTCGAGGACATGCTCAGAGCTTGTGTACTAGATTTTGGAGGTAGCTGGGATCATCATTTGCCCTTAGTAGAGTTTTCCTACAATAACAGCTACCAGGAGACTATTCAGATGGCATCGTTTGAGGCTCTTTATGGGAGGAGATGCAGGTCACCTATTTGTTGGAAAGAGCTCAGTGAGAGCAGTATCTTAGGGCCACAGATCGTTGAGGAGACGACAGCGAAGATCCAGTTGATTCGCGATAGGATGAGAGCAGCCCAGAGTAGGCAGAGATCTTACGCGGACCGTCGGAGACGCAGACTTGAGTTTTCTGTTGGTGATCATGTTTTCTTGAGGGTCTCCCCAATGAAAGGTGTGATGAGGTTTGGGAAGAAGGGGAAGCTCAGTCCCAGGTATGTGGGCCCCTTCGAGATCCTCGAGCGTGTCGGTGCAGTAGCTTACCGGTTAGCCCTTCCGCCCAGCTTTCCAGACGTGCACCCCGTATTCCATGTTTCGATGCTCCGCAGATATCTACATGATCCTTCGCACGCGATTCAGCATCCGACGATCCAGCTAGAGCGTGACCTTTCCTATGCAGAGCAGCCGGTGATGATTTTGGATCGGCAAGTGAAGAAACTGAGATCGAAGGACATTTCATCAGTTAAGATACTTTGGCGTGGTCAGAACCGTGAAGAGGTCACTTCGGAGACCGAAAGCGAGATGATGAAGACGTATCCCCATCTTTTTGAAGGTAACCTTAGTTAGATTTTTGAAATTCGGGGACGAATTTCTTTAAGGGGGAGAGATTGTAACACCTTAGGATAAGGGTTAGTGAATAGTTATAATTAGATAATGGTTTTTAATAAAAGTTTACCAAATTGTGTTTTAAATATTTTTCCTAATTTAATAAATATTTTTCCAAAATTTTCCTAAGCTTGCACACACATGTGCATGTAAACTAGGTTTTTTTAAATCAAGTAAATACCATAATTATTAACCATGGTGGGTTAATCTTTTAGGATTAATTCTTTTGGGTTTTAAGTAAGTTTAATTAGATAATTAAAAAGGTTGCTTTATTTGAATTTTAGTTTAAGTGTTGACTTGTGAGAGAGAGGGAGAGTGCATCATGGCTTTAGGCCATGCTTGCATTAAATGAGGTGAGAGAGAGAGGGGGGTGACTTTTGTGTGAATGATTATGGTGGCTCTCAACTCCTTTTGTTGTCCTCTCTCATTTCTTTTTCTCTCAACACTCACACAACACACCAACACACTCACACCCACACTTACTTTCAGCTCCAGAACCCCAGCACCCAGCAGCAGCAAGCAGGCACAGCAACAGCAGCAGCAAGCAGAGGCAAGCACAGCAGCAGCAGCAGGCACAGCAGTGAGCAGCAGCAGCCCTAGTTCCAAGTGCAGCGACTTCTCTCCACTTCTTCTTCTTCTTCCTGCAGCTCCCCAGGGTCGAGAGTGAGGTATACTTCCTGTCTTATCCCCTAGTTAGCTTAGATTGTGTAGTTTTGCATCGGTTAATGGATATTGGTGCGTTTTAGTGTGATATGGGATGTTTAGAAGGAACTTTGAGCTAATGAGGTGTAGATTGGTTTCAGTGGGATGCTTGAGGTTTGTTATGACCATGTAAACTTAGTCGAACCCCTATTACACTAAAATACCACCAGTTTCACCATTCGATGCCATATGTCGTATTTGTGCAAATGTGAGTTTTCTGGAACTGCTATTGACACGGTGAGTTCAGAATGAAATTGAGAGGACTGTAGTATGGTGGAGATGTGCTGATACCATGGTTTTAACCCGACCCCCTAACTCTTCACTTTGGCCGCCAAAATCCTCATTCTGGCCGCAATTTGCGGCCAGATAGGTAGGGATCTGGGTGTTGTTTGGTCTAGTGGGTGTCTGCCAGAGTGTGTAGTGTTTTGGTATATATATTTTTGTAAGTTCAGTTCTGTAGGAAAATCTGGGACCAATTACCTGTTTTGCCGTTTTTCTAAACCTTCGCGACACGCGTGATACGTGAGTAGGTTTGGGTTCCTGCGTATCGCGGCGCGTCGGGGTAGTTTCGTGGCGCGTGATTACACGTTTTAGCGTATCGCGCACACGCGCGACTAGTTTGCGACACGAGTTTCTAGCTTGACCGTAATGTCGCGTTTTTGGTAAAATTGAGCTTATATGTGTGATATGTTATGTGATTTTAGGTTCGCAGGCCAGTGAGACGGACGCTGCGAAGAAGGGAAAGCAAGTCGTCGGCTACACTTAGCGCGAGACACGGTGAGTAGATTTCACATCTACGGGGATATCGCCCGCATCGCGTTATGCGTCAGGGCTGATAGGACTTTGTTATTATATGTTTCATGCACCCCATAGACTGTCATTGCATATTGCATTCCCTGCTATACATATATACATATTGCTTAGAACTGATAGAACTGCCATGATCATACTATTGTATATTGTTGTAACTCATCTATACATGACATGACTTGGACTTCATACTTGATACCTATATCACATTGGATCATTGCATTGTAGTTCATTTTTATGTGACATGACTTGATATACATATTTGATGCACATATCACATCACAATTACTTGTATTATTGTTGGGATTTCATGTGATTTCTGGATTTGGGAGCCGTGCCCTTTTCAAATAAGTAATCATTAAAAAACCCGGTTCCCTTGATATGATAATTTGGGGCGTCGCCTCGTGTTTTCTCGGTGCTTGAGGCACGGATTGATAGAGGGCTGACCCGGACTGACGGATGCCCGATGGATTGATAGAGGGCTGACCCGGACTGACGGATGCCCGATGGATTGATAGAGGGCTGACCCGGACTGACGGATGCCCGATGGATTGATAGAGGGCTGACCCGAACTGACGGATGCCCGATGGATTGATAGAGGGCTGACCCGGACTGACGGATGCCCGATGGATTGATATAGGGCTGACCCGGACTGACGGACGCCCGATATATTGAGAGAGGGATGACCCGGACTGACGGATTCCCGGTATATACTTGAGAGAGGGCTGACCCGGATTGACGGAGGCCCGATACAGGATGTTTTGCGTGTCGATGCTAGACACGAGTATTTATGATATTTGGGTGCCAATGTTGGGCACTCGGGATTTTCAGGGATATACAGGATATGAGGGCCGATGGAGTACCGGCGTTTGAGATGTTGGGATTTGTGGTGCATACATACTTATGTAGTCCACCTCGATACTTCATGTAGATACTATATCCCCATACTCAGCATTCATTATCACATCTCATCCTGTAGTATATCACCTGATAGAGGACTGGTATTATTATTATGCATACTGCCACATCGCATTGATATAATCTGCTGGCATTAGTAGAGCCACGCTATATGTGCATGCTTGCGATTACGTTTATATGTTATCTCTATTCACGAGTTGGCAACTCACCCCCGTTGTGCCACAGTGTTTGCAGGTTGCCCTTGGGAGTAGTCGCGGCTGGCTGTTACCGCATCTTTTAGCACAGATACCCCTTTTGAGCAGAGATAGTCTTTTGCTGATAGGTGGGTTTTGTACGGTATCTGTTATATTTCAGTTGTATATTGATGTATCTAGTATTCTCCATCTACCTTTCTGTATTGACTTAGAGACAGTTGTGAGGGCGATATGTATGATTTTATATTCTGGTGTCGAGCTCGCATGTGAGCCGACTTTACTTTATGCAGTCTTATCTTTTATGATATTGTCCTTGTTTCACTGTGTATTCTTCGCTACAGCGTCGTATATCATATTGTGATGCTTCATTCTTGTCACTTGTTATTTCTGCTACACCTTGTTTTTACCCGACTTTCGGGGCTAATGTTTTAAAAGGGAAATGTTACCAAAATTATAAAACTTATAACTTTTGAACTTAAAAAGGATTTCTACTAAATAAATGGAAGTTTTTCGGACATGTACGATTGTTTTTACAAAATGTTTTAAAATCACTCTATATTTATTGGTTTTGATTTCTGGGTTCAGCTTACTTAGCCGCGTTACGCCTGTAGATGTTGCGTGGTTAAGTGCCGGTCACGAGTCGAATTCTCGGGTCGTGACATGGATCTATGGTTTTAGATCTAGATTTGGGTAGTTTCCCAATCTGGGTACTTAGACAGTATTCTAAAAGTATTTAGAATGGAAGACTCCTGGCACGGTAGTGTACCTGTAGGTGATGGAGTCACCCTCTCTAAAGGTGTCTTATAGACTAAAGGGGAGAGGGATGTGCATGATTGGCAGATCACTTGCTCAGGCAATTGAGTCAATCATGAGATGTCAAGGACCACACCAGATGTTGTTTTTGCAGCAGATGCAATAAGATATTGATCCAATCCTGGAGAAACAGTCGGAAGCAGTTTTAGAACATAAGTGGATGTTCTAGGGATATGATAACGACAGCCTCATTCGGGAGACAGTTATCATTCCAGGCTTCCAAGGTGACCTGGATGACGGAGTGGTTGTCAGAGTTGTAGTTTTCCCTCTGACGAGGGGCAGTATTTTGGACAGGTGGTCCAGGTGGATACTGAGGGAAGGATGGCACAGAATACTGATTAAGTTCAGTTGACGATACAGTCTAAGAAGTTTGGATTTGGAGTTCATTTATGAGCGAGGTCCCATCAGACATCCAGACACATTCTAAGACAGGTATTGCTCATTTCGGGAGATGGCTTTCTCCGCGAACTTGAGATATAGAGAGACATAGAAAGAAACATTAGGGCGGATCCACTCACTGAGGCTATTCCTCGAACGCAATAGTTTCGCAAACGAGCTTTGTGAGACTGACTAGTAGAGGAGTTGGGTGTTCGGTATCACACGGGCTGTGAGTATGCGACATCGCAATAATTAGCCTTGAGTGCAAGTGGGAGATTGTTGGAGATAGTGCCCTCAGAGTCAATTATTGGATCACAAGCACGTGATTGCAATGAAGAGGGAGGACCTATCCCGGTAGGACAGTCTTACTCGAGATGATAGTATGCTATCTGGTTTATCTTTATCATCGTGTACTGCTTTAGGTGACCTTAAAGGTCACTATTGCACGTTGATAGAGCCCCTAGGATTCTTGCTTGACTACCAGCAGTATGAGGGCGATCATATACGTGGGAGCTGGGGTCTATAAGCAAATCCTTAAAAGGTCCCTAGTCGTGGGAGTTTCGAGACAGGGCAGCGATACTCCAGAGTAGACTAGTGTATACAGTCGAGACCCCGATGAGGGGCGGTGGCCGGTCTCACAAGCCACTGGTGTCAGTTGGTTCACCTAAGATGTATACAGGTGCTCATTGGGTTATGGGTACACCGGACAGGACTCGCCGGGAACCTGCTAGTTGGTATTATACCTGACGTCAGATAGCAGTTCCCTGGTGACATGTGTACAGGTTAGTTCATCGACCTGGGGATCGTCATTTGTCTCTTGTGAGTTCCCACTGTACTTTGATTTCTACCCTACCACGCTCAAAGGAGACGTGCAAACAGGTTTTAGTTGGGTACAGTCCCGAGCCACATGGAGGCAGTGAGCGGATCTTCAGGGGTTCGTCTCTCCCGGTATTCGGGGTGAGGTCGCGCTGTGTCTAGGAGAGCCAGTACATGAAAAGTCCTTGGCCAAGGCAGGAGATTTACTGGTAGGCATTCCAGTAGTATCTCAGGGTGTTCTGGGCTGATCTCCGACACGACTTGTACCGCTTTTGGGGGTCTGACTTTTACCAACCGCCTAGACCTGCCATGCGATGCTCATAGACGAACGGACCGGACTGTACGGATATTGTCACTGACAGGCTCAGTAGGGTGTCAGCCTGAGTTCGCTCACAGACGTCCCTTTTGGTCAATACCTGGTAGCCCGTTACGTATAGGCTAATACCTCTGACGTGCTAGTGGTTAAATCCACAACCAAGGTGTTGACGAGTCTTTAGAGTCCCCCACAGACCAGTTGCTCAAGTTTCGGGCGAAACGCTATAGATTCCGTGTGGAGATATGGCAGGGTTCGATCAGATAGGTGCGGTATTGTACGGATCATGATCGGACAGATAATACTAGCGGGCTTTGGTTTAAGCCGGATCCTAGTATAGTAGAGTGTAGATTTTGTCTCATTGTATTTGTATTCGGTCGGAATACAAATGCGGGTGTGTATACTCAGTAGCGGGGTTTTCCTGTAATTTATTACGGGATTAGTTTTTTGGAGTTGCCAGTTTGCTTTCCGTTTCGGCCATTTTTCTTTGTATCTTTCATTGGCCGAAGATTGGTGGAGGAGGGCTTATTTGCATTTGTGCAAATTAGCATTGTGGAGGGTTGTCTTTGCATATTGTTCTGTCATGATCACTTGACTTTCTTTAGTCATCATGGCTTGACTTGTGGTGTCATGATGGCATGGCTTTTGGTGATGAGAGTGATTAGGTTTTTGAGTGTGGTGTTTGTTGTAATGATGTTTGATCATCATTATCTTTTTCTCTCTCTTGCATTATCATTTTCATCCACTCCCCCCCTCTTGTTTTTGGTCACCACTCCCATTCTTTTGGTTTGGCCGGCCATGCTCCTAAGGGGGCTGTCCAAATTTTGGATGTGGGAATTGTTGTTCTTTTCATGCTACAAAATTCCCAAGTTCATCACAAAATTCCACTACATCATTTCCTCCACCATATGGAAACTTCCTAAACCCCTAGAGACACATAGCCTTCTACACTTCATCCTACAATAAATCTTAGGCACGTTGATTGAAAGAATTAAAGTTAACCGCAATCAAGACGGTGTCGCTATGCAGCTAGCCGGTTGAGCACGGGTCGATCCACAAGGAGATGGTTGTTATGTCCTTTCTTGTCTTAGACGAGTCAATAAAGAATTGTGTATATGTTTGTTTGAGCCTAACCTATGTGTTTATTTGCAAGTATAAAGTTGTTAAGAAAAGATACGAGATTATAAGCTAAAGAAATCCGAACTCAAAACCTTTGAGCCGAGTCTTGACCAATTGAAGCTAAGTAATCGGCAACAACGTGGATTAGGGGATTTAAGCGCGGTATTCGTGGAATACGGCTTATTTACCCTTGTCCTTCCGTTCTTGTCTCTTGCTTTCGCCTCCGGCCAAACCGAACGCAACCGGTCGCGGCTAGGAAATCACCGTTACCTTGTCAGGGTAGGGTGCCTAACGGAGCGCTTGCGTATGGTTTGGGCGGAGTTCAATGGAAAATAACGGGAAAAGGAAAAGAGAAAAGAAAATCTTTAACTTATAATATCGTATTTCTTCTTAATAATAATAATTACAACATTCACAAAATGAACAAAAGAGAGCAAAAGAAAAGAACAAAGAAAAGAAAAGATTACAAGAAATTAAATGCAAGGAATTAAATTGCAAGTAAGTAAAGCAAGAATGAAAAATGCAAGTAATAAATAAACAATAAAAAGAACAAGAAAGTAGAACTCAAGACAAGCATGTGATCAATAGCCAACCCTTAAACTTGCAAGCTCAATCAAGAGGTTGCAAGATCAAGGGAAGGGTAGAGAACGCATGTGAATTGAAGCGCTAATTCCGTAAGAAAATACGACCCTTGAGATCAATAACTAACCCTTAACTATTCAAGCTCAATGAAGAGGTTGAATGATCAAGAGAAAGCAAGAATCTCAAGGGGAAGAAGAAACACAAGAGAATGATACAAAAAGCCCTCATCTTCATTGATCTCCCACTCAAAAAGCTCTAACTACAATTTTCATGGAAAAAGAATGAAGAAGAAGAAGAAAAACTAAATCCTAACAAAAAGAAAATACAAGTTTATGGACAAAGAATGAACCAAGGTTGGGCTCAGTTCTGCTGTATTTATAGGCTGGAGAATGGAAATCTAGGGCAACCAACAGAACCTATGGGAAGTTACAAAAAAGCCCCCAAAATACGACATGCTGAAGCCACAGTACGGCCGCGTTTCCGCGGCCAATACCCCTTATTGGCCGCGGAAACGCGACTCCCTTGGTGAGTTGGGTCGTGGGTTTTGGTCTGGGTCCCTGGTTGGATGTTTCCTTGTGTTTGTTAACTTCAAAATGCACAAAAGTCTTCTAGAATATCAGCAGATTTCCAAGCCCAAGATTGCATTATCTTTGTTTACTTTTGAGTTTATCTCCCTCGAGCTCCGCGCACCCATTGATTCTTGTGCAGCCCCCCTCGTGCTCTGTGCTTGTCCCAGACACGAATGACCACTGTCACATGTCCTGTATCTGGAACCGGTACTCGGTACTGGACGGATATGGATGACCGGAACCCGGCTTTTATCTGCAGTGACAGATGTTCTGTATTTGGCGTAACTGTGGAGATTTTATCTTGATTTGCAATATTTGTACCGGAAACCTGTATTCTGTCAATATGTAACAAACACGGATTAAAAGCACCTACCTATAAACACACGAGCGTAAGAATGGGCGGTATAAAATGCAATATTCTGGTATGAACAAATACCCCCAAACTTAACTTTTGCTCGTCCCAAGCAAAACCAATTATTCACAAAAATAAAATGATAACCGCACTTTCGCAGGGAACGCGATTGCACTGAGCGCGTGCAACAAGCCGTTAAACCTCTAGGTGTCCCTAGTACGAGGAGTGTTGTCTCCTGAGGGTTTTCAGCGGATTACACCCACAAAATCCCGTCAAACTAGTGTCATAAGTTAACATAGATTCTACTCCTACAGTTTAGTATTTACATTAGAAACTCTATCATCCTGAGTTAGAAATATCCAACCCTTATTCTTCACACCTCTTATCTATTTAACCTTGGTTCGTATACGCTCCAAAAAAGTTTAAAAAGATGTTGGTTCTCCTGAGTTTTCTTTCTAAAGTACGGCCTCAAATCAGGGATTTTTATCAACTTTACAGAAAACACAAGTCTTATTCTTCATCTCTATCTTTTATCCAAACATCGATTATATACCCCTACGTGTGTGTATATTTGCACCCCTACATTTAAGAATTCAATTCAAGCTATAGTACCCTTTCCTTAATACCTAATACTACTTATTTTCATTAAGGATGGACGGTTTTGCTCACACACCTTTCATGCGACTATTAATGCTTCTTGAGGCACTAACGGCCGATTACTGAATGTGTGAGCTTTAAAGCGTAAATAGCAGTTTCCAGGTCTTGACTTTATTCTATTTTTCTTTTTCTTTTTCTTTTTCAAGACCGGATATATTTTTCAATATGCTCTTTTGGTGTTTAGCTTCAAATACCGTTTTTTTTTCATACTAGGCTTTCAGGCAAGAGTATTTCTGGGTATCCTCTACTATCCCAAGTTTCAAGGTGCGTGTAAGTGCAGTTTGTAGGGTATATACTTTCTAAATTTGAACTTAAGAAAAGAAACTATTTTTCAGACTTATCCTCCGGTAAAGCTTCAATACTTTCCCTTCTTCTTGACTTAACTCAAAAAAACTGAACTCAAGATTACCTATTTCTCAAAAAACTGTAAGGACGTATACTTACCAAAGTTAGACAGAATGAGGGTTATTTTTAGGGTTTTCAAATCCTAAGCCTAGAATTTAGTTATTTTTATCATATCAACTAAACTTTCAGAATAAAAACCTAAGTTACCTTATTAGCTAACTTGACGACAAAGTTTTTATATTTTTTGGAAAATTTTCAATTTTTGTGGGTTTTTAATAGGGTATGCAAATGCAAAATATACAAATGAATGCGAAGGAAGAAAGCTTACCGAGCACACCCCCAAACTTAAACTTGACAGTGCCCTCACTGTCAGGCTATACTAAGAGGGTCAAAATTGCCGGCGCTCCCTAAAAACAAATTATATACAAAAAGGAAAACAAAAAATATATACAAAAAAAAGTGTCCCCCCCAAACTTAAGTAAAACAGTGTTTCCACTGTTAAGCGTTGAAGTTCAGGATTAGGGGGGAAAGAACAGTATCAAGCTATACAAGGCCTTACACAGGCCAAAAGTTAGTACCAACCATTCAAAGATTTTATCTCTATAATGTGCTGGTTGGTGAAAGAAGGTGTAAAGAAAAGAGATGGAGAATACGCGAGACCGTATGCGGAGAGAAGCGGGATACGGTCTCGGTATATCAAAAGAAGAAGAATGGCGGAAGGGAAAAAGAAGTGGAATACGAACTTGAGGGTGCAAATAGAGTGAATAGATTAGCACAATTTGTGATGAGCGATGTGTAAACAGCGATTGTGCTAATCTATTAACCCGTCGAGAAATGGGGTCAAATCCCTCAAGGTTCGTAAGAAACCATGGGTACGCCGAACTTGGTAAACCAGATAAACGAAGTGAAAATGATACGGGTTCTTGCAAGGTCGGAACGATGGAAAGGATGGAGGGAAGTGGTTGAGGAAGGGTATCGGTTAAGGGTTCTGGAGGGTGTACACAGTCAGTGAAAGGAACAGGATGAATTGGAAAATCCGACTCATCATCTAGAACTGTTTCATCCTTAAAAATATCCTCAAAATTCTCCTCAAAGTTAAGCTCATCCATGCATATTTCATCAAAGTCTAGACGCATATGGGGTTCGGAAAAAACATTTAATGACTCGGGATGATGAATTGGAGAGAAAAACTCAGTCAAATCTACGGGTTCATCATCCAGAATATCCCCAGCGTCAATATCCTCAATCAAGTGAAAATCAAAATTCTCTGACACCTCATCAAAAGCATGGATATTAATCGATTCTGGTTCTAAGATGGAGGTGTAGAGGTCAAAAGGATTAGGTATGGTTTCACTTGGAAGGGACCCTTCACAGTCGGGCAAATCAAACACTACGAAGTCGCACAACTCATTCATCATTCTATCTTCAATTGATAAATCATGTGGGATACTCGATAGACATTCAAAACAGGAGGTGTGGGATTCAATTTGGGATGGGTAGGTTTGATTTGGAAGGGGGTACATCTCACTCTCTCCACTCAAATTCACAGCCTGTCCTGCCGCCTCATCATACATTGAAAAAGTTGGAGCTAGTTGAAAACTAGCTACCGGGTCACTAGGTTGTATGAAGGCGGCCATGGACGCATTCAAATCCATCATCTGTTAGCTTGACGCTACCCTAAATTTTTCCAACGACTGTTCCAGACTAGACATGGGTTGTGAAGGGGTTTCAGTAAAAGATGCAAAGTTGTTTGGATACTGAAAACTCCCAAATGGCGGTTCTGAAGTAATGTCTAGGGAAGGTGCAAAAGTAGGGTAGGATTGGTAGGAATTGAATGGCTGGACAGGAGTGGGATCAACATTGGGATAAGAAGGTGAATGGAATTGTTGATACCAAGAATTTGTAGTGGTGAAAGGAGTGAAAGATCGGCTACGAGATTGTTCAATACGTTCAGCAATAGACATAGGTCTCGGGGTTACAACTGGATTTTCAAAAGGGGTATCAACGCAAGAAGGTGTGAATGTTTGAAACGGTTGATACGAAGTGGATTGCGGGGTCCAGTTGTTCGTCCTAGACGCGTCTATCCGATCTTTCAAAGAAATTTTTGGCATGGATGGATCGTTCGAAGTTCGACCAAAACAAGAACCGTAGGAAGTAATGTCTGGTTGTGGGTACCAAAGTTAGGCAAGAGTTTTGCGAGGTGGAGTACCCATGATATGAAGAGAGAGAGAAAAAGGTAGAGAAAAGGAGGAAAAAAGAATGTGATATTTTTTTAAAATTTTTTTTTAACAAAAGAATGAAGTATACACAAAAAGGAATATGGACAAAAAACAATCACGACACAAAAATACCACACACCTAATCGTTCTAGGGTTCACCTAGGTCAACTAGACCTGCTCCAGAACTTAATTGTCGAAGTAAAACTGTGTCGAGAAACAGGCTCAAGATACACTGATCACGAGGCCAGGTAAGTGCAGAGATAAGGGGAGGTTTTCCAACGCTTTCACGAAGTTCCTTAATTAAATAACCCTTTCTCTTTTGGCGGTTTCGCCGTTAACACTTTCCTAGACACCCCGTAAACAATATACCGTTAAGCAAGGTTCTAAACACAGTTAACTTCTCCTAGTGAGCGCGAAGTCTTTAAGGCTTAAAGTCTAGTTTCTTTTAAATTTGTGCGGGTAAACGTTATGCTCAAGTTCGTGATTTGTGGGCCACGGAAAAGGTGATGAAATCCTTTACCGTATCTTGTGGGGTTCGCTTGCCCTTAAGTCCGTATTAATGTATGCAATGCACAATTCAATAAAAATTCTATAAAGAATCAAAAAATTGTTTTTTTTTTGTTTAAGCGCGGCACTGAAAAAATACGGGTTAGTCAATTTTTAGCGTTTGCTAGCGAACTTGCAAAGAATCCTGCAAAGAATAGTATATTGGATGCGTCGGATTTGAGAAGAAGGTGTTAGTAAAATACGTACCGTTAAGTTTTGGGTTAGGAAACCCCCGTTGAATCAAATCCGGTAAGCTTGAAAGGTTCGCTTGCGCGGGTCAAACTACACGGATCTTTGGCACTATACTCCGTAATCACCTTTGCCTTGAATGCACACTTTGCTCCCCACAATTGCAGTTTGCAAATACGCAAAAATCTGCACACTTGCCCACAAAGTGATAAAAAAAACAAAAAGATTTTTTTTATATATATACAAAAGAATATTAACCCGAATAACAAGAAAGAAAATACGCTACCGTCTCCCCGGCAACGGCGCCATTTGATTGAAAGAATTAAAGTTAACCGCAATCAAGACGGTGTCGCTATGCAGCTAGCCGGTTGAGCACGGGTCGATCCACAGGGAGATGGTTGTTATGTCCTTTCTTGTCTTAGACGAGTCAATAAAGAATTATGTATATGTTTGTTTGAGTCTAACCTATGTGTTTATTTGCAAGTATAAAGTTGTTAAGAAAAGATACGAGATTATAAGCTAAAGAAATCCGTACTAAAAACCTTTGAGCCGAGTCTTGACCATTTGAAGCTAAGCAATCGACAACAACGTGGATTAGGGGATTTAAGCGCGGTATTCGTGGAATACGGCTTATTTACCCTTGTCCTTCCGTTCTTGTCTCTTGCTTTCGCCTCCGGCCAAACCGAACACAACCAGTCGTGGTTAGGAAATCACCGTTACCTTGTCAGGGTAGGGTGCCTAACGGAGCGCTTGCGTATGGTTTGGGCGGAGTTCAATGGAAAATAATGGGAAAAGGAAAAGAGAAAAGAAAATCTTTAACTTATAAGATCGTATTTCTTCTTAACAATAATAATTACAACATTCACAAAATGAACAAAAGAGAGCAAAAGAAAAGAACAAAGAAAAGAAAAGATTACAAGAAATTAAATGCAAGGAATTAAATTGCAAGTAAGTAAAGCAAGAATGAAAAATGCAAGTAATAAATAAACAATAAAAAGAACAAGAAAGTAGAACTCAAGACAAGCATGTGATCAATAGCCAACCCTTAAACTTGCAAGCTCAATCAAGAGGTTGCAAGATCAAGGGAAGGGTAGAGAACGCATGTGAATTGAAACGCTAATTCCGTAATAAAATACGACCCTTGAGATCAATAACTAACCCTTAACCATTCAAGCTCCATGAAGAGGTTGAATGATCAAGAGAAAGCAAGAATCTCAAGGAGAAGAAGAAACACAAGAGAATGATACAAAAAGCCCTCATCTTCATTGATCTCCCACTCAAAAAGCTCTCACTATAATTTTCATGGAAAAAGAATGAAGAAGAAGAAGAAAAACTAAATCCTAACAAAAAGAAAATACAAGTTTATGGACAAAGAATGAACCAAGGTTGGGCTCAGTTCTGCTGTATTTATAGGCTGGAGAATGGAAATCTAGGGCAACCAACAGAACCTATGGGAAGTTACAAAAAAGCCCCCAAAATACGACATGCTGAAGCCACAGTACGGCCGCTTTTCCGCGGCCAATACCCCCTATTGACCGCGGAAACGCGGCTCCCTTGGTGAGTTGGGTCGTGGGTTTTGGTCTGGGTCCCTGGTTGGATGTTTCCTTGTGTTTGTTAACTTCAAAATGCACAAAAGTCTTCTAGAATATCAGCAGATTTCCAAGTCCAAGATTGCATTATCTTTGTTTACTTTTGACTTTATCTCCCTCGAGCTCCGCGCACCCATTGATTCTTGTGCAGCCCCCCTCGTGCTCTGTGCTTGTCCCAGATACGAATGACCACTGTCACATGTCCTGTATCTGGAACCGGTACTCGGTACTGGACGGATATGGATGACCGGAACCCGGCTTTTATCTGCAGTGACAGATGTTCTGTATTTGGCGTAACTGTGGAGATTTTATCTTGATTTGCAATATTTGTACCGGAAACCTGTATTCTGTTAATATGTAACAAACACGGATTAAAAGCACCTACCTATAAACACACGAGCATAAGAATGGGCGGTATAAAATGCAATATTCTGGTATGAACACACGTCGACTCGCCAACTTCGTGCCCGAGTTGCCTCGGACCAGAGGTGGGAGCCCGTAAAAGAAGCCGGCGATGTGGTGCCCTTCCGGCGAGGAGGTGATGACCGGAGATTCCGCGGGAGATCGGGACGACGACGAGAAGACCGGAGGACACGGATCGCTCGGTATATCTCTCTTCCCGTTCTTTAGTTTGCTAGGACTAGATTAATGGCCCGATCCGGGATAAAAGTGCGTGGTGGTGACGGTTTGCTTGTTTGCAAAGTTTTTCGTTTCCGTATTCCGGCGTCGGATTGACGGCTGGGGCGCCGCCGTGCACTTACATTAACCACAGGCCGCAAGCAGTACTAGCTGTACGTAACGGTCCTCAGGTAAAAGTCGATAAGAAGGCCGATGAGGAAACCCATCCGAAATCCTACTGAGCCTGATGTGACAATCTCCGTACAGTCCGGTCTGTTCGTCTAGGACTATCGCATATCGGGCCTAGGGGGCGGCAAGCGTCAGTCCACTAAAAGCGGTATAAGTCATGTCAGAGTGAATCCCATTACACCTTGAGAAGCTACTGGAAATCCTACCAGTAAATCTCGTTTGCCCTGGCCAGGGACTTTTCATAATGGCTCTCCAAACACAGCGCGATATCAATTCCCAATACCGGGAGAGAAGAATCCTATCTAACCGCCACTGCCTCCAAGTGCTTCGGAACTGTGCCCAACTGCTACCTGTTTGCACGACTCCTTTGAGCCGTAGTAGGGTAGCAATCTAAGAACAGTGGGAACACACTCGAGACGAAGAAGCAGTGTCAATTCTACGGACTATGCTGTACTCTTGTCACCTTGGAACTGTTAACTGACGATGAGTATAATACCAACCAACAGTTCCCTGCGAGTCCTATCCAGTGTACCCGTAACCCAACGAGCACCTGTATACTATCTCTAGTACAATGTACTGATGGCTGTGGGACAGACCATCTTCCCAACTGGGATGAGAAGCGTAAACACTAGTCTACTCCGGAGTATCCATGCCCTGTCTCGATAATCCCACGTCTAGGAACCTGAAAAAGGATGTGCTTGTAGACTATCCAGCCCCCACTAGCGTGACTGCCATCACAAAGCTGGTAGTCAAGCAAGATCGTAAGGGCTCTATCAATATGTATTCGCGATATGCTAACATATACACATATTAAGATAGATATAAACCAAGTAGGATACTACCATGTTTAGCAAGACTGTTAATATAACTGTGAATATCCTAAGCTTCCATTAAGTAATATACAAGCTAGTATGATACAATAATGGCCCTTAGGGCATATACACTAACAATCTCCCACTTGCACTAGGGCCAAGTACTGGCGTATCGAAGACCTATCATCTCGAGTAGCCTCTCGAACTGAATCTGAGGTAAGGCCTTTGTGAATGGATCTGCAGTGTTCTCCTCTGTAGCAACTCTCTGGACCTCGATCTCCTGGCGATCTATGATCTTCCTGATCAGGTGATACTTCCTTAAGATGTGTCTGGACTTCTGATGGGACCTGGGTTCCTTTGCTAAAGCTATAGCCCCGTTGTTGTCACAGTACAGAGGTATTGGATCAACAATGGATAGAACCTCCTGAAGTTCTGTTAGGAACTTCTTCATCTAGACTGCTTCTTTTGCGGCATCGCAAGCAGCGATATACTCCGCTTCCATCGTCGAGTCAGCAACGGTGTCCTGCTTGGAACTCTTCCAGCACACCTCCCCTCCATTGAGGGTAAAGACATAACCTGATACGGACTTGGAGTCATCCTTGTCACTCTGGAAGCTGGAATCAGCAAATGCCTCGATCTTGAGGTATTTACCGCCGTAAAACAAGAACATATCCTTTGTCCTTCTCAGGTACTTGAGAATGTTCTTTACTGCTATCCAGTGCTTCTCTCCTCGGTTTGACTGATACCGGCTTACCACGCTCAGTGCGTAAGCAACATCTGGTCTGGTACACAACATCGCATACATTATAGAGCCTACCGCAGAAGCATAGGGTATAATCGACATGTGAATCCTTTCCAAATCAGTCTTGGGAGACATCACTTTGGAGAGGGTGATTCTGTGACAAGCCGGTAAATTACCGCGCTTAGAATCTTCCATACTGAATCTTTTCAGTATAGTGTTGATATACCTGGACTGCGAAAGTCCCAACATCCTCTTGGATCTATCACGACAGACCCGGATCCCCAGAATGTAAGAGGCATCACCCAGGTCTTTCATGGAGAACTTATGAGACAAGAATCCTTTGACAGATTGTAGCATGGAATGTCATTTCCTATCAAGAGAATGTCATCCACGTACAATACGAGGAATATGACAGTTCGTGCTACAATTTTACTATATATACATTGTTCATCTGGATTTTTGATAAAGTCATATTCTTTGACCGTTTCATCAAAACAGATGTTCCAACTCCGCGATGCCTGCTTTAGTCCATAAATGGACTTAAGCAACTTGCACACTTTCCCGCCGCTCCAACACTGATTGAAACCTTCTGGTTGATCCATATAGACGCACTCTTCTAAATTACCATTTAGAAAATCCGTCTTTACGTCTATCTTCCAGATCTCATAATCATGGAAGGCAGCAATGGCAAGAAGGATCCGAATGGATTTGAGCATAGCCACTGGAGAAAAAGTTCCGTCATAGTCCAAACCAGGTCTTTGACGAAAACCCTTTGCAACAAGTCTAGCCTTATAGGTTTCCACCTGTCCATATACACCAATCTTTTTCTTGAAGATAAACTTGCATCCTATGGGTTTTACCCTATCTGGAGCAAAGTGCAAAGTCCATACTTTGTTGGTGTACATAGACTCCATTACGGTCCGCATTGCATCCATCCATCTTACTGAGTCACCGCTTTGGATGGCCTGCTGGAAGATAGTAGGTTCATCATTATCAATGATGCAATCATCTCTATCCCCGTCTATGAGAAAACCGTAGTATCTCTCAGGCGGATGAGACGGCCTACTACTCCTGCGAAGGGGTGCGGGAATGTCCTGTTCTTCTTGAACTTCTGGTTCTACCAAACTTTCAGTAGTAGTTTGTGGTTCTGGAATTTCTTCCAGTTCTATTGCGCTCCCACTTGTTTCCTTTTCTAAAAACTGCTGTTCTAGAAAATGGGCATTTCGAGAAACAAAAACCTTTTGTTCCTCTGCGTAATAGAAGAAATACCCCTTGGAGTTCTTTGGATATCCCACAAACTGACACTGCACTGATCGTGCCTCGAGTTTGTCTACATGCTGCTTTTTAACAAAAGCCGGACATCCCCATATCTTCAGATACTGAAGATAGGGTTTCTTCCCACTCCATATCTGATATGGCGTGGTAGGCACAGTCTTGGAAGGAGCCCTGTTCAAAAGATATGCAGCTGATTCTAGTGCATAACCCCAGAAAGATCGCGGTAACTCAGCATTACTCATCATGGAACGTACCATATCTAATAGGGTTCTGTTCCGTCTTTCCGATACACCATTATGCTGTGGAGTGTATGGAGGAGTAAGCTGAGAGAGAATCCCTTTCTCTTTTAGGTAACCCAGGAACTTGGCACTTAAGTATTCACCATCTCGATCAGATCTTAGTGTCTTGATACTTTTGCCGGTTTGGTTTTCTACTTCATTCTTATACTCTTGGAATTTCTCAAAGGCCACGGATTTATGTTTCATTAAGAAAATGAATCCATACCTAGAGTAATCATCCGTAAAAGTAATGAAATATGAAAAACCACCTCTTGCATGTATAGACATTGGACCACATACATCGCTGTGTATGAGTCCTAAGAGCTCGCTCGCTCTTACTCCATGTCCAGTGAATGGAGTCTTTGTCATCTTTTCTTTGAGACATGATTGACAAGTGGCATAAGATTGATATTCGAACGGATCCAAATATCCTTCTCTATGTAACTTAGTTAACCTTGTCTCATTGATGTGACCTAGTCTACAATGCCATAAGAAAGCCTGATTTATATCTGGAGACTTTCTTTTTAGTGTGTTCTGGACATTGAAAATCTGTAATTGGTTTAACACGTATATACCGTTATCTAGTGTACCGGACCCAATCAAACCATGATTAAGGTGGATGTTAACAACATCGCTTACAATCGTGAAATCATAACCTTCTTTTGATAACAACGAAACTGATATGATATTACACATTAAAATGGGTACACAAAAACAGTTGTGCAAAACCAAAATATGTTCACTCGTCAATCCAAGGTGATAATCCCCTACGGACACAGCACCCATGCTAGCTCCGTTAGCAACCTAGAGGGTCATATCACCAACCTTCTGTTGGATATAGTGCCCTCAAAGTCAATTGTTGGATCGATGGTACGTGATTGCAATGATTGAGGGAGGACCTATACCGATAGGACAGTCTTGCTCGAGATGATAGTATGCTATCTGGTTTGTCTTTATCATCGAATACATGCTTTAGTTCACTATTGCATGTTGATAGAGCCCATAGGATTCTTGCTTGACTGCCAGCAGTATGATGGAGATCATATACGTGGGAGCTGGGGTCTATAAGCACATCTTTAAAGTGTCCCTAGTCGTGGGAGTTTCGAGACAGGGCATCGATGCTCCAGAGTAGACTAGTGTATACAGTTGAGACCCCGACGAAAGGTGGTGGCTGGTCTCACAAGCCATTGGTGTCAATTGGTTCACCTAAGATGTATACAGGTGCTAATTAGATTATGAGTACACCGGACAGGACTCGCCGGGAATATGCTAGTTGGTATTATACATATCGTCAGATAGCAGTTCCCAGGTGACATGTGTACAGGTTAGTCTGTCGACCTGAGATTGTCATTTGTCTCGTGTGAGTTCCCACTGTGCTTTGATTACTGCCCTACCATGGCTCAAAGGAGTCGTGCAAACAGGTTTTAGTTGGGTACAGTCCCGAGCCACATGGAGGCAGTGAGCGGATCGTCAGGGATTCTTCTTTCCCGGTATTGGGGGTGAGATCGCGCTGTGTCTGGGAGTGCCATTACACAAAATTCCTGGCTAGGGTAATTGAGATTTACTGGTAGGTATTCCAGTAGTTTCTCAGGGTGTTCTGGGCCACTCTCCGACATGACTTATACCGCTATTGGGGGTCTGATGTTTACCAGCCGCCTAGGCCCTATATGCGATACTCATAGACGAACGGACCAGACTGTACGGATATTGTCACTGTCAGGCTCAGTAGGGTTTCTGGATGAGTTCGCTCATCAGCTTCCCTTCCGATCAATACATGGGCAACCGTTACGTACAGCTAGTACCTCTGACGTGCTAGTGGTTATACCTAGTGCTAGTGTATTGATGAGTCATTAGAGTCCCCCACAGACTGTTTTCCAAGTTTGGGCGAAACGTTGTAGAGGCCGTATGGTTTTATGGCAGGGTTCGATCATATTCGTACACTTGTGCACGGATCATGATCGGACGGATAATACTAGCAGGCTTTGGTTTAAGCCGGATCTTAGTATTATATTGCAGGAATATTTTTTGTCTCGTTGCATTCGTATTTGGTCGGAATACAAATGCGGGTATGTATTTACAGTTGTGGTGTAATCTCGTAATTCGTTACGGGATTATTTTGGGAGTTGCCCGTTTTCTTTTCTGTTCTAAACAACTTGGTCCTTGTTTTATTAGTGTGAGCATTGCCCCCATCCCCTGCACTGAAATTGGAGCATGAACAGGGGCTGCATTTATTAGGCATGGGGCTGGGTTTGTTTTAAATGGGCATGGGCAACATGTTCTTCAAGGGGAAGGGCCATCTGCAATTTCGCCTGTTCCATAAAGCCAAGGGGTTTTTTGTGGTAAAAAAAAAACACACACACACTTACTTGATAATAAAACCCACCATTCTCTTCTTTGCATTTCCAGAGAGATCACAGAGAACAATTCCATCTTCATTTTGAGTGTGGTCGAGCTGATAAAATTCCAAGCTTATTCTCTTTTCTTCAACAAAAATTCCTTGCTCACATGTTCATCCCAAATGACAACTCCAATTTACCTCCACCCAATCGTTTGGGTGCCTTGAGACAAAAGATCCTATACTCACTCTACTTCATTCTTGGACATATCGGCTAGCAAACTTCATGTCCGAGTTGTCTTGGTACAGAGGCGGAAGCCCGTATAAAGATTCAATGACGTGGTGCCACTTTGACGAGCGAGATCAGAGAGCAGACTTCGTCGGCGCAGCAGCGAGGAGTTTGGTGCGGAGATTAAAGACCAAAGGACACAGATCGATCGGTATAATTTCCAAACTCCTTTTACATTTAGCTAGTTTACGGTTAGTGGAACGATCCGGGTTTTTGGGTCGCGGTGGCGCCGGTTTCGTAAAAAGTTTTTGTGCCGTATTTGGCGTCGGTTTGACGGCCGGGGCGCTGCCGCATCCCAAACATGGTATCAGAGCCACCCATTAACCGTTAATTAGTTTGTTCTAATATGTTTAAAAGCCTGATCGAACAAAATTTCCGAAACCGCAATTTCAATAGTAAAGTTTCTGTCGAATTTTTAAACTGGTCGAAAAATTATTTTGAGTGTTTCAGAAAAACAGGCAGGCTTTTATAAAACAACTGTAAAAATTTTGTTGTATGATCCCTCTTTTACGCCGCGGAACCGCGGCCGTACCCACGTTTTGGCCGCAGTTCCGCCGCAGTGTTGGGGTTTTAGTGCACTAAATTTTTTCTTTGGGTCATTAACTTGGAATTGGGGTTTCTGGAAAATTTAGTTTTCGCCCAGATTATTTTGAGTACTGGATTTGTGCTTGGGGCCCACTTCGCGAAGTTTTGTTGATCGGAATTTTAAAGTGTTAGTTTACAGTGCTTTACATTATTATCTGTGACCGTGAATGTCATTTGATCGGTAAATCTTCTCTAATCGCTATAGCACTTTTAGACTGGTTTGTTAACGTGACATTCACGTTGATGTTCTGTGTTGTGCTGTGATGTTGCGGATTTATCGTGGTGGATAGCTTGTATTCAATGGTAGTGCAGTTTGGATTTATTTGTACATTTAATATTGCGGGGCGAGCGCCAGACATGTGGACTACCGTCACTGCCTGTTTGTATATTATTCTTTTTGGACATGACCGGGTTGAGGTCGATGTACCCATTGTATATATTTTCTTTTCTGTACTAGGATTACCCCACGGAGGGGTGCACGGATTGTAGGGTTACTAGGCACTCTCACAAGGGTCTATAAGGCATCAACCATGCCTGATTTAAAATTTAGACGTGTCGAACAACCCTAAACCAAGATCTTAGACTAGAGATTAGGCGAAACAAAGCATGTTAAACACTTTAACATCTAAGAGTTTGGGATTACAACCTTTGTAGTCCGGTCCTTCACTTCATAAGCTCCGTGTTGAGGTCCCTTCGCTGCGATCATCAAGAATCCGGACTCTAGAGAGGCTCCACGAAAGAAAGATGCAAGCTTGCTTCCGATCTTCGATAACAAAGATGATCTACCTTGAAGTTTCATTAACACAAGCTCTCACTTATAAATGAAATGAACACCCTAATCTAAATGGCTAGGATAGATTAGGATGATGAAGTAGGATTTTAGCTCTAATTTATTTTCTTAATCTCACTCAAAATCATCACTAATGAAAAAGCTAGTAAGCTTTTCCATGAAAGAAGACGGAAGAAGAAGAAGAACCATTCTCTTTGTGATGAATAATGAATTGTAATATGTGAGGTTAGAAATGCAACCATAGTTAAGAAAGAGAAGACTTAACCATTGTGCTACATGGGTGTATGAGACTCACACCATGCTTAAGATAATTTAGGGTTATATTTATTTAAAGTAGATCAAAATTAGTTGGAAATTAGCACATGGTTGGAAGCTTGGAGAAGCTTGTGGTATCCATTGACTTAGTCCACTAATTTTGTTTTACTATAGATATTTATTAACCTAACCATTATCTTTAGCCATGGTTTAGTCTCTACATGAGTTATATGAGATATTTACTCACCCATGGTTCACTTTGACTCTCTCATTCTATTCTCCGCTTCATCTTTTTCTTCATCTCCTTGAGCTCTCTAGGTTTGATGGAAGTGAAGAAATCTTGTGAGAAAAATTAATCTAAAGTGAGCAAAAATCCTATTTCATCAATCTACACTAGACTAACCATTTAGTATAGATTGTTTGCTTCACTAATTCCCAATTAGGGAAGAGGTAGCTTGAGCTGGTGTCTCCTCGACGTAGATCATCTTCGGCCTCGAAGACTTCAAGCAAGCTTGTTCATTTCGCTTAGTGAAGCCTAACTTGAGTCCGGGAGATTACGACTTGGAGCGAAGGGACTACTACATGAAACTATTGAAGTGAAGGACCGGTCTACAAAGGTTGTATTCCTCATTCACTTAGATGTAAAGTTATTTACATGTTTATTTAACCCTAATTCTCTAGTAAAGATCTTGTGTTGGGGTTGCTTAGCATGCTAAATTTTTGTAAACGGCATGGTCGATGCCTTCTGAAACCTTGTAGTCGTGCTAGGGAACCCTACAGTGGTATCAGAGACAAGCTAGAGCATTAAGCGTTGTCTAGGCGAAGTTAGAAGCTCGAACGAACTCCGAATACCCAATATTGCACCCTCTCTGGAAATTTTTCAAAATGTTAGATTTTTCCATGTTAAAAATATTCAAAAAAATCATGTAGGTAATTCTATGGACCCTCTAGAAGAACGACACCCAAATTCGACTATTTGACCGCGGAACCGCGGCCAAACCCAAGGGTTTGTGGCAGTTTCGCGGCTCTATGAGTGAGGTATGGGTCGGCCCTTCTACGGTTGATCCGTAGGTGCTGTGGCATGTTCTAGGTATTTTTTAACTGTGCTCAAGTGTTGAGCTCTCTGGGAAATTTTGGGTGTTTGTTGATTCGATCGAAATGTTTAACATCGCCCAGCTATCTGTGAAATGTGATACAATATTTAGAATCCACAATAATCGTTTTTGTGAAAGCTGGTTTGAATTTTATAAATCTAGCAAGTTAGTCTCATTTGATCGGTTGCCGCGGGGTTTTGATTCGGATCAAAACTCTGTCGCAATTACGTTGTGTATGCGGATACTCGCCGGGTAACCTGTAGGGTTACTAGGCACTCTCACAAGGTTCTACAAGGCATCAACCATGCCTGATTTAAAATTTAGACGTGCCGAACAACCCTAACCAAGATCTTTAAACTAGAGATTAGACGAAACAAAGCATGTTAAACACTTTAACATCTAAGAGTTTGGGATTACAACCTTTGTAGTCCGGTCCTTCACTTCATAAGCTCCGTGTTGAGGTCCCTTCGCTGTGATCGTCATATACCCGGACTCTAGAAAGGCTCCACGAAGAGAATGATGCAAACTTGCTTCCGATCTTCGATAACTAAGATGACCTACCATGAAGTTTCTTTAACACAAGCTCTCACTCACAAATGAAGTGAACACCCTAATCTAAATGGCTAGGATAGATTAGGATGATGAAGTAGGAATTTATCTCTCTTTTATTAACTTAATCTCACTCTAATCCATCACAAAACCCAAAGCTGGAAAGCTTTGCAAGGAGGAAGTAGAAGAATGAATAATCATTCTTTTGTGATGAATAAGGAAAATGATTATATGATTACAAATGCAACCATGGTCAAAGATGACAAGGCTAACCCATGTAGAGAGTTAACTAGGGTTAAGGGTGTGGTTTGGGTAAGGAAAAAATATCTCACATAATATCTTTGCAAGAAATAAAAGGAAACCTTCTAGAAGGTTCATGAAAGAACTAACCCAAATCAAACCCTAACCAAGTTTAATCTCCACTAATCATGTTGCATTTATAACCATAACATGTTACAATATTATATATCACATATACAATATTTATTGTAACAAAATAAAATAATACAATTAACATATATCACATATATATCAATGTATTACTCGAGTGAGAAAAAGAATCTTTTGGTGAGCTTATATTAGTTAATGTAATTTAATATATAAAATTTATAATTATACATTAAATTATCGAATCAACACTTGATCCGATAATCCGGCTATTTCATAAATAACCGACTAATATTATCTGTATCAGTTCATCGAATCAACACTTGATCCGATGACCCGGCTATATCACATATACCCGGCCGATATCTCATATCACGAGAATCTAATACGGTATCGCATACACGTATTGTTCTCGGTCCCGCACATATCACATATGTGCTCCTACTCCGTTTTGCCTGAGCCAAGAAACCTCTATGTAGGACTCTAAAGAATCGTCAATACGCCGGCAGTAGGTGATGATCATATCAAACACCCACAAGCTGCAAGCGGTCAGCTAAACGTAACAGCCACCCAGGTATTGATCAATCAGAAGATCAACAAGCAAGCATGTACATTCTCCTGTGAATCCAGTCAGAAACACTCCAGTACAGTCCGGTCTCTTCGTCTGATATGTCGCATATCTCGCCTAGGGCTAGTAAACGTCAGACCCCGGTAGCTTGATAAGTCGTGTCGATATGAGGTCTATAACAGTTCGAGAAACTACTGATAACACTCACCAGTAAATATCAGCAACCCTGGCCAGGGATTTCTAGTTATAGAAAATCGAACACAGCGCAACATCAACTCCCTATACCGGGAGAGACGAATCCCCTCCTATCGCTCATTGCCTCCATGTGATTCGGGACTATACCCAAAAGCCACCTTTTTGCACGCCCTCTTGGACTTGGTATGATGGAAATCAAAGCACAGTGGGAATCACACAAGACTCTATGACGATCTCGGGTCTACAGACTAACCTGTACCAGTGTCACCAGAGAACTGCCATCTAACATGAAGTAAAATACCATCTGGGAGTTCTCGGCGAGTCCGTCCAGTGTACCCAGTCTCTACTGAGCATCCGTACACCATCCTTGATGTCAAACACCGATGGATATGGGATCATCCATCGCCCATCATATGGGTCAAGATGCGTATACGCTCGTCTACTCTGGTGTATCGATGCTCTGTCTCGATACACCCTCGACTAGGAACATTTGAAGGATGTACTTGGCGACTACTCTGTCCCCACTAGTATGATCCGCATCATAGTCCCGATAGTCAAGTACTCATCCTAAGGGCTTTATCAACATGTAACAAAGAGACAATCAGAGTACATGTTAAGATAAAGAGTAACCAGATAGCGTACTATCATGTCGAGCAAGAAATTCCTCCCTATATATGTCCTAACATCCACTACAATATACATCGTATGTACAGTAATGGCCTCTAGGGCATACATATAACTAACAATATCCCACTTGCACTAGGGCCATCTGTTGTGGTATCACATACCCAACAATTAGCTGCGGCTGAAGTATCTCATACTCAACCATCCCATAAAAGTCTCTACTGGGAAAAAGGCCTTTGTGAGTGGATCCGCGATGTTGTCCTCTGTGTCTACTCTCCTAACCTCGATCTCCTTGGAGATCAACCATCTCCATGATCAGGTGATACTGCCTAAGAATTATATCTGGATTTCTGATGGGACGGGAGGTTCCTTTGCAAAAGCCACAACTCCATTGTTATACAATGGTAGGAACGAAGTTCATCTCATGAACTTATATATATCCAGACTGCCTCTTTGGTAGCATCCTTGGGAACGATGTATCTTGCCTTTAATCGTCTAGTAAGTCAATGTATCCAGCTTGGAACTCTTCCAACATACCGTCCCTCTACTGAGGGTAAAGACAATGCCTGCGACTGACATTCAGTCGTCCTTATCACCCTGGAACCTTTCTAGTGATTCTCCCCAGGATCGATTGATACCATCTCACTACAACTAGTGAGAATCCTAACATCCAATTAGATCTATCTCATAGATCCAAAACCCAGGATTTAGGAGGTATCACATTGATCCTTTATAGAGAATCCTTGTGATAAGCGGAGATTGACCGAGCGTAGCATAGGAAACTCCTTCCCTATCAAGAGTATGTCATCCACGTACTCTACGAGGATCACCACCATACTCTCTACTATCTTTTTTTATATACAAGGTTCATCTACCATTTTGATGAAGCCAAACTCTTTGACTACCACATCAAAACAGATGATCCAACTCCGCGATGCCTGATTTATCTCATAAATCATCTTGCACACGTTTCCGCTGCTCCCACTGTTTACGAAGCCCTCTGGCTGTGTACTTATAGACGCCTTCTTCTAAATCATCATTTTAGAACAGTAGTCATGACACCTAACCACCAGATATCGTAGTTATGGTATGTAATAGTGGCAAGTAGGATCTGGATGGACTTAAGCATAGACACTAGAAAAGGTTTCATCATTATCCACACCTGGTCGATGATAAAAAAACCTTTTGCAATAAGCCTTAGCTTTGAAAGTCTTAACTTTTCCATGTACACCAAGTAATCTTCTCAAGATATACTTGCTCCTGATGGGGATTTAACCCTTCAGATAAAGCAACCAAAGTCCATACTTTGTTGGTGTATAAGGATTCCATCTCAGATAGCTAAGCATCCAGCCATTCTTACAGAGTCCCACTCCTGATGGCCAGCTCGAAACTAGTTAGGTCATCATCACATGATGCAATCCTCGCTCCTACTGTCATAGAGAAACCGAAGTATTTCTCAGGTGGGTGAGGAACCCTACTAAATCGGCGGAGAGGCTGAGGTTCGTTGGAAACTACTGAATCCTTCGGGTCTACCAAATCATTAGCTTCAATTTGTATAGCTGGAACACTTTCCAGTTCTACTTCATGACCACTAATTTCTTCACAAGAAATTCCCTTTCACAAAGGTGGCATGCTGAGAAACACAACATCTTTTGTTCCTCGGTTTGGTAGAAGATATTCCCTTGCGAATGCTTAGGATATCCAACAAACTTTCACATAACTGACTTTGCCTCGAGCTTGTCCGGATTATACTTTTAGACATAGGCTGGACAACCCCAAATCTTAACATACTTAAGATATGGACTCTTCCCATTCCATATCACATATGAAGTGGTAGGCAACTGATTTGATTGGAACCCTATTCAATAGGTATGCAGCTTCTCAAGTGCATAACTCCCAAAAGAAAAATAGGAAACTCAATATTACTCATCATATAGAGCACCATATCTAATAGGGTGTGATTGTTCCGCCCCGATACACCGATGTACTGTGGTGTATTCGGAGAAGTAATGCTGAGAGAGAATCTCATTCTCCTTTAGAATAGTCCAGGAATCTCGTGCTTAAGTATTCTCCTCCTTGATCTCATCAAAGGACATAATACTTATACCTGTTTTTGGTTCTCTACTTCTAACTTATATTCTGTGAATATCTCAAAAGCTTCGGGCTTGTGTTTCAACAGGAACATATGTCTGAATCTTGAGAGATCATCAGTGAATATAATAAAGTACAAAGAACCGGTCTTGGCATGTGTAGACAGGGGACCTTCATACATCCACATGTATCAATCCCTAGAGTTCACTAACACTTTCTCTATTTCCAATAAACAGAGCTATGGTCATCTTTTCTTTGTGACATGACCGGCAATTTTCACAAGATGTAAATTCAAACTAATTTAAATATGCATCTAAGTGTAACTTCAGCTAGTCGGGTCACATCGATATGACCTAGTCTATAATGCCTCAAGAAGGATTCGTTCATTTCTGAATTCTTCCTCTTGTGTGTGTTCTGTATACTAAGAACTATAGTTTGATTTAGAACATCAATGCTTTTAGATAACGTGCCTGAACCGATCAACTCTTGATATAGGAAATGTTCAAAATATTATCCAACAATACAAAATTATATCCTTCTTTATCTAAATAAAGCGACTGATATGATGTTGTATATCAGGTTCGGTATCTAATAACATTCGTTCAGAATCAATGTATTCTGGTAATACGGGGTGATAACTACCAATAGACTTGGCTGCAACTCTTGCACCGTTTCTATCTCATGAAACTTATCACCTGTTCTCAGTTCTCTACCTATCTTAGCCCATGTAACAGATTACATTTGGGGGATCCTGATCTGATATCACATACCCAGGACGTAAAGGATATTGAGAAACAGTTTTTTGTAATGAACGTACCCGAAGAAGATGCATCAGCATGCACATTCTTCGTTTGGGTGGCATGGGAATTCTGGTAATCCCCAATTTCCTGCTCTATCTTATAACAATTATAAGTTAGAGCGGGACCAACGTTCCTTAGCGCAGTATAACAAGCGGGTTCGGTCAATACATCTGTATTATTATCTTGATTAAGGCGTGACATGGTCGCTACCTGGAGAGAGAGAGAGAAGAAAACACTCAGCGTATGCTCTTGCAAGATTAGATTGGTTATTAATATATCTAATCAGGATGTCTCCCACTGTTTTAGTCAAATCTTCTTTCAAACCCTAAAAGGAAAGACTAGCCGGGATTAATTGCACGCTACAATTTCGTCAATCTTTCAGTCAGGCCAGTGCCGGTACTTTGAGGGAGGTTCCCCGTGCTTTCGTACGGACCAAATTAAAATAAACCTCATTTTCCCAGGGGCGTAACCCCGTTGACACCTTTTTAGACACCTACTTGATCGGCTAATTGTAATGTTTAAAACTCTCCCAGGAGTAACTCTTACTCGCAGCGGGTATCGGGATCCAACTATCTCATAGAAGGTATGCAATCTCATTGCAAATTTCAACACATCAAATTCCCAATAATATTTTACCCCTAGCGTCCTATGACCTTGACGCAGGCCAACAAACCATAGTCCGCTAGTCAAGTTCAACCCGTCATTTTCCGATTGAATTAAACCTACCGCACGACCCTTGACGCAGGCCAACAAAGTCGTACGACTACCCTAACTCAATCGCATCATATGCTTTTGCAGATAAGCATAAATAGCTACCGAACACTACGCCTTGACGCAGGCCAACAAACGCAGTACGAGTACTATGAAGTACTTATCTGAAATGACGGAGGGCTACGACAGGTTTTTAAGAAAAACCTTTGCGTAATGAACTTGATATCGTTGTAGAATCGAGTGATTTTTAGATGGAATGTTTCTGAGGCCTTTTCTAGTTTTGCTAAAGAGGTCACTCCTGGTGAAGGGATCTCGGCTCTTTCCTCATCGAATAAGGTGCAGGATATTTCACAAATATCATTATGCAAAGCAAAAACTATAAAAAAAATCAAAAGATAAACCGAGTTTGTAGCATCTGCTAGTTTCGCTAAAGAGGTCACTCCCGGTGAAAGGATCTCGGCTCTTTCCTTATCGAATAAGGTGCTGGATGTTCTACAAGGAACGCCGCTATGCAAAGCAAGAACTAGAGCTACCAGTTTTTAAACAAGTTTCTACAACACGTTTAGGTTTCTTTTAGTTTATTAATCTCATTAATGAAGTCCCATTTTATTATGCTTCACAAGCATCATATTTGAAACGAAATCTGCAATATATAACATATATCTCATATATATAATATAAACATTCATCCCAGGCAGTAATATGATCTTATCACAGAACATTGCAGCAGAAGAACATATATGAAATATTGGATATACTATGACGTCCGTGTTTTAATACGATCCTGTATAAAACACGAATTCTACGGTCGTGATGAATAGCCAAACCCACATCCCTAGACCCCTACGAGAACGGCAAGAAGCACTACCAATTCTAGGGTTAGGAGACCCGGTCTCGACTCCTCGAGATGGTCTCCCACTGGACCCTAGAACCCGGTTACTTGTGCTCCCCGCCTTGGGTCTACCTAATACGGAAAAGTAAATAATATACAATGGTGACATCATCCTCAGCCCGGAAGTGCCCCAATAAAAGAATATTACATACAAATGAATTTTACATGAATGAAAATAAAAACCCTCATCTCACATAAAACCCCCGGTTATTCAGAACACGACGATCCAATAAAACATATCACAGCAACACATAATATCACATATCATCAACGTAAGTAAATATGCGTATCCCAATTGTCGTTGATGTATAGCAACGAAACCAGCGATACACCATATATTACACTTACGGTCGCAGAAAGAAAGTGTAAAACTACAACAGTTGGAATCCGCAATTGTAACATTTCGAAATAATAAAAATATTATTTTTAGGGAATATTTATAATTTAATATTATTTTATTGAATATTTTAATAATTCGGTATATTTAAATCCAAATAAATAGAGGAAAATTTTGGAAAAGTTATGGAAAATTCTAAAATAGGGTAATTTAGAGTATTATGCCATTTCTAAGTTTAATTGTTTAGTTATATGCCAATTTAGTGTTAATCGCGATTAAAAATCGCTAATCGGTTTTTCTAGCTTTTTGTGCAAAACATGCACATATCATCTTTTCTTACACTTGTGCATTTTTCCACCATGTTCCTTTTGGGTTTACTATTTGAGTCAGAAGGAATTAAAGGGAAAGTATAAGGAAAAGAAAAAGAAATGGAAAAGGAATTTTATATTGAGGTTGGTGAGAGAGAGAGGTATGGTCTCCTTTGACCCAAGGACTTAGCCATCTCCTTCATTCCCTTCACTCATTTCTCTCCCTCTCCTTCAAGTTGCTGCTGCTTCTCCTGCTCCTCACCCCACCTCCCCTCTTCAAGCCTCAAATCACCTCTAAAACAACTCCAAAATCCCACTCTCATTTCATTAAAAGTGTGCACAAGCTCAAGATCTACACATTGGACTAAAGAAGCAAGGATTTTGGCCACTAGGGGCAACTCAAGAAAATTCTTGAGTTGCCAAATGAGGTATTTTTCTGGACTATTAGCTTATTTTTAGCATTACCTTTACCCCATGTTTAGTTTAGAACCGATATTGTTGATTTTGTGGACTTAAAGAAAACCTAGTTAGGGTTTGAGGAAATTATGAGTTGTAATGTGAAATGGAGTTCAGTAGAGGCTACACCAACACCCTAGTGTATGAATTGAGACCCTAACCTGAGACTTAAGACCCGGATTACGGATTTAGAAACCGATATCGGGGAAATTGTGAAATCTGTGAGGGGTATATTGAATCTGCTATCACCCGAGACATCCTAAATTAAAATCGATTGGACAGTGACATATGCAGGCACCCGGGAAACTACCACCAGAACCCTAGCCCCTACCTCCTAGACCCGGCCGCAGATTTATCCTGTTTGGCCGCAATTTGCGGCCAAACCTACCCCATTTTGGTTCGTCTTGGTTTTGGTGTTCCTTCATCAGTAGATTAGGCCCCTGGTATGTGTAGATTTGTCTAGTTTGACCTAGGGTAAAATCTGAAGCCTATTTCCTTAGTTGCTGTTTTGGATTCGTGTTTCCGTATTCCGTATTTTTAGTTCTGAAATTGTGTATTGTGATTTACCTCGACTATTTGGCGTTTATACGACGATATCGAGGATTTGTTGATGGTTTTGAAGGCGTGCCCATAGGTTCTAACCTATAGGCCCCTTATCGTATCGTTTTAGGTTTGGTGTGCCGTTTTAGCCTTGATTTGGTTTTAATACGCATTACGATACGTTGACGTGTAGGTACCTATGAAGACTTCGGGATGGCGAGCGGGAGCGTGGAGACGTCGACAAATGAAGACGCAATGTGAGTAGATTATATCTACCGGGGGAAGTCGGGTGGATGGCGTATAGCACCCCCGCAGTCCGTAGTTGGTATACTATATATTATGTTTGATAGTTATAGTGTGTCATGGATATTGTGTTAGGTGTAGTATGGATAGCTTAGGGTTAGAAATAAACTAGTATAGTTCATAGTCGCGAACCCTAGAATAGGTTTACACCACACGCGCACCCTTGCATATTCACTATACTTACACAGTGTTGATGAGGATATTGGATGACATTGGAGATGAGTCGATGATTTTGGGCATTGTGCCGTGAGATCGATGATGTGATGTGATTCGTACTTGCGATACGACATGTGATCTTAGCGGGCCGTTGGGCCTGTGTTTTACCCCCGCTTTCATACTTATATAGATGGTATTGATTTGTACTAGACTTAGATCTGTGCCCCAGATTATGTGATATGATGATAATGATACCTGATATTTGATGAGAGGAATGTGATACTGACCCGTACCTAGCTATTGGGATGTCGTACGACGATTTACCGTACGAGCTTTCTATTGATGTTAGATCCGCTCTCATGACTCGAGGATGTTAAATGATATACCGTATCGTACGTGATACTATTGAGGCGAGATCACCGACTATTGTATATATATATTTGTATATCGACTCAGATTTAGGTGGTTTCCATACCCCTCCCGATTGACTTGATACTTAGATCTGTAGTTTGCATAGTAGATGTTAAACTAGACCCGAGTCGTTCTTATTTCAAATGGCATAACTGCATTACATATACATATGGGTGTAGATTCTTTACTGTTACGTTGATTATTCAATTTCCGCATATTCCTGCTATTCACATTGCTTTGCATATGATTACTGCTATATTACTATCATGTTGCTAGGACACTAGCACCATTATCGATGATGCGTATGTTCCACGTACACTTGCTTGCCGGTTCACACACTTCTTCATTGTTAATTGCCATGTCACTACTGTTGGAGATAGTGCCCTCAGAGTCAATTATTGGATCACAGGCACGTGATTGCAATGATTGAGGGAGGACCTATCCCGGTAGGACAGTCTCACTCGAGATGATAGTATGCTATCTGGTTTAGCTTTATCATCGTGTACTGCTTTAGGTGACTTGAAAAGTCGCTATTACACGTTGATAGAGCCCATAGGATTCTTGCTTGACCACCAGCAGTATGAGGGCGATCATATAAGTGGGAGCTGGGGTCTATAAGCATATCCTTAAATGGTCCCTAGTCGTGTGAGTTTCGAGACAGGGCATCGATACTCCATTGTAGACTAGTGTATACAGTCGAGACCCCGACGAGGGGCGGTGGCCGGTCTCACAAGCCACTGGTGTCAGTTGGATCACCTAAGATGTATACAGGTGCTCATTGGGTTATGAGTACACTGGACAGGACTCGTCGGGAACATGCTAGTTGGTCATATACCAGACATCAGATGGCAGTTCCCTGGTGACATGTGTGCAGGTTAGTTCATCGACCAGAGGATCGTCATTTGTCTCGTGTGAGTTCCCACTGTACTTTGATTACTACCCTACCACGGCTCAAAGGAGTCGTGCAAACAGGTTTTAGTTGGGTACAGTCCCGAGCCACATGGAGGCAGTGAGCGCATCTTCAGGGGTTCGTCTCTCCCGGTATTGGGGGTGAGGTCGTGCTGTGTCTAGGAGAGCCATTACACGAAGCCCTCGGCCGAGGCAAGGAGATTTACCGGTAGGTATTCCAGTAGTATCTCAGGGTGTTCTGGGCTACACTCCGACACGACTTGTACCGCTTTTGGGGGTCTGACTTTTACCAACCCCTTAGGCCCGCCATGCGATGCTCATAGACGAACGGACCGGACTGTACGGATATTGTCACTGACAGGCTCAGTAGGGTTGTCAGGCTGAGTTCGCTCACAGACGTCCCTTTTAGTCAATACCTGGTAGCCCGTTACGTATTGGCTTATACCTCTGACGTGCTAGTGGTTAAATCCACAACCAAGGTGTTGACGAGTCTTTAGAGTCCCCCACATTCAGTTACTCAGCTTTCGGGCGAAAGGTTGTAGAAGCCGTATGGAGATATGGCAAGGTCCGATCAGATACGTGCGGTATTGCACGGATCAGGATCGGACAGTTTTTACTATAGGCCGTATGGTTATATGGCAGGGTTTGATCAGATACGTGCGGTATTGCACGGATCAGGATCGAACAGATATTACTAGCCGGCTTTGGTTTAAGCCGGATCCTAGTATAGTACAGTGTAGATTTTGTCTCATTGCATTTGTATTTCGGTCAGAATACAAATGCGGGTGTGTATGCACAGTATCGGGGTTTTCCTGTAATTTATTACGGGACCAGTTTTATGGAGTTGCCAATTTGCTTTCCGTTTCGGCCGATTTCCATTGTTCCTTCACGGCCAGACTTTTCGTTGGAGGGGGTTATTTGCAATTGTGCAAATAACACTTTGTGGAGGGGTTTATTGCATAAGTTTTGATATGATTGCATCTTTGCTCCATGATGCATTAATTATGACATGAGAGGGTATGGGCCGGCCACTGTTGGAATCATGGTGATGAGGGATTTTTTTAATGTTAATTAATAATGAGGCTACATTGTGAAATGAGTGTGCTGGAGTGTTTTTCCTTCATGATGAATTTCGTGGGCCCCCTCTTTGTGTGTGTGTGTGCAGTGAAGACATTTTCTTTTCTTTGGTATTAATTCCCACAGACATTCTTTCAGTAGTGGCACACATCATTATTTTCCAGTGAGCAAAAATCTTGCTCTGGCCGAGCTCATATTTTTGGAGATGCTCCATTCTTCATCAAGTTCTCATCCATGATTATTCTTGCAAAAATTCCTCCATACATGGCAACCTCTTAAACCCCAAAGAGACAAGTTTCTACATTATTCTACAGCAAATCTTGGGCGCGTCGGCTAGCCAACTTCGCGCCCGAGTTGCTTCGGTATTGAGGTGGGAGCCCGTAAAAGATACAGGCGATGTGGTGCCCTTCCGGCAAGGAGGCGACGACCGGAGGATCCGCGGGAGATCGGGACGACGACGAGAAGACCGGAGGACTCGGATCACTCGGTATATCTCTTCCCTTTCTTGTGGATAGCTAGGACTAGTTAATGGTTCGATCCGGGTATTAGTGCGCGGCGGTTTGCCAGTTCAAGAAAAATTGAAGTTTATCACCGCTTCCGCATTTGGCCGTCGGATTGACGGCCGGGGCGCCGCCGTGCACTTACAGTGGTATCAAAGCCTCGCCATTAACTTAGTCTAGCTTTGTGTAATGTGTTTGCATTTCCGATCGATCAAAAGTTCCAAAATCGCATTTTTGATCACATCAGTTTTCTGTTGGAAATTTTTGGTGTCGAAAAATTTTTCAGGTTGTATAAAATTGTGTAGGAATAAGCATAACACAATAATATATATTAAATGTGTACAGGTGAGATAAAGAAATTCTTAAGTGAGCTAATATTAGTTAATGTATGTTAATATATCAAATATATAATTATACATTAAATTATTAAATCAACACTTGATTGAATAATCTGGCTATATCACATATAACCGACTAATATTATTTGTATCAACTTATCGAATCAACACTTGATTCGATAACCCGGCTATATCACATATAACCAACCGATATCACATATCGCAAGATTAGAATACAGTATAACATACACTTATTAATCTCGGTGCCGCACATATCACATATGTGCTCCTACTTCGTTTCGCCTGAGCCAGGAAACCTATGTTGGACTTTAAAGACTCGTCAATACGCCGGCAGTAGGTGATGATCATATCAGTCACCCACAAGCCGTCAGCGGTACTATCTGCACATAACGGCAACCCGGGTATTGAGCGATCAGAAGATCAACAAGCATGCATGCTCATACTCCTGTGAATCCAATAAGTAACACTACCGTACAGTCCGGTCTTTTCTTCTGATATGCCGCATATCTAGCCTGGGGGTGGTAAACGTCAGACCCCAATAGCTTGATAAGTCATGTCGATATGAGGCTCATAACGGGTCGAGAAACTACTGATAACACTTACCAGTAAATCTCATAATCATCCCTGGCCAGGGACTCCCTGTTATAGCCAATCGAGCACAGCGCAACATCAACCCACAATACCGAGAGAGACGAAATCCCTTCCTATCGCTCATTGCTTCCATATGACTCGGGACTGTACCCAAGAACCACCGTTTTGCACGTTCTCTTGAACGTGGTAAGGTGGAAATCAAAGCACAGTGGGAATCACACAAGTCTCTATGACGATCTCGGGTCTACAGACTAACCTGTACCAGTGTCAACAGAGAACTGCTATTTGACGTGAGGTATAATACCATCTAGGAGTTCTCGGCGAGTCCTGTTCAGTATACCCAGTCTCCACTGAGCACCCGTATACAATCTTTGATGTCAAACACCAATGGATGTGGGATCATCCATTGCCTATAATATGGGTCAAGAAACGTATACGCTAGTCTACTCTGGAATATCGAAACCATGTCTCGATACTCCTACGACTAGAAACAATTAAAGAATGTACTTATGGACTACACTGGCCCCACTAGTATGATCTCCATCATAATCCTGATTGTTAAGATCTCCATCATAATCTTGATTGTCAAGTACACATCTTAAGGGCTTTATCAACAAGTCACAGAGAGACAGTACAAGTGTACATGTTAAGATAAAGAGTAACCAGATAGCATACTATCATGTCGAACAAGAAAGTCCTCCCTATATATATCCCAGCATCCACTATAATATACAGTCATGTAAAATAATGGCCTCTAGGGCATACATACAACTAACATGAGTTAGACCCAGACTTGAGTCAGACACTTAAAACTGAATTAGATCCTGAATTAGGTTCGGGTGTTATCGGTAACTGCTGCACATGGATGGCAGGATTTGTGTTTTTTTCCAAGACAATTACCATTAATAACACCGTTAATTTTTTTAATCTTAAATAGGCAAGCACTCACTTTCTCTGGCTCTCTGAGGCTCAAGAGAATTGATCCCTCTTAAACCTATATTTACTAAGTCCTTAACAGTGTTTTATATAACTTGAGAGGGTTTTATGAAAATATTTTTAATATAATTAAAAATAAATCTCTAGTATTTATTTATCTTATTTGGGGTTTCTAAGAATGTGAATTTTAAGAATTGAGGTATTTTAGTGAATATTAACTTAGCTTGAGTAGTTCAAGGTATTTTACTGTAAAACTTGACTTTGGGATAACTTGAGGGTATTTTGATGAAACTTGTCATTCTTTTATTTTTTTTAGAAAACATGGAATTTTTAGTATATCTTGAAAATATGTGATTTGATAATATTTATATAATTATTAAAAATTAAATTTTATTATTAAGTAGAAAATTGCGGTTTTTCTTAAAAATCGTATTAAAAATCTTTCGAGACTCCGTGAGGAGGTCTGCATCTCTCTCTACTAGCTCAAGGATGTGCGATAATCCGTACCATCCAATAGCAGGTTCCCCAAATGGGTTGTAGAGGCATAATCGCAAAGAGTTTTGATAATACAATTCAAAAGAAAACCGTTTTTATATAGTACATGGTATTTTGATGTAATATGGTAACAAAAATATGTTCAAGGTATATCGTGCTATGGAAACATGTGTGTATGTGAGGGGTAGATCGTTACCCCGTGAAGTTTTCTAAAGGTAAAGTATTATCAACATACTAAAAGGTGATATGTAAAGTTCATGGTATTTTCATGTAAAAGTTAGATTAAACTTACTTAACATGATATTTTTTAAGTGAAAGTTGGTTCTAAATATTAGTTTTATGGTTACAAATATAGGGTAAGAATTTGGATGAAAGATATGGAAGAAAGAGTGAAATTTTTAGGGTTTAGAATAAAAAGTCGGTGCTAACTCTACTTAACGACATGTTTTGAAAAAGGGAACTTCTCAAGAAGAAAGAGAAGGATTGGGAGGGACTTACTAGCTAGATGGATGAAGATGAGGTAGAAGAAGAGGGGGTAGTCGTCGTGGCGTCATGGGGTTGCTGGAAGAGCCTCGATTCCTTGCCGGAAGTCAATCTCTTGCTAACTCCACTTGTACTTTTCTTGTACTTAGAAAGCTTCGAGAATTTTGGCTATAATTTTCAGAATGAGGAAGTGCTAGGGTATGAGGTTGTATTTATAGTATGGAATTAGGGTTTTGGAATTAAAAGAATGAATTAAAATGTATTAAAATGTGATAAATTAGGGGAAATGATGGGTCTCTATTTGATTGCACAGCAATCAAACAGTGTGGGGGTAAAGGGGGTAGGGGAAACGACACTTGTGCAAATCCTGGGGACTTTTACCCACGGGGGGCCCATCCCCGCCGGCTAATAAGCCAATCTCGCCGGTCCAATTGTATATGAGAGCCGGTGGATCTTGACCACGTGTCCAAGTCTGTATTTATATCATTTTACACATGTTTATTTTTCCAGAATTTTCATTTTTGTGTGCATTGCACATGTAAACTTTTGGGATTCCAAAAAGTTTAAAAGAAAAATCAGAAAAAAATAATGTGTCAGATGGGATTCGAACACAGGGGCTACGTCACAGCAGTGCAAGGGCTTTACATGTGAACTACAAGTTATTTCTTGCTGTTCTTAAATAAAAATTAACTTTTAAATTGTACTCAGGCTTGTGAACTCCTTTCTGTACATTAAACTAAAAAATTTTGTACAGTAAATTCAGAGTTGCTACATTCTACCCTCCTGTCACGATCCAAAATTTGGTACGTGACCGGCACTTAAACCACGTAACGTCTACAGGCGTAACGCAATTTAAGTAAGCCGAAAACCTAGAAATCTAAACCATCGAAAGTAGTAAGCGATAAAACATTGTTAAAAGCATTTGGAAATTTCGAGTAAAAATCCTCAAAGTTTAAATTATTTTCTTAAAAATATCGGTAGCACCTCCTTTGTAAAAACTAGCCCCGAAACGGGTACAAGCATAAGATACAAGTAAAACAACACATGATATAAATAAAGCATCCTAAACGGGAGCAATCACGCCCAACGGCGGAAACAACCACCACAAGAATAATATACGACGCCGTAGCGAAGAAATGGACAATATGAGCGAAAATCAGCATAAAAGATAAAACTGCATAAAAAAAAGTCGGCTCACATGAGCTCAACACCCAGAGTCAAAAAATAATATACAATATCGTCCTCACAACTGGTCTCTAAGTCAATACATGAAATGGTAGATGGAGAGTACTAGATACAACAAGGTGTACAATGAAATATAAACGGATAACCGCAAAACCCACCTAAGCAAACGGCTCACAGCTAACTGTAGCGGTATCCGCAGCAAAAAAATACAATGAGATAACCCTGCCACGACTACTCTGAGGGTCAACCTACAAAACACAGTGGCACAACGGCGGTGAGTTGCCAACTCGTGAATAGTAAATAATATATACAGGTAATCGCAGGTATGCACGTACTGCGATACACTAACACGAGCAACCTGATAACATCAATATGAAAAACTGGGTATGCAATGATCATGAGAGATACTCTATCAAGTACTACAAATACATGATGCAATGCATATCAATAAATGCTGAGTATGGGATAAAACATATCATCATCACGAATCACCATCATGGAAAAACCAGGTGTCCATCAATACACCCCAAATCCCAATACCTCAGGCGCCGTCACTCTAATCGGCCCTCATATCCTGTAAATCTCATGGAACCTGAGTGCCCAACATCGGCACTCGAAAACATCATGAAATACTCGTGTCCAGCATTGACATGCAAATCTACATATATCGGGCTCCGTCAGTCCGGATCGGCCCACGGGCTCCGTTTGGGGAATCGGCCCTCGGGCTCCGGCAGTACGGGTCGGCCCATATCCATCTCTCGACTCTGGTCGGTACCCTCCGGATAACCGCTAGGTCTAACCAATCACCGGTAGGTAGTAGTCCCTCTGCCAGGCTCATCGTCAACTGTGCGACATCCCTTTCTTGTCCCAGGATACCATACCGGGTCCACCATGAACCCACAAATGGATCATCCAACTCCTCGAATCGGGTTTCTAGCACACGTTTCAGAACCGAGAAAACGCATGGTGGATGCACTGAAATATCATATCAAGAGAAACCGGGTTTTCAAAACAATGCATACTTTCTTGAAATAATACCACGGTTCTCAAATCCAGAAATCACATGAAATCCATAACTCAATGCGTAAATCCATGCAATATGATATATGCAACATACAATCGTACTATGAGCATAAAAAGGGAAAACCGCTCTTTTAAATGAATTCAGTTTTAAAATATATCATGCGGTTCCCAATTCTCCAAAATCAAGCCAGCATCATCTATGTATGTGCAAATATGTATATACGCAAGTATGGATGTGCAAATATGTATGTATGCGGTTATGGATGCACAATATGTATGTACGCAAGTATGGATGTACAAATGTATGTACGCAAGTATGGGTGTACAATATGTTTGTACGCAAGTATGGGTGTACAATATGTATGTACGCAAGTATGGATGTAAAAATGTATGTACACAAGTATGTATGTACAAGTGTCTATGTACGCATGTATGGGTGTACAATATGTATGTACGCAAGTATGGGTGTACAATATCTATGTACGCAAGTATGGATGTACAAATGTATGTACGCAAGTATGGGTGTACAATATGTATGTACGCAAGTATGGATGTACAAATGTATGTACGCAAGTATGTATGTACAAGTGTGTATGTACGCATGCGCAAGGAACAAGCATCATGTCTAATCATCAATAATAAGGTAAGCTAAGCGATGTATTATTCATGGCAATTCTATAGGGTGAGTGTCATGGAAATTACTAACGGTGTGTGTGTGGCATGCAGTTTAGTGCTCGTGCAACATGAACCGTTAGTAACAGTGCTGTGTCTCATTAATACTATGTCTATATGTAACAGAAAATAGGGTATGCAACAGTGGTACACATGCACAATCAATGTATATGAATATAATCATGCGGCTACAGTATCCTATCAAGCCCTGACACATAACGCCATACGGGCGATTTCCCCGCAGATGTTAAATCTACTCACCGTGATCTCGAGCTAGGTATATCCGACCACCTGTTTCCTCTTCTTCGCGGCGTCCGAAGTCCCCGCCTGCGATCCTAAAATCATACAACAACAACACAACAAGTGCACATTAGAAATCTATCGATAACACATGCAGCAACAACCGAATCCCACAAGCTCCCAAGTATTCTTTTAGCGGCTAAACGCGTGCAGCAACTTCCTAGACCGGCCTTACGACTACATATCGTACGAAGCACTAAAACAAATATCAGATAATCCGCAACGCATGTTGCCGAAACGCTCCAATTTTAACTAAAAGGTCCCAGATTTTGCTACACAAGGAATTGGTGAAAGTTGCAAGTTCCACGAGCCTAATAACAACCCCAGAGACCCTACGACCCAAAACAAAACACCCCAGTCCCCAGTCTGGCCGCAATTTGCGGCTAGAACCATTAAAACTGCGGCCATGAAGTTTGGGAATGGACTCAGGTTCTCGTGGTTGGTTCTAGGTCTCACATGCACCTCTCAGTAACAGCAACTTTCAAAATAACAACCTGTGTTGATAGCAGATTCAACAGGACACCAAAACCTAACCAAAATACGATATTTCGCACAAAACTAAAACTTTATGGTTCTAAACAAAAACTAATTAGCAACACAATATACTAACTACCTAATTAACAGTAGAGAGTCATTACCTAAACAAACTTGCTCCAAAACCCTAGCTTTCCATGCCCTAAGTGATCCTAGTGGCTTGATCTTGGCTTGAGAAGGGTTTTGATGGAGTTTAATGGAGATTTGTGTGGGTTTGTGAGGGTAGGGTTAGGGTTTCAGTTGAGAGAGTGTGAGGGTGTAAGAAAAAGACATGAAGAAAAGAAATGAGAATGGGAGAATGAAATGGGAGTGTGAGGGTGTATGTGAGTGAGTGAAGGTTTGGGAATGAGGGATGAGCTTAGAGGAGCCATGCCTCCCCCTCTCTCTTTTCATTAAATGCTACGCATGCTTGCCCATGCCCATCATGCCCCCTCTCTCTCTTCCTCTCTCTCTCTCAAGTCAACCCAAATGAAAAACCATTTATTTTTAAATTTTTGAAAACTAATATGCTTAATTAACTACACATTACACCTAATGGAATGGATTAATACACCATGGCTACCTAAGCATGGTTTAACCCCAAATTAGCCCTAGGTTAACATGCACATGTGTGTGCAAGCCCAAAATAAATATTAATAAAATATTCATTAATTTTTATAAAATATTTGAAAACTACTTTAGTAAACTTTTTACTAAAAACCCGCATTATCATTTAATTAACACTAATCGCATTCTAAGGTGTTACAATCTCCCCCCTTAAAGAAATTCGTCCCCGAATTTTAAAAAAAATCTTACTATGCGTACCTTCAAAGAGATGAAGGAATTTCTTCCGCATCTCGCTCTCGGCCTCCCAAGTGATCTCTTCACCATTCGGGCTGTGCCAAAGAACCTTCATAGATGGCAAGAACTTTGATCGAAGTTTCTTCACCTGCCGATCCAATATCACTACTGGCTGCTCGGTGAAAGAAAGATCGCGCTCTAGCTGAATGGTTGTTCATCTCAGAAAACTGCATTTTAATACTCTCATTTGTTATCTATTTTGTATTTATTGGTGCTATTAACTAGTGTCTAATCAGAATTACAGATTACAGGTGTTCGTGATAAAATACTGGAAACACACTCAAAATCACGGATATAACATTTAGGAGCTGACACTGCAGATGGAACAGAAAAACGACCGATATCCGAAGAGCTCTTTTGCAAATAATCTTGTGTGCACATTTTTGGTCCAACACAACACAAGTGTACACACTAGCTCTTTGATTCTTGGACCTAGGTGGGGCTGCCCATGGCACAAGACATGATGAAGTGGGCACATGGGGGGACATGAGTTTTAATGCTAAAAGTTTTGATGTGATGTGTGGCATTGTGTTCCCTCCAAATCTCTGCGTACAAACCAGGTTATTTTAGACCAAGCAAACAACATCAGAGGGTTATTGGGAAGCACACAAACCCACACATCTAATACGAGCCCCTCTCCTCAGAATTCGGCCGAGCACATGCTCACCAAAACCAGCAAGCTCGTCCCCACCCTGCCCAATTGGCTCTATATTTTCACAGAGCCTCCCTTGCTGCCACGTCAACCCATTTTTATTGTTTGTTTATTTTCCTTTTGAGCCTATAAATACAGACCAGTGGGGAAGGGAAGGAGGATACCATGTATATACCACTTCTCATTTTGATAGTTTGTTTCTTTTTGGTTTAGCTTGAGGTGAGTGATCTTCATTTGGTTTCTTCTTCTTCTTCCCTCTTGAAGCTTCTTTGGAGAGCTTCATTAATGAGGTTGAACAAGCTACCATAATCTTGTAACTCTTCATCAAGTGCTTATATATATTGCTTTCTTTTATTGCTTTCTTTACTTACTTGCTTTCTTTTAATCATGCTTAACTAATTCTTTATTTGGTTGTGGTGTGGGTGAGGAAGTGAGATGAAAGGATTTTCCTCCTCCACCTCTTGTTTATGTTTCATGTGCTTAACTTTTTGATTCTAACTTAAATATTGCTAATGTATTGATATGATATGGTATTTTGACATATGGTTACTTGTAACCTCCTCATATACCATATTCATTCCCTTTCCCCATTTTAATGTTTAAGTTAAAATCTATTTAGTGTTAAGTTTGCTAAGTTTGGATATGTTAGGTCGTGATCATGTGCTTGACAATCCCTTAATTTCATATAGCATATACCATCACAAACCCTTAGCAAACTCCACACTAAAACCATTTGCTCTCACTAACTACTTTGTGTTTTTGTTGTTGCGGTATGCTTGCTAACCCTCGTTTTTAGTGTAACATTTTAGAAATCGTTTAGGTGATTTTCCGTTTTTAGGGTAAAATAGTCGGTGTTTTCCGTTTTAACCCGATTGTGATCAAACTTCTGTATAGACTTCACGTCACCTAGTTTAGCTAGAATGAAGCTAGTGCGCGGGCTTTAGGGGTCAATGGGAAGTTTTGGTTCACATAGATTTTTTTCCCTAATTAAATATTATTTTAATGTGTTATTTACGCACTTTATTAGTGGTAATTACATTTTGGGTTAATTAGTTCTAATTTGAATCTTTGCTAATCTAATCACTAGATATTTTTGTTAATCTATCCATCCAAATATCTAGATATTTTGTGAATTTAAGATTTAATTTTAAAGAAAAATAAAAGAAAAGAAAAGGTGGCAATTTGCATTAAATGAAGCATTAATTGAATTGTGCTAGAAATTTCTTCACAATTTACACAAAACACCCCCCACTTGATATGGCCGGCCACTTCCCTTGGCTGCCCTAATTTCCCCCCTCCATTTTCATCTCTTTTTGCATCACAAAAATCATCAAAAATCCTAAATAAATCACAAAAACTCAAATATAAATCAAACCCTTCATTCTCCATCACTAATCTAGCTTGGATCTTCACAAAAGTCTTGATTTTTGGAGGCTAATTTTGGTTTTCTAGTTGCAAGTTTTAAATCTAATTTGGAGGTATAAAACCCTAACCCTAATCTCTTTGTTGTTCTAATACTTTAATTAGCTTATTAGTTGTTAAATTAAGCTATTTAATTGCATGGTTAAAAAATTCTAGAAATGGTTTTTGGATAATCAACTAGGGTTTTGATTACTAAAAAGGGTTAATTGTTATGTTATGCTTGAAGAAAACTTAACCTAGTTTGCTAGTTTGTTAAATGTTATTTTCCAAATTGTAAATTAAGATAATTAGAAAACTAAAGTTTTACTAAACCCTATTTCAGTAAGATTAAAATTCTAGTAAAGGTATGAATGGTTTAATCTTGCTATATTGTGATATTTGTAAATTCTAGTTTTGGTAAAAACTTATAGTTTGTGTTAAAATGATATATGTTGCTTACTAGATTTCGGTAAGTTTTGGCGTGGGTTTCTTTTGACATTGAGACGTTATTTATATTAGATTCCACGTTTATATTGTGTTGTGAATGCGTGATCGGTACGATCAGGGTCTAGGCTTGATGGTTGTGTCCCTTAGCGCTCCTAGCTAGGGTTGTGCCGATGCTGTTTGTGTCTTTGTGTAGCTTTTGCTCTTGAGTTGGTTTCGTAGTGTAGCTACGCGCGTTAGCCACTTGACGAACACTTGAGAGTATATTTGGAGTTGGTGCGTCGGTCAAACGTAGTTTGTACGTGTTATTGGTCGATTGCTAATATATACCGGTTATATTGTTATATGCTTTCAGGATCGCAGGAGAGGACTTCGGACGCTACGAAAAGGGGGAAATAGGTGGTTGGTTTTACTTATCTAGGACGGTTGGTGAGTAGATTTAACATCGACAGGGGAATCGCCCGCATGGCGTTATGCGTCTGGGCTAGATTTATGATATGACTATTGGTTAGATGTATACGGATATTGATTGTGCATGTGTACCTTAGTTGCATTATCTCATTACCTATTAGGTATGGACTTAGTATTAATGAGACACAACACCATTATTGACGGTTCATGTTTCACGAGCACTAATTGTATGCTACACACACCCCGTCGATAATTTCCATGACACGCACAACTTATATACATACGAGATGTAGTTGACACCTATACATACATGATACTGTACGGTTAGGGACATTGAGACATTGATTCATATTTCTTTGTGCATACGATATATAGCATACCTGTATACCTACATGCTTACACATATGCCTTGACATGCTTACATGCTAGTTACCTATATACGTATATGATATTGTACCATTAGTGATAGGTATATTCACACTTGAGACATAGCTACATGTACCTCTTGCATACATACTTATGCATATACCTGGAGGGTATTACATCATTACTAATAGGTAGATATATATTCCTTGCTATACCTACGTGTTTACACATATCTGGCTATAGCTACACGTTCGCCTTTATTTGATGTTATATTGGACTTGGAGAATAAGGAATCGCATGATTTATATATTAACTTGTTGCAGTTAAATAGCGGCTTTTCCTTTATATGCTCACATTACAGTTTTATGTCGCATATATTATATTCATGGATTTTCGCATTGAGATATGGATTTTTCATGATGTTTTCTGGATTTGAAGACCGTGGTAGTTTCATGAAATTATGCATTATTTGAAAAACCCGGTTTCTCTTGATATGATATTTCAGCAGCCACTATGAGATTTATCGGTTCTGATATATATACCCCATGCGAGGAGGCGTCGTAGGCCGTGTGAGGGTACATGGTGGGACCCGGAGGTACCCCGGGGTAAGAAGATTGAAGGACGTTGCCGATTGAGCCTGACAGGGGAACCATACTTACCGGTGACAGTACCTATTACTCAGCGGTTATCGTGGGGATACCGACGGGAGTCATGTACGTATGGATACATCGAAAGGCGAGGGTCGAAGATGGGCACTCGAGTTTTCGGGATAGCGTATGATACGTACCTATAAGGGGGCCAGTCGTGGTGACAGCACCTGATAGATCAGTATTTATGTGTCGATGCTTAACACACGTTTTCATGATATTTTTACTCCTAAGTTTATATAACAGTGGAATGGGACGCTGTTATATATATATATATATATATATATATATATATATATATATATATATATATATATATATATATATATATATATTAGTGGAGTGGGACGCTACTATATATGTATATATATATCAATTTATATACATCATCATAATGATTCATGCAAATATACTTAGTCATTTATGAGATTACTGGATATTGGACACAGGATATATGAGATTTTTTGATGTTGGACACTCAGGATATATGAGATTTACTTGATATTGTACATCCAGGATATATGAGACTTACATGATATGAGAGCCAATTTGGGGGCTGATTTGAGGAAATTGGGATTCAGATTGTCTGGATGGACTTTGGTCCTATCACGATGTCAGGATTCCGTGAGGATGGCATGTTTTATCCCATACTCCGCATTTACTTTATATGCATTAGTTCATGTTTTAGTAGTAGCTGATAGAGTACCTTTCTTGACTGTTGCATATACATATTGTCATATTATTGCGTCATGTATTAGTTGTACTTGCTAGAGTACCTTTCATGACTGTTGCATGCATATGACTATCATTGCTATTAGCTTGCATATGTTAGATTCGCGCTGTACATGCATACTTGCGATTACCTGCATATGTTATTTACTAATCACGAGTTGGCAACTCACCCCCGTTGTGCCACAGTATTTTGCAGGTTGTTCCTCAGAGTAGTCAGAGGCAGGGTTATCTTCTACCTATCGTATCATCTTTTGCTGCGGATACCGCTTCGGCTCACAGTGTGTAATTTTGCTTTAGGTGGGTTTGTGGTTATCCGTTTATGTTCTTTGTATATTCTTTGTATCCTGTACTCTCCATTTACCATTATCATGTATGACTTAGAGACTTGATGTGAGGACGATTGTCACGATCCGAAGGTACGGAACATGACCGGCACTTAAATTAAAAAGTGTCTAGAGGAGCAACGTAATCTAAGCCAGCCGAAGCCCAGAAATCTAAACCATTTAAAAGAAAAAGCAAAGTAAAACATGTTTAAAAGCAACATCAAATTTTCTCAAAAATTTCGGCAGAGTCTCCTTTGTAAAAACTGGCCCCAAACGGGTACAAATATGAATATATACAAAAGCAATAATAAAGGCATCTCCAAACGGGAGCTAGCTCTACACCAAAAAGGCGGAAACAACCACACAATGTACTAAAAATATACAACGCCGTAGGGCGAAGCTCAAAATTCAAAAATGAAAACCAAATCCACCAAATACCATAATAATACAAGAGCGACTCTAAGGTCGAAAGAATAAGCAACTGGTCTACTAAATTATCAAGTAATACAAGTCTGGTTGATGGAGCTTATTAGATACAAATGAAATAATAAAAGTACAACGGCGGTTCTGATGTAAGTGAACCAACCTACCAAGCAAATCACCCTGAATGAAATGGTGTGCCAGCAAGCTGCTAAGGAAACCTGTAAAAAGTTTGCACAACGGGGGTGAGTTGCCAACTCGTGAGTAGAAAACATCTGTGAGCAGAAATCGCATGCACGACGCTCTCCTAGGTCATAATAATATACTTAATATATCACTAGTCATATAGTAGTGGCAGGGTAATAAACTATGCGTAAGTGCAAATGCTTAGTGCTCGTGTCAGTGCCTCAAGTAGTAACATGTCATGTGTATGAGTATGCATGCGCCATGAATGTAAAACAATCAACCGTGAAATCTGGGTATATCTGTATAAGAAATCTTTAACTTTATCATAGTAAAATATGTATGGTAATATGAAACATCAATGAAATCCATGGGAATCCGTGTCAAGCATCGACACAAAACATGTAAATCTCAAAGTCTCAATAACTCATAGTCTCAATATCTCGGGCTCCGTCAGTCCGGATCGGCCAATATTATCAAATCCCACGACAACGGTCGGTATCCTCCGGATATCCGCCGCGCCAGACATCACCGGTAGGTAGTCTTCCTCTGCCAGGCCCATCGTCTACAACTCGATCTTCTTGCCTCGGGATACCATACCGAGCCCACCATGTACTCGATACGGTTCATCCACTCCTCGAATCGGGTCTCGAAATCCAACAGAAAACATGAAATCTCATGGTGGACAACACATACATCACGAGAAAACCGCAACTTGTATTTTAAAATGAGAGGGAGAGAGAGAGAGAAGTTTTTATATATATTCTTACGGTTTCCCCCAAAATCCAGAAATCTCATAGAAATCCAAAATCCCAAAATCATGAGTAAGTAATAATGAGTATCGGCATAAGCCCCACAATACTGCATGATAGTATGAAAATATGAATGCATGAAGTGTCTAAGTAATAAATGCAATGTCTAAACTAGCACATGAGAGTAATCACACAATATTATATTAGACTAGCATTTAGATGATTATATCAATAAAAGATAATATGTTCTAAAGTGTACGTGACATGGCAATTACCGATGATGATGTGTGTGAACCGGCAAATAAGTGTACATGGAACATGCGCATCATCAGTAATGGTGCTGGTGTCCTAACAGGCAGAGTTTCATATTAACTAAAGAAACATATGTATGAACATGCAACGCGATGATTACAATCTGAATATAAAGATGAATGTGTATTAACCACTCATTTGGAATATACATATCTAACTACAACTAAATGACTCGAGTCTAAACTAGTATCTATCTAACCCACTAAGGAACTAAACTAAAGAAACTAGTCGATAGGAAATAAGAATCCACCTAAAGTCTGAGTCGATATCCCTAATAGTCGGCGATCCAGCCTCAATAGCGTCACGTACATAGTATGACTTCCTCAAGTCAAGAGCGCGGATCAATCATCAAATCTATACCTCGTACGGTAAAATCCATCATATGGCATCCTAAAATCATCAAACATATATCATGGTCTGTGTAAATATACATCGTCAAATGGTCCTCAGAAATGTCATGTCACATATATCGTATCGTGATTAAGTCACATATTATAATCCGGGTTCTATTTTAGAGTCTCGTATATCTTAATGTCATCATCACCTATTATCGTTTATGTATAAATATCCATTTTCTCATTTCCCAACGATCCGCTAATATCATAGTACATTTCATATCATACTCGATTGTATATCTTTAACTCACGGCATCACGCCCAATCATACTGACTCCTTCCCAGATATCATATAACCTCCCCATATCACGTGTATATGTTATATATACATATATATATATAAACATATAGAAACCTACTCACATTCATATATATCTATATCTATATCTATATATATATATATAAATACATATACACCAAGTCAAATGTATGTGTGCGTGTGTGTGTGTGTATACCTGAAACCTACGAATTCCCTCCAAGGCATTCATTCTCTGGTTAAGTCTTTCTAGATCAGTCTAGTCCAACCTAAGGTCTTTAATAGGACCCTACTCGCCAAGAATCTAAGGTCACGTCCGACTTCCTAATGACAGTAAGTAATATCCCTATTCTACGTTTGCGGGGGTGCTAAACGCCATCCACCCGACTTCCCCCGTAGATATACATCTACTCACCTGGTCCTTGTCTGCCGAAGACGATGTCGTCCTACTCTTCTTCCTCATCCGAAGTCCACGTGAGGGGTACCTATACGCAAACATATATAATATCGTAAACTGAATCACGGACAAAATCAAAACGGCGCACGAAACGCGCATAGGTTAAAACCTATGACCCGCTCATGCAAAAGAACCGAAAAACGCTCGATATCGGCGTACAAACGCCGATTGTTCGATATAAAACACGAACGTACAAATCGTAGTTCCAAAACTCACCAATTATGATATAAATAAGGTTTAAATCATCAAAACCTTAAAATTCATCAAATCGATTTACTTCGTAAAAACCTAGAAAGCATCAATTAACTGTTTTACTTCAATACTTGATGTTTAAACGAAACTAATGGCCATAATGTTCACTAAATATCATAACTAGAATATATAAACCATTCCTATAATTTATCCTCATCAATTTGTATGGAATTGAAAATTCTAGTTTGCAAAATTAACAAATTTTAATACTTTTTAAGCAAAATTTTACAAAACAACAACTAAACTAAGTTTGGATGATCTAAGTTGCTAAACAACAAACTAAATGTTAATAATATCATGAAAACCATAATTAGATTTTAATCCCCATTATTGAAATTTAAATTTTGAATTAAAACCATAATTAAACTCCTAATTTGATTGGATTGAAGTAATTAGCAACAAATTAAACATGGGTTTAGAATTTATACCTCTAAAATTTGAGATCACACTTGCATCTTGACCTCCAAGATGGATCTCTTGCTCCTAATTCCAAGTTAATTAGGAGCAAAGAAAATTGGATAAGGTTTAGTGATGAATTTGTGATAATATGAATTGATTTTTGATAGATTTTGGAGGCTTTTTGAAGAAAAATTGAAGTGGGAAATGTGGGAAGGGGGGAGCCCAAGCTCGGCCAGGAGCAAGGATGAGAGAAAAGTGAGGGCGTGTGGTGTGTAGAGGTATGTAGAAGTTTCCCCAATGATTTCTTTCTTTAAGTCATTTCTTATTTAACATATTTTCTTTTCATTTTTAATTTAAACCTAGATTCTAGAAGACAAATGTGATGAACCAAATGGGGGGCTGCTAAGGGTTCGGCCACATGGGGTGAGGGAGAGAGAGAGTGTGGGGTTTGTGGGTGAGTGTGGAGACTTCCAAATAATCACCTCTTTTAATTAATTAGTTTATTTTCTTTATTTTATTTTTTTCCAAAACTCATTCTATAATTATCTAGAAACCTCATGATAACTCCAACTCAATTCAAAGCAACATATTACATTTGTTTTAGTGTGTCATGGTGCACAAATTTTAAATTAACCCATTTCAATTTGTAATTTACACTAATTTAATGTATATTTAAAAGCTTATGTAAATATTTGAATTTAATTAATTACGGAAAATATTTTAGTAAACTAATAATTTATAAGTCACTAAATAAACACCATTTACTAGTAATTATATAATTAAAATAGGTGTATTTAAATCTATATTGAAAAATAATTATAGGTAAGTTTTACGGAAAATACGGTTTATTTTACCGATTATCAGAAAATTCACCTAACAGATTTTATTTATTTAATTATTTATTTATTTTTAAAAAGTTACAACGATATTGTATATTTTGGTGACTTGGATGTCTTTTATGCAGTTTTACTTATATCGTCTTTTATTTCTTCGCTACGGCGTCGTATATCTGTTGTGGTGGTTGTTTTCCGCCTTTGGGCGTGGATTTGTTCCCGTTGGGGATGCTTTACTTATATTTATGTTGTACCCATTTTTGGGGTTGGTTTTTACAAAGGAGGTGCTGCCAAAATTTTTAAGAAAGTAAAGTTGGACTTTAAAGAATTTGTACTTGATATTTTCAAAAGTTTTAACAATGTTCGTATCATTTACTGCTTTTTTTATGGTTTAGATTTTTGGGTTTTTGGCTTACTTGAATTGCGTTACGCCTGTAGACGTTGCGTAGTTTAAGGGACGTAACGTGCCAAATTTCGGGTCGTGACATTTAGTGTTGATACTCCAAGAGTGGACATACAAACGGTAAGTGACCAAAACAGAATCGTTTCGTGCCTTGCGGCGAATATCGGACTTTGACGGTTTGTGCTCCGCAACCGCGTTGACAAGTTGTGCTTCATGCCGGGATCAAGGTAAGGCCGGACAACTCATGATCAAGGGAGTGTAGAGGTAAACGTCGCGATTCGAGCTTCCGAACCAAGCCACAACCATTCTTCTTTAACTCTTTTCTTGCTTTTCTTTGTTTCCGTATTTTATTCATTTTTTGTGACAACCCCCAATTCGTTAATTTGTTAACCTTAAACAACAATACCCAATACACAATTCCCTGTGGATCGACCCGTGCTTGCCGGCTCACTACAACGCACACGAGATCGTTCTCGTTTTAAATATTTATAAACCGCAAATGCATGGCGTGTTGTAGCGAGCCGGCAAGCACGGGTCGATCCGCAGGGAATTATGTATTGGGTATTGTTGTTTAAGGTTAACAAATTAACGAATTGGGGGTTGTCACAAAAAATGAATAAAATACGGAAACAAAGAAAAGAAAGAAAAGAGGTAAAGAAGAATGGTTGTGGCTTGGTTCGGAAGCTCGAATCGCGACGTTTACCTCTACACTCCCTTGATCATGAGTTGTCCGGCCTTACCTTAATCCCGGCATGAAGCACGACTTGTCAACGCGGTTGCGGAGCACAAACCGTCAAAGTCCGATATTCGCCATAAGGCACGAAACGATTCCGTTTTGGTCACTTACCATTTGTATGTCCGCGCTTGGGGTATCAACACTAAACACGAGGGTTAGAAAGCATACCGCAACAACAAAAACACAAAGTAGTTAGTGAGAGCAAATGGTTTTAGTGTGGAGTTTGCTAAGGGTTTGTGATGGTATATGCTATATGAAATCAAGTGATTGTCAAGCACTTGATCACGACATAATATATCCAAACTTAGCAAACTTAACACTAAATAGATTTTAACTTAAACATTGAAATGAGGAAAGAGAATGGATATGGTATATGAGGAGGTTACAAGTAACCATATATCAAAATACCATATCATATCAAAACATTAGCAATATTTAAGTTAGAATCAAAATATTAAGCACATGAAACATAAACAAGAGGTGGAGGAGGCAAGCCTTTCATCTCATTTCCTCACCCACACCGCAACCAAATAAAGAATTAGTTAAGCATGATTAAAAGAAAGCAAGTAAGTAAAGAAAGAAATATATATGAACACTTGATGAAGAGTTACAAGATTATGGTAGCTTGTTCAACCTCCTTAATGAAGCTCTCCAACGAGAGCTTCAAGAGGGAAGAAGAAGAAGAAACCAAATGAAGATTACTCACCCTCAAGCTAAACCAAAAAGAAACAAACTATCAAAATGAGAAGTGGTATATACATGGTAGCATCCTTCCCTTCCCCACTGGTCTGTATTTATAGGCTCAAAAGGAAAATAAACAAACAATAAAAATGTGCTGACGTGGCAGCAAGGGAGGCTCTGTGAAAATATGGGGCCAATTGGGTAAGGTGGGGCCGAGCTTGCCGGTTTTGGTGAGTATGTGCTCGGCCAAATTCCGAGGAGAGGGGCTCGTATTGGATGTGTGGGTTTGTGTGCTTCCCAATAACCCTTTGGTGCTGTTTGCTTGGTCTAAAATAACCTGGTTTGTACGCAGAGATTTGGAGGGAACACAATGCCACACATCACATCAAAACTTTTAGCATTAAAACTCATGTCCCCCCATGTGCCCACTTCATCATGTCTTGTGCTATGGGCAGCCCCACCTAGGTCCAAGAATCAAAGAGCTAGTGTGTACACTTGTGTTGTGTTGGACCAAAAATGTGTACACAAGATTATTTGCAAAAGAGCTCTTCAGATATCGGTCGTTTTTCTGTTCCGTCTGCAGTGTCAGCTCCCAAACGTTATATCCGTGATTTTGAGTGTGTTTCCAGTATTTTATCATGAACACCTGTAATCTGTAATTCTGAGCACTGGTTAATAGCACCGATATATACAAAATAGATAACGAATGAGAGTATTAAAATGCAGTTTTCTGAGATGAACAACGGTCTGGTGCTGAATCATGTGAGAAGGGTCAAGAAGGTATCTGCGAAGTATCGACACATAGAATACGGGGTGAACATTCGGAAAGCTGGGTGGAAGAGCCAAACGATAAGAAACTGCGCAGACACGCTCGAGGATCTCGAAGGGACCTACATATCTGGGACTTAGTTTCCCTTTCCGCCCAAATCTCATAACGCCCTTCATCGGAGAGACCCTCAGGAAAACATGATCGCCAACGGCGAACTCGAGTCTGCCACGGCGTCTGTCAGCATACGACTTATGCCTTCTCTGATCCGCTCTCATCCTGTCTCGAATCAACTGTATCTTCTCGGTCGTCTCCTGTATGATCTGCGGCCCTAAAATACTACTCTCGCTGAGCTCTGTCCAACAGACGGGCGATCGACATCTCCTCCCATATAAAGCCTCGAAAGGTGCTGTAACACCTTAGAAATCGATTAGTGGCTAATTATACTTTAATGTGGGGTTTTTAGTAAAAAGTTTACCAAAACGGTTTTCAAATATTTTATAAGAATTTACAAGTATTTTATTAGAATTTAATTGGGCTTGCACACACATGTGCATGTAAACTAGGGCTAAGTTTAGGGTTAAACCATGTTTAGATAGCCATGGTGGACTAACCCATTTCATTTAGTTAATATGAAGTTAATTTGGTGTATTGGCTTCTTTTTTTAAAATTAAATATAATTAGATTGTTTTGGGGGCTGACTTGAGAATTGAGGAGAGAGAGAGAAGGCATGATGAGCTTGTAGCATGCTTGCTAATTAATGAGGAGAGAGAGAGAGAGAGGGAAATGGTTGACTCTCACCTCTCATATGTTTTTCAAAAACACTCAATTAACTCACACACTCATTCTCACATCTCTCCCTCTCATTTCTTTTCCCTACACACACACCCCCCCAGCAGCAGCAGCAGCATCCCCAGCAGCAGCAACAGCACAGCAACAGCAACACCAGCAGCAGCGGCGGCAGCAGCAGCAGCAGCAGCGGCGGCAACAGCAACACCAGCAGCAGCAGCTCAGCAGCAACAATAGCAGCAGCAGCTCAGCAGCAGCATCACCAGCAGCAGCAGCAGCAAAACCCCCTTCTGTTCTCCTTCTCTTCTTCTTCTTCTTCTCCTTGAATCCAATCCTCAAACCTTCTTCAAAAGTCCATTTTTCTTCACAAATCTCTTGCAAAACACCTCCTTGCTGGTTCTTGAGGCAAGATCATCAAGCTTGACACACCATTAACCCACTTTGAGTTATAAAACTCACCCTAACCATTTCTTTGCTAAACTTATAGTTATTTAGCTTAAAATCTTGTTTAAGTAGTAAATTAGGCTAACTTTGTGTTTTGTGTGGAGTGTTGGTTATAATGGGACTATGATGGCTTGTGTAGTGTTGTTAGTGCCACTTAATCCTAGTAATTGCTTCAGATTTCACAAAAATACCATATTGTATCATATTAGTGTTAATTAGTGTTTTAATTAGGATTTGGGTTCTTTTTGAGATCTGCTTTTGACCCGGGTACTTCAGTAAAAAGTTGCAAATACTGGAGCTTAGTGACTGGGATAGGACCACACACACGAAGCACGGGACCCCCTCTCCCCTATTTGGCCGCAGATTTAATGTGTCTGGCCGCAAATTGCGGCCAGAGGGTGGGCGTGGGTGTCGGGTCTTGGTTTGTAGGAGTCTGCTATATATCTAAGGTTTTTGGTATATACAACTTTTGCTTTTTCTACTCGAGTCAAAATCTGGAACCTAAAACCTCGTTTTCAATACTTTTTAACTTGTGCGACACGTGCGTTATGTGAGTTGGGTTTGTTGTTCACTACGCGTCACAGCGAGTCGGGGTGGTTTCAGGCGAGGTTACATACGTTTTGGCGTATCGAGTGCACACGCGTGTAGCTTCCAACGCGAGTTTCTCTTTTGATCTTGATATCGCATTTTTGGCAGGATTTTAGCCTTATGTGTATTGCTTGTGTGTTTCTAGGAACGATCGCGGGGACGTCGGACGCGGCGCGGAAGGGAAAAGCGGTGGTTGGACCTGGCTAGCACGAGATAACATGTAAGTAGATGTAACATCTTCGGGGGAAATCGTTTGGATGGCGCAAGACGACCAATGGTTTAGATAGTTTAAAAACTTCTAGTAGTACTAGCATTTATGAGTATAGTTCCTAGTTAATCATCTTGTGCACTCACGATCCTATATATTTACATACATGTGCGAACTCATCTCATAGGACACTTGCGCCATTACCATGGTTTATGCAGCACGAGCACTATTCATGCGGACACACACACCTTGGTAATTGCTATGCCACAAACACTAGATAACTTGTATAACCTAAAATCTAGAACAATTTCACCATATATGATGTGTAAACCTGTGCTAATACATTTAAATGCCTCAGGAGGAACATGTAGGATTGCTAGTCATATGCATATACCTCATTGCATCATTCGTTCATGCCTAGTCTTTTAGTCATACATTGCAGTTCGCCTTGTTGATACCATAGGCATTCATTATCATTGACATGTATACTTATGATGATTTTCTTGAGGATTTCAGCACTTGAGATTTATGAGATTTTGGGGAAAAGCCGCAAGGATTTAATAAACATGATATTATTTTTAAACATTGCGAGTTGTGGTTTTTCAAGTGATATGATACATGTGTCGTCCACCATGGGTTTTCTGTTAGTTTTTGAGACCCGTTTCGAGGAGTTGGATGAACCGTCTCGGGTACATGGTGGGCCCGGTAAGGTATCCTGGGGCGAGAAGTTCGAGTTGTAGACGATTAGCTTGGCAGGGGCAGACTACCTACCGGTGATTGTTGGTGCGGTGGATATCCATAGGATACTGAACGTGGTCGTAGGATATTGAGCTATTGATACTTTGAGATAGGCCAGTCCGGATTGCCAGAGCCCGAGATTTTGAGATACCGATACTTTGGGACACTGAGATATTCATTTGAGGTGTCGATACTTGACGCGGATTTCTGTTGTTTCCATTGATATTTCTTCAGATGTTTCACAGCAGTTGTTCTAAGATGAGATTTATGATTTTCTCATATCAAACATACTCAAATCTCGTGTTAAATTGCATTCATATTGCATACATGCTAGTACATCATGCCATATCAGGACTGTAGAGTTGTGACACTTATGCATACATGTTTACGATAGACTTATTAGATGTTACTTATTACTCACGAGTTGGCAACTCACCCCCGTTTTGCCACAGCCTTTTTGCATGTCCGTTCCGTCAGCACTGTACCGGCGGACGCACTTGCTCCTTTTGCTTGGATTTGAGACTTTTGCTCGTAGGTGGGTTGTGAGATTATTTTGTTTCCACCTTGTATATTTATTGTATCTAGAGTACGATGTGATGTTTACTACTCGTGCCTTTATATGCTTATTTTTGCACTGCAATGATTTTGATTGCGTGGGATTATGAATCCGCTTTTGGGCGAAGAGCTAGCTCCCGCTTGGGGATGCCTTATTTCATGTTATGTGTATATTCCTGTTTTGTACCCGTTTGGGGCAAGTTTTTACAAAGGAGACTCTGCCGAAATTTTCAGGAAATGTGATGTTGCTTTTAAAAGAATTGATGCGACTTAATTATTTGGAAGTTTCTTTCTATATTTTGGTTTTTCCTTCACTCTATTGCTCTTTTGGGTTTTGATTTCTGGGCTTTGGCTTACTTAGATTACGTACGCCTCGAGACGTTTCGTAATTTAAGGCCAGTCACATTCCGTACTTTCGGGTCGTGACAAAGTTGGTATCAGAGCGATAGGTTTTACCTTTCTGAGTGTAGGATGACCCTTGGTAGATGGAGTAAGTGACTTAAGCAGGGTAACGTAGCGTGTGTATGTCCGCAGCATACTTGCGATATGGTACTCCGCCTAGGTGTCTTTAGGATATACTTGCTTGAAATTCCTTCTTCAATTCCGTGTTTCCTATGATTCTTTTGCACTGTTCTTATTATCTTGTTTCCTGTACCAGCCACTATGCCGCCGAAGGCTACGAGAGCGCAGAGGGCTGCCGCCAGAGATGAGATTCGAGAGGGCTCGTCTGAGACGAGGACCGATCAGGGCGGCGTGCCCACCCCTCAGGGATAGATTGATCCACCTTCCCCAGGCCGCATGGATAGGCTAGAGTCAGGCATGCAGGAGCTACGTCAGATGATGGGAGGTATGCAGGAGCTACGTCAGATGATGGGATCCATAGTCGAGGCCAGTCATGCACAGAGATCTGAGGACGTACGTACCCCTGCATAGACCATGATTATACCTGCTACCCAGACAGTTGCTTCTACTACTACCGTAGCCATTCCCGTATCACTACAGGAGTTCATGAGGCTGAGACCTCCAGTCTTCACCGGCACAGACGCAGCGGAGGATCCACAGACATTCCTCGACAGATTGGCCAGGATTTGTCGTTCGCTCGGATGTTCTGACGATAGATGTGTGGAGCTTACGAGTTTTCGTCTGGAGGGCCTTACTCAGACGTTGTGTGAGTCGGTCGAGAGAGGTCGAGCTGCGGGTCTACCTCCTATGACTTGGGATGAGTTCACAGCAGTATTTCTAGCTCGTTTCCTTCCAGAAAGCGTTCGTGATGCTCGAGCTCGTAGTTTTGAGGCTTTGCGCAAGACTCCAGGGATGGCAGTGTCCGAGTATGATATCCAGTTTACTCAGTTGTCCCGATATGCTCCGTACTTGGTGGACACTGAAGAGAAGAGGGTAAAGAGGTTTATGCAGGGACTTGACACCCAGTTATTTCTTGCCATCGGCACCCAGCACTTTGACACTTATGCAGCTGCTATGGACACGGTCTTACGGTTGGAGGAGCACATGTCAGAGACTTCGGCCGTTTCTGGGTCGAAGAGGATTCGTACCGATATGCCAGCTCAGAGGCAGATGGGTAGGCATCGTGACAGATTCTTTCCGGGAGATGGTGGCGGCAGAGGAGTTGGACGGGGTCAGTTATTTGGTTCTTATCCACAGAACCAGCAGGCGTCGCCAGGATGTTTTAGGTGCGGGAGTTCGTACCATCGTATCAGGGACAGTATGGTAAGATGACAGGGAGCGGCGACAGTTCCACACGTGACTCTACCACCTTCACCACCTCCTTAGAGAGCTTTACTTCCTACTGCCGATGGTGCTCCACGCCAGTTAGACGCCCCCAGAGGCCGTGGACGCGGCGGTCCTGTTCAGAGAGGACGAGGAGGCAGAGGCTGAGGCAGAGGACAGCCGGCTATTGGTGGGGGACAGGCCTGGGTGTTCGCTTCGACTCTGCAGGATGCGCATGCATCCAATGCCGTTGTGACAGGTACATTGCCAGTATGTTCTTTCGACGCACGGGTATTATTCGACCCAGGTTCCACACATTCGTATGTATCTACACACTTTGCACCGATGTTGGGCCGTGAGTCACCGTCGTTAGATTAGCCGCTTGTTGTTATTAATCCGGTAGGCGAGTCGTTTGTCGCTCGTTTTGTGTTTCGTTTGTGTTTCGTTCGTATCGGGGAGAGGGATTCATCGGTTGATTTGATTCTCCTCGATATGTTGGACTTTGATGTGCTTCTGGGCATGGACTGGCTAGCCACTTGTTATGCATCTGTGGACTGCTGTGAGAAGGAAGTCAGATTTTGCTTTCCGGGAGAGCCAGTCCTTGTTATTCAGGGAGACCGCAGCGTCACCCTTCCCAGCTTGATTTCGTCTTTTCGCACCGGTCGGCTCTTGCGGAAGGGATGTCAGGGATTCTTAGCATATGTTTGTGATACTAGAGCTGCAGAGGTTCCTTTGGACCAGGTCCCGATTGTGTGTGAGTTCCCTGATGACTTCCCTGATGAGCTTCCTGGGCTACCGCCTGAGCGCGATGTTAAGTTCTGCATCGATTTGATCCCTGGCACGGGGCCTATTTCCATACCGCCTTATCGGATAGCCCCGGCGGTGCTTAGAGAGCTAAAGGATCAGTTGCAGGATTTGTTAGATAAATGGCTTATTCGACCTAGTGTATCTCTGTGGGGTGCTCCTGTCCTATTCGTCATGAAGAAGGACGACAGTTTGCGCTTGTGCATTGATTACCGCCAGCTGAACAGGGTTACCGTAAGGAATAGATATCCCTTACCACGTATCGATGATTTGTTTGACCAGCTTTAGGGTGCGGGATACTTTTCGAGGATTGACTTGCGATCGGGTTACCATCAGTTGCGGGTTCGGCAGGAGGATATTCCGAGGACGGCTTTTCGCACGCGTTACGGACACTATGAGTTTTTGGTGATGTCGTTCGGACTCACCAATGCACCAGCCGCGTTTATGGATTTGATGAACCGCATTTTCAGGCCGTATCTAGATCTGTTCATCATCGTGTTTATTGACGACATTTTGGTGTATTCCCGGAGCCGAGAGGAGCACGAGCAACACCTACGGATCACATTGCAGACTTTGAGGGAGCACCAGCTATTCGCGAAATTTTCCAAGTGCGCATTTTGGCTAGACATCGTTGATTTCTTGGGTCACGTGGTTACGAGTGATGGTATATGTGTGGACCCGAAGAAGATCGAGGTCGTTCAGTATTGGCTAAGACCAGCATCAGTTACGGAGATCCGCAGTTTCCTAGGCCTGGCTGGCTAGTATCGACGTTTTGTTCAGGACTTCTTCCGTATCGCTGCACCGTTGACCGGGTTGACCCGGAAGGGAGTTCCTTTTGATTGGACCGAGGCATGCGAGCATAGCTTCCAGCAGTTGAAGACTCGTCTGTCTACTGCACCAGTGTTGTCATTGCCTTCGGGATCGGGCGGATTCGTGGTTTATTGCGATGCTTCCCGAGTGGGACTAGGTTGCGTGTTGATGTGGCACGACAGGGTTATCGCGTATGCTTCTCGGCAGCTGAAGACACATGAACATAACTATCCTACCCATGATTTAGAGATGGCTGCAGTGGTGTTTGCACTCAAGATCTGGAGACATTACCTATACAGAGAGTCGTGCCAGATATTCAGGGACCACAAGAGCTTGAAGTACATATTTCAACAGCGAGACCTGAATCTGAGACAGCGCCGTTGGATGGAGCTGGTGAAAGACTATGATTGCGAAATCCTTTACCATCCGGGCAAGGAGAACGTGGTGGCAGATGTTTTGAGTCGGAGGCCCGGAGGTAGTTTATCTTGTTTGAGCACCCTGCAGAGAGAGTCATCGGCAGATTGGCAGATTCTATGTGACAGCCGAGTGGAGTTCGAGTTCACTCCGACCGGGGGACAGCTTGCGCATATTCGTGCACGTCCACAGTTTCTTGACCGTATTCGAGAGGCGCAACCCTGTGATGACCGTCTTTCAGAGATCATGGAGCAGATTAGGCAGGGCAGAGATTCCGAGTCCGGGATCGATGATCAGGAGGTACTGCGATTTGGGACTCGATTGTGCATACCAGATTCTGAGGGATTGCGGCGTGAGATTCTTGAGGAGGCGCATAGATCGATTTATTGCGTTCATCCAGGTTCCACCAAGATATACCACGATCTGAGAGATGTTTATTGGTGGGACGGAATGAAGAGGGACGTCACAGACTTTGTGTCGAGATGCCTGACTTGTCAGCAAGTCAAGGCCGAGCACCAGAGGCCCGTGGAAGAGTTGCAGCCTTTTCCCATTCCGGAGTGGAAATGGGAGCAGATTTCTATGGACTTCATTGTGGGTCTACCCAGGACCAGTCGAGGGTACGAATCCATTTGGGTGATCATGGATCGATTGAAGAAAGCGGCTCACTTCCTGCCCGTGAAGACCACTTTCGGTTTTGCTCAATATGCCCAGATTTACATCGACGAGATCGTACGGTTGCATGGCGTCCCGACTTGTATCGTATCAGATCGAGGCACCCAGTTTACCAGCCGACTATGGTAGAGGCTTCAGGAGGCTTTGGGCTCTCGCTTGAGTTTCAGCACAACATTTCATCCGCAGACCGACGGCCAGTCAAAGCGGACTATTCAGACTCTCAAGGACATGCTCCGAGCGTGCGTTTTAGATTTCGGTGGTAGCTGGGATCATCATTTACCCTTAGTAGAGTTCTCCTACAACAATAGCTTCCAGGATACTTATCAGATGGCACCTTTCGAGGCCTTGTATTGGAGGAGATGTAGATTGCCCGTCTGTTGGAAAGAGCTCAGCGAGAGCAGTATTTTGGGGCCGCAGATCGTGCAGGAGACGACTGAGAAAGTACAGTTGATTCGAGATCAGATGAGAGTGGCTCAGAGCAGGAAGAAGTTGTATTCGGACAGACGCCGTCGCAGACTAGAGTTCGCAGTGGGCGATCATGTTTTTCTGAGGGTCTCTCCGATGAAGGGCGTGATGAGATTTAGGCGAAAAGGAAAGCTTAGTCCCAGATTCGTGGGCCCATTTGAGATCCCCTAGCGTGTTGGTGCAGTTGCATATCAGTTAGCTCTTCCACCCAGTTTTTCGGACGTTCACCCCGTATTCCACGTGTCGATGCTTCGCATATATCTTCATGACCCTTCTCACATGATTCAGCATCAGACCGTTCAGCTTGAGCGCGATTTTTTGTTCACCGAGCAGCCAGTAGTGATATTGGATTGGAAGGTGAAGAAACTTCAATCAAAGGTCTTGCCATCTGTGAAGGTTCTTTGGCGCTGCCCGAATGGTGAAGTGATCACTTGGGAGGCCGAGGACGAGATGCGGAAGAAATTCCCTCATCTATTTGAAGGTACACGTAGCTATATTTTTAAATTCGGGGACAAATTTCTTTAAGGGGGAAGATTGTAACACCTTAGAAATCGATTAGTGGCTAATTATACTTTAATGTGGGGGGTTTTTAGTAAAAAGTTTACCAAAACGGTTTTCAAATATTTTATAAGAATTTACGAATATTTTATTAGAATTTAATTGGGCTTGCACACACATGTGCATGTAAACTAAGGCTAAGTTTGGGGTTAAACCATGTTTAGATAGCCATGGTGGACTAACCCATTTCATTAAGTTAATATGAAGTTAATTTGGTGTATTAGCTTCTTTTTTTAAAATTAAATATGATTCGATATATTGATACACTTGATATTAGTCGGTTGTATGCAGTATGACCGGATAATTAAATCAAGTGTTGATTTAATGATTTAATGTATAATTATATATTTGATATATTACTTTACATTAACTAATATTGGTTCATTTAAGATAGATTTTCTCACTTGAATGTGCACATTGTTTATATGTGATATATGCAAGTGTACATGTTTGTATCATGCTTGATGATACATTCAAGTTGTGTGTATGAGACTTAAACCAAATTGAGGTTAAATTAGGGTTTACTAATTTCCTAATAAATAACAAAAGAAATAAGACTTTGTTCAAAGTTTTCAAGCTTCATGAAGCTTGAAGAAACTTTGAGAAAGTCAATTTCTTTTGTCATTTCCTTAGGATGCTAGTTAACCCAACCCTTAACCCAATTCTTTGGTTAATTCTCTACACGAGTTAAGCATGAGGGCTTAACTTAACCATGGTACCATAATTAAAGGGATAAGTTTCATTCTTTATTCAATTATTCTTATCATTTTTTTCTTTCTTCTTCTTCTTCTTCTTCAAGAAGAAGCAAGCTTACTACCTCTAATGGTGCCATGAGATTTAGAGTGAGAAATCCAATTCTAAAGTGAACCCACTTCCTATTTCTTCATTCTCTACCATTTGCCATGTAGTAGAGTGTGTTATCTTCATAAGTTTCATGACCTAGTGAAGATGGAGCTTGAGTTAGAGTCGCCTCGACGTAGATCATCTTTGGCATCGAAGTAAACGACCTAGCCCGATCATTTCTCCGATGAAACCAACGCTAGAGTCCGGGATCCCGATGATCGCAGCGGAGGGACGTCATCACGGAGCTAAAGAAGTGGAGGACCGGATCTACAAAGGTTGTAATCCCTTTCACTTGTAGTTAAAGTAGTTAACTTGCTTAGTTTCGCCTTACCTCTAGTTAACGATCTAGCATTAGGGTTCTTTGGCACATGAAAAATTTGATTTTGGCATGGTTGATCAGTTGTAGAACCTCATGGATGTGCCTAGGAACCCTACAGTGGTATCAGAGCCTAGCTAGAGCTTTAGGCGAAGTATAGACGAAGTTAGAAACCCGATCGAACCCCGAAACCCTAAACTTGACCCCTCTCTGTACATTTTCTGAAATTGTGGATTTTTGCTAATTAAAAATGCTCAGAAAATAGTGCAGGGAAATATAAGGTAAACTGCAGAAAACGACAACCTGAATCTACTGTAGCGCCGCGGAACCGCGGCCATACCCTGCTTTGAGCGGCGGTTCCGCGGCCGTATGTAATGATTGGGGACTTGATTTTCTACAATTATACCCGTATCTGTTTCCTGTATTCTCTGGGAATTTTTAATCTGTACTCAACAGTTGAGTTTTCAGGGGTGTATTGGGGACTCGTTGATTCGATCAGATATTTTAACCTCGTTTGTGTTTTTCCGGATAATTTTAGAACATGTTAAAAGGTTCGACCGGATATAAATACCCACTTTTTCCCCTGCCGGAAAATTTCCAAGTGTTGGATTTTTCCGTAGTTTAAGAACGTCTAGGTAGTGCAAGTAACGCGATGGACCCTCTAGAAGACAACAAACCATAACTCGATTATGTGACCGTCTTGAACTGCCCTTTGAACCATAGGGTTTGGGGCAGTACGTCGTGCCACATGTGAGGCGTTGGCTTGACCCTTCTACGGCTGGACCTTTGGTACTGTGGCATGAAATGGATGTTTTAAAACTTATTTCATGTGTTGAGCTTTTCGGGAAAACTTGGGTGTTTGATTGTTCGATCGGAAAGTTTAACATTTTCTATTTATCTGGAAAGTGATACAATATTTGGAATCCACAAATAGTTATGAGATAACTGAATTGAATGTTATAAATTTAGCAGTTTAGTCTCACTTGATCGGTTGCCACGGGATTTTGATGTGATCAAAAGTCCGTCGCAATCACGTTGCGTACGCGGATACTCGCCGGTAAACTTAATAGATAGCCACACCCCATAGCCCCGACCAAGTGACTGTAGGCGAACCCCGTCGCCGAAAGCATCCGTTCGGGTGCTCGCGGCAACGGTGTTCCGCCTTAGTGCACTTCGTCGACGGTATCGGGGGTGTGGCCGTCTACTAAAGTTTGCGACGAGCATTCGTTCAGGATGTCGGGAATCTTGTTGAATTGCCCGAATTGATATTGAAAAGTGTTTTCGATAATGAGACTAAAATGCGGGGTTTATAATTGTTAGGCATGCGATGTCTAAGGAATTCATTTGGTTAGGCATGCGATGTGTATGCAAATTGCGGATTCCAACTGTTGTAGGTTTACACTTTCTTTTCTGCGACTATAAGTGTAATATGTGATATCGCCGGTTTCATTGCTATATGTCAACGACAATTGGGATGGGCATATTTACTTAAGTTGATGACATGTGTTGTTATGTGTTGCTGGATATGTTATATTGGATCGTCGTGTTTGAATAGCCGGGGGGTTTTATGTGAGATGAGTGTTTTTCTTTTTCATTCATGTAAAAACTTGTATGTAATATTCTTTTATTTGGGGCACTTCCGGGTTGAGGTTGATATCACCAGTGTTGTATATTATTTACTTTTCCGCATTAGGATAGACCCAAGGAGGGGAGCACAAGTAACCGGGTTCTAGGGTCCAGTGGGAGACCATCTCGAGGAGTCGAGTCCGGGTCTCCTAACTCTAGAATTGGTAGAGTTGCTTGCCACTCTCGTAGGGGTCTAGGGGTGTGGGATTGGCTATTCATCACGACCGTGGAATCCGTGTTTTATACAGGCTCAAAATAAAACACGGACGTCCTAGTATATCCAATATTTCATATGATTTTTTCTGCTGCGTTATCTGTGATGTGGTCATGTGATATGTTCAGATAGATATTATATATAGTATATATGATATATTATATATACGTTGCTTATGTTTTACACCCGCGCTAGCCCTGCCTCCCTCTGGCGTTAGTTACCTAACCTAACGGTGCAGACGGGACATCGAGGAGAATGCGGATGGCATAAACGTACGTTATATTTATCTGTGATGTTTAGGAGGACTTAAATAATGGGACATTCATTAATGAGATTAATGAAAGAAAATAAACCTAAAAGATGTTGTAGAATCGAATTTCAAAAATAAAAAGGTAGCTACAGTTCTTGCTTTGCATCGCGGTGTTCCTTGTAGAACATCCTGCACCTTATTCGATAAGGAAAGGGCCGAGATCCCTTCACCGGGAGTGACCCCTTTAGCAATAACTGGCAGATGCTACAACCCTCGGTTTGTCTTTTGATTGCTTCTATAGTTTTTGCTTTGCACAGTGGTATATATGATATATCCTGCACCTTATTCGATGAGGAAAGGGCCGACGATCCCTTTACCGGGAGTGACCCCTTTAGCAAAACTAGAAAAGCCTCAAAAACACTCCATTTAAAAACCATTTGATTCCGCAACGAGATCAAGTTCAAAGCGTTAAAGGTTTTCATAAAAACCATCCGCAACCCTCCGTCATTTTAGGAAATAGAGTACTTAGTATTCGTGCTGTGTTTGTTGACCATAGTCAAGGCACAGTGTACGGTAGCTAAGTGATGTCTTCCTACACCGCATATGATGCGATTAGTTAGGACAGTCATGTGGCTTTGTTGACCTTAGCCAAGGGTCATGTGGGTGGGTCTAATTAATCACGAAATGACGGGTAGAACTTGACTAGTGCTTATGATTTGTTGACCTTAGCCAAGGTCATAGGTGCTAGGGGTTAAAACCATTATCGGGAGTTTCAAGTGTTGAAATTTGCAATGAGATTGCATACCTTCTATATGATAGTCGGATCCTGATACCCACTGCGAGTAATTGTTACTCCTGGGAGAGTTTTGCACTTTACAATTAGCCGATCAAGTAGGTGTCTAGAAAGGTGTCAACGGGGTTACGCCCCTGGGAAAACAAGGTTTACTTTAATTAGGTCCGTGCGAAAGCACGAGGAACCTCCCTCAAAGTACCGGCACTGGCCTGGCTGAAAGATTGGCGAACTTGTATAGTGTAATTAATCCCGGCTAGTCTTTCCTTTTTGGGTTTGAAGGAAGATTTGATAAAAACAGTGGGAGCCATCCTGATTAGATAAAATAAATAACCAATCTAATCTTGCAAGAGCGTACGCAGAGTGTTTTCTTCTCTCTCTCTCCAGGTAGCGACCATGTCACGCCTTAATCAAGATAATAATATGGATGTATTGACCGAACCCACTTGTTATACTGAGCTGGGGAACGTTGGTCCCGCTCCAACTTATAATTGTTATAAGACCAAGCAGGAATTAGGGGAATACCAGGATTCCCATGCCGCCCAAACGAAGAAAGTGCATAAGATGCATCTCCTTCGGGTGTGTTCATTACAAAGAACCGTTTCTCTGTATCCTCTACGTCCTAGGTATTAGATACCGGATCAGGATCCCACGAATGTAATCTATTACATGGGCTACAGAAAGGTAGAGAACTGAGAACGGGTGATAAGTTTCATGAGAAAGAAAACGGTGCAAGTGTTGCAGCCAAGTCTGTTGGTCACTGTCACCCTGTATTTCTAAATACATTGATTCTGAACAAATGCTATTAGATACCGAACCTGATATACAAAATCATATCAATCTCTTTATTTAGTATAGAAAGGATATAATTTTGTATTGTTGAATATTGTTTTGAACATTTCAAAAGTTGATCGGTTCAGACACGTTATCTAAAAGCATTGACGTTCTAAATCAAACTACAGTTCCTAGTATACAGAACACACATAAGAGGAAAAGTTCAGAAATGAACGAATTCTTCTTGAGGCATTGTAGACTAGGTCATATCAATGCGACCCGACTAGCTAAAGTTACATTTAGATGCATATTTAAATCAGTTTGAATTTACATCTTGTGAAACTTGCCAATCATATCATAAAGATAAGATGACCATAGCTCTGTTTATTGGAAACAGAGAAAGAGTTAGTGAACTCTGGAGATTGATACATAATGATGTATGTAAGGTCTCCAGTCTACATATGCCAAGACTGGTTCTTTGTACTTCCTTACATTCACTGATGATCTCTCAAGATCCGGACACATGTTCCTGTTGAAACACATGTCTGAACCTTTTGAGAAATTCAATGAATATAAGTTAGAAGTAGAGAACCAAATACATGTATAAGTATTATGTCCTATGATGAGATCAGGAAGGAGAATACTTGTGCATAGAATTTCTGGACTATTCTAAAGGAGAATGAGATTCTCTCTCAGTGTTACTCCTCTGTATACTGTAGGGTTCCTAGGCACTCAAAGTAGGTTCCACAAGGCATCAACCATGCCAAATTCAAAATTTTCTTGTGCCGACAAACCCTAATCCGATCGTTGACTAGAGTTTAAGGCGAAACAACAACTAGTTAACAACTTAACTGCTAATGAACGGAAAATAAAACCTTTGTAGATCCGGTCCTCCACCTCCATAGCTCCGTGACGATGTCCCCTCGCTGCGATCATCGGATCCCGGACTCTAGCGTCGACTTCATCAGAGAAATGGGCGGGCTAGGTCGTCGACTTCGATGCCGAAGATGATCTACGTCGAGGCAACTCAAGATCAAGCTCCAACTTCACCAAGTCATGAAACTTGTGAAGAAAACACCCTATACTACATGGCAAGTGGTAGAGGATGAAGAAATAGGAAGTGGGTTCACCTTTGATTTGGATTTCTCACTTGGAATCATCGCTTAGAAATTTCAAGCAAAGGTTTTCTTTTTCTCTTCATGAAGAAGATGAAGAAGAAGATATGAAAAAGAATTATCAATAATAGAAAAAACAAGTGATGGTTATCATAATGCAACCATGGTTAAGTGTAGAGAATAAACTAGGGTTAGGTGAATGGTTAGGTTAGGCAAAAGAAACAAAAATGGTTGAACTTTTCAAAGCTTCCTGAAGCTTCAAAGAAAAGACAAAGCAAGCCACCATTTCATTTTCCTTTGCCAAAATGAATAAAGAGAATAAATAAGTAAATCAAAACCCTAACCATTAACATAACCATGGTTTAATCATACACACCCAAGTTTGCATGTATCATCAAACATGATACAAACTAGTGCACAAAACTATATCATATATACAATGTGCACATCAAGTGAGAAAATCCATCTTAAGTGAACAAATACTAGTTAATGTAAAGTAATATATCAAATATATAATTATACATTAAATCATTAAATCAACACTTGATTTAACGATCCGGTCATATCGCATATGACCGACTAATATCCAATGTATCGACATATCGAATCAATCGTTGATTCGATAAATAGGTTATATCGCATACAACCAATCGATACATTCATCGCGAGAATAGAATACGGTATCACATACACGCATTATTCTTGGTCCCGCACATATCTCATATGCGCTCCTATTTCGTTTCGCTTGACCCAGGAAACCTCTATGTAGGACTCTAAAGACTCGTCAATACACTGGCAGCAGATGATGATCATAAAAGCACCAACAAGCCGCAAGCGGTCTGCTAAACGTAACGGCCACCCGGGTATTAAGCGATTAGAAGATCAACGAGCAAGCCCGATCACACTCCTGTGAATCCAACCAGTAACACTTACCGTACAGTCCGGTCTGATTGTCTGATATGTCACATATCTCGCCTAGGGGTGGTAAACGTCAGCCTCCATTAGCTCGATAAGTCGTGTCGATATGAGGTCTATAACAGTTCGAGAAACTACTGATAATACTTACCAGTAAATCTCAGCAACACTGACCAGGGATTTCCGGTTATAGCCAATCGAACATGGCGCAACATCAACTCCCTATACCGAGAGAGACGAATCCCCTCCTATCGCTCATTGCCTCCATGTGATTCGGGACTGTACCCAAAAAACACCGTTTTGCACGCCCTCTTGGACGTGGTAAGGTGGAAATCAAAGCACAGTGGGAATCACACAAGACTCTATGACGATCTCGGGTCTACAGACTAACCTGTACCAGTGTCACCAGAGAACTGCCATCTGCCGTAAGGTATAATACCATCTGGGAGTTCTCGGCGAGTCCGTCCAGTGTACCCAGTCTCCACTGAGCACCCGTATATCATCTCTGATGTCAAACACTAATGGATATGGGATCATCCATCGCCCATCTGTATGGGTCGATAAGGTATACGCTAGTCTACTCTGGTATATCGATGCCCCGTCTCGATACACCCACAACTAGGGACCTTGAAGGATGTACTTATGGACTACCATGTCCCCACTAGTATGATCCGCATCATAGTCCAGGTAGTCAAGTACACATCCTAAGGGTTTTACCAACATGTAACAGAGAGACAATCAGTGTACAAGTTAAGGTAAAGAGTAACCAGATAGCATACTATCACGTCGAGCAAGAAAGTCCTCCCTAAATATGTCCCAGCATCCACTACAATATACATCCTATGTACAGTAATGGCCTCTAGGGCATACATATAACTAACAATCTCCTACTTGCACTAGGGCCATCTGTAGCAGTGGTTGCAGTAACTCATACTCAACCATCCCATAAAAGTCTCTCTTTGGGAAAAAGGGCTTTGTGAGTGGATCCGCTGTGTTGTCCTCTTAGTCTACTTTCCTAACCTCGATCACCTTGGAGATCAGCCATCTCCATGATCAGGTGATACTGCCTTAGAATATGTCTGGATCACTGATGGGACAGACGTTCCTTGGCATAAGCCACAACTCCATTGTCACACAATGGGAGGAACGAAGTTCATCTCATGAACTAATATACATCCAGACTGCCTCTTCGGTAGTATCTTAAGTAGCGATATATCCAGCCTTTATCGTCTGGTTTGCTACAGTATCTAGCTTGGAACTCTTCCAACATACCGTCTCTTTACTGAGGGTAAAGACAATGCCTATGACTGACTTTCAGTCGTCATTATCACTCTGGAACCCTTCCATTGATTCTGCCCAGGACCAATTGATACCATCTCACTACAACTAGTGAGTATCCTAATATCCAATTAGATCTATCTCATAGATCCAAAACCCAGGATTTAGTAGGTATCACTTTGATCCTATATGGAGAATCATTGTGATAAGCGGAGATTGACCAAGCGTAGCATAGGAAACTTCTTCCCTATCAAGAGTATGTCATCCACGTACTCTACGAGGACCACTACCATACTCCCTACTACCTTTTTGTATATACAAGGTTCATCTACCATTTTGATGATGTAAAACTGTTTGACTAACTCATCAAAACAGATGTTCCAACTCCGCGATGCCTGCTTTATCACATAAAACATCTTGCACACGTTTCCGCTGCTCCCACTATTTACGAAGCCCCCTGGCTGTGTACTTATAAACGTTCTCTTCTAAAACATCATTTAGAAAAGCAGTCATGGCACCCAACCGCCAGATATCGTAGTCATGGTATGTAGCCATGGCAAGTAGGATCTGGATGAACTTAAGCATAGCCACTGGAAAAAGGTTTCATCATAATCCATACCTGGTCAATGATGCAAACTTTTAACAAGTCTAGCTTTGAAAGTCTCAAATTTTCCATCTACACCAAGTAATCTTCTCAAGATATACTAGCTCCTGATGGGGATTTAACCCTTCAGATATAGCAACCAAAGTCCATACTTTGTTGGTGTACATGGATTCCATCTCAGATCGCTAAGCATCCAGCCATTCTTACAGAGTCCCATTCCTGATGGCCAGCTCGAAACTAGTTAGGTCATCATCTCATGATGCAATCCTCGCTCCCATTGTCATCGAGAAACCGAAGTGTCTCTCAGGCAGGTGAGGAACCCTGCTAGATCGGCGGAGAGGCTGAGGTTCGTCTGGGACTATTGAATCCTTTGGTTCTGTCACGTCATCAGCTGCTGTTTTGTATAGCTGGAACATTTCCAGTTCTACATAACAGACCTTGTCTCGAGCTTGTCCGGATTTTGCTTTTAGACATAGGCCGGACAACCCCAAATCTTAACTAACTTAAGATATGGGCTCTTCCCTTTTCATATCACATATGAAGCGGTAGGCAACTGTTTTGATTTAAACCCAATTCAATAGGTATGCAGCTTCTCAAGTGCACATCCTAAAAAGGAAATAGGTAACTCAGTAGTCAAAGTGTTTGACTTCATCAAAAAGGTAGATGAACCTTGTATATACAAAACGGTAGTAGAGAGTAAGGTAGTCATCCTCGTATTATACGTGGACAACATACTCTTGATAGGAAAAGAGTTTCCTATACTACGCTCGGTCGATCTCCTCTTATCGCATGGATTCTCCATATAGGATCAAACTGATACCTCCTAAATCCTAGGTTTTGGATCTATGAGATAGATATAAATGGATATTAGGATTCTCACTAGGTATATTAAGATGGTATCAATGGATCCTGGGGAGAATCACTGGAAAGGTTCCAGGATGATAAGGACGACTGAATGTCAGTCGCAGGCATTGTCTTTACCCTCAGTGAAGGGACGGTATGTTGGAAGAGTTCCAAGCTAGATACCGTGGCAGACTAGACGATAAAGGCTGGTAACATCGCTATTAAAGATACTACCAAAGAGGCAGTTTGGGTGTATAATGGTTCTTAAGATGAACTAGGTTCATACCATTGTGTGACAATGGAAGTGTGGCTTTGGCCCAGGAACCCTGTCCCATCAGTGACCCAGACTTATTCTGAGGCAGCATCACCTGATCATGGAGATAGTTGATCTCCAGTGTGATCGAGGTTAGGAGAGTAGACTCAGAGGACAACACGGCGGATCCACTCACAAAGGCCTTTTCCCAGAGAGAGACTTATATGGGATGGTTGAGTATGTGATACTGCAACCACTGCTACAGATGGCCCTAGTGCAAGTGGGAGATTGTTAGTTATATGTATGCCCTAGAGGCCATTACTGTACATTGGATGTATATTGTAGTGGATGCTGGGACATATATAGGTAGGACTTTCTTGCTTGACATGATAGTATGCTATCTGGTTGCTGTTTATCTTAACATGTATAATCTCTGTCTCTCTGTCACATGTTGATAAAGCCCTTAGGATGTGTACTCGACTTCCAGGACTATGATGTAGATCATACTGGTGGGGCCTGGGTAGTCCATGAGTACATCCTTAAATGTTCCTAGTCGTGGAAATATCGAGACGGGGCATCGATATTCCAGAGTAGACTAGCGTATATCTTCTCGACCCATGTGATGGGCGATGGATGATCCCATATCCATTGGTGTTTGACATCAGAGATGGTATGCGGGTGCTCAGTAGTGACTGGGTACACTGAACGGACTCGCCGATAACTCCCAGATGGTATTATACCTCACGTCAGATGGCAGTTCTCTGGTGACACTGGTACAGCTTAGTCTGTTGACCCGAGATCGTCATAGAGTCTTGTGTGTCTCCCACTGTGCTTTGATTTCCACCCTACCACGGCTCTACTGAGGCGTGCAAACAGGTGGTTTTTTGGTACAGTCCCGATTCACATGGAGGCAATGAGCGATAGGAGGGGATTCGTCTTTCCCGGTATTGGGGGTTGATGTTGCGCTATGCTCAACTGGCCATAACTGGAAATCCCTGGCCATGGTTGCAGTGATTTACTGGTAAGAGTTATCAGTAGTTTCACGTTTGTTATGGACCTTACATCGGCATGACTTATCGAGCTACCGGGGTCTGACGTTTACCACCCCCAGGAGAGATATGCGACATATCAGACGAACAGACCGGACTGTGCGGTAAGTGTTACTGGTTGGATTCACAGGAGTGTGAGCGGGCTTTCTCTTTGGTCTTCTGATCGCTCAATACCCGGGTGGCCGTTACATTTAGCAGACCGCTTGCGGCTTATGGGTGTTTGATATGATCATCACCTACTTCCGGTGTATTGACGAGTCTTTAGAGTCCTACACAGAGGTTTCCTGGCTCAAGCGAAACGAAATAGGAGCGCATATGAGATATGTGCGGGACCGAGAATAATAACAGTATGTGATACTGAATTCTATTCTCACGATTAGTATCATCGGACGGTTATATAAGATATAGCCGGGTTACCGAATCAAATATTGATTCGATATATTGATACACTTGATATTAGTCGGTTGTATGCAGTATGACCGGATCATTAAATCAAGTGTTGATTTAATGATTTAATGTATAATTATATATTTGATATATTACTTTACATTAACTAATATTGGTTCATTTAAGATTGATTTTCTCACTTGAATGTGCACATTGTTTATATGTGATATATGCAAGTGTACATGTCTGTATCATGCTTGATGATACATACAAGTTGTGTGTTTGAGACTTAAACCAAATTGAGGTTAAATTAGGGTTTTCTAATTTCCTAATAAATAACAAAAGAAATAAGACTTTGGTCAAAGTTGTCAAGCTTCATGAAGCTTGAAGAAACTTTGAGAAAGTCAATTTCTTTTGTCATTTCCTTAGGATGCTAGTTAACCCAACCCTTAACCCAATTCTTTGGTTAATTCTCTACACAAGTTAAGCATGAGGGCTTAACTTAACCATGGTACCATAATTAAAGGGATAAGTTTCATTCTTTATTCAATTATTCTTATCATTTTTTTCTTTCTTCTTCTTCTTTTTCAAGAAGAAGCAAGCTTACTACCTCTATTGGTGCCATGAGATTTAGAGTGAGAAATACAATTCTAAAGTGAACCCATTTCCTATTTCTTCATTCTCTACCACTTGCCATGTAGTAGAGTGTGTTATCTTCACAAGTTTCATGACCTAGTGAAGATGGAGCTTAAGTTAGAGTCGCCTCGACGTTGATCATCTTCGGCATCGAAGTCAACGACTTAGCCCGATCATTTATCCGATGAAACCAACGCTAGAGTCCGGGATCCCGATGATCACAGCGGAAGGATGTCATCACGGAGCTAAAGAAGTTGAGGACCGGATCTACAAAGGTTGTAATCCCTTTCACTTGTAGTTAAAGTAGTTAACTTGCTTAGTTTCGCCTTACCTCTAGTTAACGATCTAGCATTAGGGTTCTTTGGCACATGAAAAATTTGATTTTGGCATGGTTGATCAGTTGTAGAACCTCATGGGTGTGCCTAGGAACCCTATAAAAAACGGTTCAATTTTTAAAGTAAATGGGCATAGATTAAAACCGTATTTTTCTACAGACCCCGCGAAGGAGCTTCTGTTTTTACAGGAGCCGCTTTATCAAAACTAAAATTCCTCCGCCTCACCTACATGTTTTTGTAATATTTTCTCATTTTAAGAATGGAGGTGAGTAAAAATGGATTTGATTGAATATCTGTGCGTGTCAAAGATCAAGTTTGGGTTTAGTTTTCATTTAACTATTATTTTACCCCTTGTATCTCTCTCCTAGTATACAGGTCCTTGTTCTCAAAAGGCTACATCAGTGAGGACACTGCTGAAAACAGGTTTGGGGGGGGGGGAGGTTTGTATTCACTGAATTATCTTTGACACTGGGCATTAAATTTTTTTTTATAACAAAAGAGTAGAGTGTGAAAAATTACATCCAAAAGATAGGAATAGTTTAAGAAAACCAAGAAAATTAGAAGTTTTCTTAAACGAACTGGTAATAAGTAGTTATAAGCTGTTGTCCCAAGGGTTAGTAAGATGAAGGAAGTCACTAATCTGAGGATAAAAATAAGTCTGAAAAATAGTTCCTATTCTGGAAGCCAAACATTTGAATGTTGATACCCTACTATGCACTTACACACGTCTTGAAACTCGAGATAGTAGAGGATAACTTGAAATGCTCTTGTCTAAAAGCCAAAGAATGAAGGAAATAAAAAAATGAAGAAAATATAAAAATGGTGAAAATAAAAAAATGAACACTGGTTTTGTTATCGCCAAGGCAGCGATAAAAAAATATAGCGAGGGTGCCTCTTCATCTAGTGCCCTAAGGCCAACTGGTCTGAGAGTCACTGCTAAGCCTTAGGTGGTGCAAGACGAGGAAAATATTATCACCGATCAGCAAGCACATGAGTAATCGGTCGGTTAGTACCTCAAGAAGTATTAACGGTCGCATGAAAATGCGTGAGCAAATCTAAATATTCATCAAATTAAAAAGTACTGAGGTAAATGGACAAAAGTATGATAGCTTGAATTAAATTCTCCGAGTGTAGGGATGTCCTTTACACACACGTAGGGGTATATGATCAATGTTTGGATGAAAGGTAGGAATGAAGAATAAAGACGATGTTTTATTGAGGGATAATGTGATTTCTAACATCTTTTCATGACTATTAAGATAGGGCTCATGACAACTGAAAAGCTAGTGTAGTTGGAAACTCTTATTTTCAAAGTCTTTCTTTTATGGTTCTTATCTTTATATGAAAATTTCACCATCTCTCTTTTATTATAGGATTTTGTGGGTGTAATCCGCTGAAAACCCTCAGGAGACAACACTCCTCCTACTAGGGACACCTAGAGGTTTAACGGCTTGTTGCACGTGCTCAGTGCAATCGTGTTTGCCTACGAAAGTGTGCTTAGTTTTCTTCTTTTTCTTCTTCTCTTGAATAAACTAGTTTGCTCGGGACGATCAAAGATAAGTTTAGGGGTATTTGTTCAGTTGATTAAACTGCACATTTATTATTACATTTTTCCTACAATTTCCATATTTAAAAAGGTCTTTATTATAATATATCATACAAATGAGGGTTTATTTGTAAAAATACTATTTTCCATGTGTTGATATATTATAATTAGCATTTGGTAGGAAAATGTATATAATATTATTGACCTAATCCTAGTAGAACTAAGTCTACTAAATATTATTGTTAGTTATATGTATGCCCTAGAGGCCATTACTGTACATAGGATGTATATTGTAGTGGATGCTGGGACATATATAGGGAGGACTTTCTTGCTCGACATGATAGTATGCTATCTGGTTACTCTTTGCCTTAACGTGTATACTGATTGTCTCTCTGTTACATGTTGGTAAAGCCCTTAGGATGTGTACTTGACTACCTGGACTATGATGCGGATCATATTAGTAGGGACATGGTAGTCTATAAGTACATCCTTCAAGGTCCCTAGTCGTGGGTGTATCGAGACGGGGCATCGATATACTAGAGTAGACTAGCGTATACCTTCTCGACCCATACAGATGGGCGATGGATGATCCCGTATCCATTGGTGTTTGACATCAGAGATGATATACGGGTGCTCAGTGGAGACTGAGTACGCTGGACGGACTCGCCGAGAACTCCCAGATGGTATTATACCTTACGTCAGATGGCAGTTCTCTGGTGACACTTTTACAGGTTAGTCTGTAGACCCGAGATCGCCATAGAGTCTTGTGTGATTCCAACTGTGCTTTTATTTCCACCTTACCACGTCCAAGAGGGCGTGCAAAATGGTGTCTTTTGGGTACAGTCCCTAATCGCATGGACGCAATGAGCGATAGGAGGGGATTCGTCTCTCCCGGTATAGGGAGTTGATGTTGCGCTGTGTTTGATTGGCTATAACCGGAAATCCCTGGCCAGGGTTGCTGAGTTTTACTGGTAAGTGTTACCAGTAGTTTCTCCAACTGTTATAGACCTCATATCGACACGACTTATCGAGCTACTGGGGTCTGACGTTTACCACCCCTAGGCGAGATATGCGACATATCAGACGATCAGACCGGACTGTACGGTAAGTGTTACTGGTTGGATTCACAGGAGTGTGAGCGGGCTTGCTCGTCGATCTTCTGATCGCTCAATACCCGGGTGGCCGTTACGTTTAGCAGACCTCTTGCGGCTTGTGGGTGTTTGATATGATCATCACCTACTTCCGGCATATTGACGAGTCTTTAGAGTCCTACACAGAGATTTCCTGGCTCAAGAGAAACGAAATAGGAGCGCATATGTGATATGTGCGGGACCGAGAATAATACCAGTATGTGATACTGTATTCGATTCTCGCGATTTGTGACATTGATCGGTTATATGTGATATAGCCGGGTTATCGGATCAAGTGTTGATTCGATAAGTTGTTACTATTGATATTAGTCGGTTATATGCGATATGACCGAATCGTTAAATCAAGTGTTGGTTTAATGATTCAATGTATAATTATATATTTGATATATCACTTTACATTGACTAGTATTGTTCACTTAAGATGGATTTTCTCACTTGATGTGCACATTGTATATATGATATAGTTTTGTGCACTAGTTTGTATCATGTTTGATGATACATGCAATCTTGGCTTTGTGTTTATTTTAAACCATGTTTAGTTAATGGTTAGGGTTTCATTTGCCTTATTTATTTATTTCATTTATTTATTTTTGGCAAGAAACTAAAACAAATGGAGGTGGCTTTCTCACTTTGGCTTGAAGCTTCGTGAAGCTTCATAACACTTTTGACAAAGTCTAAGCCATTTATTTTTATTCTTAACCTAACCATTTTAACTAAACTCTAGTTTATTCTCTACACTTAACCATGGTTGCAAAATGATAACTTCACTTGATTTATCATTTGAATTATTATTCTCATCATATTATCTTCTTCTTCTTCAAGAAGATAGAAGCTTGCTAGCTTCAATGGTGACTTGAGAAAAAGAGTGAGAAATCCAATTCTAAAGTGAACCCACTTTCTATTTCTTCATCCTCTACCACTTGCCAAGTAGTATAGGGTGTTTTCTTCACAAGTTTCATGACTTGGTGAAGTTGGAGCTTGATCTTGTGTTGCCTCGACGTAGATCATCTTCGGCATCGAAGTCGACGACCTAGCCCTATCATTTCTTCGACGAAACCATCGCTAGAGTCCGGGATCCGATGATCGCAGCGGAGGGACATCATCACGGAGCTAAGGAAGTGGAGGACCGGATTTACAAAGGTTGTATTTCCGTTCACTTAACAATAAAGTTGTTTATTTCCATGTTTCGCCTAATCTCTAGTTAACGATCGCATTAGGGTTTCTCGGCACCGGAAATTTTTGAATTGAGCATGGTTGATGCCTTGTGGAACCTCCTTAGAGTGCCTAGGAACCCTACATTGGTATCAGAGCCTAGCTAGAGCCTTAGGCGATGTGTAGACGATGTTAGAAGTCCGATCGAACCGAAACCCTAATGCAAATTCCTTCTCTGTACATTTTTTTAAATCGGGGATTTTTGTGAATTAAAAATATGCAGAAAAATCAGCAGGGAATTGTAAGAAATACTGTGCAGCACGTGCTCATGAATCAACTAAAGCGCGTCGGAACCGCGGCACGAGCATGGCTCGTGCGGTGGTTCCGCGGCCATGTAGTCACATCAAGTTTTGAAATTTACACAGTAATTCCTATATTTTAGTGCTGTATTTTCGGGGAATTTTTAAATTCTACTCAAGAGTTGAGTTTTCTGGGTCGTATTGGGGACTCGGTGTTTCGATCGGGATGTTTAACTTCGTCTATAGGTTTTTCCAGGTAATTTTAGAATATGTTGAAAAGTTCGAACGGATATAAATACCCACTTTTTCCCCTGCCGGGAAATTTCCAATTGTTGGATTTTTCCGTAGTTTAATGACGTTCTAAGTAGTGCAAGTAACGCGATGGACCCTCTAGAAGACAACAAACCTTAACTTGATTATGTGACCATCTTGAACTGCCCTTTGAACCTTCGGGTTTGGGGCAGTACGGCGTGCCACATGTGAGGCGTTGGCTTGACCCTTCTACGGCTGGACCATTGGTACTGAGGCATGAAGTGTATGTTTTTAAACTTATTTCATGTGTTGAGCTATTTCGGGAAAACTTGGGTGTTCGATTGTTCGATCGGAAAGTTTAACATTTTCTATTTTATCTGGAATGTGATACAATATTTGGAATCCACAAGTAGTTATGAGATAACTGATTTGGATGTTATAAACATAGCAGTTTAGTCTCAAATGATCGGTTGCCACGGAATTTTGATGCGATCAAAAGTCCGTCGCAATCACATAGCGTACGCAGATATTCGTCGGTAAACTTAATAGACAGCCACGCCCCATAGCCCCGACCAAGTGACTGTAGGAGAACCCCGTCGCCGAAAGCATCCGTTCGGGTGCTCACGGCAGCGGTGTTCCGCCTTGGTGCACTTCGTCGACGGCGTCGGGGGTGCGGCCGCCTACTAAAGTTTGCGACGAGTATTCGATCAGGATGTCGGGAATCTTGTTGAATTGCCCGACTTGATATTGAAAAGTGTTTTCGATAATGAGACTAAAATGCGGGGTTTATAATTGTTAGGCATGCGATGTCTAAGGAATTCATTTGATTAGGCATGCGATGTCTAAAGAAGTTGCGGATTCCAACTGTTGTAGTTTTACACTTTCTTTTCTGTGACCGTAAGTGTAATATGTGATATCGCCGGTTTCGTTGCTATATGTCAACGACAATTGGGATACGTATGTTTACTTACGTTGATGACATGTGATATTATGTGTTGCTGGATATGTTATATTGGATCGTCGTGTTTGAATAGCCGGGGTTTTTTTTTATGTGAGATGAGTGTTTTTCATTTTCATTCATGTAAAAACTTGTATGTAATATTCTTTTATTGGGGCACTTCCAGGTTGCGGAAGATGTCACCGTTTGTATATTATTTACTTTTCCGCACTAGGATAGACCCAAGGAGGAGGGCACAAGTAACCGGGTTCAGGAGTCCAGTGGGAGACCAACTCGAGGAGTCGAGCCCGGGTCTCCTAACTCTAGAACTGGTAGGGTTGCTTGCCGCTCTCGTAGGGGTCTAGGGGTGTGGGTTTGGCTATTCATCGCGACCGTGGAATCCGTGTTTTATACTGGCTCGTATTGAAAACACGGACGTCCTAGTATATCCAATGTTTCATATGATTCTTCTGCTGCGATATCTGTGATGTGATCATTTGATATCTTCTGTGATAGATACAGTATATAGTATATATGATATATTATATAGATGTTACTTATGTTTTACACCCGCGCTAGCCCTGCCCTGCTCTGCCGTTAGTTACCTAACCTAACGGTGCACGAGGGGACATCGAGGCAAATGCGGATGGCATAAGTGTACGTCGTATTTATCTGTGATGTTTAGGTGATTTAAATGATGGGACTTCATTAATATGATTAATGAAATAAAAGAAACCTAAAGATGTTGTGGAATCGAATTTCAAAATAAAACAGGTAACTACAGTTCTTGCTTTGCATCGCGGTGTTCCTTGTAGAACATCTTGCACCTTATTCGATAAGGAAAGGACCGAGATCCCTTCACCGGGAGTGACTCCTTTAGCAATAACTGGCAGATTCTACAACCCTCGGTTTGTCTTTTGATTGCTCCTATAGTTTTTGCTTTGCACAGCGGTATATATGATATATCCTGCACCTTATTCGATGAGGAAAGGGCCGACGATCCCTTCACCGGGAGTGACCCCTTTAGCAAAACTAGAAAAGCCTCAAAAACACTCCATTTTAAAATCATTTGATTCTACAACGATATCAAGTTCATTACGCAATAGGTTTTCTTAAAAACCTGTCGCAGCCCTCCATCATTTCAGATAAGTACTACTTTGTATTCGTGTTGCGGTAGTTTGGCATTCGTCAAGGCGTAGTGTACGGTAGCTAACTAGTATTTATCTGCTTTTGCATATGATGCAGATTGGATTAGGGTATTCGTACGGGTTGTTTGGCATTCGTCAAGGGTCGTGCGGGTAGGTTTAATTCAATCAAGAAATGTACGGGTTGAACTGGACTAGTGGACTATGGGTTGTTTGGCATTCGTCAAGGTCATAGAACACTAGGGGCAAAATATTATCGGGAATTTCAAGTGTTGAAATTTGCAATGAGATTGCATACCTTCTATGTGATAGTTGGATCCCGATACCCACTGCGAGTAATTGTTACTCCCGGGAGAGTTTTACACATTACAATTAGCCGATCAAGTAGGTGTCTAGAAAGGTGTCAACGGGGTTACGCCTGTGGGAAAACGAGGTTTACTGTAATTAGGTCCGTGTGAAAGCACGGGGAACCTCCCTCAAAGTACCGACACTGGCCTGGCTGAAAGATTGGCGAACTTGTAGCGTGTAATTAATCCCGGCTAGTCTTTCCTTTTAGGGTTTGAAGGAAGATTTGATAAAAACAGTGGGAGCCATCCTGATTAGATAAAATAATAACCAATCTGATTTTCCAAGAGCGCACGCTGAGTCTTTTCTTCTCTCTCTCTCCAGGTAGCGACCATATCACGCCTTAATCAAGATAATAATACGGATGTATTGACCAAACCCGCTTGTTATACTGAGCTGGGGAACGTTGGTCCCGCTACAACTTATAATTGTTATAAGACAGAGCAGGAAATTGGGGAATACCAGGTTTCCCGTGCCGCCCAAACGAAGAAAGTGCATGATGATGCATCTTCTTCGGGTGTGTTCATTACAAAGGACTGTTTCTCAGTATCCTCTGCATCCTGGGTATCTGATACCGGATCAGGATCCCAGATTTGTAATATGTTACATAGGGCTACAGAAAGGTAGAGAACTGAGAACGGGTGATAAGTTTCATGAGGCAGAAAACGGGGCAAGTGTTGCAGCCAAGTCTGTTGGTTACTGTCACCCTGTATTACAAATACATTGATTCTGAACGAATGTTATTAGATACCGAACCTGATATACAAAATCATATCAGTCTCTTTATTAGTAAAGAAATGGTAAAATTTTGTATTGTTGGATAATGTTTTGAACATTTCCTATATCAAAAGTTGATCGGATCAGGCACGTTATCTAAAAGCATTAATGTTCTAAATCAAACTACAGTTCTTATTATAAGGAACACACACAAGAGGAAGAGTTCAGAAATGAACGGATCCTTCTTGAGGTATTGTAGACTAGGTCATATCAATGCGACCCGACTAGCTAAGTTACACATAGATGCATATTTAAATTAGTTTGAATTTACATCTTGTGAAACTTGCTAGTCATGTCACAAAGATAAGATGACCATAGCTCTGTTTACTGAAAACAGAGAAAGAGTTAGTGAACTCTTGGGATTGATACATGTTGATGCATGTAATCTCCCCTGTCAACACATGCTAAGACTGGTTCTTTATACTTCATTACATTCTCTGATGATCTCTCGAGATTCAGACATATGTTCCTGTTGAAACACATGTCCGGACCTTTTGAGATATTCACAGAATATAAGATAGAAGTAGAGAACCAAAAATGGGTATAAGCATTATGTCCTTTGATGTGATCAAGGAGGAGAATACTTGAGCACGGAATTCCTGGTTTATTCTAAAGGAGAATGAGATTCTCTCTCAGCATTACTCCTCCGTATACACCATAGCACGATGGTATATCGGGGCGGAGCAGATACACCCTATTTGATATGGTGTGCTCTATGATGAGTACTACTGAGTTACCTTTTTCCTTTTTGGGGGTTATGCACTTGGGAAGTTGCATACCTATTTAATAGGGTTCAAATCAAATCAGTTGCCTACCACTTCATATGTGATATGGAAAGGGAAGAGACCATATCTTAAGTTAGTTAAGATTTGGGGTTGTCCAGCCTATGTCTGAAAAGCAAAATCCGGGCAAGCTCGAGGCAAGATCTGTTATGTAGAACCGGAAATGTTCCAGCTATACAAACTGCAGCTGATAATTTTATAGAACCAAAGGATTCAGAAGATTCCAACAAAACTCAGCCTCTCCGCCGATCTAGTAGGGTTCCATACCCACCTGAGAGTTACTTCGGTTTCTTTATGACAGTGGGAGCGAGGATTGCATCATGAGATGATGACCCAACTAGTTTCGAGCTGGCCATCAGGAGTGAGACTCTGTAAGAATGGCTGGATGCTTAGTGATCTGAGATGGAATCCATGTACACCAACAAAGTATAGACTTTAGTTGCTATATCTGAAGGGTTAAATCCCCATCAGGAGCAAGTATATCTTGAGAAGATTACTTGGTGTAGATGGAAAAGTTGAGACTTTCAAAGCAAGTCATGTTAAAGGTTTTCATCATCGACCAGGCGTGGATAATGATGAAACCTTTTTCAAGTAGCTATGCTTAAGTCCATCCAGATCCTACTTGCCACGGCTACATACCATGACTATGACATCTGGCGGTTGGGTGCCATGACTGCTTTTCTAAATGATGTTTTAGAAGAGTGCGTCTATAAGTACACAGTTAGAGGGCTTCGTAGACAGTGGGAGCAGCGGAAACGTATGCAAGATGTTTTATGTAATAAAGAAGGCATCGCGGAGTTGGAACGTCTGTTTTGATGTGTTAGTCAAAGAGTTTGACATCATCAAAATGGTAGATGAACCTTGTATATACAAAAAGGTAGTAGGGAGTATGGTGGTGATCCTCGTAGAGTACGTGGATGACATACTCTTGATAAGAAAGGAGTTTCCTATGCTACGCAAGGTCAATCTCCGCTTATCACAATGATTCTCCCTATAGGATCAAAGTGATACCTACTAAATCCTGGGTTTTGGATCTATGAGATAGATCTAATTGGATATTAGGACACTCACTAGTTGTAGTGAGATGGTATCAATTGATCCTGGGAAGAATCACTGGAAAGGTTCCAGGGTGATAAGGACGACTGAATGTCAGTCACAGGCATTGTCTTTACCCTCAGTAAAGGGACGGTATGTTGGAAGAGTTCCAAGCTAGATACCGTGACATACTAGACGATAAAGGCTGGATACATCGCTACTTAAGATGGTACCAAAGAGGCAGTCTGGATGTATATTTGTTCATGAGATGAACTTAGTTCCTCCCATTGTATGACAATGGAGTTGTGGCTTATGCCAAGGAACGTTCGTCCCATCAGTGATCCAGAAATATTCTAAGGCAGTATCACCTGATCATGGAGATGGCTGATCTCCAAGGTGATCGAGGTTAGGAGAGTAGACTCAGAGGACAACACGGCGGATCCACTCACAAAGGCCTTTTCCCAGAAAGAGACTTTTATGGGATGGTTGAGTATGAGATACTGCAACCACTGCTACGGATGGCCCTAGTGCAAGTGGGAGATTGTTAGTTATATGTATGCCCTAGAGGCCATTACTGTATATAGGATGTATATTGTAGTGGATGCTGGGACATATATAGGGAGGACTTTCTTGCTCGACATGATAGTATGCTATCTGGTTACTCTTTGCCTTAACGTGTATACTGATTGTCTCTCTGTTACATGTTGGTAAAGCCCTTAGGATGTGTACTTGACTACCTGGACTATGATGCGGATCATACTAGTAGGGACATGGTAGTCTATAAGTACATCCTTCAAGGTCCCTAGTCGTGGGTGTATCGAGACGGGGCATCGATATACCAGAGTAGACTAGCGTATACCTTCTCGACCCATACAGATGGGCAATGGATGATCCCATATCCATTGGTGTTTGACATCAGAGATGATATACGGGTGCTCAGTGGAGACTGAGTACGCTGGACGGACTCGCCGAGAACTCCCAGATGGTATTATACCTTACGTCAGATGGCAGTTCTCTGGTGACACTTTTACAGGTTAGTCTGTAGACCCGAGATCGCCATAGAGTCTTGTGTGATTCCCACTGTGCTTATATTTCCACCTTACCAGGTCCAAGAGGGCATGCAAAACGGTGTCTTTTAGGTACAATCCCTAATCGCATGGACGCAATGAGCGATAGGAGGGGATTCGTCTCTCCCGGTATAGGGAGTTGATGTTGCGCTGTGTTCGATTGGCTATAACCGGAAATCCCTGGCCAGGGTTGCTGAGTTTTACTGGTAAGTGTTACCAGTAGTTTCTCCAACTTTTATAGACCTCATATCGACACGACTTATCGAGCTACTGGGGTCTGACGTTTACCACCCCTAGGCGAGATATGCGACATATCAGACGATCAGACCGGACTGTACGGTAAGTGTTACTGTTGGATTCACAGGAGTGTGAGCGGGCTTGCTCGTCGATCTTCTGATCGCTCAATACCCGGGTGGCCGTTACGTTTAGCAGACCGCTTGCGACTTGTGGGTGTTTGATATGATCATCACCTACTTCCGGCGTATTGACGAGTCTTTAGAGTCCTACACAGAGGTTTCCTGGCTCAAGCGAAACGAAATAGGAGCGCATATGAGATATGTGCGGGACCGAGAATAATACCAGTATGTGATACTGTATTCGATTCTCGCGATTTGTGACATTGATCGGTTATATGCGATATAGATGGGTTATCGGATCAAGTGTTGATTCGATAAGTTGTTACTATTGATATTAGTCGGTTATATGCGATATGACCGGATCGTTAAATCAAGTGTTGATTTAATGATTCAATGTATAATTATATATTTGATATATCACTTTACATTGACTAGTATTGTTCACTTAAGATGGATTTTCTCACTTGATGTGCACATTGTATATATGATATAGTTTTGTGCACTAGTTTGTATCATGTTTGATGATACATGCAAACTTGGCTTTGTGTTTATTTTAAACCATGTTTAGTTAATGGTTAGGGTTTCATTTGCCTTATTTATTTATTTCATTTATTTATTTTTGGCAAGAAACTAAAACAAATGGTGGTGGCTTTCTCACTTTGACTTGAAGCTTCATGAAGCTTCATAACACTTTTGACAAAGTCTAAGCCATTTGTTTTTATTCTTAACCTAACCATTTTAACTAAACTCTAGTTTATTCTCTACACTTAACCATGGTTGCAAAATGATAACTTCACTTGATTTATCATTTGAATTATTATTCTCATCATATTATCTTCTTCTTCTTCTTCTTCAAGAAGAAAGAAGCTTGCTAGCTTCAATGGTGACTTGAGAAAAAGAGTGAGAAATCCAATTCTAAAGTGAACCCACTTCCTATTTCTTCATCCTCTACCACTTGCCAAGTAGTATAGGGTGTTTTCTTCACAAGTTTCATGACTTGGTGAAGTTGGAGCTTGATCTTGTGTTGCCTCGACGTAGATCATCTTCGGCATCGAAGTCGACGACCTAGCCCGATCATTTCTTCGACGAAACCATCTCTAGAGTCTGGGATCCGATGATCGCAGTGGAGGGACATCATCACGGAGCTAAGGAAGTGGAGGACCGGATCTACAAAGGTTGTATTTCCGTTCATTTAGCAATAAAGTTGTTTATTTGCATGTTTCGCCTTAATCTCTAGTTAACGATCGCATTAGGGTTTCTCGCCGCCGGAAATTTTTGAATTGAGCATGGTTGATGCCTTGTGGAACCTCCTTAGAGTGCTTAGGAACCCTACAATTATTTGTTGAGTTGTTGTGCAGAATTTTCAGGTCTAAAATCAAGGAGATCATGTTGTTAAAGCTAACATGCCTAATTAAGAAATCAAAATTAAGAAATCAATTCTGGCAGAAGAAAAGAGAAGATTTCCAAATTCTGAAGGTTCCAAGGATCGCCACATGTCACAAGGAGCCAGCCCCTAAAAATTGATCAATGGATATGATCATCAGGCCGCGGATCCGCGGCATGAGCCCCTTGATGCCGCAGATCCGCCGCGTTATAGTGGAGTCAAGGGATGGCATTTCTCTGGTGGAATCCTAACTAAATTTCCCCAATTTAGGCATCTTAAGTTCTGGCTTTTGGGGTATAAATAAAGACCGAGAGCCTCTTGGAAAAATCATCAAGTCGACGAGATCACGAAGTCCAAGACGGCTTACGCATCCAGGCTGAACATCAACTGTTCGTCTACCTCCTTGGAAGAGATCGAGAAGCAAACTAGTCTTTGTAATCATTTTCTAAGGAATCAAAGTGTAATGAATATTGTTGATTAATAAAGGTAGCTTTCTTTTTCTTATTCTATTTTTTCGTAGTTTAATTATGCATTTTCTCTCCATCTCTTTTTCTCCCAACATGCGCAAGTAATTCTCCGCTTGTTAGGGTTCGTAGGATTAGGGTAGGCTAATGGATGATGAACATCCCTAAAACTTTTTTAAGTCCTATAAAGTTTATGAACTTTATCAAAAGAATCATTAGCATCCTAATCGGGCGCGCTAACAATTCTTTGTTAGTTCCGACCGCGACCGCGACTAGAGATTAGATTAATGATTGTTTTGGTAAAGGCTAGATATGAACGGAGTTCCGTGTCGAGATAAGGGTTAAGAGTGGGATTCCTTTTCCCTCCAGAAACCCTAATCTACACGCATCACCGTCGTTCTAGTTTTAAATCTATTAAAGGATAAAAGGATAACTTTTAATTAATCGTCCATAACTTCTAAATCCTAACGAACCCTACAAGCCCCCTTATTATATTAACTACATCCCTAAAATAATCTAGATCTATATTTTTGCATTCTTGCTTAACGTAGATCTAGAAACCATTCTTCAAAATTCTTTATCCCTCCTCTCTTTCTCAACACATCTAAAGTAAGATTAAAATATTCAACGTTTCCCTGAGGACGACCCGTACTCACCTCGGTCTAGCTACACGCGACACCGTTCTGATTGCGGTTACACTACTAAACACACTCTTTCGAACCAATCAGTCCCTCAGAATCTGGTACGCACAGTCTGTTAGTTATATGTATGCCCTAGAGGCCATTACTGTACATTTGATGTATATTGTAGTGGATGCTGGGACATATATAGGTAGGACTTTCTTGCTCGACATGATAGTATGCTATCTGGTTACTCTTTATCTTAACATGTATACTTTCTGTCTCTCTGTTACATGTTGATAAAGCCCTTAGGATGTGTACTCGACTTCCAGGACTATGATGTAGATCATACTAGTGGGGCCTAGGTAGTGCATGAGTACATCCTTCAATGTTCCTAGTCGTGGGAATATCGAGACGGGGCATCGATATTCCAGAGTAGACTAGCGTATATCCTCTTGACCCATGTGATGGGCGATGGATGATCCCATATCCATTGGTGTTTGACATCAGATATGGTATGCGGGTGCTCAGTGGTGACTGGGTACACTGAACGGACTCACCGAGAACTCCCAGATGGTATTATACCTCACGTCAGATGGCAGTTCTCTGGTGACACTGGTACATATTAGTCTGTTGACCCGAGATCGTCATAGAGTCTTGTGTGTCTCCCACCGTGCTTTGATTTCCACCCTACCACGGCTCTATTGAGTCATCCAAACAGGTGGTTTTTGGGTACAATCCCGATTCACATGGAGGCAATGAGCGATAGGAGGGGATTCATCTCTCTCGGTATTGGGGGTTGATGTTGCGCTATGCACGACTGGCCATAACTGGAAATCCCTGGCCAGGGTTGCAGTGATATACTTGTAAGAGTTATCAGTAGTTTAACACATGTTATGGACCTCACGTCGGCATGACTTATCAAGCTATTGGGGTCTGACGTTTACCACCCTTAGGCGAGATATACGACATATCAGACGAACAGACCGGAATGTACGGTAAGTGTTACTGGTTGGATTCACAGGAGTGTGAGCGGGCTTGCTCGTCGATCTTCTGATCGCTCAATACCCGGGTGGCCGTTACGTTTAGCAGACCGCTTGCGGCTTGTGGGTGTTTGATATGATCATCACCTGCTGCCGGCGTATTGACGAGTCTTTAGAGTCCTACACAGAGGTTTCCTGGCTCAAGCAAAATGAAATAGGAGAGCATATGAGATATGTGCGGGACCGAGAATAATGCGTGTATGTGATACCGTATTCTATTCTCGCGATGAATATATCGATTGGTTTTATGCGATATAACCTAGTTATCGAATTGAGGATTGATTCGATAAGTCGATACATTGGATATTAGTCGGTCATATGCGATATGACCGGATCGTTAAATCAAGTGTTGATTTAATGATTTAATGTATAATTATATATTAGATATATTACTTTACATTAACTAGTATTTGTTCACTTAAAATGGATTTTCTCACTTGATGTGCACATTGTATATGTGATATATTTTTGTGCATTTGATTGTATCATGCAAGTTTGGGTGTATGTTTAGTTTAAACCATGTTTAAGTGAATGGTTAGGGTTTTCTTTATTTATTCTTTAGATTATCTACCATTTTGTCTTTTGCCTAAACCTAACCATTCACCTAACCTTGGTTTATTCTCTACACGTAACCAAGGTTGCATTATGATAAGAATGAATGGGATTTTCTTTTTAAGACAATTCTTTTTATTCTTTCATCTTCATCATCTTCATCAAGCTTCATGAAAGCTTGCTAGCTTCAATGGTGAAATGAGAAAAAGAGTGAGAAATCTAATTCTAAAGTGAACCCACTTCCTATTTCTTCATCCTCTACCACTTGCCATGTTGTATAGGGTGTTTTCTTCATAAGTTTCATGGCTTGGTGAAGTTGGAGCTTGATCTTGAGTTGCCTCGACGTAGATCTTCTTCGACATCGAAGTCGACGACCTAGCCCGATCTTTTCTCCGATGAAACCACCGCAAGAGTCTAGGATTCCGATGGGTACAGCGGAGGGACGTCATCACAGAGCCAAGGAAGTAGAGGACCGGATCTACAAAGGTTGTAGTCTCTTTCATTTAGCAATAAAGTTGTTTACTTGCTTGCATCGCCTTACCTCTAGTAACGATCTAGTTTAGGGTTTCTCGGCACATAGAATTTTTTTGAATTGGCCATGTTTGATCACTTGTAGAACCTCATGGGTGTGCCTAGGAACCCTACACAGTCGAGTCCCAAATCGTAGTACCCTCTGATCATCGATCACGAACTCGGAATTTCTGCCCTGTTTAACTTGCTCCATGATCTCTGAAAGACGGTCATCACTGGACTGTGCCCCACGGATACGGTCAAGCAACCGTGGACATGCACGGATATGCGCAAGCTATCCCCCAGTCAGAGTAAACTCGAACTGCACTCGGCTGTCGCATAGAATCTGCCAATCTGCCGATGACTGCCTCGAAACTACGCTCAAATAGGACAAACTATCTCCGGGCCTCCGACTAAAAGCATCTGCCACTACGTTCGCCTTTCCCGGATGATACAGAATCTCGCAATCATAGTACTTCACTAGTTCCATCCAACGGCGCTGTCTCAGATTAAGGTCTCACCGCTGAAATATATACTTCAAGCTCATGTGGTTCGTGAATATCTGGCACGACTCGCCGTATAGGTAATGCCTCCAGATCTTGAGTGCAAAAACCACCGTCGCCATCTGTAAATCGTGAGTGGGATAGTTCTGCTCGTGTTTCTTCAGCTGCCGAGAAACATAAACGACGACCCTTCCATGCTGCATCAACACACAGCCTATCCCCACTCGAGAAGCATCGCAATAAACCACAAAACCGCCCGATCTCGAATGCAATGATAAACCTGGTGCAGTAGTCAGACGAGTCTTCAACTGCTGGAAGCTATGCTCGCATGCCTCGGTCCAATCAAAAGGAGCCCCCTTCCGGGTCAACCCGGTCAACGGTGCAGCGATACGGGAGAAGTCCTGAACAAAACGTCGATAGTAGCCAGCCAAACCTAGAATGCTGCGAATCTCTGTAACTGATGCCGGTCTGGGCCAACGCTGAACAACATCGATCTTCTTAGGGTCCACACATATGCCATCTCTTGTCACCACGTGACCCAAAAAGTCAACACTGTCAAGCCAGAATGCGCACTTGGAGAATTTAGCGAACAACTGATGCTCTCTCAAGGTCTGCAATGTAATACGCAAGTGCTGCTCTTGCTCCTCTCGGCTCCGAGAATACACTAAGATGTCATCAATGAATACGATAATGAACTGATCAAGATACGGCCTGAAAATCCGGTTCATCAAATCCATGAACGCTGCTGGGGCATTGGTGAGTCCGAACGACATCACCAAAAACTTATAATGCTCGTAGCGTGTACGAAAAGCAGTCTTCGGAAGGTCATCATTCCGAACCCGCAACTGATGATAACCTGATCTCAAATCAATTTTAGAAAAATGTCCCGCACCCTGGAGCTGATCAAACAAATCGTTAATGCGAGGTAAATGATACCTATTCCGCACTGTAACTCGGTTCAATTGACGATAATCGATGCACAACCTCAAACTGCCGTCCTTCTCTTGACGAACAGAACAGGAGCTCCCCAAGGCGAAACACTCGGACGTACAAGTCCCCTATCAAGTAACTCCTGCAACTTATCCTTAAGCTCCCTAAGCTCTGTCGGCCATCCGGTAAGGCGGTATAGAAATGGGCCTCGTGCCGGGAATCAGATCAATGCAAAACTCTCTCAAGCTCTGGCCGCAATCCAGGCAACTCATCGGGAAAGACGTCGGGAAACTCTCGCACGATAGGAACCCGGTCCAATGAATCTACTGTTTCTCCGGTATCATGAATGAAAGCCAAGAATCCCTGACATCCCCTCTTCAAAAGCCGACTAGCGCAAAGGGCTAAAATCAAACTGTGAGGAGTGGCACCACGGTCCCCCTGCACAACAAAAACCGACTCGCCGGGAAAACAAAACCTAACTGGCTTCTCGCGGCAGTCCACATACGCATAGCACGTAGCTAACCAGTCCATGCCTAGGAGAACGTCGAAGTCCAACATCTCAAGAAGGATCAAGTCGACGGACGAATCTCTCACACCAATACGGACAACACATGACCGAAACACGTGTCGCGCAACAAACGACTCGCCAACGGGAGTGGTCACAACAAGCGGCTAATCTAACAAACACGACTCTTTGCCCAATCCCGGCACAAAGTGTGTAGAAACATACGAGTGCGTAGATCCCGAATCAAACAATACGTGTGCATTAAAAGAACATACTGAAAGAGTACTTGAAACCACTGCATTGGACGCCCGCGCATCCTGATGAGTCAAAGAAAACACTCGTGCCTGCCCTCTACCTACGACTGACTGTCCTCTACCGGCAACTGGATGTCCTCTGCCTCGTTCACCCCGTCCTCTCTGAACAAACCCTCTGCGACCACGACCTCTCTGTGCATAAGTCTGACGCGGAGCAACAACAGGTGCAAGAGGCAACGCTCTATGAGCTGGAGAAGGTGGTAAGGTAACATGTGGTACGGTTGTCTCGCCCTTACGTGGCTCAGTACAATCTCGAACACGATGATAAGAACTCCCGCACCGGAAACATCTAGACGATGACTGCTGACCCTCCCGGGGATAAGAGCTGAATAACCGGCCTCGTCCTGAGTCTCTGCTACCCCCCGTACCTGAACAAAATTTGTCGCGGCGTCTAAACGGCTGTCTCTGTGCCAATACACCAGTGCGAACCCTCTTCGGTTTCGAAACGACCGACGTCTTGGAAAGATGCTCCTCAACTAATAGGGCTGCATCCACTGCTGCTACATATGTTTCACAATGCTGGGCGCTGATAGCGAGGAACAACTGGGTAAGCAAGCCTCGAACAAATCTCTTGATCCGCATCTCCTCAGTAGCTACCAAATACGGAGCATACGTAGATAGCTCGGTAAACTGCATGTAAGTCCACGGTAGCGCCCCAGCTGTCTAACAGACGCTAAATGCGGAACAAAAACTTTTTACAACTGGCGCTATCGCAACTATAACCCGGATCTGCCATTAAAGCTAAACTAACAAACTAAAAAGTGGGTAGAAGAGTTATACCGGAAAATTCGAGTCCTTCGGTCTTCAACCATCATCCCACGCTTTGTCGCGGCTGCTCCGATCTCCTGGATCTCCAGTCTTCTCGTCCAGGTGTCACCACGTCGACGGATCTTTAAACGGGCTCCCGCCTCTGAACCGAGGCAACTCGATCATCAAGTTTGCTAAAAGAGATGACCAAGATTGATGTAGAGAATGAGTAGAACACTTTGTCTCGTTACGTCCAAGGTCATGGACGAACGGTTAATGAAGTTTCCTTTTGGATCGGGTGATGGAATGAAAAGAGCTATGAAATTTCCATACACATAAACTATAATCTTTTCTCAAAACAACAACCATCCCACAACCATGAATGGCCGGCCATATATGTAGAGGGGAGGGAGGTGAGTGTAAGAGCTAGTAGGTGACCACAAGAATAAATGAGATGATGATTCACCATGACACCTAGTATGAACACATATAATGCAAGTGATGAATCATTAACCCTAGTCATCAAATATCATTAAATGCACTAATGAGTCACAGAGATGCATGAACCTAGTCACCACCTTCTAGAAGCCTCTAGAAACTTCCACACTCATCTCAAGAAAAGATAAATCCGTATTTAACCGAATGTTAAATACAGCTGATAGAAAACTGGAAACTGGCAACTTCCAAAAGCGATCCCGAAACGGATTTCAGGATAACCCCGTATCAGTATAAACATACCCGCATTTGTATTACAACTGAATACAAATGCATCTGAGACAAAGATATTATATCTACACAGTATAATACTCGGATCCGGCTTAAACCAAAGCCGACTAGTATTATCTGCCCGAAATATGACACGTGCGTAAACGCACGTGCATTTTCCGAACCCTGCCATAAAACCATACGGCCTCTACAACGTTTCTCCCGAACTTGGGAAAGTGTAGGTGGGGGACTCTAATGACTCATCAACACACTGGCACTGGGTATAACCACTAGCACGTCAGAGGTACAAGCAGTACGTAACGTTTTGCCTATGTATTGATTGGAAGGGAAGCTGACGAGGGAACTCATCCATAAACCCTACTGAGCCTAACAGTGACAATATACATACAGTCCGGTCCATTCGTCTATGAGTATCGCATATCTGCCTAGGGGACTGGTAACGTCAGACCCCCATTAGCGGTATAAGTCGTGTCAGAGAGTGGCCCAGAACACCCTGAGATACTACTGGAGTACCTACCAGTAAATCTCCTGCCTCGGCCGAGGGCTTTGTGTAATGGCTCGCCTAGACACAGCGCGATCTCACCCCCAATACCGGGAGAGATGAATCCCCTACCGATCCGCTCACTTGCCTCCATGTGGCTCGGGACTGTACCCAAAAAAGACTTGTTTGCACGACTCCTTTGAGCCGTGGTAGGGTAGAAATCAAAGCACAGTGGGAACTCACACGAGACAAATGACGACCTCAGGTCGATGAACTAACCTGTACACATGTCACCAGGGAACTGCTATCTGACGATATGTATAATACCAACTAGCATGTTCCCGACGAGTCCTGTCCGGTGTACTCATAACCCAATGAGCACCTGTATACATCTTAGGTGATCAAACAGACACCAGTGGCTTGTGAGACCGGCCACTGCCCCTCGTCGGGGTCTCGACTGTATACACTAGTCTACTCTGGAGTATCGATGCCCTGTCTCGAAACTCCCACGACTAGGGACCCTTTAAGGATGTGCTTACAGACCCCAGCTCCGACGTATATGATCGCCATCATACTGCTGGTAGTCAAGCAAGAATCCTATGGGCTCTATCATCATGCAATAGTGAACTAAAGCATGTATACGATGATAAAGACAAACCAGATAGCAAACTATCATCTCGAGCAAGACTGTCATATCGGTATAGGTCCTACCTCAATCATTGCAATCACGTACCTGCGATCCAATAATTGACTTTGAGGGCACTATCACCAACAATCTCCCACTTGCACTTAAGGCTAATTATTGCGATGTCGCATACTCACAGCCCGTGTGATACCGAACATCCAACTCCTCTACTAATCAGTTTCACAAAGCTAGTTTGTAAAACTCTTGTGTTCGAGAAATAGCCTCAGTGAGTGGATCCGCCCTGATGTTTCTTTCTATGTCTCGCTAAATCTCAAGTTCGCGGAGAAAGCCATCTCCCGAATTGAGTAATACCTATCATAGAATATGTCTGAATATCTGATTGGACCTAGGTCATAAATGAACTCCAAATTCAAACTTCTTAGACTGTATCGATAACTGAACCTAATCAGTATCCAGCACCATGCCTCCCATAGTATCCTCTTGGACCACCTGTCCATAATACTGTCCCTCGTTAGAGGGAAAACTATAACTCTGACAATCACTCTGTCATCCATGTTACCTTTGAAGCCTGGAATGATAACCGTCTCCCGAAGGAGGCTGCCATTATCAAATCCGTAGAACATGCACTTATGTTCTAAAACTGCTTCCTTATGTTTCTTCAGGATTGGGTTAATATAAACTTATTGCATCTAGTGCAAAAACAATATCTGGTGTGGTACTTGACATCTCATGATTGACTCAATTGCCTAAGCAAGTGATCTGCCAATCATGCATATCCCTCTCTCCTTTAGTCTCTAAGACACCTTTAGAGAGGGTGACTCCATCACCTGTAGGTACACCACCATGCCAGGAGTCATCTGTTCTAAAATACTATTAGAATATTGTCAAAGTACCCTTATTGGGAAACTACCCAAATCTAGATCTAGAACCATAGATCTAGTAACCAGAATGTCTGATATTATATCCATGTCCTTTGTAAAGAAACAACTGTGTGATAACCACAGTACAACCGATCGCAGTATAGGAATTTACTTCCTACTCTGTGTATGTCATCCAAATACCAGGACATCACACCCTACTACCTTTTTAACAGATCCATCCCCTATTCTGATGAAATCAAAGCCATGACTATCACATCAAAATTAGATGATCTATCTCCGCTATATCTGCTCAAGCCTATAAATAGACATATGCTACTTGCCCACTATGCTTCCGCTGCTCCCACTGACTATGACAACCTCTGGCAGAATAATATATACATACACTTCTAAAGCTAGTTTAGAACGACGCTATACTTATCCTCCTGCCGAGTCTCATAGTCTGGAACAACAGTAGTGTCAAGTCTGGGTAAACAAGAACCTCCCTGTCACCGTCCTTGAGGCTACCGGAGTACCTCTCGGGTGTCTGAGGTTACCCACTATGTCTGCTGAGTGGCTAATAGAATGTCAAACCTGATTGAATATATTGTTCCTATTAAATTTTCCGTAATCGTTTGCGGTTCTGGAATTACTTCCAGTTCTACCATACACCCACTACTGTTTTCTGAAAAAGTCCATTTTAATAAAACTGTGGTGAGTCAAGAACAATATCACTATTGATCTTCCAGATGGTAGAAATGTCAACCCTCGTTAAATCCAGGGTCAACCCACAAACTGCCATTACAGAAACGTGCCTTGATTTATCCAGTGTCTGGTTTTAAGCATAAGCTGGACAACTCCCCGTATCTTAACATCGTTAAGATATGAACCATTCTATATACAATATAGAAATAGAGGCTCTAATTTAATTGGAACCAGATTCAAATCATGCAGCTGTCTCCAGTGCATATCAACTTAATGGAGAGAGGCTAATCAGCATTACTCAACTTAGGAATCCATCCAATTATTAGTAACCTGAAAGAGAAACAAATTTCTCAAAACCATTACTATCATCTGAATACCAATCACAAGACATAACATCACATGTCATCAACGTAAGTAAATATGCGCATCCCAATTGTCGTTGACATATAGCAACGAAACCGGCGATATCACATATTACACTTACGGTTGCAGAAAAAAAAGTGTAAAACTACAACAGTTGGAATCCGCAATCACCTAAGACATCACATGCCTAAACATTATAAACCCCGCATTTTAGTCTCCATATCGAAAACACTTTTCAATATCTGGTCGGGCAATTCAACAAGATTCCCGATAGGTGATCGAATGCTCGTCGCAAACTTTAGTAGACGGCCGCACCCCCGGATACCGTCGATGAAGTGCACTAAGGCGGAACACCGCTGCCGCGAGCACCCGAACGGATGCTTTTGGCAACGGGGTTCTCCTACAGTCACTTGGTCGAGGCTATGGGGCATAGCTGTCTATTAAGTTTACCCGGCGAGTATCCGCGTACGCTACGTGATTGCGACGGACTTTTGATCGCATCAAAATTCCGTGGCAACCGATCATTTGAGACTAAAACGCTATGTTTATAACATCCAAATTAGTTATCTCATAACTACTTGTGGATTCCAAATATTGTATCACATTCCAGATAAATAGACAATGTTAAACTTTCCGATCGAATGATCAAACACCCAAGTTTTCCCAAATAGTTTTCAACACTTGAGGGGAGTTTAAAAACATCCATCACATGCCACAGTACCAATAGTCCAGCCGTAGAAGGGTCAAGCCAACGCCTCACATGTGGCACGCCGTACTGCCCCAAACCCTAAGGTTCAAAAGGCAGTTCAAGACGGTCACATTATCGAGTTAAGGTTTGTTGTCTTCTAGAGGGTCCATTGCGTAACTTGCACGATTTAGACATTCTTAAACAACGGAAAAATCCAACACTTGGAAATTTTCCGGGTCTGGAAAAAACGAGTTATTGATATCCGTTCGAACATTTTAATACTTTCTAAATATCCGGAAAACAAAACGAAATTAAATATTCCGATCGAAACAACGATTACAAAATAAACCCCAAAATACTCAACACTTGAGTCAGTTTTAAAAATACCCAGAAATATATAGGAATAGCTACGGAGGTTACTGCTCACAATTCACTTTTACGGCCGCGGAACTGCCGCCTGAAGTGGGGTGGGACCGCGGTTCCGTGGCGGCTGTACGGAATTAGGGGCTCGTATTTTGTGATAATTCTTAGAATTCCCTGCTGAATTTTTAAGGTATTTTTAATACAGAAAAATCCCAGTTTTCAAAAAGTTTCCAGAGAGGGATATATTTTGTCGATTCGGAGTTCGTTCGGAGTTTTAACTTCGTAAACACATCGCCTAATGCTCTAGCTAGGCTCTGATACCACTGTAGGGTTACTAGGCACTCTAATATGGTTCTACAAGGCATCAACCATGCCGGATTAAAATTTTAGCCGTGCCGAATAACTCTAAACAAGATCTTTGCTAGATAATTAGGGTAAGACATGCAAGTTAAACTCTTTAACACTAAGTGAATACGAATAAAAACCTTTGTAGATCGGTCCTTCACTTCTTAAGCTCCTTGTAGTAGTCCCTTCACTGCGATGATCGAACTCCCGGACTCTCGGACGGCTCTATGAGAAGAGGCAACGGTATTGCTTGAAGTCTTCGAGGCCGAAGATGATCTACGTCGAGGGAATACGAACTCAAGCTTATACTTCACTAACTAGAGAATTAGTGAAGCAAACACCCTAAACTAAAGTGCTAGTCTAGTAGAGGATGATGAAATAGGAAATGGGTACACTTTAGAATTTGTTTTCTCACTTTGTATCTCTCTCTTTGTCAAACCCTAGAAAGAAAATCAAGGAGGAAGAAGATGAGCTCAAAATGAATATGAAAACTAATCAAGAGAGAGAGAGCTAACCATGGTGAGTGAGTATCATATACTAACTCATGTAGAGACATAACCATGGCTAATTATAGTGGTTAGGTTACTTAATATCTTAAGTAAAACAAAACTAGTGGACTAAGTCAATGCAACTATAAGCTTCATGAAGCTTCATGCATTTGAACTCATTATCCATTTGTTTTAGAATTACTTTAAATATAAAAACCTAAACCTATAATTAGTATGGTATAAGTCTTATACACCCATGATATTTGTATCAACAACCATGATACAAAATGCACACAAATAAATATATATCACACACACACACACATATATATATATATATACTAAGTTGTGCACTAGTGAGAAAAACAAATGCTTAAGTGAACCAATGTTAGTTAATGTAAATTAGTATATCACATATACAATTATACACTAAATTATTAAATCAACACTTGACTTAATAATCCGGTTATATCACATAAAACCGACTAACACAAAATGTACCAACTTATCGAATCAACCCTTGATTCGATAACTTGGTTATATCGCATATAACCGATCGATACAAACATCACGAGAATAGAATACGGTATCACATACACGCATTATTCTCGGTCCCGCACATATCACATATGCGCTCCTATTTCGTTTTGCCTGAGCCAGTATAACCTCTATGTAGGACTCTAAAGACTCGTCAATACGCCGGCAGTAGGTGATGATCATATCAAGCACCCACAAGCCGTCAGCGGTACTAGCTGGACGTAACGGCTACCCGGGTATTGAGCGATCAGAAGATTAGCAACCAAGCCCGCTCCAACTCCTGCAAAAATCCTGACAGTGACACTACCGTACAGTCCGGTCTCCTCGTCTGATATGTCGCATATCAAGTCTAGGGGTGGTAAACGTCAGGCCCCAATAACCGATAAGTCATGCCGATATGAGGCTCATAACGGGTCGAGAAACTACTGGTAACACTTACTAGTAAATCTCTAAACCAGCCCTGGCCAGGGACTTCCCTGTTATGGCCAATCGAGCATAGCGCAACATCAACCCCCAATACCGGGAGAGACGAAACCCCTCCTATCGCTCATTGCCTCCATGTGACTCGGGACTGTACCCAAAAACCACCGTTTTGCACGCCCTCTTGGACGTGGTAAGGTGGAAATCAAAGCACAGTGGGAATCACACAAGACTCTATGACGATCTTGGGTTTACAGACTAACCTGTACCAGTGTCACCAGAGAACTGCCATCTGACGTAAGGTATAATACCATCTGGGAGTTCTCGGCGAGTCTGTCCAGTGTACCCAGTTTCCACTAAGCACCCGTATATCATCTCTGATGTCAAACACCAATGGATATGGGATCATCCATTGCCCATCTACATGGGTCGAGAAGGTATACGCTAGTCTACTCTGGTATATCGATGCCCCGTCTCGATATACCCACGGCTAGGGACCTTGAAGGATGTACTTATGGACTACCATGTCCCCACTAGTATGATCCGCATCATAGTCCAGGTAGTCAAGTACACATCCTAAAGGCTTTACCAACATGTGACAGAGAGACAATCAGTGTACACGTTAAGGTAAAGAGTAACCAGATAGCATACTATCATGTCGAGCAAGAAAGTCCTCCCTATATATGTCCAAGCATCCACTACAATATACATCTCATGTATAGTAATGGCCTGTAGGGCATACATATAACTAAAACTTACTACTTTTGATGGTTTAGATTTCTAGGTTTTCGGCTTACTTAAATTGCGTTACGCCTGTTGACGTTACGTGGTTTAAGTGCCGGTCACGTGCCAAATTTTTGGTCGTGACAAAGTTGGTTTCAGAGCCAGGTTTTACCTTTCGGAGTGTAGGATGACCTTGGTATGATAGAGCAGGTAGCTTAAGCAGAGTGACGTAGCATGTGTATATTCCACGGCATACTTACGACACGGTACTCCACTTAAGTGATCTTAGGGCTTGTTAGTTGAAATTCCTTCTGTGATTATATATATCCTTGTGATTCGATTTTCGTGTTCTTATCGAATCTTGTTTTCATTTCCAGCCATTATGCCGCCGAAGACTACGAGGGCGCAGAGAGCGGCCGCGAGTGCCGAGGTCAGAGTTGGCTCTTCAGAGACGAGGACTGACCAGGGCGGTTGTAACATTTCCGAAAAATAAAATATTATTTTTGGGAATTTTTATAATTAAATAATAATTATAATGAATATTTTAATATTGTGGTATAATTAAATACCGATAAATGGGGAAAATTTTGAAAATTTTTGGAAATTACTGAAATGAGGGTGCTTTATGTGATTCATGCAAATTATGAAAGTTTATGAATTATTTGACACTATTTTAGTGCTAATCGCGATTAAATATCGCTAATCGGGCTTTAAGCGTGTTTTGTACATATGACATGCACATATCATTTTCACACTTGTTACATTTTTCTTACATGATTATTGTGTGTATGGTTATTTGTTTTGGGTTTCCTATTGCAAAGAGAAGAAAAGAAAAGAAAACAAAAAGAAAATGGAAAACATTAGAATAATAGGTATGGGCATGAGAGAGAGAGAGGGTGAGGAGTCAAACTTTAGACCAAGGCTCCTATTCCTTCTCCATTCCTTCATCATTTTCTTCCTCCTTCAGCACATGGCAGCACCTCTCCTCCCTCCTCTTCAAAACCCACACTTCTTCATGAATAATTCACCAAAACATCATCCCCACTACACAAAAAAGGTGCACAAGCTCACAAGCTACACTTTGGACCAAGAAAGTTTGCATTTTGGTGCTGTAGGGGATTCATGAGTACCAAATGAGGTAATCCCTTCACAAATAGTGTAGTGTTTATATTGCTTTAGCCTCTTTTCAAGTTTAATAGCGTTTTGGCGAAGTTTAGTGAACTTTGATATTCCAAGTTGGGAATTAGGGTTTGATTTGAGTTGTGATTGTGAATTGAGGCCAAGTGGTGACCTTAAACCCCTCTCAATTGATAGAAACCCAGAACAAGCCAACTGAAACCCAAAATATGGAAAAACAAACTCTTCCTGTCGGTTTGTGAGGTATTTGAGTGTGCAGGGAAATCTGGGATGACCAGGGTTGATTACGAGACTAGCAAACAACTTCAGGAGCTTAGAATTGACCCTAGGAAGACACCCTGAGAGCACGAACCCCAGTGGAGGACCCAGGGCCGGCGAGCTCAGATTTCAGGGGATGGGGCTCGGCCACTTGGTGAGGGGTAGGGTCCAGGTGTCTTCTGTAGGTCACATACACCCTATATATCACCCTAGTGTTGTTTGCTCACATTGTTTTCACCTTGATCAAAATCTGGGACCATTTTCTCAAGTTGCTATTTTGATTCGAGTTATGGTTGTGTATTTTGTATTCTGGATTTTTGTATTTGTGCTTTATCTCGATCACGTGACATTTGTACGTCTATATCGAGTGATATCGGGTTGATTTGCTGGAGTAGACCATAGGTTTTGACCTATGTGAGTTTCGCGTGTCGTTTTGGTTTCGATTTAGTTTTAATGCGACGCGATACGTGTGACATGTAGGTACCCCCACGATGATTCGAGACGATCAAGAAGATGATGGCAGCATCGACATCGGCAAGCAAGATTAAGTGAGTAGATTATATCTACGGGGGAACTCGGGTGGATGGCGTATAACACCCCCGCAGTTCGTAGTATAGCTTATATATATATGGTTATATATATGTGTTTATGTTACGTGGATGATTATCAAGATATGATTTGTGTTCATGGTTTAGTTTGGAGTAGTTAGAAGTAACTTAGTTTAGCTTCTTAGTCGCGAACCCTAGAATTGGTTTACACTCACACGCACACACATGCTTACTGTTATATTTGTGCGTATAAGGGGACACACACACACACACACACATAGGCATGGGACTGTGTGTGTGTGTATATATATATATACGTATACCTACACTTGGATGATGAGGATAGTGGATGATATTTGGAGATGAGTCGATGAGTTTGGGCATGGTGCCACGAGATCGGTGATATGATGTGGTTCGTATTAGGAGATATGACATGAGATTTTAGCGGGCCTTTAGGCGTGTGTTTTCATACACGCACACATATATTTATAGATGGTATCTGCTTGTACTAGACTTAGATCAATACCCCAGTTCATGAGATATGATGATAAGGATACCAGATATTTGATGAGATATATGTGAGATTCGACCCGTACCCAGATTTGGGATGCCGTACGACGGATTTACGTACGAGCTATATATTGATGATAGATCCGCACTCTTGACTCGAGGATGTCATATTGTATATTGTATCGTATGTGATACTATTGAGGCGGGATCACCGACTATTATATTTATATGTATATCGACTCAGATTTAGGTGGTTTCCCTTACCCTTTCGGTTAGACTGTTCGTTTAGTTCTGTAATACTTAGTAGATGTTAGACTAGACCCGAGTCATACCTATTTCAAAACTAACGAATCGTGAGTATTTTAAAAGAAAGGCTAAGGAATTCTACGGATATTTCAAAAGACGCATCTTTTCTTAAAACCACCATAGCCCTTATTTTTCTAAACACCACGATTCGTGTTATTTCAAATGGAAAAACTGTATGACATATATATATATTGATGTAGATTCTTCACTATTGTGTTTATTATTCATTTTCCGCATATTCTTGCTATTCGCATCGCATTGCATGTTTAAATGCGTTTATTGTTATATTAAATCCATGCTGTCAGGACACCATCACCATTATCGATGATGCGTATGTTCCACGTACACCTGCTTACCGGCTCAAACACTTCATCATCGATAATTGCCATGCCACTGCACAGTAGGATTGTTGCATCAGGATATGACTCCTTGTATGACATATTGGCGTACACACATATTGTACACCCATACTTGCATACATACATATTTGCACATACATAGATGATTCTGGCTTGATTTTTGAGATTTGGGAACCGCAAGATATATTTTAGAACTGGATTCATTTGAAAGAGTGGTTTTCCCTTGATATGTGCATATTACTATTCCATGTTGCATGATATACTGATATGCTTACATTTCTTTTATATGTCGCATACATTGTGTTTTATGATTATATGCATTGAGATATGCTGATTTCATGAGATTTCTGGATTTGAGAAGCGTGGCTATTTCAAAAGAAAGCATGTACTGTTTTAAAAACCCGGTTTCTCTTGATATGATATTTCAGTGCGTCCACCATGCGTTTTCTCGGTTATGAGACGTGTGATATGTGAAACCCGATTCGAGAAGGCTGATGATCCGTTTGCGGGTTCATGGTGGACCCGGTATGGTACCCCGGGGCGAGAGAGAGATTTCGTATGGATGACGATGAGCTTGCCAGAGGGACCACTACCTACCGGTGATTGTATTTGAGCTCGGCGGATATCCGGAGGATGCCGACCGGAGTTGAGAGATGATACGGGCCGATCCGGACTGACGGAGCCCGTGGGCCAATTTGGATTGACGGAGCCCTATATATATATGAGGATTTACGTGCCGATGCTGGGCACAGGTTTCATGATGTTTTCGAGTGTCGATGCTGGACACTCAGGTTCCATGATTTTGATGTGTCGCGAGGGACACGCTTTGATTTATATCCTTATACTTCCATGCATATGCTTTATGATTTTTACATGCATGATGTTTTGTGTCATTGGTTGGCACGTGGACGAGATCTACATGCATACAGACATTGATTACATAGTTGGATGATATCCACATACTTATAGACTTCATGATATAGTTGACATTGATTCATGTTGATTACATTGATCACACCTCATATTTATGATATGTTGCTACCTAAGGCACTGGCACGAGCACTTGGTACTACACTTATGTATAGATGTTTACCCTTGCCACTTTATCATGCTTCAGACTTTATCATATTGAGGATATACATTATTACTGATCGTATTGACCTAGGATTGAGTCATACATACGATTTCTGCTCTGTGATGTTTTCTACTCACGAGTTGGCAACTCACCCCCGTTGTGCCACAGTTTCTTGCAGGTTTTGCCGTACAGGTTTCATTACGGCTTTCTGGCACGCTGCTTCCTTTTTGGGTGATTGCTTTGGTAGGTGGGTTCACTCGCATCGTGACCACCATTGCACTTATTTATTTTCGTTGTTGTATCTAGAAATTCCATCAACCAGACATATATTTATTTCAGACTTAGATGACCAGTGATGTTTATTCTTTCGACCTTAGAGTCGCGCGATGTATTATTGACGGTTTCATGCCGTTTTGAGTTTCCTTTGAGTTTTGATCCTCGCCCTTCGGCGTTGTATACTATATTGCTTGCGTGGTTGTGACCGTCGATTGACGAAGAGCTAGCTCCCGCTTGGGGATGACTTTTTTCATTGATGTATATATTTATCATGTTGTACCCTGTTCGGGCCAGTTTTTATAAAGGAAACTCTGCCGAAATTTTCAGAAAGGATTTGTCACTTTAAAAATGCATATTCGGCTTATGCTATTAAAACCACTCATTTTAAATAAGTTTCTTCTTATCTAAAATGGTTTTAGATTTCTAGACTTTTGGTTTACTTGAATTAGATGGGGTCCTATAGACTTCATATAATTCAAGTGCTAGTCACGTGCTATTTCGGGTCGTGACAGCGGTACGCCCGTTGTTCAGGAGCAGATTGATCCACCTTCGCTTGATCGTATTACTAGGCTAGAGTCCGGTATGCAGGATTTGCGCTAGATGATGGGATCGTTAGTCGAGGCCAGTAGAGCGCAGAGACAGGAGGTTGTCCCACCTGTTACGGGGACTACGATGGTGCCCACGGTTCAGGCAGTCGTACCTATAGCTACGGAGGTGATCACCGTATCGTTATCTGAGTTCATGAGGCTGAAGCCTCCGGTTTTCACCAGCACTGATGCAGCTGAGGATCCACAGTCATTTATTGATCGGATGGCCAGGATATGTCGTTCGCTGAGATGCTCCGACACGAGACGGGTAGAGTTCACGAGTTTTCGTCTGGAAGGTCTTGCCCAGAAGTGGTGCGAGTCTTTAGAGAGGGGAAGAGCCGCAGGTCTTTCTCCTATGACCTGGGCTGAGTTCGTGATGGTTTTTCTTGCCCGTTTTCTTCCATAGAGTGTTAGGGATGCTCGAGCTCGCAGTTTCGAGTTGTTACGCCAGACTCTGGGTATGACGGTGGCAAAGTACGATGTGCAGTTTACCCAGCTATCTGTGTATGCTCCGTATTTGGTGGACACTGGGGAGATGCGGATCAAGAGGTTTGTTCGAGGCTTGCTCACCCAGTTGTTCCTCGCTATCAGCGCCCAGCATTGTGATACATATGTAGAAGCAGTGGATGCAGCCCTATTAGTTGAGGAGCGTTTTTCCGAGACGTCAGTCATTCCGGAACCGAAGAGGGTTCGAACTGGTATATCAGCCCGGAGACAGATGTTTAGACGCCGCGGCAGATTTCGTTCAGGAAGCAGAGGCTTGGGACGAGGCCGATTGTTTAGCTTTTATCCCTAGGAGGGTCAACAGTCATCGTCTAGATGTTTCCGGTGCGGGAGTTTCTATCATCGTGTTCGAGATTGTACTGAGCTACGTGAGGATGAGGCCGCCGTATCGCATGTTACCTTACCACCTTCTCCACCTCAGAGAGCGTTGCCTCTTGCGCCTTTTGTTGCTCCGCGTCAGACTTATGCTCAGAGAGGTCATGGTCGCGGAGGGTTTGTTCAGAGAGGACGGGGTAGCAGAGGCAGAGCACAGTCAGTTGCAGGTAGAGGGCAGGCACAAGTATTTGCTTTTACTCATCAGGACGCGCAGGCGTCCAATGCAGTGGTTTCAGGTACTCTTTCAGTATGTTCTTTTGATGCACACGTGTTGTTTGATCCGGGATTTACACACTCGTATGTTTCTATACACTTCGTGCCGAGATTGGGCCGAGAGTCGTGTTGGCTAGATCAGCCGCTTGTTGTGACTACTCCTGTTGGCGAGTCATTTGTTGCACGACACGTGTTTCGGTCGTGTGTTGTCCGTATTGGAGATAGAGATTCATCCGTCGACTTGATCCTTCTTGAGATGTTGGACTTCGACGTTCTCCTGGGCATGGACTAGTTAGCTACTTGCTATGCGTCTGTGGACTGCCGCGAGAAGACAGTCAGGTTTTGTTTTCCCGACGAGTCAGTTCTTTTTGTGCAAGGGGACCGTGGTTCCGCCCCTCACAGTTTGATTTCAACCCTTTGCGCTAGTCGGCTTTTGAGGAGAGGATGTCGGGGATTCTTAGCTTTCATTCGTTATACCGGAGCCACAGTAGATTCGTTTGACCGGGTTCCTATCGTGCGAGAGTTTCCCGATGTTTTTCCCGATGAGCTACCTGGATTGCCGCCAGAGCGTGAGATTGAGTTTTGCATTGATCTGATTCCCGGCACGGGGCCTATTTCTATACTGCCTTACCGGATGGCCTCGGCGGAGCTTAAAGAGCTTAAAGATCAGCTGCAAGAGTTGCTTGATTGGGGACTTGTACGTCCTAGTGTTTCGCCATGGGGAGCTCCTGTTCTGTTCGCAAGAAGAAGGACGGAAATTTGAGGTTGTGCATTGATTATCGTCAATTGAACCGAGTTACGGTGCGGAATAGATACCCTTTATCTCGCATTGACGATTTATTTGATGAGCTCCAGGGTGCGGGATATTTTTCCAAGATTGATTTGAGATCGGGTTTGTTAGTGTATATGCCCTAAAGGCCATTACTATATCATACTAGTATGTATATTACTTGATGGAAGCTTGGGATATTCACAGTTGTACAGACAATCTTGCTCAATATAGTAGTATGCTACTTGGTTTGTCTCTGCTTTAATGTGTACATGTGTGTTTATTTATTATATCACCTATACGCATTAGTAGAGCCCTTAGGATCTTTGCTTGATTACCGGCGTTGTGATGGCGATCACACTCGTGGGGGCTGGGTAATCTACAAGCACATCCTTATACACGTCCCTAGTCGTGGGAGTAGCGAGATAGGGCATCGATGCTCCGGAGTAGACTAGCGTATGCGCTTCTCATCCCAGCACGGGAGACGGTCTGTCCCACAGCCGTCGGTACGTCGTACTTGAGATAGTATGCGGGTGCTCGTTAGGTTACGAGTACACTGGACAGGACTCGTCGGGAACTGATGGTTGGTATTATACCTATCGTCAGTTATCAGTTCCCTGGTGACATGAGTACAGCTTAGTCCGCTGATTTGACACTGTCACTTCGCCTCGAGTGTGTTCCAACTATTCTTTGATTACTACCCTACCGCGGCTCTACTGAGTCGTGCAAACAGGTAGTAGTTAGGAGCAGTCCCGAAGCACTTGGAGGCAGTGACAGTTAGACAGGATTCGTCTCTCCCGGTATTGGGGGTTGACATCGCGCTGTGTCTAGGAGAGCCATTACACAAGTAGTCCCTGGCCAGGGCAAGCGAGATATACTGGTAGGTTCCAGTGTTATCTCAGGGTGTTCTGGGCTTCACTCCGACATGACTTGTACCGCTATTAGGGGTCTGACGCTTGCCGCCCCCCTAGGCCCGACATGCGATGTATCAGACGAACAGACCGGACTGTACGGAGATTGTCACATACAGACTCAGTAGGAGTTCGGATGGGTTTACCTCATCGGCCTTCTTATCGACATCTACCTGGGGACCGTTACGTACAGCTAGTGCCGCTTGCGGTCTGTGATTAAACCCACTGCCAGCGTAGTGTCGAGTCTTTAGAGTCCTACACAGAGAGTTTCCCTGCACTGAGCGAAACGTGTAGAGGCCGTATGGTTTTACGGCAGGGCTGCGATCGCTTACGTACACTTGTGTGCGTATGGTGTTCGGGCAGGCAGTACTAGTAGGCTTTGGTTTAAGCCGGATCCTAGTATTGCACGGATGGATTTGTTTTGTCTTCTGTGCATCCGCATTCTACGGAATACGGATGCAGGTGTGTATGCACAGTTTTTCGGAGCGATGAAGGAGGAGGTGCCTCATTAGGGTTTTGGCAGTTGGTTCGGCCAAAACCGTTATGTGGCAGGCTCATTAGGGTTTTGACAGTTGATTCGGTCAAAACCATTTTGAGACAGACTCATTAGGGTTTTTGACAGTTCGTTTGGTCAAAACCATTATGAGCCGCGAACATCATTTACTAATCCTATTAGTGATAATCTTATGATGGCTAATTGCATTGACAATTTGACCCCGTTGACCCCTCTTGACTTTGTTGACCGGTTGACCGGGTTGACCATTGACTTTCAAGAGGTTTCCACACTCTTCTTTTCTTTTCCTTTTTCTTTTGGATTATGATAATGGTCGTTTCAAAGTAGCCATCAACTTTATCTTGATGGGATTAGTAATGATGTTGTTTTGCATTATTTGCAACCATGGTTGTTTTTCTTTTGTATCAATAATTTTATTCTCATTCTCTCTCTTGAAATGAGAAGCTCCATGGTTGCTAGAAAACTCCTTCTTCTTCCTCTTCTTGATTTCTCCTTTGATCTCATGTGTTGAGAGAAAAAGGATTCCACTTGACAAACACATCCATACATCTCCTCTACACATCCTAGGGCTTCTAGATTAGCAATCTCCTTGCCCTAGTTACCTCGGCTTGAGGTGGAGCTTGGTGTACATCTCTCGGGTGGATCGTCTTCGACTCAAGGAGGCCGCGGAGGTGACCGAAGTCCGGATCAACCATTGAGCAAGCAAAGAGAAGAACAACAAGAAGAGAAGAACAACAAGAAGAGAAGAACAACAAAGAAGAAGGACAACAAGATGAGAAGGAGTTCAAGTTGAGGTATAACCCCTAACCGAGTAGATACATCTCATGTTAGGATGCTAGTGTATTGTTTAGCAAAGATCCGGCTTTTACGGTCCATGTTACAAAGTTTAGAAAAATTTTTGTTTTACCGTTTCCGCAACCCCGAAAGTACCGGGAGTTGTGACGTGGACCTAACAGTGGTATCAGAGCCTAACTAAACATAAACTAGCTCGGTAGTGAAGTGTATCGAAGTTCGAAACGGAAAAATCGAAAAAACCAAGTTACGAAAGCCTGAGTTTCTGTTAAAAATTTTTCTGGTCAAAACAAAATTTGTCATACTCCAAAAATCATCTCAGGGTTTTTAAAAGAAAGCCACCAAAAACGAGCCAACAACTCGACCAAAGCGCCGCGTTTCCGCGGCAATAGCAAGCTATTGCCGCGGAACCGCGGCCATCTTGGTGAGTTGTTGGGTCTATTTTGGTGCAGTGTATTTCTGACTTGGATTTAGGATTTTTAAGATGGTTTATATGTGCCCAGATTTTCCAGAATAGAAATTTGTTTTTGGGGGCCTATAAATCCGTATTTTTTTTCCGAACATCAATATACTTTGACTATAAAGGTTATATCTGTGATGTTCTTATGTATTGAACGTCGGCTAATCGCTATATGTCGATTAGTCGGGGTTATACATATCTGTGATCTGTGATTGTTGTTGATGGTTTGTGTATATGAACTCGTTGGATTGTCGCGGATGAATAGCCGGGGTGGATGTGAGATGAGAGTTTCTTTTTCTTTCATTCATGTAATAAATTTGTAAATTGATGTAATATTATTTGTTTGGCCGCACAACCGGGTCGAGGTTGTAGCCGTCATTGTATAATTCTTTTTACTGTTTATGCTCCTAGGATAGACCCATGGAGGGGGTGCACAAACTACCGGGTATCTCGAAGTGCCGAGTGGCCTACTCACGGCGATGAGGGAGGTTGCTTCGCTTTGGGTACTTGACGGGTAGTTTGCCGCACCCGTAGGGGTCTTGGGTGGGGTTTTGGTTATTCATCGCGACCGTGTAATCCGCTTTTCGTTGCAGGCTTGAACGAATCGCGGGTTCCTAGTATATCCAAAGTGTTCATCTGTGATCTGGATTGGCTATCGTTGCAGTATATCTATATATAATAACTATTTAGGCGTTGCTTATGTTTTACAGCCGCGCTAGCCCAGCCCCCGCTCTGTCGTTAGTTATGTAACCTAACGGGTGATGACGGGGCCCAGTGGCGAATGCGAATGGCATAAGCGTACGTCATATTTTGGTTGTTTTCTGCAATGGTAGGATTTAAATGATGGGACGCATTAAAAGAACTAATGCAAGAAAATAAACCTAAAAGACGTTGTTGGAACAATTTTTCAAAAAGCTGTTATTGCAAGGACATTCATTTTTGTTTTGCATCGCGGTATTCGGTTGTGAATGCCCAGGACCTCAGTCGACGAGGCAAGGGCCGAGATCCCTTCATCGGGAGTGACCCCTTGGACAAAAGTTTGCGTCAGGGTAATAACTTCACTATAGTCGATTATTCTTGCTTTGCATCGAGGTATTCAGTTTGGAATATCCTGCACCTCATTCGACGAGGAAAGAGCCGAGATCCCTTCACAGGGAGTGACCTCTTTAGCAAAAGTTTTCGCCGCTATATTTTCAAAAAGGATTACCAGGTTCCTTCAACGATATCAAGTTCATTACGTTAACGGGTTTTTCGCCAAAAAACCCAGCCGTAGCCCTCCGTCATTTCTTACAAGTAATACTTAGTATTCGTGCTGCGTTTGTTGACTCCGTCAAGGCGTAGTGTACTGTAGCTAAGTGCTACTTGTTTGTATCGGTATATGGGATTGATTAGGACAGTCGTATAACCTTGTTGACTCCGTCAAGGGTTATGCGGGTGGGTTTAATGCAATCCAGATAATGACAGGTTGAACTTGACTAGGACTCTTTGATTTGTTGAGTCCGTCAAGATCACTTGGGTCCTAGGGGCAAAAACCAGATCGGGAGTTTCAAAAGTACTGAAACTTGCAGATTTAGCATACCTTCTGGAGTGTGGGGACTAGAGTGCATTCCATCTAGGTTATCACACAATGACAGTTGGATCCCGATCCCACTGATGAGTTGGATTACTCTTGGGAGGTTATTTCACTTAACGATCAATGCTATAAACCTAGTAGGTGTCTAGAAAGGTGTTAGCGGGGCTACGCCCCCAGGGAAAAGAGGTTCTTGAATTAAGGAACTTCGCGAAAGCGTTGGAAAACCTCCCTCGAAGTACCGACACTAGCCTGGCTGAAAGGTTAAGCAAGTATTGTGACGTGAATTAAAACCCGGGTAGTTCTTCTTTTAAAAAGGTTTTAAGAAGAATTTGAGTAAACAGTGGGAGACATCCTGGTTAGATAAATTAATAAACCAATCTAATCTTGCAAGAGCATACGCTGAGTGTTTCTTTTTCTCTCTCCAGGCAGCAACCTTTTCACGCTCTAATCAAGATAATAAAATGTATCGCTTGACCGATCTGAATTCTTATTCGGGACTGGGGAAAGTTGGTTCAGCTCTAACTTGTGGCAACAGTCATGAGTGTGAGAATAGGAAAGGGGATTGTATGGATTTCCAGGATACCCAGTTGAAGGAGAAGCATGGTTTTGCATCTACTTCAGGTGTTCTTGTAATTGAGAACTGTTTTACGGTCAGCCCTACCTCCTGGGTACTTGATACCGGATCAGGATCTCATATCTGTAATTTATTGTAGGGACTGAGAAAAAGTAGGAAAGTTGCACCGGGTGATATGTCGCTCAGAGTAGCGAACGGAGCACAATTTAATGCGGCAGCCGTCGGTGAATATCACCTAGTATTGCCAAATGGCAAGACTATGATTTTGAACGATTGCTACTATGTACCCTCCATGGTTTGCAACGTCATATCAGTTTCTTTACTCGATAAAGATGAATATAACTTTGTTCTTGAAAAGAATATCATGAACATTTGCCTTCATAAGGTACTGGTTGCAGAGGGTACACTGTGTAATGGTATCTACGTTCTAAATCAGAATACAGTTCTCAATATACAAAACACACGCAAGAGGAAGAATTCAGATACGAATGAATCCTACTTGTGGCATTGTAGGCTTGGTCATATCGGAGAGAAAAGACTGAGTAAGTTGCATAAAGATGGACTCTTGAATACGTTCGAGTTTTCATCTTATGAAACTTGTCAGTCTTGTCTCGAAGGAAAGATGACCAAATCTCCGTTCACCGGACATGGACAAAGAGCAAGAGAGCTCTTGGGACTCATACACAGTGATGTGTGTGGTCCGATGTCTATACATGCAAGGGGTGGGTTCTCATACTTCATCACATTCACTGACGATCTCTCTAGGTTCGGATATGTGTATCTGATGAAACACAAATCTGAAGCTTTTGAGAAATTCAAGGAATTCAGAAAGGAAGTGGAGAACCAGATTGGCAAAAGTATCAAGATCCTCCGGTCTGACAGGGGAGGGGAGTACTTAAGCACGGAATTCCTAGATTACTTAAAAGAGAATGGTATTCTCTCTCAGCTTACTCCTCCTTATACACCACAGCACAACGGTGTTTCGGAGCGGAGGAATCGTACCCTATTGGATATGGTTCGCTCCATGATGAGTAGTGCTGAGTTGCCTCTTTCATTTTGGAGACATGCGCTTCAGACAGCGGCGTACCTATTGAACTATGTTCCATCCAAATCAGTGCCTAAGACTCCATATGAAATATGGAATGGAAGAAATCCGTATCTTAAGCGATTTAAGATATGGGGTTGTCCGGCCTATGTGAAAACACAAAAACCGGACAAGTTAGAGGCACGGTCAGTTCTCTGTAAATTTGTAGGATATCCTAAAGACTCACTAGGATATCTGTTCTACCACACTGAGGAACAGAAGGTGTTTGTATCTCGCCACGCTACCTTCTTAGAAAGGGAGTTTCTTGCAAAAGAAGCTAGTGGGAGTTCGGTAGAACTGGAAGAAATTCAGCGGCCACAATATGTAACTGAAAATTTGGAGGAACCGCTAGATTCAATGACCCCAAACGAACCTCAGCCACTCCGCAGATCTGGTAGGATTTCTCATCCGCCCGAGAGATACTACGGTTTTCTCATAGACGGGGATCGAGAGGATTGCATCTTAGAAGAAGATGACCCTACCAGTTTCAGGCAGGCCATTATCAGTAGGGACTCTGATAAGTGGCAGGAAGCAATGCAATCCGAAATGGAGTCCATGTACGCCAATAAAGTGTGGACCTTGGATATTGCTCCACCTGGGGTAAAACCCGTTGGATGCAAATGGATCTACAAAAGGAAACTTGGTGTAGATGGGCAGGTGGAAACCTATAAAGCTAGACTCGTTGCAAAAGGTTTTCGTCAAAGACCTGGTTTGGACTATGATGAAACTTTTTCTCCGGTGGCTATGCTCAAATCCATTCGGATCCTACTTGTTATTGTTGCCTTCCATGACTATGAAATCTGGCAGATGGATGTTAAAACGGCTTTCCTAAACGGTTGTTTGGAAGAGTGCGTTTACATGGATCAACCAGAAGGTTTCGTAGACAGTGGGAGCAGCGGAAAGATGTGCAAGTTGCTTAAATCCATTTATGGATTAAAGCAGGCATCGCGGAGCTGGAACATCTGTTTTGATGAGGCAATCAAGGAATTTGATTTCATCAAGAACGAAGATGAACCCTGTGTTTATAAGAAGATTGTAGGACGAACTGTCGTATTCCTAGTCTTGTACGTGGACGACATTCTTTTGATAGGAAATGATGTTCCTATGCTACAATCGGTCAAGCTATTTTTGTCACAAAGGTTCTCCATGAAGGACCTGGGTGATGCCTCGTACGTTCTGGGGATCAAGATCCATAGATATAGATCCAAGAGACTATTGGGACTTTCGCAGTCCAGGTACATAGAGACCGTACTAAAGAGATTTAGTATGGAGGGTTCCAAGCGCGGTAACATACCCGCATTGCACGGAATTACCCTTTCCAAGAAGATGTCTCCTAAGACTGACGAGGAGAGGGTTCGCATGAGCACTATACCCTACGCTTCGGCGGTAGGATCTATAATGTATGCGATGCTATGTACAAGACCAGATGTAGCTTACGCGTTGAGCGCGGTAAGCCGGTATCAGTCAGACCCAGGGGAGGACCACTGGACAGCAGTGAAGAACATTCTCAAGTACCTAATAAGGACTAAGGAGATGTTCCTGGTTTACGGTAATGGAGACCTCAGGGTCGAGTCCTTTACCGATTCAAGCTTCCAGAGTGACAAAGATGACAGCAAGTCCGTCTCGGGTTTTGTGTTTACCCTCAACGGAGGGGCGGTATGTTGGAGGAGTTCCAAGCAGGATACCGTCGCAGACTCGACGATGGAGGCTGAATACATTGCTGCAAGCGATGCCGCAAAAGAGGCGGTCTGGATGAAGAAGTTCATTAGAGAACTTCAGGTGGTTCCGTCCATTGTTGACCCAATACCTTTGTATTGCGATAACAATGGGGCTATAGCTTTAGCGAAGGAACCAAGGTCCCATCAGAAATCCAGGCACATCTTAAGGCGGTATCACCTGATCAGGGAGATCATTGATCGCCAGGAGATCGAGGTGCGGAGAGTGGCCACAAAGGACAACACTGCGGACCCATTCACGAAGGCTTTACCCCAGACTCAGTTCGAGCGGCTGATCGAGATGATAGGTCTTCGATACGCCAGTACATGGCCTTAGTTCAAGTGGGAGATTGTTAGTGTATATGCCCTAGAGGCCATTACTGTATCATACTAGTATGTATATTACTTGATGGAAGCTTGGGATATTCACAGTTGTACAGACAATCTTGCTCAATATAGTAGTATGCTACTTGGTTTGTCTCTGCTTTAATGTGTACATGTGTGTTTATTTATTATATCACCTATACGCATTAGTAGAGCCCTTAGGATCTTTGCTTGATTACCGGCGTTGTGATGGCGATCACACTCGTGGGGGCTGGGTAATCTACAAGCACATCCTTATACACGTCCCTAGTCCTGGGAGTATCGAAATAGGGCATCGATGCTCCAGAGTAGAATAGCGTATGCGCTTCTCATCCCAGCACGGGAGACGGTCTGTCCCACAGCCGTCGGTACGTCGTACTTGAGATAGTATGCGGGTGCTCGTTAGGTTACGAGTACACTGGACAGGACTCGTCGGGAACTGATGGTTGGTATTATACCTATCGTCAGTTATCAGTTCCCAGGTGACATGAGTACAGCTTAGTCCGCTGACTTGACACTGTCACTTCGCCTCGAGTGTGTTCCCACTGTTCTTTGATTACTACCCTACCACGGCTCTACTGAGTCGTGCAAACAGGTAGTAGTTGGGAGCAGTCCCGAAGCATTTGGAGGCAGTGACAGTTAGACAGGATTCGTCTCTCCCGGTATTGGGGGTTGACATCGCGCTGTGTCTAGGAGAGCCATTACACAAGTAGTCCCTGGCCAGGGCAAGCGAGATATACTGGTAGGTTCTAGTGTTATCTCAGGGTGTTCTGGGCTTCACTCCGACACGATTTGTAACGCTATTAGGGGTCTGACGCTTGCCGCCCCCCTAGGCCCGACATGCGATGTATCAGACGAACAGACCGGACTGTACGGAGATTGTCACATACAGACTCAGTAGGAGTTTGGATGGGTTTACCTCATCGGCCTTCTTATCGACATCTACCTGGGGACCGTTATGTACAGCTAGTGCCGCTTACGGTCTGTGGTTAAACCCACTGCCAGCGTAGTGTCGAGTCTTTAGAGTCCCACACAGAGAGTTTCCCTGCACTGAGCGAAACGTGTAGAGGCCGTATGGTTTTACGGCAGGGCTGCGATCACTTACGCACACTTGTGTGTGCGTATGGTGTTCGGGCAGGCAGTACTAGTAGGCTTTGATTTAAGCCGGATCCTAGTATTGCACGGATGGATTTGTTTTGTCTTCTGTGCATCCGCATTCTACGGAATACGGATGCAGGTTTGTATGCACAGTTTTTCGGAGCGATGAAGGAGGAGGTGCCTCATTAGGGTTTTGGCAGTTGGTTCGGCCAAAACCGTTATGTGGCAGGCTCATTAGGGTTTTGACAGTTGATTCGGTCAAAACCATTTTGAGGCGGACTCATTAGGGTTTTTGACAGTTCGTTTGGTCAAAACCATTATGAGCCGCGAACATCATTTACTAATCCTATTAGTGATAATCTTATGATGGCTAATTGCATTGACCATTTGACCCCGTTGACCCCTCTTGACTTTGTTGACCGGGTTGACGATTGACTTTCAAGAGGTTTCCACACTCTTCTTTTCTTTTCCTTTTTCTTTTGGATTATGATAATGGTCATTTCAAAGTAGCCATCAACTTTATCTTGATGGGATTAGTAATGATGTTGTTTTGCATTATTTGCAACCATGGTTGTTTTTCTTTTGTATCAATAATTTTATTCTCATTCTCTCTCTTGAAATGAGAAGCTCCATGGTTGCTAGAAAACTCCTTCTTCTTCCTCCTCTTGATTTCTCCTTTGATCTCATGTGTTGAGAGAAAAAGGATTCCACTTGACAAACACATCCATACATCTCCTCTACACATCCTAGGGCTTCTAGATTAGCAATCTCCTTGCCCTAGTTACCTCGGCTTGAGGTGGAGCTCGATGTACTTCTCTCGGGTGGATCGTCTTCGACTCAAGGAGGCCGCGGAGGTGACCGAAGTCCGGATCAACCATTGAGCAAGCAAAGAGAAGAACAACAAGAAGAGAAGAACAACAAGAAGAGAAGAACAACAAAGAAGAAGGACAACAAGAAGAGAAGGAGTTCAAGTTGAGGTATAACCCCTAACCGAGTAGATACATCTCATGTTAGGATGCTAGTGTATTGTTTAGCAAAGATCCGGCTTTTACGGTCCATATTACAAAGTTTAGAAAAAATTTTGTTTTACCGTTTCCGCAACCCCGAAAGTACCGGGAGAGGTAACGTGGACCTAACAGGGTTATCATCAGTTGCGGGTTCGGAATGATGACGTTCCGAAGACTGCTTTTCGTACGTGCTACGGGCATTATGAGTTTTTGGTGATGTCGTTTGGACTCGCCAATGCCCCAGCAGCGTTCATGGATTTGATGAACCGGATTTTCAGGCCATTCCTCGACCATTTTATTGTTGTGTTAATTGATGACATTCTGGTTTATTCCAAGAGTCGAGAGGAGCATGAGCAGCACTTGAGAATTGCTTTGCTGACATTGAGAGAGCACCGGCTGTTTGCTAAATTCTCGAAGTGTGCCTTCTGGCTTGAAAGTTTTGACTTCCTTGGTCATGTAGTTACGGGAGACGGTATTCATGTGGACCCGAGGAAGATCGAGGCCGTACAGCTTTGGCCTAGACTTATAACAGTGACAGAGGTCCGCTGCATTTTAGGCTTAGCTGGTTATTACCGCCGTTTCGTGCAGGATTTTTCGAGTATCGCTGCACCGCTGACCGGACTGACCAGGAAGGGAGTTACTTTCCTTTGTACCGAGGCATGCGAGATGAGTTTTCCGCAGTTGAAGAATCGGTTGACGACTGCACCAGTTTTATCTTTGCTTTCTGGATCAGGCAGCTTTGTCGTTTACTGTGATGCTTCTCTAGTGGGGCTTGGTTTTGTATTAATGCAGCATGATAGAGTTATCGCTTATGCTTCCCGGCAGTTGAAGAAGCACGAGCAGAATTATCCCACTCATGATCTTGAGATGGCCGCGGTGGTCTTTGCGCTTATGATTTGGAGACACTACTTGTACGGGGAGTCATGTCAGATTTTCACAGACCACCAGAGCTTAAAGTACATCTCCAGCAGCGGGATCTGAATTTGAGACAGCGCCGTTGGATAGAGCTTGTGAAGGATTATGATTATGAGATCCTTTATCACCCGGGCAAGGCGAATGTGGTAGCCGATGCTTTGAGTCGTAGGCCCGGGGGTAGCTTGTCCCAGTTGAGCGCAGTTCAGAGACAGTCTTCTGTAGATTGGAAGATCTTGTATGACAACAGAGTACAGTTTGAGTTCACTTCCACTGGGGGACAACTTGCTCATGTCCGCGCCCGTCCACATCTACTAGATCGCATTCATGAGGCACAGCCCGCCGATGCCCGTTTGTTTGAGATTCTTGAGCAGGTTCGGTAGGGTAGATATTCTGAGTTCTTGATTGATGACCAGGGTGTGCTACGTTTCGGGACTTGTTTGTGTGTACCTGATTCCGATGGGTTGAGACGCGGGATTTTAAAGCAGGCACATCAGTCAGCTTTTAGTATTCACCCAGGTTCCACCAAGATGTATCGTGACTTGAGAGATATCTACTGGTGGACAGGGATGAAGAGTTATGTTTCGGATTTCGTTTCGAGGTACCTGACTTATCAGCAAGTCAAGGTTGAGCATCAGAGACCGGCAGGAGAGTTGTAGCCTTTACCCGTTCCGGAGTGGAAATGGGAACAGATCTCCATGAATTTCGTTATGGGTCTACCCAGGTCCAGTCGAGGGTATGACTCCATTTGGGTGATTGCTGACCGGTTGAGAAAAGCGGCTCACTTCCTTCCAGTGAAGACCACTTTCGGTTATTCTCAGTATGCTCAGTTGTATATTGATGAGATTGTGCGTTTGCACGGCTTTCCCACATGCATTGTATCCGATAGGGGCACCTAGTTCTCTAGCCGTCTTTGGCAGAAGATTCAAGAATCCTTGGGTACCCGTTTGATTTTTAGCACAGCTTTCCATCCTCTGACCGATGGTCAGTCAGAGCGGACTATACAGACTCTGGAGGATATGCTTCGTGCGTGCGTGCTTGATTTTGGTGGCAGTTGGGATCGTCACTTGCCGTTGATAGAGTTCTCCTACAATAGCAGTTATCAGGAGACGATTCAGATGGCACATTTTAAGGCTTTGTATGGTAGAAAGTGTTGATCGCCAGTCTGTTGGACCGAACTCAGCGAGAGCAGGATTTTAGGACCCCAGCTAGTTCAAGAGACTGCGGAGAAAGTTCAGTTAATTCGTGATAGGATGATAGCAGCCCAGTGCAGACAGAAGTCTTTTGCCGACCGTCATCGTCGCAGGCTCGAGTTCGCAGTGGGGGATCATGTATTCCTACGGATTTCTCCGATGAAGAGCGTGATGAGATTTGGGAAGAAAGGGAAGCTTAGTCCCAGATTTGTAGGTCCTTTTAAGATCCTTGAGCGAGTTGGTACCGTTGCCTATCGTTTGGCACTTCCACCCAGTTTTTCGGATGTTCACCCCATATTCCATGTGTCGATGCTTCGCAAATACCTTCATGACCCTTCTTACATGATTCAGCACCAGACTGTTCAGCTTGAGCACGATCTTTCATTCACCGAGCAGCGGTAGTTATATTGGATCGGCAGGTGAAGAAACTTCGGTTAAAGGTCTTGCCATCTATAAAGGTTCTTTGGCTTAGCCCGAATGGTGAAGAGGTCACTTGGGAGGCCGAGAGCGAGATGCGGAAGAAATTCCCTTATCTCTTTGAAGGTACGCATAGTAAGATTTTTAAATTCGGGGACGAATTTCTTTAAGGGGGGAAGGTTGTAACACCTTAGATTTGCGATTAGTGTTAATTAAGCGATAATACGGATTTTTGATAAAAAGTTTACCAAAATAGTTTTCAAATATTTTATAAAAATTAATTAATATTTTATTAATATTTATTTCGGGCCTGCACACACATGTGGATGTTAACCTAGGGTTAATTAGGGGTTAACCATGCTTGAGTAGCCATGGCACCCTAACCTAATGTCATGCCATTTGTAATATATATTTAATTAAATTATTTAGTTTTAAATTAAAAGGGTTTTTAAATTAGTTGACTTGAGAGAGAGAGAGAGAGGGTGGCATGCATCATGAGGCATGGGCAAGCATGCCATGCATTAAATGAAGAGAGAGAAGGGCATGGCTCTCTCTAAACTCACCCCTCATTCCCTCATCCCTCACCCTCACTCATACACTCTCACTCACACCTCATTCTCTCATTCTTTCTTCATTCTCATATTTTTGTTCACCTCATCTCTAACCTCATCCCTCAACTGAAACCCTACCCCAAAACCTTCACAAATTCTCACTAAACCAAACAAAATCTCCACTTTAACTCACCAAAACCCTTCACAAGTCAAGATCAAGCCACTAGGATCACTTGGAGTATGGAAAGCTAGGATTTTGAGCAAGTGTGGATAGGTAACGATCTCTAACTGTTAAGTAGGTGTTAATTATGTTGTGTTGCTTAGTAGATGCTGTTTAGAACACTAAAATTATAGTTTTTGTGCAAATGTCGTATTTTGGTATAGTATTGTGTCTCGGGTGAATCTTCTTTCGAATCAGGAATTTGTTGGAGAAGTTGCCATCACAGAGACCTAGTTTAGAGGCCTAGAACCCACCATAAAAACCTGAGCCCACTCCCTGCAACCGTGGCCACAAATTAATAGGTTCTGGCCGCAATTTGTTGCCAGATTAGGGGTTGGTGTCTTGAGTCTTGGTCGTGGGGTCTCTGGGGATGTTTATGGTCTCGTGGAACTTGCAGCTTTCACTAATTGTTTGTGTATCAAAATCTGGGAGCACATAGCTAAATTTAGGCGTTTCGGCAAAGTGCGATATGTAGGGTTATTTATCATGACAGTAAGGTTTCAGGTGGCATCATTCATGCCAATTTAAAATTTTGTCATGTTTAAACAACCCAAACCCTAGATCTTTAACTAGTGAATCAAATAAAAACATCAAGTAAACATCTTTACTTCTAAGAGATAGGGATTACAACCTTTGTAGTCCGTTCCTTTGCTTCATAAGCTCCGAGTTGAGGTCTCTTCGCTGCGATCATCAAGCTCTGGACTGTAGAGAGGCTCCATGAGGTGAATGATGCATCTTGCTTGAAGTCTTCGTAATCCAAGACAATCTACTTCGAGGAAACACGTACTCAAGCTCTGACTTCACTAATTAGATATTAGTGAAGGTAACACACTATTCTATATGTCTAGAATAGATGAGGATGATGAAGTAGGAATTTTTCTCTCTTTAGTTTTCTTTTTCTCACTTCATTTCATCACTTGGAAAATTCTAGCAAGATTTTTGCAATGAGGAAGAAGAAGCAAGTGATGAATGAATAATTGTTGAGGTTAGAAATGCAACCATGGTTTAATATGTGTCATGTCTAACTCATGTAGAGATTAAACCATAGGCTAGGGTTAAAGTTAGGTTAACAAATATCTTAAGAGAAAAACAAAAGAGGTGGACTTAGTCAAGGTTCTACAATGATCTTCCAAAATATCAACCATGACAAATTCCATAATTTTGAATTTCTTTAATAATAAATGTAAACCCTAATCTAACCCTAGCATGGTATAAGTCTCTCACATTCATGTTGTATGTGTAACCTTAACATGTTACAATATCACATATATAATATTTTGTAACAAAAGAAAAGAATACATTTAACATATATCACATATATATCAATGCATCCTAAGTGAGAAAAAGAATAATTTAAGTCAGCTTATATTAGTTAATGTAATGTAATATATCATATATATAATTATACATTAAATTATTAAATCAACACTTGATTTAATAATCCGGCTATATAGCATATAACCGAATAATATAATAAGTATCATTTTATCGAATCAACACTTGATCCGATGTCCCGGCTATATCACATATAACCGGCCGATATCACATATCACGAGAATAGAATACGGTATCACATTCACGTATCAATCTCGGTCCCGCACATATCATATATGTGCTCCTACTCCGTTTCGCCTGAGCCAGGAAACCTCTGTGTAGGACTCTAAAGACTCGTCAATACGCCGGCAGTAGGTGATGATCATATCAAACACCCACAGGCTACAAGCGGTCAGCTAAACGTAATAGCCACCCGGGTATTGAGCGATCAGAAGATCAACAAGAAAGCCTGCACACACTTCTGTAAATCCAATCAGTAACACTACTGCACAGTCCGGTCTCTTCGTCTGATATGTCGCATATCTAGTCTAGGGGTGGTAAATGTCAGACCCCAGTAACCGATAAGTCGTGCCGATGTGAGGCTCATAACGGGTCGAGAAACTACTGATAACACTTATCGGTAGATCTCCATATCAGCCCTGGCCAGGGACTTCTAGTTATAGCCAATCAAACACAGCGCAACATCAACCCCCAATACCGGGAGAGAAGAAACCCCTCCTATCGCTCATTGCCTCAATGTGATTCAGGACTGTACCCTAAAGCCACCGTTTTGCACGTTCTCATGAACGTGGTAAGGTGGAAATCAAAATACAGTGGGAATCACACAAGACTCTATGACGATCTCGGGTCTACAGACTAACCTGTACCAGTGTCACCAGAGAACTGCTATCTGACGTTAGGTATAATACCATTTAGGAGTTCTCGACGAGTCCGTTCTGTGTACCCAGTCTCCACTAAGCACCCGTACACCATCTTTGATGTCAAACACCAATGGATATGGGATCATCCATCGCCCATCGAATGGGTCAAGATGCGTATACGCTAGTCTACTCTGGAGTATCGATGCCCTGTCCCGATACACCCTCGACCAGGAACAATTATAGGATGTACTCTTGGACTACCCTGGCCCCACAAGTATGATCTGCATCATAGTCCTAGTAGTCAAGTACATATCTTAAGGGCTTTATCAATATGTGAGAGCAAGAAAGTAAACCAATACAAGTCAACATGTTAAGATAAAGTAAAACCAGATAGCATACTATCATATCGAGCAAGAAAGTCCTCTATATATATATCCAAGCATCCACTATAATATACATCATATGTACAACAACGGCCTCAAGGGCATATATATATAACTAACAATCTCCCACTTGCACTAGGCCAGCTGTTGTAGTATCTCATACCCAACATCCCGATGAGTCTCTCAAATTGTATCTGGGGTATGGCCTTGGTGAGTGGATCCGCAGTGTTGTCCTTCATGTCAACTCTCCTGATCTCGATCTTGCGGCGATCAACTATCTCCCGGATCAGGTGATACCGCCTCAGAATATGCCTGGATCTCTGATGGGATCTGGGTTCCATGGCCAAAGCCACAGCTCCATTGTTATCATAATACAAAGGTATTGGATGCTTAATGGACGGAACCACACCAAGTTCAGTGATGAACTTCTTCATCCAGACAGCCTCTTTGGCAGCATCGTTGGCAGCGATGTATTCAGCCTCCATCGTTGAGTCTACCACGGTTTCCTGTTTGGAACTCTTACAACAAACCGCCCCTCCATTTAGGGTAAAGACAAATCCCAAGTGTGACTTAGAGTCGTCCTTATCACTTTGGAAGCTCGAATCGGTAAAGGACTCCACCTGGAGTTCTCCGTTACCATACACCAAGAACATCTCCTTAGTCCTTCTCAAGTACCTGAGAATGTTCTTCACAGCTGTCCAGTGACTCTCTCCTGGATCTGCTTGATACCTACTCACTACACTTAGTGAGTATGCTACATCGGGTCTGGTACATAGCATCGCGTACATGATAGAGCCTACTGCCGAAGCATAGGGTATCCCTTGCATGCAAGCTCTCTCCAAATCAGTCTTGGGAGACATCTCTTTGGAGAGAGTGAGTCCAGAGATCGTGGGTAAATTCCCACGCTTGGATTCTTCCATACTAAACCTCTTTAGTATGGTGTCAATGTACCTGGATTGGGACAATCCCAGTATCCTTTTAGATCTATCTCTATAGATCTTAATCCCCAATATGCAGGAGGCATCACCTAGATCTTTCATTGAGAATCTATGTGATAAGAAGAGCTTGACCGAGTGCAGCATAGGAACATCATTTCCTATCAAGAGTATGTCATCCACGTACAATACGAGGAAGACAACCTTACTCTCTGCAACCTTCTTGTAAATACAAGGTTCATCTACGTTCTTGATGAAGTCAAACTCTTTAACTACCACATCAAAGCAGATGTTCCAGCTTCGCGATGCCTGCTTCAACCCGTAGATGGATTTAAGCAGCTTGCACACCTTCCCGCTGCTCCCACTGTCTATGAAGCCCTCTGGTTGAGTCATGTACACGCACTCCTCTAAATCACCATTTAGAAAGGCGGTCTTAACATCCATCTGCCAGATTTCGTAGTCATGGTATGCAGCAATGGCAAGTAGGATCCAGATGGATTTAAGCATAGCCACTGGAGAAAAGGTTTCATCATAATCCACACCTGGTCGTTGACGAAAACCCTTTGCAACAAGTCTAGCTTTGAAAGTCTCAACTTTTCCATCTACACCAAGTTTCTTCTTAAAGATCCATTTGCTCCCAATAGGTTTTACCTTTTCAGGAGCAACTTCCAAAGTCCATACTTTGTTGGTGTACATGGATTCCATCTCAGATCGCATTGCATCCAGCCATTTCACAGAGTCCACACTCATGATGGCCTGCTCGAAGCTGGTCGGGTCAGCATCTTCCATGATACAGTCCCCTCTCCCACCATCTATGAGAAAACCGTAGTATCTCTCAGGTGGCTGAGGAACCCTACTAGATTGGCAGACAGGCTGAGGTTCGTTGGCAACAATCGAATCCTCTGGTTCCACTAAATCTTCAGTTGTAGTTTGTTCTGCTGGAACTTCTTCCAGCTCTACCTCTTCGCCACTAATTTCTTTTGTAAGAAATTCCTTTTCTAAAAAGGTGGCATGTTGAGCAACAAACACCTTTTGTTGTTCATCGTGGTAGAATAGATATCCATTCGAATGTTTAGGATATCCAACAAACTTACAAAGTACTGATTGTGCCTCGAGTTTGTCCAGATTTTGCCTTTTGACATAAGCCGGACAACCCCATATCTTAACTCGTTTAAGACATGGTCTCTTCCCACTCCATATCTCATATGGTGTGGTATGTACAGATTTTGATGGAACCTGATTCAATAGGTATGCTGCTGCTTCAAGCGCATAACCCTAAAAGGAAATAGGTAACTCAGCGGTGCTCATCATAGAGCGCACCATATCTAATAGGGTGCGATTCCTCCGCTCCGATACACCGTTGTGCTATGGTGTATAGGGAGGAGTAAGCTGAGAGAGAATCCCATTCTCTTTTAGATAGTCCCGGAACTCAATGCTTAAGTATTCTCCTCCTCGATCTGATCAGAGGATTTTAATACTTTTACCCTTTTGGTTCTCGACTTCGTTCTTATATTCTTTGAATTCCTTAAAAGCTTCAGACTTGTGTTTCAACATGAACATATGTCTGTATCTTGAGATATCGTCAGTGAATGTAATGAAGTATGAGGAACCTTCCCTGGCATGTGTAGACATGGGACCACATACATCACTATGTATCAGTCCCAAGAGTTCTGTAACTCTTTCTCCGTGTCCATTAAACGGAGTTTTGGTCATTTTGCCTTTGAGACATGACTGGTAAGTGTTATAAGATGAAAATTCGAACGGATTCAAATATCTATCCTTATGTAACTTAGCTAGTCGTGTCGCATTGATATGACCTAGTCTACAATGCCACAAGAAGGATTCGTTCATTTCTGAACTCTTCCTCTTGTGTGTGTTTTGTACATTAAGAACCGTGGTTTGGTTTAGAACGTATATGCCATTATTTAACGAGCCTGATCCAATCAACTTTTGATTCAGGAAGATGTTCATAACATTATCCTGTACTACAAAATTATATCCTTCTTTACTCAATAAAGAAACTGATATAATATTGCATATCAGGGTCGGAATGTAATAGCATTCGTTCAGAATCAATGTATTACCATTTGGTAATACAAGGTGATATTCGCCAACTACTTTGGCTGCAACATTTGAACCATTCCCTACTCTTACAGAATGATCACCCATTCCCAGTTCCCTACCTTTCTTTAGCCCATGTAACATATTACATATGTGGGATTCTGATCCGGTATCTAATACCCAGGACGTAGAGTGAACTGAGAAACAGTTCTCGATAACAAACGCATCCGAAGAAGATGCATCAATATGCTTATTCTTCATTTGGGCGGCGTGAGAATTCAGATATGTCCCTATTCCCTGCTCAGTCTTATAACGTTTATAAGAAAGAACGGGACCAACGTTCCCCTGCTCAGTATAACAAGCGGGTTCGGTCAATACATCCATATTATTATCTTGATTAAGATCTGACATGGTCGCTACCTGGAGAGAGAGAGAAGAAAAATACTTTAGTGTATGCTCTTATAAGATTAGATTGGTTATTATCTTATCTAATCAGGATGGCTCCCACTATTTTCATCAAATCTTCCTTCAAACCCTAAAAGGTAAGACTAGCCGGGATTAATTACACCTTACAAGTTCGCCAATCTTTCGGCCAGGCCAGTGTTGGTACTTTGAGGCAGGTTCCCCGTGCTATCGCACGGACCTAATTAGAACAAACCTTATTTTCCCAGAGGCATAACCCCGTTAACACCTTTCTAGACACCTACTTGATCGGCTAATTGTCATGTGTAAAACACTCTCAGGAGTAACTCTTACTCGCAGTGGGTATCAGGATCTAACTATCTCATAGAAGGTATGCAATCTCATTGCAAATTTCAACACTTGAAATTCCCGATAATACTTTTGCCCCTAGCGTGCTATGACCTTGACAGAGGTCAACAAACCATAGTGCATGAGTCAAGTTCAACCCGTCATTTCTTGATTGAATCAAACCCACCCACACGACCCTTGACAGAGGTCAACAAGGTCATACGACTACCCTAATCCAATCTCATATCATGCTTTACAGATAAGTACTAATCAGCTACCGCACACTACGCCTTGATAGAGGTCAACAAACGCAACATGAATACTAAATAATCTTTATCTGAAATGACGGAGGGCTACGCAGCTTTTTAAGAAAACTATGAGTGTAATGAACTTGATATCGTTGTAGAAACAAGTGATTTTGAAAAGAAGTGTTTTTTAGGTTTATACTAGTTTCGCTAAAGAGATCACTCATTTTGAAGGGACCTCGGCTCTTTCTTTATCGAATAAGGTGCAGAATATTTCTAAAATACCACTATGCAAAGCAAGAATTATAGAAGCAATCAAAAACAAAACCGAGTGAGTTGTAGCATCTTCTAGTTTCACTAAAGAGGTCACTCCCGGTGAAGGGATCTCGGGTCTTTCCTTATCGAATAAGGTGCTGGATATTCTACAAGGAATACCGCTATGCAAAGCAAAAACTAGAACTACCCTTTTTATAAATTTGATTCTAAAACATCTTTTAGGTTTCTTTTTCTTTCATTAATGAAGTCGCATCATTTAAGTTTCCTAAGCATCACAGAAGAAACGAAAATACAACGTACGCTTATGCTATCCGCATTCGCCACTGTGTCCCATTATGCACCGTTAGGTTACTTAACTAACGGCATACCGGGGCGGGACTAGCGCGGGTTCAATACATAAGCAACATTTATTATGTATCATATATACAATAATAAAGTATTTGTCTCAGAGATATAAAATGATCACATCACAGTATATCAGCAACAGAAGATAACATATGAAATATTGAATATGCTAGGAGGTCTGTGTTTTATTATGAGCCTATATAAAACACGGATTCCACGGTCACGATGAATAGCTAAACCCACATCCCTAGACCCCTACGAGAGTGGCAAGTAACCCTCCCAATTCTAGGGTTAGGAGACCCGGTCTCGATTCCTCGAGATGGCCTCCCACTGGACCCTAGAACCCGGTTGCTTGTTCTCTCCTCCTTGGGTCTATCCTAATGCGGAAAAGTAAATAATATACAATGGTGACATCATCCTCAACCCGGAAGTGCCCCAATAAAAGAATATTACATACAATGAATTTTACATGAATGAAAATAAAAACCCTCATCTCACATAAAACCCCTGGCTATTCAATACACGACGATCCAATATAACATATCACAGCAACACATAACATCACATGTCATCAACGTAAGTAAATATGCGTTATCCCAATTGTCATTGATGTATAGCAACGAAACCGGCGATACACCACATATTACACTTACGGTCGCAGAAAAGAAAGTGAAAAACTACAACATTTGGAATCAACTAATACCTTAGACATCACAAACCCGAAATATCACATATTATGGATTTCATGCCTAACTATATGAATTCCACATATTGTATCATATTTCAGATAACTAGACAATGTTAAACTTTCCGATCGAATAAACAAACACCCAAGATTTCCCAATTGAGCTCAACACTTGAGTGAAGTTCAAAAAGTCACAGAACATGCCACAGCTCCTATGAACCAGCCGTAGAAGGGTCAACCAATGCCTTACATGTGGTATCGCTAAACTACCACAAATCCTAGGGTTTAGTGGTGGTTTTGACGGTCACATAATCGAGTTAAGGTTTCGTTCTTCTAGAGAGTTCACAGAATCGCTTGCATGATTTTCTGAAAGTTTTAAACTAAAGAAAAATCCAACACTTGGAAAAATTTCCAGCAAGAGGAAAAGTGAGTTATTGATATCCGTTCGAACCTTTTAACACTGTCTAAATTAACCCGAAAACAAACTAGAATTACGAATACGAAAAAGTCCGAATTGCCTATGCTGAAAATTAGCATCATATGCAAATTTAGAAAAAGCAAACAACACCTGAAACCCTAAAACTCAGAAACTGGAACACTACCAAAATTTGAAGCCTGGAATCCAAAATTCACGCGAGGAGCTTGGAATTTCATATTTGTGGTCGGCCAGAATTGGGTCAAATTGCTTCAATTTTTGGTGGTGTTCATGTTATATCACATATAACACACTGCAGTTGTTTAAAAAAATTTTAAAGCATTTTTCAAATTCGACAGAAACTAGGTAATTTGGTTTCAAGTTTCGGATTCATTTCGGTTTCGTAATCTAACAAGATCCGTCTAATTCTCTAGCTAGTCTCTGATACCACTGTAGGGTTATTTATCATGATAGCAAGGTTTCGGGTGGCATCATCCATGCCAATTTAAAATTTTGTCATGTTTAAACAACTCAAACCCTAGATCTTTAACTAGAGAATCAAACAAAAACATCAAGTAAACATCTTTACTTCTAAGAGATAGGGATTACAACCTTTGTAGTCCGTTCCTTCGCTTCATAAGCTCCGAGTTGAAGTCCCTTCGCTGCGATCATCAAGCTCCCGGACTCTAGAGAGGCTCCATGAGGTGAATGACGCATCTTGCTTGAAATCTTCGAAATCCAAGATGATCTACTTCGAGAAAACACAAACTCAAGCTACGACTTCACTAATTAGATATTAGTGAAGCTAACACACTAATCTATATGGCTAGAATAGATGAGGATGATGAAGTAGGAATTTTGCTCTCTTTAGTTTTCTTTTTCTCACTTCATTTCATCACTTGGAAAATTCTAGCAAGTTTTTTGCAATGAGGAGGAAGAAGAAGAAGCAAGTGATGAATGAATAATTGTTGAGGTTAGAAATGCAACCATGATTTAATATGTGTCATGGCTAACTCATGTAGAGATTAAACCATAAGCTAGGGTTAAATTTTGGTTAACAAATATCTTAAGAGAAAAACAAAAGAGGTGGACTTAGTCAAGGTTTTACAATGATCTTCCAAAATATCAACCATGACAAATTCCATAATTTTGAATTTCTTTAATAATAAATGTAAACTCTAATCTAACCCTAGCATGGTATAAGTCTCTCACATTCATGTTGCATGTGTAACCCTAACATGTTACAATATCAGATATCACATATATAATATTTTGTAACAAAAGAAAAGAATATATTTAACATATATCACATATATATCAATGCATCCTAAGTGAGAAAAAGAATAATTTAAGTGAGCTTATATTAGTTAACGTAATGTAATTTATCAAATATATAATTATACATTAAATTATTAAATCAACACTTGATTTAATAATCCAGCTATATAGCATATAACTGACTAAAATAATATGTATCATTTTATCGAATCAACACTTGATTCGATGTCCCGGCTATATCATATATAACCGGCTGATATCACATATCGCGAGAATAGAATATGGTATCACATACACGTATCAATCTCGGTCCCGCACATATCACATATGTGCTACTACTCCGTTTCGCCTGAGCCAGCAAACCTCTGTGTAGGACTCTAAAGACTCGTCAATACTCCGGCAGTAGGTGATGATCATATCAAACACCCACAGGCTGCAAGCGGTCAGCTAAACGTAACAGCCACCCGGGTATTGAGCGATCAGAAGATCAACAAGCAAGCCTGCACACACTCCTGTGAATCCAATCAGTAACACTACCGTACAGTCCGGTCTCTTCGTTTGATATATCGCATATCTAGTCTTGGGGTGGTAAACGTCAGACCACAGTAACCGATAAGTCGTGTCGATGTGAGGCTCATAACGGGTCGAGAAACTACTGATAACACTTACCAGTAGATCTCCATATCAGCCCTAGCCAGGGACTTCCAGTTATAGCCAATCGAACACAGCGCAACATCAACCCCCAATACCGGGAGAGACGAAACCCCTCCTATCGCTTATTTCCTCCATGTGATTCGGGACTGTACCCAAAAGCCACCGTTTTGCATATTCTCATGAACGTGGTAAGGTGGAAATCAAAGCACAGTTGGAATCACACAAGACTCTATGACAATCTCAGGTCTACAGACTAACTTGTACCATTGTCACCAGAGAACTGCTATCTGACGATAGGTATAATACCATCTAGGAGTTCTTGGCGAGTCCGTTCAGTGTACCCAGTCTCCACTGAGCATCCGTAGACCATCTTTGATGTCAAACACCAATGGATATGAGACCATCCATCGCCCATCATATGGGTCGAGATGCGTATATGCTAGTCTACTCTGGAGTATCGATGCCCTGTCTCGATACACCCTCGACTAGGAACTGTTATAGGATGTACTCTTGGACTACCCTGGCCCCACTAGTATGATCTGCATCATAGTCCTAGTAGTCAAGTACATATCCTAAGGGCTTTATCAACATGTGAGAGCAAGACAGTAAACCAATACAAGTCAACATGTTAAGACAAAGTAAAACCAGATAGCATACTATCATATCGAGCAAGAAAGTCCTCTCTATATATATCCAAGCATCCACTATAATATACATCATATGTACAACAATGCCTCTAGGGCATATATATAACTAAAATGATATGATTGATCCGACGTAGATTTAGTGTTTTGGGTAGCTTTCTATCGTGGGTTTGTTTGGGTGATGTCGACACACACGTTAGCCGCTAAGTGAACCCTTTTGTAGCTTAAGGGAACCGATTCGTTAATTGGCGTTGTGTTCGTTTATTATTGTGTAGTTTGCTAAATCCACGTATTATTGTGTTTTGTGTTAATAGGATCGTAGGCGGAGACTTCGGACGCTGCGAAGAAAGGGAAGCAGGTGGTTGGATATACTTAGCTCAAGATCACTGGTGAGTAGATTTAACATCTAAGGGGAAATCGCCCGTATGGCGTTATGCGTCAGGGCTTGATAGGATATTATAACCGCATGTTTATATTTATATATGTTGATTGTGCATGAGCATCATTACATACCATTACTTGTTGTGTCTTGACTTAGTACCTAGTGGACACTGCCCTATTACTGACGGTTCATGTTGCACGAGCACTAAATTGTATGCTACACCCACACCGTCGGTAATTGCCATTACACGCACAACCTATACACACATGCAGTATTGTATTGTCATTGATTCTTGTTCTATTGCGCATATGAAATACATCGTGCATACATACTTATATGTATACACCCATACTTGCTATAGCTACATGTGCACCTTTAGATGATGTTGGATTTGATTTTGGAGAAATTGGGAACCGCATGATATAATTAAAAACTGCATTCATTTAAAAGAGCGGTTTTCCCTTGATATGCTCATATTACGGTTTTATGTTGCATATATCATATTTCATGGATTTACGCATTGAGATACGGATTTCATGTGATTTATGGATTTGAGAACTGTGGTATTATTTCAATAAAGTATGCAATGTTTTGAAAACCCGGTTTCTCTTGATATGATATTTCAGTGCATCCACTATGCATTTTCTCGGTTCTGAGACGTGTGATAGAAACCCAATTCGAGGAGCTGGATGATCCGTTTGCGGGTTCATGGTGGACCCGGTATGGTACCCCGGGGCAAGAAAGGGATGTTGTGCAGTAGACGATGAGCCTGGCAGAGGGACTACTACCTACCGGTGATTGGTTGGACCTGGCGGTTATCCGGAGGATACCGACCGGAGTCGAGAGATGGATATGGGCCGATTCGGACCGACGGAGCCCGTGGGTCGATCCGGACCGACGGGGCCCGATATATGTGGATTTCCGTATCGATGTTGGACACGAGTATTTCATGATGTTTTCGAGTGCCAATGTTCGGCACTCAAGTTCCATGAGATTTACAGATATAGGGGCCGATCAGAGTGACGGTGCCTGAGGTATTGGGATTTGGGGTGTCGTTGATGGACACTGGTTTTTCCACGATGATGATTCATTGATGATGACATGTTTTATCCCATACTCAGCATTCATAGATATCCATTGCTTCATGTATTTGTAGTACCTGATAGAGTACCTTTCATGATTGTTGCATATCCATATTAGTATATTGATACTATCAGATTGCATGTGACAGAGTATCGCAGTACGTGCATACCTGCGATTACCTGTATGATGTTACTTACTATTCACGAGTTGGCAACTCACCTCCGTTGAGCCATAGTGTTTGGCAGGTTGACCCTTAGAGTAGTCGCGGCAGGGCTATCTTATTGTATCTTTTTGCAGCGGATACCGCTACGGTTGGCTGTGAGTCGTTTTGTTATAGGTGGGTTTTGCGGTTATCCGTTTACATTCATTGTATATCTCTCATTGTATCTAGTACTCTCCATCTACCATTTCATGTATTGACTTAGAGACGAGTTATGCGGACGATATTGTATATTTTGTGACTTTGGGTGTCGAGCTCGTATGAGCCGGCTTTTTTTTATGCAGTTTTATCTCTTTATGCTGTTTTCACTTATACTGTCTATTTCTTCGCTACGGCGTCGTATATATGCTTGTGGTGGTTGTTTCCGCCTTTGGCCGTGATTTGCTCCCATTTGGGGATGCTTTATTTATATCATATGTTGCTTTACTTATATCTTATGTTGTACCCGTTTCGGGGCTAGTTTTTACGAAGGAGGTGCTGCCAAATTTTTGAAGAAAATAAATTTAAACTTTAAAGATTTTTACTTGAGATTTCCAATGTTTTTAACAATGTTTTTATCACTTACTACTTTTGATGGTTTAGATTTCTGGGTTTTCGGCTTACTTAAATTGCGTTACGCCTGTTGACGTTACGTGGTTTAAGTGCCGGTCACGTTCTAAATTTTGGGCCGTGACATGCGAGGAACGACAGTTATGAAGTCCATGGTAATGTGTTGCCATTTTCATTCTGGGATTGGTAACGGTTGAAGTAGACCAGCAGTTCTGTGATGTTCAGCCTTTACTTACTGACACACCAAACATTGGGCTACTTCTAGCTACTTCACGCTTCATTCCATGCCACCAGTAATGTTGCCGTAGATCCTTGTACATTTTGGTACCACCAGGGTGTACTGAGTACGGAGAGCTGTGAGCTTCTTTCATCTACTCTTCTCTAACAGGACCTTGTGGTACACACAATCGACTTCCATATATCAAAGATCCGTCTTCGTGGATGATGAAGTCTGTTCGAAGTCCACTTTCTACTTGTTCTCGGATCTTTTGTAGCTTAGCATCACCTGCTTGAGCTGCCTTGATCTGATTGACAATGGTAGACTGGACCTGTAAGTTTATCAAATACGAACGTTACATAACATAACCACTTCTATCACCATCCCGTGCAATTCCTGCTATAGCTTCCACTAAGCCGTGAGATTCATTGTTAATGGCTGACGGCTAAGTGCATCAGGATCTACATTCACCTTCCCTGGATGATACTGTAGGTTGATGTCGAAGTCCGCCATGAGTTCTAGCCATCTTCTTTGCCGCATATTCAATTCCTTCTGAGTAAATACAAACTTCAGACTCTTGTGGTCAGTGTATATAACTACTCTTTCTTCCAAAAGATAATGGTGCCAAATCTTAAGTGCAAAGATAACGGTTGCCAACTCCAAGTCATGTGTTGGATAGTCGCACTCATGAACTTTCAGTTATCTTGATGCAAAAGGTACAACTTTTCCATGTTGGTGTAGAACACATCCTAATCCCTTACCGGATGCATCGCAATGCACAACAAATCCTCCAGATTGATCCGGTATTACAAGGATAGGAGCTGAAGTTAATCTCGACTTGAGTTCTACAAAAGCTTGTTCATATGCTTCTAACCACACGAATGCTTCATCTTTACGTGTGAGCTTGGCAAGGGGTGCTGCAATCTTCGAGAAACCTTCAATGAACCTTCGGTAGTATCGTGCTAATCCCAAAAAACTTCTTATATCCTTCACCGTCTTTGGTGTCGGCCATTCGCTGACAGCGGACACCTTCTGGATCTACTAAGATTCCTTCACCTGAAATGATATGCTCGAGAAATCCGACTTGATCTAGCCAAAATTCACACTTGCTGTACTTGGCATAGAGTTGATGCTGTCGCAATGTCTCCAGGACAATCCGTAAATGCTCGGCGTGTTCTTTCCGATCCTTTGAATACACCACGATGTCGTCAATGAAAATAACAACGAACCTGTCTAGGTACTCTCGGAAAACTTGGTTCATCAGATTCATGAATATAGCTGGTGGATTGGTCACTCCAAATGGCATTACGAGAAACTCATAATGACATAGCGAGACTTGAATATCCGACACTTTGACCTTCACTTGATGATAACCTGAACGAAGATCTAGCTTTTGAGAAACCGCAAGACCCACTTATTTGATCGAACAGATCGTTGATGCGCGGTAGTGGAGACTTGTTCTTTATCGTCACTTCGTTCAGAGCTCGGTAGTCTACACACATCCTGTATGAACCTTCTTTCTTCTTCACGAGAAAACTGGAGATCCCCAACATGAAGTACTGGGACGAATCCAACCTTTCTTCAGAATTTCGTCCAACTAAGTACGGATCTCCTTCAATCCTTCTGGACTTAACTAGTACGGAACTTTGATCACCGGTTGCGCACCAGATATTAAATCAATGTTGAATTCAAGAGCTCGATTGGGAGGCAAACCTGTTATATATCTTTAGGGAATACATCCTCGAACTCTCAAACTACTTCTGGCTTGTCCTCATCTGCTTGTATTGTTGCAACCACTTCCTTCTTTGATTTAGCTTTGTAGGTGCTAGGTTCCAGGGTACGGTCTCCACTCTTGAAATAAAAGACTGGATGATCTGGTATTTCGAATACTACCCTCCTTTGACGACAGTCGATGGTAGCATAGAAAACTCCCAGCCAGTCCATTCTCAACACAACATCGAAGTTTGGGATGTCCAGTACTTTGAAATTCGCATATAATTCTCGTTCGCAAACTACAACTGGACACTGATCCAATCCCATAGTTTCCTTCAATACTCCATTCCCGGAACTGACATTTTAGCTTGAAATGAATGACTTCACGGGAATCACATGTGTTCTCATAAATCGTTGGGACATGACGTAGTGTGATGCTCCAGTGTCGAACAGTGCTAGTGCAGGAAGGGTGGCTACTAGTATAGTACTTAAGTTGTGTGAGTTTGGTTTTAGATATAGGAAAAAAATATAGAGGTATACAAGGATTGAAAAGATGAAAGGATTGTGATAGATTCAAGGAATTTGAAATGTAAAGAATGTATAGTTGCCGATTCTTATAATTCTTGTGATATATTGCTTAGGTTTCCATACAGAATTGACCTGCATGGGCCACCAACAAAACCTGTCACGCCCCACTTCCCAGTAGACGGAAATGGTGACGTGGCAGGCATGCGACGTATTTACTCAGAAATAAATACGTTAAGCGTAAATTAAGCAATATAAATAAAATGCACAAGAATGACAAGATATGTAAAATGAACAACAACTTTTATTAACATTCATCTTTACAATACATTGCTTTTGAAAAGGAAAGTACAAGGATATAAAACAATGCCTAAACAGTGGCATACAAACGAAAAGTAAGTATAAGGAAAAGCTAGAAGTCTGACTGTGTCTCAATCTACTCCAAGTACTCCTGGCTGGGCTCAATCTCCTGAAGGTCCGGTCCTCCTAACGAACATTCCAAAGAAAGAAAGAGACATGAATGTCATTAGCGAACTAGCGCTCGGTAAGTCCCAAAAGAAAAATAGAATAGGACAAGTAAAGAGAATAGAACTGGTAATCTGTACAGGTATATGTTTGTTATACTAACGTAGTTGTTTGTAGCTTGGTACAGAATGTATCAGTGTATACGAGAGGAGTCGAACTATCCTATGGACTATGGTAACATGTAAGTACAAGGCCCCATCAAAACCCACGGGACAACGGCACGAGAGTTCATGTAGGTGTCTTTTAGTATCCGTCATCGTGCCACTTTTAATACATTCCGTAGGAATCTACCCCATTAAATCCCGTAGTATATTGTATTGAATTATAGTTACAAGACTTGCCGAAACCATGGATACAAGTTGTTCATGTAATCAAGTTCAGGATGTAAACAAGTAGTCATATAATCAAGTCAAGTTATAACCATGGTTCGGTCAAGTCAAGTCATCTTTGCATGTTGATATTGTTCTGGTATTTAGGTTCAAGTTCAAGTATACATGTTATAGTTTGGATTCATGTTTGAATTGGATTCTGGTTTGAGTTAGACTTAGATTTGATTTAGACTCAGACTTGAGTCAGACACTTAAAACTGAATTGGATCCTGAATTAGGTTCGGGTGTTACCGGTAACTGCTGTACATGGACGACAGGATTTGTGTCTTTTTACAAGACAATTACCATTAATAACACCGTTAAGTTTTCTACCTTAAATAGGCAAACACTTGTTAGTTATATGTATGCCCTAGAGGCCATTATTGTACATGATTGTATATTATAGTGGATTCTTGAACATATATAGAGAGGACTTTCTTGCTCGACATGATAGTATGCTATCTGGTTGCTCTTTATCTTAATATGTACGCTTTTGTATCTTTATATTGTCTCTCTGTTACATGCTGATAAAGCCCTTAGAATGTGGACTTGACTACCAGGACTATGATGTAGATCATACTAGTAGGGCCAGGGCAGTCCATAAGTACATCCTTTAATTGTTCCTAGTCGAGGGAGTATCGGGACGGGGCATCGATATTCCAGTGTAGACTAGTGTGTACGATTCTTGACCCTGTATGGGGCGATGGATGATCCCACAACCATTGGTGTTTGACATCAGAGAATGTGCACAGGTGCTCATTAGAGAATGGGTACACCGAACAAGACTTGCCGAGAAATCCTAGATTGTATTATACCTGACGTCAGATAGCAGTTCTCTGGTGACACTGGTACAGGTTAGTCTGTAGACCCGAGATCGTCATAGAGTCTTGTGTGATTCCCGCTATGCTTTGATTTCCATCATACCACGTTCAAGAGAACGTGCAAACCGGTAGCTTTCGGATACAGTCCCGAATCACATGTAGGCAATGAGCGATAGGAGGGGTTTCTTCTCTCCCGGTATTGGGGGTTGATGTTGCGCTGTGCTCGATTGACTATAACAGGAAGCCCCTGGCCAGGGCTGATGATGAGATTTACTGGTAAGTGTTATCAGTACTTTCTCGACCCATTATGAGCCTCACATCGGCATGACTTATCAAGTTACCGGGGTCTGACGTTTACCACCCCTAGACTCGATATGCGACATATCAGACGAAGAGACCGGACTGTACGGTAGTATTGTTTATTGGATTCACGGGAGTATGAGCAAGTTTGCGTGTTGATCTTCTGATCGCTCAATACCCGGATAGCCGCTACGTCCAGCTAGTACCGCTGACGGCTTGTGGGTGACTGATATGATCATCACCTACTCCTGGCGTATTGACTAGTCTTTAGAGTCCTACACAGAGGTTTCCTGGCTCAAGCGAAACGAAGTAGGGCATATATGTGATATGTGCGGGACCGAGATAAATACGAGTATATGATACCGTATTCTAATCTTGCGACAAAGGTTATATGTGATATGACCGGATTATTGAATCAAGTGTTGATTCGATGATTTGATATTAGTCGGGTATATGTGATATAGCCGGATTATTTAATCAGGTGTTGATTTAATAATTTAATATATATATATATTTGATTTATTAATATATATTAACTAATATAAATGCTCACTTAAGAATTTCATTTCTTCATTTACATTTAATATATACATATATGATATATATATATATATATATTTAAATGTATTTTGATAACTGTATCATGCTTGATGATACATGGAACTTGGGTGTATGAGATTCACACCTTAGTTAAGATAATGTGGGGTTTTAATTGTTTAGAGAAAACAAAAAGGCTAGTGGAAATCTTGACCTAAGTCCACTAATTTTTGTTTTACTCAAGATATTTATAAACCTAACCATTATCTTAGCCTTGGTTAAGTCTTTACAAGAGTTTATATTAGATATTTTCTCACCTATGGTTCATAGAGAGAGTTCATCTTCTTCATCTATTTTTCTTCACTTGATTTTCTTGAGGTGAAAAAGAAAGAGAGGAAAAATATTCTGAAGTGAGAAATAATCCTACTTCATCAATCTATATCATATTAGCCATTAAGTATAGGCTGTTTGCTTCACTTATTCATACATTAGTGAAGAGGTAGCTTGAGTTGGGTCTTCTCAAAGTAGATCATCTTCGGCCTCGAAGATCATTGAGCAAGCTCGTTCATTTCGACTAGTAGAGCCTACGGAGAGTCCGGAACACCACTACTTGGAGCGAAGGGACTTCTACACAGAGCATTTAAAGTGATGGACCGGTCTACAAAGGTTGTATTCCATATTCACTTAGTATAATGCTTTCTTACTTGCTATCAAACCCTAATTCTCTAGTTCGATTCTAAGTTTGAGTTCATTAGGACACCAAAATTTTAAAATCGTATACTTGATGCCCCTTTAAACCTTAGTAGATGTGCTAAGAAACTCCAACATGGTATCAGAGCCAAGCTAGAGCATTAGGTGCCGTCTAGACGAAGTTAATGTTCCCGAACGAACCCCGAAAACCTAACTTCCCATGCTCTATGGAAATTTTTCCAAACGTTGGAATTTTTGAGATTAAAAATATTTAAAAAATCATGCAGGTAATTCTATGGACCCTCTTGATGAACGAAACCCTAACTCGATCACTTGACCACAGAACCGCGGCCAAATAGTGGTATTAGCGGTGGTTCCGCAGCGTCAAGTATGAGGCTTGGGTTGGCACTTCAATGGTTGGTCTATAGGTACTGTGGCAAGTTCTGGGTATTTTTTAACTGTGCTCAAGTGTTGAGCTCTCTATGAATTTTGGGAATTCATTGATTCGATCTAAATGTCTAACGTCGCCTAGCTTTTTGTGATATGTGATACAATATTTGGAATCTATAATAATTATTTTTGTGAAAACTGGTTTAAATATTATAAATCTAGCAATTTAGTCTCGAATCATCGGTTGCCACGATGTTTCGATTTGGATCAAAACTTCGTCGCAATCGCGTAGTGTACGTGGATACTGTAGGGTTGCTAGGCACGCGCACAAGGGTCTACGAGGCATCAACCATGCCTGATTAAAAATTTAGCCGTGCCGAACAACCCGAATATGGATCTTTAAACTAGAGATTAGGCGAAAACTAACATGTTAACAACTTAACACTAAGTGAGAGGGATTACAACCTTTGTAGATCCGGTCCTTCACTTCATATGCTCCGTGTTGTGGTCCCTTCGCTGCGATCATCGGGTTCCGGACTCTCGAGAAGTTCCACGAAGAGAAATATACAACCTTTGCTTCCGATCTTCGATACTAAGATGATCTACCTTGAAGTTTCTTTAACACAAGCTAACACTCATGAAATGATGTGAACACCCTCATCTAAATGGAAAGGGAAGATGAGTATGATGAAGTAGGATTTTTGCTCTCTTTATTTATCTTTTTCTCATATTTATCCATCACATAAATCAAAGCAAGAAAGCATTTCAAGCAAAGAAGAAGAAGGAAGAAGATGAACAATATTAGATTTCCTTTTGTGATGAATAGGAAAAGAATAATATGATGAATTATGCAACCATGGTCAAGTAAACCTTTGTAGAGAATTAACTAGGGTTAGAGTTTGGGTTGGGTTAAAGCATGAGTCACTTGTAAATATCTTTTCCAAAACAAAAAGAAAACCTTCTAGAAACATCTAGAAAGTTTAACCTAAATCCAAACCCTAATCATGTTTAAACTCCACTAAACAAGTTGCATTAGTTATCATATCATGTTATAATATTATATATCACATATATAATATTTATCGTAACAAAATAAAATAATACAATTAACATATATCGCATATATATCAATATATTACCCGAGTGAGAAAAAGAATCTTTTAGTGAGCAAATATTAGTTAATGTAATTTAATATATCGTATATATTATTATACATTAAATTATCGAATCAACACTTGATCCGACAATCCGGTTATATCGCATATAACCGACTAATATTTATCTGTACCGATTCATCGAATCAACACTAGATCCGATGACCCGGCTGATATCAAATATCGCGAGAATATAATACGGTATCACATATCGCATTATCCTCGGTCCCGCACATATCACATATGTGCCCCTACTCCGTTTTGCCTGAGCCAAGAAACCTCTGTGTAGGACTCTAAAGAATCGTCAATACGCCGGCAGTAGGTGATGATCATATCAAACACCCACAAGCTGCAAGCGGTCAGCTAAACGTAACAGCTACCCAGGTATTGAGCGCTCAGAAGATCAACAAGCAAGCCTGCAACTTCTCCTGTGAATCCAAACAGTAACACTCCCGTATAGTCCGGTCTCGTCGTCTGATATGTCGCATATCTCGCCTAGGGGTGGTAAACGTCAGACCCCAGTAGCTCGATAAGTCGTGTCGATATAAGGTCTATAACAGCTCGAGAAACTATTGATAACACTTACCAGTAAATCTCAGCAACCCTGGCCATGGATTTCCGGTTATAGCCAATCGAACACAGCACAACATCAACTCCCTATACCGGGAGAGACGAATCCCCTCCTATCGCTCATTGCCTCCATGTGATTCGGGACTGTACCCAAAAGCCACCTTTTTGCACGCCCTCTTGGACGTGGTATGATGGAAATCAAAGCACAGTGGGAATCACACAAGACTCTATGACGATCTCGGGTCAACAGACTACTCTGTACCAGTGTCACCGGAGAACTGCCATCTGACGTATGGTATAATACCATCTGGGAGTTCTCGGCGAGTCCGTCCAGTGTATCCAGTCTCTACTGAGCACCCGTACACCATCCTTGATGTCAAACACCGATGGATATGGGATCATCCATCGCCCATCATATGGGTCAAGATGCGTATACGCTAGTCTACTCTGGTGTATCGATACCCTGTCTCGATACACCCTCGACTAGGAACAGTTATAGGATGTACTCGTCGACTACCGTGGCCCCACTAGTATGATCTCATCATAGTCCCAGTAGTCGAGTACATATCCTAAGGGCTTTATCAACATATAATATAGAGACAATCAGAGTACATGTTAAGATAAAGTACAACCAGATAGCATACTATCTTGTCGAGCAAGAAAGTCCTCTCTATATATGTCCTATCATCCACTACAATATACATCGTATGTACAGTAATGGTCTCTAGGGCATACATATAACTAACAATCTCCCACTTGCACTAGGGCCATTTGTTATGGTATCGCATACCCAACAATTAGCTGCGGTTGAAGTATCTCATACTCAACCATCCCGTAAAAGTCTCTACTGGGAAAAAAGGCCTTTGTGAGTGGATCCGCGCTGTTGTCCTCTGTGTCTACTCTCCTAACCTCGATCTCCCTGGAGATCAACTATCTCCATGATCAGGTGATACTGTCTAAGAATTATATCTGGATTTCTGATGGGACGGGGGTTCCTTGGCTAAAGCCACAACTCCATTGTCACACAATGGTAGGAACGAAGTTCATCTTATGAACTTATATATATCCAGACTGCTTCTTTGGTAGCATCCTTGGTAACGATGTATCTTGCCTTTAATCGTCTAGTATGTCACGGTATCTAGCTTGGAACTCTTCCAACATACCGTCCCTCCACTGAGGGTATAGACAATGCCTGCAACTGACATTCAGTCGTCCTTATCAGCCTGGAACCTCTCCAGTGATTCTCCCCAGGATCGATTGATACCATCTCACTACAACTAGTGAGTATCCTAACATCCAATTAGATCTATCTCATAGATCCAAAACCCCGGATTTAGGAGGTATCACTTTGATCCTATATGGAGAATCCTTGTGATAAGCGGAGATTGACCGAGCGAAGCATAGGAAACTCCTTCCCTATCAAGAGTATGTCATCCACGTACTCTACGAGGATCACCACCATACTCTCTACTACCTTTTCGTATATACAAGGTTCATCTACCATTTTGATGAAGTCAGACTCCTTGACTACCACATCAAAACAGATGTTCCAACTCCGCGATGCCTGTTTTATCATATAAAACATCTTGCACACGTTTCCGCTGCTCCCACTGTCTACGAAGCCCTCTGGCTGTGTACTTATAGACGCTATCTTCTAAAACATCATTTAGAAAAGCAGTCATGACACCCAACAACCAGATATCGTAGTCATGGTATGTAGCCGTGGCAAGTAGGATCTGGATGGACTTAAGCATAGCTTTGAAAGTCTCAACCTTTCCATGTACACCAAGTAATCTTCTCAAGATATACTTGCTCCTGATGGAGATTTAACCCTTCAGATAAAGCAACCAAAATCCATACTTTGTTGGTGTATAAGGATTCCATCTCAGATCGATAAGCACCCAGCCATTCTTACAGAGTCCCACTCCTGATGGCCAGCTCGAAACTAGTTGGGTCATCATCTCATGATGCAATCCTCGCTCCCACTGTCATAGAGAAACTAAAGTATCTCTCAGGTGGGTGAGGAACCCTATTAGATCGGCGGAGAGGCTGAGGTTCGTTGGAAACTATTGAATCCTTTGGTTCTACCAAATCATCAGCTGTAGTTTGTATAGCTGGAACATTTCCAGTTCTACATTACAGACCTTGCCTCGAGCTTGTCCGGATTTTGCTTTTAGACATAGGCCGGACAACCACAAATCTTAACAAGCTTAAGATATGGACTCTTCCCTTTCCATATCACATATGAAATGGTAGGCAACTGATTTGATTCGAACCCTATTCAATAGGTATGCAACTTCACAAGTGCATAACTCCCTAAAGGAAATAAGAAACTCAGTAGTACTCATCATAGAGCACACCATATCACATAAGGTGTTATTGCTCTGCCCCGATATACCATCGTGCTATGGTGTATACGGAGGAGTAATGCTGAGAGAGAATCTCATTCTTTAGAATAGTCCAGGAATTCCGTGCTCAAGTATTCTCCTCTTTGATCTCATCAAAGGACATAATACTTATAACCATTTTTGGTTCTCTACTTCTAATTTATATTCTGTGAATATCTCAAAAGCTTCGGACCTGTGTTTCAACAGAAACAAATGTCTGAATCTTGAGAGATCATCAGAGAATGTAATGAAGTACAAAGAACCGGTCTTGCCATTTGTAGACAGGGGACTTTCATACATCAGCATGTATCAATCCCAAGAGTCCACTAACTCTTTCTCTGTTTCCAATAAACAGAGCTGTGGTCATCTTATCTTTGTGACATGACCGGCAAGTTTCATAAGATGTAAATTCAAACTAATTTAAATATGCATCTATATGTAACTTCAGCCAGTCGGGTCGCATTGATATGACCTAGTCTACAATACCTCAAGAAGGATTCATTCAATTCTGAACTCTTCTTCTTGTGTGTGTTCCGTATACTAAGAACTGTAGTTTGATTTAGAACGTCAATGCTTTTAGATAACGTGCCTGAACCGATCAACTCTTGATATAGGAAATGTTCAAAACATTATCCAACAATACAAAATTATATCCTTTCTTTACTAATAAAGAGACTGACATGATTTTGTATATCAGGTTCGGTATCTAATAACATTTGTTCAGAATCAATGTATTCTGGTAATACAGGGTGATAGTGACCAACAGACTTGGCTGCAACACTTGCACCGTTTTCTGTCTCATGAAACTTATCACCCGTTCTCAGTTCTCTACCTATCTGTAGCCCATGTAACAGATTACATATGCGGGATCCTGATCCGGTATCATATACCCAGGATGTAAAGGATACTGAGAAACAGTTCTCTATAATGAACACACCCGAAGAAGATGCATCAGTATGCACTTTCTTCGTTTGGGCGGCACGGGAAATCTGGTATTCCTTAATTTCCTGCTCTGTCTTATAACAATTATAAGTTGGAGCGGGACCAACGTTCCCCAGCTCAGTATAACAAGCGGGTTCGGTCAATATATCCGTATTATTATCTTGATTAAGGCGTGATATGGTCGCTACCTGGAGAGAGAGAGAAGAAAACACTCAGCGTATGCTCTTGCAAGATTAGATTGGTTATCTAATATATCTAATCAGGATGTCTCCCACTGTTTTAGTCAAATCTTCCTTCAAACTCTAAAAGGAAAGACTAGCCGGGATTAATTACACGCTACAAGTTCGGCAATCTTTCAGCCAGGCCAGTGTCGGTACTTTGAGGGAGGTCCCCCGTGCTTTCGCACGAACCTAATTAAAGTAAACCTCGTTTTCCCAGAGGCGTAACCCCGTTAACACCTTTCTAGACACCTACTTGATCGGCTAATTGTAATGTGTAAAACTCTCCCAGGAGTAACTCTTACTCGCAGCGGGTATCGGGATCCAACTATCTTATAGAAGGTATGCAATCTCATTGCAAATTTCAACACTTGAAATTCCCAATAATATTTTGCCCCTAGCGATCTATGACCTTAACTAAGTCAACAAACCATAAATCGCAAGTCAAGTTCAACCCGTACATTTCCCGATTGAATTAAACCCACCCGTACGACCCTTAACTGAGTCAACAAGGCCGTACGAATACCCTAATCCAATCACATCTCATGTTTTAGCAGATAAACATTACTTAGCTACTGTACACTATGCCTTAACTAAGTCAACAAACATAGCACGAATACTAAATAATATCTATCTGAAATGACGGAGGGCTACGCAGGTTTTTCAGAAAACCCTGAGCGTAATGAACTTGATATCGTCGTAGAATCGAGTGATTTTAAATGGAGTGTTTTTGAGGCCTTTCTAGTTTTGCTAAAGGGGTCACTCCCGGTGAAGGGATCGTCGGCCCTTTCCTCATCGAATAAGGTGCAGGATATTTCACAAATATCACTATGCAAAGCAGAAACTATAGAAGCAATCAAAAGACAAACCGAGGGTTGTAGCATCTGCCAGTTATTGCTAAAGGAGTCACTCCCGGTGAAGGGATCTCGGTCCTTACCTTATCGAATAAGGTGCAGGATGTTCTACAAGGAACACCGCTATGCAAAGCAAGAACTAGAGCTACCAGTTTTTAAACAAGTTTCTACAACATCTTAGGTTTCTTTTTATTTCATTAATCTTATTAATGAAGTCCCATTTTATTATGCTTCGCAAGCATCTCTTTTGAAACGAAATCTGCAATATAACATATATCTCATATATATAATATAAACATTCGTCACAGGCAGTAATATGATCTCATCACAGAACATTGCAGCAGAAGAACATATATGAAATATTGGATATACTAGGACGTCCGTGTTTTCAATACGAGCCTGTATAAAACACGGATTCCACGGTCGCGATGAATAGCCAAACCCACATCCCTAGACCCCTACGAGAGCGGCAAGTAACACTGCCAATTCTAGGGTTAGGAGACCCGGTCTCGACTCCTCGAGATGGTCTCCCACTGGACCCTAGAACCCGGTTACTTGAGCTCCCCGCCTTGGGTCTACCTAATGTGGAAAAGTAAATAATATACAACGGTGACATCTTCCGCTACCTGGAAGTGCCCCAATAAAAGAATATTACATACAAATGAATTTTACATGAATGAAAAAGAAAAACTCTCATCTCACATAAAACCCCCGGCTATTCAAAACGCGACGATCCAATATAACATATCACAGCAACACATAATATCTCATATCATCAACGTAAGCAAGTATGTGTATCCCGATTGTCGTTGATTTATAGCAACGAAGCCGGCGATACACCACATACTACGTTTACGGTCACAGAAAAGAATGTGTAAAACTACAACAGTTGGAATCCGTAACCTCTTTAGACATCGCATGCCTAACCAAATGAATTCCTTAGACATCGCATGCCTAACAATTATAAACCCCGTATTTTAGTCTCATTATCGAAAACTCTTTTCAATGTCAAGTCGGGCAATTCAACAAGATTCCCGACGTCCTGATCGAATGCTCGTCGCAAACTTTAGTAGACGGCCGCACCCCCAGATGCCGTCGACGAAGTGCACTAAGGAGGAACACCGCTGCCGCGAGCACCCGAACGGATGCTTTCGGCGACGGGGTTCTCCTACAGTCACTTGGTCGGGGCTATGGGGCGTAGCTGTCTATTAAGTTTACCCGGCGAGTATCCGCGTACGCTACGTGATTGCGACGGACTTTTGATCACATCAAAATTCCGTGGCAACCGATCATCTGAGACTAAACTGCTATGTTTATAATATTCAAATTAGTTATCTCATAACTACCTGTGGATTCCAAATATTGTATCACATTCCAGATAAATAGACAATGTTAAACTTTCCGATCGAATAATCAAACACCGAAGATTTCCCCAATATATCTCAACACTTGAAATTAATTTAAAAACATCCATCACATGCCACAGTACCAATGGTCCAGCCGTAGAAGGGTCAAGCCAACGCCTCACATGTGGCACGCCGTACTTCCCCAAACCCTAAGGTTCAAAAGGCAGTTCAAGACGGTCACATAATCGAGTTAAGGTTTGTTGTCTTCTAGAGGGTCCACCGCGTTACTTGCACGACTTAGAACGTTCTTAAACACGAGAAAAAATCCAACTTTTGAAAAATTTTCCGACAGGGGAAAAAGTGAGTTATTGATATCCGTTCGAACTTTTTACAAGTTTCTAAAATTATCATCCGGAAAACCACATAGACAAAATCTGATACTCCGATCGAAACACCGAATCCCAAAACAACCCCAGAAAATTCAACTCTTGAATAAATATTAAAAATTCCCAGAAAATCCAGCATAATAAAATAGGAGTTACAGTGCAAACAGAGGATGATGATGTCATCATTTAGCCGCGGAACCGCCGCAGAAGGAATGCTTCTGCCGCGGTTCCGCCGCACTTTGTACTGTTCATCGAAAACTTTTTGCACCGTAATTCTTATAATTCTCTGCTGAATTTTTTAAGCATTTTTAAAGTGGAAAAATCTCAGTTTTTAGAAAAAGTCCAGAGAGCGGGTTTTATCGGGGTTTCGGGTTTCGATCGGACTTTAAACTTCGTCTAGACTTCGCCTAAAGCTCTAGCTTGGCTCTGATACCACTGTAGGGTTGCAAGGCACGCGCACAAGGGTCTACGAGGCATCAACCATGCCCGATTAAAAATTTAGCCGTGCCGAACAACCCGAATACGGATCTTTAAACTAGAGATTAGGCGAAAACTAACATGTTAACAACTTAACACTAAGTGAGAGGGATTACAACCTTTGTAGATCCGGTCCTTCACTTCATATGCTCCGTGTTGTGGTCCCTTCGCTGCGATCATCGGGTTCCGGACTCTCGAGAAGTTCCACGAAGAGAAAGATGCAACCTTTGCTTCCGATCTTCGATACTAAGATGATCTACCTTGAAGTTTCTTTAACACAAGCTAACACTCATGAAATGATGTGAACACCCTCATCTAAATGGCAAGGGAAGATGAGGATGATGAAGTAGGATTTTTGCTCTCTTTATTTATCTTTTTCTCATATTTATCCATCACATAAATCAAAGCAAGAAAGCATTTCAAGCAAAGAAGAAGAAGGAAGAAGATGAACAATATTAGAATTCCTTTTGTGATGAATAGGAAAAGAATAATATGATGAATTATGCAACCATGGTCAAGTAAACCTTTGTAGAGAATTAACTAGGGTTACGGTTTGGGTTGGGTTAAAGCATGAGTCACTTGTAAATATCTTTTCCAAAACAAAAAGAAAACCTTCTAGAAACATCTAGAAAGTTTAACCTAAATCCAAACCCTAATCATGTTTAAACTCTACTAAACAAGTTGCATTAGTTATCATATCATGTTACAATATTATATATCACATATATAATATTTATCGTAACAAAATAAAATAATACAATTAATATATATCGCATATATATCAATGTATTACCCGAGTGAGAAAAAGAATCTTTTAGTGAGCAAATATTAGTTAATGTAATTTAATATATCATATATATTATTATACATTAAATTATCGAATCAACACTTGATCCGACAATCCGGCTATATCGCATATAACCGACTAATATTTATCTGTACCGATTCATCGAATCAACACTTGATCCGATGACCCGGCTGATATCAAATATCGCGAGAATATAATACGGCATCACATATCGCATTATCCTCGGTCCCGCACATATCACATATGTGCCCCTACTCCGTTTTGCCTGAGCCAAGAAACCTCTGTGTATGACTCTAAAGAATCGTCAATAGGCCGGCGGTAGGTGATGATCATATCAAACACCCACAAGATGCAAGCGGTCAGCTAAACGTAGCAGCTACCCAGGTATTGAGCGCTCAGAAGATCAACAAGCAAGCCTGCAACTTCTCCTGTGAATCCAAACAGTAACACTCCCGTACAGTCCGGTCTCGTCGTCTGATATGTCGCATATCTCGCCTAGGGGTGGTAAACGTCAGACCCCAGTAGCTCGATAAGTCGTGTCGATATAAGGTCTATAACAGTTCGAGAAACTACTGATAACACTTACCAGTAAATCTCAGCAACCCTGGCCAGGGATTTCCGGTTATAGCCAATCGAACACAGCACAACATCAACTCCCTATACCGGGAGAGACGAATCCCCTCCTATCGCTCATTGCCTCCATGTGATTCGGGACTGTACCCAAAAGCCACCTTTTTGCATGCCCTCTTAGACGTGGTATGATAGAAATCAAAGCACAGTGGGAATCACACAAGACTCTATGACGATCTCGGGTCAACAAACTACTCTGTACCAGTGTCACCGGAGAACTGCCATCTGACGTATGGTATAATACCATCTGGGAGTTCTCGGCGAGTCCGTCCAATGTACCCAGTCTCTACTGAGCACCCGTACACTATCCTTGATGTCAAACACCGATGGATATGGGATCATCCATCGCCCATCATATTGGTCAAGATGCGTATACGCTAGTCTACTCTGGTGTATCGATGCCCTGTCTCGATACACCCTCGACTAGGAACAGTTATAGGATGTACTCGTCGACTACCGTGGCCCCACTAGTATGATCCCATCATAGTCCCAGTAGTCGAGTACATATCCTAAGGGCTTTATCAACATGTAATATAGAGACAATCAGAGTACATGTTAAGATAAAGTACAACCAGATAGCATACTATCATGTCGAGCAAGAAAGTCCTCCCTATATATGTCCTAGCATCCACTACAATATACATCGTATGTACAGTAATGGCCTCTAGGGCATACATATAACTAACAGATACTCGCCGGGTAACATTACTAGATAGCCACGCCCTATAGCCCTGACCAAGTGACTGTAGGAGAACCCCGTTGCCAAAAGCATTTGGCCACGGTGTTCCGCCTAAGTGCACTTCGTCGGCGGCATCGGGGGTGCGAACGTCTACTAAAGTTTCCGACGCGCATTCGATCAAGTTATCAGGAATCCTAAAGTATTACCCGACTAATAATTGAAAAGTTTTTTCAAGTCGAGACTAAAATGGGGGATTTATAAAGTTAGGCATGAAATTCAGAATATGTGATATTCCGGGTTTATGATGTCTAAGGGATTTGTAGTGTTAGGCATGAAATCCGAAGTCTGTGATATTTTGGGTTTATGATGTCTAAGGTTGATTGCGGATTCTAATAATTGTAGTTCACATTTCTATTCTGCGACCGTAAGTGTAATATGTGGTGCATCGCCGGTTTCGTTGCTATATGTCAACGACAATTGGGATACGCATATTTACTTACGTTGATGACATGTGATGTTATGTGTTGCTGTGATATGATATATTGGATTGTCGTGATAGAATGGCCAGGGGTGTTATGTGAGATGAGAGTTTTTCTTTTCATTCATGTAAAATTCATTGTATGTAATATTCTTTTATTAGGGCACTTCCGGGTTGAGGATGATGTCACCATTGATGTATAATATTTACTTTTCCGTATTAGGATAGACCCAAGGCGGGGAGCACAAGTAACCGGGTTCTAGGGTCCAGTGGAAGACCATCTCGAGGAGTCGAGACCGGGTCTCCTCACTATAGAATTAGCAGGGTTGCTTGCCTCTCTCGTAGGGGTCTAAGGATGTGCGTTTGGCTATTCTTTGCGACCGTGGAATCCGTGTCTTTTTTACTGGATTGATTTAAAACATGGAAATCCTAGTATATCCAATATTTCATATGTTGACTTCTGCTGCAATGTTCTGTGATGAGATCATATTACTTCCTGAGACGAATGCTTTATTATTATATATATGATATATAATAGACGTTGCTTATATTTTGCATCCGCGCTAGTCCTGCCCCGCTATGCCGTTAGTTATGTATCCTAATGGTGCATAACGGGACCCAGTGGCGAATGCGGATGGCATAAGCGTACGTTGTGTTTTTGTTTCTTTATCTATGGTGCTTAGGAAGCATAAATGATGGGACTTCATTAATGAGATTAATGAAAAGCAAAGAAACCTAATAATGTTGTGGAATAAATTTTTCAAAAAGGGTTGCTCTAGTTTTTGTTTTGCATTGTGGTGTTCCTTGTAGAATATCTAGCACCTTATTCGATAAGGAAAGAGTCGAGATCCCTTGACTGGGAGTGACCTCTTTAGCAGAAGCTAGCAGATGCTACAACCCACTCGGTTTTGTTTTTTGATTGCTTTTTTAGTTTTTGCTTTGCATAGTGATATTCCTTGTAGAATATCCAGCACCTCATTCGATGAGGAAAGAGCCGAGATCCCTTCACTGAGAGTGACCACTTTACCGAAATTAGTAAAAGCCTAAAAAACACTCTTTTTCAAAATCATTAGATTCTGCAATGATATCAAGTCCATTACGCAAACGGTATTCTTAAAAACCTGTCGTAGCCCCCCGTCATTTCAGATAGGTACTATTTAGTATTCGTGCTGCGTTTGTTGGCCTGCGTCAAGGCGTAGTGTACGGTAGCTGATTAGTATTTATCTGCTAGCATGTGATGCGATTGGATCAGGGTAGTCGTACGACCTTGTTGGACTGCGTCAAGCTCGTGCGGATGGGTTTAATTCAATCAAGAAATGTACGGGTTGAACTTGACTAGTGTCCTATGGTTTGTTGGCCTGCGTCAAGGTCATAGGACGTTAGGGGCAAAATATTCGGGAATTTCAAGTGTTGAAATTTGCAATGAGATTGCATACCTTCTATGAGATAGTTGGATCCCGATACCCGCTGCGAGTAAGAGTTACTCCTAGGAGATTTTTATACTATACAATTAGCTAACCCATTAGTTGTCTAGAAAAGTGTCAATGGGGTTAAGCCTATGGGAAAATGAGGTTTATTTTAATTAGGTCTGTGCGAAAGCATGGGGAACCTCCCTCAAAGTACCAACACTGGCTTGGCTGATCGATTAGCGAACTTGTAAGGTGTAATTAATCCCGGCTAGTCTTACCTTTTAGGGTTTAAAGGAAGATTTGATAAAAAGCAGTGGGAGCCATCCTGATTAGATAAGATAATAACCAATCTAATCTTGCAAGAGCATACGCTAAGTGTTTTTCTTTTCTCTCTCTCTCCAGATAGCGACCATGACATGCCTTAATCAAGATAATGATATGGATGTATTGACCGAACCTGCTTATTATACTGAGCCGGGGGACGTAGGTTCAGCTCTTCCTTATAACTGATATAAGACTGAGCGGGAAATAGGGGAATACCAGGATTCCCATGCCACCCAAACGAGGAATAAGCATATTGATGCGTCTTCTTCTGGTGTGTTCGTTACCGAGAACTGTTTCTCAGTACACACTACGTCCTGGGTATTAGATACCGGATCAGGATCCCATATATGTAATGCATTACAAGGGCTTAGAAGAGGTAGAGAACTGGAAAAAGGTGAAAATTCTCTAAAAGTAGGGAATGGTGCAACTGTTGCAGCCAAAGCAGTTGGCGAATATCACCTTGTGTTACCAAACGGTAATACACTGATCTTGAATGATTGTTACTACGCACCATATATGATGTGCAATTTAATATTAATTTCTTTATTAGATAAAGAAGGATATAATTTTGTAGTAGAGAAAAATGTTATGAACATTTTCCTAAATCAAGTGTTGATTGGGTTCGGTGCGTTATGTAACGGTTTGTACGTTCTGAATCAAAATACAGTTCTTAATGTACAGAACACACACAAGAGGAAAAGTTCAGAAATGAACGAATCCTTCTTGTTGCATTGTAGACTAGGTCATATCAATGCGACACGACTAGCTAAGTTACATAAGGATGGATATTTGAATCTGTTCGAATTTTCATCCTATGAAACTTGTCAGTCATATCTCAAAGGTAAAATGACCAAAACTCCATTTACTGGACACGAAGAAAGAGCTACTGAACTCTTGAGACTGATACATAGTGATGTATGCGGTCCTATGTCTACACATGCCAGGAATGGTTTCTCGTACTTTATTACATTCATCGACGATCTCTCAAGATTCGGACATGTGTTCCTGTTGAAGCATAAGTCTGAAGCTTTTGAGAAATTCAAGGAATATAACTGCAAACTAGAGAACCAAATGGGTAAAAAGTATTAAAATCCTTTGATCCGATCGAGGAGGAGAATACTTGAGCACGGAGTTCCTGAACTATTTAAAAGAGAATGGGATTCTTTCTCAGCTTACTCCTCCGTATACACCACAGCACAACGGTGTATCAGAGCGGAAAAATCGCACCCTATTAGATATGGTGTGCTCTATGATGCGTACTGCTGAGTTACCTATTTCCTTTTGGGGTTATGCACTGGAGACAGCTGCAGACCTATTGAATATGGTTCCCACCAAATCCGTGCCCACAACTCTATATGAGATATGGAAAGGAAAGAGGCCATGTATTAATTATGTTAAGATATGGGGTTGTTCGGCATATGTGAAAACAGAAAATCCGGACAAGCTCGGGGCAAGGTCAGTTTTTGTTGGATATCCCAAACATTCGCGAGGGTATATCTTCTACCACTCCGAAGAACAAAAGGTGTTTGTTTCTCTGTATGCTACCTTTTTAGAAAATGAATTTCTTAAAAAAGAGATTAGTGGTCATGAGGTAGAAATGGAAGAGGTTCCAGCTACACAAACCGCGACTGATGATTTAATGGAACCATAGGATTCGATAGTCCCCAACGAACCTCAGCCTCTCCGCCGATCTAGTAGGGTTCCTCATCCGCCTGAAAGATACTACGGTTTTCTCATTGACGGTGGGAGCGAGGATCGCATCATGGAAGATGATGACCCTACTAGTTTTGAGCAGGCCATCATGAGTGAGGACTCAGTGAAATGGCTGGATGCAATGCGATTTGAGATGGAATCTATGTACACCAACAAAGTATGGACTTTGGAAGATGCTCCTGAAGGGGTAAAACCCATCGGGAGCAAGTAGATCTTTAAGAAGAAAATTGGTGTAGATGGAAAAGTTGAGACTTTCAAAGCTAGACTAATAGCAAAAGGTTTTCATCAACGACCAGGTATGGATTATGACGAAACCTTTTCTCCAGTGGCTATGCTTAAGTCCATCCGGATTCTACTTGCCATCGCTTTATACCATGACTATGAAATCTGGAAGATGGACGTCAAGACTGCATTTATAAATGGTGGTTTAGAAGAGTGCGTGTACATGACTCATGTTGGCTATAATGCCCTCAAGGCAATTATCATAGTCGCGGACTAGTGATTATGATGATTGAGTGAGAACCTATACCGATAAAACAATCTTACTCAAAATGATAGTATGCTATCTGGTTTGTCTTTATCATCATGTACATGTTGATAGAGCCCATAGGATTCTTGCTTGACTGCCAGCATTATGATGGCGATCATATATGTGGGAGATGGGGTCTATAAGAACATCCTTAAATGTCCCTAGTTGTAGGAGTATCGAGACCGGGCATCGATACTCCAGTGTAGACTAGTGTATACTGATCGAGACCCTGACGAAGGGTGGTGGCCAGGTCTCACAAGCCATTGGTGTTAGTTTGTTCACCTAAGATAGTATACAGGTGCTCAATAGGTTATGAGTACACTGGATGGACTCGCCGGGAACCTGCTAGTTGGTATTATACCTATTGTCAGATAGCAGTTCCCAGGTGACATGTGTACAGGTTAGTCTGTCGACCTGAGATCGTCATTTGTCTCGTGTGAGTCCCCGCTGTGCTTTGATTACTACCCTACCACGGCTCAAAGGAGTCGTGCAAACATGTTTTAGTTGGGTACAGTCCCGAGCCACATGGAGGCAGTGATCGGATCGTCGGTGATTCATCTCTCTCGGTATTGGGGGTTAATGTCGCATTGTGTACGGGTGGCCATCACCACAAATCCATGGCCATGGTAGACGAGGATTACCGATCCAGGATTGATAGTTTCTCAGGAGGTGATGGATTACATGCCGACACTAAATATCGCGTTGTTAGGGGTCTGACTTTATCCACCCCCTAGACTCGATATGTGATGCTTTTAGACGAACAGACCGGACTGTACGGATATTGTCACTGTCAGGCTCAGTAGGGGTTCTGCATGAGTTTGCACGTCGGCCTCCCTTTCACTCAATACCTGGGTAGCTGTTACGTACAGCTAGTGCTACTTACGTGCTTGTGGTTAAACCCACTGCCAGCGTATTGACGTGTCTTTAGAGTCCCACACAGAGGGTTTTCACGGTTCAGGCGATATGGTGTACATCTCGTATGTTGGTACATACGGGTGTCCGATTAAATATGTGCACTTGCTGCGCAGACTTTAATCGAACGGTTGATAATACTAGCGGCTTAGGATTAAGCCGGATTATTAAATCGGGTTTTGATTTAATAATTTATATATGTATTTGTATATACGTATTCTAGTATTATTGTTTACTATTCGTTTTCTCTCTTCGCTATTCGTATTTTTGTACGAAAACGCGTATATGTATTTCGGTACATGTACCGGGAAGTATTCCGTATTTTCTACGGAATAGCTTCTATAAGGTGCCACATCATTTGTATGAATTTTCATTTTTTGGAAATTCATTTGACTCACAAATGAGGTGGAAGTGTGAGGTGGAAAGTGCATAGTGTAAAGCATGGTCTTTAAGTATGGTGTGCAATTGTTTTTAATTGAAAAAGAAAATGGGATTTTTTTTATGGGAGAGAGAGAGGGGGGCCGGCCAATTTTTTGATAGAGAGGGATTCATTTCATTTGATGCATGATTAATTTACATACTAGCCCACTCTCTCACTCTCATTACTTGCACACTTAGCCTTTTATGCTCATGCAAAGTCCACCTCCTCTTTCATCTTTCTTGAGTTGCTCCATGGAGCTCATGGTTGAGAGAAAAATTGTAGTGACACTTTCATACACCCCCACTCTCCATCGCTAGCGACTTTGGAGCGTCGGTTAGCTCGTTTGTCGAGATTGGAGCTTGCGCCGTTTCCCTCGGGTGGATCATCGGAGATGGAGGAAGACCGGCGACCAAACATCATCAAAGAACTGCTAGGAGCTTGGAATGAAGACCGAAGGACCCGGATCATCTCGGTATAACAATTCTAACTCTTAGTTAGCTCGCTAGTATAGGGTTTAAGGTCGATCCGGAAATCGGGTAGCGGTAGCGCCGGTTTTAGAAATTTTTGTTCCGCATTTTGGCCGCGTTTCGACGGCCGGGACGCTGCCGGGACTCAACATGGTATCAGAGCCACCCTTTAAATCCCTTACTAGCTTGTTTAAACATGTTTAAAAGATCGATCGACGGAAATTTCCAAAATCACGTTTTCAATTATCTGTTCTCTGTCGATTTTCAAAAGTGGTCAGAAAATTATTTGCAGTAGCTTAAAAATCCGTGAAGGCAAATATAAGGATACACAAAAAATTTGGGCACGTGATGCCACTAAAGTGCCGCGGATCCGCCGCACTAACCCCATATTGGCAGCGGTTCCGCGGCCATTTATTGGCGATGGGCCTTCAAATTTTTACTGTAGCCCCCAGATGTGAAATTGTGATTTTTGTGATGTTCTGTTTTGGCCCAGGTTTCAGTGAAGTATTGTTTTGCTATTGGGGACAATTTGGAACTTAGTCGATCGATATTTTAAGCGTGCTTTTGACAGTACATACATTTCTATCTGTGACCGTGAATGTCATTTGATCGGTAAACCCGTCTAACTGCTATATGTTCTTCTAGACGGGTTTGCGAACGCGATATTCGCGTTGATGTTCTGTGTTGTGCTGTGATGTTGGTTGGATCGTCGTGGTGGATAGCAATGGTGCAATGTTAGTACAATTTTATTTCATTTGTACATTTGATATTGTGTGGCGAGCGTCCGACATGTGGACTGTCGTCACTGCCAGTTTGTATATTATTCTTTTGGGGCACGACCGGGCTGAGGTCGATGTCACCCTTGTATAATGTTTTATTTTCTGTACTATGATTAACCCGAGGTGGAGTGCACGAATAGACGAGTTCTAGAGGGCAACTGGTCTGCATCTCAAGGCATTCAGACGGAGGGGACCTTACTCTAGGATTGGCGGGCTATTCGCCGCACTCGTAGGGGGTATAGGTTGACCCAGGAGGGGTGCTCAAGTTGTCGGATTCCGTGAAGTGTTGGGTGGCCCATTCACGTTGTTGAAGGGGGCTGCCTCACTTCTGGTTTTGGCGGGTAACTTGCCGCGCTCATAGGGGTCTAGGTTTCATTGCACAGGCTATCCACATGACAAGGAATGTCGGGTCTCACTTGCGACTCAAGTGAAACTCGGGGCTCCAGATTATCCACCATTCTGTATTGCTTCTGTGATGTTTCTGTGATGTTGCTTTATATCATGCCTGGAACGATTGTTATATATATATTTATATATACTAGTAGATGTTGTATATGTTTTACACCCACGCTAGCCCAGTCCCCGCTCTGTCATTAGTTAAGTAACCTAACGGGTGATGACGGAACCCAGTGGCGAATGCGGATGGCATATACGTGCATTTTATTTTTGTTCTTTTCTGTTGTGATTAATTGATGGAACTGCATAGATTCTTATCAATGCAAAGATAAAACAAACCTATTTATGATGTTGTTGGAACCAAGTTTTTAAAAAACTGACATTACATACGTTTTCTTTTGCTTTGCATCGTGGTATTCATTTGGAATATCCTGCACCTCATTCAACGAGGCAAGGGCCGAGATCCTTTCATCGGGAGTGACCCCTTGGGTAAAAGTTTGCGTCAACGTAATAACTTTACTATAGTCGTTTTCTTTTGCTTTGCATCGTGGTATTCAGTTTGGGATATCCTGCACCCCATTCGATGGGGAAAGAGCCGAGATCCCTTCACCGGGAGTGACCTCTTTAGCAAAAGTTTTTGCCACTATATATTTATAAAACCACTTGGATTCCTTCAACAATATCAAGTTCATTACATTAAATGTTTTTTGCCAAAAACCAGCCGTATCCCTCCATCATTTCAGATTAGTATTGCTTAGTATTCGCGCTACGTATGTCGTGCATTGCCGAGGCGTAGTGTGCGGTAGCTCTGTAATGCTTTTCTGTCGCATGGATATGTGGATTGGTTAGGGCAGTCGTACGGTTATGTTGGCATTGTCAAGGACTCGTACGGGTGGGTTTAACGCAATCAAGATAATGGCGGGTTGAACTTGACTAGGACTCTTTGATATGTTGGCATTGTCAAGGTCACTTGGGTCCTAGGGGTAAAAACACATATGGGGAGTTTCAAACATATAGGAAACTTGCCAGGCTTGCGCATACCTTCTGGAGTATGGTGACTTGAGTGGCTTCCATAAAGTTATCATGCAATGATAGTTGGATCCCGATTCCCACTGATGAGTAGGATTACTCCTCGGGTAATTCCGACTAATTCTCCTTTTGGGTTTGGAGGAGAATTCGAGGAAACAGTGGGAGCCATCCTGATTAGATAAAATGATTAACCATTCTGATCTAGGTTAGAGTGCACGCTGAGTGTTTCTTCTCTCTCTCTCTCTGGCTGCGACTATGACCCGATCTTTGACTAAAACTCATGAAACCAAGTTGACCGAACCTTCTTAAAACACTTTGGCTTTTAGAATGTCATGGTGTCGCATACATCATTGCCACTCCTACATAACCTTTTGCTTTTCTCCAGAACACCTCGTATCACTACGAACATCCACTTCCATTGGATAAATCCATCGTATGGTTATATACAAACTCGAAGAACTTTTTTCGAGGATGGATTCTGGTTCTGGAGAGAATGAATAGGATTATTCGGTTGTCTTTTCTCTTTACCTTCTCTCAGGTTGTGAGGGCTCCTAGGATTAGGAGAGGGTACACCTATTGAGCTTATTGGATAGTCTTCTTCCAAACCATAGGCAGGTGCCGAACGGTAGGGAAGGAAGAAAACCAACAAGCTTAACTATGGTGTACAGAAGGTAATAAGTAAAGACATATAAAGGGATTAGAATAATGGCAAAGGAAATTGCGATCACCATCATTCACGACAAAGACCATGTATACCCTGCCACTCTTACATCCACTTTGCTTTTTTCTAGGACACTCCGTATCACTACGGATATCCACTTCCATTGGATAAATCCATCGTATGGTTATATACGAACTCGAAGGAACTTTTTCGAGGATGGATTCTTGTTCTGGAGAGATAGGATAGGATTATTCAGATGTCTTTTCCCATTACCTTCTCTCAGGTTGCGAGAGCTCCTAGGATTAGGAGAGTACACCTATTACGCTTATTGGATAGTCTTCTTCCAAACCTTAGGCTGGTGCTGAAGGGTAGGAAAAGAAGAAAACCAATTAGCCTAAAGAAGGTGTACAGAAGGTAATAAATAAAGACATAATAAAGGGATTGCAGTGAGGGCAGGTATAGTATATGGTTACTGTCATGAATCAGGATAGTGGAAGAGGCGTTACTAGGAATATCAGTAAACCCTTTCGAAACATTTTCATGCTTCAGTTTCACTGTGCGATGTTAATTGAAAACTGTTTTCCCAATTGGAATCTAACTCCAGGGTATGTATTTACCAGATCAGTTTTCTCACATCTGCATATTTTTACGGATGGTGAGTGGGAGTAAGATATTGGGAATTGGGTGATTAGATCCTCATTATATCGGAATTCGTTGTAATTGGTGATATTTGAGGAAATCATCTGGATTTTGCCGGATGGCAAATATTTGGTTTTGAATATCCGTTGTTATGCACCAATTTCAAACTGATATATCTGTACATTTATTTTATAAAGTAAGATATAACTTTTTGATATTGTGTCTATGACATTTACCTATATCAGTTGGTGATTAGGTAAGGTGCATTCAACAGCGGTGCAATTCTTCTTAACCATACTACAGTTTTTCAACCTACGACACACAGGGTTTGAGTTGTTGAACTCAGAGGACTTATACAAAGTATTGTATGTTGTCCAGTGTCCATTAGGACAAAGGGGTTGGTACTCGTACTATATTCTGTTTACTTATGACTTCTCCAGTTCTGGACATGTATTTCGTTGAAATGCAAGGTCCAGATATTCAGAAGTTATAGGTATAAGAATAAAGTAGAGAACCATTTGTTGTAAATATCAGGATTTTTCGAGAAAGTCGAAGATGTAGATACTTGTGTTTGGTATTCCGTTAATAGTAATGGTTTTGAGAACTTGTTTCTCTTTCAGGTCACTCATATATGGATGCACTCTTAGATGAGTAATGTTGATTGACCTTTTTTCATTTGGATGATATGCACTGGAGACAGCTGCATGTTTTTGAATCTGGTTCAAATTAGATTAGTGCTTTTGTTTCTATATTATATCAATATAGAATCAATTTATATCTTAACGATGTTAAGGTATAGGGAGTTGTCCGGCTGATGCTTAAAACCAGAATCCGGATAAACTCAAGGCACGTTTCAGTAATGGCTGTTTGTGGGTTATCCCGGGCTTTGACGAGGGATAACTTTTCTACCATCACGAAGATCAATATTTATATTGTTCTTGACTCGCCACAGTTTTAATAAAATGGATTTTTCAGAAAAACAGAAGTGGGAGTATGGTAGAACTGGAAGTTATTCCAGAACCACAAACGATTAATGGAAATTTAATAAAACCTAAGGATTCAATTGGATTTGATGTTCCATTAGCCACTCCGCAGATTTGGTGGGTAACCTCAGGCACCCGAGAGGTACTTCGGTCTTCTCAGAGACGGTGACAGGGAGGTTCTTGTTTACCCAGACTTGCCATTGCTGCTGTTCTAGACTATAAGACCCGGCAGGAGGATGAGTATAGCGTCTTTCTAAACTAGCTTTAGAAGTGTACATATATATGACTCTGCCAGAGGGTTGTTGTAGTCAGTGGGAGCAGCGGAAGCATAATAGGCAAGTAGCTTATGTCTATTTATAGACTAAAGCAGGTATAGCGGAAATAGATCATCTATTTCTAATGTGATAGTCATAGGCTTTGACTTCATCAGAATAGGAGATCGATTTGCTAAGAAGGTAGTAGAGAGTGATGTCCAGGTATTAGTATGACATGCACTTGATAGGAAGAGATATTCCTATACTACGATCGGTTATATTTTGGTTGTCACAAAGTTGTTTCTCCACATAGGATATGGAAGTAATATCAGGGTTTCTGGTTACTAGATCTATAGTTTTAGATCTAGATTTGGGAAGTATCCTAATCTGGGTATTTTGACATTAAATGGACGACTCCTGGCATGGTGGTCTACCTGCAGGTGATGGGGTCAACCTCTCTAAAGGTATCTCACAGACTAAAGGGGAGATGGATCTACATGATTAACATATCATTTGCTTAGGCAATTGAGTTAATCATGAAATGTCAAGTACCACACCAGATATTGCTTTTGCACTAGCTGCAATAAGCAGATATATTAATCCAATCCTGGAAAAACATTGGGAAGCAGTTATTGAACATAAGTGAATGTTCTAGGGAAATGATTACGGCAGCCTCCTTCAGGAGACGGTTATCATTTCAGGCTTCCAAGATGACCTGGATGACAGAGTGACTGTCAGAGTTATAGTTTTTCTCTCTTCTGAGGGACAGTTTGTTGGACAGGTGGTCCAAGCGGATACTGAGGAAAGGCATGGCGCAGGTTACTAATTAAATTCAGTGGACGATACAGTCTAAGTAGTTTGCTGGATTTAGAGTTCATTTGAGAACCGGGTCCCATCAGATATCCAGACAAATTCTAAGACAGGTATTGCTCATTTCGGGAGATAGCTTTCTCTGCGAAGTTGAGATTAAGAGAGATACAGAAAGAAACATTGGAGCGGATCCACTCACTGAGGCTATTTCTCGAAAGCAATCATTTTCGCAAACAGGCTTTGCGAAACTGATTAGTAGAGAAGTTGGGTGTTCGGTATCACACAGGCTGTGAGTATGCGACATCGCAATAATTGGCCTTAAGTACAAGTGGGAGATTGTTGGCTATAGTTCCCTCAAGGCAATTATCATAGTCGCGGAATTGTGATTATGATGATTGAGTGAGGACCTATACCGATAAAACAGTCTTACAGAAGATGATAGTATGCTATCTGGTTTTTCTTTATCATCATGTACATGTTGATAGAGCCTATAGGATTCTTGCTTGACTGCCAGCATTATGATGGCGATCATATATGTGGGAGCTGGGGTCTATAAGCACATCCTTAAATATCCCTAGTTGTAGGAGTATCGAGACCGGGCATCGATACTCCAGTGTAGACTAGTGTATACTGATCGAGGCCCTGACGAGGGGCGGTGGCCAGGTCTTACAAGTCATTGGTGTTAGTTTGTTCACCTAATATAGTATACATGTGCTCATTGGGTTATGAGTACACTGGACGAACTCGCCGGGAACCTGCTAGTTGGTATTATACCTATTGTCAGATAGCAGTTCCCAGGTGACATGTGTACAGGTTAGTCTGTCGACCTGAGATCGTCATTTGTCTCGTGTGAGTTCCCACTGTGCTTTGATTACTACCCAACCATGGCTCAAAGGAGTCGTGCAAACAGGTTTTAGTTGGGTACAGTCCCGTGCCACATGGAGGCAGTGATCGGATCGTCGGGATTCGTCTCTTCCGGTATTGGGGGTTGATGTCGCATTGTGCTTGGGTGGCCATCACCACAAATCCATGGCCATGGTAGATGAGGATTACCGATCCAGGATCGATAGTTTCTCAGGAGGTGATGGGTTACATGCCGACACTAAATATCGCGTTGTTAGGGGTTTGACTTTATCCACCCCCTAGACTCGATATGCGATGCTCTTAGACGAACAGATCGGACTGTACGGATATTGTCACTGTCAGGCTCAGTAGGGGTTCTGCATGAGTTTACTCGCCGTCCTCCTTTTCGCTCAATACCTGGGTAGCCGTTACGTACAGCTAGTGCCGCTGACGTGCTTGTGGTTAAACCCACTGCCAGCGTATTGACGAGTCTTTAGAGTCCCATACAGAGGGTTTTCACGGTTCAGGCGATATGGTGTACATCTCGTATGTTGGTACATATAGGTGTCCGATTAAATATGTGCACTTGCTGCGCAGACTTTATTCGGATGGTTGATAATACTAGAGGCTTAGGATTAAGCCGGATTATTAAATCGGGTTTTGATTTAATAATTTATATATGTATTTGTATATACGTATTCTAGTATTATTTTTCACTATTCGTTTTCTCTCTTGGCTATTCGTATTTTTGTACGAATACGCGTATATGTATTTCGGTACATGTACCGGGAAGTATTCTGTATTTTCTACGGAATAGCTTCTAGAAGGTGCCACATCATTTGTATGAATTTCCATTTTTTGGAAATTCATTTGACTCACAAATGAGGTGGAAGTGTGAGGTGGAAAGTGTATAGTGTAAAGCATGGTCTTTAAATATGGTGTGCAATTGTTTTTAATTGAAAAAGAAAATGGGATTTTTTTTGATGGGAGAGAGAGGGGGGCCGGCCAATTTTTGATAGAGAGGGATTCATTTCATTTGATGCATGATTAATTTACATACTAGCCCACTCTCTCACTCTAATTACTTGCACACTTAGCCTTTTATGCTCATGCAAAGTCCACCTCCTCCTTTATCTTTCTTGAGTTGCTCCATGGAGTTCTTGGTTGAGAGAAAAATTGTAGTGACATCTTCATACACACCCACTCTCCATCACTAGCGACTTTGGAGCGTCGGTTACCTCGTTTGTCGAGGTTGGAGCGTGTGTCGTTTCCCTCGGGTGGATCATCAGAGATGGAGGAAGACCGGTGACCAAACATCATCAAAGAACTGCTAAGAGCTTGGAATGAAGACCGAAGGACCCGGATCATCTCGGTATAACAATTCTAACTCTTAATTAGCTCGCTAGTATAGGGTTTAAGGTCGATCCGGAAATCGGGGAGTGGTAGCGCCGGTTTTAGAAATTTTTGTTCCGCATTTTTGACGCGTTTCGACTGCCGGGGCGTTGCCGTGACCCAACAACTCAGCCAGAGGGCTTCGTAGATAATGGCAGCAGCGGAAAGGTGTGCAAGCTGCTTAAATCAATCTACGGGTCGAAGTAGGCATCGCGGAGTTGGAACATCTATTTTGATGTTGCAGTCAAAGAGTTTGACCTCATCAAAACGTAGATGAACCTTGTATATACAAGAAGGTTGCAGAGAGTAAGATTGTCTTCCTCGTATTGTACGTGGATGACATACTCTTGATAGGAAATGATGTTCCTACGCTGCACTCGGTCAAGTTCTTCTTATCACACAGATTCTCCATGAATGATCTGGGTGATGTCTCCTGCATTCTGGGGATTAAGATCTATATAGATAGATCTAAACGGATATTGGAATTGTCCCAATCCAGATACATTGATACCATACTAAAGAGGTTTAGTATGGAAGATTCCAAGCGTGGTGGTTTACCCACAATCTTTGGAATCACTCTTTCCAAAGAGATGTCTCCCAAGACTGATTTGGAGAGGGCTCGCATGCAAGGGATACCTTATGCTTCGGTAGTAGGCTCTATCATGTATGCTGTCACAACCCGAAATAGCACGTGACTGGCACTTGAATCATATGAAGTCTATAGGACCCCATCTAATTCAAGTAAGTCAAAAGCCCAGAAATCTAAACCATTTTTAAGAAGAAGTGAAGAAAACTTATTTTAAAGAAAGTGGTTTTAGCGAAATAAGATGAAGTATGCATTTTTAAAATCTCAAGTCTTTTCTGAAAATTTCGGCAGAGTTTTCTTTGTAAATACTGGCCCCAAAAAGGGTACAACATGCATAATATATAAAGGCATCCCCAAGCGGGAGCTAGCTCTTCGCCAATTGGCGGTCACAACCACGCAAGCAATATAATATACAACGCCGAAAGGCAAGGATCAAAACTCAAAAGGAAACTCAATAACATCAAGAAAACCATAATAATACAACGTGCGACTCTAAGGTCGAAAGAATATACAACGGGTCTCTAAGGTTAAATAAATATACAAGTCTGGTTGATGGAGTTTCTAGATACAGCTGAACATAATAAATATACGAAGGTGGTCACAATGCGAGTGAACCCACCTACCAAAGCAATCACCCGGAATGGAAGTAGTGTGCCAGAAAGCCGTAATGAAACCTGTACGACAAAACCTGCAAGAAACTGTGGCACAACGGGGGTGAGTTGCCAACTCGTGAGTAGAAAATATTACAGAGCAGAAATCGTATGTATGACACAATCATAGGTCATACGATCAGTAATATCCTCAAATGATAAAACCTGAAGCATAAAAATAATGGCCTGGGTAAACATCTAAACATGAGTCTAATACCAAGTGCTCGTGTCAGTGCCTCAGGTAGCAATATATCATAATTGTGAGGTATGAATGCATGAAAACAGAATACATATAAATGAGAAAACTGTTTTCCTTAAATGGTGAGATTTCTGTATATATAAATCGAGGTATCATCAATGAAATAAACATAGAATCAGTGTCAAGCATCGACACAAAACATAAATCTAATATCTCAATATCTCAGGCTCCGGCAATCCGGACTGGCCTGCAACATCGAATCTCAATATCTAGGGCTCTGGCTATCCGGACTGGCCCATATCATCAAATCTCAAAACCTCAGGCTCCGGCTATCCGGACTGGCCTGTACTCCGATCGGTATCCTCCGGATATCCGTCGAGTCACAAATAAAATCACCGGTCAGTAGTGCTCCTCTGTCACAGGCTCAACGCCATCATCTTCGACCTTCTCGCCCCGGGGTACCGCACCGGGTCCTCCATGCACCCATAGACGGTTCCTCCTCCTCCTCGAATCGGGTGTATGATATCGCTCAAAAGCCGAGAAAACTCATGGTGGACATATATCAAATCATATCATGAGAAAACCGCATTTTCTATCTTTTAAAACGATGATAAGTTTATAAAATCTTTGCGGTTTCTCCAAATCCAGAAATCTCATGGAAATCCGAAATCCAAATCTCAAGGGTAAATAAACATTGAGTTTCATAATATTGGGCTTCGGCAATCCGGACTGGCCCATAATGTCATGGCAGATGAATATATAAATATGCATGAAAATCACAGTAATAAATTCAATGTCTAAGCTATCATATAAAAGCAAGCTCACTAGTACCATGTCGAAACCATCAGCTAACATTTTATACTATTGAATAAGTATTTTCTACTGTGTACGTGACATGGCAACTACCGATGATGATGTGTGTGAGCCGGCAAGCAGGTGTACGTGGAGCATACGCATCATCGGTAATGGTGCTGGTGTCCTGACAGCATGGGTTTCAATATAACAATAAAACACATTTAAGCATGCAATGCGATGCGAATAGCAAGAATATGCGGAAAATGAATAATAAACACAACAATGAAGAATCTACAAGTAAACTACAGGACTAAACTAACAGGCTAATCGAAAAGGTAAAGAAACCACCTAAATCTGAGTCGATATATATATATATATATATATATATATATATATATATATATATATATATATATAACATATAATAGTCGGTGATCCCGCCTCAATAGTATCACATATGATATAATATATAACATGACATTCTCGAGTCAAGAGTGCGGATCTATCATCAATATATAGCTCGTACGGTAAATCCATCGTACGACATCACAAATCTGGGTACGGGTCGAATATCGCATTTATCTCATTATTCATCTGGTATCCTTATCATCATATCCTGTAATCGGGGTACTGATCTAAGTCTAGTACATACTGATACCATCTACATATATGTATGCGTGTGTATGAAAACACATCGCCTAAGGACCCGCTATAATATCATGTCGTATCTCATCATACGAATCATGTCATATCACCGATCTCATTGCACCATGCCCAGTCTCATCGACTTATCTCCAAATTGTAAGTCCACGTTACCTCTCCCGGTTCATTCGGGCTTGCGGAAATGGTGAAAAACGATTTTTCGGGTCATGGTAACATGGACTAGAAAACCCGGATCTTTGCTAAACAACACACAAGCAACTAACAAGAGCTTTACCTACTCGGTTAGGGGGGTTATACCTTAACTTGAACTCCTTCTCTTGGACTCCTTGTGGTGGTCGGATGGTTCTTTCCTCGTCACCTTCTCTTGCCGAAGATGGATCCACCTGAGGGTCTCTACCTTGAGCTTCTTCCTCGAACTTGAGAAAACTAAAGTGTCCGGCTTGCTAGACCTTCAACCTTAGGATGAGTAGAGAGTGGCTTTGGTGTTTTATCTCCAAAGAAATGTTTCTCAACACATGAGATGAACTTTCCTTGAGCTAGAGGAAGAGGAAGAAGAAAAGATGAGAGAGAATGAATATGAGAGAATGATAATAGTTTTACAACCATAACCAATATATGTGAATTAATCTAATTAATAATATTAATAAAAATGAAAAAGGTGATGGTTGGTTTGATAAGACCATTATCATTTCACATTAAATGTTTTTGCAAAGATCAAAGAGCATCTTTGGAGTGAAATGATGACGGTCAATGTTTCAACCTTGGTCAACAAGTCAACCTTGGTCAACAAGTTAACAACCCTAACCATAACCCAATTTCATTTAATTAATATTATTAATTGATATTTCACATATTCATTAGGGTTTGGAAAAAGACAACTGTCAACTGTGCATACACACCCGTTCCAAAACCCTAATAAAAATCCTCTTCCTCCGCCTCAAACAACTGTGCATACACACCCGCATTCGTGTTCCGAGGAACACGAATACAATGAGATAAAACTAACCCCAAAACATATACTAGGATCTGGCTCAAACTAGAGCCCACTAGTAATGACTATCCGGACACCAAACGTGCACAAGTGCGCGGATGTGAACGAACCCCGTCGCAAAACCATGCGACCTCTACTCTGTTTTGCCCAAAGGCGAATAACCCTCTGTGTGAGACTCTAAAGACTCGACACTACGCTGGCAGAGGGTTTAACCACAGACCGCAAGCGGCACTAGCTGTACGTAACGGTCCCCAGGTAGATGCCGATGAGAAGACTGATGAGGTGAACCCATCTGAACTCCTACTGAGCCAGTATGTGACAATCTCCGTACAGTCCGGTCTGTTCGTCTGAGAATATCGCATGGCGGGCTTAGGGGGCGGTAAACGTCAGTCCCCTAATAACGATACAAGTCGTGTCGGAGTGTAGCCCAGAACACCCTGAGATAACACTGGAAACCTACCAGTATATCTCGCTTGCCCTGGCCAGGGACTTTGTGTAATGGCTCTCCTAGACACAGCGCGATATCAACCCCCAATACCGGGAGAGACGAATCCTTTCTAACCGTCACTGCCACCAAGTGCTTTGGGACTCCACCCAACTACTGCCTGTTTGCATGAATCCTTTGAGCCATGGTAGGGTAGTAATCAAAGTACAGTGGAAACACACTCGAGGCGAAGTGACAGTGTCAAGTCAGCTGACTAAGCTGTACTCATATCACCTGGGAACTGATAACTGACGATAGGTATAGTACCAACCAACAGTTCCCGACGAGCCCTGTCCAGTGTACTCGTAACCTAACGAGCACCCGCATATTATCTCAAGTACGACGTACTGACGGCTGTAGGACAGACCGTCTCCCATGCTGGGATGAGAAGCGCATACGCTAGTCTACTCCGGAGTATCGATGCCCTGTCTCGATAGTCCTACGACTAGGGACCTGCATAAGGATGTGCTTGTGGATTACCCAGCCCCCACGAGTGTGACTGCCATCACAATACTGGTAATCAAGCAAAGATCCTAAGGGCTCCACTAATGTGTATAGGTGATATACTAAAAGAAACACATGTACACATTAAAGTAGAAACAAACCAAGTAGCATACTACTATTTTGAGCAAGATTGTCTATACAACTGTGAATATCCCAAGCTTCCATTAAGTAATATACAAACTAGTATGATACAGTAATGTCCTCTAGGGTATATACACTAACAATCTCCCACTTGCACTAAGGCCATGTACTGGCGTATCGAAGACCTATCATCTCGATCAGCCGCTCGAACTGAGTCTGGGGTAAGGCCTTCGTGAATGGTTCAGCAGTGTTATCTTCCGTAGCAACTCTCCGAACCTCGATCTCCTGGCGACCCACGATCTCCCTGATCAGGTGATACCGCCTCAAGATGTGTCTGGACCTCTGATGGGACCTGGGTTCCTTCGCTAAAGCTATAGCCCCGTTGTTTTCGCAATACAGAGGTATTGGATCAACAATGGACGGAACCACCTGAAGTTCTGTCAAGAACTTCCTTATCCAGACGGCTTCTTTTGCGGCATCTACAGCAGCGATATATTCCGCTTCCATTGTCGAGTCAGCAACGGTTTCCTGTTTGGAACTCTTCCAACACACCGCCCCTCGATTGAGGGTAAAGACATAACCCGACATGGACATGGAATCATCCTTATCACTCTGGAAGCTGGAGTCAGCAAAGGCCTCGATCTGGAGGTCTTTTCCTCCATACACCAAGAACATCTCCTTAGTCCTTCTTAGGTACTTGAGAATGTTCTTTACCGCTATCCAGTGCTTCTCCACAGGGTTTGACTGATACCGGCTTACCACACTCAGTGCATAAGCTACATCTGGTCTGGTACACAACATCGCATACATTATAGAGCCTGCCGCATAAGTATAGGGTATAATAGACATGCGATCCCTTTCCAAATCAGTCTTGGGAGACATCTCTTTGGAGAGGGTGATCCCGTGACAAGCCGGTAGATTACCGTGCTTGGAATCTTCCATACTGAATCTTTTCAGTATGGTGTCGATGTACCTGGACTGTGAAAGCCCTAATATCCTCTTAGATCTGTCACGATAGATCCGGATCCCCAGAATGTAAGAGGCGTCACCCAGGTCTTTCATGGAGAACCTGTGTGATAAGAACCCTTTGACAGATTGTAGTATAGGAATGTCATTTCCTATTAAGAGAATGTCATCCACGTATAAAACGAGGAATACGACAGTTCTTACTACAAATCTACTATAGATGCATGGTTCATCTGGATTTTTGATAAAGCCAAATTCTTCGACCGTCTCATCAAAACAGATGTTCCACCTCCGCGATGCCTGCTTTAGTCCATAGATGGACTTAAGCAACTTGCACACCTTTCCGCTGCTCCCACTCTGAATGAAACCCTCTGGCTGGTCCATATAAACACACTCCTCTAAATTTCCATTTAGAAAAGCGGTCTTTACGTCCATCTGCCAAATCTCATAAACGTGGAAGGCAGCAATGGCAAGAAGGATCCGAATGGATTTCAGCATAGCCACTGGAGAAAAGGTTTCGTCATAGTCCAAACCAGGTCTTTGACGAAAACCCTTTGCAACAAGTCTAGCCTTATAGGTCTCAACCTGTCCATCTACACCAATCTTTTTTTTGAAGATCCACTTGCATCCTACGGGTTTTACCCCATCTGGAGCAACGTCCAACGTCCATACTTTGTTGGTGTACATGGACTCCATTTCGGTCCGCATTGCATCCAGCCATTTTACCGAATCAACGCTCTGAATGGCCTGCTGGAAGCTAGTCGGCTCATCACTATCAATGATGCAATCCTCTCTATCCCCGTCTATGAGAAAACCGTAGTATCTCTCGGGCGGATGAGACTACCTACTACTCCTGCGGAGCGGCGCAGGAATGTCCTGATCTTTCGAACCCTCTGGTTCTACTAAGCTTTCAGTAATAGCTCGTGGTTCTGGAATTTCTTCCAGTTCTATTGCGCTCCCACTTATCTGATTTTCCAAAATCTCAGTTTCTAAGAAGTGGGCATGACGAGAAACAAAAACCTTTTGTTACTCTTCGCAATAGAAGAAATATCCCTTGGAGTTCTTTGGATATCCCACAAACTTGCACTGTACTGAGCGTGCCTCGAGTTTGTCCGCATGCTGCTTTTTGACAAAAGCTGGACAACCCCATGTCTTAATGTGCTTAAGATAAGGTTTCTTCCCACACCACATCTGATATGATGTGGTAGGCACAGTCTTAGTTGGAACTCGGTTCAAAAGGTATGCAGCTGATTCTAGTGCATATCCCCAGAATGATCGCGGTAACTCAGCGTTACTCATCATGGAACGTACCATATCCAATAGGGTCCGGTTCCGTCTTTCCGATACACCGTTATGTTGCGGAGTGTATGGAGGAGTAAGCTGAGAGAGAATTCCATTCTCTTTTCAGTAATCCAGGAACTCGGCACTTAAGTATTCACAACCTCGATCAGATCTCAGTGTCTTGATACTTTTACCTGTCTGTTTTTCTACTTCATTCTTATATTCTTGGAATTTTCCAAAGGCTTCGGATTTATGTTTCATCAAGAAGACATATCCGTACCTTGAAAAGTCATCCGTAAAAGTAATGAAGTAAGAATAACCGCTTCGCGCATGTGTAGATATTGGACCGCACACGTCGCTGTGTACGAGTCCCAAAAGCTCGCTCGCTCTTACTCCGTGTCCAGTGAACGGAGTCTTTGTCATCTTTCCTTTGAGACAGTATTGACAAGTTGCATATGATTGATATTCGAACGGATCCAAATATCCTTCTGTATGTAACTTCGTCAACCTTCTCTCATTGATGTGACCCAGTCTACAATACCATAAGAAAGCCTGATTTGTTTCCGGAGACTTTCTTTTGTGTGTATTCTGGACATTGAAAATCTATTGTTGGTTTAATACGTATATACCATTGCTTAATGTACCTGACCCAATCAAAACTTGATTAAGGTGAATGTTCACAACATTACTTACAAATGCAAATTCATAACCTTCTTTAGATAATAAAGATACAGATATGATATTACAGGTTGCATTGGGTACAAAATAACAATCACGCAAAACCAAAACATGTCCATCTGACATTCCAAGGTGATAGTCCCCCACGGACTCAGCATCCATGCCAGCTCCATTTGCAACTCTGAGGGTCATATCACCTGCCTTCAAAACTCTACGCTTTCTCAGTGCCTGCAAAGAATTACAGATATGAGATCCTGATCCGGTATCCAATACCCAGGAAGTAGAGTTTATTGATAGACAGTTTTCAATAACATACACACCTGAAGCTGAAGCCGCAACTTGCTTCAGATCCTGGTTTCTGGCCTTCCAAGCCCTGCAATCCTTTTTCCAGTGTCCACTCTTATGACAGTAAAAGTATTCTTCCTTTCCCACAAGCTTTCTCGCTACCTTTGTTGCCTTTGCCTTTCCCTTCGTATCGACTTTACTAACACCGCCCCTTGGTTTGGTGGGGGTTTTCTTCTTCTTTCCCTTGGCTTTCGCCTTGGACCTAGAAGAGGAAGATCCTCCTGCAAACAAAGTGGATGTTTCCCTACCTTTCTGTAGGGTGCCCTCTGCACTCCTCAGCATATCGAGGAGTTCTGAAAGTTCAACTTCTTTTTCTTGCAAGTTGAAGTTCAGGATAAACTGGGCGTAAGTGGAAGGAAGGGACTGGAGAATCAAGTCCGTGTAGAGCTCGTTCTCTAACGTGGTCCTAAGGTCCGCGAGCTCCTCAATGAAGTCAATCATCTTAAGCACGTGTTCCTCTACCGATGATCCGACGACCAATCTCGCCGAAAACAGCTTTTTCGAGACTTCGTATCTGGCGATACGGGATTGCTCTCCATACAGTTCTTTTGTATGGAGAAATATGGATTCAAGGTCCATATTCTCGTGCCTCCTCTGGTGTTCATTGTCCATAGAGGCAAGCACGAAGCACTTGGCCTTCGCGCAGTCGATTTCCCAGGTCTTACGGATTTCCTTATCCGCGACGCTGGTTTTGGGACCTGGGACAGGGGGAGCTTTGGTGGTAAGGAGATACCCCAACTTGTCATAAGTGATTGCCATTTTGACATTCTTGAGCCAATCTTTGTAGTTTGGCCCTGTCAGTATGTTTTTATCTAGTAGTAACTTAAGTCCGGTCATGATACTTGGTCGCTGCAATTATGAGAGAGAGAAGAAACACTTTAGCATGATGCTCTTGCAAGTTTAGAGTGGTTTTTAATTTGTCTAGACAGGATGGCTCCCACTGTCTCTCGAATCCCTCCTCAAACCAAAAAGGAAGAATTAGTCAGGATTAATCTCACCGTACAATACTTGCTTAACCGTTCAGCCAGGCCAATGTTGGTACTTCGAGGGAGGTTTTCCAACGCTTTCGTGAAGTTCTTTAATTAAATGACCTCTTTTCCCTGGGGGCGTAGCCCCGCTAACACCTTTCTAGACACCTACTAGGTTTATAGCATTGATCGTTAAGTGAGAAATTTCCCGAGGAGTAGCATATACTCACAATAGGATCGGGATCCAAATATCATCGCGTGACAAAACTGAAGGAATTCTACCAGAATCATCACACTCCAAATGGTATGCAGCGCTAGCAAGTTTCAGTTTCTTTTGAAACTCCCGTTGTGGATTTTTGCCCCATGCTCTTATGACCTTGACTTTGGCCAACAAATCATAAGTCACATGTCAAGTTCTACCCATCATTCTCCAGATTAATTTGAACCCACCCGTACCTACCCTTAACTTTGGCCAACAAGGCAATACGACTGTCCCAAACCAACACATCTATCTATGCTCCACATGAATACCCAATAGCTAACAATCACTATGCCTTGACTTTGGCCAACAAACATAGCTTGAATACTATTGAATATCCATGTGAAACGACGGAGGGCTACGAATGGTTTTGGCGAAATCGTGAACGTAGTGAACTTGATATAATCGATGGAACGAGATAGCTTTTAAAAGGAGTGACTTAAGCTCTGCGTTTAAAAGTTGTTTTTGAAAAGAAACCTAGTGGTTTTGAAAGTGTTCCAACGACTCTACTTTGGTTTATTTTCTTGCATTAATTTAATGCGTCCCATCATTTAATCCTACCATTGCAGAAAACAACGAAAATATGACGTACGCTTATGCCATCCGCATTCGCCACGGGGTCCTGTCATCACCCGTTAGGTTACTTAACTAACGACAGAGCGGGGGCTGGACTAGGTTCGTATGCAAAACATAAGCAACGCCTAAATAGATATCTACATATAGATATATATATTCGTCAGATGCAATGATAGGCATTCCAGATCACAGATGAATACATTGGATATACTAGGAATCCGTATTTCGTTCGAGCCTGTAACGAAAAGCGGATTACACGGTCGCGATGAATAGCCAAAACCCCACCCTAGACCCCTACGGGTGCGGCAAACTACCCGCCAAGTACCCGAAGCGAAGCAACCTCCCTCAACGACGTGGGTAGGCTACTCGGCACTTCGAGATACCCGGTAGTTTGTGCACCCCATCTTGGGTCTATCCTAGGAGCAAAAACAGTAAAAGAAATTATACAATGACGGCTACAACCCCATCCCGGTTGTGCGGCCATATAAATAATATTACATCAAATTTACATATTACATCAATTGAAAGATAAAGAACTCTCATCTCACAACCCCCCCCGGCTATTCATCTGCGACAATCCAACGAATTCGTATACACATACCATCAACATTATAGATCACAGATATGTATAACCACCACTAATCGACGTATAACGATTAGTAGACGTTCAATACATATATAACAATACAGATACAACCCATTAGCCAAAGTCTACAGAAAATCGATCAAAATACGGATTTGTAACCACCCGAAAAATAAATTTGTTCTCGGGAAATTCTGGGCAGAAACAAACCATCCTAAAAATCACAAAACACCAACACAACAACACTGCAGGAGAAACGATCCACGGCCGAGTCAACTCGGCCGCGGATCTGCGGCAGGAGCAAGCTCATCCCGCGGATCCGCGGTGAGTTGGTTGACTCACTGGATCATTTTTCTTGCCTGTTCTTTAAAAAGCCTGAGCCGATTCTTAGTACATGATTTATTATTTTTTGAACAGAAATAAAAATCGGCAGAAACTTGAATTTTTTCGGGGTGTTCTGCGGTTTTTTTGTCCGATCGAAATTCTAGATACTTTGCTAACATGCTAAGGTGTGTTTAGCTAGGCTCTGATACCATTGTAAGTCCACGTTACCTCTCTCGGTTCTTTCGGGCTTGCGGAAATGGTGAAAAACGATTTTTCGGGTCATGGTAACATGGACTAGAAAACCCGGATCTTTGCTAAACAATACACAAGAAACTAACAAGAGCTTTACCTACTCGGTTAGGGGGGTTATACCTTAACTTGAACTCCTTCTCTTGGACTCCTTGTGGTGGTCGGATGGTTCTCTCCTCGTCGCCTTCTCTTGCCGAAGATGGATCCATCTGAGGGTCTCTACCTTGAGCTTCTTCCTCGAACTTGAGAAAACTAAAGTGTCCGGCTTGCTAGACCTTCAAACTTAGGATGAGTAGAGAGTGGCTTTGGTATTTTATCTCCAAGAAAATGTTTCTCAACACATGAGATGAATTTTCCTTGAGCTAGAGGAAGAGGAAGAAGAAAAGATGAGAGAGAATGAATATGAGAGAATGATAATAGTTTTACAACCATAACCAATATATGTGAATTAATCTAATTAGTAATATTAATCAAAATGAAAAAGGTGATGGTTGGTTTGATAAGACCATTATCATTTCACATTAAATGTTTTTGCAAAGATCAAAGAGCATCTTTGGAGTGAAATGATGATGGTCAATGTTTCAACCTTGGTCAACAAGTCAACCTTGGTCAACAAGTCAACAACCCTAACCATAACCCAATTTCATTTAATTAATATTATTAATTGATATTTCACATATTCATTAGGGTTTGGAAAAAGACAACTGTCAACTGTGCATACACACCCGTTCCAAAACCCTAATAAAAATCCTCTTCCTCCGCCTCAAACAACTGTGCATACACACCCGCATTCGTGTTCCGAGGAACACGAATACAATGAGATAAAACTAACCCCAAAATATATACTAGGATCTGGCTCAAACCAGAGCCCGCTAGTAATGACTGTCCGGACACCAAACGTGCACAAGTGCGCGGATGTGAACGAACCCCGTCGCAAAACCATGCGACCTCTACTCTGTTTTGCCCAAAGGCGAATAACCCTCTGTGTGGGACTCTAAAGACTAGACACTACGCTGGCAGGGGGTTTAACCACAAACCGCAAGCGGCACTAGCTGTACGTAACGGTCCCCAGGTAGATGCCGATGAGAAGACTGATGAGGTGAACCCATCCGAACTCCTACTGAACCTGTATGTGACAATCTCCGTACAGTCCGGTCTGTTCGTCTGAGAATATCGCATGTCGGGCTTAGGGGACGGTAAACGTCAGTCCCCTAATAACGGTACAAGTCGTGTCGGAGTGTAGCCCAGAACACCCTGAGATAACACTGGAAACCTACCAGTATATCTCGCTTGGCCTGGCCAGGGACTTTGTGTAATGGCTCTCCTAGACACAGCGCGATATCAACCCCCAATACCGGGAGAGACGAATCCTGTCTAACCGTCACTGCCTCCAAGTGCTTCGGGACTGCACCCAACTACTACCTGTTTGCACGACTCCTTTGAGCCGTCGTAGGGTAGTAATCAAAGTACAGTGGGAACACACTCGAGGCAAAGTGACAGTGTCAAGTCAGCGGACTAAGCTGTACTCATGTCACCTAGGAACTGATAACTGACGATAGGTATAGTACCAACCAACAGTTCCCGACGAGTCCTGTCCAGTGTACTCGTAACCTAACGAGCACCCGCATACTATCTCAAGTACGACGTACTGACGGCTGTGGGATAGACCGTCTCCCATGCTGGGATGAGAAGCGCATACGGTAGTCTACTCCGGAGTATCGATGCCCTGTCTCGATAGTCCTACGACTAGGGACCTACATAAGGATGTGCTTGTGGATTACCCAGCCCCCACGAGTGTGACTGCCATCACAATGCTGGTAATCAAGCAAAGATCCTAAGGGCTCCATTAATGTGTATATGTTATATACTAAAAGAAACAAATGTACACATTAAAGTAGAAACAAACCAAGTAGCATACTTCTATTTTGAGCAAGATTGTCTATACAACTGTGAATATCCCAAGCTTCCATTAAGTAATATAAAAACTAGTATGATACAGTAATGGCCTCTAGGGCATATACACTAACACAAATATCGTTTACTATCCTCATCATTCATGTATATGTATACGTATACACACACACACACACACACAGTCTCATACCTATGTGTGTGTGTGTGTGTATATATATATATATATATATATATATATAAATATCCACATATACGCACAAGTAATAAAATGTATGCAAGTGCGTGTGTGCGTGCGTGTAAGTAAACCTTATTCTAGGGTTCGCGACTAGGAAATTAACTAACGACACTATCATCCAAAGTCTTCTAAAGCAATTCTAGCTAAGTATACACATCTTATAATACCATATAAGTATATATTTATATATAACATAACGCATTCGCGTTCTATACTACGAACTGCGGGGGTGCTATACGCCATCCACTCGACTTCCCCCGTAGATATATATCTACTCATCTTGATCTTCGCTTGCTGGAGTCGATGACGCCATGCTCATCCTCGTCGTCTCGAAGTCCACATGGGGGTACCTACATATAACACATAGTTTCGTAAACTGAAATCGTGAACGAAAACCAAAACGATACACGAAACTTACATAGGCTAAAACCTATGGTCTAAGCATGCACGAATAACCAACAACTTTCGAAGATTGACGTATAAACGTGAATCGACCGAGATAAAACACAAATACCAAATTCCAATTCATTAAAAGCCGCAAAACGAATTCAGAAACTTCGTAAAACACTTCCAGATTTTCCTTAGGTGACAATTAGCCAATTTTGCATATGTAAAGGGTCTATTTTACAGAAAATGGAGCTATAGACCAAACACGGACCCTGGCCGCAAATTGCGGCTAGAATGATTAAATCTGCGGCCACACTGAAGGTATTGGGGATAGGGTCTTGGGGTTATCTTCCTGGGTGCCTGCATGACTCTCGGTATTTGCTAAATAATTTCTAGGGTCCCCGGGTGATAGCAGATGTCAAAATACCCTCACAATTCTCACAATTTTCCGATATCAGGGTTTCTAAGTTTGTGTTGCAGGGTTTAATTCTCTGGTTTAAGTCTCTAATCATACACTGAAGGGGTTGTAAGGTCTCTACTAACCTCAATTTCACCTTTGGATTCAACTTAAACCCTAATCCTCAACTTAGAATTTTCAAAGTTCACAAACCACACAATATCGATTCTAAATTAACATGGATGCTAAAGGAATTGAAGTACTATTCTAATGGTGTAAAAATTACCTCATTTGGCAACTCAAGAATTTTCTTGAGTTGCCCCAAGTGCTCAAAATCCGATTTTTCTTGGTTCTCCAAGCTTGTAGTGGGCTTATGCATGTTTTTAACAAAAGAGATGAAGTGTTTTGATGGGGTTTTGTGGTTTTAGTGAGGCGGTGAAGTGGTGGAGAGAGGAGGGCAACCAAGTGAGAGGAGGGAGGGAAAATGAAGGAGAAAATAATGGAGGAAACAATGAACAATGGATCATGGAGACCCCTCACCTCTCTCTCTCCTCTCTCTCTCTTGCCCATGCTTTATTGTTTAATGTTTTTCTTTTTCTTTTCTTTTCTTTTCTTTTCTATTCTTCTCTTTTAAAATTAAAACCATGCATGATAAAAAGAAAGAAACCATGAAAGAAAATGTAACAAGTGTGAAAAATGACTTGGTGCATGTCATGTGCACAAAACCGGATTAACGCAAGATTAACGATATTTAATCGCGATTAGCATTAAAATAGTGTATAATAAATTATAAAAATCTAAAATTTGCCTAAATCACATAAAAACACTCTCATTTCAGTAATTCCTATAATTTTCCAAATATTTCCCGATTTATCGGTATTTAATTATACCGCACAATAAAATATTCATAATATTTATTATTTAATTATAAAAATTCCCCAAAATAATATTTTATTTTTCTGAAATGTTACAGTCTTCCCTCCTTAAAGAAATTCGGTCCCCGGATTTAAATTTAAACTCCCCCAATTTCTAAAACATTTCAGTAAAATGATCAAGTCGTCGGGGTTCCGAAATTATGAATACATAAAACGCATCATAGCGCAATGCATGCGCATGAAAAATGAGTAGATAACTCAAAATCAAAACTCCGTCAAGCATCCCGCAATCATCGGAGTTATGGTGAAGACACCAATGTCAAAGCCCAAAACGAAAACAATTATGATATACATATACAATGCAAGTAAACATCATTAAAATATCTGAAAGGAATGCATACGAAACTCTTTTCCAATTGCTGTGCGATGCGTGTATCACTGTACAGTAGTGGACGTCTATTGTAAGAAAATAACTATATATATGTATATATATATCCTTTGTTTAACATACACGTTCCGCCGTTTTGAAAATAATTTAGAAGGGTTTCCTATGTTAAATGTCTTGTGTCATCTCAGACACGTAGGTAAATATTGAGACTATAGCTCCTTTTTGGAAATCCTTTCGATAACTATCAATGCATTCAAAAGATATCCAGGTACTGTCCCCTGACTAGTCCTGCTCATCTACTATACCAAATAGCAAATATCATAAAAGCGTATTGCTCCAACCGAAATCAATCCCAAAATATGCATAAGAATGCCGCGTGCGTCTGGTGCGCATGGAAATCGAAATCAATAAATATGCCATACAAGCACAGAAACAAAATCTAAGTGCAACGGGTGTGCACGAAACACTTGTCAAAGGCAACGGGTGTGTCTGACAGCAATATCAGGTGCATCTGATATGCACGAAGACTCTCGATTTAGTGCATTTGGCGTGCACCAAAATCGCATCAAGCGCCCAAGTATGCGCAAGAATCCAAATCAAGTGCACAAGGTGTACGAAAACAAATATCGAATATCACAATCGAAATCGACGGTATATAACATATCTCAATCCAAATCAGGTATACCGTGGTATATAATCTCATAACCATGTGCACCAGTGTGCACAAAATCAAATCAAAATACTAAAAGTTCATGAAAACTATGCCGAAAGCATAAGTCAAATCACATACATACCATAGGCATGGAATCAAAATCAACATCTCGAATGACATCAATTCGAAGTCAAGTGCAACAGTGGTGCACAAAATCTCAATCATGCAAATAAATCGCCCAAAATGCCGAAATCAAAGATGGCGGAAACAGTCCCGCTCTGGCACATCCTCTAAAGATCTCTGGCCAACTGTCATGGTCACTCGTAATATGTCTCGTCGACGATGCCGAACTCTGGCCTACTGGGTGTGCGTAATATGAGTGATCCTGGATCCAAGTCTTCTCGTATAGTATTCCAGAAAGATCTTGTCGGGGTCTCTCCCGAATCTCGTTTCTGCCGAACTGCCCGGAAGTCGTCATCCTTTACTAAATCCGTTTCTTGTTCCGGAACGGCTGTGTACTCATCGCGACTCCTTCTTAAAGATATATCCATGTACAACGCCTCTGCATGCGTATCACATCTCTGATGTCAGCGGAGTAGAACGACATCTCATCAAGATCTCGTACGAACCTCTTACTCCACTTCTCTCTAATGTCGACTGATTTGGACTCGTCTCTTCGTGGCTGCATGGACTGCGCTCCAACGGCTATACTCGTATCTGGAGTCTCCCAAGCAATGTATCCCATCAAATGATATCCGAATGACGTCGAACCTTTCGATCGATTCGTCAAAATTCCATAATCCCCCAAGAGCTCAACATCTTGAGTACAGTTTAATAGTATTCAGGTACATGCCACAGTACCTATGGACCAGCCGTAGAAGGGCAAACCCAAGCCTCATTAATGGCACCACGGAACTGTTGAAAACCCTAAGGTTTCAAAGCGTTCTCATGGTCATTATATCGAGTTAGGGTTTCATTCTTTTAGAGGGTCCACGGAATTACTTGCATGTTTCTCCGAATACTTTAAACTTGGAAAAATAGGTTTCTGACATTCGATCGTCTTCTATCGACTCCCAACATACCTGCGTGAAGTCGTTTCTAGCTGGAATCAATAAATTTGATGACCTCGCATCGGGGTAGGCAACGAATCACATGTCCTAGTCATTCCTCCTTGGGTGGCTAGCGACCTTCTATTATATCTCTAAGTATAACTCGTGCGGCATTAGCTTCAAGCATCTGGGGCGATATCTCGTCATTCGCAGAAGCAACTGGCTCATTTTTCCGCACACTGAACAGTGCCTCAATCATCTGTTAGTTATATGTATGCCCTAGAGGCCATTGCTATACATACGATGTATATTGTAGTGGATGCTTAAACATATATAGTGAGGACTTTCTTGCTCGACATGATAGTATACTATCTGGTTGCTCTTTATCTTAACATGTACTCTGATTGTCTCTTTGTTACATGTTGATAAAGCCCTTAGGATGAGTACTTGACTACCAGGATTATGATGCAGATCATAATAGTGGGGACAGTGTAGTCGCTAAGTACATCCTTCAAATATTCCTAGTCGTAGGTGTATCGAGACAGGGCGTCGATATACCAAAGTAGACTAGCGTATAGCTTCTCGACCCATATAGATGGGTAATGGATGATCCCATATCCATTGGTGTTTGATATCAGAGACAGTATACGGGTGCTCAGTGGAGACTGGGTACACTGGACGGACTCGCCGAGAACTCCCAGATGGTATTATATCTCACGTCAGATGGCAGTTCTCTGGTGACACTGGTACAAGTTAGTCTGTAGACCCGAGATCGTCATAGAGTCTTGTGTGATTCCCACTGTGCTTTGATTTCCACCTTACCACGTTCAAGATAACGTGCAAAACGGTGGCTTTTGGGTATAGTCCCGAATCACATGGAGGCAATGAGCGATAGGAGGGGTTTCGTCTCTCCCGGTATAGGGAGTTGATGTTGCGCTGTGTTCAATTGGCTATAACAGGAAGTCCCTGGCCAGGGCTGCTTTAGAGATATACTGGTAAGTGTTATCAGTAGTTTCTCGACCCGTTATGAGCCTCATATCGACATGACTTATCGAGTTACTGGGGTCTGACGTTTACCACCCCTAGACGAGATATGCGACATATCATACGAAGAGACCGGACTGTACGGTAGTGTTACTGATTGGATTCACAGGAGTACGAGCAGGTTTGCTTGTTGATCATCTGATCGCTCAATACCCGGGTGGCTGTTACGTTTAGCAGACCGCTTGCGGCTTGTGGGTGTTTGATATGATCATCACCTGCTGCCGGCGTATTGACGAGTCTTTAGAGTCCTACACAAGGGTTTCCTGGCTCAAGCGAAACGGAGTAGGAGCACATATGTGATATGTGCGGGACCGAGATTGATACGATATAAGATACCGTATTGTATTCTTGCGATTTGTGACATTGGTCGGTTGTATGCGATATAGCCGGGTTATCGGATCAAGTGTTGATTCGGTAAATTGTTACACATGATCTTAGTCGGTTATATGTGATATAGACGGATTATTAAATCAAGAGTTGATTTGATAATCTAATGTATAATTATATATTAGATATATTACATTACATTAACTGGTATTAGCTCACTTATGATTTCTTTTCTCACTTGATGTGCACATTGTATATATGTGATATGTATATTTGTGTACATGTATTGTGTCATGCTTGATGATACATGCAAGATGGGTGTATGAGACTTAAACCATGCTAGGGTTAAGTTAGGGTTTTATTTATTTCTTAAGTTATAACAAAAGAGAGAAGACTTGGTCAATGTTGTAATGCTTGGAAGAAGCTTGTAGAAACATTGACAAAGTCTACTCTTTTGTCATTCCTTAGGATATTTGTTAACCCAACCCTTAACCTTAGCCCTTGGTTAATTCTCTACATGAGTTAGGCATGAGGGCTTAACTCATCCATGGTTGAAATAATTCATTTGGATGAATTCATATGATGAGTTCTTCTTCTTCTTCTTCTTCCTCCTAAAAATCTTTCTAACTTCAATGGAGATATGAGATAAAATGTGAAAATCAATTCTAAAGTGAGCCCACTTCCTACTTCATCATCCTCTACTACTTGCCATTTAGTATAGGGTGTTTGCTTCACTAATTCCGTAATTAGTGAAGAGATAGCTTGTGTTAGTGTCTTCTCGACGTAGATCATCTTCGGCCTCAAAGTCTTCGATGCAAGCATGTTCGTTTCTTCATTGGATCCTCTCTAGAGTCCGGAGTTCACGATCGCAGCGAAAGGGACTACTACACGGAGCTATTGAAGTGAAGGACCGGTCTACAAAGGTTGTATTCCTTGCTCACTAGACTTGCAAAGTATTTGCATTTCTTATTCTGTCGATTTCTAGTAAACGATTCAATGTTCAGGGTTAGCTAGAACGGCAAATTTTTAATTTGGCATGGACGATACCTCCCGAAACCTTGTTGCCGTCTTAGGTAACCCTGATGTGGTATCAGAGCCATGCTAGAAATTTATACGGATTTTGTTAAGATTACGAAACTGAAACAACTCCGAAACTTGCAACGCGAAACTTAAGTTTCTGTCAATTTTAAAAGGGTTTCAGAAATTTTTTTAAACAGTGCAGAATGTTGTATATGATACACCATGAACACACAAGAAATTTCACCCCACCTCCTCAGAAAATGGCCGGCGACAAGCCCAGAGATTCCGGCGACCTCGGTTAATTAATGGAGGAACAGGTTAAATTTTTGGGTGTGTTCCAGGTACTTGGGTTTGGTGTTTCAGGTGTTGTTTGTTTTTGCTAATTTTGCATGTGATGTAATCTTACACTATAAACAATTCGGAGTGTTTCGTATTCGTATTTTTAACATTGTTTCGGGTTATTCACATATTGTCTAGGCGAAGTTAAAAAGTTCGATCGGATGTCAAAAACCTATTTTTCCAAGTTTAACGTATTCGGAAGAACATGCAAGTAAGTCTATGAACCCTCTAGAAGAATGAAACCCTAACTTGACTTTTTGGATCACGGAACCGTGGTCAAACCCTAGGGTTTGTCGTAGTTCCGTGGCGACATGAGTGAGGCTTGCGTTTGCCCTTCTACGGCTGGTGCATAGGTACCGTGGCATATTCTTGGTATTATTAAAACTGTGCTCAAGTGTTGAGTTGTCAGGAAATTGTGGGACTTTGATGAATCGATCGAAAAGTTTAACGTTCGTCCGGGTATCATGTGATGGGATACAATATTTGGAATCCACACGTAGTTATGAGATAACTAATTTGAATGTTATAAATCTAGCAATTTAGTCTCATTTGATCGGTTATCATGGGATTTTGATGTGATCAAAAGTTCGTCGCAATCACGTAGCGTACGCGGATACTCGCCGGGTAACCTTACTAGATTGCTACCCCCCATAGCCTCGACCAAGTGACTGTAGGAGAACCCCATCGCCAAAAGCATCCGTTCGGGTGCTCGCGGCAGCGGTGTTCCGCCTTAGTGCACTTCGTTGACGGCATCGGGGGGTGCGGCCGTCTACTAAAGTTTCCGACGAGCATTCGATCAGGATGTCAGGAATCTTGTTGAATTGCCCGACTAGATATTAAAAGGTGTTTTCAATATCGAGACTAAAATGCGGGGTTTATAATTGTTAGGCATGCGATGTCTAAGGAATTCATTTGGTTAGGCATGTGATGTCTAATGTGGTTGCGGATTCCAACTGTTGTAGTTTTTCACTTTCTTTTCTGCGACCGTAAGTGTAATATGTGGTGTATCGCCGGTTTCGATGCTATATGTCAACGACAATTCGGATAGGCATATTTACTTACGTTGATGACATGTGATGTTATGTTTTGCTGTTATATGTTATATTGGATCTTCGTGTTTTGAATAGCTAGGGGTTTTATGTGAGATGAGAGTTTTTATTTTCATTCATGTAAAATTCATTGTATGTAATATTCTTTTATTGGGGCACTTCCGGGTTGAGGATGATGTCACCATTGTATATTATTTACTTTTCCGCACTAGGATAGACCCAAGGCGGGGAGCACAAGTAACCGGGTTCTAGGGTCCAGTGGGAGACCATCTCGAGGAGTCGAGACCGGGTCTCCTAACTCTAGAATTGGTAGGGTTGCTTGCCGCTCTCGTAGGGATCTAGGGGTGTGGGATTGTCTATTCATCATGACCGTGGAATCCGTGTTTTATACAGGCTTAATATAAAACCCGGAAATCCAAGTATATCCAATATTTCATATGTTTTTTTCTGCTGCGATATCTGTGATGTGATCATTTGATATATTGATGAGATGAATACAGGATATAATATATGTGATATATTATATAGACGTTGCTTATGTTTTACACCCGTGCTAGCACTGCCCCGCTCTGCCATTAGTTACCTAACCTAATGGTGCATGAGGGGACATCGAGGTGAATGTAGATGGCATAAGCGTACGTTGTATTTATCTGTGATGTTTAGGTAACTTAAAATGATAGGACATCATTAATGAGATTAATGAAATAAAATAAACCTAAAGATGTTGTAGAAACTTGTCTCGAAAACTGGTAGTTCTAGTTCTTGCTTTGCATAGTGGTATTTGTAGAATATCCGGCACCTTATTCGACAAGGAAAGAGCCGAGATCCCTTCACCGGGAGTGACCTCTTTAGTGAAACTAGCAGATGCTATAACACTCGGTTTGTCTTTTGATTGCTTTTCTAGTTCTTGCTTTGCATAGTGGTATTTGTAGAATATCCTGCACCTTATTCGATAAGGAAAGAGCCGAGATCCCTTCACCTGGAGTGACCACTTTAGCAAAACTAGTAAAAGCCTAAAAAACACTCCTTTTCAAAATCACTCAATTCTAAAACGATATCAAGTTCATTATGCAAAAGGATTTCTTAAAAACCTGTCGTAGCCCTCCGTCATTTCAGATAAGTACTTCATAATATTCGTACTACGTTTGTTGGCTTTCGTCAAGGCGTAGTGTGCGGTAGCTATTTATTCTTATCTTCATAAGCATATGATGCGATTGAGTTAGAGTAGTCGTGCGACTTTGTTGGCTTTCGTCAAGGGTCGTACGGGTGGGTTTAATTCAATCAGGAAATGTACGGGTTGAACTTGACTAGTAGCCTATGGTTTGTTGGCTTTCGTCAAGGTCATAGGATACTAGGGGTAAAACATTATCGGGAATTTCAAGTGTTGAAATTTGCAATGAGATTGCATACCTCCTATGAGATAGTTGGATCCCGATACCCACTGCGAGTAAGAGTTACTCTTGGGAGAGTTTTACACATTACAATTAGCCGATCAAGTAGGTGTCTAGAATGGTGTTAACGGGATTACGCCTATGGGAAAATGAGGTTTATTTTAATTAGGTCCGTGCGAAAGCACGGGGAACCTCCCTCAAAGTTCCGGCACTGGCCTGGCTGAAAGATTGTGTAACATTTCAGAAAATATAAAATATTATTTTTGGAATTTAATATTAAAATAATATATTTCCCGAAAACTGCTTGATTTGCGAAATTGGGGTTTCCGAAAAAGGGTATAAATATATACCAATAATTATGAAATAAATCGAAATTAAAATGAATTATTCATTTAATAATATATTTTAAGGATTTGGCATTTTTAGAATTTATTATATGCAGTTTCGATAAAAACCCGATTAGTGCACTGCTAATCGCGATTAGGCCCAATCCGTGTTTCTACAGTTCCCATGGCTAGTGCACCATGTCATGTTACATTTGGTTACATGTTGTTGCATTTGTGTTGTTTTATGGGTATTATGTGATTTGGTTTTGAAATTTGAAAGAGAAAAGAAAAAGTAATGAAAAAGGGTTAAAAAGGGTATGATTGGGGGGAGAGAGAGTGTGTGAATAAGTCAAAGAGGGGGGGCTGCTGCCTAATCCTTTCCCCCCATCATTTTTCTTCTCCCTGTTCATCTTCCTCAACCCCACCTCCTTCCACTTAAAGCCCTAGATCCATCTCTAAATAATCCCCAAAACCCTAAACCCCTTTCACAAAAGTTGATCCCCTCTTCACCCTCTACACATTGGACCAAGCAAAGTTCGATTTTGGTGACTTTGGTCGAGCTAGGGTTTTCTTGGGTTGCCATGGGAGGTATATCTCTTTCCATGTTAGTTTAGTTTAAATTCCTAGCATTTTGGTTTAACTTAGAACTCGTTTAGTGATGGATTTGTGAACTTGGAAATTCCAAGAGAAGGAATAGGGTTCGAGTTGTGTTGTGATGATATAGGGGCTGTTAATAAGACTTGAGTGGGGTTTCTGCTGGACTAGGATAGAAAATACGGATTTTGGATTTGAGTTCATGTCGGTTTTGTAAGAAAATTGGGTGTGCAGGGAAATCTGGAGCAACCTAGGGAATTTTTGAGAGTAGCAAACAATACCAGAGACCCATTTTAGACCAGAGGAGACCACCATGACAAAACGAAGCCCAACTGAGCATGGTGGGCCGAGCTCGCCGGATTTGCTACGGGTGGGGCCGGCCACTTGGTTGGCTGGGGTGTCGGGGTTGGTCCAGTAGGTCATATACACTATGTACATCACCCTAGACTTGTTTGCTTAGCTTTTTTTTGACCTGAGTCAAAATCTGGGAGAATTTTAGTGTGATTTTAGCTATGGTTTTCCGTATTTTTAATGCTAAGTTTTGATATTTGGATTTGTATTTGGTTGTCGCATGTTTGTACATCAACAACAAGGGTTGTTTGGTTGATTTTGTACGCGTAAGCTATAGGTTCTAACCTATAAGCAAGGCGCGTGCCGTTTTGGATTTCAGAACTTGATTTTAATAGCGTAACGTTATGTGTTGTTATTGTAGGTACCTTCACATGGATTCCGAAGTGACGGACCGTGGCGTCAACGACTTCGGCAAGCGAAGACTACAGTGAGTAGATCTATATCTACCGGGGAAGTCGGGTGGATGGCGTATAGCACCGCCGCAAAGTTTTAATGGAAACTGATTTATAGATTATGGTTAAGGAAACCTAGATTTGGAAACTAGGGTTAGAGTTAAATGATAGTTAGTGAAACCATATTAGAAACTAAGGATAGTTAGAAGTGATATAATACGACTAATATATGATGACGGGATTTGAGGAAGATATTTGACAATATTGCCGTTTAGGATACTATAGGACTGGATAGTCGACGTAGATGTGTCATCCGAACCATACATATTTCTAAACTGAAGAATCGTATGCATCTTTTAAACAGATACCTTGAGGGACGTTACGGAATTTCAAATGATATCTTTTCCTTAAAAACATCGTAACCCCTATTTTCAAAACTACGATTCGCTTCTTTAAAACTCTGATTGTATGGTTCGGGTGTGTATGTTAGATTAGAAACTTATACTTATAGTAGAAATAGAATGTTTATGTAAACTCGACTTGATGTGAGATATAAATGCGATGAAAAGAATATAAGACGAATATGATGATCTGATGATATGTTGGTATACGGATGCGAGTCGATTGAGACGATTGATACCTTGTCGGTCCCCTGATATGAGATCGTTATGGATGTGACCTGGGATATAGGTATATAGATGTGTATATATATATATATATATATATATATATAGAATGTTGTGAATCATGGATGATAGGCCGTACGTGATATTAGGCCGTACCCTCATTGTCTTATAGGTGGATAGGATCCCTATTAGCTTGATGCCGCCGTACGTGATGAGTTTGACTTGAGGTTTGATCCATACTCTTAACTAGAGGATTCCGTACGATGGATTATACCGTACGTGATGTTGTGAGGCTAGATGCCGATTGATAGATTCACCGACTCGGTCATGTTAGATACGTATATCCGTCAGCATTTGCATACGATTTACCTTATGCTGCATTCATGTTATTCGGATCGCAATACTTATACTTATGCTTGTGCACCTACACCATTATCGATGATGCGTATGTTACACTTACACAGATTTGCCGGCTCACAAACTTCATCATCGATAATTGCCATGTCACTACACAGTAGGATTGCTGCATCATGATATGACTCTTCGCATAACATACTTGCGTATATACCCACTTGTACACTCATACTTGTGTATATATATATCTTTGTGCATTCATGCATACATACATACTTATTGCACATACATAGACAATGTTGCATTTGACTTTGGAGAAATTGGGAACCGCGGTATATATTTAAAAACTAAAATCATTTTAAAAGAGTGTATTTCCCTTAATATGTCATATTACTGTTCCATGTTGCATGATATACGGAGATGCTTAATTTCTATCATATGTCGCATACATCGTGCTTTATGATTTTACGCATTGAGATATGCTGTTTTCATGAGATTTCTGGATTTGAGAACCGTAGCTATTTCAAAAGAAAGTACGTACTGTTTTAAAAACCCGGTTTCTCTTGATATGATATTTCAGTATGTCCACCATGCGTTTTCTCGGTTCTGAGACGTGTGACATGTGAAACCCGATTCGAGGAGCTGGATGAGGCCGATTGCGGGTACATGGTAGACCCGGTGTGGTATCCTGGGGCGAGAACGGATCGCTGTGCAGTAGACGGTGAGCCTGGCAGAGGGACTACTACCTACCGGTGATTGATTGGATCTGGCGGTTATCCGGAGGATACTGACCAGAGACGAGAGATAGATATGGGTTGACCCGTACTGCCAGGGCCGAGGGCCGATTCCGCAGACGGAACCCGAGGGCCGAACCGGACTAACGGAGCCCAAGATATGAGGATTTACGTGTCGATGCTGGACACAGGTTTCATGATGTTTTCGAATGTCGAGGTTGGACACTCCGATTCCATGATTTTTATGTGTCGCGAGGGACACACTTTGATTTATATCCTCATATTTTCATTCATACACTTTTATGATATTTCCATGCATGATATTGTTGTACATTGATTATATGGTGGACGAGATCCACATGCACACATACATTGATCATATGGTTGGATGATATCCGCATACACATAGGTGTTGTTCACATTGTTGGCACATATACGACCCGGTCACCCTAGATATCATAGTATTACCTTTATGATATAGTTGACCTAGGAGTCGTTGTTTATTCGATTTCTACTTATAGATGTTTTTCTACTCACGAGTTGGCAACTCAATCCCGTTGTGCCACATTTATTGCAGGTTGACCACACGGATCAGTAGCGGCTTCGCTGGCACACAGTTGCATTCGGGTGATTTTCATTGGTAGGTGGGACATTTGTATCGTACCCACTCTTGAATTCATATTTCATATTGTATTTTGTCAACTCCATCAAATCAAAACTAGTATTTGTATAAGTAATGAGACTTAGCAAGACTTGCAGTGCGAGACTTGAGCGATGGGTTTCATGTTAGCTTTTGGTGTTTATGTCTTGCTTATTTCTTTATCTTTTATGGTGATCTTCGTCGTTGGCCGTCGTATACTTATATATACTTTCTTGCGTGGTTGTGATCCGCCGGTCGGTGAAGAGCTAGCTCCCGCTTGGGGATGCCTTTATCTTTACCTTGTATTTGTGGTTTTGGATCAAAATATAAAAAGAAGGTGCTGCCTAAATTTTTTTAAAAGACGAAACATGTTTTCAAACTAGTAAATTTCACTTGCATTATTTATGTTCCTTTTTCCATGCATTTATGAAAACTTGATTTCATTATACCTTTATTTCAAAACTTCACTCTTATTTTCTTAAAAGGGTTTAGATTTCTGGGTTTCAGCTTACTTGAACTCTGTTACGCCTTTAGACATTGCGTGATTCAAGTGCTGGTCACGAGCTAATATTTCGGGTCGTGACAAAGTTGGTATCAGAGCGCTAGGTTTAACCTTTGTTCGAGTCTATGTTTGACTATGCGGAGTCTAGGGCGGGTATGTATTTCGGAACCTAGGCTTGACCTTACAGAACTTAGACTTGAACGGGGGGGGGGAGGGTATTAGACCCGAACTTTTGTTTCATAGGCTGACCCTGATTGATGGTGTAAGTTGCTTGAGTAGAGTAACGTACCGTACGTATGTTCCGCGGCATATTTACAATACGATACTCCACTTAAGAAACCTTAGGATGTACATATTTTGAGATCTATGATTCTCTTCGTACCCATGATTATACATCCATTTGAGATCCTTGATTCTATTTGTTTCCATGATCATACTCTCATTGATGTTGTTCCTTCTTATGATCATGTATCCATTCTGGATCTGTCGTTTCCTTTCATGCCGTTGGTATGCCTTCTTCGACACTTGATTGAGGTTCCTATCACCATGGTTTGAGCGCAAATTGAGCCGCTGCTTGTGATGCGGTCAGGGAGAGCTCGTCATGGATGAGGACTGACCATCGTTTTTTTTGGTGACACGGGAATGTCTCGATTTAGCATTTGTGTTGTGACCTCTCGGGTGAGGCGAGTATTTGGTTTTGCACCGGATGATCGGGCCATTGATAGAGCTGCCAGTTGCTAGAGGATTGTTGATGTACAACCTACCTTGGAGATTGTCGTTTACCGTGCACACAGATGACCCAGCTGTTGCTGAGATTAATAGGACGTCGCTTCCAGAGCTTACGAGCTGAGATCGCCGGAGCTTCCAGGCAGAAATGCGACAGATGATAGCTAGTCTACCCCGAGTTGAGAGATGAAGGTGACTCATCAGATTGATGCGCCGACGCAGGCCCAGTTGAGTTGAAGATTCCCAGTGTGGAGAGAGTCTTTCTTAGATCTAGAGCAGACCGATCCAGAGATGACTGTTGATGTATCGCTTTTCCTGGAGGATTGTGGCATTGTTTAGCATGCGGGTGAAGGGTATTCACATGTTGTATATGCGAAGTTAAAAAGTTCTAATGAATGTCAGAAACCCATTTTTCCCAAGTCTAGAGTGTTCGGAGGAACATGCAAGTGATTCTGTGTACCCTCTATAAGAATGAAACCCTAACTCGACATGATGACCATGGAACCGCTTTTGAACCTTAGGGTTTGCAGCAGTTTAGCGGTGCCATCAGCGAGGCTTGGGTTTGCCCTTCTACGGTTGGTCCGTAGGTACTGTGGTATGTACCAGATATTATTAGACTGTGCTCAGGTGTTGAGTTTTTGGGAAATTATGGGGCTTTCCTGACTCGATCGAAAAGTTTGACGTCGTCCGGATACCATGTGATAAGAGACCAGTAAACTGACTAGCTTTGGATAGAAGACCTCTCCCAGATGCGTTGTGAGCTGATCGAGAACGGACGAGTATTGAGCATTCCTCTGATGGTTGGGACGAGTTCCCGAAGACGTGTTCGGCCAGATATCTTCTACAGAGCGATGAAGATACCGAGTTCATGACTTCGAGTCCGTGTGAGAGACATCGGATTGACCATGGCCAAGAACCGTTGCAGTGCGCAGATAGCATAACGTGACGTCAAAGTGGACGATGATATAGACGAGTGGAACCAGAGGTTTGTGCGGGATGCTGACGAGCTGTTGTTACTCCCCGTCGAGATTAGAGTCCTGATGTGCATACAGAGGCGTTGGGATGCGGCCAATTCCCGAGGAAATGTTGTGTGGAGAACGCAGATGTCCAGAAAACGAGAGCAGATTATATAGGAGTACCAGCCTCCGTACAGTTCGTCATAGGCGAGATCGGAAGAGACCTTGAGCAGGATTCCTTCCAGGAAACTGCTACAATGAGATTTGCACCCAGGATCAGTTGTGTCACGTGTATTCAGAGAGCCAGAGGCCAACGCCAGTGACGTGCTGCTTTACGAGTGGTCGTGATGATTGACCGAGAGTTGACCAGAGGAGTGCCAGAACGGAATCGTCCCCGTTAGCACATCTGACTAGGCCGATGAGCCGATGGATTGCGAGATTGGTAATCCGAAGAGAAAAATGAGGACCTAGAGACAGAGGACGCCAGACCGTGAGCAGGAGGCAAGCAGATGTTCTTGTTCTGCCAGTTTTAGGCGCACCGGGTTATTCTTCGACATTGTAGGAGGTGTACCTCAGTGTCATTTATAGCGATTTACGTTTGTGATCTGAGTATCATGCTTATATCGCTTGGATTTGAGTTTTGATGATGAGTTTCATGATATTGATTTTCGTGCACCATGGTTGCACCTACCGGGTATTTATATTTTGTGCATGGTTATTGCACTTGAGATATGTTTTTATACCCCGTTGTGTTGGCTTATGATTAGTGCATATTTATTGCACTTAATATTGATTTTGTGCTTTGGTTGCACCCGATTTATGCCTTTGGGCATTCGTTTTACCAGATTTGGATTTTCGCGTATGTTGGGCACATGAAATGAGATGTGGTTTTGTGGACACCGGATGCACTCAATTGGGATTTTCATTCGTGCACATTAGTTGCACTGGATGCACTCTAGATGCACTTGATATTGTTTTCATGCACACCCATTGCACTGGACAGATGCTTTCGTGCACACCTGTTGCACTGAGTTTTGCTTTTATGCATATTGTGGCATTAGTAATTGGATTTGATTTCCGTGCACACCAGATGCACACGATTATTGGATACGCCTTTTGAGGCTGATTTTGCTTTTGAGCACCTTGTTTTCATGATAGGCACTATATTATGAAGTAGCCAAACATGACTGATCCGAGGACAGTACCTGAGTACTTTGCATGCATTAAAAGTTTACCAAGAGGTTTTTGAAAAAGAGCTATAGTCTCGCTATTTCCTACGTGTCCGTGAGAGACACGAACGTTTATAAAGGAAAAACCTTTTGGGCTATTTTGAAAACGACGGAACTTGTATTTAGGAAAACATATATGGACATGTATTATTATTTTAAAAATGAGCGTCCGTCACTTATGCCGTGAGTTATGCATTCACGCGGCGATTTAGAAAATATTTTTGCATGAGTTTTATTTAATTTTTGAAAGTTTTCCAAAGATGCGTACTATACACGTATTATAGTATTTGACTAGTGTATATTGGATTTCAGTAGTGGATTTCGAGATCTGTATCTCTATTGTAACTTCGAGGATATGCGCGCAAATCCGATGAATTGCGTTACGCTTGACGGAGTTCGGTTTTGAGTTTTATACTCGTTTTCATGCGCACTTGATGCGTTATGTTATTTCTGGATCTTCCAGGATTTCGGAGCCCTGTTGATTTGAGTTGATTATTGAAATGTTTTAGATTTTGGGGGTTTAAATTTAAATTGGGACCGAATTTCTTTAAGGGGGGAAGATTGTAACATTTCTGAAAATATAAAATATTATTTTGGAATTTAATATTAAAATAATATATTTCCCCAAAACTGCCCGATTTGCGAAATTGGGGTTTTCGAAAAAGGGTATAAATATATACCAATAATTGTGAAGTAAATGGAAATTAAAATGAATTATTCATTTAATAATATATTTAAAGGATTTGGCATTTTTAGAATTTATTATATGCAGTTTCGATAAAAACCCGATTAGTGCACTGCTAATCGCGATTAGACCAAATCCGTATTTCTACAGTTCCCATGGCTAGTGCACTATGTCATGTTACATTTGGTTACATGTTGTTGCATTTGTGTTGTTTTATGGGTATTATGTGATTTGGTCTTGAAATTTGAAAGAGAAAAGAAAAAAGGAATGAAAAAGGGTTAAAAAGGGTATGATGGGAGAGAGAGAGAGTGTGAATAAGTGAGAGAGAGGGGGGGCTGCTGCCTAATCCTTTCCCCCCATCATTTTTCTTCTCCCTCTTCATCTTCCTCAACCCAACTTCCCTCCACTTAAAGCCCTAGATCCATCTCCAAATAATCCTCAAAACCCAAAACCCCTTTCATAAAAGTTGATCCCCTCTTCACCCTCTACACATTGGACCAAGCAAAGTTCGATTTTGGTGACTTTGGTCGAGCTAGGGTTTTCTTGGGTTGCCATGGGAGGTATCTCTCTTTCCATGTTAGTTTAGTTTAAATTCCTAGCATTTTGGTTTAACTTAGAACTCGTTTAGTGATGGATTTGTGAAATTGGAAATTCCAAGAGAAGGAATAGGGTTCGAGTTGTGTTGTGATGATATAGGGGCTGTTAATAAGACTTGAGTGGGGTTTTTGCTGGATTGGGATAGATAATACGGATTTTGGATTTGAGTTCATGTCGGTTTTGTAAGAAAATTGGGTGTGCAGGGAAATCTGGAGCAACCCAGGGAATTTTTGAGAGTAGCAAACAATACCAGAGACCCATTTTAGACCAGAGGAGACCACCATGACAAAACGAAGCCCAACTGAGCATGGGGGGCCGAGCTCGCCGGATTTGCTAGGGGTGGGGCCGGCCACTTGGTTGGCTGGGGTGTCAGGGTTGGTCCAGTAGGTCATATACACTATGTACATCACCCTAGACTTGTTTGCTTAGCTTTTTTTTTTGACCTGAGTCAAAATCTGGGAGCATTTTAGTGTGATTTTAGCTATGGTTTTCCGTATTTTTAATGCTAAGTTTTGATATTTGGATTTGTATTTGGTTGTTGCATGTTTGTACATCAACAACAAGGGTTGTTTGGTTGATTTTGTACGCGTAAGCTATAGGTTCTAACCTATGAGCAAGGCGCGTGCCGTTTTGGATTTCAGAACTTGATTTTAATAACGTAACGTTATGTGTTGTTATTGTAGGTTCCTTCGCATGGATTCCGAGGTGACGGAGCGTGGCGTCAACGACTTCGGTAAGCGAAGACTACAGTGAGTAGATCTATATCTACCGGAGAAGTCGGGTGGATGGCGTATAGCACCCCCGCAAAGTTTTGATGGAAACTGATTTATAGATTATGGTTAAGGAAACCTAGATTTGGAAACTAGGGTTATAGTTAAATGATAGTTAGTGAAACCATATTAGAAACTAAGGATAGTTAGAAGTGATATAATACGGCTAATATGTGATAACGGGATTTGAGAATGATGTTTGACAATATTTCCGTTTAGGATACTATAGGACTGGATAGTCGACGTAGATGTGTCATCCGAACCATACATATTTCTAAACTGAAGAATCGTATGCATCTTTTAAACAGATACTTTGAAGGACGTTACGGAATTTCAAATGATATCTTTTCCTTAAAAACACCGTAACCTCTATTTTCAAAACTACGATTCGCTTCTTTAAAACTCTGATTGTATGGTTCAGGTGTGTATGTTAGATTAGATGCTTATACTTATAGTAGAGATAGAAGGTTTATGTAAACTCGACTTGATGTGAGATATAAATGTGATGAAAAGAATATAAGACGAATATGATGATCTGATGATATGTTGGTATACGGATGCGAGTCGATTGAGATAATTAATACCTTGTCGGTCCCCTGATATGAGATCGTTATGGATGTGACCTGGGACATAGGTTTATAGATGTATATATATATATATATATATATATATATATATAGAATGTTGTGAATCATGGATGATAGACCGTACGTGATATTAGGCCGTACCTTCATTGTCTTATAGGTGGATAGGATCCCTATTAGCATGATGCCGCCGTACGATGATTTTCTGTATGTGATGAGTTTGACTTGAGGTTTGATCCATAACCTTGACTAGAGGATGCCGTACGATGGATTATACCGTACGTGATATTGTGAGGCTAGATGCCGATTGATAGATTCACTGACTCGGTCATGTTAGATACGTATACCCGTCAGCATTTGCATATGATTTACCTTATGCTGCATTCATGTTATTCGCATCGCATTACATATATTTGTGCTAGTACACCTGCACCATTATCGATGATGCGTATGTTACACTTACACAGATTTTCCGGCTCACACACTTCATCATCGATAATTGCCATGTCACTACACAGTAGGATTGCTGCATCATGATATGACTCTTCGCATAACATACTTGCGTATATACCCACTTGTACACTCATACTTGTGTATATATATATATCTTTGTGCATTCAGGCATACATACATACTTATTGCACATACATAGACGATGTTGCATTTGACTATGGAGAAAGTGGGAACCGCGGAATATATTTAAAATCTGGAATCATTTTAAAAGACTGGTTTTCCCTTAATATATCATATTATTGTTCCATGTTGCATGATATACGGAGATGCTTACATTTCTATTATATGTCGCATACATCATGCTTTATGATTTTACGCATTGAGATATGCTGTTTTCATGAGATTTCTGGATTTGAGAACCGTGACTTTTTCAAAAGAAAGTACGTATTGTTTTAAAAACCCGGTTTCTTTTGATATGATATTTCAGTACGTCCACCATGCGTTTTCTCGGTTCTGAGACGTGTGACATGTGCAACCCGATTCGAGGAGCTGGATGAGGCCGATTGCGGGTACATGGTGGACCCGGTGTGGTATCCTGGGGCGAGAACGGATCGCTGTGCAGTAGACGGTGAGCCTGGCAGAGGGACTACTACCTACCGGTGATTGTTTGGATCTGGCGGTTATCCGGAGGATACTGACCAGAGACGAGAGATGGATATGGGTTGACCCGTACTGCCGGGGCCGAGGGCCGATTCCGCAGACGGAACCCGTGGGCCGATCCAGACTAACGGAGCCCAAGATATGAGGATTTACGTGTCGATGCTGGACACAGGTTTCATGATGTTTTCGAATGTCGAGGTTGGACACTCCGATTTCATGATTTTTATGTGTCGCGAGGGACACACGTTGATTTATATCCTCATATTTTCTTGTATACACTTTTATGATATTTCCATGCATGATATTGCTGTACATTGATTATATGGTGGACGAGATCCACATGCACACATACATTGATCATATGGTTGGATGATATCCGCATACACATAGGTGTTGTTTACATTGTTGGCACATATACGACCCGGTCACCCTAGATATCATAGTATTACCTTTATGATATAGTTGACCTAGGAGTCTTTGTTTATTCGATTTCTACTTGTAGATGTTTTTCTACTCACGAGTTGGCAACTCACCCCCGTTGTGCCACAGTTATTGCAGGTTGACCGCACGGATCAGTAGCGGCTTCGCTGACACACAGTTGCATTCGGGTGCTTTGCATTGGTAGGTGGGACATTTGTATCGTACCCACTCTTGTATTCATATTTCATATTGTATCTAGTTAACTCCATCAAATTAAAACTAGTATTTGTATAAGTAATGAGACTTAGCAAGACTTGTAGTGCGAGACTTGAGAGATGGGTTTCATGTTCGCTTTTGGGGTTTATGTCTTGCTTATTTCATTATCTTTTGTGGTGATCTTCGCCGTTGGGCGTCGTATACTTATATATACTATCTTACGTGGTTGTGATCTGCCGGTCGGCGAAGTGCTAGCTCCCGCTTGGGGATGCCTTTATCTTTAACTTGTATTTGTGGTTTTGGATCAAAATATACAAAGGAGGTGCTGCCCAAATTTTTTTAAAAGACGAAACATGTTTTCAAACTAGTAAATTTCACTTGCATTATTTATGTTCCTTTTTCCATGCTTTTATGAAAACTTGATTTCATTATACCTTTATTTCAAAACTTCACTCTTATTTTCTTAAAAGGGTTTAGATTTCTGGGTTTCAGCTTACTTGAACTCCGTTACGCTTTTAGACGTTGCGTTATTCAAGTGCTGGTCACGAGCTAATATTTCGGGTCGTGATAGATTGGCGAACTTGTAAGGTGTAATTAATCCCGGCTAGTCTTTCCTTTTAGGGTTTGAAGGAAGATTTGACTAAAACAGTGGGAGCCATCCTGATTAGATAAATTAATAACCAATCTAATGTTGCAAGAGCATACGCTGAGTGTTTTCTTCTCTCTTTCTCCAGGTAGCGACCATGTCACGCCTTAATCAAGATAATAATACGGATGTATTGACCGAACCCGCTTGTTAAACTGAGCTGGGGAACGTTGGTCCCGCTCCAACTTATAATTGTTATAAGACCGAGCAGGAAATTGCGGATTACCAGAATTCTCGTGCCGCCCAAACGAAGAAAGTACATGATGATGCATCTTCTTTGGGTATGTTCATTACAGAGAACTATTTCTTAGTATCCTTTACGTCCTGGGTATGAGATACCGGATCAGGATCCCACAAATGTAATCTATTTCATAGGCTACAAATAGGTAGAGAACTGAGAATGGGTGATAAGTTTTAAGAGTTAGAAACAATACAATTGTTGTAGCCAAGTATGTTGGCAGTTATCACCCTGTATTACCAAATACATTAATTCTGAACGAATGTTATTAGATACGGAACCTGATATACAACATCATATCAGTCTCTTTATTTAGTAAAGAAGGATATAATTTTGTATTGTTGGATAATGTTTTGAACATTTCCTATATCAAGAGTTGATCGGTTCAGGTACGTTATTTAAAAGCATATACGTTCTAAATCAAACCACAGTTCTTAACGTACAGAACACACACAAGAGGAAGAGTTCAGAAATGAACAAATCCTTCTTGAGGCATTGTAGACTAGGTCATATCAATGCGACCGACTAGCTAAGTTACATTTAGATGCATATTTAAATCAGTTTGAACTTACATCTTGTGAAACTTGCCAGTCATGTCACAAAGATAAGATGACCATAGCTCCGTTTATTGGAAACAGAGAAAGAGTTAGTGAATTCTTGGGATTGATACATGCTGATGTATGAAGGTCCCTATCTACACATGCCAGGACTGGTTCTTTGTACTTCGTTACATTCACTGATGATCTTTCAAGATTCGAACATATGTTCCTGTTGAAACACAAGTCCGAAGCTATTGAGAAATTCAAAGAATATAAGTCAGAAGTAGAGAACCAAAACGGGTATAAGTATTATGTCCTATGATGAGATCAGGGAGGAGAATACTTGAGCACGGAGATCTTGGACTATTCTAAAGGAGAATGAGATTCTCTCTCAGCATTACTCCTCCGTATACACAATAACACGTTGGTATATCGGGGCGGAGCAGACGCACCCTATGTGATAAGGTGCGCTCTATGATGAGTACTACTGAGTTTCCTATTTCCTTTTGGGGGTTATGCACTTGAGAAGCTGCATACCTATTGAATAGGGTTCCAATCAAATCAGGTGCCTACCACTCCATATGTGATATGGTATGGGAAGAGCCCATCTCTTAAGTAAGTTAAGATTTGCGGTTGTCCGGCCTATGTCTAAAAGCAAAATCCGGACATGCTCGAGGCAAGGTCAGTTCTGTGGAAGTTTGTTGGATATCCCAAGCATTCGCAAGGGAATATCTTCTACCACACTGAAGAACAAAAGGTGTTTTGTTTCTCAGCATGCCACCTTTTGGAAATTAATTTCTTGTGAAGAAATTACTGATTATGAGGTAGAACTGGAAGGAGTTCTAGCTATACAAACTACAGCTGATGATTTGGTAGAACCGGAGGATTCAATAGTTCCCAACGAACCTCAGCCTCTCCGCCATCTGGTAGGGTTCCTCACCCACCTGAGAGATACTTCAGTTTTCTCTATGACAGTAGGAGCGAGGATTGCATCATGAGATGATGACCCAACTAGTTTCGAGCAGTCCATCAGGAGTGGGGACTCTGTGAGAATGGATGGATGCTAAGTGATCTGAGATGGAATGATACACCAACAAAGTATGGACTTTGGTTGTTTTATCTGAAGGGTTAAATCCCCATCAGGGCAAGTATATCTTGAGAAGATTACTTGGTGTACATGGAAAAATTGTGACTTTCAAAGCTAAGACTTGTTGCAAAAGGTTCTCGTCATCGACCAGATATGGATAATGATGAAACCTTTTCTAGTCCCTATGCTTAAGTCCATCCAGATCCTACTTTCCATTGCTACATACCATGACTACGATATCTGGCGGTTGGGTATCATGACAGCTTTCCTAAATAGTGATTTAGAAGGGAGCGTCTATAAGTACAGATCCAGAGGGCTTCGTAGACAGTGGGAGCAGCGGAAACGTGTGCAAGTTGCTTTAATGGGTTAAAGAAGGCATCGCGGAGTTGGAATGTCTGTTTTGATGTGGTAGTCAAAGAGTTTGACTTCATCAAAATGGTAGATGAACCTTGTATATACAAAAAGGTAGTAGGGAGTATGGTGGTGATCCTCGTATTGTACGTGGATGACATACTCTTGATAGGGAAGGAGTTTCCTATGCTACGCTCAGTCAATCTCCTCTTATCACAAGGATTCTCCATATAAGATCAAGGTGATACCTCCTAATTCCTGGGTTTGGATCTATGAGATAGATCTAAGTGGATGTTAGGATTCTCACTAGGTGTAGTGAGATGGTATCAATTGATCCTGGGGAGAATCACTGGATAGTTTCCAGGGTGGTAAGGTCGACTGAATGTCAGTCACAGGTATTGTCTTTACCCTCAGTGGAGGGACGGTATGTTGGAAGAGTTCCAAGGTGGATACCGTGGCATACTAGACGATAAAGGCTGGATACATTTCTACCAAGGATGCTACCAAAGAGGTAGTCTGGATGTATATTAGTTCATGAGATGAACTTCGTTCCTACCATTGTATGACAATAGAGTTGTGGCTTTGGCCTAGGAACCCCCGTCCAATCAGTGATCCAGATATATTCTTAGGCAGTATCACCTGATCATGGAGATGGATGATCTCCAGGGAGATCAAGGATAGGAGAGTAGACACAGAGGACAACACGGCGAATCCACTCACAAAGGCCTATTCCCAGGAGAGACTATTATGTGATGGTTGAGTATGAGATACTTAAACCACTGCTGATTGTAGGGTATGAGATACTACAACAGATGGCCCTAGTGCAAGTGGAAGATTGTTAGTTATATGTATGTCCTAGAGGCCATTGCTATACATACGATGTATATTGTAGTGGATGCTTGGACATATATAGTGAGGACTTTCTTGCTCGAGATGATAGTATGCTATCTGGTTGCTCTTTATCTTAACATGTACTCTGATTGTATTTATGTTACATGTTGATAAACCCCTTAGGATGAGTACTTGACTACCAGAATTATGATGCAGATCATACTAGTGTGGACAGTGTAGTCGCTAAGTACATCCTTCAAATGTTCCTAGTCGTAGGTGTATCGAGACAGGGTATCGATATACTAGAGTAGACTAGCGTATATCTTCTCGACCCATATAGATGGGCGATGGATGATCCCATATCCATTGGTGTTTAACATCAGAGACAGTATATGGGTGCTCAGTAGAGACTGGGTACAATGGACGGACTCGCCGAGAACTCCCAGATGGTATTATACCTCATGTCAGATGGCAGTTCTCTGGTGACACTGGTACAGGTTAGTCTGTAGACCCGAGATCGTCATAGAGTCTTGTGTGATTCCTACTGTGCTTTGATTTCCACATTACCACGTTCAAGAGAACGTGCAAAACGGTGGCTTTTGGGTACAGTCCCGAATCACATGGAGGCAATGAGCGATATGAGGGGTTTCGTCTCTCCCGGTATAGGGAGTTGATGTTGCGCTGTGTTCAATTGGCTATAACAGGAAGTCCCTGGACAGGGATGCTTTAGAGATATACTGGTAAGTGTTATCAGTAGTTTCTAGACCCATTATGAGCCTCATATCTACATGACTTATTGGGTTACTGGGGTTTGACGTTTACCACCCCTAGACGAGATATGTGACATATAAGACGAAGAGACCGGACTGTACGGTAGTGTTACTGATTGGATTCACAGGAGTACGAGCAGGCTTGCTTATTGATCTTTTGATAGCTCAATTCCCGGATGGCCGTTACGTTTAGCAGACCGCTTGCGGCTTGTGGGTGTTTGATATGATCATCACCTACTGCCGGCGTATTGACGAGTCTTTAGAGTCCTACATAAGGGTTTCCTGGCTCAAGCGAAACGGAGTAGGAGCACATATGTGATATGTGCGGGACCGAGATTGATACGATATGAGATACCGTATTGTATTCTCGCGATTTGTGACATTGGTCGGTTGTATGCGATATAACCGGGTTATCGGATCAAGTGTTGATTCGGTAAGTTGTTACACATGATATTTGTCGGTTGTGTGTGATATAGCCGGATTATTAAATCAAGAGTTGATTTGATAATCTAATGTATAATTATATTTTAGATATATTACATTACATTAACTAGTATTAGTTCACTTATGATTTCTTTTCTCACTTGATGTGCACATTGTATATATGCGATATGTATATTTGTGTACATGTATTGTGTCATGCTTGATGATACATGCAAGATGGGTGTATGAGACTTAAACCATGCTAGGGTTAAGTTAGGGTTTTATTTATTTCTTAAGTTATAACAAAATGGAGAAGACTTGGTCAATGTTGTCAAGCTTGGAAGAAGCTTGTAGAAACATTGACAAAGTCCACTCTTTTGTCATTCGTTAGGATATTTGTTAACCCAACCCTTAACCTTAGCCCTTGGTTAATTCTCTACATGAGTTAGGCATGAGGGCTTAACTCATCCATGGTTGCAATAATTCATTTGGATGAATTCATACGATGAGTTCTTCTTCTTCTTCTTCCTCCTAAAAAGCTTTCTAGCTTCAATGGAGATATGAGATAAAATGTGAGAAAATCAATTATAAAGTGAGTCCACTTCCTACTTCATCATCCTCTACTACTTGCCATTTAGTATAGGGTATTTGCTTCACTAATTCCATAATTAGTGAAGAGATAGCTTGTGTTAGTGTCTTCTCGACATAGATCATCTTCGGCCTCGAAGTCTTCGAAGCAAGCATGTTCGTTTCTTCATGGGATCCTCTCTAGAGTCCGGAGTTCACGATCGCAGCGAAAGGGACTACTACACGAAGCTATTGAAGTGAAGGACCGGTCTACAAAGGTTGTATTCCTTGCTCACTAGACTTGCAAAGTGTTTCCATTTCTTATTCCGTCGATTTCTAGTAAACGATTCAATGTTTAGGGTTAACTATAACGAAAATTTTTTAATTTGGCATGGATGATTCCTCCCGAAACCTTGCTGCCGTCTTAGGTAACCCTGCAGTGGTATTAGAGCCATGCTAGAAATTTATACGGATTTTGGTAAGATTACGAAACCGAAACAACTCCGAAACTTGCAACGCGTAACTCAAGTTTTTGTCGATTTTAAAAGGCTTTCAGAAAAATTTTTAAACAAGTGCAGAATGTTGTATATGATACACCATGAACACACAAGAAATTTCACCCCACCTCCTCGGAAAATGGCCGGCGACATGCCCAGGGATTCCGGCGACCCGGTTTATTAATGGAGGAATGGGTTAAATTTTTGGGTGTGTTCCAGGTACTTGGGTTTGGTGTTTCAAGTGTTGTTTGTTTTTGCTAATTTTGCATGTGATGTAATCTTACACTATAAACAATTCTAAGTGTTTCGTATTCATATTTTTAACATTGTTTCGGGTTATTCACATATTTTCTAGGAGAAATTAAAAAGTTCGATCGAATGTAAAAACCCATTTTTCCAAGTTTAACGTATTCGGAAGAACATGCAAGTAAGTCTATGAACCCTCTAGAAGAATGAAACCTTAACTCGAATTTTTGGATCGCGGAACCGCGGTTAAACCTTAGGAATTTTCGTAGTTCCGTGGCGACATGAGTGAGGCTTGGGTTTGCCCTTCTAAGGCTGGTGCATAGGTACTGTGGCATATTCTGGGTATTATTAAAACTGTGCTCAAGTGTTGAGCTGTCGGGAAATTGTGGGACTTTGATGAATCGATCGAAAAGTTTAACGTTTGTCCGGGTATCATGTGATGGGATACAATATTTGGAATCCACAAGTAGTTATGAGATAACTAATTTGAATGTTATAAATCTAGCAATTTAGTCTCGTTTGATCGGTTGCCACGGGATTTTGATGTGATCAAAAGTCCGTCGCAATCACGTAGCGTACGCGGATACTCGCCGGGTAACCTTACTAGATAGCCAACTCGTGAGTAGAAAACATCACAGAGCAGAAATCGTATGTATGACGTAATCCTAGGTCATACGATCTGTAATATCCTCAAATGATAAATCCTGAAGCATAAAAATAATGGCCTGGGCAAACATCTAAACATGAGTGTAATACCAAGTGCTCGTGTCAGTGCCTCAAGTAGCAATATATCATAACTGTGAGGTATGAATGCATGAAAACAAAATACATATAAATGAGAAAACTGTTTTCCTAAAATGGTGATATTTCTGTATATATAAATCGAGGTATCATCAATTAAATCAACATAGAATCAGTGTCAAGCATCGACACAAAAGATAAATCTAATATCTCAACATCTCAGGCTCCGGCAATCCGGACTGGCCTGCAACCTCGAATCTCAATATCTACGGCTCCGGCTATCCGGACTGGCCCATATCATCAAATCTCAAAACCTCAGGCTCCGGCTATCCGGACTGTCCTGTACTCCGATCGGTATCCTCCGGATATCCGTCGAGTCATAAATAAAATCACCGGTCAGTAGTGCTCCCCTGTCACAGGCTCAATGCCATCATCTGCGACCTTCTCGCCCCGGGGTACCGCACCGGGTCCACCATGCACCCACAGACGGTTCCTCCTCCTCCTCGAATCGGGTGTATGATATCGCTCAAGAGCCGAGAAAACTCATGGTGGACATATCTCAAATCATATCATGAGAAAACCACATTTTTTATCTTTTAAAAAGATGATAAGTTTATAAAATCTTTGTTGTTTCTCCAAATTCAGAAATTTCATGGAAATCAGAAATCCAAATCCCAAGGGTAAATAAACAATGAGTTTCATAATATTGGGCTCCGGCAATCCGGACTGGCCCATAATGTCATGGCAGATGAATATATAAATATCCATGAAAATCACAGTAATAAATGCAATGTCTAAGCTATCATATAAAAGCAAGCTTACTAGAACCATGTCGAAACTATCAGCTAACATTTTATACTATTGAAGTAGTATTTTCTAATGTGTACGTGACTTGGCAACTACCGATGATGATGTGTGTTAGCCTGCAAGAAGGTGTACGTGGAGCATACGCATCATCGGTAATGGTGCTGGTGTCCTGACAGCATGGGTTTCAATATAACAATAAAACACATTTAATCATGCAATGCGATGCGAATAGCAAGAATATGCGGAAAATGAATAATAAACACAACAATGAAGAATCTACAAGTAAACTACAGGACTAAACTAATAGGCTAATCGAAAAGGTAAGGAAACCACCTAAATCTGAGTCAATATATATATAACATATAATAGTCGGTGATCCCGCCTTAATAGTATTACATATGATACAATATATAACATGACATTCTCGAGTCAAGAATGCGGAACTATCATCAATATATAGCTCGTAGGGTAAATCCATCATACGTCATCCCAAATCTAGGTACGGGTCGAATATCGCATTTATCTCATTATTCATCTGGTATCCTTATCATCATATCCTGTAATCGGGGTACTAATCTAAGTCTAGTGCATACTGATACCATCTACATATATGTTTGCGTGTGTATGAAAACACATCGCCTAAGGACCCGCTATAATATCATGCCGTATCTCATCATACGAATCATGTCATATCACCGATCTCGTGGCACCATGCCAAGTCTCATCGACTCATCTTTAAATATCGTATACTATCCTCATCATTCATGTATATGTATACTTATATATATACATAGTCCCATACATATGTGTGTATGTGTATATATACATATCCCCATATACGCACAAGTAATAAAATGTATGCATGTGTATGTGTGTGCGTGTAAGTAAACCTTATTCTAGGGTTCGCGACTAGGAAATTAACTAACGACACTATCATCCAAAGTCTTATAAAGAAATTCTAGCTAAGTATACACATCTTATAAAACCATATAAGTATATATTTATATATAACATAACGCATTCGCGTTCTATACTACGAACTGCGGGGGTGCTATACGCCATCCACCCGACTTCCCCAGTAGATATATATCTACTCACCTTGATCTTCGCTTGCTGGAGTCGATGACGCCATGCTCATCCTCGTCATCTCGAAGTCCATGTGGGGGTACCTACATATAACACATAGTATCGTAAACTGAAATCGCGAACGAAAACCAAAACGATACACGAAACTTACATAGGTTAAAACCTATGTTCTAAGCATGCACGAATAACCAACAACACTCGACGATTGACGTATAAACGTGAATCGACCGAGATAAAACATAAATACCAAATTCCAATTCATTAAAAGCCGCAAAACGAATTCAGAAACTTCGTAAATCACTTCCATATTTTCCTCAGGTGACAATTAGCCAATTTTGCATATGTAAAGGGTCTATTTTACAGACAATGGAGCTATGGAACAAACACGGACCCAAACCAACCTACCCTAGCCGCAAATTGCGGCCAGAATGATTATATCAATGGCCACACTGAAGGTACTAGGGCTGGGGTCTTGGGGTTATCTTCCTGGGTGCCTGCATGACTCTCAGTCTTTGCTAAATAATTTCTTGGGTCCCCGGGTGATAGCAGATGTCAAAATACCTTCACAATTCTCACAATTTTCCGATATCGGGGTTTCTAAGTTTGTGTTGCAGGGTTTAATTCTCTGGTTTAAGTCTCTAATCATACACTAAAGTGGTTGTAAGGTCTCTACTAACCTCAATTTCACCTTTGGATTCAACTCAAACCCTAATCCTCAACTTAGAATTTTCAAAGTTCACAAAACCACACAATATCGATTCTAAATTAACATGGATGCTAAAGGAATTGAAGTATTATTCTAATGGTGTAAGAATTAACTCATTTGGCAACTCAAGAATTTTCTTGAGTTGCCCTAAGTGCTCAAAATCCGATTTTTCTTGGTTCTCCAAGCTTGTAGTGGGCTTGTGCATGTTTTTAGCGAAAGAGATGAAGTGTTTTGATGGGGTTTGGGGTTTTAGTGAGGTGGTGAAGTGATGGAGAGAGGAGGGCAGCCAAGTGAGAGGAGGGAGGGAAAATGAAGGAGAAAATAATGGAGGAAACAATGATCCATGGATCATGGAGACCCCTCACCTCTTTCTCTCCTCTCTCTCTCTTGCCCATGCTTTATTGTTTAATGTTTTTCTTTTTCTTTTTCTTTTCTTTTCTATTCTTCTCTTTTAAAATTAAAACCATGCATGATAAAAAGAAAGAAACCATGAAAGAAAATGTAACAAGTGTGAAAAATGACTTGGTGCATGTCATGTGCACAAAACCGGATTAATGCAAGATTAGTGATATTTAATCGCGATTAGTATTAAAATAGTGTATAATAAATTATAAAAATCTAAAATTTGCCTAAATCACATAAAAACACCCTCATTTCAGTAATTCCTATAATTTTCCAAATATTTCCCAATTTATCGGTATTTAATTATACCGCACAATAAAATATTCATAATACTTATTATTTAATTATAAAAATTTTCCAAAATAATATTTTATTTTTCTGAAATGTTACATATGTGATGCTATGTACCAGACCAGATGTAGCTTATTCACTAGGTGTAGTGAGTAGGTATCAATCGGATCCTGGGGAGAATCACTGGATAGATGTGAAGAACATTCTTAAGTACTTAAGATGGACTAAAGAAATGTTCTTGGTGTATAGTAACGGTGAACTCCAAGTGGAGTCCTTTACCGATTCGAGCTTCCAGAGTGATAAGGACGACAGTAAGTCGGTCTTGGGCTTTGTCTTCACCCTCAATGGAGGGGCAGTACGTTGGAAGAGTTCCAAGAAAGATACCGTGGCAGACTCGACGATTGAGGCTGAATACATCGCTGCCAATGATGCTGCCAAGGAGGCTGTCTGGATAAAGAAGTTCATAACTAAACTTGGTGTGGTTCCGTCCATCGAGTATCCAATACCTTTGTATTATCATAACAATGGAGCAATGGCTTTGGCCAAGGAACCAAGGTCCCATCAGAAATCCAGACATATTCTTAGACGGTATCACCTGATCCGGGAGATAGTTGATCGCCGGGAAATCGAGGATAGGAGAGTTGACACGAAGAATAACACAGCGGATCCACTCACCAAGGCCATACCCCAGATACAGTTTGAGAGACTCTTCGGGATGTTGGGTATGAGATACTACAACAGCTAGCCTTAGTGCAAGTGGGAGATCGTTAGTTATATGTATGCCCTAGAGGCCATTATTGTACATGATTGTATATTATAGTGGATGCTTGGACATATATAGAGAGGACTTTCTTGCTCGACATGATAATATGCTATCTGGTTGCTCTTTATCTTAACATGTACGCTTATGTATCTTTATACTTTCTCTCTGTTACATGTTGATAAAGCCATTAGGATGTGGACTTGACTACCATGACTATGATGTAGATCATACTAGTGGGGCGAGGGTAGTCCACAAGTACATCATTTAATTGTTCCTAGTCGAGGGAGTATTGGGACGGGACATCGATATTCTAGTTTAGACTAGTGTATACGATTCTTGACCCTGTATTGGACGATGGTTGATCCCACAACCATTGGTGTTTGAGATCAGTGAATGTGCACAGGTGATCATTAGAGAATGACTACACCAAACAGGACTTGTCGAGAACTCCTAGATGGTATTATACCTGACGTCAGATAGTAGTTCTCTGGTGACACTGGTACATGTTAGTCTGTAGACCCGAGATCGTCATAAAGTCTTGTATGATTCCCACTGTACTTTGATTTCCATCATACCACGTTCAAGAGAACGTGCAAACCGGTGGCTTTTGGGTACAATCCTGAATCACATGGAGGCAATGAGCGATAGGAGGGGTTTCGTCTCTCCCGGTATTGGGGGTTGATGTTGCGCTGTGCTCGATTGGCTATAACAGGATGTCCCTGGCCATGGCTGATGATGAGATTTACTGGTAAGTGTTTTCAGTAGTTTCTCGACCCGTTATGAGCCTCATATCGGTATGACTTATCAAGTTATTGGGGTCTGACGTTTACCAGCCCTAGACTTGATATGCGGCATATCAGACGGAGAGACCGGACTGTACGGTAGTGTTGCTTATTGGATTCACGGGAGTGTGTGCAAGCTTGCTTGTTGATCTTCTGATCGCTCAATACCCGAGAAGCCTCTACGTCCAGCTAGTACCGCTGACGGCTTGTGGGTGGCTGATATGATCATCACCTACTGCTGGCATATTGACGAGTCTTTAGAGTCCTACACAGAGGTTTCCTGGCTCAAGTGAAACGAAGTAAGGCACATATGTGATATGTACGGGACCGAGATAAATACGCGTATATGATACCGTATTCTAATCTCGCGACAAAGGTTATATATGATATGACCGGATTTTTGAATCAAGTGTTGATTCGATGATTTGATATTAGTCGGATATATGTGATGTAGCCAAATTATTAAATCAAGTGTTGATTTAATAATTTAATATATATATATATATATATTTGATATATTAATATATATTAACTAATATAAATGCTCACTTAAGAATTTCTTTTCTTCATTTACATTTAATATATACATATATGATATTTATATTTAAATGTATTTTGATAATTGTATCATGCTTCATGATACATGGAACTTGGGTGTATGAGACTCACACCTTAGTTAAGATAATGTGGGGTTTTAATTATTTAGAGAAAATAAAAAGGCTAGTGGAAATCTTGACCTAACTTCACTAATTTTGTTTTACTCAAGATATTTATAAACCTAACCATTATCTTAGCCTTGGTTAAGCCTCTACAAGAGTTTATATTAGATATTTTCTCACCCATGGTTCATAGAGAGAGTTCATCTTCTTCATCTATTTTTCTTCACTTGATTTTTTTGAGGTGAAAAAGAAAGAGAGGAAAAATATTCGAAAGTGAGCAATAATCCTACTTCATCAATCTATACCATATTAGCCATTAAGTATAGGTTGTTTGCTTCACTTATTCATACATTAGTGAAGAGGTAGCTTGAGTTGAGTCTCCTCAAAGTAGATCATCTTCGGCCTCAAAGATCATTGAGCAAGCTCGTTCATTTCGACTAGTGGAGTCTACAGAGAGTCCGGAACACCACTACTCGGAGCGAAAGGACTTCTACACGGAGCATTTGAAGTGATGGACCGGTCTACAAAGGTTGTATTCCATATTCACTTAGTATAATGCTTTCTTACTTGCTATCAAATCCTAATTCTCTAGTTCGATTCTAAGTTTGAGTTCATTAGCACACTAAAAGTTTAAAATTGTATACTTGATGCACCTTTAAACCATAGTAGATGTGCTAAGAAACTCCAACATGGTATCAGAGCCAAGCTAGAGTATTAGTTATCGTCTAGACAAAGTTAAAGTTCCCGAACGAACCCCGAAACCCTAATTTCCCATGCTCTCTGGAAATTTTTCCAAACGCTGGAATTTTTGAGATTAAAAATATTCAAAAAATCTTGCAGGTAATTCTATGGACCCTCTTGAAGAACGAAACCCTAACTCAATCAATTGACTACGGAACCGCAGCCAAATAGTGGTATTTGCGGCGGTTCCGCGGTGCCAAGTATGAGGCATGGGTTGGCACTTCAACGGTTGGTCCATAGGTACCGTGGCATGTTCTGGGTATTTTTTAACTGTGCACAAGTGTTGAGCTCTTTGGGAATTTTGGGAATTCGTTGATTCGATCGAATGTTTAACGTCGCCTAGCTTTTTGTGCTTTATGATACAATATTTGGAATCCACAATAATTAGTTTTGTGAAAACTGGTTTAAATCTTATAAATCTAGCAATTTAGTCTCGAATCATCGGTAGCCACGAAATTTCGATTTGGATCAAAACTTCGTCGCAATCGCGAAGTGTACGTTGATACTCGCCGGGTAACATTACTAGATAGCCATGCCCGATAACCCCGACCAAGTGACTGTAGGAGAACCCCGTTGCCAAAAGCATCTGCTCGTGTGCTCGTGGCCACGGTGTTCCGCCTAAGTGCACTTCGTTGATGGCATCGGGGGTGCGGCCGTCTACTAAAGTATCCTACGCGCATTCGATCAAGTTATCGGGAATCCTATAGTATTACCCGACTAATAATTGAAAAGTGTTTTCAAGTCGAGACTAAAATGCCGGGTTAAAGTTAGGCATGAAATTCGGAATATGTGATATTTTGGGTTTATGATGTCTAAGGTATTTGTAGTGTTAGGCATGAAATCCGAAGTATGTGGTATTTCGGGTTTATGAATTCTATGGTTGATTGCGGATTCTAATTATTGGAGTTCACATTTCTATTCTGTGACCGTAGGTGTAATATGCGGTGTATCGCCGGTTTCGTTGCTGTACATCAACGACAATTAGGATACGCATATTTACTTACGTTGATGACATGTGATGTTATGTGTTGCTGTGATATGATATATTGGATCGTCGTGATAGAATGGTCGGGGGGGTTTATGTGAGATGAGAGTTTTTCTTTTCATTCATGTAAAATTCATTGTATGTAATATTCTTTTATTGGGGCACTTCCGGGTTGATGATGATGTCTCCATTGATGTATATTATTTACTTTTCCGCATTAGGATAGACCCAAGGCGGGGAACATAAGTAACCGGGTTCTAGGGTCTAGTGGGAGACCATCTCGAGGAGTCGAGACCGGGTCTCCTAACTCTAAAATTGGCAGGGTTGCTTGCCGCTCTCGTACAGGTCTAGGGATGTGGGTTTGGTTATTCTTCACGACCATGTAATCCGTGTTTTTTACTGGCTTGATATAAAACACGGAAATCCTAATATATCCAATATTTCATATGTTGACTTCTGCTGCAATGTTCTGTGATGAGATCATATTACTGCCTGAGACGAATACTTTATTATTGTATATATGATATATAATAGACGTTGCTTATGTTTTGCATCCGCGCTAGTCCTGCTCCGCTATGTCGTTAGTTAAGTAACCTAACGGTGCATAACGGGACCCAGTAGCAAATGCTGATGGCATAAGCATACGTTGTATTTTTGTTTCTTTATCTGTGGTGCTTAGGAAGCATAAATGATGGGGCTTCATTAATGAGATTAATGAAAAGCAAAGAAACCTAATAATGTTGTTGAATTAATTTTTCAAAAAGGGTAGCTCTAGTTTTTGTTTTGCATAGTGGTGTTCCTTGTAGAATATCCAGCACCTTATTCGATAAGGAAGAGCCGAGATCCCTTCACCGGGAGTGACCTCTTTAGCAGAAGCTAGCAGATGCTACAACCCACTCGGTTTTTTTATTTGATTGCTTTTTTAGTTTTTGCTAGCATAGTGGTATTCCTTGTAGAATATCCAGCACCTCATTCGATGAAGAAAGAGCCGAGATCCCTTCACCGGGAGTGACCTCTTTAGAGAAATTTGTAAAAGCCTAAAACAACACTCCTTTTCAAAATCATTAAATTCTGCAACGAATAGCCCCGATTCCTCGCCGGAAGTCAATCTCTTACTAACTCCACTTGTACTTAGAAAACTTTAAGAATTTTGGCTATAATTTTCAGAATGACGAAGGGTTAGGATATGAGGTTGTATTTATAGTGTGGAATTAGGATTTTGGAATTAAAAGAATGAATTAAAATGTGATAAATTGAGGAAATGAAGGGTCTCTGTTTGATTGCAGAGCAATCAAACAGTGTAGGGGTAATGGGGGTAGGGGAAACGACACTTGTGCAAAGCCCGGGGACTTTTACCTACGGGTGGCCGTCCTCGCCAGCTAACAAGCCAATCTCGTCGGTTCAATTGTATAGGGGAGCCGGTGGATCTTGGCTACGTGTCTAAGTCTGTTTTTGTATCATTTTACACATGTTTATTTTTCCATACTTTTTATTTTTGTGTGCATTGCACGTGTAAACTTTTGGGCTTCCAAAAAGTTTAAAAGAAAAATCAGAAAAAACAATATGTTAGATGGGATTCGAACACAAGGGCTATGTCACAGCAGTGCAAGGGCTTACCAATGAGCTACAAGTTATTTCTTGCTGTTCTTAAACAAAAATTAACTTTTAAATTGTACCCAGGTGTTGGGGTTTACTAGCGCCCTGGCCATCTACCGTGGCCGATGCGGAACAAAAATGGTGTTTAAAAATTTTGGCGCTAAAAACTAGTCCTAGAATCGAACCATAAAGCTACTCTAGCTAACAAAAGAAAGATCTACCTACTGTGATAGAAGTGTTTTACCGAATGAACTGTGTCATTCGGTCTTCTACCATCTTCCTTAGCTCCTAGAGGTTTTCTCGATCGATCTTGGCCGCCGGTCTTTCTCCGTCGAAGATGATCCACCCGAAGGATGTAGCTCATGGCTCTAGCCCCACACTAAGAATCAAGTGGAGCAACTAGGGAGTCTAGGTTGCTAATCTATAGTGCCTAGAGATGTAGTGAGTGGCTCTAAGTGTTTATCTATCTCACCTCCTTTCTTGATTCTCAACACATGAGATTGTAGAGAGGTGGTTGAAGATGAACGTGGAGGAGCTTAAGAAAGGTAATGAAGAGAGAAAGCTGTTAGTTGTATGTATGCCCTAGAGGCCATTATTGTACATGTGATGTATATTATAGTAGATGCTTGGACATATATAGATAGGACTTTCTTGCTCGACATGATAGTATGCTATCTGGTTGTTTTTTATCTTAACACGTAGACTTGTATTATGATACTGTCTTGCTCTCACATGTTGGTAAGGCACTTAGGATGTATACTTGACTACAAGGACTGTGATGAAGATCATACAAGTGGGGCCATGGTAGTCCATAAGTTCATCCTTTAATTGTTCCTAGTCGTGGATGTATCGAAACGGGGTATCGATATTCCAGAGTAGACTAGCGTATACGTTTCTTGACCCATATGATGGGCGATGGATGATCCCACATCCATTAGTGTTTGACATCAAAGATTGTATACGGGTGCTCAGTGGAGACTAGGTACACTGAACAGGGCTCGCCAAGAACTCTTAGATGGTATTATACCTCACGTCAGATAGCAGTTCTCTGGTGTCACTGGTACATGTTCGTCTGTTGACCTGAGATTGTCATAGAGTCTTGTGTGATTCCTATTGTGCTTTGATTTCTACCTTACCACGTTCAAAAGAACATGAAAAACGGTGGTTTTTGGGTATAGTACCGAGTCACATGGAGGCAATGAGCGATAGGAGGGGATTTCTTCTCTCACGGTATTAGGGGTTGATGTTGCGCTGTGCTCGATTGGCCATAACAGGAAATCCCTGGCCAGGGTTACTGAGATTTACTGGTAAGTATTATCAGTAGTTTCTCGAATCGTTATGAGTTTCACATCGGCATGACTTATCAAGCTATTGGGGTCTGACGTTTACCACCCCCAGGCTAGATATACGACATATCAGACGAAGAGACCGGAATGTACGGTAGTGTTACTTATTGGATTCACAGGGGTATGAGCAGGCATGCTTGTTGATCTTCTGATCATTCAATACCCGGGTGGCCGTTACGTGCAACTAGTACAGCTGACGGCTTGTGGGTGACTGATATGATCATCACTTACTGCCGGCGTATTGACGAGTCTTTAGAGTCCTATACAGAGGTTTCCTGGCTCAGGCGAAACGAAGTAGGAGTGCATATGTGATATGTACGGGACCGAGATTAATACGTGTATGAGATACCGTATTCTATTCTCGCGATATATGATATCGGTCGGTTATATGTGATATAGCCGGGTTATCGAATCAGGTGTTGCTTCGATAAGTTGATACGAATAATATTAGTCGGTTATTTGTGATATAGCCGGATTATTAAATCAAGTGTTGATTTAATAATTTAATTTATAATTATATATTTGATATATTAACATGCATTAACTAATATTAGCTCACTTAAGCATTTCTTTTTCTCACTTGTGCACATTTAATATATATGTGATATATATTATCGTGTTATGCTTGTTGATACATGCAACATGGGTGTATGAGACTCACACCATACTTAAGATAATAATGGGTTTTTATTTATTTAAGTAATTCAAAATTAGGTGGAAATTAGTCATGGTTGGAAGCTTGGAGAAGCATGTGATACCCATTGACTTAGTCCACTAATTTTCTTTTACTTGAGATATTTATTAACCCAACCATTATCTTTAGCCAAGGTTAAGTCTCTACAAAAGTTAGTATATGATATTTTCTCACCCATGGTTTTTATTCTTACTCATTCTACTCTCCACTTCATCTTCATCCTCATCTCCAAGAGCTCTCTAGGTTTTTAGGAGGTGAAGAAAATTAGTGAGAAAAATATTTCTAAATTGAGCAAAATTCCTACCTCATCAACTTACACTAGATTAGCCATTTAGTTTAGGTTGTTTGCTTCACTGATTCCCAATCAGTGAAGAGGTAGCTTGAGTTGGTGTCTCCTCCACGTAGATCATCTTCGGCCTCGAAGACTTCAAGCAAGCTTGTTCATTTCACTTTGTGGAGCCTTACTGGAGTCCAGGAGATCACTACTTGGAGCGAAGGGACTACTACACGAAGTTTTAGAAGTGAAGGACCGGTCTACAAAGGTTGTATTCCTTGTTCACTTTGTATGTAAAGTTGTTTACATTCTAGCATAACCCTAATTCTCTAGTTAAGATCTTGTGTTAGGGTTTCATACCACACTAATTTTTGTAAAATGGCATGGTTGATGCCTTCCGAAACCTTGTAGTCATGCTAGGGAACCCTACAGTGGTATCAGAGCCAAGCTAGAGCATTATGCGTTGTCTAGGCGAAGTTAGAGATCCGAACGAAGACCGATAATTCGAAAAAAACACCCTCTCTGGAAATTTTTCCAAAAGTTGGATTTTTCTATGTTAAAAATATTCAAAAAATCATGCAGGTAATTCTATGGACCCACCTGAAGAATGACTCCCTAACTCGTCTAAGTGACCGCGGAACTGCGGCCAAAGCATGGCATTAGCGGCGGTTCCGCGGCGCCACTAGAGAGGTTTAGGACGGGCCTTCTGGTGTAGGTCCGTGGGTATTCTGGTATGATTCTGGGTATTTTTGACTCTGCTCAAGTGTTGAGTTCTCTGGGAAATTTTGGGAATTCGTTGATTCGATCGAATTGTTTAACATCGCCTAGCTATTTGTGAAATGTGATACAATATTTGGAATTCACAGTTATTAGTTTTGTGAAAACTAATATGAATTTTATAAATCTAGCAATTTAGCTTTAATTGATCGGTTGCCACGGGATTTTGATGTAGATCAAAAGTCCGTCGTAATTACGTAGTGTACGCGGATACTCGCCGGGGAACATTACTAGATAGTCACGCCCCATAGCCCTGACCAAGTGAGTGTAGGAGAATCCCGTTGCCAAAAGCATCCGTTCGGGTGCTCGCGGCCGCGGTGTTCCGCCTAAGTGCACTTTATCGACGGCATCGGGGGTGCGACCGTCTACTAAAGTTTCCGTCGAGCATTCGATCTAGATGTCGGGAATCTTGTTGAATTGCCCGACTTGTTATTGGAAAGTGTTTTCAATAACGAGACTAAAATGCGAGGTTTTTAATTGTTAGGCATGAAATTCGGAATATGAGATATTCCGGGTTTATGATGTCTAAGGAATTCATTTGGTTAGGCATGAAATCCGAAGTATGTGATATTTTGGTTTTATGATGTCTAAGGATGTTGCGGATTCCAATTGTTGTAGTTTTTCACTTTCTTTTCTGCGACCGTAAGTGTAATATGTAGGGTATCGCCGGTTTCGTTGCTATACGACAACGACAATTGGGATACGCATATTTACTTACGTTGATGACATGTGATGTTATGTGTTGCTGTGATATGTTATATTGGATCGTCGTGTTTGAATAGCCATTTTTTTTATGTGAGATGAGAGTTTTTCATTTTCATTCATGTAAAAGCTTGTATGTAATATTCTTTTATTGGGGCACTTCCGGGTTGAGGATGATGTCACCATTGATGTATATTATTTACTTTTCCGCATTATGATAGACCCAAGCAGGGAGGCATAAGTAACCGAGTTCTAGGGTCCAGTCGGAGACCATCTCGAGGAGTCGAGACCGGGTCTCCTAACTCTAGAATTGGCAGGGTTACTTGCGCACTCTCGTAGGGGTCTTGGGATGTTGGTTGGCTATTCATCGCGACCGTGGAATCCGTGTTTTTACTGGCTTAATTTAAAACACGGAAATCCTAGTATATACAATATTTCTTATGTTATCTTCTGCTGCGATAATCTGTGATGTGATCACTTTATATTCTGAGATGAATGGCTTATTATATATATGATATATAATAAACGTTGCTTATGTTTTGCATCCGCGCTAGTCCCGCCCCGCTATGCCGTTAGTTAAGTAACCTAACGGTGCATAACGGGACACTGTGGCGAATGCGGATGGCATAAGCGTACGTTCTATTTTCGTTTCTTATCTGTGATGCTTAGGAAGCATAATTGATGGGACTTCATTAATGAAATTAATGAAAGAAAATAAACCTAATGATGTTGTGGAATCAAAATTTTCATAAAGAGTAGCTCTAGTTCTTTCTTTGCATAGTTGTATTCCTTGTAGAATTCCAGCACCTTATTCGTAAAGGAAGAGCCGAGATCCCTTTTCCGGGAGTGACCTCTTTAGCGAAACTAGCAGATGCTACAACCAACTCGGTTTTGTTTTTGATTGCTTTTCTAGTTCTTGGTTTGCATAGTGGTATTCCTTATAGAATATCCAACACTTCATTCGATGAGGAAAGAGCCGAGATCCCTTCGCCGGGAGTGGCCTCTTTTGCAATACTAGCAAAAGCCTATAAAACACTCGTTTTCAAAAATCACTCGATTGTACAACGATATCAAGTTCAAAGCGTTAAACGTTTTCTTAAAAACCATCCGCAACCCTCCGTCATTTTAGGAAGTAGAGTGCTTAGTATTCATATTGCGTTTGTTGACCATAGTTAAGGCGCAATGTACGGTAGCTAAGTGATGTTTTCCTACATAGCATATGAGTCGATTAACTAAGACAGTCATGTGACTTTGTTGACCATAGTTAAGGGTCATGTGGGTGGGTCTAATTAATCACGAAATGACGGGTAGAGCTTGACTAGTGCTTGTGATTTGTTGACCATAGTTAAGGTCATGAGCTACTAGGGGTAAAAACCATTATCGGGAATTTCAAGTGTTGAAATTTGCAATGAGATTGCATACATTCTATGAAATAGTTGGATCTCGATACCCACTGCGAGTAAGTGTTACTCCTGGGAGAGTTTTGCACTTTACAATTAGCTAACCCATTAGGTGTTTAGAAAGGTGTTAACGAGGTTAAGCCTCTGGGAAAACGAGGTTTACTTAAATTAGGTCCGTGCGAAAGCACGGGGAACCTCTCTCAAAGTACCGACACTGGCCTGGCTGAACGATTAGCGAACTTGTAGGGTGTAATTAATCCCGGCTAGTCTTACCTTTTAGGGTATGAAGGATGACTTGATAAAAACAGTGGAAGCCATCCTGATTAGATAAGATAATAACCAATCTAATCTTGTAAGAACTTACGCTATGTGTTTTCTTCTCTCTCTCTCCAGGTAGCGACCATGTCACGCCTTAATCAAGATAATAATATTGATGTATCGACCGAACCTGCTTATTACACCGAGCAGGGGAATGTTGGTTCCATTCTTTCTTATAATTGTTATAAGACTGACCAAGAAATAGGGGAATGCCAAGATTCCTATGCCACCCGGTCGAAGAAAGAGCATGTTGATGCATTTTCTTCGGGTGTGTTCGTTACTAAGAACTGTTTCTCACTATGCTCTACGTCTTGGGTATTGGATACCGGATCAGGATCCTACATATGTAATTTTTTACATGGGCTAAGGAAAGGTAGAGAACTGGGAATGGGTGATAAAGATATAAGAGTTGGAAATTGTGCAATAGTTGCAGCCAAATCAGTTGGCGAATATCACCTTGTATTACCAAGTGGTAATACATTGATTCTGAACGAATGCTATTCCATTCCGAACCTGATATGCAACATTATATCAGTTTATTTATTAAGTAAAGAAGGATATAATTTTATATTGTAGGATAATGTTATGAACATTTTCCTGAATCAAAAGTTGATTGGATCAGGCACGTTGTGCAATGGCATATACGTTCTAAATCAAACCACAGTTCTAAGCATAACAAACACACACAAGAGGAAGAGTTCAGAATTGAACGAATCTTTCTTGTGGCATTGTAGAATAGGTCATATCAATGCGACAAGACTAGCTAAGTTACATAAGGATGGTGATTGATCGTCTAAGTTGTGTTTTGAAAAGTAATCACAATCAAAGAAATTTATACCGCAATCAATAACGGTGTCAATTGTAGTTTCGTTAGCGAGAGCGGATCGTCCACTGAGATGTGTGAATTTGTTCGATTTTTGCTTTAGATAAGTCGAAATGAAAATATAAAAGAAAATTCAAGAAATAGATTTGAGATTTAATTGAGTTATCATTTCACGAAAATCAAAAAACATATTCAAGAATTAAAAATCAAGAAAGTGTCCAATGTCAATTTGATTTATCAAGATTATGTAGAATAGCTTATAGGATTTGATTGAGTTATTAGTTAATGATGAATCTAATAATTCCTAATCTTATCTATTGATAATTTGTAGCTAGATTGATGATGATGAATGAAGATTAGGGATCAATTGAAGAAACTAGGGTTTCTCCTTCACTATCCCTTGTCATTTCAATCATAATCATTCGGATCTAGCCTCTAGCAAAGAAAATCATCGATCGTTTGATCCCTAATTTGCAAAGAAATAATCAAGAAGTGATCTCGCTCCAAATTAGGTCATCAACGATTCTTTTTGCTAAGGTTCACAAATCTCATAAGACTTAAGATTAGTATTAAGTTTTGATCATCATTAGATCTATCAATTCTCTCAAATCCTCCACAAGCGGAGATCTCACTCACACATCATGAAAATTAAAGAATCACAAATGAGATATTTCATAATGCAAGAATGTAATGAAAACGAGATTTAACAATTTATCACCTTCATTAAATCTTCTTCAAATTTACACAACTCCTCAATTCGAGGTACAAGATTAAGCTCCCGATCGCTCCTTTGAAGAGGTGAATTTGTCATCGATCTTTGCGAAGCTCAATCGCCGTAAGTCGCGGATCGTCGTGGATCTCTTGCTCGGATGATGATCAGCGTTGCGATGAAGGATCGTTGATTTCTCGCTTGAATTGCTTCTTAATGGATCTTGATTTCTCTTTGGATTTGATCTCAAGTTGTGTCACTCAACTTGAGTTTGAATTGTGGCTCAATGTGTAATTAATGAAAATCTCTTCAACAACCCCTTAATTGTATATCTAGATCCCCTTTTATAAAATTCAAATGAATCTTCCCTCCAAAGCTAGGTTGTTAGAGAGAGCCCTCTAGAATGAGGTTGTTACAAGGAGCCTTCTAGAAGAAAGTTGTTATGCAGAGCCTTCTAGAAGAAGCCACGTGGTAATTAAGCATCTCAAGGAAGCTATGAGGTTAGAATGAAGCTTCTGGAGAGATGTAGACTGCTGAAGACCCTACTCGGCCACGGATCCGTGACAACTCGGCCAACTCGGCCGCGGTTCAGCGGCCATATGACTCGATTTCTGCATCATATTTCTGGGGTATCTTGGTGTTGGTCTTTGGGTGTTGTTTTGATGTCTGGAATCTTCTAATGTTTGCTTGGTTGCTGCCAGATTTTAAGTCTTTGACTTGCTGCGATTTATCAGCACTTTTGTGATTCCAGTTCTTTGACCAGAAGAATTTCCTGCACACAATCTTGATGAAAGTGTTGAGATACAATATCATGCGTGTAGTAATAAACACTCAATTTCCCTCATAATGCCGGTTATAATGTATAACACATGTTATTTGATATTTTGCAGACGAATTGCTAATATGTGCTATATTTATACCAAACACCTTTAGATAATTAGAAAGAGTAGGGAAATTGATGTGTTAAGAATGCAATATTTTCGACTGATCAAATTCCCCCAAACTTAATTTTTATCGTCTCGAGCAAACATCTTTTATTCAAGAGAAGGAGAAAATATAAGAAAAAGAAAAACTAACTAGCACACTTTCATAGGCAACACGATTGCACTGAGCACGTGCAAGAAGCCTTTAAACCTCTAGGTGTCCCTAGTAGAGGGAGTGTTGTCTCCTGAGGGTTTTCAGTGGATTTCACCCACAAAATTCCATAATAAAAGGAAGTGTGAAAGTTACATATAAAGATAAGAATTGTAAAAGAAAGACTTTGAAAATTAGAGTTTCCAACTACACTATCTTTTCGGTTGTCATGAGCCCTATCTTAATAGTCATGAATTTTTTTTCAGAAATCATATCATCCCCCAATAAAACATCGTCTTTATTCTTCATTCCTACCTTTCTTCCAAACATCGATCATATATCCCTACGTGTGTGTACAGAATATCCCTACACTCGGAGAATTCAATTCAAGCCATCATACTCTTGTCCATCTACCTCGGTACTTTTTAATCGGTGAATATTTAGATGGATTTGCTCACACATTTTTCATGCGACCGTTAATACTTCTTGAGGTACTAACCGACCGATTACTCATGTGCTTGCAGATTAGGTGTATTTAGTATTTTCTTCATCTTGCAACACCTAAGGGTTAGCAGTGACTCCCAAACCAGTTGGTCTAAGGCACTAGGTGATGGAGCACCCTTGCTATATTTTTTTTATGTTGCCTTGGTAATTACAAAACCAGTATTCATTTTTCTTCACCATATTATCTTTTATTTTTTTCATTTATTATTTTCTTCGTACTTTTGACTTTTAGACAAGAGAATTTCAAGGTATCCTCTACTATCCCGAGTTTCAAGACGTGTGTAAGTGTATATAGTAGGGTATCAACGTTCAAATATTTGGCTTACAGAATAAGAACTATTTTTCAGACTTATTTTTATCCTCAGATTAGTGACTTCCTTCATCTTACAAACCCTTGGGACAACGGCTCATAACTACTTATTACTAGTTCGTTTAAGAAAACTTTTAACTTTCTTGGTTTTCTTAAATTTTTCCAATCTTTTGGATGTAATTTTTCCCTTTCTAATCTTTTTTTATCTTATTTATGTACACATTTTTTTATATGTTTTGTGCTTATGCAAAGTATGATGCAAAGTGATGCGTAAATAAGCACAAACCTCCCCCAAACTTGTTTATAACAGTGTCCTCACTGTTGTCATCTGTTAAATCTCAAAAACCTGTAGGCTTGGGAGGAAATTTATTAACGGGGGCAATAATATATGAACGTGAAAATCCTCCCCCAAACTTATTTTTGTCTCACAATTTTGAGGACAACTTTTATTTTCAAGACCCAAAAATATAACCCCTCCAAACTTGAGTTAAACAATGTTAAGATTTGAAAATCATAAGAGGAGGTAAAGTTATTGGTCAATGCCAAGCTTTGCAAAGACCGAAAGTCAACACCAACCATTCGAAAATTTTATCAGTAAAATGCACCGGTTGATGGAAGAACATGTTATACAGAGCCAAGAAGAAACGGGGAAGAGATAAGTGGTGTAAAAGAAAGGGTTTGCGTCTCAATTTGGAGAGACAACACGGTGATTGTGATGATGGATTACTTGCATTCTCATGACTGTCAAGAAGAAGGGGTGGAGGTTCAATTTCTTTTTGGAGTTGATTCATCTCAACACCCGTGTTTGCTAAAAATGCGAGTTCATCAGCGAAGTTTTCATCGATATCTCGAAGAATAATGTCATTGGAAAGAACGGGATGATACTCAGACTCTATGAAAGGTTCAGAATAAGTGTTAGATATTGACCTGGACAACTCAAAAGAAGGGTCCGCATGTGTATAATACATTGCTGAGTCAAACAACAACGTATGAAAAGAGTCTAGATCAGTATCGTGAAGCTGTTCAAATTCGCTGCTGTCGACATCCATTAATTCGACAGAACATACATGAGCATAAGGTTCGGAGGCTTGACTTCCCAACTTGTAAATATTAAGTTCAATTGACCTATTCCCGAAGGATAGAACCGTTTCGACAATTGATTACAGCGTTGGAAGTCGCCAAAAAGGGTCGACCAAGAATCACTGGAATTTGGTTCCGTGGGTTTGCTACAGGTTGTGTATCTAGAACAATAAATTCCACAGGGAATATAAATTCCCCGACTTTTATCAACACATCCTCTAACATACCCCTTGGGCGGGTGATAGATCGATCAGCCATATGTAAAGTACATTGCGATGGTTTTAACTCTCCGATACCCAATTGCTCATATACAGAATATGGAAGCAAGTTAACACTAGCGCCAAGGTCAAGTAAAGCAGGGTTAATATTTTTACCCCCAATAGAAATAGAAATTGTAGGACAGCCAAGGTCCTTACGTTTCCTTGGTAATTGTTGGAGAAAAGCTGTGTTTACAGTACTCGACATAAACACCTTTTTGGCACTTGAGTCTTCCTCTTCCTAGTGCATAAGTTCTTAAGAATTTTCGCATAAGACGGAACTTGTTGGATAGAATCTAGGAGAGGGATATTGATGTTGACTTGTGTTCATATCAGATTTTTGCATTTTCATACCGCCCAATTTTTATCACATTGCATATCCATAGATACTCTTGAGCCGTGTTTGCTAGTCAATTGCAGGATACAGGTTCTCGGTTCTAAAACGGTGAAATTCATGGAAAACACGACAATCCGGGTTCCTGCCAACCACAGATAAAACACGGTCTCCGCTCTTCATCCGTATGTTGCCAGATACCAGTTAGGAAGACAAAGTGTCAAATCAATGTCATTCTCATGCACAAGGCTCAATGGTAGCACAAGATCCAAGAGATCTACACGGAGCTCGAGGCAATCATGCCAAAATCTTGACAAAAAGTCCACCTTTCCCTCAACAAAAATTCTGGAAAATTCGTGAAGAAATTATGAAAAAATACAGATATCAGAATAAAGGGCATAGAGGACTAGGGAACCACAACAAATTGGGGGACCCAACTCAACCAGAAGGCCGCGGATCCGCGGCCAAAGGGGGGTCTAGGCCGCGGATCCGCGGCCGTCTAGGCGCCACATGCGCAGGGATTTTGGGGGTATTTTTTTCATTCTGTTTGGGTTCTGGTGGTTGCCCTAGGGTTTCATTTTTTGGCCTATAAATAGCCCAGAACTTTGTGAAGGAAAGGGTCCATTCTTGTATTTTCTTTTGCTAGGTTTTAGTTTGCATGTTCTTCTTCTTCTCATCTCTTCTCCATTAAACTTGTAGTGAGCTTTGTGAGTGAGGAATGGTGAATAAAGAAGATCATTTTATTATCATGCTTGTCTTTCTTTTGCTATAATTGTTGTAACTTTAATTCGTTAAGTAGTTGTTGTTATTTCCTTGTTGTTTCTTTCTTCTCTCTTTTTCTTTATCCTTACATACGACAATGATGCTTACGCTCGATCCTCGCCAAGGTGAGGTCGCAAATAGCTAGTCGTATTCTTCTAATCTCTTTCTTTCTATCTTCCTCTTTTGTTTGGTTTTTCCGTATTATGATGTGTGAGTAGTTCATTCTTGTTAGGGTAGGATAAGGGAAGTTTGAGAGAAGGAAATCTCTCTCACTCTTTCCTTGCCCAACAGCTTAAATCGACTCCCGTTAATTGAACCACAATCCGCTCCTTACGGCACCCTATCCTACATGATAGCGGTGATTCCGTAGTGAGACCGGTTGTGGTTGAATTAACCGGAGGTTATGGCTAAGAGCCAAGAACGGACGGACAAGCACCAAAAGGAAGGACTTGCGTTGGAAAGCATAGCTTATACTCGCAAGTTCCTTCCTAGTCGTGCTAATCCCCGTTGTTGCCGATTACCGTAACACCGATATTAAGAGGGGCAACGAAAGATGTGCAGACTCCTAACTCAAACTAACCTAATCCTAACCCTAACAAGCTTTCTTTAAATATCAAATCAACACTTAGATAATCACAAACAAAATCTGAAAAACCGGACTTAACTCGTTAAAGCACATTGAAAAAGACTCCCATCTCCCTGCGGACGACCCGTACTCAACCGGCTAGCTACAAGCAAAACCGTCTTGATTGCGGTATTTTAAACTAAACTTGAACACGCACGTACCATACCAATCAAATGGCGCCGTTGCCGGGTAGACGGTAGTTTATTTCCTTGTGTAATTTCGGGTTAACTTGTGAATATAACCGAAAAACAAAACAAAAAAATACATACTTTGTAAAAAACATCTTGTTATTTTTGATTAGCTTTTGTGCAAGTGTGTAGGAAAATACAAGGTTCGAGTTCAGTGGCCAAGACGTTGAAAATACGGAGTTCAAATACAGTGCCAAAGACGTGGGAAGATAGACCCGTCTTTCGCGGCTACACCGCGACGGACAAAACGAAGCATCCGGTCTACTGTCAAAATCTGGAGCAGATACAGTGAGCACATCAGAATTCCACACATCCAGACAAGCAGAGGAGACCCAGAACAGCACCTGAACCAAAATTGATGGCCCAACTCACTGTTCCTGCCGCGGATCCGCGGCAATAGAAGGCTTAGGCCGCGGATCCGCGGCCAATTGGTGGCCTCAGGGTCCCATCTTCTCGCTGTAAGTCTCTCTCTCCTTCTCCTCTCCTCTGGACTCCACTGAACTGTGTTTTCTGCAGCCTTTTTTGCGCAAATCCTTCTCCCCCTTCCAATAAACTGTTCTTTTGCAGGATTCTTTGCGCCGCAAATAAAAATTGTTTGCAGTTGATTTGTTACTGCTTTGCATTTCTTTAATACGAACTTAAGGGGCTTGAAACCAATCCAGATTGGGTGGGGATTTCATCACCCTTCCCAGGACCCCAAAAATCACTAAAGCATATGCATTGTCCATTGTAATTTAAAAAATACTAGACTTCAGCCCTAAGGACTTCGTGCTCATTAGGACAGAGGACTAGTTACAGGCATCGGCCGTTTATCCTATCTGACTTTTGCGGTGCCTAGGCAAGTGTGACGAAGGCAAGTGGTTATTTAATTAAGGAACTTCGCGAAAGCGTTGGACAACCTCCCACTTACCTGGCACTTATCTGGCCGCATTAGACGGAGAAGAGGCGGTTTGAGGTCCTTTTTCTAGCCCTCTGGAACAGTTAGGAGCATGTCTAGTAGACCTAGGCGACCGTAGATCTAGGTGAGATTGTGCATATCTTGGTTGTGATTACTTAAGCCGTATATCCGTACATATTTCTGTAAAAATCTTTTTAAAAAGAAAAAAGAAAAAAATCAAAAACTTCTATAAAAACTTGCCCTTTTGTCGCCAATTCCATTTTTTTCACCCACCACCCATCGCCTTTCTCCATTGACGTTTTCTTACCCTCACCTTCTCCGCTTTGACTATACTAAACTCATTTAGTGTATGTCCGCTTGGACTCGGGACACTAGCGCCCGTCTAGTCCGCGTTACGTTAGTCGTGACCGACTACGCGATCGACTCCGAAGTCGATACTCCATCCACTCCTCTTTCCCCCCTTCCTTTGCCGGCCAACTCCGACGTTGACCGGAATTCTGTTCGTACATCTTCACCTTCACCTTCACCAACCTCTTCTTCCGCGATGTCAGGATTTAATCCGAACATCTTTTTGACCACCGCTGGATTGGCTCCACCTCCTACGGAGACCAATCTCCCACCACATCCGCCTGTTGTAGCGCCGCAGCGAATTGCGCTCGAGGATCGTTTCTACCCCACCCGTTCTGCACTTCCCACCTGCCTTTCTCTTCCTCCGGCCAATGGGGACAACTTTGAAATTAAGCCCCATTTCATCAACATGCTTCCACGTTTTCATGGGCTTGAATCTGAAGATGCCTATATCTTCATCAACAAATTTCAAAACGTCTGTGCCATGATGAAAACCACCCAGCTGTCGGACGATGCTATACGTCTACGGGTCATTCCGTTCACTTTATGCGATCTCGCTGAAAAATGGCTGTATAGCACCGCTTCCCACTCAATCACCAGCTGGGACGAGTTTGTTAAAGCGTTTCTGAAAAAATTCTATCCGAATCATAAGACCGCAAGGATTCGAAATGAAATCAACCAATTCTCCCAGCTTCCTTCTGAACCCTTCTGGAAGTGCTTTGACCGGTACAAAGACCTTCTTGTTCAGTGTCCTCACCACGGTATAGAGAAATGGCAACTCTGCCAAACCTTATACGAGGGACCGAACCCAGCAACGAAGCAGTTGCTGGAAACCATCTGTCAGGGCCACTTCCTATCGAAATCTGACGAGGAAGCATGGCAGTTCTTTGACGACCTTGCGGAGCAAATGCTACAGTGGGAGAGCACCAGACCGACTTCTTCTTCTTCTACCTCCACTTCTACCGGTCAGTCTAGGGTAGGAATTCACCAGCTTGATGTCTCTATTGCGATGAGAGCTGAAATGCCTGCAATAACAAAAAAGCTTGAAGCAATAGAGAGCAAATTTTCTTCTCCTACTCCTGCCCCTGTTCTCCCCCTTCGTACCATCTGCGCTTGTTGTTCCGATCCTTCTCACTTGACCGAAGAGTGTCCTTACAATCCACCATCGCAAGGACAGGATCAGGTTAATGCATTCCAGCAAAGACCGAGGAATGATCCATACTCTTCCACCTACAATCCCGGTTGGAGGAACCACCCCAATTTCGCCTGGAATCAGAATCAGAATCAATTCCAAGGCAACAATTTCCAAAGGGCCCCTCCGCCGCAACAACAAGCGCAACAACGAACTCAGTATCAGCAGCCCTTCCAACCGCAACCTTTTCAAAATCAGACGAACAACTTTGCACCGAACAATTCTTTTCCACCAAACAACTTTGTTCCGTCGAACAACGATAAGGTTTCCTCGCTCGAACGAAGTCTGGAGGCGTTTGTTAAACAATCGACTCCGTCCACCGCCAATATCCAGTCTTCCATTCAATCTTTAGTGCAACACACTGCCGCACACGGGCAAAGCATCAAGAGCATCGAGGCCCAGATTGCACAGCTGAACGCGGCCTTAAGCGAGCGAGAGAAGGGGAAGCTCCTGTCCCAGCCACTTCCAAATCCCGGTCACCCACATAATGCACATGTTGCTCTTGAACAACAGAACCATAATATGAGTGTCGTGACCACACTGAGATCGGGAAGGATGCTGCAAAACAACATTGGCAAACTAGTCAACGATGACACCCCGGCCGCTGCTTCTTCATCTTCTTCTTCTTCTTCTTCTTCGTCTTCTGAGCCTATTCTCCGTTCTTCACAAGGCTCCCCTTCCTCTTCTTCTGTTCTGAACGGACCCACTTCTCACTCCACGAAAACACCTATTCTGGGATCCGTTCCAACTCGACAATCTCCTCCTCCAGCATTAGACTCAACCAATTTTCAAAATGTTCCATTTCCAAACCGGTTGAGGTCTAATAAACAAAATCCTCAAATGGAGAAGATTCTGGAGTTATTCAAGCAGGTTAACATTAACATTCCTCTTTTAGATGCTGTCCAACAAGTCCCGTCCTACGCGAAAATCTTAAAGGACTTGTGCATGAAAAAGAGGAAGTCTCAGGTACCCAAGAAAGTTTTCTTGGCTAGTGCTGTGAGTGATGCCCTTACCCAATCTTTACCACAAAAACGGAAGGACCCTGGCTGTCCTACGATTTCAATTACTATTGGGGATAAGAACATCAACCGCGCACTATTAGATCTTGGTGCTAGTGTTAACCTGCTTCTGTATTCAGTATACGAGCAATTAAGCGTCGGAGAGTTGAAACCCACACACTGCACTCTCCAAATGTCCGACCGATCGATCACCAATCCTAGGGGTGAGCTAGAGGATGTGTTAATCAAAGTCGGGGACTTCATATTCCCCATCGACTTCATTGTATTAGACACACAGCCTGTAGCTAACCCCCGGAATCAAATTCCGGTGATACTCGGTCGCCCATTTCTTGCAACCTCAAATGCTGTGATCAATTGTCGCAATGGTTCGATGAACCTCTCTTTTGGAAATATGACAATTGAACTCAACATTTTTAGGTTGGGGAATCAGCCCACCGAACCTAATGCTCATATACTGGACGTCTGCTCGATCCAGAAGATCACTCCGGAAGAGTGTGAATTCGAGGAGTTTCTGTTTGAACACGATAATCTTGACGCCACTAGTGCGTTTCTCTTCGAACCTGCTGCTGTTTCTGCGCCCGACAACGACTACGAGTGTTTCACGTTTTCAAACGATCTTGGCTGCGCACAACCCGAGTTTGAATCCTTCGACTTTCCGGATGAGTTACCTGAACCATCCAACTCGGTTGCTTACACTCGCTTTGAACCTTTGCTGGAGTCCTTTGAGTTCAAGACCTTTGCACCAGTCTTGCCTTCCATCATTTCACCTCCAATGCTCGAACTGAAGCCGTTGCCGTCTCACCTTAAGTATGCTTACTTAGGTGAGAACGAGACCCTCCCTGTCATCATATCGGCTTCTCTAGCTCCCGAGCAAGAGAAAGCCCTTCTAGCGGTCTTGCACAGCAACAGGCAAGCTTTTGGCTGGTCCATGGCGGACATCAAGGGGATTAGTCCCCTGATCGTTGAGCATCACATTCATCTGATGGATGATGCCAAACCAGCCCGGGATCCACAAAAACGTCTTAATCCAGTCATGAAGGAGGCTGTGAAGAAGGAGATCGTCAAATGTCTAGATAGTGGTATCATTTACCCTATCTCTGATAGCCAGTGGGTCAGCCCCATTCACGTTGTCCCCAAGAAGTCGGGCATCACGGTCATAACCAACGAGGCGAACGAGTTAATCCCTACTCGCACCCAAACTGGGTGGCGAGTTTTCATTGATTACAGAAAACTCAACGCCGCAACGCGGAAAGACCACTTTCCGCTACCTTTCATTGACCAGATGCTGGAACGATTGGCCGGACATGAGTACTATTGTTTTCTTGATGGCTACTCTGGCTATAATCAAATTCCCATCGCCGAAAAAGACCAGGACAAGACCACTTTCACTTGTCCTTTCGGCACGTTTGCATATCGACGCATGCCCTTTCGGTTATGCAATGCGCCCGCTACCTTCCAGCGGTGTATGATGGGAATTTTCTCGGACATGGTGGAAAAATTTCTGGAGATTTTCATGGATGACTTCTCCATCTTCGGCGATTCCATCAACGAGTGTTTGCTGCATCTTGACGCTGTCCTTACCCGATGTAAGGATAAGAATCTCACCTTGAACTGGGAGAAATGCCACTTCATGGTGCGTGAAGGTATTGTCTTAGGACATATCATCTTGCAAAATGGCATAGAGGTTGACAAAGCAAAGATTGAGGTCATTTCCAATCTGCCTCCTCCCCGATGCGTCAGAGATATCCGAGCCTTCCTTGGCCATGCCGGTTTCTATAGACGGTTTATCAAGGACTTTAGCAAGATTGCTAGGCCCTTGACTCTTTTGCTGGCTAAGGACACGCCTTTCGACTTCAACTCGAGCTGTGTGACTGCATTCGAGTCACTGAAACGCTCACTCACTTCTGCTCCCGTTCTTTCTTCACCTGACTGGACGCACCCATTCGAGATTATGTGCGATGCATCCGACTTTGCCATCGGTGCTGTCCTTGGACAGCACATCAACAAGATGCCGCACGTAATCTATTACGCGAGCCGAACCCTGAACGACGCCCAACTCAACTATACAACAACTGAGAAGGAATTCTTAGCGGTTGTATTTGCTTTAGAAAAGTTTAGGCCCTACCTCATCGGCTCTCCAGTCATTGTCTACACAGACCATTCATCTCTGCGCCATCTTTTTGCGAAGAAAGATGCCAAATCTCGGTTAATACGTTGGATCCTCTTGCTTCAAGAGTTTGACCTTGTCATTAAGGACAAAAGAGGATGTGAAAACGTAGTTGCCGACCATCTCTCACGACTTCCTTCTTCGCCTTCGCTTCCAATTCCAATCAACGAAGTTTTCCCGGATGAACAGCTCTTGACAGTATCTTGCGAACCCTGGTTCACAGATATTGTGAACTATTTGGCCACGGAATTACTACCAACTGAATGGTCGAGTCAGGACAGACTTCGCTTCTTATCCCAAGTAAAACACTTTTACTGGGACGAACCCTACTTGTTCAAGTACTGTCCCGACCAGATTATTCGTCGCTGTGTCCCTGATGAGGAATTCAAGAGTGTGCTGTCATTTTGCCACGATCAAGCGTGTGGCGGGCATTTTGGGCCCAGAAAGACAGCTGAGAAGATCTTGCAATGTGGTTTCTACTGGCCACAACTTTTCAAAGACGCTCACGACTAATGCAAGACTTGCTCCCGGTGCCAACACATGGGCCGGATATCCCGGAGGAACGAGATGCCGCTCCAACCGATCTTGGTTGTGGAGATTTTCGATGTTTGGGGGATAGATTTCATGGGGCCGTTTCCCAGCTCTTTCGGAAACTTGTACATCCTTCTAGCTGTTGATTACGTCTCTAAATGGGTCGAGGCTGTGCCCAGCCGGACTAACGACAACAAGGTTGTCGTTAGGTTCCTTAAAGAAAACATTTTCTTCCGGTTTGGGCACCCCCGAGCGATCATTAGTGACAATGGAAGTCATTTCTGCAACAAAACCATCGAGGCCTTGATGCGGAAATACTCCATAAATCATAAGCTTTCTACGCCCTACCACCCCCAAACCTGCGGGCAGGCCGAAGTTTCAAATCGGCAAATCAAGCAGATACTGGAGAAGACGGTTTCCAAGAACCGTAAGTATTGGTCGCTGAAACTCACTGATGCCATTTGGGCATTTAGAACCGCTTATAAGACCGACCTTGGCATGTCTCCCTATCGGCTTGTGTACGGAAAAGCCTGCCACCTTCCTGTCGAAATAGAGTATCGCGCATTTTGGGCGATAAAGGAGCTGAATCTGTCTCTCGAGGATGCGGGCAGCCATCGGAAGCTGCAGCTGAACGAACTGAGCGAGCTTAGGGATGAGGCTTACGATAACGCGGTTGTCGTTAAGAATCGAACGAAGGTGTTTCACGATAAACACCTTTTGCGCAAAACCTTCGTACCTGGTCAACAGGTACTGCTTTACGACACCAGACTTCACTTCCATCCGGGAAAGCTCCGATCTCGCTGGAAAGGGCCGTATTTTGTGCGGAATGTGTATCCGCAGGGCGCTGTGGATTTGGAAAATCCAAAGGACGGTTCACTCTTCAAGGTAAATGGACACCGGTGCAAACTGTACCTTAGCGCCGAACCAACAGAGGAGCTCCTGTTCCTACAGGAGCCGGTTTACCCTGAATGATCTTCCTCTGCCTACCTACAAACTTCGGTTATCCAGCCAAGAACAGCGGACACTGTTCCAAATAAGTTTGGGGGTATGTACAAACCATTTTGTTTATATTTGTGTATATTCTTTTTCTTTTCTTTGAAAAACAAAAACAAATAAAAATTGTGTATCACTAACCGACAATTTTGAACCTTCCAACTGCTCTCTTCATACTACGACAGTGAGGACACTGTCCAGTTTAAGTTTGGGGGTACGCTCGGTACGCATTTCTTACCTTCGCATTCATATGTATATTTTGCATCTGCATATTAAAATCCATAAAAACCATAAAAATCTGAAAATTTTCTAAAAACATAAAAACTTTTCTGTCAAGTTAGCTTGTGGAAGAACTTTGATTCAACATTTCGACGGTTTTTGTTTGAAAAAAATAGGAATAACTAAATCTTATGTTTAGATTTTGAAAACCTGAAAGATAACTTTCCTTTGAAGTTAACTATAGCTGATATAAGTCTTTACATCACACTACACGTGTCGTGAATTTTGGGAATTAGATGACAAGTCTTTCATGTTTAAACTTTTAAATAGATAAATGATTTTCTGAGGATCAAATAGGTTTGTTCTGAAATAAGTAATGTCAAGAATAGTTTATGAAGTAAAGCGAATATGAAGGAATGTTATTGATGCCCTAATTGGAGCTAAGTCTGAAAAATAACCCATCTGAAACTTGATTGGAATGATTACACACCAAACCCACTAAACACGTCTTTTATCCAAAAAAATAATGGAACTGCCGGTTATATCTCCGTTCGTATTAAATCATCTGATTTTCACGCCAACTGTCTTTTGTTTTTGGACCTAGGTAACTTGAGTAATTAAGTCCGCCGGGGTGTTTCTACACCTAATGCCCTAAAACCAACTGGTTTGGGAGCATTGGCCCAAAGCTCGCTAAGAAGCCTAGAAAGTCCAGATTAAAACAAAATCAAGCAAGTGTTCTCTCCGAGTTAAAATTCCTAACGGTTCTTTATGTGAGAATAATCTTGATAAAAGACAGGATTTTATAAAAAAAATTTAGCGGAGATATGAAGGTTTTATTCTATGATAAAGACTATTGCACGATCACAGAGGTGTGTATGAAATGAAAACAAGAAAAAGGTGGAGTGAAAAATACGACTTAGTTTCCTGTTATGGAAGATAGAAATTCTGAAGTTGAAATCTTACTGGAAAACGAAACTTGAAAAATGCTTAACTCTTTATAAAACTTATGTGATCCTTTTAAAATTGTTATCTGGGCTTTATTGTGCGACATGATGACTTTAATCGATCCTTCTGGAACTTAACGACACTATTTGCACTGCACGTAAAGACATATAAAATCTGTAGTTAAATAAGAAGCGAGGTGTGAAAAATAAAGGTTCGATAGTGTAGACTTAGGATTATAGAATTGTTATTTTCTAAAACAAAACTTTAGGGTTTGAAGCTTAGTTATTTTATAAAACCAACTTGACCGGATTTTGTGGGTAGTATCCGCTGAAAACCCTCAGGAGACAACACTCCTCCTTCTAGGGACACCTAGAGGTTTAACGGCTTGTTGCACATACTCAGTGCAATCGCGTTCCCTGCGAAAGTGAGGAAATTTTTGTGAATAAATGGGCTTTGCTAGGGACGAGCAAATGATAAGTTTGGGGGTATTTGTTCATATCAGATTTTTGCATTTTCATACCGCCCAATTTTTATCACATTGCATATCCGTAGATACTCTTGAGCCGTGTTTGCTAGTCAATTACAGGATACAGGTTCTCGGTTCTAAAACGGTGAAATTCATGGAAAACACGACAAAATCCGGGTTCCTGCCAACCACAGATAAAACACGGTCTCCGCTCTTCATCTGTATGTTGCCAGATACTAGTTAGGAAGACAAAGTGTCAAATCAATGTCATTCTCATGCACAAGGCTCAATGGTAGCAAAAGATCCAAGAGATCTACGCGGAGCTCGAGGCAATCATGCCAAAATCTTGACAAAATGTCCACCTTTCCCTCAACAGAAATTCTGGAAAATTCGTGAAGAAATTATGAAAAAATACAGATACCAGAATAAAGGGCACAGAGGACCAGGGAACCACAGCAAATTGGGGGACCCAACTCAACCAGAAGGCCGCGGATCCGCGGCCAAAGGGGGGTCTAGGCCGCGGATCCGCGGCCGTCTAGGCGCCACATGCGCAGGGATTTTGGGGGTATTTTTGTCATTCTGTTTGGGTTCTGGTGGTTGCCCTAGGGTTTCATTTTTTGGCCTATAAATAGCCCAGAACTTTATGAAGGAAAGGGTCCATTCTTGTATTTTCTTTTGCTAGGTTTTAGTTTACATGTTCTTCTTCTTCTCATCTCTTCTCCATTAAACTTGTAGTGAGCTTTGTGAGTGAGGAATGGTGAATAAAGAAGATCATTTTATTATCATGCTTGTCTTTCTTTTGCTATAATTGTTGTAACTTTAATTCGTTAAGTAGTTGTTGTTATTTCCTTGTTGTTTCTTTCTTCTCTCATTTTCTTTATCCTTACATACGACAATGATGCTTACGCTCGATCCTCGCCAAGGTGAGGTCGCAAATAGCTAGTCGTATTCTTCTAATCTCTTTCTTTCTATCTTCCTCTTTTGTTTTGTTTTTCCGTATTATGATGTGTGAGTAGTTCATTCTTGTTAGGGTAGGATAAGGGAAGTTTGAGAGAAGGAAATCTCTCTCACTCTTTCCTTGCCCAACAGCTTAAATCGACTCCAGTTAATTGAACCGCAATCCGCTCCTTACGGCACCCTATCCTACATGATAGCGGTGATTCCGTAGTGAGACCGGTTGTGGTTGAATTAACCGGAGGTTATGGCTAAGAGCCAAGAACGGACGGACAAGCACCAAAAGGAAGGACTTGCGTTGGAAAGCCTAGCTTATACTCGCAAATTCCTTCCTAGTCGTGCTAATCCCCGTTGTTGCCGATTACCGTAACACCGATATTAAGAGGGGCAACGAAAGATGTGGAGACTCCTAACTCAAACTAACCTAATCCTAACCCTAACAAGCTTTCTTTAAATATCAACTCAACACTTAGATAATCACAAACAAAATCTGAAAAACTGGACTTAACTCGTTAAAGCACATTGAAAAAGACTCCCATCTCCCTGCGGACGACCCGTACTCAACCGGCTAGCTACAAGCGAAACCGTCTTGATTGCGGTATTTTAAACTAAACTTGAACACGCACGTACCATACCAATCAACTTGCTTAAACATATCCACAATTTTCTCCATTTGTGCATTCGGTTTATTGGGCCTCAACCTATCTGTAAATGGAACTTTATCAATAAGTGTTGAGTCCAACATTTATGGAGAAGTTTGTGGGGGTGGAAAGGATGAGGTGGGTGGAGGGTTCGAGCCCTTGAGAAAATGGAGAATAGGCTCGGAAGAAGAAGGTAAATTAGACGAAATAGGGTAAGAAGTAGAAGTGGGAGTGGAAGTGGAAGTGGAAGTGGAAGCCGGGGTTTCAATCGGTTCCTCATTATCAGTTTTAATTTGTTCACCCATATGGTTATACATCACTCTTCCAGATCTCAACGTGGTAAGTGCATTCACATTATACTGTGAACACCCAGGATCAGGTGGGGGTTGAGATGGAAGTTTCCCTGTCTCTCTAGCTCTCATTGCAGCAGTCAGTTGTGCAATTTGTGCTTCTATCAATTTGATACTCTCACCGTGGGAGACATGGTTTTGCACTAACGTCTGGATAGAAGATGTTAAAATGTCATTCGTTTGCATGGACTGTGCAATGAACAAGTCGAGTGCAGAGGGTTTATTGGTACCCGGCAGAAGAAGGATCAAAGTTGTTGGCCGGGTTTTGTAAAGGTTGCGGTTGAAAGGGGTGCTGACTCATTTGTGGTGGTTGTTGTTGCTGTGGAGGGACCCATTGAAAGTTATTTTGATTTGGAACTGTATTTTGAGTTTGGTATTGGTTCCAAGCAAAATCAGAGTGATTCCTCCAACCTTGATTATAATTAGAAGAAGAAGGATCGTTTCCAGGTCCTTGCTGTGGAAATGCAGCATTAGTGTGTTCTTGACCTTGAAACGGTACATTCAAAGGACATTCTTCCGTCAAATGTGATGGGTTTGAACAGCAACCACACACGGTTTTGGGAAGTGTATATTGGTTTAGGGAGGCTGAAGAGATTTTGTTTTCTATAGCATCGAGTTTCGTTTGTATTGCGGCCATTTCGGCTCTCATTGTAGCAGAAACATCGAGCTGATTGATATCTTCCCTAGACAGTGGTTGACTAACACTTTCCCATTGTAAAGTGTTTTGAGCAAAATCTTCTAGGTATTTCCAAGCTTCACCATCATCTTTAGACAGGAATTGACAATGACACATGGTTTCAAGCATCTGTTTTGTCGTGAGATCAATACCCTCATAAATAACTCGACACAGATCCTATCTAGAGATTCCATGACGAGGGCATTGAAAAAGGAGATTCATGAACCGTTCAAAGCATTTCCAAAATGGTTCATTGGGAAGTTGGGTAAATTAGAAGATTTCACTCCGAACACGGGCGGTCTTATGATTGGGATAAAATTTCTTAAGGAATGCTACAACGAAATCGTCCCATGTTGAAATAGAATGTGCGGGTGTGTTATAAAGCCACTTCTCAGCTATATCGCACAAAGTGAATGGGAGAAGATGTAAACGCAGAGCATCCACAGAAAGCTGTGAAATACCCATCATAGCACATACGTTTTCAAATTTGGTGATAAAAACGTATGCGTCTTCAGACTCGAGCCCGTGAAATTTGGGTAAAAGTTTGATGAAATGATGTTTGATTTCAAAATTATCCCCATTGGCTGGTGGTATAGAAAGACAAGTAGAAAGAGGACCACGTTTAGGGTAGCATCTCTCCTGGAGAGAAATGCACGGAGGATTCTGCGAACCTGTGGGCAGTGGCAGAGTGTTGTTATTAAAATTTGATGGATATCCATCCATCGCGATCGTGGTGGGTGGTGGGAAAAAGAAAATGTAGAAATACCGACATTGAGGTCGATTAGGGAAATGCAGACAAGACGGGCACTAGAATCCCGTCTCCAGCCGAGCTTGTACTAAAGGTTTAGCACAAGTGGCAGCGTAAATGATAATTAGGGGGAAGTTGGTTTGGTGTTTGTTTTGAAAAACACGGATTTTGAAAAATCAAATAACAAAAAATGCAAACACCGCCTTAGATCTAATAGTCACCTAGGTCAAGTCACTAAACCGCTTGATTGAATGATTTTCTCGATGTGTAGGTAGAAAATGTATAGAAATCACAACAAAAGAAATTTATAAAAACTGCAATCAATATTCGGTGTCTTTTTGTAGGTTCGAAATGAGTACGGATCGTCCGCAGGGAAAGTGTGATTCGCTCGTATTTGTTTTAGATGAATTGAAAATTAAAGAGAATGAAAAGACAATTCAATTCAAGATTTAAAAGTGAATTTCAAGAATTACCAGAATCTAGATCTAATTATTAAGAAATACTAAAGATCAAGAATTAAGAATTGATGATATCCAAATCGAATTTGTAATCAAGATTTGAAGTGAGGCTCGTAGGAATCGATTGAATCTATAGAAGTGATGAAAACTAGTGATTGCGTTTTCTTATCCATTAATGATATGATGCTAGATCGATGATGATCAACGAGAATTAGGGATCTCTTACGGAAACGAAGGTTTCATCATTTATCTCTTATACTTTCGTTGATTTTCATTCAAATGCTAGCCTCTAGTGAATTGAATTATCGATCGTTGATCTCTAATTAGGAGCGAGAACAATCAATAAAGCATCTCGCTCGAAACTAGGTTGTCGATGATTCAATTACTAGAGTTTACAAAACTCATAGGACTTAAGAATCGTTTCAAGATTGCAATCATCATCATCTATTGATTCTCTCGACTCCTCCACGAGCGGAGTTTTTACTCACGCATCATAACAAAGAAAACAATCAAGAATTGAGTACTCATCATAATGCTCAAATATTAAGATAAGCAAGATAAAGAAATTTCACCTCTTATTAATCAACAATTCCGTTACAATTCGCTCAAGAACTATAAGAATTTGAGGAAAGAACTCGATCGTCGAATTAGCTTCGCATCGTCTTCGTGAGTCGCGGATCGTCTTGGGTCACTTGCTCGGTTGGAGATCGGCGTCGCTTCTAAAATGTTGAAGACTTCTTGCTTGATTTGTACTCGGAGATCATGATTTGGATCAAATTGTGTCACTCAATTTGATTTGAATTTTATTTTGGATCTACAATTTTCTTCCCTCCAAAATTAACCACCTAATGAACCACAATGAACAACCTAATCAACAACCTCCAAAACCCTAGATCTTCATCTCCTTTATAATAACCTCAACCCTAGATCTAGAATTCAAATTCAAATTTCCCTCCAAAAAGGTTGTTAGGCCGAGCCTTCTGGATAAAGCCACGGGGTCATCTGGAGCCTTCTAGAAGCATTTGCCGTTAAGGGAAGCCACGTGGGGAAATCTGCAACGCTGACGTCACTATATGGCCGCGGGAAGGGGCCTTTGGCCGCGGATCCGCTGCCCATTGAAGGCATCTGTGGATTAAATTTCCATGCTACATTTGTGCTGTCTTTGTGGCACTTTTCTGATGTGTGGAATCTCATTTGTCTTTCTTGTTCACTGCCAGATCACAAGTCTTGGACTTGATGTATTTATCTCAACACTTTTCACAGTTTCGGCTCTTTTCCTGGACTTTCCTTCACAGATTCTCGAGACAAGTGTTGCGCTATACAAAGATGATGCGTGCAATAATAAACACTCAATTTTCCTCAAAATGCCGGTTATAACATATAACACATGTTATTTGGTATTTTACGGATGTTTTGCTAATATGTGCTATATTCATATCGAACACCTCTAGATGAGTGCAAATAGTAGGGAAATTGATGTGTTAAAAATGCAATATTTTCGACTGATCAAATTCCCCCAAACTTATTTTCGGTCGTCTCGAGCGAACTGTTTTATTAAAAAGAGAAGGAGAAACAAAAGAAAAAGAAAAACTAACTGGCACACTTTCGTAGGCAACACGATTGCACTGAGCACGTGCAATAAGCCTTTAAACCTCTAGGTGTCCATAGTAGGAGGAGTGTTGTCTCCTGAGAGTTTTCAGCAGATTGCACCCACAAAATCCAATAATAAAAGGAAGACCGTGAAAGTTACATATAAAGATAAGAATTGTAAAAGAAAGACATTGAAAATTAGGGTTTCCAACTAATACTAGCTTTTCAGTTGTCATGAGCCCTATCTTAATAGTCATGAAAAGATGTTAATAATCACATCATCCCTCAATAAAACATCGTCTTTATTCTTCATTCCTATCTTTCTTCCAAACATCGATCATATAACCCTACGTGTGTGTAAAGAACGTCCCTACACCCGGAGAATTCAATTCAAGCTATCATACTCTTGTCCATCTACCTCAGTACTTTTTAATTTGATGAATATTTAGATGGATTTGCTCATACATTTTCATGCGACCGTTAATATTTCTTGAGGTACTAACCGACCGATTACTCATGTGCTTGCTTAAACGGTGTATTTTCCTCGTCTTGCACCACCTAAGGCTTAGCAGTGACTCCCAGACCAGTTGGTCTAAGGCATTAGGTGATGAAGCACCATCGCTATATTTTTTTATTGCTGCCTTGGCGATAACAAAACCGGTGTTCATTTTTTCTGCACCATTTTATTTTTTTATTCATTTTTTTTATTTCCTTCATACTTTGGCTTTTAGACAAGAGCATTTCAAGGTATCCTCTACTATCCCGTGTTTCAAGACGTGTGTAAGTGCGAATAGTAGGGTATCAACATTCAAATGTTTGGCTTTCAGAATAGAAACTATTTTTCATACTTATTTTTATCCTTAGATTAGTGATTTCTTTCATCTTACTAACCCTTGGGACAACAGCTCATAACTACTTATTACTAGTTTCGTTTAAGAAAAATTCTAATTTTCTTGGTTTTCTTAAATTTTTCCAATCTTTTGGATGTAATTTTTCACTATCTAATCTTTTATTATCTTATTTATGTACAAATATTTTTTTATTTTATTTTATTTTATTTTTATTTTGAATTTTTAATTTTTTTTATAGGCTTTAAATGTTTTGTGCTTGTGCAAAGTATGCGAAAATGATGCGAAAATAAGCACAAACCTCCCCGAAACTTGTTTTCAACAGTGTCCTCACTGTTGCCATCTGCTAAATCTCAAAAACTTGTAAGCATGGGAGGAAATTTATTAACGGGGGCAAAATATATTAAAGTGAAAATCCTCCCCCAAACTTATTTTTGGATCACAATTTTGAGTAAACATTTTATTTTCAAGAGCCAGATTATACCCCCCCCCCCCAAACTTGAATTAAACCATGTTAAGCTTTGAAAATCACATGAGGGGGTCAAGATTACTGGTCGATGCCAAGCTTTGCAAAGACCGAAGGTCAACACCAACCATTCGAAAATTTTATCAATGTTGTGCATCGGTTGGTGGAAGAAGAGAACCAAGAAAAAGTGGGGAAAAGGTAAGTGGTGTGAAAGAATGTGTTTGCGCCTCATTTTAGAGAGACGACTCAATGATTGTGATGGATTACTCGCATTCTCATGACTGTCAAGAAGAAGGGGTGGAGGTTCAATTTCTTTGTGGAGTTGATTCATCTAACACCCGTGTTTGCTAAGAATGCAAGTCTATCAGCGAAGCTTTCATCGATATCCCGAAGAATAATGTCATTAGAAAGAATGGGGTGATACACAAACTTCATAAAAAGTTCATCATCAACGTTAGATGTTGACCCGGACAACTCGAAAGAAGGGTCTGTATATATATGATACATATCTGGGTCAAACAACAACGTATAAAGAAAGTCTGGATCTGTATAGTGAAGTTGATCAAATTCGCTGCTGTCGACATCCATTAATTCGACAGAACAGACTCGAGCATGAGGATCGGAGGGTTGACTTCCCAACTTGTAAATGTTGAGCTCAATTGACCTATTCCCGAAAGATAGGTTCATAGAGCCGTTTCTACAGTTGATTACAACGTTGGAAGTAGCCAAAAAGGGACGACCTAGAATCACCGGAATTTGGTTTCGTGGGTTCGCTACAGGCTGTGTATCAAGAACAATAAAATCCACAGGGAATACAAATTCCCCGATTTTTATCAACACATCCTCAAGTTCACCACTAGGCTTGGTGATAGATCGGTCGGCCATCTGGAGAGTTATGTTTGAAGGCTTTAACACTCCGATACCTAGTTGCTCGTAGACCGAGTAAGGAAGCAAGTTAACACTAGCGCCAAGGCCAAGTAAAGCACGATTAATGTGTTTCTCCCCAATAGAAATAGAAATAGAAATAGTAGGACAACCAGGGTCCTTACGTTTCCTTGGTAATTGTTGGGGAAAAGCCGTGTCTACAGTGCTTGACATGAACACTTTTTTCGGCACTTGAGTCTTCCTCTTCCTAGTGCACAAGTTCTTAAGAATTTTCGCATAGGACGAAACTTGTTGGATAGCATCTAGGAGAAGGATGTTAATGTTAACTTCCTTAAACATGTCCACAAGCTTCTCCCTTTGTGCATCAGGTTTGTTGGGCCTCAACCTTTCAGGAAATGGAGCTCTATCAATAAGTGTTGGGTCCAACATTTGTGGAGAAGGTTGTGGGGGTGGAAAGGATAAAGTGGGTGGAGGGTTCGAGCCTTTGGGAAAACGGAGAATAGGCTCGAAAGAAGAAGGTAAATTAGACGAAATAGGGTAAGAAGTAGAAGTGGGAGTGGAAGTGGAAGCAGAAGCCAGGGGTTCAATTGATTCCTCAACATCAATCTGTTCACCCACATGATTGTCTAGCACTCTTCTAGATCTCAACGTGGTAAGTGCATTCACATTAGTGTAATGTGAAGGTCCAGGATCAGGTAGAGGTTGAGCTGGAAGATTCCCTTTTTCTCTAGCACTCAATTCGGCTTTTAATCTTGCAATTTCTGCTTCCATCGATTTAATACTCTCAGTTTGAGAGGTGGTGTTTTTCTTTATATCATCGACGGAAGTCTTTATTTCAGCCGAAACTTGCATGAGATTTGTCAGAAGCAAGTTCATAAATGAAGAGGATTCATCAGTACCGGTCAACTTCAAAGGATTATTTGGTGGAGGTGTGTTGACCGGATTTTGAAAGTTTTGTGATTGGAAGGGGTGCTGACTCAATTGAAGTGGTTGCTGTTGTGGTGGAGGGACCCATTGAAAGTTTTTATGGTTTGGATCCGTGTATTGAGTTTGGTGTTGGATCCAAGAAAGATCAGGGTGATTCCTCCAATCTTGATTATATGAGGAAGAAGAAGGATCGTTTCCAGGTCTTTGCTGAAATGCAGCATTAGTGGGACCTTGAAACGGTACATTCAAAGGACATTCTTCCGTCAAATGTGATGGGTTTGAACAGCAGCCACACACGGTTTTGGGAAGTGTGTATTGGTCTAGGGAGGCTGAAGAGATTTTGTTTTCTATAGCGTCGAGCTTCGTTTGCATTGTGGCCATTTCGGCTCTCATTGTGACGGAAATATCGAGCTGATTAATATCTTCCCTAGGCAGTGGTGGTCTAACACTTTCCCATTGTAATGTGTTTTGAGCTAAATCTTCTAGATATTTCCAAGCTTCACCATCATCCTTAGATAGGAATTGGCAATGACACATGGTTTCAAGCATCTGTCTAGTAGTGAGATCAATACCCTCATAGATAACTCGACACAAATCCCATCGGGAGATTTCGTGATGAGGGCATTGCAAAAGAAGATTCTTGAACCGTTCAAAGCATTTCCAAAATGGTTCATTGGGAAGTTGGGTAAATTTGAAGATTTCGCTCCGAACACGGCTGGTCTTGTGATTGGGATAAAATTTCTTAAGGAATGCTGCAACGAATTCATCCCATGTTGAAATAGAATGTGCGGGTGTGTTGTAAAGCCACTTCTTGGCTAAATCGCACAAGGTGAATAGGAGAAGACGTAAACGCAGAGCATCCAAAGACGGTTGTGAATTACCCATCAAAGCACATACGTTTTCGAATTTGGTGATAAAAACGTATGCGTCTTCAGACTCGAGCCCGTGAAATTTAGGTAAAAGTTTGATGAATTGGGGTTTGATTTCAAAATTGTCCCCATTGGCTGGTAGTATAGAAATACAGGTGGGAAGGGGAACACGTGAAGGATAGCATCTCTCTTAGAGAGAAATGCGTGGAGGATTCTGCGCACCTGCGGGCGGTGGCAGCGTGGTGTTAAAGTTTGATGGAAATCCGTCCATCGCGGCCATGGTGGGTGGTGGGGAAGAAGATGAAGAATTACCGACTCTGGGGTCGATAAAAAAAACGCGGACAAGACGGGAAATGGAATCCCGTGTCTAGCCTAACATGTTTTAAATGGTTGTAGCACAAGTGGCAGCGTTGCGATAATTAAGGGAAAAAAATAAGATTGGTGTTTGTTTAGAAAAAGATACGGATTTTTTAAAAATGCAAATCACAAACAATCCACAAGCAACCCTAAAATCTAGTGGTCACCTAGGTCATGTCTCTATATCGCTCCTAACTGCCAGAAGACAAGTCGCAAGATCAATCCTCTACTGCCTCTTTGCTTCTCCTGTGGCCAGGTAAGTGCCAGGTAAGTGGGAGGTTCTCCACTACGTAAGTAGTGGGCCTAATTAAGTAACCACTTGCCTTAGACACACTTGCCTTAGACACCACAAAAGAAACGCGGATAAGCAATAGATTACCCACGACCTCCTTCTGTCCTAAGTGAGCGCGACGGTCCTTAGAGTTATGTCTAGATATTTTTTAGTTAATGATGGTAATGCAGATGCAGTTTCGTGATTTTTGGAGCTTAGGACGGGTAATGAAATCCCGACCTAATCTGAATTTGGTCTTTGCCCCTTAATTTCCGTATTAAAAATGCAAACAACCAAGATCAAACACGTACAATTTTTTTTTTTGCGGCGCTGCGAATTTTTGCAAAGAAACCTGCAGAAATTGGTTAATGGAGCAGATGAAGGAGGGGATAAGAAAGTCAGAAAGTTACCAGAGAAGTTTCGTGCACTGAAGCCTTCAACGCGTCGCGCTTCCGCCGCGCTAAGCCTCCATTGCCGCTAATCCGCGGTCATCTAGATAGATCCTTGCACAAAATTTTCAAAGACTGCTCCTGATCACTCACTGAACTCTCTGGAATGATCTGAAAATTTTTCCTCTCGCTCCACAGATTCCAGATTTCCTCGCAGTAAATCACAACAAATCGTTTAGTGTTTGTGCGAATTTTGATCTAAAAATTTTGATGGAATAAATTTTCAACTCAAATTTCAAAAACGAACAAATTAGCACACTATCTCCGGCAACGTCGCCATTTGATTGATCTTAAGTTCCGTGTCGTGTTTGGAAAATGTAAAATATATCACAACCAAAGAAATTTATAAAAACGCAATCAATATTCGGTGTCTTTTTGTAGGTTCGAAATGAGTACGGATCGTCCGCAGGGAAAGTGTGATTCGCTCGTATTTGTTTTAGATGAATTGAAAATTAAAGAGAAAAGAAAAGACAATTCAATTCAAGATTTAAAAGTGAATTTCAAGAATTACCAGAATCTAGATCTAATTATCAAGAAATACTAAAGATCAAGAATTAAGAATTGATGATATCCAAATCGAATTTGTAATCAAGATTTGAAGTGAGGCTCGTAGGAATCGATTGAATCTATAGAAGTGATGAAAACTAGTGATTACGTTTTCTTGTCCATTAATGATTTGATGCTAGATCGATGATGATCAACGAGAATTAGGGATCTCTTGCGGTAACGAAGGTTTCATCATCTATCCCTTGTCCTTTCGTTGATTTTCATTCAAATGCTAGCCTCTAGTGAATTGAATTATCGATCGTTGATCTCTAATTAGGAGCAAGAACATTCAATAAAGTATCTTGCTCGAAACTAGGTTGTCGATGATTCAATTACTAGAGTTTACAAAACTCATAGGACTTAAGAATCGTTTCAAGATTGTAATCATCATCATCTATTGATTCTCTCGACTCCTCCACGAGCAGAGTTTTTACTCAAGCATCATAACAAGGAAAACAATCAAGAATTGAGAACTCATCATAATGCTCAAATATAAAGATAAGCAAGATAAAGAAATTTCACCTTTTATTAATCAACAATTCCGTTACAATTCGCTCAAGAACTACAAGAATTTGAGGAAAGAACTCGATCGTCGAATTAGCTTCGCATCGTCTTCGTGAGTCGCGGATCGTCTTGGATCACTTTCTCGGTTGGAGATCGGCGTCGCTTCTAAAATGTTGAAGGCTTCTTGCTTGATTTGTACTCGGAGATCATGATTTGGATCAAATTGTGTCACTCAATTTGATTTGAATTTTATTTTGGATCTACAATTTTCTTCCCTCCAAAATTAACCACCTAATGAACCACAATGAACAACCTAATCAACAACCTCCAAAACCCTAGATCTTCATCTCCTTTTATAATCACCTCAATCCTAGATCTAGAATTCAAATTCAAATTTCCCTCCAAAAAGGTTGTTAGGCCGAGCCTTCACGTGGTCATCTGGAGTCTTCTAGAAGCATTTGCCATTAAGGGAAGCCACGTGGGGAAATCTGCAACGCCGACGTCACTATATGGCCGTGGATCCGCCGCGGGAAGCTGCCTTTGGCCGCTGATCCGCTGCCCATTGAAGGCATATATGGATCAAATTTCCATGCTACATTTGTGCTGTCTTTGTGGCACTTTTCTGATGTATGGAATTTCATTTCTCTTTCTTGTTCACTGCCAGATCACAAGTCTTGGACTTGACGTATTTATCTAAGCACATTTTACAGTTTCGGCCCTTTTCCTGGACTTTCCTCCACAGATTCTCGAGACAAGTGTTGCGCTATACAAAGATGTCACGACCCAATATTTTGCCCGTAACCGGCACTTAAACTACGTAACGTCTACAGGCGCACGCAACTTAAGTGAGCCGAAACCCAGAAATCTAAACCACCCAAAACTGGATCAACGGAGAAAACATAGTTTTAAACATTCGGAAATTTTCAAGTAAAAATCTTTAAGTTTAGTTTTCGTTCATAAAAATTTCGGCAGCACCTCCTTTATAAAAACTAGCCCCAAAAACGGGTACAACATAGATAATAATAAAAGCATCCCAAACGGGAGAAAATCACGCCCAACGGCGGAGAAAACCACCACAAACATATATACGACGCCGAAGCAAAGAATATAAAGGAAAACTACATAAAGAGGTAAAACATTTCAACATAACCGGCTCCCACGAGCACGGCACCCAAAGTCACCAATAATACAATGCAGAATCCTCACAACTCGTCTCTAAGTCAAATACAAGAAGTGGTAGATGGAGAATAATAGATTCAACAAAAAGATATACAATGTACAAACAGATAACCATAAACCCACCTAAAAGCAAGGCGTCACAGCCAACCGTAGCGGTATCCGCAAAAGTAGAGATGATAAGACGCCCTGCCGTGACTACTCAGAGGGAAAGTCCTGCAAAACCCTGTGGCACAACGGGGGTGAGTTGCCAACTCGTGAATATTAAATAACATCATACTGTAATCACAAGTATGCACGAACAACGATTTATCTATCACATGTAATCCGATAGCATAAGTATGACAAGTGAATATGCAACAATCATGTAAAGGTACATCATCAGGGTACTACAACTACATGAATTAGTGCATAACAACATAATCCTGAGTATGGGATGATATAATATAAAATCTCATGCAAAATCATCAGCATGGAAAAACACCAGTGTCCCTCACTGACACATCAAATCACAAATCCTCAGGCACCGCATCCTCAAATCGGCCCTCACATCCTCTAAGTCTCATGGAACCTGAGTGTCAAACATCGACACCCGAAACATCATGAAAACATATCCCTGTATGTATATGTATATGTATATAAGTATGAGGATATCGACCCCGTATGTCCACCGACTATACGTAAAAATCATGGAAACCTGAGTGTCTAACACCGACACTCGAAACATCATGAAGCCCGTGTCTAGCATCGACACGTAAATCCTCATAACTCAGGCGATGTCACCACGACTGGCCCTGACGATATGTCATATATCACTCCGGTCGGTATCCTCACGATAACCGCCGAGTCTAATTACTATCACCGGTAGGTAGTGGTCCCACCACTAGGCTTATCGTCTACACCACGAAATCACCACTCGCCCCAGGGTACCATACCGGGTCCACCATATACCCGTAGACGGTGCCTCCCGCTCCTCGAATCGGGTATCACAATCCAAATCTCAGAACCGAGAAATCACATGGTGGACGCACTGAAATATCATATCAAGAGAGCCGTGTTTTCAAACAATACATAATTTTATTGAAATACCCCCACGGTTCTCAAATCCAAAAATCATATGAAATCCATATCTCAATGCGTAAATCCATGAAAAACTGATATATGCAACATAAAACAACAATATGAGCATATCAAGGGAAACCCGCTCTTTTAAATGAATCCATTTTTAAAATATATCTTGCGGTTCCTAAAATTCTCCAAAAAACAAGTGCATCATCATATGAGGTGTACATGTAAGTGTAGCAAGGTTTAAGTATCTACATGTAAGCAAGTATGTATGATGCATTTCATAAGCGCAATGATCAACAACTCAATATCACATATCAAAACAATAACCCTTCGGGTACATACAACTATAGCGAAAATATGCGGGTGTACATGTTAATATGTGTGCATGATGTACATGTAACTGTAATAAACTATGTGGGTGTACATGCCAATATGTGTGCATGATGTACATGTAGCTGTAATAGACTATGTGGGTGTACATGTCAATATGTATGCAAGATGTACAAGTAGCTATAGTAAGGTATACGTGAAATGGATTAAGAGTTACTATCTTAACTATCCATGTCAAACACAATAACACGTATGTAGGTGTCAACAATATCACATAAGCACAAAGAAATAAGAATTACTACCTCCACTATCCCTACCCACCACCATATCACGTATGTAGGTGGTTTGTGCGTGTCATGGCAATTACTAACGATGTGGGTGTAGCATACAATTTAGTGCTCGTGTAACATGAACCGTCAGTAATGTGTTATATCTAAAGGTACAACAGATACTACTATGCAATGACATTCATATGAAATTAACCAATATGCAATAACATGCAGCTAACATATCATATCAGCCCCGACGCATAACGCCATACGGGCGATTTCCCCATAGATGTTAAATCCACTCACCGATGGTCTCGAGTTATGAAAATCCGACCACCTGCTTCCCCTTGTTCGCAGCACTCGAAGTCCCTGCTTGCGAACCTAAAATTTCACAAATACAACACATAAGCTAAATATCCTATAATGACGAAAAGACAACGAAACGCGATGAAAACGCCCGGAAAATTACACTGCGCGCTTAGCGCATCTATCGCGTACCACATCAGCCAAAAACCCTAACTGGGGTCGCTAAACTACAAAACACCAAGTCTAGACCCCGATCGTCCCAATCGCGCAACACAACACAAACAATTACGATGAATACAATAGATATAACCTCGCAACGACCAATCGAACCCACGTCGGAAAAACCCCGAAACCTAGTAAGCAACCTATCGCAATATTTCGCACTAGTTTAATGTTAACGCATATCTAGAGATTACAAACACCTTATAATAGCTTAACTAAGCTTTCTAAACCATTCTTAAGTTTTTAACACTTGCTAATTAAGTTTTAGCAAAAACCTAGTAAGCAAATTCCATAATTAAACAAAGTGTTCATTAGCTAAAATTAATATTTTCTACTAGGTTAATTTTTTTCAAATCACAAATTAGCACTTTAATGAACATTAAGCACTTAATCAATCTTTAACCCTAACTTGAATTTCTAAAAAAATTAAAATAAATGAATTAATCATGATTTAAAAGCTATATTAAACACATAATTAGCTAACTTAAATAGCTAGATTAAGATTTAAACAATTAATTAAGGATTAAGATAAGAAATTATACCTTCTCAAGAACACCAAAATGAAATTTAATCCTTCATCTTAGCATAAAAAAAACCATGCTTTGTTGAAGATCCAAGAAGGATTAGTGAAGGAAATGATGGTTTTATTTTTAATAGGATTTTGTGGATTATTTTTGGGATTTTTCTTGAAGAATTTTGAAGCAAGAATGAAGAAATGAGTTTGGGAAAATGAAATGGCAGAATTTTGGGGATGGCTCGGCCAAGTAGGGATGGGGGTAGTTTTGTGAATTTTGTGTGAAGAAATTGCTAGGAAATTAGGTAATAAATGCTAATAAATGCAATTTTCCACCTTTACACCTTTTCTTTTCTTTTTAAATTAAATCCTTTTGCACTCTAAAAATATCTAGATATTTAGAAAAGAAGTTTCCAAAATTTTCTAGTGACAAAAATTTAATTTATTCTCAAGAGAAGAAATTTCCCGATTTACGTGCACAATTTACCGCTTAAAATAATATTTTATTTAGGAAAAATTCTATCTGAACCAAAACCTCCCAAATACCCCCAAAGTTCGTGCACTAGCTTTATTTTAGCTAAACTAGGTGCCGGCAAGCTTATACGGACGTTTGATCGAAATCGGGTTAAAACGGGAAATACCGACAATTTTGCCCTAAAACGGGAAAATTCGCAAAACGATTTCTAAAACGTTACAATGTCCCCCCTTATAGAAATTCGGTCCCCGAATTAAAATTTAACTACGCATACCTTCAAAGAGATGAGGGAATTTCTTCTGCATCTCGCTCTCGGCCTCCAAAGTGATCTCCTCAGTAGTCGGGCTACGCCAAAGAACCTTCACAGATGGCAAGACCTTTGACCAAAGTTTCTTCATCTGCCGTTCCAAAATAACTACCAGCTGCTCGGTGAACGAAAGATCGCGTTCAAGATGAACGGTCTCATGCTGAATCATGTGAGAAGGATCATGAAGATATCTACGAAGCATCGACACATGGAAAACGGGGTGCACATCCGAAAAACTAGGCGGGAGCGCCAAACGATAAGCAACAGAATCCACTCGCTCAAGGATCTCGAAGGGACCAACAAATCTGGGACTGAGTTTCCCCCTCTTCCCAAATCGCATAACACCCTTCATCGGAGAAATCCTCAGGAATACATGATCCCCCACTGCGAACTCAAGTCTGCGACGATGACGGTCGGCATAAGACTTCTGCCTGCACTGGGCTGCTCTCATCCTATCCTGAATCAGCTGGATCTTCTCCGTAGTCTCCTGAACTAGCTGGGATCCCAAAACTCTACTCTCACTGAGTTCGGTCCAACAGACTGGCGATCAACACTTCCTACCATACAAAGCCTCAAAAGGTGCCATCTAAATAGTCTCCTGAAAGCTGTTGTTGTAGGAGAACTCAATCAACGGAAAGTGACGATCCCAACTGCCACCAAAATCAAGCACACATGCATGGAGCATATCCTCCAGAGTCTATATAGTCCGCTCCGACTAACCATCGGTCTGTATATGAAAAGCGGTACCAAAACTCAGCCGGGTACCCAAAGCTTCCTGAAACTTCTGCCAAAGACGGCTAGTAAATTGGGTGCCTCGTCTGATACTATGCATGTGGGAACACCGTGCAAACACACAATCTCATCTATGTAAAACTGTGCATACTGAGCATAACCGAAAGTGGTCTTCACAGGAAGGAAGTGAGCCGCTTTCGTCAACCGGTCAACAATAACCCAAATGGAGTCATACCTTCGACTGGTCCTGGGTAGACCCATAATGAAGTCCATGGAAATCTGCTCCCATTTCCACTCCGGAATGGGTAAAGGCTGCAACTCTCCAGCCGGTCTCTGATGCTCATCCTTGACTTGCTGACAAGTCAGGCACCTCGAAACGAAGTCCGATATATCACGCTTCATCCCTTCCTACCAGTAAAAGTCCCTCAAGTCACGTTACATCTTGGTGGAACCTGGATGAACGCTAAAGACCGACTGATGTGCCTGCTCTAGGATCTCACGTCTCAACCCTTCAGCATCTGGTACACACAAGCGTGTCCCGCATCGTAGCACACCCTGGTCATCAATCATGAACTCCGAAACTCTTCCCTGCCGAACAAGCTCAAGAATCTCAATCAAACGGGCATCACTGGGCTGCACCTCACGATACGCTCAAATAGTAGTGGACGGGCGCGGACATGAGCAAGCTGTCCCCCAGCGGAAGTGAACTCGAACTGCACTCTACCATCACACAAGAGCTGCCAATCTGCAGAAGACTGACGCTGAACTGCGCTCAACAGGGATAAGAAACCCCCGGGCCTACGACTCAAAGCATCAGGTACCACATTCGCCTTTCCCGGGTGATAAAAGATCTCACAATCATAATCCTTCACTAGCTCCATCCAATGGCGCTGTCTTAGATTCAGATCCCGCTGCTGGAAAATATACTTCAATCTCTTGTGATCCGTGAAGATCTGACACGCCTCCCCGTACAAGTAGTGTCTCCAAATTTCAACGCAAAGACCACCGCTGCCATCTCAAGATTGTGAGTGGGGTAATTCTGCTCGTGCTTCTTCAGCTGCCTAGAAGCATAAGCAATCACTCTATCATGCTACATCAGTATTCAACCGAGCCCCACTCGAGAAGCATCATAGTAAACAACGTAGCCGCCCGATCCAGAAGGCAAAGATAGAACTGGTGCTATTTTCAACCGAATCTTCAACTGCTGAAAACTCTGCTCGCACGCATCAGTCCAAAGAAAAGGAACTCCCTTCCGGGTCAGTCCAGTCAGCGGTGCAGCGATACTCGAGAAATCTTGCACAAAACGGCGATAATAACCAGCTAAGCCCAAAAAGCCGCGGACCTCAGTCACCGATACAGGTCTGGGCCAAAGCCGTACAGCCTCGATCTTCCTCGAATCCACAAGAATACCATCACCAATCACCACATGACCCAGGAAGTCAACTCTATCAAGCCAAAACACGCACTTCGAGAACTTAGCATACAGCTGGTGCTCTCTCAATATCTGCAAAGCAATTCTCAAGTACTGCTCATGCTCCTTACGACTCCTAGAGTTCACCAGTATATCATGTTGCGTTTTGAAAATTATTTCGGTGAAATTTCGGAAAATCGGTAAAATGAGGGGGTTTTCTGTAAAAAGTCAAAATACAAATATCTTAATATAAAAAATTAAATATACATATTCTAGCTATGTAATTGCTATTATTTGGTATTTATTGAGCCGCTGGTGAAATTTCAAATTTTCTGAAAAAAATATTATTTTATTATTATTTTAAGCCGTCACTAATACATTTAATTAGGGAAAATTACAAATTGGAATGAGTTGAAACAAATTTTGTGCATCATAAAACATTAAATAAAAATTTATCATGTGGTTTTTGGAACGAAATCATTTGCCAAAATGATTTAGAAATTATTGAAGAAAAAAGGCTTTTTTTTAGCGTAAATGGATGTTTGGGGTATTGTATTTATCATTTTTCATCACCCCACACCCGTGCCCACATCCACACACCCCCACTTACTCCTCCCCATGGCTGAATTCAGCACCCACCATATTTTTCCCCACTTGATTTTCAAGGAAAAAGAAATGAAAGAAAAGAAAAGAAAATGAGTGAAGTAGTTAGACTTTTGACTTTGTTTGACCTTGACCTTGTCCCCCCCCATTTTCCTCACCTCCCTCTCTCTCCCCCACCCACTTTTCTGGCCGAAATTTCCTTCTCCCCACAGCAGCCCCCCTCCATTTTCCCCTCTCTTTTCCCTTCAAAACTTCATGAAAAATTGCATCAAAAATCCACCAAAAATCCCACAAAATCAAAATAAAAGTCCTACCCATTTTAGCTTAGCCCGTTTAGCATGGATCCTTGTGAAAAGAGAGCATTTTGGGAGGCCATGGAGTCTTGTGGACCTTCATATATTTTTGTGTATAATTCCAAAACTTTTTGTTCCTTAAATTGTTACTAATTTCTTAAGCTAATTTAATTAAGTGTTATTTGGATATGTGAGTTTAATTGCAAGTTTTGGAATTCAAGTTGTGAAATTGAATGCAAGTTAGGGTTTATAAAATTGGTGTGTGGTTGTGTGTTATAATTAGGCTTTGTTGTCATGTTAATACAAGTTTAGTAGCTAGTGCTAATGGCTAGCTTTAAAAATTTTGTTATTTTGCTAATTTGCTTACTAGGTTTTTGAAATTTGTTAAATGCTTGGGATTAAAAATGTGATTAGGTTTTTCTTAGCTTCATTAACTTTATTAAGTGTGGTTTAATGCTTTGGATCATGCAATTCTAAGCTAGATTGTAGTTTGTGCATTTTGCTTTGAAATTGTTAAAAAGGGTATTTTTGGTAAACTAGAATATTAGGATTTTTGGAATTTAATGAGATTAAATTCCGGAAATTGTTTATACGACTTATTTAAGATATTTAATAAATATCTTGGCTGCTACATTCATTTAAACATCCTGTTTTGTATAAAAACGGCGAATTGTGCTTGCTAGATTTTCGGAAAAATGACTTTTAAGCAAAATTGAGGTTTTTGTGAGTTTTAACTTAGTTTATATTAAAATTAGTGTTCGTGAATGTGCAAATGAGTGTGATTGGATTTTTCTCGATGGTTTGACGTTTGTACATCGACATCGAGGGTTGGTTTGACTATTCTTGCATGCGTAGGCGATAGGTTTGGACCTATGCGTGATACGCGTGCCGATTTGATTTTCGTATGCCGTTTCGATTTCGAATTTAGTTTTAATGCGATATGGTGCGTTATGATATGTAGGTACCCCTATGTGGACTTCGAGACGACAAGCAAGCGCGTGGCGACGTCGGTACTGGCTAGCGAGGAATAGGTGAGTAGATTTATATCTACGGGGAGAAGTCGGGTGGATGGCGTATAGCACCCCCGCAGTCCGTGGTGATGTATACGGATGCGTATACACACCAACAATTTATGATATGTTAGGATTTATTATTGATGATTTTAGATGGATATTGGTGTTGGATTGGTGCATGGTTACGAAACCTTAGGTAGTGGGTGCACTACACTTAAACATACACACATATACATACTTGCATACATTCCTTATTTCATATGTGCGTGTATGGGAATATATTTATATGTTCACATGGGTATGGGACTATGTGTTCACATACGGATTTGAGGAAGATACTTGGGATTGAGCTGAGTCGATGAGATTTGTTTGTGGTTGTGATCTCGGTGATATGGCAGGATTCGTACTTAAGGTACGTCCTGGTGTTATAGCGGATCTTGCGGCGGCGATACGGGTGAATAGTGTTATAAATAAATGGTCGACATGTGATCGTGATATGAGGCATAATATGCTAGGATATTGATATTAGGCCGTATCGGGCGATGTATACCCCTTGATGATGATATGTGCTGACGATATCGGTTTGTACGATATTGTCGATCAGTAGTCAGATCATGAGTATATTGAGGATATTAGTATTGTACTAGACATAGGTCAGTACCCTAGACTATGATCTTGGATAAAGAGGATACCAGAGGAATAGTGTGAGGAATATGATATTGACCCGTACCCAGATTTGGGGATGCCGTACGACGGATTTACGTACGAGCTATATCTTGATGATTGATCCGCACTCTTGACTTGGGATGTCTGATTATAGATATGGTATCGGATATGATATTATTGAGGCGGGATCACCGACTAATATATATACAGGTATGTATATGTATTGACTCAGATGTTAGGCGGTTTCCTTACCTGTAGTCTAGCTTATAGCGTAGCCCTTTAGTTTAGTTAGTTGTTAGATTAGATTCGGTTCCTACCTATTTCAAAGCTTACGAATCGTGTGTATTTTTAAAGACAGCCTAAGGGATCCTATGGATATTTCAAAAAACGTATCTTTTCTTAAAAACACCGTAGCCCCTATTTTCAAAACCCCACGATTCGTGTTATTTCAAAAGGCACCATTGTAGGACTTATATTAGGTTAAAACAGATTAATTATCGTTGCGTCTAGTATTCAGCTCCCGCTCATTATTGTTGTTTGCTCCGCATCACATGCTTATATTATGCTTCAAATTCTACTGTTGATACCTTGTGGTTAGGACACCGGCACCATTACCGATGATGCGTATGTACCACGTACACTTACTTGCCGGCTCACACACATCTTCATCGGTAATTGCCATGTCACGTACACCTTAGAAAATATTATTGCTTGACATAGCCTGTTAGCTAATAGTTTAGACATGATATTAGTGTACTTGCCTTATTTGTTAGTTTAGACATTATAATTATTACCTGCTACCTCATGCATACTGTTATTCATTGTTATGCCGCATTCATGGATTCTCATGCATATATTCACTTTTTACGTTCTATTGAGGTTTTGGATTTGGATTTCCATGAGATTTTCTGAATTTAGGGAAAACCGCAAAACATATACAAACTTCTTCTTTGTCTTTTTTAAATAAAAAGCGCGGTTTTTCCCATGATGTATGAGTCGTCCACCATGAGTTTGCTGATAGATTTGGAGACCCGATTCGAGGAGTTGGATGAACCGTTTTGGGTACATGGTGGACCCGGTAAGGTACCCCGGGGCAAGAAGCTCGTGGTGATGACGATGAGCCTGGCAGGGGGAGACTACCTACCGGTGATTTTACCCGACGCGTCGGATATCCGGAGGATGCCGTCGTGGTCTTGAGATGGATGGTAGGGGCCGGTCTGGACTGACGGCGCCCTAGATTTTGAGATTGAGACATTGAGATTTCGAGATATTGAGGTATTGAGATTTGATGATACAGGCCAGTCCGGATGGCCGGAGCCTGAGGTTTTGAGACATTGAGATTTATGTTTTATGTCGATGCTAGACACTGTTGATGCTGATTTCATTTATGATACCTCATTTTAAAAATACAAAGGAAATCTCACTAATTTATGAAAACAGTTTCTTCATTTACATGTATTCTGTTTTCATGCATTCATACCTCATTCATATGATATATTGCTACCTGAGGCACTGACACGGGCACATGAGATCACACTCGGGTTAGATATTACCCTAGCCATTGTTATAGGCTGCATGTTATTCATATATTTGAGGATATATTATGATCATTGACCTAGGTTGCGTTATTCATGCGATTTTCTGTTCGTAGATCTTTTTCAACTCACGAGTTGGCAACTCACCCTCGTTGTGCCCCAGTTTCTTGCAGGTGTTGCCGTACGGATTTCATTACGGCTTTGCGGGCACGGTTTCTTTTCGGGTGACTTGCTAGTAGGTGGGTTTATTGTATCTTACCCATCATTATACATTGTATATTATATTTCAGTTGTATCTAGAAGTTCCATCAACCAAACTTGTATTTTTTTGAGATAGAGACCAGTAATGTTATTCTTTCGACCATAGAGTAGCATGTTATATTTCTTGAGTTTCTTGCTGGTTGAGTTCCATTTCTGTTGTGATCCTCGCCTTTAGGCGTTGTATATTATGTTGCATACAGGTTGATTTGATATAGTTCTTCCTATTCTCTACTACTTCTCTTGGTTTGGATTTCTGGGTTTTGGCTTACTTAGCATACGTACTCCTTGAGACGTTCGTAGTCTAAGTGCCGGTCATGTTCCGTACTTTTGGGTCGTGACATATCATCAATAAACACAATAATAAATTGGTCGAGGAACGGCCTGAAAATCCGGTTCATCAGATCCACGAACACTGCTGGCGCATTGGTGAGTCCGAACGACATCACCAAAAACTCATAATGCCCATAGCGCGTACGAAAAGCAGTCTTCGGAATGTCATTATTCCGAACCCGCAACTGATGATAACCCGAACGCAAATCAATCTTAGAAAAATGTTTCGCACCCTGGAGCTGATCAAATAAATCATCAATGCGAGCTAAAGGATACTTATTCCGCACCGTAACTCGGTTCAATTAATGATAATCCACACACAACCTCAAACTGCCGTCCTTCTTCTTGACGAACAGAACAGGAGCTCCCCAAGGCGAAACACTCGGACGCACAAGTCGCATATCAAGAAACTCTTGCAATTGATCTTTAAGCTCTCTAAGCTCTGCCGGAGCCATCTGATAAGGCGGTATAGAAATAGGCTCTGTACCAGGAATCAGATCAATGCAGAACTCAATATCGCGCTCTGGCGGCATCCCAGGTAACTCATCGGGAAAGACGTCGGGAAACTCTCGCACGGTAGGAACCTGGTCCAACGACCCCACGGTGGCTCCAGTATCATGGATGAAAGCCAATAATCCCCGACAACCTCTCCTCAAAAGCTGACTAGCGCAAAGGACCGAAATCAAAATGTGAGGAGCGGCACCACGGTCCGCCTGCACAACAAACAATGACTCGCCGGGAAAACAAAATCTAACTGTCTTCTCGCGGCAGTCCATAGACGCGTAGCAAGTAGATAACCAGTCCATACCCAACAGAACGTCGAAGTCCAACATCTCTAGAAGGATTAAGTCGACTGACAGATCTTTGTCACCAATACGGACAACACAAGACCGAAACACGTGTCGTGCAATAAACGACTCTCCCACAGGAGTAGTCACGACAAGCGGCTGATCTAGCAAACATGACTCTCGGCCTAACCTCCACACGAAGTGAGTAGAAACGTACGAATGCGTAGATCCCGGATCGAAAAGAACATGTGCATCATCAGAAAATACAGAAAGGGTACCTGAAACCACAGTATTGGACGCCTGAGCGTCCTGGCGAGTCAAGGCAAAAACCCGTGCCTGCCCTCTACCGGCTACTGGCTGTCCTCTGCCTCCGCTACCTCGACCTCTCGGCACAAAACCCCCGCGACCACGACCTCTCTGAACAGGAGTCTGACGCGGCGCAGCAACAGGAACAAGAGGCAACACTCTCTGAGGAGGAGAAGGTGGTAAGGTAACCTGGGGTACTGCTGGCCCTCTCTGACGCACCACGGTGCAATCCCGAACAAGGTGATATAGACTGCCACACCCAAAGCACCCATAAGATGGCCGCGGGCCCTCCTGAGAGTAAGAGCTGAATAACTGGCCCCGTCCCATATCTCTGCTACTCCCCGAGTCTGAAGGAACTCTGCCTCTGTATGCAAACCTCGGTCTCAGTGCTGGTATATCTGTACGAGTCCTCTTCGGTTCCGGAACAACCGACGACTCAGCTAGACGCTCCTCCACCAATAGGGCTACATCCACAGCTGCCGCATACGTGTCGTAATGCTGAATGCTGATGGCTAGGAACAACTGGGTAAGTAGGCCTCGAACAAACCTCTTCACCCTCATCTCCTCAGTCGCCACCAAATAAGGAGCATACACCGACAGCTCAGTAAACAGTACATCATACTCAGACACCGTCATCCCCGGAGTCTGACATAACAACTCAAATTTACGCGCTCGCGCATCCCTGACGCTCGGTGGAAGAAAATGGGTGAGAAACACAGTCACAAACTCAGCCCTGGTCATAAGAGCAAGACCAGCGGCTCTGCCCCTCTCCAACTGAAAGGTTTCTTACAGCACCACTACTAGGGTTTGGATGCAACACACATGCCATATTTTAATTTTAGATGGTGCTAAAGAAACAATCATAAGGATCATGCTAGAAAAATTAGGGCAACTAAACTTTAACACAAACACAAGTAGAAAAAGCTAGGGTTTTGAGTGCACAACCTTTGTAGCTCCTTACGCTAGACTCCTTGGCTACTTGAGGGTTGGAAAAAGGTCCGCTTAAGATCCTCTAGGTCCACGACGATCTACTCGGAGTCCTCTTCGTCCAAGCTTGAAGCTTCACAAGATCAAGAGAAGAAATGGAAGCTAACACTCTACACTAATGGGCAAGACTAGTGTAGAATGGTGTTGAGGTTGGTTTTCTCACTTCAAAATCCTAACTTGGTAATTCTTTTTCGCACTTGAGAAAACTAGAGAGCAAGAGAGAAAGGAGGAAGAAGATGATGGCTTTCTAAAACTCAAGATAATGATAAGGTTATCAAATAAAAACGAGAAAAGAGAATATATATATTTTCTATCTATCATTCTTAACCAAGGTTATAAAATATCTAGATATTTTAGTTTGGAACAAAAATGACCATAGAAATTAAATCATGGTTAAACAAAAGGGTTAATGAAAGAATAAAATATTAAACCATGAAACAATTTCCATTTTCATTTTTCTTTTCCAAAAATAATATCCATATATTTTATAAAGGGTGTGAGTCTTATATTGCCACCATCCACTATATCAACAATCATGATAGAATGGTGTATGCATGTATGTGTGCATGCACATCCATAGGTGCATGAATAAGAATGAATGCATACATGCATGCATACAATAAAAAAACAAGAAAGGATTTCAAGTGAGAAACTAATGGTCAATGATGAATCAACACTTGATTTAGCAAACCGGTCATATCGCATACGACCCGACCAAAAGCAAACCGTCCGATTAATATGCGGTATCTCATACGCGCATTTTAACCGGGTCCATGCGCATATCGCATATGCGCACCACAACGTTTCGCCTGGACTAGGTAACTCCATTGTAGGACTATAAGACTCGTATATACGCCGGCAGTGGGTGATGATCATATCAAGCACCCCCAAGCCGCAAGTGGTCAGCTAAACGTAACGGCCACCCGAGTATTGAGTGATCGGAAGAAAACAATCGAACCTGTTACAACTCCCGTCGAGCCAACCGGCAACACTACCGTACAGTCCGGTCTCTTCGTCAGATATGCTGCATATCAAGTCTAGGGATGGTAACGTCGACCTCAATAACTCAATAAGTCATGCAGATTAATGGTCTATAACAGATTGAGAAACTACAGATAACATTTATCAGTAAATCTCAACAGCCCTGGCCAGGGACTTACTGATATAGCCAGTCGAGCACAGCACAGCATCAACTCCCAATACCGGGAGAGACGAAACCCTTCCTATCGCTCATCACCTTCGTGTTTCTCGGGACCGTACCCAACGGCCACCTGTTTGTACGACTCAGTAGAGCCGTGGTAGGGTAGTAATCAAAGTACAGTGGGAGAACACACAAGACTCTATGACGATCTCGGATCTACAGACTAACCTGTACCAGTGTCACCTGAGAACTGCTTTCCGACGATAGATATAATTCCATATAGGAGTTCTCGGTGAGTCCGTCCAATGTACCCAGTCACCACTGAGCACCTGTATACGATCTCGATGTCAAACCTCGATGAATGTGGGAACATCCATCGCCCATCATATGGGTCTAGTATCATATACGCTAGTCTACTCTGGTATATCGATGCCCCGTCTCGATATACCTACGACTAGGGACATTTCAGGATATGCTTATAAACTACAGATGTCCCACTAGTATGATCTCCATCATAATCACAGTAGTCAAGCCAATATCCTCAGGGCTTTATCAACATGTGTGAATGAATAAAAGCATGATCAAATCAACATGTCAGATAAAGAAGAACCAGATAGCATACTATCATGTCGAGCAAGAATGTACACTGAATATATATATATATATATATATATATATATATATACACATGTATAAATACATCCACTATCGTATAATGGCCTCTAGGGCATACATATATCCAACAATCTCCCACTTGCACTAAGGCCAGTTATTGGCGTATCTCATACCAAACATCTCAAAAATTCGCTCATGCTGCGGCTGAGGGAGGGCCTTGGTGAGTGGATCCACGGCGTTATTCTTTGTGTCTACTCTCCTAATTTCGATCTCGCGGCGATCTACAATCTCCCGGATCAAATGAAAGCGCCTCAGGATGTGTCTGGATCGCTGATGGGACCTGGGCTCCTTGGCTAACACCATATCCCCTTTATTATCACAATACAATGGTATTGGATCAATAATGGTTGGAACTACTCCTAGCTCCAAGGCGAACTTCCTCATCCAGACGGCTTCCTTGGCGGCATCATTCGCAGCGATGTACTCAGCCTCCATCATAGAGTCTGCAACGGTATCCTATTTGGAACTCTTCCAACTTACCGCCCCTCCATTGAGGGTAAATACAAACCCGGAGATAGATTTGCTGTCGTCCTTATCGCTCTGGAAGCTCGAATCGGTAAAGGCCTCCATTTGGTGATCTCCATTACCATACACCAAGAACAATTCTTTAGTCTTTCGCAAGTACTTAAGAATGTTCTTCACAGCTATCCAGTGATTCTCCCCTGGATTGGATTGATACCTGCTTACAACACTAAGTGCATAAGCTACATCTGGGCATGTACATAACATCGCATACATTATAGATCCTACTGCCGAAGCATAGGGTATAATGCTCATGCGAGCTCTCTCTTCATCGGTCTTTGGGCAAGAGTCCTTGGAGAGAGTGACCCCATGGCAAGCGGGTAAGGCACCCCGCTTGGAGTCTTCCATACTAAACCTTTTTAGGATGGTGTTGATGTACCTGGTTTGGGACAATCCCAATAACCTCTTGGATCTATCCCTATAGATCCTAATGCCCAGAATGTATGTGGCATCACCCAGGTCCTTTATGGAGAACCTCAGTGATAAGAAAGATTTGACCGACTGTAGCATAGGAATATCATTTCCTATCAGAAGAATGTCATCCACGTACAATACGAGGAATGTGACAGCTCTCCCTACAGCCTTCTTATAAACACAAGGTTCATCTGGATTTTTGATGAAATCAAACTCTTTGATAACATCATCGAAACAGATGTTCCAACTCCGTGATGCCTGCTTTAACCCATATATGGATTTAAGCAATCTACATGCTTTCCTGCTGCTCCCACTTTCAATGAAGCCCTCTGGCTGATCCATATAAACGCATTCTTCTAAATCTCCATTTAGAAATGCCGTTCTAACGTCCATCTACCAGATTTCATAGTCGTAGTGAGCAGCAATAGCAAGTAGGATACGAATGGATTTAAGCATGGCTACGGGAGAAAAAGTCTCGTCATAGTCCAAACCTGGTCTTTGACGAAAACCCTTCTCCACAAGTCTTGCCTTATAGGTCTCTACCTGCCCATCTACACCAATCTTTCTTTTAAAGATCCATTTGCACCCCACAGGTTTTACCCCTGGGGGTACAACGTCCAAAGTCCATACTTTGTTGGTGTACATAGACTCCATTTCGGATCTCATGGCATCCAGCCACTTCACAGAGTCTCCACTCGTGATAGCTTGTTGAAAACTGGTAGGATCATCATCCTCCATGATGTTGTCTTCTCTGTCACCATCAATGAGGAAACCGTAGTACCTCTCCGGTGGACGAGAAGTCCTACCAGACCTTCGGAGTGGCCGAGGTTCCTCTGTTTCTGTTGCAACGGCCGGTTCAACCAAGTCGTCATTTGTAGTTTGTGTCTTTAGAACCTCTTCTAGATCTACCACATTGCCATCAGTTTCATTTGTGAAAAACTCTTTTTCTAAGAATGTGTCATGCTGAGAAACAAACACTTTTTGTTCCTCCTTGTGGTAGAAAAGATATCCATAAGAATTCCTTGGATATCCCACAAAGTTACACATGACCGACCGTGTCTCGAGTTTGTCTGGATTCTGCTTTTTAACATAGGCCGGGCAACCCCAAATCTTAATTCTCTTAAGAGATGGTCTCTTCCCATACCATATCTCATATGGCGTGGTAGACACGGTTTTGGTTGGAACCCTGTTTAGTAGAAACGCTGCAGTCTCCAATGCATGCCCCCAAAATGAGACAGGTAACTCAGCATCACTCATCATGGAACGGACCATATCTAATAGTGTCCGATTCCGTCGTTCAGACACACCGTTGTGCTGTGGTGTGTAAGGAGGAGTAAGCTGAGAAAGGAGGAGGAAGCTGAGAGAGAATCTCATTCTCTTTTAGGAAGTTGGCAAATTCTGTACTGAGGTACTCCCCACCTCGATCTGATCGAAGCATTTTGATACTCAAGCCGGTTTGTTTTTCTAGTTCGAGTTTATATTCAGTGAATTTCTCGAAAGGTTCGGATTTGTGCTTTAATAAAAATACATGACCGAATCTTGAGAAATCGTCAGTGAAAGTAATGAAGTAAGAAAAACCGCCTCTAACCTGTGTAGACATTGGCCCAAATACATCACTATGTATGAGGCCTAGGAGCTCAGTAGCTCTTTCTCTGTGTCCGGTAAACGGAGTTTTGGTCATTTTACCTTGATACAAGACTGGCAAGTCGCATAAGGTTTATATTCAAAAGGGTTTAAATATCCATCTTTGTGTAACTTGTTTAGTCTTGTTTCGTTAATATGACCAAGTCTACAATGCCAAAGAAAAGCTTCATTTATTTCTGAAAGTTTTCTTTTATTAGTGTGTTGTATGCTGAAAACTTTGTGTTGATTTAGGACGTATATCCCGTTATTAAACGTACCATACCCAACCAACATTTGATTCAGGTGAATGTTCATAACATTGTTCTGCAATACAAAATTATATCCTTCATTTTCTAACAAAGAAACGAATATTATATTACAAAGCATACTAGGTACAAAATAATATGAGTTCAAAACCAATATACACCAAGACGGCAACCCCAAATGATACTCTCCCACTGCGACTGTATGTACATTGGAACCATTTCTAACGCGGAGAGTATGGTCACCTGTCTTCAAAACCTTGCTATTTCTCAGCCTCTGCATAGAATTGCAAATGTGAGAACCTGAACCGGTATCTAATACCCAGGAAGCAGAGTTTATTGAAAAATAGTTTTCTGTCACAAACACACCTAAAGCGGAAGCATCCTCATGCTTCTTCTTAAGATTTAAGTACTCTGTGCAGTTGCGCTTCCAATGTCCTGTTTTGTGGCAGTGATAACATTCCCCTTTCCTCGATTCTCCAGTTTTGGACTTGTCCTTCCTCTTAACCTTTTTAACTCCACCCTTAGGCTTGGTGGGCTTCTTCTTCATCTTTCCCTTGGCCTTATCCTTTGGGCGAGAAGAAGAAGATTGCCTAACACTCAAAATGGGAGTTTTCACTGATTTCAGTGTTCTCTCTGCACTCCTTAACATATTAAGGAGTTCAGGTAGTTCCTTCTCCATGTTGTGCATGTTGAAGTTAACTATAAATTGAGCAAAGGTCGAGGGGAGGGACTGCAGAATAATATCCGTATATTTTTCATTGTCCATCGTCCATCCAAGGTCCTCAAGCTCTTCTATGAGAGTTATCATCTTCAGAACATGGTCTCCTACTGGTGTGCCAGGGGCCATTCGCATCTGAAACAATTTCTTTGATACTTCGTATCATAATACACAGGAATGCTCTCCATACAACTCTTTTGTATGGAGGAATATGGCGTGAATGTCCATATTCTCGTGCTGCTTTTGATGTGTGTTGTCCATCGATGCAAGCGCGAGGCATTTGGCCGTGGCACAGTCAGCGTCCCATGTCTTGCGGACTTCAATATACGCAACTGAGGATTTTGGACCTGGGACGGGCGGGGCTGGAGCCGTGAGGACATATGATACTTTATCATAAGTCAAGGCAATGTTCAGATTCCTCAGTCAGTCTTTATAATTGGTCACATTCAGTTTATTTTTATCTACTAGAAGCTTGAGTCCAGTCATTGGTATCTTCCATTAAGAGAGAGAAAAGAATACACTCAGCGAAAGCTCTTGCAAAGATCAGATTGGTTATTATCTTGTCTAATCAATGTCTCCCACTGCTTTAATCAAGTTTTTCTTTCAAACCTTAAAAAGAAAACTAGCCAGGATTAATTACAGTTAACAACTTCGCTAACCGTTCAGCCAGGACAGTGTCGGTACTTGAAGGAGGTTCCCCGTGCTTTCGCACGGACCTAATTAAAGTAAACCTCGTCTTCCCAGAGGCGTAGCCCCGTTAACACCTTTCTAGACACCTAATGAGTTAGCTAATTGTAAACTGCAAAACTCTTCTGGGAGCAACTATTGCCCACAGTGGGATCAGGATCCAACCATCATATGGAAGGTATGCAATCTCATTGCAAATTTCTACTATTGAAATTCCCGATGTGGTTTTTACCCCTAGTACTCTATGGTCAACAAATTATAAGCACTAGTCAAGTTCAACCCGTCATTTATTGATTAATTAGACCCATTCATATGACCCTTGGCTAAGGTCAACAAAGTCACATGCCCGTCCCAATTAATCTGCATCATATGCATTATAGGAAGACATCACTTAGCTACTGTACACTACGCCTTGGTTAAGGTCAACAAACGTAGCACGAATACTAAGTACTCTACTTTCTAAAATGACGGAGGGCGAGGGATGATTTTTAAGAATCTTTAACGCTTTGAACTTGATATCGTCGTAGAATCAAATGGTTTTCAAAAGGAGTGGCTTGAGCTACGGAGTTTTGAAAAGTAGCTTTTTCATAGAGAGCCGAGTGATTTTCAAATCCGATTCTACAACATCTTTTTAGGTTTATTTTCTTTACATTAATCATATTAATGTAGTCCTATCATTTAAGTCCTTAAGCCAATCACAGAAAAGAAACGAAAATACAACGTACGCTTATGCCATCCGCATTCGCCGCAATGTTCCGTTATGCACCGTTAGGTTACTTAACTAACGGCATACCGGGACGGGACTAGCTCGGGTGTAAAACATAAGCAACGTCTATTATATATCTCATATATAATATATCATTCGTCTCAGATATCACATCACAGTATACAAGCAGCAGAAACACAGATATAATGTGGGATATACTAGAACGTCCGTATTTAGTATTTAGCCAACAATAGAAAATACGGATTCCATAGTCGTGATGAATAGCCAAGCCCACACCCTTAGACCCCTACGAGAGCGGCAAGCGACCCTACCAATTCTGGAGTTTAGGAGACCCGGTCTCGACTCCTCGAGATGGCCTCCCACTGAACCCCAGAACCCGGTTACTTGTGCTCCCCTCCTTGGGTCTATCCTAATGCGGAAAAGTAAATAATATACAGCACTGGTGGCATCAACCTCAACCTGGAAGTGCCCTAAATAAAAGAATATTACATTACATTTGAATTTTACATGAATGAAAAGAAAATTCCCATCTCACATAAAAACCCCCGGCTATTCAATCGCGACAATCCTGCACATCATATCTCAGCAACACATAATATCATATATCATCAACGTAAGTAAGTATGCATACCCCGATTGTCATTGATGTATAGCAACGAAACCGGTGATATGCGACATACTACACTTACGGTCACAGAAAAGAAAGTGTAAAACTACAACATTTGGAATCCACAATCACTTTAGACATCGCAAATCCGAAATATCACATACTTCGCATTTCATGCCTAACTATGTGAATTCCACATATTGTATCACATTCCAGATAAATAGACAGTATTAAACTTTCCGATTGAATAATCAAATACCCAAGATTTCCTAAACAGCTCAACATTTGAGCGGAGTTCAAAAAATCCGGAACATGTCACAGTAGCAGCGGTCCAGCCGTAGAAGGGTCAAGCCAACGCCTCACATGTGGCACGCCGTACTGCCCCAAAACCTAAGGTTTAGAGGCAGTTCAGACGGTCACATAATCGAGTTAAGGTTTGTGTTCTTCTAGAGGGTCCACCACGTTACTTGCACGTATTTCCGAAAGATTTAAACTCGAGAAAAAAATTCAACACTTGAAAATTTTTCGTGCCGGGAAAAAGTGAGTTAATGATATTCGTTCGAACTTTTTAATACTTTCTAAATTACCCGAAAACAACACGAAATTAAAAATTCCGATCGAATCAACGAATCCAAAATAATCCCCAGAACACTCAACACTTGAGTCAGATTAAAAATACCCAAAAATATATACAAGCAGACAAGAACATTACTGTATAAAAACGAGGCAATAATATCCCTGTACGGCTGCGGATCCGTGGCCCAAGCAAGGTATGGCCGCGGTTCCGCGGCGGTATGTATGGATTATGGCTTCGTATTTTACAGTTTTGCTTAGAATTCCCTGCTGAATTTTTAAAGTATTTTTAATTCTGAAAAAACACAGTTTTAAAAAAATGTACAGAGAAGGGTTAAAATGCGTATTTTTTGGTTCGATCGGAGTTTTAACTTCGCCTAAACGTCGCCTAAGGTTCTAGCCTGGCTCTGATACCTTGAAGGGTTTCCTACAGCACCACTACTAGGGTTTGGATGCAACACACATGCCATATTTTAATTTTAGATGGTGCTAAAGAAACAATCATAAGGATCATGCTAGAAAAATTAGGGCAACTAAACTTTAACACAAACACAAGTAGAAAAAGCTAGGGTTTTGAGTGCACAACCTTTGTAGCTCCCTACGCTAGACTCCTTGGCTACTTGAGGGTTGGAAAAAGGTCCGCTTCATATCCTCTAGGTCCACGACGATCTACTCGGAGTCCTCTTCGTCCAAGCTTGAAGCTTCATAAGATCAAGAGAAGAAATGGAAGCTAACACTCTACACTAATGGGCAAGACTAGTGTAGAATGGTGTTGTGGTTGGTTTTCTCACTTCAAAATCCTAACTTGGTAACTCTTTTTCGCACTTGAGAAAACTAGAGAGCAAGAGAGAAAGTAGGAAGAAGATGATGGCTTTCTAAAACTCAAGATAATGATAAGGTTATCAAATAAAAATGAGAAAAGAGAATATATATATTTTCTATCTCTCATTCTTAACCAAGGTTATAAAATATCTAGATATTTTAGTTTGGAACAAAAATGACCATAGAAATTAAATCATGGTTAAACAAAAGGGTTAATGAAAGAATAAAATATTAAACCATGAAACAATTTCCATTTTCATTTTTCTTTTCCAAAAATAATACCCATATATTTTATAAAGGGTGTGAGTCTTATATTGCCACCATCCACTATATCAACAACCATGATAGAATGATGTATGCATGTATGTGTGCATGCACATCCATATGTGCATGAATAAGAATGAATGCATACATGCATGCATACAACAAAAAGACAAGAAATGATTTCAAGTGAGAAACTAATGGTCAATGATAAATCAACACTTGATTTAGCAAACCGGTCATATCGCATACGACCCGACCAAAAGAAAACCGCCCGATTAATATGCGGTATCTCATACGCGCATTTTAACCGGGTCCATGCGCATATCGCATATGCGCACCACAACGTTTCGCCTGGACTAGGTAACTCCATTGTGGGACTCTAAGACTCGTCAATACGCCGGTAGTGGGTGATGATCATATCAAGCACCCCCAAGCCGTAAGCGGTCAGCTAAACGTAACGGCCACCCGGGTATTGAGCGATCAGAAGAAAAACAAGCGAACCTGTCACAACTCCCGTCGAGCCAACCGGCAACACTACCGTACAGTCCGGTCTCTTCGTCAGATATGCTGCATATCAAGTCTAGGGATGGTAACGTCGACCCCAATAACTCAATAAGTCGTGCCGATGAATGGTCTATAACAGATCGAAAATCTTCTGATAACACATATCAGTAAATCTCAAAAGCCCTTGCCAGGGACTTACTGATATAACCAGTCGAGCACAGCACATCATCAACTCTCAATATCGGGAGAGACGAAACCCCTCTTATCGCTCATCGCCTTCGTGTGTCTCGGGACTGTACCCAACGGCCACGTGTTTGCACGACTCAGTAGAGCCGTGGTAGGGTGGTAATCAAAGTACAGTGGGAGAACACACAAGACTCTATGACGATCTCGGGTCTACAGACTAACCTGTACCAGTGTCACCTGAGAACTGCTATCCGACGATAGATATAATTCCATATAGGAGTTCTCGGTGAGTCCGTCCAGTGTACCCAGTCACCACTGAGCACCCGTATACGATCTCGATGTCAAACATCGATGAATGTGGGAACATCCATCGCCCATCATATGGGTCTAGTATCATATACGCTAGTCTACTCTGGTATATTGATGCCCCGTCTCGATATACCTACGACTAGGGACATTCAGGATATGCTTATAAACTACAGATGTCCCACTAGTATGATCTCCATCATAATCACAGTAGTCAAACTAATATCCTCCGGGCTTTATCAACATGTGTGAATTTATAAAAGCATGATCAAATAAACATGTCAGATAAAGAAGAACCAGATAACAAACTATCATGTCGAGCAAGAATGTACACTGAATATATATATATATATACACATGTATAAATACATCCACTATCATATAATGGCCTCTAGGGCATACATATATCCAACACCAACGACTCACACCGCTTTTGGTTCAGACCCTCCAGCCGGAAACTCGCGAACTCCACCACCTCTCGTCAGAGCATCGGAGCGAACGAAAAATCTTGGCCATCCGGTCGATAAACGACTGCGGATCCTCAGTAGCATCTGTGCCAGTAAACACCGGAGGCCTCAGCGTGATGAACTCCGTCAGTGACACGGTAATAACCTCCGGAGCTGTAACTATGACTGCCGGAGCAGTAGGTACCGTCGTGGTCACTGCAACGGGAGGAACAACTGCCTGGCCCTGCGCTCGAATGGCCTCTACTAAAGTCCCCATCATTTGGCACAGGTCCTGCATACCAGCCCCAAACATAGCAATATGCTCCGGTACCATAGGCGTATCGCCCTGGTCAGTTCTCGCCTCAGACGAGTCGATTCTGACCTCGGCCCTCGCGGCCGCTCTCTATGCCCTCGTAGTCTTCGGCCGCATATAGGCTGGAAATTGAAACAAGATTCGATAAGGATACAGAAATCAAATCACAAGGATGTACAAAATCACGGAAAGAATTTCAATAATTCCTAAGGTCACTTAGGCGAAGTATCGTGTCGTAAGTACGCCGCGGAACATACACACGCTACGTCACTCTGCTTAAGCTACCTACTCCATCATACCAAGGTCATCCTACACTCCGAAAAGTAAAAGCCTAGCGCTCTGATACCAACTTTGTCACGACTCAATATTTGGCCCGTAACCGGCACTTAAACTACGGAACGTCTACAGGCGTACACAACTTAAGTAAGCCGAAACCCAGAAATCTAAACCACCCAAAACTGGATCAACGGAGAAAACATAGTTTTAAACATTCAGAAATTTTCAAGTAAAAATCATTAAGTTTAGTTTTCGTTCATAAAAATTTCGCCAGCACCTCCTTTATAAAAACTAGCCCCGAAAACGGGTACAACATAAATAATAATAAAAGCATCCCAAACGGGAGCAAATCACGCTCAACGGTGGAGAAAACCACCACAAACATATATACGACGCCGAAGCGAAGAATATAAAGGAAAACTGCATAAAGAGGTAAAACTTTTCAACATAACCGGCTCCCACGAGCACGGCACCCAAAGTCACCAATAATACAACGCAGAATCTTCACAACTCGTCTCTAAGTCAAATACAAGAAGTGGTAGATGAAGAATAATAGATCCAAAAAAAGATATACAATGTACAAACAGATAACCGTAAACCCACCTAAAAGCAAGGCCTCACAACCAACCGTAGCGTTATCCGCAAAAGTAGAGATGATAAGACGCCCTGCCGCGACTACTCAGAGGGAAAGTCCTGCAAAACCCTGTGGCACAACGGGGGTGAGTTACCAACTCGTGAATAGTAAATAACATCATACTGTAATCGCAAGTATGCACGAACAGCGATTTATCTATCACATGTAATCCGATAGCATAAGTATGACAAGTGAATATGCAACAATCATGTAAAGGTACATCATCAGGGTATTACAACTACATGAATCAATGCATAACAACATAATCCTGAGTATGGGATGATATAATATAAAATATCATGCAAAATCATCAGCATGGAAAAATACCAGTGTCCCTCACTGACACATCAAATCCCAAATCCTCAAGCACTGCATCCTCAGATCTGCCCTCACATCCTGTAAGTCTCATGGAACCTGGGTGTCAAACATCGACACCCGAAACATCATGAAAACATATCCCTGTGTGTATATGTATATGTATATAAGTATGAGGATATCAACCCCGTATGTCCACTGACTATACGTAAAAATCATGGAAACCTGATTGTCTAACACCGACACTCGAAACATCATAAAGCCCGTGTCTAGCATCGACACGTAAATCCTCATAACTCAGGCGCTGTCACCATGACTGGCCCTGACGATATGTCATATATCACTCCGGTCGGTATCCTCACGATAACCGCTGAGTCTAATTACTATCACCGGTAGGTAGTGGTCCCACTGCTAGGCTTATCGTCTACACCACGAAATCACCACCCCCCGGGGTACCATACCGGGTCCACCATGTACCCGCAGATGGTGCCTCTCGCTCCTCGAATCGGGTATCACAATCCAAATCTTAGAACCGAGAAATCACATGGTGGACACACTGAAATATCATATCAAGAGAGCCGGGTTTTCAAACAATACATAGTTTTATTGAAATACCCCCATTGTTCTCAAATCAAAAAATCATATGAAATCCATATCTCAATGCGTAAATCCATGAAAAATTGATATATGCAACATAAAACAACAATATGAGCATATCAAGGGAAACCCGCTCTTTTAAATGAATCCATCTTTAAAATATATCTTGCGGTTCCCAAAATTCTCCGAAAAACAAGTGCAGCATCATATGAGTTGTACATGTAAGTGTAGCAAGGTTTAAGTATCTACATGTAAGCAAGTATGTATGATGCATTTCATAAGCGTAATGATCAATAACTCAATATTACATATCAAAACAATACCCCTTAGGGTACATACAACTATAGAGAAAATATGCGGGTGTACATGTCAATATGTGTGCATGATGTACAGGTAGCTGTAATAGACTATGTGGGTGTACATGTTAATATGTGTGCATGATGTACATGTAGCTGTAATAGACTATGCGGGTGTACTTGTCAATATGTATGCAAGATGTACAAGTAGTTATAGTAAGGTATACGTGAAATGGATTAAGAGTTACTATCTTAACTATCCATGTCAAACACAATAACACGTATGTAGGTGTTAACAATATCTCATATGCACAAAGGAATAAGAATTACTACCTCCACTATCCCTACCCACTACCATATCACGTATGTAGGTGGTTTGTGTGTGTAATGGCTATTACTGACGATGTGGGTGTAGCATACAATTTAGTGCTCGTGTAACATGAACCGTCAGTAATGTGTTATATCTAAAGGTACAACATATAATACTATGCAATGACATTCATATGAAATTAACCAATATGCAATAACATGCAGCTAACATATCATATCAGCCCCAACGCATAACGCCATACAGGCGATTTCCCCATAGATGTTAAATCTACTTACTGATGGTCTCGAGCTATGAAAATCCGACCACCTGCTTCCTCTTGTTCGCAGCACCCGAAGTCCCTGCTTGCGAACCTAAAATTTCACAAATACAACACATAAGCTAATATCCTATAATGACGAAAAGACAAAGAAACGCGATGAAAACGCCCGAAAAATTACACTGCGCGCTTAGCGCATCTATCGCGCACGACATCAGCCAAAAACCCTAACTGGGGTCGCTAAACTACAAAACACCATGTCTAGACCCCGATCGTCCTGATCGTGCAACACAACACAAACAATTACGAGAAATACAATAGATATAATCTCGCAACGACCAATCGAACCCATGTCGGAAAAACCCCGAAACCTACCTATCGCAATATTTCGCACTAGTTTCAAGATAACGCATATCTAGCGATTACAAACACCTTATAATAGCTTAACTAAGCTATCTAAACCATTCCTGCATTTTTAACACTTACTAATTAAGTTTTAGCAAAAACCTAGTAAGCAAATTGCATAATTAAACAAAGTGTTCATTAGCTAAAATTAACATTTTCTACTAGGTTAATATTTTCCAAATCACAAATTAACACTTTAATGAACATTAAGAACTTAATCAATCTTTAACCCTAACTTGAATTTCTAAAAAAATTAAAATAAATGAATTAATCATGATTTAAAAGCTATATTAAACACATAATTAGCTAACTTAAATAGCTAGATTAAGATTTAAACAATTAATTATGGATTAAGATAAGAAATTATACCTCCTCAAGAACACCAAAATGAAATTTAATCCTTCATCTTAGCATCAAAAAAACCATGCTTTGTTGAAGATCCAAGAAGGATTAGTCAAGGAAATGATGGTTTTATTTTTATTTAGGATTTTGTGGATTATTTTTGGGATTTTTCTTGAAGAATTTTGAAGCAAGAATGAAGAAATGAGCTTGGGAAAATGAAAGGGCAGAATTTTGGGGATGGCTCGGCCAAGGAGGGATGGGGGTAGTTTTGTGAATTTTGTGTGAAGAAATTGCTAGGAAATTAGGTAATAAATGCTAATAAATGCAATTTGCCACATTTACATCTTTTCTTTTCTTTTTAAATTAAATCCTTTTGCACTCTAAAAATATCTAGATATTTAGAAAAGAAGTTTCCAAAATTTTCTAGTGACAAAAATTTAATTTATTCTCAAGAGAAGAAATTTCCCGATTTACGTGCACAATTTACCGCTTAAAATAATATTTTATTTAGGAAAAATTCTATCTGAACCAAAACCTCCCAAATACCCCCAAAGTTCTCACACTAGCTTTATTTTAGCTAAACTAGGTGCCGGTAAGCTTATACGGACGTTTGATCGAAATCGGGTTAAAACGGGAAATACCGACAATTTTGCCCTAAAACAGGAAAATTCGCAAAACAATTTCTAAAACGTTACAAAAGATGATGCGTGCAATAATAAACACTCAATTTCCCTCAAAATGCCGGTTATAACATATAACACATGTTATTTGGTATTTTACGGATGTTTTGCTAATATATCTTATATTCATACCGAACACCTCTAGATGAATGCAAATAGTAGGGAAACTGATGTGTTAAAAATGCAATATTTTCGACTGATCACCACTCCTAGACTTCCAGAAGACAAATCTCAGGATAAATCCTCTACTGTCTCTTTATCCCTTATGTGGCCAGGTAAGTGCCATATAAGTGGGAGGTTCTCCGCTATGTAAGTAGCGGGTCTAATTAAGTAACCACTTGTCTTAGACACCACAAAAGAAACGCGAATAAGCAATAGATTACCCATGACCTTCTTCTGTCCTAATTGAGCACGATGGTCCTTAGAGTCTTGTCTAGATATTTTTTAGTTAATGAAGGGTAATGCGGATGCTTGTTTTGCGATTTTTTTGGGGCTTAGGAAGGGTAGTGAACTCCCCACCTAATCTGAATTTGGTTTTTGCCCCTTAGTTTCCGTGCTAAATTATGCAAACAACCAAGATCAAATACGCAACAATTTTTTTTTATCGGCGCTGCGAGTTTTGCAAAGAATCCTGCAGAAAATGGTTATTGGACAAGATCAGAGAGAAGAAGAGAGAACAGAGAGTATACCAAAGAAACTTGAATCATTGAAATGCCTAAACGGCGGAAGAACTGACGCAAAAACGCACCATTCGCCGCGGATCCGCGGTGGGAAGGAGGGATTAGGGTTTCGAAATTTTTCTGTAGCTTCTTGTACTCCTCTGGAATTTACAGAACTTCTCTGAATCTTGATCGCACTGCTACAATGATTCCAGATTCCCTCGCAAAAATTCACAACTAATCGTTAAGCGCTTGATGTGAATTTGATCTAAAAAATTCTGATGGAATAATAAATTTTCAACTCAAATAACAAAAAAGAACAAAATAGCACACATCCCCGGCAACGGCGCCATTTGATTGATCGTCTAAGTTGTGTTTTGAAAAGTAATCACAATCAAAGAAATTTATACCGCAATCAATAACGGTGTCAATTGTAGTTTCGTTAGCGAGAGCGGTGTTAGTTATATGTATGCCCTAGAGGCCATTACTGTACATTGGATGTATATTGTAGTGGATGCAGGGACATATATAGATAAGACTTTCTTGCTCAACATGATAGTATGCTATCTGGTTGCTCTTTATCTTAACATGTATACCTGCAGTCTCTCTATTACATGTTGATAAAGTCCTTAGGATGTGTGCTCGACTTTCAGGACTATGATGTAGATCATACTAGTGGGGCCAGGGTAGTCCATGAGTACATCCTTCAATATTCCTAGTCGTGGGAATATCGAGACGGGGCATCGATATTCCAGTGTAAACTAGCGTATATCTTCTCGACCCATGTGATGGGCGATGGATGATCCCATATCCATTGGTGTTTGACATCAGAGATGGTATGCGGGTGCTCAATGGAGACTGGGTACACTGAACGAACTCGCCGAGAACTCCCAGATGGTATTATACCTCACGTCAGATGGCAGTTCTCTGGTGACACTGGTACAGCTTAGTCTGTTGACCCGAGATCGTCATAGAGTCTTGTGTGTCTCCCACTGTGCTTTGATTTCCACCCAACCACGGCTCTACAGAGTCGTGCAAACAGGTGGTTTTTGGGTACAGTCCCGATTCACATGGAGGCAATGAGCGATAGGAGGAGATTCGTCTCTCCCGGTATTGGGGGTTGATGTTGCGCTATGCTCGACTGGCCATAACTGGAAATCCCTGGCCAGGGTTGCAGTGATCTACTGGTAAGTGTTATCAGTAGTTTCATGCTATGTTATGGACCTTATATCGGCATGACTTATCGAGCTACTGGGGTCTGACGTTTACCACCCCTAGGCGAGATATGCGACATATCAGACTAACAGACCGGACTGTACGGTAAGTGTTGCTGGTTGGATTCACAGGAGTGTGAGCGGGCTTGCTCGTCGATCTTCTGATCGCTCAATACCCGGGTGGCCGTTACATTTAGCAGACCGCTTGCGGCTTGTGGGTGTTTGATATGATCATCACCTGCTGCCGGCGTATTGACGAGTCTTTAGAGTCCTACACAGAGGTTTCCTGGCTCAAGCGAAACGAAATAGGAGCGCATATGAGATATATGCGGGACCGAGAATAATGGGTGTATGTGATACCGTATTCTATTCTCGCGAAGAATGTATCGATTGGTTGTATGCGATATAACCTAGTTATCGAATCGAGGATTGATTCGATAAGTCGATACATCGGATATTAGCCGGTCATATGCGATATGACCGGGTCTTTAAATAAAGTATTTATTTAATGATTTAATGTATAATTATATATTTGATATATTACTTTGCATTAACAAGTATTGGTTCACTTAAAATGGATTTTCTCACTTGATGTGCACATTGTATATGTGATATATTTTTGTGCACTTGATTGTATCATGTTTGATGATACATGAAAGTTTGGGTGTTTGTTTAGTTTAAACCTTGTTTACGTTAATGGTTAGGGTTTTGTTATCTTTTCTAAACTATTTATTTTTATTTATTCATTTTAAGGCAAGAAACAAAAGGGTGGCTTCTTTTGTTTTTTCCTTGAAACTTCATGAAGCTTTGAAGTTTTGACCATTTTGTTTCTTAGCCTTAACCTAACCATTAAACGTAACTCTAGTTTATTCTCTACACTTAACCATGGTTCCTATATGATAAGAATAACTTTATTTTCTATTTTCAATTTATTCTTATCATATTCTTTTCTTCTTCTTCTTCTTCAAGAAGAAAGAAGCTTGCTAGCTTCCATGGTGCCTTGAGAAAAAGAGTGAGAAATCCAAATCCAAAGTGAACCCACTTCCTATTTCTTCATCCTCTACCACTTTCCATGTAGTATAGGGTGTTTTCTTCACAAGTTTCATGACTTGGTGAAGTTGGAGCTTGATCTTGAGTTGCCTCGACGTAGATCATCTTCGGCATCGAAGTCAACGACCTAGCCCGATCTTTTCTCCGATGAAACCACCGCAAGAGTCTAGGATTCCGATGGGTATAGCGGAGGGACATCAACACGGAGCTATGGAGGTGGAGGACCGGATCTACAAAGGTTGTATTTTCCGTTTACTCTTAGTTAAGTTGTTAACATATAGTGTTTCGCCTATACCTCTAGTTACGATCTTGCTTAGGGTCACTTGGCACATAGAAATTTTTTTAATTGGTCATGTTTGATCACTTGTAGAACCTCATTGGTGTGCCTAGGAACCCTACAGTGGTATCAGAGCTACTAGGCATTGGATGTCGACCTATGGGGGGTTCTCACTGTGTGATAGTGTGGCGAAGCATAGGCTCTTACCCCCTGGGTGTCCCGAGACCGGAAGGTGTTCCGGCGGGTTGTAGTCTCACGAGGGGGCATGTGTAAAAAGTAGCGGCTGAGGGACCCGTTGGAGCCACGGTGACCCCATTGGATGGGGTGGCTGCCTGCCCTACAGTGGTATCAGAGCCTAGCTAGAGCCTTAGGCGATGCGTAGACGGAGTTAGAAGTCCGATCGAACCGAAACCCTAATGCAAATTCCTTCTCTGTACATTTTTTGAAATCGGGGATTTTGGAGAATTAAAGATATGCAGAAATATCAGCAGGTGTTTCTAAGAATTACTGTGAAGCCCGAGCGCCTGATTCAATCAAGGCGCGGCGGAACCGCGACATTAGCATGGCTAATGCGGCGGTTCCGCGGCCACTTAGTCGCTTCTTCAATTGATTTTTGCACAGTAATTCCTATATTTTGGTGCTGTATTTTCTGGGAATTTTTAAATCTTACTCAAGAGTTGAGTTTTCTGGGTTGTATTGGGAGTTCGGAGATTCGATCAGATTGTCTAATTTTGTCTGTGTTTTTTCCGGGTATTTTTAGAGCATGTTAAAAAGTTCGACCGGATATAAATACCCACTTTTTTCCCTGCTGAGTAATTTTCAATTGTTGGAATTTTCCGTAAATTAATGACGTTCTAAGTAGTGCAAGTAACGCGATGGTCCCTCTAGAAGACAACAAACCTTAACTCGATTATGTGACCGTCTTGAACTGCCCTTTGAACCTTAGGGTTTGGGGCAGTACGGCGTTCCATATGTGAGGCGTTGGCTTGACCCTTCTACGGCTGGACCGTTGGTACTGAGGCACGAAGTGAATGTTTTTTAAACTTATTTCATATGTTGAGTTGTTTCGGGAAAACTTGGGTGTTTGATTGTTCGATCGGAAAGTTTAACATTTTCTATTTATCCGGAATGTGATACAATACTTGGAATCCACAAGTTGTTATGAGATAACTGATTTGGATGTTATAAACATAGCACTTTAGTCTCACTTGATCGATTGCCACGGGATTTTGATGTGATCAAAAGTCCGTCGCAATCGCGTAGCGTACGCGGATACTCGCCGGATAAACTTAATAGACAGCTACACCCCATAGCCCCGACTAAGTGACTGTAGGAGAACCCCGTCGCAGAAAGCATCCGTTCGGGTGCTCGCGGCAGTGGTGTTCCGCCATGGTGCACTTCGTCGACGGTATCGGGGGTGCGACCGTCTACTAAAGTTTGCGAAGAGCATTCGTTCAGGATCTCGGGAATTTTGTTGAATTGCCCGACCTGATATTGAAAAGTGTTTTCGATAATGAGACTAAAATGCGGGGTTTATAATTGTTAGGCATGCGATGTCTAAGGAATTCATTTGGTTAGGCATGCGATGTCTAAAGAGTTTGCGGATTCCAACTATTGTAGTTTTACACTTTCTTTTCTGCGACCGTAAGTGTAATATGTGATATCGCCGGTTTCGTTGCTATATGTCAACGACAATTGGGATACGCATGCTTACTTACGTTGATGACATGTGATGTTATGTGTTGCTGGATATGTTATAGTGGATCGTCGTGTTTGAATAGCCGGGGGTTTTTATGTGAGATGAGTGTTTTTCATTTTCATTCATGTAAAAAAAAAACTTGTAAGTAATATTCTTTCATTGGGGCACTTCCAGGTTGCGGATGATGTCACTATTTGTATATTATTTACATTTTCGCATTAGGATAGACCCAAGGAGAGGAGCACAAGTAACCGGGTTCTAAGGTCCAGTGGGAGACCATCTCGAGGAGTCGAGTCCGGGTCTCCTAACCCTAGAATTGGTAGGGTTGCTTGCTGCTCTCGAGGAGTCGAGTCGAGTCCGGCTATTCATCACGACCGTGGAATCCGTGTTTTATACTGGCTCGTATTAAAAAAACGGACGTCCTAGTATATCCAATATTTCATATGATATTTTCTGCTGCGTTATCTGTGATGTGATCATGTGATTTGTTCAGATAGATATTGTATATAGTATATATGATATATTATATAGACGTTGCTTATGTTTTACACCCGTGCTAGCCCTGCCTCGCTCTGGCGTTAGTTACCTAACCTAACGGTGCAGACGGGACATCGAGGCAAATGCGGATGGCATAAGCGTACGTTATATTTATCTGTGATGTTTAGGTGGAATTAAATGATGGGACATTCATTAATGAGATTAATGAAAGAAAATAAACCTAATTGATGTTGTGGAATCGAATTTCAAAATAAAAACAGGTAGCTACAGTTCTTGCTTTGCATCGCGGTGTTCCTTGTAGAACATCCTGCACCTTATTCAATGAGGAAAGGACCGAGATCCCTTCACCAGGAGTGACTCCTTTAGCAATAACTGGCAGATGCTACACACTCGGTTTGTCTTTTGATTGCTTCTATAGTTTCTGCTTTGCACAGTGATATATATGATATATCCCGCACCTCATTCGACGAGGAAAGGGCCGACGATCCCTTCATCGGGAGTGACCCCTTTAGCAAAACTAGAAAAGCCTAAAAAACATTCCATTTAAAACCATTTGATTCCGCAACGAGATCAAGTTCAAAGCGTTAAAGGTTTTCTTAAAAACCATTCGCAACCCTCCGTCATTTTAGGAAGTAGAGTACTTAGTATTCGTGCTGTGTTTGTTGACCATACTCAAGGCACAGTGTACGGTAGCTAAGTGATAACTTCCTACACCGCATATGATGTGATTAGTTAAGACAGTCGCATGACTTTGTTGACCTTAGTTAAGGGTCATGTGGGTGGGTCTAATTAATCACGAAATGACGGGTAGAACTTACTAGTACTTATGATTTGTTGACCATAGTTAAGGTCATAGGTGCTAGGGGTAAAAACCCTTATCGGGAGTTTCAAGTGTTGAAATTTGCAATGAGATTGCATACCTTCTATGTGATTGTTGGATCCCGATACCCACTGCGAGTAATTGTTACTCCTAGGAGAGTTTTGCACTTTACAATTAGCCGATCAAGTAGGTGTCTAGAAAGGTGTCAATGGGGTTACGCCTCTGGGAAAACGAGGTTTACTGTAATTAGGCCCATGTGAAAGCACGGGGAACCTCTCTCAAAGTACCGAAACTGGCCTGGCTGAAAGATTGGCGAACTTGTAGAGTGTAATTAATCCCGGCTAGTCTTTCCTTTTAGGGTTTGAAGGAAGATTTGATAAAAAAAAGTGGGAGCCATCCTGATTAGATAAAATAAATAACCAATCTAATCTTGCAAGAGCGCACGCAGAGTGTTTTCTTTTCTCTCTCTCCAGGTAGCGACCATATCACGCCTTAATCAAGATAATAATATGGATAATTTACCGAACCCGCTTGTTATACTGAGCTGGGGAACGTTGGTCCCGCTCCAACTTATAATTGGTATAAGATAGAGTAGGAAATAGGGGAATACCAGGATTCCCATGCCGCCCAAACGAAGAAAGTGCATGAGATGCATCTCCTTCGGGTGTGTTCATTATAAAGAACTGTTTCTCAGTATCCTCTGAATCCTGGGTATTTGATACCGGATCAGGATCCCAGATATGTAATCTGTTACATAGGGCTACCGAAAGGTAAAAAAACTGAGAACGGGTGATAAGTTTCATGAGACAGAAAACGGGGCAAGTGTTGCAACCAAGTCTGTTGGTCACTGTCACCCTGTATTACCAGTACATTGATTCTGAACAAATGCTATTAGATACCGAACCTGATATACAAAATCATATCAGTCTCTTTATTAGTAAAGAAGGATATAATTTTGTATTGTTGGATATTGTTTTGAACATTTCCTATTTCAAAAGTTGATCGGTTGAGGCACGTTATCTAAAAACATTGACGTTCTAAATCAAACTACAGTTCCTAGTATACAGAACACACACAAGAGGAAGAGTTCAGAAATGAACGATTCCTTCTTGAGGTATTGTAGACTAGGTCATATCAATGTGACCCGACTAGCTTAAGTTATATTTTAGATGCATATTTAAATCAGTTTGAATTTACATCTTGTGAAACTTGCCAGTCATGTCACAAAGATTAAATGACCAAAGCTCTGTTATTAGAAACAGAGAAAGAGTTAGTAAACTCTTGGGACTGATACATGATGATGTATGTAAGGTCCCCTGTCTACACATGCCAGGACCGATTCTTTGTACTTCACTACATTCTCTCATGATCTCTCAAGATTCAGTCATATGTTCCTGTTGAAACATGAGTCCGAACCTTTTGAGATATTCACAGAATATAAGCTAGAAGTAGGGAATCAATACGGGTATAAGTATTATATCCTATGATAAGATCAGGGAGGAGAATACTTATGCATGGCATTCCTGGACTATTCTAAAGGAGAATGAGATTCTCTCTCAGTATTACTCCTCTGAATACACCACAGCACAACGATGTATCAGGGCGGAGCAATAGCACCCTATGTGATATGGTGTGCTCTATGATGAGTATTACTGAGTTACCTGTTTCTTTTAGGGAGTTATGCACTTATGAAGTTGCATACCTATTGAATAGGGTTCGATTCAAATCAGTGCCTACCACTCCATATAAGATATGGTGTGGGAAGAACCCATCTCTTAAGCAAGTTAAGATTTGGGATTGTCCGGTCTATGTCAAAAGCAAAATCCGGACAAGATCGAGGCAAGGTTAGTTCTGTAGAACTGGAAAGGTTCCAGCTATACAAAACTGCTGATGATTTGACAGAACCAAGGGATTCAAAAGTTCCCGACGAACCTCAGCCTCTCCGCCGATCTGGTAGGGTTCCTCACCTTCCTGAGAGATACTTCGGTTTCTCGATGACAGTGGGAGCGAGGATTGCATCATGAGATGATGAACCAACTAGATTCGAGCAGGTCATCGAAAGTAGGGACTCTGTAAGAATGGCTGGATGCTTAGCGATCTGAGATGGAATCCATATACACCAACAAAGTATGGACTTTGGTTGCGATATCTGAAGGGTTAAATCCCCATCAGGAGCAAGTATATCTTGAGAAGATTACTTGGTGTAGATGGAAAAGTTGTGACTTTCAAAGCTTGACTTGTTAAAGGTTTTCGTCATCGACCAGGCGTGGATAATGATGAAACCTTTTCCAGTGCCTATGCTTAAGTCCATCCAGATCCTACTTGCCATTGCTACATACCATGACTACGATATCTGGTGGTTGGGTGCCATGACTACTTTTCTAAATAATGATTTAGAAAAGAACGTCTATAAGAACACAGCCAGAGGGCTTCGTAAACAGTGGGAGCAGCGGAAACGTGTGCAAGTGGCTTTACAGGATAAAGCAGGCATCGCAGAGTTGGAACATCTGTTTTGATGTGGTAGTCAAAGAGTTTGACTTCATCAAAATGGTAGACGAACCTTGTATATACAAAAAGGTAGTAGAGAGTAAGGTGGTGATCCTCGTAGAGTACGTGGACAACATACTCTTGTTAGGAAAAGAGTTTCCTATGGTACGATCGGTCGATCTCCTCTTATCACATAGATTCTCCATATAGGATCAAAGTGATACCTCCTAAATCCTGGGTTTTGGATCTGTGAAGTAGATCTAAATGGATGTTAGGATTCTCACTAGTTGTAGTGAGATGGTATCAGTTGATCCTGGGGAGAATCACTGGAAAGGTTCCAGGGTGATAAGGACGACTGAATGTCAGTCGCAGGCATTGTCTTTACCCTCAGTGGAGGGACGGTATGTTGGAAGAGTTCCAAGCTAGATACCGTGGCAAACAAGACGATAAAGGCTGGTAACATCACTATTAAAGATACTACCAAAGAGGCAGTTTGGGTGTATATTGGTTCATGAGATGAACTAGGTTCCTACCATTGTGTGACAATGGAAATGTGGCTTTGGCTCAGGAACCCCGATCCCATCAGTGACCCAGACATATTCTGAAGCAGCATCACCTGATCATGGAGATAGTTGATCTCTAGGGTGATCGAGGTTAGGAGAGTAGACTTAGAGGACAACACGGCGGATCCACTCACGAAGGCCTTTTCCCAGAGAGAAACTTATATGGGATGGTTGAGTATTAGATACTACAACCACTGCTACAGATGGCCCTAGTGCAAGTGGGAGATTGTTAGTTATATGTATGCCCTAGAGGCCATTACTGTACATTGGATGTATATTGTAGTGGATGCTGGGACGTATATAGATAGGACTTTCTTGCTCGACATGATAGTATGCTATCTGGTTGCTCTTTATCTTAACATGTATACTTGCAGTCTCTTTATTACATGTTGATAAAGTCCTTAGGATGTGCGCTCGACTTCCAGGACTATGATGTAGATCATACTAGTGGGGCCTGGGTAGTCCATGAGTACATCCTTCAATATTCCTAGTCGTGGGAATATCGAGACGGGGCATCGATATTCCAGTGTAGACTAGCGTATATCTTCTCGACCCATGTGATGGGCGATGGATGATCCCATATCCATTGGTGTTTGACATCAGAGATGGTATGCGGGTGCTCAGTGGAGACTGGGTACACTGAACGGACTCGCCGAGAACTCCCAGATGGTATTATACCTCACGTCAGATGGCAGTTCTCTGGTGACACTGGTACAGCTTAGTCTGTTGACCCGAGATCGTCATAGAGTCTTGTGTGTCTCCAACTGTGCTTTGATTTCCACCCTACCACGGCTCTACTGAGTCGTGCAAACAGGTGGTTTTTGGGTACAGTCCCGATTCACATGGAGGCAATGAGCGATAGGAGGGGATTCGTCTCTCCCGGTATTGGGGGTTGATGTTGCGCTATGCTCGACTGGCCATAACTGGAAATCCCTGGCCAGGGTTGCTGTGATCTACTGGTAAGTGTTATCAGTAGTTTCATGCTATGTTATGGACCTTATATCGGCATGACTTATCGAGCTACTGGGGTCTGACGTTTACCACCCCTAGGCGAGATATGCGACATATCAGACGAACAGACCGGACTGTACGGTAAGTTTTGCTGGTTGGATTCACAGGAGTGTGAGCGGGCTTGCTCGTTGATCTTCTGATCGCTCAATACCTGGATGGCCGTTACGTTTAGCAGACCGCTTGCGGCTTGTGGGTGTTTGATATGATCATCACCTGCTGCCGGCGTATTGACGAGTCTTTAGAGTCCTACACAGAGATTTCCTGGCTCAAGCGAAACGAAATAGGAGCGCATATGAGATATGTGCGGGACCGAGAATAATGCGTGTATGTGATACCGTATTTTATTCTCGCGATGAATGTATCGATTGGTTGTATGCGATATAACCTAGTTATCGAATCGAGGATTGATTCGATAAGTCGATACATCGGATATTAGCCGGTCATATGCGATATGACCGGATCGTTAAATCAAGTATTGATTTAATGATTTAATGTATAATTATATATTTGATATATTTCTTTGCATTAACTAGTATTGGTTCACTTAAAATGGATTTTCTCACTTGATGTGCACATTGTATATGTGATATATTTTTGTGCACTTGATTGTATCATGTTTGATGATACATGAAAGTTTGGGTGTATGTTTAGTTTAAACCTTGTTTAGGTTAATGGTTAGGGTTTTGTTATCTTTTCTAAACTATTTATTTTTATTTATTCATTTTAAGGCAAGAAACAAAAGGGTGGCTTCTTTTGTTTTTTCCTTGAAGCTTCATGAAGCTTTGAAGCTTTGACCATTTTGTTTCTTAGCCTTAACCTAACCATTAAACCTAACCCTAATTTATTATCTACACTTAACCATGGTTGCTATATGATAATAATCACTTTATTTTCTATTTTCAATTTATTCTTATCATATTCTTTTCTTCTTATTCTTCTTCAAGAAGAAAGAAGCTTGCTAGCTTCCATGGTGCCTTGAGAAAAAGAGTGAGAAATCCAAATCCAAAGTGAACCCACTTCCTATTTCTTCATCCTCTACCACTTGCCATGCAGTATAGGTTGTTTTCTTCACAAGTTTCATGACTTGGTGAAGTTGGAGCTTGATCTTGAGTTGCCTCGACGTAGATCATCTTCGGCATCGAAGTCGACGACCTAGCCCGATCTTTTCTCCAATGAAACCACCGCAAGAGTCTAGGATTCCGATGGGTACAGTGGAGGGACATCAACACGAAGCTATGGAGGTGGAGGACCGGATCTACAAAGATTGTATTTTCCGTTTACTCTTAGTTAAGTTGTTAACATATAGTGTTTCGCCTATACCTCTAGTTACGATCTTGCTTAGGGTCACTTGGCACATAGAAATTTTTTGAATTGGCCATGTTTGATCACTTGTAGAATCTCATGGGTATGCCTAGGAACCGTACAAGCGGATCGTCCACTGAGTTGTGTGAATTTGTTTGATTTTTTCTTTAGATGAGTCGAAATGAAAATATAAAAGAAAATTCAAGAAATAGATTTGAGATTTATTTGAGTTGTCATTTCAAGAAAATCAAAAAACATATTCAAGAATTAAAAATCAAGAAAGTGTCCAATGTCAATTTGATTTATCAAGATTATGTAGAATAGCTTGTAGGATTTGATTGAGTGATGAATCTTATAATTCCTAATCTTATCTATTGATAATTTGTAGCTAGATTGATGACGATGAATGAAGATCAGGGATCAATTGAAGAAACTAGGGTTTCTCCTTCACTATCCTTTGTCTTTTCAATCATAATCATTCGGATCTAGTCTCTACCAAAGAAAATCATCGATCGTTTGATCCCTAATTTGCAACGAAATAATCAAGAAGTGATCTCGCTCCAAATTAGGTCATCAACGATTCTTTTTGCTAAGGTTCACAAATCTCATAAGACTTAAGATTAGTATTAAGTTTTGGTCATCATTAGATCTATCAATTCTCTCGAATCCTCCACAAGCGGAGATCTCACTCACACATCATGAAAATTAAAAAATCATAAATGAGATATTTCATAATGCAAGAATGTAATGAAAACGAGATTTAACAATTTATCACCTTCATTAAATCTTCTTCAAATTTACACAACTCCTTAATTCGAGGTACAAGATTAGCTCTCGATCGCTCATTTGAAGAGGTGAATTTGTTGTCGATCTTTGCGAAGCTCGATCGCCATGAGCCGTGGATCATCGTGGATCTCTTGCTCGGATGATGATCGTCGTTGCGATGAAGGATCGTTGATTTCTCGCTTGAATTGCTTCTCAATGGATCTTGATTTCTCTTTGGATTTGATCTCAAGTTGTGTCACTCAACTTGAGTTTGAATTATGGCTCAATGTATAATTAATGAACAACTCTTCAACAACCCCCTAATTGTAGATCTAGATCCTCTTTTATAAAATTCAAATGAATCTTCCCTTCAAAGCTAGGTTGTTAGAGAAAGCCTTCTAGAATGAGGTTGTTACAAGGAGCCTTCTAGAAGAAGGTTGTTATGCAGAGCCTTCCAGAAGAAGCTACGTGGTAATTAAGCGTCTCAAGGAAGCTAGAAGGTTAGAATGAAGCTTCTGGAGAGATGTAGATTGCTGAAGACCCTACTCGGCCGCGGATCCGCGGCAACTCGACCAACTCGGCCACGGTTCCGCGGCCATATGACTGGATCTTTGCATCATATTTCTGGGGTATCTTGGTGTTGGTCTTTAGGTGTTGTTTTAATGTCTGGAATCTTCTAATGTTTGCTTGGTTGCTGCCAGATTTTAAGTCTTTGACTTGCTGCTATTTATCGGCACTTTTGCGATTCCAGTTCTTTGACCTGAAGAATTTCCTGCACACAATCTTGATGAAAGTGTTGAAAGATACAATATCATGCGTGTAGTAATAAACACTCAATTTCCCTCATATTGCCGGTTATAATGTATTACACATGTTATTTGATATTTTGCAGACGAATTACTAATATGTGCTATATTTATACCAAACACCTTTAGATAATTAGAAAGAGTAGGGAAATTGATGTATTAAGAATGCAATATTTTCGAGTGATCAGATGGATATTTGGATTCATTCAAATTTTCATCTTATGATTCTTGCCAGTCATGTCTCAAAGGTAAGATGACCAAAACTTCATTTACAGGACATGGAGAAAGACTTACAGAACCCTGGGGACTGATACATAGTGATGTATGCGGTCCCATGTCTACACATGCCAGAGATGGTTTCTCATACTTCATTACATTCACAGACGATCTCTCAAGATTCAGACATGTGTTCCTGATGAAACACAAGTCTGAAGCTTTTGAGACATTCAGAGAATATAAACATGAAGTTGAGAACCAAACGGATAAAGGTATTAAAATCCTTCAATCTGATCGTGGAGGAGAATACTTGAGCATTGAGTTCCTGGACTACCTAAAAGAGAATGGGATTCTCTCTCAGCTTACTCCTCCTTATACACCATAACACAAAGGTGTATCGGAATAGAGGAATTGTTAGTTATATGTATGCCCTAGAGGCCATTATTGTACATATGATGTATATTATAGTGGATGCTTGGACATACATAGGGAGGACTTTCTTGCTTGACATGATAGTATGCTATCTGGTTGCTCTTTATCTTAACATATACACTTACTGTATCTCTGTTACATGTTGATAAAGCCCTTAGGATGTATACTTGACTACCAGGATTACGAAAGAGATCATACTAGTGGGTTCTGGGTAGTCTGTGAGTAAATCCTTCAATTGTTCCTAATCGTGGGAGTGTCGAGATAGGGCATCGATATTCTAGAGAAGACTAGCGTATAAGCTTCTTGACCCATATGATGGGCGATGGATGATCCTACATCCATTGGTATTTGACATCAGAGAAGGTATACGGGTGCTCCGTGGAGACTGGGTACACCGAACAGGACTCGCCGAGAACTCCTAGATGGTATTATACCTCACGTCAGATAGCAGTTCACTGGTTACACTGGTACAGGTTAGTCTGTCGACCTGAGATCGTCATAGAGTCTTGTGTGTCTCCCACTGTGCTTTGATTTCCACCCTACCACGGCTCTATTGAGTCGTGCAAACAGATGGTTTTTGGGTACAGTCCCGAGTCAAATGGAGGCAATGAGCGATGCGAGGGGATTTCGTCTCTCCCGGTATTAGGGTTGATGTTGCGCTCTGCTCGATTGGCCATAACAGGAAATCACTGGCCAGGGTTATTGAGATCTACTGGTAAGTGTTACCAGTAGTTGCTCAAACCGTTATGGACCTTGCATCGGCATGACTTATCAGGCTATTGGGGTCTGACTTTATACCACCCCCAGGCTTTGATATGCGACATATCAGACGAAGAGACCGGACTGTACGGTAGTGTTACTGATTGGATTCGCAGGAGTATGAGCATGCTTGCTTATTGATCTTCTGATCGCTCAATAACTGGGTGGCCGTTACATTTAGCATACCGCTTACGGCTTGTGGGTGATTGATATGATCGCCACCTACTGCCGGCGTATTGACCAGTTTTTAGAGTCCTACACAGAGGTTTCCTGGCTCAAGAAAAATGAAGTAGGAGCTCATATGTGATATATGCGGGACCGAGATTAATACGTGTATATGATGCCGTATCCTAATCTCGCGATATGTGATATCGTTCGGTTATATGTGATATAGCCGGGTTATCGAATCAAGTGTTAATTCGATAAGTTGATACATATGATATTAGTCGGTTATATGTGATATAGCCGGATTATTAAATCGAGTGTTGATTTGATAATTTAATGTATAAATATATATTTGATATATTAACATACATTAACTAATATTAGCTCACTTAAATATTTCTTTTTCTCACTTATGAGACATTTAATATATATATATATATATATATATACATATATATATACACATATATATATATATATATATGTGTGTGTGTGTGTGTGTGTGTGTGTGTGTGTGTGTGTATGATATATGTTATTGTGTCATGCTTGTTTATATATGCAACATGGGTGTATGAGACTTACACTATACTTAAGATAATATTAGGGTTATTATTTATTTTAAGCAATTCAAAATTAGTTGGAAATTGTCATGCTTGGAAGCTTGGAGAAGCTTAATGCTTTTTTTGACCTAGTCCACTAATTTTGTCTCACTTGATATATTTATTAACCTAACAATTATCTTAAACCATAGTTTAGTCTCTATAAGAGTTAATATGAGATATTATCTCACCATGGTTGCTATTCTCACATTGGTATTTCATTCATCATTCTTTCTCCACTTTATTTTCTTCCTCATCTCCAAAAGCTTTCTAGGGTTTGGAGAGATGAAGAAACCTTGTGAGAAAAATTAATCTAAAGTGAGCCCAATTCCTACTTCATCATCCTCTACTAGACTAGCCATTTAGTTTAGGGTGTTTGCTTCACTAATCCCTTATTAGGGAAAAGATAGCTTGGGTTAGAGTCTCCTCGACGTAAATCATCTTCGGCCTCGAAGACTTCAAGCATGCTCGTTCATTTCGCTTTGTGAAGCCCATCTTGAGTCCGGGAGATCACTACTTGGAGCGAATGGACTTCTACACGGAGCTATTGAAGTGAAGGACCGGTCTACAAAGGTTGTATTCCTTGTTCACTTTGTATGTAAAGTTATTTACATTCTAGTTAGATCCTAAAACTCTAGTTGGATCCTAGGTTAGGTTGTTTGGCACACTTGAAATTTTATAATACGGCATGTTTGATGCCTTGTGAAACCTTGTGGTCGTGCCAAAGAACCCTACAGTGGTATCAGAGCCGAGCTAGAGCATTAGGAGTTTTTGACGATGTTTGTAGGATTACGAAACCGAAACTACTCCGAAACTTGCAACACCAATATCGAGTTTCTGTCGATTTTTAAATGGCCTCTAAAAGGTTTTTAAGCAACTGCAGAATGTTGTATGTGATATAACATGAACACCGTAGGAATTTGAAGCAATATGGCAGGATTTTGGCCGGTGACCATCATTGAAAATCCGAGCAGGCCGGTCCATTAGTGGATTTTGGGCTTCAAATTTTTGTGGTGTTCCAGTCTCTGGGTATTGGTGTTTCAGGTGTTTCTTATTTTTGCTAAGATTGCATGTGATGTGTTCTTACTGTTTAGGCAATTCGGAGTGTTTCGTATTCGTAATTTTAACATTGTTTCGGGTTTTCACATGTTGTCTAGGCGAACTTAAAAAGTTCGAACGAATATCAAAAACCCATTTTTCCAAGTTTAAGGTATTCAGAAAATCATGCAAGTGATTCTGTGGACCCTCTAGAAGAATGAAACCCTAACTCGACATAATGACCATGGAACCGCTTTCGAACCTTAGGGTTTGCGGCAGTTCCGCGGCGCCATTAATGAGGCTTGGGTCTGCCCTTCTACGGTTGGTCCATAGGTGCTGTGGCATGTTCTGGGTTATTTTTAAACTGTGCTCAAGAGTTGAGCTCTATGGGAATTGTGGGACTTTGATGAATCGATCAAAAAGTTTAAAATCGTCCGGATATCATGTGATGGGATACAATATTTGGAATCCACAATAATTAGTTATGTGATAACTAGTTTGAATTTTATAAATCTAGCAATTTAGCCTCATTTGATCGGTTGCCACGGAATTTTAATGTGGATTAAAAGTCCGTCGCAATCACGTAGCGTATGCGGATACTCGCTGGGTAACCTCACTAGATAGCCACGTCCCATAGCTCCGACCAAGTGAATGTAGGAGAACCCCGTAGCCTAAAGCATCCGTCCGGGTGCTCACGGCCGCGGTGTTCCGCCTAAGTGCATTTCTTCGACGGCATCGAGGGTGTGGCTGTCTACTAAAGTTTCCGACGAGCATTCGATCAGGTTGTCGGGAATCTTGTTGAATTACACGACTGGTTATTGAAAAGCGTTTTCAATATCTAGACTAAAATGCAGGGTTTATAATTGTTAGGCATGTGATGTCTAAGGAATTTATTTGGTTAGGCATGAAATCCTATGTATGTGATACATTGGGTTTATGATGTCTAAGCTGGTTTCGGATTCCAATTGTTGTAGTTTTTCACTTTCATTTCTGCGACCATAAGTGTAATATGTGGTGTATCGCCGGTTTCGTTTCTATATGTCAACGACAATTGGGATATGCATATTTACTTACGTTGATGACATGTGATGTCTGTGATATGTTATATTGGATCGTCGTGTTTGAATAGCCGGGTTTTTTTATGTGAGATGAGAGTTTTTCATTTTCATTCATGTAAAATTCAATGTATGTAATATTCTTTTATTGGGGCACTTCCGGGATGAGGCTGATGTCACCATTGATGTATATTATTTACTTTTCCTCATTAGGATAGACCCAAGGAGGAGAGCACAAGCAACCGGGTTCTAGGGTCCAGTGGGAGACCATCTCGAGGAGTCGAGACCGGGTCTCCTAACTTTAGAATTGGTAGGGTTGCTTGCCGCTCTCGTAGGGGTCTAAGGATGTGGGTTTGGCTATTCATCACGACCGTGGAATCCGTGTTTTTTACTGGCTTAAATAAAACACGGAATTCCTAGTATATCCAATATTTCATATGTGTTCTTCTGCTGCTGATATTCTGTGATGTGATCACTTGATATTCTAAGACGAATGCTTATATTATATATATGATATATAATAAATATTGCTGCTTTCGTTTCTTCTGTGATGCTTAGGAAGCATAAAATTGATGGGAATTCATTAATGAGATTAATGAAAGAAAATAAACCCAAATGATGTTGCAGAATTGAATTTGAAACTCACTCAGCCTTTTTATGAAAAAACAAGTTTCAAAATGCGGAACTTAAGCCACTCCTTTTAAAACTATTCGATTCTACAACGATATCAAGTTCAAAGCGTTAAAGGTTTTCTTAAAAACTATCCGCAACTCTCCGTCATTTTAGGAAATAGAGTACTTAGTATTCGTGCTGTGTATGTTGACCATAGTCAAGTCATAGTGTACGGTAGCTAAGTGATGTCTTCCTACACAGTATATGATGCGATTAGTTAGGATATTCATGTGATTATGTTGACTATAGCCAAGGGTCATGTGGGTGGGTCTAATTAATCATGAAATAACGGGTAGAACTTGACTAGGACTTATGATATGTTGACCATAGGCAAGGTCATAAGTTCTAGGGGTAAAAACCATTATCGGGAATTTCAAGTGTTGAAATTTGAAATGAGATTGCATACCTTCTATGAGATAGTTGGATCTCGATACCCACTGCGAATAAGAGTTACTCCTGGGAGAGTTTTGCACTTTACAACTAGCTAACCTATTAGGTGTCTAGAAAGATGTCAACGGGGTTATGCCTCTGGGAAAACGAAGTTTACTTTAATTAGGTCCGTGCGAAAGCATGGGGAACCTCCCTCAAAGTACTGACACTGGCCTGGCTGAACGGTTAGCGAACTTGTAGAGTGTAATTAATCCCGGCTAGTCTTTCCTTTTAGGGTTTGAAGGATGATTTGATAAAAACAGTGGGAGCCATCCCGATTAGATAGAATAATAACCAATCTAATCTTGTAAAGAGCGTACGCATAGTGTTTTCTTCTCTCTCCCTCCTGGTAGCGACCATGTCACGCCTTAATCAAGATAATAATATGGATGTTTTGACCGAACCTGCTTATTATACCGAGCTGGGGAACGTTGATTCCGCTCAATCTTATAATTTTTATAAGTTCGAACAGGAAATAGGAGAATATCCGGATCCATATGCCACCCAATCGAAGAAAGTGCATGTTGATGCATCTTCTTTGGGTGTGTTCATTACTGAGAACTGTTTCTTAGTATCCTCTACGTCCTGGGTATGAGATACCGGATCAGGATCCCACATATGTAATCTATTACATGGGCTACAGAAAGGTAGAGGACTGAGATTGGGTGATATGTCTCTAATTGTAGAGGACGGTGCAATTGTTGCATCCAAGTAAGTTGGTAAATATCACCTTGTATTACAGAATACATTGATTCTGAACGAATGTTATTACATGCCAAACCTGATATAAAACATTACATCATTTTCTTTATTAATTGAGATAATGATATAATTTTGTATTGACGGATAATGTTGTGAACATTTTCCTTAATCAAGAGTTGATTGGATCAGGCACGTTATGTAATGGATATACGTTCTAAATCAAACCACAGTTCAAAGTATATAGAACACACACAAGAAGGGTAGTTCAGAAATGAACGAATCCTTCTTGTAGCATTGTCGACTAGGTCATACCAATGCGACACAACTAGCTAAGTTACATACTGATGAATATTTGAATCCATTCGAATTTTCATCTTATGACACTTTTCAGTCTTGTCTCAAAGGTAAAATGACCAAAACTCCGTTTATTGGAAACAGAGAAAGAGTTACAGAACTCTTGGGACTGATACATGGTGATGTATATGGTCCTAAGTCTACAAATGCCAGGGCTGGTTCCTCGTACTTCATTATATTCACTAACCATCTCTTAAGATTCATACATATGTTCCTGTTGAAACATAAGTCTGAAACTTTTGAGAAATTCAAGGAATATAAGCTTGAAGTTGAGAACCAGACGGGTAGTAGTATTAAACTCCTTCGATGTAATCGGGAAGAAGAATACCTGGGCATGTTGTTCCTGGATCTTCTAAAGGAGAATGTGATTCTCTCTCAGCTTACTCTTCCCAAACATTCGTAAGGGAATATCTTCTACCAAACCGAGGAATAAAAGTTGTTTTGTTTCTCAACATGCCACCATTTTAGAAAAAGGAATTTTTGTAAAACAAATTTATGGTCATGAGGTAGAACTGGAAGGAGTTCCATCTATACAAACTAGAACTGATGATTTAGTGGAACAAAAGGATTCAATAGTTTCCAACGAACCTCAGCCTCTCCACGAATCTGGTAGGGTTCCTCATCCACTTGAGAGATACTACGGTCTTCTCGGTGACAGTGGGAGCGAGGATTGCATCATGGTAGATGATGACCCAACTAGGTTCAAGCAGGCCATCACAAATGGAGACTTTGTGAAATGGCTGGATTCTATGCGATCAAAGATGGAATCCATATACACCATCAAAGTATCACTTTGGATTGATGCACCTGAAGGGGTAAAACCCATCGTGAGCAAGTGGATCTTGAGAAGATTCTTGGTGTAGATGGAAAAGTTGAGACTTTCAAAGCCAAACTTGTAGTAAAAGTTTTTTGTCAATAACCAGGTGTAGATTATGATGAAACCTTTTCTCAAGTGGTTATGCTTAAGTCATCAGGATTAAAGCAGGCATCGCAGAGTTGGAACATCTGTTTTGATGTGGCAGTCAAAGCGTTTGACTTCATCAAAAAGGTAGATGAACCTTGTGTAAGGTGTTTTTCGTCACCCCATTGAGATGGGAATACGCGCGCGCTTGTCAGGCGCATTACAGATTCCCCCTGCCTAGGGTAGGAGGGGGTTTATTGATTATGGGGATCCGAATTTCCGGCAGCCGCGAACTAAGCTGCCGTTAATTACCCCTCGCCATTGGAGTGAGAGAACCTCCGATTGACGGGTCAAACAGGTCATGCGAACTCAATGTGCAGTATCGTGTTTTGAAGGGGTTTTGGATATATCGGGGGCCCCGCAGAGTTTTTACGGGGGTCCCGCTACCCGGATAGCGGGCTAGGGGTTAAGGGGGCTAGCGGCCCCCTTGCGGGGTGCGGAGCAGCGTCCCGTTAGAATTTTTTTAACGGGGACAGTGTTGTGGAGTATGTGTGTGTGTGTGTATAAAAATATATATAAAAAAGGAAGGGCATCCAAAGGATGCGTAGGAGAAGGCGCCAGTGCCTCACGTGCGCGCGGGACGCTGGCGCTAGTGCCAGGCGCTTGGGCGCTGGCGCTAGCGCCTCACGTGCCCGGCAAGTGGGCGCTAGCGCTGGCGCCTCACGTGCCCGGTACATGGGCGCTCGGGCGCTGGCGCTAGCGCTTTGGGCGCTAGCGCCTCACGTGCTCGGTACGTGGGCGCTCGGGCTCGGGCGCTTTGGGCGCTAGCCCCTCACGTGCCCGGCTCATGGGCGCTCGGGTGCTGGCGCTTTGGGCGCTGGCGCGAGCGCCTCACGTGCCCGGCACGTAGGCGCTTGGGCGCAAAAAAGGGGGTTTTACCCCATGAAATAGGAGTTAAACTCCAAAAGAGGATTTTGAGTGGAGTTATACTCCAAAAGATCTGGATTAGGAGTTAAACTCCTTTGAGGATTTGGGTCTTGGAGTTGAACTCCCTAAAAATCTTCAGAGGTTCTTCTCTCTTAAGCTTTGGATCTTCTCTTGAGTCTTGGATCTTTTCCAAAGTGGGATTTTCAGAGATGGGTCTCCTTCTTCCTCCTCTTTGTTGGCTGGATCTTAGAGGAAAAAGGGGGGTGAGATTCAAAATCTCCCATTTTTGAGATCTAATGGAAAATCTGAGCTCCCCTTCGTGGGTTTTGTGGTGAAAAACTATTTAGTTTTAGAAAAGGAAGAGTAAAACTCTTGATTTAATTCAAAAGAGGAAGAAGGTTTAGAGCCTTGAGCAAAAAGAAGAAGGATGCACAAACCCTAGAATTTGAGAGAATGAAAAGTTTTCATAGATATTTTCATCATGTTTGCCTTTATTGGCTACAAACTTTACATATAGCCCCTTGGGCTTTACAAAATGGCATTTTGCCCATCCCATACCTCATGTGCTTATTTCTTTTGCACATAAGCCATGGGCTTTACAAAAATTTGGCTTTATGCCTATTTTTCTTACATTCATGCATAAATAAATTACATCAAAATTATTTATTACATGATTTTTATTTTGTCATGGGGGAGGCCGGCCGCGGGGCTCGACTTGGGCATGGGCCCACTTGCTTGGGCTTGGGCCCGCTTACTTGGGGTTGACCTTGACCTTGACCCGGTCAACTGGGGTGCAAATTTTGACCCCAACACCTTATATATACAAGAAGGTTATAGAGAGTAAGGTTGTCTTCTACGTATTGGGGATCTCCCTCGTTTCCAGTTTAACGACTTGAGGGTCATCTATTCCCAGTTTAACGACTTAGAGGTCATCTATTCCCAGTTTAAAGACTTAGGGGTCTATTGGATTGGAATTTGGAATTTTGGGGTTAGGGTAGGCATCAGCGTTGCTAACACTGAAGCACATGTGCCAGGAGCAATTCATCATTTGCTGTTCCCTGTTGTGGAGCGATGGCTTAGGAGACAGGTTTAGGTCCCTATCACCTAAGACTTTTCAATTTTATGAGCCGTAAGGGTCCCATAAAAGCATTTCCTCCCTACGGGTCGAAAGGATCTCGTAGGTGTATTTTCTCCTTAGGAGTCGTGGGGACACCCAAGTGTGTTTTTCCTTCGTGAGTTGTAAGGATCCCACGAAGGTGTTTTCTTACGAGTCGAGAGGATCTTGTAAGTTTGTTCTCCTCATGTATCGTTAGGACACATGAGTGGGCCTTCCCAAATGGAGCATAATTCCATGGGCGGAGACCAGCCGCGTAATTGGTGATTTCAGTAGGGCATGTATATGATGAGAATTATTTGAGCCCGTGGATTGTATACGGTAGTCAACTTGGGGACCAACCGTAGGGCTGGGAGAATTTTGGGAAATTGGATTTTGGTTAGCGTCTGCATCGCTGCACTGGAATATAGTTCCAGGAGCGACTCGTCATTCGCCGTTTTTTTTTGTTTTTGTTTTTTTTTACCGCGATTGCTCTATCATTTCAGCTTTTCTTATCGCGAAGGTCGCGATTGCCCTCTCATTTCGGCTATTTATTCGCGGCTTCCTATCATTTCGGCTTTTTATTTTTGTTTTATTTACACAATTTTACATCCCCAATTTAACGACTTAGAGGTCGATTGTTCCCAGTTTAGCGACGTGGTGGTCAAATGTTCTCAGAGAAAGGAAGATGTCCAAGAGAATCAGTTTCACGAAGGACTTCGGTCTCCGTTTGTATGAAATTGGCGGTCGCAGCTTAACTGTTTGTTAACACGCCTTTAGACAGTTCTATCTCTCCTGCCTTGTATTGCTTTTCGACCCAATCTTTGAAGACGAAGCGGTCCTCAATAGCATGACCTATCACTCTGTGATAAGGGCAGTATTTAGGGTCGTCGGTCATATTCGCTTCTTGCGGTCGTTTTGATTCTGGAAATTGTAGACCATTTCTTACGGCGTCCTTGAATATCTTGTGGACTTTTTCCCTTCTGAAGGAATAGACTTTATCCAGCTTCCCTTTCAGTGGAGATTCTCCTACCTCTCCGAACACTGGCTTCCGAGGCCGGTTGGCATTTGGCCCGCTCATCCTTTGCTTATTTCGGTTTGCCGAGGTGTTGAAAGATTCAGAATCGTCGGAATTTCCGCATTTGCGATTATCGTCCTTTCGGTTTCTCCAGGACCTATTGTTATTTTGGGTATCAGAGGAGGAATCCTTCTTTGAGCGCTCCAACATCTGGACTTTCCTGGTCAGCTGTTGGAATGTTTTGAAACCCGTGGTGCATAGAAACGGGGCCATCCAATTGTTGAGATTTCCGACGAGGAGACTGACAGATTGGTCCTGATCTATCGGCGGTTCACATTTGACGGAGAGATTGCGCCATCGAGTTATAAAATCCGTGCTGCTTTCGTTGTTCTTTGGCTTGGTCCTTATGAGGTCGGCAATGGTGATCTTATCGCTGACGCTCATGAACCTCTGCCGAAACAGAGATTCCATTTGGACGAAAGTTATGATGGAGCCGTCCGGTATGCTCGTGTACCAGTCGAAAGCGACGTCGGTCAGGCTATTAACGAACTGGCGGAGGAGAAGTGCATCATTGCCCCCAGTATTCCCGCATGAGGCTTTAAAATGGGCGATGTGATGATTCGCATTTCCCGTCCCAGCAAATCTTCCAAATTTGGGGATGATATAGCCGCTAGGAAATTCTACCAGATCATACTGAGCAGGATATGGTCTCCCGCTACTGCTAACATCTTTTTGCGCTTCGGCTTCGGCTACCAATGTTTTGACTTTGTTGGCAACCAAATCCATGATTTCATCTTGAGTTAGCGGGTTGCTGTCATCGGTAGCCAAGACATTTCCCGAGACAGGATGTGACTGACTTTCATGCGGTCCCCCCACCTTTGGATTTGAGGGAATAGGCGTCGGCTGTCTCGGAACACCGTTTCCCGGTTCATGAGCAGAGCCCTGCGCTTGATTGGGAGGCTGAGAGGCAAGTCGGGACGTGAGCTGCAAGACGACATTCGTCAAGTCGTCAATTTTGGAGTAAAGTTTGGCCATCTCCTTATCTTTACTTCTGAGCTGTTTTCGGAGCTCTTGGAGAAGTTGCTACTCTGCGTTCTTGGGACGGAATATTGTCTCCTCTTCGCTTTCCGAGCCCGACTCCTCATGAACTGAGGGCTCTCTCTGTTTATCAGCCTCATTGGAAGGGTCTTCATTACCTTCCAAAGGAGGCTGTTCTGGGAATGTGGCAGCCATATTCACACCAGATTGGATTTGAGATGCGGTGGCCCCATCCTTGCTTTTGTTGCGAGGGTTATCGCTGGGACGCGTGCCTACCATGTAGACGATGTGGACCACATATCCAGCTTTCTCATTATCTTTGGCGGGGTAACCCCATTCTTGGAGCCTCATGAAGCTCAGCCTAGCATGAGCCCTAGCCCTTTTGTTGGCTCTGTATCTGAGCCTTTTTTGCCTTAGCTTCTCGATTTTGAGGGCTTGGCGGGCATCCGTTTTCTGGGAAGCTACCGTGAGTCGATTGATAGGGAGCTTAAAAAGATACCCGATCGAGCAGTTGTCGAGGGTACCATTGGAGCTTGCCCGAGATGCCCCGATGCTTCGTTGACGTTGATGGCCTTGAGCCCAGCTGAAGCGATGAAGAGTCGTTCGGAAACGGATTTGCGCTTGGGCTGAGGTGCCCTCGCGACCATGACATTCGGCCTTTTCCTTTTGAGACCGGTTTATCAGTCACCGGGGCTTGAGGAGTAGGGATGTCGTTAGTTGGTACGAACAGAATAGAGCCGAACTGTAGCAGTGGCTCCTCCCACTGTCGCCGAAGACTGGCCGGGAGGACCATCCTGGAGTCCATCATCATCGTGATGGAGGTGGGAGCTGTGTCGAGAGCTGAGTTCGTCCTTGCAGACATTTTGTTGCGTCCAAAGATTGCGATTGGAAAATGTTAACCTGCACGAAAAAAGCATGATTTCAGTACAGGCAATTGATATGCATATTAATTGAGTTCGCATTGAACGCTTAACCCGAAATATGGGAGGAAAGATCGGTCCCACCGGGCATGCCAGAATCTGCAGGGTGTTTTTCATCACCCCATTGAAATGGGAATACGCGTGCTTGTCAGGCGTATTACAGATTCCCCCTGCCTAGGGTAGGCGGGGGTTTATTGATTGTGGGGATCCGAATCTCCGGCAGTCGCGGACTAAGCTGCCGTTAATTACCCCTCGCCTTTGGAGCGAGAGAACCTCCGATTGACGGGTCAAACAGGTCATGCGAACTCAATGTGCAATATCGTGTTTTGAAGTGGTTTTGGATATATCGGGGTCCCCGCATAATTTTTACGGGGGCCTGGATAGCGGGCTGGGGGTCAAGGGGGCCAGCAGTCCCCTTGCGGGGTGCGGGGCATCGCCCCGTTATAAATTTTTTTTTAATGGGGAAAGTGTTGTGGAGTATGTCTATGTGTGTGTGTGTGTGTATATATATACAAATATATATATAAAAAAAAGGAAGGGCATCCATAGGATGCGTGGGAGAAGGCGCCAGTGCCTCACGTGCCCGGCACGTGGGCGCTCGGGCGCTGGCGCTAGCGCCTCACGTGCCCGGCACGTGGGCGCTCGGGCGCTGGAGCTAGCGCCTCACGTGCCCGGCACGTGGGCGCTCGGACGCTGGCGCCAGCGCCTCACGTCTCGGCACATGGGTGCTCGGGCGCTGGCGCTTTGGGCACGAGCGCCTCACGTCTCGGCACATGGGTGCTCGGGCGCTGGCGCTTTGGGCACGAGCGCCTCACGTGCCCAGTACGTGGGCGCTTGGGCACAAAAAAGGGGTTTTACCCCCTGAAATAGGAGTTAAACTCCAAAAGTGGATTTTGAGTAGAGTTAAACTCAAAAAGATCTGGATTAGGAGTTAAACTCCTTTGAGGATTTGGGTCTTGGAGTTGAACTCCCTAAAAATCTTTAGAGGCTCTTCTCTCTTAAGCCTTGGATCTTCTCTTGAGTCTTGGATCTTTTCCAAAGTGGGATTTTCGGAGATGGGTCTCCTTCTTCCTCCTCTTTGTTGGACGGATCTTAGAGGGAAAAGTGGGTGAGATTCAAAATCTCCCTTTTTGAGATCTAATGGAAGATCTGAGCTCCCCTTCGTGGGTTTTGTGGTGAAAAACTATTTAGTTTTATAAAAGGAAGAGTAAAACTCTTGATTTAATTCAAAACAGGAAGAAGGTTTAGAACCTTGAGCAAAGAGAAGAAGGAGGCACAAACCCTAGAATTTGAGAGAATAAAAAGTTGTCATAGATATTTTCAACATGTTTTCCTTTATAGGCTACAAACTTTACATATAGCCCCTTCGGCTTTACAAAATGGCATTTTGCCCATCCCATACCTCATGTGCTTATTTCTTTTGCTCATAACCCATGGGCTTTATAAAAATTTGGCTTTATGCCCAATTTTCTTACATTCATGCATAACAAAATTACATTAAAATTATTTATTACATGATTTTTATTTTGGCATGGGGGAGGCCGGCCGCGGGGCTCGACTTGGGCATGGGCCCACTAGCTTGGGCTTGGGCCCGCTTACTTGGGGTTGACCTTGACTTTGACCCGATCAACTGGGGTGCAAATTTTGACCCCAACACCTTGTATATACAAGAAGGTTGTAGAAATTACGGTTGTCTTCCACGTATTGTACGTAGATGACATACTCTTGATAGGAAAGGGTTTCCTATGCTTCACTCGGTCAAGATCCTCTTATCACGATGATTCTCCATGGAAGATCTGGATGACACCTACTACATCTTGTGGAATTTAATCTATGATGATAGATCTCTGTGGATATTGGGAGTGTCCCAAATCTAGGTACATTAACACCATACTAAAGGGGCTTAGTATGGAAGATTCTAAGTGTGGTTGTTCACCCACTTACTCAGGAATCACTCTCTCCAAAAGGATGTCTTCTGAGACTAATTTGGAGAGAGCTCGCATGCAAAAGATACCCTATACTTTGGCAGTAGGCTCTATCATGTATGCAATATTATGTACCAGAACAGATATATCTTACTCATTAGGTGTAGTGATTAGGAATCAATCGGATCTTGGAAGAATCACTGGAAAGCTATGAAGAACATTCTTGAGAACTTGAGAAGCACTAAAGAAATGTTCTTGGGGTTTTGGTAACGGTGAACTCCATTGGGAGTCCTTTACCAATTCCAGCTCCCAAAGTGATAAGGTCAACTGAAAGTCAGTCTCAGGCTTTGTCTTTACCCTCAATGGAGGGACGGTATGTTGGAACAGTTCCAAGCTATATACCATGGCGAACTAGACTATAAAGGCTGAATACATCGCTACCAACGATGCTACCAAAGATGTTGTCTAGATATTTCTTTTTCATGAGATGAGCATGGTTCTACCATTGAGTGTCCAATAACTGTTATTGTGAAAACAATGGAATTGTGGATTTGGCCTAAGAACGCAGGTCCCATCAGCGTTCCAGACATATTCAGAGACAATATTACCTGATCATGGAGATGGTTGATCTCCAGGGGATCGAGGTCAGGAAAGTTGACACGAAGAAAAACACGGCGGATCCACTCACGAAAGGCCTTTCCTAAGAGAGATTTTTATAGGACATTGGGCATGAGATACTACAACAAATGGCCCTAGTGCAAGTGGGAGATTGTTAGTTATATGTATGCCCTAGAGGCCATTATTGTACATATGATGTATATTATAGTGGATGCTTGGACATACATATGGAGGACTTTCTTGCTCGACAAGATAGTATGCTATCTGGTTTCTCTTTATCTTAACATGTACACTTACTGTCTTTCTGTTACATGTTGATAAAGCCCTTTGGATGTGTACTTGACTTCCAGGATTATGATAGAGATCATACCAGTGGGTTCTGGGTAGTCTGTGAGTACATCCTTCAATTGTTCCTAGTCGTGGGAGTATTGAGATAGGGCATCGATATTCCAGAGTAGACTAGTGTATACGCTTCTTGACCCATATGATGGGCGATGAATGATCCCACATCCATTGGTATTTGACATCAGAGAAGGTATACGGGTGCTCAGTGGAGACTGGGTACACTGAACAGGACTCGCCGAGAACTCCTAGATGGTATTATATCTCAAGTCAGATAGCAGTTCTCTGGTGACACTGGTACAGGTTAGTCTGTCGACTCGAGATCGTTATAGAGTCTTGTGTGTCGCCTACTGTGCTTTGATTTACACCCTACCACGGCTCTATTAAGTCGTGCAAACAGGTGGTTTTTGGGTACAGTCCCGAGTCACATGGAAGCAATGAGCGATGCGAGGGGATTTCGCCTCTCCTGGTATTGGGGGTTGATGTTGTGCTATGCTCGATTGGCCATAACAGGAAATCCCTGGCCCGGGTTGCTGAGATCTACTGGTAAGTGTTACTAGTAGTTTCTCGAACCGTTATGGACCTTGCATCGGCATGACTTATCGGGCTATTGGGGTCTGACGCTATACCACCCCCAGGCTTTGATATGCGACATATCAGACGAAGAGACCGAACCGTACGGTAGTGTTACTGATTGGATTCGCAGGAGTATGATCAGGCTTGCTTGTTGATCTTCTGATCGCTCAATACCCGGGTGGCCGTTACGTTTAGCAGACCGCTAGCAGCTTGTGGGTGATTGATATGATCACCACCTACTGCCGGCGTAATGACGAGTCTTTAGAGTCCTACATAGAGGTTTCCTGGCTCAAGCGAAACGAAGTATGAGCATATATGTGATATGTGCGGGTTTGAGATTAATAAGTGTATATGATGCCGTATCCTAATCTCGCGATATGTGATATCGTTCGGTTATATGTGATATAGCCAGGTTATCGAATTAAGTGTTGATTCGATAAGTTGATACATATGATATTAGTCGGTTATATGTGATATAGACGGATTATTAAATCAAGTGTTGATTTGATAATTTATTGTATAAATATATATTTTATATATTAACATACATTAATAATATTATCTCACTTAAATATTTCTTTTTCTCACTTGCGACACATTTAATATATATGTGTGTGTGTGTGTGTGTGATATGTTTTTGTGTCATGCTTGTTTATATATGCAACATGGTTGTATGAGACTTACACTATACTTAAGATAATATTAGGGTTATTATTTATCTTAAGAAATTCAAAATTAGTTGGAAATTGTCATTCTTGGAAGCTTGGAGAAGCTTAATGCTTTTTTTTGACCTAGTCCACTAATTTTGTCTCACTTGAGATATTTATTAACTAAACCATTATCTTAAACGATAGTTTAGTCTTTACAAGAGTTAATATGAGATATTATCTCACCATGGATGCTATTCTCACATTGGTATTTCATTCATCATTCTTTCTCCACTTCATCTTGTTCCTCACCTCCAAAAACTTTTTAGGGTTTGGGAGATGAAGAAACCTTATGAGAAAAATTAATCTAAAGTGAGCCCAATTCCTACTTCATCATCCTCTACTATACTAGGCATTTAGTTTAGGGTGTTTGCTTCACTAATCCCTCTTTAGTGAAGAGATAGCTTGGGTTACTGTCTCCTCGATGTAGATCATTTTCGGCCTCGAAGACTTCAAGCATGCTCGTTTATTTCACTTTGTGAAGCCCATCTTGAGTCCGGGAGATCACTACTTGGAGCGAAGGGACTTCTACACGGAGCTATTGAAGTGAATGACCGTCTACATGTTGGATATGTATGCCCTAGAAGCCATTATTGTATAGTACTAGTTTGTATAATACATTTTAGAAGCTTGGGATATATACATGGATTTACGACAGTCTTGCTCGATATAGTAGTATGCTACTTGATTTGTATCTATCTTAATATGTGTATATGTTTCTTTTAACATATCGCTAATACATATTGATGGAGCCCCTAGGATCTTTGCTTGACTACCGGCGTTGTGATGGCGATCACACTAGTGGGGGCTGGGTAGTCTATAAGCACATCCATATACAGGTCCCTAGTCGTAGGATTATCGAGACAAGGAATCGATACTCCAGAGTAGACTAGTGCATACGCTTCTCATCCAAGCAGGGGAGATGGTCTGTCCCACAGCCGTCAGTACGTCGTACTGGAGATAGTATGCAGGACCTCGTTAGGTTACGAGTACACTGGACAAGACACGTCGGGAACTGTTGGTTGGTATTATACCCATCATCAGTTAGCAGTTCCCAGGTGACATGGGTACAGCTTAGTCCGTTGACTTGACACTTCTACTTCGCCTTATGTGTGTTCCCACTGTTCTTTGATTGCTACCCTACCACGGCTCTATTGAGTCGTGCAAACAGGTAGTAGTTGGGTGCAGTCCCGAAGCACTTGGAGGCAGCAGCGGTTAGATAGGATTCGTCTCTCCCGGTATTGGGGGTTGATATCGCGTTGTGTTTGGAGAGCCATTACACAAAGTCCCTGGCCAGGGCAAGCGAGATTTACTGGTAGGTACTTCAGTAGTTTCTCAGGTGTTTTGGACTACGCTCCGACAAGACTTATACCGCTATTAGGGGACTGACGTTTACCGTCTTCCTAGGCCCGATATGCGGTACTCTTAGACGAACAGACCGGACTGTACGGAGATTGTCATATTCAGGCTCAGTAGGAGTTCGAATGGGTTCACCTCATCGGTTATCTTATCGGCATCTACCTGGGGACCGTTACGTACAGCTAGTACCGCTTGCAGCCTGTGGTTAAACCCACTGCCAGCGTAGTGTCGAGTCTTTAGAGTCCCACACAGAGGGTTGTTCACCTTTGGGCAAAACGGAGTAGAGGTCGTATGGTTTTACGACAGGGTCTGTTCACATACGCGCACTTGTGCGTGCTTGGTGTTCGGGCAGTTAACACTAGTGGGCTTTGGTTTAAGCCAGATCCTAGTATTTAGTTTTGGGTTGGTTCGGTCTCAATGTATTCGTGTTCCTCGGAACACGGATGCGGGTGTGTATATACAGTTGACAGAGGCAGAGAAACCTCATTAGGGTTTTGATCTTTGACTTGATTAAAACCATATTGAGATAGAGGAAATTGATTAATGAGTTTTAATTAGAGATAATTGTATCATGGTTAATTGGTTTGACCATTTGACTTGTTGACTTTTGTTGACTTAGATATTTTGTTAAAGCATGAGATATTTTGTGCTTAGCATTAATTGTGACATGATAATGGTCAAATCAACATCAACCATGACAATTATCCTAATTAAAATTATCATTATTCTTTTTTCATCATATGAGAGCAAACACCTCATTTTATCATGACACTTTCTCTCTCTTGCTGCTCTCTCCTCTTCCTCTCTCAAGGCTCTCTTATTTCATGAGTTGAAAATTAAGAGCATTATGAGATCAAACCACCAAAACAATTCTCTACTCACTCTAGGGTTCTTAGTCTAGCACACCAAGCACCTTAGTTACTTCAAGGTAGAGGTTGGAGCTCAAGGTAGAGGCCTTCGGGTGGACCTTTCTTTGGCATAGAGAAGACGGTGAGGAGGAGCCATCTACACCACTCCATGGAGCTCACAACAAGGAGAAGCACCACAAGAAGAGAAGGAGTTCAAGTATGAGGTATAACTTTCTATCATAGTAGATAGAACCTTCTTTTGCTAGTTAGGTTTATGGTAAAGATCCGGTTTAGGGTTTATTCTAGCACCAAGTTTTGTATCGTAGTAAAAAATTTTGTTCCACATTTAGCCATAGAAGTTGGCCGAGGTGCTAGTGTAACCCTTCATGGTATCAGAGCCTACCCATAAACCCTACTAGCTTGTTTGCACAAGGTTAAAATCTCGATTGACAAATTTTTCCGAATCACGAATCTATGTTCATGAGCTTGCTGTCGATTTTCAAAGTTGTCCTAAAATTTTTCTGGGTATCTAAGAATTATGTGCAGGCGAAACTATAGCTACATAAAAAATTTGGGGGCCTAACTCCAAAATTCCGCCGCGGAAAGTGAGCAAAATGTCGCATTTTCCGGCCCTTCCGCGGCGCATTTTGGGCTACAGTACCCCAAAATATTTCTGGGCTCTAGTTCATGAAAATATGATATTTGTGATATATAGTTTTGGCCCAGGTTTATTTGAGTGTTGGATTTGCATTTGGGGCCTATTTGGAAAAGTTTAGTTGATTGAAATTTTAAATGTGTATTTACAGTACATTCACTTTTATTTGCGACTGGGAATGTCACTCGATCGGTAAAACTCGTCTGATTGCTATATGTTCTTTTAGACGGGTTTTGCTAACGTGACATTCGCGTTGATGTTTTGTGCTTGTGCCGTGATTGTGGTTGGATAGTCGTGATGGATAGCATGTCGTGCAATGTTAGTAGTACAGTTTATATTCATTTGTACATTTGTTATTACGGGGAGAGCGTCCGACATGTGGATCACCGTCTTTACCGGGTTGTATATTATTTTGGGGCACGACCGGGCTGAGGTCGATGTCACCGTTTGTACATATTATTTTCTTTTTCTGTACTAGGATTACCCCGCGGTGGAGTGTACGAATAGCCGGGTTCTAGAAAGGCAGCAAGCCTGCATCTCATGGCGTTGAGACGGAGGGGGCTTCTTTCTCATAGTGTTGAGATGGAGGGGGCTTCATTCTAGAATTGGCGGGCTATTCGCCGCACTTGTAGGGGGTACAGGTTTTCATTACACAGGCCATCCACAAGACAGGGAACGTCAGGTTTTATTTGTAGCTCAAATGAAACCCGGGGCTCCAAGATTATCCATCATCCTGTATTGTTGGCTGAGATTCTGTATTGTTCTTTACTATCATGCCTGAGACGAATGTTGTATATACTTATATATAAATACTAGTAGATGTTGTATATGTTTTGCACCCGCGCTAGTCCAGCCCCCGCTCTGTCATTAGTTAAGTAACCTAACGGGTAATGACGGGGCCCAGTGGCGAATGCGGATGGCATATACGTACATCGTATTTTTGTTCTTTTCTGGTGTGGTAGGTTACATTGATGGGACATCATTAATTTTGATTAATGCAATAAAATAAACCTAAAAGATGTTTTTGGAACCAAGTTTTAAAAACAGACATTACAGACGTTCTCTTTTGCTTTGCACAGTGGTATTCAGTTTGGAATATCCAGCACCTCATTCGACGAGGCAAGGGCCGAGATCCCTTCATCGGGAGTGACCCCTTGAGTTAATGTTTTTTGTCAACGTAATAACTTCACTATAGTCGATTATTTTTGCTTTGCATCGAGGTATTCAGTTTGGAATATCCTGCACCTCATTCGACGAGGAAAGAGCCGAGATCCCTTCACAGGGAGTGACCTCTTTAGCAAAAGTTTTTCGCCACTATATATTTGTAAAATCACTCAGGTTCCTTCAACGATATCAAATTCATTACGTTAATGGGTTTTTCCGCTAAAAACCCAGTCGTTGCCCTCCGTCATTTCTTATAAATTATACTTAGTATTCGTGCTGTATTTGTTGACTGTGTCAAGACGCAGTGAACGATAGCTGAGTATTGCTTATCTGTAGCATACAATGTGATTGGTTAGGACAGTCGTGTAACCTTGTTGACTGTGTCAAGGGTTATGCGGGTGGGTTTAATGCAATCAAGATAATGACGGGTTGAACTTGACTAGGACTCTTTGATTTGTTGACTGTGTCAAGGTCACTTGGGTCCTAGGGGCAAAAACCATATCGGGAGTTTCAAATATACAGGAAACTTGTAGATCTAGAATATCTTCTGGAGTGTAGTGACTAGAGTGGATTCCATCTTGGTCATTACACAATGATAGTTGGATCTCGATCCCACTGATGAGTTGGATTACTCTCGGGAGATTATTTCACTTAACAATCAATGCTATAAACCAAGTAGGTGTCTAGAACGGTGTTAGCGGGGCTACGCCTCCAGGGAAAAGAGGTTATGTAATTAAGGAACTTCGTGAATGAGTTGGAAAACCTCCCTCGAAGTACCAACACTAGCATGGCTGAAAGGTTAAGCAAGTATTGCGATGTGCGATTAATCCTGACTAGTTCTCCTTTTTAGGATTGAAGAAGAATTCGAAGAAACAGTGGGAGCCATCCTGATTAGATAAATTAATAACCAATCTAATCTTACAAGAGTGCACGCTGAGTGTTTCTTTTCTCTCTCTCCAGGTAGCAACCATTTCACGCCCTAATCAAGATAATAAAATGTATCGCTTGACCGATCCGAATTCTTATTCGGGGCTGGGGAACGTCGGTTCGGCTCTAACTTACGACAACAGTCATAAGTATGAGCAAGGGAAAGAGGATTCTATGGATTCCAAGGAGACCCAAGTGAAGAAGAAGCATTCTATTGCATCAACTTCAGGTGTTCTTGTAGTTGAGAACTGCTTTTCGGTCAGTCCTACCACCTGGGTACTAGATACCGGATCAGGATCTCATATCTGTAATTTATTGTAGGGACTGAGAAAAAGTAGGATCGTTGGGCCTGGTGATATGTCCCTCAGGGTAGGGAACGGAGCACAAGTTAATGCTGAAGCCGTCGATGAATATTGTAGGGTTACTAGGCACTCTAACAAGGGTTAAGAAAGCATCAACCATGCCCGATTAAAATTTTAGCCATGCCTAACAACCCTAAACAAGATCTTTGCTAGAAAATTAGGGTTTCATATGCAAGTAAATAGCATCTATGTTTAAGTGAATACGAAATACAACCTTTGTAGATCGGTCCTTCACTTCTTTAGCTCCTTGTTGAAGTCCCTTCGCTGCGATCGTGGTTCTCTCGGACTCTTGCATGGCTTCACGAGGCTAAAGGAGCGTCCTTGCTTGAAGTCTTCGAGGCCGAAGATGATCTACGTCGAGGGGATGCCAACTCAAGCTTCTACTTCACTAACTAGAGAATTAGTGAAGCAAACACCCTAAACTAAAGTGCTAGTCTAGTAGAGGATGGAGAAATAGGAAGTGGGTTCACTTTAGAATTTAGTTTCTCACAATGTTTCTCACTTTGGATCAAACCCTAGAGAGCTTTTTAGCTCAAGGAAGAAGATGAAGAAAATAAAATGAGAAGAGATAATCATCAAGTGAGAAGTCTAACTATGGTGAGTGAGTATCATATACTAACTCATGTAGAGACATAACCATGGCTAATCCTTATGGTTGGGTTAACAAATATCCATAGTAAAAACAAACTTAGTGGACTTAGTCAATGCATCCACAAGCTTCCACAAGCTTCATGGATTTTTCTAATCCTCCACTAATTTTGTAATTACTTTAAATATTAAAACCCAACATAATAAATAGCATGGTGTAAGTCTCATACACCCAAGTCATGTGTATCATCAACCATGATACAAAAAGAAAACACATCTTTAATATATATCACATATATATATATATATTAAAGTTGTGCACATGTGAGAAAAATCCTTAAGTGAACAAGTGTTAATTAATGTAAACTAGTATATCTAATATACAATTATACACTAAATTATTAAATCAACACTTGACTTAATAATCCGGTCATATCTCATATAACCGACTAACATCCATTGTATCGTCTTATCGAATCAACACTTGATTCGATAACCCGGCTATATCATATATAACCGACCGATACAAAAAGTCACGAGAATAGAATAGGGTATCACATACACGCATTATTCTTGGTCCCTCACATATCACATACGTGCTCCTATTTCGTTTTGCCTGAGCCAGTAAAACCTCTATGTAAGACTCTAAAGACTCGTCAATACGCCGGCAGTAGGTGATGATCAAATCAAGCACCCACAAGCCGTCAGCGGTACTAGCTGGACGTAACGGCCACCCGGGTATTGAGCGATCAGAAGATCAACAAGCAAGCCCGCTCCAACTCCTGTAAAAGCCTGCCAGTAACACTTCCCGTACAGTCCGGTCTCCTCGTCTGATATGTAGCATATCAAGTCTAGTGGTGGTAAACGTCAGACCCCAATAACCGATAAGTCGTGCTGATGTGAGGCTCATAACGGGTCGAGAAACTACTGGTAACACTTACCAGTAAATCTCTAAATCAGCCCTGACCAGAGACTTCCCTGTTCGGCCAATCAAGCACAGCGTAACATCAACCCTCAATACCGGGAGAGGCGAAACCCCTCCTATCGCTCATTTCCTCCATGTAACTCGGGACTGTACCCAAAAACCACCATTTTGCACACCCAGTTGGACGTGGTAAGGTGGAAATCAAAGCACAGTGGGAATCACACAAGACTCTATGACGATCTCGGGTCTACAAACTAACCTGCACAAGTGTCACCAGAGAACTGCCATCTGACGTGAGGTATAATACCATCTGGGAGTTCTCGGCGAGTCCGTCCAGTGTACCCAGTCTCCACTGAGCACCCGTATACCATCTCTGATGTCAAACACCAATGGATATGGGATCATCCATCGCCCATCTCATGGGTCGAGAAGCGTATACGCTAGTCTACTCTGGTATATCGATGCCCTGTCTCGATACACCTATGACTAGGAACATTAAAGGATGTACTTATGGACTACCATAGCCCCACTAGTATGATCTGCATCATAGTCCAGGTAGTCAAGTACACATCCTAAGGGCTTTACCAACATGTAACTATAAGACAGTATCAAGAGACAAGTATACATGTTAAGATAAAGAGCAACCAGATAGCATACTATCATATCGAGCAAGAAAGTCCTCTCTATATATGTCCAAGCATCCAATATAATATACATCATCTGTACAATACTGGCCTCTAGGACATACATACAACTAACAATCTCCCACTCGCACTAGGGCCAGCTGCTGTAGTATCGCATACCAAGCATCCCGAAGAGTCTCTCAAACTGTATCTGGGGAATGGTCTTCTTGAGTGGATCCGCTGTGTTATTCTTCCTGTCAACCCTCCTGACCTCGATCTCCCGGCGATCAACTATCTCCCGGATCAGGTGATACCGCCTCAGAATATGCCTGGATCGCTGATGGGACCTGGGTTCCTTGGCCAAAGCCACCGCTCCATTGTTATAACATTACAAAGGTATTGGATGCTCAATGGATGGAACCACTCCAAGTTCAGTAATGAACTTCTTGATCCAGACAGCCTCTTTGGCAGCATCGTTGGCAGCGATGTATTCAGCCTCCATCGTTGAGTCTGCCATAGTTTCCTGCTTGGAACTCTTCCAGCTAACCGCCCTTCCGTAAAGGGTAAAGACAAATCCCGAGTGCAGCTTAGAGTCGTCCTTATCACTCTGGAAGCTCGAATCGGTAAAGGACTCCACTTGGAGTTCTCCGTTACCATACACCAAGAGCATCTCTTTAGTCCTTCGCAAGTACTTGAGAATGCTCTTCACAGCTGTCCAGTGACTCTCTCCAGGATCAGCTTGATACCTACTCACTACACTTAGTGAGTATGCTACATCGGGTCTGGTACAGAGCATCACGTACATGATATAGCCTACTGCCGAAGCATAGGGTATCCCTTGCATGCGAGCTCTCTCCAAATCAGTCTTGGGAGACATCTCTTTGGAGAGAGTGAGCCCTGAGATCGTGGGTAAAAACCCAGGTTTGAACTCTTCCATACTAAACCTTTTTAGTATGGTGTCAATGTACCTGGATTGGGACAATCCCAATATCTTTTTAGATCTATCTCTATAGATCATAATTCCCAGTATGCAGGAGGCATCACCTAGATCTTTCATTGAGAATCTTTGTGATAAGAAGAGCATGACCGATTGCAACATAGGAATGTCATTTCCTATCAAGAGTATGTCGTCCACGTACAATACAAGGAAGACAGCCTTACTCTCTGCCACCTTCTTGTGGATACAAGGTTTATCTACGTTTTTGACGAAATCAAGCTCTTTGATAACGACGTCAAAGCAGATGTTCTAACTCCGCGATGCTTGCTTTAATCCATAAATAGATTTAAGAAGCTTGCACACCTTCCCGCTGCTCCCACTATCTACGAAGCCCTCTGGCTGAGTCATGTACACGCACTCTTCTAAATCACCGTTTAGAAAGGCGATCTTAACATCCATTTTCCAGATTTCGTAGTCATGACATGCAGCAATGGCAAGCATGATCCGGATGGATTTAAGCATAGCCACTGGAGAAAAGGTTTCGTCATAGTCCACACCTGGTCTTTGACGAAAACTCTTTGCAACAAGTCTAGCTTTGAAAGTCTCCACTTTCCCATCTACACCATATTTTTTCTTGAAGATCCACTTGCTTCCAATGGGTTTTACCCCTTCAGGAGCATCTTCCAAAGTCCATACTTTATTGGTGTACATGGATTCCATCTCGGACCGCATTGCATCCAGCCATTTCACTGAGTCCCCACTCGTGATGGCCTGCTCGAAGCTAGTTGGGTCATCATCAACCATGATGCAATCCTCTTTCCCACCATCCATGAGAAAGCCGTAGTATTTCTCAGGTGGGTGAGGAACCCTACTAGATCGGCGGAGAGGCTGAGGCTCGTTGGGAACTATTGAATCCTCTGGTTCCACTAAATCTTCAGTTGCAGTTTGTGTATCTGGAACCTCTTCCAGCTCTACCACTTTGCCACTAATTTCTTTTACAAGAAATTCCTTTTCTAAAAAGGTATCATGTTGAGCAACAAACACCTTTTGTTCCTCACTGTGGTAGAAAAAAATACCCATATGAGTTCTTTGTGTAAGTCCACGGTAGCGCCCTGGCCGTCTAACAGAAGCCAATATGCGGAACAAAAACTTTTACAGCTGGCGCTATCGCGTACTATAACCCGGATCTGCCATTAAAGCTAAACTAAAAAAATACAAAGTGGGTAGAAATGTTATACCGAACAATCCGAGTACTTCGGTCTTCAACCATCATCCCACGCTTTGTTGCAGTTAATCCGAACTCGCTCGATCTCCAGTCTCGTCGTCCAGGTGGCACCACGTCGACGGATCTTTAAACGGGCTCCCGCCTCTGAACCGAGGCAACTTGATCATCAAGTTTGCTAAAAGAGATGACCAAGATTGATGTAGAGAATGAGTAGAACACTTTGTCTCGTTACGTCCAAAGGTATGGACGAACGGTTAATGAAGTTGCCATTTGGAATCGGGTGAATGGAATTTGAAGTATGAAATTTCCATACACTAAATTCCTTGTATCTTTTTCTCAAAAATGAATCAATCATCTTTACCAAGAGGGGCCGGCCACATTTGAGGAGGGAGGGGGTGAGTGTAGGAAGGGGAGAGTGACCATAATGATAAATGAAGAGAGTGAGTCACCATTACACCTTGCATAACCTTAATTGCATACATTGAACCAAAATAACACATCATCACTCATTTAAAGCTCCATTAATGCACTAAGCCACCTCACCATCCTAGTCACCATTTCTAGAATCTTCTAGAACCATGACTCACCCAAAGAAGGAAAGATAAATCCGTCTTTAACCGAATGTTAAAAACGGATGATAGAAAATCGGAAACTGGCAACTTCCAAAAGTGATCCTGAAATGAATTTCAGGATAACCCCGTAACAGTATAAACATACCCGCATTTGTATTACGACCGAATACAAGTGCAACTGAGACAAAGATATTATATCTACACAGTATAATACTTGGATCCGGCTTAAACCAAAGCCTACCAGTATTATCTGCCCGAAAAATGACACGTGCGAAAACGCACATGCATTTTCCGAACCCTGCCATAAAACCATACGACATCTACAACGTTTCGCCCGAACTTGCTAAAGTGTCTGTGGGGGACTCTAATGACTCATCAATACACTGGCACTGGGTATAACCACTAGCACGTCAGAGGTACTAGCTGTACGTAACGGCTGCCTATGTATTGATTGGAAGGGAAGCTGATGAGCGAACTCATCCAGAAACCCTACTGAGCCTGACTGTGACAATATCCGTACAGTCCGGTCCATTCGTCTATGAGTATCGCATATAGGACCTACGGGGCCGGTAAACGTCAGACCCCCAATAGCTGTATAAGTCGTGTTAGAGAGCAGCCCAGAACACCCTGAGATACTACTGGAATACCTTCCAGTAAATCTCGATTATCCTGGCCTGGGATTTCGTGTAATGGCACTCCTAAACAGCGCGCGAACTCACCCCCAATACCGGGAGAGACGAATCCCTGACGATCTGCTCACTGCCTCCATGTGGCTCGGGACTGTACCCAAAATATACCTGTTTGCACGACTCCTTTGACCCGCGGTAGGGTATAAATCAAAGCACAGTGGGACTCACACGAGACAAATGACGACCTCAGGTCGATGAACTAACCTGTACACATGTCACCAGGTAACTGCTATCTGACGCTAGGTATAATACCAACCAGCAAGTTCTCGGCGAGTCCTGTCAGGTGTACTCATAACCCAATGAGCACCTGTATACATCTTAGGTGAACCAACTAACACCAATTGCTTGTGAGACCGGCCACCGCCCCTCGTCGGGGTCTCGAATGTATACACTAGTCTACTCTGGAGTATCGATGCCCTGTCTCGAAACTCCCACGACTAGGGACACTTTAAGGATGTGCTTATAGACCCCAGCTCCCACATATATGATCGCCATCATACTGCTGGTAGTCAAGCAAGAATCCTATGGGCTCTATCAACATCTACATGATGATAAAGACAAACCAGATAGCACACTATCATCTCGAGTAAGATTGTTCTATCGGTATAGGTCCTTCCTCAATCATTGCAATCATGTACCTGCGATCCAATAATTGACTTAGAGGGCACTATATCCAATAATCTCCCACTTGCACTTAAGGCTATTATTGCGATGTCGCGTACTCACAGCCCGTGTGATACCGAACATCCAACTCCACTACTAATCAGTTTCACAAAGCTCGTTTGCAAAACTATTGTGTTCGAGAAATAGCCTCAATGAGTGGATCCGCCCCGATGTTTCTTTCTATGTCTCTCTTAAACTCAAGTTCGCGGAGAAAACTATCTCCCGAATCGAGTAATACCTGTCTTAGAATATGTCTGGATATCTGATGGGACCTAGTTCATAAATGAACTCCAAATCCAAACTTCTTAGACTGTATCGATCACTGAAACTAATCGGTGTCCAGCACTATGCCTCCCACAGTATCCTCTTGGACCACCTGTCCATATTACAGTCCCTCGTCTGAGGGAAAACTATAACTCTGACAATCACTCTGTCATCCAGGTCACCTGTGAAGCCTGGAATAATAACCGTCTCCCGAAGGAGGCTGCCGTCATCAAATCTGTATAACATGTACTTATGTTCTATAACTGCTTCCGTATGTTTCTTCAGGATTGGATTAATATAAACTTATCGCATCTAGTGCAAAAACGACATCTGGTGTGGTACTTGACATCTCACGATTGACTCAATTGCCTAAGCAAGTGATCTGCCAATCATGCACGTCCCTCTCCCCTTTAGTCTGTAAGACACCTTTAGAAAGGGTGACTCCATCACCTGCAGGTACACCACCATGCCAGGTGTCAACTATTCTAAAATGCTATTAGAATACTGTCAAAGTACCCACATTGGAAACTACCCAAATCTAGATCTAAAACTATAGATCTAGTAACCAGAATGTCAGATATTATATCCATATCCTTTGTGGAGAAACAACTGTGTGACGACCACAGTACAACCGATCGTAGTATAGGAATTTTACTTCCTACTCTGTGTATGTCATCCAAATACCAAGACATCACACCCTTCTACCTTCTTAACAGACCCATCCCCTATTCTGATGAAGTCAAACCCATGACTGTCATATCAAAATTAGATGATCTATCTCCGCTATAAGTGCTTAAGCCTATAAATAGACATAAGCTACTTGCCCATTATGCTTCCGTTGCTCCCACTGACTACGACAACCTTCTGGCAGAATAATATATACGTACACTTCTAAAACTAGTTTAGAACGACGCTATACTTATCCTCCTGCCAGGTCTCATACTCTGGAACAACAGTAGTGTCAAATCTGGGTAAACAAGAACCTCCCTGTCATCTTCCTTGAGGCTACCTGAGTACCTCTCAGGTGTCTATGGTTACCCACCATATCTGCGGAGTGGCTATTAGAATGTCAAACCTGATTGAATATATAAGTCCTATTAAATTTTCCGTAATCGTTTGCGGTTCTGGAATCACTTCCAGTTCTACTATACTCACACTACTGTTTTCTGAAAAAAATCCATTTTTACTAAAACTGTGGCGAGTCAAGAACAATATCACTATTGATCTTCCAGATGGTAGAAAATCAACCCTCGTCAATGCCAAGGTCAACCCACAAACTGCCATTACAGAAACGTGCCTTGAGTTATCCAGTGTCTGGTTTTAAGCATAAGCTGGACAACTCCCCTTACCTTAACATCATTAAGATATGAAGCATTCTATATCCAATATAGAAACTTTGGCACTTATTTAATTGGAACCAGATTCAAAAACATGCAGCTTTCTCCAGTGCATATCAACTTAATGGAGAGAGGCTAATCAACATTACTCAACTTAGGAATCCATCCAATTATGAGTAACCTGAAAGAGAAACAAGTTTCTCAAAACCATTACTATCAACTGAATACCAATTACAAGAATCAACATCTTCGATTTCTTTGAAGAATCCCGATTCTTGCGACACATGGTTCTCTACTTTATTTCCTATACCCACAACTTCTCAATACTTAGACATTGTATTTCTACGAAACACTTGTCTAAAAACTAGAGAAGTTATAAGTAAACAGAACATAGTACGAGGACCTACCCCTTTGTCCTGACGGACATTGGACAACATACAATACTTTGTACAAGTCCGCTGAGTTGAATAACTCAAAACCTTGTGTGTCGTAGGTTGAAAACTGTACACAGGCGATTTCCTCAAATATCACTAATTACAACGAATTCCGATATAATGAGGATGATCACCTAATTTCCAATAACTTGCTTCCACTCAACATCTGTAAAACCATACAGATGTGAGAATCATACCTGGTAAATACATACCCTGGAGTAAGTATCTAATCGGGAAATCAGTTTTCCATTAACAATGCACTGAAACAATAAAATGTTTCGTAGGGGTATCCTGGTATTCTTTTGTAATGCCTCTTCCATAATCCAAATCATGACTTTAACTGTATATTTCCCTGCCATCTTTCCAATTCCCTTTATTTGTCTTTAGTCGTTACCTTCTGTACACCATCATTAGGCTAAATGGTTTTCTTCCTTCCCTACCGTTCGGCACCAGCCTATGGTTTGGAAGAAGAATATCCAGTAAGCATAATAGGTGTACCCTCATAATCCTAGGAATACTCGCAACTTGAGAGAAGGTGATGATAAAAGACAACTGAATAAACCTTATTCCTATTTCTCCTGAACCAGAATCCATCCTCGAAAAAATATCCTTCGAGTTCGTATATAACCATACGATGGATTTATCCAATGGAATTGGATGTTCGTAGTGATACGGGTTGTTCTGGAGAAATTAAAGGTGAAGTAGGAGCGGCGATGAAGTACGCGGTTTGGTCGTGATTGATAGTAGTCGCAATTTACTTTGCCCTCTTTCTAATTCCTTTATTTTTCTTTACATATTACCTTCTGCACACCATACTTAGGCTAATTGGTTTTCTTCATTCCCTACCTTTCGGCACCTGCCTATGGTTTGGAATAAGACTATCCAATAAGCGTAATAGGTGTACTCTCCTAAACCAAGGAGCCTTCGCAACATGAGAGAAGGTGATAATAAAAGACAACTGAATAAACCAATTCTATTTCTCCTGAACCTGGATCCAACCTCGAAGAAATATCCTTCGAGTTCGTATATAACCATACGATGGATCTATCCAATGGAAGTGGATGTCCGTAGTAATACAGGGTGTTCTGAGAAATACAAGGGGCAAAAGAAGGAACGGCAATGACTTATGCAACTTTAGACATTCTAAAAGCCAGTATATTAAGAAGGTTCGGTCAACTTGGTCACTGAGTTATAGTCTAGGGTCGGTCAAAGGTCGCTGCCAAAGAGAGAGAGAAAAGAAATACTCTGCGTGCACTCTAACCTAGATCAGAATGGTTATCACTTTATCTAATTAGGAAACCTCCCACTGTAATCTCAAATTCTCCTCCAAACCTGAAAGAAGAATTAGTCGGGATCACCCGAAGAGTAAACCAACTCATCTATGAGAATCGGGATCCAACTATCATCGCATGATAACTTAATGGAAGTCACTCAAGTTAACACACTCCAGAAGGTATGCACAAGTCTGGCAAGTTTTCTGTATGTTTGAAACTCCCGATATAATTTTTATCCCATGCACTTATGACCTTGATGCCTCAAGTTTAGAGGCAAAGCTTGGAGTTTAGCTCTCGTGGTGGATCGTCTACTACTTGGAGAAGGCCGAGGAGGAGGTGGAGTTCGTAAAGACGAAGGACACGGTTCTTTAGGTATAATCCCTTTACATAGTAGTTGTTAACTTCTATGTTTGATGTTAGTTATCGTTTAGCTTCGATTCATGCGGTTAGTCGATGTTTAAGCAAAGAACAAGATCGTTTTTCATATTTCCGCCTCCCCGCAAGTCGTGGGGTGTTGTACATCGACTTACAGTGGTATCAGAGCCTCGCGAAACAATAATTAACTCATTAGCAAAGTCGTAAGTATTTCGAACGCAAAAAGGAACCGGAAAGATCATCGTTCTACACAGTTTCTGTCGAAATTTAAATAGGCCCTAAAAATTTTTCAGGGACCTGCAGAATAACAAGCAGGAAATTATAGGGGTACTCAAGATATTTGGTCGCGCAACTCGGCTAACTTTCCGCGGAACCGCGGCGGATCCGCGGCTGAGTTAGGGCCGAGTCGGCCCAAATTTCATCAGTGACTTTCTGGTGTTAACAGTGATATTTCTGGATGTTTAGTTTTCTGCTCAAGTCTCAGGTGAACAGAGAAGTATTGGAGTAGAATCTATAGTGTTTTGCTCGATCGAAATTTTGCGATGTTTGCTAATTTGATTATATCTGTGTTTGTATAATGTGTTCGTAAACCTCCCCTAACTGCTAGTATGTCGGTTGGCAGGGGGTTGCACATTTCTGTAATGGTTTTTACTGTTTGTGGATGTGAACTGTATTGGACTGTTGTGTAAGTGCACGGCGGCGCCCCGGCCGTCAAACCGACGGCCAAATGCGGAAGCGGTGATAAACATTAATTTTGCGAACTTAGCAAACCGGCACCACCGCGCACTAAACCCGGATCGGGCCATTAAACTAAATCTAGCTAACTACAAAGAGAAGGGGAAGAGATATACCGACTGATCCGAGTCCTCCGGTCTTCATCTCCACTCCGATCTCCTCGCGGGATCTCCGGTCGTCGCCTCCTCGCCGGAAGGGCACCACATCGCCTACGTCTTTTACGGGCTCCCACCTCAATGCCGAGGCAACTCGGGCACGAAGCTGGCTAGTCGACGTGCCCAAGATTTGCTGTAGAAATGTGTAGTGAGCTATTGTCTCTATGGGGTTTTGTATAGTTGCCATGGTGGAGGAATTTTGCAAATGAAGAAGCCATGGAGGCTTGAAGGAAGAATGGAGCATTCTATCTATGATGGCTCGGCCAGAAAGCATTCTTGCTCTCTGGAAATTGCAATGAAGCAAGCTTCTTCTTTTGCACAAGGTAGCCCCTTTAATTAATCTCATTCCCCAACAACCAAAAACAGTGCACTCATTTAATTCTTCCAACCTCTTAGCAATTAATCCAACAACTCATCAATTCTCCACAGCACACATATTTTCCTGCACACTCAAGGGAGGGGGGCCCACGAAATTTCAAGAAGGAAAAATTCACACAATTAAACTTCTCTCTCTCTCCTCACATGATACCAACAGCACACTAAGGGTGGCCCAATAAATTAAGCATGCAACAACATTTCTCACAAATCTCTATCCCCCCATCAAATCAAGTGGCCGTCCAATGCTTTTTAGAATGGTGGAGGGAAAAGGCAAGGAGGTGGGTAGAAAACAAGAAAAGCATAATGATGTCCACAAAACCCAACACCAACATCATCAAACACAATAAAGCCATCATGAAAAGAAGCAAAGATGCTTGACTTTTCATAATGCCACAAGTGCAAGAAAATCCCTCCACAAATGTTATTTGCAAACTTGCAAATAACTCCCTCCATCGGAAAAGTCCGGCCGGGAAAGAACAAAGGAAAATCGGCCGGAACGGAATGCAAACTGGCAACATCAGAAAACTGGTCCCGTAATAAAATACAGGAAAACCCCGATACTGTGCATACACACCCGCATCTGTATTCCTACCGGATACAAATGCAATGAGACAAAACTACACTGTCAAATACTAAGATCCGGCTTAAGCCAAAGCCGGGTAGTAAAAACCGTCCGATCACGATCCGTGCAATACCGCACGTATCTGATCGAACCCTGCCATATCTCCATACGGCCTCTACAGCTTTTCGCCCGAAAACTTGAGTAACTGAATGTGTGGGACTCTAAAGACTCGTCAACACCTTAGTTGTGGATTTAACCACTAGCACGTTAGAGGTATAAGCCAATACATAACGGGCTACCAGGTATTGACTAAAAGGGATGTCTGTGAGAAAACTCAGCCTGACACCCTACTGAGCCTGTCAGTGACAATATCCGTACAGTCCGGTCCGTTCGTCTATGAGTATCGCATGGCGGGCCTAGGGGGTTGGTAAAAGTCAGACCCCCAAAAGCGGTACAAGTCGTGTCGGAGTGTAGCCCAGAACACCCTGAGATACTACTGGAATACCAACCAGTAAATCTCCTTGCCTCGGCCGAGGGCTTCGTGTAATGGCTCTCCTAGACACAGCACGACCTCACCCCCAATACCGGGAGAGACGAACCCCTGAAGATACGCTCACTGCCTCCATGTGGCTCGGGACTGTACCCAACTAAAACCTGTTTGCACGACTCCTTTGAGCCGTGGTAGGGTAGTAATCAAAGTACAGTGGGAACTCACACGAGACAAATGACGATCCCCAGGTCGATGAACTAACCTGTACACATGTCACCAGGGAACTGCCATCTGACGTCTGGTATATGACCAACTAGCATGTTCCCGGCGAGTCCTGTCCGGTGTACTCATAACCCAATGAGCACCTGTATACATCTTAGGTGATCCAACTGACACCAATGGCTTGTGAGACCGGCCACCGCCCCTCGTCGGGGTCTCGACTGCATACACTAGTCTACTTTGGAGAATCGATGCCCTGTCTCGAAACTCCTACGACTAGGGACCATTTAAGGATGTGCTTATAGACTCCAGCTCTCACTTATATGATCGCCCTCATACTGCTGGCAGTCAAGCAAGAATCCTAGGGGCTCTATCAACGTGTAATAGTGACTTGTTAGGTCACCTGAAGCAGTACACGATGATAAAGGCAAACCAGATAGCATACTATCATCTCGAGTAAGACTGTCCTTCTGGGATAAGTCCTCCCTCAATCATTGCAATCACGTGCCTGTGATCCAATAATTGACTTTGAGGGCACTATCTCCAACATGTTGTGATGTTTAGCCGGGGTTTGTGATGGGTTATTATTTTAATTCATTCGATATAATTGTAATATGTTGTAATATTATTTTGCGGGGTACATCCAGGTTGCGGTTGTAGCCACCGTTGTATTATTTCATTTTACTAATTTTTGCTCCTAGGACAGACCCAAGGTGGGGTGCACAAACTGCCGGGCGGGTAGTTTGCCGTACCCGTTGGGGTTTAGGGTGGGGTAATGGCTATTCATCACAACTGTGTAATCCGTCTTTTGTTGCAGGCTCAAAACAAACACGGATTTCTTGCAAATCCAATAGAGTTCATCTGTGATCTGGAATGCCTATTATTGCGTCTGACGAATGTACAATATCTATATATGATAGCTATTTAGACGTCACTTATGTTTTACACCCGCGCTAGCCCAGCCCCCACTCTGTCGTTAGTTAAGTAACCTAACGGGTGATGACGGGACCCCGTGGCAAATGCGGATGGCATAAGAGGACGTTGTATTTTCGTTGTTTTCTGCAATGATAGGTTAATGATGGGACGCATTATTTATAATGCAAAGAAAATAAACCAAAAGTTTAATCGTTGGAACAATTTAAAAGAAACCACTCGGTTAATTTTAAAAACAGATATTTTTAAATGCGGAGCTTTAACCACTCCTTTTAAAAAGCTATCAGGTTCCTTCGATTATATCAAGTTCACTACGTTCACGGTTTCGCCAAAACCAGTCGTAGCCCTCCGTCATTTCTTATGAATGGTCAGTAGTATTCAAGCTATGTTTGTTTGGCCCTTAGTCAAGACATAGTGATTGGTAGCTGCTGGGGTATTCATTTGTTGCATAGATAGATGAGTTGGTTTGGGACAGTCGTATTACTTTGTTTGGCCCTTAGTCAAGAGTATATACGGATGGGTTCAAATCAACAGGATAATGATGGGCAGAACTTGACATGTGACTTATGATTTGTTGGCCCTTAGTCAAGATCATAAGAACATGGGGCAAAAATCTATATCGGGAATTTCTAAAGAAACTGAAATTTGCAAAGAGATGCATACCATTTGGAGTTTGATGAATGTTGGTAGGATTCCTTCAACATTATCATACGATGATATTTGGATCCTGATCCTATTGTGAGTATATGCTACTTATCAGGATATTCGTCACTTAACGATCAATGCTATAAACCAAGTAGGTGTCAAGAAAGGTGTCAGCGGGGTTACGCCCCCAGAGAAAAGAGGTTCTTTAATTAAGGAACTTCGCGAAAGCGTTGGAAAACCTCCCTCGAAGTATCGACACTAGCCTGGCTGAACGGTTAAGCAAGAATTGTACAGTGAGAATAGTCCTGGCTAATTCTTCTTTTATGGTTTGAGGAAGGATTCGAGAAACAGTGGGAGCCATCCAGTTTAGATAAACTAAAAACCACTCTAAACTTGCAAGAGCATCATGCTAAAGAGTTTTCTTCTCTCTCTCCTAATTGCAGCGACCCTGAAAATGACTGGACTTAAGTTACTTTTAGAGAAAAATATACTAACAGGGCCAAACTATAAAAATTGGCTGCGGAATGTCAAAATGGCTTTGACCTATGACAAATTGGGGTACGTCCTCACCGCTACGGCACCTGCTGTCCCTGGTCCCAAATCCAGTAATGCGGATAAGAAAATCCGCAAAACCTGGGATTTCGATTGCGCGAAAGCCAAGTGCATCGTGCTTGCCTCGATGAACAATGAACATCAGAGGAGGCACGAGGATATGGACTAGATGCTATATTTCTCCATACAAAGGAACTTTATGGAGAGCAATCTTGTATAGCAAGAAACGAGACCTCTAAGAACTTGTTTCGAGCGAGGTTGGCTGTCGGGTCATCAGTAGGAGAACATGTCCTAAAGATGATCGGCTATATAGAAGAGCTCGTAGACCTTGGGACGAGTTTGGATAATGAGCTCTATACAGACCTTATTCTCCAGTCCATTCCTTCCACCTACGCCCAGTTTATCCCGAACTTCAACATTCAAAGAAAAAAAGTTGAACTTCCGGAACTCCTGAACATGTTATGGAGTGCAGAGGGCACCTTGCAGAAAGCAAGGGAAACACCCGCTATGTTTGTTAGCGGTGCATCTTCTTCCGGGTCCAAGGCTAGGGCCAAAGGAAGGAAGAAGAAGGCCGCCACCAAACCTAGAGGAGGTGCTAGTAAGGTGGGAGGGAAGGGAAAGAAAAAGTTTGCGGTACCGGTAGTGGGCCAGGATGAGTGCTTCCATTGTCACAGGAAAGGGCACTGGAAGAAAGATTGCAAGGCGTGGAATGCCAAGAACCAGGAACCGAAGCAAGCTGTGGCTTCGACTTCAGGTGTGTTTGTAATTGAGAATTGTCTGTCAATTAACTCTACTTCCTGGGTATTGGATACCGGATCAGGATCTCATATTTGCAATTCATTGCAGGCACTGAGAAACCGTAGAGTGCTGAAAGAATGTGATATGACCCTAATGGTTGCTAACGGAACTAGCGTGGGAGCTGCGTCCGTCGGGGATTATCACCTAGGATTGACGAGTGGACACATTTTGGTTTTACATAACTGTTTTTTTGTACCAAGCTTAATGTGTAATATCATATCAGTTTCCCTGTTATCAAATAAAGGTTATGATTTCACGTTTGTAAGAGATGTTGTTAACATCCACCTTAATCATGTTTTGATTGGGTCCGGTACACTAAATAAAGGTATATATGTTTTAAACCAACTCCAAATTTTCAATGTCCAGAACACACTAAAGAGAAAGTCTCCAGATTTAAATAAAGCTTTCTTATGGCATTGTAGACTGGGTCACATCAATGAGAGAAGGTTGACTAAGTTGCATAGAGAAGGATATTTGGACTCGTTCGAATATCAAACTTATGACACTTGTCAATCTTGTCTCAAAGGAAAGATGACAAAGACTCCATTTACTGGACAAGGAGTAAGAGCGAGTGAGCTCTTAGGACTCATACACAGTGATGTATGTGGTCCAAAGTCTACGCATGCAAGAGGTGGTCTTTCCTATTTCATTACTTTCACGGATGATTACTCAAGATACGGATTCATTTATCTGATAAATCATAAATCCGAGGCTTTTGAGAAATTCCAAGAGTATAAGAATGAAGTAGAAAACCAAACCGGCAAAAGTATCAAGACATTAAGATCTGATCGAGGTGGTGAATACTTGAGTGCCGAGTTCCTAGGTTACCTAAAAGAGAAAGGAATTCTCTCTCAGCTTACTCCTCCATACACTCCACAGCATAATGGTGTATCGGAGAGACGGAATCGAACCCTATTAGATATGGTACGATCCATGATGAGTAATGCTGAGTTACCGCGATCTTTTTGGGGTTATGCGCTAGAATCAGCGGCATATCTTTTGAAAATGGTTCCTACCAAGACTGTGCCGCCATATCAGATGTGGAGTGGGAAGAGACCCTATCTTCAGTATCTGAAAGTATGGGGATGTCCAGCTTTTGTTAAAAAGCAGCATGTGGACAAGCTCGAGGCACGATCAGTAAAGTGTAAGTTTGTGGGATATCCAAAGAACTCCAAGGAGTATCTATTCTATTACGCAGAGGTACAAAAGGTGTTTGTTTCTCATAATGCCCATTTTCTAGAATATCAGTTTTTAGAAAAGGAAATAAGTTGGAGCGAAATAGAACTGGAAGAAATTCCAGAACCACAAACTGCTACTGAAAGTTTGGTAGAACCAGTAGTTCAAGAAGGACAGGACATTCCCGCACCCCTCCGCAGGAGTAGTAGGCCGTCTCATCCGCCTGCGAGATACTACGGTTTTCTCATAGATGGGGATAAAGAGGATTGCATCATAGATGATGATGAACCTATAGACTTCCAGCAGGCCATCCAGAGCGGCGACTCGGTACGATGGCTAGATGCAATGCGGACCGAAATGGAGTCCATGTACACCAACAAAGTATGGACTTTGGACTTTGCTCCAGATGGGGTAAAACCCATAGGATGCAAATGGATCTTCAAGAAAAAGATTGGTGTAGATGGACAGGTGGAAACCTATAAGGCTAGACTTGTTGCAAAGGGTTTTCGTCAAAGACCTGGTTTGGACTATGACGAAACTTTTTCTCCAGTGGCTATGCTTAAATCCATTCGGGTCCTTCTTGCTATTGCTGCCTTCCATGATTATGAAATCTGGCAGATGGACGTAAAGTCGGCTTTTCTGAATGGAAATTTAGAAGAGTGCGTCTATATGGATCAGCCAGAGGGTTTCAATCAGAGTGGGAGCAGCGGGAAAGTATGCAAGTTGCTTAAATCCATTTATGGATTAAAGCAAGCATCGCGGAGTTGGAACATCTGTTTTGATGAAACAGTCAAAGAATATGACTTTATCAAAAATCCAGATGAACCGTGCATATATAGTAAAGTTGTAGCCAGAAGTATCGTATTCCTCGTCTTGTATGTGGATGACATTCTATTGATAGGAAATGACATTCCTATGCTACAATCTGTCAAAGGATTCTTGTCACACAGGTTCTCCATGAAAGACCTGGGTGATGCCTCTTACATTCTGGGGATCCGGATCTATCGTGATAGATCCAAGAGGATGTTGGGACTTTCGCGGTCCAGGTATATCGACACTGTACTGAAAAGATTCAGTATGGAAGATTTTAAGCGCGGTAATCTACCGGCTTGTCACGGAATCACCCTCTCCAAAGAGATGTCTCCCAAGACTGATTTGGAAAGGGAACGCATGTCTATTATACCCTACGCTTCTGCGGTAGGCTCTATAATGTATGCGATGTTGTGCACAAGACCAGATGTAGCTTACGCACTGAGCGTGGTAAGCCGGTATCAGTCAGACCCAGGGGAGAAGCACTGGATAGCAGTAAAGAACATTCTCAAGTACCTGAGAAGGACTAAGGAGATGTTCTTGGTTTACGGCGGAAAAGACCTCAGGTTGGAGGCCTTTGCTGATTCTGGCTTCCAGAGTGATAAGGACGATTCCAAGTCCATGTCGGGTTATGTCTTTACCCTCAATGGAGGGGCAGTGTGCTGGAAGAGCTCTAAGCAGGACACCGTTGCTGACTCGACGATGGAAGCGGAGTATATAGCTGCTTGCGATGCCGCAAAAGAAGCAGTCTGGATGAAGAAGTTCCTAACAGAACTTCAGGTGGTTCCTACCATAGTTGATCCAATACCTCTGTATTGCGACAACAACGGAGCTATAGCTTTAGCAAAGGAACCAAGGTCCCATCAGAAGTCCAGACACATCTTAAGGCGGTATCACCTGATCAGGAGGATCATTGATCGTCAGGAGATCGAGGTTCGGAGAGTTGCTTCTGAAGAGAATATTGCCGATCCATTCACGAAGGCCCTACCTCAGATTCAGTTCGAGAGGCTACTCGAGATCATCAGTCTTCGATACGCCAGTACATGGCCCTAGTGCAAGTGGGAGATTGTTAGTGTTTATGCCCTAGAAGACCATTACTGTATCATACTAGTTTGTATATTACTTAATGGAAGCTTGGGATATTCACATGTATATAATAGTCTTGCTAAACATGGTAGTATGCTACTTGGTTTTTCTATCTTAATATGTGAGTATACTTATTGATAGAGCTCTTAGGATCTTGCTTGACTACCAGCGTTGTGATGGCAGTCACACTAGTGGGGGCTGGGTAGTCTACAAGCACATCCTTATTCAGGTCCCTAGTCGTTGGATTATCGAGACAGGGCATCGATACTCCGGAGTAGACTAGTGTGTACGCTTCTCATCCCAGTTGGGGAGATGGTCTGTCCCACAGCCATCAGTACGTCGTACTGGAGATAGTATGCAGGTGCTCGTTAGGTTACGGGTACACCGGACAGGACTCATAGGGAACCGTTGGTTGGTTTTATACCAGTCGTCAGTGAACAGTTCCCAGGTGACATGAGTACAGCATAGTCCGCAGACTTGACACTGCTACTTCGCCTCAAGTGTGACCCATTGTTCTTAGATTGCTACCCTACCACGGCTCAAAGGAGTCATGCAAACACGTAGCAGTTGGGTGCAGTCCCGAGCACTTGGAGGCATTGGTGGTTAGACAGGATTCGTCTCTCCCGGTATTGGGGGTTGATATCGCGCTGTGTCAGAGAGCCATTACGCAAAGTCCCGGGCCAGGGAAAGCGAGATTTGCTGGTAGGTTCCAGTAGTTTCTCAGGGTGTAATGGGCTTCGCTCCGACACGACTTATACCGCTATTAGGGGACTGACGCTTGCCGCACCCTAGGCCCGATATGCGATAGTCTTAGACGAACGGACCGGACTGTACGGAGATTGTCACATCAGACTCAGTAGGAGTTCGGATGGGTTTCCTCATCGGCCTTCTTATCGACATCTACCTGGGGACCGTTACGTACAGCTAGTGCCGCTTGCGGTCTGTGGTTAAACCCACTGCCAGCGTAGTAGTCGAGTCTCTAGAGTCCCACGCAGAGAGTTTCCCTACTCCAGGCGAAACGATATAGAGGTCGTATGGTTTTACGACAAGGGTTCGGACGCATACGTGTGTTTACGCACGTACGACTTTCGGACAGTTTTTACTAGTCGGCTTTGGTTTAAGCCAGTTACTAGTATCCGGTTATTGGATTTATACAGTCTAAAGTTTTTCCGTGTTTTCACGGATAGGAGGGGCGTTCTCGTAATTGCGCGAGAAGCTTCTAGAAGATGGTGACTAAGGAGGTTAAGGTGGCATATACATTGAATGAGATTAGTGAGTCATATGAGTGATTCATCCATGTCATTAATGCATCATAAATGCTTAATGACTCATGGTAATGAATCACGATTAGATATTTATGAAGCATGATTATACATCATTTGATTTTCTTTTCTTGATAAATCTTAATGCTTCATATATATTATGATAACTCATTTTCTCATATCAATCAATTTCTTCTCACCTTCTCTCTCCTCAAGCTCTCTCTCTTCAAACCCTAATCCTCCCCTCTCATGTGTTGAGTACAAGGATTAGTTAGACTACTTAATCCATAACCATACTCTATTTCATCTAGGTACTTTGATTAGCACTTAAAGATACCTAGTTGCCTCAAGTTTAGAGGCAAAGCTTGGAGTTTAGCTCTCGTGGTGGATCGTCTACTACTTGGAGAAGGCCGAGGAGGAGGTGGAGTTCGTAAAGACGAAGGACACGGTTCTTTAGGTATAATCCCTTTACATAGTAGTTGTTAACTTCTATGTTTGATGTTAGTTATCGTTTAGCTTCGATTCATGCGGTTAGTCGATGTTTAAGCAAAGAACAAGATCGTTTTTCATATTTCCGCCTCCCCGCAAGTCGTGGGGTGTTGTACATCGACTTACACTTGACGTAGGCCAAAAAATCATAAGCCATATGTCAAGTTCTACCCGTCGTTGTCCTGATTAATTTAGGTCATCGTACATGCCCTTGACGTAGGCCAACAAGGTTGTACGTCTGTCCTAAACTAATGCATCTATCAATGCAACAAATGAATACCCAGCAGCTACCAAACACTATGCCTTGACGTAGGCCAACAAACATAGCTTGAATACTACTGACCATCCATAAGAAATGACGGAGGATTACGGCTGGTTTTGGGCGAAAAACCTTTAACTTAAAGAACTTGATCTCGTTGAAGGAACCTGATAGCTTTTTATAAAAAATATAGTAGCGAAAAACCTTTGCTAAAGAGGCCACTCCCGGTGAAGGGATCTCGGCTCTTTCCTCGTGGAATGAGGTGCAGGATATTCTAACTGAATACCACGATGCAAAGCAACTTGTAATCGACTATATTAAAGTTATTACCCTGACGCAAACTTCTGCCCAAGGGGTCATTCCCGGTGAAGGGATCTCGGGCTTTGCCTCGTCGAATGAGGTGCAGGATATTCTAACTAAATACCGCTATGCAAAACAAAAGGAAACGTCTTTGTAATAACTCCTTTTAAAATTTGTTCCAACAACATCAGATATAGGTTTGTTTTATCCTTGAATTGATAAGAATCAATACAGTCCCATCAGTTTAATCACACCAGAAAAAAACGAAAATAAAATGTACGTATATGCTATCCGCATTCGTCACTGGGTCCAGTCATCACCCGTTAGGTTACTTAACTAACGACAGAGCGGGAACTGGACTAGCGCAGGTGCAAAACATATACAACATCTACTAGTATATATACCAATATATAATAATCGCTCCAGGTATGATAAATGCAACATTACAGAAAAGTAATAAGCATCACAGAACAATACAGATAATCTGGGATCCCCGGGTTTCACAGAGCCGCTACTGAAACCCGACGTTCCCCTGGTCGTGTGGATAGCCTGTGCAATGAAACCTAGACCCCAACGGGTGCGGCAAGTTACCCGCCAAAACCTGAAGCGAGGCAGCCCCTTACAGCAAAATGAATGGACCACCCGGCACTTCATGGAATCCGGTAACTTGAGCTCCCCTCCTTGGGTCAACCTGTACCCCCTATGAGTGCGGCGAATAGTCTGCCAATTCTAGAGTGAGGCCCCTTTGCCTCTCATAGTCATGAGATACGGACCCGTTGCCCTCCAGAACCCGGCTATCCGTGCACTCCGTCGCGGGATAAACCTAGTACAGAAATGAAAATATATACAACGGGTACATCGACCTCATCCCGGTCGTGCCCCAAAAGAATAATATACAAACAAGCAGTGACGGCAGTCCACAAGTCGGACGCTCGCCCCGCAATATCAAATGTATAAATAAATCCAAAACAACACTACCATTGCACACTGCTATCCACCACGACAAATCCGCAACATCACAGCTCAACACAGAACATCAACGCGAATGTCACATTCGCAAACCCGTCTAAAAGAAGTATAGCAATCAGACGCGGTTTACCGATCAAATGATATTCCCGGTCGGAGATATAATGTAAATACTGTAAACTAACACGTTTAAATTTCGATCGACAAAATTTCCCAAGTGGGCCCCACAAACATCTGCTGTATAGTAATAAAAACTGGGCCCAAAAGAACAGTACCAGAAACCACAATTTCCCAAGATGAAAGCCCAGAAGAAAAATGGCCCACCAAGTCACCAAGATGGCCGCGCTTCCGCGGTCAAAGCAAGGCTTTGACCGCGGATCCGCGGCCGTATGGTCGAATTGGTGGATTGTTTTTCTTCTATTTCCATTAAAAAGCCTGCTTAATTTTCTGGTATGGTCAAAATAATTTTTAGAATAGTTTAAAAAACAACAGAAACTTTAACACATGGAAATTGCGATTTTGAAAATCCGTTCGATCGATATTTTAAACGCGTTAGCACAAGTTAGTATAGCTTAATGGTGAGGCTCTGATACCACTGTAAGTCCACGGTAGCGCCCCGGCCGTCTAACAGACGCCAATATGCGGAGCAAAAACTTTTACAGCTGGCGCTATCGCATACTATAACCCGGATCTGCCATTAAAGCTAAACTAACAAACTACAAAGTGGGTAGAAATGTTATACCGAACGATCCGAGTCCTTCAGTCTTCAACCATCATCCCACGCTTTGTTGCAGTTGATCCGAACTCGCTCGATCTCCAGTTTCGTCGTCCAGGTGGCACCACGTCGACGGATATTTAAACGGGCTCCCGCCTGTGAACCGAGGCAACTCGATCATCAAGTTTGCTAAAAGAGATGACCAAGATTGATGTAGAGAATGAGTAGAACACTTTGTCTCGTTACGTCCAAAGGTATGGACGAACGGTTAATGAAGTTGCCATTTGGAATCGGGTGAATGGAAATTGAGCTATGAAATTTCCATACACTAAATTTCTTGTATCTTTTTCTCAAAAATGAATCAATCATCTTTACCAAGAGGGGCCGACCACATTTGAGGAGGGAGGGGGTGAGTGTAGGAAGGGGAGAGTGACCATAATGATAAATGAAGAGAATGAGTCACCATTACACCTTGCATAACCTTAATTGCATACATTGAACCAAAATAACACATCATCACTCATTTAAAGCTCCATTAATGCACTAAGCCACCTCACCATCCTAGTCAGCATTTCTAGAATTTTCTAGAACCATGACTCACCCAAAGAAGGAAAGATAAATCTGTCTTTAACCGAATGTTAAAGACGGGTGATAGAAAACTGGAAACTGGCAACTTCCAAAAGTGATCCTGAAACGAATTTCAGGATAACCCCGTAACAGTATAAACATACCCGTATTTGTATTACGACCGAATACAAATGCAACTGAGACAAAGATATTATATCTACACAGTATAATACCTGGATCCGGCTTAAACCAAAACCTACTAGTATTATCTGCCCGAAAAATGACACGTGCGAAAATGCACGTGCATTTTCCGAACCTTGCCATAAAACCATACGGCATCTACAACATTTCTCCCGAACTTGGGAAAGTGTCTGTGGGGGACTCTAATGACTCATCAATACACTGGCACTGGGTATAACCACTAGCACGTCAGAGGTACTGGCTGTACGTAACGGTTGCCTATGTATTGATTGGAAGGGAAGCTGACGAGCGAACTCATCCAGAAACCCTACTGAGCCTGACAGTGACAATATCCGTACAGCCCGGTCCATTCGTCTATGAGTATCGCATATAGGGCCTAGGGGGCCGGTAAACGTCAGACCCCCAATAGCTGTATAAGTCGTGTCAGAGAGCAGCCCAGAACACCCTGAGATACTACTAGAATACCTTCCAGTAAATCTCGATTATCCTGGCCAGGGATTTCGTGTAATGGCTCTCCTAAACACCGTGCAATCTCACCCCCAATACCGAGAGAGACGAATCCCCGACGATCTGCTCACTGCCTCCATGTGGCTCGGGACTGTACCCAAAATATACCTGTTTGCACGACTCCTTTGACCCGTGGTAAGGTATAAATCAAAGCACAGTGGGAACTCACACGAGACAAATGACGACCTCAGGTCGATGAACTAACCTGTACACATGTCACCAGGGAACTGCTATCTGACGCTAGGTATAATACCAACCAGCAAGTTCCCGGCGAGTCCTGTCCGGTGTACTCATAACCCAATGATCACCTGTATACATCTTAGGTGAACCAACTAACACCAATGGCTTGTGAGACTGGCCACCGCCCCTCGTCGGGGTCTCGAATGTATACACTAGTCTACTCTGGAGTATCAATGCCCTATCTCGAAACTCCCATGACTAGGGACACTTTAAGGATGTGCTTATAGACCCCATCTCCCACATATATGATCGCCATCATACTGCTGGTAGTCAAGCAAGAATCCTATGGGCTCTATCAATATCTATATGATGATAAAGACAAACCGGATAGCACACTATCATCTCGAGTAAGACTGTTCTATCGGTATAGGTACTCTCTCAATCATTGCAATCACGTACCTGCGATCCAATAATTGACTTAGAGAGCACTATATCCAACACTTTGGATATCCCACAAACTTGCAAAGAACTGACCGTGCCTCGAGTTTGTCCGGATTTTGTCTTTTGACATAGGTCGGACAACCCCATATCTTAACACGTTTAAGATATGGTCTCTTCCCACTCCATATCTCATATGGTGTGGTAGGTACAGATTTAGATGGAACTTGATTCAATAGTTATGCTACTGTCTCCAGCGCATATCCCCAGAAGGAAATAGGTAACTCAGCTGTGCTCATCATAGAGCGCACCATATCTAATAGGGCGCGGTTCCTTCATTCCGATACACCGTTGTGCTGTGGTGTATATGGAGGAGTCAGCTGAGAGAGAATCCCATTCTCTTTTAGGAAGTCCACGAATTCTTTGCTCAAGTATTCTCCTCCTCGATCTGATCGAAGAATTTTAATACTTTTCCCGGTTTGGTTCTCGACTTCTTGTTTATATTCTCTAAATTTCTCAAAAGCTTCTGATTTGTGTTTCATCAGGAACACATATCCGAATCTAGAGAGATCGTCAGTGAATGTAATGAAGTACGCAAAACCATTCATGGTATGTGTAGACATGGGGCCGCATACATCACTATGTACCAGTCCCAAGAGTTCCGTAACTCTCTCTGCGTGTCCCGTAAATGGAGTTTTGGTCATCTTGCCTTTGAGACATGACTGGCAAGTGTCATAAGATGAAAATTCAAACGGATTCAAATATCCATCCTTATGCAACTTAGCTAGTCGTGTCGCATTGATGTGACCCAGTCTACAATGCCACAAGAAGGATTCATTCATTTCTAAACTCTTCCTCTTGTGTGTGTTTGTTATGCTCAGAACTGTTGATTGATTTAGAACAAAAATGTCATTGCACAACGTGCCTGATCCAACCAACTTTTGGTTTAGGAAAATGTTCATAACATTATCCTGTAATACAAAATTATATCCCTCTTTACTCAACAAAGAAACCGATATAATGTTGCATATCAGGTTCGACATGTAATAGCATTCGTTCAGAATCAATGTATTACCAGTTGGCAATACAAGGTGATATTCCCCGACGGTTTTAGCTGCAACAATTGCACCATTCCCAATCCTTTTGTCTTTATCACTTTCTCCAAGTTCTCTACCTTTCCTAAGCCCATGTAACTGATTACATACATGGGTTCCTGACCCGGTATCTAATACCCAGGACGTAGAGCAAATGGAGAAACAGTTCTCTGTAACGAACACACCCGAAGAAAATGCATCAACATGTACTTTCTTCATTCGGGTGGCATGGGAATCCTGGCATTCCCCTATATCCTTTTCAGTCTTATAACTTTTATAAGAAAGAATGGAACCAACGTTCCCCAGCACAGTATAACATGCGGGTTCGGTCAATACATCCATATTATTATCTTTATTAAGGAATGATATGGTTTCTACCTGGAAAGAGAGAGAAGAAAAACACTTTAGAGTATGCTCTTGCAAGATCAGATTGGTTATTATTTTATCTAATCAGGATGGCTCCCACTGTTTTTATCAAATCTTCCTTCAAACCCAAAAAGGAAAGATTAGCCGGGATTAATTACACCCTACAACTTCGCCAATGTTTCAGCCAGGCCAGTGTCGGTATTTTGAGGGAGGTTCTCCATGCTTTCGCACGGACCTAATTAAAGTAAAGCTTATTTCCCAGAGGCGTAACCCCGCTGACACCTTTCTAGACACCTACTTGATCGGCTAATTGTCCTGTGTAAAACTCTCCCAGGAGTAACTTTTTCTCGCAGTGGGTATCGGGATCCAACTATCTCATAGAAGGTATGCAATCTCATTGCAAATTTCAACACTTGAAATTCCCGATAATATTTTGCCCCAAACGATCTATGACCTTGACAAGGTCAACAAACCATAGACCGTAAGTCAAGTTCAACCCGTCATTTCTTGATTGAATTAAACCCACTCGCACGGCCCTTGACAAGGTCAACAAGGTCGTACGACTACCCTAATCCAATCTGCATCATATGCATAAGTAGATAAATACTGGTCAGCTACCGCACACTGCGCCTTGACAAGGTCAATAAACGCAGCACGAATACTAAGCAGGACTTATCTGAAATGACGGAGGGTTACGACAGGTTTTTTTGAAAACCTATTGCGTAATGAACTTGATATCGTTGTAGAATTGAGTGAATTTTGAAATGGAGTGATTTTGAGGCTTTCATTAGTTTTTCTAAAGAGGTCACTCCCGGTGAAGGGATCTCGGCTCTTTCCTTATGGAATAAGGTGCAGGATATATCATATATATCACTATGCAAAGAAAAACTCTAAAAGCAATCAAAAACAAACCGAGTGTTATAGCATCTGCCAGTTTTGCTAAAGAGGTCACTCCCAGTAAAGGGATCTCGGCTCTTTCCTCATCGAATAAGGTGCAGGATATATCATATATATCACTATGCAAAGCAAAAACTGTAGCTACCCTTTTTGAAAATTTGATTCTACAACATCTTTTAGGTTTCTTTTCTTTCATTAATCATATTAATGAAATCCTATCATTTAATGCACCTAAAACATCACAGATAAATACGACGTACACTTATGCCATCTGCATTCGCCTCGATGTCCCCTCGTGCACCGTTAGGTTAGGTAACTAACGGCAGAGCGGGGCAGGGCTAGCGCGGGTGCAAAACATAAGTAACATCTATATAATATATCATATATACTATATACAGTATCTATCATCACATATCAAATGATCACATGACAGATATCGCAGCAGAAGAAACATATGAAACATTGGATATACTAGGACGTCCGTGTTTTATTTTGAGCCTCTATAAAACACGGATTCCACGGTCGCGATGAATAGCCAAACCCACACCCCTAGACTCCTACGAGAGCAGCAAGCAACCTTTCCAATTCTAAAGTTAGGAGACCCGGACTCGACTCCTCGAGTTGGTCTCCCACTGGACTCTAGAACCCGGTTACTTGTGCTCTCCTCCTTGGGTCTATCATAGTGCGGAAAAGTAAATAATATACAAATGGTGACATCAACCTCATCCCGGAAGTGCCCCAATAAAAGAATATTACATACATTTAATTTTACATGAATGAAAATAAAAAAACCCTCATCTCACATAAAAACCCCCGGCTATTCATAACACGACGATCCAATATAACATATCCAGCAACACATAACATCACATGTCATCAATGTAAGTAAATATGCGCATCCCAATTGTCGTTGACATATAGCAACGAAACCGGCGATAACACATATTACACTTACGGTCATAGAAAATAAAGTGTAAAACTAGAACATTTGGAATCCATAATCTCTTTAGACATCGTAAATCCGAAATATCACATACTTCGCATTTCATGCCTAACTATATGAATTCCACATATTGTATCACATTCCAGATAAATAGACAATATTAAACTTTCCGATCGAATAATCAAAAACCCAAGATTTTCTAAATAGCTCAACACTTGAGCAGGGTTCAAAAATTCCAGAATACGTCACAGTAGAAACGGTCCAGCCATAGAAGGGTCAAGCCAACGCCTCACATGTGACACGCCGTACTGCCCCAAACCCTAAGGTTCAAAAGGCAGTTCAAGACGGTCACATAATCGAGTTAAGGTTTGTTGTCTTCTAGAGGGTCCATCGCGTTACATGCACGTTTTTTCGAAAGATTTAAACTCAAGAAAAAATTCAACACTTGAAACTTTTTCGTGCCGGAAAATAATGAGTTAATGATATATGTTCGAACATTTTAATAGTTTCTAAATATCCGGAAAACATAACGGAATTAAATATTCCGATTGAATCAATGAATACAAAATAATCCCCAGAATACTCAACACTTGAGTCATTTTAAAAATACCCAGAAAATACAAATCACAGAACTAGAAATTATAGTGTAAAAATTAGGGCATAAGTCCTCTGTGCTGCCGCGGATCCGCGGCCTAAGAGCGGTACGGCCGCGGTTCCGCGGCGGTTTGTACAGTGTATGCTCTCGTTTTTCAATACAATTCTTATATTTCCCTGCTGATTTTTTTAGGCTTTTTTAATTCAGAAAAAATAACATTTTTAGAAATTGTCTGGAAAGGGGGTTAAATTTGCGTTTCGGGTTTCGATCGGGGTATTAACTCCGTATACAAGTCGCCTAATGCTCTAGCTAGGCTCTGATACCACTGCAGGGTTACTAGGCACTCTAACAAGGGTTAAGAAAGCATCAACCATGCCCGATTAAAATTTTCGCCGTGCCTAACAACCCTAAACAAGATCTTTGCTAGAAAATTAGGGTTTCACATGCAAGTAAATAGCATCTATGACTAAGAGAATACGAAATACAACCTTTGTAGATCAGTCCTTCACTTCTTTAGCTCCTTGTTGAAGTCCCTTCGCTGCGATCGTGGTTCTCCCGGACTCTTGCATGGCTTCACGAGCATAAGGAGCGTCCTTGCTTGAAGTCTTCGAGGCCGAAGATGATCTACGTCGAGGGGATGCCAACTCAAGCTTCTACTTCACTAACTAGAGAATTAGTGAAGCAAATACCCTAAACTAAAGTGCTAGTCTAGTAGAGGATGGAGAAGTAGGAAGTGGGTTCACATTAGAATTTAGTTTCTCACAATGTTTCTCACTTTGGATCAAACCATAGAGAGCTTTTTAGCTCAAGGAAGAAGATGAAGAAAATAAAATGAGAAGAGATAATCATCAAGTAAGAAGTCTAACCATGGTGAGTGAGTATCATATACTAACTCATGTAGAGACATAACTATGGCTAATCCTTATGGTTGGGTTAACAAATATCCATAGTAAAAACAAACTTAGTGGACTTAGTCAATGCATCCACAAGCTTCCACAAGCTTCATGCATTTTTCTAATCCTCCACTAATTTTGTAATTACTTCAAATATTAAAACCCAACATAATAAATAGCATGGTGTAACTCTCATACACCCAAGTCATGTGTATCATCAACCATGATACAAAAAGAAAACACATTTTTAATATGTATCACATATATATATTAAAGTTGTGCACATGTGAGAAAAATCCTTATGTGAACAAGTGTTAGTTAATGTAAACTAGTATATCTAATATAAAATTATACACTAAATTATTAAATCAACACTTGACTTAATAATCCGGTCATATCTCATATAACCGACCAACATCCATTGTATCGTCTTATCGAATCAACACTTGATTCGATAACCCGGCTATATCATATATAACCGACCGATACAAAAAGTCGCGAGAATAGAATACGGTATCACATACATGCATTATTCTCGGTCCCGCACATATCACTTACGTGCTCCTATTTCGTTTTGCCTGAGCCAGTAAAACCTCTATGTAGGACTCTAAAGACTCGTCAATACGCCGGCAGTAGGTGATGATCACATCAAGCACCCACAAGCCGTCAGCGGAACTAGCTGGACGTAACGGCCACGCGGGTATTGAGCGATCAGAAGATCAGCAAGCAAGCCCGCTCCAACTCCTGTAAAAGCCTGCCGGTAACACTTCCCGTACAGTCCGGTCTCCTCGTCTGATATGTCGCATATCAAGTCTAGGGGTGGTAAACGTCAGACCCCAATAACCGATAAGTCGTGCTGATGTGAGGCTCATAACGGATCGAGAAACTACTGGTAACACTTACCAGTAAATCTCTAAATCAGCCCTGGCCAGGGACTTCCCTGTTACGGCCAATCGAGCACAGCGCAACATCAACCCCCAATACCGGGAGAGACGAAACCCCTCCTATCGCTCATTGCCTCCATGTGACTCGGGACTGTACCCAAAAACCACCGTTTTGCATGCCCTCTTAGACGTAATAAGGTGGAAATCAAAGCACAGTGGGAATCACACAAGACTCTATGACGATCTCGGGTCTATAGACTAACCTGCACAAGTGTCACCAGAGAACTGCCATCTGACGTGAGGTATAATACCATCTGGGAGTTCTCAGCGAGTCCGTCCAGTGTACCCAGTCTCCACTGAGCACCCGTATACCATCTCTGATGTCAAACACAAATGGATATGGGATCATCCATCGCCCATCTCATAGGTCGAGAAGCGTATACGCTAGTCTACTCTAGTATATCGATGCCCTGTCTCGATACACCTACGACTAGGAACATTAAAGGATGTACTTATGGACTACCATGGCCCTACTAGTATGATCTGCATCATAGTCCAGGTAGTCAAGTACACATCCTAAGGGCTTTACCAACATGTAACTATAAGACAGTATCAAGAGACAAGTATACATGTTAAGATAAAGAGCAACCAGATAGCATACTATCATATCGAGCAAGAAAGTCCTCTTTATATATGTCCAAGCATCCAATATAATATACATCATCTGTATAATACTGGCCTCTACGGCATACATACAACTAACAAATATCACCTAGTGTTGCCAAATGGCAATACTATGATTTTAAAAAATTGCTACTATGTACCTTCCATGGTTTGCAACATCATATCAGTTTCTTTACTTGATAAAGATGGATATAACTTTGTTCTTGATAGAAACATCATGAACATTTACCTTGATAAGGTACTGGTTGCAGAAGGTACACTGTGTAATGGTATCTATGTTCTAAATCAGAATACAGTTCTCAATATACAAAACACATGCAAAAGGAAGAGTTCAGATACGAACGAATCCTACATGTGGCATTGTAGACTTGGTCATATCGGAGAGAAAAGACTAAGTAAGTTACATAAAGATGGACTATTGAATACGTTCGAATTTTCATCTTATGAAACTTGTCAGTCTTGTCTCAAAGGAAAGATGACCAAATCTCCTTTCACCGGACATGGAGAAAGAGCAACAGAGCTCTTGGGACTCATACACAGTGATGTGTGTGGTCCGATGTCTATACATGCAAGGGGTGGGTTCTCGTACTTCATCACATTCACTGACGATCTCTCTAGATTCGGATATGTGTATGTTATGAAACACAAATCTGAAGCTTTTGAGAAATTCAAGAAATTCAGAAACGAAGTAGAGAACCAGACTGGAAAAAGTTTCAAGATCCTCCGATCGGATAGGGGAGGGGAGTACTTAAGCACGGAATTCCTAGATTACTTAAAAGAGAATGGAATTCTCTCTCAACTTTCTCCTTCGTATACACCACAGAACAACGGTGTATCGGAGCGGAGGAATCGTACCCTATTGGATATGGTTCGCTCCATGATGAGTAATGTTGAGTTACCTCTTTCATTCTGGGGATATGCACTTCAAACGGTAGCACATCTTTTGAATCAAGTTCCATCCAAATCCGTGCCTAAGACTCCGTATGAAATATGGAGTGGTAAGAGTTTGTATCTTAAACGTATTAAGATTTGGGGTTGCCCAGCTTATGTCAAAAAGCAGAACCCAGACAAACTTGAGGCACGGTCAGTTTTTGTGTAAGTTTGTGGGATACCCAAAAGATTCTAATGGGTATCTATTCTACCATGCAGAGGAACATAAGATTATTGTTTCTAGGAACGCCACATTTTTGGAAAAAGAATTTCTTGTTAAAAATATTAGTGGCAGCACAGTAGAACTGGATGAAATTCCAGATACACAAACTATAACTGAAGATTTGGTAGAACCGCTAGATTCAGTTATACCTGACGAACCTCAGCCACTCTGCAGATCTGGTAGGATTTCTCATCCGCCCGAGAGATACTACGGTTTTCTCATAGACGGGGATCGAGAGGATTGCATCTTGGAAGAAGATGATCCTACCAGTTTCAGGCAGGCCATTATCAGTAGGGACTCTGATAAGTGGCTAGATGCTATGCGATCCGAAATGGAGTCCATATACACCAATAAAGTGTGGACCTTGGATATTGCTCCACCTGGGGTAAAACCCGTTGGATGCAAATGGATCTACAAAAGGAAACTTGGTATAGATGGGCAGGTGGAAACCTATAAGGCTAGACTCGTTGCAAAAGGTTTTCGTCAAAGAACTGGTGTGGACTATGACGAAACTTTTCTCCAGTGGCTATGCTCAAATCCATCCGGATCCTACTTGCCATTGCTGCCTTCCATGACTATGAAATGTGGCAGATGGACGTAAAAACGACTTTTCTAAACGGCGGTTTGGAAGAGTGCATTTATATGGATCAGCCAGAAAGTTTTGTAGACATTGGGAGCAGTGGGAAGGTGTGCAAGTTGCTTAAATCCATTTATGGATTAAAACAGGCATCGCGGAGCTAAAACATCTGTTTTGATGAAGCAATCAAGGAATTTGACTTCATCAAGAACGAGGATGAGCCTTGTATTTATAAGAAGATTGTTGGACGAACTGTCGTATTCCTAGTCTTATACGTGGACAACATTCTTTTGATAGGAAATGGCATTCCTATGCTACAATCGGTCAAGCTATTCTTATCACAACGGTTCTCCATGAAAGACCTGGGTGATGCCTCGTGCATTCTGGGGATCATGATCTACAGAGATAGATCTAAGAGATTACTGGGACTTTCGCAGTCCAGGTAGATAGAGACCGTACTAAAGAGATTTAGTATGGACGATTCCAAGCGCGGTAATTGTAAGTCGATGTGCAACACCCCACGACTTGCGGGGAGGCGGAAATTTGAAAAACGATCTTGTTCTTTGCTTAAACATCGACTAACCGCATGAATCGAAGCTAAACGATAACTAACATGAAACATAGAAGTTCTATACTACTATGCTTAGGGATTATACCTAACGAAACGTGTCCTTCGTCTTTGCGAACTCCACCTCCTCCTCGGCCTTCTCGAAGTAGTAGACGATCCACCCGAGAGCTTTACTCCAAGCTTAGCCTCTAAACTTGAGGCAACTAACCTTCTTTAAGTGCTAATCAAAGAAGCTAGGTGATATAGAGTAAGGGTTATGGTTTAATTAGTCTAGCTAATCCTTGTACTCAACACAAGAGAGGGGAGGATTAGGGTTTGAAGAGGGAGAGCTTGAGGAGAGAGAAGATGAGAATAATAATCAAGTGAGAATAATGAGTTATGATAATATATATCAAGCATTTCTTTTTATCAAGAAAAGAATATAAATGAATTTAACAACCATGCTTGATAATATCTAGTGATGATTCACTCCATGAGTCATTAAGCATTTATCATGCATTAATGACATGGATGAATCATCCATATGACTCACTAATCACATTCATTGTATATGCCACCTAAACCACCTTAGTCACCACCTTTCTAGAAGCTTCTCGCGCAATTACGAGAACGCCCCTCCTTTCCGCAAAAATACGGAAAAACTTTAGACTGTATAAATCCAATAACCGGATACCAGTAACTGGCTTAAACCAAAGCCGACTGGTAAAAACTGTCCGAAAGTCGTACGCGCGTAAACGCACGTATGCGTCCGAACCCTTGTCGTAAAACTATACGACCTCTATATCGTTTCGCCCGGAGTAGGGAAACTCTCTGTGTGGGACTCTAGAGACTCGACTACTACGCTGGCAGTGGGTTTAACCACAGACCGCAAGCGGCACTAGCTGTACGTAACGGTCCCCAGGTAGATGTCGATAAGAAGGCCGATGAGGAAACCCATCCGAACTCCTACTGAGTCTGATGTGACAATCTCCATACAGTCCGGTCCGTTCGTCCAAGACTATCGCATATCGGGCCTAGGGGGGCGGCAAGCGTCAGTCCCCTAATAGCGGTATAAGTCGTGTCGGAGGGAAGCCCATTACACCCTGAGAAACTACTGGAACCTTCCATCAAATCTCGCTTGCCCTGGCCAGGGACTTTGCGTAATGGCTCTCTGACACAGCGCGATATCAACCCCCAATACCGGGAGAGACGAATCCTGTCTAACCGCCACTGCCTCCAAATGCTCGGGACTGCACCCAACTGCTACCTGTTTGCACGACTCCTTTGAGCCGTGGTAGGGTAGCAATTTAAGAACAGTGGGACACACTCGAGGCGAAGTAGCAGTGTCAAGTCTGCGGACTATGCTGTACTCATGTCACCTGGGAACTGTTCACTGACGACTGGTATAAAACCAACCAACAGTTCCCTGTGAGTCCTGTCCGGTGTACCCGTAACCTAACGAGCACCTGCATACTATCTCCAGTACGACGTACTGACGGCTGTGGGACAGACCATTTCCCCAACTGGGATGAGAAGCGTACACACTAGTCTACTCCAGAGTATCGATGCTCTGCCTCGATAATCCAACGACTAGGGACCTGAATAAGGATGTGCTTGTAGACTACCCAGCCCCCACTAGTGTGACTGCTATCACAACGCTGGTAGTTAAGCAAGATCCTAAGAGCTCTATCAACACGTATACTCACATATTAAGATAGAAAAAACCAAGTAGCATACTACCATGTTTAGCAAGACTGTTATATACATGTGAATATTCCAAGCTTCCATTAAGTAATATACAAACTAGTATGATACAGTAATGGCCTTCTTGGGCATAAACACTAACAATCTCCCACTTGCACTAGGGCCATGTACTGGCGTATCGAAGACCGATGATCTCGAGTAGCCTCTCGAACTGAATCTGAGGTAGGGCCTTAGTGAATGGATCAGCAATGTTATCCTCTGTATTTACTCTCTTTACCTCGACTCCCGGCGATCTACGATCTTCCTGATCAGGTGATACCGCCTTAAGATGTGTCTGGACTTCTGATGGGACCTGGGTTCCTTCGCTAAAGCTATAGCGCCGTTGTTGTCGCAATACAGAGGTATTGGACCAACACTGGTAGGAACCACCTGAAGTTCTGTGAGGAGCTTCTTCATCCAGACAGCTTCTTTTGCGGCATCGCAAGCAGCTATGTACTCCGCTTTCATCGTTGAGTCAGCAACGATGTCCTTCTTAGAACTCTTCCAACAGACCGCCCCTCCATTGAGGGTAAAGACATAACCCGACATGGACTTGGAGTCATCCTTGTCACTCTGGAAGCCGGAATCAGCATAGGCCTCCATCTTAAGGTCCTTTCCGCCGTAAACCAAGAACATCTCCTTAGTCCTTCTCAGGTACTTGAGAATGTTCTTTACTGCTATCCAGTGATTCTCCCCTGGGTTTGCCTGATACCGGCTTACAACGCTTAATGCGTATGCTACATCTGGTCTGGTACATAACATCGCATACATTATAGAGCCTACCGCAGAAGCGTAGGGTATAATCGACATGCGTTCCCTTTCCAAATCAGTCTTGGGAGACATCTCTTTGGAGAGGGTGATTCCGTGACAAGCCGGTAGGTTACCGCGCTTTGAATCTTCCATACTGAATCTTTTCAATATGGTGTCTATGTACCTGGACTGTGAAAGTCCCAACATCCTCTTTGATCTATCACGATAGATCTGGATCCCCAGAATGTTGGTGGCATCACCCAGGTCCTTCATGGAGAATTTCTGTGACAAGAATCTTTTGACTGACTGTAGCATAGGAATATCATTTCCTATTAGGAGAATGTCATCCACGTACAAGACGAGGAATACAACAACTCTCCCTACAATCTTACTGTATATGCATGGTTCATCTCGATTTTTGATAAAGTCGAATTCTTTGACAGTATCATCAAAACAGATGTTCCAACTCCGCGATGCCTGCTTTAGTCCATAAATGGACTTAAGCAGCTTGCATACTTTACCGCTGCTCCCACTCTGAATGAATCCCTCTGGCTGATCCATATAGACGCTCTCTTCTAAATTTCCATTTAGAAAGGCCGTCTTTACGTCCATCTGCCAGATTTCATAATCGTGGAAGGCAGCAATAGCAAGAAGGACCCGAATGGATTTTAGCATAGCCACTGGAGAAAAGGTTTCGTCATAGTCCAAACCAGGTCTTTGACGGAAACCCTTTGCAACAAGTCTAGCCTTATAGGTTTCAACCTGTCCATCTACACCAATCTTCTTTCTGAAGATCCACATGCATCCTACGGGTTTCACCCCATCTGGAGCAGTGTCCAAAGTCCATACTTTGTTAGTGTACATGGACTCCATTTCGGTCCGCATTGCATCCAGCCATTTTACCGAGTCACCGCTCTGAATGGCTTGCTGGAAGCTAGTAGGGTCGTCATTATCAATAACGCAATCTTCTCTATCCCCGTCTATGAGAAAACCGTAGTATCTCTCGGGCGGATGAGACTGCCTACTACTTCTGCGGATAGGCGCTGGTATGTCCCTTTCTTCTGAAACTTCTTGTTCCACCAAACTTTCAGTAACAGCTTGTGGTTCTGGAATTTCTTCCAGTTCTACTGCGCTCCCACTCTTCTGATTTTCTAAGAATTCAATTTCTAAGAAGTGGGCATGACGTGAAACAAAAACCTTTTGTTCCTCTGCGTAATAGAAATAATATCCCTTGGAGTTCTTTGGATATCCCACAAGCTTACACTGTACCGAGCGTGCCTCGAGCTTGTCCGGATGCTGCTTTTTTACAAAAGCTGGACACCCCCATGTCCTAAAATGTTTTAGACAGGGTTTCTTCCCACTCCACATCTGATATGGTGTGGTAGGCACAGTCTTGGTTGGAACCTGGTTCAAAAGATATGCAGCTGATTCTAGTGCATAACCCCAGAAAGATCGCGGTAACTCAGCCTTACTCATCATGGAACGAACCATATCCAATAGGGTTCGATTCCTCCTTTCCGATACACCATTGTGTTGTGGTGTGTATGGAGGAGTAAGCTGAGAGAGAATTCCATTCTCTTTTAAGTAACCCAGGAATTCGGCACTTAAGTATTCACCACCTCGATCAGATCTCAGTGTCTTTATACTTTTGCCTGTCTGTTTTTCCACTTCATTCTTGTATTCTTGGAATTTCTCAAAGGCCTCGGATTTATGCTTCATTAAGAAGATATATCCATACCTAGAGAAATCATCCGTAAAAGTAATGAAGTAGGAATAACCACCTCGCGCATGTGTAGACATTGGACCGCACACGTCACTGTGTACGAGTCCTAAGAGCTCGCTCGCTCTTACTCCGTGTCCAGTAAACGGAGTCTTTGTCATCTTTCCCATGAGACAAGATTCACAAGTGGCATAAGATTGATATTCGAACGGATTCAAATATCCTTCTCTATGTAACTTCGTTAATCGTGTTTCATTGATGTGACCTAGTCTACAATGCCATAGGAAAGCCTGATTTATTTCTGGAGACTTTCTTTTAAGTGTGTTCTGGACATTGAAAACCTGAGCTTGATTTAATATATATATACCGTCATCTAATGTACCGGACCCAATCAGAACTTGATTTAGGTGGATGTGAACTACATCGCTTACGAATGTAAATTCATATCCCTCTCTTGAAAGTGAGGACACTGATATGATATTACAAGTCAAACTAGGTACATACAGACAGTTACGTAGAATCAATATCTGCCCACTTGTCAAACCTAGGCGATATTCTCCCACGGATTCAGCGTCCACGCTCATTCCGTTTGCAACTCTGAGAGACAAATCACCTATCCTTATAACTTTACGGTTTCTCAAAGCATGTAACGAATTACAGATATGAGATCCTGCTCCGGTATCAAGTACCCAAGAAGTAGAGTTAATTGACAAACAGTTCTCAATTATAAACACACTTGAGGCTGAAGCCACAACATGCTTCGTATCCTAGCTACTGGCTTCCAAAGCCCTGCAATCCTTCTGCCAATGTCCATTCCCATAACAATAGGAATATCCCTCCTTACCTATACCAAGTCCCGAAACTTTTTCTCTTCCCTTTCCTCCTACTTTGCTGACACCGTATATCGGCTTTGTAGAGGTCTTCTTCTTTTCACCCTTTGCTTTCGCCTTGGATGAAGAAGAAGAAGGTCCCCTATTAAGCAGAGCTTGTGTCTCCCTGGTTTCTTTCAGGGTGTAAGCAGAAGGTAGGGACTGTGGAAATAAGTCAGTATATGACCTGTTTCCCAACGTGGTCTCCAGGTCCTTGAGCTCATCAATATAGCTAGTCATCGTAAGGACGTCGTCCCTTACAGATTACCCGTCAGCCGACCTCGCTTGAATCAATTCGTTCGAGGCCTCATATCTTGCGATATGAGATTGCTCTCCATATAAATCTTTGTTATGGAGAAAGATGGAAACAGAGTCCATCTTCTTGTGCTGCTTCTGGTATATACCATCAACTGAAGCCAACACGAGGCACTTGGCTTTCGCTTTATTCTTTTCTTTTGTCTGACGGATATCCATATCCGCGACGGTGGAAACTGGACCTGGGACGGTGGGATCTTGAGTAGTAATAGGGTGGTCCAGCTTGTCATAGGCAATGGTCATCTGGACAGACCTTTGCCAGTCATATAAGTTAGATTCAGTCAATTTGTTATCTAGATGTAACCTAGTCATGGTCACAAGGTCGCTGCAATGAGAGAGAGAGAATAAAATACTTTAGCATGATGCTCTTACAAGTTTAGATTGGTTTTTAATTTATCTAAACTGGATGGCTCCCACTGTTTTTCGAATCCTTCCTCAAACTATAAAAGAAGAATTAGCCAGGACTATTCTCACTGTACAATTCTTGCTTAACCGTTCAGCCAGGCTAGTGTCGATACTTCGAGGGAGGTTTTCCAACGCTTTCGCGAAGTTCCTTAATTAAATAACCTCTTTTCTCTGGGGGCGTAACCCCGCTGACACCTTTCTGGACACCTACGTGGTTTATAGCATTGATCGTTAAGTGACGAATATCCTGATAAGTAGCATATACTCTCAGTAGGATCAGGATCCAAATATCATCGTATGATAATGTTGAAGGAATCCTACCAACATTCATCAAACTCCAAATGGTATGCATCTCTTTGCAAATTTCAGTTTCTTTAGAAATTCCCGATATTGATTTTTGCCCCATGTTCTTATGATCTTGACTAAGGGCCAACAAATCATAAGTCACATGTCAAGTTCTGCCCATCATTATCCTGTTGATTTTAACCCATCCGTATATACTCTTGACTAAGGGCCAAACAAAGTAATACGACTGTCCCAAACCAGCTCATCTATCTATGCAACAAATGAATACCCCAGCAGCTACCAATCACTATGTCTTGACTAAGGGCCAAACAAACATAGCTTGAATACTACTGACCATTCATAAGAAATGACGGAGGGCTATGACTGGTTTTGGCGAAACCGTGAACGTAGTGAACTTGATATAATCGAAGGAACCTGATAGCTTTTATAAGGAGTGGTTAAAGCTCCGCATTTTAAAAATATCTGTTTTAAAATTAACCGAGTGGTTTCTTTTAAATTGTTCCAACGATTAAAATTTTGGTTTATTTTCTTTGCATTATAGATAATGTGTCCCATCATTAACCTATCATTGCAGAGAACAACGAAAATATGACGTCCTCTTATGCCATCCGCATTCGCCACTGGGTCCCGTCATTACTCGTTAGGTTACTTAACTAACGACAGAGCGGGGACTGGGCTAGCGCGGGTGTAAAACATAAGTGACGTCTAAAATAGCTATCATATATATTGATATTTTACATTCGTCTGACGCAATGATATTCATTCCAGATCACAGATGAACTTAATTGGATTTGCAAGCAATCCGTATTTGTTTTGAGCCTGCAACAAAAGACGGATTACACAGTTGTGATGAATAGACATTACCCCACCCAAGACCCCAACGGGTACGGCAAACTACCCACCCGGCAGTTTGTGCACCCCACCTTGGGTCTGTCCTAGGAGCAAAAACAGTAAAATGAAATAATACAACGGTGGCTACAACCGTAACCTGGATGTGCCCCGCAAAATAATATTACAACAAATTACATTTACATCAAATGAATTAAATAATAACCCATCACATAGCCCCGGCTATACATCACAACAGTCCAACACAGTTCATATGCACAAACAGATAAAATCCATTACAGAAATGTGCAACCCCCTGCCAACCGACATACTAGCAGTTAGGGGAGGTTTACGAACACATTATTCAAACACTGATATAATCCAACAAGCAAATACTGTATAATTTCGATCGATTAAACACTTTTAATTTTGCTCCAATACTTCTCTGTAAATCTGAAACCTGAGAAAAAATTAAAACTTCCAGAAAATACCAAATATTACATAGAAGCAACACAGGAAAATTGGGTTCCTGAATCGCCAACTCGGCGGCGGAAGCGCGGCGGATCGGTGGGATCCGCCGCGGTTCCGCGGCGCTTTAGGCGATTCAGGGGCCCAAATTTCTTGGGTGTTCTTCTACTGTCATTTCAAGCTTTCTGAACTTCCCTGAAAAATTTTTGGACTTCATTTAAAAAACGACAGAAACTTGTGATTTCGTGCTTTTCCGGTTTCGTTTTTTCCGTTCGAAATTCATACAAATTTGCAAGTATGTTATTTATTGTTTAGCGAGGCTCTGATACCACTGTAAGTCGATGTGCAACACCCCACGACTTGCGGGGAGGCGGAAATTTGAAAAACGATCTTGTTCTTTGCTTAAACATTGACTAACCGCATGAATCGAAGCTAAACGATAACTAACATGAAACATAGAAGTTCTATACTACTATGCTTAGGGATTATACCAAACAAAACGTGTCCTTCGTCTTTGCAAACTCCACCTCCTCCTCAGCCTTCTCGAAGTAGTAGACGATCCACCCAAGAGCTTTACTCCAAGCTTAGCCTCTAAACTTGAGGCAACTAACCTTCTTTAAGTGCTAATCAAAGAAGCTAGGTGATATAGAGTAAGGGTTATGGTTTAATTAGTCTAGCTAATCCTTATACTCAACACATGAGAGGGGACGATTAGGGTTTGAAGAGGGAGAGCTTGAGGAGAGAGAAGATGAGAATAATAATCAAGTGAGAATAATGAGTTATGATAATATATATCAAGCATTTCGTTTTATCAAGAAAAGAATATAAATGAATTTAAAAACCATGCTTGATAATATCTAGTGATGATTCACTCCATGAGTCATTAAGCATTTATCATGCATTAATGACATGGATGAATCATCCATATGACTCACTAATCACATTCATTGTATATGCCACCTAAACCTCCTTAGTCACCACCTTCTAGAAGCTTCTTGCGCAATTACGAGAACGCCCCTCCTTTCCGGAAAAATACGGAAAAACTTTAGACTGTATAAATCCAATAACCGGATACCAGTAACTGGCTTAAACCAAAGCCGACTGGTAAAAACTGTCCGAAAGTCGTACGCGCGTAAACGCACGTATGCGTCCGAACCCTTGTCGTAAACCCATACGACCTCTATATCGTTTCGCCCGGAATAGGGAAACTCTCTGTGTGGGACTCTAGAGACTCGACTACTACGCTGGCAGTGGGTTTAACCACAGACCGCAAGCGGCACTAGCTGTACGTAACGGTCCCCAGGTAGATGTCGATAAGAAGGCCGATGAGGAAACCCATCCGAACTCCTACTGAGTCTGATGTGACAATCTCCATACAGTCCGGTCTGTTCGTCCAAGACTATCGCATATCGGGCCTAGGGGGGCGGCAAGCGTCAGTCCCCTAATAGCGGTAAAAGTCGTGTCGGAGGGAAGCCCATTACACCCTGAGAAACTACTGGAACCTTCCAGCAAATCTCGCTTGCCCTGGCCAGGGACTTTGCGTAATGGCTCTCTGACACAGCGCGATATCAACCCCCAATACCGGGAGAGACGAATCCTGTCTAACCGCCACTGCCTCCAAGTGCTCGGGACTGCACCCAACTGCTACCTGTTTGCACGACTCCTTTGAGCCGTGGTAGGGTAGCAATCTAAGAACAGTGGGACACACTCGAGACGAAGTAGCAGTGTCAAGTCTGCGGACTATGCTGTACTCATGTCACCTGGGAACTGTTCACTGACGACTGGTATAAAACCAACCAACAGTTCCCTGTGAGTCATGTCCGGTGTACCCGTAACCTAACGAGCACCTGCATACTATCTCCAGTACGACGTACTGACGGCTGTAGGACAGACCATTTCCCCAACTTGGATGAGAAGCGTACACACTAGTCTACTCCGGAGTATCGATGCTCTGTCTCGATAATCCAACGACTAGGGACCTAAATAAGGATGTGCTTGTAGACTACCCAGCCCCTACTAGTGTGACTGCCATCACAACGCTGGTAGTCAAGCAAGATCCTAAGAGCTCTATCAATACGTATACTCACATATTAAGATAGAAAAAACCAAGTAGCATACTTCCATTTTTAGCAAGACTGTTATATACATGTGAATATCCCAAGCTTCCATTAAGTAATATACAAACTAGTATGATACAGTAATGGCCTTCTAGGGCATAAACACTAACAGTAACATACCCGCATTGCACGGAATCACCCTCTCCAAGAAGATGTCTCCCAAGACTGACGAGGAGAGGGTTCACATGAGCACTATACCCTACGCTTCGGCGGTAGGATCTATAATGTATGCGATGCTATATACAAGACCAGATAAAGCTTACGCGCTAAGCGTGGTGAGCCGGTATCAGTCAGGCCCAGGTAAGAACCACTGGACAACAGTGAAGAACATTCTCATGTACCTAAGAAGGACTAAGGAGATGTTCCTGGTTTACGGTAATGGAGACCTCAGGGTCGAGTCCTTTACCAATTCAAGCTTCCAGAATGATAAGGACGACAGCAAGTCTGTCTTGGGTTTTGTGTTTACCCTCAACAGAGGGGCGGTGTGTTGGAGGAGTTCCAAACAGGATACCGTCGCAGACTCGACGATGGAGGCTGAATACATTGCTGCAAGCGATGCCGCAAAAGAAGCGGTCTGGATGAAGAAGTTCATTAGTGAACTTCAGGTGGTTCCGTCCATTGTTGACCCAATACCTTTGTATTGCAATAACAATAGGGCTATAGCTTTAGCGAAGGAACCACGGTCCCATCAGAAATCCAGACACATCTTAAGGCGGTATCACCTGATCAGGGAGATCATTGATCGCCAGGAGATCGAGGTACGGAGAGTGGACACTAAAGACAACACGGCGGATCCATTCACAAAGGCCCTCCCTCAAACATAGTTCGAGCGACTTTTTGAGCTATTGGGTATGCGGTACGCCAGCAGCTGGCTTTAGTGCAGACGCTGGGTATGCGGTACACCAATTACTGGCCTTTAGTGCAAGTGGGAGATTGTTGGATATGTATTCCCTAGAGGCCATTATTGTATAGTACTAGTTTGTATAATACATTTTGGAAGCTTGGGATATATACACGGATTTACGACAGTCTTGCTCAATATTGTAGTATGCTACATGGTTTGTATCAATCTTAATATGTGTATATGTTTCTTTTAACATATCGCTAATACATATTGATGGAGCCCCTAGGATCTTTGCTTGAGTACCGGCATTGTGATGGCGATCACACTAGTGGGGGCTGGGTAGTCTATAAGCACATCCTTATACAGGTCCCTAGTCGTAGGATTATCGAGACAGGGCATCGATACTCCGGAGTAGACTAGTGTGTACGCTTCTCATCCCAGCAGGGGAAATGGTCTGTCCCACAGCCATCAGTACGTCGTACTGGAGATTGTATGCAGGTGCTCGTTAGGTTACGAGTACACTGGACAGGACTCGTCGGGAACTGTTGGTTGGTATTATACCTATCGTCAGTTAGCAGTTCCCAGGTGACATGAGTACAACTTAGTCCGTTGACTTGACACTACTACTTCGCCTCAAGTGTGTTCCCACTATTCTTTGATTGCTACCCTACCACGGCTCTATTGAGTCGTGCAAACAGGTAGTAGTTGGGTGCAGTCCCGAAGCATTTGGAGGCAGTGGCGGTTAGATAGGATTCGTCTCTCCCGGTATTGGGGGTTGATATCGCGCTGTGTTTGGAGAGCCATTACACAAAGTCCCTAGCCAGGGCAAGCGAGATTTATTGGTAGGTACTCCAGTAGTTTCTCATGTGTTTTGGACTACGCTCCGACATGACATATACCGCTATTAGGGGACTGACGTTTACCGCCCCCTAGGCCCGATATGCGATACTCTTAGACGAACAGACCAGACTGTACGGAGATTGTCACATTCAGGCTCAGTAGGAGTTCGGATGGGTTCACCTCATCGGTCTTCTTATCGGCATCTACCTGGGGAACGTTACGTACAGCTAGTACTGCTTGCGGCCTATGGTTAAACCCACTGCCAGCGTAGTGTCGAGTCTTTAGAGTCCCACACAGAGGGTTGTTCACCTTTGGGCAAAACGGAGTAGAGGTCGTATGGTTTTACGACAGGGTCCGTTCACATACGCGCACTTGTGCGTGCTTGGTGTTCGGGCAGCTGACACTAGTGGGCTTTGGTTTAAGCTAGATCCTAGTATTTAGTTTTGGGTTGGTTCGGTCTCATTCTATCCGTGTTCCTCGGAACACGGATGCTGGTGTGTATATACAGTTGACAAAGGCAGAGAAACCTCATTGGGGTTTTGACCATTGACTTGATTAAAACCATAATGAGATGGAGGAAATTGATTAATGAGTTTTAATTAGAGATAATTGTATCATGGTTAATTGGTTTGACCATTTGACTTCTTGACTTTTGTTGACTTAGATATTTTGTTAAAGCATGAGATATTTTGTGCTTAGCATTAATTGTGACATGATAATGGTCAAATCAATATCAACCATGACAATTATCCTAATTAAAATTATCATTATTCTTTTTTCATAGTCTCTCTTGCTTGCTCTCCCGTCTTCCTCTCTCAAGGCTTTCTTGTTTCATGAGTTGAAAATCATAAGCATTGTGAGATCAAACCTCCAAAACAATTCTCTACTCACTCTAGGGTTCTTAGTCTAGCACACCAAGCACCTTAGTTACTTCAAGATAGAGGTTGGAGCTCAAGGTAAAGGCCTTCGAGTGGATCTTTCTTTAGCATAGAGAAGACGGTGAGGAGGAGCCATCTACACCACTCCATAGAGCTCACAAAAAGGAGAAGCACCAAAAGAAGAGAAGGAGTTCAAGTTTGAGGTATAACTTTCTATCATAATAGATAGAACCTTCTTTTGCTAGTTAGGTTTATGGTAAAGATCCGATTTAGGGTTTATTCTAGTACCAAGTTTTGTATCGTAGTAAAATTTTTGTTCCGCATTTGGCCATGGAAGTTGGCCGGGGCGCTAGTGTAACCCTTCACTACAAAGGTTGTATTCCTTGTTCACTTTGTATGTAAAGTTGTTTACATTCTATTTAGCTCCTAAAACTCTAGTTGGATCCTAGGTTAGGTTGTTTGGCACACTTGAAATTTTATAATACGGCATGTTTGATGCCTTGTGAAACCTTATGGTCATGCCAAAGAACCCTACAGGAATCGCACCCTATTAGATATGGTGCGCTCTATGATGAGCACCGCTGAGTTACTTATCTCCTTTTGGGGTTATATGCTTGAGACAGCCTTGTACCTACTGAATAGAGTTCCAACCAAATCAGTGCCCACCACTCTATATGAGATATGGAATGGAAAGAGACCATCTCTTAAACGAGTTAAGATATGGTGTTGTCCGGCCTATGTCAAAAGGCAAAATCCGGAAAAACTTGAGGCACGATCAGTTCTATGCAAGTTTGTTGGATATCCACAAAATTCATATGGATATCTTTTTTACCACGCTGAGGAATAAAAAGTGTTTGTTTCTCAATATGCCACCTTTTTAGAACAGGAATTTCTTGTGAAAGAAATTAGTGGCGAAAATGTGGAACTGGGAGAAGTTCCAACTACACAAATTACAACAGAACATTTGGTGGAACCGGAGGATTCAGTAGTACCCGACGAACCTTAGCCTCTCCGCCGATCTAGTAGGGTTCCTCACCCACCTGAGAGATACTACAGTTTTCTCATTGATGGTGGGAGCGAGGATTGCATCATGGTTGATGATGACCCAACCAGCTTCGAGCAGGCCATCACGAGTGGGGACTCTGTGAAATGGCTGGATGCAATGCAATCTGAGATGGAATCCATGCACACTAACAAAGTGTGGACTTTGGAAGATGCTCCTGAAGGTGTAAAAATGTAACATTTCATAAAATATAAAATATTATTTTTGGAATTTAATATTAAAATAATATATTCGCGAAAACTACCCGATTTGCGAATTTGGGGTTTTCGTAAAATGGTATAAATATTTTCCAATAATTGTAAAATAATTAGAGATTAAAATTATTTATTCATTTAAAAATATATTTATCGGATTTGGCATTTTTATAATAAATTATATGCAGTTTGAATAAAAATTGATTAGTGCACTACTAATCGCGATTAAGCCAAATCCGTATTTCTACATTTTTCCATGGTTAGTGCACCATGGCATGTTGCATTTTGTTGAATATTATTTTAAGTGTGTTGTGGTATTGGTTTTATTTGGTTTAGATGAGAAAAGGTAAAGAAAAAGAAAAGAGTGTGAATTATTGGAGAGAGAGAGAGACATGATTTGGGAGAGGGTGAGAATAAGAAGAGAGGGGGGGGCAGCCACCATTTCCTCACCCCATTATTTTTTTCACCTCCTTCATCCTCAGGCTTCCCTCCACCTCCACCTCCATATATCATCTCAAAATCTTCATCAAAACCCTAAACTCCTTTCATTAAAGATGATCCCCTTCTCATCCTCAACACTTTGGACCAATCAAAGTTAGATTTTGAAGACTTTGAGCAACTCAAGAAAATTCTTGAGTTTCCAAATGAGGTATAATTCTAGACCCTAGTTTAGTTTTGAGTTTAATAGCATCCTAGTTTAGTTTAGAGTTAAACTTGTTTAGATTTGTGAACTTAGAAATTCCAAGTTAGGGTTTAGTAGGAAACTTGACTTGTAATTGGTAAATTGAACTGTTGTGAGAGTTTGTAAGACCTTAATGATGATTTTACCTGACCCGGGCCACAGAAACGAACCCAAAATACGAACTTAGAACTTTCCGACATCGGTTAATTGACAGTTTGTCAGTGTATATGGGAATCTGGAGTAACCCGGAGACACTAAAATTTATCTACCAAACACAGAGAGGTGAGCAGGTGACCTAGAAGCTAACCCCAAGACCCGAGGCCCCCATTCATTTCCCAGGCTACAAATAAATTCCCCCAGGCCGCAAATTGCAGCCTGGTCATGGTGAAACTGTGTGATGCTTGGTCCATAGCTCCTATATCTTCTAATTAGACCAACTCTATATGCAAAATGTTCTGGTTTGACTTAGGGTAAAATCTGGGACCATTTTCCTAGGTTGCTGAATATAGAATTTGTGATTTATGAATTCGTGTTTTGGTATTTGATATTGTAGTGGGTCGTTTGATGTTTGCACTTTAACGACGAGAATGGTTTGGTTGTTTTTGCATGCGTAGGCTATAGGTTCTAACCTATGAGCGCACCGTGTGCTGTATTGATTTTCCGGACTTGATTTTAATAGCCTTGCGATTTCGTATTGTTTGTAGGTACCTCGCATGGATTTCGAGACGACGAAGCACATCGACTACGGCCGAATGAGGAGTTCCGCAGGTGAGTAGATTTATATCTACGGGGGAAGTCGAGTGGATGGCGTATAGCACCCCCGCAAACTTTGATGGAAACCGATATTTAGAATATGGTTAAGGAAACCTATATTAGAAAACTAGGGACATGGTTAAAAAAGATAGTTAGAGATGATATGAATGATTGAATATATATATCGAGATCTGAGATGAAAGCTATAGGGATATGACTCTTTGACATGATATGATAGAAATGATGTCTCGAATTGATATATAAGGATATGAAAAGTGAATGTGAATCACGATATATAGATGTGTAGTTGCACTATATTAAGTATGAGATTTTCGTGGCATGTAATAAGATAAGATAATACGAGCGGATATGATTGATATAGGATATGAAATGAGATGTATATGGATATGATATGAGATCGATGAATATGAAGTGATTGAGATAAATGTGTTATGAGATCGGTCAAATAAGATAAATATATATAAGATGATTTGATGTGAGATATTGATGTGATGAAAAGAGTATACGATGTGATATGATGACTTGGTTAGATATGTCGTTATATAGATGCGAGTCGATATGAGATAATTGATACCTTTGTCGGTCCCATGATATGAGATTTATACAGATGTGACCTGAGAGATAGGTATATATATATATATGGATAATGATGTGGGTCATGAGTGATATGTCGCACGAGACATTAGGTTCGTACCCTCATTGACTTATAGGTTGATAGGATCCCTAATAGTAAATGCCGCCGTACGACGGATACCGTACGTGATGAGTTTTACTTGATGATTGATCCATACCCTTGACTAGAGGATGTCGTACGATGGATTATACCGTATGTGATGTTGTGAGGCTGGATGCCGATTGATAGATTCACCGACTCGGATATGTGATAGAGACGTATACCTTATAGCATTGCACTCACGATTTACTTTATGCTACGTTCATGACATTCTTATTGCATTACATATACCTGTGCTAGTACACCCACACAATTATCGATGATGCGTATGTTACACTTACACAGATTGCCGGCTCACACACTTTCACCATCGATAATTGATATGTCACTTACACAGTAGAATTGCTACATCATGCTATGATATACTTGCTATGTTCACATCACTGTGCTATGTTGCATGATATATGGATATGCTCACACTTCAGTTATATGCTTGCATACATCATGCTTTACGATTATATGCATTGAGATGCTGTTTTCATGAGATTCTGGATTTGAGAACCGTGGTGATATTTCAAAAGAAAGTATGTATTGTTTAAAAAACCCGGTTTCTCTTGATATGATATTTCAGTGCGTCCACCATGCGTTTTCTCGGTTTGACGTGTGATAGAAACCCGATTCGAGGAGGTGGATGATCCGTTTGCGGGTTCATAGTGGACTCGGCATGGTACCCCGTGGCGAGAAATGGTTTTTGTGGTGTAGACAGTGAGCTTGGCAGAGGGACTACTACCTACCGGTGATTGGTTGGACCTGATGGTTATCCGGAGGATACCGACCGGAGTCGAGAGATGGATATGGGCCGATCCTTACTGCCGGAGCCCGAGGGACGATCCGGACAGACGGAGCCCGTGGGCCGATCTGGACTGATGGAGCCCGAGATATGAGGATTTACGTGTCGATGTTGGATACGGGTTTCATGATGTTTCGAGTGTCGATGTTAGACACTCAGGTTCCATGATTTTGATATGCCGTTGATGGACACACGTTGGTTGATATCCTCATATTTACATGCATATGCTTTCATGATATTTACATGCATGATGTTGTTGTGTCATTGATGGACACGTAGATGTTATCCACAAGTTGATAGGCATTGATCATATTGTTGTGACATATGCAGATACGGTCACACTAGATATCATAGTATTACCTTTATGATATAGTTGAACTAGGAATCGTTGTTTATTTCAATTTCTACCTGATGATGTTTTCTACTTACGAGTTGGCAACTCACCCCCGTTGTGCCACAGTTCTTGCAGCTTGACCGCATGGATCAGTAGCGGCATCACCGGTACACAGCTTACATTCGGATGATTTGCTTTGGTAGGTGGTACACATCTGATCGTGCCACTATTGTATATTATTCCTGTTGTATCTAGTTAACTCCATCAATCAGAAACTAGTATTTGTATAAGTAGTAAGACTTAGCAAGACTTGTAGTTGCGAGACTTGAGCGATGGGTGATATGTTCTCTTGGTGGGTTTGATGTCTTGCTTTACATTATTCTTTGTGTTGATCTTCGCCGTTGGGCATCGTATACATATATTCTGTCTTGCGTGGTTGTGATTCCGCCGATTGGCAAAGAGCTAGCTCCCGCTTAGGGATGCCTTTTATATTATCGTGTATGTGTAGTTTTGGATCAAAATATACAAAGGAGGTACTGCCCAAATTTTTAAAAGACGAAACATGTTTTTCAACTAGTAAAAATCCACTTGCATTTTTCATGTTCCATTATCTGTGAATTTAAGAAAATGTTTGATTTCATTATACCTTTATTTCAAAACTTCACCTTTTTTATTTTCTTAAAAAGGTTTAGATTTCTGGGCTTCGGCTTACTTGGATTATGTTACGCCTTTAGACGTTGCGTGTTTTGATGTCGCAGTCAAAGAGTTTGACTTCGTCAAAAACGTAGATGAACCTTGTGTATACAAGAAGATAGTAGAGTGTAACATTTCAGAAAATATAAAATTTTATTTTTGGAATTTAATATTAAAATAATATATTTCGCGAAAACTACCCGATTTGCGAATTTGGGGTTTTCGTAACATGGTATAAATATATACCAATATTTATGAAATAATTGGAGATTAAAATAATTTATTCAGTTAAAATATATTTATTGGATTTGGCAATTTTATAATTAATTATATGCAGTTTAAATAAAAATTGATTAGTGCACTACTAATCGCGATTAAGCCAAATCCGTGTTTCTACATATTTTCCATGGTTAGTGCACCCTGACATATAGCATTTGGTTGCATGTTCTTTCATTGGTATTTGTTGATATTTGGATTTAAAACGAAAAAGAGAAAAGGAAATAGAATAGAATAATAGGCATGGGCAAGAGAGAGAGTGTAACATGACATGTGATAATTAAGAGAGAGTGAGGATAAGAGAGAGAAAGAGAGAGTGGGCAGCCCCCTTCATTTTCCCCCATTGTTTTCTTCATCTCCTTCTTCATCTCTTCCTCCACCTCCTCTACCCTCATGTTCTATCTCCAATCCTTCACCAAAATCTTATACTCCCTTCATTAAAAAGACGCACAACTTCATCCTTCACACTTTGGACCAATCAAAGTTGGATTTTGAAGACTTTGAGCAACTCAAAAAAATTCTTGAGTTGCCAAATGAGATAATTCCTACACTTCTAGTTTAGTTTTTGAGTTTCCTAGCACCATATAGTAGTTTAGAGTTAAATCGATTTAGATTGTGATGTTTGGAAATTCCAAGTTGGGGTTTGGGTGATTGTGTGGACTTGTGATGAGTAGTGAGTGTTGCAAGACCTGAGAGATGTCTTTTCTGGCCTAGAACATGGAATAAAAACCAAAATACGATCTTAGAAATTTTCCTGTGTCGGTTTTGTGATGTTTGATACCCTACAGGATATCTGGAGCAATCTGGGGTAGTTTAAAGAAAATAAAAAAAGTCCAGTGACCTAGATAAATGACCAGGAGACTACCACCAAAGTTCGAGCCAATTCTAACCTGATATGGCCGGCGAACTTGGATTTCAGGGTGTTGTCGCCAGATTTTTCGTGGGCTATGGTATTGGGTTTTTGGCTGTAGCTCCTAATCCCTATAACCTATCCCATGTACTTGCTTGTTTAGTCCCAATTGACCTGAGACAAAATCTGGGAGCATATTGGGTTTGTTTTGGATATGTTTTCCGATATTGGAATTCTTGATTTTGATATTTGATATTGTATTAGGTCGTTGGATGTTTGCACGTCAACGACGAGGGTTGTTTGGTTGTTTTTGAACGCGTAAGCTATAGGTTCTAACCTATGAGCACTTCGTGTGCCGTTTCAGATTTCGAAATTTATTTTAATAGCATTTCGATTGTGTATTGATTTTAGGTACCTTCGTGTGGATTCCGAGACAATGGAGCACATCAACTACGACTGAACAAGGAGTTCCACAGGTGAGTAGATTTATATCTATGGGGGAAGTCGGGTGAATGGCATATAGCACCCCCGCAACCACTGATATGTGATTTATAGTTTGAAGACAAGTTATGCCACGACTTAAGGTTATAGTTTATGGTTTAGTGTGAAATGATATGATAGAAAGGATGTCTCGAATTGATATATAAGGATGTGAAATGTGAATGTGAATCACGATATATATACATATGTAGTTGCAAGAGAATAAGTATGAGATTATAGTAGCATGTTATGAGGTCGATATATACGATATGCGATTAATAAGATGACTTGATGTGAGATATTGATGTGATGAAAATAGTATACGGTGAAATATGATGACTTGGTTTAATATGTCGTTATGGATGCGAGGCAATATGAGATAATTGATACCTTGTCAGTCCCGTGATCTGAGATTGATACGGATGTGACCTGAGATATAGGTATATATGTATAATTATGATAATAATGAGTGATATGCCGTAGGAGACTTAGATCCGTACCCTCATTGTTGTATAGGTTGATGGAATCCCTACTCTATTTGTTGTTGCTGTACGATGGTTTACCGCACACGATGTTCTACCGGATGATTGATCCATACCCTTGACTAGAGTATGCCGTATGATGGATTATATCGTACGTGATGTTGTGAGGCAGGATGCCGATTGATAGATTCTCCGACTCGGATATGTGATAAATATTTAATCTATGTCTACACCGCTTAGTTCAGCTTTTACGTAGATGTTACATTAGATACCTATACCTTATAGTATTGCGCTCACGATTTACTTTCTGTTACGTTCATGATATTCTCATTGCATTACATATACCTGTGCTAGTACACCTACATAATTATCGATGACGCGTATGTTACACTTACACAGATTGCCGGCTCACACACCTTCATCATCGGTAATTGCTATGTCACTTACACAGTAGAATTGCCACATCATTATGCTATGTTGCATGATATACTTGCTAAGATCACATCATTATGATATGTTGCATGATATACTGATATGCTCATATTTCTGTTCTATGTTTGCATGAGATTCTGGATTTGAGAACCGTGGTTATATTTCAAAAGAAAGTATGTATTGTTTTAAAACCCCGGTTTCTCTTGATATGATATTTCGAGACGTCCACCATGTGTTTTCTCGGTTATGAGTTATGTGATACCCGATTCGAAGAGCTGGATGAGCCGTTTGCGGGTACATGGTGGACCCGGTATGGTACCCCGGGGCAAGAAAGGTATGTTGTGCAGTAGACGATGAGCCTGGCAGAGGGACTACTACCTAACGGTGATAGTATTTGGGCTCGGCGTTTATCCGGAGGATACTGACCGCAGTCGTGAGATGATATGGGCCGATCCGGACTGACGGAGACCGTGGGCCGATCCGGACTGACGGAGCCCGAGATATGAGGATTTACGTGTTGATGTTGGACACGGGTTTCATGATGTTTCGAGTGTCGATGTGGGACACTCAGGTTCCATGATTTTGATGTGTCGTTGATGGACACATGTTGGTTGATATCCTCGTATTTACATACAAATGTTTTCCTGTTGTTGTGTCATTAATGGACACGTGGATGATATCCACATGAATACAGGCATTGATTATTGTTGGCATATATGCAGATACGGTCACCCTAGATATCATAGTATTACCTTTATGATATAGTTGACCTAAGAATCGTTGTTTTATTCGATTTCTACCTGCTGATGTTTTCTACTCACAAGTTGACAACTCACCCCCGTTGTGTCACAGTTCTTGCAGGTTTGACCGCATGGATCAGTAACAGTATTGCTGGCACACAACATGCTTTCGGTCGATTTTCTATGGTAGGTGGGACATATTGGATCGTGCCCCCTCTTGTATTATTATTCCTGTTGTATCTAGTCAACTCCATCAATCAGAAACTAGTAATTGTATAAGTAGTAAGACATAGAAAGACTTGTGGTTGCGATACTTAAAGCGATGGGTTATATGTTCGCTTGGTGTGTGATGTCTTGCTTTATTTACTATCCTTTTGTGTTGATCTTCGCCGTTGGGCGTCGTATACATATATTCCTGACTTGCGTGGTTGTGTTTCCGCCGATTGGCGAAGTGCTAGCTCCCGTTTGGGGATGCCTTTTATATTATCATGTATATGTGGTTTTGGTTCAAAATATACAAGGGAGGTACTGCCCAAATTTTTAAAAAACGAAACATGTTTTTCAACTAGTATAATCCACTTGCATTTTCATGTTCCATTTTCTATGCATTTAAGAAAACGTTTGATTTCATCATACTTTTATTTCAAAATTTCACCTTTTAGGTTTAGATTTCCGGGCTTCGGCTTACTTCAGTTACGTTACGCCTTTAGACGTGGGTGATTTAGGTGCTGGTCACGAACTAAATTTCGGGTCATGACACAGAGAGTATGGTTGCCTTCCTCGTATTGTACTTGGATGACATACTCTTGATAGGAAATGATATTCCTATGCTGCACTCGGTCAAGCTCTTCTTATCATAAAGATTCTCAATGAAAGAAGAATGAGGTGCTCGATATTGTTGAATATCACTATGCAAAATAAGAACTAGAGAAGCAATCAAAAAACAAAACCGAATGGGTTGTAGCATCTTCTAGCTTTTGCTAAAGAGGTCACTCCCGGTGATGGGATCTCGGCACTTTCCTCATCGAATGAGGTGCTGGATATTCATCAAGGAATACCACTATGCAAATCAAAAACTAGAGCTACCCTTTTTGAAAAATTGATTCTACAACATCTTTTAGGTTTCTTTCTTTTTCAGTAATCTCATTAATGAATTCCCATCAATTATTCTTCCTAAGCATCACAGAAGAAACGAAAACAACGTACGCTTATGCCATCCGCATTCGCCACAGTGTCCCGTTATGCACCGTTAGGTTACTTAACTAACGGCATAGCGGGACGGGACTAGCGCGGGTGAAAAACATAAGCAACATTTATTATATATCATATATATATAATAAAGTATTCGTCTCACGCATATAAAGTGATCACATTATAGAATATCAGCAGCAGAAGTCTACATATGAAATATTGGATATACTAGGATTTCCATATTTTATATTAAGCCAGTAAAAAAACACGGATTCCACAGTCACGATAATTAGTCAATCCCACATCCCTAGACCCCTACGAGAGCGGCAAGCAACCCTACAAATTCTAGAGTTAGGAGACCCGGACTCGACTCCTCGAGATGGTCTCCCACTGGACTCTAGAACCCGGTTACTTATGCTCCCCGCCTTGGGTCTATCCTAATGCGAAAAAGTAAATAATATACTACAAGGGTGACAACATCCTCAACCCGGAAGTGCCCCAATAAAAAAATATTACATACAAGTTTTTTACATGAATGAAAATGAAAAACTCTCATCTCACACAAAAACCCCGGCTATTCAAACATGACGATCCAATATAACATATCCCAGCAACACATAACATCACATGTCATCAACGTAAGTAAATATGCGTACCCCAATTGCCGTTGACATATAGCAACGAAACCGGCGATACACCATATATTACACTTACGGTCGCATAAAAGAAAATGTCAAACTACAACATTTGGAATCCGTAACCTTCTTAGACATCATAAACCCAAAATATCACATACTTCGGATTTCATGCCTAACCATTCGAATTCAATGTAAGTCGATGTAGTACACCCCAATACTTGTGGGGAGGCGGAATTTTCAAAAACGAACTTGTTTAGTGAACGAACATCGACTAACCGCTTGAATCGAAGCTAAACTATAAATAACCAAACACAAAGTGTTTCTTAACTATTGTGTTTAGGGATTATACCTAATGAAACCAGTCCTTCATCTTTACGATCTCCTTGTTCTCCTCGGCCTTCTCTAGGTAGTAGACGATCCACCCGAGAGCAAAACTCCAAGCTAAACCTCTAAACTTGAGGCAACTAACCTTCTTGGATTGCTAATCAAAGAAGCTAGGATGAAATAGAGTGATGGTTATGGATTGATTAGTCTTTCTAATCCTTTGATCTCAACTCATGAGGTGTAAGGATTAGGGTTTGAAGATGAGAGCTTGAGGAGAGAGAAGATGTGAATTATTATGAAATAAGAATAGTAAGTTATCATAATATAAATGAAGCATTCTCTTTTATCAACAAAAGAAAATAAGTGATGAATAAGCATGCTTCACAAATATCTAATGGTGATTCATAGTTATGACTCATTAAGCATTTATCATGCATTAATGATATGCATGAATCACCCCCATGACTCACTAAACTCATTTAATGCAAATGACACATAAACCTCCTTAGTCACCACTTCTAGAAGCTTCTCGTACAATTACGAGAACGCCCCTCCAATCCGCAAAAATACGGAAAAACTTTAGACTGTAAAAATCCAATAACTGGATACCAGTAACTGGCTTAAACCAAAGCCGACTGGTAAAAACTGTCCAAACGACGTAAGTATGTAAACACACATACGCGTCCGAACCCTTTTCGTAAAACCATACGACCTCTATATCGTTTCGCCTGGAGTAGGAAACTCTCTGTGTGGGACTCTAGAGACTCGACTACTACGCTGGCAGTGGGTTTAACCACAGACCGCAAGCGGCACTAGCTGTACGTAACGGTCCCCAGGTAGTTGTCGATAAGAAGGCCGATGAGGAAACCCATCCGAACTCCTACTGAGTCTGATATGACAATCTCCATACAGTCCGGTCCGTTCGTCCAAGACTATCGCATATCGGGCCTAGGGGGGCGGCAAGCGTCAGTCCCCTAATAGCGGTATAAGTCGTGTCAGAGGGAAGCCCATTACACCCTGAGAAACTACTGGAACCTACCAGCAAATCTCGCTTGCCCTGGCCAGGGACTTTGCGTAATGGCTCTCTGACATAGCACGATATCTACTCCCAATACCGGGAGGGACGAATCCTGTCTAACCGCCACTGCCTCCAAATGCTCGGGACTGCACCCAACTGCTACCTGTTTGCACGACTCCTTTGAGCCGTGGTAGGGTAGCAATCTAAGAACAGTGGGACACACTCGAGGCGAAGTAGCAGTGTCAAGTCTGCGGACTACGCTGTCCTCATGTCACCTGGGAACTGTTCACTGACGACTGGTATAAAACCAACCAACAGTTCCCTGTGAGTCCTGTCCGGTGTACCCGTAACCTAACGAGCACCTGTATACTATCTACAGTACGACGTACTGACGGCTGTGGGACAGACCATCTCCCCAACTGGGATGAGAAGCGTACACACCAGTCTACTCCGGAGTATCGATGCTCTGTCTCGATAATCCAACGACCAAGGACCTGAATAAGGATGTGCTTGTAGACTACCCAGCCCCCACTAGTATGACTGCCATCACAACGCTGGTAGACAAGCAAGATCCTAAGAGCTCTATCAATACGTACACTCACATATTAAGATAGAAAAACCAAGTAGCATACTACCATGTTTAGCAAGACTGTTATATACATGTGAATATCCCAAGCTTCCATTAAGTAATATACAAACTAGTATGATACAGTAATGGCCTTCTAGGACATAAACACTAACAATCTCCCACTTGCACTAGGGCCATGTACTGGCATATCGTAGACCAATGATCTCGAGTAGCCTCTCGAACTGAATCTGAGGAAGGGCCTTCGTGAATTGATCAGCAATGTTCTCTTCTGAAGCAACTCTCCGAACCTCGATCTCCTGACGATCAATGATCTCCCTGATCAGGTGATACCACCTCAAGATGTGTCTGGACTTCTGATGGGACCTTGGTTCCTTCGCTACGGCTATAGCTCCGTTGTTGTCACAATACAGAGGTATTGGATCAACTATGGTAGGAACCACCTGATGTTCTGTTAGGAACTTCTTCATCCAGACTGCTTCTTTTGCGGCATCGCAAGCAGCTATATACTCCGCTTCCATCGTCGAGTCAGCAACGGTGTCCTGCTTGGAGCTCTTCCAGCACACCGCCCCTCCATTGAGGGTAAAGACATAACCCGACATGGACTTGGAATCGTCCTTATCACTCTGGAAGCCGGAATCAGCAAAGGACTCCAACCTGAGGTCTTTTCCGCCGTAAACCAAGAACATCTCCTTAGTCCTCCTCGGGTACTTGAGAATGTTCTTTACTGCTCTCCAGTGTTTCTCCTCTGGGTCTGACTGATACCGGCTTACCATGCTCAGTGCGTAAGCTACATCTGGTCTGGTACACAACATCGCATACATTATAGAGCCTACCGCAGAAGCGTAGGGTATAATAGACATGCGTTCCCTTTCCAAATCAGTCTTGGGAGTCTCTTTGGAGAGGGTGATTCCGTGACAAGCCGGTAGATTACCGCGCTTAGAATCTTCCATACTGAATCTTTTCAGTACAGTGTCGATATACCTGGACTGCGAAAGTCCCAACATCCTCTTGGATCTATCACGATAGATCCGGATCCCCAGAATGTAAGAGGCATCACCCAGGTCTTTCATGGAGAACCTGTGTGACAAGAATCCTTTGACAGATTGTAGCATAGGAATGTCATTTCCTATCAATAGAATGTCATCTACGTACAAGACGAGTAATACGACACTTCTGGCTACAACTTTACTATATATGCACGGTTCATCTGGATTTTTGATAAAGTCATATTCTTTGACTGTCTCATCAAAACAGATGTTCCAACTCCGCGATGCCTGCTTTAGTCCATAAATGGACTTAAGCAGCTTGCATACTTTCCCGCTGCTCCCACTCTGATTGAAACCCTCTGGCTGATCCATATAGACGCTCTCTTCTAAATTTCCTTTCAGAAAAGCCGTCTTTACGTCCATCTGCCAGATTTCATAATCATGGAAGGCAGCAATAGCAAGAAGGACCCGAATGGATTTGAGCATAGCCACTGGAGAAAAAGTTTCGTCATAGTCCAAACCAGGTCTTTGACGAAAACCCTTTGCAACAAGTCTAGCCTTATAGGTTTCCACCTGTCTATCTACACCAATCTTTTTCTTGAAGATCCATTTGCATCCTATGGGTTTTACCCCATCTGGAGCAAAGTCCAAAGTCCATACTTTGTTGGTGTACATGGACTCCATTTCGGTCCGCATTGCATCTAGCCATCGTACCGAGTCGCCGCTCTGGATGGCCAGCTGGAAGTCAGTAGGTTCATCATCATCTATGATGCAATCCTCTCTATCCCCATCTATGAGAAAACCGTAGTATCTCTCAGGCGGATGAGACGGCCTACTACTCCTGCGGAGGGGTGCGGGAATGTCCTGTTCTTCTTGAACTTCCGGTTCTACCAAACTTTCAGTAGCAGTTTGTGGTTCTGGAATTTCTTCCAGTTCTATTTCGCTCCCACTTGATTCCTTTTCTAAAAACTGATGTTCTAGAAAATGGGCATTACGAGAAACAAATACCTTTTGTTCCTCTGCGTAATAGAATAGATATCCCCTGGAGTGCTTTGGATATCCCACAAACAAACACTTTACTGATCGTGCCTCGAGCTTGTCCACATGCTGCTTTTTAACAAAAGCTGGACATCCCCAAATCTTTATATACTGTAGATGGGGTTTCTTCCCGCTCCACATCTGATATGGAGTGGTAGGCACAGTCTTGGTAGGTACCATGTTCAAAAGATATGTCGCTGATTCTAGCGCATAACCCCAGAAAGATCGCGGTAACTCAGCATTACTCATCATGGATCGTACCATATCCAATAGGGTTCGATTCCGTCTCTCCGATACACCGTTATGCTGTGGAGTGTACGGAGGAGTAAGCTGAGAGAGAATTCCTTTCTCTTTTAGGTAACCTAGGAACTCGGCACTCAAGTATTCGCCACCTCGATCAGATCTAAGTGTCTTGATACTTTTGCCGGTTTGGTTTTCTACTTCATTCTTATACTCTTGGAATTTCTCAAAAGCCTCGGATTTATGTTTCATCAGATAAATGAATCCGTATCTTGAGTAATCATCCGTGAAAGTAATGAAATAGGAAAAACCACCTCTCGCATGTGTAGACATTGGACCACATACATCGCTGTGTATGAGTCCTAAGAGCTCGCTCGCTCTTACTCCTTGTCCAGTAAATGGAGTCTTTGTCATCTTTCCTTTGAGACAAGATTGACAAGTGTCATAAGATTGATATTCGAACGAGTCCAAATATCCTTCTCTATGCAACTTAGTCAACCTTCTCTCATTGATGTGACCCAGTCTACAATGCCATAAGAAAGCTTTATTTAAATCTGGAGTCTTTCTTTTTAGTGTGTTCTGGACATTGAAAATTTGGAGTTGGTTTAAACCATATATTCCGTTATTTAGTGTACCTGACCCAATCAAACCATGATTAAGGTGGATGTTGACAACATCTCTTACAAAAGTGAAATCATAACCTTTATTTGATAACAAGGAAACTGATATGATATTACACGTTAAGCTTGGTACAAAATAACAGTTATGTAAAACCAAAATGTTTCCACTCGTCAATCCTAGGTGATAATCCCCGACGGACGCAGCTCCCACGCTAGCTCCGTTAGCAACCCTGAGGATCATATCACCTTCCTTCAGCACTCTACGGTTTCTCAGTGCCTGCAATGAATTGCAAATATGAGATCCTGATCCGGTATACAATACCCAGGAAGTAGAGTTGATCGACAGACAATTCTCAATTACAAACACACCTGAAGTCGAAGCCACAGCTTGCTTCGGTTCCTGGTTCTTGGCGTTCCACGCCTTGCAATCCTTCTTCCAGTGCCCTTTCCTGTGACAATGGAAGCACTCATCCTGACCAACTACCGGTGCTGCAAACTTTTTCTTTCCCTTCCCTCTCACCTTACTAACACCTCCTCTAGGTTTGGGTGCGGCCTTCTTCTTCCTTCCTTTGGCCCTAGCCTTGGACCCGGAAGAAGATGTACCGCCAACAAACATAGCGGGTGTTTCCCTTGCCTTCTGCAAGGTGCCCTCTGCACTCCTTAACATGTTCAGGAGTTCCTCAAGTTCAACTTCTTTTCCTTGAAGATTGAAGTTGAGGATAAACTGGGCGTAGGTGGGAGGAAGGGACTGGAGAATAAGGTCTGTATAGAGCTCATTATCCAAAGTCGTCCCAAGGTCTGCGAGCTCTTCTATATAGCCGATCATCTTTAGGACATGTTCTCCTACCGATGACTCGACAGCCAACCTCGCTCGAAACAAGTTCTTAGAGGTCTCGTATCTTGCTATACGAGATTGCTCCCCATAAAGTTCCTTTGTATGGAGAAATATGCCATCTAGGGACATATCCTCGTGCCTCCTCTGATGTTCATTGTTCATTGAGGCAAGCACGATGCACTTGGCTCTCGCGCAATCTGAATCCCAGGTTTTGCGGATTTCCTTATCCGCATTACTGGATTTGGGACCAGGGACAGCAGGTGCCGTAGCGGTGAGGACGTACCCCAGTTTGTCATAGGTCAAAGCCATTTTGACATTCCGCAGCCAATCTTTATAGTTTGGTCCCGTCAGTATATTTTTCTCTAAAAGTAACTTAAGTCCAGTCATTTTCAGGGTCGCTGCAATTAGGAGAGAGAGAAGAAAACTCTTTAGCATGATGCTCTTGCAAGTTTAGAGTGGTTTTTAGTTTATCTAAACTGGATGGCTCCCACTGTTTCTCGAATCCTTCCTCAAACCATAAAAGAAGAATTATCCAAGACTATTCTCACCGTACAATACTTGCTTAACCGTTCAGCCAGGCCGGTGTCGATACTTCGAGGGAGGTTTTCCAACGCTTTCGCGAAGTTCCTTAATTAAATAAGCTCTTTTCTCTGGGGGCGTAACCCCGCTGACACTTTTCTGGACACCTACTAGGTTTATAGCATTGATCGTTAAGTGACGAATATCCTGATAAGTAGCATATACTCACAGTAGGATCGGGATCCAAATATCATCGTCTGATAATGTTGTAGGAATGGTACCAACATTCATCAAACTCAAAATGGTATGCATCTCTTTGCAAATTTCAGTTTCTTTAGAAATTCCCGATATAAGTTTTTGCCCCATGCTCTTATGACCTTGGCGTTAGGTCAAAATGTCATAAGTCACATGTCAAGTTCTACCCATCATTATCTTGTCAATTTGAACCCATCCGTATATATCCTTGACGTTCGGCCAAAATGATAATACGACTGTCCCAAACTAACTCATCTATCTATGCAACAAATGAATATCCAGCAGCTACCAAACACTATGCCTTGGCGTTAGGTCAAAATACATAGCTTGAATACTACTGAATACCCAGATGAAATGACGGAGGGCTACGACTGGTTTTGGCGAAACTGTGAACGTAGTGAACTTGATATAACCGAAGGAACCTGATAGCTTTTAAAAGGAGTGGTTAAAGCTCTGCATTTAAAAATATCTGTTTTAAAAATAACCGAGTGGTTTCTTTTAAATTGTTCCAACGATTAAAACTTTGGTTTATTTTCTTTGCATTATAGATAATGCGTCCCATCATTAACCTATCATTGCAGAAAACAACGAAAATACAACGTCCTCTTATGCCATCCGCATTCGCCACGGGGTCCCGTCATCACCCGTTAGGTTACTTAACTAACGACAGAGCGGGGGCTGCGCTAGCGCGGGTGCAAAACATAAGTGACGTCTAAATAGCTATCATATATATAGATATTTTACATTCGTCTGACGCAATGATATTCATTCCAGAACACAGATAAACAATATTGGATTTGCAAGCAATCTGTATTTCTTTTGAGCTTGCAAGAAAAGACAGATTACACAGTTGTGATGAATAGCCGTTACCCCACCCTCGACCCCTACGGGTACGGCAAACTACCCGCCCGGCAGTTTGTGTACCCCACCTTGGGTCAGTCCTAGGAGCAAAAACAGTAAAATGAAATAATACAACGGTGGCTACAACCGCAACCTGGATGTGCCCCGCAAAAATAATATTACAACAAATTACATTTACAACAAATGAATTAAATAATAACCCATTGCATAACCCCGGCTATACACCACAACAGTCCAATACAGTTTATATGCACAAACAGATAAAACCATTACAGAAATGTGCAACCCCCTGCTAACCGACATACTAGCAGTTAGGGGAGGTTTACGAACACATTATACAATCACAGATATAATCCAATATGCAAATACTGTACAATTTCGATCGATTAAATGTATTTAATATTGCTCCAAAAACTGCTCTGTTAAACTGAAACCTGAGCAAAATTAAAATATTCCTGAAAATCCCAAATTTCACAGAGAAGCAACAGAAGAAAATTGGGTTCCTGACTCGCCAACTCGGCGGCGGAAGCGCGGCGACTCAGTAGGCTGAGGCCGCGGTTCCGCGGCGAGTTAGGCGATTCAGGGGCCTATTTTTCTTGGGTGTTTTTTTATGGTCATGTCAATCTTTCTGCACTCACCTGAAAAATTTTTGGACATCATTTAAATTTCGACAGAAACTGAATTTTTCGGGACTTTCCGGTTTCGTTTTTTCTGTTGGAAATTCGTACAAATTTGCAATTAAGTTATTTATTGTTTAGCGAGGCTTTGATACCACTGTAAGTCGATATAGTACACCCCAATACTTGTGGGGAGGCGGAATTTTCAAAAACGAACTTGTTTAGTGAACGAACATCGACTAACCGCTTGAATCGAAGCTAAACTATAAATAACCAAACACAAAGTATTTCTTAACTATTGTGTTTAGGGATTATACCTAATGAAACCAGTCCTTCGTCTTTACGATCTCCTTGTTCTCCTCGGCCTTCTCTATGTAGTAGACGATCCACCCGAGAGCAAAACTCCAAGCTAAACCTCTAAACTTGAGGCAACTAACCTTCTTGGATTGCTAATCAATGAAGCTAGGATGAAATAGAGTGATGGTTATGGATTGATTAGTCTTTCTAATCCTTTGATCTCAACTCATGAGGTGTAAGAATTAGGGTTTGAAGATGAGAGCTTGAGGAGAGAGAAGATGTGGATTATTATGAAATGAGAATAGTAAGTTATCATAATATAAATGAAGCATTCTCTTTTATCAACAAAAGAAAATAAGTGATGAATAAGCATGCTTCACAAATATCTAATGGTGATTCATAGTTATTGTAAGTGCACGGCGGCGCCCCGGCCGTCAATCCGACGGCCAAACGCGGAAACGGTGGTAAACTTAAATTTTTGCGGACTTGGCAAAACGGCACCACCGCGCACTAAAACCGGATCGGGCCATTAAACTAAATCTAGCTAACTACAAAGAGAAGGGGAAGAGATATACCGACGATCCAAGTCCTCCGGTCTTCATCTCCACTCCGATCTCCTCGCGGGATCTCCGTCCGTCTCCTCCTCGTCGGAAAGGGCACCACGAAGCCGGGTACTTTTACGGGCTCCCACCTCAATACCGAGGCAACTCGCGCATGAAGCCGGCTACTCGACATGCTCAAGATATACTGTAGGGAATGTAATGTAGAATGTATGTCTCACATTGGGGTTGGTTGCCATTGAAGATGATGGAGGAACCAAGACTAGAAAAATGGTGCTTGCATTTTTCTAGCATGGAAAGAAGATCAAGAATGAAACTCTCATGGTGAAGCTCTCATCTTTTTCTTTCTCTCTTTTCTTTTCTTCTTCTCTCTTTTCTAATGAAAAACTTATCATCCAAATGAGAATGGTGGAGGAGGTAATATGAAGCATGAAGGAAGGTGAGTGTAGGGTAAAGCAAGTGGTGACCACATCAAGACATAATCATCATCAAACTTACATCAACCTCAAATCCAATCTTTTCACAATAAAGCATGAAATGATGAAGGAAAAGAATGGAATAAAAAGATGCACTCATCTTACAAATAAACCCTCCACAAATGTAATTTACAAAACTGCAAATTACCCCCTCCATCAGAAAAGTCCGGCCGGGAAAGAACAAAGAAAAACCGGCCGGAACGGAATGCAAAATGGCAACTCTAGAAAACTGGTCCCGTAATAAATTACAGGAAAACCCCACACTGTGCATACACACCCGCATTTGTATTCCGTCCAGATACAAATGCAGTGAGACAAAATCTACACTGTACTATACTAGGATCGGCTTAAACCAAAGCCGGCTAGTAAAATCCGTTCGATCCTGATCCGTGCAATACCGCACGTATCTGATCGAACGCTGCCATATAACAATACGGCCACTAGTACAAACCGACCGATCCTGATCCGTGCAATACCGCACGTATCTGATCGGACCCTGCCATATCTCCATACGGCCTCTACAGCGTTTCGCCCGAAAGCTTGAGTAACTGAAAGTGTGGTGGACTCTAAAGACTCGTCAATACTATGGCTGTGGATTTAATCACTAGCACGTCAGAGGTATAAGCCAATACGTGACGGGCCACCAGCTATTGACCAAAAGGGACGTCGATGAGGAAGCTCACCCCGACATCCAACTGAGCCTGTCAGTGACAATATCCGTGCAGTCCGGTCCGTTCGTCTATGAGCATCGCATGGCGGGCCTAGGGGGTTGGTAAAAGTCAGACCCCCAAAAGCGGTACAAGTCGTGTCGGAGTGTAGCCCAGAACACCCTGAGATACTACTGGAATACCTACCAGTAAATCTCCTGCCTTGGCCAAGGTCTTCGTGTAATGGCTCTCCTAGACACAGCGCGACCTCACCCCCAATACCGGGAGAGACGAAACCCCCGAAGATCCGCTCACTGCCTCCATGTGGCTCGGGACTGTACCCAACTAAAACCTGTTTGCACGACTCCTTTGAGCCGTGGTAGGGTAGTAATCAAAGTACAGTGGGAACTCACACGAGACAAATGACGATCCCCAGGTCGATGAACTAACCTGCACACATGTCACCAGGGAACTGCCATCTGACGTCTGGTATATGACCAACTAGCATGTTCCCGGCGAGTCCTGTCCGGTGTACTCATAACCCAATGAGCACCTGTATACATCTTAGGTGATCCAACTGACACCAGTGGCTTGTGAGACCGGCCACCGCCCCTCGTCGGGGTCTCGACTGTATACACTAGTCTACTCTGGAGTATCGATGCCCTGTCTCGAAACTCCCACGACTAGGGACCTTTTAAGGATGTGCTTATAGACTCCAGCTCTCACTTATATGATCGCCCTCATACTGCTGGCAGTCAAGCAAGAATCCTAGGGGCTCTATCAACGTGCAATAGCGACATGTCAGGTCACCTAAAGCAGTACACGATGATAAAGGTAAACCAGATAGCATACTATCATCTTGAGTAAGACTGTCCTACCGGGATAGGTCCTCCCTCAATCATTGCAATCACGTGCCTGTGATCCAATAATTGACTCTGAGGGCACTATCTCCAACAATCTCCCACTTGCACTCAAGGCTAATTATTGCGATGTCGCATACTCACAGCCCGTGTGATACCGAACACCCAACTCCTCTACTAGTCAGTCTCACAAAGCTCGTTTGCGAAACTATTGCGTTCGAGGAATAGCCTTAGTGAGTGGATCCGCCTTGATGTTCCTTTCTATGTCTCTCTAAATCTCAAGTTCGCGGAGAAACCCATCTCCCGAAATGAGCAATACCTGTCTTATAATGTCTGGATGTCTGATGGGACTTAGCTCATAAATGAACTCCAAATCCAAACTTCTTAGACTGTATCGTCAACTGAACTTAATCAGTATCCTGCGCCATGCCACCCTCAGTATTGCCTTGGACCACCTGTCCAAAATACTGCCCCTCGTCAGAAGGAAAACTATAACTCTGACAACCTTCTTGTCGTCCATGTCACCTTGGAAGCCTGGAATGATAACTGTTTCCCGAATGGGGCTTTGGTTATCATATCCCTAGAACAGCCACTTATGTTCTAAAACTGCTTCCGTCTGTTCCTCCAGGATTGGATCAATATCAACTTATTGCATCTAGTGCAAGAACAACATCTGGTGTGGTACTTGACATCTCATGATCGACTCAATTGCCTAAGCAAGTGATCTGCCAATCATGCACATCCCTCTCTACTTTAGTCTATAAGACACCTTTAGAGAGGGTGACTCCATTACCTGCAGGTACACTACCGTGCCAGGAGTCGTCCATTCTAAATACTCTCAGAATGCTGTCAAAGTACCCTGATTGGGAAACCACCCAAATCTAGATCTAAAACCATAGATCTAGTAACCAGTATGTCTGATATAATGTCCAAGTCCTTTGTGGAGAAAACACTGTGTGACGACCAACTTCCTACTACCTTCTCAACAGATCCATCCCCTATTCTGATGACGTCAAACCTATGACTGTCACATCAGAAATAGATGATCTATCTCCGCTACATCTGCTTTAGTCTATAAATAGACATAAGCCTGATGTCCACCAATGCTTCCGCTGCTCCCACTGACTACGATAACCCTCTGGCAGAGTCATATACACGTACACTTCTGAAGCTAGTTCAGAACGACGCTATACTCATCCTCCTGCCGGGTCTCGCAGCCTGGAACAACAACAATGCCAAGTGTGGGTAAACAAGAACTTCCCTGTCACCGTCCTTGAGGCTACCTAAGTACCTCTCGGGTGCCTGAAGTTACCCACCTTATCTGCGTAGTGGCCAATGGAATGTCAAATCAGATTGAATCTTTAGGTTCCTTATCAAATCTTCAGTAATCGTTTGCGGTTCTGGAATCACTTCCAGTTCTACCATACTCCCACTGCTGTTTTTGAAAAAATCCATTTTTGTTAAAACTGTGGCGAGTCTTGAACAATATTTCTATTGATCTCCCAGATGGTAGAAAGTCAACCCTCGTCATAGCCTGGGTCAACCCACAAACAGCCATTACAGAAACGTGCCTTGAGTTATCCAGAGTCTGGTTTTAATCATAAGCCGGACAACTCCCCGTACCTTAACAATGTTAAGATATGAACTGTACTATATCCAATATAGAACCAGAGGCACTGATTTAATTGAACCAGATTCAAATCATGCAGCTATCTCCAGTGCATGTCAACTAAATGGAAGGAGGCCGATCAGCGTTACTCAACTTAGGAATACTTCCAATTATGAGTAACCTGAAAGAGAAGCAATTTCTCTTTATCATTACTATCAACTGAATACCATACACAAGTATCTACATCTTCGATCACTTTGAAGAATCCCGATACTTGCTACACCTGGTTCTCTACTCTATTCAAATACCTATAACTCCTCAAAACTTAGACCCTGTGTTTCCACGAAACACATGTCTAAGAACTAGAGAAGTCAAAAGTAAACAGAATATAGTATGAGGACCAAACCCCTCTGTCCTAATGGACACTGGACAACATACAATACTCTGTCTAAGTCCGCTGAGTCTAATAACTCTTTCACTGTGTGTCGTAGGTTGAAAACTGTACTTATGGTTAAGAAGAATTACACCGCTGTTTAATGCTCCTTACCTAACCATCCACTGATATAGGTAAATGTCATCGACATAAGATCAAAAGGTACATCTCACTCTATAAAAATAGACGTACAGATATATCAATTTGAAATTGGTGCACAACAGCGGATATTCAAAACCAAATATTTGCCGACCGGCAAACAACCCAGATGATCTCCTCAAATGTCACCGATTACAACGAATCCCGATATAATGAGGATGATCACCCAATTCCCAATAACTTACTCCCACTCATCATCTGTAAAACTATACAGATGTGAGAATCAAACCTGGTAAATGTAAGTCGATGTAGTATACCCCAGTACTTATGGGGAGGCGGAATTTACAAAAACTTATCAAGTTTAAACAACAAACATCGACTAACCGCAAGAATCGAAGCTAAACCCTAAAAACCGTATTCTTATGAGTTTCTTTACATAAGTGATTAGGGATTATACCTAATGAACCGGTCCTTCTTCTTTATATCCTCCTTGGTTCTCCTCGGCCTTCTCTAGGTAGTAGACGATCCACCCGAGAGCGAAACTCCAAGCTAAACCTCTAACTTGAGGTAACTAACCAACTTTGATTGCCAATCAAAGATGATAGAATGATAAAGAGTGAAGGTTATGGATTGTTTAGTCTAACTAATCCTTTGATCTCAACACATGAGGATTAAGGATTAGGGTTAGAAGATGAGAGCTTGAGGAGAGAGAATGTGTGATATGATAATGAGAGAAGAGAGAGAGTGTATCATAATATTATGAAGCATTCTTATTTTCAATAAATCAATAAAGGAAATGAATAAGCATGCTTCACAAAATATCTTGTGATGATTCATTAACATGAGTCATTAAGCAATAAATGAGCATTAATGAAGTGAATGAATCACCACTATGACTCACTCTCTTTCCAAAACAAACCTCCTTAGTCACATCTTCTAGAAGCTTCTCGAGTAATTACGAGAGCGCCCCTCCGATCCGTAAAAATACGGAAAAACTTTAGACTGTAAAAATCCAATAACCGGATACCAGTAACTGGCTTAAACCAAAGCCGACTGGTAAAATCTGTCCGAAAGTCGTACGCGCGTAAACGCACGTATGCGTCCGAACCCTTTGTCGCAAAACCATGCAACCTCTATATCGTTTCGCCTGGAGTAGGAAACTCTCTGTGTGGGACTCTAGAGACTCGACTACTACGCTGGCAGTGGGTTTAACCACAGACCGCAAGCGGCACTAGCTGTACGTAACGGTCCCCAGGTAGTTGTCGATAAGAAGGCCAATGAGTAAACCCATCCGAACTCCTACTGAGTCTGATGTGACAATCTCCATACAGTCCGGTCCGTTCGTCCTTGACTATCGCATATCGGGCCTAGGGGGGCGGCAAGCGTCAGTCCCCTAATAGCGGTATAAGTCGTGTCGGAGTGAAGCCCATTACACCCTGAGAAACTGCTGGAACCTACCAGCAAATCTCGCTTGCCCTGGCCAGGGACTTTGCGTAATGGCTCTCTGACACAGCACGATATCTACTCCCAATACCGGGAGGGACGAATCCTGTCTAACCGCCACTGCCTCCAAGTGCTCGGGACTGTACCCAACTGCTACCTGTTTGCACGACTCCATAGAGCCGTGGTAGAGTAGCAATCTAAGAACAGTGGGACACACTCGAGGCGAAGTAGCAGTGTCAAGTCTGCGGACTACGCTGTACTCATGTCACCTGGGAACTGTTTACTGACGACTGGTATCAAACCAACCAACAGTTCCCTGTGAGTCCTGTCCGGTGTACCCGTAACCTAACGAGCACCTGTATACTATCTCCAGTACGACGTACTGATGGCTGTGGGACAGACCATCTCCCCAACTGGGATGAGAAGCGTACACACTAGTCTACTCCGGAGTATCGATGCTCTGTCTCGATAATCCAACGACCAGGGACCTGAATAAGGATGTGCTTGTAGACTACCCAGCCCCCACTAGTGTGACTGCCATCACAACGCTGGTAGCCAAGCAAGATCCTAAGAGCTCTATCAATACGTACACTCACATATTAAGATAGAAAAACCAAGTAGCATACTACCATGTTTAGCAAGACTGTTATATACATGTGAATATCCCAAGCTTCCATTAAGTAATATACAAGCTAGTATGATACAGTAATGGCCTTCTAGGGCAAAAACACTAACAATCTCCCACTTGCACTAGGGCCATGTACTGGCATATCGCAGACCAATGATCTCGAGTAGCCTCTCGAACTGAATCTGAGGAAGGGCCTTCGTGAATGGATCAGCAATGTTCTCTTCTGAAGCAACTCTCCGAACCTCGATCTCCTGACGATCAATGATCTCCCTGATCAGGTGATACCGCCTCAAGATGTGTCTGGACTTCTGATGGGACCTTGGTTCCTTCGCTAAAGCTATAGCTCCATTGTTGTCGCAATACAGAGGTATTGGATCAACTATGGTAGGAACCACCTGAAGTTCTGTTAGGAACTTCTTCATCCAGACTGCTTCTTTTGCGGCATCGCAAGCAGCTATATACTCCGCTTCCATCGTCGAGTCAGCAACGGTGTCCTGCTTGGAGCTCTTCCAGCACACCGCCCCTCCATTGAGGGTAAAGACATAACCCGACATGGACTTGGAATCGTCCTTATCACTCTGGAAGCCGGAATCAGCAAAGGCCTCCAACCTGAGGTCTTTTCCGCCGTAAACCAAGAACATCTCCTTAGTCCTCCTCAGGTACTTGAGAATGTTCTTTACTGCTATCCAGTGTTTCTCCCCTGGGTCTGACTGATACCGGCTTACCACGCTCAGTGCGTAAGCTACATCTGGTCTGGTACACAACATCGCATACATTATAGAGCCTACCGCAGAAGCGTAGGGTATAATAGACATGCGTTCCCTTTCCAAATCAGTCTTGGGAGACATCTCTTTGGAGAGGGTGATTCCGTGACAAGCCGGTAGATTACCGCGCTTAGAATCTTCCATACTGAATCTTTTCAGCACAGTGTCGATATACCTGGACTGCGAAAGTCCCAACATCCTCTTGGATCTATCACGATAGATCCGGATCCCCAGAATGTAAGAGGCATCACCCAGGTCTTTCATGGAGAACCTGTGTGACAAGAATCCTTTGACAGATTGTAGCATAGGAATGTCATTTCCTATCAATAGAATGTCATCCACGTACAAGACGAGGAATACGACACTTCTGGCCACAACTTTACTATATATGCACGGTTCATCTGGATTTTTGATGAAGTCATATTCTTTGACTGTCTCATCAAAACAGATGTTCCAACTCCGCGATGCCTGCTTTAGTCCATAAATGGACTTAAGCAGCTTGCATACTTTCCCGCTGCTCCCACTCTGATTGAAACCCTCTGGCTGATCCATATAGACGCTCTCTTCTAAATTTCCATTCAGAAAAGCCGTCTTTACGTCCATCTGCCAGATTTCATAATCATGGAAGGCAGCAATAGCAAGAAGGACCCGAATGGATTTGAGCATAGCCACTGGAGAAAAAGTTTCGTCATAGTCCAAACCAGGTCTTTGACGAAAACCCTTTGCAACAAGTCTAGCCTTATAGGTTTCCACCTGTCCATCTACACCAATCTTTTTCTTGAAGATCCATTTGCATCCTATGGGTTTTACCCCATCTGGAGCAAAGTCCAAAGTCCATACTTTGTTGGTGTACATGGACTCCATTTCGGTCCGCATTGCATCTAGCCATCGTACCGAGTCGCCGCTCTGGATGGCCTGCCTGAAGTCAGTAGGTTCATCATCATCTATGATGCAATCCTCTCTATCCCCATCTATGAGAAAACCGTAGTATCTCTCAGGCGGACGAGACGGCCTACTACTCCTGCGGAGGGGTGCGGGAATGTTCTGTTCTTCTTGAACCTCTGGTTCTACCAAACTTTCAGCAGCAGTTTGTGGTTCTGGAATTTCTTCCAGTTCTATTTCGCTCCCACTTGATTCCTTTTCTAAAAACTGATGTTCTAGAAAATGGGCATTACGAGAAACAAATACCTTCTGTTCCTCTGCGTAATAGAATAGATATCCCCTGGAGTGCTTTGGATATCCCACAAACAAACATTTTACTGATCGTGCCTCGAGCTTGTCCACATGCTGCTTTTTAACAAAAGCTGGACATCCCCAAATCTTTACATACTGTAGATGGGGTTTCTTCCCACTCCACATCTGATATGGAGTGGTAGGCACAGTCTTGGTAGGTACCATGTTCAAAAGATATGCCGCTGATTCTAGCGCATAACCCCAGAAAGATCGCGGTAACTCAGTATTACTCATCATGGATCGTACCATATCCAATAGGGTTCGATTCCGTCTCTCCGATACACCGTTATGCTGTGGAGTGTATGGAGGAGTAAGCTGAGAGAGAATTCCTTTCTCTTTTAGGTAACCTAGGAACTCGGCACTTAAGTATTCACCACCTCGATCAGATCTAAGTGTCTTTATACTTTTGCCGGTTTGGTTTTCTACTTCATTCTTATACTCTTGGAATTTCTCAAAAGCCTCGGATTTATGTTTCATCAGATAAATGAATCCGTATCTTGAGTAATCATCCGTGAAAGTAATGAAATAGGAATAACCACCTCTCGCATGTGTAGACATTGGACCGCATACATCACTGTGTATGAGTCCTAAGAGCTCGCTCGCTCTTACTCCTTGTCCAGTAAATGGAGTCTTTGTCATCTTTCCTTTGAGACAAGATTGACAAGTGTCATAGGTTTGATATTCGAACGTGTCCAAATATCCTTCTCTATGCAACTTAGTCAACCTTCTCTCATTGATGTGACCCAGTCTACAATGCCATAAGAAAGCTTTATTTAAATCTGGAGACTTTCTTTTTAGTGTGTTCTGGACATTGAAAATTTGGAGTTGGTTTAACACATATATGCCGTTATTTAGAGTACCTGACCCAATCAAACCATGATTAAGGTGGATGTTGACAACATCTCTTACAAACGTGAAATCATAACCTTTATTTGATAACAAGGAAACAGATATGATGTTACACGTTAAGCTGGGTACAAAATAACAGTTATGTAAAACCAAAATGTGTCCACTCGTCAATCCTAGGTGATAATCCCCGACGGACGCAGCTCCCACGCTAGCTCCGTTAGCAACCCTGAGGATCATATCACCTTCCTTCAGCACTCTACGGTTTCTCAGTGCCTGCAATGAATTGCAAATATGAGATCCTGACCCGGTATCCAATACCCAGGAAGTAGAGTTGATCGACAGACAATTCTCAATTACAAACACACCTGAAGTCGAAGCCACAGCTTGCTTCGGTTCCTGGTTCTTGGCGTTCCACGCCTTGCAATCCTTCTTCCAGTGCCCTTTCCTGTGACAATGGAAGCACTCATCCAGGCCAACTACCGGTGCTGTAAACTTTTTCTTTCCCTTCTTTCCCACCTTACTAACACCTCCTCTAGGTCTGGGTGCGGCCTTCTTCTTCCTTCCTTTGGCCCTAGCCTTGGACCCTGAAGAAGATGAACCGCCAACAAACATAGCGGGTGTTTCCCTTGCCTTCTGCAAGGTGCCCTCTGCACTCCTTAACATGTTCAGGAGTTCCGCAAGTTCAACTTCTTTTCCTTGAAGATTGAAGTTGAGGATAAACTGGGCGTAGGTGGGAGGAAGGGACTGGAGAACAAGGTCTGTATAGAGCTCATTATCCAAAGTCGTCCCAAGGTCCGCGAGCTCTTCGATATAGCCGATCATCTGTAGGACATGTTCACCTACCGATGACCCGACAGCCAACCTCGCTCGAAATAATTTCTTAGAGGTCTCGTATCTTGCTATACGAGATTGCTCTCCATAAAGTTCCTTTGTATGGAGAAATATGCCATCTAGAGACATATCCTCGTGCCTCCTCTGATGTTCATTATTCATCGAGGCAAGCACGATGCACTTGGCTCTCGCGCAATCTAAATCCCAGGTTTTACGGATTTCCTTATCCGCATTGCTGGATTTGGGACCAAGGGCAGCAGGTGCTGTAGCGGTGAGGACGTACCCCAGTTTGTCATAGGTCAAAGCCATCTTGACATTCCGCAGCCAATCTTTATAGTTTGGCCCCGTCAGTATATTTTTCTCTAAAAGTAACTTAAGTCCAGTCATTTTCAGGGTCGCTGCAATTAGGAGAGAGAGAAGAAAACTCTTTAGCATGATGCTCTTGCAAGTTTAGAGTGGTTTTTAGTTTATCTAAACTGGATGGCTCCCACTGTTTCTCGAATCCTTCCTCAAACCATAAAAGAAGAATTAGCCAAGACTATTCTCACCGTACAATACTTGCTTAACCGTTCAGCCAGGCCGGTGTCGATACTTCGAGGGAGGTTTTCCAACGCTTTCGCGAAGTTCCTTAATTAAATAACCTCTTTTCTCTGGGGGCGTAACCCCGCTGACACTTTTCTGGACACCTACTAGGTTTATAGCATTGATCGTTAAGCGACGAATATCCTGATAAGTAGCATATACTCACAGTAGGATCGGGATCCAAATATCATCGTATGATAATGTTGAAGGAATCCTACCAACATTCATCAAACTCCAAATGGTATGCATCTCTTTGCAAATTTCAGTTTCTTTAGAAATTCCCGATATAAGTTTTTGCCCCATGCTCTTATGACCTTGGCGTTAGGTCAAAATGTCATAAGTCACATGTCAAGTTCTACCCATCATTATCCTGTCAGTTTGAACCCATCCGTATATATCCTTGACGTTCGGCCAAAATGATAATACGACTGTCCCAAACTAACTCATCTATCTATGCAACAAATGAATATCCAGCAGCTACCAAACACTATGCCTTGGCGTTAGGTCAAAATACATAGCTTGAATACTACTGAATACCCAGATGAAATGACGGAGGGCTACGAATGGTTTTGGCGAAACCGTGAACGTAGTGAACTTGATATAACCGAAGGAACCTGATAGCTTTTAAAAGGAGTGGTTAAATCTCCGCATTTAAAAATATCTGTTTTAAAAATAACCGAGTGGTTTCTTTTAAATTGTTCCAACGATTAAAACTTTGGTTTGTTTTACTTTGCATTACAGATAATGCGTCCCATCATTAACCTATCATTGCAGAAAACAACGAAAATATAACGTTCTCTTATGCCATCCGCATTCGCCACGGGGTCCCGTCATCACCCGTTAGGTTACTTAACTAACGACAGAGCGGGGGCTGGGCTAGCGCGGGTGTAAAACATAAGTGACGTCTAAATAGCTATAATAAATATAGATATTTTACATTCGTCTGACGCAATGATATTCATTCCAGAACACAGATAAACAATATTGGATTTGCAAGCAATCTGTATTTCTTTTGAGCCTGCAAGAAAAGACAGATTACACAGTTGTGATGAATAGCCGTTTACCCCACCCTCGACCCCTACGGGTACGGCAAACTACCCACCCGGCAGTCTGTGTACCCCACCTTGGGTCAGTCCTAGGAGCAAAAACAGTAAAATGAAATAATACAACGGTGGCTACAACCGCAACCTGGAAGTGCCCCGCGAAAATAATATTACAACAAATTACATTTACAACAAATGAATAAATCAATAAACCATTGTTAACCCCGGCTATACACCACAACAGTCCAATACAGTTTATATGCACAAACAGATATAACCATTTCAGAAATGTGCAACCCCCTGCCAACCGACATACTAGCAGTTGGGGGAGGTTTACGAACACATCAAACAATCACAGATATAATCCAATACGCAAATACTGTATTTTTCGATCGAATAAACAACTTCAAAATTGCTCCAAAATCTGCTCTGTTAAACAGTAACCTGAGCAATAATTAAATATTCCAGAAAACCCCAAATGTCACAGGGGACCCACACAAGAAAGACGAGTCCATGACTCGGTCAAAGCGCCGCGGATGCGCGGCAGATCCCACCGATCCGCCGCGCTTCCGCGGCCGAGTTGCCGATTCATGGGCTCGAATTTCTTGGGTGTTCTCCTGGACTCCTTTCTAGCTCTCTGAACACTCCAGAAAAATTTTAGGACTTCATTTTCACTTCGACAGAAACTTAACAGAACTAGGGTTTTCCGGGATCGTTTTTTCGTTCGAAATTCGTACAAATTTGCGATTAAGTTATTTAGTGTTTAGCGAGGCTTTGATACCACTGTAAGTCGATGTAGTACACCCCAGTACTTATGGGGAGGCGGAATTTACAAAAACTTATCAAGTTTAAACAACAAACATCGACTAACCGCAAGAATCGAAGCTAAACCCTAAAAACCGTATTCTTATGAGTTTCTTTACATAAGTGATTAGGGATTATACCTAATGAACCGGTCCTTCTTCTTTATATCCTCCTTGGTTCTCCTCGGCCTTCTCTAGGTAGTAGACGATCCACCCGAGAGCGAAACTCCAAGCTAAACCTCTAACTTGAGGTAACTAACCAACTTTGATTGCCAATCAAAGATGATAGAATGATAAAGAGTGAAGGTTATGGATTGTTTAGTCTAACTAATCCTTTGATCTCAACACATGAGGATTAAGGATTAGGGTTAGAAGATGAGAGCTTGAGGAGAGAGAATGTGTGATATGATAATGAGAGAAGAGAGAGAGTGTATCATAATATTATGAAGCATTCTTATTTTCAATAAATCAATAAAGGAAATGAATAAGCATGCTTCACAAAATATCTTGTGATGATTCATTAACATGAGTCATTAAGCAATAAATGAGCATTAATGAAGTGAATGAATCACCACTATGACTCACTCTCTTTCCAAAACAAACCTCCTTAGTCACATCTTCTAGAAGCTTCTCGAGTAATTACGAGAGCGCCCCTCCGATCCGTAAAAATACGGAAAAACTTTAGACTGTAAAAATCCAATAACCGGATACCAGTAACTGGCTTAAACCAAAGCCGACTGGTAAAATCTGTCCGAAAGTCGTACGCGCGTAAACGCACGTATGCGTCCGAACCCTTTGTCGCAAAACCATGCAACCTCTATATCGTTTCGCCTGGAGTAGGAAACTCTCTGTGTGGGACTCTAGAGACTCGACTACTACGCTGGCAGTGGGTTTAACCACAGACCGCAAGCGGCACTAGCTGTACGTAACAGTCCCCAGGTAGTTGTCGATAAGAAGGCCGATGAGTAAACCCATCCGAACTCCTACTGAGTCTGATGTGACAATCTCCATACAGTCCGGTCCGTTCGTCCATGACTATCGCATATCGGGCCTAGGGGGGCGGCAAGCGTCAGTCCCCTAATAGCGGTATAAGTCGTGTCGGAGTGAAGCCCATTACACCCTGAGAAACTGCTGGAACCTACCAGCAAATCTCGCTTGCCCTGGCCAGGGACTTTGCGTAATGGCTCTCTGACACAGCACGATATCTACTCCCAATACCGGGAGGGACGAATCCTGTCTAACCGCCACTGCCTCCAAGTGCTCGGGACTGTACCCAACTGCTACCTGTTTGCACGACTCCATAGAGCCGTGGTAGAGTAGCAATCTAAGAACAGTGGGACACACTCGAGGCGAAGTAGCAGTGTCAAGTCTGCGGACTACGCTGTACTCATGTCACCTGGGAACTGTTTACTGACGACTGGTATCAAACCAACCAACAGTTCCCTGTGAGTCCTGTCCGGTGTACCCGTAACCTAACGAGCACCTGTATACTATCTCCAGTACGACGTACTGATGGCTGTGGGACAGACCATCTCCCCAACTGGGATGAGAAGCGTACACACTAGTCTACTCCGGAGTATCGATGCTCTGTCTCGATAATCCAACGACCAGGGACCTGAATAAGGATGTGCTTGTAGACTACCCAGCCCCCACTAGTGTGACTGCCATCACAACGCTGGTAGCCAAGCAAGATCCTAAGAGCTCTATCAATACGTACACTCACATATTAAGATAGAAAAACCAAGTAGCATACTACCATGTTTAGCAAGACTGTTATATACATGTGAATATCCCAAGCTTCCATTAAGTAATATACAAGCTAGTATGATACAGTAATGGCCTTCTAGGGCATAAACACTAACAGTAAATACATACCCTGGAGCAAGTATCTAATCGGGAAATCAGTTTTCTTTTAACAGTACACAGCTGAACTGAAACATTAAAATGTTTCGATGGGGTATCCCGGTATTCTTAGTAATGCCTCTTCCATTATCCAGATTCACAATTATAACCGTATAATTCTTTGCCACTTCTCCAAATCCCTTCATATGTCTTTAGTCATTATCTTCTGCACACCCCTTTAGGCCAAATGGTTTTCTTCCTTCCCTACCGTTCGGCACCAGCCTATGGTTTGGAAGAAGACTATCCAAAAAGCATAAAGGGTGTACTGTCCTAATCCTAGGAGCACTCGCATCGCGAGAGAAGGTGAAGATAAAAGACACCTGAATGTACTTTATTCCTATTTCTCCTGAACCAGGATCCATCCCCGAACTGGAACGAGTTCCTTTCGAGTTCGTATATAACCATACGATGGATTATCCAATAAAATGGGATCTTCGTAGTAATACGGAGTGTCCTGGAGAAATACAAAGGTGATTTAGGATTGGCGAAGGAATACATGGTTTGGTCGTGAATATCTGTTGCAATTTACTTTGCCCTCTTACTAATCCCTTACTTTGTCTTAACTTAATACCTTCTGTACACCGTTTAGGCTAATTGGCTTTCTTCCTTCCCTACCGGTCGGCACCAGCCTATGGTTTGGAAGAAGACTATCCAATTTGCGTAATAGGTGTACTACTCCTAAACCAAGGAGTACTCGTAACCTGAGAGAGGGTAAAAGGAAAAGACAACTGAATAATCCTATCCGTTTTCTCCATAACCCGAAACCATCCTCGAATAAATTCTTTCGAGTTCGTATCTAACCATACGATGGTTTTGTCCAATGGAAGTGGACGTTCGCAGTAATACGGGGTGTCCCGGAGAAAAGGGTAAAAGTAGGAGTGGCAATGAGGTCTGCAACTCTGACAATCCAAAAGCCGGTGTTAAGAAGGTTCGGTCAACTTGGTCACTGAGTCAAAATCTTAGGGTCGGGTCAATGGTCGCTGCCAAAGAGAGAGAGAAAAGAAACACTCAGCGTGCACTCTAACCTAGATCAGAATGGTTACCAATTTATCTAATCTGGAATCCTCCCACTGTACCTCAAATTCTCTTCCAAACCTCAAAGAAGAATTAGTCGGGGTCACCCGAGGAGTATACTAACTCATCAGTGGGAATCGGGATCCAACTCTCATCGCATGACAACGTGACGGAATCCGCTCACGGTATCACACTCCAGAAGGTATGCGCATATCTGGCAAGTTTCAGTACTTTTGAAACTCCCGATGTGATTTCTGCCCCATGCTCTTATGACCTTGACTTTGGCCAACATATCATAAGTCACATGTCAAGTACTACCCGTCATTCTCCAGGTTAATTTGAATCCACCCGTACATACCCTTGACTTTGGCCAAAATGGCAGTACGACTGTCCCAAACCAACGCATCTATCTATGCTGCATATGAATACCCCAATAGCTACCAATCACTGTGCCTTGACTTTGGCCAACATACACAGCTTGAATACTATTGACCACCCATATGAAACGACGGAGGGCTACGAATGGTTTCTGGCGAAAACCTTTAACGTAAAGAACTTGATATCGTCGAAGGAACGGATAGCTTTTAAAAATATAGTGACGAAAACCGTTGCTAAAGAGGTCACTCCCGGTGAAGTGATCTCGGCTCTTTCCCCGTAGAATGGGGTGCAGGATATTCCAAATGAATACCACGATGCAAAGCAAAAGTAATCGGCTATAGTGAAGTCAATGCCCTGACGCAAACTTCTATCCAAGGGGTCACTCCCGGTGAAGGGATCTCGGCCCTTGCCTCGTCGACTGAGGAGCAGGATATTCCAATGAATACCACGATGCAAAACAAAAGTGAACGTCCTTGCAATAACAGCTTTTTGAAAAGTGTTCCAACAACATCAGAATAGGTTTGTTTTTAACTTGCATTGATCCGAATCAATGCAGTCCCATCAATTGATCACACCAAAAAGAACGAAAATATACTGATGTACGTATATGCCATCCGCATTCGCCACTGGGTCCCGTCATTACCCGTTAGGTTAGCTAACTAACGACAGAGCGGGGACTGGACAAGCGCGGATGTAAAACATATACAACATCTACTAATATATATACCAATATATTATATTTCGCTCAAGGCGTGAAAAGAAATGCAACATCACAGAAATGTACAGCATCACAGAACAATACAGATATCTGGGATCCCCGGGTTTCACAGAGCCACTACTGAAACCCGACGTTCCCCTGGTCGTGTGGATAGCCTGTGCAATGAAATCCTAGACCCCTACGGGCGCGGCAAGTCACCCGCCAAAACCTGAAGCGAGGCAGCCCCCTTCAGCGCCGTGAATGGACCACCCAGCACTTCACGGAATCCGGTAACTTGGGCACCCCTCCTGGGTCAACCTGTACCCCCTACGAGTGCGGCGAATAGCCCGCCAATCCTAGAGTGAAGCTCCCTCCGTCTCAATGCCATGAGATGCGGGCTTGTTGCCCTCTAGAACCCGGCTATCCGTGCACCCCACCGCGGGGTAATCCTAGTACAGAAAATAAAATATACATACAACGGGTACATCGACCGCAACCAGGTCGTGCCCCAAAAGAATAATACAAACAGGCAGTGACGGCAGTCCACATGTCGGACGCTCGCCCCGCAATATCAAATGTACATAATACCACCAAAACTGTACTAGCATTGCATCCAGGCTATCCCCCACGACCGATCCGCAACATCACAGCATAAACATAGAACATCAACGTGAAAGTCACGTTCGCAAATCCGTCTAACCGGGCTATAGCAGTTAGACCGGATTTACCGATCGAGTGACATTCACGGTCGCAGATATAATGTAAATACTGTGAAAAATGTGTTTAAAATTTTCCGATTGATCAAACAATTAACAAGTGGGCCACAAAGAAAACTGCAGCACTCACAGAAATAATTGGCCCAACTTTAATATTCCAAAACCCATATTTTAAGCCCAGAAAGCCTCTGTAAAAAATTGGTGCAGTGAACCCTACAGTGCGCGGCGGATTAGCGGCGGGAAGGGGGGTAATGCGGCGCTTCCACGCTCCCACTGTAGATTCACCTCATCGAATTTTTACAGAACTCTTAGATTTTCCAGTACATCAATATTTTACAACCTGAAAAATTTTTAGAGACCAAAAAATTTCAACAGAAAACTGTCGTGCTTGAAATACGAGTTTTCGGGATTTTGTTCGATCGGAAACGTAAAACACATTACAAAAAGCTAGACTATGTTAATGGCGAGGCTCTGATACCACTGTAAGTGCACGGCGGCGCCCCGGCCGTCAATCCGACGGCCAAACGCGGAAACGGTGGTAAATTTAAAATTTTGCGGACTTAGCAAAACGGCACCACCGCGCACTAAACCCCGGATCGTGCCATTAAACTAGTCTAAGCTATCTAGAGAGGGGGTAGAGAAGTATACCATACGATACAAGTCCTCCGGTCTTCATCTCCACTCCGATCTCCTCGCGGGATCTCCGTCCGTCTCCTCCTCGTCGGAAAGGGCACCATGAAGCCGGGTACTTTTACGGGCTCCCACCTCAATACCGAGGCAACTCGCGCATGAAGCCGGCTACTCGACATGCTCAAGATATACTGTAGGGAATGTAATATAGAATGTATGTCTCACATTGGGGTTGGTTGCCATTGAAGATGATGGAGGAACCAAGACTAGAAAAATGGTGCTTGCATTTTTCTAGCATGGAAAGAAGATCAAGAATGAAACTCTCATGGTGAAGCTCTCATCTTTTTCTTTCTCTCTTTTCTTTTCTTCTTCTCTCTTTTCTAATGAAAAACTTATCATCCAAATGAGAATGGTGGAGGAGGTAATATGAAGCATGAAGGAAGGTGAATGTAGGGTAAAGCAAGTGGTGACCACATCAAGACATAATCATCATCAAACTTACATCAACCTCAAATCCAATCTTTTCACAATAAAGCATGAAATGATGAAGGAAAAGAATGGAATAAAAAGATGCTCTCATCTTACAAATAAACCCTCCACAAATGTAATTTGCAAAACTGCAAATTACCCCCTCCATCAGAAAAGTCCGGCCGGGAAAGAACAAAAAAAAACCGGCCGGAACGGAATGCAAAATGGCAACTCTAGAAAACTGGTCCCGTAATAAATTACAGGAAAACCCCACACTGTGCATACACACCCGCATTTGTATTCCGTCCGGATACAAATGCAGTGAGACAAAATCTACACTGTACTATACTAGGATCGGCTTAAACCAAAGCCGGCTAGTAAAATCCGTTCGATCCTGATCCGTGCAATACCGCACGTATCTGATCGAACGCTGCCATATAACAATACGGCCACTAGTACAAACCGTCCGATCCTGATCCGTGCAATACCGCACGTATCTGATCGGACCCTGCCATATCTCCATACGGCCTCTACAGCGTTTCGCCCGAAAGCTTGAGTAACTGAAAGTGTGGTGGACTCTAAAGACTTGTCAATACTATGGCTGTGGATTTAACCACTAGCACGTCAGAGGTATAAGCCAATACGTGACGGGCCACCAGCTATTGACCAAAAGGGACGTCGATGAGGAAGCTCACCCCGACATCCAACTGAGCCTGTCAGTGACAATATCCGTGCAGTCCGGTCCGTTCGTTTATGAGCATCGCATGGCGGGCCTAGGGGGTTGGTAAAAGTCAGACCCCCAAAAGCGGTACAAGTCGTGTCGGAGTGTAGCCCAGAACACCCTGAGATACTACTGGAATACCTACCAGTAAATCTCCTGCCTTGGCCAAGGTCTTCGTGTAATGGCTCTCCTAGACACAGCGCGACCTCACCCCCAATACCGGGAGAGACGAAACCCCCGAAGATCCGCTCACTGCCTCCATGTGGCTCGGGACTGTACCCAACTAAAACCTGTTTGCACGACTCCTTTGAGCCGTGGTAGGGTAGTAATCAAAGTACAGTGGGAACTCACACGAGACAAATGACGATCCCCAGGTCGATGAACTAACCTGCACACATGTCACCAGGGAACTGCCATCTGACGTCTGGTATATGACCAACTAGCATGTTCCCGGCGAGTCCTGTCCGGTGTACTCATAACCCAATGAGCACCTGTATACATCTTAGGTGATCCAACTGACACCAGTGGCTTGTGAGACCGGCCACCGCCCCTCGTCGGGGTCTCGACTGTATACACTAGTCTACTCTGGAGTATCGATGCCCTGTCTCGAAACTCCCACGACTAGGGACCTTTTAAGGATGTGCTTATAGACTCCAGCTCTCACTTATATGATCGCCCTCATACTGCTGGCAGTCAAGCAAGAATCCTAGGGGCTCTATCAACGTGCAATAGCGACATGTCAGGTCACCTAAAGCAGTACACGATGATAAAGGTAAACCAGATAGCATACTATCATCTTGAGTAAGACTGTCCTACCGGGATAGGTCCTCCCTCAATCATTGCAATCACGTGCCTGTGATCCAATAATTGACTCTGAGGGCACTATCTCCAACAGTTATGACTCATTAAGCATTTATCATGCATTAATGATATGCATGAATCACCCCCATGACTCACTAAACTCATTTAATGCAAATGACACCTAAACCTCCTTAGTCACCACTTCTAGAAGCTTCTCGTACAATTACGAGAACGCCCCTCCAATCCGCAAAAATACGGAAAAACTTTAGACTGTAAAAATCAAATAACCGGATACCAGTAACTGGCTTAAACCAAAGCCGACTGGTAAAAACTGTCCAAACGACGTAAGTATGTAAACACACATACGCGTCCGAACCCTTGTCGTAAAACCATACGACCTCTATATCGTTTCGCCTGGAGTAGGAAACTCTCTGTGTGGGACTCTAGAGACTCGACTATTACGCTGGCAGTGGGTTTAACCACAGACCGCAAGCGGCACTAGCTGTACGTAACGGTCCCCAGGTAGTTGTTGATAAGAAGGCCGATGAGGAAACCCATCCGAACTCCTACTGAGTCTGATGTGACAATCTCCATACAGTCCGGTCCGTTCGTCCAAGACTATCGCATATCGGGCCTAGGGGGGCGGCAAGCGTCAGTCCCCTAATAGCGGTATAAGTCGTGTCGGAGGGAAGCCCATTACACCCTGAGAAACTACTGGAACCTACCAGCAAATCTCGCTTGCCCTGGCCAGGGACTTTGCGTAATGGCTCTCTGACACAGCACGATATCTACTCCCAATACCGGGAGGGACGAATCCTGTCTAACCGCCACTGCCTCCAAATGCTCGGGACTGCACCCAACTGCTACCTGTTTGCACGACTCCTTTGAGCCGTGGTAGGGTAGCAATCTAAGAACAGTGGGACACACTCGAGGCGAAGTAGCAGTGTCAAGTCTGCGGACTACGCTGTACTCATGTCACCTGGGAACTGTTCACTGACGACTGGTATAAAACCAACCAACAGTTCCCTGTGAGTCCTGTCCGGTGTACCCGTAACCTAACGAGCACCTGTATACTATCTCCAGTACAACGTACTGACGGCTGTGGGACAGACCATCTCCCCAACTGGGATGAGAAACATACACACCAGTCTACTCCGGAGTATCGATGCTCTGTCTCGATAATCCAACGACCAGGGACCTGAATAAGGATGTGCTTGTAGACTACCCAGCCCCCACTAGTGCGACTGCCATCACAACGCTGGTAGACAAGCAAGATCCTAAGAGCTCTATCAATACGTACACTCACATATTAAGATAGAAAAACCAAGTAGCATACTACCATGTTTAGCAAGACTGTTATATACATGTGAATATCCCAAGCTTCCATTAAGTAATATACAAACTAGTTTGATACAGTAATGGCCTTCTAGGGCATAAACACTAACATTCAAAATATTGTATCACATTCTACAAATAGCTAGACGATATTAAACATTCCGATCGAATCAACAAACACCAAAAATTTCCCGAAAAGCTCAACACTTGAGCACTGTTTAAAATACCCAGAACATGCCGCGGTAACTATGGACCAACCGTGGAAGGGCCAACCCTTGCCTCACCTATGGCGCCGCGGAACTACCACAAACCCTAGGGTTTGGTGGCAGTTCCGACGGTCATAGAATCGAGTTAGGGTTTCGTTCTTCTAGAGGGTCCATAGAATTACTTGCATGATTTTTGAATGTTTTTAACTTAGAGAAAATCCAACTTTTGGAAAATTTCCAGCAAGGGAGAAAATGGGTTATTGATATTCGTTCGAACTTTTTAACGTCATCTAAATAAACCCGAAAAGATGTTAGAATTACGACTATGAAACACTCCGTATTAGCACCAATAGAACTGTTAACATCATATGAAAACTGGGCTAAACAAACAATACCAGAAACCCTAAAATCAAGCCTAGAGAACACCAAAAAATTTCGAGCCAAATAGGGGTTTAAAAAACCGGCGATGCCGGATTTTTCGTGCATGTCGCCGGTTAAAATCCGGTTGTTTGGTCTCGAATTTCTCCAGTGTTCTAGTTGTATCACATACAACATTCTGCCGTTGCTAAAATAATTTTCTGAGATCATTTTAAAATTGACAGAAACTTGATTTTTGGTTTCGGTGTTTCGGAGTTTTTCGGTTTCGTGATTCTAATAAACATCGTCAAATTCTTTAGCTTGGCTCTAATACCACTGTTGGGTTGCGTAGGATGACAGCAAGGTTTCGGGAGGCATCATCCTTGACGTTTTAAAAAATTTGTCATGCTAAATAACCCTAACCAAAGAATCTTAACTAGAGAATTAGATGATACAAGAATGTAAACAACTTTACATCAAGTGAACAAGGAATACAACCTTTGTAGACCGGTCCTTCACTTCATTTGCTCCGTGTAGTAGTCTCGCGACTCCACTAGGCTCCACTTGAGGCTTTGAACGAGCTTCCTCCGATAACTTTCGTGCCGAAGATGATCCACGCGATGTCCCTCCAACTCAAGCTACCTCTACACTAAACTCTAGGAAACACGCTACACTCGATCGCTAGTCAAGTGTAGGATGGTGAAGTAGGGGATGTTAAAAGCTCAAAAGTTAGTGTTCAAGCTTCATGGTTCACATCACATGTGAGGGTTGAAGCTTGAACCATGACATGAGGAGGAAGAAGAAGCTAGAGAGCAACTCAAGAAAAGGGTTAAGTGTTGAGAATGAGCTAGAATGAATGGAAACTCTTGACCCCTTACTCATTCAAGCATGGAATTTTGCAATATAAAATTGCAACCATGCTTGAATAGTGAGTCAAGATGAGTAAACAAGTATAAATCCCATGCTTGCAACCATGCTCTCATTTCCACCTCATTTCTATTTTCACAAAATAGAAATTCATATGCCATGCTTTATTATTATATATATATATTATATATATATATATATATATATATATATATATTAATATATTTATAATGAAGAATAATTAGTGAGCTAATGATATTAGTTAAGATATAATTATATCACATATAATATATATCACGTTATTAAATCAACACTTGATTTAATAATCCGGTCATATCACATATGACTGACTAATATCATCCATCTGTATATCACATTATCAAATAAACACTTGATTCGACAATCTAGTTATATCACATATAACTGAACCGATAACAGATAACTTCCAGATTACAATACGGTATCACATACACGTATTTAATCAGGCCCACACACATATCACATATGTGTCCTACTTCGTTTCGCTTGAACCAGGGAACTTCTGTGTGGGACTCTAAAGACTCGTCAATACACCAGCAGTAGGTGATGATCATATCGGTCACCTACAAGCCGTCGGCGGTACTAGCTGGATGTAACGGCTACCCGGGTATTGAGCGATATGAAGATCAACAAGCAAGCTTGTCCATAGTCTCCATGAATCCTATCAGTAACACAACCATACAGTCCAGTCGCTTCGTCTGATATGTCGCATATCAAGTCTAGGGGTGGATATCGTCAGACCCCAGTAACGTGATAAGTCATGCAGATGTCTGGCCTATAACGGTTTAAGAAACTATTGATAACACTTATCAGTAAATCTCGGCAGCAGCCCTGGCCAAGGACTTCCAGTTATAGCCAATCGAGCATAGCGCAATATCAACCCCCAATACCGGGAGAGACGAAACCCCTCCTATCGCTCATTGCCTCCATATGACTTGGGACTGTACCCAAAATCCACCTGTTTGCACAACTCCTCTTGAGCGTGGTAGGAAGGAAATTAAAGCACAGTGGGAGCCACACAAGATACTATGACGATCTCGGGTCTACAGACTAACCTGTACAAGTGTCACCAGAGGACTGCTATCTGACGATAGGTATACTATCACATAGGAGTCCTCGGCGAGTCCTGTTCAGTGTACCCATTCTCCACTGAGCACCCGTATACCATCTTTGATGTCAAACACCAATGGATGTGGGATCATCCATCTCCCATCATATGGGTCAAGAAGCTTATACGCTAGTCTACTCTGGAATATCGATGCCCTGTCTCGGTATACCCTCGACTAGGAACAATTAAAGGATGTACTTTTGGACCACCCTGGCCCTACTAGTATGATCTCATCATAGTATTGGTAGTCAAGTACTTATCCTAAGGGATTTATCAACATGTAAGAGACAGACAGTATAAATACCAATCTACACGTTAAGATAAAGGTAACCAGATAGCATACTATCATGTCGAGCAAGAAAGTCCTCTCTATATATATCCAAGCATCCACTATAATATACATCATATGTACAATAATGGCCTCTAGGGCATACATATAACTAACAGATGTCTCCCAAGACTGATTTGGAGAGGGCTCGTAAGCAAGGGATACCCTATGCTTCGGCGGTCGGGTCTATCATGTACGCGATGTTATGTACCAGACCCGATGTAGTATACTCAGTCGGTGTAGTGAGTAGGTATCAAGCAGATCCTGGAAAGAATCACTGGACAGCTGTGATGAACATTCTTAAGTACTTGAGAAGGACTAAAGAATTGTTCTTTGTGTATGGTAACAGTGAACTCCAAATGGAGTTCTTTACCGATTCGAGCTTCCAGAGTGATAAGGACGACTCTAAGTCGGTCTCGGGTTTTGTCTTCACCTTCAATGGAGGGGCAGTTTGTTGGAAGATTTCCAAGCAAGAAACTATGGCAGACTCAACGATGGAGGCTGAATACATCGCTGCCAACGATACTGCCAAAGAGGCCGTCTAGATGAAGAAGTTTATAACTAAACATGGCGTGGTTCCATCCATCGAGCATCCAATACCTTTGTATTGCGATAACAATGGAGTAGTGGCTTTGGCCAAGGAACCCACGTCCCATCAGCGATCCAGGAATATTCTGAGGCGGTATCACCTGATCCGGGAGATAGTTGATCGCCGGGAGATCGAGGTCAGGAGAGTTGACTCGAGGGATAACACTGCGGATCCACTCACGAAGGCTATACCCCAGTCATAATTTGAGTGACTCTTCGGGATGTTGGGTATGAAATACTACAACAATTGTCCTTAGTGCAAGTGGGAGATTATTAGTTGTATGTATGCCCTAGAGGCCATTATTGTACATGCGATGTATATTATAGTGGATGCTTGGACATATATAGAGTGGACTTTCTTGCTCGACATGATAGTATGCTATCTGGTAGTTCTTTATCTTAACATGTAGACTTATATTATGATACTGTCTTGCTCTCACATGTTGGTAAAGCACTTAGGATGTATACTTGACTACCATGATTATGATGCAGATCATACTAATGGGGCCATGGTAGTCTATAAGTTCATCCTTTAATTGTTCCTAGTCGTGGGTGTATCGAGACGGGGCATCGATATTCCAGAGTAGACTAGCGTATACGTTTCTTGACCCATATGATGGGCGATGGATGATCCCACATCCATTGGTGTTTGACATCAAAGATTGTATACGGGTGCTTAGTGGAGACTGGGTACACTGAACAGGACTCGCCGAGAACTCCTAGATGGTATTATATCTGACGTCAGATAGCAGTTCTCTGGTGACACTGGTACAGGTTCGTCTGTTGACCCAAGATCGTTATAGAGTCTTGTGTGATTCCCACTGTGCTTTGATTTCTACCTTACTATGTTCAAAAGAACGTGCAAAACGGTGGTTTTTGGGTACAGTCCCGAGTCACATGGTGGCAATGAGCGATAGGAGGGGATTTCGTCTCTCCCGGTATTGGGGGTTGATGTTGCGCTGTGCTCGATTGGCCATAACAGGAAATCCCTGGCCAGGGTTGCTGAGATTTACTGGTAAATATTATCAGTAGTTTCTCGAATCGTTATGAGCCTCACATCGGCATGACTTATCAAGCTATTGGGGTCTGACATTTACCACCCCCAGGCTAGATATACGACATATCAGACGAAGAGACCGGACTGTACGGTAGTGTTACTTATTGGATTCACAGGGGTATGAGCAGGCATGCTTGTTGATCTTCTGATCGTTCAATACCCGGGTGGCCGTTACGTGCAGCTAGTACCGCTGACGGCTTGTGGGTGACTGATATGATCATCACCTACTTCCGGCGTATTGACAAGTCTTTAGAGTCCTACACAGAGGTTTCCTGGCTCAGGCGAAACGAAGTAGGAGCACATATGTGATATGTGCAGGACCGAGATTAATACGTGTATGATATACCGTATTCTATTCTCGCGATATGTGATATCGGTCAGTTATATATGATATAGCCGGGTTATCGAATCAGGTGTTGATTTGATAAGTTGATACAAATGATATTAGTCGGTTATATGTGATATACCCGGATTATTAAATAAAGTGTTGATTTAATAATTTAATGTATAATTATATATTTGATATATTAACATACATTAACTAATATTAGCTCACTTAAGCATTTCTTTTTCTCACTGTGCACATTTAATATATATGTGATATATATTATTGTGTCATGCTTGTTGATACATGCAACATGGGTGTATGAGACTCGCACCATACTTAAGATAATAATGTGTTTTTATTTATTTAAGTAATTCAAAATTAGGTGGAAATTAGTCATGGTTGGAAGCTTGGAGAAGCATGTGATACCCATTGACTTAGTCCACTAATTTTGTCTTACTTGAGATATTTATTAACCCAACCATTGTCTTTAGCCATGGTTAAGTCTCTACAAGAGTTAGTATATGATATTTTCTCATCCATGGTTTATATTCTCACTCATTCTACTCTCAACTTCATCTTCTTCCTCATCTCTAAGAGCTCTCTGGGTTTTTAGGAGGTGAGGACAATTAGTGAGAAAAATATTTCTAAGACTTCAAGTAAGCTTGTTCATTTCACCTTGTGGATCCTTACTAGATTCCGGGAGATCACTACTTGGAGTGAAGGGACTACTACATGGATCTTTAGAAGTGAAGGACCGGTCTACAAAGGTTGTATTCCTTGTTCACTTTGTATGTAAAGTTGTTTACATTCTAGCATAACCCTAATTCTTTTATTATGATCTTGTGTTAAGGTTTCATAGAACACTAATTTTGGTAAAATGGCATGGTTGATGCCTTCCGAAATCTTGTAGTCGTGCTAGGGAACCCTACACATATAAATGGTGAGGATGGAAAAAATCCCATGTCAAAAAAATGAACCATTCTCTTGTGAGAGAAAATATGAAGCCAAGTTTTGTAAAACCAATATCCAAATATAATATAGCAACCATGTTTGAATAGTTAGAACAAATGAATTAACGATTCATTTGTCATCATTATTCAAGCATGGTTCTCACCATTCTCTCCTCATCACCTTTACACCTCATTTCCATTTAAATAAATAAATAATTGGATAATCCAAAATGAGGTGTCCACCTTCTACAATGTTTTCCGTATAAATACGGATTACACTCAACTGTATATACATACCTGTATTCATACCAAATACGAATACCTAAATAGATAAAATAACATAAAGAACATAATACTAGAATATGCATATCGAAATACATATACGTAAATTACCCGAAGAAGAAGCTGGATAAGAATCTCTTTAGCAGTTTAGTTTCTAGGCTAGTAAGCAAGTATCGGGGCTATGAGAGAGATTGTTTAAGAACTCGTTTAGAGGGTTGACTTTCGATCCCGATGATGCTCTTATCTGCTTCCAATAAGACTGCTTTATAGCATGCCCGGTGGGACAAGCTTCTCCTCCCATCTCTAAGACTAATAATCAACTTGAATCCATTCGAACTACATTTTCGTTAGGGTCGTTGTTTTGCTTGCCGGAAAACTTGCAATGGCAATCCTTGGAGCTTCAACTACTTTGCTCAAAGCCACTAGGTTCCTTGTCACACCCTCAATGCCTGATTTAATAATCTGTCTCAATCCCGAGCCGGCTAGTATTATCAACCGTCCGATCGAAAGTTTGGGTAACTAGTACAATCATTCGATTGGAACCCTGCACGTGCCAAAATTGTAAGTCCACCCCGGCCGTCGATCCGACGCCGGAAACGCGGAAACAAAAACTTTGCAAACTAGCAAACCGGCACCACCGCGCACTTTTATCCCGGATCGGGCCATTAACCTAGCTACTAGCAAATTAGAAAAGAGTAGAGAAGCTATACCAAGCGATCCGTGTCCTTCGGTCTTCGTCTCCACTCCGATCTCCTGCGGAAACTCCATCCGTCACCTCCTCGTCGAAAAGGGCACCACGTAGCCGGATACTTTTACGGGCTCCCACCTCTTGACCGAGGCAACTCGGGCGCGAAGTTGGCTAGCCGATGCGACCAAGATTTGCTGTAGACTAAGTGTAGTAGCCATGTCTCTTTGGGGTTTAGTTGCCATGGAGGATGGAGGAAGATAGAATAATGAACTTTGGAGATCTAGAGTTTTTGGCAAGTAGAGAATATCAAGCATGAATAATTTCCCACATCCAAAATGAAATTCCCTCTTCTCTCCTCTCTAGTGGCCGGCCGGCCCCCATGGAAAGATGATGGAGATTAGAAAAAGAATAATGCAAGAAAGAATATATCAACATGAGAAAAGAAAATGGCCACATCCATTTCAAATCAAAACCCATCATAATGAATGCAAGTGAGTTGATTCAAAAGGAATCTCATCATGAAAGAACACTCATGATGCCTCACATATGCATGAAAGCCCTCCACAAATAAGTTATTTGTAAACTGCAAATAACCCCCTCCAACGGAAAGTCCGACCGCGAAAGAACAAAGGAAAACCGGCCAGAACGGAATGCAAACTGGCAACTTCAGAAAACTGATCCCGTAATAAATTACAGGAAAACCCCGCTACTGCAAATACATGCCTGCATTTGTATTCCCACTGAACACAAATGCAAAGAGACAAAATCTACACTATCTAATACTAGGATCCGGCTTAAGCCAAAGCCGACTAGTAAAAACCGTCCGATCACGATCCGTGCAATACCGCACGTATCTGATCGAACCCTGCCATATCTCCATACGGCCTCTACAGCGTTTCGCCCGAAACCTGAGTAACTGTGTATGGTGGACTCTAAAGACTCGTCAATACTATGGTTGTGGATTTAACCACTAGCACGTCAGAGGTATCAGCCATACTTGACGGGCCACCAGCTACTGACTAAAAGGGACGTCGATGAGCGAACTCATCCTGACACCCTACTGAGCCTGTCAGTGACAATATCCGTACAGTCCGGTCCGTTCGTCTATGAGCATCGCATGGCGGGCCTAGGGGGTTGGTAAAAGTCAGACCCCCAATAGCGGTACAAGTCGTGTCGGAGTGTAGCCCAGAACACCCTGAGATACTACTGGAATACCTACCAGCAAATCTCCTGCCTTGGCCAAGGACTTTTCATGTTCTGGCTCTCCTAGACACAGCGCGACCACACCCACAATACCGGGAGAGACGAACCCCTGCAGATCCGCTCACTGCTTCCATGTGGCTCGGGACTGTACCCAACTAAATCCTATTCGCACGTCTCCTTTGAGCGTGGTAGGGTAGTAATCAAAGCACAGTGGGAACTCACATGAGACAAATGACGATCTCAGGTCGATGAACTAACCTGTACACATGTCACAAGGGAACTGCTATCTGACATCAGGTATAATCCCAACTAGCAAGTTCCCGGCGAGTCCTGTCCGGTGTACTCATAACCCAATGAGCACCTGCATACATCTTAGGTGAACCAACTGACACCAGTGGCTTGTGAGACCGGACACCGCCCCTCGTCGGGGTCTCGACTGTATACACTAGTCTACTCTGGAGTATCGATGCCCTGTCTCGAAACCCCCACGACTAGGGACCTTTTAAGGATGTGCTTATAGACTCCAGCTCTCACTTATATGATCGCCCTCATACTGCTGGTAGCCAAGCAAGAATCCTAGGGGCTCTATCAACGTGTAATAGCGACTCGTAAGGTCACCTAAAGCAGTACACGATGATAAAGATAAACCAGATAGCATACTATCATCTCGAGTAAGACTGTCCTACCGGCATAGGTCCTCACTCAATCATTGCAATCACGTGCCTGTGATCCAATAATTGACTCTGAGGGCACTATCTTCAACAAAAATACGGCTACTACATCATTTCGCCTGAACCAGGAAAACCCTATGTGTGGGACTCTAAAGACTCGTTAATATGCTGGCAGTAGGTTTAACAACAAGCATGTCAGCGACACTAGCTATACGTAACGGCTACCCAGGTATTGAGCGAAACTAAGGCTGACTAGCAAACTCATCTGAATCCCTACTGAGCCTGTCTGTGACAATCTCCATACAGTCCGGTATGTTCATCTAAGAGTATCGCATATCGGGTCTAGGGAGGTGGATAAAGTCAGACCCCTAATAACGCGATATTTCATGTCGGTGTGAAGCCTATCACCCACTAAGAAACTACCAATCCAAATCAGTAATTCTCGTTTACCTTGGCCAAGGATTTCTGGTGATGTCCACCCATGCACAGCCGACATCAACCCCCAATACAGGGAGAGATGAATCCCCGACGATCCGCTCACTGCTTCCATATTGCTCGGGACTGTACCTAACTAAAACCCGTTTGCACGACTCCTTTGAGCCGTGGCAGGGTAGTAATCAAAGCACAGTGGGAACTCACACGAGGCAAATGACGATCTCAAGTCGAGTCCACACCTGGTCTTTGACGAAAACCTTTTTTTATAAGTCTAGCTTTAAAGGTCGCAACCTTTCTATCTTTACCGAATTTCTTTTTAAAGATCCATTTGCTCCGAATAAGTTTTACCTCTTCAGGAGCAATCTTCAAAGTCCATACTTTATTTATGTGTGTAGATTGTATCTCGGATCATATAACATCCAGCCATTTTATGGAGTCCCCACTCATGATGGCCTGCTGAAATCTAGTAGGGTCATTATCTTACATGATGCAATCCTCTATATCACCGTCTATGAGAAAACCGTAGTATATCTCGGGTGGATGAGGCCGCCTACTAGATCTGCGGAGCAGCTGAGATTCATCGGGCACTATTGAATTCTTAGGTTCTGTTGGGTTAGCCTAGCACCTCATGAAGGGTTTGGAAGCATCACATGAACCAAAGATTGAATTTTTAGGGTGCTAAGTTAAGGAACATAGAATCGTTCCTAGAAAAATTAGGGTTTCAAGATCTTGCATATCATCATATGAAAGAAAAGCTAGGGTTTAGAGAGTACAACCTTTGTAGCTCCCTACGCTAGACTCCTCGGCTACTTGGGGTTTGAAAGAGCTCCGCTTGAACTCCTCTAGGTCACCGACGATCCACCCGGAGTCCGCTTTGTCCAAGCTAGCAACCTCACCCGGTCAAGAGAACGAAATGAAGCTAACACTCTAAACAAGTGGGCTAGACTTGTGTAGAATGGTGTTGTGGTTCTCTTTCTCACTTCAAAATCCTAACTTGGTGAATATATTGCTCACTACAAAAATCTAGTGAGCAAATGAGAGAGGAAGAAGAAGATGATGGCTATATTTTTCAACAAGAGTGAAAAGAATAACCCTTGTGTAAGGAAAAAGAAAATATATCAATATATATTTTCTTGTTCTCATCTCAAACCATGGTTTAAACAATGAATATATTATTAAACTTGAGTTAAAACACAAAAGGAAAGTTTACCCAAGGTTAAAAGGTGGGTGAGAATGGTTAGGTCAAAAGAAGAGTGTAGAAACAAATCAATCATAACCATTTTCTTTTTCCTTTTTGTTTTGAATCAAATGTAATAAAATCCATATTTAAAACCATGGTGTGAGTCTTATATTGCCACCATTTCCATGTATATACAACCTTGAATGATGTATGTATGTATGTATGTGTGAATGTACATCCATACATGCATGAATCTAAAAAGATAACATACATGCATGCATACATCCATCAAGTAGAAGAAAGGATTTCTACCGAGAAACTAATGGTTAAATGATAAATCAACACTTGATTTATCAATCCGGTCATATCACATATGACCCTAACCAAAAGCAAGCCGCCCGATCAATATACGGTATCCTATACTCACATTTTAATCGGGTCCATGCGCATATCGCATACGCGCACCACAACGTTTCGCCTGGACTAAGTAACTCCATTGTGGGACTCTAAGACTCGTCAATACGCCGGCAGTGGGTGATGATCATATCAAGCACCCCCAAGCCGCAAGCGGTCAGCTAAACGTAACGGCCATCCGGGTATTGAGCGATCAGAAGAGAACAAGCGAACCTGCTACAATTCCCGTCGAGCCAACCGGCAACACTTCACGTACAGTCCGGTCTCCTCGTCTGATATGTCGCATATCAAGTCTAGGGGTGGTAAACGTCAAACCCCAATAACCGATAAGTCGTGCCGATGTGAGGCTCATAACGGGTCGAGAAACTACTGGTAACACTTACCAGCAAATCTCTGAATCAGCCCTGGCCAGGGACTTCCCTGTTACGGCCAATCGAGCACAGCGCAACATCAACCCCCAATACCGGGAAAGACGAAACCCCTCTTATCGCACATTGCCTCCATGTGACTCGGGACTGTACCCAAAAAACCACCATTTTGCACGCCTTCGTGGACGTGGTAAGGTGGAGATCAAAGCACAATAGGAATCACACAAGACTCTGTGACGATCTCGGGTCTACAGACTAACCTGCACAAGTGTCACCTGAGAACTGCCATCTGACGTGAGGTATAATACCATCTAGGAGTTCTCGGCGAGTCCGTCCAGTGTACCCAGTCTCCACTGAGCACCCGTATACGATCTCTGATGTCAAACACCAATGGATATGGGATCATCCATCGCCCATCTCATGGGTCGGAAAGCGTATACGCTAGTCTACACTGATATATCGATGCCCCGTCTCGATACACCTACGACTAGGGACCTTGAAGGATGTACTTATGGACTACCATGTCCCCACTAGTATGATCTGCATCATAGTCTAGGTTGTCAAGTATACATCCTAAGGGCTTTACCAACATGTAACTATAAGACAGTTTAAAGAGACTAGTATACATGTTAAGATAAAGAGCAACCAAATAGCATACTATCATATCGAGCAAGAAAGTCATCTCTATATATGTCCAAGCATCCAATATAATATACATCATCTGTACAATACTGGCCTCTAGGGCATACATACAACTAACAATCTCCCACTTACACTAGGGCCAGCTACTGTAGTATCGCATACCGAGCATCCCGAAGAGTCTCTCAATCTGTATCTGGGGAATGTCCTTCGTGAGTGGATCCGCTGTGTTATTCTTCGTTTCAACCCTCCTGACCTCGATCTCCCGGCGATCAACTATCTCCCGGATCAGGTGATACCGCCTCAGAATATGCCTAGATCGCTGATGGGACCTGGGCTCCTTGGCCAAAGCCACCGCTCCATTGTTATCGCAATACAAAGGTATTGGATGCTCAATGGATGTAACCACTCCAAGTTCAGTAATGAACTTCTTGATCCAGACAGCCTCTTTGGCAGCATCGTTGGCAGCGATGTATTCAGCCTCAATCGTCGAGTCTGCCACGGTTTCCTGCTTGGAACTCTTCCAGCTAACCACCCCTCCGTAAAGGGTAAAGACAAATCCCGACTGCGACTTAGAGTCGTCCTTATCACTCTGGAAGCTCGAATTGGTAAAGGACTCTACTTGGAGTTCTCCATTACCATACACCAAGAGCATCTCTTTAGTCCTTCGTAAGTACTTGAGAATGCTCTTCACAGCCGTCCAGTGACTCTCTCCAGGATCAGCTTGATACCTACTCACTACACTTAGTGAGTATGCTACATCGGGTCTGGTACATAGCATTGCATACATGATAGAGCCTACAGCCGAAGCATAGGGTATCCCTTGCATGCAAGCTCTCTCCAAATCAGTCTTGGGAGACATCTTTTTGGAGAGAGTGACTCCAGAGATCGTGGGCAAATTCCCACTCTTGGATTCTTCCATACTAAACCTCTTTAGTATGGTGTAAATGTACCTGGATTGGGACAATCACAATATCAGTTTGGATCTATCTCTATAGATCCTTATTCCCAATATGCTGGAGGCATCACCAAGATCTTTCATTGAGAATCTTTGTGATAAGAAGAGCTTGACCGATTGCAGCATAGGAATATCATTTCCTATTAAGAGTATGTCGTCCACGTACAATACGAGGAAGACAACCTTACTCTCTGCTACCTTCTTGTAAATACAAGGTTCATCTACGTTTTTGACGAAATCAAACTCTTTGATAACGACGTCAAAGCAGATGTTCCAACTCCGCGATGCTTGCTTCAATCCATAAATGGATTTAAGCAGCTTGCACACCTTCCCGCTGCTCCCACTATCTACGAAGCCCTCTGGCTGAGTCATGTACACGCACTCTTCTAAATCACCGTTTAGAAAGGCGATCTTAACATCCATTTGCCAGATTTCGTAATCATGATATGCAGCGATGGCAAGCATGATCCGGATGGATTTAAGCATAGCCACTGGAGAAAAAGTTTCGTCATAGTCCACTCCTGGTCTTTGACGAAAACCCTTTGCAACAAGTCTAGCTTTGAAAGTCTCCACTTTCCCGTATACACCAAGTTTTTTCTTGAAGATCCACTTGCTCCCAATTGGTTTTACCCCTTCAGGAGAATCTTCTAAAGTCCATACTTTGTTGGTGTATATGGATTCCATCTCGGACCGCATAGCATCCAGCCATTTCACTGAGTCCCCACTCATGATGGCCTGCTCGAAGCTAGTTGGGTCATCATCCTCCATGATGCAATCCTCGCTCCCACCATCCATGAGAAAACCATAGTATCTCTCAGGTTGGCGAGGAACCCTACTAGATCGGCGGAGTGGCTGGGGTTCATTGGGAACTACGGAATCCTCTGGTTCCACCAGATCTTCTGTTATAGCTTTTGTAGCTGGAACCTCTTCCAGTTCTACCTCATGACCACTAATCTCTTTTTCAAGAAATTCCTTTTCTAAAAAGGTGGCATGCCGAGAAACAAACACTCTTTGTTCCTCAGGGTGGTAGAAGATATACCCTTGTGAATTCTTAGGATATCCTATAAATTTGCATAGAACAGACCGTGCCTCGAGTTTGTCCGGATTTTGTCGTTTGACATAGGCTGGACAACCCCATATCTTAACATAGTTAAGACATGGTCTCTTCCTATTCCATATCTCATATGGAGTGGTAGGCACAGATTTGGTGGGGACCATATTCAATAGATGTATGGCTGTTTCAAGTGCATACCCCCAGAAGAAAATAGGCAACTCAGTTGTGCTCATCATGGAGCGCACCATATCTAATAGGGTGTGGTTCCTCCGTTCTGATACACTGTTGTGTTGTGGTGTATATGGAGGAGTCAGCTGAGAGAGAATCCCATTCTCTTTTAGAAAGTCCAGGAATTCACTGCTCAAGTATTCACCTCCTCGATCAGATCGAAGGATTTTAATACTTTTTACGGTTTGGTTCTCGACTTCTTGTTTATATTCTCTAAATTTCTCAAAAGGTTCAGACTTGTGTCTTATCAAGAACACATGTCCGTATCTTGAGAGATCGTCAGTGAATGTAATGAAGTACGAAGAACCATCCCTGGCATGTGTAGACATGGGACCGCATACATCACTATGTATCAGTCCCAAGAGTTCGGTAACTCTTTCTCCGTGTTCCGTAAACGGAGTTTTGGTCATCTTGCCTTTGAGACATGACTGGCAAGTGTCATAAGATGAAAATTCGAACGGTTTCAAATATCCATCTTTATGCAACTTAGCAAGTCGTGTCGCATTGATGTGACCTAGTCTACAATGCCACAAGAAGGATTCGTTCAGATCTGAACTCTTCCTCTTGTGTGTGTTTGTTATACTCAGAACTGTTGATTGATTTTGAACATAAATGCCATTGCAAAACGTGCCTGATCCAACCAACTTTTGGTTACGGAAAATGTTCATAACATTATCCTGTAATACAAAATTATATCCCTCTTTACTTAATAAAGAAATCGATATAATGTTGCATATCAGGTTCGGCATGTAATAGCATTTGTTCAGAACCAATGTATTACCAGTTGGTAAGGCAAGGTGATATTCCCCGACAGTCTTAGCTGCAACAATTGCACCATTTCCAACTCTAATGTCGTTATCACCTTCTCCAAGTTCTCTACCTTTCCTGAGCCCATGTAACTGATTACATATATGGGATCCTGATCCGGTATCTAATACCCAGGACGTAGGGCAAATGGAGAAACAGTTCTCTGTAACGAACACACCCGAAGAAAATGCATCAACATGTACTTTCTTCGTTCGGATGGCATGGGAATCCTGGTATTCCCCTATATCCTGTTCAGTCCTATAACTTTTATAAGAAAGAACGGAACCAACGTTCCCCAGCACAGTATAACATGCGGGTTCGGTCAATACATCCATATTATTATCTTGATTAAGGCATGACATGGTCGCTACCTGGAGAGAGAGAGAAGAAAACACTTTAGCGTATGCTCTTGCAAGATCAGATTGGTTATTATCTTACCTAATGAGGATGGATCCCACTGTTTTTTATCAAATCTTCCTTCAAACCCTAAAAGGAAAGACTAGCCGGGATTAATTACACCTTACAACTTCGTCGATCTTTCAGCCAGGCCAGTGTCGGTACTTTGAGGGAGGTTCCCCGTGCTTTCGCACGGACCTAATTAAAGTAAACCTCATTTTCCCAGAGGCGTAAGCCCGTTGACATCTTTCTAGACACCTACTTGATCGGCTAATTGTTCTGTGTAAAACTCTCCCAGGTGTAACAATTACTCGCAGTGGGTATCGGGATCCAACTATCTCATAGAAGGTATGCAATCTCATTGCAAATTTCAACACTTGAAATTCTCGATAAGGTTTTGCCCCTAACGTGCTATGACCTTGACGAAACCCAACAAACCACAGCCCGCTAGTCAAGTTCAACCCGTACATTTCTTGACTGAATTAAACCCACCCGCACGACCCTTGAAGAAAGCCAACAAAGCCGTACGACTACCCTAATCCAGTCGCATCATATGCAGCAGATAAGCAACATATAGCTACCGCACACTACACCTTGACGAAAGCCAACAAATGTAGCACGAATACTATATACAACTTATCTGAAATGACGGAGGGCTACGACAGGTTTTTCTGAAAACCTATTGCGTAATGAACTTGATATCGTTGTAGAATCAAGTGAAGTTTTGAAATGGAGTGATTTTGAGGCTTTTCTAGTTTTGCTAAAGGGGTCACTCCCGGTCAAAGGATCGTCGGCCCTTTCCTTATCGAATGAGGTGCGGGATATATCATATATATCATTGTGCAAAGCAGAAACTATAGAAGCAATCAAAAGACAAACCGAGTGTGTAGCATCTGCCAGTTATTGCTAAAGGGGTCACTCCCGGTGAAGGGATCTCGGCCCTTTCCTGATCGAATAAGGTGCAGGGTATATCATATAAACCGCTATGCAAAGAAAAACTGTAGCTACCCTTTTTATTAAAATTTGATTCTACAATATCTATTAGGTTTCTTTTCTTTCATTAATCACATTAATGAAGTCCCATCATTTAACTCACCTAAACATCACAGATAAATACGACGTACACTTATGCCATCCGCATTCGCCTCGATGTCCATTCGTGCACCGTTAGGTTAGGTAACTAACGGCAGAGCAGGGCAGGGCCAGCGCAGGTGTAAAACATAAGTAACGTCTATATAATATATCATATATACTATATACTGTATCCATCACAGAACATATCTAATGATCACATCACAGATATCGCAGCAGAAACATAGATATAATGTGGTATATACTAGGACGTCCGTATTTAGTATTTAACCAACAATAGAAAATACGGATTCCACAGTCGTGATGAATAGCCAAGCCCACACCCTGGACCCCTACGAGAGCGACAAGCGACCCTACCAATTCTGGAGTTTAGGAGACCCGGTCTCGACTCCTCGAGATGGCCTCCCACTGAACCCCAGAACCCGGTCACCTGTGCTCCCCTCCTTGGGTCCATCCTAATGCTGAAAAGTAAATAATATACAACACAGGTGGCATCGACCTCAACCCGGAAGTGCCCCAAATAAAAGAATATTACATTACATTTGAATTTACATGAATGAAAATATAAAACTCTCATCTCACATAAAACCCCCCCGGCTATTCAATCGCGACAATCCTGCACACCATATCTCAGCAACACATAATATCTCATATTATCAACGTAAGTAAGTATGCGTACCCCAATTGTCGTTGGTGTATAGCAACGAAACCGGCGATATCGACATACTACACTTACGGTCGCAGAAAAGAAAGTGTAAAACTGCAATATCTAGAATCCACATTCTCTTTAGATATCGTAAATGTGAAATATCACATACTTTGTATTTCATGTCCAACTATATGAATTCCACATATTGCATCACATTCCAGATAAATAGACGGTATTAAGGTTTTCGAACGAACGATCAAATATCCAAGATTCAATAAAGCTCAACACTTGAGCGGAGTTCAAAAACACGGAGTGTGACACAGTGGTAGCGGTCCAGCCGTAGAAGGGTCAAGCCAACGCCTCACATGTGGCACGCCGTACTGCCCCAAACCCTAAGGTTCAAAAGGAAGTTCAAGACGGTCACATAATCGAGTTAAGGTTTGTTGTCTTCTAGAGGGTCCACCACAAACAAACTTGCACGTACTTCCGAAAGATTTTAAACCCCGTGAAAAATGAGCAAATGATACTCGTTCAAACACTTCAAGACATTCTAATTTATCCGGAAAAGTCACGAAATCAAAATTCCGATCGAATCGACGAGTCCAAAACCATCTCCAGAATTTACAGAACTAAATTCAGATTAAAAATACTCCAAAACAATATACAAGCAGTGTAATTAGTTACTGTATAAAAACAACACCATGATCCAACAGAACGGCGGCGGAACCGCGGCCTAAGCAGGCTATTGCCACGGTTCCACGGTCGAATTAACAGTTCATGTCCTTGTTTTTTACAATAACTCTTATATTTACCTGCTGGATTTTTTGCATATTTTTAATTCTGAAAATAACCAGTTTTTGAAAAATGTCCAGAGAGCACTAAAAAACCGTATTTTCCGGTTCGATCGGAGTTTTAACTTGGTTAAAGTGTCGCCTAATGTTCTAGGTTGGCTCTAATACCAATGTTGGATTAGCCTAGCACCTCATGAAGGGTTTGGAAGCATCACATGAACCAAATATTGAATTTTTAGGGTGCTAAGTTAACGAACATAGAATCGTTCCTAGAAAAATTAGGGTTTCAAGATCTTGCATATCATCATATCAAAGAAAAGCTAGGGTTTAGAGAGTAAAACCTTTGTATCTCCCTACGCTAGACTCCTCGGCTACTTGGGGTTTGAAAGAGCTCCGCTTGAACTCCTCTACGTCACCGATGATCCACCCGGAGTCCGCTTTTTCCAAGCTAGCAACCTCACCCGGTCAAGAGAACGAAATGAAGCTAACACTCCAAACAAGTGGTCTAGACTTGTGTAGAATGGTGTTGTGGTTCTCTTTCTCACTTCAAAATCCTTACTTGATGAATATATTGCTCACTACAAAAATCTAGTGAGCAAATGAGAGAGGAAGAAGAAGATGATGGCTATATTTTTTAACAAGAGTGAAAAGAATAACCTTTGTGTAAGGAAAAAGAAAATATATCAATATATATTTTCTTGTTCTCATCTCAAACCATGGTTTAAGCAATGAATATATTATTAAACTTGAGTTAAAACACAAAAGGAAAGTTTACCCAAGGTTAAAAAGTGGGTGAGAGTGGTTAGATCAAAAGAAGAGTGTAGAAACAAATCAATCATAACCATTTTCTTTTTCCTTTTTGTTTTGAATCAAATGTAATAAAATCCATATTTAAAATCATGGTGTGAGTCTTATATTGCCACCATTTCTATGTATATACAACCATGAAGGATGTATGTATGTATGTATGTGTGAATGTACATCCATACAAGCATGAATCTAAAAAGAGAACATACATGCATGCATACATCCATCAAGTAAAAGAAAGGATTTCTACTGAGAAACTAATGGTTAAATGATAATACAACACTTGATTTATCAATCCAGTCATATCACATATGACCCTAACCAAAAGCAAGCCGCCCGATCAATATACGGTATCCTATACTCGCATTTTAATCGGGTCCATGCGCATATCGCATACGCGCACCACAACGTTTCTCCTGGACTAAGTAACTCCATTATGGGAGTCTAAGACTCGTCAATACGCCGGCAGTGGGTGATGATCATATCAAGCACCCCCAAGCCGCAAGCGGTCAGCTAAACGTAACGGCCACCCGGGTATTGAGCGATCAGAAAAGAACAAGCGAACCTGCTACAACTCCCGTCGAGCCAACCGGCAACACTTCCCGTACATTCCGGTCTCCTCGTTTGATATGTCGCATATCAAGTCTAGGGGTGGTAAATGTCAGACCCCAATAACCGATAACTCGTGCCGATGTGAGGCTCATAACTGGTCGAGAAACTACTGGTAACACTTACCGGCAAATCTCTGAATCAGCCCTGGCCAGGGACTTCCCTGTTACGGCCAATCGAGCACAACGCAACATCAACCCCCAATACCGGGAGAGACGAAACCCCTCCTATCGCTCATTGCCTCCATGTGACTCGGGACTGTACCCAAAAACCACCGTTTTGCATGCCCTCATGGACGTGGTAAGGTAGAGATCAAAGCATAGTAGGAATCACACAAGACTCTATGACGATCTCGGGTCTACAGACTAACCTGCACAAGTGTCACCTGGGAACTGCCATCTGACGTGAGGTATAATACCATCTGGGAGTTCTCGGCGAGTCCGTCCAGTGTACCCAGTCTCCACTGAGCACCCGTATACGATCTCTGATGTCAAACACCAATGGATATGGGATCATCCATCGCCCATCTCATGGGTCGGGAAGCGTATACACTAGTCTACACTGGTATATTGATGCCCCATCTCGATACACCTACGACTAGGGACCTTGAAGGATGTACTTATGGACTACCATGTCCCTACTAGTATGATCTGCATCATAGTCTAGGTAGTCAAGTACACATCCTAAGGGCTTTACCAACATGTAACTATAAGACAGTTTAAAGAGACTAGTATACATGTTAAGATAACGAGCAACCAGATAACATACTATCATATCGAGCAAGAAAGTCATCTCTATATATGTCCAAGCATCTAATATAATATACATCATCTGTACAATACTGGCCTCTAGGGCATACATACAACTAACAGGTTCCACTAAATTTTCAGTGGTAGTTTGCGGTTTTAGAAATTCTTCCAGATCTACCATACTCCCACTAATTTCTTTTGCAAGAAATTCCTTCTCTAAGAAGGTTGTTTGTAGAGAAACAAACACCTTTTGTTCCTCAATGTAGTAGAAATAATACCCTCACAGATACTTGGGATATCCCACAAACTTTCACAACACTGGTCGTGCCTCGAGTTTATCAGAATTCTGCTTCTTAACATAAGCATGATAACCCCATATCTTAACAAACTTAAGATACAACCTCTTTCCATTCTATATCTTATATCCAGTGGTAGACACGGATTTGGTTGGAACCTTATTCAATATATATGCGGCTGTCTCAAACACATATCCCCAAAATGAAAAAGGTAATTCAGCAGTACTCATCATAAAACACACTATATTTAATAGGGTGCAGTTTCTCCTTTAGGATACACCGTTCCTCTGTGGTGTATATGGCGGAGTACGCCGAGTCTCATTCTCTTTTAGATAATCAAGAAACTCTATGCTCAAGTATTCACCTCCTTGATCAGATCAAAGAACTTTGATACTTTTACCTGTCTGGTTCACAACTTCATTTTTATACTCTATGAATTTTTCAAAGGCTTCTGACTAATGTTTCATGAAAAACACGTGTCTAACCTTGTGAAATCCTTGGTAAAGGTTATGAAGTATGTTTCCCCACTTCTTTCATGAGTACACATCGGACCACATACATCACTGTGTATAAGTCCCAAGAGTTCATTAACTATCTCTCTCAGTATCCAGTAAATGGAGTTTTTGTCATTTTGTTAGTGATATATGCCCTAGAGGCCATTATTGTATCATACTGGATTGTATATTACATATTGGAAGCTTGGGATATTTCACAGTTATAATAACAGTCTTTCTCGATATGGTAGTATGCTAGCTGGTTTTATTCTACCTCAATATGTGCATGTGTTTCTTTTAGCATATCGTTTATACATATTGGTAGAGCCCTTAGGATCTTTGCTTGATTACCAGCGTTGTGATGGCAGTCACACTTGTGGGGGCTAGGTAGTCTATAAGCACATCCTTATACAGGTCCCTACTGTTAGTGTATATGCCCTAGGGGCCATTATTGTATCATACTTGTATGTATATTACTTAATGGAAGCTTGGGATATTCACAGTTGTATATACAGTCTTGCTAAAAATGGTAGTATGCTACTTGGTTTGTGTCTACTTTAATATGTGCATATGTTTCTTGTAACGTATCACTTATACATATTAGTAGAGCCCATAGGATCTTTGCTTGATTACCAGCGTTGTGATGGCAGTCACACTAGTGGGGGCTGGGTAGTCTATAAGCAACATCCTATACTTGTCCCTAGTCGCAGGATTATTGATACTGGGTATCGATACTCCAGAGTAGACTAGTGTGTACACTTCTCATCCCAGTTGGGGAGATGGTCTGTCCCACAGCCATCAGTACGTCGTACTGGAGATAGTATACAGGTGCTCGTTAGGTTACGGGTACACCGGACAGGACTCGCAGGGGAACTGATTGGTTGGTATTATACCCGTCGTCAGTTAACAGTTCCCAGGTAACATGAGTACAGCATAGTCCGCAGAATTGACACTGCTACTTCGCCTCGAATGTGTCCCACTGTTCTTAGATTGCTACCCTACGACGGCTCAAAGGAATCATGCAAACAGGTAACAGTTGTGTGCAGTCCCGAGCACTTGGAGGCAGTGGCGGTTAGACATGATTCGTCTCTCCCGGTATTGGGAGTTGATATCGCGCTGTGTAAGAGAGCCATTAAGCAAAGTCCCTGGCCAGAGCAAGCGAGATTTACTGGTAGGTTCCAGTAGTTTCTCAGGGTGTAATAGGCTACGCTCCGACACGACTTATACCGCTATTAGGGGACTGACGCTTGACGCCCCCTAGGCTCGATATACGATAGTCTTAGACGAACAGACCGGACTGTACGGAGATTGTCACATCAGGCTCAGTAGGAGTTCGGATGGGTTTCCTCATCGGCCTTCTTATCGACATCTACCTGGGGACCGTTACGTACAGCTACTGCCACTTGCGGTCTGTGGTTAAACCTACTGCCAGCGTAGTGTCAAGTCTTTAGTGTCCCACACAGAGAGTTTCCCTGCTCCAGGCGAAACGATATAGATGTCGTATGGTTTTACGACAAGAGGTTCGGACGCATACGTGTGTTTACGCACGTACGACGTTCGGACAGTTTTTACTAGTCGGCTTTGGTTTAAGCCAGTTTCTAGTATCAGGTTATTGGATTTATACAGTCTAAAGTTTTTCCGTGTTTTCACGGATTGGAGGGGCGTTCTCGTAATTTTCCGGGAAGCTTCTAGAAGCATGGTGACTTGGAGGGTAAGGTGGCATTAGCATTAATTGATTTTGTGACTCATGAGATGAATCATTCAAGTGAGTCAATGAAGCATTTATTGCTTAATAACTCACTTGATGATTCATTCCACATATTCAATGAAGCATGATGATAATGCATTTGAATTATTCATTTGATAATTCTTTATGCTTCATAATATATTAGAAGTGAGAGACAATTTCAATTCATTCTCATCACCACCTTCTCTCTCCTCAAGCTCTCTCATTTGAAACCCTAACCCTAACCTCTCATGTGTTGAGATCAAGGGTTAGCTAGACTAATACATCCATAACCTCACTCTATATCCCCTAGGTAGCTTAGATTAGCACTTTGAGCAACCTAGTTATCTCAAGTTAGAGATCAACCTTTTAGTAGGAGCTCTCGGGTGGATCATCTTTGATTCGAGGAGGCCGTTGAGGTGCCGATGTTCCAAGGATCCTACGAGGAGTGGAGGACCGCGATGAAGACCTGAAGGACAAATAACGTGAGGTATAACTTCGAATCCGAGTAGTTAAACCTTTCGTAGTTTGCTAGTAACGGTTTAGAAATGATTCATGCGCTCAAGTCCGTGTTACGAAGCTTTGATAATCATTTTTCATATATTCCGCCTCCCCGCAAGTTCGTGGGGTGCGTGACAAGGACTTACAGTGGTATCAGAGCCAACTAAACCATTACTAGCTTGTTAGCAAATGATTAGAACTTCGATCGTCAGAAAACGCGAAAACGAAACCCCGGAAATCCCAAGTTTCTGTTAATTTTAAACATGTCTAAAAAACTATTTGATATGCCTTAAAATTCACAGCAGAGAAATATAAGAATACTGGGAAAATACGAAGTTCCAACTCGGTTTTATGGCCGCGGATCCGCGGCAATAGAGTGCTTTTGTCGCGGATCCACCGCCGAGTCAACTCCGAGTTGACTCGGATTTGCTCTGTTATTCATGTTTTCTGGTTTTTTGTTTTCCTGTATATTCTGTTTTCTACCCAGATTACTTCAGTACAGGTTTGCTTTTGGGGTAGACACGGATAAAGGTAGTCGATCGATGTTCTAAACTAATTGCTAATCGGGTTATTATCTGTAATATTTAATGTGTTCGTAAACCTTCCCTAACTGCTAGTATGTCGGTTGGCAGGGGGTTGCACATTTCTGTAATGTTTACTGTTTGTGTATATGGACTTGATTGGAATGTTGTGATGATTAGCCAGGGTTTGAGATGGGTTTAATATTCATTCATTCGATGTAAATGTAATATGATGTAATATTCTTTTGCGGGGCGCATCCAGGTTGCGGTTGTAGCCACCGTTGTATTATTTCTTTTTAAGTTTTTGGTCCTAGGATAGACCCAAGGCGGGGTACACAAAATACCAGGTACTTTGAAGTATTTAGTGGCCTACTCACTTTGTTGAGGGAGACCGCTTCACTTCAGGTACTTGGCGGGTAGTTTGCCGTACCCGTAGGGGTCTAGGGTGGGGTAATGGCTATTCATCACAACTGTGTAATCCGTCTTTTATTGCAGGCTCAAAGCAAATGCGGATTGCTAGTAAATCCAATAAAGTTCATCAGTGATCTGGAATGCTTATTATTGCGTCTGACGAATGTACAATATCTATATATGATAGCTATTAGACGCCACTTATGTTTTACACCCGCGCTAGCCCAGCCCCCGCTCTATCGTTAGTTAAGTAACCTAACAGGTGATGACGGGATCCCGTGGTGAATGCGGATGGCATAAGAGGACGTGGTATTTTCGTTGTTTTCTGCAATGATAGGATAAATGGTGGGACGCATTATTATAATGCAAAGAAAATAAACCAATGTTAAATCGTTGGAACAAATTTAAAAGAAACCACTCGGTTATTTTAAAAGATCAGAATTTTTAATTGCGGAGCTTTAACCACTCCTTTTAAAAAGTATCAGGTTCCTTCGATTATATCAAGTTCACTACGTTCACGGTTTTGCCAAAACTAGTCGTAGCCCTCCGTCTTTTTATATGGATAGTCAATAGTATTCAAACTATGTTTATTGGCCAATGTCAAGGCACGGTGTTTGGTAGCTATTGAATATTCATATGCAGCATAGATAGATGCGTTGGTTTGGGACAGTCGTACTGCTTTATTGGCCAAAGTCAAGGGTATGTACGGATGGGTTCAAATTAACCTGGAAATTGACGGGTAGAACTTGACGTGTGACTTATGATTTGTTGGCCAAAGTCAAGGTCATAAGAGCATGGGGCAAAAATCCACATCGGGAATTTCTAAAGAAACTGAAATTTGCAAAGAGATGCATACCATTTTGGAGTTTGATGAATGTTGGTAGGATTCCTTCAACATTATCATACGATGATATTTTGGATCCCGATCCTACTGTGAGTACAGGCTACTTATCAGGAGATTCGTCACTTAGCGATCAATACTATAAACCAAGTAGGTGCCTAGAAAGGTGTCAGTGGAGCTACACCCCCAGAGAAAAGAGGTTATTTAATTAAGGAACTTCGCGAAAGCGTTGGAAAACCTCCTTCGAAGTATCGACACTGACCTGGCTGAACGGTTAAGCAAGAACTGTACGGTGAGAATAATCCTGGCTAATTCTTCTTTTATGGTTTGAGGAGGGATTCGAGAAACAGTGGGAGCCATCCTGTTTAGATAAATTAAAAACCACTCTAAACTTGCAAGAGCATCATGCTAAAATGTTTTCTTCTCTCTTTCTTAATTGCAGCGACCTTGTGACTACGACTAGGTTACATCTAGATAACAAATTGACTGAATCTCACTTATATGACTGGCAAAGGTCTGTCCAGATGTCCATTGCCTATGACAAGCTGGACCACCCTATTACTACTCAAGATCCCGCTGTCCCAGGTACAGTTTCCACTGTCGCGGATATGGATATCGGTCAGACAAGGGAAAAAGATAAAGCGAAAGCTAAGTGCCTCGTGTTAGCTTCAGTTGATGGTGTATACCAAAAGCAGCACGAGAAGATGGACTTAGTTTCCATCTTTCTCCATAACAAAGATTTATATGGAGAGCAATCTCATATCACAAGATATGAAACCTCGAACGAATTAATTCAAGCGAGGTTAGCTGACGGGTCATCTGTAGGGGACAACGTCCTTACAATGACTAGCTATATTGATGAGCTCACGGACCTGAAGACCACGTCGGAGAACGGGTCAGATACTGACCTGATTCTACAGTCTCTGCCTTCTACCCTGAAGGAAACCAGGGAAGTAGAAGGAAAGGAAAGGGCAAAAGTTTTGGGACTGGAAGTAGTAAAAGAGGGACGTTCCTATTGTTACAGGAATGAACATTGGCAGAAGGATTGCAGGGCTAGCAAAGCCAGTAGCCAGGATTCGAAGCATGTTGTGGCTTCGGCTTCGAGTGTGTTTGTAATTGAGAACTGTTTGTCAGTTGACCCTACTTCCTGGGTATTGGATACCGGATCAGGATCTCACATCTGTAATTCGTTACAGGCTCTGAGAAACCATAGGGTTATCAGGATAGGTGATATGACCCTCAGGGTTGCTAACGGAATGAGCATAAACGCTGAATCCGTAAGGGAATATCATATTGGACTGACAACTGGGCAGATATTGATTCTGCATAACTGTTTTTATGTACCAGGTACAACTTGTAATATCATATCCGTATCCTTACTTTCTAAAGAAGGATATGATTTTACTTTTATAAGCGATGTAGTTCACATCCACCTAAATCACGTGATGATTGGGTCAGGTACATTAAAAAACGGGATATAAGTATTAAATCAAGCTAGGTTTTCAGTGTCCAGAACACACTTAAAAGAATGTCTCCGGAATTAAATCAGGCTTTCTTGTGGCATTGTAGACTGGGTCACATCAATGAGAGAAGGTTAACTAAGTTACAAAGAGAAGGATATTTGAATCCGTTCGAATATCAATCTTATGCTCTTGTGAATCTTGTCTCATAGGAAAGATGAAAAAAACTCCGTTTACTGGACACGGAGTAAGAGCAAGCGAGCTCTTGGGGCTCATACACAGTGATGTGTGCGGACCAATGTCTACACATGCGCGAATCGGTTATTCTTACTTCATTACTTTTACAGATGACTTTTCGAGGTACGGATATATCTTGTTAACGAAACATAAATCTGAAGCCTTTGAAAAATTCCAGGAATACAAGAATGAAGTGGAAAACCAAACAGGCAAAAGTATCAAAACACTGAGATCTGATCGAGGTAGTGAATACTTAAGTGCTGAGTTCCTAGGTTACTTAAAAGAGAATGGAATTCTCTCTCAGCTTACTCCTCCATACACACCACAACATAACGGTGTATCGGAGAGACGGAACCGAACCCTATTGGATATGGTTCGTTCCATGATGAGTAACGCTGAGTTGCCGCAATCATTCTGGGGATATGCACTAGAATCAGCTGCATACCTTTTGAACCGAGTTCCAACCAAGACTGTGCTTACCACACCATATCAGATGTGGAGTGGGAAGAAACCCTGTCTTAAGTATCTTAAGACATGGGGATGTCTAGCTTTTGTAAAGAAGCAGCATGTGGACAAGCTCGAGGAACGCTCAGTAAAATGCAAATTTGTGGGATATCCAAAGAACTCCAAGGGATATTATTTCTATTACGCAGAGGAACAAAAGGTCTTTGTTTCTCATCATGCCTGCTTCTTGGAAACAGAGTTTTTAGAAAATCAGAAGAGTGGGAGCGCAATAGAACTGGAAGAAATTCGAGAACCATAAGCTATTACTGAAACCTTGGTAGAACAAGAAGGTTCGGGTGAACAGGACATCCCAACGCCGCTCCGCAGGAGTTGTAGGAAATCTCATCTGCCCGAGAGATACTACGGTTTTCTCATAGACGGGGATAGAGAGGATTGTACTATTGACTATGATGAGCCTACTAGCTTCCAGCAAGCCGTTCAGAGCGGTGACTCAGTGAAATGGCTGGATGCAATGCGGACCGAAATGGAGTCCATGTACACTAAAAAAGTATGGACTTTGGACATTGCTCCAGATGGGGTAAAACCCGTAGGATGCAAATGGATCTTCAAAAAGAAGATTGGTGTAGATAGATAGGTTGAAACCTATAAGGCTAGACTTGTTGCAAAGGGTTTCCGTCAAAGACCTGGTTTTGATTATGAAGAAACCTTTTCTTCAGTGCTATGCTCAAATCCATTCGGGTCCTTCTTGCTATTGCTGCCTTCCACGATTATGAGATCTGGCAGATGGACGTAAAGACAGCCTTTCTAAATGGAAATTTGGAAGAGAGCATCTATATGGATCAGCCAGAGGGATTCATTCAGAGTGGGAGCAGCGGTAAAATATGCAAGTTGCTTAAGTCCATTTATGGACTAAAGTAGGCATCACGGAGTTGGAACATCTGTTTTGATGATGCTGTCAAAGAATTCGACTTTATCAAAAATCCAGATGAACCATGCATATACAGTAAGATTGTAGGGAGAGCTGTAGTATTCCTCGTCTTGTACGTGGATGACATTCTCCTAATAGGAAATGATATTCCAATGTTACAGTCAGTCAAAAGATTCTTATCACAGAAATTCTCCATGAAAGACCTGGGTGATGCCACCTACATTCTGGGGATCCGGATCTATCGTGATAGATCAAGAAGGATGTTGGGACTTTCGCAGTCCAGGTATATAGACACCATAGTGAAGAGATTCAAAATGGATGATTCTAAGCGCGGTAACCTACCGGCTTGTCACGGAATCACCCTCTTCAAAGTGATGTCTCCCAAGACTGATTTGGAAAGGGATCGCATGTCGATTATACCCTACGCTTCTGCGGTAGGCTCTATAATGTATGCGATGTTATGTACCAGACCAGATGTAGCATACGCATTGAGCGTTGTAAGCCGGTATCAGGCAAACCTAGGGGAAAATTACTGGATAGCAGTAAAGAACATTGTCAAGTACCTAAGGAGGACTAAGGAGATGTTCTTGATGTATGGCGGAAAAGACCTCCAGATGGAGGCCTTTGCCGACTTCGGCTTCCAGAGTGACAAGGATGACTCCAAGTCCATGTCGGGTTATGTCTTTACCCTCAATGGAGGGGCGGTCTGTTAGAAGAGTTCCATGCAGGAGACCGTTGTAGACTCAATAATGGAAGCGGGGTACATAGCTGCTTGCGATGCCGCAAAAGAAGCTGTCTGGATGAAAAAGTTCCTCACTGAACTTCAAGTGGTTCCTACCAGTGTTGATCCAATACCTCTGTATTGTGACAACAATGGCGCTATAGCTTTAGCGAAGGAACCCAGGTCCCATTAGAAATCCAGACACATCTTAAGGCGGTACCACCTGATCAGGAAGATCGTAGATCGCCGGGAGATCGAGGTGAAAAGAGTTGAGACAGAGAATAACATTGCTGATCCATTCACAAAGGCCCTTCCTCAGACGCAGTTCGAGAGGCTATTCGAGATGATAGGTCTACGATATGCCAGCTCATGGCCCTAGTGCAAGTAGGAGATTGTTAGTGTATATGCCCTAGGGGCCATTATTGTATCATACTTGTATGTATATTACTTAATGTAAGCTTGGGATATTCACAGTTGTATATACAGTCTTGCTAAAAATGGTAGTATGCTACTTGGTTTGTGTCTGCTTTAATATGTGCATATGTTTCTTGTAACGTATCACTTATACATATTAGTAGAGCCCATAGGATCTTTGCTTGATTACCAGCGTTGTGATGGAAGTCACACTAGTGGGGGCTGGGTAGTCTATAAGCAACATCCTATACTTGTCCCTAGTCACTGGATTATCGAAACTGGGCATCGATACTCCAAAGTAGACTAGTGTGTACGCTTATCATCCCATTTGGGGAGATGGTCTGTCCCACAGCCATCAGTACGTCGTACTGGAGATAGTATACAAGTGCTCGTTAGGTTACGGGTACACCGGACAGGACTAGCAGGGGAACTAATTGGTTGGTATTATACCCGTCGTCAGTTAACAGTTCCCAGATGACATGAGTACAGCATAGTCCACATACTTGACACTGCTACTTCGCCTCGAGTGTGTCCCACTGTTCTTAGATTGCTACCCTACCACGGCTTAAAGTAGTCGTGCAAACAGGTAGCAGTTGGGTGCAGTCCCGAGCACTTGGAGGCAGTGGTGGTTAGACAGGATTCGTCTCTCCCGGTATTGGGAGTTGATATCGCGCTGTGTCAGAGAGCCATTATGCAAAGTCCCTGGCCAGGGCAAGCGAGATTTACTGGTAGGTTCCAGTAGTTTCTCAGGGTGTAATGGGCTACGCTCCGACTCGACTTATACCGCTATTAGGGGACTGACGCTTGCCGTCCCCTAGGCTCGATATGCGATAGTCTTAGACGAACAGACCGGACTGTACAAAGATTGTCACATCAGGCTCAGTAGGAGTTCGGATGGGTTTCCTCATCGGCCTTCTTATCGACATCTACCTGGGGATCGTTACGTTCAGCTAGTACCGCTTGCGGTCTGTGGTTAAACCCACTGCCAGCATAGCGTCGAGTCTTTAGAGTCCCACACAGAGAGTTTCCCTGCTCCAGGCGAAACGATATAAAGGTCGTATGGTTTTACGACAAGAGGTTCGGACGCATACGTGTGTTTACGCACGTACGACGTTCGAACAGTTTTTACTAGTCAGCTTTGGTTTAAGCCAGTTTCTTGTATCAGGTTATTGGATTCATACAGTATAAAGTTTTTCCGTGTTTTCACGGATTGGAGAGGCGTTCTCGTAATTTTCCGGGAAGCTTCTAGAAGCATGGTGACATGGAGGGTACGGTGGCATTAGCATTAATTGATTTTGAGACTCATGAGATGAATTATTCAAGTGAGTTAATGAAGCATTTATTGCTTAATGACTCACTTGATGATTCATTGCACATATTCAATGAAGCATGATGATAATGCATTTGAATTATTCATTTGATAATTCTTTATGCTTCATAATATATTAGAAGTGAGAGACAATTTCAATTCAGTCTCATCACCACCTTCTCTCTCCTCAAGCACTCTCATTCTTGAAACCCTAACCCTAACCTCTCATGTGTTGAGATCAAGGGTTAGCTAGACTAATACATCCATAACCTCACTCTATATCCCCTAGGTAGCTTAGATTAGCACTTTGAGCAACGTAGTTATCTCAAGTTAGAGATCAAGCTTGTAGTAGGAGCTCTCGGGTGGATCATCTTTGATTCGAGGAGGCCGTTGGGGTGCCGATGTTCCAAGGATCCTACGAGGAGTGGAGGACCGTGATGAAGACCCGAAGGACAAGTAACGTGAGGTATAACTTCGAATCCGAGTAGTTAAACCTCTCGTAGTTTGCTAGTAACGGTTTAGAAACGATTCATGCGCTCAAGTCCGTGTTACGAAGCTTTGATAATCGTTTTTCATATATTCCGCCTCCCCGCAAGTTCGTGGGGTGCGTGACATGGACTTACACCTAGTGTCACGACCCGAAATTTAGCTCGTGACCGACACTCGAATCACGCAACCTCTAAAGGCGTAATGCAATTCAAGTAAGCCAAAACCCAGAAATCTAAACCTTTTTATGAAAATAAAGGAGGTGAAGTTTTGAAATAAAGGTAGGGTGAAATCAATGTTTTCAAAATGCATAAGTAAAAGAACATGAAAAATGCAAGTAGAATTTTCTAGTTGAAAAATATTTTTCGTCTTTTAAAAATTTGGGCAGCACCTCCTTTGTATATTTTGATCCAAAACCACCATACATGATAATATAAAAGGCATCCCCAAGAGGGAGCTAGATCTTCGCCAAACGGCGGATCCACAACCACGCAAAGCATAAACATAAGTATACGACGCCCAACGGCGAAATTTACCAAAAAAGATAAAAAAGTAAGCAAGACATCAACACCACAAGTAGCGGAATACACCTCGCTCTAAGTCTCGCAACCACAAGTCGCACTAAGTCTCATTACTTATACAAATACTAGTTTGATTGATGGAGTTTACTAGATACAATATGAAATATAATACAAGAGTGTGTACGATACAAATATCCCACCTACCAAGCAAATCACCCAAAAGTAGCTATGTGCCAGCGATGCCGCTACTGATCCGTGCGGTCAACCTGCAAGAACTGTGGCACAACGGGGGTGAGTTGCCAACTCTTGAGTAGAAAACATCAACAGGTAGAAATCGAATAAAATAACGATTTCCTAGGTCAACTATATCATAAAGGTAATACTATGATATCTAGGGTGACCGTATCTGTATATGTGCCAGCACTATATATAAATGCCTAACAGCATATGGATATCATCCAACAATATAATCAATGTATCAATGCATGTGGTCTCGTCTACGTGTCAACCAATGACACAACAACATCATGCATGTAAATATCATGAAAAGCATATGCATGAAAATATGAGAATATAAATCAACATGTGTCCCTCGCGACACATCAAAATCATAGAACCTGAGTGTCCAGCATTGACACTCGAAGCATTATGAAACCCGTGTCCAGCATCGACACGTAAATCCTCATATCTCAGGCTCCGTTAGTCCGGATCGGCCCTTGGGCTCCGTCAGTCCGGATTGGCCCATATCATCTCTCGACTCCGGTCGATATCTTCCGGATATCCGCCAGGTCCAACCAATCACCGGTAGGTAGTAGTCCCTCTGCCAGGCTCACCGTCTACTGCACAGCGATCCGTTCTCATCCCGGGATACCATACCGGGTCTACCATGTACCCGCAATCAGCCTTATCCAGCTCCTCGAATCGGGTATCACTGTCACACGTCTCAGAACCGAGAAAACGCATGGTGGACGCACTTAAATATCATATCAAGAGAAACCGGGTTTTTAAAATAATACATACTTTCTTTTTAAAATGACCACGGTTCTCAAATCCAGAATGTCATGAAAACAGCATATCTCAACGCGTATAATTGTAATGCATGATGTATGCGACATATAACAGAAATGTAAGCATATCCGTATATCATGCAACATGGAACAGTACTATGCACATATCGAGGGAAAACCGCTCTTTTAAATGAATCCGGTTTTTAAAATATACCCTGCGGTTCCCAAATTCTCCAAAGTCCAATGCAACATCGTATAAAGGTGTATATGTACGATAGCAAGTAATTCAGGCAAGGAGTCATATCATGATGCAGCAATTCTACTGTGTAGTGACATAGAAATTATCGATGATGAAGTGTGTGAGCCAGCAAATCTGTGTAAGTGTAGCATACGCATCATCGATAATAGTATAGGTGTACTAGCACAGGTATATGTAAGGCAATTAGAGTGACATGAGCGTAACATAAAGTAAATAGTATGCAAATGCTGACAGGTATACGTATCTAACATGACCGAGTCGGTGAATCTATCAATCGGCATCCAGCCTCACAACATCACGTATGGTATAATTCATCGTACGACATCCTTTAGTCAATGGTATGGATCAAACATCTAGTCAAACTCATCACGTATGGAAAATCATCGTACTGCGGCATTAAACCATTAGGGATCCTATCGTCCTATATGACAATGACGGGTACGAACCTAACGTCTCGTACGACATATTAATCAAGATTCACAACATTATATAAATCTATATACCTATATCCCCGGGTCACAACCTTAACAATCTCATATCAGGGGATCGGAAAAGATATCAGTCATCTCAATCGACTCGCATCCGTATACCGACATATCAATCAAGTCATCATATCACCTCGTATATTATTTTCATCACATTAAGTCACCTTTTATATATAAATCTACTTTATTAATCTAGTTTCATGCTACTTTAAAACTCATACTTATTCTAGTGTAACTACATATCTATAAGTCGTGATTCACCTTCACTTTTCATATCCCTAAAGCTTTCATCTCATCTCTCGATATACATATTCAATCATTCGCATCATCTCTAACTATCCTTTTAAACCATATCCTTAGTTTTCTAGTCTAGGTTTTCTTAACCATATTCTATATATATCGGTTTCCATCAAAAACATGCGGGGGTGCTATACACCATCCACCCGACTTCCCCCGTAGATATAGATCTACTCACCTTGATCCTCGCTTGCTGGAGTCGATGACGCCATGATTTCCTCTTCGTCTCAAATTCCACGTGGGGTACCTACAACCAATACACAATCGCAAATTCGTATTAAAAATCAAGGCGGAAAACCAAAACGGCAAACGTTTCGCTCATACCTATAGCCTTGCATGCAAAACACGACCAATAGCCCTAGCCGTTGACGTTCATACGCCACACGACGGAATTAAAATATCAAATACCAAAACTCAAGTTAAAACAAAGCAGCAACTTAAGAAAACAACTCCAGATTTTACCCTAGAAGAAATTAGCCAATTTTGCATACATGGAAGGTCTAGTTTACGGATAATAAAGCCCTCGACCAAATACAGACACAAACACCACTTCTCTGGCCGCAATTTGCGGCCAGAAAGAATAAAATTGCAGCCAGGGTGAAGGGTATGGGGCTCGGGTCTTCAGGGTAGCTTCTAGGTCACCTGCATGTATCACTGTGTTTGCTAAATAATTCCTAGAGTCCCCAGGTGTTAGCAGATCTCTAATTACCATCACAATTCCCACAAAATACGATATCGGGGATTTCTAAGTTTGGGGTTTGGGTTTAAGTCTAAGGTTTCAGTCCATGAAACTAACACTAGAGGGGTTATAAGGTCTCTACTAACCTCAATTACGCTTCACAACTCAAGAATTCCTCACAACCTCATCTAAGAATTTTCTAAGTTCACTAAACAACACTAAAACACTTCTAAACAAGTCAAGATGCTAAAGTGAATGTAATACTATGCTAGGGGTGCAGGAAATACCTCATTTGGCAGCTCAAGAATTTTCTTGAGTTGCCCCAAGTCTTCAAAATCCAATTTTGCTTGGTCCAAAGTGTTTGTAGTGAGCTTGTGCACATTTTTAATGAAATGGAGGTGAGGTTTTGATGGGGGTTTTTTGGTGATGTTGTGAGGGGTTGAAGTGGTGGAGGGAGGAGGGCATCCATGGAGGAAGGAGGGGAGAGGAAATGATGAAGGAATCCAAATGAAAAAAACAATGGCCACAGTCAACAATGACCCTTCACCCTCTCACTCTCTCTCTCTCCAAGCCCATACCTCCATGTCTATAAAATATCTTCCATTTTCTTTTCTTTTGTTTTGTTTTCTATTCTCTTCTCTTCTCATTTAAAACCAAACCAAAATGAAAAAGAAAAAGAAAAGACCATGGTAGGAAAAATATAGAAATGTGTAATATGATATGGTGCATGTCATGTGCACAAATCAAGCTTAATGCGCGATTAGCGATATTTAATCTCGATTAGCATTAAAATGGAATATAATTAATCATAAAAATTCATAATTTGCTTAAATAAAAAAAGCACTCTCATTTCAGCAATTCCTATAATTTTCTAAATATTGCCCAATTTATCGGTATTTAATTATACCGCATAATCAAAATATTCATAATATTTATTATTAAATTATAAAAATTCCCAAAAATAATATTTTATTTTTCTGAAATGTTACATTCTTCCCCCCTTAAAAAATTTTGGTCCCCGAATTTAAATTTAAACCCCCAAACACTAAAACATTTCAACAATCAGCTCAAATCAAAGGGGCTCGGAAATCGCAGAAGATACCGAATAATACAGCGCGTCAAGTGTTGGAGATAGTGCCCTCAGAGTCAATTATTGGATCACAGGCACGTGATTGTAATGATTGCGGAGGACCTATTCCGGTAGGACAGTCTTACTCGAGATGATAGTATGCTATCTGGTTTGCCTTTATCAGTCGTGTACATGATCAGGTGACTGATTACATGTTACACTTTGATAGAGCCCTTAGGATCTTGCTTTACCACCAACAGTATGATGGCGATCATATACGTGAGAGTTGGGTGGTTTATACGCATATCCTTAATTGTGGTCCCTAGTCGTGGGAGTTTCGAGACAGGGCATCGATACTCCGGAGTAGACTAGTGTATACAGTCGAGACCCCGTCGAGGGGCGGTGGCCGGTCTCATAAGCCATTGGTGTCAGTTGGATCACCTTAGATGTATACAGGTGCTCATTGGGTTTTGAGTACAGCGGACAGGACTCGCCGGGAATCTGGTAGTTAGTACTATACCTATCGTCAGATAGCAGTTCCCTGGTGACATGTGTACAGGTTAGTTCATCGACCTGAGGTCGTCATTTGTCTCGTGTGAGTTCCCACTGTGCTTTGATTTCTACCCTACCACGGCTCAAAGGAGTCGTGCAAACAGGTAGCTTTTGGGTACAGTCCCGAGCCATATAGAGGCACGTGAGCGGATCGGCAGGGGATTCGTCTCTCCCGGTATTGGGGGCGAGATCGTGCTGTGTCTAGGAGAGCCATTACACAAAGCCCACGGCCGTGGCAGGAGATTTACTGGTAGGTACTCCAGTAGTATCTCAGGGTGTTATTGGGCTACACTCCGACACGGCTTATTCTTCTATTGGGGGTCTGACGTTACTAGCCCCCTAGGCAGATATGCGATACTCATTGACGAACGGACCGGACTATATATACATTGTCACTGTTAGGCTCAGTAGGGTTTCCGGATGAGTTCGCTCATCGGCCTCCCTTGAGGTCAGTCCATGGGCAGCCGTTACGCATAGCTAGTGCCGATGACGGTTTGTGGTTAAACCCACTGCCAGGGTACTGACGAGTCATTAGAGTCCCCCACAGACAGTTTCCCAAGTTTGGGCGAAACGTTGTAGAGGCCGTATGGTTTTATGGCAGGGTTCGGAAAATGCACGTGCGTTTACGCACGTGTCATATTTCGGGCAGATAATACTGGTGGGCTTTGGTTTAAGCCGGATCCGAGAATTATATTGAGTAGATATAATATCTTTGTCTCAGTTGCATTTGTATTCGGTCGTAATACAAATGCGGGTATATTTATACGATTACAGGGTTATCCTGAAATTCATTTCGGGATCACTTTTGGAAGTTGCCAGTTTCCAGTTTTCTATCAGCCGTCTTTTAACATTCGGTTAAAGACGGATTTATCTTTTCTTGGATGAGGGTGAGTCATGCTTCTAGAAGGTTCTAGAAATGGTGACTAGGATGATGAGGTGGCGGGTGACTCATCATTGCATTTATTGTGTTCACACTTTGTGTTCACACTGGATATTTATCCTTAATGTCACCTCCCCCTCTCCTACACTCACCCCCCCACTCCTATATAATGGCCGGCCCCTCCCCTCTCTCTCACTTACTTGAGATTCATTTGTAAAAGGATTATGATAGTTTTGGGGTGTACGGAAATTTCATTGCTCATTTCATTCTATCACCCGAATCAATTGGCAACTTCATTAACCGTTCGTCCATAGCTTTGGACGGAACGAGACAAAGTCTTCTACTCATTCTCTACATCAATCTTGGTCGTCTCTTTTAGCAAACTTGACGACCGAGTTGCCTCGAGTCAGAGGCGGGAGCCCGTTTAAAGAATCGTTGACGTGGTGCCACCTGGACGAGGAGATCGGAGGAAGACGAGATCGGAGCAGCCGCAGCGGAGCGTGGGATGATGGTTAAAGAACGAAGCACTCGGATCATTCGGTATAATCTTTCTACTCTCTTCACAGTTTGTTAGTTTAGCAATAATGGCAGATCCGGGTTAAAGTATACGATAGCGCCAGTTAAAAAGTTTTGTTCCGCATTTGGCGTCTGTAGACGGCCGGGGCGCTACCGTAGACTTATAGTGGTATCAGAGCCTCACCATTTTGCTTTACTAACTTGTGCTAACGCGTTTAAAACATCGATCGAACCGAATATCGAAAATCGCAAAATTTCCATTCTGAGTTTCTGTCGATTTTAAAAGGGTTCCAAAATTAATTTTACACATCACAGTAAATTCAGCAGGGTTTTATAAGCACACCGTACAAATTTGGGCACGTGATTCGACAAGACAACCGCGGAATCGCGGTCAAACCTATGGTTTGACCGTGCATCCGCGGCCATTCTGTGAGATCGTGGCCCCAAATTTGTACAGTGGGTTCTTGTCTGGAAATTGGGGTTTTTGGTATATATCTTTTGGGCCCAGATTTTGTTACTGTTCAACAGATGTTCGTGGGGCCCACTTCGTGATATTTAGTCGATCAAAATTTAAACATGTTAGTTTATAGTGCTTACATTATATCTCCGACCGGGAATGTCATTGGATCGGTAAACCGCGTCTGATTGCTATAGTTCTTTTAGACGGGTTTGCGAACGTGACATTCGCGTTGATGTTCTGTGTTGTGCTGTGATGTTGCGGATTTGTCGTGGTGGATAGCAGTATGCAATGGTAGTGCAGTTTGCATTTATTTGTACATTTGATATTGCGGGGCGAGCGTCCAACATGTGGACTGCCGTCACTGCATGTTGTATAATATTCTTTTGGGGCACGACCGGGTCGAGGTCGATGTACCCATTGTATATATTTTTCATTTCTGTACTAGGTTTTACCCCGCGATGGAGTGCACGGATAGCCGGGTTCGGGAGGGCAACGGGTCCGCATCTCATGGTTTTGAGAGGCAGAGGAGCCTCAATCTAGAATTGGCAGACTATTCGCTGCACTCGTGGGGGTACAGGTTGACCCAAGGAGGGGTGCTCAAGCTACCGAATTCCATGAAGTGCAGGGTGGTCCATTCACTTTGCTGTAGGGGGCTGCCTCGCTTCAGGTTTTGGAGGGTAACTTGCCTCACCCGTAGGGGTCTAGGTTTCATTGCACAGGCTATCCACACGACCAGGGGAACGTCGGGTTTCAGCAGCGGCTCTGTGAAACCCGGGATCCCAGATTATCTGTATTGTTCTGTGATGCTTATTACTTTTCTGTAATGTTGCATATTATCATGCCTGGAGCGATTATTGTATATTGGTTTATATACTATTAGATGTTGTATATGTTTTACACCCGTGCTAGTCCAGTCCCCGCTCTGTCGTTAGTTAAGTAACCTAACGGATGATGACGGGACCCAGTGACGAATGCGGATGGCATATACGTACATTTTATTTTCGTTCTTTTCTGGTGTGATTGATTGATGGGACTGCGTTGATTCTGATCAATGCAAAGTAAAGCAAACCTGCTTGCAGTTGTTGGAACAAATTTAAAAAGTGTTATTGCAAAGACGTTTCCTTTTGTTTTGCATAGTGATATTCGGTTGGAATATCCTGCACCTCATTCGACGGGGCAAGGGCCAATATCCCTTCACCGGGACTGACCCCTTGAGCAGAAGTTTGCGTCAGGGTAATAACTTCACTATAGTCGATTACAAGTTGCTTTGCATAGCGGTATTCAGTGGAATATCCTGCACCTCATTCCACGAGGAAAGAGCCAAGATCCCTTTACCGGGAGTGACCTCTTTAGCAAAGGTTTTCGCCACTATATTTTAAAAAGCTATCAGGTTCCTTCAGCGATATCAAGTTCACTACGTTAAAGGTTTTTCGCCAAAAACCAGTCGTAGCCCTCCGTCACTTCTTTTGGGTATTCAGTAGTATTCAAGCTATGTATTTTGACCTAACGCCAAGGCATAGTGTTTGGTAGCTGCTGGGTATTCATTTGTTGCATAGATAGATGAGTTGGTTTGGTACAGCCGTTCTGCCATTTTGACCTAACGCCAAGGGCATGTGCGGGTGGGTTCAAATTAACAAGATAGTGACGGGTAGAACTTGGCATGTGACTTATGACATTTTGACCTAACGCCAAGGTTATAAGAGCATGGGGCAAAAATCATATCGGGAGTTTCTAAAGAAACTGAAACTTGCCAAGTATGCGCATACCTTCTGGAGTATGAGTAACGTGGATGCATTCTATCACGTTATCATGCGATGAGAGTTGGATCCCGATTCCCACTGATGAGTTGGTTTACTCTTTGGGTGATCCCGATTGATTCTTCTTTCAGGTTTGGAGGAGAATTTGACAGGACAGTGGGAGGTTTCCGGATTAGATAAAGTGATAACCATTCTGATCTAGGTTAGAGTGCACACAGAGTGTTTCTTTTTTCTCTCTCTTTGGCAGCGACCTTTGACCGACCCTAGACTATGACTCAGTGACCAAGTTGACCGAACCTTCTTAAAATACTGGCTTTTGGATTGTCCGAGTTGCATAAGTCATTGCCACTCCTTCTTCTACCCTTTGCATTTCTCAGAACACCCGTATTACTACGGACATCCACTTCCATTGGATAGATCCATCGCATGGTTATATACAAACTCGGAGGGATTTCTTCTAGGATGGATCAAGGTTCAGGAGAAATAGAATTGGTTTATTCAGTTGTCTTTTATTATCACCTTCTCTCAGGTTGCGAGGGCTCCTTGGTTTAGGAGAGTACATCTATTACGCTTATTGGATAGTCTAATTCCAAACCATAGGCAGGTGCCGAAGGGTAGGGAATGAAGAAAACAAATTAGCTTAAGTAGGGTGTGCAGAAGGTAATATGTAAAGACAAAATAAAGGGATTAGAAAGAGGGCAAAGTAAGTTGCGACTATTATCATTCACGACCAAACCGCGTACTTCATCGCCACTCCTATTTCACCTTTAAAAGAATAAGGTATTATTCAGTTGTCTTTTATCATCACCTTCTCTCAAGATGCGAGTACTCCTTGGTTTAGGAGGGTACACCTATTATGCTTACTGGATAGTCTTCTTCCAAACCATAGGCTGGTGCCGAACGGTAGGTTAGGAAGAAAACCATTTAGCCTAACGATGGTGTACAGAAGGTAATGACTAAAGACAAATAAAGGGATTTGGAGAGATAGAAAAGAAATATACGGTTATAGTCATGAATTGGATTATGGAAGAGGCATTACTGGGAATACCAAGTTACCCCTACGAAACATTTTCATGTTTCAGTGCATTGTTAAAAGAAAACTGTTTTCCCGATTAGATACTTACTCCAAGGGTATGTATTTACCAGGTTTCATTCTCATATCTGTATGGTTTTACAGATGATGAGCGGGAGTAAGTTATTAGGAATTAGGTGATTATCCTCATTATATCGGAATTCGTTGTAATTGGTGATATTTGAGGAAATCGCCAGGGTACAGTTTTCCACCTACGACGCACAGGTTTTGAGTTGTTTAACTCAGCGGACTTATACAGAGTATTGTATGTTGTCCAAGTGTCCATCAGGACAAAGGGGTAGGTCCTCGTACCATGTTCTGTTTACTTATGACTTCTTTAGTATTTAGACAAGTGTTTCGTAGAAATACAAGGTCTAAGTTTTGACAAGTTGTGGGTATAAGAATAAAGTAGAGAACCAGGTATCACAAGTATCGGGATTCTTCAAAGAGATCGAAGATGTAGATTCTTGTGATTGGTATTCAGATGATAGTGATGGTTTTGAGAAACGTGTTTCTCTTTCAGGTTACTCATAATTGGATGGATTCCTAAGTTGAGTAATGCTAATTAGCCTCTTTCTATTAAGATGATATGCACAGGAGACAGCTGCATGATTTGAATCTGGTTCCAATTAAATAAGTGACAAAGTTTCTATATTAGATATATAATGGATCATACCTTAAAAGATGTTAATGTACGGGGAGTTGTCCAGCTTATGCTTAAAACCAGACTCTGGATAACTCAGGGCACGTTTCTGTAATGGCTGTTTGTGGGTTGACCCTGGCTATGACGAGGGTTGATTTTCTACCATCTGGAAGATCAATAGTGATATTGTTCTTGACTCGCCACAATTTTAGTAAAATGGATTTTCTTTCAGAAAACAGTAGTGGGAGTATGGTAGAACTGGAAGTGATTCCAGAACCGCAAACGATTATGGAAAATTTAATAGGACCTATATATTCAATCCGGTTTGACATTCCAATAGCCACTCCGCAGATATGGTGGGTAACCTCAGACACCCGAGAGGTACTCCGGTAGCCTCAAGGACGGTGACAGGGAGGTTCTTATCTACCCAGACTTGACACTACTGTTGTTCCAGGCTATGAGACCCGGTAGGAGGGTTGTCGTAGTCAGTGGGAGCATCGGAAGCATAGTGGGCAAGATTCTTATATCTATTTATAGACTTGAGCAGTTATAGCGGAGATGGATCATCTATTTTTGATGTGACAGTCATGGGTCTGACTTCAATCAGAATAAGGGATGGATCTGTTAAGAAGGTAGTAGGGTGTGATGTCATGGTATCTGGATGGCATACACCGAGTAGGAAGTAAAATTCCTATACTACGATCGGTTGTACTATGGTCGTCACACAGTTGTCTCTCCAGACAGGATATGGATATAATATTTGACATTCTGGTTTCTAGATCTATGGTTTTAGATCTGGATTTGGGTAGTTTCCCAATGTGGGTACTTTGACAGTATTCTAATGGTTTTTAGAATAGATGACTCCTGGCATAGTGGTGTACCTGTAGGTTATGGAGTCACCCTCTCTAAAGGTGTCTTACAGACTAAAGAGGAGAGGGATGGGCATGATTGACAGATCACTTGCTTAGGCAATTGAGTCAATCATGAGATGTCAAGTACCACACCAGATGTTGTTTTTGCACTAGATGCAATAAGTTTGTATTAATCCAATCATGGAGAAATATAAGGAAGCAGTTTTAGAACATAAGTGCATGTTCTACGGATTTGATGACGGCAGCCTCCTTCGGGAGACGATTATCATTCCAGGCTTCAAAGGTGACATGGATAACAGAGTGATTGTCAGAGTTATAGTTTTCCCTCTGACGAAAGGGGGCAGTATTATGGACAGGTGGTCCAAGAGGATATTGTGGGTGGCATGGTGCAGGATACTGATTAGGTTCAGTGATTGATACATTCTAAGAAGTTTGGATTTGGAGTTCATTTATGAACTAGGACCCATCAGATATCCAGACATATTCTAAGACAGGTATTACTCAATTCGGGAGATGGCTTTCTCCGCGAACTTGAGATTTAGAGAGATATAGAAAGAAACATCTAGGCGGATCCACTCACTGAGGCTATTTCTCGAACACAATAGTTTTACAAACGGGCTTTGTGAAACTGATTAGTAGAGAAGTTGGATGTTCGGTTTCACACGGGCTGTGAGTAGTCGACATCGCAATAATTAGCCTTGAGTGCAAGTGGGAGATTGTTGGAGATAGTGCCCTCAGAGTCAATTATTGGATCGCAGGCAAGTGATTGCAATGATTGCGGAGGACCTATTCCGGTAGGACAGTCTTACTCGAGATGATAGTATGCTATCTGGTTTGCCTTTATCAGTCGTGTACATGTTCAGGTGACTGATTACAAGTTACACTTTGATAGAGCCCTTAGGATCTTGCTTTACCACCAACAGTATGATGGCGATCATATACGTGAGAGTTGGGTGGTTTATACGCATATCCTTAATTGTGGTCCCTAGTCATGGGAGTTTCGAGACAGGGCATCGATACTCCGGAGTGGACTAGTGTATACAGTCGAGACCCCGTCGAGGGGCGGTGGCCGGTCTCACAAGCCACTGGTGTCAGTTGGATCACCTTAGATGTATACAGGTGCTCATTGGGTTATGAGTACACCGGACAGGACTCGCCGGGAATCTTCTAGTTAGTACTATACCTATCGTCAGATAGCAGTTCCTTGGTGACATGTGTACAGGTTAGTTCATCGACCTGAGGTCGTCATTTGTCTCGTGTGAGTACCCACTGTGCTTTGATTTATACCCTACCACGGCTCAAAGGAGTCGTGCAAACAGGTAGCTTTTGGGTACAGTCCCGAGCCATATGGAGGCACGTGAGCGGATCGGCAGGGGATTCGTCTCTCCCGGTATTGGGGGCGAGATCGTGCTGTGTCTAGGAGAGCCATTACACAAAGCCTACGGCCGTGGCAGGAGATTTACTGGTAGGTACTCTAGTAGTATCTCAGGGTGTTATTGGGCTACACTCCGACACGACTTATACTGCTATTGGGGGTCTGACGTTACAAGCCCCCTAGGAAGATATGCGATACTCATTGACGAACGGACCGGACTGTATATACGTTGTCACTGTTAGGCTCAGTAGGGTTTCTGGATGAGTTCGCTCATCGGCCTCCCTTGAGGTCAGTCCATGGGCAGCCGTTAAGCATAGCTAGTGCCGATGACGGTTTATGGTTAAACCCACTGCCAGGGTACTGACGAGTCATTAGAGTCCCCCACAGACAGTTTCCCAAGTTCGGACGAAACGTTGTAGAGGCCGTATGGTTTTATGGCAGGGTTCGGAAAATGCACGTGCGTTTACGCACGTGTTATATTTCGGGCAGATAATACTGGTGGGCTTTGGTTTAAGCCGGATCCGAGTATTATATTGAGTAGATATAATATCTTTGTCTCAGTTGCATTTGTATTCGGTCGTAATAAAAATGCGGGTATATTTTTACGGTTACGGGGTTATCCTGAAATTCGTTTCGGGATCACTTTTGGAAGTTGCCAGTTTCCAGTTTTCTATCAGCCGTCTTTTAATATTCGGTTAAAGACGGATTTATCTTTTCTTGGATGAGGGTGTATCATGCTTCTAGAAGGTTTTAGAAATGGTGACTAGGATGATGAGGTGGCGGATGACTCATCGTTGCATTTATTGTGTACACACCTTGTGTTCACACTAGATATTTATCCTTAATGTCACCTCCCCCTCTCCTACACTCACCCCCCCCACTCCTATATAATGGCCGGCCCCTCCCCTCTCTCTCACTTACTTGAGATTCATTTGTAAAAGGATTATGATAGTTTTGTTGGAGATAGTGCCCTCAGAGTCAATTATTGGATCACAGGCACGTGATTGCAATGATTGAGGGAGGACCTATCCCGGTAGGACAGTCTTACTCAAGATGATAGTATGCTATCTGGTTTATCTTTATCATCGTGTACTACTTTAGGTGACCTTACGAGTCGCTATTACACGTTGATAGAGCCCCTAGGATTCTTGCTTGACTACCAGCAGTATAACGGCGATCATATACATGAGAGCTGGAGTCTATAAGCACATCCTTAAAAGGTCCCTAGTCGTGGGAGTTTCGAGACAGGGCATCGATTCTCCTGAGTACACTAGTGTATACAGTCGAGACCCCGACGAGGGGCGGTGGCCGGTCTCACAAGCCACTGGTGTCAGTTGGTTCACCTAAGATGTACAAAGGTGCTCATTAGGTTATGAGTACACCGGACAGGACTCGCCGGGAACCTGCTAGTTGGTATTATACCTGACGTCAGATAGCAGTTCCATGGTGACATGTGTACAGGTTAGTTCATCGACCTGAGATCGTCATTTGTCTCGTGTGAGTTCCCACTGTGCTTTGATTACTACCCTACCACGGCTCAAAGGAGTCGTGCAAACAGGTTTTAGTTGGGTACAGTCCCGAGTCACATGGAGGCAGTGAGCGGATCTGCAGAGGTTCGTCTCTCCCGGTATTGGGGGTGAGGTCGTGTTGTGTCTAGGAGAGCCAGAACAAGAAAAGTCCTTGGCCAAGGCAGGAGATTTACTGGTTGGTATTCCAGTAGTATCTCGGGGTGTTATGGGCTGTACTCCGACACGACTTGTACCGCTTTTGGGGGTCTGACTTTTACCAACCCCCTAGGCCCGCCATGCGATGCTCATAGACGAACGGACCGGACTGTACGGATATTGTCACTGACAGGCTCAGTAGGGTGTCAGGATGAGTTCGCTCATCGACGTCCCTTTTGGTCAATAGCTGGTGGCCCGTCACGTATGGCTTATACCTCTGACGTGCTAGTGGTTAAATCCACAGCCATAGTATTGACGAGTCTTTACAGTCCACCACACATAGTTACTCAAGTTTCGGGCGAAACGCTGTAGAGGCCGTATAGAGATATGGCAGGTTCGATCAGATACGTGCGGTATTGCACGGATCGTGATCGGACGGTTTTTACTAGCCGGCTTTGGCTTAAGCCGGATCCTAGTATTAGATAGTGTAGTTTTGTCTCTTTGCATTTGTGTTCAGTGGGAATACAAATGCGGGCATGTATATGCAGTAGTGAGGTTTTCCTGTAATTTATTATGGGATCACTTTTCTGTAGTTGCCAGTTTGCATTCCGTTCCGGCCTGTTTTCCTTTGTTCCTTCACGGCCGGACTTTCGATGGAGGGGGTTATTTGCAGTTTGCAAATGACTTTTTAGTGGAGGGGTTTCTTGCTTATGTGTGAGGCATCATGATAGTTTATTCATCATGAGATTCCTTTTTGGTCTCATCCTTTGCCTTTTTGAGATTGGAAATGAAAAGATTGAATTGTGAGATGAGTGTTACATTATTCTTGCATTATCTTTTTCCTTTCTTATTTTGTGATGGATTCATGTTTTTTTCCCACCCACTACATGAGAGGGGCCGGCCATATTGAGGGAGAAGAGAGAGCTTCACTTTTGTGTAAGGGAAATTGATACATCTCATTTTAGGCTTGCTCACAAAATCCTTCTCACCTCTCCAAAGTTTATATTGATTCCTCCACCATGGCAACTACACTAAACCCCAAAGAGACAACCATTCAACACTTGTCTACAACATCCCTTGGACGCGTCGGCTAGCCAACTTCGCGCCCGAGTTGCCTCGGTCCAGAGGTGGGAGCCCGTAAAAGTATTCGGCTACGTGGTTCCCTTTCCGACGAAGACGTGACAGACGGAGATTCCGCAGGAGATTGGATGGAGACGAAGACCGAAGGACACGAATCGCTTGGTATAGCTTCTCTACTCTTTTCTTGTTTGCTAGTAGCTAGGTTAATGGCCCGATCAGGGTGAAAAGTGCGCGTTGGTGCTGGTACAATAGTTTTTGAAAGTTTTTGTTTCCGCGTTTCCGGCGTCGGTTCGACGGCCGGGGCACCGCCGCGGACTTACATTGGTATCAGAGCCACGCCATTAACCTAGCCTAGCTTGTTCTAGTGTGTTTACATGTTCGATCAAACGGATTTTCCGAAAACCCATTTTCATTTGCACAGTTTTCTGTCAAAATTTTTTTGGCACCAAAATTTTTTCAGTACATTGCAGTGACATGTGCAGGGAATTCTAAGCATTCTGTGAAAATTTGGTAGCGTGATCTCACTATTCCACCGCGGAACCGCGGCCAAACAAACGTATTTGCGGCGGTTCCGCGGTCATTTTTACTATTCATTGGACCAAATTTTTGCAGTGAGCTCCTGGGTTGAAAATGGGGTTTTTGGAATATTCTTTTCAGGCCTAGACTCTCTTTAAGTGCTACAGTAATGCTTGGGGCCCACTTCGATAAATTTGATCGATCGAAAATTTTAAACACATTAGTTTACAGTATTTACATTATATCTGCGACCGTGAATGTCACTTGATCGGTAAATCCTGTCTAACTGCTATAGCCCGGTTAGACGGATTTGAGAACGTGGCATTCACGTTGATGTTCTGTGATTGTGCTGTGTTGTTGCGGATCGGTCGTGGGGGATAGCCTGGTTGCAGAATTAGTATAGTTTTGTTGTATTATGTACATTGGATTTTGCGGGGCGAGCGTCCGACATGTGGACTGCCGTCACTGCCTGTTTGTATTATTCTTTTGGGACACGACCGGGCCGAGGTCGATGTACCCGTTGTATTTATATTTTACTTTCTATACTAGGATTATCCCAAGAAGTGGTGCACGGATAGCCGGGTTCTAGAGGGCAACAAGCCCGCATCTCATGGCATTGAGACGGAGGGGGCTTTACTCTAGAATTGGCGGGCTGTTCGCTGCACTCGTAAGGGGTATAGGTTGACCCAGGAGGGGTGCCCAAGTTACCGGATTCCGTGAAGTGCCGGGTGGTCCATTCACGTTGCTGAAGGGGGCTGCTGTCACGTCCCGAAAGTACGGAACATGACCGGCACTTTAACTACGAGACGTCTTGAGACGTCCGTAATCTAAGTAAGCCGAAAACCCAGAAATCCAAACCAAGAAAAGTAGTAGAGTGAAGGAAAACCAATTTAAAACAAGTAGTTTTAATAGCATAAGCCGAATTAGGCGGTTTTAAAAACATCAAAAATTTCCCGAAAATTTCGGCAGAGTCTCCTTTGTAAATACTGGCCCCCAAATGGGATACAACATGAATAGTATACGAAATCAATAAAAAGGCATCCCCAAGCGGGAGCTAGCTCTTCGTCAATCGACGGTCACAACCACACAAGAAATTTAATATACAACGCCAAGGGCGAGGATCAAAATTCAAAAGGAAACTCAAAAACCATAAGAAAACCACATAAATACATCGCGCGACTCTAAGGTCGAAAGAATAAACATCACTGCTCTCTATCTCAAATAAATACATGTTTGGTTGATGGAACTTCTAGATACAACAGAATAATGATATACAAGATATATAATGGGGGTACGATACAAGTAAACCCACCTACTAGCAAATCACCCGAAGGAAACTATGCCCGCAAAGCCGTAATGAAACCTGTACGGCAAACCTGCAAGAAACTGGGGCACAACGGGGGTGAGTTGCCAACTCGTGAATAGAAAAATATCTACGCACAGAAATGCATAAATAACGCAACCTAGGTCAATGATCATAATATATCCTCAAATATATGTATAACATGCAGCCTATAAAAATGGCTAGGGTAATATCTAACCCGAATGTGATCTCATGTGCCCGTGTTAGTGCCTCAGGTAGCAATATATCATATGAATGAGGTATGAATGCACGGAACAGAATGCATGTACTTACGAAAACTGCTTTCATAAATCAGTGAGATTTCTGTATTTTTAAAGTGAGGTACCATAAATGAAATCAGCATAAAACAGTGCCCAGCATCGACACAAAACAAGTGTCCAAATATCTCGATATCTCTGTATCACAATCTCTGTACCTCAATATCTCAAAATCAATATCTAGGGTGCCGTCAATCCAGACCGGCCCCTACCATCCATCTCAAGACCACGACGGTATTCTCCGGATATCCGACGCGTCGGGTAATATCACCGGTCGGTAGTGCTCCCCTGCCGGGCTCAACGTCAACAACACATTCCTCTTGCCCCGGGGTACCGCACCGGGCCTACCATATACCTGAAACGGTTCCTCCACTCCTCGAATCGGGTCTCGAAATCCATCAGCAAACTCATGGTGGACGACTCATACATCATGGGAAAACCGCACTTTTTATTTTAAAAGAGAGAAAAGGTTTATTTATGTTTTTGCGGTTTTACTCCAAATCCAGAAAATCTCATGGGAATCCGAATCCAAAACCTCAATAACACGTAAAATAGTGAATATATGCATGAGAATCCATGAATGCGGCATAACAATGAATAACAGTATGTATGAAGTAGCAGGTAATAACTACAATGTCTAAACAATTAGCTAACAGGCTATATCAAGCAATAATATTTTCTAAGGTGTACGTGACATGGCAATTACCGATGAAGATGTGTGTGAGCCGGAAAGTAAGTGTACGTGGTACATACGCATCATCGGTAATGGTGCTGGTGTCCTAACAGCATGATATCAATAATGGAGTATGAAACATAATATAAGCATGCGATGCGAAGCGAACCACAATAATGAGCGGGAGCTGAATACTAGACGCAACTATAACTAATCTGCATTAATCTAATATAAGTCCTACAAATGGTGCCTTTTGAAATAACACGAATCATGGGGTTTTGGAAATAGGGGCTACAGTGTTTTTATGAAAAGATACATCTTTTGAAATATCCGTAGGATCCCTTGGGCTGTCTTTTAAAATACCCACGATTCGTTAGTTTTTGAAATAGGTAAGAATCGAATTTAATCTAACAACTAAACTAAACTAAAGGGCTAAGCTAATAAGCTGGACTACAGGTAAGGAAGCCGCCTAACATCTGAGTCGATATATATACATACCTGTATATATATTAGTCGGTGATCCCGCCTCAATAATATCATATCCGATACCATATCTATAATCAGACATCCCAAGTCAAGAGTGCGGATCAATCATCAAAATATAGCTCGTACGTAAATCCGTCGTACGGCATCCCCAAATCTGGGTACGGGTTAATATCATATTCATCACACTATTCATCTAGTATCCTCTTTATCCAAGATTATAGTCCAGGGTACTGACCTATGTCTAGTACAATACTAATATCATCAATATAGTCATGATCTGACTACTGATCCACAGTCTCGTACAAACCGATATCACAACCACAAAAAAAACTCATCGACTCAGCTCAATTCCAAGTATCGTCCTCATATCCGTATGTGAACACATAGTCCCATACCCATGTGATCACATAACTATAAAGAATCCCATGAGCACATATAAATAGGAATGTATGCAAGTATGTATGTGTGTATGTGTAGTGCAACACTACCCTAGGGTTCGCAACACTAAAGTAATCCAACATACCAATATCCATCCTAACATCGTTATTAATCCTAAATAACATATATTAATTGTTGGTGTGTATACGCATCCGTATACACCACCACGGACTGCGGGGGTACTATACGCCATCCACCCGAATTCTCCCCGTAGATATAAATCTACTCACCTGGTCCTCGTTCGCCGGTGCCGACGTCGCCACACGCTTGCTTGTCGTCTCGAAGTCCACATGGGGTACCTACATATCATAACGCACCATACTGCATTAAAATCCGACTCATGACCAAAACGACGCACGAATCCCACATAGGTCAAAATCTATGGTTGCTTTCGCAAATCGACCCAAAAACCCTCGACGTCGGCGTACAAACGCCAAACCATCGAGAAAACTCCCAACACACTCATTTGCACATTCACGAACTCTAATTTTAATATAAAATAGGTTAAAATTCACAAAAACCCCAATTTCACTTAAAAAGTCATTTTTCCGAAAATCTAGCAAGCACAATTCGGCGTTTTTGTACAAAACATGATGTTTTTACAATTCTAGTGACCAAGATGATAACTTAATATCTTAATTATGCCATAGAAACCATTACGTAAATTTTAAACCCACAATTTAATTCGATTTCAAAAACCTAGTTTGCAATATTAACCAATTTTAACAATTTTATAGCAAAATGCACAAACTACAATCTAGCTTGGATTTTCATGAACTAAAGTATTAAAATACACTTAATAATGTTAATGAAGTCATGAAAAAACCTAATTATATTTTTCTCATAATCAAATTCATGGTTTACAAAAACCTAGCTAGCAATATAGCTTAAATATTACAATTCCAAACTAACAATTTGCAACTAGAAATTTGATTAGGTTTTCATTTCACAATATGAAGAACTACAATTGCAACCACAATTACATAAACAAAAACCTAACTTGAATTTCATAAACCCTTACTAAGTTTTTCCAAACATACAATTAAACCCAAATTAATAACTAATAATGCTTGATTTAAGGTATTCAAACAACAATTTAACAAAAGGTCTTGATTTATACCTCACAAGATCAAGGATCTAGCATGCAATTTCTATCCTCCAAAAGTAGCTTCCATGCTCCTAGATCCATGTAAGTTTGGCTAATGAGAAATGGGTAGGGGTTGGATTTGGATTTTGGGATTTATTTGATGGATTTTGAGGCAATTTTTGAAGCAAAAGAGATGGAAAATGGGGGAAAAAGATGGGGCTGTTGTAGCAGAATTTCGGCTGTGGAGGGATTGGGGATAAGTGTGGGGGAGTTGTGGAAAAGAATCCAAGTCAAAGCCCCTTCCAAATTACCATAATACCCCCACCTACTTTACTATATATAAAAACCTTATTTTAACCCATTTCTCACATGATTTAAGGTCAAAAAGAGGGAAATAAAATTCTTGGGCTGCTACAATAGTGTGGGGCCGGCCAAGGGGAGTGAGGGTGAGTGTGAGAGACTTTACAAAAAAATTCTATGCAAAAAGACCCCCCACAATACCATATTTGCAAGTTTTAGTTCAAAATAACTATATTTTTGTTTTCCATATAATAAATCAATTAAAACTTGAAATAAAATACTAAAAATTTATATTACAACTAGATTTTAATTAACATGATTGTAAAGATTAAAATTAGCCCATTTAAATTTGTATTTATCGATAATTTAATGTATTTTCTTACCGGCTTAAAATAATATTAAAATAATTAATTTCGGAAAATTTTTCAGAAAATTTGAAATTTCAGCAGTGGCTCAATAAACACCAAATACTAGCAATTACATAGCTAGAATATGTATATTTAATTTTATAATAAAGATATTTGCATTTTGACTTTTTACAGAAAACCCCCTTATTTTACCGTTTTTTCGAAATTTCACCGAAACGATTTTCAAAACGTTACAATCTTCCCCCTTAAAGAAATTCGGTTCCCGAATTTAAATTAAAACTTCCCCCAAATACTAAAATATTTCAGCCAAAACCATCAAATCGCCGGGGCTCCGAAATCATAAATACATAAAACAAATCGTAGCGCAACGCATGCGCATGAAAAATGAGCATATAACTCAAATCAGAACTCCGTCAAGCATCCCGCAATCATCGGAGTCATGGGGAAGACATCAATACCAAATCCAAAGTAAAACCAATATGATATAACTCGAAACTATACATGTAAAATATATTCAGGTACTGTCCTCTGACTAGTCCTGCTCAGTACGAAAACACATAGCAATATCATAAGAACGTACTGCTCTATAAGAAAAATCAATCCCCAAAATACGCGTATGAATACTACGTGCGTCTTGTGCGCACGGAAATCAAAATCCAAATATGTGCCATACATATGCACAGAAACAACATCTAAGTGTATCGGGTGTGCCCGAAACATCTGTCATAGGCAACATGTGTGCCTGACAGCAAAATCAGGTGCATCTGACATGCACGAAAAATCTCAATTTAGTGCATCTGGTGTGCACCAAAATCACACTTCAAAACATGCGCCCAACATGCGCGAAAATCCAAATCAGGTGCATCCATCGTGCACGAAATCATGAAATCCAATATCAAGTGCCGAACATGCGCAAAATCAAATCAGGTGCACAAGGTGCACAAAACAAATATCGAACATCACCATCGAAATCAAAGTCCAATGCATCTAAGTGCACAAAAGGCGTATCACTGCACTGCAAGCATATATAAACTATACAGAGTGCAGGAACCAAATCGTGTGCGTGCATACGCACAAAATCAACTCAAATGTCTAAAACCGTAAAATCACAAACATGTGAAACCCAAGCACGAAAACGATATCAAGTGCAACACTGTGCAAGGATCGTAAATTCTCAATCATCAAAATCAAATCATGCGAATAAATTACCCAAAACATCGAAATCAATAATGGCGGAATAGTACCGCTCAAGTGCATCCTCTAAGAATCTCGGGCCAACTGTCGCGGTCACTAGTGGGATGTCTCGTCGATGATCATGGACTCTGGCATGCTGGTGTGCGTAACAATGACCACTCCTGGGTCAAGGTCTTCACTGTGAATTACCAATCTCTCGGTCCATCGGCTCATCGGCCCTATCAGGTGTGCTAACGGGGATGATCCCATTCTGGCACTTCTCTGGTCATCTCTCGGTCAATCATCGCGACAACTCGTAAGACAGCATATCACTGGCGTCGGCCTCTGGCTCTCTGAATGTACGTGACACATCTGAACCTGGGTGCAAGTATCATTGCAGCAATGTCCTGGAAGGAATCCTGCTCACGGTCTCTTCCATGTCTCGTCTCTGCCAACTGTCCCGAAGTCATCGTCCTTTCCTATATCTGCATCTTGTTCCGGAACGGCTGCATACCCATCGCGACTCCTTCTGGAAGGTATATCCAGTACTCTGCCTCGGCATGCGTATCGCATCTCTGATGTCGGCGGAGTGGAAAGTCGTCTTATCCATATCTTGTACGGACCTCTTTACTCAACTTTCTCTAATGTCGACTGCTTCGGACTCGTCTCATCGTGGCTACATGGACTGAGCTCCAACGGCTATCCTCATATCGGGAGTCTCCCAAGAAATGCATCTCACCACCTAGCATCCGAATTAAGTCGAGCCATCCGATCGAGTCATCGAAACTTCATAATCCCCCAAGAGCTCAACCTCTTGGGCACAGTTTAATAGTATCGAGTACATACCACAGCATCGGTAGTCCAGCCGTAGAAGGGCAAACCCAAGCCTCACTAACGGCGTCGTAGAACTGCCGCAAACTCGAAGGTTCAAAGGCTTTCACACGGTCATTAAGTCGAGTTAGGGTTTCATTCTTCTAGAGGGACCATAGAATTGCCTGCATGTCTTTCCGACTACTTTAAACTTGGAATAATAGGTTTCTGACATTCGATCGTCTCTGTCGACTCTCAACGTCTCTGCGTGAAGTCGTCTCTAGCTGGAATCAATCTATCTGATGACCTCGCATCGGGGTAGGCGAACGATCCACATGTCCTAGTCATTCATCCTCGATGACTAGCGACCTTCTATCATCTCTTAGTACAACTCGTTCTGCACTAACGCCAGCATCTGGGGCAATATCTCGTCGTTCGCAGCAATAACTGGATCGCTCGTCTGCACGCTGAATAGTGCCTCGACCATCATGAATAAGCAACACACCAACGGTCATCAAAATCTGGCTGACCTCTGTCAGTGGTCCAATCCTCTGATACTGATCGGCACGTCTGAGAAATCTCATAAAGGCGATCCGCCAAACGCTCGTGGCGCTGAAACACAGTAAAAAGACACATCTCCGCAATCGAGTGTCGCCGGAATTTCGCCCTGGTCAGTCCTCGTTCGTGACGAGCTCGTGATGACCGCAACTCTAGCTGTAGCTCTCCCTGCCCGTAATCGTGGCAGCAAAACCATAACCGGTACTGATGAGGCTAGATCGGAATGAATATAATACTGAGCAAAGAAATGTACATCCTAAGGCTTCTTAAGTGGAGTAGCGTATCGTAAATATGCCGCGGAACATACCCACGGTACGTCACTCTACTTTAGTCACCTATTCCATCAACCAAGGGTCATCCTTTGCTCTGAAGGTAAAACCTAACGCTCTGATACCAACTTTGTCACGTCCCGAAAGTACGGAACATGACCGGCACTTTAACTACGAGACGTCTTGAGACGTCCGTAATTTAAGTAAGCCGAAAACCCAGAAATCCAAACCAAGAAAAGTAGTAGAGTGAAGGAAAACCAATTTAAAACAAGTAGTTTTAATAGCATAAGCCGAATTAGGCGGTTTTAAAAACATCAAAAATTTCCCGAAAATTTCGGCAGAGTCTCCTTTGTAAATACTGGCCCCCAAATGGGATACAACATGAATAGTATACGAAATCAATAAAAAGGCATCCCCAAGCGGGAGCTAGCTCTTCGTCAATCGACGGTCACAACCACACAAGAAATATAATATACAACGCCAAGGGCGAGGATCAAAATTCAAAAGGAAACTCAAAAACCACAAGAAAACCACATAAATACAACGCGCGACTCTAAGGTCGAAAGAATAAACATCACTGCTCTCTATCTCAAATAAATACATGTTTGGTTGATGGAACTTCTAGATACAACAGAATAATGATATACAAGATATATAATGGGGGTACGATACAAGTAAACCCACCTACTAGCAAATCACCCGAAGGAAACTATGCCCGCAAAGCCGTAATGAAACCTGTACGGCAAACCTGCAAGAAACTGGGGCACAACGGGGGTGAGTTGCCAACTCGTGAATAGAAAAATATCTACGCACAGAAATCGCATAAATAACGCAACCTAGGTCAATGATCATAATATATCCTCAAATATATGTATAACATGCAGCCTATAAAAATGGCTAGGGTAATATCTAACCCGAGTGTGATCTCATGTGCCCGTGTTAGTGCCTCAGGTAGCAATATATCATATGAATGAGGTATGAATGCACGGAACAGAATGCATGTACTTACGAAAACTGCTTTCATAAATCAGTGAGATTTCTGTATTTTTAAAGTGAGGTACCATAAATGAAATCAGCATAAAACAGTGCCCAGCATCGACACAAAACAAGTGTCCAAATATCTCGATATCTCTGTATCACAATCTCTGTACCTCAATATCTCAAAATCAATATCTAGGGTGCCGTCAATCCAGACCGGCCCCTACCATCCATCTCAAGTCCACGACGGTATCCTCCGGATATCTGACACGTCGGGTAATATCACCGGTCGGTAGTGCTCCCCTGCCGGGCTCAACGTCAACAACACATTCCTCTTGCCCCGGGGTACCAAACCGGGCCCACCATGTACCCGAAACGGTTCCTCCACTCCTCGAATCGGGTCTCGAAATCCATCAGCAAACTCATGGTGGACGACTCATACATAATGGGAAAACCGCACTTTTTATTTTAAAAGAGAGAAAAGGTTTATTTATGTTTTTGCGGTTTTACTCCAAATCCAGAAAATCTCATGGGAATCCGAATCCAAAACCTCAATAACACGTAAAATAGTGAATATATGCATGAGAATCCATGAATGCGGCATAACAATGAATAACAGTATGCATGAAGTAGCAGGTAATAACTACAATGTCTAAACTATTAGCTAACAGGCTATATCAAGCAATAATATTTTCTAAGGTGTACGTGACATGGAAATTACCGATGAAGATGTGTGTGAGCCGGCAAGTAAGTGTACGTGGTACATACGCATCATCGGTAATGGTGCTGGTGTCCTAACAGCATGATATCAATAATGGAGTATGAAACATAATATAAGCATGCGATGCGAAGCGAACCACAATAATGAGCGGGAGATGAATACTAGACGCAACTATAACTAATCTGTATTAATCTAATATAAGTCCTACAAATGGTGCCTTTTGAAATAACACGAATCATGGGGTTTTGGAAATAGGGGCTACGGTGTTTTTATGAAAAGATACATCTTTTGAAATATCCGTAGGATCCCTTGGGCTGTCTTTTAAAATACCCACGATTCGTTAGTTTTTGAAATAGGTAAGAATCGAATTTAATCTAACAACTAAACTAAACTAAAGGGCTAAGCTAACAAGCTGGACTACAGGTAAGGAAGCCGCCTAACATCTGAGTCGATACATATACATACCTGTATATGTATTAGTCGGTGATCACGCCTCAATAATACCATATCCGATACCATATCTATAATCAGACATCCCAAGTCAAGAGTGCGGATCAATCATCAAAATATAGCTCGTACGTAAATCCGTCGTACGGCATCCCCAAATCTGGGTACGGGTTAATATCATATTCATCACACTATTCATCTAGTATCCTCTTTATCCAAGATCATAGTCCAGGGTACTGACCTATGTCTAGTACAATACTAATATCATCAATATAGTCATGATCTGACTACTGATCGACAGTCTCGTACAAACCGATATCACAACCACAAAACAAAACTCATCGACTCAGCTCAATCCCAAGTATCGTCCTCATATCCGTATGTGAACACATAGTCCCATACCCATGTGATGACATAACTATAAAGAATCCCATGAGCACATATAAATAGGAATGTATGCAAGTATGTATGTGTGTATGTGTAGTGCAACACTACCCTAAGGTTCGCAACACTAAAGTAATCCAACACACCAATATCCATCCTAACATCGTTATTAATCCCAAATAACATATACTAATTGTTGGTGTGTATACGCATCCGTATACACCACCACGGACTGCGGGGGTGCTATACGCCATCCATCCGACTTCTCCCCGTAGATATAAATCTACTCACCTGGTCCTCGTTCGCCGGTGCCGACGTCGCCACACGCTTGCTTGTCGTCTCGAAGTCCACATGGGGTACCTACATATCATAACGCACCATACTGCATTAAAATCCGACTCATGACCAAAATGACGCACGAATCCCACATAGGTCAAAACCTATGGTTGCTTTCGCAAATCGACCCAAAAACCCTCGACGTCGGCGTACAAACGCCAAACCATCGAGAAAACTCCCAACACACTCATTTGCACATTCAGGAACACTAATTTTAATATAAAATAGGTTAAAATTCACAGAAACCCCAATTTCAATTAAAAAGTCATTTTTCCGAAAATCTAGCAAGCACAATTCGCCGTTTTTGTACAAAACATGATGTTTTAACAATTCTAGTGACCAAGATGATAACTTAATATCTTAATTATGCCATAGAAACCATTACGTAAATTTTAAACCCACAATTTAATTCGATTTCAAAAACCTAGTGTGCAATATTAACCAATTTTAACAATTTTATAGCAAAATGCACAAACTACAATCTAGCTTGGATTTTCATGAACTAAAGTATTAAAATACACTTAATAATGTTAATGAAGTCATGAAAAAACCTAATTATATTTTTCTCATAATCAAATTCATGGTTTACAAAAACCTAGCTAGCAATATAGCTTAAATATTATAATTCCAAACTAACAATTTGCAACTAGATATTTGATTAGGTTTTCATTTCACAATATGAAGAACTACAATTGCAACCACAATTACATACACAAAAACCTAACTTGAATTTCATAAACCCTTACTAAGTTTTTCCAAACATACAATTAAACCCAAATTAATAACTAATAATGCTTGATTTAAGGTATTCAAACAACAATTTAACAAAAGGTCTTGATTTATACCTCACAAGATCAAGGATCTAGCATGCAATTTCTATCCTCCAAAAGTAGCTTCCATGCTCCTAGATCCATGTAAGTTTGGCTAATGAGAAATGGGTAGGAGTTGGATTTGGATTTTGGGATTTATTTGATGGATTTTGAGGCAATTTTTGAAGCAAAAGAGATGGAAAATAGGGGAAAAGGATGGGGCTGTTGTAGCAGAATTTTGGCTGTGGAGGGAGTGGGGAGAAGTGTGGGGGAGTTGTGGAAAAGAATCCAAGTCAAAGCCCCTCCCAAATTACCATAATACCCCCACCTACTTTACTATATATAAAAACCTTATTTTAACCCATTTCTCACATGATTTAAGGTCAAAAAGAGGGAAATAAAATTCTTGGGCTGCTACAATAGTGTGGGGCCGGCCAAGGGGAGTGAGGGTGAGTGTGAGAGACTTTACAAAAAAATTCTATGCAAAAAGACCCCCCACAATACCTTATTTGCAAGTTTTAGTTCAAAATAACTATATTTTTGTTTTCCATATAATAAATCAATTAAAAATTGAAATAAAATACTAAAAATTTATATTACAACTAGATTTTAATTAACATGATTTTAAAGATTAAAATTAGCCCATTTAAATTTGTATTTATCGCTAATTTAATGTATTTTCTTACCGGCTTAAAATAATATTAAAATAATTAATTTCGGAAAAATTTTCAGAAAATTTGAAATTTCAGCAGTGGCTCAATAAACACCAAATACTAGCAATTACATAGCTAGAATATATATATTTAATTTTATAATAAAGATATTTGCATTTTGACTTTTTATAGAAAACCCCCTTATTTTACCGTTTTTTCGAAATTTCACCGAAACGATTTTCAAAACGTTACAGCTGCCTTGCTTCAGGTTTTGGCGGGTAACTTGCCGCGCCCGTAGGGGTCTAGGATTTCATTGCACAGGCTATCCACATGACCAGGGGAACGTCGGGTTTCAGTAGCGGCTCTGTGAAACCCGGGGATCCCAGATATCTGTATTATTCTGTGATGTTATATTTTATCACGTCTTGAGCGAAAATTATATATTTTATATATACTAGTAGATGTTGTATATGTTTTGCATCCGCGCTAGTCCAGTCCCCGCTCTGTCGTTAGTTAAGTAACCTAACGGGTGATGACGGGACCCAGTGGCGAATGCGGATGGCATATACGTACATCATTATTTTCGTTCTTTTGTGGTGTGATCAATTGATGGGACTGCGTTGATTCGGATCAATGCAAGATAAACAAACCTATTTTGATGTTGTTGGAACATTTTTCAAAAAGCTGTTATTGCAAGGGCGTTCTCTTTTGTTTTGCATCGTGGTATTCAGTTGGAATATCCTGCTCCTCAGTCGACGAGGCAAGGGCCGAGATCCTCTCACCGGGAGTGACCCCTTGGACAGAAGTTTGAGTCAGGGCAATAACTTCACTATAGCCATTTACTTTTGTTTTGCATCGTGGTATTCAGTTGGAATATCCTGCACCTCATTCTACGGAGAAAGAGCCGAGATCCCTTCACCGGGAGTGACCTCTTTAGCAAAGGTTTTCGTCACTATATTTTTCGAAGCTATCTGGTTCCTTCAACGATATCAAGTTCATTACGTTAAAGGTTTTCGCCAGAAACCATTCGTAGCCCTCCGTCGTTTCAGACGGGTAGCACGTAGTATTCATGCTATGTTTGTTGGCCTTCGTCAAGGCATAGTGTATGGTAGCTGCTTGTCACCTTTCTACTGCATAGATAGATGCGTTGGTTTGGGACAGTCGTATAGCCTTATTGGCCTTCGTCAAGGGCTTGTACGGGTGGGTTCAAATTAACCTGGATAATGACGGGTAGAACTTGACATGCGACTTATGATTTGTTGGCCTTCGTCAAGGTCATAAGAGCATGGGGCAAAAATCCACATCGGGAGTTTCTAAAGAAACTGAAACTTGCCAGATATGCGCATACCTTCTGGAGTGTGATAACGTGAGCGGATTCTGTCACGTTATCATGTGATGATAGTTGGATCCCGATTCCCACTGATGAGTTGTTTTACTCCTCGGGTGATCCTGGCTAATTCTTCTTTTAGGCTTGGAGAAGAATTTGACGTTACAGTGGGAGGTTTCCAGATTAGATAAAGTGATAACCATTCTGATCTAGGCTAGAGTGCACGCTGAGTGTTTCTTTTCTCTCTCTCTTTGGCAGCGACCATTGACCCGACCCTAGACTATGACTCAGTGACCAAGTTGTCCGAACCTTCTTAACACTGGCTTTTGGATTGTCAGAGTTGCAAACCTCATTGTCACTCCTACTTTTACCCTTTTCTCCAGGACACCTCGTATTACTACGAACGTCCACTTCCATTGGACAAAACCATCGTATGGTTATATACGAACTCGAAGGAATTCGAGGATGGTTTCCGGTTCTGTAGAAAACGAATAGGACTATTCAGTTGTCTTTTCTTTTCACCTTCTCTCAGGTTGCGAGTACTCCTTGGTTTAGGAGTAGTACACCTATTACGCAAATTGGATAGTCTTCTTCCAAACCTTAGGCTGGTGCCGACCGGTAGGGAATAAAGAAAACCAATTAGCCTAAACGGTGTACAAAAGGTATTAAGTTAAGACAAAGAAAGGGATTAGTAAGAGGGCAAAGTAAATTGCGACTACTATTCACGACCAAACCAAGTATTTCTTCGCCAATCCTAAATCACCTTTGTATTTTTCTCCAGGACACTCCGTATCTCTACGAAGATCCCAGTTTATTGGATAATCCATCGTATGGTTATATACGAACTCGAAAGGAACTTGTTCCAGTTCGGAGATGGATCCTGGTTCAGGAGAAATAGGAATAAAGTTCATTCGGTTGTCTTTTATCTTCACCTTCTCTCGCATTACGAGTGCTCCTAGGATTAGGACAGTACACCCATTATGCTTATTGGATAGTCTTCTTCCAAACCATAGGCTGGTGCCGAACGGTAGGGAAGGAAGAAAACCATTTGGCCTAAAGGGGTGTACAGAAGGTAACGACTAAAGACATATAAAGGGATTTGGAGAGGTGGAAAAGAATTATACGGTTACAGTTGTGAATCTGGATAATGGAAGTGGCATTACTAGGAATACCCAGATACCCCATCGAAACATTACAATGTTTCAGTTTCACTGTGTACTGTTAAAAGAAAACTGATTTCCCGATTAGACACTTGCTCCAGGGTATGTATTGACCAGGTATGATTCTCACATCTGTATGGTTTTACAGATGATGAGTGGGAGTAAGTTATTGGGAATTAGGTGACCATCCTCATTATATCGGGATTCGTTGTAATTGGTGATATTTGAAGAAGCCACCTGGGTTGTTTGCCGGTCGGCAAATATTTGGTTTTGAATATCCGTTATTGTGCACCAATTTCAAATTGATATATATGTACGTCTATTTTCATAGAGTGAGATATACCTTTTTGAGATTATGTCCATGACATTTACCTATATCAGTGGATGGTTAGGTAAGGAGCATTAAACGACGGTGTAATTCTTCATAACCATAGTACAAGTTTTCAACCTACGACACACAGTGAATGAGTCACTAGACTCAAGGGACTTGTACAGAGTATTGTATATTGTCCAGTGTCCATTAGGACTGAGGGGTAGGTACTTGTACTATATTCTGTTTACTTGTGACTTCTCTAGTTCTTAGACACGTGTTTCGTAGAAACGCAGGGTCGAAGTTTTGAGAAGTTATAGGTATATGAAAAAAGTAGAGAACCAGGTGTTGCAAGTATCGGGATTCTTCAAGGTGATCGAAGATGTAGATACCTGTGGATGGTATTCAGTTGATAATAATGATAAAGAGAACTTGCTTCTCTTTCAAGTTACTCATAATTGGAAGCACTCCTAAGTTGAGTAACGCTGATCGGCCTCCTTCCATTTAGTTGACATGCACTGGAGACGGCTGCATGATTTGAATCTGGTTCAATTAAATCAGTGCCTCTGTTTCTATATTGGATATAGAACAGTTCATATCTTGACATTGTTAAGGTACGGGGAGTTGTCCGGCTTATGCTTAAAACCAGACACTGGACAACTCAAGGCACGTTTCTGTAATGGCTGTTTGTGGGTTGACCCGGGCTATGACGAGGGTTGACTTTCTACCATCTGGAAGATCAATAGTGATATTGTTCTAGACTCGCCACAATTTTAATAAAAATGGATTTTTTTTCAGAAAACAGTAGTGGGAGTATGGTAGAACTGGAAGTGATTCCAGAACCGCAAACGATTACTGAAGATTTGATAAGAACCTAAAGAATCAATCTGGTTTGACATTCCATTGGACACTCCGCAGATATGGTGGGTAACCTCAGGCACCCGAGAGGTACTTCGGTATGCTCAATGACGGTGGCAGGGAGGTTCTTGTTTACCCAGACTTGCCATTGCTGTTGTTCCAGAATGTGAGACCCGGCTGGAGGATGAGTATAGCGTCGTTCTAAACAAGCTTTAGAAGTGCACGTGTATATGACTCTGCCAGAGGGTTGTCGCAGTCTGTGGGAGCAGCGGAAGCATTGGTGGACATCAGGCTTATGTCTATTTATAGACTAAAGCAGATATAGCGGAGATAGATCATCTATTTCTGATGTGACAGTCATAAGTTTGACTTCATCAGAATAGGGGATGGATCTGTTAAGAAGGTAGTAGGATGTGATGTCCTGGTATTTGATGACAGACACAGGGTAGGAAGTGATATTCCTATACTACGATCGGTTATACTTTGGTCGTCACACAGTGGTTTCTCCACATGGGACTTGGACATTATATCAGACATTTTGGTCACTAGGTCTATGGTTTTAGATCTAGATTTGGGTGGTTTCCCAATCTGGGTACTTAGAAAGCATTCTATGAGTATTTAGAATGGACGACTCCTGGCATGGTGGTGTACCTGCAGATAATGGAGTCACCCTTTCTAAAAGTGTCTTACAGACTAAAGGGGAGAGGGATGCGCATGATTGGCAGATCACTTGCTTAGGCAATTGAGTCAATCATGAGATGTCAAGTACCACACCAGATGTTGTTTTTGCAGTAGGTGCAATAAGTTAATATTGATCCAATCCTGGAGAAACAGTCGGAAGCAGTTTTAGAACATAAGTTGATGTTCTAGGGATATGATAACAGCATTCTCCTTCGGGAGACAGTTATCATTCCAAGCTTCCAAGGTGACCTGGATGGCAGAGTGGCTGTCAGAGTTATAGTTTTCCTTCTGACGAGGGGCAGTATTTTGGACAGGTGGTCCAAGGCAATACTGAGGGAGGCATGGCGCAGGATACTGATTAAGTTCAGTTGACGATACAGTCTAAGAAGTTTGGATTTGGAGTTCACTTATGAGCTAGGTCCCATCAGATATCCAGACACATTTTAAGACAGGTATTGCTCATTTCGGGAGATGGCTTTCTCCACGAACTTGAGCTAAAGAGAGACATAGAAAGAAACATCAGAGCGGATCCACTCACTGAGGCTATTCCTCGAACGCAATAGTTTCGCAAACGAGCTTTGTGAGACTGATTAGTAGTGGAGTTGGGTGTTCGGTATCACACGGGCTGTGAGTATGCGGCATAGCAATAATTAGCCTTGAGTGCAAGTGGGAGATTGTTGGAGATAGTGCCCTCAGAGTCAATTATTGGATCACAGGCACGTGATTGCAATGATTGAGGGAGGACCTATCCCGGTAGGACAGTCTTACTCAAGATGATAGTATGCTATCTGGTTTATCTTTATCATCGTGTAATGCTTTAGGTGACCTTACGAGTCGCTATTACACGTTGATAGAGCCCCTAGGATTCTTGCTTGACTACCAGCAGTATGAGGGCGATCATATACGTGAGAGCTGGAGTCTATAAGCACATCCTTAAAAGGTCCCTAGTTGTGGGAGTTTAGAGACAGGGCATCGATTCTCCAGATTAGACTAGTGTATACAGTCGAGACTCCGACGAGGGGCGGTGGCCGGTCTCACAAGCCATTGGTGTCAGTTGGTTCACCTAAGATGTATACAGGTGCTTATTGGGTTATGAGTACACCGGACAGGACTCGCCGGGAACCTGCTAGTTGGTATTATACCTGACGTCAGCTAGCAGTTCCCTGGTGACATGTGTACAGGTTAGTTCATCGACCAGAGATCGTCATTTATCTCGTGTGAGTTCCCACTGTGCTTTGATTACTACCCTACCACGGCTCAAAGGAGTCGTGCAAACAGGTTTTAGTTGGGTACAGTCCTGAGCCACATGGAGGCAGTGAGCGGATCTGCAGGGGTTCGTCTCTCCCGGTATTGGGGGTGAGGTCGCGCTGTGTCTAGGAGAGCCAGAACATGAAAAGTCCTTGGCCAAGGCAGGAGATTTACTGGTAGGTATTCCAGTAGTATCTCAGGGTGTTCTGGGCTGCACTCCGACACGACTTGTACCGCTTTTGGGGGTCTGACTTTTACCAACCCCCTAGGCCCGCCATGCGATGCTCATAGACGAACGGACCGGACTGTACGGATATTGTCACTGACAGGCTCAGTAGGGTGTCAGGATGAGTTCTCTCATCGACGTCCCTTTTGGTCAATAGCTGGTGTCCCGTCACGTATGGTTTATACCTCTGACGTGCTAGTGGTTAAATCCACAGCCATAGTATTGACGAGTCTTTAGAGTCCACCACACACGGTTACTCAAGTTTCGGGCGAAACGCTGTAGAGGCCGTATGGAGATATGGCAGGGTTCGATCAGATACGTGCGGTATTGCACGGATCGTGATCGGACGGTTTTTACTAGCCGGCTTTGGCTTAAGCCGGATCCTAGTATTAGATAGTGTAGTTTTGTCTCTTTGCATTTGTGTTCAGTAGGAATACAAATGCGGGCATGTATATGCAGTAGTGGGGTTTTCCTGTAATTTATTACGGGATCAGTTTTCTGTAGTTGCCAGTTTGCATTCCGTTCCGGCCGGTTTTCCTTTGTTCCTTCACGGCCGGACTTTCGATGGAGGGGGTTATTTGCAGTTTGCAAATGACTTTTTAGTGGAGGGGTTTCTTACTTATGTGTGAGGCATCATGATAGTTTATTCATCATGAGATTCCTTTTTGGTCTCATCCTTAGCCTTTTTGAGATTGGAAACGAAAAGATTGAATTGTGAGATGAGTGTGACATTATTCTTGCATTATCTTTTTCCTTTCTTATTTTGTGATGGATTCATGCTTTTTTTCCCACCCACTACATGAGAGGGGCCGACCATATTGAGGGAGAAGAGAGAGCTTCACTTTTGTATGAGGGAAATTGATACATCTCATTTTAGGCTTGCTCACAAAATCCTTCTCACCTCTCTAAAGTTTATATTGATTCCTCCACCATGGCAACTACACTAAACCCCAAAGAGACAACCATTCAACACTTGTCTACAGCATCCCTTGGACGCGTCGGCTAGCCAACTTCACGCCCGAGTTGCCTCGGTCCAGAGGTGGGAGCCCGTAAAAGTATTCGGCTACGTGGTGCCCTATCCGACGAGGACGTGACGGACGGAGATTCCGCAGGAGATTGGAGTGGAGACGAAGACCGAAGGACACAGATCGCTTGCTATAGCTTCTCTACTCTTTTCTTGTTTGCTAGTAGCTAGGTTAATGGCCCGATCCGGGTGAAAAGTGCGCGTTGGTGCCGGTTCAATAGTTTTTGAAAGTTTTTGTTTCCGCGTTTCCGGCGTCGGTTCGACGGCCGGGGCGCCGCCGCGGACTTACAAGTTTTGGGGTGTATGGAAATTTCGTTGCTCATTTCATTCCATCACCCGATTCAATTGGCAACTTCATTAACCATTCGTCCATAGGTTTGGACGGAACGAGACAAAGTCTTCTACTCATTCTTTACATCAATCTTGGTCGTCTCTTTTAGCAAACTTGACGACAGAGTTGCCTCGAGTCAGAGGCGGGAGCCCGTTTAAAGAATCGTTGACGTGGTGCCACCTGGACGAGGAGATCGGAGGAAGATGAGATCGGAGCAGCCGCAACGGAGCGTGGGATGATGGTTAAAGAATGAAGGACTCGGATCGTTCGGTATAATCTTTCGACTCTCTTCACAGTTTGTTAGTTTAGCAATAATGGCAGATCCGGGTTAAAGTATACGATAGCGCCAGTTAAAAAGTTTTGTTCCGCATTTGGCGTCTGTAGACGGCCGGGACGCTACCGTTGACTTACATCAAGTGCGCATGAAAACGAGTACAAAACTCAAAAACCGAACTCCGTCAAGCGTCACGCGAATCATCGGATTTGCACGCATATCCTCGAAGTTACAATGGAGATACAGATCTCGAAATCCACTACTGAAATCCAACGTACACTAGCCAAATACTATAATATGTATATAGTACGCATCCTTGAAAAATCTCCAAAAATCGAATAAAATACATTCAAAATCTTTTCTGAATCACCGTTTGATGCGTAACTCACGGCACAAGTGACGGACGCTCATTTGTAAAATAATAAATATAGTTTCGTATATGTTTCGCTCAGATATATGTCCCGTCCATTTTGAAATATCCCAAAAGGTTTTCCTTTATAAACGTTCGTGTCGCTCACGGACACGTAGGAAATAGACAGACTATAACTTCTTTTTGAAACCTCTTGTTAAACTTTTAATGCATGCAAGGTACTCAGGTACTGTCCTCAGATCAGTCATGTTCGGCCACTACATAGTAGAGTGCCCATCATGAAAGCAAGGTCAAAATCAGCCTCAAAAGGCGTAGCCAAAAATCACGTGCGTCTGGTGCGCACGGAAATAAAATCTAAATGCAAGTGCCACAATATGCACAAAAGCAAACTAAATGCAACGAGTGTGCACAAAAGCATCTGTCAACTGCAGCGGGTGTGCACGACAACAACAATTGGTGCATCTACTGTGCACGAAAATCTCAATCCAGTGCAACAAACATGCACGAATGAAAATCCCAATCGAGTGCATCCGGTGTGCACGAATGAAAATCGAAATCAAGTGCATCCCACATGCACGAATAAAAATCTAAATCAAGGGCATCCAACATGCACGAGTAAAATCTCACTCAAGTGCATCCGATGAGCACAAAAATCCAAAATCAAGCGCTTAATATGCGCAAAAATCCAACCCAAGCACGTTAGTCCATGAAAAGTACCTAGTGCAGTAGCATGCACGAAAACAAATAGCAAGTGCCAACGCGCACGAAAAACACAAATATGGTAAAACGAATACTCAAGACATAAATCGGGTACAACCAATGTACGTAGTCTAAATTCGGTGCAACCAATACACGAAATACCAAGCTGGTGCAACAATGCACGAAATACGAATCTGGTGCAACAAATGCACAACAATACAAATCTGGTGCAAAAAATGCACAAAATACAAATCGGGTGCAACAAATACACAAAATACAAATCTGGTGCAATAAATACACAAAATACAAATCTGGTGCAATAAATGCACAACACCCATCAATAACTCAAATGCGTATAAAAGCAACACCGAGTGTACCAAAGTGTATAAAAATCAAAAACGTGTGCATCTGCGTGCACAAAACACGTATCAATGCACTGCAAGCATATATGAGCAATACCGAGTGCAAAAATCAAATCAAGTGCGTACCACTCGCACAACATCAATCAACTGTATGAAGTCCATGAAATCATAACCGCGTGCTACCAAGGAAAAAAATCGATATCAAGTGCAATAAATATGCACAAATCGCAAATCAACACAACGGTGTATAAAATATATATCAAGTGCAATAACTATCCACAAAAATGTAAATACCCAGTAGGTGCAGCCAAGGTGCACGAAAACAACATAATGAAACTCAATCATCGAAACTCAAATCCAAGCAATATAAGCGTGATACTCCGATCACAAACGCAAATCGCAGCAAATGCCATTGAGGTACACCTCCTACAATGTCGAAAAAGTGTCGGTGCGCCCAAAACTGGTAGAGCAAGAACATCCGCTTGCCTCCTGCACACGGTCTGGCGTCCTCCGTCTTTGGGTCCTCATTTTTTCTGTGGATTACCAATCTTGCAATTCATCGGCTCATCGGCCCAGTCGGGTGTGCTAACGGGAACGATTCCGTCCTGGCACTCCTCTGGTCAACTTTCGACCAATTAGTATGATCACTCATAAAGCAGCACGTCACTGGCGTCAGCCTCTGGTCATCTGAATACACGTCATATATATGATCCTCGGTGCGAATCTTATTGCAGCAGTGTCCTGGAAGGAACCTGCTCAGGGTCTCTTCCGATCTCGCCTATGCCGAACTATACGGAGGCTGGTACTTTTGCATAATCTTTTCTCGCTTTCTGTACATCTGCGTTTTCAGCACAACATTTCCTCAGGAACTGGTTGCATCCCAACGCCTCTGTAGACATATCCGATCTCTAATCTCAACGGGGAGTAACAACAGCTCGTCAGCATCTCGCACGAACCTCTGGTCCCACTCGTCTGTATCATCGTCCACTTCGACGTCACGTCACGCTATCTGCGTACTATAAATGTTCTCGGCTACAGTCAATCCGAAGTCTCTCACACGGACTCGAAATCACGAACTCAATATCTTCATCACTCTGTAGAAGATCTCTAGCCGAACACATCCTCAGGAACTCGTCCCAACCATCGGAGGAATACTCAATACTCATCCGTTCTCGATCAACTCACAACGCATCTGGGTGAGGTCCTCTATCTGAAGCTGGTCAGCTTGCTGATCGCTTATCACATGATATCCGGACGACGTTAAACGTTCCGATCGATTTATCAAAGTCCCATAATTCCCCGAAAGCTCAACACCTGAGCACAATCTAATAATATCCAGTACATGCAACAGTATCTATGGACCAACCGAAGAGGGGCAAACCCAAGCCTCACTGATGGAACCGCTGAACTGCTGCAAACCCTAAGGTTCAGAAGCGGTTCTATGGTCATTATGTCGAGTTAGGGTTTCATTCTTCTAGAGGGTCCACGGAATTACCTGCATGTTCCTTCGAATACTTTAAACTTGGAAAAATAGGTTTCTAACATTCGTTCGAACTTTGTAACTTCGCCCAGACCACACGTGAATACCCTTCGTCCGCATGCTAAACAATGCCTCAATCCTCCAGGAAAGACGATACATCAACGGTCATCTCTGGATCGGTCTACTCCATATCCGAGTAAGACTCTCCATACTGGAAATCTTCAACTCGATTGGGCCTGCGTCGGCATGTCAATCTGACGAATCACCTTCTTCTCTCAACTCGGGATAGACTAGCTATCGTCTGTCGCATCTCTGCCTGGAAGCTCCAGTGATCTCAGCCCGTATGCTCTGGAGGCGACATTCTATCAATCTCAACAACAGCTGGGTCATCTGTCTGCACGGTAGACGACATCACAATCTCTGAGGTAGGATGTACATCAACAGTCCTCTCGCAACTGGCAGCTCTAACAATGGCCCGATCATTCGGTGTAAAACCAAACACTCGCCTCAACAAGAGGTCACAACCCAAACACTACATCGAGATGTTCCCATGTCACCGGAAAACACAATGGTCAGTCCTTGTCCACGAAGAGCTCGCCCTGACCGCAACACTAGCAACAACTCAATCTGCGCTCAAACCATGGTGACAGGAACCTCAATCGTGTATCGATGAAAATGGATCAAGGGCATGAAAGGAAGCGACAGATCTAGAATGGATACATGATCATAAGAAGAAACAACATCAATGAAAGTATGATCATGGAGACGAACAGAATCAAGGATCTCAAATGGATGTATAATCATGGGTACGAAGAGAATTAAAGATCTCAGAATATGTGCATCCTAAGGTTTCTTAAGTGGAGTATCGTATCGTAAATATGCAGCGGAACATACGTACGGTGCGTCACTCTACCCAAGCTACCAACTCCATCAATCAGGGCCAGCCTCTGAAATGAAAGTTCGGGTCTAATACCCCCCCCCCCCGTTCAAGTCTAAGTTCCGTAAGTTCAAGCCTAGATTCCGAAATACATACCCGCCCTAGACTCCGCATAGTCAAATATAGACTCGAACCAAGGTTAAATCTAGCGCTCTGATACCAACTTTGTCACGACCCAAAATTTAGCTCGTGACCGGCACTCGAATCACGCAACGTCTAAAGGCGTAACGTAATTCAAGTAAGCCGAAACCCAGAAATCTAAACCTTTTTAAGAAAATATAGGAGATTAAGTTTTGAAATAAAGGTAGGGTGAAATCAATGTTTTCTAAATGCATAAGTAAAAGAACATGAAAAATGCAAGTGGAACTTACTAGTTGAAAAACATATTTCGTCTTTTAAAAATTTGGGCAGCACCTCCTTTGTTTATTTTGATCCAAAACCACCATACATGATAATATAAAAGGCATCCCCAAGCGGGAGATAGCTCTTTGCCAAATGGCAGATCCACAACCACGCAAAGCATAAATATAAGTATACGACGCCCAACTGCGAAGTTCACCACAAAAGATAAAGAAGTAAGCAAGACATCAACACCACAAGTAGCGGAATACACCTCGCTCTAAGTCTCGCAACCACATGTCTCACTAAGTCTCATTACTTATACAAATACTAGTTTGATTGATGGAATTGACTAGATACAATATGAAATATAATATAAGAGTGGGTACGATACAAATGTCCCACCTACCAAGCAAATCACCCATAAGTAGCCATGTGCCAGCGACGCCGCTACTAATCCGTGCGGTCAACCTGCAAGAACCGTGGCATAACAGGGGTGAGTTGCTAACTCGTGAGTAGAAAACATCAATAGGTAGAAATCGAATAAAATAACGATTTCCTAGATCAACTATATCATAAAGGTAATACTATGATATCTTGGGTAACCGTATCTGTATATGTGCCAGCACTATAAGTAAATGCCTAACAGCATGTGGATATCATCCAACAATATAATCAATGTATGTATGCATGTAGATCTCGTCCACGTGTCAACCAATGACACAACAACATCATGCATGTAAATATCATGAAAAGCATATGCATGAAAATATGAGGATATAAATCAACATGTGTCCCTCGCGACACATCAAAATCATGGAACCTGAGTGTCCAGCATCGACACTCGAAACATCATGAAACCCATGTCCAACCTCGACATGTAAATCCTCATATCTCGGGCTCCGTCAGTCCGGATCGGCCCTCGGTCTCCGTCAGTCCTGATCGGCCCTCGGTCTCCGTCAGTCCTGATCGGCCCATATCATCTCTCGACTCCGGTCGGTATCCTACGGATATCCGTCAGGTCCAACCAATCACCGGTAGGTAGTAGTCCCTCTGCCAGTCTCACCGTCTACTGCACAGCGATCCATTCTCGCCCCGGGATACCATACCGGGTCCACCATGTACCCACAATCAGCCTTATCCAGCTCCTCGAATCGGGTATCACTGTCACACGTCTTAGAACCGAGAAAACGCATGGTGGACGCACTGAAATATCATATCAAGAGAAACCGGGTTTTTAAAACAATACATACTTTCTTTTTAAAATGACCACGGTTCTCAAATCCAGAAATGTCATGAAAACAACATATCTCAACGCGTATAATCGTAAAGCATGATGTATGCGACATATAAAAGAAATGTAAGCATATCCGTATATCTTGCAACATGGAACAGTACTATGCACATATCAAGGGAAAAACGCTCTTTTAAATGAATCCAGTTTTTAAAATATACCCTGTAGTTCCCAAATTCTCCAAAGTCCAATGCAACATCGTATAAAGGTGTATATGTACGATAGAAAGTATTTCATGCAAGGAGTCATATCACGATGCAGCAATTCTACTGTGTAGTGACATGGCAATTATCGATGATGAAGTGTGTGAGCTGGAAAATCTGTGTAAGTGTAGCATACGCATCATCGATAATAGTGTAGGTGTGCTAGCACAGGTATATGTAATGCAATGAGAGTGACATGAGCGTAGCATAAAGTAAATTATATGCAAATGCTAACTGGTATACATATCTAACATGACCGAGTCGGTGAATCTATCAATCAGCATCCAGCCTCACAACATCACGTACGGTATAATCCATCGTACGGCATCCTCTAGTCAAGGGTATGGATCAAACATCAAGTCAAACTCATCACGTACGGAAAATCATCGTACGGCGGCATTAAACCCTTAAGGATCCTATTGTCCTATATGACAATGAGAGGTACGGACCTAACGTCTCGTATGACATATTAATCAAGATTCACAACATTATATAAATCTATATACCTATATTCCCGGGGTCACAACCATAACAATCTCATATCAGGTGACCGGCAAAGGTATTAGTCATCTCAATCGACTCGCATCCATATACCGACATATCAATCAAGTCATCATATCACCTCGTATATTCTTTTCATCACATTAAGTCATCTTTTATATATACATCTACTTTATTAATCTAGTTTCATGCTACTCTAAAACTCATATTTATTCTAGTGTAACTACATATCTATAAGTCGTGATTCGCCTTCACTTTTCATATCCCTAAAGCTTTCATCTCATCTCTCGATATACATATTCAATCATTCGCATCATCTCTTACTATCCTTTTAAACCATATGCTTAGTTTTCTAATCTAGGTTTTCTTAACCATATTATATATATATATATATATATATATATCAGTTTCCATCAAAAACATGCGGGGGTGCTATACGCCATTTACCCGACTTCCCCCATAGATATAGATCTACTCACCTTGATCCTCGCTTGCTGGAGTCGATGATGCCACGCTCTCCTCGTCGTCTCGAATTCCACATGGGGTTCCTACAACCAATACACAATCGCAAATGCGTATTAAAAATCAAGGCGGAAAACCAAAACGGCACACGTTTCGCTCATAGGTTAAAACCTATAGCCTTACATGCAAAACACGACCAATAGCCCTAACCGTTGACGTTCAAACGCCACACGACGGAATTAAAATATCAAATACCAAAACTCAAGTTAAAACGAAGTCGCAAAACAAAGCAGCAACTCAAGAAAACAACTCCAGATTTTACCCTAAATGAAATTAGCCAATTATGCATACATGGAGGGTCTAGTTTACAGATAATAAAGCCCTGGACCAAATACAGACACAAACACCACTACTCTGGCCGCAAATTGCGGCCAGAAAGAATAACATTGCGGCCAGGGTGAAGGGTATGGGCTCGGGTCTTCAGGATAGCTTCTAGGTCACCTGCATATAACACTGTGTTTGCTAAATAATTCCTAGAGTCCCCAGGTGTTAGCAGATCTCTAATTACCATCACAATTCCCACAAAATACGATATCATGGATTTCTAAGTTTGGCGTTTGGGTTTAAGTCTAAGGTTTCAGTCCATAAAACTAACACTAGAGGGGTTATAAGGTCTCTACTAACCTCAATTACACTTCACAACTCAAGAATTCCTCACAACCTCATCTAGGAATTTTCTAAGTTCACTAAACAACACTAAAACAATTCTAAACAAGTCAAGATGTTAAAGTGAATGTAATACTATGCTAGGGGTGCAGGAAATACCTCATTTGGCAACTCAAGAATTTTCTTGAGTTGCCCCAAGTCTTCAAAATCCAATTTTGCTTGGTCCAAAGTGTTTGTAGTGAGCTTGTGCACATTTTTAATGAAATGGAGGTGAGGTTTTGATAGGTTTTTTTGGTGGTGTTGTAGGGGGTTGAGGTGGTGGAGGGAGGAGGGCAGCCATGGAGGAAGGAGGGGAGAGGAAATCATAAAGGAATCCAAATGAAGAAAACAATGGCCATGGTCAACAATGACCCCTCACCCCCTCACTCTCTCTCTCCAAGACCATACCTCCATGTCTATAAAATATCTTCCATTTTCTTTTGTTTTGTTTTGTTTTGTTTTCTATTCTCTTCTCTTCTCATTTAAAACCAAACCAAAATGAAAAAGAAAAAGAAAAGACCATGGTAGGAAAAATGTAGAAATGTGTAATATGACATGGTGCATGTCATGTGCACAAATCAAGCTTAATACGCGATTAGCGATATTTAATCGCGATTAGCATTAAAATGGAATATAATTAATCATTAAAATTCATAATTTGCTTAAATCATAAAAAAGCACTCTCATTTCAGTAATTCGTATAATTTTCCAAATATTTCCCAATTTATCGGTAATTAATTATACCGAATTATCAAAATATTCATAATATTTATTATTAAATTATAAAAATTCCCAAAAATAATATTTTATTTTTCTGAAATGTTACACCTAGTCGTTGGATTATCGAGATAGGGCATCGATACTCCGGAGTAGACTAGTGTATACGCTTCTCATCCTAGCAGGAGATATGGTCTGTCCCACTACCATTAGTGTGACATACTGGAGTTGGTATGCAAGTGCTCATTAGGTTCTGAGTTACACTAGACTGGACTCTTCGGGAACTGCTGGTTGGTATTATATCTATCGTCAGGTAGCAGTTCCCTGGTGGTATGAGTACAGCTTAGTCCGTTGACTTGCCATCGCTACTTCGTCTCGAATGTGTTCCCACTGCACTTAGATTACTACCCTACCACGCTCAAAGGATTCGTGCAAACAAGTAGTAGTTGGGTGTAGTCCTGAAGCATTTGGAGACAGTAGCGATCAGATATGATTCATCTCTCCCGGTATTAGGGGTTGATATCGCGTAGTGTTCGAAAAGCTATTACGCAAAGTCCCTGGCCAGGGCAGTCGAGAAATACTGGTAAGGTACTCCGGTAGTTTCTCAGGGTGTATTGGGCTCTCCTTCGACATGATTTATCACACTGTTAGGGGTCTGACGTTTACCATCCCCCTAGGCTGATATGCGAATATCTCAGACGAACAGACCAGACTGTACGGGGATTGTCATAGATAGGCTCAGTAGGAGTTCGGATGAGCTTGCTCATCATCCTTCTTATTGACAGATACTTGGGTAGTCGTTACGTGCAGCTAGTACCGCTGACGTGCTTGTGGTTAAACCTACTGCCAGCGTACTGTCGAGTCTTTAGAGTCTCATACAGAGGGTTTCCCTGCTTCGAGTAATTGATGTAGACATCGTATGGTTTTATGACAGGGCTTCGATCACATACGTATACTTATACACGGATACTGATCGGGCAGACAGTACTAGTAGGCTTTGGTTTAAGCCGTATCCTAGTATTGTATTATTGGATTGTTTCCGTCTCAGTGTATTCGTATTTTTCGGAATACAGATACGGGTATGTATATACGGTGAAGGGCATTCTTGTAATTTGACAAGGCATGCTTCTAGAAGAAGCCACCTCGTTATTTGTATTATCCATTTTCTTAGTGGATTGATGAGGTGGAAATGGAGGAGACTTTGGGGGCATGGTTTAAAGAATGGGCTTGGATTATTTTATTTAGTTTGGGATCACTATTGAAGCATGGGAGGTATTTTATATTGTGAGATATTTCCATGGTCCAATTTGTGATCATATACTTAGCCATTCTCTACACTTCAAGCTTGATGGTTATTCATTTTCACTCTCTCATTCTTTCTCTTGGTTTCCTCCATCTCCTTCTTCCTCAAACTAAACCCTAATCCTTCACATGTGTTGTGAACCATAGGGTTTAGAGAGACACTACAGTCTTTTAGCACTCTCTACATCACCTAGGCTAATTGGATTAGCGAACCATTTACCCTAGTTACCTTATTTAGAGGTTGGAGCTTGAAGCACTGTAACGTTTTAGAAATCATTTAGGCGAATTTTCCGTTAATCGGTAAAATAATTTATGTTTTCCGTAAAAACCAAGATATAATCATTTTTCAATATAGACTTAAATGCACCTAGTTTAACTATGTAATTGCTAGTATGTGGTATTTATTTAGTCACTTACAATTATTAGTTCACATAAATATCTTTTCCGTAATTAATTATTTCAAATATTATTATAAGCTTTTACTTATACATTTAATTAGTGGTAATTACAAATTGGAATGGGCTAAATATACAAATGTGAACCATGTCAACTTAAATACAAATTTACAAATTGTTTTCTTTTTCTCCACTTATCTCTATAGTTCTAGACTTTTCTAAGATTAAGGAAATTAGAAAATAAAATGAATTAAAGATAAGATTGATGTGAGGTGCATTAATTGAGGCTTAAGGGTTGTCTTAATCTAGAAATTTCCACACACACACAAACACCCTCCTCTCTCCTCACTTGGCCGAGCCTCCCCTTCAACAGCACAAAAATTTTCCCCACTTCATTCCCACTTCAAAATCCCCAAAAGTTGCCTAAAAAATCCATACAAATTCTCGCAAATTCCAAATTAAACCTTTACACATTTCTTCTTGTCCTAATCTACCATGGATCTTGGAGCAAGAAGCCATTTTGGGAGGTCAAATTGCTAGCTAGATCTACATAATTGTGAGGTATAAATCCTAACCCTATTGGTTAATTGTTGGTTAATTTCTTAAATCAAACTTAATTAGGTATTTATATGGTGCTATATTGCAAGTTTGAAATTTCAAGTTACGGTTTTGATTTTGAGTTAGGGTTTTAACCATCACAACTAGGAGTTGCTAAGTGTAGTTGCTATCTAGTGGCTTAGTTTGGATGTTAATTGTGATTGTGGCCACTAGATCGCTAATCCACGAGGTTTTTCACCAAAATTCCTTTAAGTTGCTTACTAGGTTTTCGGTATAATTAGACGTGGGTTTTAATTAACGTAGTGATGATATATATATTAGCCTCTACGATATATATTGCATTGTGAATGAGCGATCGGTACGATCGGGTTCTCGGTTCGGTGGTTATCTCGTATAGCAATCTTAGTTGAGGTTGTGGGGATGTCGTACGCGTTTTGTGCACCAAGTGCACAATGTGTCTATCTTGTGGACGTTTATTCTTGCGTTTCGTTGTCTTTGTGTCGGCTCAGGATATTTATCCTTATGTATTGTGTTTGTGAAATTTTAGGGTCGATTGCGGGAACTTCGGACGCTACTAGAAAAGGGAAGTAGGTGGTTGGATTTACCTAGCTCCAGATCATCGATGTGTAGATTTAACATCTACGGGGAAATCGCCCGTATGGCGTTAAGCGTCAGGGCCAGATATGATATTATAGCTGCATGTTTATATGCATATATGTGGATTGTGCATGAGCATCACTGTATACCATTACTTGTTGTACCTTGACTTAGTACATATCGGACACTGCACCATTACTGACTGTTCATGTTGCACGAGCACTAAATTGTTTGCTACACACACCGTCAGTAATTGCCATGACACGCACAACCTATACACCTATGCTGTATTATATGGTTATTGACCTTGATACTTTGATCATGGTTCTATTGCACATATGAAATGCATCATGCATACATACTTACATGTATACACATATACCTCGCTATAGCTACATTTACACCTTTATATGATGTTGCATTTGATTTTTGAAAATGTGGAAACCGTATGATATATTTACAAACTTGATTCATTAAAAAGAGTGGTTTTCCCTTGATATGCTCATATTACTGTTCTATATTGCATACATCATATTTCATGGATTTACACATTGAGATACAGATTTCATGTGATTTATGGATTTGAGAACCGTGAGGATATTTCAAGGAATTATGCATTTGTTTTGAAAACCCGGTTTCTCTTGATATGATATTTCAATGCGTCCACCATGAGTTTTCTCAGTTCCGAGACTTGTGTTAGATACCCGATTCGAGGAGCGGTAGGCACCGTCTGCGGGTACATGGTGGACCCGGTGAGGTACCCCGGGGCATGAAGACTCGTATAGAAAAGCGGTCAGCCCGGCGGAGGGAGTACTACCTACCGGTGATAGTATAGAATCCGACAGATATCCGGAGGATACCGTTTGGGAGTTATGACATGAGATATATTGAGGGCCGATCTGGATATGCGGCGCCTGAGAGATGAGTATTTACGTGTCGTTGATGGACACGAGTTTTCATGATGTTTCGAGTGTCAATATTGGACACTCAGGTTCTATGAGATTTACAGATATGAGGGCCGATCAGAGTAACAGCGCCTGAGGTATTGGGATTTGGGGTGTCGTTGATGGACACCGAGATTTTCCACGATGATGATTCATTGATGATGTTATGTTTTATTCCATACTCAGCATTTATTTGATATTTATTGCTTCATGTATTTTTAGTACCTGATGGAGTACCTTGATCATGATTGTTGCATACCCATATTACCATACTTATGCTATCAGATTGTATGTTATAGATTATCGTTGTTCGTGCATACCTGTGATTATCTGTGTGATGTTACTTACTATTCACGAGTTGGCAACTCTCCCCATTATGCCACAGTGTTTTGCAGGCTTGACCCTCATAGTAGTCGCGGCAGGGCTTCTTATTACATCTTTTTCAGCGGATACCGCTACGGTTGGCTGTGAGCCTTTTTGCTGTAGGTGGGTTTGCGATTATCCGCTTATGTTCATTGTATATCTCATTGTATCTAGTGCTCTCCATCTACCACCTTCATGTATTGACTTAGAGACGAGTTGTGAGGACGATATTGTATAATTTGTGACTTTGGGTGTCGTGCTCATGTGAGCCGGACTTTATTATGTAGTTCTACCTCTTTATGCTGTTTTTCATTTATATTGTCTATTTCTTCGCTACGGCGTCGTATATATGCTTGTGGTGGTTGTTTCCGCCTTTGGACGTGATTTGCTCCCGTTTGGCGATGCTTTATTTATATTCTATGTTTGTACCCGTTTCGGGGCTAGTTTTTACAAAGGAGGTGCTGCCGAAATTTTTAAGAAAATAAACTTAAGTTTAAAGATTTCGACTTTAGATTTCCAAATGTTTTTAACAATGTTTTCATCACTTACTTTTTTTGATGTTTTAGATTTCTTGGTTTTTTTTAGCTTACATAAATTGCGTTACGCCTGTTGACGTCACGTAGTTTAAGTGCCAGTCACATGCCTAAATTTGGGTCGTGAAAAAGTTGGTATCAAAGAGCTAGGTTTTACCTTTCGGAGTGTAGGATGACCTTGGTATGATGGAGTAGGTAGCTTAAGCAGAGTGACGTAACGTGTGTATGTTCCGTAGCATACTTACGATATGGTACTCCGCCTAAGTGACCTTAGGACTTGTTGGTTGAAATTCCTTCTATGATTATATACATCCTTGTAATTCGATTTCTATATTCTTATCGAATCCTATTTTCATTTCCATCCATTATGCCGCCGAAGACTACGAGGGTGCAGAGAGCGGCCGCGAGAGCCAAGGTCAGAGTTGGCTCGTAAGAGACGAGGACTGACGAGGGCGGTACGCCCGTTGTACAGGAGCAGGTTGATCCACCTTCGACAGACCGTATTACTAGGCTAGAGGCCGGTATGCTGGATTTGCACCAGATGATAGGATCATTAGTTGAGGCCAGTCGAGCGCAGAGACAGGAGTTTGTCCCACCTATTATAGGGACCGCGATGGTGCCTACTGTTCCGGTAGTCGCAGCTACAGCTACGGAGGTTATCACCGTATCATTATCTGAGTTCATGAGGCTGAAGCCTCCGGTCTTCACCGGCACCGATACAGCTGAGGATCCGCAGTCGTTTATTGATCGGATGGCCAAGATCTTTCGTTCGCTGAGATGTTACAACGCGAGATAGGTAGAGCTCGCGAGTTTTCGTCTGGAGGGTCTTGCCCAGACTTGGTGCGAGTCTTTAGAGTGGGGCAGAGCCTCAGGTCTTTCTCCTATGACCTGGGCTAAGTACGCGATGGTGTTTCTTGCCCGTTTTCTTCCACAGAGTGTCAGGGATGCTCGAGCTCGTAGTTTCGAGTCGTTATGCCAGACTCCGGGTATGACGGTGGCAGAGTAGGATGTTCAGTTTACCCAGCTTTCGGTGTATGCTCCATATTTGGTAGATACTGAGGAGATGCGAATCAAGAGATTTGTTTGAGGCCTGATTACCCAATTGTTCCTCGCTATCTGCTCCCAGCATTTCGATACATACGCAGCCGCAGTGGACGCAGTCCTATTGGTAGAGGAGCGTATTTCTAAGACTTCGGTCGTTCCAGAACCGAAGAGGATTCATACTGATTTATCAGCGCAGAGGCAGTTTGGCAGAGGCCGTGGTGGATTCGCTATAGGTCGTGCGGGTAGCTGGAGCGTGAGACGAGCCAAACATATAGTTTATACCTGCAGGGTCAGCAGTCGTCGCCTGGATGTTTTGGGTATGGCAGTCCCCATCACCGCATCAGAGATTGTACTGAGATACGCCAGAGGGAGGCAGCGGTTCCATATGTTACCTTACCACCTTCACCTCAGAGAGCGTGTCCTCCTACGCCTGTTGTTGCTCCGCGTCAGAATTATGTTCAGAGAGGTCGTAGTCGCGGAGGCTTTGTTCAGAGAGGACGGGGTGGCCGAGGCAGAGGACGGCCAGTTGCCGGTAGAGGGCAGGCTCGAGTGTTTGCTTTGACCCATCAGGACGCGCAGGCATCCAATGCAGTGGTTTCAAGTACTCTTTCAGTATGTTCCTTCGATGCACACGTTTTGTTTGATTCGGGATCTATGCACTCGTATGTTTCTACACACTTCGTGGCGAGGTTGGGCCGAGAGTCGTATTTTCTAGATCAGCCGCTTGTCGTGACTACTCCTGTTGGCGAGTCATTTGTTGCGCGACACGTGTTTCGGTAGTATGCCGTTCGTATTGGAGATAGAGATTCGTCCTTCGACTTGATCCTTCTTAAGATGTTGGAATTCGACGTTCTCCTGGGCATGGACTGGTTAGCTACTTGCTACGCGTCCATGGACTGTCGCGAGAAGACAGTCGGGTTTTGTTTTCCCGGCGAGTCGGTTCTTTTTGTGCAGAGGGACCGTGGTACCACCCCTCACAGTTTGATTTCTGCCCTTGGCGCTAGTCGGCTTTTGAGGAGAGGATGTCGGGGATTCTTAGCCGTAGTTCGTGATACCGGAGCCACTATAGATTTGTTGGACTAGGTTCCTATTGTGAGAGAGTTTCTCGAAGTTTTTCCCGACGAGTTACCTGGATTGCCGCCAGAGCGTGAGATTGAGTTCTGCATTGATTTGATCCCCGGCACGGGGCCTATTTCTATAACGCCTTACCGGATGGCCCCGGCGGAGCTTAAGAATCAGTTGCAAGAGTTGCTTGATAGGGTACTTGTACATCCGAGTGTTTCGCCTTGGGGAGCTCCTGTTCTGTTCGTCAAGAAGAAAGATGGCAGTTTGAGGTTGTGTATTGATTATCGTCAATTGAACCGAGTTACGGTGCGGAATATGTATCCTTTACCTCGCATTGACAATTTGTTTGATCAGCTCCAGGGTGCGGGACATTTTTCCAGGATTGATTTGAGATCAGGTTATCATCAGTTGCGGGTTCGGAATGATGACATTCCGAATACTGCTTTTCGTACGCGCTACGGGCATTATGAGTTTTTGGTGATGTCGTTCGGACTCACCAATGCCCCAGCAGCGTTCATGGATTTGATGAACCGGATTTTCAGGCCGTTCCTCGACCAGTTCATTATCGTGTTTATTGATGACATTCTGGTTTATTCCAAGAGTCGAGAGGAGCATGGGCAGAACTTGAGGATTACTTTGCAGACATTGAGAGAGCGCCAGCTGTTTGCTAAATTCTCGAAGTGTGCCTTCTGGCTTGATAGTGTTGACTTCCTGGGTCATGTGGTTATGGGAGACGGTATTCGTGTGGACCCGAGGAAGATCGAGGCAGTACAACTTTGGCCCAGACCTGTATCAGTGACAGAGGTCCACAGCTTTTTGGGCTTAGCCGGTTATTACTGCCGTTTCGTGCAGGACTTCTTGAGTATCGCTGCACCGTTGACCGGGTTGACCCGGAAGGGGTTTCCTTTTCTTTAGACTGAGGCATGCGAACAGAGTTTTCAGCCGTTGAAGAATCGGTTGACGACTGCACCAGTTTTATCCTTGCCTTCTGGATCAGGCGGCTATGTCGTTTACTGTGATGCTTCTCGAGTGGGGCTCAGTTGTGTGTTGATGCAGCATGATAGAGTTATCGCTTATGATTCCCAGCAGTTGAAGAAGCATGAGCAGAATTATCCTACTCACGATCTTGAGATGGCCGCGGTGGTCTTTCCGCTTAAGATTTGGAGACACTACTTGTACGGAGAGTCGTGTCAGATTTTCACGTACCATAAGAGCTTGAAGTACATCTTCCAGCAGTGGGATCTGAATTTGAGATAGCGCCGTTGGATGGAGCTCATGAAGGACTATGATTGCGAGATCCTTTATCACCCAGGCAAGGCGAATGTGGTAGCTGATGCTTTGAGTTATAGGCCCGGGGGTAGCTTGTCCCAGTTGAGCGCAGTTCAGAGACAGTCTTCTGTAGATTGGTAGATCTTGTGCGACAGTAGAGTACAGTTTGAGTTCACTTCCACTTGGGGACAGCTTGCTCACATCCGCGCCCGTCCACTTCTACTTGATCGTATTCGTGAGGCACAGACGGCCGATGCCCGTTTGTCTGAGATTCTTGAGCAGGTTTCGCAGGGTAGAGATTCAGAGTTCTTGATTGATGACCAGGGTATGCTACGTTTCGGGACTGGTTTGTGTGTACCTGATACCGATGGGTTGAGACACGAGATCTTAGAGCAGGCACATCAGTCAGGTTTTAGTGTTCACCTAGGTTCCACCAAGATGTATCATGACTTGAGAGATATCTACTGGTGGGCAGGGATGAAGAGTGATGTTTCGGATTTCGTTTCGAGGTGCCTGACTTGTCAGCATGTCAAGGCTGAGCATCAGAGACCGGCAGGAGAGTTGCATCCTTTACCCATTCCGGAGTGGAAATGGGAACGGATCTCCATGGATTTCGTTGTGGGTCTATCCAGGTCCAGTCGAGGGTATGACTCCATTTGGGTGATTGTTGACCGGTTGATGAAAGCGGCTCACTTCTTTCCAGTGAAGAGCACTTTCGGTTATGCTCAGTATGCTCAGTTGTACATTGATGAGATTGTGCATTTGCACGGTGTTCCCATATGCATCGTATCCGACAGGGGCACCCAGTTCACTAGCCGTCTTTGGCAGAAGCTTCAGGAATCCTTGGGTACCCACTTGAGTTTTAGCACCGCTTTCCATCCGCAAAGCGACGGTCAGTCGGAGCGGACAATACAGACACTGGAGGATATGCTTCGTGCGTACGTTCTTGATTTTAGGGGTAGTTGGGATCGTCACTTGCCGTTGATAGAGTTCTCCTACAATAACAATTATTAGGAGATGATTCAGATGGCGCCTTTTGAGGCTTTATATGGTAGAAAGTGTCGATCGCCGGTCTGTTGGACCGAACTCAGCGAGAGCGGGATTTTGGGACCCCAACTATTTTAAGAGACTACGGAGAAGATCCAGTTGATTCAGGATAGGATGAGAGCAGCCCAGTGCAGACAGAAGTCTTATGCCGACCGTCATCATTGCAGGCTCGAGTTTGCAGTGGGGGATCATGTATTCCTACGGATTTCTCCGATGAAGGGCGTAATGAGATTTGGGAAGAAAGGAAAACTTAGTCCTAGATTTTTATGTACTTCTGAGAACCTTGAGCGAGTTGGTACCGTTGCCTGTCGTTTGGAACTTCCGTCCAGTTTTCCGGACGTTCACCCAGTATTCCATGTGTCGATTATTCGTAAGTACCTTCATGACCCTTCTCACATGATTCAGCACCAGAACAATCAGCTAGAGCGCGATCTTTCATTCACCGAGCAGCCGGTAGTTATATTGGATCGGCAGGTGAAGAAACTTCGGTCAAAGGTCTTGACATCTGTGAAGGTTCTTTGGCGTGGCCCGAATAGTGAAGAGGTTGTATGGTTACTAGGCACTCTCACAAGGTTCTTTAAGGCATCAACCATGCCCGATTCAAAATTTAGACGTGCCGAACAACCCTAACCAAGATCTTTAAACTAGAGATTAGGCGAAACAAAGCATGTTAAACACTTTAACATCTAAGAGTTTGGGATTACAACCTTTGTAGTCTGGTCCTTCACTTCATAAGCTCCGTGTTGAGGTCCCTTCGCTGCGATCATCATGTACCCGGACTCTAGAGAGACTCCACGAAGAGAATGATGCAAACTTGCTTCCGATCTTCGATAACTAAGATGATCTACCTTAAAGTTTCTTTAACATAAGCTCTCACTCACAAATGAAGTGAACACCCTAATCTAAATGGTTAGAATAGATTTGGATGATGAAGTATCATTTTAGCTCTCATTTATTTTCATAATCTCACACTAATCCATCACAAAAACCAAAGCTAGAAAGCTTTGCAAGGAGGAAGAAGAAGAAGATGAATGAATAATTCCATTTGTGATGAATAATGAATTGTTATGATAACTACAAATGCAACCATGGTTGACCAAAGAAAAGGCTAACCAAAGTAGAGAGTTAACTAGGGTTAAAGGGTGTGGGTTGGGTTAGGAAATATCTCACAAAATATCTTTGCAAGAAACAAAGTAAAAGCTTCTAGAAGCTTCTAGAAAAGTTTAACCCAAATCAAACCCTAACCATGATTAATCTCCACTAACCATGTTGCATTAGTAATCATAACTTGTTACAATATTACATATCACATATATAATATATTTTTGTAACAAAAGAAAATAATACAATTAACATATATCGCATATATATCAATGTATTACCCGAGTGACAAAAAGAATATTTTAGTGAGCTTATATTAGTTAATGTAATTTAATATATCAAATATATAATTATACACTAAATTATCGAATCAACACTTGATCCGATAATCCGGCTATTTCACAAATAACTGACCAATATAATCTGTATCAGTTCATCGAATCAACACTCGATCCGATGACCCGACCATATCACATATACCCGGCCGATATCTCATATCGTGAGAATCTAATACGGTATCACATACACGCATTTTTCTCGGTCCCGCACATATCACATATGTGCTCCTACTCCGTTTTTCCTGAGCCAGGAAACCTCTGTGTAGGACTCTAAAGAATCGTCAATACGCTGGCAGTAGGTGATGATCATATCAAACACCCATAAGCTGCAAGCGGTCAGCTAAACGTAACAGCTACCCAGGTATTGAGCAATCAGGAGATCAACAAGCAAGCTTGTACATTCTCCTGTGAATCCAGTCAGTAACATTCCTGTACAGTCCGATCTCTTTGTCTGATATGTCGCATATCTCGCCTAGGGGTGGTAAACGTCAGACCCCAGTAGCTTGATAAGTTGTGTCGATATGAGGTCTATAACAGTTCGAGAAACTACTGATAACACTTACCAGTAAATATCAGCAACCCTGGTTAGGGATTTCCAGTTATAGCTAATCGAACACAGCGCAACATCAACTCCCTATACCGGGAGAGACGAATCCCCTCCTATCGCCCATTGCCTCCATGTGATTCGGGACTGTACCCAAAAGCCACCTTTTTGCATGACCTCTTGGACGTGGTATGATGGAAATCAAAGCACAGTGGGAATCACACAAGACTCCATGACGATTTCGGGTCTACAGACTAACCTGTACCAGTGTCCCCAGAGAACTGCCATCTGACGTGAGGTATAATACCATCTGGAAGTTCTCGGCGAGTCCGTCCAGTGCACCCAGTCTCCACTGAGCACCCGTATACCTTCTCTGATGTCAAACACTAATGGATATGGGATCATCCATCGCCCATCATATGGGTCAAGAAGCGCATACGCTAGTCTACTCTGGTATATCGATGCCTTGTCTCGATACACCTACGACTAGGAACATTTGAAGGATGTACTTGGCGACTACACTGTCCCCACTAGTATGATCCGCATCATAATCCTGGTAGTCAAGTGCTCATCCTAAGGGCTTTATCAACATGTAACAAAGAGACAATCAGAGTACATGTTAAGATAAAGAGTAACCAGATAGCGTACTATCATGCCGAGCAAGTCTTCCCTATATATGTCTTAGCATCCTCTACACTATACATCGTATGTACAGTAATGGCCTCTAGGGCATACATATAACTAACAATCTCCCACTTGCACTAGGGCCATCTGTTGTGGTATCACATACCCAACAATTAGCTGCGGTTGAAGTATCTCATACTCAACCATCCCATAAAAGTCTCGACTGGGAAAAAGGCCTTTGTGAGTAGATCCGCGCTGTTGTCCTCTGTGTCTACTCTCTTAACCTTGATCTACCTGGAGATCAACCATCTCCATGATCAGGTGATACTGCCTAAGAATTATATCTGGATTTCTGATGGGACGGGGGTTCCTTTGCATTAGTCACAACTCCATTGTCACACAGTGGTAGGAACGAAGTTCATCTCATGAACTAATATTTATCCAGACTGCCTCTTTGGTAGCATCCTTGGTAACGATGTATCTTGCCTTTAATCGTCTAGTAAGTCACGGTTTCTAGCTTGGAACTCTTCCAACATACCGTCCTTCCACTGAGGGTAAAGACAATGCATGTGACTGACATTCAGTCGTCCTTACCACCGTGGAACCATTCCTGTGATTCTCCCCAGGATCTATTGATACCATCTCACTACAACTAGTGAGAATCCTAACATCCAATTAGATCTATCTCATAGATCCAAAACCCTGGATTTACGAGGTATCACTTGATCCTATATGGAGAATCGTTGTGATAAGAGGAGATTGACCAAGCGTAGCATAGGAAACTCCTTCCCTATCAAGAGTATGTCATCCACGTACTCTACGAGGATCACCACCATACTCCCTACTACCTTTTTGTATATACAAGGTTCATCTACCATTTTGATGAAGTCAAACTCTTTGACTACCACATCAAAACAGACGTTCCAACTCCGCGATGCCTGATTTATCTCATAAATCAACTTGCACACGTTTCCGCTGTTCCCACTGTTTACGAAGCGCTCTGGCTGTGTACTTATAGACGCCTTCTTCTACATCATCATTTAGAACAGCAGTCATGACACCCAACCACCAGATATCGTAGTTATGGTATGTAGCAGTGGCAAGTAGGATCTGGATGGACTTAAGCATGGATACTAGAAAAGGTTTCATCATTAACCACACCTGGTCAATGATAAAAACCTTTTGCAATAAGCCTTAGCTTTGAAATTCTTAACTTTTCCATGTACACAAAGTAATCTTCTCAAGATATACTTGCTCCTGATGGGGATTTAACCCTTCAGATAAAGCAACCAAAGTCCATACTTTGTTGGTGTATAAGGATTCCATCTCAGATCGCTATGCATCCAGCCATTCTTACAAAGTCCCACTCCTGATGGCCAGCTCGAAACTAGTTGGGTCATTATCTCATGATGCAATCTTCGCTCCCACTGTCATAGAGAAACTGAAGTATCTCTTAGGTGGGTGAGGAACCCTACTAGATCGGCGGAGAGGCTGAGGTTCGTTGGAAACAATTGAATCCTTCGGGTCTACCAAATCATCAGCTTTAGTTTGTATAGCTGGAACTCATTCCAGTTCTACCTCATGACCACTAATTTCTTCACAAGAAATTCCCTTTCACAAAGGTGGCATGCTGAGAAACAAAACATCTTTTGTTCCTCGGTTTGGTAGAAGATATTCCCTTGCGAATGCTTGGGATATCCAATAAACTTCCACAGAACTGACTTTGCCTCGAGTTTGTCCGGATTATGCTCTTAGACATAGGCTGGACAACCCCAAATCTTAACATACTTAAGATATGGGCTCTTCCCTTTCCATATCACATATGAAGTGGTAGGCAACTGATTTGATTAGAACCCTATTCAATAGGTATGCAGCTTCTCAAGTGCATAACTCCCAAAAGGAAATAGTAAACTCAGTAGTACTCATCATAGAGCACACCATATCACATAGGGTGTGATTGCTCCGCCCCGATACACCGACGTACTGTGGTGTATTCGGAGGAGTAATGCTGAGAGAGAATCCCATTCTCCTTTAGAATAGTCCAGGAATCTCATGCTTAAGTATTCTCCTCCTTGATCTCATCAAAGGACATAATACTTATACCCGTTTTTGGTTCTCTACTTCTAACTTATATTCTGTTAATATATCAAAAGCTTCGGACTTGTGTTTCAACAGGAACATATGTCTGAATCTTGAGAGATCATCAGTGAATATAATAAAGTACAAAGAACCGGTCTTGGCATGTGTAGACAGGGGACCTTCATACATCCACATGTATCAATCCGTAGAGTTCACTAACTCTTTCTCTGTTTCCAATAAACAGAGCTATGGTCATCTTATCTTTGTGACATGACCGGCAAGTTTCACAAGATGTAAATTCAAACTAATTTAAATATGCATCTAAATGTAACTTCAGCAAGTTGGGTCGCATTGATTTGACCTAGTCTACCATGCCTGAAGAAGGATTCGTTCATTTCTGAACTCTTCCTCTTGTGTGTATTCTGTATACTAAGAACTGTAGTTTGATTTAGAACGTCTATGCTTTTAGATAACGTGCCTGAACCGATCAACTCTTGATATAGGAAATGTTCAAAACATTATCCAACTATACAAAATTATATCCTTCTTTAATAATAAAGAGACTGATATGATGTTGTATATCAGGTTCGGTATCTAATAACATTCGTTCAGAATCAATGTATTCTGGTAATACAGGGTGATAACTGCCAACAGATTTGGCTTGCAACAATTGCACCGTTTCCAACTCTTGAAATTTATCACCCGTTCTCAGTTCTCTACCTATCTGTAGCCCATGTAACAAATTACATATGTAGGATCCTGATCCGGTATCTCATACCCAAGACATAAAGGATACTGAGAAACAGTTCTATGTAATGAACACACCCGAAGAAGATGCATCAGCATGCACTTTCTTCGTTTGGGGGGCACGGGAATTCTGGTAATCCCTAATTTCCCGCTCTGTCTTATAACAATTATAAGTTGGAGCGGGACCAACGTTCCCCAGCTCAGTTTAACAAGCGGGTTCGGTCAATACATCCGTATTATTATATTGATTATGGCGTGACATGGTCGCTACCTGGAGAGAGAGAGAGAAGAAAACACTCAGCGTATGCTCTTGCAAGATTAGATTGGTTATCTAATATATCTAATCAGGACGCCTCCCACTATTTTAGTCAAATCTTCCTTCAAACCCTAAAAGGAAAGACTAGCCGGGATTAATTACACCCTACAAGTTCGCCAATCTTTCAGCCAGGTCAGTGCCGGTACTTTGAGGGAGGTTCCCAGTGCTTTCGCACGGACCTAATTAAAGTAAACCTCGTTTTCCAAGGGCGTAACCCCGTTAACAACTTTCTAGACACCTACTTGATCGGCAAATTGTAATGTGTAAAACTTTTCTAAGAGTAACTCTTACTCGAAGTGGGTATCGGGATCCAACTATCTCATAGAAGGTATGAAATTTCATTGCAAATTTCAACACTTGAAATTCCCAATAATATTTTACCCCTAGCAATTTATGACCTTGGCTAAGGTCAACAAATCATAAGTTCTAGCCAAGTTCAACCCGTCATTTCCTGATTGAATTAAACCCACCCGCATGACCCTTGGCAAAGGTCAACAAAGTCGCACTGCTACCCTAACTCAATCGCATCATATGCTTATACACATAAGCACTAATTAGCTACCGCACACTACGCCTTGGCTAAGGTCAACAAACGCAGCACGAATACTAAGAAGTACTTATCTGAAATGACGGAGGGCTACGACAGGTTTTTAAGAAAACCCTTTACGTAATGAACTTGATATCGTTGTAGAATTGAGTGATTTTTGTAAAGGAGTGTTTTTGAGGCTTTTCTAGTTTCGCTAAAGAGGTCACTCCCGGTGAAGGGATCTCGGCTCTTTCCTTATCGAATAAGGTGTAGAATATTTCGCAAATACCAATATGCAAAGCAAAAACTATACAAGCAATCAAAAGACAAACCGAGTATGCAGCATCTGCTAGTTTCGCTAAAGAGGTCACTTCCGGTGAAGGGATCTCGGCTCTTTCCTTATCAAATAAGGTGCTGGATGTTCTATAAGGAACACCACTATGCAAAGCAAGAACTAGAGCTACCAGTTTTTAAACAAGTTTCTACAACATCTTTAGCTTTCTTTTATTTCATTAATCTCATTAATGAAGTCCCATTTTTATTATTCTTCACAAGCATCACATTTGAAACGAAATCTGCAATATAACATATATCTCATATATATAATATAAACATTCGTCTCAGGCAGTAATATGATCTCATCACAGAACATTGCAGCAGAAGAAACTATATGAAATATTGGATATACTAGGATGTCCGTGTTTTTAATACGAGCCTGTATAAAACACGGATTCCACGGTCGCGATGAATAGCCAAACCCACATCCCTATACCCTTACGAGAGCGGAAAGCAACACTGCTAATTCTAGGGTTAGGAGACCCGGTCTCGACTCCTCGAGATGGTCTCGCACTGGACCCTAGAACCCGGTTACTTGTGCTCCCCGCCTTGGGTCTACCTAATGCGGAAAAGTAAATAATATACAATGGTGACATCATCCTCAGCCCGGAAGTGCCCCAATAAAAGAATATTACATACAAATGAATTTTACATGAATGAAAAAGAAAAACTCTCATCTCACATAAAACCCCCGGCTATTCAAAACATGATGATCCAATATAACATATCATAGCAACACATAATATCACATATCATCAACGTAAGTAAATATGCGTATCCCAATTGTCGTTGATGTATAGCAACGAAACCGGCGATACATCACATATTACACTTACAGTCGCAGAAAAGAAAGTGTAAAACTACAACAGTTGGAATCCGCAACCTCCTTAGACATCGCATGCCTAACCAAATGAATTCCTCAGACATCGCATTCCTAACAATTATAAACCCCGCATTTTAGTCTCATTATCGAAAACTCTTTTCAATATCAAGTCGGGAAATTCAACAAAATTCCCGACATCCTGATCGAATGCTCATCGCAAACTTTAGTAGACGGCCGCACACCCGGATGCCATCGACGAAGTGCACTAAGGCGGAACACCGCTGCCGCGAGCACCTGAACGGATGCTTTTGGCGACGGGGTTCTCCTACAGTCACTTGGTCGGGGATATGGGGCGTGGCTATCTATTAAGTTTACCCGGCAAGTATCCGCGTACGCTACGTGATTGCGACGGACTAGTGATCACATCAAAATTCCCTGGCAACCGATCATCTGAGACTAAACTGCTAGATTTATAACATTCAAATTAGTTATCTCATAACTACTTGTGGATTCCAAATATTGTATCAAATTCCAGATAAATAGACAATGTTAAACTTTCCGATCGAATAAACAAGCACCCAAGATTTCCCAAATAGTTCTCAACACTTGAAATTAGTTCAAAAACATCCATCACATGCCACAGTACCAATGGTCCAGCCGTAGAAGGGTCAAGCCAATGCCTCACATGTGGCAGCGCCGTACTGCCCCAAACCCTAAGGTTCAAAGGCAGTTCAGACGGTCACATAATCGAGTTAAGGATTGTGTTCTTCTAGAGGGTCCACCGCGTTACTTGCAAGACTTAGAACGTTCTTAAACTACGGAAAAATCCAATGCTTGGAAATTTTCCGGCAGGGCAAAAAGTGAGTTATTGATATCCGTTCGAACTTTTTAACACGTTCTAAAATTATCCGGAAAAACATAAACGAAGTTAAATTATCCGATCGAAAAGACGAGTTCCTAATACATCCCAGAAAACTCAACACTTGAGTAAGTTTAAAAATACCCAGAAGCTTGTACAAACACCTACGGATGAACCCTCCAAATACGTGTCCCCAATTCCTTCATATGGCCGCGGAACCGCCGCGACAGGCATGTTCTTGTCGCGGTTCCTCGGCCGTTAGAGGGACTTGGCGGCTCGTATTGCACTGTTATCCTTAGAATTGCCTGCTGATTTTTTTGAGTATTTTTAATGCAGAAAAAATTACATTTTTACAAAATTTCCAGAGAGGGGTCTAAACCGGGGTTTCGGGGTTCGATCGGACTGTAAACTTCGTCTAGACTTTGCCTAAAGCTCTAGCTTGGCTCTGATACCACTGTAGGGTTACCAGGCACTCTCACAAGGTTCTATAAGGCATCAACCTGTAGGGTTGCTAGGCACGTGCTCAAGGGTCTACGAGGCATCAACCATGCCCGATTAAAATTTTAGCCGTGCCGAACAACCCGAAGCCGGATCTTTAAACTAGGGTTTAGGCGAAAACAAGCATGTTAAACTCTTTAACACTAAGTGAGAGGGATTACAACCTTTGTAGATCCGGTCCTTCACTTCTTAAGCTCCGTGTTGAGGTCCCTTCGCTGCGATCATCGTGTTCCAGACTCTCGAGAGGGTTCACGAAGAGAATGATGCAACCTTGCTTCCGATCTTCGATAATATAGATGATCTCACTTGAAGTTTCATTAACACAAGCTAACACTCATAAAATGAAGTGAACACCCTCATCTAAAGGGCAAGGGTAGATGAGGATGATAAAGTAGGATTTTTGCTCTCATTTATAATCTTTTTCTCACTCACTTTCATCACAAAAGAAAGCTTTTTCAAAAAAGGAACTCAAGCAAGAAGAAGATTCAAAGAAGATGATTGCTTAATCCTTTTGTGATGAACAATGAATTATTGTAGTGGTTATAAATCTAACCAAGGGTTAAGCATGAAAGAGTTAACCCTTGTAGAGAGTTAACTAGAGTTAATGGTTTGGATTGGGTTAACATAATATCTCACAAAAAATATCAAGCAACCACAAAGTCAAAGCTTCATGAAGCTTCATAGAAGCTTCATGCAAAAGCTAACCCTAATCCAAACCCTTGTTAGTGTATATGCCCTAGAGGCCATTACTGTATCATACTAGTTTGTATATTACTTGATGGAAGCTTGGGATATTCACAGTTGTATATACAACCTTGCTCGAAATGGTAGTATGCTACTTGGTTTGTCTCTGCTTTAATATGTGCATGTGTCTCTTTTAGCATATCGCTGATATACATATTAGTTGAGCCCTTAGGATTATTGCTTGATTACCAGCGTTGTGATGACGCTCACACTCGTGGGGGCTGGGTAATCCATAAGCACATCCTTATACAGGTCCCTAGTCGTTGGACTATCGAGACAGGGCATCGATACTCCGGAGTAGACTAGCGTATGCGCTTCTCATCCCAGCGTGGGAGACGGTCCGTCCTACAGCCGTCAGTACGTCGTACTTGAGATAGTATGCGGGTGATCGTTAGGTTACGAGTACACTGGACAGGACTCGTCGGGAACTGTTGGTTGGTATTATACCTATCGTCAGTTATCAGTTCCCAGGTGACATGAGTACAGCTTAGTCCGCTGACTTGACACTGTCACTTCGCCTCGAGTGTGTTCCCACTGCACTTTGATTACTACCCTACCACGGCTCAAAGGAGTCGTGAAAACAGGTAGTTTTTTTGTGCAGTCCCGAAGCACTTGGAGGCAGTGACGGTTAGACAGGATTCGTCTCTCCCGGTATTGGGGGTTGACATCGCGCTGTGTCCAGGAGAGCCATTACACAAGTAGTCCCTGGCCAGGGCAAGCGAGATATACTGGTAGGTTTCCAGTGTTATCTCAGGGTGTTCTGGGCTACACTCCGACACGACTTGTACCGCTATTAGGGGACTGACATTCACCGCCCCCCCTAGGCCCGCGATGCGATGTATCAGACGAACAGACCGGACTGTACGGAGACTGTCACATACAGGCTCAGTAGGAGTTCAGATGGGGTCACCTCGTCAGTCTTCTTATCGGCATCTACCTGGGGACCGTTACGTACAGCTAGTGCCGCTTGCGGTCTGTGGTTAAACCCACTGCCAGAGTAGTGTCGAGTCTTTAGAGTCCCACACAGAGAGTTATTCGCCTTTAGGCAAAATGAGTAGAGGTCGCATGGTTTTGCGACAGGGTTCGTTCACATCCGCGCACTTGTGCACGTTTGCTGTCCGGACAGCTTATACTAGTGGGCTTTTGTTTAAGCCAGATCCTAGTATATGATTTGGGATTGGTTTTATCTCTTTGTATTTGTGTTCCTCGGATCACGAATACGGGTGCGTATGGACAGTTGCTTGAGACAGAGGGAGAGGACTTTGATTAGGGTTAATGACCATTGTCATTTCATTAACCCTAATGCTTATGTGTGTATTATGGTTAATTGATATTAGTTTAATATAATTTTGCATGGTTATGGTTGTTGACCATTTGACATTCTTGACTTGTTGACCTAGGTTGACACTTTGACCATCATCATTTCATTTAGAAGATGCTCTTTGATCCTTACAATTTGCATTAAAAATGAAATGATAATGGTCATGTCTTGATTAAGCCATGACAATTATCTCACTATTTATCAGTTTACAATAATTCACACATATATGTGAGAATGCTTCATAATTCTCTCATTCTATCATATACTTTCTCTCTCTTGCTCTTCCTCTTCCTCAAGCTCTCCCCTCTCATGTGTTGAGAAACATTTGAGCTTGAGAAAAAGCTCTTCTTGATAATCTCTACTCTCATCTAGGGTTCTAGGATTAGCACTTCTAGCACCCTAGTTACTTCTAGCTTGAAGTTGAAGCCAAAGGTTGAGGCTTTCGGGTGGATCCTTCTTCGACGTGAGAAGACGACAAAGGTGATCCCTTTCTACTACTCCAAGGAGCAAGGAGAGAAGGTCATAAAGCCATAGGTATAACCATTCTACCCTTTAGCTAGTTTCTAGTTAGCTTTAGCTTGTTTTTTTTTTGCAAAGATCCTTCTTTGTCTCGTCCATGTTGCCTAAAGTAGTAAAAATCCGATTTTTATTCCGTTTTCCGCCTCCCCGCAAGCACCGGGGTGGGCAACGTAGACTTACAGTGGTATCAGAGCCTAACTAAACATAAACTAGCTAGGTAGTGAAGTGTATAGAAGTTCGATCGGAAAAATCGCAAAACTACGAAAACGCAAAACCCTAAGTTTCTGTTGATTTTTTTCTGTTTAAAATAAAATAAATCTTACGTCAAAAATCATCTCAGGGTTTTGTGAAGAAAGCCACCAAAAACGATCCAGTGAATCGCTCAAAGCGCGGCGGTTCCGCGGCAAAAGCATGCCTATTGCCGCGGAACCGCGACCGTTTTGACTCGGTTCAGGGTCGTGTTTGGTGCAGTGTTCTTCTAGCTTGGTTTTGGGATTTTTAAGATGGTTTATTTGTGCCCAGGTTTTCCAGAAAAGAAATTTGTATTTGGGGTCCTATAAATCCGTATTTTTTTTCGAACTTCACTATACTTTGACTAATCGGTTATAACTGTGATGTTTATATGTATTGAACGTCGGCTAATCGCTATATGTCGATTAGTGGGGGTTATACATATCCGTGATCTGTGTTTGATGATGGTATGTGTATATGAATGCGTTGGATTGTCGCGGGTGAATAGCCGGGGTGGATGTGAGATGAGTGTTTCTTTTTCTTTCATTCATTGTAATATGTAAATTGATGTATTATTATTTGTTTAGCCGCACAACCGGGTCGGGGTTGTAGCCATCATTGTATAATTCTTTTTACCGTTTTTGCTCCTAGGATAGACCCATGGAGGGGGTGCACAAACTACCGGGTATCTCGAAGTGCCGAGTGGCCTACTCACGGTGTTGAGGGAGGTTGCTTCGCTTTGGGTACTTGGCGGGTAGTTTGCCGCACCCGTAGGGGTCTTTGGTGGGGAATTGGCTATTCACCGCGACCGTGTAATCCGCTTTTCGTTGCAGGCTCGAACGTACTGCGGATTCCTAGTATATCCAATGTATTCATCTGTGATCTGTAATGTCTATCATTGCTATATATTTATATATGATAACTATTTAGGCGTTGCTTATGTTTTACAGCCGCGCTAGCCCAGCCCCCGCTCTGTCGTTAGTTAAGCTACCTAACGGGTGATGACGGGGCCCTGTGGCGAATGCGAATGGCATAAGCGTACGTCATATTTTGGTTGTTTTCTGCAATGGTAGGATTAAATGATGGGACGCATTAAAAGAACTAATGCAAGAAAATAAACCAAGTAAAAGTCGATTGGAACACTTTGAAAACCACTCGGTTCTTTTCAAAACTAAACTTTTAAACGCGGAGCTTGAACCACTCCTTTTAAAAGCTATCTCGTTCCATCGATTATATCAAGTTCACTACGTTCACGGTTTCGCCAAAACCATTCGTAGCCCTCCGTCATTCCACATGAATGGTCAAAAAGTATTCAAGCTATGTATTTTGGCCAAAGTCAAGGCATAGTGATTGGTAGCTATTGGGTATTCATGTGCAGCATAGATAGATGCGTTGGTTTGGGACAGTCGTGCTGCCATTTTGGCCAAAGTCATGGGTAGGTACGGGTGGGTCCAAATTAACCAGGAGAATGACGGGTAGAACTTGACATGTGACTTATGATATTTTGGCCAAAGTCAAGGTCATAAGTGCATGGGGCAAAAATCCACATCGGGAGTTTCATAAGTACTGAAACTTGCTAGCGCTGCATACCATTTGGAGTGTGATAATTTTGGTAGGATTCCTTCGGTTTTATCACGCGATGATATTTGGATCCCGATCCTACTGTGAGTATATGCTACTTCTCGGGAAAACTCTCACTTAACGATCAATGCTATAAACCTAGTAGGTGTCTAGAAAGGTGTTAGCGGGGCTACGCCCTCAGAGAAAAGAGGTTCTTAAATTAAGGAACATCGCGAAAGCGTTGGAAAACCTCCCTCGAAGTACCGACACTGGCCTGGCTGAACGGTTAAGCAAGTATTGTACGGTGAGATTGATCCCGACTAATCCTTTCTTTACGGTTTGAGAAGGGATTTGAGAGACAGTGGGAGCCATCCAGTTTAGACAAACTAAAAACCACTCTAAACTTGCAAGAGCATCATGCTAAAGTGTTTCTTTTCTCTCTCCTAATTGCAGCGACCATTCAAAATGACCGTACTTAAGTTATTACTAGATAAAAACATACTGACAGGGCCAAACTACAAAGATTGGCTCAGGAATGTCAAGATGGCAATCACTTACGACAAGTTGGGGTATGTCCTTACCACCAAAGCTCCCCCTGTCCCAAGTCCCACCTCCAGCGTCGCGGATAAAGAAATCCGTAAGACATGGGAGATCGATTGCGCGAAGGCCAAATGTCTCGTGCTTGCCTCGATGGACAATGAACATTAGAGGAGGCATGAGAATATGGACCTAGAATCCATATTTCTCCATACAAAAGAACTGTATGGAGAGCAGTCTCGTATCGCAAGATACGAAGTGTCGAAGAAGCTATTTTCGGCAAGATTGGCCGTTGGATCATCGGTAGCGGAACACGTGCTTAAGATGATTGGCTACATAGAGGAGCTCGCGGACCTTGGGACCACGTTGGAGAATGAACTCTACACTGATTTGATTCTCCAGTCCCTTCCTTCCACTTACGCCCAGTTTGTCTTAAACTTCAACATGCAAGGAAAGGAGGTTGAACTTTCCGAACTTCTGAACATGTTGAGGAGTGCTGAGGGCACCCTACAGAAGGGTAGGGAGACATCCACTTTGTTTGTAGGAGGATCTTCCTCTTCTAGATCCAGGGCGAAAGACAAGGGTAAGAAGAAGAAAGCCCCGCCAAACCAAGAGGCGGTGTCAGTAAAGTGGATACGAAGGGAAAAGGAAAGGCAACAAAGGTAGCGAGAAAGCTGGTGGGGAAGGAAGAATGCTTCTTTTGTCACAAAAGTGGTCACTGGAAACAGGATTACAAGGCTTGGAAGGCCAGAACACAGGATTTGAAGCGAGTTGCGGCTTCAGCTTCAGGTGTGTATGTTATTGAAAACTGTCTATCAATAAACTCTACATCCTGGGTATTGGATACCGGATTAGGATCTCATATCTATAATTCTTTGCAGGCGTTGAGAAAGCATAGAGTTTTGAAGGCAGGTGACATGACCCTTAGAGTTGCAAACGGTGCTTGCATGGATGCTGAGGCCGTGGGGGACTATCACCTGGGATTGTCGGATGGACACTTTTTGGTTTTACGTAGTTGTTATTTTGTACCAAATGCAACCTGTAATATCATTTCTGTATCTTTATTATCTAAAGAACGTTATGAATTTGCATTTGTAAGTAATGTAGTGAACATTCACCTTAATCAAGTTTTGATTAGGTCAGGTACATTGAACAATGGTATATACGTATTAAACCAATCACAGATTTTCAATGTCCAGAATACACACAAAAGAAAGTCTCCAGAAATCAATAAAACTTTCTTATGGCATTGTAGACTGGGTCACATCAATGAGAGAAGGTTGACTAAGTTATATACAGAAGGATATTTGGATCCGTTCGAATATCAATCGTATGCAACTTGTCAAACCTGTCTCAAAGGAAAGATGACAAAAACTCCGTTCACTGGACACGGAGTAAGAGCGAGCGAGCTCTTGGGACTCGTACACAGCGGCGTGTGCGGTCCAATGTCTACACATGCGCGAAGCGGTTATTCTTACTTCATTACTTTTACGGATGACTTTTCAAGGTACGGTTATGTCTTCTTAATGAAACATAAATCCGAGGCTTTTGAAAAATTCCAGGAATATAAGAATGAAGTAGAAAAACAAACAGGCAAAAGTATCAAGGCATTGAGATCTGATCGAGGTGGTGAATACTTGAGTGCCGAGTTCCTGGGTTACTTAAAAGAGAATGGAATTCTCTCTCAGCTTACTCCTCCATACACTCCGCAACATAACGGTGTATCGGAGAGACGGAACCGAACCCTATTGGATATGGTACAGTCCATGATGAGTAACGCTGAGTTGCCACGATCGTTCTAGGGATATGCGCTAGAATCAGCTGCATACCTTTTGAACCGAGTTCCAACTAAGACTGTGCCTACTACACCATATCAGATGTGGTGTGGGAAGAGACCCTATCTTAATCACATTAAGACATGGGGATGTCCAGCTTTTGTAAAAAAGCAGCATGCGGACAAGCTCGAGGCACGCTCAGTACAGTGCAAGTTTGTGGAATATCCAAGGAACTCCAAGGGATATTTCTTCTATTGCGAAGAGGAACAAAAGGTATTTGTTTCTCGCCATGCCCACTTTCTAGAACACCAGTTCATAGAAAAAGAAATAAGTGGGAGCGCAATTGAACTGGAAGAAATTCCAGAACCACAAGCTATTACTGAAAGCTTAGTAGAACCAGAGGGTTCGAAAGATCAGGACATTCCCACGCCACTCCGCAAGAGTAGTAGGCAGTCTCATCCGTCCGAGAGATACTACGGTTTTCTCATTGACGGGGATAGAGAGGATTGCATCATAGACTGTGATGAGCCTACTAGTTTCTAGCAAGCCATTCAGAGCGTCGACTCGGTAAAATGGCTGGATGCAATGCGGACCGAAATGGAGTCCATGTACACCAACAAAGTATGGACGTTGGACATTACTCCAGATGGGGTAAAACCCGTAGGATGCAAGTGGATCTTCAAAAGGAAGATTGGTGTAGATGGACAGGTTGAGACCAATAAAGCTAGACTGGTTGCAAAGGGTTTTCGTCAGCGACCTGGTTTGGACTATGACGAAACCTTTTCTCCAGTAGCTATGCTAAAATCCATTCGGATCCTTCTTGCCATTGCTTCCTTCCATAATTATGAGATTTGGCAGATGGACGTAAAGACAGCTTTTCTAAATGGACATTTAGAGGAGTGTGTCTATATGGACCAGCCAGAGGGTTTCATTCAGAGTGGGAGCAGCGGAAAGGTGTGCAAGTTGCTTAAGTCCATTTATGGACTAAAGCAGGCATCGCGTAGTTGGAACATCTGTTTTGATGAGACGGTCAAGGAATTTGGCTTTATCAAAAATCCAGATGAACCATGCATCTATTGTAGATTTGTAACGAGAACTGTAGTATTCCTCGTTTTATACGTGGATGACATTCTCTTAATAGGAAATAACATTCCTATGCTACAATCTGTCAAGGGGTTCTTGTCACACAGGTTTTCAATGAAAGACCTGGGTGATGCCTCATACATTCTGGGTATCCGGATCTATACAGATCCAAGAGGATATTAGGACTTTCCCAGTCCAGGTACATCGACACCATACTGAAGAGATTCAATATGGAAGATTCCAAGCGCAGTAATCTACCGGCTTGTCACGGGATCACCCTCTCCAAAGAGATGTCTCCCAAGACTGATTTGGAGAGGGATCGCATGTCTATTATACCCTACGCTTCTGCGGTAGGCTCCATAATGTATGCGATGTTGTGTACCAGACCAGATGTGGCTTATGCACTGAGTGTGGTAAGCAGGTATCAGTCAAACCCTGGGGAGAAACATTGGACAGCAGTAAAGAACATTCTCAAGTACCTGAGAAGGACTAAGGAGATGTTCTTGGTGTATAGCGGAAAAGACCTCCAGATTGAGGCATTTGCTGACTCCAGCTTCCAAAGTGACAAGGATGATTCCAAGTCCATGTCGGGTTTTGTCTTTACCCTCAATGGAGGGGCGGTGTGTTGGAAGAGCTCTAAACAGGAAACCGTTGCTGACTCGACTATGGAAGTGGAATACATCGCTGCATCTGATGCCGCAAAAGAAGCTGTCTGGATGAGGAAGTTCTTGAATGAACTTCAGGTGGTTCCATCCATTGTTGACCCAATACCTCTGTATTGCGACAACAATGGGGCTATAGCTTTAGCGAAGGAACCCAGGTCCCATCAGAAATCCAGACACATCTTTAGGCGGTATCACCTGATCAGGGAGATCGTGGATCGCCAGGAGATCGAGGTTCGGAGGGTTGCTTCAGAAGATAACACTGCGGATCCATTCACCAAGGCCTTGCTCCAGACTTAGTTCGAGCGGCTGATCGAGATGATAGGTCTTCGATACGCCAGTACATGGCCTTAGTGCAAGTGGGAGATTGTTAGTGTATATGCCCTAGAGGCCATTACTGTATCATACTAGTTTGTATATTACTTGATGGAAGCTTGGGATAATCAGAGTTGTATATACAATCTTGCTCGAAATGGTAGTATGCTACTTGGTTTGTCTCTGCTTTAATATGTGCATGTGTTTCTTTTTGCATATCGCTGATATACATATTAGTAGAGCCGTTAGGATTATTGCTTGATTACCAGCGTTGTGATGGCGCTCACACTCGTGGGGGCTGGGTAATCCATAAGCACATCCTTATACAGGTCCCTAGTCGTTGGACTATCGAGACAGGGCATTGATACTCCTGAGTAGACTAGCGTATGTGATTCCCATCCCAACGTGGGAGACGGTCCGTCCCACAGCCGTCAGTACGTCGTACTTGAGATAGTATGCGGGTGCTCGTTCGGTTACGAGTACACTGGACAGGACTCGTCGGGAACTGTTGGTTGGTATTATACCTATCATCAGTTATCAGTTCCCAGGTGACATGAGTACAGCTTAGTCCGCTGACTTGACACTGTCACTTCGCCTCGAGTGTCTTCGCACAGCACTTTGATTACTACCCTACCACGGCTCAAAGAGTCGTGCAAATAGGTAGTTTTTGGGTGCAGTCCCGAAGCACTTGGAGGCAGTGACGGTTAGACAAGATTCGTCTCTCCCGGTATTGGGGGTTGACATCGCGTTGTGTCCAGGAGAGCCATTACACAAGTAGTCCCTGGCCAGGGCAAGCGAGATATACTGGTAGGTTTCCAGTGTTATCTCAGGGTGTTCTGGGCTACACTCCGACACGAATTGTACCGCTTTTAGGGGACTGACGTTCACCGCCCCCCTAGGCCCGCGATGCGATGTATCAGACGAACAGACCGGACTGTCCGGAGACTGTCACATACAGGCTCAGTAGGAGTTCAGATGGGGTCACCTCGTCATTCTTCTTATCGGCATCTACCTGGGGACCGTTATGTACAGCTAGTGCCGCTTGCGGTCTGTGGTTAAACCCACTGCCAGCGTAGTGTCGAGTCTTTAGAATCCCACACAGAGAGCTATTCGCCTTTAGGCAAAATGAGTAGAGGTCGCATGGTTTTGCGACAGGGTTCCTTCACATCCGCGCACTTGTGCACGTTTGCTGTCCGGACAGCTTATACTAGTGGGCTTTGGTTTAAGCCAGATCCTAGTATATGATTTGGGATTGGTTTTATCTCTTTGTATTTGTGTTCCTCGGATCACGAATACGGGTGCGTATGCACAGTTGCTTGAGACAGAGGGAGAGGACTTTGATTAGGGTTAATGACCATTATCATTTTATTAACCCTAATGCTTATATGTGTATTATGGTTAATTGATATTAGTTTAATATAATTGTGCATGGTTATGGTTGTTGACCATTTGACATTCTTGACTTGTTGACCTAGGTTGACACTTTGACCATCATCATTTCATTTGGAAGATGCTCTTTGATCCTTGCAATTTGCATTAAAAATGAAATAATAATGTTCATGTCTTGATTAAGCCATGACAATTATTTCACTAATTATCAATTTACAATAATTCACACATATATGTGAGAATGCTTCATAATTCTCTCATTCTATCATATACTTTCTCTCTCTTGCTCTTCCTCTTCCTCAAGCTCTCCCCTCTCATGTGTTGAGAAATACTTGAGCTTGAGAAAAACCTCTTCTTGATAATCTCTACTCTCATTTAGGGTTCTAGGATTAGCACTTCTAGCACCCTAGTTACTTCTAGCTTGAAGTTGAAGCCAAAGGTTGAGGCTTTCGGGTGGATCCTTCTTCGACGTGAGAAGACGACAAATGTGATCCCTTTCTACTACTCCAAGGAGCAAGGAGAGGAGGACATAAAGCCCTTGGTATAACCATTCTACCCTTTATCTAGTTTCTAGTTAGCTTTAGCTTGTTTTTGTTTAGCAAAGTTCCTTCTTTGTCTAGTCCATGCTGCCTAAAGTAGTAAAAATCCGATTTTTATTCCGTTTTCCGCCTCCCCGCAAGCACCGTGGTGGGCAACGTGGACTTACAACCCTAACCAAGTTTAAACCCTAAACCATTGTTAAATTTGTAACCCTAACATGTTACAATATTATATATCACATATACAATATATTTTGTAACAATAGAAAATAATACAATTAACATATATCGCATATATATCAATGTATTATCCCATGAGAAAATGAATCTTTTAGTGAGCTAATATTAGTTAATGTAATTTAATATATCATATATATTATTATACATTAAATTATCGAATCAACACTTGATTCGACAATCCGGCTATTTCACAAATAACCGACTAATACGATGACCCGGCTATATCACATATACCCGGCCGATATCTCATATCGCGAGAATCCAATACGGTATCACATACCGCATTATCCTCGGTCCCGCACATATCACATATGTGCTCCTACTTTGTTTTGCCTGAGCTAAGAAACCTCTGTGTAGAACTCTAAAGAATCGTCAATACGCCGGCAGTAGGTGATGATCATATCAAACACCCACAAGCTGCAAGCGGTCTGCTAAACGTAACAGCCATCCAGGTATTGAGCACTCAGAAGATCAACAAGCAAGCCTGTACATTCTCCTATGAATCCAATCAGTAACACTCCCGTACAATCCGGTCTCGTCGTCTGATATGTCACATATCTTGCCTAGGGGTGGTAAACGTCAGACCCCAGTAGCTCGATAAGTCGTGTCGATATGAGGTCTATAACAGTTCGAGAAACTACTGATAACACTTACCAGTAAATCTCAGCAACCCTGTTCAGTTGATAAAACTGCACATTTGTATTACATTTTTCCTACCATTTTCATATTAAAAAGGGACTTTATTATAATATATTATACATATAAGGGTTTATATGTAAAAACACCATTTTCCATGTGTTAATATATTTTAATTAGTATTTGGTAGGAAAATGTATGCAAATAATATTATTGACCTAATTCTAGTAGAACAAAGTCTACTAAAATCTTATTTGAGTTGTTGTGCAGAATATTTCCAAGTTGTGCAGAATTTTCCAAGGCTAGAATCAAGCAAATCAAGTTGTTGAAGAAATCTTGCCAAATTAAGAAGCAAAACTTGGAGACCAAGTCTGGAAGCAACCGAGAGAAGATTTCTTAATTCTAAAGGTGCCTTGGATTGCCAAATGTCACAATCAGAAAGCCCAAGAAAATAGACGAAGTGATCCCCACCTTTGAGCGCGAATCCGCGGCCAAACCCACCCTTGGGCCGCGGATCTGCCGCAATATTATGGAGTTGGAAGGAAATATTTTGGGGCATGATTCTCTACTATATTTTACCAACTTTTGAAGCAAAAGATTCTGGCTTTGCACTATAAAAAGGAACCGAGAGCCTCTTGGAAAAGCTATCAAGCCGACGCGATCACGAAGCTCCCGACGCTCACGCATCCAGGCTGATCATCGACTGTTCGATTACCTCCTTAGGAAAGATCGAGAAGCAACTAGTTGTAATCATTTTCTATGGATTAAAAGTGTAGTTTGAAGAAGTCGATTAATAAAGGTAGTTATTTTATTTAATTGTTTTTTACATTATGTTTTCCCTATCTTTCTTTTCATCTTCTTCTCCCAACATGCGCGAGTAATTCTCCGCTTGTTAGGGTTCGTAGGATTAGGGTAGGATAATAGACGATGAAAATAATTAAACCCTTTTTAAGTCCTATAAAGTTTATGAACTTTATCAAAAGAATCATTAACATCCTAATCGGGCGCGCTAGCAATTCTTTGCTAGTTCCGACCGCGTTTAGAGATTAGATTAATGATTGTTTTGGTAAAGGCTAGATATGAACGGAGTTCCGTGTCGAGATAAGGGTTATGAGTGGGATTCCCTTTCCCTCCAGAAACCCTAATCTACACGCATCACCGGCGTTCTAGTTCTAAATGTATTAATGGATAAAAAGGGTAACTTTTAATTAATCGTCCATAACTACTAAATCCTAACGAACCCTACAAGCCCTCTTATTATATTAATTACATCTTAAAATAATCTAGATCTATATTTGACATTCTTGTTTAACGTAGATCTAGAAATCTTTCTATAAAATTCTTTATTCCTCCTTTCTTTCTCAACACATCTAAAGTAAAAGCAAAAGGTTCCACGTTTCCCAGAGGATGACCCGTACTCATCTCGGTCTAGCTACGCGCGACACCGTTCTGATTGCGGTTAACTACAAACACACTCTTTTTCGAATCAATCAAATGGCGCCGTTGCCGGGGATACGTGCGTAATTTTTTAATTTTACTATTTGTGTTGAATTCTTAGACGATTTATATCATTATTAACACAAAACTGCAAATTGCATATTTAACGACTTGTGCGTGAATTTTGCAAGGAGATCTGGAGTTACAGAATTGAGGAAAACAGAAGACAGAGCCATTCATCGAGATCCAGAGGAGCACAGAGGGACACAGAAAAATTTTCAGCAAGCGATCCATCCACCTCGCGGCGGAACCGCGATACAAAGGTGCTTCCGGCGGCGGAATCGCGGCAGGTTAGAGGGATTAGGGCTACAGAATTCTCTGGTAAGATTCTCAACTCCTTCTCTCTCCTCTCAAATCCAATAAAATCTATCTTCTGCAGGATTCTTTGCAAAATCGCGCCGCTCAAAAATCTTTTTGTAAAAGTTTTGTGATTGGTTTTGTTTTGCATATTTAATACGGATTTCTAAGGGGCAAAGACCAAATCAAGATTAGGTGGGGATTTCATCACCCTTCCTAAGCCCCACAAATCACAAACCGAGCATATAGATCAACCCTTCATTAATTTAAAAAATATCTAGACCAGACTCTAAGGACTGTCGCGCTCAATAAGGACAGAGGAAGGTCGTGTGTAATCTATCGTTTATCCGCATTACTTTTGTAGTGCCTAGGCAAGTGTGACAAAGGCTAGTGGTTTTTAATTAGGCCCACGACGTGGTTCCTTCCCACTTACCTGGCACTTACCTGGCTACAAGGGTAGTACGGAGGCGGTAGAGGATTTATCCTGCGGCTTGTCCTTTGGAAGTCTAGGAGCGGTCTAGAGACTGGACCTAGGTGACCTTAGCTATAGGGTTGCTTGTGCATCTTAGGGAGATTTGTCTTGAGTCCCACTTTTTCAAAACAAGCCAATTTTAAATCACACACACGCTGCCACTTGCACTAAACCGCTTAGTGCATGCTCGGCTAGACACGGGATCCTAGTGCCCGTCTTGTCCGCGTTCCTGCTATCGACGCTAAAGTCAGTACTTCTTCATCTTCTTTTCCCCCACCACACACCACATCAACCGAGATGGACGACACTCCATCAGAGTATAACACCACGCTGCCACCGCCCGAAGGTGCGCAGAACCCACCGCACATCTCTCTCCAAGAGAGATGCTATCCTATCCGTGGTCCTCTTCCTACTTGTCTATCTTTTCCACCACCTAACGGGGATAATTTCGAAATTAAACCCCACTACATCAATCTGCTGCCCAAATTTCACGGGCTTGAGTCGGAAGACGCGTACGTTTTCATCACCAAATTCGAAAACGTATGCGCAATGATGGGTACTTCACAATTGACCTTAGATGCTATGCGCTTACGTCTTCTCCCATTCACACTGTGCGACTTGGTAGAAAAATGGCTTTATAATATTGCCGCACACTCTATCGCTAATTGGGATGAATTCGTCGTAGCATTTCTTAAGAAGTTTTACCCAAATCATAAGACTGCACATGTTAGGAGCGAGATCAACCAGTTCACCCAGCTTCCCAATGAACCATTATGGAAGTGCTTTGAACGTTTCAAAGATCTGCTTGTCCAATGCCCCCATCACGGAATACAAAGATGGGATTTATGTCGGATTATATATGAGGGCATTAATCCAGCGACAAAGCAGATGCTTGAAACAATATGTCAATGCAATTTCATGTCTAAAGATGACGGTGAAGCATGGAAATATCTGGAAGACCTTGCTGAACACACGTTGCAGTGGGAAAGCGTAAGACCACCTTCAACTAAGGGAGATATTCACCAGCTCGATGTTTCTATCGCAGTAAAAGCCGAAATGGCAGCGATAAAGAAGAAACTCGATGCTATTGAAAACAAGTTCTCAACATTCTCCCTAAATCAGGTCACGCTTCCTATGACTGTCTGTGGTTACTGTTCGGATCCTTCACACTTAACGGAAGAATGTCCTATGAATGCATCGTTTCAAGCTAATGCTGCTTTTCAGCAGCGACCTAGAAACGACCCTTATTCTTCCATATACAACCAAGGATGGAGGAATCATCCTAACTTTGCTTGGAATCAAAACCAACAAAGTAATTATCAAAGACCTCCTCCACAGCAACCACAACCACAGAATCAGCCCCCCTTTCAGTCACAAAATTTCCAAAATCCGGCCAACATTTCTACACCACAAGTGGTCGGTACTGACAACTCACTTGCACAAACTTTGGATATGTTCATGAAACAATCCATGCAAAATTCGGCTGAGATAAGGTCTTCTATTGATACCCTAACGAAAAACTGCTCCTCCCATGGTGAGAGTATTAAATCAATAGAAAACTAAATCGCACAGTTAAACGCCGCAATGAGTGCGAGAGAGAAAGGGAAACTCCCATCTCAACCTCTACCGAATCCTGGCCATTCACAAAGTCATAATGTGAATGCCATTACTACGTTGAGATCGGGGAGAGTGCTGAATAACCAAGTGGGTGAGTAATTTGATGATAGTGACACATTTGATACCCCTTCTTCTTCTTCTTCCCCTAATTCGTCTAGTCTCCCACCTTCATCTGAGCCTATTCTCCGTTTTCCCCAAGGCTCGAACATTTCGCCAAATCTATCTAAGTCGATGCCCACTCCAATTTTGGGATCGAATCCGTCTCCACAGTCTTCTCCACAAACGTTGGACCCAAAACTTATTGATCGAGCTCCATTTCCAAACCGATTAAGGGCCAACCGACCTAACCCGCAAATGGAGAAGATTGTGGAAATGTTTAAGCAAGTTAGCGTGAATATTCCTCTCCTAGATGCTATTCAACAAGTCCCATCTTATGCAAGAATCCTTAAAGATTTGTGCACTAGGAAGAGAAAAACTCAAGTGCCTAAAAAGGTTTTCATGACGAGTAATGTTAGCACAGCTTTTACCAAACAAATACCAAAGAAACGTAAGGACCCCGGCTGTCCTACAATCTCTATTTCTATTGGGGGTAAAAATATAAATCGTGCTTTACTCGATCTAGGCGCTAGCGTCAACTTGCTTCCTTATTCAGTATACGAGCAGTTAGGAATTGGAGAGTTAAAACCCGCCCATTGTACTCTCCAAATGGCAGACCGATCTATCACCAAACCTCGGGGCGAACTAGAGGATGTGTTAATTAAAGTCGGGGAATTTATATTTCCCGTGGACTTTATTGTTTTAGATACACAACCTGTGGCAAACCCACGCAATCAAATCCCGGTGATACTTGGTCGACCCTTCCTAGCAACTTCTAACGCTGTGATTAATTGTCGTAACGGTTCTATGAACTTATCCTTCGGGAAAATGATAATTGAGCTTAATATTTACAAGCTAGGAAGTCAGCCATCAGAACCTTCTGCTCATTTGCTGGATGTTTGTTCCATCCACGAGATAGCTCCCGAAAGCAGCATGGATGAGGAACTTTGCTTTGATGTTCTCGACAACACTAATGGGACATCGTTTGATCTTGCACCACTTCACAGTGAGGATATGTTCAATGAGTCCGACCTTGAGATTGAACCCGTTGATTCGTTGCAAAAGTCAGCAGCACTTTCCGAGTCAATATCTAATGCAAGTTTTGAACCTCTTAAGGAGTCCGAATATCATTCCGTTACCCCTCCTTCTATTGTCTCTCCGCCAATTCTTGATCTCAAACCGCTACCTTCTCATCTTAAATATGCATATTTAGGAGAGAATGAGACCTTGCCAGTTATTATATCCGCTTCTCTAGCCATAGAGCAAGAGAATGCACTTTTGGCAGTGTTGAGATCGAATCGTCAAGCATTTGGTTGGACAATGGCCGACATCAAAGGGATTAGTTCCTTAATTGTTGAACATCACATACATCTGATGGATGAAGCCAAACCAACCCGAGACCCACAAAGACGGTTAAATCCCGTTATCAAGGAGGCGGAAAAGAAAGAAATCGTCAAGTGCCTTGATAGTGGAATAATTTACCCCATATCTGATAGTCAATGGGTAAGTCCAATTCATGTGGTCCCTAAAAAGTCTGGCATCACGGTCATCACTAACGAGGCTAATGAGTTAATCCAAATACGCACCCAAACTGGGTGGCGCGTATGTATCGATTATAGGAAACTCAATGCCGTGACGAGGAAAGATCACTTCCCTCTATCTTTCATTGACCAGATGTTGGAACGATTAGCGGGACACGAATACTAATGTTTCTTGGACGGATACTCTGGTTACAACCAGGTCCCCATCGCCGAAAAGGATCAAGATAAAACCACTTTTACTTGTCCTTTCGGAACTTTTGCTTATAGACGCATGCCCTTTAGGTTATGCAACGCTCCCGCTATATTTCAGCGGTGTATGATAGGGATATTTTTAGATATGGTGGAAAATTTTCTAGAAATTTTTATGGAAGATTTCTCCATTTTTGGGGACTCCTTTGAGGACTGCCTTCATAATCTTGACGCTGTTCTTACCCGCTGCAAGGATAAGAACTTGACCTTGAATTGGGAAAAATGCCATTTTATGGTCCAAGAAGGTATTGTACTTGGACATATAATTTCACATAAAGTCATTGAGGTTGACAGAGCTAAAATAGATGTCATTCAAAACCTCCCTCGTCCCAATTGCGTCAAAGATATACGATCCTTCCTTGGTCATGCAGGATTTTATAGGAGATTTATTAAGGACTTTAGCAAAATTGTTAGACCCTTAACCCTTCTATTGGCCAAGGACACTACTTTTCACTTCGATTCGGATTGTGAGGCTGCTTTTGAATCACTTAAAGAATCACTCACTACAGCCTCCGTTCTATCATCTCCGGATTGGAACCACCCGTTCGAGCTTATGTGTGACGCATCAGATTTTGCTATTGGTGCTGTCTTGGGACAGCATATTGATAAGATGCCACATGTAATTTACTATGCAAGTAGGACCTTGAATGATGCACAAATAAATTACACAACTACCGAGAAAGAACTCTTGGCAGTTGTATTTGCATTAGAGAAGTTCAGGCCCTACTTGATTGGCTCGCCTATTGTGGTTTACACTGATCACTCCGCCTTACGACATCTTTTAACGAAGAAGGATGCAAAGGCCAGGCTAATACGTTGGATCCTATTGTTACAAGAATTTGATCTTGTTATCAAAGACAAGAGTGGATGTGAAAACGTTGTAGCCGACCATCTTTCACGCATCACTTCTTCGCCAACTGTGACCGTGCCGATAAATGACTCATTTCCCGACGAACAGCTCTTGAATGTATCCTACGAACCTTGGTTCGTGGATATCGTGAACTATCTTGTGACGAGACTTATACCTAGCGATTGGTCGAAACAAGACAAACTTCGGTTTTTATCCCAAGTAAAATATTTTTACTGGGATGAACCATATCTATTCAAGTATTGTTCCGATCAAATCATTCGCAGGTGTGTCCCTAACGATGAATTTAAGAGCGTGTTATCATTTTGTCATGATCAGGCATGCGGCGGTCACTTTGGACCTCGAAAAACGGCGGAGAAGGTTTTGCAATATGGCTTTTATTGGCCAACATTATTTAATGATGCATTTGAACATTGCAAAACTTATCCGCGATGTCAGCATTTGGGTCGGATTTCACGAAGGAACGAGATGCCGCTCCAACCTATATTGGTTGTGGAAATATTTGATGTTTGGGGTATTGATTTTATGGGCCCTTTTCCCAACTCCTTTGGGAATCTATATATCTTGTTAGCGGTTGATTATGTCTCGTAGTGGGTGGAAGCTATACCGTGTCGCACTAATGACAACAAAGTTGTCATTAAGTTCCTTAAAGAAAACATCTTCTCGCGATTCGGACACCCTCGCGCTATCATTAGCGACAACGGGACACATTTCTGCAATAGGTCTTTCGAGGCCTTGATGCGGAAATATTCAATCACGCACAAGCTTTCTACGCCCTATCATCCCCAAACAAGCGGGCAGGCTGAGATCTCAAATAGGCAGATCAAACAGATATTGGAGAAGACGGTTTCGAAAAACCGTAAAGATTGGTCAACCAAATTGACGGATGCTCTTTGGGCATTCCGCACCGCTTATAAGACCGATCTTGGTATGTCTCCATACCGCCTTGTGTTTGCGAAGGCATGTCACCTCCCTGTCGAGATTGAACATAAGGCAATGTGGGCTATTAAAGAGCTTAATTTTGATCTTGATCATGCAGGCAGCTATCGGAAGATGCAATTGAATGAGCTAAGCGAACTCCGCGATGAAGCTTACGATAATGCGGTGATAGTAAAGAATAGGACTAAAGTGTTCCACGATAAAAATCTTTTTAGAAAAACCTTCACATCGGGGCAACAAGTCCTTCTTTATGATTCCCGTCGCCATCTTCATCTGGGTAAGCTTAAATCTCGTTGGAAAGGACCTTTTGTGGTGCGGTATGTACACCCGCACGGTGCAGTTGAAGTCGAAAATTTGAAAAACGGTTCGATTTTTAAAGTAAATGGGCATAGATTAAAACCGTATTTTTCTGCTGACCCCGCGGAGGAGCTCCTGTTTTTACAGGAGCCGCTTTATCAAAACTAAAATTCCTCCGCCTCACCTCTATGTTTTGATAACTTTTTCACATTTTAAGAATGGAGGTGAGTAAAAATGGATTTGATTGAATATCTGTGCGTGTCAAAGAATAAGTTTGGGGGAATTTTTCATTTAACAATTATTTTACCCCTTGTATCTCTCCCTTAGTATACAGGTCCATATTCTCAAAAGGCTACATCAGTGAGGACACTACTGAAAACAGGTTTGGGGGGGAGGTTTGTATTCACTGAATTATCTTTGACACCGGGCATTAAAAATTTTTTTTTAACAAAAGAATAGAAAGTGAAACATTACATCCAAAAGATAGGAATAGTTTAAGAAAACTAAGAAAATTAGAAGTTTTCTTATACGAACTAGTAATAAGTAGTTATGAGCTATTGTCCCAAGGGTTAGTAAGATGAAGGAAGTCACTAATCTGCGGATAAAAATAAGTCTGAAAAATAGTTTCTATTCTGGAAGCCAAACATTTTGAACGTTGATACCCTACTATATGCACTTACACACGTCTTGAAACTCGGGATAGTAGAGGGTACCTTGAAATGCTCTTGTCTAAAAGCCAAAGTATGAAGGAAATAAATAAAAAGGAAGAAAATATAAAAATGGTGAAAAGAAAAATGAACACTGGTTTTGTTATCGCCAAGGCAGCAATAAAAAAATATAGCGAGGGTGCCTCTTCACCTAGTGCCCTAAGGCCAACTGGTCTGGGAGTCACTGCTAAGCCTTAGGTGGTGCAAGACGAGGAAAATATTATCACCAAATCAGCAAGCACATGAGTAATCGGTCGGTTAGTACCTCAAGAAGTATTAACGGTCGCATGAAAATGTGTGAGCAAATCTAAGTATTCATCAAATTAAAAAGTACTAAGGTAGATGGACAAGAGTATGATAGCTTGAATTGAATTCTTTGAGTGTAGGGATGACCATTTCACATACGTAGGGGTATTTGATCAATGTTTGGATGAAAGGTAGGAATGAAGAATAAAGACGATGTTTTATTGAGGGATAATGTGATTTCTAACATCTTTTCATGACTATTAAGATAGGGCTCATGACAACTGAAAAGCTGGCATAGTTGGAAACTCTTCTTTTCAAAGTATTTCTTTTATGGTTCTTGTCTTTATATGTAAATTTCACCATCTTTCTTTTGTTATTGGATTTTGTGGGTGTAATCCGCTGAAAACCCTCAGGAGACAACACTCCTCCTACTAGGGACACCTAGAGGTTTAACGGCTTGTTGCACGTGCTCAGTGCAATCGTGTCTGCCGATGAAAGTGTGCTTAGTTTTCTCTTTTCTTTTTCTCCTCTTGAATAAACTAGTTTGCTCGGGACGATCAAAGATAAGTTTGGGGGTATTTGTTCAGTTGATAAAACTGCACATTTGTATTACATTTTTCCTACCATTTTCATATTAAAAAGGGACTTTATTATAATATATTATACATATAAGGGTTTATGTGTAAAAACACCATTTTCCATGTGTTAATATATTTTAATTAGTATTTGGTAGGAAAATGTATGCAAATAATATTATTGACCTAATTCTAGTAGAACAAAGTCTACTAAAATCTTATTTGAGTTGTTGTGCAGAATATTTCCAAGTTGTGCAGAATTTTCCAAGGCTATAATCAAGCAAATCAAGTTGTTGAAGAAATCTTGCCAAATTAAGAAGCAAAACTTGGAGACCAAGTCTGGAAGCAACCGAGAGAAGATTTCTTAATTCTAAAGGTGCCTTGGATTGCCAAATGTCACAATCAGAAGGACCAAGAAAATAGACGAAGTGATCCCTACCTTTGAGCGCGGATCCGCGGCCAAACCCACCCTTGGGCCGTGGATCCGCCGCAATATTATGGAGTTGGAAGGAAATATTTTGGGGCATGATTCTCTACTATATTTTAACAACTTTTGAAGCAAAAGATTCTGGCTTTGCACTATAAAAAGGAAACGAGAGCCTCTTGGAAAAGCTATCAAGCCGACGCGATCACGAAGCTCCCGACGCTCATGCATCCAGGCTGATCATCGACTGTTCGATTACCTCCTTAGGAAAGATCGAGAAGCAACTAGTTGTAATCATTTTCTATGGATTAAAAGTGTAGTTTGAAGAAGTCGATTAATAAAGGTAGTTATTTTATTTAATTGTTTTTTACATTATGTTTTCCCTCTCTTTCTTTTCATCTTCTTCTCCTAACATGCGCGAGTAATTCTCCGCTTGTTAGGGTTCGTAAGATTAGGGTAGGCTAATGGACGATGAAAATAATTAAACCCTTTTTAAGTCCTATAAAGTTTATGAACTTTATCAAAAGAATCATTAACATCCTAATCGGGCGCGCTAGCAATTCTTTGCTAGTTCCGACCGCGATTAGAGATTAGATTAATGATTGTTTTGGTAAAGGCTAGATATGAACGGAGTTCCGTTTCGAGATAAGGGTTACAAGTGGGATTCCTTTTCCCTCCAGAAACCCTAATCTACACGCATCACCGTCGTTCTAGTTCTAAATCTATTAATGGATAAAAAGGGTAACTTTTAATTAATCGTCCATAACTACTAAATCCTAACGAACCCTACAAGCCCACTTATTATATTAATTACATCTTAAAATAATCTAGATCTATATTTGACATTCTTGTTTAACGTAGATCTAGAAATCTTTTTATAAAATTCTTTATTCCTCCTCTCTTTCTCAACACATCTAAAGTAAAAGCAAAAGGTTCCACGTTTCCCAGAGGACGACCCGTACTCATCTCGGTCTAGCTACGCGCGACACCGTTCTGATTGCGGTTAACTACAAAAAAAACACTTTTTCGAAACAATCAAACCCTGGCCAGGGATTTCCGGTTATAGCCAATCGAACACAGCGCAACTTCAACTCCCTATACCGGGAGAGACGAATCCCCTCCTATCGCTCATTGCCTCCATGTGATTCGGGACTATACCCAAAAGCCACCTTTTTGCACGCCCTCTTGGACGTGGTATGATGGAAATCAAAGCACAGTGGGGATCACACAAGACTCTATGACGATCTCGGGTCAACAGACTACTCTGTACCAGTGTCACCGGAGAACTGCCATATGACGTAAGGTATAATACCATCTGGGAGTTCTCGGCGAGTCCGTCCAGTGTACCCAGTCTCCACTGAGCACCCGTACACCATCCTTGATGTCAAACACCGATGGATATGGGATCATCCATCGCCCATCACATGGGTCAAGATGCGTATACACTAGTCTACTCTGGTGTATCGATGCCCTGTCTCGATACACCCTTGACTAGGAACAGTTATAGGATGTACTCGTCGACTACCGTGGCCCCACTAGTATGATCTCATCATAGTCCCAGTAGTCGAGTACATATCCTAAGGGCTTTATCAACCTGTAATATAGAGACAATCAGAATACATGTTAAGATAAAGTACAACCAGATAGCATACTATCATGTCGAGCAAGAAAGTCCTTCCTATATATGTCCAAGCATCCATTACAATATACATCATATGTACAGTAATGGCCTCTAGGGCATACATATAACTAACAATCTCCCACTTGCACTAGGGCCATCTGTTGTGGTATCACATACCCAACAATTAGCTGCGGTTGAAGTATCTCATACTCAACCATCCCATAAAAGTCTCTACTGGGAAAAAGGCCTTCGTGAGTGGATCCGCGCTGTTGTCCTCTGTGTCTACTCTCCTAACCTCGATCTCCCTGAAGATCAACTATCTCCATGATCAGGTGATACTGCCTAAGAATTATATCTGGATTTCTGATGGGACGGTAGTTCCTTGGCTAAAGCCACAACTCCATTGTCATACAATGGTAGGAACGAAGTTCATCTCATGAACTTATATAAATCCAGACTGGCTCTTTGGTAGAATCCTTGGTAACGATGTATCTTGCCTTTAATCGTCTAGTAAGTCACGGTATCTAGCTTGGAACTCTTCCAACATATCATCCCTCCACTGAGGGTAAAGACGATGCCTGGGACTGACATTCAGTCGTCCATATCACCCTGGAACCTTTCCAGTGATTCTCCCTAGGATCGATTGATACCTGTTCATATCAGATTTTTGCATTTTCATACCGCCCAATTTTTATCACATTGCATATCGGTAGATACTCTTGAGCCGTGTTTGCTAGTCAATTGCAGGATACAGGTTCTCGGTTCTAAAACGGTGAAATTCATGGAAAACACGACAAAATCCGGGTTCCTGCCAACCACAGATAAAACACGGTCTCCGCACTTCATCCGTATGTTGCCAGATACCAGTTTAGGAACTCAAAATGTCAAATCAATGTCGTTTTCAGGCACAAGGCTCAATGCCAGCACAAGATCCAAGAAAATCTACGCGGAGCTCGAGGCAATCATGCCAAATCTTGACAAAAAGTCCACCTTTCCCTCAACAGAAATTCTGGAAAATTCGTGATGAAATTTCCAGAAAATACATATACCAGAATAAAGGGGACAGAGAACCAGGGAACCACAGAATTTTGGAGGGCCCTACTCAACCAGAAGGCCGCGGATCCGCGGCTAAAGGGGGGTCTAGGCCGCGGATCCGCGACCGTCTAGGCGCCGCATCTGCAGAGTTTTTGAGGGTATTTTGGTCTTTTTGTTTGGGTTCTGGTGGTTGCCCTAGGTTTTCATTTTTTGGCCTATAAATAGCCCAGAACTTTGTGAAGGAAGGGGTCCATTCTTGTATTTTCATTTTGCTAAGTTTAGTTGTGTTTCTTCTTCCTCTTCTCACCTCTTCTCCATTGAAACTTGTAGTGAGCTTGTGAGTGAAGAGTGATGAATAAAGAAGAACCATTTATTATCATGCTTGTCTCTTTATCTTGTTAATTGTTGTAATTTTAATTTGTTAAGTAGTTGTTGTTATTGTCTTGTTGTTTCTTTCTTCTCTCTTTTTCTTTATCCTTAATACGACAATGATGCTTATGCTCGATCCTCGCCAAGGTGAGGTCGCAAATAGCTAGTCGCATTCTTCTAATCACCTTCTTTATATCTTCTTCTTTTGTTTTGTTTTATTTTTCCGTATCATGATGTGTGAGTAGTTCATACTTGTTAGGGTAGGATAAGGGAAGTTTGAGAGAAGGAAATCTCTCTCACTCTTTCCTTGCCCAACAGCTTAATTCGACTCCCGTTAATTGATCCACAATCCGCTCCTTACGGCACCCTATCCTACATGATAGCGGTGATTCTGTAGTGAGACCGGTTGTGGTTGAATTAACCGGAGGTTATGGCTAAGAGCCAAGAACGGACGGACAAGCACCAAAAGGAAGACTTATGCGTTGGAAAGCCTAGCTTATACTCGCAAAGTCCTTCCTAGTCATGCTAATCCCCGTTGTTGCCGATTACCGTAACACCAATATTAAGAGGGGCAACGAAAGATGTGGAGACTCCTAACTCAAACTAACCTAATCCTTACCCTAACAAGCTCTCTTTAAATATCAACTCAACACTTAGATAACCACAACAAAATCTGAAAAACCGGACTTAACTCGTTAAAGCACATAGAAAAAGACTCCCATCTCCCTGCGGACGACCCGTACTCAACCGGCTAGCTACAAGCGAAACCGTCTTGATTGGGATATTTAGACTAAAACTTGAACACGCAGAACCTCTATCAATCAAATGGCGCAGTTGCCGGGGAGACGGTAGTTTATTTACTTGTGTAATTTCGGGTTAACTTGTGAATATAACCGAAAAACAAAACAAAAAAATATACTTTGTAAAAAATCATCTTGTTATTTTTGATTAGCTTTTGTGCAAGTGTGCAGGAAAATACAAGGTTCGAGTTCAGTGGCCAAGACGTTGAAAATACGGAGTTCAAGTACAGTGCCAAAGACGTGGGAAGATAGACCCACATTTCGCGGCTACACCGCGACGGACAAAACGAAGTTAACGGTCTACTGTCAAGATCTGGAGCAGGTACAGTGAGCAAATAAAAATTCAGATGATCTAGACAAGCAGAGGAGACCCACACCAGCACCCAAACAAAATCCTCAAATGGAGAAGATTCCGGAGTTATTTAAGCAGGTTAACATTAACATTCCTCTTTTAGATGATGTCCAACAAGTCCCGTCCTACGTGAAAATCTTAAAGGACTTGTGCACGAAAAAGAGGAAGTCTCAGGTACCAAAGAAAGTTTTCTTGGCCAGTGCTGTGAGTGATGCCCTTACCCAATCTTTACCACAAAAACGGAAGGACCCTGGCTGTCCTACGATTTCAATTACCATTGAGGATAAGAACATCAACCGCGCACTATTAGATCTTGGCGCCAGTGTTAACCTGCTTCTGTATTCAGTATACGAGCAATTAGGCGTCGGAGAGCTGAAACCCACGCACTGCACTCTCCAAATGGCCGACCGATCGATCACTCATCCTAAGGGTGAGCTAGAGGATGTGTTAATAAAAGTCGGGGACTTCATATTCCCCGTTGACTTCATTGTATTAGACACACAGCCTGTAGCTAACCCCCGGAATCAAATTCCGGTGATACTCGGTCGCCCATTTCTTGCAACCTCAAATGCTGTGATCAATTGTCGCAATGGTTCGATGAACCTCTCTTTTGGAAACATGACGATTGAACTCAACATTTTTAGGTTGGGGAATCAGCCCGCCGAACCTACTGCTCATATATTGGACGTCTGCTCGATCCAGGAGATCACCCCAGAGGAGTGTGAATTCGAGAAGTTTCTTTTCGAACACGATAATCTTGACGCCACTAGTGCGTTCCTCCTCGAACCTGCTGCAGTTTCTGCGCCCGACAACGACTACGAGTGTTTTACGTTCTCGAACGATCTTAGCCGCGCACAACCCGAGTTTGAATCTTTCGAATTTCCGGATGAGTTACCAGAACCATCCGACTCGGTCGCTTACACTCGCTTTGAACCTTTGCTGGAGTCCTTTGAGTTCGAGACCTCTGCACCAATCTTGCCTTCCATCGTTTCACCTCCAACGCTCGAACTCAAGCCTTTTCCGTCTCACCTTAAGTATGCTTACTTAGGTGAGAACGAGACCCTCCCTGTCATCATTTCGGCTTCTCTAGCTCCAGAGCAAGAGAAAGCCCTTCTTGCGGTCATGCACAGCAACAGGCAAGCTTTTGGCTGGTCCATGGCGGACATCAAGGGGATTAATCCCCTTATCGTTGAGCATCACATTCATCTGATGGATGATGCCAAACCAGCCCGGGATCCACAAAGACGTCGCAATCCAGTCATGAAGGAGGCTGTGAAGAAGGAGATCGTAAAATGTCTAGATAGTGGTATCATTTACCCTATCTCTGATAGCCAGTGGGTTAGCCCCATTCATGTTGTCCCCAAGAAGTCGGGCATCACGGTCATAACCAACGAGGCGAACGAGTTAATCCCTACTCGCACCCAAACTGGGTGGCGAGTATGCATTGATTATAGAAAACTCAACGCCGCAACGCGGAAAGACCACTTTCTGCTACCTTTCATTGACCAGATGCTTGAACGATTGGCCGGACACGAGTACTACTGCTTTCTTGATGGCTACTCTGGCTATAATCAAATTCCCATCACCGAAAAAGACCAGGACAAGGCCACTTTCACTTGTCCTTTCGGCACGTTTGCATATCGACGCATGCCCTTTGGGTTATGTAATGCGCCCGCTACCTTCCAGCGGTGTATGATGGGTATCTTCTCAGACATGGTGGAAAAATTTCTGGAGATTTTCATGGAGGACTTCTCCATCTTCGGCGATTCCTTCAACGAGTGTTTGCTGCATCTTGACGCTGTCCTTACCCGATGTAAGGACAAGAATCTCACTTTGAACTGGGAGAAATGCCACTTCATGGTGCGCAAAGGTATTGTCTTAGGACATATCATCTCGCAAAATGGCATAGAGGTTGACAAAGCAAAGATTGAGGTCATTTCCAATCTGCCTCCTCCCCGATGCGTCAGAGATATCCGAGCCTTCCTTGGCCATGCCGGTTTCTATAGACGGTTCATCAAGGACTTTAGCAAGATTGCTAGGCCCTTGACTCTTTTGCTGGCCAAGGACACGCCATTCGACTTCAACTCGAGATGTGTGACTGCATTCGAGTCACTGAAACGCTCACTCACTTCTGCTCCCGTTCTTTCTTCACCTGACTGGACGCACCCATTCGAGATTATGTGCGATGCATCCGACTTTGCCATCGGTGCTGTCCTTGGACAGTACATCAACAAGATGCCGCACGTAATCTATTACGCGAGCCAAACCCTGAACGACGCCCAACTCAATTCTACAACAACTGAGAAGAAATTCTTGGCTGTTGTATTTGCTTTAGAAAAGTTCAGGCCCTACCTTATCGGCTCTCCAGTCATTGTCTACACTGACCATTCTGCTCTGCGCCATCTTTTTGCGAAGAAAGATGCAAAATCTCGGTTAATACGTTGGATCCTCTTGCTTCAAGAGTTTGACCTTGTCATTAAGGACAAACGAGGATGTGAAAACGTAGTTGCCGACCATCTCTCACGACTTCCTTCTTCGCCTTCGCTTCCAATTCCAATCAACGACGTTTTCCCGGATGAACAGCTCTTGACAGTATCGTGCGAACCCTGGTTCGCAGATATTGTGAACTATTTGGCCACGGGATTACTACCGACCGAATGGTCAAGTCAGGACAGACTTCGCTTCTTATCCCAAGTAAAACACTTTTACTGGGATGAACCCTACTTGTTCAAGTACTGTCCCGACCAGATTATTCGTCGGTGTGTCCCTGATGAGGAATTCAAGAGTGTGCTGTCATTTTGCCACGATCAAGCGTGTGGCGGGCATTTTGGGCCCAGAAAGACAGCTGAGAAGATCTTGCAATGTGGTTTCTACTGGCCACATGTAACATTTTCAAAAGTATAAAATATTAATTTTGGGAATTTTTATAATTTAATATTATTTTATTGATTATTTTAATATTAAATGCAAATAAATAGGAAAAATGTTAGAAAAATTATGGAAAATTCTAAAATAGGGTAAATTAGTGAATTATGACATTTTTAAGTTTTTGTGATTAGTTTGACACTAATTTAGCGCTAATCGCGATTAAAATCGCTAATCGGTTTTTTAACAAATTTGAACAAAACATGCACACACTATTTTTTCCTACACTTGTGCACTTTCTACCATGGTTTCTCATTTTGGGTTTACTATTCTTGTAAGAAGGTTAGGGAATTAAAAGAAAAAGGAAAAGAAAAGAAAAAGGATTAAAGAATGAGAGTAGGTGAGAGAGAGGAGTATGGGCTCTTTGACCTTGGGACTTAACCATTCTTCTCCCATCATTTCCTTCCCTTCTCCTTCCCCTCTTGCTGCTGCTGCCTCCCCTCCATCATCCTCCCCTCTTCAAGCCCAAAAGCATCTCAAAAACAACCCCAAAACTATATATCGGTTTCACGAAAAAGATGCACAAGCTTGAGATCTACAAGATGGACTAAGAAAGCATGGATTTGGCCACTAGAGGGCAACTCAAGAAAGTTCTTGAGTTGCCAATCAAGGTACCCATGAAGACTTCGGGATGATGAGCAAATGCGTGGCGACGTCCGCAAATGAGAAGCAAGGTGAGTAGATTATATATACAGGGAGAAGTCGGGTGGATGGCGTATAGCACCCCCGCAGTCCGTAGTTAGTATAATATATATAGTAGATGTGGATAGTGTAGGGTAGAAGTGATTAGTGTAGTTCCTAGTTGCGAGCCCTAGGATAGGATTGCACTTACACGCCTACACTTGTATATCTCTTATACCTACCCTTGATGGATGATGTTTGATGACATTGGTAATGAGTTGATGATGTGGGCCTGATGACGTGAGATCGGTGATTGGATATGATTCATTATGGGATACGACTTGTGATTTCTTGCGGGCTTGGGATATGTGGTTAACCCGCATGCATACTTCTTTGATGGTATCGTTTGGTGCTAGACATAGAGTAGTACCCCAGACTGTATGATATGACGATAGTGATACCTGATATGTGATGAGATAGTGTGACACTGACCCCTACCCAGCTATTGGGATGCCGTACGATGATTACCGTACGAGCCGATATTGATGATAGATCCGCACTCATAACTCGAGGATATCTTATGATATGACATTGAGGCGAGATCACCGACTATATACCTTCATATATGTATCGACTCAGATTTAGGCGGTTTCCATACCCCTCCAGACTTGCATGATACTTAGATCAGTAGTTGCATAGTAGATGTTAGATTAGACCAGAGTCATACCTATTTCAAACTAACGAATCGGGAATATTACAAGATAGGAAAAAAGGGGATTCTACGGATATTTTCAAATGTGTAGTGTCTATTTTCTAAACACCGTAGCCCTTGTTTTACCAAAGACCCCGATTCGTCTTATTTCAAAAGGCAAGGTTGCATGATATAGCTTTTGAGTTAGATTCTTCACTATTGCGTTGATTATTCGATTGCACCTGTTCATACTGATTGCATGGCATCACTTGTGCTTATTGTTATATTGCCATCATGCTGTTAGGACACCAGCACCATTATCGATGATGCGTATGTTCCACGTACACTGATTGCCGGCTCACACACTTCATCATCGATAATTGCTATGCCACTACACTGTAGTACTGCTGCATTCATGGTATGATTCCCGCATAGCATATTGTACACATAGACCTGTACACATTTATATGTGACATGACTTGATATTCATACCTGATACATATGTCACACCTGATCATTATATTATAGCTCATTTACATGTGACATGACTTGATACTCACATTGATGCTTATATCACATCTGATCATCATATTGTAGCTTATTTACATGTGACATGACTTGATACTCACATTGATGCTTATATCACATCTGATCATCATATTGTAGCTTATTTACATGTGACATGACTTGATACTCACATTGACGCTTATATCACATCTGATCATCATATTGTAGCTTATTTACATGTGACATGACTTGATACTCACATTGATGCTTATATCACATCTGATCATCATATTGTAGCTCATTTATATGTGACATGACTTGATACTCACATTGATGCTTATATCACATCTGATCATCATATTGTAGCTCATTTATATGTGACATGACTTGATACTCACATTAATGCTTATATCACATCTGATCATTATATTGTAGTTCATCTATTTGTGACTTGACATGATATTTATGTTTGACGCACATATCATATCAGATTAGTGACTTACATTTTGGTTTGGATTATATGTGATTTCTGGATTTGGGAACCGTGGCTATTTCAAATATGTAATCATTTAAAAACCCGGTTCCCTTGATATGATATTTCGGTGCGTCCACCATGTGTTTTCTCGGTGCTAGAGTGATACATGAAAACCCGAATCGAGGAGGCGGTTGAGGCCGATTACGGGTACATGGTGGACCCGGTATGGTACCCCGGGGCGAGAACGGTTTCGCTGTGTGCTAGACAGTGAGCCCGGCAGAGGGACTACTACCTACCGGTGATTGTACTTTAGCTCGGCGGATATCTGGAGGATTCCGACCGGAGCCCAGAGATGGATATGGGCTGACCCGTACTGCCGGGGCCGAGGGCCGATACCGCAGACGGAGCCCAGAGATGGACATGGGTTGACTCGTACTGCCGGGGCCGAGGGCCGATACCGCAGACGGAGCCCCATATGGATGAGGATTTATGTATCGATGCTTGGCACGGGTTTCATGATGTTTTACCATGATGTTGTTTATATCCTCATATTGCATACTTGATGTTTATTGTCATTGGGTGACGGGTGGACGGGTTCCACGCATATACAGACATAGATCATATACAGATATGGATCATATACAGACATAGATCATATACAGATATGGATCATATACAGACATAGATCATATACAGATATGGATCATATACAGACATGGATCATATACAGACTGGATTTACACTTATCATACTTCATTTGTATATATAACAGGGTATGAGGGCGCTGTTATATATACCCTTACACCAATATTAGTGGAATGGGACGCTAATATATGTGTATTGATATCTTTTGATACTTCATCATATTTACTTCATACAGCATACCTTACATTCATGACATGTTATTACCTGAGTACTTGGCACCACTTACATATTTAGATGTTACCTTATTACACTTAGATGTACTCTTGTGGATTATATTACTGATTGTTGACTTAGGTTTATGTCTTGCATTCGGTTTCTGCTTGTAGATGTTTCTATTCACGAGTTGGCAACTCACCCCCGTTTGTCACGACCCAAAGTTTGGCCCGTGACCGGCACTTAACCACGTAACGCCTACAGGCGTAACGCGACTAAGTAAGCCGAAAACCCAGAAATCTAAAACCCTTTTTAAGAATAAGTAAAGAACTACATGTTTAAAAATCAATGTTTTTAAATAACTAAGCCGAATATGCAATTTAAAAACAGTACAGTCTTTTCTAAAAATTTCGGCAGAGTTTCTTTTGTAAAACTGGCCCCGAATGGGGTACAACAAGAATGACAATATATATGCAATGATAAAGGCATCCCCAAGCGGGAGCTAGCTCTTCGTCAATAGACGGTCACAACCACATATGCAACAATAATATACAACGCCAAGTGGCGAGGATCAAACCCAAAAGAAAGCTCAAGCAACAAGAAACCCCAATACTACTAAGCGCGACTCTAAGGTCGAATAATACAATACTGTCTCTAAGTCTGAAAGAATATACAAGTTTTGGTTGATGGAAATTCTAGATACAATGAATAAAGTAAATACAAGGGTGGTTCTTGATGCAAGAGAATCCACCTACCAAAAGCAAACCACCCGCAAGAAAGTAGTGTGCCAGAAATGCCGCAATAAAACCTGTACGGCAGAACCTGCAAGAACTGTGGCACAACGGGGGTGAGTTGCCAACTCGTGAATAGAAACATCTACAAGGATAAATCGAATGCAAGACATAATCCTAAGTCAACGATCAGTAATACAATCCACAAAAGTGCATCAGAGAGTAATAAGGTGGCAAGGTAACATCTAAAAATGTATGTGGTGCCAAGTACTCAGGTAATAACATGTCATGAATATAAGGTATGCTGTATGAAGTAAATATGATGAAGTATCAAATGATATCAATACACATATATTAGCGTCCCATTCCACTAATATTGGTGTAAGGGTATATATAACAGCGCCCTCATACCCTGTTATATATACAATGAAGTATGATAAGTGTAAATCCAGTCTGTATATGATCCATATCTGTATATGATCTATGTCTGTATATGATCCATATCTGTATATGATCTATGTCTGTATATGATCCATATCTGTATATGATCTATGTCTGTATATGATCCGTATCTGTATATGATCTATGTCTGTATATGATCCATATCTGTATATGATCTATGTCTGTATATGATCCATATCTGTATATGATCTATGTCTGTATATGCGTGGAACCCGTCCACCCGTCACCCAATGACAATAAACATCATGTATGCAATATGAGGATATAAACAACATCATGGTAAAACATCATGAAACCCGTGCCAAGCATCGACACGTAAATCCTCATCCATATGGGGCTCCGTCTGCGGTATCGGCCCTCGGCCCCGGCAGTACGGGTCAGCCCATATCCATCTCTGGGCTCCGGTCGGAATCCTCCAGATATCCGCCGAGCTAAAGTACAATCACCGGTAGGTAGTAGTCCCTCTGCCGGGCTCACCGTCTATCACACAGCGAAACCGTTCTCGCCCCGGGGTACCATACCGGGTCCACCATGTACCCGTAATCGGCCTCAACCGCCTCCTCGATTCGGGTTTTCATGTATCACTCTAGCACCGAGAAAACACATGGTGGACGCACCGAAATATCATGTCAAGGGAACCGGGTTTTTAAATGATTACATATTTGAAATAGCCACGGTTCCCAAATCCAGAAATCACATATAATCCAAACCAAAATGTAAGTCACTAATCTGATATGATATGTGCGTCAAACATAAATATCATGTCAAGTCACAAATAGATGAGCTACAATATAATGATCAGATGTGATATAAACATCAATGTGAGTATCAAGTCATGTCACATATAAATGAGCTACAATATGATGATCAGATGTGATATAAGCATCAATGTGAGTATCAAGTCATGTCACATATACATGAGCTACAATATGATGATCAGATGTGATATAAGCATCAATGTGAGTATCAAGTCATGTCACATATAAATGAGCTACAATATGATGATCAGATGTGATATAAGCATCAATGTGAGTATCAAGTCATGTCACATATACATGAGCTACAATATGATGATCAGATGTGATATAAGCATCAATGTGAGTATCAAGTCATGTCACATATAAATGAGCTACAATATGATGATCAGATGTGATATAAGCATCAATGTGAGTATCAAGTCATGTCACATATAAATGAGCTACAATATGATGATCAGATGTGATATAAGCATCAATGTGAGTATCAAGTCATGTCACATATACATGAGCTACAATATGATGATCAGATGTGATATAAGCATCAATGTGAGTATCAAGTCATGTCACATATAAATGAGCTATAATATGATGATCAGATGTGATATAAGCATCAATGTGAGTATCAAGTCATGTCACATATACATGAGCTACAATATGATGATCAGATGTGATATAAGCATCAATGTGAGTATCAAGTCATGTCACATATAAATGAGCTACAATATGATGATCAGATGTGATATATGTATCAGGTATGAATATCAAGTCATGTCACATGTAAATGTGTACAGGTCTATGTGTACAATATGCTATGCGGGAATCATACCATGAATGCAGCAGTACTACAGTGTAGTGGCATAGCAATTATCGATGATGAAGTGTGTGAGCCGGCAATCAGTGTACGTGGAACATACGCATCATCGATAATGGTGCTGGTGTCCTAACAGCATGATGGCAATATAACAATAAGCACAAGTGATGCCATGCAATCAGTATGAACAGGTGCAATCGAATAATCAACGCAATAGTGAAGAATCTAACTCAAAAGCTATATCATGCAACCTTTCCTTTTGAAATAAGACGAATCGGGGTCTTTGGTAAAACAAGGGCTACGGTGTTTAGAAAATAGACACTACACATTTGAAAATATCCGTAGAATCCCCTTTTTCTTATCTTGTAATATTCCCGATTCGTTAGTTTGAAATAGGTATGACTCTGGTCTAATCTAACATCTACTATGCAACTACTGATCTAAGTATCATGCAAGTCTGAAGGGTTATGGAAACCGCCTAAATCTGAGTCAATACATATATAAGGGTATATAGTCGGTGATCTCGCCTCAATGTCATATCATAAGATATCCTCGAGTTATGAGTGCGGATCTATCATCAATATCAGCTCGTACGGAAATCTTCGTACGGCATCCCAATAGCTGGGTAGGGGTCAGTGTCACACTATCTCATCACATATCAGATATCCCTATCGTCAGATCATATAGCCTGGGGTACTACTCTATGTCTAGCACCAAACGATACCATCAGTGAAGTATACATGCGGGGTAAACACATATCACAAGCCCGCAAGAAATCACAAATTATATCCCACAATGAATCGTATCCAATCACCGATCTCACGTCATCAAGCCCACATCATCGACTCATCTCCAAAGTCATCCCATATCATCAAACACCGTGTAAGTACAAGTAATATGCAAGGGTGTGTGTGTAGGTGCAATTCTATCCTAGGGCACGCAACTAGGAACTACACTAATCACTTCTACCCTACACTATCTACAATACTTCTAACACAAAGCTACAACACACTAAAACTATCACACATCTACTATATATATTATACTAACTACGGACTGCGGGGGTGCTATACGCCATCCACCCGACTTCCCCCTGTAGATATAATCTACTCACCTGAAACATCATTTGCGGACATCACCACGAAATTGCTTGTCGTCCCGAAGTCTTCATGGGTACCTACACATCAAATATCGTATATGCGCATTAAAACCAAATCCAAGCTAAAACGGCGCATGAAATCCAAAACGATACGATAAGGGGGCCTATAGGTGAGAACCTATGGCACGCCTTCAAAACCACATAAAAATCCTCTATATCGTCGTATAAACGCCAAATAGTCGAGGTAAAACGAAACACACCAATGCAGAAATGAAAATACGGAATACGGAAACTAAAGTCCAAAACAGCAACTCATGAAATATGTCCCAGATTTTACCCCAGGTCACTTTATACAAATCTATATATACCAGGGGCCTAAACTAACAATGTAGGAGCTACAGAACCAAAACGAGCCAAGTAGGTGGGACCCAGGCCGCAATTGGCGGCCAAAAGGGAAGAATTGGCGGCCGGGAATGGGAGTTGGGGGCTAGGGTTTGGGGTGTTGCCTCTATGGTGCCTGCACATCTCAATTTCCACTCAATATCATTTTAGGGTCCTCGGGGTGATAGCAGATTCAAATTAACCTGCACAGATTACACAATTTCCCCGATATCGGTTTCTAAAATCCGTATTTCTGGTTCTAGCTTCAGGTTTTGGGTTCCAATTCATGCACTAGGGTGTTAACAAGTCCTTTACTAAGCTCAATTTCACATTACAACTCAAGTTTCTCTCAAACCCTAACTAGGTTTTTATCAAGTCCATAATATCACACAATATCGATATAATCTTAACATGGGGTTATAGGAAATGCTACAATTAAGCTAAGGGTTCAGTAATTACCTCCATTAGCAACTCAAGAATTTTCTTGAGTTGCCCCTAGTGGCCAAAATCCACGCTTTCTTAGTCCATCTTGTAGATCTCGAGCTTGTGCACATGTTTAATGAAACCGATATATGGTTTTGGGGTTGTTTTTGAGATGCTTTTGGGCTTTGAAGAGGGGAGGGAGATGAGGAAGGGGGCAGCAGCAGCAAGAGGAGTGAGAGAGGTAGAGAAATGAGAATGAAGAAGAATGGCTAAGGGTATAAGTCAAAGTCCCATGCCTCTCTCTCACCTACCCTCATTCTATAATCCTTTTCTTTTCTTTTTCTTTCTTAATCCTTAACCCTAACCTTCTCACCTCAATAGTAATCCCAAATAAGAAACACATGAAAGAAAATGCATAAGTGTAAGAAAATGTGATATGTGCAAGTTTTGCACAAAATTGCCAAAAAACCCGATTAGTGATTTTAATCGCGATTAGCACTAAATTAGTGTCAAATTAATCACAAAAACTTAAAAATGTCATAATTCACTAATTTACCCTATTTTAGAATTTTCCATAATTTTTCATAATTTTTCTAACATTTTTCCTATTTATTTGCATTTAATATTAAAATAATCAATAAAATAATATTAAATAATAAAAATTCCCAAAATTAATATTTTATATTTTAGAAAATGTTACAATCTACCCTCCTTAAAGAAATTCGGTCCCCGAATTTAAATTTAAACCCCCACTACTAAAACAGTTTCAGTAATAATCCATTTGTCGGGGCTCCGAAAACATCAACACATAGAGAATATCATAAAAAAAAAGTACTACTCTACTAGAAATCAATCCCTAAAATGCATATATAAGAATATCCTATGCGTCTGGTGCGCAAGGAATCAAAATCCATATATATGTCAAACAGGTATAGAAAACAACATCTAAGTGCAACGGGTGTGCACGAAACATCTGTCGTAGGCAACGTGTGTGCTTGACAGAAAAAAGCAGGTGCATATGAAATGCACGAAGAATTCCGATTTAGTGCATCTGGTATGCACCAAAATCGTATATCAAAACACTAAAGATACATGAAAACTACGCTGGAAGTGCAAATCAAATCACTGAATACGATAGGCATGAAATCTCAATCAATATCATAAATGTAATAACTCAGCGCAAAATATATAAATATCCAGTGGGTGCATGAAACCAATATCATAAAACTCAGTCATCAAATCTAAATCATGCAAACAGAATGCCCAAAATACCGAAATCCAAAATGACGGATACGTGATAATCGAATCACAAAATCACAAATCATAAATACCGTCCTCGGTAGTTCCTCCTTCGAGATCGAGAAGGAGTCGGTGCAATCCACTGCTAGAAGCGCAAGATATCTACGTGCCTCTTGCTCACGGTCTGGCGTCCTCTGACTCTGGGTCCTTATCTTCTCTGCGGATTTCCTATCTCGCGGTCAATCGGCTCATCGGCCCTGTCAGGTGTGCTAACGGGGACGATTCCGTTCTGGCACTTCTCTGGTCACCTCTCGGTCAATCCTCATGACCACTCGTAAGGCAGCATATCACTGGCGTCGGCCTCTGGCTCTCTGAATGTACGTCACACATCTGATCCTGGGTGCAAACATCATTGCAGCAATGTCCTGGAAGGAATCCTGCTCAAGGTCTCTTCCAATCATGCCTATGCCGATCTGTACAGAGGCTGGCTCTCTTGTACTACCTCTTCTCGTTTGATAGACATCTGTGTCCTCAGCACAACATTTTCTCGGAAATTGGTCACATCCCACGTCTCTGTAAGCATATCAGGTCTCTAGTCTCGACGGGAAGTAATGACAGCTCGCCAGTGTCTCACACGAACCTCTGGTTCCACTTGTCTCCATCGTCGTCCACTATGACGTCACGCCAAGCTACCTTGCACTGCACTGTTCTCGGCCACGGTCAATCTGAAGTCTCTCACACAGACTCGAAATCGCGTACTCTGTAGCTTCATCATTCTGTAAAAGATGTCAGGCTGAACTGGTCCTCGGGAACACGTCCCAACCATCGGAGGAATACTCATCCCTCGTCCGTCCTTGATCAATTAGCAACGCATCTGGGTAAGTTCCTTTATCCGAACCTGGTCAACTACCTCGTCGATAATGCCGAACTCTGTCCTGCTGGGTGTGCGCAATGCTACCACTCCTGGTCTAGGTCTTCTCGTATCGTACTCCAGAAAGGTCCTGTCGAGGTCCCTTTCTCAAATCTCATTCCTGCCGAAATGCCCGGAAGTCGTCATCCAATGCTGAAGCTAAAGCTTATTCCGGAACGGCTACATACTTATCGCGCTTCTTTCTGGAAGATCTATCCACATACCACGCCTCGGGGTGCGTATCACATCTCTGATGTCAGCAGAGTGGGACGCCATCTCATCGAAACCTCGTACGAACTCTTTTCTTCGCTCTGCGTCAATGTCGACTGATTCAGACTCGTCTCATCCTGGCTGCATGTACTGTGCTCCAACGGCTACGCTCGCATCTGGAGTCTCCCAAGCGGTGTCCCATCACGATATCCGAAAGATGTCGAACCATCCGATCGACTCGTCAGATCCTCATAATCCCCCAAGAGCTCACATCTCGGGTACAGTTTAATAGTATCGAGTACATGCCACAGCGTCGGTGGTCCAGCCGTAGAAGGGCAAACCCAAGCCTCACTAATGGCGCCGCGGAACCGCCGTAAACCCTAAGGTTCAAAGGCTGTCACACGGTCATTAAGTCGAGTTAGGGTTTCATTCTTCTAGAGGGTCCATAGAATCACCTGCATGTCTTTCCGTATACTTTAAACTTGGAAAATGGGCTCCTGACATTCGATCGTCTCCATCGACTCTCAACGAACCTGTGTGAAATCGTCTCTAGCTGGAAACAATCTATCTGATGACCTCGCATCGGTAACGAACGAACCACATGTCCTAGTCATTCATCCTCAGGTGACTAGCGACTCGCTATCATCTCTCTGAGTATATGCTCACGCTGCAACAGCTCCAATCATCTGGGCGATATCTCATCATTTGCCACAACAACTGGTTCATACGCCTGTACGCCGAAAAATGCCTCAATCCTCCAGGAAGGGCGATACATAGGCGGTCAGCTCTGGATCGGTCTGCTCTAGATCTGAGTAAGATTCTCCACACTGGAATTCTTCAACTCAACTGGGCCCGCTCTGGCGCAAAATCGGACGAATCACCTTCGTCTCTCTAATCGGGTAGACTAGCTATCATCTGTCTCATATCTGTCTGAAAGCTCCGGCAATCTCAGCTCGTAAGCTCCGAAAGCAACCTCCTGTCAATCTCAGCAACAGCTGGTACATCTGTCGGCACAGTAGGCGACATCACAATCTCTGAGGTATGCTGTACATCAACAGTCCTCTCACAACAGGCAGCTCTAACAATGGCCCGATCATCCGGTGCAAATCCAAGCACTCGCCTCCACTAGAGGTCACAATCACCAATACCAACTCGAGACATTCCCATGTCACCAGAAAACACAATGGTCGGCCCTCGTACCAAACGAGCTCACACCGGCCGTAACCCTAGCAGCAGCCCAAACTGCGCCCAAACATGGTAACAGGAATCTCAATCGAGTATCAAAAGAGCACATCAATGGCAAGAAGGAAAACAACAGATCCAAAGTGGATACATGATCATAGGAAGGAACAGCATCAATGAAGATATGATCATGAACTAATAGAATCGGGGATCTCAAATGGATGTATAATCCTGGATATGAGGGGAATCACTGATCTCGAAAAGTATGCACATCCTAAGGTTCCTTAAGCGGAGTGGCGTGTCGTAAGTATGCCGCGGAACATACCAACGGTACGTCACTCTACTTTAGTCACCTATTCCATCAACCAAGGGTCATCCTAGTACGACGAAAGTTCGGGTCTAATACCCCCTCGACCAAGTCTAAGTTCCGTAAGGTCAAGCCTAAGTTCCGTATATATATAAACGCCCTAGGCTCCACATAGTCAAACTCAGACTTGAACCAAGGTCAACCTAGCGCTCTGATACCAACTTTGTCACGACCCAAAGTTTGGCCCGTGACCGGCACTTAACCACGTAACGCCTACAGGCGTAACGCGACTAAGTAAGCCGAAAACCCAGAAATCTAAAACCCTTTTTAAGAATAAGTAAAGAACTACATGTTTAAAAATCAATGTTTTTAAATAACTAAGCCGAATATGCAATTTAAAAACAGTACAGTCTTTTCTAAAAATTTCGGCAGAGTTTCTTTTGTAAAACTGGCCCCGAATGGGGTACAACAAGAATGACAATATATATGCAATGATAAAGGCATCCCCAAGCGGGAGCTAGCTCTTCGTCAATAGACGGTCACAACCACATATGCAACAATAATATACAACGCCAAGTGGCGAGGATCAAACCCAAAAGAAAGCTCAAGCAACAAGAAACCCCAATACTACTAAGCGCGACTCTAAGGTCGAATAATACAATACTGTCTCTAAGTCTGAAAGAATATACAAGTTTTGGTTGATGGAAATTCTAGATACAATGAATAAAGTAAATACAAGGGTGGTTCTTGATGCAAGAGAATCCACCTACCAAAAGCAAACCACCCGCAAGAAAGTAGTGTGCCAGAAATGCCGCAATAAAACCTGTACGGCAGAACCTGCAAGAACTGTGGCACAACGGGGGTGAGTTGCCAACTCGTGAATAGAAACATCTACAAGGATAAATCGAATGCAAGACATAATCCTAAGTCAACGATCAGTAATACAATCCACAAAAGTGCATCAGAGAGTAATAAGGTGGCAAGGTAACATCTAAAAATGTATGTGGTGCCAAGTACTCAGGTAATAACATGTCATGAATATAAGGTATGCTGTATGAAGTAAATATGATGAAGTATCAAATGATATCAATACACATATATTAGCGTCCCATTCCACTAATATTGGTGTAAGGGTATATATAACAGCGCCCTCATACCCTGTTATATATACAATGAAGTATGATAAGTGTAAATCCAGTCTGTATATGATCCATATCTGTATATGATCTATGTCTGTATATGATCCATATCTGTATATGATCTATGTCTGTATATGATCCATATCTGTATATGATCTATGTCTGTATATGATCCGTATCTGTATATGATCTATGTCTGTATATGATCCATATCTGTATATGATCTATGTCTGTATATGATCCATATCTGTATATGATCTATGTCTGTATATGCGTGGAACCCGTCCACCCGTCACCCAATGACAATAAACATCATGTATGCAATATGAGGATATAAACAACATCATGGTAAAACATCATGAAACCCGTGCCAAGCATCGACACGTAAATCCTCATCCATATGGGGCTCCGTCTGCGGTATCGGCCCTCGGCCCCGGCAGTACGGGTCAGCCCATATCCATCTCTGGGCTCCGGTCGGAATCCTCCAGATATCCGCCGAGCTAAAGTACAATCACCGGTAGGTAGTAGTCCCTCTGCCGGGCTCACCGTCTATCACACAGCGAAACCGTTCTCGCCCCGGGGTACCATACCGGGTCCACCATGTACCCGTAATCGGCCTCAACCGCCTCCTCGATTCGGGTTTTCATGTATCACTCTAGCACCGAGAAAACACATGGTGGACGCACCGAAATATCATGTCAAGGGAACCGGGTTTTTAAATGATTACATATTTGAAATAGCCACGGTTCCCAAATCCAGAAATCACATATAATCCAAACCAAAATGTAAGTCACTAATCTGATATGATATGTGCGTCAAACATAAATATCATGTCAAGTCACAAATAGATGAGCTACAATATAATGATCAGATGTGATATAAACATCAATGTGAGTATCAAGTCATGTCACATATAAATGAGCTACAATATGATGATCAGATGTGATATAAGCATCAATGTGAGTATCAAGTCATGTCACATATACATGAGCTACAATATGATGATCAGATGTGATATAAGCATCAATGTGAGTATCAAGTCATGTCACATATAAATGAGCTACAATATGATGATCAGATGTGATATAAGCATCAATGTGAGTATCAAGTCATGTCACATATACATGAGCTACAATATGATGATCAGATGTGATATAAGCATCAATGTGAGTATCAAGTCATGTCACATATAAATGAGCTACAATATGATGATCAGATGTGATATAAGCATCAATGTGAGTATCAAGTCATGTCACATATAAATGAGCTACAATATGATGATCAGATGTGATATAAGCATCAATGTGAGTATCAAGTCATGTCACATATACATGAGCTACAATATGATGATCAGATGTGATATAAGCATCAATGTGAGTATCAAGTCATGTCACATATAAATGAGCTACAATATGATGATCAGATGTGATATAAGCATCAATGTGAGTATCAAGTCATGTCACATATACATGAGCTACAATATGATGATCAGATGTGATATAAGCATCAATGTGAGTATCAAGTCATGTCACATATAAATGAGCTACAATATGATGATCAGATGTGATATATGTATCAGGTATGAATATCAAGTCATGTCACATGTAAATGTGTACAGGTCTATGTGTACAATATGCTATGCGGGAATCATACCATGAATGCAGCAGTACTACAGTGTAGTGGCATAGCAATTATCGATGATGAAGTGTGTGAGCCGGCAATCAGTGTACGTGGAACATACGCATCATCGATAATGGTGCTGGTGTCCTAACAGCATGATGGCAATATAACAATAAGCACAAGTGATGCCATGCAATCAGTATGAACAGGTGCAATCGAATAATCAACGCAATAGTGAAGAATCTAACTCAAAAGCTATATCATGCAACCTTTCCTTTTGAAATAAGACGAATCGGGGTCTTTGGTAAAACAAGGGCTACGGTGTTTAGAAAATAGACACTACACATTTGAAAATATCCGTAGAATCCCCTTTTTCTTATCTTGTAATATTCCCGATTCGTTAGTTTGAAATAGGTATGACTCTGGTCTAATCTAACATCTACTATGCAACTACTGATCTAAGTATCATGCAAGTCTGAAGGGTTATGGAAACCGCCTAAATCTGAGTCAATACATATATAAGGGTATATAGTCGGTGATCTCGCCTCAATGTCATATCATAAGATATCCTCGAGTTATGAGTGCGGATCTATCATCAATATCGGCTCGTACGGAAATCTTCGTACGGCATCCCAATAGCTGGGTAGGGGTCAGTGTCACACTATCTCATCACATATCAGATATCCCTATCGTCAGATCATATAGCCTGGGGTACTACTCTATGTCTAGCACCAAACGATACCATCAGTGAAGTATACATGCGGGGTAAACACATATCACAAGCCCGCAAGAAATCACAAATTATATCCCACAATGAATCGTATCCAATCACCGATCTCACGTCATCAAGCCCACATCATCGACTCATCTCCAAAGTCATCCCATATCATCAAACACCGTGTAAGTACAAGTAATATGCAAGGGTGTGTGTGTAGGTGCAATTCTATCCTAGGGCACGCAACTAGGAACTACACTAATCACTTCTACCCTACACTATCTACAATACTTCTAACACAAAGCTACAACACACTAAAACTATCACACATCTACTATATATATTATACTAACTACGGACTGCGGGGGTGCTATACGCCATCCACCCGACTTCCCCCTGTAGATATAATCTACTCACCTGAAACATCATTTGCGGACATCACCACGAAATTGCTTGTCGTCCCGAAGTCTTCATGGGTACCTACACATCAAATATCGTATATGCGCATTAAAACCAAATCCAAGCTAAAACGGCGCATGAAATCCAAAACGATACGATAAGGGGGCCTATAGGTGAGAACCTATGGCACGCCTTCAAAACCACATAAAAATCCTCTATATCGTCGTATAAACGCCAAATAGTCGAGGTAAAACGAAACACACCAATGCAGAAATGAAAATACGGAATACGGAAACTAAAGTCCAAAACAGCAACTCATGAAATATGTCCCAGATTTTACCCCAGGTCACTTTATACAAATCTATATATACCAGGGGCCTAAACTAACAATGTAGGAGCTACAGAACCAAAACGAGCCAAGTAGGTGGGACCCAGGCCGCAATTGGCGGCCAAAAGGGAAGAATTGGCGGCCGGGAATGGGAGTTGGGGGCTAGGGTTTGGGGTGTTGCCTCTATGGTGCCTGCACATCTCAATTTCCACTCAATATCATTTTAGGGTCCTCGGGGTGATAGCAGATTCAAATTAACCTGCACAGATTACACAATTTCCCCGATATCGGTTTCTAAAATCCGTATTTCTGGTTCTAGCTTCAGGTTTTGGGTTCCAATTCATGCACTAGGGTGTTAACAAGTCCTTTACTAAGCTCAATTTCACATTACAACTCAAGTTTCTCTCAAACCCTAACTAGGTTTTTATCAAGTCCATAATATCACACAATATCGATATAATCTTAACATGGGGTTATAGGAAATGCTACAATTAAGCTAAGGGTTCAGTAATTACCTCCATTAGCAACTCAAGAATTTTCTTGAGTTGCCCCTAGTGGCCAAAATCCACGCTTTCTTAGTCCATCTTGTAGATCTCGAGCTTGTGCACATGTTTAATGAAACCGATATATGGTTTTGGGGTTGTTTTTGAGATGCTTTTGGGCTTTGAAGAGGGGAGGGAGATGAGGAAGGGGGCAGCAGCAGCAAGAGGAGTGAGAGAGGTAGAGAAATGAGAATGAAGAAGAATGGCTAAGGGTATAAGTCAAAGTCCCATGCCTCTCTCTCACCTACCCTCATTCTATAATCCTTTTCTTTTCTTTTTCTTTCTTAATCCTTAACCCTAACCTTCTCACCTCAATAGTAATCCCAAATAAGAAACACATGAAAGAAAATGCATAAGTGTAAGAAAATGTGATATGTGCAAGTTTTGCACAAAATTGCCAAAAAACCCGATTAGTGATTTTAATCGCGATTAGCACTAAATTAGTGTCAAATTAATCACAAAAACTTAAAAATGTCATAATTCACTAATTTACCCTATTTTAGAATTTTCCATAATTTTTCATAATTTTTCTAACATTTTTCCTATTTATTTGCATTTAATATTAAAATAATCAATAAAATAATATTAAATAATAAAAATTCCCAAAATTAATATTTTATATTTTAGAAAATGTTACACCGTTGTGCCACAGTTCTTGCAGGTTCTGCCGTACAGGTTTTATTGCGGCATTTCTGGCACACTACTGTCTTGCGGGTGGCTTGCTTTTGGTAGGTGGATTCTTTTGCATCAAGAACCACCCTTGTATTTATTTTATTCATTGTATCTAGAATTTCCATCAACCAAAACTTGTATATTGTTTCAGACCTAGACTTTAGTGATGTATTATTCGACCTTAGAGTCGCGCTTAGTGGTATTGCGGTTTCTTGTTGCTTTGAGCTTTCTTTTGGATTTGATCCTCGCCACTTGGCGTTGTATACTATTGTTGCATGTGTGGTTGTGACCGTCGATTGACGAAGAGCTAGCTCCCGCTTGGGGATGCCCTTATCATTGCATATATATATTGTTGTTCTTGTTTTACCCCATTCGGGGCCATTTTTACAAAAGAAACTCTGCCGAAATTTTTAGAAAAGACTTACTGTTTTTAAAATGCACATTCGGCTTAGTTATTTAAAAACCTTGACTTCAAACCTGTATTTCTTTACTTCTTTAAACCAGTCTTCTTTACTTATTCTTAAAATGGTTTTAGATTTCTGGGCTTTTGGCTTACTTGGATCAGATGGAGTCCTATAGGCTTCATATGGTTCAAGGGCCAGTCACGTGCTCTTTCGGGTCGTGACAAAGTTGGTATCAGAGCGCTAGGTTGACCTTGGTTCGAGTCTGAGTTTGACTATGTGGAGCCTAGGGCGTTTATATATATTTACGGAACTTAGGCTTGACCTTACGGAACTTAGACTTGGTCGAGGGGGTATTAGACCCGAACTTTCGTCGTATTAGGATGACCCTTGGTTGATGGAATAGGTGACTAAAGTAGAGTGACGTACCGTTGGTATGTTCCGCGGCATACTTACGACACGCCACTCCGCTTAAGGAACCTTAGGATGTGCATATTCTTCGAGATCAGTGATTCTCTTTATATCCAGGATTATACATCCATTTGAGATCCCCGATTCTATTAGTTCATGATCATATCTTCATTGATGCTGTTCCTTCCTATGATCATGTATCCACTTTGGATCTGTTGGTTCCCTTCTTGCCACTGGTGTACTCTTTTGATACTCGATTGAGATTCCTGTCACCATGTTTGAGCACAGTTTGGACTGTTGCTAGGGTTACGGCCGGTGTGAGCTCGTTTGGTACGAGGGCCGACCATTGTGTTTTCTGGTGACATGGGAATGTCTCGAGTTAGTATTGGTGATTGTGACCTCTAGTGGAGGCGAGTGCTTGGTTCTGCACCGGATGATCGGGCCATTGTTAGAGCTGCCTGTTGGAAGAGGACTGTTGATGTACAGCGTACCTCAGAGATTGTGATGTCGCCTACCGTGCAGACAGATGGACCAGCTGTTGCTGAGATTGACAGGATGTTGCTTTCGGAGCTTACGAGCTGAGATTGCCGGAGCTTTCAGACAGATATGAGACAGATGATAGCTAGTCTACCCGATTTGAGAGACGAAGGTGATTCGTCCGATTTTGCGCCAGAGCGGGCCCAGTTGAGTTGAAGAATTCCAGTATGGAGAATCTTACTCAGATCTAGAGCAGACCGATCCAGAGCTGACCGCCTATGTATTGCCCTTCCTGGAGGATTGAGGCATTGTTCGGCGTACAAGCGTATAAACCAGTTGTTGCTGCAAATGATGAGATATCGCCCAGATGATTGGAGCTGTTGCAGCGTGAGCATATACTCAGAGAGATGATAGCGAGTCGCTAGTCACCTGAGGATGAATGACTAGGACATGTGGTTCGTTCGTTACCGATGCGAGGTCATCAGATAGATTGTTTCCAGCTAGAGACGATTTCACGCAGGTTCGTTGAGAGTCGATGGAGACGATCGAATGTCAGGAGCCCATTTTCCAAGTTTAAAGTATACGGAAAGACATGCAGGTGATTCTATGGACCCTCTAGAAGAATGAAACCCTAACTCGACTTAATGACCGTGTGACAGCCTTTGAACCTTAGGGTTTACGGCGGTTCCGCGGCGCCATTAGTGAGGCTTGGGTTTGCCCTTCTACGGCTGGACCACCGACGCTGTGGCATGTACTCGATACTATTAAACTGTACCCGAGATGTGAGCTCTTAGGGGATTATGAGGATCTGACGAGTCGATCGGATGGTTCGACATCTTTCGGATATCGTGATGGGACACTGCTTGGGAGACTCCAGATGCGAGCATAGCCGTTGGAGCACAGTACATGCAGCCAGGATGAGACGAGTCCGAATCAGTCGACATTGAGCAATGTGGAGTAGAGAGTCCGTACGAGGTTTCGATGAGATGACGTCCCACTCCGCTGACATCAGAGATGCTATATACACCCAGAGGCGTGGTATGTGGATAGATCTTCTAGAAAGAATGCGATGAGTATGCAGCCATTCCGGAATAAGCTTTAGCTTCAGCATTGGATGATGACTTCCGGGCAATTCGGCAGGTATGAGATTTGAGAAAGGAACCTCGACAGGACCTTTTTGGGAAATGATACGAGGAGACCTAGACCTAGGAATGGTCGTATTGCACACCACCTAGCAGGACAGAGTTCGGCATTGTCGACGAGGTAATTGACCAGGTTCGGATAAAGGGACTTACCCAGATGCGTTGCGAATTGGGCAAGGACGGTCGAGTGACGAGTATTCCTCCGATGGTTGAGACGTGTTCCCGAGGATTTGTTCGGCCTGACATCTTCTACAGAATGATGAAGCTACAGAGTACGCGATTTCGAGTCCGTGCGAGAGACTTCAGATTGACCGTGGCCGAGAACAGTGCAGTGCAAGGTAGCTTGGCGTGACGTCATAGTGGACGACGATGGAGACAAGTGGAACCAGAGGTTCGTGTGAGACACTGGCGAGCTGTCATTACTTCCCGTCGAGACTAGAGACCTGATATGCTTACAGAGACGTGGGATGTGACCAATTTCTGAGAGAATGTTGTGCTGAGGACACAGATGTCTATCAAGCGAGAAGAGGTAGTACAAGAGAGCCAGCCTCTGTACAGATCGGCATAGGCATGATTGGAAGAGACCTTGAGCAGGATTCCTTCCAGGACATTGCTGCAATGATGTTTGCACCCAGGATCAGATGTGTGACGTACATTCAGAGAGCCAGAGGCCGACGCCAGTGATATGCTGCCTTACGAGTGGTCATGAGGATTGACCGAGAGGTGACCAGAGAAGTGCCAGAACGGAATCGTCCCCGTTAGCACACCTGACAGGGCCGATGAGCCGATTGACTGCGAGGTAGGAAATCCGCAGAGAAGATAAGGACCCAGAGTCAGAGGACGCCAGACCGTGAGCAAGAGGCAGTAGATATCCTGCGCTGCTAGCAGTGGATTGCACCGACTCCTTCTCGACCTCGAAGGAGGAACTACCGACGACGGTATTTATGATTTGTGATTTTGTGATTCGATTATCACGTATCCGTCACTTTGGGATTTCGGTATTTTGTGCGTTCTGCTTGCATGATTTAGTTTTGATGATTGAGTTTCATGATATTGTTTCATGCACCCACTGGATATTTATATATTTTGCGCTGAGTTATTACATTTGAGATATTGATTGAGATTTCATGCCTATCGTATTCAGTGATTTGATTTGCACTTCCAGCGTAGTTTTCATGCATCTTTAGTGTTTTGATATACGATTTTGGTGCACGCCAGATGCACTAAATCGGAATTCTTCGTGCATTTCATATGCACCTGATTTTTTTCTGTCAGGCACACACGTTGCCTACGACAGATGTTTCGTGCACACCCGTTGCACTTAGATGTTGTTTTCTATACCTGTTTGACACATATATAGATTTTGATTCCTTGCGCACCAGACGCATAGGATATTCTTATATATGCATTTTGGGGATTGATTTCTAGTAGAGTAGTACTTTTTTTTTATGATATTCTTTATGTGTTGGTGTTTTCGGAGCCCCGACAAATGGATTATTACTGAAATTGTTTTAGTAGTGGGGGTTTAAATTTAAATTCGGGGACCGAATTTCTTTAAGGGGGGTAGATTGTAACATTTTCAAAAGTATAAAATATTAATTTTGGGAATTTTTATAATTTAATATTATTTTATTGATTATTTTAATATTAAATGCAAATAAATAGGAAAAATGTTAGAAAAATTATGGAAAATTCTAAAATAGGGTAAATTAGTGAATTATGACATTTTTAAGTTTTTGTGATTAGTTTGACACTAATTTAGCGCTAATCGCGATTAAAATCGCTAATCGGTTTTTTAACAAATTTGAACAAAACATGCACACACTATTTTTTCCTACACTTGTGCACTTTCTACCATGGTTTCAAATTTTGGGTTTACTATTCTTGTAAGAAGGTTAGGGAATTAAAAGAAAAAGGAAAAGAAAAGAAAAAGGATTAAAGAATGAGAGTAGGTGAGAGAGAGGAGTATGGGCTCTTTGACCTTGGGACTTAACCATTCTTCTCCCATCATTTCCTTCCCTTCTCCTTCCCCTCTTGCTGCTGCTGCCTCCCCTCCATCATCCTCCCCTCTTCAAGCCCAAAAGCATCTCAAAAACAACCCCAAAACTATATATCGGTTTCACGAAAAAGATGCACAAGCTTGAGATCTACAAGATGGACTAAGAAAGCATGGATTTGGCCACTAGAGGGCAACTCAAGAAAGTTCTTGAGTTGCCAATCAAGGTACCCATGAAGACTTCGGGACGATGAGCAAATGCGTGGCGACGTCCGCAAATGAGAAGCAAGGTGAGTAGATTATATCTACAGGGAGAAGTCGGGTGGATGGCGTATAGCACCCCCGCAGTCCGTAGTTAGTATAATATATATAGTAGATGTGGATAGTGTAGGGTAGAAGTGATTAGTGTAGTTCCTAGTTGCGAGCCCTAGGATAGGATTGCACTTACACGCCTACACTTGTATATCTCTTATACCTACCCTTGATGGATGATGTTTGATGACATTGGTAATGAGTTGATGATGTGGGCCTGATGACGTGAGATCGGTGATTGGATATGATTCATTATGGGATACGACTTGTGATTTCTTGCGGGCTTGGGATATGTGGTTAACCCGCATGCATACTTCTTTGATGGTATCGTTTGGTGCTAGACATAGAGTAGTACCCCAGACTGTATGATATGACGATAGTGATACCTGATATGTGATGAGATAGTGTGACACTGACCCCTACCCAGCTATTGGGATGCCGTACGATGATTACCGTACGAGCCGATATTGATGATAGATCCGCACTCATAACTCGAGGATATCTTATGATATGACATTGAGGCGAGATCACCGACTATATACCTTCATATATGTATCGACTCAGATTTAGGCGGTTTCCATACCCCTCCAGACTTGCATGATACTTAGATCAGTAGTTGCATAGTAGATGTTAGATTAGACCAGAGTCATACCTATTTCAAACTAACGAATCGGGAATATTACAAGATAGGAAAAAAGGGGATTCTACGGATATTTTCAAATGTGTAGTGTCTATTTTCTAAACACCGTAGCCCTTGTTTTACCAAAGACCCCGATTCGTCTTATTTCAAAAGGCAAGGTTGCATGATATAGCTTTTGAGTTAGATTCTTCACTATTGCGTTGATTATTCGATTGCACCTGTTCATACTGATTGCATGGCATCACTTGTGCTTATTGTTATATTGCCATCATGCTGTTAGGACACCAGCACCATTATCGATGATGCGTATGTTCCACGTACACTGATTGCCGGCTCACACACTTCATCATCGATAATTGCTATGCCACTACACTGTAGTACTGCTGCATTCATGGTATGATTCCCGCATAGCATATTGTACACATAGACCTGTACACATTTATATGTGACATGACTTGATATTCATACCTGATACATATGTCACACCTGATCATTATATTGTAGCTTATTTACATGTGACATGACTTGATACTCACATTGATGCTTATATCACATCTGATCATCATATTGTAGCTTATTTACATGTGACATGACTTGATACTCACATTGATGCTTATATCACATCTGATCATCATATTGTAGCTTATTTACATGTGACATGACTTGATACTCACATTGACGCTTATATCACATCTGATCATCATATTGTAGCTTATTTACATGTGACATGACTTGATACTCACATTGATGCTTATATCACATCTGATCATCATATTGTAGCTCATTTATATGTGACATGACTTGATACTCACATTGATGCTTATATCACATCTGATCATCATATTGTAGCTCATTTATATGTGACATGACTTGATACTCACATTGATGCTTATATCACATCTGATCATTATATTGTAGTTCATCTATTTGTGACTTGACATGATATTTATGTTTGACGCACATATCATATCAGATTAATGACTTACATTTTGGTTTGGATTATATGTGATTTCTGGATTTGGGAACCGTGGCTATTTCAAATATGTAATCATTTAAAAACCCGGTTTCCTTGATATGATATTTCGGTGCGTCCACCATGTGTTTTCTCGGTGCTAGAGTGATACATGAAAACCCGAATCGAGGAGGCGGTTGAGGCCGATTACGGGTACATGGTGGACCCGGTATGGTACCCCGGGGCGAGAACGGTTTCGCTGTGTGATAGACAGTGAGCCCGGCAGAGGGACTACTACCTACCGGTGATTGTACTTTAGCTCGGCGGATATCTGGAGGATTCCGACCGGAGCCCAGAGATGGATATGGGCTGACCCGTACTGCCGGGGCCGAGGGCCGATACCGCAGACGGAGCCCAGAGATGGACATGGGTTGACTCGTACTGCCGGGGCCGAGGGCCGATACCGCAGACGGAGCCCCATATGGATGAGGATTTATGTGTCGATGCTTGGCACGGGTTTCATGATGTTTTACCATGATGTTGTTTATATCCTCATATTGCATACTTGATGTTTATTGTCATTGGGTGACGGGTGGACGGGTTCCACGCATATACAGACATAGATCATATACAGATATGGATCATATACAGACATAGATCATATACAGATATGGATCATATACAGACATAGATCATATACAGATATGGATCATATACAGACATGGATCATATACAGACTGGATTTACACTTATCATACTTCATTTGTATATATAACAGGGTATGAGGGCGCTGTTATATATACCATTACACCAATATTAGTGGAATGGGACGCTAATATATGTGTATTGATATCTTTTGATACTTCATCATATTTACTTCATACAGCATACCCTACATTCATGACATGTTATTACCTGAGTACTTGGCACCACTTACATATTTAGATGTTACCTTGCCACCTTATTACACTCAGATGTACTCTTGTGGATTATATTACTGATTGTTGACTTAGGTTTATGTCTTGCATTCGGTTTCTGCTTGTAGATGTTTCTATTCACGAGTTGGCAACTCACCCCCGTTGTGCCACAGTTCTTGCAGGTTCTGCCGTACAGGTTTTATTGCGGCATTTCTGGCACACTACTGTCTTGCGGGTGGCTTGCTTTTGGTAGGTGGATTCTTTTGCATCAAGAACCACCCTTGTATTTATTTTATTCATTGTATCTAGAATTTCCATCAACCAAAACTTGTATATTGTTTCAGACCTAGACTTTAGTGCTGTATTATTCGACCTTAGACTCGCGCTTAGTGGTATTGCGGTTTCTTGTTGCTTTGAGCTTTCTTTTGGATTTGATCCTCGCCACTTGGCGTTGTATACTATTGTTGCATGTGTGGTTGTGACCGTCGATTGACGAAGAGCTAGCTCCCGCTTGGGGATGCCCTTATCATTGCATATATATATTGTTGTTCTTGTTTTACCCCATTCGGGGCCATTTTTACAAAAGAAACTCTGCCGAAATTTTTAGAAAAGACTTACTGTTTTTAAAATGCACATTCGGCTTAGTTATTTAAAAACCTTGACTTCAAACCTGTATTTCTTTACTTCTTTAAACCAGTCTTCTTTACTTATTCTTAAAATGGTTTTAGATTTCTGGGCTTTTGGCTTACTTGGATCAGATGGAGTCCTATAAGCTTCATATGGTTCAAGGGCCAGTCACGTGCTCTTTCGGGTCGTGACACCACAACTCTTCAAAGACGCTCATGACTATTGCAAGACTTGCTCCCGGTGCCAACACATGGGCCGGATATCCCGGAGGAACGAGATGCCGCTCCAACCGATCTTGGTTGTGGAGATTTTCGATGTTTGGGGGATAGATTTCATGGGGCCGTTTCCCAGCTCTTTCGGGAACTTGTACATCCTTCTAGCTGTTGATTACATCTCTAAATGGGTCGAGGCTGTGCCCAGCCGGACTAACGACAACAAGTTCCTTAAAGAAAACATTTTCTCCCGGTTTGGGCACCCCCGTGCGATCATTAGCGACAATGGAAGTCATTTCTGCAATAAAACTTTCGAAGCCTTGATGCGGAAATACTCCATAAATCATAAGCTCTCTACGCCCTACCACCCCCAAACCTGCGGGCAGGCCGAAGTTTCAAATCGGCAAATCAAGCAGATACTGGAGAAGACGGTTTCCAAGAACCGTAAGGATTGGTCGCTGAAACTCACTGATGCCCTTTGGGCATTTCGAACCGCTTATAAGACCGACCTTGGCATGTCTCCCTATCGGCTTGTGTACGGAAAAGCCTGCCACCTTCCTGTAGAAATAGAGCATCGCGCATTTTGGGCGATAAAGGAGCTGAATCTGGCTCTCGAGGATGCGGGCAGCCATCGGAAGCTGCAGCTGAACGAACTATGCGAGCTTAGGGATGAGGCTTACGATAACGCGGTTGTCGTTAAGAATCGAACGAAGGTGTTTCACGATAAACACCTTTTGCGCAAAACCTTCGTACCTGGTCAGCAGGTACTGCTTTACGACACCCGACTTCATTTCCATCCAGGAAAGCTCCGATCTCGCTGGAAAGGGCCGTATTTTGTGCGGAATGTGTATCCGCAGGGCGCTGTGGATTTGGAAAATCCAAAGGACGGTTCACTCTTCAAAGTAAACGGACACCGATGCAAACCGTACCTTAGCGCCGAACCAACAGAGGAGCTCCTGTTCTTACAGGAGCCGGTTTACCCTGAATGATCTTCCTCTGCCTACCTCCAAACTTCGGTTATCCAGCCAAGAACAGAGGACACTGTTCCAAATAAGTTTGGGGGTATGTACAAACCATTTTGTTTATATTTGTGTATATTCTTTTCCTTTTCTTTATAAACAAAAACAAACAAAAATTGTGTATCGTTAACCGACAATTTTGACCCTTCAAATGATCTCTTCATGCAATGACAGTGAGGACACTGTCCAGTTTAAGTTTGGGGGTACGCTCGGTACGCATTTCTTACCTTCGCATTCATATGTATATTTTGCATCTGCATATTAAATCCATAAAAATCTGAAAATTTTCTAAGAATATAAAAACTTTTCTGTCAAGTTAGCTTGTGGAAGAACTCTGATTCAACATTTCGACGGTTTTGTTTGAAAAAATAGGAATAACTAAATCTTATGTTTGGATTTTGAAAACCTGAAAGATAACTCTCCTTTGAAGTTAACTATAGCTGATATACGTCTTTACATCACACTACACGTGTCGTGAATTTTGGGAATTAGATGACAAGTCTTTCATGTTTAAACTTTTAAACAGATAAATGATTTTCTGAGGATCAAATAGGTTTGTTCGGAAATAAGTAATGTCAAGAATAGTTTATGAAGTAAAGCGAATATGAAGGAATGTTATTGATGCCGTAATTGGAGCTAAGTCTGAAAAATAACCCATCTGAAACTTGATTGGAATGATTACACACCAAACCCACTAAACACGTCTTTTATCCAAAAAATAATTGAACTGCCGGTTATATCTCCGTTCGTATTAAATCATCTGATTTTCACGCCAAACTGTCTTTTGTTTTTGGACCTAGGTAACTTGAGTAATTAAGTCCGCTGGGGTGTTTCTACACCTAATGCCCTAAAATCAACTGGTTTGGGTGCATTGGCCCAAAGCTCGCTAAGAAGCCTGGAAAGTCCAGGTTAAAACAAAGTCAAGCAAGTGTTCTCTCCGAGTTAAAATTCCTAACGGTTCTTTGTGTGAGAATAATCTTGATAAAAGACAGGCTTTTATAAAAAATTTAACGGAGATATGAAGGTTTTATTCAATGATAAAGACTATTGCACGTTCACAGAGGTGTGTATGAAATGAAAACAAGAAAAAGGTGGAGTGAAAAATACGACTTAGTTTCCTGTTAAGGAAGATAGAAATTCTGAAGTTGAAACCTTACTAAAAAACGAAACTTGAAAAATGCTTAACTCTTTATAAAACTTATGTGATCCTTTTAAAATTGTTATCTGGGCTTTATTGTGCGACATGATGACTTTAATCGATCCTTCTGGAACTTAACGATACTATTTGCACTGCACGTAAAGACATATAAAATCTGTAGTTGAATAAGAAGCGAGGTGTGAAAAATAAAGGTTCGATAGTCTAGACTTAGGATTATAGAATTATTATTTTCTGAAACAAAACTCTAGGGTTTGAATCTTAGTTATTTTACAAAACCAACTTGACCGGATTTTGTGGGCAGTATCCGCTGAAAACCCTCAGGAGACAACACTCCTCGTACTAGGGACACCTAGAGGTTTAACGGCTTGTTGCACATGCTCAGTGCAATCGCGTTCCCTGCGAAAGTGAGGTTAGGAAATTTTTTGTGAATAAATGGGCTTTGCTCGGGACGAGCAAATAATAAGTTTGGGGGTATTTGTTCATATCAGATTTTTGCATTTTCATACCGCCCAATTTTTATCACATTGCATATCGGTAGATACTCTTGAGCCGTGTTTGCTAGTCAATTGCAGGATACAGGTTCTCGGTTCTAAAACGGTGAAATTCATGGAAAACACGACAAAATCCGGGTTCCTGCCAACCACAGATAAAACACGGTCTCCGCTCTTCATCCGTATGTTGCCAGATACCAGTTTAGGAAGACAAAATGTCAAATCAATGTCGTTTTCAGCCACAAGGCTCAATGGCAGCACAAGATCCAAGAAAATCTACGCGGAGCTCGAGGCAATCATGCCAAATCTTGACAAAAAGTCCACCTTTCCCTCAACAGAAATTCTGGAAAATTCGTGATGAAATTTCCAGAAAATACATATACCAGAATAAAGGGAACAGAGAACCAGGGAACCACAGAATTTTGGAGGGCCTAACTCAACCAGAAGGCCGCGGATCCGCGGCTAAAGGGGGGTCTAGGCCGCGGATCCGCGGACGTCTAGGCGCCGCATCTGCAGAGTTTTTGAGGGTATTTTGGTCTTTTTGTTTGGGTTCTGGTGGTTGCCCTAGGTTTTCATTATTTGGCCTATAAATAGCCCAGAACTTTGTGAAGGAAGGGGTCCATTCTTGTATTTTCATTTTGCTAAGTTTAGTTGTGTTTCTTCTTCCTCTTCTTACCTCTTCTCCATTGAAACTTGTAGTGAGCTTGTGAGTGAAGAGTCATGAATAAAGAAGAACTATTTATTATCATGCTTGTCTCTTTATCTTGTTAATTGTTGTAATTTTAATTTGTTAAGTAGTTGTTGTTATTGTCTTGTTGTTTCTTTCTTCTCTCTTTTTCTTTATCCTTAATACGACAATGATGCTTACGCTCGATCCTCGCCAAGGTGAGGTCGCAAATAGCTAGTCGTATTCTTCTAATCACCTTCTTTCTATCTTCCTCTTTTGTTTTGTTTTATTTTTCCGTATCATGATGTGTGAGTAGTTCATACTTGTTAGGGTAGGATAAGGGAAGTTTGAGAGAAGGAAATCTCTCTCACTCTTTCCTTGCCCAACAGCTTAATTCGACTCCCGTTAATTGATCCACAATCCGCTCCTTACGGCACCCTATCCTACATGATAGCGGTGATTCCGTAGTGAGACCGGTTGTGGTTGAATTAACCGGAGGTTATGGATAAGAGCCAAGAACGGACGGACAAGCACCAAAAGGAAGACTTATGTATTGGAAAGCCTAGCTTATACTCGCAAAGTCCTTCCTAGTCGTGCTAATCCCCGTTGTTGCCGATTACCGTAACACCGATATTAAGAGGGGCAACGAAAGATGTGGAGACTCCTAACTCAAACTAACCTAATCCTAATCCTAACAAGCTCTCTTTAAATATCAACTCAACACTTAGATAACCACAACAAAATCTGAAAAACCGGACTTAACTCGTTAAAGCACATAGAAAAAGACTCCCATCTCCCTGCAGACGACCCGTACTCAACCGGCTAGCTACAAGCGAAACCGTCTTGATTGCGGTATTTAGACTAAAACTTGAACACGCAGAACCTCTATCAATCAATACCATCTCACTACAACTAGTGAGTATCCTAACATCCAATTAGATCTATCTCATAGATCCAAAACCCAGAATTTAGGAGGTATCACTTTGATCCTATCTGGAGAATCCTTGTGATAAGCGGAGATTGACCGAGTGTAGCATAGGAAACTCCTTCCCTATCAAGAGTATGTCATCCACGTACTCTACGAGGATCACCACCATACTCTCTACTACCTTTTTGTATATACAAGGTTCATCTACCATTTTGATGAAGTCAAACTCTTTGACTACCACATCAAAACAGATGTTCCAACTCCGCGATGCCTGTTTTATCACATAAAACATCTTGCTGACGTTTCCGCTGCTCCCACTGACTGCGAAGCCCTCTGGCTGTGTACTTATAGACGCTCTCTTCTAAAACATCATTTAGAAAAGCATTCATGACACCCAACCGCCAGATATCGTAGTCATGGTATGTAGCCGTGGCAAGTAGGATCTGGATGGACTTAAGCATAGCTTTGAAAGTCTCAACTTTTCCATGTACACCAAGTAATCTTCTCAAGATATACTTGCTCCTGATGGGGATTTAACCCTTCAGATAAAGCAACCAAAGTCCATACTTTGTTGGTGTATAAGGATTCCATCTCAGATCGCTAAGCATCCAGCCATTCTTACAGAGTCCCACTCCTGATGGCCAGCTCGAAACTAGTTGGGTCATCATCTCATGATGCAATCCTCGCTCCCACTTTCGTAGAGAAACCGAAGTATCTCTCAGGTGGGTGAGGAACCGTACTAGATCGGCGGAGAGGCTAAGGTTAGTTGGTTATTATTGAATCCTTTGGTTCTACCAAATCATCAGCTGCAGTTTGTATAGCTGGAACCTTTCCAGTTCTACATAACAGACCTTACCTCGAGCTTGTCCGGATTTTGCTTTTAGACATAGTCCGGACAACCCCAAATCTTAACAAACTTAAGATATGGGCTCTTCCCTTTCCATATCACATATGAAGTGGTAGGCAACTGATTCGATTTGAACCCTATTCAATAGGTATGCAGCTTCTCAAGCGCATAACTCCCAAAAGGAAATAGGAAACTCAGTAGTACTCATCATAGAGCACACCATATCATATAGGGTGCTATTGCTCCGCCCCGATACACCAACGTGGTGTGGTGTATACGGAGGAGTAATGCTGAGAGAGAATCTCATTCTCCTTTAGAATAGTCCAGGAATTCCATGCTCAAGTATTCTCCTCCTTGATCTCATAAAAAGACATAATACTTATACCCGTATTTTGGTTCTCTACTTCTAACTTACATGTGAATATCTCAAAACGTTCGGACTTGTGTTTCAATAGGAACATATGTCTGAATCTTGAGAGATCATCAGAGAATGTAATGAAGTACAAAGAACCGGTCTTGGCGTGTGTAGATAGGAGACTTTCATACATCGGCATGTATCAATCCCAAGAGTTTACTAACTCTTTCTCTGTTTCCAATAAACAGAGCTATGGTCATCTTATCTTTGTGACATGAGCAGCATGTTTCACAAGATGTAAATTTAATTAGATTTAAATATGCATCTAAATGTAACTTAGCTAGTCGGGTCGCATTGATATGACCTAGTCTACAATGCCTCAAGAAGGATTCGTTCATTTCTGAACTCTTCCTCTCGTGTGTATTCTGTATACTAAGAACTGTAGTTTGATTTAGAACGTCAATGCTTTTAGATAACGTGCCTGAACCGATCAACTCTTGATATAGGAAATTTTCAAAACATTATCCAACAATACAAAATTATATCCTTCTTTACTAATAAAGAGACTGATATGATGTTGTATATCAGGTTCGGTATCTAATAACATTTGTTCATAATCAATGTATTCTGGTAATACAAGGTGATAGTGACCAACAGACTTGGCTGCAACACTTGCACCGTTTCTATCTCATGAAACTTATCACCCGTTCTCAGTTCTCTACCTATCTGTAGCCCATGTAACAGATTACATATGCGGGATCCTGATCCGGTATCTCATACCGAGGACGTAAAGGATACCGAGAAACAGTTCTATGTAATGAACACACCCGAAGAAGATGCATCAACATGAACTTTCTTCGTTTGGGCGGCACGGGAAATCTGGTATTCCCTAATTTCATGCTCTGTCTTATAACAATTATAAGTTGGAGCGGGACCAACGTTCCTCAGCTCAGTATAACAAGCGGGTTCGGTCAATTCATCTATTTTATTATATTGATTAAGGCGTGATATGGTCGTTACCTGGAGAGAGAGAGAAGAAAACACTCAGCGTATGCTCTTGCAAGATTAGATTGGTTATCTAATATATCTAATCAGGATGTCTCCCACTGTTTTAATCAAATCTTCCTTCAAACCCTAAAAGGAAAGACTAGCCGGGATTAATTACACGCTACAAGTTCGCCGATCTTTCAGCAAGGCCAGTGTCGGTACTTTGAGGGAGGTCCCCCGTGCTTTCGCACGGACCTAATTAAAGTAAACCTCGTTTTCCCAGAGCCGTAACCCCGTTAATACCTTTCTAGACACCTACTTGATCGGCTAATTGTAATGTGTAAAACTCTACCAGGAGTAACTCTTACTCGCAGCGGGTATCGGGATCCAACTATCTCATAGAAGGTATGCAATCTTATTGCAAATTTCAACACTTGAAATTCCCAATAATATTTTGCCCCAAGCGATCTATGACCTTGACTGAGTCAACAAACCATAGACCGCAAGTAAAGTTCAACCCGTCATTTCCCGATTGAATTAAATCCACCCGCACGACACTTGACTTAGTCAACAAGGCCGCGCGACTACCCTAATCCAATCGCATCATATGCTTTGCAGATAAGCACTAATCAGCTACCGCACACTACGCCTTGACTGAGTCAACAAACGCAGCACGAATACTAACTATTACTTATCTGAAATGATGGAGGGTGATTGTTAGCGTATGTGCGTGTTCAAGTTCTAGTTTAAATACCGCAATCAAGACGGTTTCGCTTGTAGCTAGCCGGTTGAGTACGGGTCCTCCGCAGGGAGATGGGAGTCTTTTTCAATGTGCTTTAACGAGTTAAGTCCGGTTTTTCAGATTTTGTTTGTGATTATCTAAGTGTTGAGTTGATATTTAAAGAGAGCTTGTTAGGGTTAGGATTAGGTTAGTTTGAGTTAGGAGTCTCCACATCTTTCGTTGCCCCTCTTAATATCGGTGTTACGGTAATCGGCAACAACGGGGATTGGCACGACTAGGAAGGAACTTGTGAGTATAAGCTAGGCTTTCCAACGCATAAGTCCTTCCTTTTGGTGCTTGTCCGTCCGTTCTTGGCTCTTAGCCATAACCTCCGGTTAATTCAACCACAACCGGTCTCACTACGGAATCACCGCTATCATGTAGGATAGGGTGCCGTAAGGAGCGGATTGTGGTTCAATTAACGGGAGTCGATTTAAGCTGTTGGGCAAGGAAAGAGTGAGAGAGATTTCCTTCTCTCAAACTTCCCTTATCTTACCCTAACAAGAATGAACTACTCACACATCATGATACGGAAAAATAAAACAAAACAAAAGAGGAAGATAGAAAGAAGGAGATTAGAAGAATACGACTAGCTATTTGCGACCTCACCTTGGCGAGGATCGAGCGTAAGCATCATTGTCGTATTAAGGATAAAGAAAAAGAGAGAAGAAAGAAACAACAAGAAAATAACAACAACTACTTAACGAATTAAAATTACAACAATTATAGAAAAAGCAAGACAAGCATGATAATAAAATGATCTTCTTTATTCACCATTCTTCACTCACAAAGCTCACTACAAGTTTAATGGAGAAGAGATGAGAAGAAGAAGAACATGTAATCTAAAACCTAGCAAAAAGAAAATACAAGAATGGACCCTTTCCTTCACAAAGTTCTGGGCTATTTATAGGCCAAAAAATGAAAACCTAGGGCAACCACCAGAACCCAAACAAAAAGACCAAAACACCCCCCAAAGCTCTGCCGACTTGGCGCCAATACGGCCGCGGATCCGCGGCCTAGACCCCCCTTTGGCCGCGGATCCGCGGCCCAATGATGGAGTTGGGGCATGGATTTTTCTGCACTTCCCTGGTTTGATGTGTACATTATTCTGGCATATGTATTTTCTCAAATTGTCTTCACGATTTTTCCAGAATTTCTGTTGAGGGAAAGGTGGACTTTTGTGGATGTTTTTGTCATGATTGCCTCGAGCTCCGCGTAGATTTCTTAGATCTTGTGCTGCCATTGAGCCTTGTGCATTTATTTGACATTTTGTCTTCCTAAACTGGTATCTGGCAACATACGGATGAAGAGCGGAGACCGTGTTTTATCTGTGGTTGGCAGGAACCCGGATTTTTTCGTGTTTTCCATGAATTTCACCGTTTTAGAACCGAGAACCTGTATCCTGCAATTGACTAGCAAACACGGCTCAAGAGTATCTACGGATATGCAATGTGATAAAAATTGGGCGGTATGAAAATGCAAAAAACTGATATGAACAAATACCCCCATACTTATCATTTGCTCGTCCCGAGCAAAGCCCATTTATTCACAAAAAATTTCCTAACCTCACTTTCGCAGGGAACGCGATTGCACTGAGCATGTGCAACAAGCCGTTAAACCTCTAGGTGTCCCTAGTACGAGGAGTGTTGTCTCCTGAGGGTTTTCAGCGGATACTACCCACAAAATCCGGTCAAGTTGGTTTTGTAAAATAACCAAGATTCAAACCCTAGAGTTTTGTTTCAGAAAATAACAATTCTATAATCCTAAGTCTAGACTATCGAACCTTTATTTTTCACACCTCGCTTCTTATTTAACTACAGATTTTATATGTCTTTACGTGCAGTGCGTATAGTGTCGTTAAGTTCCAGAAGGATCGATTAAAGTCATCATGTCGTACAATAAAGCCCAGATAACAATTTTAAAAGGATCACATAAGTTTTATAAAGAGTTAAGCATTTTTCAAGTTTCGTTTTCCAGTAAGGTTTCAACTTTAGAATTTCTATCTTCCTTAACAGGAAACTAAGTCGTATTTTTCACTCCACCTTTTTCTTGTTTTCATTTCATACACACCTCTGTGAACGTGCCATAGTCTTTATCATAGAATAAAACCTTCATATCTCCGCTAAATTTTTTTATAAAAGCCTGTCTTTTATCAAGATTATTCTCACACAAAGAACCGTTAGGAATTTTAACTCGGAGAGAACACTTGCTTGATTTTGTTTTAATCTGGACTTTCTAGGCTTCTTAGCGAGCTTTGGGCCAATGCACCCAAACCAGTTGGTTTTAGGGCATTAGGTGTAGAAACACCCCGGCGGACTTAATTACTCAAGTTACCCAGGTCCAAGAACAAAAGACAGTTGGCGTGAAAATCAGATGATTTGATACGAACGGAGCTATAACCGGCAGTTCCATTATTTTTTTGGATAAAAGACGTGTTTAGTGGGTTTGGTGTGTAATCATTCCAATCAAGTTTCAGATGGGTTATTTTTCAGACTTAGTTCCAATTACGGCATCAATAAGATTCCTTCATATTCGCTTTACTTCATAAACTATTCTTGACATTACTTATTTCAGAACAAACCTATTTGATCCTCAGAAAATCATTTATCTGTTTAAAAGTTTTTAGACATAAAAAGACTTGTCATCTAATTTCCAAAAACTCACGACACGTGTAGTGTGATGTAAAGACGTATATCAGCTATAGTTAACTTCAAAGGAGAGTTATCTTTCAGGTTTTCAAAATCCAAACATAAGATTTAGTTATTCCTATTTTTTCAAACAAAAACCGTCGAAATGTTGAATCAGAGTTCTTCCACAAGCTAACTTGACAAAAAAGTTTTTATATTTTTTAGAAAATTTTCACATTTTTATGGATTTTATGGATTTAATATGCAGATGCAAAATATACAAATGAATGCGAAGGTAAGAAATGCGTACCGAGTGTACCCCCAAACTTAAACTGGACAGTGTCCTCACTATCATTGCATGAAGAGATCATTTGAAGGGTCAAAATTGTCGGTTAGCGATACAAAAAGTTTTATTTGTTTTTGTTTTTAAAGAAAAGAAAAAGAATATATACAAATATAAACAAAATGGTTTGTACATACCCCCAAACTTATTTGGAACAGTGTCCTCTGTTCTTGGCTGGATAACCGAAGTTTGGAGGGAGGCAGACGAAGATCATTCAGGGTAAACCGGCTCCTGTAAGAACAGGAGCTCCTCTGTTGGTTCGACGCTAAGGTACGGTTTTCATCGGTGTCCGTTTACTTTGAAAAGTGAACCGTCCTTTGGATTTTCCAAATCCACAGCGCCCTACGGATACACATTCCGCACAAAATACGGCCCTTTCCAGCGAGATCGGAGCTTTCCTGGATGGAAGTGAAGTCGGGTGTCGTAAAGCAGTACCTGCTGACCAGGTACGAAGGTTTTGCGCAAAAGGTGTTTATCGTGAAACACCTTCGTTCGATTCTTAACGACAACCGTGTTATCGTAAGCCTCATCCCTAAGCTCGCTCAGTTCGTTCAACTGCAGCTTCCGATGGCTGCTCGCATCCTCAAGAGACAGATTCAGCTCCTTTATCGCCCAAAATGAGCGATGCTCTATTTCGACAGGAAGGTGGCAGGCTTTTCCGTACACAAGCCGATAGGGAAACATGCCAAGGTCGGTCTTATAAGAGGTTCTAAATGCCCAAGGGGCATCAGTGAGTTTCAGAGACCAATCCTTACGGTAATTAGAAACCGTCTTCTCCAGTATCTGCTTGATTTGCCGATTTGAAACTTCGGCCTGCCCGCTGGTTTGGGGGTGGTAGGGCGTAGAAAGCTTATGATTAATGGAGTATTTCCGCATCAAGGCCTCGAAAGTCCTATTGCAGAAATGACTTCCATTGTCGCTAATGATCGCTCGGGGGTGCCCAAACCGGGAGAAAATGTTTTCTTTAAGGAACCTAACGACAACCTTGTTGTCGTTAGTCCGGCTGGGCACAGCCTCGACCCATTTAGAGACGTAATCAACAGCTAGAAGGATGTACAAGTTCCCAAAAGTGCTGGGAAACGGCCCCATGAAATCTATCCCCCAAACATCGAAAATCTCCACAAACAAGATCGGTTGGAGCGGCATCTCGTTCCTCCGGGATATCCGGCCCATGTGTTGGCACCGGGAGCAAGTCTTGCAATAGTTATGAGCATCTTTGAAGAGTTGTGGCCAGTAGAAACCACATTGCAAGATCTTCTCAGCTGTCTTTCTGGGCCCAAAATGCCCGCCACACGCTTGATCGTGGCAAAATGACAGCACACTCTTGAATTCCTCATCAGGGACACACCGACGAATAATCTGGTCGGGACAGTACTTGAACAAGTAGGGTTCGTCCCAGTAAAAGTGTTTTACCTGGGATAAGAAGCGAAGTCTGTCCTGACTTGACCATTCGGTCGGTAATAATCCCGTGGCCAAATAGTTCACAATATCTGCGAACCAGGGTTCGCACGATACTGTCAAGAGTTGTTCATCCGGGAAAACGTCGTTGATCGGAATTGGAAGCGAAGGCGAAGAAGGAAGTCGTGAGAGATGGTCGGCAACTACGTTTTCACATCCTCGTTTGTCCTTAATGACAAGGTCAAACTCTTGAAGCAAGAGGATCCAACGTATTAACCGAGACTTGGCATCTTTCTTCGCAAAAAGATGGCGCAGAGCAGAATGGTCAGTATAGACAATGACTGGAGAGCCGAAGAGGTAGGGCCTGAACTTTTCTAAAGCAAATACAACAGCCAAGAATTCCTTCTCAGTTGTTGTATAATTGAGTTGGGCGTCGTTCAGGGTTCGGCTCGCGTAATAGATTACATGCGGCATCTTGTTGATGTGCTGTCCAAGGACAGCATCGATGGCAAAGTCGGATGCATCGCACATAATCTCGAATGGGTGCGTCCAGTCAGGTGAAGAAAGAACGGGAGCAGAAGTGAGTGAGCGTTTCAGTGACTCGAATGCAGTCACACAGCTCGAGTTGAAGTCGAAAGGCGTGTCCTTGGCCAGCAAAAGCGTCAAGGGCCTAGCAATCTTGCTAAAGTCCTTGATAAACCGTCTATAGAAACCGGCATGGCCAAGGAAGGCTCGGATATCTCTGACGCATCGGGAAGGAGGCAGATTGGAAATGACCTCAATCTTTGCTTTGTCAACCTCTATGCCATTTTGCGAGATTATATGTCCTAAGACAATACCTTCGCGTGTTGGAGATAGTGCCCTCAGATTCAATTATTCGATCACAGGCACGTGATTACAATGATTGATGGAGGACCTATCCCGATAGGACAGTCTTACTTGAGATGATAGTATGCTATCTGGTTTACCTTTATCATCGTGTACTGCTTTAGGTGACCTGACAAGTCGCTATTACACGTTGATAGAGCCCCTAGGATTCTTGCTTGACCACCAGCAGTATGAGGGCGATTATATACGTGGGAGCTGGCAGTCTATAAGCATATCCTTAAATGGTCCCTAGTCGTGTGAGTTTCGAGACAGGACATCGATACTCCAGAGTAGGCTAGTGTATACAGTCGAGACCCCGACGAGGGGCGGTGGCCGGTCTCACAAGCCACTGGTGTCAGTAGGATCACCTAAGATGTATACATGTGCTCATTGGGTTATGAGTACACCGGACAGGACTCGCCGGGAACATGCTAGTTGGTCATATACCAGACGTCAGATGGCAGTTCCCTGGTGACATGTGTGCAGGTTAGTTCATCGACCTGGGGATCGTCATTTGTCTTGTGTGAGTTCCCACTGTACTTTGATTACTACCCTACCACGGCTCAAAGGAGTCGTGCAAACAGGTTTTAGTTGGGTACAGTCCCGAGCCACATGGAGGCAGTGAGCGTATCTTCAGGGGTTCGTCTCTCCCGGTATTGGGGGTGAGGTCGTGCTGTGTCTAGGAGAGCCATTACACGAAGCCCTCGGCCGAGGCAAGGAGATTTACTGGTAGGTATTCCAGTAGTATCTCAGGGTGTTCTGGGCTACACTCCGACACGACTTGTACCGCTTTTGGGGGTCTGACTTTTACCAACCCCCTAGGCCCGCCATGCGATGCTCATAGACGAACGGACCGGACTGTACGGATATTGTCACTGACAGGCTCAGTAGGGTTGTCAGGCTGAGTTCGCTCACAGACGTCCCTTTTAGTCAATACCTGGTAGCCCGTTACGTATTGGCTTATACCTCTGACGTGCTAGTGGTTAAATCCACAACCAAGGTGTTGACGAGTCTTTAGAGTCCCCCACATTCTGTTACTCAGCTTTCGGGCGAAAGGTTGTAGAGGCCGTATGGAGATATGGCAAGGTCCGATCAGATACGTGCGGTATTGCACGGATCAGGATAGGACAGTTTGTACTACAGGCCGTATGGATATATGGCAGGGTTCGATCAGATACGTGCGGTATTGCACGGATCAGGATCGAACGGATATTACTAGCCGGCTTTGGTTTAAGCCGGATCCTAGTATAGTACAGTGTAGACTTTGTCTCTTTGAATTTGTATTTCGGTCGGAATACAAATGCGGGTGTGTATGCACAGTATCGGGGTTTTCCTGTAATTTATTACGGGACCAGTTTTCTGGAGTTGCCAGTTTGCTTTCCGTTTCGGCCAATTTCCTTTGTATTGTTAATTGGCCGAAGATTGGTGGAAGAGGGCTTATTTGCATTGTTGCAAATAAGTGGTTGTGGAGGGGGGTCTTTGCTTTTTGTTGTATCATGATGGTTTCATGATGGAGCCCATCCCTTGACCTTCCATGCTTCATGATGACTTGACTTATGCTTTCATGGTTATTGATTGAGTGTTGGGTTTTGTGGTGATCATTTGACTTTTCATCATCACTCACTTTCCACCCACCCCCTTGTCTTTGTTCTCTCTCTCTCCAATCACACATGGGGGGGGGGCCGGCCATTCCTAGAGGATGGAGGGGATTCATTTCATTGGGTGTGGGATTTTTGTATCTTGAGCTTTGAGAAATCCCTACAACTCCCTCTCCAAAAGTATACTTCAATTCCTCCACAAAAGGCAACTCCATAATCCCAAATGAGACATGAGTTCCACACTACATTCTACAGCAAACCTTGGGCATGTCGACTAGCCAGCTTCGTGCCCGAGTTGCCTCGGCATTGAGGTGGGAGCCCGTAAAAGAAGTAGGCGATGTGGTGCACTTCCGGCGACGAGGTGGAGACCGGAGCTTCCGCAGGAGATCGGGACGACGACGAGAAGACCGGAGGACTTGGATCAGTCGGTATATCTCTCTTCCCCATCTTGTAGTTAGCTAGGACTAATTAATGGTTCGATCCGGGTTTAGTGCGCGGTGGTGCCGGTTTACTAAGTTCGCAAAATTAAAGTTTATCACCGCTTCCGCATTTTGGCCTCGGGATGGAGGCCGGGGCGCCGCTGTGCACTTACAATGGTATCAGAGCCTCGCCATTAACTTAGTCTAGCTTGGTTTAATGTGTTTTACAATTTCGATCGAACAAAATCCCAAAACCGCATTTTTGCTTGCATCAGTTTTCTGTTGAAATTTTTTGGTCTCGAAAATTTTTTCAGGTTGTAAAATAGTGATGTGCTGGAACTCATAAGGCTACTGTAGAAATTCGACAGGGTAACTCCACAGTAGGAGCGCGGAACCGCTGCCAAACACCCCATTGGGCCGCGGTTCCGCCGCACACTGTTGGGTTCCCTGCACCAAATTTCTACAGTATCTTTCTGGGGTAAAAATTGGGGTTTTGGAATATTAATATTGGGCCCAGAATTTCCTGATCTGCTACAGTAATGCTTGGGGGCCCACTTGTTAAAATTTGATCGATCGGATATTTTAAACACATTATTTCACAGTATTTACATTATATCTGCGACCGTGAATGTCACTTGATCGGTAAATCCGGTCTAACTGCTATAACCCAGTTAGACGGATTTGCGAACGTGACTTTCACGTTGATGTTCTGTTTTTGCTGTGATGTTGCGGATCGGTCGTGGGGGATAGCCTGGATGCAATGGTAGTACAGATTTGGTTGTATTATGTACATTTGATATTGCGGGGCGAGCGTCCGACATGTGGACTGCCGTCACTGCCTGAGTATATTATTATTTTGGGGCACGACCAGGTTGCGGTCGATGTACCCTTTGTATGTATATTTTACTTTCTGTACTAGGATTACCCCGCGGCGGGGTGCACGGATAGCCGGGTTCTTGAGGGCAACGGGCCCGCATCTCATGGCATTGAGACGGAGGGGGCCTCACTCTTGGATTGGCGGGCTATTCGCTGCACTCGTAGGGGGTACAGGCTGACCCAGGAGGGGTGCCCAAGTTATCGGATTCCGTGAAGTGCTGGGTGGTCCATTCACGGTACTGAAGGGGGCTGCCTCGCTTCAGGTTTTGGCGGGTGACTTGCCGTGCTCGTAGGGGTCTAGGATTTCATTGCATAGGCTATCCACACGACCAGGGGAACGTCGGGTTTCAGTAGTGGCTCTGTGAAACCCGGGGATCCCAGATATCTGTATTGTTCTGTGATGCTGTACATTTCTGTGATGTTGCATTTCTTATCACGCCTTGAGCGAATATAATATATTGGTATATATATTAGTAGATGTTGTATATGTTTTACATCCGCGCTAGTCCAGTCCCCGCTCTGTCGTTAGTTAGCTAACCTAACGGGTAATGACGGGACCCAGTGGCGAATGCGGATGGCATATACGTACATCAGTATATTTTCGTTCATTTTGGTGTGATCAATTGATGGGACTGCATTGATTCGGATCAATGCAAATTAAAAACAAACCTAATCTGATGTTGTTGGAACACTTTTCAAAAAGCTGTTATTGCAAGGACGTTCACTTTTGTTTTGTATCGTGGTATTCAGTTGGAATATCCTGCTCCTCAGTCGACGAGGCAAGGGCCAAGATCCCTTCACCGGGAGTGACCCCTTGGACAGAAGTTTGCGTCAGGGCATTAACTTCACTATAGCCTATTACTTTTGCTTTGCATCGTGGTATTCAGTTGGAATATCCTGCACCTCATTTTACGGGGAAAGAGCCGAGATCCCTTCACCGGGAGTGACCTCTTTAGCAACGGTTTTCGTCACTATATTTTTAAAAGCTATCCGTTCCTTTAACGATATCAAGTTCATTACGTTAAAGGTTTTCGCCAGAAACCATTAGTAGCCCTCCGTCGTTTCATATGGGTAGTCAATAGTATTCAAGCTGTGTTTGTTGGCCAAAGTCAAGGCACAGTGTTTGGTAGCTGTTGGTTATTCATATGCAGCATAGATAGATGCGTTGGTTTGGAACAGTCGTATAGCCTTGTTGGCCAAAGTAAAGGGCTTGTGCGGGTGGATTTGAATCAACCTGGAGAATGACGGGCAGAACTTGACATGTGACTTATGATTTGTTGGCCAAAGTCAAGGTCATAAGAGCATGGGGCAGAAATCTCATCGGGAGTTTCAAAAGAACTGAAACTTGCCAGATATGCGCATACCTTCTGGAGTGTGATGACGTGAGCAGATTCCGTCACGTTATCATGCGGTGATAGTTGGATCCCGATTCCCACTGATGGATTAGATACTTACTCCTCGGGTAACCCCGACTAATTCTTCTTTCAGGTTTGGAGGAGAATTTGACGGAACAGTGGGAGGTTTCCAGATTAGATAAATTGGTAACCATTCTGATCTAGGTTAGAGTGCACGCTGAGTATTTCTTTTCTCTCTTTCTTTGGCAGCGACCTTTGACCCGACCCTAAGACTATGACTCAGTGACCAAGTTGACCGAACCTTCTTAAAACACTGGCTTTTGGATTGTCAGAGCTGCAAACCTCATTGCCACTCCTACTTTTACCCTTTTCTCCAGGACACCCCGTATTACTACGAACGTCCACTTCCATTGGACAAAACCATCGTATGGTTAGATACGAACTCGAAGGAATTTATTCGAGGATGGTTTCCGGTTCTGGAGAAAACGGATAGGATTATTCAGTTGTCTTTTCCTTTTACCTTCTCTCAAGTTGTGAGTACTCCTTGGTTTAGGAGATAGTACACCTATTACGCAAATTGGATAGTCTTCTTCCAAACCATAGGCAGGTGCCGACCGGTAGGGAATGAAGAAAACCAATTAGCCTAACGATGGTGTGCAGAAGGTATTAAGTTAAGACAAAGCAAGGGATTAGTAAGAGGGCAAAGTAAATTGCAACAGATATTCATGAACAAACCAAGTATTCCTTCGCCAATCCTAAATCACCTTTGTATTTCTCCAGGACACTCCGTATCACTACAAAGATCTACAGTTTATTGGATACTCCATCGTATGGTTATATACGAACTCGACAGGAACTTGTTCCAGTTCGGGGATGGATTCTGGTTCAGGAGAAATAGGAATAAGGTTTATTCAGGTGTCTTTTATCTTCACCTTCTCTCGCATTGCGAGTACTCCTAGGATTAGGACAGTACACCCATTATGCTTATTGGATAGTCTTCTTCCAAACCATAGGCTGGTGCCGAACGGTAGGGAAGGAAGAAAACCATTTGGCCTAAAGGGGTGTGCAGAAGGTAAAGACTAAAGACATATGAAGGGATTTGGAGAGGTGGCAAATAACTATACGGTTACAGTCGTGAATCTGGAAGAGGCATTACTAAGAATACCAGGATACCCCATCGAGACATTTCAATGTTTCAGTTTCACTGTGTAATGTTAAAAGAAAACTGATTTCCCGATTAGATACTTACTCCAGGGTATGTATTTACCAGGTTTGATTCTCACATCTGTATCGTTTTATAGATGATGAGTGGGAGTAAATTATTGGGAATTGGGTGATCATCCTCATTATATCGGGATTCGTTGTAATCGGTGATATTTGAGGAAATCACCTGGGCTGTTTGCCGGTTGGCAAATATTTGATTTTGAATATCCGCTGTTATGCACCAATTTCAAATTGATATATCTGTACGTCTATTTTTATAGAGTGAGATATACCTTTTTGAAATTATGTCTGCGACATTTACCTATATCAGTGGATGGTTAGGTAAGGAGCATTAAACATCGGTGTAATTCTTCTTAACCATAAGTACAGTTTTCAACCTACGACACACAGTGAATGAGTTATCAGACTCAAGGGACTTATACAGAGTATTGTATGTTGTCCAGGGTCAATCAGGACAGAGGGGTTGGTCCTCGTACTATATTCGGTTTACTTATGACTTCTCTAGTTTTTTGACAGGTGTTTCGTGGAAACACAGTGTCCGAATTTTGAGAAGTTATAGGTATTTGAATAGAGTAGAGAACCAGGTATAGCAAGTATCGGGATTCTTCAAAGCAATCGAAGATGTAGATACTTGTGTATGGTATTCAGTTGATAGTAATGATTAAGAGAACTTGCTTCTCTTTCAGGTTACTCATAATTGGAAATGCTCCTAAGTTGTGTAACGCTGATCGGCCTCCTTCCATTTAGTTGACATGCACTGGAGACAGCTGCATGATTTGGATCTGGTTCAATTAAATCAGTGCCTCTGTTTCTATATTGGATATAGAACAGTTCATATCTTAACGATGTTAAGGTACGGGGAGTTGTCCGGCTTATGATTAAAACCAGACACTGGACAACTCAAGGCATGTTTCTGTAATGGCTGTTTGTGGGTTGACCCAGGCTATGACGAGGGTTGATTTTCTACCATCTGGATGAACAATAGAAATATTGTTCTAGACTCGCCACAGTTTTATTAAAAATGGATTTTTTCAGAAAACAGTGGTGGGAGTATGGTAGAACTGGAAGTGATTCCTGAACCACAAACGATTACTGAAGATTTGATAAGGAACCTAAAGATTCAATCTGGATTGACATTCCATTGGCCACTCCGCAGATACGGTGGGTAACTTCAGGCACCCGAGAGGTACTCCGGTAGCCTCAAGGACGGTGATAGGGAAGTTCTTGTTTACCCACACTTACCATTGCTGTTGTTCCAGGCTGCGAGACCCGGCGGGAGGATGAGTATAGCGTCGTTCTAAACTAGTTTTGGAAGTGTACGTCTATATGACTATGCCAGAGGGTTGTCGTAGTCAGTGGGAGCAGCGGAAGCATTGGTGGACAGGTAGCTTATGTCTATTTATAGACTAGAGCAGATGTAGCGGAGATAGATCATCTATTTCTGACGTGACAGTCATAGGTTTGACTTCATCAGAATAGGGGATGGATCTGTTGAGAAGGTAGTAGGGTGTGATGTCATGGCATTTGGATGACATACACAGAATAGGAAAAGAAACTCATATAATACAATCGGTTATACTTTGGTCGTCACACAGTAGTTGTTAGTGTTTATGCCCTAGAAGGCCATTACTGTATCATACTAGCTTGTATATTACTTAATGGAAGCTTGGGATATTCACATGTATATAACAGTCTTGCTAAACATGGTAGTATGCTACTTGGTTTTTCTATCTTAATATGTGAGTGTACGTATTGATAGAGCTCTTAGGATCTTGCTTCGCTACCAGCGTTGTGATGGCAGTCACACTAGTGGGGGCTGGGTAGTCTACAAGCACATCCTTATTCAGGTCCCTGGTCGTTGGATTATCGAGACAGAGCATCGATACTCCGGAGTAGACTAGTGTGTACGCTTCTCATCCCAGTTGGGGAGATGGTCTGTCCCACAGCCGTCAGTACGTGGTACTGGAGATAGTATACAGGTGCTCGTTAGGTTACGGGTACACCGGACAGGACTCACAGGGGACTGTTGGTTGGTTTGATACCAGTCGTCAGTGAACAGTTCCCAGGTGACATGAGTACAGCGTAGTCCGCAGACTTGACACTGCTACTTCGCCTCGAGTGTGTCCCACTGTTCTTAGATTGCTACCCTACCACGGCTCAAAGGAGTCGTGCAAACAGGTAGCAGTTGGGTGCAGTCCCGAGCACTTGGAGGCAGTGGCGGTTAGACAGGATTCGTCCCTCCCGGTATTGGGAGTAGATATCGTGCTGTGTCAGAGAGCCATTACGCAAAGTCCCTGGCCAGGGCAAGCGAGATTTGCTGGTAGGTTCCAGCAGTTTCTCAGGGTGTAATGGGCTTCACTCCGACACGACTTATACCGCTATTAGGGGACTGACGCTTGCCGCCCCCCTAGGCCCGATATGCGATAGTCATGGACGAACGGACCGGACTGTATGGAGATTGTCACATCAGACTCAGTAGGAGTTCGGATGGGTTTACTCATCGGCCTTCTTATCGACAACTACCTGGGGACCGTTACGTACAGCTAGTGCCGCTTGCGGTCTGTGGTTAAACCCACTGCCAGCGTAGTAGTCGAGTCTCTAGAGTCCCACACAGAGAGTTTCCTACTCCAGGCGAAACGATATAGAGGTTGCATGGTTTTGCGACAAAGGGTTCGGACGCATACGTGCGTTTACGCGCGTACGACTTTCGGACAGATTTTACCAGTCGGCTTTGGTTTAAGCCAGTTACTGGTATCCGGTTATTGGATTTTTACAGTCTAAAGTTTTTCCGTATTTTTACGGATCGGTAGGGCGTTCTCGTAATTACTCGAGAAGCTTCTAGAAGATGTGACTAAGGAGGTTTGTTTTGGAAAGAGAGTGAGTCATAGTGGTGATTCATTCACTTCATTAATGCACATTTATTGCTTAATGACTCATGTTAATGAATCATCACAAGATATTTTGTGAAGCATGCTTATTCATTTCCTTTATTGATTTATTGAAAATAAGAATGCTTCATAATATTATGATACACTCTCTCTCTTCTCTCATTATCATAACACACATTCTCTCTCCTCAAGCTCTCATCTTCTAACCCTAATCCTTAATCCTCATGTGTTGAGATCAAAGGATTAGTTAGACTAAACAATCCATAACCTTCACTCTTTATCATCCTATCATCTTTGATTAGCAATCAAAGTTGATTAGTTACCTCAAGTTAGAGGTTTAGCTTGGAGTTTCGCTCTCGGGTGGATCGTCTACTACCTAGAGAAGGCCGAGGAGAACCAAGGAGGACATAAAGAAGAAGGACCGGTTCATTAGGTATAATCCCTAATCACTTATGTAAAGAAACTCATAAAATACGGTTTTTAGGGTTTAGCTTCGATTCAAGCGGTTAGTCGATGTTCGTTGTTTAAACTTGATAAGTTTTTGTAAATTCCGCCTCCCCATAAGTACTGGGGTGTACTACATCGACTTACAGTGGTATCAGAGCCTCGCTAAACACTAAATAACTTAATCGCAAATTTGTACGAATTTCGAACGAAAAAACGAACCCGGAAAACCCTAGTTCTGTTAAGTTTCTGTCGAACCTAAAATGAAGTCCTAAAATTTTTCTGGTGTGTTCAGAGAGCTTGACATGAACACAGGAGAACACCCAAGAAATTCGAGCCAATGATTCGACCAAAGCGCCGCGGAAGCGCGGCGGATCCCACCGATCCGCCGCGCATCCGCGGCCGAGTTGCCGAGTCATGGGCTCAATTTTTTTGGGTGGGTCCCCTGTGATATTTGGGGTTTTCTGGAATATTTAATTATTGCTCAGGTTACTGTTTAACAGAGCAGATTTTGGAGCAATTTTGAAGTTGTTTATTCGATCGAAAAATACAGTATTTGCGTATTGGATTATATCTGTGATTGTTTGATGTGTTCGTAAACCTTCCCCAACTGCTAGTATGTCGGTTGGCAGGGGGTTGCACATTTCTGAAATGGTTATATCTGTTTGTGCATATAAACTGTATTGGACTGTTGTGGTGTATAGCCGGGGTTAGCAAAGGGTTATTGTTATAATTCATTTGTTGTAAATGTAATTTGTTGTAATATTATTTTCGCGGGGCACTTCCAGGTTGCGGTCGTAGCCACCGTTGTATTATTTCATTTTACTGTTTTTGCTCCTAGGACTGACCCAAGGTGGGGTACACAGACTGCCGGGTGGGTAGTTTGCCGTACCCGTAGGGGTCGAGGGTGGGGTAAACGGCTATTCATCACAACTGTGTAATCTGTCTTTTCTTGCAGGCTCAAAAGAAATACAGATTGCTTGCAAATCCAATATTGTTTATCTGTGTTCTGGAATGAATATCATTGCGTCAGACGAATGTAAAATATCTATATTTATTATAGCTATTTAGACGTCACTTATGTTTTACACCCGCGCTAGCCCAGCCCCCGCTCTGTCGTTAGTTAAGTAACCTAACGGGTGATGACGGGACCCCGTGGCGAATGCGGATGGCATAAGAGGACGTTATATTTTCGTTGTTTTCTGCAATGATAGGTTAATGATGGGACGCATTATCTATAATGCAAAGTAAAACAAACCAAAGTTTAAATCGTTGGAACAATTTAAAAGAAACCACTCGGTTATTTTTAAAACAGATATTTTTAAATGCGGAGATTTAACCACTCCTTTTAAAAGCTATCAGGTTCCTTCGGTTATATCAAGTTCACTACGTTCACGGTTTCGCCAAAACCAGTCGTAGCCCTCCGTCATTTCTTATGAATGGTCAGTAGTATTCAAGCTATGTTTGTTTGGCCCTTAGCCAAGACATAGTGTTTGGTAGCTGCTGGGGTATTCATTTGTTGCATAGATAGATGAGTTGGTTTGGGACAGTCGTATTACTTTGTTTGGCCCTTAGTCAAGAGTATACGGATGGGTTCAAATCAACAGGATAATGATGGGCAGAACTTGACATGTGACTTATGATTTGTTGGCCCTTAGTCAAGATCATAAGAGCATGGGGCAAAAACTTATATCGGGAATTTCTAAAGAAACTGAAATTTGCAAAGAGATGCATACCATTTGGAGTTTGATGAATGTTGGTAGGATTCCTTCAACATTATCATACGATGATATTTGGATCCCGATCCTACTGTGAGTATATGCTACTTATCAGGATATTCGTCACTTAACGATCAATGCTATAAACCTAGTAGGTGTCCAGAAAAGTGTCAGCGGGGTTACGCCCCCAGAGAAAAGAGGTTATTTAATTAAGGAACTTCGCGAAAGCGTTGGAAAACCTCCCTCGAAGTATCGACACCGGCCTGGCTGAACGGTTAAGCAAGTATTGTACGGTGAGAATAGTCTTGGCTAATTCTTCTTTTATGGTTTGAGGAAGGATTCGAGAAACAGTGGGAGCCATCCAGTTTAGATAAACTAAAAACCACTCTAAACTTGCAAGAGCATCATGATAAAGAGTTTTCTTCTCTCTCTCCTAATTGCAGCGACCCTGAAAATGACTGGACTTAAGTTACTTTTAGAGAAAAATATACTGACGGGGCCAAACTATAAAGATTGGCTGCGGAATGTCAAGATGGCTTTGACCTATGACAAACTGGGGTACGTCCTCACCGCTACGGCACCTGCTGTCCCTGGTCCCAAATCCAGCAATGCGGATAAGGAAATCCGCAAAACCTGGGATTTAGATTGCGCGAGAGCCAAGTGCATCGTGCTTGCCTCGATGAATAATGAACATCAGAGGAGGCACGAGGATATGTCCCTAGATGGCATATTTCTCCATACAAAGGAACTTTATGGAGAGCAATCTCGTATAGCAAGATACGAGACCTCAAAGAAATTGTTTCGAGCGAGGTTGGCTGTCGGGTCATCGGTAGGTGAACATGTCCTACAGATGATCGGCTATATTGAAGAGCTCGCGGACCTTGGGACGACTTTGGATAATGAGCTCTATACAGACCTTGTTCTCCAGTCCCTTCCTCCCACCTACGCCCAGTTTATCCTCAACTTCAATCTTCAAGGAAAAGAAGTTGAACTTGCGGAACTCCTGAACATGTTAAGGAGTGCAGAGGGCACCTTGCAGAAGGCAAGGGAAACACCCGCTATGTTTGTTGGCGGTTCATCTTCTTCCGGGTCCAAGGCTAGGGCCAAAGGAAGGAAGAAGAAGGCCGCACCCAGACCTAGAGGAGGTGTTAGTAAGGTGGGAGGGAAGGGAAAGAAAAAGAAAGCAGCACCGGTAGTTGGCCTGGATGAGTGCTTCCATTGTCACAGGAAAGGGCACTGGAAGAAGGATTGCAAGGCGTGGAACGCCAAGAACCAGGAACCGAAGCAAGCTGTGGCTTCGACTTCAGGTGTGTTTGTAATTGAGAATTGTCTGTCGATCAACTCTACTTCCTGGGTATTGGATACCGGGTCAGGATCTCATATTTGCAATTCATTGCAGGCACTGAGAAACCGTAGAGTGCTGAAGGAAGGTGATATGATCCTCAGGGTTGCTAACGGAGCTAGCGTGGGAGCTGCGTCCGTCGGGGATTATCACCTAGGATTGACGAGTGGACACATTTTGGTTTTACATAACTGTTATTTTGTACCCAGCTTAACGTGTAATATCATATCAGTTTCCTTGTTATCAAATAAAGGTTATGATTTCACGTTTGTAAGAGATGTTGTCAACATCCACCTTAATCATGGTTTGATTGGGTCCGGTACTTTAAATAACGGCATATATGTGTTAAACCAACTCCAAATTTTCAATGTCCAGAACACACTAAAAAGAAAGTCTCCAGATTTAAATAAAGCTTTCTTATGGCATTGTAGACTGGGTCACATCAATGAGAGAAGGTTGACTAAGTTGCATAGAGAAGGATATTTGGACACGTTCGAATATCAAACTTATGACACTTGTCAATCTTGTCTCAAAGAAAAGATGACAAAGACTCCATTCACTGGACAAGGAGTAAGAGCGAGCGAGCTCTTAGGACTCATACACAGCGATGTATGCGGTCCAATGTCTACACATGCGAGAGGTGGTTATTCCTACTTCATTACTTTTACAGATGATTTCTCTAGGTATGGATATGTTTTCTTAATGAAGCATAAATCAGAGGCCTTTGAGAAATTCCTGGAATTTAAGAGTGAAGCGGAAAACCAAACAGGCAAAAGTATTAAGACACTAAGATCTGATCGAGGTGGAGAATACTTAAGTGCCGAGTTCCTAGGTTACCTAAAAGAGAAAGGAATTCTCTCTCAGCTTACTCCTCCATACACTCCACAGCATAACGGTGTATCGGAGAGACGGAATCGAACCCTATTGGATATGGTACGATCCATGATGAGTAATACTGAGTTACCGCGATCTTTCTGGGGTTATGCGCTAGAATCAGCGGCATATCTTTTAAACCAGGTTCCAACCAAGACTGTGCCTACCACACCATATCAGATGTGGAGTGGGAAGAAACCCTGTCTAAAACATTTTAGGACATGGAGGTGTCCAGCTTTTGTAAAAAAGCAGCATGTGGACAAGCTCGAGGCACGCTCAGTACTGTGTAAGCTTGTGGGATATCCAAAGAACTCCAAGGGATATTATTTCTATTACGCAGAGGAACAAAAGGTTTTTGTTTCTCGTCATGCCCACTTCTTAGAAACTGAATTTTTAGAAAATCAGAAGAGTGGGAGCGAAATAGAACTGGAAGAAATTCCAGAACCACAAACTGCTACTGAAAGTTTGGTAGAACCAGAGGTTCAAGAAGAACAGAACATTCCCGCACCCCTCCGCAGGAGTAGTAGGCCGTCTCGTCCGCCTGAGAGATACTACAGTTTTCTCATAGATGGGGATAGAGAGGATTGCATCATAGATGATGATGAACCTACTGACTTCAGGCAGGCCATCCAGAGCGGCGACTCGGTACGATGGCTAGATGCAATGCGGACCGAAATGGAGTCCATGTACACCAACAAAGTATGGACTTTGGACTTTGCTCCAGATGGGGTAAAACCCATAGGATGCAAATGGATCTTCAAGAAAAAGATTGGTGTAGATGGACAGGTGGAAACCTATAAGGCTAGACTTGTTGCAAAGGGTTTTCGTCAAAGACCTGGTTTGGACTATGACGAAACCTTTTCTCCAGTGGCTATGCTCAAATCCATTCGGGTCCTTCTTGCTATTGCTGCCTTCCATGATTATGAAATCTGGCAGATGGACGTAAAGACGGCTTTTCTGAATGGAAATTTAGAAGAGAGCGTCTATATGGATCAGCCAGAGGGTTTCAATCAGAGTGGGAGCAGCGGGAAAGTATGCAAGCTGCTTAAGTCCATTTATGGACTAAAGCAGGCATCGCGGAGTTGGAACATCTGTTTTGATGAGACAGTCAAAGAATATGACTTTATCAAAAATCCAGATGAACCGTGCATATATAGTAAAGTTGTGGCCAGAAGTGTCGTATTCCTCGTCTTGTACGTGGATGACATTCTATTGATAGGAAATGACATTCCTATGCTACAATCTGTCAAAGGATTCTTGTCACACAGGTTCTCCATGAAAGACCTGGGTGATGCCTCTTACATTCTGGGGATCCGGATCTATCGTGATAGATCCAAGAGGATGTTGGGACTTTCGCAGTCCAGGTATATCGACACTGTACTGAAAAGATTCAGTATGGAAGATTCAAAGCGCGGTAATCTACCGGCTTGTCACGGAATCACCCTCTCCAAAGAGATGTCTCCCAAGACTGATTTGGAAAGGGAACGCATGTCTATTATACCCTACGCTTCTGCGGTAGGCTCTATAATGTATGCGATGTTGTGTACCAGACCAGATGTAGCTTATGCACTAAGCGTGGTAAGCCGGTATCAGTCAGACCCAGGGGAGAAGCACTGGATAGCAGTAAAGAACATTCTCAAGTACCTGAGGAGGACTAAGGAGATGTTCTTGGTTTACGGCGGAAAAGACCTCAGGTTGGAGGCCTTTGCTGATTCCGGCTTCCAGAGTGATAAGGACGATTCCAAGTCCATGTCGGGTTATGTCTTTACCCTCAATGGAGGGGCGGTGTGCTGGAAGAGCTCCAAGCAGGACACCGTTGCTGACTCGACGATGGAAGCGGAGTATATAGCTGCTTGCGATGCCGCAAAAGAAGCAGTCTGGATGAAGAAGTTCCTAACAGAACTTCAGGTGGTTCCTACCATAGTTGATCCAATACCTCTGTATTGCGACAACAACGGAGCTATAGCTTTAGCGAAGGAACCAAGGTCCCATCAGAAGTCCAGACACATCTTGAGGCGGTATCACCTGATCAGGGAGATCATTGATCGTCAGGAGATCGAGGTTCGGAGAGTTGCTTCAGAAGAGAACATTGCTGATCCATTCACGAAGGCCCTTCCTCAGATTCAGTTCGAGAGGCTACTCGAGATCATTGGTCTGCGATATGCCAGTACATGGCCCTAGTGCAAGTGGGAGATTGTTAGTGTTTATGCCCTAGAAGGCCATTACTGTATCATACTAGCTTGTATATTACTTAATGGAAGCTTGGGATATTCACATGTATATAACAGTCTTGCTAAACATGGTAGTATGCTACTTGGTTTTTCTATCTTAATATGTGAGTGTACGTATTGATAGAGCTCTTAGGATCTTGCTTGGCTACCAGCGTTGTGATGGCAGTCACACTAGTGGGGGCTGGGTAGTCTACAAGCACATCCTTATTCAGGTCCCTGGTCGTTGGATTATCGAGACAGAGCATCGATACTCCGGAGTAGACTAGTGTGTACGCTTCTCATCCCAGTTGGGGAGATGGTCTGTCCCACAGCCGTCAGTACGTGGTACTGGAGATAGTATACAGGTGCTCGTTAGGTTACGGGTACACCGGACAGGACTCACAGGGGACTGTTGGTTGGTTTGATACCAGTCGTCAGTGAACAGTTCCCAGGTGACATGAGTACATCGTAGTCCGCAGACTTGACACTGCTACTTCGCCTCGAGTGTGTCCCACTGTTCTTAGATTGCTACCCTACCACGGCTCAAAGGAGTCGTGCAAACAGGTAGCAGTTGGGTGCAGTCCCGAGCACTTGGAGGCAGTGGCGGTTAGACAGGATTCGTCCCTCCCGGTATTGGGAGTAGATATCGTGCTGTGTCAGAGAGCCATTACGCAAAGTCCCTGGCCAGGGCAAGCGAGATTTGCTGGTAGGTTCCAGCAGTTTCTCAGGGTGTAATGGGCTTCACTCCGACACGACTTATACCGCTATTAGGGGACTGACGCTTGCCGCCCCCCTAGGCCCGATATGCGATAGTCATGGACGAACGGACCGGACTGTATGGAGATTGTCACATCAGACTCAGTAGGAGTTCGGATGGGTTTACTCATCGGCCTTCTTATCGACAACTACCTGGGGACCGTTACGTACAGCTAGTGCCGCTTGCGGTCTGTGGTTAAACCCACTGCCAGCGTAGTAGTCGAGTCTCTAGAGTCCCACACAGAGAGTTTCCTACTCCAGGCGAAACGATATAGAGGTTGCATGGTTTTGCGACAAAGGGTTCGGACGCATACGTGCGTTTACGCGCGTACGACTTTCGGACAGATTTTACCAGTCGGCTTTGGTTTAAGCCAGTTACTGGTATCCGGTTATTGGATTTTTACAGTCTAAAGTTTTTCCGTATTTTTACGGATCGGTAGGGCGTTCTCGTAATTACTCGAGAAGCTTCTAGAAGATGTGACTAAGGAGGTTTGTTTTGGAAAGAGAGTGAGTCATAGTGGTGATTCATTCACTTCATTAATGCACATTTATTGCTTAATGACTCATGTTAATGAATCATCACAAGATATTTTGTGAAGCATGCTTATTCATTTCCTTTATTGATTTATTGAAAATAAGAATGCTTCATAATATTATGATACACTCTCTCTCTTCTCTCATTATCATAACACACATTCTCTCTCCTCAAGCTCTCATCTTCTAACCCTAATCCTTAATCCTCATGTGTTGAGATCAAAGGATTAGTTAGACTAAACAATCCATAACCTTCACTCTTTATCATCCTATCATCTTTGATTAGCAATCAAAGTTGATTAGTTACCTCAAGTTAGAGGTTTAGCTTGGAGTTTCGCTCTCGGGTGGATCGTCTACTACCTAGAGAAGGCCGAGGAGAACCAAGGAGGACATAAAGAAGAAGGACCGGTTCATTAGGTATAATCCCTAATCACTTATGTAAAGAAACTCATAAAATACGGTTTTTAGGGTTTAGCTTCGATTCAAGCGGTTAGTCGATGTTCGTTGTTTAAACTTGATAAGTTTTTGTAAATTCCGCCTCCCCATAAGTACTGGGGTGTACTACATCGACTTACAGTAGTTTCTCCAAAAAGGACATGGATTTTATATCTGACATACTGGTTACTGGATCTATGATTTTAGATCTAGATTTGGGTGGTTTCCCAATTAAGGGTACTTAAACAGCATTCTAAGGGTATTTAGAATGGACGACTCCTTGCATGGTAGTGTACCTGCAGGTGATGGAGTCACCCTCTCTAAAGGTGTCTTACAGACTAAAGTGGAGAGGGATGTGCATGGTTGGCAGATCACTTGCTCAGGCGATTGAGTCAATCATGAGATGTCAAGTACCACACCAGATGTTGTTCTTGCACTAGATGCAATAAGTTGACATTGATCCAATCCTGGAGAAACAATCGGAAGCAGTTTTAGAACATAAGTGGATGTTCTTGGGATATGATAACGATAGCCTCATGCAGGAGACAGTTATCATTCCAGGCTTCCAAGGTGACATGGACGACAAGGAGGTTGTCAGAGTTATAGTTTTTCCTTCTGGTGAGGGGCAGTATTTTGGACAGGTGGTCCAAGGCAATACCGAGGGAGGCATGGCGCAGGATACTGATTAAGTTCAGTTGACGATACAGTCTAAGAAGTTTGGATTTGGAGTTCATTTATGAGCTAGGCCCCATCAGACATCCAGACACATTCTAAGACAGGTATTGCTCATTTCGGGAGATGGGTTTCTCCGCGAACTTGAGATATAGAGAGACATAGAAAGAAACTTCAAGGCGGATCCACTCACTAAGGATATTCCTCGAACGCAATAGTTTCGCAAGCGAGCTTTATGAGACTGACTAGTAGAGGAGTTGGGTGTTCGGTATCACACGTGCTGTGAGTATGCGACATCGCAATAATTAGCCTTGAGTGCAACTGGGAGATTGTTGGAGATAGTGCCCTCAGATTCAATTATTCGATCACAGGCACGTGATTACAATGATTGATGGAGGACCTATCCCGATAGGACAGTCTTACTTGAGATGATAGTATGCTATCTGGTTTACCTTTATCATCGTGTACTGCTTTAGGTCACCTGACAAGTCGCTATTACACGTTGATAGAGCCCCTAGGATTCTTGCTTGACCACCAGCAGTATGAGGGCGATCATATACGTGGGAGCTGGCGGTCTATAAGCATATCCTTAAATGGTCCCTAGTCGTGTGAGTTTCGAGACAGGGCATCGATACTCCAGAGTAGGCTAGTGTATACAGTCGAGACCCCGACGAGGGGCGGTGGCCGGTCTCACAAGCCACTGGTGTCAGTAGGATCACCTAAGATGTATACAGGTGCTCATTGGGTTATGAGTACACCGGACAGGACTCGCCGGGAACATGCTAGTTTGTCATATACCAGACGTCAGATGGCAGTTCCTTGGTGACATGTGTGCAGGTTAGTTCATCGACCTGGGGATCGTCATTTATCTTGTGTGAGTTCCCACTGTACTTTGATTACTACCCTACCACGGCTCAAAGGAGTCGTGCAAACAGGTTTTAGTTGGGTACAGTCCCGAGCCACATGGAGGCAGTGAGCGTATCTTCAGGGGTTCCTCTCTCCCGGTATTGGGGGTGAGGTCGTGCTGTGTCTAGGAGAGCCATTACATGAAGCCCTCGGCCGAGGCAAGGAGATTTACTGGTAGGTATTCCAGTAGTATCTCAGGGTGTTCTGGGCTACACTCCGACACGACTTGTACCGCTTTTGGGGGTCTGACTTTTACCAACCCCCTAGTCCCGCCATGCGATGCTCATAGACGAACGGACCGGACTGTACGGATATTGTCACTGACAGGCTCAGTAGGGTTGTCAGGCTGAGTTCGCTCACAGACGTCCCTTTTAGTCAATACCTGGTAGCCCGTTACGTATTGGCTTATACCTCTGACGTGCTAGTGGTTAAATCCACAACCAAGGTGTTGACGAGTCTTTAGAGTCCCCCACATTCAGTTACTCATCTTTCGGGCGAAAGGTTGTAGAGGAGCGGAATAGGAAGAAGCCATGCATTCTTTCAAGAATCTCCCAACCTTCTCCTTCTATTCTAAAAAAAAAAGTATGGAGATATGGCAAGGTCCGATCAGATACGTGCGGTATTGCACGGATCAGAATAGGACAGTTTGTACTACAGGCCGTATGGATATATGGCAGGGTTCGATCAGATACGTGCGGTATTGCACGGATCAGGATCGAACGGATATTACTAGCCGGCTTTGGTTTAAGCCGGATCCTAGTATAGTACAGTGTAGACTTTGTCTCATTGCATTTGTATTTCGGTCGGAATACAAATGCGGGTGTGTATGCACAGTATCGGGGTTTTCCTGTAATTTATTACGGGACCCGTTTTCTGGAGTTGCCAGTTTGCTTTCCGTTTCGGCCAATTTCCTTTGTATCGTTTATTGGCCGAAGATTGGTGGAGGAGGGCTTATTTGCATTGTTGCAAATAAGTGGTTGTGGAGGGGGGTCTTTGCTTTTTGTTGTATCATGATGGTTTCATGATGGAGCCCATCCCTTGACCTTCCATGCTTCATGATGGCTTGACTTATGCTTTCATGGTTGTTGATTGAGTGTTGGGTTTTGTGGTGATCATTTGACTTTTCATCATCACTCACTTTCCACCCACCCCCTTTTCTTTGTTCTCTCTCTCTCTCCAATCACACATGGGGGGGGGGGCGGCCATTCCTAGAGGGTGGAGGGGATTCATTTCATTGGGTGTGGGATTTTTGTATCTTGAGCTTTGAGAAATCCCTACAACTCCCTCTCCAAAAGTATACTTCAATTCCTCCACAAAAGGCAACTCCATAATCCTAAATGAGACATGAGTTCCACACTACATTCTACAGCAAACCTTGGGCACGTCGACTAGCCAGCTTCGTGCCCGATTTGCCTCGGCATTGAGGTGGGAGCCTGTAAAAGAAGTAGGCGATGTGGTGCACTTCCGGCGACGAAGTGGAGACCGGAGCTTCCGCAGGAGATCGGGACGACGACGAGAAGACCGGAGGACTTGGATCAGTCGGTATATCTCTCTTCCCCATCTTGTAGTTAGCTAGGACTAATTAATGGTTCGATCCGGGTTTAGTGCGCGGTGGTGCCGGTTTGCTAAGTTCGCAAAATTAAAGTTTATCACCGCTTCCGCATTTTGGCCTCGGGATGGAGGCCGGGGCGCCGCCGTGCACTTACATCGCGCACCATGAAGTGGCATTTCTCCCAGTTCAAAGTGAGATTCTTGTCCTTACATCGGGTAAGGACAGCGTCAAGATGCAGCAAACACTCGTCGAAGGAGTCTCCGAAGATGGAGAAGTCATCCATGAAAATCTCTAGAAATTTTTCCACCATGTCCGAGAAGATACCCATCATACACCGCTGGAAGGTAGCGGGCGCATTGCATAACCCAAAGGGCATGCGACGATATGCAAACGTGCCGAAAGGACAAGTGAAAGTGGTCTTGTCCTGGTCTTTTTCGGCGATGGGAATTTGATTATAGCCAGAGTAGCCATCAAGAAAACAATAGTACTCATGTCCGGCCAATCGTTCAAGCATTTGGTCAATGAAAGGTAGCGGAAAGTGGTCTTTCCGCGTTGCGGCGTTGAGTTTTTTGTAATCAATGCAAACTCGCCACCCAGTTTGGGTGCGAGTAGGGATTAACTCGTTCGCCTCATTAGTGATGACCGTGATGCCCGACTTCTTAGGGACAACATGAATAGGGCTAACCCACTGGCTATCAGAGATAGGGTAAATGATACCACTATCTAGACATTTGACGATCTCCTTCTTCACAGCCTCCTTCATGACTGGATTAAGACGTCTTTGTGGATCCCGGGCTGGTTTGGCATCATCCATCAGATGAATGTGATGCTCAACGATCAGGGGACTAATCCCCTTGATGTCCGCCATGGACCAGCCAAGAGCTTTCCTGTTGCTGTGCAAGACCGTGAGAAGGGCTTTCTCTTGCTCGGGAGCTAGAGAAGCCGAGATGATGACAGGGAGGGTCTCGTTCTCATCTAAGTAAGCATACTTAAGGTGAGACGGCAACGGCTTGAGTTCGAGCGTTGGAGGTGAAATGATGGAAGGCAAGACAGGTGCACAGGTCTCGAACTCAAAGGACTCCAGCAAAGGTTCAAAACGAGTGTAGGCAACCGAGTTGGATGGTTCAGGTAACTCATCCGGAAAGTCGAAGGATTCAAACTCGGGTTGTGCGCAGCTAAGATCGTTTGAAAACGTGAAACACTCGTAGTCGTTGTCGGGCGCAGAAACAGCAGCAGGTTCGAAGAGAAGCGCACTAGTGGCGTCATGATTATCGTGATCAAACAGAAACTCCTCGAATTCACATTCTTCTGGGGTGATCTCCTGGATCGAGCAGACGTCCAGTATATGAGCATTAGGTTCGGCGGGTTGATTCCCCAACCTAAAAATGTTGAGTTCAATCGTCATATTTCCAAAAGAGAGGTTCATCGAACCATTGCGACAATTGATCACAGCATTTGAGGTTGCGAGAAATGGGCGACCGAGTATCACCGGAATTTGATTCCGGGGGTTAGCTACAGGCTGTGTGTCTAATACAATGAAGTCGACGGGGAATATGAAGTCCCTGACTTTGATTAACACATCCTCTAGCTCACCCCTAGGATGGGTGATCGATCGGTCGGCCATTTGGAGAGTGCAGTGTGTGGGTTACAACTCTCCGACGCCTAATTGCTCGTATACTGAATACGGAAGCAGGTTAACACTGGCACCAAGATCTAATAGTGCGCGGTTGATGTTCTTATCCCCAAAAGTAATTGAAATCGTAGGACAGCCAGGGTCCTTCCGTTTTTGTGGTAAAGATTGGGTAAGGGCATCACTCACAGCACTGGCCAAGAAAACTTTCTTGGGTACCTGAGACTTCCTCTTTTTCGTGCACAAGTCCTTTAAGATTTTCGCGTAGGACGGGACTTGTTGGACAGTATCTAAAAGAGGAATGTTAATGTTAACCTGCTTAAATAACTCCAGAATCTTCTCCATTTGTGGATTTTGTTTATTAGACCTCAACCGGTTTGGAAATGGAACATTTTGAAAATTGGTTGAGTCTAATGCTGGAGGAGGAGATTTTGGAGTTGGAACGGATCCCAGAATAGGTGTTTTCGTGGAGTGAGAAGTGGGTCCGTTCAGAGCAGAAGAAGAGGAAGGAGAGCCTTGTGAAGAACGGAGAATAGGCTCAGAAGACGAAGAAGAAGAAGGAGAAGAAGAAGAAGAAGAAGAGGCGGCGGCCGGGGTGTCATCGTTGATTCGTTTGCCAATGTGGTTTTGCAGCATCCTTCCCGATCTCAGTGTGGTCACGGCACTCACATTATGGTTCTGTTGTTCAAGAGCAACATGTGCATTATGTGGGTGACCGGGATTTGGGAGTGGCTGGGACGGGATCTTCCCCTTCTCTCGCTCGCTTAAGGCCGCATTCAGCTGTGCAATCTGGGCCTCGAGTGTCTTGATGCTTTGCCCGTGTGAGGCAGTGTGTTGCACTAAAGATTGAATGGAAGACTGGATGTTGGCGGTGTATTGGGTCGATTGTTTAACGAACGCCTCCAGACTTCGTTCGAGCGAGGAAACCTTATCGTTGTTTGACGGAACAAAGTTGTTTGGTGGAAAAGAATTGTTGGGTGCAAAGTTGTTCGTCTGATTTTGGAAAGGTTGGGGTTGGAAGGGCTGCTGATACTGAGTTTGTTGTTGCGGCGGAGGGGCCCTTTGGAAATTGTTGCCCTGGAATTGATTCTGATTCTGATTCCAGGCGAAATTGGGGTGGTTCCTCCAACCGGGATTGTAGGTGGAAGAGTATGGATCATTCCTCGGTCTTTGCTGGAAGGCGGCATTAACCTGATCCTGTCCTTGCGAGGGTGGATTGTAAGGACACTCTTCGGTCAAGTGAGAAGGATCAGAACAACAAGCGCAAATGTTACGAAGGGGGAGAACAGGGGCAGGAGCAGGAGAAGAAAATTTGCTCTCTATTGCTTCAAGCTTTTTTGTTATTGCAGCCATTTCAGCTCTCATTGCAATAGGGACATCAAGCTGGTGAATTCCTACCCTAGACTGACCGGTAGAAGTGGAGGTAGAAGAAGAAGAAGAAGTCGGTCTGGTGCTCTCCCACTGTAGCGTTTGCTCCGCAAGGTCGTCAAAGAACTGCCACGCTTCCTCGTCAGATTTCGATAGGAAGTGGCCCTGACAGATGGTTTCCAGCAACTGCTTCGTTGCTGGGTTCAGTCCCTCGTATAAGGTTTGGCAAAGTTGCCATTTCTCTATACCGTGGTGAGGACACTGAACAAGAAGGTCTTTGTACCGGTCAAAGAACTTCCAGAAGGGTTCAGAAGGAAGCTAGGAGAATTGGTTGATTTCATTTCGAATCCTTGCGGTTTTATGATTTGGATAGAATTTTTTTAGAAACGCTTTAACAAACTCGTCCCAGCTGGTGATTGAGTGGGAAGCGGTGCTATACAGCCATTTTTCAGCGAGATCGCATAGAGTGAACGGAATGACCCGTAGACGTATAGCATCGTCTGACAGCTGGGTGGTTTTCATCATGGCACAGACGTTTTGAAATTTATTGATGAAGATATAGGCATCTTCAGATTCAAGCCCATGAAAACGTGGAAGCATGTTGATGAAATGGGGCTTAATTTCAAAGTTGTCCCCATTGGCCGAAGGAAGAGAAAGGCAGGTGGGAAGTGCAGAACGGGTGGGGTAGAAACGATCCTGGAGCGCGATTCGCTGTGGCGCTACAACAGGCGGAGGTGGTGGGAAATTGGTCTCCGTAGGAGGTGGAGCTGTTGGAGATAGTGCCCTCATAGTCAATTATTGGATCGCAGGTACGTGATTGCAATGATTGCGGAGGACCTATCCCGGTATCACAGTCTTACTCGAGATGATAGTATGCTATCTGGTTTGCCTTTATCAGTCGTGTACATGTTCAGGTGACTGATTGCATGTTACACTTTGATAGAGCCCTTAGGATCTTGCTTTACTACCAACAGTATGATGGCGATCATATACGTGAGAGTTGGGTAGTTTATATGCATATCCTTAATTGTGGTCCCTAGTCGTGGGAGTTTCGAGACAGGGCATCGATACTCCGAAGTAGACTAGTGTGTACAGTCGAGACCCCGACGAGGGGCGGTGGCCGGTCTCACAAGCCACTGGTGTCAGTTGGATCACCTAAGATGTATACAGGTGCTCATTGGGTTATGAGTACACCGGACAGGACTCGCCGGGAATCTGCTAGTTAGTACTATACCTATCGTCAGATAGCAGTTCCCTGGTGACATGCGTACAGGTTAGTTCATCGACCTGAGGTCGTCATTTGTCTCGTGTGAGTTCCCACTGTGCTTTGATTTCTACCCTACCACGGCTCAAAGGAGTCGTGCAAACAGGTAGCTTTTGGGTACAGTCCCGAGCCATATGGAGGCACGTGAGCGGATCGGCAGGGGATTCGTCTCTCCCGGTATTGGGGGCGAGGTCGTGCAGTGTCTAGGAGAGCCATTACACAAAGTCCATGGCCATGGCAGGAGATTTACTGGTAGGTACTCCAGTAGTATCTCAGGGTGTAATTGGGCTTCACTCCGACACGACTTATACTGCTATTGGGGGTCTGACGTTACTAGCCCCCTAGACAGATATGCGATACTCATTGACGAACGGACAGGACTGTATATACATTGTCACTGTTAGGCTCAGTAGGGTTTTCCGGATGAGTGCGCTCATCGGCATCCCTTGAGGTCAGTCCATGGGCAGCCGTTACGCATTGCTAGTGCCGCTGACGGTTTGTGGTTAAACCCACTGCCAGGGTGCTGACGAGTCATTAGAGTCCCCCACAGACAGTTTCCCAAGTTCGGGCGAAACGTTGTAGAGGCCGTATGGTTTTATGGCAGGGTTCGGAAAATGCACGTGCGTTTACGCACGTGTCGATTTTCGGACAGATGATACTGGTCGGCTTTGGTTTAAGCCGGATCCGAGTATTATATTGAGTAGGTATAATATCTTTGTCTCAGTTGCATTTGTATTCGGTCGTAATACAAATGCGGGTATATTTATACAGTTTCGGGGTTGTCCTGAAATTCGTTTCAGGATCACTTTTGGAAGTTGCCAGTTTCCAGTTTTCTATCAGCCGTCTTTTAACATTCGGTTAAAGACAGATTTATCTTTTCTTCTGATATGAGTGAGTCATCATTCTAGAAGCTTCTAGAAGTGATGATGAGGCTAATAGGTGTTATGTTTTCATTGGTTGCAATTAAAGCATGATGAGGTGTATTTGTGAGTCATGCTTTAGGTTTAATGATTCTTGTTTTGGTTAAGATATTTCTTCTTGATCTTTTAAGTGAGAAGCTTTCCTATGGTCACCCCCCTCTCCTACGGTCACCTCCCTCATTCTATAAAGAGGCCGGCCCCTCTCTCTCTCTCATAGTTTTGTTGATTTCATCGGTTAGAAAAGATATGATAGTTTTAGGGTGTATGGAATTCACAGTTCATTTCATTCCATCACCCGATTTCCACGGCAACTTCATTAACCGATCGTCCACGGATTTGGACGAAGTGAGACAAAGTCATCTACTCATTCTCTACATCAATCTTGGTCGTCTCTTTTAGCAAACTTGACGATCGAGTTGCCTCGAGTCAGAGGCGGGAGCCCGTTTAAAGAACCGATCATGTGGTGCCACCTCGACGGAGGAGATCGGAGATCGACGAGATCGGAGCAGCCGCAACGGAGCGTGGGATGATGGTTGAAGAACGAAGGACTCGGATCGTTCGGTATAACCATTCTACACTCTTTACAGTTTGTTAGTTTAGCAATAATGGCAGATCCGGGTTAAAGTATACGATAGCGCCAAGTTTAAAAGTTTTTATTCCGCATTTGGCGTCTGTAGAATGCCGGGGCGCTAACGTAGACTTACAGTGGTATCAGAGCCTCACCATTTTGCTATGCTAACTTGTGCTAACGCGTTTAAAACATCGATCCGACCGAAAATCGAAAACTACAAAATCCTATGCCGACAGTTTCTGTTGATTTTAAACGGTGTCGAAATTGATTTCTGGATGTCTTAAAAATCTGTGCAGGCAAATATAAGAACCACGACAAAATTTGGGGTCGTGATCCCTCCAAGCTGCCGCGGAAGGGCGGCCAAACCCATGGTTTGGCCGCGCAACCGCGGCCACGTGGGGAGCATGAGCTCCCAAATTTTGTCAGTGGGTTCTCTGTTGGGTTTTGTGATTTTTGGTATATAAAGTTTTGGCCCAGATTTTGTTACTGTTCACCAGTAAGCAGTGGGGCCCACTTTTTGATATTTGGTCTTTGGTCGATCGAAATTTAAACACGTTAGTTTACAGTGCTTACATTATATCTCCGACCGGGAATGTCATTTGATCGGTAAACCGCGTTTAACTGCTATAGTTCTTTTAGACGGGTTTGCGAACGTGACATTCGCGTTGATGTTCTGTGTTGTGCTGTGATGTTGCGGATTTGTCGTGGTGGATAGCAGTGTGCAATGGTAGTACAGTTTGAGTTTATTTGTACATTTGATATTGCGGGGCGAGCGTCCAACTTGTGGACAGCCGTCACTGCCTGTTGTATAATATTCTTTTGGGGCACGACCAGGTTGCGGTCGATGTACCTATTGTACTATTTTTCATTACAGTACTAGGTTTTGCCCCGCGACGGAGTGCACAGATAGCCGGGTTCTGGGGGGCAACGGGTCCGCATCTCATGGCTTTGAGAGGCAGAGGGGTCCCACTCTAGAATTGGCAGACTATTCGCCGCACTCGTAGGGGGTACAGGTTGACCCAAGGAGGGGTGCCCAAGATTACCGGATTCCGTGAAGTGCCGGGTGTTCCATTCACTATGCAGTGGGGACTGCCTCGCTTCAGGTTTTGGCGGGTAACTTGCCGCACCCGTAGGGGTCTAGGTTTCATTGCACAGGCTATCCACACGACAGGGGAACGTCGGGTTTCAGCAGCGGCTCTGTGAAACTCGGGGATCCCAGATTATCTGTATTGTTCTGTGATGCTTATTACTTTTCTGTAATGTTGCATATTATCACGCCTGGAGCGATTATGTATATTGGTTTATATACTATTAGATGTTGTATATGTTTTACACCCGCGCTAGTCCAGCCCCCGCTCTGTCGTTAGTTAAGTAACCTAACGGGTGATGACGGGACCCAGTGACGAATGCGGATGGCATATACGTACATTTTATTTTCGTTCTTTTCTGGTGTGATTGAATGATGGGACTGCGTTGATTCTGATCAATGCAAAGTAAAACAAACCTGTTTTCAGTTGTTGGAACAATTTAAAAAAGTGTTGTTACAAAGACGTTTCCTTTTGTTATGCATAGCGGTATTCGGTGTGAATATCCAGCACCTCATTCGACGAGGCAAGGGCTGATATCCCTTCACCGGGAAAGACCCCTTGGACAGAAGTTTGCGTCAGTGTAATAACTTTACTATAGTCGATTACATGTTGCTTTGCATAGCGGTATTCAGTGGAATATCCTGCACCTCATTCCACGAGGAAAGAGCCGAGATCCCTTTACCGGGAGTGACCTCTTTAGCAAAAGGTTTTCGCCACTATATTTTAAAAAAGCTGTCAGGTTCCTTCAGCGATATCAAGTTCACTACGCTAAAGGTTTTTCGCCAAAAACCAGCCGTAGCCCTCCGTCACTTCTTTTGGGTATTCAGTAGTATTCAAGCTACGTATTTTGACCAACGCCAAGGCATAGTGTTTGGTAGCTTCTGGGTATTCAATTGTTGCATAGATAGATGAGTTAGTTTGGGACAGTCGTTCTGCCATTTTGGCCAACGTCAAGGGCATGTGCGGGTGGGTTCAAATTGACAAGATAGTGACGGGTAGAACTTGGCATGTGACTTATGACATTTTGACCAACGCCAAGGTTATAAGAGCATGGGGCAAAAATCATATCAGGAGTTTCTAAAGAAACTGAAACTTGCCGTGTATGCGCATACCTTCTGGAGTATGAGTAACGTGGATGCATTCCATCACGTTATCATGCGATGAGAGTTGGATCCTGATTCCCACTGATGAGTTGGTTTACTCTTCGGGTGATCCCGATTGATTCTTCTTTAGGTTTGGAGGAGAATTTGACAGGACAGTGGGAGGTTTCCGGATTAGATAAAATGATGACCATTCTGATCTAGGTTAGAGTGCACGCTGAGTGTTTCTTTTCTCTCTCTCTCTTTGGCAGCGACCTTTGACCGACCCTAGACTATGACCCAATGACCAGGTTGACCGAACCTTCTTAAAATACTGGCTTTTGGATTGTCTGAGTTGCATAAGTCATTGCCACTCCTTCTTTTACCCTTTGAATTTCTCAGAACACCCGTATTACTACGGATATCCACTTCCATTGGATAGATCCATCGTATGGTTATATACGAACTCGAAGGATCTTCTTCGGGGATGGATCAAGGTTCAGGAGAAATAGAATTGGTTTATTCAGTTGTCTTTTATTATCACCTTCTCTCAGGTTGCGAGAGCTCCTTGGTTTAGGATAGTACACCTATTACGCTTATTGGATAGTCTTATTCCAAACCATAGGCTGGTGCCGAAAGGTAGGGAATGAAGAAAACCAATTAGCCTAAGTAGGGTGTGCAGAAGGTTATATGTAAAGACAAAATAAAGGGATTAGAAAGAGGGCAAAGTAAATTGCGACTGACATCATTCACGACCAAAACCGCGTACTTCATCGCCACTCCTATTTCACCTTTAAAGAATAAGGTATTGTTCAGTTGTCTTTTATCATCACCTTCTCTCAGTTACGAGTACTCCTTAGTTTAGGAGGGTACACCTATTATGCTTACTGGATAGTCTTCTTCCAAACCATAGGCTGGTGCCGAACGGTAGGGAAGGAAGAAAACCAGTTATCCTAACGATGGTGTACAGAAGGTAACGACTAAAGACAAATAAAAGGATTTGGAGAGATGGCAATAAAATATACGGTTGAAGTCATGAATTGGATTATGGAAGAGGCATTGCTATGAATACCAGGATACCCCTACGAAACATTTCCATGTTTCAGTGCAATGTTAAAGGAAAAACTGTTTTCCCGATTAGACACTTACTCCAAGGGTATGTATTTACCAGGTTTCATTCTCATATCTGTATGGTTTTACAGATGATGAGTGGGAGTAAGATATTGGGAATTAGGTGATTATCCTCATTATATCGGAATTCGTTGTAATTGGTGATATTTGAGGAAATCGCCAGGGTACAGTTTTCCACCTACAACGCACAGGTTTTGAGTTGTTCAACTCAGCGGACTTATACAGAGTATTGTATGTTGTCCAGTGTCCATCAGGACAAAGGGGTAAGTCCTCGTACTATGTTCTGTTTACTTATAACTTCTCTAGTATTAAGACAAGTGTTTCGTAGAAATACAAGGTCTAAGTTTTGAGAAGTTGTGGGTATAAGAATAAAGTAGAGAACCAGGTATCACAAGTATCGTGATTCTTCAAAGAGATCGAAGATGTAGATTCTTGTGATTGGTATTCAGATGATAGTAATAGTTTTGAGAAACGTGTTTCTCTTTCAGGTTGCTCATAATTGGATGGATTCCTAAGTTGAGTAATGCTGATTAGCCTCTTTCCATTAAGATGATATGCACTGGAGACAGCTGCATGATTTGAATATGGTTCCAATTAAATAAGTGCCAAAGTTTCTATATTGGATATAGAATGGATCGTACCTTAAAAGATGTTAAGGTACGGGGAGTTGTCCAGCTTATGCTTAAAACCAGACTCTGGATAACTCAGGGCACGTTTCTGTAGTGACTGTTTGTGGGTTGACCCTGGCTATGACGAGGGTTGATATTCTACCATTTGGAAGATCAATAGTGATATTGTTCTTGACTCGCCACAGTTTTAGTAAAAATGGATCTTTTTTAGAAAACAGTAGTGGGAGTATGGTAGAACTGGAAGTGATTCCAGAACCGCGAACGATTACGGAAAAATTTAATAGGACCTATACATTCAATCAGGTTTGACATTACAATAGCCACTCCGCAGGTATGGTAGGTAACTTCAGACACCTGAGAGGTACTTCGGTAGCCTCAAGGACGGTGACAGGAAGGTTCTTATCTACCCAGACTTGACACTACTGTTGTTCCAGGCTATGAGACCCGGTAGGAGGGTTGTCATAGTCAGTGGGAGCAACGGAAGCAATAGTGGGCAAGATGCTTATGTCTATTTATAGACTAGAGCAGTTATAGCGGAGATAGATCATCTAATTTTGATGTGACAGTCATGGGTTTTGACTTCAATCAGAATAGGAGATGGATCAGTTAAGAAGGTAGTAGGGTGTGATGTCATGGTATCTGGATGACATACACAGAGTGGGAAGTAAAATTCCTATACTACGATCGGTTGTACTGTGGTCGTCACACAGTTGTTTCTCCAGACAGGATATGGATATAATATTTGACATTCTGGTTTCTGGATCTATGGTTTTAGATCTGGATTTGGGTAGTTTCCCAATGTGGGTACTTTGACAAGATATTCTAATGGTTTTTGGAATAGTTGACTCCTAGCATGGTGGTGTACCTGCAGGTGATGGAGTCACCCTCTCTAAAGGTGTCTTACAGACTAAAGGGGAGAGGGATGTGCATGATTGGCAGATCACTTGCTTAGGCAATTGAGTCAATCATGTGATGTCAAGTACCACACCAAATGTTGGTTTTGCACTAGATGCAATAAGTTTGTATTAATCCAATCCTGGAGAAACATAAGGAAGCAGTTTTAGAACATTAGTACATGTTCTATGGATTTGATAACGGCAGCCTCTTTCGGGAGACGGTTATCATTCCAGGCTTCAAAGGTGACATGGATGACAGAGTGATTGTCAGAGTTTTAGTTTTCCCTCTGACGAGGGACAGTATTGTGGACAGGTGGTTCCAAAGGATACTGTGGGTGGCATGGTGCCGGATACTGATTAGGTTCAGTGATCCATACAGTCTAAGAAGTTTGGATATGGAGTTCATTTATGAACTAAGGTCCCATCAGATATCCAGATATATTCTAAGACAGGTACTACTCAATTCGGGACATGGCTTTCTCCGCGAACTTGAGATTAAGAGAGATTCTGAAATAAACTTCTAGGCGGATCCACTCACCGAGGCTATTACTCGAACACAATAGTTTCTCAAACGGGCTTTGTGAAACTGATTAGTAGAGGAGTTGGATGTTCGGTTTCACACGGGCTGTGAATAGTCGACATCGCAATATTAGCCTTGAGTGCAAGTGGGAGATTGTTGGAGATAGTGCCCTCATAGTCAATTATTGGATCGCAGGTACGTGATTGCAATGATTGCGGAGGACCTATCCCGGTATCACAGTCTTACTCGAGATGATAGTATGCTATCTGGTTTGCCTTTATCAGTCGTGTACATGTTCAGGTGACTGATTGCATGTTACACATTGATAGAGCCCTTAGGATCTTGCTTTACTACCAACAGTATGATGGCGATCATATACGTGAGAGTTGGGTAGTTTATATGCATATCCTTAATTGTGGTCCCTAGTCGTGGGAGTTTCGAGACAGGGCATCGATACTCCGGAGTAGACTAGTGTGTACAGTCGAGACCCCGACGAGGGGCGGTGGCCGGTCTCACAAGCCACTGGTGTCAGTTAGATCACCTAAGATGTATACAGGTGCTCATTGGGTTATGAGTACACCGGACAGGACTCGCCGGGAATCTGCTAGTTAGTACTATACCTATCGTCAGATAGCAGTTCCCTGGTGACATGTGTACAGGTTAGTTCATCGACCTGAGGTCGTCATTTGTCTCGTGTGAGTTCCCACTGTGCTTTGATTTCTACCCTACCACGGCTCAAAGGAGTCGTGCAAACAGGTAGCTTTTGGGTACAGTCCCGAGCCATATGGAGGCACGTGAGCGGATCGGCAGGGGATTCGTCTCTCCCGGTATTGGGGGCGAGGTCGTGCAGTGTCTAGGAGAGCCATTACACAAAGTCCATGCCCATGGCAGGAGATTTACTGGTAGGTACTCCAGTAGTATCTCAGGGTGTAATTGGGCTTCACTCCGACACGACTTATACTGCTATTGGGGGTCTGACGTTACTAGCCCCCTAGACAGATATGCGATACTCATTGACGAACGGACCGGACTGTATATACATTGTCACTGTTAGGCTCAGTAGGGTTTTCCGGATGAGTGCGCTCATCGGCATCCCTTGAGGTCAGTCCATGGGCAGCCGTTACGCATTGCTAGTGCCGCTGACGGTTTGTGGTTAAACCCACTGCCAGGGTGCTGACGAGTCATTAGAGTCCCCCACAGACAGTTTCCCAAGTTCGGGCGAAACGTTGTAGAGGCCGTATGGTTTTATGGCAGGGTTCGGAAAATGCACGTGCGTTTACGCACGTGCGTTTACGCACGTGTCGATTTTCGGATAGATGATACTGGTCGGCTTTGGTTTAAGCCGGATCCGAGTATTATATTGAGTAGGTATAATATCTTTGTCTCAGTTGCATTTGTATTCGGTCGTAATACAAATGCGGGTATATTTATACAGTTTCGGGGTTGTCCTGAAATTCGTTTCAGGATCACTTTTGGAAGTTGCCAGTTTCCAGTTTTCTATCAGCCGTCTTTTAACATTCGGTTAAAGACAGATTTATCTTTTCTTCTGATATGAGTGAGTCATCATTCTAGAAGCTTCTAGAAGTGATGATGAGGCTAATAGGTGTTATGTTTTCATTGGTTGCAATTAAAGCATGATGAGGTGTATTTGTGAGTCATGCTTTAGGTTTAATGATTCTTGTTTTGGTTAAGATATTTCTTCTTGATCTTTTAAGTGAGAAGCTTTCCTATGGTCACCCCCCTCTCCTACGGTCACCTCCCTCATTCTATAAAGAGGCCGGCCCCTCTCTCTCTCTCATAGTTTTGTTGATTTCATCGGTTAGAAAAGATATGATAGTTTTGGGGTGTATGGAATTCACAGTTCATTTCATTCCATCACCCGATTTCTACGGCAACTTCATTAACCGATCGTCCACGGATTTGGACGAAGTGAGACAAAGTCATCTACTCATTCTCTACATCAATCTTGGTTGTCTCTTTTAGCAAACTTGACGATCGAGTTACCTCGAGTCAGAGGCGGGAGCCCGTTTAAAGAACCGATCATGTGGTGCCACCTCGACGGAGGAGATCGGAGATCGACGAGATCGGAGCAGCCGCAATGGAGCGTGGGATGATGGTTGAAGAACGAAGGACTCGGATCGTTCGGTATAACTATTCTACACTCTTTACAGTTTGTTAGTTTAGCAATAATGGCAGATCCGGGTTAAAGTATACGATAGCGCCAAGTTTAAAAGTTTTTATTCCGCATTTGGCGTCTGTAGAATGCCGAGGCGCTAACGTAGACTTACAGGAGCCAATCCAGCGGTGGTCAAAGAGATGTTCGGATTAAATCCCGACATCGCGGAAGAAGAGGTTGGTGAAAGTGAAGGTGAAGGTGAAGATGTATGAACAGAATTCCGGTCAACGTCGGAGTTGGCCGGCAAAGGAAGGGGTGAAAGAGGAATGGACGGAGTATCGACTTCGGAGTCGATCGCGTAGTCGGTCGCGACTAACGTAACGCGGACTAGACGGGCTCTAGTGTCCCGAGTCCAAGCGGACATACACTAAACGAGTTTAGTATAGTCAAAGCGGAGAAGGTGAGGGTAAGAAAACGTCAATGAAGAAAGGCGATGGGTGGTGGGTGAAAAAATGGATTTGGCGACAAAAGGGCAAGTTTTTTTTATAAAAGTTTTTTGATTTTTTTCTTTTTTCTTTTTTTTTTTGTAGAAAGAGATTTACAGAAGTATGTACGGAAATACGGCTTAAGCAATCACAAACAAGATATGCACAATCACACCTAGATCTAGGGTAACCTAGGTCTACTAGACCTGCTCCTGAACTTGATTGTCGAAGTTAAACAGTGTCGAGAAACGGGCTTAAAAATACACTGATCACGAGGCCAGGTAAGTGCAGAGATAAGGGGAGGTTGTCCAACGCTTTCGCGAAGTTCCTTAATTAAATAACCCTTTCTCTTTCGGCTGTTGCGCCTTTAACACTTTCCTAGACACCTCGTAAACAATATACGGTTAAGCGAGGTTCTAAACACGGTTTATCTTCTCCTAATGAGCGCGAAGTCCTTAGGGCTGAAGTCTAGTATTTTTTAATTTACAATGGACAATGCATATGCTTTAGTGATTTTTTGGGGTCCTGGGAAGGGTGATGAAATCCCCACCCAATCTGGATTGGTTTCAAGCCCCTTAAGTCCGTATTAAATAAATGCAAAGCAGTAACAAATCAATTGCAAACAATTTTTATTTGCGGCGCAAAGAATCCTGCACAAGAACAGTTTATTGGAAGGGGGAGAAGAATTTGCGCAAAGAAGGCTGCAGAAAACACAATTCAGTAGAGTTCAGAGGAGTGGGGGAACAAGAGAAACTTACAGAGAGATTTTGGAAGCCAGAGGCCACCAAGTGGCCGTTGTTCCAAGGCCTAAGCTTCCTTAGGCCGCGGATCCGCGGCAGTAACAGGGGCTTGGGACTTCAGGTTTGGTGTAGGTGCTGCTCTGGGTCTCCTCTTCTTGTCTGGATGTACTGAATTTTTATCTACTCACTGTAACTGCTCCAGATTTTTCAGTAGACCGGATGCTTCGTTTTGTCCGTCGCGGTGTAGCCGCGAAATGTGGGTCTATCTTCCCACGTCTTTGGCACTGTACTTGAACTCCGTATTATCCGACGTCTTTGGCGTCGATCTTGAACTTCGTATTTTCCTGCACACTTGCACAGAAGCTAATCAAAAAACAAAAAGATGATTTTTTTTACAAAGTATATTTTTTTGTTTTGTTTTTTGGTTATATTCACAAGTTAACCCGAAATTACACAAGGAAATAAACTACCGTCTCCCCGGCAACGGCGCCATTTGATTGTTAGCGTATGTGCATGTTCAAGTTCTAGTTTAAATACCGCAATCAAGACGGTTTCGCTTGTAGCTAGCCGGTTGAGTACGGGTCGTCCGCAGGGAGATGGGAGTCTTTTTCAATGTGCTTTAACAAGTTAAGTCCGGTTTTTCAGATTTTGTTTGTGATTATCTAAGTGTTGAGTTGATATTTAAAGAGAGCTTGTTTGGGTTAGGATTAGGTTAGTTTTAGTTAGGAGTCTCCACATCTTTCGTTGCCCCTCTTAATATCGGTGTTACGGTAATCGGCAACAACGGGGATTAGCACGACTAGGAAGGAACTTGCGAGTATAAGCTAGGCTTTCCAACGCATAAGTCCTTCCTTTTGGTGCCTGTCCGTCCGTTCTTGGCTCTTAGCCATAACCTCCGGTTAATTCAACCACAACCGGTCTCACTACGGAATCACCGCTATCATGTAGGATAGGGTGCCGTAAGGAGCGGATTGTGGTTCAATTAACGGGAGTCAATTTAAGCTGTTGGGCAAGGAAAGAGTGAGAGAGATTTCCTTCTCTCAAACTTCCCTTATCCTACCCTAACAAGAATGAACTACTCACACATCATGATACGGAAAAATAAAACAAAACAAAAGAGGAAGATAGAAAGAAGGAAATTAGAAGAATACGACTAGCTATTTGCGACCTCACCTTGGCGAGGATCGAGCGTAAGCATCATTGTCGTATTAAGGATAAAGAAAAAGAGAGAAGAAAGAAACAACAAGAAAATAACAACAACTACTTAACGAATTAAAATTACAACAATTATAGAAAAAGCAAGACAAGCATGATAATAAAATGATCTTCTTTATTCACCATTCTTCACTCACAAAGCTCACTACAAGTTTAATGGAGAAGAGATGAGAAGAAGAAGAACATGTAATCTAAAACCTAGCAAAAAGAAAATACAAGAATGGACCCTTTCCTTCACAAAGTTCTGGGCTATTTATAGGCCAAAAAATGAAAACCTAGGGCAACCACCAGAACCCAAACAAAAAGACCAAAACACCCCCCAAAGCTCTGCAGACTTGGTGCCAATACGGCCGCGGATCCGCGGCCTAGACCCCCCTTTGGCCGCGGATCCGCGGCCCTATGATGGAGTTGGGGCATGGATTTTTCTGTACTTCCCTGGTTTGATGTGTACATTATTCTGGCATATGTATTTTCTCAAATTGTCTTCACGATTTTTCCAGAATTTCTGTTGAGGGAAAGGTGGACTTTTGTGGATGTTTTTGTCATGATTTCCTCGAGCTCCGCGTAGATTTCTTGGATCTTGTGCTGCCATTGAGCCTTGTGCATTTATTTGACATTTTTTCTTCCTAAACTGGTATCCGGCTACATACGGATGAAGAGCGGAGACCGTGTTTTATCTGTGGTTGGCAGGAACCCGGATTTTTTCGTGTTTTCCATGAATTTCACCGTTTTAGAACCGAGAACCTGTATCCTGCAATTGACTAGCAAACACGGCTCAAGAGTATCTACGGATATGCAATGTGATAAAAATTGGGCGGTATGAAAATGCAAAAATCTGATATGAACATAGGGCTACGACAGGTTTTTAAGAAAACCCTTTGCGTAATGAACTTTATATCGTTGTAGAATCGAGTGATTTTAAATGGAGTGTTTTTTAGGCTTTTCTAGTCTTGCTAAAGGGGTAACTCCCGGTGAAGGGATCGTCGGCCCTTTCCTCATCGAATAAGGTGCAGGATATTTCACAAATATCACTGTGCAAAGCAAGAACTATAGAAGCAATCAAAAGACAAACCGAGTTTGTAGCATCTGCTAGTTTCACTGAAGAGGTCACTCCCGGTGAAGGGATCTCGGCTATTTCCTTATCGAATAAGGTGCTGGATGTTCTACAAGGAACACCGCTATGCAAAGCAAGAACTAGAGCTACCAGTTTTTAAACAAGTTTCTACAACATCTTTAGGTTTCTTTTATTTCATTAATCTCATTAATGAAGTCCCATTTTATTATGCTTCACAAGCATCACTTTTGAAACGATATCTGCAATATAACATATATCTCATATATATAATATAAACATTCATCTCAGGCAGTAATATGATCTCATCACAGAACATTGCAGCAGAAGAACATATATGAAATATTGGATATACTAGGACGTCCGTGTTTTAATACGAGCCTGTATAAAACACGGATTCCACGGTCGTGATGAATAGCCAAACCCACATCCCTAGACCCCTACGAGAGCGGCAAGCAACACTGCCATTTCTAGGGTTAGGAGACCTGGTCTCGACTCCTCGAGATGGTCTCCCACTAGACCCTAGAACCCGGTTACTTGTGCTCCCCGCCTTGGGTCTACCTAATGCGGAAAAGTAAATAATATACAACGGTGACATCATCCTCAGCCCGGAAGTGCCCAATAAAAGAATATTACATACAAATGAATTTTACATGAATGAAAAAGAAAAACTCTTATCTCACATAAAACCCCCGGCTATTCAAAACGCGACGATCCAATATAACATATCACAGCAGCACATAATATCTCATATCATCAACGTAAGCAAGTATGCGTATCCCGATTGTCGTTGATGTATAGCAACAAAGCCGGCGATACACCACATACTACGCTTACGGTTACAGAAAAGAAAGTGTAAAACTACAACTGTTGGAATCCGCAACCTCCTTAGAGTTCACATGCCTAATCAAATGAATTCCTTAGACATCGCATGCCTAACAATTATAAACCCCGCATTTTAGTCTCATTATCGAAAACTCTTTTCAATATCCAGTCAGGAAATTCAACAAGATTCCCGACATCCTGATCGAATGCTCGTCGCAAACTTTAGTAGACGGCCGCACCCCCGGATGCCGTCGACGAAGTGCACTAAGGCGGAACACCGCTGCCGCGAGCACCCGAATGGATGCTTTTGGCGACGGGGTTCTCCTACAGTCACTTGGTCGGGGCTATGGGGCGTGGCTGTCTGTTAAGTTTACCCGGCGAGTTTCCGCGTACGCTACATGATTGCGACGGACTTTTGATCACATCAAAATTCCGTGGAAACCGATCATCTAAGACTAAAGTGCTATGTTTATAACATTCAAATTAGTTATCTCATAACTACCCGTGGATTCCAAATATTGTATCACATTCCAGATAAATAGACAATGTTAAACTTTCCGATCGAATAATCAAACACCCAAGATTTCTCCAATATATCTCAACACTTGAAATCAGTTTAAAAACATCCATCACATGCCACAGTACCAATGGTCCAGCCGTAGAAGGGTCAAGCCATCGCCTTATATGTGGCACGTCGTACTACCCCAAACCCTAAGGTTTATAGGCAGTTCAAGACGGTCACATAATCGAGTTAAGGTTTGTTGTCTTCTAGAGGGTCCACCGCGTTACTTGCATGACTAAGAACGTTCTTAAACTCGAGAAAAAATCCAACTTTTGAAAAATTTTCCGACAGGGGAAAAAGTGAGTTGCTGATATCCGTTCGAACTTTTTAACAGTTTCTAAAAATTATCTGGAAAGACTAAACAAAGTTAAATTATCCGATCGAATCAACGAGTGCCCAATATAACCCTAGAAAACTCAACATTTGAGTGGAATTAAAAAATTCCCAGAAAAAATTAACATGAAAGGACCTAAGAATAATTACATGAAATTACAGGGACTAAGTCACAATTTTGGCAGCGGAACCGCGGCCAAACCCTTGGTTTGGCCACGGTTCCGCGGTCAAATAATTGACTTAGTGGACCGTACTTCACAGTAATTCTTAGTTTTTCCTGATTGTTTTTTTGAGCATTTTTAATTCATAAAAAATCACAGTTTAGAAAAATGTATAGAGAAGGGTAAACATCGGGGTTTCCAGGTTCGATCGGACTTTAAACTTCGTCTAGACTTCGCTTAAAGCTCTAGCTTGGCTCTGATACCACTGTAGGGTTGCTAGGCACGTGCTCAAGGGTCTACGAGGCATCAACCTGTAAGTCTACGCTAGCGCCCCGGCCGTCTACAGACGCCAAATGCGGAACAAAAACTTTTTAACTGGCGCTATCGTATACTTTAACCCGGATCTGCCATTATTGCTAAACTAACAAACTGTAAAGAGTGTAGAAAGGTTATACCGAATGATCCGAGTCCTTCGTTCTTTAACCATCATCCCACGTTCCGTTGCGGCTGCTCCGATCTCGTCGATCTCCGATCTCTTCGTCGAGGTGGCACCACGTCGACGATTCTTTAAACGGGCTTCGCCTCTGACTTGAGGCAACTCGATCGTCAAGTTTGCTAAAAGAGACGACCAAGAATGATGTAGAGAATGAGTAGATGACTTTGTCTCACTTCGTCCAAATCCTTGGACGATCGGTTAATGAAGTTGCCGTGGGAATTGGGTGATGGAATGAAATGAACTGTGAAATTCCGTACATCCCAAATACTATCATAATCTTCTCTCTCTAAAATGAAATCAACCAAGTGAAGTAAGGAGGAGAGAGAGGGCCGGCCACTTTATAGAAGGAGGGAGGTGACCGTAGGAGAGGGGGGTGACCATAAGAAAAATATCATGTGTGAACACATGAAAATATCAAGCATAAAGATCTTAAGGAAAACAAGAATGTTTAGAAATCAAAGCATGAGTCATAAGACATCTCTCCATTTCTAGAACCTTCTAGAAGCTTCTAGAAGCCTGACTCACTCTCATCCAAGAAAAGATAAATCCGTTTTTAACCGAATGTTAAAAGACGGCTGATAGAAAACTGGAAAATTGCAACTTCCAAAAGTGATCCTGAAACGACTTTCAGGATAACCCCGAAACTGTATAAATATACCCGCATTTGTATTACGACCGAATACAAATGCAACTGAGACAAAGATATTATACCTACTCAATATAATACTCGGATCCGGCTTAAACCAAAGCCGACCAGTATCATCTGCCCGAAAAATAACACGTGCGTAAACGCACGTGCATTTTCCGAACCCTGCCATAAAACCATACGGCCTCTACAACCTTTCGCCCGAACTTAGGAAACTATCTGTGGGGGACTCTAATGACTCGTCAGTACCCTGGTAGTGGGTTTAACCACAAACCGTCAGCGGCACTAGCAATGTGTAACGGCTGCCCATGGACTGACCTCAAGGGATGCCGATGAGCGAACTCATCCGGAAAAACCCTACTGAGCCTAACAGTGACAATGTATATACAGTCCGGTCCGTTCGTCTATGAGTATCGCATATCTGCCTAGGGGGCTAGTAACGTCAGACCCCCAATAGCAGTATAAGTCGTGTCGGAGTGAAGCCCAATCACACCCTGAGATACTACTGGAGTACCTACCAGTAAATCTCCTGCCATGGCCATGGACTTTGTGTAATGGCTCTCCTAGACACAGCACGATCTCGCCCCCAATACCGGGAGAGACGAATCCCCTGCCGATCCGCTCACGTGCCTCCATATGGCTCGGGACTGTACCCAAAAGCTACCTGTTTGCACGACTCCTTTGAGCCGTGGTAGGGTAGAAATCAAAGCACAGTGGGAACTCACACGAGACAAATGACGACCTCAGGTCGATGAACTAACCTGTACACATGTCACCAGGGAACTGCTATCTGACGATATGTATAATACCAACTAGCAGGTTCCCGGCGAGTCCTGTCCGGTGTACTCATAACCCAATGAGCACCTGTATACATCTTAGGTGATCCAACTGACACCAGTGGCTTGTGAGACCGGCCACCGCCCCTCGTCGGGGTCTCGACTGTACACACTAGTCTACTCCGGAGTATCGATGCCCTGTCTCGAAACTCCCACGACTAGGGACCACAATTAAGGATATACGTATAAACCACCCAACTCTCACGTATATGATCGCCATCATACTGTTGGTGGTAAAGCAAGATCCTAAGGGCTCTATCAAAGTGTAACATGTAATCAGTCACCTGAACATGTACACAACTGATAAAGGCAAACCAGATAGCATACTATCATCTTGAGTAAGACTGTCCTACCGGTATAGGTCCTCCGCAATCATTGCAATCACGTACCTGTGATCCAATAATTGACTATGAGGGCACTATCCCCAACAATCTCCCACTTGCACTTAAGGCTAATTATTGCAATGTCGACTACTCACAGCCCGTGTGAAACCGAACATCCAACTCCTCTACTAATCAGTATCACAAAGCCCGTTTGTAAAACTATTGTGTTCGAGAAATAGCCTTAGTGAGTGGATCCGCCTAGAAGTTTCTTTCTATATCTCTCTTAATCTCAAGTTCGCGGAGAAAGCCATCTCCCGAATTGAGTAGTACCTGTCTTAGAATATGTCTGGATATCTGATGGGACCTGGTTCATAAATGAACTCCAAATCCAAACTTCTTAGACTGTATCGATCACTGAACCTAATCAGTATCCGGCACCATGCCACCCACAGTATCCTCTTGAACCACCTGTCCATAATACTGTCCCTCTTCGTCAGAGGGAAAAACTATAACTCTGACAATCACTCTGTCAACCATGTCACCTTTGAAGCTTGGAATGATAACCGTCTCCCGAAGGAGGCTGCCGTTATCAAATCCGTAGAACATGCACTTATGTTCTAAAACTGCTTCCTTATGTTTCTCCAGGATTTTATTAATATAAACTCATTGCATCTAGTGCAAAAACAACATCTGGTGTGGTACTTGACATCTCACGATTGACTCAATTGCCTAAGCAAGTGATCTGTCAATCATGCACATCCCTCTCCCATTTAGTCTGTAAGACATCTTTAGAGAGGGTGACTCCATCACCTGCAGGTACACCACCTTGCTAGGAGTCACCTATTCTAAAAACCATTAGAATATCTGTTAAAGTACCCACATTGGGAAACTACCCAAATCTAGATCTAAAACCATAGATCTAGAAACCAGAATGTCAAATATTATATCCATATCCTGTCTGGAGAAACAACTGTGTGATGACCACAGTACAACCGATCGTAGTATAGGAATTTTACTTCCCACTCTGTGTATGTCATCCAGATACCATGACATCACACCCTACTACCTTCTTAACTGATCCATCCCTTATTCTGATTGAAGTCAAACCCATGACTGTCACATCAAAATTAGATGATCTGTCTCCGCTATAACTGCTCAAGTCTATAAATAGATATAAGCATCTTGCCCACTATGCTTCCGCTGCTCCCACTGACTACGACAACCCTCCTACCGGGTCTCATATCCTGAAACAACAGTAGTGTCAAGTCTGGGTAGATAAGAACCTCCCTGTCACCGTCCTTGAGCCTACCGAAGTACCTCTCGGGTGTCTGAGGTTACCCACCAAATCTGCGGAGTGGCTATTGGAATGTCAAACCAGATTGAATATTTAGATCCTATTAAATTTTCCGTAATCGTTCGCGGTTCTGGAATCACTTCCAGTTCTACCATACTCCCACTACTGTTTTCTGAAAAAGATCCATTTTACTAAAACTGTGGCGAGTCAAGAACAATATCACTATTGATCTTCCAAATGGTAGAATATCAACCCTCGTCATAGCCAGGGTCAACCCACAAACAGTCACTACAGAAACGTGCCCTGAGTTATCCAGAGTCTGGTTTTAAGCATAAGCTGGACAACTCCCCGTACCTTAACATCTTTTAAGGTACGAACTATTCTATATCCAATATAGAAACTTTGGCACTAATTTAATTGGAACCAGATTCAAATCATGCAGCTGTCTCCAGTGCATATCAACCTAATGGAAAAAGGCTAATCAGCATTACTCAACTTAGGAATCCATCCAATTATGAGTAAACTGAAAGAGAAAACTCGTTTCTCAAAACCATCACTATCATCTGAATACCAATCACAAGAGTCTACATCTTCGATTTCTTTGAAGAATCCCGATACTTGTGATACCTGGTTCTCTACTTTATTCTTATACCCACAACTTCTCAAAACTTAGACGTTGTATTTCTATGAAACACTTGTCTAAATAATAGAGAAGTTATAAGTAAACAGAACATAGTACGAGGACCTACCCCTTTGTCCTGATGGACACTTGGACAACATACAATACTCTGTATAAGTCCGCTGAGTTAAACAACTCAAAACCTGTGCGTTGTAGGTGGAAAACTGTACCCTGGCGATTTCCTCAAATATCACCAATTACAACGAATTCCGATATAATGAGGATGATCACCTAATTCCCAATATCTTACTCCCACTCATCATCTGTAAAACCATACAGATATGAGAATGAAACCTGGTAAATACATACCCTTGGAGTAAGTGTCTAATCGGGAAAACAGTTTTTCTTTAACAATGCACTGAAACATGAAAATGTTTCGTAGGGGTATCCTGGTATTCATAGCAATGCCTCTTCCATAATCCAATTCATGACTTCAACCGTATATTTTATTGCCATCTCTCCAAATCCCTTTTATTTGTCTTTAGTCGTTACCTTCTGTACACCATCGTTAGGCTAAATGGTTTTCTTCCTTCCCTACCGTTCGGCACCAGCCTATGGTTTGGAAGAAGACTATCCAGTAAGCATAATAGGTGTACCCTCCTAAACCAAGGAGTACTCGCATCTCTAGAAAAGGTGATGATAAAAGACAACTGAATAATACCTTATTCTTTTAAAGGTGAAATAGGAGTGGCGATGAAGTACGCGGTTTTAGTAGTGAATGATATCAGTCGCAATTTACTTTTCCCTCTTTCTAATCCCTTTATTTTGTCTTTACATATTACCTTCTGCACACCCTACTTAGGCTAATTGGTTTCTTCATTCCCTACCTTTCGGCAACAGCCTATGGTTTGGAATAAGACTATCCAATAAGCGTAATAGGTGTACTCTCCTAAACCAAGGAGCCTTCGCAACCTGAGAGAAGGTGATAATAAAAGACAACTGAATAAACCAATTCTATTTCTCCTGAACCTGGATCCATCCTCGAAGAAGTCCCTTCGAGTTCGTATATAACCATACGATGGCTCTATCCAATGGAAGTGGATATCCGTAGTAATACGGGTGTTCTGAGAAATTCAAAGGGTAAAAGAAGGAGTGGCAATGACTTATGCAACTCAGACAATCCAAAAGCCAGTATTTTAAGAAGGTTCGGTCAACCTGGTCACTGAGTCATAGTCTAGGGTCGGTCAAAGGTCGCTGCCAAAGAGAGAGAGAAAAGAAACACTCTGCGTGCACTCTAACCTAGATCAGAATGGTCATCACTTTATCTAATCCAGAAACCTCCCACTGTCCTGTCAAATTCTCCTCCAAACCTGAAAGAAGAATCAATCGGGATCACCCGAAGAGTAAACCAACTCATCAGTGGGAATCGGGATCCAACTCTCATCGCATGATAACGTGATGGAATGCATCCACGTTACTCATACTCTAGAAGGTATGCGCATACTTGGCAAGTTTCAGTTTCTTTAGAAACTCCCGATATGATTTATGCCCCATGCTCTTATAACCTTGGCGTTGGTCAAAATGTCATAAGTCACATGCCAAGTTCTACCCGTCACTATCTTGTCAATTTGAACCCACCCGCACATGCCCTTGACGTTGGCCAAAATGGCAGAACGACTGTCCCAAACTAACTCATCTATCTATGCAACAATTGAATACCCAGCAGCTACCAAACACTATGCCTTGGCGTTGGTCAAAATACATAGCTTGAATACTACTGAATACCCAAAAGAAGGGACGGAGGGCTACGGCTGGTTTTTGGCAAAAAACCTTTAACGTAGTGAACTTGATATCGCTGAAGGAACCTGATAGCTTTTTAAAATATAGTGGCGAAAACCTTTTGCTAAAGAGGTCACTCCGGGTAAAGGGATCTCGGCTCTTTCCTCGTGGAATGAGGTGCAGGATATTCCACTGAATACCGCTATGCATAGCAACTTGTAATCGACTATAGTGAAGTTATTACTCTGACGCAAACTTCTGCCCAAGGGGTCAGTCCCGGTGAAGGGATATCGGCCCTTGCCCCGTCGAATGAGGTGCAGAATATTCCACTGAATACCGCTATACATAACAAAAGGAAACGTCTTTGCAATAACACTTTTTAAATTGTTCCAACAACTGTATACAGGTTTGTTTTACTTTGCGTTGATCAGAATCAACGCAGTCCCATCAATTAATCACACCAGAATAGAACGAAAATAAAATGTACGTATATGCCATCAGCATTCGTCACTGGGTCCCGTCATCACTCGTTAGGTTACTTAACTAACGACAGAGCGGGGACTGGACTAGCGCGGGTGTAAAACATATACAACATCTAATAGTATATAAACCAATATACAATAATCGCTCCAGGCGTGATAATATGCAACATTACAGAAAAGTAATAAGCATCACAGAACAATACAGATAATCTGGGATCCCCGAGTTTCATAGAGCCGCTGCAGAAACTCGACGTTCCCCTGTCGTGTAGATAGCCTGTGCAATGAAACCTAGACCCGTACGGGTGTGGCAAGTTACCCGCCAAAACCTGAAGCGAGGCAGCCCCCTACAGCATAGTGAATGGACCACCCAGCACTTCACGGAATCCGGTAAGCTTGGGCACCCCACCTTGGGTCAACCTGTACCCCCTACGAGTGCAGCGAATAGTCTGCCAATTCTAGAGTGGGGCCCCTCTGCCTCTCAAAGCCATGAGATACGGGCCCGTTGCCCCTCAGAACCCGGCTATCCGTGCACTCCGTCGCGAGGCAAAACCTAGTACAGTAATGAAAAATAGTACAATAGGTACATCGACTGCAACCTGGTCGTGCCCCAAAAGAATATTATACAACAGGCAGTGACGGCAGTCCACAAGTTGGACGCTCGCCCCGCAATATCAAATGTACAAATAAACACAAACTGTACTACCATTGCACACTGCTATCCACAACGACAAATCCGCAACATCACAACACAACACAGAACATCAACGCGAATGTCACGTTCGCAAACCCGTCTAAAAGAACTATAGCAATCAAACGCGGTCTACCGAACAAATGACATTCCCGGTCGGAGATATAATGTAAGCACTGTAAACTAACATGTTTAAATTTCGATCGACCAAATATCAAAAAGTGGGCCCCACGACTTACTGGTGAACAGTAACAAAATCTGGGCCAAAACGATATTTACCAAAAACCACAAAATCCAACAGAGAACCCACTGTACAAATTTGGGAGCATGAGCTCACCAAGTGGCCGCGGATGCGCGGTCAAACCATGGGTTTGACCGCGTTTCCGCGGCGGTTTGGTGGAGTCACGTGCCCAAATTTGGTGGGGGTTCTTAGAAAAGCCTGCACACATTTCTGAGACATGTAGAATAATTTTACGAGATCATTTAAAATCGACAGAAACTGTGAGCTTGGAATTTTGCAATTTTCGATTTCCGGTTCGATCGATGTTTTAGACGCGTTAGCACAAGTTAGCATAGCAAAATGGTTAGGCTCTGATACCACTGTAAGTCTACGCTAGCGCCCCGGCCGTCTACAGACGCCAAATGCGGAACAAAAACTTTTTAACTGGCGCTATCGTATACTTTAACCCGGATCTGCCATTATTGCTAAACTAACAAACTGTAAAGAGAGTAGAAAGGTTATACTGAATGATCCGAGTCCTTCGTTCTTTAACCATCATCCCATGCTCCGTTGCGGCTGCTCCGATCTCGTTGATCTCCGATCTCTTCGTCGAGGTGGCACCACGTCGACGATTCTTTAAACGGGCTCCCGCCTCTGACTTGAGGCAACTCGATCGTCAAGTTTGCTAAAAGAGACGACCAAGAATGATGTAGAGAATGAGTAGATGACTTTGTCTCACTTCGTCCAAATCCGTGGACGATCGGTTAATGAAGTTGCCGTGGGAATTGGGTGATGGAATGAAATGAACTGTGAAATTCCGTACACCCCAAATACTATCATAATCTTCTCTCTCTAAAATGAAATCAACCAAGTGAAGTAAGGAGGAGAGAGAGGGCCGGCCACTTTATAGAAGGAGGGAGGTGACCGTAGGAGGGGGGGTGACCATAAGAAAAATATCATGTGTGAACAAATGAAAATATCAAGCATAAAGATCTTAAGGAAAACAAGAATGTTTAGAAATCAAAGCATGAGTCATAAGACACAGCACCTGTATACATCTTAGGTGATCCAACTGACACCAGTGGCTTATGAGACCGGCCACCGCCCCTCGTCGGGGTCTCGACTGTACACACTAGTCTACTCCGGAGTATCGATGCCCTGTCTCGAAACTCCCACGACTAGGGACCACAATTAAGGATATGCGTATAAACCACCCAACTATCACGTATATGATCGCCATCATACTGTTGGTGGTAAAGCAAGATCCTAAGGGCTCTATCAAAGTGTAACATGTAATCAGTCACCTGAACATGTACACGACTGATAAAGGCAAACCAGATAGCATACTATCATCTTGAGTAAGACTGTCCTACCGGTATAGGTCCTCCGCAATCTTTGCAAGATCCAATAATTGACTATGAGGGCACTATCCCCAACACAACCATGCCCGATTAAAATTTTAGCCATGCCGAACAAGCCGAAGCCGGATCTTTAAACTAGGGTTTAGGCGAAAACAAGCATGTTAAACTCTTTAACACTAAGTGAGAGGGATTACAACCTTTGTAGATCCGGTCCTTCACTTCTTAAGCTCCGTGTTGAGGTCCCTTCGCTGCGATTATCGTGTTCCAGACTCTCGAGAGGGTTCACGAAGAGAATGATGCAACCTTGCTTCCGATCTTCGATAACATAGATGATCTACCTTGAAGTTTCATTAACACAAGCTAACACTCATAAAATGAAGTGAACACCCACATCTAAAGGGCAAGGGTAAATGAGGATGATGAAGTAGGATTTTTGCTCTCATTTATAATCTTTTTCTCACTCACTTTCATCACAAAAGAAAGCTTTTTCAAAAAAGGAACTCAAGCAAGAAGAAGATTCAAAGAAGATGATAGCTTAATCCTTTTGTGATGAACAAAGAATTATTGTAGTGGTTACAAATCTAACCAAGGGTTAAGCATGAAAGAGTTAACCCTTGTAGAGAGTTAACTAGAGTTAATGGTTTGGATTGGGTTAACATAATATCTCACAAAAAATATCAAGCAACCACAAAGTCAAAGCTTCATGAAGCTTCATGGAAGCTTCATGCAAAAGCTAACCCTAATCCAAACCCTAACCAAGTTTAAACCCTAAACCATTGTTAAATTTGTAACCCTAACATGTTACAATATTATATATCACATATACAATATATTTTGTAACAATAGAAAATAATACAATTAACATATATCGCATATATATCAATGTATTATCCCGTGAGAAAATGAATCTTTTAGTGAGCTAATATTAGTTAATGTAATTTAATATATCATATATATTATTATACATTAAATTATCGAATCAACACTTGATTCGACAATCCGGCTATTTCACAAATAACCGACTAATACGATGACCCGGCTATATCACATATACACGGCCGATATCTCATATCGTGAGAATCCAATACGGTATCACATACCGCATTATCTTCGGTCCCGCACATATCACATATGTGCTCCTACTTTGTTTTGCCTGAGCTAAGAAACCTCTGTGTAGGACTCTAAAGAATCGTCAATACGCCGGCAGTAGGTGATGATCATATCAAACACTCACAAGCTGCAAACGGTCAGCTAAACGTAACAGCCACCAAGGTATTGAGCGCTCAGAAGATCAACAAGAAAGCCTGTACATTCTCCTGTGAAGCCAATCAGTAACACTCCCGTACAGTCCGGTCTCGTCGTCTGATATGTCACATATCTTGCCTAGGGGTGGTAAACGTCAGACCCCAGCAGCTCAATAAGTCGTGTCGATATGAGGTCTATAACAGTTCGAGAAACTACTGATAACACTTACCAGTAAATCTCAGCAACCCTGGCCAGGGATTTCCGGTTATAGCCAATCGAACACAACGCAACTTCAACTCCCTATACCGGGCGAGACGAATCCCCTCCTATCGCTCATTGCCTCCATGTGATTCGGGATTGTACCCAAAAGCCATCTTTTTGCACGCCCTCTTGGACATGGTATGATGGAAATCAAAGCACAGTGGGAATCACACAAGACTCTATGACGATCTTGGGTCAACAGACTACTCTGTACCAGTGTCACCGGAGAACTGCCATCTGACGTATGGTATAATACCATCTGGGAGTTCTCGGCGAGTCCGTCCAGTATACCCAGTCTCCACTGAGCACCCGTAAACCATCCTTGATGTCAAACACCGATGGATATGGGATCATCCATCGCCCATCACATAGGTCAAGATGCGTATACGCTAGTCTACTCTGGTGTATCGATGCCCTGTCTCGATACACCCTCGACTAGGAACAGTTATAGGATGTACTCGTCGACTACCGTGGCCCCACTAGTATGATCTCATCATAGTCCCAGTAGTCGAGTACATATCCTAAGAGCTTTATCAACATGTAATATAGAGACAATCAGAATACATGTTAAGATAAAGTACAACAAGATAGCATACTATCATGTCGAGCAAGAAAGTCCTTCCTATATATGTCCAAGCTGTAAGTCCACGTTGCCGACCCCGGTTCTTGCGGAGAGGCGGAAACGGTAGAAAAATCAAATTTTTAGCGCACTAGGCAACATGGACTAACAAAAGTCGGGATCTTTTCTAAACAAAACTAGCTACCAAGCTAAAGAGAGTTAGCTACTCGGAAAAGATGTTATACCTCACTTGAACTCCTTCTTCTTGAAACCTTTGTAGAGGTTGGATGGTGCTTTCCTCGTCGCCTTCTTTCGTCAAAGATGGATCCACCTGAGGGTTCAACCTTAGGCTCCTTTCTCGAAATTTGAGAGAACTAAGGTCTTTGGCTTGCTAGACCTTCAACCCTAGAGTGAGTAGAGAGTGGTTTAGGGTATTTTTATCTCAAGGAGAGGTTTCTCAACACATGAGAGTGAATCTCCTTGAACTAGAAGAGGAGGAAGAAGAAGAGAGGAGAGAGAGTGAATATGATAAATTGAAATGGTTTTTACAACCATAACAAAATATAAGTGATTTATCAAAATAATATTAATCAAAAATGAAAAGGTGATGGTTAGTTTGAATAGACCATTATCATATCACCATAAATGATTTTGCAAAGATCAAAGAGCATCTAAAAAGCTAATGATGATGGTCAAAGTTTCAAACCTAGTCAACTAGTCAACCTTGGTCAACAAGTCAACAAGCCCAACCATGACACAATTTCATTTAATTAATATTATTAATTGATAAATCACAAGATCATTAGGGTTTGGAAAAAGACGACTGTCAACTGTGCATACACACCCGTTCCAAAACCCCAATGAAAAATCTCTTCCTCCGCCTCAATCAACTGTGCATACACACCCGCGTTCATGTTCCGAGGAACACGAACACAAAGAGATAAAACCAATCCCAAACCATATACTAGGATCCGGCTTAAACCAAAGCCCGCTAGTATAAGCTGTCCGGACAACAAACGTGCACAAGTGCGCGGATGTGAACGAACCCTGTCGCAAAACTATGCGACCTCTACTCATTTTGCCTAAAGGCAAATAGCCCTCTGTGTGGGACTCTAAAGACTCGACACTACGCTGGCAGTAGGTTTAACCACAGACCGCAAGCGGCACTAGCTTTACGTAACGGTCCCCAGGTAGATGCCGACAAGAAGACTGACGAGGTGAACCCCATCTGAACTCCTACTGAGCCTGAATGTGACAGTCTCCGTACAGTCCGGTCTGTTCGTCAGATACATCGCATGGCGGGCCTAGGGGGGCGGTAAACATCAGTCCCCTAATACCGGTACAAGTCGTGTCGGAGTGAAGCCCAGAACACCCTGAGATAACACTGGAAACCTACCAGTATATCTCGCTTGCCCTGGCCAGGGACTACTCGTGTAATGGCTCTCCTAGACACAGCGCGATGTCAACCCCCAATACTGGGAGAGACGAATCCTGTCTAACCGTCACTGCCTCCAAGTGCTTCGGGACTGCACCCAACTACTACCTGTTTGCACGACTCCTTTGAGCCGTGGTAGGGTAGCAATCAAAGTGCAGTGGGAACACACTCGAGGCGAAGTGACAATATCAAGTCAGCGGACTAAGCTGTAATCATGTCATCTGGGAACTGATAACTGACGATAGGTATAATACCAACCATCAGTTCCCAATGAGTCCTGTCCAGTGTACTCGTAGCCTAACGAGCACCCGCATACTATCTCAAGTACAACGTACTGACAGCTGTGGGACAGACCGCCTCCCGCACTGGGATGAGAAGCGCATACGTTAGTCTACTCCGGAGTATCGATGCCCTATCTCGATAATCCCACGACTAGGGACGTGTATAAGGATGTGCTTGTAGATTACCCAGCCCCCATGAGTGTGACTGCCATCACAACGCTGGTAATCAAGCGAAGATCCTAAGGGCTCTACTAATGTGTATAGATAATATGCAAAAAGAAACACATGTACACATTAAAGTAGAAACAAACGAAGTAGCATACTACCATTTTGAGCAAGATTGTATATACAACTGTGAATATCCCAAGCTTCCATTAAGTAATATACAAACTAGTATGATACAGTAATGGCCTCTAGGGCATATACACTAACAATCTCCCACTTGCCCTAAGGCTATGTACTGGCGTATCTGTTGCGCCACGGCAGCGCCCCGGCCTCGTACTCGAGGCCAAAATGCGGAATCAAAAATTTTTCCTTACTCGGAAACCGGCGCTACCGCGGACAAAGAAAACCCGGATCGTAACCATTAACCTAATGCTAGCAATCAAGAGATAGGGTGAGAAGTATACCGACTGATCCGAGTCCTCCGGTGTTCATCTCCATCGTCCCGATCTCCCGCGGAAAGTGTAGTCTCCATATCGTCTCCTCCTCGCCGGAAAGGGCACCACATCGCCTGCGTCTTTTATGGGCTCCCGCCTCAATACCGAGGCAACTCGGGCATGAAGCCGGCAACTCGACATGCTCAAGATATGCTGTAGAATATAGTGTAGAAGATGCTTGTCTCTTTGGGGTTATGTAGTTGCCATTGAGGATGATGGAGGAAACAAGGATTAGAAAAATGGTGCTTGCATTTTTCTAGCAAGTAAATGAGATCAAGAAAGAAACTATGAAGCTCTCTTCTTCTTCTTCTCTCTTTCTTTTTCTTTTCTACTCACTTATGAAAAACTTATCATCTATTTCATCAAGTGAGAAGAATGGTGGAGGAAAAGAATATGAAAACCATAACCTTAGAAGGAAGGTGAGTGTAGGAGCAAAAGAAAGGTGACCATATCCAAACCTCATCATCACAACTCTAATCAAAGATCAAATCCTATCTCATCACTTCTAATCTCCATAAAGCATGAAAAGAAGAATGAAAGGAATGGTATCTTAATAAGTTATCATAATAAATCAACTTACAAGAAACCCCCTCCCCAAATGTAATTTGCAAAACTGCAAATTACCTCCTCCATCAGAAAAGTCCGGCCGGGAAAGAACAAAGGAAAACCGGCCGGAACGGAATGCAAACTGGAAACTCCAGAAAACTGGTCCCGTAATAAATTACAGGAAAACCCCATACTGTGCATACACACCCGCATCTGTATTCCGACCGGATACAAATGCAATGAGACAAAATCTACACTGTACTAGACTAGGACCGGCTTAAGCCAAAGCCGGCTAGTAAAATCCGTTCGATCCTGATCCGTGCAACATCGCACGTATCAGATCAAACCCTGCCATATAACTATACGGCCACTAGTACAAAACTGTCCGATCCTGATACGTGCAATACCGCACGTATCTGATCGGACCCTGCCATATCTCCATACGGCCTCTACAGCGTTTCGCCCGAAAGCTTGAGTAACTGTAAGTGTGGTGGACTCTAAAGACTCGTCAATACCTTGGCTGTGGATTTAACCACTAGCACGTCAGAGGTATAAGACAATACGTGACGGGCCACCAGGTATTGACCAAAAGGGAGTCGATGAGGAAGCTCACCCCGACACCCAACTGAGCCTGTCAGTGACAATATCCGTACAGTCCGGTCCGTTCGTCTATGAGTATCGCATGGCGGGCCTAGGGGGTTGGTAAAAGTCAGACCCCCAAAAGCGGTACAAGTCATGTCGGAGTGTAGCCCAGAACGCCCTGAGATACTACTGGAATACCTACCAGTAAATCTCCTGCCTCGGCCGAGGGCTTTGCGTAATGGCTCTCCTAGACACAGCGCGACCTCACCCCCAATACCGGGAGAGACGAACCCCTGCAGATCCACTCACTGCCTCTATGTGGCTCGGGACTGTACCCAACTAAAACCTGTTTGCACGACTCCTTTGAGCCGTGGTAGGGTAGTAATCAAAGCACAGTGGGAACTCACACGAGATAAATGACGATCTCAGGTCGATGAACTAACCTGTACACATGTCACCTGGGAACTGCTATCTGACATCTGGTATAAGACCAACTAGCAGGTTCCCGGCGAGTCCTGTCCGGTGTACTCATAACCCAATGAGCACCTGTATACATCTTAGGTGAACCAACTGACACCAGTGGCTTGTGAGACCGGCCACCGCCCCTCGTCGGGGTCTCAACTGTATACACTAGTCTACTAATGGAGTATCAATGCCCTGTCTCGAAACTCCTACGACTTGGGACCTTTTAAGGATGTGCTTATAGACCACCAGCTCTCACGTATATGATCGCCATCATACTGTCGGCAGTCAAGCAAGAATCCTAGGGGCTCTATCAACGTGTAATAGCGACATGTCAGGTCACCTAAAGCAGTACATGATGATAAAGATAAACCAGATAGCATACTATCATCTCGAGTAAGACTGTCCTACCGGGATAGGTCCTCCCTCAATCATTGCAATCACGTGCCTGTGATCCAATAATTGACTCTGAGGGCACTATCTCCAACAATCTCCCACTTGCACTCAAGGCTAATTATTGCGATGCCGCATACTCACAGCCCGTGTGATACCGAACACCCAACTCCTCTACTAGTCAGTCTCACAAAGCTCGTTTGCGAAACTATTGCGTTCGAGGAATAGCCTCAGTGAGTGGATCCGCAGAGAAGTTTCTTTCTATGTCTCTCTATATCTCAAGTTCGCGGAGAAAGCCATCTCCCGAAATGAGCAATACCTGTCTTAGAATGTCTGGATGTCTGATGGGACCTAGCTCATAAATGAACTCCAAATCCAAACTTCTTACACTGTATCGTCAACTGAACTTAATCAGTATCTTGCGCCATGCCACCCTCAGTATTGCCTTGGACCACCTGTCCAAAATACTGCCCCTCGTCAGAAGGAAAACTATAACTCTGACGATCACCCTGTCGTCCATGTCACCCTGGAAGCCTGGAATGATAACTGTCTCCTAAAAGAGGCTGCCGTTATCATATCCCTAGAACATCAACTTATGTTCTAAAACTGCTTCCGACTGTTTCTCCAGGATTGGATCAATATCAACTTATTGCATCTACTGCAAGAACAACATCTGGTGTGGTACTTGACATCTCATGATTGACTCAATTGCCTAAGCAAGTGATCTGTCAACCATGCGTATCCCTCTCCCCTTTAGTCTGTAAGACACCTTTAGAGAGGGTGACTCCATCACCTGCAGGTACACTACCGTGCCAGGAGTCGTCCATTCTAAATACTTATAGAATGCTGTCAAGGTACCCAGATTGGGAAACTACCCAAATCTAGATCTAAAACCATAGATCTAGTAACCAGAATGTCTGATATAATATCCAAGTCCTGTGTAGAGAAACCACTGTGTGACGACCAAAGTATAACCGATCGTAGTATAGGAATACCACTTCCTACTACCTTCTCAACAGATACATCCCCTATTCTGATGACGTCAAACCTATGACTGTCACATCAGAAATAGATGATCTATCTCCGCTACATCTGCTTTAGTCTATAAATAGACATAAGCCTGATGTCCACCAATGCTTCCGCTGCTCCCACTGACTACGACAACCCTCTGGCAGAGTCATATAGACGTGCACTTCCAAAGCAAGTTTAGAACGACGCTATACTCATCCTCCTGCCGGGTCTCGCAGCCTGGAACAACAACAATGGCAAGTGTGGGTAAACAAGAACTTCCCTGTCACCGTCCTTGAGGCTATCGGAGTAGCTCTCGGGTGCCTGAAGTTACCCACCCTATCTGTGGAGTGGCCAATGGAATGTCAAAAGGGATTGAATCTTTAGGTTCCTTATCAAATCTTCAGTAATCGTTTGCGGTTCTGGAATCACTTCCAGTTCTACCATACTCCCACTACTTTTTCTGAAAAATCCATTTTTAATAAAACTGTGGCGAGTCTAGAACAATATTGCTATTGTTTATCCAGATGGTAGAAAGTCAACCCTCGTCATAGCCTGGGTCAACCCACAAACAGCCATTACAGAAACGTGCCTTGAGTTGTCCAGTGTCTGGTTTAAAGCATAAGCCGGACAACTCCCCGTACCTTAACATCGTTAAGATATGAACTGTTCTATATCCAATATAGAACTAGAGGCACTGATTTAATTGAACCAGATTCAAATCATGCAGCTGTCTCCAGTGCATGTCAACTAAATGGAAGGAGGCCGATCAGCGTTACTCAACTTAGGAATGCTTCCAATTATGAGTAACCTGAAAGAGAAGCAATTTCTCTTTATCATTACTATCAACTGAATACCATATACAAGTATCTACATCTTCGATCACTTTGAAGAATCCCGATACTTGCTACACCTGGTTCTCTACTCTATTCAAATACCTATAACTCCTCAAAACTTAGACCCTGTGTTCCTACGAAACACATGTCTAAGAACTAGAGAAGTTAAAAGTAAACAGAATATAGTATGAGGACCAACCCCTCTGTCCTAATGGACACTGGACAACATACAATACTCTGTATAAGTCCGCTGAGTCTAACAACTCTTTCAATGTGCGTCGTAGGTTGAAAACTGTACTTATGGTTAAGAAGAATTACACCGCTGTTTAATGCTCCTTACCTAACCATCCACTGATATAGGTAAATTTGATAGACATAATATCAAAAGGTATATCTCACTCTATGAAAATAGACGTACAGATATATCAATTTGAAATTGGTGCACAACAGCGGATATTCAAAACCAAATATTTGCCGACCGGCAAACAATCCAGGTGGCTTCCTCAAATATCACCAATTACAACGAATCCTGATATAATGAGGATGGTCACCTAATTCCCAATAACTTACTCCCACTCAGCATCTGTAAAACCATACAGATGTGAGAATCCAACCTGGTAAATACATACCCTGGAGCAAGTGTCTAATCGGGAAATCAGTTTTCCTTTAACAGTACACAGTGAAACTGAAACATTGAAATGTTTCGTTGGGGTATCCTGGTATTCCTAGTAATGCCTCTTCCATTATCCAGATTCACAACTATAACCGTATAATTCTTTGCCACCTCTCCAAATCCCTTTCTCTGTCTTTAGTCATTACCTTCTGTACACCCCATTAGGCCAAATGGTTTTCTTCCTTCCCTACCGTTCGGCACCAGCCTATGGTTTGGAAGAAGACTATCCAATAAGCATAATGGGTGTACTGTCCCAATCCTAGGAACACTCGCAATGCGAGAGAAGGTGAAGATAAAAGACACCTGAATGTACTTTATTCCTATTTCTCCTGAACCAGAATCCATCCCCGAACTGGAACAAGTTCCTTTCGAGTTCGTATATAACCATACGATGGAGTATCCAATAAAATGGGATCTTCGTAGTGATACGGAGTGTCCTGGAGAAATACAAGGGTGATTTAGGATTGGCGAAGAAATACTTGGTTTGGTCGTGAATAGCAGTCGCAACTTACTTTGCCCTCTTACTAATCCCTTGCTTTGTCTTAACTTAATACCTTCTGTACACCGTTTAGGCTAACTGGTTTTCTTCATTCCCTATCGGTCGGCACCAGCCTATGGTTTGGAAGAAGACTATCCAATTTGCGTAATAGGTGTACTACTTCTAAACCAAGGAGTACTCGCAACCTGAGAGAAGGTGAAAAGAAAAGACAACTGAATAGTCCTATTCGTTTTCTCCAGAACCAGAAACCATCCTCGAAGTCCTTCGAGTTCGTATCTAACCATACAATGGTTTTGTCCAATGGAAGTGGACGTTCGTAGTAATACGGGGTGTCCCGGAGAAAAGGGTAAAAGTAGGAGTGGCAATGAGGTCTGCAACTCTGACAATCCAAAAGCCAGTATTAAGAAGGTTCGGCCAACTTGGTCACTGAGTCAAAGTCTTAGGGTCGGGTCAAAAGTCGCTGCCAGAGAGAGAGAAAAGAAACACTCAGCGTGCACTCTAACCTAGATCAGAATGGTTATCACTTTATCTAATCTGGAAACCTCCCAATGTACCTCAAATTCTCCTCCAAACCTGAAAGGAGAATTAGTCGGGTTCACCCGAGGAGTAAACCAACTCATCAGTGGGAATCGGGATCCAACTATCGTCGCATGATAACTTGACGGAATCCACTCAAGTCACCACACTCCAGAAGGTATGCGCATGCCTGGCAAGTTTCAGTTCTTTTGAAACTCCCGATGTGATTTTTACCCCAAGCGGTTTATGACCTTGACTAGGTCAACAAACCATAAACTGCCAGTCAAGTTCAACCCGTCATTATTCTGGATTGCATTAAACCCACCCGTACGTGCCCTTGACTAGGTCAACAAGGCCGCACGACTGTCCTAACCAATCCCACTTATGCAACAAACAAGTACCACTCAGCTACCGAACACTACGTCTTGACTAGGTCAACAAACGCAGCACGAATACTAAATAATACCTGTAGGAAATGACGGAGGGCTACGAATGGTTTTTGGCGAAAAACCTTTAACGTAATGAACTTGATATCGTTGAAGGAACTGCATAGCCTTTTATAAAAATATAGTGACGAAAACCTTTACCAAAGAGGTCACTCCCGGTGAAGGGATCTCGGCTCTTTCCCCGTAGAATGAGGTGCAGGATATTCCAAATGAATACCACGATGCAAAGCAAAAGTAATCGGCTATAGTGAAGTTAATGCCCTGACACAAACTTCTGTCCAAGGGGTCACTCCCGGTGAAGGGATCTCGGCCCTTGCCTCGTCGACTGAGGAGCAGGATATTCCAAATGAATACCACGATGCAAAACAAAAGTGAACGTCCTTGCAATAACAGCTTTTTGAAAAATGTTCCAACAACATCAGAATAGGTTTGTTTATCTTGCATTGATCCGAATCAACGCAGTCCCATCAATTAATCACACCATAAAGAACGAAAATATACTGACGTACGTATATGCCATCCGCATTCGCCACTGGGTCCCGTCATCACCCGTTAGGTTAGCTAACTAACGGCAGAGCGGGGACTGGACTAGCGCGGATGTAAAACATATACAACATCTACTAATATATATACCAATATATTATATTTCGCTCAAGGCGTGATAAAATGCAACATCACAGAAATGTACAGCATCACAGAACAATACAGATATCTGGAAACCCCGGGTTTCACAGAGCCGCTGTTGAAACCCGACGTTCCCCTGGTCGTATGGATAGCCTGTGAAATGAAATCCTAGACCCCTACGGGCGCGGCAAGTCACCCGCCAAAACCTGAAGCGAGGTAGCCCCCTCCAGCACCGTGAATGGACCACCCAGCACTTCACGGAATCCGGTAACTTGGGCATCCCTCCTGGGTCAACCTGTACCCCCTACGAGTGCGGCGAATAGCCTGCCAATCCTAGAGTGAAGCCCCCTCCGTCTCAATGCCATGAGATGCGGGCCCGTTGCCCCCTAGAACCCGGCTATCCGTGCACTCCTCCGCGGGGTAATCCTAGTACAGAAAGTAAAATATACATACACCGGGTACATCGACCGCAACCAGGTCGTGCCCCAAAAGAATAATACAAACTAGCAGTGACGGCAGTCCATATGTCGGACGCTCGCCCCGCAATATCAAATGTACCTAATACAACAACACTGTACTAGCATTGCATCCAGGCTATCCCCCACGACCGATCCGCAACATCACAGCATAAACAAAGAACATCAACGTGAAAGTCACGTTCGCAAATCCGTCTAACCGGGCTATAGCAGTTAGACCGGATTTACCGATCGAGTGACATTCACGGTCGCAGATATAATGTAAATACTGTGAAAAAATGTGTTTAAAATTTTCCGATTGACCAAAAATTAACAAGTGGGCCCCCAATCAAAATTGTAGCACTCACAGAAAACCTGGGCCCAATTTTAATATTCCAAAACCCCTAATTTAAGCCCACAAGACCACTGAGAAAAATTGGTGAAGTGAAGCCTACTTCTTGCGGCGGAAGCGCGGCCAATGAGGGGCTTAGGCCGCGCTTGCGCGGTCGTACGGAACGATCACTTTACCAAATTTTTTCAGTATTCTTAGAACTCCCTGCACATCATTCTGAGACCACCTGAAAAATTTTTAGACTCCAAAAAATTTCGACAGAAACTGATGTGAAGGAAAAATACGGTTTTTGGAATTTCGGTCGATCGGAATTGAAAAACACATCAAACGAAGCTAGGTAAGGTTAATGGCGTGGCTCTGATACCATGTTGCGCCACGGCAGCGCCCCGGCCTCGTACTCGAGGCCAAAATGCGGAATCAAAAATTTTTCCTTACTCGGAAACCGGCGCTACCGCGGACAAAGAAAACCCGGATCGTAACCATTAACCTAATGCTAGCAATCAAGAGATAGGGTGAGAAGTATACCGACTGATCCGAGTCCTCCGGTGTTCATCTCCATCGTCCCGATCTCCCGCGGAAAGTGTAGTCTCCATATCGTCGCCTCCTCGCCGGAAAGGGCACCACATCGCCTGCGTCTTTTACGGGCTCCCGCCTCAATACCGAGGCAACTCAGGCATGAAGCCGGCAACTCGACATGCTCAAGATATGCTATAGAATATAGTGTAGAAGATGCTTGTCTCTTTGGGGTTATGTAGTTGCCATTGAGGATGATGGAGGAAACAAGGATTAGAAAAATGGTGCTTGCATTTTTCTAGCAAGTAAATGAGATCAAGAAAGAAACTATGAAGCTCTCTTCTTCTTCTTCTCTCTTTCTTTTTCTTTTCTACTCACTTATGAAAAACTTATCATCTATTTCATCAAGTGAGAAGAATGGTGGAGGAAAAGAATATGAAAACCATAACCTTAGAAGGAAGGTGAGTGTAGGAGCAAAAGAAAGGTGACCATATCCAAACCTCATCATCACAACTCTAATCAAAGATCAAATCCTATCTCATCACTTCTAATCTCCATAAAGCATGAAAAGAAGAATGAAAGGAATGTTATCTTAATAAGTTATCATAATAAATCAACTTACAAGAAACCCCCTCCCCAAATGTAATTTGCAAAACTGCAAATTACCCCCTCCATCAGAAAAGTCCGGCCGGGAAAGAACAAAGGAAAACCGGCCGGAACGGAATGCAAACTGGCAACTCCAGAAAACTGGTCCCGTAATAAATTACAGGAAAACCCCATACTGTGCATACACACCCGCATCTGTATTCCGACCGGATACAAATGCAATGAGACAAAATCTACACTGTACTAGACTAGGACCGGCTTAAGCCAAAGCCGGCTAGTAAAATCCCTTCGATCCCGATCCGTGCAATACCGCACGTATCAGATCAAACCCTGCCATATAACTATACGGCCACTAGTACAAAACTGTCCGATCCTGATACGTGCAATACCGCACGTATCTGATCGGACCCTGCCATATCTCCATACGGCCTCTACAGCGTTTCGCCCGAAAGCTTGAGTAACTGTAAGTGTGGTGGACTCTAAAGACTCGTCAATACCTTGGCTGTGGATTTAACCATTAGCACGTCAGAGGTATAAGCCAATACGTGACGGGCCACCAGGTATTGACCAAAAGGGACGTCGATGAGGAAGCTCACCCCGACACCCAACTGAGCCTGTCAGTGACAATATCCGTACAGTCCGGTCCGTTCGTCTATGAGTATCGCATGGCGGGCCTAGGGGGTTGGTAAAAGTCAGACCCCCAAAAGCGGTACAAGTCGTGTCGGAGTGTAGCCCAGAACGCCCTGAGATACTACTGGAATACCTACCATTAAATCTCCTGTCTCGGCCGAGGGCTTTGCGTAATGGCTCTCCTAGACACAGCGCGACCTCACCCCCAATACCGGGAGAGACGAACCCCTGCAGATCCGCTCACTGCCTCCATGTGGCTCGGGACTGTACCCAACTAAAACCTGTTTGCACGACTCCTTTGAGCCGTGGTAGGGTAGTAATCAAAGCACAGTGGGAACTCACACGAGACAAATGACGATCTCAGGTCGATGAACTAACCTGTACACATGTCACCTGGGAACTGCTATCTGACATCTGGTATAAGACCAACTAGCAGGTTCCCGGCGAGTCCTGTCCGGTGTACTCATAACCCAATGAGCACCTGTATACATCTTAGGTGAACCAACTGACACCAGTGGCTTGTGAGACCGGCCACCGCCCCTCGTCGGGGTCTCGACTGTATACACTAGTCTACTAATGGAGTATCAATGCCCTGTCTCGAAACTCCTACGACTAGGGACCTTTTAAGGATGTGCTTATAGACCACCAGCTCTCACGTATATGATCGCCATCATACTGTCGGCAGTCAAGCAAGAATCCTAGGGGCTCTATCAACGTGTAATAGCGACATGTCAGGTCACCTAAAGCAGTACACGATGATAAAGATAAACCAGATAGCATACTATCATCTCGAGTAAGACTGTCCTACCGGGATAGGTCATCTCTCAATCATTGCAATCACGTGCCTGTGATCCAATAATTGACTCTGAGGGCACTATCTCCAACAGTATCGAAGACCAATCATCTCGATCGGCCGCTCGAACTGAGTCTGGGGCAAGGCCTTGGTGAATGGATCTGCAGTGTTATCTTCTGAAGCAACCCTCCGAACCTCGATCTCCTGGCGATCCACGATCTCCCTGATCAGGTGATACCGTCTCAAGATGTGTCTGGATTTCTGATGGGACCTGGGTTCCTTCGCTAAAGCTATAGCCCCGTTGTTGTCGCAATACAGAGGTATTGGATCAACAATGGACGGAACCACCTGAAGTTCTTTCAAGAACTTCCTCATCCAGACAGCTTCTTTTGCGGCATCAGATGCAGCGATGTATTCCGCTTCCATAGTCGAGTCTGCAACGGTTTCCTGTTTGGAACTCTTCTAACACACCGCCCCTCCATTGAGGGTAAAGACAAAGCCCGACATGGACATGTAATCATCCTTGTCACTCTGGAAGCTGGAGTCAGCAAAGGCCTCGATCTGGAGGTCTTTTCCGCCATACACCAAGAACATCTCCTTAGTCCTTCTCAGGTACTTGAGAATGTTCTTTACCGCTATCCAGTGTTTCTCCCCAGGGTTTGACTGATACCTGCTTACTACACTCAGTGCATAAGTCACATCTGGTCCGGTACACAACATCGCATACATTATAGAGCCTACCGCAGAAGCGTAGGGTATAATAGACATGCGATCCCTTTCCAAATCAGTCTTGGGAGACATCTCTTTGGAGTGGGTGATCCCGTGACAAGCCGGTAGATTACCGCGCTTGGAATCTTCCATACTGAATCTTTTCAGTATGGTGTCGATGTACCTGGACTGCGAAAGTCCTAATATCCTCTTGGATCTATCACGATAGATCCGGATCCCCAGAATGTAGGAAGCATCACCCAGGTCTTTCATGGAGAACCTGTGTGACAAGAACCCCTTGACAGATTGTAGCATATGAATGTCATTATTTATCAACAGAATGTCATCCACGTACAAAACGAGGAATACGACAGTTCTTGCTACAAATCTACTATACATGCATGGTTCATCTGGATTTTTGATAAAGCCAAATTCTTTGACCGTCTCATCGAAACAGATGTTCCAACTCCGCGATGCCTGCTTTAGTCCATAGATGGACTTAAGCAACTTGCACACCTTTCCGCTGCTCCCACTCTGAATGAAACCCTCTGGCTGGTCCATATAGACGCACTCTTCTAAATTTCCAGTTAGAAAAGCGGTCTTTACGTCCATCTGCCAAATCTCATAATCGTGGAAAGCAGCAACGACAAGAAGGATCCGAATGGATTTCAGCATAGCCACTGGAGAAAAGGTTTCATCATAGTCCAAACCAGGTCTTTGACGAAAACCCTTTGCAACAAGTCTAGCCTTATAGGTCTCAACCTGTCCATCTACACCAATCTTCCTTTTGAAGATCCACTTGCATCCTACGGGTTTTACCCCATCTGGAGTAATGTCCAACGTCCATACCTTGTTGGTGTACATGGACTCCATTTCGGTCCGCATTGTATCCAGCCATTTTACCGAGTCAACGCTCTGAATGGCTTGCTGGAAGCTAGTAGGCTCATCACTATCAATGATGCAGTCCTCTCTATCCCCGTCTATAAGAAAACCGTAGTATCTCTTGGACGGATGAGACTGCCTACTACTCCTGTGGAGCGGCGTAGGAATGTCCTGATCTTTCAAACCCTCTGGTTCTACTAAGCTTTCAGTAATAGCTTGTGGTTCTGGAATTTCTTCCAGTTCTACTGCGCTCCCACTTATCTGATTTTCCAAAAACTCAGTTTCCAAGAAGTAGGCATGACGAGAAACAAAAACCTTTTGTTCCTCTTCGCAATAGAATAAATATCCTTTGGAGTTCTTCGGATATCCCACAAACTTACACTGTACTGAGCGTGCATCGAGTTTGTCCGCATGCTGCTTTTTCACAAAAGCTGGACATCCCCATGTCTTGATGTGATTAAGATAGGGTCTCTTCCCACACCACATCTGATATGGTGTAGTAGGCACAGTCTTAGTAGGAACTCAGTTCAAAAGGTATGCAGCTGATTCTAGCGCATATCCCCAGAATGATCTCGGTAACTCAGCGTTACTCATCATGGATCGTACCATATCCAATAGGGTTCGGTTCCGTCTCTCCCATACACCGTTATGTTGCGGAGTGTATGGAGGAGTAAGCTGAGAGCGAATTCCATTCTCTTTTAAGTAATTCAGGAACTCGGCACTCAAGTATTCACCACCTCGATCAGATCTCAGTGTCTTGATACTTTTGCCTGTTTGTTTTTCTACTTCATTCTTATATTCCTGGAATTTTTCAAAGTCTTCGGATTTATGTTGTAGGGTTCCTGGGCACACACTAAAGGTCTCACAAGGTATCAACCATGCCAAATTCAAATTTTTATATGTGCCGAGAAACCCTAATACGGATCTTTGACTAGAGTTTAAGGCGAAACAAGCAACTAGTTAACAACTTAACTAAGAGTGAATGGAAAATACAACCATTGTAGATCCGGTAGTCCACTTCCATAGCTCCGTGACGATGTCTCTTCGCTGTGATCATCGGATCCCGGACTCCGGCGATGGTTTCGTCGGAGAAATGATCGGGCTAGGTCGTTGACTTCGATGCCGAAGATGATCTACGTCGAGGCAACTCAAACTCGAGCTCCGCCTTCACCAAGTCAAGAAACTTGTGAAGACAACACACTCTACTACATGGCAAGTGGTAGAGGATGAAGAAATAGGAAGTGGGTTGACTTTAGATTTGGATTTCTCACTCTTTTGATCATTTCACCATTGGAGGTAGCAAGGTTTCTTCTTCTTGATGAAGATGAAGAAGAAGAAGAAGAATATAATGAGAATGGTGATATGAATAATAAAATCAATTGACCTTATCATATTGCAACCTTGGGTTAGTTTTAACTTTTGTAGAGAGCAAACCCTAGTTTAGCTAATGGTTAGGTTTGAATAGAAAAAAAAATGGTTACTAATCAAAGCTTCATGAAGCTTCTACAAAAGACAAAATTAGCAACCATTTCATTTTAGCCAAAAGGAATAAAGAAAATAAACAAAATGAATAAATGAATAATTTAAAACCATAACCATTAACTTAAACATGGTTCAAATCAAACATATACCCAAGTTTGCATGTATCATCAAACATGATACAAACTAGTGCACAAAACTATATCATATATATACAATGTGCACATCAAGTGAGAAAATCCGTCTTAAATGAACCAATACTAGTTAATGTAAAGTAATATATCAAATATATAATTATACATCAAATCATTAAATCAACACTTGATTTAAATATCCGGTCATATCTCATATAACCGACTAATATCAATAGTAACAACTTATCGAATCAACACTTGATCCGATAACCCGGCTATATCGCATATAACCGATCAATGTTACAAATCGCGAGAATCGAATCCAGTATCTTATACTGGTATTATTATCGGTCCCGCACATATCTCATATGCGCTCCTATTTCGTTTTCCTTGAGCTAGGAAACCTCTGTGTAGGACTCTAAAGACTCGTCAATACGCCGGCAGCAGGTGATGATCATATCAAACACCCACAAGCCGCAAGCGGTCTGCTAAACGTAACGGCCACCCGGGTATTGAGTGATCAGAAGATCAACGAGCAAGCCCGCTCACACTCCTGTGAATCCAACAAGCAACACTTACCGTACTGTCCGGTCTGATCGTCTGATATGTCGGATATCTCGCCTAGGGGTGGTAAACGTCAGACCCCAATAGTTCGATAAGTCGTGTCGATATGAGGTCTATAACAGTTTAAGAAACTACTGGTAACACTTACCAATAAATCTCAGCAACCCTGGCCAGGGATTTCCGGTTATAGCCAATCGAACACAGCAAAACATCAACTCCCTATACCGGGAGAGACGAATCCCCTCCTATCGCTCATTGCCTCCATGTGATTCGGGACTGTACCCAAAAACCATCGTTTTGCACGCCCTCTTGGACGTGGTAAGGTGGAAATCAAAGCACAGTGGGAATCACACAAGACTCTATGACGATCTCGGGTCTACAGACTACTCTGTACCAGTGTCACCTGAGAACTGCCATCTGACGTAAGGTATAATACCATCTGGGAGTTCTCGGCGAGTCCGTCCAGTGTACCCAGTCTCCACTGAGCACCCGTATATCATCTCTGATGTCAAACACCAATGGATATGGGATCATCCATCGCCCATCTGTATGGGTCGAGAAGGTATACGCTAGTCTACTCTGGTATATCGATGCCCCGTATCGATACACCCACGACTAGGGACCTTGAAGGATGTATTTATGGACTACCATGTCCCCACTAGTATGATCCGCATCATAGTCCAGGTAGTCAAGTACACATCCTAAGGGCTTTACCAACATGTAACAGAGAGACAATCAGTGTACACATTAAGACAAAGAGCAACCAGATAGCATACTATCATGTCGAGCAAGAAAGTCCTTACTATATATGTCCCAGCATCCACTACAATATACATCCTATGTATAGTAATGGCCTCTAGGGCATACATATAACTAACAATCTTCCACTTGCACTAGGGCCATCTGTAGCAGTGGTTGTAGTATCTCATACTCAACCATCCCATAAAAGTCTCTCTCTGGGAAAGGGCCTTTGTGAGTGGATCCGCCGTGTTGTCCTCTGAGTCTGCTCTCCTAACCTCGATCCCCTGGAGATCAACTATCTCCATGATCAGGTGATACTGCCTTAGAATATGTCTGGATCACTGATGGGACGGACGTTCCTTGGCATAAGCCATACTTCCATTGTCACACAATGGTAGGAACCAAGTTCATCTCATGAACAAATATACATCCAGACTGCCTCTTTGGTAGCATATTAAGTAGCGATGTATCCAGCCTTTATCATCTAGTATGCCACGTTATCCAGCTTGGAACTCTTCCAACATACCGTCCCTTTACTCAGGGTAAAGACAATGCCTGTGACTGACTTTCAGCCGTCCTTATCACCCTGGAACCCTTCCAGTGATTCTCCCCAGGATCGATTGATACCATCTCACTACATCTAGTGAGTATCCTAACATCCAATTACATCTATCTCATAGATGATAACTCAGGATTTAGGTCGTATCACTTTGATCCTATATGGAGAATCATTTTGATAAGCGGAGATTGACCGATCGTAGCATAGGAAACTACTTCCCTATCAAGAGTGTGTCATCCACGTACTCTACGAGGATCACTACCATACTCCCTACTATCTCTTTGTTTATACAAGGTTCATCTACCATTTTGATGATGTCAAACTGTTTGACTAACTCATCAAAACAGATGTTCCAACTCCGCGATGCCTACTTCATCTCATAAAACATCTTGCTCACGTTTGCGCTGCTCCCACTGTCTACGAAGCCCTCTAGCTGTGTACTTATAGATGCTCTCTTCTAAAACATCATTTCAGAAGAGCTGTCATGACACCCAACCACCAGATATCGTAGTCATGGTATGTAGCCGTGGCAAGTGGGATCTAGATGGACTTAAGCATAGCCACTGGAAAAAGGTACCATCATTATCCATGCCTGGTTGATGACGAAAAACCTTTAACAAGTATTGCTTTGAAAGTCTTAACTTTTCCATGTACACCAAGTAATCTTCTCAAGATATACTTGCTCCTGATGGGGATTTAACCGTTCAGTTAAAGCAACCAAAGTCCATACTTTGTTGGTGTATAAGGATTCCATCTCAGATCGCTAAGCATCCAGCCATTCTTATAGAGTCCCACTCCTGATGGCCAGCTCGAAACTAGTTGGGTCATCATCTCATGATGCAATCCTCGCTCCCACTGTCATAGAGAAACCAAAGTATCTCTCAGGTGGGTGAGGAACCCTACTAGATCGGTGGAGAGGCTGAGGTTCGTTGGTAACTATTGAATCCTTTTGGTTCTGTCAAATCATCAGCTGCAGTTTGTATGGCTGGAACATTTCCAGTTCTACATAACAGACCTTGCCTCGAGCTTGTCCGGATTTTTCTTTTAGACATAGGCCGGACAACCCCAAATCTTGACCAACTTAAGAGATGGGCTCTTCCCTTTCCATATCATATATGAAGTGGTAGGCAACTGATTTGATCTGAACCATATTCAATAGGTATGCAACTTCATAAGTGCATAACTCTCTATATAGGAAACAAGTAACTCAGTATTACTCATCATAGAGCGCACCATATCGAATAGGGTGCAATTGCTCCGCCCCGATATACCATCATGCTATGGTGTATACGGAGGAGTCATTCTGAGAGAGAATCTCATTCTCCTTTAGAATAATCCTGGTATTTCCGTGCTCAAGTATTCTGCTCCTCGATCACATGAAAGGACATAATACTTATACCCTTATTTTAGTTCTCTACTTCTAACTTATATTCTTTGAATATCTCAAAAGGTTCGGACTTGTGTTTCAACAGGAGCATATATCTGAATCTTGAGAGATTATCAGAGAATGTAATGAAGTACAAAGAACCAGTCTTGGCATATGTAGACAGGGGACCTACATATATCAACATGTATCATCCCAAGAGTTCACTAACTCTTTCTCTGTTTCCAGTAAACAGAGCTATGGTCATCTAATCTTTGTGACTTGACTGGCAAGTTTCACAAGATGTAAATTCAAACTAATTTAAATATGCATCTAAATGTAACATCAGCCAGTCGGGTCGCATTGATATGACCTAGTCTACAATGCCTCAAGAAGAATTCGTTCATTTCTGAACTCTTCCTCTTGTGTGTGTTCTGCATACAAGGAACTGTAGTTTGATTTAGAACGTCAATGCTTTTAGATAACGTGCCTAAACCGATCAACCTTTGATATAGGAAATGTTCAAAACATTACCCCAACAATACAAAATTTTATCATTTCTTTACTAATAAAGAGACTGATATGATTTTGTATATCAGGTTCGGTATCTAATAACATTCGTTCAGAGTCAATGTATTTGTAATACAGGGTCACAGTGACCAACAGACTTGGCTGCAACACTTGCCCCATTTTCTGCCTCATGAAACTTATCACCCGTTCTCAGTTCTCTACCTATCTGTAGCCCTATATAACAGATTACATATCTGGGATCCTGATCCGGTATCAAATACCCAGGATGTAGAGGATACTGAGAAATAGTTCTTTGTATAATGAACACACCCGAAGGAGATGCATCATATGCACTTTCTTCGTTTTAGGCGGCATAGGAATTCTGGTATTCCCCAATTCCTGCTCTGTCTTATAACAATTATAAGTTGGAGCGGGACCAACGTTCCCCAGCTCAGTATAACAAGCGGGTTCGGTCAATATCCGTATTATTATCTTGATTAAGACGTGATATGGTCGCTACCTGGAGAGAGAGAGAAGAAAACACTCTGCGTGCGCTCTTGCAAGATTAGATTGGTTATTTATTTTATCTAATCAGGATGGCTCCCACTGTTTTTATCAAATCTTCCTTCAAACCCTAAAAAGAAAGACTAGCCGGGATTAATTACACGCTACAAGTTCGTCAATCTTTCAGCCAGGCCAGTGTCGGTACTTTGAGGGAGGTCCCCCGTGCTTTCGCACGAACCAAATTATTGTAAACCTCGTTTTCCCAGAGGCGTAACCTCGTTGACACCTTTCTAGACACCTACTTGATCGGCTAATTGTAATGTGTAAAACTCTCCCAGGAGTAACAATTACTCGCAGTGGGTATCGGGATCCAACTATCTCATAGAAGGTATGCAATCTCATTGCAAATTTCAACACTTGAAATTCCCGATAATTTTGCCCCTAGCAACTATTTGACCTTAACATAGTCAACAAATCATAAGTGCTCGTCAAGTTCAACCTGTTATTTCCCGATTGAATTAAACCCACCCGCACGACCCTTAACATAGTCAACAAAGTCGCATGACTACCCTAATCCAATCGCATCATATGCATATACAGATAAGCACTAATCAGCTACCGCACACTACGCCTTAACATAGTCAACAAACGTAGCACGAATACTAACTAGTACTTATCTGAAATGACGGAGGGCTACGACAGGTTTTTCTGAAAACCTATTGCGTAATGAACTTGCTATCGTTGTAGAATCAAATGATTTTTAAAATGGAGTGCTTTTGAGGCTTTTCTAGTTTTGCTAAAGGAGTCACTCCCGGTGAAGGGATCGTCGGTCCTGTCCTCGTCGAATGAGGTGCGGGATATATCATATATATCACTGTGCAAAGCAGAAACTATAGAAGCAATCAAAAACAAACCGAGGGGTGTAGCATCTGCCAGTTAATGCTAAAGGAGTCACTCCCGGTGAAGGGATCTCGGTCCTTTCTTTATCGAATAAGGTGCAGGATATATCACATATACCGCTGTGCAACGCAAGAACTGTAGCTACCTGTTTTATTTAGAAATTCGATTCCACAACATCTTAGGTTTCTTTTTCTTTCATTAATCTTATTAATGAAGTCCCATCATTTAAGTTACCTAAACATCACAGATAAATACGACGTACACTTATGCCATCCGCATTCCCTCGATGTCCCCTCGTGCACCGTTAGGTTAGGTAACTAACGACATAGCGGGGCAGGGCTAGCACAGGTGTAAACCATAAGTAACGCCTATATAATATATCATATATACTATATACAGTATCTATCACAGAACATATCACATGATCACATCACAGATATCGCAGCAGAAGAATCATATGTGTCACGACCCGAAAGAGCACGTGACTGGCCCTTGAACCATATGAAGCCTATAGGACTCCATCTGATCCAAGTGAGCCAAAAGCCCAGAAATCTAAAACCATTTTGAAGAAAAAAGTAAAGAACTGGTTTAAAGAAGTGAAGAAATACAGGTTTGAAATCAAGGTTTTTAAATAACTAAGCCGAATGTGCATTTTAAAAACGGTACAGTCTTTTCTAGAAATTTCGGCAGAGTTTCTCTTGTAAAACTGGCCCCGAATGGGGTACAACATGAATAACAATATATAAAATGATAAAGGCATCCCCAAGCGGGAGCTAGCTCTTCGTCAATCGACGGTCACAACCACGCAATGATATAATAATATACAACGCCAAGTGGCGAGGATCAAATCCAAAGAAAGCTCAAAAGCAACAAGAAACCGCAATACTACAAAGCGCGACTCTAAGGTCGAAATATACAACACTGATATCTAGGTCTGAAAGAATATACAAGTTTTGGTTGATAGACAATTTCTAGATACAATGAATAAATTAAATACAAAGGTGACTCCTGATACGAAGGAATCCACCTACCAAAGCAAATCACCCGCAAGAAGGAAATGTGCCAGAAATGCCGCAATAGAACCTGTACGGCATAACCTGCAAGAGCTGTGGCACAACGGGGGTGAGTTGCCAACTCGTGAATAGAAACATCTACAAGGATAAATCGAATGCAAGACATAATCCTAAGTCAACGATCAGTAAAATATCCACAAGAGTACATCTGAGTGTAATAAGGTGGCAAGGTAACATCTAATCATGTATATAGTGCCAGGTACTCAGGTAACAACATGTCATCAGTGTAAGGTATGTCTGCATGAAGTATCAATGAAGAAATATCAATAATATCAATACACATATATTAGCGTCCCATACCACTAATATTGGTGTAAGATAAGTGTAAATCCAGTCTGTATATGAACCAAGTCTGTATATATGTGGAACCCGTCCACCTGTCACCCACTGACAGTAAGCATCATGTATGCAATGTGAGGATATAACCAAAATCATGGAAAACTCATCATGAAACCCGTGCCAAACACCGACACGTAAATCCTCATCCATATGGGGCTCCGTCTGCGGATATCGGCCCTCGTCCCCGGCAGTATGAGTCAACCCATGTCCATCTCTGGGCTCCGTCTGCGGATATCGGCTCGTCGGCCCCGGCAGTATGCCCATCTCTCGGCTCCAGGCGGTATCCCCCGGATATCCGCCGAGCTCAGGTAAAATCACCGGTAGGTACTCGCCCGCCTCCAGGCTCAATCGGCATAACCCATCGATCATCTCGCCGAGGGGAACCATACCGGGCCCACCACGAACCCGCAAACGGTACATCACCTCCTCGAATCGGGTTTCAAGCACACGTCTCAGCACCGAGAAAACGCGTGGTGGACGCACCGAAATATCATATCACGAGGTACCGGGTTTTCATAAAGTGCCTCTTTTCTTAAATAACCCCACGGTCCTCAAAAACCAGAAATCACATGAAAATCCAACATCCAGCAGTAAATCCAATGCGATGTACTATGCAATCAATCCATGATATATGCGACATGTAAAGAGAGTAATCATATCGGAAATCATGCAACATGGAATAGGAATGCGCATATGTCAAAGGAAGCATCATATCACGAATGTAATAGTACTACTGTGTAGTGACATGGCAATTATCGATGATGAAGTGTGTGAGCCGGCAAATAGTGTACGTGAAACATACGCATCATCGATAATGGTGCTGGTATCCTAACAGCATGATAATAACATGGTAATGAACATATGCCAGCAATGCGAATAGTATGAATATGCGGAAATCTAGTAATCAACAGCACAGTGAAGTATCTACTATGCAACTACACCTAAGTATCCTGTCAATCAGGAGGGGTAGGTGTGGAAACCACCTAAAACTGAGTCTAAGTATATATGTAGATATATAGTCGGTGATCCCGCCTCAATGTCATATCGTAAGATATCCTCTAGCTATGAGTGCGGATCTATCATCAATATCAACTCGTACGGTAAATCATCGTACGGCATTCCCAAAAGCTGGGTAGGGGTCAACATCTCACTGTCTCATCACATAACAAATATCACCATCATCAGATCATATAGTCTGGAGTACTACTCTATGTCTAGTACAAACGGTAACATCGGTAAAGTATGCATGCGGGGGTAAACATACATCCAAAGCCCACAAGAATCATAAGTCATACCCCACATATGAATCGTATCAAATCACCGATCCCAGGGCACCAAGCCCACAATATCGACTCATCTCCAAAGTCGTCACATATCATCAATCACAGTGTAAGTACATGTGAAAAGCAAGGGTATATGTATAGGGTAATTCTATCCTAGGGTTCGCGACTATGAACTACACTAGTCACTTCTAACCCTACATATCCAAAATACACCTAATATCACAATACCATATAATAAGCTATCTACGGACTGCGGGGGTGCTATACGCCATCCACCCGACTTTCCCCCGTAGATATAATCTACTCACCTTGCATCACCAATTGCGGACGTCACCACGTATGCTTGTCGTCCCGAAGTCTTCATGGGTACCTACACATCAAAATATCGTATATGCGCATTAAAACCAAATCCAATCTAAAACGGCGCATAAACTCCAAAACGATACGATAAGGGGCCTATAGGTGAGAACCTATGGCACGCCTTCAAAACCATCCATAATCCTCTATATCGTCGTATAAACGACAATAGTCGAGGCAAAACACATTCCACCATTTCAGAATCAAAAATACGGAATACGGAAATACGAATCCAAAACAACAACTTAGGATATATGTCCCAGATTTCACCCTAGAAAGAATCTGTCAAAACTAGAAGTACCCAGGGCCAAGAATTGATGAAATGGGGCCAGGCACGCAAAACGAGGAATTTCCCCACTGGTCTGGCCGCAATTTGCGGCCAGAATGGAGGTTTTGGCGGCCGTACGGATGAGATAGGGGCTAGGGTTTTGGGGTTAGTTCCCTGGGTGCCTGCACATGCTACTGTCCACTCAATTTTATTTTAGGATACCTCGTATGATAGCAGATTCCAAATAACAGTGACAGATTACACAATTTCCCCGATATCGGTTTCTAAAATCCGTATTATGGGTTTAAACTTCAGGTTAGGGTCTCAATTCATACACTAGGGTGTTGGTGGATCCTCAATTGAACTCAATTTCACAATACAACCCAAGTTCCTCTCAAACCCTAACTAGGTTTTCATCAAATCCATAATATCACACAATAACGATTAAATCTTAACATGGGGTTATAGGAAAGGCTATAATTAAGCAAATGGTTCAGAAATTACCTTCATTAGCAACTCAAGAAAATTCTTGAGTTGCCCTCTAGTGACCAAATCCATGCTTCTTTAGCTCCATGTGTAGATCTAGGGATTTTGGACATTTTTAATGAAAGGAGATTGGGGTTTTGGTGTGTTTTTAGAGATGATTCATGGCTTGAGGAGGGGAGGGAAATGGAGAAGGGGCAGCAGCAGCAACTATGGGAGAGAGGGGAAGAAATGAGAAGGAGAAACAATGCTAAGGGTTAAGGTCAAAGTCCACCTCTCTCTCTCACCTACCCTCATCATTGCATTTTCTTTTCTTTTCCCTTTTCTTTTAAAACCCAACCCTTCTCACACCAATAGTAAACCCAAATGAAAACCATGGCTAGAAAAATACACAAGTGTAGAAAAAGTGATATGTGCAAGTTTTGCACAAAATTGCCAAAAAACCCAATTAGCGATTTTAATCGCGATTAGCACTAAACTAGTGTCAAACTAATCACAAAAACTTAAAAATGTCATAATTCACTAATTTACCCTATTTTAGAATTTTCCATAATTTTTCATAATTTTTCTAACATTTTTCCTATTTATTTGCATTTAATATTAAAATAATATTAAATTATAAAAATTCCCAAAATTAATATTTTATATTTTTGAAAATGTTACAATCTACCCCCCTTAAAGAAATTCGGTCCCCGAATTTAAATTTAAACCCCCACTACTAAAACAATCTCAGTAATAAACCAAAGTCGTCGGGGCTCCGAAATCATCAACACAAAGAACGTCACAGCGCAATGCATGCGCAAGGGTACTGAGCAGATAACTCAAAAACAAAACTCCGTCAAGCATCCCGCAATCATCGGAGTCGATGTAAAAACACAATGTCAAATCCAATACAAAAACCGATATGATATGGATCGAAACTACACATGTAGACATCCAATCTATACACGTAAAAAGCTGATGTAAAACATGCAAAAGTATATCCAGGTATCGTCTACTGACTAGTCCTGCTCAGCATGAAAGCAAAAACCCAACATCATAAAAGGTACTGCTCCAAAGGGAATAAATCTCAAAAATGTATATAACACAATCCTGTGCGTCTGGTGCGCACGGAAATCAAAAATCCAATATGTGCTAAACATGTGCATAAAACAACATCTAGGTGCAACGGGTGTGCACGAAACCTCTGTCATGGGCAACGTATGTGCCTGACAGCCAAGGTCCGGTGCATCTAACATGCACGAAGAAATCTCGATTTAGTGCATCGGGTGCGCACCAAAATCGTATCTAAAAAACATGCGCCCAACACGCGCGAAAATCCAAATCTATGCATCCATCGTGCACGAATGAAAATCTAAACCCTGCGCACTCAACATGCACGGAATCACGAAATCCAATAACAAACATCGAATAGGTGTAAAGCACATCACCAGCACGGAGTGCAAAACCAACCATCAAAATCCGGGTCAAAATCAACGATAAAATGCGTCTCAAACCAAAATCAGGTGTACCTCAAAGGAAAATCTCACAATCGTGTGCATCAGCGTGCACGAATCAAAGCATAACACTAACAATGCATGAAAACTCTGCGCGAAATATATAAATATCCAGTGGGTGCATGAAACCAATATCATGAAACTCAGTCACCAAAACTAAATCATGCAAACAGAACACCCAAAATACCGAAATCCAAAATGACGGATACGTGATAATCGAATCACAAAATCACAAATCACAAATACCGTCTTCGGTAGTTCCTCCTTCGAGGTCGAGAAGGAGTCGGTGCAATCCACAGCTAGCAGCGCAGGATATCTACCTGCCTCTTGCTCACGGTCTAGCGTCTTCTGACTCTCTGGATCCTTATCTTCTCTGCGGATTACCTATCACGCGGTCAATCGGCTCATCGGCCCTGTCAGGTGTGCTAACGGGGACGATTCCGTTCTGGCACTTCTCTGGTCACCTCTCGGTCAAACCTCACGACCACTCGTAAGGCAGCATATCACTGGCGTCGGCCTGTGGCTCTCTGAAAGCACGTCACACATCCGATCCTGGGTGCAACATCATGGCAGCTATGTCCTGGAAGGAATCCTGCTCAAGGTCTCTTCCAATCATGCCTATGCCGATCTGTACAGAGGCTAGCTCTCCTGCATAACCTCTTCTCGCTCAAAGGGCATCTGTGTCCTCAGCACAATATTTCTCCAGAAACTGGTCACATCACAACGTCTCTGTAAGCATCTCAGGTCTCTAGTCTCGACGGGAAGCAATGACAGCTCGTCAGGATCTCACACGAACCTCTTGTTCCAACTGTCTCTATCGTCGTCCACTATGACGTCACGCCAAGCTACTATGCACTGCACTGTCTCGGCCACGGTCAATCTGAAGTCTCTCACACGGACTCGAAATCTCGTACTCTGTAGCTTCATCACTCTGTAGCAGAGGTCAGGCCGAACTGGTCCTCGGGAACACGTCTCAACCATCGGAGGAATACTCATCACTCGTCCATTCTTGATCAATTCGCAACGCATCTGGTTAAGTTCCTCTATCCGAACTTGGTCAACAACCTCGTCGACAATGCTGAACTCTGCCCTGCTGGGTGTGCACAAAATGACCACTCTGGGTCTAAGTCTTCTCATATCGTACTCCAGAAAGGTCCTGCCGAGTTTCCTTTCTCAAATCTCAATCCTGCCGAAGTGCCCGGAAGTCATCATCCAATGCTGAAGCTCACGCTTATTCCGGAACGGCTGCATACTTATCGCGCTTCTTTATGGAAGATATATCCATATACCACGCCTCTAGGTGCGTATCACATCTCTAATATCAGTGGAGTGGAACATCATCTCGTCGAAACCTCGTACAAACTCTTTTCTTCACTCTGCTCAAATGTCGACTGATTCGGACTCGTCTCATCATGGCTACACAAACTGCGCTCCGACGGCTATCCTCGCATCTGGAGTCTCCCAAGCAGTGTCCCATCACAATGTCCGAAAGATGTCGAACCATCCAATCGACTCGTCAGATCCTCATAATCCCCCAAGAGCTCACATCTCGGGTACAGTTTAATAGTATCGAGTACATGCCACAGCGTCGGTGGTCCAGCCGTAGAAGGGCAAACCCAAGCCTCACTAATGGCGCCGCGGAACTGCCGTAAACCCTAAGGTTCAAAGGCTGTCACACGGTCATTAAGTCGAGTTAGGGTTTCATTCTTCTAGAGGGTCCATAGAATCACCTGCATGTCTTTCCGTATACTTTAAACTTGGAAAATGGCTCCTCACATTCGATCGTCTCAATCGACTCTCAACGAACCTGCGTGAAGTCGTCTCTAGCTGGAAACAATCAATCTGATATCCACGCATCGGGGTAAGAGAACTCACCACACGTCCTAGTCATTCATCCTCGGTGACTAGCGACTCGCTATCATCTCTCTAAGTACATGCTCATGCTGCAGTAGCTCCAATCATCTGGGCGATATCTCATCATTTGCAGCAACAACTGGCTCATACACCTGTACGTCGAACATGTTGGAGATAGTGCCCTCAGAGTCAATTATTGGATCACAGGCACGTGATTGCAATGATTGAGGGAGGACCTATCCCGGTAGGACAGTCTTACTCAAGATGATAGTATGCTATCTGGTTTACCTTTATCATCGTGTACTGCTTTAGGCGACCTGACATGTCGCTATTACACGTTGATAGAGCCCCTAGGATTCTTGCTTGACCACCAGCAGTATGAGGGCGATCATATACGTGGGAGATGGTAGTCTATAAGCACATCCTTAAAAGGTCCCTAGTCGTTGGAGTTTCGAGACAGGGCATCGATTCTCCAGAGTAGACTAGTGTATACAGTCGAGACCCCGACGAGGGGCGGTGGCCGGTCTCACAAGCCATTGGTGTCAGTTGGATCACCTAAGATGTATACAGGTGCTCATTGGGTTATGAGTACACCGGACAGGACTCGCCGGGAACATGCTAGTTGGTCATATACCAGACGTCAGATGGCAGTTCCCTGGTGACATGTGTGCAGGTTAGTTCATCGACCTGAGGATCGTCATTTGTCTCGTGTGAGTTCCCACTGTACTTTGATTACTACCCTACCACGGCTCAAAGGAGTCGTGCAAACAGGTTTTAGTTGGGTACAGTCCCGAGCCACATGGAGGCAGTGAGCGGATCTTCGGGGGTTTCGTCTCTCCCGGTATTGGGGGTGAGGTCGCGCTGTGTCTAGGAGAGCCATTACACGAAGACCTTGGCCAAGGCAGGAGATTTACTGGTAGGTATTCCAGTAGTATCTCAGGGTGTTCTGGGCTACACTCCGACACGACTTGTACCGCTTTTGGGGGTCTGACTTTTACCAACCCCCTAGGCCCGCCATGCGATGCTCATAGACGAACGGACCGGACTGCACGGATATTGTCACTGACAGACTCAGTTGGGTGTCGGGGTGAGCTTCCTCATCGACGTCCCGTTTAGTCAATAGCTGGTGGCCCGTCACGTATTGGCTTATACCTCTGACGTGCTAGTGGTTAAATCCACAGCCATAGTATTGACGAGTCTTTAGAGTCCACCACACTTACAGTTACTCAAGTTTCGGGCGAAACGCTGTAGAGGCCGTATGGAGATATGGCAGGGTCCGATCAGATACGTGCGGTATTGCACGGATCAGGATCGGACGGTTTGTACTAGTGGCCGTATTGTTATATGGCAGCGTTCGATCAGATACGTGCGGTATTGCACGGATCAGGATCGAACGGATTTTACTAGCCGGCTTTGGTTTAATCCGATCCTAGTATAGTACAGAGTAGATATTGTCTCATTGCATTTGTATCCGGACGGAATACAGATGCGGGTGTGTATGCACAGTATGGGGTTTTCCTGTAATTTATTACGGGACCAGTTTTCTGGAGTTGCCAGTTTGCTTTCCGTTCCGGCCGGTTTTCGTTTGTTCTTTCCCGGCCGGACTTTTCCGATGGAGGGGGTAATTTGCAGTTTTGCAAATTACATTTGTGGAGGGGTTTTCTTGCATAAAGATTGATTATGATAGCATCATTATCTTTTCCACCATGCTTTTGTTTTTATTGTGACATGAAAGGGTATGGTTTGAAAAAGGTAAAGCATGGTGTATGTTTGGTTGTGGTCACCTCTTGATTGATCCTACACTCACCTCCCTTAGTTGTTTTCCTCCCTCCATTTTCATGAAAAAGACTTGGCCGGCCACATTAGATGAGGATAAGGGTTCATTTCATTTTTGGTGAGGGTGTGAGAAAATTATTGATTCATATCATTTTTCATTGCCTCAAAAATCCCCAAGTTCATTTGATCTTGATTCCTCCATCAAGGCAACTCAAAACCCCAAATGAGACACATAGATCTACACTACACTTCCTACAGCAAATCTTGGACGCGTCGATTCGCCAGCTTCGCGCCCGAGTTGCCTCGGTATTGAGGCGGGAGCCCGTAAAAGATGCAGGCGACGTGGTGCCCTTCCGGCGAGGAGGCGACGACCGGAGATCCCGCGAGGAGATCGGAGTGGAGATGAAGACCGGAGGACTTGGATCGTCGGTATACATCTCTAACCTTCTCTTTGTAGTTAGCTAGATTTAGTTTAATGGCCCGATCCGGTTTTAGTGCGCGGTGGTGCCGTTTTGCCAAGTCCGCAAAAATTAAAGTTATTCACCGTTTCCGCATTCGGCCGTCGGATTGACGGCCGGGGCGCCGCCGTGCACTTACAGTGGTATCAGAGCCTCGCCATTAACATAGTCTAGCTTGGTGTAATGTGTTTTTCTGTTTCGATCGATCGAATGTTCCAAAACTGCATCTTAGTTCGAATCAGTTTCTGTTGAAAATTTTTGGTCTCGAAAAATTTTTCTGGTTGTAAAATATTGATGTACTGGGAAATCTAAGAGTTCTGTAAAAATTTGACGATGTAATTCCACAGTTGGAGCGCGGATCCGCCGCGAAACCCCACCTCGTGCGGCCCTTCCGCCGCGCACTATTCATGTCACATCACCAAATTTTTCCAGAGGCCTTCTGGGCTTAAAATATGGGTTTTGGAATATTAAAATTGGGCCCAGGTTTTCTGTGAGTGCTACAGTTTTGATTGAGGGCCCACTTGTTAATTTTTGATCGATCGGAATATTTTAAAACACATTTTTCACAGTATTTACATTATATCTGCGACCGTGAATGTCACTCGATCGGTAAATCCTGTCTAACTGCTATAGCCCGGTTAGACGGATTTGCGAACGTGATTTTCACGTTGATGTTCTATGTTTATGCTGTGATGTTGCGGATCGGTCGTGGGGATAGCCTGGATGCAATGTTAGTACAGTGTTGTTGTATTATGTACATTTGATATTGCGGGGCGAGCGTCCGACATGTGGACTGCCGTCACTGCCTGATTGTATTATTGTTTTGGGGCACGACCTGGTTGCGGTCGATGTACCCGGTGTATGTATATTTTACATTATGTACTAGGATTACCCCGCGGTGGGGTGCACGGATAGCCGGGTTCTAGAGGGCAACAAGCCCGCATCTCATGGCATTGAGACGGAGGGGGCTTCACTCTAGGATTGGCGGGCTATTCGCCGCACTCGTAGGGGGTACAGGTTGACCCAGGAAGGGTGCCCAAGTTGCCGGATTCCGTGGAGTGCTGGGTGGTCCATTCACGGAGCTGAAGGGGGCTGCCTCGCTCCAGGTTTTGGCGGGTGACTTGCCGCGCCCGTAGGGGTCTAGGTTTTCATTGCACAGGCTATCCACACGACCAGGGGAACGTCGGGTTTCAGTAGTGGCTCTGTGAAACCCGGGGATCCCAGATATCTGTATTGTTCTGTGATGCTGTACATTTCTGTGATGTTGCATTTCTTTTCACGCCTTGAGCGAAATATAATATATTGGTATATATATTAGTAGATGTTGTATATGTTTTTCATCCGCGCTAGTCCAGTCCCCGCTCTGTCGTTAGTTAGCTAACCTAACGGGTAATGACGGGACCCAGTGGCGAATGCGGATGGCATATACGTACGTCAGTATATTTTCGTTCTTTGTGGTGTGATCAATTGATGGGACTGCGTTGATTCGGATCAATGCAAGTTAAACAAACCTAATCTGATGTTGTTGGAACACTTTTTCAAAAAGCTGTTATTGCAAGGACGTTCACTTTTGTTTTGCATCGTGGTATTCATTTGGAATATCCTGCTCCTCAGTCGACGAGGCAAGGGCCGAGATCCCTTCACCGGGAGTGACCCCTTGGACAGAAGTTTGCGTCAGGGCATTAACTTCACTATAGCCGATTACTTTTGCTTTGCATCGTGGTATTCATTTGGAATATCCTGCACCCCATTCTACGGGGAAAGAGCCGAGATCCCTTCACCGGGAGTGACCTCTTTAGTAAAGGTTTTCGTCACTATATTTTCTAAAAAGCTATCCGTTCCTTCAACGATATCAAGTTCATTACGTTAAAGGTTTTTCGCCAGAAACCATTCGTAGCCCTCCGTCGTTTCATATGGGTAGTCAATAGTATTCAAGCTGTGTTTGTTGGCCAAAGTCAAGGCACAGTGTTTGGTAGCTGTTGGTTATTCATATGCAGCATAGATAGATGCGTTGGTTTGGGGCAGTCGTATAGCCTTGTTGGCCAAAGTCAAGGGCTTGTACGGGTGGGCTCAGATTAACCTGGAGAATGACGGGCAGAACTTGACATGTGACTTATGATTTGTTGGCCAAAGTCAAGGTCATAAGAGCATGGGGTAAAAATCACATCGGGAATTTCAAAAGTACTGAAACTTGCCAGATATGCGCATACCTTCTGGAGTGTGATGACGTGAGCGGATTCCGTCACGTTATCATGCGATGAGAGTTGGATCCCGATTCCCACTGATGAGTTAGTTTACTCCTCGGGTGACCCCGACTAATTCTACTTTCAGGTTTGGAGGAGAATTTGAGGTACAGTGGGAGGTTTCCTGATTAGAAAAGGTGATAACCATTCTGATCTAGGTTAGAGTGCACGCTGAGTGTTTCTTTTCTCTCTCTCTCTGGCAGCGACCATTGACCCGACCCTAAGACTATGACTCAGTGACCAAGTTGACCGAACCTTCTTAACACTGGCTTTTGGATTGTCAGAGTTGCAGACCTCATTGCCACTCCTACTTTTACCCTTTTCTCCAGGACACCCCGTATTACTGCGAACGTCATTGGACAAAACCATCGTATGGTTAGATACGAACTCGAAGGAATTCGAGGATGGTTTCCGGTTCTGGAGAAAACGAATAGGATTATTCAGTTGTCTTTTCCTTTTTGCCTCCTCTCAAGTTACGAGTACTCCTTGGTTTAGGAGTAGTACACCTATTACGCAAATTTGATAGTCTTCTTCCAAACCATAGGCTGGTGCCGACCGGTAGGGAATGAAGAAAACCAGTTAGCCTAAACGGTGTACAGAAGGTATTAAGATTAAGACAAAGCAAGGGATTAGTAAGAGGGCAAAGTAAATTGCGACTGCTATTCACGACCAAACCAAGTATTTCTTCGCCAATCCTAAATCACCTTTGTATTTCTCCAGGACACTCCGTATCACTACGAAGATCCCATTTTATTGGATAATCCATCGTATGGTTATATACGAACTCGAAAGGAACTTGTTCCAGTTCGGGGATGGTTCCTGGTTCAGGAGAAATAAGAATAAAGTACATTCAGGTGTCTTTTATCTTCACCTTCTCTCGCGTTGCGAGTGCTCCTAGGATTAGGACAGTACACCCTTTATGCTTTTTGGATAGTCTTCTTCCAAACCATAGGCTGGTGCCGAACGGTAGGGAAGGAAGAAAACCAATTGGCTTAAAGGGGTGTACAGAAGGTAAAGACTAAAGACATATGAAGGGATTTGGAGAGGTGGCAAAGAACTATACGGTTACAGTCGTGAATCTGGAAGAGGCATTACTAGGAATACCGGGATACCCCATCGAAACATTTCAATGTTTCAGTCTCACTGTGTAATGTTAAAAGGAAACTGATTTCCCGATTAGATACTTACTCCAGGGTATGTATTTACCAGGTTTGATTCTCACATCTGTATGGTTTTACAGATGATGAGTGGGAGTAAGTTATTGGGAATTGGGTGATCATCCTCATTATATCGGGATTCGTTGGAATCAGTGATATTTGAGGAAATCACCTGGGTTGTTTGCCGGTTGGCAAATATTTGGTTTTGAATATCCGCTGTTGTGCACCAATTTCAAATTGATATATCTGTACGTCTATTTTCATAGAGTGAGATATACCTTTTGATATTATGTCGATGACATTTACCTATATCAGTGGATGGTTAGGTAAGGAGCATTGAACAGCGGTGTAATTCTTCTTAACCAAAAGTACAGTTTTCAACCTACGACACACAGTGATTGAGTCGCAAGACTCAGGGGACTTATACAGAGTGTTGTATATTGTCCAGTGTCCACTAGGACAGAGGGGTTGGTCCTCATACTATATTCTGTTTACTTTTAACTTCTCTAGTTCTTAGACATGTGTTTCGTAGAAACACAGGGTCTAAGTTTTGAGGAGTTATAGGTATTTGAATAGAGTAGAGAACCAGGTGTAGCAAGTATCGGGATTCTTCAAAGTGATCGAAGATGTAGATACTTGTGTATGGTATTCAGTTGATAGTAATGATAAAGAGAAATTGCTTCTCTTTCAGGTTACTCATAATTGGAAGCATTCCTAAGTTGAGTAACGCTGATCGGCCTCCTTCCATTTAGTTGACATGCACTGGAGATAGCTGCATGATTTGAATCTGGTTCAATTAAATCAGTGCCTCTGGTTCTATATTGGATATAGAACAGTTCATATCTTAACGATGTTAAGGTACGGGGAGTTGTCCGGCTTATGATTAAAACCAGACTCTGGATAACTCAAGGCACGTTTCTGTAATGGCTGTTTGTGGGTTGACCCAGGCTATGACGCAGGTTGATTTTCTGCCATCTGGATGAACAATAGCAATATTGTTCTAGACTCGCCACAGTTTTATTAAAAATGGATTTTTTCAAAAACAGCAGTGAGAGTATGGTAGAACTGGAAGTAATTCCAGAACCGCAAACGATTACTGAAAGATTTGATAAGGAACCTAAAGATTCAATCTGTTTTGACATTTCATTGGCCACTCCGCAGATAAGGTGGGTAACTTCAGGCACCCGGGAGGTACTTCGGTAGCCTCAAGGACGGTGACAGGGAAGTTCTTGTTTACCCACACTTGCCATTGCTGTTGTTCCAGGATGCGAGACCCGGCAGGAGGATGAGTATAGCGTCTTTCTAAACTAGTTTTAGAAGTGCACGTCTATATGACTCTGGCAGAGGGTTGTCGTAGTCAGTGGGAGCAGCGGAAGCATTGGTGGACATCAGGCTTATGTCTATTTATAGACTAAAGCAGATATAGCGGAGATAGATCATCTATTTCTGATGTGACAGTCATGGGTTTGACGTCATCAGAATAGGGGATGGATCTGTTGAGAAGGTAGTAGGGTGTGATATCCTGGTATTTGGATGACATACACAGAGTAGGAAGTGATATTCCTATACTACGAGCGGTTATACTTTGGTCGTCACACAGTGGTTTCTCCACACAGGACTTGGATATTATATCAGACATTCTGGTTACTAGATCTATAGTTTTTGATCTAGATTTGGGTGGTTTCCCAATCAGGGTACTTAGACAGCATTCTAAGAGTATTTGGAATGGACGACTCCTGGCATGGTAGTGTACCTGCAGGTGATGGAGTCACCCTCTCTAAAGGTGTCTTACAGACTAAAGGGGAGAGGAATGTTCATGATTGGCAGATCACTTGCTTAGGCAATTGAGTCAATCATGAGATGTCAAGTACCACTCCAGATGTTGTTCTTGCAGTAGGTGCAACAAGTTGATATTGATCCAATCCTGGAGAAACGGTAGGAAGCAGTTTTAGAACATAAGTGGATGTTCTAGGGATATGATAACGACAGCCTCATTCGAGAGACAGTTATCATTCCAGGCTTCCAAGGTGACATGGACGACAAGGAGGTTGTCAGAGTTATAGTTATCCTTCTGACGAGGGGCAGTATTTTGGACAGATGGTCCAAGGTGATACTGAGGGTGGCGTGGCGCGCAGGATACTGATTAAGTTCAGTTGACGATACAGTCTAAGAAGTTTGGATTTGGAGTTCATTTATGAGCTACGTCCCATCAGACATCCAGACATTCTAAGGCAGGTATTGCTCATTTCGGGAGATGGGTTTCTCCGCGAACTTGAGATATAGAGAGACATAGATAGAAACATCTAGGCGGATCCACTCACTGAGGCTATTCCTCGAACGCAATAGTTTCGCAAACGAGCTTTGTGAGATTGACTAGTAGAGGAGTTGGGTGTTCGGTATCACACGGGCTGTGAGTATGCGACATCGCAATAATTAGCCTTGAGTGCAAGTGGGAGATTGTTGGAGATAGTGCCCTCAGAGTCAATTATTGGATCACAGGCACGTGATTGCAATGATTGAGGGAGGACCTATCCCGGTAGGACAGTCTTACTCAAGATGATAGTATGCTATCTGGTTTACCTTTATCATCGTGTACTGCTTTAGGCGACCTGACATGTCGCTATTACACGTTGATAGAGCCCCTAGGATTCTTGCTTGACCACCAGCAGTATGAGGGCGATCATATACGTGGGAGATGGTAGTCTATAAGCACATCCTTAAAAGGTCCCTAGTCGTTGGAGTTTCGAGACAGGGCATCGATTCTCCAGAGTAGACTAGTGTATACAGTCGAGACCCCGACGAGGGGCGGTGGCCGGTCTCACAAGCCATTGGTGTCAGTTGGATCACCTAAGATGTATACAGGTGCTCATTGGGTTATGAGTACACCGGACAGGACTCGCCGGGAACATGCTAGTTGGTCATATACCAGACGTCAGATGGCAGTTCCCTGGTGACATGTGTGCAGGTTAGTTCATCGACCTGAGGATCGTCATTTGTCTCGTGTGAGTTCCCACTGTACTTTGATTACTACCCTACCACGGCTCAAAGGAGTCGTGCAAACAGGTTTTAGTTGGGTACAGTCCCGAGCCACATGGAGGCAGTGAGCGGATCTTCGGGGGTTTCGTCTCTCCCGGTATTGGGGGTGAGGTCGCGCTGTGTCTAGGAGAGCCATTACACGAAGACCTTGGCCAAGGCAGGAGATTTACTGGTAGGTATTCCAGTAGTATCTCAGGGTGTTCTGGGCTACACTCCGACACGACTTGTACCGCTTTTGGGGGTCTGACTTTTACCAACCCCCTAGGCCCGCCATGCGATGCTCATAGACGAACGGACCGGACTGCACGGATATTGTCACTGACAGACTCAGTTGGGTGTCGGGGTGAGCTTCCTCATCGACGTCCCTTTTAGTCAATAGCTGGTGGCCCGTCACGTATTGGCTTATACCTCTGACGTGCTAGTGGTTAAATCCACAGCCATAGTATTGACGAGTCTTTAGAGTCCACCACACTTACAGTTACTCAAGTTTCGGGCGAAACGCTGTAGAGGCCGTATGGAGATATGGCAGGGTCCGATCAGATACGTGCGGTATTGCACGGATCAGGATCGGACGGTTTGTACTAGTGGCCGTATTGTTATATGGCAGCGTTCGATCAGATACGTGCGGTATTGCACGGATCAGGATCGAACGGATTTTACTAGCCGGCTTTGGTTTAAGCCGATCCTAGTATAGTACAGAGTAGATATTGTCTCATTGCATTTGTATCCGGACGGAATACAGATGCGGGTGTGTATGCACAGTATGGGGTTTTCCTGTAATTTATTACGGGACCAGTTTTCTGGAGTTGCCAGTTTGCTTTCCGTTCCGGCCGGTTTTCGTTTGTTCTTTCCCGGCCGGACTTTTCCGATGGAGGGGGTAATTTGCAGTTTTGCAAATTACATTTGTGGAGGGGTTTTCTTGCATAAAGATTGATTATGATAGCATCATTATCTTTTCCACCATGCTTTTGTTTTTATTGTGACATGAAAGGGTATGGTTTGAAAAAGGTAAAGCATGGTGTATGTTTGGTTGTGGTCACCTCTTGATTGATCCTACACTCACCTCCCTTAGTTGTTTTCCTCCCTCCATTTTCATGAAAAAGACTTGGCCGGCCACATTAGATGAGGATAAGGGTTCATTTCATTTTTGGTGAGGGTGTGAGAAAATTATTGATTCATATCATTTTTCATTGCCTCAAAAATCCCCAAGTTCATTTGATCTTGATTCCTCCATCAAGGCAACTCAAAACCCCAAATGAGACACATAGATCTACACTACACTTCCTACAGCAAATCTTGGACGCGTCGATTCGCCAGCTTCGCGCCCGAGTTGCCTCGGTATTGAGGCGGGAGCCCGTAAAAGATGCAGGCGACGTGGTGCCCTTCCGGCGAGGAGGCGACGACCGGAGATCCCGCGAGGAGATCGGAGTGGAGATGAAGACCGGAGGACTTGGATCGTCGGTATACATCTCTAACCTTCTCTTTGTAGTTAGCTAGATTTAGTTTAATGGCCCGATCCGGTTTTAGTGCGCGGTGGTGCCGTTTTGCCAAGTCCGCAAAAATTAAAGTTATTCACCGTTTCCGCATTCGGCCGTCGGATTGACGGCCGGGGCGCCGCCGTGCACTTACAGAACAATGCCTCAATCCTCCAGGAAAGGCAATACATAAGCGGTCATCTCTGAATCAGCCTGCTCTAGGTCTGAGTAAGACTCTCCACACTGGAAATCTTCAACTCAACTGGGCCTGCTATGGCGCAAAATCGGACGAATCACCTTCGTCTCTCAAATCGGGTAGACTAGCTATCATCTGTCGCATATCTGCCTGAAAGCTCCGGCAATCTCAGCTCGTAAGCTTCGGAAGCGACATCCTGTCAATCTCAGCAACAGCTGGTCCATCTGTCTGCACGGTAGGCGACATCACAATCCCTGAGGTATACTGTACATCAACAGTCCTCTCTCAACTGGCAGCTCTAACAAAGGCACGATCATCCGGTGCAAACCAAGCATTCGCCTCCACTAGAGGTCACAAACACCAACACTAACTCGAGACGTTCCCATGTCACCAGAAAACACAAAGGTCGGCCCTCGTACCAAACGAGCTCACACCGGCCGTAACCCTAGCAGCAGCCCAGACTGCGCTCAAACATGGTGACAGGGATCTCAATCGAGTATCAAAAGAAAGCACATCAAAGGCAAGAAAGGAAACAACAGATCCAAAGGGGATACATGATCATAGGAAGGAACAGCATCAATGGAGGTATGATCATGAAACTAATAGAATCGGGGATCTCAAATGGATGTATAATCCTGGATAGGAAGAGAATCACTGATCTCTAAAAAAATGTCCATCCTAAGGTTCCTTAAGCGGAGTGGCGTGTCGTAAGTATGCCGCGGAACATACCAACGGTACGTCACTCTACTTTAGTCACCTAATCCATCAACCAAGGGTCATCCTAAAACGACGAAAGTTCGGGTTTACAGCCCCTCGACCAAGCCTAAGTTCCGTAAGGTCAAGCCTAAGTTCCGTATAAAAACAACTCCCTAGGCTCCACATAGTCAAACTTAAACTCGAACCAAGGTCAACCTAGCGCTCTGATACCAACTTTGTCACGACCCGAAAGAGCACGTGACAGGCCCTTGAACCATATGAAGCCTATAGGACTCCATCTGATCCAAGTGAGCCAAAAGCCCAGAAATCTAAAACCATTTTGAAGAAAAAAGTAAAGAACTGGTTTAAAGAAGTGAAGAAATACAGGTTTGAAATCAAGGTTTTTAAATAACTAAGCCGAATGTGCATTTTAAAAACGGTACAGTCTTTTCTAGAAATTTCGGCAGAGTTTCTCTTGTAAAACTGGCCCCGAATGGGGTACAACATGAATAACAATATATAAAATGATAAAGGCATCCCCAAGCGGGAGCTAACTCTTCGTCAATCGACGGTCACAACCACGCAATGATATAATAATATACAACGCCAAGTGGCGAGGATCAAATCCAAAGAAAGCTCAAAAGCAACAAGAAACCGCAATACTACAAAGCGCGACTCTAAGGTCGAAATATACAACACTGATATCTAGGTCTGAAAGAATATACAAGTTTTGGTTGATAGACAATTTCTAGATACAATGAATAAATTAAATACAAAGGTGACTCCTGATACGAAGGAATCCACCTACCAAAGCAAATCACCCGCAAGAAGGAAATGTGCCAGAAATGCCGCAATAGAACCTGTACGGCATAACCTCCAAGAGCTGTGGCACAACGGGGGTGAGTTGCCAACTCGTGAATAGAAACATCTACAAGGATAAATCGAATGCAAGACATAATCCTAAGTCAACGATCAGTAAAATATCCACAAGAGTACATCTGAGTGTAATAAGGTGGCAAGGTAACATCTAATCATGTATATAGTGCCAGGTACTCAGGTAACAACATGTCATCAGTGTAAGGTATGTCTGCATGAAGTATCAATGAAGAAATATCAATAATATCAATACACATATATTAGCGTCCCATACCACTAATATTGGTGTAAGATAAGTGTAAATCCAGTCTGTATATGAACCAAGTCTGTATATATGTGGAACCCGTCCACCTGTCACCCACTGACAGTAAGCATCATGTATGCAATGTGAGGATATAACCAAAATCATGGAAAACTCATCATGAAACCCGTGCCAAACACCGACACGTAAATCCTCATCCGTATGGGGCTCCGTCTGCGGATATCGGCCCTCGGCCCCGGCAGTATGAGTCAACCCATGTCCATCTCTGGGCTCCGTCTGCGGATATCGGCCCGTCGGCCCCGGCAGTATGCCCATCTCTCGGCTCCAGGCGGTATCCCCGGATATCCGCCGAGCTCAGGTAAAATCACCGGTAGGTACTCGCCCGCCTCCAGGCTCAATCGGCATAACCCATCGATCATCTCGCCCGAGGGGAACCATACCGGGCCCACCACGAACCCGCAAACGGTACATCACCTCCTCGAATCGGGTTTCAAGCACACGTCTCAGCACCGAGAAAACGCGTGGTGGACGCACCCAAATATCATATCACGAGGTACCGGATTTTCATAAAGTGCCTCTTTTCTTAAATAACCCCACGGTCCTCAAAAACCAGAAATCACATGAAAATCCAACATCCAGCAGTAAATCCAATGCGATGTACTATGCAATCAATCCATGATATATGCGACATGTAAAGAGAGTAATCATATCGGAAATCATGCAACATGGAATAGGAATGCGCATATGTCAAAGGAAGCATCATATCACGAATGTAATAGTACTACTGTGTAGTGACATGGCAATTATCGATGATGAAGTGTGTGAGCCGGCAAATAGTGTACGTGAAACATACGCATCATCGATAATGGTGCTGGTGTCCTAACAGCATGATAATAACATGGTAATGAACATATGCCAGCAATGCGAATAGTATGAATATGCGGAAATCTAGTAATCAACAGCACAGTGAAGTATCTACTATGCAACTACACCTAAGTATCCTGTCAATCAGGAGGGGTAGGTGTGGAAACCACCTAAAACTAAGTCTAAGTATATATGTAGATATATAGTCGGTGATCCCGCCTCAATGTCATATCGTAAGATATCCTCTAGCTATGAGTGCGGATCTATCATCAATATCAGCTCGTACGGTAAATCATCGTACGGCATTCCCAAAAGCTGGGTAGGGGTCAACATCTCACTGTCTCATCACATAACAAATATCACCATCATCAGATCATATAGTCTGGAGTACTACTCTATGTCTAGTACAAACGGTAACATCGGTAAAGTATGCATGCGGGGGTAAACACACATCCAAATCCCGCAAGAATCACAAGTCATACCCCACATATGAATCGTATCAAATCACCGATCCCAGGGCACCAAGCCCACAATATCGACTCATCTCCAAAGTCGTCACATATCATCAATCACAGTGTAAGTACATGTGAAAAGCAAGGGTATATGTATAGGGTAATTCTATCCTAGGGTTCGCGACTATGAACTACACTAGTCACTTCTAACCCTACATATCCAAAATACACCTAATATCACAATACCATATAATAAGCTATCTACGGACTGCGGGGGTGCTATACGCCATCCACCCGACTTTCCCCCGTAGATATAATCTACTCACCTTGCATCACCAATTGCGGACGTCACCACGTATGCTTGTCGTCCCGAAGTCTTCATGGGTACCTACACATCAAAATATCGTATATGCGCATTAAAACCAAATCCAATCTACAACGGCGCATAAACACCAAAACGATACGATAAGGGGCCTATAGGTGAGAACCTATGGCACGCCTTCAAAACCATCCATAATCCTCTATATCGTCGTATAAACGACAATAGTCGAGGCAAAACACATTCCACCATTTCAGAATCAAAAATACGGAATACGGAAATACGAATCCAAAACAACAACTTAGGATATATGTCCCAGATTTCACCCTAGAAAGAATCTGTCAAAACTAGAAGTACCTAGGGCCAAGAATTGATGAAATGGGGCCAGGCACGCAAAACGAGGAATTTCCCCACTGGTCTGGCCGCAATTTGCGGCCAGAATGGAGGTTTTGGAGGCCGTACGGATGAGATAGGGGCTAGGGTTTTGGGGTTAGTTCCCTGGGTGCCTGCACATGCTACTGTCCACTCAATTTTATTTTAGGATACCTCGTATGATAGCAGATTCCAAATAACAGTGACAGATTACACAATTTCCCCGATATCGTTTTCTAAAATCCGTATTATGGGTTTAAACTTCAGGTTAGGGTCTCAATTCATACACTAGGGTGTTGGTGGATCCTCAATTGAACTCAATTTCACAATACAACCCAAGTTCCTCTCAAACCCTAACTAGGTTTTCATCAAATCCATAATATCACACAATAACGATTAAATCTTAACATGGGGTTATAGGAAAGGCTATAATTAAGCAAATGGTTCAGAAATTACCTTCATTAGCAACTCAAGAAAATTCTTGAGTTGCCCTCTAGTGACCAAATCCATGCTTCTTTAGCTCCATGTGTAGATCTAAGGATTTTGGACATTTTTAATGAAAGGAGATTGGGGTTTTGGTGTGTTTTTAGAGATGATTCATGGCTTGAGGAGGGGAGGGAAATGGAGAAGGGGGCAGCAGCAGCAACTATGGGAGAGAGGGGAAGAAATGAGAAGGAGAAACAATGCTAAGGGTTAAGGTCAAAGTCCACCTCTCTCTCTCACCTACCCTCATCATTGCATTTTCTTTTCTTTTCCTTTTCTTTTAAAACCCAACCCTTCTCACACCAATAGTAAACCCAAATGAAAACCATGGCTAGAAAAATACACAAGTGTAGAAAAAGTGATATGTGCAAGTTTTGCACAAAATTGCCAAAAAACCCAATTAGCGATTTTAATCGCGATTAGCACTAAACTAGTGTCAAACTAATCACAAAAACTTAAAAATGTCATAATTCACTAATTTACCCTATTTTAGAATTTTCCATAATTTTTCATAATTTTTCTAACATTTTTCCTATTTATTTGCATTTAATATTAAAATAATCAATAAAATAATATTAAATTATAAAAATTCCCAAAATTAATATTTTATATTTTTGAAAATGTTACAATATGAAACATTGGATATACTAGGACGTCCGTGTTTTTTGATATGAACCAGTATAAAACACGGATTCCACGGTCGCGATGAATAGCCAAACCCACACCCCAAGACCCCTACGAGAGCGGCAAGCAACCCTACCAATTCTGGAGTTAGGAGACCCGGACTCGACTCCTCGATTTGGTCTCCCACTGGACCCTAGAACCCGGTTACTTGTGCCCTCCTCCTTGGGTCTATCCTAGTGCGGAAAAGTAAATAATATACAAATGGTGACATCATCCGCAACATGGAAGTGCCCCAATAAAAGAATATTACATACAAGCTTTTACATGAATGAAAATGAAAAACACTCATCTCATATAAAAACCCCCGGCTATTCAAACACGACGATCCAATATAACATATCCAGCAACACATAACATCACATGTCATCAACGTAAGTAAATATGCGCATCCCAATTGCCGTTGACATATAGCAACGAAACCGGCGATATCACATATTACACTTACGGTCACAGAAAAGAAAGTGTAAAACTACAACAGTTGGAATCCGCAAACTCTTTAGACATCGCATGCTAAACAAAATGAATTCCTTAGACATCGTATGCCTAACAATTATAAACCCCGCATTTTAGTCTCATTATCGAAAACACTTTTCTATATCAGGTCAGACAATTCAACAAGATTCCCGACATCCAGAACGAATGCTCGTCGCAAACTTTAGTCGACGGCCGCACCCCCGATACCGTCGATGAAGTGACTAAGGCGGAACACCGCTGCCGCGAGCACCCGAACGGATGCGTTTTGGCGACGGGGTTCTCCTACAGTCACTTGGTCGGGGCTATGGGGTGTAGCTGTCTATTAAGTTTATCCAGCGAGTATCCGCGTACGCTACGCGATTGCGACGGACTTTTGATCACATCAAAATTCCGTGGCAACCGATCAAGTGGGACTAAAGTTCTATGTTTATAACATTCATATCAGTTATCTCATAACTACTTGTGGATTCCAATTATTGTATCACATTCCAGATAAATAGAAAATGTTAAACATTCCGATCGATCAATCAAACACCCAAGTTTTCCCGAAACAGCTCAACACGTGAAATAAGTTTAAAAACATTCACTTCGTGCCTCAGTACCAAGGGTCCAGCCGTAGAAGGGTCAAGCCAACGCCTCACATGTGGCACGCCGTACTGCCCCAAACCCTAAGGTTCAAAGGGCAGTTCAAGACGGTCACATAATCGAGTTAAGGTTTGTTCTCTTCTAGAGGGACCATCGCGTTACTTGCACTACTTAGAACGTCTTTATACCACGGAAAAATCCAACACTTGGAAATTTTCGGGCAGGAGGAAAAAGTGGGTATTTATATCCGGTCGAACTTTTTAACATATTCTAAAATTATCCGGAAAACACATAGGCAAAATTAGACAATCCGATCGAATCTCCGAATTCCCAATACAACCCAGAAAAATCAACTCTTGAGTTCAGATTAAAAATTCCCAGGAAAACTAGCACTGCAAACTAGGAATTACTGTGCAAAATTCAAGTGCAGAAGAAACAAAATGGCCGCGGAACCGCCGCACAAGCCATGCTTGGGCCGCGGTTCCGCCGCGCTTTGGTGGAATCAGGCGCACGTGCTTCACAGTAATTCATAAAAAAACCTGCTTAATTTTCTGCATATTTTTAATTCACAAAATTCAACAGTTTTGAAAAATGTACAGAAAGCGATTTTGCAATAGGGTTTCGGTTCGATCGGACTTCTAACTCCGTCTACGCATCGCCTAAGGCTCTAGCTAGGCTCTGATACCACTATAGGGTTCCTGGGCACACACTAGAGGTCTCACAAGACATCAACCATGCCAAATTCAAATTTTTACATGTGCCGAGAAACCCTAATACGGATCGTTGACTAGAGTTTAAGGCGAAACAAGCAACTAGTTAACAACTTAACTAAGAGTGAACGGAAAATACAACCTTTGTAGATCCGGTAGTACACCTCCATAGCTCCGTGACGATGTCTCTTCGCTGCGATCATCGGATCCCGGACTCCGGCGATGGTTTCGTCGGAGAAATGATCGGGCTAGGTTGTTGACTTCGATGCCGAAGATGATCTACGTCGAGGCAACTCAAACTCGAGTTCCGCCTTCACCAAGTAAAGAAACTTGTGAAGACAACACACTCTACTACATGGAAAGTGGTAGAGGATGAAGAAATAGGAAGTGGGTTGACTTTAGATTTGGATTTCTCACTCTTTTGATCATTTCACCATTGGAGGTAGCAAGGTTTCTTCTTCTTGATGAAGATGAAGAAGAAGAAGAAGAATATAATGAGAATGGTGATATGAATAATAAAATCATTTGACCTTATCATATTGCAACCTTGGGTTAGTTTTAACTCTTGTAGAGAGCAAACCCTAGTTTAGCTAATGGTTAGGTTTAAATAGAAAACAAAATGGTTACTAATTCAAAGCTTCATGAAGCTTCTACAAAAGACAAAATTAGCAACCATTTCATTTTAGCCAAAAGGAATAAAGAAAATAAACAAAATGAATAAATGAATGATTTAAAACCATAACCATTAACTTAAACATGGTTCCAATCAAACATACACCCAAGTTTGCATGTATCATCAAACATGATACAAACTAGTGCACAAAACTATATCATATATATACAATGTGCACATCAAGTGAGAAAATCCATCTTAAGTGAACCAATAATAGTTAATGTAAAGTAATATATCAAATATATAATTATACATTAAATCATTAAATCAACACTTGATTTAACGATCCGGTCATATCTCATATAACCGACTAATATCAATAGTAACAACTTATCGAATCAACACTTGATCCGATAATCCGGCTATATCGCATATAACCGATCAATGTTACAAATCGCGAGAATCGAATCCAGTATCTCATACTGGTATTATTATCGGTCCCGCACATATCTCATATGCGCTCCTATTTCGTTTTGCTTGAGCCAGGAAACCTCTGTGTAGGACTCTAAAGACTCGTCAATATGCCGGCAGCAGGTGGTGATTATATCAAACACCCACAAGCTGCAAGTGGTCTGCTAAACGTAACGGCCACCCGGGTATTGAGCGATCAGAAGATCAACGAGCAAGCCCGCTCACACTCCTGTGAATCCAACCAGCAACACTTACCGTACTGTCCGGTCTGATCGTCTGATATGTCGCATATCTCGCCTAGGGGTGGTAAACGTCAGACCCCAATAGCTCGATAAGTCGTGTCGATATGAGGTCTATAACAGTTCGAGAAACTACTGGTAACACTTAACAGTAAATCTCAGCAACCCTGGCCAGGGATTTCCGGTTATAGCCAATCGAACACAGCAAAACATCAACTCCCTATACCGGGAGAGACGAATCCCCTCCTATCGCTCATTGCCTCCATGTGATTCGGGACTGTACCCAAAAACCATCGTTTTGCACGCCCTCTTGGACGTGGTAAGGTGGAAATCAAAGCACAGTGGGAATCACACAAGACTCTATGACGATCTCGGGTCTACAGACTACTCTGTACCAGTGTCACCTGAGAACTGCCATCTGACGTAAGGTATAATACCATCTGGGAGTTCTCGGCGAGTCCGTCCAGTGTACCCAGTCTCCACTGAGCACCCGTATATCATCTCTGATGTCAAACACCAATGGATATGGGATCATCCATCGCCCATCTGTATGGGTCGAGAAGGTATACGCTAGTCTACTCTGGTATATCGATGCCCCGTCTCGATACACCCACGACTAGGGACCTTGAAGGATGTACTTTTGGACTACCATGTCCCCACTAGTATGATCCGCATCATAGTCCAGGTAGTCAAGTACACATCCTAAGGGCTTTACCAACATGTAACAGAGAGACAATCAGTGTACACGTTAAGACAAAGAGCAACCAGATAGCATACTATCATGTCGAGCAAGAAAGTCCTCCCTATATATGTCCCAGCATCCACTACAATATACATCCTATGTATAGTATTGGCCTCTAGGGCATACATATAACTAACATATGTTTCATCAAGAAGACATATCCGTACCTTGAAAAGTCATCCGTAAAAGTAATGAAGTAAGAAAAACCGCTTCGTGCATGCGTAGACATTGGACCGCACACGTCGCTGTGTACGAGTCCCAAGAGCTCGCTCGCTCTTTCTCCGTGTCCAGTGAACGGTGTCTTTGTCATCTTTCCTTTGAGACAGGATTGACAAGTTGCATAAGATTGATATTCGAACGGATCCAAATATCCTTCTGTATGTAACTTAGTCAACCTTCTCTCATTGATGTGACCTAGTCTACAATGCCATAAGAAAGCCTGATTGATATCAGGTGACTTTCTTTTGTGCGTATTCTGGACGTTGAAAATCTGTGGTTGGTTTAATACGTATATACCGTTGCTTAATGTACCTGACCCAATCAGAACTTGATTAAGGTGAATGTCCACAACATTACTTACAAATGCAAATTCATAACCTTCTTTAGATAATAAAGATACAGAAATGATATTACAAGTTGCATTTGGTACAAAATAACAACCACGCAAAACCAAAAAATATCCATCTGACAAACCCAGGGATAGTCCCCCACGGCCTCAGCATCCATGCTAGCTCCGTTTGCAACTCTGAGGGTCATGTCACCTGCTTTCAAAAACCTACGCTTTCTCAACGCCCGCAAAGAATTACATATATGAGATCCTGATCCGGTATCCAATACCCAGGAAGTAGAGTTTATTGATAGACAGTTTTCAATAACATACACACCTGAAGCTGAAGCCGCAACCTGCTTCAGATCCTGTGTCCTGGCTTTCCAAGCCCTGCAATCCTTTTTCCAGTGTCCACTCTTGTGACAGTAAAAGCACTCTTCTTTCCCCACAAGCTTCCCTGCTATCTTTGTTGCTTTTGTCTTTCCCTTCGTATCCAGTTTACTGACACCGCCCCTTGGTTTGGCGGGGGCTTTCCTCTTCTTTCCCTTGGCTTTCGCCTTGGATTTAGAAGAGGAAGATCCTCCTACAAACAAAGTGGATGTCTCCGTACCCTTTTGTAGGGTGCCCTCAGCAGTCCTCAACATGTTCAGAAGCTCGGGAAGTTCAACCTCTTTTCCATGCATGTTGAAGTTCAGGATGAACTGGGCGTAAGTGGAAGGAAGGGACTGGAGAATCAAGTCCGTATAGAGTTCATTCTCCAATGTGGTCCCAAGGTCCGCGAGCTCCTCAATGTAGCCAATCATCTTAAGCACGTGTTCCGCTACCGATGATCCGACGGCCAATCTTGCCGAAAATAACTTCTTCGACACTTCGTATCTTACGATACGACATTGCTCTCCATACAGTTCTTTTGTATGGAGAAATATGGATTCAAGGTCCATATTCTCATGCCTCCTCTGATGTTCGTTGTCCATCGAGGCAAGCACGAGGCACTTGGCTTTCGCGCTGTCTAGTTCCCAGGTCTTATAGATTTCCTTATCTACGACACTGGTTTCGGGACCTGGGACATGGGGAGCTTTGGTGGTAAGAAGATACCCCAACTTGTCATAAGTGATTGCCATCTTGACATTCCTGAGCCAATCTTTGTAGTTTGGCCCTGTCAGTATGTTTTTATCTAGTAATAACTTAAGTCCGGTCATCTTGAATGGTCGCTGCAATTAGGAGAGAGAAAAGAAACACTCAGCATGACGCTCTTGCAAGTTTAGAGTGGTTTTTAGTTTGTCTAAACAGGATGGCTCCCACTGTCTCTCGAATCCCTCCTCAAACCATAAAGGAAGAATTAATCGGGATCAATCCCACCGCACAATACTTGCTTAACTGTTCAGCCAGGCTAGTGTCGGTACTTCGAGGGAGGTTTTCCAACGCTTTCGCGAAGTTCCTTAATTTAAGAACCTCTTTTCCCTCGGGGCGTAGCCCCGCTAACACCTTTCTAGACACCTACTAGGTTTATAGCATTGATCGTTTAGTAAGAAATTTCCCGAGGAGTAGCATATACTCACAGTAGGATCGGGATCCAAATATCATTGCGTGACAAAACTGAAGAAATCCTACCAGAATCATCACACTCCAAATGGTATGCAGTGCTAGCAAGTTTCAGTACTTATGAAACTCCCGATGTCATTTTTGCCCCATGCTCTTATGACCTTGACTTTGGCCAACAAATCATAAGTCACATGTCAAGTTCTACCCGTCATTATCCAGGTTAATTTGAACCCACCCGTACCTACCCTTGACTTTGGCCAACAAGGCAGTACGACTGTTCCAAATCAACGCATCTATCTATGCTACACATGAATATCCAATGGCTACCAATCACTGTGCCTTGACTTTGGCCAACAAACATAGCTTGAATACTATTGACTATTCATGTGAAATGACGGAGGGCTACGAATGGTTTTGGCTAAACCGTGAACGTAGTGAACTTGATATAATCGATGGAACGAGATAGCTTTTAAAAGGAGTGGCTCAATCTCCGCATTTAAAAGTTTAGTTTTGAAAAGAACCGAGTGGTTTTCAAAGTGTTCCAATCGACTTTTTCTTGGTTTATTTTCTTGCATTAGTTCTTTTAATGCGTCCCATCAATTAATCCTACCATTGCAGTAAACAACTAAAATATGACATACGCTTATGCCATTCGCATTCGCCACGGGGCCCCGTCATCACCCGTTAGGGTACTTAACTAACGACAGAGCGGGGGCTGTGCTAGCGCCGCTGTAAAACATAAGCAACGCCTAAATAGTTATTATATATAAATATATAGCAATGATAGACATTACAGATCACAGATGAATACATTGGATATACTAGGAATCCGCAATCCGTTTGAGCCTGCAACGAAAAGCGGATTACACGGTCGCGGTGAATAGCCAATACCCCACCCAAGACCCCTACGGGTGCGGCAAACTACCCGCCAAGTACCCGAAGCGAAGCAACCTCCCTCAACTCCGTGAGTAGGCCACTCGGCACTTCGAGATACCCGGTAGTTTGTGCACCCCTCCATGGGTCTACCCTAGGAGCAAAAACAGTAAAAAGAATTATACAATGACGGCAACAACCCCGACCCGGTTGTGCGGCCATACAAATATTATTACATCAATTTACATATTACATGAATGAAAGAAAAAGAAACACTCATCTCACATCCACCCCGGCTATTCACCCGCGACAATCCAACGCATTCATATACACATACCATCATCAAACACAGATCACAGATATGTATAACCCCCACTAATCGACATATAGCGATCAGCCGACGTTCAATACATAAAAACATCACAGATATAACCGATTAGTCAAAGTATAGTGAAGTTCGATCAAAAATACGGATATATAGGCCCCCAAATACAAATTTCTTTTCTGGAAAATCTGGGCTGAAATAAACCATCTCAAAAATCCCAAAACCACAACCTAAAAACACTGCACCAAACTCGGTCATGAGCCGAGTCAAAACGGCTGCGGTTCCGTGGCAAATGTATACCCATTGCTGCAGAACCGCGGCTCTTTGAAGGGATCACTCGACCGTTTTTGGTGGGCTTTTTCACAAAACCCTGAGATGATTTTTGGAGTATGACCTTTTATTTTTAGAGCAGAAAAAATTTTAACAGAAACTTAGGGTTTTGCATGTCGTAGTTTTGCGATTTTTCCGATCGAACTTCTATACACTTTACTACCTAGCTAGTTTATGTTTAGTTAGGCTCTGATACCACTGTAAGTCCACGTTGCCGACCCCGGTTCTTGCGGGGAGGCGGAAACAGTATAAAAATCAAATTTTTAGCGCACTAGGCAACATGGACTAACAAAAATCGGGATCTTTTCTAAACAAAACTAGCTACCAAGCTAAAGAGAGTTAGCTACTCGGAAAAGATGTTATACCTCACTTGAACTCCTTCTTCTTGAAACCTTTCTAGAGGTTGGATGGTGCTTTCCTCGTCGCCTTCTTTAGTCAAAGATGGATCTACCTGAGGGTTCAACCTTGGGCTCCTTTCTCGAACTTTGAGAGAACTAAGGTCTTTGGCTTGCTAGACCTTCAACCCTAGAGTGAGTAGAGAGTGGTTTAGGGTATTTTTATCTCAAGAAGAGGTTTCTCAACACATGAGAGTGAATCTCCTTGAACTAGAAGAGGAGGAGGAAGAAGAGAGGAGAGAGAGTGAATATGATAGAATGAAATGGTTTTTACAACCATAACAAAATATAAGTGATTTATCAAAATAATATTAATCAAAAATGAAAAGGTGATGGTTAGTTTGAATAGACCATTATCATATCACCATAAATGATTTTGCAAAGATCAAAGAGCATCTAAAAAGCTAATGATGATGGTCAAAGTTTCAAACCTAGTCAACTAGTCAACCTTGGTCAACAAGTCAACAAGCCCAACCATGACACAATTTCATTTAATTAATATTATTAATTGATAAATCACAAGATCATTAGGGTTTGGAAAAAGACGACTGTCAACTGTGCATACACACCCGTTCCAAAACCCCAATGAAAAATCTCTTCCTCTGCCTCAATCAACTGTGCATACACACCCGCGTTCATGTTCGAGGAACACGAACACAAAGAGATAAAACCAATCCCAAACCATATACTAGGATCCGGCTTAAACCAAAGCCCGCTAGTATAAGCTGTCCGGACAACAAACGTGCACAAGTGCGCGGATGTGAACGAACCCTGTCGCAAAACCATGCGACCTCTACTCATTTTGCCCAAGGGCGAATAGCCCTCTGTGTGGGACTCTAAAGACTCGACACTATGCAGGCAGTGGGTTTAACCACAGACCGCAAGCGGCACTAGCTGTACGTAACGGTCCCCAGGTAGATGCCGACAAATAGACTGACGAGGTGAACCCCATCTGAACTCCTACTGAGCCTGAATGTGACAGTCTCCGTATAGTCCGGTCTGTTCATCAGATACATCGCATGGAGGGCCTAGGGGGCCGGTAAACTTCAGTCCCCTAATAGCGGTACAAGTCGTGTCGGAGTGAAGCCCAGAACACCCTGAGATAACACTGAAAACCTACCAGTATATCTCGCTTGCCCTGGCCAGGGACTACTCGTGTAATGGCTCTCCTAGACACAGCGCGATGTCAACCCCCAATACCGCGAGAGACGAATCCTGTCTAACCGTCACTGCCTCCAAGTGCTTCGGGACTGCACCCAACTACTACCTGTTTGCACGACTCCTTTGAGCCATGGTAGGGTAGTAATCAAAGTGCAGTGGGAATACACTCGAGGCGAAGTGACAGTGTCAAGTCAGCGGACTAAGCTGTACTCATGTCACATGGGAACTGATAACTGACGATAGGTATAATACCAACCATCAGTTCCCAACGAGTCCTGTCCAGTGTACTCGTAGCCTAACGAGCACCCGCATACTATCTCAAGTACGACGTACTGACGGCTGTGGGACAGACCGCCTTCCGCACTGGGATGAGAAGAGCATACGCTAGTCTATTCCGGAGTATCGATGCCCTATCTCGATAATCCCATGACTAAGGATGTGCTTGTAGATTACCCAGCCCCCACGAGTGTGACTGCCATCACAACGCTGGTAATCAAGCGAAGATCCTAAGGGCTCTATTAATGTGTATAGATAATATGCAAAAAGAAACACATGTACACATTAAAGTAGAAACAAACCAAGTAGCATACTACCATTTTGAGCAAGATTGTATATACAACTGTGAATATCCCAAGCTTCCATTAAATAATATACAAACTAGTATGATACAGTAATGGCCTCTAGGGCATATACACTAACACAAGCATCCATTACAATATACATCATATGTACAGTAATGGCCTTTAGGGCATACATATAACTAACACAACCATGCCCGATTCAAAATTTAGACGTGCTGAACAACCCTAACCAAGATCTTTAAACTAGAGATTAGGCGAAACAAAGCATGTTAAACACTTTAACATCTTAGAGTTTGGGATTGCAACCTTTTAGTCCGGTCCTTCGCTTCATAAGCTCCGTGTTGAGGTCCCTTCGCTGTGATCATCATATACCCGGACTTTAGAGAGGCTCCACGAAGAGAATGATGCAAACTTGCTTCCGATCTTCGATAACTAAGATGATCTACCTTGAAGTTTCTTTAACACAAGCTCTCACTCACAAATGAAGTGAACACCCTAATCTAAATGGCTAGGATAGATTAGGATGATGAAGTAGGATTTTAGCTCTCATTTATTTTCATAATCTCACACTAATCCATCACAAAAACCAAAGCTAGAAAGCATTGCAAAGAGAAAGAAGAAGAAGATGAATGAATAATTCCATTTGTGATGAATAATGAATTGTTATGATAACTACAAATGCAACCGTGGTTGACCAAAGAAAAGGCTAACCAAAGTAGAGAGTTAACTAGGGTTAAAGGGTGTGGGTTGGGTTAGGAAATATCTCACAAAATATCTTTGCAAGAAACAAAGTAAAAGCTTCTAGAAGCTTCTAGAAAAGTTTAACCCAAATCAAACCCTAACCATGATTAATCTCCACTAACCTTGTTGCATTAGTAATCATAACTTGTTACAATATTATATATCACATATATAATATATTTTTGTAACAAAAGAAAATAATACAATTAACATATATCGCATATATATCAATGTATTACCCGAGTGAGAAAAAGAATCTTTTAGTGAGCTTATATTAGTTAATGTAATTTAATATATCAAATATATAATTATACATTAAATTATCGAATCAACACTTGATCCGATAATCCGGCTATTTCACAAATAACCGACTAATATAATCTGTATCAGTTCAACACTTGATCCGATGACCCGGCTATATCACATATACCCGGCTGATATCTCATATCGTGAAAATCTAATAGGGTATCACATACACGCATTGTTCTCGGTCCCGAACATATCACATTTGTGCTCCTACTCCGTTTTTCCTGAGCCAAGAAACCTCTGTGTAGGACTCTAAAGAATCGTCAATACGCTGGCAGTAGGTGATGATCATATCAAACACCCACAAGCTGCAAGCGGTCAGCTAAACGTAACAGCCACCCAGGTATTGAGCAATCAGAAGATCAACAAGCAATTTTGTACATTCTCCTATGAATCCAGTCGGTAACACTCCCTTACAGTCCGGTCTCTTCGTCTGATATGTCGCATATCTCGCCTAGGGGTGGTAAACGTCAGACCCCAGTAGCTTGATAAATCGTGTCGATATGAGGTCTATAACAGTTCGAGAAACTACTGATAACACTTACCAGTAAATCTCAGCAACCCTGGCCAGGATTTCCAGTTATAGCCAATCGAACACAGCGCAACATCAACTCCCTATACCGGGAGAGACGAATCCCCTCCTATCGCTCATTGCCTCCATGTGATTCGGGACTGTACCCAAAAGCCACCTTTTTGCACGCCCTCTTGGACGTGGTATGATGGAAATCATAGCACAGTTGGAATCACACAAGACTCTATGACGATCTCGGGTCTACAGACTAACCTGTACCAGTGTCACCAGAGAACTGCCATCTGACGTGAGGTATAATACTGTAACGCTTTGAAATTCGTTTAGGTTAATTTCGCGTTAGTTAGTATTGATGCGTGTTTTTCATAAAAACCCGAAAATTTTAATTTCATTTTTAGACTCGAATAAACCAATTTTAATTGTAATGAGAGGTGTTTATATATATATATGGGGTTTATTAGTTATAATTTAGCTTGTGTTCACCTTAATTAGAGTTTTTCTTAATTACTTCCTTAAGCTAGGTTTAGTGTACACATGCACACTTATTTTTTTTGTAACCATTTTCCTTTCTCCTTGCATGGTTTATATCCCTAAATAAACCAAGTCAACCCTTTCTTTTTAAATTTTAAATGAAGAATGGGAGGTATGGGGGTTAGGTGAAGTGAGGCTTGACCTTTTGACCACATCTCTCTCTCTCTCTCATTTCTCTCTTTTCCTCTCATTTCTGCTCCCAGCAGAGAAGCAGCAGCTGCATCATCATCATCATCATCATCATCATTCCCTTCTCATTTTTCTTCTCTTTTGATTCATATTCAAACCCTACACAAAAGCCCCTTTTTACTTCACAAAAACCTTGGAAAAATGGATTCTTTGTGGACTTTGGTGGCAAGTCGGTGCATTTGAGGGCAAGGGCTGGAAAATTGAGTTCCCTAGGATCTTTTGAAGGTATCAAACTCACCCTTAACACCTTAGATCATAACCTATAGTTTTGTTAGCTAAAAATCGTGTTTTGTGCTTTTTAGTGCTAATGAAGGGGGATTAGTGAAGTTTTTGTTAAGTTAGCATTTCTATGGCTTGTTTAGCTTAGTGATGTGTTGTTAGTGTTGTTTTAACTTAAGATTTGCTTCAGGTTTCACCAAATCCCCTTAATGTATCGATTTAGTGTTAAATTGACTTTTTTAACTAGGTTTTGGGTTCTGTGTGATCTGCTTGTGACCCGATGGCTTCAAGAGAAAATTGTATTTACTGGCGCATGTACACTAGGTTTAGAGAACACACACAGAGAACGGGAGCACAACTCCCGAGGTGGGCCGCCGGAATATTCATTCTGGCCGCAAATTGCGGCCAGATGGGGGACCTGGGTTTTGGGGTTTGCTGTGTGGGTGTCTGCTACTATTTTAAGACTTATGGTATATGCAACTTTGTAAAATTCTATCTGTTGAAAAATCTGGAACCATTTACCCTATTTTCCTATACTTTAAACTTTCGCGACACGTGTGATACGTGTGTCGGTTTAGGGTTTTTTGTGTATCGCGACGTGTCGGGGTAGCTTCAGGCGCGTAATCACCCGTTTGAGCGTATCGCACACACACGTGTTTGGTTCGCGACGCGGGTTTCTCGTTTGGCTTTAATGTCGCGTTTTTGTAGATGTTAGCTTATGTGTATTAATTTGTGAAATTCTAGGTTCGCAAGCAAGCACGACGGAAGCCGCGAAGAGGGGGAAACAAATCGTCGGCTACACTTAGCACAACCAGTTTAGTAGATTTAACATCTACGGGGAAATCGCCCGTATGGCGTTAAGCGTCAGGGCTTGATAGGCTATAGTAGTTGCATATTTGCATCCATATACCTTAATTGCATACTGTAGTTCCTGCTATATATATATGTATATGAACTTAGAATTAATAACACACCGCACGGTTACTAACGGTTCATGTTGCACGAGCACTAATCTGCCTGTACACACACACCGTTAGTAATTGCCATGACACTCACATTATAGAATTGCCATGAACAATATATTATAGCTCACCAGATATATGATGTGACATGATTATGCTACTTGTGCACATACTCATTTGCATATCCAGACTTATGCATATTCAAACTGTACCACCTAGATAAGCTGATTTTTGGTAAAAACTGGGGACCGCATGATACCTTTTAAAAACTGAATTTACATAAAGAGCGGTTTCTCCCTTTTACTTTACAGTACGACTTCTAATGCATATGTTATATCTCATTGATTTGCGCATTGGCTTTGGATTTCATGTGATTTTTGGATTTGAGGACCGTGGGGTTAATTAAGAAAATATGCACTGTTTTGAAAACCCGGTTCCTCTTGATATGATATTTTAGTGCATCCACCATACGTTTTATCGGTTATGAGACATGTGACATGTGAACCCGAATCGAGGAGCTAGACGAGGCCGATTACGGGTACATGGTGGACCCGGTATGGTACCCCGAGGCAAGAAAGGGATGCTGTGTATACAGACGGTGAGCCTGGCAGAGGGACTACTACCTACCGGTGATTGGTTGGACCTGGCGGTTATCCGGAGGATACTGAACAGAGTCGATAGATGGATATGGGATGACCCGTACTGCTGGGGCCGAGGTCCGAATCCGCAGACGGAGCCTGTGGGCCGATCCGGACTGACGGAGCCCGATATATGAGGATTTGCGTGTCGATGCTGGACACGATTATTTCATGATATTTTGAGTGCTGATGTTGGGCACTCGTGATTCTCAGAGATTTACAGGATTTGAGAGCCGGTGAGGATGACGGCGCCTGAGTTTTATTGGGATTTAGGTGTATTGATGGACACCGATTATATTTTCCACGTTGACATTCCGTGTAGATGTTATTTTATCCCATGCTCGACATTCATTATTTTGCAACTCATCCTGTAGTCATAGTACCTGATAGAGTACTCTGCATGATTATTGCACATCCTGCTCATCGCATATAAATATTATCCCCTGGCATATGTTAGAGTAGCGCAGTACGTGCATACTCGTGATTACCTTTATATGTTATCTATATTCACGAGTTGGCAACTCACCCCCGTTGTGCCACAGGGTTTGCAGGTTTCCCCTCAGAGTATTCGCAGCAGGCTGCCTTCTTGTATCTTTTTGGCTACAGGTACCACTACAGTTGGTGCGTGAGCTGTTTTGCTGTTAGGTGGGTTGTGGCATCCGGTTATTTCCATTGTTTACATAATTTTGTATCTAGTATTCTCCATCTACCTTTATATGTATTTGACTTAGAGACCAGTGTGAGGACGATGATGTATATTATTTGTATTCTGGTGTCGAGCTCGTGTGAGCCGACTTTATTTATGCAGTTTTATCATTTGTGATGTTTTTCACTTATTGCTCAGTTCTTCGCTACGGCGTCGTATATTACTCTTGTGGTGATTGTTTCCGCCGTTGGGCGTGATTGCTCCCGTTTGGGATGCTTTATTATATTGTTATCATTTTACTCATATCATGTCTTGTACCCGATTTCGGGGTTAGCTTTACAAAGGAAATGCTGCCAAAATTTTTAAGAAAATAACTTGCACTTTAAAGAATGTTACTAAACAACTTAAGTTTTCCCAAATGTTTTTAGACAAATGTTTTCAACACTCACTTCTTTTAATGGTTTGATTTCTGGGTTTCGGCTTACTTAGTCACGTTACGCCTGTAGACGTTACGTGGTTAAGTGCCGGTCGCGGGTCGAATTTCGGGTCGTGACAAAGTTGGTGTCAGAGCGTAGGTTTTACCTTTCGGAGTGTAGGATGACCCTGGTATGATGGAGTAGGTAGCTGAAGCAGAGTAGCGTAGCGTGTGTATGTTTCGCGGCATACTCACGACACGGTACTTCTCCTAAGTGACCTTAGGACTTATTGATTAAATTCCTTCATGAGTATATACATTCTTGCGATTCGATTTCCGTATCCTTATCGAATCCTATTTTCTTTTCAGCCATTATGCCGCCAAAGATTACGAGGGCGCAGAGAGCGGCCGCGAAAGCCGAGATTCGAGTTGACTCGTCCGAGACGAGGACTGATCCGGGCAGTACACCGGTTGTACCCGAGCAGGTTGTTCCTCCTACAACAGATCAGGTCGCCATGCTAGGGGCTGGCATGCAGGAGATGCGCCAGACGATGGGATCCTGTATGTAGGAGATGCGCCAGATGATGGGATCGCTAGTTGAGACACTTCGAGCATAGCGACCAGAGGTAGTTCCACCCGTTGCAGGGACCATGATGGTACCCGCAGTATAGGCAGTTGCCCCTGCAGCTACTGAGGTCATTACGATATCGCTATCAAAGTTTATGACGCTGAAGCCTCCAGTCTTCACAGTCACCGATGCAGCCGCGGACCCACAGTCTTTCATTGATAGGATGGCCCGGATATGCGTTCCCTCAGATGCTCAAATGCGAGATGGATAGAGTTCGCGAGCTTTCGCCTGGAAGGTCTTGCGCAGAAATGGTGTGAATCGGTCGAGAAAGGCAGAGCAACAGGTCATCCTCTTATGACCTGGACCGAGTTTGTGACGGTATATCTAGCCCGATTCTTTCCCTAGAGTGTCAGGGATGCCCGAGCGCGCAGATTCGAGTCTTTACGCCAGACGCCAGAGATGACAGTGGCAGAGTACGATGTACTATTTACCGAGCTGTCAGTTTACGCTCCATACCTAGTGGCTATTGAGGAGATGCGAGTCTAGAGATTTGTCCGAGGCTTGCTTACACCACTGTTCCTTACGATCAGCGCCCATCATTAGGAGACTTATGCAGCAGCTGTAGACGCAGCCTTATTAGTCGAGGAGCCCCTTGCTGAGACTTCGGTAGTTTCAGAGCCGAAGAGAGTTCGTGCGGATACTCCGGCACAGAGACAGCCGTTTAGGCGCCGCTACAGGTTCTGTTCAGGTACGGGGGTTAGCGGGGGATCGGGACGAGGTCATCTTTTCCGCACTTATCCCCAGGAGGGTCAGCCGGCACCATCTAGATGTTTCCGATGCGGGAGTTCTTATCATCGTGTTTGAGATTGTCCTGAGATACCCCGGAGGGAGGCAACAGTACCGCATGTCACATTACCACCTTCACCACCCTGGATGGTGTTGCCTATTGTACCTGCTATTGCTCCGTGCCAGTTTCATGCACAGAGAGGTCGTGGTCGTGGAGTATTTGCTCATAGAGGATGAGGTGACCGAGACAGAAGACAGCTAGCTGCCGGCAGGGGACAATCAGTCGCAGTTGGAGGACAGGCGCGGGTTTTTGCTTTGACACATCAGGACGCGCAGGCGTCCAATGTGGTTGTCTCAGGTATCCTTTCAGTATGTTCTGTTGATGCACACATGTTGTTTGATCCGGGATCCACGCACTCGTACGTTTCCACACACTTCGTGCCGAGTTTGGGTAGAGAGTCCGGTTTGCTTGATCAGCCACTTATTGTGACCACCCCTATGGGAGAGTCGTTTGTTGCTAGGCACGTGTTCCGATCCTGTGTTGTCCGTATTGGCGAGAGAGAGTTGCCCGTCGACTTGATTCTTCTTGAGATGTTAGACTTCGACGTTCTTTTGGGCATGGATTGGTTAGCCACGTGCTATGCATCCGTGGAGTGTCGCGAGAAGACAGTTAGATTCTGTTTTCCCAGCGAGTCGGCTTTTGTTGTACAGGGGGACCGCGGTGCCGCCCCTCACAGATTGATTTCTTCTTTTCGTGCTGGATAGCTTTTAAGGAAGGGATGTCAGGGATTTCTCGCCTATGTTTGCGATACTAGAGCTACAGTGGTTCTGTTGGATCAGGTTCCAATTGTTAGCGAGTTCCCTGATGTGTTCCCTGACGAGCTTCCTGGGCTACCGCCTGAGCGCGACATTTCCTTCTGTATTGATTTGATTTCCGACACGGGGCCTATTTCTATACCGCCTTATCGGATGGCCCTGATGGAACTTAGAGAATTGAAGGGTCAGTTGCAATATTTGCTGGATAAGGGACTTATTCAACCCAGTGTGTCTCCTTGGGGTGCTCCAGTCCTGTTTTTCAAGAAGAAGGACGGCAGTTTGCATTTGTGTATCGACTACCGCCAGCTGAACAGGGTTACAGTGCGGAACAGGTATCCTTTGCCACGCATCGACGACTTTTTCGACCAGCTTCAGGGGGCAGGATACTTTTCGAGGATCGATTTGCGATCAAGCTACCATCAGTTGCGGGTTCGACAGGAGGACATTCCGAGGACAGATTTCTGCACGCGCTACGGCCATTATGAGTTTTTGGTGATGTCGTTCGGACTCACCAATAACCCAGCAGCATTCATGGACTTGATGAACCATATTTTCCGGCCGTATCTTGATCTATTCATTGACGATATTTTGGTGTATTTCCAGAGCAGAGAGGAGCACGAGCAGCACCTGCGGATCACACTGCAGACCTTAAGGGAGCACCAGCTTTTCGTAAAATTCTCCAAGTGTGCATTCTGGCTGGACAGCGTAGACTTCTTGGGTCACGTGATTACACGAGATGGTATATGTGTAGACCCGAGGAAGATCGAGGCCGTTCAGGGTTGGCCCAGACCCACATCAGTTATGGAGATCCGCAGCTTTCTAGGGTTGGCCGGTTACTACAGGCGATTTGTGCAGGACTTCTCTCGTATTGCTGCACCTTTGACCGGGTTGACCCGGAAGGGAGTTCCGTTCAATTGGACAAAGGAGTGCGAGCACAGTTTTCAGCAGCTATGGAATCGATTGACTACGGCGCCAGTGTTATCATTGCCTTCAGGATCAGGAGGATTTGTGGTCTATTGTGATGCTTCTCGAGTGGGGCTAGGGTGCGTATTGATGCAGCATGACAGGGTGATCGCGTATGCTTCACGGCAGCTGAAGAAAAATGAACAGAACTACCCCACTTACTATTTAGAGATGGCTGCAGTGGTCTTTGCACTTAAGATCTGGCGACATTACCTATACGGCGAGTCGTTCCAGATATTCACTGATCACAAGAGCTTAAAGTATATATTTCAGCAGCGAGACCTGAATCTTAGACAACGTCGTTGGATTGAACTAGTAAAGGACTACGATTGTGAGATCTTGTATCACCCGAGCAAGGCGAATGTAGTAGCGGATGCTTTGAGTGGGAGGCCCGGGGGCAGTCTATCTTGTTTGAGCGCAGTGCAGAGGCAGTCGTCGGCAGATTAGCAGATCTTATGCGACAGCCGAGTGCAGTTCGAATTTACACCGATCGGAGGACTGATTGTGCATGTTCGTGCATGCCCACAGTTGCTTGATCGTATACACGAGGCACAGTACAGTGATGACCGTTGTTCAGAGATCATACCACAGATTGGACAGGGCAGATTTTTCGAGTTCGTGATCGATGATCAGGGGATACTGCAATTTGGGACTAGACTGTGCGTACCAGATGCTGAGGGACTGCGGCGGAGATTCTTGAGGAGGCGCATCGATCGGTGTACATTGTTCATCCGGGTTCTACCAAGATGTACCATGATATGAGAGATGTTTACTGGTGGGACGGAATGAAGAGGGACATCGCAGATTTCGTGTCGAGGTGCCTGACTTGTCAGCAAGTCAAGGCCGAGCACCAGAGGCCCGCGGGAGAGCTACAACCGTTATCCATTCCGGAGTAGAAATGGGAGAAGATTTCTATGGACTTCATTGTGGGTCTACCCAGGACTAGTTGAGGGTATGTCTCCATCTGGGTGATCGTGGATCGTTTGACGAAAGCGGCTCACTTCCTGCTGGTGAAGACGACTTTCAGATTTGCTCAGTATGCCCAGATATACATTGACGAGATTGTACGACTGCATGGAGTCCCGACGTGTATCGTGTCCGACAGAGGCACCCAGTTTACCAGCCAGACTATGGCAGAGGCTTCAGGAGGCTTTGGGCACCCGCTTGAGTTTCAGCACAGCATTTCATCCGCAGACTGACGACCAGTCAGAGCGGACTATTCAGACTCTCGAGGACATGCTCCGAGCGTGCGTCTTAGACTTCGGAGGTTTCTGGGATCATAATTTACCCTTAGTAGAGTTCTCCTACAACAACAGTTTCCAGGAGACTATTCAGATGGCACCATTCGAGGCTCTATATGGTAGGAGGTGCAGATCGCCCGTCTGTTGGATAGAACTCAGCGAGAGCAGTATCTTAGGGCCGCAGATTGTTGAGGAGATGACCACGAAGATCCAGTTGATTCGCGATATGATGAGAGCAGCCCAGAGCAGGCAGAGATCTTATGCGGAAAGTCGTCGGCGCAGACTTGAGTTTTCTGTTGGTGATCATGTTTTCTTGAGGGTCTCCCCAATGAAAGGTGTGATGAGATTTGGAAAGAAGGGGAAGCTTAGACCCAGATACGTGGGCCCCTTCAAGATCCTCGAGCGTGTTGGTGCAGTTGCGTATCGGTTAGCCCTTCCGTCCAGTTTCCCCGATGTGCACCCTGTGTTTCAAGTTTCGATGCTCCGCAAGTATCTTCATGATCCTTCGCATGTGATTCAGCACCCTACGATCCAGCTGGAGCGCGGCCTTTCTTTTGCAGAGCAGCCGGTGGTCATCTTGGATCGACAGGTGAAGAAATTGAGGTTGAAGGATATACCGTCAGTCAAGGTCCTTTGGCATGACCCGAGCAGCGAGGAGGTCACTTGGGAGGCCGAGAGCGAGATGAGGAAAAAATATCCCCATCTCTTCGAAGGTACGCGTAGATAGATTTTATTTTTTAATTTGGGGACCGAATTTCTGTAAGGGGGTTGATTGTAACGCTTTGAAATTCGTTTAGGTTAATTTCGCGTTAGTTAGTATTGATGCGTGTTTTTCATAAAAACCCGAAAATTTTAATTTCTTTTTTAAACTTGAATAAACTAATTTTAATTGTGATAAGAGGTGTTTTTATATATATGTGGGGTTTATTAGTTATAATTTAGCTTGTGTTCATCTTAATTAGAGTTTTTCTTAATTACTTCCTTAAGCTAGGTTTAGTGTACACATGCACACTTATTTTTTTTGTATCCATTTTCCTTTCTCCTTGCATGGTTTATATCCCTAAATAAACCAAGTCGACCCTTTCTTTTGAAATTTTAAATGAAGAATGGGAGGTATGGGGGTTAGATGAAGTGAGGCTTGACCTTTTGACCACATCTCTCTCTCTCTCTCTCATTTCTCTCTTTTCCTCTCATTTTTGATCCCAGCAGAGAAGAAGCAGCTGCATCATCATCATCATCATCATTCCCTTCTCATTTTGCTTCTCTTTTGATTCATATTCAAAACCCTACACAAAAACCCCTTTTTACTTCACAAAAACGTTGGAAAAATGGCTTCTTTGTGGACTTTGGTGGCAAGTCAATGCATTTGAGGGCAAGGGCTGGAAAATTGAGTTCCCTAGGATCTTTTGAAGGTATCAAACTTACACTTAACACCTTAGATCATAACTTATAGTTTTGTTAGCTAAAAATCATGTTTTGTGCTTTTTAGTGCTAATGAAGGGGGATTAGTGAAGTTTTTGTTAAGTTAGCATTTCTATGGCTTGTTTAGCTTAGTGATGTGTTGTTAGTGTTGTTTTAACTTAAGATTTTCTTCAGGTTTCACCAAATCCCCTTAATGTATCGATTTAGTGTTAAATTAACTTTTTAAACTAGGTTTTCGGTTCTGTGTGATCTGCTTGTGACCCGATGGCTTCAGGAGAAAATTGTATTTACTGGAGCATGTACACTAGGTTTAGAGAACACACACAGAGAACGGGAGCACAACTCCCTAGGTGGGCCGCCGGAATAATCATTCTGGCCGCAAATTGCGGCCAGATAGGGGACCTAGGTTTTGGGGTTTGCTGTGTGGGTGTCTGCCACTATTTTAAGACTTATGGTATATGCAACTTTGTAAAATTCTATCAGTGGAAAAATATGGAACCATTTACCCTATTTTCCTATACTTTAAACTTTCGCGACATGTGTAATACGTGTGTGGGTTTGGGGTTTTCCTGCGTATCGCGACGTGTCGGGGTAGCTTCAGGCGCGTAATCACACGTTTCAGTGTATCGCACACACAGGCGTTTGGTTCGCGACGCGGGGTTTCTCGTTTGGCTTTAATGTCTCGTTTTTGTAGATGTTAGCTTATGTGTATTAATTTGTGAAATTCTAGGTTCGCAGGCGAGCATGACGGACGCCGCGAAGAGGGGGAAACTAGTCGTCGGCTACACTTAGCATGACCAAGTTAGTAGATTTAAAATCTATGGGGAAATCTCCCGTATGGCGTTAAGCGTCAGGGCTTGATAGGCTATAGTAGTTGCATATTTGCATCCATATAACTTAATTGCATACTGTAGTTCCTGCTATATATATATGTATATGAACTTAGAATTAATAACACACCGCACTGTTATTAACGGCTCATGTTGTACGAGTACTAATCTGCATGTACACACACCGTTAGTAATTGCCATGACACTCACATTATAGAATTGCGATGAACAATATATTGTAGCTCACCTGATATATGATGTGACATGATTATGCTACTTGTGCACATACTCATTTGCATATCCAGACTTATGCATATTCAAACTGTATCTACTTAGATAAGCTGATTTTTGGTAAAAACTGGGGACCGCATGATACCTTTTAAAAACTGAATTTACTTAAAGAACGGTTTCTCCCTTTTACTTACAGTACGACTTCTGATGCATATGTTATATCTCATGGATTTGCGCATTGGCTTTGGATTTCATGTGATTTCTGGATTTGAGGACCGTGGGGTTAATTAAGAAAATATGCACTGTTTTGAAAACCTGGTACCTCTTGATATGATATTTCAGTGCATCCACCATGCATTTTCTCTGTTATGA